>CM035843.1:210727134-215909634 GCA_020510985.1 Pholidichthys leucotaenia
TAACGATCAAATCAAAATAAAGCTCTCACTCGACCTATTTATTCATCCTTGGAAAAAATGATGATGAAAGATAGTAAAAGAAAGGGTATTATTTCAGAGTTTTATAACTCATTGACACTATCTTCAAGTGAAAATTCACTGAAAAGATTAAACTACTGGAAAGAAGATCTGCAAATTGAAATTTCAGAGGAACAATGGGAATTGGCTTGTACAGAAGCTCAAACCAAATCAATAAATGCACGCCTTAAATTGATACATTTCAAATGGTTAATGCGGATGTATGTTACACCGGAGGAGTTAAATAGATATAACAAAAATATACCAGATACATGCACAAAATGCATGGAAAGTAAAGGAACCCTATTTCATTGTTTATGGGAATGTAGATTAATAAGAATGTTTTGGGAAGAGGTGAGGGTAACAATTGAAAAAATAATCTCAAAACAAATCATATTGAATCCTAAACTGTTTTTGTTGGGTCTGTACCCAGAAAAGCATAATTTTAATAAAAGTGAAAGAACATTCATAGACCTCAGTTTGCTTAATGCCAAAAAATGTATTGCACTATTATGGAAAAAGACTCATAGACCAGATGTGACTCAGTGGTTAAGACAGATGTTAACAAACCTTCCATTAGAAAGAATAACATATATACTAAAATCAAAGGAAATTGTGTTTGAGAATATATGGAGACCTTTTATTGATTATGTAAAAAATTTAAACATAACTCTTGAAGAAGAAGGTGAATGATGTGTGTGGACCTTGTAAATTCCAAACTGGTGAACATAATATGTATACTTATGTATTGGATTGTCTAGACTAAACAGAGGAGCATTGTTGAAGACTTGATTTTGTTGGTGGTTGTTGGTGTTTTTAGTGCATTTTTTTTTTTTTTTTGTAGTACTTTAGTGTTAGTGTTTGATTGTTTGTATCATGTTTGTTAAAAAAAAAAAAAAGGTTCAATAAAGATATTGTGGAAAAAAAATATAGCAAAAGGGGAAAGAAAATCCAACAAGGTCAGATTAAACAATAACTCCTCTGATTATACAATTCAACATAAGTTATCCAAAATGGGTGATGGCTGAAGCCGCAGCTTATATTGCCCACCCATATTCCATCCAAGAATTCAAAAGAAAAAAAAAAAAAACAAGACAAGAGCGATCACAATTAAAAAAAAAAAGAAACGAAGCTAAGACAAAGTGTGACAGAAAAACTAAGCAACAACACAACACAGACTGGATATGACAATCCTTATGTGATATTACATGTCATCTTGTATATATGTTTGGAGTATTTCTTCCTTTAGTTTTAGTTTAAATTGTCCAAGCGTTGTACATGATTTTAATTCAGGTCCAAAATCGTTCCATAATCTGACTCCTTGCACTGAAACACAGTGTTGCTTGGTGGTAGTTCTCACTGTAGGTTTTTGAAATATACATGTTCCTCCCCCCTCATGGATCGTCACCTTATCGTGGTGGGGGGGTTTGCGTGCCCCAGTGATCCCAGGAGCTATGTTGTCCGGGGCAATTTGCCTCTGATAGGGTCTCCCAAGACAAACTGGTCCTGGGTGAAGGGCCAGACGAAGAACGATCCAACAGACTCTCATGATAAATTGTATATCAAGGATTCAGTGTACCCCGCCCGGTATGGGGTTACCGGGGCCCCACCCTGGAGCCAGGCCTGGGGGAGGGGCTCGAAGGCTAGCGTCTGGTGGCCGGGTTTCCACCCATGGGACCCGGCCGGGCTCAGCCCGAAGGAGTTACATGGGTCCGCCCTCCAGTAGGTTCACCACCTGCAGGAGGGATCATGGAAGTCCGGTGCTATGTGGATTAGGTGGCAGTCAAAGGCGGAGACCTTGGCGGACTGATCCCAAGCTTTCTAAACTGGCTTTTGGTACGTGGAATGTCACCTCTCTGGTGGGGAAGGAGCCTGAGCTGGTGTACGAGATTGAGCGATACCGGCTAGATATAGTCGGCCTCACCTCAACACACAGCTCCGGTTCCGGAACCAGTCTCCTGGAGAGGGGCTGGAGCTTGGCCTTTTCTGGAGTTGCCCCGGGCGAGAGGCGACGAGCAGGGGTAGGTATTCTTGTATCGCCCCACCTTGCTGCCTCTATATTGGAGTTTTCCCCGGTGGACGAAAGGGTTGCTTCCCTGCGCCTTCGGGTTGGGAAACGGGTCCTGACCATCATTTGTGCCTATGCACCAAATGATGTTTCAGAGTACCCACCCTTTTTGGAGTCTGTGACTGGGGTGCTGGAGGGTGCTCCTCCTGGAGACTCCATTGTCCTACTGGGGGACTTCAATGCGCACGTGGGCAACGACAGTGAAACCTGGAGGGGGGTGATTGGGAGGAACGGCCTGCCCGATCTGAACCCGAGTGGTGTTCAGTTATTGGACTTCTGTGCTAACCACAGTCTGTCTATAACGAACACCATGTTCAAGCATAAGGGTGTCCATATGTGCACCTGGCACCAGGACACCCTAGGCCGCAGGTCGATGATCGATTTTGTTATCGTATCATCAGACCTGCGACCGTATGTCTTGGACACCCGAGTAAAGAGAGGTGCAGAGCTGTCAACTGATCACCACCTGGTGGTGAGTTGGATCCGATGGCAGGGGAGGAAGCCATTCAGACCTGGTAGACCCAAACGTATAGTGAGGGTGTGCTGGGAGCGTCTGGCTGAGGCCCCTGTCCGGGAGGTCTTCAACTCCCACCTCCGGAAGAACTTCAACCACATTCCGAGGGAGTCTGGAGACATGGAGTCTGAATGGGCCATGTTCTCCACCTCTGTTGTTGAAGCGGCAGCCCAGAGCTGCGGCCGCAAGGTGGTCGGTGCATCTCGTGGTGGCAACCCCCGAACCAAGTGGTGGACACCAGTGGTGAGGGGGGCCATTAAGCTGAAGAAGGAGTCCTATCAAGCTTGGTTGGCTTGTGGGACTCCCGAAGCAGCTGAGGTGTACCGGCAGGCCAAGCGGAGTGCAGCTCGGGTGGTTGCTGAAGCAAAAACCCGGGTATGGGAGGAGTTCGGTGAGGCCATGGAACAAGACTTTCGGTCGGCTTCAAAGAGATTCTGGCAAACTGTTCGGCGGCTCAGGAGGGGAAAGCAGCTCCCCGTCCACACTGTGTATGGTGCGGATGGGACACTGTTGACTTCAACTGGGGATATCGTCGGGCGGTGGAAGGAATACTTCGAGGATCTCCTCAATCCCACTGATACGCCTTCCACAGAGGAAGCAGGGTTTGGGGACGAGGGGGATGACTCGCCTATCACAGGGGCTGAGGTCGCCAAGGTGGTTAAAAATCTCCTTGGTGGCCGGGCCCCGGGGGTGGACGAGATTCGCCCCGAGTACCTCAAGGCCCTGGATGTTGTTGGGTTGTCATGGTTGACACGCCTCTGCAACATTGCGTGGAGGTCGGGGGCAGTGCCTTTGGCATGGCAAACCGGGGTGGTGGTTCCTCTCTTCAAAAAAGGGGACCGGAGGGTGTGCTCCAACTTTAGAGGGATCACACTCCTCAGCCTCCCTGGGAAGGTCTATGCCAAGGTACTGGAGAGGAGAGTCCGGCCGTTGGTCGAACCTCGGATTCAGGAGGAGCAATGTGGTTTTCGTCCTGGCCGTGGCACATCGGACCAGCTCTTTACCCTCTCGAGAATTCTTGAGGGTTCGTGGGAGTTTGCCCAACCAGTTTACATGTGTTTTGTGGACTTGGAGAAGGCATTTGACCGCGTCCCTCGTGGATTTTTGTGGGGGGTGCTTCGGGAGTATGGGGTATCGGGCTTGTTGTTACGAGCTATTCGGTCTCTGTACGACCGTTGTGAGAGTTTAGTTCGCATTGCCAACACTCGGTCGGAGTCATTCCCAGTGAGAGTTGGACTCCGCCAGGGCTGCCCTTTGTCACCGGTCCTGTTCATAATTTTTATGGACAGGATTTCTAGGCGCAGCCAGGGAATGGAGGGTGTCATGCTTGGTGACCACAGGATCTCATCTCTGTTGTTTGCAGATGATGTTGTCCTGTTGGCTTCATCCAGCAATGACCTACAGCTCTTGCTGGGACGGTTTGCCGCTGAGTGTGAAGCGGCTGGGATGAGAATCAGCACCTCCAAGTCCGAGTCCATGGTCCTCAGCCGGAAAAAGGTGGATTGTCCTCTCCGGGTTGGGGACAGGCTCCTGCCCCAAGTGGAGGAGTTTAAGTATCTTGGGGTCTTGTTCACGAGTGAGGGGAAAATGGAGCGAGAGATCGACAGACGGATTGGAGCAGCATCTGCAGTGATGCGGACGTTGTACCGGTCTGTTGTGGTGAAGAGGGAGCTTAGTTCTAAGGCAAAGCTGTCGATTTACCAGTCAATCTACGTTCCTACTCTCACCTATGGTCACGAGCTTTGGGTAATGACCGAAAGAACGAGATCGCGGATACAAGCGGCTGAAATGAGCTTTCTCCGTAGGATTGCTGGACTCACCCTCAGAGATAGGGTGAGGAGCTCAGTCATCCGGGAGAGGCTCAGAGTAGAACCGCTGCTCCTCCACATTGAAAGGAGTCAGTTGAGGTGGTATGGGCATCTGATTAGGATGCCTCCTGGACGCCTCCCACTTGAGGTGTTTCAGGCACGTCCCACTGGGAGGAGACCCCGGGGCAGACCCAGGACTCGGTGGAGAGACTATGTCTCCCAGCTAGTCTGGGAACGCCTTGGTATCCCCTCTGAAGAGCTGGAGCAGGTGGCTGGGGAGAGGGAAGTCTGGGCTTCTCTGCTTGAACTGCTGCCTCCGCGACCCGGACTTCCGGAAAAGCGGTAGAAGATGGATGGATGGATGGATGTTCCTCTAAAATGATATTGTTTCTCCCTTATTTGGAACAACTTCTGGATATTTGCGGGCAGTGATAGATTCTTCACTTTAAACATTATTATTGCAGTTTTAAAGTCAACCAGATCTTTCAACTTGAGAGCTTTTAGTTTAAGAAAAAGTGGGTTTGTTGGATCCCTGTAAGCTGCTTTGTTTATTATTCTAATAGCTCTCTTCTGAAGCATAAAAAGTGGATATATGTTTGTTTTATATGTATTTCCCCATACTTCATTACAATATGTCATGTATGGGAGTATTAATGAATGATACAAGGTATATAGTGTGGGTTGATTCAGCAAATATTTCACTCTGTGTAATATTGCAATTGATTTGGATATTTTACCTTTAATATAATTAATATGTGACTTCCAACACAGTTTATTATCAATTATTACTCCAAGAAATTTAGTTTCAGATACCCTTTCAATCTCTACACCATTTACACTGAGTTTAGATACTGAGTTGTTGTGATGGTTGTTAAAGACTATAAATTTTGTCTTACTTAAATTGAGCATTAATTTGTTTGAATCAAACCACAGTTTAAGCTTTCCTAATTCTTTTCCGAGTGTATCCAGAAGTTGTTCCAAATTGTTTCCACTGCATAATAAATTAGTGTCATCAGCAAACAATATTAAGTCCATTTTTTCTGAAACTTTACATATATCATTTATATACATATTGAATAATAATGGCCCCAAAACTGAACCCTGTGGGACTCCACAAGTAACCTTCAGTAACTGTGAGTTTTTGTTACCAACACATACTGTACATACTGATATAAAAAAAAAATAAATTAAAAAAAAAATCTATTCTTTAAGTAACTACTTAACCAGGACAGTGCTACCCCTCTAATACCACAAATTTGTAGTTTCTTTAATAATAAATTATGATCCACTGTATCAAATGCTTTTTTAAGATCCAAGAATACTCCAACTGAATACTCTTTATTTTCAATGGCTGTTGATATTTTTTCTATAAATTCCATTAGAGCAAATGCAGTTGTCCTCTTGTGTCTGAACCCATATTGCTGCTCACACATTAAGTTATTCTTCAGTATGAAGTTGTCAATTCTCTCATAGAATATTTTTTCAAGTATCTTGGAAAATTGCGGCAATAGTGAAATTGGTCTATAGTTTGAGAATTCCCCTCTGTCACCCGTCTTGTATATCGGAATTACTTTAGCTATTTCCATTGCATTGGGAAATATACCTGTTTGGAGAGACAGGTTACAGATGTACGTCAGTGGTTTCACTAAGCATTCAATAATAGTTTTGACTAAGAGCATGTCAATACCATCACAGTCCGTAGATGTTTTACTTTTAAATGATTTAACAATTTCAATGACCTCTCTCTCGTCTGTGTTCTTTATGAAAATGGAGTCTTTTATAGCAGTGTTATTGCATATTGTATCACCTCTAGGCACCGTAGTGGGTATTTCTCGAGCCAAATTAGGACCAATGTTAACAAAAAAGTTATTAAATTCCTCTGCAGGTGAAGCTGCATTCATACTCTGAGTCGTTTTACTATTTTTTGAAAAATTGGTTGGGTTGCTTGTATTTCTGCTTTTATTTCCAAGAATACTGTTAAGTATTGTCCATGTATTTTTAATATTGTCTTTGTTTTTCTCCAGTTCTTTACTGTAATAGTCTCTCTTACTACATCTTATTATATATGTTAACTTTTTTTTGTATGTTTTATACCGCTGCTCTGCTTCTTTTGTCCTTTTCTCTAGGAAAGCTTTATATAATAAATTTTTCTTTTTACACGCCTTTTGTAATCCTTTGGTTAGCCATGGCTTATCGGCAAATTTATGTTTAAGCTTTTTTTTTACTAATGGACAGTTTTTTTCATAAAGAGTGGTTACAATGTTTATAAATGTGTCATAGGCTTCATTTACATCTAATACATAGACTTCTGTCCAGTCTTGCTTCAGCAAGTCCTCTTTAAAAGAACTGATTGCATTTGGTGATTTGTATCTGAACGATTTTAAAATTTTTTCTGTATTGGCCCCCGTGTGGCCATGGATAAGTGCAAAGGTTGGCAAGTGGTCACTTATATCATTTATCAATAATCCACTTTCCATTTTCTTATCAATAACATTAACAAACAGGTTGTCAATAAGTGTAGCAGTGTGAACTGTGATTCTACTGGGATGTGTTATTGTGGGATATAGACTCATGCTGTACATAGAGTTCATGAACTCTGCAATTACATTTTGTTGGTGTGGATTTAGTAAATCAATATTGAAATCTCCACAAATTGCTACCATTTTCTTACTAGTAATATTGTTGTACAGCTCGACTAGTTTATCTCTGAATGTCTCAATGCAAGTTCCCGGTGTTCTATATATACAACTTATAATTAGATTTTTTGTTTTATCTTGGTCAATCTCGACAGTAACACATTCCAAGATCCCTGGTAGTGCAAAGGACATTCCATTTACAAGCTTACACCTGTACAGGTCATCAATATACAGTGCAACACCACCACCCTTTTTTTGAGATCTGTTAATATGAAACATCTGATATCCCCCTATTGCCATCAGGGGAGCCTGCTCTTCATTAAGCCAGATTTCAGAGACTGCAATAGCTGTAAATTTTCTGTCTAGCTGTTTTAAATAGTGTCACCATGGGTTGAGATGCCGTTTCGGCACTCAGCCCATGTTTTCCCTCATCCCTGCTTCCCATTGAGCAGCGTCTCAGCAGGCTCCCAGCTGGCAGCATTATGGACGGCTGGGGCCAATTAGTCTTCATCAGCTGGGGCGCTGCCAATGAGGATAAATAGGAGCAGCCTCGATGACTCGGGGCTGCGACATAAACACATTGCTAAGCTGAAGCCCCTTCGTCTGGTGTCAGCTTTTACTCCTCTTGCAGCATTCCTGTGTTTGTATCCCGCTGTGAGTATGTACGTCTTGTTACCCCCACGTCCGGTACGAGCTGCTTACCTCTGCGCTGTGCAACCTGTGAGTGTACCTCTGCATGAGTATCTGTGCTCTCCTCATCCCTTATCCCTTACCCAAAATAAACCATCACGACTCACTGGCTTGTCCCTGGCTCTGATTGCCCGGCTCCCTAGAGCCGGATATGACAGTATGTCGCAGCCAGAAGAGTTACCGGCGGCCGTGAGTCGCCGTGGAAATGTACCTTTCTGTCCGGGTGTCAGCGCTGCTAGCATGCCGTTTCCCAGGAGTCACTTCCGGCGCCAGGGCGACGAGCTGAGGTCCATCTCGGAGGCTGTCGACGGGACGCTCTTCACCCTGCACGACGCCTCCAACGCGAGACGCTGGCATCCGGGCCGTGCTGAGGAATTCCTGGGCTGTCACCCTCATTCTGTGTTCCATCTGGAGGACAGCGCCAGGATAGACGCTGCAGGTACACAGCGAGAGAAGCTCCATGGGGTGGATGGAAATCCCGGCAGGAAGTCGAAGTGGGCGACACCTTTCCCCGCTTCGGAGTCCCGTTCCTGCCGCCATTCCAGTCCGGGAGTTCGCGCCAACCAGAGGGCTTTCCCCGACCTGCGCCACGTCACTCGGGATTCCCTTCAAGGAGCCGCAGCTGACAGCAGTTATGTCTGGGGTCGAGTGGCTGTCGCGAGCTCTACTGTGTTTCCTGCCACCACCTTCTGGCATGTGGCGGCGGCAGTGAGGTTGATGGAGAGGACTTCAGGGCTATGAAGCTTTCCCGTGCTGGGCGCCTTCCTCGCCTCGATCTCTGATCTGGAGCGGCGAATCCTGGGTTTCCCCCTCGCTTCGTTCCCTGGGAATAGCCGCCATCACATCACCGAGTCACCTCTGCACGAACCTCGTCCGGATCCAGTTCTGGGCCATCGTCAGGACAGTTCCTCCCACGCAGCTGTCATCCCTTCGCCTCGTCAGTGTGGAGATTCTACAGCCTCGTCCCCTGAGCCTCGTTCCCCCGCTGTCATTCCTGGACATTCGGGCTGGCTCACCCCGGCTGTTTCCCCCTCCTCCTCGACGCGCTTCCTGACCGCTGTGTGTGCCTGGAATCCCGGCCTGGTGAGCTCTCTGCTGGAGACAACGCGAGCGATCCTCAGACGAATTCCTGGGGGGTCCTCCGTTATCGCCGGGCGGGGAGAGGAAGAAGCAGAATCCTCTACAGCAGGCGATACTCAACCTCCAGGGGGCAGGCAAGTCATTGTTTATTCACACCTGCTTAATGATTTGCTCTGTCACATCCCTGGAGAAGTTCAGGGTTCGCAGCTCCCTGAACTCCCTCCACCTGCTGTAACCTGTATTCCTAATCCCGCATCCTCTGTGTCTCTCTCCGCCGAGCGGTCCCCGGCTCCAGGTCAACGTGGTGGGATATGGAGAGGGCCTGTGGTTCCGCAGCTACATTGCGGACGGAGGAGGGGGACTGACTGCTGCGTGGAGTCTACGCCGACGACTGAGCGTCCCCGGGTCTCCACGGAGGAGCGGTTCAGTCCAGCGGGACGAGATTCTTCTGGCTTCACGCCGAGTGGCTCGTCGGCGGGGTTACCGGAGCTGGAGGAATCTCAAGCTGCGCTGACCATCGTGCTGGCTGCGGGGCCCGACGCGGCTAGATGGGTGCCTGACAACGACCTCCTGACGACGGATCCTGGATCTTCGTAGTCCTGGACGGCGTCAGAACCTGAGATCAGGCGAGTGCTCTCCTTTCTTTTCTCTCTTTTTATCTTTGAGCACTTCAGCCTATCTCCAGGGGAGACGAGCAGGGTGCAGCCGCCCGTTGCGTCTGAGCTCGTCTCGCCGGGTTCTGGCGCTGCCGGTGATCCTGATCCCGGTTCTGTTTTCTCTTCTGAGCCTTCTTCCAGGGTCACCGGCAAGGAGTTGCTGTTCCTCGTGGTGCTGGAGGGTCCGGGTTCAACGTTGGAGGTCGGTTCTGGTGCAGTATTCAACGTGGGTTCGCCCGAGACCCAATCGGGGTCCAACGTGGGTTCGCCTGAGGCCCGATCGGGGTCCGACGTGGGTGCTGCCCCAGTGTTGCCCAGGTCCGGTGAGGAGGTGGCCGTTTTCCTGCGGCCTGACGCCCGCCGCCCTCGTCATCGGCTCTCCCCTGAGCCTCTTCCACCGGGATCCGCTCTGACCCTTCGTCCGTCTCAACGGTCCTGGTGGTTGAGTGATGCGGGTCGACGACCGACCCACAAGACTTTCAGTTCGGTGATCTGGTTCCCCCCACTGGTCTGTGTTTGCCTCTGGGCGGCCTGGTTCGGCTGCCGGTGGACTGGATTCCTGGGATCTGGGTCCAGAGTTCGCCGTCCGAACATTTCTCTTCCCCTGATTCGCCAGCTGGACAATGGGCGGGGAGATCTCCGGAGCCATCTCGGCCATTTTTGGACTCTGCCTGCCATTCACCTTGGGTGTCACTTTTTCTTTTTTATTAAGGTCACTCGGGTGTAATGTTTTGTCCTGTTGGTGGATTCGTTTTTATAGTGCTGTTTTCCATCGCTCATGCTCAGCATTTTACTTTTTGTGCCATGTTTTTAGCCTCGTTTTTTCATTGTAGAGTTATGTTTTGTTTCCTTTCAGACCATGCTCTGCAGTTATCCATTTATTCGTCACTTTCATTTCTTTAGGTGACTGTGGGTATTTATATATTCGTGTGTGTGGGTTTTTCTTTGCCTGCACTCAGTATTTCTTTTTTATGTCCTGTTTGTTCATTATAGAGTCATGTGCCTTGTTTTCCATAACACCATGCTCTGTAACTGTCCATTTGTTCCAGTCACCTTCACTTTTCTTGGTGACTGTGTGTATGTACTTATATTGGTGCTGTGTATTGTTTCCCCTTTTTTTTGACCATACTAAGCATTTTTGTCCTGTACCTTTTTGGTGTTTTTTTTTTCCTTGCTCTGGGTCACGCATTGTTGGTACTCTCTGAGTAGTGTGTAACCGGCGTGCTGACCCAGTTCTTCTCCCCATCTGTACTTGGGTTAATTATTCCCTGTTTTGTCAGTGTTGTATTTGTTTTTTTTTTTTTTCCCGCTACCCTACATTGCCCCATTGGTGTTGTCCTTCCCTTAGCTTCTTCCCCTCCGGTCCTGCCTCCCTTCCTCCCACCCTAGGTGGGGGGGGGGGGATGTTCCTGGTCGTTCAGGAGCCCGACCTTGAGGGGGGGGCTCTGTCACCATGGGTTGAGATGCCGTTTCGGCACTCAGCCCATGTTTTCCCTCATCCCTGCTTCCCATTGAGCAGCGTCTCAGCAGGCTCCCAGCTGGCAGCATTATGGACGGCTGGGGCCAATTAGTCTTCATCAGCTAGGGCGCTGCCAATGAAGATAAATAGGAGCAGCCTCGATGACTCGGGGCTGCGACATGAACACATTGCTAAGCTGAAGCCCCTTCGTCTGGTGTCAGCTTTTACTCCTCTTGCAGCATTCCTGTGTTTGTATCCCACTGTGAGTATATACGTCTTGTTACCCCCACGTCCGGTACGAGCTGCTTACCTCTGCGCTGTGCAACCTGTGAGTGTACCTCTGCATGAGTATCTGTGCTCTCCTCATCCCTTATCCCTTACCCAAAATAAACCATCACGACTCACTGGCTTGTCCCTGGCTCTGATTGCCCGGCTCCCTAGAGCCGGATATGACAAATAGTCCTGAATGTGTGGAAAGTTTTTGTTAAGACTTCTGCTGTTGAAGTGTATTATTGATAGTTTACCATCTAGTTGCACTTGACTTTTGAATTGCTTTTCAGTGTAATATTCACAATGGTTATGAATATTATTGAAAAAGCAGTTATCACGCTTTTGTTAGCTCTAGATTAGATTATTGTAACTCTTTATTATCAGGTTGTCCTAAAACATCTTTAAAAAGTCTTCAGTTGATCCAAAATGCTGCAGCAAGAGTTTTAACAAGTACTAGAAAGAGAGATCATATCTCTCTAGTTCTGGCCTCCCTTCATTGGCTTCCCATAGAGTTTAGAATTAAGTTTGAAATCCTTCTTCTCACTTACAAAGCTCTAAACAATCAGGCCCCTTTTTATTTAAAAGATCCGATACTACCCTATTATCCTAACAGAGCACTATGCTCCCAAAATGCTGGATTACTTGTAATATCTATAATCTCCAAAAGTACAATGGGAAGCAGAGCCTTCAGTTATCAAGCTCCTCTCCTGTGGAACCAGCTGCCAATCTGGATTCGGGAGTCAGACTCAATCTCTGTTTTTAAGAATAGGGTTAAAACCTTCCTTTTTGATATAGCCTACAATTAGGGAGGGATCATGCGTCTCTGAACCCTCCCTTAGTTATGCTGTTAATAGGTTTAGACAGCAGGGGGACATCCAGTAATGCACTGGGCTTCACTTCTTTCTTCACTCTTGATGAAATATTTTTTTTTTGCTGGTCATTAACATCTGTTTGTTCTCTCCCATAGACTGCGTCCCAATCATGCTCTCTACATGCCTGTTTGCTCTCTACATGTCTGTTCTTTTCATCTTCTCTATTCCCTCACCCCCCAAGCCAGTCACAGCAGATGACTGCCCCTCCCTGAGCCTGGTTCTGCTGGAGGTTTCTTCCTGTTAAAAGGGAGTTTTTCCTCTCCAACGTCGCCATGCACTTGCACACAGGGGATCGCCTGATTGCTGGGGTCTTTCTTCAATTATGGGGGTTTCCCCTACAGTTGAAAGTACTATGAGATGACTGTTGTGAAATTACACTATATAAATCAAGTTGAATTGAATTGAAACTTCAGTAGCCCTTCAACTGGGCGTTTATGACAGATACCGTGCATCTGGAAAGTATTTACAGTGTTTCACTTTTTCAACATTTTGTTATGTTACAGCCTTATTCCAAAAGGGATTAAATTCATTTTTTTTCTCAAAATTTTACACACAATACCCCATAATGACAACGTGAAAAATTGTTTTTGAAATTTTTGCAAATTTATTAAAAATACAAAACTAAGAATTCATATGGACATAAGTATTCACAGCCTTTGCCATGAAGCTCAAAATTGAGCTCAGGTACATCCTGTTTCCACTGATCATCCTTGAGATGTTTCTACAGCTTAACTGGAGTCCACCTGTGATAAATTCAGTTGATTGGACAGGATTTGGAAAGGCACACACCTTTCTATATAAGGTCTCACAGCTGACAGTGCATGTCAGAGCACAAACCAAGCATGAAGTCAAAGGAATTGTCTGTAGACCTCCAAGCCAGGACTGTCTTGAGGCAAAAATCTGGGGAAGGGTACAGACAAGTTTCTGCTGCTTTGAAGGTTCCAATGAGCACAGTGGCCTCCATCATCCGTAAATGGAAGTTCAGAACCACTTGGACTCTTCCTAGAGCCGGCCGGCTGTCTAAACTGAGCGATCGGGGGAGAAGGGCCTTAGTCAGAGAGGTGACCAAGAACCCAGTGGTCACTCTATCAGAGCTCCAGCATTCCTCTGTGGGAAGAGGAGAACCTTCCAGAAGGACAGCCATCTCTGCAGCAATCCACCAATCAGGCCTGCATTCAGACGGAAGCCACTCCTTAGTAAAAGGCACATGGCAGCCCACTTGGTGTTTGCCAAAAGGCACCCGAAGGACTCTCAGAGTATAAGAAACAAAATTCTCTGATCTGAAGAGACAAAGATTGAACTCTTTGGTATGAATGCCTGGTGTCATGTTTGGAGGAAACCAGGCACCGCTCATAACCACGCCAATGGTGGTGGCAGCATCATGCTGTGTGGGATGTTTTTCAGCGGCAGGAAGTGGGAGTCTAGTCAGGATAGAGGGGAAGATGAATGCAGCAATGTACAGAGTCATCCTGAATGAAAACTTGCTCTAGAGCGCCCTTGACCTCAGACTGGGGCAACGGTTCATCTTTCAGCAGGACAACAACCCTCAGCACACAGTCTAGATATCAAAGGAGTGGCTTCAGGACAACTCTGTGAATGTCCTTGAGTGGTCCAGCCAGAGCCCAGACTTGAATCCAATTGAACATCTCTGGAGAGATCTGAAAATGGCTGTGCACCGACGCTTCCCATCCAACCTGATAGAGCTTGAGAGGTGCTGCAAAGAGGAATGGGCAAAACTGCCCAAAGATAGGTGTGCCATGCTTGTGGCCTCATATTCAAACAGACTTGAGGCTGAAATTCCTGCCAAAGGTGCATCAACAAAGTATTGAGCAAAGTCTGTGAATACTTATGTGCATGTGATTTCTTAGTTTTTTTTATTTTTAATAAATTTGCAAAAATCTCAAAAAAAAAAACTTTTTTCACGTTGTCATTATGAGGTCTTGTGTGTAGAATTTTGAGGAAAAAAATGAATTTAATCCCTTTTGGAATAAGGCTGTAACATAACAAAATGTGGAAAAACTGAAGCGCTGTGAATACTTTCCAGATGCACTGTATTCTATAACACCACAAGAAAAGCACAGGATTGTCAAAAAATTTCTTTTAAACAGTGATTTGTAAATTAAGCTGGAACTTCTGCTATACAGCAAAACTCTTGTGCAACAGCAAATACAAACTTTAACACAATTAAGTAAGAATGAAGTAGCTACTCATAAATTTGCCATAAAAATGACCAATACTGTTGGCTACTCTTGTTGAGAACTTGAATAAAAAGGATGAAAAAAAATAATTATCCAATACAACAGCTAAATTGCACTGAGTGCATGTTAAAGAATATAGATGTGGAAATTATGGCAGCACCTTCATTTGAAAACTCCCTAACCACAGCAGTGTCCAACCACTTGGTACCGAGCACAGAAAAAAAGAAATACATGTAATTTATCTGTTGCTCTGTACTGTCTATTGAAGTCTGTGTTTTTGTTTGTATTTTAATTACTGAATATTCCCTTTCTTTCCGTGTCTGACTCCTACCTGTCTGTCTGTCTGTCTGCTGTGCGTCTTGACACACACCTGTCTCATCAGATACTCATCTTCCCTTTACCAGGAGTTTTACTGGGAGGAGGGCCTCTCCTTGGGGGGTTGCTGGGGCGTGGGCACGTGTCGGTCCGTGTCCAGACTGAAGATACAAAGCTTTAAAGCTCATTGACAAGATGTACTAATGATTTTACCTCTAAAGATGGATAAAATGTTCAAACACTGGCTGTAGTGTTAGATTTGCTCATTTGTTTGTGGTTTTATGGCATCTCTCCTCATGCGCGCTCCTGGAATGGGTGTTTTTCAGCAGTGTTGGATGTAATGCTTTACAGTAATCCGATTACTGTTCGGTGTAATGCAGTAATGTAACGCGTTAGTCTGATAAATGTAGTAATCTGCCAGGGACAGACTAAGGCTGCAGCGCGTCGTGCACGCTGCTGAGAAGGTGATCGGCTGCAAGCTCCCATCCCTCCAGGATCTGTACATCTCCAGGACCCGGAGGCGTGCAGGCCGGATCATAGCCGATCCTTCACACCCTGGTCACGTACTGTTTGCCCCCCTCCCCTCAGGTAGAAGACTTCGGTCCATTCAGACTAAAACCTCCCGTTACATGAACAGCTCCTTCCCCTCTGCCATCAGACTGCTGAACACTATGTGACTTATTAGACTCTCGTGCACTATGTACAGCAGCTCAACCAGACTCATGTCAATCATCACTGTTTTCTTTTTGCATTACCGACTGCACTATGTGGTACTTCACAATATCTGCTGCTCACTAATATATTTAAAATTGCTTGACTAGTATTACTCATTCATATTCTACATTTTATTACATGTATAGTTTTTTTTTTTTAATTTCTATCTTCTATTTTTATCATGTTTAATGTTGCAGCATTGCACCGAGACAAATTCCTAGTTTGTGTACTACATGAACAATGACAATAAATCTGATTCTGATTCTGATTCTAATCCTGTTACAGTTACTAATCTGAAAGAGATCACGTTACTAGTGTTTCTTTTTAGCGACCTACAAAACAGGAAAACAACTGCACTGCCAATAAGTAATCATTCTCTGCATCACATATACACTGATACCAAGTATAGTATAATGGCTAAGCCCTTAGTTTACAGGGCAGCTTGATTTTAGCAGACCTGGTTCAAATCCCATTGAGGGCAGAAATGATTAATGTTTAACTTATGCCACCTTAAGCAATTACTACTTTTGTGCTAATGTAGGCTGCACTTTTCAGTGTCACGTTTAGCACCACAAAAAGCAGAATATGTTATTTCAGAGGGGACTGTCATGAAAAAAAGAGCAGAAGTGAGTTAAATCAGGATGCATAAATATGCATTCTGCCTTTTTTGGGAGATGGAAAATGAAGAAAGGGCTGGCGAATGATTGATATTCCTTTACTGATGAGAAGTCAATGCATTATCAATGTACCTGGAACGAAAAACAAACCAACATATTTATATAGCTCCATGTTTATTTTCACTGAATACAATATAATACTATGATTACAATACATACAATGTATATCTTACATAAAATCTTTGCACAGCTTGGTTATATGAAATGGTTAATTGGCATTAAACTGGGGATTCTAAATTGTCCTTAGGTATGAATGTGAGAATGAATGGTTGTCTGTCTCTCTGTGTTGGCCCTGCGATGGACTGGCGATCTGTCCAGGGTGTACCCTGCCTCTCGCCCAAAAGATGCTGGGATTGACTCCAGCGCCCCCGCGACCTGAAAAGGATTAAGCGGAAGAAGATGAAAAATGAATGATCATACATGAAAAAACAATATTTTTTCAACAGCAAAATGCAACTTGATTGTACAAAGCACATTTCTATAACTATAGGCCTATGCATGTATATAAATGAGCTTGGTATAACCTTATAAAAGAATGTATCTACAATATAAAAGTTAATGTTTATCACAATATTGTTATTATCTAATTAAAATATGAATAAAAGAGTTAATGGATTTTATCACATATAAGCTTAGTCTTCACCAGTCTCATAATATTTTTTTTTTTGAAGTCTATGGCAAAAAGGATAGGAAATAAATAAAAGAGAATATGGATCTTAGGCATTATATTTTTTGAGTAAATTTCTGTAATTAATTCTATCTTTGTTTCAATTATGGTACTTCAACAATGCGTTCAATCGCCAACACCATGAGTCCTGAAAAAAGTAAGAAAACATACACTACCCTTCAAAAGTTTGGGGTCACCTCAGACAATTTTGTGTTTTCCATGAAAAGTCACACTGTGGAGAATGTGCACAAGGATGAGACTGAGTTATTCCTCAGGTTCAGCTTTATTCACAGATCACATACTCCAACAATCTCAAAGCAGGAAAAAAGGAAGAATAATCTCACAACTCCTTTTTTATACCCCGGACATCGAAACTGAAGTCACATGGTGTTTAAGCAAACATACAGTCACAGTGTAACCCCTTTGATCTTCCACACCATTGTCCTTTAGTCTCTGGTGGTCCGGACATCTCCCCAGGTCATCTTCCTGAAACAAAGGCCAAATCTCACACTCTCTCGCTGTCTCTTGGAGACTCAGACCTTTTGTTCCCTGAGACATGTAGCACACAATAAACACACAGCAATATATTTGTGGAACATATATAACCAACATATGTGCCCATATGTGCCCACATGACCCCCCCCCAAACGTCTAAAATGGAACAAACATAACCAGAGATGCATGACATAATAACATTACTACATATCAATCCACCAGTTGCCTAGGTCTAAGTCTTCTGCCGTACTTGCTGTAAGCCGGCTTTACTGTTTCCGCAGTGTCCTCCTGCTGTGTAACTGTTGCCTGTGGATTAAAACTGTTAGTCAATCTCTGTGGGTGTTCTGGAGAATGCCCTCTAGGGGGTCTGCCACGACGGGGGGCCCTCGCCAACTGCACTGCTTCATCCGCCAAAACAAAAGCGGGTTTGAGTCTGTTTATACCAATTAACTCCTTTCTGTCTCCCAAATCCAGCAAAAAATGCTTCTCTCCTGTTTCCAGCACCCTAAACGGTCCATCGTAAGGTGGCCGCAAGTTTGGGCGATGGGCATCATGTCTGACAAAAACAAACTCCGCATTTTTTAAAGCTTTCGGCACAAAAACGCGTGGAAAACTGTGATGAACCTGGCCCGGAAGCGTGTTTGGTCCCGTGTCGCTCTGCAACAGCTGAGCGGGGGGGCCAATTTGGCGCAGGATTATCGGGGAGAAATTCCCCGGGCAGACGGAGAGGCTGTGCAAATACTAACTCAGCTGGGGAGGCTTGCAAATCCTCCTTAGGTGCAGAACGCAACCCCAATAAAACCCATGGAAGCCTGTCTACCCAATTTGTGTCCGTAAGCGACGCTCTGAGGGCTGCTTTCAATGACCTATGGAAACGTTCGCATAAACCGTTAGCCTGTGGGTTGTACGCGGTAGTGCGGTGGATCGTTACCCCTAGGCTGCGGGCCATCGATGACCAGAGCTCGGAAACAAATTGAGGGCCTCTGTCGGACGTTATGTCCGACGGAACTCCAAAGCGAGCTACCCAAGCTGTTAAAAACGCGCGCGCCACCTCCTCGGCTGTGGTTGATGCCAGTGGGACTGCTTCCGGCCAACGCATGGTGCGGTCTACCATAGTCAAAAGATGTGTGTACCCCTGTGACGACGGAAGGGGGCCTACCAAGTCGACATGCACATGATCAAAGCACTTAGCCGGGATGTGAAAAGGCTCCAAAGGAGCTCTAGTGTGTCTGTGTATTTTGGCTCGTTGACACACTACGCAGGCTGTCGCCCATTCCTTGACCTGTTTGCGCAACCCCGGCCATACAAATTTCTCTCCTACCATTTTGACCGATGCGCGCACCCCCGGGTGCGCTAGAGAATGGATCGAGTCAAAAACACGGCGGCGCCACGCAGCTGGTACCACCGGACGCGGCCGCCCAGTGGAGATATCGCAGATTAAAGGGGGCATACCACCTTGCAGCACCCTGTCCTCCAGCCTTAACCCTGTTGGTCCAGACTGGAGTGCGTGCACGTCCTCGTCGCTAACCTGCTCCGCGGCCATGGCTGCATAATCTAACCCTACGCAGACCGGGGCTGCGCGCACTTCCGCGTCGCTACCCTGGCCTGCGGCCATGGCTGCAGTCTGCCCCCACGGGGCCTGGAGCTGTCACAGCACGTGAGAGGCAGTCTGCCACTACATTATGCTTACCTGCGACATGCTGGATATCGGTGGTAAACTCCGATATCACGGCCAGCTGTCTCTGCTGCCGGCCCGACCAAGGTTCCGAAATCTTGGCCATCGCAAAAGTCAGCGGCTTGTGGTCCACAAACACGATGAAACGGTGTCCTTCCAGCCAGAACTGGAAATGGCGGATGGCCAAGTGTAGTGCCAACAACTCCCTGTCGAACGCGCTGTACTTTCGCTCGCTATCGCACAAGGTTTTGCTGAAAAACACGAGCGGTTGCCAGGTCCCAGCTACATATTGTTCAACGACCGCCCCCCACTGCTAAATCAGACGTGTCAGTGGTGAGCGCCATGCGTGCCGTTGGAACTGGGTGTGCCAACAAGGTAGCCTTTGCCAAAGCTGATTTGACTTGAGAGAATGCGCGCTCCCGCTCAGGAGACCATTCAATTTTATTCGTGGGTTTTTGTTTTTTTAGTGCAGCATACAATGGTTGCATGAGCTGCGCTGCACTGGGGAGGAAACGGTTATAAAAATTAACCATTCCCAAAAACTCCTGTAACGCTTTAACCGTTTGAGGGTGGGGAAAATTTGTTATTGCGCGCACTTTATCGGGCAGAGGGACCGCTCTTTCTGGTGAAATGCGGTGCCCCAAAAAAATCAATCTGCGCCACCCCAAACTGACACTTCGCTGGGTTAATTATTAACCCGTGCTCTGCTAACCTCCGAAAAACTGCTGTGAGATGGCTTTCGTGTTAGTCTTCAGACGTGCTGGCTACCAAAATGTCGTCCAAATAGACGAACACGAAAGGGAGGTCGCGTAGGACCGCGTCCATCATGCGTTGGAACATCTGCGCCGCACCCTTGAGTCCGAAAGGCATGCGCAAGAACTCAAAAAGCCCGAAAGGCATTATTACCGCTGTTTTGGGTATGTCCTGAGCGCGCACTGGAACCTGATGGTAACCGCGTACCAAATCTATTTTAGAAAAAAATGTGCGCCCCCGCCAAATGAACCGAAAAATCTTGGATGTGCGGGATCGGGTAGCGGTCGTGTGCAGTGGCGGAAATCACCGCAAGGTCGCCACGAGCCATCAGCCTTTGGGAACATGTGCAGTGGTGAAGCCCAGGGGCTTTTCGAACGCCTGATGATGCCCAGTTTTTCCAGGTTGGCAAACTCCTCGCGCGCTATGGTCAGTTTAGCTGAGTCCAGGCGCCGAGCTTTTGCAAAAACGGGTGGGCCGGTGGCAGTGATATAGTGTTCCACCCCATGTTTAGCCACTGTCGCCGAAAACGTTGGGACTGTGAGTGCTGGGAACTGAGTGAGGAGTGCGTGGAACTCACCACCCGCAGCTGTGACGTTGGCTTGTGCAGTTGGCGGCGCCACTCGAGCTGTGCAGGGAATGGAGTGAAAAGATGTCTATTAGCAAGATCAACCAATAAACCATGTGCGCACAAAAAATCAGCCCCTAACATGATGAAATTAACTGCAGCTACAACAAAAGTCCACTCAAATGCACAGCCCTGAAAAGACAGAAGCAGAGTCCTCTCACCGAAGGTCTTAATCGCTGAGCCGTTCGTTGCTGACACCAGGGGGCCCTTAGACGGTGTCAGCCGGTCCGCGTAGGAAGACGTGATGAAGCTCAGCTGGGAGCCTGTGTCCACGAGGAAATGCCTCCTCGAGCATACATCCGTCAGGTAGAGCAGCTTGTTCTCTTCCCCGAGGGCCGCAGCCGCTACCGACCCCCGGTCTTGGCGTTTCCCGAACGCTTGAAGTGGCACGGTGGGAGGCACTTGTGTGCCCTCTCTGCAAAGCAGCGATGATAGAAGCACAGGACGTCATCCGCTCCGTGTCGCTTGGTCCTGACTGCTGCCGTCGCCGGTGAGTCTGGTGCTGCAACCACTGGCCCCATGCCGTCTCCGGACGTTGCTCCTAGCTCTGCTGCTGCGGGTGAAACCGCGCTCTGTTTGTGGGCGTCGACGAGTCGCTGTGCCTCCTTGCTCAGCCCATGGTAGTCTCGCCGGGCCAACCGAGGTGAGTCTGCCAGGGTAACTCTCACCGCTGGTGGCAGGGTCCGGAGGAAAAGGTGGGCGAAGATAAATTCGCAATCCTCGGAGTCTTTCAGACTCAGTATTTTCACCATCAGGTCTACGGGTCTGTCGTTCTCCGACTCCGTCAACGTTAGGAGCCCTTCTGCTCACTGTTGCACCGAGGGGGTGAAGTGGCTTATAAGCGCAGCCTTCAATGCGCTGTATTTGTCGCTGTCCGGTGGGTGATTGACCAGATCTTCCACCCTCTGGACTGTGTGGCTGTCCAGCTTCGCCACCACATGGTAGAATTTCGTGTCGTCCTTCGAGATTCTCCGGAGGTTGAACTGCGCCTCAACCGCGCTAAACCAGGAGCGCGGACTATGCTGCCAGAAGTCGGGCAGCTGGAGTGTGGTGGCAGCCAACAGGCTGGCTTCTGCCGAGCCCCACTCGGGAGAATTATCTCTGCTCATTCTTCGTCGTAAGGTCACCAGTGTGGAGAATGTGCACAAGGATGAGACTGAGTTATTCCTCAGGTTCAGCTTTATTCACAGATCACATACTCCAACAATCTCAAAGCAGGAAAAAGGAAGAATAATCTCACAATTCCTTTTTTATACCCCGGACATCGAAACTGAAGTCACATGGTGTGTAAGCAAACATACAGTCACATTGTAACCCCTTTGATCTTCCACACCATTGTCCTTTAATCTCTGGTGGTCCGGACATCTCCCCAGGTTATCTCCCTGAAACAAAGGCCAAATCTCACACTCTCTCGTCTCTTGGATACTCAGACCTTTTGTTCCCTGAGACGTGTAGCACACAATAAACACACAGCAATATATTTGTGGAGCATATATAACCAACATATGCGCCCATATGTGCCCACAACACTTTTACTTACCACCATGAGTTGTAAAATGAATAGAAAATATAGTCAAGACATTGACAAGGTTAGAAATAATGATTTGTATTTGAAATAATAATTTTTAGAGCCAGTTTAGAAAGCTTGGGATCAGTCCGCCAAGGTCTCCGCCTTTGACCGCCACCTAATCCACATAGCACCGGACCCCCATGATCCCTCCTGCAGGTGGTGAGCCCACTGGAGGGCGGACCCACGTAACTCCTTCGGGCTGAGCCCAGCCTGGTCCCATGGGTGGAAACCCGACCACCAGACGCTAGCCTTCGAGCCCCTCCCCCAGGCCTGGCTCCAGGGTGGGGCCCCGGTAACCGCATACCGGGTGGGGTACACTGAATCCTTGATATAGCATTTATCATGAGAGTCTGTTGGATCGTTCTTAGTCTGGCCCTTCACCCAGGACCAATTTGTCTTGGGTGACCCTATCAGAGGCAAATTGCCCCGGACAACATGCTCCTGGGATCACTGAGGCACGCAAACCCCCCCACCACGATAAGGTGACAATCCATGAGGGGGATCGTCACTCATGCTGCTCCTCCACATTGAAAGGAGTCACTTGAGGTGGTATGGGCATCTGATTAGGATGCCTCCTGGATGCCTCCCACTTGAGGTGTTTCAGGCACGTCCCACTGGGAGGAGACCACGGGGCAGACCCAGGACTCGGTGGAGAGACTATGTCTCCCAGCTGGTCTGGGAACACCTTGGTATCCTCCCTGGAGAGCTGGAGCAGGTGGCTGGGGAGAGGGAAGTCTGGGCTTCTCTGCCTGAACTGCTGCCTTCGCGACCTGGACCTCCGGAAAAGCGGTAGAAGATTGATGGATGGATGGATGGATGGATAATAATTTTTTCCTTCAAACTTTGCTTTCGTCAGAGAATCCTCCATTTGCAGCAATTACAGCATTGCAGACCTAGCATGATTGCACAAGGGTTTTCTAATCATCCATTAGCCTTCTGATGCAATGAGCAAACACATTGTACCATTAGAACACTGGAGTGATAGTTGCTGGAAATGGGCCTCTATACACCTATGTAGATATTGCACCAAAAACCAGACATTTGCAGCTAGAATAGTCATTTACCACATTAGCAATGTATAGATTGTATTTCTGATTAGTTTAAAGTTATCTTCATTGAAAAAAAAGTGCTTTTCTTTCAAAAATAAGGAAATTTCTAAGTGACCCCAAACTTTTGAACAGTAGTGTATGTATAATTGTCTTTAATATAAAAATATATTAATATAGCATGTCCTTGATTGCCTTATGTTATAAGAATTCAGGAAGTGAAAAAAGCTTTTTCTTTGTCTTATTTGTTAGTATAGGCTATAAAAATGTGTAGTATGGGCATATACAGTTTAACTTATGTGGAAATATGGTACATTTCACTGACGCTATCTGAAAGTAATCCAGAAGTAATCTGTAATTGATTACTTTTGATCATGAGTAATTAAGTAAAGTAAGGGATTACATTTTTTAAAAGTAACTAGTAATTGGTAATGTATTACTTTTTGTGAGTAACTACCACCAGCACTGCTTTTCAGGTAGGCGGACTATTTGCAAACCAAACCCGGCACTTTGTACACATAGTCAAGGCAGAGACGCGGGGAGATGTCTACCAGTGGACTGGGAAAGATGGAGGAAGGGATGGTGTTGGAAAACTCGCTGGTGTGTTTTTTGTTTTTTTTTAAAATCACACACATTGTTTTTTTGCTGATGTATTCTGTTAATACTCATTGTAAACACGGAAGTGAACGTGGTGCAGCAACATATTTGATTGGTTAGACTGAATGAGTGCTACTCAGGGGCAAATTTGGTTGGCAAAACTGGTAGAAGTTGATGAGGATTGGCCAAAATTGCAGGAAAGTTGCGGTGATTGGACAAAGTTGCAAGGTCACTCAAAAGATATGGCAATGGTTTGATTTCATGTGAATTAGTGCAATTGCAATATCGTGAAATCCTGGAGGGACTGATTAGTGTGAACAAACAACAGATCTTCCAGGTGAATTGTTGTTGTTTCTCTTTTCTAATAGACAAGACTCTATATTCAATTTGTTAAACTTCTTTGTTTTTCTACAGATGTAATTCCTGATGCCTGAATGATAATCATCATTTGAAGACTTCTGAGGACAATAAGTTTCAGGTCAGATTTCAATAAGGCCCAAAAAGAAAGTGTAGAACAAAGCAAAAGTAGGGCCTCATTTCTGTCTTTGCCTTGGGCCTCAGATGAACTAAGTTTGTCCCTGAGGCTACAGTGTATCATTTTATAACATTTTATGTTGGTGGTGTGACGGTGGATTTTTTCTTTCAGTGTAAAAAGGGCTACATGACGCCAAAAGGGTTGAAAAACACTGCACTACAGGAACCAAGAACCAATTTTAGGGGACAGGAACTTGATAAGGGTTGGTCCTGAACCTGGCCCTTTTCCCTTTCATGTCTCCATTATGGGGTAGGAACCACCAGTCTCCAGAGGATTTGTTTGTGACGTAATCTTCTGACAGTTTGGCAAAGTAAAATGCTTTAAAAACTTGCCACTGTTGTTGTTTAATAATTGTGAAGAGGAACAGATCAGCACTGATTCAATCCTAAACCCCAACCAGCAGTTTTCAGGCCATTCTGAAGTACCTACCCCTTACCAGGGCCCTATTGTTGGCCATTTAAGGCACTTTTCCACTAGCCCAGCTCACCTCACCACGTCTCGATTCACTTCGACACGGTTCGGCTCAGTTGTGTCTCCATTACAGCCGGGTTAAGCTGGGGTGGGCGGGATTTTTTTTACAGCAAGGCGGCGCCACACTCCCGTGACGTAAAACACGCGACCCAAGCAAAACATAACACATGCATCATGGCGGCTGTACAAGGCGACTCCTCGGTCTGTGGCTTTTTTCACTGTAAATGCTAAAAAGGACCACCAGACACGGGAACAGGCAGCGAGACGAAACACTCTGGAATAGTTCTGCAGCTTCTGGCAGAGCCAAAGACGTGAGGGTACAAACTAGGTCATATATGACGGTAAGCTAATGTTGCTAATGCTAGTTTGCTATAAGTACGTCGTACTACACTGTAATGTCTGCAACTTATCGCTATTAGGTACTAAAATATGTACGCTGTGTGTGTGTTTCAGATGGCTCTGTGGTGGGGAAATTACCGCTTCAAACGGTCGGTCTGGGCGTTCAACACAGCCTGTCACTGATGTCACAGGCTCTCAGTGATGAGATGTCACCCCAGCTTCGCAAACGATCAGTGGTTGTAGATCTTAAGAATGTCTGTAGAAACGTTTATTTCCTGTGCAAAAAATTGCTCTGATCTGCGTGAAAATCATGGAGAGACTGTTGAGACATCATGGATGTACCTGCTGTAGCAGCACTGAGTCAGAGGTGGTGTCATAGCAAAAAATGATCAGCTGACACAACTTGATCACCATGTTAATAACTATATTAGCCACAAAATATATATTCAAAAGTAAACAGTACTGAATTACATATAATAAGATATATTTGACAGTTATGATGCATTTTAGGCCAAAACAAACTTGATCTAGGATTAAAAGCAATTAAAATAATGCAGTCACAAGGTTACATGGAAAATACTTGATTTACCAGATACATGTACTGTAGAAATATATATTCTCTGCATCAACAATGTACTATACATGCATTCATGTAGTATTGCACTGGGAATTGCACTGACAATAAACCTCTGAAGTTTTTGCAGATGTCGCTTTTTTATATGTGAAGGTTACCACCATGTGGCACAAATTAAATACTAAAAGATTGGAAAAGCTGTCTAAAGAACAATCCAGCAGTTTGAGAAATCACTTTTGGTTTGATGTAAGTCTGTCAACAGAATTATGAACCATAAAGCAGTTTGTGTTAAAATGTTAAATCCCATTAAACCCTAATCCGGGGGCTTCCAATCATGTGTCATGGGGGCCAAGACCCTGCAGGTTCTCTCTTCTACTCAGTCTCTTCAGCAGGTGTTCTCACTGATCAGCAGTCAGAGGAAGAAGTTCAGTGGAATCTGCTGTTGAAGACACTGGTTGGAGGTAAAGCCTGCATGGTCTTGGCCCTCCATGGCACATGATTAGACACCCCCACCCAAACCCATTATGATGAAGAGCAGATGCTAATATAACCCAGAATTCCTCCATATACTGGTACTGTCACTAAAGTATGCAGGGGCTTCTGCCGTGGCACACCCAACAATACAGTCTTCAGTTAATAAAATAATTGTTTTGGTTACTTTTTTCTTAAAAATGAGCCATTATTTTCAAGGTCACAATAAATCCTTTGTACAGTTTATTCTTTTCCCACCGGTGTCTTAACAGACAAAATAGAAAATCATGATGCAAACACATAAGTCACTAAATTGTTTATTACAATCAGCAGCAAATTCCAGATTATTCAGAATGTGCAAAATTCAAACTGTAAAAAAAAAAAAAGAAAAAGAAACTGGAATGGGTCACACACGCCAGCCACGCTGCCTCACTGAGAAGCAACTGGATCGGCCCCTTGTACTGGTCCTGGTTCATCAGATCTTCAGCCTGCATCTCTGTAAATAGTGAGGCAAGGTCCAGCTGGGGTGGACAGTTTCCGTCTTGCCTACACAAAAGACAAATGGGTGGTGGTTAATTAAAGCAAGTGTAAAACATATTTGGGAAATACACTTGTTGCTAAAAGCCAGTGGTGGAATGTGAATGAATGAATGAATCTTTATTTTGGATTGATTAAAAGTAAAGATTAAAAGAAAATAGAATAATATAACAAAGGGGAAAAAAATCTAACAAGGTCAAATTAAACAATAACTCCTCTGATTATACAGTTCAACATAGGTTATCCGAAATGGGTGATGGCTGAAGCTGCAGTTTATATTGCCCACCCATTTTCCATCCAAAAATTCAAAAGAAAAACAAAACAGGAGGGATTACAATTTGAATGTGACAATAAAGTACTTCGTTGTTGTATTTAACCACAATTTTCATGTAGCTGTGCTTCAGTAGATTTTACAAGGGCTGGGTTACATTTTAAATCATCTGTTTTTACTGTGGCCTCAGCAATCAGAATGAATTAATACATTCACTTGAATACTTTAACTGAAGGTGTGCATCACTGAGTATGGAGTCGCTCAGTCAAAATATGAAGTTTTTATCAATAAAAGTTTGTCTTGTCTGTAAAAGTGTCACTTCTTGCCCTGGCTTCAAGTGTGGGCGGTGTTTTGTACTTGCATTGCTAAAATATAAAAGGAAGCACTACAATGGGTCTCAAATATTTGTAATGTGTCCTGTTACTGCATGAGTTTATTGATGATAGACTATAAACTACACATATAAAGTAAATTATATTGACGACTGAACATCTCACATTCGCCAAAACATACAGTTATGAACATAACTCACAAAGGATCACACAAGTGATCTGACAAAAAAAATAAATACATTAACAAGCGGTTTATTTTACAGTTGATGTGTCAGTCATTTTCAATTATTCTGTAATTAATATTCACACAATCAAATAAATCTCAGTTCAGTCCCTTTTATATTAAGTGGAAATTGTGCTACTTTGGTTTTGACACTTTACCTATAAAAGCAAAGGATTTCAGTACTTTCCACAGTGGCAAGGTCTGTTGTGGGGCGGCTGCTTTCCTCTTGCCTAGACGAACGACAGAAATGGATGGTGGTTAGGTTCAAGCAAGTTCAACACTTATACAGGCACATCTCAAAAATTAGAATACCATGAAAAAATTCAATATTTTTGTCACTCATTTCAGAAAGTGAAACCCATATATAGATTCATTACAGGGACAGTGATATATTGAAAGTGTTTATTTTAATATTGATGATTACGGCTAAAGCCCATATTAACCAACACCTCAGCGGCCAACATTTATATTTAAAAACTATTTTTTAAAGTTAATTTTATGTAATATTCTAATTTTTTGCCAAATTGAATTTGGGGTTTTCAGGGGCTGTAAGCCGTAATCATCAAAATTAAAATAAATAAACACTTGAAATATATCACTGTCTGTGTAATGAATCTATATAATATACGGATTTCTCTTTCTGAAATGAGTGACAAAAAATATTGAAGTTTTTCATGACATTCTAATTTTTGAAGATGTACCTGTATTAGGGAAATACACCTGTGAAAGTCAGTGGTGGGATGTGACAAAAATGCTTCGTTTCCCTGACAAGCACTGCAGGATACACAGAATAGGTGTGTGGGTCTATTCTGACGCTTTAGAAAATTATATGAATGACTTTATAAATCACTGGTTTGAAAAAGCACTTTTAATATGTTGAGATTTCGGCTCCTGTGGTCCATTTCACCTGTATCCACAATATAAACACTGAGGGAGGCTAACACCTGGCATGTGGAAACACATTCTAGCATTAAATTGCACACAATTTAATGCGCAGCACCAAAGTGCAATACGTACACAAACCAGGACTTTAACCAGGATTAACATATTTCATCGTTTTGCTCTCACAAGCGAATACTTAGGAGAAAACAAGCGTGAATCAGCAGAGTTGGCTACTAGCTAGCTAGCTACTAGCTAAAACTCGTTAGCCAGCACAAGATGGCGCTGTATGGCTCAAAAAAAGTGAGCTTACCACCAACAGGATAAATAAGCGAACAGATGCACATTATTACAAATCACTCACCATCGATGGTTCTCTCACATTCGTCTTCAGCTTGTCCGTAGTCTGGTTCTATGCTGGGCTGCATCTGTATCGGTCCGGGTCGCTCCTCTCACTGTGGATCTGCCACCAAGCAGAGAAAACTCTGCACCTCTTCGTTGGACCATGGTGTAGAGTTCCGCAAAACCTACAACGCTGTCTGTATTAATATCGTATTTACTCCGTGACCGAGTTAGTCCGTGAAATATTGCAAATGGCGGTTGTGTAGATTCATCAGAAGATGGTCGCTTTCGTGACGTTACGACCTGACCAATCAGCGGCGACCAGGCTGTTGACGTCACATCTCGGCACGACTCAGCACGGTTGTACCCTGCCCTCGATCAGGCACGAAAATAGCGCCTGTTAAACCGTGCTGGGGCTAGTGGAATAAGCTACAACGCGGACTGAGCCGTGCCGTGTTGGGCTAAGCGGGGCTAGTGGAAAAGGGCCTTAAGTGTTCCTGAAAACTTCCCATTTCAGGGAGGTTCCTGTAGTGGACAGGAAGTCTCTTGAGGCCCTAGGCAAAAAAAATCACAGGGGGCCCCTCCAACCAGCCTTTATCACCCTAATACAATAAATAAACTGACACTAAGAAAAATATAAAATGTAAACATTTTTTTTTTAATTTCATAAAAGCACATTAAAATCTTTTCAAAAGAAGAATATAAATATTAAATTCAAAAATAGAATTCTGAAGCGCAATCAAAACCAGAACAATAAAAACACAAATAACTTTTGATAACAAAATAACTTCTAAAAAACAAGTGCAATATACAAAGTTGGCACAATATTAATATACAAGGCAAATATTATATAAATATTGCATTATATTAACTTCAAAAATATACACCTAATATAAAGTGCATAAACTTGCCCGAGTGAGAGGTGGGGGTGGGGAACCTACAGGGAGTTGTTCACCAGCCTACCACTGTCATTGCAAACTGTCCACATTGTCACTGCTGTAATGATTCAAAGTTGGTAGCCCCCCCCCCCCCCCCCGCATATGTTCCCTGCCAGCATGCAGCACCTCTGGAGATACTACGGAGGAAGTTCCTGTAAAATTGGTTCCTGGCGTGGAAACTCAGTTGTTTTGTCAAGAGTAGATATTGAGTGAGATGCTATAAGTAGTATTACTATAGTCAGGGCTGTTTCTAGATTTGGGGGGGTGGGTGACGACGGAGTGTCGCCACTGTATGGTCTGTGTATTGAATGTTATATTATGTGTGTAAAGGATTTATATTTGTAAATGTCAACTTGTATTTGATGGGAAAAATGCACATATACAGTAATTGTACAGTGTGTTCTGACTAATTGAATCCTTCTGTGAGATAATTGTTGATATTAATTAGGTTAATTGGGTGAGGCAATTAATTAATCTTAAAACCACGTACCTTTGCCAACATACTTCCTGGAGGTATCCGGACAAAAGACTCAGGGGTTTGAGGGCCTTTTAAAGTATACCAGCAGGAAGAAATTATATGATGGTTGAGTAGAGGGGAATTTAATGTGTAAATAGGGGATTGAAGTATTTATTGTATTATTTATGGTGCATTTATGGTTCTATTTATTCTGTAAATATTTGGGGTAAAGTATTTATGTATTTATGACATTTTAGATATTACTGGGTATATGTGGGAAGATGAAATGATTCACTTTCTTACCTGGGATTATGGTATGCGCCAATTAGGCAAATTATCTCACTGTGTATATTAACAGGTGTTTTCATTTGGTTAGTGTGGGGTGTCGGATGTGCATGGGAATTATCGACTGTGAAGGTTATTGGAATAAATGAAAAATTGCTGATTGCAAACTGTTTGGAAGCCTCCGCTCTTTCTCTGGTACCTCGGCCGCTCGGTCATGTGACAGTTGGTGTCAGGAGTGGTCCATTTCTCGACATTTGGTGTCAGGAATGGTTCGTACCCGCTAATTGGTGATAGAGAAGTGGTCCGGTTTCACAGCTGTGGTGAAGAGGATAGCGCAGCTGGACAAGTGGTGTCAGGAATTTTCCACTCTCACCGTGGCTATGAGGAAAGTCAGCAGAAGGTATGACGATGTCAAATTAAGCGGACTGTGTGACGTTTGGTCAAAAAGGTGTTGTTAAAATAAGGAGTGATAACACGGGACAAGAGGAGCGATGGCAAAAAGGAACATGAAGAAACAACAGGAGCAGTTAGAGGATTTGGACACTAGCATGGCAATCAAGGAGGAGGGGACCAGTGGACTAGACGAGCTGGGAGAATTGACGAGCTTGGTGAAGTCTGTGGTGCGTTCACTGACAGTCAGAGACCGCTCTGCAAGAACAAAGGTGGCAGACTGTGCAACATCATTTTAGCCAGATGCAGTCACAAATGACGGAGCTGAGAGAGGAGTGTGGGAGCCGGGCTGAACGCAGCGGTGACGACGGTGCTTCGGAGGAAGATCCCAGGGTGACGGCCAGTCGGGTCAGCCCGCAGGAGGAGGAGCTACCGCTACAGGTGCAGCCGAGGACAGCGCAGATACACCGTGAGGCCAGGCTGAATCCGCTTTCTCCCGATGATGACATTGAGCACTATCTGGCGACATTCGAGAGGATTGCTTCGGTCTGCCGCTGACGTAAGGAGGAGTTCAGGTTCAGGTTACTTTATTTCTACCCGTAGGTAGATTTGTTTTGCAGTCAGGTGACATCCATGTTTACAAACCACAATTGCATTCAACATGAACACAAACACAGGCACACATGAAGCTGACTATAAACATGGTAAAAGTACTCAAGGCTCCATCAATCAGGACATAGGACAAAGAGATAAGAGAAAAAACAAGGAGATAAGAGAGAAGGGTCATATTAGAAAGTTAAAGACTAGTCAAAGAGGTTAAAAACACAAAAGTCTAAAACCCAATAAAAGATTTAGAACCCCAATTAAAAAAACAAACAAACAAAAAAGCCCTACTAAAATAAGTAAATATAAAATCAAATTAATAAATAGGTAACTAAATTATGTGCAATATATTGTTACATCTTGTTCAACTCTTTAACAGCACCAGGAACAAAGCTGTTTTTGTAGCGCTGGGTTTTACTTTTTGGGACAGCAAACCTCCGTCTGGAGGGAAGAAGCTGAAAGTGGCAGTGCAAAGGGTGGGAGCCATCATTTAAAATGGAGGTAGCAATCCTCTGTACCTGTCTGATGTACAAGGATGTCAGGCTCAGCTGTGACTCACCAAGCAAGTGACTGGACCATCTAACAACCTGATCCAAGGATTTCCTCTGTTTCAGTTTTATCTGACCAAACCATGATACTAAAGAAAAGGATAAAACAGATTCAATAAAAGCCCGATAAAGCATTGTCATTATGGTCTGGTCATTTTGGAAGCGTGCAAGTTTCCTCAAGCAATGCAAATGTTGCTGACCCTTTTTGCACACCCTTTCACAGTTCTCTTCAAAGTTTAAATTACTATCAATAATCGTCCCAAGATATTTGTAGGAATGTACACATTCAGTGGTCTGGCCTTTTAGTACAATGGCTTTGTGCCTGGGAGTTTTCCTCCTAAAGTCAATAATCATATCTTTAGCTTTTGTCGTATTCAGCTGCAGGTAGGAATCTTCACACCAGTGAACAAAATCATCAGCTACTGGGCCGTGGCCACTCTCACCATCCTAGAGGAGACTGACAACAACTGAATCATCAGTATACTTTATTTTGTCATACTTTATTTTGTCATGTATTTTATTTTGTCATACTTTTATTTTTTTTTATTTCATACTTTATTTTGTCATACTTTACTTTGTCATGTCTCCTCTGACACATGTTTGTGTACAGGATGAAGACTAGTGGTGACAACACACACCCCTGAGGAGAGCCAGCAGAAGAACACTTTTGGTCAGACAATGTACCATTGACCCTTACTTTCTGATGTCCTGTTGGTTAAAAAATCCAGAATCCAACCCACCAGATTATTACTCAAATCAAATTGTTGCAGGAGCCTTTCAACTAAAATATGAGGTTGGATTGTATTAAAAGCGGAAGAAAAGTCCACAAATAAAAGCCTGGCGTGTGTCCCATTAAAATCCAGATGTTTAAAAAGCATGTTAAACAGAGTGACAGTGGCATCCTCCACTCCTCTATGAGGCCTATAGGCAAACTGCAAAGGATCCAATGCATGCTCAGTCTGCTTTAGGACCTCAAATCTGACCAGTTTTTCAAAAATTTTCATTAAAATTGAGGTCAAAGCAACTGGTCTAAAATCATTTACCATTTTAGGATAGCTGGATTTTGGAACGGGGACAACCACAGCATCTTTCGAGGTCTTAGGCACATGTTGTGTCTGTAAGGACTTATTGAAAATGTAGTGAAACACAGGACTCAGTTCATGTGCACAGGACTTTACCAAGCGCCCACATATATTATCAGGGCCCTGACTTTTGTTCACTTTTACAGCACAGAACGCCCTTTTAACATCCTGCACCTCAATATTAAAGGGCTGATTGTCTTTGAGTTTCTGTTTCAAATCTTGGGTTTCAGTGCTAAAATCAAATGAATCAAAACGACCACAAAAACAATTAAGAGCATTAGCCAGCTCCCTGTCTGAATTAAAACCATCTAAAAACACACGATTGCTGCGCTCTGTGCTCTGAAGGCCTGCAATAGTTTTCATACTGGCCCATGCTGAACCAAGCTTGTTTGTTGCCATCTTGCTTTCCAACTCTGATTTATAATTCTGTTTTGCTCTTAAAATTTCGGCCTTCAGCTCTTTTGTGGCAATCTGCAGCTCAGAAACAACCCCCTGTTTAAAGCCAAGTGCTTTCCTCTGTAAGCAGGATTTAACTGATTTTGTAACCCATGGCTTGTTGTTGGGCTATATTTTGACATGTTTACGTGGAACAATCATGTCTCTGCAGAAAGCCATGTATGAGCATGTCACGTCCACTAAAGAGTCCAAATCTTCTCCGCAGGCGAGTGTGAACACCTCCCAGTCCATACAGTTAAAACATTCCTGGAGGCAGTGCACTGAATCCTCTGTCCAAACATTTATGTCCCTGGTCTTTGTCTTCTCTCTTTTGAAAGCAGTTTTATATGTGGGCAGCAAATGTACACAGTTGTGATCTGAGGATCCTAAAGCAGGAAAGGGAATAGATTTATAGGCTCTCTCAATGGATCCATAGCACAGGTCCAATGTCTTTTTTTGCCTGGTTGGGCAGGAGACGTACTGATAAAAGTTTTTTAAGTGTCTTCTTTACAGATACATGGTTAAAATCCCCAAGTATGAAATTTGGAGCCTCTGGGGAAATCGACTGCAACCGCTGTACCACATCAAAGACGGTGCTGGAGGCGGAGGCAGCATCTGCCCTCGGGTGAATGTACACAGTCGTTATGAAAAGTTGGGGGAACTCGCGGGGCAGATAAAAGGGGTGTAGTGACACAGACAGAAGCTCCACATCGGGTGTACAGATGCGCTCTCTGACCGTGACAGATGTACAGTACTGTTTATTAATATATAAACATACGCCGCCCCCCTGACATTTCCCCGTTACCTCTGGGCTATCCAGTTGGTTCCTCTGCTCACTGGTAAAGCACGTAGTGCATATGGAAGGTGCGGTGGCGCAGTGGTTAGCACTGCACCAACACAGCAACTCACCCTTGGCCATGGGATCCCTGGTTCGATCCCAGCCCCTGACCAACAGTGATCTGTGTGGAGTTTGCATGTTCTCCCCGTATCTGCATGGGTTTAGTCCGGGATTTCTCCGGTTTCCTCCCACAGGCCAAAAACATGCAGGTTAGGTTAATTGGAGACTCTAAATTGTCCCTAGGTGTGAATGTGTGTGTGAATGGTTAAGGGATAGCGCCGTACCGTGGCTGCTTCATCCATCCAGGTGGATGCCCTCTCTTTCCCCTCTGGGGATCAATAAAGTATACAAAATCAAATAAAAAAAAAAAATCTAAATATGTGCTCATGGACATCACTGACAGACAATTATGATAAAGTGAAGGAAGCAATTTTAAATAAGTATGAAATAACACCCGACACCTATAGGAGAAGGTTTCATACCCTGGACGTTCATCAGGATGAAACCCCCCGTGAACTGTATGTTCGTTTAAAAGACCTGTTTAATCAATGGATTAAACCAGAGACCTCAATGGTGAAAGACATTGCAAAGCTGTTGATGTTGGAGCAGTTTCTGCAGATGGTGGACCCGGAACTGGGAGTCTGGATATGAGAGCGGGACCCGAAGACTGCGGAGGACGCAACTCGTCTGGCGGAAGTCTTCCTGTCAGCCAGGTCTGGGAGCAGGAGCCCTACTCTCAGCCGTGACGGCTCTTTCACCACACCGAGTAAGTTTGATGGGGGTGAAAGGGGTGGTCAAGAGCAGAGAATACTGTATTCAAGCTCCAGTCAGGTCACTGTTAGCAAACATAATGGGAGTAGAAAGTCACGTTTTGTTTCAAGTCACAATATATGCTGTTACCAGTGTAACAAAATTGGCCACACACAATATTCATGTCCTGCCACAAGAAACAGTAAACCGTCATTGTTATGTTCAGTTCCTAGACCCACTTTTTCAGCCCCAGTGCACAGTGAAATGTATAAAATGACAGTGTTGCTTAATGGTCAGTGTGAAGAGGCCCTTTTAGACTCAGGTTGTTTTCAAACTGTTGTGCTGCCCAGTTTGGTCCCTAGGGATTTGTGGAATGAGTCTGGAATAAATATCAGTTGTGTCCATGGGGATAAAAAGCTGTACCTGACCTCTGAGGTTTATTTAACAGTGGGGGGTCAGACTTATCTCCTTCCTGTAGCTCTCTCGCCTGATTTGTCATGTTCAGTGATTCTTGGCAGTGATGTTCTATGTTTGTTGGACATCATACAACAGGTTAAGGACGAATACCAAACTGAGGAGAAACAGGCAGGTGGCGCTGTTGAGCAGAGGGTAAAGGCACCTGTGGTGAAAAATTGTAATATGGTTACAACTAGAGCTCAGAGGGCTGCCAATGTTCTTCAGGAGCTGCCTTTTTATGATTCTGGGATAGAGGCAGGTCCAGTTAAGCAACCAAAATCCAAGGTTCAGAGGAGAAGGGACAAGGTTTTAGCTTCAGTTAAGAATTTGGGGGAGGAAATGTCACAGCTATGCCAGTCAGTAGATTTTAACATTCCTTCTGACATAGCTGTGCTGCAGGAAGCTGACCCATTGCTAAAACCTTGGTTTGAAAAGGTCTCTGAGATTGATGGTGTGAAACAGGGCAGAGTGGACTGTTTGGCTGAGGCCGAGTATGTCATTAGAGATGGCATTTTGTACCAACAGCAAGGTGAAGTTAGAGCCACAGCTTTGCCACAAGGCCTCACACAGAAAGTGATGGAACTGGGACATGTTATCCCTTGGTCAGGTAATCTAGCGTTCCAAAAAACATTACAGAGAATTGCTAGAAGGTTTGTGTGGCCAGGAATGTATACCCAGGTAAAGGAGTTTTGTGCAACATGTGAAACATGTCAGATTACATCATCTAGGGGAGTAGTCCGGGCCCATCTTCATCCATTACCAATCACTGGAACACCACTTGATAGGATAGGGATGGATATAGTTGGCCCCCTAGAAAGAAGCTCCTCTGGTAATAAATACATTCGTGTCATATGTGACTATGCTATTTGGTACCCAGAAGCCTTCCCGCTGAAATCTATTAAGGCTAGGCAGGTGGCTAACTGCCTTATTCAGTTATTTTCAAGGGTAGGCATACCCAAAGAGGTCCTGACAGACTGTGGGACAAATTTCCTGTCAAAACTTCTGCAGTAGGTTTACAAACTGTTGGGTATTAAGGGAATTGAGACCACCCCATATCACCCTCAGACTGATGGACTGGTGGAACGGTTTAACCAGACTTTAAAGAACATGCTGCGGAAATTTGTTTCTAGTACGGGCTTGGATTGGGACCAATGGGTACCGTATTTGCTGTTTGCTTATCGGGAGGTTCCCCAGGCTTCAAAAGGGTTCTCACCTTTTGAACTACTTTATAGTCATCAGGTGAGGGGCCCACTGGATTTATTAAAGGAGCACTGGGAGAGGCCTCCCAGTGATCAGGACAATGTAGTCTCTTATGTTATTAAAATGAGACAAAAACTGGATCAGATGACTGTTTTGGCTCAGGAGCACATGAGGATGGCGCAAACTAAACAAAACACATGGTATGACAAGAAAGCCAGGAAGAAGGTTTTTCACCCAGGCCAGCAGGTGTTGTTGCTGCTGCCCTCTTGTGACAGTAAGCTGTTGGCTCGATGGCAGGGGCCTTATGAAATTTCTAAGAAATTAAGCTCAGTGACATATGAACTATATATGCCTGACAGAAAGACAAAATATCTGTGCTTTCACATTAACTTGTTAAAGGAGTTTCAGCAGCCTGTGCATCAGCAGCTACAGCCTGGTCATCAGGAGATGCATCATCAGCTCCTTATCTGTGCAACAGAAGTGGATGAGGAGAGAGAACAGTCCTTTCCCACAAACGTGACAGAGCTTTGTTCATTTCAGGTGTCTCGTTTGCAGGATAATCAACAGAGACAATTAGAGGCACTAATAGATCCAGATTTGTTTAAGGAGAGACCTGGTTTCACCACTTTAGTACACCATAGAGTGCATTTAAAGAAAGAGGCTGTTCCCCGTAGGAAGTCCTATAGGATCCCTGAATGGTTGGTCCCAAAACTGAGGCAGGAGATTAATTTGATGTTTCAGCTGGGAGTGATCAAGGAGTCGGTTAGCGAATGGTGCAGTCCAATTGTGTTGGTCCCCAAGAAGGATGGTTCTTTGAGGTTCTGCATTGACTTTAGGTACTTGAATGCAGTCTCCAAGTTCGAGTCGTACCCCATGCCCTGAATAGACGAGTTGCTAGAGAAAGTGGGCAGGACTAAGTTTATTTCCACATTAGACCTAAGCAAGGGGTATTGGCAGGTGGCCTTCAGAATCAGAATAAAGTTTATTGCCAAGTACATTTACAAGTAAACAACAGGTAAACATACGAGGAATTTGACTTGACATTGGAAAGCACCTGATAGGCGAATCCCAATGACGCGGCAAGCCATGAAGGCGCCTGTCAACAGAGGAGAATAGAGGGCAAAGGTCAGGAACAAAACAATAGGTAGAGAGAAAAAAAACATAGTTAATCAGAATAATGCTCTTAGTGAGCCGAATTATGATCACCAGGAAAAAAAAAACCTTGATGCACAATTAGCAGACAATGAATCACACTTAACATACAGGCAGTAGAGAGCAGTGAGTGATTGTTTTTGTCAGTATAATGAGTCAGTCATGTGTGTGTGTTGGATGCAGAGGTGGTGGTTATCAGTTGCTGGTGAAACAGTAGAGGTCTCTCTCTCAGCAGATGCTATGACTAGTGTCTGAAAGTCAGAGGCAACATGTCCTTGGCATGGCAGATGGAATTTCTCTGTGAGTCAGACATAAGGCTGTCCTTGGGAGATCAGATACTGTTCGCCAATGTTTGTGAAGAGGAAAGTCAACATTTATACTGATATCATTCATCAGGAGGACTGAGTGCTGAGGGCGCCGAAAACAGGTCAATAGCACTGACTTCAGAGAAAAAACTTTCTATTCTCTTACGGATTCAGTGCTTCAAATCCACCATCATTGCCAGGCTTTGAAATCAATTCCTGGACAGCTCTTAGCGTGATCGTGATGTATTCCATCTTCCTATACAGTTCTCCATTGGCCGCAGTCAGAGTCCTGCCCAGCTGGTCAAATTGATGAGAGAGCTTCACCGGGTCCGCTTTTTGATAAGCTCTGTCCATCTTCTTTAATTTGCGGTACACAAGGACAATCCCAAAGCCGATCAGTAGAAGTCCGGTGACCGTTGCTCCAAATAGATATAGATCTTCTATATCTCCGGCCTTGGCACCGGAGACGAAGGAACTGACAGCCTTTAAAACACCTTATGGCTCTTTCCAGTTTAAGGTCATGCCATTTGGCCTCCAGGGGGCACCGGCAACATTCCAGCGACTCATGGACCAGGTATTAGGAGGAGTGTCAGATTTTGCAGTTGCCTATCTAGATGATGTAGTCATCTATAGTCAGACCTGGAAGGATCACGTATTACATCTTCGGCAGGTCCTGCATTTAATTAAGGAGGCAGGTCTGACTATAAATCTACGCAAGTGTGCATTTGGACAGCAGCAGGTGGAGTACCTGGGACATGTGGTTGGCCAGGGGGTCATTAGACCACGAGTGGGCAAAGTGGATGCTATTCAGGCCTATCCTGTCCCTACTACCAAGAAGAAGGTACGGTCGTTTTTGGGTCTGGTAGGGTGGTATAGTAAATTCATTCCCCATTTTGCTGAAAGAGCAGTAGTCCTGACTGATCTCACAAAGGCTTCAGCACCAAATAGAGTGAAATGGACAGAGGAGTGTGGGAGAGCCTTTGAGGATTTGAAGGGTGTGATTTCTGGGGATAAGGTTCTCTACAGTCCGGATTTCGCCCATCCATTTATTCTGCAAACGGATGCTTCAGGAGTTGACATCGGAGCAGTACTTCTCAAGGAGGTGAGGGGAGAGAGACACCCAGTACTGTTTCTGAGCCGTAAATTGTTGGATCGAGAGACCAGATACTCTACGGTGGAAAAGGAATGTCTGGCCATGAAATGGGCTATAAGGTCTCTTAGATATTATCTACTTGGACGTCAGTTCACATTAGAGACGGATCATTGGGCCTTATAATGGCTTAATAGAATGAAAGACACTAATAATCGTCTGACAGAGTGGTATCTGTCCCTACAGCCCTATAACTTTACAGTTCAGTATGTGGCAGGGAAGACCAACCTTGTGGCGGATAGCCTCTCCAGAGTACATGACTCATAGAGTACTGTACTCTCGGGAGAGGGGGGGGAGGAAATGTGACGACGGAGTGTTGCCACTGTATGATCTGTGTATTGAATGTTATATGTGTAAAGGATTTATATTTGTAAATGTCAACTTGTATTTGATGAGAAAAATGCACATATTCACAAAGATTCATTCATTCATTCATTCATTCATATAATTGTACAATGTGTTCTGACTAACTGAATCCTTCTGTGAGATAATTGTTGATATTAATTAGGTTAATTGGGTGAGGCAATTAGTTAATCTTAAAACCACGTACCTTTACCAGCATTCTTCCTGGAGGTATCCGGACAAAAGACTCCTCAGGGGTTTGAGGGCCTCTTAAAGGATACCAGCAGGAAGAAATTATATGATTGAGTAGAGGGGAATTTAATATGTAAACAGGGGAATGAAGTATTTATTGTATTATTTATGGTGTATTTATGGTTCTATTTATTTTGTAAGTATTCGGGGGAAAGTATTTATGTATTTATGACGTTTTAGATATTATTGGGTATATGTAGGAAGATGAAATGATTAATTTTCTTACCTGGGATTATGGTATGTGCCAATTAGGCAAATTATCTCACTGTGTATATTAACAGGTGTTTTCATTTGGTTAGTGTGGGGTGTCGGATGTGCATGAGAATTATTGCCTGTGAAGATTATTGGAATAAATGAAAAACTGCTGATTGCAAACTGTTTGGAAGCCTCCGCTCTTTCTCTGGTGCCTCGTCCACTTGGTTATGTGACAGGGGGGTATTGTATCTGGGGACCAATGTTTTTTGTAATGTGGAGGAGTTTAAATCCTTTAATATGGAAATAAAAAAAAAAAAAAAACTCTTCCCTCCCAACAAAAGCATTAACAGAATTAAATTTATGAGAAAAAAGTTGCACATTGCAACTCTGTTTTATAGGCAAAACTGGCTATACACAGCAGGATGAAAGTAAGGAATTAAAGGTCAATGCAGCACAATTTTAGACAAGGCTGCAGCCCCACCACCACCACCACTCACCTCATCTGGCTTATCAAATTTCCAATTTTAAAAGAGATGGCTTCAAGGGTTTATGGCAGGATATTTTTGTCCCCCCTCCCATGCAAAAGTCCCCTGATATGAGCCCCAAAAACAACAGCATTGCTCAGTAAAAGCTTTGCTCCATTCTCAGCATAAATCCATCTCACATCACCTCCAGGATCAGCACCACTCAGCCAATAAGTTACATTGGGGGATCTGAAGATGTTTCCCAGTGGCAAAGATAAAGCTACTAATCCTTTTGCTCACAAAGAAGGGACTGAAATTGCAACCCGATGCTGGAGGATAAGTATTATGTACAGTATCTGGACTGAGTGATCTACTTCAGGCTAGCTGGAGCCACATGTGGAGCTTCTATGGGGCCCATTGTTTACATTCATGATTTAGAAAAGAAGAGGCACCCAAGGCATTGATGAGGTTCTGAAAGACTCTGGTGTTTAGTTATTTGACCCAGTAAGTGCACAAAGCCCGTCCCTGTGCACACTGTCAGGTGCCTCTCTGGGATTTTTTCCACCCTTTCTCTCAGCCTTTTCATTTTCTTTTTTCTCTTGTCATCCTTTTTCACCATCACTACTTCAGCCATCAGATGTGTTTCTACTTGTTACTTTCATAAACACATGGGTGTAAATGGAGGTGGGGGGGGGGCAGTGAATTGTTCCCCCAACATCATCAAATACTGATCTTCACCAAAATGTTGTTCTTTTGCATTCAATGCCACTTTTGCAGTTGCTACACAACACTATATTATTTTTTCTTCTCTTATTCTAATGTTTTTTTCTTCTATGGAGAAGTTTCTCTTTTTGCCGTCTTACATTCCGCTGTGTTGCAGGGAAGGCGGGGTGGGGTATTAAAATAACGAGCTGTTACGGTTGCCAAATTTATCAATGAAAGACTGACCGTATGAGATTGATCTCACAGGCACAGTTTCATAAATGCCGCGTGGACCTTTTCATACAATCATTTCTACACCCAAATGTACGTTGATTTCCTAGCACTTTTGATAAATGAGGGCCAGTGGTTTGTGAGTACAAAAGTTAATGTCAAGCCCTGATCATAAACCTCTCTTTATCATTTGAAGCACCAATGCTAAGCATATATGAAATGAAAAAAAAAATCCTTGTAAATTTGCATATTTCCCTTTAAATCTGCAATTTTTTTAAATCACTTTTTCTTGTAAATTTGCAGCCTTTTATCCATCCATCATCTACCACTTATCCGGGGATTGGGGTCATGGAGGCAGAGGTCCAAGCAGAAAAGCCCAGACTGATCCAGTTGGCACCAGTGGGCAGAAACCCACTTGCCAGGTGCTTGCGGTTGAGCCCCTATCCGGCCTGGCTCCAGGGTGGGGCCTTGGTAACCCCATTCCACGTCGGCTGTGCTATGGATTTTTTTTTTTTTTAATTATTATTATTGTCCATTCATTCGGTCTCCCGTAATCATAGATGACATTACACCCAGTACTTTTCCCATGAGACAGTGAGAATCCAGACCAGTCTTAAGCAATGCTTATCTGTTTGGTCTATTGTATTAAAACTCTCTGCTCTGCTCTGAGACTTGATATATTCTTGTGGTACTTGCCTGTATGCAGGACGCAACATTTTCCCTTCTTGGTCACGATGTAAATAAATACCTAGAAAAAGCATCACTGACTCTGCACATTATTTATACACCAGATAAACAAGGGACAGTTATTAATATTCAGTTTAATTCAACTTTATTTATATAGCTCCATTTTACAACCAAAGTCATGTCATAGCACTTTCAACTGTGGGGGAAACCCCCACAATTGCAGAAAGACCCCCAGCAATCAGGCAATACCCTGTGAGGAAGCACTTGGTGATGTTGGAGAGGAAAAACTCCCTTTTAGCAGGAAGAAACCTCCAGCAGAACCAGCCTCAGGGAGGGGCAGTCATCTGTTGTGACTGGCTTGGGAGTGAGGGGATAGAGAAGAAGAAAAGAACAGACATGTAGAGAGCAAACAGCACGACAGGGACTCAAACTATGGGAGAGAACAAACAGGTATTAATGACCAGCAAAAATATTTCCTTGAGAGTGAAGAAAGGAGTGAAGCCCAGTGCATTGTTGGAGGTCCCCCGACAATCTAAACCTATTAGCAGCATAACTAAGGGAGGGTTCAGGGTCTCCTGATCCCATCCTAACTATAGGCTATGTCAAAAAGGAAGGTTTTTTTTTTTTGACTTATTTTGTACCCGTAGGTAGATTTGTTCTGCAGTCCGGTGACAAGCCACCAGCTGCCGGTCGCTGCGTGCGCAAGCAAAAGGAAGGTTTTAACCCTATTCTTAAAAACAGAGATCAAGTCTGACTCCCAAATCCACATTTGCAGCTGGTTCCAAAGGAGAGGAGCTTGATAACTGAAAAAATGCTGCTTCCCATTGTACTTTTGGAGATTCTAGGTATTACAAGTAATCCTGCATTTTGGGAGCGTAGTGCTCTGTTGGGATGATAAGGTAGTATCAGAGCTTTTAAATAAAAAGGGCCCTGATTATTTATAGCTTTGTAAGTGAGAAGAAGGATTTCAAACTTAATTCTAAATTCTATGGGAAACCAATAACTGGAGGCCAGAACCAGAAAGGTGTGATCTCTCTTTTTAGTACCTGCTAAAACTCTAGCTGTTGCATTTTGGAACAGCTGAAGACTTTTTAAAGATGTTTTAGGACAGCCTGGTAATAAAGAGTTACAATAATCTAATCTAGAGCAAATAAAAGTGTGGATTAGTTTCTCAGCATCACGCTGAGACAAGATGCTCCTAATCTTGGTAAAATTATGCAAATGATAGAAGGCAGTCTTAGAAACAAGTTTAATATGTGAATTAAAGAACAGCACTTGATCAAAAATAACTCAAAGGTTCCTCACAAAACTATTAACCCAATGACTGTCTATGGCGCTCCATTGTGCTGCTTCCTCCTCTCCCCCTGATGGTCAAGTTTTTTTTTCAAGAAAATATTTTCTTCAGATGTCAGATATTTCCAAAGCTATAACTTGAAAGCGGTAAGAGAAAATGGCTTACTGTCAATTAGAAAGATGTAGAATATGATCCAAAGTTTGAGATATTTTTTTTTTTTTGTTACTTATTTGTACCCGTAGGTAGATTTGGTTTGCAGTCTGGTGACAAGCCACCGGCTGCCGGTCGCTGCGTGCGCGAGCGCCCTAAACCTACATGTTTTTGGTATGCGGGAGGAAACCGGAGAAATCCCGGAGTAAACCCGCGCAACACGGGGAGAACATGCAAACTCCACACAGCTCACTGTTGGTCGGGGGCAGTGATCGAACCCACGATCTCATGATCCCCACGATCCCCCGGCCGAGAGTAAACTGTGCTGCCACAGTGCTAAACCACTGCGCCACCGTGCAGCCCATATGAGTAAATTTATGCATCTGATTTGCATAATGCCACAGCAGCCATATTGAATTACTTAACTTTCAGTCAAATGTGGACTTTGGACATATTTACACAAATGATGGTTTTGTTTTTTGTTACCGTTTGTTGTTTAGGGCCATTTGTTATCTTATCTTTAAAGTATATGAACCAGAAAATCAGTTACAATGTAAACAAACAATTTGTCACTTACTACTGGCCAGGTGGCTCTCGCTTCGTCCATTCTGGTCGTTATTTTGCCTTCTCTCAGTCATTTTCACTTTCTCTCCCACATCCAGAAGCTCTTATGATTATCCCACTTCAATTTCACTTTTATTCCACCGCAATTTATCTTATATGACAACACAGAACCAGCAATATTGTTCTGTCCAGTCACATGGCGCTGGGGGTCGATGGCAGGTGAACAACAACCAGCTTCACCCACCCTCTGTTATAACAAAATGTAGATATTTACCTTCATAAGCTAAATAATCTCTTTTTAGAATCATATTTGTCAAATTTGGGAGCAAATGCCTCCTCTGTCTTTCGATCAAGCACAAAAACATTTGTTTACAAACTCTTCTTCTCTGGTGTCTAGAAGTGACTTTTGGGGGGCCATTGGGCCTCCACGGCAAGAGCAGTAAGTTATACGTGTCTGCCACCTTGTGAGGTGGAATACTTAGTACAACTGGGGGGGGTTTATGACATCACATGACACGTCACATGACAGGCGCAGCACTGCCACATAGATAGTGAGGGCACTTTTTAATGGTCATAAATAGAAGGATGTCAAAGGGTTAAGAGAAAGAGTAACCCCATCCAAACTAAGAGTTTGATTTAGGAAGGTATTTCTTGAGTTTTTCTGGACCAACTAGAATGACTTCAGTCTTTTCTGAATTAAATAGCAAGAAATTACAAGTCATCCAAGCTTTGATTTCCTTAAGACAAGCCTCTAATTTGGCTAACTGATCACTGTCATCTGGCTTCATTGACAAGTGTAATTGTGTGTCATCTGCAAAATAATGAAAATGTATGCAGTGTGTGGTATGTGAGTTTGGCCCTTGGGGCTTGCCGTAGCCATCTGGGGGGATGATGTCTGTAATAAAATTCAGTTCATTGCTCGGCACAACCTGACTCACGTCGCACTTATTCCATACATAACAGTTGACGATTGAGGATTAACTCATGGAGGCATGCAGAGCACCTCTTTGGCCATTTTTGGAGCATCCAGGAGAACCAGCAATTCTGTGACCTTGCTGGCTGACCGCATTTGAGGTGTACATTGCAGCATTGTGCCTGAGTGGACTTGACGGAGTAAGGAAGCAAGCACTTCTGGTTCGCAAACTCGGCATAGAAGGTCAGAGAATTTTCCACATGTTAGGGGAGACGGAGTCATACGCAGATGCTGTAGGGCTGCTTGCTAGCTACTTTGCCGAACACACGTGTAGTACGATGTTGTGGGTTCAAGGCCAAAAGGCACTAAGCTAGCTAGCTCAGGGGAGCTAATGGCCCAGCTAGTAGAAACGAAGAAGTTAGCCACAGGGCTAATTGGGCGCGAAACACAGAAGTTAGGCGCTACAGGCTGCAAGCTAAGTAACACAGTAGAATCGGAGCCACAGGAGAGGGAGCACGAGCATGCTGAGAGCCCCAAAACACAGCAGCAATAGCCGGGAATAGAGACAGCACAGCAGAGCACCTCAGATAACAGAGAGGAGGTGCTCTGCTTTAGTGCCCGAGACTGTTTTTGCACCCGAGACGAGCCGCAGTCGAAGACAGAGACAGCGGGTGAAGGGTCTGCAGCGAACATGGTGACAACGGAACCGCCGCAGCACAGCAGAGGTCCCCAGCCAAACAAGCATGCAGAGCCCCCAGGAGTGCAACGACAGCGCAGGAAAACAAGTAAGGCGCCGCTTTATGTTACGGACTGGGTTCGCACAGGTGGGAAACCAGGACGCGACTGACCGGGAAGCAGCAGGCGCCACTGAGGATCGTGGCTAAGCTGGGCACTTTGAGTTGTCCGGCAGCTCATCAAGGCACGCCAATCAGCTTCGGCATGTCCGGGAAGATGCTCCGGGTGGCGAGGCTGAACAGGAGTCTGTGATGGCAGTGTAGGATCCATGCTCCACCATCCAGAAGATCGGCAATCGCTCCGGGGGTCTGCAGTCTCCAGGAGCGCGCCTGCTGAGGGGCTGCCCTGGACCCCCCCCCATGCAAGTTCCAGTCTTTTCACGCAAATGACTGTGCAGTAGCACTGCGTTAATAGTTCTTATGTTATGGTATATGTTTATGTAGTGATATGGGATTATTTTGTGTATTTTGCTTTTAGTTAAGAGCACGGCTGTGATTTTTGAGTTTTAATAAAGACTCTTTTTGGTTTATGGGTGGCAGAATAATCCACCCCGCCATGTGGGGTGCACGGTAGTTTACCAGTCAGCCCTATTTTGAGTTATTTTGTCTGAATGCGTTAGGCCATTTAGTGCATTGTTTTCATTATCTTAGTGCATGATCCGGGTCCCAAATTTGGGGAGGGTTTTTCGACTTTTCTAAAGGGGGGGGGCTGTGAGTTTGGCCCTTGGGGCTTGCCATAGCCATCTGGGGGGATGATGTGAGGTTGGCTGCGGCTGCTGTATATATTCATCAGTGTCTGTAATTAAGTTGAGTTCATTGCTTGGCACAACCTGACTCACGTCTTGCTTATTCCATACATAACACAGTGATTTCTAATAATATTGCCTATGTAACGTGGGTGGTTTTCTGCGTGCTCGTGTTGGTGCAGGAAGTACACAGGAAGGGACTTGTTGCTCACGCTGTCTTTATTCTGGTCAAGTATCAGAAAAAGCACACAATAAACAGTCTGCAGCTGCATATGTCACGATCTCCAGCAATGAAAATCTTTTTCTCTTTTTTTTCTTTAGAAAAAAAATATTAAAAAAAAACATATAAAACAAAGCCTACCTGGTCAAGTATCAGAAAAAGCACACAATAAACAGTCTGCAGCTGCATATGTCACGATCTGCACACGGACAGTAAAAGAAAATGAATATCTTAACAAAATGAAATGACAGCAAACCATACAGAAGAATGCTGCGCTAGCAATAACTGACTAGCTGTTCATTCAACGTGGTCACACATTCACTCGACGATAAAGTTACTATTTTTACTTAGAATAATCTGAAACTTCGTAAATACATGGTAGTAATGCTCATGACCACTCTACAAGATATAAACCTTTGTATGCATGGCTTAACAACATTTAAAGTATAAATATAGCAACAGCTCTATTACATTGCACTTACCTCCAGCAATGAAAATCTTTTTCTCTGCGGGGGTAAGTGCCGTGTGCAAAGAAAACTATCTATGCAGCTGTGAAATAAAACCACCAGGAGGCTCCAAAAACTATGTAAAAATGAAAAGCACATCTATTTTAAAGAAATTCAAAAAGGCTAAATTCTGACTCTGTTACACCCACCCCCACTGAATTTCGCCCAAAATTACAGATGTGCAACGCACTGTGATCACCGCAAGTCAAAAGAAAACATGACATGGTTACACATACTCCAACTTTAAAAGTATCCCCTAAAGGATGAAGTGGAAAGAGAGTGGCGCCAAACTCACTTCCAACTTCTGGAAGTAGGATGCCGTCTACACCCCGCACAAACCATCTACACTGTGTACCAAAAGCCACTAGGAAAACAAGAAAATAAAAACTTTCACTATATGACTATCCATGTCACATGCTGAGATATACCGTGTGTGTAAAAGAAACTTCTAATCATGAAAAATTTGTAACACTGACCTACAAACGGCCTGCATGGATGGGTGTGTGCGAGTAATCTCTTGACTGGACATGGTCTGAATCAGTCTATCAACTGGCTTTATAATGCGTCCAAACCTAGACCTCAACCGTGTAGATACACTGGGATTTTCAGGCTGTGTAACAGAAGCTACCGTGACTGCACTCTGTGTGTGACTAGTGTTGTCAGTCTGTGTTATGACAGTCTGTCCGTCTGTCTGTGTATATGTGAGTGCGTCTACCCCACAACTGGCAGTCTGCCCACCCATGTGACTAACATCTCCACTAGAGTTAGTGTTAGTCACGGGACTGAAATCAGAGGCAATGGACAGGCCACTCGGACAGTCTCTCACAGACTTCTCCGGGTCACTCTGAGAGACAGAGAAGCCAGGTCTTCTGCACACAACATCAGATGACTCCACCTGGGATGGTTCAAGGAATGGTGACTGAGCAATCCACTCAACAGTCCTCCCCACAGGGTCCATAGACTCCGGTACAGCAACTGAGTCACGCACCGCACTCTCGCCTTGCTTGTGTCCCATCTTTGTTCCCTGAGATCCCGGGCTAGAACACAGATCCACACAATTTTCACTCACACTATCAGGTAAGGAACCATGACTCTCGTCACTTTGGTCTGACAGCTGAGCAGAAGACAAAGATGAAACTGGGTCAGCCAGTACACCTGTGTCATCTACTGGCAGGAAGTTGACCAGCATCAACAAATTTATCCTTTTTTTTTTTTTTTTTTTTTTTTCCTTTGAAAGACAAAAGTAAAATAGAAAGATGTCTTTACCTTCTTTACATGTTTCAACTGCACTGCAGCCTTCATCAGAAGAGTCATAAAGGCCTTTATGACTCTTCTGATGAAGGCTGCAGTGCAGTTGAAACATGTAAAGAAGGTAAAGACATCTTTCTATTTTACTTTTGTCTTTCAAAGGAAAAAAAAAAAAAGGATAAATAATTGAAAGAAGACAAAATGAACCTGTTTGACGTAGCATCAACAAATTACGATGGACGACCCTCTCCTGTCCCGTCTCAGGATTCTGGATCCGGTAAGTGTGAGTGGAGGTGTTGGCATCTACAACAGTGTAAATTGTGGATTCCCATCTGTCAGCTGTCTTTCGTTTCCCTCTCTCTCGCCTGTTAGACACCAAGACTCTGTCGCCCACAGCAATCAATTTCCCTTTTGCTCGACGGTTGTAAAACTCAGCCTGACGACTCTGCTCCTTGTTGACATGTTCTTGAGCAATAGCCATGGCCTCTTGAAGGTCCTTTGTCAGGGACACTACATAGTGGTCATAACTACTGATTTCAGGATCTTTTAGGATGTTCTTGAAAAGGATGTCAACAGGCAGGCGTGGAACCCTACCATACATGAGGTAGAAGGGGGGGTAGCCTGTGGTCTCATGCACTGTACAGTTATACATGAACGTTAGAGTCTGGAGATGTCGGGGCCAGTTCCGTTTAGCATCAGGTGAGAGGGTACGAATCATGTTACCCAGTGTTCTATTGAAGCGCTCCACGCTACCATTGCCCATCGGGTGGTACGGTGTAGTCCGGGACTTTCTTACACCGGCAACCTTCAACAGCTCACTGATCAGCTGACTCTCGAATGAAGCACCCTGGTCTGAGTGGATTCTCTCGGGAAATCCAAAAATGCAGAAGTACTTTTCCCAGAGTTGCTTTGCCACTTACTTGGCTGACTGATCACTACACGGAAAGGCCTGTGCTAGTCTGGTGAAGTGGTCTGTAACCACCAGTACATCTACAGACTTGTTGTTAGAGTCCTCTGCAGTCCAGAAGTCTATACAAACAATTTCCAGAGGTGTAGAGGTCTTTATACTCTCGAGAGGCGCCCTTCCTTCCGGATCAGCGGTCTTACCGATGACACACCTTGGACACTGGTGGACATACTCCTTCACATCCCGGTCTATATGGGGCCAGAAGAATCTTTGGCGAGCCAGGCTCAGGCTCCTGAACTGCCCCTGATGACCAGCCGTATCATGGATGCCCTTCAGGACCTCAGATCTGAATGAGTCAGGAACGACGAACTGGAATCTCTTTTTCCCAGACAGCTGGTCTTTAGACACCCGATAGAGGATACCATTGCAAGTAGTCAGTTTCTCCCAGTGCTTCAGGTATCTGATTACCATGACAGGCTCCTTGCACTTCTCTCTCCTGGACGGCCGTCGGCCACGTTCCACAAAGTACAGCACTCTGGAGAGGACAGGATCACTCAACTGTCCTTCACGTAGTTCTCTCTCAGTGAACACAGGCAGGGGGTCTTCATCAGGGGGAATTAGCTGTGGGAGCTGCTGGAGGACATTGACAGCTCGCACCCTGGCACCGGACTCCCATAGACTGTGTGTCTCAAGGATGGCTGAGACTTCCTCTCTAGAGAACGGTCGATTCTTCGCACACTCAGATACATAAGGCTCGTCCTCTCTCACACTGCCAAAGTCCCTTTGAGTGACATTTGACTGTCTGAAGGCCTCTTGGACGGAGTCAGAGGAGACAGGCACTGCTTTCACAAGGAGCTCACTGTAACGATCTTGTAGTAACTTTCTTCCAACAGCTGAATTCACAAACGGCCGACGACTCAGTGCATCAGCCACAGTGTTCTTGGAGCCAGGGATGTACTTGATATCGAATGTGTAAGCTGCCAGCTTTGCCACCCACCGTTGCTCACAGGCATCTAGTCGTGGTTTGGTCATGATGTGTGTGAGGGGGTTATTATCAGTCCATACAGTGAACATATGACCCTTAAGCCAATGGCTAAACTTGTCACACACAGACCACTTCAATGCAAGGAATTCAAGACGATGAGCGGGGTACTTCTTCTGTGCTCGTGAAAGAGATTTACTGGCAAAAGCCACTGGACGTGCCACACTGTCACCCTCCTGAATCTGCGATAGCACCGCTCCTAGGCCATCTAGCGAAGCGTCAGTGGACAATACAAAGGGGCGAGTGAAGTCTGGGTGCGCTAAAACTACGGAGGTCACCAAGGCTGTCTTCAGATCCTCAAAAGCTTGTTGGTGATCTGGCATCCAATCAGCCGGTGTCAACTTCCTGAACTTAACAGGGCTTTTTGTACATGGTTTTCCCTTCCGCTTCTGCTTCTGGCCAGCCAGGAGATCGAAAAGAGGCTTTGCTATGGTGGAGTAGTTGGGAACAAAGTGCTGGTAATAGTTCACCATGCCTAAGAATGACCTGACTCATGACTGGGACGGGGTTGCGCCGTCAGGTTCCATCAAATCTGCAGTAGTCATCTTGTTGATAGTCTCCACTTTTGCAGGATCTGTAGACACACCAGACTCATCAATGATGTGCCCCAGAAAATTCACAGACCTCCTGAGCAGCCAGCACTTCTTCGGAGCTAACTTCAGGTTATGCAGACGGAGGCGACTGAAAACCAGCTCAGTCGGGGCAAAAACCAACAAGTCATCTAAGTAGCACAGCAAGCTAAGAAAGCTCTGGTCTCCGAATATGCTGGTCATCGTCCTCATGAAACTGGCTGGGCTGTTGCACAGGCCCTGAGGGAGACGGTTGTACTCGTACAGGCCCATGGGTGTTGTGAACGCGGAATATTTACGATCTTCTTCATGCAGTGGCATATTGTAAAAGCCAGATGTGAGGTCCATCGTACTGAAGAACGCATTCCCACCCAGGGCAGCTAAGCAGTCAGCTTGATGTGGAAGGGGGTGTGCATCTTTCACTGTCCGTTTGTTGAGCCATCTGAAATCCGTGCACACCCGTAGGTCACCGTTTTTCTTCCACACCAGGACAAGAGGTGAGGCAAACTCGCTGGCAGACTTCCTGATTATTTCTTTCTCTTCCATCTCACTGAGGACCTGACGGAGCTTTTGGTATTCAGCAGGTGGAACACGCCGGTAAGGAAGTCGGAACGGTCTTTCATCAGTAAGGCGAATACGGTGCACAAACCCCTTGGCCTCGCCACAGTCCAGGTGATGGCGGGAGAAGACATCCTCATATCTTGCCACAAGATCAGCCAGCTTTGTACGCCATTCCGCAGACACGTCACATGACTCAAGGTCCAGGTCACTCAAGCCGACACGCTCCAGTCTTTCCTGCACAGTCTCGGCATTCGCTGTGTCCACTGATGCTTCAGCAGGCCCAACCTATGTGGCTTGGCGCGAACACTTGAGCTGTGAAATAAAACCACCAGGAGGCTCCAAAAACTATGTAAACTATGTGGGCCGCACCATTCAACCAGGCGTTGAATGGTGCGGCCCACCCTGTGACCTCTGCCCCATAGGCGATCCCAACAGGTCCTGACCTAACCCTGAATCCCTATCTCTCGCAGGCAACACAGGTGAAGCACCCAGATCCATCCCAACCAACCCCTCTGGCCGAGAATGACCTCCCATTACACCCATACCTCTCCCAAAAGAGAAGAATTTACCATCAGTATCATCACTAAGCTTAAACTTGCCCGCCATTGTACCATGAAAACAGAGAAAGTAACAAATAAAAAAAAAAACTAATTAAAACAAAATGTCAAATCTGAAAACAAATCCAGAATATTTATTTAGCGGACCTACAGTCCTGAGTACCTCACTACAACCAAAGCAGTAGCACAAACAGCATTCATGGACGTCCACGCAATCCACACAGCTCCCTCGGCACGGCGATCTGCATCAAGCTGATCTGGATCACAGAATCACAGCACCAATGTAACGTGGGTGGTTTTCTGCGTGCTCGTGTTGGTGCAGGAAGTACACAGGCAGGGACTTGTTGCTCACACTGTCTTTATTCTGGTCAAGTATCAGAAAAAGCACACAATAAACAGTCTGCAGCTGCATATGTCACGATCTCCAGCAATGAAAATCTTTTTCTCTTTTTTTCTTTAGAAAAAAAATATTTAAAAAAACCATATAAAACAAAGCCTACCTGGTCAAGTATCAGAAAAAGCACACAATAAACAGTCTGCAGCTGCATATGTCACGATCTGCACACGGACAGTAAAAGAAAATGAATATCTTAACAAAATGAAATGACAGCAAACCATACAGAAGAATGCTGCGCTAGCAATAACTGACTAGCTGTTCATTCAACGTGGTCACACATTCACTCGACGATAAAGTTACTATTTTTACTTAGAATAATCTGAAACTTCGTAAATACATGGTAGTAATGCTCATGACCACTCTACAAGATATAAACCTTTGTATGTATGGCTTAACAACATTTAAAGTATAAATATAGCAACAGCTCTATTACATTGCACTTACCTCCAGCAATGAAAATCTTTTTCTCTGCGGGGGTAAGTGCCGTGTGCAAAGAAAACTATCTATGCAGCTGTGAAATAAAACCACCAGGAGGCTCCAAAAACTATGTAAAAATGAAAAGCACATCTATTTTAAAGAAATTCAAAAAGGCTAAATTCTGACTCTGTTACACCTAGCGGAAGCATATATAAACTAAAAAGAATAGGGCCTAGCACAGATCCCTGTGCAACTCCGTGACTGAGCTTTGAGTTAGATGAAAACTGATTATTGACATGAACAAACTGGAACCTATCAGAAAAATAAGATTTAAACCACTGCAACAAAGTTCCATTAAGTAAACAAGGTGTTCTAATCTATGAAGTAAAATATTATGATCTATCGTATCAAAAGCTGCACTAAGGTCCAAAGGACAAGTACAGAAACAAGTCCATTATCAGATGCCATAAGAAGGTCATTAGTGACCTTCACTAAAGCTGTTTCAGTACTATGATGAATTCTAAACCCTGATTGAAACTCTTCAAATAAACCATTTCCCTGCAAGTGGTCAAAAAAAATTGTGTAGCAATAACTCTTTCTAAGATTTTTGATATTAAAAGGCAGATTAGAGATTGGTCTATAGTTAGCTAAAATTCCGGGATCCAGTGTTGGCTTTTTAAGTAATATAAAGTAATATAAAGAAAATCCTTGACAGCTGCTAGTGCTGTAATGTTTGCCAACAATTTGTTTGAATGTGGGTGAACATTATTGTACTGAATCGCGTGCCGGAACAGTGCTGGAAGGCAGGGATCACCAGCTGAATCACCTGCCTAGGTAGCGAACGAGCCCCGCACTCTAGCGAGGGGATCCACATTTCACTACAACGTACTGAGTTGCTTCCGGTCTGTTCGCTAAAACGATCCAGTCGAAAGATTCATACACCGAATCGCTCAGTGCTGTACTGGAACTGCAACTGACTACCACTCACTGAACTGAGAGCCAGCAGGCCTCATTCGCTACCTAGGTCCCTGACTTCTAGTACAGTTCCGGTTCAGTGATTCAGTATAGTATGTTCACCCATAAATACTAGTACATTTGAACAAACTGTTCACGACTATTACAGCACTACTGCTGTCAATTCAGTAAATGGTAGGCAGTTGGAGCTCCAGTACAGCACTGACTGATTCAATGTATGAATATTTCAAATGGATGTTTTTAGCAGATGAACCATAAGTGACTCAGTATGTTTTAATGAACTGTGGATCCTTTCACTGTAAGATAGTTGTAGATTCTTTCATGGGGATACAGAGGACCGCTCTTGGTCTGGCCCTTCACTCAGGACCAGTTTGCCTTGGGAAACCAGGGGCAAGTTGCCCACGACAACATAGCTCCTGGGATCATCAGGGCAACCAAACCCCTCTACCATGATGAGGTGGTGATCCATGGAGGGAGATTTGCAACCTTTTCTCATAAATTTGTGAACTTTTTTAAATTTACAACATTTTTTTGCTTAAAAATATAACTTGTCCCCCCACAGATTCAGTACCTTTTTAATATAGAATAGAATAGATACTTTATTTCGAACAAAAAAGTATAACAAAAACAAAACAAATGACAAATGCAATAAAGTAACAGTATACAGTGTTCGAAAGGGAGAAGGAAGAAGTGAACACTTATTAATTCCATCTCCTCTTTTCCATAAATACACCCATGTGAATTATATACAAATTACCACTTTAAGACCCCAAGTAAACAATTTACTGTATTTTTTACATATCAACATTAACACCCATCCATCCTAGCATACATTGATGTCCATACATCAAAACCAGCCTCAAACAACACAGATATACACAGTGCTGTCCCACCCGCCATTCCATAGTGTCTCATAATGTCCCAGAGTGAGCATAGTGAATCGTATATATAAATACTACCCTTCTAACATATATCCTTTCAGCAAATAATGTTTATACCTCTTTTTGAATTGATTTCTGTTTGTACATAGTTTTGTCACGCCGCGCCATTCATCAGCGGCGCCACCTGCTCACGCACCTGACAATCATCAGCAGCGAGGGATAAAGGCCGTCTCGCCCGGAGGCTCGGCCTGAAGCCGTCAGACTTCGTCCCTCACCGTTGTGAGCATACTTCTCTTCAGCATCACCTTTTTGGTAAGAAGATCGCTTACCTCTCTTCTTCAGTCTTCTCCCCTGTGCACAGGTGGATTCCCCAGCGGCGGACATCTCCACTCCATCGCCCAATCCTCGCTGCTGTACGGAGCTCTCCAGGTGGCTGTCTTCCGGGCTTCGCCCCCTTGTTGTGCCAGCTGTCCTGACCCACCAAGTAAGTCCTTCTCTCGCCATAAATCCCTCCTGTGTTGGTGTATGCCCGTCACCCTCTCCCTGTGCTCTCTCCATAGGGTTGCTCGGCTGTACGGTCACCTGCCTCTGTGCCTGGAGCAGACACCATCACCAACACATTTACATCCCGCAGACACGCACTCATTCACTCCTGCTGTTAATAAACTCTTTGAACTACTCTAAGCCTGTGTGTGTGTCTCCTGAGCCATGCGTTATGTCAGTACGGCTTCAGCAGAGCGGCTCGGCGGACGGCGGGCTCACACACCGGTTTACCACTCTCGAGGCTAGAGTGGATCAGATTGGTTATCAACAGCAGGTTATCCTAAATCAATTATTAAACTTAACTAACCGGTTGGGCCGCTTAGATCCTCAACAGCCGTTCCCCCCGGCTCGTCAGGGTGGCGCGGCTCCTGCTGTTCCAGCGGCCATCCAGCCGGCTCCAGTGGCACCGGTTCGGCTCACACCGATTCCGACCCCCGCCCGCTTTAGCGGTAAGCTCGGCGGAGCGCGAGGGTTCATTATGCAGTGTGAGTCCGTGTTCCACCGTGTGCCCGGAGATTTTCCCTCGGATCACAGTCGGATTGGTTACATAGGGAATCTTCTGGAGGGGCATGCGTTAACTTGGACCTACGCCGTAATGGCGAGGCCCAGTTATGCCACCCTCACCTATGACCAGTTTGTGAGGCGCTTTCTGGAGGTCTTTGACCATTCTCAAACCGAGACGGTCCAGGTCGATCGGCTTCTCGCTCTCCAGCAGGGAGGCCGGTCGGCAGCGGACTACTCGGTCGACTTCCGGGTAGCGGCGGAGGAATTGGGCTGGGAGGAACGCTCCCTCTGTGGCCTGTTCCTCCGCAGCCTCAATAGTGATCTGAGGGATGAACTGGCTGGACGGGATATCCCTGGGACGCTAGCGGAGCTGACATCCTTAGCGATAAGTTTGGATAACAGGCTGCGCGAGCGCTCCTCGGGGCGGAAGTCTTCTTCTTCTCGCCCTCGTGGAGTCTCGCCGCACCTGTTCCAAGCTCGCCCCCTGGCGGCGCCGCCAGCATCGTGCCCCGAGGAGTCGGAGCCGATGGTGACGGGCTGGACCAAGCTTTCCCCTGCGGAGAAACAACGCCGCCGTGAGTTGGGCCTCTGCATGTATTGCGGAGGTGACCAACACACTGTGGAGCATTGCCCGCGGAAAGCCAGTCGGCGGGGTCCGCGAATTGCTGTAGGGAGCCTCGCGGATCCCAACCGGTTAGACACTCTCACTCAATTAAAGCTGCCCATCCGTTTTTGCCACAATCCCACTGGGCACCTCACCCACGCACTGGTGGATTCGGGCGCAGAGGGCAGCTTCATTTCACAAGGCCTGGCAACCCAATTGGGCATCCGCTGTCAGGCATTAAAACACCCCATCTCCCTGGTCCATCTCTCCCGTGCCTCCCTTGGGAGAGTTTCTCACCAAACCATGCCTGTCCCAGTCATCATCTCAGGGAACCACCGGGAGGAGATGGTATTTTACGTCCTGCCCAACTCTGTGTCGCCCGTCATCCTGGGGTATCCCTGGCTATGCCTCCACAACCCTGTCCTGGACTGGAGGTCCGCTGGGGTATCGGCATGGAGTACCTTCTGTATGGGCACCTGCCTTCAGTCCGCTGCCTGCTCCACATCCGCGGCTCCCCCTGTGGCGGATACAGCACCTCTGGACCTGTCACTGGTGCCTCCAGAATTTCACGACCTGGGTATGGTATTTAGTAAATCGAAAGCTATGTCTCTTCCCCCGCATCGACCATATGACTGTGCCATCAATCTCCGCCAGGGGGCTCCCCTGCCATCTGGTCGGCTCTACAGCCTGTCGGCGCCAGAGAAGGAGACCATGAATACATACCTGAAGGAATCACTGAGCGCTGGGATTATTCGCCCATCGTCGTCACCCGTGGGGGCAGGGTTTTTCTTTGTCGGGAAAAAGGACGGATCCCTCCGCCCCTGCATAGACTACCGAGCGCTAAATGACATCACTGAGAGGGACCGTTACACCCTGCCCCTCATGGACACTGCCTTTCACTCCCTCCAGGGGGCGACCTGGTTTACCAAGCTGGATTTACGCAGCGTTTACCACCTCGTCCGGATCCGGGAGGGAGATGAATGGAAGACAGCCTTCCGTACCCCGAACGGCCACTTTGAGTATCTCGTCATGCCGTTCGGGCTGACCAACGCTCCTGCCGTCTTTCAGCGCCTCATTAATGACGTCCTCCGGGATTTCATCGGCCTTTTTGTGTTCGTCTACCTGGATGACATCCTTATCTTCTCCAGGTCCAGGGACGAGCACCAGGTCCATGTGAGGCGGGTCCTCCAAAGACTGCTGGAGAATCGTCTGTACGTGAAGGCTGAGAAATGCGAATTCTATGCTAGGACCACATCCTTCCTGGGATTCATCATCGCTCAAGATCAGGTGCTCCCAGACCCAGAGAAGGTGAAGGCGGTGGTGGAGTGGCCTACTCCCGCATCCCGGAAGCAGGTGCAACAGTTTGTTGGCTTCGCCAATTTTTACCGCCGCTTTGTCCCAAATTTCAGCTCGATCGTCGGACCGCTGACCCGCCTCACGTCCCCGAAGGTCCCGTTCCGGTGGACTGAAGAGGTCGCTGCTGCCTTTAGGGCGCTGAAGGCGGAGTTCTCCTCCTCCCGGGTCCTTCGCCAGGTCGACCCCGTGCTGCAGTGCATTGTGGAGGTGGACGCATCGGACACGGGAGTGGGAGCAGTGTTATCCCAGCGGTCACCTGACGATGGCGCCAAACGGCCGTGCGCCTTCTTCTCCCGGCGCCTGTCCCCGGCGGAGAGAAACTACGATGTGGGGGACAGAGAGCTCCTGGCCATTAAACTCGCCTTACAGGAGTGGCGCCACTGGCTAGAGGGGGCGGACCTGCCGTTTGTGGTCCTGACGGACCACAAGAACTTAGAGTACTTACGATCTGCCAAGCGCCTGAATGCCCGCCAGGCGCGCTGGTCTTTGTTCTTCGCCAGGTTCCGCTTCTCAATCACCTTCAGGCTGGGCTCCAAAAACGGCCTGCCTGACGCCCTCTCTAGGCAGTTCACCCCCGTGGAGGCTGAGGAGACGCCCCACACTATCCTGCCCAGGTCGTGCGTCCTCGGTGCCATCTCTTGGGACATTGAAGACAAGATCCGGAAGGCGCAGGAGGTGGAACCTGATCCTGGCAGCGGACCGGAGGGAAGACTGTTCGTCCCATCTGCGGTCCGAGGAGAGGTCATCCACTGGCTCCACACCTCCCGGCTCACCTGTCATCCCGGCACCTCTCGGATGATCAGCCTCCTCCAACGGTCCTTTTGGTGGCCAGGCCTGCGGAGGGATGCAGCCCGCTACGCCCGGGCTTGCCCAATCTGTGCCACCAGCAAGTCGGGAAATGCCCCCCCAGCGGGTCTGCTCCAGCCTCTGCCCGTCCCCGGCAGGCCCTGGTCGCACATCGCACTGGATTTCGTCACCGGACTCCCCGTTTCCAACTCCTTTGACACTGTCCTGACCATCGTGGACCGTTTCTCCAAGGCGGCGCACTTCATCCCCCTGCGAGGTCTCCCTACTGCCCTGGAGACGGCGGGCCTCCTCGTCCAACACGTGGTCAGGCTGCACGGGATTCCGGTGGACGTGGTCTCGGACCGGGGCCCCCAATTTTCATCCGAGGTTTGGAGATCTTTTTGTAACGCCATCGGAGCCAAGGTGAGCCTCTCCTCCGGCCATCACCCCCAGTCTAACGGGCAGTGTGAGAGGACCAATCAGGAGCTGGAGGCTGCGCTCCGCTGTGTTACTAGATCCAAGCCGACGTCCTGGAGCAACCATCTCGCCTGGGTGGAGTATGCCCACAACATCGCCCGCTCTTCTGCAACGGGGATGTCCCCCTTCAAGGCGTCCCTGGGTTACGACCCCCCGCTGTTTCCAGCGCAGGAGAACGAGGTAACTGTCCCCTCTGTTAGGGCGCACCTTAGGCAGTTCCGCTCCACCTGGGCTGCCGCGCGTCATGCGCTTTTACGCACAGCGGAGCGCAACAGGACCGTGGCGGACCGGCACAGAAGACCTGCCCCGGCATACAGAGTTGGGCAACTCGTGTATGTGTCTACCCAGGACGTCACATTAAAAGGCGAGAGGAGGAAGCTGGCACAGCGATTCATGGGTCCCTTTCCCATCACCCGGATCATCAACCCGGTGGCTGTGCGCGTGGCTATTCCCCCCTCCCTCCGCATCCATCCCACTTTCCATGTGTCGAGGGTGAAACTGGCAGTCACTGACCCCCTTTGCCCTCCTCCTGCAGCGCAACCCGCGCCCCGGATGATTCCATCCGGCCTGGTCCGTCTCCTCCATCCTGGACTCCCGGCGCCGAGGTCGTGGGTTGCAATACTTGGTGGACTGGGAGGGCTATGGGCCCGAGCATCGACAATGGGTGCCCCCGTCGTTTGTGTTGGACCCATCGCTCATCGCGGACTTCCACCGAGCGCACCCGGATAGGCCATCGCCAGGAGGCGCTGCTAGAGGGGGGAGTACTGTCACGCCGCGCCATTCATCAGCGGCACCACCTGCTCATGCACCTGACAATCATCAGCGGCGAGGGATAAAGGCCGTCTCGCCCGGAGGCTCGGCCTGAAGCCGTCAGACTTCGTCCCTCACCGTTGTGAGCATACTTCTCTTCAGCATCACCTTTTTGGTAAGAAGATCACTTACCTCTCTTCTTCAGTCTTCTCCCCTGTGCACAGGTGGATTCCCCAGCGGCGGACATCTCCACTCCATCGCCCAATCCTCGCTGCTGTACGGAGCTCTCCAGGTGGCTGTCTTCCGGGCTTCGCCCCCTTGTTGTGCCAGCTGTCCTGACCCACCAAGTAAGTCCTTCTCTCGCCATAAATCCCTCCTGTGTTGGTGTATGCCCGTCACCCTCTCCCTGTGCTCTCTCCATAGGGTTGCTCGGCTGTACGGTCACCTGCCTCTGTGCCTGGAGCAGACACCATCACCAACACATTTACATCCCGCAGACACGCACTCATTCACTCCTGCTGTTAATAAACTCTTTGAACTACTCTAAGCCTGTGTGTGCGTCTCCTGAGCCGTGCGTTATGTCAAGTTTCAGTTCCGGCTCCAGACTGTTCCACAAATCCACCCCACAGACAGATATGCACATACTTTTCTTGATTGTTCGTATCTTGGGTTTTGTAAAGTTTAAGTCTCCTCTCAAATTATGATCATTGTCTCTTTTTTTAAATATTTTTTGTATATTAGTTGGGAGTTGATTATTAATTGCCCTGTACATTACTTGTGCTGTCTTAAATTTAACTAAATCGATGAACTTTATGACATGTGACTTTAAAAACAACATTTTTTTTTTTTTTGAATTGGTATGGTCTCTATATACTACATGGTTTATTATCCTTATAGCTCTTTTTTGTAATGTGCATATTGACTGTAGGTTGGTCTTGTAGGTGTTTCCCCAGACTTCTACACAGTAGTTAAGATAAGGTAAAAACAGTGAATTGTACAGTAAGACCAATGATTTATAGTCCAAGATGTGTCTTGTATTCCCCAGTATGCCTATACATTTTGCTAACTTGGCCCGGATGTGACTGATGTGAGGCTTCCAGCAGATTTTATTGTCTAGCGTCACCCCCAGAAACTTATTTTCCTGTACTGTTTCTATTCTGGTATCATCTATCGTTACCATTATTTCATGATTTATTTTATAATTTCCAAACAACATAATCTTTGGGGTTTTTTAGATTTAGAGATAATTTATTTTTGTTGAACCACTGTGTTAACTTTTTCATTTCAGTTGTGACCACCTCTAAAACCTGCTGCAAATTCTCACCAGTGCAAAGGATATTTGTGTCATCTGCAAACAAAATACATTTCAGAATTTTTGATACTTGGCATATGTCATTTATATACAAAATAAAGAGTTTGGGTCCCAAAACTGACCCCTAGGGCACACCACAAGTGATGTCCATGAAGGGTGATTTGTGCTCACCAATTTGTACAAATTGTTGTCTGTTACTTAAATAACTTTCCACCCAACTCAGTCCGACCCCTCTTATCCCATACCTTTCCAGTTTCCTTAGTAGTATTCTGTGGTCAATGGTGTCAAAAGCTTTCTTTAAATCTATAAATACTCCTACAGCAACCTTTTTTTTATCTATACAACTAGTAATTTCTTCTATGAGTTCGATCAGTGTCAAATATGTAGATTTATCTGCTCTAAAACAATACTGGCTATCTGTAAGGAGGTTGTGTTTTTCAATGAAATCATCCAGTTTCTTAGTGAAGATTTTTTCAAGTATTTTGGAGAATTGTGAGAGTAAAGAGACTGGCCTGTAATTTGTGAAACAATGACTGTCTCCTGTTTTGTATAGAGGTATTACTTTTGCTATTTTCATTTTGTCTGGAAATTTACCAGTTTGAAATGATAGGTTACAGATGTGGGTGAGTGGCTTAACAATTCCTTCAATTACTTTTTTCACTATTGTCATGTCAATTTCATTCCAGTCCGTTGATTTTTTGTTCTTAAATTTACTCACAATCTTGATAATTTCCTTTTCAGTAACTGCACCCAAAAAGATTGTGTTTGGATTTCTAACTTCTATTTCATTTACAGAACCACTGTTGTTTGTTTCTGGTGTCACTATTGATTTTGCTAACTCAGGACCAACTTTTACAAAAAATTTATTGAAACCACTGACCACATCCTCCATATTATTTATCAAATTGCCATTTTCAATAAAATATTCTGCATAATTAGCATTCTTAGGTCGATTACTAATAATCTCATTGAGTACTTGCTATATTCCTCTTAAGTTATTTTTGTTATCCTCTAATATTCTGTTGTAATATTCTTTCTTACAGGTCCTCATTATATTAGTAAGCTTATTTTTATATCTTTTATATTTGATCTCAGCTTCCACCATTCTGCATTTAATGAATTGTTTATATAATGTATTCTTCTTTTTACATGCATTTATTAACCCCTTGGTGACCCAAGGAATATTTTTTTGTTGTTGTTGTCTGTCACTGTATTGTTTTATAGGACAGTTTTTATTGTACAATGATTGAAATATTTGTAAAAAAAATTATCATATGCTTTATTTATATCATTTTCATCATAAACTATCTTCCAATCTTGTATTAATAATTCCTTTGTCAGTAAATACATAGATTCTTCGGTTCTTATTCTTTTATATTTATTATTTTTGGTATACTTTTTCTTCCTATAATCACATTGATAGACAACAAAAATCGGCAGGTGGTCACTGATATCATTCAATAAAAGCCCACTCCTGATATTATTTTCCATAATGTTTATGAATATGTTATCTATTAGTGTGGCACTGTGTGACGTGATTCTGCTAGGTCCGGTAATTGTTAGATGTAAGCCCATACTGTACATTATGTTGATAAATTGTTCTGTCAAACTATGTTGTTTTGAGTTCATCAGATCTATACTGAAATCCCCACAGATGAACATAGCTTTATGAGTTAGTTTTGCATGCATTTTTTCCATCCAGTCCTTAAATAAGTCAATGTTTGATCCAGGTGTTCTATATACACAGCTCACTACTACATTATTCACATTGTCTAGACAGATTTCTATTGTAATACATTCAAATAAATCATTCACAGTTACTGACAGATTTTCAACAACCTTGTATTTCAAGCTCTTGTCAACATAAATTGCAACTCCTCCACCTTTTTTCACTTTTCTATTTATATAATTTAATTCATAGCCATCCATGGTAAAATCCACTCCTTTCTCTTCACTGAGCCATGTCTCTGATATTGCCACAATATTGAACGGCTCTTTAAACTGATGTAAATAATCTTTAATGTTATTAAAGTTGGCATAGAGACTTCTGCTGTTGAAGTGGATCATAGAAATATTGAAATCAGATGTGACCATTGTGTTAAACTGATCATCTGTGTAGTAACTACAGTCATTATTGATGGATATATATATATATATATATATATATATATATATATATATATATATATATATATATATATATATATATTATAATTATATATATAATTATATATAAATTTATATTTATATAAATTTGATAAATTTTAAATATGATAAATTTTCAGCATTTTTCTTATAAATTTGTGAATTTTTTTCTTGAAAATTTGCTTTTTTGAAATTTTCAACAGTCATATGGATGACTAAATGTTTATTCTGTGTGGCCATTTAATTTTTTTTCTGGTATATTTGTGGCATTCTTGTAAACTTTCTTCTTACAAACTTGTGACATTTTCTTGCACATTAATTTTCTATTAAATTGGCATCTTTTTTCTTGTAATTTTTAAAACTACTTTCTTGCAAATGTGTGACTTTTTCCCCTTTTAAATTTGTAGCTTTTTCCTCAAACATCTGACTTTTTTCTTGCAAAATCTGCAACTTTTGTTTTGTGGGACACATATGCACACTGTTATATCACTTTAGGCTTCACATCTCAGATTGAACAAAGGACTGAGTCTCCTTGGAGATAACAGGAGGATGTGGAAGTTTAGTCTTTGGTATGCAAAGAGACGGCCTTGGGGGATTTACTGGCTGCCAGAGACTTTAGGTGGAGGTGATAAGATCTAAGAGAGGATGCATTGTTACTTGGGATTAAATGCATTGTGACTGTGAGCTTTGAAGGTCCTGGGTATTTAAAGGACGAATGTCTGTGTTTTCTTCCTCTTTTCTGTTTTTGCTGATGTTGGAAGATGTGAATATACCTGACTCGTGAGATAAACTCTGCCTCGTCATTTTCACATTTCCACACTGGTGACCCTAAGAAGTATCATGAGTGAAAGAAATTCCCCCGAGCCAGCCGGGTCAGGAGCTCCCAGCCAAGCGTATGCCGCTACCGTCCAGCTACCGGACTTTTGGCGAGACAATCCGCGCTCCTGGTTCCACTTGGTCGAAGCACAGTTTGCCCTCCGGGGGATAACGGTAGATGACACGAAGTTCTACCATGTGATTGCCAAGCTCGACAACCACACAGCTCGGCATGTGCAGAGCCTTTTGGAGCAGCCACAGGCCAACGACAAATACGGCAGGTTGAAGGCTGCGCTCATCCAGCGCTTCACTCTCTCAGTTCAGGAGAGAGCGGAGAGGCTCCTGGCTCTGAACGACTTGACCTGATAGAGGACATGCTGAGGTTGAGGGGCTCAGACAACGACGACTTCATCTTCACCCACATTTTCCTCAGAACCCTACCGTCGGCCACAAGAGCGACCCTGGCCGGTTCGCCGTTGTTGGCCCAGCAGGAGTTCCGCGCGCTGGCCCGGGAGGCGCACCGGATTCTCAATGCCAGCAAACAGCGCGCAGCCACCACGGCAGCGACGGAGTTCGGCGCAACAGCCGGAGATGGTGGGGGGCCAGAGACGGCGGTAGCAGACCCACCGACGACGGCGGCGGCGGGGGCCAAGGATCGCGGAGGAGACACCCTCTGTTTCTACCATCGCCGCTTTGCAGAGAAGGCATGCAAATGTATACCACAATGCCAGTTCAAGCGCTCGGGAAACGCCAAGACCGGGGGTCGGTAGCAGCTGCGGCCCTCGGTGAAGAGAACAAGCTGCTCTACTTGACGGATGCGCGCTCGGGGAGGCAATTCCTCGTGGACACAGGCTCCCAAGTGAGTTTCATCACGCCTTCCTCCGCTGACTGGCTGGCGGGTCCCGGAGGTCACGGGGCGTCAGCAGCGAACGGCTCAGAGATTAAGACCTTTGGTGAGAGGACTCTGCTTCTGTCCCTACACGGCCGTACATTTGAGTGGACTTTTGTCATAGCTGCAGTGAATTTCAATATGTTGGGGGCTGATTTTCTGGGCTCACATGGTTTGTTGGTTGATCTTGCTAACAGGCGCCTGGTTAATGCACTTTTTATTCTATTCCCTGTGCAGCCCGAGTGACCCCACCCACAGCACAAGCCAATGTCACAACGGCAAGCGGTAAGTTCCACATACTGCTCACTCAGTTCCCAGCACTCACGGTTCCCACATTTTCAGCAGCCATCGCTAAGCACGGAGTGGAACATTTTATTACTACCACCGGACTGCCCGTTTTTGCAAAAGCTCGGCATTTGGATTCAGCTAAACTGACCATAGCGCGCAAGGAGTTCGCCAACCTGGAAAAGTTGGGCATCATCAGGCGTTCGAACAGCCCATGGGCTTCCCCACTTCACATGGTCCCGAAAACTGATGGCTCGTGGGGACCTTGCGGAGATTTCTGCAGGTTGAACAACGCCACAGCGCACGACCGCTACCCAATCCCGCATATCCAAGATTTTTCCGTTCATTTGGCGGGGCCGCGCGTTTTTTCTAAGATAGACTTGGTCCGCGGTTACCACCAAGTCCCAGTGCGCGCTGAGGACATACCCAAAACAGCGGTAATAACTCCGTTTGGCCTATTCGAGTTTTTGCGCATGCCGTTTGGGCTTAAAGGCGCTGCGCAGACGTTCCAACGCATGATGGATGCGGTGTTGCGCGATCTCCCCTTCGTATTCGTCTACCTGGACGACATCTTGGTAGCAAGCGCGTCCAAAGACGAACACGAAAACCACCTCACGGCAGTTTTCCAGGAGTTGGGAGAGCACGGGTTAATAATCAACCCAGCGAAGTGTCAGTTCGGGGTGACGCAGATTGATTTTTTGGGGGGCATCGCGTCTCTCCAGAAGGAGTGGTTCCTCTGCCTGACAAAGTGCGCGCGGTAACAAATTTTCCCCAGCCACAAACGATCAAGGCGTTACAGGAGTTTTTGGGAATGGTGAATTTTTATAACCGTTTCCTCCCCCACGCAGCGCAGCTCATGCAACCATTGTAGGCCGCACTAAAAAAACAAAAACCCTCAAATAAGATCGAATGGTCTCCGGAGCGAGAGCGAGCATTCTCGGAGGTCAAAACAGCCCTGGCAAACGCTGCATTGTTAGCACATCCAGACCCAACGGCCCGCATAGCGCTCACTACTGACGCGTCAGATGTGGCCATAGGGGCGGTCGTGGAGCAGCATGTAGCCGGGGCTTGGCAGCCGCTCGCCTTTTTCAGCAGGACTTTGCGCGATAGTGAACGAAAATACAGCGCATTCGACAGGGAGTTGTTAGCTCTCCACTTGGCCATTCGCCACTTCCAGTTCTGGCTGGAGGGACGCAGTTTCACCGCGTTCGTTGACCACAAGCCTCTGACATTCACAATGGCCAAGGTTTCAGAACCGTGGTCAGGCCGGCAGCAGAGGCAGCTGGCCGCCATCTCAGAGTTTACAACCGATATTCAGCATGTGGTGGGTAAACTGAATGTAGTGGCAGACTGTCTCTCGCGTGCCGTGGCGGCCCCAGTCCGCGTGGGGATAGATTATGCAGCCATGGCCGCGGATCAGTGTAGCGATGCGGACGTGCACACGCTCCAGTCTGGACCAACAGGGTTAAGGCTGGAGAACAGGGTGCTGCAAGACGGTATGCCCCCCCAATCTGTGATGTCTCCACTGGGCAACCGCGTCCTGTGGTACCGGCCGCGTGGCGCCGCAGCGTTTTTGACTCGATTCATTCTCTGGCGCACCCGGGAGTGCGCGCGTCGGTCAAAATGGTGGGAGAGAAATTTGTATGGCCGAGCCTGCGCAAACAAGTTAGGGAGTGGGCAGCAGCCTGCATGGCTTGTCAACGAGCCAAGGTACACAGACACACGAGAGCTCCCTTGGAGCCGTTTCTCATCCCGGCTAAGAGGTTCGATCATGTCCACGTGGACCTCGTAGGCCCCCTCCCGCTGTCACAGGGGTGCACACACCTTCTGACAATGGTAGACCGCACCACGCGCTGGCTGGAAGTGGTCCCACTGGCATCAACTACAGCCAAGGAGGTGGCGCGCGTGTTTTTAACAGCATGGGTAGCGCGCTTTGGAGTCCCGTCGGACATTACGTCCGACAGAGGCCCTCAATTTTTTTCCGAACTTTGGTCAGCAATGGCCCGCAGCCTGGGGGTAACGATCCACCGCACAACCGCGTACAATCCACAGGCTAATGGGTTATGCGAACGTTTTCATAGGTCATTGAAAGCGGCTCTCAGAGTGTCGCTTATGGATGCAAATTGGGTAGACAGGCTACCGTGGGTTTTATTGGGGTTGCGTTCTGCACCTAAAGAGGATTTAGAAGCCTCCCTGGCTGAGCTAGTTTTTGCGCAGCCACTTCGGCTGCCCGGGGAATCTCTCCCAGATAATCCTGCGCCAGAATGCTCCCCGGCTCAGCAGTTGCAGCGTGGCACGGAATCAGGCACGCTGCTTGGCCCCGTTCACCACAGTTTTCCGCGCGTTTTTGTACCTAAGGCTTTAAAAAACGCGGAGTTTGTTTTTGTCAGACACGATTCCCATCGCCCGCCGCTACGACCACCTTATGATGGACCATTTAGAGTGCTGGAAACAGGGGATAAGCATTTTTTGCTAGATTTGGGGGGCAGGAAGGAAAAGATTGGCATAAACAGGCTCAAACCCGCCTTTGTGGTGGCGGACTAGGATGTGCTGTTGGCCAGGGCTCCTCGGCGTGGCAGACCCCCTAGGGAACATTCTCCAGAACACCCACAGGGATTGACTAACAGTTCTCACCCTCAGACAGCAGCCCCCCAGCAGGATGGCGCCGCGGAAGTGGTGAAGCCCGCTTACAGCAGATACGGGAGGAGACTGAGGCCCAAGCAGCACGTGGGCTGATGTGTAATGATTTTATCATGACATGCAGACTGTTATTCCGTTGTTCCATCTTAGACATTGGGGGGGGGGGGTCATGTGGGACACATATGCACATTGTTATATCACTTTAGGCTTCACATCTCAGATTGAACAAAGGACTGAGTCTCCTTGGAGATAACAGGAGGATGTGGAAGTTTAGTCTTTGGTATGCAAAGAGATGGCCTTGGGAGATTTACTGGCTGCCAGAGACTTTAGGTGAAGGTGATAAGATCTAAGAGAGGATGCATTGTTACTTGGGATTAAATGCATTGTGACTGTGAGCTTTGAAGGTCCTGGGTATTTAAAGGACGAATGTCTGTGTTTTCTTCCTCTTTTCTGTTTTTGCTGATGTTGGAAGATGTGAATAAACCTGACTCGTGAGATAAACTCTGCCTCGTCATTTTCACATTTCCACAGTTTCATAAATTTCCCCATTTCCTGGAATTTCCCCATTGTGGGACTAATAAAGGCTTATCTTATCTTAAATATGTTTTTTCGTTATAGATTTGCAACATTTTTCTCATACATTTTTATCCTTTTTCTCATAAATTTCAGACCTTTTTCCTCACTAATTTTCTCTGTTCTTGTAAATTTGTAGCTTTCAATTGGATGCTGGTAATTCTTTCTGCTCTTAGGAAAACTCGGCCTTGCTTTGATCTGGAATTTCCAATCTGACAGCATCTAAACTCTTTAGATGTGGCAGATTTAGTTAAAAAGAATGCAAACTTTTTTCTTTCATTTAACTTTATTAGGTTAATATATTGCGAAGTGGTGCTCGGCTCACTGTAATAGATTTTGGCAGACGCCGTGTGGAGCCTGAGGGGGTACAGAACTTCAAACAAATAATATATCAGACCTAAGAGAGATAAGTGTTAGACAAGCTTTTGAAAAGTTTAGATCCACTGATATATTGCTCACTCAATGGCCTTGCACCAGTTTCAAAACAACATTTATCTTAAAGCAGGCCCAGACATATAGCGTGTCAAATTCTGTCACAAAGATATCATAGTGATAAACACACATTTTCAAACCACTCTGGAGCATTAATGATTAACTGCAGCACGGATCAGAAGTGAAGACTGAAAAATTAACTACTTGGTGGCGGGGGGTGTTACTTGACTTTGCAGACTACAGAGCCTGGAAGCAGCCACAGAATGGGAGTGGGGTGTAATATAGTCTTCAAAGTGTTTTTTTCTGTTTTCTATTTACAGTATATTTAAGTATCAATGCATCCATAGATAGTACTTTTTTGTTATTATCGCAATGTTTTTGTTTAGAAAAAGGAAACATTTTTATCTATAAACAGAAATGCAAAGATCAGAAACATGCTGTAATGCTGAGGACATTTTAAAGCTAGCTCTGCAACTTCAGTGGACGTGCATGGGTTGAACGAATCACACAACAAGAGACTCGTCATGGTTCATCAAGGTGTGGACCCAATTGCAGGGCATAACACACCCCCAACAGCACAAGTACTTTGGGCTGATGTCAGCAAGCTTACCTTGGGAATACATCTTATAGAGGTAGTCTGCCCATAAGCAAGATATCGGCCAGACGTCGACATTGGGTCAGAGACAGCTGTTAAAGGGGTCATTGACTGCACTTTTTCCACATTTTAACAGTCCCTACAAATCTTAATGAAGTGACTGTGACATATTTGGTTCACATTTTCTTTATTTTTTTAATTATTGAAGCAAATTTGTTTTGTACTTTTCCTGACTTTCTTGAGACACTCAGATTTAAAGCCTATCACTTAAAGAAACATTCTTCTCCACCTTTCCTCTTACATCAGTTAGCCATTAGCTAACTAGCTTCCAGCCTTTAGCCTCCTTCTGGCTCAGCCGAGTGGTGCTGGTTCACTGATCCACAGCTGATGGTGTACCTCCCGTCACTCTGGCCTATCTCCCAATAATTTTACCGTGATTCCACAACAAATCACTAGCACCATGCACCAGGCGGCGCCCCCAATCACCACAACCACCCTGGCCCAGGACCCAAGGCTGCTGGCCGAGCTGCCGAGCCATGGGATCTCAAAGGGCAGAGTCCTGCTCTACAGAACTCCGCTCCACTCCCACGGCCAGCTGGGGGATGCCCCATCATGAGGCAATTCCACTACACTGCCCACAGGAGTGGATCGAAGTCACAAGGATACCTGGAGGATGGTGGAGTGCTGGCCATGAGAGCCAATAGCCTCAGGTCCCGGGCCAGGCCGGTTACAGTGACCAGCGCACTAGTGCTGGCAATTTGCTGTGGAATCACGGCAATATTATTGAGAGATGGGCCGGAGTGACGCAAGGTATATTGTCGACTGGATGGCAATTAAGGTGACTAAGATCTGAAGAAAATAATATAAGCTGACTTGGTTTTAGCCTCCTGGTTCCAGTGTTAGCTTGGGGGCTAATAGCTCAGGGGCTAATAGGCTACCTTTAGCACCCCTTCCATCTACAGTACATGACAGACAGCTAGGCAGGCCAATAACAGAGCAGTGGACGGGTTTCAAGGATGGCAGAGGGTTGGCTTTGTCAAATCTTGATGGGCATAATTTACTCAGAAGAGTCAAAAAGGTTTCTGGCATTTCTGGGGAAGAAAAATGAGATAAATGCTGTGTGTGTGTGTGTGTGTGTGTGTGTGTGTGTGTGTGTGTGTGTGTGTGTGTGTGTGAGTGTGTGTTTTTAAGAGAACTGACTGTTTTTAATTTTTTTTTGATAATTACATGACCAATAGACACATTTCAGACAGTTAAAACCTACAAGCACGCCATATTTCAGTCAATGACCCCTTTAATTGACATATCAGAACTATAGCTTGCATATTTTGGTATTAATGAACCCAAAATGCAGATCCTCAGAGGAGACCCTTTTGAAACTATGAACAAATGATTTTATTAATAATAATTTGTGCAAAGGTGGTGAACTGGCAACCCTGTGGAAAAGGATAGAAAAGTGGAATATATTGAATGGTGATATTGATTGTTTAATTTACTAAACTGATTAATCTTATAGATGGAGGAGCTGCGGGAAATAGGTTTCACAAGTGGTTGCCGTTTTTCACCAGGTGAGTGAGATCCAGTTTTAGCTTAAATGTGGTTGGAGTCTGGAAAACGTAAGAGAAGGTGCCGTGGGCCCGAGGACTTTGGGGGTTAGAATATTAATCAGTGTAGCTCAAGACTTACTTGGTGTTTGAGGTGAGGTTTTCCAGGTTGACAGTTCCACCCAAGAGAGGCTCCAAGTCCACCAGGAGTGGTGAATGTTTAAGTGTTCCTGATTGAGGTGTGGAGCAGAGGAGACCATTATTAGAGAGTATTACTCACAGTTTCTAGTGTTGGGAGAAGGTGAAGGAGGTAGGCACATGAGGTTGCAGGAGGACCCCAAGCTGGCAGCATGCAGAGTCCAACATTCCTGTGAAGAGGGAACGGAATGGCCTGCTTATGAAGGCTGTGGCTGATGAGAAGCAGGTGGTTAATCAAAGCAGCTGGACATGACTGGGCAATCAGCAGTGGAAGAACAGGTGGGAAAGTGTGCGCTAATGTGAGATACCACAGTTGCAGCTGCAGTCATTTTCTAATCTTCTTCCAGCTGCTCCCTTTTAGGGTCACCAAAGTGTATCATTATGGGGCAGTGGTGGCCTAATGGTTAGGGATGTGGACTAGTGATATAAGGGTCACTGGTTCAATCCCAGGACCGGCAGGATCAGATATGGGTGGGACAGATGACATAGCAGTGTTTGCCCCACCCTCCTTAGCCCCACTGTTGTGCCCTTGAGCAAGGCCCTTAACTCCTACTGCTCCAGTGGAGCTGCTCAGTGGCCACAGGTCAGTCTGTGGTTTTAGTGGGCAGCTTCCAGGTGTGAATGTGTAACTGTGTGATGGTAAACAGGGCATCCTTGAAAAAGAGAGGTTGCCTCTCAGTGGAACTACCCTATAAAAATAAAGGTCAAAATAAAAAAATATTGCCTGTATCATGATGATCCACATATTTAATATGGCAAGGATTTTATGCCAGAAGCCCTTCCTGACCCAGTTGTGAACCCACAACCTTCCAGATGTGGGGTGGATGCTCTACCATTAGGTCTACTGCAGTTAAATATTAATCATAACCTTTTTTTTTCTTTAGGTCGAATCTTTAAGACTGCATCTATTTTGTTATTCAAGGTGAAAAATGCTACTACTAAATTATTAGTGGTATAGCATTTGCAGCCGAAAGATTAAAAATTTAGGTCGATGTCTGGCCAATGTCTTGCCAATGTGCAAACAACCTCTATAAGATGTATTCCCATTTGTAAACAGTACATCAGCCCAACATTGGCATGATGTATTTGTGCTGATAGGGACAGAGACAATTGATGAGACAAGAGAATGACTTTTAAACCATTTACAGGTGACTGCTTCTCACAGTGTGGGGGTTTGACTCCTGTGGGTAGTGTTGTAGTCAAGACCTCATCAAGACCTCATCAAGACCATAGTCTCCCAAGACCAAGACCAAGACCAAGACCGAGAAAAAGTTGAGACCAAGACCCACATACAAAGTGGTCTTGACTTGGTCTCAGTCTTGAGATTCTGGTCTTGGTTTGCTCTCGACTACAGCTCTATGGGAAGCAAAGGAGCAAACATTGCCATCGCTTATTGTGAAGAATGCATAAATAATATGCGGGTATTGCAGACATGCACATTTATATGCAGTATTCATATAACCAGTGTTGGGCAAGTTACTAAAAAATAGTAACTAATTACAGTTACTAGTTACTTCTTTTCAAAAGTAACTGAGCTACTTTACCAATTACTGCATGATTAAAGTAACTAGTTACTTGGAAATAGAGTTGTAGTTGAGAGCAAACCAAGACCAGAATCCCAAGACTGAGACCAAGTCAAGACCACTTTGTATGTGGGTCTTGGTCTCAACTTTTTCTCGGTCTTGGTCTTGGTCTTGGTCTTGGGAGACTCTGGTCTTCATGAGGTCTTGACTACAACACTACCTGTGGGAAACAGGAGTGGGGTAAATGGCCAGAGCAATGATAGTATCAGCTGAGTGATATTGCAGGGTGAGCTTACTTGCAAGTAGAGGAGCCAGACATGCAGTGGTTGGCAACGGGAATCAGGTAGGGTCTTTAACCCGTAGGTCTCAGACCATGTAGAGTCCTCAGATGAGAGCTTGTCTAGGAGTTTTATTTTACTCTGAGTCCTTACTTAGAGGTTGACCTTGAGGTCCACGGAGAAGAAGGCAAAGGAGTCCAAAACCACATTGGTGAGGAGCTAGGAGCCAGAGATCCTTGGGCACAAGGGGTTATTGGGAATAATGCGAATGTTCAGAGTGACATGTTTAGAGATAATAGACCCAAATGCAGACACAGTGAGGAAACCAAGAGTAAAAGTTTAAACAGTGATTTGACTGAATATGAAAAACAGGAGCAGCAAGAATCTGTCAACCCTGCAGAGGAGGAGAAGAGAGAGGTGTGGTGAGTGTATGATTAAATGAACATTGATGGAAATGACTTCATTTTTGCCTTCAGGTTTGGATACTTTTCACTGTGAAGAAACTGAAGGAGGGTTGGTTGCAGATTATTAGTGGGAGAGTGAAGATCCAGTCCAAATCCAGTAAGTATAGTTCTAGATTCTTGGTTAAAGTCTAAGGTGACAAGAAATGATGAGAGGATGCCTCGGGCCCAAGGGTAGGCTAGGTATTTTCAGTATATTTTGACAGCTAACTTGGAGAGTAGAACTGGAGATATTCCGGGTGCACAGTTCAACCAGGAGGAGAGAGTCCAAGGTAATATTGCAGTTCTAGAAGATATGTTGATTAAGATTTGACAGAGGCAATGATTGTTTGAGCTTTACTTTTTCCAGAGTTGAGAGGATGGAGGAGGAAGGCACACAAGAGCTGAGAGCTAACCACACTGCAGGTAGAGCATCTAACATTCTTATACTGACTGAGGGGGCCTGCCGTCTAATCAAGGCTTCAGATAACCAGGTCCAGGTGGTGAGCAGCAGCTGCAGAGAATCAGGTAATCAAGTAGGGGAAAACAGCCTCCACAGCCCGGAATACTACATAGAGTTCTTACTTGGGGAGTCCTTCTAGTGGCTGAGAGTTCAGTGGGGGAGTATTCCCTGGGAAGAACACAAGGAAGTTGGAGATTCTGAAGGACAAGGGTTAGGAAATGCATTTGTAGATGGTTAAGGTTAGGGTAGTGCATCGGCTTTAGGAAAACATGCAGGACTGTTTAGAATGACCACAGCTGTAACCCTTTCCCGTGTTTCTCCATGTCATTATTTTAAGAACCACTAGAGGGCCCTTAATGTTCAAAATGCACTTACAAGGTATATTCTGTTGGAGAACAGGATGAAATCACCATTATCAGAAAAAAGTTATGCTTTCTGAACTCATCTTTTCTGACATGTAACGCAGAGCAGCTTTAGATGTCTAATTACTGTCATCTTACAAATTACACTTGTGGAACTGTTGTATAAAAGCAATATTACATTATAGGGAGTATGTTATAAATCAGTATAGTGTTGTGATGGTTAAGTCGTAGGCCCGATGTGCAGTAGAAGGCCAAAGAAATCATGAGACCATACAGTGTTCATATTGCAAGAAGAAGAGTCATTGTTACTCATTGGTATTAGAAAAGGACTTGTATCAATTGGCTAGACAGAGAGCTCAAGCTGGAAAGGATGCACAGCAGGTTTGGTTTATTAAGGACAGAAATGGTAATGTACTAACAAATGATGAGAGTGTGTTGAAAAGGTGGAATGAGTAGTATGAAGAGCTGATGAATAAAGAAAATGAGAGCGAGAGGAGGATGGATTAAGAGAACATGACAGTGAACAAGAAGTCCCGAGGATTAGCAAGGAAGATATGAGGGGAGCCTTGAAGAGGATGAAGAATGGAAAGGCTGATGGTCCAGATGACATACCTGTAAAAGGTATGGAGATGTTTAAGAGAGATGGCAGTGGACTTTTTAACCAGACTGTTTAACACAATCTTGGAGAGCGAGAGGATGCACAAGGAGTGGAGAAGAAGTGTTTTGGTACCAATTTTCAAGAACAAAGGTGATGCTCAGAGCTTCAGTAACTACACAGGCATAAAGTTGATCAACCACACTATGACGATATGGGAAAACGTTTTTGAAGCCAGGGTAAGAGGAGAGGTGACAATCAGTGAGCAGCAGTATGGTTTCCTGCCAAGAAAGAGTACTACAGATGCAATGTTTGCTCTAAGAGTGCTGATGGAGAAGTACAGAGAAGGTCAGAAGGAGCTGCACTGTGTCTTTGTGGATCTAGAGAAAGCATATGATAGGGTGCCAAGAGAGGAAGTGTGGTACTCTATGAGAAAGTCAGGAGTGGCAGAGAAGTATGTGAGGGTAGTGTAGGACATGTATGAGGACAGCGAGATGGTGGTGAAGTGTGCTGTAGGAGTGATGGATGGATTCAAGGTGGGGGTGGGATTACATTAGGGATCAGCCCTGAGCCCATTCTTGTTTGCCATGGTGATGGACAGGCTGACAGACGAGGTCAGGCAGGAGTCTCTGTGGACAATGATGTTTGCAGATGACATTGTGTTCTGCAGTGAAAGTAGGTGGCAGGTGGAAGAGAACCTGGAGAAGTGGAGGTATGCTCTGGAGAGAAGAAGAATGAAAGTCAGTAGAAGCAAAACAAAATACATGAGTGTGAATGAGAGGGAGGCAGGTGTAATGATGAAGATGGAAGGAGTAGCAGTAGTGAAAGTAGATGAGTTTAAATACCTGGGGTCAACCATCCAAAGCAATGGAAAATGCACAAGAGAGGTGAAGAAGAGAGTGCAGGCAGGGTGGAGTGGGTGGAGACGAGCATCAGGGGTGATTTGTGACAGAAGGGTAGCAGCAAGAGTGAAAGGGAAGATTTACAAGACGGTAGTGAGACCTGCTATGATGTATGGTTTGGAGATGGTGGCGGTGATGAAAAGACAGGAGGTGGAGCTGGAGGTGGCAGAGTTGAAGATGCTAAGATTTTCATTGGAAGTGAGGGACAAGATTAGAAATGAGTATATCAGAGGGACAGCTCAGGTTGAGCGGTTTGGAGACACAGTAAGAGAGGCAAGGCTGAGATGGTTTGAACATGTGCAGAGGAGGGATAGTGGATATACTGGACAAAGGATGTTGAAGATGGAGCTGCCAGGCAGGAGGAAAAGAGGAAGACCACAGAGAAGATTTGTGGATGTAGTGAAGGAGGACATGGAGAGGGTTGGTGTTACAGATGAAGATGCAAGGGATAGGGTGAGATGGAGGCAGATGATCCGCTGTGGGGACCCCTAAAGGGAGCAGCCAAAGAAGAAGCAGGTATTATTCAGAGTAAATTTTTCATGACCTTTTTCTGACATAAAAAATGAATAAGCCTAGAGAAAAAAAATGAATTGCATGAATGGCTGGTAGTTACTTGAACCTCCTTTATCCTTTAAACGTGCATCTCGTTGATGATGGAAAATGACACAAGTGTGCAATTAGTGACATGTCTGTTCTCACGACTTCCTGCTTTCTGTTATCTGTATGGTTTTGGGTCCACTGTGAATACAAGGCCTCACATCTATGAATTTCTGTCAAAAATATCAGAGGGAAGGACCACAGTATTGAATGTTATATCTCTGATGTGAATGGTTTAATCACATCATTGCCTGTCATTCCTCTCCCATATTTGGTATTTTATATATTTTTTTCTGTTTTCTCAAATGCGGCACCAACATTGGTGGTGCTCCAATATTCCCTGGCCTCGCCGCAAACACACATTCACTGTTCTCTTTCTCCAGCTACTTGTTTTCCTTTGATTCACCATGAAAGAAGAGACATCTCAAGACATCCCCAGATGTCACAAGCATTCTTCTTTTCAACCAGAGAGAGTCTGTCTACCTTGCAGGCAACCACTTGGCTGAAATTCAAAGAGCCTCGCACTTTTGGAATAATAATGACCTCACAGTGGAGGGGTTTTTTTTTGTGTGTGTGTGTGTGTGTGTGTGTGTGTGTGTGTGTGTGACACCCCTTGAAGCCTTGCCGATAGATGAGATACCGAAAGCGAAAGATGACAGATGTTATGCAAATTAACACATCCCACACAAAAAAGAGTCAAAGTGCAGCATACGGTCGCCATTTGTTGTCAAAGAGGCCGGCAGGTGTGTCTTTTGAATGAAGTGGCGTAAAGGAAAATCCCCGCTGTCAGTCGACAGGAGAGGGAAAGAGCTGGAAGTGGCAGGTGTTAAACACCAGATCCCTCAAATGACACTGTTTTAATTGAGATCTGTATGAGGTCAAATGTGTGGTGAGATTCAAATCAAGCTCAGGCCTTAGATTTTTGAGTTTCAGATAAAAGTGATGTCCCAAAGATGACTAGAAAGGTGAATAAAACTGATAATATGATTAAAAGCTCTTTTTTTTTTCTTTTAGTGTTGCACTCAAATATGGAAGGCGATTTGGCCAATATCAGATTTTGGAGTAGGTATGGGGTACCCCCCCACAGTAGCCACGGACAAACACAGCGCTCGACTAGAGCAATTAACAGGACAGTGAGATGTGTGTGTTGAGATCAATAGGCAGCCTTCCTGTGCTTAGTTCAGGCACCAGCATCCTGTGGATATGTATGACGCAAATGCAAACATTCATGCTTCCTGCTCGCATTGTGGTACAAATGTCACATGTCTGAATGCATTTCCTTTGATGATAAAATGCCTTTGATGTATTGTCCGTTGCTGGGTATTTAAGTGGCTGAATTCATATGTTCACTCTCTGTTCTTCTTCTGACTGCTTCTGACTACTGCTCATGAGAGCCTGAGAGTGATCCCCAGGCTGCTTATACAGCAGCTGGGGTGAGCTCCGTGATGGCGATGATTTGATGAATGAACTTCCTTAAAAACTCCAGTTGCCGTGCCTTATTATAACATCGCCACACTGGTGACCCCGCAGACGCACACGCTTTGTGCGACGCAACCTTCTGGTCTGGACAACCACGCTGGCGACCCGACGCTGAAAAGAACACGCTGCCAGCAAACGCAGCACCCGGCAGTGATTCTCCGACGACAAGCGAACGCGGCAGCCCGACTGATCTGCCCTTCCTTTCTGCTTTAGGGAGACTCTGACGCTCTTCGGAGACCACCCACGACCGGGAAAGCTGAGGAAATTTCATGGTGAGGTCTGCACGCCTAGATCGGCACATCCACGCTGGACCGGCCGCTCTCACGGCTCCTGACACACGATTCTGTGTCTCCACACGAGAGCGCACACACCTTGCCCTCTCTCCACGACGGCGGCCCATGGCCGACGGAGAACGCGTGGACCTGAACGCACCATGACCCGGCACGAGCGACGACCAACAGCCCGAACAGGGGAGACAATCGGCGCCGACTGCGCAGATCTCCATCAAGCCCCCTGACCCTGATTCGCCTCGCGACAGCGGACCGGCCATGCACAGAAGCCTTGCATCAGAACAGCGCAGCTGGAAGGCACGTGGCCGCAGTGCGTGCCGCGCACCAGAGACAAGCTGGCTCTACAGACTTATACATCATCCTCCGCCGCTGCACACGGCTCTTCAGGACTGCTCACACACCTGAAGCACACACGCAGCCCGCACACAGGATTTGGTGTAAGTCTCAGCCACGGCGCACAACGGGAATCCAGCCGTCAGCTGTCCCCGAGGGCTTTAGGGCCGCAAACGCACCTAAAGCCTAAACGCCAAGTCCCTCACATAGCTTCAACTCCTGTTTTTCTTCATTGCCGGATTGAATCGCGAGAGGAATCAGAGACTAACTTTTCTTCCCACAGCCATGGACGTCCCCCGCCACTTGCAACCCCCACCCTCCTCCCTTCCCCGGCACAGACTTTCCCCGCAGCTCGCCACCAAAGCGGGACTACCGAGGTCTCAGCTCCCCGCTAAGCCCTCTGGGGGGGGAGTGTATGGGGTACCCCCCCACAGCAGCCACGGACAAACACAGCGCTCGACTAGAGCAATTAACAGGACAGTGAGATGTGTGTGTTGAGATCAATAGGCAGCCTTCTTGTGCTTAGTTCAGGCACCAGCATCCTGTGGATATGTATGACGCAAATGCAAACATTCATGCTTCCTGCTCGCATTGTGGTACTAATGTCACATGTCTGAATGCATTTCCTTTGATGATAAAATGCCTTTGATGTATTGTCCGTTGCTGGGTATTTAAGTGGCTGAATTCATATGTTCACTCTCTGTTCTTCTTCTGACTGCTTCTGACTACTGCTCATGAGAGCCTGAGAGTGATCCCCAGGCTGCTTATACAGCAGCTGGGGTGAGCTCCGTGATGGCGATGATTTGATGAATGAACTTCCTTAAAAACTCCAGTCGCCGTGCCTTATTTTAACATCGCCACATAGGTACTTTAAACAAAGTCTTGACCAAAGTTCATATTTGTGTTATATTGTACACTGTAGACTTGGTTTGGTTAGGTCTGGTTTCACACTGCTAATTATTCAAGAGAACTAAACAACTTTACATGAGGGCACCTACATCTAGTTGTCATGATGGCACTTGTGTTATTAGCACATATCGGTAGTTAGCAAACATGCTACTCACCCTCCAAGGTGTTCTCTGCAGCTTTGGACACATGAGTAACTGTACTTTAAGTTGAAACTGGGAAGACTCCGTCATATTAGTTGGTGAACTAGTTTAGTGACCATGGACTATGAAGTTTCCAGACAGCATTGTGAGAGTAAGGAGCAGGTGGAAGAGAACTGTTGGTGGTGGGTGTCAATAAACAGAACATTCTCTCCCGATTAAAGATTGAGGGGGGACACTATAGGGCCTTTTCCACTAGCACGCTTTAGCGCGACACGGGACGGCTCAGCACGCTTTGTACGCTTTTCCACAAGCCCCAACACGGTTTAACAGCCGCAATTCTCAGCCCCGCTGAAGGGCAGGGTACAGCAGTGCTGAGCTGTGCCGTGTTGTGACGTTAACAGACTGGTCGCTGCTGATTGGTCAGGTCGTAACCGGCGCTGATTGGTCAGGTTGTAACCGCCCCTCTCCTCCTCCTCTTCTACCAAATCTTCATGACCTTCTCAATAAAGTTTTTGAAAAAAAAAAAAAAAGAATCTTCACGACCTACTCAGCACGCAACCACTGTTGGCGGTTCCTTTTCAGTGTATTGCTGTGCTATTTTTCATTTATTCTCTATCAAAAATGGCTTCGCGTAATAAGGGTGTTCCATGGAGCAGTAAGGAGCTGCAGTGTCTGCTCACTGCATTGTCAGACGAACGTATTCAGCGCGAGTTAGACGGAGCCGCCCGGAATGAAAAAATATACCGGGAGGTCTCGACATCGGAGTCCTTTAACGGTGAGTTTTAATTTTTTTTTATTGTGCGTTTTTTCGCAAATATATTCGGTAAGACGCTCAATTTATTTATGCAATAAAAAAGCTGTTCATTTGTGGATGGATCGCTGCTTTATTGCAGCACAATGCGGACTAAAGCTTTTATTGTAATTATTCATGTGAACAATACGCTGAAATAAGCTTATGTATTCTTGTTAAAAACTATTGTCTTTTCTGTATATATTTCGTGCTGTATTTTATTGTGTGCATTTTCCTTGTAGAATCATCCCACGCGTCCGCCGCGACAGCCCACACGGATTATTCAACCGAGCCTTCCTGAACCAGAGCTGGCAGAGACGGATTAATTCTACCGAGCCTCAGCACTCAGTGGTCGGCGTGTATAAAATGTCGATTAACCTTCATGTTGTGTTGCAAAGTTTTTTTTTATTTTAATATTTTGTATATAATAAAATGGAATTGTTTTGGAAAGTGTGGTTTGTCTGTTATAACACTGAATTATAAAACAGTATAATTACATAGAAATTCCATTGCCTAGTCTGATCAAAATGATGCTGAGAGTCAACCATTGTAAAGGTAATGTAATTTTTAACTAGACCAAAAAAGAAATCTTTTTGTATGCTTTCTGTTCTTTTTATTGAAATATCATAAAAAATTAGCACCAAGTCAAAGGTACAAGTATATGTGAATTGAATGTTCTATCGGCATTCCAAATTCAGAGATTTACAATACTTTAGAAGGAGTGTAGCATCATCTAAACGGAAAATAATAATACTGTTGTTCCAAACGTTGACCTGAAGGTGAAAAACATGAATTTTTTTAATTCAGTACATCCAAAATGTCCTAGGATGTGGTGTAGTCCAGTGTGCCACCGTCTCATTATTTAATACGAATAAAAACAAGTTTCAGCTCATTATTTATAGGTCATTTGGCAGTTAATTCAAAACAAAAGTGACTTGTGTTGTTGCAGCTTAATTATGAGATAAAATTAATTGTGAGATAAAACCACAGAGCGTGCAAGGCAATAATCCTTGGATCCTCCATTTTTTGTCTGGTGTAAATAAGGACTCAGTCCGGTGCATAACATCACGGGAGTGTGGCCCCGCCTCGCTGAGAATCTGCTGCTGCCCCGCAACACTGTGCTAATGGAGACAGAAGCATTCCGAGCCGTACTGAAGTGAATTGAGCCATACCGAGGTGTGCTGGGCTAGTGGAAAACAGGCTTATAAGTGTTATTGTCGTAAGATTGCATTTAGGGGCTCCTGCATTTATAATAGAGAAGAGTTCAAACCCTTCAAAACAAACATTATAAAAACTTGAGCCATTATCTAGATGAAGAAAAAAAAATAATTAGTTACTCAGAATAAAAATTAAACCAGCATCCATATGAATGTTGCAAATTTAGACAAAAAAGTCATAAATTTTTAAGAACAAAGTTGCAGATTTATGACAAAAAAGTAGTGAATTTCTGAAGAAAAAATACCAAATTCATGAATAAAAAAAAGTTGGAAATTTTCAAGAAAAAATGGAAAATTTCAAAGTAAAATGCTGCAAATTGACAAGAAAAGTTGCAGATTTAAAAGAAAAAAACTGCAAAGAGAAAAAAAATGCAAATTTACAAGAAAAAGCTGCAAATTTATGATTTAAAGAAGTTGCAGATTCACAAGATAGCTGCAAATGTATAAATACAAAGCTGCAAATTTATGAGAAACAAAGCGACAAATCTACAATAAAAAATCTGCTGATTTATGTGGAAAAAAGTTTCAAATGTATGAAAAAAAAAGTTGCAAATTTACGAGAAAAGGTTGCAGAATTAAAGGAAAAAAGTTGCAAATTTATAAGGAAAACAATACTGATTTACCAGAAAAGAGAAGCATATTTACAAGAAAATAGTTGATGTCGTGATATGGGGCACAGTTAGGACCATGCCCACGCTTTATGTTCATTTATGGGGTTGTTTTCATTGTATTACTATTATTATGAGTATGAGTTTGTTTTTTGATTTAGTCCCTTGTTTATTGTTATCATGTCTTCCCCTGTTGTCTGGTGTCTGTGTCTTATGTTTGTCCTTTTGTATTCTATAATATTTTGGTATGGTGCCCTGCACCATATGGTGCCCTCTGTCTCCCTGTCTGTGAGTGTGTCATGCCACGTAAGTTTTTGCCATGCCATGCCATGTTATGTTTAAGCCATGTTTGCCAAGTTTTAGTTCAGTTAAGTTCTGTTAATAAAGCACTGTTGGCACCTGACCCTGCCTGCATCTCTGAGTCCTCCTTCTGCACTTTCGTCTGCCTAGAGGGCAGACTATGATAGAATGCCCGCACCAAAATTGGACTCAGCAGGCAGGAGGAGGCTGGTGGCCAGGGGGGCCGATACCGACAAACTGTGGGGAGTTGAGATGATTGAGGGGTTTGCCTCAGATGCCTACTCTCCCCCCATGCCAGAGGAGGCTCTGCGCAGCTTTAATTCGACGGCTGAGATAATGGAGACATTTCAGAGTCTGTGGAGCTACCCCAACCTGACGGAGCTGCTACAGTCTGTCATAACCCTCTGGCAGATGTATCGGGTGATGGTAGGAGACTAATTAACAGCGCTGCAGACGAGAAAGCGATCCCAGGTTCCGGCGCCTTCTCCACCTCACCACGTTCCAGCTGCGCCAGCCTCATTCCCGTCTTCCAAGAAACAGCCTGCCACTCCACGAGCTCCTTGGGAGATGCCCACCACCGGGAGGGAGCAACACCGGGCGCCTGGCGTGTGGCAGTCCTGGATGGAGGAGGAGCTCCGGCAGACGTCATCACTCTCGGAGCCCCACCCCCGCTCCAGTTTGCCTCTCCCCAGTTCCGCCTGTTACCGAGGCTCCAGGGGCAGCCTCTCCATGTTCCTTAAGGGGGCCCATAACCGCTGAAGCCACGGAGAGGGAGGATACTGGGCCTGCTCCAGCAGACACCATCATGCCCCGTGAATTCAGGCAAGTGATTTTTCATTCTCTATTACCTGAATATGAATTAACTTGCCTGATTCCGGGTGGTGAGGCTCAGATTCTGCAGTCCACTGAGTCCTCACCATCTGCTGCAGATAATTTGTCTTCACCTGTTCCCGCTATATCTCCTTCAATGTCTCCTGAGTGTCCACCGGTCCAGGGAGTGAGCCACTGGACGATGGAGGAGTCTGTCATCCTGGAGGACCCGGTCCCAGCGCCAGCAGTGAGCCGACCTCCAGCTTCCACGCCAGACGAGCCACCTGGAGGCTCAGGGACTGCACTTTCCATCATGCCTGCTGCGGGGCCGCCGCAGTGGAGCCGGAGTTGGATGTCCTTAGGGCCAGGGTCATAATGCCTCTGCCTGGATCGATGGAGTCCTGGACAGTGGTGGAGCTTGAGCTCAGAAAAGTGTTCTGTTTTGTTTTCACTCTGTCTGTTTTGGAGAGATGTTGCCTGGCTCTTGGTGGGGAGGGCCAGGTGCAGCTGTCAGCTGCATCTGAGCTCACCTCACCGGGCTCCACTGCCGCTGCTGACCCTGACCCTGCGTCCATATCCCCCCTGTCGGAGCTTTTTTTTAGGGTCACCGGAGAACGTCCAACTTCACCAGAGGTCCCGGTGGGTCCAGCTCCGTCACCTGAAGCCTCCATGGGTGCTGCGCCTCGGCCCGAGGTCTCCATGGGTGCTGCTCTGTCTCCAGTCGAGGTCCCTGTGGGTGCTGTTCCTCCTCCGTCCAGGCCGCTGTGGGTCCTGCGCCCCAGCCTGGGTCCGTCATGGGTGATACACCCCAGCTTGGGTCCGTGAGGGTGCTGTGTTACAGACTGGAGGCCTCCATGGGTGCAATGCCTCAGCCCGAGGCCGCTGTGGGTGCTGTCTTCCTGCTGTATCTGGTCCCCGAGGGTGCTGTCAATAAGCCTTTTATGGTCCGTGAGGTTGATGCAGGCCCGCCGTCTATGGTTCCTGAGGGTGCTGACGATCCGCCATCTCTGGTCCCTGTGGGTGCAGCTATGCCCCAGCCCGGGGCTGTCACTGGTGCAGCCATGCCCCAGTCCAGGGCCGCCACCCGGGGGCTCTTGGAACCTTCATCAGTCACACCAGAGGTCTTGGGACCTTGACCAGTCACGCTGTAGTTCCAGGAGGTTGGGAGACCTTCACCCGCCATTGCACCCTGCTCCCCTTTTTGGTGGCCAAGGGACATGGGTAAACCACCGGATCGACCCTGGATTTTGGCCCAGGAATTGGTGGACTGGGGAAGGCCTCCTGACCTGCCGGGTGGGTCGGTCCAGTGGTCCACGGACTTGGGTAGACCACCTGACCAATTTTGGTTTGTTTGATTTGTTGTCTTGGACTTTGGGTTGCCTCGGACTGTTGTTTTGGACTCTGTGGGGGGGGGGGGTGTGGGGGGGCTTTGTTTTGGCCCACCTGACCTTTGACCCCCACCGCCCGCCCTGGGTGGGGTGCTTCTTTTGTTTGTGGGTTTGTTTGTTTTTTTTTGATTTGATGGTGCTTTGGGGTGTCTGGGACCAACCCCTTGGAGGGGGGATTCTGTCATGATCGGGGGCATGGTTAGGACCATGCCCACGCTTTATGTTCATTTATGGGTTTGTTTTCATTGTATTATTATTATTATTATTATTATTATTATTATTATGAGTATGAGTATGAGTATGAGTTTGTTTATGATTGAGTCCCTTGTTTGTTGTTATGTCTTCCCCTTTCTCTGGTGTCTGTGTCTTATGTTTGTCCTTTTGTATTCTATTATATTTTGGTATGGTGCCCTGCATGTTCTGTTTGTCTGGCTCCCTTTCTGTGAGTGTGTAATTGTGTTGCCCCTCCCATCCTGTGAGTCCACCTGTTGCCCTGATTACCTTCCCAGCTGTTCTGTGTTTCCCCAATTATGAGTTCCCTATTTATGTCTGTCTCCGTTCAGTGTTCTTTGTGCGGGCATTGCGCCGTTTCCATGTCAAGTTCTATGTCCATGCTAAGTTTTAGCCATGCCATGTTATGTTATGTTTAAGCCATGTTTGACAAGTTTTAGTTCAGTTAAGTTCTGTTAATAAATCACTGTTTGCACCTGACCCTTCCTGCATTTCTGAGTCCTTCTTCTGCACTTTTGTCTGCCCAGAGGGCAGATTGTGAGAGTTGATTTAATTTTTTTAAGTTGCAAATTTACAAGAAAAAAGTTGCAGAATTAAATTTGATGTTTGAGATGCATTTTATTCTGTAACATCATGTATTAAAAAAAAAAAAAGTTTATGATGAAGTGGGACAATTCTGTTTTTTCCAGATTTCCAGGCTTGATTGACACCTACACAACCGTTCAAAAGTTTGGGGTCACTTAGAAATTTCCTTATTTTTGAAAGAAAAGCACTGTTTTTTTCAATGAAGATAACTTTAAACTAATCAGAAATACACTCTAATATCTAATATACATTGCTAATGTGGTAAATGACTATTCTAGCTGCAAATGTCTGGTTTTTGGTGCAATATTTACATAGGTGTATAGAGGCCCATTTCCAGCAACTATCACTCCAGTGTTCTAATGGTACAATGTATTTGCTCATTGCGTCAGAAGGCTAATGGATGACTAGAAAACCCTTGTGCAATCATGTTAGCACAGCTGAAAACAGTTTAGCTGGTTAGAGAAGCTATAAAACTGACCTTCTTTTGAGCAGGTTGAGTATCTGGAAAAAATTATTTCAAATACAAATCATTATTTCTAAGCTTGTCAATGTCTTGACTATATTTTCTACTCATTTTACAACTGATGGTGGTAAATAAGTGTGACTTTTCATGGAAAACACCAAATAATTTTCTGGGTGACCCCAAACTTTTGAACGGTTGTGTATGTATGTCGACAGTATGCCTACAGCTACAACATCCTTCTAACCGTGCATTGACTAAGGTGAAAAAAAACATTTATTTTAGTTCCAGAATGTGATAGTGATGTTAGTAGATGTTAAAGTCACCAGAACATCCCAGACTTGTAGTCCTTTTGAAGCTTTCATCAAAATCTGTGATCAGAAATATAACTTCACTTTTGCCACAGTTACGGGCAGCAAAAACGTTTTCCTCCCACATGCCAAAAACATGCAGGTTAGGTTAATTGGAGACTCTAAAGTGGCCCTAGGTGTGAATGTGTGTGTGAATGGTTAAAGGATAGCGCCGTACTGTGGCTGCTTCATCCATCCAGGTGGATGCCCTCAATTTCCCCTCTGGGGATCAATAAAGTATACAAAATCAAAAATCAAAACAGTGAAAGCTTTGTATGGTACTCTTGGATACCGCAGAAAATAATCTCAGAAAACAATGTTTGTTGAAAATGATGAAAATTTAGCCATGCACAGACTTGCCCGTGTGGGACTCGTCCTATCATGACTGCTTTGATGTACGCAGAGGCTAAGCTTCATGCTATCCAGGAGAGCATTTTGGTTAATAAAGCTACGATAAGATCACACAGTGACATGTCAGAAGATTTAAATATCTACGTAGATCTTCTCTTTAGTTTGAAGACAGTTCCACCGATACTGCTGCTGTGTTTCTTTCTTTTTTTAAAATAAAGTTAAAGTTCAGACATTTTAGTGTCAGTGTTCAGTGTGTAAGTGTCTGAAGGGCTGTGCAGAGACTCAGCTGTGATACTGAGACAGGCAGCTGATCTCAGACAGCGTGCAATTTGGATGTCGGGAGGTAACGCTCAGCCCGACTTAACTCCAGTATTCCTTAGATCTTAGCTGATATATAAGGCATGTCAAGCCATATAATAAAAAAAAAAAAACATATCCAAAATACATAAAAACAAAAGAAAAATTATATTTTCATATCTAGCTTAAAAATGCTTAATTTACATTTCATTCCGGATTTTGAAGTAACTTAAGCAACATTACACAAGAGAGAGTACAGTATCATTGAATACAGAACACATGGCCACAGTCATATGGTCACAGTTCAACAGCTACGCAAGCACAATTTATTAAATAAATGACAGCAATACAGGACAAAATATTATGATTTTTTTTGTTTGTTTGATGTCACTCACTGCAAAACCATCACTGTTCGTGCCAACCAAAAGCCATGGATGACAGCAGAGGTCCACAGGCTCCAGAGGGCTCAGGACACAGCCTTCAGGGCCAGCGACACTGCAGGAGTAACAACAGCTAGAGCCAACCTGTCCCGTGGCATCAGGGAGGCAAAACAACAGTACAGCAACAAAATATCCAGCCACCTCAGCAACACTAGAGATGCACATTACCTCTGGCGTGGCATACAGACCCTCACCAACTACAAACCCCAACCTCAGACCTGTGCGAGTGACTTCACACTGCTTAACAACCTAAATGACTTCTTCGGCTGCTTTGAAGCACAAAACAACACATCAGCACATAAGACCACTCCTCCTCCAGACAAGCAGGCCATGAGTCTTGATCTGGCTAGCATGAAGAGGACCCTCTGGAGGATCAACCCACACAAGGCAAGCTGGTCCAGACAACATACCGGGTCGCGTTCTGAAGGACTGTGCAGAGGAGCCCAAGAATGTCCTGGCCGACATCTTCTCCTTGACTCAAGCTGTTGTCCCCACATGTTTCAAAACTGTCACCATAATACCAGTCCCAAAGAAGCCCGTTCCATCCAGCTACAGCTGTGCCCTTCAGAGGTAAAGTGGGCTATCCCACATGTAGGTCAAAAATGAGTTAATTGTACTACACTAATTGTTAAGGGTCTATCATTTTCTTAAATTGCCTAGCTCTGCATAAAACGTATTGTGCTGCCCTCTATTGAGAGTAAATGAAATCATTCTCATTAATTTGGTGAAACTATTGAGAGGTAAAGTGGGCTATCCCACATTCCATGCTCGGTATCACACACGTTGTGGCCTATTCCGACTCATGTGGGGGACAAAATAGAAACTACAAGATGGCATTGATGTGGATGCACATAGTGAACACACTGAACATAGATCTCGTTGATCACAAAATGCTTGTAACGGGTCACAGCTACCTGCCCAATGACCAAGACTTTGGGTTAATAGAAAAAGCCAAGAGGAAGAAACAGCATGTGTTTGTGCCAGATGAGTGGTACGATGTAGTCAGGCAGTCAAAACGGAAGGAGCCCCTGTTCAATGTAGTTTCCATGACATCGGCCTTGTTTCACAGTACTAGACCATTGGAAGAGGCTACTGTAAACAGAAAACTGGATGAAGAAAACAATAAGGTCGAATGGTTGAAAATACAATGGATGCAGTTTCGTAAAGCAGATCCTGGTGTGATGTTTTATAAAACTACTTGTGATGCCGAGTTCCCTTTCCAAAGTGTCAACTTCAAACAAAAGAGAGCACTCAGGGGAAGACCTCCAAAGATCATTCAAAACATCACAGACCTTCCTTTACTGTATCCAAATGGGAGGCCGCTGAAGAGAGCCAAACTCGAAGATATCCAATCATTGTTGAAGTATGTGCCGCCTGTTCATCATCCATTTTACGAAACTTTGAAATCAACACAGGAGGGTGGAGGTCACGACAGCTCAAGTGACACCGAGTCAGACTAGACATTGACAATAAATTGGTAGGACATAAGCTTGTCCTATTAAACTTGTTTTTACTCTTCAATAACTGTATTTCTGATGTTTTGATAAGAGTTACATGTTGACTTTCTCAGTTAGAAGAAAACTGTTGGTTTGATTTTCATATAGAAATTTTTGCGAATAAGCGAGGACACAAACAACACTGTTTATGTTCTAATTATTGGAAACCAATGTGCAGAAGAATAGCAAAAACTGCCTAGTGTGTGATATCTGTGAAATTTGCAATTTATCATCTGTTTCATTCATTAAAATTTCAAATTAACATTATTTTTTACTTTTGTCCTCTTACTCGATTTTTATCTTCAGTTAGAGGTAAAGTGGTCTATCCCACATTTTTAACCCCTACTCTCTTATTGTTATTATTACTTACCGGAGTGGTGGCTCAGTTGGTAGAGCATCCGCCCCACACCCGGGAGGCAGGGGTTCAAATCCCGGCCGGGTCATACCAAAGACCATATAAAAATGGTGCTTTCTGCCTTCTAGCGTGGTGCTCCGCATAACGGAATGGGGAAAGTAAAGTTACACACAGAGCTACCAGAGGACTGACCCCCCACTGTAGCTTTCACTACTTACAGTAGCTGTGTGGCCTAGGGTCAGAGAAACGGAGATAGGCGCCGCCCATATACACCTTCAGGTGTGAAGGGACTAACTAACTAACTCTCTTATTGTTGTGAATATGTGATTTAAATATATTTTCATATTTAAGTCACACCTTGAAGGTAATTATAGGGGGTAACTTTTTAATGATATAGGCACACTGATTTTTTGAGAATATTTCAACTTTAGAGCTCATTTTCTCAAAATAATGGTTTTGTGGGATAGCCCACTTTACCTCTGAAGGGCACAGCTATTACAGGCCCATAGCACTGACCCCTATCATAATGAAGTGCTTCAAGTGGCTGGTCATGCAGAGCATCAAGTCCATCCTCCCCCCCTCCCACAACCCATCTCAGTTTGCATACAGGTCAAACAGATCAACAGAGGATGCCATCGCTGCTGCTCTCCATCCAGCCCTCACCCACCTGGACTCAAAGAACTCCTACATGCAAATGCTGTTCTTGGACTTCAGTTCAGCATTCAACACATTCATCCCCCAGCACCTAATACAAAAACAGACACTTGGGACTCAAAACCTCTTTCTGTAACTGGGTGCTGGACTTTCTCACAGTGAAGCCAAAGAATGTGTGGGTTGGCAGCAACACATCCAAGACCATTACACTGAGCACAGGGACCCCATAACGGTGCGTGCTCAGCCCGCTGCTCTTCACTCTGCTCACCCATGACTGTGTACATGTGTCTACAATACCAACCACATCATGAAGTTTGCAGACGACATGACGGTGGTGGGCCTCATCACCAACAACGAGGAGGCCAACTACAGAAATGAGGTGAGCCAACTGGTCCAGTGGTGTAAAGACAATGGCCTCTTCCTGAACGGGGGAAAAACCAAGGGGATTGTAGTCGACTTCAGGAGGGGTCACACACAGCACCCCCCTCTGATCATCGACAGAGCAGCTGTAGAGACGGTGAGCAGCACCAAGTTCCTGGGGGTGCATATCTCTGAGGACCGCACCTGGTCCAACAACACCACATCACTGGCCAAGAAGGCTCAAACAAACCTCCATTTCCTCTGCAAACTGAGGAGAGCAGGAGTCCCCCCCCCCCATCATGTGCTCCTTCTTCCAGAGCACCATTGAGAGCATCGTCACCAGACTGCGTCACAGTGTGGAATGGAAGCTGCACCGCCTCTTGCCGGAAGACACTACAACGCACAGTGAAAGCAGTCAGCAAGATCATCAGTACCCCTCTGCCCCCCACCCCTCTTGGACATCTACCACACCCATCTCACCCACAGAGCCATCAACATTGCAGGCAACATCTCCCACCCCTCACATTCCCTCTTCAGCCCCCTACCCTTGGGAAAAAGGTACGGGAGCCTCCGGGTCGACTCCACAAGACTGCAAAACAGCTTTGTTCATCAGGCCATCAGGACCCTGAACTCTGTCCACCCCCCCGGACCGCAACGCACTCACCTGCACAAAACGACCTCAGTTGTTGACACAGAAAGACTGGCACACCAACAGTAATACATTTGCTGCTGTATGTCTCTGCACTTTACTGCAACCCTTTGCTCAAGTGCCATATCTGCTGCTGTCTGTCATTGCAATATTAATCATGTGCATTCATATCTGTCACCATCTGCACCTACACTACCGCATTGAACTTGGTACTATGAGTATTACCGCTTTACTTTTCTGTACATAAGATTGCTAGGTTTTATCGTTTATCTTTATTTGCACTATGGGAGGTCTGGGTCTATCTGGGTCACGGCTGCACGGTGGCGCAGTGGTTTAGCACTGTGGCAGCACAATTTTACCCTCGGCCGGGGGATCGCGGGGATCATGAGATCGTGGGTTCGATCCCAGCCCCCGACCAACAGTGAGCTGTGTGGAGTATGCATGTTCTCCCCGTGTTGCGCGGGTTTACTCCGGGATTTCTCCGGTTTCCTCCCGCACACCAAAAACATGTAGGTTTAGGGCGCTCGCGCACGCAGCGACCAGCAGCTGGTGGCTTGTCACCAGACTGCAAACCAAGTCTACCTACGGGTACAAATAAGTAACAAAAAAAAAAAAAAAAAATCTTTTGTCACCATTTGCACTACGGGTAGCTTTACTGCACATAGAGTGCTGTTGTTGTTTTGCTAGCCTTATTCCTTTTCATTTTTTATATATACTTTAGTGGTGTGCACATTTTTTATTGTGCACACCACTAAAGAGAGAGAGAAATTCCATTTCAATTCTCCTGTATGTCCTGTATGTATAGTAGTATTGAAAAATAAAATCTTTAAATCCTTGAATAATTGAATCCTTATTTTGCTCCAATGAGAAAAATGGTCCCTTCTGAATGTACCTGGTTAACTGTTGCTCATCATCATCATCATCATCATGATCATCATCAACATCATAGCAGTCTGTCGTGGGCAACAATGACTGTTTCATTTAGGTCTGATCATATTCCTCCACATAGCTCTGTCCTTAGCCTTCCGCTGCCAGGAACTCCTGTCTATATCCAACTTCTTCAAGTTTCTTTTTACAGTGTCTTTAAATCTGAGCCTTGGTCTACCCTGATTGCATTTGTCCTCGCATAACTGTGAGTAGAGTATCTGTATGAGGGAGACGCTGGTGGCCCATCCTCTCAACATGTCCGAGCCATCTCAGGTTCATCTGTATTAGCATGTCCTCTATTGGTGGTAGACCAGCTCGTTTCAACACTTCTCTGTTGGTTATCTTGTCTTTCCATGAGATGTTCATTATGACTCGAAGGTTAAATCAATTAAATTAAATCACCCTTTATTGTCATTCAACCGTACAACCAATCATGTACAGTAGAATGAAATTGTGTTTTACCTATCTACCAATGCTGATCTCTTCTTGTAGTGATGTTGATAACTGGAGCTTTGGTGGTTGATAAAGGCACTCTGTTTTCTTGATGTTGATTTTGAGGCTGAATTGGCTAGCTGCTCTTGCAAATTTCTCCATTAAAGATTGCATATCTTCTGCACTGTATGCAATGAAAGCACTGTCATCAGCAAAGAGCATTTCTCTTACTACCTTTAGTGATGTCTTACTCTTGGCTTTAAACTGTGCCTCATTGAACAAGTCTGCTTCTTTCCTTGTTTGGGTGTATACTCCTTCTGAAGTGTGTTTGAAGGCCACTTCAAGAATGGCTGCCAGATATAGCGAGAAGAGTGTAGGCACCAGCACACACCCTTGTTTCACCCCGTTGCTTACTGAAAAGTCTTTAGACACTGAACCACGCATTGCCACATTTGCTTGCATACCTGTATGGAGTGCCTCTATCAAGCTGACAAACTTCTCTGTACAGCCATATTTCTTGAGTACCTGCCAAAGTCCTTGTCACGATAGAGTATTGAAGGATTTTCTGAAGTCAATGAAGACTATATAAAATGGCATGTTCTGTTTGATACACTTTTCTTGAACCTGTTTCAAGCAGAAAATCATGTCTGTTGTGCTTCTTCCACTTCTAAAGCCACACTGGGTTTTCGGTAGTACATTATGTGAGATGTGTTCATTGAGTCTGTTCAGTAGTACAAATGAGAGAATCTTACCGACAGTGACGAGCAGTGATATACCTCGGTAATTTCCACAATCTTTCCTGTCACCTTTCTTGAACAAAGGTACAATAGATGCCATCGCTGCTGCTCTCCATCCAACCCTCACCCACCTGGATTCAAAAAACTTGTACATGCGCATGCTGTTCTTGGACTTCAGCAAAGCATTCAACACAATCATCCCCCAGCACCTAATACAAAAACTCTTAGGACACTTAGGACTTAAAACCTCTCTCTGCAACTGGGTGCTGGACTTTCTCACAGGGAGGCCACAGAAAGTGCAGGTTGGCAGCAACTCCTCCCAGACAATCACACTGTGCACAAAGGCCCCACAAGGGTGCGTGCTCCACCCGCTGCTCTTCACCCTTCTAACCCATGACTGCGTGCCAGCCTACAACACCAACCACAGCATCAAGTTTGTGGATGACATGACGGTAGTGGGCCTCATCACCAATAACAACAAGGCCAACTACAGAAATGAGGTGAGCCAACTGGTCCAGTGGTGTAAAGACAACAACCTCTTCCTCAACGTTGGAAAAACCAAGAAGATTGTGATCAACTTCAGGAGGGGTCACACACAGCATCCCCCTCTGATCATCGACGGTGCAGCTGTGGAGAGGGTGAACAGCACCAAGTTCCTAGGGGTTCACATCTCTGAGGACTTCAACTGGACCAACAACACCACATCACTGGTCAAGAAGGCCCAAACTTGCCTCCATTTCCTCCGTACACTGAGGAGAGCACGAGTCCCACCCTCCATCATGCAGTCTTTCTACAGGGGCACCATTGAGAGCATCCTCACTAACTGCATTACGGTGTGGTATGGAAGCTGCACTGCCACCTGCCGGAAGACACTACAACACATAGTGAATGCGGCCAGCAAGATCATCGGTGCCCCCCCTCTTGGACATCTACCCCACTCGCCTCACCCGCAGAGCCACCAACATCACAGGCAACACCTCCCATCCCCTACACTCCCTCTTCAGCCCCCTGGAGGCACTGTGGCCTCTGGGCCCGCTCCACAAGGCTGCTGAACAGCTACGTTCATCAGGCCATCAGAACCCTGAACTCTGTTCACTCCTCCCCCCCCCCCCCCCCCCCGCTTCCCAGACGGTAACACCTGCACAATAACTACCTCAGATGCTGGCACAGTAAGACTGGCACACCAACAATAATACTGTTGTTCTGTTGTACTTTCACTGCTATATGTCTCTGCATTTTAACTGCAACAATTTGCACAAATGCCATATCTGCTGCTGTCTGTATATCACTGCAATACTCATCTTGTGCAATCAAATCTGTCACTATCTGCACCTACACTACCGCAATGAAATGCACTACAGCTATTCATCTCTAGCTGTCTGAATTTAGGATTGCTGGTTTTATTGCCACTAATCGTTTACCAAAACTAATCGTTTACCACTATGGAGGTCAGAGTCCTTCTGGCTGCCATTGGCACCACGGGTTGCATCACTGTATATAGACTGTACATAGACTGCTGCTGTCACTGTTTGTTCTTGTTTTTTGTTTTTGTTTTTTCTTTTTCTTTTTTTAATCCAACCCTATTTGCTTGTTTTTATAAAATGCACACCAATGTAGAGAGAGAAAAACACCATTTCAATTCTCCTGTATGTCCTGCACGTATAGTAGTATTGACAACAAAATCGTTGAATCCTTGAATACTTGCATACTTCCAGTCTTATGGTACTTTCTGGGCATCCCATATCTCTTGGATGAGCTTGTGTAAGTGTAATATCCCTGTTGTAACCACCCTGTGACACTTACTAGTCTCGCCAAATTTTGTAACAATATACCACTGTAATACAATGGGGGTAATACAGGGTATAATTTCACTAGGGTAATACCAGGGTAACACCCACTAACCCCTGCGCTCGCCAGATTTATGTGTGTAACCCTTACTAACACCCACTCACCCTACTCACTTTAGGTGCAATACCCATTTTGGTAGTGGTGTGTTATGGCAATGTATTTACCTTAACTTTTCTACCTGAAGGAAAAGGGATAATTGGGCCAGGTCAGACCGACTCTGAGGTCGTAGGAGCCTGGGAGGTGCAACAACAGATGACACACACACACACGGTGTATGGAACTTGCAACTATGTATATTATTTACAATTATGTACACAAAAATAAATACATAGCGCTTGTCACAAAGGAAAAAAAAATAAAAATAAAATACCACAAATTATATTTACAATATTCACAGTTCTTGTTTGTCCTATCCAGGTGACTAGTGGAGTCACCTTTAGCAGTTCATAGCGGTCGGGCTTCGGCTCGCCATCAAGATCTGGAGATCCACGCTCTAGTCAAACCAGTCCAAAGGAGAAAAAAAAAGAAAAAGAACCTGACCATGCCAAGTGGCTCGTGCTTCAATGGGGTTCCCGCGTTCAACAGCATTGACAACCTTTGGATCCCAATCAATTTCAAGGATTTTATCCAGGCAAAGGCTGCTACCAGCACGTTAGTGTCGCCATATCACCAAGGACCGTCTCTCTCTCTGGTCTGTGTCTTTCGGCGTCTGGCGTGACTGAGACAAAAATGCAAGTCATCCCAAACCCAGGGAGAGAGCGCTTAACCCACTGGATGGCGTGACCTAGCAACGGCGCAGCCATTGGTTACTCGAAATATCAACACACAATACTAGGAACTTTATCAGAACCTTCTAGAAAATGTTCCTACTATTTATGAATATATATTTATTTAAATATTCATATTCAAATTATGTATTCCCATTGTCAAATGGGTGTTTTTCTTTTCTAAAAGCGGTATCGATATTTATAATTTAATTCACGTTAAACTATCTACTCCCATTGTGAAATGAATGTCCCCCCTTCTTCTTAAAGCGGTATTTATTCGCGTTTTTACACTGGTAAGGTTGGTCAGCTTCTTCTTAAAGCGGTATCGACATTCATAATTTTATTCGCATTTTTACACTGGGTTACACTATCCCCCCTTAGAATCATGCAAGTCCCTTTGCATGGGATTAGCTAAACGGTATTGACGAACTAGTGCTCATGGGAATAATCTTAGGATCTGACACTGTTAAGGCTCTGGTAAAAGCCAGGTTTAATCCTTGAAACAGGGACTGGGCAACAGTTAGGAGAGGGTTTCCCAACTGACTATACTGTAGTCTTTCTGGCTGGGAGGTTGTCCTCTTGGAGCGTCTCACAGTCTGTGGGACTTCTTTTTACGGTTCTTTTTTTTCCACAGGTTCATCACAGGTACTTTTATCAGGTGAGTTGGTTTCATTTTCAATTCCATTCTCATTGTTTGATTGTTCCACATTTGTTTCAGTTTCCTCCAGGTTTCCATCATTCGGTAAGTTGTCACATCCAGGTGAGTTGTCATTTTCTATTTGGTTGTCATTCTCAGGTAAGTGAGTTTCAGCAGGAATGTCTCCTTTAAAGAATGTCTTTGGATGGGGAATTTCATAAACTCGAGTGAGCTTTATGGGCGTTTGGATTGGTTCTTCTCTGTACCAATAGACATCTTCATTTTCCGGTTCCGAATTCTCACATTCCTCACTTTGTTCAGGTGATTGTCTTGTCCTAGGTTTGCGGACACGTTTTGGTTGGACAGGTTTGTCTTCAACAGGGGCAAGAAAACCACAGGGAAGCAAGAGGTCACGGTGAACGGTGCGAACAGGACCATCTTTCGTCTCAGGTTTTATAGTGTAAACAGGCAAGTCACCTGCTTGGCTCACCACAATGTGAATTTCAGCTTCCCACCTGTCTGCTAGTTTGTGCTTGCCTCTGAGGCGGACTGCACGTACCAAAACTCTGTCGCCTGGTTCTAGTTTTGAGGGTTTCACTCGCATATCAAATCTTGTTTTGTTTCATTCAGCCATCTTGTTAGCATTTTCTGGTGCTAGTTTGTAGCTTTCTTGTAGAGTTGTCTTCAGTTTTTCAATGTACTGGGAATGTGACTTGAAACTTTTGTTGTGAAACGGGAGCCCAAATGCAAGGTCGATGGGCAATCTCGGCTGACGACCGAACATTAACTCCTACGGGGCAAAACCAGTAGTGTCATTCTTCGTACAATTGTACACATGTACAAGTGGTTTTACATAGTTGTGCCAATGAGATTTGTTCTTTTCCTCCAGAGTACCCAGCATGCTCAATAACGTTCTATTGAAACGTTCTACCGGGTTACCTCTGGGATGATAGGGTGTCGTCCGGATTTTGCGAATGCCCATGATTTTGCAAAGTTCTTTTATGATATTGGACTCAAAATCGGGACCCTGATCACTATGTAATTGTTTGGGTATCCTGTAGTGGACTATAAAGTTGTCCCAAAGTGCCTTTGCAACGGTCTGAGCTTTCTGATTGCTGGTAGGGATGGCTATAGCGTATTTCGTGAAATGATCAGTTAGCACGAGCACATCCTTTGTGTTGCTTTGATCGGGCTCAATGGACAGGAAATCCATACAGACAAGTTCAAGCGGTCGGGTGGACTTGATGTTGACCAGCGGAGCAGCTCGCTCTGGAGCAGTTTTACGTCTTATGCAGCGATTACCTGTCTTGATCTTCTTTTCAATATCCGCCGCCATGCGAGGCCAATAGAACCTTGTTCTGGCAAGATCCAAAGTACGCTCTGTGCCTAAATGGCCCATGTCACAGTGGAGGCTTTGAAAGACTGAATCGCGAAGCTGTTCATGTAAGACGAGCTGGTAAGTAACATTTCCTCCATCTTGAAGAGTGTGGTAGAGGATGCTTTTTTTTTTTTAATTTATCTTTTGTTCATATAAAAGACAAAAAATAAAATAGAAAGATGTCTTTACCTTCTTTACATGTTTCAACTGCACTGCAGCCTTCGTCAGAACAAGACGAAGGGCTGACGAAGGCTGCAGTGCAGTTGAAACATGTAAAGAAGGTAAAGACATCTTTCTATTTTATTTTCTGTCTTTTATATGAACAAAAGATAAATAATTAAAAGAAGACAAAATGAACCTATTTGACGTATGGTAGAGGATGTTATTGCACATTTCAAGTCGACCGAGCTCTCGGAGTAACAAGTTGATGTCAGGAAGCTCAGTTCGTACAGGTGGTGGAACTTTTAGCCCAGTTTCAATTTGTGCAATCACTTCTCTTAAACAGGGGTCAGTTCTTTGTTCATTTTTGATCTGTTCAGGAGTCATGTGGGGTACAACTGGAAGACCACCACAGCCATCTTCATCAGTGTAGCCATCTGGAATGGCGGCTACAGAGAGGGCTAATGAGTGAACCAAAGGGAAGGTGTTGTCTGGAGAGCTACAGACAAGGTGTTTTTCACATATAGCAGACACTACCTCAGAACTTAAACTGTTCTCAGGAAGAGACAAGTGAGTTTGAGTGAACTGCTGTATGCAGTCAAGCTCCTTTTGGGACACTGCGTCATTAAGTAACTCGCCATGTGGCCGTCTAGAGAGGCCATCTGCATTTGAGTTAAGCTTGCCTGCTCTGTATTGGAGCTTAAAGTTAAACGTCAACAGAGCAGCTAGCCACCTATAACTCATGGCATTCATCTTAGCAGTAGTTAAGATGTACGTCAGGGGGTTACTGTCTGTCACAACAGTAAAATGATTGCCATATAAATAGTCTGCAAACTTCTCCGTTACTGCCCACTTTAGGGTCAAAAATTCCAATTTATGGGCGGGGTAACGGGACTCACTTCTAGACAACCCCCGGCTTGCATAAGCTATGACCCTAGTCTGGCCCTCCTGCTCTTGATAGAGGGCGGCGCCAAGCTCTGTAGTGCTGGCGTCAGTATGGAGTGTATATGGCAACTGAGGGTCAGCGAAACCCAGGACAGGCGCAGTACTGCGCTTTTCAATGATGGTTTTGAATGCAACATCACAGGAAGAAGTCCATCGCTCGCCAAACGGTGTCTTTGGGTCGTGGTACTGGGCTGGCTTAGCTTTGGGCTTTGTGCTCTTTCGCAAAGGAGGGTAGCCTGATGTTAAGTCAGTGAGGGGCTTAACGATGCTGGAATAGTTCTTAATGAACCACCTATAGTACCCTGAAAAGCCTAAGAACGAGCGGAGCTGTTTGAGATCACGGGGCACAGGCCAGGTACTTAGGGCTTTCACTTTTTCGGGGTCGGTCTCAACTCCTTTACTGGACACAATGTGACCGAGGTATCTGGCAGAAGTTTGAAAAAATCTGCATTTCTCAGGGGAGAGTTTAAGCCTGTACTCTTTTAGGCGATTAAGAACTTTCATTAAGCGAGCCTCATGTTCTTCAGGCGTCTTGGAGAACACAATGATGTCATCGAGGAACACAATCACCTCATGCAGATTCATGTCGCCCATGCATTTCTCCATGAGGCGCTGGAACGTGCTGGGGGCGTTTGTAATGGCATTCTATTGAATTCCCAAAAGCCCATGAGACATATGAACGCCGTCTTTGGTTTGTCCAGCTCCTCTACCTCAATTTGGTAATACCCCGACTTTAAATCGAGGACGGAGAACCACTGCGAACCGGTCAAGGTGGAAAACGTTTCCTCCAAGTTGGGGAGAGCGTAAGCATCTTTTACAGTCTGCATGTTAAGCTTCTTGTAATCAATACAAAGGCGGACATTGCCATTCTTCTTTTGCACCACTACGATAGGCAAAGAAAATGGGGAAGTAGACTCTCTTATCACGCCTGCTTGTTGGAGTTCTTTGAGATGCATACGGACCGCTTCCAGGTCATTTGGATGTATGGGACGTGCTCTGTGTTTGAACGGTGTTTCATCTGATAATTTGATTGTGTGTTTCACTTGATCCGTTTTTCCAAAGTCAAGATCATTTTGTGCAAATACTTTGGGCATTTGACTGAGTCTTTCGGTTAGGTGCTCTTTCCATTCAGCGCTAATGGGGGAAGAGTCAAAGTTGAACTTCAGAGTGGACTTTGGTTCAGTTTTGGACTTTGCAACTTTCACGGAGTGTTCTTGTGATAGGACTTGTTGATATGCACAAATTTCTCCAATGACACACTTCTGAGGGATTGTCACGTCATGTTCCAATTCATTGGTGAGTATAACTGGAACAAGGTAAGGTGCTCTTTCAGGTAAGTCTATGAGACATGGTTTTACCAGGATACCACCAGGTAAGGCTGACATTACCGGGTGTTCTAACAAGACAGATTTTTCACTGTTGCCGGCTGACACAGCTACAACACCATCTAGAACTGTTTGGCCTGCAGGAACTAACTGTGGCTCTTTGTTGTGCATGGTCACTAAACCAAGGCTAGTGTCTTTGGACTGTCTGTGCCGTAGCTCAAGGACTTTTAACACTGCCTTATAACCAAGTGACATGGTTGGCTGCAGTTCAGAACATGCATCAGAGTACAGCTCGTAAAGCACATCTAATGTGTTTGTCCCTATTAACACTAAGGACTGATCAGCTGTACGTACATCAGGAACCACTAAGGCAAGTGTTGGCACTTCGGCTTCAGTACCGAAAAAATCTTTTGGGAAAGTGACATGCATTTCAATGTAGCCTAAGTAAGGCACACTCTGACCGTTAGTTCCCTCCACTTCTAACAGCTCAAAAAGTGGCTTAATCTCATGGTTGGATAAGTACTGTCTGTAACAGGACTCAGGGACAGTAGTCACCTGGGAGCCTGTATCTAACAAACAGCTCACAGTACAGCCATTCACTTTCACTTGGGCTGTACTTTTTGTACCAATTAGACCATTAGGAAAGTTAAAGGGGTCTGTTTTGTAGTGTGACTTCAGTTTAGCACGTGTCTTGAATGAAGCTTTTGGTTTGGGACGGGTCATCTCTGAACTAGCCTCTGTTTGTCCTGCAACAGAGGCAGACTTCAGTTTTAAAGAAGATTGGGGGTTCTGACGGCCCCAAATCTGTCTTTTTACTCTTAGTCCTTTGCATTTTGCAGCTACAAGTGCAAGGTTTGGCTCTGACTCACAAGTGGCTACAATATGCCCATCTTCGCCACAGCGGAAGCAATACCATGGTTTGGGCCTAGTACTGGGATGGCTGGACGAAGGTAAGTTTTCAGGTTTGACATTGTCAGGTTTTTTATTTCCAGACTTCTTAGTTGGGTCTTTCCTCGGTGGTGCTTGTTTCTGTTGTTTCACGACAGCAGCTAATTGGCTTTTTAGATCAGCGACTTGCTTTTTCAGTTCTTTCAGACTGTCCGACTCCACTTCACTGTTTGTACTTGTTTCGGTGACTGTTTGTTCGTAGGAAGCTGCTTTTGGTTTTGTGGCGCCCAAGTGCTTTTTCATGCGTGTGTTTTTCACTTCTTGTCTGTTTTCAACAGTGCGAAGGTGAAGCAATAATTCTGCATACTCAGGTGGATGTTTATCTTTTAGTTCCAGCTGTAGCTCTTTTAGCATATTATCATCCCAGCAGCCTCTGTTAAACTGCTTGAGAAGCTGTTTGTCCACTTCCTGTGGCTCTAGACCGCCTCTACACACTGTGAGATTGAGCGCCACCTGCAAACGATGCAGATATGCAGAGGGTTTTTCTCCATAATCTTGAAGAGTGTTCATGAATCGCACAAGCAGTTCCTCATCGTCTTCAACAGTCCCAAAAGCTGAGTCCAACAGCTTAAGATAGTCGGCAGAGGTGGCTTCAGGCCCAAGAGAGCGAATAACATCAGACACAGGAGCAAGAAGACTTTCAAGGATCTTGCAAGATTTTTCCAAGTCAGACAAAGAAGTATCTTCCATCATCAGGTCAACATGTGAACGCCATGTTTCATAGTCAGCTTCAGTATACGGTCTTGGCGTTTTGTCAGAGAAAGTTCTGATCCTCCAAGAAGAATAGGCGTTTGATGGCTTCTCTGCATGTTTAATGACATGCTCGACTACGATTTTCTGAACCTCGGGTGGGTTAAGATCAGCTGGGCTCAACATTTGAGGTGTCAAGTTTGGTCTAAGAGGGCTTTGAAAAAGTGCTTGAGTGGTTTTAGGGGTGCGAGGCACTTCAACTTGGAGTGGAGGAGAGACTCCACTTTGTGTGGGTTCTACAGTAAGGAAAGCAGGATCAACGTCAGCAGAGACCGTTTCAGCTGTCTCAGCAGCTTCAATAGACTTCCCTATTTTGGACATAACCTCCCGCAACACCTCTTCAAAACCTTTTCCACTTAGCTTAGCTACACCCCTCAGGTTGCTAAGATAAGCCTCAGTAACACTGCCCCCTACAGTTTTAGTGTAGACATCAGTTAAAGCCTGAATGCAGTACTTAACCTCAGGATTGTCAGTGGATGGAAAGGAGCATGGCAACGTAGGTGCTAATGTTTCAATGCTTAATCCAGACTCAAGCTCTACAATATGACTTTTGTCAAAGTCAGATGAGTTATCATTAATACTGAGCACCCTACGGATAGTGCCATGTTGCTCTAGAAACTCAAAAATGTCTGTGTCTTTCTCTTTATCAACACCACCACTGACAATGACTGCATTAGGTATTTTGACACCATACTTTTCCACAAAATCCATTTTGGCCGTATATCAACTGTTTAGTCAGGGGTCAAAACAGAATTCACATCTGTTGTGCAACGCTCCAGGCTCTGGCTGGTCGCCAACTTTTTTGTAATATCCCTGTTGCAACCACCCTGTGACACTTACTTGTCTTGCCAAATTTTGTAACAATATACCACTGTAATACAATGGGGGTAATACAGGGTATAATTTCACTAGGGTAATACCAGGGTAACACCCACTAACCCCTGCGCTCGCCAGATTTATGTGTGTAACCCTTACTAACACCCACTCACCCTACTCACTTTAGGTGCAGTACCCATTTTGGTAGTGGTGTGTTATGGCAATGTATTTACCTTAACTTTTCTACCTGAGGGAAAAGGGATAATTGGGCCAGGTCAGACCGACTCCGGGTTCGTAGGAGCCTGGGAGGTGCAACAACAGATGACACACAGACACACACGGTGTATGGAACTTGCAACTATGTATATTATTTACAATTATGTACACAAAAATAAATACATAGCGCTTGTCACAAAGGAAAAAAAATTAAAAATAAAATACCCCAAATTATATTTACAATATTCACAGTTCTTGTTTGTCCTATCCAGGTGACTAGTGGAGTCACCTTTAGCAGTTCATAGCGTTCGGGCTTCGGCTCACCATCCAGATCTGGAGATCCACGCTCTGGTCAAACCAGTCCAAAGGAGAAAAAAAAAGAAAAAGAACCTGACCATGCCAAGTGGCTCGTGCTTCAATGGGGTTCCCGCGCTCAACAGCATTGACAACCTTTGGATCCCAATCAATTTCAAGGATTTTATCCAGGCAAAGGCTGCTACCAGCACGTTAGCGTCGCCATATCACCAAGGACCATCTCTCTCTCTGGTCTGTGTCTTTCGGCGTCTGGCGTGACTGAGACAAAAATGCAAGTCATCCCAAACCCAGGGAGAGAGCGCTTAACCCATTGGGTGGCGTGACCTAGCAACGGCGCAGCCATTGGTTACTCGAAATATCAACACACAATACTAGGAACTTTATCAGAACCTTCTAGAAAATGTTCCTACTATTAATGAATATATATTTATTTAAATATTCATATTCAAATTATGTATTCCCATTGTAAAATGGGTGTTTTTCTTTTCTAAAAGCGGTATCGAGATTTATAATTTAATTCACGTTAAACTATCTACTCCCATTGTGAAATGAATGTCCCCCCTTCTTCTTAAAGCGGTATTTATTCGCGTTTTTACACTGGTAAGGTTGGTCAGCTGAACACCACCAAATTTCCACACTTCTGCTGGAATTCCATCCCCTCCTGGAGCTTTGCCATCCTGTGTTGTCCTGATCGCTGCCAATAGTTCATCAAGATTTGGTGGTTCATCCAGACTTGATACAGCTGGTCATTGCACCAGAGCTTCTTTATCCTCTTCAGTGAGATCTCCAGGGTTGTTGGTCTGCAAATCTGTCCAGGATCTTGTCTTTCTCCTGCAAAACCGTTTCACCATGCATAGCCTTTAGTTGGATCAGTCCTCTCGGTTTAGGGCCGTAGATTTCTCTCAAACCTGTGAAGAATGTTTTCATGTCCTTCCTGTCTGCTGCAGTTTGAAGTTCCTCCGCTTTTTTATCCCACCAGTTGGACTTCATCTTTCTGGTGTACTTCTGTAGCTCACTCTGAGCTTTTGAGTATTTCTTTTTCTTCGACCTTGTGTTACACTGTAGATTTTCCTGCCTAGCTGTATTCCTTGCTTCTAGTAGTTTCTTCAGATGTTCATCACGCTCATCAAACCAATCTTGATGTTTCCTCTCAGGGTGGCCTAAAACATTACTCGCAGTCTGATACACCGTATCCTTCAGCGTTGCCCATTTCTCTTCTATGTCATTCTCTGAGTTGCTGTTGTCCCATTCTTGCAAGTTTTCATCCATTTCCTGTTTAAGTTCTTTCTGCTTCTTTTGGCCTTTCAGTGCACTAGTGTTTCACTTCCGTGGTGGCTTTGCACCCGTCCTGCAGTGCTGTTTTCATCTGCAAATCCTTAATCTAGATCTCAGCATAACATCATCAGTACCACAGTCCACACCTCTCATTGCTTTGTTGTCCAATACATCCCTCATGTCTCTCTACCTTACTATGATGTAGTCTAACAAGTGCCAGTGCTTGGATCTTGGGTGCATCCATGTCTTCTTGTGTGTGTCCTTGTGCTTAAATAGAGTGTTGGTTATCACAAGGTTGTACTCTGAACATAGTTGCAAGTACAAGTTCTCCATTAGCATTGCACTTGCCTATTCAATGACTGCCTAGCACTCCTTTCCATTTCTCAGTGTCCGAATCAACTCTAGCATTAAAATCTCCAACGAGTGCCAGCCTGTCATCAGTTGGTACACGCCTGATAGTCTCACGTAAATCACTGTAGAAGTTTTCCTTTGCCTCCTCTGTGTTGGCCATTGTTGGGGCATCCACACTGATGAGTGTAGCATACATTTCCCGCTGTAGTGGGAGTCTTATAGTCATTATCCTGTCCTTGATTGGCACCGGTTCCCTATCAAGCATTGCTGCTATTGTGGAGAGCGTGAAATGAAGAGGCTGAATTTATTTCTCAATTCAGGTTTATTAATCATCTCACATCTCCAACGTCCTCTCAAACAGAAAAGAGGACCAACTTCTCCAATCCCCCCCTTTTATACCCGGGACATCAAAGTACAGAAACACATTGTCATTCAACCCCCCATAGACAATACATCTCCCCCAGGTCTCGTCTTCCTCCACCTGACCCCTGGAGGTCAGGAAGTCCTTTCAGAGTCATTTCTAAAGGCACCTCCACCTCCTACTGTTATCCCCAGGAGGTCCAGACTTATTGTTCCTTCTAAGACGTGAGGAAACACAATATACATATGCAGTCTAAGCATCTCAATCAATGTGCTATACATATGCAGTCTAAACATCTCAAATATGTGTGCCACATAACCCCCCCCCCCCCCCCCCAAACATCGAAGGTGAAATAATACAACATAGTCCACACAACATGATAAAACCACAACATCAGTCCATATGCTGTCTGGGCTTCAACCGCCTTCCAAACTTGCTGTAAGTGGGCTTTGCCGTTCCTGCGGCGCCATCTTGCAGTGAATCTGCTATCTGAGGATGAGAACTGTTAGTTGATCCCTGCGGGGGCTCTGGGGCATGCTCCCTGGGGGTCTGCTGCGTCGAGGAGCCCTCGCCAGTCGCACAGTTCCGTCGGCCATCACAAAAGCAGGTTTCAATCTGTCTATACTAATTGTTTCCCTCCTGTCCCCCAAATCTAGCAAAAAATGCTTATCACCTGTTTCCAGCACTCTATATGGGCCATCGTAAGGTGGTCGCAGGGTTGGGTGCTGAGCCTTGTGCCTGACAAAAACAAACTCGGCATTTTTTAAAGATTTGGGCACAAAAACACGCCAAAAAGTGTGATGAACGGGGTCCGGAAGCATGTCCGCTCCCGTGACGTTCAGTGACCGCTGAGCAGGGGGACGCCCTGGCGCCGGATTATCTAGAAGAAACTTTCCTGGCAGCCGGAGTGGCTGCGCGAAGACCAACTCAGCTGGGGAGGCTTTTAAGTCTTCTTTAGGTGCAGAACGCAACCCCAATAAAACCCATGGTAGTCTGTTTACCCAATTTGCATCCGTAAGCGACGCTGTGAGGGCTGCTTTCAATGATCTATGAAAATGCTTGCATAAACCATTAGCCTGGGGGTGGAAAGCGGTAGTGCGGTGAATTGTCACACCTAAGCTGTGGGCCATCGCTGACCAAAGCTCGGACACAAATTGAGGTCCCCTATCGGACGTAATATCCAACGGGACCCCAAAACGCGCTACCCAAGCCGTTAAAAATGGGCGGGCCAACTCTGGAGCTGTGGTTGATGCCAGTGGGACCACTTCCGGCCAACGCGTGGTTCGGTCCACCATTGTCAAAAGATGTGTGTACCCTTGCGACGACGGTAGGGGGCCTACGAGGTCGACATGCACATGATCAAACCTCTTGGCCGGGATGTGAAACGGCTCTAAGGGGGCTTTTGTGTGCTTGTGTATTTTGGCCCGCTGGCAAGCCATACAGGTTCTGGCCCAATCTTTAACGTGCTTGCGCAGGCTCGGCCAAACAAACTTCTCTGCTACCATTTTTACCGACGTGCGCACCCCTGGGTGCGCCGGGGAGTGAATCGAGTCAAAAACGCGGCGGCGCCATGCGGCCGGCACTACTGGACGCAGTCGTCCAGTAGAGACATCGCAGATTAGGGGGGGCATACCATTTTGCAGCCTCCTGTTCTCCAGCCTTAACCCTGTTGGTCTCGACTGGAGCGCGCACACGTCCGCATCGCTACCCTGATCTGCTGCCATGGCTGCATAATCTATCCCCACGTGGACTGGGGCCGTGTGCGCTTCTGCGCTGTTATTTTGCTCTGCGGCTGCGGTAGTATAATCTACCTCTGCGCGGACTGGCACGGTAACCGCGCAAGAGAGGCAGTCTGCTACTACATTGAGTTTACCCGCTACATGTTGAATATCAGTAGTAAACTCTGAAATTGCGGCCAGCTGCCTCTGCTGCCGGCCCGACCATGGTTCCGAAATTTTGGCCATCGCAAAAGTGAGTGGTTTGTGGTCGACAAACATGGTGAAACGCCGACCTTCAAGCCAGAATTGGAAGTGGCGAATGGCTAAGTGGAGCGCTAACAGCTCCCTGTCAAACGCGCTGTATTTTCGCTCGGCCTCACGCAAGGACCTGCTGAAAAAGGCCAGCGGCTGCCAAACCCCGGCAACGTGCTGCTCCACTACCGCCCCTATGGCCAAATCTGACGCATCAGTGGTGAGCGCTATGCGGGCCGTTGGGTCTGGATGAGCCAACAACGCAGCGTCTGCAAGGGCTTTTTTTACCTCCGCGAATGTGCGCTCCCGCTCCGGGGACCATTCGATTGCATTGGAGGGTTTTTGTTTTTTAAGCGCGGCATATAATGGTTGCATGAGCTGCGCTGCGTGGGGGAGGAAATGGTTATAAAAATTCACCATTCCTAAAAACTCCTGTAGTGCTTTGACCGTTTGTGGCTGGGGAAAATCTGCCACTGCGCGCACTTTGTCCGGTAGCGGAACTGCCCCTTCTGGGGAGACGCGGTGCCCCAAAAAATCGATCTGCGCCACCCCGAACTGGCACTTAGCTGGGTTGATTATTAACCCGTGCTCTCCCAACCTCCGGAAAACTGCCATGAGGTGTTTTTCGTGTTCCTCTTCGGACGCGCTGGCTACCAAAATGTCGTCCAGGTAGACGAACACAAAAGGGAGATCGCGTAACACCGCATCCATCATGCGCTGGAAGGTTTGCGCGGCGCCTTTAAGCCCAAACAGCATGCGTAAAAACTCAAAAAGTCCAAACGGGGTTATCACCGCTGTTTTGGGAATGTCCTCAGCGCACACTGGGACTTGATGATAACCGCAGACCAAGTCTATTTTAGAAAAAATGGGCGCCCCCGCCAGATGTACCGAAAAATCCTGAATATGTGGGATTGGGTACCAGTCATGCGCTGTGGCATTGTTTAACCTGAGGAAATCACTGCAGGGTCTCCACGAGCCGTCAGCTTTAGGGACCATGTGCGGTGGGGAAGCCCATGGGCTGTTCGAACGACGGATGATGCCCAACCTTTCCAGGTTGGCGAACTCCTCGCGCGCTATGGACAGTTTAGCTGCATCTAAGCGCCGAGCTTTTGCAAAGACGGGGGGGCCAGCGGTAGTGATAAAGTGCTCTACCCCGTGTTTCGCAACTGTTGCCGAAAAAGTGGGAACTGTGAGTGCTGGAAACTGAGTGAGGAGTGTGTGAAACTTACCGCCTGCTGTGGCGACGTTGGCCTGTGCTGGTGGCGGGGACACTCGAGCTGCACAAGGAATAGAGTAAAACGAGAGTGCATTAACCAGGCGTCTATTGGGAAGATCAACTAACAACCCATGTGAGCACAGAAAATCAGCACCTAACATGTTGAAACTCACCGCCGCTATAATAAAAGTCCACTCATATGTGCGGCCGTGCAGGGACAGAAGTAAAGTCCTTTCATCGAAGGTCTTAATGCTCGAGCCGTTTGCCGCTGTTGCTCCGTCACCCCCGGGGCCTGCCAGCCGGTCAGCGTAGGTTGGGGTGATGAAACTCACTTGGGAGCCCGTGTCCACGGGGAAGTGTCTCCCAGAGCGCGCATCCATCAGGTAGAGCAGCTTGTTCCATTCGCTGAGGGCCGCAGCTGCTAGCGACTCCCAGTCCTGGCGTTTCCTGAGCTCTTGAATTGGCACGGCGGTACACACTTGCATGCCCTCTCTGCGAAACGACGATGGTAAAAACAGAGGTTGTCTCTTCCGCGATGTCGGGGCTTCGCTGCCGCTGTTGTTGGTGGGACCGCCTCCGTCGCCTCTGGCCCACCGCTGCTCCCGGTCGCCGCGCCGAGGTCTGCCGCTGCTGCGGTGGCCGTGTGCTCTTCGCTGGCGTTGAGGATCCGCTGCGCCTCCTGGGCCAGCGCGCGGACGTCCCGCTGGGTCATAAAATGAGTGCCCGCCAGGGTCGCCCTCATCTGCGATGGTAGGGTTCTCAGGAAGATGTGCGTGAAGAGGAAATCGTCGTTGTCTGAGCCTCTCAGCTTCAGCATGTCTTCCATGAGGTCGACAGGCGTGCTTCCTCCCAAGTCGTGCAGAGCCAGGAGCCTCCTAGCTCTCTCCTGGGCTGAGGGCGTGAAACGCTGGATGAGGGCAGCTTTCAACCCGCTGTATTTGTCGCCAGTGGGCACCAGGCTCCGCACATGTCGAGCTGTGCGGCTGTCGAGTTTGGCGATGATGTGGTAGAATTTTGTGTCATCTGCTGTTATTCCCCCAAGCGCGAACTGGGCTTCGGCCAGCAGGAACCATGAGTCTGGGTTGTCCTGCCAGAATTCTGGTAGCTTGACTGAGACCGCGCTTGCTCGGCTGGTCCCTGGCGAGCCTGGTTCGGGGGAATTGTCTCTGGTCATTGTACGTCTTAAAGTCACCAATGTGGAGAGCGTGAAATGAAGAGGCTGAATTTTTTTCTCAATTCAGGTTTATTAATCATCTCACATCTCCAACGTCCTCTCAAACAGAAAAGAGGACCAACTTCTCCAGTCCCCTCCTTTTATACCCGGGACATCAAAATACAGAATCACATTGTCATTCAACCCCCCATAGACAATACATCTCCCCCAGGTCTCTTCTTCCTCCACCTGACCCCTGGAAGTCAGGAAGTCCTTTCAGAGTCATTTCTAAAGGCACCTCCACCTCCTACTGTTATCCCCAGGAGGTCCAGACTTATTGTTCCTTCTAAGACGTGAGGTAACACAATATACATATGCAGTCTAAGCATCTCAATCAATGTGCTATACATATGCAGTCTAAGCATCTCAAATATGTGTGCCACACTATCTCCTTTCTAACTGCAAAACCAACTCCTGCTTCTCTCCTTTCTTGAGTTGATTTCCCACTCCAAAAGAAGATGTACCAACGGTGTTCCAAGCTGTCATATCCAGGCAATTTTGTTTCACTAAGTGTAGCTATGTCTACATTGTACCTGTTCATTTCAATGGCCACAGGTGTGGTCTGTCTTTCTGGGCGCTGTGATATTGATCTGTCCAATAGAGTGCATGCATTCCATTCTGCTACACACAAGGCTGCTGTTTTCCTCTTCTTTTCTCTTTCTGCTCCTAACTTACTTTTCACTGCCTGCCGGAGTGTGAACAGATCAGCGCGGACCTTGTTGACCCAGGCGACGTCCTAGCTGGTATGAGTTGCTTTCTGTCTGACCATTTCATGAAATGGCTTGCAAAGTATTTGAGTACCGCTAGCTTTCGCTGGACTAGCAGCACATTCTTGGCAGATAGAGGTATTATCAGTGGCAAGGACAAGCCAGGACAAACTGACTCCAGTATCTGCTGCAGTGACTGACCAGATGATAGGTTTGTTTATCTCTGCTCTTTGTGTAGTGCATGTCACGATGCACCGACTGTCACAGTCCACCACAGACCTTGCAATAGATGTGTTTATCTGCCAGGATGTTCAGTCTCACCCTTTGTAACTGGGAGTGGTCCATCACAGACCTGTGGCAGATGTTGTTTTTAGCTCTGCCAGGATGCCCTGTTTCACCCTCCACACCCTCAGAAGGGCAGGGTTGCCGGTTGAGTTGCCGACGGCCTGACCCATGAGACAGGTTGTACTGGTTTTCATGGCTATCCAGTAGCAAGGAGACCAATGCCTGACCTGACAGCTAAATAAATAAATATAAATGTAAATAAAATAAAATAAAATAAAATATAGATGTAACGCTCAGTTAAAAGCTGTGAATTTCTGACCAAAAAATTGGAATTTTGTGGGTAAAAAGCTGCAATTTTAGCAAAAAGACAAAACAGGTGTAAATTAACAACCGTTTGCGATCCAAAACACTGCAAATTTACAAGCAAAAATGTTGCAAATATAAGAGATTTGAGAGTAAAAAGCTGCAAATTTAAGCGTTAAAAAACTGCAAATTCAAGAGTATGAAAAGTTCTAAATTCATGAAGAAAAAGCTGCAGAATTATGAATAATAAAAGCTGCAAATTTTCAAGTAAAAAAAAGCTGCACATTTCTGAGTAAAATGTGCTATAACTCTACAGGAAAATCCTGCAAATTTATGGGAAGAATTCTCACATTTACAGCAGAATGTTTATAATTTACATGAAAAAGGATGTGATAAATTCATGTGTTTTGGCCATTTTTAAATGACAGCCGTGAGGAGGAACTAAACGGTGGTGTTTGGTGGTGTTAAATCCTGCAGGCCTGCACTAATCAGCAGGAAAAAGGAGAAAAAGAAGAGGAGGTGATCCACAGCAGCAGAAATAATCCAATTAACCCAAGAGGAGTAAACACATGACACCCCATGACACCCAACAGACCCCCCCCCCCCCCCCAGGACATCAGTGGGGACAGCTGGGACAAACTCCACACCTCTGTCCATTTACATGCTCCCTTCTGAGGACAGTTCAAACAGAGCTGCTGCTGAGATGGAAACCAAACGGTTTAAGGATGACATGGCTTTATCAGCAGCACTGATAATCCCTCTCCCCAACTGACCTGCTGGACAGAAACTAACAACACCTCAGACCTGTTAACACAATTTCAACAGCAAAAGAACATGCAAAAGAACCAAGATTCCCATTGATTTAACAAGATAACAGCCTGAATATTTTTGTCTGTGGATGAAAAGAGCAGCTATGAGTGTTTCATGGAGTCATTTATTGAATTACAATGGTTAATCTAAGTCACAGTTCCAGTAAACATAAACTTCAGGGAACACTTAAACCCATGACGCATTGTTTTAAATCCTGCTGTATCCTGCTGTATGTTTAGTTACTTCCGGCGCCACACGAGTTGGCTGCCTTTTGCAACAGCGGCTCAATTCTGAGTCTTTTTTTTCCCCTTCCTCTCTCTTTGCAGTTTTTCACTCCATTTATATCACGGACACACAGATTGTCCCAAATGTATCCTGAGCCGGTGGACGGAGCCACTGTTTATAGCAGGAGACGGTACAGCAGGGAAGAGCTGCTAGCACTCAACTGCCACCTGGTGCTAACGGAAAAACTCGACATACCGGGAGAACTGAGGTGAAAACGCCGTGGTTGCCGGGCTGGAGTAAGGCAGAAGACAAAAAATATAAGGTACAGCCCCTCCCTTCCATCCATTGTCATGGGGAATGTACGGTCGTTACTGGGAAAGGTAGATGAGCTAGTGGCTATCTCCCGCTACGATAGCATATATCGGGAATGCTCTCTCCTTTTGTTTACTGAGACGTGGCTATCTGAACTAGGAGCAGATGCTAACATTGAGCTGGAGGGTTTCCACACGATACGGGCAGACCGAACACCAGACAGTGGCAAAGCAAGGGGCGGTGGAGTGATAATGTATGTTAACAACAACTGGTGCAGACCGGGACATATCACTGTTAAACAACGACACTGCAGCAAAGACATTGAGTTGCTAGCTGTTAGCATGCGGCCTACATATCTCCCGAGGGAATACTCACACGTGATCTGCATTGTTGTTTATGCAAATCCGATGGCGAACGCGGGGACAGCGGTGACGTCATCCATTCAGTAACTGGCAGGCTGCAGACAGAACACCCAGATGCTCTTCTCCTCATCTCAGGCGATTTCAACCATGTTTCACTGTCTCCCATTCTACCCACGTTTACCCAGTATGTCACATGCCACACTAGAGACAATAAAACACTGGACTTATTCTACGCAAACACTAAGGAGGCGTACACCTCACTACAACTTCCCCCACTCGGGAGATCGGATCACAACTTGGTTCATCTCCGGCCGGTGTACAAACCCCTAGTGCACAGACAACCTCCGGCCATGCGCACAGTGAAGTTATGGTCTGAGGAGGCAATGGACACTGTAAAGTGCTGTTTTGAAACCACCGCCTGGGAGCAGCTCTGCGATCCACATGGTGAGGACATCGATGGCCTCACTTACACCATTATGGACTAACTCAGCTTCTGTGTGGACAACACCGTTCCTACCAAGACCATACGGTGTTGCTCAAACAACAAACCCTGGATCAACCCTGAGATAAAAACACTTCTGAGAGAGAAGAAGAGGATCTTCAGGTCGGGGAACAGGGAGATGCTGAAATCCGTACAGAGGGAGCTGAGGAGAAAGATCAGAGAAGGCAAGGACAGCTTCAGGAAGAAGATGGAGGACAAGTTGCAACAGAGCGACATCAGCAGGGTCTGGAGAAACCTTAAAACCATCTCTGGGCTCCAGAATACCTCCCCCCAGGCCACAGGGGGCAGGGAGTGGGCGAACAATCTGAATCTGTTTTTCAGTAGGTTTGACCAACCGCCCTCCCCCCTGACTGCACAACAACCACTGCTGCCTCTAAAGACACCAAGTCCTGCTGCCCACTCCCCACTCCCAACACACAGCCCCCCAACCTGACCCTCACTAAGACCCAGGTGAGGACGGAGCTGAGGAAGATCAAGGCGACGAAGGCCTCGGGACCGGACGGCATCAGTGCAAAGCTCCTCAAGTCCTGTGCAGACCAGCTGTGTGGGATTGTGGAGTACATCTTCAACCTGAGCCTGAAGCTGGGGAGGGTACAACAGCTGTGGAAAACATCTTGTGTGGTACCTGTACCAAAGACTTCCCACCCCAAAGACCTGAACAGCTACAGACCAGTGGCCTTGACGTCCCACATGATGAAGACCCTGGAGAGACTGCTCCTTGCTCACCTCCGCCCCCTGATGGGACCAGCGATGGATCCACTCCAGTTCGCCTACCAGCATGGCATTGGGGTGGAGGATGCGGTGATCTTCCTCCTTCACCGTTCTCTGTCCCACCTGGAGAAGCCCGGGAATATGGTGAGGATCATGTTCTTTGACTTCTCCAGTGCTTTCAACACCATCCAACCGATGATCCTGAAGGACAACCTGCTGTGGGCAGGGGTGGACCAGCACCTGTCATCATGGATCCTGGACTACCTCACTAACTGGCCTCAGTTTGTGAGAACCCGGGACTGTGTGTCCGACACGATCATCGGTAGCACGGGGGCCCCCCAGGGAACGGTTTTGGCTCCCTTCCTGTTCACCCTTTATACTGCGGACTTCTCACACAACACAACACACTGCCATCTACAGAAGTTCTCTGATGACTCTGCGATCGTTGGCCTCATCTCCAATGGAGATGAAGCTGAGTACAAAGGGCTTATCCAGGACTTCGTGGACTGGTGCCATCGGAACTGCCTCCAGATCAATGCGAGGAAATCAAAGGAGCTGGTGGTGGACTGCTGCAGGCAAGGACAACCCCTCACAGCACCAGTAAATATACAGGGAACAGACATTGAGATGGTGACATCCTACAAGCACCTGGGTGTTCATCTGAACAATAAACTGGACTGGTCACACAATACTGATGCACTCTACAAGAAGGGACAGCGCAGGCTGTTCCTACTGAGGAGACTCAGGTCTTTTGGTGTACAAGGAGCACTGCTGAAGACATTCTATGACACGGTGGTGGCATCAGCCATCACTTTTGGAGTGGTCTGCTGGGGCAGTGGCATTACGGCAGCCGATAGGAAGAGACTAAACAAACTGATCAAGAAAGCTAGCTCTGTCCTGGGGCAACGCCTTGACCCAGTGGAGGAGATAGGAGAGAGAAGGACGGTGGCTAAACTGTCATCTCTGCTGGAGGCCGAGTTCCACCCTATGCAGGACATACTGAATGCACTGAGGAGATCATTTAGCAGCAGACTACATCCTCCTAGGTGCACAACCGAGAGGTTTCGCAGGTCCTTCCTACCAACGGCTGTCAGACTGTACAACCTAAGCAGGGCTGCTCGCAGAGATAGCAAAAAGACGTGACAACCTAATAGTTTTTGAATGCAAAAGACGCAATAGACTTATACAATGGTCCCCTCCGGCATACAACTAGGAAAATACCGGTCGCTATGGAGGGTGAGAATATGTATGGGTACATAATCATACCATGTAGGATAACTAAGTAGACGGTTGTGCTGTTTCATCCCATCTAGCAACAATGCTCTGCACTGTGTGTTTATATATTTACATATTTATTCCATCTAGCTACAATGCTCCGCACTGGGTGTGTTTATATATCTACATATTTATTCCATCAAGCTACAATGCTCCACACTGTGTGTTTATATATCTACATATTATTCCATCTAGCTACAATGCTCCGCACTGTGTGTTTATATATTTACATATTTATTCCATCTAGCTACAATGCTCCGCACTGTGTGTTTATATACTCATATATTTATTCCATCCAGCTACAATGCTCCGCACTGTGTGTCTATATATATACACTAGCGTTCAAAAGTTTGGGGTCACTTAGAAATTTCCTTATTTTTGAAAGAAAAGCACTTTTTTTCAATGAAGATAACTTTAAAATAATCAAAAATACACTCTATACATTGCTAATGTGGTAAATGACTATTCTAGCTGCAAATGTCTGGTTTTTGGTGCAATATCTAGATAGGTGTATAGAGGCCCATTTCCAGCAACTATCACTCCAGTGTTCTAATGGTACAATGTGTTTGCTCATTGCGTCAGAAGGCTAATGGATGATTAGAAAACCCTTGTGCAATCATGTTAGGTCTGCAATGCTGTAATTGCTGCAAATGGAGGATTCTTTGACGAAAGCAAAGTTTGAAGGAAAAAAATATTATTTCAAATACAAATCATTATTTCTAACCTTGTCAATGTCTTGACTATATTTTCTATTCATTTTACAACTCATGGTGGTAAATAAGTGTGACTTTTCATGAAAAACACAAAATAATTGTCTGGGTGACCCCAAACTTTTGAACGGTAGTGTATATATATTTATATTAATATGTATATATGTATACTAGCTGCTCTTGTTTTATTTTTTTTTCTTGCCTTCTGATTGTTGCTCTGAGTGTTGCTATCCCTGTGCAGTTGCAATCCTGGAATTTCCCCATTGTGGGACTAATAAAGGCTTATCTTATCTTATCTTATCTTATCTTATCTTATCCCTCTTTCTCGCTTACCCTCCAGTCCCCATGGCCACCTTCTAACCGCTTCGAACCCTCAAAACATCATTCCAAGAATAATGTTAACTTGTAGCCACTCGTGTGACTTATTTAATGCTTTGTATAAGGCCTCACATATTAGATAAGAACAAGGTACAGAGTTTCCTTGGAGATAACAGGATACTGTGAAAGGGTAACCTTTGGTATGCAGAGACTGCTTGGGGGGATTCTTTGTGTGCAGAGAGACGGCTTGGAGATTCCTTTGTAGGCCGAAGACTGTGAGGGGGATGCTATGGGATTTGAGAGGAAAGGCATTGTTTTTTTTTTTCCACAATATCTTTATTGAACCTTTTTTTTTTTTTTTTAAACAAACATGATACAAACAATCAAACACTAACACTAAAGTACTACAAAAAAAAAAAAAATGCACTAAAAACACCAACAACCAACAACAAAATCAAATCTTCAACAATGCTCCTCTGTTTAGTCTAGACAATCCAATACATAAGTATACATATTATGTTCACCAGTTTGGAATTTACAAGGTCCACACACATCATTCACCTTCTTCTTCAAGAGTTATGTTTAAATTTTTTACATAATCAATAAAAGGTCTCCATATATTCTCAAACACAATTTCCTTTGATTTCAGTATATATGTTATTCTTTCTAATGGAAGGTTTGTTAACATCTGTCTTAACCACTGAGTCACATCTGGTCTATGAGTCTTTTTCCATAATAGTGCAATACATTTTTTGGCATTAAGCAAACTGAGGTCTATGAATGTTCTTTCACTTTTATTAAAATTATGCTTTTCTGGGTACAGACCCAACAAAAACAGTTTAGGATTCAGTATGATTTGTTTTGAGATTATTTTTTCAATTGTTACCCTCACCTCTTCCCAAAACATTCTTATTAATCTACATTCCCATAAACAATGAAATAGGGTTCCTTTACTTTCCATGCATTTTGTGCATGTATCTGGTATATTTTTGTTATATCTATTTAACTCCTCCGGTGTAACATACATCCGCATTAACCATTTGAAATGTATCAATTTAAGGCGTGCATTTATTGATTTGGTTTGAGCTTCTGTACAAGCCAATTCCCATTGTTCCTCTGAAATTTCAATTTGCAGATCTTCTTTCCAGTAGTTTAATCTTTTCAGTGAATTTTCACTTGAAGATAGTGTCAATGAGTTATAAAACTCTGAAATAATACCCTTTCTTTTACTATCTTTCATCATCATTTTTTCCAAGGATGAATAAATAGGTCGAGTGAGAGCTTTATTTTGATTTGATCGAATAAAGTTTCTAAGTTGAAGATATTTAAAAAAATGTGTTCTATTGAGATTAAATTTGATCCTCAGCTCTTCAAAAGACATTATGTTGTCTGCACATGGCAAATATAAATCCTGAATCTTTTGTATCCCTTTTAAATTCCATACTTTAAATACAGCGTCCGCTCTCCCTGGTTTAAAATATTGATTACCCCATATTGGACTAAATTGTGACAATAACTGTGGTTCTTTTAAATAGTTTTTAGCTTCACACCATATTTTGATCATATGCTTTACAAATGGATTTTTAACTTGTTTTTGTAATTTTTTTGCCGAATCTGAGTATATGAATATGGGAAGAGGTAAAGGTAAATTGTATGATTCCATTTCAGTCCAGTGAGGGAGATCATTTGATGAAAAATAATATGTCATAGACCTCAGTTGTGCCGACCAATAATACAACATAAAATTTGGACATTTCAGACCTCCACGATCAAATGGTAAATATAATAAAGACAAACGTAATCTAGCCCTCCTGTTGTTCCATATAAATTCCACGAACTTTTTTTTTATTCTTGAGAATAGATCTAAAGGTGGTGATAAGGGAATGTATTGAAATAAATAAAGTATTTTAGGTAAAATATTACTTTTAAGTATATTGATTCTCCCGATCATCGACATTGGTAGTGACATCCATCTCTGAGTTAACTCATTGATATCTGACATTAAGGCTTCATAGTTGACGCTGGCGACTGATTCTAGCTTAGGCATAATTTGGATTCCTAAATATTTAAACTGATTTACAACATTGAATTGATTTACCTCAGGGGCTGGGTAATTTCTCTGGGTCTCATTTAGCATTAATATTGAAGATTTAGTTTTATTTATTTTATATCCTGATATTTCCCCAAAATTCTTTATTAAATTCAACAAGGTTGGAATTGATTTTTTTAGATTCGACATAAACAAAATTATATCATCGGCGTACAGGGAGATTTTATGTTCTGTTGGTCCAACTTTAATTCCATATATTTGTGAATGTAAACATATCACTATCGCTAAAGGTTCAATTGCCATAGTAAACAGTAAAGGTGAAAGTGGACAGCCTTGTCGACATCCTCTATTGATTTTTATTGGTTTTGAAATATTGTTATTTGTTAGGATTTCTGCTGTAGCATTATTGTATATTATTTGAACCCATTTTATGAAATTATTTCCAAGTCCAAACCTTTGTAGGACTTCAAAAAGAAAGGGCCATTCAACTCTATCAAAGGCCTTTTCGGCGTCCAATGATAGGAGAGCTGTATCCGGTGCTTCTTTATTAAAATAAATAATATTAAATAGTCTTCTTACATTATGGAAGCCTTGTCTACCCTTTATAAAGCCATTCTGATCTCGATTAATAATATTTGGTAAAATTTCTTGTATTCGTCTTGCTAAAATTTTACAGATTATCTTAAGGTCGGCGTTTAATAGGCTTATTGGTCTCATATTTTCACATTTATTAGAGGGCTTACCTGGTTTTGGCAGCAGTATAATTAAGGCATTATTTATGTATGATGGCAAATTATTATTTTGAAATGCTTCTAAAACCATTTCCAAAAAAGGTTTTATTAATTTATTCTTAAATTTTTTATAAAGGTCAACTGGAAGACCATCTGGTCCTGCACTTTTTCCTGATTTCATATTATCAATGGCTAGCCCAACTTCTTCTTGACTAATTTTAGACTCCAATATCTCCCTGTTTTCATTTGGAATACACGGTATAGATAGTTCGTTCAAAAACCCATTTAGTTTTGTTAAATCAGGTTCATTTTTGGTATCATATAATTTTTCATAGTAATCTCTAAAGGCTCTATTAATTTCTAAAGGATCTATAACTACCTGTCCGTTACTTATAATACTGGTAATTGGTGTTTTAATTTCCAATTGTTTAATCTGCCATGCTAATAATTTTCCTGATTTTTCACCTTGTTCATAAAAAGATTGTTTCAATCTTAGAAGACTCGAGGCAGCTCTATTCGCTGATTTTTTGTCGTATTCAGCTCTCAAAATCAGTAATTCATTCTCCAACCTTGGGTCACTTCCTGCATACACTTTTTCCTGAAGATTTTTTATTTTATGTTCCAATTTGGCTCTCTCCTCTCGAGTCTTCTTAGATTTTGATCCTGTATAACTAATAATATGTCCCCTAATAAAAGCTTTGAAAGCCTCCCACTTTACACATGCTGATGTTTGTGTAGTATTGATGTCAAAGAACTCGTCTATCTGTTTTTCTATATACTTGACAAATTCCTCATCCTGAAGCCATTTATGCTGAAATTGCCATCTACCTGATTCCTTTGTCAATTTTTTATCTACATATATTAGACAACAGGGTGCATGATCAGAGATCACGATGTTATCATAAAAGCAGTTTTGAATCTTGGACCTTAATTCTGTGGAAATCAAAAAATAATCAATACGTGAGAATGTCTTGTAGGTACTGGAATAACAAGAATAGGCTTTAACTTGTGGTTTCATTTCTCTCCATATATCTAACAATCTCAATTCTTTCATAAAATGATTAATAGTCATCCTACATCCAATGTGCGTACAATCCAGTCCTGTTGATCTATCCACACCTGGATTCAATGTACAATTAAAATCCCCTGCTATTATATGTTGCCCTGTAAGTGATGATAAGATGAGAAATAAATTAGCAAAGAACTTCTGATCATCTATATTGGGACCATATAAGTTCACAAGATTTATATTTTCTAATAGCAAAGAACCTTGAATGATTACATATCTTCCAAATTTGTCTCCAATTACATTTTTCACCTGAAAAGGAACTGATTTATGTATGAGAGTCATAACTCCCCTGGCTCGGGATGAAAATGAAGAGGTGAATACACTTCCCTGCCATCTACTCCTAATTCTTTTAACATCCTCCTCTATCAGATGAGTTTCTTGTAAAAACACAATTCTTGAACCCATGTCCTTTATTTTATTCATAACTTGTTTAAGTTTTTTTAAATTTTGTAGACCTCTGCAATTCCATGAAGTTAAATTAAGATTAACACTTTGGTCCATGATCAATAGAGAGTTTGGGATTACCTTGCAGTGTAAACATGCTCATACAGAGAAGCAAAAACATGAGTGGTTGAACATTCATCCTACAAACTACACACAAACAAATTTCCCCTTCCCACACTTGTGGCAAACCCCCCAAAATCAAAAGAAAAATTCTGTCTCCCGATATAGCCATCGACCGTTCCACACCCACGGGGAACAGCCTAAGCCACTCCTTCTTCATCCTCCCAATCACCCTAACTCTACTGCTTTTAATGACGTAACATTAACTCTCCTCTGTAGTTTTCCAACTTAACTCCAAAATTTTTAACAACTTTGTACATCATAGTTTTTTTTTTGTTTGTTTTGTTTTTGTTTTGTTTTTTTAATATATAATACAATCTATATTTTGTAAACTTACTATTTACTTCAAGTCAGTCAGATGCCTGTGCAAATGCTTAATTATTCTACCTTATATTTTGTTCATGCTTAGCTCCCACCAGTCTCTTCTTCTTCTTTGATCTTCTTGATGAACTCCTGCGCCTCCTCTGGGGTCTTGAAGATGTGGGTTCTGCCCTCATACGTGGTCAGCAGTCTCGCAGGATAGATTACACCATGACGAATCCCAAGGTTACGCAGCTCCTTACGTACGGGATCAAACTGCTTCCTCAATTGCTGGATTCCTGTGGCCAAATCTGGGTAGAACCGCACCTGCTGGTCCTGGTGTTTAATCTCTCCTTTTTTAGCTCGTGCAGCGTTGAAGATCTTCATCCTGTCTCTGTTGCTAAGAAACTTCATAATTAAGGTCCTCGGCGGTCCCTTATCTCTCCGTGGGCCAATACGATGTGCTTTTTCCAGAATCACTGCTGATTGCAACTCCTCGCTGCCCAGCACCTCCGGAATCCACTTTTCCAGAAAGGAACATACGTCCCGACCTTCTGATTCCTCTGGAAGACCCACCAGCCTCAAATTATTCTGTCTCGACCGAGATTCCAAATCCAAAATATTATCTTCCAGAGATTTATTTTTTTTTTCCAAAGTGCGCACCTTTAATTGAAGACGGGTGACGTCATCTTCAGCACTAGCGAGACGGAGCTCCATCTGCGCCGTTCGTTCTACACAGTCACCCAATTCCTTTCTTATTCCTTCCAACGCTGTCATAATCCCATCAAATCTAGAGGAAAAGTCCGCTCTCATTGAACTCATGGCAGCCATCAGCGCATCTGCGCCATTCCCCGCAAATATCGCACCGTTGCCAGCCTCCTCCGCCATATATGGAGTTTTGTTTGCTGCGTCACAGACCTGAAAGTCCGTTAATTTGGACTGTTTCGGCGGCTCGCTTTTTCCTTTTCCTGGTTTTCCAGCCTTAGGCTTCGCCGACATATCCTCGCCCAAATGCTGGGATACGTTCTGTCCCAAATGAGAGAGTTATTTGCCGATTTTTTTTTTTTCCAGGAGCAGAGCAGAGCGAGACACGTCCGTCCTACGTGGCAGCCATAACCGGAAGCTGGAAAGGCATTGTTACTTGTGATTATAATGCAATGTGACTTGTGAGCTGTGAGAGTCCCTGGTATATAAGGGACAAGTCGTTTCTGTGATGTTCTCTTTTCTACTTTGCTCATGTTGGAGCGTGTAATAAACTGCCTTGAGATGAAACTTGCCTCATTATTACACTCTCTACACTGGTGACCCAAGACGTAGCATGCAGCAAGAAGGGAATTCCCCGGGGCCAGCCTCGTTGGGAGCCCCCAGCCAAGCGTACGCCGTTACGGTCCAGCTACCGGACTTTTGGCAGCGCAACCCACGCTCCTGGTTCCACTTGGTGGAGGCACAGTTTGCCCTCCGGGGAATAGCGGTAGATGACACGAAATTCTACCATGTGATTGCAAAGCTCCATAACCACACGGCGCAACACGTGGAGAGCCTTCTGGAGCAGCCACCAGCCAGCGACAAATACGGCACGTTGAAGGCTGCACTCATCCAGCACTATACCCTCTCGGTCGAGGAGAGAGCAGAGAGACTCCTGGCGCTGACCGAGTTGGGAGATGGCACGCCCATTGACCTGATGGAGAAGATGCTCAGGTTGAAAGGCTCGACCGATGACCACTTCATCTTTACCCACATTTTCCTCAGGACCCTACCGTCAGTGACGAGGACGACCCTGGCCAGTTCGCTGTTGTTGGCCCAGCGGGACTTCAGTGCGCTGGCCCGGGAGGCACATCGGATTCTCAACGGCAGCAGGCAGCGCACGGCCACGGCGGCAGCGACGGAGCACGGCGCGTCGGCCGGAGATGGCAGGGAGCCAAGGACAGCAGTAGCAGAGCCACCGACAACAGCGGCGGCGGGGGCCAAGGAACACGGAGGAGACACCCTTTGTTTCAACCATCGCCGTTTTGCAGAGAAGGCACGCAAATGTATACCACCGTGCCAGTTCAAGTGCTCGGGAAACGCCAAGACCGGGGGGTCGGTAGCAGCTGCGACCCTCGGGGAGGAGAACAAGCTGCTCTACTTGACGGACGCACGCTCGGGAAGGCATTTCCTCCTGGACACAGGCGCCCAGCTGAGTTTCATCACGCCTTCCTCCGCTGACCGGCTGGCGGGTTCCAGCGGTCCCGAGATGGCAGCAGCGAATGGCTCGAGAATTAAGACCTTTGGTGAGAGGACTCTGCTTCTATCGCTACACAGCCGTACTTTTGAGTGGACTTTTGTCATAGCAGCATTGAATTTCAATATTTTAGGGGCTGATTTTTTGTGCTCACATGGTTTGTTAGTTGATGTCGCTAACAGGCGCCTGGTTAATGCACTCTCTTTTGACTCTATCCCCTGTACAGCTAGAGTGGCCCGGCCAACAGCACAAGCCAACGTCACAGCTGCAAGCGGTAAGTTCCACACACTGCTCACTCAGTTCCCAGCACTCACGGTCCCCACGTTTTCGGCAACCGTCGCTAAGCACGGGGTGGAGCATTTTATTACCACAACCGGACCGCCTGTTTTTGCAAAAGCTCGGCGCTTGGACACAGCTAAACTGGCCATAGCGCGCGAGGAGCTCGCCAACCTGGAAAGGTTTGACATCGTCAGGCGTTCGAACAGCCCATGGGCTTCCCCGCTTCACATGGTCCCGAAAGCTGACGGCTCATGGCGACCGTGCGGGGACTTCTGCAGGTTGAACAACGCCACAGCGCATGACCGCTACCCAATCCCGCATATCGAGGATTTTTCTGTTCATTTGGCGGGGGCACGCGTTTTTTCTAAAATAGACTTGGTCAGCGGTTACCACCAAGTCCCAGTGCGTGCTGAGGACGTACCCAAAACAGCGGTGATAACTCCATTTGGCCTGTTCGAGTTTTTGCGCATGCCATTCAGGCTTAAAGGGGCTGCACAGACATTTCAACTCATGATGGACGCAGTGCTGCGCGATCTCCCTTTCATGTTCGTCTACTTAGACGATATTTTGGTAGCCAGCGCATCCGAAGACGAACACGAAAACCACCTCGCAGCAGTTTTCCGGAGGTTGGGAGAGCACGGGTTAATAATCAACCCAGCGAAATGTCAGTTCGGGGTGGTGCAGATCGATTTTTTAGGACACCGAGTGTCCCCCGAAGGAGCGGTTCAGCTGCCTGACAAAGTGCGTGCGGTGGTGGATTTCCCCCAGCCGCAGACGGTCAGGGCGTTACAGGAGTTTTTGGGAATGGTGAATTTTTATAACCGTTTCCTTCCCGGTGCAGCGCAACTCATGCAACCGCTTTATGCCGCACTCAAAAAACAGAAACTCGCAAATAAGATCGAGTGGACCCCGGAGCGGGAGCGAGCGTTCTCGGAAGTCAAAACAGCCCTGGCAAACGCTGCGTTGTTGGCACATCCGGACCCAACGGCCCGCGTAGCGCTCACCACTGACGCGTCTGACGTTGCTATAGGGGCGGTCGTGGAGCAGCAGGTAGCTGGAGCTTGGCAACCGCTCGCCTTTTTCAGCAGGACTTTGCGCGATAGTGAGCGTAAATACAACGCGTTCGACAGGGAGTTGCTGGCTCTCCATTTGGCCATTCGCCGCTTCCAGTTCTGGCTAGAAGGGCGCTGTTTCACCGCGTTCGTTGACCACAAGCCGCTAACATTCGCGATGGCCAAAGTTTCAGAGCCGTGGTCGGGCCAGCAACAGAGGCAGTTAGCCACGATTTCAGAGTTTACTACAGATATTCAGCACGTGTTGGGTAAACTGAACGTAGTGGCAGACTGCCTCTCGCGCGCCGTGGCTGCCCCCGTCCGCGTGGGGATAGATTACACAGCCATGGCCGCGGAGCAAGGTAGTGACGCGGATGTGCGTGCGCTCCAGTCTGGACCAACAGGGTTAAGGCTGGAGAGCAAGGTGCTGCAAGACGGTATGCCCCCTTTAATCTGCGATGTCTCCACGGGACGACCGCGTCCCGTGGTGCCGGCAGCGTGGCGCCGCCGCGTTTTCAACTCGATTCATTCTTTGGCACACCCGGGGGTTCGCGCGTCGGTCAAAATGGTAGCAGAAAAATTCGTGTGGCCCGGCCTTCACAAACAAGTTAAAGAGTGGGCGGCAGCCTGCATGGCGTGCCAACGGGCCAAGGTACACAGACACACGAAGGCTCCATTGGAGCCATTTCTCATTCTTGCCAAGAGGTTCGACCACGTTCACGTGGACCTCGTGGGCCCCCTCTCGCCATCACAGGGGTACACGCACCTTCTGACAATGGTGGACTGCACCACGCGCTGGCCGGAGGCGGTCCCTTTGGCGTCAACCACAGCCGAGGAGGTGGCGCGTGCGTTTGTAACGACATAGGTGGCGCGTTTTGTAGTCCCGTCGGACATTGCATCCAACAGAGGCCCGCAATTTGTTTCCGAACTTTGGTCAACAATGGCCCGCAGCCTAGGTGTCACAATTCACCGTACAACCGCGTATAATCCGCAGGCTAATGGGTTGTGCGAACGTTTTCACAGGTCATTGAAAACAGCTCGTAGAGCGTCACTGACGGATGCAAATTGGGTGGACAAGCTTCCGTGGGTTTTATTAGAGTTGCGTTCTGCACCTAAAGAAGACTTAGAGGCTTCCCCAGCTGAACTCGTTTTTGCGCAGCCACTGCGGCTGCCCGGGGAGTTTCTCCCAGATAATCCTGCGCCAGGCAGCTCCCCGTCCCAGCTGTTGCAGCGTAGCATCAACACAGCTATGCTGCCGGGCCCTGCCCACCACAGTTTTCCACGCGTTTTTGTGCCTAAAACTTTGAAGAACGCGGAGTTTGTTTTTGTCAGACATGATGCCCATCACCCCCCCACTGCAACCACCTTATGATGGACCATTCAGAGTGTTGGAAACAGGGCACAAGCATTTTTTGCTAGATTTGGGAGGTAGGAGGGAAAAGGTTGGCATAAACAGACTCAAACCCGCTTTTGTGGTGGCGGACGAGCAAGTGCTGTTGGCAAGGGCCCCTCGGCGCGGCAGGCCACCACGGGGTGCTTCCCTGAGTAATATTCCCCCAGAACACCCGCAGGGACTGACAAAAGATTTTCACCCCCAGACAACAGCTCCCCAGCATGACAGCGCCGCTGAGGAGGTGAATCCTAGTTACAGCAGATACGGAAGAAGACTGAAGCCCAAGCAGCATATGGACTGATGTTTAATGATTCTATCATGGCATGCAGACTGTTATTCTCTTGTTCAATCTAAATGTTTGGGGGGGGGTGTAGCCACTCGTGTGACTTATTTAATGCTTTGCGTAAGGCCTCACATATTAGATAAGAACAAGGTACAGAGTTTCCTTGGAGATAACCGGATACTGTGAAAGGGTAACCTTTGGTATGCAGAGACTGCTTGGGGGGATTCTTTGTGTGCCAAGAGACGGCTTGGAGATTCCTTTGTAGGCCGAAGACTGTGATGGGGATGCTATGGGATTTGAGAGGAAAGGCATTGTTACTTGTGATTATAATGCAATGTGACTTGTGAGCTGTGAGAGTCCCTGGTATATAAGGGACGAGTCGTTTCTGTGATACTCTCTTTTCTACTTTGCTCATGTTGGAGCGTGTAATAAACTGCCTTGAGATGAAACTTGCCTCATTATTACACTCTCCACAAACTGACTTAAAGTACATCTCCAACTACAGTACATCACACAGTATGCCGTTTAATATACATTTTCATTTAATCACATCTATATCTTAATTCAAACAAGCAGAGCATTTGCCACCAGCCTGATCAAGGCTTGAACCAAAAACAAGCAATCTGAATACAGCTGGGAGCGCTCAAGAATAAAATCCATGGATTCCCCAATGAAGTTCTGCCTGCCAGATCACCTGCACTCAAACACTCCAAGCACCGCCCATGGGACAGACCAGACTCCACTCAAAAATGCCAAAATTTTGCTTGACTTCATTACTAAAAGGTCACTGTTCCAGACAAAAGTCTCAAGCATAAGTCAGTACGCCACAAAAGGCTCAAAGTCGCCAAAATAATCCAAAGGCCAAACTGGCCGTTGGCACCATTCAAACCCTGCGTGGCCTTGACAACATGGAACCGGCACCTCATTTTGAGACGGATGGCAGCAGCAACTCCAAAACACACACAACACCAAAGCTAAGAGCACTGCAATTAACATAATATAGAGAAGAATAGGCCTATTGTCATTTCACACATGCAACCAAATTAAATACTGTCCAGTGCAGAAGTCAGTGTTTATTTACATACTGGCTCACCTGTTGAGTAGGTTTTGTGGGTCACGTCATGGACTTGAACCTGTATGGCCAGTAGGACTCTGGCCCAACCTACTTTTTGGCTATACAGTGGGGCAAAAAAGTATTTAGTCAGTCACCAATTGTGCAAGTTCTCCCACTTAAAAGATGAGAGAGGTCTCCAATTTTCATCATGGGTATACCTCAACTATGAGAGACAAAATGAGAAAAAAAAAAAATCCAGAAAATCACATTGAAGGATTTTTAATGAATTAATTGGTAAATTCCTTGGTAAAATAAGTATTTGGTCACCTACAAACAAGCAAGATTTCTGGCTCTCACAGACCTGTAACTTCTTCTTTAAGAGGCTCCTCTGTCCTCCATTCGTTATCTGTATTAATGGCACCTGTTTGAACTCATTATCAGTATAAAAGACACCTGTCCACAACCTCAAACAGTCAGACTCTAAACTCCACTATGGCCAAGACCAAAGAGCTGTCAAAGGACACCAGAAACAAAACTGTAGACCTGCACCAGGCTGGGAAGACTGAATCTGCAATAGGCAAGCAGCTTGGTGTGAAGAAATCAACTGTGGGAGCAATTATTAGAAAATGGAAGACATACAAGACCACTGAGAATCTCCCTCGATCTGGGGCTCCACACAAGATCTCACCCCGTGGGGTCAAAATGATCACGAGTATGGTGAGCAAAAATCCCAGAACCACACGGGGGGACTGAGTGATTGACCTGCAGAGAGCTGGGACCACAGTGACAAAGGCTACATCAGTAACACACTACGCCACCAGGGACTCAAATCCTGCAGTGCCAGACGTGTCCCCCTGCTTAAGCCAGTACATGTCCAGGCCCATCTTAAGTTTGCTAGAGAGCATTTGGATGATCCAGAAGAGGATTGGGAGAATGTCATATGGTCAGATGAAACCAAAATAGAACTTTTTGGTAAAAACTCAACTTGCCGTGTTTGGAGGAGAAAGAACACCATACCTACTGTGAAGCATGGGGGTGAAAACATTATACTTTGGGGCTGTTTTTCTGCAAAGGGACCAAGATGACTGATCCATGTAAAGGAAAGAATGAATGGGGCCATGTATCATGAGATTTTGAGTGAAAACCTCCTTCCATCAGCAAGGGCATTGAAGATGAAACGTGGCTGGGTCTTTCAGCATGACAATGATCCCAAACACACCGCCCGGGCAACGAAGGAGTGGCTTCGTAAGAAGCATTTCAAGGTCCTGGAGTGGCCTAGCCAGTCTCCAGATCTCAACCCCATAGAAAATCTTTGGAGGGAGTTGAAAGTCCGTGTTGCCCAGCGACAGCCCCAAAACATCACTGCTCTAGAGGAGATCTGCATGGAGGAATGGGCCAAAATACCAGCAACAGTGTGTGAAAACCTTGTGAAAACTTACAGAAAACGTTTGACCTCTGTCATTGCCAACAAAGGGTATATAACATAGTATTGAGATGAACTTTTGTTATTGACCAAATACTTATTTTACCGAGGAATTTACCAATTAATTCATTAAAAATCCTTCAATGTGATTTTCTGGATTTTTTTTTTTCTCATTTTGTCTCTCATAGTTGAGGTATACCTATGATGAAAATTGGAGACCTCTCTCATCTTTTAAGTGGGAGAACTTGCACAATTGGTGGCTGACTAAATACTTTTTTACCCCACTGTAAATGTTAAAAAAAAAACAAAAAAAAAAACAGGGAGAGCGAGAGGACTACTAATTGTGCATCCAGATACTGCATTTACTTGTTATTAATTTTGAGAACTAGATTTTCACATCGGCTACTGCTGCTCCCCTACCCCTTGGCATTTGAAATCAGGTTTGAGTTACAATAGTCATTAATGGTCTTAAGGTAAATATACTACCTTTTGCCAGAATAAAGAAGAGGAAGAAAAGAAAATTTATGAGAGAAAAAAGTCTCAAATTTTGATGGAAAAGGTATAATATGTAATTTGCGTGAACCCCTGCGATGACAGGAGGGGGCCCACGAGGTCCACGTGAACATGGTCGAACATCTTAGCAAGGATATGGAACAGCTCCAAAGGGGCCTTTCTGTGCCTGTGCACTTTGGCTCGTTGGCACGCTACGCAGGAGGCAGCCCACTCTTTCACCTGTTTGCGCAGGCTCAGCCAGACGAACTTTGCTCCCACCATTTTGACTGACGCGTGCACTCCTGGGTGCGCCAGGGAGTAAACGGACTCAAAAACGCGGCGGCGCCAAGCGTGTGGGACCACCGGGCGCGGGCGTTCTGTGGAGACGTCACAGATTAGGGGGGGCTCCCCGTCTTGCAGTACCCTGCTCTCCAGCCTTAACCCTGTTGGTCCAGACTGGAGCGCTCACACGTCCGCATCGCCGATCTGCTCCGCGGCCATGGCCGTGTAATCTATCCCTACGTAGACTGAGGCCACTAATGCGCGCTGGATGCCGTCCGCCACCACGTTAAGTTTACCGGCCACATGCTGAACATCGGTTGTAAACTCCTAGATCGCGGCCAGCTGTCTCTGCTGCCGGCCCGACCATGCTTCCGAAACCTTGGCCATCGCATACGTTAGTGGTTTGTGGTCCACGGACGCAGTGAAGGTGCGCCCTTCCAGCCAGAACTGGAAGTGGTGTATGGCCAGGTGGATAGCCAGTAACTCTCTGTTGAACGCGCTGTATTTACGCTCACTGTCGCGCAAAGACCTGCTAAAAAAGGCGAGCGGCTGCAAAGAACTGGTGATGCATTGCTCCACGACGGCCCCTATGGCCACATCCGAGGCGTCAGTAGTGAGCGCTATCCGAGCCGCTGGGTCCGGGTGTGCCAGTAGTGCGATGTTTGCCAGGGTTGTTTTAACCTCAGAGAATGCCTGCTGCCGCTCAGGAGTCCAGTCGACTCTGTCCGCCGGTTTCCATTTCTTGAGTGTGGTGTACGACGGCTGCATGAGCTGGGCTGCGTGGGGGAGGAAACGGTTATAAAAGTTAACCATCCCCAAAAACTCCTGCACCACCCTGACCGTCTGAGGCCGGGGAAAATTCACCACTATGTGCACCTTGTCCGGCAAGGGTATCGCCCCCTCCGGTGACATGCGGTGTCCCAAAACAATCGATCCCCGTCACGCCGAACTGGCATTTCGTCGGGTTGATTATTAACCCGTGCTCCTCTAACCTCCGGAAAACCATCCTGAGGTGAGCTACGTGTTCACCCTCAGACGCGCTGGCCACCAGGATGTCATCCAGATAGACGAACACAAATGGCAGACCGCGCAACACCGCATCCATCATGCGTTGGAATGTCTGTGCTGCCCCTTTTAACCCAAAAGGCATGCGTAAAAACTCAAACAGACCAAACGGGGTTATTACTGCCGTTTTAGGTATGTCCTCCGCGTGCACCGGGACCTGGTGGTAACCACGCACCAGGTCGATCTTCGAAAAAATACGTGCCCCGGCGTGGTGAACGGAAAAATCCTGAATATGGGGGATCGGGTAGCGGTCGTGTACTGTGGCGTTGTTTAACCTGCGGAAATCTCCGCAAGGTCACCATGATCCCTTGGCTTTAGAGACCATATATAGTGGGGATGCCCATGGGCTGTTAGATCGTCTGATGATGCCCAGCCTTTCCAAGTTGGCAAACTCCTCGCCCGCTATAGCCAGTTTAGCTGCATCCAGGCACCGAGATTGTGTGAAATCGGGCGGCCTGGTGGTGGTAATAAAGTGCTCCACCTTGTATTTAGTGATGGCCGCTGAAAACGTCAGGACCATGAGTGCTGGGAACTGGGTGAGCAGTGTGTGGAACTTACCACCTGGAGCTGTGTCGTTGGCTAGCGTTGTTGGCCCGGTTCCTCGGGCTGTACAGGGGAGAGAATCAAAAGACATTGCATTAATCAGGCGTCTGTTAGCAACATTGACTAGTAGTCTGTGTGCACACAAAAAATCAGTGCCTAAGATTGGGAAACTACATGCCGCTATGACGAATGTCCACTGGTACTTACGGCCGTGCAGGGATACAGTCAGTGTCCTCTCACCAAAAGTCTTAATGTCTGAGCTGTTTGCGGCCGTCAGCTCGGGGCCGCTAGCTCCCACTAGCCGGTCGGCGTAGGATGGCAGGATGAGGCACTTTTGGGAGCCGGAGTCCACGAGGAACCGTCTCCCCCAGCAGGAGTCTGTCACGTAGAGCAGTTTGCTTTCTTCACCAGCAGTTGCAGCTGCTACTGACTGCTGGTCCTGGCGTTTCCCGAACACTTGAATTGGCACGGTGGCACGCATCGGTGTGCGTCCTCTCCAAAACGGCGGTGGTAGGAGCAGAGTGAGTTTCTCTGGTGCTTCCTGGCCCCCGCTGCAGCTACCATCTCTGGCTCCTCACTTCTGCTGGCCGTCTCGCTGGGTTCCGACGCCGCTGCATTCACTGTGAGGGCTCTGGTGGTGAGGATGGTCCGATCTGCCTCCTGGGCTAGCGCACGGTAGTCACGCGTGGCCAGCAACGGCAAGTTGGCAAGGACCGCTCTGACCGCCATTGGGAGGTTCCGGAGGAAAAGGTGGGCAAATAGAAAATGCCTGTCATCCGTGCCCATCAACGCCAACATCTTCTCCATCAGTTCGACTGCCGACCCGTCTCCTAACTCAGAGCTCGTCAGGAGCCTCTCTGCTCTCTCGCAATCAGAGAACGTGTAGCGCCAGGTCAGCGCGGCTTTGAGAGCCCCGTATTTGTTGTGGGCTGGGGGCTGTTGGAGCAGACTCGCTACTTGCTGAGTCGTACAAGCGTCCAGCGCTGTGACCACGTAGTAATATCTGGTGTCATCTGCTGTTATTCCCCGGAGCGCAAACTGGGCCTCGGTGTGGAGGAACCAAGACTTCGGGTCGTGCAGCCAAAAGTCTGGTAGTTTGACCAAAACGGCGCATGCATTGCTGGGGCTTTCCGTCCGGGTCATCTCTGGGGTGTTCGCCTCGTGTTCCATTATTTGTCAAGTGTCACCAGTGTGGAGAGAGGAATAACCAAGCCAAGCATTCAGAGCAGAAGAACTTTATTCACTCTCTCACATTTCTCAGAATCAGAAAACAACAACATTCTGTAGCAGGGACTCTCTTATATATTACCACACTCACACGTCCCTGCTGCCTGAGGCCCTGCATCACAATTCATTCTCGCATCACAGTTCCTTTTGTCCCCCAACCCCTTAATCCCCATGCTCTTCCGTCAGAGGAAATTACTGCATCTCCCTTCCTTCCAGTCTGAGATGAATACCACAGCATGGGTCCCCCATATTGTAATTAAAAAAAAAAAAAAACTGATTGCAATGGACTTCATCAGACATAATGAAGGCAGCTTTTTGACAGCAGTGGTGAGTTTGAATCTCTTTAATTGTCTTCCTGATATTAAGTATTGTTGTCATTTCTTGTCCAATCTAAAAACATTCCATGGTCTCTGGGTCACGTGACTCATGCCAGCAGCTAGTTAGCCTGTTAGCTGTGTTGAGGGATTTCGCAGCCATAATTATGTTAATTCCACATACTGATTACGAGTCTTTGATTGGTGTCATAACCCAAGTGTCGGTTCTGGCCACACTCGGGTCCCATATCTTTTTGTTCTCTGGCTTTGGCAGCTGAGGATTCCTTCCAGCTCCTCGGGCTCTTATTGTGAAGGCGCCCGGGGGAGCTCCCTGCTGTCAAAGTCAGCTGCTGCTCTGCTGTCATTAGCAGCAGCTGTGCCACGTTGGGGTCATTAGCCACCAGAGATATAAGCGGGTGCTAAATGTCCTCCAACGCGGCAGTCTCTGTTATGTTCACCTGTCAAGTTCAGCTACGTGCTGTTATATCCTGTTATGTTCACCCACGTTCCGTCGTGCTCCTGTTATTCTCCTTGCTCATCGTGGTTAATGGACTTGGGAATCCCCCGTTACCCGTCTGTTAACGGTCCCGTTGTAAGGTACGCTCTGTGTGACTGTATCTTTGTGATTATCTCGTCTGGCGCATCGGGTGGTCCCCGGCTCAGACTTCACCCAGCCACTGTATGTGTTCTGTGTGTGTTCATCCTTACTCTACAATAAATTACCACTGCAAACTCTCTGGTGACTGAGGCGTCTTGTGACGGTCCGTGAGGGCCGTCGTGACAATTGGGATGATAAATATTACATCAGCTTGTCCATGTTGTCATCTGTTTCTCCACTGTGAACAGTTGAGCTGATGTGGACAAAGGTTAGCAGCTAACAGCAATTTAGCTTCAATATTTTTCTGTTTTTCCCATTGTCATACTTGTGTGGCCAATATGAAACAACTGGTCAGTGTAGAATAATGTTAGGGTAGCTTTGTCATTATCCATATGAACTAATGTGGGATTAGCATAAAGTTACAGTATTAGCCTCCAGCTAGTATGAACAGTGGATAAAAAAAAAAAAAAAACTACCCTTGCCATTTGTTTTAGTGGGGTTATACAGTAATTGTATTAGGCTGTGAATAACAATAAAATAAAAATAATAAAAATAACATTGATCCCATGGTGTTCCAGCCAGTTTCCCTAGATTTGAATTGCGCAGGAGGGTCGGGTTCCTTCTTCGCTGAGTGGTAGTGGCAAGTTTGGGGCATCCCTTCATGGGAGCACCAGAGTTTTGGGAGGCTGGATTTGCAATTTGGATTTGCAATTTCCTTTCATACACTCAGTTTCAGTATTGTTGAATTTTAGCTTCTGGGTCACAGAGTTCTGGATTTTTAGGACCATCTCTTTTCAAACAGAGCCTCACTGTGGAAATTAAGGTATCCAACACAATATTACAATTTTCACATATTATAAGAAGCCTGTTCTGTTTCAAATAAGTTTGTAATGTGGAGTGTGTAATGATGAGGCAGGTTTTATCTCAAGGCAGTTTGTTACACGCTCCAACATGAGCAAAGTAGAAAAGAGAACATCACAGAAGCAACTCGTCCCTTATATACCAGGGACTCTCACAGCTCACAAGTCACATTGCATTATAATCACCAGTAACAATGCCTTTCCTCTCAAATCTCATAGCATCCCCCTCACAGTCTTCGGCCTACAAAGGAATCTCCAAGCCGTCTCTCAGCACACAAAGAATCCCCCCAAGCAGTCTCTGCATACCAAAGGTTACCCTTTCATAGTATCCTGTTATCTCCAAGGAAACTCTGTACCTTGTTCTTATCTAATATGTGAGGCCTTATGCAAAGCATTAAATAAGTCACACGAGTGGCTACACCCTCCCCAAACATGTAGACTGAACAAGAGAATAACAGTCTGCATACCATGATAGAATCATTAAACATGCTGCTTGGGCTTCAGTCTTCTCCCGTATCTGCTGTAACTAGGATTCACCTCCTCAGCAGCGCTGTCATGCTGGGGAGCTCTTGTTTGGGGGTGAAAACCTTTTGTCAGTCCCTGCGGGTGTTCTGGGGGAATATTACTCTGGGAAGCACCCCGTGGTGGCCTGCCGCGCCGAGGGGCCCTTGCCAACAGCACTTGCTCGTCCGCCACCACAAAAGCGGGTTTGAGTCTGTTTATGCCAACCTTTTCCCTCCTACCTCCCAAATCTAGCAAAAAATGCTTGTGCCCTGTTTCCAACACTCTGAACGGTCCATCATAAGGTGGTTGCAGTGGGGGGCGATGAACATCATGTCTGACAAAAACAAACTCCGCGTTCTTCAAAGTTTTAGGCACAAAAACGCGCGGAAAACTGTGGTGGGCAGGGCCCGGCAGCATAGCTGTGTTGATGCTACGCTGCAACAGCTGGGACAGGGAGCTGCCTGGCGCAGGATTATCTGGGAGAAACTCCCCGGGCAGCCGCAGTGGCTGCGCAAAAACAAGTTCAGCTGGGGAAGCCTCTAAGTCTTCTTTAGGCGCAGAACACAACCCTAATAAAACCCATGGAAGCTTGTCCACCCAATTTGCATCCATCAGTGACGCTCTAAGAGCTGCTTTCAATGACCTGTGAAAACGTTCGCACAACCCATTAGCCTGCGGATTATACGCGGTTGTAAGGTGAATTGTGACACCTAGGCTGCGGGCCGTTGCTGACCAAAGTTCGGAAACAAATTGCAGGCCTCTGATGGATGTAATGTCCGACGGAACTCCAAAACGCGCCACCCATGTCGTTACAAACGCGCGCGCCACCTCCTCGGCTGTGGTTGACGCCAAAGGGATCGCCTCCGGCCAGCGCGTGGTGCAGTCCACCATTGTCAGAAGGTGCGTGTACCCCTGTGATTGCGAGAGGTGGCCCACGAGATCCACGTGAATGTGGTCAAACCTCTTGGCAGGAATGAGAAATGGCTCCAATGGAGCCTTCGTGTGTCTGTGTACCTTGACCCGTTGGCACGCCATGCAGGCTGCCGCCCATTCTTTAACTTGTTTGCGAAGGCCGGGCCACACAATTTTTCCGCTACCATTTTGACCGACGCGCGAACCCCCGGGTGCGGCAAAGAATGAATCGAGAAAACGCGGCGGTGCCACGCTGCCGGCACCACGGGATGCAGTCGTCCCGTGGAGACATCGCAGGTTAAAGGGGGCATACCGTCTTGCAGCACCTTGCTCTCCAGCCTTAACCCTGTTGGTCCAGACTGGAGCGCGCGCACATCCGCGTCACTACCTTGCTCTGCAGCCATGGCTGTGTAATCTATCCCCACGCGGACGCGGGCAGCCACGGCGCGCGAGAGGCAGTCTGCCACTACGTTCAGTTTACCCAACACGTGCTGAATATCTGTAGTAAACTCTGAGATTGCGGCTAACTGCCTCTGTTGCCGGCCTGACCACGGCTCTGAAACTTTGGCCATTGCGAATGTTAGCAGCTTGTGGTCAACGAACGTGGTGAAACAGCGCCCTTCTAGCCAGAACTGGAAGTGGCGAATGGCCAAATGGAGAGCCAGCAACTCCCTGTCGAACGTGCTGTATTTACTCTCACTATCGCGCAAAGTCCTGCTGAAAAAGGCGAGCGGTTGCCAAGCTCCAGCTACGTGCTGCTCCATGACCGCCCCTATGGCAACGTCAGACGCGTCAGTGGTGAGCGCTACGCAGGCCATTGGGTCCAGATGTGCCAACAACGCAGCGTTTGCCAGGGCTATTTTGACTTCTGAGAATGCTCACTCCCGCTCCGGGGACCACTCGATCTTATTTGCGGGTTTCTGTTTTTTGAGTGTGGCATAAAGCGGTTGCATGAGTTGCGCTGCACCGGGAAGGAAACGGTTATAAAAATTCATCATTCCCAAAAACTCCTGTAACGCCCCGACCGTCTGTGGCTGGGGGAAATCCGCCACCGCACGCACCTTGTCAGGCAGCGGAACCGCTCCTTAGGGGGAAACTCGGTGTCCTAAAAAATCGATCTGCGCCACCCTGAACTGACGTTTCGCTGGGTTGATTATTAACCCATGCTCTCCCAACCTCCGGAAAACTGCTGCGAGGTGGCTTTCGTGTTCGTCTTCGGACGCGCTGGCTACCAAAATATCGTCCAAGTAGACGAACACGAAAGGGAGATTGCACAGCACTGCGTCCATCATGCGTTGAAACGTCTGTGCAGCCCCTTTAAGCCCGAATGGCATGAGCAAAAACTCGAACAGGCCAAATGGAGTTATCACCGCTGTTTTGGGTATGTCCTCAGCGTGCACTGGGACTTGGTGGTAACCGCGGACCAAGTCTATTTTAGAAAAAACGCGCGCCCCCGCCAAATGAACAGAAAAATCCTGGATATGCGGGATTGGGTAGCGGTCATGCGCTGTAGCGTTGTTCAACCTGCGGAAATCCCCGCACGGACGCCATGAGCCGTCAGCTTTCAGGACCATGTGAAGCGTGGAAGCCCATGGGCTGTTCGAACGCCTGATGATGCCTAACCTTTCCAGGTTGGCGAACTCCTTGCGCGCTATGGCCAGCTTAGCTGCGTCCAAGTGCCGAGCTTTTGCAAAAACAGGCGGTCCGGTTTTGGTAATAAAATGCTCCACCCCGTGCTTAGCGACGGTTGCCAAAAACGTGGGGACCGTGAGTGCTGGGAACTGAGTGAGCAGTGTGTGGAACTTACCGCTTGCAGCTGTGACGTTGGCTTGTGCTGTTGGCCAAGCCGCTTTAGCTGTACAGGGGATAGAGTCAAAAGAAAGTGCATTAACCAGGCGCCTGTTAGCGACATCAACTAACAAACCATGTGAGCACAAAAAATCAGCCCCTAAAATATTGAAATTCAATGCTGCTATGACAAAAGTCCACTCAAAAGTACGGCCATGTAGAGATAGAAGCAGAGTCCTCTCACCAAAGGTCTTAATTCTCGAGCCGTTCGCTGCTGCCATCTCGGGACCGCTGGAACCCGCCAGCCGGTCAGCGGAGGAAGGCGTGATGAAACTCAACTGGGCACCGGTGTCCAGGAGGAAATGCCTTCCCGAGCGTGCGTCCGTCAAGTAGAGCAGCTTGTTCTCCTCCCTGAGGGTTGCAGCTGCTACTGACCCCCGGTCTTGGCGTTTCCCGAGTGCTTGAACTGGCACGGTGGTATACATTTGCATGCCTTCTGTAGAAAGCGGTGATGGTTGAAACAAAGGGTGTCTCCTCCGCGTTCCTTGGCCCCCGCCGCCGCTGCCGTCTGTGGTTCTGCTACCTTTCACCCCGGCTCCCTGCTGTCTCCGGCCGTTGCGCCGAGCTCAGTCGCTGCCGCCGTGGCCGTGCGCTGCCTGCTGGCGTTGAGAATCCGATGCGCCTCCCGGGCCAGCGCGCGGAAGTCCTGCTGGGCCAACAACGGCGAACCGGCCAGGGTCGCCCTCGTCGCTGATGGTAGGGTCCTGAGGAATATATGGGTAAAGATGAAGTGGTCGTCGTCCGAGCCTTTCAACCTCAGCATCTTCTCCATCAGGTCGATAGGTGTGCCATCTCCCAACTCGGTCAGCGCCAGGAGTCTCTCTGCTCTCTCCTCGACCAAGAGGGTGTAGTGATGGATGAGTGCAGCCTTCAACGCGCCGTATTTGTCGCTGTCTGGCGGTTGCTCCAGAAGGCTCTCCACAAGCTGGGCCGTGTGGTTATCCAGCTTTCCGACCACATGGTAGAATTTTGTATCATCTGCCGATATTCCCCGGAGGGTGAACTGTGCCTCCACCAAGTGGAACCAGGAGCGCGGGTTGTTCTGCCAAAAGTCCAGTAGCTGGACTGTAACGGCATACGTTTGGCTGGGGGCTTCCGATGAGTCTGGCCCCAGGGAAATCGCCTCTTGCTGCATGCTACGTCTTGGGTCACCAGTGTGGAGTGTGTAATGATGAGGCAGGTTTTATCTCAAGGCAGTTTATTACACGCTCCAACATGAGCAAAGTAGAAAAGAGAACATCACAGAAGCAACTCGTCCCTTATATACCAGGGACTCTCACAGCTCACAAGTCACATTGCATGATAATCACCAGTAACAATGCCTTTCCTCTCAAATCCCATAGCATCCCCCTCACAGTCTTCGGCCTACAAAGGAATCTCCAAGTCATCTCTCGGCACACAAAGAATCCCCCCAAGCAGTCTCTGCATACCAAAGGTTACCGTTTCACAGTATCCTGTTATCTCCAAGGAAACTCTGTACCTTGTTCTTATCTAATATGTGAGGCCTTATGCAAAGCATTAACCTCTTGCGCTCCGTTGTACCGCGGACGGGCAAGTCTTTGCGTCCTACAGCGCACGAGGGCGCTCTTGTGCGCTCTAGGACGCATGATGGAGATTGTGATGTAGGTGGTGTATGGCGTCCAAGCGCGCACTGAAAATAAAAACTGCAGACACAGCCGCGAACAGATTAGTTCATCTGATTTACCTCTCATTCGACTAATAAGAGCCTTGAATTGGGTTTCTGAAACCTTGAAGAACCAATGACTGAAAACCTAGCCAGAAGGACCCGCCTACCAAGGCTGTGAATGCAGTGAGCCAATTGAAGCAGAGAAGTTCGCGAGCTGTTTTTTTTAAGGCTGGGTGAAGACTGACTGCTGGAGCAGATCAAAAAAGGACCCGCAGGAAGAACCCCACAGACCGAGCAGCACGGAGACCATCCACAAATGCAACCTGTGTGACAGGGAGTGCCATTCGAGCATCGGCATGTTCGGCCACAGGCGGTGCTTATTTTGTTTTGGTTCTAGCAGAGTAGACGTTATGATTTCTTCCATGGTCATAGACCGACGGAGGCTGACGACGAAGGCTGAGTGACACACACGCCTTCGCCAGTCTTTTTTAAATTACTACTGTTATTTGTTTTGAAAAATCGTTCGCCAAAAACCGCAGTCATGGAAGCACAAAACCGCAATAATGGAATTATGTTTTGATCGGGTCACAAGACCAGAACCACGAGCGGACCAGCGTCACGTTCGTCTGACAATGGGGAAGAGAAGTTCGCCAGGACACTGCTGTGAAGAGGTAAAGTGTTATAAGCTAAATTATTCTTTATTCCTGACTATTCTTCTGTAGTGGGGGGGGGGGGGGGGGTAAGCCGCGGTGACTGAGCTGCTGTCCCACATCCCACATGAGGCTAATCCGTCATGTAGCGATGGCCGATGTCCATCCTTTGTAGCACACACACACACAGACACAGCCCTGAGTGTCACCTTTCATTAGAGCCCAAGATTAAGCTTCTATATTGAATCACTCAAAAGTTACAGACGTTTTTCCAAACTGTGCCATTTGGCACAATTTGGCACAGTTCCAAAACGCCTGGGAACAGCCTGAGGAAAAAGCTGTGTAATATATTCATTTTTTGTGGTATTGTTACAAAATTTGGACCTCAGCTGGATAACACTTGATTCTACATTTTTGTTGCATTTTCCAGACCGGATCTGAAGCTGTGTGTTATTTGCAAGCATTTGTATCCAAAAAAAACACTCAGGCCAAATTTATTTTCTTCAAGTTCACTGTGTTTAGATGACTGTAACTCAGTAGCCGGAACACTTAGAGAGATTATGACTGTTTTGCCAAAAAATTCAAAGTGTTTTCTTTTAAATGAGACCAACCCCATGAAGATGCTGCAAAGGTTGAAGAACAGCTTTCGATTTACTTTGGGCACATTATTTTTTGGCGTTTTTAGGAAAATTGACCGGAGTGCAAGGGGTTAAATAAGTCACACGAGTGGCTACAGTAAAAGTTTTATATTTATTTAGCGTTGTCACTTTAAGAATCTTGGGTTGCAGGAACAGGAGGTTGTCTTACAGGAAGTGATGGGAATGGTAACCAGGAAGTAAGTCAGCATGGCACAGAGCTGTTATGGTGGTGTTCACATTCCATCCAGCTGCATCTACATACATCTCATGTCTTTAATAGCATTGTGGGTATGTATGATTGTTCTGGCATTTATCTAGCACTATATATCAGTAGTGATGGCCAAATGAGGCTTTCTGGAGGACTTGAGGCCTTTCATCACAATGGTTCACATCGACAAGGCCTCATGTGGGACTTCATTTTCTCTACCAGGCCATCTAGTGGAAAAAATGTATACAACATGGAGATTTTTACAAGGGTATTGTTGGTTTAATGTGTATTTTTTCAATTTCAATAAATGTGCTGTCTTTTAAGAAATATCAATGATCTTAAGGCAAAAAAAAATAACACTGAGGTGACTACAGTGAATGTGCTTGTGCTACTTATCCATTTTTTTAAGAAATAATAACTTTTCAGCAGTCATACTGTTTTTCTCAGTACATTTATCTCTGTCCTTATTGTTATGCTGGGCACAATAGCGCCTCAGCATAATGATGTGTTATTGTTGTATCCAAGCTCTTTGAAACACAACAGACACTTCACTGTGCAAATATAAATTACACTGGTCAACACCAAATTTATTGTCTTAAGTTTTTTTAGCTGATTTATGACAATTTTGATGTGCTGAATCAAAAAAATCACATTGGTTTTGCTCAGTCAGGTCAACTTTTTGAATTATGGCACATGTTGTTTTATACATTTTTGTTTACATGTACGGGTATTTTCGCTTTATATGATGCAAAATTCTTTTTTTATGTCTTGAAATTCTCTGAATTTTTAACAATGATGACGTAACATTAAATTTACATGTACTTACCTTTATATAAAGGTATATATATATATATATATATATATATATATATATATATATATGGATAGATAGATAGATAGATAGATAGATAGATAGATAGATAGATAGATAGATAAGATAAGATAAGATAAGCCTTTATTAGTCCCACAATGGGGAAATTCCAGGATTGCAACAGCACAGGGATAGCAACACTCAGAGCAACAATCAGAAGGCAAGAAAAAACAAGAACAGCTAGTAAACATATGTACATATTACTATAAATATATGTATATATATATAGACACACAGTGCGGAGCATTATGGTTGGTGGATGTGCAGCAGAAAGTCAAAGCTGTCTCTCTGCGGATGCGGCGGGCCAGCTGGAAGTCTTTGGGCATGATGTTGACCCTCTTAGCGAAGAAGAGACCCATCAGGTAGGCCTTGCTGGCCTCCTGCAGAGCCATGACGGCGGAGCTCTGGAAGCGCAGGTCAGTCTTGAAGTCCTGAGCGATCTCCCTCACCAGGCGCTGGAAGGGCAGCTTACGGATGAGCAGCTCCGTGCATTTCTGGTAGCGACGGATCTCTCTTAGTGCCACGGGCCTGTAACGGTGAGGCTTCTTCACTCCGCCGGTGGCCGGAGCGCTTTTCCGAGCAGCCTTGGTGGCTAGCTGCTTCCTGGGGGGCTTTTTCCTCCAGTAGATTTTACGGGCGGTCTGCTTGGTTCTTGCCATCGCTCTTTATTATTCAGTCTTATATTTCTTGCACGCCGCCTAAGTTCCAGCCCGGCACCAGCGTTGTTTTCGCTACAGTTCCCGGTATGTTGAGTTTTCCGTTAGCGCCGGGTGGCGGTTGAGCGCTAGCTAGCACTAGCTCTTCCCTGCTGTAACACCTCCTGCTGTAAACAGTGGCTCCGTCCGCCGACTTGGGAGACCTTTGGGGCGATCTGTGTGTCCGTGATATATATATATAGAGTGAAAGGTGTAGAAAGAAGAAGGAAGATAAAAAAAGGCTGTTGCAACGGGCAGCCAACTCGTGTGGCGCCGCCGGTCCGGCGGAACCGGAACCGGAAAAAAAAATTAAAAATATATAGGTCTGATATACTCTTGGTGTGTTTCTGTGAGCAATTATTGTTTACGTACACTACCGTTCAAAAGTTTGGGGTCACTTAGAAATTTCCTTATTTTTGAAAGAAAAGCACTTTTTTTCAATGAAGATAACTTTAAACTAATCAGAAATACACTCTATACATTGCTAATGTGGTAAATGACTATTATAGCTGCAAATGTCTGGTTTTTGGTGCAATATCTACATAGGTGTATAGAGGCCCATTTCCAGCAACTATCACTCCGGTGTTCTAATGATACAATGTGTTTGCTCATTGCGTCAGAAGGCTAACGGATGATTAGAAAACCCTTGTGCAATCATGTTATGTCTGCAATGCTGTAATTGCTGCAAATGGAGGATTCTTTGACGAAAGCAAAGTTTGAAGGAAAAAATTATTATTTCAAATACAAATCATTATTTCTAACCTTGTCAATGTCTTGACTATATTTTCTATTCATTTTACAACTCATGGTGGTAAATAAGTGTGACTTTTCATGGAAAACACAAAATAATTGTCTGGGTGACCCCAAACTTTTGAACGGTAGTGTATCTGTGGCCTTCAGGATGTGCATGCAAATGCCTGAGACTGTAGATCAGCAGAGACGTAAATAATGACCTAGGATAAGCTCTCATGTTATATTGACATGCTCTGTTTAGGATACCAGGACTGTGACAGGCACTTAGACTGTCTCCGAGATGTCTCTGAGGGCTCATTTCCACCAAAACAGGAGCCAGTGCTAGTTCGGTTCTGGGACTGGTGCCAGTGCTTAACCAGTTCTTCTGTAGTGCCTCATAAGAACCAGTTGGTTTTCCACCGATATGGAGCTAGTTGGGGATTACGTCAGGGCTACGTCATTACGCAGTGTGAAGCGCCCAACCCCCGCAGAACACCACAGAAGACAGAAGGTGGCGGTATACACCTTGCAGTTGTTTGCTATCCGCCAGTAACCGAGAGAAGAAGAAGAAGAAGAAGAAGAAGAGTTGTCAACAACATGGAGACGCATGTTCTCTTCTCGGTGCTGCTTTTATTCTTCAAAGCCAGTCTTATCCGACGGCAATGTCACGTCTCTCTGCTTTTAAACTATTTTCGCCTACTTCGTAATTGGAGAGTAAGATAAGATAAGATAAGATAAGATAAGCCTTTATTAGTCCCACAACGGGGAAATTCCAGGATTGCAACAGCACAGGGATAGCAACACTCAGAGCAACAATCAGAAGGCAAGAAAAAAAAAACAAGCAAGCAAGAGCAGCTAATATACATATGTACATATTACTATAAAATATATATATATACACACACACAGACACACAGTGCAGAGCATTGTAGCTGGATGGAATAAATATATGAATATGTAAACACACAGTGTGGAGCAATGTAGCTAGATGGAATAATATGTAGATATATAAACACACAGTGCGGAGCATTGTAGCTAGATGGAATAAATATATAGATATATAAACATAAACACACCCAGTGCGGAGCATTGTAGCTAGATGGAATAAATATGTAAATATATAAACACACACAGTGCAGAGCATTGTTGCTAGATGGGATGGAACAGCACAACCGTCTACTTAGTTATCTTACATGGTATGATTATGTGCCCATACATATTCTCACTCTCCATAGCGACCGGTATTTTCCTAGTTGTATGCCGGAGGGGACCATTGTGTAAGTCTATTGCATCTTTTGCATTCAAAAAACTATTAGTTTGTTACGTCTTTTTGCTATCTCTGCGAGCAGCCCTGCTTAGGTTGTACAGTCTGACAGCCGTTGGTAGGAAGGACCTGCGAAACCTCTCGGTTGTGCACCTGGGATGATGTAGTCTGCTGCTAAATGAGCTCCTCAGTGCATTCAGTACGTCCTGCATAGGGTGGAACTCGGACTCCAGCAGAGATTACAGTTTAGCCACCGTCCTTCTCTCTCCTATCTCCTCCACCGGAGCCTGCGCTGTCCCTTCTTGTAGAGTGCATCAGTATTGTGTGACCAGTCTAGTTTATTGTTCAGATGAACACCCAGGTACTTATAGGCTGTCACCATCTCGATGTCTGTTCCCTGTATATTTACTGGTGCTGTGAGGGGTTGTCCTTGCCTGCGGCAGTCCACCACCAGCTCCTTAGTTTTTCTCGCGTTGATCTGGAGGCAGTTCCGATGACACCAGTCCACAAAGTCCTGGATAAGCCCTCTGTACTCAGCTTCAACTCCATTGGAGATGAGGCCAACGATCGCAGAGTCATCAGAGAATTTCTGTAGATGGCAGTGTGTTGTGTTGTGTGAGAAGTCCGCAGTATAAAGAGTGAACAGGAAGGGAGCCAGCACCGTTCCCTGGGGGGCCCCCGTGCTACTGATGATCGTGTTGGACACACAGTCCCGGGTTCTCACAAACTGAGGCCGGTTCGTGAGGTAGTCCAGGATCCATGATGACAGGTGCTGGTCCACCCCTGCGCGCAGCAGCTTGTCCTTCAGGATCATCGGTTGGATGGTGTTGAAAGCACTGGAGAAGTCAAAGAACATGATCCTCACCATATTCCCGGGCTTCTCCAGGTGGGACAGAGAACGGTGAAGGAGGAAGATCACCGCATCTTCCACCCCAAAGCCATGCTGGTAGGCGAACTGGAGTGGATCCATCGCTGGTTCCACCAGGGGGCGGAGGTGAGCAAGGAGCAGTCTCTCCAGGGTCTTCATCAAGTGGGACATCAAGGCCACTGGTCTGTAGCTGTTCAGGTCTTTGGGGTGGGAAGTTTTTGGTACAGGTACCACACAAGATGTTTTCCACAGCTGTGGTACCCTCCCCAGCCTCAGGCTCAGGTTGAAGATATACGTCACAATCCCACACAGCTGGTCTGCACAGGACTTGAGGAGCTTTGCGCTGATGCCGTCCGGTCCCGACGCCTTCCTCGCCTTGATCTTCCTCAGCTCCGTCCTCACCTGGGTCCTGGTCAGGGTCAGGATGGGGGGCTGTGTGTTGGGAGTGGGGGGTGTTGGTGGAGTGGGGAGTGGGCAGCAGGACTTGATTTCTTTAGAGGCAGCAGTGGTTGTTGTGCAGACAGGGGGGAGGGCGGTTGGTCAAACCTATTGAAAAACAGATTCAGGTTGTTCGCCCACTCCCTGCCCCCCGTGGCCTGGGGGGAGGTATTCTGGAGCCCAGAGATGGTTTTGAGGTTTCTCCAGACCCCGCTGATGTCGCTCTGTTGCAGCTTGTCCTCCATCTTCTTCCTGAAGCTGTCCTTGCCTACTCTGATCTTTCTCCTCAGCTCCCTCTGTACGGACTTCAGCATCTCTCTATTCCCCGACCTGAAGATCCTCTTCTTCTCTCTCAGAAGTGTTTTTATCTCAGGGTTGATCCAGGGTTTGTTGTTTGAGTGACGCCGTATGGTCTTGGTGGGAACGGATTTGTCCACACAGAAGCTGAGGTAGTCCGTGAAGGTGTGAGTGAGGCCATCAATGTCCTCACCATGTGGATCGCAGAGCTGCTTCCAGGCGGTGGCTTCAAAACAGCCCTTTAGGGTGTCCATTGTCTCCTCAGACCATAACTCCACAGTGTGCATGACCGGAGGTTGTCTGTGCACTAGGAGTTTGTACACCGGCCGGAGATGAACCAAGTTGTGATCCGATCTCCTGAGTGGGGGGAGTTGTGATGAGGTGTACGCCTCCTTAGTGTTTGCGTAGAATAAGTCCAGTGTTTTATTGTCTCTAGTGTGGCATGTGACATACTGGGTGAACGTGGGTAGAATGGGAGATAGTGAAACATGGTTGAAATCGCCTGAGATGAGGAGAAGAGAAGAGTACGGCGAGAGCGTGTGAGAAAGGTAACTCTATTCCGTGATCAGTGGTTGTTACTTAAAGCATGTAGCTCAACGAGCCAGCAATGACTGCACCTTTAAACCTATATTTATGTAATTTTTGTAATAGGTGGGACTGTGCATCATGAAGCGGAGGTCGCATGTTACCTGGGCACATCCTCGGTCAAGTAACTGGTGGGACTCCATTGTTCCGGATTTCACCGCCCAGCAGTTTGTAGGAAACTTCCACGTGTCCCGGGAGTCTTTCAGGTACATTTGTGATCAGACAAAAGCCTCCCTTTCAAAAAAAAAAAAACATGAATTATAGATTGTGTATCCCATTTGAGAAGCGGGTCACAGCTGCCATCTGGAAACTGGCTAGTGGTGGTGAATACAGAACCATCAGCCATCTTTTTGGGGTAGGTCAGACCACCGTGTTTAACTGTGTCCGGGAATTTTGTGATGCTGCCATTAAGGTGTTGCTTCCTAACCATCTAGTAAATCCTGATGTCAGTAGGTTAATTGAAATGGCCACATTTTTTAGCAACCACTGGGGAGTACCACAGTGTGTGGGTGCTATAAATGGCAGCCACATTCCAATAATTGCACCACAAGAGTATGCAAAAGACTACTGTAACCGCAAAGGATGGCATTCAGTAGTTCTGCAAGGGGTTGTGGATGGGAAAGGGCTTTTCTGGGATATGTGTGTCGGCTTTCCAGGGAGTGTGCATGATGCCAGAGTCCTGCGTCAGTCACATTTGTGAGAACGACTAAGTGATGGCCAGTTCATGCAGCAAAGCAAAGTCTCAATCTGTGATACTGACATTGGGCATTATCTTATTGGTGATCCAGCCTACCCCATGCAAAAGTGGCTGATGAAACCCTTTTCAGACACAGGCAGACTTAACCCCGAACAATGTGACTACAACTACCAAATGAGCCGTGCACGCTCAGTTTTGGAGATGGCTTTTGGACGCTTGAAGGGTCGATGGAGGTGCCTCCTTAAACGGAATGACTGCAAACTGGACTTGTGCAAGAAAATGGTGCTGTCACCTGCTGCATACTTCACAACATTTGTGAGGAATACGGTGACAACTTTGAACTCCCAGACACACCTGATCACAGTCACCCTCAAGTTCAACCACTGTCTGACAATGACAGTGTAGAAGGGGACGATATTAGGGCAGCTTTAATGCAGTACTTCAACGGTGGAGAGCAATAACCTGTTAAGTGCCTCCCATGTCATGTACAAATGTAAAATGACAAGTATATGCAAACCGTAACGTGAAGTAATGAGAAAGCATAAATAAATTTCAGTCTCCACTGACAATTGGTCTTGTCCTTTTTAAAAGTATTTATGGTGTATTTCTGTTTCCATGATAGATTTATATGTTGGAAAGGCACATGTACAGAGTTACATGTATGGAAATCTACTCTGGGTAAATTACTTCACTCAGGTTTTTTTTTTTTTTTCATGTGGAGTGAACAGAGAAATACTCTAAAGTGTATAAATTAAAATTACTTTCCCCCACAAATGATCTTGTCCAAAGCTAACAGAGTATCATATGGTACACTGCCAAAACAAATGTCATTTAACATTTTTTAAGCAAGCAACGGGAACATTTTCTACAGAAAAGATCCATAGATTTAGTTGGTTGCTGCTCACTCTTTGGTTTGTGAGGGCTTTATTCATCCACTGACAGCTACCATTTTTCAAAATATATTAACATTTATGGTGTAGTTATGGTTTATGTTTTAATGTTATGTTTGTTTTATAGGCCCATGTACAGAGTTACATGTGTGAAACTCTACTCTGGTTAAAGTACTGATTCACGTTTTTACTCGTATAGGGGTGAACAGAAAAATACTCTAAAGTGTGTAAATTAAAATTGCTTTCCCTCACAAATGATCTTGTCCAAAGCTAACAGTATCATATAGTGTAAATTAAATGCAGTCTCCCCCCACCAACAATATCATCTAAAAGTAACAGAACATCATATGGTACATTGGCAAACTAAGAACGCATTTATCATTTAAGAAGCAGGCAACATGGAACTTTTTCTGCAGAAAAGGTCCATAGATTTAGTTAGTTGCTGCTTGTTCTTTGGAGAAATGCTAACAATAAGTTGTCAATGCATGAATAAAGCCCATAAAACCCAAATATTTACAAAATAGCTGACAAACTGACATTACTGCAGATTTAATATTAGTACTTCCCCTCACTGTAACACAATAGCGATTTGTACAGTCTATCCTTAAAAGCAGGACATTTCATGCATGCTTTGTTGTGTGCAAAATTGCTTAATATGGAGGCAGCAAGTTCCACCATTCCACCATTTTCTTGCTCAGCTCCAGTTTGCAGTCATTCCTTGTCAGGAGGGACCTCCATTGTCCTTTCAAGCAGCTGAAAGCCATTTTGGTGTAGAATGACATTAAGGCAGCTTTAATGGAGTATTTTAACAGTGGGGAGCAATAACCTGTTTAATGCCTGCTATGTCATTTACAAAATGTAATGTGAAGTTCAAAATAATTAATGAATAAACCATTCAGCTGACAATCAGTCCTCAGTGTACTCTGTTTTAAAGTATTTATATATTTTATAGGCACATTTACAGAGTTGTTAAAGGTATACCCTTCTGTACTTGTACGTCATCTATTCAGGTTAAAGTACTGATTAAAGTTTTTATTCATGTAGGGGTAACAAGAGACAGAACGTAAAGTGTACAAGTTAAAAGTACTTTCCCCAGAAATGATCTTGTCCAGAGCTGACAGAATGTCATGTGGTACGTTGTCAAAAGAATATAAACTCATTATCATTTTTGAAGCTGCCAACTTGGAACATTTTCCACAGAAAAAGTGCATAGATTTAAAGTTTGTTGCTGCTTGTTCTTTAGAAAATGTGAAAAAGTTGTCAAAATATGAGTAAGTCCACAAATACCTGATATATTGTCCAATACCTGAAAAAGTGAACTTCCATCCATCCATTCATCTTCTTCCGCTTAATCCTTTTCGGGTCATGGGGGGGCTGGAGCCTATCCCAGCATCATTGGGCGAGAGGCAGGGTACACCCTGGACAGATCGCCAGTCCATCGCAGGGCCAACACAGAGAGACAGGCAACCATTAAGTGCAGTAATTCAGTACTTGTACTTTCACTTTCCACCACTACAATGTTATAGTGATTTGCATTGTTTATCCTAAACAGCTTTACATTTCACGCAAATGTTTGGTGTGAGGATAACAATTAATGTAGAAGCAGAAAAACACTTAAGGAAAGAAAGCTTTTATTTACAAAATGTTCAAAAACTTAACACTGCATATGAAATATTATGTACATACAGCCAAAATTATCAATGCTGTGATAGTTACTTTGTTTGCAGTCCCTCAAGCACAGACACAACGTGTCCCATCAGTCCAGTAAGGGTACTGGTACTGTCCTCCATCTTATGGATGCTTTGCAGCAAACCAGAGGTCAGCTGCTCCTCCCTCCTGCTCTGCTCCTGCTGTCTCTCATCTGACCTCTCCAGGTAGTCAAGAAGGAGGTCCATGTTTGTGTCCCAATTCTGTTTCCCTGTTTTAAAGTACAAAAATAAGTAATCTAAAATAACCACACACTGGAAAATGCACGAATCATCAATCCAAGATTGAATGTATCTATTCAACATCCATTTAGTGTTAGTGGCATCACAACATTCAATTCAAATGTATAATTGGTTTAATTCACTCCCTCCTTTGTGTGAATGGGTCATGATCTGAACATATATTACCTAATGTGGTCTTAAGAGAAGAGGAAGAGCAGCAGGAGGACAAGCTTGGTGCTGGTGAAGGTGAGCTGGACACTACAGGTCTGGCTGGTTCTCCCTCATCATCCAGGTGTGATAAATCTATAAATACAAAAGAAAAGTGTTTTAGTTTGTGCAGTGTCCAACTTAAGCCTTCCATTAAATGTGCAGACATAGAAGGCAATTTTATTCAATATCAATGTTAGCAAAGCTTACATGTCTGATTATGGAATAGAAGAATAGGAATAGAATAGGCTTCATTGTCATTGTACATACAGATGTGGACAAAATTGTTGGTACCCTTCTGTTAATGAAAGAAAAACCCAAAATGGTCACAGAAATAACTTGAATCTGACAAAAGTGGTAATAAATAAAAAGTCTATGAAAATTAACCAATGAAAATCAGACAATGCTTTTGAATTGTGGTTCAACAGAATTATTTTAAAAAACAAACTCATGAAACAGGCCTGGACAAAAATGATGGTACCCTTAACTTAATATTTTGTTGCACAACCTTTTGAGGTAATCACTGCAATCAAACGATTTCTGTAACTGTCAATGAGACTTCTGCCCCTCTCAGCAAGTATTTTTGCCCACTCCTCATGAGCAAACTGCTCCAGTTGTCTCAGGTTTGAAGGGTGCCTTCTCCAGACGGCATGTTTCAGCTCCTTCCACAGATGTTCAATAGGATATAGATCAGGGCTCATAGAAGACCACTTTAGAATAGTCCACTGTTTCGCTCTTAGCCATTCTTGGGTGTTTTTAGCTGTGTGTTATGGGTCATTATCCTGTTGCAAGACCCATGACCTGCGACTGAGACCAAGCTGTCTGACACTGGGCAGCACATTTCTCTCTAGAATACCTTGATAGTCTTGAGATTTCATTGCACCCTGTACAGATTCAAGACACCCTGTGCCAGATGCAGAAAAGCAGCCCCAGAACATAACAGAACCTCCTCCATGTTTCACAGTAGGGACAGTGTTCTTTTCTTGGTATGCCTCATTTTTGTGTCTGTGAACATAGAGCTGATGTGCCTTGCCAAAAAGTTCCAGTTTTGTCTCGTCTGCCCATAGGACATTCTCCCAGAAGCTTTGTGGCTTGTCAACATGCAGTTTGGCAAATTCCAGTCTGGCTTTTTTATGATTTGTTTTCAACAGTGGTGTCCTCCTTGGTCATCTCCCATGAAGTCCACGTTGGCTCAAACAACGACGGATGGTGCGATCTGACACTGATGTACCTTGACCTTGGAGTTCACCATGAATGCGTTTAGAGGTTGTTCTGGGCTCTTTTGTTACCATTTGCATTATCCGTCTCCTCCTGCGGCCATGTCCAGGGAGGTTGGCTCCAGTCCCGTGGATCTTAAATTTCTGAATAATATGTGCAACTGTAGTCACAGGAACATCAAGCTGCTTGGAGATGGTCTTATAGCCTTTACCTTTAACATGCTTGTCTATAATTTTCTTTCTAATCTCCTGAGACAACTCTCTCCTTTGCTTCCTCTGGTCCATGTTTAGTGTGATACACACCATGTCACCAAACAGCACAGTGACTACTTGTCACCCTTTAAATAGGCCGACTGACTGATTACAAGTTTGTAGACACCTGTGATGTTAATTAGAGGACACATCTTGGTTGAACATGCCCCTATGGTCACATTATTTTCAATCTTTTCTAGGGGTACCATCATTTTTGTCCAGGCCTGTTTCATGAGTTTGTTTTTTAAAAAAAGTCTGTTTAACCACAATTCAAAAGCATTATTTGATTTTCATTGGTTAATTTCCATCAAATTTTTACTTATTACCACTTTTGTCAGATTCAAGTTATTTCTGTGACCATTGTGGGTTTTTCTTTCATTAACAGAGGGGTATCAACAATTTTGTCCACGTCTGTATACATATCATTGTACATCTCATTGTACATAGCGACCGAGAGGTTTCACAGGTCCTTCCTACCTATGGCTGTCAGACTTTATAACCTAAGCAAGGCTGCTCGCAGAGATAGTAAAAAAACGTGACATCCTAATAGTATTGAATGCAAAAGATGCAACAGACTTACACAAAATGGTCCCCTCCAGTATACAACTAGGACAATATCAGTCGCTACGGAGGGTGACAATATTTATGGGTACATATTCATACTATGTGGGGTAACTAAATAGACTGTTGTGCTGTTTAGTCCATCTAGCTACAATGCTCCGCACTGTGTATATATATATTTATATATTTATGTGTACATATGTATATTCACTGCTCTTATTTTCTTATCTTCTAAATTATTGCTCTGAGTGTTGCTATCCCTGTGCTGTTGCAATCCTGGAATTTCCCCGTTGTGGGACTAATAAAGGCTTATCTTCTTCTTCGGTACAATGACATTTTAGGTGTTCCACTGGGCAACTGTGCAATAAAGTAAGAGAAGGATTAGATAAAGCACGGTTACACAACACACAATTAAACAAGTGACATTTTTAAAAAATGGCCCAAGATTATGGAAATATTATCAAAATAGTGAAAAAGACGACGTTGTTAATGTCTTTGGTAGAAAAATCTCCCATAACACAACACAAGGCACCCATTCATGCACAGTATTGATACCACAAAAAATGTATTTTGCGCTGGATGTCTTTATTAAAAAAAAAGTATTCTGTCAGACGCTAATATTTCTGTTCTAGTTTCTCAAACCCACATTTCTTTATGGCGAGGAGAGACATTCGTGGTAAAAACATTGTTAGCTCATTAGCATAGTTAACCGAAAATAGTACAGCCACAAGAGTGACTAAAAATATATCAACACTTTGGCTGTTACATATCAATACAAGCGATATACATTTGTCAGCAGAGACAGCCTGTTCATTTCTTTAGGACGGGGACAAACATTTGGTCGTAGTAAAAGCACTGTTAGCTTGTTTGTATAGCTAACCAAAAATACTATAGGCACAAGAGTGACTAAAAAAATATCCGCACTTTGGCTGTTACATATCAATATAAGCGGATATATGTTTATGTATATACACTACCGTTCAAAAGTTTGGGACCACTTAGAAATTTCCTTATTTTTGAAAGAAAAGCATTTTTTTCAATGAAGATAACTTTAAACTAATCAGAAATACACTCTATACATTGCTAATGTGGTAAATGACTATTATAGCTGCAAATGTCTGGTTTTTGGTGCAATATCTACATAGGTGTATAGAGGCCCATTTCCAGCAACTATCACTCCGGTGTTCTAATGATACAATGTGTTTACTCATCGCGTCAGAAGGCTAACGGATGATTAGAAAACCCTTGTGCAATCATGTTATGTCTGCATTGCTGTAATTGCTGCAAATGGAGGATTCTTTGACGAAAGCAAAGTTTGAAGGAAAAAATTATTATTTCAAATACAAATCATTATTTCTAACCTTGTCAATGTCTTGACTATATTTTCTATTCATTTTACAACTCATGGTGGTAAATAAGTGTGACTTTTCATGGAAAACACAAAATAATTGTCTGGGTGACCCCAAACTTTTGAACGGTAGTGTATATTCGTTAACGTTTGGCATTTTAAAGACAATACACTTACCAGTGTGTTTTGAGCAGTTTGTTGTAGAGACTCAACCATGGTAGTGATGATCATCTCTAGGATGATCATCACTACCATGTCACTACCAACTGTTTTGGAGGATAGCTGGCCTATCCTCCAAAACAGTTCATCAGATGAGTAGCCTCCTCCAGCTTATCTTGTACTTCTGCTTACGTCCATAGAGCCAAGAAATGTGTCTCCTCTTCGCTCTAAATCTGTTTGGTTTTGGAATCTGTCGCTTGCTCCGCTGTTTGGAAAGCAACATGGCAGTCAGTAATGTTTTGAAGCTGGTCAGTTAACCACGCCCATGGCTGTGGACGTAACCAACGTAAACTGGTGCTGCCGCTGACCCAGCTAGGAATTGGGGCCAAGATAGCCCCACTTTTGAGAGCCTGGGACTGGTGCTTCAGTTGGTGGAAAACCAAAGAACTGGTGCTAATCAGGCTCTGGCTCCAGTTAAGCACTGGAACCGTTTTTGGTGAAAAGACCTATGAATGGCTCTGTAGATGGCTCAAGGCCTTCTCCCCCTTCTTCCCCTTCTGTTTACCCACAGCTATAAAACACCAGACTCAGAAATGTATGTTCAGAGGTTAGGTGCATGTGACTAAGTTTCACGCTCATGTAATCTCTCCGCCAATGGCCATAGGGTTTAATAAATTTACTTAAATCCAAATACTCTGCCTGATTTTTGACTCAGAACTGTTTTTTTTTAAGATATATCAATGATAATAAGGGAAAAAAGAAATAATAAAACTGGGGTGACTCCACTGAATGTGTCTGTGTTACTTTGTGTGCCTGTACTACTTATCCATTTTTTTTATTAAGAAATAATAAATTTTCAACAGTCCTTTCCTGTCCCAGTATATTCAGCTCTGGCCTAATTCTCATGCAGGGCACAATGGCAATAGTGCCTCAGCATAATGATGCGTAATAATGATCCAAGCTCTTTGAAACACAAGAGACACTTAACTTTGCAAATAAAAATGAAATTAAAAGAACAACACAGCTGGGATTTGAACCTAGGTCTCCCACTTGCAAAATGGATATACTACCACTAATCCACCATCTCAGTTGCAATAAATAGCCACTATTTGTCAAAAATACATCAGTGGGAGAAACAAGCTTAAACTGTACCCAAATGGGAGAAGTCCCATGTTTTTGGTGCTGGCTTCATCTGAAAATTTGCTGTGACAAATCCATTACACAGTCAAAACATGACTACACAAAATGTGAGGGGATTTCCATTAAGTAGCACTGCTTAATTTATTTCTCCTAACCCAGTCATGTGGTCTGATGTCAACACATACGTCACGAGTCACACCTCGAAACACGCCTCGCCAAATATTTCCTGGATAAGATCGGATCACCGTTCAGAGCACCGGTTCCTGCCTTCCCATCACTATACACACGTGGACAAAATTGTTGATACCCCTCTGTTAATGAAAAAAAAAAACCCACAATGGTCACAGAAATAACTTGAATCTGACAATGTCATGGTCCGAGCGCCGATCTCGTCCGCGCTCGGGCCATACATCATTTCCGCCAGGCTTGACAGCAGTGTTTACCTTCTGGCTCCCCGAGCTCTTATTGTGACAGCGCTCGGAGGAGCTTCCTGCTGTTAAAGCCCAACAGCTGTGCTGCATTTACGGTCATCAGCAGCCCAGCATTTAAGCGGATGCTGAGAGCAGTACAATGCAGCAGTCTCATCAATAATCGTCGATATTCTCGTCAATATTCCTTGCCAGATGTTGAGTGAGCGGTTCTCGTCTCAGACGTCACTTATTCCTTGTTCCTGGTCAAGATTGTAAGTAGCTGTGTGTTAGCCTTACAATCCCTTGTGTCTTGTGTAGTGTGTTTCAGCCCACCGAGGCTCATTGCTTTGTGTATGTTACCTTGTGTTTGTGAATTAAACATCATGCAAACCTCACTGGCAACTTTTGGCATCTTATGGTGGCTCACGAGGGCCACCGCATGACAGTCAAAAGTGGTAATAAATATAAATTCTATGAAAATTAAACAATTTTGTTAACAATTTTGTCCACGGCTGTATATCAGTATTTTTAGGAGTACAACTCATGCAGCGATTTTAGAGTATAATAAATAGATAAATAAATAGATACATAAATAATACTCATGACAGTGGAAAACAAGAATTTTATTAAATCACAGTCCAAGTTGATGTATTTACAGGTCATCTCAATGTGTTACGACAAGCACTGATTATATTGGTTATTTGTGTTTTTTTCCCCAGTTTTACCCTTCCTTCTAATATCAGTAAACCTATGGACAAGGAGTCAAGTGTCTTCAGAGTTTTGATGTTGGGAAGGCGTTTATCTGACTGTCAAGTTATATACAGAAAACAGTGCAGTAAAACCACAGCTTTTTGAAAGGCAAGATAATGTAATGAGTTCGCTGAAAGAAGAAATATGACATTAATCAAAGCAATATTACAGTTATCCTTCAAGACACTGCAATGGAGGGGGAAATATCCCATGTTTCATGTTCCTCAACACAATCAAGTGTGTCATCAACTGCGGCCAAAGCGAGAGCAAAAGCTGAAGCAGCAAAAGCACGTCTTTCCTTTGCTGAAAAAGAACTTAGTTTGAAACTGAAAAAAGCCAAGTTGGAAGCATCTATAGAAATGCTTAGCTTAAAAAAAAGAGACAGCTGCAGCCATCGCTGAGGCAGAGGCACTCAAAGCTGTCATTGATGAAAATAGTGAGAAACACAGCTCTAATTTCAATTTGGAGTCCACTTCCTTGGAAACCATGCAACAAAAAGAACAATATGTTTTCAACCAAGCCAAACTACAAGAACCAGATCCTCAGCAAAGCAAGGATAATGTCACAGCCAAACCAGAGCCTAACCCGAATTACAGCATGTCATCTCCAAATTTCAAACCAGAGAATACACCATTTGCTACAGACCAGACACTCATTTCGCATTACCCCAGTCATCCCACCACAGAACAGTCTTACCCCTATGAAAATCGGCACTCTTGTCAACCAAGTGGGGTTAGGTTTGGTTCCACCCAAGTTACTCCTCTACAGTTTTTGAGGCCTCAAAGTGACAATGGTCCCTTTAATTCCTTGTTGTACCCCACATCTCCAAATGACAGTGGTTCAAATCCGAATGACTTTGTAAGGTACCCTGCTCACCATGAGCTAGTGGCTACTGGTTTACTTCAGTTTAATGACAAACCACAGAACTACAGAGCCTGGAAACGTTCTTTTCAGGCTGCAACCTGTGACCTAAATTTGATACCAAGTGAAGAAATGGATCTTTTGATGAAATGGCTTGGCAAAGAGTCTGCAGAGCACATAGAGCAAATAAGAGCAATACACATCAACCATCCAGAAGCAGGGTTGGCCATGATATGGGACAGACTCAAACAAACGTACGGCTCAGCAGCAGTTATTGAGGATGTTCTGTTCAAGAGAATTGACACCTTTCAAAAAATAGCAGAGACTATTCCAAATTGACAAAATTAAGTGACCTACTAATGGAACTTAAGTTAGCCAAAGAAGAGGGGGACCTGCAAGGCCTATCCTTCCTTGACACAGCAAGGGGTCTCAACCCCATCGTACAGAAGCTGCTATTTCGTCTGCAGGAGAAGTGGGCATTGGTTGGTGCATCCTACAAATGGCAAAGGTGTGTTCCCTACCCCTCTTTCTCCTATTTTGTAGATTTTGTTAGCCAAGAGGCCTACACTGCTAATGACCCTAGTTTCAATTTCATCTCTCATACAGACATGCCTCACAAGATGGATAAAACTGTTGTCAAGCAAACATCGAGAAGTCTCTGTACACAGAACAGAAGTATTTGCCAGGGTCACTGTTGATGGTCATGACCCCCGCCCCCAACAAAATCGGATGACTGTGACAACGTATGCCCCAGTCACAAGAAGCCACACCCTCTACATAAATGTCGTACATTCAGAGAAAAGGCTATAGAAGATCGTAAGACATTTCTTTTGCTTCATCATCACACATTGCAAAGAACTGCAGAGCCAAAGTTCAGTGTCACAAATGCAAAAGTGAGAGACATCACACAGCACTTCACCCTGGACCTGCACCTTGGATGGACGAGAGTGACTCTGTGTCTAAGCACGGCAGGGAGCAGGAGATCTCGCCACCATCCCACATTACTGCCAAATGTACAGAGGTCTGTGGTGAGGATCTAATGAACCGATCCTGCTCAAAAAAATGTTTTGCAAAAGTGTATCCAATTGGCCAACAAGATAGAGCAGTGAAAATGTATGTTATTCTTGATGAACAGAGCAACAGATCACTGGTTCATTCAGAGTTCTTCGAGACATTCAAGGAACAAAGCCCAAGTTTGCCATACATTTTAAGAACAAGTGCTGGAGTGAAAGAAGCAACAGGAAGGCGGGCTACTGGCTATGAAGTGGAATCTCTCGATGGGACTGTCTGCATTCCTCTGCCAAGCCTAATGGAGTTTAACAACATTCCTAATAACAGAGAAGAGATTCCAACCCCTAATGCAGCTTCCTATCATAACCATCTGAAGTCAGTGGCACACCTGATCCCAGACATTGACCCACAGGTTCAAATCATGCTCCTCCTCCTTGGTCGAGACAACAAAAGAGTTCATAAGGTTCGCAGGCAATTGAACGGGCCTCACAACCTGCCCTATGCTCAGAAATTGGACCTGGGATGGATTATTGTAGGCAATGTGTGTCTGGGTGGTGTGCACAAACCACCAACAATCAATGTCTCCTACATAAACACTTCAGAGCAGAAGCGCCCTACTCTCTTTGATCCATGCCCTAACATTTTTAAGGTGAAAGAGAAATACAGTGACATTGAAGTTAGCATTTATCCCCAAACATGTTCTGGAGAGGAATCATTATGTGATGCTGACCATTTGGGATGCACAGTCTTTAAATGCACAGAAGATGATAATCAGGTAGCTCCTTCAATTCAGGATGCTTGCTTCATTAAAATAGTGGATGAAGGACTATGTAAAGATTCAAGCAACAGTTGGGTGGCTCCCTTGCCCTTTAAATGTCCTCGTCAGTAACTACCTAACAACAAGCCCCAAGCATTAAAACGTCTCATGTCACTCAAACGCATCTTTGAGAGGAAGCCTGAAATGAGAGATCACTTCTTCAGCTTCATGGAGATGTTTAAAAATGGCCATGCAGAGTTGGCTTCACCCCTCAGTGAAGAAGAAGAGCGATGGTATTTGCCAAATTTTGGTGTGTATCATCCCAAAAAAACTAAGCAAATCAGAGTGGTGTTTGAGTCTAGCACTACATGTGGTGGCATTTCACTAAACGATGTGTTATTGACTGGGCCTGATTTGAATAACACCCTGATTTGAGTGCTGATTTGTTTCAGGAAAAAAGAAACTGCATTCACAGCCGACATAGAACAGATGTTCTATTGTTTCCTAGTGAGGGAAGAAGACAGGAACTTTTTACGTTTTCTTTGGTTTCAAGACAATGACCCCTCAAAGGACATTGTGGAATATCGTATAAGGGTCCACATGTTTGGGAACAGGCCCTCACCTGCAGTGGCCATTCATGGCCTACACCAGTCTGTACAGATCAGTGAGTTCAGTGTTGACCCCAATGTTAAAAACTTTGTGATGTGCAACTTTTTTGTTGATGATGGGCTGAAGTCTCTGCCAACTGTAGAAGCTGCAGTCATCTTGCGAAACACACAAGAAGTTCTCTCCAGATCCAACCTGAGGCTGCACAAAATTGCAGCAAACAACAAGGAGGTCATGGAATTCTTTCCATCCAGCGACCATGCAAGTGACCTCAGAGATATGGACATGGAGGCTGAAGTGTTGCCAGTGCAACACAGTCTTGGGCTCAACTGGGATCTCAAAAGAGACTGCTTTCTCTTCAGTGTTTCTGAGGACTCAAAACCTTACACTCATCAGAGTGTCTTATCCACCATTAATAGCCTCTACAACCCCCTTGGATATGTTGCACCCATCACATTCCAAGGCAAGGCTATCTTGAGGGTACTGACTACTGAAAATGGTGACTGGAATGCACCCTTACCTCACAAGATGGAGGAAATCTGGACATTGTGGAGAGCATCCTTATCAGAGTTGAGCAGTCTTTCCATTCCCAGGCCTTATGTTGAAATCTCGCTCTCAACAGCTGCCAGGCGAGAATTGCATGTTTTCTGTGACACATCAACTAAAGCTATTGCTGCAGGGGCATATTTAAAAGTCTCGGACACTCGTGGGAAGAACTATGTAGGATTTGTTATGGGAAAAAGCAAGTTGGCCCCATGCCCTGAGCACACAATACCAAGGTTGGAGCTTTGTGTAGCAGTGCTTGCTGTCAAACTGGCAGACCTAATCTCAGCAGAAATGGACCTGCAGCTTGATGCCACAACATACTACTCAAGACAGCAAGGTGGTCCTGGATTACATTCATAATGAGTCCCGGTGCTTTTATGTATATGTCACCAACAGGGTTCTCCGTATCGGAAGGTCTTCCCAGCCCAAGCAGTGGCGCTATGTAGCAAAAGAGCAAAACCCTACAGATCACACAACTCGCTCCATTGCAGCAGGTCAGCTGGAGAACACCAACTGGCTAAGTGGACCTAATTTTCTGTCTGTCCCAGGATTAAATATCTCTGAGAGTACTCACGAGCTCATCGCACCAAGCTCAGACCCAGAGGTCCACCCACTAACAACAACTTTGAGCATGACAACATCATCCAAGAAGCTTACTTCCCAAAGATTTGCCAAATTTTTCTCTTGGAAGTCATTGACTCGAGCCTTGACACATCTTATTCACATAGCATAATATTTCAAGAGGACCCTAACAGTTTCAAACAACTCATGTAAGGGCTGGCATTACTGCAAAGCAGAGGTTTCTCTTGAGGAGCGCAACCAAGCTGCAGCAACCATCATCCAAGTGGTACAAGAGGAAACATACAGTCAAGAGTTCAAATCCATTCAAAAAGATTCCAAAAAGCAGTCCTCTCTACAACCATTGACACTCATGGCCTTCTGAGAGTTGAGGGTCATCTATATCACTCAAATCTCGATCAGAATGAAAAGAACCCCTTGATTATCCCTGGAAAGCATCACATTGCTGTGTTGTTCATCAGACACCATCACGAGAAGATCTATCACCAAGGTCACCACCTTACTGAAGGGACTGTCCGTTCTGCTGGGTTTTGGATAGTTGGCAGGAAAAGAAAAGTGAGCAGTATTATCCACCAGTGCATAACTTGCAGATGCCTAAGAGCTTCACTGAGCACACAGAAAATGGCAAACCTTCCGACAGACCGCATTTCAACAGATTCTCCTTTCACCAATGTTGGGCTGGATGTGTTTAGCCCCTGGAACATCTCTGCACATTGAACCAGAGGAAGCATGGCGCACAGCAAGCGATGGGCAGTGATCTTTACTTGCATGAGTGTAAGAGCCGTTTATATTGAAGGAATTGAATATCTTAACACATCAGGCTTCATAAATCCACTCAGGCGTTTTCTTGCTGTACATGGGCCAGTCAAGCATATCTGTTCTGACTGTGGCATGAACTTTGTAGGAGCCTGTAATGACCTAAAGATACCTTCAAACTTTAGCAACTCAGCCATTAAGACTTACCTTTCAGATCAGGGCTGTACATGGACCTTCAATCCTCAACATGCTTCCCATTATGGAGGATCCTGGGAAAGGATGATCGGCCTTCCAAGAAGGATTCTGGACTCCATGCTCCTTAAACTAAAAGATAAACTGACTCATGAGGTGCTGGTGGCCTTCATGGCAGAAGTAGCTGCAATCATGAATGCCCGGCCACTTATTCCAGTGACAACAGACCCTGATGAGACATTTATACTGACACCAGGTACACTACTCACTCAAAAGGGAAATTTTGTTAGTGCTCCTGCGGGTCAATTCGTCATTTCAGACCAATACAAGCACCAGTGGCAACAGGTTCAGAACCTTTCAAACACCTTTTGAGACAGATGGTGGAAGCAATTCCAACAAACACTACAGGTACGCAAGAAGTGGCAGTCTATTGTTCCAAACATCAAGCAAGGAAGTGTTGTACTTCTCAAGGACAGCCAAATAACTAGGAATGAATGGCCTCTTGGACTGGTAACACAGGTTTTCCCAAGTGAAGACAGAAAGGTTCGCAAAGTTGAGGTGAAGGTCATGAAACCAGGAGGACTTAACCTTTTGAGTGTGAGATTTTGCGTGCCCCTAGTGGCAGAGCACGGCGCTGCGCCTGTCATCTCACTCTGACATGATCAGCTCCATTCAGGATTTGTATTGATTTGTACTGATCTGCCAGTTTCAGAAGGTGGCAGACATCCGTTGGAGGACTCAATGGATGACATGTAATACACCAAAGAAGAAGAACTCCTCATTTCCTTTTCCTGTTTTTAGCATTTTAGCCCAGAAAGCAAATATGGCTGCCGTTCGTCATCGTGCACAGTCACTTAGTCGGCTTTGTACGCAGAAAATGGCCGCGGGATACAAACAAAATTTATGTGGGATAATCATAAGACTTTGTAGATGTGGTAGAGAGTGTAAATGACCGACAGAACGCAAAACAACGACCACGATGGATGAAAACGCAGTGACCACGACAGCGAGTGAGTCCCTTTAGCTGCCGGTAAGTGAGGATTTTTTTTTTTTTTTTTTTTTTTTTTTTTTTAATATTGTACTGATTTCTTGTTCATATACTTTGAAGATAAGATGAGGTACCTCTGTACAAAAAACGGTGTCAAAAGACTGAACCATTCTCTGTGTAAATACATCCAAAGTCCAGTTTTGACTGAGTTGTGGAATTTAAAGAGGTGCTGCGACATTATGTAAATTAAATGCGTAAATTTATTCCTATCTGAAACTTTGGATCATATTTTACATCTTTCTAATTGACAGTAAGCCATTATCTCTTACCACTTTTAAGTTATAGCCTTGGAAATGTGAACTGTTTTATTGACAAAAAATATTTACCACTCTTGACCACTAGGGGTTATGTCGCAATTCGGCAAAAGACACACTCAAAGAGTTAAGTCATTCCTTAGGCCTGTGACTGAAATAGTGCTTCTCTTCCCTCCAGAAGGATAAAGATTTTAATTGTAGCATTGTCCTGTAAGGGTTATTAGCATGTAATCACGCCAGACGGGGGAGTGTTCTGTTTCAAATAAGTTTATAAGAAACGTTATATGTTTATTTAGCGTTGTCACTTTAAGAATCTTAAGTTGCAGGAACAGGAAGTTGTCTTACAGGAAGTGATGGGATTGATAAACAGGAAGTAAGTCAGCATGGCACAGAGAGCTGTTATGGTGATGTTCACATTTCATCCAGCTGCATCTATGTACATGCATCTCATTTCTTTAATAACATCGTGGGTATGGATCGATTGTTCTGGCATTTATCTAGCAGTATATATCAGTATTTTTAGGATAGATGGTGTGTTCCATGATATTAAATGAAGCAACATAGCAGAGCTATTGTTTCTGGTGTAGAGTCACATGGGGAAAGCATAATGTGTAACATCTTAGATAAGAACAAAGAGCAGAGGTTCCCTGGTGAGATAACAGGGAGGTGTGAAGGATGAATGCAGTGTGATCTTTTGTGTATCAGAAACTTCTAGGAGGATGGTAAAGGATTAAAGAAGTGAATGCAATGTGACCTTTTGTGTGTTAGAAGCTTCTGGAGGAATGCCATAGTATTTAAGAGAAGAGTCTTGGCTGAGATGTCCTCTTTCTGACTATGCTTCTGTGTGAGATGTGTAATAAACTGTCTGAGTCAAATCCGCCTCGTTATTTACACACTCCACACTGGTGACCCAAGACGAATCATGCAACACGACGAAAGATCCCCGGAGCCAGCCTCGTTGGGAGCCCCCAGCCAAGCATATGCTGTTGCAATCAAGCTACCGGATTTTTGGCAGCACAATCCGCGCTCCTGGTTCCACCTAGTTGAGGCGCAGTTCGCCCTCCGGGGGATATTGGCGGATGACATGAAGTTCCACTATGTGGTCGCAACGCTCGACGCCCACACGGCTCAGCATGTGGAGAGCCTGCTTGATCAGCCACCAACCAGCGACAAGTATGGCGCGCTGAAGGCTGCACTCATCCAGCACTACACACTCTCGGATGGTGAGAGAGCAGAGAGACTCCTGACGCGGACTGGGTTAGGAGATGGGTCGGCTATTGACCTGATGGAGAAGATGCTGAGATTAAAGGGCTCGGACGACGACCATTTCATTTTTACCCACCTCTTCCTCCGGAACCTTCTGTCAGCGACGAGAGCGACCCTGGCCAATTCGCCATTGCTGGCCAAGCGGGACTATCGTGCGCTGGCCCAAGAAGCAAACCAGATCATCATCGCCAGCAGAGAGTTCACGACCATGGCGGCAGCGACGGAGCTCGGCGCGGCGGCCGGAGGAGGCGAGGAGCCATCGACGGCAGCAGCAGAGCCATCGACGGCAGCAGCAGAGCCACTGACGACATCAGGAGCGGGGGCCAAAGAACGCGGAGGAGACACCCTTTGTTTCTACCACCGCCGCTTCGCAGAGAAGGCACGCAAATGTATACCACCGTGCCAGTTCAAGCGCTCTGGAAACGCCAAGACCGGGGGTCGGTAGCAGCTGCGACCCTCGGGGAGGAGAACAAGCTGCTCTACTTGACAGATGCACGCTCGGGGAGGCATTTCCTCGTGGACACCGGCGCCCAGATGAGTTTCATCATGCCGTCCTACGCCGACTGGCTGGCAGGATCTAGCGGCCCCGAGTTGGCAGCAGCAAACGGCTCGGAGATTAAGACCTTTGGTGAGAAGACTCTACTCCTGTCTCTACGCGGCCGTACATTTGAGTGGACTTTTGTCATAGCAGCATTGAATTTCAATATACTCGGGGCTGATTTTTTGTGCACACATGGTTTGTTGGTTGATGTCGCTAACAGGCACCTAGTTAATGCACTGTCCTTTGATTCTATCCCCTGTATAGCTCGAGCATCCCGGCCAACAGCACAAGCCAACGTCACAGCTGCATGCGGTAAGTTCCACACACTGCTCACTCAGTTCCCAGCACTCACTGTCCCGACATTTTCGGCGGCCATCGCTAAACGTGGGGTGGAGCATTTTATCACCACCACCGGGCCGCCCGCTTTTGCAAAACCTCGGCGCTTGGACGCAGCTAAACTGGCCATAGCACGCGAGGAGTTTGCCAGCGGTTCTGCCAGTTTGGAGAGGTTGGGCGTTATCAGGCGTTCAAACAGCCCATGGGCTTCCCCGCTACACATGGTCCCTAATGCTGAGGGTTCGTGGCGACCTTGCGGGGATTTCCGCAGGTTGAACAACGCCACAGCGCACGACCGCTACCCAATTCCTCACATCCAGGATTTTTCCATTCACCTGGCAGGAGCGCTCGTTTTTTCTAAAATAGACCTGGTCCGTGGTTACCACCAAGTCCCAGTGCGCGCTGAGGACATACCCAAAACAGCGGTGATAACTCTGTTCGGTTTATTCGAGTTTTTGCGCATGCCATTCGGGCTTAAAGGGGCTGTACAGATGTTCCAACGCATGATGGATGCAGTGCTGCGTGATCTCCCTTTCGTATTCGTGTACTTGGATGATATCTTGGTAGCCAGTGCGTCCGAAGACGAACACGAAAACCGCCTCACGGCGGTTTTCCGGAGGTTGGAAGAGCACGGGTTAATAATCAACCCAGGGAAATGTCAGTTCGGGGTGACGCAGATTGATTTTTTGGGGCACCGCGTCTCTCAAGAAGGAGCGGTTCCGCTGCCTGACAAAGTGCGCACGGTAGCAGATTTTCCCCAGCCGCAAATGGTCAGGGCGTTACAGGAATTTTTGGGAATGGTGAATTTTTACAACCGTTTCCTTCCCCGCGCAGCGCAGCTCATGCAACCACTGTACGCCGCGCTCAAAAAACAGAAACCTGCGGATAAGATCGAATGGTCCCCGGAGCGAGAGCGGGCGTTCTCGGAAGTCAAAGCAGCCCTGGCAAACGCTGCATTGCTGGCACATCCAGACCCAACGGCCCGCATAGCGCTCACCACTGACTCGTCAGTTGTGGCCATAGGGGCGGTCGTGGAGCAGCGCGTAGCCGGGGCTTGGCAGCCGCTCACCTTTTTCAGCAGGACTTTGTGCGACAGTGAACGTAAATACAGCGCTTTCGACAGGGAGTTGCTGGCTCTCCACTTGGCCATTCGCCACTTCCAGTTCTGGCTGGAAGGGCGCTGTTTCACCGCGTTCGTTGACCACAAGCCACTAACATTTGCAATGGCCAAGGTTTCAGAACCGTGGTCGGGCCGGCAGCAGAGACAGCTGGCCGCGATCTCAGAGTTTACTACCGATATTCAGCATGTGTCGGGTAAACTGAATGTAGTGGCAGACTGCCTCTCGCGCGCCGTGGCTGCCCCGGTCCGCGTGGGGATAGATTACACAGCCATGGCCGCGGAGTAGGTTAGTGACGCGGACGTGCGCGCGCTCCAGTCTGGACCAACAGGGTTAAGGCTGGAGAGCAGGGTGCTGCAAGACGGCATGCCCCCCCTAATCTGCGATGTCTCCATGGCGTGCCCGCGTCCCGTGGTCCCGGCCGCATGGTGTCGCCGCGTGTTTGACTCGGTTCATTCTTTGGCGCACCCGGGAGTGCGCGCGTCGGTCAAAATGGTAGGGGAGAAATTCTTATGGCCGAGCCTGTGTAAACAGGTGAAAGAGTGGGCGGCAGCCTGTGTGCCGTGCCAACGAGCCAAAGTACACAGACACACGAAGGCTCCCTTGGAGCCGTTTCATATTCCGGCTAAGAGATTCGACCATGTCTACGTGGACCTTGTGGGCCCCCTCCCACCATCACAGGGGTGCACGCACCTCCTGACAATGGTGGACCGCACCATGCGCTGGCCGGAAGCGGTTCCGCTGGCTGCAACCACAGCCGAGGACGTGGCGCGCATGTTTTTAACAGCATGGGTGGCACGTTTTGGAGTCCCGTCAGACATTACGTCCGACAGAGGCCCTCAATTTGTTTCCGAAATCTGGTCAACAATGGCCCGCAGCCTGGGTGTCTCAATTCAACGCACTACCGCGTACAATCCACAGGCTAATGGGTTATGCGAACGTTTTCATAGATCATTGAAAGCGGCTCTCAGGGCTTCACTGACGGATGCAAATTGGGTAGACAGGCTACCGTGGGTTTTATTGGGGTTACGTTCTGTGCCTAAAGAGGATTTGGAAGCTTCCCCAGCTGAACTTGTTTTTGCACAACCACTTCGGCTGCCCGGGGAGTTTCTGTCAGATAATCCCACGCCGGGCATTTCCCCGCCGCAGCTGTTGCAGTGTAGCATAGACACAAGCACGCTGCCGGGCCCTGCCCACCACAGTTTTCCGCGTGTTTTTGTACCTAAAACTTTGAAAAACGTGGAGTTCGTGTTTGTCAGACACGACACCCACCGCCTGCCATTGCAACCACCCTATGATGGACCGTTCAGAGTGCTGGAAACAGGGGATAAGTATTTTTTGCTAGATTTGGGGGGTAGGAGGGAAAAGGTTGGCATAAACAGACTCAAACCCGCTTTTGTGGTGGCGGACGAGCAAGTGCTGTTGGCGAGGGCCCCTCGGCGTGGAAGACCCCCACGGGGAGCTTCCCAGAGAAAAGTTTCCCCAGAACACCCACAGGGACAGACAAAAAGTTTTCACCCCCCAAATAGCAGCCCCCCAGCATGACAGCGCCGCGGAGGCGGTGAATCCTGGTTACAGCAGATACGGGAGAAGACTGAAGCCCAAGCAGCATGTGGATTGATGTTTAATGGTTCTGTCACAGAATACGGACTGTTATTATTTTGTTCTATCCAATATGCTCGGGGGGGGTAGTGTAGAGTCACATGGGGAAAGCATAATGTGTAACATCTTAGATAAGAACAAAGAGCAGAGGCTCCCTGGTGAGATAACAGGGAGGTGTGAAGGATGAATGCAGTGTGATCTTTTGTGTATCAGAAACTTCTAGGAGGATGGTAAAGGATTAAGGAAGTGAATGCAATGTGACCTTTTGTGTGTTAGAAGCTTCTGGAGGAATGCCATAGTATTTAAGAGAAGAGTCTTGGCTGAGATGTCCTCTTTCTGACTATGCTTCTGTGTGAGATGTGTAATAAACTGTCTGAGTCAAATCCACCTCGTTATTTACACGCTCCACACTGGTATTGTTTCTAGTAACATTCTTGCTGGCAGCCATTTTGAGCTCATTTTGGTGCAAATATAAATAAGATGATGAACAAGAAATTGATCATTTTGGCGGTATGCACCTTTCAGTTGTTTGCTATCCGCCAGTAACCGAGAGAAGAAGAATTGATCATTTACAGAAGTACAACCCATGCAGTGATTTTGGAGTATAATAAATAGATAAATAAATAAGGTAAATAATACTCATGACAGTGGAAAACAAGAATTTTATTAAATCACAGTTGATGTATTTACATTTCATCTCAATGTGTTAAGACAAGCACTGATTATTTGGTTATTTTTGTTTTTTTTCCCAGCTTTACCTTTCCTTCTAATATTAATAAACGTATGGACAAGGAGTCAAGTGTCTTCAGAGTCTTGATATTAGGAAGGCATTTCTCTGATTGTCAAGTTATATACAGAGGACAGTACAAAGCCACTGATATTAACTATAATTTAAAGATTTTTAAAACACAGCTGAAGTAGAGTGATACATAATAATAGTCACTCCTTTAATCCCTATTGCTGGAACTCGCTGTTGTATCATTTACAATAGGACTACCCTAATAACAGGTGTATAAATATTTTTTTAAATAAGTTATTAATCGGACTATAAATGCTTTATAAAGCATGACTATGAATTCATAAATAAGTCATCAGACACATTTCATGCATCTATTCAGGCACACTACGTGACAAGATCAGGACACATTTTGGTTAGAAATGTTTACAGCAGTAATTTACTGAGAAATACCTGATGGTGAAAGTCTAGCTAATGAAAAGTCTAAATAAACTGATATCTGAGGTTTGAGAAGACGGATATGTGTAGCCTCACTCGTGTTATTTCAGCTTGTTAATAATTTATAAAAGTGCTTACACACTAATACTTAAATGGAATCCACTTTATGCGGATGATAGAAATTTGTTTTATTGAGGAACGGCCATACAACAATTATTAGAAACAATAGAAAAGGAATTGATTTATTTGAAAAAGGGGTTTGAAGTAAATAAACTATCATTAAAGGAAGATAAAACAAAGTTTATCGTTTTTGGTGGAGGTAGGGTAAACCGGGAAATAAAGCTAAAAATCAGTAATACTGAAATTGAAAGAGTGTAAGAAATGGTATGTTTAGGAGTGATTACATTGGTCATCACCAAATTTATTGTCTTAAATTTTTTTAGCTGATTTAGGATGATTTTGATGTACTGAATCCAAAAATCACATTGGTTTTGCTCAATCAGGTCAACTTTTTGAATTATGGCCACATGTTGATTTATACGTTTTTGTTTAAGATAAGATAAGATAAGCCTTTATTAGTCCCACAACGGGGAAATTCCAGGATTGCAACAGCACAGGGATAGCAACACTCAGAGCAACAATCAGAAGGCAAGAAAAAAAAAAAAAAAAAAAAAAAAAAAAAACAATCAGCAAGAGCAGCTAATATACATATGTACATATTACTACATGTACGGGTATTTTCACTTTATATGATGCAACATTATTTTTTATGTCTTGAAATTCTCTGAATTTTGAACAATGAGGATGTAACATTCAGTTTACATGTACTTACCTTTATATAAAGGTAATATGCACAGTGCTAAGTAAATACTAAGTACAGGTTTTAGCACCTGATGGAGATAAACAGATGTCATTTTTGGATTCAGCGGTGCAAAATTGTCTTAAATCAGTTGAAAAAACATAGACAACTTACAAAAAAAATATTTTTGTAACCCTATGTTATTGATTCTAAACTTTGCTGGAAACCCCAGAATATATGAAACAGAAAATTTCAAAGTCCCTCGCTGTTCTGTACAAAACTAGAGATTTATTGAATAAGAATTGTTTGCGGACACTGTTGTTCACTGGTAATGCCATATTTGTCATACTGTGCAGAAATTTGGGAAAATTTGTATACGGGGGGGGGGGGAATGAAAAGTTCATAGTGGTCAAGCTTAAACTGAAAAAAGCTTAAACTGTGGTTTGATTCAAACAAATTAACGCTCAATTTAAGTAAGACAAAATTTATAGTTTTTAACAACCATCACAACAACTTAATATCTAAACTCAGTGTAAATGGTGTAGAGATTGAAAGGGTATCCGAAACTAAATTTCTTGGAGTAATAATTGATAATAAACTGTGTTGGAAGTCACATATTAATTATATTAAAGGTAAAATATCTAAATCAATTGCAATACTACACAGGGTGAAATATTTGCTGAATCAACCCACATTATATACTTTGTATCATTCATTAATACTCCCATACATGACATATTGTACTGAAGTATGGGGAAATACATATAAAACAAACATATATCCAGTCTTTATGCTTCAGAAGAGAGCTATTAGAATAATAAACAAAGCTGCTTACAGGGAACCAACAAACCCACTTTTTCTTAAATTAAAAGCTCTCAAGTTGAAAGATCTGGTTGACTTTAAAATTGCAGTAATAATGTTTAACCCCTTGCACTCTGGTCAATTTCCCTAAAAGCGCCAAAAAATAATGTACCCAAAGTAAATCAAAAGCTGTTCTTCAACCCTTTGCAGCATCTTCATGGGGTTGGTCTCATTTAAAAGAAAACACTTTGAATTTTTTGGCAAAACAGTCATAATCTCTCTAAGTGCTTCTGCCACTGAGTAACAGTCATCTAAACATACTGAATTTGAAGAAAATAAATTTCGCCTGGGTGTTTTTTAAGATAAGATAAGATAAGATAAGCCTTTATTAGTCCCACAACGGGGAAATTCCAGGATTGCAACAGCACAGGGATAGCAACACTCAGAGCAACAATCAGAAGGCAAGAAAAAAAACAAGCAAGCAAGAGCAGCTAATATACATATGTACATATTACTATAAAATATATATATACACACACACACACAGACACACAGTGCAGAGCATTGTAGCTGGATGGAATAAATATATGAATATATGAACACACAGTGCAGAGCATTGTAGCTAGATGGAATAAATATGTAAATATATAAACACCCACAGTACGGAGCATTGCAGCTAGGTGGAATAAATATGCAAGTATATAAACACACACAGTGCGGAGCAATGTAGCTAGATGGAATAATATGTAGATATATAAAAACACAGTGCGGAGCATTGTAGCTAGATGGAATAAATATATAGATATATAAATATAAACACACCCAGTGCAGAGCATTGTAGCTAGATGGAATAAATATGTAAATATATAAACACACACAGTGCAGAGCATTGTTGCTAGGTGGGATGAAACAGCATAACCGTCTATTTAGTTATCCTACATGGTATGATTATGTGCCCATACATATTCTCACCCTCCACAGCGACCGGTATGTTCCTAGTTGTATGCCAGAGAGGACCATTGTGTAAGTCTATTGCATCTTTTGCATTCAAAAAAACTATTAGTTTGTTACGTCTTTTTGCTATCTCTGCGAGCAGCCCTGCTTAGGTTGTACAGTCTGACAGCCGTTGGTAGGAAGGACCTACGAAACCTCTCGGTTGTGCACCTGGGATGATGTAGTCTGCTGCTAAATGAGCTCCTCAGTGCATCCAGTATGTCCTGCATAGGGTGGAACTCGGACTCCAGCAGAGATGACAGTTTAGCCACCGTCCTTCTCTCTCCTATCTCCTCCATCGGATCAAGGCGCTGCCCCAGGACAGAGCTAGCTTTCTTAATCAGTTTGTTCAGTCTCTTCCTATCGGCTGCAGTAATGCCACTGCCCCAGCAGACCACTCCAAAAGTGATGGCTGATGCCACCACCGTGTCATAGAATGACTTCAGCAGCGCCCCTTGTACACCAAAAGACCTGAGTCTCCTCAGCAGGAACAGCCTGCGCTGTCCCTTCTTGTAGAGTGTGTCAGTATTGTGTGACCAGTCTAGTTTATTGTTCAGATGAATACCCAGGTACTTATAGGATGTCACCATCTCGATGTCTGTTCCCTGTATATTTACTGGTGCTGTGAGGGGCTGCCCATGCCTGCGGCAGTCCACCACCAGCTCCTTAGTTTTCCTCGCGTTGATCTGGAGGCAGTTCCGATGGCACCAGTCCACAAAGTCCTGGATAAGCCCTCTGTACTCAGCTTCATCTCCGTTGGAGATGAGACCAACGATCGCAGAGTCATCAGAGAACTTCTGTAGATGGCAATGTGTTGTGTTGTGTGAGAAGTCCGCAGTATAAAGAGTGAACAGGAAGGGAGCCAGCACTGTTCCCTGGGGGGCCCCCGTGCTACTGATGATCGTGTCGGAAACACAGCTGGATACAAATATTATATATTATTACATATATTTTTTGGATACAAATGCTTGCAAATAACACACAGCTGTCAGATCCGGGCTGGAAAATGCAACAGAAATGTAGAACCAAGTGTTATCCAGCTGAGGTCAAAATTTTGTAACAATACCACAAAAAATTAATATATTACACAGCTTTTCCCTCAGGTTGTTCCCAGGCGTTTTTGAACTGTGCCAAATTGTGCCAAATGGCACAGTTTGGAAAAACGTCTGTAACTTTTGAATGATTCAATATAGAAGCTTGATCTTGGGCTCAAATGAAAGGTGACACTCAGGGCTGTGTGTGTGTGTGTGTGTGGGGGGGGGGGGGGTGTTGTTTATTCATTCATGAATGAATGAATGAACAAACAAGCCCCCCCACAAAAAGAAGCATGCCACGTAAAAAAATGTGTGGCTTTCTTTTTTACAAGAAAAAATAACCTACAGTGCACTAAAAATTATACTAAAATATCTGTAATGTAGAAGATAACAACTCCCCCCCCCCCGTCCCCCGCTACAGAGGACGGACATCGCCTATCGCTACATGACGGACCGTGGGGACGGTGCGCCGCGGTCTACTACACACAGTTGTACTAAAATATCTGCAATCCGCTACAGAAGAGTAGTGGTGGGGGGGGGGGGGGTGTTCACGGTCCAGACGCGGCGCACGGACCGTGTCCAGTCCGTGCGCCGCGGTCTGTCATGTTGCGATGACGCACAGTTGTAATTTACCGATCGGTCAAAACTCATTTTGATTACAATTTTCAGGGATAAAGAATAATTTAGCTTATAACACTTAGCTGTCCACAACAGCAGTGTCGCTGGCGAACTTCTCTTCCTCATTGTCAGACGAACATGATGCTGGTCCGCTTGTTACGGACTCATGGTTCTGGTCACGCGACCCGGTCAAACCATGATTCCATTATTGCGGTTTTGCGCTTCCATGATTGCGGTTTTGGCGAATGATTTTTCAAAACAAATAAGAACAGTAGTAAGAAAAAAAGACTGGTGAACGCGTGTGTGTCACCCAGCGGCTTACACAAAACTAACTAAAAAAAAATTTTACGCACGGGACGCACGCTTTCAATCGTGGAACTTCAACTGGCTCGCTGTATTCGCAGCCGTTGGTAGGCGGGTCCTTCTTGCTAGGTTTTCAGTCATTGGTTCTTCAAGGTTTCAGAAACCCAATTCAAGGCTCTTATTAGTCGAATGAGAGGTCAATCAAATCTAAACCAATCAAAGCACTCCTTTGGCTTTCTGTTTGCGGCTGTGTCTGCAGCTTTTTTTTTTCAGTGCGCCCTAGGAGTGCATCCTAGGGCGCCCTCGTGCGCCCTAGGACGCAGAGACGTGACCGCCCGCGGTATCCTGGAGTGCAAGAGGTTAAAGTGAAGAATCTATCACTGCCCGCAAATATCCAAAAGTTGTTCCAAATAAGGGAGAAACTATCATTTCAGAGGAACGTGTATATTTCAAAAACCTTCAGTGAGAACTACCACCAAGCAACACTGTGTTTCAGTGCAAGGAGTCAGACTGTGGAACGCTATTGGACCTGAATTAAAATCATGTACAACGCTTGGACAATTTAAACAAAAACTAAAGGAAGAAATACTCCAAACATATATACAAGATGACATGTAAAATCACATAAGGATTGTCATATCCAGTCTGTGTTGTGTTGTAGCTTAGTTTTTTGTCACGTTTTGTCTTAGCTTTGTTCTGAATTGTAATCGCTCTTGTTTTGTTTTTTTTCTTTTGAATTCTTGGATGGAATATGGGTGGGCAATATAAGCTGTGGCTTCATCCATCACCCATTTCAGGTAACTTATGTTGAACTGTATAATCAGAGGAGTTATTGTCTAATTTGACCTTGTTGGATTTTCTTTCCCCCTTTGTTATATTATTCTGTTTCTTTTTTTTAATCCTTACTTTTAATCTATCCAAAATAAAGATTCATTCATTCATTTTTCGACATAGTCTCCACACACTTTTTCCATCTGTGTTGCAGCACTTGAATCCCTGCGGTTGAAAAATAAACCACATTTGGTTAAATTTGACCACTTTGAACTTTTCAGCCTGTGAACTTTTCAGCCAACCCTCATAAAATTAACATAGTCTGTTATCAAGCTTCAAAAAAGATCCATTAGAATAATAAACAAAGCTGGATATCGCCAATCAACTATCCATTATTTGCAGCATCTGGACTTTTAAAATTTCAAGATATTGTATACTTGAAAACTATGGTGTTTTATATTGTTTTTCAGGCTGCGAATAATGGTCTCCATGTGATTATCCAAAGATTTTTTTTAAAGAAGAGAACATAAATATAATTTAAGAGCCTTGTCTGTCTGAAATATAGATGTGTTTCTGTTCTGGGTGTTAAACTTGTAATACACTTCATGACAGATTGAAAATGTATCACTCTGTTGAGTTTCAAAAATGTTTTAAGGGGTAAATTACTTAAGGGGTATAATGTTTAAATACTTTAGACTTTATTTAATGGAAACCAATATGTATTTTCTGTTCTTTTTGTTTGGTTTTGTGTAATTTAAAGGATGAGAACAGGATAAACATAAAAAAGCCTCAGGCTTCTGCTTATTCCTTTTCAATCACAGTTATTTGTGTGTGAAGTAATTATTTTTACCTCCGCCAAGGGAGGAGGTAATGTTTTCAGTGGTGTTGGTTTGTCTGTTACCAACGTAACTCAAAAAGTTATGAACGGATTTTGATGACATTTTCAGGAAAGGTGTGTAATGGTATGGAGAACAGATGGTTAAATTTTGGCGATGATCTGAGAGTGCATACCTCCACCAAGGACCTTGTTTGTACTTGTGCAGCAGGATTACAAAAAAAAACTACTGGATGGATTTGGATGAAATTTTCACCAGAGATGGTCCTTGGGCTAGAAACAAACACATTACATTTTGTTGATGATCTGAGAATGCATACCTCTGCCAAGGGTCTTATCTTCTCACAGTGTGTTAGCAACAATACTCCAAAACTAATGGCAGACATTGATGCAATTTTCATTTCAATGTTAGCAGATGCTAACATTGAACTGGAGGGTTTCCACGCAATAAGGGCAGACTGAACACCGGACAGTGGCAAACCAAGGGGCGGTGGAGTGATGATCTATGCTAATAACAACTGGTGCAGACCGGGACATATCACTGTTAAACAACACTGCAGCAAAGACATCGAGTTGCTAGCTGTTAGCATGCGGCCTACCTATCTCCCGAGGGAATACTCACACGTGATCTGCATTGTTATTTATGCAAATCCGATGGCGAACACTGGGACAGCGCGTGACGTCATCCACTCAGTAACTGGCAGGCTGCAGACAGAACACCCAGATGCTCTTCTCCTCATCTCAGGTGATTTCAACCATGTTTCACTGTCTCCCATTCTACCCACATTTACCCAGTATGTCACATGCCACACTAGAGACAATAAAACACTGGACTTATTCTACGCAAACACTAAGGAGGCATACACCTCATCACCACTCCCCCGACTCGGGAGATCGGATCACAACTTGGTTCGTCTCCGGCCGGTGTACAAACCCCTAGTGCACAGACAACCTCCTGTTATGCGCACAGTGAAGTTATGGTCTGAGGAGACAATGGACGCTCTAAAGGACTGTTTTGAAACCACTGCCTGGGAGCAGCTCTGTGATCCACATGGTGAGGACATCGATGGTCTCACTCACACCATCACGGACTACATCAGCTTCTGTGTGGACAACACCGTACCCACCAAGACCATACGGTGTTGCTCAAACAACAAATCCTGGATCAACCCTGAGATAAAAACACTTCTGAGAGAGAAGAAGAGGATCTTCAGGTCGGGGAACAGGAAGATGCTGAAGTCCGTACAGAGGGAGCTGAGGAAGAAGATCAGAGAAGGCAAGGACAGCTTCAGGAAGAAGATGGAGGACAAGCTGCAACAGAGCAACATTGGTGGGGTGTGGAGAAACCTTAAAACCATCTCTGGGCTCCAGAATACCTCCCCCCAGGCCACGGGGGGCAGGGATTGGGCGAACAATCTGAATCTGTTTTTCAATAGGTTTGACCAACCGCCCTCCCCCATGACTGCGCAACAACCACTGCTGCCTCTGAAGACATCAAGTCCTGCTGCCCACTCCCCACTCCACCATCACCCCCCCCACTCCCAACACACAGCCCCCCCCCCCAACCTGACCCTCACTAAGACCCAGGTGAGGACGGAGCTGAGGAAGATCAAGGCGAGGAAGGCCTCGGGACTGGACGGCATCAGTGCAAAGCTCCTCAAGTCCTGTGCAGACCAGCTGTGTGGGATTGTGGAGTACATCTTCAACCTGAGCCTGAAGCTGGTGAGGGTACCACAGTTGTGGATAACATCTTGTGTGGTACCTGTACCAAAGACTTCCCACTCCAAAGATCTGAACAGCTACAGACCAGTGGCCCTGACGTCCCACATGATGAAGACCCTGGAGAGACTGCTCCTTGCTCACCTCTGCCCCCTGGTGGGACCAGCGATGGATCCACTCCAGTTTGCCTACCAGCATGGCATTGGGGTGGAGGATGCGGTCATCTTCCTCCTTCACCGTTCTTTGTTCCACCTGGAGAAGCCCGGGAATGCGGTGAGGATCATGTTCTTTGACTTCTCCAGTGCTTTCAACACCATCCAACCGATGATCCTGAAGGACAAGCTGCTGTGCGCAGGGGTGGACCAGCACCTGTCATCATGGATCCTGGACTACCTCACTAACCGGCCACAGTTTGTGAGAACCCGGGACTGTGTGTCCGACACGATCATCGGTAGCACGGGGGCCCCCAGGGAACGGTTTTGGCTCCCTTCCTGTTCACCCTTTATACTGCAGACTTCTCACACAACACAACACACTGCCATCTACAGAAGTTCTCTGATGACTCTGCGTTCGTTGACCTCATCTCCAACGGAGATGAAGTTGAGTACAGAGGGCTTATCCAGGACTTTGTGGACTGGTGCCATCGGAACTGCCTCCAGATCAACGCGTGGAAAACTAAGGAGCTGGTGGTGGACTGCCACAGGCAAGGACAACCCCTCACAGCACCAGTAAATATACAGGGAACAGACATCGAGATGGTGACATCCTACAGGTACCTGGGTGTTCATCTGAACAATAAACTAGACTGGTCACACAATACTGACGCACTCTACAAGAAGGGACAGCGCAGGCTGTTCCTACTGAGGAGACTCAGGTCTTTTAGTGTACAAGGGGCGCTGCTGAAGACATTCTACGACACGGTGGTGGCATCAGCCATCACTTTTGGAGTGGTCTGCTGGGGCAGTGGCATTACAGCAGCCGATAGGAAGAGACTGAACAAACTGATCAAGAAAGCTAGCTCTGTCCTGGGGCAGCGCCTTGACCTAGTGGAGGAGATGGGAGAGAGAAGGATGGTGGCTAAACTGTCATCTCTGCTGGAGTCCAAGTTCCACCCTATGCAGGACACACTGAATGCACTAAGGAGCTCATTTAGCAGCAGACTACATCATCCTAGGTGCACAACCGAGAGGTTTCGCAGGTCCTTCCTACCTACGGCTGTCAGACTGTACAACCTAAGCAGGGCTGCTCGCAGAGATAGCAAAAAGACGTGACAACCTAATAGTATTGAATGCAAAAGACGCAATAGACTTACACAATGGTCCCCTCCGGTATACAACTAGGAAAATACCGGTAGCTACGGAGGGTGACAATATGTATGTGTACATAATCATACCATGTAGGATAACTAAGTAGACGGTTATGCTTTTTCATTCCATCTAGCGACAATGCTCCACATTGTGTGTTTATATATTTACATATTTATTCCATCTAGCTACAATGTTCCGCACTGTGTGTGTTTATATATTACATATTTATTCCATCTAGCTACAATGCTCCGCAATGTGTGTGTTTATATATTTACATATTTATTCCATCTAGGTACAATGCTCCACACTGTGTGTGTTTATATATTTACATATTTATTCCATCTAGCTACAATGCTCCGCACTGAGTGTCTATATATTTATGTTTATATGTACATACTATGTATACTCGCTGCTCTTGTTTTTTCTTGCCTTCTGATTGTTGCTCTGAGTGTTGCTATCCCTGTGCTGTTGCAATCCTGGAATTTCCCCATTGTTGGACTAATAAAGGCTTATCTTATCAAAAATGGCTCTTGGGCTACACGCAAACCCATTACATTTTGGAGGTGATCCATGAGAGATGGAAGGAGCCTTGGCAGAGGTATGCGCTCTCTGAGTGCTTTTCTAGTTTATATTGGTGTTTATATTTATCTGAAATGAATAAATCATTCATTCATTCATTCTTTGTGTGCCATACAGTATATGATAAAATTGTTAAAGACTCATCAAATCTAAACTTTGCTGCGAAAACTATACTTCCATGTTTTTGTTGATAATAAACGAGGACATTCCATATGTTGCTTCCTCAGCATTTTCCTCCTCCTCCTCCCTCCATCCATCAGCTCCACAGAATCAGAAGAGTGGGTAATATTTCTTGGTTTCAGCCTTCCCTCATAAGTCCTAACCTCCGTTTGATTGCATCTTGGCTGTGCCTTTTGGGGTTCATATCACATAACTTAGCTTCATCATTCTCCCGCATCAGTTCTGCTTTTAAATAATCTGACTCACCGGCACATAAACCAATCCCTGGTTATTAGTCTAGCCTGTTGGGACCTGCGGTCAGTCTTGGCTGCAGCTGCTTCTCCAGCTGAGGGTATATGAGTTTTCGTAAACCTAGGAAGCATCTTGTCCGCCTTTATTCAGTTACTGTGAGGTCATTTTTAAAAGAATCAGCCAGGAATTGTTTGAAGCCACTGGATTTCCTTGACAAAAAAAATAAATAATTAAAACAGCTATAATGTTCTTCAATCTAAGGGCATTTTCACACCTGAGTGGTCTGGACCAAGGTGAAGATTTATGGATGTAGTAAAGGAGGACATGGAGAGGGTTGGTGTTACAGAGGAAGATGAAGGGACAAGGTGAGATGGTGGCAGATGATTCACTGTGGAGACCCTTAAAGGGAGCAGTCGAAGGAAGAAGAAAAAGAACTTGTGAGAGCAATTTTATATTTTCTACTCTTACTGTATGTAATTTGCATATTTTAATAGTAATGACTTGTATATTTCTCCTTTTCTTTGTCTGAAGACACTGATCTCTGCTAGGTGTTCTCCAGTTAGGAGGATACTGCCTGTTGTAAACTAGAGTTCTGGTGAAGGGGTTGTCAGGTTTATTACCCAGGATGTGGAGAGCTGGAGGGGGTTGACTGGTTTCCTGTGTGGTGCTTGCTTGTCACTGGTTAATGGAATAGAGATGTGTATGTGTTTTACTGTTTTATGACCTCCTGTGGATGTGTGTATATTGGCATGGTTCTAAGACCCACTGAGCAGATACAGACTCAAAAGCAGATTCAATTATCTTTATTATGTGCTGAGTGTGTGCGTGCATGTGTGTGTGTGTATAGATGTAGCAGTCGGGGGCGAGCAGAGCACCGTGCAGCCTGGCAACCCTAGGGATAAGCAAAGACAGGGAGGATTAGCGTCTGACCCCGGAGGGAATGTACAGGGATGTCTAGTGCTTACTGTTTGATGAGATGGTGGACCGCTCAGGTTCGACCCAAAGGCTTTGGCCAGGGAGACAGCGCCCACTGTCCCGGTTGCTGCTGGAGAGGATGCAAGTGTTTGTAGAGGTGTGGTGTTGCTCGGTCCGCCACCAGGAGGGAGAGGTCCGCCGCCATGGATCTCTGCCTGTGCACAGGGGCATGAGCGTAGAATAATGATGAGAGTGGAGATGACTTACTTGTCGTGGAGGTGAGAATCCTTCCTGATGACTGGCAAAGAGAAGCGAGATACTTTGGAAGATGTTGACTGTGACGAGGAAGACTATGAGGAAGACGAAGGCATGTGCTGGTCCCATCAGACCGTGGAGAAAGACGACTCAGCACTGATCTATGGACAGCACGGTCTAAATAGCTCCGGTGATGAGTGAGAGCAGGTGTGCGTACAGCTGTGGAGAAAAAAGCAGGCCGGGCGAATAATCACAGTACTCCCCCCCCCCCCCCCACGAGGTGCCTCTCGGCGACCGATCCAACCTACCTGGGTGCATCCGGTGGAAGTCCCTGATGAGTTGAGGATCCAACACAAAGGAGGGATGCACCCAGGACCTCCACTCAGGGCCGTAACCCACCCAGTCTACCAGGTACTGCAGGCCGTGACCCCGGTGACGGACGTCCAGGATGGCGTTGACCTTCCATGTCGGGTCGAGGAGGGCAAAGAGGGCTGGAACAGAACGGCTTGACCTGAGAGACATGAAAGGTGGGACAGATGCAGAGGGAGGGGGGAAGAGATAGGCGCACAGCCACAGGATTAACAATATGGGTTATAGCAAAGGGCCCAATAAACTGCTGAGAGAGTTTCCTCGACTCAGCCTTGAGGTTGATGTGTTTCGTTGAGAGCCATACCTGTTGGCTCACCCGGTAGGGGGGAGCCGGCGTCCTGCGACGATTGGCGATCATGGTGTTGCGTTCTGCCGTGCGCCACAGCGTGGTCTGGGTAGCTCTCCACAGCCGGCGGCAGTGCCTCAGGTGGGCTCGGATGGATGGTCCTCCTCTGGAAACAACGGAGAATTGTAGCCCAGAGAGGCCTCAAAAGGGGACCCACCGATAGCTGATGACACGGTGGTGCTATGTGCATACTCGATCCACGGAAGGTGGGTGCTTCAGGACACTGGGTTGGTGGTGGTGACGCAGCGCAGCCTCCAACTCTGCAGGTTGTACTTTGACGACAGGCTCACCGTCGCCCCAATGGCATTGCAAAAGGATCTCCACACCTGGGAAACAAACTGGGGCCCCCGGTTGGAGACAATGTCCAGGGGGATGCTGTGCAACCTCATCACATGAAGGACAAGTAGGTCCACTGTCTCCTTCGCTGTGGGCAGCCCCTGTAGGGGGATGAAGTGGGCTGCCTTCGAGAACCTGTCCACGATGGTGAGGATGACGGTGTGGTGGTTAGAGGGTGGGAGACCGGTGATGAAGTCCAGGTCCATGTGGGACCAGGGCCTACCAGGGGTAGGAAGAGGGTGGAGAAGACCGGCCGGAGGAGAGGAGGAAGTCTTGCTGGTGGTGCATTGGGGGCAGGCGTGGATATATTACCCGACGTCCTTCCAGAGCGAAGGCCACCAAAACGTCCTCTGCAGGAGCGCCACCGTGCATGCCATCCCAGGGTGGCACGAGAGCTTGGAGGAGTGGGCTCAATTGATCACCTCGCCCTGAATGGCTGATGGGACAAACAGCCTCCCCACTGGTCCCTCGCCCGGGTCCGCCTTGGTCTCCTGCACTCTCAGGACCTTCTCTTTGATGCCCCATGAGAGGGCTCCCATGATGCACGATGGGGGAACAATGGGATGCTCCGACAACTCCGCTGCATCTGAGGCGAATTGTCTGGACAGGGCATCTGGCTTGGTGTTTTTGGACCCGGGGCGGTAGGTAATGGTGAAATCGAAGCGGCCAAAAAACTAACGGGCCTGGCGCGCATTCAGGCGTTTGGCCGTCCTGAGGTACTCCAAGTTTTTGTGGTCCATCCAGACGACAAACGGCTGGGAAGCCCCCTCCAGCCAATGGCGCCACTCCTCCAGTGCAAGCTTGACTACCAGGAGCTCTCTGTCACTGATGTCATAATTCAATTCAATTCAATTCAGCTTTATTTATACAGCGCCACATCACAACAGAAGCCATCTCGCGGCGCCACAAATGCAAAGAAAACCCCAGAATCTCAGAAAAACCCAGCAATCATACGATCCCCTATGAGCAAGCACTTAGCAACAGTGGAGAGGAAGAACTCCCATTTAACAGGAAGAAACCTCTAGCAGAACCAGGCTCAGGGAGAGGCAGTCATCTGCTGCGACTGGCTGGGGGTGAGGGGATAGAGAGGGTGGAGAGGACAGACATAAAGAACATAACAGTGAGAAGCCAAGTACATTATTGGAGGTCAACCAGCAGTATGAATCAAATAACAGCAGGACAAAAATGGGGTTAAGAGACACAAAATCCCTCCTTAATTGTAAACTATATTAAAAAGGAAGGATTTTACCCTGTTCTTAAAAACAGAGACCGAGTCTGACTCCGGGACCCAGAGTGGTAACTGGTTCCAGAGAGAAGGACCTTGGTAGCAGAAGGCTCTGCCTCCCAATGTACTTTTGGAGATTCTGGCCACCACAAGTAGTCCAGCATTTTGGGAGTGTAATGCTCTATTAGGATGGTAAGGTAATATCAGATCCTTTATATATAGGGGGCCTGATTATTAAGAGCTTTGAAAGTGAGAAGAAGGATTTTAAACTTGATTCTAAATTCTATGGGAAGCCAATGAAGGAAGGACAGAACCGGGGAGATATGATCTCTTTTTCTAGAACCAGTTAAAACTCTAGCAGCAGCATTTTGAATCAAATGAAGATTTTTTTAAGGATATTTTAGGACAACCAGAAAATAGCGAATTACAATAATCTAATCGAGAGCTGACAAATGCGTGAATCAGTTTCGCAGCATCATTCAGAGACAAGATGCTCCTAATCTTAGCAATATTGTGCAGATGATAGAAGGCAGTCTTAGAAACAGATTTAATATGTGAATTAAAGGACAGATCTTGATCAAAAATAACTCCAAGGTTCCTCACAGAACTATTCAGAGTGAGAGTGGTGGCATCTAAATTAAGGGCATGATTTGGGAAGGAATTTCTAAGATGTTTTGGGCGAACAAGAATGACTTCAGTCTTATCTGAGTTTAATAGTAGAAAATTACAAGTCATCCAAGCTTTGATGTCCTTAAGACAGGCATCTAACTTGGCTAACTGATTACAATCATTGGGCTTCATTGACAGGTATAGTTGTGTGTCGTCTGCGTAACAGTGAAAATGTATACAATGCTTTCTAATGATATTGCCTAACGGAAGCATATATAAACTAAAAACAGTAGGGCCTAACACAGATCCCTGTGGAACTCTGTGACTGAGCTTAGAGTTGGAGGAAAATTCATCATTGATGTGGACAAACTGAAATCTGTTGGACAAGTAAGATCTAAACTGCTGCAACAGAGTTCCATTTAGTCCAACATAGTGTTCTAATATATCAAGTAAAATGGCATGATCGATAGTGTCAAAGGCTGCACTAAGCTCTAAAAGGACAAGTACAGAAACAAGTCCATTATCAGATGCGATCAGGAGGTCATTAGTGACCTTCACTAAGGCAGTTTCAGTGCTGTGATGAACTCTGAACCCAGATTGAAACTCCTCAAACAAACCAACTCCCTGCAAGTGGTCAAACAATTGTGCAGCAACAACTCTTTTCCAAGATTTTTGAAATGAAAGAGAGATTAGAGATTGGTCGATAGTTGGCCAAAACTCCCGGATCGAGCGTTGGTATTTTGAGTAAGGGTTTAATTACAGCAACTTTAAAAGCCAGTAGTACATAACCCAGAGTTAAAGAAGAATTAATTATAAGAAGAATACGGCTACCAATAATTGGGAAGATAATTTTAAATAACCTGGTAGGAATAGGGTCCAAAAGGCAAGATGAAGGCTTAGATGAGGAAATTATGTTATCCAACTCTAAAAGGTCGATTGGAGTAAACTTATCTAAACAGATATCAATTGAGGGAGTTGTAGTAAGATAAGATAAGATAAGATAAGCCTTTATTAGTCCCATAATGGGGAAATTCCAGGATTGCAACAGCACAGGGATAGCAACACTCTGAGCAACAATCAGAAGGCAAGAAAAAACAAGAGCAGCTAGTATACATATGTACATATTAATATAAATATAATATATAATTAATATATTAATATAATAAATTATATTAATTAATTAATTAATTAATATAAATATATATATATATATATATATATATACACAGTGCGGAGCATTGTAGCTGGATGGAATATATATATGAGTATATAAACACACAGTGCGGAGCATTGTAGCTAGATGGAATGAATATGTAGATATATAAACACACCCAGTGCGGAGCATTGTAGCTAGATGGAATAAATATGTAAATATATAAACACACACAGTGCAGAGCATTGATGCTAGATGGGATGAAACAGCACAACCATCTACTTAGTTATCCTACATGGTATGATTATGTACCCATACATATTCTCACCCTCCATAGCGACCGGTATTTTCCTAGTTGTATGCCGAAGGGGACCATTGTATAAGTCTATTGCGTCTTTTGCATTCAAAAACTATTAGGTTGTCACGTCTTTTGCCTATCTCTGCGAGCAGCCCTGCTTAGGTTGTACAGTCTGACAGCCATTGGTAGGAAGGACCTGCAAAACCTCTCGGTTGTGCACCTAGGATGATGTAGTCTGCTGCTAAATGAGCTACTCAGTACATTCAGTATGTCCTGCATAGGGTGGAACTCGGCCTCCAGCAGACATGACAGTTTAGCCACCGTCCTTCTCTCTCCCATCTCCTCCACTGGGTCAAGGTGCTGCCCCAGGTCAGAGCTAGCTTTCTTGATCAGTTTGTTCAGTCTCTTCCTATCGGCTGCCGTAATGCCACTGCCCCAGCAGACCACTCCAAAAGTGATGGCTGATGCCACCACCGTGTCATAGAATGTCTTCAGCAGCGCCCCTTGTACACCAAAAGACCTGAGTCTCCTCAGTAGGAACAGCCTGCGCTGTCCCTTCTTGTAGAGTGCGTCAGTATTGTGTGACCAGTCCAGTTTATTGTTCAGATGAACACCCAGGTACTTGTAGGATGTCCCCATCTCGATGTCTGTTCCCTGTATATTTACTGGTGCTGTGAGGGGTTGTCCTTGCCTGCGGCAGTCCACCACCAGCTCCTTTGTTTTCCTCGCATTGATTTGGAGGCAGTTCCGATGGCACCAGTCCATGAAGTCCTGGATAAGCCCTCTGTACTCAGCTTCATCTCCATTGGAGATGAGGCCAACGATCGCAGAGTCGTCAGAGAACTTCTGTAGATGGCAGTGTGTTGTGTTGTGTGAGAAGTCCGCAGTATAAAGGGTGAACAGGAAGGGAGCCAAAACCGTTCCCTGGGGGCCCCCGTGCTACCGATGATCGTGTCGGACACACAGTCCCGGGTTCTCACAAACTGTGGCCGGTTAGTGAGGTAGTCCAGGATCCATGACGACAGGTGCTGGTCCACCTCTGCGCACAGCAGCTTGTCCTTCAGGATCATCGGTTGGATGGTGTTGAAAGCACTGGAGAAGTCAAAGAACATGATCCTCACCGCATTCCCGGGCTTCTCCAGGTGGGACAGAGAACGGTGAAGGAGGAAGATCACCGCATCCTCCACCCCAATGCCATGCTGGTAGGTGAACTGGAGTGGATCCATCGCTGGTCCCACCAGGGGGCGGAGGTGAGCAAGGAGCAGTCTCACCAGGGTCTTCATCATGTGGGACGTCAAGGCCACTGGTCTGTAGCTGTTCAGGTCTTTGGGGTGGGAAGTCTTTGGTACAGGTACCACACAAGATGTTTTCCACAGCTGTGGTACCCTCCCCAGCTTCAGGCTCAGATTGAAGATGTACTCCACAATCCCACACAGCTGGTCTGCACAGGACTTGAGGAGCTTTGCGCTGATGCCGTCCGGTCCCGACGCCTTCCTCGCCTTGATCTTCCTCAGCTCCGTCCTCACCTGGGTCTTAGTCAGGGTCAGGTTGGGGGGCTGTGTGTTGGGAGTGGGGGGGAGTTGGTGGAGTGGGGAGTGGGCAGCAGGACTTGATGTCTTTAGAGGCAGCAGTGGTTGTTGTGCAGTCAGGGGGGAGGGCGGTTGGTCAAACCTATTGAAAAACAGATTCAGATTGTTCGCCCACTCCCTGCCCCCCATGGCCTGGGGGGAGGTATTCTGGAGCCCAGAGATGGTTTTAAGGTTTCTCCAGACCCCGCTGATGTCGCTCTGTTGCATCTTGTCCTCCATCTTCTTCCTGAAGCTGTCCTTGCCTTCTCTGATCTTTCTCCTCAGCTCCCTCTGTACGGACTTCAGCATCTCCCTGTTCCCCGACCTGAAGATCCTCTTCTTCCCTCTCAGAAGTGTTTTTATCTCAGGGTTGATCCAGGGTTTGTTGTTTGAGCAACACCGTATGGTCTTGGTAGGAACGGTGTTGTCCACACAGAAGCTGATGTAGTCCGTGATGGTGTGAGTGAGGCCATCGATGTCCTCACCATGTGGATCGCAGAGCTGCTCCCAGGTGGTGGTTTCAAAACAGCCCTTTAGAGTGTCCTTTGCCTCCTCAGACCATAACTTCACTGTGCGCATGGCCGGAGGTTGTCTGTGCACTAGGGGTTTGTACACCGGCCAGAGATGAACCAAATTGTGATCCGATCTCCCGAGTGGGGGAAGTTGTAATGAGGTGTACGCCTCCTTAGTGTTTGCGTAGAATAAGTCCAGTGTTTTATTGTCTCAAGTGTGGCATGTGACATACTGGGTAAACGTAGGTAGAATGGGAGGCAGTGAAACATGGTTGAAATCGCCTGAGATGAGGAGAAGAGCATCTGGGTGTTCTGTCTGCAGCCTGCCAGTTACTGAATGGATGACGTCACACGCTGTAGTAGTTAATGTACTTGAGTTTATGGTAGGAAGAATCTGACTGATTTCATCTCTAATAGATAAAATTTTATGATTAAAGAAGTTCAGAAAGTCCTGACTAGAAAGCTCAGGGGGGATGCGAGGATTGACCGAGTCCTGGCTCTTTGTAAGCCTGGCTATAGTGTTGAAGAGAAACCTGGGGTTATTCTTGTTTGCTTCTATTAATGCAGAATAATAGCTTGATCTAGCTTTTCTTAGAGATTTTTTATAGATTAAGAAATGATTTCTCCACGATAAATATAATTCATCTAAATTAGTAGAACGCCATTTTGACAAGTCTTCTGTTTTAAGCCACGAGTTTCTGAGTTAAACCAAGGGGTTAGAAATCTCTGGTTAGACTTTTTCTTCTTTAAAGGGGCTACCAAATCTAGAGTCCGATGCAGAGAGGCTGTAACACTATCAACCATACTGTCAACTACGAATGGAGCAGACTCTCCATCTTTTATTTCTGTGGTTTCTGTTGTGTTGACCCATGGTATAGAGGAGACAGTCTGAAAAAATTTGGTAACAGTGTCATCAGAAAGACATCTGCTGTAGTAGTATTTTTCTTTAGGAAACAAGTAATCATCACCAACCATCACCAAGCAATCACCCCCTCATGGATCGTCACCTTATCATGGTGGGGGGGTTTGCATGCCCCATTGATCCCAGGAGCTATGTTGTCCGGGGCAATTTGCCTCTGATAGGGTCACCCAAGACAAACTGGTCCTGGGTGAAGGGCCAGACTAAGAACAATCCAACAGACTCTCATGATAAATTCTATATCAAGGATTCAGTGTACCCTGCCTGGTATGGGGTTACCGGGGCCCCACCCTGGAGCCAGGCCTGGGGGAGGGGCTCAAAGGCTAGCGTCTGGTGGCTGGGTTTCCACCCATGGGACCCGGCCGGGCTCAGCCCGAAGGAGTTACATGGGTCCGCCCTCCAGTGGGCTCACCACCTGCAGGAGGGATCATGGGGGTCCGGTGCTATGTGGATTAGGTGGCGATCAAAGGCGGAGACCTTGGCGGACTGACCTCAAGCTTTCTAAACTGGCTTTTGGTACATGGAATGTCACCTCTCTGGTGAGGAAGGAGCCTGAGCTGGTGTACGAGGTTGAGAGATACCGGCTAGATATAGTCGGCCTCACCTCAACGCACAGCTCTGGTTCCGGAACCAGTCTCCTGGAGAGGGCCTGGAGCTTGGCCTTTTCTGGAGTTGCCCCGGGCGAGAGGCGACGAGCAGGGGTGGGTATTCTTGTATCCCTCTACCTTGCTGCCTCTATATTGGAGTTTTCCCCGGTGGACAAAAAGGTTGCTTCCCTGCGCCTTCGGGTTGGGAAACAGGTCCTGACCATCATTTGTACCTATGCACCAAATGATGTTTCAGAGTATCCACCCTTTTTGGAGTCTGTGACTGGGGTGCTGGAGGGTGCTCCTCTTGGAGACTCCATTGTCCTACTGGGGGACTTCAATGCGCACGTGGGCAGCGACAGTGAAACCTGGAGGGGAGTGACTGGGAGGAACGGCCTGCCCGATCTGAACCCGAGTGGTGTTCAGTTATTGGACTTCTGTGCTAACCACAGTTTGTCCATAACGAACACCATGTTCAAGCATAAGGGTGTCCATATGTGCACCTGACACCAGGACACCCTAGGTTGCAGGTCGATGATCGATTTTGTTATCATGTCATCAGATCTGCGACCGTATGTCTTGGACACCCGGGTAAAGAGAGGTGCAGATCACCACCTGGTGGTGAGTTGGATCCGATGGCAGGGGAGGAAGCCATTCAGACCTGGTAGACCCAAACATATAGTGAGGGTGTGCTGGGAACATCTGGCTGAGGCCCCTGTCTGGGAGGTCTTCAACTCCCACCTCCGGAAGAACTTCAACCACATTCCGAGGGAGTCTGGAGACATGGAGTCTGAATGGGCCATGTTCTCCACCTCTGTTGTTGAAGCGGCAGCACAGAGCTGCGGCCGCAAGGTGGTTGGTGCATCTTGTGGTGGCAACCCCCGAACCAAGTGGTGGACACCAGTGGTGAGGGGGGCCATTAAGCTGAAGAAGGAGTCCTATCAAGCTTGGTTGGCTTGTGGGACTCCCAAAGCAGCTGAGGCGTACCGGCAGGCCAAGCGGAGTGCAGCTCGGGTGGTTGCTGAGGAAAAAGCCCGGGTATGGGAGGAGTTCGGTGAGGCCATGGAACAAGACTTTCGGTCGGCCTCGAATAGATTCTGGCAAACTGTCCAGCGGCTCAGGAGGGGAAAGCAGCTCCTTGTCCACACTGTGTTTGGTGCCGATGGGGCACTGTTGACTTCAACTAGGGATATCGTCGGGCGGTGGAAGGAATACTTCGAGGATCTCCTCAGTCCCACTGATATGCCTTCCACAGAGGAAGCAGGGTTTGGGGACGAGGGGGATGACTCGCCTATCACAGGGGGTGAGGTTGCCAAGGTGGTTAAAAATCTCCTTGGTGGCCGGGCCCCAGGGGTGGACGAGATTCACCCTGAGTACCTCAAGGCCCTGGATGTTGTTGGGCTGTCATGGTTGACACACCTCTGCAACATTGCGTCATGGTCGGGGGCAGTGCCTTTGGCATGGCAAACCGGGGTGGTGGTTCCTCTCTTCAAAAAAGGGGACCGGAGGGTGTGCTCCAACTTTAGAGGGATCACACTCCTCAGCCTCCCTAGGAAGGTCTATGCCAAGGTACTGGAGAGGAGAGTCCGGCCGTTGGTCGAACCTCAGATTCAGGAGGAGCAATGTGGTTTTCGTCCTGGCCGTGGCACATTGGACCAGCTCTTTACCCTCTCGAGAATTCTCGAGGGTTCGTGGGAGTTTGCCCAACCAGTTTACATGTGTTTTGCAGACTTGGAGAAGGCATTTGACCGCGTCCCTCATAGTTTTTTGTGGGGGGTGCTTCGGGAGTATGGGGTATCGGGCTTGTTGTTACGAGCTATTCAGTCTCTGTACAATCTTTGTGAGAGTTTGGTTCGTATTGCCAACACTCGGTCAGAGTCATTCCCAGTAAGACTTGGACTCCGCCAGGGCTGCCCTTTGTCACTGATCCTGTTCATAATTTTTATGGACAGGATTTCTAGGCGCAGCCAGGGAATGGAGGGTGTCATGCTTGGTGACCACAGGATCTCTGTTGTTTGCAGATGATGTTGTCCTGTTGGCTTCATCCAGCAATGACCTACAGCTCTTGCTGGCACGGTTTGCCACTGAGTGTGAAGCGGCTGGGATGAGAATCAGCACCTCCAAATTCGAGTCCATGGTCCTCAGCCGGAAAAAGGTGGATTGTCCTCTCTGGGTTGGGGACAGGCTCCTGCCCCAAGTGGAGGAGTTTAAGTATCTTGGGGTCTTGTTCACGAGTGAGGGGAAAATGGAGCGAGAGATTGACAGACGGATTGGAGCAGCATCTGCAGTCATGCGGACGTTGTACCGGTCTGTTGTGGTGAAGAGGGAGCTTAGTTCTAAGGTAAAGCTGTCGATTTACCAGTCAATCTACGTTCCTACTCTCACCTATGGTCACGAGCTTTGGGTAATGACCGAAAGAACAAGATCGCGGATACAAGCGGCTGAAATGAGCTTTCTCCGTAGGATTGCTGGACTCACCCTCAGAGATAGGGTGAAGAGCTCAGTCATCCGGGAGAGGCTCAGAGTAGAACCGCTGCTCCTCCACATTGAAAGGAGTCAGTTGAGGTGATATGGGCATCTGATTAGGATGCCTCCTGGATGCCTCCCACTTGAGGTGTTTCAGGCGCGTCCCACTGGGAGGAGACCTCGGGGCAGACCCAGGACTCGGTGGAGAGACTATGTCTCCCAGCTGGTCTGGGAATGCCTTGATGTCCTCTCTGAAGAGCTGGAGCAAGTGGCTGGGAAGAGGGAAGTCTGGGCTTCTCTGCTTGAACTGCTGCCTCCGTGACCCGGACCTCCGGAAAAGTGGTAGAAGATGGATGGATGGATGGATGGAAACAAGTAATCAGAGATAGTGAAATCAAAAGTTAACAGACAATGGTCTGACAGTACAGGATTATGAAGAGACACTACCAGATTTTCTATATCTATACCATAAGTCAAAACAAGGTCCAGTGTATGGTGGAGATAATGGGTAGAATTTTTTACTTTCTGGGAAAACCCCATTGAGTCTAAGATTGGATTGAATGCCTTATTAAGACAAGTCACTCTCTACATCAACATGTATATTAAAGTCCCCTACAATAATTATTCTATCAGACTTCAGCACTAAATCAGCTAAAAATTTGGCAAATTCGGATAGAAACTCTGAATAGGCCGAGGGAGGACGATAAACTATGGTAAAGAGAATTGGGATCAAGCCAAGATAGCCAACATGCCCCACACTGAGGACCAAACCTTCAAAGGAATTAAAACGTGATTTTTTGCTTAACATTAACTAGTAATTTAGAATGGAAAATTGCTGCCACTCCACCTCCACGACCAGAACCTCTGGGGTTATGACAGTTTAAATAACCAGAGGGAGTTGATTCATTCAAACCAACATAGTCATCTTGCCCAAACCAAGTCTCTGTGAGGGATAATAAAGCGATCTAATGATCGATTTAATCGATCATGAACAGGAAGAGACTTAGGAGCTAGAGACCTAATATTCAATAAACCACATTTAATTTTTAAATTTCGGGGAGGAACAGAGGCCATCCATCCATCCATCCATCCATCCATCTTCTACCGCTTTTCCGGAGGTCCGGGTCGCGGAGGCAGCAGTTCAAGCAGAGAAGCCCAGACTTCCCTCTCCCCAGCCACCTGCTCCAGCTCTTCAGAGAGGATACCAAGGCGTTCCCAGACTAGCTGGGAGACATAGTCTCTCCACCGAGTCCTGGGTCTGCCCCGGGGTCTCCTCCCAGTGGGACGTGCCTGAAACACCTCAAGTGGGAGGCGTCCAGGAGGCATCCTAATCAGATGCCCATACCACCTCAACTGACTCCTTTCAATGTGGAGGAGCAGCGGTTCTACTCTGAGCCTCTCCCGGATGACTGAGCTCCTCACCCTATCTCTGAGGGTGAGTCCAGCAATCCTATGGAGAAAGCTCATTTCAGCCGCTTGTATCTGCGATCTCGTTCTTTCGGTCATTACCCAAAGCTCGTGACCATAGGTGAGAGTAGGAACGTAGATTGACTGGTAAATCGACAGCTTTGCCTTAGAACTAAGCTCCCTCTTCACCACAACAGACCGGTACAACATCCGCATCACTGCAGATGCTGCTCCAATCCGTCTGTCGATCTCTCGCTCCATTTTCCCCTCACTCGTGAACAAGACCCCAAGATACTTAAACTCCTCCACTTGGGGCAGGAGCCTGTCCCCAACCCGGAGAGGACAATCCACCTTTTTCCGGCTGAGGACCATGGACTCGGACTTGGAGGTGCTGATTCTCATCCCAGCCGCTTCACACTCAGCGGCAAACCGTCCCAGCAAGAGCTGTAGGTCATTGCTGGATGAAGCCAACAGGACAACATCATCTGCAAACAACAGAGATCCTGTGGTCACCAAGCATGACACCCTCCATTCCCTGGCTGCGCCTAGAAATCCTGTCCATAAAAATTATGAACAGGACCGGTGACAAAGGGCAGCCCTGGCGGGGTCCAACTCTCACTGGGAATGACTCCGACCGAGTGTTGGCAATGCGAACTAAACTCTCACAACGGTCGTACAGAGACCGAATAGCTCGTAACAACAAGCCCGATACCCCATACTCCCGAAGCACCCCCCACAAAAATCCACGAGGGACGCGGTCAAATGCCTTCTCCAAGTCCACAAAACACATGTAAACTGGTTGGGCAAACTCCCACGAACCCTCAAGAATTCTCGAGAGGGTAAAGAGCTGGTCCGATGTGCCACGGCCAGGACGAAAACCACATTGCTCCTCCTGAATCCGAGGTTCGACCAACGGCCGGACTCTCCTCTCCAGTACCTTGGCATAGACCTTCCCAGGGAGGCTGAGGAGTGTGATCCCTCTAAAGTTGGAGCACACCCTCCGGTCCCCTTTTTTGAAGAGAGGAACCACCACCCCGGTTTGCCATGCCAAAGGCACTGCCCCCGACCTCCACGCAATGTTGCAGAGGCGTGTCAACCATGACAACCCAACAACATCCAGGGCCTTGAGGTACTCGGGGCGAATCTCGTCCACCCCCGGGGCCCGGCCACCAAGGAGATTTTTAACCACCTTGGCGACCTCAGCCCCTGTGATAGGCGAGTCATCCCCCTCGTCCCCAAACCCTGCTTCCTCTGTGGAAGGCGTATCAGTGGGATTGAGGAGATCCTCGAAGTATTCCTTCCACCGCCCGACGATATCCCCAGTTGAAGTCAACAGTGTCCCATCCGCACCATACACAGTGTGGACGGGGAGCTGCTTTCCCCTCCTGAGCCGCCGAACAGTTTGCCAGAATCTCTTTGAAGCCGACCGAAAGTCTTGTTCCATGGCCTCACCGAACTCCTCCCATACCCGGGTTTTTGCTTCAGCAACCACCCGAGCTGCACTCCGCTTGGCCTGCCGGTACACCTCAGCTGCTTCGGGAGTCCCACAAGCCAACCAAGCTTGATAGGACTCCTTCTTCAGCTTAATGGCCCCCCTCACCACTGGTGTCCACCACTTGGTTCGGGGGTTGCCACCACGAGATGCACCGACCACCTTGCGGCCGCAGCTCTGGGCTGCCGCTTCAACAACAGAGGTGGAGAACATGGCCCATTCAGACTCCATGTCTCCAGACTCCCTCGGAATGTGGTTGAAGTTCTTCCGGAGGTGGGAGTTGAAGACCTCCCGGACAGGGGCCTCAGCCAGACGCTCCCAGCACACCCTCACTATACGTTTGGGTCTACCAGGTCTGAATGGCTTCCTCCCCTGCCATCGGATCCAACTCACCACCAGGTGGTGATCAGTTGACAGCTCTGCACCTCTCTTTACTCGGGTGTCCAAGACATACGGTCGCAGGTCTGATGATACGATAACAAAATCGATCATCGACCTGCGGCCTAGGGTGTCCTGGTGCCAGGTGCACATATGGACACCCTTATGCTTGAACATGGTGTTCGTTATAGACAGACTGTGGTTAGCACAGAAGTCCAATAACTGAACACCACTCGGGTTCAGATCGGGCAGGCCGTTCCTCCCAATCACCCCCCTCCAGGTTTCACTGTCGTTGCCCACGTGCGCATTGAAGTCCCCCAGTAGGACAATGGAGTCTCCAGGAGGAGCACCCTCCAGCACCCCAGTCACAGACTCCAAAAAGGGTGGGTACTCTGAAACATCATTTGGTGCATAGGCACAAATGATGGTCAGGACCCGTTTCCCAACCCGAAGGCGCAGGGAAGCAACCCTTTCGTCCACCGGGGAAAACTCCAATATAGAGGCAGCAAGGTGGGGCGATACAAGAATACCTACCCCTGCTCGTCGCCTCTCACCCGGGGCAACTCCAGAAAAGGCCAAGCTCCAGCCCCTCTCCAGGAGACTGGTTCCGGAACCAGAGCTGTGTGTTGAGGTGAGGCCGACTATATCTAGCCGGTATCGCTCAATCTCGTACACCAGCTCAGGCTCCTTCCCCACCAGAGAGGTGACATTCCACGTACCAAAAGCCAGTTTAGAAAGCTTGGGATCAGTCCGCCAAGGTCTCCGCCTTTGACTGCCACCTAATCCACATAGCACCGGACTTCCATGATCCCTCCTGCAGGTGGTGAACCTACTGGAGGGCGGACCCATGTAACTCCTTCGGGCTGAGCCCGGCTGGGTCCCATGGGTGGAAACCCGGCCACCAGACGCTAGCCTTCGAGCCCCTCCCCCAGGCCTGGCTCCAGGGTGGGGCCCCGGTAACCCCATACCGGGCGGGGTACACTGAATCCTTGATATACAATTTATCATGAGAGTCTGTTGGATCGTTCTTCGTCTGGCCCTTCACCCAGGACCAGTTTGTCTTGGGAGACCCTATCAGAGGCAAATTGCCCCGGACAACATAGCTCCTGGGATCACTGGGGCATGCAAACCCCCCCACCACGATAAGGTGACGATCCATGAGGGGGGGAACAGAGGCCAATTTATTAAATTGGTCCCTAAATTTAATAAATTGGAACAGAGGCCAATTTATTAAATTTAGGGACTTGAGGTTGGAATTTGAATTTTACCAACATTTTGTTTAATCAATTTGGGATGTTTATGCATTCTTTTTTTATTAACTTTGGGGGAGCAGAAAAAGGATCTCTAAAGGAGAAGAGAGGGGCAAAGCTGAGGGCTGATGGATGAGAAGGAGCTGCAGAAGTGCGTGTATTTTTCAAGTTGTGTTGTATTTGTCCTGGGTTACAATAATTAGGGCAACGGGAGACAGACACAATCTCTGTAGAATTATAAATTGAAGGCTGATCCAAACGGTGAAAATTATTTGAATTAATGGTATTAATACGAGAAGTGGAAACAGAACCAAAAAAGGGCAGGTTGGCAAACCCAGAAGCTTCAGAGTGAGTAAACACACCAAGTTTCAGTCACTGCACCAAAAAACACTGAATGGAATAGAACAGATTGTCTCTTAAAACACGTGCACAAGTCTATTTGGGTGGGTGCCATCACGCGTCATAAGTGATGGGCGGTTCCAAAACAAGTGAAAATTGTCTACAAAACCAATGTTAAAAATAGGACAAGTAAAACACAGCCAAGTATTAAGACTAAGAGTTCTGCTAAAATAATTGCAGCCTCGTCTGAGAGGTGCCAAAGGCCCAGAGATAAACGCACGTCTGCCACAGTTCATAAGAGTGGACAGAGGCTCCTGAAGTCACTCTTTAAAATCTCCGACGCTTCATCTGGGATGTTATTGCATCCAACATGTACAATGACATTTTGAACGTGGGGGAATTCATTTAGCAGGTCAGGGATAAGAGCGCCAATGTCAGAGACTCTAGCCCCAGGAAAAAGTTGAGTGATACAGTACCTCCTTCTGACGTTCCTCATAATCGAGTCACCAATTACCAGCGTTGTCTGGGGGGGGGGTTTGTCTGTGGATTCTGACATGGAGAGTAATTTTGAAGAGGGTGATGTTGTTGTTGCGAAGGCGGGGTGAGGCGCTCTCTTCAATCTGGAGCTGGTGTGTAATTTGACACACCCAGAGTGGTCTTAGTCCGGGGTTTGCGGACCTGAGCCGCTGCTGAAGGAGAGGAGGGAGGATGAGGGGCGTCCAGCGTCCAGGTGGGGAAAATCCTCCAAAGAAAGAATGTCAAATCTATTTTCCAAGGACACGAGAAGAGAAGAGGCGTGGCCCTGTCTGGTCGATCGACGATGGTTGCTAGCTGGTCGAACCAAGGTCCAGGGCATGCATTGAGGATGAGAGGAACCAACCGGGGCTTTGGGTTTAGTCCTGAGATGAAGCCAGTGATTGTTGCTGTGGTCATGGACATCTGCAGAGGCTGGAGCAGGGGTAGAGATGGATGGAGATGTGCTGAGCTCACCCAGGTAAGTAGCCGTCTCTGCCAGCTGCGAGTCGGTTGCTGGAGCCGATGTTCGCTCGAGAATAATGGTGTCGAGGTGGTCTTCAGTCTCGTGAATCTTATAAAGGTTAGAGAGTCTCACTTCCAACTCAGAGACCTTACTGAGGAGAGATACACAGCGGGTACACGTCAGAGATAGAGCCATGGCGTTCCAGGCGATGAGGTGGATAGCCAGCCAGCTAGCCAAAAACAGCTAAAATAGCTAAAAACAAAAACATGCAAGTTAGGTTAATTGGCATCAAACTGGGGATTCTGGATTGTCCTTGGGTGTGGCTGTGGGAGTGAATGGTTGTCTGTCTCTCTCTGCTGGCCCTGCGATGGACTGGCGATCTGTCCAGGGTGTACCCTGCCTCTCGCCCTAAGATGCTGGGATAGGCTCCAGCCCCCCCACGACCCGAAACAGATTAAGCGGAAGAAGATGAATGAATGAATGAATGAATGAAAAGTTAGCTGAAAGTTAGCTTAAAACAGCTAAAAGGCTAAAAACAGGCTAGCAGATAGCCTAGCCCGGTAAAAACAGCCCAGCCGGGGGTCTGACCTACCCGCGAGTCTGAACAGGCTTTTAGGGGAGGCCAATACCGAGCTAACACCAAACAAAAACTAATATCAACAAACAGAGATAAAAAAAATTAAAAACGAAATCAATAAAAACAAACAAAAGCGGAGAAAATAACATACTGATGCAACAAAGCGCTAACATACGCCACACCTGTTGTGTAATTAATTGTAATTAAGTCCTCTCCGCCGGGGAAAGACGACGGGAGAAGAACGCACAGGGGCGGATCTTATCTATCGGAGAGGGCTGGGACAGCATGGCTCCAGCACCAGAGTCTGAGGCGTCCACCTCCACCAGGCATTGTAGAGGGGGATCCACCTGTGCCAAGATGGGAGAGGAAGAAAATTGAGATTTCAGGTAGGTAAAAGCCGCCTCAGCCTCCTCCGTCCACCAAAAAGGCACCTTGGAGGAGGTGAGGTGGGTCAGAGGGAGGGCAGTGATGCTATAGTTTCTGACAAAGCGACGGTAGAAATTGGCAAATCCCAGAAACTGTTGAAGTTGCTTCCTGGAGGAGGGAGTTGGTCATTCTACCACCGCTTTTACCTTCTCAGGGTCTGCGATGATCTCATTGTGAGAAATGATGAACCCGAGGAATGACGTCTTGGTGGTGTGGAATTCACACTTCTCAGCCTTCACAAAGAATTTGTTCTCAAGTAGCCACTGCAAGACTCGCCTCACGTGCACTCGATGCTCATCCAAGGACTGGGAAAAAATCAAAATGTCATCCAAGTATACAGAAACGAATGAGCCCAAAAAATCCCTCAGCACATCATTAATAAGGCTTTGGAATACGGCGGGGGCGTTGGTCAGCCCAAACGACATAATGAGATATTCAAAATGGCCGCTAGGGGTCCGGAACCCTGTCTTCCATTCATCACCCTCCCGGATCCACACCAGATGGTATGCGTTACGGAGGTCAAGTTTGGTGAACCAGGAAGCCCCCTGGAGGGAATCAAAGGCCGTATTGATCAAGGGAAGCGGGTATTTGTCCTTGATAGTGATATTGTTAAGCTCCCAGAAGTCGATGCAGGGCCTCAGCGAGCCGTCTTTCTTGCCCACGAAGAAGAAGCCCGCCCCCACCGCCGAAGACGAAGGCCGGATTATGCCCAAGTTTAATGACTCCTTAATATACGTCTCCATAGCCTCCCACTCCGGTGCTGACAGGCTGTAGAGTCGACTCGATGGTAGCGGGGCTCCAGCCCGGAGGTTGATGGCACAATTGTATGGGCAGTGGGGGGGAAGAGATAGAGCTTGGGTCTTAATGAAAGCGGCCCCCAGGTTGTGATATTCCAGGGGGACTTTGGACAGATCAGGTGGGGGGTGGCGGGGACACCGAGGGGCATGGATGGCGAGCAAGCAGCGGACTGAAGGCAGGCACTGAGACAGAATGAGCTCCACGAGACTATGCTCCCCGAGCGCCAGTCGATAGAAGGATTGTGTAATCGGAGCCAGGGGTAGCCGAGGATGACAGGGGAGGTGGACACCGGTAGCACAAACAACCTGAGCTCCTCCCGATGATTCCCAGACACTATGACTGACACCGGGGCAGTCTGTTTAGACACTACGGCCAGTGGAGCTTTGGACAGGGCAATGAGTTTCAGTGGGGTCTTCAATTGGTGGCAAGGAAGCCCCAGCCGGGTTACCAGTTCCCCAGAAATGAAGCTCTGCTCGGCCCCCGAATCAACTCGGGCATGTGTGGCTATCTCAGTCTGGTTATGGACAAAGCGGATGGGTAATAGGAATCTAGTGAGGGGATTGGGTTGAGGTGAGTCTGTGAGTCCCCCTACTGCGACGCACGGACTCCCTCTTTTGGCCGTATGGGACAGGTAGCTACCTCATGCTCCTTGTTGCCTCAATAGAGGCATAGCCCTAACTCGCGGTGGTGCTGTTTCTCTGCTTATTCACAGTTTAGACTGCCCAACTACCATTGGCTCAGGGGTATCTAGAGAGTCAGAGGGAGGTGGGGCCAGCAGGGGGGGCTGCAGGGAGCGGCGAAACTGGGCACCCGAGCAGCCGGAAGCCTTACACTCGGTGGCCTGCTTCCTTAGCCAATTATCTAGGCTAATGGCTAGAGAGATAAGCTCAGTTAACCTACTGGGTTTTTCTAAGTGGGCTAGCTCATCCCGCAGGCTAGGGCTAAGGCTCGTGACAAAAATGCTACAGAGCGAGGCATCCTCCCACCCCACCTCCGTGGCCACCACCTGGAAATTGACAGCATAGTCAGCTATGGACTTGCTTCCTTGTCTTAAGTTAAGCAGCCGGGAGGTAAGCACACTGTCACGGTCGGAGTGGTCGAACACGTCGAACACCTCGTTAAACTCGTTGACAAACTGGTCATAGGTCATGTTAGCATAATCAGCCCTAGCCATCACTGCATAAGCCCAGGCTAACGCCTGCCCCTCCAGGAGATTAACTACGTAACCTATACGGCTATAATTGGTGGGAAAGTCACTGGGCACCCCCTGAAAAACTATCCCACACTGTAGTAGGAACCCCCTAGCCTCCCCTAGCTTGCCGCTAAAGCGAGTGGGCGTGGGAATTGGTGTCAGCCAGGATGATGGAGACTGAACAGGTTGGGAGCTAGCGGGAGCAGCGGCGCTACCTGAAGACAGAGGGAAGGCCTGAGGGCCTGACAGGCGATCCAACCGGGCATTAATTTGAACCAGCTGAGTGAGTATAACCTGTTGCTGGTGTGATAACTGATCCATTCGAGCCTCTAAGATGTTTACCTTGTGTGCTAGCGCGCTGTCTGCTGGGTCATTTTGGCGGAGTCGTACAGATATGGTCCTAAGACCCAGTGAGCAGACACAGACTCAAAAGCAGATTCAATTGTCTTTATTATTTGCTGAGTGTGTGCGTGCATGCGTATGTGTGTAGATGTAGCAGCCGGGGGCAAGCAGAGCACCGTGCAGCCTGGCAACCCTAGGGATCAGCAAAGACAGGGAGGATTAGCGTCTGACCCCGGAGGGAATGTACAGGGATGCCTAGTGCTTACTGTTCGATGAGATGGTGGACCGCTCAGGTTCGACCCGAAGGCTCCGGCCAGGGAGACAGCGCCCGCTGTCCCGGTTGCTGCTGGAGAGGATGCAAGTGTTCGTGGAGGTGTGGTGTTGCTCGGTCCGCCGACAGGAGGGAAAAGTCTGCCACCACGGATCTCCGCCTGTGCACAGGGGAATGAGCGTAGAATAATGATGAGAGTGGAGATGGCTTGCTTGTCATGGAGGTGAGAATCCTTCCTGACAACTGGCGAAGAGGAGCGAGATTCTTTGGAAGATGTTGACTGCGACGAGGAAGACTATGAGGAAGACGAAGGCGTGTGCTGGTCTCATCAGACCATGGAGAAAGACGACTCGGCGCTGATCTGTAGACAGCGCGGTCTAAATAGCTCCGGTGATGAGTGAGAGCAGGTGTGCGCACAGCTGTGGAGAATTAAGCAGGCCGGACAAATCATCACATAAGTGAAGTGTTCACTCTGCTTAGGTAGACTTCCTCACTCCCTGCTGTGGGCTCTGTGTGACCAGTTGTCTCTCTTGTACAAGATAAAACCAGATAATAATGAGTTGATTCTTTAACACTCTAAGAATGACAGTAATTTCCATGACAAACTGTTATTACCACAGTACGTCATGTCTGTCCACATGTGCACATGTTTTACTTTATTTACACACTTTACATTTCATCTTTGGCTGCCATCCCAGCTCAGCTGCTTCATATGGTTCAGTTACATGTTCAGGATTGTCTCAGCAGACCATATTTACAGACTTTGATAGCGTAAGCCGATTTTCTCCTTCGCCTCAATACTAATTGAGCCTCACGGAGCTGCTGATTGGATCCTGATAGGACTCAGTCGTCAACTAATTTCATGCAGGCTGCAATTTATTTATTCTTAAAATCTAATTAAATCAAGTGATGGTGTTAAAGAGGTTTAAGTCTTTTTTTAGCAGTTGCACCAGGAGCGTTTATTCATCATAATGTGGACCTTAAAGGAAATTAATATGTTTAATTACCTTAAAGCTTACATTACATTATTCCTACTTTAATGTGAATCTACAAAGAGTATTTCCCTGAGTCCTTAAATTAAATCCTTCCTTCATTTCTTGTATTGTTTAACAACTGTTGCTCAGACATAGAAAATGAAGCTGATTAAAATAAGTTGGCTAACAGGTTTAAAATGGTATTATCAAAGATTTGCGTTGAACTGGTTGAGACTGAATTGGCAGACAAAGTCAGTATGGTTCACCATGCCCAGAAACACAAAAAACAATCACTTCATTTGTCACGTTTAAATTCCCGTGGAGGGACACTTCAAATTCCCAAAGCCACGCAGTCTGTGCATCAGAAACTCATTACACGCTTATTAGCAGGCAATTAGGCAGCACTGAGCAGGAGAGCCGGTTCAAGAGATATCTGACATGACTTGTTACTTTAAATAATAAACTAAAAAAAAGTGGAATATTGTCAGCATAAAAGCAGGAAGACTTGATTTCAGCTGCTGTTGTTCCACCCAACACTTTGGAAACATTCTCTCCAGTGGGCTGGAGTTACTTACTACTCCTGTGGGGTGAGGGCTGAGTGGCCAACACCATGCGTAGAGCCAATCAGGTTAACCAGTGCGTGCCAACATTGCCAGTTTTGGGCCAGCTCCTCTGCGTCGTCAACAACAACTCCAAGATGTCGGAGGTCTCTCCACCACATCAAACGATCTGGTGCGTGGCTTGTCCTGAGGTCTTTTCCACCCTGAGGCCCTGGGGTCGAACATGAGGATGAATTTTGCCGGGTGTTCTGGTGGGAGGCGGAGGACATGGTCAAGTGTGGGCTGGAGTTAGACTGTAATATTAGCTCACTCGTGTTGAAATTACACTTTTATTAAAAGTCAGGTATCAGCCAGACAGCATTGTGTCCCCGTCTTATAAATGTAGTGCTGTTTGTTTCATTTCCATTCCTACTGGTTTTCCATAAAACTGTGCTATTCTCGTAAGCATTTTTTTCTCCACACATTCATTACATTTGTGGATTTTAGAGGTTAGAATTAAAAGTTATTGTCTTCAGAGGTTAAAGCAAAAAAAAAAAATCAAAAATCCTGAGCCTGAACTTTTTTTAGGGGCAGAGTCACGGGGTGGACACAAACACACATGCATATATATATATATATATATATATATATATATATATATATATATAGATATATATATAGATATAGATATATAGATATATATATAGATAGATAGATAGATCGGAGGTTGTTGCTATCAAGTTATATAAATTATGTACAGAATGCCCTACAATCTAAGTAAGTAAAATTTATTTATATAGCACTTTTCACAGAAAGGATAACAAAGTGCTGCACGATAAAATAAAGCACAACATCACAAATACAATAATAAAGGCATAAAAACATTAAAAAACATAAAAAACAAATCAAACTAAAAAGCCTGTTTAAACAGCAGTCTCATCGAGACCTGCTGTCCACACCCCACTCCACCAACACCCCCCCACTCCTAGCACACAGCCCCCCAACCTGACCCTCACTAAGATCCAGGTGAGGACAGAGCTGAGGAAGATCAAGGCGAGGAAAGCCTCGGGACCGGACGGCATCAGCGCGAAGCTCCTCAAGTCCTGTGCAGACCAGCTGTGTGGGATTGTGGAGCACATCTTCAAGCTGAGCCTGAAGCTGGGGAGGGTACCACAGTTGTGGAAAACATCTTGTGTGGTACCTGTCCCAAAGACTTCCCACCCCAAAGATCTGAACAGCTACAGACCAGTGGTCCTGACGTCTCACATGGTGAAGACCCTGGAGAGACTGCTCCTTGCTCACTTCCGCTCCCTGGTGGGACCAGTGATGGATCCACTCCAGTTCGCCTACCAGCATGGCATTGGGGTGGAGGATGCGGTGATCTTCCTCCTTCACCATTCTCTGTCCCACCTGGAGAAGCCCGGGAATGCGGTGAGGATCATGTTCTTTGACTTCTCCAGTGCTTTCAACACCATCCAACCGATGATCCTGAAGGACAAGCTGCTGTGCGCAGGGGTGGACCAGCACCTGTCATCATGGATCCTGGACTACCTCACTAACCAGCCACAGTTTGTGAGAACCCGAGATTGTGTATCCGACATGATCATCGGTAGCACGGGGGCCCGTCATGGAACGGTTTTGGCTCCCTTCCTGTTCACCCTTTATACTGCGGACTTCTCACACAGCACAAAACACTGCCATCTACATAAGTTCTCTGACGGCTCTGCGATCGTCGGCCTCATCTCCAAAGGAGATGAAGCTGAGTACAGAGGACTTATCCAGGACTTCGTGGACTGGTGCCATCGGAACTGCCTCCAGATCAACGCAAGGAAAACTATAGCCCCATTTCCACCAGTATCACCTTGGCTTTACTTTTTTTTTACTTGTTTCGGTTTTTCGCCATTTCCACCCAAGTCCTCACGGTTTAACCGTTACGATTTTCGTGCCTGTTCAGAGGCAGGGTACAGGCGAGCGAAAAGCGAGGTGTGAATTGACGTCAATCGACTGCTAAACGCTGATTGGTCAGGGCGTAACGTCACCAAACGCGTCCGTTTTGTTTTCTGTTGAAGCTACACGTCCGCCATTTGTAATTTCAGCGAGTAACTGCGGTGACTGGATTCACAATTGTGTTCTCATATAACGATGTCCACGCGCAAGTTTATTCCATGAACAAACGAGGAGGTGCGGACTTTTCTGTCCCTCGTAGCCGATGACTACATCCAGAGCGAGTTGGATGGGGCAACTTGCAATGAAAAAATATACCAAGAAGTGTCCGGCCTGCTATTTTGGCAGAGAATTTGGACTCGACACGGCCACGCAGTTGGAAAACGGTGACGGTGAGTGTTGTTTTGTTATTGTCCGTCTTCTTGCCTTTCGGTCAAAAGCGCACTTTATTTTAGCAATAAAGAAAGTTGTTTGATTGTGGGCAATTGTGGTGATGGCTAGCCCGCTAATAGCTAGCTACCTCTGTACCTTGCTGCTACCTGGCATCAAGCTGCTGAATCGCGCTTTTATTTCAGTATTCACGTGAACAAAACGCTGACATAAGCTTATTGTATTCTGGTTAAAAAGTTTTGTGTTTGCGGTACATGTTGCACTTTGTTTGTGAGCTTTATTGTGTGTTTTTTTCCTTCTATACACAGTTTTCAAATCCCTTGGGTCCGCCTCACTGGACTGCCTGCTCCATCACTATCCGGCATCTCCCGGTCAAGTGCTGGTAAGGCACAACAAACTGAAAATTACCACCCAGTTGTTTTTATATGTGATTGTTTTCTATAGACGCATAACAAGGAATTTAAAATGTCTTTCTACGTTTATAAAAATACTAGATTCAGGGGTGTTCATAGCCACAGTGGCCCAGTGTTATAGGTGTGTTGGTGGTGAAATACTGTTGTATTTTCCCCCCAAAAAAGGAGCACATGTACCGACTTCAAATCAAAATGCTTGATTGAAATTCTTCAAGTCAGCTAACACTATTAACCCATTCTGATTTATGAGGCCACAGCACAAAGAAATTCTTTTAAAAATAACCCATTAAATCAAAATACTTTTTACAATTAATCCTTTTTGAAATGAAGGGGGGCCTAACCACATCACCACAGAAGCTGCTTATAGTCCACTCTACTGAGGGGCAACAACATGACAGTTGAGCTTAAATACAGCAACGAAGCATCCTACCACAGGCTTTCAACAGTTTAATTCCATAATATTTTTTCTGACATGTTTTGATCCGGTGTTATCTAAATACAATGACTTCTGTCTTTCATATAGGCAAGCTAAAGAGGTCCAGCAACATTGCAGACCTTGCATCACTGATGGCCCAGAATCATGCTGAGGAGATGCGGATCCGTGAAAGGATGCTCGAACAGCGCGAAAGACACCTGCAGTTAGCCGCATTAAGAAGGGATGAGCTGACAGAGACGGCTTCCTTCCACGGAGCCTTCCGAAACCATTTTGGCAGTCTGGTCGAAGTACTGAAAGCTCCCCATTTGTTAACATGTTTTGGGAATATTTGTAATGTAATAAAATGTTAGTCTTTTGGATAAAAGTGTGGTTTGTATATTATAACACTGGATGATAAAGGCGAATAATTACATACACATTCCATTGCCTCATATGACCCTAATCCCGCTGTTCAGCCATAAAGGTGTCAAGATTTTTAATGGTAATGTAATTGTTATTGTTAAATTTAATAAATATTACCACTGCTGTATCCATTGCTCTACATTGGGTACAGTTTTTAAGTAAAATTGTAAGCAGTTGCACAGGTGTAATTTACATTCAGCAGTAGACAATGATAAAGGTAAAAGTCGAATTGGGTAAAAGGTAAGTACATGTGAATTGAATGTTCTATCGGCATTCCAAATTCTGAGAATTCCAATAAATTATAAGCAGTCTAGTATAATATAAAGCGAAAATACCCATACATGTAAACCCAAATATAACATTTTCGATGTTGTAAACGTTGACATGTATATGATAAACCTATGCTATTGTGATTCAATAGATCCATAGTGATCTTTGGTTTGAAAAAGAAAATTATAATTTGGTGTTGGGCAGTGTGACAATGTCAGTGTATTTAGTAGGATTAAAAAAAGTTTCATCATAAAATTTCTAGGTTCATTGGCAATTCCATCAAACCAAAAGTGAGTTGTCTAGCTGCAGCATATTTTTTTTTGAGTCATTTCTACGTTGTTTTAGTGTGTAATTAGCCACCACTGAACAGATAACCCTTATAAATAACAATAGATGGGAAAAATGATACACAATGGGCCTAGATTTGGATTGACTTTTTTATAATATCAATTATTTGGTTAGTTAAAGTTAACTGGAAGTATAACAAGTTTCCACATATAATTCCAAGGTCAATTGGCAATTCCATCAAACCAAAAGTGAGTTGTGTAGCTGCAGCATTTTTTTTTTTTGGAGTCATTTCTACGTTGTTTTAGTGTGTAATTAGCCACCACTGAACAGATAACCCTTATAAATAACAATAGATTGTACAATGATACTCAAATGATACACAATACAAAAAATGGGCCTAGATTTGGATTGGCTTTTTTTTATAATATTTTTAATTATTTTGTAAGTTAACTGGAAGTATAACAAGTTTCCACATATAATTCCAAGGTCAATTGGCAATTCCATCAAACCAAAAGTGCATTGTATAGCTGCTGCTTTTTTTGGGAAGTCAGTTTATTATCAGTGTATCATTATTACACAATATACAAAATGGGTCTAGATTTGGATTGGCTTTTTTTATAATATTATAAATTATTTGGTAAGTTAAAGGGGTTTAGGAATAAGTTTCTGCATAATTTTAAATTACCCCGGTGTTTCAGCATTTAATTAACCGTCTGTTAACATTTAACCGTTTTGAACAACAGAGGCGACGTAGTTTAAAAGTGCACAACATTTTATTTAAAAAACACGTTTGACATATGTATGCACACGAACACTGAACAAATGAAATGATCTCTGGTTCATATGCAGCTGCTTCAGATTCCTCCTGGGCAACTGCTATTCTCCTCTCCTGCTCCAACGTGTGTTGTCTCAATCCACGTCGTCTTCTCCTGTAAAATTCTCTTGTCTCGTTAAAGATATTCATTGTGTTAAAAACCGTGGAAATCCTCCGCTCGTAATCCGCTATTTTTTTCTGTGTTGTTGAGGAGTCAGTCTCGTCCTTTATACGTCAGCAGTGTAGCGCCACCTCGATCCCGCCCACCCCAGCAATACTCGGCTTTCCGCGGTTGTGATGGAGGCGAGGCTGCGGGAGAAACAAGTAGTAAAGAAAAGAAAAGAGTAGCGCAGAACTATATAGTGGAAATGTGGCATAAGGCACTGGTGGTGGACTGCTGCAGGCAAGGACAACCCCTCACAGCACCAGTAAACATACAGGGAGCAGACATTGAGATGGTGATATCCTACAAGTACCTGGGTGTTCATCTGAACAATTAACTAGACTGGTCACACAATACCGACGCACTCTACAAGAAGGGACAGCGCAGGCTGTTCCTACTGAGGAGACTCAGGTCTTTTGGTGTACAAGGGGCGCTGCTGAAGACATTCTACGACACTGTGGTGGCATCAGCCATCACTTTTGGAGTGGTCTGCTGGGACAACGGCATTACAGCAGCCGATAGGAAGAGACTGAACAAACTGATCAAGAAAGCTAGATCTGTCCTGGGGCAACGCCTTGACCCAGTGGAGGAGATAGGAGAGAGAAGGATGGTGGCTAAACTGTCATCTCTGCTGGAGTCCGAGTCCCATCCTATGCAGGACATACTGAACTCACTGAGGAGCTCATTTAGCAGTAGACTACATCATCCTAGGTGCGCAACCGAGAGGTTTTGCAGGTCCTTCCTACCTACGGCTGTCAGACTGTATAACCTAAGCAGGGCTGCTCGCAGAGATAGCAAAAAAACGTGACGACCTAATAGTACTGAATGCAAAAGACGCAACACACTTACACAAATGGTCCCCTCCAGTATACAACTAGGACAATATTAGTCGCTACGGAGGGTGACAATATGTATGGGTACATATTCATACTATGTAGGATAACTAAGTAGACGGTTATGCTGTTTATTTCATCTTGCTACAATGCTCCGCACTTTGTATATATATTTATACATTTATGTATACGTATGTATATTCACTGCTCTTATTTTTATTTTTCTTATCTTCTTAATTATTGCTCTGAGTGTTGCTATCCCTGTGCTGTTGCAATCCTGGAATTTCCCCATTGTGGGACTAATAAAGGCTTATCTTATCTTATCTTCGGCTGCTTTTTAAAAGCCTTGACATAGTCTACTGAGCACAAAGACAATGGTAGAGCATTCCACAATTTTGGTGCCACTGCCTGAAAGGCTCTATCACCTTTAGTTTTAAAATGGGTTAGATGGACAGCCAATAAAAGTTGATCCAAGGACCTCAAAGACCGCGAGGGGTTATACACATTAAGCAGCTCAGTGATGTATTTAGGGGCCTGATCATGAATAGCTATAAAAACAAGAACTAAAATTTTAAACTGAATCCCAAAACCAACTGGGAGCCAGTGAAGTGCTGCCAAAACCGGTGTAATGTGAGCCCTTTTCTTAGTGTAAGTTAAAAGTCTATCACATCTATAACATGAAATTATGAATAAAGGTATGTGAAACTCAGTCAAGCGAACTAATTTATTGGTGGAATAAGATTTGATTAGCAACCATTCAGTAAAGGCTATATGAAAAAGGCCATTGATTTACTGTTTTTTTGATGGAATGTGCAACATTTGCACCATGTATTTTTAATAACAAATTGTAAGCAGCAACAGTGAACTGTATATAATACTCTAAATTGCATTATTTCAATAATTGTTTTGTTCAAAAGAAAAAATAGTAAATTAAATACTGTAAAACATAAAAAGGGAAATGCACAAAGTCAGATTACTACAGAAAACTACAGTTTAATTCAATTAACAAAAATGGGCAGCTGCTCTGTGGCAGGGATCTAATTTGTGACGTGGTAACACTTTTTTACCGCTAGTTGTATACATGTGCTTTTTGGAGCACAACGTGCAGAAACAAGCTCCTGGTTCTCTAATTTTTTTACACCAGCTACCAAAAAGCTTGCCATCTCTGCCCATTTCTTCGATCCACGCCCAGTGCCATTTGTTTTTAAGTCCTTTGTCAATTAGGACATTTTCCCCAGGCTTCAAAAACTTACTCTCCATCCTACAGAATGCATGAAAGGCTTTGTGTATGTTCAAGGATGAAACACTCACGTTTCCAGTCACTCACTCTCACTGTCACTGTCCGATTAGGAGCGCGCCACACTGATCTCTATAGAAAAACTGGAAGGATCATTGGCCGCCAGAAGTGAAGCCGCCTGTCTAGAGGCAGCCCAAGATGGTGGCCAGCAAAGACATGGGGTTTTGTGCTTGAGGACTAGTTTTCGGCTTTCAGCCCTCACGACTGCTTTTGGAACAGTTTGTGTATCAGGAATGTTTGGAGGGTGTTCGCTTTGTCTCCACGCCTAGTCCTGGAGGAGGATGCACTGCCAAATCTTTGGTTCTTGTGAAAAACGTTGAGCACTGCAGTAACGTGGCCTGGTGACATCTTCCTAACTAGCTCAAGAAGATGTACCTAAATTGCTGCCACCATGCCCTTTCCTGAGCAAGGCGTCAAACGTAAAGATAAAGAGAAGAACCTCTCTGTTAAGAACACTATGAGACTTTCACCAAAAGGTACCGAAGCTGTGCTGACTAATGCCCAGACCTGCTCTTCACCCGCAGCCTACTCCATCTCTGACCATGCTTATAGCAGCTCCAGCAGCTCCAGCAGGACCCCCGTTCTTCAACCCAAGCCACAATCTGACCCCATTGCTCCCATCAAACCAAATGAGAAGAGAATGAAAGGTGACTTAACACTCACCGAGCTACAAAACAACATTGCTGGGTAGCTTCAATAACAAGCAGAAGATGAGACCAGGGCGACCATCATCCATTTTTCCAACAGAACATCGGGGGACCTGGTGTGGAGAAAGGCAAAGAGCCACAGCTTTCTCCAAGAGAACAACCTGAAATTCATGGAGGATCTCACCATTGCTGACAGAGCACTGTGAGCAAAGGTCTGGCCTCTATCAACAAAAGAGTGCACGTCACTGGAGTTTGTGTGATCATAGAGGGAAAACAGGTTCAGCCATCACTGTCTTCTACCGACACCCATCCTACATCGATGATCACCTCACGTCCCTCGTAATGTACTAAAGTAACATAACTTTTCAATATTTACACTCACTACTTGTTGCATATAATTTTTATAGGCAGAATTGTTTAATATTCTGAAACTTGGGAGATTTCTATGTTAACTCCTTTGCTTGATTTAAGAAGAGGGTTGACAACTGTTCACTTTGCTGACTCTCAATGTCTTTATCTGTTTTTTCACTTAATCCCAGGGGACTAATAGAAAATGTTTAGCGTAAACCTTTATTTCTATTTGCAAAATAGCAGAAAACTGATTTTCATTTTTTTTTTCAGGAATCTCCATCAACAGCAAATGACTTTTCATTTTAGAAAGCCCAGTGGGGGAATAACATTTGGTTCTCACATGGTACAGAAAGATCTGCAGGGGTTACAGTCTTAAAAGCTCATTTTAAAGACAAGGTTTTACATTCAGATAGTGACCCTAAAGGTCACTACTTGTTACTAATTCTAAATGTCAATAATATAATTGTCCTTCTTGCCAACATTTATGGTTATAATTCTAAACCTGAAAACGAGTTATTTGATGCACTAGAATCCCATTTCTTTTATTGGCTAACTAAATACCCGAGCTTAATCTTTTTAGTAGGTGGTGATTTCAACATCGTCTTAGACAGTTCCTCTGACAGATGGCCTCCAAATAATAAGAATTTTTTAGCCCCTAATTTACAGATATACAAAAGTTCAATTTAATAGACATATGGAGAGAACTTAATCCTAATATAAAAGCCTTTACATGGTGTAATAAAGCTTGTGCCTCCATGACTCACCAAGACTACTGGTTAGTTTCTGGCTGTCTAGACAAAAACAACATTTCTGTTAATATAATAACAATACTAATGGACCACAGTGCCGTATCCCTTCAAATTCTTTTCAAACCCGACTGTCTTTAGGGGCTCATATTGGAATCAAAATAATTCAATTCTAAAACATGAGGTAGTAATCACAAAAGTTCACAGACTAATAAAATGTTTTTTGGAAGAAAGCCCTTTTCGATAAATATTTCTGCAAAAACCGCGAGCTTTTTAAATTTAAAGTGAACCAATTCTTAAGAGATTATAGTTCCTCTCTATGTAAATCTATAAAAAAGGAGGAAACAGAATTAATCTCCAAAATAACAGCTCTCTCTCAAGTTTCACCAGAAAATTTATTGGAAAACAAGAAAGAAGAATTAGTTATACTGCAAAATAAACTAAACAAAATATATAGAATAAAAGCTGAGTGCACTTTCATTAGATCAAGGAAAAAATGGCTGGAAGAAGAGGAACAGAATGCTGCATATTTCTTCCAATAAGAAAAATCTAAGAGCAAAACAAACTCTATCCAAAAACTAAATATTGATGGCGCTATTAACGAAGACCCTACTAAGTTGTCAAATTACTGCTGTACTTTTTATAAGAAGCTACAGTATGTAACTCACAATATAATATGGAAGCCACTAATATTTTTTTTTTATTTGCCTTAATAAAACACAGTCCAAATAACCACAAAGAGCTCTGTGACACTCAGATAAGTCCAAAGGAAGTTCTGGTTGCCATCCAACACCTAAAACTTAACAATTCTCCAAGGATGGATGGGCTAACCTCAGAATTCTATGTTACTTTCACAGACCAATTAGCCCCCTTTCTCCATGGTGTATATACAGAAAGCATAGAAAACCAAATTCTACCCCCCACACTATCTCAGGGACTCTTAACCCTTATTCCAAAGCCCCAAAAAGATCCTCTCAATCTCAACAGCTGGTGACCAATCTGGCTTCTTAAAAACAATTTTAAAATTCTAGCCCAAATCTTTGCAAAGAGAGCAAAAGCCGTTCTGGATAATATCATTGATGAAACCCAAGTGGGCTTGATGAGGAGTAGACGTATATCTAATAACATCAGGCTCTTGACCTTATCGACTATGCTGACCTCTGCAATGATGATAATCTAATTTTATTCATAGACTTTTGCAAGGCATTCGATACAATCAAGCACAAGTTTACTTTTCAAGCCCTAGAGATGTTTGGATTTGGCCCATATTTTTATACTGCTATCAAAACTATGTATAAAAATACAAATTGTTCAATCAAATTACATCCGGGCACCTCTCCTAGATTTAGCATGAATCGTGGAGTCACATGGGCCTGTCCACTGTCACCATATCTGTTTCTGATCTGCGCCAACTACTCTCTGATTTTTTGAAACTCAGTCCATTAAAAGGCATCTCAATAGCCAGAAATGAGATCATAATCAGTCAGCTGGCTGACAATACAGCCTTATTTTTAAGGGATTCTTCACAGGTCTCATTTGCCATTGATACAATTAAAACTTCTAAAGTGTCTGGACTTTGAACATCAGTAAATGTAATGTAATGTACTGTGGTGATGTGAAGATGACGAGGCAGAGTTCTCTCTCAAGTCAGCTTTATTCACAACACCATCATCTCAAAGCAGATAAAGAGCTCCACACAGTAAACTCTCGTCCTTAAATATCACGACTCTTACACTTCACAGGTCACATGTCTAACAAACCACCTTGCATTATAAAGAAAGTCACAATGCATTTTCTCTCCATGATATCACTTCCACTGTCTCCAATGCATCCCCTTTTTAATCCTTAAATTAAACCCCCCACAGTCTCAAGCCTTGCATACCAAAGCTATGATTCTTGCAGCTTCCTGTAATCACTGAGGGAGCTGCCCTGCCTTTGTTCTGACCGAAAATGTGAGTCACAAAACAGGTCCTGTATGTGTGTCCACCACACAAAGCCCCCCCAGCATTTTAGAATAAACAGAACAACAAGAGAATAACCACATGCATGCCGTGATAATATCAATACACATCAGTCCACATGCTGTATAGGCTTCAGCCTCCTGCCATATCTGCTGTAGCTGGGATTCAACGTCTCTGCGGCACTGTCCTGGGGGTTTGCCGTCTGGGGGTGGAAACCTTTTGTCAGCACCTGTGGGTGTTCTGGGGAAACATTACTCTGCGAAGCCCCCCGCGGTGGTCTACCGCGCCGCGGGGCCCTCGCCAACAGCACCTGCTCATCTGCCACCATAAAAGCGGGTTTGAGTCTGTTTATGACAATTTTCTCTTTCCTACCCCCCAAATCTAGCAAAAACTGCTTGTCCCCTGTTTCTAGCACTCTGAATGGTCCGTCATAAGGCGGTCGCAGCGGGGTTCGATGCGCATCGTGTCTAACAAAAACAAACTCTGCGTTCTTCAAAGTTTTGGGCACAAAAACGCGCGGAAAACTGTGGTGCGCGGGGCCGGGCAGCGTGCTTGATTCTATGTTGCTCTGCAACAGCTGAGATGGGGAGGCGTCTGGCGCAGGGTTATCTGGGAGAAACTCCCCAGGCAGCCGGAGTGGCTGCACAAACACGAGCTCCGCTGGGGAGGCTTCTAAGTCCTCTTTAGGTGCAGAACGCAACCCCAATAACACCCACGGTAACTTGTCAACCCAATTTGCATCCATCAGTGACGCCCTGAGAGCCGCTTTCAATGACCTATGAAAACGTTTGCATAGCCCGTTAGCATGCGGATTGTAGGAAGTTGTGCGGTCAATTGTGACACCTAGGCTGCGGGCGGAAAAATCTTGGATATGTGGGATTGGGTAGCGGTCGTGCACTGTAGCGTTGTTTAACCGGCGGAAATCCCCGCAAAGTCGCCATGCTCCGTCAGCTTTCGGGACCATGTGTAGCGGGGAAGCCCAAGGACTGTTTGAATGTCGGATAATGCCCAACCTCTCCAGGTTGGCAGACTCCTCGCGCGCTATGGCCAGTTTAACTGCGTCCAAGCGCCGAGCTTTTGCAAAAATGGGTGGTCCGGTAGTGGTAATAAAATGCTCCACCCCGTGTTTAGCAACTGTTGCCGAAAATGTGGGAACCGTGAGTGCTGGGAACGGAGTGAGCAGTGTGTGGAACTTACCGCTTGCAGCTGTGGCGTTGGCTTGTGCTGTTGGCGGGGTCACTCGCGCTGTACAGGGGATAGAATTAAAATAAAGTGCATTAACCAGGCGCCTGTTAGAGAGATCAACCAACAAACCATGTGAGCACAAAAAATCAGCCCCCAACATATTGAAATTTACTGCTGCTACAACAAAAGTCCACTCAAATGCACGGCCGTGTAGAGAGAGAAGCAGAGTCTTCTAACCAAAGGTCTTAATCTCCGAGCCGTTCGCTGCCGTCACCCGGGGACCTCCGGAACGAGCTAGTCTGTCCGCGTAGGAAGGTGTGATGAAACTCAACTGGGAGCCTGTGAGGAATTGCCTCCCGGATCGTGCGTCCGACAAGTACAGCAGCTTGTTCTCTTCCCCGAGGGCCGCGGCTGCTGCCGATCCCCGGTTTTGGCATTTCCCAAACGCCTGAACTGGCACGGTGGTACACATTTGCGTGCCCTCTCTGCGAAACGGCGATGATAGAAACAAAGGACGTCCAATCCGCGTTCCCTGGCCCCTGCTGCCGCCGTCGTCGATGACTCTGGCACCGCTGCCTCTGGCCCCCTGTCATCTCCGGTCGTCTCGCCGAGTTACGCTGCCGCGGCCGTGGCTGCGCACCGCTTGGTGGCGTTGACAATCCGTTGCGCCTCTTGGCCCAGCGCGCGGTAGTCCTGTTTGACCAACAGTGGCGAACTGGCCAGGGTCGCTCTCACTGCTGACGGTAGAGTCCTGAGGAAAAGGTGGGTGAAAATGAAGTGATCGTTGTCAGAGTCTTTCAACCTCAACAACTTTTCCATCAGGTTCGCGGGCATGTCATTTTCCAACTCCGTCAGCGCCAGGAGCCTCTCTGCTCGTTCTTCCGCCGAGGGGGTGAATTGCTGGATGAGTGCAGCCTTCAGCGTGCTGTATTTGTCGCTGTCCGGCGGCTGGTCGATCAGGCTCTCTACATGCTGGACCGTGTTGTTGTCCAGCTTTGCGACTACGTGGTAGAATTTTGTGGTGTCTACCGATATCCCCCCGAAGTTGAACTGCGCCTCAACCGCGTTGAACCAGGAGCACGGATTGTTCTGCCAGAAATCCGGTAGCTGGACTGTGGTGGCATTCGCTTGGCTGGGGGCTCCTGACGAGGCTGGCCCGGGGGAATTCTCCTCTTGCATGATACGTCTCAGGTCACCAGTGTAGTGATGTGAAAATGACGAGGCAGAGTTCTCTCTCAAGTCAGCTTTATTCACAACACCATCATCTCAAAGCAGATAAAGAGCTCCACACAGTAAACTCTCGTCCTTAAATATCACGACTCTTACACTTCACAGGTCACATGTCTCACAAACCACCTTGCATTATAAAGAAAGTCACAATGCATTTTATCTCCATGATATCACTTCCACTGTCTCCAATGCATCCCCTTTGTAATCCTTTAATTAAACCCCCCACAGTCTCAAGCCTTGCATACCAAAGCTATGATTCTTGCAGCTTCCTGTAATCACTCAGGGAGCTGCCCTGCCTTTGTTCTGACCTAAAATGTGAGTCACAAAACAGGTCCTGTATGTGTGTCCACCACAGTACTTTATTTATATAGCCCTTTAAAACAACCCATGCTCACCTGTTTAGGTGACCAAAGTGCTTTACAGAAAATTAAACAGCATTAAAAACACACACAGCATTAAAAACAAATAACATAAATAAATAAGAATAAATACCTAAAAATGAGAATAAAATAAAAACAAATGCCAAGACAAATATCACCACTACTGGGTATTAAAAGCCATTCTAAACAAATATGTTTTAAGTTCTGATTTAAAAAGGGCCAGGTCAGAGATAGCACATAGGTCAGGGGGGAGATTATTCCAGAGCCTGGGGGCGACAACAGAAAAGGCTCGGTCACCCCAATGTTTATACCTTGACCTAGGCACATCCAGCAAAAGCTGATTGGATGACCTCAAAGCCCTGCCTTGGTCACGGACAGTCAAAATCTCAGACATATAAACCGGAGCAAGGCCATTAAGAGCTTTAAAAACAAAAAGCAAAAGTTTAAAATTAATTCTAAAATGGACTGGAAGCCAATGAAGTGAAAAAAGGATCAAAGTAATGTGCTCTTGCCTAGGTGTGTTGGTCAAAAGACGGGCCGCTGCATTTTGCACAAGGTGAAGACAGCTGAGAGAAGACTGAGAGATGCCAACATAAAGTGCATTGCAGTAATCAAGTCGAGACGTGATTAAAGCATGGATGGCTATCTCAAGATCATGATGGCTCAGGAAAGGTTTGGCTTTGGATAACAGACGCAATTGATAAACGCTCATCTTGACTACATTGTCAATCTGTTTATCAAATTTTAAATGGCTGTCAAAAATCACCCCCAAATTTCTGACAGCTGAACTGAGCCTTAAAAAGAGGGTACCAAAGCCAGCCGTTACAGTGTCCCCAAATGCAATACATTCTGTTTTTTCTTCATTTAAGTGGAGAAAATTTTGGCTTAACCACAACTTAATGTCAGTGATGCAGTCCAATAGAACACTTTGTGAGTTAGTTTGTTCTGGGTTCAAAGGTAAATAAAGCTGAAAATCATCCGCATAACAGTGGAAAGACATGTTGTGCCTGGCTATTATTGACCTGAGTGGCAGCATATATAATGAAAACAGAATTGGGCCAAGGATAGAGCCCTGTGGGACCCCACAGGAGAGAGAGGCACTAGATTCTAGTCTTCTTCTAGTGACTAGAAGAAGACATGTCACCAATCATTACAGAAAAAGTTCTATTAGATAGGTAGGATTCAAACCACTTAAGTGCAGTGCCATGGATGCCAACATGGTGATTCAGGCGTGACAAAAGGATAGTATGGTCTACAGAGTCAAAGGCTGCTGTAAGATCTAGCAGCACTAAGACCATAGGGCATTTGGCATCAACAGACATCATAATATCATTGTGCACCTTAAACAGGGCAGACTCAGTGCTGTGACGAGATCTAAACCCAGACTGAAACTTCTCAAAAATAGAATTGTCTTCTAAAAAAGATTGCAACTGTATAAAAAGAGCTTTTTCTAAAACCTTAGATAAAAAGGGCAAATGAGAAATGGGTCTAAAATTAGATAAAACTGAAGGGTTAAGGTGAGTTTTTTTAAGAAGGGGCCTAACCACAGCATGTTTAAAAGCAGGTGGGACAAATCCTGAACTAAGGCAGGAATTAATAAAAACCAAAAGACCAGGCCCAACAGTATTAAAAACCCTTTTCAGTATTCCAGCTGGAACAACATCCAGTCAGCAATTTGTTGGCTTCAGAGACTTCACTATATCAGCAAGTGATGATAAAGAAACCAACTCAAACTGTTCAAACACAGCAGAGTAACCCGGGACAACAGACAAGCTTCCATTAAAACTGTTATTAATAACTCATCTGACAGAGTCAAACAAAAAAAAAAGTGAAAGAAAAGAAAAAGTGAAGAAAAGTCTCACATGTTGTAAACGAATCATCTATAACAGTCAGAGTGCGTGGGTTTATAAAAGAGTTAACTGTGTTAAATAGCACTCTAGGACAGTGACTGCTGCTACAAATAATATCAGAGATACTGAAATTTTGCCTTTTGCACGGCCCTCTGGTAATCAGCAAGACAATCCCTAAAAATTCCCAGACACACATGTAATTTGTCCTTTTTCCATCTCCGTTCAGCCTGCCTGACCCGCTGTCTAATGGCACAGGTAGTGTCGTTTAGCCAGGGATCTGTTTTTGGTTTAGCTGATTTAAGCCGAAATGGGGCAATAGAGTCCAAAATCCCAGAGCAGGTGGTATGAAAGGAGGAAAGAATATTATCCGGATGGGAAGGGGAAGCGAATCCATTCAAGGCAAAAAACCGTGAATCCCTCCCTAAAAGCAGCGGAAAACTCCTCTGGTGTTGAACAAGTGATGATGTGACGCCAGCATGATGGAGCCACAGGCTTGCTGGGTGATGAAGGAGTCAACAATTCAAAAATGATGGGGAAATGATCTGAGATGACAGACTCAGAAATTTCTTTGAAAAAGATTGAGAGCCCAAAAGAGATAACAAGGTCCAGAGTGTGACCAAGACGATGTGTAGGTTTGTCCACTAAAATATTTAAATGTCGCCAACAGTCTTTTAAAATCAGATGCCAGCTGAACAGATGGACAACAGACATGAATATCAAAGTCCCCACAGATCAAAAGTTTATCATATTTTGGCATAACATCTGCCAAAAATTCAGAAAACTCATTAATGAAGTCCTTATTATATTTTGGAGGACGATAGACAACAGCAAATAACACAGGACTTGTGAGATCCACCACAAACAGTTGCAGCTGAAAACAGGAATAAGCATTTGTGGAGAGAAGGCGACATTTAAAACAGTCATTAAAGACAGAAGCCAGACCTCCACCCCGACCAGATGCTCGCGGGGAGCTGAAGAAAGAACAGCCGGGAGGGAGGAGCTCAGAGAAGGCGGCGGTCTCACCTAGTTTAACCCATGTTTCTGTCATCAGAAGAAAATTCAAGGAATGTGAAGTAAAAAAAGTCATTTAGAATAAAAGTGTTATTTGCGATGGATCTGGTGTTAATCATGTTACACCTCGCTCTCGCCAGTCATCAGCGCCAGCGGCGTGCACACCTGCGCCTCATCAGTAACTGGCTATTTAAACCCCTCTGCCTTCTGCTTCGGCCTGGAGTCGTCTGCTCTACTACGCTCCCTAATCTTCAGCGCCTGTCCCGGTTCGCACCAACCAGCGCATCATCTCTTAAGCATGTAAGCTGCACCCCTTACCTTACCTTCTCTCCAGCTTCTCCCCTGTGCACAGGTGGATCTTCAGGGCGGCGGAATTCCTCCTCCTCGCCTCTCCTCAGCTTCTCCTACACCAGCTCGTCGGGAGCGCGCAGCCGCACTGTCCTCCAGGTTACAGCTGCAACGCCAACGCCAGCCACCTTCTCGCCTGCACGTGAGCAAGACACTGTGGTTATTTCTCACGGGGCATGTGACTGTTGCTAACTCTCTGTTCTGCTCTGTCCTTAGGGTTACCTGGCTGCACGGCGAACTGTTCCGCCCTTGACGCACGCTGTTCACCCACACTACATTTACACCTACACGCACGCACTCAAACATCACCTGTTGCTTAAATAAAAGTCTTAAATCTTCCCGAGCCTGTGTGTGTGTTCCCTGAGCCCATCGTCATGTCAGTACGACTCCAGCAAAGCGGCTCAGCGGACAGCGGGCTCGCACGCCGATTTTCCACCCTCGAGGCTCGGGTGGATTTAATTGCTCATCAACAGCAGGTGATATTCAATCAACTTACCCAAACTGTCCAACAGTTGGATCGTTTGGATCCTCCTCAGGCCTTCCCTCCGGCATCTCTCGGTGGGCCAGTCTCGGCTTCCTCCTCGGCTAACTCACTTAGCTCGGGGCCGCCAACCCAACTCACTCCCATTCCAACCCCTGCGCGCTTCAGCGGGAAACTCGGTGAAGCGCGGGGGTTTCTCTTACAGTGCGAGTCGGTGTTTCAGCGGGTTCCTGGGGATTTCCCTTCTGATCATAGCCAAATTGGGTATGTTGCTAACCTTCTGGAAGGGCGAACACTAGCTTGGGCTTACGCCGTCATGGTGAGGCCCAACTATGCGAACTTGACCTACGCCCAGTTCATGCATGATTTTAAGGAGGTGTTTGATCATTCTGACCGAGATAACGTCTTAACCACCCAGCTGCTCAATCTCCGCCAGGGTAGTCGGTCACCCGCCGACTACGCTGTCGATTTCCGGGTGGTTGCGACGGAAGTCGGCTGGGGCAAGGCTGCGCTCAGCAGCATCTTCGTCCACAGCCTAAACTCATCCTTACAGGACGAGCTGGCCTCCCGGGACATGCCAGACCAGTTAACCGATCTAATCTCCCTTACCATCAATTTGGATAATAGACTGAGGGAACGGGCCACCGAGCGGCGGGCTTCCAGCCGCTCGAGCGGAACTTCCGCCCGGGTTCCTCAGTCTCGCCCCCTGGCGTTACCCGACCCGGGGTCCACCGATGACACTAAGGCAATGCAGGTCAATCGGGCTAGACTGCCACCTGCGGAACGACAGCACCGCCGAGAGCTGGCCCTCTGCATGTATTGCGGGGGAGACCAACACTCCGTGGAGGACTGCCCGATTCGGCCAAAAGGGGACGTCCGCTAGTCGCTGTAGAGGGCCTCGCGGACGCGTCTCATTCAAATCCCCTCACTAGGTGTCTTCTCCCTGTCAGATTCTGTCACAACTCCACAGGTCACTTCACACACGCACTGGTCGACTCGGGGGGCGGAACAAAGTTTCATTTCACAAAGCCTGGTAACCCGCTTGGGCATTTCCTGCCAAGCACTGCCAGCCCCTATTAAATTGGTCACCCTCGCTCATACGCCTTTAGTAACTGTCACCCACAGAACCAAACCGGTCCCTGTAATCATCTCCGGCAACCATAGGGAGGCTCTCAGCCTGATTGTCTTACCCACCTCGTCTTCCCCTATCATCTTGGGTTACCCCTGGCTGCAGCTCCATAACCCTACCTTCGACTGGCAGTCCGGCGGCGTCCTCTCCTGGAGTACCTTCTGCATGAGCCCCTGCCTTCAGTCTGCCGCCTGCGCTCCGTCGTTGCCGCTCCCAGTGCCTGACTCGCCGCCTCCAGATCTATCCCTGGTTCCCCCGGAGTTTCACGACCTAGGGCTGGTTTTCAGTAAGTCTAAAGCACTGTCCCCCCCCCCCCCACACCATCCCTACGACTGTGCCATTAACCTCCGCCTGGGGGCGCCGTTACCATCTGGCCGCCTTTACAGCCTATCAGCCCCGGAGCGTGAGGCCATGGACGATTATATCAAGGAGTCGCTCAGCACAGGCATCATCCGGCCATCTTCGTCCCCGGTTGGAGCCGGTTTCTTCTTCATTGGTAAGAAGGACAGGTCCCTGCGCCTGTGTATCGACTTCCGGGCGCTCAACGACATCACTATAAGGGACAAATACACGCTGCCCCTGATGGACTCGGCCTTCAACTCCCTCCAGGGGGCCACCTGGTTCACCAAGCTGGACCTGCACAGCGCGTACCATCTCGTTCTGATCCGGGAGGGCGATGAATGGAAGACGGGGTTCCGGACGCCCAGTGGCCATTTCGAGTATCTGGTCATGCCGTTTGGGCTCACCAACGCTCCGGCCGTCTTCCAACGCCTGATCAACAACGTTCTTCGGGATTTCCTGGGGGTCTTCATGTTCGTATATCTGGACGACATCTTGATCTTCTCGCGGACCAGGGAGGAGCACCAGGTCCATGTGAGGCGGGTCCCTCAGCGTCTTCTGGAGAACAGGCTGTACGTGAAGGCGGAGAAGTGTGAGTTTTACACCAGCCAGACCTCCTTCTTGGGTTTTGTTATCACTCACAATCAGGTTCTCCCCTATCCAGCCAAGGTCAAAGTGGTAGTGGAGTGGCCCACCCCCTTGTCCAGGAAGCAGGTGCAACAGTTTCTGGGCTTCGCTAACTTCTACCGCCGCTTCGTGCCCAAGTACAGCGCCATCGCCACTCCCTTGACCTGCCTCACCTCTCCCAAGGTGGCGTTCCAGTGGACCGAGGAGGCTGCGTTGGCCTTCAAGATCCTGAAGACGGAGGTCGCTTCCTCCCGGGTCCTCACCCAGGTGGACCCGGCCCTCCAGTGCCTGGTCGAGGTGGATGCATCCGATACGTGGGTGGGGGCAGTTCTCTCCCAGTGCTCTCCGGCGGATGGACAGGTGCGCCCCTGTGCCTTCTTCTCCCGACGCCTTTCCCCCGCTGAACGCAACTACGATGTCGGGGATAGGGAGCTCCTAGCGGTGAAGCTGGCTCTTCAGGAGTGGCGCCATTGGCTGGAGGGCGCCTCTCAGCCATTCGTGGTCTGGACTGACCACAAGAATTTGGAGTACCTGAGGACGGCCAAGCGCCTGAATGCCCGCCAGGCGCGCTGGTCGTTGTTTTTCGGCCACTTCAAGTTCACCATCACGTATCGGCCTGGCTCCAAGAATGGGAAACCGGACGCCCTGTCCAGACAATTTGAGCGTGAAGACCCAGTGGACCGAGAACACACCATCCTACCCTCCTCGTGCGTCGTGGGGGCCGTCTCATGGGGGATTAAGGCCAAGGTCCGGAAGGCGCAGGAGGCTGAACCTGATCCTGGCGGTGGTCTGGTCGGAAGATTATTCGTCCCTTCTTCAGTCTGGGGCGACGTCATCCACTGGGCTCATACGTCCAAGCTCACCTGTCATCCTGGCATTTCCCGGCTGGTGGAGCTCCTCCAACGGTCCTTTTGGTGGTGGCCCGGCCTGAGGAATGACGTCACTAACTACGTCCGCGCCTGCCCTCAGTGTGCAATGGGTAAGACCTCCACGTCCACCCCAGCGGGTCTCCTCCGCCCACTACCGATCCCCGGGAGGCCTTGGTCCCATGTGACCCTGGACTTCATCACCGGCCTCCCCAAGTCCAACTCCTATGACACCATCTTGACCATCGTCGACCGGTTCTCTAAGGCGGCCCATTTCGTGCCTCTCCATGGGCTCCCTTCAGCGCGGGAGACGGAAGAATTATTGGTCCAGCACGTCGTCAGGTTGCATGGGATCCCGGTAGATGTTGTCTCGGATCGGGGGCCCCAGTTTGTATCCAAGGTGTGGAGGTCATTCTGCAACGCACTGGGGGCCACGGTGAGTCTGTCCTCTGGTCACCATCCTCAGACTAACGGCCAGTGTGAGCGCACCAATCAGGAGTTGGAGGCAGCCCTGCGCTGCGTTACCTCTTCCAGCCCCTCCTCTTGGAGCGCCTGCTTACCCTGGGTTGAGTACGCCCATAATTCCACCTTATCCTCAGCCATTGGCATGTTCCCCTTCCGGGCATCTCTGGGGTATGATCCACCTTTGTTCCCAGAAGAGGAGAGTGAAGTGGCGGTTCCATCTGTCCAGGCTCATCTGAGGCACTGCCGGCATATTTGGATCAAGACGCGCCAGGCGCTTTTACGCACGACGGAGCGCAATTCTCGTGTCGCCAATCACCACAGGAGGGCCGCTCCCGAGTATCAGGTGGGTCAACGTGTTTGGCTGTCTACTAAGGACATTAAGCTGAAGGCTGAGAGGAAGAAGCTGGCGCAGCGCTTCATCAGACCCTTTTCCATCACCAAGATTGTCAATCCGGTGGCTGTGCGTTTGGCTCTCCCCCCCTCCCTCCGGGTCTGCCCGACGTTTCACGTCTCATATATCAAACCTGTGTTGTCTGACCCTCTTTGTCCTCCTCCCAAAACCCCTCCTCCCCACAGGTTGATCGACGGTGATCCGGCATGGGGTGTCACGGCTATCCTGGATGCTGCCGCCGTAGCCGCGGCCTCCAGTACCTGGTGGATTGGGAAGGGTATGGCCCTGAGCACAGATCCTGGGTGCCCCCGTCCTGGGTGCTGGATAAGAACCTCATTACGGAGTTCCACCGGGCACACCCAGGTAAGCCAGCACCGGGAGGCGCTGCTCGGGAGGGGGAGTACTGTTACACCTCACTCTTGCCAGTCATCAGCGCCAGCGGCGCACACACCTGCGCCTCATCAGTAACTGGCTATTTAAACCCCTCTGCCTTCTGCTTCGGCCTGGAGTCGTCTGCTCGACAACGCTCCCTAATCTTCAGCGCCTGTCCCGGTTCACACCGACCAGCGCATCATCTCTTAAGCACGTAAGCTGCACCCCTTACCTTACCTTCTCTCCAGCTTCTCCCCTGTGCACAGGTGGATCTCCAGGGCGGTGGAATTCCTCCTCCTCGCCTCTCCTCAGCTTCTCCTACACCAGCTCGTCGGGAGCACGCAGCCGCGCTGTCCTCCAGGTTACAGCTGCAACGCCAATGCCAGCCACCTTCTCGCCTGCACGTGAGCAAGACACTGTGGTTATTTCTCACGGGGTGTGTGACTGTTGCTAACTCTCTGTTCTGCTCTGTCCTTAGGGTTACCTGGCTGCACGGCGAGCTGTTCCGCCCTTGACGCACGCTGTTCACCCACACTACATTTACACCTACACGCACGCACTCTAACATCACCTGTTGCTTAAATAAAAGCCTTAAATCTTCCCGAGCCTGTGTGTGTGTTCCCTGAGCCCGTCGTCATGTCAAATCAGAGCCATGCGAATCAAACATTGATCAGCCTGCTGGGAAGCACGACTGATCGGGTGAAGATTCTCCAGTGCGCAGCCCCTTCTGCGAATCCAAACGGGCCAGCGGCAGGGAAGTGGGTGTCCAGCCTCTGGGACAGTCGGCGACAGCCATCGGTAGCGATAATCCATGGATTGTCGTATGACAAAACCGATACGCTTCCTGGAGAGCTCAGTCAGCAGTTGACAAGGGTTGTGAGTTGAAGAAGAAGCCAGGTAAGCCCTCAGTCTGCATGACACTCCGCCTCTCCGACCTTGTCTTTTGCAGCGTCTTTTGTGGCTGCTGTTCCAAAACAGTCTGTTGGGTGCACATCTCAGATAGGGTGGTATAGACGCCAACAGAGGTAGAGGAGGCTGACCATTAAATTCATAGGTCGTGAATTTGACCACAGAATTGCGAATATTTAGAAGAGTCAGGCGATCATAAACCAGTAGTGATGACACGTTCTGAGCTAGAAATAACAAGAAGACAACTAAACACATAAGACATAACACAGGCAGATGTCCAGCCACACACAACGGCGCCATCTTGCCTCCTCAATGTGCCTAATGTGAACTACTCACCCTCAAAAACTGCAGTGTTTCCTCTATTTCTAATATTCATGTGAAAGACACAGTCACCTACCTTGGAATTACCATTAATATTTAATTTTAACCATTAATTTTATATATTTACATATTTATTCCATCTAGCTACAATGCTCCGCACTGTGTTTTTATATATCTACATATTATTCCATCTAGCTACATTGCTCCGCACTGTGTGTGTTTATATACTTACATATTTATTCCACCTAGCTGCAATGCTCCGTACTGTGGGTGTTTATATATTTACATATTTATTCCATCTAGCTACAATGCTCTGCACTGTGTTTATATATTCATATATTTATTCCATCCAGCTACAATGCTCTGCACTGTGTGTCTGTGTGTGTGTGTATATACGTATATACTGTATATTTTATAGTAATATGTACATATGTATATTAGCTGCTCTTGCTTGCTTGTTTTTTTTTCTTGCCTTCTGATTGTTGCTCTGAGTGTTGCTATCCCTGTGCTGTTGCAATCCTGGAATTTCCCCGTTGTGGGACTAATAAAGGCTTATCTTATCTTATCTTATCTTAACAAAAAACAAGGCACTAGATGCTCTTTGAATTTTAACCCCATCATAGAAAAAGTTAAGAAAAGATTTAACTCATGGCTCCAAAGGGACTTATCTCTCAAAGGTAGAATTTTGTTAACAAAGGCAGAGGGCATTTCCAGACTCATCTATACAGCCCTTCCTCTAGAGGTAAACAAGCAGACCTCTAAAACTATTGATGTTATGTTTATGTTTTATATGGAAAAATAAAACACTTTATTAGAAAATCAATACTGATGAACTCCTGTGAACATGGCGGCTTAAATTTCCTTGACTTCAACACCCTCAGCAACACATTTAAGATTAACTGGATTAAGCAGTTTCTTAGAAACCCAACATCAATCTGGAATTTTATCCCCAATTACCTTTTCTCTAAACTTGGAAGCCTAAAGATGCAAGATGGTGCCCACCATTGGTGAACATCTTTGCTCGTTCCGCTCCTGAATGCCGACTTTTCTCCTTTTTTTGCATAGTTGCTGTTCTTTCTACAGTGTATGGAGGTCATGCACTGCTAACATGCGACCAACAAATACTACTGGATATCACCAAGTTAAGCAGCCACATGGAGTTTACTGGCTTTATACTACCTGACCTGAAATGTATCGTCCACCCCCCGCGGTGGCCATCAGCACCCCCAGGAAGGCCCCGAAGCACCGAGCCCGCATGAGCATGCTGACCCCAAGAGAGTGCGTCAGAGACGGGGTCGAAGGCGCCAAAGGCGAGGCAAGAGAGGAGGGCTGCATGCTAGACTAAAGGCTCATTCCATCCAGCCACCGCTACTCAGTCTCTTAAAGGTGCAATCCCTTACTTTTTGACCTCCTGGCCAGTAGGTGTCACACTCACTGTTGCCACATGATAACATTGGACGTGTTGCCATGTGGAAACACAAACGGTGCTGGAAGCAAGCATTCACAGGATGCAGATGACTGTATGGAAATCAGTGTCTTTGTGATTACGAGCCAGTGAAATCATGTCAAGCACGATTCTTTTGTGGTATAGTGCCCAGTGATTTTAACCGAGTCTTCTTTTGTTTTTATCTCCATTTGACAATTTTTTAAAATTACTGTCTTATAATTATTAATAATTTATAGTAATGCTAGCATTTCGCAGACGTGATTGAACCTGATAATTACATAATTTTGATAATGTAATCATGGCAAAACTGTAGCTGACTTTAAGGACTTTGCTGTTGGTTGAGTGTTTTTGGCAGATATGCTGTAACACAGTGGTCTCCAACCTTTTTTGGGCCACGAACCGGTTTAATGTCAGACAATATTTTCAGGGACCGGCCTTTAAGGTGTGGCGGATAAATACAACAAAACAGCATGATACGACCGGCATAAAAACTGTGGTATTTTCTAAATATAATAATAAACATGAACGTCCTCTTAACATCGCGACAACAACAACATAACATGAGTAACATCCTCTCTGCCCACAACACTTTATGGTCACTATGGTAACATTTAAACATGCCTTCAAAATAAGATACACCACAAACACAAATATAAAGTGCATGAAAAATACAACTCACCACAACGCTGAATCAGTGGAAGGCCTGAGCTTATTTCTCTGCAACGAGACGATCCCATCTAGCGGTAATGGGAGACAATGACACCCGAAGTGTGTTGCTTATGTCCAGTCTACTTCGTAATTTTGTTTTTGTTGCTGTCACTGCAGAAAACCCTGCTTCACACAGATAGGATGTCGGAAATGGCAACAGCGTTTTCAGTGCTGTAGTGGCGATCTCAGGGTATTCAGCCATGACTTTAATCTAGAACACCGGCAGAGCTGTTGTCTCGAACATACTTTTAAGGCCGCCGTCATTTGCGATCTCCAGCAGTTGATTTTCTTGCACAGACATGTTGGAGTCACCTGGTTTGTTGAGAAATGGGTCACGCATCCATTCTTTGGCAGTTCATGGATCTTTTGTGGTTGGAAAGTAGCGCTCAAACTCTTTTAAAAGCAAAGACAGGTGATCGTGCACCAGCTGGGAGAATGAAGGCTCGGGCTCAGTCTCTTCCAAAATCCCTGCTAATGTTTGAAACATGTCAAATATTACCTCCATTCACGCGCCGTCCCCACAAATCTAATTTGGCTTTAAATGCAGCTACTTTATCTGCCAACTTGAAGACAGTTGTCATTTTCCCCTGAAGTGACAGATTGAGTTCACTGAGCAGGATGAATATGTCGCACAAGTAAGCGAGTTTTGCGACTGATTCCCCATCACTGAAATGTGCTGCCAGTGGTGACTCTTTTCTGAGAGAAATCTGCAGCGGCTCTCGTAATTCAAACACTCTGGCCAGCGATCTCCCTCGGGATAACCATCTTATTTCTGTGTATAAGAGAAGGTGTCTGTGCTCCACCTACATCTCCTCACAAAGCTGCTCCAACAGGTGTGAGTTAAGGGAGTGTGCTTTGATGTGGTTAATAACTTTAATTACATCAATCAATATGCTGCTAAGTTCCGGTGGCGTTTTTCAGGTAGCCAGCATTTCCCTGTAAATGACACAATGCGTAGACTGACACTCAGGTGCAACCTCCTTAATCTGAGCAGTTAAACCAGACAGCCTTCCGGTCATGGCACTCCTGCACGTGGGTTTTTGATTCACTAATTCCCGGCCTTGAATGTTAGCGGTAACGTATCACGTCACCGAGACAAGTGTCTTGACGTGCGTCAAGAGTGAGCCATAGACGGATGTAATGAAGAGAATCCGGTAAGTTTTCAAAATAAAACATCATTCAGACTCAGATAATAAATAAAACGGAAGTAATGTAAGTTTTTTATTCTTTCTGTGCGGCCCGGTACCAAATGACCCACGGACCGGTAGCGGTCCGCGGCCCGGGGGTTGGGGACTTCTGTTGTAACACACTCTTGTGCTTTGTTTATGTTCAGCATTTTAACTAAGAATGCTGTTCTACAATGGGTTGTTGCTATGACTAATCCATTGCCTTAGTCATCCCCAGCTGCTGTGTGTGGGCAATCAGGGACCGTTACCCTGATCCCTATGGACAATACACTGGATTTGTTCCAGGTTGCTAGCTCATGCTCTTGGTCTGTGGCAGGTCCACATATACATCCATGGTACAAGGTGCATGCATCATTAGGGCATCAAAAACCAGGAGGTGGCAATTAATTTTGGGGTTCTGTCTCATTTTCTGTTCATTTAAATTTTATTTGTTTAATACTATTTTTATTTGGTTGTTTTATATTATTGTTATATATTATTACAATAAATTATTGTAAAATGGATGTCTCATATTGTTTGTGCCTTTTCTAATTTATATATAAAGGGTGGTGTTGATTCATTGTTAGATTTACCAAGTGATGGCTTACCTAGCCTCAGTGCACAACTGAAATACTGTCAACCTTTGTATAACCTTGTAAAATTACTGAGAACTTAACTTATACATAGCTGATCAGACATATGCAGAGCATTCTCTTCAATAAGCTCACTTTATGAAATAATTTGTAGTGCAGTAATACTCCAGTTGTTCTCATATGGATACTAAGTAACAAATTCAGTGCTTTTCAGAAAATAAGCACATCAGTAATCCAATCTGACACAAAATCACTAGTCATAGTCTTAATAATATCTATAAAATTTTTTTTATTTAAATTTAAATTTTATTTAAATATTTAAATTTATTTTGGATTACTGTATAATCTTAAAGTTTCGTTAGTATTTTATAAAAGTTAAATTCTCAGCAATATTACATTTTCTGACATTGTACTAATATAATGTTATAAAGCAAATCAACATCAACTAAAGTTGTCTATGAAAAAAGGGCTTTTTTAAATACAACTGTTTTATATAGCACCAATTCACAACAACAGTCAGCTCATAGAACTTTGAAGTGTTGGACAAAGACCCCACAATTACAGAAAGACCTCAACAATCAGGTGATCCCCTGTGAGGATCACTTAGCCACAGTGCAGAGTAAAAACTCCATTTTAACAATAGGAAGCCTCCAGCAGAAGTGGTTTTGGCATCTGATCAGGTCGCCTCCCACTTCAGGTGTTTGGAACACGTCCCTCGAGGATGAGACCACGGGGCAGACTATGACTCCCAGCTGGCATGGAACACCTTGGCGTCTCGTCTGAAGAGCTGTAGAAGGTGGCTGGAGAGAGAGAAGTCTGGACTGCTCTACTTGGACTGCAGCCTACATGACCCGGATCCCCAGAAAAGCTGTTGAGGATGGATGGACGGATGGATGGGCAAAAGAAAATTTTGACAGTATTCTCAAAAGTAGAAATAGTCTCCCAAATATCAGAATTTGAAAACAAAGTCGGATGTAGACATCTTCCTCCTTTGTGACTGTTGAGTGAACTGGATCAGCGTGGTCCATGGAGCCGATGTGGGAGCACAATATAGAAAAATAATATAAGAAATTGGACACAAGCTTCAAATCTTTCATTGTCTCTTTAGTTTGTGTTACCCTAGCTTCTTACAGTAAGGTACAAAATCATCATCATCGTCATAGCAGTCTGTCGTGGGCGACAATGACTGTTTCATTTAGGTCTGATCAGATTCCTCCACACAGCTCTGTCCTTAGCCTTCTGCTGCCAGGAACTCCTGTCTATGTCCAACTTCTTCAAGTTTCTTTTTACAGTGTCTTTAAATCTGAGCCTTGGTCTACCCTGATTGCGTTTGCCCTCGCATAACTGAGTAGAGTAACTGCCGAGGGAGACGCTGGTGGTCCATCCTCTCAACATGTCCGAGCCATCTCAGGTTCATCTGTATTAGCATGTCATCCATTGATGGTAGACCAGCTCGTTTCAACACTTCTATGTTGGTTATCTTGTCTTTCCATGAGATGTTCATTATGGCTCGAAGGTGTCTCATCATGGACGCGTGGAGTTTCTTCACCTGCACTCTGTAGACAGTCCAAGTTTTAGCACCGTACAATAGAGTAGCCAGTACTGTCGCTCTGTACACTTTGCATTTCACACGGATAGACACATGTCGATTGTTCCACTGTAGCATCATCGTCTCCTCAAAACCAAGACAGAAGATCACTTCTCTTCAGTTTACAGGAATTTCATTTTATTCATTACACAGGAATATCACTTTTCTGCCTTTTCAGGAATATCACTGGCTTTTATGTCGACTCATGCAGGCTTCTTCCAGGCCTGACCAAAGATGCTTGCTTTCCCAGGACCCCAATGTAAACAGTTGCCTCTTGCAGAGATTGTAAGGATCACAATTTGCTTTTAAAGGCTCAAAGGAACATAAAACTCAGGAGACCAGACCTCTCAACGTGAACACTGCACTTGATAACGTACCTTTTCACAGGAAACCAATGTTCTTAGAAGAGTCATAAACCACTTAATCTGACGGGTTTATAGCCGGTGCTGTCCAGGTTTCTTCGCCCAGATACTAAAGGAAATCATCTACAGCTCAACAGTACCTCCTAGCGGATGCCTACGGAATGTGTTTTCAGTATGTAGGATGACTTTTAATTTGTTCTAAACATTAAGTTTCTTTCAGCTTATCCTCTGGATCCTAAGGACACTGAAAATCATCCCTCTTTTATCACCAACCATGGTTTGCTGCATGTTTTTGCTGCATTTTGATCTAAATGTGAATGCATGTATTATAATTATGTATAAGAAATGTTATATTCATGAGTGTTATTTAAACACATATTGGAGTAATGGTATAAATGCATGATCACCAAATATTAGCTAAGTCATTTAATTTAGTTAGATTTTATATTGAGCATTTATTTTATAAGAACTGACCGAGTGTTGATTTTCCCTCTGAAATTTCATGGGATGGTGTCTTCATTTGATTGGCTGCTCTCAAACAAAGAAGTGTTCTCACATTGGATAGCAGCCATTTCAAACTGCTTCTGAAAAGGTCGATTGGTCGGTCTTACGACTGACATCATCAGTTTTACGACCCGGCGAGGTAACTTTAAAAGAGAGAGGTTAGATTTGAGTTTAGTCAGAGATCAGCAGAGTTAAGAAAAAGAGTAGAAAAAAGACAATGAACAGGCAGGAAGATTAGAACAGTAAGAGAACGGTAAGAATTAGAAACACAGAAGAAAGAAAGAGATTTTGAGAAGGATTAGGAACTAAATTAAGATTAAAGAAGCAGAATAGTAATCTAGATCTCAGAAGATTTTATTCCACCGTTTCAAGGCCCTGTGAAGTTTTATTTTATTCTCTGTGTGTTTGTCAAGTCTTTCGTTATATTCTGGTCACTGAGGAGAAACCATTTTTCTTTAGAGCTCGTCCTTTTAGAGAATCAAATTCTCAAACTTTTTCTTTCACCTCAGAAGCCATTCTTATCCTAGTAAATGTTTTTCTAACATTTTTTTTCATGACTTTTCACGCCATTAAAGTGGACCTTTAATTTGCCTAGTTTAAAGTGAACAGAGACTGAGAAGATTTTCCTTCAGTTTTTTTGGTCTATCCCGCTACAAGAGACCTCAAAATTGGGATTCTTTTCCAAGGACTTTTCACGCCGCCCTGAGACAAATCATCCACGGCTGCAAGTGTCTCCTTGAAGGGCCCCCCAGCTGAGTTATCACCTCCACGGCTGTGAGTGAGGACAGCAGCCGCTTCCTCCGACGTCCTAACTTCAAAACCCAGCAGTACCGACCTGTGGAAACGTGGACCTACGGCTGTTGTGTGAGTGAAACTCTCATTTCTCCTATCTGCTGGGTTGAAACGTGATGTCCTAACAATTAAATTACAGTTGAATATGGCCCGTATTTCAGGGCTCAATTAGTCTCTCAGCCACAGGGTAAAGCTGTAAACTGAAGGAAAACTCTTAGTCATTTTTAAGTAACTGCCCTTAAATTTTTGTAGATTAATTCAGGAGTCATTTTTAGATAATTAGCTTATGAATTTTCCCCATAAAATTGTGTTGTTTTGTTAAAACATTCCAGCCTCATTTACCGTTGAAACATAAGCCTAGTTTCTCCTTGGTTCTGCAGAGGTGTAACGCTGGATTTTATGTTCAGGAACCCAATATCAGTTGATGTGATATTTTACGCTGTCATCATCTGAATCTGTTTATTCATCATTTGAACGCTATGCCATGTAAACTGAAAGAGTTTAATAAAAGGGATGAATGAGAGCAGTTGAAGCGTTTTCCTTTCGCATATACAGGTTTCCTAATCACGGCAGGACAAAAACTCACTGAAACTTTGAGACTGATTCATTAAGTAATTTAAGGTACAAAGTTAATTAAAATTAAAGTTAATATTATTGTCCGTTAGGACTGGTGCCCCTTTTACGAGTGCTTTTATTTAATTTAGCGGGTGTAGAAGTGATGGTTTAACTCCGCTCCCTTTCACACCCACTATTAAATAAAATAAATAATTCCTGTACCTTATGACAAATATTTTATAGGCAATTCCCAATACAGTTTAATGGTGCGCCCGCTGTGAGGCCTCTGTAATTGGGAAACGTATATGCAAAAAGAAAATTCATTGAAATCATAATTTTTTTCCTGCAAATATCGAGTCTGTGTGTTTGTTTGAGAGGCTGAGGCCGCATCTCTCCTCCTGCCTGTATGTCTGCTGTGCTTGTTTACCTAACCTCCCGCTGAGGAGGCTGGTGGCTGATAGTTGCAAAGGGGGGTGAGCGATTCACCCACTAAAGTCAACAGTTTTTGATGCATGCAAAAAGAAGTTTGAAGCATTATATGCTGGATTAAGAAACATAAAGGCCTAGAGTGACAGAAACGCGAAGAAAACCTTCCTGTCTCTCGCCAGTTTAACCTTCCGGCGATTATCCCGAAAGGAGTAATTAAACTGGCCAGTTCTGTAATTTAATTACCCAAGCGTGGTGACGTCAGATTAAGCTGGACGCGGTTTGATTTGGTCACTGAATAAACCGCTGGGGAAGTAGCGCTAAGCTATACCCGGAATTAAAGGGGTAACATTATTTGTGAAAGTTGGAGATTAAACTCTCATTTTGAAAAGCAAGGCGTGGCGTTGTCGCTGAGACTCGCGCCCGCATCACGTGTCACGTGAACACGCACAGTCGCGCGCGTGACCGAAAGGCGTGCACGAAAACTGCGCATGAGCAGAGTAAGCGTGCAGACGCCATTTTGAAGGCGCAAAGAGGGAGTCACCCTAGCCGCCATTTTGAGTGAGACCGGTAGACCCGCCCAGAGCGACGTCACCAGTGTCTCCTCCCCCTGGGAGGGCAGAGACAACTGCCTCCATCGTGTGGTCAACTATAGGAGTTGCATTTCTTGCATGAATGCACACTCGGATTAAAGCAGAGCAAATCTATTAAGCTGATTTATAATCAAACAGAGCTTCCAAATTGACTTTAAATCAATCCGAATTATCCGGAACGATCTAAATTTAAACCCAATTCAAAGTTTTATCCCAAGAACCAAAAGGAAAAGGAAACTTGTGGGTTTGAAGTTTGTTCTCATTGGTGGAAGAGCTTTTGACTGCATATATACACACTGAAAGAGCATAGAAGCATAGACTTTGTATTTACTCACATATGTTAACCACATATTTTAATCATTTTAGTTAAAAGCATATATTCACACATCTTATGCTAAAAGTCTGCAAACTTTTGAAGCTATATATATGTGTTTTGTTTTAAAGATCACTTTGTGCGATTTCTTTCACAGGAAGCCATTCAACTTAGGGACTCAAATAAATGACAATGTTCATTTAAACTCAAGTTAATGTTACTCCTGTGCATGTTGGTAAAGGATTTAGTGATTTACTAAATATTTAACCAAAATTCTCCAAAATTAGGAAACCACATCCAGCAATTAACACTTGAAAGCTTTAGCTTATTTACAGTCAGTGTTGCTTTTGATTCATGTTTCCTCCCCAGGAGAAGGAAAACATTTAACCAACTCACTATTTCTCACCAGGATTTGAAATAAGTCAAAAGTGAAAACTTTGACTAGTCTGTAAAACATTTTATTTTATTTTTTCTTCTCTTTTTAAATAATCATTAACTTTAATCCTAAGGAAGCCTTAGTGACAATACGCAAAGACAATTCATTTGTTTCCTAACTTGTAAATATTAAAACATTGAAAGGCTTTAAATGAAGATAAGCTTTAACAAATAGAACCAAGCCAGTTCTAACTTTAAAACAAAGTGAAGACTTATACTGTAACCCTAAAGCCTTAAAGCATTTAACCTTTTCTATTTTTGTTGCTTTCTTTTTCTTTTGTAAGTAAAATCATTACTTTCAAGTGAGATTCAACAAAAAAATCCACAACCTAGTTGAGGACTATTCCAAAACTACACTTTGATAACTGAACTGAAAGAAGTCAATCAACACAATTTTTTTTTTTTTTTTTTGCTTTTGTCTTGTGAAATACAAATCAAAATACAGTGTCAACAAGTAAACTAACACGTATTCCACATTTATAAAGAATTCCAAAATATTTTCTTTCCTTCTTACAAGCCTGGAAGTTGAAACAAACTCCAAAAAGAAGCTTGTAATTACCCTCACTGTAAAACGACACTCAAGGTTAACTCTTGACGCACAACTTTAGCTATAATCAACGAATTGATTTCAAGCTAAGCGTTACACAAACGGTCAAACATGTCGAATCCACTTGACAAATTAAATGACCTTCAAGTAATATTGGAAGAGTTGGCTTCCGACCTTATACCCGGTTTCTCCAAACATGTTCGGGATACTCCACCAAAAGATTTGAAGCAAATCACAAAAAAACTTTTGGATGAATGCGAAGCTAACCCACCGAAAGCAAAGGAAATCCCCGGTGTGTTAGGAAAGTTTGCACTAGCATTAGTTGCAAGGCTAAAACGAGCTGAAACCCAAGTACTCTATGCCGAAAAGGAACTGGTGAAACGACAAACAACCATCCTTTCTCTTCAGGAAGAGAACAAATCCCTTGTGAAAAAGCAGGAACAAGCTCGCAGAGAGAAAACAGACACCCAAGCTATGCTCGATCAGACGTTGCTAAATCTGGAACAAGCAGAGGAAGATAAGCAACGACTAGAAGACAACAATACCTCACTTCAGCAAGAAAACGAGGAATTGAAAACCGCCCTGCTTCACAAAGAGAATCAACTCAAGGAAGTTGAAGGTCAATTGGACGAAACAAGCTCCGATTACGGGAAATGCAAACTGCTCCTACAAGAAGCACAACAAGGTCTTCAGCACGTCCAAGAAGAGTTGGAAGACCACCGCAACCAAAGGGATCTGAGATCAGAATCCATGAACAGGCCGGTTCCCTCGACAAAGGGGGGCATCCCCTCATGGGATGGGGACTCCCCCAGCTCACACTCACCTGACCCGTTCAGACCCGAACGGCAACGTGAAAGACGTGTGCAAATTCCATCCAATGGAGATCTTAATAAGATCGCTCGCCACGTCACGAAATTTGACCCCTCAACCAGTGGGTCACCTGATACCAGGGCTTATTTGCAAGACATCGACTACTACTTGCGTAAATACCCTGATGCTACTGTTGACGACCGCATTTATTTGATCAAGTTGACATCCAACAGGTCGGTATCAAAATTTATAGATCGGCAACCATTTGACATCAAGATGAACCACCGCAAGCTCTATGAAGCCATCGAAAGAGAGTTTTCCGATGACTGCTTACAGTCAGGGCTAGCGACAGCCCTAGCTGTGAAACAGGGTCGCTTAGAGCCCCCACAGGCATACTACCAGCGACTCCTGCGTGCATATTTCGGATCTCAAAACACGCCTGAGATGGAAGAAGACAACAATTTCAAGGCTCTGTTCATTCAGAATCTCCATCCCACGATTGGACACCACCTTGGAGTCATGGCTAACCCAAAGACAAACTCGATAAACCAGCTAAGAGAGTTTGCACATTATGCATTCCAGAAACAGCGACAAAGCAATCAGAAGCATACCGAGTCCACCGCGGTGTTAGCAGTCAACACCGCATCAGACACCCTGGACCTAGAGGGCGCCCCAAGGCCAGCCCCTGTTCTAGCATCTCGGTCACAAATAAAACAACGACAGTCCTCTAGTCAAGATAAGTCGAGTCATGACCCTGAAAAATTTTTGACACCAAGTTCCAAGCCAACATCACCAAAACCTGACTACCGTCGGAGACTAAGCCCACCAGGTAAGTCACGAGAATACGGTACGGATACCCGGGATGACAGATATCGATTTCGAGACTTGCATAATCGCGGGAGGTGGTCACCTCCTTCGTACCGCCGGAAAAACTTCAACAGGGAAGCAAGACCTCCCCCTGGAAAATTTAACTCCAAACCCTGGGAGAAGAAAGAAAAACCCATTTTCAGCCGAGAAGACCTGGAGACTCTCCAACGCATACTTGACGAACTGAAGAGGAAAAAGGAGGCGAAAGAGGACAAGAAACCAGATGTCCTAGCCATAAATATTGTGACCACCCCAAACGATCCTTTAGGTTTGCCACAAGTCAACCCTGAGGATTCTCCTACTACAAAGGGGAAGGATACCGAAGACACAACCGAGCATCCTCCACCCGAAACTCAGGAGGAGCTCCAAAATGCAACGCCACCCAGTGCCATTTTGGTAGTCCAGCTACCTGGGAAACCTCACTCGCCCGAAACCGGCGACTCTTTAATCTGTGTTGAACCACCGGTCCAAGAATTTCTGTGTGATTTGACCGAGAGGGGGATTGCACGAAAAGTTTTTCTGTCATTGACCTTGGAAGATGTGATGACGCACGGAGCCCTACTGGATACTGCAGCGGACATCACACTCATGTCGCGTGACCTTTTCGAACACCTACGTGTCACTGCTAACCTTGCGCACAAAGACTTGAAACTAAGACCTTGCTCCTTAGCTATTCAACCTTATGCACCCTCAAACACGACTGTGTCACACATGTCATTGATACAAATCTCCATTGGGCCCATGACCTTGATCCACCCGGTCTATGTGTCCAATCTCAACTCAATTCCATTGCTGATAGGCAAGGATCTACTTAATCGCTTTGAGCCTCTGATAGACTTCAAGAATCTAAAGCTATGGGCTCAAGTTCGACAACCTCTTCCAACCACTCTACCTGAAGCAACTGGATCACAGTGTTACATTCTTGACACCTTGGATGTTCCAGGAGTCAAACCACTCGCACTGCTGACCCAACAAAGTTTGACGGAAGGTGACCTTGGGGACCAGGCTGAAACAGGCACCCCTTTTCAGGTCACCACATCTGACAACCCAACCTTAAATGAACACAGCTCATTTCTTTGCACCCTAAAACCAGGGGCAGTCGATGAAGAGTACTGCCCCCAAGTGGTCAAAGGACTAGCTATCCAAAGCTCCCACGTAGAAGACGTGGTACTGGCTCTCTGGGCTGATAAATCTGCAATCAGCCAGACACTTTTCGACTCTCTACACGAGAAATACCCTGACCTTATGGTCACTAACAAGTCTTTTCATTTCCCCGCTGGGACCAAATCAAACAAAACATTGGTCGCCAGAAGTATCTGCGCCCTCCACCTTCAGTGGAACCACAGACTGCTAACGCATCCCTTCTTGGTCGTTCCCGACCTGCCACATGCAGTCTACATCGGCAGTAATCTTCTTGTGAGACTTGGAACCCAGGTTGATACCATAAACAATGTCTTATGGTCTCTCACCACAGTTCGAGACGCTCACTCTAAACCAGATCTTGACACTCTAAAGTCAGGCCAGACCATCCCTGAGGCCTGCCAGGTACTGAACACTCAACATTGTCTCATACCTGCTAATGTCACTTGCTACCCGGTCCAACTATGCATTCAAACAGGACAGAAACTTATGCATCCACAAGCATTTTTCCAACCGGCTCCTTTGCTTGACAATCTAGGCTTAACTCTGGAGGCCATGCCCCTTCTAAGCCTAGAATACAGAACCACCACATTACCGGTTAACAATCCCACGGCAGAGACCATCGTCCTGCCCAAGGCCACGCCTCTTGGCTGGCTCATCACCACAGATTTCCACGATTTTGAATTGACTGTTCCTGTGCTAGGCGGCCTCCCTGATTCTCTTTGGGCTGACTGTCTTGAACCTACAGTCATTTACACTAAGCCTTCTAAGGCCATTGCTCTTGTGTCAATACCAACCCCTGACAAAGAGTCAGTGGGACGAATCGACTTGACTAACAATGACCAAATGCTTGTCCAAGCCATTGAACTCCTTCCATCGGAGTCCGATCAGCAAACCAATGACAATCCCAGCGATGCTCCGCCGAAACCAGTCCTCACTATCGCTGAAGAGATTGCACAGGTGGTAGCTGATGTTGATGCCCTAACCTCTGACGAAGAACGTGAAAAACTTCAAGTTCTTCTTAAGTATGAACAATCCTTCTCCAAAGACTCCTTGGACTTTGGACTGACCACAATCCACTCAGTACGTATTCCTACACCACCTGACGCCCCTCCAACCTACGTCAGGCAGTACAAGATTCCCTTGGCCTCGTATGGCCCAGTACAACAAATAATCGATGATTTACTTGACCGTGGCATAATCAGGCCATGCAACAGTACCTACTCGGCTCCCTTATGGCCTGTCCTAAAGTCCAATGGTAAGTGGAGACTCACCATTGATTACAGGAAATTGAACACTCAAGTTCCTCTCTCTAGGTGGCCTATGACTCAACTGGAGCAAGAACTCCCTAGAGTCAAAGATGCCAATTACTTCTCAACACTGGACATTGCTTCTGGTTTTTGGACTATTCCTGTCCAAGCTGAAGACCAACACAAACTGGCCTTCACGTTCGCGAATCGCCAATACACATTCACCCGATGCCCTTTCGGTTATGCTAACTCTCCTGCAGAGTTCAACATTTTCTTGAACAAAGCATGTCCAGACGCCCGAGACAGAGGTAACCTCATCTATGTTGACAACATTCTCATTCGGAGTCCAACTCTGGACACCCACCTCACTGAAATTGACCATGTCCTTGGCCAGCTCACGCGAGCTGGAGCCAAAATTTCTCTCTCCAAATGCCAATGGTGCAAAACCAAAGTCAACTATGTCGGTCTCTTGGTAGGATCCAAAGGGGTACTACCACAAACGGCACGAATTCAAGGTGTGTTAAACATCAAAGCCCCTACCAACATCTCCGAACTCCGGAGTTTCCTAGGGGTATGCAATTACTCACGTCAGTTCATTGAGGATTATGCAGACGTGGCAAAACCCCTTACAGACCTCCTACGAAAGGACACCCCTTTCATTTGGTCTGAGGCTCAAGAACAGGCTATGCTAGCGTTGAAGCAAAAGTTATGCACAGCACCATGTTTGGCCTATCCCAACTGCGACCAGCCATTCTTCTTACAAGTGGGGTTCTCTGCCAACTGCTTAAGTGCTGGATTATACCAAATCTATGACCACGACAAACGAGTCGTGGCCTATGCCAGCAAAACCCTCTCTGGTCCGGAACTGAAATACTCGGACTGTGAAAAAGCCCTTCTGACCACTGTATGGGCAGTCAAGCATTTCTCCAACTATGTGGGAGGCCAGAGAATCACAGTTGAGACTCACCACCAACCAGTGGTCTTCCTCAACAGTCAACGCATCAGAGAAGGTGTTGTAACAAATGCCAGAATAGCCTCCTGGTTGATGGGTCTACAAAGCTTTGATGTGGAGGTCCGCTACGCACAAAAGTTGAGAAGCCCTCTCGGCACAGACTTGGCTGCCTGCCAACGGTGCTCTGAGGACACTCCAGGACCATCCATTCGTGCAGAGCCACCTACAGTCACTGAAGACCCAAACCATCACTACTTTGACCAGAACATCTGCCAAGATATGGTCACTGCCTATGTCGATGGTTGTTCTTTTCACCATAAAACTCACATTTGTGCTGGTGTGGGTGTGGCATGGCTGAACAATCAGCCTTGTGAACCCCACAACTATCAACTGGATTCCCAATCATCCCAGTATGCGGAAATCGCAGGTGTGCTCATTACACTGCAACTTGCCGTAGACCATGGCATTCGCACATTGGTCATCTGCACTGACTCCAACTATGCACGCCTCAGTTTCACTTGTCATTTAGCACTCTGGAAGGCCAAAGGTTTTGTAGCCTCCAATCGCAAACCGGTTAAACATCAAGACCTTTTCAAGGCATGTGATCACCTGGTCACCTCCAACAACCTCCAAGTGTATTGGAAAAAGGTCAGAGGTCACTCGCGAACACCAGGTCAGGACAAAGAATGGAATGACCTTGTGGACTCACTTGCAAAACAAGGAGCCATACAAGGCACACGCTGGTCCTTTGATTCTGCCCAGGTGCCGACTTCACAGTCCCACCCACCCACCCCTACAGTCTGCGCAGTCACTAGGGCCCAGACTAACAGGGCCCAAGACACGACACACACCACAGGTCCCCTTGCGGTTGACCCTGTTTTCACTGACGCTGACCTTATCTCTCTTCAAACCCTTGACCCTGCGGTCCATAAAATGATACAATACATCTCAGATCCTGCACTTAATGCACCATCCGACTCGGATCTCGCTGACACTCCAGACTTGAAGCCACTTTTTGCCGCACGATCATCCCTGCAGCTGCGAAATGGCATTCTAGTTCATGTTTCTGATGAACTCCCTACGCCTGCGCTTGTGGTCCCTCGTAACCAGAGGGGGGTGATGATTGTTCATGCCCATGATCTCCCAACTGCAGGACACAAAGGCGTCAAAGCAACGTACAACGCGCTCAAACAAGTGGCATATTGGCCATACATGCGAAAGGATGTCGCCGACTACATCAAAGGATGTCTCGTATGTTGCCAGTTTCAACCAACCAACCCGATGCATCGAGCACCCCTACAGAAAAGAGGCATTTCATTCCCATGGTCTGACCTCCAAATTGACTGGATAGGTCCCCTTCCACAGTCAGCCAGAGGAAACAAATACTTCCTCACAGTCACATGTGCTTTCACCAAATGGGTCGAGTGCCTGCCTGCTCCTAATGACACGGCAGAAACCACGGCCTACTTGTTGATGAACCACGTATTCTCTAGGTTTGGTCTGCCAAGCCGAATCAACTCTGACCGCGGCACTCATTTCACCGCCAAAGTCATGCGACAACTGTGGGAAACCTTGGGAGTTAAAGCTAACTTCCATATTAGCCACCACCCACAATCCTCCGGACAGGTTGAAAGAACCCACCGAACTGTGATCAACATACTGAAGAAGTATGTTTCACCACACCAAAAAGAATGGGATGTAAAACTCCCGCTGGTCTTAATGGCCATCCGAGCCACACCCCATGAAGCTATGGGGGTGTCACCTTTTGAAATGATGACAGGCCGGCAAATGATTTTGCCCCTGCATTTACTCTACCAACCTGGAGAAGCCAGTGTTGCTACAGCTTACACTACTCACCAGTACATGACTGACCTGACCAAACATCTCCGACAGACTTTTGCCTTTGCCCAAAAACATTTGGACCGATCGGCTGAAGGACACAAAGCCTACTACGATCAGAAAGCCACACATGACGAACTCCAAGTGGGAGACAAGGTTTTCTATTATGCTTTCATTCCTCGGACAGGACAGACCAATGCACGAGCAGGAAAACTCGCTTGGAAGTTCCTCCCCAGGTGGACAGGTCCACACACGATCACAGATAAACTCTCTCCGGTCATTTACCAAATCAAAATAAGCAAAGGTCGCCAGGACCCCATCTCCAAATGGGTCCATCATAATCAAATCAAAGCTTACAAAAACCCCATGGGACTTGTCGGGGACAACACTGTTCCATTAAGTCAGTAAACAAACCTAAATCTTGTTTGCGCCCGATAGATAACTGTTAGCTGACTATCTGCCTCAGACATTCTCGGTCGCATTTCTCTTCCTCAATCAGGTAACTGCATTAAACCTTCAAAAGGAGAAAGTTAACCCAAACTAACTGACTTCCTTAAAATCTAACCTTAAAAGACCCCGCAAAATTTCATTCAGTATCATCAAGTTACTATTTCAAAATAGTACACACAAAACCTCCAATATCACTAGCTTAAGTCAATAATCACAAAACCCTCTAAAGGTGATAAACACTAATAGCTTAGAGCTCAGCCTCTAACAAAGTTGTTCCACCTCTAAGAATAACTTTCACCTACCACTCAGGTACCTCAAGAAAAGGAAAACTGACAAGAAGCTCAAGATTAAAATGACTCACTTCTATTCATTGAACAGGACGCTAGCCCTCCTGTTTTTCAGTTTAGCCCTCTACCTAGCACCCTCACCTACTTTCGCCCAGTTAGAACTGGACAGAGTCCAGACAAGAAGTCAACAATCCTTAGGTAGATTCTCAACCACGGCCTCATCATTAGGGCCCCTTGCTACCCTTAGCACGTCTACTGTTAAATCAGTCAACACCGCTACACTGAAATGCCAGATAGTTGAACCACCAAATGTTACCAAAACTTTACAAGATACTGTGTTGGTTTTGAATGTTTGCTCCAAAGCCTCATTCAAACTCAACAAGGTCTTGGACTTGTCACTCTTCATGTTAGAGGGTGACCCTGCTCACCCACATATAAGGGTGAGCAGGAGGGTGGGAGATTGTCACTTCCTTGTGGTAACGTATCGTCACTTCCTGTTTTGCTGTCTGCCTGTGTGGTTTGCTCTCCAGCTCTCCAGCCACTAGCTATGGCTACTACCTCTCTTTCCTCTCCTCTGCTGGTGTGCTCTCTCTGTCAGATGTTTAGCTACACCTCTGCCTCTTTTAGTGATAACGGAAAATGTAATAAATGTTGCCTTTTTGAGGCGCTCGAGGCGAGGTTGTCTGATTTGGAATCCCGGCTCCGCTGCATTGAAACACCGTCTGCGCCAGTTAATCTCGACGGACGTCCATTAGCTGCAGCGGAGCTAGCTAGCTTAGGCCCCACTGTCAGCGGTTCCCCGGCTCTCCTCAGCAGCGAGGAGACTGGGTGGGTGACGGTGAGAAGGAAGCCTAGTCGCAAAGCCCCGGTTCACCACCAACCTGTTCACGTTTCTAATCGTTTTTCCCCGCTCAGCGACACACCCGCTGAGGAAAAAACTCTGATCATTGGCGACTCTGTAGTCAGAAACGTGAACCTAGAGACTCCAGCGGCCATAGTCACATGCATTCCTGGGGCCAGAGCAGGCGACATCGAGTCAAATTTGAAAATGCTGGCTAAAAGTAACTGTAAATACTCCACAATTGTTATTCACGCCGGCATTAATGACATCCGTCTCCGGCAGTCGGAAGTCACGAAACTTAATATAGAATCGGTGTGTGACTTTGCCAAAACGATGTGTGCCACTGTAGTATTCTCTGGGCCCCTCCCCAATCTGACCAGTGATGACATGTTTAGTCGCTCGTCATCCTTGAACCGCTGGCTGTCTGTGTGGTGTCCTAAAAATGATGTGGGCTACATTGACAATTGGAGCTCTTTTTGGGGAAAACCTGGTCTTATGAGATGAGACAGTATTCATCCCACTTTGGATGGTGCTTCTCATTTATCTAACAATCTGGCATCTTTTTTATCCAAATTTCCAAAACCATGACTACTCAGAGTTGGGACCAGGAAGCAGAGTCGCAGTCTACCACGCCTCTCTGCAGCTCCTCTTCATCCGCCACCCCTCAACTTAGCCCCTGTCTTCCCCATCAGAGAATCGTTGTCTGCTCCCTCCAAAGTAAATAAAAATATAATGTATAAGCATCCCAAAGTGATAAAGCAAAATATTGGTAAAACTCAAATTAAACATAAAGCCTCTAAATTGAATGATTTGGCCTCTGTTCCTCCTCATAATTTAAAAATTAAATGTGGTTTATTAAATATTAGGTCTCTAACTCCCAAGTCTCTGTTAGTCCATGATCTATTAATTGATCATCAGATTGATTTAATTTCCCTTACAGAGACTTGGTTAGGACAAGAGGATTATGTTGGTTTAAATGAATCAACTCCCTCTGGTTATTTAAACTGTCAAAATCCCAGAAGTTCTGGTCGTGGAGGAGGAGTAGCAACAATTTACCATTCCAAATTACTAGTTAATGTAAAGCAAAAAACATGTTATAATTCCTTTGAGGGCCTGGTCCTCAGTATTGGGCACTTTAGCAATTTTAGGTTAAACCCAATTTTATTTGCCATAGTTTATCGTCCCCCATCAACCTATTCAGAATTTTTATCAGAATTTGCTGATTTCTTAGCTGATTTAGTGCTGAAATCTGATAGAATAATTATAGTAGGGGACTTTAATATACATGTGGATGTAGATAGTGACTGCCTTAATGTGGCTTTTAATTCAATATTAGACTCGATTGGGTTTTCTCAGAAAGTAGGAAATTCTACTCATTACCTCCACCATACATTGGACCTTGTTCTGACATATGGCATAGAAATAGAAAATCTTGTAGTGTCTCCTCATAACCCTGTACTGTCAGACCATTGTCTGTTAACCTTTGATTTTACTATTTCTGACTATTTGGCTCCTAAAGAAAAATATTATCACAGTAGATGCCTCTCAGATGATGCTGTTTCCAAATTTATGCAGATTGTTTCCTCTATGCCATGTGTCAACACAACGGAAATAAGCTATAGACAGCTTGCTCCTTCTGTAATTGATAACATGGTGGATAGTGTTTCAGCTTCTCTGCATCAGGCTCTAGACTTGGTGGCCCCCTTAAAAAAGAAAAAGTCTAATCAGAGATTTTTAACTCCTTGGTTCAACACAGAAACTCGTAGCTTAAAACAGAAGACTCGTCAATTAGAAAGAAAATGGCGCTCTACTAATTTAGATGAAATCTATTTAGCTTGGAGAAATCATCTTTTAATTTATAAAAAATCTCTTAGAAAAGCTAGAACGAGTTATTACTCTGCATTAATAGAAGAGAACAAGAATAATCCCAGGTTTCTTTTCAGTACTGTAGCCAGGTTGACAAAGAGTCAGGACTCCGTCAATCCTAGCATCCCCTTAGAGCTTACTAGTCAGGACTTTATGAACTTTTTCAATAATAAAATTTCATCCATCAGAGATAAAATCAATCAGATTCTTCCCACAGTTAACTTAAATACTGTAATTACTACAACTCCTTCTATTGATGTCTGTCTTGATGAGTTTTCTCCAATCGACCTTTGTGAGTTAGACAAAATAGTTTCCTCATCCAAACCTTCAACTTGTCTTTGAGACCCTATTCCTACCAGGTTATTTAAAGAAGTCTTCCCACTTATTGGTAGCTTTATTCTTCATATAATCAATTCTTCATTAACTTTAGGCCATGTACCGCAGGCTTTTAAAATGGCTGTAATTAAACCCTTACTCAAAAAGCCAACGCTAGATCCAGGAGCTTTAGCTAACTATAGACCAATCTCTAATCTCCCTTTCATTTCAAAAATCTTAGAAAGAGTTGTTGCTACGCAATTATTTGACCACCTGCAGGGAAATGGTTTACTTGAGGAGTTTCAATCTGGGTTTAGAATCCATCATAGTACTGAAACAGCCTTAGTGAAGGTCACTAACGACCTCCTCATTGCATCTGATAAAGGACTAGTTTCTGTACTTGTCCTTTTAGATCTTAGTGCAGCTTTTGATACTATTGATCATAATATTCTACTTGATAGATTAGAACACTATGTTGGACTTAATGGAACTTCGTTGCAGTGGTTTAGATCTTATTTATCTGATAGGTTCCAGTTTGTTCATGTAAATGATGAGTTTTCTCTCAGCTCAAAGCTTAGTCATGGAGTTCCACAGGGATCTGTGCTAGGCCCTACTCTTTTTAGTTTATATATGCTTCCGTTAGGCAACATTATTAGAAAGCACTGTATACATTTTCATTGTTATGCAGATGACACACAATTATACCTGTCAATGAAGCCAGATGATACTAATCAATTAGCCAAGTTAGAAGCTTGTCTTAAGGAAATCAAAGCTTGGATGACTTGTAATTTTCTGCTATTAAATTCAGATAAGACTGAAGTCATTCTTGTTGGTCCAAAAAACCTTAGAAATTCCTTTCCAAATCAAACTTTCAGTTTGGATGCAGCTACTCTTTCTCTTAATAGCTCTGTGAGGAACCTTGGAGTTATTTTTGATCAGGATTTGTCCTTCAATTCACATATTAAATTTGTTTCTAAGACTGCCTTCTATCATTTGCGTAATATTGCCAAGATTAGGAGCATCTTGTCTCAGAGTGATGCTGAGAAGCTGATCCACGCTTTTGTTAGCTCGAGATTAGATTATTGTAATTCTTTATTATCAGGCTGTCCTAAAACATCTTTAAAAAGTCTTCAGCTGATCCAAAATGCTGCAGCAAGAGTTTTAACAGGTACTAGAAAGAGAGATCATATCTCTCCGGTTCTGGCCTCCCTTCATTGGCTTCCCATAGAGTTTAGAATTAAGTTTAAAATCCTTCTTCTTACTTACAAAGCTCTAAACAATCAGGCTCCTTTTTATTTAAAAGATCTGATACTACCGTATCATCCTAACAGAGCACTACGCTCCCAAAATGCAGGATTACTTGTAATACCTAGAATCTCCAAAAGTACAATGGGAGGCAGAGCCTTCAGTTATCAAGCTCCTCTCCTGTGGAATCAGCTGCCAATCTGGATTCGGGAGTCAGACTCGATCTCTGTTTTTAAGAATAGGGCTAAAACCTACCTTTTTGATATAGCCTACAATTAGGGAGGGATCATGTGTTTCTGAACCCTCCCTTAGTTATGCTGCTAATAGGTTTAGTCAGCCGGGGGACCTCCAGTAATGCACTGGGCCTCACTCCTTTCCTCACTCTCTATGAAATATTTTTTTTTTTTTTTGCTGGTCATTAACATTTGTTTGTTCTCTCCCATAGATTGAGTCCCCATCGTGCTGTTTGCTCTCTACATGTCTGTTCTTTTCTTCTTCTCTATCCCCTCACCCCCCAGCCAGTCGCAGCAGATGACTGCCCCTCCCTGAGCCTGGTTCTGCTGGAGGTTTCTTCCTGTTAAAAGGGAATTTTTCCTCTCCACCGTCGCCAAGTGCTTGCTCACAGGGGATCGCCTGATTGCTGGGGTCTTTCTGCAACTGTGGGGGTCCCCCCTACAGTTGATAGTGCTATGAGATGACTGTTGTTGTGAAATGGCGCTATATAAATAAAGTTTAATTGAATATAATGCCTGTGTTTCTTCGAAAGGTAGCTAGAAATATTAGACTTTCAGCTAACACTTTGACAACGAGTCTGCCTTCACCGCTTCTTGCCCCTGTTTCAGATGTCACAAAGTTATTCCTCATTGCCACTCAAAGAACAATGATGACTTTCCATGTTCGCTCAGTCTCCCAGAACAAAGGTCTCAAACACCCTCTGAGTAAGACCTCTGTGGAACCATGGTTTAGTCCAGCTAAACCAATTCAGTTCGAACCTCCTTGAATTAACTCAATATTGCTTAACCTAAACATCTACCTCAGATAAGCAATACGTTTTTGTTTTGCATTCTTTGTTTTGACTTTTATTTTTCTTTATTTTTAGAATTTTTGAAGTTATATGCATGCTTATATACAAACCTATATTTTTATACATAACTCTTGCACCCCATTTTGATTTTTGTACCCATTCAAACTATTTTAAACAACTATGATAGCTATTTCATCGTGAACCAAAATTCCTACCTCAGGTATGTAAGACTACGCACTTATTTTTGTAGCTAGAATTTTTGAATCATTTCAAGACCTATGCCTTAGCGTACTACTCCAAGTCAATTTTATAATCTACATTTGTCCATATTCAAATTATTTTTGGAAATTCATGGAAGTCCTTCCAGTTAACCAAAGTCAAAGATCTGTACTTAGTAATAGATACTGTTTGCATGCTAGTGTGTATGGACATCACAAAAACCTTTTAACCCAGTATTTAGGTCAAGTGTTGCCAAGGAGACGAAGCTGCCATGGGTGTGTACCAACGCTGACCGACGCTCACCATTGCTACAAAGGGGGGAACTGTAGCATCATCGTCTCCTCAAAACCAAGACAGAAGATCACTTCTCTTCAGTTTACAGGAATTTCATTTTATTCATTACACAGGAATATCACTTTTCTGCCTTTTCAGGAATATCACTGGCTTTTATGTCGACTCATGCAGGCTTCTTCCAGGCCTGACCAAAGATGCTTGCTTTCCCAGGACCCCAATGTAAACAGTTGCCTCTTGCAGAGATTGTAAGGATCACAATTTGCTTTTAAAGGCTCAAAGGAACATAAAACTCAGGAGACCAGACCTCTCAACGTGAACACTGAACTTGATAACGTACCTTTTCACAGGAAACCAATGTTCTTAGAAGAGTCATAAACCACTTAATCTGACGGGTTTATAGCCGATGCTGTCCAGGTTTCTTCGCCCAGATACTAAAGGAAATCATCTACAGCTCAACAGTACCTCCTAGTGGATGCCTACGGAATGTGTTTTCAGTATGTAGGATGACTTTTAATTTGTTCTAAACATTAAGTTTCTTTCAGCTTATCCTCTGGATCCTAAGGACACTGAAAATCATCCCTCTTTTATCACCAACCATGGTTTGCTGCATGTTTTTGCTGCATTTTGATCTAAATGTGAATGCATGTATTATAATTATGTATAAGAAATGTTATATTCATGAGTGTTATTTAAACACATATTGGAGTAATGGTATAAATGCATGATCACCAAATATTAGCTAAGTCATTTAATTTAGTTAGATTTTATATTGAGCATTTATTTTATAAGAACTGACTGAGTGTTGATTTTCCCTCTGAAATTTCATGGGATGGTGTCTTCATTTGATTGGCTGCTCTCAAACAAAGAAGTGTTCTCACATTGGATAGCAGCCATTTCAAACTGCTTCTGAAAAGGTCGATTGGTCGGTCTTACGACTGACATCATCAGTTTTACGACCCGGCGAGGTAACTTTAAAAGAGAGAGGTTAGATTTGAGTTTAGTAAGAGATCAGCAGAGTTAAGAAAAAGAGTAGAAAAAAGACAATGAGCAGGCAGGAAGATTAGAACAGTAAGAGAACGGTAAGAATTAGAAACACAGAAAGAAGAAAGAAAGAGATTTTGAGAAGGATTAGGAACTAAATTAAGATTAAAGAAGCAGAATAGTAATCTAGATCTCAGAAGAAGATTTTATTCCACCGTTTCAAGGCCCTGTGAAGTTTTATTTTATTCTCTGTGTTTGTCAAGTCTTTCGTTATATTCTGGTCACTGAGGAGAAACCATTTTTCTTAAGAGCTCGTCCTTTTAGAGAATCAAATTCTCAAACTTTTTCTTTCACCTCAGAAGCCATTCTTATCCTAGTAAATGTTTTTCTAACATTTTTTTTCATGACTTTTCACGCCATTAAAGTGGACCTTTAATTTGCCTAGTTTAAAGTGAACAGAGACTGAGAAGATTTTCCTTCAGTTTTTTTTGGTTTTTCCCGCTACAAGAGACCTCAAAATTGGGATTCTTTTCCAAGGACTTTTCACGCCGCCCTGAGACAAATCATCCACGGCTGCAAGTGTCTCCTTGAAGGGCCCCTCAGCTGAGTTATCACCTCCACGGCTGTGAGTGAGGACAGCAGCCGCTTCCTCCGACATCCTAACTTCAAAACCCAGCAGTACCGACCCGCGGAAACGTGGACCTACGGCTGTTGTGTGAGTGAAACTCTCATTTCTCCTATCTGCTGGGTTGAAACGTGATGTCCTAACAATTAAATTACAGTTGAATATGGCCCGTATTTCAGGGCTCAATTAGTCTCTCAGCCACAGGGTAAAGCTGTAAACTGAAGGAAAACTCTTAGTCATTTTTAAGTAACTGCCCTTAAATTTTTGTAGATTAATTCAGGAGTCATTTTTAGATAATTAGCTTATGAATTTTCCCCATAAAATTGCGTTGTTTTGTTAAAACATTCCAGCCTCATTTACCGTTGAAACATAAGCCTAGTTTCTCCTTGGTTCTGCAGAGGTGTAACGCTGGATTTTATGTTCAGGAACCCAATATCAGTTGATGTGATATTTTACGCTGTCATCATCTGAATCTGTTTATTCATCATTTGAACGCTATGCCATGTAAACTGAAAGAGTTTAATAAAAGGGATGAATGAGAGCAGTTGAAGCGTTTTCCTTTCGCATATACAGGTTTCCTAATCACGGCAGGACAAAAACTCACTGAAACTTTGAGACTGATTCATTAAGTAATTTAAGGTACAAAGTTAATTAAAATTAAAGTTAATATTATTGTCCGTTAGGACTGGTGCCCCTTTTACGAGTGCTTTTATTTAATTTAGCGGGTGTAGAAGTGACGGTTTAACTCCGCCCCCTTTCACACCCACTATTAAATAAAATAAATAATTCCTGTACCTTATGACAAATATTTTATAGGCAATTCACCCTACATCCACAGTCTCTCCCTCAAGTTTCCAAACACAGCGCTCGCTCTTCCCATTCTGAGAGATAGTTCATCCTCCAGCCTAGCATTCTCTGAAACAGTACTCCCTAGGTACTTGAAAGTCTGTTACTTGACTAGTGGCTCTGTACCAATACTGATCTCTTCTGGTAGTGATGTTGATAATTGGAACTTTGGTGGTTGATAAAGGCACTCTGTCTTCTTGATGTTGATTTGGAGGCTGAATTGGCTAGCTGCTCTTGCAAATTTCTCCACTAAAGATTGCATATCTTCCATGCTGTGTGCAACTAGAGCACTGTTGTCGGCAAAGAACATTTCTCTTACTATCTTTATCGATGTCTTACTCTTGGCTTTAAACTGGCATGTAAGGTGAGCATGTAAGGTGAGGACGCACAGGTAAAGGCTCCCAGTTCATTTCTTGCTTTAAAACTCAGTTTAGAGCTAGCGTTTTGAGCTGTTGCTTTGTCACTACCGCTGGAGAATAAACCTGCTCGTGCGAAAAAAGAGAAATTGCCAGTCTCATAACTTAATATTGTAGTGGCTGGTGAAGCAATCAGTCCCCTCACATTCCGGGAGAACAAAGGGATTTCTCCCATGTGTTTTTTTTTTACAATCACAATAAACGAACATCGGCCGGGATCATGGGTCCCAAGAAAGCTCAGCAGACTGAGGAGGTGGACGACATCAAAAGATCGCTGGACTTCTTGGCTGAAGAGATTTCGGCTGTTAAGCTGCAGCAAAAAAACATTCTGGACCTGGTCGAGGAGGTAAAAGCGCTGCCGATCCAGAATGCTGAGAAGGACAAGAGGCTGGCGTATCTGGAGAGCAGAGTGTTGGAACTGGAGCAGAACACCCGGGTGAACGATGTAATCATCACGGGGCTCCACATTAAACCCCAATCGTACGCGCGAGCGGTGGCCGCGGACAGCAAACACGCTGTATTTACGCTCACTGTCGTGCAAAGACCTGCTAAAAAAAGTGTGCGGCTGCCAAAAACCAGCAGCACATTGCTCCACGACGGCCGCTATGCCCATGTCCGAGGCGTTGGTAGTGAGCGCTATCCGAGCCGCCAGGTCTGGGTGCGCCAGTAGTGCAGCGTTTGCCAGAGCTGTTTAACCTCAGAGAACACCTGCTCCTGCTCAGGAGTCCAGTCGACTCTGTCCGCCAGTTTCCGTTTCTTGAGTGCGGCGTACAACAGCTGTATGAGCTGGGCTGCACGGGGGAGGAAACGGTTATAAAAGTTAACCATCCCCAAAAACTCCTGCAGCGCCCTGACACTGATGTTGAGGAGAAAAAAATAGCAAAACAATTTAGTTACATTACTTTTATGATTCCAAACAGTTTGAAATTGACAGTGCACAGGGGACATTGACTCATAACTTTTGAATATTTCTAAGACTTGGCTACATCAGTGATTGTGCAAAATAAACTGCTCAAGACTCAATGGAGATTGAAACTGGTGATCTGAAATGAATGCTGAAATTATAAAAAGTAATGGTATGTTGGAATTTTATTTCTGTTATGGAATAGATAAAATTAACTGATTTTGATTTGATCAAGTGTTAAAGCATGTGATGGATAATGCTTGTTGGAATATTTTAGGAATGCTATTTTCTTGGAACATAAGTCAATATTATACAGTAATAAGTGGCATTCAGCTATTTGTTTTATGTCATTTAAGCACAGTTCTGGTACTTAAAAATCATAAAAACCCAGGAGCTTCGGGGGGCTTTGCCCCCCTTGCCCCCCCACCGGGGCTCTGCCCAGGACCCCGCTGGGGGACTGTGTCCCCCAGACCCCCTGCTAAATTTTCAGATAATTTCCCCAACCCAAATCACATCCCTGGTTCGTGTTGGAATTCTGAGCTTTCGGTATTGTTTTCAGCGGAATTATGAGATTTTTATCGAAGGATCAGGAGTCATCAGTGCTAGAAATAGACAAAAGTGTCAAAAATAAGTTCCGATGGAATTGGCTTGAGAGAAAAGTGATGGTAAAGGTGAAAATTGGCTCAAAGTCCGACGAGGTAACAGAAACAGACAATTTGTGAAGAAACCACAAAAGGAGATGAAGTTCAAAGTTCAGAGACTGACACAGCTTGCTGCCAAAAGGAGCAAAGTTTCACATTAGAAGTGACTTGGTGACCAGTGTAAATAGTGCATAAACTCTTATAGAACTGTTAAATATGTTGGATTAAAGATAGTGAGACAACATTGAAGAAAAAGTAAGTTAACTTTTCATTAAATTTAATGACTTATCTAAGTGTAGTATTTCATTTTTTTTAATCATTTTTTTCAGTCTAAATTACTTCTGTTTTACTGAAAACCTCTCAGCTTCAGTGGGGCTGCCCCCCCCCCCCCCCCCATAAGTCAATCGACCAAATTAGATTTCAGCTGAAATCAGAATTTCCTGTTGCCATCCCTGTTCAAAACACCTGGACATCAAACTGTAAAATATACATCAAATTAAACGGATCACCTGAAGAAGCCAAGGTCATTAACATCCGTAATATTATGGAACTGGACAAATATCAATGAATGTTATGAACTGGAGTCACAGCAACAAGAGACAATTGTAGGGCACTGAAGGGATATACTCATCTGCTACAAGACATTTAACAACATGAAACAAAAGATCAACAAACAGGAACAACAGGAACTGAAAGTTTTTGAATATACAGATCACAACCCACAGGTCATAGAATATAACATAGACCCTGATAATAATTTATTTAGCTCCATCAATAATAACTGTAGTTACTACACGGATGAACAGTTTAACACAATGGTCACATCTGATTTCAATATTTCTATGATCCACTTCAACAGCAGAAGTCTCTATGCCAACTTTAATAACATTAAAGATTATTTACATCAGTTTAAAGAGCCATTCAATATTGTGGCAATATCAGAGACATGGATCAGTGAAGAGAAAGGAGTGAATTTTACCATGGATGGCTATGAATTAAATTATATAAATAGAAAAGTGAAAAAAGGAGGAGGAGTTGTAATTTATGTTGACAAGAGCTTGAAATACAAGGTTGTTGAAAATCTGTCAGTAACTGTGGATGATTTATTTGAATGTATTACAATAGAAATCTGTCTGGACAATGTGAAGAATATAGTAGTGAGCTGTGTATATAGAACACCTGGATCAAACATTGACTTATTTAAGGACTGGATGGAAAAAATGTATGCAAAACTAACTCATAAAGTTATGTTCATCTGTGGGGATTTCAATATAGAGCTGATGAATTCAAAACAACATAGTCTGACAGAAGAATTTATCAACACAATGTACAGTATGGGCTTACATCCAACAATTACCGGACCTAGCAGAATCACGTCACACAGTGCCACACTAATAGATAACATATTCACAAACATTATGGAAAATAATATCAGGAGTGGGCTTTTATTGAATGATATCAGTGACCACCTGCCGATTTTTGTGGTCTATCAATGTGATTATAGGAAGAAAAAGTATACCAAAAATATTAAATATAAAAGAATAAGAACCGAAGAATCTATGTATTTACTGACAAAGGAATTATTAATACAAGATTGGAAGATAGTTTATGATGAAAATGATATAAATAAAGCAAATGATAAATTTTTACAAATATTTCAATCATTGTACAATAAAAACTGTCCTATAAAACAATACAGTGACAGACAACAAAAGAAAAATATTCCTTGGGTCACCAAGGGGTTGATAAATGCATGTAAAAAGAAGAATACATTATATAAACAATTCATTAAGTGCAGAAAGGTGGAGGCTGAGATCAAATATAAAAGATATAAAAATAAGCCTACTAATATAATGAGGACCTGTAAGAAAGAATATTACAACAGAATATTAGAGGATAATAAAAACAACTTAAGAGGAATATGGCAAGTACTCAATGGGATTATTAGTAATCGACCTAAGAATGCTAATTATCCAGAATATTTTATTGAAAATGGCAATTTGATAAATAATATGGAGGATGTGGTCAGTGGTTTCAATAAATTTTTTGTAAACGTTGGTCCTGAATTAGCAAAATCAATAGTGACAACAGAAACAAACAACAGTGGTTCTGTAAATGAAATAGAAGATAGAAATCCAAACACAATCTTTTTGGGTGCAGTTACTGAAAAGGAAATTATTGAGACTGTGAGTAAATTTAAGAACAAAAATCAACGGACTGGAATGAAATTGACATGACAATGGTGAAAAAAGTAATTGAAGGAATTGTTAAGCCACTCACCCACATCTGTAACCTGTCATTTCAAACTGGTAAATTTCCAAACAAAATGAAAATAGCAAAAGTAATACCTCTATACAAAACAGGAGACAGTCATTGTTTCACAAATTACAGGCCAGTCTCTTTACTCTCACAATTCTCCAAAATACTTGAAAAAATCTTCACTAAGAGACTAGATGATTTCATTGAAAAACACAACCTCCTTACAGACAGCCAGTGTGGTTTTAGAGCAGATAAATCTACATCTTTGGCACTGATCGAACTTATAGAAGAAATTACTAGTTGTATAGATTAAAAAAAGTTTGCTGTAGGAGTATTTATAGATTTAAAGAAAGCTTTTGACACCATTGACCACAGGATACTACTAAGGAAACTGGAAGGGTATGGGATAAGAGGGGTCGGACTGAATTGGGTGGAAAGTTATTTAAGTAACAGACAACAATTTGTACAAATTGGTGAGCACAAATCACCCTTCATGGACATCACTTGTGGTGTGCCCCATGGGTCAGTTTTGGGACCCAAACTCTTTATTTTGTATATAAATGACATATGCCAAGTATCAAAAATTCTGAAATATATTTTGTTTGCAGATGACACAAATATCCCTTGCACTGGTGAGAATTTGCAGCAGGTTTTAGAGGTGGTCACAACTGAAATGAAAAAGTTAACGCAGTGGTTCAACAAAAATAAATTATCTCTAAATCTAAAAAAAACAAAGATTATGTTGTTTGGAAATTATAAAATAAATCATGAAATAATGGTAACGATAGATGATACCAGAATAGAAACAGTACAGGAAAATAAGTTTCTGGGGGTGACGCTAGACAATAAAATCTGCTGGAAACCTCACATCAGTCACATCCGGGCCAAGTTAGCAAAATGTATAGGCATACTGGGGAAGACAAGACACATCTTGGACTATAAATCATTGGTCTTACTGTACAATTCACTGTTTCTACCTTATCTTAACTACTGTGTAGAAGTCTGGGGAAGCACCTACAAGACCAACCTACAGTCAATATGCACATTACAAAAAAGAGCTATAAGGATAATAAATAATGTAGGATAGAGAGACCATACCAATTCCTTGTTTTTAAAGTCACATGTCATAAAGTTCATCGATTTAGTTAAATTTAAGTAAGCTCAAGTAATGTACAGGGTGTGGCGGCATGAAATAATAAGTGGCGAACTGAGAGTTTTTGAGGGATTTTATTAATCATACTGCCATCACAGAACTCACCCCAGTGCCGTGCAGGCGCGCCGGAGCGAGCTCTCAGGCTCTCAGGCAATCATGTGGTCAGTTGAGCAGTCGTCAGAGAGAGAGAAAGGGTTACAGAGCGATGCAGTTTAAATACCCCACTACAGACAATGCATTCACAGCAGTAGGCATGGACATTTGCATTTGAGAGTCACCCACATCAATAGAAGGATTACTGACAGGAAGACATTTGCATTTGAGAGTCACCCATAACAATAGGAAGATTACTAGCAGGAAAGAGCTAGACAAAGGGAGGCTGCCTATTGATATCAATACACACATCTCATTGTTCTGCCAATTGCTCCAGCTGAGCGCTCTGCTTGTCCCAGTCTGTTGTGGGGGTCACCCACAGTACTCCCCCCCAGAGGGCTCAGCGGGAAGCTGAGGCCTCGATATTCCGGCTTTGGGAGCGAGCTGCGGGGAGAGCTCGCTGCAGGCGGCGGTGGAGGGAGGGGGGGTGGGGATAGCAAGTGCCGGCCCGGGACGGCGAAATTGTCTGGGCCGCGCAAAAATTCCCGTTGAACGTGGGGAGGTCCACAGCAGCTGTAAGAAGAAAAATTAGTCTCTGACTCCTCTCGCGGCCATGAAGAAAAAAGGAGCTGCAGCAGTGTGGGACTTGGCGTGTTGACTTTAGGTGCACGCGCAGTCCTAAAGTCCTCGGGGACAGCTGACGGCTGAACTCCTTTGTGCGCCGTGGCTGAGACCATTACAAAATCCTGTGAGCGAGGTGCGTGCATGCTTCAGGTGTGTGAGCAGCCCTGAAGGTTCTGTGTGCAGCGGCGAAGGACGATGGCGGTCTGTGTGGAGCCGGTATTGTCCCATGCGTGGTGCGCTGTCCTCATAACCCCCCTGTGTGCGTGCAGGGTTCGGTGCATGGCAGGACCGCTGTAGAGGCGAGTCAGGGTCAGGGAGCTTGCTGGAGATCAGCATCGTCGGCGCCGATGGTCATCCCTGTTAAAGCTGTTGCGTCGTTCGCTGTGTCGGGTCATGGTGCGTTGGAGTGGTGAGAGGGAGTAGACGATCTCTGTCCCTCGGGCTCGTGTAGATGCATAGGAGCGGTGAGAGGGAGGAGACGATCTTTGTCCCTCGGGCTCGCGTAGATGCATAGGAGCGGTGAGAGGGAGGAGACGATCTTTGTCCCTCGGGCTCGTGCAGATGCGTTGGAGCGGTGAGAGGGAGGAGACGATCTTTGTCCCTCGGGCTCGCGTAGATGCGTAGGAGCGGTGAGAGGGAGGAGACGATCTTTGTCCCTCGGGCTCGTGTCGATGCGGAGGAGCGATGAGAGGGAGTAGACGTTTTGTGTCCCTCGGCCGGTTCCAGCGTGGATGTGCAGATCTCACCATGAAGCTTTCTGCAGCTTTTCCGGTTGTGGGTGATCTCCGGAGAGTTTCGCCTGGTGGTGGCTCTGCGTCGAGGTCTCCCTGTAGCAGAAGGGAGGGCAGATCATTTGCGTCAGGCTGCTGCGTTCGTTTGTCATCGGAGAGTCACCGCCGGGGGCTGCCAGCGTGTTCTTTTCTTGGGTCGGGTCACCAGTGTGGCTGTCCAGACCAGAACGTTGCGTTGCACAAAGCATGTGCTTTCTCGGGGTCACCAATGTGGCGGCATGAAATAATAAGGAGCGAACTGAGAGTTTTTGAGGGATTTTATTAATCATACCGCCATCACAGAACTCACCCCAGTGCCGTGCAGGCGCGCCGGAGTGAGCTCTCAGGCTCTCAGGCAATTGTGTGGTCAGTTGAGCAGTCGTCAGAGAGAGAGAAAGGGTTACAGAGCGATGCAGTTTAAATACCCCACTACAGACAATGCATTCACAGCAGTAGGCATGGACATTTGCATTTGAGAGTCACCCACATCAATAGGAGGATTACTGACAGGAAGACATTTGCATTTGAGAGTCACCCATAACAATAGGAAGATTACTGGCAGGAAAGAGCTAGACAAAGGGAGGCTGCCTATTGATATCAATACATACATCTCATTGTTCTGCCAATTGCTCCAGCTGAGCGCTCTGCTTGTCCCAGTCTGTTGTGGGGGTCACCCACAAGGGCAATTAATAATCAACTCCCATCTAATATACAAAAAATATTTAAAAAAGAGACAATGATCATAATTTGAGAGGAGACTTAAACTTTACAAAACCCAAGATACGAACAACCAAGAAAAGTATGTGCATATCTGTCTGTGGGGTGGATTTGTGGAACAGTCTGGAGTCGGAACTGAAACTATGTACAAACAGAAATCAATTCAAAAAGAGGTATAAACATTATAGGATATATGTTAGAAGGGTAGTATTTATATGTACGATTCACTGTGCTCACTCTGGGACACTATGGGACACTATAGAATGGTGGGTGGGACAGCACTGTGTATATCTGTGTTGTTTGAGGCTGGTTTTGATGTATGGACATCAGTGTATGTTAGGATGGATGTGTGTTAATGTTGATATGTACAAAATACAGTTAATTGTTTACTTGGGGTCTTAAATGTGGTAATTTGTATATAATTCACATGGGTGTATTTATGGAAAAGAGGAGATGGAATTAATAAGTGTTCACTTCTTCCTTCTCCCTTTCGAACACTGTATACTGTTACTTTGTTGCATTTGTCATTTGTTTTGTTTTTGTTATACTTTTTTGTTTGAAATAAAATATCTATCTATCTATCTATCTATCTATCTATCTATCTATCTATCTATCTATCTATCTATCTAACTGTGCCACGCTGAACAAGTCTGCTTCTTTCCTTGTTTGAATGTATACTCCTTATGAAGTGTCTTTGAAGGCCACCTCAAGCATGGCTGCCAGATATAGCGAGAAGAGTGTAGGTGCCAGCACACACCCTTGTTTCACCCCGTTGCTTACTGAAAAGTCTTTAGATACTGAACCACTCATTGCCACATTTGCTTGCATACCTGTATGGAGTGCCTCGATCAGGCTGACAAACTTCTCTGTACAACCATATTTCTTGAGTACCTGCCAAAGTCCTTGTCGCGAAACAGTATCGAAGGCTTTACTGAAGTCTATGAAGACTACATAAAGTGGCATGTTCTGTTCGATACACTTTTCTTGAACCTGTTTCAAGCAGAAAATCATGTCCATTGTGCTTCTTCCACTTCTAAAGCCACACTGGGTTTCCAGTAGTACATTCTGCGAGATGTGTTCACTGAGTCTGTTAAGTAGTACACATGAGAGAATCTTACCAACAGTGGCTAGTAGTGATATACCTCGGTAATTTCCACAATCCTTCCTGTCACCTTTCTTGAACAAAGGCACAATACTTGCATCCTTCCAGTCTTGAGGTACTTTCTGGGCATCCCATATCTCTTGGATGAGCTTGTGCAGGCAGTTGGTCAGCTGAACACCACCAAATTTCCACATTTCTGCTGGAATTCCATCCCTTCCTGGAGCTTTACCATCCTGTGTTGTCCTGATAGCTGCCATTAGTTCATGAAAATTTGGTGGTTCATCCAGACTTGAGACAGCTGGTCGCTGCACTAGAGCATCTTTAGCCTCTTCAGTGAGATCTCCAGGGTTGTTTAGTAGTTGGTCAAAATGGTCTGCAAATCTGTCCAGGATCTTGTCTTTCTCCTGCAAAACCGTTTCACCATCCTTAGTGTTTAGTTGGATCAGTCCTCTTGGTTTAGGGCCGTAGATTTCTCTCAAACCTGTGAAGAATGTTTTCATGTCCTTCCTGTCTGCTGCAGTTTGAAGTTTTTCCGCTTTTTCATCCCACCAGTTGGACTTCATCTCTCTGGTGTACTTCTGTAGGCATCCCCGCCCTTCCGAGGGCGTGGAGGGTGAAACAGGGCATCCTGGCAGAACTAAAAACAATATCTGTCACAGGTCTGTGGTGGACCACTCCCAGTTACACAGGGTGAGACTGGACATCCTGGCAGATAAACACATCTGTCACAAGGTCTGTGGTGGACTGTGCCAGTCGGTGCATTGTGACATGCACTACACAAAGAGCAGAGATAAACAAACCTATCATCTGGTCAGTCACTGCAACAGATACTGGAGTCAGTTTGTCTTGGCTTGTCCTTACCACTGATATTACCTTTATCTGCCAAGAATGTGCTGCTAGTCCAGCAAAAGCTAGCAGTACTCAAATACTTTGCAAGCAGTTTCATGAACTGGTCAATCAGAAAGCAACTCATACCGGCTCGGATGCCACCCGGGCTTACAAGGTCCACGCTGATCTGTTCACACTCCAACAGGCAGCGAAAAGTAGGCTAGGAGCAGGAAGACAAAAGAAGAGGAAAACAGCAACCTTGTGTGTAGCAGAATGGAATGTACGCACTCTGTTGGACAGAACAACATCACAGCGCCCAGAAAGACAGACCGCGCTTGTGGCCCTGGAAATGAACAGGTACAATGTAGACATAGCTGCACTTAGTGAAACAAGATTGCCTGTATATGACAGCTTGGAAGACCATGGGTACATCTTCTTTTGGAGTGGGAGATCAACTCAAGAAAGGAGAGAAGCAGGAGTGGGCTTTGCAGTTTGAACGGAGATAGCAGCAATGCTTGATGAGGAACCGGTGCCAATCAACGACAGGATAATGACTATGAGACTCCCACTACAGCGGAAGATGTATGCCACACTCATCAGTGTATATGCCCCAACAATGACCAACACAGAGGAGGTGAAGGAAGAGTTCTACAGTGATTTACGTGAGACTATCAGGCATGTACCATCTGATGACAGGCTGATACTCGTTGGAAATTTTAATGCCAGAGTTGGTTCGGACACCGAGAAATGGAAAGGAGTGCTAGGCAGTCATGGAGTAGGCAAGTGCAATGCTAATGGAGAACTTCTACTTGCACTATGTTCAGAGTACAACCTTGTGATAACCAACACTCTATTTAAGCACAAGGACACACACAAGAAGACATGGATGCACCCAAGATCCAAGCACTGGCACTTATTAGACTACATCATAGTGAAGCAGAGAGACAGAAGGGATGTATTGGACACCAGAGCAATGAGAGGCGCAGACTGTGGCACTGATCATGTTATGCTGAGATCTAGATTAAGGATTTGCAGACGAAAACAGCACTGCAGGATGGGTGCGAAGCCACCACGGAAGCTAAACACAAATGCACTGAAAAGCCAAAAGAAGCAGGAAGAACTTACACAGGAAATGGATGAAAACTTGAAAGACTGGGACAGCAACAACTCAGAGAATGACATAGAAGAGAAATGGGCAACACTGAAGGATACGGTGTATCAGACTGCGAGTGATGTATTAGGCTACCCTGAGAGGAAACATCAAGATTGGTTTGATGAGCATGATGAACACCTGAAGAAACTACTAGAAGCGAGGAATACAGCTAGGCAGGAAAATGTACAGTGTAACACAAGTTCGAAGAAGAAGAAATACTCAAAGGTACAAAATACCAATGTCCAAATTAAGAAAAAATAAAATCAAAACAAAAACAGTCTAAAGAGAAAAAAAAAACCTGCAAGAAAATATGGCATAATCTGAACTTGTAGACATTTTTTAAACATTCCAAATGTGCTACAATGCATGTGCTTGGTCTACTAATGCAAAATATACTGTTAGTGACAGAAAGAGTGAGTAGAGAAATGGAATTGGATTTTAGCTGTGTGCCGTGTGTTGTGTTCACTCCTGCTGTAACATTGGACCTGATTCAAGAACAGGAAAAAGATTTTTAGTTCCACATCCTTGCAACATCAGGTGTACCGCCACCCTGTAGTTTCATTAACAATGAAAAGTTTTAAGACATTTTAGCATCCCCATTTGTAAGATGCTCTTGATCAGACAGTTAAAAAAAAAAGAAAAAGACTTCCGGTCTGGACGCCATGGCGGCTGCAGCTTGGCACTGAAGCTCTCGGACTCAATCCAGGATAACACCTTGAAAATCAAACTTAGCGGATTTTTGGAGGAGTGAGAATCGGAGGACAAGGTCATCATGTCTGGAGGAGGACAGGGGAGACTGAGGTTCTCCAGGCTAGGACACGTATCGGCCGGAGAGTCTGAACTGGGGGGTCCCCGTTCAGAGGACGAGGAGCTGGTGGTGGCTGGCAAAGGGGTTAGCCTGAAATCACTATTTGAGGAACTGCGACGATTTCGCCGAGATGTTGCGGCCGAATTTCGGGAATTCAGAGAGGAATTGGGGGGGACGGGCAGCGGAGTGGACCAGGCCGAGGGCCGAGTCTTGGAGGCAGGGGATCGAATGGAGGTGCTCGAGGATTCTGTGCTGGACCTACGCGGGAGACGGGCAGCTGTGGAGGCTGGGCTGGCCGACCGGGGGGGAAAACAAAGAAGAGACAACATAGGAGTTCATGGTCTGATGGAGGGAACCGAGGGTGGTTTTGACTCGGTGGCGGAGTGCGTGGAATCCTTGCTGGGAGAGAGATTGGATATTCCGCGGGCCACCGACTTGAGGATGGAGAGGGCACGTCGTTCATTGGCCGCTAGGCCGGCGGCGGAGGCGCCCCCACGTTCGGTGTTGGTAAGATTTTCCAATTTCAAAATAAAACAAGAGGTTGTGGGACTGGCCTGGCAGAGAGAGGGATTTGTGCGCCAGGAGAGAGAAGTCTGCGTGGGGCACGATTGCGCCCCGGAGGTCCTTGGAAGGCGCGGGGAATGCAGTGACGCGGGGGAGGTGTTGGGAGAGAGGAGGTTGCGCTTTCGGACACCATTTCCTGCGAGGTTGGGGGTCTTCTGCGGCGATGAGGCGTGTCTCTGTGGTTCGGCGGAGGAAGCGGCAGCTGACATGGCGAGAAGAGGGCTCCCGGTGACGGTGTTTGAACCCGCAGCAGACCCGAGTGAGAGGATCGGGGCGCGAGCATGGACGGCACGGGGACCCTCGGGATCCGCGGACCAGCGGCGGGAGGCCCAGCGCCAGAGCGTCGCGGATGGACTATCCGTTTTCAGGTTGGAATGGCGACCTTTTTTTTTTTTTTTTTTTTTTTTTCCTTTCTCTTGAGTCAATCCGCACATCCAACCCCCCTCGTGCAGGGTGACAAACATTGAGGGAGATGCATGTTCAGCATGTGGTGGAACATTTCATGGAACAATCATATTATTTGAAACAAATAAGTCTTTGTAATAAAAAAAAAAAAGACTTGTTAAGATAGAAATGTGACAATGGTCCACATGTTCTGCTCATGCTGGCGGATGCTGTTTTTGCGTGGGTGTTTGATGTGGTGGGGGTGGGAGGGTGCACACAATTTCACAGGGTTTGGGCATAGAAGGAGAAAAAAAGAAGGTCATTGCAAGTTTGGATTGGGTTCTGAGGCTCACGTTGGGGGCATGGGACTGCTTTCAGTGGTGCGGGAGGGCCCTCAACGCGTGGCAGAGTTTGGGGAGTTTCCCTCAGAGCCTTCACTCCATCAAGGCTCTTGCAGGGTCTTTAAAGGGACCTCAGCTCGGGAGGTTCTTTTGACAGTTTTTTGTTTTGAAGTTTTTTGCACTATGTTCTTGATGTTTTTCTTGTTTTTGGTGTTCTTTCGGTTTCTGGGTGGCACGGAGGAGGGCCACCGCACAGTTGTACTAAACGGGACGGCACGGTGGAGAAACAGGGTGTAACCAGGATAATTTCATGTAATGTAGGGGGGATCCTGAGTCCAGTTGAGAGATCCAGGATTCTGGGCAAAATGAGGGGAGACAAAGCAGGAATGGTGCTTTTGCAGGGGACCCACCTAGCAGACGTGGAACACGGTGAACTCAGTGGACAGGGGTTTGGAATGATCTCTTCATCTTCGTGTGGGTCGGGGAGGAGGAGGGGAGTGGCGACATTGATGTCAACCAGGGTTGCATTTGAAGGAAGGTCAGAGCACGAAGATGGGGAGGGGAGATGCAGTTTGGTGGCTGGGCGGCTGGAGGGAGAGGATATCGCCCTGCTGGGTGTGTGTGCTCCCCCAGGGGCTAACTGGAAATTTTATAAGGATGTATTCGACCTGATGATGACTAGAGCTCAGGGTTTGGTGATATGTGGTGGGGACTTCAATCTTAGACTGAATCCATACTGGGATGCTTCTGGTGGTTCCCCACATCAAAATAACACCCAAAACAGGAAGACTCGGATGCTACTGGGGGAGGTGGGGGTCTGTGATGTGTGGAGGGAGCTCAACCCCAGTGTGGGGGACTGTACATTTTGCTCAACTCCACATTCATCTTGCTCAGGGATTGACTATTTTTTTATGTTTAGTGGAGACATTGGTGGAGTGAGGGCATGTGGAGTGGGACTGATGGATCTCTCCGGCCGCAGTCCGATCTACATGGACTTGAATGTCCAAAAATACACAAATAATGCATTTTCTTGGAGGTTAAATTCAAATGTCCTGAAAGGACCATTGAAAGATGAATTGGAGTCAGATGTTCTCAGATGTTTGGAGGATGGCGATGGTGGAGAAGTATCCCCTTTGGTGCTGTGGGATGCATGTAAAGCTGTAATGGGAGGAAGGATTATTGCAAAACTGGCAACCCAAAGGAAACTAGGACGGGAGAGACTGTCCACATTGGAGTCGGAGCTTGGGAGCCTAGAGGAGGAACACAAAGGCAGCACTCATTCTGCTGACTCGCTCAAGATTGGGGAAATTAAAAGCCAAATGAATGGGATCTACACAATGGAAATCCGGAGGAAACTTACATTTCTGAGACGGAAGTGCTGTGGGGCAGGCAGTAAATCGGCAAAGTTGCTGGCCTGTAGATTGAGGAAACGTCAAACAGAGGGAGCGATCTGCAGGGTCAGAGACCCAGTATCAAAGGAAGTAGAATTCAGAATTCAGGATATTCTTGGGAACTTCGAGAGTTGCTATGGGAACTTATACTCCCACAAAAAACATAAAAACGCATCCGAGGCATTCCTAAACACATTGGGCCTTCCCCAACTTGCGGAGTCACGGAATAGAGCACTACTGTCAGAAATACATCCTAAAGAATTGGAAGGGGCAATTGTGAGACTTGGAGCTAGCAGGTCCCCGGGAGCTGGTGGCTGTGCAGCAGAGTGGTGCGGGACCTTTAAACAGCAACTATCTCCTCTCCTCCTGAAAACATTTGGTTGTGTCCTCCACACAGGGGAAATCCCCCCCTCCTGGAGAGAGGGGGTCATTGCAGTTGTACCTAGACCTGAGGAGGATGAACTGGAGTGCTCCAACTGCAGACCAATCAGTGTGCTAAATCAGGACTATAGGCTTTTTGCCGTTATCCTTGCCAAAAGGTTGGAGAATATACTGACAGACCTAATTCATTTAGACCAGGCAGGTTTTGTGGGACAAAGACAGACACAGGACAGCATTCGACGCACTTTACACATAATTCATCATATAAAAAAATATAGCTTGGATGCAGTCATGTTGGGATTGGATGCTGAAGAAGCATTCGATTCGGTTGACTGGTCTTTTCTATACAGGATCTTATCCAGTTTCGATTTTCATGGCAGCTTCATTGGAACTATACAGGCATTATATAAAGAACCAACAGCTAAAATAAGGATTAACGGTAATTTATCATCATCTTTTGAACTGGAAAGAGGATGTCGTCAGGGCTGCCCCCTGTCTCCACTGCTCTTTGCAATCTTCATAGAACCTCTGAGCCAATGGATAAGACAAAACCAAAAAATTCAAGGTATTACACTTGGTCAGAAGGAACATAAAATAGCACTCTTTGCTGATGACATTTTAATATACCTAGGGCAGCCGGACACTTCTTTACCAGAACTAACCTCAGTTTTTTCAGAGTATGGAGATTTATCGGGGTACAAATTAAATATGCATAAAACCCAAGTTTTAACATTCAACTATGACCCAAATCATTATTCACTAAGCAAACTCAAAACTAACTGGGAGTCGGAATCTATGAAATATCTGGGGGTCAATATCCCGAAACAACTCAACAAAATTATATCACTAAACTATGATCCACTGGTGACAAAAATAAAATCTGACCTAGCAAGATGGAATATGATACCATTCTTGGGTATTGCACAAAGAATTGAAGCAGTCAAAATGAATATACTTCCACGTCTTCTATACCTTTTCCAAACAATACCGGTAGAACCTCCCAAAAAAACATGGCAGGAGCTGGACAGAAGGATCTCAAGATTCATATGGCAGGGCAAGAGACCTAGAATCAGATATAGAACCCTACAGCTAAACAAAGACAAAGGTGGGCTCGCGCTGCCAAATATCAGGGACTACTTTAAAGCCGCACAAATTAAAACTTTAGTAGAGATATGTAACCCAGTCTACTCTGCACAATGGAAGGAGATCGAATGCCAAATAACAAGTGACATCCCCCTACAGGCGATAATAGGGAACAATGTCTTACCTAAGCTTTTGAATAACACTAACCCGTGGATAGAGACCCCGCTAAAAATTTGGTTTAAGATAGTCAGAGAGAATCAAACTAAAGAGCCCTATCGACTTCTGCAATGGATCGCCTATGATCAGGACTTTACTCCTAATAAAACAGACACCAGATTTAAAAAGTGGAAGGAGAAGGGGCTGATAAAATATTACGATTTTTTTAAAGGGCAAATCTTAAGAAGTTTTGAAGATTTGAAAAAACAAGGCCTAATAAATCAAGACCTTTACAGGTTCTTCCAGCTTAGACACCACATAAACAATATACTTAAAAAGGAGGTTTTGGAAAGGGCCCAGTCAGGTGTTCTGAAGGTCTTCTTAATGGCATATAAAGGGATCCCAGGGATCAGATACATTTCTAAAATATACCAAGGTCTTCAAGACTTAAAAGGAGACAACACATCTTATATAAAAGAGAGATGGGAAAAAGAGGGGAATTTCACTTTACATCTGGAAATATGGGAAAAGCTAAATAAACAGCAATGGAAAAGTACCTCATCCCTGCAGTGGAGAGAATTTGGATGGAAAAACTTGGCAAGATTTTTCAGAACACCTGCACAAATCAAATTTACCCATAAGGGATTGAACTGTTGGCGCTTGTGTGGTGAAAAGACTGCAAATCATTTTCATGTGTTTTGGTCATGCCCAGTTATCCACCAATATTGGACCAATGTACAGACAATATTGGGGAAAATATTCAAAATTACAGTTCCCTTTTCTTTTGTAACTTTGTATTTGGGTTTACTACCGGACTCACTGGAAAGACGAGGAGAAAAATACTTATTCAATGTTTTAATATTGGCAAGCAAAAAAGCTCTAACTAAAAAATGGATGTTGAAGGACTGTCCTACACCTGAAGATTGGACTAACGTGATCCAAGACATTTACTCGATGGAAAAGTTGACATTCGCACTGAGACAGGACATGGATGGGTTCATGAACTTTTGGCAACCCTGGACCGCATATGTGTCTTCCATTAGATCTAATCTTTGACAAATACCATTTCAATAATGGTTCTGCTCTTTGTTCCAATGCTACTCAGATGCTCTTTTATCTTTATTTACTTACTTTTTCTTTTTGTTTGTTTTTTACTGGTTTGTTTGGTTTTTTTTTGTTTTTTGTTTTGTTTTTTTTTTCTCTTTAATTTCACTTTTTCTTTCACTTTAAAAAAAAAAAAAAAAATAAGGGGTGTTGTAAGAATTAATCTTCCAATGTTGTCAGATATCAGAAAATAAGGGAACGTGATGAAAATGTAAACACTGCATTGCTGTAACGACCTGTATACCCTTTACAAAAACTTAAATAAAAAAAAAAGAAAAAATCACTATTATTTACCTAGGCCTCTTGTAGCGTGTGTCCTCAGAAGCTCTTCCATTGGTGATGGTGGTTCTGCAGGTACAAGGCCAAGTGTACGTGGGTCCTCTGTGTGCAGTTGTCTATGGTGTGGCAGCACTGCATCTGCAGAAAGGTGCTTTGAAAGAATGTGGGCCAGAAGGGGTGGAATGTGGTCATAAGTCTAATTAATTCATTATGAAAAATGATAAATATGAAAGGATGGACATAGCAGAGTATTCACTAAATATGAACAAAAACAATTCCATCCATCCATCCATCTTCTACCGCTTTTCCGGAGGTCCGGGTCGCGGAGGCAGCAGTTCAAGCAGAGAAGCCCAGACTTCCCTCTCCCCAGCCACCTGTTCCAGCTCTTCAGAGAGGATACCAAGGCGTTTCCAGACCAGCTGGGAGACATAGTCTCTCCACCGAGTCCTGGGTCTGCCCCGGGGTCTCCTCCCAGTAGGACGTGCCTGAAACACCTCAAGTGGGAGGCATCCAGGAGACATCCTAATCAGATGCCCATAACACCTCAACTGACTCCTTTCAATGTAAAGGAGCAGCGGTTCTACTCTGAGCCTCTCCCGGCTGACTGAGCTCCACACCCTATCTCTGAGGGTGAGGCCAGCAATCCTACGGAGAAAGCTCATTTCAGCCGCTTGTATCCGCGATCTCGTTCTTTCGGTCATTACCCAAAGCTCATGACCATAGGTGAGAGTAGGAACATAGATTGACTGGTAAATCGACAGCTTTGCCTTAGAACTAAGCTCCCTCTTCACCACAACAGACCGGTACAACATCCGCATCACTGCAAATGCTGCTCCAATCTGTCTGTTGATCTCTCGCTCCATTTTCCCCTCACTCATGAACAAGACCCCAAGATACTTAAACTCCTCCACTTGGGGCAGGAGCCTGTCCCCAATCCAGAGAGGACAATCCACCTTTTTCCGGCTGAGGACCATGGACTCGGACTTTGAGGTGCTGATTCTCATCCCAGCCGCTTCACACTCAGTGGCAAACCATCCCAGCAAGAGCTGTAGGTCATTGCTGGATGAAGCCAACAGGACAACATCATCTGCAAACAACAGAGATGAGATCCTGTGGTCACCAAGCATGACACCCTCCATTCCCTGGCTGCGCCTAGAAATCCTGTCCATAAAAATTATGAACAGGGTCGGTGACAAAGGGCAGCCCTGGTGGAGTCCAACTCTCACTGGGAATGACTCCGGCCGAGTGTTGGCAATACGAACCAAACTCTCACAACGGTTGTACAGAGACCGAATAGCTCGTAACAACAAGCCCAATACCCCATACTCCCGAAGCACCCCCCACAAAAATCCACCAGGGACATGGTCAAATGCCTTCTCCAAGTCCACAAAACACATGTAAACTGGTTGGGCAAACTCCCACGAACCCTCAAGAATTCTCAAGAGGGTAAAGAGCTGGTCCGATGTGCCACGGCCAGGACGAAAACCACATTGCTCCTCCTGAATCCGAGGTTTGACCAACGGCCGGACTCTCCTCTCCAGTACCTTGGCATAGACCTTCCCAGGGAGGCTGAGGAGTGTGATCCCTCTAAAGTTGGAGCACACCCTCCGGTCCCCTTTTTTGAAGAGAGGAACCACCACCCCGGTTTGCCATGCCAAAGGCACTGCCCCCGACCTCCACGCAATGTTGCAGAGGCGTGTCAACCATGACAACCCAACAACATCCAGGGCCTTGAGGTACTCAGGGCGAATCTCGTCCACCCCCGAGGCCCGGCCACCAAGGAGATTTTTAACCACCTTGGAGACCTCAGCCCCTGTGATAGGCGAGTCATCCCCCTCGTCCCCAAACCCTGCTTCCTCTGTGGAAGGCGTATCAGTGGGATTGAGGAGATCCTTGAAGTATTCCTTCCACCGCCCGACGATATCCCCAGTCGAAGTCAACAGTGTCCCATCCGCACCATACACAGTGTGGACGGGGAGCTGCTTTCCCCTCCTGAGCCGCCAGACAGTTTGCCAGAATCTCTTTGAGGCCGACCGAAAGTCTTGTTCCATGGCCTCACCGAACTCCTCCCATACCCGAGTTTTTGCTTCAGCAACCACCCGAGCTGCACTCCACTTGGCCTGCCGGTACACCTCAGCTGCTTTGTGAGTCCCACAAGCCAACCAAGCTTGATAGGACTCCTTCTTCAGCTTAATGGCCCCCCTCACGACTGGTGTCCACCACTTGTTTCGGGGGTTGCCACCACGAGATGCACCGACCACCTTGCGGCTGCAGCTCTGGGCCGCCGCTTCAACAACAGAGGTGGAGAACATGGCCCATTCAGACTCCATGTCTCCAGACTCCCTCGGAATGTGGTTGAAGTTCTTCCCGAGGTGGGAGTTGAAGACCTCCCAGACAGGGGCCTCAGCCAGACGCTCCCAGCACACCCTCACTATATGTTTGGGTCTACCAGGTCTGATTGGCTTCCTCCCCTGCCATCGGATCCAACTCACCACCAGGTGGTGATCAGTTGACAGCTCTGCACCTCTCTTTACTCAGGTGTCCAAGACATACGGTCGCAGTTCTGATGATACGATAACAAAATCGATCATCGACCTGCGACCTAGGGTGTCTTGGTGCCAGGTGCACATATGGACACCCTTATGCTTGAACATGGTGTTCGTTATGGACAGACTGTTGTTAGCACAGAAGTCCAATAACTGAACACCACTCGGGTTCAGATCGGGCAGGCCGTCCCTCCCAATCACCCCCCTCCAGGTTTCACTGTCATTGCCCACGTGCGCATTGAAGTCCCCCTGTAGGACAATGGAGTTTCCAAGAGGAGCACCCTCCAGCACCCCAGTCACAGACTCCAAAAAGGGTGGGTACTCTGAAACATCATTTGGTGCATAGGCACAAATGATGGTCAGGACCCGTTTCCCAACCCGAAGGCGCAGGGAAGCAACCCTTTCGTCCACCGGGGAAAACTCCAATATAGAGGCAGCAAGGTGGGGCGATACAAGAATACCCACCCCTGCTCGTCGCCTCTCGCCCGGGGCAACTCCAGAAAAGGCCAAGCTCCAGGCCCTCTCCAGGAGACTGGTTCCAGAACCGGAGCTGTGTGTTGAGGTGAGGCCGACTATATCTAGCCGGTATCTCTCAACCTCGTACACCAGCTCAGGCTCCTTCCCCACCAGAGAGGTGACATTCCATGTACCAAAAGCCAGTTTAGAAAGCTTGGGATCAGTCCGCCAAGGTCTCCGCCTTTGACCGCCACCTAATCCACATAGCACCGGACCCCCATGATCCCTCCTGCAGATGGTGAGCCCACTGGAGGGCGGACCCATGTAACTCCTTCGGGCTGAGCCCAGCCAGGTCCCATGGGTGGAAACCCGGCCACCAGATGCTAGCCTTCGAGCCCCTCCCCCAGGCCTGGCTCCAGGGTGGGGCCCCGGTAACCCCATACCGGGCGGGGTACACTGAATCCTTGATATACAATTTATCATGAGAGTCTGTTGGATCGTTCTTAGTCTGGCCCTTCACCCAGGACCAGTTTGTCTTAGGAGACCCTATCAGAGGCAAATTGCCCTGGACAACATAGCTCCTGGGATCACTGGGGCACGCAAACACCCCCACCACGATACGGTGACGATCCATGAGGGGGAACAAAAACAATTGTTTCTGTAAAATTTACAAAAAGGTTTAAAATTAATAAATCACCCCCACCCCCCCACCCCCCAAAAAAACATTTTAAATTTATAATCCTAATATTACAGTTTATAGATTATTGTGTAAAATGTTTTGGTGGCACAAAACTTACATGGTCCCTGTGCTGGTTATAGTCCACTGCGGCTAAAAGGGTTCAGGCCTCATATACAGGTGGGCTAAAGGAGAACCTTTTTCTGGCATACATTAGAATGTGATTTTGAAAAGCCTCAAAGTCTGCAGTTGATCTGTGAAAACACATTCATATTAATGATTGTCCTTTTCTTTCTGTTGGCATTAAAGAATTTCCATCGTACTCACCTAAAGGTCAGGTATTTGAGGACTGTCTGTAACCACCGCTTTTCCATTACAATATCGGTGAGGACCTGGAAAGCCACTGAGCCTTTTTCCAGCCATTGTTTGGTTGAGCTATTCTCCAGTGCCTCATGTAGACATGGTCCTTCCACCCATTTGTGCTCGTTCACCACATGGTGGAGAAGGCCAAGCCACAATTTCTGAAAAGAGGTAAAATAAAATATTACGGTTTTCTATTTGAGAAGCCCTTAATCCAATTGTAAATTCAACTATTACAGGGCTCACGAAGTCAAGTGACTTCTGATGTGCACTAAATTTACTTAGGAATAAACTGTGATACATTTATTTTAATATGTGGGCTTATTGATAACAATAACAACTGTATAACCCATTTTGTCTCCAACAAGGGTGGTACTTTCCTAACAAACTTATTGATAGGCACAGTGGCACTGGTAGCACAATTATTTGTGTTGTTGCAGTAATACAAGAAATGTTGCACCTACCACAAAGTCGTCATGTGTTGCAGCTTTGTTACAGCACCACCAAAAATGATTAACGATATCATGCTGCCACAGAAGCAACACAGTCTGCCCCTTCATTTTACCTGCCTGAAGAGTACATACACAAATCCATCTTTTATTTTTCATAATTCATTTGTGAATAGTTAGGATATTGAAATGATTGGCAAGACTTATAGATGAGATCCTTTTAGCAAGATTTTTGGCCCCATGCCACATGTCAAAGCTTTGCTTGACACCAGGAAAAATGCCACGGTCTGAATGACAGAAATTGCGTTTTCAATTACATCACTAATTAAAATATTCAGTTAGAGAATTTTAATACCCACTTACCCATGAGTGCCGTTCTAGTGAAAATGACCCTTGTATACTTGATACAGGTGGCAATGGTATCACAGTACGTTTCCTTTTTGGTTTTACATGAGTTGATGTGATCGGGTCATAATTGCCATAATACCTGTAAACAGATAACATCAGTCTCTTCATTTAGTTATGGTGCAACATATTACGTGACTTTCTATAGTTATATTTTTACCCACAAAAGACATGTACAGTAGTTAAGGTAATTTAAAATTGTATTTGTCATAAATAGTAGGCTTGGTAAATCCAAAAAACAACGTCATGGGCTGCAAGGCTGATCACCCGCATTGAAAACAAACCAGAAAGACTGAACAATAGATACAGGTCAAGTGGACCCCTGACAAAGTGAGCACCCTAAGTGGACCACAGGATCCTATATGTACATATACAAGTACATTTTTATTTGCCTCGCAAGTTCCCCCAGCTTTTCATCACAACTGTGTACATTCACTCGAGGGCAGACGCTGACTCCACCTCCAGCACCGTCTTTGATGTGATCCAGCGGCTGCAATCAATTTCTCCAGAGGTGCAAAACTTCATTCTTGGGGACTTTAACCATGTTTCTTTAAAGAAGACATTTAAAAACTTTTATCAGTATGTCTCCTGCCCAACCAGGCGAAAAAAGACATTGGACCTGTGCTATGGATCCATAGAGAGGGCCTATAAATCACTCCCCCTTCCTCCTGTAGGATCCTCAGATCACAACTGTGTACATTTGCTGCCCACATATAAAACTGCTCTCAGAAGAGGCAAGGTGGAGACGAGAGACATTGAGGTGTGGACAGAGGATTCAGTGCACAGCCTCCAGGAATGCTTTAACTGTACAGACTGGGAGATGTTCAGACTGGCCTGCGGTGATGATTTGGACTCTTTGGTGGATGTCACATGCTCATACATGGCTTTCTGTAAAAATAAAATCGTTCCACGTAAACATGTCAAAATATATCCCAACAACAAGCCATGGGTTACAAAATCAGTTAAATCCTGCTTACAGAGGAAAGCACTTGCCTTTAAACAGGGGTCTGTTTCTGAGCTACAGGTTGCCACAAAAGAGCTGAAGTCCGAAATTTTAAGAGCAAAACAGAATTATAAATCAGAATTGGAAAGCAAGATGGCAACAAAGAAACTTGGTTCAGCCTGGGCCAGTATGAAAACTATCGCAGGCCTTCAGAGCACAGAGCACAGTAATCGTGTGTTTTTAGATGCCTTTAATTCAGACAAAAAGCTGGCTAATGCTCTTAATTGTTTTTATGGTCGTTTTGACTCCTTTGATTTTAGCACAGAAACCCAAGATTTGAAACAGAAACTCAAAGACAATCAGCATTTAATATTGAGGTGCAGGATGTTAAAAGGGAGTTCTGCGCTGTAAAAGTGAACAAAAGTCAGGGCCCTGATAATATATGTGGGCGCTTGGTAAAGTCCTGTGCACATGAACTGAGTCCTATATTTCATTACATTTTCAATAAGTTCTTACAGACACAACATGTGCCTAAGATCTGGAAAGAAGCTGTGGTTGTTCCCGTTCCAAAATCCAGCTGTCCTAAAATGGTAAACGACTTTAGACCAGTTGCTTTGACTTCAATTTTATTTTAATGAAAATTTTTGAAAAACTGGTCAGATGTGAGGTCCTAAAGCAGACTGAGCATGCATTGGATCCTCTGCAGTTTGCCTATAGGCCTCACAGAGGAGTGGAGGACACCACCGTCACTCTGTTTAACATGCTTTTTAAACATCTGGATTTTAATGGGACACACGCCAGCCTTTTATTTGTGGACTTTTCCTCCACCTTTAATACAATCCAACCTCATATCTTAGTTGAAAGGCTCCTGCAACAATTTGATTTGAGCAATAATCTGGTGGGTTGGATTCTGTATTTCTTAACCAACAGGACACAGAGAGTAAGGGTCAATGGTACATTGTCTGACCTAAAGTGCTCTTCTACTGGCTCTCCTCAGGGGTGTGTGTTGTCACCACTACTCTTCATCCTGTACACAAACATGTGTCGGAGCAGACATGACAACAGACACATTATAAAGTATGCTGATGACTCAGTTAATGTCAGTCTCCTCCAGGATAGTGAGAGTGGCCACGGCCCAGTAGTTGATGATTTTGTTCACTGGTGTGAGGATTCCTACCTGCAGCTGAATACGACAAAAACTAAAGACATGATTATTGACTTTAGGAGGAAAACTCCCAGGCACAAAGTCACCGTACTAAAAGGCCAGACCACCGAATGTGTACAATCCTACAAATATCTTGGGACGATTATTGATAGTAATTTAAACTTTGAAGAGAACTGTGAAAGGGTGTGCAAAAAGGGTCAGCAACATTTGCATTGCTTGAGAAAACTTGCACGCTTCCAAATTGACCGAACCATAATAACAATGTTTTATCAGGCTTTTATTAAATCTGTTTTATCCTTTTCTTTAGTGTCATGGTTTGGTCAGATAAAACTGAAACAGAGGAAATCCTTGGATCAGGTAGTTAGATGGTCCAGCCGTTTGTTTGGTGAGTCACAGCTGAGCCTGACATCCCTGTACACCAGACAAGTACAGAGGATGGCTACCTCCATTTTAAATGATGACTCCCACCCTTTGCACTGCAACTTTCAGCTTCTTCCCTCAAGATGGAGGTTTGCTGTCCCAAAAAGTAAAACCCAGCGCTACAAAAACAGCTTTGTTCCTGCTGCTGTCAAAGAGTTGAACAAGCTGTAACAATATATTGCACATAATTTAGGTACCTATTTATTAACTCCATTTTATATTTACTTATTTTTGTAGAATGTTACTTGGGTTCTAAATATTTTATTGGGTTTTAGACCTTTGAGTTTTTAACCTCTTTGACTAGTTTTTAACTTTTAATATGACCCTTCTCTCTTACCTCTGGTTTTTCTCCCATCTCTTTGTCTTTTTATACCCTGACTGATGGAGCCTTGATTATTTTTATCACGTTTATAGTCAGCTTCATGTGTGCCTGTGTTTGTGTCTATGTTGAATTTAATTTGTGGCTTGTAAATATGGATGTCACCAGACTGCAAAACAAATCTACCTACGGGTACAAATAAAGTAACCTGAACCTGAACCTGATTCTCAATCCTGTGATTTATAAAAGTGAAGAAGGAGAACAATATATATTTTTTTTTTTATAAAACTGTTGGGAATACTTTTCACAGACACCAAGAAGTTTAAAAAAATATGTAAAGATGTAAGATGACAACTAAGCTGACCCGGAGAAGGTTTTGGCTCTGTTTCTGCTTTCAAAAGACAATATGGATACATTTGGGGAAGATCATCTAACACAATGTAAAACAATTTATTTTATAAACGTCAAAAACGTTTGATCACGTAAAGAAAAGAGCCATTGCTCGACGTATCATAAGCCAATGCTAACGGTAGCAAATTTTGATTCTGGCAAAATTAGACCATATTAAAATTACGGGCAAAAAGTGCTTCTTTAGATAAATGGCCACAAGTGTGTGGGAAATCATTGAACACAATGTAAAACTAATGTATTTTTAAAAACTCATAAAGTTCTTTAGAGAAAAGGAGTTCCTTCCTTCGCGGTATCGGAAGCTAATGCTAACTGTAGCTACACTAGACCAGAGTGGAAAAATTACTGTTTGGAAAGGATTAGCGAGCAATTACTGTGGTATATCCCATCACCATACACCATTTGATATCATCACACAGTCATATTAATAACAGGAACATCTCACAGACAAACTGTAGAAGGTTACAGATAGCTATGCTAACACTAGTTAGCTTAGCTTAGCTTTCCAGTTCAGTAGTAAATTGGTGACCTCAGTATGGCTTTTCAAATCTTGATGATTCTTCAGTTCGCACCAGTGATCAAAAGCTGATCCAATACTTATTTCTTGTCTTGCCCCTTCGTTTATCACTTCTTACTTGAGAAGGATAAAGGAATGAGCTATTACTTTCAGAAGCGGCCATGGCAGCGTCTGGCAACCTGCAGTGTTACGGAAAAGCAATAGCACATGACATCAACAGATTCGTTGTATTGGATCTGAAACACTGACTGAACATTTTTTTGTCCAAATAAATCTTCTGGAATATAAATATTTACATTATTATCAGTCCGGAAAAAAAAATTCAATTTTTTTTTCAGCAATATACTAATTTTTTGAAGAACATTAAGACTTTCATTGTGCAAGTTTCTAAACGCTTTGTTGATGTTTTTTTTTTTTTTTTAATCTTTGTTTTCATAAAATTGTTCTGAATTTCACCTTTAATTGCAGACATTTGGTCTTTGGAAAATAAGCTAGATGAACTAAGAGCAAGGATTGAAGACCAGTGGAAGACAAGAGTGTTGTGCCCTAATTTTCTATGAAACCTGGCTTTCAGAGAGGGTCCCGGAGAGCGCTATTAAGCTCCAGACACATTCAACACACCGAGCAGACAGAACAGGAGACTCTGGTAAGACGAGGGGAGGGGATATGTGTGTATTTATAAACCACTGGTGGTGTGGAGATGTACAAACCATTTACAAGCACTGCTCACCCGACGGGGAGTTTTTACTGCTGAAATGCCATCCTTATTATTTACCAAGGGAATTTACCGCTGTGTTTTTTTGCCGCTGTATACATCTGTCCACAGAGCAGCTACACAGTAGCGCTAAACAAACTCCAAGACGTCATCAGCACAGTAGAGATGAAACACCCTGATGCTGTTTTTATTGTTGCTGGCGACTTTAACCAGTGCAATTTATGGACCGTATGTTATGTCTGTATTTGGCTGGTATTAGTAAGATGGCGGCCAGGTTGGTCATGAGATAGACAGGGTTGGCTACTACCGGTTTCCAGTGGTGATGCCACCCAGGGTATAAAAGAGTGGGCGGAAGAGGCTCTGCCTCTTTCGTCATGAAGCCACCTGGCCAGCAGGAGGGTGCTGTAAGCCTTTGTATATAGTTGGTTTAGTATCCTGAATAAACCCTGTTAACCGAGGCAAGTCTTACTCGTCATTCCCAACATTATGGACACAGCATTTGTCGACGAGGTAAAAGCGGTAATGGAACGCGCCGTTGCTAGCTTTTGGCCGTTTCTCGAGGCCCCGGGTGAGCCCCTCGTGCTGTGGCCTTGTTGGCTCGCTGCCTTCACTAACTATCTCATTGTCCTGAACCTGGGCGAGACGGAGAAGCTCCGTGCGCGACTGTGTTGGTGCATTATTTGGAAATGGAAGGGTAGAGGATTTTAGAGAACCTTGGAGGTGCTGAGAGTTTCGACGAGGTGTTGCAGCTAATGGCGCGGTACTTTAAGGCACCGGAGAACGTCACCATGAGGCCCATTCAGTTTCGACAGTGCTGCCAGCGGTCGGGAGAGCCTGTGTGAAGATTCGTGACAGACCTCCGCAAGCTGGCGAGAGAATGCAGGTTTGGGGCCCTGGAGGACGAGATGATTCGGGACCAGCTGGCAGAGCACATCTGCTGCACGGTGGCCCGGTCCAGGTTGTTGACACACCCAGGGGAGATGATGTTAGCTGAGGCTGTCGAGCTTGCCCAACAGTTCAAGGCAGCAGAGACCATCGCGAGGGGCCTTACTGAAGGGGCCTCACTGGAGAAGAATGAGTCTTGCGCTAAGTCACTGAGCCTGGACCCTTGTGATGGCGAATGCGGAGAGGATGGTTTTGCCTCCGTGGTCAGGATAAAGTCTGCCCCTGGTATGCCAAAATGTTATGGATGTGGGTCCACTGAGCACCGCTATAAGTCCAGAGTGTGCCCGGTGAAAGGAAAGCGTTGTGACAAATGCGGGATTTTGAATTATTTTGCCAGGGTGTGTGAAAACTTCGTACGCAGGAGCCGTGGGAGAGAACCAGGTGCTGCGCAGAAGACTCTAATGGTTGTGCATACTGTCTCCCCAGAGACGACAGGGAGGATCGGCTGCACCGTCACGTTAGATGACGTTGAGATTCCGCTCCTAGTGGTCACGGGAGCGGTGATTTCTGTCCTGAATCTGGAAACCATGGAAAAACTGTTTCCCCACCGACAGATAAGAAGGCTACAGGAAGAGTTTTATGGTTATGGTGGAACAAGTTGGCTATTTTGGGCTATGTTGAGATGGAGGCCCGGTATAAGAGCAGTGTGGTGCCCAGTGTTCGCATTAATGTTTCTACATCCGGTGTTACTGTTATGGGTTGCAACCTATTTTACAGTCTTGGGTTCTCCATTACGAACGTTTCGGGTGAAGAATGGTGTGGATGTGGACTGTGGGGCCGCCCTGTTCCTGCCATGGAGGGTGCTGAGGTGTGGGATTCGGACTGGGTGGACAAAGTGACTTTGGGAGTGCACACACCGTGCCGCCATCTCGGGATGGACCCGATGCCGTCACGCAGACAGCCCTGGACGTGGGTGCCGGATGGCACGGCAGGACCCCCAATGAAGCTCATCAGGACGAGATGCCAACACCGGGAAAAAACAGGGCTAGACCGCAGAGCGTGGTTATCGTAAAGCGCTCCCAGCGATGACCTGCCAAGAGGAGACCCAGGAGGGCCCGCCAGATGGAGCGACTGGAGTTGGGGACCTGTCGCAGGATCGGTAATCTGAATAAGAGGAAGTGGGCTCCCTCAAAGACCAAGGTTGAGGCTCGAGTGCGTAGAGATCACACTCCATGCGAGCAGCAGGATGACCAGAGGTGGTTCCAGGTGGAGCCCAGTCGGATGGAGGCAGTTGGGCGCAGGTCTATTCATGTCTGGAGACACCCGAGGCATCTGCGGCTGCCGGAGGTGGAGAGGAGACTGTGCAGCAGGAGCCCTGAGGTGAAGAGACGGAGACGCCTTGAGAGGGATTCATCCGGGGACTGAGGGTTTTATTTTGCATATATGTATGTTATGTCTTCTTCAGTCCTGTTTTGTTATTAGTTTGTATTTGGTGCCCTCGTAAATTGTGTTTTGAAAAAAAGAAAAAAAAAAGGGAAAAGAGAGTGAATTGGTAGGCATAATATGTTCTGTGGTTGCGAACCTGTGTCTTTGAGTGTTTGCATGACAATTTTGATAACCTGTGTGGTGTGACGCCTGTTTTCCCCTGTGTTTATGTTTGATTGCTGAGTATTTGAGGTCGGTGTGCTAAATTTTATAGTTAAATTGGTGGCGGCTCTGTGTGTTCTGTTCAATTGATTAATTTGACCCTGCCTGATTTGTTTGGATTATTTTGATTGAGTACCCCTATGTTGTGTTATTCTACCCTGTGTACCCGGCCCCCCTGCCTGAGTTGTGTGATTGGATAGGTGTTTTGTTTATTTTTGTACATATGTTTTGATTAGTGCGTGTCTCTGGTGATAAATTTGGGTGGGTTATTTGTGTGCCTGGCATTTTTTTTGGAGGGGGGGATGTTATGTGTGTATTTGGCTGATATTAGTAAGATGGCGGCCGGGTTGGCCATGAGATAGATTGGGGTGGCTACTGCCGATTTCCGGTGGTGACGCCGTCCAGGGTATAAAAGAGTGGGCGGAAGATGCTCTGCCTCTTTCGTCGTGAAGCCACCTGGCCAGCAGGAGGGTGCCGTAAGCCTTTGTATATAGTTGGTTTAATATCCTGAATAAACTCTGTTAACCGAGGCAAGTCTTACTCATCATTCCCAACATTATGGACACAACACCATACTCCCCAAATATTACCAAAGTTGTGCCTACAGAGCGGCACCCCACCCCCTCTTCGGACAGTCAGATCACATCTCACTATTTATGTACCCAGTCTACAGACAAAAGCTGAAACGAACAAACCCAGTTATTAAGCAAATTAAGCGCTGGACTCCAGAGACTGAGAGCACCCTGCAAGACTGTTTTGCCTGCACAGATTGGAATGTGTTTAAAGCTGCAGCCACCCAAGAAGACTCTTCTGTAAACATACAGGACTACGCTGAATACGTGACTAGGTACATCAGCATGTGCGTTGATACCATTGTACCTACCATATAGGTCAGGAAGTTCCCCAACCAGAAGCCCTGGATCAACAGTCAGGTATGTCAGATACTGTGTGCTCGCTCTCATGCATTTAAATCAGGCTGTGAGGTTGAGCACAGAGCTGCAAAGTATGGACTGAGGAAGGCTATAACAAAAGCCATGAGGCAGTACAGAGAAAAGCAGGACAGCGTCTACTTCACTCCTGACCCGGGGCGCACGTGGCAAGGCCTGCAACACATCACAAACTACAAGAGGACCAGCAGCAACACCATTAGCTCTACAGACAGCCTGCCGGATGATCTCAACATCTTTTACACCCGCTTCGAGACCACCAGCCACAGCACAGAGAAGAGACATACACTCACGCACCCCCCACCCCCCCACCCACTAAGAGTCTCACTATTCAATTCAATTCAATTCAACTTTATTTACACTACCGCTCAAAAGTTTGGGGTCACCCAGACAATTATTTTGTGTTTTCCATGAAAAGTCACACTTATTTACCACCATGAGTTGTAAAATCAATAGAAAATATAGTCAAGACATTGACAAGGTTAGAAATAATTATTTGTATTTGAAATAATATTTTTTTCCAGATACTCAACCTGCTCAAAGGAAGATCAGTTTTATAGCTTCTCTAACCAGCTAAACTGTTTTCAGCTGTGCTAACATGATTGCACAAGGGTTTTCTAATCATCCATTAGCCTTCTGACGCAATGAGCAAACACATTGTACCATTAGAACACTGGAGTGATAGTTGCTGGAAATGGGCCTCTATACACCTATGTAGATATTGCACCAAAAAACAGACATTTGCAGCTTGAATAGTCATTTACCACATCAGCAATGTATATTACATATTAGAGTGTATTTCTGATTAGTTTAAGGTTATCTTCATTGAAAAAAACAGTGCTTTTCTTTCAAAAATAGGGAAATTTCTAAGTGACCCCAAACTTTTGAACGGTAGTGTATATAGCACCATTTCACAACAACAGTCACCGCATAGCACTTTCAACTGTAGGGAAAACTCCCACAATTGCAGAAAGACCCCAGCAATCAGGCAATCCCCTGTGAGCAAGCACTTGGCGATGGTGGAGAGGAAAAACTCCCTTTTAAAAGGAAGAAACCTCCAGCAGAACCAGGCTCAGGGAGGGGCAGTCATCTGCTGTGACTGGCTGGGGAGTGAGAGGATATCGAGAAGACGAAAAGAACAGACATGTAGAGAGAAAACAGCACGACGGGGACTCAATCTATGGGAAAGAACAAACAGATGTTAATGACCAGCAAAAATATTTCATTGAGAGTGAAGAAAGGAGAAAAGCCCACTGCATTGTTGGAGGTCCCGCGGCTGTCTAAACCTATTAGCAGCATAACTAAGGGAGGGTTCAGGGGCACCTGATCCCTCTTTAATTATAGGCTATATCAAAAAGGAAGGTTTTAACCCTATTCTTAAAAACAGAGGTCAAGTCTGACTCCTCAATTCAGATTGGCAGCTGGTTCTACAAAGGCGGAGCTTGATAACTGAATGCTGTGCCTCCCATTGTACTTTTGGAGATTCTAGGTATTACAAGTAATCCAGCATTTTGGGAGCGTAGTGCCCTGTTAGGATAATACGGTAGTATCAGATCTTTTAAATAAAAAGGGGCCTGATTATTTAGAGCTTTACAAGTGAGAAGAAGGATTTTAAACTTAATTCTAAACTCCGTGGGAAGCCATTGAAGGGAGGCCAGAACCGGAGAGATATGATTTCTTTCTAGTACCTGTTAAAACTCTTGCTGTAGCATGTTGGATCAGCTGAAGACTTTTTAAAGATGTTTGAGGACAACCCGATAATAAAGAGTTACAATAATCTAATCTAGAGCTAAAAAAAGCGTGGATCAGTTTCTCAGCACCACTCTGTGACAAGATGCTCCTAATGTTGGCAATATTATGCAAATGATAGAAGGCAGTCTTAGAAACAAGTTTAATATGTGAATTGAAAAACAGATCTTGATCAAAAATAACTCCAAGGTTCCTCACAGAACTATTAAGAGAAAGAGTAACCGCATCCAAACTAAGAGTTTGATTTGGAAAGGTATTTCTAAGTTTTCTTGGACCAACTAGAATGACTTCAGTCTTATCTGAAATTAATAGCAAGAAATTACAAGTCATCCAAGCTTTGATTTCCTTAAGCAGGCCTCTAACTTGGCTAAATGATTACTATCATCTGGCTTCATTAACAGGTATAATTGTGTGTCATCTACAAAACAATGAAAATGTATACAGTGCTTTCTAATAGTGTTGCCTAACGGAAGCATATATAAACTAAAAAGAATAGGGCCTAGCACAGATCCCCGTGGAACTCCATGACTGAGCTTTGAGTTGGAAGAAAACTGACATGTACTGTACTGACATGAACAAACTGGAACCTATCAGATAAATAAGATCTAAACCACTGCAACGAAGTTCCATTAAGTCCAACATGGTGTTCTAATCTATCAAGTATAATATTATAATCGACAGTATCAAAAGCTGCACTAAGGTCTAAAAAGACAAGTACAGAAACAAGTCCATTATCAGATGTGATAAGTGACATAATGCACGGCCCAGGAGACACACACGCAGGCTCAGGGTAGATCTAATAGCTTTATTAACAACAAGTGTGTATGAGTGTGTGTCTGCGGAATGTGAATGTGTTGGTGGTGGCGTCTGCGTCGGGCACGGAGGCAGGAGGCCGTACAGCCGGACAACCCTATGGGAGAAGCAAAGGGAGAAGGGTAACGGGCACCACACCAACACAGGAGATATGAAAATGGTGACTGGCTTACTTGGGAATGGCAGGTGGCTGGCACAGCAAGGGTGAGACCCGGTAGACAGCGACCTGGAGCGCCCGGTGCAGCAGCGAGGGAATAGTGGCGGAGAGGAGTGGTCCGCCGCCGGGAAATCCACCTGTGCACAGGGGAGCAGACTGGGAGAAGAATGAGGTAAGAGCTTCTTACCAGAATGTTGCTGAGCGGTTGAGATTCCTTACAGCAATTGTAGCGAGTGAAGACTGACGGCTTCAGGCCGAAGCCCAGGGCGAGGCGGCTTAAATCCCTCGCCGCTGATGAGGTGCAGGTGTGCGTGCAGCTGGCGCCGCAGATGGGCGGCGAGGCGTGACAATAAGGAGGTCATTAGTGACCTTCACTAAGGCTGTTTCGGTACTATGGTGGATTCTAAACCCAGATTGAAACTCTTCAAATAAACCATTTCCCTGCTAGTGGTCAAATAATTGCATAGCAACAACTCTTTCTAAGAGTTTTGAAATGAAAGGCAGATTAGAGATTGGTCTATAGTTAGCTAAAACTCCTGGATCCCGCATTGGCTTTTTGAGTAAGGGTTTAATTACAGCAGTTTTAAAAGCCTGCGGTACATGGCCTAATGTTAATGAAGAATTAATTATTTGAAGAATAGAACTACCAGTAAATGGGAAGACTTCTTTAAATAACCTGGTAGGAATAGGGTGTTTAAGACAAATTGAAAGCTTGGATGAGGAAATTACTTTATCTAATTTTAAAAGGTCAATTGGAGCAAACTCATCCAAATAGATATAGCAGTTGTATTTAAGTTAACGGTGGGAAGAATCTGACTAATTTTATCTCTGATAGATGAAATTTTATTATTGAAAAAGTTCATAAAGTCCTGACTAGTAAGCTCTAAGGGAATGCTAGGATTGACAAAGTCCTGACTCTTTGTCAGCCTGGCTAAAGTGCTGAAAAGAAACCTGGGATTATTCTTGTTCTCTTCTATTAATGCAGGAAAATAACTTGTTCTAGATTTTCTAAGAGACTTTTTATAAATTAAAAGATGATTTCTCCAAGTTAATAGATTTAATCAATTTAGTGGAGCACCATTTTCTTTCTAATTGATAAGTCTTCTGTTTTAAGCTACGAGTTTCTGTGTTGAACCAAGGAGTAAGAAATCTCTGATTAGACTTTTGCTTTTTTAACCCCTTATCGCCTGAATTTATTTCCAATTATGAAAAAAAAAAAATTCACTTGTGTTTTTGCTTTCAAGTAGATGCTAAATTAAGTTGAGAAAGTTCATTTGACTATAGCACATAAAATAGATGTAATTTTAGGTATGATGCAAATTAGCGACAACAGGCATCTATGGTAAAACAAATGGTAAAAAAGCACCTGTTCCCATCTCAAGTATGAAGAGTCTTTTATTTATGCAACAAAGTTATTTTCAGTATTTTCAACTCTCATGACTGCCAAACTATAACCCTAACCCTAAACCTAACCCTAACCCTAACCCTAACCCTAGCAATCAGGAAATGGATGGTGTTCTGTCTCTTACCGTTCCTACGAGAAACTAATGCTTGCAAAAGGTTCCTAGGTATGTGTTGGAAGTGCTCCAACCGGAAGTGGAGGAATACAGACGGTATTTTGGTTGCATTTGGAGCGGAAGCGGTTTGATGTGAATTTGCGACAACAGGAGTCAAGGGGTTAAAGGGGCCACCATGTCTAGAGTCTGATGCAGAGAAGCTGGAACACTATCTACCATGCTAACAAAACAATTACAGAAGGAGCAAGATCTCCATAGCTTATTTCTGTTGTGTTGACACATGGCATAGAGGAAACATTCTGCATAAATTTGGTAACAACATTGTCTTGTTATGAACGGGACTGCTGTTTCTTGCCCCATTCCATGACCTGTGGCTTAGCCTCTGATTGTTATCATTTCCAGCTGGCAGATTATTCGTTCCTCTGCCAGTCTACAGCCACAGTCCTCCTCTCACCTTGCTGCCAGGCACCTATCAGCTGACTGCCATCACCTGGGGTTCCACACACACGCACACACACACACACACACACACACACACACACTTATCCTTGCTCACTTATGCACCTGCTCAGCCACACTCCTGCATCCACTTGACATCATTAGCGCTGGAGTATTTATGTTGGTCAGTAGATGCACTCAGTTTGGTGGCAATAGTTAACCTTAGATGACCAGACTTGTTCCAGTTAGTTCACCTCTACCCGAACTCTGTATGGAGTTGTTTTCTAGAGCCAGTTGCTCCGACCCTACATGTTAGTCCCCTCTTTCATTATGTAGCCTTCCTTCTCCGCTCCGCCCTGGGAGCGCGTAGGCGTCCTCTCTTTCATTATTATTGCCCTCCTTCTCCACTTCCCAGTTCGCTCTGGGGGCGCATGGGGCTTGCCAATGGAGTTTGTAGCTGGTCATCCATCTCTACTAGCCCTCAGCTGTACTAGTTGGACATTTTGTGTATTTTGTGTTTTCCCCGTTCTGTTAATAAACACTCTCACTTCACTTGCACTTTGGGCTTGCAATAATTCATTTGTTCGCTGCGCACTGATGCAGCGGACATGACACATCTGAGAGGCATCTACTGTAGTAATATTTTTCTTTAGGAGCCAAATAGTCAGAAATAGTAAAATCAAAGGTGAACAGGCAATGGTCTGACAGTACAGGGTCATAAGGAGACACTACTAGATTTTCTATTTCTATGCCATATGTCAGAACAAGGTCCAACGTGTGGTGGAGATAATGGGTAGAATTTTCTACTTTCTGAGAAAACCCCATCGAGTCGAATATTGAATTAAATGCTATATTAAGGCAATCACTATCTACGGCTGTCAGGTCAGGCATTGGCTTGCTTGCTACCGGATAACCATGAAAACCGGTACTACCTGTCTCATGGGTCTAGCTGACGGCAACTCAACCGGCATCCCCACCTTTCCGAGGGTGTGGAGGGTGAAACTGGGCATCCTGGCGGAACTAAAAACAATATCTGTCACAGGTCTGTGGTGGACCATTCCCAGTTACATGAGGTGAGACTGGACTTCCTGGCAGATAAGCACATCTGTCACAAGGTCTGTGGTGGATTTTTGCCAGTCGATGCATCGTGACATGCACTACACAAAAAGTAGAGATAAACAAACCTATAATCTGGTCAATCACTGCAACAGATACTGGAGTCAGTTTGTCTTGGCCTATCCTTGCCACTGATAATACCTCTATCTGCCAAGAATGTGCCGCTAGTCCAGCAAAAGCTAGCGGTACTCAAATACTTTGCAAGCAGTTTCATGAAATGGTCAGTCAGAAAGCAACTCATATCGGCTCGGACGTCGCCCAGGTTAACAAGGTCAGGAGCTCCTGGCAGCAGAGGGTGAAGGACAGAGCTGCATGGAGGAAGCTGATCAGACCTAAATGAAACAGTCATTGTCGCCCCTGACAGACTGCTATGATGACTATCTACATCTACATGTATATTAAAGTCCCATACTATAATTATTCTATCCGATTTCAGCACTAAATCAGCTAAGAATTTGGCAAATTCAGATAAAAACTCTGAGTAGGCTGAGTGAGGACGATAAACTATGGCAAATAAAATTGGGTTTAACCTAAACTTGCTAAAATGCCCAATACTGAGGACCAGGCCCTCAAAGGAATTAACTTTCAACTCCTCAACTCCAGTGGTATGTTAATGTCATATTCAGAATTTCTAAACAAATATGATTTCCCGGTATCACCAAATGAATATGCAGTTGTTTTTGATGCAGTCCCTTCTGGTGCCATTATGCTTCTTAAAAGCTCAGTAACCTCTGAACTGTCTTTACTCCCACTGGACCCTGTTGCCACTGATGTCAGACAGACCTGCCTTTCCTCCAAAAAGAAGAATAACAGTGTCATACGTGCTTTATTTCAAGGAGAAATTGTCTCTGTTCCAAATGCAATCTCGTACTGGAGCAATCATTGGTCAGATGTGGACTGGAAAAAGGCATGGAGAACTTCCCTCTAATTACCCGATCACAAACAAAATCAGAGAAGTGACCTTCAAACTCATTCACCGTTTTTATCTCTTCAAAGTCTTTTTACAAAAATACAAGAAGGACATTGAAGTGAGCTGCACTTTTTGTCTACAGACTCCTGAAGCTGTTCACCACTTATTCTGGAACTGTTCCCACTCCTCCACTAGCAAGCTATTTGTACATTTATTTCTCATTTTATTGACCTACATTTTTTTTTGCTTTCTTTTGAAAATGTGTTATTTAGATTTCTTACATACTCTTCCTCCAAAACCAAATAATACTACATTATTAATTTAATCTTACTAATTGCAAAGTCACACATTCATGAATCTACATTTTTCAATCATAAACTATGATTTTGTCATGAGCCAAGCCGGCTTGGCTTTCCCCAGCTCGGTCTCGATCTCTTTGGGGGTTTTCGTTTACTGGTTATGTGCATTTTGTGTATAAGTACAATAACTTCTATCTCTCACGTTGCTGACAGTCTGTCGGTCCAGCCACGCCCCCTCGCTCTCCCTCTATTTCCACCAGCTGTTCCCAGCCCCCGCTAATCATCCTTTCCGCGCCTCGCCCAGGTGTTCTGAATTTGCGACGCCAGCAGCGTTTTTTCATAAGCAGCTCTTTGCTGGACAAATGCCGCTGGATCATTGTACGTGTTAGATGGCTGTGTTTCACCATCTATCCGTCATGTCACTGAAGGGTTTTGGCTCGCCGATCAACTGGAGGACCCGTTCCGCTTAGGCTGTGAGTAATTCTAGTGTTTCTCTGTTCAGTTGTGCCGCCATGCTGATAGCGTTTCCGTGTGCACCACAACCGCTACGCTTTCCCCTGTACAGCCCAGCTTCACAAGTAGACTCTGTGTTAGCCCGAGCAGCCTAGCCATTTGTATGGTTTGCCCTGAACTGTGTACAATAAATGTGTGGTTACCCCTGCATTTAAATCCTCATTTCTCCTTCTCTCCTCTGTGCTTAAAGACAGGGCGCACGGAGGGTTTATGACAGATTTGCAATTTTTGAAAATAAACTCAAACAATACCATTCCTCAATTTTCTATTCTAAAAACAAGAAAAACTATTAAAACTATAACCCTGTGTAACCTTTTTAATATTTTTACACAAGAAGTTGCTCTCCTGGCTTAATGTTCTATATTGTTAATTGTAAAGTTTGGAGAAGAAAAAGGAAAAAAAAAAAGTGAAGCTGCCTGGCTGTCATATTAATACTAAGTGTTTTGGGTGTACTAATATGGCGGCCAGGTGGCTTCACTGAGCTCTGTACTCGCTAATGGGGCATGAGCTATTCAGGGGCATGTTCAGTAGACAAAATAGTTTACAACTGTTCGGAACTGTTCGTTCTTTTCCGTAACTGAACAACACGGTCGCTGTGAACCATTTTCTCTTTGGCCGAACACCTTTGGTGGTGGCTTGCATAACAAACAAAGATGGTGGCTAGGTAAGATAGTTTGCGATATTCTTTTGTTTTCTTTTATTTTCAGAGCAATTCCATTGTTAGATCAAAAATGAATTGATTGAGACTGAATCAATAATCAATAGGCGGTTCCAAGAAATGAGCCATTTATTCTCTTTCTGTTCAGAAAAAGGAGGTAATCGGTCACAGCATAACGTGCCTCAGAGCTTGCTCACACCAACTCCCTAACATGTGTTCAAGGATGTTGCTTCTTATACCCTGGGCAGGGTCCCTGACCTTATCTAAACCTAAAGACGGCTGGAGCCATCTCTCCAAGAGACTGCTTCTAATCTATGGACAGGACTGAACATTCTGCTATGATCTTTACATGACCTGGTCATCCTAAGTCATCCTAACTTCGGGCATTCTAATCAGAACAGTTTGGTATGATAAAACAAAAACTCTCGTCATTATTTACAATCTTGCTTAGCCTAATCTTACACTGAGAAACAGACATTCTTTTCAAGCTCTGAGACAATGGAAAAACAGAGTATCAGACATTGGCTCATTATATGCACCAGATACAGTTATAATATAAAATAGAATAGTACAGCATTAAAATCATATAGAATAATCAATGAAACCTGAAAATATCCTATCATCCATCAATTCAAGAGTAGAGGTTATGTCATTTTGTAAGTAAAACAATATCACGCATAAAATATTGTTTTTGGTGGGGGGTATAACGGACAATTCTTAGGTAATATGAAGCTGAAGTAGGCTACAGTCTACGTCGTAGTTATTAGGGTCCTCTACCAGCTGACAGAGGACCATAGATCTACACAACTACAGAATGCACGAGCCGAACAGAAAAAACGTTCGCCGAGAACTGCCCATTCACTTAGGTCAGTTCGCCTTGCAAACTATGTTCGGCAAACTGTTTTGTCAACTGAACGCAAGACAGGTTTTCTATTGAGATCAGTGGAACATGCAACCCCAATATGTTCTGCCATCTTGGATCGCTAGATACGGCATCTCTGCGTGGGCAAAAAGTGTTTCTGCATACAGAAATGAGAAGTAAATTTCCCCCCAGACAAAAAAAACCAAAAGACATACACCGGAAATCCAGCATGGTGCCGGAAAACTTTAAGCTGTGTCTTTAAAAAATATATATAGATTGAAAATACATACAGATGCAGAACACAGAAAAATCATTCAATGTGCTTAAAAAGTAAAAAAAAATAAAAAATAAATAAATTAAATTAAAAATAACATTGCATGAAATGTAAGATCCTAAATTGGCATATTTAGATTTGTTCGAATTTGTATAGAAGATATGTCCATTAAGCTGAAGAAGGAGTCCTATCAGGCTTGGTTGGCTTGTGGGACTCCCAGAGCAGCTGCGGTGTACCGGCAGGCCAAGCGGAGTGCAGATCAGGTGGTTGCTGAAGCAAAAAACCAGGTATGGGAGGAGTTCGGTGAGGCCATGGAACAAGACTTTCGGTCGGCCTCGAAGAGATTCTGGCAAACTGTCCGGCGGCTCAGGAGGGGAAAGCAGATGGGGCACTGCTGACTTCGACTGGGGATATCGTCGGGCGGTGGAAGGAATACTTTGAGGATCTCCTCAATCCCACTGATACGCCTTCCACAGAGGAAGCAGGGCTTGTGGACGAGGGGGATGACTCGCCTATCACAGGGGCTGAGGTCGCCAAGGTGGTTAAAAATCTCCTTGGTGGCCGGGCCCCGGGGGTGGACGAGATTCGCCCTGAGTACCTCAAGGCCCTGGATGTTGTAGGGCTGTTATGGTTGACACGCCTCTGCAACATTGCGTGGAGGTCGGGGGCAGTGCCTTTGGCATGGCAAACTGGGGTGGTGGTTCCTTTCTTCAAAAAAGGGGACCGGAGGGTGTGCTCCAACTTTAGAGGGATCACACTTCTCAGCCTCCCTGGGAAGGTCTATTCCAAGGTACTGGAGAGGAGAGTCCGGCCGTTGGTTGAACCTCGAATTCAGGAGGAGCAATGTGGTTTTTGTCCTGGCCGTGGCAAATTGGACCAGCTCTTTACCCTCTCGAGAATTCTCGAGGGTTCGTGGGAGTTTGCCCAACCAGTTTACATGTGTTTTGTGGACTTGGAGAAGGCATTCGACCGCGTCCCTTGTGGTTTTTTGTGGGGGGTGCTTCGGGAGTATGGGGTATTGGGCTTGTTGTTATGAGCTATTCGGTCTCTGTACGACCTTTGTGAGAGTTTGGTTCATATTGCCAACACTCGGTCAGACTCATTCCCAGTGAGAGTTGGACTCCGCCAGGGCTGCCCTTTGTCACCAATCCTGTTCATAATTTTTATGGACAGGATTTCTAGGTGCAGCCACGGAATGGAGGGTGTCATGCTTGGTGACCACAGGATCTCATCTCTGTTGTTTGCAGATGATGTTGTCCCGTTGGCTTCATCCAGCAATGACCTACAGCTCTTGCTGGGACGGTTTGCCACTGAGTGTGAAGTGGCTGGGATGAGAATCAGCACCTCCAAGTCCGAGTCCATGGTCCTCAGCCGGAAAAAGGTGGATTGTCCTCTCCGGGTTGGGGATAGGCTCCTGCCCCAAGTGGAGGAGTTTAAGTATCTTGGGGTCTTATTCACGAGTGAGGGGAGAGTGGAGCGAGAGAATGACAGATGGATCAGAGCAGCATCTGCAATGATGCGGATGTTGTACTGGTCTGTTGTGGTGAAGAGGGAGCTGAGTTCTAAGGCAAAGCTGTCAATTTACCAGTCAATCTACGTTCCTACTTTCACCTATGGTCACGAGCTTTGGGTAATGACCGAAAGAACGAGATCGCGGATACAAGCGGCTTAAAAGAGCTTTCTCCGTAGGATTGCTGGCCTCACCCTCAGAGATAGGGTGAGGAGCTCAGTCATCCGGGAGAGGCTTAGAGTAGAACTGCTGCTCCTCCACATTGAAAGGAATCAGTTGAGGTGGTATGGGCATCTGATTAGGATGCCACTTGGATGCCTCCCACTTGACGTGTTTTGGGCACGTCCCACTGGGAGGAGACCCCGGGGCAGACCCAGGACTTGCTGGAGAGACTATGTCTCCCAGCTGGTCTGTGAACGCCTTGGTATCCTCTCTGAAGAGCTGGAGCAGGTGGCTGGGGAGAGGGAAGTCTGGGCTTCTCTGCTTGAACTGCTGCCTCTGTGACCTGGACCTCCGGAAAAGCGATAGAAGATGGATGGATGGATGGATATATCCATCACTGGCCTTGCAAAACTAGACTGAATTAGAATCATTAATTTTTCCAAACTGGATTGTCACTGGACAGCGGGGTATGAAACTGTGGCTATGTAGATGTCGTGGACAGTGGAGTTAAAACTCCTCCTATGTGTGTGTGTGTGTGTGTGTGTGTGTGTGTGTGTGTTTTAATCCAGAACCTTACAGCGCAACACTATTTACAGGCCATGACAGTATCCTGGAAGATTCAGTCCAGACGTCTGAGTAATACTGGTGGCCCTGGGAAACTCCAATAACCATGTCTGAGCGCTGGCCTGCGGACTGAAATCTTGTCTGTGAATTCTATTGTAATGAGACTTAAAGCAGCATTTCCATGCTCCACTGTAGTTTTCTCTGCTTGACCCCTTCATCACATCCACTAATCCTTCCTTTGCAGATTCCCAAAGTAAGGTAAACTGAGGGAACAGAACTGTCATAATGTTAGACCCAGGGAACACGCACACACAGGCTCAAGTTCAATACAATAATCTTTATTGAATACCAGCAGGTGCGTGGATGTGTGTGTGCGATATGTTAATGTGTTGTGGGTGAACGAGCTGCAGCTGGGGGTGACACAGAGCGCCGTACAGCCTGGCAACCTTAGAGACAGAGCCAAACACAGATGTTAGACTTCAGCCATGTTATAATGACCGGAGAATAAGCAGGCTTACTTGTTGTTGTTTTACAGGCGATGTTGGCTTGGCCTTGGCTTCCTGCCAGGGAGACAGCGTCTGGCGAGCGCACCCGGTGAAGCGCTGTGGAACGCGGCATGGAGAGAAGGGCAATTCCGTCGCTGCGAGAGAGAGAACCGCCACCTTAGGGATCCACCTGTGCACAGGGGAGAGCCTGGGAAAAGGTAAGTGGACAATGTTGAGCTTATGTGCCAACGGAGAGTCCAGCAGAGATGCGTGGGGCTGAGAGGAATCAGTTGTGCGCAGGACGATGAGCATTGCATAGCAGACGGCTCCATGCCAAAGCTCCAGACAGGATGGGCTATATAGCCCGGGGCTGATTATTCCCAGGTGCGCGCACAGCTGAGGCAGATGACGGCCCAGAGTGAGTTGTAACAGTACTCCCCCCCCCCGAGAAGCGCCTCCTGGTGCTGGCTTACCTGCGTGCGCCCGGTGAAAGTCCTCGATGAGGCGTTTGTCCAACACGAACGACTGCCGCACCCAGGACCTCCACTCGGGGCCATACCCCTCCCAATCCACCAAGTACTGCAAGCCGCGGCCCCGGCAGCAGATGTCCAGGATGGAATTCACCGTCCAAGCCGGGTCACCGTCGATCAACACGGGTGGAGGCGGGTTTCAAGGTGGAGGGCAGAGCGGGTTGGAGATCACGGGTTTGACCTGGGAGACGTGAAACGTGGGACAAACACGGAGAGAAGGAAGGAGAGCCAGATGCACAGCCACAGGATTCACCACCTTGACAATAGGGAAGGGCCCGATAAAGCGTTTGGCCAGCTTCCTCTTTTCAGCCTTCAGGTTGATATGCTGAGTGGACAACCATACCTGCTGACCCACCCGATACTGCGGAGCCGGTTTCCTGCACTGGTTCGCTGCCCTGGTGTTGCACTCCGCAGTGCGTAAAAGGGCCTGGCGCGTAGCAGCCCACAGCCGACGACAGCGCCTCAGGTGAGCATGGACTGAGGGTACGGCCACCTCCCCCTCCTCTTCGGGGAACAGCGGGGGGTCATAACCCAGCGAGGCCCTGAAAGGAGACATGTCGGTGCCGGCAGAGACAGTTAGGTTGTGCGCATACTCAATCCAAGGCAGATGGCCACTCCACGATGATGGACTGGAGGCGATGACGCAGCACAGAGCAGCCTCCAGCTCCTGATTAGCTCGCTCGCATTGCCCGTTATTCTGGGGGTGATGACCGGAGGACAGGCTTACCGTAGCCCCCAAAGCGTTGCAAAAGCACCTCCACACACTTGACACGAACTGCGGACCCCGGTCAGAGACAATTTCCGTGGGGATTCCATGCAGACGCACGGCGTGCTGCACCAGAAGATCCACCGTCTCCCGCACTGTTGGAAACCCACGTAGGGGGATGAAGTGAGCAGCCTTGGAAAAGTGGTCCACAACGGTCAGCACAGTGTTGAAGGAGTTAGATACCGGGAGACCGGTCACAAAGTCCAGAGCCACATGAGACCACGGCCTCCCCTGGACAGGCAAGCGATGGAGAAGGCCCGCCAGCAGAGATGTCGATGTCTTCCCGGCGGCACACTGGGGGCAGGCCCAAACGTAGCCGGTGACATCCTGATGGAGCCCTGGCCACCAGAAGGATCTCTGGAGCAGGTCCACTAGCCGGGAAATCCCAGGGTGGCAGGCGAATTTGGAGGTGTGGGCCCAGTGAATCACATTGCCCCGAACGGCTGATGGTACAAACAGTCTCCCGGTGGGACCCTCGCCCAGGTCCGGTTCGGCTTCCTAAGCCCTCAGGACCTTATCCCTGATCGCCCAGGAGAGGGCACCCATGACACACGAGGCCGGGAGGATGGTGTGCTCCTGCTTCTCGGTGGTCTCCGAGGCGAACTGCCTGGACAGGGCATCTGGCTTCGCGTTCTTTGACCCTGGGCGATAGGTGATGGTGAACCGGAAGCGTCCAAAGAACAGGGACCACCGCGCCTGGCGAGCGTTCAAGCGCTTAGCTGTCCTCAGGTACTCCAGGTTTTTATGGTCTGTCCAAACCACAAAGGGTAGCATGGCCCCCTCCAGCCAGTGGCGCCACTCCTCCAGCGCGAGTTTAACCGCCAGGAGTTGTCTGTCATCGACGTCGTAGTTCCTCTCGGCGGGTGACAAACGCCGAGAGAAAAAGGCACAATGGCGGATAACCCCATCCACCGGGGAGTGCTGAGAAAGGACTGCCCCCACCCCCGAGTCTGAGGCATCCACCTCGACCAAGCACTGCAGCGCGGGGTCCACCTGCGTCAAGACCCGGGAGGAAGAGAATTCCATCTTCAGGATCAAAAACACCGATGCAGCCTCCTCTGTCCACCGGAACGCCACCTTGGGGGAGGTGAGGCGGGTCAGGGGGGCGGCGATCGAGCTGTACCTGGGCACAAACCGCCGGTAGAAGTTGGCAAACCCCAAAAATTGTTGCAACTGTTTCCTTGACGATGGTGGGGTGGTGGTGGTGGTGGTGGGGGGGAATCCACCACTGCCCTCACCTTCTCTGGATCCGGAATGACCTGGTTGTGTGAGATAATAAAGCCCAGGAACGAGGTCTTCTCCATGTAGAACTCACAGTTCTCGGCTTTCACGAAGAGCTTGTTCTCAAGTAGCCATTGAAGGACCCACCTCACGTGAACCTGATACTCCTCCCAGGATTTGGAGAAGATCAGGATGTCATCCAGGTAGACGAACACAAAGAACCCCAGGAAATCCCGGAGGACGTCGTTGATAAGCCGCTGGAAGATGGCCGGAGCGTTGGTAAGCTCAAACGGCATGACGAGATACCCAAAGTGGCCGCTGGGGGTCCGGAATCCCGTCTTCCACTCGTCGCCCTCCCGGATCCGCACGAGATGGTAAGCGCTGCGGAGATCCAATTTCGTGAACCAGGAGGCCCCCTGGAGGGAGTCGAAGGCGGAGTTCATCAGAGGTAACCTATACTTGTCTTTGATGGTAATATCATTCAAGGCCCAGAAGTCGATGCAGGGACGAAGCGAGCCATCTTTCTTCCTCACGAAGAAGAAGCCCGCCCCCACTGGAGATGACGACGGCCGAATGATGCCCGAGCTGAGCGACTCCTTGATGTAAGTTTCCATAGCCTCCCGCTCCGGAGCAGATAAGCTGTACAAGCGGCTCGACGGGAAGGGAGCACCCGGGCGGAGGTTAATGGCGCAGTCGTATGGGTGGTCGGGGGGAAGAGACAGTGCCTGGGCCTTGCTGAACACCGCTCCCAGGTCATGGAACTCAACAGGCACCCTGGACAAGTCAGGGGGTGGAAGGGTGGGTGAGGAGAGGGGGACCACTGGAGAACAGGCTGCTGATTGGAGACATGCACTAAGGCAGAACGAGCTCTAGGCGATAATTCTGCCAGTCTGCCAGTCAAAGGTGGGGTTATGTAAACGCAGCCAGGGATAACCCAGGATGACGGGGCAGCCGAGGTGGAGAGAACAAAGAGCTGGAGGCCCTCACGATGGTTCCCAGAAATGATGGCTGAAACCGGGGCAGTACGGTGGGTCACCCTTCCTAGGGGAGCCTTCGACAGGGTGATGAGATTAAGGGGTGTTGGCAGAGCTTGGCAGGGTAGCCTCAATCGGGTTGCCAGTTCCTCAGAAATAAAGCTCTGTTCAGCCCCCGAGTCCACCAGCGCGTGAGTGAGGAGCTCCGTGCGGTTGTAGCAAAACCTAATAGGCAGGAGACATTTAGATAGGGGATTAGACCGGGATGAGTCCGCGAGGCCCCCTATAGTGACTTTTGGGCGAACCGGGCAGGACTCAATGTCGTGCTGGTCATCACCGCAATACATGCAGAGTCCTAAGTCTCTACGGCGCTGTCTGTCTGCCTGTGGGATCTTAGTTCGTCCTACTACCATGGCCTTGGGCTCATCCGGGCCCTCCAGCGCCAGCAAAGCCAACGAGGGCGATTGGGAGGAGGGGCGAAGTGATTTACCCGGACGACCGGAGGATCTCCGTTCGGCCGCTCGCTCCCTCAACCTATTATCCAAACTAATGGCCAGAGAAATGAGCTCGGTGAGCCGCTCAGATTTATCTAGGCAGGCCAGCTCATCCCGCAAACTGGGGCTCAGGCTACGGGTGAAGATGCTGCAGAGCACAGCATCCTCCCACCCAACTTCTGCCGCCACCACCCGGAAGTCGACAGCATAATCGGCCACAGACCGACTACCCTGGTGAAGGTTAAGTAAACGGGTGGTTAGCACACTGTCACAATCCGAATGGTCAAACACTTCGTGGAAATCTCGGACGAACTGGGCGTAAGAAAGGTTAGCGTAGCTGGGCTTCACCATTATGGCATAAGCCCATGCTAACGCTCACCCCTCCAAGAGATTAGCCACGTAACCGATTCGGCTATGATCGGAAGGAAAGTCCCCGGGAACGCGCTCAAACACTGTCTCACACTGGAGGATGAAACCCGGTGCCTCCCCGAGCTTCCCACTGAAGCGCGTGGGCGTGGGGATCGGTGTGAGACGCGTGAACGCGCCTGGGCTAGCCTGGCTATGTGGTGAGCTAACGGGAGCTGGCCTGCTGCTCTGGGCCGGAGGCAACGCCTGCTGTCCTTCCAGGTGATCCAACCGGTTGTTTATCTGACCTAGCTGGTTAAGAATTACCTGCTGCTGGTAAGCCAACTGATTGACTCGAGACTCCAAGATGTTAAAGCGGTGTGCGAGCCCGCTGTTTGCTGGGTCATTCTGACGGAGCAGTACTGTCATAATGTTAGACTCAGGGAACACGCACACACAGGCTCAAGTTCAATACAATAATCTTTATTGAATACCAGCAGGTGCGTGGATGCGTGTGTGCGATATGTTAATGTGTTGTGGGTGAACGAGCTGCAGCCAGGGGTGGCACAGAGCACCGTACAGCCTGGCAACCCTAGAGACAGAGCCAAACACAGATGTTAGACTTCAGTCATGTTATAATGACCGGAGAATAAGCAGACTTACTTGTTGTTGTTCTACAGGCGATGTTGGCTTGGCCTTGGCTTCCTGCCAGGGAGACAGCGTCTGGCGAGTGCACCCAGTGAAGCGCTGTGGAGCGCGGCGTGGAGAGAAGGGCGATTCCGCCGCCGCGAGAGAGAGAACCGCCGCCTTAGGGATCCACCTGTGCACAGGGGAGAGCCTGGGAAAAGGTAAGTGGACAATGTTGAGCTTATGTGCCAACGGAGAGTCCAGCAGAGATGCGCGGGGCTGAGAGGAATCAGTCGTGCGCAGGACGATGAGCATTGCATAGCAGACGACTCCGTGGCGAAGCTCCAGACAGGACGGGCTATATAGCCCGGGGCTGATTATTCCCAGGTGCGCGCACAGCTGAGGCAGATGACGGCCCAGAGTGAGTTGTAACAAGAACAGCGAGTGCGTGTTCGGGAACATGTCTGATTTGGGTTATTGGAATTCATCACACATGAGACAAGCCACTTCAAGATTTTTTGGCTGTATATCTCAAGTAAAATTGTGATGAACAATTTGTAAGCTTCAACACGTCTAGTCTAGCCCTTGGAAAGTTTGACATAATTTAATCTGCTCACTGGAGCTATGAAGGAATTTAAAGTTAGGCTGTTTTTGTACCAGAGTTTCTTTGCTTTGGTCTAAATCACTTCAGGTTGTTTTTTTTTTTCTTTTACACATGGGTTGTTTCCCCAAAAATACAGGATTACTGTAATACCTAGGATCTCTCAAAGTACAAAGGGAGGCAGAGCTTTAAGTTATCAGGTCCCTCTTCTGTGGAAATAGCTTCCAATCTGGATTTGGGAGACAGATTAGATCCATTTTTAAGAATAGGGTTAAAACTTTCCTTTTTTCATAATGCCTGTAGTTAGGGTTTGATCATGTGACCCTGAACCCTTCGTTAGTTATGCTGCTGTAGGTTTAGACAGCTATGTGACCTCCCATGAGGCATTGCGCTTTTACTTCTTCTCTCTGTAAGAAATTGTAAGAAATTTGTTAACATCTGTCTGCTTGTTCCCATAGATTGTCCCCTATCTTGTTGTTCATTCTCTACATGTCTGTTCTTTTCTTCTCTACTGGTTCTGCTGGAGGTTTTGTCCTGTTCAAAGGCAGTTTTTTTCTCTCCACCATCGCCAAGTGCTTGCTCACAGGTGATCCCAACATCCAGGTGGAATCTTTCAGCAGTTTCAAAGTGCTATGAGATAACTCTTGTGAATTGGCAATATGTATGTAAATAAAGTTTAATTGAATTGTTTTTATCATTTTTTTCCCTTTCCAATTTTCTTATTATTAGCTATTTTATTATACATTTTGTCACTTTCCTGTGTTTAATACCGTTCATATACCATGCTTTCTAATGTACTTTTTTCTGTTTTTAAAAAATGGTAGGATGACAGCAAGTTGAAATGATAGACCTGATTATGCATGAAATATATTTAAAGCAATAGAAATAAGGGGATGCTTTTAATGCATGAAAAATTTGCAAAAGCTTCCTCTAAATGTAAATTTTAATATTTTGAAATGACATATTGTGAATGTTTTGCATGCAGAAGAAATCGAGGCCGTGACTTACACCAATCTAGCTATATCATATGAGCAAATATGCTACAGATAAGGCAGTTTTAGCAGTAATCTTTATTTCACATCACCCATTTCCAGTAAGAAGACTTTATTAGTATTTGTTGTCCCCGTGTTTTCCCCACACAATGCAGAATAACTGATGATTTATGAATGAGTCCTGTATTTTTATGAGCACACAGAGCTAATTCAGGGCTCCTGCCTTTGAAGCACGATCACTGGGGTAGTTACATTACATAACCTCCACCCAAAGCTTTCCAAACATTTACAGCAGCGTGTAGAGGTTTCTGTACACAACTTTAGAAAAACTGTGCCCCCCATCCCCACCGCCCCTGTGAAGCAGGAGTTCCAGACGCCCACGGTTCTGATCTGCTCCTTGACAAACCACTTTGATGGCGATTCGCTTGTCTGTTTGCGTTCACGGTTAACTGTTCAGAGTTTCGTAAGAGTCAATTCCCTCAACTTGTATGTGTGCAGCACTTTAAAATTGTCTCATTTCCTGCCTCAGACTGTCATGGGGCAGAATTCAGGACATTATGGTTTTAAAAAAAAATCATACCTCAGGAGGTGGCATGATGACTTTGTTGCTGTCACTCAGGCTGACTGTACACTGATTTATTTTGCTACTCTCTCATATGTAGTCCATCTGGGATTTTTTATATTTATATTTACTATAGAAATAAACAAATCTATCTAATTTTAACGACTCCCTCCTCTTTCTGAATGTAGTCCTTGTGAAGCTTACAAAATCCCACCATCCACAATAAATAGCATGTAACTGAAAATATCAAGGAGCAAGACAGTAATTATTGGATGTGTGATTCACATTTAAAATGAGGACATAAGAGTGCAAAAAAGCACAATATAGCTGTAGACAGGAGGTGATTTGAAGGAGGATGGGGATTGGGGGTGGGGGGGTGACCCCCCTTGTTAGCAAAATAACCCAAAACTCATAATCCTTGTTAACCTGTAACCTTCTCATCCCCAGTCATAGACATAAATCATGGGGAGGGGGATATTCCCTTCCCATAAAACCTTCTCTTTTTTTAAAATCAAGTTGAATAACTGAATGAGATGAATTTGAAGCACCAATTCTATATGCAATAAAAAAGTTATATTTTTTTCTTTTTTCTCGATTTGTAACTTTTTTCCTGCAAATTTGTAAAATTTTTCATGTAGATTTGCAACTTTGATCGCCTAAATTTGCAACTTTTTTCTCTCAGAAATTTATAACTTTTTTCTCAAAAATCTGCAACTTTGTTTCCTGTAAATTTGAAACTTTTTTCTTGTAAATTGGCAATTTTTTCTCAAAAATCAGCAACTCTTCCTATAAATTTGCAGATTTTTCTCGTAGATTTGCAATTTTTTTCTCATAGAATTGCAACTTTTTTTTCTAAAAAATGGCAACTTTTTTTCTGTGAATTTGAAACTTCTCAAAAAATTTGCATCTTTTTTCCTTTAAATTTGCATACTTTTCATGTAGACTTGAAATTTTTGTCTTGCAAATTTGCAACTTTTTTCTCAGAAATTTGCGATTTTTGTCTTGTACTTTGCAGCTTTTTTTTTTCTTGTAAATTTGCAGTGTTCATCTCAATGTTGGTTACATTTTTATTCACTACTAGCTAGCCAGCTAAGATCAGCATTAGTGACGTAAGAGGCTCTTGGCCATTTAAAGAGACATGCACTGAAATGAGCCGTTCTGAGGAAGACTGCCAAAGTTGATTCAATAATAATAATTAAATAATTAAAGGACATTTAAATTTAAGGCAATCAGAGACCATATAATAATGGTACTTCCCACCCTCTAGCTCAGTGCTCAGCATAATAGAATGGGGGAAGGAAAAATTGTAACCCACGGACAACAGATGGAAATTAGCCACTGGCTACAATCTAGCAAGTTTACATTGATTGATGTTAATGTTTATCAACTTGCACTGTCCTTAAAAACAGCAGTTTACAATGTGGCAAAAGTATGTCACAAACATTTCATTAAGACTTGTGGGAGATGTCAACATGTGCAAAAATTTGCAGGTAATGGGACCTTTTATGTCAGTAATCAGAGACTGGAGTCTTCTTATGCCATGCAGCAAACTGAACCTTTATTGAGAATACAACACAATAAGCAACTTTCGCATTACGAGTGTGCATGTGCGGACTATGCGAACCAACATCCAGTTCAAAGGTCAGGACTACCAAACATTCCGCTAGCCGCCTTGCTTTTGTATAGAGACAGTACTGTCACACCTGAACAATTGCTGTTTGAAATCTGCTTCAAGCTTTAAATCCCCGTTATGCCAGGTGCACATTGTTCCGTAGTGAAGTGTGGAACGGCATGTATCATCTAGAGCGGTGGAAAGAGCAAACTTGTAGCATACATGTGTGTAACTTCGCGACCAGCGTGTGCACATGTCCACCGCCATTCACGTTATATACATTCCCCACGAAGCTGAAGGATCCAGACGGACGTAATTGTTGGATTAAAGCAGTAAGTCTATATTATAACATAATTAAATAGTGTTGTGCATTGTTCAAGTTCTAGCCTAATTGACACGAGTCTAAACCCTGAAGTAGTAGGTACGGACAGGCAGGCCTGGATCTAGGATCTAGTTCTTTGTATATTGGTAATGAAGCTTGATCTACACACACATGTAATTAAGGCCATTGATAAGTAGGCTGGTATAAAATAAAACTGCAAATCATTGAAAATGTGTGATACATAAACTATAGTAGTATCGACCTGTAGATCTAAGTAAGCAGGCTTTGCCTTGTAGTGAAATTTACTCAAAATGACAAAACCAAAGTTGAGCTGTCAAACCACTCCCTTACCCTCTTTGTAGTCGTTTCGGAGTCTCACAAATAAAGGTGCTTGGTCCTTTGACAACAAAAAACCTGCTATGTCAGCGTGCATACAGGGGGGCCATTTTGGCCAATTTCTGCAACATGGCTGCAAATGCAAGTGCAACTAGTTCATCCTTGCATTTGCGGGTACAACTGGGAAGACCCCTATGCATACAATATGCTCATAGATCAGGAACTTTCCATAAATTAAATGTATCGATAGAGCAGAATCAGAATCAGATTTATTGCCATTGTTCATGTAGTACACAAACTAGGAATTTGTCTCGGTGCCATGCTGCAACATTAAAAACATGATGAGATAAAGAGATAAACTAAAAAACTAAAGGACTAAAAACGTGCAATAAGTGTAGAAAAATAAGTAATAATAATAATAATAATAATAATAATAATAATAATAATAATAATAGTAATAATGAGTAATACTAGTCAAGGCAGTTTTAAATAAATTAGCAAGTAGCAGATAATATGGGGTACCACAGTGCAGCTGATAATGCAACAGAAAAACAGTGATGAATGTCATGAGTCTGGTTGAGCTGCTGTACATAGTGCACGAGAGTCAATAAGTCACTTAGTGTTCAGCAGTCTGATGGCAGAGGGGAAAAAGCTATTCATGTGCCGGGAGGTTTTAGTCCGAATGGACCAAAGTCTTCTACCTGAGGGGAGGGGGGCAAACAGTACGTGACCAGGGTGTGAAGGATCGGCTATGATCCGGCCAGCACGCCTCCGGGTCCTGGAGATGTACAGGTCCTGGAGAGATGGCAGGTTGCAGCCGATCACCTTCTCAGCAGTGCGCACGACGCGCTGCAGCCTTAGTCTGTCCCTGGCAGTGGCTCCTGCATACCACACAGTTATGGAGGAGGTGAGGATGGACTCGATGATGGCCGTGTAGAACTGCACTAACATCTTGGTGGGTAGCTTGAGCTTCCTCAGCTGCCGCAGAAAGAACATCCTCTGCTGGGCCTTTTTGATGAGGGAGCTGATGGTTGGCTCCCATTTGAGGTCCCGGGTGATGGTGGTGCCCAAGAAGCGGAAGGAATCTGCAATGGTGATGAGAGAGCCTGTGATGGTGAGGGGGGGCAGGGGGGTTGTGACTTTCCTGAAGTCCACAATCATCTCCGCTGTCTTCAGAGCGTTCAGCTGCAGGTTGTTGTGGCTGCACCAGGACACCAGCTGGGCCACCTCTTTCCTGTAGACGGACTCGTCGCCGTTGGAGATGAGCCCGATGAGGGTGGTGTCATCCGCAAACTTAATCAGCTTAACAGACTGGTGGGAGGAGGTGCAGGAGTTGGTATAAAGGGAGAAGAGTAGGGGGGAAAGTACACAGCCCTGGGGTGATCCGATGCTGATGCTAACAGAGTCCGAGACAGACTTCCCCAGCCGCACATGCTGCCTCCGGTCCGTCAGGAAGTCGGTGATCCACCTGCAGAGGGAGTCAGGCACATCGAGCAGGAACAGCTTGTTGAGCTTGTTGAGCATGTTTGGTAGCCACGTTCACATGATGCTTTGTGCGAGCCGAGATGCGAAAGTTGCTTATATGGTGCTGCAGCCCACCTGACGTCACCACCAGAGTGGCTACGGCAAGCCCTAAGGGCCACACACACACACACACACCACATTCTACACACAACACCTTTAACCTCCACAAAGTTCAAGTATCTGCAATTGTGCACACAACAACAGTTGTTGAATAGCAGAGCCTTCTGCCATCAAGCTCCTTCTCTGTGGAATCAGTTACCACTCTGGGTCCGGGAGTCAGACTCAATCATATTTTAAGAACAGGGTAAAATCCTGCCTTTTCAATATGGCCTATGATTAGGGAGGGATCTTGTGTCTCTTAACCCCCCCTTTTGTTTTGCTGTTAATAGATCCATACTGCTGGGTGACCTCAAATAATGTACTTGGCTTCTCACCGTTCATGTTCTTTATGTTTGTTCTCTTCATCCTCCCTATCCCCTCACCCCCAGCCAGTCGCAGCAGATGACTGCCCCTCCCTGAGCCTGGTTCTGCTAGAGGTTTCTTCCTGTTAAATGGGAGTTTTTCCTCTGCACCGTCGCTAAGTGCTTGCTCACAGGGGATCGTCTGATTGCTGGGTCTTTCTGCAATTGTGAGGTTTTCTCTGCATTTGGTAGTGCTATGAGATGACTTTTGTTGTGATATGGCGCTATATAAATAAAGCTGAATTGAACTGAAAATTGAATTGAATAGAAACAAGTAGCCCAGGTTATCAAGTTTAATACAAAGGGCCCTGAAGGAGATAAAAATATTGAATAAATAAACCAAGAGGTGCAATATCATTGCACCCTTGATTACAAAAACCAGAGCCTGTGTGGTCTATATTAATCATATATTCCATAACCTACATATGTTGAAGCATGTGAGAATGTTTGGTGATTACATATGTAAGGCGACTTCACACCTCAGAACAGGACAAAGACTCTCAACCGCCAGTGAAGAACAAAGACCTTCCCAGACACTGCGGTGGAGACCGGAGGAGCTGCCCTCACCCCCCAGGGCCATGAAGAGGAGTACCAAGACAATGGGGGGATTAAGATAATGAGGGATGTCAGCTTTTGATATGCATGTCTTTTGTTATGTGCAAGTATAAGTTCATAGAGCCGGAGTTGTTCGGTCTCTTTTTCCTTCTTCTGCTGCTGCACTAGGATGAGACTTGTTAGAGGAGCTGATAATAAACTTTGGTTTATATATCACATCGCCTCGTTATTCCAAGCTCTTCTACACTGGTGACCCTGACGCGAGGATGGACCAGAGGCGTTCCCCCGTGATCGACTCATCTGTGGCGACCCAGGCAGACGCCGGCGCCCATGCAGACAGGGGAACAGATGGACGATGTTCCCCCACGGCAGAAGTGATAGAGAGGGCTCAACCGAGCACCAGCGCCGCTGTGAGAGCCGAAGCAAGGCACTCTCACCCTGGGGACACATCAGTGATGGTCTACACAAACGCCGTCACGTCAACCTGCCGGACTTCTGGCAGGAAGACCCCGCATCGTGGTTTCAGCAAGCTGAAGCCCAGTTTGCACTTGCGGGCATCACGGCTGACGATTCAAAATTCTATCACATCGTCGCCAAACTCAACGCCGCCACTTCGAGATGTGCGCGGAGTATAATCCGGCGGCCGCCGGCCCAGGACAAATATGAAGAACTGAAAGCGACCATCGTGGCAAATTACGTCCCCTCAGCCGAGGAGAGAGCCGAGAGGATCCTGGCGGTTTATGGCCACAGAGGATGCAGACCCAAGGCCCTCATGGAGGACTTGCTGCAACTTAAAGAAGGGGACAATGACAACTTCCTCTTCCATTTCATATTCCTCAGTACGCTGCCGCCACACATGAGAGGGACGCTGGCCAACATGCGATGCAGCACCCAGCAAGACTTCCGCACGCTAGCTCACGAAGCTCAACGGCTCGTCAACGCCTGCAAGGAGCAGACACCCACAGCAGCATCCGCAGATGCCCGGAGCCGCGAGGAGCCACAAATCAATGAGCAGAGCCAGCCCGCGGTGACAGCGACACGGCCAGGACGCAACAGACGGAACGACGTTTGTTATTACCACCACCGCTTCGCCGAGAAGGCTTACAAATGCGTTCCCCCCTGCAAATTTACAATTTCCGGAAAACGCTGAAGCCGAGAGCCGTTAACAGCGGCGGTTCTCGGCGAAAAAAGCAAGCTTTTATATGTGACGGACGGACACACCGGCAAGCAGTTCCTTATCGGCACGGGAGCTCAACTAAGTTTTGTCATGCCCTCCCAAGCAGACCGGGCCATGGGCCCCCGGGGCAATGGAGCGGTGGCAGCCAAAGGCTCCACCATCGACACTTTTGGCGAAAAGAGCCTGCACCTCTGCATCCACGGCCGCAACTACAGATGGACATTTGTTGTAGCGGCGGTGAGTTTTAACTTGTTGGGCGCAGATTTTTTGTGTGCACATGGGTTATTAGTTGATCTAGCGAACAGGCGCTTGGTTAATGCACTGTCCTTTGCTTCTATTCCCTGCTCAGCCCGGCTTTCTCCACCACCTGTGCAGGCCAGCGTCACCACAGCAGGAGGTAAGTTTGATCAACTCCTCACCCAATTTCCAGCACTCACAATTCCCAAATTCTCAGCCACAGTGGCTAAACACGGTGTTGAACATTTTATTCCCACAACGGGCCCACCCGTATTTGCCAAAGCTCGGCGCTTAGACGCAGCCAAGCTCGCCATAGCTCAGGACGAGTTTACCACCCTTGAAAAATTAGGCATTATTAGACGCTCGAAAAGCTCCTGGGCCTCACCACTTCACATGGTTCCGAAATCCGACGGTTCTTGGAGACCGTGCGGCGATTACCGCAGATTAAACAATGCGACAGCGCATGACCGCTACCCAATTCCTCACATCCAAGATTTTTCACTGCATCTGGTGGGTGCGCGCATTTTTTCAAAAATAGACCTGGTCCGCGGTTATCATCAAGTCCCAGTTCGAGCAGAGGATATTCCTAAAACAGCTGTAATAACCCCTTTCGGCCTTTTTGAATTTTTGCGGATGCCTTTCGGCCTCAAAGGCGCGGCTCAAACCTTTCAGCGGATGATGGACGCAGTATTACGCGACCTCCCTTTTGTGTTCGTCTACCTCGACGATATGCTGGTAGCCAGCCCGTCTGAGGAAGAACACGAGCGGCATCTCACTATGATTTTTCAGAGGCTAGAAGAGCACGGGTTAATAATCAATCCAGCCAAATGCAAATTCGACGCGTCACAAATTGATTTTTTAGGACACAGAGTTTCTCCGAAAGGGGCAGTCCCACTTCCAGACAAAGTTCAGGCGATAAAAAGTTTCCCACGGCCACAAACGGTCAAATCGCTGCAAGAATTTTTAGGAATGGTTAATTTTTACAACCGTTTCCTCCCCCACGCAGCTCAGCTCATGCAGCCCCTATATGACGCGCTCAGAAAACAAAAAGCTTCCAACGCGGTCGAATGGACCCCGGAGCGCGAACGCGCCTTCGCGGAAGTTAAAAGCGCCCTAGCTAATGCCACATTGTTGGTTCACCCCGATCCCTCGGCCCGCATTGCGCTAACCACAGATGCTTCGGACCTGGCTATAGGGGCAGTTGTAGAACAACATGTCAGCGGAATCTGGCAACCTTTGGCATTCTTCAGCAAATCGCTAAACCAAACCGAGCGTAAATACAGCACTTTTGACAGGGAGCTGCTAGCGCTTCATTTATCCATCCGCCACTTCCAGTTCTGGTTAGAAGGGCGGAGTTTCACGGCTTTTGTAGACCACAAACCGCTCACCTTTGCTATGGCTAAAATTTCAGAACCGTGGTCAGGCAGGCAACAAAGACAGCTGGCTGCGATTTCAGAGTTCACCACAGACATTCGACATGTGGCAGGCAAACTTAACGTGGTAGCAGACTGCCTCTCTCGCGCTGTGACATCGTCAGAGCGCGAGGAGACAGATTATACTACCTCAGCCACGGAACTCTTCACCAACACGGACACATACGCGGCCCCAATCCATGCAGGGATAGATTATGCAGCCATGGCAGAGGAACAAAGTAGTGACGCGGACGTGCGCGCACTCTTGTCTGGACCAACAGGGTTAAGGCTGGAGGAAAGGGGTTTACGCGACGGCGTGCCCCCCCTAATATGCGATATCTCAACCGGCCGACCGCGCCCGTTAGTTCCAGCTACATGGCGCCGCCGTATTTTCGACTCAATTCACTCCCTCGCGCACCCAGGTGTGCGCGCCTCGGTTAAAATGGTCGCCGAAAAGTTTGTGTGGCCTGGCCTGCGCAAAAACGTAAAAGAATGGGCAAAAACTTGCATTTCTTGTCAGCGCGCCAAAATACACAAACACACAAAAGCCCCTCTGGAGCCTTTTCCAATCCCTGCTAGAAGGTTCGACCACGTTCATGTCGACCTCGTGGGACCACTACCTTCCTCCCAAGGTTTCACACACCTGTTAACAATGATAGACCGCACCACGCGCTGGCCAGAGGCAGTCCCTCTGGCATCAACCACAGCTGAGGAAGTCGCTCGCATTTTTTTGACAAACTGGGTGGCACGTTTCGGCGTCCCATCGGACATCACGTCCGATAGGAGGCCTCAATTTGTCTCGGAGCTTTGGTCAGCCATGTCCAGCAGCTTAGGGGCGACAATTCACCGCACCACCGCTTATCACCCTCAGGCTAATGGGTTATGCGAGCGTTTTCACAGATCTTTAAAGGCCGCCCTCAGAGCCTCACTAACGGATACAAATTGGGTAAATAAACTTCCCTGGGTTTTATTGGGGTTGCGTGCTGCGCCCAAAGAGGATCTAGACGCCTCCCCAGCAGAATTAGTTTTTGCACAACCTCTCAGGCTCCCAGGTGAATTTTTACCAGAGAACCCAGAGCCAGGGCATCTTCCAGCCTCAAGGTTTTTAGGCAGCAACGGACCGGACTCTCTCCCCGGACCGGCACATCACTCTTTTCCACGGGTTTTTGTCCCCCAAGCTTTAAAAAACGCTGAATTCGTTTTTGTTAGGCATGAAGCTTTAAAACCAACTTTCCGCCCAGCATACGATGGGCCATTCAGAGTGCTGGAACCTGGTGATAAGCATTTTGTGCTTGATTTTGGGGATAGAAAAGAAACAGTCAGCATTGACAGACTTAAACCTGCCTTCTTGTTGAGAGACGAACCTGCACAGTTGGCGAGAGCACCTCGGCGGGGTAGACCCCCCAAGAGAAAAGACTCAGCCCCCCTGCAGGGAACAAATAATCACTCTCCTCCCCAAGCTGCAGATTCCTTACAGGAAGGTCCCAGCAGGACGCCTAAGCGGACCCACAGCAGATTCGGGAGAAGATTAAAACCCAGACAGCACAGAGACTGATGCAAACTACTCAACAGTTGTTCACTAATTGTGCTGTAACAGTTTAGGACTGATTTGTGATTTTACTATGCTGTTATGATTACCACTGAACTCTCTTAGGAGCATAGCTGCTGGAAAGTTTCTTCTGTGGCAAGAGCTGTAGCAGTTAGTATGTCATAGTAATTATCTTAAACTGTGAATTTTTCTATTGTCCTTTTCTTAGTCGTTTGGGGGGGGCTGTGGTCTATATTAATCATATATTCCATAACCTACATATGTTGAAGCATGTGAGAATGTTTGGTGATTACATATGTAAGGCGACTTCACACCTCAGAACAGGACAAAGACTCTCATCCGCCAGTGAAGAACAAAGACCTTCCCAGACACTGCGGTGGAGACCGGAGGAGCTGCCCTCACCCCCCAGGGCCATGAGGAGGAGTACCAAGACAATGGGGGGATTAAGATAATGAGGGATGTCAGCTTTTGATATGCATGTCTTTTGTTATGTGCAAGTATAAGTTCATAGAGCCGGAGTTGTTCGGTCCCTTTTTCCTTCTTCTGCTGCTGCACTAGGATGAGACTTGTTAGAGGAGCTGATAATAAACTTTGGTTTATATATCACATCGCCTCGTTATTCCAAGCTCTTCTACAGCCTGTATATTTATGTATATTAAGTATTATATAGAAATTGTTTGATGTAAAAGAACTTTGCAGGTTGCGAGAAAAGGGACAGGGTTGGCTCACAGCTGAATGATCAATAGAAAGAAATCTACATCTTTACCAATTAATGAAGGGTTTGCACAAAATGCACTAATTAGTTTAATGTTTAAGCAATTCTGACATAAACCCACAAGCCTTCACAATAAACACAATTAGTTCGGTGCTGACCCCTCCATAATGCGCACTAATTATTTGTGACATCTCGCTTCACGGTGTTGGTCATCCCTGTCATCTAAAAATAAACAAGTCACACCTCTGCACACACACCACCTGGTAGGGATTTATTCTGCCGCTTGAGTTCCTCTAATGGGCATCAGCAGTTGGGAGCCTTTTAGAGTGACTGAAGTGGACCTGGAATTATTGAGTTGTTTATGCTAAAAACAATCATAAAACACAAGTGTGAGAGAGTCAGTTAATGCAAAAATAACTTGTGCATCATCCTTAAGAGCTCTGCCAAAATAATTTATGAAATTTTGATAATTTTTAAGAAAGGCCCTTTCTGTTTGCTAAAAGGATTTTTTTTGCTTTTACCCACTCGAGCTGACATCTTGAAACGAAATCTGCTGCTACCCCTTTCATGGCACGGAGACAGCACCATTTCAGTAAAAACCAGCAGCAGATGGTGCAGAGCCTGAATCGATGCTAGCCAGTAGCAGACTTCAGCTTTTGAAGTGGTCTTCAAAACAAATATATGAGTGATGGAGGATGGTGGCACAATGTAATCCTGGCAGGCACAAGTGAGGCTGTTGGGGACGTGTCTGCATGCCTGGAATTTTAGAAACAGTTGCACTGACAATATGGCAAGAACACGGTGACCAACAGTCCCGACTGTGCAGTGGGTTTCTTTATTTATCTGTTGGGAAGATCTTATGAAGCCAGACTAATGCTTCAGCTATGGGTTGTGAATCTGTCTCGAATTAATTATGTACATGTTACTATAATGGTGTGTTGAAGCAGAATTGGCTTTCAATTTTCAAGCCTTTTCTCTGCTGTTTAAAAGGACACAATTATGAGTCTTTATTATTAGAGCACAATAGCTTTGCATTGCTCCGAGTATAGTTTTCTTATATCTGGCCCCAGTTCATCCGCCATGACAATAAAAAATGCCTTTACCAAAAATCATGTTTTTTTTTTCTTGTTAAAATGTCTGTAACATGTTTTTTATGACTTACAAAACGTACCAAGAGTAAAATCAATCAAATGTCTCATGTGTCTGTTTTTTTTTGCTTTAAAGTTTCACTTAAGCCCTGTCCCCTGAAAAAAGGCGAATTTGAACAGACTGTTTTTGGTGACTGTAACGGGTCTGTAATGTTGAGCCAATCAGGACTCTCTGGCCTAACTGAAGTTAGCCTTCATGCCCAGTTAGCATTTTGGACAGCTACTTTGAAAACTTGACCCAAATTAAGACTGGTTTTACCATTAAACTGCTTTTAACGACTTTTAAGTTTCAGTCATTATCCTGGGCCACCGTGCATACAACTGGGCATGTCCTTCAACTAGTAAGTCTTGTTATCACAGGATTTATTCTGTTTAATGCAGCGTTAGCCACTATTAGCCTTGTGGAATGTTGGTGGACAGATCCTGGCATTTGAAGGAGGAGGAAAAGTGAAAAGATTTTGACACAAAACTGTAAGACAATGAAACTTTTTTTTTTTTTTTTAGAAAAAAGGGCATAACATACCATTTTAGATGATGTAGATTTGTTTTTATCGGGGATTTATAGCCACCGGAGTGCATCTTTAAGTTCCATTTGATGCTCACTTTTTTTAAAAGCCCAGTTGCCCCACATTTAGGGCCTGGCATCACTGGTACAGATTGTTCTAGTGGGTTTTCAAAACAAAATCAAACAGTTGGACTTTTATGGAATGAATATCTGTAGTGATATATAACATAATGATTTTTTTTGTTGTTTTGTACCTGAGAAATCTAAAATGGCACTAATGGTGGGCACAGATGGCACAATCTGCCTAAATATTTCCTCACTCATGCTTCTCTAAAAATTCTGTTTTTCATTATTTTGACATGGATTTTGGTGAAGGTAATGGTTACATGTACTATGTTGATTTGCTAGATGGTCTGGGCTACTGCGGCATTATTCTAAAAGAATATTTAGTGTAAAAATGTCCATTTTTTTAAGGCGAGAATGAAATTTTTCATTTTCTGCTGTGTTCCATCTTCATTTACTCTGACCCAGTAGCATATACAGTGATTCAGCTCTGAAATATTCTCACAAGTGTTGCCTTTGTTATGACACTAAGATTATACAAATCCTGTGGTTGCTGAGATATACTCATTTAATTTTGGCCATGCTATGTTTGAGCAGGATCTACAGAAATAGGCCTGGCGCTTAACAGGCTTTAGCTCAGTTCAGACATGGTCACATTGCCTTTAAAAACGTGACCACTTGTCTCATCTGACCACAGTGTATTCTCCCAGTATTTCACAGGCTTATCTAAATGCTGCTTTGCAAGCTTTAAACAAGCTTCACAGTGCCTTTTCTCTAATACTGAAGTCTTGTGAGGTGAGCGTGCATTGAGCCAATGACAGTAGAGTGCATTGCCTATCGTTTTCACTGTCAGAATTGTACCCACTGTCTCCAGATCTTTCTGCAACTTTTCCCTTGGCTCTTGGGTTACTGCTCTATCCTTCTGACTCCCTGGTTAGATACCCTGTGAAGAGATTCAGAGGTTTTTGATTTACGTCTGTAACCAAATCCAATGTGTTTTGCAGTAATCGGGTTATGAAGTACTTTGGAGAGCTCTTGGCTTTTACCCACCATGAGATGTTTTTATATGACTCCTTGGTAATAAAAACCTTTTCATAGCCATTACCTGGCTGATATTAATTTCCACAGATAGGAGGTAGAACTACTTTCTAAAAAACTTCTCAATTTCAGCTTATTCCTTGCCTTTCCATGCCTTGATTTACTGTTTGTTGTTTGTTTTCTAATGTGTTTAACAGTTTTGTCCCTGTTTATTCCACTTTATTGCACATAACCTCAGTATTTCTTTCTATGAGTGGATTTTTTGAGTTAATATGTGAGTAGCCTGATTAGAAATATATGTGTTGGAGGAAAAAAAAAAGGCTGTGCCACCATGTTAATATTTTGCTGTCACTTTTATTAGAACATAATTGCCTGGTTTGTTTCATCACCAGGACAATTGCGTTTCCTTTGAGTGTAGTGCTTGCCGCTGAGATATTCACACGTTTATCTTTGATTCACAGATTTTTTTTGAGCAGATCTCAACCTCAGACAGGGTCCTGGGTTTACATGTTGTAATTGCTCATATTGTTCGGTTCCTCTGCATGCCAGTTCTGAAAGAGATCAAATGCTTTCATGTTCTACAGTAATTTCACAAATAAAAGTGGCTTCATCAATTTGAGATTAACAAAAGAATAACGACAAAAAATAGAGAAATAAAAAACTAAAAGGGAAACCATTGCAGGTAATGAAAGCGCATGATGCTACATTACAATACAGCTAACATCCACTTTGACTATTGTGACCTGTCAAAATGGTAAGTTGAAGTAACTATATCAGTCATCAATTGAGTGAAAATATCAAACTCATATTGATTTTTTAAATGTGGAGGCTAAAAATATTTTTTCACCAGTTGTTCTTACAAAAAGTATAACCATAACAAGTCAAGGGCAGAGGAAGCCTCACACAAAGTACATGCCTTACTGTTCTTAGGGCCCTTTTGTGTCACAGGATTGTTGTAGAAGGAGCCTCTCCATCAGTCCTGCATACATCCTGTGATAATGAGTGAGGAGAGTGTGTTGAAAAGATGGAAGTAGTTTGAAGAGCTGATGGGGAGAGAGAGAGAGAGAGAGAGAGAGCACAAGAGAGGAAGGAAAGATAGTGAACCAGGAGTATTTTTAAGGTGGAAGTGAGGACAGCTATAAAGAGGATGAAGAGTGGAAAGGCAGTTGGTTAAGATGACATACGGTACCTGTGGAGGTGTGGACATGTTAGGAGAGATGGCCATGGACTTTTTACCAGATTGTCTAATACAATCCTGTAGGGTGAGGGGATGTCTGAGGAGTGGAGAAGAAGTGTAGTGGTAACGATTTTCAAGCACAAGGGTGATGCTCACAGCTGTAGTAACTACAGAGATGACTGTGGCACAGGTGTAGTGTGGCTGACTACTGATCAGAGGGTCAGAGGTTCGATTCCTGCTCTGTCTGCAGTCTGCTTGTCGAAGTGTCCTTGAGCAAGACCCCCAGTTGCTCCTGGTGGGTCAGGCCAATGCCAGTGCATGGTGGCTCCGCCGCCATCAATGTGTGAATGGGTGAATAGCAGGATGTGTAAAGCCTTTTGGTTATTTAGAGATGAGAAAAAGCACTATATACAGTAAGTGAATGCCATTTACCATATAAAGTTGATCAGTCATGCTGTGAAGATATGGGTAAGAGCTGCTGAAGCCAAGTTAAGAAGAGAGGTCTCGATCAGCGAGCAGCTGACAAAAAAAGGAAAGTCAAATGAACAATGTATTTCAGACAGAAAGGGTGTAGGCAGAAGCAACAGCTTATATGCGCCTATCCCTCATAGTAATACAATATACAGCCAACCTCTGTAAGAGTTCCTCACACTCTGCCCCTGTTTCTCCCTCTCTCCTCCTAATTAGGCTCTCCCCCTGCAGCTGTGATTACCACCTGGCGCCAATCTAAGATGGGCCTGCAGCGGATGATAAAAAATATAAGCAGCGAATGATAAAAAATAAGGCAGGGTGAAACTCTCCCCTGCGCTGTGAGCGCACGCAGGAGCGAGCCCTGTGCCTCCAGTCCGCAAGCAGGTGAAGTGGAAGAATGAGAGAGTTTGCGTTACAGAGTTGCAGCATATATACCCAACTACAACAATACATCAAAGGGCATTCCCCAGCAGTTGGTATGATCAAAGAGATAACAGAACAGGTATGAGACATTTGCATTTGAGAGACATATTGATCTCAGTCCCTAGGTCACAGTAAGGACAGGACGCATGAATACAATGCATGAAAGGCAACATTAACATCACAGAAGTGAGCCAGAAGAAACGGGTCTGTCTGTAGACATTAATACACATTTCACTGTTCTGTTAATTGCTCTAGCCGAGCGCTGTGTCTGTCCAGTCTGTTTGTGGGGGTTTACACCAAAGCACATCTACATATTGATCTCAGCCTCTAGGTCACAGTAAGGACAGGACGCATGAACACTATACATGAATGGCACATTACATCACAATACATGAATGGCACATTGCATCACAATACATGCATGGCACATTGCATCACAATACATGCATGGCACATTGCATCACAATACATGCGTGGCACATTGCATCACAATACATGAATGGCACATTACATCTCAGTAGTGCAGCGGGAAAGACCGAGAGAAGAGAGCTGAGTGTCCTGTGTGTTGTGGGGGGGTTGAATCAACCCGCCACACGCTCCCCCCCCAGAGGGCACGGCAGGGGGCCGAGACCGCGATAATCCATCTATGGGAGCGAACTGTGGGAGAAGCTCGCTGCAGGCGGAGGGAGAGGGAGGGGAGGGGTAGTAAGTGCCGGCAGGGGCGGTGAAATCGTCCGAGCCGCGCAAAAATTGCTTGCTGCTCCGCGACGTCGAGGGGCTGTCCCGTTGCACGTGCGGAGATCACAAGAAGAAAAATTTGTCTCTGACTCCTCTCGTGGCCATGAAGAAAAGCAGGAGCGGCTGTAAGAAAAAAAATAAAATAAAAGCAGAGGGACTGGCGTGTTGACTTTAGGGCAGGCGCGACCCTAAAGCCTCGGGAACAGCAGACAGCTGAATTCCCCTTGTGTGCCGTGGCTAAGACCATAAAATCCAGTGAGCAAGCTGCGGGCCTCAGGTGTACAAGCAAGCCTGAAGGGCCAGTGTGCAGCAGAAGGAAGGCGGTCAGTGAAGCCATTATTGTCCCGTGCGTGGTGTGCCGTCCTCGTAACTCCCCGGTGCGCGCGCGGGGGTTCCGTGCTTGGGTGGGCCGCTGGAGTGGTGAGTCAGGGTGCAGAATCTTGGCGGAGATCGGCGCAGACGGCGCCGATAAAATCCGGGTTTGGGCTGTGGCTGCAGCTTGGCCATGGTGCATTGGAACGGTGGGAGGAAATAGACGATCTTTTGTCCCTCAGGCTCGTGCAGATGCGTTGGAGCGGTGGGAGGGAATAGATGATCTTTGGCACCGCTCGGCCGTGGTGCGTTCAGGTCCACGTGTTGCGTTCTCCGCCGGCTATGGAGGACGCCGTCGTGGAGAGGGGACGAGGTGCCTGCGCTCTCGTGTGGAGGAACTGCGAGCGCGGCCGGTCCAGCGTGGATGAGCAGATCTCAGACGTGCAGATCTCATCCTGAAGAACGGGTCACCAGCGCAGCTGTCCAGATCAGAAGGCTGCCTCGCACAAACGTGTGCATGATCGGGGTCGCCAGTGAAGCGTTCACTGGCAGCGTGTTCCTTTCTGCCTTCAGGTCATGGTGCGTTGGGGCGGCGAGAGGGAGGAGACGTCTTGTGTCCCTCGGCCGGTTCAGCGTGGATGTCCAAACCAGAAGGCTGCGTCGCACAAAGCGTGTGCGTCTTCGGGGTCACCAGTGCAGCGGATGATAAAAAATATAAGCAGCAAATGATAAAAAATAAGGCAGGGCGAAACTCCCCCCTGCGCTGTGAGCGCGCGCAGGAGCGAGCCTTGTGCCTCCAGTCTGCAAGCAGATGAAGTGGAAGAATGAGAGAGTTTGCGTTACAGAGTTGCAGCATATATACCCAACTACAACAATACATCAAAGGGCATTCCCCAGCAGTTGGTATGATCAAAGAGATAACAGAACAGGTATGAGACATTTACATTTGAGAGACATATTGATCTCAGTCCCTAGGTCACAGTAAGGACAGGACGCATGAACACAATGCATGAAAGGCAACATTAACATCACAGAAGTAAGCCAGAAGAAACGGGTCTGTCTGTAGACATTAATACACATTTCACTGTTCTGTTAATTGCTCTAGCCGAGCGCTGTGTCTGTCCAGTCTGTTTGTGGGGGTTTACACCAAAGCACATCTACATATTGATCTCAGCCTCTAGGTCACAGTAAGGACAGGACGCATGAACACTATACATGAATGGCACATTACATCACAATACATGAATGGCACATTGCATCACAATACATGCATGGCACATTGCATCACAATACATGCATGGCACATTGCATCACAATACATGCGTGGCACATTACATCTCAGTAGTGCAGCGGGAAAGACCAAGAGAAGAGAGCTGAGTGTCCTGTGTGTTGTGGGGGGGGTTGAATCAACCCGCCACAGGCCCTTAAATAGTGCGCTTTCCCATCGCTCTGGTCTAGTAACGTTGACTTTTTGCCTGCCGGTAGCGGTCACCTGGTATCAGTCACTCCTCCCCTGCAGTCCTGTAACCATAAGAGCTTAAAATACATTCTATATCATTGCAGTGGTTAGAGTACTCACCCTTGTTCTGCTTTCTCCCTTTAGGGTTGCCAAATTCTCGCTACGATTCACCTGTGCACATTATTGTTGCACTATAACTGCAAATAAATCATTGTTTACACTCAGTATCATTTCCATCTGTGTTGCTTTTGGATCTCTGCCTATTGTACTCTGACAACCTCAATGTCTGTCCTTTTCATCTTCTCTATCCCCTCACCCCCCAGCCAGTTGCAGCAGATGACTGCCCCTCCCTGTGCCTGGTTCTGCTGGAGGTTTCTTCCTGTTAAAAGGGAGTTTTTCCTCTCCACCGTCGCTAAGTGCTTGCTCACAGAGGATTGTCTGATTGCTGGGGTCTTTCTGCAATTGTGGGGTTTTCCCTACATTTGAAAGTGCTATGAAGTGACTGTTGTTGTGATATAGTGCTATATAAATAAATAAATAAAGTTGAAAGTCATAATACAACAACAACAGAAAACAGTATTTTGTAATTATATTAATTTCTAATAGATCAAATGTCTATATATTTCTTAATATGTTTTAATCAACAATTTAAACTTAAAAATGTCTTAACTTTAAGTCATCATGTTATGATGGCCCCTCCAGGACATATAAGAGGACTCAATCGCAGAGCAACCTTTTAACACATTTTATTGCAAAATAAGGCAGCCTTAGGGCTGAAAGCAACAAATGATCAAATGAAGCCTAAGTGGCAAACAACATAAACAACTGCCAAGCAGTGGCATGGAGAGTGGCAGTGAAGTGACATCGATGCCGTACTGAGGTCCAGAATGGCGTCAACTACATAGACATTGTTTGCAAAGGAACAGCTGTGGCAAATGAGAAACTAAGGGGTCAATGATGGTGACAAAAAATGAGGAACAACAGTGATGCTAAACAACCCAGAACATACTTCCAAGTAAAAGTGAACTAAGGACTGAGGAGCACTAATAATAATAACAAATAGTAATAATTACTTAAAGGGTGGGACATGTCTGTAAACATGTCCCCCCTGAAGGGTGAATTCCAGACGCCCCTAGGAAAAGAAGAAGGGAGCCCCCCAAACCAGGCGGGTGGTGGGGGCCCAAGGACTAGGGGGTTTGAGAACATGTCCCCCCCAACCCCAAAACAGTCCAGGGTTGGACAGAGGGAACAGTACATTGGGTGGCCTACCAAAGTCCATGCACCACCCAGTGAAGGGAGACAGTTTGCCGGGCGGCTGACCACAGTCCGTGGGCCACCAGACAGAAGAACACCAGTCAGGGTGGTGACCCAACGGGAAGAAGCAGCTTACCAGGTGGCCGACCAAAGTCTGCAGCCGACCCAGCAAGGAAGCAGACGCCTCCAGGAGTGTAGAATCCAGGAGCCAGCAAGAGAAAAGCTTTAAGCTCAGGGAACAGCTGCTGAGGAGCTCCCAGCTCAGGCGACGGAAGCTGAGAGTCCTCCAGCTCAGGAGACGGCAATTGAGGAGCTTCGAACTCAGGATGAGATGGCTGGGGTGCGCTGACCTTAGGATGAGATGGCTGGAGTGCGCTGACCACTGAGAATGAAGACTGAGGCGCACCGGCCTCTGGAGCAGACGGTGGAGGCGCACCGGCCTCTGGAGCAGACAGTAGAGGCGCACCGGCCTCTGGAGCAGATGGTGGAGGCGCACCGGCCTCTGGAGCAGACGGTGGAGGTGCACTGGCCTCTGGAGCAGACGGTGGAGTTGCACCAGCCTCTGGAGCAGATTGTGGAGGCACACCAGCCTCTGGAGCAGATGGTGGAGGCACACCGACCTCTGGAGCAGATGGTGGAGGCGCACCAGCCTCTGGAGCAGATGGTAGAGGCGCACCGGCCTCTGGAGCAGACGGTGGAGGTGCACCGGCCTCTGGATGAGATGGCTGGGGTGCACTGACCTAAGGATGATATGGCTGAGGTTGGAAAGCGTCCGGCCCAGATGACTGGAAATCCATCTCCCTTGATGCAGCCACCTTGGATGAGGGAGAAGGGCAGGGATTGAGTGAGGTGACACCAAAACCATCAGCAGAAGAGACTGGTGGGGAGGACTCGGAGACAGGTGTAACCTGCACTTGCACCCCCCCCCCCCCGCAGGAGCAAGGCAGTCCTTATTAAAATTGATGTTATAAATACAAAGAAAAGAACTTGTCTTCGTTCCTGGTCCACTGCTGCTGGGGTGACCGCCTCAGGATAAGTGGCAGGAGTGATGACCTCGGGATAAGCTGCAAGAGCAACAACCTCGGGACGAGATGCAGGAGTGACAACCTCGGGCAGAGCTGCAGGAACGATGACCTCAGGGAGAGCTGCAGGACCAACAACCTTGGAGAGAGCAGCAGGAGAGGAGGCTAGGAGAGAAGCAACAGGTGAGGTGCTCTAGAGCTGAGAGGTAGACGAGACAGCAGGGGAGGAGCTCTGGTGCTGCAAGCTAGTGTGGTGCAGACATGGAAAGCAGCGACTGCAGCAGAAGGCTGGAGAGGAGCAGTCTCTTCAGGGACAAGCACATGCAGATGAGCAGTCTCTGCAGAAGTGTGCACATGAAGAGGAGCAATTACTGCAGGAGCATGCTTCTGAAGCAGAGCAGTCTCTGCAGAAGCGAGTACGTTGAGAGGAGCTGTGGCAGCTGTTGAGCTCACCAACTCTGTTGTGGAACCAGCTGAGGTGAAGATGACCTCTGGGAAACAAGGAGTAGAGGTGAGTAGAGTTACACCAATGGCAGTGGAAATAACAGCAGAGGCAAGTGGTGAGGACCCAGCAGTGGCAGGCAGCGGCCACCACTGAGCCCCCCCACCTGGAACAAGGTAAGACCTCCCCTTCATAGATGTTAAAAAATGAAATGGTACTTGGATATGATCCCTCTTTGCTGCCGCTGACAAACCAGATGACCCCCTCCTGATGACTGCGGAGATTGCCCGGCAAGGAACTGCTGCCATGGGGGACCTTGAGTCTGCTGACATTGAAGCCAGTGCTGGATGCTGGAGAGTGCTTCAGGGCTGAAGCTGGAATGAATGAGACGTCTAGGAGACGTTGAGTAGAGCGACGTCTCCTGGAGTCTTTTTTTCACCCGGGATCTCCACATGCCAATTAACTGCCATAAAAAAAACTACCTCTGTTCCTCAGGAGTAAACACAGGTGGCCTGTCAGCAGGCTCCGGGGAGGCAGAGGCTAGCGGTGCTGGTAGGGCCGGGAGAGGAAGCCCCTACACCCAGGGAAGGGAGCACAGGCTCGATCAGGCTTCCAAGATGTTCACGACAGCCCCCACCCCCCCACCCCAGCAGTCTGCAGCGTCTTCCAGGGAGAGGAAGCTGTGAACAGAGGTGATGAGGTCCTGCAACACCTCTATAATCAGCAGCACTCCCCCTTTCCTCCTCCTTCTTCTGCAGTCGCCCACTGAGTCCAATTTTGACGCCGTCCAACTGTTATGATTCCCCACCACCACCCACCACTGCCCCCGCCACCGGAGCATATCAGAGAACGCAATCGCATGGTAGCCTTTCAACATATTTCATTGCAAAATAAGGAAGCTCAAGGGCTGAAAGCAACAAATGAAGCCTCAGCGGCAAACAACAAGCAACTGCCAAGCAGTGGTGTGGAGAGTGGTAATGAAATGATGTGAATGCCGTACTGAGGTCCAGAGCAGCGTCAACTAAAAAGATGTGAGCACAATTAGCAGACTAAGGAACAGCTGTGGCAAATTCAAACTAATGGGTCAATGATGATGACAGAAAATAAGAAACAACACTGATGCTAACAACCCAGAATATACTTCAAAGTAAAAGTGAATTAAGGACTGAAAAGTACTAATAAGATAAGATAAGCCTTTATTAGTCCCACAATGGGGAAATTCCAGGATTGCAGCAGCAAAGGGATAGCAGCAGTCAGACCAATAGTAAATAAGATAACTAGAAAAGCACTCGGAGAGCGCAGACCTCCGCCAAGCACCACAGTTCCCCCCCATACAGTGTTTGTGTGTACGTTTTCAGATTCCTTGACCATGAAAACATATGACTAGCAATTGGATTCACAATGATAGGATTAGTGGTTCAGTAGTAAAAGCATTACCTCCTTGGTGGAGGTAATAAACTGAAGTGTTGGTGTTGTGTCCATCTCCTTCATGTGCAAAGTCCCAGGCTGCGAGCGTTTTCATAGATCACTGAAAGCAGCACTCAGGGCTTCACTGACGGATGCAAATTGGGTAGACAGGTTGCCGTGGGTTTTATCGGGTTTGCGCTCCGCGGAAAAAAAGAGGATTTGGAAGCTTCCCCAGCAGAGAGCTGGTTTTTGCGTAGCCCCTATGGCTGGCCGGGGAATTTCTGCCAAATAATCCAGCGGCGGACAGCTGCCCATCTCAGCTTTTGCAGCGTCGCGCAAACACAGCCACGCTGGCGGGCCCTGCCCACCACAGTTTTCCGCATGCTTTTGTGCCTAAAACTTTGAAGAAGGCGGCGTTTGTGTTCATCAGACACGACGACCAGCGCCCTCTATTGCCCCTGCACACATGTTGAAAATGGCCGTATCTCACAATGTTAAAGAATCTTTAAAAAATTCCTGTATCCAGACGGTGATCTGGATCATCCCCAAAATTTAATCAGTTCTTCCTTGTACCATTTCCAACAACGCCTGAAAGTTTCATCAAAATCCGTCCAAAACTTTTTGAGTTATCTTGCTAACCAACAGACAAACAAACAGACAAACAGACAAACAGACAGACAAACAGACAAATGCTGGCAAAAACATAACCTCCTCCTGGCCTTCGGCCTGGCGGAGGTAATAAGATAAGACCTGGTTAGCCAAAACAGTAAATAAATATACATAAATATATAACTGTGTACATATAAATATATGTACACAGTTATATACACAGTGCAGGAGTATTGCAGCTAGATGACATCAACTAGCTAGATGATATCAACTAGCTAGATGATATTACCCAGCAGAATATAAATATGTAACCAGACAGTATATATTGCATTTGACTCAACAGTCTTGTTGCCACCCTCAATAATAACTGAAATTGTCTTAGTTGTCTATTGGAGGGGACGATCTCTATTGTGCAAAGTTGTTACGTTTGATACATTTAATACGACCTCTACGAGCAGCACCAGTTAGGTTATAAAGTCTGACAGCCGTAGTGGTAGAAAGGACCTGCGGAACCTCTCCCTTGTGCACTTAGGATGGCACAGCCTACCGCTAAATGAGCTCCTCAGTGCGTTCAGCATGTCACACTTGGGGTGGGACTTGGACACCAGCAGAGATGACAGCTTAGCCATCATCCTCCTCTCTCCTCTCTCCTTCACTAGATCGAGGCGTCGCCCCAGAACAGAGCTAGCTTTTTTGATCAGCTTGTTCAGTCTCTTCCTGTCGGCTGCTGTGATGCCGCTGCCCCAGCAGACCACTCCAAATGTGATGGCTGATGCCACCACTGAATGATAGAAGGTCTTCAGGAGTGCCCTTTGCACTCCAAAAGACCTGAGTTTCCTCAGGAGGAACAGCCTGCGCTGCCCCTTCTTGTAGAGCACATTGGTGTTGTGGGACCAATCCAGTTTATTGTTCAGGTGAACACCCAGATACTTGTAAGATGTCACCATCTCAATGTCTGTTCCCTGGATGTTTACCGGTGCTGTGGGGGATTGTCCTTGCCTGCGGCAGTCCACCACCAGTTCCTTGATTTTCCTCACATTGATCTGGAGGCAGTTCAGCAGGCACCAGTCCACGAAGTCCCGGATAAGTCTTCTGTACTCCGCATCATCTCCATCAGAGATGAGGCCAACTGAATTGTCAGAGAATTTCTGTAATAATAATAACAAACAGTAATAATAACTTAAAGGGAGGTTATGTCTATTCAATTCAATTCAATTCAACTTTATTTATATAGCGCCATTTCACAACAACAGTCATCTCATAGCACTATCAACTGTAGGGAGGACCCCCACAGTTGCAGAAAGACCCCAGCAATCAGGCGATCCCCTGTGAGCAAGCACTTGGCGACGGTGGAGAGGAAAAACTCCCTTTTAACAGGAAGAAACCTCCAGCAGAACCAGGCTCAGGGAGGGGCAGTCATCTGCTGCGACTGGCTGGGGGGTGAGGGGACAGAGAAGAAGAAAAGAACAGACATGTAGAGAGCAAACAGCACGATGGGGACTCAATCTATGGGAGAGAACAAACAAATGTTAATGACCAGCAAAAAAAAAATATTTCATAGAGAGTGAGGAAAGGAGTGAGGCCCAGTGCATTACTGGAGGTCCCCCGGCTGACTAAACCTATTAGCAGCATAACTAAGGGAGGGTTCAGAAACACATGATCCCTCCCTAATTGTAGGCTATATCAAAAAGGTAGGTTTTAGCCCTATTCTTAAAAACAGAGATCGAGTCTGACTCCCGAATCCAGATTGGCAGCTGATTCCACAGGAGAGGAGCTTGATAACTGAAGGCTCTGCCTCCCATTGTACTTTTGGAGATTCTAGGTATTACAAGTAAACCTGCATTTTGGGAGCGTAGTGCTCTGTTAGGATGATACGGTAGTATCAGATCTTTTAAATAAAAAGGAGCCTGATTGTTTAGAGCTTTGTAAGTAAGAAGAAGGATTTTAAACTTAATTCTAAACTCTATGGGAAGCCAATGAAGGGAGGCCAGAACCGGAGAGATATGATCTCTGTTTCTAGTACCTGTTTAAACTCTTGCTGCAGCATTTTGGATCAGCTGAAGACTTTTTAAAGATGTTTTAGGACAGCCTGATAATAAAGAATTACAATAATCTAATCTCGAGCTAACAAAAGCGTGGATCAGCTTCTCAGCATCACTCTGAGACAAGATGCTCCTAATCTTGGCAATATTACGCAAATGATAGAAGGCAGTCTTAGAAACAAATTTAATATGTGAATTGAAGGACAAATCCTGATCAAAAATAACTCCAAGGTTCCTCACAGAGCTATTAAGAGAAAGAGTAACTGCATCCAAACTGAAAGTTTGATTTGGAAAGGAATTTCTAAGGTTTTTTGGACCAACAAGAATGACTTCAGTCTTATCTGAATTTAATAGCAGGAAATTACAAGTCATCCAAGCTTTGATTTCCTTAAGACAGGCTTCTAACTTGGCTAATTGATTAGTATCATCTGGCTTCATTGACAGGTATAATTGTGTGTCATCTGCATAACAGTGAAAATGTATACAGTGCTTTCTAATAATGTTGCCTAACGGAAGCATATATAAACTAAAAAGAGTAGGGCCAAGCACAGATCCCTGTGGAACTCCATGACTAAGCTTTGAGCTGAGAGAAAACTCATCATTTACATGAACAAACTGGAACCTATCAGATAAATAAGATCTAAACCACTGCAATGAAGTTCCATTAAGTCCAACATAGTGTTCTAATCTATCAAGTAGAATATTATGATCAATAGTATCAAAAGCTGCACTAAGATCTAAAAGGACAAGTACAGAAACTAGTCCATTATCAGATGCAATGAGGAGGTCGTTAGTGACCTTCGCTAAGGCTGTTTCAGTACTATGATGGATTCTAAACCCAGATTGAAACTCCTCAAGTAAACCATTTCCCTGCAGGTGGTCAAATAATTGCGTAGCAACAACTCTTTCTAAGATTTTTGAAATAAAAGGGAGATTAGAGATTGGTCTATAGTTAGCTAAAGCTCCTGGATCTAGCGTTGGCTTTTTGAGTAAGGGTTTAATTACAGCCGTTTTAAAAGCCTGTGGTACATGGCCTAAAGTTAATGAAGAATTGATTATATGAAGAATAAAGCTACCAATAAGTGGGAAGACTTCTTTAAATAACCTGGTAGGAATAGGGTCTAAAAGACAAGTTGAAGGTTTGGCTGAGGAAACTATTTTGTCTAACTCACAAAGGTCGATTGGAGTAAACTCATCAAGACAGACATCAATAGAAGGAGTTGTAGTAGTTACAGTATTTAAGTTAACTGTGGGAAGAATCTGATTGATTTTATCTCTGATGGATGAAATTTTATTATTGAAAAAGTTCATAAAGTTCTGACTAGTAAGCTCTAAGGGGATGCTAGGATTGACAGAGTCCTGACTCTTTGTCAACCTGGCTACAGTACTGAAAAGGAACCTGGGATTATTCTTGTTCTCTTCTATTAATGCAGAGTAATAACTCGTTCTAGCTTTTCTAAGAGATTTTTTATAAATTAAAAGATGATTTCTCCAAGCTAAATAGATTTCATCTAAATTAGTAGAGCGCCATTTTCTTTCTAATTGACGAGTCTTCTGTTTTAAGCTACGAGTTTCTGTGTTGAACCAAGGAGTTAAAAATCTCTGATTAGACTTTTTCTTTTTTAAGGGGGCCACCAAGTCTAGAGCCTGATGCAGAGAAGCTGAAACACTATCCACCATGTTATCAATTACAGAAGGAGCAAGCTGTCTATAGCTTATTTCCGTTGTGTTGACACATGGCATAGAGGAAACAATCTGCATAAATTTGGAAACAGCATCATCTGAGAGGCATCTACTGTGATAATATTTTTCTTTAGGAGCCAAATAGTCAGAAATAGTAAAATTAAAGGTTAACAGACAATGGTCTGACAGTACAGGGTTATGAGGAGACACTACAAGATTTTCTATTTCTATGCCATATGTCAGAACAAGGTCCAATGTATGGTGGAGGTAATGAGTAGAATTTCCTACTTTCTGAGAAAACCCAATCGAGTCTAATATTGAATTAAAAGCCACATTAAGGCAGTCACTATCTACATCCACATGTATATTAAAGTCCCCTACTATAATTATTCTATCAGATTTCAGCACTAAATCAGCTAAGAAATCAGCAAATTCGGATAAAAATTCTGAATAGGTTGATGGGGGACGATAAACTATGGCAAATAAAATTGGGTTTAACCTGGAATTGCTAAAGTGCCCAACACTGAGGACCAGGCCCTCAAAGGAATTATAACATGTTTTTTGCTTTACATTAACTAGTAATTTGGAATGGTAAATTGATGCTACTCCTCCTCCACGACCAGAACTTCTGGGATTTTGACAGTTTAAATAACCAGAGGGAGTTGATTCATTTAAACCAACATAATCCTCTTGCCCTAACCAAGTCTCTGTAAGGGAAATTAAATCAATCTGATGATCAATTAACAGATCATGGACTAACAGAGACTTGGGAGTTAGAGACCTAATATTTAATAAACCACATTTAATTTTTAAATTATGAGGAGGAACAGAGGCCAAATCATTCAATTTAGAGGCTTTATGTTTAATTTGAGTTTTACCAATATTTTGCTTTATCACTTTGGGATGCTTATACATTATATTTTTATTCACTTTGGAGGGAGCAGACAACAATTCTCTGATGGGGAAGACAGGGGCTAAGCTGAGGGGTGGCGGATGAAGAGGAGCTGCAGAGAGGCGTGTAAGACTGTGACTCTGCTTCCTGGTCCCAACTCTGAGTAGTCACGGTTTTGGAAATTTGGATAAAAAAGATGCCAGATTGTTAGATAAATGAGAAGCACCATCCAAAGTGGGATGAATGCTGTCTCGTCTCATAAGACCAGGTTTTCCCCAAAAAGAGCTCCAATTGTCAATGTAGCCCACGTCATTTTTAGGACACCACACAGACAGCCAGCGGTTCAAGGATGACGAGCGACTAAACATGTCATCACTGGTCAGATTGGGGAGGGGCCCAGAGAATACTACAGTGGCAGACATCGTTTTTGCAAAGTCACACACCGATTCTATATTAAGTTTCGTGACTTCCGACTGCCGGAGACGGATGTCATTAATGCCGGCGTGAATAACAATTGTGGAATATTTACAGTTACTTTTAGCCAGCATTTTCAAATTTGACTCGATGTCACCTGCTCTGGCCCCAGGAATGCATGTGACTATGGCCGATGGAGTCTCTAGGTTCACGTTTCTGACTACAGAGTCGCCAATGATCAGAGTTTTTTCCTCAGCGGGTGTGTCGCTGAGCGGGGAAAAACGATTAGAAACGTGAACAGGTTGGTGGTGAACCGGGGCTTTGCGACTAGGCTTCCTTCTCACCGTCACCCACCCAGTCTCCTCGCTGCTGAGGAGAGCTGGGGAACCGGTGACAGGGGGGCCTAAGCTAGCTAGCTCCGCTGCAGCTAATGGGCGTCCGTCGAGATTAACTGGCGCAGACGGTGTTTCAATGCAGCGGAGCCGGGATTCCAAATCAGACAACCTCGCCTCGAGCGCCTCAAAAAGACAACATTTATTACATTTACCGTTATCACTAAAAGAGGCAGAGGTGTAGCTAAACATCTGACAGAGAGAGCACACCAGAGGAGGAGAGGAAAGAGAGGTAGTAGCCATAGCTAGTGGCTCGAGAGCTGGAGAGCAAACCACACAGGCAGACAGCAAAACAGGAAGTGACGATACGTTACCACAAGGAAGTGACGATCCTTATATCATTTGCTGTAACATTTTTCGGATTGGATCGTCACTTCCTTGTGGTAACGTATCATCACTTCCGGTTTTGCTGTCTGCCTGTGTGGTTTGCTTTGTGGTTTGCTCTCTAGCCACTAGCTATGGCTACTAGCTCTCTTTCCTCTCCTCCTCTGGTGTGCTCTCTCTGTCAGATGTTTAGCTACACCTCTGCCTCTTTTAGTGATAACGGTAAATGTAATAAATGTTGTCTTTTTGAGGCGCTCGAGGCGAGGTTGTCTGATTTGGAATCCCGGCTCCGCTGCATTGAAACACCGTCTGCGCCAGTTAATCTTGACGGACGCCCATTAGCTGCAGCGGAGCTAGCTAGCTTAGGTCCCACTGTCAGCGGTCCCTCGGCTCTCCTCAGCAGCGAGGAGACTGAGTGGGTGACGGTGAGAAGGAAGCCTAGTCGTAAAGCCCCGGTACACCACCAACTTGTTCACGTTTCTAATCGTTTTTCCCCGCTCAGCGACACACCCGCTGAGGAAAAAAACTCTGATCATTGGCGACTCTGTAGTCAGAAACGTGAACCTAGAGACTCCAGCGGCCATAGTCCAATGCATTCCTGGGGCCAGAGCAGGCGACATCGAGTCAAATTTGAAAATGCTGGCTAAAAGTAACTGTAAATATTCCACAATTGTTATTCACGCCGGCATTAATGACATCCGTCTCCGGCAGTCGGAAGTCACGAAACTTAATATAGAATCTGTGTGTGACTTTGCAAAAACGATGTCTGCCACTGTAGTATTCTCTGGGCCCCTCCCCAATCTGACCAGTGATGACATGTTTAGCCGCTTGTCATCCTTGAACCGCTGGCTGTCTGTGTGGTGTCCTAAAAATGACGTGGGCTACATTGACAATTGGAGCTCTTTTTGGGGAAAACCTGGTCTTATGAGACGAGACAGCATTCATCCCACTTTGGATGGTGCTTCTCATTTATCTAACAATCTGGCATCTTTTTTATCCAAATTTCCAAAACCATGACTATTCAGAGTTGGGACCAGGAAGCAGAGTCGCAGTCTTACACGCCTCTCTGCAGCTCCTCTTCATCCGCCAACCCTCAGCTTAGCCCCTGTCTTCCCCATCAGAGAATTGTTGTCTGCTCCCTCCAAAGTGAATAAAAATATAACGTATAAGCATCCCAAAGTGATAAAGCAAAATATTGGTAAAACTCAAATTAAACATAAAGCCTCTAAATTGAATGATTTGGCCTCTGTTCCTCCTCATAATTTAAAAATTAAATGTGGTTTATTAAATATTAGGTCTCTAACTCCCAAGTCTCTGTTAGTCCATGATTTGTTAGTTGATCATCAGATTGATTTAATTTCCCTTACAGAGACTTGGTTAGGACAAGAGGATTATGTTGGTTTAAATGAATCAACTCCCTCTGGTTATTTAAACTGTCAAAATCCCAGAAGTTCTGGTCGTGGAGGAGGAGTAGCAACAATTTACCATTCCAAATTACTAGTTAATGTAAAGCAAAAAACATGTTATAATTCCTTTGAGGGCCTGGTCCTCAGTATTGGGCACTTTAGCAATTTTAGGTTAAACCCAATTTTATTTGCCATAGTTTATCGTCCCCCATCAACCTACTCAGAATTTTTATCCGAATTTGCTGATTTCTTAGCTGATTTAGTGCTGAAATCTGATAGAATAATTATAGTAGGGGACTTTAATATACATGTGGATGTAGATAGTGACTGCCTTAATGTGGCATTCAATTCAATATTAGATTCGATTGGGTTTTCTCAGAAAGTAGGAAATTCTACTCATTACCTCCACCATACATTGGACCTTGTTTTGACATATGGCATAGAAATAGAAAATCTTGTAGTGTCTCCTCATAACCCTGTACTGTCAGACCATTGTCTGTTAACCTTTGATTTTACTATTTCTGACTATTTGGCTCCTAAAGAAAAATATTATTACAGTAGATGCCTCTCAGATGATGCTGTTTCCAAATTTATGCAGATTGTTTCCTCTATGCCATGTGTCAACACAACGGAAATAAGCTATAGACAGCTTGCTCCTTCTGTAATTGATAACATGGTGGATAGTGTTTCAGCTTCTCTGCATTAGACTCTAGACTTGGTGGCCCCCTTAAAAAAGAAAAAGTCTAATCAGAGATTTCTAACTCCTTGGTTCAACACAGAAACTCGTACCTTAAAACAGAAGACTCGTCAATTAGAAAGAAAATGGCACTCTACTAATTTAGATGAAATCTATTTAGCTTGGAAAAATCATCTTTTAATTTATAAAAAATCTTTTAGAAAAGCTAGAACGAGTTATTACTCTGCATTAATAGAAGAGAACAAGAATAATCCCAGGTTTCTTTTCAGTACTGTAGCCAGGTTGACAAAGAGTCAGGACTCTGTCAATCCTAGCATTCCCTTAGAGCTTACTAGTCAGGACTTTATGAACTTTTTCAATAATAAAATTTCATCCATCAGAGATAAAATGAATCAGATTCTTCCCACAGTTAACTTAAATACTGTAACTACTACAACTCCTTCTATTGATGTCTGTCTTGATGAGTTTACTCCAATCGACCTTTGTGAGTTAGACAAAATAGTTTCCTCATCCAAACCTTCAACTTGTCTTTTAGACCCTATTCCTACCAGGTTATTTAAAGAAATCTTCCCACTTATTGGTAGCTTTATTCTTCATATAATCAATTCTTCATTAACTTTAGGCTATGTACCGCAGGCTTTTAAAATGGCTGTAATTAAACCCTTACTCAAAAAGCCAACGCTAGATCCAGGAGCTGTAGCTAACTATAGACCAATCTCTAATCTCCCTTTCATTTCAAAAATCTTAGAAAGAGTTGTTGCTACGCAATTATTTGACCACCTGCAGGGAAATGGTTTACTTGAAGAGTTTCAATCTGGGTTTAGAATCCATCATAGTACTGAAACAGCCTTAGCGAAGGTCACTAACGACCTCCTCATTGCATCTGATAATGGACTAGTTTCTGTACTTGTCCTTTTAGACCTTAGTGCAGCTTTTGATACTATCGATCATAATATTCTACTTGATAGATTAGAACACTATGTTGGACTTAATGGAACTTCTTTGCAAAGGTTTAGATCTTATTTATCTGATAGGTTCCAGTTTGTTCATGTAAATAATGAGTTTTCTTTCAACTCAAAGCTTAGTCATGGAGTTCCACAGGGATCTGTGCTAGGCCCTACTCTTTTTAGTTTATATATGCTTCCGTTAGGCAACATTATTAGAAAGCACTGTATACATTTTTGTTGTTATGCAGATGACACACAATTATACCTGTCAATGAAGCCAGATGATACTAATCAATTAGCCAAGTTAGAAGCCTGTCTTAAGGGAATCAAAGCTTGGATGACTTGTAATTTCCTGCTATTAAATTCAGATAAGACTGAAGTCATTCTTGTTGGTCCAAAAAACCTTAGAAATTCCTTTCCAAATCAAACTTTCAGTTTGGATGCGGTTACTCTTTCTCTTAATAGCTCTGTGAGGAACCTTGGAGTTATTTTTGATCAGGATTTGTCCTTCAATTCACATATTAAATTTGTTTCTAAGACTGCCTTCTATCATTTGCGTAATATTGCCAAGATTAGGAGCATCTTGTCTCAGAGTGATGCTGAGAAACTGATCCACGCTTTTGTTAGCTCGAGATTAGATTATTGTAATTCTTTATTATCAGGCTGTCCTAAAACATCTTTAAAAAGTCTTCAGCTGATCCAAAATGCTGCAGCAAGAGTTTTAACAGGTACTAGAAACAGAGATCATATCTCTCCGGTTCTGGCCTCCCTTCATTGGCTTCCCATAGAGTTTAGAATTAAGTTTAAAATCCTTCTTCTTACTTACAAAGCTCTAAACAATCAGGCTCCTTTTTATTTAAAAGATCTGATACTACCGTATTATCCTAACAGAGCACTACACTCCCAAAATGCAGGATTACTTGTAATACCTAGAATCTCCAAAAGTACAATGGGGGCAGAGCCTTCAGTTATCAAGCTCCTCTCCTGTGGAATCAGCTGCCAATCTGGATTCGGGAGTCAGACTCGATCTCTGTTTTTAAGAATAGGGCTAAAACCTACCTTTTTGATATAGCCTACAATTAGGTAGGGATCATGTGTTTCTGAACCCTCCCTTAGTTATGCTGCTAATAGGTTTAGTCAGCCGGGGGACCTCCAGTAATGCACTGGGCCTCACTCCTTTCCTCACTCTCTATGAAATATTTTTTTTTTTTGCTGGTCATTAACATCTGTTTGTTCTCTCCCATAGATTGAGTCCCCATCGTGCTGTTTGCTCTCTACATGTCTGTTCTTTTCTTCTTCTCTATCTCCTCACCCCCCAGCCAGTCGCAGCAGATGACTGCCCCTCCCTGAGCCTGGTTCTGCTGGAGGTTTCTTCCTGTTAAAAGGGAGTTTTTCCTCTCCACCGTCGCCAAGTGCTTGCTCACAGGGGATCACCTGATTGCTGGGGTCTTTCTGCAACTGTGGGGGTTCCCCCCTACAGTTGATAGTGCTATGAGATGACTGTTGTTGTGAAATGGCGCTATATAAATAAAGTTGAATTGAATTGAAATTGAATTGAATTGAATTGAATAAACATGCCCCCCATGACACATCACTGTTATTATTCCATAAGTTTACTACATTAACACTAAAACAATGTTTTTTTTTTTTTTTTAACATCTGCTCTTATCGAGAATTTTTGAAAAGTAGTCCTGTTAATTCATAATTGGTATGTATAAGGACAGCGAGATAGTGGCAAGGTGTGCTGTAAGAGTGACAGATGGATTCAAAATTGGGGTGGGATTAAATCAAGGATCGCCTCAGAGCCCCTTCTTAATTGCCATGGTGATGGACAGGCTGACAGACGAGGTCAGGCAGGATTTCCAATGGACCGTGATGTTTGTAGGCAACATTGTGATCTGTAGCGAAAGTCAGGAGCAGATAGACGAGAACGTGGAGAGGTGGAACTATGCACTGGAGAAAAGGGGAATGAAAGACAGAATACATGAGTGTGAATAAGAGGGAGGCAGGTGTAACAGTGAAGATGCAAGGAGCAGAGGTTGTGAAGGTAGGTGAGTTTAAATACCTGGGGTCAGCCATCCAAAGCAATGGATAGTGTACAAGGGAGTGACTAGGAGGGGCAGTGTTGAAGATGGAGCTGCCAGGCAGAAGAAAAAAAGGAAGGCCACAGAGAAGATTCATGGGTGTAGTGAAGAGGGACAGAGAGGGTTGTGTGAGAGAAGAGGACACAAGGGATAGGGTGAGATGGAGGCAGATGATCTGCTGTAGTGACCCCTAAAGGGAGCAGTCAGAAGAAGAAGAAGAAGAAGAAGAAGAAGACATTCAGTGAAATATCCGAGATCAGTTATCAGGGAATATATTCACTCTTGGAACCCCTATTATCCAATCAGATTGCTCGGTCGGAACTAACTGTTGTATAACATCCTATTACTTATAGCTGCTCTATAATGTGACAGGACACAACATGAATATCATGCTCCAAAGAAGCTGCATTGAAGTATTTTTTCAACATTTTCATTCAGTTGTAATGATCAGACCCTTGTGTTTCAAACATCCTAATAGTATTTACAGATTTTACCACCTTGCGTTCAGTAGTTCTTGTGTCACTGAGTAAAGAATGAATAGAAGGAGGAATTAATTTAACTTCCTTGTATAGGAGAATATGAAATTTAATAAATATGATCAGGAATAAAATTATTTAATTTATATTGATGTATTGGAATCTGAGATCAAATTTCATTTCATATACACCGGAAAAGTTAATAACACTCATAGGGGCACCAGCTTCTATCTTTAAGAAGCAATTTTAATTTTAATTTCACTTTATACCTGTTTAATCACTCAATAAATTAATTAATAATCAGTCTCAAAAATTTTTTCCGTGAATTCGATACCTGGGCTTGAAACAGACTCAGAATGAAATAAATTTTCAACAACTTCTCTCATGTTCACATATTTATTAAATGAAATGATTAACAGACATTGCAGTAATTTCATTAATCATAAAATCAATCTTGTAAATGATAGATTAACAATGTCAGTATTTTCGGAACCAGGGTTAAACTGAGAAATGAATTTCTATCAGTTTGAGTTTACGGATTATGGAAACAATGCAAATTTATGGAGAAAGTTTGCTAATTATATGAAAAGTCCTGGATTAATCTTAAGAAAATAAAAACGGAATTTTAACAAAAAGAAGAGTTATGTTAATGGCTTCTTAATTTGCATCTGATTAGATATACAAATTATTATCGAACCTCAGACGTTTAATTCAGCAGATGAATTAAAGTTTGCAGCTCACGTGATTTCTCATTCGATGATTCCCCGTTGATCTGGTTAATGTTCTTTCGTCGTCCTCGTGAAGTTTTGATGTGTTGTTCAGGGGAAAACCCCAGAATATTTGTCCCGCAAATATTCTCGACGATGGATGAGATCGGATGTTTGATCTCAATGGTTGAAATTCAGCAGAAGCGCGCTGATTCCTCAGCTGCATGTGATGTGGGGAGCTGCGTCTTCTCAGAGGCCTTCGATAATAATTAATTAAAGATATCTAATCCGATCTCAAATTAAAGAGTTTTGGACTTTAGATAAAAATAATAGCTTCTGGTGTGTGATTGGTTGAGAAAAATATTCTAAGAATAAAGTCAAGATTAAAACTTACATTAAAATTAAGACAAACAGTGGTTTTACAGAAAGTTTAACAAAGAAAAAGTGATAAATAAAAATTGGACTTTAACTCTGATTAAGAATTGAGCTCAAAGAAATAGGAATTCCTAGGCATTTAAGAGAAAAAGAAAAAAAAACATTAAAATACAAAGTTACATAAACAAATTACGAGTTATCTGCTTTGTGCTCGGAAAAGCAACACGTGGTAGAAGTCTTTGTTCAGACAGTCCTTTTTTCTTCCCAAAGTTCTTTCTTGCTGTGTGTAGACAATGGACAAAAGAGAGAGACGAACGGAGGTGAAAGAGGCGTCCAAAGAGGCGTTAAAAGAGACGAAAGAGCGTGTCAAAAGAGCGAGTCCAAAAGAGAGGTGAACAGAGGCGAAAAGAGGAAGTAGCAGGGGGTCTTCCTCTTTTTATAAGTTTTGTTGAGCTTTCGCGGGCTTCCGGGTTGACCGGAATCTCAGCCAATGAGCGTCCTTCGTGGGCGGGCTTGACAAACTTTAGTCCAATGACAGGCTTTGTCTGCGAGGTACCAATGGGATGGAGAAGCTGGAGCCCAGTGAACGTTGGGTGACATTTGACACCGGTTTCCATGAATACACACAATTTTAATACACTGGAATATGCTTTTACACACTTATGTATAACTAAGCTAACCTTATTGATTAATGTAACTTATAAGCAGTGCTTCTAAATCAACATGCAGGAATAAACATTCATTTAAACATTTTTAACATGCATATATATAAAATCACAGATTAATGCATTTCACACATATTATTGATTTTTCACATTAAAACATCAGAGTCCATTTGCTTTTCATAGTCCTGAAAAGAAGGGAAGATTTAGAATTGAGGTTGTAATAATGTACTTTAAAGTTCACTGGTTAAATCCAGCATGTCCCAAAGTTTAAGGAAATTTTATTGAGCTGTGGATCGGTGTGGCAATGAGGGGCTCCATGTCTGTTCCATATTTATGGGGGCAATAAAGGGGCGCAGGAGGAAATAGGTTGAATTCCTTTAGACTGGTTTTAGCAAAGGAATGGGATTTCAGCTGTGGCCTGGGGGAGAAAATCAGTTCTTGACTGTCTTACTCCTGGGTGAAACAAAATGTCTTTAAGCAGAAGAATAGTTATTGCTGAGCCAAAGTGAGATGATGCTACAGTCCCCTCTCTGGTATCAATGGTGATGCTGATTCAGCGTTGATAGCAATCCTAGGCATCAAATCCCAATTTGACGAGGCTTGATCCAAATGCTGAACTAATGTTCTGATGTCAATAAATCTTAAACTTGTAAACAGTGTCTATTCCAAAGTGTAGGTCCTTAAATTTGGTTTCAGAAAAACTTCTAGAAATTTTCAAAAATAATTTGGGCATGACCAAATATAAACATTGTATAATTGTCTAGGATATATTAAAGTTCTGTATATGCCTGTAAAGACTTAAAAATTCTGGGTACAAAAAGGGTGAACTAGAAGTATGTGGGTTTTGACATACTTGATATAAATGTTTTGGGTTTGCTGAAAAATATCTATTCAAAATTTCAAAAACAATTTAAATGTGCATAAAATCTAAATAAAGTATAAAGGATTATTTGTATATATACATGCATGTATCCAAAAATCTTAGTCTAAAGCAAAAATAAAATTCTTTCATATTTGAGGTAGAGGTTCAGACTAATCGATATTGAGGTGACTCAAGGAGGTTCAAATTGAATTTGTTTAGTTAGACTAAACCATGGTTCCACAGATGTCCAAATCATAGGGTGTTTGAGGCTTTTGTTCAGAAAAACTGAGTGGGCATAGGATGTCGTTATCATTCTTTGGATGGCAATGAGAAGTAAATTTGGATTTACTGCAAAAAGGATATGATGAGAGAGCATATTCATTGCTAAAGCATTAACTGAAAAGCTAATGTTTCTAGCTACTTCTGAGAGTAACATAGACATTGGCTGTGTGTGAGTATAGTCAACCTTTAACACAAAGAGCAAAGAGTTCAAGACCTTGTTGAGTTTGACTGAAGCTTCGGAGCAAGCATTCAAAACCAACACAGTGTCTTGTAAGATTTTGGTAACAGTTTGTGGTTCAACAACCTGGCGTTTTGGTTTAGCGGTGTTGACCGAGTTAACAGTGGGCATGCTAAGGCTAACAAGAGGCTCTAACAATGAGGCTGTTATTAAGAATCCACCCGAGGATCTTTGACCTTTCCTTTTGGCTTGGCCCAATTCTGACTGGGTAACAGTGGGTGTGATTGCTAGGCAGATGGCTAAATTGATAAACAGGAGGGCCATCACCTTGGCAAACATAAAAGTGAGTGGTTTTGGATCTTAATCTTCTTGTTGATCTTTCTTTAGATACCTGGTTGGCAAACGAAAATTCCTCTCAGAGGTGGAATGATTTCTTTTAGATGGATGTACTTTATTGATCCCAAAACTGGGAAATTACAGAATAGAGATTAAGAGATTGAACTCTAAACCTTATGCTTGTTTTTCACCTTTGATGGGAGTTTTAAGATTATTAGCTCAAGCTAATGGTGTTGAATGTTTTTGCGTGTACTATTTGATAATAGTAAGTTGATTGAAGTTTATTAGATTTTACAGAAGTCTTTGAAATTGGTTTAAGGGTTAATTTGGTTTTAATATACCCTTTCCTTTCTGAAAGTTTTGATGCAGTTAACTAATTGTTTGGAGAAATTTTGACTGAGTGTACCTGAGGCTAGTAGTTAGCTACAGTTATTTCTCAGACGTAGGTTTGATTTTAATCTTATTTATGGACTTACTTTGACAGTGTTGTAACCGACAAGTCCCATGGGGTTTTGGTAAAAGTTACTCTGATTTTGGTGAGCCCATTTGAAAATGGGGTCCTGGATTTGGCACTTGAGTGGCCAAAGTTTGTTGGTGACAATGCGTGGATTCATCCACTCGGGCAGGAATTTAGGAGTGATTTTCCTTTCCTGTAAATTTATTTCAGGTGTCTGCAGTACAAATGTGGGGTGGAAGATCTTGTCCCTCCTTCGCAGTTTGTCATGCGAAAGTTTTTGATCGTTGTACGCTTTGTGTCGTTTGGCGAATCGGTCCGAATGTTTTTGAAATACAGCCTTGGGAGCTTTGTATGTCATTTTGATGCTTTTGTGTTCTGCAGCTGGAATGTTATGGGCATTGGCAGTCATCACCCCCCTCTGGTTTCGAGGAACTCTGAGCGGTGGTGATGATGGTTCGTCGGAAGCATGAACAGGAGTGCCAATGTATAGCTGCAGAGAAGATTGTGTCGCATGAAGTGGTTTCAGGTTTGGTATGTCAAACGGTTTAGATGCGAGAAGCGCATGTACCGTTTTATCCGACCGGTGTTTGATGGTTTTATGGATCATTTGGTTGCAAGGTTGAGTGACTGTGCACCTTGCATTTGCAAAAGTTGGGTTCATTGTCGCAAAAACTTGAGGTTTCAGAGGGTCTAGAGAGCCGGTTGGTGTGGCTCTTGTGACCATGCAGGCCTCATGGGCGGGTGGGTGGGTTTCAAAATGTGACACCACCATTGAATCATGGGTATCAAGGGTTTCAAGGGGGCCGTTTGGGGTTTTCTGCTCGGCCATTGAGTTTTCAAGGTCATTTGATTCCTTGGTGTGACCTTGTATTTGAAGGTGATTTTTGACTTCTTGTGGACAGTACTCACCTTGGTCTTGGCGGTCGCTTTCATTCGGTTGCAGTTGTTCCAACAGTGCTAGTTGTGTGAGACTTGGGGTGTCCAAAGTGTTCAGAACAAAGCACTGTGATTCAGTTGTTCTTGTTGGGTCAAATGGGTGAGGGTGTTGCGTTTGAGCCCATAGTTTGAGGTTCTTGAAATCAATCAGTGGCTCAAAACGGTTCAGTAGGTCTTTGCCAACAAGCAATGGAATGGCATCAAGTTTGGACACGTAGACTGGATGTGTCAAGGTCATGGGTCCAATGGACATGTTTAGTAGTGATACGCCCAACAGGGTTGTTTTAGTGAGCGCATATGGTCGCACGGCTAATGAACACGGTTCCAGTTTCAAATATTTGTTAGCGTGGTTAGCAGCTGCACGTAGTTTGTCAAAAAGGGTGTGTGACATGAGAGTGATGTCAGCAGTGGTGTCTAAAACAGCGTCCTGACACACCATGTCTTCAAGGGTCAGTGGAAGGTAGAATTTCCATGCCACCCCCCTCTCGTTTAAATCGCATACGAATTGTGGAACCGGTGGTTTGACACAGAGTTGCGAAATGTCATTAGAGGAGTGGTCTGTGACCTGTGGTTGGGCTGCCATAACAGCACTGGTCTGCGTTGAGTCCTTTGGTCCTTCCTCATTTGCATGAGGGATTTTCTTCTTGTGTTTCCTTCGTTTGGAACGCTTGTTTTGAGTTGGCACAGCTGATATAGCTAGAATGTTAGCAGTTTTATTCTCTTTGTAGCTTTGAATCTCTGCTAGGAGGTGTTTGACAATTTCAATATCTTCTCTACTGAATGTAGGAGTTTCTTCTTCCTTCCAAGGTTTGTGATAGGTCTCTGCTTCTGAGCTTCTGTGATGGGATGGAGACCATTTGTCGCGGTTACACGTATCTTCGTATCAGTATCTGTCATCATGGTAGTCCGTATCGCGTTCTCGTGACCTATCCTGTGGATATGGTCTACGACGGTAGTCGGGTTTTCGCAAAGTTGGTCCAAAGTGATATCCAGAGGACCTAGTGTGGTTTTGACCTTGATGAGGTCGCTTGGAAAAATGCTTTGGCTGTTTATGTACTCGTAGTGTAGGAAATGGAGAAGAGCGAGGAGCTCCTTCCAACTCCAAGGTGTTAGATGCATCGCTAATAGCTAGCACTGTGGCAGGCTCAGCGTGCTTGTTGCGACTTTGTTGCTGTTTTTGGAGCACATAGTGTGCAAACTCTCTCAGCTGACTTATTGAGTTTGACCTTGGGTTAGCTGTAACTCCCAGGTAATGACTCACAGTGGGATGGAGGTTTTGGATGAAGACGGTCTTGAAATTGTGGTCTTCTTCCATCCCTGGTGTATTTTGAGATCCAAAATATGCAAGTAGGAGTCTCTGGTAGTAGACTTGTGTTGGCTCTGAGCGTCCTTGCTTCACAGCTAGGGCTGCGGTTAGCCCTGCCTGTAGGCAGTCGTCGGAGAACTCCTTTTCGATGGCTTCGCGGAGCAGCATGTAGTTTGCTTTGATGTTTATCGGCTGTCTGTCTATGAATTTTGATACTGGCTTGTTAGATGTTAGCTTAATCAGATTGATGCGATCGTCAGTGCACGATGCTGCACGGTGCATGTGCACGGTGCACGGTGCACGGTGCATCGTCAGTGCATGATGCTGCACGGTGGCGCAGTGGTTAGCACTGCGGCAGCACAGTTTACCCTTGGCCGGGGGATTGTGGGGATCGTGGGATCGTGGGTTCGATCCCAGCCCCCGACCAACAGTGATCTGTGTGGAGTTTGCATGTTCTCCCCGTGTTGCGTGGGTTTACTCCGGGATTTTCTCCGGTTTCCTCCCACATGCCAAAAACATGCATGTTAGGTTAATTGGCTGTTCTAAATTGTCCCTAGATATCTGTTTCCTATAGGCCCTTAGAATAGAGGGTTAGTATTAATGAAAGCGCTTTGAGTGGTCTTTGTGACTAGAAAAGCGCTATATAAGTGCAGGTTAGTTAGTTAGTAGTAGTTAGTCAGTCATAGCATCAGGGTACTTACGCAGGTAGTAATCAATGTCCTGTAAATAGGCTTTGGCATCAGGTGAACCCGTAGGTCCTGGATCAAATTTGGTGATATTTCACGCAATCTTGTCAAGGTCGTGGTCTGAAGGGGCACACGCACGCTGTCCATGCGGTTGTCTGTATTCGAAACGGGAATCGGGCGAGGGAGCGCGGTGGATGTCCCGGTGTTCATGTCTTTCTTTTAGGAGCAGTTGACATTCCTTGTAGTCCTTCTTCACATTTTCAAGTTGACCTTCAACTCTTCTGAGTTCCTTCTTTGTGTCTTGAAGGGCATCTTCAAGTTCATTGTTGTCTTGGTGAAGCACGTCATTGTTATCTATCAACCGTTTATTTTCTGACTCTGCACGGTCCAAATCTTGTAATGCTTCATCAAGTTGATTTTGAGTTTTGTCATTCTCCTCTTGAGATTGTTCCAAATTTTCTTTCAGGGTTTCATTCTCTTCTTGGAGAGATAGGATCGTTGTTTGTTGATTTGCTAGCTCGTTCTCGGCTACCTTTAATCTTGCAACTAATGTTAGCGCAAACTTACCTAACACACTGGTGAGGTCCTTTCCTTCTGGTGGCTTTTCAGTGTGTTCATTCAAGAGTTCTTCAGTGAGTTGCTTCAGTTCTTCGGGCTGTGTTTCCTTGACCTGTGTTGTGAAGCTAGAAATTAAATTAGAAGTCCATGCTTCCAATGTTGTTTGAAGGTCATCCAGTTTGGTAAATTGGTCGGTTGTCTGGTGACTCATCATGTTTAACTGTTGTTGTTATTTAGCTTAAAAAAAACTTCAACTTGTTGATTATTCTTAACTTTGTTCGACAAGGTTTAACCTTGAGATTTTTATGTTACAACTGTGATAGTTGAAAGTTCCTTTTCAAATTTGTTTCAACTTGTAGGCTTGCAAGATGGGAAATAGAATTTTGAAATTATTTAGAAATGTAGAGATGCTTCAATTAATTTGTTTGTTGAAACTATGTTGATAAAGTTGAATTGAAATTGGATTGAATTTGTTTCACAAAACAAAACAGGAATTTAAATTGTGTGGCTTGACTTCTTTACTTTGATTTTCAAAGTCTAGTATTGGAATTTGTCATCAATAACTAGCTTTGGAATGTTGCAGAATGTCACTTTGAAAGTGAGGATTTTATTTACAAAAGAAATACAAAAACCAAAGAGGCTAAATGTTTTAAAGATTTAAGATTACAAGTTTCCACTTTCTTTTAAAGTTAAGGCTTTCCTTTGGTTTTATTTGTTAAAGCCTATTTTCATTTGAAGCCTTAAATGTTTAAAATATTTACAAATTAGAAACAAGTGAATTGTTTGAATATTTGGTATCCAAGGATTTCTTAGGATTGAAGCCAATAGTGATCTGTCTTGATTGTCATCTATAAATTTCTTATTTACAGAATAATCAATGTTTGCACCTTTTTGACTTTTCTTTTAAATCCTGGAAAAATTTTAAAATTATGCAAGTTGGTTAAATGTTTTTCTTTTCCTGTAGAGAAAACATGAATCAAGAAATGACACAATGACTTTAAATGACACCTAGAGCTTCACTTAAGTGTTAATTGCTTAATGTGGTTTCCTACATTTGAGAAAGAGGAAAAATTATAAATATTCAGTAAGTCTGTAAATTTGTTAAAATGCACAGGTTTAATCCTACTTTAATGTTACTCTTGAGTAAACATCAGCATTAGAATCCTTAAACTAAAACTGGGTTTCTGTGGGAAGGGAATCACACCATATCGCATTTAAAAACAGCAAAATAAGCACATGTATAGCTTCAAAGTTTGCAACTTTTTGCTTAAAAGTGTAAATATATTTGCTTTTAGCTTAAAAGATTATAATATGTGGTTAAATAAGTGATTAAATACAATAGGGGTGTTTGTAAATGTTCCTGCTATAGATATCTATGCAGTGAGTGGGGGTTTCACCACTGAGAAAAGCTTTCAGAAGCAAACAGGTCCTTTTCCTTTTATTCTTGGCATAAAAGTTTGGATTAGTGTTAAATTTAGTTTATTCCGAATAATATGAATTGCTTTGAAGTTACTTTGAAGACTTAATTTGGTTATAAATCGTCTTTAAAGATTAGAAGTTTAAATAAAAATTGCAGTCCCTATGTTTCACCACAAGATGGAGGCAGTTTTCGTCTGCACTTCCGGAAGAGGAAACCCAATGACGTCACTCAGGAAGTCAAGGATTTCTACTCAACATGGCAGCTACAGGGAACTTGCTTTACCTAGACTTAAGATGGCGTTGCTTGGCCGATCTACACATGCACAGTTTTCGTGCACAGCTTGACGGTTGCACACGCAACTGTGAGCGTGCACAAATGCTATGTGGATGCAGCACGAGCTTCAGTCCATAAAACCACGCCTTGCTTTCCAAAGGCGGGAAAACTTTGGTCTCCCTAAACTTTATTCAACAAGTTTATACAATGTTTAATTCAATTAAATCCCCCAAGGGTTTGCTTCGCCTGCGGGGTGTTGAAATAAAGGGGGAAACAAATAGGATTTCTTCGCTATTTTGTTCCCAGGCCTATTTTAATTATTCAGCGTGTAATCACGCTTCTTAAGCATGCAACAAGTAACTGAACAAGATGGTGGGGTCTCTTCACCCCCACTTCTCTTGGTCAGCAGACACACACACAGCAGTAATCAGGAGCGGGTGAATTCACCCCCTCCCCCTTGTGTCACAGAGACAAAGACAATAGACTGGCTGCAGACAAATGAACCACCTTTAACCACTTGCACTCTGGGCAATTTTCCTAAAAATGCCAAAAAAAAACGTGCCCAAAGTAAATCGAAAGCTGTTATTCAACCCTTTGCAGCATCTTCATGGGGTTGGTCTCATTTAAAAGAAAACACTTTGAATTTTTTGGCAAAAAAAACATAATCTCTCTACGTGCTCCGGCCACTGAGTTACAGTCATCTAAACATACTGAACTTGAAGAAAAAAAATTTGGACACAGTGTTTTTTTGGATACAAATGCTTGTAAATAACACACAGCTGTCCGATCCGGCTGGAAAATGCAACAGAAATGTAGAACCAAGTGTTATCCAGCTGAGATCCAAATTTGGTAACAATACCACAAAAAATGAATATTTTACACAGCTTTGTTCTCAGGTAGTTCCCAGGCGTTATGGAACTGTGCCAAATTGTGCCAAATGGCACAGTTTGGAAAAACGTCTGTAACTTTTGAATAATTCAATGTAGAAGCTTCATTTTAGACTCTAATGAAATGTCACACTCAGGGCTGTGTCTGTGTGTGTGTGTGGGGGCGGGGGGTCGTTCCCCCCCCCCCCCGCTACCAAGGACCAAATTCGGCCCTCGCTACAAGACGGAATACACTCTTTTTTTTTTTCCTTGCATGTTTTCACAGCGGCTCCCCCCCCCCTCGCTACTGTGTGTGTGGGGGGGGGGGGGGAAACCGTAAACGGACCGTGAACGCCCCCCCCCCCGGTACAGAAGAGGGCACAGAAGAGGGCCATCGCTACATGATGGAATAGACTGATAAGCTTCCCCCCGCCGACCGAGGAGCGTTCGGACCGTGCCCCCCCCTCCTCTTCTGCAGCGGGGGGGGGGGGGGGGGCGTTCACGGTCCGAACACGGCAAATGAACTGTTTATCGCGGCGCACGCACTTCGTATTTCGTGCGCAGTACAGTTGTAAATTACCGATCGGTCAAAAGTCATTTTTGGATTACAGTTTTCAGGGATAAATAATAATTTAGCTTATAAAACCTTACCTCTTCAAAGCAGCAGAGTCGTGGCGAACAGCTCTTCCCACGCGTCAGACGAACGCGACGCTGCTCCGCTCGTGGATCCCGATCAACATAATTCCATTACATATTGCCGTTTTGGCGAATGATTTATGACTTTTGTCGTCGGCCTCCGTCTATTCTGCTGGAATGAGTGCAGGTCCCACTTGTGGGTGTTCTCCATGCTGCTGGGTGAGCCTGGGTCTGTAGGAGATTTGTCCAGCGTCCTTTGTTTTCATCTGTGGCAGCAGTAAATATCGCTTCACCCAGCCAGAATTTCTGTGCTTCAATTGGCTCCTGCGTTCACAGTAGGTGGGTCCTCCTTCCTAGATTTTCATTCATTGGTTCTTCAAGGTTTCAGAAACCCAATTCAAGGCTCTTATTAGTCGAATGAGAGGTCAATCAGATGAACTAATCTGTTCGCGGCTGTCTCTGCAGTTTTTTTTTGAGTGGCGCTTGGACGCTACTACATCACCATCACCACCATCATGCGTCATGCGCACGAGGGCGCACGAGCACGCTCTCGCGCGCCCTCGTGCATCATAGGACGCAGAGACTTGCCCGCCCGCGGAACAACGGAGCGCAAGTGGTTAAGTTATAAGTCGACCAAAATCACACACAGCTTATGTATTAATTTCTTTCATTCTGAGTGAGTCAAGTTCAGCCAGGCCTCACACAGGGCACCATAAATATATAGGAGAATATGAAATTTAATAAATATAATCAGGTATAAAATTATTTAATTTATATTGATGTATTGGAATCTGAGATCAAATTTCATTTCATATACAATAGAAAAGTTAATAGCACTCGTAGGGGCACCAGCTTCTATCTTTAAGAAGCAATTTTAATTTTAATTTCACTTTATACCTGTTTAATCACTCAATAAATTAATTAATAATCAGTCTCAAAAAATTTTCTGTGAATCCGATGCCTGGGCTTGAAACAGACTCAGAATGAAATAAATTCTCAACAACTTCTCTCATTTTCACATATTTATTAAATGAAATGATTGACAGACATTGCAGTAATTTCATTAATCATAAAATCAATCTTGTAAATGATAGATTAACAATGTCAGTAGTTTCGGAACAAGGGTTAAACTGAGAAATGAATTTCTATCAGTTTGAGTTAACAGATTATGGAAACAACGCAAATTTATGGAGAAAGTTTACTAATTATATGAAAAGTCCTGGATTAATCTTAAGAAAATAAAAACGGAATTTTAACGAAAAGAAGAGTTATGTTAATGGCTTCTTAATTTGCATCTGATTAGATATACAAATTATTATCGAACCTCAGACGTTTAATTCAGCAGATGAATTAAAGTTTGCAGCTCACGTGATTCCTCGTTCGATGATTCCCCGTTGATCTGGTTAATGTTCTTTCATCGTCCTCATGAAGTTTTGATGTGTTGTTCAGGGGCAAACCCCAGAATATTTGTCCCGCAAATATTCTCGACGATGGATGAGATCAGATGTTTGATCTCAATGGTTGAAATTCAGCAGAAGCGCGCTGATTCCTCAGCTGCGCGTGATGTGGGGAGCTGCGTCTTCTCAGAGGCCTTCGATAATAATTAATTAAAGATATCTAATCCGATCTCAAATTAAAGAGTTTCGGACTTTAGATAAAAATAATAGCTTCTGGTGTGTGATTGGTTGAGAAAAATATTCTAAGAATAAAGTCAAGATTAAAACTTACATTAAAAATAAAACAAACGGTGGTTTTACAGAAAGTTTAACAAAGAAAAAGTGATAAATAAAAATTGGACTTTAACTCCGATTAAGAATTGAGCTCAAAGAAATAGGAATTCCTAGGCATTTAAGAGAAAAAGAAAAAAACATTAAAATACAAAGTTACATAAACAAATTACGAGTTATCTGCTCTGTGCTCGGAAAAGCAGCACGTGGTAGAAGTCTTTGTTCAGGCAGTCCTTTGTTCTTCCCAAAGTTCTTTCTTGCTGTGTGTAGACAATGGACAAAAGAGAGAGACGAACGGAGGTGAAAGAGGCGTCCAAAGAGGCGTTAAAAGAGACAAAAGAGCGTGTCAAAAGAGCGAGTCCAAAAGAGAGGTGAACGGAGGCGAAAAGAGGAAGTAGCAGGGGGTCTTCCTCTTTTTATAAGTTCTGTTGAGCTTCCGCGGGCTTCCGGGTTGACCGGAATCTCAGCCAATGAGCGTCCTTCGTGGGCGGGCTTGACAAACTTTAGTCCAATGACAGGCTTTGTCTGCGAGGTACCAATGGGATGGAGAAGCTGGAGCCCAGTGAACGTTGGGTGACATTTGACACCGGTCTCCATGAATACACACAATTTTAATACACTGGAATATACTTTTACACACTTATGTATAACTAAGCTAACCTTATTGATTAATGTAACTTATAAGCAGTGCTTCTAAATCAACATGCAGGAATAAACATTCATTTAAACATTTTTAACATGCATATATATAAAATCACAGATTAATGCATTTCACACATATTATTGATTTTTCACATTAAAACATCAGAGTCCATTTGCTTTTCATAGTCCTGAAAAGAAGGGGAGATTTAGAATTGAGGTTGTAATAATGTACTTTAAAGTTCACTGGTTAAATCCAGCATGTCTCAAAGTTTAAGGAAATTTTATTGAGCTGTGGATCGGTGTGGCAATGAGGGGCTCCATGTCTGTTCCATGTTTATGGGGGCAATAAAGGGGCGGAGGAGGGAATAGGTTGAATTCTTTTAGACTGGTTTTAGCAAAGGAATGGGATTTCAGCTGTGGCCTGGGGGAGAAAATCAGTTCTTGACTGTCTTACTCCTGTGTGAAACAAAATGTCTTTAAGCAGAAGAATAGTTATTGCTGAGCCAAAGTGAGATGATGCTACACTTGTCACAGCAGCGCTCTCCTAGATGATATCCATGGTCCCTATCACTAATGGAAGGACAATGTTATTAATTCAGTTGGCTGTGAAAAGGAAATCCAGAGGTTGAATCTAAGCACAGAATGGCACCCTTATGCTAGAAGACTAAAAGAGGCTTGAATATTTGAGAGTGAAAGCAAGCAATGGACACTGAAAGTCTGGATGCAAGTAAAGGAGGAAACATGCATCAAACATCTGTCAGATAGAGAAACGTGCACTCAAATGAGCCATTGTGAGGGAGGGTGTTTACTCTTAGTGGAAACTGGTTCTGCAGTATTTAAGGGGGGCATATGATGCAATTTTTTCCCCGCATGCTGATGCAGTTCTCAGAAGAATCGCTGAGATTCTTTGTTCAAAAAACATCAGCTTTGAATTGTTTTAGGATCATTTTCATTTTATTTTTAATAATAATAATAATAATAATAATAATAATAATAATAATAATAATAATACCACATGGCCTATATAATTCTTTAAATAATTCCATCCCAGACAACAATCATAATACTATAATACCATTGTTATATTCTAGTAATAATGATATCGATAATAGTACTCAGTATATATATTCAACAATAAGTCAGCATGTACAGTATATACTCAACAATAGCAACCTTTCTTCATTAAAGACACATTGTAATATTACTGTCCTTTATTTTTATATTGTTCAAAAATCATTTCTTTATTTGTTGATTTAAATATATGGATGTTGGGACATTGCCTGTGTTTCTCCCCCAACCCATTCCACAATTTCACCCCACACACAGACACACAAAAACTCCCTAGTAGATCTTACTAGGTGCATTTTAAATTGTGTATTCCCCGTAAACTGTATTTCCCTTCTCTCTGACTAAAAATATTTTGTATATTGTGTGGCAAAAAGTTTTTACTGACTTTAAACATTAACTGTGCTGTATAATAATCAACCAGATCTTGTAATTTCAATAATTTTGAATATAAAAACAATAAATTAGTATGCTCAAGATACCCGACTTTGTGTATGACACGGACTGCCCTTTTTTGTAATATTAGCAATGATTTAAGTGAACTTTTATAATTGTTACCCCAGACCTCTATACAACTGGTCAAGTATGGAAGTACTAATGAGCAGTACAAGATATGAAGCGATTTGCAATCTAGGACTTGCTTAATTTTGTTTATAATTGCAATATTTTTTGCCACTTTGTTTTGTATGTATCTGATGTGTGGTTTCCAACTAATTTTATCATCTAGTATTACACCCCAAAATTTGATCTCCTTAACATTTTCATTAATTACATTATCTATGTGAATATGTATATCTTGTTTTATTTTTACAGTTACCAAATATCATTACCTTAGTTTTATCTATATTTAGTGATAATTTATTACTATCCATCCATTTTTTTTAGCTTATTTAATTCATTATTTGGACTATGGATTAGTTCCTTATAATTATTTCCAGAATAAAATATATTAGTATCATCAGCAAATAATATTATTTTTAATAATTCAGAAACTTGGAATATATCATTTAAATATGCATTAAATATGTTAAATAATTTGGGGCCCAATACTGACCCCTGGGGGACCCCACAGGCAATTCCCATATATCCAGACAGATATTCACCCATCTTCACAAACTGTTGTCTCTCAGATAAATAACTTGTAACCAAATTCAGTGCCACTCCCCTAATGCCATACAATTGCAGTTTATTAAGGAGTATTGAATGATTTATTGTATCAAATGATAGTGGTAAGCTCCCCCTGTAGCCACAGCTGCCATGGGACAGACTGACAGAAACATGGCTGCTAATCCATGCCAATGGCCTCTCCGACCACCGCTGAATGTTTATTCCCATTCATACATCAGTGTCATGAACCATGAACACACTGGAAGCTAGGTGGGTAAAGTGTCTTCCCCAAGGACACAACAGCAAGGTGGGAGAGTGGGATTTGAATCACCAACGCTCTGGTTATTGGGCGACTTGCTCTACTGCCTGAGCCGCTATGGTCTCATTTTTGTTTCTCTTTGAGAAATAATGCAACTGTGAGCTAGAAAACACAACTACACTGCAAGAAGTCAAATATAAGTAAAATGAAATTAGACTGTTTATGCTTGTTTTTTTGTCTGACAAGATATTTATTTCGGGTCATGCCGAAGACCATATAAAAACGGAACTTCCTGCCGTCCAGCTTGGTGCTCAGCAATAATGGAACGGAGGAGGGAAATTTGTGGTGGCACCTTACATGGCAGCAACCCCTCTGATTCTATATATGTGTGTGATTAACATTGTAGATAAGAGAAACATAATTTTGTTTTACTGTACATGATTGGCTGTATAGATTTGAATGACAATAAAGATGGCTTATCCTTATTCTTGCTGTGCAGTTTATGTGTAAATTTTTTTACATGTTTTCCAATAGTTTTAATGTGTTTTACACAATTTGATAAGTCAAATTTTCTTGCTCTGTTGGCAGATAATTTTACTTAAAATAAACAAAAAAAAATTCTAGCAAAAGATAATTGTAGTTAAAATTAGAAAAAAAAATCTGCCAACAAAGTAAGATTAAATTGCTTAAAACAAGTAAAAACTTTTGTAAAGCAAGTAAAATCTTACAGAAAACTGCACAACAACAAGAAATTCTTGTCTTGTCAAAATTATCTTGTGAGAGAAAAACAAACAAAGCCTTGATTTAGGACAGTGATTCTCAACTGGTGGGTCACGACCCACTTTGTCGCGGACAGCAGGTCAAAAAAATAAATATTTAAGTTTAGTTACAGCTGATGTCGGACTTGTTTTATTCTGAAAAAAAAAAAAATATATATATATATATATATATTTTGACAGGCATGTGTCAGAGAGGTGCAGCTCTCTAGAGTCATACCCATGGTAACCATCATTTGTTTGTGTTGATATTCAGAGGCGGGATGGTGAAGCGCAATTATGACCCAGGACATTTAAAATGTGGATTTTCATACATTGAGGATAAAAAGGGACAGAAGCCACAATGTGTAATATGTAGTGAAGTGCTTTCACATGAGACCATGAAACCATCCAAACTTAAGCGCTAGTAGACGAAGAGCTAATTTACCTGCACGCCATGGACATGGTAAGAGAGGTGTTGGACCAATTGTCTCATTGACTTTCACAAATTATTGGTTAGGTAAAAACATCTCATTTTGTGGGCCTTTTTGGTTTTGTGCAGTTTTGCTATTGTCACATCTGAGCACGGGGGGATTCCACCGTGCTAATTTATTTGTATAATGTACTTTAGAGTTCTAATTCTTGTTATTTTATCTGTGGTGGGTTTTTACATATTCTGCATCATCTGTTGTTTGGGTTATTTTTCTGTTTACTGTCAGATACGTGCGCCACAGTGCGCAGGTGAAAAGGATTAAGCCCAATTGCTGGTGAAGTGAACGCGTTTATTAACAGAAAGACATACATACACAAAATGTCCAAACAGTTCAAACATGGATAATGAGGGAGAGGATCAGCTACACTCCGCAGGCAGGCCCCACATGATCCAGATGGAACGGAAGTGGACAAGGAGGGCAAAAATTGAAAAGGAAGACTTACTAGTTGGATCGGAGCTCAGCGGGCTCTGGGAAACAACACCACACAAAGTTCATGAAAATAAGGAACTGACAGAGAAGCTTGATCATCAAAGCTGACAATGCCACCACACCGCCTGCTACACACCCTCACCCATAAATACTCTGAATCCTGATGAGTGAAGAATGGAGGTAGGTGTGGTAGCAGCTGAAACATGGAGTGAATGATTTCTGAATGAATGTGTGCCAGGATGACTCTGTGTGTGTGTGTGTGTGTGTGTGTGTGTGTGTGTGTAAAAAACACCCCTGTGTGTGACACAGGGTTACACAGGGTGCGTGTGAAGCGCCTAGTGCAGTAGTATAGTAACATAGAGATGTTTGTAGATAGTGCATGTTGCATGGCATATGTTGCATGTTTCTTTCTGCTTGCTGCTCTGCTTACAGCTACCGCCACCAGCTAGCCCCCATTGGGGGTGAAAAGAGGAGCCGAGTGCGTAAGTCTCCTCCTGCTGGTACATAGCCTCTCCACCACCAAGACCCCTGCAGTGCCTCCTTGTGGCCACACATGGTAACTGGGTACCTTGCGGTCCCAGGCTAAACTGGAGGGGATCTCGGAGCAGCAGGGAGCCACAGAGACGCGGCGTATAGGCTCACCCTGTGTGGACACGCCCTGACGCCCGTCAACCCCTGCCCCAACTATGGGTAAATAGCCCCAATGCCTTGTGGGTAATCTATTAAGGTGAAGGCTAAGGGAGCAACCCCTGACAGAAAAGCAATGCGCTGATGGTGCGCAAAAGGCGGGACTTAAAAGACCAAGGACCCGGCAGCCTCCTACAGCCATGTTGAAGGACTGGTCGTCATGGGCTTACCCACGCCACCGGGTTTACCTCATCATCGCAAAGACAGTGCTATTGGGAAGAGCGCGCCCCCTATGGCACTCTAAATAATTCAATGTGCAGGTGTCCACCTCTGACCATGGTGGGCCTTACCTTCCTGGACATCTGGTTGAAGTCTGGCGGTGACAGGGTGTGTGGCGACGGGAGCAGGTATGAATGTTACTGGGAGCTCGTAGCTATAACCCTGCATGTCAGCAGCACAGGGCTATTATGGTCGCTAACAGCTGGGGTGGAAGCTGTTTTCGGCAGACCCCTGTGTGATTGAGCAGCCCTAGTTAGGACAGCACTGCTCACCCCAACTGGGGAGGGGCCTAGAAAAAGTGGCCTAAAAATTGCCCACCCGTCTTTCGCGTGAACAGGTTACCGCGCCTGTTGGGTCATTCCACCTCTGCGGTCGAAACAATAAAAAGAGAACATGCAACCTAAAACTGGCAATATGGAATGTAAGGACACTCCTGGATCAAGGTTCTGATAGACCCCATAGGAGAACAGCTCTGGTTGCTGCTGAACTGAGTCGCTACAACATTGATATTGCTGCACTGAGTGAGACCAGGCTCCTAGATGAGGGCTCTTTAACAGAGGAAGGGATGGGCTACACATTCTTCTGGAGGGGTTACCCCTCAGGAGAACAACATCTGCATGGTGTAGGACTGGCCATCAAAAACACCCTTATACCAAGACTCAGTGAAACACCTGTTGGCATTAATGAGAGACTGATGACACTCCATATCCCCCGGTTAAGAATCGTTTTGCTACACTTCTTCGTGCCTATGCACCGACCCTGCCATCGGAGAGTGAGGCCAAGGATTCCTTCTACCAGTCACTGGACGAAACTCTTTGCCGGATCCCCAAGAATGACAAGATCTTCTTACTTGGAGATTTTAACACCAGAGTGGATCAGAACAACCAGATATGGAGTGGAGTGCTTGGCAGACACGGAGTTGGCCAGGCTAATGCAAATGGAGTGAGATTGCTCACTCTCTGCTCTGAGCATAACCTGAGCATAACCAACACCATCTTCCAGCAAAAGGCCAAATAGAAAACATCATGGATGCACCCTTGCTTTAAACACTGGCACCTGATTGACTACATCATTGTGAGGCGCAGTGACATCAGAGATGTCCACATCACCCGTGCCATGAGACGTGCAGAATGCTGGACAGATCACTGGCTGATCGTGGCCAAGGTCGACATGCAAGTGCCCCCCCCCCCCCCCCTGCAACTACAAGGGCCCAAAAGAAGGAAACTTGATTGCTACCGTCTGGCAAATCTGGATGCAAGAAATGTCGTCGCTCCCTGGTTGAGAAACTGGGGGGATGGAGCATTTCTTGAGTCTGCCTGAGAAGACCATGGACCAGAAGTGGGACTTCATCAGCTTGGCTCTTTGTGAGGCAGCAGCCCAAACGATTGGCTATAAGAGAGAACCACCAAGACTGGTTTGATGACAACTCGGACACCATCCACGACTTGCTGGAGGACAAGCACAGAGCACATCAGGCAACCTTAAGGAACCCCTCATCCATTATCATCAGGCATCAGTGGCAGAGAGCTCGGCGGGATGTACAAAGGGCTACTCGGACAATGCAGAACAAGTGGTGGACAAAAAAGGCACATGAAATCCAGGCCTTTGCCGATAAAAATGACATGCATAATTTTTATAATGCTGTCAAGAAGATTTACGGCCCAACAAACTGCTGCATCACTCCCCTGAAAACAGCAGATGGGCTGAGAATCCTAAAGGATCAGCCTAACATCTTGCTGAGATGGGCTGAACACTTTAGTACCCTGCTTAACCAGGACTCAGATGCAGACCCCACTGTTCTCAACGACTTGCCTACACTTCCTCCGATGCAAGACCTGGATCAGCCCCCAACCTTCCTGGAGGTTCTATCAGCTACCCGCTCTCTCAAAAACAACAAGTCCCCTGGTAATGACAACATCCCTGCCGAGCTGTTGAAACAAGGAGGCTACTTGTGTACAAAAACCCTGCACAAGTACATCACCAAGGTCTGGGCCAATGACAACATCCCACAACAATGGAGAGATGCCACAATTGTCACCATTTATAAAAACAAGGGTTACCTGCTGCTGCGGCTGTCTGCAGCAGCAGCAGGGGTATTTCGCTCCTTGCTGTTGCTGGTAAGGTCCTGGCGAAGGTGATGCTTCACAGGCTGATCAACAACATCACAGAATCAGTGCTGCCTGAATCGCAATGCGGTTTCAGGAAGGGCAGACGCTCAGTGGACATGATTTTCACAGCTCGGCAGCTGCAGGAGAAATGTTGGGAGCAATACCAGGACCTGTTCATGGCCTTTGCCGATCTCTCCAAAGCTTTCGACACTGTCCATAGAGAACTCCTATGGGAAGTTCTTCTTAAGTTTGGCTGCCCCAGCAACTTTGTCAATATCCTCCACCAATTTCATGATGGTATGACTGCTCGGGTGACTATAGGAGGACAGGAATCTCCTTCCTTCCCTGTTTGTACAGGGGTTAGACAGGGGTGTGTATTAGCACCAGTACTTTTTAACATCTTCCTGCTCTGTGTCACCCAGCTTCTCCACAAGGAGATTGAGGACAGCAGCGGTGTAACAGTGGACTTCCGTCTAGATGGCAACCTTTATAATATAAGGAGGCTCCAGGCAACCACCAAACTGCAAAGGGTGAGAGTCATTGAGCTACAGTATGCAGATGACTGTGCTCTGGTATCTCATAGCCCACAAGATCTCCAGTCTGTTCTTACTGCTGTGGTGAGAGCATACAGCAGGATGGGACTGACGGTGAACACCATCAAAACAGAGGTTGTTTGCCAATGGAGCACCAATATCCCATCTACTCCACCTACCTTCACTGTTGCTGGTGAACAGCTGTCTGTTGTTCCATCTTTCAAGTACCTGGGGAGCATCCTCTCTGTAGACAACACCATTGACAGTGAGGTCCAGAACAGGATCAGGCAGGCATCAGCTTCTTTTGGGAGACTCCGGCGTCGGGTCTTCCAGAACAAGAACCTCCATCTCCAAACGAAGATCTCTGTTTACCAGGCAGTCTGTGACACTACTCTCCTCTACAGCTGTGAATCCTGGGTGACTTACAGCCGCCACATTAGGGATCTGGAACGGTTCCATATACGCTGCTTTCAGCGCATCCTGGGAATCACCTGGCGTGACCATGTGCCTCATTCTGAGATACTCTTTAAGACCAGCTGTAGGAGTATTGAGGCAACGATCACCCAGCACCAGCTACGCTGGCTGGGACATGTGGTGAGGATGCCCCCAAACCGACTGCCTCACAGGGTGTTATATGGCCAGCTACACCATGGTCAACGCTCTGCTGGAGGGCAGAAGAAGCGCTACAAGGACCAGCTAAAGATGGCCTTAAAGAAGTGCAGGATCAGACCTGAGGCTCTGGAGGAGGCTGCTGCCGACCGGAACACCTGGCGACAGCAGTGCCTTGTGGGGACCCATATGATGGAGGAGGACAGGACAGCCAGGAGACAGGAGAGAAGACTGAGGAGGAATGCACCTGCAGCCCCTGCTGCTACTACCACAACTTGTACATGCCCTACCTGCAACAGGACATATGGGTCCAGGATAGGACTACACAGCCACCAAAGGACTCATCGATTGAAGTGGACGTCATCATCGGACTCGATGGACAACCGCAAGCAAGCGTGTGTGCATGAATGCATGTATGTGTGTCAAGGCAAATATGTGTGTGTGCGTTCATGAGTGCATGTATGTGTGTAAATGAGAATGTGAAAAAACAGGGGAAGGAATAAATGATTATAATAATGATGTGGAGGTGGATGCCAGGAGGAGAGGTTGGCTGCAGACTGGCAGAGAGCACAGGACCGGGGATCCAAAGATCTGCCAGCTAGAAACACTACCAAACAATAAGAACTGCAGCCACAAGTCAAAGAATGGGGCTAACCATCATTCCCGTTCATGACAGTGCCCCCCCCCTCCAAGGGGTGGAATCCAGACACCCACCGTACCATCAAAAATAACAAGAAAGACTTGCTACCCCCCACCCAGAAAACCATCACCACTAACCAGGGCGGTAGGTGGGGGAAACAGATCAGGAGGGAAAATACAAAACTCAAAATACATCCAGCCCCAACCCAGGACTAGACTCCCCAAGACCCGAGAGTCCCAAAGTTCAGGGGGCTGACCAAAGTCCCAGGGCCAGCAGGTGGCCTGCTGTACAGCATGCGGCAGCCTGCCAGGGAAAAGGGGCCACCTGACCCAGGAATCCAGTCTTTCGGGCAGCCAGCCTGCATAGTTGAGCCACCAGGCCTGGAGGGATAGACGAGGCGGTGGCCTACCCACCGGAAGGCTGAGAGGTGGGTGGCTGGACTAAAGGGGAACCCCTGCGGTTCCTGGTGGCAGGACCAGGCAGACCACGGTGGAGACTGGCAGAGGAGGAAGGGACACCCTGAGGACCTCTGGAGGGGAGGAAGAAACCTTGGTGTCCCCAGGCTGGCCGGCTGCACCCTCGGTAGTCCCGGCTTGGGTCTGGAGCTCGGTTGCACCAGTGGGGGGCCCAGGCTGGACCATGGCTGCACCCGTGATGGTCCCGAACTGGGACAACGTTGCACCAGCAGTGACCCCAATCTGGGGCCTCATTGCTCCCGAGGTGAGCCCTGATTGGGTCAGTGTTGCACCCATGGTAGACACCGACCAAGCCATGGTTGCAGCCGCAGTGGAGTCCAGCTGGACCTCTGCTGCACCCGTGGTGGGACCCGGTTGGGCCACCGCTGACCTCAGCGCCGTTTTGACCCTATGCCAGCCGACCCATTTGAGCACCCGAGCCAGGAGGCAGTTGACTACGGGCACCCTAGGCTGGAGCAGCACACCCACAATGACCTCCTCGGCAGGGGAGGCTGGACCCACGGTGACCTCCAGCAGCGAGCCTGGATCCTCGGACTCATCTGGTGGTGTTGGACGCTCTCCGGCGACCCTGGAAAAGGACTTAGAGGGAAAGGAAGAAGGATCAGGGTCGCTGGCAGCAGCGGAGCCCAGCGAGGTAAGCTCAGATGCAGCGGTCGGCTGCACCTGGCTCTCCTCACCAAGAGCTAGGCAAAAATGCTCAATAATTGAAAGGAGAAAAACAAAGGAGAGCACTTGCCTTAGCTCAAGCTCCACCACCATCCAGGACTCCAACCATCCGGGCGATGTGCTCACCAGCTTGGCCTCCTGGAGGTTTAGTTCAAGCGTTGACTCCAAAGCAGGCATGATGGTCTCTGCAGTCTTAGTTTCCCCAGCTGTCATGACCCACGCTGGAGACTCCTCTGGCGTAGCAGCTGGGGTTTGGCTCACCATTGCTGTGGGAGAAGAATCCTCCCAGACCTCTGGCTCCTGTCGGTCATGGCAGTCCAACTCCGGTGTACATTCAGGGGAGAAGGGAGAGAGCATGGAGAGGGCTGGTAAACCATTCTTAACAGCACCAAGTGGGGAGAACTCAGGGTACTGCTTTCCCTGAGCCTCCCTACCAGGAATCAGACTAGACATTTCATCATTAATAGGAATAGAATGAAAATTAACTTGCCCGTTTTCCCGGATTAAGATGTTGGCTGCTGCTGTAGGTTGGGTGTCATCATCCTCCCATGCGAAAAAGGTGGTGTTAGGCCCCTCAGTAGACTTTTGAGGAGCCGCCCCTCTCGCCACGGGAACGGGAGCTGCTGGTGAGGAATTCAAGGGCACCCTGCCAGTCTGTGGAAACACCAAGGAAGGAGCCCTCGCAGCGGATGTAGGAGGAATTCCTACAGATGGGACTGCTTGGGAGAAAAAATGTAGATGAGGGTTTGCTGCAGGGATAACCGAGCTCGGTGTGGAAAAGGAAACAGTCGGAGGGGCTGGATTATTCCTCCGGGAATCCAGGACTGGATGACGTCATCTTTGCAAAGCTGGACGAGCAGGAGTGGGCATGTAGGACTGGTGAGGAGCGGAGACAGCCAAGCCCCAGGGGCGCTCTGCCCTCGGCACGAGCCCGGGCTTCTTCGGAGACTTCCTCTCTCTTCCACCATTCTCACGTTGAAGTGCAGCTATCAGAGAAATCCTTTCCCAACCCTCAGCGTGCTCCTGGAGCTGAGGGCACCATCGAGCTGCAGCTTCAGCAAGTCCCAGATACCATAATACGTCTCTCAGGGTAGGGTCTGATACGTCTCTCAGGGTAGAATACATGCGTGCCGCGAAGATCAGGCCGTCCACCTCCATGAGCGCACGGCAGGATTCCCACCCGAGATGCATTGGATAACTGCGTCCTCCTGCTGCATCCATCCTGGGTTTCAAACCAGGTAAGAAAAACACACAAAAATGAAAAAATATCATGCCACTTCACCGCTGGGCTTATTGTTGCGGTGGTGGCATTCTCTCAGATACGTGCGCCATAGCGCGCAGGTGAAAAGGATTAAGCCCAATCGCTGGTGAAGTGAACGCATTTATTAACAGAAAGACATACATACACAAAATGTCCAAACAGTTCAAACATGGATAATGAGGGAGAGGATCAGCCACACTCCACAGGCAGGCCCCACGCACTCCAAATGAAACAGAAGCGGACAAGGAGGGCAAAAATTGAAAAGGAAGACTTACTAGTTGGGTCGGAGCTCAGCGGGCTCTGGGAAACAACACCACACAAAGTCCATGAAAATGAGGAACCGACAGAGGAGATTGATCATCAATGTTGACAATGCCACCACACCGCCTGCTACACACTGTCACCCATAAATATTCTGAATCCTGATGAGTGAAGAGTGGAGGTAGGGTGGTAGCAGCTGAAACATGAAATGAATGATTTCTGAGTGAATGTGTGCCAGGATGACTGTGTGTGTGTGTGCATGAATACATGTACTGTATGTGTGTCGAGGCAAATATGTGTGTGTGCGTGCATGAGTGCATGTATGTGTGTACATGAGAATGTGAAAAAACGGGAAGGAGTAAATGACAATAATAATGATGATAGGCACAGGTGGATGCCAGGAAAGGGAGAGGCTGGCTGCAGACTGGCAGAAAGCCCAGGACAGGGGCTCCAAAGATCTGCCAGCTAGAAACACTACCAAACAATAAGAATTGTAGTCACAAGTCAAAGAACAGGGCTGACCATCATCCCCGTTCATGACATTTACATTCATTGTAGTTTTTTTACTCACATGTTTGGGGATTACTTGTTACGTATTTGTATTTTGCCCTTTCCTTTTTCTTTCTCTCGGGGTTGATAGCTGTCAATGGCCCCATGAGTTTTTCTCTGTGGGGCATGGCCTGTCAGCTGTCAGCTTCCTCATCTCCTCCAGCTGACCTTATTATCTTTTCCCTTTTCTATTGGCTCACTAAGATTGTCTGCACCTATGAGTCATTGTGTAATGGGTTTCCATCCCTATTTAAGGGGACTGTTGGATATTTTCATTGTTGTGGCCACATCTGACCGGGCTAATCCCCAGCCTCTTTCCTCCACGTCAGAGCCCCAAATCTGCTCTGACGTTCTTTCCAAATAAGTTTGCCCCTCTTTCTCACTTCGTTATTTTGTTGGAACTTTATGTTTGTTGTTTTGTTAATAAACGTCATAAACTCACAGTCCAGTGCCTGGGGTCATTCTCTCTGCCCCGAATGGACAAACATGACAGTTGGCCACAACCAGTTAAGAAACCAGCTGCTGTGTTTGTGAATCTTTTTGTTTTTTGTTTTGCTCACCATAGACTATAGAGTTTTGGGTCTGAGCATGAAGAAGTGTGAGGTGGCGGAGCTGGTCGTTGATTTTGCCTCTAAGGCTCGAGCCACCCTCGGTCCTGAGGCAGTTTTTGGCTTTTTGGACAATGCCGTCGGGTTGATTAAGACTTGCCCCAGTCTCTGGAGTTACCTGGATTTGAATCCGCTCCTCACTATGATATCTGAGTCTCGACAGCGGCTTGAGGGACTGGTGCAGGAGTCTCCTCCAGTACAACCCCGACTGCCAAGGAAACATTCCCGGAAGCAGAAAGCCCGCCATTCACATCCTGAGCCCATGCCATCTTCTCCCCACCAGACAGTCCTTCAAGCCCCCATAGAGACGGAGCACAACCTCGAAACAGCGGCTGATGTCATCACCCCCCAGGAATTCAGGCAAATTCTTATTCATTCCCTCTCTCTCTCACCTGAAACCACTTGCCTGATTCCTGATGAGGAGACTCAGATTTTACAGCCCACTGGGTCTCCATCATCAGCTGCTGTTACCGCTTCTCCACCTCTTTCTCCTGTCTCCCCTAAATCTCCACTGGTCTCTGGAGGGAATCACCGGACAATGAAGGAGCCAGCAGTCCTGGAGGAGTCCACTCCACGAAAACAGTGTCGTTCTGCATCAGACCGTTGGAGGAAGCCTTCCTCCTCTCAGGCTGACAATTCCTGGACGTCGAGCCCGACAATTCACATGGCAGAGCCTCCCTCTACTCCTGCCGCAATGCCCATCACCTCGACTTTCCCTCCTGCTGCCGAGAAGCCTTCCAGGTTTCCCCCAGCAATGCCCATTTCCGTGTCTTCAGGTACGGCTCCTCTACAATCCACTGAGGGGCCCAAGTTCACCAAAGCCACAGAGAGGGATGATGCTTCGCATCCAGCAGCAGGCAACATCCTGAGCCGGGAAAACAGGCAAGTGTTGTTTCATTCTACTTCAGTTTATGATTATGTGCTTTGCCTGATTCCCGGTAGGGAGGCTCAGGAAAAACAGTCCCCTGAGCTCTCCCCACCTGCTGCCATTAACAATTGTTCACCAGCCCTCTCTGTGTCCTCTCCTATGGCCCCAGAGTGTGTTCCTACCTCGGGATTGGGCCACCTGACACAGGAGGAGCCCGTGGCCCTGGAGGAGCCAGTTCCAGTGTCAGTAGTGAACCTACCCTCAGCTGCCACGAAGGATGAGCCACCGGCATGGGCCACATTGTCTGGGGAAACTTGGACTGCTACCACCATCAAGCCTGCTGTGGAGGGTGCGTGCCCCAGCAGAGGTCAAGTCCAAGCTGGACCTCCAGAGGGCCGAGCCCGAGGAAACACCATCGCCTGGATCGTCGGAGTCTTGAACGAGCTCCGCTGCCGAGCTCCTTTGTTTTCCTGTTGTCTGTTTTGGAGTATTCTTGCCTAGCTCTTAGTGAGGAGGGCAAGGTGCAGCCGCCTGCTGCACCTGAGCTCACCTCGCTGGGCTCCGCCGCTGCCGGTGACCCTGAACCCTCTCCTCTGTGTTTATCTGAGCCTTCTCCCAGGATCATCGGAGACGAACCGACACTGCCAGAAGTCTCCGAAGGTCCAGGTTCACCACCGGAGGTCGCCCAGGGTCCGGCTTCTCCCATGGAGATCATTGAGGGCATCCCGTCCCAGCCCGGGACCTCCAAGGGTGCAGCGTGGAGCTATGGCCCAGCTGGGGCCCACCGAGGGTGCAACGTTGACCCAGTCGGGGCCCACCAAGGGTGTTGCAGTGCTCCAGCCTGGAGTCACCACAGGCGCTGCTATGCTCCAGCGTGGAGCCACCACGGGTGCTGCTACGCTCCGGCCCGGAACCACCGTGGGTGCTGCTATGTTTCAGCCCAGAGCCACCGTGGGTGCTGCTATGCTTCGGCCCGGAGCCACCACAGGTGCTGCTACACTCCAGCCAGGACCCACTGTGGGTGCTGCAGTGTTCCAGCCGGGAGCCATCGAGGGTGCTGCAGTGCTCCAGCTGGGAGCCACCAATGGTGCTGCAGTGCTTCAGCCGGGAGCCACCGATGGTGCTGCAAAGCTTCAGCCTGAAGCCACCAAGGGTGCTACAGTCCTACTACCCAAGACTGCCGACGACATCATGGTCCCCTTTCCTTCTCTGCCAGATGACGTTGTGGTCCCCCTTCCTTCTCTGCCAGACGACGTCATGGTCCCCCTTCCTTCTCTGCCAGATGATGTTGTGGTCCCTCTTCCTTCTCTGCCTGACGACGTCTTGGTTCCCCCTCCTCGGATCACCTGGCCATCCGCCAGGTCTTGGACTTTGGTCGTCCCCCTGAACCCTCCAGCTCCTTGGTCTTGGGGGGGGGGGGGGGTCATTGTTGTCTTGTTTGAGGGGGGGAGGTTCCTTTTCCTTTTGGGGATATTATGAGGTTCACCCTTTGCGAGGGGGCCTACTGTTAATGTTGACTAGTGTGGACACTGAGCCAGGCTTTGTATTATTCAATTGGGTTGGTTTGGTCCCTCCATGCCTAAACCCCCCTCCTCCCACCCGGGGTTGGGTTCTTTTCTTTTGATGTTACCCCTGGGTGTCTGGTGTCCGCCCCTTGAGGGGGGCTCTGTCACATCTGAGCACCATGGGGGGGGGGGGATTGCACCGTGCTCCTTTATTTGTATAATGTACTTTAGAGTTCTAATTCTTGTTATTTTATCTGTGGTGGTTTTTCACATATTCTGCATCATCTGTTGTTTGGGTTATTTTTCTGTTTACATTAATTGTAGTTTTGTTACTCACATGTTTGGGGATTACTTGTTATTTATTTGTATTTTGCCCTTTCCTTTTTCTTTCTCTCGGGGTTGACAGCTGTCAATGGCTTCATGAGTTTTTCTCTGCGGGGCATGGCCTGTCAGCTGTCAGCTTCATCTCCTCCAGCTGACCTTGTTATCTCTTCCCTTTTCTGTTGGCTCACTCAGATTGTCCACACCTGTGAGTCATTGTGTAATGGGTTTCCATCCTATTTAAAGGCCAAATGTCACGTAATTTTTTTTTCTAAATGACAACGAATTTAGATAAAATACACATAGCTTAAACCAAATATTCATACCGGAGACCATATCACCCACCTGTATTTACATAATTGCACAAAATACACCAGGTGAAGGCCCCACCTTGCTTGCTGGCTTGTGACAGCCAGTCCAGACCACGCCCATGTTTTTGACATCACCAGTTATACCCTGGCTGCCCTGCCTATCCACATTCACACTTATCAACATTGGACAATCATGACGGAAAGTGACAGCGATTGTGAACAAATTAGTTTAGTTTTGTCTTTTTTTTTGTCTTTTTTTTTTGTCAGTGGTTCAGACAGTGACAGAGGCATAGAACCTTACCGGTTCGAGCCGTCCGAGACGGAATCAGATGCTTTGTCTGATGACAACAGTTCCAACGATGACCAGAGAGCAGAACCAGTGGAAAATGTCATTGAACTGGACATTAATCGCCTCCAGAATTGCGAAGCCGGAGGGGGTCTGTCGAGGGCGCCCCATAAATATTGATTTTTCGGAAGCCATTATTATTGCAGTGGAGGAGAGCCGCTGCTGTCAAGAAATTGACCAGATCAATATGAAAATGGAGGCGCATACCTGTCAAGGGAGACGTTTTCGCCGTATTTTGGTGCCAAGCGCGGCTGTGGGGGACAGCGCAGTGGTTTGGGACACTTTTCTGGGAAATGTTTTAAATGTAGTTCGTGTTGTTATTGTCAAATATTTTAAGGAAAATACGGGGAAAATGCAATTTTAGCAAAAACGGGCGTATTGCCATTTCTGTACGCCCAAAAGAAAAAATATACTGGAAAAAAAACTGAGTGTCTTGAGGAGCAGTCCTGTGTGTGATCACTCACAGCTGGGGCGGGCTGATCGCTCAGCGGGAGCGCTTCTCACTACTGTTCGAAGTGTGGAGTCACTCATTAGTTTAATTGTCTGGGCGGGCTGATCGCTCAGCGGGAGCAATTCTCACTACCATGAGAAGTCATTAGGACAATGGTTTAACACTTTTAGCTGTGCAGCGGTTGCGGAACAGACAGAGATCCCAGAGGGGTGTGCCTTGTTGCTCCGCCGTTGCTTATAGCCGCTTTTTACGGTGTTGAAGTACGGCGAAAACGTCTCACTTGACAGGTAAGAAAACATTTCCCAGAGAAGTGTCCCTTATTACCCAGCTGTCCCTGATAGTCCCGTTTTAAGGTATGGGTGAAATATCCAATTTTTTCTTTCTTGTTGCTCACTTCAACCTTCCAGTCTCCATATAAACAATCAATTGAAATACCCCAAGCATCAAACTAGGGTGCAATCGATTTCGTCACTTCCGCCTTCTTCCCCAGGCGATTCCAGGGGCCGTGTCAGGCCAAGCGCGGCAGTTTTAAATTAACGAATATTCCGTTGTTACTGAAGCATATGCACCAAGACCCGAACGGATCGGTTCCCTTTTATATCTAGTTTCAAGATATTTAAAGTACCCTGTTACGTGACATTTGGCCTTTAAGGGGACTGTTGGATATTTTCACTATTGCGGCCACATCTGAAAGGGCTGATCCCCAGCCTCTTTCTTCCATGTCAGAGCCCCGAATCTGCTCTGATGTTTTTTCCGTGTAAGTTTGCCCCTCTTTCTCATTTTGTTATTTTGAGTATTTTGTTGGAACTTTATGTTTGTTGTTTTGTTAATAAACTTCATAAACTCACAGTCCAGCACCTGGGTTTGTTCTCTCTGCCCCAAAGGGAACATGACAGCTATTTATTTTCTTCACTTTTTATACATGCAGTTGTCATGTTTGTCCTCAGTTTGTGTTCTGGAGGCAGAGATAACCAAAGAGGTGAAATATCTAATTTTGTAGTCTTATTTGTTTTGTGCAGTTTTGATATTCAATTTTATTTTATTCACTAAGGCAGTTGTCTTAGTCTGTTAGTCCTCAGTTTCTAAATAATGTGCTCTGAAATGCACTTTGCACATATAAATAAATATGTATTAATGTTTTTTGTTTTTTTTAAATGGCGTACATGTTTTCAAAGGCTATCTTTGAAAAATAAATTTGTATGGTTTGCATATTATATAAGTGGGTCACGAGTTAATGACCGAAAAGGTGGGTCGCAGGATGAGACCAGTTGAGAACCCCTGATTTAGGATAGTTTATCTTACTGAGATTTCCCTTTTTACAGTGTACGGTAACACATACTGCCTTTGGCATAAAATCACATCAGTGAAGTATTCCTGATTCAAATGCACATCAGCAGTAATGAAAACCCTGCAGAGGTGGCTGGAAAGCACTGCACACAGCATGTCTTCCCTTTTTAGAAGTTCTTTCTTCTGGCCTTCTTTAAAGAGAAATCCTTCATTATGTCCTTTAAGTCCAACTCACAAATATCATCATACTCTATGGATGTATGCTTGATCCAGTCTACTTTTTACCAAGTTTGGAGTCCACTGTCCCACGCGTAGCTGTCTGATGTAAGCAATCATGGCCTTTCTTCTCCCTTCGACCTTCTCCAGGTGAGTGCTTTAACGGTTCACCTGTCTCCTCCATGCAGCAGAGGAGACAGGTGGTCCACTCGATGCTCCAGCTTAGAAAAATCATTGACGCTTCGGGATTTTTTGAGCAATTCATTTTCCCTAAGCTCTTTTCCCCTTAATAACTTTATGAGCGCCACCTCCAAACTTTTTCTGGACATTTTGACTGAGCTAATTACTTCTTACCTCTCACTGACGCTTGCATAGTCACATGTCAAAACAATTCCTCTGATGGGCAATTGTTACATGGTACCCGCATGAGGCACTTGTAAATTAGACCATTCTGCAGCCACACATGAATATCAAGTGATGGACATAGAATTTGATCAATTAACAACAATGTGATCTTTTTCATTGGCTCATGATAAGCCCTGATCTTCCTAGGTCTCTGGGCTTCAGCCCAGCCTAGCCCATTAATTAAGGTGGCCTTGAATTTAGGGGACAGCACACATCCCGCTTGGGATAAGCATATTTAGCCCAATAAACAGGACAGTTGGCAACTCTAGACTCACTTCAGTGCATGTTTTAGTGGAGGCAGTCACTATGTTGAGGCTAATGTTAGCCGGCTAGCTGTTAGCTTGAGATGGTGATGACAAACTGAGCAAACCAACATAACTAATGGCTGAATGTGATTTTGTAAAAGCCAAAATAAAGCATTACAATTGACAGTGTGAGTGGTCAAAAAGATATGACCTGTCCCAGGGGTACAAAAAACACTGAAACAACATTGAATGAGTGAATGGCTAACTCTGTTAATGTTAGGTAGGCTAATCTATCTCAGACAGACTAGCTAGGAAAATTGCTTGTGGCCAAAATATAGCAAAATAGGCCAGAATGATGCAACCAGGGCTTGACATGAACACCCGCCCACGGCATACTGAAATATCACCCTACACGTCATGGACGTGGGGATACATGAACAACATGACCGTCATCACGCTGTGACTATATTAGGGGACCAACGGCGGGAGACATTCTCTCTTTGGTGCTCCGCCTCTAGCCAGCTACCTGCTGTACCATACCTACCTTAGCTATTGCTAGCTTGTTGTTTATCTGTTCCACATGTTGGTAGCTAGTTCATTAAAGCTAACCCTCAACACAAACAATGTGTCTGCTGGTCTCATTTCCAGACATAACAATGGTGACAAGGAGAACAACTGGTCTTCTGGAGGACAATTGAAAATTTTCCCGAAGAATGAAAGCATGTCTGGTGTCAGAAGTCTGAAATATAACCTCACAAATACAGAGTACAAAAAGGTATTAGACTGAATCAAAGATCAGACTTAAGACATGCAGAGCCTTTTAGAAATTAGAAGTTTTACTTGCACAAGGAGCAATGCAAGGAGCAATCACACACACAGGCAGTGTGAAGATGAAAATGCTGGGGGGCAATCCCGTAGCGCCTTCTTTATATACAATGATAGTGCCATGATAGTACATGGTGCATGTGACAAACTCAGCAAAAGCAGAACAAACAGAATTACCACATAAGCAAAAGTACGCTCTGTATGTCTTCAAGTGTGTGTAGGAGATAAATTGCATGAACACTCTGTTCATGCAATGTCCCCAAACACATTATCTGTTCCACATGTTGGTAGCTAGTTCATTAAAGCTAACCCTCAACACAAACAATGTGTCTGCTGGTCTCATTTCCAGACATAACAATGGTGACAAGGAGAACAACTGGTCTTCTGGAGGACAATTGAAAATTTTCCCGAAGAATGAAAGCGTGTCTGGCACCCCTACCACCGTTCCTTGCCACCCCAGGTGAGCCGCCCATTCCATGGCCTCACTGGTTTGAAGCCTTTGAGACGTGTCAGCTATGGACCTAGCTAAGGTTAGCAAGCCTTGACTACGTGCTCTATTGATTCATAGCCTGGGCAGCGAAGGACAGTGTGTGTTTAGAACATTGGGACCCATGGATACATACGACGAATGTGTCACCATGTTAGCCGGACATTTTACAGTGCCCGAGAGTGTGCTGGTGAGGAGAATTAGGTTCTGCCAATGCCGACAGGGAGCGGGAGAGATGACTCAACAATACGTTGCCGACTGTCTGGCATTTACATGTAGGTTCGAGCAGCTAGAAGACGAGATGGTGTGGGACCAGCTAGCAGAGCACACCACCAACCCGAGGCTGTGGGTGAAGTTGTTAATGGTGCCAGACGACCTGCCCCTAGTGAAGGTGGTGGAGTTAGCATTCCAGTTGGAGGCCATCACCCAGCTAACATCACAGCTAGGAGCTTCACAGCAACAAGCCCTGCTAGCTCATGCAGTTACCCCGGCAGAAGAGACCATGGACACTGCAAACTTTTCAGAGGATGCTGAGGGGAACACCACAGGACAACAGTGTTTCCCCTGTGCACCAAATGTGTGCACGCCTCCTCCCCGTCAGCTCTGCAGTAAGCTTAACCATTTTGCCAAAGTGTGCCATTCAACATGGCCAATGACAAGCCCACCACCCAGCTCAATTGGACTGCCTTTAACAACAACCATTCATGCAGTGGACTCTAGCAATTCGGCGTACAAGTGGTGCACAGTGAGGCTCAATGATGTCAGCCTGTCGTTACTATTGGACACCGCCACTACGAGGTTGCTGATGAATTTGATCACACTGAAGAGGTTTTTCCCTTGGCATCCAATCAAGCGGGATGCAGTGGAGCTCTACAGATACGGGCAAACAAGAATCAGCCTAGTAGGAACCATCACACTGATGGTTCGCTATGGGTCCAAAGTCCTCCCAGCGTTCACCTTCTGGGTAGCGACACACGGTGACAGCATCCTGGGGTGTGACCTTTTCTACGAATTGGGTTTCACCATTCACAACCACGAAGGACTTTGTTTGATTGCTGATGACTGAAGCACATCTCACTCAGATGTGAACACAGCTGTTCCAAGCTTCACACTGCATGAAGAGCAGAAGATGAGAGTGTAATCCAGACTCACCTCTGATCCTCGCCTGGCCCAAACCTCATGGAGCCACCGTACAGCTGCAGGAGGTCAAGTCCGTGGCCAAACAGGACCCCTGAGAACAACACCATCCCAGAAAGCATCCTGCCACCGGCGAGAATGTCATGCCACCACAACAGTAACCAGCATCAGGGACGAGAGAGCAGTAGCAGTGCTGCATGAAGCCAACTAGATCCGGACTTACGGTGCTCGATTGGGTTTGGGTCAGCTGATCCCAACGCCCAGACAACCTGCAGATGCCCATGTCCCCGCCGATACAGATAACCGCACAGGTGGGGCCAGCCACCTTCCAGATGGCCGATGGTTCAAGATTGAATGCCAGCCGTCTACAGAAGTTAAGAGCAATACTGCTCCAGAACAAGACGCTACGATGGAACTGATCCAGCCAGTGTGGGACACGAATTGGGACTTTGTTGATCAGCGAGTGATTCCAGAAAAATGGCACACAGGTCCGCCACAACCAGCACCTCCAGGGCAGTGCCCACCTTGGGCTTGCCAAAGGCCCCTGAGGTTGAACTTTAAAGTGACTCTGTTTTTGAAAATGTTTAAAAAGGGCATGGTTGATAACAGTGGCAGAATAATCCACTCAACCATGAAAGGTCTTACCGGTAGTCGACCCAGTTGCCCAGGTTCACATAATGGTTTAAAAGGTAATGTTATGGTGTATGGAACCTTAGGTAATTTATGGTCATAAGTCTAGTTGATAACACTACCATATTGTGCATTAACATTAAGCAAATATATGTACTGTATCACTGGCAATGTAGCATGCTTTAACATGTACAATATGAACATCTACCAATAACCAGGCCATGTTTGTTTGCTAGCTAGCTCTGTGCTACAGTGCATGAAATGGTTCTGGTTATGTTTGTGCTATCTTAATATGCCACAATCAAGATACCCAGCTAACATTAACCATCACCAGCAGAGTTCTGGTTTTTCTTGGGGGATAAATGTGGCATACTGAAATACCACCATACCCGTCACAGACGTAGGAACACACACACGATGTGATGTCATCACGCCGTGACTATATTAGGGAACTAATGGCAGGAGACATGCTCTCTGGTGCTCCGCCTCTAACCTGTTACCTGCTGGACCACATTTTCCTTAGCTATTGCTAGCTTGTTGTTTAGCTGTTCCACATGTTGGTAGCTAGTTCATTAAAGCTAACCCTCAACACAGACAACGTGTCCGCTGGTCTCATTTCCAGACATGACACTGCCCCTGGCGGGTATACAACAGAGAAAATAAGTATTGAATACGTCAACATTTTTCTCATTAGACATGTTTCTGGTGGAGCCATTGACCTGAGATTTTCACCAGATTCAATTCAATTCAGCTTTATTGATATAGCGCCATTTCACAACAACAGTCATCTCATAGCAATTTCAACTGTAGGGGAAACCCCCACAATTGCAGAAAGACCTCAGCAATCAGGCGATCCCCTGTGAGCAAGCACTTGGTGACGGTGGAGAAGAAAAACTCCCTTTTAGCAGGAAGAAACCTCCAGCAGAACCAGGCTCAGGGAGGGGCAGTCATCTGCTATGACTGACTGAGGGGTGAGGGGATAGAGAAGAAGAAGAAAAGAACAGACATGTAGAGAGCAAACAGGACGACTGGGACTCAGTCTATGGGAGAGAGCAAACAGATGTTAATGACCAGCAAAAATATTTCATTGAGAATGAAGAAATGAGTGAAGCCCAGTGCCTTGTTGGAGGTCCCCCAGCTGTCTAAACCTATTAGCAGCATAACTTAGGGAGGGTTCCGGGGCACCTGATCCCACCCTAATTATAGGCTATATCAAAAAGGAAGGTTTTAACCCTATTCTTAAAAACAGAGATCGAGTCTGACTCCCGAATCCAGATTGGCAGCTGGTTCCACAGGAGAGGAGCTTGATAACTGAAGGCTCTGCCCCCCATTGTACTTTTGGAGGTTCTAGATATTCCAAGTAATCCTGCATTTTGGGAGCGTAGTGTTCTGTTAGGATGATAGGGTAGTTTAAATCTTTTAAATAAAAGGGGCCTGATTATTTAGAGATTTATAAGTGAGAAGAAGGTTTTTAAACTTAATTCTAAATTCTATGGTAAGCCAATGAAGGGAGGCCAGAACCGGAGAGATATGATCTCTTTCTAGCACCTGTTAAAACTCTTGCTGCAGCATTTTGGATCAGCTGAAGACTTTTTAAAGATATTTTAGGACAGCCTGATAATAAAGAGTTACAAGAATCTAATCTAGAGCTAACAAAAGCATGGATTACTTTCTCAGCATCACTCTGAGACAAGATGCTCCTAATCTTAGCAACATTATGCAAATGATAGAAGGTAGTCTTAGAAACAAGTTTAATATGTGAATTAAAAAACAGATCTTGATAAAAAATAATTCCAAGGTTCTTCACAGAACTATTAAGAGAAAGAGTAACCACATCCACACTGAGAGTTTGATTTGGAAAGGTATTTCTGAGTTTTTATGGCTAACTAGAATGACTTCAGTCTGAATTTAATAGCAAGAAATTACAAGTCATCCAAGCTTTGATTTCCTTAACCTTTCGAGTGTGAGCGTTTGCGTGCCCCTAGTGGCAAAGCATAGCGCTGCGCCTGTCATCTCATTGTGACATGATCAGCTCCATTGAGGATTTGTACTGATTTGTACTGATCTGCCAGTTTCAGAAGGTGGCAGACATCCGTTGGAGGACTCAATGGATGGCACGTAATACACCAAAGAAGAAGAACTCATTTTCTTTTCCTGTTTTTAGCATTTTAGCCCAGAAAGCTAATATGGCTGCCATTCATCATCGTGCACCATCACTTAGTGGGCTTTGTACACAGACAATAGCCGTGGGATACAAGCAAAATTTATGTGGGATAATCATAAGACTTTGTAGATGTGATAGAGAGCGTAAATGACTGACAGAACGCAAAAATAACAACCACGATGGGTGAAAATGCAGTGACCATGCTAGCCAGCCAGCCCCCCTTTGTCAACAGTAAGTGAGGAATTTCTGTGTTTTTTTTTTTTTAATATTGTACTGATTTCTTGTTCATATTGTTTGAAGATAAGATGATGAGGTACCTCTGTACAAAAACGGTGTCAAAAGACTGAACCATTCTTTGTGTAAATACGTCCAAAGTCCAGTTTTGACTGAGTTATGGAATTTAAAGAGGTGCCGTGACATAATGCAAATTAGATGTGTAAATTTATTCCTATCTGAAACTTTGGATCATATTTTACATCTTTCTAATTGACAGTAAGCCATTATCTCTTACCACTTTCAAGTTATAGCCTTGGAAATCAAAATTATTTTATTGACAAAAAATATTTACCACTCTTGACCACTAGGGGTTATGTCATAATTCAGCGACAGACACACTCAAAGAGTTAAGACAGGCCTCTAACTTGGCTAACTGATTACTATCATCTGGCTTCATTGACAAGTATAATTGTGTGTCATCTGTATAACAATGAAATGTATACAGTGCTTTCTAATAATGTTGCCTAGCAGAAGCATATATAAACTAAAAAGAATAGGGCCCAGCACAGATCCCTGTGGAACTCCATGACTGAGCTTTGAGTTGGAAGAAAACTCATTATTGACGTGAACAAACCGGAACCTATCAGATAAATAAGATCTAAACCACTGCAGGCGGCACGGTGGGGGAGTGGTTAGCAACTCACCCTTGGCCGGGGGATCCTGGGTTCAATCCCAGCCCCCGACCAACAGTGATCTGTGTGGAGTTTGCATGTTCTCCCTGTGTCTGCGTGGGTTTACTCCGGGATTTCTCCGGTTTCCTCCCACATGCCCAAAAACATGCAAGTTAGGTTAATTGGCATCAAACTGGGGATTCTAAATTGTCCTTAGGTGTGACTGTGAGAGTGAATGGTTGTCTGTCTCTGTGTTGGCCCTGCGATGGACTGGCGATCTGTCCAGGGTGTACCCTGCCTCTCGCCCAAAGATGCTGGGATAGGCTCCAGCCCCCCTGCGACCCGAAAAGGATTAAGCAGAAGAAGGTGAATGAATGAATAAACCACTGCAACGAAGTTCCATTTAGTCCAACAAGGTGTTCTAGTTTATTAAGTAAAATATTATGATCTATAGTATCAAAAGCTGCACTAAGGTCCAAAAGGACAAGTACAGAAACAAGTCCATTATCAGATGTGATAAGGAGGTCATTAGTGACCTTCACTAAAGCTGTTTCAGTACTATGATGGAAATAAACCATTTCCCTGCAAGTGGTCAAATAATTGCGTAGCAACAACTCTTAAGATTTTTGAAATGAAAGGCAAATTAGAGATTGGTCTATAGTTAGCTAAAACTCCTGGATCCAGCATTGGGGTTTTAAGTTTTCAATAATAAAATTTCATCCATCAGAGATAAAATCAATCAGATTCTTCCCACAGTTAACTTAAATACTGTAACTACTACAACTCCTTCTATTGATGTCTGTCTTGATGAGTTTACTCCAATCGACCTTTGTGAGTTAGACAAAATAGTTTCCTCATCCAAACCTTCAACTTGTCTTTTAGACCCTATTCCTACCAGTTTATTTGAAGAAGTCTTCCCACTTATTGGTAGTTTTATTCTTAATATAATCAATTCTTCATTAACTTTAGGCCATGTACCACAGGCTTTTAAAACGGCTGTAATTAAACCCTTACTCAAAAAGCCAACGCTAGATCCAGGAGCTTTAGCTAACTATAGACCAATCTCTAATCTCCCTTTCATTTCAAAAATCTTAGAAAGAGTTGTTGCTACGCAGTTATTTGACCACCTGCAGGGAAATGGTTTACTTGAAGAGTTTCAATCTGGGTTTAGAATCCATCATAGTACTGAAACAGCCTTAGCGAAGGTCACTAACGACCTCCTCATTGCATCTGATAATGGACTAGTTTCTGTACTTGTCCTTTTAGATCTTAGTGCAGCTTTTGATACTATTGATCATAATATTCTACTTGATAGATTAGAACACTATGTTGGACTTAATGGAACTTCGTTGCAGTGGTTTAGATCTTATTTATCTGATAGGTTCCAGTTTATTCATGTAAATGATGAGTTTTCTTTCAGCTCAAAGCTTAGTCATGGAGTTCCACAGGGATCTGTGCTAGGCCCTACTCTTTTTAGTTTATATATGCTTCCGTTAGGCAACATTATTAGAAAGCACTGTATACATTTTCATTGTTATGCAGATGACACACAATTATACCAGTCAATGAAGCCAGATGATACTAATCAATTAGCCAAGTTAGAAGCCTGTCTTAAGGAAATCAAAGCCTGGATGACTTGTAATTTCCTGCTATTAAATTCAGATAAGACTGAAGTCATTCTTGTTGGTCCAAAAAACCTTAGAAATTCCTTTCCAAATCAAACTTTCAGTTTGGATGCAGTTACTCTTTCTCTTAATAGCTCTGTGAGGAACCTTGGAGTTATTTTTGATCAGGATTTGTCCTTCAATTCACATATTAAATTTGTTTCTAAGACTGCCTTCTATCATTTGCGTAATATTGCCAAGATTAGGAGCATCTTGTCTCAGAGTGATGCTGAGAAGCTGATCCACGCTTTTGTTAGCTCGAGATTAGATTATTGTAATTCTTTATTATCAGGCTGTCCTAAAACATCTTTAAAAAGTCTTCAGCTGATCCAAAATGCTGCAGCAAGAGTTTTAATAGGTACTAGAAAGAGAGATCATATCTCTCCGGTTCTGGCCTCCCTTCATTGGCTTCCCATAGAGTTTAGAATTAAGTTTAAAATCCTTCTTCTTACTTACAAAGCTCTAAACAATCAGGCTCCTTTTTATTTAAAAGATCTGATACTACCGTATTATCCTAACAGAGCACTACGCTCCCAAAATGCAGGATTACTTGTAACACCTAGAATCTCCAAAAGTACAATGGGAGGCAGAGCCTTCAGTTATCAAGCTCCTCTCCTGTGGAATCAGCTGCCAATCTGGATTCGGGAGTCAGACTCGATCTCTGTTTTTAAGAATAGGGCTAAAACCTACCTTTTTGATATAGCCTACAATTAGGGAGGGGTCATGTGTTTCTGAACCCTCCCTTAGTTATGCTGCTAATAGGTTTAGTCAGCCGGGGGACCTCCAGTAATGCACTGGGCCTCACTCCTTTCCTCACTCTCTATGAAATATTTTTTTTTTTTTTTGCTGGTCATTAACATTTGTTTGTTCTCTCCCATAGATTGAGTCCCCATCGTGCTGTTTGCTCTCTACATGTCTGTTCTTTTCTTCTTCTCTATCCCCTCACCCCCCAGCCAGTCGCAGCAGATGACTGCCCCTCCCTGAGCCTGGTTCTGCTGGAGGTTTCTTCCTGTTAAAAGGGAGTTTTTCCTCTCCACCGTCGCCAAGTGCTTGCTCACAGGGGATCGCCTGATTGCAGAAAGACCCCATCTTTCTGCAACTGTGGGGGTCCCCCCTACAGTTGATAGTGCTATGAGATGACTGTTGTTGTGAAATGGCGCTATATAAATAAAGTTGAATTGAATTGAAGTAAGGGTTTAATTACAGCAGTTTTAAAAGCCTGTGGTACATGGCCTAATGACAAATTAATTATTTGAAGAATAGAGGTACCAATAAATGGGAAGACTGTGGAGGTAAAAATAAGTTCAGGCGAGACGCTACAATCTGGAAGGTTTTAGAGTTTTATTCCTCCATCATCATGAGACACACTGTAGTGCTGTGCGCTGTGCTGAGTGTGCTGTGTGTGTCAGTGCCCTTTTATACAGACAAGAGAGAATGCATGGCACATTTGCATATTGATATACATATCAGTCAATGCATATCAACCGCGTGATTAACTGGCGCCGGACTTCCTCTCCTTAATCCGGGGATGTATAACAATAGTCATTGTTCTGGTTGTCCCCCTAGGGCAGGGGTGCTCACACTTTTTCAGCATGTGAGCTACTTATAAAACAACCAAGTCAAAATGATCTACCCACTACAAAAATGCAAAACATATAATTATTTTCAAATGTATTAAGGATTCTTTGTATGTAAGATAAGATAAGATAAGATAAGCCTTTATTAGTCCCACAACGGGGAAATTCCAGGATTGCAACAGCACAGGGATAGCAACACTCAGAGCAACAATCAGAAGGCAAGAAAAAAAAAAAAAACAAAAAAAAAAAAACAAGCAAGCAAGAGCAGCTAATATACATATGTACATATTACTATAAAATATATATATACACACACACACACACACACACACACAGTGCAGAGCATTGTAGCTGGATGGAATAAATATATGAATATATGAACACACAGTGCAGAGCATTGTAGCTAGATGGAATAAATATGTAAATATATAAACACCCACAGTACGGAGCATTGCAGCTAGGTGGAATAAATATGCAAGTATATAAACACACACAGTGCGGAGTAGCTAGATGGAATAATATGTAGATATATAAAAACACAGTGCGGAGCATTGTAGCTAGATGGAATAAATATATAGATATATAAATATAAACACACCCAGTGCTGAGCATTGTAGCTAGATGGAATAAATATATAGATATATAAATATAAACACACCCAGTGCAGAGCATTGTAGCTAGATGGAATAAATATGTAAATATATAAACACACACAGTGCAGAGCATTGTTGCTAGGTGGGATGAAACAGCATAACCGTCTATTTAGTTATCCTACATGGTATGATTATGTGCCCATACATATTCTCACCCTCCATAGCGACCGGTATGTTCCTAGTTGTATGCCGGAGAGGACCATTGTGTAAGTCTATTGCATCTTTTGCATTCAAAAAAAACTATTAGTTTGTTACGTCTTTTTGCTATCTCTGCGAGCAGCCCTGCTTAGGTTGTACAGTCTGACAGCCGTTGGTAGGAAGGACCTACGAAACCTCTCGGTTGTGCACCTGGGATGATGTAGTCTGCTGCTAAATGAGCTCCTCAGTGCATCCAGTATGTCCTGCATAGGGTGGAACTCGGACTCCAGCAGAGATGACAGTTTAGCCACCGTCCTTCTCTCTCCTATCTCCTCCATCGGATCAAGGCGTTGCCCCAGGACAGAGCTAGCTTTCTTAATCAGTTTGTTCAGTCTCTTCCTATCGGCTGCAGTAATGCCACTGCCCCAGCAGACCACTCCAAAAGTGATGGCTGATGCCACCACCGTGTCATAGAATGACTTCAGCAGCGCCCCTTGTACACCAAAAGACCTGAGTCTCCTCAGCAGGAACAGCCTGCGCTGTCCCTTCTTGTAGAGTGCGTCAGTATTGTGTGACCAGTCTAGTTTATTGTTCAGATGAATACCCAGGTACTTGTAGGATGTCACCATCTCGATGTCTGTTCCCTGTATATTTACTGGTGCTGTGAGGGGCTGCCCATGCCTGCGGCAGTCCACCACCAGCTCCTTAGTTTTCCTCGCGTTGATCTGGAGGCAGTTCCGATGGCACCAGTCCACAAAATCCTGGATAAGCCCTCTGTACTCAGCTTCATCTCCGCTGGAGATGAGACCAACGATCGCAGAGTCATCAGAGAACTTCTGTAGATGGCAATGTGTTGTGTTGTGTGAGAAGTCTGCAGTATAAAGAGTGAACAGGAAGGGAGCCAGCACCGTTCCCTGGGGGGCCCCCGTGCCACTGATGATCGTGTCGGAAACACAGTCCCGGGTTCTCACAAACTGAGGCCGGTTCGTGAGGTAGTCCAGGATCCATGATGACAGGTGCTGGTCCACCCCTGCGCGCAGCAGCTTGTCCTTCAGGATCATCGGTTGGATGGTGTTGAAAGCACTGGAGAAGTCAAAGAACATGATCCTCACCATATTCCCGGGCTTCTCCAGGTGGGACAGAGAACGGTGAAGGAGGAAGATCACCGCATCCTCCACCCCAATGCCATGCTGGTAGGCGAACTGGAGTGGATCCATCGCTGGTTCCACCAGGGGGCGGAGATGAGCAAGGAGCAGTCTCTCCAGGGTCTTCATCAAGTGGGACGTCAAGGCCACCGGTCTGAAGCTGTTCAGGTCTTTGGGGTGGGAAGTTTTTGGTACAGGTACCACACAAGATGTTTTCCACAGCTGTGGTATCCTCCCCAGTTTCAGGCTCATGTTGAAGATATACGTCACAATCCCACACAGCTGGTCTGCACAGGACTTGAGGAGCTTTGCGCTGATGCCGTCCGGTCCCGACGCCTTCCTCGCCTTGATCTTCCTCAGCTCCGTCCTCACCTGGGTCTTGGTCAGGGTCAGGATGGGGGGCTGTGTGTTGGGAGTGGGGGGGGGTGTCGGTGGAGTGGGGAGTGGGTAGCAGGACTTGATTTCTTAGAGGCAGCAGTGGTTGTTGTGCAGACAGGGGGGAGGGTGGTTGGTCAAATCTATTGAAAAACAGATTCAGGTTGTTCGCCCACTCCCTGCCCCCCGTGGCCTGGGGGGAGGTATTCTGGAGCCCCGAGATGGTTTTGAGGTTTCTCCAGACCCCGCTGATGTCGCTCTGTTGCAGCTTGTCCTCCATCTTCTTCCTGAAGCTGTCCTTGCCTTCTCTGATCTTTCTCCTCAGCTCCCTCTGTACGGACTTCAGCATCTCCCTGTTCCCCGACCTGAAGATCCTCTTCTTCTCTCTCAGAAGTGTTTTTATCTCAGGGTTGATCCAGGGTTTGTTGTTTGAGTGACGCCGTATGGTCTTGGTGGGAATGGATTTGTCCACACAGAAGCTGAGGTAGCCCGTGAAGGTGTGAATGAGGCCATCGATGTCCTCACCATGTGGATCGCAGAGCTGCTTCCAGGCAGTGGCTTCAAAACAGTCCTTTAGAGTGTCCATTGTCTCCTCAGACCATAACTCCACAGTGTGCATGGCCGGAGGTTGTCTGTGCACTAGGGGTTTGTACACCGGTCGGAGATGAACCAAGTTGTGATCCGATCTCCCGAGTGGGGGGAGTTGTGATGAGGTGTACGCCTCCTTAGTGTTTGCGTAGAACAAATCCAGTGTTTTATTGTCTCTAGTGTGGCATGTGACATACTGGGTGAAAGTGGGCAGAATGGGAGACAGTGAAACGTGGTTGAAATCGCCTGAGATGAGGAGAAGAGCATCTGGGTGTTCTGTCTGCAGCCTGCTGGTTACTGAATGGATGACGTCACGCGCTGTCCCAGCGTTCGCCGTCGGATTTGCATAAACAACAATGCAGATCACGTGTGAGTGTTCTCTCGGGAGATATGTAGGCCTCATGCTAACAGCTAGCAACTCAATGTCTTTGCTGCAGTGTCGTTGTTTAACAGTGATATGTCCCGGTCTACACCAGTTGTTGTTAACATACATTATCACTCCACCGCCCCTAGTTTTGCCACTCTCTGGTGTTCGGTCAGCTCGTATCATGTGAAAACCCTCCAGCTCAATGTTAGCATCTGCTGCTAGTTCAGTTAGCCACGTCTCAGTAAACAAAAGGAGAGAGCACTCCCGGTAAGTGCTATCATAACGGGAGATAGCCGCTAGCTCATCTAACTTTCCCAGTATCGACCGTACATTTCCCATGACAACAGATGGAAGGGAGGGTCTGTACCTTATATTTTTTGTCCTCTGCCTTACTCCAGCCCGGCAGCCGCGGCGTTTTCGCCTCAGTTCTCTCGGTATGTCGAGTTTTTCCAGTGGGACCGGGTGGCGGTTAAATGCTAGCAGCTCTTCCCTGTTGTATCGAATCCTGCTATAAACAGTGGCTCCGTCCACCGGCTCAGGAGACATTTGGGACGATCTGTGTGTCCGTGATATAAGTGGGGTGAAAAAAAAAGTGATCAAAAGAGAGAGGAAGGGAAAAAAAAAAAACTCGGAATCGAGCCGCTGTTGCAAAAGGCAGCCGACTGGTGTGGCGCCAGTATGTACAATGTACATGTACAATGTATGTTGAAGTACCTTGCATAACTGAATAAGCCAATATTGCACAACACACATAATAAATGACTATTAACATTTTTTGTAATTACCTGAGTTTACTTTGATGACTTGCACTGAATTGAATCAGCCAGGGATGCATAGTCCGGACAGTAGCTGCTGACCGCCAGCCTCAAGCACATTTCCAAATGTTCATCAGTCATGGTGGAACGGTATTTGGACTTAATGATCTTCATGTAGGAAAAGGCTGACTCACATAAATAAGTGGAGCCAAATAATGCAGTCAAGGAGGTAGCACATTTCCTCATGTTGGGGTACTTTTCCTCTGTGAGTAAGTTCCAGAGTGGCGGCTTTCGCTTTTGAAGTTTGTTGAGTGAAAAATGACTGCTGTCCAGACAACTGGGATTTTAGTTCCTCCACCTTTCTCTTTCTCAGCTGGCTTTTCGGCGGAAAGTCGATGTCGTATTTTCCATGAACAGTCCGAAAATGCCGCTCCACATTTCCCTTCTTTGGTATTGCGATGGTAGACTGGCAGATGAGGCAAACGCACTTCGAAAATGACATCGTGAAAAAAAAGTCCACCTCCCATTCCGTATGAAAGTGATATGTTTTTGCCTTCTTACTTGGTCCAGCTTTCTCACTCATTTTGATCACCATATGTTTTAGCAAGGGCTTAAAATCTGAGGTAATTCGCTGACTAGCTTGTAAGTTTTGCTGTGCTTAGCGCCGTTGTTTACGCATGAGCGGTGACCTAAAGGTCAAAATTCAGTTGTCATCTGAATGGTTGCCCTGTATGTCAATCAAGTGACGGGATGTTTGATCGGCTGACAAATATTTTTTTTTAATGTCACGCTGCGATCGACCAGTACTACCTCCGCGATCAACCAGTAGATCGCGATTGACGTAATGAGCACCCCTGCCCTAGGGGCTCTCTGTCCGTATGCAAATTGTTCTGCTTCCTGCCCTAGCTGAGTGTGAAGATTGAATGTCCATGTAGATTGTGGTGGGTCACCACAAGACTTCTTTAAATAACCCAGTAGGAATAGGGTCTAAAAGACAAGTTGAAGGCTTGGATGAGGAAATTATTTTATCTAACTCTAAAAGGTCGATTGGAGTAAACTCATCCAAACAGATATCAATTGAAGGAGTTGTAGTTGTTACTGTATTTAAGTTAACGGTGGGAAGAATCTGACTGATTTTATCTCTGATAGATGAAATTTTATTTTTGAAGAAGTTCATAAAGTCCTGACTAGTAAGGGAATGCTAGGATTGACAGAGTCCTGACTCTTTGTCAACCTGGCTACAGTGCTAAAAAGAAATATGGGATTATTCTTGTTCTCTTCTATTAATGTGGAATAATAACTTGTTCTAGCTTTCCTAAGAGATTTTTTATAAATTAGAAGATGACTTCTCCAAGCTAATTAGATTTAATCTAATTAAGTGGAGCACCATTTTCTTTCTAACTGACGAGTCTTCTTTTTGAAGCTACGAGTTTCTATGTTTAACCAAGGAGTTAGAAATCTCTGATTAGACTTTTTCTTTTTTAAAGGGGCCATGATGTCTAGGGTCTCATACAGAGAATCTGTCACGCTATCTACCATGCTATTAATTACAGAAGGAGCAAACGCTCCATAGCTTATCTCCATTGTGTTGACACATGGCATAGAGGAAACAATGTGCATAAATTTGGTAACAACATCATCTGAGAGGCATCTACTGTAGTAACATTTTTTCTTTAGGAGCCAGATAGTCAGAGTAAAATCAAAAGTTAACAGATAATGGTCTGACCGTACAGGGTTATGAGGAGACACTACTAGATTTTTCTGTTTCGATGCCATATGTCAGAACAAGGTCCAACGTGTGGTGGAGATAATGGGTAGAATTTCCTACTTTCTGAGAAAACCCCATTGAGCCTAATATTGAATTAAATGCCATATTAAGGCAATCACTATCTACATCTACATGTATATTAAAGTCCCCTACTATAATTATTCTATCCAATGTCAGCACTAAATCCACTAAGAATTCGGCAAATTTGGATAAAAACTCTGAGTAGGCTGAGGGAGGACTATAAACTATGGCAAATATAATTGGGTTTAACGTAAAATTACTAAGATGCCCAAAAACTGATGCCCAGGACCTCAAAGGAGTTATAACATGTTTTTTTGGTTTACATGAACTAGCAGTTTGGAATGGTAAATTGTTGCTACTCCTCCTCCACACCAGAACTTCTGGGATTTTGACAGTTTAAATAACCAGAGGGAGTTGATTCATTTAAACCAACATAGTCCTCTTGCCTTAACCAAGTCTCTGTATGGGATATTAAATCAATCTGATGATCAATTAACAGATCATGGACTCGCAAAGACTTGGGAGTTAGAGACCTAATATTTAACAAACCACATTTAATTTTTAAATTATGAGGAGGAACAGAGGCCAAGTCATTAAATCCCGAGGCTTCATGTTTAATTTGAGTTTTACCAATTTTGTGTTTAATCACTTTTTTTTAATTTACTTTGGAGGGAGCAGACAGTGATTCCAGATATCAGTAACAACCCAGGTAATCCATGCATACAATGAAATCAAGGCAACTGTGTTCACAAAACAAGTTATATTTAATAAAGTCGGTGGTGGAGTGGTTAGCACTGTGGCAGCACAGCAACTCACCCTTTGCCTGGGGATCCTGGGTTCGATCCCAGCCCCCGACCAACAGTGATCTGTGTGGAGTTTGCATGTTCTCCCCGTGTCTGCACGGGTTTACTCCGGGATTTCTCCGGTTTCCCCCCACATGCCAAAAACATGCAAGTTAGGTTAATTGGCATCAAAATGGGGATTCTAAATTGTCCTTAGGTATGACTGTGAGAGTGAATGGTTGTCTGTCTCTCTGTGTTGGCCCTGCGATGGACTGGCGGTCTGTCCACGGTGTACCCTGCCTCTCGCCCAAAAAGATGCTGGGATAGGCTCCAGCCCCCCGCGACCCAAAAAGGATTAAGCGGAAGAAGATGGATGGATGGATGGATGGATGGATGAATGACACAGAGAATAAAAATTGAACACATGAAGAAAAAGAGGTACAAAAAGGCATAGAAAGCCAAGAAACCAGCTGAAATCCATTAGAATTTAGGAAGCCATCCCCCATCAGTGCAAATTAATTTCAGCTGGTTTAGTCCTGACTGATAGCTTTTGAAAAGATCTGTGAATATCAGATTGTCACACCACAAAGAATTCATGATGGGTAGAAGAAAAGAGCTCTCTCTAGACCTTTGCAACCGTATTGTTGCAAAACATAATGATGGCATTGGTTACAGGCACATTTCTAAACTGCTGAATGTTCCAGTGAGCACTGTTGGACCCATCATTCAGAAGTGGAAAGAACATTTTACCATAAACCAGCCATGACCAGGTGCTCCTCAAAAGATTTCTGGCAGTGGAGTCAAAAGAATTATCAGAAGAGTTATCCAAGAGCCAAAGACCACTTGTGGAGAGCTCCAGAAAGACCTGGAGTTAGCAGATAATGCTGTTTCAAAAAAAAATAATAAGTAATGCACTCAACCGACATGGGCTCTATGCCACTCACCTCCCAAGACTCCATTGCTGAAGAAAAAGCATGTTGAAGCTTGTTTAAAGTTTGCTGCACAGCATTTGGGCAAGCCAGTAAAATACTGGGAGAATATAGTCTGGTCAGATGAGACCAAAATTTAACTTTTTGGATGCCACAACACACAGCATGTTTGGAGGAGAAATGGCACTGCATATTCCATCATGGTGTAGGGGGTCTTTTTCAGCACAAGGTACAGGCAGACTTCATATAATAGAAGGAAAGATGAATGGACAAATGTACAGAGACATCCTTGATAACAACCTGTTGCCATCTGCCAAGATGCTGAAGATGAAATGAGGGTGGACATTTCAGCAAGACAATGATCCCAAACACACAGCCAAACAAACTCTCAGCTGACTCCAGAGAAAGAAAATACAGCTTCTAGAATGGCCCTGTCAGTTACCTGACCTGAATCCAATTGAAAATCTATGGAACGAACTTAAGATCAGAGTTCATAGAAGACATCCACCGAACTTTCAAGATTTGACAGTTTGTCTGGAAGAATGGGCTAAAATCACTTCTGAGCAATCCTTGCGCCAAGTTTCTCCATACAGGAGGTGTCTGGAAGCGGTTATTAGGAACAAAGGCTTTTCTACTAAATATTAAATGAATTTCACCAAGCATGTTCAATACTTATTCTCTGTGTCATTCCACTTTATTAAATATAACTTGTTTTGTGAACACAGTTGCCTTGTTTTCATTGTATGTATGGATTACGTGGGTTGTTACTGATATATCAGTTATATCAGTAACTGATATATCAATATCAGTTGATCCAAAATTCTGCTGCAAGAGTTTTAACAGGTGCTAGAAAGAGAGATCATATCGCTCCGCTTCTGGCCTCCCTTCATTGGCTTCCCATAGAGTTTAGAATTAAGTTTAAAATCCTTCTTCTCACTTTCAAAGCTCTAAACAATCAGGCCCCTTTTTATTTAAAAGATCTGATATTAACCTATTATCCTAACAGAGCACTACGCTCCCAAAATGCTGGATTACTTGTAATACCTAGAATCTCCAAAAGTACAATGGGGGGGCAGAGCCTTAAGTTATCAAGCTCCTCCTCTCTTGTGGAACAAGCTGCCAATCTGGATTCGGGAGTCAGACTCGATCTCTGTTTTTAAGAATGGGGTTAAAACCTATTCTAATCTAGTTATAATCTATTCTAGTTAAAAAAAAAAAAAAAAAAAAAAAAAAACTTCCTTTTTGATATAGCCTACAATTAGGGAGGGATCATATGTTTCTGAATCCTCCCTTAGTTATGCTGCTATTAGGTTTAGACAGCCGGGGGACCTCCAAAAATTGCACTGGGCTTCACTCCTTTCTTCACTCTCAATGAAATATTTTTTTTTTTTACTGGTCATTAACATCTGTTTGTTCTCTCCCATAGATTGAGTCCCCTTCGTGCTGTTTGCTCTCTTCATGTCTGTTCTTTTCATCTTCTCTATCCCCTCACCCCCCAGCCAGTCGCAGCAGATGACTGCCCCTCCCTGAGCCTGGTTCTGCTGGAGGGTTCTTCCTGTTAAAAGGGAGTTTTTCCTCTCTACCATCGCCAAGCACTTGCTCACAGGGGATTACCTGATTCCTGGGGTCTTTCTGCAATTGTGGGGGTTTCTCCTACAGTTGCAAGTGCTATGAGATGACTGTTGTTGTGAAATGGCGCTATATACTGTAAATAACATTGAATTGAATTGAACTGAACTGAATATCTGGTGAAAATCTCAGGCCAATGGCCCCATCAGAAATATGCTTAACAAGAAAAATGTTGACATGTTCAATACTTATTTTCCCTGTGGTATTTTGGCTGTGGAGGGTAAGACAGGGACTCCCACTCGTCACTTTGATGGGTTGTACTTTTCTCAAATGACATCTAAATAATAAACCTATCGCAAAGTGAAACTACAAAACTACAGCTCCCATAAGCACTATCTGCACACACACAGTGTATTCTCATTGGTCCACTGTCAGCCAGCTGCAGCCCAAGAGTCTGGCTCTGCAGGTCAGCTCATTTCTTTCCAGATGAGAAACAGCGATGAACAGACAGCAACCCCTCTCAGCAATCAGATCACGGGGACAACTGCCCCTGATCTCCTGTTTTCCCAGTGGTGAGAATAACCTCTGCTCTCCCCCACATCAGCTACTACCTCTGTGGTTAAATATGATTATTTGTAGAGCAAGAAGTTCCCATTTACTGTCTGCAATTGTGCAAATTTAAGTTTTCATATAACAGAGAGAGAAAAAGCGATTAAACTTTATGCTGCTGTAAAGAGCAAATGAAGCTTCTTCTGAGTAACTTTGATCTTATTATCTATGATGTCTGTGATATACAGCTATTTCATGAAAGTAAAACCTCTATGTATTTTTAATGTGCTGGTCCAGGGCGTCAAACGTGGTTTCACTGAGTTATATGAATTTTAGTGAATATGAATATGATTTTTTTCTTTATAAAGCTTAATGTATATATCTAGGAAATCCTGTTACCATATTTGGAGTTGTTGAGCAGTGGGAAAAAAAAACAGATTGAAGGATGTTGATGTGACTGCGAATGTTCAGTTCTATCACTGGCTGTTCAGCTTATCACTAGTGTTTTCTGCATGGACTCAGTAGACACAATCTTAGTCATGAATGAAATAATCAAGAGGCTCAGCAAACCTTATCACACTGAGTCATGAATGAACTTATCAAGAAGAGACCCCACCCCGACGATCCCTTGGATATACGTATATTAGCCAGAAACACTCTGTTAGTTAAGTCAATGCACTGCGGCAGTCTGTGAACGCTGTACTCTGTATTGTCTTCCGCTGATGAGTGCATATTAAATTTGCTGAAACTTTAATCCTGCCTTCTTCTTGACTACTGGTTGAAGAGATTTTTCTAACACTGTGCCAAGTGTTAAGGGTGAATAAGTGTGAGTGTGTAAGAGAGAGCACGAGTAAATGTGAGTAAGTCAGAGCATGAATGAAGTGTGTATAACGCCATCTTCTTTGCTGCTGTCTGTTGGGGTAGCAGTATCAGGGCCAGAGACACCAACAGATTTGACAAGATTATCAAGAGGGCTGGCTCTGTAATTGGTCTCAGACCGGAGATCTTTGAGACAGTGGTGGAGAGGAGAACACTAAATAAACTGCGATCTATCGTGGACAATCCTGATCACCCACTCCACCACACACTAGACAGACAGCAAAGCACTTTCTCCAGTAGAGTACTACAGCTTCGCTGTCGAACGGCCAGATACAGGAAATATTTCCTGCCACATGCAATTTCACTGTACAATAACTCATTATGATGTTGTATTCTGCTCATAGCTATGCTGCCATACTGCACCTTACAGACTAACTGGTACCTCACATTTCACTCTGCTCCTGATAGTCCTTCTTTGTGCAATGGGATGATTCCTGTGTTTATACGGGTCATCATATATTAAGCTATGATGTATATAGGTTTTATAGTCGTGTTAGTTTTTACTTTCCACGGGTAATCCCTTTGTCTGTCATGTGTGTGTTTCTGTTGTTTGGTTGTCTACTGCCATGCTGCTGTTACAATGTAATTTCCCAGTTTGGGATCAATAAAGTACATCTATCTATCTAGCTATGTATATACTGTATGAGTGAGCATGAGTGGACGGAAGTATGTGTGAGTGCGAGCAACTGTGAGGGCAAGTGGGAATGGGAGCAAAACTGAACCAGTATGGGAGTGGGTGAGAGTGAATGAGTCTTGAGTGTGGGAGTTCGAGTGTAAGATTGTGTGAAGGAGAGGGTGAGTGAGAGTGTGAGTGAGAATGAGAGTGAGTTAGGGAGTGCATGTGAGTATGGGTGAGTGCGTGTGAGAGCATGAGGGTGTGAGTGCGTGAGAGTGAGTGTATGTGCTGATGGGGAGTCCTGGACTGAGGAGATGGCGCCTCCTGGTACCTCCTGGCCGCATGGGCTCCCTTGGATTAGGGCTGGCTCGTGGGGCTTCCCGTGTCTTTCTGCCACCTTCCCTGGGTGAGGGGGCCTGTGCATTATGTTTCCTGGCAAACCACTCAAACACACACACTCCCTTTGAGTGCACTCTCATACATGTGCATACACACACATGCACACACACATATGTTCTTTTACAGGTGCAGATACCAGACTTGTGATGGCACCTTTTCAGAGGAAGAGACAGTTTGTCTTTTGTTTGTTTTAGTTGTGTCAGTGTGTTTTTTTCTGTTTGTTCCTCGCTCTTTTCTTTCTCCCACCCAACCCCTCCCTTCCCCATTCACCCCCTGCTGAGTCTATCATGGGTAAAACAATTTAAATAAAGTATTAAAAATTATTACAAGAGGAGTCTTTAAAAAATATACAGTACATAGATATGTGCTGTAAAAGAAGAAAAAGCTATCTCTATTGCCATTCAGTCCATACAGCTAATCATGTACAGTACAACAAAATTACATTTCTCCTATCTACAACGTTAATCACATGTAGAATCAGAGGGGTCACTGCCATGCAAGGCGCCACCACAAACAACTTCTCCCATTCTGTTATGCTGAGCACCAAGCTAGAAGGCAGGAAGTACCACTTTTATATGGTCTTTTGTATGACCCAGCCGGGACTTGAACCCCCAACCTCCCGGTTGTGGAGCAGATGCTCTATCAACTAGGCCACCACTCCGGTGGTAAAAAGCTCCTTTTGACAAAGTAAATCTGTTTGGCACAATAAGGGAAGCAGATTTCTGTTCTGCTTACCTAGCTGCTTGACAAGACAAGGGGAAAAAAGAAATTTCCCCTGACCCACTTCTGGTTATTGTAGGAGGCTGAAATTCCACATGTATAATAATCCATATCTCTATAGGTCAGGTTGAAATTTGCAGCTATGAATGCCAAAGAGCTTCTGCTAAGGTGGAGTAAGGTGTGATATTGGAGCCAGTTGAATGCAGAGCAGTCATCAGGTTCACGTACTTGAGAAGCCACACACCACCGGCGACATCCGATTAGATGAAGGAGACTTATGGGGAGGATGCCCCATTGTATGATGTAGTCAAGTGCTGGTATTGACAGTTCAAGTAGATCATTGTGGGGTCTGTGGAAAAAAAAATCATCCGTGACCATTTGCACGTGCACTAGTTGTCGGCATGATGGATTCCCCAGTTGCTCACACCTTTCAAGAAGCAGGAACAAGTCAAATGCTCCCAGGCTCTTTTGGCCATGTGCCACGAAAACCAGGAGGACTTCTTCGACACACTAATTACAGAGGACAGAACATGGGTCCATCACTATGAATCAGAGATGAAAGCCCGGTCGAAGCAATGGAAGGATTATTACTGACCACCTCCAAAGAAGGCACGTGTCCAACCCTCGGTGGGCAAGGTCATGCTCACGGTCTTTTGGGACCAGCACTGTAAATTGTAAATTGCTTTTTAAGGACAGTGCAGGTTGATGAACATTGATATTAATCAACATAAAGGGAGAACCTTGGTGGTACCTATGTAGAGAAAGACTTAAAACTGTTTCAAGTTTGGTTCCTCTCAGTCTGTGGGAAATGAGTCCGGGGGAAATCTTTAATGAACAGCTGTTGTAATGCCGTAGCAGGCTAGGAGCCATAGTAACGTTGTCAGTGTTATGTCTGAAATTAGGACAGCAGAGGCTGAAGCTGGACTGAACGATGGTTTATTTATCAGACACTGATAACAGCACATGTTACAGTAAATAGCTGTTATGCTAACTGGGTTTGAGTACAGGCTGGCGTTGGTTGTAGAGGTGGAGCGTCAAAGAGGCAGTCTCCTGCCTTCAGTCCCCTAATAAAGGGCTAGACGTGATGACGTCATCCGTGATGCCTTCGTCACTACAACTGCCATCTGCACAGTCCGTGCAATGTTACTTCACAACATTCAACCCCCACCCCCCCCAGGAAAACCAAAAACATTATGAACATTTCTGTATTGTTTAAGAGTTACAACAACAGAGTGAACGGAAACTGGGCCACCGGGTAGACCACTGGTTGACCCTGCATGACTGAGTGGGTTATTCTGCCACTTCTGAAGCAGTCGTTCTCTGCTAAACAGGTTTTTTTTTAGCGTCACCACTGAGTTTCTCAGTTCAGGGGCCTCTGGTGAGCCCTCAGTGGGTACGGCCCTGGAGGCGCTGGGTGCGGCAGATCTGGTTGTCCCGCTGCAAAGTCCCAGTCCGGATCCCACACTGGCTGGATTGGTTCCGGGACAGCTGTTCTCACCCTTCGCAGATGGCTGGCGTGCCATCTAGATCAAGTGGAAGGTGGCTGGCCCCAACTGCACAGCGATTCTCATCAGCGATAACGGGACCGTCTGTGGGTCCAGGCATTTGGATCGTCGGATCCGAACCCATTCCAGCACTGTGAACCGATTGGTTCAGCCGCACTTGGTGTTGTGGCAGCATGCCTTTCACGCCGGTGGCAGGACGTGCCCTCGGTTGGCATTGCTCTGGTGGGTCCTGCTGGGCCACAAACTCTCTATTCTGCAGCACTGTGGCGGCTCCTTGCTGCTGATTCTGAGCAAGGATGCGAGATGAGTCTGATTTCTGCCCCCCTCCTCACTGTCTTCTCTCTGTGGGGTCAAGCTCAGAGCGGCTGTACCCTTGTCTGCGTGTGTTGTGCTCCCATCATCAGCGGTCAAACTGCCAAACTGTGGCAAGGGGCCCAAGCATGCTTCCATGTCAAATTCTTGATGTTTTCTCCTCGTCGCCGAATGTTTTGTTGTGGAATCAGGACAGCAGAGGAAGGAGCTGGACTGAGCAATGGTTTATTTAACAGACAATGCTAATAGCACATGTTACAGTAAATAGCCGTTATGCTATCTGGGTTTGAGTACAGGCTGACATTGGTTGTAGAGGCGGAGTGTCAAAGAGGCAGTCTCCCACCATCAGTCCCCTAATATAGGGCTGGACATGATGACGTCATCTGTGATGCCTTCGTCACTATGTCTGCACAGTCTGTTGTAATATGACTTCACAACAGTCAGTATGGGTTTGTATGTTCACAGGGATCCTGTAACAGTCATTTAAATGGGTGGAGATGAAGGGGTTGGTTTTTATTTTCCCCGTTTTTCCATGGAAGCTACTTGAGATACCCAAATAGATGCACAAAAGCACTGAAAACGTGGGACTGGGAACTGCATTGACATGTGGAAAAATGGCAAATGTGCACTTTAAAATCTCCCTCCAAAAGCTAGCTTACAGGGGAATTTGTAATATTGTCTGTGTTTTAGGTTCTTACACCACACTATGTATTCAATTCAATTCAATTCAATCCAGACAACTTTATTCCTCAAGGGACAACTAATTTAAAAAGCAACTGTACATTGATGCACCAGGGTTGTGCAAAGACAATAAACAATACAAGAAGTCAAACTGAGAGTCACATCTAACCAACCATTAGAGAAAGTGCTATAATAAATAATACTATAAAAAAAATACAACAATGAGATTGGGGGTTACTAAAAGAATGAAAGAACAGTCATGATAAAAACAAAACCTGAAACCCGTATACTTCACTCTATTAAAGCAAGAAATCTCTGTGTGTCTGTCTGTGTGTCTGTCATATTTATAGGACATCATAGGACGGCTTCTGATCTCTGCCTGATCATCATAGGATGTCCTATGAACTCAGGCATCATAGGACTCGCGATGCCGTCATAAAGATATGATGTGTATATGACGAGACAAATGTGTCTTTATGATGTCATATAGACCATCACTCACGATGCCTAGACTAATGCGTCTTTATGATGTCATATGGCTCAAAATTGGCAAGGTGAATAAGTTGTTGGTGTCTTCTTGAACAGGGTCGAAAGCCTCTTTTTGCTCAGATCTATTTTCATGATCCTGTCCATGAACTGGAATTACGATGCACAGTGGTCTCAACGAAGACAAAGAAGAAGAAGAAGAAGAAGAAGAAGAAGAAGAAGAAGAAGACCCACCAGATGGAGAGCAATAGAATGAGGAGAACTCCTGCACATCAGAAAAGATGCCATGAAGATGAAACACCTGAGGTTCCAGCGAAGAAGACCCACTAGATGGAGAGCAATAGAATGAGGAGAACTGCTGCACGTCAGAAAAGATGCCATGAAGATGAAACACCTGAGGTTCCAGCAGTACATCGCACGCATGACTCTGAACAACACACCCGTCTGAGACAGGAGGAGACCCTTCACCAGCATAGGGTACGACAGACAAGGGATGCACAAACAGACAGGAAACATGTGGCAATGCGCCATGCACATGCTGAGTCACTTGAAGCCCGAAATGCCCGCAAAGCGAGCAATGCTGCATGCCAGGCAAGACACAGACAAGCTGAGACCGAAGAGATGCGGAATAGTCGGCTGGCCAGGGACAGTGAATTCCATGCAAGGCAGAGAGAAGCTGAGAAGCAGGCATCACCATGGTTACTGTTGCCATGGTAACAGTAACTTTTGACGGGCAAGCAGAAATGCTTGCTTACACCTGCTTTCTACAGGCATGCAGAAATACTTGCTTATATCTGGTTTCTACGGGCATGCATAGGCATGCACTAGTAAATTTTTTTTTTTTTTTTTTTTAAACCCGATGTGTGACATTTAACAACTTTAAGAAGCATTTAGTAGCTTTATTGCTAAGGGAATAAAAGACTTGGCGTACCGATTAGTTTTGCTAGCAGGTAAAACATAACGGCCCCCTGATGGCAAAAGGTGTCCAGCTACAAAAAATGTAGCTGCACACTTCACCAACACTCAGATGCAAGTTTCAGTTCTTAATGTAGACAAAAAGAAGATCATTTTAAAAAAAATATATTGTCCCACACTGACATGAACACAGTATGTAGCAGGCTCAGCCAGAGCCACTGTTCTCACAGTTTCTAGTTTAAAAAATGACTGGTCAGAACGCTCCTATCAAAGCCATCTGTAGCACCTTTATTTTACAGTACATGTTTAAATCTTCGCTCCTGTCTGTGCTCTGCCTGCCTTATCAGACAGACTGTCACCTTGACTGCACTTCTTCTCCAGTCTAAGAAACTCTGAAGGCTTCATTCAACCTTGAAATCCATCCATCATTTCATCCCCTGTTATGATTCACTAAGTTTGGATAACATCTGCCACACGGCTGACTTGTAAGGATTTTTAATGTAAACCTAAATGTTTCCTCCAAATGAGCCATCTTCTGTCATTACTTTCAGGTTCAGATTCAGGTTACTTTATTTGTACCCGTAGATAGATTTATTTTGCAGTCAGGTGACATCCTTTTAGACACATATTTACAAACCACAATTACACTCAACATGAACACAAACTCAGGCACACATGAAGCTGACTATAAACACGATAAAAGTACTCAAGGCTCCACCAATCAGGACATACTGTAAGACAAAGCGACAAGAGAATAAATAAAGAGATAAGAGAGAAGGGTCATATTAAAAAGTTAAAAACTAAGTCAAAGAGATTAAAAACTCAATAAAAGTCTAAAACCCAATAAAAGATTTAGAACCCAAATAAAAAACCTACAAAAATAAATAAATATAAAATAAAAATTAATAAATAGATAACTAAATTATGTGCAATATATTGCTACATCTTGTTCAACTCTTTGACAGCAGCAGGAACAAAGCTGTTTTTTATCGCTGGGTTTTACATTTTGGGACAACAAACCTCCGTCTGGAGGGAAGAAGCTGAAAGTTGCAGTGCAAAGGGTGGGAGTCATCATTTAGAATGGAGGTAGCAATCCTGTGTACCTGTCTGGTGTACAGGGATGTCAGTCTCAGCTGTGACTCACCAAGCAAACGACTGGACCATCTAACTACCTGGTCCAAGGATTTCCTCTGTTTCTGTTTTATCTGACCAAACCATGACACTAAAGAAAAGGATAAAACAGTTTCAATAAAAGCCCGATAAAACACTGTCATTATGGTTCGGTCAATTTGTAAGTGTGCAAGTTTCCTTAAACAATGCAAATGTTGCTGACCCTTTTTGCACACCCTTTCACAGTTCTCTTCAAAGTTTAAATTACTATCAATAATCGTCCCAAGATATCTGTAAGACTGCACACATTCAATGGTCTAGCCTTTTAGTACAGTGACGTTGTGCCTGGGAGTTTTCCTCCTAAAGTCAATAATCATATCTTTAGTTTTTGTCGTATTCAGCTGCAGGTAGGAATCCTCACACCAGTGAACAAAATCATCAACTACTGGGCCGTGGCCACTCTCACCATCCTGGAGGAGACTGACAACAACTGAGTCATCAGCATACTTTATAATGTGTCTGTTGTCATGTCTGCTCCGACACATGTTTGTGTACAGGATGAAGAGTAGTGGTGACAACACACATTCCTGAGGAGAGCCAGTAGAAGAACACTTTAGGTCAGACAATGTACCATTGACCCTTACTCTCTGTGTCCTGTTGGTTAAAAAATCCAGAATCCAACCCACCAGATTATTACTCAGGTCAAATTATTGCAGGAGCCTTTCAACTAAAATATGAGGTTGGATTGTATTAAAAGCGGAAGAAAAGTCCACAAATAAAAGCCTGGCGTGTGTCTCATTAAAATCCAGATGTTTAAAAAGCATGTTAAACAGAGTGACAGTGGCATCCTCCACTCCTCTGTGAGGCCTATAAGCAAACAGCAAAGGATCCAATGCATGCTCAGTCTGCTTTAGGATCTCAAATCTGACCAGTTTTTCAAAAATTTTCATTAAAATTGAAGTCAAAGAAACTACTTTATTGTCAGTAATTAGATTTGCTCATAACTAAAAGGCAAATGAGGCACGTGAGGCAACTGTTAACCTGACATAAGCAATATTTTGGCTTTTTTTTCTAGCACCCTGGTGGATAATAGGATCCAGGATATGTCTGCGCCTTTAAGAGCATCCTTTAGTGAAAAACAGACGGCATGAAGGAGACTGTCTCGGCCTTATGGCTTCTGGCACGTCATTAGTCCGCCTAATTAGATAATAATGACTCTGCTTTCCATTACAGGATGGTGTGGTACACATGGCAGTCGGAGCTTCAGACCACCTTATCTGTGCCAAGACGCGTCACCTCAGCTGACAAAGTAGCTCAGAGATTGCTTTATCTTCCACATTTATTTCTTTCCTTTTATGTCTTTGTGATTACTCACGAAATCAGTCTTTTTTTTTTTTCTTTTTTTTTTTTTAGCATTTTCAGCTTCACTCAGGGTAAGGCTGTAGTGCTGCCAGACAGACGAGGATGCACGCAGCTTGTTTACAACGACTGCTGGTGTGGTACTTCGCGATGGGCATTTGCAGCAAAAGCATGCTAGAAATGTCTTGCACAGAGTATTAAAATGCTCAAATACAGAAGTTTTCCATGAGCAAATACTTTAAATCCTTTAAAGTGGAAAGAAAAACCATCTTACTTATCCCAACAAACACATTAAAATCGGGTCACTGCCTAGATTAGTAGGGGGAAAAAAATAAAGTATTACATAGGATAAAAATTAACCAGCATCCATTTGAACGTTGCAAATATATGAAAAAAGGTGAAAATGTACAAGAAAACTGTTGAAAATTCCAATTAAAAAAGTTGTGAATTTCAAAAAAAAGTTGCAGATTTATAAGAACAAAGGTACAATTTCAAAAGAAAAAAAAAACACCTGCACATTTACGAGAAAAAAGATTAAAAAATACATGAAAAAAATCACAAATTTATGGGAAAAAGTAGCACAATAATAAATGCATAGCAAAACAAATGCATAAATGCAAATGCATAAATGCAATGAAAAACAAATGCATTTGTTATGCATAAATGCATAACAAATTTAAAAATTACAACAAATGAGAAATTTGCAAGAAAAAGCAGATTTGCAAGAAAAGTTGCAGAATTACAAGAAACAAATCAAAGAAAAAAATTAAAGAAAAAATATCAAATTCATGAGAAAAAATTCTAATTTACAAGAAAAAGTCACAAATTTACAATTTCAAAAGAAGAAAGTCAAATTTATGAGAAAAAAGTTGCCAAATTACAAATATTTTTTTCCAAATGTCAGAGAAAAAAAACACAAATTTATAAAAAAAAAAAACCAAAACATATCAAAATTTGCATGTAAATAGTCACAAATTTATGAGGAAAAAAAAGTTGCTAATTTTTTGGGGGAAAAGGGGCACGTTTACAAGAAAAAGTAGCAAACTTATGAAAAAGTGGCAAAGTTACAAAAAAGTCACAAATTTACTCCCCAAAAGCTGGAAATTTATAAGAAAAAAGTTACAATTTCAAAAGGAAAAAAAAAACACAAATTTATGAAAAAATTTTCAGGCCTGCTAGAAAAACATCACAAACTCAAGAGAAAAAAATGTTCATATAGTATATAAGAAAAAAGTCACAAATTTATAAATATATACAATAAAAACATTTAAAAATTACAACAAACTTACAAATTTTCAAGAAAAAAGTAACAAATTTCAAAAAAGGTACAAATTTATAAGAAAAAAATTACAATTTCAAAGGAAAAACACACACAAATTTATGAAAAAAGTATCACAATTTTCAAAACCAACCTGGACAAATACTGGGAACAGAACACAAGTTGGATGACATACAGTGGCGTGAAAAAATGTTTGCCCCCTTCCTGATTTCTCTTTTTTTTTTGTGTATGTTTGTCACACTTGAATGTTTCAGATCATCAAACAAATTTAAATATTAGACAATGCTAACAAGGGCAGCACGGTGGAATAGTGGTTAGCACTGCAGCAGCACTTCACCCTTGGGCAGGGGATCCTGGGTTTGATCCCAGCCCCCAACGAACAGCGATCTGTGGAGTTTGCATGTTCTCCCCATGTCTGCGTGGGTTTAAATTTAAATCATCTTTTATTGTCATTCAACCATACAACCAATCATGTACAGTAGAATGAAAAAAAAAAAGTGTTTTTCCTATCTACAGTGTTAATCACACACACCCCATATGTAGAATCAGAGGGCTGCTGCCATGCAAGGCGCCGCCACAGATTTCCCTCCTCCATTCCATTATTGCTGAGCACCAAGCTGGACAGCAGGAAGTTCCACTTTTCATATGGTCTTCAGCATGACCTGGCCGGGATTTGAACCCCTGCCTCCCGGGTGTGGGGTGGATGCTCTACCAACTGAGCCACCACTCCGGTTTACTCAGGGATTTCTCTGATTTCCTCCCACATGCCAAAAACATGTAAGTTAGGTTAACTAGCATCAAACTGGGGATTCTAATTTGTCCTTAGGTATGAATGTGAGAGTGAATGGTTGTCTGTCTCTCTGTGTTGGCCCTGTGATGGACTGGCAATCTGTTCACGGTGTACCCTGCTTCTCACCCAAGGATGCTGGGATAGGCTCCAGCTCCACCACCACCCCCCCAACACACACACACACACCCACCCCGACAACCCAAAAAGGATTAAGCGGAAGAAGATGGATGGACAAAGATAACACAAGTAAACACAAAATGCAGTTTTTAAATGAGGGTGTTCATTATGCCCTGCTTCGTGGTGGCTTCCTGTGGTAACGTATCATCACTTCCTGTGGTAACGTATCGTAACATATCGTCACTTCCTATGTTGCTGGCTGTCTGTGGTTTGCTCTGGGGTTAGCTCTCCTAAATCTCCTGAGGATTTTGTCTTTAATTGTATTTTAATCACTTTTTTCCATCTACCGTTAGCTCTCACTTCTGTTTAACAAGCCTCTTGCACCTGTGTGCACACTCTTTGTCATCTAATTGCCCTCTTTAGCCTTCTGTTCACCTTTCATCTGTGTTTTTGTTAGCTTCGGGTTAGCCACTAGCTATGGCTACTAGCTGTCCTTCCCCTTCTCCTCTGGTGTGCTCTCTGTGTCAGATGTTTAGCTACACCTCTGCCTCTTTTAGTGAAAACGGTAAATGTAATAAATGTTGTCTTTTTGAGGCGCTCAAGGTGAGGTTGTGTGATTTGGAATCCCAGCTCTGCTGCACTGAAACACCGTCTGCGCCAGTTAATAATGATGGATGTCCCTTAGCTGCAGCGGAGCTCCCTAGCATTGTGTGACCTGCTAGCGGTCCTCCGGTCCTCCTCAGCAGTGAGGAGACTGGGTGGGTGACGGTGAGAAGGAAGCCTAGTCGCAAAGCCCCGGTACACCACCAACCTGTTTATGTTTCTAATCGTTTTTTCCCGCTCAGCGACACACCCGCTGAGGAAAAAACTCTGATCATTGGCGACTCTGTTGTCAGAAACGTGAACCTAGAGACTCCAGCGGCCATAGTCAAATGCATTCCTGGGGTCAGAGCAGGCGACATTGAGTCAAATTTGAAAATGCTGGCTAAAAGAAACTGTAAATACTCCACAATTGTTATCCACGCCGGCATTAATGACGTCCAACTCCGGCAGTCGGAAGTCACAAAACAATGTGGAATCGGTGTGTGACTTTGTAAAAACAATGTCTGCCTCTGTAGTATTCTCTGGGCCCCTCCCCAATCTGACCAGTGTTGACATGTTTAGCTGCTTGTCATCCTTCAACCGCTGGCTGTCTGTGTGGTGTCCTGCAAACAATGTGGGCTACATAGACAATTGGAGCTCATTTTGTGGAAAACCTGGTCTTATTAGACGAGACGGCGTCCATCCCACTTTGGATGGTGCATCTCATTTATCTAACAATCTGGCATTATTTTTATCCAAATTTCCAAAACCTTAACAACTCAGAGTTGGGACCAGGAAGCAGAGTCGCAGTCTTACACGCCTCTCTGCAGCTCCTCTTCATCCGCCACCTCTCAACTTAGCCCTTGTCTTCCCCATCAGAGAATCATTGTCCGCTCCCTCCAAAGTAAATAAAAATGTAATGTATAAGCATCCCAAAGTGATTAAACAAAAAGTTGGTAAAATTCAAATTAAACATGAAGCCTCGAAACTGAATGATTTGGCCTCTGTTTCTCCTCATAATTTAAAAATTAAATGTGGTTTGTTAAATATTAGATCTCTAACTCCCAAGTCTCTGCTAGTCCATGATCTGTTAATTGATCATCAGATTGATTTAATATCCTTACAGAGACCTGCATCACAAATACATTCTTTAACACGAAGCCCCAACACAGAGTCTCCTGGAGACATCCAAGATCCAAGCACTGGCACCAGCTTGGTTTGATTCTCACCAGACGCAGCTGTCTACCCAGCGTCCAGATCACACGAAACTACCAGAGTGCTGACTGTGATACAGATCACTCCCTAGTATGTAGCAAGGTCAAACTGCGAACCAAGAAAGTGCACTGCACGATAAATAAGGCAGGCCTCGCATCAATACAAGTAAGACGCACGACCAGGAGAAAGTGGCAGAATTTGCACGCGTGCTTGAGGAATCTCTCCCGGGCCGTTCCGGCGCTAGTGCCCAAGAAAGGTGGAAGCACTTCAGAGATGCCGTGCACAAGGCTGCCATGACCACCTTTGGCAAGAAAACCAGCAGGTCAGCAGACTGGTTCGAGGATCACTTTGATGAAATGATCCCAGTAATCGTGGAGAAGCGGAACGCCTTGGTAGCTTATAAAGCCTGCCCCAGCGAACGCAACCTGCAAGTCCTCCGGGCCGCCCGTAGCAAAGTCCAGCAGCATGCCAGGCGATGCACCAACGACTACTGGCTTCAGCTCTGCTCCCAGATACAGCTGGCTGCAGACACGGGCAACATCAAGGGGATGTACGATGGAATCAAGCTGGCCTTGGGCCCTATACAGAAGAAAATCGCTCCCTTAAAGTCTGCCACAGGGGAGGTAATCCAGGATCGGGCACAACAGATGGAGCGCTGGGTAGAGCACTACTCTGAGCTGTATGCCAGGGAGAACATAGTCACTGACGATGCCCTGAATGCCATCGAGGGTATGCCTGTACTGGGGGAGTTTGATGGAGAACTGACCATCAATGAACTGAGCGAGGCCCTTGACTCCCTTGCCACCGGCAAAGCCCCCGGGAAGGACAGCATCCCTGCCGAGGTTCTGAAGTGCTGCAAAGGGTCACTGATCACGGAGCTGCATGAAATCCTCTGTCTGTGCTGGAGAGAAGGTGAAGTGCCGCAGGACATGAGGGACGCCAACATCGTCACACTATATAAGAACAAAGGTGACAGGAGCGACTGCAATAACTACTGTGGCATCTCTCTCCTCAGCATCGTTGGGAAGCTGTTCGCTCGTGTTATCCTCAAAAGGCTTCAAGTTCTGGCAGGGAGAGTCTACCCCGAATCGCAGTGCGGGTTCCGAGCCAACAGGTCTACAATCGACATGGTGTTCTCTCTCAGACAGCTGCAGGAGAAATGCAGGGAACAGAGGCAGCCACTTTTCGTAGCCTTCATTGACCTGACGAAGGCTTTCGACCTTGTTAGTAGGGATGATCTCTTCAAAATCCTCTCCAAGATTGGATGTCCGCCCAAGCTGCTCAGCATCATCCGATCATTTCACGATGACATGAAGGGCACAGTCGTCTTTGATGGCTCAACTTCATCCGCTTTCGATATTAGAAGCGGAGTAAAACAGGGATGCGTTCTCGCACCGACTCTGTTTGGAATCTTCTTTGCCGTCATGCTGAAACACGCCTTTGGTTCTGCCAAAGAGGGCATCTACCTTAGAACCAGATCGGATGGAAAGCTCTTCAACCTCTCCAGACTAAGAGCAAAGTCCAAGGTCCAGCTAAAATGTCTGCGTGACTTCCTCTTCACAGATGATGCAGCAATCACCGCCCACTCAGCCGAGGACCTTCAGCAGCTCATGACTCGTTTTAGCGAGGCTTGTCTTGACTTTGGACTCACCATCAGCCTGAAGAAAACACAGGTCATGGGACAAGGCATGGATTCTCCGCCCAGCATCAGCATCTTCGATCATGAACTAGATGTTGTCTATGACTTCATCTACCTGGGATCCACTATCAATGACTCCCTCTCTCTTGACACGGAGCTCAATAAGCATATCGGCAAAGCAGCTACGACCATGTCCAGACTGACAAAGAGAGTGTGGACCAATGGCAAGCTGACAGAGCATACCAAAATCCAGGTCTACAGAGCTTGCGTCCTCAGCACCCTCCTGTATGGCAGCGAGTCCTGGACCCTGCAAGCCCGACAGGAAAAGAAGCTCAACGCATTTCACATGCGCTGTCTCCGTCGCATCCTACACATCACCTGGCAGGACAAAGTCACAAACAACAGCATCCTGGAGACAGCTGGAATCCCCAGCATGTACATGCTGCTGAAGCAGAGACGCATGCACTAGCTGGGGCATGTGATACGTATGGACGATGGCAGGATCCCCAAGGATCTCCTCTACAGTGTCCTAGCTCAAGGCAAACGTCAGTCAGGCACACCCCAACTGCGTTACAAGGATGTCTGCAAAAGGGACTTGATGGCCATGGATGTCGACCTCACCACGTGGGAAGCTGTAGCCTCAGACCGGACGGCCTGGAGGCAGATTGTGCAGAAAGGCCTGTCCAGCTTTGAACAGTTACTTATACAGCAAGCTGAGGTGAAGTGACAAAGGAGAAAGCCCCGAGGCCAGGCAGACCGACCAGCAACGGACTTCACCTGTGTCCAGTGCGGCAAGGATTGCCACTCCCGCATCGGACTTTTCAGTCACACCCGACACCAACGCTGCATCAAAACCACCCAGAGCGCAACTCCATAGTCTCCCGAGACTGACGGATGCCAGAGAGAGAGAGAGAGACAGAGACCTGGTCTGGGCAAGAGGATTATGTTGGTTTAAATGAATCAACTCCCTCTGGTTATTTAAACTATCAAAATCCCAGAAGTTCTGGTTGTGGAGGAGGAGTAGCAACAATTTACCATTCCAAATTACTAGTTAATGTAAAGCAAAAAACCCGTCATCATTCCTTTTGAGGGCCTGGTCCTCAGTATTAGGCATTTTAGCAATTTTAGGCTAAACCCAATTTTATTTGCCATAGTTTATCGTCCTCCATCAACCTACTCAGAGTTTTTATCCGAATTTGCCGAATTCTTAGTGGATTTAGTGCTGAAATCAGATAGAGTAATTATAGTAGCGGACTTTAATATATATGTAGATGTAGATAGTGATTGCCTTAATATGGCATTTAATTTAATATTACACTCAATGGGGTTTTCTCAGAAAGTAGGAAATTCTACCCTTTATCTCCACCACACGTTGGACCTTGTTCTGTCATATGGCATAGAAATAGAAAATCTGGTAGTGTTTTCTCATAATCCTGTACTGTCAGACCATTGTCTGTTCACCTTTGATTTTAGTATTTCTGACTATTTGGCTCCTAAAGAAAAATATTACTACTGTAGATGCCTCTCAGATGATGTTGTTACCAAATTTATGCACATTGTTTCCTCTATGCCATGTGTCAACACAACGGAAATAAGCTATAGACAGCTTGCTCCTTCTGTAATTGATAGCATGGTAGATAGTGTGACAGCTTCTCTGCATCAGACTCTAGGCTTGGTGGTCCCTTTAAAAAAGAAAAAGTCTAATCAGAGATTTCTAACTCCTTGGTTCAACACAGAAACTCATGGCTTAAAACAGAAGACTCGTCAATTAGAAAGAAAATGGCGCTCCACTAATTTAGATGAAATTTATTTAGCTTGGAGAAATCATCTTTTAATTTATAAAAAAATCTCTTAGAAAAGATAGAACGAGTTATTATTCTGCATTAATAGAAGACAAGAAGAATAATCCCAGGTTTCTTTTCAGCACTGTAGCCAGGCTGACAAAGAATCAGGACTCTGTCAATCCTTGCATTCCCTAAGAGCTTACTAGTCAGGACTTTATGAACTTTTTCAATAATAAAATTTCATCTATCAGAGATAAAATCCATCAGATTCTTCCCACCGTTAACTTAAATACAAAAACTACTACAACTCCTACAATTGATATCTGTTTGGATCAGTTTACTCCAATTGACCTTTTAGAGTTCGGCAAAATAATTTCCTCATCCAAGCCTTCAACTTGTCTTTTAGACCCTATTCCTACAAGGTTATTTAAAGAAGTCTTCCCACTTACTGGTAGCTTTATTCTTCAAATAATCAATTCTTCATTAACTTTAGGCCATGTACCGCAGGCTTTTAAAACTGCTGTAATTAAACCCTTACTCAAAAAGACAATGCTGGATCTAGGATTTTTAGCTAACTATAGGCCAATCTCTAATCTCGCTTTCATTTCAATAATCTTAGAAAAAGTTGTTGCTACGCAATTATTTGACCACCTGCAGGGAAATGGTTTACTTGAAGAGTTTCAATCTGGGTTTAGAATCCATCATAGTACTGAAACAGCCTTAGTGAAGGTCACTAATGACCTCCTTATCACATCTGATAACGGCGCCAGCTGCACGCACACCTGCACCTCGTCAGCGGCGAGGGATTTAAGCCACCTCGCCCTGGGCTTCGGCCTGAAGCCGTCAGTCTTCACTCGCTTCCCTTGCTGCAAGGAATCCCAACCGCTCAGCAAGCATTCAAGTAAGAATCTCTTACCTCCTTCTTCTCCTAGTCTGCTCCCCTGTGCACAGGTGGATTTCCCGGCGGCGGACCACTCCTCTCCGCCACCGTTCCCTCGCTGCTGCACCAGGCGCTCCAGGTCGCTGTCTTCCGGGCTTCACCCTTGCTGTGCCAGCCACCTGCCATTTCCAAGTAAACCAGTCATCATTGTCATATCTCCTGTGTTGGTGTGGTGCCCGTTACCCTTCTCCCTTTGCTTCTCCCATAGGGTTGTCCGGCTGTACGGCCTCCTGCCTCCGTGCCCGACGTAGACGCCACCACCAACACATTTACATCTCGCAGACACACACTCATACACACTTGTTGTTAATAAAGCTATTGGATCTACCCTGAGCCTATGTGTGTGTCTCCTGAGCCGTGCACTATGTCAGTACGGCTTCAGCAGAGCGGCTCGGCAGACGGCAGGCTCACACGCCGACTTTCCACCCTCAAGGCTCGGGTGGACCTAATAGCCCACCAGCAACAGGTGATTTTAAATCAATTATCCATCATCACTAACCGATTGGACCGCTTGGACCCCCAACAGCCGTTCCCCCCGGCTCGTCAGGGCGGCACGGTTCCTGCTGCTCCAGCGGCCATCCAGCCTGCTCCGGCAGCACCGGTTCGGCTCACACCCATTCCGACCCCCGCCCGCTTTAGCGGTAAGCTTGGCGGAGCACGGGGGTTTATAATGCAATGTGAGTCCGTGTTCCACCGTGTGCCCGGAGATTTTCCCTCAGACCATAGCCGAATTGGCTACATAGGGAATCTTCTGGAGGGGCGAGCGCTTACTTGGGTTTACGCCGTAATGGCGAAGCCCAGTTATCCACCCTCACCTATGGCCAATTTGTGAGACTGTTCCTGGAGGTCTTTGATCATTCTTGTACGGAGAGCATTCAGGTCGATCGGCTTCTCAGCCTCCAGCAGGGAAGCCAGTTGGCAGCTGATTACGCGATCGACTTCCGGGTAGCGGCGGAGGAGGTTGGCTGGGGAGAACGTTCTCTCTGCGGCATCTTCCTCCGCAGTCTCAGTGATGGTCTGAGGGACGAACTGGCTGGACGGGACATCCCGGAGACTTTAGCGGAGCTAACGTCCCTAGCCATCAGCCTGGATAACAGGTTGCGCGAGCGCATCTCGGAGCGGAAGTCGTCTTCTTCTCGCCCTTGTGGTGCCTCGTCGCGCCTGTCCCAAGCTCGCCCCCTGGCGTTGCCATCACCATCGCACTCCGAGGAGTCGGAGCCGATGGTGACGGGCTGGACAAAGCTCCCTCCTGCAGAGAAACAACGCCGCCGTGAGTTGGGTATCTGCATGTATTGCGGAGACAGCCAACACACGGTGGAGCTTTGTCCACAGAAGCCAAACGGGGAGGTCCGCAAGTCACTGTAGGGGGCCTCGCGGACGTCAATCGGTTAAATCCCCTCTCCCAATTGAAGCTACCCGTCCGGTTTTGTCAGAGGCCTCACTGGGCACCTCACCCACGCACTGGTGGATTCGGGCGTGGAGGGCAGCTTTATTTCACAAAGCCTGGCAACCCGATTGGGCATCCGTTGCCAAGTCCTCAAATCTCCTCTCGCCCTGGTCAACCTCTCCCATGTCTCCCTGGGGAGAGTTACACACCAGACCGTCCCTGTCCCTGTGATCATCTCTGGGAACCACCGGGAGGAAATCACTTTCTACGTCCTCCCCAACTCTGTGTCGCCCGTCATCCTGGAGTACCCCTGGCTTCGCCTCCATAACCCCGTTCTGGATTGGAAGTCCGCCAGGGTATCGGCATGGAGTTCTTTCTGTATGAGCACCTGCCTGCAATCCGCTGCCTGCTCCCTGTCCTCTTCTCCAACTCCTAAGGACGCCGCGCCCCCGGATCTCTCCCTGGTGCCATCAGAATTTCACGACCTGGGTATGGTATTCAGCAAGTCCAAGGAGATGTCTCGTCCTCCACACAGGCCCTACGACTGTGCAATTAACATCCGCCAGGGGGCACCCTTACCCTCTGGGCGACTCTACAGCCTGTCGGCGCCGGAGAAGGAGGCTATGAATTCCTACCTCAAGGAATCGCTGAGTGCTGGAATTATCTGTCCCTCGTCATCACCATTAGGCGCTGGATTCTTCTTCGTGGGCAAGAAGGACGGTTCCCTCCGTCCTTGTATCGACTACCACGCCCTGAATGATATCACGGAGAAGGATCGCTACACCCTGCCACTAATGGACACCGCCTTCCACTCCCTCCAGGGGGCGATTTGGTTCACCAAGCTGGATCTACGCAGCGCATACCACCTCGTCCGGATCCGGGAGGGAGATGAGTGGAAGACAGCCTTCCGTACCCCGAACGGCCATTTCGAGTATCTGGTGATGCCGTTCGGGTTGACCAATGCTCCAGCCGTCTTTCAGCACCTTATAAATGACGTCCTCCGGGATTTCATCGGCCTGTTTGTGTTCGTCTACCTGGATGACATCCTCATCTTCTCCAAATCCAGGGACGAGCACCGGGTCCATGTGAGGCGGGTCCTCCAAAGGCTGCTGGAGAACCGGTTATATGTGAAGGCAGAGAAGTGTGAATTCTATGCTAAAACCACGTCCTTCCTCGGGTTCGTCATCTCCCACGACCAGGTGCTTCCGGACCCAGTGAAGGTGAAAGCGGTGGTGGAATGGCCCACACCTACATCAAGGAAACAGGTGCAACAATTTATTGGGTTTGCAAACTTCTACCGCCGCTTCGTCCCGAATTTTGGTACCGTCGTCGGCCCTCTGACCCGCCTCACGTCCCCTAAGGTCCCGTTCCGGTGGACCGAAGAGGCCGCAGCTGCTTTCCAGGCGCTGAAGGCGGAGTTCTCCTCCTCCCGGGTTCTCAGCCAAGTCGATCCCTCGCTGCAATGCATCGTGGAGGTGGACGCTTCGGACACGGGGGTGGGGGCGGTTCTATCTCAGCGGTCGCCTGATGATGGAGTCAAACGGCCCTGCGCCTTCTTCTCCCGGCGCTTGTCCCCGGCGGAACGGAACTACGACGTGGGGGACAGAGAGCTCCTCGCCATCAAGCTCGCGCTGCAGGAGTGGCGTCACTGGCTAGAGGGGGCGGACCTGCCGTTCGTGGTCCTGACTGACCACAAGAACTTGGAGTACTTAAGATCTGCCAAGCGTCTGAACGCCCGCCAGGCGCGTTGGTTCCTGTTCTTTGCCAGGTTCCGCTTTAACATCACCTTCAGGCCTGGCTCCAAGAACGGCCTGCCCGACACCCTCTCTAGACAATTTGCCCCTGAGGCGTCTGAGGACGCGGTCCACACCATCCTGCCCAGGTCGTGCATCGTGGGAGCCGTCACTTGGGACATTGAAAGTAAAATCCGGAAGGCGCAGGAATCGGAACCTGACCCTGGCGGCGGACCGGAGGGGAGGCTTTTTGTGCCGTCCACGGTCCGGGGGGGGGTCATCCACTGGCTGCACACATCTAAGCTCACCTGCCACCCTGGTTCCTCCCGGATGATTGACCTTCTTCAACGGTCCTTCTGGTGGCCGGGCCTGCGGAAGGACGCTGCCCGCTACGCCCGGGCCTGCCCTGTATGTACCACCAGTAAATCAGGTAATGCCCCTCCAACGGGTTTGCTCCAGCCTCTGCCCGTCCCTGGCAGGCCCTGGTCGCATATCACCCTGGATTTCGTCACCGGACTCCCAGTCTCTAACACCTTCGACACTGTCCTGACCATCGTAGACCGTTTCTCCAAGGCGGCGCACTTCATCCCGTTACGAGGTCTTCCATCTGCCCTGGAGACGGCGGACCTCCTAATCCAACACGTGGTCAGGCTGCACGGGATTCCGGTGGACATGGCCTCGGACCGGGGGCCCCAATTTTCCTCAGAGGTTTGGAGGTCCTTTTGCAACGCCCTGGGAGCCAAGGTAAGCCTCTCCTCCGGCCATCACCCCCAAACCAACGGGCAGTGTGAGCGGACCAACCAGGAGCTGGAGGCTGCGCTCCGTTGCGTCACTGCGTCCAAGCCTGCGTCCTGGAGTAACCATCTCGCCTGGGTTGAGTACGCCCACAACACCGCCCGCTCTTCTGCCACTGGGATGTCTCCCTTTAAGGCATCCCTGGGCTACGACCCCCCTCTGTTCCCAGCGCAGGAGAGTGAGGTAACTGTCCCCTCAGTTCGGGCGCACCTCAGGCAGTGCCGTTCCATCTGGGCGTCGGCACGCAATGCGCTTTTACGCACGGTAGAGCGCAACAAATCCACGGCGGACCGGCACAGAAGACCTGCCCCAGCTTACCAGGTGGGCCAGCGTGTCTATGTGTCAACCCAGGACGTCATTTTAAAGGGTGAGAGGAGGAAGCTGACACAGCGTTTTATGGGCCCATACCCCATCACCAGGATTATCAACCCGGTGGCTGTGTGTGTAGCTATTCCCCCCTCCGTCCGCATCCATTCCACCTTCCACGTTTCTAAGGTGAAGCTGGCAGTCTCTGATCCCCTTTGCCCTCCTCCTGCTGCGCAGCCTGCGCCCCGGATGATTGATGGTCATCCGGCCTGGCCTGTCTCCTCTATCCTGGACTCCCGGCGCCGGGGTCGCGGGTTCCAGTACTTGGTGGACTGGGAGGGTTATGGGCCTGAACATCGGCAATGGGTACCCACGTCATTTGTGTTGGACCCGCCCCTCATTACTGAGTTCCACCGAGCGCACCCGGAGAAACCATCGTCAGGAGGCGCTGCTAGAGGGGGGAGTACTGTCACGCCTCGCCGCCCATCTGCGGCGCCAGCTGCACGTACACCTGCACCTCGTCAGCGGCGAGGGATTTAAGCCACCTCGCCCTGGGCTTCGGCCTGAAGTCATCAGTCTTCACTCGCTTCCCTTGCTGCAAGGAATCCCAACCGCTCAGCAAGCATTCAAGTAAGAATCTCTTACCTCCTTCTTCTCCTAGTCTGCTCCCCTGTGCACAGGTGGATTTCCCGGCGGCGGACCACTCCTCTCCGCCACCGTTCCCTCGCTGCTGCACCGGGCGCTCCAGGTCGCTGTCTTCCGGGCTTCACCCTTGCTGTGCCAGCCACCTGCCATTTCCAAGTAAGCCAGTCATCATTGTCATATCTCCTGTGTTGGTGTGGTGCCCGTTACCCTTCTCCCTTTGCTTCTCCCATAGGGTTGTCCGCTGTATGGCCTCCTGCCTCCGTGCCCGACACAGACGCCACCACCAACACATTTACATCTCGCAGACACACACTCATACACACTTGTTGTTAATAAAGCTATTGGATCTACCCTGAGCCTGCATGTGTGTCTCCTGAGCCTTTTGATATTATCAATTATAATATTCTACTTGATAGATTAGAACACTATGTTGGACTTAATGGAACTTTGTTGCAGTGGTTTAGATCTTATTTATCTGATAGGTTCCAGTTTGTTCATGTCAATAATGAGTTTTCTTTCAACTCAAAGCTCAGTCATGGAGTTCCACAGGGATCTGTGCTAGGCCCTACTCTTTTTAGTTTATATACTGTATGCTTCTGTTAGGCAACATTATTAGAAAGCACAGTATACATTTTCATTGTTATGCAGATGACACACAATTATACCTGTCAATGAAGCCAGATGATAGTAATCAATTAGCCAAGTTAGAAGCCTGTCTTAAGGAAATCAAAGCTTGGATGACTTGTAATTTCCTGCTATTAAATTCAGATAAGACTGAAGACATTCTTGTTGGTCCAAAAAAACCTTAGAAATACCTTTCCAAATCAAACTTTTAGTTTGGATGTGGTTACTCTTTCTCTTAATAACTCTGTGAGGAACCTTGGAGTTATTTTTGATCAAGATCTGTCTTTCAATTCACATATTAAATTCATTTCTAAGACTGCCTTCTATCGTTTGTGTAATATTGCCAAGATTAGGAGCATCTTGTCTCACTGTGATGCTGAGAAACTGATCCACGCTTTTGTTAGCTCTAGATTAGATTATTGTAACTCTTTATTATCAGGTTGTCCTAAAACATCTTTAAAAAGTCTTCAGTTGATCCAAAATGCTACAGCAAGAGTTTTAACAGGTACTAGAAGGAGATCATATCTCTCCGGTTTTGGGCTCCCTTCACTGGCTTCCCATAGAGTTTAGAATTAAGTTTAAAATCCTTCTTCTTACTTACAAAGCTCTAAACAATCAGGCCCCTTTTTATTTAAAAGATCTGATACTACCGTATTATCCTAACAGAGCACTATGTTCCCAAAATGCAGGACTACTTGTAATACCTAGAATCTCCAAAAGTACAATGGGAGGCATGTGGCTTATATTAATCATATATTCCATACCTACATATGTATAGACATATTAGAATGTTTAGTGATTACATATGTGGAATGACCTCACACCTCAGAACAGGACAAGAGGTCTCAACAGCCAGCAAGGATCAAAGAACAGATGGAGTCGCAGCGGTGGAGACCGGATCGAACTTCCTGACCACCCAGGGTCAGGTGGAGGAGACGGAGGACAATGGGGGGGATTATGTTAATGCAGGATGTCGGCTTTGATATGCAATGTCTTTTGTTGAGTGTGGGTATAAGTATGAAGGTCTGACTGCACTCGACCTCTTATTTTGCTTCTGCACCGAGATGAGACATGTTAGGTAGGTGAAGCTGATATTAAACTTTGATTTATAAAATCACATCGCTTCTTCATTTCAAACTCCCTACACTGGTGACCAGACGTGAGGATGGAACAGAGACGTTCTCCCGCGACGAACTCATCGGAGGCGACCCAGGCAAGCGCCGGCACCCATGCAGATGGGAACGGATGGAAGACGTTCCCCCACGGCAGAATCCACAGAGAGGGCTCAACCGAGCACCATCCCCAGCTCCGCCGTGAGGACAGAAGAGAGGCGTTCTTACCCAGTGGACACATCAGGGACGGCCCACACAAGCGCCGTCACCGTCAAGCTGCCAGAGTTCTGGCAAAACGACCAGAGCTCGTGGTTCCAGCAAGCTGAGGCTCAGTTTGCACTGGCGGGCATAACGGCGGACGAGACGAAATTTTATCACATCGTCGCCAAACTCGACGCTGCCACGTCAAGATGCGCGCGGAGCATAATTCAACAACCGCTCGCCCACCACAAATACAGAGAACTAAAGGCGACCATCATTGAGAACTTCGTCCCCTCAGCCGAGGAGAGAGCAGAGAAGATCCTGGCGATCTACGGCCACAGAGGATGCAGACCCAAGGCCCTCATAGAGGACATGCTGCAGCTTAAGGAAGAGGACAACGACAACTTCCTCTTCCAACACATCTTCCTCAGCACTCTGCCGCCACACATGAGAGGGACACAGGTCAACATGCGGTGCAGCACCCAGCAGGACATCCGCGCGCTGGCCCGAGAAGCGCAGCGGCTCATCAACGCCTGCGGCGAACAGATGGCCACAGCAGCATCTGCAGATCTCAGCGCGGAAGCCCAGAGCAGCGGAGAACCACAGATAACGGAACAGAGCCCGCCCACCATGGCAGCGACACAACCAAGGCGCAGCAGGCGGAACGACCTCTGCTATTACCACCACCGTTTCGCCGAGAGGGTGTACAAATGCGTGCCCCCCCTGCAAATTCAAAAATTCGGGAAACGCCAAAGCCGAGAACCGTTAACAGCTGCGGCTCTCGGCGAGACGAATAAGCTGCTTTATGTGACTGACAGACACACCGGGAGACAGTTCCTCATCGACACCGGAGCTCAAGTGAGTTTCATCACCCCGTCCCACGCAGACCGGGCCATGGGCCCCCGGGGAAATGGAGCGATGGCAGCCAATGGCTCGATCATCGACACTTTCGGTGAAAGGAACCTGCCTCTTTGCATCCACGGCCGCAACTATAGATGGACATTTATTGTAGCGGCGGTGAGTTTTAACTTGTTGGGCGCTGATTTTTTGTGTGCACATGGGTTGTTAGTCGATCTAGCAAATAGTCATTTTCTTCTATCCCCTGCTCAGCTCGAGTTTCTCCACCACCCGTGCAGGCCAGCGTCACAGCAGCAGGAGGTAAGTTTGACCAACTCCTCACCCAATTTCCAGCACTCACAGTTCCAAAATTTTCAGCAACAGTAGCGAAACACGGGGTTGAACACTTCATCCCCACAGCAGGCCCACCCGTTTTTGCCAAAGCTCGGCGCTTAGACGCGACCAAGCTCGCCATAGCCCGTGACGAGTTTACCACCCTGGAAAAATTAGGCATTATTAGGCGCTCGAAAAGCCCTTGGGCATCACCCCTACACATGGTCCCAAAAACCGACGGTTCTTGGAGACCTTGCGGCGATTACCGCAGATTAAACAATGCGACAGCACATGACCGCTACCCAGTTCCTCACATCCAAGATTTTTCACTACATCTGGCGGGTGCGCGCATTTTTTCTAAAATAGACCTGGTCCGCGGCTATCACCAAGTCCCCGTTCGAGCGGAAGACATTCCTAAAACGGCTGTAATAACCCCCTTCGGTCTTTTTGAATTTTTGCGAATGCCGTTCGGCCTCAAAGGCGCTGCTCAAACCTTTCAGCGTATGATGGACGCGGTATTACGCGACCTCCCCTTCGTGTTCGTCTACCTCGACGATATGCTGGTAGCCAGCCCGTCAGAGGAAGAACATGAACAACACCTCACTACAGTTTTTCAGAGACTAGAAGAGCACGGGTTAATAATCAACCCAGCCAAATGCCGATTCGGCGTGTCACAAATTGATTTTTTGGGACACAGAGTTTCACCAAAGGGGGCGGTCCCATTGCCAGACAAAGTCCGCGCGGTAAAAAATTTTCCACGACCACAAACGATCAGATCGCTGCAAGAATTTTTGGGAATGGTGAATTTTTACAACCGTTTCCTCCCCCGCGCAGCTCAACTCATGCAACCCCTGTATGCCGCGCTCAGAAAACAAAAGCCTTCCAACGCGGTTGAATGGACCCCGGAGCGTGAAAGTGCCTTCGCGGAAGTAAAGAGTGCTCTAGCGAATGCCACATTGTTGGTTCACCCTGATCCCTCGGCCCGCATAGAACTAACCACAGACGCTTCAGACGTGGCCATAGGAGCAGTTGTGGAACAACACGTTGGCAGAACCTGGCAACCGTTAGCATTCTTTAGCAAATCCTTAAACCAAACCGAGCGCAAATACAGCACTTTTGACAGAGAGCTGCTAGCGCTTCATTTATCCATCCGCCACTTCCAGTTCTGGCTGGAAGGGCGGCATTTCACAGCTTTTGTAGACCATAAACCATTCACTTTTGCGATGGCTAAAATTTCAGAACCATGGTCAGGCAGGCAACAAAGACAGCTAGCCGCAATTTCAGAGTTCACCACAGACATTCGACATGTGGCAGGCAAACTTAACATGGTAGCAGACTGCCTCTCTCGCGCTGTGACATCGCCAGAGCACAAGGAGACAGATTATACTACCTCAGCCGCTGAACTCTTCGCCAATGCGGATGCGTATGCGGCCCCAATTCACGTAGGGATAGATTACGCAGCCATGGCAGAGGAACAAAGCAGTGACGCGGACGTGCGCACGCTCCTGTCTGGACCAACAGGGTTAAGACTGGAGGAAAGGGGTTTACGTGAGGGTGTACCCCCCCTAATCTGTGACGTGTCAACTGGCCAACCTCGCCCGGTAGTCCCAGCTGCATGGCGCCGCCGCATTTTTGACTCGGTTCACTCCCTCGCGCACCCAGGGGTGCGCGCCTCGGTTAAAATGGTCGCGGAAAAGTTTGTTTGGCCCGGCCTGCGCAAAAATGTAAAGGAATGGGCAAAGACTTGCATGTCTTGCCAACGCGCCAAAATACACAAACACACAAAAGCTCCTCTAGAGCCTTTTCGAATCCCAGCCAGGAGGTTTGACCACGTTCATGTCGACCTCGTGGGACCACTACCTTCGTCTCAAGGGTTCACACACCTGTTAACAATGATAGACCGTACTACGCGCTGGCCGGAAGCGGTCCCTTTGGCGTCAACCACAGCCGCGGAAGTCACTCACGTTTTTTTTAACGAACTGGGTGGCACGTTTCGGCGTCCCATCGGACATCATGTTCGATAGGGGGCCTCAATTTGTCTCAGAACTGTGGTCAGCCATGGCCAGCAGCTTAGGAGCGACAATTCACCGCACCACTGCATATCACCCTCAGGCTAATGGGTTATGTGAGCGTTTTCACAGATCTTTAAAGGCCGCTCTCAGGGCCTCACTAACGGATACAGATTGGGTGAATAAACTTCCCTGGGTTTTATTAGGGTTGCGTTCTGCGCCTAAAGAGGATCTAGACACCTCTCCAGCAGAATTAGTTTTTGCACAGCCTCTCAGACTCCCAGGTGAGTTTTTACCAGAGCATCCAGAGCCTGGACATCTGCCAGCCCTGAGGCCCTTAAGCAGCACCGGATCGGACACGCTCCCCGGACCGGCACATCACTCTTTTCCACGGGTTTTTGTCCCCCAAGCTTTAAAAAACGCCGAGTTCATTTTTGTTAGACACGAAGCTTTAAAATCAACCCTCCGTCCACCATACGACGGACCATTCAGAGTGCTGGAACCTGGTGATAAGCATTTTGTGCTTGATTTAGGGGACAGAAAAGAAACAGACAGCATTGACAGACTTAAACCTGCCTTCTTGTTGAATGACGAGCCTGCACGGGTGGCGAGAGCACCTCGGCGGGGTAGACACCCCAAGAAAAAAAAAACTCAGCCCCCCTGCAGGGAACAAATAACCACTCTCCTCCCCAAACTGCAGATTCCGTACAGGAGGGTCCCACCAGGACACCAAAGCTGACCTACAGTAGATTCGGGAGAAGATTAAAACCCAGACGGCACAGGGACTGATGCAAATTGACAAAGAGTTGTTAACTATGTTATCAGATTGTGCCATGACAGTTTTAAGGCTGATTTGTGATATTACTATACTGTTGTTGTTACCACTGAATTTTCTACAGGATCATGACTGCTGGAAAGATTTTTTCCTAGTTTTCCCTGTCAAGAGGTTTAACAGTATAATATGTCATAGAAATTATCTTAAACTGTAAACTTATTTTGATTGTCCTTTTCTTAGTCGTTTGGGGGGGGGGCTGTGGCTTATATTAATCATATATTCCATACCTACATATGTATAGACATATTAGAATGTTTAGTGATTATATATGTGGAACGACCTCACACCTCAGAACAGGACAAGAGGTCTCAACCGCCAGCGAGGATCAAAGAACAGACGGAGTCGCAGCGGTGGAGACCGGATCGAACTTCCTGACCACCCAGGGTCAGGTGGAGGAGACGGAGGACAATGGGGGGGAATAATGTTTATGCGGGATGTCGGCTTTGATATGCAATGTCTTTTGTTGAGTGTGGGTATAAGTATGAAGGTCTGACTGCGCTCGACCTCTTATTCTGCTTCTGCACCGAGATGAGGCATGTTAGGGAGGTGAAGCTGATATTAAACTTTGATTTATAAAATCACATCGCTTCTTCATTTCAAACTCCCTACAGGCAGAGCCTTCAGTTATCAAGCTCCTCTCCTGTGGAACCAGCTGCCAATCTGGATTTGGGAGTCAGACTCGACCTCTGTTTTTAAGCATAGGGTTAAAACCTTTCTTTTTGATATAGCCTACAATTAGGGAGGGATCATGTGTTTCTGAACCCTCCCTTAGTTATGCTGCTAATAGGTTTAGACAGCCGGGGGACCTCCAATAATGCACTGTGCTTCACTCCTTTCTTCACTCTCAATGAAATATATATATTTTTGCTGGTCATTAACATCTGTTTGTTCTCTCCCATAGATTGAGTCCCCATCATGCTGTTTGCTCTCTACATGTTTGTTCTTTTCATCTTCTCTGTCCCCTCACCCCCCCAGCCAGTCGCAGCAGATGACTGCCCCTCCTTGAGCCTGGTTCTGCTGGAGGTTTCTTCCTGTTAAAAGGAGTTTTTCTTCTCCACCGTCGCCAAGCACTTGCTCACAGAGGATCGCCTGATTGTTGGGGTTTTTCTGCAAATGTGGGGGTTTCCCCTGCAGTTGAAAGTGCTATGAGATGACTGTTGTTGTGAAATGGCGCTATATAAATAAAGTTGAATTGAATTGAATTGAATTATTAAGGGTAAAAAACATCCAAACGTACATGGCCCTGTGTGAAAAAGTCCCCCCCCCCTTCAAACATAAATTAACTGTGGTTTATCACATCTTTGGAAAACTGAGTTCAAGTTCTCCAGCCACATCCAGGCCTGATTACTGCCACACCTGTTCTCAATCAAGAAATCACTTAAATAGCATCTGCCTGACAAAGTGAAGTAGACCAAAAGATCTTCAAAAGCTAGACATCATGCTGCAATCCAAACAAATTCAGGAACAAATGAGAAACAAAGTAATTGAGATCTATCAGTCTGAAAATGGTTATAAAGCCATTTCTAAAGCTTTGGGACTTCAGCGAAGCACAGTGAGAGGCATTATCCACAAATGGCACAAACATGGAACAGTGGTGAACCTTCCCAGGAGTGGCCGGCCAACCAAAATTACCCCAAGAGTGCAGGAATGAGTCATCCAAGAGGTCACAAAAGACCCCACTACACCACCAAAAATTCTAGTTGTACAAGAAAAAAATATGACATTTGTGAGAAAAAAAATGTGAAATAATAAAATATTTTTTTCTAAATCTAAGGGAAGAAAAAGACAGATTTATAAGAAAAAAATATCAAAATTTGCATGGAAAAAGTCACAAATTTATGAGAAAAAAAATTATAATTTCAAAAGAAAAAACACCCAGAAATTTACAAGAAAAATGTACCATAATTATAAATACATTTTTTTGACTTTTTATTTGAAAAGGGACCATGTACAATAATAAACATAAATGTTAATATTTTGATGCATTGTACCAGAGTTAGCTTTAAGCTAATTTACATCTGCAATCCCATAGAATAAACACATTTAAAAGTTACAACAGACACCATGGTGGTAGCAGCTTAACGCTGAAGCTCCCAGATCCCATCCATGAAAATACCATGAAAATCAGATTTAACGGATTTAAGGAAGAGTGAAAATCAAAAGACAAAGTCATTATACCTAAAGGAAAACAGAAGAGATCGACATTTACCAGGCCAAGACACGCATCGGCCGGAGAAAAGGACAATAACCACTCGGAAATAGAGGAGCACAATGAGGCTAGCAACATGGTTAGCTTAAAAACGATACTTCAAGAATTAAGAGAATTTCGCCGAGAGTGTTGGGCCGAATCTCGTGAACTTAAAGATGAAATAAAAAGGACAAACAACAGAGTGGACCTGGCTGAGGACCGAATCATGGAAGCAGAGGAAAGAATAAAAGGGCTGGAAGAAACCACGCTGGAATTACTCAAATGACAGACAAGACTGGAGGTTAAGCTAACCGACCTGGAAGGAAGACTAAGAAGGGACAACATAAGAATTCATGGTCTGAAAGAAGGAGTCGAGGATGGTTTCACCACAATGGCTGCATGCGTGGAAACCATACTGAGAGAGAAGTTGGAAATTCCCCAATCCACCGATTTGAAAATAGAAAGGGCACACCGTTCATTAGCCCCAAGACCGTCGGCAGAAGCTCCCCCGCGATCGGTGGTGGTGAAGTTTTCCAACTTCAGAACAAAAGAAGAGGTTTTGAGACTGGCTTGGCAGAAAAAAGGATTTATGCACCAAGAAAGAAAAGTTTTTGTGGAGCATGACTACGCCCCGGAGGTCCTTAAAAAGCGTCGGGAATACAATTGACGCTAAAAAGGTACTAAGAGAGAAGAAACTGCGCTTTCAAACTCCATTTCCAGCGAAGCTGAGGGTTTTTTACGGGGAAGAGACGTGTCTCTACAACTCGGCAGAAGAAGAAACCAGGGATATGGCGAGAAGAGGGCTCCCGGTAACGGTGGTTAAACCCGCAGCAGACCCGATTGAAAGAATCAAGGCTCAAACATGGTGCACACAGAGACCCTCAAAATATATGGGCCAGGAGCGGGAAACCCAGCGCCAGGGCTATAAGGAAAAACTGGATGCTTTCAGGAGGAAATAACGATATTTTTAGTCAATTTGCGCATCCAACCCTCCTCCTACAAGGTAACAGACATTAAAGGAGATGCAGAATCAGCAAATATGAAGTGGTAAAACATTTCATGGAACAGTTATAATATTAGAAACAGATAAGTCTTTATAAAAAAAAAAAAAACTTGTTAAAATAGAAATGTGACAATGAACCACATGAACTCTCCACACTAACAAATACTGTATTACCGTGATTGTTTGCTGTGATGGTGGTGGGAGGTTGCACACAATTTCATAGGGTTTAGGCATAAAAAAAAAAAAAAAAATCATTACAAGTTCGGATTGGGATCTGAAAATCACGTTAAAAACATGGGACAACTTACAGGGGTAAGAAAGGGCCCTCAACACGTAACAAAGTTTGAGGAATTTCCCTCAGAGCCAACACACCATCAAGGCTCTTCTAAGGTCGCTAAAAAGACCTCAGTTCAGGAAGATCTTATGACAGTTTTTTTTTGTTTTAAAGTTTTATATACTATGTTCTTAATGTTTTTTGTGTTCTTAATGTTCTTTCAGTTTTTGAGTAGCATAAAAGAGGGCCACTATACTGTTATACTAAATAAGACAATACAATGGAGAAACAGGGTGCAACCAAAATAATCTCATATAATGTAAAAGGGATCCTGAACCCAGTTAAAAGATCCAAGATTCTAGGCAAAATGAAAAAAAAAGACAAAGCAGGAATAATATTTTTACAGGAGACCCACCTAACAGACTTGGAGCACACTAAACTTAATAGAAAAGGGTTTAAACTGATCTCTTCATCTTCATATAAGTCAGAGAGGAGGAGGGGGGTAGCGACATTGATCTCAACCAAAATTATATTTGAAAAAAATTCAGAACACAAAGATAAAGAAGGGAGATTTAGCATGGTACTTGGTAGGCTAGAGGGAGAAGATATCACCCTGCTGAATGTATATGCACCTCCAGGGGCTAACTGGAAATTTTATAAAAATGTATTTGACCTAATGATAACTAAAGCCCAAGGTTTAGTGATATGTGGTGGAGACTTCAATCTAAGACTGAATCCACACTGGGATGCATCAGTTAATTCTCCACATCAAAATAACACTCAAAGTAGAAAAACTAGGATGCTACTAAATGAATTGGGAATCTGTGACGTGCGGAGGGAATTCAACCCCAGTGTAAAAGATTATACATTTTACTCAGCACCACATTCATCATACTCAAGGACTGACTATTTTTTATGTTTAATAGAGACAGTGGAAGAGTAAAAACATGTAAAATAGGACTGATGGATCTCTCTGACCACAGTCCGATCTATATGGACTTAAATGTCCAAAAATACACAAATAATACATTTTCTTGGAGGTTAAATTCAAATGTGCTGAAAGGACCACTGAAAGATGAATTGGAATCAGATATTCTAAGATATTTGGAAGAAAATGGTAATGGAGAAGTATCCCCTTTAATACTGTGGGACGCATGCAAAGCTGTAATAAGGGGAAAGATTATCGTAAAACTGGCACTCCAAAAGAAATTGAGACAAGAAAAACTAATCACATTAGAGTCAGAACTTAAGAAACTAGAAAAAGAGCACAAAGACAACACTCATTCTAATGACTCGCTCAAAATTAAGGAAATAAAAAAACAAATAAACTAGATCTACACAATAGAAATCCAGAAGAAACTTACATTTCTGAAACAAAAATATTATGAAACAGGTAACAAATCCGCAAAATTACTAGCCTATAAATTGAGGAAACAACAAACGGAGAGAGCAATCTACAAAATCAGAGACCCAGTATCTGTGTGCATTTGCTGCCCACATATAAAACTGCTCTCAGAAGAGGCAAGGTGGAGACCAGAGACATAGATGTATGGACAGAGGATTCAGTACACTGCCTCCAGGAATGCTTTAACTGTACAGACTGGGAGGTGTTCACACTGTCCTGCGGGGATGATTTGGACTCTTTGGTAGACGTCACATGCTCATACATGGCTTTCTGTAAAAATATGATCATTCCATGTAAACGTGTCAAAATATATGGGTGGGGTTTTTTTTGGGGGGGGGGGGTCCAGTGCACTATATCAGGGGTATCCGACTTTCAAGCGCTCTCTCTTTTTCTGTAATTTGCAGATGTCGGTTTCGTTTTTATAATATGCAAGGGAACATAAAAGAGTTTCAGACTTGCATTGCAATTTTAAAAAAAAATCATTGATTTTGCCGTTAGAATCGAAACTATTGGTCGTGTCCCCTCATTTTTCCCAGTTTTTGTGTGACATGAAAATCGCATCAATTTCAAAGTACTGTAACGTGATCTCTGAGTAACTCTTTCTACTCAAAATGCAAGAGATAACAGAGTTGTAATGCAAATTCAAAATAAAACATTCCCCAATGTGATCGGATCTATGGTTTTTGTACGGCGACCCCTGCAAATTTACTCGTACGACGTAAATTTCCGTGTCCCCAAATTTACGCAGCAACATGCAAGTTATTTGGTAAAGTAACCAGAAAACAGGAAGTGCTGATGCTTTTCACTTTGCACCTTTCAAATCCCAAACCATACACGTAAAAAAGAGATCAGTCTTTGTGAAGCTCAGATGTAGAATATTTCAAGAAAATCTCAAACATTTATGACACATCGAATATGGTGTCCTTTAAAAAATTTACGTCTTCGGTCTTGGTCGGCCGCGCGCAGCCCCGTCTGGCGAGGTGACCGCCCTGGGAAAGCACTTTTATTTTCTCTACCCCGGATGTGCTCAACCCATGTGGAGAGGATTAACCGTGGTCACTTTATATTGAAGTTATCGAAGGTCCAAACTTCCGTGTCCCGCATTTACACCTTTTGTGATTTTACGTCTTATCCAACAAACAGGGAGAATTTGAAGGTATGTATACACGTTATCACATCTTAATATGTCATGAAAATGTAGCTGTTGATGAGTTTTGATGCGTGAAAAATACTGGAAGTGTTGAAGTTGTTTCGTGTAAAACGTGTGCCATTGCAAAGTGCATTGGCACACGGGGAAACAAAAGCCCGAGTGTCCCGTTTACGTCTCCATTTACAAGTAGTAGTTGAAGTAAGCGCTCATCCTCAAGAGTTCCTGAACGCGAATGCCGTTACGAAAATAGTTAATAGTTTCATAAACCTGACACAATTGGATAGTGATTAGTCAATTTCATGTGCAGATTTGATCAGTTTTAAATTTTGCCACCAATGTCACACATTGGACCCCTAATAAATAAAAACACCCATATCCCAACAACAAGCCATGGGTTACAAAATCAGTTAAATCCTGCTTACAGAGGAAAGCACTTGCCTTTAAACAGGGGTCTGTTTCTGAGCTACAGGTTGCCACAAAAGAGCTGAAGTCCGAAATTTTAAAAGCAAAACAGAATTATAAATCAGAATTGGAAAGTAAGATGGCAACAAAGAAACTTGATTCAGCCTGGACCGGTATGAAAACTATTGCAGGCCTTCAGAGCACAGAGCGCAGTAATCGTGTGTTTTTAGATGGTTTTAATTCAGACACAGAGCTGGCTAATGCTCTTAATTGTTTTTATGGTCGTTTTGACTCCTTTGATTTTAGCACTGAAACCCAAGATTTGAAACAGAAACTCAAAGACAATCAGCACTTTAATATTGAGGTGCAGGATATTAAAAGGGAGTTCTGCGCTGTAAAAGTGAACAAAAGTCAGGGCCCTGATAATATATGTGGGCGCTTGGTAAAGTCCTGTGCACATGAACTGAGTCTTGTATTTCATTACATTTTCAATAAGTCCTTACAGACACAACATGTGCCCAAGATCTGGAAAGATGCCGTGGTTGTTCCTATTCCAAAATCCAGCTGTCCTAAAATGGTAAACGACTTTAGACGAGTTGCTTTGACTTCAATTTTAATGAAAATTTTTTGAAAAACTGGTCAGATGTGAGGTCCTAAAGCAGACTGAACATGCATTGGATCCTCTGCAGTTTGCTTATAGGCCTCACAGAGGAGTGGAGGACGCCACTGTCACTCTGTTTAACATGCTTTTTAAACATCTGGATTTTAATGGGACACACGCCAGGCTTTTATTTGTGGGCGTTTCCTCCACCTTTAATACAATCCAACCTCATATTTTAGTTGAAATGCTCCTGCAACAATTTGATTTGAGCAATAATCTGGTGGGTTGGATTCTGGATTTCTTAACCAACAGGACGCAGAGAGTAAGGGTCAATGGTACATTGTCTGACCTAAAGTGCTCTTCTACTGGCTCTCCTCAGGGGTGTGTGTTGTCACCACTACTCTTCATCCTGTACACAAACATGTGTCGGAGCAGACATGACAACAGACACATTATAAAGTATGCTGATGATTCAGTTATTGTCAGTCTCCTCCAGGATGGTGAGAGTGGCCATGGCCCAGTAGTTGATGATTTTGTTCACTGGTGTGAGGATTCCTACCTGCAGCTGAATACGACAAAAACTAAAGATATGATTATTGACTTAAGGAGGAAAACTCCCAGGCACAAAGTCACCGTACTAAAAGGTCAGACCACTGAATGTATACAATCCTACAAATATCTTGGGACGATTATTGATAGTAATTTAAACTTTGAAGAGAACTGTGAAAGGGTGTGCAAAAAGGGTCAGCAACATTTGCATTGCTTGAGGAAACTTGCACGCTTCCAAATTGACTGAACCATAATAACAATGTTTTATCGGGCTTTTATTGAATCTGTTTTATCCTTTTCTTTAGTGTCATGGTTTGGTCAGATAAAACTGAAACAGAGGAAATCCTTGGATCAGGTAGTTAGATGGTCCAGTCGTTTGCTTGGTGAGTCACAGCTGAGCCTGACATCCTTGTACACCAGACAAGTACAGAGGATGGCTACCTCCATTTTTAAATGAAGACTCCCACCCTTTGCACTGCAACTTTCAGCTTCTTCCCTCAAGACGGAGGTTTGCTGTCCCAAAAAGCAAAACCCAGCGCTACAAAAACAGCTTTGTTCCTGCTGCTGTCAAAGAGTTGAACAAGTTGTAACAATATATTGCACATCATTTAGGTACCTATTTATTAACTCCATTTTATATTTATTTATTTTTCTAGGATTTTATTTGGGTTCTAAATCTTTTATTGGGTTTTAGACCTTTGAGTTTTTAACCTCTTTGACTAGTCTTTAAATTTTTAAAATAACCCTTCTCTCTTATCCCTGGTTTTTCTCACATCTCTTTGTCTTTATACCCTGATTGATGGAGCCTTGAATATTTTTATCATGTTTATAGTAAGCTTCATGTGTGCCTGTGTTTGTGTTTATGTTGAATGTAATTGTGGCTTGTAAATATGGATGTCACCAGACTGCAAAACAAATCTACCTACGGGTACAAATAAAGTAACCTGAACCTGAATCTGAAAGGAAATAAAATTTAGAATTCAGGAAATTCTTAAAAGTTTCGAGAATTACTACAAGAACTTGTATTCCTTCAAAAAACACAAAGACGCATCTGAAGCCTTCCAAAATACATTAAATCTTCCCCAACTTACTGAGTCACAAAATAAAAAACTACCGGCAAAAATACAACCTAAAGAATTAGAAAAAGCAATTATGAAACTTAAAGTTAACAAATCCCCAGGAGCAGGTGGTTATACAGCAGAGTGGTACAAAACCTTTAAACAGCAACTATCTCCTCTCCTCCTGAAAACATTTAACTATGTCCTCCACACAGGAGAAATCCCCCCTCCTGGAGAGAAGGGGTCATTGCAGTCATACCTAAACCTGAAAAGGATAAATTAGACTGCTCCAACTACAGACCAATCAGTGTGTTAAATCAGGACTATAAACTTTTTACCGCTATCCTTGCCAAAAGGTTAGAAAATATACTGACAGACTTAATTCACAAGGTAACATTAGACGCACTTTACACATAATTCATCATATAAAAAAATATAATTTAAATGCAGCCATACTGGGATTAGATGCTGAAAAAGCATTTGATTCGGTTGACTGGTCTTTCCTATATAGAATCTTATCCACTTTCAATTTTCATAACAACTTCATTAGAACTATCCAGGCATTATATAAAAAACCAGCAGCTAAAATAAGGATTAACGGTAAATTATCACCATCTTTTGAACTGGAAAGAGGATGTCGTCAGGGCTGCCCCTTGTCTCCACTGCTCTTTGCAATCTTCATAGAACCTCTGAGCCAATGGATAAGACAGAATCAAAAAATTCAAGGTATTACACTTGATCAGAAGGAACATAAAATAGCACTCTTTGCTGATGACATTTTAATATACCTGGGGCAGCCGGACACCTCTTTTCCAGAACTAATCTCAGTTTTTTCAGAGAATGGAGAGTTATCGGGGTACGAATTAAACATGCATAAAACCCAAATTTTAACTTTCAACTATAACCCAAATCAATATTTACTAAGCAAATTCAAAACTAACTGGGAGATGGAATCTATGAAATATCTAGGGGTCAATATCCCGAAACAACTCAACAAAATTATAACACTAAACTATGATCCACTGATGACGAAAATAAAATCTGATCTAGCAAGATGGAATATGATACCATTCTTGGGTACTGCACAAAGAATTGAAGCAGTCAAAATGAATATACTTCCACATCTTTTATACCTTTTCCAAACAATACTGGTAGAACCTCCCAAAAAATCATGGCAAGAACTGGACAGAAGGATCTCAAGATTCATATGGCAGGGCAAGAGACCAAGAATCAGATATAGAACCCTACAGCTAAACAAAGACAAAGGTGGGCTCGCGCTGCCAAATATCAGGGACTATTTTAAAGCCGCGCAAATTAAAACTTTGGTAGAGATATGTAACCAAGTATACACTGCACAATGGAAGGAGATAGAATGCCAAATAACAAGTGACATTCCCCTACAGGCAATAATAGGGAATAATGCCTTACCTAAACTTTTGAATAACACTAACCCATGGATAGAGACCCCGCTAAAAATTTGGTTTAAAATAGTCAGAGAGAATCAAACGAAAGAACCCTATCGATTATTGCAATGGATTTCCTATGATCAGGATTTTACTCCTAATAAAACAGACACTAGATTCAAAAAGTAGAAAGAGAACGGACTGATAAAATATTACGATTTTTTTAAAGGGCAAACTTTAAGAAGTTTTGAAGATTTGAAAAAAACAAGGTCTAGTAAATCAAAACCTTTACAGGTTCTTTCAGCTTAGACACCACATAAACAAAATACTTAAAAAGGAGGATTTGGAAAGGGCCCAGTCAGGTGTTCTGAAGGTTTTCTTAATGGCATATAAGGGGATCCCAGGGATCAGATACATTTCTAAAATATGCCATGGTCTTCAAGATTTAAAAGGAGACAACACATCATATATAAAAAAGAAATGGGAAAAAGAGGGGAATTTCACTTTACAACTGGAAATATGGGAAAAGCTAAATAAACAACAATGGAAAAGTACTTCATCCCTGCTGTGGAGAGAATTTGGATGGAAAAATTTGGTAAGATTTTTCAGAACATCTGTACAAAACAAATTTACTCGTAAAGGGTTGAATTGTTGGCGCTTGTGTGGTGAAAAGACTGCAAATCATTTTCATGTGTTTTGATCATGCCCAGTTATCCACCAATATTGGACCAATGTACAGACAATATTGGGGAAAATATTCAAAGTAACGGTTACCTTTTCTTTTGTAACTTTGTATTTGGGTTTACTACCAGAATCACTGGAAAGACGAGGAGATAAATACTTATTCAGTGTTTTAATATTGGCAAGTAAAAAAGCTCTAACAAAAAAATGGATGTTGAAAGACTGTCCTGCACCTGAAGATTGGATTAACGTGATTCAGGACATTTGTTTGATGGAAAAGTTGACATTTGCACTGGGACAGGACATGTATGGGTTCTTGAACTTTTGGCAACCCTGGAACGCATACGTGCCTTCCTTCAGATCTAATCTTGCACAAACACCATTTCAATAATGGCACCTCTCTTTGTATCAATGCTACTCAGATGCTCTTTTATTTTTCTGCTCTTTTGTTTTTTTTTTTGTTTTTTTTTTTAATTTTTCTTTTCTTTCACTTAACCACTTGCGCTCCGTTGTTCCGCGGGCGGGCAAGTCTCTGCGTCCTATGACGCACGAGGGCGCGCGAGAGCGCGCTCGTGCGCCCTCGTGCGCATGACGCATGATGGTGGTGATGGTGATGTAGTAGCGTCCAAGCGCCACTCAAAAAAAAACTGCAGAGACAGCCGCAAACAGATTAGTTCATCTGATTGACCTCTCATTCGACTAATAAGAGCCTTGAATTGGGTTTCTGAAACCTTGAAGAACCAATGAATGAAAATCTAGGAAGGAGGACCCGCCTACTGTGAACGCAGGAGCCAATTGAAGCACAGAAATTCTGGCTGGGTGAAGCGATATTTACTGCTGCCACAGATGAAAACAAAGGACGCTGGACAAATCTCCTACAGACCCAGGCTCACCCAGCAGCATGGAGAACACCCACAAGTGGGACCTGCACTCATTCCAGCAGAATAGACGGAGGCCGACGACAAAAGTCGTAAATCATTTGCCAAAACGGCAATATGTAATGGAATTATGTTGATCGGGATCCACGAGCGGAGCAGCGTCGCGTTTGTCTGACGCGTGGGAAGAGCTGTTCGCCACGACTCTGCTGCTTTGAAGAGGTAAGGTGTTATAAGCTAAATTATTATTTATCCCTGAAAACTGTAATCCAAAAATGACTTTTGACCGATCGGTAATTTACAACTGTACTGCGCACGAAATACGAAGTGCGTGCGCCGCGATAAACGGTTCATTTGCCGTGTTCGGACCGTGAACACCCCCCCCCCCACCCGCTGCAGAAGAGGAGAGGGGGGGGCACGGTCCGAACGCTCCTCGGTCGGCGGGGGGAAGCATATCAGTCTATTCCATCATGTAGCGATGGCCCTCTTCTGTACCGAGGGGGGGGGGGGGGCGTTCACGGTCTGTTCACGGTCCCCCCCCACACACACACACACAGTAGCGAGGGGGGGGGGAGCCGCTGTGAAAACATGCAAGGAAAAAAAAAAAAGAACGTATTCCGTCTTGTAGCGAGGGCCGAATTTGGTCCTTGGTAGCGGGGGGGGGGGAACGACCCCCCGCCCACACACACACACACAGACACAGCCCTGAGTGTGACCTTTCATTAGAGCCTAAAATGAAGATTCTACATTGAATTATTCAAAAGTTACAGACGTTTTTCCAAACTGTGCCATTTGGCACAATTTGGCACAGTTCCATAACGCCTGGGAACTACCTGAGAACAAAGCTGTGTAAAATATTCATTTTTTGTGGTATTGTTACCAAATTTGGATCTCAGCTGGATAACACTTGGTTCTACATTTCTGTTGCATTTTCCAGCCGGATCGGACAGCTGTGTGTTATTTACAAGTATTTGTATCAAAAAAAACACTGTGTCCAAATTTTTTTTCTTCAAGTTCAGTATGTTTAGATGACTGTAACTCAGTGGCCGGAGCACGTAGAGAGATTATGTTTTTTTTTGCCAAAAAATTCAAAGTGTTTTCTTTTAAATGAGACCAACTCCATGAAGATGCTGCAAAGGGTTGAATAACAGCTTTCGATTTACTTTGGGCACGTTTTTTTTTGGCATTTTTAGGAAAATTGCCCGGAGTGCAAGTGGTTAAAAAAAGGGTGTTGTAATAACTTTTTTCCAGTGTTGTCAAAAAAAGGGGAATATGTGATGAAAATGTAAACAATGCAATGCTTTAATGACATGTATACCCTTTACAAAAACTTAAATAAAATAAATGTGAAACTTTAAAAAAAAAAGTTACAACAAATGTACAAATTTTCAAAAAATAAAGTAAAAGATTTACAAGAAAAGGTTGCAAAATTACAAGAAAAAAGTTCCAGTCATGCAAGAAAAAACATCAAATTTACGAGAAAAAATTTTAGCTTTACAAGAAAAAGTCACAAAAAACGACAAACTTATAAGAAATAAACCCACTGTCATGAACTGGGTTCGATGGGTTCAAGCCCAGTTCCATGACGCTGTGGCTGCATGTTCTTTTTTATGTTTTTTGCTCCTTTTTACCTCAGGCGCTCTTACGGAGCCTTGAGTTTTGCTCGGCTTCTTGACAGCTCTTAGCCACACCTCCCTCTCCTGTCAGTAGTGCCAGCTGGCTGTCATTATCATTTGTGTTCTTCCCTTTGTTCACGCACTCACACACACACATACATGCATTGCCTCTCATGCACACTCTTGCACACATACACACACACAAACACACCCACTCATTCTCACTCACGTGTTCACTAACATCCACTCACACACCTGTCTTCACTTACACACACCCACTCACTCCCTACACACCGGTATCCCTTTCCTCATTATGTTGGCATTATTTAAGCCCTGTGTTTGCTTCAGTTTATTGCCGTGTGATTGTTGAACTGTGTGTTTTCCCCTGTTAGTTTTTTGTTCTTGCTCTACACTACCTGATGTGCTGTTAGCTATTCTGCCGACGTTACCTGGTGTATCAGTTGTTTTATTCCTCGCACTCTGGATTTGGCACGGACTGCCTCGGACTGCTCCAGCCAGTGAGTACATTTTTCCTATCCCCGCTGTCCAGTTCTCCTGCAGCGCCCTGGGTCTGCTCCTTCGCTGTTTAGCTATCCTGCAGCGATCTGGCCCTCATTGTCCTTTATCTCACTCATGTGCTGTAGAGCGTCCTGGAGGCATCCCTGTTCCTCCGGTGCAACTGGTTGTTGTTTGTGTTGACTGTAACTTCACCTTTTTACACATTAAAATATGCACAACGTAACTTCCGGTTATGGCTGCCACGTGAGAAGGACACGTCTCACTCTGCTCTGCTCCTGGAGAAAAAAAAATCGGCAAATAACTCTCTCATTTGGGACAGAACGTATCCCAGCGTTTGGGCGAGGATATGTTGGTGAAGCCTAAGGCTGGAAAACCAGGTAGAGGAAAAAGCGAGCCGCCGAAACAGTCCAAATTAACGGACTTTCAGGTCTGTGACGCAGCAGATAAAGCTCCATATATGGCGGAGGAAGCTAACAGCGGTGTGGTATCTGCGGGAAACGGCACAGGTGCGGTGCTAGCTGCCATAAGTTCAATGACAGCAGACTTTTCCTCTAAATTTGATGGGATTATGGCAGCGTTGGAAGGAATGAGAAAGGAATTGGGTGACTGTGTAGAACGAATGGCACAGGTGGAGCTTCGTGTCTCTAGTAATGAAGATGACATCACCTGTCTTCAATTAAAGGTGCGCACTTTGGAAAAAAAAAATAAATGTCTGGAAGATAATGTCCTGGATTTGGAGTCCCGGTCAAGACGGAACAACTTGAGGCTGGTGGGTCTACCGGAGGAATCCGAAGGTCGGGACTCATGTTCCTTTCTGGAAAAGTGGATTCCGGAGGCGCTGGGCAGCGCGGAGCTGCAATCAGCAGTGGTTCTGGAAAGCGCACACCGTATTGGCCCACGGAGAGATAAGGGACCACCGAGGACCCTAATTATGAAGTTTCTCAACAACAGAGACAGGATGAAGATCTTCAACGCTGCACGAGCTCAAGGAGAGATTAAACACCAGGACCAGCAGGTGCGGTTCTACCCAGATTTGGCTACAGGAATCCAACAATTGAGGAAGCAGTTTGATCCCGTACGTAAAGAGCTGCGCAACCTTGGGATTCGTCATGGTGTAATTTATCCTGCGAGACTGTTGACCACGTATGGGGGCAGAACCCACATCTTCAAGACCCCAGAGGAGGCGCAGGAGTTCATCAAGAAGATCCAAGAAGAGACTGGTGGGAGCTAAGCATGAACAAAATATAAGGTAGAATATTTAAGCATTTGCACAGGCATCTGACTGACTTGAAGCAAATAGCAAGTTTACAAAATATAGATTATATTATATATTAAAAAAAAACAAAAAAAAAACTATGATGTACAAAGTTGCTAAAAAATTTTGGAGTTAAGTTGGAAAACCACAGAGGAGAGTTATTGTTACGTCATTAAAAGCAGTAGAGTTAGGGTGATTGGGAGGATGAAGAAGGAGTGGCTTTGGCTGTTCCTCGTGGGTGTGGAGCGGTCGATGGCTATATCGGGAGACGGAATTTTTCTTTTGATTTTGGGGGGATCGCCACAAATGTGGGAAGGGGGAATTTGTTTGTGTGTAGTTTGTAGGATGAATGTTCTACCACTCATTTTTTTGCTTCTCTGTATGAGCATGTTTACACTGCAAGGTAATCCCAAACTCCCTACTCATCATAAACCAAAGTGTTAATCTTAATTTAACTTCATGGAATTGCAGAGGTCTACAAAATTTAAAAAAACTTAAACAAGTTATGAATAAAATAAAAGACATGGGTTCAAAAATTGTGTTTTTACAAGAAACTCATCTAATAGAGGAGGATGTAAAAAGAATTAGGAGTAGATGGCAAGGAAGTGTTTTCACCTCATCATTTTCATCCCGAGCCAGGGGAGTTATGACTCTCATACATAAATCAGCCCCATTTCAAGTGAAAAATGTAGTTGGAGACAAATTTGGAAGATATGTAATCATTCAAGGATCTTTGCTATTAGAAAATATAAATTTGGTGAACTTATATGGTCCTAATATAGATGATCAAAAGTTCTTTGCTAATTTATTTCTTATCTTATCATCACTTACAGGGCAACATATAATAGCAGGGGATTTTAATTGTACATTGAATTCCGGTATAGATAGATCAACAGGACTGGACTGTACGCACAATGGATGTAGGATGACCATTAATCATTTTATGAAAGAATTGAGATTGCTAGGTATATGGAGAGAAATGAAACCACAAGTTAAAGCCTACTCTTGTTATTCCAGTACCTACAAGACATTCTCACGTATTGATTATTTTTTGATTTCCACAGAATTAAGGTCCAAGATTCAAAACTGCTTTTATGATAACACCGTGATCTCTGATCATGCACCCTGCTGTCTAATATATGTAGATAAGAAATTGACAAAGGAATCAGGTAGATGGCAATTTCAGCATAAATGGCTTCAGGATGAGGAATTTGTCAAGTACATAGAAAAACAGATAGATGAGTTCTTTGACATCAATACTACACAAACATCAGCATGTGTAAAGTGGGAGGCTTGGAAGTGATCCAAGGTTGGAGAACGAATTACTGATTATGAGAGCTGAATATGACAAAAAATCAGCGAATAGAGCTGCCTCGAGTCTTCTAAGATTGAAACAATCTTTTTATGAACAAGGTGAAAAATCAGGAAAATTATTGGCATGGCAGATTAAACAATTAGAATTTAAAACACCAATTACCAGTATTATAAGTAACAGACAGGTAGTTATAGATCCTTTAGAAATTAATAGAGCCTTTAGAGATTACTATGAAAAATTATATGATACCAAAAATGAATCTGATTTAACAAAACTAAATGGGTTTTTGAACGAACTATCTATACCGTGTATTCCAAATGAAAACAGGGAGATATTGGAGTCTAAAATTAGTCAAGAAGAAGTTGGGCTAGCCATTGATAATATGAAATCAGGAAAAAGTGCAGGACCAGATGGTCTTCCAGTTGACCTTTATAAAAAATTTAAGAATAAATTAATAAAACCTTTTTTGGAAATGGTTTTAGAAGCATTTCCAAATAGTAATTTACCATCATACATGAATAATGCCTTAATTATACTGTTGCCAAAACCAGGTAAGCCCTCTAATAAATGTGAAAATATGAGACCAATAAGCCTATTAAATGCCGACCTTAAGATAATCTGTAAAATTTTAGCAAGACGAATACAAGAAATTTTACCAAATATTATTAATCGAGATCAGAATGGCTTTATAAAGGGAAGACAAGGCTTCCATAATGTAAGAAGACTATTTAATATTATTTATTCTAATAAAGAAGCACCGGATACAGCTCTCCTATCACTGGACCCCGAAAAGGCCTTTGATAGAGTCGAATGGCCCTTTCTTTTTGAAGTCTTACAAAGGTTTGGACTTGGAAATAATTTCATAAAATGGGTTCAGATAATATACAATAATGCTACAGCAGAAATCCTAACAAATAACAATATTTCAAAATCAATAAAAATCAATAGAGGATGTCAACAAGGCTGTCCACTTTCACCTTTACTGTTTACTATGGCAATTGAACCTTTAGCAATGGCGATACGTTTACATTCACAAATATATGGAATTAAAGTTGGACCAACAGAACATAAAATCTCCCTGTATGCCGATGACATAATTTTGTTTATGTCAAATCTTAAAAAAATCAATTCCGACCTTGTTGAATTTAATAAAGAATTTTGGGGAAATATCAGGATATAAAATAAATAAAACTAAATCTTCAATATTAATGCTAAATGAGACCCAGAGAAATTACCCAGCCCCTGAGGTAAATCAATTCAATGTTGTAAATCAGTTTAAATATTTAGGAATTCAAATTGTGCCTAAGCTAGAATCAGTCGCCAGTGTCAACTATGAAGCCTTAATGACAGATATCAATGAGTTAATTCAGAGATGGATGTCACTACCAATGTCGATGATCGGGAGAATCAATATACTTAAAAGTAATATTTTACCTAAAATACTTTATTTATTTCAATACATTCCCTTACCACCACCTTTAGATTTATTCTCAAGAATTAAAAAAAAGTTAGTGGAATTTATATGGAACAACAGGAGGGCTAGATTACGTCTGTCTTTATTATATTTACCATTTGATCGTGGAGGTCTGAAATGTCCAAATTTTATGTTGTATTATTGGTCGGCACAACTGAGGTCTATGACATATTATTTTTCATTAAATGATCTCCCTCACTGGACTGAAATGGAATCATACAATTTACCTTTACCTCTTCCCATATTCATATACTCAGATTCGGCAAAAAAATTACAAAAACAAGTTAAAAATCCATCTGTAAAGCATATGATCAAAATATGGTGTGAAGCTAAAAACTATTTAAAAGAACCACACTTATTGTCACAATTTAGCCCAATATGGGGTAATCAATATTTTAAACCAGGGAGAGCGGATGCTGTATTTAAAGTATGGAATTTAAAAGAGATTCAAAAGATTCAAGATTTATATTTGCCATGTGCAGATAACATAATGTCTTTTGAAGAGCTGAGGATCAAATTTAATCTTAATAGAACACATTTTTTTAAATATCTTCAACTTAGAAACTTTATTTGATCAAATCAAAATAAAGCTCTCACTCGACCTATTTATTCATCCTTGGAAAAAATGTTGATGAAAGATAGTAAAAGAAAGGGTATTATTTCAGAGTTTTATAACTCATTGACACTATCCTCAAGTGAAAACTCACAGAAAAGATTAAACTACTGGAAAGAAGATCTGCAAATTGAAATTTCAGAGGAACAATGGGAATTGGCTTGTACAGAAGCTCAAACCAAATCAATAAATGTACGTCTTAAATTGATACATTTTAAATGGTTAATGCGGATGTATGTTACACCGGAGGAGTTAAATAGATATAACAAAAATATACCAGATACGTGCACAAAATGCGTGGAAAGTAAAGGAACCCTATTTCATTGTGTATGGGAATGTAGAATAATTAGAATGTTTTGGGAAGAGGTGAGGGTAACAATTGAAAAAATAATCTCAAAACAAATCATATTGAATCCTAAACTGTTTTTGTTGGGTCTCTACCCAGAAAAGCATAACTTTAATAAAAGTGAAAGAACATTCATAGACCTCAGTTTGCTTAATGCCAAAAAATGTATTGCACTACTGTGGAAAAAGACTCATAGACCAGATGTGACTCAGTGGTTAAGACAGATGTTAACAAACCTTCCACTAGAAAGAATAACATATATACTGAAATCAAAGGAAATTGTGTTTGAGAATATATGGAGACCTTTTATTGATTATGTAAAAAATTTAAACATAACTCTTGAAGAAGAAGGTGAATGATGTGTGTGGACCTTGTAAATTCCAAACTGGTGAACATAATATGTATACAGTGATCCCTCGCTACTTTGCGCTTCACCTTTCGCACCCTCAGTGCATCGCGGATTTTTCAGAAATATTCATCAAAAATTCAAAATTGAGAAAAAATGGGCGGGCGCTAGCAGAAGGCAGGGAGACTACATTAGAACATCAGGTATCAACACGGAGAGCCGCACAACTCAAAATCCACCTCTCTGACCACCGCTCCACTCCTCTCCGCCCACCTCTTCACTGCTCGGGAATCTCGCAAGCTGATTGGCCGAGACGTTTTACCTCGCAAGCTGATTGGCCGAGACGTTTTACCCAGCTTCTCTCCCTGCAGAGTGCCCATACCCACCGAAGGAAGACCGCATTCATTGTTCTTTATCGCTAGTCTCGCAGCGTGGAACTTTTCACTGTTCTCTTGTCCCTTTTTGTGTGAAATAGTCTTCCCGTCGAGCCACTATGCCGCCTCCTGCAGCTGCCCTCCACAATCCTGTGCCTCTAGCACCTGACAATGAGGCGTCACCTGAGGAGCAGTAAAGCTCTCATTAACCTGTGCAGTAAATCATCTTCATCTTGAGTTACGTATCTTGTTATAAAAATAAAAGAGTTCTAAAAACATATTTATGTACACTTTATTTACATCTACGTATGTATGTACACTTACACACACACACACACGTATCATATGAGAGAGAGTGAGAGAATGAACGTATGTGTTATTTATGGGTGACGTCATTAGGGGTGACGCTACTTTGCGGTTTTTCACTTTTCGCGGTCGGTTCTGGAACCCATTAACCGCGATAAGTGAGGGATCACTGTACTTATGTAATGGATTGTCTAGACTAAACAGAGGAGCATTGTTGAAGACTTGATTTTGTTGGTGGTTGTGGGTGTTTTTAGTGCATTTTTTTTGTAGTACTTTAGTGTTTGTGTTTGATTGTTTGTGTCATGTTTGTTAAAAAAAAAAAGGTTCAATAAAGATATTGTGGGAAAAAAAAATATGCACAACGTCCTCCTGCGTGTGGGTTTATTACTTCTGCCTTTCGTCGTCGGCCTCTGTTGGTCTATGACGACCATGGAAGAGAATCCTAAACGTCTACTCTGCTGGAACAGCACCGCCTGTGGCTGAACAGGCCGATGCGCGAATGGCAGTCCCTGTCACACAGGTCGCACTTGTGGGTGGTCTCCGTGCTGCTGGGTCTGTGGCGGTTCTTCTTGCGGGTCCTTTTTTCATCTGCTGCAGCAGTCAGTCTCTCTTCACCCACCTTGAGCTATCTGGTCAGGGTGCCTCTCCATTTGGAGCGGTCCGTTGCAAGGTCCTCCCAGCGCTCTGTGTTGATCTCCAGGGCCTTTATGTCTCTCTTGTAGACGTCTCTAAAGCGCAGCTGTGGGCGGCCAACGTCTCTCCTGCCAGTCGCCAGTTCTCTGTAGAGGACGTCTTTGGGGATTCTGCCATCCTCCATACGGTGAATGTGGCCTAGCCAGCGGAGCCTGTGCTGCCTGAGTAGAGAGAACATGGAGGGAAGGCTGGCGCGGGACAGAACTTCTGTGTTGGGCACTTTGTCCTGCCAGGATATGTCCAGGATGTGGCGAATGCAGCGCAAGTGGAAGGAGTTCAGTCTCTTTTCCTGCCGGGCGTATGCTGTCCACGTCTCACTCCCATAGAGCAGTGTGCTGATGACGCAGGCGTTGTACACTGCCATCTTCGTCTTGACAGAGAGTTTGGGATTCTCCCACACTTGTGTGGTGAGGCGAGCGAGTGTGAAGGCTGATTTTCCAATCCTCTTGTCTATCTCTGTATCAAGGGAGAGGTTGTTGCTGATTGTGGACCCCAAGTACGTGAACTGATTCACAACCTCCAGCTCGTAGTCATCGATGGTGATGGTTGGTGGTGCTTCCGTGCCTTGCGCCAAGACGTTAGTCTTCTTCAGGCTGATGGTAAGCCCGAAGTCCTTGCATGCCTGGGAGAAGCGGTCCATCAGGGTCTGAAGCTCCTGCTGTGTGTGGGTTGTGACTGCAGCGTTGTCTGCGAAGAGCATGTCTCTGATTAGAGCCTTGCGTACTTTGGTTCTGGCTTTCAGGCGGGCGAGGTTGAAAAGCCTGCCGTCAGATCTTGTGTGCAGGTAGATTCCCTCTGTTGCTGTGCTGAAGGCATGCCTCAGGAGCATAGCAAAGAAAATCCCAAAGAGGGTTGGCGCAAGTACACAGCCCTGTTTCACTCTGCTGCGTATGTTGAATGGCTCTGAGACGTTGCCGTTGTGCTGCACTATCCCCTGCATGTTGGTGTGAAACGATTCGATGAGGCTTTGCAACTTTGGTGGGCATCCTATCTTTGGCAGGATCTTGAAAAGGCCCTCTCTGCTGACCAGATCGAACGCTTTGGTGAGGTCGATGAAGGCGACGTACAGGGGCATGTTCTGTTCTCTGCATTTCTCCTGGAGTTGGCGGATGGAGAATATCATGTCTATTGTTGATCGCTCAGCGCGGAAGCCACACTGAGACTCGGGGTAGACACGTTCGGCAAGCTTCTGTAGACAAACGAGAACAAGTCGTGCATAGACTTTGCCAACAACGCTGAGGAGGGAGATGCCCCTGTAGTTGTTGCAGTCGCATCTCTCCCCTTTTTTTTTTGTAGGGGGTGATGATCTTGGCGTCCCTCATGTTCTGTGGTACGGCACCTTCCTTCCAGCACTGGCAGAGGACGTCATGCAATGGCAGCAGTAGGGCGGTCTTGCAGTGCTTGATCAGGTCGGGGGGTATGCCGTCGTTGCCGGGTGCCTTGCCAGTGGCCAAGCTATCAATGGCCTTGCTGAGTTTGTCGATGGTTGGCTCGGCGTCAAGTTCGTCCATGGATGGCAGGCAGTCGATGGCATCAAGGGCTGACGGTGTCACGGTGTTCTGTCTGGAGAAGAGGTCGGAGTAGTGTTCCACCCATCTCTCCATCTGCTTGTTCTTTTCTGTGATCATCTCCCCAGTGGAGGATTTGAGGGGGGCCGTCTTGCTCTGAGCCGGACCAAGTACTTTCTTGATGCCATTACTTCTGCCTTTAAACAGGAGATAATTCATGACACCCACCAGTTAATAAGAAAAGTTTCAGAAGAAAAATGTTGCAAATTTACAATGGAAAAGTTGTAAATTTATGAGAAAAAGCTGCAAATTTACAAGAAAAAAAAACAATCTTTTTGCATTCATGCTTCAAATACATTTCGTTCATTTATGTAACATGGTACAGAAAGGTTTATTTTATTTATTTTGTGGAGATGAAATAACCAGACCAAACTTTCCGAACAGACGAATTTTATTTCACTCTCACATCTTCCAGAATCAGAACATTAAACATTTGTAGCAGGAACTCTCTTTTATATCCCCAACTCACACCTCCCTGCTACCTGAGGTCCTGCATTCACCATTCACTCCCCCAAGACAATTTCCCTTACCCCCCAGCCCTTTGATCTCCATGCTCTCTCAGTCTGAGAGGAAAACTACTGAACTCTACAGCATGGGTCCCTCACAATTTATTATTTTATATACTTTATTAATCTCAGAGGGAAATTCAGGGCATCCATGTGGATGGATGAGGCAGCCACAGTGTGGCGCCAATCCCTTCACCATTCACACACACATTCACACCTAGGGCCACTTTAGAGTCTTCAATTAACCTAACTTACATGTTTTTGGCCTGTGGGAGGAAAGCAGAGTACCCAGGGTAAACCCATGCAGACATGGGGAGAACATGCACACTCCACACAGAATGGTCACTGATGGTCAGGGGGTGGGATTGAACCCACGACCTTCTTACTGTGGTGCTACAGTGCTAACCACTGCACCACCGAGCTGCCCTTTTTTTTTTCCCCCTTTTTCATCCATCCATCCATCTTCTTCCATTTAATCGTTTTTGGGTCGCGGGCGGGGGGGGGGGGGGGGTGTTGGAGCCTATCCCAGCATCCTTGGGCAAGAGGCAGGGTACACCCTGGCCAGATCGCCAGTCCATCACAGACAGACAGACAACCATTCACTCTCACAGTCATACCTAAGGACAATTTAGAATCCCCAGTTTGATGCCACTTAACCTAAATTGCATGTTTTTGGCATGTGGGAAGAAATGGGAGAAATCCCAGAGTAAACCCGTGCAGACACAGGGAGAACATGCAAACTCCACACAGATCACTGTTGGTTGGGGGCTGGGATCGAACCCAGTATCCCCCAGCCAAGGTTGAGTTGCTGTACTGCCGCAGTACCACTCCACCACCATGCTGCTCACTTTTTTTTTTGTTTATGATGATTTGTTGGACAATTCTCTCTTTTTTGCAGGTTACACCCATGTTTTCATTCTACAGATTAGTATGCTTTCTCTTCAGAATATGCATGATCAATTAAAAGTAGGGTCGGTGGTGAGCATCACTCGATATACGAACGTCTTTATAGGTCCCAAACTTAATGTTGTTCCTTCTGTAATTCACATTTAAAGCTATTCAGAATTTCTTTCTTGGAATGAGGATTTTAGTCTAGACACATTATTAAGCTTGTCTGTGCAAATAATCAAAAGGTTAAAAAAGTTGTTGTATTGACTCTGCATCATCGTTTTCATCTTATTTTACACTTATTGCAGTCGCTGTTTTGGCTGATTGCATTTTTTAAAAATGTGAAGCTCCAGCAGTACCCAATTATATTATATCAGGGTTTGATGACAGTATAAAATTGCTATCAATGCCCAAGTGAATGCATGGTAAAAACAAACCATCACTTGTTTTTGATTAAATAATTTTGTAAAAGCCTGATAGTGCTGAAACTTTTAACCCAAAATGTCCAGTGGAATTACAGTATTTGTCTTCATTTCTAGTGCTGTAGTGAAGACCAGACCGAGACCAGACTTTAGGGGTGAAGACCAAGACCACTGTGTGTATATACTGTACATCAACAACACACGGAAATCCATAAATCCTGTGTGAAACAGAACTGAACCAAGGGGGAAATGATACAAAATGATTTGGACTAAGGCAAATGAACTTAGGTATGAAAACACCTTGAGAAAATCAAAGATGAAACAATCACGATTTAATACGGTGGGGAAAAAAGTATTTAGTCAACCACCAATTGTGCAAGTTCTCCCACTTAAAAGATGAGAGAAGTCTCCAATTTTCATCATAGGTATACCTCAACTATGAGAGACAAAATGAGAAAAAAAAAATCCAGAAAATCACATTGAAGGATTTTTAATGAATTAATTGGTAAATTCCTTGGTAAGATAAGTATTTGGTCAATAACAAAAGTTCATCTCAGTACTTTGTTATATACCCTTTGTTGGCAATGACAGAGGTCACACGTTTTCTGTAAGTCTTCACAAGGTTTTCACACTCTGTTGCTGGTATTTTGGCCCATTCCTTCATGCAGATCTCCTCTAGAGCAGTGATGTTTTGGGGCTGTCGCTGGGCAACACGGACTTTCAACTCCCTCCAAAGATTTTCTATGGGGTTGAGATCTGGAGACTGGCTAGGCCACTCCAGGACCTTGAAATGCTTCTTACGAAGCCACTCCTTCGTTGCCCGGGCAGTGTGTTTGGGATCATTGTCATGCTGAAAGACCCAGCCACGTTTCATCTTCAATGCCCTTGCTGATGGAAGGAGGTTTTCACTCAAAATCTCACGATACATGGCCCCATTCATTCTTTCCTTTACACGGATCAGTTGTCCTGGTCCCTTTGCAGAAAAACAGCCCCAAAGTATGATGTTTCCACCCCCGTGCTTCACAGTAGATATGGTGTTCTTTCTCCTCCAAACACAACAAGTTGAGATTTTACCAAAAAGTTCTATTTTGGTTTCATCTGACCATATGACATTCTCCCAATCCTCTTCTGGATCATCCAAATGCTCTCTAGCAAACTTCAGACGGGCCTGGACATGTACTGGCTTAAGCAGGGGGACACGTCTGTCAGGATTTGAGTCCCTGGTGGCGTAGTGTGTTACTGATATAGCTTTTGTTACTTTGGTCCCAGCTCTCTGCAGGTCATTCACTAGGTCCCCCCGTGTGGTTCTGGGATTTTTGCTCACCGTTCTCATGATCATTTTGACCTCACGGGGTGAGATCTTGCGTGGAGCCCCAGATCGAGGGAGATTATCAGTGGTCCTGTATGTCTTCCATTTTCTAATAATTGCTCCCACAGTTGATTTCTTCACACCAAGCTGCTTACTTATTGCAGATTCAGTCTTCCCAGCCTGGTGCAGGTCTACAATTTTGTTTCTGGTGTCCTTTGACAGCTCTTTGGTCTTGGCCATAGTGGAGTTTGGTTCTGACTGTTTGAGGTTGTGGACAGGTGTCTTTTATACTGATAATGAGTTCAAACAGGTGCCATTAATACAGGTAACGAGTGGAGAACAGAGGAGCCTCTAAAAGAAGAAGTTACAGGTCTGTGAGAGCCAGAAATCTTGCTTGTTTGTAGGTGACCAAATACTTATTTTACCAAGGAATTTACCAATTAATTCATTAAAAATCCTTCAGTGTGATTTTCTGGATTTTTTTTTCTCATTTTGTCTCTCATAGTTGAGGTATACCTATGATGAAAATTGGAGACCTCTCTCATCTTTTAAGTGGGAGAACTTGCACAATTGGTGGCTGACTAAATACTTTTTTGCCCCACTGTATGTGCTTTAAAGTAGACTGGAGTAATGTCAGGTGAGCGTCCCCTCTGGTGGCCTATATTAGTACTCCTTCTGTAACATGTCTTTTCTGTAGACCGAGGAGACTTGATTGCTGGCAGCTAGCTTATTGCCTCCACCTGCTCACGATTACCTGCTGGGTATAAGTAGGAGAGGAGGAGAACAGTGCAGTGTGGGACTGCTACTGTAAAACTGCTGAAAGAGTTGTATCTTGCCTGTCACATATTTTCCTGTACCTCCTGCCCATCACCTGCAGGTATAGCTGCTGATCCTACCAGTCTGCTGGCACATCTCCTTGGTTAATACACGCGTACCTGCTGTCCCCATCCAGCACCAGTTGGCTCAGGGTTGTTGAGCTTTTCCCTTTCAATCTTTTCTCCTATAGGCTAGCTCTGCATTTGGTCTCAAAGGAAGAGCTTTTCTTTAGAATGAGGCACTGCCACACAGCTGGACTGAACGTCAGAGTTGTCCAGTTATCATGGGCAATACCTCAGAGGTCTAGGGTGTTTTTGAGGGAGTCCTTGTATCTTTTCCTCAGAGCTCCAATGCCACAATGACCAGTAGACAGTTCTATAAAGAAAGCAATGTGACCGAGAAGATGGGCAAGAGGGTCAACCCCCTTATCAAGCCAAGAAGGAATGTTTTTTTTTTTTACTCTATCACATATTCCCACCTTAGATTTAGACATTGTCCTGTTGTTAGAGGTGCACTTAGTGACAGTAAGGATTTCTGCCTTCTGACTGTATCACCACCAGTGAGTCATACCAGCTACCTTCCTTATGGCTGGGGCCACATGCCACTTCCAGGATTGACATATTGGCGGCACCTAGGGTTGGTACTGATTTGCCACCACCATGTCCTGCCAATAGCACCAAAAATGTGATCAAGGAGATGAGTCAAGCCCAACTGGTGGTATCTAGATGGGGATTGAACCCATGATCTTCCACACCGGAATCACACATTCCACCTGTGTCACCAAGTGGGTCACCCCCCCCCCCCCCGGAAAGCCTACAACAATCTTTGGCAGCCAGTGGTTATCCATACAACAACGTGGCCGGCCCATAGTCGCTTCATGCATAAAGCATAGCCTTAATACTGGTGGTCTCTGCTTTCTCCATAACCTTGTTTGTGACAAATCTCTCCAGTGGATGTTCAGGATGGAGTGAAGGCAGCTCTGATGAAAGTGCTCCAAGAGTCTGAGGTTTTGGAGGTAGGTGACCCACATTTCTGATCTGAATAGAAGGATGGTTATGACAACAGCATGGTATACAGCAATCTCTTTGCTGGTTCTCAGAACTTTGTTGTCCTACACAAGCTTATGAAATCTACCAAAGGCAGCACTTGCTTTCACCAAGAGCTTACGTATCTCCTTGTCTGTCTTGGCACCAGAGGAAATTGTGCATCCAAGGTAACTGAACTGATGTACTACATTCAACAAGGTTTTACCATTCATGATGTGAGGTTGCTGAAGCTCCCTAAATGAGCAAGGTTGGTAAAGAGTTTTGGTTTTCCCTAAACTAACTTCCAGACCAAAGAACATAGACATTTCTGCAAAGCAGGAGGTGATCTGCTGCTTATCCTATGATTAGGGATTATTGATAAGGGTACACATTGCATCTCAGAAACTTTATATGGGATGTGGACCATCAGGTCTGTTTTCATTGACTCCTTTAACACGAAAGTTGAGTATAATCCGTGCTATTCTAATTTGAGCACAGACAGCATTGACTGACTGATTCTCTAATAAACAATATTCAACATGGTATATTTGTCTAGCTGTTACTTGTGAAACTTTTTGGCCTCTCTCCTGTCAGATCAGTAGCTTGTTTCCTGTCACATATCTGTAGATGCAGATCTGACCCTCTTGGCGCTTCACTCGCACGTCAACTGGACCCCCGTCTGAGCTGAACAGTGTTTTTGAGCTCAGCAGCCTCCCACATCCCACCTGGGAGCAGCTGTGCGGGAAGGGGAGAAGCACGGAAGAAATATTGATTGTAATAAGCCAGGCAAATGACCTCTGATGTATTTTTAGACAGGAGCCAGATGACTGGGGAGGAAGTGGATCATTTCCATGAATGAGGAATGAGGTGGTCGTTTCTCTCTCGGTGGAAAGATCCCACTGATATGTTAAAGGGTATGCTAAGACCTCCCCTGAGGCGCTGTTAATTATTCAATCCCCACAACCCCCCCCCCCCCCCCAATCATTCACCTACCACCACCATCCCCTGTGCCTTCTACAAGAACTCCAGCAAGTGATTGAATTGTTTGCTGATAGAACAGTTCCCACCATCTTTACCTTAAAGGGCACTTCCCGTGAATCAAAGCAAACATTTCTGTTACCCGAATGATTAATGCAATCTAATATTCTTATGTAAATGGCTGTCCCCGGTGCACTGCTGGCACATGTTGGAAGTGCCATGTTAAAACAAAAGGCAGAGTGCATGACGCAATTAGTCTAAAACCAAACATCGCCATGTCCTTGTCAGTCCGGTCACACACCGCTCCATTATCATGGTGTAATTTACTTTCTGATGAATTGACTAAATGATTCTGACATTTGAGGATAAACGCCTTTTAAACAATGTAAAAAAGGGGATTTACATGGGAACATTACACGACAGGCATGCCAAGGAAGTTCTCAATCTCCAATCAAGGGACGGAGGCCTGAAAACATTAAATTCTTATTTCTCCTGTTTACATGAAATACTTTTATCATAAACTGGTCTTGATTATGAAAACTATCCCTGCTCTTTTTTTTTTAATGAAAAACATGTAAAAAGCTTTGCCCACAGCTGAAAAAAAACATCTTCCTGAGGGTTGCACTTTAATTCATCCCTCCATCCCATCACAATACTCAAGTTTATGGACATCTGACTTTGAAACCATGACACATTGACATACACACCAGAATTATCTTCAGCGCACTGAAACAGTGATGTTGTGGGACACATATGTATCACTTTAAGCTTCACATCTCAGAGTAGAACAAAGAACTGGGTCTCCTTGGAGATAACAGGAGGATGTGAAAATTTAGTCTTTGATATGCAAGAGACGGCCTTGGGGGATTTCCTGGTCTGCCAGAGACTATGAGGAGGATGTTATAGGATTTAAGGAAAGATGCATTGTTACTTGTGATAAAATGCAATGCGACTGTGAGCTTTGAAGGTCCTGGATATATAAAGGACGAATGTCTGTTTTTCCTCTTTCTGCTTTGCTGATGTTGGAAGATGTGAATAAACCTGACTCGTGAGATAAGCTCTGCCTCGTCATTTTCACATTTCCACACTGGTGACCCTAAGACGTATCATGGATGAAAGAAATTCCCCTGGCCCAGCCAAGTCAGGAGCTCCCAACCAAGCGTATGCCGCTACGGTCCAGCTACCGGACTTTTGGCAGGACAACCCGCGCTCCTGGTTCCACTTGGTCGAAGCACAGTTCGCCCTCCGGGGGATAACGGTAGAGGACACGAAATTCTACCATGTGATTGCAAAGCTCGACAACCGCAAGGCTCGGCATGTGGAGAGCCTATTGGAGCGGCCACCGGCCAATGACAAATACAGCGGGTTGAAGGCTGCACTTATCCAGCGCTTCACTCTCTCAGTCGAGGAGAGAGCGGAGAGGCTCCTGGCTCTGAACGACTTGGGAGATGGCACGCCCATTGACCTGATGGAGAACATGCTGAGGTTGAGGGGTCAGACGACGACGACTTCATCTTCACCCACATTTTCCTCAGGACCCTACCGTCGGCCATGAGAGCGACCCTGGCCAGTTCGCCGTTGTTGGCCCAGCGGGACTTCCGCGCGCTGGCCCAGGAAGCGCACCGGATTCTCAACGCCAGCAAACAGCGCCCGGCCACCGCAGCAGTGACGGAGTTCGGCGCGACGGCCGGAGATGGCGGGGGGCCAGAGACGGCGGTAGCAGAACCACCGACGACGGCGGCGGCGGGGGCCAAGGATCGCGGAGGAGACACCCTCTGTTTCTACCATCGCCGCTTTGCAGAGAAGACACGCAAATGTATACCACCGTGCCAGTTCAAGCGCTCGGGAAACGCCAAGACTGGGGGTCAGTAGCAGCTGCGGCCCTCGGGGAGGAGAACAAGCTGCTCTACTTGTAGGATGCGCGCTCGGGGAGGCATTTCCTCGTGGACACAGGCTCCCAGTTGAGTTTCATCACACCTTCCTCCGCTGACCGGCTGGCGGTTTCCAGAGGTCCCGGGGTGTCAGCAGCGAACGGCTCGGAGATTAAGACTTTTGGTGAGAGGACTCTGCTTCTGTCCCTACACGGAGGTACATTTGAGTGGACTTTTGTCATAGCTGCAGTGAATTTCAATATGTTGGGGGCTGATTTTCTGTGCTCACATGGTTTGTTGGTTGATCTTGCTAACAGGCGCCTGGTTAATGCACTTTCTTTTTATTCTATTCCCTGTACAGCCCGAGTGGCCCCGCCAACAGCACAAGCCAACGTCACAGCTGCAAGCGGTAAGTTCCACACACTGCTCACTCAGTTCCCAGCACTCACGGTTCCCACATTTTCAGCAGCCGTCGCTAAACACGGGGTGGAACATTTTATTACTACCACCGGACCGCCCATTTTTGCAAAAGCTCGGTGCTTGGATTCAGCTAAACTGACCATAGAGCGCGAGGAGTTCGCCAACCTGGAAAGGTTGGGCATCATCAGGCGTTCGAACAGCCCATGGGCTTCCCCGCTTCACATGGTCCCGAAAGCTGACGGCTCGTGGCAACCTTGCGGAGATTTCCGCAGGTTGAACAACGCCACAGCGCACGACCGCTACCCAATCCCGCATATCCAAGATTTTTCCGTTCATTTGGCAGGGGCGCGCGTTTTTTCTAAGATAGACTTGGTCCGCGGTTACCACTAAGTCCTAGTGCGCGCTGAGGACATACCCAAAACAGTGGTAATAACTCCGTTTGGTCTATTCGAGTTTTTGCCCATGCCATTTGGGCTTAAAGGCGCTGCACAGACGTTCCAACGCATGATGGACGCGGTGTTGCGCGATCTCCCCTTCGTATTTGTCTACCTGGACGACATCTTAGTAGCCAGCGCGTCCGAAGACGAACACGAAAACCACCTCACGGCAGTTTTCCGGAGGTTGGGAGAGCACAGTTTAATAATCAACCCAGCGAAGTGTCAGTTCGGGGTGACGCAGATTGATTTTTTGGGGGCATTGCGTCTCTCCAGAAGGAGTGGTTCCACTGCCTGACAAAATGCGCGCGGTAGCAAATTTTCCCCAGCCACAAACGGTCAAGGCGTTACAGGAGTTTTTGGGAATGGTGAAGTTTTATAACCGTTTCCTCCCCCACGCAGTGCAGCTCATGCAACCATTGTATGCCGCACTCAAAAAACAAAAACCCACAAATAAGATCGAATGGTCTCCGGAGCGAGAGCGAGCATTCTCGGAGGTCAAAACAGCCCTGGCAAACGCTGCGTTGTTAGCACATCCAGACCCAACGGCCCGCATAGCGCTCACTACTGACGCATCAGATGTGGCCATAGGGGCGGTCGTGGAGCAGCATGTAGCCGGGGCTTGGCAGCCACTCGCCTTTTTCAGCAGGACTTTGCGCGATAGTGAACGAAAATACAGCGCATTCAACAGGGAGTTGAACCAACTCCTGCACCTCCAGCCACCAGTCTGTCAAGTTGATCAAGTTTGCGGACGAGACCACCCTCATCGGGCTCATCTCCAACGGCGACGAGTCCGCCTACAGGAGAGAGGTGGCCCAGCTGGCGTCCTGGTGCAACAACAACAACCTGCAGCTGAACGCTCTGAAGACAGTGGAGATGATTGTGGACTTCAGGAAAGTCACAACCCCTCTGCCCCCCCTCACCCTCACAGGCTCTCCCATCACCACTGCTGATTCCTTCCGCTTCCTAGGCACCACCATCACCAGGGACCTCAAGTGGGAGCCGACCATCAGCTCCCTCATCAAAAAGGCCCAGCAGAGGATGTTCTTCCTGCGGCAGCTGAGGAAGCTCAAGCTACCCACCAAGATGTTAGTGCAGTTCTACACAGCCATCATCGAGTCCATCCTCACCACCTCCATAACCGTGTGGTACGCAGGAGCCACTGCCAGGGACAGACTAAGGCTGCAGCGCGTCATGCGCACTGCTGAGAAGGTGATCGGCTGCAAGCTCCCATCTCTCCAGGATCTGTACATCTCCAGGACCCGGAGGCGTGCTGGCCGGATCATAGCCGATCCCTCACACCCTGGTCACGTACTGTTTGCCCCCCTCCCCTCAGGTAGAAGACTTCGGTCCATCCAGACTAAAACCTCCCATCACATGAACAGCTTCTTCCCCTCTGCCATCAGACTGCTGAACACTAAGTGACTTATTGACTCTCGTGCACTATGTACAGCAGCTCAACCAGACTCATGTCAATCATCACTGTTTTCTTCCTGCATTACCGACTGCACTATATGGTTCTCCACATTATCTGCTGCTCGCTAATATATTTTAACTGCTGACCAGTATTACTCTCTTATTCTACACTTTATTGCATGTATAGTTTATTTCTTTTATTTTATCATGTTTAATGTTGCAGCATTGCACCGAGACAAATTCCTAGTTTGTGTACTACATGAACAATGGCAATAAATCTGATTCTGATTCTGATTCTGAGTTGTTAGCTCTCCACTTGGCCATTCGCCACTTTCAGTTCTGGCTGGAGGGACGCCGTTTCACCGCGTTCGTTGACCACAAACCACTGACATTCGCGATGGCCAAGGTTTCAGAACCGTGGTCGGGCCGGCAGCAAAGACAGCTGGCCGCCATCTAAGAGTTTACTACCGATATTCAGCACATGGCGGGTAAACCGAATGTAGTGGCAGACTGTCTCGCACGTGCCGTGGCGGCCCCAGTCCGGGTAAGGATAGATTATGCAGCCATGGCCGCGGATCAGGTTAGCGACGCGGACGTGCGCGCGCTCCAGTCTGGACCAACAGGGTTAAGGCTGGAGAACAGGGTGCTGCAAGACGGTATGCACCCCTAATCTGCGATGTCTCCACTGGGCGACCGCATCCTGTGGTACCGGCCGCGTGGCGCCGCCGCGTTTTTTACTCGATTCATTCTCTGGCGCACCCGGGAGTGCGCGCGTTGGTCAAAATGGTAGGAGAGAAATTTGTATGGCCGAGCCTGCGCAAACAAGTTAAGGAGTGGGCAGCAGCCTGCATGGCTTGTCAACGAGCCAAGGTACACAGACACACGAGAGCTCCCTTGGAGCCGTTTCACATCCCAGCTAAAAGGTTTGATCATGTTCACGTGGACCTCGTAGGCCCCCTCCCGCCGTCACAGGGGTGCACACACCTTCTGACAATGGTGGACCGCACCATGCGCTGGCCGGAAGTAGTTCCACTGGCGTCAACCACAGCCGAGAAGGTGGCACGCGCATTTTTAACAGCATGGGTAGCGCGCTTTGGAGTCCCGTCGGACATTACGTCCGACAGAGGTCCTCAATTTGTTTCCGAACTTTAGTCAGCAATGGCCCGCAGCCTGGGGGTAACGATCCACCGCACAACCGCGTACAATCTGCAGGCTAATGGGTTATGCAAACGTTTTCATAGGTCATTGAAAGTGGCTCTCAGAGCATCGCTGACGGATGCAAATTGGGTAGACAGGCTACCGTGGGTTTTATTGGGGTTGCGTTCTGCACCTAAAGAGGACTTAGAAGCCTCCCCGGCTGAGCTAGTTTTTGCGCAGCCACTTCGGCTGCCCGGGGAGTTTCTCCCAGATAATCCTGCGCCAGATAGCTCCCCGTCTCAGCGGTTGCAGCGTGGCACGGAATCGGGCACGCTGCCTGGCCCCATTCACCACAGCTTTCCGCGCGTTTTTGTGCCTAAGGCTTTGAAAAACGCGGAGTTTGTTTTTGTCAGACACGATGCCCATCGCCCACCGCTGCGACCACCTTATGATGGACCATTTAGAGTGCTGGAAACAGGGGACAAGCATTTTTTGCTAGATTTGGGAGGCAGGAAGGAAAAGATTGGCATAAACAGGCTCAAACACACCTTTGTGGTGGCGGACGAGGATGTGCTGTTGGCCAGGGCTCCTCGGGGTGGCAGACCCCCTTGGGGACATTCCCCAGAACACCCACAGGGAGTGACAAACAGTTCTCACCCCCAGACAGCAGCTCCCCAGCAGGATGGCGCCGCAGAAGTGGCGAAGCCCGCTTACAGCAGATATGGGAGGAGACTGAGGCCCAAGCAGCACGTGGGTTAATGTGTAATGATTTTATCATGACATGCAGACTGTTATTCTGTTGTTCCATCTTAGATGTTTGGGGGGGGGTCATGTGGGACACATATGTATCACTTTAAGCTTCACATCTCAGAGTAGAACAAAGAACTGGGTCTCCTTGGAGATAACAGGAGGATGTGAAAATTTTGTCTTTGGTATGCAAGAGACGGCCTTGGGGGATTTCCTGGTCTGCCAGAGACTATGAGGAGGATGTTATAGGATTTAAGGAAAGATGCATTGTTACTTGTGATAAAATGCAATGTGACTGTGAGCTTTGAAGGTCCTGGATATATAAAGGATGAATGTCTGTGTTTTTCCTCTTTCTGCTTTGCTGATGTTGGAAGATGTGAATAAACCTGACTCGTGAGATAAACTCTGCCTCGTCATTTTCACATTTCCACAATGTATAGTCAGGGGAGGCAGGTGAGGCTGAGAACAACAAGAGGCTGTGCAGTACCGCTGCCCCAATGATACTGGGCGTGCTTGAGCACTGTGAGCACAGCATTTTTTAAGACTAAAAGGAGATGAGTGTGGTCTATATTAACCATATATTCCATAACCTACATATGTTGAAGCATGTTGAAATGTTTGGTAATTACATATGTAAAGGACTTCACATCTCTGAAAGGACAAAGGGCTCTCACACGCCGAGTGAAGAACAAAGACGTTCCTGGACGCGGCGGAGGAGACCGGAGGAGCCACCCTCACCCCCCAAGGCGAGGAGAGGAAATACCAAGACAATGGGGAGATTAATATTATGAGGGATAGCCTTTGTTATGCATGTCTTTTGATGTGTGCCAGTATAAAGTCAGTGAGCTGGAGACATTCTGTCTCTTTTCCCTTCTGCCACTCTCTGCACCTGATGAGACTTGTTAGAAGAGCTGAATATTAAACTTTGCTTATAAACCAAATCGCCTCTTCATTTCCAAGCTCCTCTACACTGGTGACCTTGACGCGAGTATGGACCGGAGGCGTTCCCCCGCAATCGACTCATCCGTGGCGACCCAGGCAGACGCCAGCGGCCACGCAGATGAGGGAACAGATGGACAACTGTTCCCCCTGGCAGAAGAGATTGAGAGGGCTCAACCGAGCACCAGCACTGCCGTGAGAGCCGAGGCAGGGCACTCTCACCCGGCGGGCACAGCAGTGATGGTGTGCACGAATGCCGTCGCTGTCAAGCTGCCAGACTTCTGGCAAGAAGACCCCGCCTCTTGGTTTCAGCAGGCTGAAACCCAGTTCGCACTGGCGGGCATCACGGCTGACGATACCAAATTTTATCATATCGTCTCCAAACCCGATGCCGCCACTTCGAAGTGTGTACAGAGCATGATCCGGCGACCACCAGCCCGGGACAATTACGAGACGCTCAAAGCGACCATCGTGGCGAACTACGTCCCATCAGCGGAAGAGAGAGCCGAGAAGATCCTGGAGGTCTACGGCCACAGAGGGTGCAAACCGAAGACCCTCATGGAGGATTTGCTACAGCTCAAAGAAGAGGACAATGACAACTTCCTCTTCCAGTTTATATTCCTCAGCACGCTGCCGCCACACATGAGAGGGACACTCGCCAGCATGAAATGCAGCAACCACCAAGACTTCCGTGCACTGGCCAGCGAAGCTCATCGGCTCATCAACGCCTGCAAAGAGCTGACACCCACAGCAGCATCCGCAGACATCAAAGCTGACGCCCCGAGCCGCGAGGAGCCACAACCCACGGAGCAGACCCAGCCCACGGTGACAGCAACGCGGCTAAAACGTAACAGACAGAGCGACGTCTGTTATTATCACCACCATTTCGCCGAGAGGGCCCGCAAATGCGTTCCCCCCTGCAAATTTGCGATTTCGGGAAACGCCAAAGCCGAGAGCCGTTAACAGCAGCGGTTCTTGGCGAGAAGAATAAGCTGTTGTACGTGACGGATGGACACACAGGCAAGCAGTTCCTCATCGACACAGGAGCCCAGCTGAGTTTCGTCATGCCCTCCCACGCAGATCGAGCCACAGGCACCCGGGGCAACGGAGCGGTGGCAGCCAACGGCTCTAGCATCGACACGTTCGGCGAGAAGAGCCTGCACCTCCTCATCCACGGCCGCAGCTACAGATGGACATTTGTTGTAGCGGCGGTGAGTTTTAACTTATTAGGCGCAGATTTTTTGTGTGCACATGGGTTATTAGTGGATCTAGCAAATAGGCGCCTGGTTAATGCACTGTCCTTTGCTTCTATTCCATGCTCAGCCCGGGTTTCTCCACCACCTGTGCAGACCAACGTCACCACGGCAGGAGGTAAGTTTGAGCAACTCCTCACCCAATTTCCAGCACTCACAATCCCCAAATTCTCAGCCACTGTGGCTAAACACGGGGTTGAACACTTCATTCCCACAACGGGGCCTCCCGTTTTTGCCAAAGCTCGCCGCTTAGACGCGGCCAAGCTCAACATAGCACGGGACGAGTTTACAACTCTTGAAAAATTGGGCATTGTTAGACGCTCGAAAAGCCCCTGGGCCTCACCACTTCACATGGTTCCGAAATCCGACGGTTCTTGGAGACCGTGCGGAGATTACCGCAGATTAAACAACGCTACAGCGCATGACCGTTACCCAATTCCTCACATTCAAGATTTTTAACTACATCTAGCGGGTGCGCGCACTTTTTCAAAAATAGACTTAGTCCGCGGTTATCACCAAGTCCCAGTCCGAGCAGAAGACATTCCTAAAACAGCGGTAATAACCCCTTTCGGCCTTTTTGAATTTCTGCGAATGCCTTTCGGCCTCAAAGGCGCTGCTCAAACTTTTCAACGAATGATGGACGCGGTCCTACGCGACCTTCCTTTTGTCTTCGTCTACCTCGACGACATGCTGGTAGCCAGCTCGTCTGAGGAAGAACACGAGCAGCACCTCACTGCGGTTTTTCAGAGGCTAGAAGAGCACGGGCTAATAATCAATCCAGCCAAATGCAAATTCGGCGTGTCACAAATTGATTTTTTAGGACACAAAGTCTCTCCGAAGGGGGCAGTTCCACTTCCAGACAAAGTTCACGTGATAGAAAGTTTCCCACGACCACAAACGGTCAAATCGCTACAGGAATTTTTAGGGATGGTTAATTTTTACAACCGTTTCCTCCCCCACGCAGCTCAGCTCATGCAGCCCCTATATGACGCGCTCAAAAAAAAGAAAGCTTCCAACGCAGTCGAATGGACCCCGGAGAGCGAACGCGCTTTCGCGGAAGTAAAAAGCGCCCTAGCTAACGCCACATTGTTAGTTCACCCAGATCCCTTGGCCCGCATCGCGCTAACCACAGATGCTTCAGACCTAGCTATAGGGGCAGTTGTAGAACAACTTGTCAGCGGGGTCTGGCAACCTTTAGTATTCTTTAGCAAATCGCTAAACCAAACTGAACGTAAATACAGCACTTTTGACAGAGAGCTGCTGGCGCTTCATTTATCCATCCGCCACTTCCAGTTCTGGTTAGAAGGGCGGAGTTTCACAGCTTTTGTAGACCATAAACCGCTCACCTTTGCTATGGCTAAAATTTCAGAACCATGGTCAGGCAGGCAACAAAGACAACTAGCTGCGATTCCAGAGTTCACCACAGACATTCGACACGTGGCAGGCAAACTTAACGTAGTAGCAGACTGTCTCTCTCGCGCTGTGACACCACCAGAGCGTGGGGAGACAGATTATACTGCCTCAGCAGCAGAGCTCTTCACTAACGCAGACACATACGCAGCACCTGTCCATGCAGGGATAGATTATGCAGCCATGGCGGAGGAACAAAGCAGTGACGCGGACGTGCGTGCACTCCTGTCTGGACCAACAGGGTTAAGGCTGGAGAAAAAGGGTTTACACGACAGCGTGCCCCCCCTAATATGCGATGTTTCAACCGGCCGACCTCGCCCGTTAGTACCAGCTACATGGCGCCGCCGTATTTTCGACGTAATTCACTCCCTCGCGCACCCAGGTGTGCGCGCCTCGGTTAAAATGGTCGCCAAAAAGTTTGTGTGGCCAGGCCTGCGCAAAAACGTAAAAGAATGGGCAAAAACTTGCATTTCTTGTCAACGCGCCAAAATACACAGACACACAAAAGCCCCTCTGGAGCCTTTTCCAATCCCTGCTAGAAGGTTCGACCACGTTCATGTCGACCTCGTGGGGCCACTACCTTCCTCCGAAGGTTTCACACACCTGTTAACAATGATAGACCGCACCACACGCTGGCCAGAGGCAGTCCCTCTAGCGGCAACCACAGCGGAGGAAGTCGCTCGCGTTTTTTTGACAAACTGGGTGGCACGTTTCGGCGTCCCATCGGACATCACGTCCGATAGGGGGCCTCAATTTGTCTCAGAGCTCTGGTCAGCCATGTCCAACAGCTTAGGGGCAACAATTCATCGCACCACCGCTTATCACCCTCAGGCTAATGGGTTATGCGAGCGTTTTCACAGGTCTTTAAAGGCTGCCCTCAGAGCCTCACTAACGGACACAAATTGGGTAAATAAACTTCCATGGGTTTTATTGGGGTTGCGTGCTGCACCTAAAGAGGATCTAGACGCCTCTCCCGTAGAATTAGTCTTTGCACAACCTCTCAGGCTCCCAGGTGAATTTTTACCAGAGAACCCAGAGCCAGGGCACCTTCCAGTCCCAAGGTTTTTAGGCAGCAACGGACCGGACTCTCTCCCCGGTCCAGCTCATCACTCCTTCCCACGGGTTTTTGTCCCTCAAGCTTTAAAAAACGCTGAGTTCGTTTTCGTTAAGCATGAAGCTTTAAAACCAACTTTCCGGCCAGCATACGATGGGCCATTCAGAGTGCTGGAAAATGGTGATAAACACTTTGTGCTTGATTTTGGGGATAGAAAAGAAACAGTCAGCATTGACAGACTTAAACCTGCCTTCTTGTTGAAAGACGAGCCTGCACAGTTGGCGAGAGCACCTCGGCGGGGTAGACCCCCCAAGAGAAAAGACTCAGCCCCCAGTCAGGGAACAAATAACCTCTCTCCTTCCCACACTGCAGATTCCTCACAAGAAGGTCCCAGCAGGGCGCCTAAACCAACCTACAGCAGCTTTGGGAGAAGATTAAAACCCAGACAGCACAGGGACTGATACAAACCACCCCACAATTATTCACTAGTTGTGCTGCAACAGTTTAGGACTGACTTATGATTTTACTATGCTGTTATGATTACCACTGAACTCTTAGGAGCATGACTGCTGGAAAGTTTCTTCCGTGGCAACAGATGTAACACTTAGTATGTCATAGTAACTATCTTAGACTGTGAACCTTTCTGTTGTCCTTTCTTAGTTGTTTGGGGGGCCTGTGGTCTATATTAACCATATATTCCATAACCTACATATGTTGAAGCATGTTGAAATGTTTGGTAATTACATATGTAAAGGACTTCACACCTCTGAAAGGACAAAGGGCTCTCACCCGCCGAGTGAAGAACAAAGACGTTCCCGGACGCGGCGGAGGAGACCGGAGGAGCCACCCTCACCCCCAAAGGCGAGGAGAGGAAATACCAAGACAATGGGGGGATTAAGATTATGAGGGATGTCAGCCTTTGTTATGCATGTCTTTTGATGTGTGCCAGTATAAAGTCAGTGAGCTGGAGACATTCTGTCTCTTTTCCCTTCTGCCACTCTCTGCACCTGATGAGACTTGTTAGAAGAGCTGAATATTAAACTTTGCTTATAAACCAAATCGCCTCTTCATTTCCAAGCTCGTCTACAATGAGGACATTTAACAAACTCAGCGATTTTTGTCCAGATGGATAGGCAATTAGTAAAGGTAAGACCATGCATGCATAGTAGTCATCAATACTACTAATAATTTGTAATAATAAGCGTAAATTGTAGAGCTGCAACAGAAAGAGACGCAGCTTTCTGAGCGACTATAATTTGCATTATTCATTTTACAAAAACAAAATATAATGGATTTTGTGCCCAAAAAACTTGTTTGCAAAATAACTTAATGCATTATACTTGTGTAACTGAGGGTCTTTGCACATTGTCTGTACTCAGGGAGAGTTATAAAATGAAAACATCAACTTTTATTACTGCTTTTTCTGTGTATTCTATTAAGAGGTAATTCAATAAAATACTGTACTTTACAATTGTTTTGTTAAAATTATTTATGAAACCCAATTTGTACATCTGACTCTGAAAGCATCATAGCTTCACTAGCCATGAACCTCACCACATGTCACTGCACTGAAATACAAAATGAAGAAAAAGAAGAAGGGTGTTGACTTTATATTTAATTATTATATAATTTTTATCTTGTAATAGTAACGATTTGTATATTTCTCTTGTTCTATTTCTGAAGAAGTTGGTCTATCTTCTGCTAAGTGTTCTCCAGTTAGGAGGATACTGCCTGTTGTAAACCAGAGTTCTGGTCAAGGGGTTGTAAGGTTTATTATCCAGGATGGGGAGAGCTGGAGGTGTCAAAATCCTCCTCGTGCGCTTTTACGCAGCGCACGCAGGAGGGGAAGGAAGAATGGATTTAAATGCAGGGTTACACCACAACACATTTATTAACAAAAGTGTCAGACAGTTCCCAAAAATTAAGACTGTGAAGAGTACAAATAAAGGAACCAGACTTGCACGGCAGACGAGCTTTATTTCTCTCTCTTTCATTTCATTCATACACAGAAAAAGACTTTCACAATACACCAGGGTCTCTCCTTTAATATCACTCCATTCCTTCCCCCTGCTGCCTGAAATCTTGCATCACAATATATTCACACATCCACCCCTTACTGTCCCCGCAGCTACTCCTTCCTGCTGCATTACCATAACTTCTCCCATTACAATACGTACTGTCCTCCTCCATTTAATCCCCCACGCTCTACCAGCAGAGGGACTATTCCCCTCCCCTCTGCTTCCAGTCTGAGATGAATATCCCAGCGTGGGTTCCCTACACCCCCCCCCCCCCCCGCAGAGTCTCAGACTGAGTTTCAGACTGGCTTCAGTCTCCTCCCATATCTGCTGTAACGAGGGTTCTTCGACTCTGTGGCGCTGCTGTGCCGATGGGGGGCTCTTGGGGGTGTGTCTGTCTGCGGGTGGGCAATGGCGAGGGGGGGGGGCATTCGACTTGCCCGTGTGGCTGCTCCGATGAATCTTCTACCTTGGGAGTTCTCAGTGGGGGTCTTCCACGCCGAGGAGCCTGAGCCAACATCACTTGCTCGTCCGCCACCACAAAGGCGGGCTTAAGTCTGTCTATACATATTTTCTCCTGACGACCCCCCAAGTCTAACAAAAAATGTTTGTCCCCTGGTTCCAGCACTCTGAACGGGACATCGTAGGGTGGGCGCAATGGGGGGCGGTGGGCATCGTGCCTGACAAACACGAACGCCGCGTTGTTCAAAGTTTTTGGCACAAAAGTGCATGGAAAACAGTGGTGGGCCGGGCCCGGTAGCGTGCCTGTATCTGCGCTATGCTGCGAACGCTGAGACAAATAGTTGTCTGGCGCGGGATTATCTGGTAAAAATTCCCCAGGCAGCCGCAGTGGCTGAAAAAAACAAGCTCCGGCGGGAAAGCCTCCAAATCCCCTTTTGGTGCGGGACGCAACCCTAACAGAACCCACGGCAACCGGTCTACCCAATTTGCATCCGTGAGCGAAGCCCTGAGTGCTGCTTTCAGCTACCTATGGAAACGCTTGCATAACCCATTGGCCTGTGGGTTGTACGCGGTTGTGCAATGAATTGCTACACCCAGGCTACAGGCAATCGCGGACCAGAGGTCGGAAACAAACTGAGGGCCCCTATCGGACGTGATGTCCGACGGGATGCCAAAACGTGCCACCCATGTTGTCAAAAAGGCGCGCGCTACGTCCGAGGACGTGGTTGCCGCTAGCGGGACTGCTTCTGGCCAGCGTGTGGTGCGGTCCACCACTGTCAGAAGGTGCGTGAACCCCTGCGATGGCGGGAGGGGGCCCACAAGGTCCACGTGAACGTGGTCGAACCTCTTAGCCGGTATATGAAACGGCTCCAAAGGGGCCTTCGTGTGTCTGTGTACTTTGGCTCGTTGGCACGCTACGTAGGCTGCAGCCCACTCTTTCACTTGTTTGCCAAGGCCTGGCCATACGAACTTCGCTCCCACCATTTTGACTCACGCGCACTCCTGGGTACGCCAGAGCGTGAACTGACTCAAACACTCGGCGGCGCCAGGCAATTGGGACCACCTGGTGCGGGTGTCCCGTGGAGACGTCACAGACTGGGGGGGGGGGGGGGGGGGGGTTCCGTCTTGCAGTACTCTGGTCTCCAGCCTTAACCCTGTTGGTCCAGACTGGAGCGCGCACACGTCCACATCGCCAATCTGCTCTGCGGCCATGGCTGTATAATCTATCCCTACACAGAATGGGGCCACTACTGCAAGCGAGAGGCAGTCCGCCACCACATTCAGTTTACCGGCCACATGCTGAATATCAGTCATAAACTCCGAGATCGCTGCTAGCTGTCTCTGCTGCCGGCCCGACCATGGTTCCGAAACCTTGGCCATCGCGTACGTTAGCGGCTTGTGGTCCACGAACGCAGTGAAGCTACGCCCTTCCAGCCAGAACTGGAAGTGGTGTATGGTCAGGTGGAGAGCCAGCAACTCCCTGTCGAACGCGCTGTATTTACGCTCACTGTCGCGCAAAGCCCTGCTGAAAAAAGTGAGCGGCTGCCAAGGACCGACGACACGTTGCTCCACAACAGCCCCTATGGCCACGTCCGAGGCATCAGTAGTGAGCGATATCCAAGCCGCCGGGTCCGGGTGCGCCAACAGTGCGGCGTTTGCCAGGGCTGTTTTACCCTCAGAGAATGCCTGCTCCCGCTCAGGAGTCCAGTCGACACTGGCCGCCGGTTTCCGTTTCTTGAGCGCGGCATACAATGACTGCATGAGCTGAGCTGCGCGGGGGAGGAACCAGTTATAAAAGTTAACCATCCCCAAAAACTCTTGCAGTGCCCTGACCGTCTGAGGTTGGGGAAAATTCGCCATGGCGCACACCTTATCCGGCAAGGGTATCGCTCCCTCCGGTGAGATGCGGTGCCCCAAAAAATCAATCCCCGTCACGCCGAACTGGCATTTCGCCGGGTTGATTATTAACCTGTGCTCCTCCAACCTCTGGAAAACCATCCTGAGTTGGGTTACATGTTTGTCCTCGGACGCGCTGGCCACCAGGATGTCATCCAGGTAGACAAACACAAATAGCAGATCGCGCAACACCGCATCCATCATGCATTGGAATGTCTGTGCCATGCTTTTTAATCTGAAGGGCATGCGTAAAAACTCAAACAAGCCAAACGGAGTTATTACCGCTGTTTTGGGTATATGCTCCGCGTGCACCGGGACCTGGTGGTAACCACGGACCAGGTCTATTTTAGAAAAAATATGTGCCCCGGCGAGGTGAACGAAAAAATCCTGAATATGGGGAATCGGGTAGCGGTCATGTGCTGTGGCGTTATTCAATCTGCGGAAATCTCCGCACTGTCGCCGCAACCCCTCGACCTTAGGGACCATGTGTAGTGGGGATGCCCATTGGCTGTTTGAGCACCTGATGATGCCCAACTTTTCCAAGTTGGCAAACTCCTCGTGCGCTATGGCCAGTTTAGCTGCATCCAGGCACCGAGGTCACGCGAAAATGGGCGGCCCAGTGGTGGTGATAAAGTGTTCCACCCCATGTTTAGTGATGGCCGCCGAAAACGTCGGGACCGTGAGTGCTGGGAACTGAGTGAGCAGTGTGTGGAACTTACCGCCTGGAGCTGTGACGTTGCCTAGTGTTGTTGGCCCGGCTCCTCAATCTGTACAGGGGAGGGAATCAAAAGACATTGCATTAATCAGGCGTCTGTTAGCAACATCGACTAGCAGTCCGTGTGCACACAGAAAATCAGCTCCCAAGATTGGGAAACTGCATGCCGCTATGACGAATGTCCACTCGTACATACGGCCGTGTAGGGATACAGTCAGTGTCCTCTCACCAAAAGTCCTAATGTCCAAACCGTTTGTGGCTATCAGCTCCCGCTAGCCGGTCAGCGTAGGACGGCAGGATGAAGCTCTTTTGGGAGCCGGTATCTACGAGGAACCATCTCCCCAAGCGCGAGTCCGTCACGTAGAACAGCTTGTTTTCTTCACCGGCAGTCGCAGCTGCTACCAACTGCCGGACTTGGCATTTCCCGAACGCTTGAATTGGCACAGTGGCACACATCTGAGTGCGTTCTCTCCAAAACGGCGGTGGTAGGAGCAGAACGTGTCTCTCTGGCACTTTCTGGCCCCCGCTGCCGCTACTGTCGCCGGCTCCTCGCCTCCGCTGGTCGTCTCGCTGGGTTCCGATGCCGCCGCATTCACTGTGAGGGCTCTGGTTGTGAGGATGATCTGATCTGCCTCCTGGGCTAGTGCACGGTAGTCGCGTGCGGCCAGCAATGGCGAGTTGGCCAGGACCGCTCTTGCCTCTGTTGGGAGGTTCCGGAGGAAAAGGTGGGCAAACAGAAAATGCCCGTCGTCCCATGCCCATCAATGCCAACATCTTCTCCATCAGTTCGACCGCCAACACATCTCCTAACTCGGAGCGCCTCAGGAGCCTCTCTGCTCTCTTACAGCCCAAGACTGTGTAGCGCCGGGTCAGCGCGGCCTTGAGAGTCCCGTATTCATCGTGGGCTGGAGGCTGTTGGAGCAGGCTTGCTACTTGCTGAGTCGTGCAAGCGTCCAGCGAGGCGACCACATAGTAATATCTAGTGTCATCTGCCGTTATTCCCTGGAGGGCGAACTGAGCCTCGGTGTGGAGGAACCAAGACTGCGGGTCGTGCAGCCAAAAATCCGGTAGTTTGACCGAAACAGAGCATGCGTTGCTGGGCTTTCCGTCCGGGCCGTCTCTGGGATGCTTGCCGCGTTGCTGGGGCTTCCCGTCCGGGCCGACTCTGGGGTTCTTGCCTCGTGCTCCATAATTCGTCAAGGGTCACCAGTGTGGAGAGTGCAAATAAAGGAACCAGACTTGCACGGCAGACGAGCTTTATTTCTCTCTCTCACTTCATTCATACACAGAAAAAGACTTTCACAATACACCAGGGTCTCTCTTTTTATATCACTCCATTCCTTCCCCCTGCTGCCTGAAATCTTGTATCACAATACATTCACCCATCCACCCCTTACTGTCCCTGCAGCTACTCCTTCCTGCTGCGTTACCATAACTTCTCCCAATACAATACGTACTGTCCTCCTCCGTTTAATCCCCCACACTCTACCAGCAGAGGGACTATTCCCCTCCCCTCTGCTTCCAGTCTGAGATGAATATCCCAGCGTGCGTTCCCTACAAGACATACAAAAATCAGAATCAGAATCAGAATCAGCTTTATTGGCCAAGTATGCACAACACATACAAGGAATTTGACTTTGGCTAAAAACTTGCTCTCGTTGTTCAGGTGGAGGATTTAAATAAGATTTAAATAAGGATTCAATGACAACAGAGTATGTACAGTAAATTACAGTCTGTCCACGTTTCTATAAAAGGATGCAAATATATACAGGAATATATGCAGCTTATTTACTCAGACTATCCATACTTTGCAGAAATATATAAAAAAATATACAGTCACAGTATTTCAATGTGAACTCAGATTCAGTGATATAATGTGAATGAAGTAAAAAGCAGTGTGAGAGTTATGTGCAATGTAAGAATAGATGAAAAGTCATGAGTACAGCAACAGGTAGGACTAGGTGAATGTTAGGAGTTCATCAGAGTGATGACTTGAGGAAAGAAACTGTTCCTGTGACGGGTGGTTTTGACCTTCAGTGATCTGTAACGACGACCAGAAGATAGAAGTTCAAACAGTTTGTGGCTGGGGTGTGACGGGTCAGCACAGATGTTTCCCGCCCGTTTCCTGGTTATGGACCGATATAAGTTCTCAATGGAGGGTAGGTCGGTACCAATGATCCTCTCCGCAGACTTAATGATCCGCTGCAGTCTGGTCTTGTCCTGTTTAGTGGCAGATCCAAACCAGACAGTGATGGAAAAGCAGAGGACAGATTGGATGATAGCGGTGTAGAAGACAACCAGCAGCTCCTGAGGCAAATCAAACTTCTTGAGCTGACGCAGAAAAAACAACCTCTGCTGGGCCTTTTTCCGGACAGTGTCTATATGGGAGGACCACTTCAGGTTCCGGGAGACTGTGGTACCCAGAAACTTGAAGGAGTCCACAGTGGACACTGTGCTGCTGAGGATGGTGAGTGGGGGGAATGAAGGAGGGTGTCGCCTGAAATCCACAGTCATCTCCACCGTTTTGGCTGGGTTAAGTTCAAGATGGTAACAGTGTACACTAAAGGGACTCACACGACGAGGGGGCAGCGGGCAGACCACAGTGTACTGTGGCCACAGACAAACAGAACAAAATACACAACAATATGATGGCTCGGGTTAACTTACAGTCCTCCAGGACGCTCTACAGATGGGGAGAATAAACTGGGCAACAGTGCCAAAGCGTAGCACCGAACTGCACATGGAAACGCAGGCAGTTTTTACTCACAGCACTGGAGCAGTCTGAGTAGTCCAAGATTTACCGGCAAGCACACACAACCAGTAACTACACTGAGGCGAGTAGCGACAGCATAGTTCCTGACTCCCTCAATAGACATCCATATGCCGATTCACATCCATACGACTATGCACAATGGTCCAGCAATGCTTGACTGGCAAAGGCCGCGTAAGTACAACCATTGCTGGAACAACAGATTGGGTGCACCTGGGAGAGGCATGGGAAAGACAATTACCGAAGTGGAATCAGCTGGCTGTCAAGAAAGAGGGGGCGTGATTGGACCGGCAAGTGTTAGACAACGCCCACACGAATGTAGGTAAAAGAGGCTACCTAACAGCCGCCGGCCAGAGCGATGGCTACAGGTACGGAAACAAAAAAGGAACAAAGACATAAAAACAACAAGAACTCAAAAGATAACACAATACATAAATAACCCGATACCTGAGCCACAGAGAACAGTCAGAACCAAGCGTAAAGGACAACACCAGCTCGGTTCATGACAGAGCCCCCCCTTCTAGGGGTGGATTCCAGACACCCATGGCAACATCACAAGGAAAGGAAACCCTTGCCCCCCACCCCCTCACCCACCCCCAGCAGGAACAACAACATGAACCTGGGTGGGAGGTAGGGGGAAAGGAAAGGAGGGAACACAATACACCCTGCCCAGGGCCCAGCAGGCAGTCCGGCGAACAGAGTCCGGTAGCCTGATGGAAAACACGGGCCATCTGGCCCAGAGGCTCAGTCCTTCTGGTGGCCAGCCAGCATTGTTGAGCCACCAGGACCAAAGGGGTGAAGCAGGAGGTGGCTTGCCCACTGGGAGGCTCACTGGTGGGTGACCGGACCTTAGGAAGGGAACCCCCATGGCGTCGGACAGGGAGGAGAAGGCGTCCTCAGGCTGACCCGCAGCACCCTTGGTGGTCCCGGCTTAGGACACAGCTGCACCCGCGGTGGGCCTTGACCGGGCCACTGCTGCAACCTCGGTGGATCCCGACTGGGCCAACGCTGCACCCACGGTGGACCCCGACTGGACCAACGCTGCACCCTCGGTGGACCCTGACAGGGCCACCACCGCACCCACTGTGGCTCCTGACTGGAGCTCCGCAGCACCCGCAGTGGACTCCGGCTGGAGCTCTGAAGCACCCGCGGCAGCTCCCGGCTGGAGCTCTGCAACATCTGCAGTGGCTCCCGATTGGAGCTCTGCAGCACCCACGTTGGACCCCGATCGGGCCAACGCTGCACCCTAAGTGGACCACGCGCTGGAACGTGGCGTCCATGATGGGTCCATACAGGAGCGCAGCACCCACGTTGGGCTGATCCTGGGGCACAGCCCCCACGAGGGTCCTAAGCCAGCGTGCCGCACCCACAGAGATACAGCCTGCGGAGGGACCCACACGATGGCCTCAGGCAGCAGAGGAGCTGGACTCACGATGTCGTCAGGCAGTGAGCCCGGTTCCAAGGAGACCCCTGGTAATGATGGCTCCTCTCCGGTGACCCTAAAAGGAAACTCAGGAGCGAGAGAAGAAACCAGGTTATTAGGGTCGCCAGCAGCGGTGGAGTCCGCTGAAGGGAGTTCAGATGCAGCTGTGCGCTGTACCCGACTCTCCTCACCTACAGTCAGACAAGCTCTCTCTAATACTGATATTAGAAAAACAAGAAAGAGGACTTGCCTGAGCTCGAGCTCCACCGCCGTCCAGGACTCCGTAGATCCAGATGATGAAGGCTCGGGCCCGGCATCTAGGAGGTCCAGATCAGGATCCCAATCCACTGCAGTCACCTCCGCTGCTGGCAAGATGGTGGTAACAGTCCTATTGTCCTCCTGCAATGACTCCAACACTGGGGACTCCTCCAGCGTGGCTGCAGGGGAACATTTTCATGCTGGCTCCAGGGTGAGATCCTCTGAAGCCACCGGCTCCTCCACCGTCTGATGGCCCTGACTTTGGGCCAACTGGCGCTCAGGAAAAATTGGAGGAGACACGGAGAGAACAGAAACAAATTCAATATCTGCAGCTGGGTGAGAGGACCCAGCGAACTGCTGAGACTGGGCCTCTCCCTCAGGAGACAGACAAGGTTTATGATGGTTTAACTGGATCGAAAGAGAAAGCACTTGCCTGTCGTCCCGGTGCGTGTTGGTCTCAGCTGCAGCAGGCAGACAGTCATCCTTCTCTGTGTCTACGGTGCTTTTGGCCACTTCAGAGGATGATGGAGGAGCCAGCCCTGATGACATGGAGGTGGGCGTTGGTGGGATAACCCTGGCACATCTCACAGCAGCTGGAGGGGAAATGGGTGCCGAGGATGAGGGGGGCTTTTCCCATCATTTCCCTGCAGGATGATGCTGCTGTGGTGGAGCTGGGGTGACTGGAGCAAGAGTGGAGGGAATGGAGCTGTTCCTCTGTGGAGCACACTTCCATGTGCGCTTTCGGTGCAGCGGGAGATGACCCCATCTTTAGCCCAGGGGACAAGCACCTGAGCGCGGCGACTGTGGCCAGCAGTTCTGCATATTGGGGGTATCTCCAGAGGCCCAGATGCGCTTCCAGAATCCCCACCACTCCATATATTCTCCACCAATCCCTCTCGGGTCCGCGGGCGGCGAGAAACTCATCGACATAGCTCCGGATAAAGTCTGCTGCCCACTCCTCCTCCAGGCTTGGAGACCCCGCTGCCAATCCTCCTTTATTAGGGTGAGGTCGACGAGCCGGGGACATAATGCACACCAACACACCAGTGAATGAGAAGAAAAAAACAGTTCAAAAAAGAAAAACAGATGTGTGGGTGTAACCACTAAATCCTCACTGGCTGGACCATTCTGTCAAAGTCCTCTTTGTGCGCCTTTATGCAGCGCATGGAGAAGGGGAAGGAAGAATGGATTTAAATGCAGGGTTACACCACAACACATTTATTAACAAAAGAGTCAGACAGTTCCCAAAAATAAAGACATACAAAAAGGCAACAGTGTACACTAAAAGGACTCACACAACGAGCAGGCAGCGGGCAGACCACAGTGTACCGTGGCCACAGACAAACAGAACAAAATACACAACAATATGATGGCTCGGGTTAACTTAGAGTCCTCCAGAACGCTCTACAGATGGGAAGAATAAACTGGGCAACGGTGCCAAAGCGTAGCAGCGAACTGCACGGGGAAATGCAGACAGTTTTTACTCACAGCACTGGAGCAGTCCGAGTAGTCCAAGATTTACCGGCGAGTACACACAACAAGTAACTACACTGAGGGGAGTAGCGACAGCGCAGTTCTTGACTCCCTCAATAGACAGAACATCCATATGCCAATTCACATCCATATGACTATGCACAATGGTCCAGCAATGCTTGACTGGCAAAGGCCGCCTAAGTACAAGCATTGCTGGAACAACAGATTGGGTGAACCTGGCCGAGGCGCGGGAAAGACAATTACCGAAGTGGAATCAGCTGGCTGTCAAGTGAGAGGGGATGTGGTTGGACCGGCGAGTGTTAAACAACACCCACACAAATGTAGGTCAAAGAGGCTACCTAACAGCTGCCGGCCAGAGCAATGGCTACAGGTACGGGGAAAAAAAGGAACAAAGACATAAAAACAACAAGAACTCAAAAGATAACACAATACATAAATAACCTGATACCTGAGCCACAGAGAACGATCAGAACCGAGCCTAAAGGACAACACCGGCTCGGCTCGTGACAGGAGGGGGTTGACTGGTTTCCTGTGTGATGCTTGTCTGCCACTGATGGAATAGACTAATGGAAAAGAGATGAGTATGTGTTTTATTGTTTTATGGCCTCCTGTGGATGTGTGTATAAACTGTAAGTGGTGTTCACTCTGCTTAGGTAGACTTCCTCACTCACTGCTGTGGACTCTGTGGGACCAGTTGTCTCTCTTATACAAGATTAAACCAGACAAAAGACAATGTTTTGATTTTGTGTACTTTATTGATCCCCAGAGGGGAAATTCAGGGCATCCACCTGGATGGATGAAGCAGCCACGGTACAGCACTATCCCTTCACCATTCACACCTAGGGCCACTTTAGAGTCTCCAATTAACCTAACCTGCATGTTTTTGGCCTGTGGGAGAAAACCGGAGAAATCCCTGAGTAAACCTATGCAGACATGGGGAGAACATGCAAACTCCACACAGATCACTGGTGGTCAGGGGCTGGGTTAGAACCCAGGATCCCATGGCCAATGGTGAATTGCTGTGCTGCCACAGTGCTAACCACTGTTCCACTGCACCGCCAATATGTTCATTCTTTAATACTCTAAAAATGTCAAATGATAATTTCCATACTTAAAATCAAAATTATGCAACAATTGGTTCCGAAAGTCAAGCCCAAGACCTATGGTGAAGCCTCCTTTCATTACTATGGTCCTCGTCTATGGAACAGCCTGCCAGAGAGCCTCAGGGATGCAGAGTCAACAGATGTTTTTAAGAACAGGCTCAAGACCCACCTTTTTAATTTACCTTTTAACAAACCTGTTTAACTATTACTGAAGTAGTCATTTATGTTTTGTTGTTTTACATTCTTCTTAGCTCATTTGTTTTCAGATTTTCTTATCTCTTCTTATTGATGTGTTTTAGCTCACTTTGTAAGTATGGATTTTTAGTTCCTTTTGTTTTATGTGTTCTTATAGTGTCATCTTGTATGGTACAGTATGTGTTTTAGCTCCAGTGTTTCCTCAGTGGAGCCCTTCATGCCAGATGTTGCTTGGCCCATCTGCAGGAATGTTGGACTTCTGGGTCACTCTGGCTTGGGTGGGTGGGGGCTTTAGGCCATTGCCTACAGCTGTGGTGTGGGCCCCCATCTGTCCTGGTCGGGGTGGCCTCTGTGGCATGCCCTGTGGTTATGGACTGTGTAGTCTCCCAGCACGGGGGGCTAAACACAATGGTTGTTCCTTCACATGGTGCCTCAGTGCCGAGCTACGTCTCTTTTATTTTATATGTCTCTTTATTTTATATGTCTGTGAGAGAAGTAGGGAGGGGTGCATGTGCCTGTGTGTGTTGGGGGGGGGGGGGGGGTTGTGGGTGTGTGTATGGGAGGTTTGGGATGAATCGTGTAAATATATGTAACAAAATTTGTCTGTTTTTATCTATGTAAAGCACTTTGTGCAGCATCCAATGTTTGAAAAGTGTTATACAAATAAAGTTGATTGATTGATTGATTGATTGATTGATTAAGCAATCTGATTGGACAATAGCGGTTCCAGGAGTTACTATATTCCTTGATAATCATGCTCAGATGTTTCACTGAATATATATAACTGCACTTAAGCTGCGTTCTAATAATCATTAGATTGCGGGGAACCCACTCAGTAGTTACTCAGTTTTCCCTCAGACTGAAGTGGCAGATCAAAGGTGGGGAGTGTGGGGAGTGATATGTTAATGCAGCACCCCAGGTAGCAGAGAAGTGTTAGTGCTGTGATATAAAAGAGTGCCTGCAACCTGGCGGGAAGTTTTTCTGATTCTGGTGAATAAAGCTGAGTGGAATAAAACTTCATCTGCTCGGAAAAGTTCAGTCTGGTAATTCTCTCCACACTGGTGACCCTTGACGCACAATGGAACGCAAGGTGAACACCCCGGAGATGACCCGGTCGGGAAGTGCCAGCAACGTGTGTGCCGTTTCGGTCAAACTCCCAGACTTTTGGCTACACGACCCAAAGTCTTGGTTCCTTCACACTGAGGCCCAGTTCGCGCTCCGGGGAATAACGGCAGATGACACCAGATATTACTATGTGGTTGCAGCGCTGGACACATGCATAACTCAGCAGGTGGCGAGCCTGCTCCAACAGCCCCCAGCCCGTGACAAATACGGTGCTCTCAAAACCGCGCTGACCTGGCGCTACATGCTCTCAGACTGTGAGAGAGCGGAGAGGCTCCTGACGCGCTCCGAGTTAGGAGACGGGTCGGCGGTCGAATTGATGGAGAAGATGTTGGTGTTGATGGGCACAGATGAAGGGCATTTCCTCTTTGCCCACCTTTTCCTTCAGAACCTCCCAACAGCGGCCAGAGCGGTCCTTGCCAATTCGCCATTGCTGGCCACACGCAACTACCAGGCGCAGCAGGCAGATCGGCTCATCCTCACTACCAAAGCCCTCACAGTGAACGCAGCGGCATCGGAACCCAACGAGACGGCCAGCGGAGGCGAGGAGCCAGCGATGGTGGCTGCAGCGGGGGCCAAGAAGCACCGGAGAGACACGCTCTGTTTCTACCACCGCCGTTTTGGAGAGGACGCACGCTGATGCGTGCCACCATGCCAATTCAAGCGTTTGGGAAATGCCAAGACCTGCAGTCGGTAGCAGCTGCGACCGCCGGTGAAGCAAGCAAGCTGCTCTATGTGACAGACTCACGCTGGGGTAGATGGTTCCTCGTGGACTCCGGCTCCCAAAAGAGCCTCATCCTGCCGTCCTACGCCGACCGGCTGGTGGGAACTAGCGGCCCCAAGCTGACGGCCGCAAACGGCTCAGACATTAAGACTTTTGGAGAGAGGATACTGACTGTATCCTTGCACGGCCGTACATACCAATGGGCATTCGTCATAGCGGCATGCAGCTTCCCCATCTTAGGCGCTGATTTTTTGTGTGCACACGGACTACTAGTCGATGTTGCTAACAGACGCCTGATTAACGCAATGTCTTTTGATTCTCTCCCCTGTACAGCTCGGGGAGCCGGGCCCACAACACTAGCCAACGTCACAGCTCCAGGGGGTAAGTTCCACACACTGCTCACCCAGTTCCCAGCACTCACGGTGCCAACGTTTTAGGCGACCGTCACTAAACACGGGGTGGAGCACTTCATTACCACCACGGAGCTGCCCATTTTCGCACAACCTCAGTGCCTGGACGCAGCTAAACTGGCCATAGTGCGCGAGGAGTTTGCCAACTTGGAAAAGTTGGGCATCATCAGGCGCTCAAACAGCCTATGGGCATCCCCGCTACATATGGTTCCTAAGGCCGAGGGATCGTGGCGACCGTGCAGAGATTTCTGCAGATTAAACAACACCACAGCGCACCACTACCCCATCCCTCATATTCAGGATTTTTCCGTTCACCTCACCGGGGCAGGCATTTTTTCCAAGATAGACCTGGTCTGCGTTTACCACCAGGTCCCGGTGTGCGCTGAGGACATACCTAAAACGGCAGTAATAACCCCGTTTGGCTTGTTTGAGTTTTTACGCATGCCTTTCGGGCTAAAATGCGCAGTGCAGACATTCCAACGCATGATGGATGCGGTGTTGCGCGATCTGCCATTTGTGTTCGTTTACCTGGACAACATTCTGGTGGCCAGCGCGTCCGAGGACGAACACGTAGCCCACCTCAGGACAGGTTTCCAGAGGTTGGAGGAGCACGGATTAATAATCAACCAGGCGAAGTGCCAGTTCGGGGTGACGGGGATCAATTTTTTGGGCCACCGCATCTCACCAGAGGGCGCGATACCCTTGCCGGACAAGGTGCGTGCCATGGCGAATTTTCCCCGGCCTCAGACGGTCAGGGCGCTGCAGGAGTTTTTGGGGATGGTTAACCTCTTGCACTCCGGGATACCGCGGGCGGTCACGTCTCTGCGTCCTAGTACGGCTCAGTGCGCACTGTGCGTCTCAGTGCACACTGAAAAAAAAAAAAAAGCTGCATTTCCGTTCTTCCAGTACAGACAGCTGCGAACAGAAAGCCAAAGGAGTGTTTTGATTGGTTTAGATTTGATTGACCTCTCATTCGACTAATAAGAGCCTTGAATTGGGTATCTGAAACCTTGAAGAACCAATGACTGAAAACCTAGCAAGAAGGACCCGCCTACCAACGACTGCGAATACAACGAGCCAATTGAAGCAGAGAAGTTTGACGATTGAAAGCGAGCGTCCCGTGCATAAAATCTGTTTTGTGTAAGCCGCTGTGTGTAATGGTAGTGTTCGCCAGTCTTTTTTTATTACTACTGTTCTTATTTGTTTTGAAAAATCGTTCGCCAAAACCGCAATCATGGAATCATGGTTTGACCGGGTCGCGTGACCAGAACCATGAGTCGTAATAAGCGGACCAGCGTCATGTTCGTCTGACAATGAGGAACAGATGTTCGCCAACGACACTGCTATTGTGGACAGGTAAGTGTTATAAGCTAAATTATTCTTTATCACTGAAAATAGTAATAAAAACTGATCGTAATTACAACGGTGCGTCATCGCCACATGACGGACCGTTGACGGACCGTTTTTTTGTGCGCCGAGCTCCTCTGTAGCGGGGGGGGGGGGAGTTGTTATCCTCTACATTGCAGATATTTTAGTATAATTTTTATTGCACTGTAGGTTATTTTTTCTTGTAAAAAAAAAAAGGCCACACATTTTTTTACGTGGCATGCTTCTTTGTGTGTGGGGGTCTTGTTTGTTCATTCATTCATTCATGAATGAATAAACAACCCCCCCCCCACACACAGCCCTGAGTGTCACCTTTCATTAGAGCCCAAGATCAAGCTTCTATGTTGAATCATTCAAAAGTTATAGACGTTTTTCCAAACTGTGCCATTTGGCAGAATTTGGCACAGTTCAAAAACGCCTGGGAACAACCTGAGAAAAAAGCTGTGTAATATATTAATTTTTTTGTGGTATTGTTACAAAATTTTGACCTCAGCTTGATAACACTTGGTTCTACATTTCTGTTGCATTTTCCAGCCAGTATCTGACAGCTGTGTGTTATTTGCAAGCATTTGTATCTAAAAAAAAACACCCAGGCAAACTTTATTTTCTTCAAGATCAGTATGTTTAGATGACTGTTACTCAGTGGCAGGAGCACTTAGAGAGATTATGACTGTTTTGCCAAAAAATTCAAAGTGTTTTCTTTTAAATGAGACCAACCCCATGAAGATGCTTCAAAGGGTTGACGAACAGCTTTTGATTTACTTTGGGTACGTTATTTTTAGGCGTTTTTAGGGAAATTGACCAGAGTGCAAGAGGTTAACATCTACAATCGCTTCCTCCCCCGCGCAGCCCAGCTCATGCAGCCGTTGTACGCCACGCTTAAGAAATGGAAGCCGGCGGACAGAGTCGACTGGACTTCTGAGCGAGAGCAGGCATTTCCAAGGTTAAAACAGCTCTGGCGAACGCCGCACTACTGGCGCACCCGGACCGGCGGCTAGGATAGCGCTAACTACCGACGCATCAGACGTGGTCATAGGGGCCGTCGTGGAGCAGTGCGTCGCCGGTTCTTGGCAGCCACTTGCCTTTTTTAGCAGGTCTTAGTGCGACAATGAGCGTAAATACAGCGCGTTCAACAGAGAGTTACTGGCTCTCCACCTGGCCATACGCCACTTCCAGTTCTGGCTGGAAGGGCGCACCTTTACTGCGTTCGTGGACCACAAGCCATTTACATACGCGATGGCCAAGGTTTCAGAACCATGGTCGGCCCGGCAGCAGAGACAGCTGGCCGCGATCTCGGAGTTTACAACCAACATTCGACATGTGGCCGGTAAACTCAATGTGGTGGCTGACTGCCTCTCGCGCGCATAGTGGCCCCAGTCTACGTTGGGATAGATTACACAGCCATGGCTGCTGCGCAGATCGGCAATGCGGACGATTGCGTGCTCCAGTCTGGACCAACAGGGTTAAGGCTGGAGAGCAGAGTGCTGCAACATGCCCCCCCCCCCCCAGTCTGTGACATCTCTACAGGCCACCCGCGACCGGTGGCCCCATGCTCTTGGCACCGCCGCATTTTTGAGTCGGTTCACTCCCTGGCGCACTCAGGAGTGCGCGTGTCAGTCAAAATGCTGGGCGCAAAGTTCGTCTGGCTGGGCCTGCGCAAACAGGTGAAAGAGTGGGCCGCAGTCTGCGTAGCGTGCCAACGAGCCAAGGTGCACAGGAACACGAAGGCCCCTTTGGAGCCGTTCCATATCCCGGCTAAGAGGTTTGACGACGTTCACGTGGACCTCGTGGGCCCCCTCCCACCATCACAGGGGTTCACGCACCTCCTGACAGTGGTGGACAGCACCACGCACTGGCCAGAAGCAGTCCCACTAGCTTCCACCGCGTCCGCAGATGTGGCACACGCTTTTTTGACAACATGGGTGGCATGTTTCGGCGCCCCTTCGGATATCACGTCCGATCGGGGCCCACAGTTTGTTTCCCACCTCTGGTCCACCATGGCCCGGAGCCTGGGCATCTCAATTCATCGCACGACCGCGTACAACCCACAGGCCAATGGGTTATGCAAGCGTTTCCATAGGTCACTTAAAGCAGCGCTCAGAGCTTCGCTTACGGATGCAAATTGGGTGAACCGGTTGCCGTGGGTTCTATCAGGGTTGCGTTCCGCACCGAAGGAGGATTTGGCGGCCTCACCAGCAGAGCTGTTTTTTTCCCAGCCGCTGCAGCTACCCGGGGAATTTTTGGCTGATAATCCCGCGCCGAACACCGATCCATCCCCGCGTTCAAGACATAGCGCAGAGGGAGGCACGCTACCCAACCTGGCCCACCACTGTTTTCCACATGCTTCTGTGCCAAAAACCTTGAAGGATGGGTTGTTCGTATTTGTCAGGCACGATGCCCACCGGACCCCATTGTGCCCGCCTTACGATGGCCCGTTCAGAGTGCTGGAACCCGGGGACAAACATTTTGTGTTAGACTTGGGGGTCGCCGGGAGACAATCTGTATAGACAGGCTTAAGCCCGCCTTTGTTTTAGCAGACGAGCAGGTGGTGTTGGCCCGAGCTCCTCGGCGCGGAAGACCCCCACAGAGAACTCCCCAGGTAAATGAATCGTCAGATCAGTCACACGAGCATGCTGAAGGTGTTTCCCCCCTCCCCATTTTCCCCCCACAGACGGACACACCCCCAGGAACCCCCTACCGGCACAGCAGCGCCTCGGAGCCGAAGATCCCCCCATTACAGCAGCTATGGATGGAGGCTGAAGACCATAGGACATGGGGGTTAAGACTCAGTCTGAGACTCTGGGGGTGGGGGCAGTGTGGGGAACCCACTCAGTAGTTACTCAGTAGTTTTCCCTCAGACTGAAGTGGCAGATCAAAGGTGGGGAGTGTGGGGAGTGATATGTTAATGCAGCACCTCAGGTAGCAGAGAAGTGTTAGTGCTGTGATATAAAAGAGAGTGCCTGCAACCTGGTGGGAAGTTTTTCTGATTCTGGTGAATGTGAGAGAGAGAGTGGAATAAAGCTTCATCTCCTCGGAAAAGTTTGGCCTGGTTATTCTCTCCACAGGATTATCGTTAATATCAGTGGCTTCTTACACTATGTGAAAATCGTAATACTGTGCTGGGTACCTTATTATCCACAATGGGGCACTGTTTGAAAAGAGAGGGTCCTAAAAATCCAGATCTTCGTGACCTGGAAGTCCCGCCCTTGTAAACATCTGGCTAGATATTTTATGTCTGTTTACAACAAAATAGACAAGCTAGAGTTGGAGCTATTGTTTCGATTAGTTAACCATAACACCTTTGTGGTGATGGACTCTATTTCATCTGAAAAATGCCAAGAAAAAGCTAGCAATGGGTGTGGAGACTAACATGGAAATGCACCAAAGCTAAATCGCTAACAAGCTAACAAGCCGTGAGTCATGCAACCTACAAAACCTAGTCAACAGATGGCTAGTATGTATATAAACGCTGACTTCTGCACTGGACAATATGTAATTAGATTACATGTGTGAAGTGACAATGCACTTTTTTGGTCAGAAATTGGCAGCTTTTAACTGAGACTTACATCCCCTTTTTTTTTTTTTTTTTGGTCAGGTCAGGCATTGGCTTGCTTGCTACCGGATAACCATGAAAACCGGTACTACCTGTCTCATGGGTCGGGCCATCGGCGACTCAACCGGCATCCCCGCCCTTCCGAGGGTGTGGAGGGTGAAACAGGGCATCCTGGCAGAACTAAAAACAATATCTGTCACAGGTCTGTGGTGGACCACTCCCAGTTAATGGGGTGAGACTGGACATCCTGGCAGATAAACACATCTGTCACAAGGTCTGTGGTGGACTGTGCCAGTCGGTGCATTGTGACATGAACTACACAAAGAGCAGAGATAAACAAACCTATCATCTGGCCAGTCACTGCAACAGAAACTGGAGTCAGTTTGTCTTGGCTTGTCCTTGCCACTGATATTACCTTTATCTGCCAAGAATGTGCTGCTAGTCCAGCAAAAGCTAGCAGTACTCAAATACTTTGCAAGCAGTTTCATGAAATGGTCAATCAGAAAGCAACTCATACCGGCTCGGACACCGCCCGGGCTTACAAGGTCCGCGCTGATCTGTTCACACTCCGACAGGCAGCAAAAAGTAAGCTAGGAGCAGGAAGACAAAAGAAGAGGAAAACAGCAACCTTGTGTGCAGCAGAATGGAATGTACGCACTCTGTTGGACAGAACAACATCACAGCGCCCAGAAAGACAGACCGCGCTTGTGGCCCTGGAAATGAACAGGTGCAATGTAGACATAGCTGCACTTAGTGAAACAAGATTGCCTGGATATGACAGCTTGAAAGACCATGGGTACATCTTCTTTTGGAGTGGGAGATCAACTCAAGAAATGAGAGAAGCAGGAGTGGGCTTTGCAATTAGAAAGGAGACAGCAGCAATGCTTGATGAGGAACCAGTGCCAATCAACGACAGGATAATGACTATGAGGCTTCCACTACAGCGGAAGATGTATGCCACACTCATCAGTGTATATGCCCCAACAATGACCAACACAGAGGAGGTGAAGGAAGAGTTCTACAGTGATTTACGTGAGACTATCAGGCGTGTACCGACTGATGACAGACTGATACTCGTTGGAGATTTTAATGCCAGAGTTGGTTCGGACACCGAGAAATGGAAAGGAGTGCTAGGCAGTCATGGAGTAGGCAAGTGCAATGCTAATGGAGAACTTCTACTTGCACTATGTTCAGAGTACAATCTTGTGATAACCAACACTCTATTTAAGCACAAGGACACACACAAGAAGACATGGATGCACCCAAGATCCAAGCACTGGCACTTATTAGACTACATCATAGTGAGGCAGAGAGACAGAAGGGATGTATTGGACACCAGAGCAATGAGAGGCGCGGACTGTGGCACTGATCATGTTATGCTGAGATCTAGATTAAGGATTTGCAGACAAAAACAGCACTGCAGGAGGGGTGTGAAGCCACCACGGAAGCTAAACACTAGTGCACTGAAAGGCCAAAAGAAGCAGGAAGAACTTACACAGGAAATGGATGAAAACCTGAAAGACTGGGACAGCAACAACTCAGAGAATGATATAGAAGAGAAATGGGCAACACTGAAGGATACGGTATATCAGACTGCGAGTGATGTATTAGGCTACCCTGAGAGGAAACATCAAGATTGGTTTGATGAGCATGATGAACACCTGAAGAAACTTCTAGAAGCGAGGAATACAGCTAGGCAGGAAAACCTATAGTGTAACACAAGGTCGAAGAAGAAGAAATACTCAAAGGCTCAGAGTGAGCTACAGAAGTACACCAGAGAGATGAAGTCCAACTGGATGGTTGGCGGTTCGAAACCCGCTCTCCCCAGATATCCTGCCGTTGTGTCCCTGGGCAAGACACTTCACCCGCATTGCCTCCAGTGTCCATAACACTGGGTACGAATGTGTATAAATGTATAAAATGTTCGGTGGTGGCCGGAAAGGCCGTTGGCGCAGATTGGCTGCCACGTTTCTGTCAGCCTGCCCAAGGGCAGCTGTGGCTGCAGAAATAGCTTGCAACTACCATTGTTTGTCTGGAGTGAATGAATAATGTACCTATTTGTAAAGCGTCTTTGAGTGTCTATGATAAAGCGCTATATAAAATTGATGCATTATTATTATTATTATTATTATTATTTAACTGGTGGGATGAAAAAGCGGAGAAACTTCAAACTGCAGCAGACAGGAAGGACATGAAAACATTCTTCACAGGTTTGAGAGAAATCTACGGCCCTAAACCAAGAGGAATGATCCAACTAAAGGCTATGGATGGTGAAATGGTTTTGCAGGAGAAAGACAAGATCCTGGACAGATTTGCAGACCACTTTGACCAACTACTAAACAACCCTGGAGATCTCACTGAAGAGGCTAAAGAAGCTCTAGTGCAGCGACCAGCTGTATCAAGTCTGGATGAACCACCAAATTTTCATGAACTAATGGCAGCTATCAGGACAACACAGGATGGTAAAGCTCCAGGAAGGGATGGAATTCCAGCAGAAGTGTGGAAATTTGGTGGTGTTCAGCTGACCAACTGCCTGCACAAGCTCATCCAAGAGATATGGGATGCCCAGAAAGTACCTCAAGACTGGAAGGATGCAAGTATTGTGCTGCATGGTGGCGCAGTGGTTTAGCACTGTGGCAGCACAGTTTTACCCTCGGCCGGGGGATCGCAGGGATCATGAGATCGTGGGTTCGATCCCAGCCCCCGACCAACAGTGAGCTGTGTGGAGTTTGCATGTTCTCCCCGTGTTGCGTGGGTTTACTCCGGGATTTCTCCGGTTTCCTCCCGCATACCAAAAACATGTAGGTTTAGGGCGCTCGCGCACGCAGCGACCAGCAGCCAGTGGCTTGTCACCAGACTGCAAACCAAGTCTACCTACGGGTACAAATAAGTAACAAAAAAAAAAAAAAAGTATTGTGCCTTTCTTCAAGAAAGGTGACAGGAAGGATTGTGGAAATTACCGAGGTATATCACTACTAGCCACTGTTGGTAAGATTCTCTCACATGTACTACTTAACAGACTCAGTGAACACATCTCGCAGAATGTACTACCGGAAACCCAGTGCAGCTTTAGAAGTGGAAGAAGCACAATGGACATGATTTTCTGCTTGAAACAGGTTCAAGAAAAGTGTATCGAACAGAATATGCCGCTTTATGTAGTCTTCATAAACTTCAGTAAAGCCTTCGATACTGTTTCGTGACAAGGACTTTGGCAGGTACTCAAGAAATATGGTTGTACAGAGAAGTTTGTCAGCCTGATCGAGGCACTCCATACAGGTATGCAAGCAAACGTGGCAATGAGTGGTTCAGTATCTAAAGACTTTTCAGTAAGCAACGGGGTGAAAAAAGGGTGTGTGCTGGTGCCTACACTCTTCTCGCTATATCTGGCAGCCATGCTTGAGGTGGCCTTCAAAGACACTTCAGAAGGAGTATACATTCAAACAAGGAAAGAAGCAGACTTGTTCAATGTGGCACAGTTTAAAGCCAAGAGTAAGACATCGATAAAGATATTAAGAGAAATGCTCTTTGCCAACAACAGTGCTCTAGTTGCACACAGCGTGGAAGATATGCAATCTTTAGTGGAGAAATTTGTAAGAGCAGCTAGCCAATTCAGCCTCCAAATCAACATCAAGAAGACAGAGTGCCTTTATCAACCACCAAAGTTCCAATTATCAACATCACCACCAGAAGAGATCAGCATTGGTACAGAGCCACTAGTCAAGTGCAAGACTTTCAAGTACCTAGGGAGTACTGTTTCAGAGATTGCTAGGCTGGAGGATGAACTATCTCTCAGAATGGGAAGAGCGAGCGCTGTGTTTTGAAACTTGAGGGAGAGACTGTGGAACAATCGACATGTGTCTATCCGTGTGAAATGCAAAGTGTACAGAGCGACAGTACTGGCTACTCTATTGTACGGTGCTGAACCTTGGACTGTCTACAGAGTGCAGGTGAAGAAACTCCACGCGTACATGATGAGACACTTTCAAGCCATAATGAACATCTCATGAAAAGACAAGATAACCAACATAGAAGTGTTGAAACGAGCTGGTCTACCATCAATGGAGGACACGCTAATACAGACGAACCTGAGATGGTTCGGACATGTTGAGAGGACGGACCACCAGCGTCTCCCTCGGCAGTTACTCTACTCACAGTTACGAGTGGGCAAACGCAATCAGGGTAGACCAAGGCTCAGATTTAAAGACACTGTAAAAAGAAACTTGAAGAAGTTGGACATAGACAGGAGTTCCTGGCAGCAGAAGGCTAAGGACAGAGCTGTGTGGAGGGATCTGATCAGACCTAAATGAAACAGTCATTGTCGCCCACGACAGACTGCTATGATGATGATGTGAAGTGACAATAGTCCAATAGTTTCTTTTCTGTATTATGCTCATTCAGGTGCTTAGCAACAGTTAACTGGGTACATTTGTCACTAATTAGTCCCCAAAAACTATATGGAAGGAGAACCGTGGTGTACACATTAACCAAACAAAGGCCTATCAGCCATAGTGATAGCACATCCTTCTGCTGACTTCTAAGTAAAGCCACTGTACCTCTGATTATTTCACCCTCATCTCATTTATGTTGAAAAACTATTTACATCTGAAATATGTTGTTAGTCGCACGCCGTTTGTCAATTCCCCGCCACTTGCAATCACTGCCAGAAGTGATTAGTCATGAATAATACATTCCATTTCTCCAATCCTGCACTCAGGGTTTGATTTGAATAGTTGTATATATTTTTCCCCCGCTCATCTCCCTTCACTTATCCCTGATAGTTCGTCTCCACCCACCGCAGCCAGCCACTTTTGTGTTAAATAATTCAAATGGCACAGTGATCATGATATGGAATGGATCCCACTGTCACTGCGTCCACTTTAATTCTCCGCACTTCTCCACATGAACGATTTCTGAGAGGCAGAGTACTTTCTGGCTATAAAGCCAAGGAAGCTGCAGAGCACTTTCTGGCTATAAAGCCAAGGAAGCTGCAGAGCAAATACCATGGGTCCTCTCAGACATTAGGGGGCACCCAAGCTACAAGTTCACCTTCAACATTTTTTAGCGGAGAATTCAAATTACCTTCAGCTTTCTGTCTTGTACATTTGCAGTTTTTCGCATAAATTTCTGACTTATTTCTCATAAATCTGTGACTTTTTCTCATAAATTTGCTACTTTTTCCTAATTTTCCAATGTTTTTCCTCACAAATTTCTAAATTTCTTCTCATGAATTTGCAACTTTTTTTCTTGTAACTTTGCAACTTTTTTCCTAAAAAAATTTGCTACTTTTTCTTAAAAATTTACAACTCTTTTCTGATAAATTTGCAACTTTTTCTGATAACTGTCCAGATTTTTTTTTGATTTTTTTTAATGGTAAATAGTTAAGCAATTTCTTTTGTGTAAATTTGGAACTTTTTCCTCATACATTTGCAACTTTTTTCTAACAAATTTGCTACTTTTTTCTCACAATATTGCATCTTTTTTTCTCAAAAATTTGCTACTTTTCCTTGAAAACTTGCAACTTTTTCTGATAACCGTCCAGATTTTTTTTTTTAATGGTAAATAGTTAAGCAATTTTTTTGTGTAAATTTGGAACTTTTTCCTCATACATTTGTAACTTTTTTCTAACAAATTTGCTACTTTTTTCTCACAATATTGCATCTTTTTTTCTCAAAAATTTGCTACTTTTCCTTGAAAACTTGCAACTTTTTCTGATAAACTGGCAACTTTTTCTGATAAATGTGCAGCTTTTTATTTTAGATCTGTAATTTTTTCTGATAAATTTTAAACTTTTTTCTTCATAAATTTTCAACGTCCCCCCCCCCAAATTTAATACTTTTTCTTGAAAATTTGCTTCTTTTTTCCTCATACATTTGCAACTTTTTTCTAACAAATTTGCTACTTTTTTCTCACAATATTGCATCTTTTTTTCTCAAAAATTTGCTACTTTTCCTTGAAAACTTGCAACTTTTTCTGATAACCGTCCAGATTTTTTTTTTTAATGGTAAATAGTTAAGCAATTTTTTTGTGTAAATTTGGAACTTTTTCCTCATACATTTGCAACTTTTTTCTAACAAATTTGCTACTTTTTTCCTCACAATATTGCATCTTTTTTTCTCAAAAATTTGCTACTTTTCCTTGAAAACTTGCAACTTTTTCTGATAAACTGGCAACTTTTTCTGATAAATGTGCAGCTTTTTATTTTAGATCTGTAATTTTTTCTGATAAATTTTAAACTTTTTTCTTCATAAATTTTCAACGTCCCCCCCCAAATTTAATACTTTTTCTTGAAAATTTGCTTCTTTTTTTCTCATACATTTGCAAGTTTTTTCCTCATATGTTTCCAACTTTTTTCCTCAAAAATTCACATTTTCCTCATAATTTTGCAAATTTTTCTTCTAAATTTCACACATTTTTCCTCATACATTTACAACTCTTTTCTTGTTAATTTAAAAAAAAAAAAATTCGCATAAATTTGCTACATTTTTCTCATAAATTTTAAACTTTTTTGCATATTTCCACATTTTTCTTTGTAAATTCCCCACTCTTAAATTTGTAGCTTTTGTTCTTGTAAATTCTACGTTTTTTATTGTGATGGGAGATATTTTTTTTTTTCCCTCTTACATTACAAGGTTTGAAAACTTCCCCATTCCAAAAAGAGGATACCCCCCCCCCCCAGCACATTCCTACATAGGGCTCCCAAAAAGCAAGAAACGGTCCTGCTGAGGGGCAACCTCCTCCAGTTCTTCTATCAGCAGGATGTGAGGCTGGCAGACCAACAAGAGCGGGGAGCTGTGGGACAAACCAATTCCCCCCAGTAATGCCTGCCACAGCGACGCAATGACTTCAGTGCTTGTTATCAATCCACATATGGCAGGAAAGAAAGAGAACAAAGGAGTGTGGTGGGTGTGGGGTGCAGAGTGGGGGAATGCGTTGGGATTTCCCCCCATGATCCTGGTGTGTTCTGTATTTGCTCCAGTAAAGTCAGCTCAACATACTTAATTAGGTTACTTAAGTGGCAACATCAAGGCGCCTGTGTGTGAGCCTGTCCCAGTTCTTCAGAAATCTTTATTACAAAACGAAATGATTGTCAAGTTATTCTGATGGCACCCGGGATTAAAAGGATGGTGTGGCACACATATGTGGGTTTCATATGCTTCACATGTATTCACTGTATGCTTACTGTATGCTTCACGTCTCAGATGAACAAAAGGACTGAGCCTCCTAGGAGATAACAGGAGGATGTGAAATGTGGTCTTTTGTATGCAAAGAGATGGCCTTGGGGAATTTCCTGGCCACCAAGGACTTTAGGTGGAGGTGATAAGACCTGGAAGAAGACGCATTGTGGCTTGGGGATTAAATACAATGTGACTGTGTGCTTTGATGTCCTGGGGTGTAAAAGGACGAATGTCTGGGGGGTTTCTTTCTCTTTCTGTTTTTGATGATGTTGGAGAATGGACTAAAACCTGACTTGTGAGATAAACTCAGCCTCGTCATTTCCACATTCTCCACAATGGGTTCTCTCTGAATTCCACATTTCTGTGCATGAAAACAGTATCCATGTTTCAAGGTTTTTTTGGACCTCTATGCAGGGTTGCATGTTTGAGGGTGCCCTGCTGTTGGAATGAGGAAGAGTTCTTCCTTCCCAATGAAAACAATTAAACATTGATGAGGAAAAAAAAAAATCACAAAATATATACACATTTGTAAAAAAAGGTGACAGATGTGGAACATTCAACATTTGTGGAAAATTTCCACAAATGTTGCAAATTTTAGGACAGAAAAGTGATGAATTTTTGAAGGAAAAAGATGCAAATTGACAAGAAATGCTTGACAAATTCACAAGAGAAAAAAGTTGCAAATTTATAACAAAAATGTCTGAGAAAAGTTGAATTTTTATAAGAAAAAAGTCATAACTTTGAGAAAAAGTTGCAAATTTATGAGAAAAAGTTACAAACTAAACAGAAAAAAGTTGCTAATTGGAAAGAAAAAGTTGCAAATTAATAAGAAAAAAGATGCAAATTATGAGATAAAGTCAAAAATTTATGACAAAAAGATGCAAATTTATGAGATACAAAGTCACATATTTAGGAGAAAAAGTAGCAAATTTATGAGACACAAAGTTACAGATTTATGAGATCAGAAGTTATAGATTTAAATGAAAAAAGTACCTAATTTATAAGAAAGAAGCTGCAAATTTATGAGAAAAAAATTACATTTTATAAGAAAAAAGTCACAAGTGAATGAGGAAAAAGTTGCAAATTCATGAGATACTGTCACATATTTAGGAGAAAAAGTAGCAAATTTATGAAACACAAAGTTACAAAATTGTGAGAAAAAAGCTGCAATTTTATGAGATATAAAGTTAGTAATTTATGAGAACAGAAGTCACAGATTTAGGAGAAAAAACAGTTGCCAATTTAAAAAAAAAATGCAAATTTTTGAGAAAAAAAGTTATATTTTTATAAGGAAAAAAGTCACATTTATGAGAAAAAAGTTGCACATTTTTGCGACAAGAAGCTACAAATTTATGAAAAAAAGTTGCAAATTCATGAGACACAAAGGAAGAAATTTATGAGAATAAGGTTACAGATTTAAATAAAAAATTGTTAATTTCTCGGAAAGAATTTGCAAAATTATAAGAAAAATTTCCAAATTTATCAGAAAAAAAATTCATGAGGAAAAAAACGGTGCAAATTTATGAGACACAAAGTCACAAATTTATGAGATAAAAGTAGCAAATTTATGAAAAGGGGTTTTTTTGGGGGGGGGGGGTAGGGACCTGTACTCCCTCCTCATCATCATCATCATCATTTTCAGAGAGAGTACTGTAGTTTGATGTTGTTTACCGAGACGTGGCTAACAGAACTAGCAACAGATGCTAACATCGAACTGGAGGGTTTCCACGCAATACGGGCAGACCGGACACCAGACAGTGGGAAGACAAGGAGCGGAGGAGTGAAAATGTATGACAATAACAACTGGTGCAGACCGGGACAAATCACGGTTAAGGAACAGCACTGTAGCAAAGACATCGAGTTGCTAGCTGTTAGCATGCGGCCTACATATCTCCCGAGGGAATACTCACACGTGATCTGCATTGTTATTTATGCAAATCCGACGGCAAACGCTGGGACAGCGCGTGACGTCATCCACTCAGTAACTGGCAGGCTGCAGACAGAACACCCAGATGCTCTTCTCCTCATCTCAGGTGATTTCAACCATATTTCACTGTCCCCCATTCTACCCACACTCACCCAGTATGTCACATGCCACACTAGAGACAATAAAACACTGGACTTATTTTATGCAAATACTAAGGAGGCGTGCACCTCATCACCACTCCCCCCACTCGGGAGATCGGATCACAACTTGGTTCATCTCCTGCCGGTGTACAAACCCCTAGTACACAGACAACCACCGGTCATGGGCACAGTGAAGTTATGGTCTGAGGAGGCAATAGACGCACTAAAGGACTGTTTTGAAATCACTGCCTGGGAGCAGCTCTGCGATCCACATGGTGAGGACATTGATGGCCTCACTCACACCATCACGGACTACATCGGCTTCTGTGTGGACAACACCGTATCCACCAAGACTATACGGTGTTGCTCGAACAACAAACCCTGGATCAACCCTGAGATAAAAACACTTCTGAGAGAGAAGAAGAGGATCTTCAGGTCGGGGAACAGGGAGATGCTGAAGTCCGTACAGAGGGAGCTGAGGAGGAAGATCAAAGAAGGCAAGGACAGCTTCAGGAAGAAGATGGAGGACAAGCTGCAACAGAGCGACATTGGCGGGGTCTGGAGAAACCTTAAAACCATCTCTGGGCTCCAGAATACCTCTCCCCAGGCCACGGGAGGCAGGGGGTGGGCGAACAATCTGAACCTGTTTTTTAATAGGTTTGACCAATCCCCCCCCCCCCGACTGCACAACAACCACTGCTGCCTCTGAAGTCATCGAGACCCGCTGTCCACACCCCACTCCACCAACACCTCCCCCCCCACTCCTAGCACACAGCCCCCCAACCTGACCCTCACTAAGACCCAGGCGAGGACGGAGCTGAGGAAGATCAAGGCAAGGAAGGCGTCGGGACCGGACGGCATCAGCGCGAAGCTCCTCAAGTCCTGTGCAGTCCAGCTGTGTGGGATTGTGGAGCACATCTTCAAGCTGAGCCTGAAGCTGGGGAGGGTAACACAGTTGTGGAAAACATCTTGTGTGGTACCTGTACCAAAGACTTCCCACCCCAAAGATCTGAACAGCTACAGACCAGTGGCCCTGATGTCTCACATGATGAAGACCCTGGAGAGACTGCTCCTTGCTCACCTCCGCCTCCTGGTGGGACCAGCAATGGATCCACTCCAGTTCACCTACCAGCATGGCATTGGGGTGGAGGATGCAGTGATCTTCCTCCACCGTTCTCTGTCCCACCTGGAGAAGCCCGAGAATGCGGTGAGGATCATGTTCTTTGACTTCTCCAGTGCTTTCAACACCATTCAACCGATGATCCTGAAGGACAAGCTGCTGTGCGCAGGGGTGGACCAGCACCTGTCATCATGGATCCTGGACTACCTCACTAACCGGCCACAGTTTGTGAGAACCCGAGATTGTGTGTCCGACACGATCATTGGTAGCACGGGGGCCCCCCAGGGAACGGTTTTGGCTCCCTTCCTGTTCACCCTTTATACTGCGGACTTCTCACACAAAACAACACACTGCCATCTACAGAAGTTCTCTGACGACTCCGATCATCAGCCTCATCTCCAACGGAGATGAAGCTAAGTACAGAGGACTTATCCGGGACTTCGTGGACTGGTGCCATCGGAACTGCCTCCAGATCAACGTGAGTAAAACTAAGGAGCTGGTGGTGGACTGCCGCAGGCAAGGACAACCCCTCACAGCACCAGTAAACATACAGGGAACAAACATTGAGATGGTGACATCCTACAAGTACCTTGGTGTTCATCTGAACAATAAATTAGACTGGTCACACAATACCGACGCACCCTACAAGAAGGGACAGCGCAGGCTGTTCCTACTGAGGAGGCTCAGGTCTTTTGGTGCACAAGGGGTGCTGCTGAAGACATTCTATGACACGGTGGTGGCATCAGCCATCACTTTTGGAGTGGTCTGCTGGGGCAACGGCATTACAGCAGCCGATAGGAAGAGACTGAACAAACTGATCAAGAAAGGTAGATCTGTCCTGGGGCAACGCCTTGACCCAGTGGAGGAGATAGGAGAGAGAAGGATGATGGCTAAACTGTCATCTCTGCTGGAGTCCAAGTCCCACCCTATGCAGGACATATTGAACGCACTGAGGAGCCCATTTAGCAGTAGACTACATCATCCTAGGTGCGCAACCGAGAGATTTCGCAGGTCCTTCCTACCTGCGGCTGTCAGACTGTATAAACTAAGCAGGGCTGCTCGCAGAAATAGCAAAAAAACGTGACGACCTAATAGTATTGAATGCAAAAGACGCAACAGACTTACACAAATGGTCCCCTCCAGTATACAACTAGGACAATATCAGTCGCTACGGAGGGTGACAATATGTATGGGTACATATTCATACTATGTAGGATAACTAAGTAGATGGTTATGCTGTTTATTCCATCTTGCTACAATGCTCCGCACTTTGTATATATATTTATATATTTATGTGTACGTATGTATATCCACTGCTCTTATTTATATTTTTTGTATCTTCTTAATTTTTGCTCTGAGTGTTGCTATCCCTGTGCTGTTGCAATCCTGGAATTTCCCCATTGTGGGACTAATAAAGGCTTATCTTATCTTATCTTATTATTATTATCATCATCATCATCATCGTCATCATCATCATCTGTCGTCCGTGGATGGAATAAAAGAAGCTGCATCAACATGTTGGGCCCAAAATTTCCTGTCCTTCTGCCTTGACATCTCCTGCTCTTCAAGCCCCATGTCTCTTTTGATTGTGTTGGGATAACTGAGTCTTTGTCTGCCACGGCTAGTGCAACCACTGACTGGAGTCCAGAAGACCAGGTGGGAAGCAGGCTTGTCCACTACGCATACGCAATGTCTGGCAAACCGTAGACGTCTCACTTTTATTGTCGTTGTTATGAGGGTCATTTTCCATACACAACTCTGTTAGGAATATGGCCCTTTCAGCTTATGTTCAATGCTCTCTGTAATAGTTGTGTATAACATCCATCTATTCCAGGGGTGTCCAATCATGCGCCATGGAGGGCCAAGACCTCGCAGGCTTTACCTCCAACCAGAGTCTTCAACAGTAGATTCCACTGAATTTCTTCCCACTGATTTCTGATAAGTGAAAACACCTGCTGAGAAGACTGGGTAGAAGAAAAAACCTGCAGGGTCGTGGCCCTCCATGGCACATGATTGAACACCCCTGATCTATACATGCCTCTAGTCCCTTTGTGATGGTCCATGTTTCTGACCCATACAAGTAGATGGATTCCATGAATATGTTGATCTTAAGTTGCCAATCAAGATTGAATCTCCAGATTGTTACATGCCTTCCAGGCTTGAGCTTTCCTTGATTTGAAATCAAGAAAAGAGTCAGGCACATGTGAGCCAAGATATTTGAAATTTGGACCATTCTCCAGTGTGACTCCTTTCTTGGTTTTAATGTTATTTTTTGGGTCGATGTTGAGTAGAAGAGCCTTGGTTTTTCCTTCGTTTAGATGTAGGCCAACTGCGTTTGAACCTATACTTATAAAGCACTTTTTCTAGTCTCAAAGACCACTCAAAGTGCTTACTAACTCTGTATTCTAAGGGCCTATAGGAGACAGATACAGGGACAATTTAGAACGACCAATTAACCTAACATGCATGTCTTTGGATTGTGGGAGGAAATGAACTCCTGGAGCAAACTCACGCGGCACAGGGAGAACATGAAAGGTTCCTACCCCTGCCAGCCTGGGGATTCAAACCTGGAACCTTCTAGGCAACAGTGCTAACCACTGCACCACCGTGTTGCCAAAATTTAGGAGAAAAAAAATCACTAATTTATGAGAAAAAAGTTTAATTCTCCCCCCCAAATTTTGATGGTGAACTTGAAGCATGGTGCCCCCCCCTTGTAGCTGAGGGGCCCTGCAGCTTTTGCGTACTCTGCTTCATAGCCAGAAATGGCTCTGTGTCTGTCAGTGTTCCTTCTACTCTTGTCATGTAAAGTGACAGTAAATGAACATCTGCCTGGGAAAGTCCGCAGTTTCTGCAGATTTGGATGCCTCTAATTTGCACACTTTATTCAGAAAATATGCGCTCAAGCTTTAAAGTAGCATGGCTCACAGTCTTATCAGCATAAAAAGCTAGACCCTGAATAACGTCTAGAGTATTCTGTAGCATCTGATGGGATAGAAAACATTTGTGATGTGGTGAAATCCACATTTCTTTGGATGATGTCATAGCATGCAGAGGTTGAGTCTGAGGAGGGATGGTGAATATTCAGTGTCTTCTTTTCAGTGATGATCCAAGTCGTTTTTGGCTATAAAGCAGAGGACGTAAATGCCACTGGCCCTGTCAGCCACTACCGGGCCCAGAATCAACAGGTGGGGGCAAATTAAAAGCACCTTTGTTATCATAAATTTGGAAATTTGCTCATAATTTTTATTGCTCATAATTATTTTCTCATAAACTTGCAGTTTTTTCCAATAATTTTGGATTATTTTTTTTTCTAATAAATTTTCAACTTCCTTTTCTCTCAAATTTCCAACTTTTTCCTTGTAAAAAAAGGGTGCACGGCCTTGCCCACTTCCGGTGCACAGGTGAGGGCCATGCCCAGTCTTCAGCTTAGTTTGGTCTTTTTCTGTTTGTTTGTTTTTCTGTTCACCTTGTTTCCTGTATTTGGTTCCTGTGTTTGGTCAGTTCATTATTAGTTTCTGTACTTTCCTTTATGGTTTGTTGTCGTGATCATTGCGGGTGCTGTGACAGCTCGCGCGTCACTTCCGGCTGTCAGATTCTGTTCACAGGCTGTCACAGCTGCCAGTAATGATCACCACTCATGATCCCACAGGTGTTGGCAACTGGGGGTTTCTTATTTAAGCCGTTGGCGCCACTTCCCTGGTGCAGCGGCGTAAAACCTATTCAGTCGGGAATCCTCCAGACTTTAGCAGCTAAATTACTATTTAGCTGTCTTTTGCTCACATTTCTTTGTTTATCTTGGCGTTCGTCACCCCAGCCTCAGTGCTGTGTTTTTTGTTCGTGTGTGTGTGGTATTGTGTTTTTTTTCCTGTTAATAAATTTGCAAACTCACAGTCTGCATTTGGCGTCCCCGTTTGCCTCCTGAGAGGATGCTTCATGACAGTAAATTTGTAACTTTTTTTCTTAAATCTTCAAAAAAAAAAAATGTTGTAAATCTGTAACAGTTTTCTTATGAATTTGCACCTTTTTTCCTTACATATTTTCCATTTTCCCTCATAATTTTGCAACTTTTTCTTGAAAATTTATTGCATTTTTCACTGTAAATTATGTCCACAAACCTGATGATGAACAAAGTCGATAGAGTGGTAGCATCGAACACAGCTTTATTGAAGATGGGGTATAACAGTACATGGCAAGCACCCAGAGGGATCATCCGGCACAAGAGGAAGTGCCTATGGTGGCTCGTCCCGCTATATAGGGCAGTGCGGTGAAGCAACAGGAAGTTCGCGTCACCACACCGCACTTCACAATAAGTGCTGCCATAACATAAATGTGCAACATTTTTCTCAAAAATTTGGAACTTTTTTCATGAAAAATCTTTTTTGTTTCTTTTTAATTGTTTTTTTTTAGATAAGATAAGATAAGTCTTCATTAGTCCCACAATGGGGAAATTCCAGGATTGCAACAGCACAGGGATAGCAACACTCAGAGCAATAATTAAGAAAATACGGAAAATATAAATAAGAGCAGTGGATATACATACATACACATAAATCCATTCATCCATCCATCCATCTTCTACTGCTTTTCCGGAGGTCCGGGTCGCAGAGGCAGCAGTTCAAGCAGAGAAGCCCAGACTTCCCTCTCCCCAGCCACTGCTCCAGCTCTTCAGAGAGGATACCAAGGCGTTCCCAGACCAGCTGGGAGACATAGTCTCTTCACCGAGTCCTGGGTCTGCCCCGGGGTCTCCTCCCAGTGGGACGTGCCCGAAACACCTCAAGTGGGAGGCGTCCAGGAGGCATCCAAATAAGATGCCCATAACACCTCAACTGACTCCTTTCAATGTGGAGGAGCAGCGGTTCTACTCTGAGCCTCTCCCGGATGACTGAGCTCCTCATCCTATCTCTGAGGGTGAGTCCAGCAATCCGACGAAGAAAGCTCATTTCAGCCGCTTGTATCCACGATCTTGTTCTTTCGGTCATTACCCAAAGCTTGTGACCATAGGTGAGAGTAGGAACGTAGATTGACTGGTAAATTGACAGCTTTGCCTTAGAACTAAGCTCCCTCTTCACCACAACAGACCGGTACAACGTCCGCATCACTGCAGATACTGCTCCAATCCATCTGTTAATCGCTCACTCCATTTTCCCCTCACTCGTGAACAAGACCCCAAGATACTTAAACTCCTCCACTTGGGGCAGGAGCCTGTCTCCAAACTGGAGAGGACAATCCACCTTTTTCCGGCTGAGGACCATGGACTCGTACTTGGAGGTGCTGATTTTAATCACAGCCGCTTCACACTCAGCGGCAAACCGTCCCAGCAAGAGCTGTAGGTCATTGCTGGATGAAGCCAACAGGACAACATCATGTGCATACAACAGAGATGAGATCCTGTGGTCACCAAGCATGACACCCTCCATTCCCTGGCTGCACCTAGAAATCCTGTCCATAAAAATTATGAACAGGATCGGTGAAAAACGGCAGCCCTGGCGGAGTCCAACTCTTACTGGGAATGACTCCGACCGAGTGTTGGCAATACGAACCAATCTCTCACAACGGTCGTACAGAGACCGAATAGCTCGTAACAACAAGCCCGATACCCCATACTCCTGAAGCACCCCCCACAAAAAAACCACGAGGGACGCAGTCAAATGCCTTCTCCAAGTCCACAAAACACATGTAAACTGGTTGGGCAAACTCCCACGAACCCTCGAGAATTCTCGAGAGGGTAAAGAGCTGGTCCGATGTGCCACGGCCAGGATGAAAACCACATTGCTCCTCCTGAATCCGAGGTTCGACCAACGGCTGAACTCTCCTCTCCAGTACCTTGGCATAGACCTTCCCAGGGAGGCTGAGGAGTGTGATCCCTCTAAAGTTGGAGCACACCTTCCGGTCCCCTTTTTTGAAGAGAGGAACCACCACCCCAGTTTGCCATGCCAAAGGCACTGCCCCCGAACTCCACGCAATGTTGCAGAGGCGTGTCAACCATGACAGCCCAACAACATCCAGGGCCTTGAGGTACTCAGGGCGAATCTCGTCCACCCCCGGGTCCCGGCCACCAAGGAGATTTTTAACCACCTTGGTGACCTCAGCCCCTGTGATAGGTGAGTCATCCCCCTCATCACCAAACCCTGCTTCCTCTGTGGTAGGCGTATCAGTGGGATTGAGGAGATCCTCGAAGTATTCCTTCCACCGCCCGACAATATCCCCAGTCGAAGTCAACAGTGCCCCATCAGCACCATACACAGTGTGGACAGGGAGCTGCTTTCCCCTCCTGAGTCGCCGGACAGTTTGCCAGAATCTCTTCGAGGCCGACCGAAAGTCTTGTTCCATGGCCTCACCGAACTCCTCCCATACCCGGGTTTTTTCTTACACATAAATATATAAATATATATACAAAGTGCGGAGTATTGTAGCAAGATGGAATAAACAACATAACCGTCTACTTAGTTATCCTACATAGTATGAATATGTACCCATACATATTGTCACCCTCCGTAGCAACTGATATTGTCCTAGTTGTATACTGGAGGGGACCATTTGTGTAAGTCTGGTGCGTCTTTTGCATTCAATACTATTAGGTCGTCACGTTTTTTTTTGCTATCTCTGTGAGCAGCCCTGCTTAGGTTATACAGTCTGACAGCCGTAGGTAGGAAGCACCTGTGAAACCTCTCGGTTGTGCACCTAGGATGATGTAGTCTACTGCTAAATGGGCTCCTCAGTGCGTTCAATATGTCCTGCATAGGGTGGGACTCGGACTCCAGCAGAGATGACAGTTTAGCCACCATCCTTCTCTCTCCTATCTCAAATCAAATCAAAATCAAATCAAACTTTATTGTCATATTGCTGTACATACAACTGTAGTGCAGGCAAGATGAAATTGCGTTTCTCTCGGCATCCATATAAGAAGCAGCATGATTAAGACACACTCCCACATAGCTCCCCCCCCCCCCATCCATTCACACATCCCTGAGACATACTTGGGGAAAAAGAATAACTAACTATAATATACAAAATGTCCATAGGTGCAGTAGTGTGTATGTGAGATTCCGGGTCAGCTGTTCAGCATCCTGACAGCTTGTGGGAGGAAGCTGTTGATCAGTCTGGTGGTTCTGCCTCTGATGCTCCGGAATCGTTTACCAGATGGAAGAAGTTCAAAGTGTTCATGCAGAGGGTGAGAACGGTCCTTGACAATGTTCAGTGCCCTGCTCCTACAACGGTTCTGAAAAAGTTCTTGGACAGAGGGGAGGGAGACTCCAATTACTCTCTCCGCCCCCTTGACTATCCTCTGCAGGGCTTTTTTGTCTGACATACTGCAGCTGGAGTACCATGTAGCAATGCAGTACGTCAGAACACTCTCCACCACACCTCTGTAGAAGGTCCTGAGGATGCAGATGGGGAGAGAGGCCTGTTTGAGTTTCCTCAAGAAGTGTAGTCTCTGCTGAGCTCGCTTCCTGATCTCCAAGGAATTCTTGCTCCAGGTCAGGTCCTGCGAGATCTGCACTCCGAGGAACTTGATGTTCTCTACTCTCTCCACTAAACGCCGCCTCCTCCACTGGGTCAAGGCTTTGCCCCAGGACAGATCTACCTTTCTTGATCAGTTTGTTCAGTCTCTTCCTATCGGCTGCTGTAATGTCGTTGCCCCAGCAGACCACTCCAAAAGTGATGGCTGATGCCACCACCATGTCATAGAATGTCTTCAGCAGCGCCCCTTGTGCACCAAAAGACCTGAGCCTCCTCAGTAGGAACAGCCTGCGCTGTTCTTTCTTGTACAGTGCGTCGGTATTGTGTGACCAGTCTAGTTTATTGTTCAGATGAACACCAAGGTACTTGTAGGATGTCACCATCTCAATGTCTGTTCCCTGTATGTTTACTGGTGCTGTGAGGGGTTGTCCTTGCCTGTGGCAGTCCACCACCAGCTCCTTAGTTTTACTCGTGTTGATCTGAAGGCAGTTCCGATGGCACCAGTCCACAAAGTCCTGGATGAGTCCTCTGTACTCAGCTTCATCTCCGTTGGAGATGAGGCTGACGATCGCAGAGTCATCGGAGAACTTCTGTAGATGGCAGTGTGTTGTGTTGTGTGAGAAGTCCGCAGTATAAAGGGTGAACAGGAAGGGAACCAAAACCGTTCCCTGGGGGGGGGGCCCGTGCTACCGATGATCGTGTCGGACACACAGTCCCGGATTCTCACAAACTGTGGCCGCTTAGTGAGGTAGTCCAGGATCCATGAAGACAGGTGCTGGTCCACCCCTGTGCACAGCAGCTTGTCCTTCAGGATCTTCGGTTGAATGGTGTTGAAAGCACTGGAGAAGTCAAAGAACATGATCCTCACCGCATTCCCGGGCTTCTCCAGGTGGGACAGAGAACGGTGAAGGAGGAAGATCACTGCATCCTCCACCCCAATGCCATGCTGGTAGGCGAACTGGAGTGGATCCATCGCTGGTCCCACCAGGGAGCAGAGGTGAGCAAGGAGCAGTCTCTCCAGGGTCTTCATCATGTGAGACATCAGGGCCACTAGTCTGTAGCTGTTCAGATCTTTGGGGTGGGAAGTCTTTGGTACAGGTACCACACAAGATGTTTTCCACAACTGTGGTACCCTCCCCAGCTTCAGGCTCAGCTTGAAGATGTGCTCCACAATCCCACACAGCTGGTCTGCACAGGACTTGAGGAGCTTCGCGCCGATGCCGTCTGGTCCTGAGGCCTTCCTCGCCTTGATCTTCCTCAGCTCCGTCCTCACCTGGGTCCTAGTGAGGGTCAGGTTGGGGGGCTATGTGTTAGGAGTGGGGGGGGTGTTGGTGGAGTGGGGTGTGGACAGCAGGTCTCGATGACTTCAGAGGCAGCAGTGGTTGTTGTGCAGTTGGGGGGGGGGGGGGATTGGTCAAACCTATTAAAAAACAGGTTCAGATTGTTCGCCCACTCCCTGCCCCCATGGCCTGGGGGGAGGTATTCTGGAGCCCAGAGATGGTTTTAAGGTTTCTCCAGACCCCGCCGATGTTGCTCTGTTGCAGCTTGTCCTCCATCTTCTTCCTGAAGCTGTCCTTGCCTTCTCTGATCTTCCTCCTCAGCTCCCTCTGTACAGACTTCAGCATCTCCCTGTTCCCCGACCTGAAGATCCTCTTCTTCTCTCTCAGAAGTGTTTTTATCTCAGGGTTGATCCAGGGTTTGTTGTTTGAGCAACACCGTATGGTCTTGGTGAGTATGGTGTTGTCCACACAGAAGCCGATGTAGTCCGTGATGGTGTGGGTGAGGCGATCGATGTCCTCACCATGTGGATCGCAGAGCTGCTCCCAGGCAGTGATTTCAAAACAGTCCTTTAGCGCGTCCATTGCCTCCTCAGACCATAACTTCACCATGCGCATGACCGGAGGTTGTCTGTGTACTAGGGGTTTGTACACCGGCAGGTGATGAACCAAGTTGTAATCCGATCTCCCGAGTGGGGGGAGTGGTGATGAGGTGCACGCATAAAATAAGTCCAGTGTTTTATTGTCTCTAGTGTGGCATGTGACATACTGGGTGAGTGTGGGTAGAATGGGGGACAGTGAAATATGGTTGAAATCACCTGAGATGAGGAGAAGAGCATCTGGGTGTTCTGTCTGCAGCCTGCCAGTTACTGAGTGGATGACGTCACGCACTGTCCCAGCGTTCGCAGTCGGATTTGCATAAATAACAATGCAGATCACGTGTGAGTATTCCCTCGGGAGATATGTAGGCCGCATGCTAACAGCTAGCAACTCAATGTCTTTGCTACAGTGCTGTTCCTTCACCATGATATGTCCCGGTCTGCGTCAGTTGTTATTGACATACATTATCACTCCTCCGCCCCTTGTCTTCACACTGTCTGGTGTTCGGTCTGCCAATATTGTGTGGAAACCCTCCAGTTCGATGTTAGCATCCGTTGCTAGTTCTGTTAGCCACGTCTCGGTATACAACATCAGTCTACTCTCTCTGAAGACACTCTCGTAGCAGGGGATAGCCGCTAGCTCATCAGTCTTACTGAGTAGCGATCGAACATTCCCCATAATAACGGATGGGAGGACGGGTCTGTACCTTATATTCCTTGCCCGCCGTCTTACTCCAGCTCGACACCCATGCCGCTTCCCTCTTATTTCTCCCGGTATGTCGAGCTTTTTCGTTAGCATCGTGGGCCGGTTAAGTGCTAACAGCTGGTCTCTATTATACTGCCTCCTGCGAGAAACAGTGGCTCCGTCCGCTGGCTCAGGAGACATTTGGGCGATCTACGTGTTCGGATGGAATAAAGGTGACACTGGATCATAAAGATTGGCAAGAGAGCCAAATAGTAAATAGAAATAGGCAGAAATTGATCCGCTGTTGCACAAAGGCAGCCTACTCATGTGGCACCAGAAGTAGTACCTGTCCTGTCCAGCAGCTAGGCAAGCAGAAGCAATATCTGCTTGCCTTACTGTGCCAAACAGATTTGCTTTGGTAAAAGAAGCTTTGCTTTTATTTAATATATGCTGTACAGTGGTGTGAAAAAGTGTTTGCCCCCTCCTGATTTCTCTTTTTTTGTATGTTTGACACACTTAAATGTTTCAGATCATCAAACAAATTTAAATATTAGACAAAGATAACACAAGTAAATACAAAATGCAGTTTTTAAATAAGAATGTTTATTATTAAGGGGAAAAAGTCCAAACTTGCATGGTCCTATGTGAAAAAGTGATTGCCCCCTAAACCTAGTAACTGGTTGGGCCACCCTTAGCAGCAACAACTGCAATCAAGCGTTTGCGATAACTAGCGATGAGTCTTTTACGGTGCTGTGGAGGAATTCTGGCCCTCTCATCTTTGCAGAATTGTTGTAATTCAGCCACATTGGAGGGTTTTCGAGCATGAACTGCCTTTTTAAGGTCATGCCACAGCATCTCAATCGGATTCATTCAGGACTTTGATTAGGCCACTCCAAAGTCTTCATTTTGTTTTTCTTAAGCCATTCAGAGGTGGACTTGCTGGTGTGTTTTGGATCATTGTCCTGCTGCAAAACCCAAGTGTGCTTCAGCTTGAGGTCACAAACAGATGGCCGGATATTCTCCTTCAGGATTTTTTGGTAGACAGCAGAATTCATGGTTCCATTTACCAAAGCAAGTCTTCCAGGTCCTGAAGCAGCAAAATAGCCCCAGACCATCACACTACCACCACCATATTTTACTGTTGGTATGATGTTCCTTTTTTGAAATGCTGTTACTTTTGTGCTGGATGTAATGGGACACACACCTTCCAAAAAGTTCAACTTTTGTCTCGTCAGTCCACAGAGTATTTTCCCAAAAGTACTGGCAATCATCAGGATGTTTTCTGGCAAAACTGAGACGAGCCTTTAGATTCTTTTTGCTCTGCAGTGGTTTTCGTCTTGGAACTCTGCCATACAGGCCATTTTTGTCCAGTCTCTTTCTTATGGAGGAGTCATGAATACTGACCTTAACTGAGGCAAGTGAGGCCTGCAGTTCTTTGGATGTTGTTGTGGGGTCTTTTGTGGCCTCTTGGAGGAGTCGTCACTGCGCTCTTGGGGTAATGTTGGTTGGCCGGCCACTCCTGGGAAGATTCACCACTCTTCCATGTTTTCGCCATTTGTGGATAATGCCTCTCATTGTGCTTCGCTGGAGTCCCAAAGCTTTAGAAATGGCTTTCTTACCTAACACTATTTATATTGTCTCACTTATGCTGGAACTGACAGGGAGGAGTGGGAGATGAAATTGGAGGGATATAAAGTGGTCAGAAGAGGTGGGGGTCACTTCTGGAACTTTTTTCGAATGAAAGTTACATCTTTTTCTCATAAATTTGTCACTTTTTTGTTAATTAGCTATCTTTTTTCTTGTAAATTCGCCACTTTTCACTTTAAATTTGCAGCAATTTTCTCAGAAATTTTTTCTGTAAATTTGCAACTTTTTTCTTGTAATTTTCCATTGGGGTCCCAAAAAGCTAGAAACAGCTCTTCTGACTATAATTAAATATGTTCTCCTATTATGTGTGATGCATTTTTTTTTAATGTTATCATATTATAACTACTGACATATAATGAGTGGAGTATTTTTTCTTTAAATGAATAAAACCCAATAACTGATACGTCTACGGTGTAGCAACCTGCACAGTTTCAGATGTACGTATAAACTGATTTCTAATTCAGTAGCTGGAAGAACTGAATGAAGTACCTTTAAGGAACAACAGAAATGGTTCAGCTCGTAGCTACCCAACAGAAGCCAGAACAATCACCTCTCATTGTTACCATACGGCTTAAAAAAAAACTCAGTATGAAGCAATGAGCCATGGCGAGGCACAAATTATTTGGGAACTCTGCTCTATATTGACTGCAAAAGCCATTAAAGATACTGTGTCGGTGCTCATTGCAGGGAAAAATGAAGTATGCATGACGACGAATGGCATATGATTACTCACAGGTCAACAGTTTCATCCTTGACTGATAATGCACATTATATTCTGAGCCATAATGTCGCCTCTCTGGTGTCACAGGTTGGACTTTGACAAAGTGACTTTTTTAGAATCAGCAAATGGAGCCACAGAAGAGAATGTGCTGTACATTTTAGCAGGGATGACAATTTCATTTCACTGTTTAGTGGGGACAGAACATTTTCTCCAGAGGAAATATTGAGGGGGACACAATAAATGTTAGCGTAGTCAGGGCGATTTCTAGCTTTTTTTGGGGGGGGGGGGCTACGTATGCAAGGTTGTGTTTGGTGACTCATGATTTTGTGATGTAATTTTGTAATCCTTAAAAATGGACAAAAAAATATCTCCCCACTCAAAAATATTTAAAAATAAACTTGTCTAGATGAACAGAAGAAAAAAATAAACTTTTACATAGAATAAAACTTCAGCCAACATCAACCGGAAAAATAATATCAAGTACTGAAGCGTTTTGAGTGGTCTTCGAGACTAGAAAAGCACTATATAAGTGCAGGCCCTCCTTATCCTTACTAATTTATGACCAAAAAAAAAGTTGTTAATTTAAAGGGAAAAAAAATGTAAGTTTATTAGAAAAGAAAGTTGTAAATTTACATGAAAAAAGTTTAAAATTTATAATGAATAAAGTAACAAATTAAGGAAAAAATGTATGAATTTACAAAAAGTCACAAATTTACAAGAAAAAATTTGCAAAATTAAAAAAAAGAGTTGTAAATGAACAAGAAAAAAGTTGCAAATTTGCAATGAAAAAGTAGCAAATTCATGAAAAAAAATTGCAAAATTATGAAATATGCGCAAATTCACAAAAAGTAGCAAATTTACACCGTGTCCCAAATTATTATGCAAATGATATTTGTCTCTGATTTTCCTAGTCGATGCAAATGACAGTCAGTATAATTTTCAAGTCATCAACCGTTGAAGCATAATTCAAATTTTATTGAACAAACCTCCCATTGAAAACTACTTTTTTGCAAAAATAAAAAAAACTCAAAATGCACTGCTCCAAATTATTTTATTGGTTGTAAAGAACTGAAAATGGTCATTTGTTGAATTTGCAGCATTAGGAGGTCATATTTACTGAAATCAAAAGCTATTTAAATCAAAAACATCTTAACAGGCCAAGTTACATATTAACATAGGACCCCTTCTTTGATATAACCTTCACAGTTCTTGCATCCATTGAACTTGTGAGTTTTTGGAGAGTTTTTGCTTGAATTTCTTTGCAAGATGTCAGAATAGCCTCCCATAGCTGCTGTTTTGATGTGAACTGCCTCCCACCCTGATAGATCTTTTGCTTGAGGATGCTCCAAAGGTTCTCAATAGGGTTGAGGTCAGGGAAGGATGGGGGCCACACCACGAGTTTCTCTCCTTTTATGCCCATAGCAGCCAAAGACATTGAAGTATTTTTTTTGCAGCATGAGATGGTGCATTGTCATGCATGAAGATAATGCACAGCACTCATCAGTAAACAAGACAGTTTGAAAATTAGTCTTCATGTATTTCTGGGCCCAGTGCAACCATTTATGCTTGTGAGCATTGGTTAGGGGCGGCCGAATAGTAGGTTTATGCACAACTGCAAACCTCTGGAGGATCCTACACCTGAATCAGAATCAGAATGAGATTTATTGCCACTGTTCATGTAGTACACAAACTAGGAATTTGTCTCGGTGCAATGCTGCAACATTAAACATGGAGTAACACTAAAGATAAAAAACTGTGCATGCAATAAAAGGTAGAATAAGAATAAGTAATACTAATCTATGCAATTTTTAAATATATTAACAAGCAGCAGATATTGTGGAGTTCCACATAGTGCAGTCGGTAGTGCAAAAAGAAAACAAGTGATAATTGTCATGAGTCCGGTTGAGCTGCTGTACATAGTGCATGAGAGTCTAATAAGTCACTTAGTGTTCAGCAGTCTGATGGCAGAGGGGAAGAAGCTGTCCATGTAGCGGGAGGTTTTAATCTGAATGGACCGAAGTCTTCTGCCTGAGGGGAGGGGGGGCAAACAGTGCGTGTCCAGGGTGTGAAGGGCCGGCTATGATCCAACCTGCACGCCTCCGGGTCCTGGAGATGTACAGGTCCTGGAGGGATGGGAGCTTGCAGCCGATCACCTTCTCAGCAGCGCGCACAACGCACTGCAGTCTTAGTCTGTCCCTGGCGGTGGCTCCTGCGTACCACACGATGATGGAGGTGGTGAGGATGGACTCGATGATGGCCGTGTAGAACTGCACCAACATCTTGGTGGGCAGCTTGAGCTTCCTCAGCTGCCGCAGGAAGAACATCCTCTGATGGGCCTTTTTGATGAGGGAGCTGATGGTCGGCTCCCACTTGACGTCCCGGGTGATGGTGGTGCCCAGGAAGCGGAAGGAATCCGCAGTGGTGATGGGAGAGTCTGTGAGGGTAAGGGGGGGCAGAGGGGCTGTAACTTTTCTGAAGTCCACGATCATCTCCACTGTCTTCAGAGCGTTCAGCTGCAGATTGTTGTGGCTGCACCAGGATGCCAGCTGGGCCACCTCTTTCCTGTAGACGGACTCGTCGCCATTGGAGATGAGCCCGATGAGGGTGGTGTCGTCCACAAACTTGATCAGCTTGACAGACTGGTGGCTGGAGGTGCAGGAGTTGGTGTACAGGGAGAAGAGCAGGGGGGAAAGTACACAGCCCTGGGGTGATCCGGTGCTGATGCTTACAGAGTCACCTTGAGGTTTGTGGGACTGCAGAGGCACTAGCAGCTTCAAATACCTGGTTGCTGCTTTGTAATGGCATTCTGGCAGCAGCTCTCTTAATCCGATGAATTTGTCTGGCAGAAACTTTCCTCATTATGCCTTCATCTGCATGAACCCGTCTGTGCTCTAATCAGCCACAAATTTCTTCACAGTACGATGATCACACTTAAGTTTTTGTGAAATATTTAATGGTTTCAAACCTTGTCCAAGGCACTGCACTATTTGACCCTATTCGGCAGCAGAGATCCTTTTTCTTTCCCATATTGCTTGAAACCTTTGGCATGCTTAATAATGTGGAACATCCTTCTTAAGTAGTTTTCCTTTAATTGGGCTCACCTGGCAAACTAATCATGACAGGTGTCTGAAATTGATATCAGTGACCCAAAGAGCCCTGAGACACAGTATCATTCATGAGTTTATTTGAAAACCAAAAAAAAAAAAAATAAAAAACTGAATGTTTGACACTAAAATCCTATTTGCATAATAATTTGGAATGCGGTGTACAAGAAAAAAGTTGAAAATTTACAATCAATAAAATAGCAAATTTATTTAAATAAATGATACATTTACAAGGAAAAAGTCATACATTTACAAAATAAAGCAAGTTTATGAGACAATTTCAGAAGACAATAATAGCAATTTTCTGATGATTAAAATAGATTTAGGAGAAAAAGTTGAAAATTCATAAGAAAAGAAGCTGCAGCTTTACAAGAAAAAAGTTGAAAATTTATCAATAAAGTAGCAAATTAATGAAAAATAAATTATGAATTTACAAAAAGTCACAGATTTATGAGAAAAAAGTTGCAAATTTTTGAAAAAAGTTGCAAATGAAGAAGAAAAACTTGCAAATTTGCATTGAAAAAAGTAGCAAATTCGTGAGAAAAAAATGTAAAATGAAAAAAGCACAAATTCACAAAAAGTTTCAAATTTACAAGAAGGTTGAAAATTTATGGTGAATAAAGCAGAAGCTTTATGAAAAAATAAATGTGCAAGAAAAAAGTCATAAATTTAAAAGAAAAAATGCCAGATCATGAGGGAAAAAATAGCAAATTTACAGGGAAGAAGTTGCAAAATTCTGATGGAAAAGGTTAGTAATTATACAAGAAAAAAGTCACAAATTAATGAGAAAATTTTAAAATATATAAGAAGCCAACTTTATTGTCATTCAGTCCATCATGTACAGTAGAATGAAATTACATTTCTCCTATCTACAATGTTAATCACATCTAGAATCAGAGGGGTTGCTTGCCATGCAAGGCGGCACCACAAACAACTTCTCCTTCCCCCATTCTATTATGTTGAGCACCAAGCTAGAAGGCAAGAAGTACCATTTTTATATGGTCTTTGGTATGACCCAGCCGGGGCTTGAACCCATGACCTCCTAGCTGTGGAGCAGATGCTCTACCACTAGTCTACCACTCTGAGGTGCCATTTTTTAAAATAGCCTTTTAAAAGAAAAGATGCATTTATGCATTGGTGTTTTAAATGCATTTTGTTCACTTATGTAAGATGACATAAACAGATCTATGATGATATGGGGAGGGTGGGGTTCTATGTTTTTCCAGGTTGGTGCCCCCCCCCCAAAAAAATTACGCCTATCATCTTAGTAAAAGGAAACCTGTGTAACTGAGAATCTCAGATCTAAGCCGTTAAAAATAAAAGCCAATGGTCTATAGGGGAGATGCCTTCCCCGGGACTGTGGGTCTTACAAGTCGACTGCACAGTAATTACATCTCCCGAGGATCCAGGAGAGGAAAGTTTTCAAAAAATGGGGGGGGGGGGGGGGGGGGGGGAATGGGGGGGGGGGAATGAGGTGGGTGTGTGTGGGGGGGGGGGAGTGTGCAGGAGAACTACATGCTCCGCAGGCATCGTCATGCACTCCTCCCCAGCGAAACACAACATGAATGCTAATATCTCATCAGCAAACAGGTGGGGGACGTGGAGACTCCTTCATCTGGCTCCTTTATGCTTCCTTCCCTGTGATCTGTGTATCTTCATCCTTTTTTAGCCATCAAGTAAAAATGTGTGTGTGGTGATGGTGGGGGAGCTCATTCACTGCACTTTTTCCAAATGTTGACAGTCTCCACGGGTCTTATAATGAAATGTCTGATATGCTTTGGTCAAATTGCCTTTAATTGTTTCATTATTGTGTCACCATTTTCACCATGCAGTGTGTGTCTTTTTAAATGCTCATGAGGCCCAGTTCACCTCACCCTCCGTCCGTTTGGTCACTCATGAGTTCAGGTGTTGACATTGTACTCCAAACACAGCCTGAGCCAGCTACCGTAAATCTGTCTGAGTGAGTCAATCAAAAAATCCCATGGCACACCACCAACCAAAAATATTACAAAATGACAATTTAGGTGAGTATAAAGCTAACACATGACTAAATTGTCATTACATATGTAATAATAGACTACAGTGTGGAAGATAGCACAATTTCATACAAAGTCAATAGAAAGACATGAATACAGACAAACTCACGTCTGCACGAGCTGGACCCTGCACAACAAAAAATCTGCTTGATGCCCGGTTGCGACATCCAACCAGTGTCAAGACCATGCCACCACTGGAAGTGAGCACCAACAAAGTAGGACAATGGTTTTAAAATGAGACTGCCACCCAACGGAGACAGATGAACCGGAGCTCTGCAGCCTCGGTTGGTATCCATCCGCGACATCCTCCCGGGCCATGCCAAGTGCTGGCTGCCCATGAAACTGGCTACCAGCCTGCACGTCTGCTGCCAGGAACAGCCGACACCAGGATGCGATCTCTGGAGAAGGTAGTGGCATGCCCAATCTGCCAACAATGGTGGGAAAAATATGGAAAAATAAGCAAGAATGACGTGAGATATATCATCAACAGTAGACCAGGTGGAAACAGGGATGTCCAGTGGAGTGACTGGAATTTAAAGAAAATAACAAGTGCCGTGTTTAGTAAGCTAACTCCTTAGTAACACTGTTAGCTCAGAAGGTGGAATGATATCACAGCCAATAGCACAGTGATGGTTGTAACTAAAGACCCGCCCATTCCCAGCCAGCATGTCCATGTGGGCCCCACCAAAGGTTAAATGTGGGCTGTCTTATGGGTCCAATGTTGGTTTGACCATGGGTTCCATGTTGGCCCCATCTGTGTTTACTCGCATGGACTTTACCTATTTTCAATTTATTTTCTCATAGATTTGCTATTTTCCTGTAAATTTGTGGCCTCCCCCTAATTTGATCAAATTTTCTTGAAAATCTGAAACTTTCTCATAAATTTGCAAATATTTTTTACTTTAAACTTGCAGCATGGTGGAGCAGTGGTTAGCACTGTGGCAACACAGTAAGAAGGTCACGGGATCGATTCCACCTCCTGACCATCAGTGACCCTTCTGTGTGGAGCTTGCATGTTCTCCCTGTGTCTGCGTGGGTTTACCCCAGGTATTTTAATTTCCTCCCACAGGCAAAAAACATGCAAGTTAGGTTAATTGGAGACTCTAAAGTGGCCCTAGTGTGAATGGTGAAGGGATTGGGGCCGTACCGTGGATGCCCTGAATTTCCCTCCGGGATTAATAAAGTATACAAAATACAAATACAATGTTTTCTCATAAATTTGTGACTTTTTTTCTTGTAAATTTGCAAAATTTTTCTTGTCACATTGTAACTCTTTTCCGGTAATTTTACAATTTTTATCTTGTAAATTTGCAACTTTTTTCTCCTAAATATTCACTTTTTTCTCTCATCGATTTGCAACTTTTTTCTCATAAATTTGCAGCTATTTTTTGTAAATTTGTCACTTTTTTTCTTACAAATTTTGACTTTTTTTCTCATAAATTAGTGACTTTTTTGCATAATTTTTCCTATGGCACAAGTGCGACTGAAACCTCCTCATCCACATTAAACCCATGTGGGATTTAAGGCAGGTAAACATATTACCTAAGATGGCAGCTGAACGCACATGCAGACTTGCAGGCTCTGCATGTGCTTCTCTTAAATCTCCTTTTAACCCTTTTAAACCTCCTCAACCTGTATCTTTTAGACCTACTTTATTCACAAAACGGACTCAACTTCCACTGGAACACTGGATAGTTGGTGCTGTTTTAACTGTCTGTCTATTTCTACTATCAATGTGGCAGCACCTCACAACTGAGAACCACAATGGTACAATCTTTCATCAGCAACATCTGCTGTACTCCACATTTCTGGACAATGGCTGTGCCTGGGTGCTTCCTGCGAAACAAGTACAAGTAAGCCCCGGAAGGACAGCTTCGGGGTCTATCTCCCTAGCGGCTATGATATTATTAGCGGGAGATGCGGAGGCTAACCCAGGCCCACAGCCTTTGTCAATGGAAACCCGGTTGGGCCGGCGCAACAACTGCTGCTAAACTGGTCAACCTGGTCACCACAGCTAGCCAAACAACTGCAAATAAACTGGAAAACCTGGATACCAGAATGACAATTTCATCAAATTTGGCTAATCTGGCCCCTGCAACCAGTACAGCAGTTAAAGTGGCTAACTCGGCAACCACAGCTAAACTGTTTACAATGGAATCCACAGCACATGGTCCCTTCAAACACCAATACAGCAACAGCGGCCGTTTCAGCAGATCCACGCTGACAGCACAGTGTCCAGCGATCGGAGGTCAGCACCAACCCGAGTACCCAGGATGTTTGTGCTCCAGTGGCTTACCTGGAGGGATGGGCCTGCCAGGTGGAGTCAGGATGATGAATCATGGCCCAACGGTGAGGTGACGGTGCCAGCCCGGTCCCCCTGGGTGTGGGCACAGCAGTGGATTTTCCAGCAGGAGATGTCCATCAAATGGAGTCCCATCGATGGCTTGGAGCCTGACGGCTGGATGTCGGTTTTGGCCCCTTTTCCTCCAGATGCCGATGCAGCGGTGGCTCTTTCAGCAATGGATGTTTGCCGGGCCGAGCCGTGTCGATGATTCGTGGCCCAGCGACTGGCTGTTGACGTCGTCCTGGCCTCTCTGGACACCAGCACAGCAGCGGCCCATCCAGAGGAGGCTGACGTCTGTCAGTTCTCCAAAGACACTGGTGTTATCAACGCAGGAAAGGTCTCCCCAGATGCCAGTGCGACGGCAGCCCATCTGAAGGGGAATGGCATCAGTGGAGTCGCCCGGGATGCCGGTGACATTGACACAGGAAAAATTATTGCAACAAGACTCAAACTGCATAAGCCTGGTAAGACTGTTACAAAGCGGGATTGGTATGGGATAAAAACTGTGGCTGGAAAAACAACAAACCACTAAAATGTTTCAAACTGTAACTCAAGCCAAGGTATGTGGGATCCGACTATGAAACCTAAAGGCTTTTTTGGTGGTCATCTCAATATTAGGAGCATTGTCTCTAAAACAGAACAAGCACAACTTTTGACAAATTGACATTTGACAAATTGTCTTGACTAACTATGCTTCTCAGAAACCTGGTTAACCCCAACAACACCTCCAGCTGTTTTCAGTGTACCAGGGTACAATACCTATCGACAAGACAGAAAAGATGGCAGGGGAGGAGAGGTCATGATTTATGTAAAGGATGGTTATCAGTGTACATAACTTGACATTGCTGAAAATACGCTGGAATCTGTTGGAGTTAAAGTTGTACTATCACCAGAAATGTCTTTTGCTTTGATTGTAATCTATCGACCTCCATCTTCTAAGGACACATTCTTTAATTGTCTATCAAATGTACTGAAACAGTTTGGCAGCAAACTGTTGTAAAACTGTGTTGTAAAACATGCAGACAGAAATTAAAGGACATCACCAATAAGTTTCATATGGATCAGATGATCAGTAACCCAACTAGAATAACCCGTTCATCTCAAACTCTCCTTGATCTGATTTTTACAAAGAAACCTAACTGCATAACAAATAAAAACAATCAAATTACTGGCATGTCTGACCATAATCTCACTTTAGTAGTACGCAAAATCAATGTCAAAATCACAATACAAAAAGCCTGCTGATGGTGGAAAATATATCTCACACATACCAAAGAAAAACATAGTGTGGCGATTTGCTCTGCCTGCCTGTTGACTGATTCCCCACAGCTGCGTACACACCTACTCTCATCACCAGCTAGACTATTTAAGCCGTGCTGCCCTTGGGTCTGCACAGAGTCGTCTTTCTCCCTGGTCTGATGAGATCTTCTCTACACTTCGTCACTCGCCGAGATTATTCTCGGCCTTACCGTTCTCCGGAGGCTATTCTTCTACCACGCCTTCCTAGAGAACCACCTTCTCCTTGTTGTCCTCCTGGGAGTTCCACTCCCCGACGCCAAGTAAGCCATTGTCTTTGCTTCCATCTCTCCACTCTCACTCCCCTGTGCACAGGTGGAAATCCGTGGCGGTGGACTTTCTCCACCTGGCGGCGGACCAAATCCTTCTTGCACCTCTTTACTCCATCAACCTTTCCCCTTGTAACCAGGGCTGAAGACGCTGTCTTCCTGGCCAGAGCCTTCGGGACTAAACCTGAGCTGATCACCATCTCGCCAACAGAAAGACTAACAATACTGCACAGTTCCACCAGGGTGTGGTTACTAATTCCCCTGTCTCTGCTTCTCCATAGGGTTGCTAGGCTGTACGGTGCTCTGCTCGCCCCGGCTGCTATATTCACATACACACGCATACACCCAAACACACATTACATAATAAAGATAATTGAGTTGATTTCTGAGTCTGTGTCTGCCTTCTGGGTCTGCAAACATGTCACATAGAATCATTTGAAAATGAGTTACAGCACGTAAAGTGAAATGAAATAAACTATGATACAAACTGTGAAAAGACATGCAAAAATATGATATCAACAATCAAAGAAATTATTTCAAAATATAAAATAACTCTAAGCTCAAGAGAAAGCAGGATCTACCTTGGCTAAATGAAAAATTATGGAATCTCATGAAAAAAGGGGGCTTTAGCTCTTAAAAATGGCTAAAAACGGTTCCGGTTCCGCCGGACCGGTGGTGCCACACGAGTAGGCTGCCCGTTGCAACAGCCTTTTTTTTTTAATCTTCCTTCTTCTTTCTACACCTTTCACTCTGTATATATATCACGGACGCACGGATCGCCCCGGGGGTCTCCCGGGTCGGCGGACGGAGCCACGGTTTGCAGCGGGAGACGTTACAGCGGGGAGGAGGTAGTGCTAGCTAGCACTTGGCCGCCGCCCGGTGCTAATGGGAAACTCGACATACCGGGAGCTGTAGCGAAAACGACGCGGGTGCCGGGCTGGAGTTTAGGCGGCGTGCAAGAAATATAAGACAGAATAATAAAGAGCGATGGCAAGAACCAAGCAGACCGCCCGTAAAATCTACTGGAGGAAGAAGCCCCCCAGGATGCAGCTAGCCACCAGGGCTGCTCGGAGAGGCGCTCTGGCCACCGGCAGAGTGAAGAGGCCTCGCCGTCACAGGCCCGTGGCTCTGAGAGAGATCCGTCGCTACCAGAAATCCACGGAGCTGCTCATCCGTAAGCTGCCCGTCCAGCGCCTGGTGAGGGAGATCGCTCAGGACTTCAAGACCGTCCTGCGTTTCCTGAGGTTCGCCGTCATGGCTCTGCAGGAGACCAGCGAGGCCCACCTGGTGGTCTCTTCTTCGCTAAGGGGGTCACCATCATGCCCAAAGACTTCCAGCTGGCCCGCCGCATCCGCGGAGAGAGAGCTTAGACTTTCTGCTGCACATTCACCAACCAACCATAATGCTCTGCACTGTGTGTCTATATATATACATTTATAGTAATATGGACATATGTTTACTAGATGTTGTTTTTTCTTGCCTTCTGATTGTTGCTCTGAGTGTTGCTATCCCTGTGCTGTTGCAATCCTGGAATTTCCCCATTGTGGGACTAATAAAGGCTTATCTTATCTTATCTTATCTTAAACTGATTTAAGTACAGATAGACTGATTTTTAAAAGCCTCAGAAATTAAGTCACCATGCATCTCCGTAAAGTAAAAGCAAATTTCTTCTTAGACATAATCAAAAATGCAAAAGGGAACAACAAAAAACTCTGGAAATGTATTGATAAACTTACAGGAAAAAAATGCAAAAAAAGTGAAGTCATACAACTCAATTTGAATGGAAAACTTCACTCAGATAGTTTAGATATAGCCGGTAATTATAGACAGGATTTCTAGGCACAACCAGGGAACGGAGGGTGTCATGCTTGGTGACCACAGTGTCTCATCTCTGTTGATTACAGATGATGTCCTGTTGGCTTCATCCAGCAATGACCTACAGGTCTTACTGGGATGGTTTGCTGCCAAGTGTGAAGCGGCTGGGATGAGAATCAGCACCTCCAAGTCCGAGTCCATGGTCCTCAGCTGGAAAAAGGTGGCTTGTCCACTCTGGATTAGGGATGAGCACCTGCCCCAAGTGGAGGAATTTAGGTATCTTGGGGTCTTATTCCCGAGTGAGGGGAGAATGAAGCGAGAGACTGACAGACAGATCGGAGCAGTATCTGCAGTGATGCGGACGTTGTACCGGTTTGTCTTGGTGAAGAGGGAGATGAGCTCTAAAGCAAAGCTGTCGATTTACCGGTCGATCTACGTTCCTACCCTCACCTATGGTCACGAGCTTTAGGTAATGACCGAAAGAATGAGATTGCATAAACAAGTGACTGAAATGAGCTTTCTTTGTAGGATTGCTGGACTTACCATTAGAGATAGGGAGAGGAGGTCAGTCATCCGGGAGAGGTTCAGAGTAGAATCGCTGTTCCTCCACATTGAAAGGAGGTGTTTCAGGCATGTCCCACTGGAAAGAGACCTCGGGGCAGACCCAGGACTCGCTAGAGAGACTACGTCTCCCAGCTGGTCTGGGAACGCCTTGGTATCCTCTCTGAAGAGCTGGAGCAGGTGACTGGGGAGAGGGAAGTCTGGGCATCTCTGCTTGAACTGCTGCCTCCGTGACCCGGACCTCCAGAAAAGCAGTAGAAGATGGATGGATGGATGTTTTTTTATCAAATCGGTAAAAGGACTGGGTCTGAATTTTACCCAAACATACCTGCACCAAATTAAAATAATTCATGAAACTGATCTAAACCTTAAACCCACAAATGAGGTAAAGCTTAACAAAATTTCATCATCTCTATCAAGTTCCAGAGCTAAGGATATTCATGGACTAGATACTGTATTCATAAAAAAAACAAAGATACTTTAATAATTCCAATTACAGAACTAATAAATCAATCAATACATGAAAATATCTTCCCTGATGCATTGACACTTGCCATTGTAACCCCCACACACAAAGCCAAAGACAAACAGGAAATTAGTAATCATAGGCTTATAAGTATAGAGGGGTTGCACCGACATCACACGGGTCATGTGTATTTTGTTTACTGCGCCATTTTGGGCAGCAACAAACAGTCAAATCACCAACAGCAAGCGTGAGTGAGTGAAATCAACGAGATAAATGGCTACACACAGATCAACACCATGGTCCAAAGATGAGGTGCAGACTTTTCTGTGCTTGGTAGCTGACTAAAGAAATCCAGAGGTAGCTGGACGGAGTGACCTGAAAAGAATTCACAGCCACCGACTGGTGAAGGCAGATGGGAGGCAGAGTGGCGTCGACCCGACCACAGCATCAATCATCGCTGAAAACAGTGATAGAGGATGGTGAGTGATGTTATATTATACATCTTTGCCGTTATTTATCCCGGTGATGGAAAGCTCACTTTGAACAAACAACACCATGGTCTCCTGTATGAGGACAATGAGTTAGCTAGTTAGCCATCAATGCTAACTCCGTGCTCTGCCTGTATTTTGCACTTGTGTTGACAACGTCTGATGAAATAAGCTAGTGTTAATCCTGGTTAAAAAGTAGTTTTTTAAATGTTTTTTACATGTTGCACTTTCGTGCTGTGCTTGAACTTAAGTTGTGTGTGTATTTTCATTCTAGAGTCCCACTGCAGGCTGAAGATTTGCTGAACCAGGACCAGCAGCACATTCAGTTGCTTCTCAGTGAGGCAAGAGAGCATGAAACGGGAACAGGTCAAGTGGACCCCTGATCAAGTGAGCACCCCATGTGAGCACCCCAAGTGGACCCCGGGGTCCAATCTGTACATGTACAAGTACATTTTCAATCCAGTGATTTACAAACTGATTCAGAGCTTTCTAAAGCCTCATTCAGAACATTATAGTCCCACATACCTATTCTGTGCTCCACATACATATTTATTGCTCAGGAAATGTAGCATTTCTTAACTGTGCACATGATAATAAAGCCTTTGAATCTTGAATCTGTGTATTTTCATCTGGAGGCAACCAGCAGTGACGAGTAGTAGCAGTGGAGAAGAAAAGTCTTTCGAAAGCAGAAACAGAACCAAAACTTTCTCCGGGTCAGCTTAGTTGTCATCTTACATATATATATATATATATTTTTTACACTTCTTGGTGACCGGGAAAAGTCTTTCCAACAGTTTTACACAAATTCAATTCAACTTTATGTAGCGCCATTTCACAACAACAGTCATCTCATAGCACTTTCAACTGTAGGGGGAACCCCCACAGTTGCAGAAAGACCCCAGCAATCAGGTGATCCCCTGTGAGCAAGCACTTGGCAACGATGGAGAGGAAAAACTCCCTTTAAACAGGAAGAAACCTCCAGCAGAACCAAGCTCAGGGAGGGGCAGTCATCTGCTGCGACTGGCTGTGGGGTGAGGGGACAGAGAAGATGAAAAGAGCAGACATGTAGAGAGCAAATAGCACGATGGGGACTCAATCTATGGGAGAGAACAAACAGATGTTAATGACCAGCAAAAAAAAAAAAAATTTCATTGAGAGTGAAGAAAGGAGTGAGGCCCAGTGCATTATTGGAGGCCCCCCGGCTGACTAAACCTATTAGCAACATAACTAAGGGAGGGTTCAGAAACACATGATCCCTCCCTAATTGTAGGCTATATCAAAAAGGAAGGTTTTAACCCTACTCTTAAAAACAGAGATCGAGTCTGACTCCCAAATCCAGATTGGCAGCTGGTTCCACAGGACAGGAGCTTGATAACTGAAGGCTCTGCCTCCCATTGTACTTTTGGAGATTCTAGGTATTACAAGTAATCCTGCATTTTGGTAACGTAGTGCTCTGTCAGGATAATACGGCAGTATCAAATCTTTTTTAAATAAAAAGGGGCCTGATTGCTTAGAGCTTTGCAAGTAAGAAGAAGGGTTTTAAACTTAATTCTAAACTCTATGGGAAGCCAATGAAGGGAGGCCAGAACCGGAGAGATATGATCTCCCTTTCTAGTACCTGTTAAAACTGTTGCTGCAGCATTTTGGATCAGCTGAAGACTTTTTAAAGATGTTTTAGGACAACCTGATAATAAAGAATTACAATAATCTAATCTCGAGCTAACAAAAGCATGGATCAGTTTCTCAGCATCACTCTGAGACAAGATGCTCCTAATCTTGGCAATATTACGCAAATGATAGAAGGCAGTCTTAGAAAAAAATTTAATATGTGAATTGAAAGACAGATCTTGATCAAAAATAATTCCAAGGTTCCTCACAGAGCTATTAAGAGAAAGAGTAACTGCATCTAAACTGAAAGTTTGATTTGGAAAGGTATTTCTAAGGTTTTTTGGACCAACAAGAATGACTTCAGTCTTATCTGAATTTAATAGCAGGAAATAACAAGTCATCCAGGTTTTGATTTCCTTAAGACAGGCTTCCAACTTGGCTAATTGATTATCATCTGGCTTCACTGACAGGTACTATGATGGATTCTAAACCCAGATTGAAACTCTTCAAGTAAACCATTTCCCTGCAGGTGGTCAAATAATTGCGTAGCAACAACTCTTAAGATTTTTGAAATGAAAGGGAGATTAGAGATTGGTCTATAGTTAGCTAAAGCCCCTGGATCTAGCGTTGGCTTTTTGAGTAAGGGTTTAATTACAGCAGTTTTAAAAGCTTGTGGTACATGGCCTAAAGTTAATGAAGAATTGCTTATATGAAGAATAAGGCTACCAATAAGTGGGAAGACTTCTTTAAATAACCTGGTAGGAATAGGGTCTAAAAGACAAGTTGAAGGCTTGGATGAGGAAACTATTTTGTCTAACTCTAAAAGGTCAATTGGAGTAAACTCATCAAGACAGATAGCAGTTGAAGGAGTTGTAGAATTAACGGTGGGAAGAATCTGATTGATTTTATCTCTGATGGATGAAATTTTATTATTGAAAAAGTTCATAAAGTCCTGACTAGTAAGCTCTAAGGGAATGCTAGGATTGACAGAGTCCTGACTCTTTGTCAACCTGGCTACAGTACTGAAAAGAAACCTGGGATTATTCTTGTTCTCTTCTATTAATGCAGAATAATAACTCGTTCTAGCTTTTCTGAGAGATTTTTTATAAATTAAAAGATGATTTCTCCAAGCTAAATAGATTTCATCTAAATTAGTGGAGCGCCATTTTCTTTCTAACTGATGAGTCTTCTGTTTTAAGCTACGAGTTTCTGTGTTGAACCAATGAGTTAGAAATCTCTGATTAGACTTTCTTTTTTAAGGGGGCCACCAAGTCTAGAGTCTGATGCAGAGAAGCTATCAATTACCTTCTGTAATTGATAGCATCTACCATGCTATCAATTACAGAAGGAGCAAGCTGTCTATAGCTTATTTCCGTTGTGTTGACACATGGCATAGAGGAAACAATCTGCATAAATTTGGTAACAGCATCATCTGAGAGGCATCTACTGTAGTAATATTTTTCTTTAGCAGCCAAATAGTCAGAAATAGTAAAATCAAAGGTTAACAGACAATGGTCTGACAGTACAGGGTTATAAGGAGACACTACCAGATTTCCTATTTCTATGCCATATGTCAGAACAAGGATTGGATGTCAGAACAGCAACAATTCTTGTTGCTGTTGTCCTTCGTCGCGTTTACAAATCACTGGATTGAAAATGTACTTGTACATGCACAGACTGGATCCTGGGGTCCACTTGGGAGTGCTCACTTGGTCAAGGGTCCACTTGACCTGGATCCCATGAAACTACCCTGTGAAGGGAGGAGATGGCTCAGAATGCTGCCTTCAACCAAGTGTTCCTTTGTGTGCTGGGCCACTTTGCAAAGGTGAGGAGTCAGCATGTGCGGCCGGTGTGTGTGACCCATTATGAGGTTTTTTTACAGTTTAGAGTTTGAATTTTGCACATTCTAAATAATGTGGATTTTGCTGGTGATTGTAATACACAACTGAGTGGCTTATGTATTTGCATCATGATTTTCTATTAAGACACCGGTGGGAAGAGTCAACAGTACAAACCAAACATGTATCAATGACTTTGAAAATAATGGCTCATTTTAAAGAAAAAGTAACCAAAAGCAATCATTTTATTTACTGAAGACTGTACTGTTGGATGTGCAAATGCAGAAGACGCTGCACACTTTAGTGGTAGTACCAGTATATGGAGGAATTCTGGTCCATATTAGCATCTGTATTTCCTAATAATGGGTTAGGGTTTAATGGGATTTAACATGTTTTAACACAAACTACTTTATGGTTCATAATTCTGTTGACAGACTTACACCAAACCAAAAGTGATTTCTCAAACTGCTGGATTACTTAGATCGCTTTTCCAATCTTTTAGCATTTAATTTATGTCACTAAATCTTGGTAACTTTTACAAATAAAACATAAACAAAAGTGGAGACATATCTGCAAAAGGCACAAAAGTTTATTGTAAAAATTCCTAGTGCAATACAAAAGGAGTACATAGTACATTATTCACACATAGAATATACAGTATATTTATACAGTACATGTATATATCCAGTGAATCCATGTATTTTCCATGTAACCTTGTGACTGTATTATTTTAATTGCTTTTAATCCTAGATGAAGTTTGTTTTGGGTTAAAATGCATCATAATTGTTAAATATATTTTATTATACCTAACTCAGTACTGTTTACCTGCTGAAATATATATTTTTATGACTAATATAACCCTATAACTTTAATACGGTACCTGGTGTTCAAGTTTTGGCAGCTGATCACTTTTTGCCATGGCACCACAGGCTGGAGCAGGTACATCCCATGATGTCTCAAAAGTCTCTCCATGATTTTCACACAGATCAGAGCAATTTGTAGCACAGGAAGCTAAACGTTTCAACAGACATTCTGAAGTTCTGTAATCACTGCGGTTCGTGAATATGGGATGACATCCCATCACTGAGAGGCTCGGTTGAATGGCCAGACCAACGGTTTGAAGCAATAATTTTGCCACAAGAGAGCCTTCTGGAGCACACACACACAGCATACATAATTTAGTACCTAATAATGATAGCTGACCATGATTACAATGTAGTACGGAGGACTTATTAGTGCTTAACTAGCATTAGCAATCATTAGCTTACCTCCATATGTGATCAAGTTCATATTCTCATGTCATCCGCTGTCCTATGGCTTCCTAAACTCTCCAGTACTTTTCCAGAGTTTCGTCTTGCTGCCTGTAGCCTTCTCTAGCACTCCTTTTCACCTTTACTCTGACAAAAAGCCAGCAAGCAGCAGGCTCACCTCTATATGCATCTTGTGTTTTGCTTGTCACATACAAATGATGTCGTAGGAGTGTCAGGCTGCCTTGCTCTAAAGATCTCACTCACTTAAGATGGAATTCAGTAATAATGGATAATGAACAACACCGTGTTGAGTCGGGATGAGTAGGTGGTTGTGGAATTATTATTATTCTCAACACAGGATCTAGCGCTATTTGCCATCCAAAATGGCAGAAAAACAATGTGGCACGTGACCGCTGACGTCACATGCAACCACTCTATACTTCCTGTTTTGTCAAAAGCCATTGAAAAGGTGGTAGTAGACCAACTGGTAGAACATCTCAAATCTGCCAAGCTGCTGCATCCCATGCAGTTTGGTTTCAGGTCAAATCACTCAACAGAGACTATATGTTGTTACTTTATTGAAACGATTAAAGAAAATCTGGATTGAGGGGGGGGGGGGGGTAGGAGCCATCTTTTTAGACTTGCGTAACGCCTTTCATACAGTCAATCACTCAGTCCTTCTTTCTAAACTATCAGGATATAAACTGTCCATGAATACCCTTAGCTAGTTAAAATCTTATCTATCTGGTCGCTCCCAGTGTGTGCGCATAAACAATACTGTATCCCAATCAAAGGCATGCACCATGGGCGTAACACAAGGTTCAATTGTAGGCCCACTGCTGTTGACTTTGTATATTAATGATTTGACTTCAATGTGTAAAAATGACATAAAAATTCAGATGTATGCAGATGACACAGTCATCTACACACATGGGAAGGAAACCAAAAAAGTGGCTGACAAGTTAATGATAGCAATGGAGAAAGTATCAAAATGGCTTAATCAATCATGCCTCACTCTGAATGTAGGGAAAACAGCTACTGTGGTGGCACGGATGAGGGATTTTCCACCTAGAGAAGGCAGCTGGGATAAGGGGGAACAATGGACTGGAGCAGGAAGTGCCACCAGGGGGGTCTCAAACGGGACAGTATGGACTATGCACCCCCCAGGGACCCCCTGGAGCTCTTTTTAATATACTGTATGTTGGAGATGAAATAAAGTTCATTTGTCACCCAGCTTGTTGCCTCACCTGCTTCCTTTCTCCACACTACCATGTATTTTACCAGCAAACAAAATCATACGCAATATCCGACTATAACTGTAAATGGAGCAAATATAGAAAATGTAACAGAGTTTAAGAATTTGGGCATCACATTAGATCCCACACTCAGCTTTAAAAAGCAAAGAAAATGGATGAGCCGCACTGTGCAATATAACCATGCAAACTTTCGTTGCATCAGAAACTGTCTTACTCTAAAAGGATCAAAAACCTTTCTGAATGCCATGATTCTGACACATTTTTCCTATTGCATCTCACACTGGTCACAAGCCAACAGTACGACTCTGAAACCCTTGGAATCCCTGTGTAAACAATCCATCAAAATTCTGGATAAGAAGACACCACAGTATCAGCATTGTGGTATACTTGCCAAACACAAGATGTTAAGCTTTGAAAATATGATCATGTATGCAAATACTGTATACGGTTGATCTTTAAAATTATCCAGGGTTCTGCACTCCCACCTCCTAAGACTTTTGTGTACCTAACTTCTGAACAAAGTACCAGAATAACAAGGACATCCTCTAGGTGGCATTGTTGCATCCCCCTACATAAAACTGCTTTTGGACAATCAGTCTTCTCATACAAAGCTATAACGGAATGGAACAAAACTCCCCACTGCTTTGAACACCAGAACAAATTACAGAGGCTTTTACACAGAGACTAAAAAATGGATATTAAATGGATTTTAAGTAATCAAGCCTGCCAGCATTGACTCTCTCCCTTAAATGGGATTTGAAATTGTACTCTTAAAATTGCTTTTATGTGTGACATTTCGCTTATCTTTTTACATTTTGAGGGGGCTTACCAGTACAAATGCATCCCTGTGGAGGACAACCACAAGGAGGACATCAGCTGCTGGTTCGTGGAGGCTATTGAGTTCATAGGGTGGCCCAGTTGAGATCTTGCCATTCCTGTACCTTGGCAGTGCGCTCCATGCTTCAAAGAAGGAGGTTTTAGATGCCATAGGGATCTCAGCCTTACTGAACGTGTCAGCAGACTGTCCCAACCACTTTGAGGGGGCTTACCAGTACATTTTAAACTTACTCCCTGCTTGTTTCAGGGACAACAGTTTCTGAAACCTGACCTGAATTGCTTTCTATATTTGCTGTTTTTATTTTAATATCTTCCTGCCTGCTCCAGGGGCTACAGATGGAAATTAATGAAACCACTATAATCTGGTACAAAGCATCTTTACCCTGTGTTTAATATTTTTTTGTTTTTTTTCTGTACATGGTCCCTGACAACTAAACCAATAAACTAAACAAAACTAAACCTGCTTACCTGTATTACAGGTGAAGTCCACGTGGACAAACCCACATGGGACCCATAAGACAGCCCATATTTAACCTATCATTGGGCCCACATGGGTTTGCTGGCTGGGTTGTAACGAAATGTTAAACTGTAATTATTTCTATGTGAAAAGATGTTAATATTTTTTACTGTAATCACACCGTGTTTCAGTGAATGGGACCTTTAAAGAAAATACTCTAGAAAGAAACTACGCTACAGAAGTTTCACGAATTATTGCACTTAAAGGAAGCCTAATTTACACCTCATGTAGATACAGGGCCTCAGACAAATATTGATACTCAAGTGGGAAGCCATATTATATTTATGGTCGGTTGCTGCTGTCACTGTTGGGTTAAATTGAGCCCGCTGCAGCTCAAGAAAAATCAATACAGCTATGAAAATAGAAACTGATACACAGAGACTAAAACCATCACTGGGAAAAAAAAAGAGTTCAGCGTGATTAGCAATTTTAGCTTGTTTAGTCACAACATTCCAGTCGCATACAGATGACCTTATCAAGAGTTAATCACCCTCACTAGTTCACCTCATTTATTCATTGTCTTATACCCTGCAGATTTCTTTCTATCAGTGAGGGGAGATCAGTGCTGCTGTTTTGGTTTTCATGCTGTCTGCATTTATGCAAACTAAATTGTAAAGAAATACTAACTCTCCTGTTTTGTCTATTTTCCCTTAAATGGGACAGGTTATAAAATGTTCACTTTTTCACTGCTTCGGAGCAGGAATTTTGGGGTATCTGGGATTCTTTAGGAAAGCAAAAAACTCTTTGTTAAGGTCCACATTGATCTCACTAGATCTCACTGATTTCATTCAGTTGTCACATTATAGCCAAAGCTCAGCGGAATGACATCACACCAAAATCTTTACTTCCAACTGTTGGTCACGTGATATTGGAAAAATATCAAAACACACAGCCATAAATATCATTTTTCACTCCAAAAAAGCAAAATGAATGGTTTCGGATGCGGGCACGTTGTTGAGACGTGCCCACTTCTCTATTATCCACCTTATTCCTAGGCCCCATGTTACCTTGCATGAATTATGGTAGCAACTTCCGGTACTAGTTTAGAACATATGGATGTCACTGAAACGGGACAGTTTTCCTTGTTAAAAAACAATGACTTCGGCATCAGAAATGCGGGAACACGGCTCTTGCACCTCAAAACAGTAATATAATCATACCACTTCAAATAAAGATTCAAAGATTCATAATCATACCACTTCCCACGACTATCGAGGGATGAGAGGATGACCTTATAAAGTGGCCTCGTAGACAGTAGCTCCATTAGTTAGCGCCGCTGCTAGGAAGCTAACACTGTAAACAAATGACCTGTGCTGGTAAAATGAGCCACTTTGAGGACATTTTCAAAACTGATGTAACGTTATTTCCATATTCTGTATTGAAAGATCTTCAAAATGATATTTAATTTGTTGGAAGTGCATGAAAACTGACCCAGACTGTTTATATTTTAGCTAGGTTGAAAACTCGCATTCGATCGGTCGATAGTTATGTCTTCCGCAAAAACAGGTATTTTTAGAAAGTACGATTTCTAAGCTTTCCAGTGATACCAGACACTCATGGGGGTTTTCCTGGGACTTTTTCACTACCAAAGAAAGAAAGACATGATTTATGACTTCTCGTTGCCTGTACTCATAATGACGCAGTGCACATTCCAACCAGCGCATCTCCACCGCAATAAAGTCGGCTGCATTTTGTTAAAATATGTTGGACATAATCAAATTTACCTTAGAGCAGACATACGCCACAGCACTGTGCTTGGATGTCATCTGTCACCATGTGGTGAGAAGCCTCCATTTATCCAGCCTGGCACAACCACGAACACTAGCAACATGTAGCAGAACTACGCCAAAACATTCAAAAAATACAAAAACTAGAAGAGCTGAATTTAGCTGCCATTTGTGTGGCTGTGAGACTGTACAACCTAAGCAGGGCTGCTCGCAGAGATAGCAAAAAGACGTAACAAACTAATAGTTTTTTTGAATGCAAAAGATGCAATAGACTTACACAATGGTCCCCTCCGGCATACAACTAGGAAAATACCGGTCGCTATGGAGGGTGAGAATATGTATGGGCACATAATCATACCATGTAGGATAACTAAGTAGACGGTTATGCTGTTTCATCCCATCTAGCAACAATGCTCTGCACTGTGTGTGTTTATATATTTACATATTTATTCCATCTAGCTACAATGCTCCACACTGTGTTTATATATCTACATATTATTCCATCTAGCTACATTGCTCCGCACTGTGTGTTTATACAGTATATTTACATATTTATTCCACCTAGCTGCAATGCTCCGTACTGTGGGTGTTTATATATCTACATATTTATTCCATCTAGCTACAATGCTCCGCACTGTGTGTTTATATATTCATATATTTATTCCATCCAGCTACAATGCTCTGCACTGTGTGTCTGTGTGTGTGTATATATATATTTTATAGTAATATGTACATATGTATATTAGCTGCTCTTGCTTGCTTGCTTTTTTTTTTTCTTGCCTTCTGATTGTTGCTCTGAGTGTTGCTATCCCTGTGCTGTTGCAATCCTGGAATTTCCCCGTTGTGGGACTAATAAAGGCTTATCTTATCTTATCTTATCTTTGAGTGCAAAACACGTATGTGAACTATACATTAAAATGAATTTGAAAAACTTTTAAAAAAACGCTATTTTAAATATCCCTGCTACTCTTCTCTTATTGACTGATTTAACACTAAATCAGTGGAAACCGGAAGCTCCGCCCATAATCATTCCTACAGCAGCACCCCCAGGAATAAGGTGGATTGTCCAGCCTAGGTATCGATCATGTGGACAACAGTAAGCTAACAAGTTAGCTTATCGGTTATATTGTGGTGAACACTCAATGGACCTGTTGGACCGGTTCTGTGACTCGCATTTTAGGTCAGAACAAAGGCAGGAAGTTTAGCCTTGTTATACAAGGCTGGAGACTGTGGGGGGTCGATTAAAGGATGCGTGGGAAACAGTGGAAGTGATATCATGGAGGGAAATGCATTGTGACTGTCTTTATTATACAAGGTGGTCTGTGGGACATGTGATCTATGAGGTGTGAAGTCCCTGATATTTAAAGACGAGAGTTTACTGTTTCATTCTTTTTTTTCTGCTGTGAAATGATGGAGATGTGAATAAAGCTGACTCTGAGAAAGAACGCTGTCTCGTCATTTACACATCTTCCACACTGGTGACCCTGAGACGTATTATGGAAGAAAGAAATTCCCCCGGGCCAGCCGCGTAAGGAGCCCCCAGCCAAGCGAACGCCGCTACAGTCCAGCTACCGGACTTCTGGCAGAACAATCCGCGCTCCTGGTTCAACACAGTTGAGGCGCAGTTCAACCTCCGGGGGATATCGGTAGATGTCACGAAATTCTACCACGTAGTCGCAAAGCTGGACAACAACACGGCCCAGCATGTGGAGAGCCTGATCGACCAGCCGCCGGAGAGCGACAAATACGGCGCGTTGAAGGCTGCACTCATCCAGCAATTCACCCCCTCGGCGGAGGAGCGAGCAGAGAGGCTCCTGGTGCTGATGGAGGGGGAAAACGACATGCCCGCGAGTCTGATGGAGAAGTTGTTGAGGTTGAAAGACTCTGACGATGATCACTTCATTTTCACCCACCTCTTCCTCAGGACTCTACCGTCAGCAGCGAGAGCGGCTCTGGCCAGTTCGCCACTGTTGGCCCTACGGGACTACCGCGCGCTGGGCCGAGAGGCGCAGCGGATTGTCAACGCCACCAAGCGGCGCGCAGCCACGGCCGCTGCAGCAGAACTCAGCGCGACAACCGCAGACGACAGGAGGCCAGAGACAGCGGTGCCAGACTCACCGACAACGGCGGCAGTGAGGGCCAGGGAGCTTGGACCGGACGTCTTTTGTTTCTACCATCGCCGCTTCGCAGAGAGGGCATGCAAGTGTGTACCGCCGTGCCAGTTCGGGCGTTCGGGAAACGCCAAGACCGGGGGTCGGTAGCAGCCGCGGCCCTCGGGGAAGAGAACAAGCTGCTCTACTTGTCGGACGCACGCTCCAGGAGGCAGTTCCTCGTGGACACAGGCTCCCAGTTGAGTTTCATCACTCCTTCCTACGCGGGCAGACTGGCGGGTTCCGGAGGTCCCCTGGTGACAGCGGCGAACGGCTCGGAGATTAAGACCTTTGGTGAGAAGACTCTGCTTCTGTCTCTACACGGCCGTGCATATGAGTGGACTTTTGTTGTAGCAACAGTAAATTTCAATATGCTGGGGGCTGATTTTTTGTGCTCACATGGGTTGTTGGTTGATCTCGCTAACAGGCCCCTGGTTAATGCATTTTCTTTTGATTCTGTCCCCTGTGCAGCGCGAGTGGCCCCGCCAACAGCTCAAGCCAACGTCACAACAGCAGGCGGTAAGTTCCACACACTGCTCACTCAGTTCCCAGCACTCATGGTCCCCACATTTTCGGCAACAGTCGCTAAGCACGGGGTGGAGCATTTTATTACCACTACCGGACCGCCCGTTTTTGCAAAAGCTCGGCGCTTGGATGCAGTTAAACTGGCCATAGCACGCGAGGAGTTCACCAACCTGGAGAGGTTGGGCATTATCCGACGTTCAAACAGTCCGTGGGCTTCCCCCTTACATATGGTCCCGAAAGCTAACGGATCATGGCGCCCTTGCGGGGATTTTCGGAGGTTAAACAACGTTAAACCGCTACCCAATCCCACATATCCAAGATTTCTTGGTTCATTTGGCAGGGGCGCGCATTTTTTCTAAAATAGACTTGGTCCACGGTTACCACCAAGTCCCAGTGCGCGCTGAGGACATACCCAAAACAGCGGTAATAACTCCGTTTGGTTTATTCGAGTTTTTACGCATGCCATTTGGACTTCAAGGGGCTGTTCAGACGTTCCAACGCATGATGGACGCGGTGCTTCGCGATCTCCCTTTCGTGTTCGTCTACCTGGATGATATTTTAGTAGCCAGCGCGTCCGAAGACGAACACGAAAAACACCTGGCCACAGTTTTCCGAAGGTTGGGAGATCACGGGTTAATAATCAACCCAGCGAAGTGTCAGTTCGGGGTGGCGCAGATCGATTTTTTAGGACACCGCGTCTCCCCCGAAGGAGCAGTTCCGCTGAATGACAAAGTGCGCGCTGTGGCAGATTTTCCCCGGCCGCAGACAGTCAGGGCGTTGCAGGAGTTTTTGGGAATGGTGAATTTTTTTAACCGTTTTCTCCCCCGCGCGGCGCAGCTCATGCAGCCGCTGTATGCCGCGCTCAAAAAAAAGAAACCCGCGGATAAGATCGAGTGGTCCCCGGAGCGGGACCAAGTGTTCTCGGAGGTGAAAGCAGCCTTGGCAAAGGCTGCGTTGTTGGCACATCCAGACCCAACGGCCCGCATAGCGCTCACCACTGATGTGTCAGATGTGGCCATAGGGGCGGTCGTGGAGCAACACGTAGCCGGGGTTTGGCAGCCCCTCGCATTTTTCAGCAGGACCTTGCGCGATAGCGAACGTAAATACAGCGCGTTCAACAGGGAGCTGCTCGCTCTCCATTTGGCCATCCGCCACTTTCAGTTCTGGCTGGAAGGACGCGCTTTCACCGCGTTCGTTGATCACAAACCGCTAACATTCGCGGTGGCCAAGGTCTCGGAACCGTGGTCAGGCCGGCAGCAGAGACAGCTGGCTGTGATATCAGAGTTTACCACTGATATTCAGCATGTGGCGGGCAAATTCAATGTAGTGGCAGATTGCCTCTCGCGCGCTGTAGCGGCCCCAGTCAGCGTAGGGTTAGATTATGCAGCCATGGCCGCAGAGCAGGTTAATGACGGGGACGTGCGCGCGCTCCAGTCTGGACCAACAGGGTTAAGGCTGGAGAGCAGGGTGCTGCAAGATGGTATGCCCCGCCTAATCTGCGATGTCTCCACTGGACAGCCGCGTCCAGTGGTACCGGCCGCATGGCGCAGCCGCGTTTTTGACTTGGTTCATTCTTTGGCGCACCCTGGAGTGCGCGCGTCGGTCAAAATGGTGGGAGAGAAATTTGTTTGACCGAGCCTCCGCAAACAGGTCAAAGAGTGGGCAGCAGCCTGCACGGTGTGTCAACGAGCCAAAATACACAGGCACACGAGAGCTCCTTTGGAACCATTTCACATTCCGGCCAAGAGGTTCGATCACGTTCATGTGGACCTCGTTGGACCCCTCCCGCTGTCACAGGGGTGCACACATCTTCTGACAATGGTGGACCACACCACGCGCTGGCCTGAAGTGGTCCCGCTGGCATCAACCACGGCCGAGGAAGTGGCGCGCGCGTTTTTAACAGCTTGGGTGGCGCGCTTCGGCGTTCGGTCGGACATTACGTCCGACAGAGGCCCTCAATTTGTTTCCGAGCTTTGGTCGACAATGGCCCGCAGCCTGGGTGTCACAATTCACCGCACAACCGCGTACAATCCACAGGCTAACGGGTTATGCAAACGTTTTCATAGGTCATTGAAAGCGGCTCTCAGAGCGTCACTGACGGATACAAATTGGGTTGACAAGTTACCATGGGTGTTATTGGGGTTGCGTTCTGCACCTAAAGAGGATCTAGAAGCCTCCCCAGCGGAGCTCGTGTTTGTGCAGCCACTCCGGCTGCCTGGGGAGTTTCTCCCAGATAACCCTGCACCAAACGCCTCCCCGTCTCAGCTGTTGCGGAGTAACATAGAATCAAGCACGCTGCCCGGCCCCACGCACCACAGTTTTCCGTGAGTTTTTGTGCCTAAAACTCTGAAGAACGCAGAGTTTGTTTTTGTTAGACACGATGCGCATAGAACCCCGCTGCGACCGCCTTATGACGGACCATTCAGAGTGCTAGAAACAGGGGACAAGACTTCCGGTCTGGACGCCATGGTGATAGCAACTTAACGCTGAAGCTCCCAGACCCAATCCAAGGAAAACATCTTCAAAATCAGACTTAACGGATTTTTGGAAGAATAAAAATCAAAAGACAAAAACACCATGCCTAACCAAAAACAGAAGAAACTGACATTCCCCAGGTCAGGACGCGCAGCTGCCGCAGAATCTGAACCGGAGGACCTCCGTTCAGAAGACAAGGAGCTGGACCTAGCTAACAAAAAGGTTAGCTTGAAATTGCTATTTGATGAATTACGATGATTTCGGGCCAAATTTCATGAATTCAGAGAGGAACTAAAAAGGACGAACAGCAGAATGGACCAGGCCGAAAACCGAATCTTGGAAGCTGAAGAAAGAATAAAAGTGCTTGAGTGCTATGCTGGATTTACACAAAAACAGTCAAGGCTGGAGGCTAAGCTAACCGACCAAGAAGGAAGACAAAGACGAGACAACATCAGAATTCACGGTCTGAAAGAAGGAGCTGAAGATAGTTTCAACACAATGGCGGAATGCGTGGAATCCTTATTGAGAGAGAAGTTGGATATTCCACAAACCACCGATTTGAAGATAGAAAAGGCCCATCGTACATTAGCCGCAAAGCCAGCGGCAGAAGCGCCCCCACGTTCGGTGGTGGTAAGATTCTCCGATTTCAAAATAAAACAAGAGGTTGTAAGACGGGCTTGGCAGAAAAAAGGATTTATGCATCAAGAGCGAAAAGTTTTCGTGGAACACGATTACGCCCCGGAGGTTCTTAAAAAGCGACGGGAATATAACGACGCCAAAAAGGTTCTACGGGAACAGAATCTACGCTTTCAGACGCCATTTCCTGCGAAGTTAAGGGTCTTTTACGATGAAGAGTCATGTCTCTATAATTCAGCGGAAGAAGCAACAATTGACATGGCGAGAAGAGGGCTCCCAGTATCGGTGTTTAAACCCGCAGCGGATCTGAGCGTGAGGATCAGAGCTCAAACGTGGTCCACTCAGAGACCTTCAAAATCCACGGGCCAGCAGCGGGAAACCCAGCCCCAGAGCTACAAAGATAAGCTTTCCAGTTCCAGGAAGGAATAGCGACCTTTTTGTTTTTTTTCTTTTCAGTCATTCTGCACTTCCATCCCCCCTCCTACAAGGTAACAAACATTAAAGGAGATGCAGAATCAGCATGTGGTAAAACCTTTTATGGAGCAGTTATAGCATTAGAAACCAATGTCTTCTTAATTTAAAGGGAAAAAAAAAATCTTGTTAAAATAGAAATGTAACAATAACCCACATGTTCTCCCTACACTAACAAATACTGTATTAGAGTGAATGTTTGCTGTGATGGGGGTGGGAGGGTGCACAATCTCATAGGGTATAGGCATAAAAAAATAAAAAATTAAAAAATCATTACAAATTCGGATTGGGATCTGAAATTCACGTTAAAAACATGGGACAACTTACAGGGGTAAGAGAGGGCCCTCAACACGTAACAGAGTTTGAGGAATTTCCCTCAGAGCCTACACTCCATCAGGGCTCTTACAGGGTCTTTAAAGAGACCCCAGCTCAGGAAGTTTTTTTGACAGTTTTTTATTTTAAAGTTTCGTACACTATGTTCTTAATGTTTTTTATGTTCTTAATGTTCTTTCAGTTTCTGAGTAGCAAAAAAGAGGGCCACCACACTGTTATACTAAATAAGAAAATACAATGGAGAAACAGGGTGTAACCAAAATAGCCTCATATAATGTAAAAGGGATCCTGAATCCAGTTAAAAGATCCAATATTCTACGCAAAATGAAAAAAGACAAAGCAGAAATAATATTTTTACAAGAAACCCACCTAACAGACGTGGAACACACTAAACTCAATAGACAAGGGTTTAAAATGATCTCTTCATCTTCATATAAGTCAGGGAGGAGGAGGGGAGTAGCGACATTGATATCAACCAAAATTACATTTGAAAAAAAATCAGAACACAAAGATAAAGAAGGGAGGTACAGTTTGGTAATTGGGCGGCTAGAGGGAGAAGATATCACCCTGCTGAATGTATATGCACCACCAGGGGCTAAATGGAAATTTTATAAAAATGTATTCGACCTAATGATAACTAAAGCCCAAGGTTTAGTGATATGTGGTGGAGACTTCAATCTAAGACTGAATCCATACTGGGATGCAATAGGTAATTCTTCACATCAAAATAACACTCAAAATAGGAAAACTCGGATGCTATTAAAAGAAATGGGAATCTGTGACGTATGGAGGGAATTCAACCCCAATGTAAAAGATTATACTTTTTATTCAACGCCACATTCATCTTACTCAAGGATTGATTACTTTTTTATGTTTAATAGAGACATTGGAAGAGTAAAAACATGTAAAATAGGACCGATGGATCTCTCTGACCACAGTCCGATCTATATGGACTTAAACATCCAAAAATACACAAATAATACATTTTCCTGGAGGTTGAATTCAAATGTCCTGAAAGGACCACTGAAAGATGAATTGGAATCAGATATTCTCAGATATTTGGAAGAAAACTATAATGGAGAAGTATCCCCTTTAATACTGTGGGATGCGTGCAAAGCTGTAATAAGGGGAAAAATTATTGCAAAACTGGCAACCCAAAAGAAACTGAGACAAGAAAAACTAATCACACTAGAGTCAGAACTCAAGAACCTAGAAAAAGAACACAAAGACAACACTCATTCTAATGGCTCGCTCAAGATTAAAGAAATTAAAAATCAAATAAATGAGATCTACACAATAGAAATCCAGAAGAAACTTACATTTCTGAAACAAAAACACTATGAAGCAGGCAGTAAATCGGCAAAATTACTAGCCTATAAATTGAGGAAACAACAAACAGAAAGAGCAGTCTACAAAATCAGAGACCCAGTATCAAAGGAAATAAAATTCAGAATATTCTTAAAAGCTTCGAGAATTACTATAAGAACTTATACTCCCACAAAAAACATAAAAACGCATCAGAGACATTCCTAAACACATTAAACCTTCCCCAACTTACGGAATCACAAAATAAAACACTACTGTCAGAAATACAACCTAAAGAATTGGAAAAAGCAATTATGAAACTTAAAGCTAACAAATCCCCAGGAGCAGATGGCTATACAGCAGAATGGTACAAAACCTTTAAACAGCAACTATCTCCTCTCCTCCTGAAAACATTTAACTATGTCATCCACACAGGGGAAATCCCCCCCTCCTGGAGAGAAGGGGTCATTGCAGTTATACCTAAACCTGAAAAGGATAAACTAGAATGCTCCAACTACAGACCAATCAGTGTATTAAATCAGGACTATAAGCTTTTTACCATTATCCTTGCCAAAAGGTTAGAAAACATACTGACAGACTTAATTCACTTAGACCAAACAGGTTTTATAAGACAAAGACAGACACAAGACAACATTTGACGCACTTTACACATAATTCATCATATAAAAAAATATAACTTAAATGCAGTCATATTGGGATTAGATGCTGAAAAAGCATTCGATTCGGTTGACTGGTCTTTCCTATATAGAATCTTATCCAGTTTCAATTTTCATAACAACTTCATTAGAACTATACAGGCATTATATAAAAAAACCAACAGCTAAAATAAGGATTAACGGTAATTTATCATCATCTTTTGAGCTGGAAAGAGGATGTCGTCAACACTGCCCCCTGTCTCCACTGCTCTTTGCAATCTTCATAGAACCTCTGAGCCAATGGATAAGACAAAATCAAGAAATTCAAGGTATTACACTTGGTCAGAAGGAACATAAAATAGCACTCTTTGCTGATGACATTTTAATATACCTAGGGCAGCCAGACACTTCTTTACCAGAACTAATCTCAGTTTTTTCAGACTATGGAGATTTATCGGGGTACAAATTAAACATGCATAAAACCCAAGTTTTAACATTTAACTATGACCCAAATCATTATTCACTAAGTGAACTCAAAACTAACTGGGAGTTGGAATCTATGAAATATCTGGGGGTCAATATCCCGAAACAACTCAACAAAATTATAACACTAAACTATGATCCACTGGTGACAAAAATAAAATCTGACCTAGCAAGATGGAATATGATACCATTCTTAGGTACTGCACAAAGAATTGAAGCAGTCAAAATGAATATACTTCCACGTCTTCTATACCTTTTCCAAACAATACCGGTAGAACCTCCCAAAAAAACATGGCAGGAGCTAGACAAAAGGATCTCAAGATTCATATGGCAGGGCAAGAGACCTAGAATCAGATATAGAACCTTACAGCTAAACAAAGACAAAGGTGGGCTCACGCTGCCAAATATCAGGGACTATTTTAAAGCCGCACAAATTAAAACTTTAGTAGAGATATGTAACCCAGTCTACACTGCACAATGGAAGGAGATTGAATGCCAAATAACAAGTGACATCCCCCTACAGGCGATAATAAGGAACAATGCCTTACCTAAACTCTTGAATAACACTAACCCGTGGATAGAGACCCCGCTAAAAATTTGGTTTAAGATAGTCAGAGAGAATCAAGCTAAAGAGCCCTATCGACTTCTGCAATGGATTGCCTATGATCAAGACTTTACCCCCAATAAAACAGACACTAGATTTAAAGAGTGGAAAGAGAAAGGGCTGATAAAATACTACGATTTTTTTAAGGGGCAAACTTTAAGAAGTTTTGAAGATTTGAAAAAACAAGGTCTAATAAATCAAGATCTTTACAGGTTCTTTCAGCTTAGACACCACATAAACAATATACTTAAAAAGGAGGATTTGGAAAGGGCCCAGTCAGGTGTTCTGAAGGTCTTCTTAATGGCATATAAAGGGATCCCAGGGATCAGATACATTTCTAAAATATACCAAGGTCTTCAAGACTTAAAAGGAGACAACACATCATATATAAAAGAGAGATGGGAAAAAGAGGGAAATTTCACTTTACAATTGGAAATATGGGAAAAGCTAAATAAACAGCAATGGAAAAGTACCTCATCCCTGCAGTGGAGAGAATTTGGATGGAAAAATTTGGTAAGATTTTTCAGAACACCTGCACAAAACAAATTTACCCATAAGGGGTTGAACTGTTGGCGCTTGTGTGGTGAAAAGACTGCAAATCATTTTCATGTGTTTTGGTCATGCCCAGTTATCCACCAATATTGGACCAATGTACAGACAATATTGGGGAAAATATTCAAAATAACAGTTCCCTTTTCTTTTGTAACTTTGTATTTGGGTTTACTACCGGACTCACTGGAAAGACGAGGAGATAAATACTTATTCAATGTTTTAATATTGGCAAGTAAAAAAGCCCTAACTAAAAATGGATGCTGAAGGACTGTCCTACACCTGAAGATTGGATTAACGTGATTCAAGACATTTACTCGATGGAAAAGTTGACATTCACACTGAGACAGGACATGGATGTGTTCATGAACTTTTGGCAACCCTGGATCGCATATGTGTCTTCCATTAGATCTAATCTTTGACAAATACCATTTCAATAATGGTCCCGCTCTTTGTTCCAACGCTACTCAGATGCTCTTTTACTTTTAATTACTTAATTTTCTGTTTGTTTGTTTTTTGCTGTTCTGTTTGTTTGTCTGTTCATTTTTTTTTATTTTATTCTCGTTAATTTCACTTTTTCTTTCACTTTAAAAAAAAAAGGGGGGTGTTGTAATAATTATCCTATCAATGTTGTCAAATAGCAAAAAATAAGGGAACATGTGATGAAAATGTAAACAATGCAATGCTGTAATGACCTGTATACCCTTTACAAAAACTTAAATTAAAAAAAAAAAAAAAAAAAAAAACAGGGGACAAGCAGTTTTTGCTAGATTTGGGGGGTAGGAAAGAGAAAATTGGCATAGACAGACTTAAACCCGCTTTTGTGGTGGAAGAGGAGGAAGTGCTGTTGGCAAAGGCCCCACGGCGAGGTAGACCACCACGGAGGGTTTCACACAGTAATGTTTCCCAAAGTAATGTTTCCCCAGAACACCCGCAGAGACTGACAAAGGGTTTCCGCCCCCAGACAGCAAATCCCCAGCAGGACAGCGCTGCAGAGACAGTGAACCCCAGCTACAGCAGATTCTGCAAGAGGCTGAAGCCTATCCAGCATGTGGACTGATGTGTATTGATGCTATCACGGCATGCATGTGGTTATTTTCTTGTTGTTCTGTTTTTCTAAAATGCTGGGGGGGCTTGTGTGGTGAACACTCAATGGACCTGTTGGACCGGTTCTGTGACTCGCATTTTAGGTCAGAACAAAGGCAGGAAGTTTAGCCTTGTTATGCAAGGCTGGAGACTGTGGGGGGTCGATTAAAGGATGCTTGGGAAACAGTGGAAGTGATATCATGGAGGGAAATGCATTGTGACTGTCTTTATTATGCAAGGTGGTCTGTGGGACATGTGATCTATGAGGTGTGAAGTCCCTGATATTTAAAGATGAGAGTTTACTGTTTCATTCTCTTTTTTTTTCTGCTGTGAAATGATGGCAATGTGAATAAAGCTCACTCTGAGAAAGAACGCTGTCTCGTCATTTTCACATCTTCCACAATATTATGATTTTGTTTCGATTTCATTCACTGTTTCCACCTGGTTCACTAATCAGTTGATTATATATCTTGTGCCATTCTCGCTTATTTTATATTTTTTGTCATGACGCAACACTGAGCTCTGTTAGCATTAACTTGCCTAGGTGGTCGGTCAGCATTGGTCACGTGACCAATAGGCCACTTAGCATTAGCTTAAATGATGATCTGGCTGGTTTGGATAACTATTTTCTATAAATTATATTCACCCCAACTTTAATCCTTGCTTATCTACCAACACTTGACCATACATGTTGTTCTTAGTTGTTAATTTGAGTGTCTAGCTAATGCCAGTAAAACACTATTGCTAGCTAGCTGCTATCATTAGCTAGCAGTCTTGAAGCTAGTAATTTAGCCACTCATTCATGAATGTTTCTGTGCTTATTGAACTCCAGGGACCTGTCATGTTCTATCGACCACTAGAACCACACACCGCTGTCAACCAGTGGTGCATTATTTCATTCATTCTTGAAGACAAACGTTAGCTGGCTCAGTGGTAACAGGTCAAGTTGGCCTCCAAGTTAACCCCAGGATCCCCAACAGCGCAAACCCTCGCAAAACTGTTAGAACGACTTTTCTCTGTCACCAAAAAATGTAAGGAGTTTTACAGAAATTCTCTACACATGCCACAAAAGATCCCGGGGCTGACCCTTTGGCTCAGGATCCATCTGACTCCAAGCTAAAAAGGCTAGGAGCTAGCCAGTCAATGTTAGCAATATGATGTTAGAGGGAGGATGGAGTTGAAACCAGTCTGAAGATTTAAAGGTGGATACACTCCAAACAAACCATTTTCAGAAAGGCTTGAAAAATAATAATAAAAAAATCTGCTGCAATAATTAAAGAAAATTTGAGCAAAAAATGTCAAACATTTCATTAAGATGCGTTAGCTGTTAAAATGTAAAAAAAAAAAGTGCAGTGACTCATTAATGACGATGAGAGTTGACCTGTGGCCTGCTAGATATCACTGTCATGATTCATGTAATACAAGGTGAGGACCCAAATGAAGGACACAGACACCATGAGGTAGCAGCAAAGGCAAACAAAGGAGGTTATGATAATAGTGTTGGGTCCACACAATGGGAGTTTACTCCTATGGGAGGAGAGGGTGAGCGACAGGAGTTCACATGGAGGTGAGTCTAATTTTATATATTGCCGGGGTGAGTTCTTACTGGAGGTTTGTGAGCATACCACAGGTGAGAGTCTCCAACACTTGGGGAGGACCTGAGGTAAGAGTTCATTAAGGAGGTGATTATGGTAGGTATTGTATTGTTCCTTACCTGGAGGTTTCCAGGGAAGTCCAGATCCAGATAGGGGTATTCCAGGTGGAGTACAGAGAGGAGCAGATCCTCGGCAAAGAGGCAGTTAAGGAATGAGCAATGGTAAATGTAGTTCTTACACCGGTCTGTTCATTCCCAGTGGGGCTGAAGGAGTCCGCGTCAGGGTTTGTTGCTGGGTGAGCATGCAGGAGCAAAGGAGGGTTGGTCCTCTGGCTGGCAGGAGGAGAGGGTTTTCCATGTGATGACCCCATGCCAAAGAACTCCACTCTGAAGTGTATAAAGGCTGGGACCAGTGATTACCCACAGCTGTGGGTTTAAATCTATGAGCCAAAACACTGTAATTTTATAAGAAAAAAAGTTAAAAATTTGCATGAAAAAAATAGCAAATGTCTGATAAAAAGTTTGAAAATTTATGAGGAAAAAGTAGCAAATTTAACAGAAAAAAAGTTTACATTTATGAGCTAAGAAGTTGCAAATTCATGGGGAATAGGTTTAAATTTATGAGCTAAAAAGGTGCAATTTTAAAAAAAAAATCAAGAAAAAACTGACAAATGTCAAATAAGAAACTAAAAATTATGAGGGAAAAAAGTTGCAAATTTATGAGAAATAAAATTGACAAATGTCCAATAAGAAATCAAAAATGAGAAATAAAGTTCCAAATTTACAATTTTTTTTTTAAATTTTAATTCTAAGAAAAAAGAAGCAAATTTACACAGGAAAATGTAACAAATTTAAGTGAAAAAAATTGTTCATTATGGAAAAAAGTTTAAATTTATCAGATAAAAAGTCAACAATTTACAAGAAAAACGTTGCAACGTTGCAAACATTTACCAAACCAACAAAAATCACACATATGATTAAAAAGTGGAAAAATTATGAGAAACAAAGTAGCAAGTTTAACAGAAAAAGGTTTAAATTTATGAGCTAAAACGTTGTAACTTTACAAGAAAAAAAACTGTAAATGTTTGATAAAAAAAATTTGGAAAATTTATGAGGACAAAGTAGCAAGTTTAAATTTGTTAACTAAAAAGTTGCAAATTCACAAGAAAACAGTCACAAATTTACACCAAAAAAATGACAAATGTCCGATAGGAAACTGAAAATTATTAGGGAAAAAAGCTCAAAATTTTCAAGAAAAAAATTGACAAATGGCTTGTAAAAGTTTTTAAAAATAAAAAGGAAAAAGACGCAAATTTACACAGAAAAAAACTTAAATTTATATGAAAAAAATTTACATTTATGAGAAAAAAGTTGAAACTTATCAGCCAAAAAGTCACCAGTTTAAAAGAAAAAAGTTGCCTCAGCTGTTGGGGGGGGGGGGGGTGGTGCGGCTGGGGCTTGATGAAAACTTGGTAACCCTGCTATAAAGAAGAGTCTGATCAAATCTGTGTCGTTCACCCTGGTCTTTTTGTCAGGATTCTTGACCTTGTTTGCCATGTACCCTGTACTACACACTACCATTTCAGAACTCTTTGTACTTCTGTGTATTCGCTGTGCATGAAAAACCCACAGCTGTAAATATAGTCCCACCATTTTTATATGTGAAATATTTAATTAAACTAATCACTTTGGCCAGAGGCCTTTTGCCTGTGAGAATCTGCTGTGTTGTTATGGGGACATATTTTTGTGTGGCACAGGTGGTAGCTTCACCTTTCCGTTTCTGCCACCACCTGGGGTATAAAAGGGCTGTGAGGGAGAGGGGCGGTCTCTTGGCCTCCTCTCAGCTTAATGGATGCACCTGTATTGTGAGAGTGAGTCACAAATAAAGTTGTGTCCAGTTCAACGCTCGGTCTCGTCCTTTGCTCATATTACCAACATAACATTTGGCGACAAGGGTAAAAAAGTATTGAAGTGGGGGTTATTTCAATTCGGCCGTTTTTGGAGCTTCCCGGTGAGCCGCCCATCCCTTGGGTGAGGTGGTTTGATGCCTTTCAAAATTATTTAGTAGCACTGGACCTTGGAAGACTGGAGAAGTTGCGGGCACATGTACTGATGGTTCACAACTTTGGAATGGAAGGACAACGTATCTTTAGTACTTTAGGCGAGGGTGACAGCTTTGAAGAAGTGGTTGAGCTAATGGCGCAACATTTTCACGCCCCGGAAAATGTCATCATCCGTAGGATCCAGTTTTGGCAGCGCCGCCAGCAGACTGGCGAGTCAGTGCAGCGGTATGTAGCAGACCTACATCAGCTGGCCAAGGACTGTCAGTTTGGAGCGTTAGAGGAAGAGGTGGTCTGCAACCAGTTGGCGGAACATACTGTTTGCTCAGTGACAAGGTCAAAGCTCCTCACACACTCAGGTGAGCTGACGTAAGCCATGTCCATCGAGTTAGCTCAACAGATTGAGGCAGCAGACAAGCTATCATGGGAGCTTGGTGAGAGTGCGTCACACCGCCATTTTGAACCACAGTTGATGGCACAGGCTGTGGACCCAGACAACGATGATGGCAAGGAGGATGATGAAGAATGTGCTAATGCTGTAAAGATGAGGTCCGCCCCGGGATCGCCCAGGTGTTTGGGTTGTGGGTCCACCAACCATCATTATAAGGCTAGAGAGTGTCTGGCAAGAGGAAGACGCTGCGGCACGTGCAGACTCTTGCATCATTTCACCAAGGCATGTTACAGGTTCGAGCGAGGGGATCTGAGACACAAGGAGGATCTCCTCGCTTCACCTCCCATGGTTGTTCGCAGTGTATTCCCAAGTACCAACGACCATTGTTACTGTATGGTGGAACTGGACGGGGTAACAGTACCGTTGGTGATTGACACAGGAGCGGTGAGATCGGTGGTCTGGCTGTGGTTTCGCGAACGATGGACGGAGTTGTGTGGGACGAATCTTTGCCTAGTAATCTGGACAATGAGTAGGACCAATTCCACCCAGGGCCATCGCGGGAGGGTCCCGGTGCCAGCGCCCAAGTAACCCCAGTTGAGGGAACTGGATGGCACAGTGGGACGCCCGTGACGGCAGGTGGCGCTGAGTGGAAGGCCCATTCTACTCCCAGAATTCGGCTGGAAGGAACCAGACAGCAGGGCGTCACAACAGTGATGCCGGCAGCGAAAATGAAAGAGAGCGGGGCAGGACCTGCTGGCACGGTGAAACGACGTGCCAAACAGAGACACTGGAAGCTGAGTAGGGGTCCTCTGGGGGTTGCGGACGTGGTCCAACCCAGACAGGTGACCCGGTCAAGAGGTGTTCGGGGCAAACGCCGATGAGAAAATGACCGGGGCGGCTGCAGGTGGTCACTGTTGGGGAGGATCCCTACCTCCAGCTATCTGATGGCTCGTGGAGGCATCCCAATGAGCTGTGGCGCGCCCGAGAGAAGAAGGACGTGTTTGGACTTTGACGTGGGTCATTCCCGGGAGTGCAGAAAAGAAGGTGCACCGGAGGGGAACCGTCTGACAGTTTTGTGGGGGGTGGTTCCTCTGAGGAATGGTGATGGAAATGGGGGATAACCAAGTTGTGAATTAGCTCTGTGGAATTGTTTTGTGTTTTATATCATTTATTTTATGAACACGGCAGTTTTCTGTTTAGTGGACTGTTCTTTTAGTATAGACGGCAGAATAATCTGTCTTGCCGTGTGGGGGTGGAACGGTAGTCCACCTGTTCCTCCCTAGTTTTAGTTGTTTTGAGTGAATGTGATAGATTGTTTAGGTATTTCTGTTTAGCTTTAGTGCATGATTCGGGTTCCAAATTGGGGAGGGTCTTGATTGTGTGCATGTGTTTTGGACCATTTTTTTGAAGGGGGGAAAAGTGTTGTGTTGTTATGGGGACATATTATTGTGTGACACGGGTGGTGGCTACACCTTTCCAGTTCCGCCACCACCTGGGGTACAAAAGGGCTGTGAGGGAGAGGGGCGGTCTCTTGGCCTCCTTTCAGCTTAACGGATGCGCCTGTATTGTGAGAGTAAGTCACAAATAAAGTTGTGTCCAGTTCAACGCTCAGTCTCGTCCTTGGCTCATATTACTGATATAACAGAATCCTGTTACCTAATTTGCATTTAAATAGAAAAAACAATGACCAAAATATTTTGCCAGTGAGTGGGATGATTTTCTGTCATCCTGGGGCGATTTGCTGTGATTTACCACTTTTGAAATGTTTGAGCAGTGTATGTGATGATCGCTGCCCCTCTTGTGTCTTGTTATAATTGATTGGTTGACTGTGTGATGAGACCTTCTCCCTTTTCCTCCCATTTTCTGGACAGGAGAAGCTGCATTTGTGGCGTAGAAAAGGAGACATTATTTTCTTTTTCCTCCCTTTCTAAATGGACAAGAAGTCTAATTTTTCATACTCCAGGCCCAATGAAGCTGAACGTTCATTTCATCAGCCATTCCAGGAAAATCGACCTCTTAAATTGTTTTGATTTAGACTGAAGTCCTCACTTGTCCCCACGTTATTGTGGCCATTACCAGTAGCTTTGAAGTAGTAATTATATCCTGTTAATGAATATTTGCAGAGCTGATTTATGGGTCGTGAACATGGTTGTTTCATCCGGGGGCCGATGTACAGTGACTGCATTTATTCAACATCATAATTACACTGATGAAGACATGCTTGAATGGAAATGTTTATGAGATCCTGAGGATGGAAATCCCAGTGGTATCAGGCTGTCTCTCCCAAGGTGGACAAGGACATAATGGCGTTTGTATTGCATTGTTTACAGAAGCAGCACCAGGTTTATGTTGTATTACAAATTTACAAGAAAAAAAAGTCACAAAATTATGAGAAAAATTTGCAAGAAAAATGTCACACATTTATATGGAAAAAGCTGCAAATTCACAAGAAAAAAAATATTTATGAGGGGAAAAATGTTAGCTTATGAGGAAGCTTTAATCACGCATTACTGCATTAATCACATTAACACATGATGATTTGTTAACTTTTTACCTCATAAATTTAAGTTTAAATTTATGAGCTAAAAAGTTGCAAATTTAGAAGTAAAAAGTTATAAATTTACAAAAGAAAGTTATATTTTTTCACGAAAAAAGTTGCAAATTGATGGGGAAAAGTTTAAATTTATGAGCTAAAAAGCCACAAATTTACAAGAAAAAAATTAGAAAACTATGAGAAAATTGAAGCACATTTGTGAGCTTGAAAGTAGCAAATTCACATGGATAAAGTAGTAAATGTATGAAAAAAATAAAATATTTGAGGAAAAAAGTCATAAATTTACAAAAAAGTAAATTTACAGGAAAAAATTACAAATTTATAAAAAGTTGCAAATTTACAAAAAAAAAGTTTTCAAATTCATGGGGAAAAAAATTTTAATTTATGAACTAAAAAATTTACAAGAAAAAAATTCACAGATGTCAGAGAAGAAATTGAAAATTACAAGGAAAAAGTGGCAAATTTATGAGAAAAAATTTAAAAAAATATATATTTGAGAAAAAGTCACAACAAAACTGATCAATGTCTTGTAAAAATTTGAATTTATGAGAAAAAAGTTTCAAATTTTCATTAAAAAAAGAAAACTTTGAGCGAAAATGTTGCAAATTTACACAAAAAGGTAGTAAATTTATGAGAAAAGTTGAAAACATATGGGTAAAAAGTGTGAGGGGGCTGCTGCATTGGCGTCCTCTGCTATACAGCCAGGAACAGCTCTGCACTGCATGTATCAGAGCAACAGTGACAAAAATGTAATGAGCACAGCCCTGCATTGCACTGGGATGATCAGTGGTTCGCACATCATTTGATTCTATTCATCGTTTTCCTGAATGCCTTTTATATGGAAAATCCTGATGAATCATGATCCCTTTAACACGCACAATATCTCCTTTCCTGACACCTTTAACCAGGATCCATAAGTGCACCACAGCACAGGTAGAGCCAGGAATATGAGAGCTTATTTATAACCTTTGTCAGTGAATCTTCCTCCAGAGTGATTCATGGCTACACCTGCTTCTTTATGTAGCTTTTACAGTTATGAAAAATTCACAGAATGCCATACATGTTCTGTGAAGCAGCCATATTTCATCTTAAAAACACAGTTTAATCCACCTGATAGCTTCATTCTCATCACCGGAACCAGGATGTGTGAGCACTCCTCCAGTGTACATGAGCGTCATCTGTTACACTCAGACTGCTTTGAGCCTCCCTCAATAACTACAGCCAGCAGGCCCTTTGTAATTTTTGACAAGGGGGGTGAGGGGATTCACAAATTTAGCATAAGGTGCCAATGTATAAATGTACATTAAGTACAAATTTGTAAGAACAAAGGTGCAAAAATATGATAAGTTGCTAAATTGCAAAGTTGCAGATTACAATATAATTACATAGAATAACGATGTAACCATGCATCCAGATGAATGTTGTAAATTTATAAGAAAAAAGTTGAAAAATACAGAAAAAAAGTTGAAAATTTACAGGAAAGAAGTTGAAAAATTCCGAGGAAAAAAGTTGCAGATTCACAAGAAAAAAATTGGAAATTTAAAGGGAAAACAGTTAAATTTATCGAAAAAAGTTGAAAATTTACAGAAAAAAATGAAAGATTACAAGACAAAAGTTGCAGATTTCCAAGTAAAAAAGCTGCAAATTTACAGAAAAAAAAAATGAAAATTTACAGGAAAAATGTTGAAAGATTACAAAAAAAAGTTGAAAATTTACAGAAAAGTTGAAATTTTACAGGAAAAAAGTTGAAAGATTCCAAGAAAAAGTTGAAATTTCACAGAAAAGTTGAAATTTTACAGGAAAAAAGCTGAACGATTACAAGAAAAAAGTTGCAAATGTACAAGAAAAAAGGCTGGAAATTTGCAACAGTTTTTCGCATACATTTGTGACATGTTTAAATCTGAGTTTTTCTTTCATGAATTTGTCTTTTCTTTTAAATTTGCAACATTTTTGTAATAATTTCTGACTTTTGTAATTTTGTATTTTTTCTCATAAATTTGTCACTTGTGTAAAAATTTGCAACTTTTTTTTATCAATGTGCAACAATTTTTTCTAATAAAATTGTCTTTTCTAGAAAATTTACACCTTTTTTCTCAGGTTTGTTACTTTTTTCTTGTGAATTTGCAGAATTTTTCTCATAAATCTGAACATTATTTATGGAAAACTTGCTACTATTTTACTCATAAATTTGCAACTTTTTTCTTCTAAACTTGCAACTGTTTTTCTCCTACACTTGTGACATTTTTAAATCTGACAGTTTTTCCCTATAAATTTCTTTTCTTGTTAATTTCATCTTTAAATGTTAACTTTTTTTCCTAATAAATTTTTTCAGCCCAAACCTTTTCTATATCATTTTACATAACTGAATAAAATCAATTGAACCATAAATGCTAAGCATAAATGCTAACTTTTTCCTCTTAATTTGAAACTTTTTCCTCATAAACTTGACTTTTTTCTTGTACATTTGGACCTTTTTTCTTCAAAATATGCATTTTTTTATTATAAATTTGTGGCTTTTTCAAAATCTGAAAGTTTTTTCTTATAAATTTGTCTTTTCATGTAAATTCACAACTTTTTTCTTAATGGATTTGCTACTGTTTTCTTATAAATTTGCAGATTTTTTCTTGTTAATGTGAAACTTTTTTCTTGAAAACTTGCAACTATTTTATTCATAAATTTGTGATGTCTTGTTTCTTGTTTCCAACAATTTGTAACAATTTTTTTGTATGCATTTGGGACATTTTTAAATCTAAATGTTTTCTTTTAAATTTGTCTTTTCTTGTAAATTTGCACTACTTTTGTGACAATTTGTGACTTTTTTTTGTAAATTTGTAACTTTTTTCTCATAAATTTGCCACTTTTATCTTGTAATTTGGAAATTTCTTCTTCTAAATATGCATTTTTCCTCATAAAATAACAACTATTTTATTCATATTGTATATTAGTTACTTTTGTCTTGTAAATTTGCAACTTTTTCTCATATTTGCAATATTTTTCTAATAATTTTTACTTTTTTTCCTCTTAAAATGGCATCTTTTGAGTTCTAAATTTGCATCTATTTTTCAGATTTTTTTAAATCTCAAAGATTTTCTTATTAATTTGTCTTTTCTTATAAATTTGCAAATTTTTTCCTCATAAATATATTACTTGTAAATTTGCAATTTTCATATTGTAATGTCGGGGCTGTGATAAGGAGACGGGAGTCTCCTGGCATGCTTGAGCCATGGAGGATTGAAATACTGTATCTGTGTGTTCTAAGCGTTATTCATGTGTGCCATTATAACTGTAATAAGACCAGTTGTGATAGCGTTGTTTCCCTATACGTGCCAAATCATGTGTCTGTGCCACCATGAGCTTAGTGAGGGTCTGTGTAAATGACCTCCCCTCCTTTCTGTGTTGTGTGTGTATAAATAAAGCCTGTTTCATCAAAGTCATCTCTCCTTATTGTGTGAACCCTTGCAATGTCACATTGGTGTCAGGAGTGGGATCATGGGGAAGATGGAAGCCAGAATTATTACGGAGATCCGGCAGCTGGAGCGGCTCATCGCTCAGCTGGAGATGGACAACAGAGCCGACACACCGAACCCCAGAGTTGCTAGCCGGGATGAATGGAGCAGCGGACCCGACGGGGCCAGTATATCCTGCCTTCTGCCTTTCTCAAGGCAGATCAGACCAAGCAGAGCAAACCGGCCCCACTTCCCGTCCTTTTCAGGGCAGGACAGGCCGATGATTCCACTGCAACCAGGGGCGGCGACTGACCAAGAGGCGACCGTCCCACCAATCCGCCAATGGACCAAACTCCCCCACTTTGGCGGCGAAACCCTGCTGGACAACTGTCTGGTCCAGGTCAAGCTGGACATAGGTCCAGCTGGTCCAGCTGGTCCAGATCCAGCTAAACAGCTGGACACCCGAAGAGACTGCCATGTAGGTCATGCTGGCCCTGGAGGACGGGGCTCTCCTCACGTTGTCTGACCTCCGGCCTGAGAAACATCGCAGCTGGCCAGCGCTACAAGGAGTGCTACAAGGAGTGCTCCGGAAGCGGTTTGGGAGAGCGGCCAACGCTGAGCACGCCCAGGAATAGCTGGCCAACCGCCGGCAAGGCAGCTGAGAGAGCCTGGGAGCCTACGCATCTGACATACGGCTGCTGACGCAGCGTGGCTACCCGGATTTCGAGCTGGGGAGATGGGGAAGCTCGCCCAGCAGCACTTCATCCGGGGGCTCTGCCTGGCCCGGCTCCAGGACCACATCCGGATTCACGTCATGAGCAGCTGGGAGACGGCTGTGGCAGAAGCAGAGCAGGTGGGACCAATGATGGATTATGCAGCTGACGTGTCGTTGCCGAGGCAGAGAGCTTTCCAGGCCACAGCTGAGAGTGAGGAGGAGGAGGAACTGCGCTGGACCACAGCAGCGTGGCCAGTGAGAAGACGACAATGGCAGCACGAGGAAGGGTGCTTCCGTTGCGGGGAGCCAGAACACATCGCGCAGTACTGCCCTGCACCCACCCCGCAACAAACTGCTCCCTCGCCGGCTTTAAACTACAGCGAGGTGGTATGGACGGGAATCTGCCGCCTCCCACAGACATTTTTCCCGATGAAATGTCACCACGTTTGGGCCGAATTGGACACTCGCTAGGGATGTACCTACAGTGCAGCGTGGACAGCATGCCAATCCGGGCCTTGATTGACACCGATTCTACCATCTCCCTGGTCCAACCCAGAGTGCTGCCCGGTAGAAATGAGGCAGAACCGCAGGGGTGGGAACCCACCGGGCGCTGCATCACCACAACCACCGGCGAGCGCGCCAGATTGGGAGGACGGAGAGTTCTTGTGGTAGGGTGGCCGGCCAGAATACAAACCACCCATTCTGGCTGGCTGACATCCAAGATCCCTGCATTATTGGACTCGATCTGCTCGCAGCATGGGGCGCAATGATAGAGACCGCCAGATCGTCTCTCCTGCTGGGGGCTCGGACCATCATGCTCTGCAGCAAGACCCAGAAGAGGAACCCGGGGGCTTGCATGACTGAGGGGCCATCAGAACGGACCGAACCGGGTGGGCCGCTGCCAGAACTGAACACAGCAGCGCCACCAGCATGAGCAGAGGGACCGCAATCGCCAACAGAGACAGCGGGGGACGGGGTCAATGTATCAGCAGAAACACAGCAGGTGGTCGAGGAATTGTTCCAGCAGAGCTGCAGCGGACTAGAATCAGGGCAGAAGCGCCAGCTGCAGGAGCTGTTGGACTGCTACATTGCCATCTTCGCTGCCAAAGATGAGGACTTCACCCGAACCAGCTTGGTACAGCACCAGATCGACACCAGTGACACCAGGCCGATCCAGCTCCACCCCCGCTCTCTGCCTTTTTCAAGGCGGGCGGCAGCAGAACAAAAGATACGGGAAATGCTGAAGGCGGATGTTATTGAGCTGTCCAGCAAAACCCTGGGCGGCGCCGGTGGTTCTGGTTAAGAAAAAGGATGGTTCGTGGCAGTTCTGTGTGGATTACCGCCTCCTGAACGACATCACCCACAAGGATTCCTACCCTCTGCCCTGCATTGATGACGCGCTGGATTACATCACCAGCTCCAGCTGGTTCAGCTCGCTGGACCTCCGCAGCGGCTATTGGCAGGTAGAGCTGTCACCGGGGGCCCGTCAGAAAACAGTCTTCTCCATCGGGCAGGGACTGCAGCAGTTCAAGGTGATGCCTTTTGGACTTTGCAATGCCCCGGCCACCTTTGAACGTCTGATGGAGTGAGTGTTGGCTCACGTGCCCCAGAGCCACTGCATTGTTTATCTGAATGACCTGCTGGTTCACGCAGCTGACTTTGATGGTGCCCTGTCCAACCTCCGGGAAGTATTCGATGCCACCCGACGGGCCAGGCTGCGGCTGCACCCGAGGAAATGCCACATATTCCAGCGAGAAACCACCTTCCTGGGCCACTTCGTCAGTGCAGTGGGAGTTGCCAACAATCCAGAGAAAATGGCAGCGGTGAAAAACTGGCTGGTGCCGCGGGACGTGGGAGAGTTACTGAGTTTTCTCGGACTGGTCTCCTATTATAGGAGGTTTAAGATAAGATAAGATAAGATAAGCCTTTATTAGTCCCACAATGGGGAAATTCCAGGATTGCAACAGCACAGGGATAGCAACACCCAGAGCAACAATCAGAAGGCAAGAAAAAAAAGCAAGAGCAGCTAATATACATATGTACATATTACTATAAATATATATATATATATATATATATATATATATATATATATATATATATATATATATATATACACAGACACACAGTGCGGAGCAATGTAGCTAGATGGAATAAATATGTAGATATATAAACACCCACAGTACAGAGCATTGCAGCTAGGTGGAATAAATATGTAAATATATAAACACACACAGTGCGGCGCATTGTAGCTAGATGGAATAAATATATAGATATATACACTACCGCTCAAAAGTTTGGGGTCACTTAGAAATTTCCTTATTTTTAAAAGAAAAGCACTTTTTTTCAATGAAGATAACTTTAAGCTAATCAGAAATACACTCTATACATTGCTAATGTGGTAAATGACTATTCTAGCTGCAAATGTCTGGTTTTTGGTGCAATATCTACATAGGTGTATAGAGGCCCATTTCCAGCAACTATCATTCCAGTGTTCTAATGGTACAATGTGTTTGCTCATTGCGTCAGAAGGCTAATGGATGATTAGAAAACCCTTGTACAATCATGTTAGGTCTGCAATGCTGTAATTGCTGCAAATGGAGGATTCTTTGACGAAAGCAAAGTTTGAAGGAAAAAATTATTATTTCAAATACAAATCATTATTTCTAACCTTGTCAATGTCTTGACTATATTTTCTATTCATGTTACAACTCATGGTGGTAAATAAGTGTGACTTTTCATGGAAAACGCAAAATAATTGTCTGGGTGACCCCAAACTTTTGAACGGTAGTGTAAATATAAACACACCCAGTGAGGAGCATTGTAGCTAGATGGAATAAATATGTAAATATATAAACACACACAGTGCAGAGCATTGTTGCTAGATGGGATGAAACAGCACAACCGTCTACTTAGTTATCCTACATGGTATGATTATGTGCCCATACATATTCTCACCCTCCATAGCAACTGGTATTTTCCTAGTTGTATGCTGGAGGGGACCATTGTATAAGTCTATTGCATCTTTTGCATTCAAAACTATTAGGTTGTTACGTCTTTTTGCTATCTCTGCGAGCAGCCCTGCTTAGGTTGTACAGTCTGACAGCCGTTGGTAGGAAGGACCTGCGAAACCTCTCGGTTGTGCACCTGGGATGATGTAGTCTGCTGCTAAATGAGCTCCTCAGTGCATTCAGTATGCCCTGCATAGGGTGGAACTCGGACTCCAGCAGAGATGACAGTTTAGCCACCGTCCTTCTCTCTCCTATCTCCTCCACCGGGTCAAGGCGCTGCCCCAGGACAGAGCTAGCTTTCTTGATCAGTTTGTTCAGTCTCTTCCTATCGGCTGTGGTAATGCCACTGCCCCAGCAGACCACTCCAAAAGTGATGGCTGATGCCACCACCGTGTCATAGAATGTCTTCAGCAGCGCCCCTTGTACACCAAAAGACCTGAGTCTCCTCAGTAGGAACAGCCTGCGCTGTCCCTTCTTGTAGAGTGCGTCAGTATTGTGTGACCAGTCTAGTTTATTGTTCAGATGAACACCCAGGTACTTGTAGGATGTCACCATCTCGATGTCTGTTCCCTGTGTATTTATTGGTGCTGTGAGGGGTTGTCCTTGCCTGCGGCAGTCCACCACCAGCTCCTTAGTTTTCCTCGCGTTGATCTGGAGGCAGTTCCGATGGCACCAGTCCACGAAGTCCTGGATAAGCCCTCTGTACTCAGCTTCATCTCCATTGGAGATGAGGCCAACGATCGCAGAGTTTGTGAAGGATTTCCCCACCATCACCAGCCAGCTGCATCAGCTGATGCAGAAGGGCTGCACATTTGAGTGGAGTGAGGACTGTGCTGCTGCTTTTTCACGGCTTCGCTCGGTGCTCGTTGGAGCCCCCGTGCTGCAGTATCCTGACCCAAACCACCCTTTATTGTGGACACGGACACGAGCAACCAGGGCATCGGGATGGTGTTATCCCAGGACGGAGAACACAGAGAGCAGGCAGTCACTTTTTTCAGCCGCACTCTCAGCAGAGCCGAAAAGAATTTTTGTTTTACTCGCCAAGAGCTGTTGGTTGTCATCTAGGGGCTTCGTCATTTTCACCCGTATGTGTACGGGGGGAGGTTCCAGCTCAGGACGGATCATGCTTCCCTGACCTGGCTACTGAATTTTAAAGAGCCAGATGGACAGTTGGCAAGATGGCTGGAGGCACTGCAGGATTATGATTTTCAGATTGTGCATCGGGCAGGCCACCTCCATGCCAATGCTGATGCGTTGTCTCTGCGTCCCTGTGCTGTGGAAGACTGTTGGCACTGCCAGCGGGCAGAGGACCGAGACCAAGCCGTCCCACGGGCTGCTGCTGTCCGGACTGCTGTGAGCAGGAATAACACAGCGGTGCACAACTCCTCCTCAGATAATCAGTCAGCTCTCCCCAGCAATGACGTCACAGAGGCCCTCGGCACACAGCAACTGCAGAGCAAGCAGAATAGAGATACGGTCATCTCTTGGGTTTGACAGAGGTTGGACATTGGCCAGCGGCCCGCCTGGGAGGCTGTGTCCATGCTGGACCCAGAGACCAAGGTCCTACATTCCCAGTGGGCCAATCTCCGCTGTCACGAGGGTGTTGTGTATCGGCAGTGGCAGGCTCCAGCTGGGCAGCGTCATGTCTGGCAGCTGCTGGTTCCCCGGTGGCTCCGCCCCAACATGCTCCAGTTGGTCCACGGGTCGGTGGGGGCGGGCCACTTTGGGGTGACAAAGACTCTGCACCGTCTTCAGGCCGGTTCTACTGGCTGGGATGTCGCCAGGACATAGAGCTCCATGTCCACCGCTGCGATACCTGCGTGGCTCAGAAAGGGCCAACTCAACAATCCCACGCCCCCTTGCGGCAGTACCGGGTGGGAGAACCCATGGAGCGGGTAGGAGTGGACGTTCTGGGCCCTTTCCCAACCACAGATTGGGGGAACCGCTATGTGCTGGTCGCAATGGATTATTTCACCAAATGTGGCGTATGCGGAAATGAGGCATATGCGGTTCCTGATCAGAGCTCCGCCACCACAGCATCAAAGCTGGTGAACGAGATGTTTTGTTGGTTTGGCGCACCAGAGGAGCTGCACAGCGATCAGGGATGGAACTTTGAGGCAGAGGTCTTCGGGGAGGTCCGCAGGCAGTTGGGCATCCGGAAGACCTGGACCACCCTGCTGCATCCACAGAGCAATGGCCTGGTCGAACGTTTCAATCGGACGCTAACCACCCAGCTCGCCATCCTAGTGGACCAGCGACAGTGAGACTGGGACCTGCATCTGCCCTTTGTTCTGTGGGTGTACCGGACGGCAGCTCAGGAATCTACCCAGTGCACCCCTGCAGCACTGATGTTTGGACATGAGCTGCACACACTGGTGGATTTGGTGTTCACCACCCCCCCTCCCCCGGAGCCGGAGGTGGAGGGCAAACCAGGGCTGGATTATTTGTTTTGCTTGAGAGAATGTTTCCACATGGTGCATGAACTGGCTCGGGAGGCCCTGGCAGCGGCAGGGAGTCGGCAGAAGTGGGCATACGACTCCCACTGCCAGGGGAGGAACTTTGCACCAGGGGATCAAGTCTGGGTTTTCTTCCCGGAGCGCAAAAAGGGACTGTCGCCAAAACGGGCGGGCCATTGGTCGGGACCGTGCGTGGTCCTACAGAAACTGTCAGATGTAGTGTACAGGGTGAGGCTGCAGAAAAGGAACTGGGTCTTGGTGCTTCATCGTGACCGTCTCATCCCGTACCAGCCATCTGCCCCGTGGGTGGTCGAGCCAGAGGCTTCATCCCGACCGGATACCCCAGTCAAAGAGCAAATGGACAATAACAGGCCTGTGTGTCCTGGTCGCCGACAATGGCGGCCACCCTGACACCTGGACGGATCTGTGTTGGACTTTTGAGTTGGACTTTATTATTCTGGGGACAGAAACCAGTCCAGGGGGGACAGTGTAACGTTGGGGCTGTGATAAGGGGGCGGGAGTCACCTGGCATGCTTGTACCGCAGAGGATTCAAGTACTGTATCTGTGTGTTCTAAGCGTTATTCGTGTGTGCCATTATAACTGTAATAAGACCAGTTGTGATAGCGTTGTGTCCCTATACATGCCAAATCATGTGTCTGTGTCACCATGAGCTTAATGAGGGTCTGTGTAAATGACCTCCCCTCCGTTCTGTGTTGTGTGTGTATAAATAAAGCCTGTTTCATCAAAGTCATCCCTCCTTATTGTGTGAGCCCTTGCAACGTCACAATATGGACTATGCAGAAAGTCACATAGTACTGGTGCTTTAAAGGTTCCCAAAGCATCTTTCATACGGCCCTCAAAACATTCAAAATGTCCTTCTCTGTACCTAAATGCAGTTGCAGCCTAAATTCACTGATGTGCACAGTTCACTCAATGAAGAGTGTAGGAGTAGTGCAGTAGGCTGGATTTCCTTTGTGTGCTGGTAATTGGCGTGTCTGCAAAAGAAACCATCCAGAGATAATGGTCCCGATTTATGTTCCTCAACATGACGCAGCACGCCATGATGCACTCTGGGCTCACGTGTGCTTCCGCTGCACTGAGCGTTGGAAGACAGTAATTGTCGTAGCTCTGGGTCACTCAGGAAGCGGCGGGGAGGCCGATGTTGCCTGTGGGACGTCTAATGTATTCTGTGGTTTTACACATATCGCCCTGATGGCTGTGCTGAGAAACTCCAAATTAGAAAAAGTGCATCAGTGTGGCGCACATAAAACATCCTCCTCTGTACATTTCCTGACCAATCTAGGGAAGCCAGTGTGATGGTGGATCGATGTCGTGTATTAGAGTCAACAGTCACTCCATGGCAGCTCAGAACATCGCTTTTTACACCACGGGGTCACATTACAGATGGTTTTTCTTCTCTTTAGGCAGCAGGTGCCCCTATAGATTTCCTTATGTACAACCAATTTCTCACAACATGTAGCTACTCAAATTAAATTTTCTCTTTCAAAACACACTGGGAGGAGTTTTATTGCTCTAAACACAATCAAATTCACCAAATAGTTTCTGAAGTCAGAGAATCGACAGTCAGATGTGCAATGTACACCCTCCCAGCAGCAGGCTCAAGTCAGATGTTTTGTTTTTGTTTTGTTTTTGTTTGTTTGTTTGTTTGTTTGTTTGGGTTTTTTGGGGGGGTCTAAGCTGTAATTTAGCACAAAAAAAATTGTCATTCAAAACTGGGCTCATATTTAGCCCCAAAACAGCCATTGAAAACTGGGTTGTGCCTAATATTGACCAGGAACCCTGGTTGAAAAACATATGTGGGGAAGTAGTCTGTCAAGAAATTTTGGCTGGCTGATGAAAATTTCAGAATTAAAAAAAAAAAAAAAGTGGGACTGGACAAAAAAAGTTGTAAATTTACCAGGATAAAGTAGCAGAATTTAGGAGAAAAAAAGTTGAAAATTTCAGAGAAAAAAAATTGAAAATTTCTGAGAAAAAAGTTCCAAATATCTAAGAAAAAAAAAGTTGCAAATTTCTGAGAAAAAAAGTTGCAAGTATCTGAGAAAAAGCTGCAAATTCAGGAGAAAATAGTTGCAAATTTCTGAGAAAAAGTTGCAAATTTATGAGAAAAAAGTTCTAAATTTATGAGAAAAAGCTGCAAATTCATGAGAAGAAAAGTTGCACATTAATGAGAAAAAAGTTACAAATTTCTTAGAAAAAAGTTGCAAATTCATGGGAAAAATGTTGCAAATTTATTACAAAACAATATCAAATTTACCGGAATAAAGTAACAAATTTATGAGGAAGAAGTTGCAAATTTCTGAGGAAAAAAGTTGCAAATTTATGAGAAAAAAGCTGCAAATTCATGAGAAAAAAACTGCAAATTGCTTAAAAAAAAGTTCCAAATTTCTGAGAAAAAAATTGCAAATCTTTTACAAAACAATATCAAATTTGCCAGAATAAAGTAACAAATTTGTGAGAAAAAAGTTCCAAATTCATGAGAAAAAAAATTGCAAATTTCTGAAAAAAATGTTGCAAATTAATGAGAAAAAAGTTACAAATTTCTTAGAAAAAAGTTTCAAATTCATGAGAAAAAAGTTGCAAATTTATGAGAAAAAGTTGCAAATTTCTGAGAAAAAAGTTGCAAATTCAGGAGAAAATAGTTGCAAATTTATGAGAAAAAGTTGCAAATTTATGAGGAAAAAGTTGCAAATTCATGAGAAAAAGTTGCAAATTTATGACAAAACAATATCAAATTTACCAGAACAAAATAACAAATTTATGAGAAAGAAGTTGCAAATTTCTGAGAAAAAAGTTGCAAACCAATGAGAAAAAAAAATTGCAAATTCATGAGAAAAAAGTTGTAAATTCATGAGAAAAAGCTGCAAATTTACAAGAAAAAAGCTGTAAATTACAAAAGAACAGTTGCAAATTTATGAGAAAAAGGTTGCATATTTACCAAAATAAAGTAGCAAATGTATGGGAAAAGTTTCAAATTTACAAGCAAAATAAAAGTAAAACAAAATTATGAGAAAAATTTTGAAATTTATGAGAAAACTATCAAATTTATCAAAATAAAATATCAAATTTATGAGAAAAAGTTGCAAATTTACCACAATAAAACAGCAGATTTGTGGGGAAAAGTTGCAATTTTACAAGCAAGATAAAAGTTAAAAAATTATGAGAAAAAAGTTTTAAAGTTACAAAAAAATGTGAGAAAACAGTTCCAAATTTGCAAGAAAAAATAAGATAAGATAAGCCTTTATTAGTCCCAGAATGGGGAAATTCCAGAAGTAGGAAATATTCCATCAAAAAAGGAAAAGTCCTAAATTCTGAGGATTTTTTTGCCTTGTTACTTAGTATTGTGCTTCAACTGCATTTTAATTAGTTATGCAACATGACAGAGAAGCATATGTCTTAATATAAAATTTAGACCTGTAGCAGGTTTAGGCACTGAGGCCATTAATTCATCTGTCTGTTGTAAACTGAAGATGAAAAAAGGACAGTTTAATTTGAAGCATTTAGGTGGAGAAGGATTCTTTTGGTATAAATAATCAGTGCTAGTTGTAGAAGAGCTTGGAATAACGAGGCGATGTGACTTATAAACCAAAGTTTATTATCAGCTTCGCTCCTCTAACAAGTCTCATCTCAGTGCAGAAGCAGAAGTAGAATAAGAGAGCGAACACATTCAGCTCTACATACTTATACCTACACATAACAAAAGACATTGCATATCAAAGCTGACATCCCGCATTAGCTTAATCCCCCCTCCTTTGTTTTCGTACTCCTCCACCTGACCCTGGGTGGTCAGGGCGATCGATCTGGTCTCCACCGCAGCGCCTCGGATGCACTTTGATCTTCGCTGGCGGTTGAGACCTCTTGTCCTGTTCTGAGGTGTGAAGTCGTTGTACATATGTAATCACCAAACATTCTCACATGCTTATACATATGTAGGTTATGGGATATATGATTAATATAAACCACAGCCCCCCCCAAACGACTAAGAAAAGGACAATAATAAAAAAAATTCACAGTTTAAGATAATTACTATGACATACTAACTGTTAAACCTCTTGACAAGGAAGAAACTTTCCAGCAGCTATGCTCCTGTAGAGAATTCAGTGGTAATCATAACAGCGTAGTAATATCACAAGTCAGTCTTAAACTGTCACAGCACAATCTGATAAATTAGTGAACAACTTTTGAGTAGTTTGCATCAGTCCCTGTGCCGGCTGGGTTTTAATCTTCTCCCGAATCTGCTGTGGGTCTGCTTGGGCGTCCTGGTGGGACCTTCCTGTAAGGAATCTGCAGCTTGGGGAGGAGAGTGATTATTTGTTCCCTGCAGGGGGGCTGAGTCTTTTCTCTTGGGGGGTCTACCCGGCCGAGGTGCTCTTGCCAACCGTGCAGGTTCGTCTCTCAACAAGAAGGCAGGTTTAAGTCTGTCAATGCTGACTGTTTCTTTTCTGTCCCCTAAATCAAGCACAAAATGCTTATCACCAGGTTCCAGCACTCTGAATGATCCATCGTATGGTGGACGGAGGGTTGGTTTTAAAGCTTCATGCCTAACAAAAATGAATTCGGCGTTTTTTAAAGCTTGGGGGACAAAAACCCGTGGAAAAGAGTAATGTGCCGGTCCGGGGAGAGAGTCAGGTCCGTTTCTGCCTAAAAGCCTCAGGGCTGGAAGATGCCCCGGCTCTGGGTTCTCTGGTAAAAATTCACCTGGAAGTCTGAGAGGTTGTGCAAAAACTAATTCTGCTGGGGAGGCGTCTAGATCCTCTTTAGGCGCAGCACGCAACCCCAATAAAACCCAGGGAAGTTTATTCACCCAATCTGTATCCGTTAGTGAGGCTCTGAGGGCGGCCTTTAAAGATCTGTGAAAGCGCTCGCATAACCCATTAGCCTGAGGGTGATAAGCGGTGGTGCGGTGAATTGTCGCCCCTAAGCTGCTGGCCATGGCTGACCAAAGCTCCGAGACAAATTGAGGCCCCCTATCGGACGTGATGTCCGATGGGACGCCGAAACGTGCCACCCAGTTTGTTAAAAAAACGCGAGTGACTTCCTCCGCTGTGGTTGACGCCAGAGGGACCGCTTCAGGCCAGCGCGTAGTACGATCTATCATTGTTAACAGGTGTGTGAAACCTTGAGAGGAAGGTAGTGGTCCCACGAGGTCGACATGAACGTGGTCGAACCTTCTAGCTGGGATTCGAAAAGGCTCTAGAGGGGCTTTTGTGTGTTTGTGTATTTTGGCGCGCTGACAAGACATGCAAGTTTTTGCCCATTCTTTTACGTTTTTGCACAGGCCGGGCCACACAAACTTTTCGGCGACCATTTTAACCGAAACGTGCACGCCCGGGTGCGCGAGGGAGTGAATTGAGTCGAAAATACGGCGGCGCCATGCAGCTGGGACTACCGGGCGAGGTCGGCCGGTTGAGATGTCGCATATTAGGGGGGGTACACCGTCGCGTAAACCCCTTTCCTCCAGCCTTAACCCTGTTGGTCCAGACAGGAGTGCGCGCACGTCTGCGTCACTACTTTGCTCCTCCGCCATGACTGCGTAATCTATCCCTACGTGAAGTGGGGCCGCGTATGTGTCCGCGTTGGCGAAGAGTTCTGCGGCTGAGGTAGTATAATCTGTCTCCTCGCGCTCTGGCGATGTCACAGCGCGAGAGAGGCAGTCTGCTACCACGTTAAGTTTGCCTGCCACATGTCGAATGTCTGTGGTGAACTCTGAAATTGCAGCTAGCTGTCTTTGTTGCCTGCCTGACCATGGTTCTGAAATTTTAGCCATCGCAAAGGTGAGCGGTTTGTGGTCTACAAAAGCTGTGAAACGCCGCCCCTCTAACCAGAACTGGAAGTGGCGGATGGATAAATGAAGCGCTAGCAGCTCCCTGTCAAAAGTGCTGTATTTACGCTCAGTCTGGTTTAACGATTTGCTGAAAAATGCCAAAGGTTGCCAGGTTCCGCCAACGTGTTGTTCCACAACTGCCCCTATGGCCAGGTCTGAAGCGTCTGTGGTTAGCGCAATGCGGGCCAAGGGATCAGGGTGAACCAACAATGTGGCGTTAGCTAGGGCACTTTTTACTTCCGCGAAGGCGCGTTCGCGCTCCGGGGTCCATTCGACCGCGTTGGAAGGCTTTTGTTTTCTGAGTGCGTCATATAGGGGCTGCATGAGTTGAGCTGCATGGGGGAGGAAACGGCTGTAAAAATTAACCATTCCCGAAAATTCTTGCAGCGACTTGACCGTTTGTGGCCGTGGAAAATTTTTTACTGCGCAAACTTTTTCTGGCAGTGGGACTGCCCCCTTCGGTGAAACTCTGTGTCCCAAAAAATCAATTTGTGACACGCCGAATTTGCATTTGGCTGGATTGATTATTAACCCGTGCTCTTCTAGTCTCTGAAAAACCATAGTGAGATGTTGTTCGTGTTCTTCCTCCGACGAGCTGGCTACCAGCATATCGTCGAGGTAGACGAACACGAAAGGGAGATCGCGTAATACCGCATCCATCATCCGCTGAAAGGTTTGAGCAGCGCCTTTGAGGCCAAAAGGCATCCGCAAAAATTCGAAAAGACCGAAGGGGGTTATTACAGCTGTTTTAGGAATGTCTTCCGCTCGAACGGGGACTTGGTGATAGCCACAGACCAGGTCTATTTTAGAAAAAATGCACGCACCCACCAGATGTAGTGAAAAATCTTGGATGTGAGGAATTGGGTAGCGGTCATGTGCTGTCGCATTGTTTAATCTGCGGTAATCGCCGCACGGTCTCCAAGAACCGTCGGATTTCGGAACCATGTGTAGTGGCGATGCCCAGGGGCTTTTTGAGCGTCTGATAATGCCTAGTTTTTCAAGGGTGGTAAACTCGTCCCGAGCTATGGCGAGCTTGGTCGCGTCTAAGCGCCGAGCTTTGGCGAATACGGGTGGGCCCGTTGTGGGAATAAAGTGTTCAACCCCGTGCTTAGCCACTGTAGCTGAGAATTTGGGAATTGTGAGTGCTGGAAATTGGGTGAGGAGTTGATCAAACTTACCTCCTGCTGTAGTGACGTTGGCCTGCACGGGTGGTGGAGAAACTCGAGCTGAGCAGGGAATAGAAGCAAATGACAATGCATTAACCAAGCGTCTATTTGCTAGATCGACTAATAGCCCATGTGCACACAAAAAATCCGCGCCCAACAAGTTAAAACTCACCGCCGCTACAATAAATGTCCATCTGTAGTTGCGGCCATGAATGCAGAGGGGCAGATTCCTTTCACCATAAGTGTCGATGATGGAGCCGTTGGCTGCCATTGCTCCATTGCCCCGGGGGCCCATGGCCCGGTCTGCGTGGGAGGGCATGATAAAACTCAGTTGAGCTCCAGTGTCAATTAGGAACTGTTTGCCGGTGTGTCTGTCAGTTACATAGAGAAGCTTGTTTTTTTCGCCGAGAACCGCAGCCGTTAACGGTTCTCGGCTTTGGCGCTTCCCGAACTCTTGAACTTGCAGGGGGGAAACGCATTTGTAAGCCTTCTCGGCGAAACGGTGGTGGTAATAACAGACGTCACTCCGTCTGTTGCGTGTTGGCCGTGTCGCCGCCATGGTGGGCGGGCTCTGCTCAGTGGTTTGTGGCTCCCCGTTGCTCTGGACATCAGCGCTGAGATCTGCGGATGCTGCTGTGGCCGTCTGTTCACTGCAGGCGTTGACGAGTCGCTGCGCTTCGCGAGCCAGCGCGCGGAAGTCTTGCTGGGTGCTGCATCGCATGTTGACAAGCGTCCCTCTCATGTGTGGCGGCAGAGTACTGAGGAAGATATATTGGAAGAGGAAGTTGTCATTGTCCTCTTCCTTGAGCTGCAGCATGTCCTCCATGAGGGCCTTGGTTCTGCATCCTCTGTGGACGTAGATCGCCAGGATCCTCTCTGCTCTCTCCTCGGCAGAGGGGACGAAATTCTCCACGATGGTCGCCTTAAGTTCTCTATATTTGTCCTGGGCCGGCGGCCGCTGGATTATGCTCCGCGCACATCTCGAAGTGGCAGCGTCGAGTTTGGCGACGATGTGATAAAATTTTGTGTCGTCAGCCGTTATGCCCGCCAGTGCAAACTGAGCCTCAGCTTGCTGAAACCACGAGCTCGGGTCTTCCTGCCAGAAGTCCGGCAGCTTGACGGTGACGACGCATGTGTGGGCCGTCCCTGATGTGTCCGCAGGTTGAGAGTGCCTTCCTTCGGCTCTCGCGGCGGAGCTGGTGCTCGGTTGAGCCCTCTCTGTAACTTCTGCCGTGGGGGAACGTCGTCCATCTGTTCCCCTGTCTGCATGGGCGCCGGCGTCTGCCTGGGTCGCCTCTGATGAGTCAGTCGCGGGAGAACGCCTCTGGTCCATCCTCGCGTCGGGGTCACCAGTGTAGAAGAGCTTGGAATAACGAGGCGATGTGACTTATAAACCAAAGTTTATTATCAGCTTCACTCCTCTAACAAGTCTCATCTCAGTGCAGAAGCAGAAGTAGAATAAGAGAGCGAACACATTCAGCTCTACATACTTATACCTACACATAACAAAAGACATTGCATATCAAAGCTGACATCCCGCATTAGCTTAATCCCCCCTCCTTTGTCTTCGTACTCCTCCACCTGACCCTGGGTGGTCAGGGCGATCGATCTGGTCTCCACCGCAGCGCCTCGGATGCTCTTTGATCTTCGCTGGCGGTTGAGACCTCTTGTCCTGTTCTGAGGTGTGAAGTCGTTGTACATATGTAATCACCAAACATTCTCACATGCTTATACATACCTCATACAGGTATACATACAGACCTCCCGTCACATGAACAGCTTCTTCCCCTCTGCCATCAGACTGCTGAACACTAAGTGACTTATTGACTCTCGTGCACTATGTACAGCAGCTCAACCAGACTCATGTCAATCATCACTGTTTTCTTCCTGCATTACCGACTGCACTATATGGTTCTCCACATTATCTGCTGCTCGCTAATATATTTAAACTGCTGACTAGTATTACTCACTCTTATTCTAGACTTTATTGCATGTATAGTTTATTTATTTTATTTTATCATGTTTAATGTTGCAGCATTGCACCGAGACAAATTCCTAGTTTGTGTACTACATGAACAATGGCAATAAATCTGATTCTGATTCTGAGTCTGATTCTGATATGTAGGTTATGGGATATATGATTAATATAAACCACACTAGTCATTTATCTGATATTGTGCTGACACTGTGTGGGGGGTTCTCCACCTAGAGTCGGAAGCCGGGGGGAAGATAGAACAAAGGACTGAAGGAGAAAGTGGCACCGGGGAGTCTCAGACGTAACAGAAAGGACTATTCGCCTCCTCAGAAGCGGGACTGGTGTTATATGATGTTAATGTGCCACGCATGTCTTTGAATGAATGAATGAATGAATGAATTTATTTCGGATAGTACATTACAGGTTAAAAGAAACTGTATAATATAACAACAAGGTCAAATTAGACAAAGCCTCCTTCTACTATACAATTCCACGTGAGTTATCCGAAATGGGTGATGGCTGAAGCCGCAGCTTATATTGCCCACCCATATTCCATCCAAGAATTCAAAGGAGAAAAAAGAGAAAACAAGACAAGAGCGATTACAATTTAAAACAAGGCTAAGACAAAATATGACTGAGAGAAAAAGAAAACTGAGCTAGTCTAAGTTAAGCGGTTACTATTCAAAAACAAATCTAAGACATAGTGTCACAGAGAAAAAAGAAAAACTAAGCTATAACACAACACAGGCTGGAAATGTCAATCCTTATGTGAGTTTACATGTCGTCTTGTAAATATGTTTGGAGTATTTCTTCCTTTAGTTTTTGTTTAAATTGTCCAAGCTTTGTACATGATTTTAATTCAGGTCCAAAATCGTTCCATAATCTGACTCCTTGCACTGAAATACAGTGTTGCTTGGTAGTTGTTCTCACTGTAGGCTTTTGAAATATACATGTTCCTCTGAAGTGATATCGTTTCTCCCTTGTTTGGAACAACTTTTGGATATTTGCGGGCAGTGATAGATTCTTCACTTTGAACATTATTATTGCGGTTTTAAAGTCGATCAGATCTTTCAACTTGAGAGTTTTTTGTTTAAGAAAAAGTGGGTTTGTTGGTTCCCTGTAAGCTGCTTTGTTGATTATTCTAATAGCTCTCTTTTGAAGCATAAAGAGTGGATATATGTTTGTTTTATATGTATTTCCCCATACTTCATTACAATATGTCATGTATGGGAGTATTAATGAATGATACAAGGTGTATAGTGTGGGTTGATTCAGCAAATTTTTCACTCTGTGTAATATTGCAATTGATTTGGATACTTTACCTTTTATATAATTAATATGTGGCTTCCAACACAGTTTGTTATCAATTATTACTCCAAGGAATTTAGTTTCGGATACCCTTTCAATCTCTACACCATTTACACTGAGTTTGGGTACTGGGTAGTTGTGATGGTTGTTAAAGACTATAAATTTTGTCTTGCTTAAATTGAGCTTTGTCCACTGAGTGTATTGTTTTTGCTCCCTGGGTTTCATGGGACGGAAATAAAGGTTATAAAAAGGAGGCGACCAGAGACGCAGATAGAGTATTTTCTGTGCCTGATGATGGAAGAGGAATAAACTTCATTTGTCATCCAGCTCGCTGTTTCGTCTGCATTCATCTTCCACAATATCCAGTTTTTCTCCTATTTATTACTGTCTAAAATACAACTTCACCTTTTAATTCTCTGTTCATTCTCATGGGCGGCCACTTCCTGACAATTAACCCATGTCTAAATGATTTTCACTTGGCTATTAAAACTATAAATAAAACATCAACAACAATATTGCTTCCTTCAAAGTCCGCCTTGTGTTTAGGGATGGTGGTGTAATAATTTCTGTTTTTCTGAATGTCATTGCTGCCTAATTCTTTGGTTCATTTCTAAATCAGAACATTTTTCTTTTTCTCTCCTTGGAGCGTCTCTTCGCTGAAGGTGGGAACTAAACAATTATTTTATTACAATCACAGAAGAATTGTGATTGTGATAATGAGCACAGTTAAAGTTCCTATTTAATGATTAAAATGGTCTGTTCATGGGTTTTAACCACTGATTTCAATTTAAAAAAAAAAAATAGCTCAAGTCCCATTAGCGAGTACAGAGCTGAATGAAGCCACCAGGCCGCCATATTAGTATACCCAAAACATTCAGCGAGTCAATAGCGAATGAATGGGTTTAGGAGTAAATGATGTCACTTTTCCCTCAATAACTTCCCACAGGATTAACAGATTTTGAATTTCTTGGTATGGAGACACAGCTTATAATCTTGCGCAACTGGTGAACTATAGAAATCGAGTTGACATTATGTTTAGCGGCCGTGGGAAGGCTGGATAATCAGAAAAGTCAAGCCAAGGCCAGTAGTTCTGTGAGTAATGCATGCATTAAGTGTGTTTAGGCATGTTGTCATAATAACAGTCCTAATGAGTAAACTAAAATATCATGCAGTGCTTTAATCTTGCTAGTTTACTCATATAGGACTATTGTGCGTGTATGCGTGCGTGTGTGTGTGTGTGTGTGTGTGTGTGTGTGTGTGTGTGTGTGTGTGTGTGTGTGTGTGTGTGTGGTGATGATCCTAGAACCGCCCCTGAATAAGAGTGCTTTCACACCTAAATTCATTTAATTTGGTCTCAATCAGTTGACAAGTTTGTTTTACTTTGTATTGTTTTCTCCTCGGTTCGGTCCCCTTTCACACTGGCAAAAATTGAGGCAGACCATAAGCAGACCAAACTGTGTCACATTAAATCCCACGAGACTTACATCAGAACGTTCTCTGTTCTTATTGGTCAGATTTTTTTTTTGCAGCTGGAACAGGAAAGGTAAACACAGAAAGTAGGATGACTATCGTGTATTTATGCATTTCTGTCTTTGAACCTTTGGGAGGTCTAAATTTTCTTTTGAGGTGCAACTACAACATAGATAAAATACCTATTAAACTGTCAAACTTTCATAGGCAGATGCTACTTTGCTGGAGGCTGGTATACGAGCACAATTTTACACCTCATACATATTACATTTGGAATAATCAAGACATTTGTTTTAAGCACAGATCTTTATTTTTTAATAAATGGGTGGATAAGAATATTTTGCTTGTTAGTCAATTAGTAAGGACGGTCATTTATTTTCATATCGTGAGTTTCTTGAACATTTTAATTTTCCTGTTACTCCTAGAAAATTTGCTATTGTTATGGATGCTATTCCCTCAGGGAGCAAGCTTCTAGTTTCTTCTGCACCCAGGACTGCTCCACCTGATGTTTTGCCACAACTTTTTATTGGTAACACAGAACCATTTCTTGATGTTAAAACAAATAAATGTATAAAAGAAGTGCTTCAGAGGGAAGTGGCTTGTAAACCTGCATCTGTCTTTGTTACCTCTGCCAAGGAGGTAATGTTTTTACCGGGGTTTGTCTGTTTGTCTATTACCAACATAACTCAAAAACCTATGAACGGATTTTGATGACATTTTCAGGAAAGGTGTGTAATGGCACGGGGAACGGATGATTAGATTTTGGTGATGATCTGAGAGTGCATACCTCCACCAAGGCCTTTGTTTGTATTTGTGCAGCAGGATTACGCAAAAAGTACTGGATGGGTTTGGATTAAATTTTCACCAGAGGTGGTTCTTGGGCTAGAGAGGGATCCATTATATTTTGGTGATGATCTGAGAATGCATACTTCAGCCAAGGCTCTTGTCTTCTCACAGTGTGTTAGCAACAATACTCCAAAACTGATGGACAGACTTTGATACAATTTTCACCACAACTGGCTATAGGCCTAAACACAAACCCATTACATTTTGGAGGTGATCCATGAGAAACAGAAGGAGCCTTGGCGGAGGTATGCGCTCTGTGAGTGCTTTTTTAGTTTGGAGTAATGATTTTGGTTATGTAAATTGGAAAAATGTTTGGGCACTGCCAAGAAAATTTTTCATCACCAACAAGGTTAGAAAAGTTTCTATAAAAAATTTTCACAGTTGTTATCCGGTCAACAAGTTTCTGTTGACATAATGATGGGCTCAGGGAACCCACACACAGGCTCGGGAAAGATTTAAGGCTTTATTCAACAACCAGTGGTGTTTAAATGCGTGAAAGGAAGTGTGGATGTAGTGTGGGTGAACAAGGAGCGTCGAGAGCGGAACAGTTCGCCGTGCAGCCAGGCAACCGTGCAGGTGAGATGGTGGCTGGCGTTGGCGACGCTGATGCTGCCTGGAGGACAGCGCTCCCGGCGTACTGGAGAGAGGATTGACGGGGAAGAGGCGAGGATAAGGAAGTCCGCCGCCCTGGAGGTCCACCTGTGCACAGGGGAGAAGCTGGAGAGAAGGTAAGAGGAATTACGCAGCTTACGTGCTTGGTAGAAGGTACGCTGGCCAGGATGAATCGGTCGAGCGCTGGAGGTAAGGGAGCTTAGACAAGCAGACGGCTCCAGGCCGAGGCTGAGGGCAGAGGGAGTTATATAGGCAGAGGCTGATGAGGCACAGGTGTGCGCGCCACTGGCACTGATGACAGGCGAGAGCGAGTTGTAACAGTACTCCCCCCCCGAGCAGCGCCTCCCGGCGCTGGCTTACCTGGGTGTGCCCGGTGGAACTCCGTGATGAGACTCTTATCCAGCACCCAGGACGGGGGCACCCAGGATGTGCATTCAGGGCCATATCCCTCCCAGTCCACCAGACACTGGAGACCGCGACCACAGCAGCAGGAGTCCAGGATGGCCATGACCCCCCATGCCGGATCGCCGTCGATCATCCTGGGGGGAGGAGGGGCTCTGGGAGGAGGACAGAGAGGGTCAGAAACAACAGGTTTAATATGGGAAACGTGAAATGTTGGACAGACCCGGAGGGAGGGGGGGGAGACCCAAACGCACAGCCACCGGATTAATTATCTTAGTTATGGGGTAGGGACCGATGAAGCGCTGCGCCAGCTTTCTCCTCTCAGCCTTCAACTTGATATCTCGGGTAGACAACCATACCTGCTGGCCCACCTGATAGCTGGGAGCGGCCCTCCTGTGGCGATTGGCGACTTGGGAATTGCGCTCCGCTGTGCGTAAAAGCGCCTGGCGCGTCTTGGTCCAAATACGCCGGCAGCGCCTCAGATGTACCTGGACGGAGGGGACCGCCACCTCACCTTCCTCTTCGAGAACAAGGGCGGGTCATACCCCAGGGACGCCCGGAAGGGAGACATTCCGATGGCCGATGACAAGGTTGAGTTGTGGGCGTACTCAACCCAGGGTAGGCAGGTGCTCCAGGAAGAGGGGCTAGAAGAGGTGACGCAGCGCAAATCTGCCTCCAGCTCCTGGTTAGTGTGCTCACACTGTCCGTTCGATTGAGGGTGGTGGCCGGAAGACAGACTCACCGTGGCCCCCAGTGCATTACGGAAGGACTTCCAAACCCTGGACACAAACTGAGGCCCCCGATCCGAGACCACATCCGCCGGGATCCCGTGCAACCTGACCACGTGTTGGTTTAATAAGTCGGCCGTCTCTCGTGGCAAAGGGAGCCCGTGGAGAGGCACGAAATGGGCCGCCTTGAAGAATCGGTCGACGATGGTCAGGATGGTGTCATAGGAGTTAGACTTGGGGAGACCGGTGACGAAGTCCTGAGCCACGTGAGACCAGGGCCTACTGGGGCCCGGCAATGGGTGGAGGAGACCAGCTGGGGGAGAAGTAGAGGTTTTACCCGTTGTGCACTGGGGGCAGGCACGGACATAGCTGGTGACGTCCCTCCTAAGACCAGGCCACCAAAAGGATCGTTGGAGGAGCTCCACCAGCCAGGAGATGCCAGGGTGACAGGCGAACTTGGCAGTATGAGCCCAGTGGATGGCGTCGCCCCGGACCGATGATGGAACGAACAGTCTCCCGACTGGGCCACCACCAGAATTAGGTTCCGCCTCCTGTGCCTTCCGGACCTTGGCCTTAATCCCCCACGAGACGGCCCCCACGACGCATGAGGTGGGCAGGATGATGTGGTCCCGATCCTCTGGGTCTTCAGGGGTGAATTGTCTGGACAGCGCATCCGGTTTGCTGTTCTTGGAACCGGGGCAATAGGTGATGGTAAACTTGAAGCATCCAAAGAAGAGTGACCAACGCGCCTGGCGGGCATTCAGACGCTTGGCCATCCTCAGGTACTCCAAGTTCTTGTGATCAGTCCAGACCACAAACGGCTGAGCTGCTCCCTCCAACCAATGACGCCACTCCTGCAGTGCGAGCTTCACCGCCAGGAGCTCCCTGTCACCGACGTCGTAATTTCGTTCTGCAGGGGAGAGGCGCCGGGAGAAGAAGGCGCAGGGACGCACCTGCCCATCCACCGGTGAACGCTGGGACAGCACTGCCCCCACCCCCATGTCGGATGTGTCCACCTCGACCAGGCACTGGAGAGTCGGGTCAACCTGGATGAGGACCCGGGAGGAGGCAAACTCTGTCTTCAGGGTCTCAAAGGCCAATGCTGTGTCCTCAGTCCATTGGAATGGCACCTTGGGGGAGGTGAGGCGGGTCAAGGGAGCGGCGATGGCGCTGTACTTCGGCACGAAGCGGCGGTAGAAATTAGCGAACCAGAGAAATTGTTGCACCCATTTCTTGGAGGAGGGGACGGGCCATTCCACCACCACCTTGACCTTAGCCGGGTCGGGGAGAACCTGGTTGTGAGCGACGACGAACCCCAGGAAGGAAGTTTGGTTGGTGTAGAACTCACACTTCTCCGCTTTAACGTACAGCCTGTTCTCCAGAAGTCGTTGAAGGACCCGCCTCACATGGACCTGATGCTCCTCACGGGACCGGGAGAAGATCAGGATGTCGTCCAGATAAACAAAGACGAAGACCCCCAGGAAGTCCCGAAGAACGTCGTTGATGAGGCATTGGAAGATGGCCGGAGCGTTGATGAGCCCAAACGGCATGACCAGATACTCAAACACCAGCGGCGTCCGGGCCGCTGGGCGTCCGGAACCCCGTCTTCCACTCATCACCCTCCAGGATCCGAACAAGGTGGTACACACTGCGCAGGTCCAGCTTGGTAAACCAGGAGGCCCCCTGGAGGGAGTTGAAGGCCGAGTCCATCAGGGGCAGCGTGTACTTATCTCTTATCGTGATGTCATTAAGAGCCCGGAAGTCGATATACGGCCGCAGGGACCCGTCCTTCTTACCCACGAAGAAGAATCTGGCTCCAACCGGGGATGAGGAGGGCTGGATGATGCCTGCGCTGAGAGACTCCATAATTTAAGCGTCCATAGCATCGTGCTCTGGGGCTGATAGGCTGTAGAGGCGGCCAGATGGTAGGGGCGCCCGTGGGCGGAGGTTTATGTCGCAGTCGTAGGGGCGGTGGGGGGGAAGAGACAGTGCTTTGGACTTACTGAAGACTAGGCCCAGGTCGTGGAACTCCGGGGGTACCAAGGAGAGGTCTGGCGGTGGTGAGTCAGGAGCAGGGAGCGGCACCGACGGGGCACAGACAGTGGACTGGAGGCAGGTGCTCATGCAAAAGGTGCTCCAGGAGAGGACGCTGCCGGACTGCCAGTCGAAGGTGGGATTGTGAAGACGCAGCCAGGGATAACCCAGGATGACAGGTGAAGCCGAGGTGGGTAATACGAAGAGGCTGAGATCCTCCCTATGGTTGCCGGAGACGATGACTGGGACCGGGTTAGTCCTGTGGGTGACTTGCTCAAGAGGTGTATGGGCAAGAGTGACCAGGTTAATGGGAGCTGGCAGCGCTTGGCAGGGGATGTCCAAACGGGTTACCAGGCTTTGAGAAATGAAATTCTGTTCCGCGCCGAGTCCACCAGTGCGTGTGTGACATGGCCCGTGGGGTTATGACAGAACCTAACCGGGAGGAGGCATTTAGTGAGGGGATTAGAGTGGGACACGTCCGCGAGGCCCCCTACAGCGACTCGCGGACGTCCCCTTTTGGCCGAATCGGACAGTCTTCCACAGAGTGGAAGACTGTCCACTTTTTTTTTTTTTTTTTTTTCACCCCACTTATATCACGGACACACAGATCGTCCTAAATGTCTCCTGAGCCGGTGGACGGAGCCACTGTTTATAGCAGGATACGATACAGCAGAGAACAGCTGCTAGCATTCAACCGCCACCCGGTCCCATTGGAAAAACTCGACATACCGAGAGAACTGAGGCGAAAACGCCGCGGCTGCCGGGCTGGAGTAAGGCGGAGGACAAAAAATATAAGGTACAGACCCTCCCTTCCATCTGTTGTCATGGGAAATGTACGGTCGATACTGGGAAAGTTAGATGAGCTAGCGGCTATCTCCCGTTATGATAGCACATACCGGGAGTGCTCTCTCCTTTTGTTTACTGAGACGTGGCTAACTGAACTAGCAGCAGATGCTAACATTGAGCTGGAGGGTTTTCACATGATACGAGCTGACCGAACACCAGACAGTGGCAAGGCTAGGGGCGGTGGAGTGATAATGTATGTTAACAACAACTGGTGCAGACCGGGACATATCACTGTTAAACAACGACACTGCAGCAAAGACATTGAGTTGCTAGCTGTTAGCATGAGGCCTACATATCTCCCGAGAGAACACTCACACGTGATCTGCATTGTTGTTTATGCAAATCCGACGGCGAACGCTGGGACAGCACGTGACGTCATCCATTCAGTAACCAGCAGGCTGCAGACAGAACACCCAGATGCTCTTCTCCTCATCTCAGGCGATTTCAACCATGTTTCACTGTCTCCCATTCTACCCACGTTCACCCAGTATGTCACATGCCACACTAGAGACAATAAAACACTGGATTTATTCTACGCAAACACTAAGGAGGCGTACACCTCATCACAACTCCCCCCACTCGGGAGATCGGATCACAACTTGGTTCATCTCCGGCCGGTGTACAAACCCCTAGTGCACAGACAACCTCTGGCCATGCACACTGTGGAGTTATGGTCTGAGGAGACAATGGACACCCTAAAGGGCTGTTTTGAAGCCACCGCCTGGAAGCAGCTCTGCGATCCACATGGTGAGGACATCGATGGCCTCATTCACACCTTCACGGGCTACCTCGGCTTCTGTGTGGACAAATCCGTTCCCACCAAGACCATACGGCGTCACTCAAACAACAAACCCTGGATCAACCCTGAGATAAAAACACTTCTGAGAGAGAAGAAGAGGATCTTCAGGTCAGGGAACAGGGAGATGCTGAAGTCCGTACAGAGGGAGCTGAGGAGAAAGATCAGAGAAGGCAAGGACAGCTTCAGGAAGAAGATGGAGGACAAGCTGCAACAGAGCGACATCAGCGGGGTCTGGAGAAACCTCAAAACCATCTCGGGGCTCCAGAATACCTCCCCCCAGGCCACAGGGGGCAGGGAGTGGGCGAACAACCTGAATCTGTTTTTCAATAGATTTGACCAACCGCCCTCCCCCCTGACTGCACAACAACCACTGCTGCCTCTAAAGAAATCAAGTCCTGCTGCCCACTCCCCACTCCACCAACACCCCCCCACTCCCAACACACAGCCCCCCATCCTGACCCTGACCAGGACCCAGGTGAGGACGGAGCTGAGGAAGATCAAGGCGAGGAAGGCGCCGGGACCGGACGGCATCAGCGCAAAGCTCCTCAAGTCCTGTGCAGACCAGCTGTGTGGGATTGTGACGTATATCTTCAACATGAGCCTGAAACTGGGGAGGGTACCACAGCTGTGGAAAACATCTTGTGTGGTACCTGTACCAAAAACTTCCCACCCCAAAGACCTGAACAGCTACAGACCGGTGGCCTTGACATCCCACTTGATGAAGACCCTGGAGAGACTGCTCCTTGCTCACCTCCGCCCCCTGGTGGAACCAGCGATGGATCCACTCCAGTTCGCCTACCAGCATGGCATTGGGGTGGAGGATGCGGTGATCTTCCTCCTTCACCGTTCTCTGTCCCACCTGGAGAAGCCCGGGAATATGGTGAGGATCATGTTCTTTGACTTCTCCAGTGCTTTCAACACCATCCAACCGATGATCCTGAAGGACAAGCTGCTGCGCGCAGGGGTGGACCAGCACCTGTCATCATGGATCCTGGACTACCTCACGAACCGGCCTCAGTTTGTGAGAACCCGGGACTGTGTGTCCGACACGATCATCAGTAGCACGGGGGCCCCCCAGGGAACGGTGCTGGCTCCCTTCCTGTTCACTCTTTATACTGCGGACTTCTCACACAACACAACACACTGCCATCTACAGAAGTTCTCTGATGACTCTGCGATCGTTGGCCTCATCTCCAATGGAGATGAAGCTGAGTACAGAGGGCTTATCCAGGACTTCGTGGACTGGTGCCATCGGAACTGCCTCCAGATCAACGCGAGGAAAACTAAGGAGCTGGTGGTGGACTGCCGCAGGCATGGGCAGCCCCTCACAGTACCAGTAAATATACAGGGAACAGACATCGAGATGGTGACATCCTATAAGTACCTGGGTATTCATCTGAACAATAAACTAGACTGGTCACACAATACTGATGCACTCTACAAGAAGGGACAGCGCAGGCTGTTCCTGCTGAGGAGACTCAGGTCTTTTGGTGTACAAGGGGCGCTGCTGAAGTCATTCTATGACACGGTGGTGGCATCAGCCATCACTTTTGGAGTGGTCTGCTGGGGCAGTGGCATTACTGCAGCCGATAGGAAGAGACTGAACAAACTGATTAAGAAAGCTAGCTCTGTCCTGGGGCAGCGCCTTGATCCGATGGAGGAGATAGGAGAGAGAAGGATGGTGGCTAAACTGTCATCTCTGCTGGAGTCCGAGTTCCACCCTATGCAGGACATACTGAATGCACTGAGGAGCTCATTTAGCAGCAGACTACATCATCCCAGGTGCACAACCGAGAGGTTTCGTAGGTCCTTCCTACCAACGGCTGTCAGACTGTACAACCTAAGCAGGGCTGCTCGCAGAGATAGCAAAAAGACGTAACAAACTAATAGTTTTTTGAATGCAAAAGATGCAATAGACTTACACAATGGTCCCCTCCGGCATACAACTAGGAACTTACCGGTCGCTATGGAGGGTGAGAATATGTATGGGCACATAATCATACCATGTAGGATAACTAAGTAGACGGTTATGCTGTTTCATTCCATCTAGCAACAATGCTCTGCACTGTGTGTGTTTATATATTTACATATTTATTCCATCTAGCTACAATGCTCAGCACTGGGTGTGTTTATATATTTATATATCTACATATTATTCCATCTAGCTACATTGCTCCGCACTGTGTGTGTTTATATACTTGCATATTTATTCCACCTAGCTGCAATGCTCCGTACTGTGGGTGTTTATATATTTACATATTTATTCCATCTAGCTACAATGCTCTGCACTGTGTTCATATATTCATATATTTATTCCATCCAGCTACAATGCTCTGCACTGTGTGTCTGTGTGTGTGTGTATATATATATATTTTATAGTAATACGTACATATGTATATTAGCTGCTCTTGCTTGCTTCTTTTTTTTTTTTTTTTTTTTTTTTTTTCTTGCCTTCTGATTGTTGCTCTGAGTGTTGCTATCCCTGTGCTGTTGCAATCCTGGAATTTCCCCGTTGTGGGACTAATAAAGGCTTATCTTATCTTATCTTATCTTAGAGTGCTGGTCACCCCCGCAATACATGCAGAGACCCAACTCTCTGTGGTGCTGTTTCTCCGCAGGTGGAAGCTTAGCCCGTCCGACCAGCATTGCCTCGGTGTCGTCGGCGGACCCCGGAGTGGATAACGCCAGGGGGCGAGACTGAGGGGCGCGGGCGGAAGCTCCGCTCGAGCGGCTGGATGCCCTCCGCTCGGCGGCCCATTCCCTCAGCCTATTATCTAAATTAATTGCAAGGGATATTAATTCTGATAACCGGTCCGGTATGTCCCGGGAGGCCAGCTCGTCCTGTAAGGATGAATTCAAGCTGCGGGTGAAGATGCTGCAGAGCGCAGCCTCGCCCCACCCGACTTCCGTCGCAACCACCCGGAAGTCGACAGTGTAGTCGGCGGCCGACCGGCTACCCTGACGAAGATTTAGTAGCCAGGTGGTCAAGACGTTATCTCGGTTCGAATGGTCAAAAACCTCCTTAAAATCATGCACGAATTGGGCGTAGGTCAGGTTCGCGTAGCTGGGCCTCGCCATAACGGCTTAAGCCCAAGCTAATGCTCGCCCTTCCAAAAGATTAGCCACATACCCAATTTGGCTATGATCTGAAGGAAAGTCCCCGGGGACGCGCTGAAACACCGACTCACATTGCAGGAGAAACCCGCGCGCCTCACCAAGCTTTCCGCTGAAGCGTGCGGGGGTCGGAATGGGAGTGAGTTGGGTCAGTGGTCCCGAGCTAGCTTGGCTAGCTGGGGAAGGGACTGAAGCTGGCCCGTCGACCGGAGCTGGGGAGAAGGCCTGTGGAGGATCCAGGCGATCTAATCGTTGAATAATTTGGGTGAGCTTATTGAAAATCACTTGTTGCTGATGAGCGATTAAATCCACCCGAGCCTCGAGGGTGGAAAGTCGGCGTGCGAGCCCGCTGTCCGCTGAGCCACTTTGCTGGAGTCGTACTGACATAATGATGGGCTCAGGGAACACACACACAGGCTCGGGAAAGATTTAAGGCTTTATTCAACAGCCAGTGGTGTTTAAATGCGTGAAAGGAAGTGTGGATGTAGTGTGGGTGAACAAGGAGCGCCAAGAGCGGAACAGTTCGCCATGCAGCTGTGAAACCGTGCAGGTGAGATGGTGGCTGGCATTGGCGACGCTGATGCTGCCTGGAGGACAGCACTCCTGCACGCTTCCAGCGTACTGGAGAGAGGATTGACGGGGAAGAGGTGAGAATAAGGAAGTCCGCCGCCCTGGAGGTCCACCTGTGCACAGGGGAGAAGCTGGAGAGAAGGTAAGAGGAATTATGCAGCTTACGTGCTTGGTAGAAGGTACGCTGGCCAGGACGAATCGGTCGAGCGCTGGAGGTAAGGGAGCGTAGACGAGCAGACGACTGCAGGCCGAGGCTGAGGGCAGAGGGAGTTATATAGGCAGAGGCTGATGAGGCGCAGGTGTGCGCGCCACTGGCACTGATGACAGGCGAGAGCGAGTTGTAACATCTGTCAGTTTCTTTTAAATGTGGAGTCTTCTTATTCTTTCTGTCATCAAGCAGAGGAAACTATATGTCATCTTTTGGGGGGCTGCTCCTATAGCCAGATCTTTTAGAATGATTTTAATCTCTACCTTAACAGAAAATTGGAATGTCACTTTAAGTTTAAATTGGATAATGTTTTATTTGGCTTTTTTAATGACGATTTTTCATATAAATGCAGATATGTTATAAATCTTTATACTCTTCTTGCAAAGTTTGTTTTGGTACACACTTGACTGCGATTACCATGTTCTCACCAGACAAAGTGAACCGCACTAACAGAGAAAACAAACTTGGGTTTGACTGAAACGGACTAAAGCCTGCAGGTGTGAAGGCACCCTAAAAGTTTAACCAGCATCCATGGGCGGCTGTGGCGCAGGTGTGGCCGACTTCTGACTGGAGGGTCAGGGGTTCGATTCCTGCTCTATCTGCAGTCTGCATGTCGAAGTGTCCTTGAGCAAGACACTGAACCCCCAGTTGCTCCTGGTGGGTCAGGCTAGTGCCTGTGAATGTGTATGAATGGGTGGATGGCAGGATCTGTAAAGTGTTTTGGTCATCTAGAGATGAGAAAAAGTGCTATATAAGTGAATGCCGTTTACCATCTATGTGAACATTATGAAATTTATGAGGAAAAAATGTGCACACAAATCTGCAAGAAAAAATTGCAAATTTACAAGACAAATGTGCAAAATTGCTGCAAATTAATGAGAAAGTAGCCAATTTAAGAGAAAAAATCTCCAAAACTGTTGCAAATTAATAAGAAAAAAGTTACAAATTAATGAGAAAAAAGTACCAAATTTACAAGAAAAAATGTCCAAAATTGATGTGAATTAACAAAAAAAAAGACAAATTTACATGAAAAAAGTGAGGGAAAATGCTACAAAATTACAAGAAAAAATGTCCAAAATTATTGCAAATCCATGAGGGAAAAAAATGCAAATTTACATGAACAAAAGTTTTAAAATTTATGAGAAAAAAATTGCAAATTGGTAAGAAAAAATGTAAATTTCCCCCAGCAAATATTTATTTTGCATCTATCCTTATCACTAAAATGCATTTTATTCAGTTCTGTAACATGATATATAGAAAGGTTTATGATGATTTACACCTGTGCTTCTCCCCCCTTTGCTCCAGGCTCATCCGGCTGGAGAACCTTCATTCTGAGGCAGGGATTAGTGGGGCCTGTTCGCATCACAGCAAACGTCAGTCCCAACAACTTGATGGAAACCAAGTTTTCATTTCAATGTGAAGCTGCTGAGGGATGTGACTGTCTCCACACCATTTAGCCTTGCTTCAGACTGTCTACTTATACTGTACAGACGTGGACAAAATTGTTGGTACCCCTCTGTTAATGAAAGAAAAACCCACAATAGTCACAGAAATAACTTGAATCTGACAAAAGTGGTAATAAAGAAAAATTTTATGAAAATTAACCATTAAAAATCAGACAATGCTTTTGGATTGTGGTTCAACAGAATTATTTTAAAAAAACAAACTCATGAAACAGGCCTGGAGAAAAATGATGGTACCCTTAACGTAATATTTTGTTGCACAACCTTTTGAGGCAATCACTGCAATCAAACGATTTCTGTAACTGTCAATGAGACTTCTACACCTCTCAGCAGGTATTTTGGCCCACTCCTCATGAGCAAACTGCTCCAGTTGTCTCAGGTCTGAAGGGTGCCTTCTCCAGACGGCATGTTTCAGCTCCTTCCACAGACGTTCAATAGGATTTAGATCAGGGCTTATAGAAGGCCACTTTAGAATAGTCCACTGTTTCGCTCTTAGCCATTCTTGGGTGTTTTTAGCTGTGTGTTTTGGGTCATTATCCTGTTGCAAGACCCATGACCTGCGACTGAGACCAAGCTGTCTGACACTGGACAGCGCATTTATCTCTAGAATACCTTGATAGTCTTGAGATTTCATTGTACCCTGCACAGATTCAAGACACCCTGTGCCAGATGCAGCAAAGCAGCCCCAGAACATAACAAAACCTTCTCCATGTTTCACAGTAGGGACAGTGTTCTTTTCTTGGTATGCTTCATTTTTGCGTCTGTGAACATAGAGCTGCTGTGCCTTGCCAAAAACTTCCAGTTTTGTCTCGTCTGTCCATAGGACATTCTCCCAGAAGCTTTGTGGCTTGTCAACATGCAGTTTGGCAAATTCCAGTCTGGCTTTTTTGTGATTTGTTTTCAATAGTGGTCTCCTCCTTGGTTGTCTCCCATGAAGTCCACTCTGGTTCAAACAACGACGGATGGTGTGATCTGACACTGATGTACCTTGACCATGGAGTTCACCATGAATGTGTTTAGAGGTTGTTCTGGGTTCATTTGTTACCGTTCGTATTATCCGTCTCCTCCTGTGGCCACGTCCAGGGAGGTTGGCTACAGTCCCGTGGAGCTTAAATTTCTGAATAATATGTGCAACTGTAGTCACAGGAACATCAGGCTGCTTGGAGATGGTCTTATAGCCTTTACCTTTAACATGCTTGTCTATAATTTTCTTTCTAATCTCCTGAGACAACTCTCTCCTTTGCTTCCTCTGGTCCATGTTAAGTGTGATACACACCATGTCACCAAACAGCACAGTGAATACTTGTCACCCTTTAAATAGGCCGACTGACTGATTACAAGTTTGTAGACACCTGTGATGTTAAATAGAGGACACATCTTGGTTGAACACATCCTTATGGTCATATTATTTTCAGTCTTTTCTAGGGGTACCATCATTTTTGTCCAGGCCTGTTTCATGAGTTTGTTTTTTAAAATAATTCTGCTGAACCCCAATTCAAAAGCATTGTCTGATTTTCGTTGGTTAATTTTCATAGAATTTTTATTTATTACCACTTTTGTCAGATTCAAGTTATTTCTGTGACCATTGTGGGTTTTTCTTTCATTAACAGAGGGGTACCAACAATTTTGTCCACGTCTCTAAGTAAGTAAGTAAATATATATATTTTTGTGAGGCTGAATAACTGGACGATGTCGTTCCTGTTAGCCTAGCATTGGTATGCTGTTGAAATGGGGGAAGAAAAGTATTCTTTGCTGTATGTTATGGTACTGGTGGTGATTTGTTTTTCTTTTTTTCTTCTTTTTTATTGATTTGTCACTTGTAAAAATGCCAGTTGTGCTGAGAGGGGAGTATAACAGTTAGATTTAGCTATTAGTGATAGCTTAGCTGGTTGATGCTACTTTTTTTATTTTGAAGGTTTATGAGACCAGAAGGGGGTTCTTATTTTGAAAGTCTGCTCAGGAAGCACAGTGCACAGTGCAGTCTGCACAGCAAACATGCTGTAGTAGTTGGTAATATTTGTCCTCATGTGGCTCCTCTGTTTCGTGTGCTTAGAGACGGACCTAGCTTTGATTCTGTCAGTCAGGCTGTTTTTCTCTACTCTCGGTGTTCGGCTGAAACTGGAGCCTGTGGGATGTTCTCCATGAGCAGCAGTTGGGGGTGCTGGCGTGGCGGACACAATGGACAGTCCCACTACTGCCTCACAAGTCGACGTCATGAAACATACATTAAATACTTGAAAGTGTGAATTCGTGAAAGGAATTTTCCAAAGAAGAAGTCTGTTTTCCTCTTCTCCATCTTTAAAAGTGTGCATGTGTCCTGGAGGTTGTTTTCTGGTTCGGCAGGGGGAGTGACAAGCTGCAGGAGTTGGCGAGAGAAAGGGATCTCTGAACTGACTTACATAATCTGTGTACTCTTCATTCTTTCAGTATTTTGTTTAGGAGATACTGAAAAATCAGAAATGAGCCAAAACAGGATAATGGATCTGATTTCATTAGTTGGTTTGTTTTATAGAAATTATTACATATAATTATCACACTAACTTACAATACAAACTGTAAAGGCACATGTTTTTTTCGTAACTTCGGGCTCTTACTTAAGGCTATGACAAAAACAATAAAAGTAAAAAACCAACTAACAAAGTCAGATGTGTTTTCCCATTTTGGCTCAATTCTGATTATTCACATAAGGCCAAAACCATAAAACAGCTATTTCCGGTTGTTCTGTTTTCATTTCAGAAATGAAATATTGAAAGAAGGAAGAGTACATGGGTTTTACATGCTGTTGGCTTACATTAACATGACACATTATATTCGATAGGTGTGATATATGCATTTTATGTATCTGGTGAGAATATATTGATGAATCAAATATATTCAACATATCGCCCCATATATCAAGTGAACTAATCAGAGTTGTGGTCTAGTGGTCGAGCATCTGCCCTACAGTCTGGAGGTTGTGGGTTCAAGCCCCAGCCGGGTAATACCAAAGACTATAAAAAATGGTACTTTCTGCCTTCTAGCTTGGTGCTCAGCATAAATAAGATGGGGAAGGAAAGTTTGTTACCCAGCCACAGGGGGAAGCACAGAAGCAGTGTACTCCATGTGCCGGTCCCAAGCCTGGGGAAATGGGAAGGGCTGCATCAGGAAGGGCATTCGGCGTAAAAATCCTTGCCAAATCAATATGCAGACCCATGATCAACTGTGGCAACCCTGAGTAGGAAGCAATCAAAAGGTTTTTGTGATAATGCACCAAATAATTTTAAAAGGCTGACAAATAAATATAAAAGGCAGTGTTCCTCTGGGGGGGGGGGGGCGGGGGGGGGGGGAACTACAGTGGTGTCAAAAGGTGTTTGCCCCTTCCTGATTTCTCTTTTTTTGTATGCTTGTCATACTTAAATGTTTCAGATCATCAAACAAATTTAAATACTAGACAAAGATAACACAAGAAAAACACAAAATACAGTTTTTAAATGAAGGTGTTTATTATTAAGGGGGGAAAAAAATCCAAACCTAAGTGGCCCTGTTTGAAAAAGTAATTGCCCCCTAAACCTAATAACTGGTTGGGCCACCCTTAACAGCAACAACTGCAATCAAGCGATTGTGATAAATGGCAATGAGTCTTTTACAGCGCTGTGGGGGAATTTTGGCCCACTCATCCTTGCAGAATTGTTGTAATTCAGCCACAATGAAGGATTTTCAAGCATGAACCGCCTTTTCAAGGTCATGCCACAGCATCTCAATCAGATTCAGGTCAGAACTTTGAGTAGGCTACTCCAAAGTCTTCATTTTGTTTTTCTACAGCCATTCGGAGGTGGACTTGCTGGTGTGTTTTGGATCATTGTCCTGCTGCAGAACCCAAGTGCACTTCAGCTTGAGGTCATGAACAGATGGCCGGACATTCTCCTTCAGGATGTTTTGATAGCAGAATTCATGGTTCCATTTACCAAAGCAAGTCTTCCAGGTCCTGAAGCAGTAAAACAGCCCCAGACCATGACACTACCACCACCATATTTTACTGTTGGTATGATGTTCCTTTCCTGAAATGCTGTGTTACTTTTATGGCAGATGTAATGGGACACACACTTTCCAAAAAGTTCAACTTTTGTCTCGTCAGTCCACAGAGTATTTTCCCAAAAGTCTTGGGGATCATCACGATGTTTTCTTGCAAAACTGAGACGAGCCTTTATGTTCTTTTTGCTCAGCAGTGGTTTTTGTCTTGGAACTCTGCAATGCAGGCCATTTTTGCCCAGTCTCTTTCTTATGGTGGAGTCATGAACACTGACCTTAACTGAAGCAAGTGAGGCCTGCAGTTCTTTGGATGTTGTTGTGGGGTCTTTTGTGACCTCTTGGATGAGTCGTTGCTGCGCTCTTGGGGTAATTTTAGTCGGCCGGCCACTCCTGGGAAGGTTCACCACTGTTCCATGTTTTCGCCATTTGTGGATAATGGATCTCATTGTGGTTCGCTGGAGTCCTGAAGCTTTAGAAATGACTTTATAACCTTTTCCAGACTGATAGATCTCAATTACTTTGTCTCTCCTTTGTTCCTGAATTTCTTTGGATCACAGCATGATGTCTAGCTTTTGAGGATCTTTTGGTCTACTTCACTTTGTCAGGCAGGTCCTATTTAAGTGATTTCTTGATTGAGAACAGATGTGGCAGTAATCAGGCATGAAACTGAACTCCGCTTTCCAAAGATGTGATAAACCACAGTTAAATGTTTTAACATGGGGGGGGGGGGGGCAATCACTTTTTCACACAGAGCTGTGTAGGTTTGGATTTGTTTTTACCCTTAAAAACAAACACCATTTAAAAACTGCATTTTGTGTTTACTTGTGTTATCTTTGTCTTACATTTAAATTTTTTTGATGATCTGAAACATTTAAGTGTGACAAACATACAAAAAAAATGAGAAATCAGGAAGGGGGCAAACACTTTTTCACACCACTGTATGTAGTTTATTGAGGGAAAAGGAAATAAAATCACTGATATTCATTGTTTTACAAGCCACAAAAGTGGCCCACTGGGCCCCTCTACTGTACCATTGTGAGTACAAGTGTTCCCATTAAGGCTATCTCCCCAGAGAGGCCACACAAACTGTGGTGTTCTGCTGAGCATCTGCCATGCATGAGAAAGTTTGCCCTTGTGACAGACAATCCTCCGCAGAGCCTCATCCACAGACGCTCCTTACGCCGTGTGTTTTACTGCCTCTAAAACTCAACTGTTCTTACTCATTTACTCTGGGAACATGTTGTTACTAGCCAAATTAATCTTTATAATACTAACCTTAATTTAATTTAATGTAGCACTGTATAATTCAAGTTATTACTGAGGTGTGGACATGTTCTTTATTGGTACAAGTATTACGAGTCTCAGTATCAAACCTTAAATCTGGTCAGGGCTGTTATTAGTCTTGCTGCAGAATTAGCCGACACAACTGGCTTGCCAGTGCCCGATGTTCTTTGAAAATAATAGCTGCCAGTTAGCATGACTGTCTATAATGGTGATCACAAAACGGAGAGAGGTTGCAAGAAGTGCTGCATGAGATACATATTTAATGGAGATTTTTAATAAAAGGCTTAACAAGGTGAATAATTCAGGGGACAAGTCTCAATTGAACTTCATGCGGAGCTGAAGGGGTGTATGGTTAATTATTCAGCTCCCCCACTTTAAGCTTCCCTAAAAACTCATGAAGCTAATAAGTTTGATGACCTCGTGACTCTTTGCCAGAATCCTTTATTGAAGAGTGTGAGCTGTCAGACTTGGATTCAAGTAAAAATTGGAGCAGGGGTTAAGATTTTTGTTTTAGTTCTCTGGAACACTGCCTCAAAAGGCTAAATATTTGATATTGTGTTTTTAAAGAATTGCTGTCCATAAAGAAGGCATTGCTCTGCAGTAATAATCTGAAATCTGACCTAGGCAGCTGGCTGTGTTTACACCTGTCAGTGACCAGTTGGGACGACAAGCACAACACCAACAGTGGATCTCAGGAGTCTGTAAAAGATAGATGATTCATGGAAGAAATTAAACCAGTGGGTCCTCAAGAATTCCAGCTACTCTTACAGGCTCTGGACAGCATTCACGTGACGTCACCGCACACATAACTTTGTTTATTTCACTATTTTGGGTATCATGCTACAGGAGCTTCCTGGCTACTTTGTTTAGGCTGTGTGTACACCGAGTGAATAAAAATGCTTTTAACCCGTTTTCACAGGCCGCCCTGTATCATAGCCACCGCTAAACGTGTCACTCAGAAGGTCTCCCCAAAGGCACTGTGTGCCAGCAGGAAAAGGAGGCAAATGCTTGGGGCTCCAGGCCAGAAGGGGGCCCCGAGGGCTGGCTAACGTTGAATCACTACAGCGGTGACAATGTGGAGAGTTTGCAATAACAGTGGTAGACCAGCACAGAGCTACCTAAAGAGGCCAGTGCACATCTTATGTAAACAAACAAGTGAGAGAGGCTATATCAAAATGAAGCGAAGTTATCTCCCTGGCAGTGACAAAAGAAAGAAGAAAAAGAGAAAGAGGAAGGGAGAGAAAGAAAGACAGTGGAAAGTAGTACAAATAATACAGTAGTTAATTTAGCTCAGAGCAGCTTAGTGCATTCTGCCTCTGCTGGTCCTGATGTGACTGTGGTGAGTACCTGGGTGTCGCAGTAAGGACACCGGTACTCATCTTGTTTGCTCAGTTAGCAGGCTGAAAATAAAAACAGCTAATTTGGACAATACTTATTCTTTAGTTATCAAATGAAAACTGTGTCCAGCCAAGCTTAACTGTCAAGCTTAAAAATGCTATAAGTGGCTGCGTCAGATTATTTTTCATTGTGGTGTGTGGTGTCTTGTGCTGGGTGCCCCCACGTGTGCTGGTACTCGATCTCTGTTTTTAAGAATTATTTTGCGCTCGCTGTGAGAATTGGACTTTTTGGGACTGCTCTCATTCGTGAGTAAACTGATTAGCGTTTCTTTTCGTGGTTCGCTGCTACGCTTTACCTGAAGCGTTTGCTAAGCTAACGCTATCGCTATAGCTAACGTCATAGCTAGTTGTAGCACCTAACACCAATACAAAGAAGTGACTCTGTCCCCGGTGATTGGGGCTCGCCGGAGGAACTAACCAAGGCAACAGTTGGACGGGAGCCAGATTGGAGTTCAAGTACAGCGGTGGTAGGAGACGGGGACCAGTGGAGGAGCAGCCGGGGCCCCAGATGGATAAGAGCCGGAATTGGAGCCCAGCTACAGCAGCGGGGCTCGGCGGAGAAACTACTGAGGAAGACGGCGGTAGGTGGCGGGGCTCAGCGGAGGATCTACCAGGACCCCAGCTGGACAGGAACAGGATCGGAGCTCAACTACAGCAGCGGTCGGTGGCGGGACTCGGTGGAGGAGCTGCCGGTACCCCGGCTGGACAGGAGCTCAATTGCAGCGGCGGTAAGCAGCAGGACTAGCAGCAGATGGGGCTAGCTGAGGCCCAGCTGGATTTGAAGTCGGTTGGATTGGATACCGGCGACACCAGCAGAGATTGTTGTACTTTCAACAGGTCAGTAAAAATGCCACCAAAGAAGGAGGAAATGGAAGAGATCAAAAGATCTCTGAACTTCTTGTCAGAAGAACTGACCAAAGTGGCTAGTCAACAGGTTAAACTATTAGGGCTAATGGAAGAAGTCCGAGAATTAAAATTAACAATTAAGGAAAAAGACAAAAAAATTGCAGACTTGGAGCGACGCGTCGAGAATCTTGAACAATGTTCTCGTATGGATGATCTAATTATAAGTGGACTAGACATTAAATATCAATCATATGCTCATACTACAGCAGGAATGAGAGGTGAGGAGGCTCTCCTGAGTGAATTAGTCTCCCTGGAAAACCAGGTGTTTCAGTTCCTTGAAAGTAGAAATATAAAGGTTGAAGCAAATGCAATTTCAGCCTGTCATGCTTTACCCAGAAAGGATAATAAAACAAAGAAATCAATTGTGATGTGCTTTGTGAACAGAAGAGTAAAGAATGACATACTGAGGCAGGCCAGAAAGCTACGGGGAACAGAAGTTTACCTAAATGAACATTTAATAAAGACTAATGCTGAAATAGCACGGCAAGCACGGATGCTGAAAAGACAAAATAAGATACAGGCAACATGGACCAGAAATTGTAGAGTTTGGATCAAACTAAATGGAACACCTGAGGAAGTGAAGACCATAATAATCAGAGATCTTACTGACTTAAATAAATATAGATGAACACTGATTAAGAAAATTAAGAGACTATGATAATCCATATCCACACACACGACAAGAATAGTTCTTTTGTGACATACCATGTCAATGTACTTTAAAAAAAACAAAAAAAAACAAAACAAACAAAAAACTTATGACTGACTTGAGTAGACATCAATTATCCCCGGTTGGAGGAAGTCATTTGACACAGAGTGAGGAAATTCAAACTCTGAAAATATGCCATTATGCTGAACATAAACTACAAGAGATGGAGAATGATATTGATCCTGATAGCCACTTTTTCAATAATATGCATAATCATTGTGAATATTACACTGAAAAGCAATTCAAAAGTCAAGTGCAACTAGATGGTAAACTATCAATAATACACTTCAACAGCAGAAGTCTTAACAAAAACTTTCCACAGATTCAGGACTATTTAAAACAGCTAGACAGAAATTTTACAGCTATCGCAGTCTCTGAAACTTGGCTTAGTGAAGAGCAGGCTCCCCTGATGGCAATAGAGGGATATCAGATGTTTCATATTAACAGCTCTCAAAAAAGGGGTGGTGGTGTTGTACTGTATATTGATGACCTGTATAGGTGTAAGCTTGTAAATGGAATGTCCTTTGCACTACCAGGGATTTTGGAATGTGTTACTGTTGAGATCGACCAAGATTGACATGTTTCAGGACCCAAGAGACAGACACAGACACGGGCAGATACAAAATAGTTATTCTTTATTGTCAAGTGTGAGTGAGTGTAGTGCAAGTGTGAGTGCAGATATAGTAGCCTGGTCACCGGAGCTGAGCGATACAGAAGACGACCTGGCATCCCTAGAACACACAAGCAGAAACCGTTAAGGCTGTTCAGCACAAAAGGACAAGTGCAGGTGTGCAGCTTACTTGAGGTTGTCTCTGACTGTATCTGGCAGTTCCCCGATGTCCGTGAGCTGTGGTGGTTCTGGTGCTTGGAACTGTGACGGTGATAATTCCAGTAACCGTGGTGGAGTTCGTGGCGAGAGCAATGACTGCACTGACAGCTGTGACGTTGACTGTTCCCGTAGCCGTGACAGTGATAATGTCCGTAACCGTGGTGACAATGACTCCTGTGACTGAGGGAGTGACAGTACCTGCAGCTGCAGTGGAGAGAATTCCTGAATTAGCGAAGGCCAGGAGGAGCTCCGGAAAGGAGAGGGTTATTCTCCGTCCGTTGGAGATACCGGTCCGCCGCCTGGGAGGTCCACCTGTGCACAGGGGTAAAGATTAGGTGTAGAAAAGCAAATAGTCTTCTTACGTGGTTGGTCTTGTCGTGGCGTTCTTGACTTGGCTGTGAAACGAAGCTCTGGCTCATACTCAGTCGAGGTAGACAGACGACTCCGTGCCGGGCTGTCCATGACGCTGGCTTTTAAGAGCCGCTGATTAACACCTGTTGGTCTGTGCGTGGCTGGAGCTGATGAGCTGGATGACGACCCAGTGGCCGCCATGACAGTACTCCCCCCTCTAGCAGTGCCTCCAGGCACCTGCCCAATCTTACCTGGATTCGCCCGATGGAAATCGCAGATCAACTGCTTATCCAAGATCAACGCTGGGCGAATCCAAGAATGATCCTCTGGTCCAAAGCCCTCCCAGTCCACCAAATACTGAAGACCACGACCCCGCCTGCGCACGTCCAGGATGGCAGTCACACCCCAGGCTGGATGGCCATCGATCATCCTCGGGGGGGCAAGCGCCGCAGGGGCCGGGCACAGAGGGTCCATAACGTACGGTTTAACCTGGGAGACATGAAAAGTAGGGCAGATGCGCATGGAAGGGGGGAGAGACAAGCGCACAGACACAGGGTTGACAATACGTGAGATGGTGTAGGGGCCAATAAAGCGCTTAGTGAGTTTACGCTTTTCGGCCGGTACACCAATATTCCGGGTGGATAACCAAACTTTCTGACCCACCTTGTAGTCCGGGACAGGTCTCCTGTGATGGTTGGCCACCTGGATGTTGCGTTCAGTGGTCCTCAAAAGGGCTCGGCGGGCAATGGACCAAACTCGCCGACAGCGCTTAATCTGGGCCTGGACAGACGGAACCGCTACCTCCTTCTCCTCCTCCAGAAATAATGGTGGATCAAATCCAAACGTAGCCTTGAAAGGAGAGACGCCCGTGGTCATAGAGATCGTAGTATTATGGGCGTACTCTATCCAGGGAAGATGTTTGCTCCAAGAGGAGGAACGGGAGGAGATAACACAGCGCAGTGCGGCCTCGAGCTCCTGGTTAGCCCGTTCGCACTGGCCATTACTTTGAGGATGGTACCCAGAAGAAAGGCTGGCTGTGGCTCCCAACGCTGTGCAGAATACCTTCCATACCTGAGAGACAAACTGTGGTCCCCGATCTGACACTATGTCAGCGGGGATACCATGGAGGCGAACCACATGCTGAACAAGGAGGTCCGCCGTTTCCTGAGCCGAAGGCAAGCCCCGAAGAGGCACAAAATGGGCCACTTTCGAAAAACGGTCCACAATAGTCAAGACAGTGGTGAAAGTATCAGAAAGGGGCAAACCAGTCACAAAATCCATGGCCACATGAGACCAGGGGCGGGAAGGAACGGGCAGGGGATGCAACAGACCCGCCGGGGGAGAAGATGTCATTTTCCCAGTGGCGCACTGAGCACAAGCCCAGATGTAGTTCACCACATCCTTCAGTAGCCCTGGCCACCAGAAGGTCCTCTGGAGCAGGTCCACAGTCCGGCCTACTCCCGGATGACAAGCCAACTTGGAGGCGTGACCCCATTCAATTACCTGACCCCGAATAGAGCGTGGAACAAACAAGCGGCCTGCCCCCCCCCCCCGGGTCTGGTTCCATCTTCAACGCTCTCCGGACCTTGGTACAGATACCCCAGGACAGCACGCCCACAACACAGGAGGGTGGTAGGATGGGTGCGTCCTGATCCTCGGAAGATGGTGTGTCAAACTGTCGTGAGAGGGCATCCGGCTTACCGTTCTTGCTTCCTGGCCGATAGGTGATGGAGAAGTTGAAGCGGCCGAAGAAGAGAGACCAACGAGCCTGACGTGCGTTCAGCCGCTTCGCTGTCCTGAGGTACTCCAGGTTGCAGTGGTCAGTCCATACAACGAACGGCTGAGCGGCCCCCTCAAGCCAATGTCTCCACTCCTCCAAGGCGAGCTTTACTGCCAACAGTTCCCTGTCCCCGATGCTGTAGTTCCTCTCTGCCGGTGACAAGCGACGGGAGAAATATGCACATGGCCGAATCTTGCCGTCCTCAGGAGAACGCTGGGAGAGTACCGCTCCCACCCCCGAATCAGAGGCATCCACTTCCACCAAGCACTGAAGATTCGGGTCCACCTGAGAGAGAACACGGGCTGAAGCAAACTCGTCCTTTAATTTCTTAAACGCCCTGGCTGCCTCCTCACTCCAGCAAAACGGGGTCTTAGGGGAGGTGAGCGCAGTCAAAGGGTGAGCCAGGTTCCCAAAATTGGGCACAAAACGGCGATAAAAATTAGCAAAGCCCAGGAACCCCTGGAGCTGTTTCCTAGAGGACGGAGTGGGCCAATCCACTACCGCCTTAACCTTGGCTGGGTCAGGGAGCACCTGGTTCCGGGCGATGATGAACCCAAGGAAAGAGGTCTGGTTTGTGTGGAATTCACACTTCTACGCTTTGACAAAAAGTTGATTCTCCAGGAGGCGCTGTAACACTCTGCGCACGTGCACCTGGTGCTCTTCCAGAGTGCGGGAGAAGATCAATATATCATCTAGATACACAAACACAAAGGAGTTAAGAAAATCCCGCAGCACATCGTTAATTAGCCGCTGGAAGACGGCCGGAGCGTTGGTCAACCCAAACGGCATTACCAGATACTCAAAGTGGCCGCTTGGGGTCCTGAACGCCGTCTTCCACTCATCCCCCTCTCTGATGCGCACCAGGTGATAGGCATTGCGGAGATCAAGCTTAGTAAACCAATTCGCCCCCTGGAGGGAGTCAAAGGCAGTATTCATCAAAGGCAGAGTGTATTTATCCTTTATAGTGATTTCATTAAGCCCCCTGAAGTCGATGCAAGGGCGTAACGACCCGTCCTTCTTTCCAACAAAGAAGAAGCCGGCCCCCACGGCCGAGGACGTCGGGCGGATGATTCCCGAGGCCAGGGATTCTTTAATATAGGTATCCATGGCCTCGCGCTCCGGGGCTGACAGGCTGTACAGGCGGCTCGCAGGAAGAGGGGCCCCAGCCTTCAGATTTATTGCGCAGTCGTACGGCCGGTGAGGAGGTAAAGACAACGCCCGTGACTTGCTGAACACTAGTCCCAAATCGTGGTAAACTTCTGGTACCTTGGACAGCTCCTGAGTTGGCGTCGAGGGGGGTGGCATCTTGACAGAAGGGGCGCATGCCGCCGACTGGAGGCAGGCGCTTAAGCAGAAGGTACTCCACGCTGTAATACTCCCTCCTTGCCAATCGATGGTGGGATTATGAAGGTGGAGCCAAGGGTAACCCAGGATGACAGGCGAAGAAGAGACAGGCAAGACTAAAAACCTAATCTCTTCTCTGTGATTCCCTGAGACTATCACGGACACTGGGGCCGTCTGATAGGCTATGGTGGTCAGTGATGCCTTAGATAACGTAATCAGCTTGACAGGTGGATCCAGGGGCTGACAGCTGAGGCCCATCTGGGTTGCCAGGTCCTTGGAAACAAAGTTTTGCTCAGCTCCTGAATCCACTAAAGCTAGCGTGGAATGTTCTGCGTGTTTGTGGATCGGTCTAATGGGTATTCGAAAACTCGTGAGGGGTCTTTCTGGGTCCGTGTCCGTGAATCCCCCTACTGCAATCCATGGACCCTCCCTTTTAACCGACTCGGGCACTCAAAAACTCCATGTGACTCCTTTCCACAATAAAAACAAAGGCCTAAATTTCTGCGGCGCTGTCTCTCAGCCGCTGACACTTTAGATTGTCCAATTACCATGGGTTCCTGATCTGAAAGCTCCCCTGACGCCGGTAGAGCGAGCGGGGGAAAGCTGGTGGAACGAGGGCGGGGTTTTACAGGACGGGCGGTAGACCGCCGTTCTGCCGCTCGTTCCCTTAATCTACTGTCTATGCTTATGGCAAGGGCAATTAGCTCACCCAAATTATCAGGTTTGTCCCGTGCCGCTAACTCGTCCTTTAACTCCGCGTTGAGACTGCGGAGGAAAATATCGCATAGTGCCGGTTCCCCCCACCCAATCTCAGCGGCAAGGACCCGGAAGTCTATTGCATAGTCAGCAGCTGATCTTGCGCCCTGCTGCAGGCTCAACAGCTGTTCGGTCAATACCGCACCCCTATCCGAATGATCGAACACGGACATAAACTCTGCCAAAAACTGCTGGTAAGTTAATGTAGGATAACCTGGGCTCGCCATTACAGTATAGGCCCAATCTAAGGCTCTACCTCCCAGTAGGTTAATGATATATCCTATCTTGTTTGAGTCAATGGCGAAGTCCCCCGGGACTCAGAGAAAAACTGACTCGCATTGGAGAATAAATCCCCGAGCCTCTCCGAGTTTGCCACTAAAACGAGCTGGAGTAGGAACAGGGGTGAGGCGAGAAACGGACGTGGTGTTCGCTTGAGTAGGTGCTAAACCTGCAGGGGTTGAGACACTAGCGACCGGGGGAAACGCCTGTTGTCCTTCCAGGCAATCCAGCCGGCCGTTAATTTGTGACAGCTGATTAAGAATAACTGCTTGCTGATGTACGAGCATGTCTACCCGGGCGCTAAGGGTGTTAAGTCCGCGCGGCTGTGTGCTGTCCGTTGGGTCAACATGACGGAGTCGTACTGACATGTTTCAGGACCCAAGAGACAGACACAGACACGGGCAGATACAAAATAGTTATTCTTTATTGTCAAGTGTGAGTGAGTGTAGTGCAAGTGTGAGTGCAGATATAGTAGCCTGGTCACCGGAGCTGAGCGATACAGAAGACGACCTGGCAACCCTAGAACACACAAGCAGAAACCGTTAAGGCTGTTCAGCACAAAAGGACAAGTGCAGGTGTGCAGCTTACTTGAGGTTGTCTCTAACTGTATCTGGCAGTTCCCCGATGTCCGTGAGCTGTGGTGGTTCTGGTGCTTGGAACTGTGACGGTGATAATTCCAGTAACCGTGGTGGAGTTCGTGGCGAGTGCAATGACTGCACTGACAGCTGTGACATTGACTGTTCCCGTAGCCGTGACAGTGATCATGTCCGTAACCGTGGTGACAATGACTCCTGTGACTGAGGGAGTGACAGTACCTGCAGCTGCAGTGGAGAGAATTCCTGAATTAGCGAAGGCCAGGAGGAGCTCCGGAAGGGAGAGGGTTATTCTCCGTCCGTTGGAGATACCGGTCCGCCGCCTGGGAGGTCCACCTGTGCACAGGGGTAAAGATTAGGCATAGAAAAGCAAATAGTCTTCTTACGTGGTTGGTCTTGTCGTGGCGTTCTTGACTTGGCTGTGAAACGAAGCTCTGGCTCATACTCAGTCGAGGTAGACAGACGACTCCGTGCCGGGCTGTCCATGACGCTGGCTTTTAAGAGCCGCTGATTAACACCTGATGGTCTGTGCGCGGCTGGAGCTGATGAGCTGGATGACGACCCAGCGGCCGCCATGACAAAGATAAAACAAAAAATCTAATTATAAGTTGTATATATAGAATGCCGGGAACTTGCATTGAGACATTCAGGGATAAGTTAGTTGAGCTGTACAATAATATTACTAGTAAGAAAATGGTTGTAATTTGTGGAGATTTCAATATTGATTTACTAAATCCATTTCAACAAAATGTAATTACAGAGTTCATAAATTCTATGTACAGTATGAATCTATATCCCACAATAACACATCCCAGTAGAATCACAGTTCACACTGCTACACTTATTGACAACCTGTTTGTTAATATTATTGATAAGAAAATAGAAAGTGGATTATTGATAAATGAAATAAGTGACCATTTGCCAATCTTTGCACTTATCCATGGCCACACGGGGGCCAATACAGAAAAAAATTTAAAATCTTTCAGGTACAAATCACAAAATGCAATCAGTTCTTTCAAAGAAGACTTGCTGAAGCAAGACTGGACAAAAGTCTATGTATCAGATGTAAATGAAGCCTATGACACATTTATAAACATTGTAACCACTCTTTATGAAAAAAAATTGTCCATTAGTAAAGAAAAAGCTAAAACATGAATTTGTCGATAAGCCATGATTAACCAAAGGATTACAAAAGGTGTGTAAAAAGAAAAATCCATTATATAAAGCTTTTCTAAAGGACAAAAGAAGCAGAGCAGCAGTATAAAACATACAAAAACAAGTTAACATATATAATGAGATGTAGTAAAAGAGACTATTACAGTAAAGAACTGGAGAAAAACAGACACAATATTAAAAATACATGGACAATACTTAACAATATTGTTGGAAATAAAAACAGAAATACAAGCTACCCAACCAATCTGACATAATGCACGGCTCAGGAGACACACACGCAGGCTCAGAATAGGTTTAACAGTTTATTTAAACAACAAGTGTGTGTGTGGATGCGTGTCTGTGGAATGTGGATGTACTGATGGCGGACGTCAGCATCAGACACGGAGGCAGGAAACCGTACAGCCAGACAACCCTGGGGAGAGAGCACAGGGAGAAGGTGACGGGCACCAAACCAGTACAACAGGTAACAAGGGATTTGTTGGCTTACTTGGCAGGGCAGGTGGCAGGCGTGCACAAGGGCGAGTCCAGGAGACAGCAACCTGACGATGCACCTGACAGCAGCAACGAGATGGTGATGCAGAGGCGGAGTCCGCCGCCGGGGAAGATCCACCTGTGCACAGGGAAGAAACTGGAACACAAGAGGAGGTATGCTTACGCGGGAAATCTTGCTGGTAGGCGAGGGGGTTCCTCTGAAGCAAGTAGCCGAAGGGAACAGACGGCTTCAGGCCGGGGCCCAGGGCAGAGTGGCTTATATGCCACGCTGCTGACGAGGTGCAGGTGTGCGCTCAGCTGGCGCCGCTAATGAGCGGCGAGTTGTAACAGTACTCCCCCCTCTAGCAGCGCCTCCTGGCGATGGTTTATCGGGGTGCTTCCGGTGAAACTCGGTGATGAGAGAGCGATCCAACACGAACGAGGGGCGGACCCACTGCCTCCATTCTGGACCATAGCCCTCCCAGTCCACCAAATACTGTAGCCCGTGACCCCGGCGTCGGGAGTCCAAGATGGTAGAGACAGTCCAAGCCGGATGGCCATCAATCATCCAAGGCGCGGTCGGCGCAGCAGGAGGAGGGCAGATGGGATCTGACACCACCGGTTTCACCTTGGAGACGTGGAAGGTGGGATGGATGCGGAGGGAGAGGGGAGTAGCAACACGCACAGCCACCAGGTTGATAATCTTGGTGACGGGGTATGGGCCCATGAAACGTTTAGCCAACTTCCTCCTCTCACCCTTCAGGTTCACATCTTGCGTGGATATCCAGACCAGTTGGCCTACCTGGTAGGCAGGAGCAGGTCTTCTATGCTGATCCGCCGTGGCCTTATTGCGCTCTGCCGTGCGTAAAAGCGCATTGCGCGCAGCTGTCCAGATGGAGCGGCACCGCCTGAGGTGAGCCTGAACCGTGGGGACAGCCGACTTGTTATCCAGCAAGGGGAACAGAGGGGGATCGTAACCCAGAGACACCTTGAAGGGGGACATCCCTGTGGCTGAGGAGCGAGCGGTGTTGTGGGCGTATTCCACCCAGGCAAGGTGTTTGCTCCATGACGCAGGCTTCGAGGCGGTGACGCAGCGGAGAGCAGCCTCCAGCTCCTGGTTGGTCCGTTCACACTGCCCGTTAGATTGGGGGTGATGGCCGGAGGAGAGGCTTACCTGGGCTCCTAATGCCTTGCAAAAACCCCGCCAGACATCCGAGGTAAATTGGGGACCCCGGTCGGAGACCACGTCAACTGGTATCCCGTGCAGCCTGACCACGTGTTGGATGAGAAGATCTGCCGTCTCCAAGGCAGAGGGGAGCCCCCGCAAAGGCACGAAATGGGTGGCCTTGGAGAAGCGGTCGACGATGGTCAGGACAGTGTCGAAGTTGTTAGAGACAGGGAGACCGGTGACGAAGTCCAATGCGATGTATGACCAGGGCCTACCAGGAACGAGCAGGGGCTGGAGCAAACCCGCAGGGGGGGAGTTACCGGCTTTACTGGTGGCACAGATGGGGCAAGCCCGGGCGTAGCGGGCAGCGTCCTTGCGCAAACCCGGCCACCAGAAAGAGCGTTGGAGCAGGTCAATCATTCGGGAGGTCCCAGGATGGCAGGCTAGCTTGGACGTGTGAAGCCAATGGATGACCTCCCCCCAAATGGAGGATGGAACGAAGAGCCTCCCCTCCGGTCCGCCGCCCGGGTCTGGCTCCGATTCCTGCACCTTCCGGACCTTATCCTCGATCTCCCAGGTAACGGCCCCCACGATGCACGACCTGGGCAGGATGGTATGTTCCGCACCCCCCGAGTCTTCAGGGGCGAATTGCCTGGAGAGGGCGTCAGGGAGTCCGTTCTTGGAGCCCAGCCTGAATGTGATGGTGAAATGGAATCTCACAAAAAACAGGGACCAACGGGCCTGGCGGGCATTCAGACGCTTGGCAGTTCTTAAATATTCCAGATTTTTGTGATCCGTTAACACCACGAAAGGCAGGACGGCCCCCTCCAGCCAGTGACGCCACTCCTGGAGCGCAAGCTTGATGGCGAGAAGCTCCCTGTCCCCCACGTCGTAGTTGCGTTCCGCCGGGGACAAGCGCCGGGAGAAGAAGGCGCAAGACCGTTTGACCCCATCAGCAGGTGACCGCTGAGACAACACCGCCCCCACCCCTGTATCCGAGGCGTCGACCTCCACGATGCACTGCAGAGAGGGATCGACCTGGCTGAGGACCCGGGAGGATGAAAACTCCGTCTTCAGCACCTGGAAGGCCGCCGCGGCCTCTTCAGTCCACTGGAACCGGGTTTTAGGGGAGGTGAGACGGGTCAGAGGGCTGACGATGGCTCCAAAGTTGGGCACAAAGCGGCGGTAGAAGTTGGCAAAGCCGATGAATTGTTGCACCTGCTTTCTAGACGTAGGAGTCGGCCAATCTACCACCGCTTTAATCTTAGCTGGGTCTGGGAGCACCTGGTCATGGGAGATGACAAACCCAAGAAATGACGTCTTCTTGGCATAGAACTCGCACTTCTCTGCCTTCACATACAACCGATTCTCCAGTAACCTCTGAAGGACCCGTCTCACATGCACCTGGTGCTCATCCCTGGACTTGGAGAAGATGAGAATATCATCCAGGTAGACAAACACAAACAGACCGATGAAGTCCCGGAGAACGTCATTTATCAGGCGCTGAAAGACGGCTGGAGCGTTGGTTAACCCGAACGGCATGACCAGGTATTCAAAGTGGCCGTTCGGGGTACGGAAGGCTGTCTTCCATTCATCTCCCTCCCGGATCCGGACGAGGTGGTACGCGCTGCGGAGATCCAACTTGGTAAACCAGGTCGCCCCCTGGAAGGAGTGGAAGGCAGTGTCCATCAGGGGCAGGGTGTAACGGTCCTTCTCCGTGATGTCATTGAGGGCACGGAAGTCGATGCATGGATGAAGAGAACCATCCTTCTTGCCCACGAAGAAGAACCCTGCACCTAATGGAGATGATGATGGGCGAATAATACCTGCACTGAGAGATTCCTTAAGGTAGGTGTTCATAGCCTCCTTCTCCGGTGCTGACAGGCTGTAGAGACATCCCGAGGGAAGAGGCGCCCCCTGGCGGAGATTTATGGCGCAGTCGTAAGGCCTGTGTGGAGGAAGAGACATCGCCTTGGACTTACTAAAGACCGCGCCCAGGTCGTAAAACTCCGCTGGCACCAAGGAGAGGTCCGGGGGTGCGGAATCCTTGACCACGGGAGGAGAAGATGGAGAGCAGGCAGCGGATTGGAGGCAGGTGCTCATACAAAAGGTACTCCAGGCTGTCACCCTTCCGGTCTTCCAATCCAGGACGGGGTTATGAAGTCGGAGCCACGGATAACCAAGGATCACCGGAGACACAGAGGATGGCAAGATGTAAAAGGAGATTTCCTCCCGGTGATTTCCAGAGACGATGACAGAGACAGGGTTTGTCCGGTGGGTCACTTTCCCCAGAGATACACGGGAGAGATTGATGAGGGTGAGAGGAGTTTTAAGGGGCTGGCAACGGATACCCAATCGGGTTGCCAGGCTTTGTGAAATGAAGCTGCCTTCCGCGCCTGAGTCCACCAGTGCATGAGTGAGATGCCCTGTGATGTTGTGGCAGAAACGGATGGGCAGCGACAAATGTGTGAGAGGAACTGACTGATTAGCGTGCGCGAGGGCCCCTAAAGTGACTCGCGGACCTCCCCATTTGGGCTTCTCCGGGCAACGCTCCACAGTGTGCTGGTTGTCTCCGCAATACATGCAGAGACCCAACTCACGGCGGCGTTGTTTCTCCGCAAGGGGGAGCTTTGCCCGGCCCGTCACCATAGGTTCTGACCCCTCAGAAACCTCCGATGGCGGTAACGCCAGGGGGCAAGCTTGGGATGGGCGTGACGAGGCACCCCGCAAGCGAGAAGGCAACTTCCGCTCCGAGGCGCGCTCGTGCAGCCGGTTATCCAAGCTGATGGTGAGAGAGATTAGCTCTGTAAATGTTTCAGGGAGATCCCGACCAGCCAGTTCATCCCTCAGACCAGAGTTTAAACTGCGGAGGAAGATGCCACAGAGGGCGCGTTCCTCCCAGCCAACCTCCTCCACTGTAACCCGGAAGTCAATGGCGTAATCGGCGGCCGATCGGCTTCCCTGCTGAAGGCTGAGGAGGCGATCGACCTGGACACTCTCAAAACGAGAGTGATCAAAGACTTCCAGGAATAGGTTAATGAACTGGCCATAGGTGAGGGTGGCGTAGCTGGGCTTCGCCATTACGGCATAAGCCCAGGTGAGCGCACGACCCTCCAGGAGATTTCCTATGTAGCCAATTAGGCTGTGGTCTGAGGGAAAATCTCCGGGGACACGCAGGAACACCGACTCACACTGCATAATGAACCCCCGCGCTCCGCCAAACTTACCGCTAAAGCGGGCGGGGGTCGGGATAGGAGTGAGTCTGGCTGGGACACCCGGAGCAGGCTGGACGGCCGCTGGAGCAGCTGGAGCTGCGCCTCCCTGAGGAGCCGGGGGGAACGGCTGACGGGGGTCCAGGCGGTCTAACCGGTCAGTAATCTTAATCAATTGATTCAACATCACCTGTTGTTGATAAACTATCAAATCTACTTGAGCCTCTAAGATGGTGAGACGGCGCGTGAGCCCGCTGTCCGCCGAGCCGCTCCGCTGAAGCCGTACTGACATAATGCACAGCTCAGGAGACACACACGCAGGCTCAGAATAGGTTTAACAGTTTATTTAAACAACAAGTGTGTGTGTGGATGCGTGTCTGTGGAATGTGGATGTACTGATGGCGGACGTCAGCGTCAGGCACGGAGGCAGGAAACCGTACAGCCAGACAACCCTGGGGAGAGAGCACAGGGAGAAGGTGACGGGCACCAAACCAGTACAACAGGTAACAAGGGATTTGTTGGCTTACTTGGCAGGGCAGGTGGCAGGCGTGCACAAGGGCGAGTCCAGGAGACAGCAACCTGACGATGCACCTGACAACAGCAACGAGATGGTGATGCAGAGGCGGAGTCCGCCGCCGGGGAATATCCACCTGTGCACAGGGGAGAAACTGGAACACAAGAGGAGGTATGCTTACGCGGGGAAATCTTGCTGGTAGGCGAGGGGGTTCCTCTGAAGCAAGTAGCCAAAGGGAACAGACGGCTTCAGGCCAAGGCCCAGGGCAGAGTGGCTTATATGCCACGCTGCTGACGAGGTGCAGGTGTGCGCTCAGCTGGCGCCGCTAATGAGCGGCGAGTTGTAACACAATCTTTCAAAAAAAATAATAAAACGACTCAGAGTGTGAATGCAGTCTCACCTGTAGATGCATTTAATAACTTTTTTGTTAACATTGGTCCTAATTTGGCTCGAGAAATATCCATTATGGCACCTACAGGTGATACAATAAGCAAAAACATTGCTATAAAAGACTCCATTTTCATAAAGAACACAGACGAGAGAGAGGTCATTGAAATTGTTAAATCGTTTAAAAGTAAAACATCTACGGACTGTGATGGTATTGACATGCTCTTAGTCAAAACTATTATTGAATGCTTAGTGAAACCACTGACGTATATTTGTAACCTGTCTCTCCAAACAGGTATATTTCCCAATGCAATGAAAATAGCTAAAGTAATTCCGATATACAAGACGGGTGACAGAGGGGAACTTTCAAACTATAGACCAATTTCACTATTGCCGCAATTTTCCAAGATACTTGAAAAATATTCTATGAGAGAATTGACAACTTCATAATGAAGAATAATTTATTGTGTGAGCAGCAATATGGGTTCAGACACATGAGGACAACTGCATTTGCTCTAATTGAATTTATAGAAAAAATATCAACTGCCGTTGAAAATAAAGAGTACTCAGTTGGGGTATTCCTGGATCTTAAAAAAGCATTTGATACAGTGGATCATAATTTATTATTAAAGAAACTACAAAATTGTGGTATTAGGGGGGTAGCACTGTCCTGGTTATGTAGTTACTTAAAGAATAGATATCAGTATGTATGTGTTGGTAACAAAAAAATCACAGTTACTGAAGGTTACTTGTGGAGTCCCACAGGGTTCCGTTTTGGGGCCACTGTTATTCAATATGTATATAAATGATATATGTAAAGTTTCCAACAGTTCCAACGGTTCCAAGGTTGTCATAGCCAGGAGCGGCACTGGGGTTAAGCTCCCAGTGCTCATAAAATGCTCCTTACGGCGTGCGTCTCGAAAAGCCTCTGACAACTAAGTCCAACTCCTAGCCTGCCCGTGTGGTTTAGTCTCTAAACCCGGCGGAACTGCTTTTACTAATAGGAGAAGGGGCGAGGGCGGATCTCTGGCGCCTTAAAACCAGATGCTTCGGGTAGATGGTGGCCCGTCAACCTGGGAAGGTAGCCCATCTAGGGGAAGGTAAACCCTGATTTCAAACCCCCGCTGCCTTGCGGCACACCCGGTCACGGGAAAGGCTTCGGGAGTCAACCCTGAGGAAAAATCCGGAGTCGGAGCCCCGAAGGCAGTTCTCTGTTATGCTCAACATCGTTCTGGCAGCTCCTGCGACGGCGCTGGTGCCAAACTATAGCAGCCCTGCTGTTCCTTTGGATTCATCAGTGACGTGGAGAGGGGGGACATGCTACATGGGTAACATCTTGTCCTCCATATCTTCCTGCCCAGGCTTGAATCCTACCAACACCCAACGCTGGAAGGTAGAACACCGGTGCGCATCGGCCTGTTCCAGCAGAGTAGACGTTTAGGATTCTCTTCCATGGTCATCATAGACCGACGGAGGCCACCGCCGATGTAAAGTTTCGGAAAAAATGGATTTAATATTGTTTGCCAATGACACTAATCTATTATGCAGTGGAAGCAATTTGGAACAACTTTTGGATACACTCGGAAAGGAATTAGGAAAGCTTAAACTGTGGTTTGATTCAAACAAATTAACGTTCAATTTAAGCAAGACAAAATTTATAGTCTTTAACAACCATCACAACAACTTAGTATCTAAACTCAGTGTAAATGGTGTAGAGATTGAAAGGGTATCCAAAACTAAATTTCTTGGAGTAATAATTGATAATAAACTGTGTTGGAAGTCACATATTAATTATATTAAAGGTAAAATATCTAAATCAATTGCAATACTACACAGAGTGAAATATTTGCTGAATCAACCCACACTATATACTTAGTATCATTCATTAATACTCCCATACATGACATATTGTACTGAAGTATGGGGAAATACATATAAAACAAACATATATCCAGTCTTTATGCTTCAGAAGAGAGCTATTAGAACTAGAAAAGCACTCGGAGAGCGCAGACCTCCGCCAAGCGCCACAGTTCCCCCCATACAGTGTTTGTGTGTACGTTTTCAGATTCCTTGACCACGAAAACATATGACTACAAATTGGATTGACAATGATAGGATTAGTGGTTCAGTCGTTATTCAGGAAAATGGCATTTTCCGTAATGGCGGCCACAGTTCCCCCATACAGTGTTTGTGTGTACGTTTTCAGATTCCTTGACCATGAAAACGTATGACTAACAATTGGACTGACAATGATAGGATTAGTGGTTCAGTAGTTATTCACGAAAATGGCATTTTCCGTAATGGCGGTTTTCTTCTGGACGGTGATCCGAATCACCACCAAAATTTAATCAGTTCTTCCTTGTACCATTTCCAACGATGCCTGAAAGTTTCATCAAAATCCGTCCAAAACTTTTTGAGTTATCTTGCTAACCAACAGACAGACAGACAGTAGTTATTCACGAAAATGGCATTTTCCAAAATGGCGGTTTTCTTCTGGACGGTGATCTGGATCACCACCAAAATTTAATCAGTTCTTCCTTGTACCATTTCCAACAATGCCTGAAAGTTTCATCGAAATCCGTCCAAAACTTTTTGAGTTATCTTGCTAACCAACAGACAGACAGACAGGCAAACAGACAAACCCCGGCAAAAACATTACCTCCTTGGCGGAGGTAATAAACATATAAAAATGGTTTGTGCTACGAAGGATCTGCTGCACTTAAACAAGTGTCTGCAGTGTAGAAGGTGACTGAAAGAATCACACAATCTCACCAAAAGAAATTTATATTTTTTCACTTTAACAACAGAGACGAGCAAAGTTTTCATGAAAATCAAGATCTCGGTCTGCCTCCAGCACCTCTAGGTGTTTACATCATTTTACATCCTAATGGTGTTCACAGGAACTTCAGGCTGAGGTCAGTAGTTCCTTTTTACTCCACCACATGCACTCAAGTAAGCTTTTCACAAAGCTAGACTTATAATTAGCAGGCCTAGTATAATATCCAGTAGTTTTATTACAGGATGCTTTTTATTCTTAGCATCAATATATTTAAAAACTAGAAAAGCACTCGGAGAGCGCAGACCTCCGCCAAGCGGCACAGTTCCCCCCATACAGTGTTTGTGTGTACGTTTTCAGATTCCCTGAGCATGAAGAGATATGAGTAGCAATTGGATTCACAATGATTATTTGTTTATTTGACATGGACAGTGCAATAAACAGACAATTAATGAATGACAATCAATGTGATAGTGATAGGATTAGTGGTTCAGTAGTGTAAAACGGGGCTATAAGGGATGGCGGGTTAATAAGGGACACTTTTCTGGGAAATGTTTTAAATGTAATTCTGCTTTTTTTATTTTGAGCAGGACGCTGAGTTGTGTTGTTATTGTCAAATATCCATGAATCCTTCATCAAATCTGGGCGGAAGCAAAATTAAAAAAGCAGAATTACATTTAGAAAAGTGTCCCATATTACCCCGCCGTCCCTTATAGCCCCGTTTTACGGTTGTAAAAGCATTGCCTCCTTGGCGGAGGTAATAAACTGAAGTGTTGGTGTGTCCATCTCCTCCACTGACGGATGCAGATTGGTTAGACAGGTTGCCGTGGGTTTTATATTATATTGGGGTTGCGCTCCGCGGCAAAACAGAATTTAGAATCTTCCCCGGCAGAGAGGTCGTTTTTACGCAGCGCCTATAGCTGGGCGGGGAATTTGTGGCAAATAATCGGGCGGCGGACAGGTGGCCGTGTCAGGTTTTGCAGCGTGGCGCAAAAACAGGCACGCTGGCGGGCCCAGGCCAGCAGTGTTTTCCGCGTGCTTTTGTGCCTAAAACGTTGAAGAACGCGGAGTTTGTGTTGGTCAGACACGACGGCCAGCGCAATGTGCGCAGCGCCTATGGCTGGCACAAGCACGCTGGCGGGCCCAGGCCACCAGTGTTTTCCGCATGCTTTTGTGGCTAAAACGTTGAAGAAGGCGGAGTTTGTGTTGGTCAGACACGACGCCCAGCGCCCTCCATTGCACCTGCGCACATGTTGAAAATGGCCGTATGTCACAGTGTGGAAAAATGCTTTAAAAAATTCCTGTATGCAGACGGTGATGCGGATCATCCCCAAAATTTAATCAGTTCTTCCTTGTACCATTTCCAACAACGCCTGAAAGTTTCATTGAAATCCGTCCAAAAGTTTTTGAGTTATCTTGCTAACAAACAGACAGACAGACAGACAGACAGACAGACAGACAGACAAACACACAGACAAACACACAGACAAACCCCGACAAAAACATTACCTCCTCCTGGCCTTTCGGCCTGGCGGAGGTAATAATAAACAAAGCAGCTTACAGGGAACCAACAAACCCACTTTTTCTTAAATTAAAAGGTCTCAAGTTGAAAGATCTGGTTGACTTTAAAACTGCAGTAATAATGTTTGAAGTGAAGAATCTATCACTGCCCGCAAATATCCAAAAGTTGTTCCAAATAAGGGAGAAACAATATCATTTCAGAGGCACATGTATATTTCAAAAACCTTCAGTGAGAACTACCACCAAGCAACACTGTTTCAGTGCAAGGAGTCAGATTATGGAACGATTTTGGACCTGAATTAAAATCATGTACAACGCTTGGACAATTTAAACAAAAACTAAATGAAGAAATACTCCAAACATGACAAGATGACGACAAGATGGCATGTAAAATCACATAAGGATTGTCATATCCAGTCTGTGTTGTGTTATTGCTTAGTTTTTGTTTTTTTTTTGTCACATTTTGTCTTAGCTTTGTTCTGAATTGTAATCGCTCATGTTTTGTTTTTCTTTTGAATTCTTGGATGGAATATGGGTGGGCAATATAAGCTGCGGCTTCAGCCATCACCCATTTCGGATAACTTATGTTGAACTGTATAATCAGAGGAGTTATTGTTTAATTTGACTTTGTTGGATTTTTTTTTCTTTTTTCCCCTTTGTTATATTATTCTGTTTGTTTTTAATCTTTACTTTTAATCTATCCGAAATAAAGATTCATTCATTCATTCATTCATTATTTACTGTATTATACAAGGGTTGTAAATGGTGGTTGGAGGAGCCAAATGTGAATTTTTGCTCAGGGCTGTAAAAGACTCTAGAATCATCTCTAGGTTTCACAGCCTACCCTGAAGCTCTCTACTAGCTGCATTAAACCACATCAAACAGGTAAGAAAACATGCATCCCTTCAAGCTTTTGCTGTTAAATATTGATCGTGGTGGTGCCTTTTCAGTTTGATTCAGATTCACAAAATAGAAGCTCAGACTGGAAAAAAAAAAGCACGCTCAGTGTGCACATAGCCGTACACTGTGAAGGGGATAATAAAAATGTTTTCTTTTCTATCGGTGAAAAAGGTTGTTTTTACCTTAACATATTTGTTTATTTATATAACTTGTTAAGGCAAAAACAACCTTTTTTGCTGTCTGATAAAAAAGAAAATATTTTTATAATTATTTTTGAAGACAGTATGAACCCTTTTGGATTATGTGAAGGGGATGCATTCAAACTTTCCATCTAAACTATATAAGCTTAAATGTGCACACTTACCAGATATGAAATGTTGACCACAAATTCTTGAATGCTCAGTGGGTTCGTAGTTCTCACATTTGACAGCAGCAATCCATAGCTTTCTCCTTTCAGCATCCTTGGGAAAGCGATAAAAAGTCTGGTCATGGGCAGCATGGTGGTGCAGTGGTTAGCACTGTTGCCTTACAGCTAGAAGGTTCCTGGTTCAAATCCCCAGGTTGGCAGGGGTTGGAACCTTTCTGTGTGGAGTTTGCATGTTCTCCCTGTGCTGCGTGGGTTTACTCCGGGGGCTCCGGTTTCCTCCCACAATCCAAAGACATGCATGTTAGGTTAATTGGTTGTTCTAAATTGTCCCTAGATATCTGTTTCCTATAGGCCCTTAGAATTGAGGGTTAGTACTAGTGAAAGCGCTTTGAGTGGTCTTTGTGACTAGAAAAGCGCTATATAAGTGCAGGTGAATTAGTTAGTTAGTTAGTTAGAATGTGGTGACTATAGCTTGATCTTTGACCAGGGGTCCATACTACTGTTGATGAAGAAACAGAAACTACCTGAATTTACCTGTATAACCTCATATTCATACCTACTGATCTAAAAGCATTAGCATGACACGGTTATGTTACTGGACAGAATATTAATATCAACAGAAGGCAGTGCTAGTGTCACTGTGGTTTATTGTGACATGAAGTAAAATAAAGAAAGTCTTTTGTTGACAAATTTAAGAGCCAGCTGAAAAATGTTACATCATTTAACATCTTCTCACTGGATGGCAGAAACAAATATTAAAAGTGAAGCTTTACTACCAAAAAAAAAAAAAAAGACATGAAAGTCAAACATAAAACATCCCAAAACCATTAACGAGATGAGCCATAAGGCCCAGCAGCTCTCCAGTTAATGGTGGAGTTACTGGTAGCAAGTAAAAACTCATTAACTCCCTGCAGATATACAAGATTGATTCTGTGTTATGACAGAAAAAAATACACCTTTATTAAAGTAGTAAAGCAGCAAGTTCTCACTCTGGTTATGTCCTGCAACATTAAAACTACACCGTTCAATATTTCAAATTGATTAATGTTTGAAAGTATCAAAGCTAAGTGCAAGATGATTCATTCAGGAAACATTTCACATTAGCAAAGATGTTTTATGCGGATGTGACAAACAGAATTTTTCTCCTTAGCTTTTATTTATTTTTGACACCCGTCTATGAACAGTGAATGTCTACAGCCATTTAAGCCTAAAGCAATACTGATTGTATCTATCATTTTGAGTAATCAAACTAAAAACAAGTACATTTGTCTTGATTCAATATTTCACCATGCAAAGGTTTCACCTTTTTTCTAAACAGAACACAGTTCTAACTAGAAAAGCACTTGGAGAGCGCAGACCTCCGCCAAGCGCCACAGTTTCCCCGGTGATTCGGCTCACCACCAAAATCTAATCATCTGTAGGATACCCCATTTCTGACAATCTCTGAAAATTTCATGAAAATCTGTCCATAACTTTTTGAGTTATCTTGCTAACAAACAAACAAACAAACAAACAGACAGACAGACAGACAAACCAACACTGATGAAAACATAACCTCCTTGGCGGAGGTAAAAAAAAAAACTTTACTGCTTTTTAATTTTATAAGAACAAAAGCATGGGCACAAATAAATCTGTAAACAATGGGTAGCAGTTGTATAAGAATTAATATACAGTATGTACATAGATGGAGATGTGGAGTCCATCCATCCATCTCCTACCGCTTTTCCGACGGTCCAGGTTGCGAGGGTAGCAGTCTAAGCAGAGAAGCCCAGACTGCTGTCCAGATCACACAGCACCAGGATTCCCATGATCCCTCCCACAGGTGTGAGGGCACTGGTGGCCCAACCCCTGTGGTTCGCTTGGGCTGAGCATGGCTGGGACCTATGGTCAGAATCCCGGTTGCCAGGTGCTTGTCCTCAAGCCCCACCCAGCCAGCATGCCCATGTGGGCCCCACTATAGGTTAAATCTGGGCTGTCTTATGGGTCCCATGTAGGTTTGTCCACGGGTTCCATGTTGGCCCCATCTGTGTTTGCCCACATGGGCTTAACCTGTGGTGCAGGTAAGCAAGTAGACTGCAAGTTAAAAATTTACAAAAAAAAAAAAAATAGTAAAACTGAAAAAAGTTATAAACTTACAAAAAAAATTGCATATTTACAAGAAAAAAGTCACAAATTTAGGAGAAAAAGATTGAAAAAGTGGTAAATTAACCAAAAAAGTGTCATGAGCCCCCTCGTGCGCTTTTACGTAGCGCATGGAGGAAGAGAAGGAAGAATGAACTTACTCACAGATCACACCAAACACACATTTATTGACACTGTAGAGGGTAAAAGGGAAGGATGTGGAGGTGAGGCACGAGCGTATATCGACACAGAATCTTTATTGACCCTCTAACATATATGTACAGCCTGTGGCCCCAGCGGCCACGCTGAGGCCAAGTCTCAGCAGAAGAGCTTCCCCCAGTTTCTCTGCGCTCTCTCTATATAACTTTATTGACCTTGCATAGAAACTGGGGCTGGCACATTATGCATTGGGTTTGACAAAGGCAATGTGTGACACGATTATCATAACACATGTTACATTTATCACAATACATTCACCTCCCTGCGCTGCAGCTTGGAGCAGCAGATGGCGAAGGCGCCTCGTTGTCTGGTCCATTTACTCCTCGGGGGGGCTATCCCCTTCAGTCCATTGTGTGAGAGAATGTCCACATGCTGTGTCTAGTGTTACCACACAGCCGCCCCCCCCCCCCCCCCCGCCGAACACCCAGAAGAGGCTGGAACCTCCCGGTCCTTTGGGTTCCAGTCGGCGCCCATGGCGGCTGCAGCGGGGGTTTGCTGCTCTGGTCGAACTGTTCTGCTGGTGAAGTGTGTTGGAGGGCATGTCAGTCCATGGTGTGAAAGGGGGAGGGGTGAAAATCACTTCCTGCTCCTCTCCACCCTCATCGGGCTCATCTCCAACGGTGACGAGTCCGCCTACAGGGAAGAGGTGGCCCAGCTGGTGTCCTGGTGCAGCCACAACAACCTGCAGCTGAATGCTCTGAAGACAGCGGAGATGATTGTGGACTTCAGGAAAGTCACATCCCCCCTGCCCCCCCTCACCATCACAGGCTCTCCCATCACCTTTGCAGATTCCTTCCGCTTCTTGGGCACCACCATCACCCGAGACCTCAAATGGGAGCCAACCATCAGCTCCCTCATCAAAAAGGCCCAGCAGAGGATGTTCTTTCTGCGGCAGCTGAGGAAGCTCAAGCTACCCACCAAGATGTTAGTGCAGTTCTACACGGCCATCATCGAGTCCATCCTCACCTCCTCCATAACTGTGTGGTACGCAGGAGCCACTGCCAGGGACAGACTAAGGCTGCAGCGCGTCGTGCGCACTGCTGAGAAGGTGATAGGCTGCAAGCTCCCATCTCTCCAGGACCTGTACATCTCCAGGACCCGGAGGCGTGCTGGCCGGATCATAGCCGATCCTTCACATCCTGGTCACGTGCTGTTTGCCCCCCTCCCCTCAGGTAGAAGGCTTCGGTCCATTCGGACTAAAACCTCTCGGCACATGAACAGCTTTTTCCCCTCTGCCATCAGACTGCTGAACACTAAGTGACTTTTGACTCTCGTGCACTATGTACAGCAGCTCAACCAGACTCATGTCATTCATCACTGTTTTTCTGTTGCATTATTGACTGCACTATGTGGTACTTCACATTATCTGCTACATGCTAATTTTTTAAACTGCCTTGACTAGTACTACTCATTATTACTAGTATTATTATTATTATTACTTATTATTACTTATTTTTCTACACTTATTGCACGTTTCTAGTCCTTTAGTTTTTTAGTTTATCCCTTTTTCTCATTATGTTTTTAATGTTGCAGCATGGCACCGAGACAAATTCCTAGTTTGTGTATCACATGAACAATGGCAATAAACCTGATTCTGATTCTGATTCTGATTCTGATTCCAAGTTCCAACACGTTGAACGGCCATGGTTCGTGGGCGCATGGGGGCCAGTGCGCATTGTGCTGACGGAACAAAGCTGGCAATCGTCAGGTCTTTGGGACAGAGGTGCGGGAAGAACAATGTGGAGGACGAGGGGGAAGTGGGGGAAAACAATGGAGTGCCGGCCCGGGAGGTTAAAAGCATCTGGGCTGCGCAAAAATTGCGTGCAGATCAGCCTCGGGTGAGGGACTTTTCCAATAAACCTTCTGGTGATTCCCAGTGGCTGTGAAAAAAAATTAAGTCTCTGACGATTCCTCGTGTGGGCCCGGTCCTGCGAGGATGTGGGGAAGGCGGTGAAAAAAAAACTTAAGCTGCGTCAGGGAATTTGGCAATCTTGCTTTAGGTGCAGGGGCAGTCCTGAAGGCTCCGGGGAAAGCAATCGGTTTAATTCCCTGTGGATGCACAGCGGCTGAGAAACAAATACATGTCCTGTGTGCAAGGCTGCCCGGCTGCTTTAGGTGCAATGTGCAAAGCCTAAAGGATCCGAGGGTAAAAGGGAAGGATGTGGAGGCAAGGCACGAGCGTAGATCGACACAGAATCTTTATTGACCCTCTAACATATATGTACAGCCTGTGGCCCCAGTGGCCACGCTGGGGCCGAGTCTCAGTAGAAGAGCCTCCCCCAGTTTCTCTACGCTCTTTTTATTTAACTTCATTGACCTCACATAGAAACTGGGGCTGGCGTATTATGCATTGGGTTTGACAAAGGCAATGTGTGGCATGATTATCATAACACATGTTACATTTACCACAATACATTCACCTCCCTGCGCTGCAGCTTGGAGCAGCAGGTGGTGAAGGTGAAGGCGCCTCGTTGTCTGGTCTATTTACTCCTCGGGGGGGCGACCGCCTTCAGTCCATTGTTCTGCCCCTCTTTCTACTTTTGGGTGTGAGAGAATGTCCACATGCTGTGTCTAGTGTCACCACAACACAAAAATAGACAGACCAAAATAACATAGACTGCTCGGGTAAAACTTAGAGTCCTCCAGGACGCTCAGCTGGCATGGGAGAAGAAGCCGGCAAACAGTGCCTAAGCATAGCAGTTGTGCTGCAAGGGGAAACGTTACCAACAAGCGTAGCAGCACAACTGCAAACAGAAATGCTAACAGCTCTACTCACCATGCAGGAACAGTCCAAGTCGTCCGAGTCTGCCAGCAAGCACACACACAAACAATCCTTCACCGACGTGACTGTCACATGGCGAATAATGACCGTGTGAACTAGTACAATGGTCCAGCGGTGTTTGACTGGCAAAGCCCTGCCTGAGTGCAAACACTGCTGGTGTGACAAATTGGAAACACCTGGGCGAGGTGTGGGACAGATAATTACTGGGGCGAACAGCTGACTGTCAGAGAGAGAGGGGGCGTGGTCGGACTGGCGAATGTTAGACAGCGCCCACCAGGAAGTGGGTCAAACGGCTGCCCAATAACCGCCGGCCAGAGCAGCGGCTACAGGCATGGAAAAGAAACAGCACACAGACATGAAAACAACAAGAAATCAAAAGATACCAAAACATAATAAGCCCAATGCCTAAGCCACCAAGAATGGTCAGAGCCGAGCCTACAGCAAACACGGGCTCAGTTCCTGACAGAGCCCCTCCTTCTAGGGGTGGATACTAGACACCCACGGTAACATCATATGGAAAGAAAAACCCCTGCCCCCCCCACCCACCCATCAACCCCAACAGGAACAACAACACAAACCTGGGTGGGAGGTAGGGGGAACAGGAAAGGGGCGAACACAATACCCCACCCAGGGTCCACAATTAACCCCCCCTCCCCAAGTCCAAAAACGTGGAGGCTCAGGAGGCTGCCCAGAGTCCCGGGCCCAGCAGGCAGTTCGGTGAACACAGTCTGGTGGCCTACCAGAAAACACAGGCCATCTGGCCCAGAGACTCTGTCCCTCAGGCAGTCGGCCAGTGCTGTAAAGCCACCAGGGCCAGTGGGATGAAGCAGGAGGCAGCCTGCCCACCGGAAGGCCCACTGGTGGGTGACCAGACCGTAGGGAGGGAACCCCCACGGCGTAGGACAGGGAGGAGAAGGGGACCACGGTGTCCTCAGGCTGATCCACAGCACCCTTGGTGGTCCCGGTTTGGGACACAGCTGCACCCGTGGTGGACCCCGACCGGGCCAACACTGCACCCGCGGTGGACCCCGACTGGACGAACGCTGCACCCATGGTGGACCCCGACAGGGCCGATGCAGCACCCATGGTGGCCTCCAGCGGAGGCTCTGCAGCACCCACAGTGGACCCCAATTGGGCCAAAGCTGCACTCACGGTGACCAGGCCAATCCACAGGTGCACCAAGCTGAAGAGGCGGTCGATAGGGGGAGCCCTGATGACCCTGGCAGGAAGAGCAGGAACCACGGTGTCCTCCGCTGAACGGACCGGACCCACGATGACCTCCGGGGATGGCGCACCCTCTCGGGCAACCGTAGACGAAGGCTCAGAGACACCAGGAGAAAAAGGGTGGTTAGGGTTGCCGGCAGCAGAGGAGCCCGGCGAAGGTAGCTCAGATGCAGCTGCACACTGCACCCGACTCTCCTCACCCAGAGCCAGGCAAGATCTCTCCAACACTGGCAAAAGAAAAACGAGAGAGAAAACTTACCTTGGCTGGAGCTCCACCGCCATCCAGGACTCCGTCGAACGTGACGATGACAGCCTGGGTCCGGCCTCGAGGAGGTCCATCTCCGGCTCTCACTCCGCTGCAGCAGCCTCCACAGCAGGCAAGATGGTCATAGCAGTCCTATTGTCCACCTGCTGCAGCTCCAACACTGGGGATTCCTCCGCCATGGCTGCAGGGGAACCTCTCCATGTTGGCTCCGGGGCAATGTTCTCCGAAACCACTGGCTCCTCCACCATCTGGCGGCCCTGACCTCGGGCCAACAGGCCCTCAGGGAGAATTGGAGGAGACACAGAGAGGGGAAAAAATGAATTAATATTTGTAGCTGGAGGAGAGGACCCAGCGGACTGCTGAAACTGGGCCTCTCCCTCAGGAGACAGGCAAGATTCAATTCTATTCAATTCAATTCTCTTCTTCTTGTTGCTCTGAGAGAGAGCAGTCGCATTTTTTCTTCCCTCCTCCCGTCTGCCTTCCTGACCTATTCCCAGCTTTGCAATGTTGTGTTTTTGTCTGTGTTTAGTCGCTCTTCTTCTGCTGAATCTTAATCTAAACGGAAATTATGGGTTTGGAAGCAGCTTAAATGTGCTATTGTCACTATTTTTCAACAAGAATCGGGCCAAGGGGGAGCCCAAGAATTGGAACCTGCGAGGAGACTCATGGACATTGGAATTCATGCGTCATTATTGGTTATGATCTCAGGACTTCTATTTTTGGCTGTGAAGTTCCCTGATGTATCAGAAATTGAAGGAAGGTGAGAGAGCTGATCAAAGCGGACCCGACAAGCTCCTTCATCAAATTCGACCAGTTGGGGAGGGCACGAGTAGTGGCAAACGGTGAACTGAATGACAGTGATTCAGTGGAGGAATACATCTGGAGCCCTGTGCTCTCCATGGGATTAAAGTTTAAGCCTGCATATGGAAATTATGAAAGCACAGAATTGCACGGGTGAGGAAAAATCTATTCTCTGAGTGCACTGTGCAGATTTGATTTGACCTTGTCTTGGTGCCCTGTATTTACATTCCTCCTGATGAAGATAAGCGGAAGAGTGGCTCTGCTAACCCAAACATCGACAAACAATGGCTGTTGTTCTGCAGATTGAGCTCCTCAAGGACAGCGCTCATGTGTTTACAGAACTTGCCACCTGCATGAGGAGAGATAAACTCTGGACATGCCGTGTAGAACACATGACTATCCGTTGCCAGGGGGTGCCCTCTGCTGTTCACCAGCAATTGACACATCTCCACACTGCATTACACACTGATCATATGCTGACTACATACACTGGTCTCTCTCGCTTGTTATTGTGTGATCTTTCTATTGTCTGCTAATTGTGCATTTGAGAGTTTTTTTTCTTGTAATCACAATTTTGGTCATATAATGAGCTTTATTTTGATCAACAATGCTTTTTTCTCTCTGCCTATTGTGTTTCCCCCCCTCCTCCCCCCTTTACCCCCCACTGTTATGACAGGCGCCTTGCATGGCTGCCGCGTCATTGGATGCGCCTAACGTGCGCGCCCAATGTCAAGTCAAATTCCTTGTATGTTTACCTGTAAATATACTTGGCAATAAAGCTGATTCTGATTCTGATTCTGATTAGATGGAATAAAAAGAAAAAATACTTGCCTGTCATCCTGGTCGTTGATGTTGGCAGCTGAAGGTGGCAGACAGTCATCCCTCTCCATGTCTGCGGTGACGTGGGCCCCTCTGAAAACCTGTGGAGGAGCCATCTCCACAACGACGAAGGTGGGCGTAGCCGGGGTCAGCTCAGCGGACCTCACGGCAGCTGGAGGGAAGAGGGCTGCCGGAGGCGAGGAAGGACTCTCCCGGTGTTTCCTAGCTGGATGACGCCGTTGTGGTGGAGCTGGGGTAACTGGAGCAGGAGCGGAGGGAATGGAGCCGTTCGTCCGTGGAGCATGCCTCCGTGCGCGCTGCGGTCCAGCAGGAGATGACTCCATCTTCAGCCCATGGGACGAGCGCTGGAGCGCAGTGACTGTAGCCAGCAGTTCCGCGTACTGAGGGTACCTCCAGAGACTAGGATGCACCTCCAGAATCCCCACCGCTCCATAAACACTCCACCAACCCCTCTCGGGTTCGCGGGCAGCAAGAAACTCATCCACATAACTCCAGATGAAATCCGCTGCCCACTCCTCCTCCAGGCTTGGAGACCCCGCTGCCAATCCTCCTCTCCTTGGATGAGGTCAATGAGCCGGGGACATAATGTGCTCCAAACACAGATGGATAGAAAAAAGAAAAACAGTTCAAAAGGAAAAAAGGCAAATGTGTGGGTGACTCTGCTAAATCCAGGCTGGCTGGACCATTCTGTCATGAACCTCCTCATGCGCTTTTACGTAGTGCATGGAGGAGGAGAAGGAAGAATGGTCTTACTCGCAGGTCACACCAAACACACATTTTATTGACACAAAAATAGACAGACTAAAATAACATAGACTGCTCGTGTAAAACTTAGAGTCCTCCAGGACACTCGGCTGGCAGGGGAGAAGAAGCTGGGCAACAGTGCCTAAGCATAGCAGTTGTGCTGCAAGGGGAAATGCTACCAACAAGCGTAGCAGCACAACTGCAAACAGAAATGCTAACAACTCTACTTACCGTGCAGGAACAGTCCAAGTCGCCCAAGTCTGCCAGCAAGCACACACACAAACAATCCTTCACTGACGTGACTGTCACACGGCGAATAACGGCATTGTGAACTAGTACAATGGTCCAGCGGTGTTTGACTGGCAAAGCCCTGCCTAAGTACAAACACTGCTGGCGTGACAAATTGGAAACACCTGGGCGAGGTGTGGGACAGATAATTACCAGGGCGAACAGCTTACTGTCAGAGAGAGAGGGGCGTGGTCAGACCGGTGAATGTTAGACAGCGCCCACCAGGAAGTGGGTCAAACAGCTGCCCAACAACCGCCGGCCAGAGCAGCGGCTACAGGCATGGAAAAGAAACAGCACACAGACATGAAAACAACGAGAAATCAGAAGATACCAAAACATAATAAACCCAGTGCCTGAGCCACCAAGAATGATCAGAACAGAGCCTACAGCAGACACGGGCTCGGTTTGTGACAAAAAGTAGCAAATGTATGAGTAAATAAATTGAAAATTTATGGGGAAAAAGTTACAAATTTACAAGAAAATAAAATCACAAATTTATGAGAAAAACTTGCAAGTTTATAGTAATAAAAGTTGAAATATCTTGAGAAAGTTCCAAATATATAAGAAAATGTTGCAAATTTATGGGAAAAGTCACAATTTTACAAGGAAAACATAACAAATTTAGGGAAAAAGTTGCATGTATACAGTAAAAAAGTGCTAAATTTATGAGGAAGTTCCAAAATTACAAGAAATTTGCAAGAAAAAAAATCACAGTTTTACAAGAAAACAAATTTATGAGGAAAAGGTTGCAAATTTATAAGAAAAAAAAAATCAAATTTATGAGAAAAAGTTTTAAGTTTACAATTAATAAAGTTTAAAATTTATGGGAAAGTTTAAAATTTTAAAGAAAAAATTATCAACTTTAATCACAAATTTACAAGAAAATTGCAAATTTATGTGGAAATAAGGTGAAAATTGGTAAATAGGCAAAGTCCATGTGGGCAAACATAGATGGGCCAACATTGAATCTGTGGACAAACCCAAAGGGACCCGTAAGACAGCCCAGTTTTAACCTTTGGTGGTGCCCACATGGACATGCTGGCTGGGCAGCAACCCCACAATGGGTGAAGGACACTAGATCCTTGTTACAGCTTCTCCATGGGAATCAACTGGGCCACTCTCAGTCTGACCCTTCACCCAGGACCTGTGTGCCTTGGGGGACCCTACCAGGGGCAAGCAACCCCCATCAATATAGCTCCTGGGATCATTAGGACATGGAAACCCCTCCGTCACGATCAGATGGTGATCCACGGAGTGGCAGATGTGGAGTCATTACAAAAATCAAGGAGTGTGCGACCTGCCGAACTGACTCAAAACCACACTGCATGACTCTAACAGCGACCCACCACTGTTCATGGGGGCTTGTGCATCAAGTATAAACAGGGCTTCTGTCCTCTTTCAGGTGCAGATATCAGGCTTATGCTGAGCTGTTCTTAGAAGCACCAATTGTTTCATGTTTTCTCTCCCTATGATTTTCTTTCTCTCTCTCTCCCACCACTTCATATCCCTTCAACTCCCTCCCCCATTCACCCCTGTCAGGTCCAGCATTTCGTCGTTGGCCTCCGTCGGTCTATGATGACCATGGAAGAGAATCCTAAACATCTACTCTGCTGGAACAGCACCGCCTGTGGCTGAACAGGTCGATGCGTACCGGTGTTCTACCTTCCAGCGTTGGGCGTTGGTAGGATTCAAGCCTGGGCAGGAAGATATGGAGGACAAGATGTTACCCATGCAGCATGTCCCCCCTCTCCACGTCACTGATGGATCCAAAGGAACAGCAGGGCTGCTATAGTTTGGCACCAGCGCCGTCGCAGGAGCTGCCAGAACGATGTTGAGCACAACAGAGAACTGCCTTAGGGGCTCCGACTCCGGATTTTTCCTCAAGCCTTTGCCGTGACCGGGTGTGCCGCAAGGCAGCGGAGGTTTGAAATCAGGGTTTACCTTCCCCTAGATGGGCTACCTTCCCAGGTTGATGAGCCACCATCTACCCAAATCATCTGGTTTTAAGGCGCCAGAGATCCGCCCTCGCCCCTTCTCCTATTAGTAAAAGCAGTTCCGCCGGGCTTAGAGACTAAACCACATGGGCAGGCTAGGAGTTGGACTTAGTTGTCAGAGGCTTTTCGAGACGCACGCCGTAAGGAGCATTTTATGAGCACTGGGAGCTTAACCCCAGTGCCGCTGCTGGCTATGACAACCTTGGAACCAGGTTCAGCATAGCAAAGACAATTTAAATAAAGTATTAAAGATATTATACACCAAGAGGAACCTATAAGTTCTGTTTATATACAGTACACATCAAATACGAGCGGAGCTCCTTTTGGCAAAGTAAATGTTTTTGGCACAATAAGACAAGCAGAAATCTGTTCTGCTTATCAAGCTGCTGGACAGGACAAGTAAAAAAAAATAAGTAGAAACGGAAAATGTTTAACAATGAAGAGTGTGGCAGCAATGTGGTGAGATTGTGTAATCTCTTTTAAATTGACTTGTAATGACAGACAAAATAACCAATGATAGTGAGTTACACTATCACTATGCCCGTTTTGACACCTCGTCATCTGTGTCCAACTCCCCCCCTCCCTCCAGCTCCACAGCCTCCACGATCCCTACTTCATCAAAGGCGCCCCCCCCTCCTCCCCCCCTGCCCTTTTCATCAGTGAGCAGGACGTGCTCAAACAGTTCTCCAGACTGAACCCGCGCAAGGCCCCCGGTCCGGACGGCGTGTCTCCCTCCACCCTGAAACACTGTGCGAAAGAGCTGGCTCCTGTCTTCACAGACATTTTTAACACCTCCCTTAAGCTATGCCACGTGCCGACCTGCCTCAAATCCTCCACCATCATCCCTGTCCCCAAGAAGCCACGGATCACTGGACTTAACGACTACAGACCTGTAGCGCTCACCTCTGTAGTCATGAAGTCCTTTGAGCGCCTGGTCCTGCCCCACCTCAAGTCCATCACCACCCCCCTCCTGGACCCGCTGCAGTTTGCCTACCGAGCCAACAGGTCTGTAGACGACGCAGTCAACCTGGCCCTCCACTCCATCCTGCAGCACCTGGACTCCCCGGGAACCTACGCCAGGATCCTGTTTGTGGACTTCAGCTCCGCATTCAACACCATCCTCCCCGCTCTGCTCCAGGACAAGCTGTCCCTGCTCGGCGTGCCTGACTCCCTCTGCAGGTGGATCACCGACTTCCTGACGGACCGGAGGCAGCATGTGCGGTTGGGAAAGACTGTCTCAGACTCTGCTAGCATCAGCACCGGATCACCCCAGGGCTGTGTACTTTCCCCCCTACTCTTCTCCCTTTATACCAACTCCTGCACCTCCAGCCACCAGTCTGTCAAGTTGATCAAGTTTGCGGACGACACCACCCTCATCGGGCTCATCTCCAACGGCGACCAGTCCACCTACAGGAGAGAGGTGGCCCAGCTGGCGTCCTGGTGCAACAACAACAACCTGCAGCTGAACGCTCTGAAGACAGTGGAGATGATTGTGGACTTCAGGAAAGTCACAACCCCTCTGCCCCCCCTCACCCTCACAGGCTCCCCCATCACCACTGCTGATTCCTTCCGCTTCCTAGGCACCACCATCACCAGGGACCTCAAGTGGGAGCCGACCATCAGCTCCCTCATCAAAAAGGCCCAGCAGAGGATGTTCTTCCTGCGGCAGCTGAGGAAGCTCAAGCTACCCACCAAGATGTTAGTGCAGTTCTACATAGCCATCATCGAGTCCATCCTCACCTCCTCCATAACCGTGTGGTACGCAGGAGCCACTGCCAGGGACAGACTAAGGCTGCAGCACGTCGTGCGCACTGCTGAGAAGGTGATCGGCTGCAAGCTCCCATCTCTCCAGGATCTGTACATCTCCAGGACCCGGAGGCGTGCTGGCCGGATCATAGCCGATCCCTCACACCCTGGTCACGTACTGTTTGCCCCCCTCCCCTCAGGTAGAAGACTTCGGTCCATCCAGACTAAAACCCCCTGTCACATGAACAGCTTCTTCCCCTCTGCCATCAGACTGCTGAACACTAAGTGACTTATTGACTCTCGTGCACTATGTACAGCAGCTCAACCAGACTCATGTCAATCATCACTGTTTTCTTCCTGCATTACCGACTGCACTATATGGTTCTCCACATTATCTGCTGCTCGCTAATATATTTTAACTGCTGACTAGTATTACTCACTCTTATTCTAGACTTTATTGCATGTATAGTTTATTTCTTTTATTTTATCATGTTTAATGTTGCAGCATTGCACCGAGACAAATTCCTAGTTTGTGTACTACATGAACAATGGCAATAAATCTGATTCTGATTCTGATTCTGAGTTGATGAACAGTTTAGTTCAATTTTTAGCTCATGCTATGGAAGATGAGCTAGCACTAAGGCACTGTCTCTATGCGTCTATTCATCTATCCACAGTTCCTGAGAAACACTACTCCTCCTTGCCATTTGATGCTCACCAAACACACACAACAGTCCTCGGGCAGGTCTGTGTCCAGTTTGTGCTAAAGGTCAAGATGAAGCGGATCTGGTCACTTGTGCATTTTCATGAAAATCTCTACACCTCCTGGGCAATTCCCCAAAACTCACACACCACAATCGCCACATGATCTTCTATATCCAGGTTGGACTCAAGGTCGAGGTGTGGGTCAAAGGTCACAAGTTATGAGTATGTCTCTGGGTTACATGTCCATCCATTCATCAATCTTCTGCTGCTTATCTGGGGGTCTGGGTTGCAGGGGCAGCAGTCCAAGCAGAGGAGCCCAGACTGTCACCCGGCTCACATAGATAGCACCATGATCTCTGTGATCCCTCCTGCAGGTGGTGAGTCCACTAGAGGGCAGACTTCAGTGAGAGAACTGCTTTCATGTTGGCAAGGCCTTAGCTCATTTACTGTAGCTTTCATATCTGTCATGCACCGACAACATTGTTTAGGATTTTGACTCGACCACTGGGATACTTTTTATTGTCAGTTGTATAAACGTAACTGTGCACAGAGGCGATTCTAGAGTTTCTTGGGGCCCAAGGCAAAAATTCACAGGGGACCCCTCCAACCAGTGTTCATCACCCTTATATAACAAATATTCTGACACAAACAAAATATGTGAAATGTAAACTTTTTTTATTTCAAAAATGCACATTAGTATCTCTCCAAAATAATAATACAGTATAAACATTAAATTCAAAAATGGAATTCTGCAGAGCAATAAAAAGCAGAACAATCAAAATCAGAACAATAAAAACATAAATAATAACTTTAGATACCAAAAGATCTTCAAAAAACCAAGTGCAATGTACAAAGTTGACACAATACAAACATCCATCCATCCATCCATCCATCTTCTAAGGCTTAATCCTTTCTGGGTCACAGGGGGCTGGAGCCTATCCCAGCATCTTTGGGCGAGAGGCAAGGTACACCCTGGACAGATTGCCAGTCCATCACAGAGAGACAGACAATGATTCACTCTCACACTTAAGGACAATTTAGAATCCCCAGTTGATGCCAGTTAACCTAACCTGCATGTCTTTGGCCTGTGGGAGGAAACCCACGGAGACACGGAGAGAACATGCAAACTCCACACAGAAGGGTCACCGATGGTCAGCGGGTCGGATCAAACCCATGGTGGTCAGGTGTGGAATTGATCCCGTGACCTTCTTGCTGTGCTGCCACAGTGCTAACCACTGCTCCACCAAGCTGCCCCTACAGGGGAAATATTACAAACATACAGGGGAAATACATATTAGCTACTCAACACGGTCACATCAGGACCAGCTCTAAGCTGCTCTGAGCTAAATTAACTACTGTATTATTTACACTACTTGCCACTGTCTTGCTTTCTTTCTCCTTGTCCTCTTTTCTTCTTTCTTTTGTCACTGCCAGACAGATAACTTGGCTTCATTTTGATACATCCGCTCTCACTTGTTTGGTTAGAGAAGACGCGCACCGGTACGAGAGTGAGTGGTGAGGGTGGGGCCCATTTAGGGAGCTCTGCACCGGCACTACCACTGTCATTGCAAACTCTCCACATTGCCACTGCTGTAGTGATTTAGAGTTGGTCAGCCCTCAGGGGGACCTCCTTCTGGGCTGAGGCCCAGAACATTTGCCTGCCTTGCCTGCTGGCAAGCAGCACCTCTGTCTGTACATGGCTTAAACATGCACCAGCATGCTGGTGAGGCAATTTGGCACTTACTGTCTTGCCCAAAAGATACTTCTGTATGCAGACCAGAGGAGCAGCAATCAAACCACAACCTCTCTGATAGCAAACGACCTGCTTTGACTCCCAAACTGCAAGTGTGGCGTGACTTTCATTTATCTTGCTTGGTTTGGTGGCATTTCACACTTTTAACAAGAGAAATAAAATGTCAATCTACCAGAGTAATTAGGATTCAGAAACACACTTTCCATTACAAGCCCCTCTGGATGATGTCAATTTAATCAATAGCGCCATTCCCATTCAATTAGGCACAATCATGCAGAGTTTATTAGATTAGTGCTTCAATAATATCCCTCAATAAAATCAAGCAAACCTCTCTGAAAATTAAGGGATGGTTCTGCCTCCTGCAATCTTTCTTTCTGCCATTTACCGCCCCTTTGACATCTTAAACAAGACTTCGGTGCACTTCTGTCTGACTTCGTGTAACGTCTCCAGCATCTTCTGTTTTTCCTGTGAATACACCACAGTGAGTCATCTCTGGATCCCGTCCAGAGATTGTACACCTCATATCTAAAGTGCACACTTGACATTGCTGCTGCATACCTTACAGATACCCATCATGAATGTAGAGGTTTTATATCCCCTTAAAACTTATGAGCTGGGACAAATCCCTGTTTATTCTTTACTACCTTTTTCTTTTATATACCTGGCTGTTGTCTGTCATCAAAAAGTAACTCCACAAAAGTTGTAAGAAGGCATTTTTTTAAGGAATGTACATCAGGGGAAGAACACAATCGACTTTGATCACAGCATCTGCTCTGTAGTGCTCCTGTTTGCTGCTACGTCATGGAACAGCTGAACACTCTGAGAGCTTCTTACCAGGACAGGGTGTTCTACTTGTTTATCCACCATGGTTTCCCGCTGGCGTGAAAGGGTTGTCTGTTAATTTTTAATTTCATCCTTTGAAACACATCAGCAAAGTGGGATCCCTAATTAACCCCATTGCCTATGCAGATTTGAGGCAAGAAACAGATCAAAACAACACAGGCCTTCGAAGTGTTGTCAGTTTTACTAAGACTTAGTTCTATCACCTAAAGCCATGCCGCTGCCACCCACCGGCGGCAGCGAAATGAGAAAACAGAGCAAAACAAAAAAAAAATGCTGACATCTGTTTATTTCTTTGGTCAGAAGGAGACCTACACAATATAAGATGATGAAGTTTACTTTAGTCAATGATCTCTTTTATCTGCGTGGGTAAAGATTATTCCCTGCATCCATGCTCCAGCTGTGAGTTGGCCTTTTTCTATCTCCCTTCACCCTTGCTCACGTCTGACAGCAGAAATAACAGGCCTGAACGTGGCCACAAATCTGCTGCGTGAATGGAAAACCAAATCCACATCAGCCCCGTAGACCACACACTGAAGACACATCTATCCATTACCTTGTTATCGCCTGCTCGGGAATTGAATCGGGGGAGAGGCGTTATACGATAATCACGCTGCCGGGTTCTATTAATGTTGCATCTCGGCTTCTTGTGCACACTATCGCAGAGCTCAAATCCAAACTTAAAAACATGGTCCTGCTGTATGGAAAATAAAACATCTCATCACCAGTTTTGAGCTGGAATCCTGATCAAAATGGGGATAGCAACAGAGGTGAAGGATGTTTGGGAATTTCTTTTTTAAGACAGCAGGGATGAGTTTCATTGAAGTATACACCTTATTCCAGTGGTTCCCAATCTGGGGTCCCTGGAAGATTCAGGGTTCCTTGGAAAATGTTGTAATTTCACTTCTTAACTGGTCCAAAAAATTGCAAATATATTGCCACTGTTGTGCATGGGTGCCTACAGAACACACACACACAACAGCAAATTATTGGCAATTTTTGCACCAATTGAGAAGTGAAATTAGAATATTTCCCACACATACCTAATCATTCCAGGGACCCTAGCTTGGGAACCACCGCCTTATTCAATGCCTCAATCATACAGTAATTTGTTAGACCAAGTCTGACCTAAAAGTAACTGCTGATGCCCCAATTAAGTAGAAACCTTTTTTTCTCATTATGGCCAAGTAGAAGTAATATTCTAATTCTCAAACCTTGTTTAAGGATTATAGGAAGATCAAAGAAGACCAAAGAAGACATGGCTAGGGGGTGTCCATATGGACCGGGTCAAGCTACAACTGGCCCAGGTTGAACCAGTGGACAGGAACCAGTGGACAGGAACCACTGGAGTGGGACTTTGAGAAGTGCAGTCAAGCAGCACCCACCCCAACTGAGGGACTAACTGTGTCCTGTCAAAAATAAATACAGATGATGATGATGATGTTTATAGTCACACAAAATTGCAAAATTGAATCAAAATGTGTCCAAAACTGTTTATTTGTGCAACTGTTGGTGTGGGAATCACTCAAGACCCCATGATACAAAATTATCACGGCACTTTGGTCACAATGCAGTAATATTCTGATCTTGTGATTCATTGAGTATTGCAATTACCCATTCTGATCTTTGTCTTGTTCAACTCCCGGAGTCTCTCCTTTGCTACGCTGACCTAACCAGACAGTTCGCATTTAGCATCATCCAGTGGACTGAAAAGTCAACTGGTTTTTATTACTCTGCTATTTAAATAGGTAAGTTTTATATGCAACATTAATAATTTTTAATAAAGTATCACAATCGCAATATTACGCTGTATCGATTTTTCACTCACCACTACATAACTGCTACTATAAACACTCATATCAATACTGAAAAATATGTGTTGTGACTTGTGCACATCTTAAATCAGGAGCAATTTTATGTTAGTGCCGTGACTGGATGGAAAGTCACAGTTGTTTAAAGGTGACCCTTGGCTGTGTGTCCACCAAACATGTTTTTTCAGCTCTGGGCGGCTATTTTCCATTCATTCTCTATGTAGTCCAGTGCTTACAACGCTGAGCACCCATGGCGCTGAAATGCTCTCGGCGGTGGCCGTTTTTTGTTGCCGCGCTCAGGGCGTTCAGCGTTGAAAAATGTTCAACTTTTCAGAGTGCAGCTGAGCTCGTCAAAGTCAGACCTTTCTAAGGAGCTAATCAGAACTGAGGAAGGGCGGGACATACTGGAAGAAGACAACTGAAATTATTGCGGAGGAGAGCCTGATACTCACTGTATCAGACAATCCGGGATTGTCTGATCTGACGCTAAAAGGCTATCATGATCAAAATTTAAAACTGACTCCTAGTCAATTTAAAATACTTTTTGAAATGGGCACCACCAAGTCGCAACTCATGAACAAGGTGGTGGTACTCTCCCAGACGATTTCTCAATCTGTTGATGTCATGTATCCAGACTCTGATTTTCTTTTCTGTTTCATCAAATTTGTCATCCAGAGCTGCCGCAAATGCCAGAATGTGTTTCCTGTACATTGTTATTTAGAGACTGTTGATACTGCTATTAAAAAAGTCTCAATGGGCAAAGCAGAAGTAGTGAGCTGAGAGTGACAAGCTTTTGCTGGGAAGCGGGGCACAGACTTTTTTTCCCAGAGCGCAGCGCACATACGCTGAAAAAAAATGCTCAGGGCGGTCGGGCCACAAAAAACGTGTTTGGTGGACATGCAGCCTTATTGGTTAAGCTTACCTCCTTACACTGAAAAGAACATCATGCCTACAGTGAAGCATAGCGGTTGTTCAGTGATGCACTAGGACTGCTTTGCTTCCTCTAGCACTGGAAACCTGCAGCGTGGGGTGGGTAAGATGGATTCAATCAAGTATCAGGGAATCCTGGGAGAAAATGTCAAGCAGATTGTGAGGAAGTTGAAACTTGGGCATCATTGGACCGTCTAACTGGACATTGATCCCAAACATACCTCAAAGTCTGCCAAGGTTTGGTTTCAGAATTCCTGGAAGATACTATAGTGGTCATCACAGTCGGCTGACTGGAGCCCCATTGAAAATCTCTGGTGGGATTTGCAAAAGGTGGTTGCAGCACACAAACCCAAGATTACTAGTGAACTGGAGGCCTTTGTCCATGAGGAATGGGTTAAGATTCCTCAGGAATGCTGGCAGAAGCTGCTGTCTGGCTGTTCATCATGTTTGCAGCAGGTCATAATAGCAAAAGGGTGCTCTACTAAGCACTAAAGATGCTTGTCACAAAGGCATTGAATAATTTTGAAACTCCAGTAGTCATTAAAAGTGACATTTTAAGATAAGATAAGATAAGATAAGCCTTTATTAGTCCCACAACGGGGAAATTCCAGGATTGCAACAGCACAGGGATAGCAACACTCAGAGCAACAATCAGAAGGCAAGAAAAAAAACAAGCAAGCAAGAGCAGCTAATATACATATGTACATATTACTATAAAATATATATATACACACACACACACACACAGACACACAGTGCAGAGCATTGTAGCTGGATGGAATAAATATATGAATATATGAACACACAGTGCAGAGCATTGTAGCTAGATGGAATAAATATGTAAATATATAAACACCCACAGTACGGAGCATTGCAGCTAGGTGGAATAAATATGCAAGTATATAAACACACACAGTGCGGAGCAATGTAGCTAGATGGAATAATATGTAGATATATAAAAACACAGTGCGGAGCATTGTAGCTAGATGGAATAAATATATAGATATATAAATATAAACACACCCAGTGCTGAGCATTGTAGCTAGATGGAATAAATATATAGATATATAAATATAAACACACCCAGTGCAGAGCATTGTAGCTAGATGGAATAAATATGTAAATATATAAACACACACAGTGCAGAGCATTGTTGCTAGGTGGGATGAAACAGCATAACCGTCTATTTAGTTATCCTACATGGTATGATTATGTGCCCATACATATTCTCACCCTCCATAGCGACCGGTATGTTCCTAGTTGTATGCCGGAGAGGACCATTGTGTAAGTCTATTGCATCTTTTGCATTCAAAAAAAACTATTAGTTTGTTACGTCTTTTTGCTATCTCTGCGAGCAGCCCTGCTTAGGTTGTGCAGTCTGACAGCCGTTGGTAGGAAGGACCTACGAAACCTCTCGGTTGTGCACCTGGGATGATGTAGTCTGCTGCTAAATGAGCTCCTCAGTGCATCCAGTATGTCCTGCATAGGGTGGAACTCGGACTCCAGCAGAGATGACAGTTTAGCCACCGTCCTTCTCTCTCCTATCTCCTCCATCGGATCAAGGCGTTGCCCCAGGACAGAGCTAGCTTTCTTAATCAGTTTGTTCAGTCTCTTCCTATCGGCTGCAGTAATGCCACTGCCCCAGCAGACCACTCCAAAAGTGATGGCCGATGCCACCACCGTGTCATAGAATGACTTCAGCAGCGCCCCTTGTACACCAAAAGACCTGAGTCTCCTCAGCAGGAACAGCCTGCGCTGTCCCTTCTTGTAGAGTGCGTCAGTATTGTGTGACCAGTCTAGTTTATTGTTCAGATGAATACCCAGGTACTTGTAGGATGTCACCATCTCGATGTCTGTTCCCTGTATATTTACTGGTGCTGTGAGGGGCTGCCCATGCCTGCGGCAGTCCACCACCAGCTCCTTAGTTTTCCTCGCGTTGATCTGGAGGCAGTTCCGATGGCACCAGTCCACAAAGTCCTGGATAAGCCCTCTGTACTCAGCTTCATCTCCGCTGGAGATGAGACCAACGATCGCAGAGTCATCAGAGAACTTCTGTAGATGGCAATGTGTTGTGTTGTGTGAGAAGTCCGCAGTATAAAGAGTGAACAGGAAGGGAGCCAGCACCATTCCCTGGGGGGCCCCCGTGCTACTGATGATCGTGTCGGAAACACAGTCCCGGGTTCTCACAAACTGAGGCCGGTTCGTGAGGTAGTCCAGGATCCATGATGACAGGTGCTGGTCCACCCCTGCGCGCAGCAGCTTGTCCTTCAGGATCATCGGTTGGATGGTGTTGAAAGCACTGGAGAAGTCAAAGAACATGATCCTCACCATATTCCCGGGCTTCTCCAGGTGGGACAGAGAACGGTGAAGGAGGAAGATCACCACATCCTCCACCCCAGTGCCATGCTGGTAGGCGAACTGGAGTGGATCCATCGCTGGTTCCACCAGGGGGCGGAGATGAGCAAGGAGCAGTCTCTCCAGGGTCTTCATCAAGTGGGACGTCAAGGCCACCGGTCTGAAGCTGTTCAGGTCTTTGGGGTGGGAAGTTTTTGGTACAGGTACCACACAAGATGTTTTCCACAGCTGTGGTACCCTCCCCAGTTTCAGGCTCATGTTGAAGATATATGTCACAATCCCACACAGCTGGTCTGCACAGGACTTGAGGAGCTTTGCGCTGATGCCGTCCGGTCCCGACGCCTTCCTCGCCTTGATCTTCCTCAGCTCCGTCCTCCGTCCATTTTGTGTAGAATTTGATGAAACCACTTGTAATATTAGTTGTGTTGAGCTATTTAAATTGCTCTTATTGGAATTTTTATTGCAAACAGCTGCTAGTTTTACATTTTGCCAGTAAACATAATTTGCAGGCTTGAATAATTTTGATGATAACTGTACATGACTATTCACACATTGCTTTTACAAGTCTACAAATAACAGACAACTCCACTGAGACACCTGAGGACTATATTAACAAGACCCACAAAGTATAATTTAAAGGTCTCCACTGTCGTCTTCTTGTGTTTGCCTGGTTTCAGTCTGCTTGCCTGAGTCAGAAGTCTGTTTACACTTTATGTACAGCAGACACGGAAGTACACATACTGAACTGTACTGTGTTTTGGCATTGAGTCCTCTCCAGACTGTTGTCTTCCTTCACAGCCCTCCACCAGACTTATGTCATTGTTTTTCTCAAATCAAAGCCAGAGGAAATGCTCCTGATACCAGTGGGAGGGATGGTTTTTATTTTCCTGAACAGCAAAGTGATATCCACACAATGCTCATTAATTTCTAGCCCATAAGATATATTTTTTTCTCCTGAAAAATATCATATAACAGCAGCCCTTGGATGTTTTCTTTTAATTTAAACTCAGAAACAAGGAAAAGATTTTTTTTTTAAAATCAATAAAGCACAATAGAGATTTATGGTTTAAACTGTTGCATTGTTAGCTCCTTTGCATAGACATCATAAAAGTAGATGTTTTTTAGCATCCACTCACTATGATATTCTCTTGTTTCATATTTTCCTAGTAATGTTTTGTGTTACTGGAGTCATTCTGGTTTACAAACTACACACATTATAAGGTGCACAAGTTCAACATCAATCCAGTCAACCAATTTTATCAGCCAGCACATGTGTAAGGGCCTCTTTACACTGCACGGAGATCGTTGAGAGACTGGTTTGTTTGGGAGAGCCATGTCCGTTTTGGACTGAGCCAAAACTTTGAGGATGCCATGGTGACTGTGGAGATCACTGAAGATCATTGATAGACCAAAAATTGGCTAGATCTCTCAATGATCTCCACCCCTGGGGTATAACAGACCAAAACTGGCCAATATCATCTGATAATTTCATATTTGTTTGGTCAGATTTTCTTGAGCTGTGTTGACTAATCCGGTTTGTTCACATGATTCCACTGACCTCACAATCAATGTCATGCTGACAAATCATATATTAATTATTCATTTTAATGAGGCAAATTAAAATGTAGTAAAAAGTTCTTTGTTTGACTTCCTGGAAGAAGCTTCAACCAATATCCTGACTGCTTATCAAAAATTAATGGTTTATTACACTCAAAAAGCAGCAGACCTAGAGCCATTGCAAACAAACACAAGACACTAATTAAAGGTAAAACTTTACACAGAGGGGTGTGTGTGTCCCTGACTGGCTTGCATTTTATATTTGGAATATTGAGAAGGACAGAAAAACATTAAAATAAAATTTTGAAAAATGACTAGTCAAAAGTGCATCATTAATGATGCAAAAGCCATTTGCAGGCATATCCACGTCCACTTTGTCAAAATGCATTTGGTTAAATGGACTTTGTGCAAGTGGAAAAAAAAAAAAACTTCAGGGGTGTGATTTGTATGTAACATGCAATAACCCAATCAGGACTCCTCTCCTTACCTTTAACGAGCAAGGATGGCTTGCTATTATGATGATGTATTACCATGAAGGGCAGAACAGTTGTTGTGCTGGGGGAAAGGATGTGCCTGCTGCCAAATTGAAAATGCATGAGAATATCATTGGTCTGTACTGCTTAGCTTTAAGCTAGATTTTAACTACCATCAGTGGTAGGTCACAAATATTCAATTCAATTATTTACATATATAGCACCTAATCACAACAAAAAATCATCTCAAGGTGCTAGATGCATAAATAATTCAGAGAAAACCCCAACAATCAAGCGAACCCCTTGTCAGATCTACCTCCAGCAGATGAGCAAGAAATTGGGCTTGCAGTGCAGACAGAATTCCAGTGTAACATTGTTTATTAATGTGAGAAAACAAATGCAGCTCAGTGGTTGTCAAACACAAAAAAGCCAAAGAACTTGATACAAACAGTGACGAGGAACTGAAGGGAGTACTCTGCTATGTTGCCATGGGGAGAAATGAAAGCAGCGGGAATATATAGAGACACAGAAAATTAACTAACACAGAATAGCTGGAGGATAAATCAAGGACTGAATGGGAACATGCATAAGTGGCTACTGGTATGGGAAAACAATAGGAGAAACTAGAAAACAATAGCTGAATCAAGAAACTAAGGATACACCAACTACTAATGATAACAGAATCGTGCAAACAGTTAAAAATAACAGAAGGTGTGGACATGGTGTCCAGATCATGACACCCCTATGAGCAAGCACTAGACTACAATGGGAAGGAAAAACTCCCCTATAAGAAGAAACCTCAGGCAAAACCAGGGTCAGGGAGGGCCTGTTGTCTGTCATAACTGGTTGGGGGAGGTGAAGGGAGAGAAGAAGAAAAGAGAGACATACTATTTATACAGATAACAACAACAACGTCATACAGACAGAACAACATTTGTACAGATACAGTATGTGCAATGTTGAGTCAAAAACTTTAATTAGCCTAGGATTGCAGCAATTTTTTTAGCCTTTTCAAGCTAGCTAGCAAGTCTCACAACTAACAATACAAGCAGACACGAGTCCTAGTGATGCATTGCCCAAACACTTGGCACACAGACCAGAAATGCAGCAGCAGACCTAGTTATAGTAAAAATCATAACTGTGATGTGGAAAATCCAATCAAAACTTGTGAATAATGCTGAATTAAAACATACTGCCAAATAGATTGTGATGGATTTTTTTTAGAACTCTGTCCATCAAAATAATGAATATTGAGAAACGGTACAGTTTAAAGGTGCGTTCAGACCAAACGCAAACGGGTGGTGCAAATCCATACAAAGTGAATGGGAAGACGCGAGTACGCATGAATTTGCGCAGTCGTGCATTTGCGTCCCAGGCTAGCTAGCTAGCTAGCTGCTAGCTGCCATCATCAGCGTAAAGGTATCACCATTACAGAGTAAATTAGTTTGAAAATTTGACTCACTCACCTGGAGACTCAGGAGGACTGGGAGCCCTTCAGCTGAATTTACCCATGGCTTCCTGTCATGTATCACTTAATCTTATCCTACACTTTATTACATGTATAGTTTATTTCTCTTATCTTATCATGTTTAATGTTGCAGTATTGTACCGAGACAAATTCCTAGTTTGTGTACTACATGAACAATGGCAATAAACCTGATTCTGATTCTGATTCTGATTCTGATTCTGATTCTGTCATGGACAAGATAGCACGCCAGCAACATAAACACCCCTCATCTTGTGAACTTTTGGAGGCTTGAGACAACATTTTCTGATGAGCCCCCGGTCGGATAATGTAAACATAAGCATGAAGTTATTTGGGGAATTTCCACAGCAGGTTGAACATAGCTGCAGAAGTTTTAAAGGAAACTTTGCCTGTCTGCATCTCACTCAGAAGGGGGATTCATGTCTGTTCGCGTGTTTACATTGAGTTATAATGTAATCGTACCACGTGAAAAATTCACCTCTTTGCATTTGGTGTGAACGCACTTTAAGTGTGTCCTCATGTGCCTGTGCATGTCTGCACATGCATATATTTAAAATATGCTGCTTAAATCAGAGTGGTGGCCCAGTTGATAGAGCATCTGCCCCACAACCAAGAGGTTGGGGGTTCAAATCCTGGCGGGGTCATACCAAAGACTATGTAAAAATGGTACTTCTTGCCTTCTAGCTTGGTGCTCAGTGTAATACAATGTGGGAAGAAGTTGTTTGTGGTGGCGCCTTGTATGGCAGCAATCTCTCTGATTCTAGATGTGATTAACATTGTAGATAGGAGAAACATAATTTCGTTCTACTGTACATGATTGGCTGTATGGACTGAATGACAATAAAGTTGGCTTCTTCTTAAATAGCAATTAATGATGCACCACTGACTTGAGATGGGGTTTTGTTGGTATAAAGCCCAACGCCAGAAAATAGCAAGGTGCCAACTTTGCACACAACCACACCTCTTTTTAATGAATCCAAGTACTGTCGGATTTGCCTCTTTCAGGGCATAAATGAGGCGCCAGATGCCACAGAGAGTTTGCTTGTTTATTAAAGAAAGAACAAAATAAAGAGCCACGTGGGGCAAAACACATACACTGAACTAGAACACAAAATAAAGAGCACTAACATCAAATATAAGAGCGTAGCGAGGGCGGAACCTGGCGCTATAGGACTTACAAATGCTGAAGCAAAGACGGATCAAATACAGAAAGAAGACTGGAGCCGGGGATAGGGACTCCAGTCCTGGTTGACGCAGGTCGCAGCGAGGAGTGAGCCTCAGCTGCTCCCTTAAATACTAATAACAAAAACCAAAGAACCAAACAGGAGAGGAGGAAACGTAATGACCAAAATCATGCTCAGCTGTGACAGTGCCAGCTCGACTTTGACAGCTGGAAGTTCGGCTGCGGCGCTGTCACAGTAAAAGCCCTGGCAACACCAATAATAACCAAACAGAAATAATATGGGAGAAAAAAGGGAAAATACTGAGTAACCCGAGCTCGAATGAGCTCAGCGCTTGGATCACCACAGTACCCCCAGTTCAAAGGGCACATTCCAGGCACCCATAGTGACATCCAGGAAGTCCCCCCCCCCCCAACCAGAAAGCTAACAAGACCGACCTCGGGTGGGCGGAGGGGGAAACAGGCTAGGAGGGCGAGAAACCCGTACGGAAACAAATACAAAATGTCAAACAGCAAAATACAGAGAAAAAACCCCACAAAGAACAAATGATAACAAAGACTCAAGTACAATAGCATGGCTAAAACTTGCCTTATAACAAGAATAATGAAACAAAAAGTCCAAAACCAGATAAACAAGGGAAAACAAAAATACATCTACACTTCAACTTAGAAAATACACAAGAGCAGCTGAATAGACAAACAAAAACATACAAGTATACTGCAACTCGGTCACAAGGCAAGAGAGAGAGAGAAAAAAAAAAACAATTTTTAGCAGTATACAAGAGGGAGAGAGAAAAAAAACCACCATGAAAACACAAGTATGGGGAATACCGGCAGGGAGAGAGGAAAAAAAAAAAGGCAGTTCAGGTGGCCTACCGGCATCCCAACTCCACATCAGGAGAAAAGAAAAAAGCAGTTCGGGTGGCCTACCCAAGTTCCAAACCTGGGAAAACAGTACCTCATCGCCGGACCAGCGGAACAGTCCTTCAGGCAGCCAACCCAGGTCGCAGAACCGGTGGAACAGTCCGTCAGGTGGCCGGTCCATGTCCTTAGACCACCAGGACTGGAGGGGGGAGCTCGGAGGCGGTTCCCCTACCAAGAGGCACAGCGAGAGGAAGCCGAACCGAATGAACGAGACCCCCACGGCGTCCGATGGTGGAGAATGGGGGGGAAGGGGGGAATGGGGACCCAGTCCGGTGTCAGGCAGAAGGGGATCTGCAGCTCCCTCACCGACCTTGAACTGGGCCAGTGCAGCACCCTCGGTGGACCCGGACCGGGCCAGCACAGCGCCCTCAGTGGACCCAGACCAGACCAGCGCAGCACCCTTGGTGGACCCCGATTGGGCAGCACCTGGGATGACCTCCAAACATGAATCCAGAGCCTCAACGAATACGTCCGGAGCTGACTCATCTCCGGTGACCCTGGGAGAAGGCTCAGACAAAGAGGGAGAACAGGGGTCAGGGTCACCGGCAGTGGTAGAGCCCGGCGAGACGAGCTTGGATGCAGCGGCCGGCTGCACCCGGCTCTCCTCCCTAAGAGACAGGCAAGAATGCTCCAAGACAGAAAGCAAGAAGACAAAATAGAGCACTTGCCTGATCTCGAGCTCTACTACTGTCCAGGACGCTGATGATCCAGGGTTGACAATCTGGAGGTCCATTTCCAGTTCCCACTTGACTGCGGTGGCCTCCGCAGCCGGCATGATGGTCTCCACAGTCCGATAACCCCCTGGCGCTGAAACCCATGCCGATGGCCCACTCGGCTTGGTGGCAGGGGATTGATTGCCTGCTGGAGCCGACTGCTGCTCCACGGAGACCCGGGGAGGCTTCATTGTCGGTGCAGGCTCCAAATGACAGTCAGCCCTCCTCCTCTGCCCATGATGCAGCTTCGGGACTGGAACCAGGCTTTCCAGAGCCGTAGGCTCTTCCTCCATCCGACGGTCTACTTCTGGCACCGGGGGACGCTCGGCGAGAAGGGGAGGAAACAGAGGTAGCAGGTTCAGTTTTAATGGCTGCAGCAGGTGGTGGGAGCTCAGAGGACTGTGAACCCTGAGCTCCACCCCCAGGAATCAGACAAGGTAATTCATCTGACAGAAATTTAGAATGAAAAAACACTTGCCTGCTTTCCCGGGGAACGATGGTGACTGCTGCAGTGGGCTTGGTTCCTCCCTTTCCCCTAGGGATGGTGACGGAGGGCCCCTTGGGAAGGCGAGGAGAAGACACCCCAACAGGATCGGTGATGGGCAGAGCCAGAGCAGGACTCGCTGGACTCACAGCAGCTGAAGGGAGCACCGAGGAGGAGGGAGGAGCAGCAGAGGCAGTCCAGGGATGAGGAGCTGACGGAACAGTGGGAAAAGATGACCCTGAGGCTGAGGCTGCTGTCTTTACCTTCCGTCGTGGCGCGGGGAAAACAGCTGGCTGGGAGGCAGAGTTCTTATGGCGGCCCGGGACAGGATCCAGACGGGAATCTCGCAAAGGATTGGCCCGGACAGGAGATAGATCATGGGCAGGGCAGCGACGTCCTCTGGCTAGGGACAAGGCTAAATTCAAGTCAGGGAAGCGCCGCTGTGGAAGCGCCGCTGCTGTGCAGAAACTGAGGCCAGCAGCTTGGCATACTCAGGATAATTACTTAGTTTGGGATTAGCCTCCACCAGTCTAACTGCTGCCACAACGTTCTTTAAGATTCTGCTGGGATGGAAGGAAGAGCGTGCTTCAGCCGCACGGCCCCTGATGAGCTCAGCTGCCCACTGTACCTCTTCACTGGGGACCCCAGCTGCCCTCTTCCTCTGCAGCGTTGGGAGACCGCTCTTGGGTGACGCAGGATCTGGGGCTGGACGCATAGCAGGAACCCGATCCCAGGGCGAGGAGCGGGGATGCCGCACTCTCTGCTCCGACCTCGGCCTCCTGCTGGGACTCTTCACCAGCCCACGATTCCTCTGCTGAAGTGCCGCAAGTTCAGCCATCCTTTCCCTGCCCTCAGCGTGCTCGGCCAGGTGAGGATGGCGTTTAACTGCCGCCTCTGCGAGGTCCAGGTACCAGCGGGCATTTATGGAGGTGGCAAACATACAGGCATTGGCCAGGAGACCATCTATCTCCATCAAAGCCTGGACAAGCTCAAAGCCCAGGCTCATAGGATACCCAGTCCTTGATGATACCATCTCCCAAAATGCACTGGCACCCAGAAAAGGGGAAAAAACTCAAGCCCAAAAACAAACTCACTGTGGCTGGCACCTTGCTGGCTGCGACCTACTGTCGGGTTTGCCCCTTTAAGGGCATAAATGAGGCGCCAGATGCCACAGAGAGTTTGCTTGTTTATTAAAGAAAGAACAAAATAAAGAGCCATGTGGGGAAAACACATACACTGAACTAGAACACAAAATAAAGAGCACTAACATCAAATGTAAGAGTGTAGCGAGGGCGGAACCTGGCGCTATATTATAAACACTTACAAATGCTGAAGCGAAGATGGATCAAATACAGAAAGAAGACTGGAGCCAGGGATAGGGACTCCAGTCCTGGTTGACGCAGGTCGCAGCGAGGAGTGAGCCTCAGCTGCTCCCTTAAATACTAATAACAAAAACCAAAGAACCAAACAGAAGAGGAGGAAACGTAATGACCAAAATCATGCTCAGCTGTGACAGTGCTGGCTCGACTTTGACAGCCGGAACTTTGGCCGCAGCGCTGTCACAGTAAAAGCCCTGGCAACACCAATAATAACCAAACAGAAATAATATGGGAGAAAAAAGAGAAAATACTGAGTAAACCGAGCGCGGATGAGCTCAGCGCTCGGATCACCACAAGTACAAAGCATAAAAACAGACAACGTACTTCCAGAAAATACCAAAACTACTAATACACAATTTAAATTATCATATTAGTGTCCCTTATTTGATCCAGCATGTCCTGGGTCTGCCTTGGTGTCTGCTTATGGTTGGACATGCCTGAAACATCTCATTAACTGGGGGCATCCTGGTTAGATGCTTCACCCTCTTCAAGCCCCTTACCTTATTAACGCTAAGCCAAGCTGCATTGTGGACACAATGTTGATATTGTTTTGGTCAACAACCACATTTTCTTACCACTGGCAAAGAGAGGACATTAGATAAAACAGCAAATCGAGAGCCTCACTTTCACACAGCTATTTTTGTACAACAGACTGGGACAACTCTAGGATTGCTACTGCTGTTTTATTAGAATTAAGACATTCTTCAAATTTGACTAATTTTTGACAGATTTTCCACACATTTAGAAAATGGACTAATAAATATAAACATGTATAACATATACACATACAGTATCTCACAAAAATGAGTACACCCCCTCACATTTTTGTAAATATTTTATTATATCTTTTCATGGGACAACACTGAAGATATGACACTTTGATACAAAGTAGTCAGTGTACAGCTTGTATAACAGTGTAAATTTGCTGTCCCCTCAAGATAACTCAACACACAGCCATTAATGTCTAAACCATTGGCAACAAACGTGAGTACACCCCTAAGTGAAAATATCCAAATTGTGCCAAATTAGTCATTTTCCCTCCCCGATGTAATGTGACTCATTAGTGTTACAATGTCTCAGATGCGAATGGGGAGCAGGTGTGTTAAATTTGGTGTTATTGCTCTCACACGCTCTCATACTGGTCACTGGAAGTTCAACATGGCACCTCATGGCAAAGAACTCTCTGAGGATCTGAAAAAAACATCAAGATAGCCTAGGCTATAAGAAGATTGCCAACACCCTGAAACTGAGCTGCAGCATAGTGACCAAGACCATACAGCGGTTTAACAGGACAGGTTCCCCTCAGAACAGGCCTCGCCATGGTCAACCAAAGAAGTTCAGTGCACGTGCTCAGCATCATATCTAGAGGTTATCTTTTGAAAATAGACGTATGAGTGCTGCCAGCATTGCTGCAGAGGTTGAAGGGGTGGGTGGGTGGGGGGGGGGGTCAGCCTGTCAATGCTCAGACCATACATTGCATGCTGCATCAAATTGCTCTGCATGGCTGTCATCCCAGAAGGAAGCCCCTTTTAAAGATGATGCACAAAAAAGCCCACAAACAGTTTGTTGAAGACAAGCAGACTAAGGACATGGATTACTGGAACCATGTCCTGTGATCTGATGAGACCAACATAAACTTATTTGGTTCAGATGGTGTCAAGCGTGTGCGGCGGCAATCAGATCAGGAGTACAAAGACAAGTGTGTTTTGCCTATAGTCAAGCACGGTGGTGGGAGTGTCATGGTTTAGGGCTGCATGAGTGCTGCCGGCACTGGGGAGCTACAGTTAACTGAGGGAACCATGAATGCCAACATGTATTGTGACATACTGAAGCAGAGCATGATCCCCTCCCTTTGGAAACTGGGTTGCAGGGCAGTATTCCAACATGATAACAACCCCAAACACACCTCCAAGATGACCACTGCCTTGCTAAAGAAACTGAGGGTAAAGCATGTCTCCAGACCTAAACCCCATTGAGCATCTGTGGGGCATCCTCAAATGGAAGGTGGAGGTCGCAAGGTCTCAAACATCCACCAGCTCCATGATGTCATCATAGAGGAGTGGAAGAGGATTCAAGTGGCAACCTGTGAAGCTCTAGTGAATTCCATGCCCAAGAGAGTTAAGGCAGTGCTGGAAAATAATGGTAGCCACACAAAATATTGACACTTTGGGCACAATTTAGACATTTTCACTTAGGGGTGTACTCACTTTTGTTGCCAGCGGTTTAGACATTAATGGCTATGTGTTGAGTTATTTTGAGAGGACAGCATATTTACACTGTTACACAAGCTGTACACTGACTACTTTACATTGTATCAAAGTGTCATATTTTCAGTGTTGTCCCATGAAAATATATAATAAAATATTTACAAAAAATGTGAGGAGTGTACTCACTTTTGTGAGATGCAGTATTTCAAAAGGCAGAAAGTGTTTGAAATAATAAAGATTTGCATACTTCACATTATGCATGGTCTTAAACAATTTGATATTCATCCATACATCAATGTTCTGTCAACATGTTCATTCTTTAGGTTTGAAACCTCGAGCGTGGCAATTTGAAAGCCAGGTGCCATTCTCGAGAAAATAAATAAATGCTGAAAGTTTAGTTCCAAAAGGGCGACCCCTTGCTGATGTGCATTTGCACTGGTATTGCACTCTATCCTCTCAGGAGTGAATTTACAACACCCACTTTTCAGAGATCTGCCCTCACAGTTGTGAACTTGTGTGCCACATGATTCCTGGCAGCTGTGTCTCACAGTTTTGGTGAGCTCCCAGAGGTTTAAGACTTCAGGAGAAACACTGTGGGAAAAAAAAATAGCTGCCTATGAGTTACCGAACACTCCAAGACGTAACTGTACACCAAAAATGAGTTAACAGAAGAAGAACCAGAAGGGAAAAGCAACTGGAAGGAGTTTGGGGAAGAAACAGCAGATGCCTACACAAATTTTCACTTTTAAACTGGTTATTAATTCCATTTTGGTTTCATTTCATTTCATTTATTAGTTTAATTCTTGATTAGCCACAATTTAAGCTGATGTGTAAAGGAGCCAAAAGTGTTAATTTCTCTCATACTGTATGTCCAGGTAAATTCCATTCTGTTGATGCTGTTATAGAAAAGGCTGACTTGCTAAAAACACTTTTTCTAAAAGAAATAATAAGATCTCCTCTTATAGTTCCTCTAGTACTTTGAGAGATAATTCTCTGAGTGACAAAGACCTGTAATGGAGGAGGAGCAGCACTATGTTAAATGTTAAAGACCACAGAGTTTATGATACTTGATTAGGTTTTCCCATCTCATAACATTATGTTTGTTCAAACATGTATAACAACTGCTTGGTTTCTTTTCCAGAACTTTTAGAGCATGTTTATAAAGAATTTCAAATGATCACAAAGTGCTCTTATTAGCCTGTGCCCAGCTTATTAAACAATATGTAAGATGGGGCATAATTATTGCAAATAAAATTTTTTTTGCTGTGCTGGTGGTCATCAAGTTTCTCACAAATCTAAAGTCACTCAAGAGCATTCTGATGCTTTGACAAAGTTTTTTGATTTGAGTTTAAAAAAAAAAAGATTTGAGTCAATCCAAACACCCATTTATTGCAGTTTTTTTTTTTTAGAAAAGTACATACATACAAGCTAGCCACTGCGTGAGAGCCATTGCGTCAGAGAGCCTGGCGGGAGCTTCCTCTTTGATAGCATCATGTATATTTATATATATTGGGGAGGTCAGACGATTAAAATTTTTAATAACGATTAATCTTTTGGAATGTTGAGTAAATCGTGATTAATAACGCGTTAAACGTGTTTTTCCATTCAGATGCAGTGTACCTTAAGTTGATAATTTTTCATGTTTCTCATACTGTTATGAACTTGGGAGTGGACAGATATGTTTGCTGTCTTCACCTGCAGCTTTATTAAAGCTCTCAACATATCCAAAATGATAAAAACTATCCAGAATATTCTCTAGAAAATTCTCAAAAGTACTACTGCATGTGCAAACAACAGAATGCCAGGGCTCATTAACATCACTGCAACATGACTCGGCATTGAACTCCACTCCCATAGCAAACACCACCCCTTTTAAGCAGCTCAGCACAAAACAATTGACCTCATGTGTCACAATAGACACAATCTCCCTTTTAGCAGAAAAATTGTAAACATAATCAAACAACCATCTCGCCCATGACGTCACCCACCCCACCACAAAAACAATGCATGGGAGTGAATGGACATTACGAATACAGCTTGAGAATTTTAGACTGCTTCTCATCTGCCAACAGTTGCACCCAAAGCTATGAGGATGAAACAGGCGAGTGTCTGTTTGTGTCAGCTGCTGGCTGTCAGCTACAACCTAGCATATAGCTGCTTATACTGCTAGCCAGAGAAGAAGAACAACCGGCATCCAAGTGAAGTTTTGGAGGAGGCTGTCACAGTTATCTAGGTGAGAGCTCCAATAGATAATGTTGTAAAGTTAAATATGACAGGGCATTGGGGATTTCCATGGTTGTGATCCAGCTTGTTTAACTTTGCAATGTCTGCATGGTGCTTACAGTGTCTGTATGGCTAGAGCGGCTTTGGTACGGAGTGCAGCTATGCTAAAAAAAGTACTGTTGGCACTGTCTGCCGTTAACTGCGGTTAACCGCAATCATAAAATTTGTCGCCGTTAATGGGCGATTAATGCGATAACACCGTCACCACTAATATATACTGTTTATGACTGTGTCATCAGCATATAACTGGGGGTTGACATCAGGACAAAGAGCAGGCAAATCATTAACATATAAACTAAAAAGAAGTGGCCAAAGTATAGAGCCTTTTGGGACACCAGTACATACAGTGGTGTGAAAAAGTGTTTGCCCCCTTCCTGATTTCTCATTTTTTTTGTATGTTTGTCACACTTAAATGTTTCAGATCATCAAACAAATTTAAATATTAGACAAAGATAACACAAACAAACACAAAATGCAGTTTTTTAACCCTCAAGCGACCAAGCTATTTTACGGACTGAAATGACCAAGTGGGGGTCATTTATGACTGTACTGCCTCTGCTGATTAGACAGTCAGCTAAACTCCTTCCTCACATCAAGACTCTGAAGACACAGCTCTCAGTCCACAGGTTTAATGACACAAGGAAAGTGTGAAACTGTAACACATAATACAAGGCACAATCACTCCTTGACCTTCATACAGACATTACAATGAAAATACATAAATTGCTTACTTTTAACTTAAATACGATATAAAACTATATTTACAACAACTCCCGCCGCCATAATAAATTGTTTCCCTCCAAATTACCTATCAACGTCCTCCGACCAATACAACGGCCGTTGCTAGCGTAAATTGCGGGAAAACCACTTTAGCGTCTAAAGTTATTAAACCCAACGTAACCTTAATAAACCGTCTAGGAATGCACACAAACAACAACAGTAAATACATACCCACGATGCTACGAAAGGCAGAGTATGTATGTGACTGCTGCTGGAGTTGACTGAGGCGGTAAAACACACACGACGGACTTTTCCTCAATACTCCGACTGACTTCCTGTTTACAGTTAGTCGGAGCCGAAGGTGACGTCACCTTCGGCTACGAACCATGCCGATTTCAAGGTGAACCCAACACAACATTACAACGGGTTATTCAAAATTAATTAAGAATATAAATAATATTCCACTTTAACTTTAACATTAAATAGTTAACAGAACACTCCCCGCCTGGCGTGATTCTACGCCACCTCACTTAGTCCGTCTAGCCCATCTAGTCCATTTAAGCATCTGGGGGAAGAAGAAGTACTATTTCTGTAACAGGTCTCACAAACAAAGTTTCTTTTCCTGGCTTGATGACCTTTACTTCCACCTGACGGACTTTCCCATCTTCGCTATGGAAGACCTGTGTTACCAGACCAAGTGGCCATTCATTCCTTGGTACTTGGCTGTCCTTGAGGAGAACAACGCTCTTTGGTTCAATGTTTGGATGAGGTGACTGCCACTTCCTACGTGCTTGAAGTGTTGGAAGGAATTGCTTATGCCATCTATCCCAGAAGGTGTTGGACAGGTGCTGAACCTGTCTCCACTGGCGCTTGTAGAGGTCTGAAGGCCCAAACTCTCCTGCAGGAGCGGGAACAGAGTTCACCTTTTGTGTTAGAAGAGCAGCTGGTGAGAGTATGAATGACTCGTCAGGGTCGGTTGTCACAGGAACAAGAGGCCGAGCATTAATGATGGCTGCTACTTCTGCCATGAAGGTTACCAAAACTTCATGGGTAAGTTTGTCCTTCAGCTGGAGGAACATGGAGTCCAGAATCTTCCTAGCGAGACCAATCATTCTTTCCCACGCTCCACCGAAATGGGAGGCATGTGGAGGATTGAAAGTCCAAGAACATCCTTGGTCCGACAGGTAAGATTTCACACTTTTGTAGTTGATGTTAGAAGGTATCTTCAAAGCCTTACATGCACCTACAAGGTTTGTGCCTCTGTCTGAACGAATGCTTTTGGCCGGTCCTCTCACAGCTAGAAACCGTCTTAATGCATTGATGAAGCTGGATGTGTCGAGGGATTCTATGACTTCAATATGAACGGCTCTTACGCTCATACATGTAAAAATCACAGCCCACCGTTTGCTTTGTGAGAGGCTTCCTCTAGTTCGGCGTGAAGAAACGCTCCAAGGGCCAAATACGTCGAGCCCGACGTTTGTGAAGGGAGGATCTGATGAAAGGCGGTCTGGTGGGAGGCTGGCCATTTTTTGGCTACTAGTTGGGGCTCTGAGTCGTCTGCATGTTACACATCGGTGAATGATGCTGTTCACCTTCCTCTTGCCGCCGACTATCCAAAAGCCAGCTGAACGGACAGCTCTTTCCGTAAAGAAACGCCCTTGATGGTGGACCTGTTCATGATACTGCCGAATGAGTAAGGTTGCAATATGATGGTTGCCTGGAATGATCAAAGAAGTCTTCTCGCTCTGATCAAGACCTGAATGGTGAAGACGACCTCCAACTCTTAGCAGGCCGTGTGTGTCGACAAACGGATCCAGATTTTTGAGGGGACTGTTTTTAGGGATCTTTTTGTGCATTCTGATACATTTGATTTCCTCATTGTAAACCTCTTCCTGCACCGTTTGAATGATGATAGCTGAGGCTTGGTTGAGTTCCTCAACGTTAAATTCTGCCTTGCAGAGATGCCAGCCTTTGCAAGAGTTGTTCAACATGGTTGTGTTGAAACAACGAGCTATGTGTTTCAGGTGTGCGATGGCACGAGTCAGTGACTTCCATGAAGAGAACTTGGCAAATCTTTGGGAACCAAGCCGCTTGGATGCAGTTGCAGTACTTAAAGTGGACACTAGAGGACGGATGTCTGGATCTGAACTTGAGTCCACAAGGTCATAGGTACTTTCGGGAACATCTTGCTCTGGCTTGTACAAAAAACTAGGTCCACTAAACCAGTTAGTGTTGCTTAACAGGCCTGCAGCGACAGAATGCGTTGCATGATCTGCAGGGTTCTGGTTTGTGGCTACATAGCGCCACTGATGTGGACTGGAGGATCTTCGAATACGCTGGACCCGGTTATTTACATACACATAAAAGCGTCTGGTTTCATTGCAGATGTAACCCAGAACCACTTTGCTGTCTGTGTAATATGTCACTGCATCGAGATGGAGATCAAGTTCTGATGAGATCAGGTCAGCTAACTCAACAGCAAGTACTGCTGCACAAAGCTCTAGTCTCTGGATTGTATGCTGTGGACGGGGGGCCAGCTTGGCCTTTCCCATAACAAACCCGACATGATTATTTCCAGCAGTGTCCGTGACTTTGAGATATGCTGCTGCGGCGATTGCTTTCGTTGAGGCATCAGAGAAGACACATAATTCCCTGCTGACAGCTGCTGATGGTGAAGTTTCAGTGTAGGGCCTGGAGATTGACAGGTTTGACAACTCTTTTAGAGAAGCTCTCCAGGAAGTCCAGATTTCCTCCATTTCTCGAGGTAATGGCGCATCCCAGTCACTATTCTCAACAGCGAGTTCCCTAAGAATAGCCTTGCCTTGGATAGTAACCGGTGCTACAAACCCAAGAGGGTCGTAGAGACTGTTGATGGTGGATAAGACACCTCGGCGAGTGTAAGGTTTTATCTCATCAGAGACGACGAAGACAAAGCAATCTGTTTGGAGGTTCCAATTGAGTCCAAGACTGCGTTGCGTTGGCACCTTGTCTGCACTGAGGTCAAGGTCTTTAAGGTCACTCGCATGGTCCTTAGATGGAAAGGCTTCCATGACCTTTTTATTGTTTGCTGCAATCTTATGTAGCCTCAGGTTCGACTTGGAGAGGACTTCTTGTGTCTTTTTTAGTAAGTCGACAGCAGCTTTGACTGTGGGCAGAGACTTCAGTCCATCATCTACGTAAAAGTCTCGCATTACAAAGTGCTTTACGTCAGGGTCAATGTGAAACTCGCTGACCTGAACGGACTGGTGCAAGCCGTGAATAGCCACTGCAGGGGAAGGGCTATTTCCGAAGACATGGACAGTCATGCGATAGTCAACAACGGCTTTGGAGAGATCGTTATCACGGAACCAGAGAAACCTCAAGAAGTTCCTATCTTCTTCTCTAACCAAAAAGGAATAGAACATTTGTTCAATGTCCGCTGTGAATGCAACAGCTTCTTTTCTGAAGCGGATCAGTACACCTAGTAACGTGTTGTTCAGGTCAGGTCCAGTCAACAGCACATCGTTGAGTGACACACCATTGAATCAGGCACTGGAATCAAAAACTACTCTAATCTTTTTTGGTTTCTTAGGATGGTACACACCAAATGTTGGCAAATACCATCGTTCTTCTTCCTCATTGAGGGGAGGGGCTAACTCAGCATGACCATTTTTAAACATTTGTCCCATGAAGCTAAGGAAGTGTTCCTTCATTTCTGGCTTCCTCTCGAAATTTTGCGTGAGGGACACGAGGCGGCTCAGTCCCTGAGGCCTGTTGTTGGGAAGCTGCCGACGTGGATTCTTAAAGGGCAATGGAGCTACCCAGCTGTTGTTTGAGTCTCTCTGTAGTCCATTATTCATTATTTTCATGAATGAAGCATCTTGAATTGAAAGCGCAACTTGATTATCCTCTCTAGTCCTCTTGAACACACTGCACCCAAGATGATCAATGTCACAGGTAGCTTCCTCCGCAGAATATGCTGGTGGGTGGTTTGTGACCTGGTCGGTGCTGTATTTTTCCTTAACACAGAACACATTAGGGCATGGTTCGAAGAGAGATGGCCGTCGTAGCTCTGTGGTGTTTGTGTAGAAGGCGTTGATTACTGATGGTCTATGGACACTGCCGAGACACACATTGCCTACAACAACCCACCCTAGATCTAATTTCTGTACATAGGGCTGGTTGTGTGAGCCGTTCACCTGTTTGCGAACTTTATGCACTCTGATAATGTCCCGACCGAGGAGAAGCATGATCTGGGCATTTGGGTCCATATCTGGGATGAAGTGCGCCATTGTCTTTAGATGTGTATGATGAAGAGCAACCTCAGGGGTTGGAATCTCGTCTCTGTTGTCGGGAATGTCGTTGCACTCTATGAGGCTGGGTAATGGAATGCGGACTGTCCCATCCAGAGATTCCACTTCATAGCCGCTTGCCCTCCTTCCTGATGATTCCTTCCTTCCTGCGCATGTTCTCAGTGTGTAAGGAGCACTTGGACTTCTGTCGCCAAACACGTCGAAGAACTGTGAACGAACCAGTGACCTGTTGCTCTGCTCGTCCAGAATTGCATAGAGCTTCACTGCTTTGTCTCTGTGACCGGCTGGATATACTTTCACGAGGCATATTTTGGAACAGGATCTGTCTGTCAGACCTCCACCGCAGACCTTCGTGCATTTGTTCGTAATATCAGATTGAGGTTGAGGCACAGTTTCGACCTCCTCCCCGCCATGCTCTGGATCGGGATCCTTCACTTCTGTCCAGGGTGCGGGTCCTGGATGTAGGGCTGAGTTATGTTTTTCGCTCTTGCACTCAGAACACTGAACTTTGGCTTTGCAGTTTTTAGCGATGTGTGATGAAGATGAACAACATTTAAAACACAGATTGTTCTCTTTCAAAAACATCTTACGATCTTCAATGGATTTTTCTCTGAAAGCACGACATTTACTTAAAGGGTGTGGTTTCCCATGAATAGGACACATTTTATCACAGCCATCAGATTTTAATGAGGAGTCAATAGAATCAGAACTACCTCTGTTGGATATCTCGGTTTTGCAGACTGAGACTCTTTGATGTTTGTTTGGCTGCCATGCTAACTTTTCAGCCCTGGGAACAGTGTCTGTCTGAGTGATGAAGTTGAAGCTTGGGTCTTTGGCAATGCTAGCTTCCTGGCTAATGAATTTTACAAAAAAGGCAAAGGGAGGATAAGGCACGTGCTTTTGTCGCTTATAAGATGCACCAGCTGAAGCCCACTTTTCCTGCAGACGAAAGGGGAGTTTCTGCACAATTGGGTTGACACCTCTTGCCGTGTCGAGGAAGGAGAGACCAAGTAAGTCTCCTTCATCCTTTGCTGATAGAAGTTCCATCAGAAGATAACTCAACTTAATCAGTTTGGCGTAATCTCGGTTTCCTATCTTTGGAAAAGTGTCGATGCGTTTGAAAAGAGCATCCTCTACTGCCTCTGGCGAGCCGTAAGTTTGCTCGAGTCTATCCCAAATCATATTCAGGCCTGCTTCCGGATGATTGATGTGAATTACTCTGAGCTGCTCAACATGTTCTTTTGACTCCTTGCCGAGCCACTTTAAAAGAAGGTCCATCTCCTCACTTGCTGTTAGATCTAAGCCGCTGACTGCAGACAGAAATGAGCGTTTCCAAGCTCTGTAATTCTCAGGCTTATCACTAAATTGAAGTAAGCCTGTAGACACAAGCTCACGGCGTGCAAGGTACCTCACAAAGTCATTTGGAGTGGAGCTGTTATGGTTGGAATTAGGAGGTACAGGATAAGATGGGGGAAATGTACCACAATAGTCATTTTGAAATCTGGAGTGCTGTGTTGGAGTAATATTGCTGCTTTCAAATTTCACTTGTCGTGGGTCACAAACATTTTCATCCTTAAATATCTGAACCCGCTGTGGGCTGGGGTGTGAGTCTGATTTTATTGAGGCATCATCTACACATAGCTGGTGTTCTGCTTCCAACACTTTGGCTTGGTCAGCAACATACTGTTGAGTGCGTTGTGTGGCTGTCAAGGAGGCAGAATCTAATAATACAAACTCTCGACTTCGTCTTTCACCACTGACAACTGCAGCTTCCAGCACTTCTGCTTCAGCAACAGCTGCAGCAGTCTCTTTCTTATATTGTAGAATTTGCATTGATGCTTCCAACTTAGCTTTTTCTAGTTTTAGCCTTATTTCTTCTTCAGCGTAGGAAAGGCGAGCTTTTGCTGCTTCCGCTCGTGCTCTTGCTTTGGCTGCAGCAGACTCTGTAGATGACACACTGGAGTGCGCAGAAGGAGCGTGTGAGTGTGTCTTTGACATGGCTCTTTTTTCTGACTAGCACAGTTGTGAGCGTACTTCTGAATAGACACTGATGTGTTGATCGTTTACTGGTCGAGTGTGACGATGATCTACTCACTGTCTGCCAGCAGGTTCACGTTATCATGCCCGCTAGGAAGCCGTGGTTTCACTGTACTGCCTCTGCTGATTAGACAGTCAGCTAAACTCCTTCCTCACATCAAGACTCTGAAGACACAGCTCTCAGTCCACAGGTTTAATGACACAAGGAAAGTGTGAAACTGTAACACATAATACAAGGCACAATCACTCCTTGACCTTCATACAGACATTACAATGAAAATACATAAATTGCTTACTTTTAACTTAAATACGATATAAAACTATATTTACAACAACTCCCGCCGCCATAATAAATTGTTTCCCTCCAAATTACCTATCAACGTCCTCCGACCAATACAACGGCCGTTGCTAGCGTAAATTGCGGGAAAACCACTTTAGCATCTAAAGTTATTAAACCCAACGTAACCTTAATAAACCGTCTAGGAATGCACACAAACAACAACAGTAAATACATACCCACAATGCTACCAAAGGCAGAGTATGTATGTGACTGCTGCTGGAGTTGACTGAGGCGGTAAAACACACACGACGGACTTTTCCTCAATACTCCGACTGACTTCCTGTTTACAGTTAGTCGGAGCCGAAGGTGACGTCACCTTCGGCTACGAACCATGCCGATTTCAAGGTGAACCCAACACAACATTACAACGGGTTATTCAAAATTAATTAAGAATATAAATAATATTCCACTTTAACTTTAACATTAAATAGTTAACAGAACAATGACCCCATTGTGCTCTGTACTGGGATCCTTATTATAAATGGCTGGTTGGAGGTTTATCATACCAAAACTACTCCCTGTATTTAAGACAGGTATTTTATAATGATCTAATGTAAAATGTGGTTGCTAATAATACTTTTATTGCAAGAAATAACCAAAACGCAGACTGTAAGAACAACATTACATTTATTTAGACAGTCCTTGTCAGTTCACTCTTGGAACATCATCATCATAGTTATTATCATCATAGTTACAATAATAGGTATCATCATTATCATCATCATCATAGTCATCATAGTCACCATATCATCATCACGATGATGATGATACCTATTATTGTAGTTACGATGATGATCATGATACCTATTATGGCATTTTGCGTAATGGCGGTTTTCTTGTGGACGGTGATCCAGATCACCACCAAAATCTAATCATGTGTAGGATACCCCATTTCTGACAATCTGTGAAAATTTCATGAAAATCCGTCCATAACTTTTTGAGTTATCTTGCTAACAAACAGACAAACAAACAGACAAACAAACAGACAAATCCAGACAGACAAATGTAAATCTTGCTATCCTAGGTCTGTTAGCCATGGTTCACTGCAATACAATATACGTAAAGTACTGATTAGAAGTGGAAACCGGAGTGGTGGCTCAGTTAGTAGAGCATCCGCCCCACACCCGGGAGGCAGGGGTTCAAATCCCGGCCAGGTCATACCAAAGACCATATAAAAATGGTGCTTTCTGCCTTCTAGCGTGGTGCTCCGCATAATGGAATGGGGAAAGTAAAGTTACACACAGAGCTACCAGAGGACTGACCCCCCGCTGTAGCTTTCACTACTTACAGTAGCTGTGTGGCCTAGGGTCAGAGAAACGGAGATAGGCGCCGCCCATATACACCTTCAGGTGTGAAGGGAATAACTAACTAACTATTAGAAGTGGAACATTTGAATACAATTTATAAAACCAATGTTTAAAAACCAGTTCTTCTCTTCGGGGTCATAAATGACCCCACAAGAGTTTGCGATGTCTACGCCACACCAATTGGCTGATCCCTGCAAAAAACTATGAAAGTGTGTAGGATTAGTAGACTGACAAATTCATGCTAGGAAAGAAAATTTGGATAAAAAATAAAGAGACGGCACATTAAATTATATGGCTGGGGTCGTAAATGACCCCACTCGGTCGCTTGAGGGTTAAGGAAGGTGTTTATTATTAAGGAAAAAAAAACAAACCTACATGGCCCTGTGTGAAAAAGTGATTGCCCCCCTGTAAAACATAAATTAACTGTGGTTTATCACATCTTTGGAAAGCTGAGTTCAATTTCTCTAACCACACCCAGGCCTGATTACTGCCACACCTGTTCTCAATCAAGAAATCACTTAAACAGGACCTGCCTGAAAAAGTGAAGTGGACCAAAAGATCCTCAAAAGCTAGACATCATGTTGTGATCCAAAGAAATTCAGGAACAAATGAGAAACAAAGTAATTGAGATCTATCAGTCTGGAAAAGGTTATAAAGCCATTTCTAAAGCTTCAGAACTCCGTCGAACCACAGTGAGAGCCATCCATCCATCCATCCATCTTCTTCCGCTTAATCCTTTTCGGGACGTGGGGGGGGGGGCTGGAGCCTATCCCAACGTCTTTGGGCGAGAGGCAGGGTACACCCTGGACAGATCGCCAGTCCATCACAGGGCCAACACAGAGAGACAGACAACCATTCACTGTCACAGTCATACCTAAGGACAATTTAGAATCCCCAGTTTAATGCCAGTTAACCTAACTTGCATGTTTTTGGCATGTGGGAGGAAAACGTAGAAATCCCGGAGTAAACCCATGCAGACACGGGGAGAACATGCAAACTCCACACAGATCAGTGAGAGCCATTTTCCCAAAATGGTGAAAGCATGGAACAGTGGTGAACCTTCCCAGGAGTGGCCGGCCGACCAAAATTACCCCGAGTGCAGCGACAACTCATCCAAGAGGTCACAAAAGACCCCACAACAACATCCAAAGAACTGCAGGCCTCACTTGCCTCAGTTAAGGTCAGTGTTCATTACTCCACCATAAGAAAGAGACTGGGCAAAAATGGCCTGCATGGCAGAGTTCCAAGACGAAAACCACTGCTGAGCAAAGAGAACATAAAGGCTCATCTCAGTTTTGCCAGAAAATATCTTGTTGATCCCCAAGACTTTTGGGAAAATTCTCTGTGGACTGACGAGACAAAAGTTGAACTTTTTGGAAGGTGTGTGTCCCATTACATCCGGTGTAAAAGTAACAGCATTTCAGAAAAGGAACATCATACCAACAGTAAAATATGGTGGTGTGAGTGTGATGGTCTGGGGCTGTTTTGCTGCTTCAGGACCTGGAAGACTTGCTGTGGTAAATGGAACTATAAATTCTGTTGTCTACCAAAAAATCCTGAAGGAGGATGTCCAGCCATCTGTTCATGACCTCAAGCTGAAGCGCACTTGTTTTCTGCAGCAGAACAATGATCCAAAACACACCAACAAGTCCACCTCTGAATGGCTTAAGAAAAACAAAATGAAGACTTTGGAATAGCCTAGTCAAAATTCTGACCTGAATCTGATTGAGATGCTGTGGCATGACCGTTAAAAAGAGGTTCATCCTCGAAAACTATTCAGTGTTGCTGAATTACAACATTTCTGCAAAGATGAGTGGGCCAAAATTCCTCCACAGTGCTGGAAGACTCATTGCCAGTTATCGCAAATGCTTGATTGCAGTTGTTGCTGCTAATGGTGGCCCAACCAGTTATTAGGTTTAGGGGGTTATCACTTTTTCACGCAGGGCCATGTAGGTTTGGATTTTTTTTTTCTTAATAGTAAACACCTTCATTTAAAAACGGCATTTTGTGTTTACTTGTGTTATCTTTGTCTAATATTTAAATTTGTTTGATGATCTGAAACATTTAAGTGTGACAAACATCCATCCATCCATCCATCTTCTACCGCTTTTCCAGAGGTCCGGGTCGCGGAGGCAGCAGTTCAAGCAGAGAAGCCCAGACTTCCCTCTCCCCAGCCACCTGCTCCAGCTCTTCAGAGAGGATACCAAGGCGTTCCCAGGCCAGCTGGGAGACATAGTCTCTCCACCGAGTCCTGGGTCTGCCCCGGGGTCTCCTCCCAGTGGGACGTGCCTGAAACACCTCAAGTGGGAGGCGTCCAGGAGACATCCTAATCAGATGCCCATACCACCTCAACCGACTCCTTTCAATGTGGAGGAGCAGCGGTTCTACTCTGAGCCTCTCCCGGATGACTGAGCTCCTCACCCTATCTCTGAGGGTGAGTCCAGCAATCCTACGGAGAAAGCTCATTTCAGCCGCTTGTATCCGCGATCTCGTTCTTTCGGTCATTACCCAAAGCTCGTGACCATAGGTGAGAGTAGGAACGTAGATTGACTGGTAAATTGACAGCTTTGTCTTAGAACTAAGCTCCCTCTTCACCACAACAGACTGGTACAACGTCCGCATCACTACAGATGCTGCTCCAATCCGTCTGTCAATCTCTCGCTCCATTTTCCCCTCACTCGTGAATAAGACCCCAAGATATTTAAACTCCTCCACTTGGGGCAGGAGCCTGTCCCCAACCCAGAGAGGACAATCCACCTTTTTCCGGCTGAGGACCATGGACTCGGACTTGGAGGTACTGATTCTCATCCCAGCTGCTTCACACTCAGCGGCAAACCGTCCCAGCAAGAGCTGTAGGTCATTGCTGGATGAAGCCAACAGGACACCATCTGCAAACAACAGAGATGAGATCCTGTGGTCACCAAGCATGACACCCTCCATTCCCTGGCTGCGCCTAGAAATCCTGTCCATAAAAATTATGAACAGGATCGGTGACAAAGGGCAGCCCTGGCGGAGTCCAACTCTCACTAGGAATGAGTCCAACCGAGTGTTGGCAATATGAACCAAACTCTCACAACGGTCGTACAGAGACCCAATAGCTTGTAACAACAAGCCCGATGCCCCATACTCTCGAAGCACCCCCCACAAAAAAACCACGAGGGACGTGGTCAAATGCCTTCTCCAAGTCCACATAACACATGTAAACTGGTTGGGCAAACTCCCACGAACCCTTGAGAATTCTCGAGAGGGTAAAGAGCTGGTCCGATGTGCCACAGCCAGGACGAAAACCACATTGCTCCTCCTGAATCCGAGGTTCAACCAACGGCCGGACTCTCCTCTCCAGTACCTTGGCACAGACCTTCCCAGGGAGGCTGAGGAGTGTGATCCCTCTAAAGTTGGAGCACACCCTCCGGTCCCCTTTTTTGAAGAGAGGAACCACCACCCCGGTTTGCCATGCCAAAGGCACTGCCCCCGACCTCCACGCAATGTTGCAGAGGCGTGTCAACCATGACAGCCCAACAACATCCAGGGCCTTGAGGTACTCAGGGTGAATCTCGTCCACCCCCGGGGCCCGGCCACCAAGGAGATTTTTAACCACCTTGGCGACCTCAGCCCCTGTGATAGGCGAGTCATCCCCCTCGTCCCCAAACCCTGCTTCCTCTGTGGAAGGCTTATCAGTGGGATTGAGGAGATCCTCGAAGTATTCCTTCCACCGCCCAATGATATCCCCAGTCGAAGTCAACAGCGCCCCATCCGCACCATACACAGTGTGGACAGGGAGCTGCTTTCCCCTCCTGAGCCATCGGACAGTTTACCAGAATCTCTTCGAGGCCGACCGAAAGTCTTGTTCCATGGCCTCACTGAACTCCTCCCATACCCGGGTTTTTGCTTCAGCAACCACCCGAGCTGCACTCCGCTTGGCCTGCCGGTACACCTCAGCTGCTTTGGGAGTCCCACAAGCCAACCAAGCTTGATAGGACTCCTTCTTCAGCTTGATGGCCCCCCTCACCAGTGGTGACCACCACTTGGTTCGGGGGTTGCCACCACGAGATGCACCGACCACCTTGTGGCCGCAGCTCTGGGCCACCACTTCAACAACAGAGGTGGAGAACATGGCCCATTCAGACTCCATGTCTCCAGACTCCCTCGGAATGTGGTTGAAGTTCTTCTGGAGGTGGGAGTTGAACACCTCCAGGACAGGGGCCTCAGCCAGACGTTTCCAGCACACCCTCACTATACGTTTGGGTCTACCAGGTCTGAATGGCATCCTCCCCTGCCATCGGATCCAACTCACCACCAAGTGGTGATCAGTTGAGAGCTCTGCACCTCTCTTTACCCGAGTGTCCAAGACATACGGTTGCAGGTCTGATGACACAATAACAAAATCGATCATCGACCTGCGACCTAGGGTGTCCTGGTGCCAGGTGCACATATGGACACCCTTATGCTTGAACATGGTGTTCGTTATGGACAAACTGTGGTTAGCACAGAAGTCCAATAACTGAACACCACTCGGGTTCAGATCGGGCAGGCCATTCCTCCCAATCACCCCCCTCCAGGTTTCACTGTCGTTTCCCACATGCACATTGAAGTCCCCCAGTAGGACAATGGAGTCTCCAAGAGGAGCACCCTCCAGCACCCCAGTCACAGACTCCAAAAAGGGTGGGTACTCTGAAACATCTTTTGGTACATAGGCACAAATGATGGTCAGGACCCGTTTCCCAACCCGAAGGCACAGGGAAGCAACCCTTTCATCCACCGGGGAAAACTCCAATATAGAGGCAGCAAGGTGGGGGGATACAAGAATACCCACCCCTGCTCGTCGCCTCTTGCCCGGGGCAACTACAGAAAAGGCCAAGCTCCAGCCCCTCTCCAGGAGACTGGTTCCGGAACCGGAGCTGTGTGTTGAGGTGAGGCCGACTGTATCTAGCCGGTATCTCTCAACCTCGTACACTAGCTCAGGCTCCTTCCCCACCAGAGAGGTGACATTCCACATACCAAAAGCTAGTTTAGAAAGCTTGGGATCAGTCCGCCAAGGTCTCCGCCTTTGACCGCCACCTAATCCACATAGCACCGGACCCCCATGATCCCTCCTGCAGGTGGTGAGCCCACTGGAGGGCGGACCCATGTAACTCCTTCGGGCTGAGCCCGGCCGGGTCCCATGGGTGGAAACCCAGCCACCAGACGATAGCCATCAAGCCCCTCCCCCAGGCCTGGTTCCAGGGTGGGGCCTTGGTAACCCCATACCGGGCGGGGTACACAGAATCCTTGATATAGAATTTATCATGAGAGTCTGTTGGATCGTTCTTAGTCTGGCCCTTCACCCAGGACCAGTTTGTCTTGGGTCACCCTATCAGAGGCAAATTGCCCTGGACAGCATAGCTCCTGGGATCACTGGGGTACACAACCCCCCACCACCACCACGATAAGGTGACGATCCATGAGGGGAGTGTGACAAACATACCAAAAAAAAAAAAGAGAAATCAGGAAGGGGGCAAACACTTTTTCCCACCACTGTAGTTTCAAGGAAGTGGGTTTTAATACACATATGTTGTCGTGTAAATATGATTCAAACCATTTGATTGAACAAGGTGAAAAATTAAGACTGTAATTTATTTTAAAGAATGCTATGGTTTACCATGTCAAACACCTTTATAAAATGATGATGCAGTTGTTGGATGCAGTTTCTATGGCTACAGTCACACTGCAGGTTTAAATGCTCAAATCCGATTTTTTTTTTGCACAAATGTGACCCATATCTGATTTTTTAATGACTGTCTGAACAGCACATATCCGATTTTTTCACACCAGGCCCAGGCCACTTTTATATGTGGTACTAATTCGGATACGTATCTGATTTTTTTTCCAAAACAACCTCCGTCTGAACTGTCATGTCGCATTTCATCTGACTTTTTCTTCATTGAATTGAGACAGACGCTACAATTCTGCTGTGGAGGATGCAGCAAGCACGGCAGACACAGCTGATTTGTGCTCTCTTTTTAATCAATTTTCTTCCCTTTATCACTGGATTGTAATTTTGTCAGTTCCAACTACACAATTACTTCAAAATTTCGAGTGGTGGTGGGGGCTTGGGGCTGAAACCGCAGACAAGCAGGCGCACTAACGGCACATTTACTGGACGCTGCAAGTTCCTTTTTCCCTGTAAATGACACACCGTCAGTCCTGGCTGCTGTAATATCTAAAATGTAAAGTTAACATGGACATGACTGTGGAGCAGAATGACCAGATCAGAGGACACACAGGAGAGGGGAGTCTCTTGCGGCTCCTCCTACCTGCAGCAGGACTGGTGTTTCACCACTGGCATGAGCTGTGTAATTTATTATTAACCTTATTTATATAGGTAATCTCATTGAGACACAGGGTCTCATTTTAAAGAGAGCTGTTTAATTGATCATTTCTGTTAAAGCAGAGCTGATCACAGCAGTCATCTGGTGTGTAGAGGAAGGGAGCTGGTCTCATATTTATGATTTTAACATTTTATTTTGCTGTGCTACATCAGGGTGATGAAGTTCTGTCCCCCAAACACAACGGTGTGTCTGACGTTATGTTTTCTTCTGCACATGAGGGTCACTTATTATAAGTTGTATATATAGAATGCCGGGAACTTGCATTGAGACATTCAGAGATAAATTAGTCAAGCTGTACAATAATATTACTAGTAAGAAAATGGTTGTAATTTGTGGAGATTTCAATATTGATTTACTAAATCCATTTCAACAAAATGTAATTACAGAGTTCATGAATTCTATGTACAGTATGAGTCTATATCACACAATAACACATCCCAGTAGAATCACAGTTCACACTGCTACACTTATTGATAACCTGTTTGTTAATATTATTAATAAGAAAATAGAAAGTGGATTATTGATAAATGATATAAGTGACCATTTGCCAGTCTTTGCACTTATCCATGGCCACATGGGGGCCAATACAGAAAAAACTTTAAAATCTTTCAGATACAAATCACAAAATGTAATCAGTTCTTTTAAAGAAGACTTGCTGAAGCAAGACTGGACAAAAGTCTATGTATCAGATGTAAATGAAGCCTATGACACGTTTATGAACATTGTAACCACTCTTTATGAAAAAAAATTGTCCATTAGTAAAGAAAAAGCTAAAACATAAATTTGTCGACAAGCCATGGTTAACCAAAGGATTACAAAAGGTGTGTAAAAAGAAAAATTTATTATATAAAGCTTTTCTAAAGAAAAGGACAAAAGAAGCAGAGCAGTGGTATAAAACATACAAAAACAAGTTAACATATATAATGAGATGTAGTAAAAGAGATTATTACAGTAAAGAACTGGAGAAAAACAGAGACAATATTAAAAATACATGGACAATACCTAACAATATTCTTGGAAATAAAAACAGAAATACAAGCTACCCAACCAATCTTTCAAAAAAAAAATAATAATAATAATAAAACGACTCAGAGTGTGAATGCAGTCTCACCTGCAGATGAATTTAATAACTTTTTTGTTAACATTGGTCCTAATTTGGCTCAAGAAATACCCATTACGGCACCTACAGGTGACACAATAAGCAAAAACATTGCTATAAACGACTCCATTTTCATAAAGAACACAGACGAGAGAGAGGTCATTGAAATTGTTAAATCGTTTAAAAGTTAAACATCTACGGGCTGTGATGGTATTGACATGCTCTTAGTCAAAACTATTATTGAATGCTTAGTGAAACCACTGACGTATATTTGTAACCTGTCTCTCCAAACAGCCATATTTCCCAATGCAATGAAAATAGCTAAAGTAATTCCGATATACAAGACGGGTGACAGAGGGGAATTTTCAAACTATAGACCTATTTCACTATTGCCGCAATTTTCCAAGATACTTGAAAAAATATTCTGTGAGAGAACTGACAACTTCATAATGAAGAATAATTTATTGTGTGAGCAGCAATATGGGTTCAAACACAAGAGGACAGCTGCATTTGCTCTAATGGGATTTATAGAAAAAATATCAACTGCCGTTGAAAATAAAGCGTATTCAGTTGGGGTATTCCTGGATCTTAAAAAAAACATTTGATAGAGTGGATCATAATTTATTATTAAAGAAACTACAAAATTGTGGTATTGGGGGGTAGAACTGTCCTGGTTATGTAGTTACTTAAAGAATAGATATCAGTATGTATGTGTTGGTAACAAAAACTCACAGTTACTGAAGGTTACTTGTGGAGTCCCACAGGGTTCAGTTTTGGGGCCACTGTTATTCAATATTTATATAAATGATATATGTAAAGTTTTGGAAAAAATGGATATAATATTGTTTGCCGATGACACAAATTTATTATGCAGTGGAAGCAATTTGGAACAACTTTTGGATACACTGGGAAAGGAATTAGGAAAGCTTAAACTGTGGTTTGATTCAAACAAATTAACGCTCAATTTAAGTAAGACAAAATTTATAGTTTTTAACAACCATCACAACAACTTAGTAACTAAACTCAGTGTCAATGTAAATGGACCTAATAAATATTAGGTCTCTAACTCCCAAGTCTCTGTTAGTCCATGATCTGTTAATTGATCATCAGATTGATTTAATTTCCCTTACAGAGACTTGGTTAGGGCAAGAGGATTATGTTGGTTTAAATGAATCAACTCCCTCTCATTTTAAAATCCTAGAAGTTCTGGTCATGGAGGAGGAGTAGCAACAATTTACCATTCCAAATTACTAGTTAGTGTAAAGCAAAAAACATGTTATAATTCCTTTGAGGGCCTGGTCCTCAGTATTGGGCACTTTAGCAATTTTAGGTTAAACCCAATTTTATTTGCCATAGTTTATCGTCCCCCATCAACCTACTCAGAATTTTTATCCAAATTTGTTGATTTCTTAGCTGATTTAGTGTTGAAATCTGATAGAATAATTATAGTAGGGGACTTTAACATACATGTGGATGTAGATAGTGACTGCCTTAATGTGGCATTTAATTCAATATTAGACTTGATTGGGTTTTCTCAGAAAGTAGGAAATTCTACTCATTACCTCCACCATACATTGGACCTTGTTCTGACATATGGCATAGAAATAGAAAATCTTGTAGTGTCTCCTCATAACCCTGTACTGTCAGACCATTGTCTGTTAACCTTTGATTTTACTATTTCTGACTATTTGGCGCCTAAAGAAAAATATTATTACAGTAGATGCCTCTCAGATGATGCTGTTACCAAATTTATGCAGATTGTTTCCTCTATGCCATGTGTCAACACAACGGAAATAAGCTATAGACAGCTTGTTCTTTCTGTAATTGATAACATGGTGGATAGTGTTACAGCTTCTCTGCATCAGACTCTCGACTTGGTGGCCCCCTTAAAAAAGAAAAAGTCTAATCAGAGATTTCTAACTCCTTGGTTCAACACAGAAACTCGTAGCTTAAGACAGAAGACTCGTCAATTAGAAAGAAAATGCTGCTCCACTAATTTAGATGAAATCTATTTAGCTTGGAGAAATCATCTTTTAATTTATAAAAAATCTCCTAGAAAAGCTAGAACGAGTTATTACTCTGCATTAATAAAAGAGAACAAGAATAATCCCAGGTTTCTTTTCAGCACTGTAGCCAGGTTGACAAAGAGTCAGGACTCTGTCAGTCCTAGCATTCCCTTAGAGCTTACTAGTCAGGACTTTATGAACTTTTTCAATAATAAAATTTCATCCATCAGAGATAAAATCAATCAGATTCTTCCCACAGTTAACTTAAATACTGTAACTACTACAACTCCTTCAATTGATGTCTGTCTTGATGAGTTTACTCCAATCGACCTTTGTGAGTTAGACAAAATAGTTTCCTCATCCAAACCTTCAACTTGTCTTTTAGACCCTATTCCTACCAGGTTATTTAAAGAAGTCTTCCCACATATTGGTAGCTTTATTCTTCATATAATCAATTCTTCATTAACTTTAGGCCATGTACCGCAGGCTTTTAAAACGGCAGTAATTAAACCCTTACTCAAAAAGCCAACGCTAGATCCAGGAGCTTTAGCTAACTATAGACCAATCTCTAATCTCCCTTTCATTTCAAAAATCTTAGAAAGAGTTGTTGCTACGCAATTATTTGACCACCTGCAGGGAAATGGTTTACTTGAAGAGTTTCAATCTGGGTTTAGAATCCATCATAGTACTGAAACAGCCTTAGTGAAGGTCACTAACGACCTCCTCATTGCATCTGATAATGGACTGGTTTCTGTACTTGTCCTTTTAGACCTTAGTGCAGCTTTTGATACTATCGATCATAATATTCTACTTGATAGATTAGAACACTATGTTGGACTTAATGGAACTTCGTTGCAGTGGTTTAGATCTTATTTATCTGATAGGTTCCAGTTTGTTCATGTAAATAATGAGTTTTCGTTCAACTCAAAGCTTAGTCATGGAGTTCCACAGGGATCTGTGCTAGGCCCTACTCTTTTTAGTTTATATATGCTTCCGTTAGGCAACATTATTAGAAAGCACTGTATACATTTTCATTGTTATGCAGATGACACACAATTATACCTGTCAATGAAGCCAGATGATAGTAATCAATTAGCTAAGTTAGAAGCCTGTCTTAAGGAAATCAAAGCTTGGATGACTTGTAATTTCCTGCTATTAAATTCAGATAAGACTGAAGTCATTCTTGTTGGTCCAAAAAACCTTAGAAATACCTTTCCAAATCAAACTTTCAGTTTGGATGCGGTTACTCTTTCTCTTAATAGCTCTGTGAGGAACCTTGGAATTATTTTTGATCAAGATCTGTCTTTCAGTTCACATATTAAATTTGTTTCTAAGACTGCCTTCTATCATTTGCGTAATATTGCCAAGATTAGGAGCATCTTGTCTCAGAGTGATGCTGAGAAACTGATCCCCGCTTTTATTAGCTCGAGATTATTGTAATTCTTTATTATCAGGCTGTCCTAAAACATCTTTAAAAAGTCTTCAGCTGATCTAAAATGCTGCAGCAAGAGTTTTAACAGGTACTAGAAAGAGAGATCATATCTCTCCGGTTCTGGCCTCCCTTCATTGGCTTCCCATAGAGTTTAGAATTAAGTTTAAAAGCCTTCTTCTTACTTACAAAGCTCTAAACAATCAGGCTCCCTTTTGTTTAAAAGATCTGATACTACCGTATTATCCTAACAGAGCACTATGCTCCCAAAATGCAGGATTACTTGTAATACCTAGAATCTCCAAAAGTACAATGGGAGGCAGAGCCTTCAGTTATCAAGCTCCTCTCCTGTGGAACCAGCTGCCAATCTGGATTCGGGAGTCAGACTCGATCTCTGTTTTTAAGAATAGGGCTAAAACCTACCTTTTTGATATAGCCTACAATTAGGGAGGGATCATGTGTTTCTGAACCCTCCCTTAGTTATGCTCCTAATAGGTTTAGTCAGCCGGGGGACCTCCAGTAATGCACTGGGCCTCACTCCTTTCCTCACTCTCAATGAAATATTTTTTTTGCTGGTCATTAACATTTGTTTGTTCTCTCCCATAGATTGAGTCCCCATCGTGCTGTTTGCTCTCTACATGTCTGTTCTTTTCATCCTCTCTATCCCCTCACCCCCCAGCCAGTCGCAGCAGATGACTGCCCCTCCCTGAGCCTGGTTCTGCTAGAGGTTTCTTCCTGTTAAAAGGGAGTTTTTCCTCTCCATCGTCGCCAAGTGCTTGCTCACAGGGGATCGCCTGATTGCTGGGGTCTTTCTGCAACTGTGGGGGTTCCCCCTACAGTTGATAGTGCTATGAGATGACTGTTGTTGTGAAATGGTGCTATATAAATAAAGTTGAATTGAATTGAATTGAATTGAATGGTGTAGAGATTGAAAGGGTATCCGAAACTAAATTTCTTGGAGTAATAATTGATAATAAACTGTGTTGGAAGTCACATATTAATTATATTAAAGGTAAAATATCTAAATCAATTGCAATACTACACAGAGTGAAATATTTGCTGAATCAACCCACACTATATACTTAGTATCATTCATTAATACTCCCATACATGACATATTGTACTGAAGTATGGGGAAATACATATAAAACAAACATATATCCAGTCTTTATGCTTCAGAAGAGAGCTATTAGAACAGTGGTCCCCAAACTACGGCCCACGGGCCGGATACGGCCTGGCCCAGCCCCCTGAACAATACCAGAGACGCATTATGATTTTTTTTTTTTCAGTCTGGCCACGCGATCGAGACTAATACACGCATAGAACGTGACATTCTATTCCACCGTTCTGCAGTCTGTGCCCCTGTCTGACCCCCCCCCCCCCCAAGTGTGGAGGAACAGAATAAGTGCCAGCAGACACGACAAGCTGAAGGTTAAAGGTGTTTTATTCCTCCATCACGAGACTCACTCAGCGCTCTGTCTGTGCGCTGTGAGTGATCTCTGAGTGCGTTCTCTAAGAGCGATACAGTGAGCTTTGAGTGAGCACATTTATACCGACAAGAGAGCATGCATGGTACCTTTACATCACAGTCAAGAGAGAATGTGTGGCACATTTACATAACAGTCACACATATCAATAGCTTGATTACTGGCACCGGAATTCCTCTCTTTGCTCTGGGGCTGTATGACAATAGGACAAAAGAGAATGTAAGGCACATTTACATACTGATCTCAGTCCATACATATCAATCCCGTGATTGTTCTGTTTCCTGCTCAAGCTGAGTGCTCTGACTGTCCCAGTAGAGGACAAAAGGATTATAAGGAAGAAACACAAGAACTTTGAGAGACTACTCATATGAGTCATTTAAGTAAGAGATTCTGCTCTGACAACTAAGCTGAACTTTTACCTGTTAAGATTGTGGACGGCACAACAGAAAGTTAATGTTCCATGGACTTTTTTTCTGTGAAGAACCCAGAGAGGGTTATTTGGTGATTTTTTGTTTCATAAATAGTGTTATTTATTTCATTAATAGTGTTATTATTTATTTTCTGACTTTTTTTCCTGTGAAGATCCTGGAAAGGGTTATTAATATTTGGTTATGTGTGGCTTTCTGGAAAACAATAAATGTTTACATTTAGGTACCCCTGCGATCGTCACACTTTTTCTGTTACAAACTGACCCTGGCCCCCATCAGAGAAGGCAAAAGATATGTGGCCCTCACAGGAAAAAGTTTGGGGACCCCTGTATTAGAATAATAAACAAAGCTGCTTACAGGGAACCAACAAACCCACTTTTTCTTAAATTAAAAGGTCTCAAGTTGAAAGATCTGGTTGACTTTAAAACTGCAGTAATAATGTTTGAAGTGAAGAATCTATCACTGCCTGCAAATATCCAAAAGTTGTTCCAAATAAGGGAGAAACAATATCATTTCAGAGGAACATGTATATTTCAAAAACCTTCAGTGAGGACTACCACCAAGCAACACTGTGTTTCAGTGCAAGGAGTCAGATTATGGAACGATTTTGGACCTGAATTAAAATCATGTACAACGCTTGGACAATTTAAACAAAAACTAAAGGAAGAAATACTCCAAACATATATCCAAGATGACATGTAAAATCACATAAGGATTGTCATATCCAGTCTGTGTTGTGTTGTTGCTTAGGTTTTGTTTTGTTTTTTTTGTCACGTTTTGTCTTAGCTTTGTTCCGAATTGTAATCGCTCATGTTTTGTTTTTCTTTTGAATTCTTGGATGGAATATGGGTGGGCAATATAAGCTGCGGCTTCAGCTATCACCCATTTCGGATAACTTATGTTGAACTGTATAATCAGAGGAGTTATTGTTTAATTTGACCTTGTTGGATTTTTTTCTTTTTTCCCCTTTGTTATATTATTCTGTTTCTTTTTAATCTTTATTTTTAATCTATCCGAAATAAAGATTCATTCATTCATTCATTCATTCATTCAACTTCATAGCTGTAGATCGTTCACACTGGAGTCTGATGAGGGTCGCATTTAAATAATAATGTGAACGTCCACACAAAAAAAATCGGATCTTGGCAAAAAATCGGGATGAGCAACAAGACATCCAGTGTGACCGTAGCCTATAAGTTTGCTCTGACAATTATGTGACTGTGCTGCCAGAGCAAAATTTTGACTTTTTTTGTGAATTCTGTCAAATAGAACCACAGCGAGTTTATATTCTGTGCTTCCCCCATGCATATTTTGTTGCTGATTGCTTTGCAGAGCATTCCTTTAGCTATCTTTGCAGGAAAAAAAAGTGATGTTCTTCTTCTAAAAAATGTTCAGTTGTGTACAATGCTGCATCAGACAGGAAAAAGGTCAGCGGAGTTGTTTTTTTCAGTGGAGAAAAATCACTAAGTGCACAAATCTCTCTGCAAGACATAATTCCCACTTCCTTCTCAGTCATAAATAATTTCAAGAACAACCCTTGTCCAGGAAGTTGCATTTCAAAGCTGACATTCTCTGTAAGGGTTTAAAAAATCATTAGCGTGATGTTTCTGCTAATGCACCAGATTTGTTTGCCATTGGCTAATTAGAAACAAAAAAAGACAAAGAAGGAAGAAGGATGTGACCTGTTACAGTAGATGCAGTGGGAGATCATACATATCTATCCACTGTAAAAGGGTGAACAAATTGGGCCAGAAATTATATCAAATACATTTTGATTTCTGCAAATAAAAGTTTCAGCATGTAATTATTTTCCTTCAGTATATTCAGTAAAAACAACATCAACAACAACAACAACAACAACATAAAAGGAAATCAGATTGATTTTCAGATTCTGTATCAAATATTGCAACCAAATAATACAAACTACCACCTCCATGTGATGGTTTATACACTGAACCAGTTTACCTTTCCTTTGTTAAAAGTTGCCGTTGCAGAGACCTCAGGGCTTTTGGCTTGCTTCCTATTGTAGGATGTTTAGATGGTTTAATAAATTTAACATATCTCCACCTAGTTGTCGTCAAAGGCTGGTAGCAAGTAGTACATATGACTGTGGTGTGATCCATATCTGCTCAGACCAAGTGTAGATTTTCATCCCAAACAAACCAAAAAACAACCCAAAAAGCATGGAAATTAAACTGAACAGATTATTAATGTCCAGTGCACAGCACATCCAGTGTTGTGAAAAAGTATTTGCCCCCTTCCCATGTTGTTATATTGAAATTTAATTATATTAAATTTGTCACACTTAAATGATCATCAAATACATTTTAATATTAGACAAGGATAACCCAAGCAAATACAAAATGCAGTTTTTAAATGATACTGCAATTTCATTTATTAAGGGAAAACACATCACATTAATCAATCAATCAAACTTTATTTGTATAGCACTTTTAAAACATTAGATGCTGGGCAAAGTGCTTTACATAGATAAAAACAATAGACACATTTAATTACATATTTTACATGATACAGCTCCACCCCTTCCAACCCTCTCATAAACATACCCACAAACACAACACACACAGGCACATACATCACCCCCTGCTTCTCTTACACACATATAAAATAAAGGAGACATTGCTCGGCACCGAGGCACCACGTGAAGGAGCAACCATCCTGAGGAAACACTGGAGCTAAAACACATGAATACAAAATAAAACTAAGAACACAAAGAGCAAAGGGAACTAAAGACCCATACTTAGAAACTGAGCTAAGAACACATCAAAATGAGAAAATCTAAAAGCAAATGGAGCTAAGAAGAATGTAAAAACAATGGAGCATAAATGACTACTTCCATAATAGTTAAATGGTTTGTTAAAAGCCAAAATTTAAAAAGATACAAAAAGAACTAAGAACACATAAAAACAGGAATTAAAAAAAAAACATATTTAAAAAAAAACACATCATGTGATGAATTAACTGTAATTAACCACATTTTGGGGGGAAAGCTGAGCTCAATTTTACCAGGCCCATTCACTGCCAAATCTGTTGAATCAAGAAACCTGTCTGACAAAATGTAGTTTGCCAAAAGATCTCAAAAAGCAACACATTATACCATAATCAAATGAAATTTAAGAACAGATGAGAAACAAAAGTGCAGAGGAAGAACATCTATAGAACTGCAAGCCTCACTTGTCTCATTTTGGACACTGGTCCATGATTCAGCAATAAGAAAGAGACTGGTCAAAAAAGGCATCCATGAGAGAGGTCCAAGGCCAAAACCACTGCTGACCAAAAAGAACACAAAGGCTCATCTCACATTTGGAAAAAAAACAAAAAAAAAACAAAAAAAAAAAATCTTTAATGATCTCCAAGACTTTTGGGAAAATATCCTGTGGACTGACAAAAGTTGAACTTTTTGGAAGGCATGTGTCCTGTTACATCTGAAGTGAAACTAACACTGCATTTCATAAAAGGAACATTTTCATTTCATTTATTGATAAGGACTATGTATAGGGGCATGAATCATACATATGAAAAGATGGCTGTTGTAGAAGAGCTTGGAATAACGAGGCGATGTGACTTATAAACGAAAGTTTATTATCAGCTTCGCTCCTCTAACAAGTCTCATCTAGTGCAGCAGCAGAAGAAGTAAGAGAGCGAACACATTCGGCTCTACGTACTTATACTCACACATACAAAAGACATGCATATCAAAGCTGACTTCCCTCATTATCTTAATCCCACTCCTTTGTCTTGATACCCCTCCACCTGGCCCTGGGAGGTCAGGGCGACCTATCTGGTCTCCACCGCAGTGCCTCGGATGCTCTTTGATCTTCACTGGCGGTTGAGACCTTTTGTCCTGTTCTGAGGTGTGAAGTCGCTTTACATATGTAATCACCAAACATTCTCACATGCTTATACATATGTAGGTTATGGGATATATGATTAATATAGACCACAGCCCCCCCCCCAAACGACTAAGAAAAGGACAGTAGAAAAATTCACAGTTTAAGATAATCATTATGACATACTAACTGCTACACCTCTTGACAAGGAAGAAACTTTCCAGCAGCTATGCTCCTGTAGAGAATTCAGTGGTAGACATAACAGCATAGTAAATATCACAAGTCAGTCTTAAACTGTTACAGCACAATTAGTGAACAACTTTTGAGTAGTTTGCATCAGTCCCTGTGCCGTCTGGGTTTAAGTCTTCTCCCGAATCTGCTGTGGGTCCACTTGGGCGTCCTGGTGGGACCTTCCTGTAAGGAATCTGCAGCTTGGGGAGGAGAGTGATTATTCGTTCCCTGCAGGGGGGCTGAGTCTTTTCTCTTGGGGGGTCTACCCCGCCGAGGTGCTCTCGCCAACCGTGCAGGCTCGTCTCTCAACAAGAAGGCAGGTTTACGTCTGTCAATGCTGACTGTTTCTTTTCTGTCCCCTAAATCAAGCACAAAATGCTTATCACCAGGTTCCAGCACTCTGAATGGTCCATCGTATGGTGGGCGGAAGGTTGGTTTTAAAGCTTCATGCCTAACAAAAACGAATTCGGCGTTTTTTAAAGCTTGGGGGACAAAAACCCGCGGAAAAGAATGATGTGCCGGCCCGGGGAGAGTGTTAGGGCCGTTGCTGCCTAAAAAACTCGGGGCTGGAAGATGCCCTGGCTCTGGGTTCTCTGGTAAAAATTCACCTGGGAGCCTGAGAGGTTGTGCAAAAACTAATTCTGCTGGGGAGGCGTCTAGATCCTCTTTAGGCGCAGCACGCAACCCCAATAAAACCCAGGGAAGTTTATTTACCCAATTTGTATCCGTTAGCGAGGCTCTGAGAGCGGCCTTTAAAGATCTGTGAAAACGCTCGCATAACCCATTAGCCTGAGGGTGATAAGCGGTGGTGCAGTGAATTGTTGCTCCTAAGCTGCTGGCCATGGCTGACCAAAGCTCCGAGACAAATTGAGGCCCCCTATCGGACGTGATGTCCGATGGGACGCCGAAACGTGCCACCCAGTTTGTCAAAAAAACGCGAGCGACTTCCTCCGCTGTGGTTGACGCCAGAGGGACCGCCTCAGGCCAGCGCGTAGTACGATCTATCATTGTTAACAGATGTGTGAAACCTTGGGAGGAAGGTAGAGGTCCCACGAGGTCGACATGAACGTGGTCGAACCTTTTAGCTGGGATTCGAAACGGCTCTAGAGGGGCTTTTGTGTGTTTGTGTATTTTAGCGCGCTGACAAGAAATGCAAGTCTTTGCCCATTCTTTTACGTTTTTGCGCAGGCCCGGCCACACAAACTTTTCGGCGACCATTTTAACCGAAGCGCACACACCCGGGTGCGCGAGGGAGTGAATTGAGTCGAAAACACGGCGGCGCCATGCAGCTGGGACTACCGGGCGAGGTCGGCCGGTTGAGATGTCGCATATTAGGGGGGGCACACCGTCGCGTAAACCCCTTTCCTCCAGCCTTAACCCTGTTGGTCCAGACAGGAGTGCGCGCACGTCCGTGTCACTACTTTGCTCCTCTGCCATGGCTGTGTAATCTATCCCTACGTGGATTGGGGCTGCGTATGTGTCCGCGTTGGCGAAGAGTTCTGCGGCTGAGGTAGTATAATCTGTCTCCTCGTGCTCTGGCGATGTCACAGCGCGAGAGAGGCAGTCTGCTACCACGTTAAGTTTGCCTGCCACATGTCGAATGTCTGTGGTGAACTCTGAAATCGCAGCTAGTTGTCTTTGTTGCCTGCCTGACCATGGTTCGGAAATTTTAGCCATCGCAAAGGTGAGCAGTTTGTGGTCTACAAAAGCCGTGAAACGCCGCCCCTCCAACCAGAACTGGAAGTGGCGGATGGATAAATGAAGCGCTAGCAGCTCCCTGTCAAAAGTGCTGTATTTACGCTCAGTGTGGTTTAGCGATTTGCTGAAAAATGCCAAAGGTTGCCAGATTCCGCCGACGTTTTGTTCTACAACCGCCCCTATGGCCAGGTCCGAAGCGTCTGTGGTTAGCGCAATGCGGGCCGAGGGATCAGGGTGAACCAACAATGTGGCGTTAGCTAGGGCACTTTATACTTCCGCGAAGGCGCGTTCGCGCTCCGGGGTCCATTCAACCGCGTTGGAAGGTTTTTGTTTTCTGAGCGCATCATATAGGGGCTGCATGAGCTGAGCTGCGCGGGGGAGGAAACGATTGTAAAAATTAACCATTCCCAAAAATTCCTGCAGCGATTTGACCGTTTGTGGCCGTGGGAAACTTTTTACTGCGCGAACTTTGTCTGGCAGTGGGACTGCCCCCTTCGGTGAAACTCTGTGTCCCAAAAAATCAATTTGTGACACGCCGAATTTGCATTTGGCTGGATTGATTATTAACCCGTGCTCTTCTAGTCTCCGAAAAACCATAGTGAGATGCTGTTCGTGTTCTTCGTCAGACGAGCTGGCTACCAGCATATCATCGAGGTAGACGAACACGAAGGGGAGGTCGCGTAATACCGCGTCCATCATCCACTGAAAGGTTTAAGCAGCACCTTTGAGGCCAAAAGGCATCCGCAAAAATTCAAAAAGACCAAAGGGGGCTATTACAGCTGTTTTAGGAATGTCTTCCGCTCGAACGGGGACTTGGTGATAGCCGCGGACCAGGTCTATTTTTGAAAAAATGCACGCACCCGCCAGATGTAATGAAAAATCTTGGATGTGAGGAATTGGGTAGCGGTCATGCGCTGTCGCATTGTTTAATCTGCGGTAATCGCCGCACGGTCTCCAAGAACCGTCGGATTTCGGGACCATGTGAAGCGATGACACCCAGGGGCTTTTTGAGCGCCTGATAATGCCTAGTTTTTCAAGGGTGGTAAACTCGTCCCGAGCTATGGCGAGCTTGTTCGCATCTAAGCGCCGAGCTTTGGTGAATACGGGTGGGCCCATTGTGGGAATAAAGTGTTCGACCCCGTGCTTAGCCACTGTAGCTGAGAATTTGGGAATTGTGAGTGCTGGAAATTGGGTGAGGAGTTGATCAAACTTACCTCCTGCTGTAGTGACGCTGGCCTGCGCGGGTGGTGGAGAAACTCGAGCTGAGCAGGGAATAGAAGCAAAGGACAATGCATTAACCAAGCGTCTGTTCGCTAGATCGACCAATAACCCATGTGCACACAAAAAGTCTGCGCCCAACAAGTTAAAACTCACCGCCGCTACCACAAATGTCCATCTGTAGTTGCGGCCATGGATGCGGAGGGGCAGGTTCCTTTCGCCATAAGTGTCGATGATGGAGCCGTTGGCTGCCACCGCTCCATTGCCCCGGGGGCCCATGGCCCGGTCTGCTTGGGAGGGCATGATAAAACTCAGTTGAGCTCCCGTGTCAATGAGGAACTGCTTGCCGGTGTGTCCGTCCGTCACATATAGAAGCTTGCTTTTTTCGCCGAGAACTGCTGCTGTTAACGGTTCTCGGCTTTGGCGTTTTCCTGAAATCATGAATTTGCAGGGGGGAAAGCATTTGTAAGCCTTCTCGGCGAAGCGGTGGTGGTAATAACAGACGTCGCTCCGTCTGTTACGTCTTGGCCGTGTCGCTGCCATGGCGGGCGGATTCTGCTCATTGGTTTGTGGCTCCCTGTGGCTCCAGACATCGGCGTTGAGGTCTGCGGATGCTGCTGTGGGTGTCTGTTCCCTGCAGGCGTTGACGAGTCGCTGCGCTTCGCGAGCCAGCATGCGGAAGTCTTGCTGGGTGCTGCATCGCATGTTGGCAAGCATCCCTCTCATGTGTGGCGGCAACGTACTGAGGAATATAAATTGGAAGAGGAAGTTGTCATTGTCCTCTTCTTTGAGCTGCAGCAAGTCCTCCATGAGGGTCTTGGGTCTGCATCCTCTGTGGCCGTAGACCGCCAGGATTCTCTTGGCTCTCTCCTCGGCAGAGGGGACGAAATTCGCCACGATGGTTGCTTTCAGTTCTCTATATTTGTCCTGGGCCGGCGGCCGCTGGATTATGCTCCGCGCACATCTCGAAGAGGCGGCGTCGAGTTTGGCGACGATGTGATAAAACTTTGTATCGTCAGCCGTTATGCCCGCAAGTGCAAACTGGGCTTCAGCTTGCTGAAACCACGAGGTCGGGTCTTCCTGCCAGAAGTCCGGCAGCTTGATGGTGATGGCGTTTGTGTGGGCCGTCTCTGATGTGTCCGCAAGGTGAGAGTGTCTTCCTTCGGCTCTCGCAGCGGCACTGGTGCTCGGTTGAGCCCTCTCTGTCACTTCTGCCATGGGGGAACATCGTCCATCTGTTCCCCTGTCTGCATGGGCGCCGGCGTCTGCCTGGGTCGCCACAGATGAGCCGATCGCGGGGGAACGCCTCTGGTCCATCCTCACGTCAGGGTCACCAGTGTAGAAGAGCTTGGAATAACGAGGCGATGTGACTTATAAACCAAAGTTTATTATCAGCTTCGCTCCTCTAACAAGTCTCATCTAGTGCAGCAGCAGAAGAAGTAAGAGAGCGAACACATTCGGCTCTACGTACTTATACTCACACATACAAAAGACATGCATATCAAAGCTGACATCCCTCATTATCTTAATCCCCCTCCTTTGTCTTGATACCCCTCCACCTGGCCCTGGGAGGTCAGGGCGACCTATCTGGTCTCCACCGCAGTGCCTCGGATGCTCTTTGATCTTCACTGGCGGTTGAAACCTTTTGTCCTGTTCTGAGGTGTGAAGTCGCTTTACATATGTAATCACCAAACATTCTCACATGCTTATACATATGTAGGTTATGGGATATATGATTAATATAGACCACAGCTGTACCAGATTTAGCGAAACGCTAATTTCCATCTGTAGTCCTATTAAACATACAGAATAGGGGACTTACAAAAGTTACTCAGTCATACTAAATCATACCAACAGTCAAGCATGGTGGTGGTAATGTCATGGTCTGGGGCTGCTTTGCTGCTTCAGGACCTGAACGACTTGTCGCAACTGATGGAACCATAAATTCTGCTCTCTACAAGAAAACCCTGAAGGAGAATGTCCGATCATCAATTCATGACCTCAAGCTCAAGCCTTCCAATGTGGCTGAATTGTAACAATTCTGCAAAGGAGAATGGGACAACATTTCTCCACAGCATTGTAAAAGATTCATTGCCAGATACTGCATTGCAATTGTTTATGCCAAGGGTTGCACGGCCAGTTATTAGGTTTAGGGGGCAACAAAGGGCCAGGTAGGTTTGGATAGCTTTTTTCACTTATTAAATGAAATCATCATTTAAAAAAAACTGCATTTTGCATTTGCTCCGGTTATCTTTCCTAAATATTAAAATTTGCTTGATGATCTGAAACATTTAAGTGTAACAAATGTGCAAAAATATAAGAAATCAGGAAGGGGGCAAATATTTTTCATAGCACTGTAGCTGCAGAACTTTCATGTGGGTGAAAAAAATGTCCATGCTGACCATCACGACAGAGGACTGCAGGAATAATATAAAACAGTAAGAAAAAAGAAAGCATCAAAGGTAGAGCGGCTGCTGGCTTTCCCCACCATGTTTAAGTGTTGCATTTTACCACTTATCTTTAAGTCTAATTTACAACGGGGAAAATAAGTATTGAACATGTCAACATTTTTCTCATTAAACATATTTCTGATGGAGCCACTGACCTGAGATTTTCACCAGATGTCAGTAACAATCCATGCATGTAATCCATGCATATAAAGAAATGAATGGGTTTCAAGCCCTTTGGCTTTGGTTTTAAATTTGAAAATGACATCATTTTGGTTTTGTCAGAATTTAAAACAAGGTTCAAGTCATAAAATTTGTCTGTCAAGTAGTAAAAGCTGTTTGCAAATTAGAGAGAGTGAGGCCTAGAGTGGGTGCTGAGGTGTATACAACGGTGTTGTGAGCATAAAAGTGGAAATTGGCATGGGAGACATTGTGGGCAACATTGTTGATGTAAATAATGAAGAGAAGTGGCCCTATGACTGACCCCTGAGGGACGCCCTTGGTTAAAGCAAGTGAAGTGGAGGTAAGACCTTCTGCTTGCACAAACTGAAATCTTTGTGAGAGGCAGTTATCAAACCAGCTGACAACATGTGGAGAAAGTCCAATACTGAGAAGTCTTTGTTTCGGGAGTGTATGATCCACCATATCAAAAGCTTTGGAAAGGTCTACAAAAAGAGCTGCACAATGATGATTCCCTGTGTCATTCCACTTTATTAAATACAACTTGTTTTATAAACACAGTTGCCTTGATTTCTTTGTATGTATGGATTACTTGGGCTGTTACTGATGTTTGGTGAAAATCTCAGGTCAATGGCTCCATCAGAAATATGTTTAAAACTGACGTGTTCAATACTTATTTTTCCCGCTGTATGTATTGCATGTCTGCTCACACATGAGGCCTGTGTGACATAAATTTCATCATCCTCTCCTGTCCCCTAGTTTCCACAGGGTTCTTCTGTGGCCGTGTGCATTGACTGTACACGTTGACTAGGCATGCGCAAAGATCCAACCTCCGATTCAAAAGGTGATGCCACTGACACAGCATACAAAGATGAAGAGAAAGAAGAAGAATTAAAAAGAAATGGGACAAGATGAGATGGTATACAGCATGCTGGCTTTGTCTGAAGTGTAGGTGCATCTCAGATGTGCAGAGCATAAATGAACCTTACAACTGAAGCTTAACATTGTGATGTCATTGTGCAGCCAAATCAGAATATTGCGATATTCACTTATTGTCATAAACCCTCTGTGCGGTTTTCCATAGCGCACGGAGGAGTAGAAGGCTGGAAGGATTTACGCGCAGGGTTTCACCACACACACATTTATTGACATGACACAGTTCAAAAAATAAACACTTACAAGAAGGTAATGATGTACACAAAATGGCTGACACAATAATGGACAGCGGACAGACTACTGTGTACCGTGGCCACAGGGAAAATAATACAATTTACACAAAAGCGCTTGGGACAGCGGGGAAGACTACAACTTACTCGGGGGAACGCAAACTGGGCAACAGCCTAAGTGTAGCAGTATGCTGCAAGGAAAAACGCCACCAGAAGCGTAGCAGAATTACTGCAAAGGGAAATGCTTCTGATCCAGCATAGCAGCAACCGCACAGAGAAACGCAAAACAGTTTACTCATGAGTAGAGACAGTCCAGAAAGTCCAATCCTCTCAGCAAGCATAGTCCAATAGTCCTTCCTGACGTGACGGTCACACCACTGAGAACGAGTGTGACTCATATAATGGCCCAGCGGCGTTTGTCTAGCGAAGAGCCGCTTAAACACAAACGCCGCTGGCCACACAAATTGGGCACGCCTGGGCGAGGTGCGGGAAAGATAATTACCGGGGCTGGGAACAGCTGATGGAACTAAGGAGAGCGAGGGGGTGTGGTTAGACCGGCAGACTATCAGCAGCGTAGGAGAAAATAGATCACAGAGGCTGTCTAACAACTGCTGGTCAGGCAGTGGCTGTGGATAAGGGAATAAGAACCAAAATATACAAGATGCACGTAAACGGTGAAACCAAAACCCACAGAGAGATCGAGGCTGAGCCGGGGAAAGCCAAGCCGGCTCGGCTTGTGACATTTATCTCAGGATCAAAATTTAACTCGGGATTACTGTGAACTGTACAACATGTCCCACCCTTACTATTTTCTGTCCAATCATAAAACAATGTCCTGTATAATGTGCCGGACATGTAAACTGGTAGCTTTTGTTTGCGTATTTTTGGACATTGTATGGTCAACACTGTATTTTTACATGTTGCAAAGAATTGAGCTTGCAGATTTTGTTTAGAGGAGATTGGATTAGACAGTCAAGTGTATTTTCTGTTCTGTTTTTACTCCTTTTAGCTTGTGAGCAGACAATGGATTTTATTGACTTTACTGAGCTGGTTTGATGGAGTCTGTTTCTGACATGATTGTCAAAGTCTAATGCCAGCTTAGATTAGCAGTGGAAACGGTGATTGGCCGACTTCCTGCACCTCCAACTGTGAAACAAATCTTTTATCCTATTTTATTCTTTTTTTCAGTTAGAAGTACAGGTTGGTAGTGTTATGTCCACAAACCTGGCAATGACGACCGACGAGGATGCTGCCGCTTACTGAACTTTATTACAGATAAGGAATAGGAATACAGGCACGTGTACAATGGGGCCAGCTTCCAACCACCTCTGTACCAAGCCACATTTATCATACAACTGAGATGGCGGGCCGCCCAGTATACAGTGGTGTGAAAAAGTGTTTGCCCCCTTCCTGATTTCTCATTTTTTTTGTATGTTTGTCACACTTAAATATTTCAGATCATCAAACAAATTTAAATATTAGGCAAAGATAACATAAGTAAACACAAAATGTAGTTTTTAAATGAAAATGTTTATTATTATTATAGTTTATTATTTTTTTTTTTCCGGTTCCGGTTCCGCCGGACCGGCGGCCACACGAGTTGGCTGCCTTTTGCAACTGCCTTTTTCTTATCTTCCTTCTTCTTTCTACACCTTTCACTCTCTATATACTGTATATCACGGACACACAGATCGCCCTAAGGGTCTCCCGAGTCGGCAGACGGAGCCACTGTTTGCAGCAGGGGACGATACAGCAGGGAAGAGCTAGCTAGCTGGCTAGCTAGCTCCAACTGCCACCCGGTGCTAACGGAGAAGCTCGACATGCCGAGGAACTGTGGCGAAAACGACGCGGGTGCCGGGCTGGAGTTTAGGTGGCGTGCAAGAAATATAAGACAGAATAATAAAGAGCGATGGCAAGAACCAAGCAGACCGCCCGTAAATCTACTGGAGGAAAAAGCCCCCCAGGAAGCAGCTAGCCACCAAGGCTGCTCGAAAAAAGCGCTCCGGCCACCGGTGGAGTGAAGAAGCCTCACCGTTAAAGGCCCGGTACTGTAGCTCTGAGAGAGATCCATCGCTACCAGAAATCCACGGAGCTGCTCATCCGTAGGCTGCCCTTCCAGCGCCTGGTGAGGGAGATCGCTCAGGACTTCAAGACCGACCTGCGCTTCCAGAGCTCCGCCGTCATGGCTCTGCAAGAGGCCAGCTAGGCTTACCTGGTGGGTCTCTTCGTGGACACCAACCTGTGCGCCATCCACGCCAAGAGGGTCACCACCATCATGCCCAAGACATCCAGCTGGCCCGCCGCACCCGCGGAGGGAGAGATTGCTTAGACTTTCTGCTGTGTGTCTATATATATATATATATACAGTATATATATATATATATATATATATATATATATATGTGTGTGTGTGTGTGTATATATATACACACATATATGTGTGTGTGTGTGTGTGTATATACAGTGTATATATATATATATATATATATATATATATATATATATATATATATATATATATATATATATATATATATATATATATATATATATATATATATTTATAGTAATATGTACATATGTATACTAGCTGTTCTTGTTTTTTTCTTGCCTTCTGATTGTTGCTCTGAGTGTTGCTATCCCTGTGCTGTTGCAATCCTGGAATTTCCCCATTGTGGGACTAATAAAGGCTTATCTTATCTTATCTTATCTTATTAAGGGGAAAAAAAATCCAATCCTACATGGCCCTGTGTAAAAAAGTGATTACCCCCTAAACCAGGGGTGTCAAACTCATTCCATGGAGGGCCAAGACCCTGCATGTTTTACTTCCACCCAGTGCCTTCAGCAGGTGTTTTCACTCATCAGCAATCAGTTGGAAGAAATTTGGTGAAATCACCTGTTGAAGACACTGGGTGGAGGTAAAACCTGCAGGGTCTTGGCCCTCCATGGAATGAGTTTGACACCCCTGCCCTAAACCTAATAACTGGTTGGGCAATCCTTAGCAGCAACAGCTACAATCAAGCGTTTTGTGATGGCAATGAGTCTTTTCCAGCACTGTGGAGGAATTTTGGCCCACTCATCTTTGCAGAATTGCTGTAATTCAGCCACAATGGAGGGTTTTCGAGCATGAACCGCCTTTTTAAGGTCATGCCACAGCATCTCAATTGGATTCAGGTCAGGACTTTGAGTAGGCCACTCCAAAGTCTTCGTTTTGTTTTTCTTAAGCCATTCAGAGGTGGACTTGCTGGTGTGTTTTGGATCATTGTCCTGCTGCAGAACCCAAGTGTGCTTCAATTTGAGGTCATGAACAGATGTCTGGACATTCTTCTTCAGGATTTTTTGGTAGACAGCAGAATTCACGGTCCCATTTACCACAGCAAGTCAGTCCACAGAGTATTTTCCCAAAAGTCTTGGGGATCATCAAGATTTTTTCTGGCAAACTGAGACGAGCCTTTATGTTCTTTTTGCTCAGCAGTGGCTTTCGTCTTGGAACTCTGTTATACAGGCCATTTTTGCCCAGTCTCTTTCAGTCTCTTTCTTATGGTGGAGTCATGAGCACTGACCTTAAATGAGGCAAGTGAGGCCTCCAGTTCTTTGGACGTTGTTGTGGGGTCTTTTGTGACCTCTCGGATGAGTCATTGTTGCACTCTTGGTGTAATTTTGGTCTGCAAGTCACTCCTGGGAAGGTTCACCACTGTTCCATGTTTTGGCCATTTGTGGATAATGGCTGTCACTGTGGTTCACTGGAGTCCCAAAGCTTTAGAAATGACTTTATAACCTTTTCCAGACTGATAGATCTCAGTTACTTTGTTTGTCACTTGTTCCAGAATTTCTTTAGATCACAGCATGATGTCTAGCTTTTGAGGATCTTTTGGTCCACTTCACTTTTTCAGGCAGATCCTATTTAAGTGTTTTCTTGATTGAGAACAGGTGTGACAGTAATCAGGCCTGGGTGTGGCTGGAGAACTTGAACTCAGCTTTCCAAAGATGTGATAAACCACAGTTAATTTGTGTTTTAACAGGGGGAGGTAACCACTTTTTCACACAGGGCCATGTAGGTTTGGATTTTTTTTTTACCCTTAATAATAAACACTTTCATTTAAAAGCTGCATTTTGTGTTTACTTGTGTTATCTTTGTCTAATATTTAGATTTGTTTGATGATCTGAAACATTTAAGTGTGACATACATCCAAAAAAAATGAGAAATCAGAAAGGGGGCAAACACTTTTTCACACCACTGTTGTTGCTGTTCGTCCGTTGTTCTCGACAATGACCAAGGACACCACAGGGAAGAAGACTGGATGTGGTGTGTCTGGCTGTGGCTGATCAGTCCGATGTGGGTGCGGAAGGCTCTGCCGCAGGTCGGGCACAGGTGGTCTGCGCGGGCAGAAGATACAGGTGTGGCTCTGGACTTGTGAAGGTCACGTTTTCTCTGGGCCTTGGCAGTCTTGTTTAGTTCAAAGGAGGCAGCACCTTTGCTGGTACAGCTATGCTAGTCTGGTTGGTCTAGTGCTAGGGTCTCCCAGGTGTCAGGACTGATGTCAAAGCTCTTCAGGGAGGCCTAAAGAGTGTCTTTGTAGCACTTCTTCTGACCACCTTGTGAGCGCTTGCCCTCTGCTAGTTCGCCGTAGAACAGTCTCTTTGGTAGGCGTGAGTCAGTCATACGAACAAGGTGGCCAGCCCACCTAATCTGGGCTCTGTTGAGCAGGGTGTGGATGCTAGGCAGCTCAGCTCGGGAAAGGACCTCTGTGTCAGGGATTTTGTCCTGCCAGGTGATCTTCAGGAGCTTTCTGAGGCAGTTCAGGAGGAAGCAGTTTATTTTTCTGGCATGGCGCTCATAGACTGTCCAGGTCTCACAGGCATACAGTGGGGAAGGCAGGACAACTGCCTTGTACACCTTCAGTTTTGTGGTCAGCCTGATGCCTCTCCTTTCCCACACTGTTGCACATAGCCGTCCGAATGCTGAGCTTGCGTTGGCAATGCGCGAATAGACCTCGTTGTCGATGCTGACAGACCTGGAGATTGTGCTGCCGAGGTACGTGAACTTGTCAACAACCTTGAGGGTCTCACCGTTGACAGTGATGGCTGGTTCCACGTAAGTCTTCTTCGATGCAGGTTGGTGCAGGACCTCGGTTTTCTTCGTACTGACACCGCTGTATATATAACGTGGTGACGTCATCCGCATGATGCCGCACCACTCCCAAAATACCCAGTATTATTACACCACCCCCACCCCCTTGCAAAAATTGAAAAAAATTTATAGTTAACTTTAGCAGATGTGCCCTCCCCAATCTAGTAACCAAATTCCCACTATTCAGTTATGTAGCATTATTAGTTAAATACACACATTTCTTAAACAGTTACTTCAAACACATAAAAAATTCTCATTCAATATTAGCAGGTATCAAAACAATTTACTGTTCAGGTTTGTATAGTTACTTACTATTGTATTTCAAGGAACTTTTCTTCTTATATGCATTTTAATTTAAAGAACACTTAGGTTATTATTATTCTAGGAACACATTTTAATGAGTAACACATATTCTTTATTTTTATTAGAGAACACTCATTAGGTTTTGGTCATGTTCTAAAAAAAACCTAATGGCTAGAGTCTGCAGGTAGACCCAGTGCCGCTGGGTGGGTTGTTCTGCCACCGTGTCAGCAGCACTCCTATCTGAACAGTCTTTTTTTCCCCCCGGACAGTCTTCCACAGGGAGAACAGTTCTGCCTGAAGGGGCTTTGTGGTGGGCCCGTGGCAGCCGCATCCCTGGCGGCCGCATCCCTGGGGCTTTGTAGTGGGCCCACGGCGGCCGCACCCCTTGTGCTTTGTAGCAGGTCCATGGCGGCCTCATCCCTGGAGCTTTGTAGTGGGCCCGTGGCGGCCTCATCCTTCGAGCTTTGTAGCGGGCCCATGGCAGCCTCATCCCTGGAGCTTTGTAGCGGGCCGTATCCCTGGAATTTTTTAGCAGGCCCGTGGTGGACGCATCCCTGAAATTTTGTAGCAGGCCCGTGGCAGATGCATTCCTGTAGTTTTTGGATCTCCGGGGCCAGGGTCAATCTTCATGACGCTGAGACCCAGGTCCCACACTGTGGTAGCTGACTCCCGTGGACCCTCGCCGTCTGGAGCAGCCACTTGGGCACGCTGTAGTTGATTCGCGTGCCGAACCGAACCGTCTGTCAGCCAAAAGTACGCTGTTCCCAGCTTTGCAATGATCCTCAGTGGTGCCTGTTGTTTCACTGGCTGCGGCCCGGTCAGTGGCTGTCCCAGTTTCTCGCCAGTGCGAACCCAAACCCAGCCCATGACTTGGAGCGGTGCCTTACTTGGTTTTATACATTGTTGTTGTGCTCCCGGTGGCTCTACATGCTCGCTCAGCTTGGGACCTCCGTTGTGCTGCGGCGCTTCTGTTGTCACCGTGTTCGTTGCTGATCCTTCACCCATTGTCTCCGTTGTTGGTTGAAACTCGTCGTGGGTACAGAAGGTGTCCAGTGCCTCTCCAGTGTCATTCGTTGAAGTGGACTCTTCATCCGTTGGCTCAGTCATAACCTCCATAGCTTGTTGAGTGAAGGTACGGAAGCAGTCCGGTTCCTCTTCTCTACTGTCTGAAGTCTCCCCTAGTGGCAGAGCGCAGCACTGTGCCTGCCTTCTCACTCTGACTTTGTCAAAAGTAAGTGAGGAATTTCTGGGGGTTTTTAAGTGCACTGATTTCTTGTTCATATACTTTGAAGATAAGATGATGAGGTACCTCTGTACAAAAAACAGTGTCAAAAGACTGAACCATTTTTTGTGTAAATATGTCCAAAGTCCAGTTTTGACTGAGTTATAGAATTTAAAGAGGTGCCACGACATTATGCAAATTAGATGCATAAATTTAGTCCTATCTGAAACTTTGAATCATATTTTACATCTTTCTAATCGACAGTCAGCCATTATCTCTTACCACTTTCAAGTTATAGCCTTGGAAATCTGAACTATTTTATTGACAAAAAATATTTACCACTCTTGACCACTAGGGGGTATGTCACAGTTTGGCAACATACACACTCATAGGGTTAAATATTGTCCAGTGCAGAAGTCAGTGTTTATAATATATACCAGTCACCAGTTGAGCAGGGTTTGTGGTCACTGTGACATCTCGCCGGTGGCGAGTTAGCATGCTAGTGATTTGGCTTCAGCACACTTCACTAGCTTTTTCATGGCATTTTTGAATTATATAAATAATCCATCATCACAAAGGTACTGTGGTTTGCTAATCGAGACAATAAATCCAACTCTAGCTTGTCTGTTTTTAAAAAAAAGACATGAACTATCTTTTTACAAATGTTTACAAGGGACTTGCAGGTCAAGGAGGTACGATTTATTTTCAAACAACACCTCCCTGTGAAAATTAAGGTATCCAACACAGTACTACAATTCTCACATTTCTATAGGAAGCCACTGACAGAGTTGACAGTAAACAACGGTAAGTAATTAACATGGCATAAACTTCACTAAAACGTTGGATGGCTGCATCTGCCTCCACCGTGTCTAAACTTAGTGGCTTCAGAACAATGTCTGTCTTGATCTTTCATAAATGCTGTGAATGATCACAAATAAATGCCCAATGAAGCTTTTATCCTCAGTATTTCTACAGATAAGCTTAAATTACGTATGTTAATAAGCAGATATATTAACAGTTATTGTTTCATTTCAGCAGCATTTCAACATTAGTGCTCCTGTTGGTTAAGAATCAAGGTCATTTTAATAAGCCTATCTTCAGTCTAAAATGAAGAATTCCTCTGTCCTTTGTGTTACAAAATTTATAAAAATCAACAAGTTTTTGGCAAAGAAAAATAGTAATTTGGGATGATTTTTCCATGTAAATCTTACACCAATAATTTAACTGTAGGATTCATCATGAAGAAGATTAATAATAAATCTTAATTTACAGCAACACATCTCAAAATCACGAAATTTCATAAACTGTGTTTATCCCTGACCTCATGATTTATTCAGAAAAGGCAAGCCTCCCCCCAGCTCCCCCAAATCTCCGACCCTGCTGTCACGTCATTCCTTTGCTCTGATATAGAAACATGAAATATCCTTTTGTTCACTCATGATGCATAAATAATTAACTTGCTATCACATGAAAAACAGCTTTGACATCTTGAGATAACTAACCAATCAACTTGTTTTCATGAGAGAGTGAGTGCTGTTTTCCAGAGATAGTGTTTAGAGCATTAAAAAATAATTGCAGTAACAGCAGTTCCCAGCTTCCGTAATTTCCCTCATATGGATAAAGACTGTAAGCATACTTTACTGATATGTAGGCATGTGTTATAATGGGTAGTTTGGCCTGAATGTGGAGAAGATGTGACTGGATGACATTTAACCCTATTACATACTAACACTGTGATTTTAATATCTAATTATATATTTCTTTTAATGAGCAGCTAATGTCTGCTGTTTGGATTTTCAAGTCTCTATTGTTCAGCATTATTATTATTATTATTATTATTATTATTATTATTATAGTAACATTGTTAATATCATTTTGGATCCAGTTCATCTCATTATTTGTTACATGCATTAATAAGGTTATTGACTGCACTTTTCCCTCATATTGAAAGCTCAAACAGGTCTTAATAAAATGTTTATCACACACTTGTCATAAATCGCCCTTTCTAAGGGGTATGAAGGACACCAAACACATGCTGTGAGTTTTACACATTTATTAACAAAAAGACAAACACGACTACAACACTACACTTACAAATAATGAGGGAATGAAGGCACTGGAGGAGAGCAGGGCTCATGACCAGGAGGAAGAAGGACAGCCGGGAGAAAAACACAGGCTGAGGTGCCCAAACACACCGGGGGAAAAGAGATAAACTCAGCCGGCGTCACACCCAAAAGGTAGCAGGGCTCACGGCTGAGAAAAACAGGAGTAAAGGACAAACCAACCTTGTCGGAGCGCACCCGTTCTCCTCTATGGCAAAACCCAAAAATCACTCAGAGTGGAACTGCAACTTCTGAGGCAGTAAACAGTAAGACACGAAAATGGGGGAATATTGGCGTGCCCTTAAATAAGAAAATGGAACAATCATTGATGCCTGACAGGTGTGGGTACATGAGTGAGGAAAATAACATAATCAGTGACAGCTGTGCAGCCCGCAAAACAGTTTGACAGCCGGAAACTGCACAGCGCTGTCAAAATAAAAGCACAAACCGGAAACCAAATGATAGTACAAGAATAAGACAACACAACCTCAAGATGTAAATAATACTATAAATACAAACTGACAATAACAAGACAGGACAAAGGACAAGACTAAGAATGCCAACAAATCATAACTACACAGGAACCAAATACAACAGAGCATAAGAAACTAACAAACCGAAAAAAAACTAAACCTGAACTGAGGCTGAGCACAGCACTCTCCGTGCTCAGGATCATGACAATACTTTTACCAAATTGGCTTATTATTTTAATTATTGCAGCATAACTGAGATTCATCTTTTCCAGTGTTCCTCAGAATGGTCCGTTTCACTGCATGTACCCTTAAATGCTTAAAGGTGCGTTCAGACCAAACACACAGCACAAATACATCTAAAGTTAATGTAAACATGCGGAAAACATGTGAATTTGGGCATTTGCATATCCGAGGGATTTGGTAGTGCTAGCTAGTAATCAGCCTTGAGATTCTGCCATCACCTGAGTTAAAAAATCAAAACTGGAGCGTAAGCTAGTTTGAAAATGAGACTGCCACTCAACTGCAGACAGATGGACCAGAGTTCTGCAGCTGAATTGGATTATGGAGTTATCCACCCATGGACTATTGCCACAGATGTGCTAATGAGGGCTAGCAGGGTAGCAGTGCAAACAACCGTCATCCAGGTGAAGTACTGGAGGCAGGGACAATTTTTCCAGGTGAGAGCCCTGTCGGATAATGTAACCTAAACATGACAGTGTTTTGGGGATTTCCACAGCAGGTAGAACACAGTTATAAAGGCAACTCTGCCCATCTACAATTCGCTCAGATGGCAAATTTATGTCTATTCACGTGTTTACATAGAGTTAACATGTAATTGCGCTGAATGAAAAATTTACATGTTCACGTTTGGTCTGAATGCACCTTAAGAGCTGCAGTTAATGCCTCCCTCCCTCTTTCATGACTATTGTTAATCTTAGCTGGCTAACTCCCAGGTTTGATAGGGAGCCCAAGCAAACTAACATGAATTTGTCTCAAAGAATGATCAAAATAAAACATCACTGGTGGACAGTGATGTCCACAGTGGTTTCAGTGTTCGATAGGATGTGACCGGTCCCTGGAGCACAATAAGCACAGAGATACTTGTGAATGAATGGTTTAACCGCTGGGCAGCTCAGTGACGCAGTGGTTAGCACTGTGGCAGCACAGCAAGAAAGTCATGGGTACACTCCCACCCTTGACCATTGGGGATTCGACCCATTCTCCCCGTGTCTGCGTGGGTTTTCTCTGAGTACTCTGGTTTCCTCCCACAGGCCAAAAACATGCAGGTTAGGTTAATTGGCATTAACTGGGGATTCTAAATTGTTCTTAGGTATGAATGTGAGAGTGAATGGTTGTCTGTCTCTCTGTGTTGGCCCTGCGATGGACTGACTATCTGTCCAGGGTGTACCCTGCCTCTCTCACCCAAAGATGTGGGGATAGGCTCCAGCCCACCCTCCCCCCCCCAGCAACCAAAAAGGATTAAGCAGCATGAATGAATGAATGGTTAAACTGCGAACTTCAGCTAACCACCTTGGGTCTCAGTTAGAGAAACTGACTCCGACCACCTAGCCAAGCTAATGCTACCAGTTCGATATAGCATAATGGCAAAAATATAACAAAATAAGGCAAAATGATTCAAGATGTATTATCGACTGTGGGTTAATGAACCAGGTGGAAACAGGGACGTGTATTAGAGTGACTGAAATCTCTGTGCTTGGTAAGCTAACACCCTAGTAGCACTGTTTACTCTGAAGCTTGGGCTCTCTGCTCCTCTACGTGTTTGCAGACAGCTTGCCTGGCGAATAACAGAGCAGCGGAGGGTATTAGGGCTGGGCTTACCATATGTATGATTTTCCGTAGCAAACCCAGAAGAGTTAAAATGGCTCATCAGACACAGAAATGACAAAAAAGCTGTGTGTGTCTTTTCGGAGAAGTGAGTGTTTTGATTTTTTTTTTTTCAATAATCATTTGACCAATGGAAGCATTTCAGAAGATTAAAACCTACAAAAATACAATTTTTCAGTTTCATGGTCTGAAGGCCGTTAGGGTGAAAGGTTAGCATGTCTTATTGACGTGACCAAAATAAAAGGCTGAAGCTGGAAGCAGCTTGAACCTTTGTGTGTGTTACCCAACGCTAAACATTTTTAGAATGGTCATGGGACATCTTGTGAAGCAACACAAGCTTTCGATGAGGTGAAGGTCAGGTCAGAAAACCCCTATGACAGTCAGCGTTCAGACTTCTTTAGCCTTCCAGGTGTCCTTGTGGAGCTTTGACGTTTGTTTGGGGTCATTTTGACTGCTGACCCCTGTCCACAAAGATGGAATCAGGAGGGTGCGGCTTTGCTCCTGAGGATGTGCTGCAAATCTTTAGTTAGAGGGCAGAGGATTTAGACCACATATCCACCTCCATCACTTAGTTTTATATATTGCATTTAATCTCCTCCTATAAAACGGTCTTATTGTCAAGCTAAAACTGATCAGTCAATCAGACTTTTTTCTCTTTTATCCATCTGTGAACATCTATGCCCATCAGTGTTTGGCCTTATAATTTAAAATAATATAATGGAGTGGTTTATAGCAAATTCAGGCTCAGTGGTGATAAAGTTGCTGTCCTGTCTGACAGTGAACAAAGCTTAAATGCATTGATCTGCCGGCGGTGTGGTTGCTTTTGGGCTGCCCGATCATGGCTTGGAGATAATTGATGCAGTTTCCACAAAGGTTTCACAGAGCACGTCACACTGACACTTTGGAAACCTTCGGTCTCACAATGATTTGATGCTGAGAAAGGTTGTCTTCCCTGGGAACTTCTGACAAATTCATTCCGTCTTATTAGGCTTATAAACTGAGTTTCAAAGTGCAGATTTGTTATCCACTTTGCATGCTTGTCAGTTCAATAAAAAATGCAATGAGAGTTTCTATTATAGATTTAACATCTGCATTTTCCTTCAAAAAATTGACAGTTCTTTTCTTGGCAGTCAGGTTTTGTCGATCTAATTACACAGGGTTACAAAACTAATTTTTTTGTAAGTTAGATAGATAGATAGATAGATAGATAGATAGATAGATAGATAGATAGATAGATAGATAGATAGATAGATAGATAGATAGATAGATGTACTTTATTGATCCCAAACTGGGAAATTACTGATATAATGGCTGGCCCAGGGAACAGACACAGACTCAGAAATGGATCTAGTTATCTTTATTTTAAACCCAATGTTAGTGTGTGAGTGCATGAGTGTGCTATGGAGAGTATGTGTATGCTGGCTGGAGACTCAGAGCAGCTGGAGGGAGCAGAGCGCCGTGCAGCCTGGCAACCCTATAAACGGAGCAGACAGACAGTTAGCAGGATGTTAGCTAGGCTCACGCTAGGTGTAAACTGCGGCTTACTTGTTGCAGGGAGATGGTGGTCGTCCGTTGCCCAGGGAGACAGCGCCCTCGGTCCCAATGTCGTGGCAGTTGCTGTGGTGATGGTGAGGAGAGGATGGAGTCCGCCGCCGCAGGATTCTGCCTGTGCACAGGGGAGCAGTGGAAAGATAGGTGAGTAGAGGTTGGCTTACTTGAGATGACGGAGTGATCCTCCGGGAGTTGATGCCGAGATGGCGAGGCTGAGCGTAGAGTCAGGGATGGCGTAGGAAGACAGGAGACATGCTTCATAGCCTGGTAGACAGACGGCTCAGTCCAGGTCTGTGGGCTGAGTAGGTTTAAGTAGGCCTGCCCTGACGAGAAGCAGGTGTGCGCCCAGCTGAGGATGATCGTGGCTGAGAGCGAGTCATCACAGTACTCCCCCCCCCCCGAGGGGTGCCTCGTGGCACCAGCCTACCTGGGTTCATCCGGTGGAAGTCCCTGATGAGTTGTTTGTCCAACACGAAGGATGGACGCACCCAGGAGCACCACTCCGGGTCATACCCCTCCCTGTCCACCAAGTACTGCAGGCCACGACCCCAGCGTAGGACATCCAGGATGGAGGTGACCTTCCATGCTGGGTCACCATCGATCACCACTGGCGGAGGTGGAGACCTGGGAGGAGGACAGAGAGGGCTGGAGAAAAAAGGCTTAACCTGGGACACATGGAAAGTGGGACAGATGCGCAGGGAGGGAGGGAGAGACAGGCGCACAGCCACAGGGTTAATGATCCGGGTGATGGGGAAAGGACCAATAAACCGCTGCGACAATTTCCTTCTTTCACCCTTGAGGTTAATGTGCTTAGTAGAGAGCCAAACCTGCTGACCCACCTGATAAGCTGGAGCCGGCCTCCTGCGGCGATTAGCAACCTTGGTGTTACGCTCAGCTGTGCGCTGGAGAGCCGTCCGGACCAACCTCCAAACCCGCCGACAATGCCTCAAGTGGGCCGGGACTGAAGGCACAGCGATGTCCACCTCCCCCTCAGGAAAGAGAGGAGGATTGTAGCCCAGGGAGGCCTCGAATGGAGACATGCCGGTCGCTGATGACACTGTGGAATTATGGGCATACTTGATCCACGGAAGCTGGGAACTCCATGAGGACGGGTGAGATGAAGCCACACACTGCAGCGCGGCATCAAGTTCCTGGTTAGCCCTCTCACACTGACCGTTGCTTTGGGGGTGATAGCCGGAGGACAGGCTCACCGTGGCCCCCAGGGCATTACAGAAGGACTTCCAGACTTGCGACACAAACTGCGGCCCCCGATCAGAGACGATGTCCAGTGGTATCCCATGGAGCCTGACGACATGCCGCACCAGCAGATCTGCCATTTCCTTCGCCATGGGGAGTCCCGGTAGGGGAATGAAGTGGGCGGCCTTTGAGAAGCGATCCACCACTGTGAGCATGACGGTGTGACGATCAGACGAGGGGAGGCCAGTCACAAAGTCCACGGCGATGTGCGACCAAGGTCTGCCAGGAACCAGAAGAGGGTGAAGTAGCCCCGCCGGAGGAGAGGAGGGCGTCTTGTCGGTGGCGCACGGAGGGCAGGCGCAGATATAATTGGTGGCGTCCCTCCGCAGCGACGGCCACCAAAACGACCTCTGGACGACCTCAATCATGCGGGAAACCCCCGGATGACAAGCCAGTTTGAAAGAGTGACCCCAATGGATCACCTCGCCCCGAACAGTCGAAGGAACTAACCATTTGCCTGCTGGCCCACCACCCGGGTCCGGTTCTGCCTCCTGTGCCTTCAGGACCCTCTCCTTGATCTCCCACGTGAGGGCGCCCACGACACATGAAGGTGGGAGGATGGGAAGGACGGGAGCCTCCGCTGTGTCAGGGGAGAACTGTCTGGACAGCGCATCCGGCTTGGTATTCTTAGACCCAGGGCAGTAGGTGATGGTAAAATTGAAGCGGCCAAAGAATAAGGACCAGTGGGCCTGGTGGGCGTTCAGACGCTTGGCTGTCCTGAGGTACTCTAGATTTTTATGATCAGTCCATACGATGAATGGTTGGGCAGCCCCCTCCAGCCAGTGACGCCATTCCTCTAGTGCGAGCTTAACCGCCAGGACCTCCCTGTCCCCGATGTCATAATTCCTCTCAGCTGGAGACAAACGGTGGGAGAAGAAAGCGCTGGGCCGGACCTCCCCATCCACCGGAGAACGCTGAGACAACACGGCCCCCACCCCGGAATCAGAGGCATCCACCTCCACCAAGCACTGTAGCGCAGGGTCCACTTGGGTCAGGATGGGGGAGGATGAGAACCGGTTCTTGAGCTCGGCAAACGCAGCCTCCTCCGTCCAACGAAAGGGTGTCTTCGGAGAGGTAAGACGGGTGAGGGGGAGAGTGATGACACTGTACTTATTAATGGAATGCCGGTAAAAGTTGGCAAACCCAAGGAACTACTGCAGCTGCTTCCTGGAGGAGGGAGTAGGCCAGTCCACCACGGCCTTCACCTTGTTGGGGTCTGTGATGATTTGGTTGTGGGCAATGGTGAAGCCGAGAAATGACGTCTTGGCGGTGTGAAACTCGCACTTCTCAGCTTTGACATAAAGCTGGTTCTCCAGGAGACGCTGCAAGACCTGCCTCACGTGGACGCGGTGCTCATCCAGGGATCGGAAGAAGATTAAGATGTCGTCCAAGTACACAAAGACGAAAGACCCCAGGAAGTCACGGAGGACATCATTGATGAGTCTCTGGAAGACGGCCGGAGCGTTGGTCAGCCCAAACGGCATCACCAGGTATTCAAAGTGGCTGCTTGGGGTCTGGAAACCAGTCTTCCACTCATCCCCCTCCCTGATGCGCACCAGATGGTATGCATTATGGAGGTCCAGCTTGGTGAAGATTGAGGCCCCCTGTAGAGAATCAAAGGCTGTATCCATCAAGGGCAGTGTGTATTTATCCTTGATAGTGATGTCGTTGAGAGCAAGGAAGTCGATGCACGGCCTCAGGGACCCATCCTTTTTCCCAACAAAGAAAAACCCGGCCCCCACAGCCGAAGATGAGGGGCGAATGATGCCAGAGCTGAGGGAATCCTAAATGTAGGCCTCCATGGCCTCCCGCTCAGGCGCCGACAGGCTGTACAGACAGCTTGAAGGAAGTGGAGCCCCAGCCCGGAGATTAATGGCACAGTCATAGGGCTGGTGGGGGGGAAGGGACAACGCCTTGGCCTTACTAAACACCGCCCCTAGATCATGGTACTCGGGGGGCACCCTGGACAGATCGGGAGGAGGCAAGGCCGGCGAGACCAGCGGCGTAGATGGGGCACATGCGACGGGCTGGAGACATGTGCTGAGGCAGAAAGAACTCCAGGACACCACACTTCCTGTTCTCCAGGCAAAGGATGGGTTGTGGAGTCGAAGCCATGGGTAGCCTAAGATGACCAGGGATGAGGCAACCGGCAGGACAAACAGGCTGAGATCCTCACGATGATTGCCTGAGACGATCACTCAGACCGGGGCCGTTTGTTCAGTCACAATAGCCAGGGAAGCCTTAGACAGAGCAATGGGCCACAGGGGGGCCTTTAAAGCACGGCAGGGAAGCCCCAAACGGGTTGCCAGTTCCCCTGAGATGAAGCTCTTCTCGGCTCCCGAGTCAACCAGGGCGTGAGTGCAGAAATCAGTCCTGTTATGTGTAAACCTAATAGGTAATGTGCACTTGGAGAGGGGATTTGGCCGAGGATGGTCCGTGAGTCCCCCTACTGCGATGCACGGACCTCCCCTTTTGGCCAAACAGGACAGCTTTCTAAGTCGTGGTCCTCCTCTCCACAATACATGCACAACCCCAGCTCCCTATGGTGCTGTTTCTCTGCGTGGGAGAGTTTGGTCCACCATATTACCATAGACTCCTGTGACATAGCAGACTCACTGGGAGGTAGGGCTAGCAGCGGGGCTTGGGAAGAGCGCACGGTCTGGGCGCTCGAGTGACCGGACACCTTCCACTCAGCTGCCCGCTCCCTAAGCCTATTGTCTAAGCTGATGGCCAAGGAGATTAATGATGAGAGCTTATCTGGCTTATCTAACCGAGCCAACTCATCCCGTAGACTGGGGTTTAAGCTCCTTATGAAAATGTTACATAGCGAAGCATCCTCCCACCCAACCTCAGCTGCCACCACTCGGAAATCGACAGCGTAGTCAGCCGCGGGCCTACCCCCTGCTGAAGGTTTAACAACCGGGTGGTGAGCACATCGTCCCAATCAGAATGGTCGAATACCTCACTGAACTCGTCCACAAACTGGCTATATGTCAAGCTAGCATAGCTTGCCCTCGCCATAACTTCGTATGCCCAGGCTAACGCTCGCCCTTCCAGAAAATTGGTCACATAGCCAATCCGGCTATGCTCAGTGGGAAAGTCGCCTGGGACCCACTGGAACACTATCTCACATTGAACGAGAAAGCCACGCGCCTCCCCTAACTTTCCACTAAAACGGGAGGGTGTGGGAACCGGAGTCAGATGGGTCGGAGGAGCTAGGCTAGCTAATGGAGGAGCTAGCGGGAGCTGTAGCGCCGGTGGACGCCAGAGGAAACACCTGCTGTCCAGTCAGACGATCCAACCGGCTATTAATTTAGGTTAACTGGTTTAAGATAACCTGCTATTGGTAAGCTATATGATCCACACGAGCCTCTAAGTTGTTTATCCGTAGTGCTAACGTGCTGTTCGCTGGGTCGCTTTGACTGAGCCGTACTGACATAATGGCTGGCCCAGGGAACAGACACAGACTCAGAAATGGATCTAGTTATCTTTATTTTAAACCCAATGTTAATGTGTGAGTGCGTCAGTGTGCTATGGAGAGTATGTGTATGCTGGCTGGAAACTCAGAGCAGCTGGAGGGAGCAGAGCGCCGTGCAGCCTGGCAACCCTATAAATGGAGCAGACAGACAGTTAGCAGGATGTTAGCTAGGCTCACGCTAGGTGTAAACTGCGGCTTACTTGTTGCAGGGAGATGGTGGTCGTCCGTTGCCCAGGGAGACAGCGCCCTTGGTCCCAATGTCGTGGCAGTTGCTGTGGTGATGGTGAGGAGAGGATGGAGTCCGCCGCCGCAGGATTCCACCTGTGCACAGGGGAGCAGTGGAAAAACAGGTGAGTAGAGGTTGGCTTACTTGAGATGACGGAGTGATCCTCCGAGAGTTGATGCCGAGATGGCAAGGCTGAGCTTAGTGTCAGGGATGGCGTAGGAAGACAGGAGACATGCTTCATAGCCTGGTAGACAGACGGCTCAGTCCAGGCCAGTGGGCTGAGTGGGTTTAACCCCTTGCATTCCGGTCAGTTTCCCTAAAAATGCCAAAAATTAACGTGCCCAAATTAAATCAAAAGCCTTCGCAGCATCTTCATGGGGTTGGTCTCATTTAAAAGAAAACACTTTGAATTTTTTGGCAAAATAGTCATAATCTCTCTAAGTGCTCCGGCCACTGAGTTACAGTCATCTAAACATAGTGAACTTGAAGAAAATAAATTTGGCCTGGGTGTTTTTTTGGATACAAATGCTTGCAAATAACACACAGCTTCAGATCCGGGCTGGAAAATGCAACAGAAATGTAGAACCAAGTGTTATCCAGCTGAGGTCCAAATTTTGTAACAATACCACAAAAAATGAATATATTACACAGCTTTATACTCAGGTAGTTCCCAGGCATTTTGGAACTGTGCCAAATTGTGCCAAATGGCACAGTTTGGAAAAACGTCTGTAACTTTTGAATGATTCAATGTAGAAGCTTCATTTTGGGCTCTAATGAAAGGTCACACTCAGGGCTGTCTGTGTGTGTGTGTGGGGGGGGGGTTGTCCCCCCCCCCTCGCTACAGAGGATGGACTTTGGCCATCGCTACACAACGGATTAGCCTCATGTGGCGATGTGGGACAACAGCACAGTCACCGCGGCTCCCCCCCCCCTCGCTACAGAAGAATAGCGGGGGTGGGGGGGCCATCAACTCTCAACTTGCTCTATTAATGTGTGGAATTGTAACTTGTCTGCTTAGTGTGCAATTAGAGGGTTTTTTTCTATGTGATCATAATCTTGCTCACTTGAGCTCTATTTTGATAACTATGCTTTTTTCTCTCTGCCCAATGTGTCACCCCCCCCTTTACCCCCACTGTATGAGGCGCCTGTCGGCTGCCGCGTCATTAGGGAGCGCTTAACATGAGCGCACCTTAATGTCAAGTAAAATTCCTCGTATGTGTAAAAACATGCTTGGCAATAAAGTTCATTCTGATTCTGATTCTGATTCTGATTTTTGAGCAGTATGAGAATGAAGGGCAGTGATGTTACAATGTGTCTTCAGTGAGGGAAGGTTGTTATTGTGGGTGTTATTGTGTTATGGTGACTGTGATGGTGATGGTGTTGTCTGTGTTTGTGTCGAACATGCCAGAAGTGTTAGTTTATTGTTGTTGCAATATTGTTGGATGTTGGTATTGTTGTCAATATGGACTGTTGTTGTTGTGTCATTTCTGTTGTATAAGTTGACTATGGGGTGTATTATGGTGAATGTGGTTGTGGGATGAATGATGACTAAGAGTGATACTGTAATTTGTTGGGTATGGAAAAGGGGTGGGACTATATAAGTGTTGGTTTCTTCTCACTCCTTTTGAACATTTTATTTTTGGCTTGTTTTTTGTTTTGTTTTAAATTCTTTTTTTCTTTTTCAGAATGTTCAAATAAATAAAATCAATCAATCAATCAATCAAGTACAAACATGTACTTACTTAGTACTTACTTAGTACTGTGCATGTACTTACCTTTATATAAAGGTAAGTACATGTAAATTGAATGTTACATCATCATTGTTCAAAATTCAGAGAATTTCAAGACATGAAAAAGAATTTTGCATCATTCAATTCAATTCAATTCAACTTTATTTATATAGCGCCATTTCACAACAACAGTCATCTCATAGCACTATCAACTGTAGGGGGGGGAACCCCCACAGTTGCAGAAAGACCCCATATAAAGTGAAAATACCTCATATAAAGTGAAAATACCCATACATGTAAACAAAAGCGTAGAAAACAGCATGTGGCCATAATTCAAAAAGTTGACCTGATTGAGCAAAACCAATGTGATTTTTGGATTCAGCTCATCAAAATTGTCCAAAATCAGCTAAAAAAAAAACTTAGACAAAAAATTTGGTGTTGGCCAGTGTTATCTCTGCTGTTTTCACAGTGAAAACCACCAGATTTTTATTCCTAAATAAAAATGGAGCAGAAGTATGAGAAAAGATTGTTCACAAGTCCCAAATCACAAGTCCAAGTATGGGCATAAAAACTATTTGGGGGGGGGTGGAAAAACCTGAGAATTCCCCCCACCCCAATTCATTATAATCCTGTTTTTATATAATGTTACATAACAGAATTAAATGCTGGACACCTCCCACTTGAGGTGTTTCAGGCATGCCCCACTGAGAGGAGACCCCGGGGCAGACCCAGGACTCACTGGAGAGAGTACGTCTCCCAGCTGGTCTGGGAACGCCTTGGTATCCTCTCTGAAGAGCTGGAGCAGGTGGCTGGGGAGAGGGAAGTCTGGGCTTCTCTGCTTGAACTGCTGCCTCTGTGACCTGGACCTCCAGAAAAGCAGTAGAAGATGGATGGATGGATGGATGGATGGATGGATGGATGGATGGATGGACATAACAGAATTAAATGCATCTGAAGCACTAATTTTAAATCTGAAACTTTTTCTTGTAAATTTGCAGCTTTTTAAATTTTATATCTACAATTTTCTTGTAAATTTGCTTTTTTTTTCTTTTCTTTAAGAGCTAATGGAAGATGTCCGAGAATTAAAATTAACAATTAAGGAAAAAGACAAAAAAATTGCAGACTTGGAGCGACGCGTCGAGGATCTTGAACAATATTCTCGTATGGATGATCTAATTATAAGTGGACTAGACATTAAATATCAATCATATGCTCATGCTACAGCAGGATTGACAGGTGAGGAGGCTCCCCTGAGTGAATCAGTCTCCCTGGAAAACCAGGTGCTTCAGTTCCTTAATAGTAGAAATATAAAGGTCGAAGCAAATGCAATTTCAGCCTGTCATGCTTTACCCAGAAAAGATAATAAAACAAGGAAATCAATTGTGATGCGCTTTGTGAACAGAAGGGTAAAGAATGACATACTGAGGCAGGCCAGAAAACTACGAGGAACAGAAGTTTACCTAAATGAACATCTAACAAAAACTAATGCTGAAATAGCACGGCAAGCACGGATGCTGAAAAGACAAAATAAGATACAGGCAACATGAACAAGAAATTGTAGAGTTTGGATCAAACTAAATGGAACACCTGAGGAAGCAAAGAGTATAATGATCAGAGATGTTACTGACTTAAATAAATACAGATGAACACTGATTAAGAAAATTAAGAGACTATAAAAATCCATATCCACACACATGGCAAGAATAGTTCTTTTGACATACCATGTCAATGTACTTTAAAAAAAATAATAATAAACAAAACAAACAAAAAAACTAATGACTGACTTGAATAGACATCAATTGTCCCCAGTTGGAGGAAGTCATTTGACACAGAGTGAGGAAATTCAAACTCTGAAAATATGCCATTATGCTGAACATAAACTACAAGAGATGGAAAATGATATTGATCCTGATAACCACCTTTTCAATAATATTCATAATCATTGTGAATATTACACCGAAAAGCAATTCAAAAGTCAAGTGCAACTATATGGTAAATTATCAATAATACACTTCAACAGCAGAAGTCTTAACAAAAACTTTCCACAGATTCAGGACTATTTAAAACAGCTAGACAGAAAATTTACAGCTATCGCAGTCTCTGAAACTTGGCTTAATGAAGAGCAGGCTCCCCTGATGGCAATAGAGGGACATCAGATGTTTTATATTAACAGATCTCAAAAAAGGGTGGTGGTGTTGCATTGTATATTGATGACCTGTATAGGTGTAAGCTTGTAAATGGAATGTCCTTTGCACTACCAGGGATTTTGGAATGTGTTACTGTTGAGATTGACCAAGATAAAACAAAAAATCTAATTATAAGTTGTATATATAGAACGCTGGGAACCTGCATTGAGACATTCAGAGATAAATTAGTCGAGCTGTACAATAATATTACTAGTAAGAAAATGGTAGTAATTTGTGGAGATTTCAATATTGATCTACTAAATCCATATCAACAAAATGTAATTACAGAGTTCATTAATTCTATGTACAGCATGAGTCTATATCCCACAATAACACATCCCAGTAGAATCACAGTTCACACTGCTACACTTATTGACAACCTGTTTGTTAATATTATTGATAAGAAAATAGAAAGTGGATTATTGATAAATGATATAAGTGACCATTTGCCAACCTTTGCACTTATCCATGGCCACACGGGGGCCAATACAGAAAAAAAAAATTAAAATCGTTCAGATACAAATCACAAAATGCAATCAGTTCTTTTAAAGAAGACTTGCTGAAGCAAGACTGGACAAAAGTCTATGTATCAGATGTAAATGAAGCCTATGACACATTTATAAACATTGTAACCACTCTTTATGAAAAAAATTGTCCATTAGTAAAGAAAAAGCTTAAACATAAACTTGCCGATAAGCCATGGTTAACCAAAGGATTACAAAAGGCGTGTAAAAAGAAAAATTTATTATATAAAGCTTTTCTAAAGAAAAGGAAAAGAGAAGCAGAGCAGCGGTATAAAACATACAAAAATAAGTTAACATATATAATAAGATGTAGTAAAAGAGACTATTACAGTAAAGAACTGGAGAAAAACAGACACAATATTAAAAATACATGGACAATACTTAACAATATTCTTGGAAATAAAAACAGAAATACAAGCTACCCAACAAATTTTTCAAAAAATAATAAAACGACTCAGAGTGTGAATGCAGCTTCACCTGCAGATGCATTTAATAACTTTTTTGTTAACATTGGTCCTAATTTGGCTCAAGAAATACCCATTATGGCACCCACAGGTGATACAATAAGCAAAAACACTGCTATAAAAGACTCCCTTTTCATAAAGAACACAGACGAGAGAGAGGTCATTGAAATTGTTAAATTGTTTAAAAGTAAAACATCTACGAACTGTGATGGTATTGACATGCTCTTAGTCAAAACTATTATTGAATGCTTAGTGAAACCACTGACGTATATCTCTAACCTGTCTCTCCAAACAGGTATATTTCCCAATGCAATGAAAATAGCTAAAGTAATTCCGATATACAAGACGGGTGACAGAGGGGAACTTTCAAACTATAGACCAATTTCACTATTGCCGCAATTTTCCAAGATACTTGAAAAAATATTCTATGAGAGAATTGACAACTTCATACTGAAGAATAATTTATTGTGTGAGCAGCAATATGGGTTCAGACACAAGAGGACAACTGCATTTGCTCTAATGAAATTTATAGAAAAAATATCAACTGCCGTTGAAAATAAAGAGCATTCAGTTGGGGTATTCCTGGATCTTAAAAAAGCATTTGATACAGTGGATGATAACTTATTATTAAAGAAACTACAAAATTGTGGTATTAGGGGAGTAGCACTGTCCTGGTTATGTAGTTACTTAAAGAATAGATATCAGCATGTATGTGTTGGTAACAAAAACTCACAGTTACTGAAGGTTACTTGTGGAGTCCCACAGGGTTCTGTTTTGGGGCCACTGTTATTCAATATGTATATAAATGATATATATAAAGTTTCAGAAAAAATGCATTTAATATTGTTTGCCGATGACACTAATTTATTATGCAGTGGAAGCAATTTGGAACAACTTTTGGATACACTCGGAAAGGAATTAGGAAAGCTTAAACTGGGGTTTGATTCAAACAAATTAACGCTCAATTTAAGTAAGACAAAATTTATAGTTTTTAACAACCATCACAACAACTTAGTATCTAAACTCAGTGTAAATGGTGTAGAGATTGAAAGGGTATCCAAAACTAAATTTCTTGGTGTAATAATTGATAATAAACTGTGTTGGAAGTCACATATTAATTATATTAAAGGAAAAATATCCAAATCAATTGCAATACTACACAGAGTGAAATATTTCCTGAATCAACCCACACTATATACCTTGTATCATTCATTAATACTCCCATACATGACATATTGTACTGAAGTATGGGGAAATACATATAAAACAAACATATATCCAGTTTTTATGCTTCAGAAGAGAGCTATTAGAATAATAAACAAAGCAGCTTACAGGGAACCAACAAACCCACTTTTTCTTAAATTAAAAGCTCTCAAGTTGAAAGATCTGGTTGACTTTAAAACTGCAGTAATAATGTTTAACCTCTTGCACTCCGTTGTACCGTGGGCGAGCAAGTCTCTGCATCCCAGAGCGCATGAGGGCGCTCTTGTGCACTCTAGGACGCACGAGGGCACTCTAGGACGCACGAGGGCGCTGCCTCCAAGCACGCACTGAAAAAAAAAAAAAAGTTCTTCCACTACAGACACAGCCGCGAACAGATCAGATATGATTGACCTCTCATTCGACTAATAAGAGCCTTGAATTGGGTTTCTGAAACCTTGAAGAACCAATGACTGAAAACCTAGCAAGAAGGACCCACCTACCAACGCTGTGAATGCAGCGAGCCAATTGAAGCACAGAAGTACGCGAGCTGTTTTTTGTAAGGCTGGGTGAAGACTGACTGCTGCAGCAGATGAAAAAAAGGACCCGCAGGAAGAACCCCACAGACCCAGCAGCACGGAGACCACCCACAAGTGCTACCTGTGTGACAGCGACTGCCATTCGTGCATCGGCATGTTCGGCCACAGGCGGTGCTTTTTTTGTTTTTGTCCCAGCTGAGTAGACGTTAGGATTGTCTTCCATGGTCATCATAGACTGACCGAGGCCGACGACGAAGGCTGAGTGACACACACGCGTTCGCCAGTCTATTTTTAATTACTACTGTTATTTGTTTTGAAAAATCGTTCGCCAAAAACCGCAATCATGGAAGCGCAAAACCGCAATAATGGAATTAGGTTTTGATCGGGTCGCGAGACCAGCGTCGCGTTCGTCTGACAATGAGGAAGAAGTTCGCCAGCTCCGCTTCTGCTGTGAAGAGGTAAGTGTTCTAAGCTAAATTATTCTTTATCCCTGAAAATTGTAATCAAAATGACTTTTGACCGATCGGTAAATTACAGCTGTGCGTCATCGCTGCATGACGGACCGTGGTGCAACGGGCGATGTCCGTCCTCTGTAGGGGGGGGGGACAACCCCCCCCCCACACACACACACACATACACAGCCCTGAGTGTCACCTTTCATTAGAGCCCAAGATGAAGCTTCTATATTGAATCATTCAAAAGTTACAGACGTTTTTCCAAACTGTGCCATTTGGCACAATTTGGTACAGTTCAAAAACGTCTGGGAACTACTTGAGGAAAAAGTTGTGTAATATATTCATTTTTTGTGGTATTGTTACAAAATTTGGACCTCAGCTGGATAGCACTTGGTTCTACATTTCTGTTGCATTTTCCAGCCCGGATCTGAAGCTGTGTGTTATTTGCAAGCATTTGTATCCGAAAAAAACATCCAGGCCAAATTTTTTTTCTTCAAGTTCACTATGTTTAGATGACTGTAACTCAGTAGCCGGAGCACTTAGAGAGATTATGACTATTTTGCCAAAAAATTCAAAGTGTTTTCTTTTAAATGAGACCAACCCCATGAAGATGCTGCACAGGATTGAAGAACAGCTTTCGATTTACTTTGGGCACGTAATTTTTTGGCGTTTTTAGGGAAATTGACCGGAGTGCAAGGGGTTAAAGTGAAGAATCTATCACTGCCCGCAAATATCCAAAAGCTGTTCCAAATAAGGGAGAAACAATATCATTTCAGAGGAACATGTATATTTCAAAAACCTTCAGTGAGAACTACCACCAAGCAACACTGTGTTTTAGTGCAAGGAGTCAGATTATGGAACGATTTTGGACCTGAATTAAAATCATGTACAATGCTTGGACAATTTAAACAAAAACTAAAGGAAGAAATACTCCAAACATATATACAAGATGACATAAAATCACATAGGGATTGTCATATCCAGTCTGTGTTGTGTTGTTGCTTAGTTTTTTTTGGGGGGGGGGTTTGTCACATTTTGTTTTAGCTTTGTTCTGAATTGTAATCGCTCTCATTTGTTTTTCTTTTGAATTCTTGGATGGAATATGGGTGGGCAATATAAGCTTTGGCTTCAGCCATCACCCATTTTGGATAACTTATGTTGAACTGTATAATCAGAGGAGTTGTTGTCTAATTTGACCTTGTTGGATTTTCTTTCCCCCTTTGTTATATTATTCTGTTTCTTTTAATCTGTACTTTTAATCTATCCAAAATAAAGATTGATTGATTGATTGATTGATTGATTGATTGATTGATTGATTGATTGATAAATATGCCATTTTTTTCTCATGAATTTCCAACTTTTTCCTTTAATTCTGCAACTTTTTTCCCTCATAAATGTATATTTGTAGCTTTTTCTTGTGCATCTGCAACTGTTTTAATCATAAATTTGCCACTTTTTTTCCTATAAATTTGCAACTTTTTTTTCATAAATCTGCAACTTTTTTTTTTCCTGGTAAATTTGCAACTTTTTTTTTCTTCTTTCTATAACTTTTTTCTTGTCAATTTGTAACTTTCCATATTTTTTTCTTGTAAATTTGCAAATTTTTCCCTCATAAATTTAAAGCTTTCCTCATAAAGTTGCAGTTTTTTACTTGTATATTTGTAGCTTTTTTCTTGTACATTTGCAACTTTTTAATCATAAATTTGCCACTTTTTTCCTGTAAATTTGCAACTTTTTTTCATAAATTTGCAACTTTTTTCTTTTAAATCTGTAACTTTTTTCTTGTCAATTTGCAAATTTTTTTCTCAGAAAATTTCCATTTTTTTCTTGTAAATTTGCAAATTTTTCCTCATAAATTAAAAAAATTCCCATAAGTTTGGTGTAAATAACCCTATGTACATTTCTTCATTTGCTTATATTTTATTTTGGAGCTTATTACTTTTATGTACTATCAGTTACGGTTAGCTTCCTGTTTGATATTCGGTGCTTTTATTTTGAAGGAACTTCCGGTTATAACCGTTAGCGTGAGCAAACTAACGGCGGCAAAAGACGGGGAAGAAAAGGTTGTGACAAAATATAAAACGTATTTGTTATTAGCAGCCCCCTTGATAGAGGCACAAGGTATGTTTAATATGTAAATATGACAATTTGAATCTTTGTGTTAACATGTATGTATATTTTGTAGTATTTATTGTCAAGAGTTAAGGTTATTTTTAGCTAACAGTTGTAAGAGTGTGGACTTTAGCTTATACAATGTTTTTCTGTGTGGTTCCCAGCTCTTACGGTGAATTTGAGGGTTTACTGCCATTAAACCTAAAAAATCATCAGTAAAGTGTCATCCTTCATTCGGGGGGGTATGCTACAGTAAGAGCTTACCTCCGGGAGAGGTGAAGGCCTGTCGCCTGGTCGAGGCCAAGAGGAGACGCTTCATCCAACGTGCTACAACGAGCTGCCCGCGATTTCAAGGAACGGCACGGAAACGACGCGGAGCAGCGAGCTGCAGCAACGGTCTAAGGATACGGTGACAAGCAATTGCTCTCAAAATGGAAGATAATAAATCAGAACAGATAAATGAAAAGGAACAACAAGAGGAAACAGTTAATGAAACGTTACCAAGGCGGTCAGAAAGGCCTAGTGTGCCTACAGAGAAAATGCTGTTATATCAGAAGGATGAACAGACTAAAAGAGAGAAAAGGCTGTTAACTATCTATGAACATTGGAAAGGTCAGGTCAGAATTTACAGAGCAGACCTCAAAAGTGAGCTGTCAGATTCACAGTTAGCAGAAATGGCTGATGATATTGAAAGGACAGTAAATGACATGACAAAAGCATACAGTGAACTAAGAGAACATAATGCACCATCCCATGTCATAAGGCGTAAAATGGACTCCTGTGAATCTGTGACAAAAGACATTATGAAAATCATTTCAGAGCGTTTGGCAGCCATAGATGAATATGATGCAGATAGAGAAAAGCAGCGCCTCCATCAACTCTTAACTTATGAACATGCTAAGTCCATTTTTGGCACTTCATCACAGTCTAGTTATCACTCTGAAGCGAGCATCGCTGCCAAAAGAATTGATGCAGCTGCAGAATTAGCTGCTAAGGAAGCTCAGTATAAATTCACACAAGAGGAAATCAAACAAAGGGAAAAATTAAGAGAAATAGAAGAGAAATACAGGAGAGAATTGGATGCACAAAAGTTTGAACTAGAGCGCTTACAAGCAGAAAAGGAAAGGCAAGCTGCACGTGCAAAATTAGAGATTTATGACAAGGAATTGAAAGTTGATACGGACAGTCAATGTATGTCACAGAACAATGGGACTTCTCCTGTCAACCAAAGCTTTGCACAACCAGCCCCATTGCTCGCCACAGGTTCATACCACCCGCTCATGCAACAATATGCATCCTTTCCTGTCAACTATTCTGTGCAACAACCACACTCTCAAGTTGTTTCTCCATCGCCTCCCACAGACATTTCCCAGCTGGCTAAAGCTATCCAAGACAGCATAGCTGTAAACAGAATCCCAGTGCCAGTGCCTATCGTGTTCAGCGGAGATCCCATCACCTATATCGAATGGAAGGCTTCCTTCAGCTCACTGATAGACTGCAAAGGTATATCTCCTGCTGATAAACTGCACTTGTTAAAAAGGTATATTACTGGCCCAGCACTTAAATGCCTTGAGGGCACATTTTATCGTAGCGACGAAGAGGCATACAAAGATGCCTGGAAAAGGCTTGACCAACGTTATGGTCAGCCTTTTGTTGTTCAAAAGGCATTCAGAGACAAACTGTCGAAGTGGCCTAAAATCCACTCAAAGGATGCAGAAGGTTTACGGACATTTTCTGATTTTCTCACAACCTGTCTCCAAGCAACACCACATGTAAAGGGCTTAGAGATACTGAGTGACTGTGAGGAAAACCAAAAGTTATTGCAAAAGGTTGCAGAATGGCTCGCAACACGTTGGAATCGTCAGGTCACAGTTGCTCTCATGGAAGGTAAAGATTTCCCCTCTTTCAAGGATTTTGCAGAGTTTGTAGCACTCGAGGCGGAAATTGCATGTAATCCTATGACTTCTTCCTATGCAATCCATTCATGCAGTTCATCTCTGGAAAAAGGACATGCAAAAGAGATTAAACCAAACAGATTTGCAGCCCAAGTCTTTACAACACAAGCTACGGCACATGCAGATAAAGCAAAGTTAAATGACACAAAGTTAAAGGTACCCTGCATGTTCTGCAAAGATGAAAGGCATCAGTTGTCAAAGTGCCCAAGCTTCTCAGAAAAGTCACTAGACGACAAACGGACATTTGTAAAGGACAATAAACTGTGCTATGGGTGCTTAAAGGTGGGCCACAATGCCAAAGACTGTCATCATCGCCACACATGTGACACTTGCAAAAGACGACACCCCACTTGTTTGCACAATGAGAATCACAAGGCAAATGAAAGACCTCAGAGCTCCACAAACATTACACCAACCACAGAAAATGATACTATGGCAGTCACAGCTCTGAACGTCACAAAGGTGGGTCAATCAGGTAGTACCTCCATGATTGTTCCTGTGTGGGTTTCCACTACCCAGAGACCTTCTAAAGAGCAGTTAGTGTATGCTTTATTAGACACACAAAGTGACAATACATTTGTTAGTGAAGAGGTAACTAACCAGTTACAACCAGACTCTCATCCAGTTAATCTAAAACTAACCACAATGCTGGGAGTTCACATGACAGTCAAAAGTCAGAGAGTACCAGGGTTACGTGTGAGAGGTTACAACTCAGATGTTTGTATTGACCTTCCGCCCTCTTACACAAAGGACTATATTCCATTTAATTATGACAACATACCCACGAACGAAACTGCAAAGCAATGGCCCCATCTGTCAGAGATTGTTGATAAGATACCTCCTCTTCTGAGCTGTGATGTTGGACTACTCATTGGATTTAACTGTTCCAGAACTCTAGCTCCAAAACAGGTTCTACTTGGAAAGGACAATGAGCCATTTGCAATCCAGACAGAGCTGGGGTGGAGCATTGTCGGTGGCTCCACATCAGAGTCAAATGAAACTGAAACAAGTCTGTGCCACAGAGTCATGGTAAAAGAACTACCTCCTGTAACACCTATGGATGTTATCAAAGTTCTTGAGTCTGATTTTAAGGATGCAAAGGCAAGCAACAAAATAGTCTCACAAGAGGATCTCATTTTTCTAGACAAACTCAAGGAAGGAATAAAGAAAAATGCACAAGGATACTGTGAGATGCCAAACAAAGGCCACACTTATCAGACAACAAAAGGCTTGCAGAAATTAGACTCGAACACTTAAAACGAAAGTTCAACAAGGATGAGAAATACAAAAGGGACTATGTTGCATACATGAATGACATAATTGAAAGAGGAGACATCGAAGAAGTACATAACGAAGGAATACAAGGTGAACAATGGTACATCCCGCACCACGGGATTTACCATCCCAAAAAGCCCACAAAACTGCGTGTCGTATTCGACTGTTCAGCTAAACACAACGGAACAAGTCTCAATGATCATCTCCTCCAAGGGCCTGACTTAATAAACAATTTGACTGGCATTCTCTTGAGGTTTAGGCAGCATTCTATTGCTTTAATGTGCGATATAGAAAAAATGTTCCATCAGTTTCACGTCGATGAAGGGGACAGGGACTATCTGCGTTTCCTCTGGTGGAAAAATGGTGATACAAGCACACAACCTCAAACCTACAGAATGAAGGTACACCTTTTCGGTGCGGCATCGTCTCCAGGCTGTGCAAATTACGGACTGAAATATTTGGCCAAAGAGCACTGTGTCTTGTACCCAGCAGGTTCACAGTTCATGGAGAAAGACTTTTATGTCGATGATGGAGTTACAAGCACAAACACAGTGGAAGGAGCAATACAGTTGGCACAAGAGGCCAGAGAAATCTGCAGCAAAGGTAACCTCCGTCTTCAAAAGTTCATTTCTAATGATCTCACTGTTTTGCGAAGTATCCCTCCATCTGAATGTGCTGTAAACACAAACATAAGGGACTTAACATTCAAAGACATGCCACAAGAAAGAGCACTAGGCATCCAATGGAACATTGAAAAGGACTGTTTCAAGTTTGACAACACACTAAAAGTACAGCCAGCCACACGCAGAGGCATTCTGTCCACTGTTGCGTCAATATATGACCCGCTTGGATTCTTAGCGCCATATGTACTGAACGGAAAGAGAATCTTGCAAGAAATGTGCCAACACGGTATCGGATGGGACGACCCCCTACTGAACACACTCAAGCCAAGGTGGGAGAGTTGGCAAAGTGACTTTGTAAATCTAGAAAAATTAAACATACCTCCTTGTTATCTACCCGCTAGTTTTGGTGAGCCTAAAGAAATAGAGTTGCACCACTTTTCAGATGCAAGCTCAAGTGGATATGGACAATGTAGCTATCTGAGAGCTAAAAACGCTAAAGATGAGATTCACTGCTCTCTGGTAATAGCAAAAGCGCGAGTTTCTCCTACTAAACTCACCACGATCCCCAGACTTGAACTCACAGCAGCTGTAGTTTCAGTCTCAGTCAGTAACATGTTACGGGAAGAACTGTGTTATGATGTGAAAGAATATTTCTGGACTGACTCAAAGGTGGTACTGGGTTACATAAATAATGATGCACGTCGTTTCCACACTTTTGTAGCTAACAGGGTCCAAAAGATTAGACAAAGTACAAGCCCTCAGCAATGGTTTTACGTGCCATCAGAAGTGAACCCAGCCGACAGTGCTTCAAGGGGTCTAACTGTCAATGAGTTAATTAAGTCTAGCTGGTTCACTGGCCCCACCTTTTTGTGGAAAAATGAACTGCCCACACCACAAACTGTTGAGCCGGATCTATCCATAGGAGATCCAGAAGTCAGAAAAGTACAGACAATGTTAACTAAAGTCACAGACACTGCGAGTCTTGCTGAACGTCTAAGTAAGTTCTCGTCATGGTCCAGAGCAATCAAAGCTGTAGCACATCTTATAAGAAGGGCTAAACATATCAAATCAAATGCACCAGCTACAGTGAGTGAACAGGAAAATGCTGAACTTGTGATCATTTGTGATGTGCAGCATCAAGCATACGAACAGGAAATAAAACTGTTGAACAAAGGAAAACAGCTCCCACGTCACAACAAACTGTTTAAACTGGACATTTTCATGGACACAGATGGTCTCCTCAAGGTGGAAGGGAGACTTCGACATTCACCAACAAGTGACACCTTCAAACATCCAATCGTGATCCCAAAGGATCACTGTGCAGCTAAGCTCATAATATCTCACTGTCATAACAAGGTAAAACACCAAGGAAAGGGATTTACCATGAATGAAATCAGATCTAGTGGCTACTGGATTCCAGGAATGAGTAAAACAGTTGCTTCATACATCGGTCAGTGTGTGACCTGCCGCAGACTCCGCAAAGCTCCAGAGGGTCAGAGGATGAGTGACCTACCTCCACAGCGCTTAGAGCCCTCTCCTCCCTTCACACACTGCGGCATGGACTGTTTTGGTCCGTTTGTGACAACAGAAGGAAGGAAACAACACAAACGGCATGGACTCTTATTTACTTGCTTTTGCTCTCGTGCCATCCACATCGAGCTATTAGAGGACTTGTCTACTGATGCATTCATTAACGCATTAAGGTGTTTCATTTCAATCAGAGGTGCAGTCAAACGAATCCAATGTGACCAGGGAACAAACTTTGTTGGCGCTCAAAATGAGTTTAAAGCAGCCTTAAATGAACTAGACACTCAGAAGCTAAGTACTTACTTATCCGAAAGACAATGTGACTTTGTTATGAATGCACCCCACTCCAGTCATGCAGGGGGAGTGTGGGAGCGTCAGATAAAGACTGTCAGAAGTGTACTGGATACCACTCTGTCACTTGCTCATGGTAGACTCAATGATGCTTCATTAAGGACTCTATTCTATGAAGCCATGACTATAGTCAACAGCAGACCCCTAACTATAGATAACTTGAACAACCCTGACAGCTTAGAACCACTTACGCCCAATCACCTGCTCCACATGAAATCCAACGCACCGTTGCCCCCACCTGGCACGTTTCCAAAGGAGGACCTATATGGCAAAAAGAGATGGCGCCATGTGCAGTTCCTTGCCGAGCAGTTCTGGAGTCGCTGGAGACGGGAATATGTTCACAACATCATTTCAAGGCAAAAATGGCATTCACCAAAAGGGAATCTGAAAGTAGGTGATGTTGTGTTAGACATGGATGAACTAGCGCCCAGAGGTGAATGGAGACTTGCAAGAGTTTTAGAGACTGTTAGTGGAAAAGATGGACTTGTGCGAAGAGCAAAGATTTCGCTTGGAGAAAAGAGACTAAATAACAAAGGTTGTATGCAGTAGTGCAGTGAATTTTGACCCCCAGGCTCTGGGCCATCGCGGACCAGAGTTCTGAAATGAATTGCGGACCCCTGTCGGAAGTGATGTCCAAGGAGGATACAAACCTTGCAACCCAAGCCAACAAAAAAGCGCGAGCTACTTCCACGAATGTGGTAGAAGCCATCGGAACTGCTTCAGGCCAGTGCGTGGTGTGGTCCATGATTGTCAAAAGGTGCATGAATCCTTGCGATGGCGGGAGGGGTCCCACCAATTCCTTGTGGATGTGACTGAACCTCTTGGCCGGGATTTGGAAGGGCTCAAAGGGGCTCTGGTGTGCTTGTGCACTTTGGTTCGCTGGCACGCGACGCAAGCTGAAGCCCACTCTTTCACGTCCTTGTGCAAGTGCCGCCAGAAGAATTTCGCCCCCACTAGTTTCACTGAAGCGCGCACTCCTGGATGCGAAAGGGAGTGGACTGACTCAAAAATGCGGTGGTGCCAAGAGCTCAGAACCACTGGGCACGGGCGGCCAGTGGAGATGTCGCAGAGCAAGGGAGGGCACCCTTCTCGCACCACCCTGCTCTCCAGCCTTAACCCAGTAGGCACCGACTGGAGCACACAAATGTCCACGTCCCCGGCTTGCTCTGCAGCCATAGCAGGGAAATCTATTCCCATGTAGAAAGGGGAGACTAACGCGCGTGACAGACAATTGGCCACGACGTTGAGCTTACCGGCAATGTGTTGAATGTCAGTCATAAACTCCGAGATCATGGCCAAATGTCATTGCTGCCAGGCCGACCACGGTTCCGAGACCTTGGACATTGCATACGTCAGCGGCTTATGGTCCACGAATGCGGTGAACTCGTGCCCTTTTAGTCAAAACTGAAAATGGCGTGTCATCAGGTGTAGAGCCAACAATTCTCTGTCGAACATGCTGTATTTGCGTTCGTTGTCGCACAAAGTTTGACTAAAAAATGTGAGCGGCTGCCACGAACAGGAGACGTACTGCTCCACCACTGCTCCTATGGCAACATCAGACGTGTCCATAGTGAGCACTATCTGTGCTGACGGATCCGGATGGGCTAGCAACGTGGCATCCACCAGCGCTGTTTTGGTATCCGTGAAAGCCTGGACTTGCTCAGGGGTCCAGTCGATGTTTTCCGCAGGCTTCTTTTTTTTCAGAGTGGTATACAACGGCTGCATCAGCTGGGCTGCCCGGGGAAGGAAACGGTTATAAAAACTGACCATTCCCAAAAACTCCTGCAGGGCTTTCATGGTCTGAGGATGCAGAAAGTCTGACACGGCGCGCGTCTTATCCAGTAGTGGAATTGCGCCCTCCGGCAAAATGCAGTGGCCCAAAAAATCAATCACTGGCACACCGAACTGGCACTTCGCTGGGTCCACTGTAAGTCCGTGCACTTCCAACCTCTGGAAAACCATCTTGAGATGGGCGATGTGCTCCTCCTCGGACACGCTAGCTACCAGAATGTCATCTAAGTAGACAAAAATGAAGGACAAGTCGCAAAGCACTGCGTCCATCATCCTCTGGAAAGTCTGTGCCACGCTTTTTAATCCAAACGACATGCATAAAAACTTGAAAAGGCCAAAAGGAGTTATTACCACTGTTTCTGGAACATCTTCCGCACGCATCCGGACCTGACGGTATCCACGGACCAGACCCACTTTTGAAAAAACACGCACCCCGGCCAGGTGCACGGAAAAATCCTGGATGTGTGGAATAGGATAACGATCATGTTCTGTGGCATTGTTCAGGTGCCGGAAATTGCTGCACGGTCGCCATGACCCGTCGGCTTTAGGCACCATGTGAAGTGGGGATGCCCACGGGCTGTTGGAGTGCCTGACGATGCCCAACTGCTCTAAGTTGGCAAACTCCTCACGTGCACTGGCCAGCTTAGCTGCGTCCAGGCGCCGAGGATGCACGAAGATTGGCGGGCCATTTGTAGTTATGAAATGTTCAACCCCGTGTTTTGTTATCATAGCCAAAAAAGCCGGGACCGTGAGTGCTGGGAACTGTGCAAGTAAATGTTGGTACTTTCCCCCTGGAGCTATAACGTTAGTCAGTGTTGTTGACCCAGCTCTCCGAGCTGTGCAGGGGAGTGAGGAAAAAGAGACAGCATTCACTAATTGCCTATTACAATATCGACTAACAACCTATAAGCACATAGAAAGTCTGCACCTAAAATGGGGACAGCACATGCAGCTATCACAAAGTCCCACTGGAAATTGCGTCCGTGCAAGCATATCGTCAGTGTCCGTTCGCCAGACGTCCTAATGGTGGATCCATTGGCGGCCGTGAGCTCAGGACCGCTGCCTCCTGCCAACCTGTCTGCGTTGACCGGCAGGATGAGGCTCTTCTGGGAGCCGGAGTCCACCAAAAACCGTCTCTCCGAATGTGTGTCCATGACATAAAGCAGTCTGTTCCTGTCACCAGCAATTGCAGCTGCAACTGAATGCCGAACGTGCCATCTTCCCGGCTTCTTCAATTGGCATGGCGACAGGCAGCGCAGGGCATTTGAGCCGAAATGGCGATGATAAAAACAGATAGCCCCTTTCCATCATCTTCTGGTGTCCGTCCCGGCTACCACCAACGGCTCTTCGACCTCGCTGGAGTCCCTCATGGATGCCAGTGTGACTGTCTGCACATTAAGAGTTCTGGTCGCCAAAATGATGCGGTCTGCTTCCTGCACCAGGGCGCGGTAGTCCTTGGCAACCAGCCGCGACGAGTTGGCCAGGATCACCTTCACCGTAGCCGGTAGGTTCCTGAGGAACAAGTGGGCGAACAGGAAATTCAGCACCAACATGCTCTCCATGAGCTCCACTGCTGATCTGTCACCTACCTCCGAATGCGTTCAGAGTGTCTCTGCCCTCTCACTGTCAGAAAGGGTATAGCGCTGGAGTAGCATCCTCTTGGGCACTTCATATTTCCCCTGGGCCGGCAGCTCCTGGAGCAGGCTCATGACCTGTTGCATAGCATGCGCATCCAGCGCGGCGACCACATAGTAATACTTGGTATCGTCCATTGTTATCCCGCGGAGTGTAAACTGGGCTTCTATGTGCAAGAACCACGCGGTCGGGTTGTGAAGCCAGAAGTCTGGGAGCTTGACAGAGACAGTGCAGGCGGCGCTGGTGCTCTCCCTCCAGGTAGTCTCCGGGGCGGTGCTCGGCTCGCTTTCCATGGAACATCTTGGGGTCACCAATGTACAGAAAGGAAACAGGCAAGGCAGCGAGCTGAACAACACATGAACTTTATTCTTTCTCCAACATCAAGTACAGTAAAAGAGCTCCCAGGTCTCTGTGCATTCCTCTTTTATACTTTTAATTCCATGCATCGAGACCCAGACCTTCTGACCATAATACATTGTTTGGAATAAAGACCTGTGTGGCACATTACCATGACATAACACTGGCACCGCTCTCACATCCTTTCCTCTTCCAGCGGCTCCGGCAGTTCCTCCTCTCCCTGGGGGGCACATAGTCCTTAATGTCCTGTCTGATGCCCCCCGGTGACACTTCCTCCTTTGGTCCATTGTTCCCCCCTTCCCCAGCTGCCTTCACTGGGCGGAGAATCCCCCACCCGTACCACCACAAAAGGTTTGTTTTGAGATATAAGTAAATTGCCACTTTTGTCTTCTCTCCATGCATTTCTTGATTATCACTGCCAAGTTGGGGGGGGGCAGGGGATTCCCTACACAAACCACTTTACAAATCAAACGACAGATGAGAGTGCATAGCCAAGTGAGATCTTAAAATTAATTTACAAAAGGATTTCAAGGCTTTGGAGATGAATTGGCAGTGTTTCTGCACTTTTGGAAAACTGGGAGAAGATGGATTTTTTTTTACAAGCCAGCTGACTTATGTGACCGTGTGCTGCCAGAAAGGTCAACCGCATGTTTGCATGGAAGCTGAAGGAAATGTCCGCTATGTATCTACATCAGTTATTAGCCCTAGCTGCCCGGCTAATTAAGTGGTGAGCACGGTAATCAATCACAGGCCAAATTGGATTTGGATTGGATTTTTGTGGTCTCTGCATTGAGCGTCCAAAGCTGGAGGTTTGACTTTGACTGTGACATTCCAAGTGAGCTGAAGCGGAAATTAGCCACACACTGCAGGTGAATGGTGAGATAAGTAGCGGCCGTGTAATGTCAGACTGGGGCACAATTTTCAGGTGGCGTGAATGAAAGGAAAATTGTCACAAAGGTTTAAGATGTTCAGTGTTTTCATAAATACATTGTGTGTGTTTGTTAGCAAAGCATAAAAATAATGCTCAGTCATTACACTGTAAATGCAAACAGTTCTATTACAGTAGGTAAGAAAGAATTTGATTTTCTTTGCGTATACTAAATTTAGGAAAATTGGCTGGAATGCTAAGGGGTTAAAAGAAAAGTGTCAAATCTACCAAAAAAATGCAAATTTACAAGAAAAAAGATGCAAATTTTAGAGAAAAAGTTGCAAATCTACAGGGAAAAAGTTGCAATTTTTTGAGAACAAAGTTGCAAATTTATTCACCATATTCCTGAGGGTGCTGCTGTAGAAACAATTATGGGCATAACTTCCGGTTTCGGCTGAAGTAGTGTTAAATCAGTCAGCAAGACTGGAGTAGTTGGGCATTTAAAATAGCGTTTTTAAAAGTGTTCCTAATTCGTTTTAATGTATAGTCCACATACGTGTTTTGCAGTCAAGTGGCAAATAATTTCAGAACTTGTAGTTTTTATATTTTTGAATGTTTTGCGTAGTTCTGGTACTTGCTACTGTTCGCGGTGTGAGGCTCCTCACGAGTACAGATAAATCTGTGGCTTCAACAGCAATGTGTACATCATGCACTGAAAACTAAAGGATTGTTCGTGTGATCGGTAGTACAAACACAACAGCAACGGGTATGTTTTCACTTGTATGAATGTTACAGATCTAACGTTTATATATGTCACCAGATGCAAGGCTGCATGAAGTAATAAATAAAAAAAGTAGTAACAGTTTGCTTCCTAAGGCTTAATGATTTAAGAAAGATATCAAATAGGTCAGGGTTTTTTTGTTGTTTTTTTTGTATTCGTTGCACTGCATTGGAACGATATGGGCTTGATATTAGCAGCTTCAGCATGCATTAATTTTTAAATTATCATAAAATATGTATCAATAAAATTTTGAACAATTGCCAGGAAAGGTCTGTACGTGTTAAATAACAAGCATTCACGGCATGACAGCAGCATGAGCATTTTAATTTCAGGGTAAAACGAACAGCTGTAGCTGTCTGTATTTACCATGACATTAAAACACCCAAGCATGGTGTTGTGGCTCTTTTTGGCTCTGACTAGATTCTACATCTGCTGTAAGGTAAATTTGATTATGTCCAACATATTTTAACAAAATGCAACCGACTTTGTTGCGGTGGAAACACTGATATTGTGGAGGATGAAAGCAGACGAGCTGACAACACAAAGGTTTATTTCGCCTCCAACACAGAACAGACTAACCCTGAGTGGCAAAGCGATCTGCTTTATATATTTTCTCTTCGCCTCTGGCACTCAGGGTAAACACATTTACATACATGTTACCAAGTGTGAACACACATCAACATACACATTAACACTAACCAGTCACTAAACAACTGGATTCTTCACACCCACACACATGGATTTTGTTTATGGACTTTTCTTGTGCTTTTAACACTGTACACACAGGCACCTTGCTACATCACCTGACAGACCTGCAGGTTCACCTAACATTGATTTTATGGATTCAGAGTTTTTTATATGACAGGCCACAAGTGTTTTTAAATGGTTTTACTGTACATCTAGCAAGTTGATTTTAAACACAGGTCTTCCTCAAGGTTGTGTTTTATCTCCGGTTCTGTTCTCTGTGTACACAAATAACATCTCCTGTGACAGTGAAGGAATGACTCTTTTTAAATATGCAGATGACATGGCCTTAGAAAAATCTAAGAAAGGTTTAAAAAGACGAACTAAAATAACAAACAGTACTGTGGTATATATTACTCATATATTCCATACCTACATATGTTAGAGCATGTGGAAATGTTTGGTGACAGCATATGTAAGGAACTTCACACCTCGGAAAGGACAAAGGAATCTCACCCGCCGTGTGAAGATCAAAGACGTCCCAGGACGCGGCGGCGGAGACGGACTAGACACCTTCGCCCCCCAAGGCGAGGAGAGGAATTCCCATCACCTCCCAAGACGAAGAGAGGAGATAACAGAACAATGGGGGGATTAAGATAACGGGGGATGTCAGCTTGTGTAATGCATGTCTTTGATGTGTGCCTGTATTTAACCAGCGAGCTGGGCAGAAATCTTCCTCTTTGCCTTCTGCCAAGCTCTGCACCAGATGAGACAAGATAGAAGAGCTGTTCATTAAAGACTCTGTTTTTAATACAAAATCGCCTCATCATTTCCAGCTCCTCTACACTGGTGACCTTGACGCGAGTATGGACCGGAGGCGCTCTTCAAGCGACTCATCCGTGGCGACTCTGGCATACGCCAGCGACGACGCAGACAAGGGAACAAGCGGACAGCTGTTTCCCCCGGCAGAGGGTACCAAGAGAGCTCAACCGAGCTCCAGCACCGCCGTGAGAGCCGAGGCAAGGCACTCTCACCCGGCGGGCACAACAGTGATGATGTGCACGAACGCCGTCGCTGTCAAACTGCCAGATTTCTGGCGAGAAGACCCGGCCTCTTGGTTTCAACAAGCTGAAGTCCAGTTCATACTGGCGGCCATCACAGCAGACGATACTAAATTCTACCATATCGTCTCCAAACTCGACTCCGCCACTTCGAGGTGTGTGCGGAGCTTGATCCGGCGACCACCGGCCCGGGACAAGTATGAGACACTCAAGGCGACCATCGTGGCGAATTACGTCCCGTCAGCGGAGGAAAGAGCCGAGAAGATCCTGGCGGTCTACGGCCACAGAGGGGGCAATCCAAAGACCCTCATGGAGGATTTGCTGCAGCTCAAGGAGGAGGACAATGATAATTTCCTCTTCCAATTTATTTTCCTCAGCACGCTACCACCACACATGAGAGGGACACTCGCCAGTATGAAGTGCAACAATCATCAGGACTTCCGCACACTGGCCAACGAGGCTTATCGGCTCGTCAACGCCTGCAGGGAACTGACACCCACAGCGGCATCCGCAGACCTCAAAACTGACGCCCCGAGCCTTGGAGAGCCACAAACCACGGAGCAGACTCAACCCACGGTGACAGCGGCGCGGCCCAAGCGCAACAAACAGAATGACGTCTGTTATTATCGCCACCGCTTCGCCGAGAAAGCCCGAAAATGTGTTCCCCCCTGCAAGTTTACGATGTCGGGAAACGCCAAAGCCGAGGGCCGTTAACAGCAGCGGTTCTCGGCGAGAAAAATAAGCTGTTATACGTGACGGATGGACACACAGGCAAGCAGTTCCTCATCGACACGGGAGCTCAGCTGAGTTTCGTCATGCCCTCCCACACAGATCGAGCCATGGGCACCCGGGGCAACGGAGCAGTGGCAGCCAACGGCTCTGACATCGACACGTTCGGGGAAAAGAGCCTGCACCTCCTCATTCACGGCCGCAGCTACAGATGGACATTTGTTGTAGCGGCGGTGAGTTTTAACTTGTTAGGTGCAGATTTTCTGTGTGCACACGGGTTATTAGTGGATCTAGCAAATAGGCGCCTGGTTAATGCACTATCTTTTGCTTCTATTCCATGCTCAGCTCGAGTCTCTCCACCACCTGTGCAGGCCAATGTCACCACGGCAGGAGGTAAGTTTGAGCAACTCCTCACCCAATTTCCAGCACTCACAACCCCCAAATTCTCAGCCACTGTAGCCAAACACGGGGTTAAACACTTCATTCCAACAATGGGACCTCCCGTATTTGCCAAAGCTCGCCGCTTAGACGCGGCCAAGCTCAACATAGCAAGGGACGAGTTTGCAGCTCTCGAAAAATTGGGCATTGTTAGACGCTCGAAGAGCCCTTGGGCTTCACCACTTCACATGGTTCCGAAATCCGACGGTTCTTGGAGACCGTGCGGAGATTACCACAGATTAAACAACGCTACAGCGCATGACCGCTACCCCATCCCTCACATACAGGACTTTTCCCTGCATTTAGCGGGTGCGCGCATTTTTTCAAAGATAGACTTAGTCCGCGGTTATCACCAAGTCCCAGTCCGAGCTGAAGACATTCCTAAAACAGCGGTTATAACCCCTTTCGGTCTTTTTGAATTCCTGCGAATGCCGTTCGGCCTCAAAGGCGCTGCTCAAACTTTTCAACGTATGATGGACGCAGTCCTACGCGACCTCCCCTTTGTTTTCGTCTACCTCGACGACATGCTGGTAGCCAGCTCATCCGAGGAAGAGCACGAGCAGCACCTCACTACCGTTTTTCAGAGGCTAGAAGAGCACGGACTAATAATTAATCCAGCCAAATGCAAATTCGGCGTATCGCAAATTGATTTTTTGGGACATAGAGTCTCCCCGAAAGGGGCAGTTCCGCTCCCAGACAAAGTTCATGCAATAGAAGGTTTTCCACGGCCCCAAACGGTTAAATCGCTACAGGAATTTTTGGGGATGGTTAATTTTTACAACCGTTTCCTCCCCCATGCAGCTCAGCTCATGCAGCCCCTGTATGACGCGCTCAGAAAAAAGAAAGCTTCCAACGCGGTCGAATGGACCCCGGAGCGCGAACGCGCTTTTGCGGAAGTAAAAAACGCCCTAGCTAACGCCACAATGTTAGTCCACCCAGATCCCTCGGCCCGCATTGCTCTAACCACAGATGCTTCAGACCTGGCCATAGGGGCAGTTGTAGAACAACTTGTCAGCGGGGTCTGGCAACCTTTAGCATTCTTTAGCAAATCGCTAAACCCGACGGAACGCAAATACAGCACTTTTGACAGGGAGCTGCTGGTGCTCCATTTGTCCATCCGCCACTTCCAGTTTTGGTTAGAAGGGCGGAGTTTCACGGCTTTTGTGGACCATAAACCGCTCACTTTTGCTATGGCTAAAATTTCAGAACCATGGTCAGGCAGACAACAAAGACAGCTAGCTGCGATTTCAGAGTTCACCACAGACATTCGACATGTAGCGGGCAAACTTAACGTAGTAGCGGACTGTCTCTCTCGCGCTGTGGCACCACCAGAGCACGAGGAGACAGATTACACTGCCTCAGCGGCAGAACTCTTCACTAACGTAGACACATATGCAGCACCTATCCATGAAGGGATAGATTATGCAGCCATGGCGGAAGAACAAGGCAGTGATGCGGACGTGCGCGCGCTCCTGTCTGGACCAACAGGGTTAAGGCTGGAGAAAAAAGGGTTGCGCAACGGCGTGCCCCCCCTAATATGCGATGTTTCAACCAGCCGACCTCGCCCGTTAGTACCAGCTGCTTGGCGCCGCCGCATTTTCGACGCAATTCACTCCCTCGCGCACCCAGGTGTGCGCGCCTCGGTTAAAATGGTCGCCGAAAAGTTTGTGTGGCCCGGCCTGCGCAAAAACGTAAAAGAATGGGCAAAAACTTGCATTCCTTGTCAACGCGCCAAAATACACAGACACACAAAAGCCCCTCTGGAGCCTTTTCCAATCCCTGCTAGAAGGTTCGACCACATTCATGTCGACCTCGTGGGGCCACTACCTTCCTCCCAAGGTTTCACACACCTGCTAACAAAGATAGACCGCACCACGCGCTGACCAGAGGCAGTCCCTCTAGCGGCAACTACAGCGGAGGAAGTCGCTCGCGTTTTTCTAACAAATTGGGTGGCACGTTTCGGCGTCCCATCAGACATCACGTCAGATAGGGGGCCTCAATTTGTCTCAGAGCTCTGGTCAGCCATGTCCAACAGTTTAGGGGCAACAATTCATCGCACCACCGCTTATCACCCTCAGGCTAATGGGTTATGCGAGCGTTTTCACAGGTCCTTAAAGGCCGCCATCAGAGCCTCATTAACGGACACAAATTGGGTAAATAAACTTCCCTGGGTTTTATTGGGGTTGCGTGCGGCACCTAAAGAGGATTTAGATGCTTCCCCTGCAGAATTAGTCTTTGCTCAGCCTATCAGACTCCCAGGTGAATTTTTACCGGAGAACCCGGAACCAGGGCACCTCCCAGTCCCAAGGTTTTTAGGCAGTAACGGACCGGACTCTCTCCACGGTCCAGCTCATCACTCCTTTCCACGAGTTTTTGTTCCTCAAACTTTAAAAAACGCCGAGTTTGTTTTTGTTAAGCATGAAGCTCTAAAACCAACGTTACGCCCAGTATACGATGGCCCGTACAGAGTGCTGGAAAATGGTGACAAACACTTTGTGCTTGATTATGGGGATAGAAATGAAACGGTCAGCATTGACAGACTCAAACCTGCCTTCTTGTTGAGAGACGAACCTGCACAGTTGGCACGAGCACCTCGACGAGGTAGACCCCCCAAGGGAAAAGTCTCAGCCCCCAGGCAGGGAACAAATAATCTCTCTCCTTCCCACACTGCAGATTCCTCACAAGAAGGTCCCAGCAGGATGCCTAAACCAACCTACAGCAGTTTTGGGAGAAGATTAAAACCCAGACAGCACAGGGACTGATACCAACCACTCCGCAATTATTCACTAATTGTGCTGCAACAGTTTAGGACTGACTTATGATTGTACTATGCTGTTATGTTTACCACTGAACTCTCTTAGGAGCATGGCTGCTTGAAAGTTTCTTCTGTGGCAACAGCTGTAACACGTAGTATGTCGTAGTAATTACCCTAGACTGTGAATCTTTCTGTGTCCTTTCCTAGTTGTTTGGGGGGCCTGTGGTATATATTACTCATATATTCCATACCTACATATGTTAGAGCATGTGGAAATGTTTGGTGACAGCATGTGTAAGGAACTTCACACCTCGGAAAGGACAAAGGAATCTCACCCGCCGTGTGAAGATCAAAGACGTCCCAGGACGCGGCGGCGGAGACGGACTAGACACCTTCGCCCCCCAAGGCGAGGAGAGGAATTCCCATCACCTCCCAAGACGAAGAGAGGAGATAACAGAACAATGGGGGGATTAAGATAACGGGGGATGTCAGCTTGTGTAATGCATGTCTTTGATGTGTGCCTGTATTTAACCAGCGAGCTGGGCAGAAATCTTCCTCTTTGCCTTCTGCCAAGCTCTGCACCAGATGAGACAAGATAGAAGAGCTGTTCATTAAAGACTCTGTTTTTAATACAAAATCGCCTCATCATTTCCTGCTCCTCTACAAGTACCCTGTTTGAATTTTTTCAGTGACAAGAGGCTCTAGCGACTGTTGTGACTGGTTCCCGATTTGCCCGAGGGCCAGCTTGTCCGCAGCTTCCATTTGTAGCTGTAGCTTGACAGCTCTGGCTAATGTGAGCTCATTTGGCGCCGTAAGTAGCCTAGCTTGCAATGTGGCACTACAGGTATGCTCTGTCAGCTGGTCACAGATCATTTCCTCTTCCAAGGCTCCGAAACGGCACTCGCTAGCAAGCTGTCTCAAATCAGCGGTAAACTGCCGGATGGGTTCACCTACCCGTTGGTGTCGCTGCCAAAAGAGGATCCTCCGGACCATCACATTATCCGAGGTGTCAAAATGGCTAGCTAGTAGCTCCACTACCTCTTCGTGGGTGTCCGCAGCACCAAGCCTTTGCAGGATCCGCTGGCCCTCTATGCCCAAGCTGTGCACCAATAGTGCCTATTAGTGCACCAATAGGGCTCTCTGCTTGTCAAGCTCCCTGAGACCCAGCGTGGCAACTTAATTCTGAAAAGCCTTGTATCACCTAGGCCAGGGCACCAGCGGTTCTCCGGGTGCCTCAAGGAAAGGGTGAATAGGAACCATGCACTCCTCTATGGTTTTATCTGACATCGCTAATGTTATGTCTGATATTACCTGCTGAACAGAAGAGGCGAGGTGATTGGGAGCACAGCTTTACTGAGCTCAAGCACATTGACAGCCACTGACAGATTGTTGGCTAAGCTCAGGCGAGATAAGAGGGTAATAAGATGGCCAACCCAGCCTTATATTGGGAGGGGCGGAGGCGCCACCTGGAGGTGTGTGTCCATCTTACACTGTCATATAAAATACATATGTCACAGGGACTAGGAAAAAGGTGGATAGGAAAAAGTTTCAAATATTTGAGAAAAAAGTTTTAAAAATTTACAATAAAAAGTTGCAAATTTTTGAAAAAAAAAAAGTTTAAAAATTTGCAATAAAAAAGTTGCAAATTTTTGAGAAAAAAGCTGCAAATTTGCAAATAAAAGTTACAAATTTGCAAGAAAAAGTTGCAGATTTACAAGAAAAAAGATGCAGATTTATAAGAAAAAATGGCAAATTGATAAGAAAAAAAGTTGCAAATTTAAACAAATTTTTTTAAGTTTACCATTTGAATAGCCTTCAGTTTTATCAGCACACATGAGGACTATGGTTCTGCTCTACAAAGTCAAAATGCAGTAACTACACAAACGGTGAAACTGAGAATACCTTAAAACAGCCAACAGTGTGGTGTATAAATTACAGTAATGAACTCATGTGGGGCTGTCGCGATAACCGCAATTATGTAATACCATGGTTGTCTCGCATATGGTTGTTTTCCATACGTACCGTATTGAGTCTCTCTTGTGGTTAGCAATAAAGCATAGCCTGTAATGTCTTAAAAACTACCACTTTTGTAGGGTCAAAACAAAAAATGTACACATTAATACTCTACTAATAAACCGAATTCGTAGAGCACTGAAAGGGCATGAAGCGTGGTTTTTTTTTTGATGTGATTGCTTGTGGCAGATGGGGGAAAACAAGGTGAGAAAATATCCTAAATTTAATAAAATAATGGCTGGATGGGCTCCTCCTGAGAGGAGTGTTTATGAGCCTGACGATGAAGCTCTGAAACAGCTACTGCAGAGTGCATTGCTTGTTTGCTGTGTGAATGGGATTTTTCGGACAGCGGCGACATTGTCCAAAAATCACGATGGAGAGACAGGCGGAGTCCTGCATGTAGTCTGTCCTGTTTAAATAAGCTGAATGTCGCCGCTCTCTCCAACCAGTCCACACACCCTAGTTGAAATGCTGGAGTTACCGCCACTGCTTTATGAAAACGATCAGAGTTTCTTTTTTAACAGAATCAGCAGCTCATGACTGTAGCAAGACCTGAGCTCCGCACACAAATTGACAGCGGAGCTGCAGGGACTTTCTCAACACAGAGCTTCCATCATTTGCTACATAAATTATGAACCCTGTGTTTAAATTAGGAGACCACAGGGTCCAAAAAACATTTCCAATAATACCGCATACCGCGGTGTTGAGCTGTCCACCGTCACCACAGGGGAAATTCCTCTATCGCGACAGCCCTAAACTCATGTTAAAAATGCACTTTGGTGGCTCTAAAACCACCTCAAAAACAAATATAGTATGTATTGCCCAAAATAGTATCGTCGGCCTCGGTCGGTCTATGATGACCATGGAAGACAATTCTAAACGTCTACTCTGCTGGAACAGCACCGCCTGTGGCTGAACAGGCCGATGCGCGAATGGCAGTCCCTGTCACACAGGTCGCACTTGTGGGTGGTCTCTGTGCTGCTGGGTCTGTGGCGGTTCTTCCTGTGGGTCCTTTTTTCATCTGCTGCAGCAGTCAGTCTCTCTTCACCCGCCTTGAGCTGTCTGGTCAGGGTGCCTCTCCATTTGGAGCGGTCCGTTGCAAGGTCCTCCCAGCGCTCTGTGTTGATCTCCAGGGCCTTCATGTCTCTCTTGCAGACGTCTCTAAAGCGCAGCTGTGCGGCCAACGTCTCTCCTGCCAGTCGCCAGTTCTCCGTAGAGGACGTATTTGGGGATTCTGCCATTCTCCATACGGTGAACGTGGCCTAGCCAGCAGAGCCTGCGCTGCCTGAGTAGAGTGAACATGGAGGGAAGGCCAGCGCGGGACAGAACTTCTGTGTTGGGCACTTTGTCCTGCCAGGATATGTCCAGGATGTGGCGAATGCAGCGCAAGTGGAAGGAGTTCAGTCTCTTTTCCTGCCGGGCGTATGTTGTCCACGTCTCACTCCCATAGAGCAGTGTGCTGATGATGCAGGCGTTGTACACTGCCATCTTCGTCTTGACAGAGAGTTTGGGATTCTCCCACATTCGTGTGGTGAGGCGAGCAAGTGTGAAGGCTGATTTTCCAATCCTCTTGTCGATCTCTGTATCAAGGGAGAGGTTGTTGCTGATCGTGGACTCCAAGTACGTGAACTGATTCACGACCTCCAGATCGTAGTGGTTGATGGTGATGGTAGGTGGTGCTTCCGTGCCTTGCGCCAAGACGTTAGTCTTCTTCAGGCTGATGGTAAGCCCGAAATCCTTGCATGCCTGGGAGAAGCGGTCCATCAGGGTCTGAATCTCCTGCTGTGTGTGGGTTGCGACTGCAGCGTCGTCTGCGAACAGCATGTCTCTGATTAGAGCCTCGCGTACTTTGGTTCTGGCTTTCAGGCGGGCGAGGTTGAAAAGCCTGCCGTCAGATCTTGTGTGCAGGTAGATTCCCTCTGTTGCTGTGCTGAAGGCATGCCTCAGGAACATAGCAAAGAAAATCCCAAAGAGGGTTGGCGCAAGTACACAGCCCTGTTTCACTCCGCTGCGTATGTTGAATGGCTCTGAGAAGTTGCCGTCGTGCTGCACTATCCCCTGCATGTTGGTGTGAAACGATTCGATGAGGCTTTGCAACTTTGGTGGGCATCCTATCTTTGGCAGGATCTTGAAAAGGCCCTCTCTGCTGACCAGATCGAACGCTTTGGTGAGGTCGATGAAGGCGACGTACAGGGGCATGTTCTGTTCTCTGCATTTCTCCTGGAGTTGGCGGATGGAGAATATCATGTCTACCGTCTATCGCTCAGCGCGGAAGCCACACTGAGACTCGGGGTAGACACGTTCGGCAAGCTTCTGTAGACAAACGAGAACAACTCGTGCTTAGACTTGCCAACAACGCTGAGGAGGGAGACGCCCCTGTAGTTGTTGCAGTCGCTTCTCTCCCCTTTGTTTTTGTAGAGGGTGATGATCTTGGCGTCCCTCATGTCCTGTGGTACGGCACCTTCCATCCAGCACTGGCAGAGGACATCATGCAATGGCAGCAGTAGGGCGGTCTTGCAGTGCTTGATCAGGTCGGGGGGTATGCCGTCGTTGCCGGGTGCCTTGCCAGCGGCCAAGCTATCAATGGCCTTGCTGAGTTCGTCGATGGTTGGCTCGGCGTCAAGTTCGTCCATGGATGGCAGGCAGTCGATGGCATCAAGGGCTGACCGTGTCATGGTGTTCTGTCTGGAGTAGAGGTCGGAGTAGTGTTCCACCCATCTCTCCATCTGCTTGTTCTTTTCTGTGATCATCTCCCCAGTGGAGGATTTGAGGGGGGCCGTCTTGCTCTGAGCTGGACCAAGTGCTTTCTTGATGCCGTCGTACATACCACGGATGTTCCCTGTTATGGCAGCGGTTTGAATGTCTTGGCTGAGCTGAGTCCAGTACTCGTTGGCACAGTGCCGAGCAGTCTGCTGAACTTTGCTTCTCGCAGCCTTGAGAATGTGGAGATTCTTCTTGTTTGGGTACTTCTTGTACTCAGCAAGTGCTGAGCGCTGGCTTCAATGACAGGGGTCTTCTCGGTCAACTTGGCATCAAACCAGTCCTGTGACTTCGAGGTCTTCCTCCCAAAGGTAGCCAAGGCTGTGTGGTGGATGGTGTTTCGCAGCTCTTCCCACTTCTGCTTTGCAGATTCTCCTTCTTGTGGTACACCGAGTTCCTTCTCAAAGGTGGAGGCAAACTGCTCAACAAGTTCTGGTTGGGCCATCTTGCTGGTGTCAATCCGTGCCTTTCCAGGCTGTCTAGCACGATGGAATTTCTTCAGCTGCAGCTTGACCTTGCAACACACCAGTGAATGGTCTGTGTCGCAATCTGCACTCTGGAACGAACGGGTGATTAGCACGTTCTTCAGTGAGGTGCGCCTGGTCGGGATCAAGTCCAGCTGGTGCCAGTGCTTTGAGCGCGGATGTCGCCAGGAAACCTTGTGTTGGGGCTTGGTCTTGAAGAACGAGTTTGTGATGCACAGATCGTGATATGTGCAGAACTTGAGCAGCCGCTGTCCGTTGTCGTTCATTCTGCCCACGCCAAATGGTCCAAGACAGGAGGGCCAGGAGTTGTGGTCAGCACCCGCTCTGGCATTGAAGTCTCCAAGGAGAATGAGTTGTTCAGAGTTGGGGATGATCCTGACAGTTGTTGCGAGATTCTCGTAGAACTCGTCTTTTGCCTCTGGTGTGGCTGTCAGTGTTGGGGCATACACACTGACGAGGGTGACTGGGCTTTGAGTGGTGTTCAGGCGGAGGGTGAGAAGTCGTGCAGAGCCATTGCTGCCCGGTTCCACCATCTTCAGCAAGGTGTTCTTCACTGCGAAGCCCACTCCGTGTTCCCTGTGTTCGTCACTGCCCTTTCCCTGCCAGTAGAACGTGTAGTCCTTCTCTCTCAGTGTGCCTGCGTCAGCCAACCGTGTTTCCTGGAGAGTGACGATATCCACTTCCAGTCTCTTCAGCTCATTATTGATGATGGCAGTCTTCCTGGTGTTGTTGATGTCCTTGAGGTTAGCAGCAAGTCCTGTCATCATAGTGCAGACGTTCCAAGTTCCCAGTTTTAGAGTTGGTCTTTTTTGTTTTTTTGTCTTGCCTGGTGCGAAGGTTCTCAGCCTGCCGTTCGGACTTCTCCTCATCCCCATGCACCCAATGAGGAAAGCAAGCTGTGGCGGGACAACACCTTATTGGCTGGGGGCTGCCCAGCTTGAGACGGGCGGTAGCTGTCCAGTGAGATCCGATGATCCCTCCCACCTTCGGGAACAACCCCTGGCGCCGCGCTCTACGCCAATTGAGCAGTGGCTTATAACTGGTAACTGTCATTCCCCGTGTTTTGTCTACACCAAAGGCGAAGCTGGAGTGTCCTCTCCAGTGATCTGGTGTTCTACCTTCCAGTGTTGGGCGTTGGTAGGATTCAAGCCTGGGCAGGATGATATGGAGGACAAGATGTTGCCCATGCAGCATGTCCCCCCTCTCCACGTCACTGATGAATCCAAAGGAACAGCAGGGCTGCTACAGTTTGGCACCAGCGCCGTCGCAGGAGCTGCCAGAACGATGTTGAGCACAACAGAGAACTGCCTTAGGGACTCCGACTCTGGATTTTTCCTCAGGGTTGACTCTCGAAGCCTTTCCCGTGACCGGGTGTGCTGCAAGGCAGCGGAGGTTTGAAATCAGTGTTTACCTTCCCCTAGATGGGCTACCTTCCCAGGTTGACGAGCCACCATCTACCCGAAGCATCTGGTTTTAAGGCACCAGATATCCGCCCTCGCCCCTTCTCCTATTAGTAAAAGCAGTTCCGCCGGGTTTAGAGACTAAACCACACGGGCAGGCTAGGAGTTGGACTTAGTTGTCAGAGGCTTTTCGAGATGCACGCCATAAGGAGCATTTTATGAGCACTGGGAGCTTAACCCCAGTGCTGCTCCTGGCTATGACAACCTTGGAACCGCCCAAAATAGTATATTGTGGCATTTTATCAACAAAAAAAACTTTCATTGCCTAAAAATTGCTTAGAAAGAGCTTTTACATCTTCCACCTACTTATGTATGTACAGATCTATGAATATTCTAATTAGCTCCACCCACACCCCCGCCCACCAGTAGTTTGTGCTGCAAGGCCAGCCCAGAGAGGGGAGGGCTCTTCTCTGACCCTGAAGACTTCTTCACTATGCAAAACAGACACCTTCATCCCCCTGAGCTAAGAGCAGCTCGCCGAGACCGTGGGCTCCCAACTCCCGGCACAGCACTTGCCAGCGGACGGGGCTCAGGGCCACATTTAAGCCCCCCCCCCCCCATCCCCTCCGCCTCTCTCCACTCTCTCGCTACTTCTAGCTCTCCCTCTCTGCTGCCTCTCAGCTCCTCCCTCTTCCCCCAAGGAAGCCAAGAGTATCCGTCTCATTGATTAATGTTATAACCAATCAGGCTAAGCAGGATTGCTGATGTAGCTAGAAATGGTCTGTCCAAACTCACCTGTTTGGGGGGGGGGGGGTGTTCCCTAACTGGAAGTTGACAGCAGAAAAATACAGACTTGTGACTGCGGTGAGATTTTGCTATGGATATGTCTTGTAAGTCACAAAAAAACATGTTACAGACATATTAACAACAGAAAAAAAAAAAGATTTTTGCTGGAGAGTCACTTTAAGCATTCTAGGGAAGACTCTGGTATAACTTTTGTCAGTTGATTAAACAGACACCACAAACTAAAATTTCAAATGTTACCTTAGTTTTGATCAGATTCAGTTACTGTGTTTTGCCTTTGTAGGACAGTATGGTTCACCATAATTATTTTATTCAATAATCTGTACGGTGCTGTGAAAAAGTATTTGCCCCCTTCCTGATTTCTTAAATTTGTCACACTTAAATGTTTCAGATCATCAAACACATTTTAATATTAGACAAAGATAACCAGAGTAAATACAAAATGCAGTAACAGCAAAAAATATCACATTGATTACCCTGATAAAGCTTTGTTGGCACTGCAGTTTAGTATTGTTTATATTTTACGTTTAGTTTTTAAGTGCTTTACTAAACATACGAGAACCTTGGCTGGTACAAATGAAGACAGTGTAGCACCTTGGGAGAGTCAGATTTCTAGCATCTCAGACAAGAGACAGTGAATAAGCATGGGAGATAATAGAGCAGGAGGCTCCTGGTGAGAGAGTGGGAAGGAGTCAAGGATGTAGGGGGTTGAATGCAGTGTGATGCAAATGTCCTGTTGTGTGTGATGTAAGCCATGAAACTTAAGAGGAGAGTCTCTGGGAAAAAGTTCAGTCTGTTCTGTGCTCGTGAGATGTGAGTGTGCAATAAATCATTTGAAATGAATCTGCCTGTGATTTCACACACTCCACACTGGTGACCCAAGACGTATTATGGAACACGAGGCAAGATCCCTGGAGCCGGCCCGGTCAGGAAGCTACAGCGAGGCGGCAGCCATCCCACAGACAGCCCGGACTGGAACCTCCAGCCACGCGTGTGCGGTTTCAGTCAAGCTACCGGATTTCTGGCAGCACAACCCGCGCTCTTGGTTCCACCTCACCGAGGCCCAGTTCACCCTCTGGGGAGTAACGGCAGATGACACCAGATTCTACCATGTGGTCGCAGCGCTCGAAGCCCGCACAGCTCAACAGGTAGCGAGCCTGCTCGATCAGCCACCAGCCAGCAACAGATACGAGGCGCTCAAAGCTGCGCTCATCCAGCGCTACACGCTCTCAGACTGTGAGAGAGCGGAGAGGCTCCTGACGCGGACCGAGCTAGGAGAGGGTTCGGCCATAGACCTGATGGAGAAGATGCTGGCGTTAATGGGCACGGACGACGAGCACTTTCTGTTTGCCCACCTCTTTCTCCGGAACCTTCCGACAGTAGCGAGAGCGGTTCTGGTCAATTCGCCGTGGCTGGCCACGCGAGACTACCGTGCGCTAGCCCAGGAGGCAGACCGGATCATCATCACCACCAGGGCGACCACAGTCAACGCGGCAGCGGTGGAGCCCAGCGAGACGTCCAGAGGAGGCGAGGAGCCACCAACGGTAGCAGCAGCGGGGACCAAGGAGCGCCAGAGAGACACGCTCTGTTCCTACCACCGCTGCTTCGGAGAGAACGCACACAGATGTGCGCCACCGTGCCAATTCCATCGCTCGGGAAAACGCCAAGGCCGGGGGTCGGTAGCAGCAGCAACCCTCGGTGAAGACAGCAAGCTGCTCTACCTAACAGACACACGCTCAGGGAGGCATTTCCTCGTGGACACCGGAGCCCAGAAGAGCTTCATCCGGCCGACCTACGCTGACCGGCTGGCAGGATCTAGTGGCCCCGGGATGTTGGCAGCAAACGGCTCGGATATTAAGACCTTTGGTGAGAGGACTCTGCTCTTATCTCTACACGGCCGTACATATGAGTGGACTTTTGTCATAGCAGCACTGAATTACCATATACTGGGGGCTGATTTTCTGTGTGCACATGGTTTATTGATTGATGTTGCTAACAGGTGCCTGGTTAATGCACTGTCCTTCGATTCTCTCCCCTGTATAGCTCGAGTGACCCGGCCAACAGCACAAGCCAATGGCACAGCTACAGGCGGTAAGTTCCACACACTGCTCACTCAGTTCCTAGCACTCACGGTCCCTACGTTTTCCGCGGCCATCGCTAAACACGAGGTGGAGCACTTTATCACCACCACCGGGCTGCCCGTTTTTGCAAGACCTCGGCGCTTGGACGCAGCTAAACTGGCCATAGCACGCGAGGAGTTCGCCAAACTAGAAAGGTTGGGCATCATCAGGCGCTCGAACAGCCCATGGGCTTCCCCGCTACACATGGTCCCTAAGGCTGAGGGATCGTGGCGACCGTGCGGTGATTTGAACAACGCCACGGCGCACGACCGCTACCCGATTCCTCACATACAGGATTTTTCCGTTCACCTCGCCGGGGCACGCATTTTTTCCAAAATAGACCTGGTCCGCGGTTACCACCAAGTCCCAGTGCACGCTGAGGACGTACCCAAAACAGCGGTAATAACTCCGTTCGGTCTATTCGAGTTCTTGCGCATGCCATTCGGGTTAAAAGGAGCGGCACAGACGTTCCAGCGCATGATGGATGCAGTGCTGCGCGATCTCCCGTTCGTGTTCGTCTACCTGGACAATATCCTGGTAGCCAGCGCGTCCGAAGACGAACACGAAATCCACCTCACGACGGTTTTCTGGAGGTTGGAGGAGCACGGGTTAATAATCAACCCGGTGAAATGCCAGTTCGGCGTAACGGAGATTGAATTTTTGGGGAACCGCGTCTCTCCAGAAGGAGCGATCCCGCTGCCCGACAAAGTGCGCGCCGTGGCGGATTTTCCCCGGCCTCAAACGGTCAGGGCGATGCAAGAATTTTTGGGAATGGTGAACTTTTATAACCGTTTCCTTCCCCGCGCGGCGCAGCTCATGCAACCATTGTATGCCGTGCTCAAAAAACAGAAACCCGCGGATAGGGTCGAATGGACCCCAGAGCGAGAGTGGGCGTTCTCGGAAGTTAAAGCAGCCCTGGCAAACGCCGCACTGCTGGCACATCCAGACCCGACGGCCCGCATAGCGCTCACCACCGACGCTTCAGATGTGGCCATAGGGGCTGTCGTGGAGCAGCGCGTCGCCGGGGCTTGGCAGCCGCTCGCCTTTTTCAGCAGAACTTTGCGCAACAGTCAACGTAAATACAGCGCGTTCAACAGAGAGTTGCTGGCTCTCCACCTGGCCATTCGCCACTTCCAGTTCTGGCTGGAAGGGCGCAGTTTCACCGCGTTCGTGGACCACAAGCCGCTAACATTCGCGATGGTCAAGGTTTCAGAACCGTGGTCGGGTCGGCAGCAGAGACAGCTGGCCGCGATCTCAGAGTTTACTACCGATATTCAGCATGTGTCGGGTAAACTGAATGTAGTGGCGGACTGCCTCTCGCGCACCGTGGTGGCCTCGGTCTGCGTGGGTATAGATTACGCGGCCATGGCCGCGGTGCAGATTAGCAATGCAGACGTGCGCGCACTTCAGTCTGGACCAACAGGGTTAAGGCTGGAGAGCAGGGTGCTGCAAGACGGCATGCCCCCCCTAATCCACGATGTCTCCACGGGTCGCCCGCATCCCGTGGTTCCGGCCGCGTAGCACCGCCGCGTGTTTGAGTCGTTCACACTCTGGCGCACCCAGGAGTGCGCGTGTTGGTCAAAATGGTAGGAGAGAAGTTTGTGTGGCCGAGCCTACGCAAACAAGTGAAAGAGTGGACTGCAGCCTGCGTGGCGTGTCAACGAGCCAAGGTACACAGACACACGAAGGCTCCCTTGGAGCCATTTCGTATTCCGGCTAAGAGGTTCGACCATGTTCACGTGGACCTCGTGGGCCCCCTCCCACCATCACAGGGGTGCACGCACCTCCTGACAATGGTGGACCGCACCACGCCTTGGCCAGAAGCGGTTCCGCTGGCGGCAACCACGTCTGCAGACGTAGCGTCTTTTTTAACAGCATGGGTGGCGTGTTTTGGAGTCCTGTCGGACGTAATGTCCGACGGGACATTGTCCGACGGGACAACGTCGGGACTCCAAAACGACGGGACTCCAAAACGCTCCACCATCCACCGCACAGCCTTGGCTACCTTTGGGAGGAAGACCTCGAAGTCACAGGACTGGTTTGACGCGCCACGCGCCCTCAATTTGTTTCCGAACTTATCCGAACGTATCCCCCTATCTGGCCATTCCACTCCACAGTCATATCAGTATTAACTTTACATTTTAGATATTACAATAGCCAGGACTCACAGTGTGCTGTTTAGAATCAGAATCAGAATCAGAATCAACTTAACTCAACTCAACTTAACTCAAGTATGCTTACACATACAAGGAATTTTACTTATCACTAAGGTGCGCTCATGTTAAGCGCACCCTAATGACGTGGCAGCCATACAGGCGCCTCATTCAGTGGGGGGTAAAGAGGGGGAGGGGGAAGGGGGTGACACATTGGGCAGAGAGAAAAAACATAGTTATCAAAATATGGCTCGAGTGAGCAAGATTGTGATTACATAGAAAAAAAACCTCTAAGCACACTTAGCAGACAATACAGATTCACACGTTAACAAAGCAAGAGAGAGACCAGTGTGTGTATGTCAGTCATGTGATATCAGTGTGAGTGCAGTGTGTGAAGTATCAGTTACTGGTGGACAAACAAAAATCCTCTCTTGGGCAACGGCTAGATGTTATGTCCTTAGTGTCCTAAAACATAGATAACATGTCCAAACAGAGTTCATCTCTCTTCAGTTCATGCCAGATGGTAAAATTCCATGTTAGTCACATGGCTGTCCTTGGAGAGTTCAGATTGTTGCACATCAGCAATTGTTTGGGTTAGAGAAGCCAAGCCAAAAACTCCCTTCTGCCTTATCTTTTCTCCTGGAGGAATGATTCTCAAGGACGCCAAATCAAGGCCTGATAGGCACAGTTTACTTAGAGCATAGAAATATCACCTCTCATGCGATTCTGTGCATCACAATTTGCATGTACATTTCCATATACATTTCCAGGCTTTAAAATCATTTCCTGGAGAGCACCCAGCGACTCCGAGATGTTACCCATCTTCCTATTCAGTTCACCATTAGCCGCTATCAGAGCCCTCCCCAACTGGTCGAATTGTTGAAGGAGCTTCGCCGGGTCCGCATTTTGATTAGCTCTTTCCAACTTCCTTAGTTTTCGATACACCAGGAAAACTCCAAAGCCAAACAGCAGAAATCCTGAGATCATAAGACCAAACAGGTAGATGTCTTCCACATCTTCGATCGAAAGGTTGCACAGACACATAAGTTTCCAATTGGTTGTGTCTCTCACATAACCCTCAGCCGTAGTGCCTGCAGGACAGTTGGGCTCCCCCGGACCCGATTTTCTGTTTGAAAAGATGGTGTCAATTGTATTTAAAGCCCAGCTTACCAAATCCATAATTTTCCATTTGGATCGAGATTCAGCCAGAAGAAGAGCGAGACACAGACAGGACACAGCAAGCTGGGATCAGTGAAGGGAAGAGGAGAGGAGAGGAGAAGAAATGCGTCTGCTCTCTCTGAAAGCCGGAAGAAGAGAGAGCAGTTTAAAGGGAAGAGAGAGAGTTTAAAGGGAAAAAGGAATTTGCAGCATCCAGTACATGTGCCGTTACTGTGTGTGTCACGAGCTGGGCTCTGGAAGTTCTGCTAGGCTCAGTCTCGTGGCTTTTTCCTTATATTTATATATACAGACGTGGACAAAATTGTTGGTACCCCTCTGTTAATGAAAGAAAAACCCACAATGGTCACAGAAATAACTTGAATCTGACAAAAGTGGTAATAAATAAAAATTCTATGAAAATGAACCAATGAAAATCACACAATGCTTTTGAATTGTGGTTCAACAGAATTATTTTAAAAACAAACTCATGAAACAGGCCTGGACAAAAATGATGATACCCCTAGAAAAGTTTAAAAATAATGTGACCGTAGGGACATGTTCAACCAAGATGTGTCCTCTAATTAACATCACAGGTGTCTACAAACTTGTAATCAGTCAGTCGGCCTATTTAAAGGGTGACAAGTGGTCACTGTGCTGTTTGTTGACATGGTGTGTACCACACTAAACATGGACCAGAGGAAGCAAAGGAGAGAGTTGTCTCAGGAGATTAGAAAAAAAATAAATAGACAAGCATGTTAAAGCTAAAGGCTATAAGACCATCTCCAAGCAGCTTGATGTTCCTGTGACTACAGTTGCACATATTATTCAGAAATTTAAGATCCATGGGACAGTAGCCAACCTCCCTGGACGTGGCCGCAGGAGGAGACGGATAATACGAATGGTAACAAAAGAGCCCAGAACAACCTCTAAACACATTCATGGTGAACTCCAAGGTCAAGGTACATCAGTGTCAGATCGCACCATCCATCGTTGTTTGAGCCAAAGTGGACTTCATGGGAGATGACCAAGGAGGACACCACTGTTGAAAACAAATCATAAAAAAGCCAGACTGGAATTTGCCAAACTGCATGTCGACAAGCCACAAAGCTTCTGGGAGAATGTCCTATGGACAGACGAGACAAAACTGGAAGTTTTTGGCAAGGCACATCAGCTCTATGTTCACAGACGCAAAAATGAAGCATACCAAGAAAAGAACACTGTCCCTACTGTGAAACATGGAGGAGGTTTTGTTATGTTCTGGGGCTGCTTTGCTGCATCTGGCACAGGGTGTCTTGAATCTAAGCAGGGTACAATGAAATCTCAAGACTATCAAGGTATTCTAGAGAGAAATGTGCTGCCCAGTGTCAGACAGCTTGGTCTCAGTTGCAGGTCATGGGTCTTGCAACAGGATAATGACCCAAAACACACAGCTAAAAACACCCAAGAATGGCTAAGAGTGAAACATTGGACTATTCTAAAGTGGCCTTCTATGAGCCTCGATCTAAATCCTATTGAACATCTGTGGAAGGAGCTGAAACATGCCATCTGGAGAAGGCACCCTTCAAACCTGAGACAACTGGAGCAGTTTGCTCATGAGGAGTGGGCCAAAATACTTGCTGAGAGGGGCAGAAGTCTCATTGACAGTTACAGAAATCGTTTGATTGCAGTGATTGCCTCAAAAGGTTGTGCAACAAAATATTAAGTTAAGGGTACCATCATTTTTGTCCAGGCCTGTTTCATGAGTTTGTTTTTTAAAGTAATTCTGTTGAACCACAATTCAAAAGCACTGTCTGATTTTCATTGGTTAATTTTCATAGAATTTTTATTTATTACCACTTTTGTCAGATTCAAGTTATTTCTGTGACCATTGTGGGTTTTTCTTTCATTAACAGAAGGGTACCAACAATTTTGCCCACGGCTGTATTTGTTGTATTTTGTGCCTTTTGAGTTTTAATACTGCTTTCTATTTTACTGTTTAGGCTTCAGTTTTGTTACACTCATGTTTCGTTTCAGTTTGTAATTATTTATTGGTCTGTTTTTGATGATGTTTATTCCTTATATTTGTCCTTTGGTGTTCTTTTTCTGGGTTGACAGCTGTCAGTGGCATTTCTGGTTTGGTGTTCTGTGTGGGTGTCGCCCTGTCAGCTGTCAAGTCCAGCCGCTCCTCCTTCCTCTCTTCCAGCTGATCCCAATCTTCATTCATTGTTACCTCTTTGCCCACTCATGTGAACCCACACCTGTCACCATTTATGTATATGCTTTTGATCGTATTTAAAGGGAGTTATTTTGTTTGCTGCTGCCTTTATTCATCAGGTGTATCTACACGTCTCTCTTCATCTCTGCCAGAGCCTATTTCTGCTCTGGCGCGCTGTTCTTGTAAGTAATCTCCTTCGTTGTTATTTTGTATTTTTAGCACCTTGTTGAACTTTACGTTTGCTGTTTATTTGTTCAATAAATTGCCCAAACTCACAGTTGGCACATGGGTCTCTCTCTGCCCCCAAGGGCATTTATGACCGAAGGCAGCAGTCAGTTGAGACCAAGCTGCTGTGAGTTTGCGGATTCTTTGTTTTCTCTTTTTTAATTCATCTATTTTTTGGAGCTCATCATGTCCCTGGCGCACCAGCCTCCATCAATTAAAGGGAGATTGGCACCGGGGTCCCCGAGCCTGGAGGAGGAGTGGGCTGCTGACTTTATCCAAAGTTTTGTGGATGAAGTTCTTGCCGCCCGCGGACCAAAAAGAACCTGGGAGAGCTTGAATGGAGTGGTGGTGATCCTGGAGGCACACCCCGACCTGTGGAAATACCCTCAATACACAAAACTGTTGTCCACAGTCTTCTCGCTTCAGCGGTTGGTCCCCGGGTTGACGATGGGGCCGCCTCCAGCGGGACTGAAGCCGACGCGGAGACGCTCTCCACGGCAGACGTCCTTTCCCTCTCCTGGTTCGCTATCTCCAGCTCCGGCATCCACGTTGCCAGCTCCGCAACGCTGTCATCTGGACCGCCGGAAAAACACCTCCACCTCCTCCTCAGCAGCCCCTCCTTCACCTAGGCAGAAAACTCCTGCAGCGATTTCCCTTGAATCCTCTTCTCCGGCTACACTGCTAGCCAACCTCGCCACTGTTGTTCTTCCTCCTCGGTGATCCGTTCAGCTGCTGAGGGACTGGTCACCTCCTTCCCGGCTTCGTCCACCACCATGTCTGCAGGGGTAGCTCCTCTACGATCCTCGGAGGGGCCCATGACAGCTGCAGCCACGGAGAGGGCGGATTTCACACCAGCTGCAACAGAAAACATCACGCTGCAGGAATACAGGCAAGTGTTTTTTCATTCTCAATCATTCAAACACAAATAACCTTGTCTGATTTCCGGTGATGAGGCTCAGACCATGCAGTCCTCTAATTACTCACCATCTGCTGCAGCTATACACCTTTTACCTGCTCTCTCCGTGTCTCCTCCTATTTTCCCCGAGTGCCCGCCGGTCCCAGGGTTGAGTCACTGGGTGATGGAGGAGCCTGTGGGTCCGGAGGACCAAGTCCCAGCCCCGCAGCCGTGGACTGGACAGAGGGAAAGCGCTGCCTCCGACCTGAAGCCTGCGCTGACGAAAGAGCGTCCCCTGGCTTCAGTGACTCAGGATTCAGCGCCAGCAGGACAACTACTTCCAGAATCCACGCTGGATGAACCACCTGTGTGGGTTACCTCACTGGAGGAAGCCAGGACTGCACCAGCCACTATGCCTGCTGCAGGGGCTGCTGCAGCAGATTTGGAGTTGGACCTCCGAAAGACCACACCCGAAACAACGTCACCTAGATTGACAGAGTCCTGGACGGCGGTGGAGCTCAAGCTCAGGCAAGTGCTCTTTGTTTTCATTGCTGCCATTTTGGAGAGATCTAGCCTGGCTCTTGGTGAGGAGAGTTGGGTGCAGCCATCAGCTGCACCTGAGCTCGCCTCGCCGGGCTCCACCGCTGCCGGTGACCCTGACCCTGTTTCTCCACTTGGTTTGTCTGAAATCTCCCCCAGGGTCGCTGAGGTACTTTTAGATCTGCCAGATATCTCCATGAGTCCAGGCTCGCTGGCCGAGATCGCCGTGGGTCCGGCTCCCCCCACTGAGGTCATCGAGGATGCTCCATCCCAGCCCAGGACCTCTGTGGGTACAGCTTCAGCCCAGTCCAGGTCCTCTGTGGGTGCTGCTCCCCCTCCGGTTGAGGTCGTCGTGGGTGCATCTGCAATCCGGGTCTCCGTGGGTGTTGTGTCCCAGTCGGGGACCGTCATGGGTGCTGTGCCCCAGTTTAAAACCCAGTTGGGTGCTGCGCTCCAGTGCGGGCCTGCCATGGGCATTACGCCCCAGCCCAGGGGCCACCGTGGGTACAGCTGTGGTTCAGTCCAGGCCCACCGAGGGTACAGCTTTGGTCCAGTCCAGATCTTTCTTTTTCTTTTGGTGTTACCCTGGGGTGTCTGGGTCTCACCCCTTGAGAGGGGGGTTCTGTCACAAGCTGAGCTCTGGAAGTTCTGCTAGGCTCAGTCTTGTGGCTTTTTTCCTTGTATTTATATATATTTGTTGCATTTTGTGCCTTTTGAGTTTTAACACTGCTTTCTATTTTTCTGTTTAGGCTTCAGTTTTGTTACGCTCATGTTTTGTTTCAATTTGTAATTATTTATTGGTCTGTTTTTGATGATGTTTATTCCTTATATTTGTCCTTTGGTGCTCTTTCTCTGGGTTGACAGCTGTCAGGCGGCGTTTCCGTTTTAGTGCTCTGTGTGGGCATCACCCTGTCAGCATCCAGCTGCTCCTCCCTCCTCTGTTCCATCTGATCCCAATCTTCATTCATTGTTACCTCTTTGCACACTCATGTGAACCCACACCTGTCACCACTTATGTGTATGGTTTTGTCCCTATTTAAGGGGAGTTAGTTTGTTCCCATTTTCCGCTGCCTTGATTCATCAAGTGTATCTACACGTCTCTCTTCATCTCCGCCAGAGCCTATTTCTGCTCTGGTGAGCTGTTCTTGTAAGTAATCTTCCTTGTTATTTTGTATTTTTAGCACCTTGTTGAACTTTACTTTTGTTGTTTTTTCAATAAGTTGCCCAAACTTACAGTTGGCGCATGGGTCTCTCTCTCTGCCCTGAAGGGCATGTATGACAGTGTGCCTGCTTGTGTGATGGTTTCAGCTTTCCCCCCCCCCCCCACACTGAGTCAGATATGGGTCACATGTGTGCAAAAAATCGGAAATGAGCATTAAGACCTGCAGTGTGGCCGTATCCTTATTGTCCACCCCAGCTGTCTGTCTGCAAACATGGAGTTAAAGGTGACACTTGGGAATTTAAAGAGACATGCACTGAAATGAGCCATTCTGTGGAAGGCTGCAAAAGATGATTCACAATGATGCCGCAATAATTAAATAATTAAAGGAAATTTGACCAAAATATGTCACAACTATTTCAATTTGGGTTGTTTTGCGTGTTTTTATGTCCTTGTATATTGTATTTTGATAGCATTTTTTGTGTGTGCTGCCTACCTTAAACCCAATTTCCTTTTGAGGGGAATAAAGTTCTGAACTGAACTGATAATTATACACCCCCTATAAAGCCTACACGTGGATGCTGATATGGCGGAGGGGTTAACGCGGCAGACTCCATGCCTGGTAGCAGCAACAACAATGCCTCAAAAACTGAAATGGGAATTGCTGGTATTTAAATAGACCTCCAGATTGGTGGGGTGGGGCAAGGAAGTGAGGTGTGGAGAGTGGAGGAAGGAGATGCTGTGAATTTTGTTGGATTGAACGTTTTAATCTTGTGGATTTATGATGCTTATGCTGTTACAAATTTGTGTATAACATGACACAGCCACCATGAATGCACAAAAAAATCCCCAGGCATCTTGTATGAAAATATTGTTTATAAAAAATCAGAGAAATCCTTTGAGTTTTATTTGTCATGGGTCCAAGGACACAACGGCAGGGTGGCTGGGAGCAGGATTCAAATCGCCAACGTATTGGACAACCCACTCTTGCTGCCACAACTTATTAACTCGGTTAGTAAGTTTTCGGTAATTTCCCATCCACTGCCAAGCATAGACAAACACTGATGCAGCTCCTAATCCTTTCTCACCACTAACTGTAGGCCATATTGATTTTGGGTCTCTTTCCTAATGAGAGTTGGGAACATTTTAATGATGGGAAGGCCAATCGGGGTGCTTTATGGAGGAAAATACCGTCAAAAATGTGCAGTCCAATCAGTGTAGAGAAAAAAACAAATCTCCACCTAATGACTTGTAAGTAACCACGTTTCTCCAACAAATCAAGGGTGTCAGGAGGAAAAAAACAGCAAGCTTGCAGCTGGCTCAAGCCTTGGCTTGGTTTAAAGTTGTTTTTTTTTCTGTAAAATACATTTTCTTTCTGCCAGAATTGATCGATATAGATGCAGATCAACCAGACAAACAAAATACAAATCAGCATACAAAATGTCATTAATCAGTATTATTGTATTGCAACCAAAACACAAATTTTTGATCAGGGAGATGTCCATTAAGACCTTTCAAAGGCCATTTACAGTGTTGTGAAAAAGTATTTGCCTTCTTCCTGATTTATATTTTTTAGCAAATTTTAGCAAGAGCATTGTAATTCCGGCAGCTAGGACTGGTAAGGAGAGCAGCAGGAGGACTGCGGTGATCAAGACTGCTCAGACAAATAGGGGTGTTTGATATTGTGAGATGGCTGGGGGTTTTATGTTAATAATTGTGGTAATGAAATTAATTGCGCCAAGAATAGATGAAGCTCCGGCCAGGTGTAGGGAAAAAATTGTTAAGTCGACGGATGCTCCTGCGTGAGCTAGGTTTCCTGCTGGGGGGGGGGGGGGGGGGGGTAGACAGTTCATCCGGTCCCAGCCCCAGCCTCTACTTCAGAGGATGCTAGGAGAAGTGTCACGCTTAAATGTTTCAGATCAAACAAATAGAAATATAGAATAGGCTTTATTGTCATTGTACAGTAGTACAGTACAACAAAATTGTGGGTGCTCCATCAGGCTACTGCACAATAAAGTAAGGGAGAAGGATTAGATAAAACACGGTTACAGAGCACACAATTAAACACACAACTGAAATAAAAATAAATGAAAATAAAAATTGCCCAGGATTATGGAAATATACACAGGTATGGCAATGGCTATGCGGGTGGAGCTATCTACATAAGAATGCAGAGTGCAGACACACAATTGAACACACGATTTAGTAAAATGGCCCGAGGATTATGGAAAATATACACAGTAGTGGTTTCACGGATGGGTCAATATGCATGAAAGTGAGGAGTGCAAAGACAGGTGAGTTACAGTGATACAGTAAAAAGGTCCTCAGTTCTGTGCATGAGAGCGTTCAGAGGGAGTGGGGTGGGGCCTCTGACTGTTTGCAGTTCAGATGGCCCAGAGGAAGAAACTGTTTGTCAGTCTGGAGGTGTGGGACCTGATCAATCTGAACCGTCATCCAGAGGGAAGCAGGTCAAACAGGTGGTGGGCGGGATGTGAGGGGTCTCCTGTGATGGGCTTGATCCTTCTGAGACGGGAGGATCTGGAGATGTCCTCCAGGGAGGGCAGAGGGCTGCCGATAATTTTTTTGGTGGTGTTGATGACCTTCTGCACAGCCCTCCTGTTCTCGGCCGTGGAGCAGGCATACCACACTCCCAGACAGTAGGTGAGCATGCTTTCCACTGAGCAGCAATAGAAGGCCAACAGCAGCTTCTGGTCCGGATTGCTCTTCTTCAGAACACGGAGGAAGTGCAGCCGCTTCTGGACTTTCTTCTCCAGCGCCTTGGTGTTGACAGTCCAGGAGAGGTCGGAGGAGATGCAGGTGCCCAGGAACCTGAAGGCGGGGACGTTTTCCACGTGGTCACCATTTAATGGGGGGGGGGGGGGTCCTGTCTGTTCTTCCTGAAGTCCAGTATGAATTCTTTGTTTTTTTTGGACATTCAGTTTCAGGTTGTTTGCTTGGCACCACAGCAGCAGATTCTCTACCTCAGTCTTGTATGCTTTGTCATCGTCATTGGTGATGAGCCCAATCAAAGTGGTATCTTCCACGTATTTCATGATGATGGTGGTTGAGTAGGTTGGAGTACAGTCAAAGGTGTACAGGGAGTGCAGTAGAGGGCTTAGCACACAGCCCTGAGGGGAGCCAGTGCTAAGAGACAGTGTGGAGGAGTTGTGGGGGCCGAGTCTGACTGTTTGTGGGTGGTTGGTGAGGAAGTTTTTTATCTAGGAGCAGGTAGGGGGGGATCTGGAGGAGGTGCAGTTTGTTCATCAGGATGTCCATAATGATGGTGTTGAAAGCTGAGCTATAGTCCACAAAGAGCATCCTCACATAACTCCTTGCGTTCTCCAGGTGGCTCAGCCCTCTAGAGAGTGGAGGCGATGGCATCTTCCATAGACTGGTTCTCCCTGTAGGCGAACTGATGGAGGTCGAAGGAGGGGGGAAGACAGTCCCTGATGTGCTGGGACACCAGGTGCTCAAAACATTTTGTGACTACAGATGTGAGTGCTATTGGTCTGTAGTCATTCAGACTGTCAATTGTGGACTTTTTGGGGATGGGGATGATGGAGGAGGCCTTGAGGCAGGAGGGTAGGGTGGCATGCATCAGGGAGAGGTTGAACAGCTTGATCACAATACCTGCCAGCTGGTCTGCACATGCTTTGATCACCGCTCCTGGGATGCCATCTGGATACGCAGCTCTGCAGGGGTTCACTGCTCTCAGTTGCCTCCTCACCTCGTGCACCTGTAGAGATGGAGTGGGAGGGGGAGAGAGGGGAGGGGGGAGGTGTGCTCAAACTGGGCAAAGAAGCTGTTAAGTTCCTCTGCCAGAGTGAGGCTACTGTCTGATGCTGGGGAGCTCTGGCCCCTGTAGCTGGTGAGGGCCTGGATGCCTCTCCACATCTGTCGGGGGTTGTTGTCTGTGAGGAACCCCTTCACTTTCCTCCTATAGGTGTTCTTTGCAAGTTCTATATCTCTCCTCTGGTTGGCTCTGACAGTACTGTCAAGAGAGTTGTTCCTCTGTCTGAAGGCTGACTTGTGGGCTCTGATCAGAGCCTGGACTTCACTGGTCATCCAGGGTTTGCGGTTTGGAAAGACCTGGATGTGTTTGGTGACTGTTACATTTTCTACACAGCATTTGATGTTGGGCAGCACGGTGGTGCAGTGGTTAGCACTGTTGCCTTACAGCTAGAAGGTTCCAGGTTCGAATTCCCAGGCTGGCAGGGGTAGGAACCTTTCTGTGTGGAGTTTGCATGTTGTCCCTGTGCTGCGTGGGTTTACTCCGGGGGCTCCGGTTTCCTCCCACAATCCAAAGACATGCATGTTAGATTAATTGGTTGTTCTAAATTGTCCCTAGATATCTGTCTCCTATAGGCCCTTAGAATAGAGGGTTAGTACTAGTGAAGCGCTTTGAGTGGTCTTTGAGACTAGAAAAGTGCTATATAAGTACAGGTCCTTATCCCTTATCCCTAGAAAAGGACAGATTCGGTGTAGGATTCAAGGTCCTGCTGTTCAAAGATGCTCCAATCAGTGCAGGCAAAGCAGTCTTGTAGCTGGAGGAGAGCGTTTTCAGGCCCTTTTAATTGTTTGTTTGGTTGGGGGTCATTGCTTCCTGAGAGGGGTGTAAGCAGGTATTAGAACAGACCTATTCAATTAACGGCCCACAGGCCACATGCAGCCCAGAACTAATCTCTGAGTGGCCCAGGCCATGCCAAGGAAACATAAATTTAAGAAAAAAATATTAAGGAATGACGGTATGCAAGCGCGCACATGAACAACACACATGACCGTCATCCATGCAGAGTTCAGAACTGCCTTTGGCTGGCAGCATTGGTTTCCGTAACGTCATCATCCAAACTATTCTCGCAATCCAACTCCGCGACATTTGTTGTGGCGAGCAGCTCAGGCAGCTTCTATAACTGGTGCCAATTTAGCTCCAGAGCTAGCTTATCTAAGGCTTCCAATCAGAGAGCTAGCTCAATGGCTCTAGCTAATGTCAAATCATTAGGCGCCATCAATAGCCCAGTACGCAGCTCAGTGTTACACATGTGCTCTGCCAGTTGGTCGCGTACCATCTCATTTTCAAGCGGCCCAAAACAACACTTGCTAGCTAGCTGCCTCAAATCAATGACATACTGGCGAATAGGCTCACCTACGCGCTGGCGTCTCTGGTGAAAGTGAATTCTCCGAACAGTCATGCTGTCTGGGGTGGAGAAATGGTTAACTAGCTGCTCCATGATGTCCTCCTACAAGTCTGACGTGCTGAGCGTCCATAGGACCCTCCGGCCTTCAATACCCAGGTTGTTGACGAGATGCGCCCGTGCCCTCACCTTATCGAGCTTCCCGAGGTCCAGTGCCGTAATGTACATTTGATAGGCCTCCAATCAATGTGGCCATGGAACCGTTGGCTCGCCCGGGAGCTCGAGGAAGGGACTGATTGGTGTAATGCACACCTCCATACGTTAATCCTCAGTCACCAAATGTTATGTATGTAACCTGGTGATGAATGGGGCGGAGATGGTGGTAGCTTCGAACACAGCTTTATTGTAGAACTATGTACAGCAGTACATGGCAAGCACCTGTGGGGACATCCGGGACAAGAGGCTGAGCCATGACGGCTCGCCCCGCTATATAGGGCAGTGCGGTGACGCAACAGGAAATCGGCGTCACCACACTGCACTTCACAATAATTGCCACCATAACAGCTAGGCTACACGGAGTGTTGCATTTACGGTCTGTAGTAATTAATGGGGATCTGCAATTCTGTGAAACGTGTTGGCCTTTGCTTCTATGGCTGAACCACAGACTGGGCGTGGGCCACTCGGAGGTTGGTCCTATACTGCATGTCGCCCGTGGGCCACTAATTGAATAGGCCTGCTATATACTGTGTGAGGCACGGGGGCGGGGGGGTACTGGTACTCCCTGATCTGAACCATATGTCAAGTTCATGATGGCCAAGCTCCACTGAAACACAAACAAACCTGTCAATGAAATTCTGCCCTAACATCTGGCTCCCATTCATTCTGAGGTGGTCATCCCTCCAAGGTCACGCGATGTCCCAAAGTTCATCCTATCATGGTTCCATCAGTTGCAGCAACTCGTCCAGGTCCTGAAGCAGCAAAGCAGCCCCAGACCATCACACTACATCCACCATGTTTGACTGTTGGTATGCTGTTCTTTTTACCTCCGCCAAAGGGGGGGGGGGGGGTTATGTGATCATCGGCGTTGGTTTGTCTGTTTGTTTGTTTGTCTGTTTGTTAGCAAGATAACTCAAAAAGTTATGGACGGATTTTCATGAAATTTTCACAGATTGTCAGAAATGGGGTATCCTGCAGATGATTAGATTTTGGTGGTGATCCAGATAACCGTCCACAAGAAAACCGCCATTACGCAAAATGTCATTTTCGTGAATAACTACTAAACCACTAATCCTATCATTGTCAATCCAATTGTTGTGAATCCAATTGCTAGTCATATTTTTTCATGGTCAAGGAATCTGAAAACGTACACACAAACACTGTATGGGGGGAACTGTGGCGCTAAACCGCCATTACGGAAAATGCCATTTTCGTCAATAACTGCTGAACCACTAATCCTATCATTGTGAATCCAATTGCTTGTCATATGTTTTCATGGTCAAGGAATCTGAAAACGTTCACACGGAAAATGCCATTTTCGTGAATAACTACTGAACCACTGCTTGTCATATGTTTTCATGGTCAAGGAATCTGAAGACTGTATGGGGGAAACCGTGGTGCTTGGCGGAGGTCTGCACTCTCCGAGTGCTTTTCTAGTTATGAAATGCCATGTTAGTTTTATTTCATTTCAGCGAACCTGTAACCACGTGACATCTGATCCTTGGGGCAGGAGCATTATACCAAATTAATCACACCTGTGGATGCACACCTTATACGTATATACCCCTTGCATCCACCCATTCTTCCTCTTTCTATACTCCTGGTCGGTAAGAACTTATACCATCTTTTTAACATGGTGTTTTTGTGCTGTTTGGGCTGCCTTACCCTGGGTACCCTATCACTGTGTCAAAAAATTGTGTTTTTCTGCTGAGTGAGAGAATGTTTGCAGCGGTTGTATGGCATGACGTGCACTGTTCATGCCTGCTTGAGGTATGTAATATACACTTGCCTTCTTTTCAGCCAGAATTGTTAACAGTTTAGCAGGGTGAGGTATGTTCTACCCTTACCTGCTTAAGGTTTGAAATGTATTTTGTGTCTTCTCTTCAAGCAGAAGAACTGTTTTACAGTTTAACAGCACGTGATATGCTTTATCTGCTTGGGTGATGTGATATATTTTCGCCTTTGTCAAGGAGGAATTGCTTAACAGTTAACAGCATGGTACAATTTGCCGTTAATTCTGTATTGTTTCTTTTTTTCTCAACTGGCAGTTGTCTTCTTAAAAAAGTGGGGGGGGGACTGTTATGTCTGAATAACATGAGACCGGAGCCGTGTTGAACTGAACACCAAACTAACTTTATTAAAGAACACAGCACAGCAGGGTAGACTACCAGGATACCCTCCCTTGTTGGGGCGGATCATTCTGCCACCCATTCTCAACATGCACTGGCTAACGCTGCTTTCAGAACAAAGTCCTCAAAGTATTGGGCTTCAAACACATCCTAGCCGAGGGCCCCGCAGAAGGAGAATCTGCTCCAGGCTCCGTGGGGTCGTCACCATCGTTGTCTGGTTGTGCGGTGTTGGCCGTGGCACAGGACAGAAGGTCCACCACTACGTTCTTTTTTCCAGGAGTGAACTGGGTAGTAAAGTTGGAGGCCCTCAGCCGCTCCATCCACCTGTGCATCCGTAGAGGTCTGTGTCCAGAGCCTGTCATCTCCAGCAGTTTTGTCAGCACCCGGTGGTCCGTTCGCAGGGTGAAATGGTGCCCGTAGAGATAGATGTGCCACCGTTCACACACTCAGACACAGGCGAGCGCCTCCCTCTCACCCACGGCATATTTTTTTTCAGCCGCTGAGAGACCTCGACATGAATACCACTGGGTGCTCAGTACCGTCTTGCACCTGAGACATAACCGCCCCCACCGCCGAACCAGACACGTCACAGGTCACAAAAGTCATCCATTTTTGATCAAAGTGGGCCAACACTGGAGGGGAGGGTAGTTGGGAATTCAGCCTAGCGACCGCTGCTGAGCAGGCCGGGGTCCACTGCCGCAGTGCATCCTGTTTCAGAAGAGCCCGGGGTGCTTCAGTTGTCTCTGAATAATGGGGAATAAAACGTCCGTAAAAGTTCACCATACCCAAGAACAAGGAAATTTGTGCGGGTGTCGTGGGATCTGGGAGACGCAGGACCGCCTCCACATTCGAGTGCAGGGGCCTCAGACCCTTGGCCATCAGCCAGAATCCCATAAACTCAGTGAAGTCCGCTGTGAAAATGCACTTCTCCCCGTTCAATGTGACTCCGTGATCCTGTAGCACATCCATCACCCGTCCCAAACGACCATCGTGCTCTTCCCGCAGTGCGCCATGGACCACGATGTTGTCCAGGTACACCACTACACCCTTGAGGCTGGCCAGGCATGTGAACATGATTTTCTGAAAGCAGCTAGGTGCTGAGTTCAGACCAAAAGCCATGCAAGTGTACCTGAAAATGCCTATGTGGGTCATGAATGCTGTCAGGTTCCTGCTGGCTGGGTGAAGAGGTACCTGTAGGTATCCCTGGTGGAGATCCAGCTTTGTGAACACCCTTGAGCCACTGAATGTTGCAGTAAGTTCTTCAATCGTGGGGAGCGGATATTTGTCCAAAACAATCACCTTATTCACCATCTTAAGGTCAGTACACGGCCGGATGCTGCCCGTCTTCTTCCTGGCCACCACGATGTTCAATATCCAGGGTGAAGCTTCCCCTCTCTCGATGATGCCAGCTTTGAGCAGTCTGTTCAGTTCCACCATGACATCGTCCCACAGAGCGAGGGGAAGCCGCCGTAATGGTTAGATTTTTGGTGTCACGCTTGGGTCGATGAGCGGGTGGTGGTAGAACACCTTAATGCATCCAAGGCCCACAAACAACACCGGCGAGCGGACATGCCATTCGGAGAACACCGTCAGCACCATTGAGCCCTCTGGGTACATGATGGAGAATCCCACTTCACCCAGCAGATCGATTCCCAGCAAGTCAGCCCCCGGCGCAAAACCTGAAAGGTGAATGCAGGAAAAGTATTTAACCCACATTTCACCGAGAAGCTGATTGTGCCCGCCATTTCAATTTCAGCGTGACTGTACCCAAGCACATTGATGGTTTTGCCCGGGAAAAGTCTATTCAATGTAGCCATGCTCAGTATGGACTCACCGGCTCCTGAGACCACCATAAGCAGCACATCAACTCCGTCTAGCTGCAGGGCATACCACTTTAACAGTCCCTTCTTGGCGCCCGCTACACACCCCTGTGTCATACTTTCGGGCTCCGCCACCAGTGGTTTAATAGTGGTGGTGCAGGCCCTGGCCCAGTGATTAGAACAGCCGCAGTTATATCACCTCTTCTCTCTGGTGGGGCAGGTGGACGAGCCCGCCCAGTGACGAGGGAAGCCACAGCCATCACACAGACCCCTAGCCCCTGCCGGTGCCACAGTCCTCTGCCTTTTGGGGGTTTGCCCCGAAGTGTTAGCTACGTTGCTAGCGTCCAGACTTTGAGGGAAAACTTGGGTGGCTAGGTTCTTTTTAGCTAGCACTGGCAGGCCTAGCCGGGCAGTGGACTGTAAACTCCTCCTGTAACAGCTTTTAGTACTTTATTTTACCCATGGAAGACCCGACAGGATGGGGAAGAGGGAAAGAAAGTGTGTGAAGGGGGAAAGAAAAGGGAGGGGAACAGACAAAAAGACAAACAAACCAACAACTTAAACAAAAGACAAACTGTTTCTTCCACCGAAGATGTCTCAACACGAGTCTGGTTTCTGCACCTGTTAAAGGAGAGACACTTGTGCGTGTACGTCTGCGTGCATATATATGAGAGCGTGCGCAAAATAAGTGTGTGCATGTGAGTGGTTTGTCAGGAAACATACAAAGTGGGGGGCCGGTCGCAGCAGCTCTCCCCCCGGGAACCCTGAGTAGGCAAGGCAGCGCCACCAACCCCCACAGGACACAAATGTCCGAGGTCAGCATGCCCCAGGAAAGCCAGGCATCCGCCCCCGGAGGGACGATCAAGGGAGGCCAGGTTGCCAGGCGGCCGGCACGGCAAGCCCACACCCCTGGACCCGCCAGTCCCCTACCCCACCATTAGGGCCAACGCCTGCCCCAGCGCAAGTCCCCCCAGGCACCCCCACAGCGGGCCCTCCCCGTGCCACCGCCACACACCCCGGGGACCCCCATGCCAAAAGAAGTACCCCCACCCAGGGGAGCCCACATTGCCGAGAGGCACTACCCCCCTTAATCCAGCACCTCCCAACTTGCAGACACACCCCTCCCCACACCTTCACACCCACATGCTCCCATGCACACCCATATGCACTAACTCACTCTCAGTCACCCGGACCAACCCATTCTCTCCAAACTCACCCTTCATTCACCCTTGTTTCATAAGGCAGCTGCAAAGCAGATGCAGCGAGACTGAACACGCACCAGTGTCCGCCAGCAGCCAGGGAGACCACTGGAGCAGACCACAGAAGCAGACCCCCACCCCCGGCGCCCACCCAAGCAACTGATCAACAGACCACCGCAGGCACCCCGAGATGCCACCCGACATGCAAAGTGCCACACAAAACCGACCCACCATCACCACCTCCATTCATCACCCCCTCACTCTCACTTACTCTCATATTCAGTCCCGCTCTCACTCCCTTGGTTGTATCTATAATCAGTAGCATCCAGGGATTTTGACAACATGACGGGTCCCAGGCTCCCCACCGAGCCCCTATGCCCCCAGCAGGAGGAGGGTAACAGGGGTGGGGGAAGACCCCCATCCCACCTCCCCCCTGCACAAAACTTGGTGGGTGTATGTCAGTTATATGATGTAATTGTGTGTAAATGTGTGAACTACTAAAGTGCAATTAAAATTGGGGGAATGGTGATTGGAGCATCACTAGCCACTGCGATGGGCAGCGGGGCCCCCATCCCACAAGCCCTCACTGTCTAAAATGCAATTAAAATTGAGGTGAGGGCAGCCCCACCTTGCAGCAGAGGTATCCCCTTTAGCTTGTCTTTTAGCCACTCGTCGCTCGTACCATGTGCTAGCTTGTCCCGGACTAGCTTCTCCTCAATCGGCCCAAAGGCACACTCTCTTGCTAGGCTACGGAGTTCCATAATGAAACATTGGGTGGACTCACCAGCTCGTTGTCCGCGGTCGAAAAATTTACATCTTCACGCCGTGATGTTGGAATGGTCCCTAAAGAAATAGTACACTAAGTCCAAACATTCCTTCAATGAGCCCTTGCTACCAAGCACGAAAAATATCTGTTGGCCCTCCTCACCAAGGCAGTGAATGAGTAGGCTCCTCCGTCTCTCTTCATCTGCGCCGCTCAGGCCAGCATACACCTTGAACGTCTCCCGCCAGTGACACCATGGTATAGTTGACATACCGGAGACTGTAAAAATGGAGGTGGCAGTTTAATGCACTCTCCCATGGTTTATTCTTGTTGCCAAAATGTTATGTCTGAATAACATGAGACCGGAGCCGTGCTGAACTGAACACTGAACTAACTTTATTAAGCAACACAGCACAATATATCCACTGGCCGTAGCCCGCCTGACGTCATCACCCCCAACCCCCCGGCACAGGCTATGGCAAGCCCCAAATGCCAAATCCCCACACAACAGAGACGTTGTCTTTGTCTGGGTACTGAGTGCTCCTGTGCTTGGTGCACTCTCGCCACCTTTTGTGGGGGAATGGTACTGCATACATGTGCGAACTGAAATCTGATATTTCTATATTGTCTTATGACTGGCGCATTTGTAATTGTCTTGTTTTCTCTTCTATTGTTCTCCTGGAAGAATAATGGCTTCTCCGGGGAGTGAAGGAGGAGGAGATAGCCTGGACACTGGAATGCCACCAACCTAGAGCTCTATTCCTCCAGCTTTAGCTGCTCCCGCTGGAACCGGGAAGGCCAGCAGGAAGTGAAAGTGTAATGAACAAAGCCAGCTACGCGACCCACGGGTGGACTTCATGCAGAGGCAATTGGAGGACATGCGTAAGACCATTGAGCATACTGTAAGGCGGCAAATCAATGTATAAGACCATTGAACATATGGCTGCAAATCAGTGCGTAAGACCATTGAAATCAAGTGGCAAATGGCAAATGTGGTTTGTGGCATTTGCCAAATTTGGCAAATGTGGCAAATGTGGCGAGTGGCAAATCAACATTGCCTTTTGGGTATGCTGCTCCAGGCTCCTGTATGTGCCCCGGGACCACGTCCTGATGCAGTGTCCCTCACGGCCTCTGATAACTTGGGTAAGACTGTCAGCGCTAAAGGAGCTAGCTTTCAGGCTACAGCTCTTGGGAATTCCTTGGCCAGCTGATCATGGCCGGTGGCATGTGTGGTTGAGCCAGTCTGGATTGGCGGATACAGACAAGGCTGCTGTTTTGGAGGCTGTGGTAGCACCTCGTGAGGTGTTTGGGCCAGCAGCAGAGGCGGTGTTGGACAAGGTGCAGAAGGTGAGACTGCATATGCAGTCCTTTCATCGGCCAGGACTACCTGGTCGAGTGTCCGGAGACCTCTTGAGGGGTGTGAGAACCCACTCGTTTCAGAGCCAGGTTCCTTTCAGAGCTCGGGTCACCCGAGACAGAGGGCCTCTCGGCAGTGGGTGCAGGTTCAGCAGTACTCACATCCGCGCTCTCGGGAGCGTGTAGGCCGTGGTCCTGCCAAGCTCTGCCAGCGTCTCTGACGGTATACTTCCCCTGACATCAACCTTCTCCACAGCGCACCTCATGAGTTGGCGTCGGTGCACCTCATGTCCATGGGTGATCGATACACTGAAGTGTGGATACCGCCTACAATTCAGATCTCATTCCCCAACTTCAAGGGGTTTTGGAAGCAGAAGTAAGGACTACACTCTTTCCGCGGTTCTGGGCAGCGAGGTCTCTGCTCTGCTGGGAGAGAGCGTAATACAGTCTCTGTCTCCAGGAGAACAGAGGTGAGGCTTTTTACACTGCCCATTCCTTGTTTCCAAGCAGATTGGTGCATGATGCACAGAGCTACCGGAGAACTGACCCCCCACTGTAGCTTTCACTACTTACAGTGGCTATGTGGCCTGAGGTCAGAGAAACAGGATAGGCGCTGCCCTATACACCATATGGTGTCCCACGTGCTGTTCTGGGGGTTACAGCAGATTCTTAAATTGTATCTTAGTTTTCCCTTGTTTGAGCCAGCAGGTGTGCCTTGTGCTGGGAATGCTTTTGTTGTTCAGCTCCGGCTACCTGGAGGAACTGGCTTAACTTGTAGGTATCCAGTTAAGTACAATCGGGAGTCAAATCCATCTGTTCAGGGGGTTGCAGCAGATTCTTAAGTTGTATCTTAGTCTCCCTCATGTGAGCCGGCATGTGTGCCTTGTGCTCGAAAGGGTTTGTTTCAGCTCCGGTTACCTGGAGGAACCGGCTTAACTTGTAAGTACTCCGGTAAGTACAATAAGGGAGCCAAACTCATCTGACTGTGTTTGTGCTTTATGGCGTTTGTGCTTTATGGCATGTTGGGGCATTGTGCTCCTTTGACCTGTGGATGACGCCACCTCCAGTCTCCTCAGGACTCATTTGGTATACGGTTGCGACGTGGTTGCAGGTTTACTGAAATGAAATAAAATGTGCGTTTATGGATGTAAACGCGGTTTTGTGAATGAAAGTCCTTCATCGGTGGAGGCAGGCTCCTCCCAGTCATTAGAAAGAGGAAGAATAGGTGGATCCATCCATCCATCCATCACAGCAGTCTGTCCGGGGCGACAATGACTGTTTCATTTAGGTCTGATCAGATTCCTCCATGCAGCTCTGTCCTTCGCCCTCCGCTGCCAGGAACTCCTGACCTTGTTAACCTGGGCGACGTCCGAGCCGGTATGAGTTGCTTTCTGACTGACCATTTCATGAAGCTGCTTGCAAAGTATTTGAGTACCGCTAGCAAGGGGTATATACTGTATAAGGTGTGCATCCACAGGTGTGACTAATTTGGTATAATGCTCCTGTCCCGAGGATCCCATGTCACGTGGTTACAGGTTCACTTTGGTTCATAAAACTGTTTACACCGTAAACGCATATGCAAGATGTAATTCGATGCATGCCTTCCAACAAGTTAAACTTTTGTCTCAGGATCATCATTTGTTTTTTTGGCAAATGTGAAACAAGCCTTTGTGTTCTTTTTGGTCAGCAGTGGTTTCACCCCTGGAACTCTCCCATGGATGCCATTTTTGCCCAGTCTCTTATTGTTGAATCATGGACTAGTGTCCAAACTGAGGCAAGTGAGGCCCTCAGTTCTTTAGATGCTGTTCTGGGTTTTTGTTTTTCATCTGCTCTTGAATTTCTTTGCATCATAGCATGATGTGTTGTTTTTTGAGATCTTTTAGCCTACTTCACTTTGTCAATCAGGTTCTATTGAAGTGGTTTCTTGATTCAACAGGTCTGGCAGTAATCAAGCCTGGGTGTGACTAGATAAATTGAACTCAGCTTTCAAAAAAAAAAAAAAAGTGGTTAATCACAGTTAATTCATGATGTAACAAGAGAGGGCAATTACTTCTCCACATAGGCCCAGGCAGGTTTGGACAGCTTTTTTTTCCCCCTTAATAAATGGCATCATCATTGAAAAACTGCATTTTGTATTTACTCAGGTTATCTTTGTCTAATATTAAAATTTGTTTGATGATCTGAAATATTTAAATCTGACAAATGTGCAAAAATAAAGAACTCAGGAAGGGGGCAAATACTTTTCACAATAGATATATTCATATCATCCATTCTTATCTACTATCAAAACCTGAAGTCCACATCACTAGAAAGTAATTTTGTTGTCCTGGTTTTTGAGAAGCAAAAACCTTTGACCATTCAGCTGCACCCTGACCTTTATAAGCAGAGTTTGAACTGTAAAGCGGCCTGGTTTCCAGGGTTAGAGAGAGTATCATGGTCATCAAACACAACATTCAAGTGATTTTTCCCCTCAAGGACAGTTTTATAAAACTGCTTACAACAGGGTTTTTTTTTTTTTCCACTTCCTTGACTAGTGGAACCCGCCACATTGATATTCATTACTTTTTCCTCACAATGTAAATCATAACTTTTGTTTCACAGAAACAAAACACTGATTAAGTCCCTAAAGGGGGGTTTTCTTTGCTACAAAATACCTCGGACGATGAAATCACAAAAAAATAACCTCTGCAATTTGTTTGGAAGTGAAATTCGAATGTGAGGCGTGCTGTCGAAGCAACAGTATGTGGTTGACCGAAGTTGAGCACAGTGATGACTTTCCACCCACTTGGTCTGCTTGCTTGAAACAACAAGAGATGAAACTACATGATTCCAAGACCAGAGACCCACGCTGACCCAGTAAAATCAACATCTGAATCTCTTATTTATATCTACATGGACTCAATAACCCGCCGTCAGACAGTGGAAACATAAACACGCAGCTGTTTTGCATACTGTTGAATAGACACAGAACCTCAAACACAGCTGCTGAGCGAATATCATCTCTCCTTGTGCGGTGTGTCAGTCCTCCTGCGGCGCCGGGTTGGCGTTCAGGGTTCACTTGTCACTCATCTGGTATCCCAGCCTCGGTTTTGGTCCATATCTGTAGCAGGTGTCACTCAATATTTCCCAGCACCGCCGAAGGCTTCCCTTTTTCTTCTTCTTTACTCTGAAGTTGATTTCAAAGATTTTTTGTTTCCACTGATGTTAACTTAGAAAACAGAGGACTTATGGACATTAATGTGGGCGATACTCTCCCTGTCAAACCATTAAAATAAAAACAAACAACAATACATATGGTATACATTATGTCCATATGTTCAGTTCACACATACAGATTCGTTTCTGGCTATAGAGCAGACTACACAAATGCAATGGGAGGCAAGTTGCAAGCTCTCCCTCAACATTTTTAGAGGGAGAATTAAAGTTATCTTCAACTGTTTTCTTGAAAAGTTGCAACTTTTTCTTCATAAATTGGAATTATTGTCTAATAAAATTGTTTCTTTTTCTTGTAAATTTGTACCTTTGTTCACCTAAATTTGTGATTTTTTAAACATTTTTCTTGAAAATGGGTTATTTATTTAAAATCAGAGAAGTCAATTCCTTCTCTGTTAGGTGTCATTGATAAATTTGGAAGGATATTGGGTTCCAAAATACATTTTGGAAAATCTAATGCCTTCACATTGACCTCACCAATCTCTAATACTCAAAGCTATTTCACCATTTGTTTTTGTACAGAATGGATTTCAGTATTTAGGGATGAATGTATCCCCGAGACTTGAAGACTTATTTAATTTAAATTATCCCCTATTAATTCAAAACCTGAAACAAGAATTAGAACATTGGAGTTTATGACCTATTTCTATGGCAAATTAATGTCATTAAAATGAATATACTGCTTCATTTAAACTATTTATTTCAGTCACTTTCATGTTACCTAAACACAGTATTTTTTAAGTCTATAAACAAGATGCTGAGCTCCTTTGCTTGGAAGAATCGTCCACCAAGAGTAGCTTTTAAAACTTTAACCAAAGTTAAAGAGAAAGGGAGATTGGGACTTCCAGATCCTCATTTATATTATTGGGCTGCTCAGATAAAAGGACTGATATCCTGGGTGCAAAGGAAAAGGACTTACTGGACAGATATTGAGGAAGAACTCTTGTTATCCCCTTTCACTGAACACTTTACCATTTATTAATAACATAAACATTCTTAAATCAGTATCTAGAACCTATGTCGTTTACAATATTCTTAGGACATGGCGGAACATAAAGAAATTTTTCAGAAATCATGATAGAGTTTCTTTGTTGGCGCCACTGTCCTTTAATCTAGACCTGCCTGCTTCAGTAGGAAAATCCCTGCTCCTAAAGTGGAAGGAATTTGGTATAGAACAATTTCATCATCTGCTCAGCAAAAATTCCCTTAAGTCATTTTCAGAATTGATGTCGGAATTTAAAATCCCCTAACAGGATTTTTATAAATATTTACAAATTCGCAGTTGTATTACTACACTGATGTAAGCGGGAAGACTTTTCTGAGCTGACGGGGATGGAAGAGGTTTTGATAAATTCAAAATCACTTAAGAGAAAGATCCCTTTATTGTGTAATACGTTACGTGATCATAGCTCCTCACTGACGTCATTGAAAACGGTGTGGCAGAAAGATCTGGCATGTGACCTCACTGATGATCAGTGGGAAGCTATGTGCCAAAACATTTTTTGTTCTCTTTCCCCTAACAAAAGTATTGAGCAGAATTACAAATTCATGCATAGGATGTATCTTGCTCCTGTGCGCTTGTCAAGGATATACCCTAATTTATCCTCACAATGCCGCCACTGTACAAGAGGGGTAGGGTCAATCCTGCATATCTTCTTGACTTGCAAGATGCTGGATCAGTTTTGGCAAGATGTGCATGATTTAACTGTAAAGGTCCTAAAAATACCACTGGACAAAACTGTGGTACTCCATATGTTTGGCACAGCGCTGAACAGGACATTAGACCCACTGTCTAATGTCTTTTTTTTTTTTGCGCAAGATGGCGACCACAGTGGTCGCCATGGTGCTTCGCTGCGCCCTTTGTTTCTTTTTGTTTGTCAATTGTGTGTCTGCCTGCTCTTATACCTGTGAAGAGCTTCTAAATATCAGGACTTTCACTCCCACGGACCTACTCCCAGTTTTTTTAGCTCCTGACGCCGATCTGGTTCATTGCTTAGCTCGAAAAGTGAGACGGCGAAAGAGAGGAAGACGAGCGGGCGCTCTCGTCCGGCTCCGCAGGAGAGGCACGCGCATGGCTTTGCCTGGCATATTTCTGTCCAATGCCAATTCTCTCTCTAACAAGGTAGATGAACTGAGACTGCTGACGCGTTTGAAGGACCTCTCTTCCTCGGCTGCCCTCTGTTTTACCGAGACCTGGCTCAGGGAAAATACACCGGACAGCGCGCTGCGCCTCGAGGGATTTCAGCTGTTTCGTGCTGATCGAGACACAGAGCTCTCCGGTAAATCCTCAGGAGGTGGAGTCTGCTTCTACATCAACAGCAGCTGGTGCTCTGATGTAACGGTAATTTCCAAACACTGTTCTCCCGCCCTGGAATTTCTTTTTATTAACTGCAAGCCATTTTATTCCCTGCGGGAGTTCGCCTCATTCATCTTCGTCGCTGTGTACGTCCCTCCTGACGCGGACACGCGCGAAGCTCAGCGCGTGCTCGCGGATCACACCCAACACACGGAGCGGATTTTTCCAGACTCTCTGGTTATTGTGGTTGGCGACTTTAACCAGAGCAATCTGAGCCACGATCTCCCCCGCTACAAACAGTTTATTAAATGCCCCACCAGAGGAAAAAACACGCTGGATCACTGTTACACTACAGTTAAGGACGCGTATCGCGCTGTTCCCCGCGCTGCGCTCGGACTATCTGATCACGTGATGGTCCACCTCATTCCCACATACAGACAGAGATTGAAGCTCACTAAACCTGTTGTGAGCACTATGAAGAAATGGACCAGTGAAGCTGAGGAGAAGCTGGAAACGTGCATGGAAATAACTGATTGGGGCATGTTTAAAGGAGCCACGCATGATTTGGATGAGTACATGGACACTGTGAACTCATATATCCACTTTTGTGAGGAGAGCATTCTCCCATCGTGCACCAGGGTGAGGTACTCTAATGATAAGCCCTGGTTCACTGCTAAGCTCAGACAGATCAGGAAGGACAAGGAAGCAGCGCTGAAAAGTGGAGACAGGGGCTGCTACAGGGAGGTTAAATATTGGTTTAACAGAGAGCTGAGGAGAGCTAAATCTGTGTATTCTGAGAGACTCCAGCAGCAGTTCACTGCTAATGACTCGGCTAAGGACTGAGGCAAATCACCAATTATCGGCCTCAGGCTCCTAAAGGTCAGGATGACAAAACCCTTTGTCAAAGACTGTCCCAACACTATGCCCGTTTTGACACCTCGTCAGCTGTGTCCAACTCCCCCCCTCCCTCCTGCTCCACAGCCTCCACGATCCCTACTTCATCAAAGGCGCCCCCCCTCCTCCCCCCTGCCCTTGTCATCAGTGAGCAGGACGTGCTCAAACAGTTCTCCAGACTGAACCCGCGCAAGGCCCCCGGTCCGGACGGCGTGTCTCCCTCCACCCCGAGACACTGTGCGAAAGAGCTGGCTCCTGTCTTCACAGACATTTTTAACACCTCCCTTAAGCTATGCCACGTACCGTCCTGCCTCAAATCCTCCACCATCATCCCTGTCCCCAAGAAGCCACGGATCACTGGACTTAACGACTACAGACCTGTAGCGCTCACCTCTGTAGTCATGAAGTCCTTTGAGCGCCTGGTCCTGCCCCACCTCAAGTCCATCACCACCCCCCTCCTGGACCCGCTGCAGTTTGCCTACCGAGCAAACAGGTCTGTAGACGACGCAGTCAACCTGGCCCTCCACTCCATCCTGCAGCACCTGGACTCCCCGGGAACCTACGCCAGGATCCTGTTTGTGGACTTCAGCTCCGCATTCAACACCATCCGTCCCGCTCTGCTCCGGGACAAGCTGTCCCTGCTCAACGTGCCTGACTCCCTCTGCAGGTGGATCACCGACTTCCTGACGGACCGGAGGCAGCATGTGCGGCTGGGAAAGACTGTCTCAGACTCTGCTAGCATCAGCACCGGATCACCCCAGGGCTGTGTACTTTCCCCCCTACTCTTCTCCCTTTATACCAACTCCTGCACCTCCAGCCACCAGTCTGTCAAGTTGATCAAGTTTGTGGACGACACCACCCTCATCGGGCTCATCTCCAACGGCGACGAGTCCGCCTACAGGAGAGAGGTGCCCAGCTGGCGTCCTGGTGCAACAACAACAACCTGCAGCTGAACGCTCTGAAGACAGTGGAGATGATTGTGGACTTCAGGAAAGTCACAACCCCTCTGCCCCCCCTCACCCCCCCCCCCCAAAAAAAACCCTCTGCCCCCCCTCACCCTCACAGGCTCTCCCATCACCACTGCTGATTCCTTCCGCTTCCTAGGCACCACCATCACCAGGGACCTCAAGTGGGAGCCGACCATCAGCTCCCTCATCAAAAAGGCCCAGCAGAGGATCTTCTTCCTGCGGCAGCTGAGGAAGCTCAAGCTACCTACCAAGATGTTAGTGCAGTTCTACACAGCCATCATCGAGTCCATCCTCACCACCTCCATAACCGTGTGGTACGCAGGAGCCACTGCCAGGGACAGACTAAGGCTGCAGCGCGTCGTGCGCACTGCTGAGAAGGTGATCGGCTGCAAGCTCCCATCTCTCCAGGATCTGTACATCTCCAGGACCCGGAGGCGTGCAGGCCGGATCATAGCCGATCCCTCACACCCTGGTCACGTACTGTTTGCCAGACTAAAACCTCCCGTCACATGAACAGCTTCTTCCCCTCTGCCATCAGACTGCTGAACACTAAGTGACTTATTGACTCTTGTGCACTCTGTACAGCAGCTCAACCAGACTCATGTCAATCATCACTGTTTTCTTCCTGCATTACCGACTACACTATATGGTTCTCCACATTATCTGCTGCTCGCTAATATATTTAAACTGCTGACTAGTATTACTCACTCTTATTCTACACTTTATTGCATGTATAGTTTATTTCTTTTATTTTATCATGTTTAATGTTGCAGCATTGCACCGAGACAAATTCCTAGTTTGTGTACTACATGAACAATGGCAATAAATCTGATTCTGATTCTAGCTTGTTTACCTGGCACTGCTGAGTCACGTGATGGTACAAGACGGAGGAGGAAGGAGTAGGTAAAACCACAAGAAGAAGAAGAGGAGCAAAGTGTGCCTGCTCCATGCTGTGATGGGAGTGGCAACACAGACACAGAGTATCAATCTCGTTACACTGGTATTGATCAATATCAATACCAACGTTGGTATATTATCGATATTTGGATCGATCCATCCACCACTAGGTTCTACTGGTTAGCAGATAACTGCAAGCTAATGTTTTGGTCATATAGCCACTACTTCTGTTTGCTAGGGATGTGGGACTTTTCCCACTGTGCTGCGTCAGAGAGGATAGTCCTCTAACCTCATTTTTATTGGAGGTAAGTAACGTTAACACCATCTCTCTCTAATTATAAAACAGCAAATGCTAAATGACGATACTAACTTGTCGCTAATAGGAAACATTGTAGTGCACAGGTGTCAAACTCATTCCATGGAGGGCCAAGACCCTGCAGGTTTTACCTCCACCCAGTGGCTTCAACAGGTGTTTTCTCTGAATTTCTTCCCACTGATTGCTGATCAGTGAAAACACCTGCTGAAGAGACTGGGTGGAAGTAAAACCTGCAGGGTCTTGGCCCTCCATGGAATGAGTTTGACACCCCTGTTGTAGTGTATTAGACCATCGTATCATTTCTTTGGTTTAAATTACTGCCGAGTTTCTTAATTTTGTCTGAAAAAATATTTAGTAAAGTTGCAAGACTGCATGACAGCGGCCGCATACACACTAAATAAATAAATAATTAAAACGTGTCGGAGGAACAAACTGGTAATGTAATTTGAGTTCTAATCATGTGACTGAGTTCTTTGCGGCCTGACCTTACCACTGATCTAGACAATGACCAGGTTTAATTTTTTTAATGTTTTTGTTGGGAAGGGGGATATTTTTCCTCCCATTATATATAGATAGATGTGCGTCTCAATAAATTAGAATGTCACTCTGAATTAACAAAAAAAGGCAAGTTTGATGCAGTAATTCAAGCTAAAGGAGCCCTGACCAAGTATTAAGTGTGTGCACGGACATACTTTTCAGTCGGCTACTAGTTCTATTAAAAATCCATTCCTTTGAATTAATTCTATGTAGTATTCTAATTTTTTTCAGTAAGTGAATGTGGGGTTTTCATGAGCTATAAGCCATAATCATCAAAATTAAAACATTTGATATATATATATATATATATATATATATATATATATATATATATATATATATATATATACACTGTATATGTGTGTGTGTATTATATATATATATATATATATATATATATATATACTGTATATATATATACACACACTACCGTTCAAAAGTTTGGGGTCACTTAGAAATTTCCTTATTTTTGAAAGAAAAGCACTTTTTTTCAATGAAGATAACTTTAAACTAATCAGAAATACACTCTATACATTGCTAATGTGGTAAATGACGATTCTAGCTGCAAATGTCTGGTTTTTGGTGCAATATCTAGATAGGTGTATAGAGGCCCGTTTCCAGCAACTATCACTCCAGTGTTCTAATGGTACAATATGTTTGCTCATTGCGTCAGAAGGCTAATGGATGATTAGAAAACCCTTGTGCAATCATGTTAGGTCTGCAATGCTGTAATTGCTGCAAATGGAGGATTCTTTGACGAAAGCAAAGTTTGAAGGAAAAAATTATTATTTCAAATACAAATCATTATTTCTATCCTTGTCAATGTCTTGACTATATTTTCTATTCATTTTACAACTCATGGTGGTAAATAAGTGTGACTTTTCATGGAAAACACAAAATAATTGTCCGGGTGACCCCAAACTTTTGAACGGTAGTGTATATATATATATATATATATGTGTGTGTGTGTGTGTGTGTGTGTGTGTGTGTGTGTGTGTGTGTGTAATGAATCTAATTTTTTGCATTTGTATACTTGTATACTTTATTGATCCCCAGAGGGGAAATTGAGGGCATCCACCTGGATGGATGAAGCAGCCACAGTACGGTGCTAACCCTTAACCATTCGCACACACATTCACACCTAGGGCCACTTGAGAGTCTCCAATTAACCTAACCTGCATGTTTTTGGCCTGTGGGAGGAAACTGGAGAAATCCCGGAGTAAACCCACGCAGATACGGGAAGAACATGCAAACTCCACACAGATCACTGTTGGTCAGGGGCTGGGATCGAACCAGGGATCCCATGGCCAAGGGTGAGTTGCTTGCTGGTGCAGTGCTAACCACTGCGCCACCGCACCATCTATATAAATACAGTATGAGTTTCATTTTTTGAATTGAATTACTGAACTGAATCAACTTTTCGATGACATTTTCAATTCAAATCAATTCAGCTTTATTTATACTGCACCACATCACAACAGAAGCCATCTCGTGGCGCCACAGTGCAGAAAAAAACCACACAGTCTCAGAAAAACCCAGCAATCAGACGATCCCCTATGAGCAAGCACTTAGCAACAGTGGAGAGGAAAAACTCCCATTTGGCAGGAAGAAACCTCTAGTAGAACCAGGCTCAGGGAGGGGCAGTCATCTGCTGCAACTGGCTGGGGGTAAGGAGATATGGAGAGGACAGACATAAAGAACATAACAGTAAGATGCCAAGTACATTATTGGAGGTCAACCAGCAGTATGGATCAAATAACAGAACAAAAGTGGGGTTAAGACACACAAAATCCCTCCTTAAATGTAAGCTATATTAAAAAAGGAAGGATTTTACCCTGACTCAGAGTGGTAACTGGTTTCAGAGAGAAGGAGCTTGGTAGCATAAGGCTCTGCCTCCCACTGTACTTTTGGAGATTCTGGGCACCACAAGTAAGCTAGCATTTTGGGACCATAATGCTCTATTAGGATGGTAAGGTAATATCAGATCTTTTATATATTGGGGGGCCTGATTATTAAGAGCTTTGAAAATAAGAAGAAGGATTTTAAACTTGATTCTAAATTCTATGGGAAGCCAATGAAGGGAGGACAGAACCGGGGAGATATGATCTCTTTTTCTAGAACCAGATAAAACTCTAGCAGCAGCATTTTGAATCAACTGAAGATTTTTTTAAGGATACTTTAGCACAACCAGATAATAACGAATTACAATAATCTAATCGAGAGCTGACAAAGGCATGAATCAGTTTCTCAGCATCATTCAGAGACAAGATGCTCCTGATCTTGGCAATATTGCGCAGATGATAGAAGGCAGTCTTAGAAACAGTTTTAATATATGAATTAAAGGACAAATCCTGATCAAAAATAACTCCAAGGTTCCTCACAGAACTGTTCAGAGTAAGAGTGGCGGTATCTAAATTAAGGGCATAATTTGAAAAGGAATTTCTGAGATGTTTTGGGCCAACAAGAATGACTTCAGTCTTATCAGAGTTTAATAGTAGAAAATTACAAGTCATCCAAGCTTTGATGTCCTTAAGACAGGCATCTAACTTGGCTAATTGATTACAATCATCAGGCTTCATTGACAGGTATAGTTCTGTGTTGTCTGCGTAACAGTGAAAATGTATACAGTGCTTTCTGATGATATTGCCTAATGGGAGCATATATAAACTAAAAAGAGTAGGGCCCAACACAGATCCTTGTGGAACTCCGTGACTGAGCTTAGAGTTGGAAGAAAATTCATCAGTGATGTGAACAAACTGAAATCTATCGGACAAATAAGATCTAAACCACTGCAATGGAGTTCCACTCAGTCCAACAAAGTGTTCTAATCTATCAAGTAGAATGGCATGATCGATAGTGTCAAAGGCTGCACTGAGATCTAAAAGAACAAGGACAGAGACAAGTCCATTATCAGATGCGATCAGGAGGTCATTAGTGACCTTCACTAAGGCAGTTTCAGTGCTGTGATGAGCTCTGAACCCAGATTGAAACACCTCAAACAAACCAACTCCCTGCAAATGGTCAGATAATTGCGCAGCAACAACTCTTTCCAAGATTTTTGAAATCAAAGGCAAATTAGAGATTGGTCGATAACTGGCCAAAACTTTTGGATCGAGCATTGGTTTTTTGAGTAAGGGTTTAATTACAGCAGTTTTGAAAGCCAGTGGTACATAACCCAGAGTTAAAGAAGAATTAATTATAAGAAGAATACGGCTACCAATAATTGGGAAGATAATTTTAAATAACTTGGAAGGAATAGGGTCCAAAAAGCAAGATGAAGACTTAGATGAGGAAATTATTTTATCCAACTCTAAGAGGTCGATTGGAGTAAACTTATCTAAGCAGATATCAGTTGAGGGAGTTGTAGTAGTTAATGTACTTGAGTTTGCGGTAGGAAGAATCTGACTGATTTCATCTCTAATAGATAAAATTTTAAGATTGAAAAAGTTCAGAAAGTCCTGACTAGAAAGCTCAGGGGGGGACGCGAGGATTGACCAAGTCCTGGCTCTTTGTAAGCCTGGCTATAGTGTTGAAGAGAAACCTGGGGTTATTCTTGTTTGCTTCTATTAATGCAGAATAATAGCTTGATCTAGCTTTTATAAGAGATTTTTTATAGATTAAGAAATGATTTCTCCACGCTAAGTAGAATTCATCTGAATTAGTTGAACGCCATTTCCTTTCCAGTTGACGGGTTTTCTGTTTTAGGCCACGAGTTTCTGAGTTAAACCAAGGGGTTAGAAATCTCTGGTTGGACTTTCTTTTTTAAAGGGGCTACCAAATCTAGAGTCCAATGCAAAGAGGCAGTAACACTATCAACCATGCTATCAATCACAAATGGAGCAGACTCTCCATCATTTATTTCTGTTGTTTCTGTTGTGTTGACCCACGGCATAGAGGAGACAATCTGCAAAAATTTGGCAACAGCGTCATCAGAAAGACATCTGCTGTAGTAGTATTTTTCTTTAGGAAACAAGTGATTAGAGATAATGAAATCAAAAGTTAACAGACAATGGTCAGACAGTACGGGATTATGAGGAGACACTACCAGATTTTCGATATCTATACCATAAGTCAAAACAAGGTCCAATGTATGATGGAAATGATGGGTGGAATTTTTTACTTTCTGGGAGAACCCCATTGAGTCTAAAATTAAATTGAATGCCTTATTAAGACAATCACTCTCTACATCAACATGTATATTAAAGTCCCCTACAATAATTATTCTATTGGATTTAAGCACTAAATCAGCTAAAAATTCAGCAAATTCCCATAGAAACTCTGAATAGGCCGAGGGAGGACGATAAACTATGGCAAAGAGAATTGGGTTCAAGCCGAGATTGCCAACAAGCCCCACACTGAGGACCAAACTTTCAAAGGAATTAAAACATAATTTTTGCTTAACATTAACATGTAATTTAGAACGGAAGATTGCTGCCACTCCACCACCACGACCTGAACCTCTGGGGTTATGACAGTTTAAATACCCAGAGGGAGTTGATTCATTCAGACCAACATAATCATCTTGCCCGAGCCAGGTCTCTGTGAGGGATAGTAGATCGATCTGATGATCGATTAATAGATCATGAACCAGAAGAGACTTAGAAGTTAGAGACCTAATATTTAATAGACCACATTTAATTTTTAAATTTTGGGGAGGAACAGAGCCCAATTTATTAATTTTAGGGACTTGAGGCTGGATTTGAATTTTACCAACATTTTGTTTAATCAATTTGGGATGTTTATGCATTTATTTTTATTAAATTTTTTATTAACTTTCGAGGGAGCAGAAAAAGGTTCTCTGAGGAAGGAGACAGGGGCAAAGTTGAAAGGTGGTGGATGAGGAGGAGCTGCAGAAGTGCGTGTGTTTTTCAAGTTGTGTTGTATTTGTCCTGGGTTACAATATTTAGGGCAACGGGAGACAGACACAATCTCTGTAGGATTATAAATCAAAGGCTGATCCAAATGGTGAAGACCACCTGAATTAATGGGATCGATACAAGAAATGGGAACAGAACCAAAAAAAGGGCAGTTTGGCAAACCCAGAAGCTTCAGAGCGAGTAAACACACCAAGTCCCAGTCACTGTACCGGTACCAAAAAACACCGAATGGAATAGAATAGATTGTCTCTTAAAACACGTGCACCAAGTCTATTTGGGTGGATGCCGTCAGGACTCATAAGTGATGGGCGGTTCCAAAATAAGTTAAAATTGTCAACAAAACCAATGTTAAAAATAGGACAAGTAAAACACAGCCAAGAATTAAGACTGAGAGTTCTGCTAAAACGATTGCAGCCTCATCTGAGAGGTGCCAAAGGCCCAGAGATGAGCGCACGTCTGCCACAGTTCATAAGAGTGGACAGAAGGCTCCTGAAGTCACTTTTTAAAATCTCCGATGCTTCATCTGGGATGTTATTGCATCCCACATGCACAACGACAGTTTGTACGTGGGGGAATTCATTTAGCAGGTCAGGGATAAGAGCCTCAATGTCAGAGACTTTAGCCCCGGGAAAACAAAAAAACAAAAAAAAACGAGTGATGCAGTACCAGCTTCTGACGCTCCTCATGATTGAGTCACCAATTACCAGTGTTGTCTGGGGGGGTTTTGTCGGTGGATTCTGACGAGGAGAGTAATTTTGTAGAGGGTGATGATGTTGTTGCGAAGGCCGGGTGATGCACTCTCTTCTATCTGGAGCTGGTGTGTAATCTGACACACCCAAGGTGGTCTTAATCCGGGGTTTGAGGACATGATCCACCGCTGAAGGAGAGGAGGGAGGATGAGGGGCGTCCACGGGCGGACGGCCAGTGTCCAGGTGGGGAAAATCCTCCAGGGAAAGGATATCAAATCTGTTTTCTAAGGACACGGGAAGAGAAGAGGCACAGCCTTTTCTGGTCGATTGACGATGGTTGTTAGCTGGTCAAACCAAGGTCCAGGGCACGCATTGAGGATGAGAGGGACCAACCGAGGCTTTGGGTTTAGCCCCAAGACAAAACCAGTGTTTGTTGCTGTGGTCATGGACGTCTGCAGAGGCTGGAGCAGGAATAGAGGTAGATGGAGAAGCGCTGAGCTCACCCAAGTAAGTAGCCATCTCTGCCAGCTGCAAGTCGGTAGCCGGAGCCGATGTTCACCCGAAAATGATGGTGTTGAGGTGGTCTTTGGCCTTCCGAATCTTATAAAGGTTGGAGAGCCTCGTTTCAAACTCAGAGATCTTACTGAGGAGAGATAAACAGTGGGTACATGTCGGAGAAGGAGCCATGGCGTTCCAGGCGCTGAGATGGATGGATAGCCCGCCAGCTAGCCAAAAACAGCTAAAATAGCTAAAAACAAGTTAGCTGAAAGTTAGCTAAAAACAGCTAAAAGGCTAAAAACAGGCTAGCAGGAAGCCTAGCCCGGTAAAAAGCAGCCCAGCAGGGGATCGAACCTACTCACGCGTCCAAACAGGCTTTTAGGCGAGGCCAATATCGAGCTAACAGCAAACAAAGACTAGTAACAAACAGAGATAAAAATTTAAAAATGAAATCAATAAAAACAAACGAAAGCAGAGAAAATAGTACTCTGACGACTTCTGTTGGCGGTTTAGCGAGCATTCGCTCCCTGATTTATTGAGCTGCACCTGTAGATAGGTTGATACTTCCCTGAAGGAAATTGTTTTGTTGCAGCAGCATAGTGCAGAAGGCACAGACGATAATACAATACTAACTAGAAAAGCACTCGGAGAGCGCAGACCTCTGCCAAGCGCCACAGTTCCCCCCATACAGTGTTTTACATCATAAATATTAATCCTACATTTATTGTGTGTACGTTTTCAGATTCCTTGACCATGAAAACATATGAGTAGCAATTGGATTCACATGGATAGGATTAGTGGTTCAGTAGTTATTCAGGAAAATCGCATTTCGCATAATGGCGGTTTTCCGGATCACCACCAAAATGTAAACATCTGTAGGATACCCCATTTCTGACAATCTGTGAAAATTTCATGAAAATCCGTCCATAACTTTTTGAGTTATCTTGCTAACAAACAAACCAACGCCGATGAAAACATAACCTCCTTGGCGGAGGTAATTAAGCTGCAATTAAAATGAAATAGAGAATTAAAAAAGTTTAAAATTATAACAGTATCTGTCCTTACCTCCCTCCCTCCATCTGTCCATACATTGTGAGATAGGTCCTTGGTGGAGGTATACGTTCATGGATCACCTCCAAAATCTTATGGATTCATCCTTACGGCAAGGGCCACTTCCGGTGAAAATTTCATCCAACTCCATCCTTTAGTTTTGTTTTTATTTCATAATCCGGCTAACAGGCAGACAGATTGCCAAATGCTGCCAAAAACATTACCTTCCACCATTGCTTGGTGGAGGAAAAATCTATTTTTATGAAAGATAACATACATATTTTATCTCATGACCCGTCAGTCACAAGCTGACAACATGATGACATAAATGCTTCCTGCAAGCCTGACATATTTAGCTGCAAATCAAGTTAATATGGATTATATTAAGGATTACATGTCAACAGCTACTTTACTACATGACTTTAATTTTCTATATATAGCATGTACTGAGATTTTGAAAAAAAAAATTGAGCATTTTCCTCAAATTATATGTGATATATAAACCAAAGTTTATTATCAGCTCCTCTAACAAGTCTCATCCTTTTGCAGCAGTAGAAGAAGGAAAAAGAGACCGAACACCTCCGGCTCTAAGAACTTATACTTGCACATAACAAAAGACATGCAAATCCAAAGCTGACATCCCTCCTTATCTTAATCCCCCCATTGTCTTTGTACTCCTCCTCATGGCCCTGGGGGGTGAGGGCAGCTCCTCCGGTCTCCACCGCAGTGCCTGGGAAACTCTTTAATCCTCACTGGCGGTTGAGATCTCTTTGTCCTGTTCTGAGGTGTGAAGTCGCCTTACATATGTAATCACCAAACATTCTCACATGCTTCAACATATGTAGGTTATGGAATATATGATTAATATAGACCACAGCCCCCCCCCACAAACGACTAAGAAAAGGACAATAGAAAAATTCACAGTTTAAGATAATTACTATGACATACTAACTGCTACACCTCTTGCCACAGAAGAAACTTTCCAGCAGCCATGCTCCTAAGAGAGTTCAGTGGTAATCATAACAGCATAGTAATATCACAAGTCGGTCCTAAACTGTTACAGCACAATTAGTGAACAACTGTTGAGTAGTTTGCATCAGTCCCTGTGCCGTCTGGGTTTTAATCTTCTCCCGAATCTGCTGTGGGTCCGCTTGGGCGTCCTGCTGGGACCTTCCTGTAAGGAATCTGCAGCTTGGGGAGGAGAGTGATTAATTGTTCCCTGCAGGGGGGCTGAGTCTTTTCTCTTGGGGGCTCTACCCTGCCGAGGTGCTCTCGCCAACTGTGCAGGCTCGTCTCTCAACAAGAAGGCAGGTTTAAGTCTGTCAATGCTGACTGTTTCTTTTCTATCCCCAAAATCAAGCACAAAATGCTTATCACCAGGTTCCAGCACTCTGAATGGCCCATCGTATGCTGGGCGGAAAGTTGGTTTTAAAGCTTCATGCCTAACAAAAACGAATTCAGCGTTTTTTAAAGCTTGGGGGACAAAAACCCGTGGAAAAGAGTGATGTGCCGGTCCGGGGAGAGAGTCTGGTCCGTTGCTGCCTAAAAACCTCGAGGCTGGAAGATGCCCAGGCTCTGGGTTCTCTGGTAAAAATTCACCTGGGAGCCTGAGAGGTTGTGCAAAAACTAATTCTGCTGGGGAGGCGTCTAGATCCTCTTTGGGCGCAGCACGCAACCCCAATAAAACCCAGGGAAGTTTATTTACCCAATTTGTATCCGTTAGTGAGGCTCTGAGGGCGGCCTTTAAAGATCTGTGAAAACGTTCGCATAACCCATTAGCCTGAGGGTGATAAGCGGTGGTGCGGTGAATTGTTGCCCCTAAGCTGCTGGACATGGCTGACCAAAGCTCCGAGACAAATTGAGGCCCCCTATCGGACGTGATGTCCGATGGGACGCCGAAACGTGCCACCCAGTTTGTCAAAAAAACGCGAGCGACTTCCTCCGCTGTAGTTGATGCCAGAGGGACTGCCTCTGGCCAGCGTGTGGTGCGGTCTATCATCGTTAACAGGTGTGTGAAACCTTGGGAGGAAGGTAGTGGTCCCACGAGGTCGACATGAACGTGGTCGAACCTTCTAGCAGGGATTGGAAAAGGCTCCAGAGGGGCTTTTGTGTGTTTGTGTATTTTGGCGCGCTGACAGGAAATGCAAGTTTTTGCCCATTCTTTTACGTTTTTGCGCAGGCCGGGCCACACAAACTTTTCGGCGACCATTTTAACCGAGGCGCGCACACCTGGGTGCGCGAGGGAGTGAATTGAGTCGAAAATACGGCGGCGCCATGTAGCTGGGACTAACGGGCGCGGTCAGTCGGTTGAGATATCGCATATTGGGGGGGGCACGCCGTCGCGTAAACCCCTTTCCTCCAGCCTTAACCCTGTTGGTCCAGACAAGAGTGTGCGCACGTCCGCGTCACTACTTTGTTCCTCTGCCATGGCTGCATAATCTATCCCTGCATGGATTGGGGCCGCGTATGTGTCCGCGTTGGTGAAGAGTTCTGCGGCTGAGGTAGTATAATCTGTCTCCTCGCGCTCTGACGATGTCACAGCGCGAGAGAGACAGTCTGCTACCACGTTAAGTTTGCCTGCCACATGTCGAATGTCTGTGGTGAACTCTGAAATCGCAGCCAGCTGTCTTTGTTGCCTGCCTGACCACGGTTCGGAAATTTTAGCCATAGCAAAGGTGAGCAGTTTGTGGTCTACAAAAGCCGTGAAACTCCGCCCTTCTAACCAGAACTGGAAGTGGCGGATGGATAAATGAAGCGCTAGCAGCTCCCTGTCAAAAGTGCTGTATTTACGCTCAGTTTGGTTTAGCGATTTGCTGAAGAATGCCAAAGGTTGCCAGATTCCGCTGACATGTTGTTCTACAACTGCCCCTATAGCTAGGTCCGAAGCATCTGTGGTTAGCGTAATGCGGGCCGAGGGATCGGAGTGAACCAACAATGTGGCATTAGCTAGGGTGCTTTTAACTTCCGCGAAGGCGCGTTCGCGCTCCGGGGTCCATTCGACCGCGTTGGAAGCTTTTTGTTTTCTGAGCGCGTCATATAGGGGCTGCATGAGCTGAGCTGCGTGGGGGAGGAAACGGTTGTAAAAATTAACCATTCCTAAAAATTATTGCAGCGATTTGACCGTTTATGGCCGTGGGAAACTTTTTATCGCGTGAACTTTGTCTGGAAGTGGGACTGCCCCCTTCGGAGAAACTCTGTGTCCTAAAAAATCAATTTGTGACACGCCGAATTTGCATTTGGCTGGATTGATTATTAACCCGTGCTCTTCTAGCCTCTGAAAAACCATAGTGAGATGCTGCTCGTGTTCTTCCTCAGAAGGGCTGGCTACCAGCATATCGTCGAGGTAGACAAAAACAAAAGGGAGGTCGCGTAATACTGCGTCCATCATCCGCTGAAAGGTTTGAGCCGCGCCTTTGAGGCCGAAAGGCATTCGCAAAAATTCAAAAAGGCCGAAAGGGGTTATTACAGCTGTTTTAGGAATATCCTCTGCTCGAACTGGGACTTGATGATAACCGCGGACCAGGTCTATTTTTGAAAAAATGCGCGCGCCCGCCAGATGCAGTGAAAAATCCTGAATGTGAGGAATTGGGTAGCGGTCATGCGCTGTCGCATTGTTTAATCTGCGGTAATTGCCGCACGGTCTCCAAGAACCGTCGGATTTCGGAACCATGTGAAGTGGTGAGGCCCAGGGGCTTTTCGAGCGTCTAATAATGCCTAATTTTTCAAGGGTGGTAAACTCGTCCCGAGCTATGGCGAGCTTGGCTGCATCTAAGTGCCGAGCTTTGGCAAATATGGGTGGGCCCGTTGTGGGAATAAAATGTTCAACCCCGTGTTTAGCCACTGTGGCTGAGAATTTGGGAATTGTGAGTGCTGGAAATTGGGTGAGGAGTTGATCAAACTTACCTCCTGCTGTGGTGACGCTGGCCTGCACAGGTGGTGGAGAAAGCCGGGCTGAGCAGGGAATAGAAGCAAAGGACAGTGCATTAACCAAGCGTCTGTTCGCTAGATCAACTAATAACCCATGTGCACACAAAAAATCTGCGCCCAATAAGTTAAAACTCACCGCCGCTACAACAAATGTCCATCTGTAGTTGCGGCCGTGGATGCAGAGGGGCAGGCTCTTTTCGCCAAAAGTGTCGATGGTGGAGCCGTTGGCTGCCACCGCTCCATTGCCCCAGGGGCCCATGGCCCGGTCTGCTTGGGAGGGCATGACAAAACTTAGTTGAGCTCCCGTGTCGATAAGTAACCGCTTGCCGGTGTGTCCGTCAGTCACATATAAAAGCTTGCTTTTTTCGCCTAGAACCGCCGCTGTTAACGGCTCTCGGCTTCGGCGTTTTCCGGAAATTGTGAATTTGCAGGGGGGAACGCATTTGTAAGCCTTCTCGGCGAAGCGGTGGTGGTAATAACAAACGTCGCTCCGTCTGTTGCATCCTGGCCGTGTCGCTGTCACCGCGGGCTGATTCTGCTCGGTGATTTGTGGCTCCTCGTGGCTCCGGACATCTGCGGATGCTGCTGTGGGTGTCTGCTCCTTGCAGGCGTTGACGAGCCGTTGAGCTTCGTGAGCCAGCGTGAGGAAGTCTTGCTGGGTGCTGCATCGCATGTTGGCCAGCGTCCCTCTCATGTGTGGCGGCAGCGTACTGAGGAATATGAAATGGAAGAGGAAGTTGTCATTGTCCTCTTCTTTAAGTTGCAGCAAGTCCTCCATGAGGGCCTTGGGTCTGCATCCTCTGTGGCCGTAAACCGCCAGGATCCTCTCGGCTCTCACCTCGGCTGAGGGGACGTAATTTGCCACGATGGTCGCTTTCAGTTCTTCATATTTGTCCTGGGCCGGCGGCCGCCGGATTATACTCCGCGCACATCTCGAAGTGGCGGCGTTGAGTTTGGCGACGATGTGATAGAACTTTGTATCATCAGCCGTGATGCCCGCAAGTGCAAACTGGCCTTCAGCTTGCTGAAACCACGATGCGGGGTCTTCCTGCCAGAAGTCCGGTAGGTTGACGGTGACGGCGTTTGTGTAGACCGTCACTGATGTGTCCGCAGGGTGAGAGTGCCTTGCTTCGGCTCTCTCCGCGGCGCTGGTGCTCGGTTGAGCCCTCTCTATCACTTCTGCCGTGGGGGAACGTCGTCCATCTGTTCCCCTGTCTACATGGGCGCTGGCGTCTGCCTGGGTCGCCACAGATGAGTCGATCGTGGGGGAACGCCTCTGGTCCATCCTCGCGTCAGGGTCACCAGTGTAGAAGAGCTTGGAAGAACGAGGCGATGTGATATATAAACCAAAGTTTATTATCAGCTCCTCTAACAAGTCTCATCCTAGTGCAGCAGCAGAAGAAGGAAAAAGAGACCGAACACCTCCGGCTCTAAGAACTTATACTTGCACATAACAAAAGACATGCAAATCCAAAGCTGACATCCCTCCTTATCTTAATCCCCCCATTGTCTTTGTACTCCTCCTCATGGCCCTGGGGGGTGAGGGCAGCTCCTCCGGTCTCCACCGCAGTGCCTGGGAAACTCTTTAATCCTCACTGGCGGTTGAGATCTCTTTGTCCTGTTCTGAGGTGTGAAGTCGCCTTACATATGTAATCACCAAACATTCTCACATGCTTCAACATATGTAGGTTATGGAATATATGATTAATATAGACCACAACTACATTATTCAAAAAACAACTCATGAATGGGGGATCATATTTTGCACGGTGGCGCAGTGGTTTAGCACTGTGGCAGCACAGTTTACCCTCGGCCGGGGGATCGCAGGGATCATGAGATCGTGGGTTCGATCCCAGCCCCCGACCAACAGTGAGCTGTGTGGAGTTTGCATGTTCTCCCCGTGTTGCGTGGGTTTACTCCGGGATTTTTCCGGTTTCCTCCCGCATACCAAAAACATGTAGGTTTAGGGCGCTCGCGCACGCAGCGACCGGCAGCCAGTGGCTTGTCACCAGACTGCAAACCAAATCTACCTACGGGTACAAATAAGTAACAAAAAAAAAAAAAAAATATATATATATATATATATTTTGAAGGGAAAAATTTACAAGAATAAAGCAACAAAATTAAAAGAAAATAGTTTAAATTTATTAGAACAAAAGCTGCACATTACATTTTTTTTTTTTTTTTTTTCTCATTACTTTACTAAGTTTTTCTCGTAAACTTGGAATATTTTTCTTGGAAATATAATGTTAACTTTTCCTGATTAATTTGTAGCTGTTTCTTGGTAAATTTGTGACTTTTCTAATAAATTTAATGGATTTTTTTCTATGAATTTGCCACTTTTGGGGATAAATTTGTCACCTTTGTTACACATAAATTTACAACTACTGTATATACTCACAAATCTGTAAATTTGCAACTTTTTCTTATAAATTTTCAGCATTGTTTGTAATAATGCATCAGATTTATATAGCACTTTTCATGGACACTCAAAGAGGCTTTACAATGGATACATTATTCATTCACTCCACAGACACTAGTAGTGGTAAGCTATTGCTGTAGCCACAGCTGTGCTGGGGCAGACTGACAGAAACATGGCTGCCAATCTGCACCAATGGCCTCTCCGACCACTACTGAATATTTATACCCAGTGTCATGGACACTGGAGGCAAAGTGGGTAAAGTGTCTTTCCAGAGACACAACGGAAGGATGGCTGGGAAGAGTAGGATTTGAACCACCAACGCTCCAGTTATGGAATGACTCACTCTACCTCCTGAGCCACTGCCACCCCTTATTCTTGTACATTTGCATCTGTATACTCCATGTGATACATGCAGTTAAACTGTATTTAACTGTCCTCACTCTTTATGGGGATGGGAGGGATGGTAGCTTAACAAGGTGTTGATTTTTGCTCATTTCGCTAACAACTGGGATGGCATCCCCCCCCCAATACTCTACTGTGTCATGAGAAGCATGATTCTTTTGAACATTATGTTTTGTCCTTGATTAGTTCTAGTTTTCTTGCTGCTCCTTAGTTTATTTTTCTGTGTCCATTATCGCTGCAAAGGAGGTAATATTTTGTTTTTCTTTCTGTTTGTTTCAGTCTGTTAGCAGGATTACACAAAATCTACTGGATGGACTTGGGTGAAATTTTCACCATAGGTGGCTCTTGGATTATGGATGAACTGATTGCATTTTGGAAGTGATCCATGAGTGCACACCTCTGCCCAGGCCCTACATTGTTGCAAAGTGTTGGCAGGATTACACAAAAACTACAGACAGACCTGGATGAAATGTTTGCCAAAGGTGGCCCTTGGGCTATGGACAAACCTGTTACATTTTGGAAGTGATCCATGAGTGCATACCTCCACCAAGGGTTGTTTGGGGGGTTGTGGCGGAGAGGTAGTACCTTGGTAGGAGAACAGGTGCCCTGTCTCCTCAGGTGGTTCGAATACCCTGGTCCCCAAGCCCACCCCAGCTCGTACGTATGGCTCCTCGTAGCTGCCGTGGGTACAGTAGCGGCCACAACCCGGGCAACGGCGTCACCTCATGGCTAAACTACATACGGGTACCCAGCATAGAAGACCTCTCTGGGGAATGGAGGAACATCTGTCCTCCCCCTCTTGTACCCCCAGTCATGGGTTAAATGATTAGCTTTTGCAACAGCTGTGAGGGCAGTCCTTGGAATGAGGATCCTGGTCTGTTGCTGCGCCTGCCCCAGTGGCTGCACGTTGCGGTTTCCGCTCCTACTGCTGAAGCTGGGTGTCAGGAAAAGAGGGTGGCCTTGGACTTGCACACTCCACCGCCACCATAATCATCAGGTGCAAGTGTCTTCTTTTGGCTGCTGCATTACTTACCATCAGTATCATTATCACATGCATAGAAGTCCTGCCGGGAGGAATGAGGTGGTGACGGGGGCAGGAAGAGGATGCTTCTGGGAGCCTCTAGTCACATCTCTCCATGCATGGCGGTCCGAGTGTGATGGTCGCTCTGGTGTTGACCCGAAGCAACAGCCCAGTTCGTATCCTGCCCGGATGACAAGGCAGCCCTTTTTAGGGCTAGCACTGCCTTCTCCAGATGGAGAGAGGGGGAGAAAAGGACCCCTAAAGAAAGCTTGCTCCATTTTGGCTTGCTCTCTAGCAACGGCAGGCTGGCCATCCACGTCTGTGGTCGAAAAATGAAAGAAATGAAGAAAGCAAAAAACACAATAAACATAGCCGCTTGGAATGTCCATACCCTCCAAGACAGTGACAACAGCCTGCAACGTCGGACAGTCATTGTGGCTCAAGAATTACTCCGCTACAAAATCGCAATAGCTGCCCTTAGTGAGACTCGGTTGCCTGACTCGACACAGATCACTGAGCATGGGTCTGGCTACACGTTCTATTGCAGTGGGTGCCCGATTGACAAGGCACAACAGTCGGGAGTCGGCTTCACCCTCAAGACATGTTACATCAACCTGCTTGACTCTCTACCGCATGGGGTCAGTGATCGACTTTTGGTGCGCCGCCTGAAGCTAGATACTGGGTACATAACATGTATTAGTGCGTATGCACCAACTATGACACACACAGAGTAGAGCAAGGAACGGTTCTATGAGGAACTAGACCGCATTATTCAAGCCACTTCTCATACCGACAAGTTGGTGGTCCTAGGGGACTTCACCGCTCATGTGGGAGCCGCATGGACCACCTGGTAGAATGTTATTGGCTACCACAGTGTTGGAAAGGAGAAATCCAATGGCACCTTGTTCCTCTCCTTATGCGCCCAGCTTCAATTATCCATTACCAACATGTTCTACCAACAGGCGAACAAACTGAAATCCACATGGATGCACCCACGTTCAGGCCATTGGCATCAGATTGACTTTGTCATTACACGACAGCGGGACATCAAGGATGTGCATCTTACCAGAACAATGAGGGGAACGACATGTCTCTCAGACCACAGGTTGTTGCGGTCAAGAGTTGCGTTCTCCTTCAAGCCCCCACGGCGCAGGGTTCAGAAGACACCTGTGAAGAAGCTCAAAGTGGCCAAGCTCTGCTCACTGGAGACCAGGACCCAACTGAAGCAGCAACTTGTCATGAAACGTACTGACTTTGACAATGCCCTTTTTGAAACCACTGACAGCCATTGGACTTTACTTCGTGATAATATCTGTGAAGTGGCGGAGGAAGTTCTCGGCTTCAAACGCAAGTATCGGGGTTGGTTCGATGAAAACGATGTAGTAGCCATCCAATTGTTGGACTGTCTTCGCCATGCCCATCTTGAGTATGTGAATGATAAGAGCTCGATTGCAAAAAAGGACACCTACCACCATGTCCGGCAGACAGTGCAGGTTTTGCTGCGTAGTATGGTGGACCAGTGGTGGATTGCTAGAGCTGAGGACCTCCAGGAAGCTGCAAACAAGAACGATGTGAAAATGTTCTACAATGGCCTGAAGGCAGTCTACGGTCCGACATCACAGGGCAGTACACCAGTGTACTCTTCGGACGGTCAGATGCTCATTAGGGAGCCGGCTCTCGTCCTGGAGCATTGGGTAGAACACTTTAATGGTGTCCTGAATTGCCAGTCTGTGATCTCTGATGAAGCCATTGCACAGCTTCCTCAGAGACCTATCATAGAGGAGCTGAATGTCCCACCGACGGTTACTGAGATTAACGATGCCATCAAACAGACGTCTAGTGGTAAGGCAGCTGGTGGAGATGGTATCCCGGCGGAGATCTATAAGTGTGGCAGTAACATCGTCGTCACCCATCTCGCCCAGTTATTTGCCACCATATGGGAGCAGGAGGCGGTTCCATAAGACTTCAAGGATGCAATGATTGTTCATCTGTACAAGCATAAGGGAAATTCCCACTGCTGCGATAACCATAGAGGAATGTCACTCCTTGCCATCGCCGGTAAGATTCTAGCACGTGTGATCATAAACCGCCTCAATCACTATGTTGTCGACAACATCCTTCCCGAGAGTCAGTGCGGCTTTCGAGCAGGATGAGGCACCATTGACATGATGTTTGCAGCCAGGCAAATACAAGAGAAGTGCCGAGAACAAAATTGTGATTTGTTCATAGTGTTCGTAGACCTGACTAAGGCCTTCGACTCTGTTGGGAGAGAGGGCTTGTGGAAGCTGCTCACCAGGGTTGGGTGCCCTCCTAAGATTGTCAGTATCATCCACTCATTCCACGATGGCATGGTCAGGCAGGTGGTTGAGAGTGGTTTAAACTCCAATCCATTCCCTATCATCAACGGCACTCAGCAGGGTTGTGTTATGGCCCTGCTGCTCTTTAGTATTGTCTTCGCCGCAATGCTCCTTGATGCTTTCAAGGACTGCAACAGGGGTGTAAGGATCCACTTTTGCACTGACGGCAGTGTATTCAACTTGCAATGTTTAAAGGCTAAAACAAAGACGTCATGCATGATGCTGCGAGATCTTCTCTATGCCGACGACTGCGCGCTCATTGCGCACACTCTTGAAGACGCACAGTTCATCGTTGACCAGGTTGCTAGAGCAACAAATCGTTATGGACTCACTATAAGTATCAAGAAGACAGAGGTTTTACATCAACCTCATCCTGGTACGCTCCCGATAAATCCTGTTATTACCATCGGTGGTGAACCCCTCAAGGCAGTTGACAAGTTCTTCTACCTACCATCTCGCAGAATGCTAAGATTGATGATGAAGTTACCCACCGCATCAGCAAGGCTAGCGCATCCTATGGACGCCTACAGCATCGTTTGTGGTGGAAGTGTGGCATTTATCTAAGCACCAAGATCAAGGTTTATCGCACCGTTGTTCCATCTACACTTCTCTATGGGTGCGAGTCATGGACAACCCATCATCCCCATGTGATGAAACTTGAACAGTTTCACATACCGTGTTTAAGGAAGCTGTGTGGAATCACGTGGCCAGACAAAGTTGCCAATACTGAAGTCCTCCGTTGCTGCAATATCACCAGCATTGAGTCTATCATACGTGCCCAGTTGCATTGGACCGGCCGTGTTGTTCGGATGACAGATGGGGTGGTCAATGGAAGCGGTATAAAGACGTGCTCAAAGCCTCACTTAAGTCGTGTGGGATTGATCCTATGACATGGGAAATGCAGGCCAAGAACCGCCCCCCTTTAGCGAAAGATCTGCCTTGAAGGTGTTGACTTCTTCTTCTCGAGAGAGAACTGTTTGTTTGGATGCCCGCCACGAAGCATGTCACTGTGCCGCCAAGCAACAGAGACGTCTACAGCAGTCGGTGTCACCCACTCAGCCAATTATGTACTACATCTGTTCCTATTGCGATATGCCATGTGCTTCATGCATCGGCCTCGTCAGTCATCGCCATCACAAGCACCCCCTTACAAGTTAATGCAGCCAGAAGGCAGGACCTCCATCGCTGGCGATGACTCAATCCATCATTTCGCAATGTAGAGACAGACAGATAGATGAAAGGAGGGAGGGACAGATGGAGCCTTGGTGGAGGTATGCATGGATGTAGTGTCCTGTAATTACTAATATTTTCCCAGGCCATGTGCAACAACTTCTGTTCATAGTTATTCAGCATTTCAATTTAGTTATTTCTTCTGCTATGTACCTCAGCTTTTGTTTGTTATTTAAATAAATCCCCACGCTCCCTGATTTCCTGCCAGCAGTTGGGTCCTCTCCTTGCCCATTTCCTGGACACCCAGATGCTCTGGATGTAGTATTTTATAAAGTGAATATTCACAAAAAAAACACTTTGTACAACTTGGGGCCTTTTCGAAATAAACTCTAAATACAGGAAATGCATTTGGGCAGCGCGGTGGCGAAGTGGTTAGCACTGCGGCAGCACAGCAACTCACCCTTGGCCGGGGGATCTTGGGTTCCATCTCAGCCTCCGACCAACAGTGATCTGTGTGGAGTTTGCATGTTCTCCCCGTGTCTGCGTGGGTTTACTCTGGGATTTCTCCGGTTTCCTCCCACATTCCAAAAACATGCAGGTTCGGTTGATTGGCATCAAAACTGGGGATTCTAAATTGTCCTTAGGTATGACTGTGAGAGTGAATGGTTGTCTGTCTCTCTGTGTTGGCCCTGCGATGGACTGGCGATCTGTCCAGGGTGTACCCTGCCTCTCACCCAAAGACGCTGGGATAGGCTCCAGCCCCCCCCCCCCCCCCCCCGCGACCCGAAAAGGACTAAGTGGAAGAAGATGGATGGATACAGGAAATGCATCCATTTTTGTCGTCGCCTGTGGCTTTTAAAAATAGTCTTTTGTGATAGCCTACTAATGATGATGGCACTGGTGGTGAAAGGTTGCAATGCTGATGGATGCTGAGGTGGCATAAGAGCTTTTTTTCTTGAAAGCAGAGGTAGATAACGTACCTCTCAGTCTGAGCTGCGATGCTTCCGTAGAGATGCTGTTGCAAGCTTCGCACATGCTGGATTGCATGTAAAGCTGGTGCACTATTGGACAAATTCCAGCAGTTTGTAGGAAATTGTGTAGTATGCAAGATAACTAAAAATTTCATCAAGCACTTTTGGCGGGAGACACAACTCAGTTTTTGCTGGTATTCCAGATACACATCTCACCTATTCTCCTATCTACATGAAAAATGCATGAAAAGTTTTATGTTAGCATCCAGAACTGTAAGTTACTGTGCAAGTGCAGACTGGAGAAAAAAAAACAAAAAAAAACGTTTTTTGGGAAACTGCAGACAGACGGGAAAGCATTAAAAACAGCTGGGAATTGTCACTGAGGTTGAACCCCCAGTTCACTGGAGACATGATTGATGATGCTTGTCTTTAAACATCGTTCACCATCTCCGTACATCATATGTGAAGCTGCATTTCCAGAATCAAAACTGGGGAAAATATGAGCCCAAATTGCAATAGTTGTTAAGTTAGAAGGTTTGCATAATCAATAAAGCAGAAAGATGGAGAACAAAGCACTAAACCTGACAGGATTATAGTTCATGAGAGTGAAATGAGACAATCAGACTAGAATGATAAATGGAGGGGGAGTGGTCTCATAGAGATTTGTTTCCAAAAATTTATGGCATCGGTGATTTCAGATGAGAGAGCCTGTAAACATCTGTTAACCGGTGGAAATCTGCGATGTTTGCAGGCATTCACCGGTATGGAAATCTCTCGCAGTGCGCTCTCTCTCTTTCCCTGTCAAGACGTTTCCCCAGGGAAGGTCTGAGCAGTTGCATCTTCAGAGGAAAAGCCTGTCACCAAACAGATGTAAGGAATGCAATCTGTGAAGCAAGCGAACTACATAAACATTTGTAGTCCGACCGTACCACCCAAACAAATACCACAGAAAGTCAAAGCAAGAAAGTGCACTTATTACCAATTACATACAATAGCATTTAGTGCTGTCAACACGTCGTTGAACCTTGACTGTGCCATTAAAGTTCACATTTGTCTTACTGACATGGTTGTCATTGATCGTACAAACACTGCAAAAAGCAAAATCTAAGATAAAATATCCTAAATCAAGGCTACAAATGCTTGTTTTCTATGTGAGAAGATAATTCTTCTTCCCATGCAGTTTTCATATAACACCATTCACTGGCATAAAGATCATTTTTGCTTGTTTTAAGCAGTATTGGTAAGTCAGATTTTCTTGTTCTGTTTGGAAGAAATCTTTGCTTATTTTAAGTGCAATCATCTGTTTTTAAATAGTTTTACTCTTTATTCATCTTATTTGAAGAGTTTCAGTTAGGGTAACAATCTTCTTATAGCATCTGATAATGGACTTGTTTCTGTACTTGTCCTTTTAGTCCTTAGTGCAGATTTTGATACTATAGATCATAATATTTTACTTGATAGATCAGAGCACCGTGTTGGACTTAATGGAACTTCTTTGCAGTGGTTTACATCTTATTTATCTGATAGGTTCAAGTTTGTTCACATCAATGAGTTTTCTTTGAATTCAAAGCTCAGTCATGGAGTTCCACAGCACTCTGTGTTAGGTCCTATTCTTTTAAGTTTATATATGCTGCTATTAGATAATATTTCATAAATTTCCATTGGTATGCAGATGACACGCAATTATTTTTGTCACTGAAGCCAGAAAGGGAGGTTTTCCTATCCACCATTGCCAAGTGCTTGCTGACAGGGGATTTTTGGGGTCTTACTTTACAGTTTGAAAGTGCTATGAGATGACTGTTGTTGTGAAATGGCGCTATATAAATAAAGTTGAATCAAATCATTATTGTTATTATTATTATTATAACCCATGTAACAAAGTTGTGTAGGGTATAATGTTTTTGACCCATTCGTTCATCTATTCGTCAACATGTTGTCACCATTCTAGCTTCTACAGTTTTCATCAGATTGACTTCAAATTTATACAGAAGTTTTAACTCCTCAATAGCTTAGACACTTTCAATTTTGAGACTATGTATTTTGGGGAAGGGTCCATATATGTTGTCCCCACTACAGCTTCTGTATTTCTGATTGGACTGACTTCCTGTTTATACAGAAATTTTGACTGAAATGAGGGACTCCATTTTTGGGGAGGGGGACTTTTTTCTAGACCATTCTATGCTGATCACAGTTCTGTTCAGGGGCCACTGATATGCAGATGTGTGGGTATGAGAGCTTGCACACTAAGGTTCTTTAATTTTAAGCAACATTATCTGCCAACAGATCGGGTATTTCACAGCAGCCAGATTTAGGGCTTTTTCACACATCAAAGTCCACTCCGAAAATATCTGGAAAGTTTCTGCATTTTTATTGACTATTTGTGCCACTAACGGGTCAAATTTCTATTAAAAACTGTGCGTCTTCCTCTCCCCAAGGGCTCTCATGGCTCATTTTCCCCTCTTATCAGCTGGCTTCGCTTCCTGTGTTTGGTCAGAAAGTCTGAACTTCTGTGAAAATTCTTCTCACACTCTAAACAAACCAGACTGAGGTTCAGTTTGATCTAGATCGAGACCACCTCTTTTTGTCTGACAAAATTTTGTCCCTTGGTACAGACCATGGTTTCACACCTAACATTTTGGTCTAAATCAAATTGAAAAATCCAAAAGTCTGGACAAGTTAGGAGTGAAAGCATCTATAGTGTATACAAAATGGCCAGGAATCAAAATCTTTACTGATAATCTTGCACTCTTTTCTCATAGTCAGCTGTGAACTTCCTGAGGACAGGACACAAGGAATGTGGGACAGATAACTGAGATGTGCTCGAAGTGGATGACCTTCACCTTTGACATACAGTATCAAAGTCAAATATCCCATGTGACCTGGTTATCTAGCTCTGCCTTCAAATGAAACACCCCTTTATAATCCCATAATTAATTTGACTTTTGATGACTCAAACTTTGGCCTCATTTTCTCCCCCCCCAATATGATAACATGGGAGAAAATAATGGCTGCAGGCAAAATTAAAGTATTTCCCACAAGCTTTTCAACAGTAGCATCTCATATTTTTGGCACTAGAGTTGTGGCCAATTAGATATTTTTTACTTTGGTGACCTTAACCTTTGGTCTGGGTTTGTTTCTGGCCCTTTGGCTACAGCCATCTGTCCTCTTCTACCAAATTTTGCAGAATCTATGATTGCATTACTGATTTATAGCTGATAAGCTCCAGTTTCTATTACAGAGACAAACAGATCAAATATAGCTCTCCAAAATACCCAATCTTGGCATATATTGTAATTGTAATGTAGCATTTCAGGCATTAGTTTATTCATTACATACTGTCTAGAAACTGTATATCTATTTATATTGACATGTATTCAATACCTTTGACCATCACAAGATCCACATTGCACCGGACGCCCATGGTCCCTCTGCAGATGGTGAACCCACTGGAGGGCGGACCTATGTAACTTCTTTGGGCTGAGCACAGCCGGGTCCCATGGGCAGAAACCCAGCCACCAGATGCTAGCCATTGAGCCCCTTCCCCAGGTCTGGCTTCAGGGCAGGGCACTGGTAACCCCATACTGGGTAGGGTACGCTGAATCCTTGATTTTTTTATTTTTTCATCATGGGAATCTATTGGATCACTCTTAGTCTGGCCCTTCACCCAGGACCAGTTTGTCTTGAGAGACCCTACCAGAGGCAAATTGCCCCAGACAACATAGCTCCTGGGATAACTAGGGCACTCAACCCCCCCACCTCAATAAGGTGGCGATCCACAGGGGGAGGAGACCCCGGGGCAGACCCAGGACACACTGGAGAGACTACACTACCTTTCAAAAGTTTGGGGTCACCCAGACAATTATTTTGTGTTTTCCATGAAAAATCACACTTATTTACCACCATGAGTTGTAAAATGAATAGAAAATATAGTCAAGACATTGACAAGGTTAGAAATAATGATTTGTATTTGAAATAATAATTTTTTTCAGATACTCAACCTGCTCAAAGGAAGGTCAGTTTTATAGCTTCTCTAACCAGTTAAACTGTTTTCAGCTGTGCTAACATGATTGCACAAGGGTTTTCTAATCATCCATTAGCCTTCTGACGCAATGAGCAAACACATTGTACCATTAGAACACTGGAGTGATAGTTGCTGGAAATGGGCCTCTATACACCTATGTAGATATTGCACCAAAAACCAGACATTTGCAGCTAGAATAGTCATTTACCACATTAGCAATGTATATTAGACATTAGAGTGTATTTCTCATTAGTTTAAAGTTATCTTCATTGAAAAAAACAGTGCTTTTCTTTCAAAAATAAGGAAATTTCTAAGTGACCCCAAACTTTTGAACGGTAGTGTATGTCTCCCAGCTGACCTGGGAACATCTTGGTATCCTCTCTGAAGAGTTGAAGCAGGTGGCCAAAGACAGAGAAGTCTGGGCTCCTCTGCTGCCTTCCCAACCCAGACCTCCGGAAAAGTGGTAGAAAATGGATGGCTGGATGGATGCATCCATGGATGGGTGGATGGATGTATTCAGTGTTTTTGCTTCACATTAAGTAGTGCTACAGTGTTTTGCACAGAAGCATTTCTGCTTGCAGGCTCAAGCTGAAGTAGTCTGCATTTTCAAAACCTTTTATCTCTCACTTAAAAAAACCAAGATAGCATAAAGAGCAATCAAAGTGCTCTGAGAGGCAGTGAGTGATTAAAGGATAAGCCCTACTTCACCTTCCATCAGTTTGCTCAAATACAGAACGTTTTGTCTTTCCATTAGTTCAAAGCTTTTTTTCCATGTTGTAATGAAACGCTAACCTTCATAGGCTATGAGTCATCAGCATGTGATTTTCAGTACCAGAGCAGTGGCAGTTCAGTATGTACATAATTTGACTTTTCAAACAAGCATGGCCTGCTGTCTCAAGGTTACATTGGCAAATACATACACAGCTGGGGATTTGCTACGACCTGGCACACTGAAATATATAAAAAGATCAGACAAACATTTCAAGAAGTAATGAAAATGCATAAATTTTTATTTGGTCAGTGCTGATGAATGTGACCTACAGAAATAGTACTCTAATAGACTGCAAGAAGACTCATTTATGGCCTGAAGTGGGGATGCCAAGAGGAGCGCCAGCGGGGTGTGTGGAGTCTAGCTTCAGTGTGTCAAGGCTGGGTCCTGCTGGCCTCCAGCTGCTGTCCCCATTATCAACTGTTTTTCAGTGGTGTTAGATGAGCTAAGGCTGAATTTAAGAACCTGATTAGAGATTTGTAGTCCCTGTGTGGCGATGACAAGGTCTCGGCTGCTTGACGGGCTCCCCCGGAGCAGCTGGCCACCAGTACAAGTCACGTGGCTCATGTGGACAATGAGCTCTACATCGGACAATTTTTAGTTTTGTTGCGTGTGTGTGGTAACAATGGGTCCCATTTTTTATTATATTATGCTCGTTTGTGGCCAAATCACCACAGTGATATATATTCATTGATGCCGCACTCTCATGGCTTAATTATGAGCCTTGTTGGTGAAGTATGAAAGAAAAAAAAATGACTTGAAAGCTTCAAATAACCATGATGCTGATTTAAGGACTAATTGCCCAGCCCTAGTAGCTACTCATTAACACCATTGTTATGTTGGCCCAAAGTGAATCAATTACATTTTCCCTGTGGCTTCAACAGCTCTTGCAGTACTTGATCCATATTTATAGATATAAAACACAACACTGTTTCACTTAGCAAAAAATACCAGACATGTTTTATAATGTGTGTTACGCAGGTGCATCAGTCCGAGTTTTTAAAACTCTTGCTGTACACTTTATTAAAAAAAAAAACACACACCATTCTAGTTTTTTCCCCACAAAAAGCAGCTTTCAGTGGTTAGTGATTTGCATTGAGAAAAGTCCTAAAATTCATACAAGCCTGACCTGTACTACAGACCAGTCCTGCAAAATATCAAAAAGTATGTCCAATTATTAGTCACTGTATAAGTTTATCCCCTTCCTACCCAGCCACTGTGGCATCACCTCTTAATCATTGATTCACTTGCTTCTTTCAGTCCTAAATGTTAATAGTTCATCTTACCATGACACTGGACATTTGGACTATGTACAGTTTGGGGATGGTCCCTTTTCTGCTCCAGCATGACTGCACACCAGTGCGCAATGGAAGGTCCATAATTGGAGGAGTTTGGTGTGGAGTTTTGGTGTGACTCACACACACACACAGAAAGCTATGATCTAAACCCCATCCAGCCCTGTTGGGATGAACTAGAGTCCAGACTGAAGTCAGGTCCCCTGGTCCAATATCGGTAACCTGTGGAGGATATGAATAAGAGTTACCAGTGTGGAGGCAAGGCTCAAATAAGTGCAGGTGGACACGGCGAACTGAAGGTTAAAAGGGTGCTTTATTCATCCTCCATCACGAGGCTCACTCAGCGCTGTGGCAGTGCGCTGGAGTGAGCTCTGCGTCTCTAAGTCAGCAACAAGCAAGTGAGAGAGCTCTAGTGAGGCATATACAGTCAGCTTATATACTCAATGCATGCATGGCATATTAGCTTCAGAGTACAGCATGACTGCATGGGACATTTACATGAGAGTCACATATAACAATAGTAGGATTATTGGCGCTGTAATTCCTCTCTGCTCTGGAGTTGTAGGACAAAGGAGGCTGCAAGGCACATCTACATATTGATATCAGTCCATACATCTCATTGTTCTGTTAATTGCTCAAGCTGAGCGCTCTGCCTGTCCCGTAGGTTATGGTGGGTCACCATACCGCTCCCCGCCAGAGGGCTCAGCAGGAGGCAGAGGCGTCGATCGGCCAGCTTTGGAAGCGAGCTGCGGGAAAAGCTCTGTGCAGGAGAAGGTGGAGGGAGGGTGGGGGTAGCAAGTGCCGGCCCGGGACGGTGAAGTTGTCCGGGCCGTGCAAAAATTGCATGTGGATCCGCAATGTTGAGGGGCTTTCCCGTTAAACGTGGCGGAGATCCACAGCGACTGTGAGAAGAAGCATTTGTCTCTGACTCCTCTTGCGGCTCAGTCCTGCGAGGATGCGTAGCGGCCATGAAGAAAAAACAAAAGCTGGAGCTGTGTGAGGGACTTGGCGTGTTGGCTTTAGGTACGGGCACAGCCCTAAAGCCCTCAGGGACAGCAGACGGCTGAATTCCCATGTGTGCTGTGGCTGAGATCCATACAAAGTCCTGTGTGCGGACTGCGAGTCTGCTTCAGGTGCGTGGGCAGCCCTGAAGGTTCCGAGGATGGCAGTCAGCCGTGTTTCTCGGGTATGTGCAGCGGCTGAGGACGATGGCAGTCTGTGGAGCCGGATGGTCCCTGGTGTATGGGCGCTGTCCTCGTAACCCCCCAGTGCGTGTGCAGGGGTTCGGTGCGTGGGTGGTCTGCTGTCGAGAGGTGAGTCAGGGTCAGGGAGCTTGCTGGAAATCAGCGTTGTTGGCGCCGATGGTCTTCCCTGTTCGGGCTGTTGCTGCCGTTCGCTCATACCGGGTCATGGTGCATTCTGGTCCATGTGTTGCGTTCTCCCTCCGGCCCTGGAGGTCGCCATCGTGGAGAGAGGACGAGGTGCGTGCGCGCTCGTGTGGATGCGGAGGATGTGAGCGATCCTCTGTCTCTGTAATCCACAGCGCGGTGAGAGGGAGCAGACGTTCTTTGTCCCTCGGCAGGTCCCAGCGTGGAGGTCCCAGATCTCAGGCAAGGGTCGCACCATGACACTTTCTGCAGCTTCCCGGTCGTGGATGATCTCCAGGGAGATCGCCTGGTGTTGGTTCTGCGTTGAGGTCTCCCGTGTGGCAGAAGTGAGGGCAGTCCATTCGCATCAGGCAGCTGCGTTCGTTCGTCGTCGGAGTCACCGTCGGGGGCTGCGTTCGTTCGTCGTCAGGGTGTTCTTTTCTTCGGGGTCACCTCTCCGGGGTGTTCTTTTCTTCGGGGTCACCAGTGTGGAGGATATGAATAAGAGTTACCAGTGTGGAGGCAAGGCTCAAATAAGTGCAGGCGGACACGGCGAACTGAAGGTTAAAAGGGTGCTTTATTCATCCTCCATCACGAGGCTCACTCAGCGCTGTGGCAGCGCGCTGGAGTGAGCCCTGCGTCTCTAAGTCAGCAACAAGCAAGTGAGAGAGCTCTAGTGAGGCATATACAGTCAGCTTATATACTCAGCCACAGACCGTGCATGCATGGCATATTAGCATCACAGTACAGCATGAATGCATGGGACATTTACATGAGAGTCACACATATCAATAGCAGGATTACTGGCACCGGAATTCCACTCTGCTCTGGAGTTGTAGGACAAAGGAGGCTGCAAGGCACATCTACATATTGATATCAGTCCATACATCTCATTGTTCTGTTAATTGCTCAAGATGAGCGCTCTGCCTGTCCCGTAGGTTATGGTGGGTCACCATAAACTGACTTTACAAATGCTATTCTAGGGGAATGAGCAAAAGTTTCCAAAGACACACTTCAAAATCTTGGAAAAAACCTTCTCAGAAGACTCAAAGGGAGGGGAAACTCAACAGTGATGCCTATAGCTTTAGAATGGTGTCATAAGTGCTCCTGTTAGGTGTCCCAGTACTTTTGTCCATATCATCATCATAGCAGTCTGTCAGGGGCGGCAATGACTGTTTCATTTAGGTCTGATCAGATTCCTCCACGCAGCTCTGTAATTCACCTTCCGCTGCCAGGAACTCCTGACCTTGTTAACCCGGGCGACGTCCGAGCCAGTATGAGTTGCTCTCTGACTGACCATTTCATGAAACTACTTGTAAAGTATTTGAGTACCGCTAGCTTTTGCTGGACTAGCGACACATTCTTGGCAGATAGAGGTGTTGCTACAACTTTAAAATTTAGTCCCTCCAGGATTTCGCGGGATGTTTTTATGATTGTTGTGGCCCAAAAAGCCTCAATTTACTTTAAGCTTTTTTAAAAAGTAGAGATAAAAATTGCAATATTTTGAGAGGGGTTTTTTGCATTAAAAGTCATGGGAAGAATTGCAACTTTTAAAGCAGATGCTTTTTTCCATAGTTTACTGCAATGATATTCTATATAACACCACAAGAAAAGCACAGGATTGTCAAAAATTTCCTATTAAACAGTGATTTGTAAATTAAGCAAAAACTTCTGCTATACAGAAAAACTCTTGTGCAACAGCAAATACAGACTTTAACACAATATCCATTACAACAGCAAAATGACATTGAATGCATGTTTAAGAGTATAGACTTGGAAATTATTGCAGCACCTTCATTTGGAAACTCCCTAACCACTCAGTACCGAGAGCAGAGAAAAAAGAAATAATTCATTCTGTTGCTCTGTATTGTCTATCGAAGTCTGTGTTTTTCTGAAAAAAATTACTGACTATTCTCTCTCTTTCTGTGCCTGACACTGACTTGTCTGTCTGTGCGTCCTGACACACACCTGTCTCATCAGATACTTACTTTACCAGGAGTCATACCGGGGTTAGGGGCTCTCCTTGGGGGTTTGCCGGGGGCGCACATTGGAACGTGTCCAGACCTGAGATTCACAACTTTAAAGCTCATTGACAAGATGTAAGGGATAGGGACCTGTACTTATATAGTGCTTTTTCTAGTCACAAAGACCACTCAAAGCGCTTAACTAGTAGATACACTAACCCTCTATTCTAAGGGCCTATCACAGGCAGATACTTTACAATGTAGAATCATCAATACAACCTAACATGCATGTCTGGATTGTGGGAGGGAACCGAGGCCCCTGGAGTTAACCCACACAGCACAGGGAGAACATGCAAACTCCACACAGAAAGATTCCCACCCCTGCCAGACTGGGGATTTAAACCTGGAACCTTCAAGCTGTGAGGCAATAGTGCTAACCACTGTATCACTGTGCTGCAGTAATGATTTTACAGTGCATCCGGAAAGTATTCACAGCTCTTCACTTTTTCCACATTTTGTTTTGTTACGGCCTTTTTCTAAAATGGATTAAATTCATTTTTCCTCAAAATTCTACACACAATACCCTATAATGACAACATGAAAAAAGTTTGAGATTTTTGCAAATTTATTAGAAATAAAAAACTAAGAAATCACATGTACATAAGAATTTGCAGCCTTTGTCCAATGCTTTGTTGATGCACCTTTGGCAGCAATTACAGCCTTGTCATTAAGAAGAAGAAGAAGCCAACTTTATAGCCATTCAATCCATACAGCCAATCATGTACAGTAGAATGAAATTATGTTTCTCCTATCTACAATGTTAATCACATCTAGAATCAGAGGGGCCACTGCTATGCAAGGCGCTGCCACAAAAAAAACAAAAAAAAAAAACTTTTCCTTCCCCCAGTCTATTATGCTGAGCACCAAGCTAGAAGTATCAGTTTTTATATGGTTTTCGGTATGACCCAGCCAGGGCTTGAACCTACAACCTCCCAGTTGTGGGGCAGATGCTCTATCAACTAGGCCATCGGGGTATTGTGTGTAGAATTTTGAGGAAACAAATCAATTTGTTCCAGATCCAAGATGGCGCCCACAGCGGTCAACATGGTGCTTCGCTGCGCTCTTTGTTTGTTTTTGTTTGTCAATTGTGTGTCTGCTTGTACTTATACCCGTGAAGAACTTCTAAATATCAGGACTTTCACCCCCACGGACCTCCTCCCAGTTTTTCTAGCCCCTGCCGCCGATCTGGTTTATTGTTTGGCTCGGAAAGTGAGACGGCGGAAGAGAGGAAGACGAGCGGGCGCTCTCGTACGACTTCGCAGGAGAGGCTCGCGAACGGCGCTGCCTGGCATATTTCTGTCCAATACCAACTCTCTCTCTAACAAGGTAGATGAACTGAGACTGCTGATGCGTTTTAAGGACCTCGCCTCCTCAGCTGTCCTCTGCTTTACTGAGACCTGGCTCCGGGAAAATATACCGGACAGCGCGCTGCGCCTCGACGACTTTCAGCTCTTCCGTGCTGATCGTGACACAGAGCTTTCCGGCAAGACCACAGGAGGCGGTGTCTGCTTCTACATCAACTGCAGCTGGTGCTCTGATGTAATGGTAATTTCCAAACACTGTTCTCCTGCCTTGGAATTTCTTGTTATCAATTGCAAGCCCTTCTATTCCCCGCGGGAGTTTGCTTCTTTCATAATGATCGCTGTGTACGCCCCTCCCGACGCGGACACGCGCGAAGCTCAGCGCGTGCTCGCGGATCACATTCAACACACAGAGCGGAGTTTTCCAGACTCGCTGATTATTGTGGCTGGCGACTTTAATCAGTGCAATCTGAGCCACGATCTCCCCCGCTACAAACAGTTTATTAAATGCCCCACCAGAGGATTAAACACACTGGATCACTGTTACACCACAGTGAAAGACGCATATCGCGCTGTCCCTCGAGCTGCGCTGGGATTATCTGATCACGTGATGGTTCACCTCATTCCCACATACAGACAGAGATTGAAGCTCACTAAACCTGTTGTGAGCACTACAAAGATACGGACCAGTGATGCTGAGGAGAAGCTGGAAACGTGCATGGAAATATCTGACTGGGGCATGCTTAAAGGAGCCACGCATGATCTGGATGAGTACACGGACACTGTGAACTCATATATCCACTTTTGTGAAGAGAACATTCTTCCATCACGCACCAGGGTGAGTTACTCTAATGACAAACCCTGGTTCACAGCTAAGCTCAGACAGATCAGGAAGGAGAAGGAAGCAGCGCTGAAAAGTGGAGACAGGGACTGCTACAGGGAGGTTAAATACCGGTTTAACAGAGAGCTGAAGAGGGCTAAATCTCTATACTCAGAGAGACTCCAGCAGCAGTTCACTGCTAATGATTCGGCTTCCGTGTGGAGAGGACTGAGGCAAATCACCAACTATCGACCTAAGGCTCCTAAAGGTCAGGATGACAAAGCCCTTTGTCAAAGACTGTCCCAACACTATGCCCGTTTTGACACCTCGTCATCTGTGTCCAACTCCCCCCCTCCCTCCAGCTCCACAGCCTCCACATTCCCTACTTCATTTAAGGCACCCCCCCTCCTCCCCCCCTCCCCTTATCATCAGTGAGCAGGATGTGCTCAAACAGTTCTCCAGACTGAACCCGCGCAAGGCCCCCGGCACAGATGGCGTGTCTCCCTCCACCCTGAGACTCTGTGCGAAACAGCTGGCTCCTGTATTCACAGACATTTTTAACACCTCCCTTAAGTTATGCCACGTGCCGTCCTGCCTCAAATCCTCCACCATCATCCCTGTCCCCAAGAAGCCACGGATCACTGGACTTAATGACTACAGACCTGTAGCGCTCACCTCTGTAGTCATGAAGTCCTTTGAGCGCCTGGTCCTGTCCCACCTCAAGTCCATCACCACCCCTCTCCTGGACCCGCTGCAGTTTGCCTACCGAGCCAACAGGTCTGTAGACGATGCAGTCAACCTGGCCCTCCACTCCATCCTGCAGCACCTGGACTCCCCGGGAACCTACGCCAGGATCCTGTTTGTGGACTTCAGCTCTGCATTCAACACCACCCGCCCCGCTCTGCTCCGGGACAAGCTGTCCCTGCTCAACGTGCCTGACTCCCTCTGCAGGTGGATCATCGACTTCCTGACGGACCGGAGGCAGCATGTGCGGCTGGGAAAGACTGTCTCAGACTATACTAGCATCAGCACCGGATCACCCCAGGGCTGTGTACTTTCCCCCCTACTCTTCTCCCTTTACACCAACTCCTGCACCTCCAGCCACCAGTCTGTCAAGTTGATCAAGTTTGCGGACGACACCACCCTCATCGGGCTCATCTCCAACGGCGACGAGTCCGCCTACAGGAGAGAGGTGGCCCAGCTGGCGTCCTGGTGCAGCAATAACAACCTGCAGCTGAATGCTCTGAAGACAATGGAGATGATTGTAGACTTCAGGAAAGTCACTACTCCTCTGCCCCCCCTCACCCTCTCAGGCTCTCCCATCACCACTGCTGATTCCTTCCGCTTCCTAGGCACTACCATCACCAGGGACCTCAAATGGGAGCTGACCATCAGCTCACTCATCAAAAAAGCCCAGCAGAGGATGTTCTTCTTGCGGCAGCTGAGGAAGCTCAAGCTACCCACCAAGATGTTAGTGCAGTTCTACACAGCCATCATCGAGTCCATCCTCACCACCTCCATAACCGTGTGGTACGCAGGAGCCACTGCCAGGGACAGACTAAGGCTGCAGCGCGTCGTGCGCACTGCTGAGAAGGTGATCGGCTGCAAGCTCCCATCTCTCCAGGATCTGTACATCTCCAGGACCCGGAGGCGTGCTGGCCGGATCATAGCCGATCCCTCACACCCTGGTCACGTACTGTTTGCCCCCCTCCCCTCTGGTAGAAGACTTCGGTCCATCCAGACTAAAACCTCCCGTCACATGAACAGCTTCTTCCCCTCTGCCATTAGACTGCTGAACACTAAGTGACTTATTGACTCTCGTGCACCATGTACAGCAGCTCAACCAGACTCATGTCAATCATCACTGTTTTCTTCCTGCATTACCGACTGCACTATATAGTTCTCCACAGTATCTGCTGCTGGCTAATATATATTTTAACTGTTGACCAGTATCACTTAATCTTATCCTACACTTTATTACATGTATAGTTTATTTCTCTTATCTTATCATGTTTAATGTTGCAGCATTGTACCGAGACAAATTCCTAGTTTGTGTACTACATGAACAATGGCAATAAACCTGATTCTGATTCTGATTCTGATTCAATTTAATCCATTTTGGAGTAAGGCTGTAACCTAACAAAACGTGGAAAAAGTGAAGCGCTGTGAATACTTTTGGATGCACTTTACATCTAAAGATGTATAAAATGTTCAAACACTGGCTGTAGTGTTATATTTGCTCGTTTGTGGTTTTACGGTGTCTCCCCTCACGCACTCCCACAACAGGGTGATTTTCAGGCAGGGATACTTTGTTCAACAAATCCGGCACTTGGTACATGCGGTCAGGATGGAGACGTGGGGTGACGTTCACTGGCGGGCTGGGGAGACAGAGGAAGGGACAGTGTGGGACCATTCGTGGGTGAGTGGTTTGGTTTTTTGTTTTTTTTTAAATCACACACACCGTTTTTGCTGATGTGTTCTGTTAATACTCAGCAGCCACGGTTACATGGGCAAAATTTCTTCAATCTGATTACAATGCCGATTAGAATTTTACTGTTTACATGGATCCTGAAAAAGCTGATCCAGTTAGGACGTGCGTTTCCATGTATCACACGTTTGAACGGACTATATCATTTTGACTTGCACACGTTGACATTGACATGTAGAAGAGGAAGCAACTTCTGGTGTAAACAAACCCCGCTTCGTGTCTTTCTCTTTTTGAAATGGACCTGTACTGTGTTATTCAGATTGTACTTTTGTTTCTACTGGTCTCCTTAATGAAGCTACAAGTACATACTTCTGCATATGACAAACAGAGGGAGACAACAGGACGATACAGACCAGATTTGTTTTACTCCTGCTATGTCTTCCACCAGCTGCTGTAAAGGCGGAAATACATCACATCGACGTGTGGCTGACGTACAGAAATGCGCAGTAAACATATTTTCGACCCAAGCTTCAGAATAAGTGTTTATATGCACACCAATCGGATTAACAATCGGCATAACCCACCCCTCTCAATCGGAAAGAAATTTTGATCCAAATGAGCGTGATCGGGTCAGAATATTCAGATTGGCATGTTTACATGAAGCATTTTTATTCTGATCAGGCATTTAATTTGGTTACTTGTGTCCATGTAAACATGACTACTATAAACATGGAAGTGAACACGGTGCAGTGATGCATTTGATTGGTTAGACTGAGCATTTGATCGCCACTCAGGGACAAATTTGATTGGTGAAGTTGGTAGAAGTTGACGAGGATTGGCCAAAATTGTGGAAAGGTTGTGGTGATTGGACAAAGTTGCAAGGTCACACAAAAGATGTGGTGAATCGTGATTTCGTGTGAATTTGTGCAATCACAACGTCGTGAAATCCTGGAGGGACTAAAAATTGAAATACCATGACCTTCAAACTAGGGCTGTGCAATATGACCAAAATTTCATACCACAATATAAGTAATAATATATATCACGATATACATTTTCTGTAAAATCTATAGTTTATATATAACAACCAGTAAAAAGGACCATTGCAGCGGCATGATATAAAGCGGCAGTGTTGGAGGTTTTAAGGAAGTTTTATTAATCATACCGCCATCACGAGCTCCGCTCCCGGCGCCGTGCATGAGCGCCGAGAGCGAGCCCACGGCTCTCAGAGAAGGAGAGGAGGACACACAAGTTTGTGTCCTGCAGCAGAGGCTGAAGTGAGAGAGAGAGTTTGCGTTACAGAGTTGCAGCTTATATACTTGACCATAACAATACATCAAAGGAACATACCCCAGCAGTTAGTACGATCAAAGAGATAACAGAACAGGCATGAGACATTTGCATTTGAGAGACATATTGCTCTCAGTCCCTAGGTCACAGTGAGGACAGGACGCATGAGTACAATGGATGAAAGGCAATCATTAACATCACAGAGGTGCGCCAGACGAAATGCGTCTGCCTGTAGACATTAATACACATTACACTGTTCTGCTATTTGCTCTAGCCGAGCACTGTGTTTGACCAGTCTCTTTGTGGAGATTTACCTCAAAGCACATCTACATATGTAAGATGCTCAGAAAAAGCACAGTAAGGACAAGACGCATGAACACTATACAGAATGGCGCATTACATCACAATACATGCATGTTTGCATCACAAATACATGAATGGCACATTGCATCTCAGTAGTGCAGCGGGAAAAACAGAGACAAGAGGGCTGAGTGTCGTTATCTGTTGTGGGGGTTAACCGAACCGCCACACCATCTCTTTTTTCTACATTTTAAATAACATACTGAAAAAAAATCCATTGTACAAATTCATCTGTCATTAATTTTATGCACCTTTTTCCCTCTTAATTTTGCAGTGTTGTTATAAAATTGTTTTTTAATGTGCATTTGAGATGATTCAACTTTATTAATTATCACTACTTAACTAATTAAAAGTGATTAGAAATCAAGTTACATTAAAAGCCAGTTTGTTCCGTCGACATGTTTTATTTATTTATTTAATGTATGCAGCCACTGTCACGCACTTTTGCAGCTATATTTTTTCAGACAAAATTAAGAAACTTGGCAGTGATTAATACCAAAGAAATGATGGTCTGATACACTATAATGTTTCCTATTAACAACAAGTTGTGGAGAGTGTAAATAAAGAGACTGATTTATGCAGCAGACGATTTTATTCACTCTCACATCAGTCATACACAGAAAAGCATGTCACAATACACCATGGGTTCTCCTTTTATATCAACCGCCCATCTCATCTGCATAACATCTCACATCACAATACATTCATCCCTTCTCCCCCCTACTCCTTCTTCCTGCTACCTCACCATAATCTCCATAGCTATTGTCCTTCTCTGTTTACCCTCTGCATCCAGTCTGGGATGATTAACCCACCAGTCTGAGATGATTAACCCAGTCTCCACACAACCGCCCCCCCCCCCCCCCGAATCTCAGACAGAGTTTCAGTCCTCACGTCCTTTTGGCTTCAGTCTCCTCCCATATCTGCTGTAACGGGGGTTTACCGCCTCCGCGGCGCTGCTGTGCCGGCGGGGGGCTCCTGGGAGTGTGTCTGTTTGCGGGTGGGCAATGGCAAGGGGGGGGACCTTCGACTTGCCCGTGTGGCTGCTCTGATGAATCGTTTACCTGGGGAGTTCTCAGTGGGGGTCTTCCACACCGAGGGGCCTGAGCCAACAGCACTTGCTCGTCCACCACTACAAAGGCGGGCTTGTCTGTCTAAGATAAGATAAGATAAGCCTTTATTAGTCCCACAACGGGGAAATTCCAGGATTGCAACAGCACAGGGATAGCAACACTCAGAGCAACAATCAGAAGGCAAGAAAAAAAACAAGCAAGCAAGAGCAGCTAATATACATATGTACATATTACTATAAAATATATATATACACACACACACACACACAGACACACAGTGCAGAGCATTGTAGCTGGATGGAATAAATATATGAATATATGAACACACAGTGCAGAGCATTGTAGCTAGATGGAATAAATATGTAAATATATAAACACCCACAGTACGGAGCATTGCAGCTAGGTGGAATAAATATGCAAGTATATAAACACACACAATGCGGAGCAATGTAGCTAGATGGAATAATATGTAGATATATAAATATAAACACACCCAGTGCTGAGCATTGTAGCTAGATGGAATAAATATATAGATATATAAATATAAACACACCCAGTGCAGAGCATTGTAGCTAGATGGAATAAATATGTAAATATACAGTATAAACACACACAGTGCAGAGCATTGTTGCTAGGTGGGATGAAACAGCATAACCGTCTATTTAGTTATCCTACATGGTATGATTATGTGCCCATACATATTCTCACCCTCCATAGCGACCGGTATGTTCCTAGTTGTATGCCGGAGGGGACCATTGTGTAAGTCTATTGCATCTTTTGCATTCAAAAAACTATTAGTTTGTTACGTCTTTTTGCTATCTCTGCGAGCAGCCCTGCTTAGGTTGTACAGTCTGACAGCCATTGGTAGGAAGGACCTACGAAACCTCTCGGTTGTGCACCTGGGATGATGTAGTCTGCTGCTAAATGAGCTCCTCAGTGCATCCAGTATGTCCTGCATAGGGTGGAACTCGGACTCCAGCAGAGATGACAGTTTAGCCACCGTCCTTCTCTCTCCTATCTCCTCCATCGGATCAAGGCGTTGCCCCAGGACAGAGCTAGCTTTCTTAATCAGTTTGTTCAGTCTCTTCCTATCGGCTGCAGTAATGCCACTGCCCCAGCAGACCACTCCAAAAGTGATGGCTGATGCCACCACCGTGTCATAGAATGACTTCAGCAGCGCCCCTTGTACACCAAAAGACCTGAGTCTCCTCAGCAGGAACAGCCTGCGCTGTCCCTTCTTGTAGAGTGCGTCAGTATTGTGTGACCAGTCTAGTTTATTGTTCAGATGAATACCCAGGTACTTGTAGGATGTCACCATCTCGATGTCTGTTCCCTGTATATTTACTGGTGCTGTGAGGGGCTGCCCATGCCTGCGGCAGTCCACCACCAGCTCCTTAGTTTTCCTCGCGTTGATCTGGAGGCAGTTCCGATGGCACCAGTCCACAAAGTCCTGGATAAGCCCTCTGTACTCAGCTTCATCTCCGCTGGAGATGAGACCAACGATCGCAGAGTCATCAGAGAACGTCTATGCATATTTTCTCCCGACGACCCCCCAAGTCTAACAAAAAATGTTTGTCCCCTGTTTCCAGCACTCTGAACGGGCCATCGTAGGGTGGGCGCAATGGAGGGCGGTGGGCATCGTGCCTGACAAACACGAACGACGCGTTCTTCAAAATTTTTGGCACAAAAGTGCGTGGAAAACAGTGGTGGGCCGGGCCCGGCAGTGTGCCTGTGTCTGCGCTATGCTGCAAACGCTGAGACGGGCAGTTGTCCGGCGCGGGATTATCTGGCAAAAATTCCCCGGGCAGCCTCAGTGGCTGAGAAAAAACAAGCTCTGCCGGGGAAGCCTCCAAATCCTCTTTTGGTGCGGAACGCAACCCCAATAAAACCCACGGCAACTGGTCTACTCAATTTGCATCCATCAGCGAAGCCCTGAGCGCTGCTTTCAGTGACCTATGAAAACGCTTGCATAACCCATTGGCCTGTGGGTTGTACGCAGTTGTGCGATGAATTGCGACACCCAGGCTACGGGCCATCGCGGACCAGAGGTCGGAAACAAACTGAGGGCCCCTATCGGACGTGATGTCCAACGGGATTCCAAAATGTGCCACCCATGTCGTCAAAAAGGCATGCGCCACGACGTGGTTGCCACCAGCGGGACTGCTTCTGGCCAGTGTGTGGTGCAGTCCACCACTGTCAGAGGGTGCGTGCACCCCTGCGATGGCGGGAGGGGGCCCACGAGGTCCAAGTGAACATGGTCGAACCTCTTAGCCGGTATACGAAACGGCTCCAAAGGAGCCTTCGTGTGTCTGTGGACTTTGGCTCGGTGGCACGCTATGCAGGCTGCAGCCCACTCTTTCACTTGTTTGAGCAGGCCTGGCCACACGAACTTTGCTCCCACCATTTTAACTGACGCGTGCACCCCTGGGTGCGCCAGAGCGTGAACTGACTCAAACATGCGGCGGCGCCAAGCGACTGGGACCACCAGGCGCGGGCGTCCCATGGAGACGTCGCAGATTAGGGGGGGCTTGCCGTCTTGCAGTACTCTGCTCTCCAGCCTTAACCCTGTTGGTCCAGACTGGAGCGCATGCACGTCCGTATCGCCAATGTGCTCTGCGGCCGTAGCTATATAATCTATCCCCACGCAGACCGGGGCCCCTACTGCGCGCGAGAGGCAGTCTGCCACCACATTCAGTTTACCCGACACATGCTGAATATCAGTCGTAAACTCCGAGATCGCGGCCAGCTGTCTCTGTTGCCAGCCCGACCATGGTTCCGAAACTTTGGCCATCGCGAATGTTAGCGGCTTGTGGTCCATGAACGCAGTGAAGCTGCGCTCTTCCAGCCAGAACTGGAAGTGGCATATGGCCAGGTGGAGAGCCAGCAACTATCTGTCGAACGCGTTGTATTTACACTCACTGTCGCGCAAAGCCCTGCTGAAAAAAGCAAGCGACCGCCAAGAACCGGCGACCCGTTGCTCCACGACGGCCCCTATGGCCACGTCCAAGGCGTCGGTAGTGAGCGCCGGGCCGCCGGGTCCGGGTGCGCCAACAGTGCGGCGTTTGCCAGGGCTGTTTTAACCTCAGAGAACGCCTGCTCTCGCTCCGGAGTCCATTCGACTCTGTCTGCGGGTTTCCGTTTCTTGAGCGTGGTGTACAATGACTGCATGAGTTGAGCTGCGCGGGGGAGGAACCGGTTATAAAAGTTAACCATCCCCAAAAATTCTTGCAGTGCCCTGACCGTCTGAGGCCGGGGAAAATTCGCCACGGCGCGCACTTTGTCGGGCAAGGGTATCGCTCCCTCCGGTGAGACGCGGTGCCCCAAAAAGTCAATCCCCATCACGCCGAACTGGCATTTTGCCGGGTTGATTATTAACCCGTGCTCCTCCAACCTCCGGAAAACCATCCTGAGGTGGGTTACGTGTTCGTCCTCGGACGCACTGGCCACCAGGATGTCATCCAGGTAGACAAACACAAACGGGAGATCGCACAACACCGCATCCATCATGCGTTGGAATGTCTGTGCCACTCCTTTTAATCCGAAGGGCATGCGTAAAAACTCAAACAAGCCAAACGGAGTTATTACCACTGTTTTGGGTACGTCCTCCGCGCGCACTAGGACCTGGTAGTAACCGCGGACCAGGTCTATTTTAGAAAAAATGCGTGCTCCGGCGAGGTGAACGGAAAAATCCTGAATATGGGGAATCAGGTAGCGGTCGTGCGCTGTGGCGTTATTCAATCTGCGGAAATCTCCGCACGGTCGCCACGATCCCTCAGCTTTAGGGACCATGTGTAGCGGGGATGCCCATGGGCTGTTCGATCGCCTGGTGATGCCCAACCTTTCCAGGTTGGCAAACTCCTCACGCGCTATGGCCAGTTTAGCTGCATCCAAGCGCCGAGGTCATGCGAAAACGGGCGGCCCGGTGGTGGTGATAAAGTGTTCCACTCCATGTTTAGCGATGGCCACCGAAAATGTCGGGACCGTGAGTGCTGGGAACTGAGTGAACAGTGTGTGGAACTTACCGCCTGGAGCTGTCACGTTGGCTTGCGTTATTGGCCCGGCCCCTCGAGCTGTACAGGGGAGAGAATCAAAAGACATTGCATTCACCAGGCGCCTGTTAGCAACATCGACTAGTAACCCATGTGCACACAGAAAATCAGCTCCCAGGATTGGGAAACTCAGTGCCGCTATGACAAAAGTCCACTCGTACATACGGCCATGTAGGGATAAAGTCAGTGTTCTCTCACCAGAAGTCTTAATGCCCGAGCCGTTTACTGCTACCAGACCGGGGCCGCTAGGTCCTGCTAGCCGGTCGGCATAGGACGGCAGGATGATGCTCTTCTGGGCTCCGGTGTCTACGGGGAACCATCTCCCAGAGCGCGAGTCCGTCACGTAGAGCAGCTTGTTTTCTTCACCGGCGGTCACAGCTGCTACCGACTGCCGGCCTTGGCATTTCCCGAGCGCTTGAATTGGCACGGTGGCGCACATCTGCGTGCGTTCTCTCCAAAGTGGCGGTGGTAGAAGCAGAGCATGTCTCTCTGGTGCTTCCTGGCCTCCGCTGACGCTACCGTCGCCGGCTCCTCGCCTCCGCTGGTCGTCTCGCTGGGTTCTGACGCCGCCGCATTCACTGTGAGGGCTCTGGTGGTGAGGATGATCCGATCTGCCTCCTGGGCTAGCTCACGGTAGTCACGCGCAGCCAGCAATGGCGAATTGGCAAGAACCGCTCTCGCCTCTGTTGGGAGGTTCCGGAGGAAAAGGTGGGCAAACAGAAAATGCCCGTCGTCCGTGCCCATTAACGCCAACCAACATCTTCTCCATCAGTTTGACCGCCGAACCATCTCCTAACTCGGAGCGCCTCAGGACCCTCTCTGCTCTCTCACAGTCCGAGAGCGTGTAGCACCGGGTCAGCGCAGCCTTGACCATCCCGTATTTGTCGTGGGCTGGAGGCTGTTGGAGCAGGCTCGCTACTTGCTGAGACGTGTGAGCATCCAGCGCTGCGACCACATAGTAATATTTGGTGTTGTCTGCCGTTATTCCCCGGAGGGCGAACTGAGCCTCGGTGTGGTGGAACCAAGACCGCGGGTCGTGCAGCCTAAAGTCCGGTAGTTTGACTGAAACAGCGCACGCGTTGCTGGGGGTTCCCGTCCAGGCCGACTCCGGGGTTCTTGCCTCGTGTTCCATAATTCGTCAAGGGGTCACCAGTGTGGAGAGTGTAAATAACGAGACTGATTTATGCAGCAGACGATTTTATTCACTCTCACATCAGTCATACACAGAAAAGCATGTCACAATACACCATGGGTTCTCCTTTTATACCAACCGTCCATCTCACATCTGCATGACATCTCACATCACAATACATTCATCCCTTCTCCCCCCAGCTCCTTCTTCCTGCTACCTCACCATAATCTCCATAGCTATTGTCCTTCTCTGTTTACCCTCTGCATCCAGTCTGGGATGATTAACCCACCAGTCTGAGATGATTAACCCAATCTCTACAAAGTTAGCATTGTCATTTAGCATTTGGTGTTTTATAATTAGACAGAGATGGTGTTAACGTTACTTACCTCCAATTATAACGAGGCTAGAGGACTATCCTCCCCGATGCAGCACAGTGGGAAAAAGTCCCACATCCCTGACAAACAGAAGTAGTGGCTACATGTGTCATAATTTGGCCCTTTTCAGGCAGAAATAAGGCACCACTCACCTGCAGTAAGTCTGCACATTTAATGAATAAAAATGATGACCACAAAACTTGCCACGAGGGGCAGATTACAAAAAGAGTACAAATGAGACCACGAGGAGTGTTAACAGGAAAATACAAATACTGAAAAAAACAAGCAAGGAAACTTACATGAAACTAACGAGGATAAATCCTAAGCTGAAGGAAGACTGGAATCAGGGTTTTGGTATTCCAGTCCAAGCAGAAGGTGGTTGCAGCGAGGCATTAACCTCGCCAGCGAACTTAAATAGTCACACAGAAACTCAAAGACAAACAGGTGTGGAGTGAAAGCAATCAACCCAAACACAAACAGCTGTGACAGGCCGTAAACAGACTTGACAGGCGGAAGTCCTGTCCCGGCGCTGTCAATATAAAAGCGCAAAACAATCATGGCAACTATCAAGACTAAATATATAAACACAAAAAGGAAAATAACCAAACGACCCGAGCACAGTACAGACCTGCACTCGGCATCATGACAACATGACCAAAACGTTAGCTTGCAGTTTACTGCTGTGCTAACCAATGGAACTCACTACTGCACACACCTGGCACACTGCGGGGCAGAGGTGGGGTGGTGGCGAGTAGAAATGGGATACAGTGATGTAAAAAAATGTTTGCCGCCTTCCTAATTTCTTTTTTTTTTTTGTATGTTTGTCACACTTACAGTGGGGGAAAAAAGTATTTAGTCAGCCACCAATTGTGCAAGTTCTCCCACTTAAAAGATGAGAGAGGTCTCCAATTTTCATCATAGGTATACCTCAACTATGAGAGACAAAATGAGAAAAAAAATCCAGAAAATCACATTGAAGGATTTTTAATGAATTAATTGGTAAATTCCTCAGTAAAATAAGTATTTGGTCACCTACAAACAAGCAAGATTTCTGGCTCTCACAGACCTGTAACTTCTTCTTTAAGATAAGGCTCCTCTGTCCTCCACTCGTTACCTGTATTAATGGCACCTGTTTGAAATCATTATCAGTATAAAAGACACCTGTCCACAACCTCAAACAGTCAGACTCCAAACTCCACTATGGCCAAGACCAAAGAGCTGTCAAAGGACACCAGAAACAAAACTGTAGACCTGCACCAGGCTGGGAAGACTGAATGTGCAATAGGTAAGCAGCTTGGTGTGAAGAAATCAGCTGTGGGAGCAATTATTAGAAAATGGAAGACATACAAGACCACTGATAATCTCCCTCGATCTGGGGCTCCACGCAAGATCTCACCCCGTGAGGTCAAAATGATCACGAGAACGGTGAGCAAAAATCCCAGAACCACACGGGGGGACCTAGTGAATGACTTGCAGAGAGCTGGGACCAAAGTAACAAAGGCTACCATCAGTAACACACTAAGAAGAATGGGCCAAAATACCAGCAACAGTGTGTGAAAACCTTGTGAAGACTTACAGAAAACGTTTGACCTCTGTCATTGCCAACAAAGGGTATATAACAAAGTATTGAGATGAACTTTTGTTATTGACCAAATACTTATTTTACCGAGGAATTTACCAATTAATTCATTAAAAATCCTTCAATGTGATTTTCTGGATTTTTTTTTTCTCATTTTGTCTCTCATAGTTGAGGTATACCTATGATGAAAATTGGAGACCTCTCTCATCTTTTAAGTGGGAGAACTTGCACAATTGGTGGCTGACTAAATACTTTTTCCCCCACTGTAGGTAGTGTGTAAAAACTGACCCAGAAAAAGACAATTTGTTTATATTTTAGCTAGGTTGAAAATTCACATTCGATCGGTCGGGAGTTACGTCTTCCGCAAAAACAGAGGTATTTTAGAAAGTACAATTTCTAAGCTTTAAAATGATACCACACACTCATGGGGGGTTTCCTGGGACTTTTCCGCTACCAAGCAAAGAAACAGTCATGATTTATGACTTCTCGTGCCTGTACCCATGATGACGCGGTGCACATTCTGACTCATTTTGCCAGCACGGGTTACAATATCAATGTCTCCACTGCAATAAAGTTGGCTGCATTTTGTTAAACTATGTTAGACATAATCAGATTTACCTCAGAGCAGATGTAGAATCTAGTCAGAGCCACAAAGAAGCCTCCATTTATCCAGTCTATTGGCACAACAATGAACAGCAGCAAGTACCAGAACTACACAAAAACATTCAAAAAGTACAAAAACTAGAAGAGCTCAAATTAGCTGCCACTTGGATGTAAAACACGTATGTGGACTAGACATTAAAATGAATTTGAAAAACTTTTAAAAAAGCTATTTTAAATGCCCCTGCTACTCCACTGAAACTGACTGATTTAACACTTGGTCAGCCGAAACCGGAAGTTCCATCCATAATCGTTCCTACAGCAGCACCCCCAAGAATAAGGTGGAGAGAGATACTGTGGCATGACCTTACAAAGGCAGTTCATGCTCGAAAACCCTCCAATGTGGCTGAAGTTCAACAATTCTGCAAAGATGAATGGGCCAAACTTCCTCCACAGTGCTGTAAAAGACTCATTGCCAGTTATCGCAAACACTTGATTGCAGTTGTTGCTGCTAGGGGTCGCCCAACCAGTTATTATGTTTAGGGGGCAATCACTTTTTCACACAGGGCCATGTAGGGTTGCATGTTTCCCCTTAATAATAAACACCTTCATTTAAAAACTGCATTTTGTGTTTACTTGTGTTATGTTTTGTCATGTGCAGGGTTCTCAACCCCACCCATGATCTGTGGCTGTAGGTCTTTGATTGTTGCTTATTATTTCCAGCTGGCAGATTATTTGAGCCTGGCTCTCTGCCAGTCCTATGGCCACACCTCTTCCTCTCGCTCTTCCTCCGTGCCAGACATTCACCCGCTGTGTCTTCACCACACACATGCACGCACACACGCATTCAACACACACACACACATTCAGTCTTTCATGCACCTGCTTAGCCACACTGCTGTGTCCACTTGCCCTCATTAGCGGTCTGTGTACTTATGTGAGGCAGTGTGACCAGTGGTGGCTTAGTCGACATTGGACTTCCTGACTCGCTGGTTGTTGGCTCCCTTTCTTTTTGACTGTACAGTGTTGTTATTCCAGAGCTTTCTCACGCCGACGCTTATGTAAGTCTTCCTTATTTTATGTCCTTCCTCTCCGCTCCTGTTCTGCCTGGAGCATGTATGACATCTCATCCTAGCCAACGAAGTTTGTAGCCGGTTGTCTCATTATCGCTCAGTTGGACTGTACATGGACATTTTGTGTTTTTTCCTTTCTGTCAATAAACAAGTTTACTTTACTGCATTTTGGGCTCAAACCAATTTATTTGTTCGCTGTGCAATTACGCAGCGGACATGACAGTAAGCTGCCAACAAAACAAAGAGCCCAAGCATTGAAGTAGCATGTTATTTTCATTTTTTGTGTGTTTTTTCCTACCTGCTGCTGGAGTTATGGCGGATTATTGGAGCAACGCAGAATGACTTGGACTGGCCCGTCTGGAGAACGTCTTCTCCGGGATTCAAGGGCGTTATTCTTCCGAGGCAGTTTGCGTAGCTCAGGATACCACAGACTGCTGATGCGTTTTAAGGACCTCTCTTCCTCAGCTGCCCTCTGCTTCACTGAGACCTGGCTCAGGGAAAATACACCGGACAGCGCGCTGCGCCTCGAGGGATTTCAGCTGTTTCGTGCTGATCGTGACACAGAGCTCTCCGGTAAAATCTCCGGTAAATCCTCAGGAGGTGGAGTCTGCTTTTACATCAACAGCAGCTGGTGCTCTGATGTAACGGTAATTTCCAAACACTGTTCTCCCACCCTGGAATTTCTTTTTATTAACTGCAAGCCATTTTATTCCCCGCGGGAGTTCGCTTCATTCATCCTCGCCGCTGTGTACGTCCCTCCCGACGCGGACGCGCGCGTAGCTCAGCGCGCGCTCGCGGATCACATCCAACATACGGAGTGCACTTTTCCGGACTCTCTGGTTATTGTGGTTGGCGACTTTAACCAGAGCAATCTGAGCCACGATCTCCCCCGCTACAAACAGTTTATTAAATGCCCCACCAGAGGAAAAAACACGCTGGATCACTGTTACACCACAGTTAAGGACGCGTATCGCGCTGTTCCCCGCGCTGCGCTCGGACTATCTGATCACGTGATGGTCCACCTCATTCCCACTTACAGACAGAGACTGAAGCTCACTAAACCTGTTGTGAGCACTACGAAGAAATGGACCAGTGAAGCTGAGGAGAAGCTGGAAACGTGCATGGAAATAACTGACTGGGGCATGTTTAAAGGAGCCACCCATGGTTTGGATGAGTACACGGACACTGTGAACTCATATATCCACTTTTGTGAGGAGAGCATTCTTCCATCGCGCACCAGGGTGAGGTACTCAAATGACAAGCCCTGGTTCACTGCTAAGCTCAGACAGATCAGGAAGGAGAAGGAAGCAGCGCTGAAAAGTGGAGACAGGGACCGCTACAGAGAGGTTAAATATCGGTTTAACAGAGAGCTGAGGAGAGCTAAATCTGTGTATTCTGAGAGACTCCAGCAGAAGTTCACTGCTAACGACTCGGCTTCTGTGTGGAGAGGACTGAGGCAAATCACCAACTATCGGCCTCAGGCTCCTAAAGGTCAGGATGACAAAGCCCTTTGTCAAAGACTGTCCCAACACTATGCCCGTTTTGACACCTCGTCAGCTGTGTCCAACTCCCCCCCTCCCTCCAGCTCCACAGCCTCCACGGTCTCTACTTCATCAAAGGCAGCCCCCCCTCCCCCCCGCCCTTGTCATCAGTGAGCAGGATGTGCTCAAACAGTTCTCCAGACTGAACCCGCGCAAGGCCCCCGGTCCGGACGGCGTGTTTCCCTCCACCCTGAGACACTGTGCAAAAGAGCTGGCTCCTGTCTTCACAGACATTTTTAACACCTCCCTTAAGCTATGCCACGTGCCGACCTGCCTCAAATCCTCCACCATCATCCCTGTCCCCAAGAAGCCACTGATCACTGGACTTAACGACTACAGACCTGTAGCGCTCACCTCTGTAGTCATGAAGTCCTTTGAGCGCCTGGTCCTGCCCCACCTCAAGTCCATCACCACTCCCCTCCTGGACCTGCTGCAGTTTGCCTACCGAGCCAACAGGTCTGTAGACGACGCAGTCAACCTGGCCCTCCACTCCATCCTGCAGTACCTGGACTCCCCGGTAACCTACGCCAGGATCCTGTTTGTGGACTTCAGCTCCGCATTCAACACCATCCGCCCCGCTCTGCTCCGGGACAAGCTGTCCCTGCTCAACATGCCTGACTCCCTCTGCAGGTGGATCACCGACGTCCTGACGGACCGGAGGCAGCATGTGCGGCTGGGAAAGACTGTCTCAGACTCTGTTAGCATCAGCACCGGATCACCCCAGGGCTGTGTACTTTCCCCCCTACTCTTCTCCCTTTATACCAACTCCTGCACCTCCAGCCACCAGTCTGTCAAGCTGATCAAGTTTGCGGACGACACCACCCTCATCGGGCTCATCTCCAACGGCGACGAGTCCGCCTACAGGAGAGAGGTGGCCCAGCTGGCGTCCTGGTGCAACAACAACAACCTGCAGCTGAACAGTCTGAAGACAGTGGAGATGATTGTGGACTTCAGGAAAGTCACAACCCCTCTGCCCCCCCTCACCCTCACAGGCTCTCCCATCACCACTGCTGATTCCTTCCGCTTCCTAGGCACCACCATCACCAGGGACCTCAAGTGGGAGCCAACCATCAGCTCCCTCATCAAAAAGGCCCAGCAGAGGATGTTCTTCCTGCGGCAGCTGAGGAAGCTCAATCTACCCACCAAGATGTTAGTGCAGTTCTACACAGCCATCATCGAGTCCATCCTCACCACCTCCATAACCGTGTGGTACGCAGGAGCCACTGCCAGGGACAGACTAAGGCTGCAGCGCGTCGTGCACACTGCTGAGAAGGTGATCGGCTGCAAGCTCCCATCTCTCCAGGATCTGTACATCTCCAGGACCCGGAGGCGTGCTGGCCGGATCATAGCCGATCCTTCACACCCTGGTCACGTACTGTTTGCCCCTCTTCCCTCAGGTAGAAGACTTCGGTCCATTCAGACTAAAACCTCCCGTCACATGAACAGCTTCTTCCCCTCTGCCATCAGACTGCTGAACACTAAGTGACTTATTAACTCTCGTGCACTATGTACAGCAGCTCAACCAGACTCATGTCAATCATCACTGTTTTCTTCTTGCATTACCGACTGCACTATATGGTTCTCCACATTATCTGCTGCTCGCTAATATATTTAAACTGCTGACTAGTATTACTCATTCTTATTCTACACTTTATTGCATGTATAGTTTATTTCTTTTATTTTATCATGTTTAATGTTGCAGTATTGCACCGAGACAAATTCCTAGTTTGTGTACTACATGAACAATGGCAATAAATCTGATTCTGATTCTGATTCTGGTTCGCATCTTTAGTTTACTGTTTTGTATTTGAGTTCAGTTGTGTGTTTTCCAGCCCCTGAGCCCTTGCTTTGTTAAAAAATTGTTGAATTCATACCTGCACATGAGTCCATCATCTCTAGTCTCCCTGGCAGCTATATAACAGTGTGAGAAACGGGACTTGATGTAGCATTAACGACAGTGAATCACAAGTGTGAAAATCTTTATGTTTCTTCTTGTCTTTATTTCAAATGTAATGTTCATAAGTTTTGCTGTTCGACAGACTTTCCATTGTTGGCGGCTGTGGTGGAACTGCCACTCCAGTTCAGTACTCTTTCAGTGTGAATATACAGTCTTCATGCTCTTCATTCACGCTGATTTATGGTATCATGTTGTTGGAAAGTCTGTTTTTCTCTTTCACTTAAAAGTCTTACTGGAAAAGCAAAGTCACAGCTCATACATAATTTTTATCATCACACTCTTGGTTTCCCTTTTCATTTGTCATATTCTGCATTTTCCCATATAGCTATCTATTGTGTCCATAAAAATGACAAGATATATGTGTGTGAATGATGGCCAGCATTTTAAAAAAGTTTGAAATAACACTGAGAGCTTACAACTGAAGATCAAGAGAATGAGAATTTATAAAATGTGGAGTCGCCCCTTATTTCTCCCCACATGGTTCTAATGAGGGGGTTTTGTTTTGGATTTGCACTCCGGCTGAGGTGTCCCAAAAGCAGTATGTGCTCTTTGTGCCCATGACATGTGCATGAATTCATCCTAAAATATGCCATGTTGAATAAATCACAATCAGGAGATGAGTGGATTTGCAGAGAAAAAACTGATTTAAAATGTCCTTTGAAGATTTTTGAACATCGTTTCATATTGTTGGCCTGGTGTGTTTGGGTATTCTGTTCCACACAAATGTCACTGTTGAAAGAGCGATGGTCGATGAAACAGATAAATGGGACTAAGCAGGGGATTTTGGTTGAGTCGATACAAAGAAAAGAAAGACATGATTAGAAAACTGCATACCCCCTGGAATACCACAGGTACTGAGATCAAAAGGAGGTCATTGTGAGATCAGATGAGTCTCTGAAAGTGAGAATTTTACAAAAATAAACGCAGAAGTGTGATATCTCACGAGTGGTTGTGCCATGTCTGACTGATATTCCAAATGAAGCCAATAGTGACTCAAGCAGTGTAATATATTGTCTTCATCTGAGCATAAAAACAGAAATGGGATGATTTCAGGGCAGAGCTGTTTTTAGCTTTTATATGAGCCCTATACAAGATTGTGTTGTGGGGGCCCCCATACACACATGGACAAAATTGTTGATACCCCTCTGTTAATGAAAGAAAAACCCACAATGGTCAAAGAAATAACTTGAATCTGACAAAAGTGGTAATAAATAAAAATTCTATGAAAATTAACCAATGAAAATCAGACAATGCTTTTGAATTGTGGTTCAACAGACTTTAAAAAACAAACTCATGAAACAGGCCTGGACAAAAATGATGGTACCCCTAGAAAAGATTGAAAATAATGTGACCATAGGGACAGGTTCAACCAAGATGTGTCCTCTAATTAACATCACAGGTGTCTACAAACTTGTAATCAGTCAGTCGGCCTATTTAAAGGGTGACAAGTAGTCACTGTGCTGTTTGGTGACATGGTGTTTACCACACTAAACATGGACCAGGGGAAGCAAAGGAGAGAGTTGTCTCAGGAGATTAGAAAGAAAATTATAGACAAGCATGTTAAAGGTAAAGGCTATAAGACCAACCACCTCCAAGCAGCTTGCTATTCCTGTGACTACAGTTGCACATATTATTCAGAAATTTAAGATCCACGGGACTGTAGCCAACCTCCCTGAATGTGGCCGCAGGAGGAAACTTAACGAAAAATGGAAGAGACGAATAATATGAATGGCAACAAAAGAGCCCAGAACAACCTCTAAACACATTCATGGTGAACTCCAAGGTCAAGGTACATCAGTGTCAGATCGCACCATCCGTCGTTGTTTGAGCCAAAGTGGACTTCATGGGAGACGACCAAGGAGGACACCACTGTTGAAAACAAATCATAAAAAAGCCAGACTTGAATTTGCCAAACTGCATGTTGACAAGCCACAAAGCTTCTGGGAGAGTGTCCTATGGACAGACGAGACAAAACTGGAACTTTTTGGCAAGGCACATCAGCTCTATGTTCACAGACGCAAAAATGAAGCATACCAAGAAAAGAACACTGTCCCTACTGTGAAACATGGAGGAGGTTCTGTTATGTTCTGGGGCTGCTTTGCTGCATCTGGCACAGGGTGTCTTGAATCTGTGCAGGGTACAATGAAATCTCAAGACTTTTAAGTTCAGGTTCAGGTTACTTTATTTGTACCCGTAGGTAGATTTGTTTTGCAGTCAGGTGACATCCATATTTACAAACCACAATTACATTCAACATGAACACAAACACAGGCACACATGAAGCTGACTATAAACACAATAAAAGTACTCAAGGCTCCACCAATCAGGACATAGGACAAAGAGATAAGAGAAAAAACAGAGATAAGAGAGAAGGGTCATATTAAAAAGTTAAAGACTAGTCAAAGAGGTTAAAAACTCAAAAGTCTCCCAATAAAAGATTTAGAACCTAAATGGAAAAACCTACAAAAATAAGTAAATATAAAATAAAATTAATTAATAGTTAACTAAAATATGTGCAATATATTGTTACATCTTGTTCAACTCTTTAACAGCAGCAGGAACAAAGCTGTTTTTGTAGCGCTGGGTTTTACATTTTGGGGCAGCAAACCTCCGTCTGGAGGGAAGAAGCTGAAAGTGGCAGTGCAAAGGGTGGGAGTCATCATTTAAAATGGAGGCAGCAATCCTCTGTACCTGTCTGGTGTACAGGGATGTCAGGCTCAGCTGTGACTCACCAAGCAAATGACTGGACCATCTAACTACCTGATCCAAGGATTTCCTCTGTTTCAGTTTAATCTGACCAAACCATGACACTAAAGAAAATGATAAAACAGATTCAATAAAAGCCTGATAAAACAATGTCATTATGGTTCGGTCAATTTGGAAGCGTGCAGGTTTCCTTAAACAATGCAAATGTTGCTGACCCTTTTTGCACACCCTTTCACAGTTCTCTTCAAAGTTTAAATTACTATCAATAATCGTCCCATGATATTTGTAGGATTGCACACATTCAATGGTCTGGCCTTTTAGTACAGTGACTTTGTGCCTGGGAGTTTTCCTCCTAAAGTCAATAATCATGTCTTTAGTTTTTGTCGTATTCAGCTGCAGGTAGGAATCCTCACACCAGTGAACAAAATCATCAACTACTGGGCCGTGCCACTCTCACCATCCTGGAGGAGACTGACAATAACTGAATCATCAGCATACTTTATAATGTGTCAGTTGTCATGTCTGCTCCGACACATGTTTGTGTACAGGATGAAGAGTAGAGGTGACAACACACACCCCTGAGGAGAGCCAGTAGAAGAATACTTTTGGTCAGACAATGTACCATTGACCCTTACTCTCTGCGTCCTGTTGGTTAAGAAATCCAGAATCCACCCCACCAGATTATTACTCAAATCAAATTGTTGCAGGAACATTTCAACTAAAATATGAGGTTGGATTGTATTAAAGGCAGAAGAAAAGTCCACAAATAAAAAAGCCTGGCGTGTGTCCCATTAAAATCCAGATGTTTAAAAAGCATATTAAGCAGAGTGACAGTGGCATCCTCCACTCCTCTGTGAGGCCTATAGACAAACTGCAGAGGATTCAATGCATGCTCAGTCTGCTTTAGGACCTCAAATCTGACCAGTTTTTCAAAAATTTTCATTAAAATTGAGGTCAAATTAACTGGTCTAAAATCATTTACCGTTTTAGGACAGCTGGATTTTGGAACGGGGACAACCACAGCATTTTTCCATATCTTAGGCACATGTTGTGTCTGTAAGGACTTACTGAAAATATAGTGAAACGCAGGATTCGGTTCATGTGCACAGGACTTTACCAAGCGCCCACATATATTATCAGGGCCTGACTTTTGTTCACTTTTACAGCACAGAACTCCCTTTTAACATCCTGCACCTCAATATTAAAGTGCTGATTATCTTTGAGTTTCTGTTTCAAATCTTGGGTTTCTGTGCTAAAATCAAAGGAATCAAAACGACCATAAAAACAATTAAGAGCATTAGCCAGCTCTGTGTCTGAATTAAAACCATCTAAAAACGCACGATTACTGTGCTCTGTGCTCTGAAGGCCTGCAATAGTTTTCATACTGGCCCAGGCTGAACCAAGTTTCTTTGTTGTCCAGGCCTGTTTCATGAGTTTGTTTTTTAAAATAATTCTGTTGAATTCAAAAGCATTGTCTGATTTTCATTGGTTAATGTTCATAGAATTTTTATTTATTACCACTTTTGTCAGATTCAAGTTATTTCTGTGACCATTGTGGGTTTTTCTTTCATTAACAGAGGGGTACCAACAATTTTGTCCATGTGTGTATATGGAACGGAGAAGAGTTTAAACACTGTAAAATGGGGAAAAATTGTTTTTTTAAATATTCCCACTACTCCCAACAAAAGCATTTTACAGAAAAATATAGAATTACATTACTCTATAAATACAAGAAATATGTCACTATCATAGGACATCATAGGACAGCCGATGATGTTCGACTGATGCAGGAATGCAGGTTCATTTCTGTGTCAAGTCAAATCCCTCGTATGTTATCAGTGGTCTGTTATCAGTATCTGTTAATGTACTTGGCAATAAATCTTTTCTGAGTTCTGAGTTCTGAGGACATCATAGGACAGCCGATGATGTTCGACTGATGTCCTATGATGATCCTATCATCTCGGGCATCATAGGACTCATGATGCCGTCATAAAGATATGATGTCTATATGACGTCATATACACATAGCACATCATAGGACGCCCTATGATGTTGGCATGATGTCCTATGATGATCCTATGATATCAGGCAACGGACTCGCGATGCTATCATATAGACAAATGTGTCCAAATGTGTCTTTATGATGTCATATAGACCATCACTCACGATGCCTACACTAATGTGTCTTTATGATGTCATATGGCTTAAAATTGGCAAGATGAATAAGTCATCATATTATAAATCAAGAAATCTGTGTGTGTGTGTGTGTGTGTGTGTGTGTGTGTGTGTGTGTGTGTGTGTGTCACGATCATAGGACTTGATGTTGCCATGGTAACCATGTCAAAGATCAAAGGCAGGCATCACCATGGCTACTGTTGCCGTGGTAACCATGTCAAAGATCAAAGGCAGGCATGCAGCAGGGGTTATACGGACATGCACGGGTACCATGTCAACATCCCCAAATTTCAGCCTCACCGGATATGCGGAAGTTTGGGAGGGGAAATCTTTAATGAACGTCCATAGGGGATCCATAGGAGAGCTGTGGGCATTCATAGCTATGACATCACAGGTGCACACTGTGTTCCTATGATGTCACATGACCATATAAAGAGTTCTGATGAACAGCTCCTTCTGATGTCATACAGACATCATAGGTACCCCGTGAGGTCAAAACACTCTTTTTACAGGCATGCAGGAATGCTTACTTACACTTGCTTTCTACGGGCATGCAGAAATTACTGCTTAACTATGTCAAAGATCAAAGGCAGAGATCACCATGGCACTGTTGCCATGGTAACAGTAACTTTCTATAGGCATGCAGAAATGCTAGGTTACACTTGCTTTCTACGAGCATGCAGAAATACTTGCTTATGCGTTTCTATGGGCATGCACGATGGGTATGCACTAGTACAATAAAAATTTAACCAACATCCATATCAATGCTGCAAATTTACAATAAAAAGTCACAGATTTTTGAGTGGAAAAAAGTTGTACATTTTTGAGTGAAAAGGTCACAAATTTATTTAATCAAAGTCACAAATTTACAAGAGGAATATTGCAAATTTACAAGAAAAAGGTCACAAATTTAAGAGAAAAAAGTTGCAAATATGGAATAAAAGTGGCAAATTTGAGGAAAAAGGTTGGAAATTTACAAGAAAAAAGTTGTAAATTTATGAGAAAAAATACAAATTTATAACAAAAAGTTACAAATTTATAAAAAAGTGGCAAATTTATGAGAAGATCAATTTTTTTGAAGTTACAAATTTACAAGAAAAAATCTGCTGAATTACAAGAAAAAAAATACAAATATACAAGAAAAAAGATGCCAATTTATGAGAAAAATATGCAAATTTCTGTGTAAAAAATCAGCAAATTTACAAGAAAAAAGTGACAACTTTATGAGAAAAACGTTGCAAGTTTCTGAGGAAAAAATTGCAAATTTACAAGGAAAAAATGCAAATTTACAGTAATAAAGTTGCAAACAAGAAAAAGGTGGAAAATTTATGAAAAAAAATGCTAATTTATTAGAAAAAATTAATAATAACTGGTGCATACCCCTGCATGCCTGTAGAAACCCGTGCATGCCCGTAGAGGGGATGCATTGGAACAGAATTCTTGCCAGTTACAGGACAGTTGGTATAGCAACACAGCACTAAGTGGCAATCACATGTGATGGCTTTTGTATGCAGCAAAACATAGAAATCAGAATCAGAATCAGATTTATTGCCATTGTTCATGTAGTACACAAACTAGGAATTTGTCTCGGTGCAATGCTGCAACATTAAACATGATAAAATAAAAGAAATAAACTATACATGCAATAAAGTGTAGAATAAGAGTGAGTAATACTAGTCAGCAGTTTAAATATATTAGCAAACAGCAGATAATGTGGAGAACCATATAGTGCAGTCGGTAATGCAGGAAGAAAACAGTGATGATTGACATGAGTCTGGTTGAGCTGCTGTACATAGTGCACGAGAGTCAATAAGTCACTTAGTGTTCAGCAGTCTGATGGCAGAGGGGAAGAAGCTGTTCATGTGACAGGGGGTTTTAGTCTGGATGGACCGAAGTCTTCTACCTGAGGGGAGGGGGGCAAACAGTACGTGACCAGGGTGTGAAGGATCGGCTATGATCCGGCCAGCACGCCTCCGGGTCCTGGAGATGTACAGATCCTGGAGAGATGGGAGCTTGCAGCCGATCACCTTCTCAGCAGTGCGCACGACGTGCTGCAGCCTTAGTCTGTCCCTGGCAGTGGCTCCTGCGTACCACACGGTTATGGAGGTGGTGAGGATGGACTCGATGATGGCTGTGTAGAACTGCACTAACATCTTGGTGGGTAGCTTGAGCTTCCTCAGCTGCCGCAGGAAGAACATCCTCTGCTGGGCCTTTTTGATGAGGGAGCTGATGGTCGGCTCCCACTTGAGGTCCCTGGTGATGGTGGTGCCTAGGAAGCGGAAGGAATCAGCAGTGGTGATGGGAGAGCCTGTGAGGGTGAGGGGGAGCAGAGGGGTTGTGACTTTCCTGAAGTCCACAATCATCTCCACTGTCTTCAGAGCGTTCAGCTGCAGGTTGTTGTTGTTGCACCAGGACGCCAGCTGGGCCACCTCACTCCTGTAGGCGGACTCGTCGCTGTTGGAGATGAGCCCGATGAGGGTGGTGTCGTCCGCAAACTTGATCAACTTGACAGACTGGTGGCTGGAGGTGCAGGAGTTGGTGTAAAGGGAGAAGAGTAGGGGGGAAAGTACACAGCCCTGGGGTGATCCGGTGCTGATGCTAGCAGAGTCTGAGACAGTCTTTCCCAGCCGCACATGCTGCCTCCGGTCTGTCAGGAAGTCGGTGATCCACCTGCAGAGGGAGTCAGGCACATTGAGCAGGGACAGCTTGTCCCGGAGCAGATCGGGGCGGATGGTGTTGAATGCGGAGCTGAAGTCCACAAACAGGATCCTGGCGTAGGTTCCCGGGGAGTCTAGGTGCTGCAGGATGGAGTGGAGGGCCAGGTTGACTGCGTCGTCTACAGACCTGTTGGCTCGGTAGGCAAACTGCAGCGGGTCCAGGAGGGGGGTGGTGATGGACTTGAGGTGGGGCAGGACCAGGCGCTCAAAGGACTTCATGACTACAGAGGTGAGCGCTACAGGTCTGTAGTCGTTAAGACCAGTGATCCGTGGCTTCTTGGGGACAGGGATGATAGTGGAGGATTTGAGGCAGGACGGCACGTGGCATAGCTTAAGGGAGGTGTTAAAAATGTCTGTGAAGACAGGAGCCAGCTCTTTCGCACAGTGTCTCAGGGTGGAGGGAGACACGCCGTCCGGACCGGGGGCCTTGCGCGGGTTCAGTCTGGAGAACTGTTTGAGCACGTCCTGCTCACTGATGACAAGGGCAGGGGGGGAGGAGGGGGGGGGCGCCTTTGATGAAGTAGGGACCGTGGAGGCTGTGGAGCAGGAGGGAGGGGGGGAGTTGAACACAGATGACGGGGTGTCAAAACGGGCATAGTGTTGGGACAATCTTTGACAAAGGGCTTTGTCATCCTGACCTTTAGGAGCCTGAGGCCGATAATTGTTGATTTGCCTCAGTCCTCTCCACACAGAAGCCAGTCGTTAGCAGTGAACTTCTGCTGGAGTCTCTCAGAATACACAGATTTAGCTCTCCTCAGCTCTGTTAAACCGATATTTAACCTCCCTGTAGCAGCCCCTGTCTCCACTTTTCAGCGCTGCTTCCTTCTCCTTTCTGATCTGTCTGAGCTTAGCAGTGAACCAGGGCTTATCATTAGAGTACCTCACCCTGGTGCGCGATGGAAGAATGCTCTCCTCACAAAAGTGGATATATGAGTTCACAGTGTCCGTGTATTCATTCAGATCATGCGTGGCTCCTTTAAACATGCCCCAATCAGTTATTTCCATGCACGTTTCCAGCTTCTCCTCAGCTTCACTGGTCCATTTCTTCGTAGTGCTCACAACAGGTTTAGTGAGCTTCAATCTCTGTCTGTATGTGGGAATGAGGTGGACCATCATGTGATCAGATAGTCCGAGCGCAGCGCGGGGAACAGCGCGATATGCGTCTTTCACTGTGGTGTAACAGTGATCCAGCGTGTTCTTTCCTCTGGTGGGGCATTTAATAAACTGTTTGTAGTGGGGGAGATCGTGGCTCAGATTGCTCTGGTTAAAGTCGCCAACCACAATAACCAGAGAGTCTGGAAAAATCCGCTCCGTGTGTTGGATGTGATCCGCGAGCACGCGCTGAGCTTCGCGCGTGTCCGCGTCAGGAGGGATGTACACAGCGACGAGGAATATGCCCTGCCATCTGGGACTGTTTGCCCCTGCTTGTTACTTCTTCTCCTGCCTGTCACTGTTCTGTGTTATGTTGCTTACCTGTGTCTATATACGTATATGTCTTGTAGGGAGTCATGTGCTCTGTCTATGTGCCGTTATATAGACATCATCTGGTGGGTCTTCTTCTTTGTTCATACCACTGAAGGGTCTCCTCCTGTCTCAGACAGCTGTGTTGTTCACAGTCATGCCTGCGGCATACTGGTGGAACCTGAGGTGTTTCGTGTTCACGGCATCCTTTCTGACGTGCAGCAGTTCTCCTCATTCTATTGCTCACCATCTGGTGGATCTTCTTCTTCTTCGTTCAGACCACTGGTTGAGGGATAGGTGCATCGTAATTCCAGTTCATGGGCACAATCCTGAAAAAGTGGCTTTCGACCCTGTTCAGGAAGGCCCGTGCATGCCCGTAGAAACCAAGAAACTGGAGCACCCAGAGAAAATCAGCACTTTGCTTGGCATTTTACACATTTGTAGTGTAGACTGGCATTCGTCAAGGTTACACATTTGCCGTCATGTAGGCATGGCGTGTCGTCCTATGATGCCTGAGTTCATAGGACGCGCTATGATGATGAGGCAGAGATCATAGGCCGTCCTATGATGTCCTAGAAACGTGCTTTAAAGTCTGTCGTACCCTATGCTGGTGAAGGGTGTCCTGTCTCAGATGGGTGCGAAGTACTGCTGGAACCTCAGGTGTTTCATCTTCATGGCATCTTTTCTGACGTGCAGCAGTTGTCGTCATTCTATTGCTCTCCATCTGGTTCTTCTTCTTCTTCTTCTTCTTCTTCTTCTTCTTCTTCTTCTTCTTCTTCTTCTTCTTCTTCTTCTTCTTCTTCTTCTTCTTCTTCTTCTTCTTCTTCCTCTTCTTCTTCTTCGATAGGTGCATCGTAATTCAAGTTCATGGACAGGATCATGAAAATAGAGTTTAGCAAATAGAGGCTTTCTGGCATGGACTCACTGTATGACATCATAAAAACATCAAGGCAGCCTTGATGTATATGACATCATAAAGACACATTTGTCTATGTGCCGTCATATAGGCATCATGAGTCATCCAGTGATGCCTGAGTTCATGGTCTATATGACATCATAAAGGCACATTTGTCTATGTGTCCTATGATGCCTGAGTTCAAAGACACATGGTCTATATGACATCATAAAGACACATTTGTCTGTGTCCTACGATGCCTGAGTTCATAGGATGTCCTATGATATTCAAGCAGAGATCATAGGCCGTCCTGTGATGTCCTATGAATGTGACAGACACACAGAGATTTCTTGCTTTTATAGAGTGATAATAATATCATCATCATCATCACTCTATAAATTCAAGAAATGTGTGTCAGTGTGTGTGTCTGTCAGTGTGTCACAATCATAGGACAGTCTATGATGTTCCTATGATGTCTGCATGATGTCCTATGATGCCTGCCTTGATGTCTTTATGATGTCATATAGATCATAGGACATCACAGGACAGCGTATGTTCCTATGATGTCTGCATGATGTCCTATGATGCCAGCTTTGACGTCTTTATGATGTCATATATACCATCACTCACGATGCCTGCATGACATCACCATAGGATTGCCTACGATGTCCCGCCTTGATGTCTTCCTGATGTCATATAGACCATCACTCACGAAAGAAGAGATACTCATCACCCGATTAAGAATAGGACACACTACTTTAAACCACACCCATTCAAAGGAGTACATCATGTCATATAGCCCATCACTCACAAAAGAAGAGATACTCATCACTCGATTAACAATAGGACACACTACTTTAAATCACACCCATTTGAAGCAGTAAATCTGGAACTCTCACTCAGTAAGGCAGAAGGCACTCTACAAATTCAAGAAATCTCTGGCGGTGTGTCAGTGTGTCACCCGATGAAGAATAGGACACACTACTTTAAACCACACCCATTCCAAGCAGTACCCATGAAGAATGGCAGTCTACACTACAAATGTGTAAAATGCCAAGCAAAGCACTGATTTTCTCCAGGTGCTCCGGTTTCTTGGTTTCTACAGGCATGCACAGGTCTTCCTGAACAGGGTCGAAAGCCACTTTGGGCTCAGATCCATTTTCATGATTCTGTCCATGATCTGGAATTACAACACACCAATACCTCAACCAGTGGTCTGAACGAAGAAGACGAACAAGAAGACCCACCAGATGGAGAGCAATAGAGTGAGGAGAACTGCTGCACATCAGAAAAAAAGGCCGTGAAGATGAAACACCTCAGGTTCGAGCAGTACGCCACAGGCATGACTGTGAGCAACACAACCGGCTCAGTCAGGAGAAGACACTTCAGCAATGGGCATGCAGAAATACTTGCTTATACTTGGTTTCTACGGGCATGGACAGGTATGCACAGGTATGTACTAGTCATCATCATCATAGCAGTCTGTCGTGGGTGACAATGACTGTTTCATTTAGGTCTGATCAGATTCCTCCATGCAGCTCTGTCCTTAGCCTACCGCTGTCAGGAACTCCTGTCTATCCAACTTCTTCAAGTTTCTTTTTACAGTGTCTTTAAATCTGAGCCTTGGTCTACCCTGATTGCGTTTGCCCTCGCATAACTGTGAGTAGAGTAACTGCCGAGGGAGACGCTAGTGGTCCATCCTCTCAACATGTCTGAGCCATCTCAGGTTCATCTGTATTGATGGTAGACCAGCTCATTTCAACACTTCTCTGTTGGTTATCTTGTCTTTCCATGAGATGTTCATTATGGCTCAAAGGTGTCTCATCATGTACACGTGAAGTTTCTTTACCTGCACTCTGTAGACAGTCCAAGTTTCAGCACCGTACAGTAGAGTAGCCAGTAATGTCACTCTGTACACTTTGCATTTTACACAGATAGACACATGTCGATTGTTCCACAGTCTTTCCCTCAGATTTCAAAGCACAGCGCTGACTCTTCCCCTTCTGAGAGATAGTTCAACCTCCAGCCTAGCATTCTCTGAAACAGTACTCCCTAGATACTTGAAAGTCTTGCACTTGACTAGTGGCTCTTTTCCAATGCTGATTTCTTCTGGTAGTGATGTTGATAACTGGAACTTTGGTGGTTGATAAAGGCACTCTGTCTTCTTGATGTTGATTTTGAGGCTGAATTGGCTAGCTGCTCTTGCAAATTTCTCCATTAAAGATTGCATATCTTCCGCACTGTGTACAACTAGAGCACTGTTGTCAGCAAAGAGCATTTCTCTTACTACCTTTATCGATGTCTTACTCTACTGTGCCACATTGAACAAGTCTGCTTCTTTCCTTGTTTGAATGTATACTCCTTCTGAAGTGTCTTCGAAGGCCGCCTCAAGCATGGCTGCCAGATATAGCGAGAAGAGTGTAGGCTCCAGCACGCACCCTTGTTTCACACTGTTGCTTACTGAAAAGTCTTTAGATACTGAACCACTCATTGCCACGTTTGCTTGTATACCTGTATGGAGTGCCTCAATCAGGCTGACAAATTTCTCTGTACAGCCATATTTCTTGAGTACCTGCCAAAGTGCAGATTGCACGGTTGCAGGCTGCACGGTGGCGCAGTGGTTTAGCACTGTGGCAGCACAGTTTTACCCTTGGCCGGGGGATCGCGGGGATCATGAGATCGTGGGTTCGATTCCAGCCCCCGACCAACAGTGAGCTGTGTGGAGTTTGCATGTTCTCCCCGTGTTGCGTGGGTTTACTCCGGGATTTCTCCGGTTTCCTCCCGCATACCAAAAACATGTAGGTTTAGGGCGCTCACGCACGCAGCAACCAGCAGCCGGTGGCTTGTCACCAGACTGCAAACCAAATCTACCTACGGGTACAAATAAGTAACAAAAAAAAAAAAAAAGTCCTTGTCGCAAAACAGTATCTAAGGCTTTACTGAAGTCTATGAAGACTACATAAAGCGGCATGTTCTGTTCAATACACTTTGATTGAACCTGTTTCAAGCAGAAAATCATGGCCATTGTGCTTCTTCCACTTCTAAAGCCACACTGGGTTTCCGGTAGTACTTTCTGCAAGATGTGTTCATTGAGTCTGTTCAGTAGTACACGTGAGAGAATCTTACCAACAGTGGCTAGCAGTGATGTACCTCGGTAATTTCCACAATCTTTCCTGTCACCTTTCTTGAACAAAGGCGCAATACTTGCATCCTTCCAGTCTTGAGGTAATTTCTGGGCATCCCATATCTCTTGGATGAGCTTGTGCAGGCAGTTGGTCAGTTCAACATCGCCAAATTTCCTGTGTTGTCCTTATAGCTACCATTAGTTCATCAAAATTTGGTGGTTCATCCAGACTTGATACAGCTGGTCGCTGCACTGGAGCTTCTTTAGCCTCTTCAGTGAGATCTCCATGGTTGTTTAGTAGTTGGTCAAAGTGGTCTGCAAATCTGTCCAGGATCTTGTCTTTCTCCTGCAAAACCGTTTCACCATCCATAGCCTTTAGTTGGATCAATCCTCTTGGTTTAGGGCCATAGATTTCTCTCAAACCTGTGAAGAATATTTTCATGTCCTTCCTGTCTGCTGCAGTTTGAAGCTCCTCCTCTTTTTCATCCCACCAGTTGGACTTCATCTCTCTGGTGTACTTCTGTAGCTCATTCTGAGCCTTTGAGTATTTCTTCTTCTTCAACCTTGTGTTACACTGTAGATTTTCCTGCCTAGCTGTATTCCTCACTTCTAGTAGTTTCTTAAGGTGTTCATCATGCTCATCAAACCAATCTTGATGTTTCCTCTCAGGGTAGCCTAATACATCACTTGCAATCTGATACACCATATCCTTCAGTGTTGCCCATTTCTCTTCTGTCATTCTCTGAGTTGTTGCTGTCCTGGTCTTTCAAGTTTTCATCTATTTCCTGTGTAAGTTCTTCCTGCTTCTTTTGGCCTTTCAGTGCACTAGTGTTTAGCTTCCGTTGTGGCTTCGCACTCCTCCTGCAGTGCTGTTTTTGTCTGCAAATCCTTAATCTAGATCTCAGCATAACATGATCAGTACCACAGTCCGCACCTCTCATTGCTCTGGTGTCCAATACATCCCTTATGTCTCTCTGCCTTACAATGATGTAGTCAAATAAGTGCCAGTGCTTGGATCTTGGGTGCATCCATGTCTTCTTGTGTGTGTTCTTGTGCTTACATAGAGTGTTGGTTATCACAAGGTTGTACTCTGAACATAGTGCAAGTAGAAGTTCTCCATTAGCATTGCACTTGCCTACTCCATGACTGCCTAGCACTCCTTTCCATTTCTCAGTGTCCGAACCAACTCTGGCATTAAAAATCCCCAATGACTATCAGTCTGTCATCAGTCGGTACATGCCTGATTGTCTCACGTAAATCACTGTAGAACTCTTCCTTCTCCTCCTCTGTGTCGGTCATTGTTGGGGCATATACACTGATGAGTGTGGCACACATCTTCCACTGTAGTGGGAGTCTCAGTCATTATCCTGTCGTTGATTGGCACCGGTTCCTCATCAAGCATTGCTGCTATCTCCTTTCTAACTGCAAAGCCCCCTCCTGCTTCTCTCCTTTCTTGAGTTGATTTCCCATTCCAAAAGAAGATGTACCCATGGTCTTCCAAACTGTCATATCCAGGCAGTCTTGTTTCACTAAGTGCAGCTATGTCTACATTGTACCTGTTCATTTCCAGGGCCACAAGCGCAGTTTGTTTTTCTGGACGCTGTGATGTTGTTCTGTCCAACAGAGCGTGTACATTCCATACTGCTACACACAAGGTTGCTGTTTTCCTCTTTTTTGTCTTCCTGCTGCAAGCTTACTTTTCACTGCCAGTTGGAGTGTGAACAGATCAGCGCGGACCTTGTTCGCCCAGGTGACGTCTGAGCCGGTATGAGTTGCTTTCTGACTGACCATTTCATGAAACTGCTTGCAAAGTATTTGAATACCACTAGCTTTTGCTGGACTAGTGGCACATTCTTGGTAGATAAAGGTATTATCAGTGGCAAGGACAAGCCAAGACAAACTGACTCCAGTATCTGTTGCAGTGACTGACCAGATGATAGGTTTGTTTATCTCTGCTCTTTGTGTAGTGCATGTCACAATGCACCAACTGGCACAGTTCACCACAGACCTTGCGACAGATATGTTTATCTACCAGGATGTCCAGTCTCACCCCGAGTAACTGGGAGTGGTCCACCACAGACCTGTGGCAGATATTGTTTTTAGTTCTGCCAGGATGCCCTGTTTCACCCTCCACGCCCTCGGAAGGGCGGGGATGCCGGTTGAGTCACCGGCGGCCCTACCCATGAGACAGGTAGTACCGGTTTTCTTGGTTATCCGGTAGCAAGCAAGCCAATGCCTGACCTGACAAAAAGGGGGGGGGGGGGGTAATTCTCAGTTAAAAGCTGCCAAGTTTTGACCAAAAAAGTGGAATTTTATGAATAAAAAGATGCAAATTTAGCAAAAAGACAAAAAAGGTGTAAATTTCCAACTGTTTATGACCTAAAACGCTGCAAATTTATGAGGAAAAATGCTGCAAATATAAGATTTGAGTAAAATGCTGCAAATTTAAGTGGGTTTTTTTTTAACTGCAAATTCAAGAGTAAGAAAAGTTCTAAATTCATGAGAAAGCTGCAAAATTATGAATAATAAAAAGCTGCAAATTTTCAAGTTTTAAAAAGCTGCAACATTTCTGAGTAAAATGGCTGTAACTGCAGGAAAATCCTGCAAATTTATGAGAAAAATACTCACATTTACAACAGAATGTTTCTAATTTACATGAAAAAGGATGTGATAAATTGGCATGTGTTGGCCATTTTTAAATGACAGCCATGAGGAGGAACTAAATGGTGGTGTTTGGGGGTGTTAAATCCTGCAGATCTGCACTAATCAGCAGGGAAAAGTAGAAGAGGAAGAGGAATAAGTGATCCCCAGCAGCAGAAATAATCCAGTTTACCCAGGAGGAGTAAACACATGACACCCAACAGATTACACCCCCCCCCATGACATCAGTGGGAACAGCTGGGACAAACTTCACACCTCTGCCAATTTACATGTTCCCTTCTGAGGACAATTCAAAGAGAGCTGCTGCTGAGATGGAAGCCAAAGGGTTAAAGGGTGACGAGGCTTTAACAGCAGCACTGATCCCCCCCTTCCCCCCAAGTGACCTTCTGGACAGGAACTAACAGCTCCTCAGACCTGTTAACACAATTTTAACAACAAAAGAACATGCAAAAGAACCAAGATTCCCTTTGATTTAACAGGATAACAGCCTGAATATTCTGGTCTGTGAATGAACAGAGCAGTCATTAGTGTTTCACGGAGTCACTTATTCAATTATAATGGTTAATCTAAGTCATAATTTCAGGAAACATAAACTTCAGGGGACACTTACTTAAGCCCATGACACATTGTTTTAAATTTTGCTGAATTTTGCTTTTTTTTCACTTCTCTTCCAGTCCTTATGGCCACTTTCTGATTGCTTTGAGTTTTTGATGTACTAGTAATAATAATAATGGAATGCATTTATATAGTGCCTTTCAAGATACCAGAAGTGCTTTACAATGAGTCCATTGTTCATTCACTCCACAGACAGACAATGGTAAGTTTCTGCTGCAGTCACAGCTGCCCTGGAGCAGACTGACCGAAACGTCTCTCCAACCATTCCTGAACATTTATACACATTCATTTCCAATGTCATGGACACTGGAGGCAAGGTGGGTCGAGTGTCTTGCCCAGGGACACAACAGCAGGATGGCTGGGGAGAGCGGGATTTGAACCGCCAACCCTCTGGTTATTGGATGACCCGCTCTACCTCCTGAGCCACTGTTTACAATAAATGAGTTGCAATTTATTTTATTTTTTTTTTGTATTTTTTTAACAAATCTCAAATTTACAAGACAAATTTTGCAAATGTACAAGAAAACAGAAATTTAAGAGGAAAAGGTGACAAAAATACACAAAAAAGTGGCAAATTTATGAGAAAAAGGTGACAATTTCTGACTAAAAAAGTTAGAAATTTATGAGGAAGAAGTTGCAAAATTATGAAGAAAAATTTGCAAATTATGTGGGAAACAAATGACAAAACATTGTCAATTTTTTCTATTTTTTTCTAAAAAAAAATATTTTTTTTAATGAATTTTGAACTAGGCTCTACTCTTTTTAGTTTATATATGGTTCCGTTAGGCAACATTATTAGAAAGCACTGTATACATTTTCATTGTTATGCAGATGACCCACAATTATACAGTACCTGTCAATGAAGCTAGATGATAGTAATCAATTAAGATAAGATAAGATAAGCCTTTATTAGTCCCACAATGGGGAAATTCCAGGATTGCAACAGCACAGGGATAGCAACACAGAGCAATAATTTAGAAGATAAGAAAATAAGAGCAGTGAATATACATATGTACACATAAATATATAAATATATATACACAGTGCGGAGCATTGTAGCAAGATGGAATAAACAGCATAACAGTCTATTTAGTTACCCCACATAGTATGAATATGTACCCATACATATTGTCACCCTCCGTAGCGATTGATATTGTCCTAGTTGTATACTGGAGGGGACTATTTTGTGTAAGTCTGTTGCGTCCTTTGCATTCAGTGCTATTTAGGTCATAATGTTTTTATTTTTGCTATCTCTGAGAGCGGCCCTGCTTAGGTTATGAAGTCTGACAGCCGTAGGTAGGAAGGACCTGCAAAACCTCTCGGTCGCGCACCTAGGATGATGTAGCCTACTGCTAAATGAGCTCCTCAGTGCGTTGAGTATGTCCTGCATAGGGTGGGACTTGGTCTCCAGCAGAGATGACAGTTTGGCCACCATCCTTCTCTCTCCTATCTGCCTCCACTGAGGCGCTGCCCCAGGACAGAACTAGCTTTCTTGATCAGTTTGTTCAGTCTCTTCCTATCGGCTGCCGTGATGCCGCTGCCCCAGCAGACCACTCCAAAAGTGATGGCTGATGCCACCACTGAATGGTAGAAGGTCTTCAGGAGCACTCCTTGTACACCAAAAGACCTGAGCATCCTCAGTAGGAACAGTCGGCGCTGTCCCTTCTTGTAGAGTGTGTCGGTATTGTGTGACCAGTCTAGTTTATTGTTCAGATGAACACCCAGGTACTTGTAGGATGTCACCATCTCAATGTCTGTTCCCTGGATGTTTACTGGTGCTGTGAGGGGTTGTCCTTGCCTGTGGCAGTCCACCACCAGCTCCTTAGTTTTTCTCGCATTGATCTGGAGGGAGTTCCGATGGCACCAGTCCACGAAGTCCTGGATAAGTCCTCTGTACTCAGCTTCATCTCCGTTGGAGATGAGGCCGACAATCGCAGAGTCGTCACAGAACTTCTGTAGGCATTGTGTTGTGTTGTGTGAGAAGTCCGCAGTATAAAGGGTGAACAGGAAGGGAGCCAAAACCGTTCCCTGGGGGGCCCCCATGCTGTCGATGATCATGTCGGACACACAATCCTGGGTTCTCACAAACTGAGGCCGGTTTGTGAGGTAGTCCAGGATCCACAATGACAGGTGCTGGGCCACCCCTGCATACAGCAGCTTGTCCCTCAGGATCATCGGTTGGATGGTGTTGAAAGCACTGGAGAAGTCAAAGAACATGATCCTCACCGTGTTCCCAGGCTTCTCCAGGTGGAACAGGGAATGGTGAAGGAGGAAGATCACTGCATCCTCCACCCCGATGCCATGCTGGTAGGCGAACTGGAGTCGATCCATCACTGGTCCCACCAGGGGTCAGAGGTGAGAAAGGAGCAGTCTTTCAAGGGTCTTCATCATGTGAGACGTCAGAGCCACCGGTCTGCAGCTGTTCAGGTCTCTGAGGTGGGAAGTCTTTGGTACGGGTACCACACAAGATGTTTCCCACAACTGCGGTATCCTCCCCAGTTTCAGCCTCAGGTTGAAGATGTGCTCCACAATCCCACACAGCTGGTCTGCGCAGGACTTGAGGAGCTTCGCGCTGATGCAGTCCGGACCCGAGGCCTTCCTCGCCTTGATCTTCCTCAGCTCTGCCCTCACCTAGATCTTAGTGAGGGTCAGGTTGGGGGGCTGTGTGCTGGGAGTGGGGGGTTGTTGGGGGGGTAGACAGCAGGTCTCGATGACAGTAGAGGCAGCAGTGGTTGTTGTGCTGGCGGAAGGGAGGGTGGTTGGTCAAACCTATTAAAAAACAGGTTCAGATTGTTCACCCACTCCCTGCCCCCCGTGGCCTTGGAGGAGGTGTTCTGGAGCCCAGAGATAGTTTTGAGGTTTCTCCAGACCCCGCCGATGTCGCTCTGTTGCAGCTTGTCCTCCATCTTCTTCCTGAAGCTGTCCTTGCCTTCTCTGATCTTCCTCCTTAGCTCACTCTGTACGGACTTCAGCATCTCCCTGTTCCCCGACCTGAAGATCCTCTTCTTCTATCTCAGTACTGATTTTATCTCAGGGTTGATCCAGGGTTTGTTGTTCGAGCAACACCGTATGGTCTTGGTGGGTACAGTGTTGTCCACACAGAAGTTGATGTAGTCCATGATGGTGTGAGTGAGGCCGTCGATGTCCTCACCATGTGGATCGCAGCGCTGCTCCCAGGCAGTGATTTCAAAACAGTCCTTTAGAGCGTCCATTGACCATATCTTCACCGTGCGCATAACCGGAGGTTGTCTGTGTACTAGGGTTTTGTACACCGGCAGGAGATGAACCAAGTTGTGATCCGATCTCTCGAGTGGGGGGAGTGGTGATGAGGTGTACACCTCCTTAGTGTTTGCATAGAATAAGTCCAGTGTTTTATTGTCTCTGGTGTGGCATGTGACACACTGGGTGAACGTGGGCAGAATGGGGGACAGTGAGATATGGTTAAAATCACCGGAGATGAGGAGGAGAGCATCTGGGTGTTGTGTCAGCAGCCTGCCAGTGACTGAGTGGATGGCGTCACGTGCTGCCCCAGCGTTCGCCGTCGGATTTGCATAAATAACAATGCAGATTACGTGTGAGTATTCCCTCGGGAGATAAACAGGCCGCATGCTAACAGCTAGTAACTTCATGTCTTTGCTGCAGTGTTGCTCTTTAACCGTGATATGTCCCGGTTTACACCAGCTGTTATTGACATACATTATCACTCCTCCGCCCTTTGCCTTCCCACTGTCTGGTGTCCGGTCTGTCCGTATTGTGTGGAAACCCTCCAGTTCGATGTTAGCGTCTGTTGCTAGTTCTGTTAGCCACGTCTCGGTAAACAACATCATGCTAATCTCTCTGAAGACGCTCTCATAGCAGGACATGACTGCTAGCTCATCAGTCTTATTGAGTAGCAATCGTACGTTCCCCATTATAATGGATGGGAGGACGGGTCTGTACCTTATATTCCTCGCCTGCCGTCTTACTCCAGCTCGACGTCCACGCCGTTTCCGTCTTATTTCTCCCGGTATGTTGAGTTTTCGCGTTAGTACCGTGGGCCGGTTAAGTGCTAACAGCTGGTCCCTGTTGTACTGTCTCCTGTTATAAACAGTGGCTCCGTCCGCTGGCTCAGGAGACATTTGGGGCGATCTGTGTGTCCGTGATGGATAAGGTGTCGCCGGATTAGAAAATTTAGCGAGAGAGGCCAGATAGTAAATAAGAAATAGGAAGAAAAACTCAGAATTGAGCCGCTGTTGCAAAAAGGCAGCCGACTCGTGTGGCACCGGAAGTGTTTACCAAGTTTACCATTAGCCAAGTTAGAAGCCTGTTTTAAGAAAATCAAAGCTTGGATGACTTGTAATTTCCTGCTATTAAATTCAGATAACACTGAAGTCATTCTTGTTGGTTCACAAAACCTTAGAAATACCTTTTCAAATCAAACTTTTAGTTTGGATGCAGTTACTCTTTCTCTAAATTGCTCTGTGAGGAACCCTGGAGTTATTCTTGATCAAGATCTGTTTTTCAATTCACATATTAAATTCGTTTCTAAGACTGCCTTCTATCATTTGCGTAATATTGTCAGAATTGGGAGTATCTTGTCTCAGAGTGATGCTGAGAAACTTATCCACACTTTTGTTAGCTCTAGATTAGATTTTTGTAACTCTTTATTATCAGGTTGTCCTAAAACATCTTTAAAAAGTCTTCAGTTGATCCAAAATGCTGCAGCAAGAGTTTTAACAGGCACTAGAAAGAGAGATCATATCTCTCTGGTTCTGGCCTCCCTTCATTGGCTTCCCATAGAGTTTAGAATTAAGTTTAAAATCCTTCTTCTCACTTTCAAAGTTCTAAACAATCAGGCCTCTTTTTATTTAAAAGATCTGATACTACCCTATTATCCTAACAGAGCATTATGCTCCCAAAATGCAGGATTACTTGTAATACCTAGAATCTCCAAAAGTACAATGGGAGGCAGAGCCTTCAGTTATCAAGCTCCTCTCCTGTGGAACCAGCTGCCAATCTGGATCCGGGAGTCAGTCTCGATCTCTGTTTTTAAGAATAGGGTTAAAACTGTAATGGTTCACTCTGGCTGCCTATTCTCCTCAGCTGCGCGCACACCTGCTCCTCATCATGACCAGGGTTATTTAGACCTTGCTGCCCTCGGATCAGCATGGAGTCGTCGGTCTCTCCTCCAGATGAGACCTGCATTCACCTGCTTCCTAGTTCCAGAGTCTCCTCGCCTCAGACTATTCTTATCTTTGTATCCTGCCTCCTGCCTCCTGCCTTCCTGCGTCGGGAGGAATCCTCTCCACAGCCTCAAGTAAGCTCTCACCTTAGTCATCATTACCTTCACTAATTCCCCTGTGCACAGGCGGAGATCTATGGCGGCAGATCTCTCTCCTTCCTGGCAGTGGATCGAGCTGCACTGCTCCGCCCCAGACACACCAACCTCCTCCAGCAGCAACCGGAACAGCGGACACTGTCCTCCTGGCCGTAGCCACCGAGCTGAACCCAAGTCTCTTCACATCTCCACAAACAGTAAGCCCTGGACTAAACTGTACATCTCCACCGATAACAGACTAAGGGAACGGGCAGCTGAACGTAGGACTTCCGGTTGCTCGGATGCCCAATATCACCGCTCCCCACAGCCTTCCCTATTGGCCCTGCCTCCCTCTGATTCCCCCGATGTCCCGGAACCAATGGTAGTGGGACAGTCCAAGTTACCTCTGGCAGAGAAACAGTGCCACCGCGAGCTGGGGTTGTGCTTCTACTGTGGGAACGAGGAGCAAGAGGTAGCATCATGCCCTATACGGCCAAAAGGGGGAGCTCATGCGTCGCAGTAGAGGGACTCACGGACTCCATCCATCCATCCATCTTCTACCACTTTTCCGGAGGTCCGGGTCGCGGAGGCAGCAGTTCAAGCGGAGAAGCCCAGACTTCCCTCTCCCCAGCCACTGCTCCAGCTCTTCAGACAGGATACCAAGGCGTTCCCAGACCAGTTGGGAGACATAGTCTCTCCTCCGAGTCCTGGGTCTGCCCCGGGGTCTCCTCCCAGTGGGTCGTTCCTGAAACACCTCAAGTGGGAGGCATCCAGGAGGCATCCTAATCAGATGCCCATAGCACCTCAACTGACTCCTTTCAATGTGGAGGAGCAGTGGTTCTACTCTGAGCCTCTCCCGGATGACTGAGCTCCTCACCCTATCTCTGAGGGTGAGTCCAGCAATCCTACGGAGAAAGCTAATTTCAGCCGCTTGTATCCGCAATCTTGTTCTTTCGGTCATTACCCAAAGCTCGTGACCATAGGTGAGAGTAGGAACGTAGATTGACTGATAAATCGACAGCTTTGCCTTAGAACTAAGCTCCCTCTTCACCACAACAGACCGGTACAACGTCCGCATCACTGCAGATGCTGCTCCAATCCGTCTGTCAATCTCTCGCTCCATTTTCCCCTCACTCGTGAACAAGACCCCAAGATACTTAAACTCCTCCACTTGGGGCAGGAGCCTGTCCCCAACCCAAAGAGGACAATCCACCTTTTTCCGGCTGAGGACCATGGACTCGGACTTGGAGGTGCTGATTCTCATCCCAGCCACTTCACACTCAGTGGCAAACCGTCCCAGCAAGAGCTGTAGGTCATTGCTGGATGAAGCCAACAGGACAATATCATCTGCAAACAACAGAGATGAGATCTTGTGGTCACCAAGCATGACACCCTCCATTCCCTGGCTGTGCCTAGAAATCCTGTCCATAAAAATTATGAACAGGATCGGTGACAAAGGGCAGCCCTGGCGGAGTCCAGCTCTCACTGGGAATGACTCCGACCGAGTGTTGGCAATACGAACCAAACTCTCACAACGGTCATACAGAGACCAAATAGCTTGTAAAAACAAGCCCGATACCCCATACTCCCGAAGCACCCCCCACAAAAAACCACGAGGGACACGGTCAAATGCCTTCTCCAAGTCCACAAAACACATGTAAACTGGTTGGGCAAACTTCCACGAACCCTCAAGAATTCTCGAGAGGGTAAAGAGCTGGTCCGATGTGCTACGGCCAGGATGAAAACCACATTGCTCCTCCTGAATCTGAGGTTCAACCAACGGCCGGACTCTCTTCTCCAGTACCTTGACATAGACCTTCCCAGGGAGGCTGAGGAGTGTGATCCCTCTAAAGTTGGAGCACACCCTCTGGTCCCCTTTTTTGAAGAGAGGAACCACCACCCCGGTATGCCATGCCAAAGGCACTGCCCCTGACCTCCACGCAATGTTGTAGAGGTGTGTCAACCATGACAGCCCTACAACATCCAGGGCCTTGAGGTACTCAGGGCGAATCTCATCCACCCCCAGGGCCCGGCCACCAAGGAGATTTTTAACCACCTTGGAGACCTCAGCCCCTGTGATAGGCGAGTCATCCCCCTCGTCCCCAAACCCTGCTTCCTCTGTGGAAGGCGTATCAGTGGGATTGAGGAGATCCTTGAAGTATTCCTTCCACCACCCGACGATATCCCCAGTCAAAGTCAACAGTGTCCCATCCGCACCATACACAGTGTGGACAGGGAGCTGCTTTCCCCTCCTGAGCCACCGGACCGTTTGCCAGAATCTCTTCAAGGTCGACCAAAAGTCTTGTTCCATGGCCTCACCGAACTCCTCCCATACCTGGGTTTTTGCTTCAGCAACCACCCGAGCTGCACTCCACTTGGCCTGCTGGTACACCTCAGCTGCTTCGGGAGTCCCACAAGCCAACCAAGCTTGATAGGACTCCTTCTTCAGCTTAATGGCCCCCCTCACCACTGGTGTCCACCACTTGGTTCGGGGGTTGCCACCACGAGATGCACCAACCACCTTGTGGCCGCAGCTCTGGGCCGCCGCTTCAACAACAGAGGTGGAGAACATGGCCCATTCAGACTTCATGTCTCCAGACTCCCTCGGAATGTGGTTGAAGTTCTTCCGGAGGTGGGAGTTGAAGACCTCCCGGACAGAGGCCTCAGCCAGATGCTCCCAGCACACCCTCACTATACGTTTGGGTCTACCAGGTCTGAATGGCTTCCTCCCCTGCCATCGGATCCAACTCACCACCAGGTGGTGATCAGTTGACAGCTCTGCACCTCTCTTTACTCGGGTGTCCAAGACATATGGTCGCAGGTCTGATGATACGATAACAAAATCTATCATCGACCTGCGACCTAGGGTGTCCTGGTGCCAGGTGCACATATGGACACCCTTATGCTTGAACATGGTGTTCGTTATGGACAGACTGTGGTTAGCATAGAAGTCCAATAACTGAACACCACTCGGGTTCAGATCAGGCAGGCAGTTCCTCAGGTGTCCTGGTGCCAGGTGCACATATACATCTAGCTGCAATGCTCCGCACTGTGTGTGTGTTTATATATTCACATATTTATTCCATCTAGCTACAATGCTCCGCACTGTGTGTTTATTACATCTAGCTACAATGCTCCGCACTGTGTTTATATATCTATATATTTATTCCATCTAGCTGCAATGCTCCGCATCGTGTGTCTATATATTTATGTTTATATGTACATATGTATACTCGCTGCTCTTGTTTTTTCTTGCCTTCTGATTGTTGCTCTGAGTGTTGCTATCCCTGTGCTGTTGCAATCCTGGAATTTCCCCATTGTGGGACTAATAAAGGCTTATCTTATCTTATAAGACATGGACACCCTTATGCTTGAACATTGTGTTCATTATGGACAAACTGTGGTTAGCACAGAAGTCAAATAACTGAACACCGCTCGGGTTCAGATCGGGTAGGCCGTTCCTCCCAATCACCCCCCTCCAGGTTTCACTGTTGTTGCCCACGTGCGCATTGAAGTCCCCCAGTAGGACAATGGAGTCTCCAAGAGGAGCACCCTCCAGCACCCCAGTCACAGATTCCAAAAAGGGTGGGTACTCTGAAACATCATTTGGTGCATAGGCACAAATGATGGTCAGGACCCATTTCCCAACCCGAAGGCGCAAGGAAGCAACCCTTTCATCCACCTGGGAAAACTCCAATATAGAGGCAGCAAGGTGGGGGGATACAAGAATACCCACCCCTGCTCGTCTCCTCTCGCCCAGGGCAACTCCAGAAAAGGCCAAGCTCCAGCCCCTCTCCATGAGACTGGTTCTGGAACTGGAGCTGTGTGTTGAGTTGAGGCCAACTATATCTAGCTGGTATCTCTCAACCTCGTACACCAGCTCAGACTCCTTCCCCACCAGAGAGGTGACATTCCACGTACTCACGGACTCATGGACTCACCTTCATCCAATCCCCTCTCTAGGTTTCTCCTCCCGATCCGTTTAATTCATAACCAAACTGAAATAGTCACACACGCATTAATTGATTCCACTTGTATAAGAGAAAGGGCAACAGACAAGTATGCAACAACCACCGAGGTATCTCGTTACTCTCCACAGCTGGTAAGGTCCTCGCAAGACTCTTGCTAAATCGTCTGATCACTCACCTAGAACAAGGCCTGCTGCCAGAATCACAGTGTGGCTTCTGTAAGGGTAGAGGGACTGTGGACATGATCTTTGCGGCTCGTCAACTCCAGGAGAAGTGTCTAGAACAGAACCGCAAGCTCTACACCATATTTGTTGACCTCACCAAAGCGTTTGACACTGTCAGTCGCCAGGGACTATGGAGGATAATGTCAAAGTTTAGCTGCCCAGACAAATTCATCCTGATGGTGCGCCAGTTCCACAACGGCATGAACGCACACATCTGAGACAACGGTGAAGCATCAGAGGCTTTTCCAGTCACGAATGGCGTTAAACAAGGCTACTGTATGTGCTTGCACCCACCTTGTTCAGTATGGTGTTCTCAGCCATGCTCACTGATGCCTTTCAGAATAGCACCACTGGGATAAGCCTCAGGTACAGGCAGGATGGAAGGCTCTTCAACCCAAGAAGACTCCAGGCTATCACCAAGGTAAAAGAGGCTGTACTGAGGGACTTCCTCTTTGCTGATGACTGTGCCTTAAATGGCAGCTCAGAGTGTGAGATGCAGTCAAGCATGGACAAATTCTCCATGGCATGTGACAACTTCGGCCTCACTATCAGCACCAAGAAGACCGAAGTTATGCACCAGCCAGCTCCAAATGGCCAACAGGCAGAAACAACTATTACAGTGATGGGGCAGAGACTGCAAGTTGTAGGCCAATTCACATACCTAGGTAGCACCCTCTCCCAGTCTGCAACAATAGATACAGAAGTCAACCACAGAATAGCCAAGGCCAGTATTGCATTCAGCAGGCTCCATGAAATTGCATGGGAAAGACAGGGCATTAGCCTAGAAACGAAGCTAAAGGTCCACCGTGCTGTTCTGCTCCCAACACTCCTCTATGCCTGTGAAACATGGACAGTGTATGCAAGGCATGCCAGACAGCTCAACCGTTTCCACCTCACCTGTCTTCGAAGGATCTTCAGCATCAAATGGCAGGACAAGGTACCTGACACAGAAGTCGTTGAGCAAGCTAAAATGGAAACGGTCCACACCATGCTAATAAGAGCGCAAGCCAGGTGGGCAGATCATGTTGTCAGGATGCCTGATGAACGCATTCCATATCAGCTGTTCTACGGGGAACTCTCAGAAGGAAAAAGGTTGACAGGGGGACAAAAGAAACGCTACAAGGACACCCTGAAGGCCTCTTTGAAATCCCTCAATACAGGCGTGGCCTCCTGGGAAACTCTAGTACAAGACCGCTTGGCCTGGCATATGAGCATTAAGGATGGCTGCAGAAGTCTAGAAGCCAGACGTATTGCTGGAGCTAAAGCCAAGCGTGAATTGCACAAGACTAGACAGCCCAGCACATGAGCTAACGTGATGATGCATGCCTGCCCCACATGTGCCAGGACATTCTGTGCCAAAATTGGATTGATCAGTAACCCCAGGACTCACCGTCAACCGTCAACTGATCAATAGGATTACGAGGATAGGATCCATCATCAATAGGATCCATCATCAATAGGATCCATCATCGACAACGATGGATGAACAACAGTTGATTCGGGGGCTGAGCAGAGCTTCATCTCAGGGGAACTGGCAACCTGGCTGGGGCTTCCCTGTCTATCGTTAAAAACCCCACTCAAGCTCATCGCCTTGTCTAAAGCCCCCTTGCCATAGTATCCCAACAGACCTCCCCAGTGTCAGTCATAATATCTGGTAATCATTGGGAAGAGTTGAGTTTTTTTGTGTTGCTGGTTTCCTCTTCTCCGGTAATTCTTGGCTATCCCTGGTTACGCCTCCATAACTCCTCAATTGACTGGCACTCCAGAACGTGGTGTCTTGGAGCTCATTCTGCCTCAGTGCCTGCCTACAATCTGCTGCTTGCTCGCCATCCGTGCCCCTGAGTGCCCCCGTCACCCCTCCCCCGATTTGTCTAAGATCCCTCCGGAGTATCATGACTTGTGGGCCGCCTTCAGCAAGACCCAGGCCCTTTCCCTCCCCCCTCACCGCCCATATGACTATGCAATCAACCTCCGTGCCGGAGCCCCGCTGCCATCAAGTCATCTTTACAGCCTGTCAGCTCCAGAGGGGGAGGCCATGGAGGCCTATATTAAAAAATCGTTAAACTCAGGCATAATCCGGCCGTCATCCTCGGCGGTGGAGCCGTTTTTTTTTTGTTTTTTTTGTGGGCAAAAAAGACGGCTCACTGAGGCCATGCATTAACTTTAGGGAATTAAATAACATCACCATCAAGGACAAGTACACCCTTGCCCTAATTAATACGGCATTTGATTCCCTCCAGGGGGGCTCCTGGTTCACCAAGCTGGATCTCCGCAACGTTTACCATCTGGTGCGGATCCGGGAAGGTGACGAGTGGAAGACGGGGTTCCGGACCCCTAGCGGGCACTTCAAGAATCTAGTTATGCCGTTCGGACTGACCAACGCCCCTGCTGTATTCCAACGCCTGATCAATGATGTGCTGAGGGACTTTTTGGGTGTTTTTGTTTTCGTCTATCTAGGCGACATCTTGATTTTTTCACAGTTTTTGGATGAGCATCGGGTGCATGTGAGGCAAGTATTGCAGTGGCTCCTGGAGAACAAGCTATTCATCAAGGCCGAGAAGTGCGAGTTCCACGCCTCCAAGACATCCTTCCTGAAGTCCTGGATGGCGGTAGAGCTTAAGCACAGGCAAGTAGTCTTTCCTGTAGTTCGTTTATTGATGGTGGAGGGATCTTGCCTGGCTTTTCGGGAGCGGAGTCGGGTGTAGCCCCCAGCCGCATCTGGATCCCCCTCGCCGGGCTCTGCCGCTGCCGGCGACCCTAATCGCTCTCCCTCTCCTATCCCCTTCAAACTCCATCCTAGGGTCACTGAAGAGGAGCAGCCACCACTCGGGCCGCCCATTGACGATGAGGTGGGTCCAGCTTCTGCGGAGGGGGCCGACAGGGATGAGGCACCCGATGGACCAGAAGAACCCGCGCACCCAGGATTGCCGGAGTCCTGTATGGCGGTGGAGCCAGAGTTCAGGAAAGTGTGTTCCATTAAATCAGAAATTTCAATATTAATGTCACACTGCCCAACTCATGGTGAGGTGGACCCGGGACAGCTCACAGTAGCCCTCAGGACTGCCACACTGGGCTCCACCGCTGCCGGCGACCCTGACGCGGTGTTTCTCTTCCTCCTTTCGGACTCGGAGCCTCTGGCCAGGGTCGTCGGAGAGCTGTTGGAGGCAACCGAGGATCGGGGTTCGACTCCTGAGGACGTGAGGAGCATCACCTCCCTCGCTGGGGAGGTCACCGAGGGTGCAGCAGAGCCCCAGCTGGAGTCCACCGCGGGTGCAGCCACGTCCCAAAACCGGGACCATCGTGGGTGCAGCTATGTCCCAGACGGTCCTCCTGCTCCAAGCTTCAAATGGCAGGGGGGCTCCTGTTCCTTGGCTTGGCTGCCGACGTTCCTGAGTGTGGAGGCTGCCTCTTCGCCATCCTCGCAGGTCCTGGTGGCTCCACCACACTGGTTGGCCACCCGAGGGACTTGGTTTATGGGTCGGGTGGCCCATGGGCCCGGGCAAGCCGCCGGACACTTTCCCACAGGCCGCCTGCTGGACTTGGGACTTGGGCAGGCCATCCGATCTGCCACTCCTCACCACACTGGGGGCCTGGGACTCTGGTCGACCCCCCAAACTTTGGACTTCTGGAGAGGGGGGTTAGTGCTCCAGGTTGGGGGTTTATTAGGAGGATTAGCACTGCGGCAGCACAGCAACTCACCCTTGGCCTGGGGATCCTGGGTTCGATCCCAGCCCCCGACCAACAGTGATCTGTGTGGAGTTTGCATGTTCTCCCCGTGTCTGCATGGGTTTAGTCCGGGATTTCTCTGGTTTCCTCCCACATGCCAAAAAACATGCAAGTTAGGTTAATTGGCATCAAAATTGGGGATTCTAAATTGTCCTTAGTTATGACTGTGAGAGTGAATGGTTGTCTGTCTCTCTGTGTTGGCCCTGCGATGGACTGGCGATCTGTCCAGGGTGTACCCTGCCTCTCGCCCAAAGATGCTGGGATAGGCTCCAGCCCCCCCCCCCCCCCCGTGACCCGAAAAGGATTAAGCGGAAGAAGATGAATGAATGTTATTCATTCTGTTTTTGTACTGTTGTATTTTCACGGGTTGCTTCCCTCCTAACCAGTTTTCCCCCACCTGTCACCCTGGGTTAGTGTTTATTGCCGGGGGGGAGGGTTCCCTTGAGGGGTGTTGTCTCCCTTCTTTTTTGGCTGATGGTGCAGGGGTGTCTGGTTCCCACCCATGGGGGGGGGGGCTGTCATGAATCCGGGTTGGAGGCCAACCCGATTCTGACTCATGGCTATGCTTTGACCTAGTTTCCTCCTGACAGCTCGGGCACGCCCCCTCCTCCTTTCAAGCTCCGTCAGCTGTACTCACTGGGTCACACACACACACACACACACACATACTCACGCTCCATTCACTCTCATTCACATGAGCTCTCACACACCTGTTCCCAATCAGTTCTGCCCACGCATTCACACCGGCAATCTCTTTCCTCATTAGCGTTTGGAGTATTTGTTGGCAACCGCTGAGGAAGGAGATTGTCGGGACATTCCCCTTCATACGTGGCAGCATGTTCCTCTGCGTAAGTTCATTCACTCCAAGCGTTGTACCCAGCCAGACATTGCAAGACGATCCATACCTTGGTGTTTCGGCTGGTCCGCTCCTCTGCCTCCTGACTGCACAGTTCACCCCGAATTAACTCCAGACCTGTAAGTGTCCTTAGCCTTTCTCCTATGCCAGCAGGCCTGCAGCATTAGGCTGCTTGCCTTTCCCATTTCGTGCTTTACGCAGCCCTGTAGCACCGGGCTTTATATTCACCAGGCTGTTGAATGTTCGGCAGGCACCCTGTAGCCTTAGAGGCCAACACTGTCATTACACTTCTCCATACACTGTGTTGACTGAACTGTATTTGGTGACAGTTTGATTGTTTCATTGGTGAACTTTAATAAACTCAGCACTCTCTACTCCTGCAGTTGGGTTTTCACTCTCTCCCTCGTGCGTCGTGTAATGGCGCACAGGGGTTCATGACATGTACAAGAGTAGATGTAAATATTTACTGTCAGCAGGGACAACATCCATACCGTAACTGGCTACATACAGTACTCAAGTTTCCATGTATGTGTTACTTGTTTTTGTGTGAATACATGTAGTGTCTAACAAATTTTAAACTTTCATTATTTGTCGGAGTGTTTGAACAACGTAATATGTTTTGCTGAAATTATTAATAGGTTACGGTTGATTTGCACTGACAGCCTTTGATGTCATTCAGTTATTACATAATATAAAAGGTTATAAAGTTTGCTACAAAATATGTTTACTTGTTGTGGAGCACACCACTAAAGTCAAGATGTCTGAGTGTGGGGAAATAATGATGTCTTTGGGGATTCTAAATTATTTGTTGAATGCTTGGGTGTGTTGAGTTTGAGGAGTTTACCAGAAAGGGTAGGTCCGTGGTCAGAGTCTGTCTGAATTAATTAAAGGAAATGAAGGATCTGGTGTTTCTGCACTGAAAAAAATCAAATTAGTTAGCTTTACTTTTTTTTTTTTTTAAAAAGCACACAAACCAATTGCCTTGATCAAACTAAGTGGAATACAAACTGTGTGTTGTACAAACAAATGGCATACATGTTATATAAAATTTCCATGCAGCTGGTTTGCTAAGTTTTCTATGTGGGGTTAATGATTTGCCTGTTATATGGAACTTTGGGATGCATTGGGTCAGTTGTAGATTGCTTGTCCTCAGGTAACGTGCAGAAGCTGATAATAAACAACCCCAGCCAGCAGGCCCATGTGGGCCCCACCACAGGAAGAATCTGGGCTGGGACCCATGTAGGTTTGTCTGCGGGTTCCATGTTGGCCCCATTGGTTTGGTTTAATCTGTTTCCCCACTTTAAAGCCATCGCGACCCCACATAGGTTTATTATGGGTGAGCAGGTTTCAGTAACACTGGTGCCAGAGGCAAAATTACAAGAAAAAGTCACAAATTTAAGAAAAAAATGTGACAGTTTATAAGAAAAACAGTGACAATTTTACTAAAAAGTAGTAGCAGATTTATGAGGAAAAAAGTCATAAATTTACTAGAAAAAGGTCACCAATTTCTGAAGAAAAAAAGTGGAAAATTTAGAAGAAAAAAGGCGCAAATTTACAAGAAAAAATTGTACAATTACTTGAAAAGTGTTACAAATTTACAAGAAAAAAAATAGCAAATTTATAAGGAAAAAGAAAAGTTGCAAATTAACCCCAAAAAAGAGAGTAAATAACCTGAAAATTTATGAGAAAGAAAAATGTCACAAATTTATGGGAAAAGTCACAAATTTGCAAGAAAATGGCAAATTTACAAGGAAAAAAGTAACAAATTTATGAGGAAAAAGCTGCAAGACTTCAATAAAAAAAGTGGCAAATTTATGAGAATGTTCCAAAATTACAAGAGAAAATTAGCAAATATGCAAGAAAAAAGGCACAATTTCACAAGAAAAACAAACAAATTTGAGGAAAAAGTTGCAAGTTTACAGTAAAAAAAAAAAGTTGCAAATTTATGAGAAAGTGTCATGGTCTGAGCGTTGATTCTGTCCGCGCTCGGGTTGTCCAGCATTTTCCCCGTTTCATCCCATTTCGGGCCATGTTATTATGGCCTTCTAGGGCTTTTGTTGTGACAGCGTCACGGCGGGACTTCCGGCTGTCAGAGCCGCGCCGCGCCATGACAGCTGAATTACATTCCTTGATTACATTCTCCTTTCTGATTAGTCAGATTGCATTATTTAAGGGAGCAGCTGAGGTTTACTCCTCTCTGCAACCTTGTGCAACGTTGGACCCACACAACGTTTGGCTGGAGTCCCTAACCCCGACTCGTCTCCCTTTTTGATTCATCATTTCCCAGTAAGTGTTTCCTCATAGTCTGGGATCGAGTATCTAAGTGTATGTTTGTGTTTTTGCCCCACGTGGCTGTTCATTTTGACATTTGTACCTTTTGTTAATAAATATGCAAACTCATCGGCTGGCCTATAGTGTCTCATTGATGTCCCGCGAGGGCCATCCTTGACAGAAAGTTTCAAATTTTCAGGAAAAATCTATCAAATTAGGGGGAAAATGTCCCAAATTTACAAGAAAATAGCAAATTTATGAGAAAGTAAGCTGAAAATGGGTAAACGAGTAAAGCCCATTGGACAAATACAGACAAACCCACATGGATTCATAAGACAGCTCAGATTCAGCCTTCGGTGGGGCCCACATGTACATGCTGGCTGGGAAATGGAAAAAAAAAAATGATTTATGTAGCTGAATCCCCTTGTCCCCCATCCTACATGCTGAGACAATGTCCCACTTTTTGTTTTGTTCCAGTTTATAAAAACAACTCATGAGTCACACTCAGTTCCTGTCTCTAGATGTCTCTCTGCTGAAATTTAACGATGGTTAAAAGACAAATTCATGAGAAAGCACCAGACTATGTGAATATATATTACATGAGACATTAAACATTAGGCTTAATTGCATTCAGCAAAAATAAGATTGACTGAATGCACACAAGCTCATAGCTGTGTGTGCCATTTCTTTTGATTTATTTTCATGTAACAGTCCATTTTCTTAAATGTTTCTTCAATCCAACACTGGGTCTTTGTCACACTGGAATCTCTATTTAATCCATCTCTATCTTACAGAGAGAGAAGAGGTCCAGCTCCTAAAATGCACTGGTAGTGCATCAGTGGGCAACCACAGAGACAACACGGCCGGGCAAAAAAGTAACAAGGCAATACTGGGCTGAACCACAGTTTAAAACTCTACAATGCATCATTCTTAATATCATAAGATGAAACTGAGATTGATAAGTTGGTTTAAAAGCACTTTTTTGGAACGTTAATGTAAGAGCATTTTCCTATTGGAAGGGCACCCACAGGGCACAACTTTTACCACTGCAAGGGTGTTCTGACATATCAACTTGTCCTACTGTAAAGGACACACTATCATAATTTATTGCTCAGATGGCCATCACAAAGGTCCTGCAATCAGTGTCCCAGTGGACACTCAATAGCTTGTGCTTGTTTTCACCAATTTTCAGGGAACTTTGGTGGTCATTTTTCATTCAGGGGTTGGGGGTGGAGTGGGGTGTATTCTCATAAATTTGTCAGTTTTTCTTGTCAAATTTGTGACTTTTTTTCTTGCAAATTTGCTAACTTTTTCATGTAATTTTGGAACTTTCTCTTTTACTTTGTACATTTGTGAGTTTTTTTTTAACTTGTCGAGCAGGTTGCCTCCACCTTTGTGAAGGAACTTGGTGAACCACAAGAAGGAGAGGCCGCAAAGCAGAAGTGGGAAGAGCTGCGAAACATCATCCACCGCACAGCCTTGGCTATCTTTGGGAGGAAGACCTCGAAGTCACAGGACTGGTTTGATGCCACGTCGACCGTGATGACCCCCGTCATTGAATCAGAATCAGAATCAGAATCAGATTTATTGCCATTGTTCATGTAGTACACAAACTAGGAATTTGTCTCGGTGCAATGCTACAACATTAAAACATGATAAGATAAAGAGATAAACTAAAAAAAAAAATTAAAGACTAAAACCATGCAATAAGTGTAGAATAATAATAATAATAATAATAATAATAATAATAATAATAATAATGAGTAATACTAGTCACAGCAGTTTTAAATAAATTAGCAAGTAGCAGATGATGTGCAGTCGATAATGCAACAGAAAAACAGTGATGAATGACATGAGTCTGGTTGAGCTGCTGTACATAGTGCACGAGAGTCAATAAGTCACTTAATGTTCAGCAGTCTGATGGCAGAGGGGAAAAAGCTGTTCATGTGCCGGGAGGTTTTAGTCTGAATGGACCGAAGTCTTCTACCTGAGGGGAGGGGGGCAAACAGTACGTGACCAGGGTGTGAGGGATCGGCTATGATCCGACCTGCACGCCTCCGGGTCCTGGAGATGTACAGGTCCTGGAGAGATGGGAGCTTGCAGCCGATCACCTTCTCAGCAGTGCGCACGACGCACTGCAGCCTTAGTCTGTCCCTCGCAGTAGCTCCTGCGTACCACACGATTATGGAGGAGGTGAGGATGGACTCGATGATGGCCATGTAGAACTGCACTAACATCTTGGTGGGTAGCTTGAGCTTCCTCAGCTGCCGCAGAAAGAGCATCCTCTGCTGGGCCTTTTTGATGAGGGAGCTGATGGTTGGCTCCCACTTGAGGTCCCGGGTGATGGTGGTGCCCAAGAAGCGGAAGGAATCTGCAATGGTGATGGGAGAGCCTGTGATGGTGAGGGGGGGCAGGGGGGTTGTGACTTTCCTGAAGTCCACAATCATCTCTGCTGTCTTCAGAGCGTTCAGCTGCAGGTTGTTGTGGCTGCACCAGGACACCAGCTGGGCCACCTCTCTCCTGTAGACGGACTCATCGCCGTTGGAGATGAGCCCGATGAGGGTGGTGTCGTCCGCAAACTTGATCAGCTTAACAGACTGGTGGGTGGAGGTGCAGGAGTTGGTATAAAGGGAGAAGAGTAGGGGGGAAAGTACACAGCCCTGGGGTGATCCGATGCTGATGCTAACAGAGTCTGAGACAGACTTCCCCAGCCGCACATGCTGCCTCCGGTCCGTCAGGAAGTCGGTGATCCACCTGCAGAGGGAGTCAGGCACACCGAGCAGGGACAGCTTGTCCTGGAGCAGAGCGGGGCGGATGGTGTTGAATGCAGAGCTGAAGTCCACAAACAGGATCCTGGCGTAGGTTCCCGGGGAGTCCAGGTGCTGCAGGATGGAGTGGAGGGCCAGGTTGACTGCGTCGTCCACAGACCTGTTGGCTCGGTAGGCAAACTGCAGCGGGTCCAGGAGGGGAGTGGTGATGGACTTGAGGTGGGACAGGACCAGGCGCTCAAAGGACTTCATGACTACAGAGGTGAGCGCTACAGGTCTGTAGTCGTTAAGTCCAGTAATCCGTGGCTTCTTGGGGACAGGGATGATGGTGGAGGATTTGAGGCAGGTCGGCACGTGGCATTGCTTAAGGGAGGTGTTAAAAATGTCTGTGAAGACAGGAGCCAGCTCTTTCGCACAGTGTCTCAAGGTGGAGGGAGACACGCCGTCTGGACCGGGGGCCTTGCGTGGGTTCAGTCTGGAGAACTGTCTGTGCACGTCCTGCACACTGATGACAAGGGCAGGGGGGGAGGAGGAGGAGGGGGGACCGCTTTTGATGAATTAGCGGCCAAGGAGGCAGTGGAGCTGGGGGGGGGGGGAGTTGGACACAGATGACGAGGTGTCAAAACGGGCGTAATGTTGGGACAGTTTTTGACAAAGGGCTTTGTCATCCTGACCTTTAGAAGCCTGAGGCCGATAGTTGGTGATTTGCCTCAGTCCTCTCCACACAGAAGCCGAGTCATTAGCAGTGAACTGCTGCTGGAGTCTCTCAGAATACACAGATTTAGCTCTCCTCAGCTCTCTGTTAAACCGATATTTGACCTCTCTGTAGCAGTCCCTGTCTCCACTTTTCAACGCTGCTTCCTTCTCCTTCCTGATCTGTCTGAGCTTGGCAGTGAACCAGGGCTTATCATTAGAGTATCTCACCCTGGTGCGCGATGGAAGAATGTTCTCCTCACAAAAGTTGATGTATGAGTTCACAGTGTCTGTGTACTCGTTAAGATCATGTGTGGCTCCTTTAAACATGCAAGTGCTCAGCACTTGCTGAATACAAGAAGTGCCCAAACGAGAAGAATCTCCAGATCCTCAGGGCTGCGAGAAGCAAAGTTCAGCAGACTGCTCGGCGCTGCGCCAATGAGTATTGGACTCAGCTTAGCCAAGATATTCAAACCGCTGCCATAACAGGGAACATCCGTGGTATGTACGACGGCATCAAGAAAGCACTTGGTCCGGCTCAGAGCAAGACGGCCCCACTCAAACCTCCACTGGGGAGATGATCACAGAAAAGAACAAGCAGATGGAAAGATGGGTGGAGCACTACTCTGACCTCTACTCCAGACAGAACACCGTGACACCGTCAGCCCTTGATGCCCTCGATTGCCTGCCATCCATGGATGAACTTGACGCCGAGCCAACCATCAACAAACTCAGCAAGGCCATTGATAGCTTGGCCGCTGGCAAGGCACCTGGCAACAACGGCATACCCTCTGACCTGATCAAGCACTGCAAGACCGCCCTACTGCTGCCATTGCATGACGTCCTCTGCCAGTGCTGGAAGGAAGGTGCCGTACCACAGGACATGAGGGACGCCAAGATCATCACCCTCTACAAAAATAAAGGGGAGAGAAGTGACTGCAACAACTACAGGGGCATCTTCCTCCTCAGCATTGTTGGCAAAGTCTACGCACGAGTTGTCCTCGTTCGTCTACAGAAGCTTGCCGAACGTGTCTACCCCGAGTCTCAGTGTGGCTTCCGCGCTGGGCGATCGACGGTGGACATGATATTCTCCATCCGCCAACTCCAGGAGAAGTGCAGAGAACAGAATATGCCCCTGTACGTCGCCTTCATCGACCTCACCAAAGCGTTCAATCTGGTCAGCAGAGAGGGCCTTTACAAAATCCTGCCAAAGATAGGATGCCCACCAAAGTTGCAAAGCCTCATCGAATCATTTCACACCAACATGCAGGGAATGGTGCAGTACGACGGCAACGTCTCAGAGCCATTCAATATACACAGCGGAGTGAAACAGGGCTGTGTACTTGCGCCAACCCTCTTTGGGATTTTCTTTGCTATGCTCCTGAGGCATGCCTTCAGCACAGCAACAGAGGGAATCTACCTGCATACAAGATCTGACGGCAGGCTTTTCAACCTCGCCAGCCTGAAAACCAGAACCAAAGTACGTGAGGCTCTAATCAGAGATATGCTGTTCGCAGACGACGCTGCAGTCGCGACCCACACACAGCAGGAGCTTCAGACCCTGATGGACCGCTTCTCCCAGGCATGCATGGACTTCGGGCTTACCATCAGCCTGAAGAAGACTAACGTCTTGGCGCAAGGCCCGGAAGCACCACCAACCATCACCATCGACGACTACGAGCTGGAGGTCAGGAATCAGTTCACGTACCTGGGGTCCACGATCAGCAGCAACCTCTCCCTTGATACAGAGATCGACAAGAGGATTGGAAAATCAGCCTCCACACTCGCTCGCCTCACCACACGAGTGTGGGAGAATCCCAAACTCTCTGTCAAGACGAAGATGGCAGTGTACAATGCCTGCGTCATCAGCACACTGCTCTATGGGAGTGAGACGTGGACAACATATGCCCGGCAGGAAAAGAGACTGAATTCCTTCCACTTGCGCTGCATTCGCCGCATCCTGGCTGCACGGTGGCGCAGTGGTTTAGCACTGTGGCAGCACAGTTTTACCCTCGGCCGGGGGATCGCGGGGATCATGAGATCGTGGGTTCGATCCCAGCCCCCGACCAACAGTGAGCTGTGTGGAGTTTGCATGTTCTCCCCGTGTTGCGCGGGTTTACTCCGGGATTTCTCCGGTTTCCTCCCGCACACCAAAAACATGTAGGTTTAGGGCGCTCGCGCACGCAGCAACCAGCAGCCAGTGGCTTGTCACCAGACTGCAAACCAAGTCTACCTACGGGTACAAATAAGTAACAAAAAAAAAAAAATCCTCGACATATCCTGGCAGGACAAAGTGCCCAACACAGAAGTCTTGTCCCGCGCCGGCCTTCCCTCCATGTTCACTCTACTCAGGCAGCGCAGGCTCCGCTGGCTAGGCCATGTTCACCGTATGGAGGATGGCAGAATCCCCAAAGACGTCCTCTACGGAGAACTGGCGACTGGCAGGAGAGACGCTGGCTGCCCACAGCTGCACTTCAGAGACGTCTGCAAGAGAGATATGAAGGCCCTGGAGATCAACACAGAGCGCTGGGAGGACCTCACAACGGACCGCTCCAAATAGAGAGGCACCCTGACCAGTCAGCTCAAGGCGGGTGAAGAGAAACTGACTGCTGCAGCAGATGAAAAAAGGACCCACAGGAAGAACCGCCACAGACCCAGCAGCACAGAAACCATCCACAAGTGCGACCTGTGTGACAGGGACTGCCATTCGCGCATCGGCCTGTTCAGCCACAGGCGGTGCTGTTCCAGTAAAGTAGACATCTAGGATTCTCTTCCATGGTCATCATAGAACGACGGAGGCCGACAACGACGAGTTTTTTCCCATTTTATTTGACATTTTTCTTGATAATTTGAAACTTTCTCAAAAATTTTCAACTTTTTTTTACTGTAAACTGACAACTTTTTTTCAAAAATTTGGGACTTTTTTCTCATGAATTTTCAATTTCTTTACTCATATATTTGCTACTTTTTTGTTAATTTGCAGTTTTTTCTAAATTTTTCATCACAAATTTGTGACTATTTTCTTGTATATTTGCTAAATATTTCTTGCAGGTTTATAATTCATGTAATTTTAAATTTTTCTTTAAAATTTGCAACTTTTTTCTAGTAAATTTGTGACGTTTTTCTCATAAATTTGCTTTGCTTTTTTATAAATTTTTCACTTCTTTCTGATAAATTTTCACATTTTTTACTCAGAAATGTTTAACTTTTTTCTTGTAAATTTGCAAATTTTTTTCTTGTAAGTTTGTAACTCTTTCAAGTAATTTTACTATTTTTTTCTTGTAAATTTGTAACTTTTTTCTCCTAAATTTTCACTATTTTCTAATAAATATGTGGGTTTTTTCCTCATAAATTTGCTATTTTTTTGTAAATTTGTCACTTTTTTTTCTTATAATTTTTCCATGTTTTTCTCATAAATTTGTGACTGTTCTCACTTAATTTTACCTATGGTGCCAGTGCTACCGATGCCTACTCTTACACATTAAACCCATGTGGGGTTCTGAGGGCTTTAAAATGGGTAAACATATCACCTGCTCACCTGTGCCACAGGTGAAGTCCATGTGGGCTAACACAGATGGGGCCAACATAAAACCTGCAGACAGAGAGCCCAGTTTTAACTTTTGGTGGGGCCTACAGGGGCATGCTGGCTGGGTAATGGTGCCTTTTGGGGCAGCACAGCATTCACTGAAAGGGCACCAACAGGGCAGGACTGTCTGCTAGAAGGGCATTCATTATGACATATCGTCAAATTTTCCTGCTCTAAATGACACAACATCACAATTTATCGCTCGGAGGGCCATCAAAAATGGGCCTATGATCATTTCTCCACATGTAAAGGGCAGTTGATGGCGAACTTGCTCATGCTTTAGTCACCGTTGAGGCACTTTAGTGACTGTTTTTCATTCGGGCAAGGGAGAGCTGTATTACATAAACATAGTATACTGTAGGTTCAGCTTTAAAAAATATTTCAAACTATATTTCAAACTTTTTAAATTCCCTCAAATTTAAAAAAAAAAAAAGCAGAACTTTAAGTTGGATTCACTTTAAAAACATTTCACTGCCACTCTATACTTGAGTCCAAAGCACCTACACCAACATCTGACCTTTTTTTTTATTGCCGCGTTGAGTTTGTAACGCTGAGTGTTCTTCTTGACTGACAAAAGCGTTTCATGCATACAGGAGAGGATTCGCTTATGCAGACTCTTGACTGATGTCAGCTGGACTGACAGGCGATGAACGCAAAGAAAAGCTGGGGCCATCATACCCGGCAGCAACGAGGTGCCGGCACATCAAAGAGAGAGGTGCCGCTTTTTGATACAGAGGGGAAGATAACAGGACGAGCTTCAGCCCTGACGGTTCGCCACAGCGTGCTTTTGTAGATTACTGTTTGGTCTTTCCCAGGCGACTGCTGCACAGAAGGCGGGAAGCAGACAGGCTGACAGAACACACATCAGGGTATCTCTCCGAGTTCGCTGAAAGGAGCAGCAGAAGTCAAAACAAAGGTTGTGATAGATGTTTTGCTGGGCCTCGAACTGGTGGCCGGTGCACAACAGACAGGGGTATTCATACAGCTACACTTTGATGATACCATCAGCTCCTCGGTAGGTTATTTCTGGCGAAAGCTTTATGAAATCCACATGGAATCATAAGCAGGACAAAAGAAGATTGATATTTTTACAGCCTTTCCTGGCCTCCCACATATTTAACTGTTTTTTCCAATACTGATTTAAACAAAAAAAAACAAAGGTTAAAAAATCTGCCTTTACACGATTTCCTAAAAACAAAAAACTTTTTTTTTTTCCTTTTTACTGTTATTGTGCTGTTTTATTAATATTAATATAACACTATAAACGTGTATGTGAGGAAAAAGCTTATGGAAGAATAAAAATGGCAGACTATCAATAAAAGTGTAAATACATCCTAACATTCACACAAATAGTGATAAAATAATAAGACAAGATAAGCCTTGTGGGACTAATAAAGGCTTATCTTATTATTTTATCATTATTGTATGAATGCTAGGATGTACAGTATTTACACTTTTATTGAAAGAGTCTGCCATTTTTATTCTTCCATAAGCTTTTTCCTCACATATACGTTTATAGTGTTATATTTTTCTACTTTAACATTCACACATTTTTAATAATATATTTTTGAGATCGAAAAACACTGAATTTTTAACAGACTAAACTATTTTAGCTTATATAATATTAGACTTCGTTATGCTCTGGGCATGGTCTGGGGACCATGCCCACGCTTTATGTTTATTTTGGTTTCTGTTTTTCCCTTGTCAGTATTTATCATTATTGCCTTTTGTGTTCCTTTGTGGTTGTCCTTTGTGTTCCCCAGCCCCTAGTTTGTCATATCATCCTGTTTGTCAATTAAGCCCCTTTTTTGGTGTTCAAGGGGCGCTGCTGAAGTCATTCTACGACACGGTAGTGGTATCAGCCATCACTTTTGGAGTGGTCTGCTGGGGCAGTGGCATTACAGCAGCTGATAGGAAGAGACTGAACAAACTGATCAAGAAAGCTAGCTCTGTCCTGGGGCAGCGCCTTGACCCAGTGGAGGAGATGGGAGAGAGAAGGACGGTGGCTAAACTGTCATCTCTGCTGGAGTCCGAGTTCCACCCTATGCGGGACATACTGAATGCACCGAGGAGCTCATTTAGCAGCAGACTACATCATCCTAGGTGCACAACCAAGAGGTTTCGCAGGTCCTTCCTACCTATGGCTGTCAGACTGTACAACCTAAGCAGGGCTGCTCGCAGAGATAGCAAAAAGACATGACAACCTAATAGTATTGAATGCAAAAGACGCAATAGACTTACACAATGGTCCCCTCCGGTATACAACTAGGAAAATACCAGTAGCTACGGAGGGTGACAATATGTATGGGTACATAATCATACCATGTAGGATAACTAAGTAGACGGTTATGCTGTTTCATTCCATCTAGCTACAATGCTCCGCACTGTGTGTGTTTATATATTTACATATTTATTCCATCTAGCTACAATGCTCCGCACTGTGTCTATATATTTATGTTTATATGTACATATGTATACTCGCTGCTCTTGTTTTTTTCTTGCCTTCTGATTGTTGCTCTGAGTGTTGCTGTCCCTGTGCTGTTGCAATCCTGGAATTTCCCCATTGTGGAACTAATAAAGGCTTATCTTATATTATCTTATCTTTTTCACTAGTACCTATATAGCCCAGAACACCACGGTGCAGTATTATTCAGTTCAGTACGCTTTTGTTTCCATTACACCACAGTACCACTCGAGGTGGTGGGATTTGTTTACAGGGAGGTGACGCAACCCTTCCGTGATGTAAAACAAGCAACAAAGGCAAAACACAAAATGGCAGGATACGAGGCAACTGCAGTCTCTGTTTTTTTTGCCAGAGTAAAGGCAAAAAAGGAGAGCCAGAGAAGGCTAAAGGCGGCGAGACGACACACTCTGGAAAAAGTACTGGAGCATTTAGGAAGCCATATAGAGCAGTATAAAGCGGAAGACATGAGGATACGAACTACATCATAGCCAGGAGCGGCAGTGGGGTTAAGTTCCCAGTGCTCATAAAATGCTCCTTATGGCGTGCGTCTCGAAAAGCCTCTGACAACTAAGTCCAACTCCTAGCCTGCCCGTGTGGTTTAGTCTCTAAGCCCGGCGGAACTGCTTTTACTAATAGGAGAAGGGTCGAGGGCAGATCTCTGACGCCTTAAAACCAGATGCTTCGGGTAGATGGTGGCTCGTCAACCTGGGAAGGCAGCCCATCTAGGGGAAGGTAAACCCTGATTTCAAACCTCCGCTGCCTTGCGGCACACCCGGTCACGGGAAAGGCTTCGGGAGTCAACCCTGAGGAAAAATCCGGAGTCGGAGCCCCTAAGGCAGTTCTCTGTTGTGCTCAACATTGTTCTGGCAGCTCCTGCGACGGCGCTGGTGCCAAACTATAGCAGCCCTGCTGTTCCTTTGGATTCATCAGTGACATGGAGAGGGGGGACATGCTGCATGGGTAACATCTTGTCCTCCATATTTTCCTGCCCAGGCTTGAATCCTACCAACGCCCAATGCTGGACGGTAGAACACCAGTGCGCATCGGCCTGTTCAGCCACAGGCGGTGCTGTTCCAGCAGAGTAGACGTTTAGGATTCTCTTCCATGGTCATCATAGACCGACGGAAGCCGACGACATATGAAGATAAGCTAATGATGACAAAAGCTACTTTGCTTTAAGTCCTCCATACTACATTGTAATGTCAGCAAGTTATCACTATTAGGTACTAAAATATGCATTCTCTGTGTGTGTGTTTCAGATGGCTCTCTTGTGGCAAAATTATTGCTTCAAACCGTGGGTCTGGGCGTTCAACACTGGCTCCCAGTGATGAGATGTCACCCCAGCTTCACAAACGCGCAGTGGTCACAGAACTTCAGAATGTCTGTAGAAACATTTAGCTTCCCGTGCAACAAATTGCTCTGATCTGTGTGAAAATCACAGAGAGACTTTTGAGACATCATGGGATGTACCTGCTCCAGCCGGTAGTGTCATGGCAAAGAGTGATCAGCTGTCAAAACTTGATCGCCAGGTGCCATATTGTAGTTATGGGGATATATTTGTCGTAAAATATATATTTCAACAGGTAAACAGTACTGAGTTAGGTATAATAAGATATATTTAACAATTATGATCCATTTTTTAAGCCAAAACAAACTGGATCTAGGATTAAAAGCAATTAAAATAACACAGTAACAAGGTTACATGGACATGGATTTACTGGATATATGTATATCATATCAAGTATTGCTGACTACACGTAGATACTGTATAAATATATATTCTCTGCATCAACAATGAACTATACATGTATTCATTTAGTATTGTACTAGGAATTTTGACAATAAACCTTTGTACTTTTTGCAGATCTGTCTCCACTTTTGTTTTATGTGTGAAGGTTACCTACCGCCAAGTAACATAAATTAAATACTAAAAGATTGGAAAAGCTGTTTAAGAACAATCCAGTGGTTTGAGAAATCCCTTTTGGTTTGGTGTAAGGCTGCCAACAGGATTATGAGCCAAAAAGCAGTTTGTGTTAAAATGTTAAATCCCATTAAACCCTAACTCAGAGGTGTCCAATCATATGTCATGGAGGGCCAAGACCCTGCAGGTTCTCTCTTCTACCCAGTCTCTTCAGCAGGTGTTCTCACTGATCAGCAATCAGTGGAAGAAATTCAGTGGAATCTACTGTTGAAGACAATGGTTGCAGATAAAGCCTGCAGGGTCTCAGCTCTCCATGGCACATGATTTGACACCCCTGCCCTAACCCATTATTAGGAACTCCAGATGCTAATATGGCCCAGAATTCCTCCATATACTGGTACTATCACTAAAGTGTGCAGTGTCTTCTGCACTGGCACATCCAACAATGCAGTCTTCAGTAAATAAAATAATTGTTTTTGGTTACTTTTTCTTAAAAATGAGCCATTATTTTCAACATCACTGATAAATGGTTTGTACTGTTGACTCTTTTCCCACCGATGCCTTAACAGACAAAATAGAAAATCATGATGCAAACACATAAGTCACTAAACTGTTTATTACAATCAACAGCAAATTCCAGATTATTTAGAATGTGCAAAATTCAAACTGTAAAAAACAAAAAAACCCAACTTGGAATGGGTCACACACGCTGGCCACACTGCCTCACTGAGAAGCAACTGGATGTGCCGCTCACACTGGTCCCAGTTCAGCAGATCTTCAGCCTGCATCTCTGTAAATAATGACGAAAGGTCCGGTTTGGGGTGGATCGTTTTCCTCTTGCCTAGACGAAGAGAAATGGGTGGCTGTTAATCAAAGCAAGTTTAAAACATATTTGGGAAATACACTTGTTGCTAAAAGCCAGTGGTGGAATGTGACAAAAAAGTACTTTGTTGTTGTATTTAACCACAATTTTCATGTAGCTGCTCTTCAGTAAAGTAGATTTTACAAGGGCTGGGTTACATTTAAAATCATTTGTTTTTACTGTGGCCTCAGCAATCAGAATGAGCTAATACATTCACTTGAATGGAATCTAGTACTTTAACTGAGGGTGTGCATCCCTGAGTACTTTATCAATAAAGGTTTAGCCACTGCTTTGTCACCGCTGTGTTGCCTTGGCTTCAAGTGTGAGTGGTGTTTTGTACTTGTATTGCTAAAATATAAAAGGAAGCTCTACAATGGGTCTCAAATATTTGTAATGTGTCCTGTTATAGTACTGTATAAGTTTATTGACGATAGACTATAAACTACATATATAAACTAAATTATAATGATGACTGAGCAACTCCCATTCCCCAAAGTGCAAGATACACTATTATGAATATAACTCACAAAGGATCACACAAGTGATCTGACAAAAAACATAAATAAACAAGCAGTTTATTTTACAGTGGCTAATACTGGATGTCCCATTAATTTTCAATTCTGTAATTAATATTCACACAATCAAATAAATCTCAGTTCAGTCCCTTTCATATTAAGTGGAAATCGTACTACTTTAATTATGGCACTTTACCTGTACTTTAGTTTAAAAAGCAAAGGATTTGAGTACTTTGTCCACCACTACTAAAAAAATAACGGGATTTGCAACTTACCAGTCATAACACCTTCTGTGTACTGCTAAACTTTGCCAGTGTCACAACAGATGCTGGTCGGACTCTAGAACGACAATACACACAACTTAAGTACATGCACAGCACGAAAGTGCAGCATGTAAAAAAACACCTTTTTCAACCAGGATTACAACTAGCTTATTTCATCAGATGTTGTCGACACAACTGCAAAATGCAAGGAGAGCACGGAGTTAGCATTGACGGCTAACTAGCTAGCTCATTGTCTGCACACAGGAGACAACATTGTTGTTTGTTCAAAGTGAACTTTCCACTGCTGGGATAAATAATGTAAAAGATGCATAATATCACATCATATCACATCACTCACCATCCTCTATATCCTAATATCACGGCTTTCAACTGCTGAAGTTGGGTGCTCCCGTGGCCATAAATTCATTTCGGGTGGCTCCATCTAGTTCTCTCTGGATTCTCTCATCAGCCGAAAGGCACAGAAAACTCTGCTGCACTACGGTGTTGATTTCTGTGGGTCTGATTTCTGTGAAGCCATTCTATCGTTGTTGTTTATACTGAGGCCTGGTTGCTGGCTCACGGACGAATCTTTGCAAATGGCAGCAGGAGATTCTGTAATTCAGCCTTAAGACGTCACGTTTATGACTTTACTCCCGGACCAATCAGTGGCCTACGGTCTTTTGACGTCACATTTTCAGGTCAGTACGGAACACTAAGAACCACTCAGGATCAGGTCCGAAAAATCGGGACTGAAACAATTACAATTCCTAATGGAAAAGCCTACAAAGCGTGCTGAACCGAACTGAACAGGGCCAAACAGGTACTAGAGGAAAAGGGGTGGATTAGTGTTATTATTGTTGTCTTGTATTTCACTTGTCTTTGTTTTTGTCCTTTTTCCATCTCCTGTGTGGTCCTGGGTCGTGTGTGTGTACTTGTTTACCTATTGTCTCCAGCCCCTCATGTTTTCCATACCTAGAGCCATTTTCCTCATGTGTTACTGTTTAGCCCTGATTGTTTGCCAGTTGTCTTGCATCCATGTAATTATTAGTTCCCCTATATATGTCAGTCCTTCTTCTCTGTTCATTGTGAGGTTGTCATTGTTTAACGCATTGTGTATCCATGTCATGATTCCCTTGGTTTTGTTCTCCTGTGAATAGTCTTGCCTTGCCAAGTTTAGTTTTGTTTGTTGCTTTATTTTGTTTCTGAGTTGTGTTTAATAAATTATTGTGTTGCGTCGCAATCCTGTCTGTGCACTGAGTCCTTCCTTCAACTCTCTTCTGTCTGGAAGGAATTTTAGCTCATAACTAGCATTTTTAAGCTTTTATTTAGTATTTTAAAGCTATTTTGATTCAACTTTAAGCTTTTTCATCTTTGTGCCAACAAAGTGTGAAGTTGGGATGTTTTAGCTTTTAAGCTAACATTTTTTTAAGCTTTTGACTTTTATGTACTATTGTCTAATCTCACTTTGTTCAATTTTTAAAAGGTTTAGCTTTAAAGTTTGCATTTTAAGCTAATTTATGTAATTTATATAATGTAAGCCATTTCCACTTTTTTGCAAATTTTGTGTAAATTTGCGCCATTTTAGCTTTTAAGCTCATGTTTTCGGTGTTCAGTTAAAAGGCGAAATAAGGGTTTAACTTTCTTCTTCATTTCTGCTTAACTTTCTTTTTTCATTTCTTTTTATTTCAGTTATTTTTGCTTTTAAGCTGATGTTGGTATTTCTTCTTTTAGGTTAACTTAGATCAATTTTAACATATTTAATATTTTAAGCAAACAGTTTAGCTATAAATTACTTTGTTTTTAAGTCATATCTTTCAGCTTTTTTTAGCATTTCAGGAAAACATTCTCAGATTACAGCATTTGTACTTTATTTTCATCAGGAAATGTACATTTTCTAGTTGGTTTTTTTTGTCTTTTGCTGAGGTGAATGTTGTCTGAATCAAAAATCAGCTGCATTGATGTTTAAATGTTTTTATTGCCGGGCATAAGAAAGTATTAGGAGGTGTAAAATATGAGGGTCTATGTGACTGCTACCAGTTAAACATGCAAGATTACCTACTGAGATGATTTTTAAATTAATGAAGCAGAAACTGACTTTCTAGTCGACTTTCCCTGCACATCAGCTGATAGCATCTGATCTTAGAGCTCCACAGATACCCTTCCTAATTTAATAAGAATTCGGCTTTGATCCTTCTCGGCTTCACTAGTTTTTCTGTTTTCTCTGCAAGCGGCTTTGCAACCCCACTCAATCCCAAATTCTCCCTCTTGCCGTGCCCCAAAAAATCGAAGAAGTGCCTGCTGTCACTGATGCCAGCTCTGCTCTGTACCCTAGGGGGTCTTTGCTGCTGCTCTCCATTCCTCAGGCTTTCTTTGTGTGCACACGGATATGCTCTGGGAGTCAGTCCCAGAATGAAGACTAAATGATATTTTTTGACCATACTGACTAAAACATTTTAGTTTCTTCTACTTGTTGCCATAGCTACGTATACATATGTTAAGTTCTCTTTCCATAATTCATATATAGTACACTAGCGTGAAGCATATATTTATTTGCCCTGGCAGTTGTGTGTCTATATCAGTGCAGCTTGTTACAACTTACAAACATGTTGGCTAGTGTGGGAGATGTTATGACCTTGGTTGTACCCTCAAATCAAACTACAAAATAATATTCTTTCTTCAGTTTTTGCAATCAAATTTTTTTCACAGGACTGGGTGATCAGAGCAGCTGCCAACTACTGTGACCTTAGGTGACTGTCATAATACCCACACTCACAAGCTCCACTGATTTCAAAATTGGGCAAACAGAGGTTTGATGAATCCTCGACCCAGGGCCAGATTAAGGAGGTTGTGGAACCCTGGGCTAAAGCAATTTTTGGGGCCCTCCCACATATTTATGGAGTATGATATGCAAAATGGCCATGTTTAATCATCATCACTGACTGGCAAAAGTCCACCACAGACCTTGCGACAGATGTGCTTATCTGCCAGGATGTCCAGTTTCACCCGGTGTAACTGGGAGTGGTCCACCACAGACCTGTGACAGATATTGTTTTTAGTTCTGCCAGGATGCCCAGTTTCACCCTCCACGCCCTCAGAAGGGCGGGGTTGCCGGTTGAGTCGCCAATGGCCCTACCCATGAGACAGGTAGTACTGGTTTTCATGGTTATCCGGTAGCAAGCAATCACAGTAATAAACCGTTAATCGGATTTCTGGAGTTATCTGATTATTAAAGTAGTCATGTAAAAACAATAATCAGATAAAAGGCAGTTATTGTGTTACATAAAGTGTAATTACATTAACACACATAGTTTATTGTCCAATAATCCATTTATTCAGTGCATGTAAACATGGCAAATCCAATTACCATTATCTGCAGCAGGCTACAAGTATGGAAATCTGAGGCATTTATTTTTTTCAAAATTTTAATCAATATCTATTTACTACCTTTTTAACCTTACCCACTCCCATATCCTAAGGCTAACCTCTAACCTCTTTAAGTCTGAGTTTCATCTCATATGAAGTAAAATGGCTTGGACAAGGTGCCAATAGCAGAACACAAACCAGCAACCTTCTGATCACAGGCCCAACGTACTATCTACCTTAGCCACAGCAGCAGTTGGCTTGGAGCTGATCTGAAAAGGTTTTGTCAGATTGTCAACTCTTCCGTACCAGTAGAGATTGCGAATAGGGATATAGCATCCGTATTCATAGCCACTGCCAGTTATTAAATAAAGTGAATGACCACAAAGTTCTAGGTTTAGCTTGAATAGCAGAAAAATGTAGTACCATCAGGACTAACAACCGACAAATATAATGTATCAACCCACAACTTTAATTATGACAATGAAAAAGCACACTCAGTGGTGTTTTCTGTTCAGGGGTTAAATATTAACTATTTGAAGGCAGAACAGGGTTTTTTCACTACACAGAGGAAAAATAAAGCATTGCCAGACCAGTCTGCCCTACTAGGAAAACAGCTTCTCGGCCCCAGGAGAGGAGCAGGTTATGTGTGCACAAACCCGATATTCATTATCTAATGAAAGTTTTTACAATGTTAACCTCATTCACTGTCATTCAGAATGAAAATATCCTGACAGTTGTTTTGAATTAAATCTACAATTTTGAATTCAACTAGCGCAGATTACTATAACCCCAGTCAAGATGAATGGTAATAAAACTGAAGGAAATTTTACAACTCCTGGACAAAGAAAAAGACTGGCATCATCTCTGAATTGTAGCAGACTGCTGTCATCCATGGCCAAGCAAGGCTGTGGAGTTAAAAACCTCCTTTAAAGTTTGTAAAAGTGTGCGCTGAATTTTAAAAAAAAAAAAAACTGCTCACGAACGTAATTTCACGACATTTGGACTAATTTCACTGATTTTTCAAAACGTCTGTAAAAGTCGGTCCAAACGCTATAGTGTGAACCCAGCTTAGTGGGAAAAGAATCACTGTATACAGTCGTGAAAAAAATTGGACATCCCTTTAAATATTCAGTTCTTTATTAAGAAATGTTCACGCATCTATGTCCAACCTTGTTTTTGTTTTTATTTGCATTTTTTAAATTTATTTTAGCCATTGTAAGTGGGAATGAATGTGAGGGTGTCCCAAAAAAGATGTGGGGTGTCCTAATTTATTCCTCACTATTTGTTTAGATTTACATTTCATACAAAATTTGAAAAAAGTCTTTAATTCATGTTTAATTGTTTAGTTGCATAATGTGAATCTCCCAGTATCTTTAACATTGATATTAAATATCCATACATCCAAATATGTAAAAAAAAAAAAAAAAAAAAAAGCACAGGCTTATACAGGGTGTCCTAATTTTTTCACATGACTGTATACGGCAGGCATAAACAACACAAGCAGCCGTGGAAGGCGAATATAGAAGCCATTGTCTTGAAACATACTCACCATTTGAAAGTTTGCGATTGAAATGGCACTTGAGAAACAATGTTTCAGCCATTTGTAGAAACGTTCAGATGCTCTGATATCAGCGTCCTTATTCTGGCAGCTCTCCGGTCCTTTTCTGGCCCAGCATTCGAGCTTCTGCCTGCTTTGACTGACGGATCTTCAGACAGCGGCTCCACCAGTGTGTCCCGTGTTAGCATTTGTAATGCTAACAGTTTAGCAAACATCTTATGACTGTAAAGTTGACACTGTCCGTCTGTATCGCAACTTTAAAAAATCCTGTCAATTTAGAAGTCTTTTTTAAAGGCTCCTTCTCACGATCCCGTTTTTCTTTCTTCTTTTTGCTATTTTCAGTTATTATCAGTGTTGGACTTTCAGTACAACACTGAGTCATGTCACCTGCAAAAATTCTCTGATGACTCAGCTGTTGTGGGGTGTATAAGATGAGGAGAGGAGGGGGAGTACAGGGCACTGGTAGACAGATTTGTGGAGTGGACGGAACAGAATCACCTGAGGTTGAATGTCAGCAAGACCAGGGAGATGGTGATTGACTTCAGGAAGAGGAAGGCTCCTTCTCAGCCACTGCAGATTAGGGGGGAGGATGTGGGAGTGGTTGAAGACTACAAATATCTGGGTGTCAGGATCAGCAGTGGGTTGGACTGGAGATCCAACACCAATGCTGCGCACAAGAAGGGGATGAGCAGACTCTATTTCCTGAGAAAACTGAGATCCTTCAACGTGTGCAGCAGGATGCTGGAGCTTTTCTACCAGACTGTTGTCGCCAGCGCCATCTTCTTTGCTGCGGTCTGTTGGGGTAGCAGTATCAGGGCCAGAGATACCAACAGACTTGACAAGATTATCAAGAGGGCTGGCTCTGTAACTGATCTCAGACCGGAGACCTTTGAGACAGTGGTGGAGAGGAGAACACTAAATAAACTGCGATCCATCATGGACAATCCTGATCACCCCCTCCACCACACACTAGATAGGCAGCGAAGCACTTTCTCCAGTAGATTACTACAGCTTCGTTGTCGAACGGCCAGGTACAGGAAATCTTTCCTGCCACATGCAGTTTCACTGTACAATAACTCACTATGATGTTGTATTCTGGTCATAGCTATGCTGCCACACTGCACCTTACAGAATAACTGGTACCTCACATTTCACTCTGCTCCTGATAGTCCTTCTTTGTGCAATGGGATGATTCATGTGTTTATACAGGTCATCATCATATATTAAGCTATGATGTATATAAGTTCTATAGTCGTGTTAATTTCTTTTTACTTTCCATGGGTAATCCCTTTGTCTGCCGTGTGTGTTTCTGTTGTTTGGCTGTCAACTGTCATGCTGCTGTTACACTGTATGTAACGTAGAAGGCATTTCATGGCAAGACATTCCTTCTCTACCGTAGAGTATCTCGTCTTCCGGTCCAACAACTTACGGCTCAAGAACAGTACTGGGTGTCTCTCTCCCCTCTCCTCCTGGAGAAGTACTGCTCCAATGCCAACTCCTGAAGCATCTGTCTGTAGAATGAACAGGCGAGCAAAGTCTGGACTGTAGAGAACCTTCTCACCAGAGATAGCACTCCTCAGATCCTCAAAAGCTCTGTCACACTCCTCTGTCCATTTTACCCTATTTGGTGCTGAAGCCTTAGTGAGGTCAGTCAAAACTGCTGCTCTTTCAGCAAAGTGGGGAATAAACTTACTGTACCATCCTACCATTCCCATGAATGATCGTACCTTCTTTTTAGTAGTGGGCACAGGATAGGTCCGGATGGCATCCACTTTACCTACTCGTGGTCTAATGACCCCCTGACCAACCATATGTCCCAGGTACTCCACCTGCTGCTGTCCAAACGCACATTTGCGTGGATTAATCGTCAGTCCTGCCCTCTTAATCAACTGAAGGACCTGCCCAAGGTGTACCAAATGCTCTTCCCAAGTCTGACTATAGATGACTACGTCATCCAAATAGGCAGCTGCAATGTTCAATACCCTTCTCAATACTTGGTCCATGAGCTGCTGAAAAGTTGCAGGTGCCCCCTGAAGGCCAAATGGCATAACCCTAAATTGGAAACTGCCATAAGGTGTTTTAAAGGCTGTAAGTTCTTTTGTTTCCGGTGCCAATGCCACCTGCCAATACCCCTTGCATAGGTCCAGTGTAGAAATAAACCTAGCCCTGCCCACTTTCTCTAACAGTTCATCAATCCGGGGCATGGGGTATGACTCAAACTTAGACACTGAATTGAGATATCTGAAGTCAATACAGAATCTCAAAGAGCCATCCTTTTTGGGTACCAGCACAATCGGGCTACACCACTCACTGACTGACTCCTCGATCACCCCCAGCTGCAACATCAAATCAATCTCCTGCTTCATCTTTGGAACCAATCGCTCCGGGATCCTGTAAGATTTCTTACGTGGAACAGCTTCTTCTTTCAAATAGACTTTATGATACACCAGTGTGGTGAAACCAGGTCTCTCCTGAAACAATTCTGGATCTAACAGTGCCTCTAATTGTCTCTGCTGATCAACCTGCAAATGAGACACTTGAAATAAACACGGCTCTGACACATTTGTGGGAAAAGACTGTTCTCTCTCCTCATCCACTTCCGTCGCACAAATGAAGAGCTGATGTGTCTCCTGAAGAACAGGCTGCTGCTGCTGATGACCAGGCTGTTGAAACTCTTTCAACAAGTTAATATGGAAGGTCTGATGTTTTACCTTCCTGTCAGGCATATATAGTTCATATGTCACTGCACTTAGTTTTTTAGAGATTTCATATGGCCCCTGCCATTGAGCCAACAGCTTACTGTCACACGAGGGCAGCAATAACAAAACCTGCTGACCTGGGTGAAAAACCCTTTTTCTGGCCTTCTTGTCATACCAAGTTTTTTGTTTGGCCTGCGCTGTCCTCATGTGCTCCTGAGCCAAAGCAGTCATTCGATCCAGTTTCTCTCTCATAATGATATATGAGATCACATTGTCCTGATGACTCAGTGGACTCTCCCAGTGCTCCTTTAATAAGTCCAGCGGGCCTCTCACCTGATGACCATACAGCAGTTCAAAAGGTGAGAACCCTGTTGAAGCCTGGGGCACCTCCCGATAAGCAAATAATAAATATGGTACCCATTGGTCCCAATCCGAGCCCGTTTCAGAAACAAATTTCCGCAGCATGTTTTTCAGAGTCTGATTAAATCGCTCAACTAGTCCATCAGTCTGAGGGTGATATGGGGTGGTCTTAATACCCTTAATACCCAACAGCTTATATACCTGCTGCAACAGTTTTGACAAGAAATTTGTTCCACAGTCTGTTAGAATCTCTCTGGGTATGCCTACCCTTGAAAATAACTGGATAAGGCAGTTGGCAACCTGCCTAGCCTTGATAGATTTCAGGGGGAAGGCTTCTGGGTACCGAGTAGCATAGTCACATATCACCAGAATGTATTTTTTACCAGAGGAGCTTCTCTCTAGGGGGCCAACTACATCCATCCCTATTCTGTCAAATGGTGTTCCAATAATTGGTAATGGGTGCAGTTGGGCACGGGCTACTCCCCTAGGTGATGTAATCTGGCATATTGGACATGACGTGCAGAACTCCTTTATCTGGGTATACATTCCCGGCCACACAAACCTTCTAGCAATTCTCAGTAAGGTCTTTTGAAATGCTAGATGACCTGCCCAAGGGATAGCATGTCCCAGTTCCATAATCTGTGGTATGAGGTCCTGTGGCAAAGCTATGGCCATAACTTCACCTTGTTGCTGGTACAAAATGCCCTTTTTAATGACATACATGGCCTCAGCCAAACAATCCGTTCTACCCTGTTTCACACCCTCAATCTCCGAGACTTTATCAAACCATGGTCCAAGTGCTGGGTCAGCTTTCTGCAATACAGCTATGTCAGGAGGGATGTCAAACTCTACTGACTGACTTAGCTGTGGTGTTTCTTCACCCAAGTTCTTTACTGAAGCTAACACTTTATCTCTTCTCCTCTGAGCCCTGGATTTAGATTGTTTACTAGGGCCTGCCTCTATCTCAGAATCATAAAATGGCAGCTCCTGAAGAACAGTGGCAGCCCTCTGCGCCCTGGTTGTCACCATATTACAAATTTTCCCAACAGGTGCATCAAGCCTCTGCTCAATAGCGCCACCTGCCTGTCCCTCAGTTTGTTCGTCTCTAACCTGTTGTATAATGTCCAACAAAGTTGGAACATCATTGCCAAGAATAACTGAATAAGGCAAATCAGGCACAAGAGCTACAGGAAGGAGAAAAGTTTGACCCCCCACTGTTAAATAAACCTCAGCGGTCGGGTACGATTTCTTATCTCCATGAACACAATTGATATTAACTGTAGTCTCACTCCATAAATCTCTAGGGACTAAGCTGGGCAAAACAACAGTCTGGAAGCAACCGGAGTCTAACAAAGCCTCTTCACACTGACCATTAAGCAGAATGTTAGTTTTATATATTTCACCATGAGTTGGTGCTGACAGAGTAGGTCTTGGAACTGAGCATAATAATGAAGGTTTCTCATTTTTTATGGCAGGACATGAATATTGGGTGTGACCGATTTTATTACACTGATAACAGCGTATATCTTTATTTAAAACAACACGTTACTTTTTGCTACAATTATCTCTGCCATTTGTGATCTGTCTGGAACTGGAATACAGCCTATTTTGAGCTGGACCACCCCTTTCACCCTCATTAGACTTACTCTGTATGGTGGAAGAGCTGTCACAGCCGAGAGTAGGTCTCCTGCTCCCAGACCTGGCTGACAGAAAAACCTCCGCTAGACAAGCAGCGCCCTCTGCAGTCTTCGGGTCCCGCTCTTGTATCCAGATTCCCAGTTCCGGGTTCACCATCCGCAGAAACTCCTCCAAAATTAACAACTCCACGATGTCTTTCACCGTTGAGGTCTCTGGTTTAATCCATTTAACACACAGGTCTTTCAAACGAACATACAGTTCACGGGGGGTTTCGTCCTGATAAATGTCCAGAGACCGAAACCTTCTCCTGTATGTGTCGGGTGTTATTTCGTACTTATTTAAAATTGCTTCTTTCACTTTTTTATAATTGTCCGTGTCAGCAATGTCCATCAGTACATACGCACTTCGTGCTTTACCTGTGAGTAAAGGAGCCAACTGGATAGCCCACTCTTCTTCACGCCAGCGGCAGACTGTAGGGATCCTCTCAAATGTCGCCAGATAGTGCTCGATGTCATCCTCGGGAGAGAGCGGATTCAGCCTGGGCTCGTGGTGCGTTCGCGTCATCCTCGGCTGCACCTGCAGCAGTAAATTATCCTCCTGCGGGCCGACCCGACTGGCCGTCACCCTGGGGTCCTCCCCCGAAGCGTCGTCGTCACCACTGCATTCAGCCCGGCTCCCATACTCCTCTCTCAACTCCGTCACTTGCGACTGCACCCGACGAATTTGACTATCTACAGTCTGCCACCTTTGGTCTTGAAGAGCGGCTTCTTCTTCCCTCTGACGATCTCTCACAGTCAGCGAACGAACCAAGGACTTTACCAAGCATGTTAGCTCTTCGAGCTCGCCCAGTCCGCTGGCTCCCGGCTCCTCAGTTGCCATAGCTGCGTCAGAGTCGAACTGCTCCTTTTGCCTCATTATTTTCTTTCTGGACATCGTTTCGTCCTTTGTCGTCAACCACTTCCACCAAATGTTACCTCGTCTGCCACCAAATGTCACGTCTCGTCCTGGGAACGGACCACCGCTGCCACCAAATGTAACAAATATGGACGAGGCGGCTGTCAATCAGCAATTTTTTTATTTTATTCCAAAAACTTCACAGATAACAACTTCAGCGTACATACCAAATCTTCACACCGACACGACACTCTGTTCTCCCAATAACCAACACCTGTTATATTGTGTGAGACAATTAGGGCTAATTAGCCTCTACCATAACCCCAGGTAAAACAATAAAACATTTTCCATTTTTCACACATACCCAAATAGCATCTAAAAGTCCATAACAACTTCCCACCTATTTACAAAATACATATAAATAACACGAAATAAATAAGACACCATAAATAATTCAATAAATAATTTAACCCCTATTTACAAAATCTAAATCACCCCTAAACTTACCATCACATGCTCCCTTCCTGCTGGTATCCTTTAAAAAGCCTCCAACCCCTAAAGAGTCTTTTGCCCGGACACCATCAGGGAGCATGCTGGCAAAGGTATGTGGATAATGATCACCACTTGTTTTACCCAAATAATTAAACATAACAATTATCTCACCAAAAAGGGCATTCCACATAGTCAGAAGCAGATCCTAAAATAATATGTGTAAACTTAACAATAATTATTAACATTTACAAATATTACCCAAACAATATAATCACATATACAGTGAACCATAACAGTGGTGACACTCCGTCATCACACTGTAATTTCCCAGTTTGGGATCAATAAAGTACATCTATCTATCTATCTATCTATCTATCTATCTATCTATCTATTCCAGACTAAAACCTCCAGTCACATGAACAGCTTCTTCCCCTCTGCCATCAGACTGCTGAACACTAAGTGACTTATTGACTCTCGTGCACTATGTACAGCAGCTCAACCAGACTCATGTCAATCATCACTGTTTTCTTCCTGCATTACCGACTGCACTATATGGTTCTCCACATTATCTGCTGCTCGCTAATATATTTTAACTGCTGACTGGTATTACTCACTCTTATTCTACACTTTATTGCATGTATAGTTTATTTCTTTAATTTTATCATGTTTAATGTTGCAGCATTGCACCGAGACAAATTCCTAGTTTGTGTACTACATGAACAATGGCAATAAATCTGATTCTGATTCTGATTCTGATCTATCTATCTATCTATCTATCTATTTTGGACACCGCTATCATGCATTCATTCATTTATTCATTCGTCCACGGATTCACTACCATCCCACATCCAACCTTAGATAGATAGATAGATAGATAGATAGATAGATAGATAGATAGATAGATAGATAGATAGATAGTTTATTTCGAACACAAAAATATAACAAAAACAAGCAAATGGCAAATGCAATAAAGTAACAGTATACACTGTTCGAAAGGGAGAAGGAAGAAGTGAACACTTATTAATTCCATCTCCTCTTTTCCATAAATACACCCATGTGAATTTTATACAAATTACCACCTTTAAGACCCCAAGTAAACAATTTACTGTATTTTTTACAAATCAACATTAACACCCATCCATTCTAACATACAATGAAGTCCATACATCAAAACCAGCCTCAAACAACACAGATATACACAGTGCTGTCCCACCCACCATTCCATAGTGTCCCATAATGTCCCAGAGTGAACATAATGAATCGTACATATAAATACTACCCTTCTAACATATATCCTTTCAGCAAATGGTGCTTATACCTCTTTTTGAATTGATTTCTGTTTGTACATAGTTTCAGTTCCGGCTCCAGACTGTTCCACAAATCCACCCCACAGACAGATATGCACATACTTTTCTTGGTTGTACGTATCTTGGGTTTTGTAAAGTTTAAGTCTCCTCTCAAATTATGATCATTGTCTCTTTTTTTAAAATATTTTTTGTATATTAGTTGGGAGTTGATTATTAATTGCCCTGTACATTACTTGTGCTGTCTTAAATTTAACTAAATCGATGAACTTTATGACATGTGACTTTAAGAACAACCAATCAGTATGGTCTCTCTATCCTACATTGTTTATTATCCTTATAGCTCTTTTTTGTAATGTGCATATTGACTGTAGGTTGGTCTTGTAGGTGTTTCCCCAGACTTCTACACAGTAGTTAAGATAAGGTAAAAACAGTGAATTGTACAATAAGACCAATGATTTACAGTCCAAGATGTGTCTTGTCTTCCCCAGTATGCCTATACATTTTGTTAATTTGGCCCGGATGTGACTGATGTGAGGTTTCCAGCAGATTTTATTGTCTAGCGTCACCCCCAGAAACTTATTTTCCTGTACTGTTTCTATTCTGGTATCATCTATCGTTACCATTATTTCATGATTTATTTTATAATTTCCAAACACCATAATCTTTGTTTTTTTTAGATTTAGAGATAATTTATTTTTGTTGAACCACTGCGTTAATTTTTCCATTTCAGTTGTGACCACCTCTAAAACCTGCTGCAAATTCTCACCAGTGCAAATGATATTTGTGTCATCCGCAAACAAAATAAATTTCAGAATTTTTGATACTTGGCATATGTCATTTATATACAAAATAAAGAGTTTGGGTCCCAAAACTGACCCCTGGGGCACACCACAAGTGATGTCCATGAAGGGTGATTTGTGCTCTCCAATTTGTACAAATTGTTGTCTGTTACTTAAATAACTTTCCACCCAACTCAGTCCTACCCCTCTTATCCCATACCTTTCCAGTTTCCTTAGTAGTATTCTGTGGTCAATGGTGTCAAAAGCTTTCTTTAAATCTATAAATACTCCTACAGCAACCTTTTTTTTTTTTATTTATACAACTAGTAATTTCTTTCATGTATCTTGCTTTCCTGGCTATTTCTGCGTTTTCTTTCGTGAGGTGCTCGTTTATGTAAATGTTTGTTCCTTTTAGCTTCCTACCTTGTTTCAGTAGCACAGTCTTGTGTTTTTTGTTCACAAACCTCATGATCACTGCCGGTTTGTCGCCGCTTTTCCTGGGCAGAGGGTGGCAGGACTCAATGTTGTTGCAGTCCAGCTGAATTCCTTTCGACTGCATGAAGGCCGACACTTGTTGCTCCGTTGATTCATCTTCCAGCTCACCTCCACTGCTGTCTGCGGCCACTGCTCTCGCGTATGATCGGGGTTTGATGTGGAGCCCCGTGATGATCACGTCGTTCGCCCGAGTGTTCTGGTCTATTTCCGCCATTCTGCTCTCCAGATACGCCAGCCTCTTGTCTTTCTCAGCGTTCTGGCTCCGCAGCGATTTTATTTCCTCCACTAGGTCCAGGATGCTTCTTTGATGCGTCTTTACAGCGGAAATCTCTTCCGCCAAGAAATCCAGCGCTTTTTTTATTTCATCCACCTCTTCATTTTGCAGAGCTCTCTTGGGACCCATTATCCCGGCCGATGATCGCTGATTTTGATTGTAGGGGAAAAAAAAAAACACGTGAGAGAAATCCCTTTGTTTTCCCTGAGCGCAAGGGGCGAGGGGCGCGGGGCCAATTGCTTCACCAGCTTCACCAGCCACTACTGGCAAATTCTCCTTATTCCTCACGAGCAGGTTCACTCTCCAGCGGCAGCAACAAAAAAAAGCTCAAAACGCCAGCTCCAAACTGCGTTCTAACTGCGTTTAACTGCCTTTTAAACAGAGACGAACTGGGAGCCTTTACTTGTGCGTCCTCACTCGTCCTCACCCGGAACCGGATTAATTGACCTTAATCAGGTCAATTGTCAACCCTTAACCAGTTAAATTGAGCAGGCGGGACAGACGTACTCCTCAACAAATAAAAAGTTGATACACTAAAACAAACCCTCCAATAAATGGTGGGCTTGGCAGAATTAGCAAAAAAAAAAAAAAAGTGTTTCTTTTGGGGCCCCAAACAAGCCGGGGCCCCTGGGCTCCTGCCCCAGTAAGCCCTCTTGATAATCCAGGGCAGCCTCGGCCTAACCAATGTAGCCCACAGCAGTTTCAAAGAAAGCAGCAGAGAAGTCTTACTCTAACACAGATTCATTTCCCTGTTCAATTCCCTATGTCCCTAATGGAACACTTAACATGGTAAAGAAGGGCCAATGGGGGTTCACTTTTTTAACCTTTATTTAACCGGGAGAAAACATTCGAGACAAAGTGACTGTCCTGGTCCACAGGAGGTATTAACCTGCTGTTTGTTGGAGTAACTGGAGCTCCCGGAGGAAAACCCAAGCATGCATGGGGAGAATATGTAAACTACACACACTTCTGGCTCTTAATGTGGATAAACCTACAGTATACGAAGATGATGAGGATAGCATAAACAAAAGCAGAAATAGTAATAATGGATTGCATTTACAGTATATAGCACTTTTAATGACACCCAAAGACACTTTACAATGAGTCCATTATTCATTCACTCCACAGACAATAGTAGTGGTAAGCTACTTCTGTAACCACAGCTGCCCTGGGGCAGACTGACAGAAACGTAGCTGTCAATCTGTGCCAACAGCCTCTCTGACCACCATCAAACATTTATTCACATTCATACACCAGTGCCACAGACACTGGAGACAAAGTGGGTAAAATGTCTTGCCCAAGGACACAACAGCAGGGTGGGAGGAGTGGGATTCAAACCACCAACCCTCCGGTTATTGGATGACCTGCTCCACCTCCTAAGCCACTACCATCCGATCTGGGTATACCAATCTGGGTGCAGCTTCTGCACAGACATACCACTATTTTCCAGTATTTTTGTTGGACAACATCAGGCCTCTTACCAGCAAAATGGATGAGCTGTGGTTGGATTTAGCATTCCAATTGTCCCCTCGGACTTGCTGCGTGATGACAATAATGGAATTGTGGCTCCACCCAAGAATTCTGAAAGCAGCGATAAAGAGCTAGCTAGTTAGCAGACAAATTGATCTGAGCTACGACGTCTGAAAATGTATGTATATAAATGATGGCTGGTATCAATACCAAATTTTGGGAACATAATGTGTAAAATGATGTGTTAGCATCAGCATCGGATCACCTCAGGGCTGTGTACTTTCCCCCCAACTCTTCTCCCTTTATACCAACTCCTGCACCTCCTCCCACCAGTCTGTTAAGCTGATCAAGTTTGGGGACAACACCACCCTCATCGGGCTCATCTCCAACGGCGACGAGTCCGTCTACAGGAAAGAGGTGGCCCAGCTGGTGTCCTGGTGCAGCCACAACAACCTGCAGCTGAACGCTCTGAAGACAGCGGAGATGATTGTGGACTTCAGGAAAGTCACAACCCCCCTGCCCCCCCTCACCATCACAGGCTCTCCCATCACCATTGCAGATTCCTTCCGCTTCTTGGGCACCACCATCACCCGGGACCTCAAATGGGAGCCAACCATCAGCTCCCTCATCAAAAAGGCCCAGCAGAGGATGTTCTTTCTGCGGCAGCTGAGGAAGCTCAAGCTACCCACCAAGATGTTAGTGCAGTTCTACACGGCCATCATCGAGTCCATCCTCACCTCCTCCATAACCGTGTGGTACGCAGGAGCCACTGCCAGGGACAGACTAAGGCTGCAGCGCGTCGTGTGCACTGCTGAGAAGATGATCGGCTGCAAGCTCCCATCTCTCCAGGACCTATACATCTCCAGGACCCGGAGGCGTGCAGGCCGGATCATAGCCTATCCTTCACACCCTGGTCACATACTGTTTGCCCCCCTCCCCTCAGGTAGAAGACTTCAGTCCATTCAGACTAAAACCTCCCAGCACATGAACAGCTTTTTCCCCTCTACCATCAGACTGCTGAACACTAAGTGACTTATTGACTCTCGTGCACTATATACAGCAGCTCAACCAGACTCATGTCATTCATCACTGTTTTTCTGTTGCATTATCGACTGCACTGTGGTACCCCATATTATCTGCTACTTGCTAATTTATTTAAAACTGCCTTGACTAGTATTACTCATTATTATTATTATTATTATTATTATTATTATTATTATTATTATTACTTATTATTCTACAATTATTGCATGTTTTTAGTCTTTTAGTTTATCTCTTTATCTCATCATGTTTTTAATGTTGCAGCATGGCACCGAGACAAATTCCTAGTTTGTGTACTACATGAACAATGGCAATAAATCTGATTCTGATTCTGAAAATGACAAAGCTATTATATTCTATGTTGTCTGTGTTAGCAACATTCAGGCGTAACAGGAACTACTTGTTTTCGTGTGGCAATACCAGTGTTCATGTAACAACGTAATAGTAAATAAACAAATCATAATCTGTTGGTGCATATTAGTGTCAACTTACATACTGGGCTTGTGAAAATGTTTGTTGTACTGTCATTATACTCAGTCTTGCAGTGTCATATCACTACAAAATAGCACTGTGGTGATGTGTTCCACCAGACAGAATTACCGCAGTGCTATAGTCATGATACTGCTCCCCCCCCATACTATTAAATGAATACAATTTAAGAATTTCAGATTTAAAACAGTTTTGCACGGCTGCACGGTGCACGGTGGCGCAGTGGTTAGCACTGCGGCAGCACAGTTTACCCTTGGCCGGGGGATTGTGGGGATCGTGGGATCGTGGGTTCGATCCCAGCCCCCGACCAACAGTGATCTGTGTGGAGTTTGCATGTTCTCCCCGTGTTGCGTGGGTTTACTCCGGGATTTCTCCGGTTTCCTCCCACATGCCAAAAACATGCATGTTAGGTTAATTGGCTGTTCTAAATTGTCCCTAGATATCTGTTTCCTATAGGCCCTTAGAATAGAGGGTTAGTATTAATGAAAGCGCTTTGAGTGGTCTTTGTGACTAGAAAAGCGCTATATAAGTGCAGGTTAGTTAGTTAGTTAGTTTTGTTTGTTTAGTTCAATCATTGTTTGTTATTGTTATTGTTGTCATCATTGTCATTGTTGATGTTGTTGCCATTATTGTTGTCATTGTCATCATTGTTGTCGTTACTGTCTTCACCACTGTCTTCATCGTTGTCATCGTCATTGTTGTCATTGTGGCCGTTATTGTCATTGTCATCGTTGCTGTAGTCGTGGTCATTGTTGTTCTCTTCACTGTCATCTTTGTCATGGTCTACTTCTTCTTCTTCTTTTAGATTTGATTGGCGGTTGGCTACCAGCTCTACAGGCGCATTACCGCCACTGATTTGATTATGATCACTCTATATCTTTGTATAAGGAGTTACAACTCCTTATGTGTGAAAAAAATATCTGTCTTGGCCGTGGCCAGACATCTGGTTGTCATGGTCTAGGTTGTCACTGTAGTCAGTGTCATTGTTGTCATCACAACATTACTGTTGTCATCATTGTCTTTGTTGTTGTCTTCATCATTGTCATTATTGTCATGGTCTGTGTCATCATTGTAGTCATTGTTGTCATCATCATTGTTGTTGTCATTGTTGTTGTCATTATCGTTGTCTTCCTCATTGTCTTTGTTGTTGTTGTCATTGTTGTTGTTATTGTTGTCACTGTGGCCCTTGTTACCATTGTTGTCATCGTTGTTGTCATTGATGTCGTTGCCGATGTTGTCATCGTTGTTCCTTTAATTATTTTTGTCATGGTGTATGTTGTCATCATAGTAATTGCCATCATCATCACTGCTGTCATTACTGTGTCATTTTGTAATCATCATTATCATTGTCTCCATCGGTGTCTTCATTGTTGCCATTGTCATTGCTGTTGTTGTCATTGTCATCATTGTGGCTATTGTCATTGCCATTATCGTTCTTATCATTGTAACCTTTATCATGGTCTATGTCATCATCGTAGTCGTCGTCATTGTTCCCCTCATTGCCATTGTTGTCATTGTCGTCATCATTGTCCTTGTCGTTGTCATTGTTATCTTCTTCTTCTTCTTCTTTTAGATTCGATTGGCGGTTGGCAACCAGCTTACAGGTGCATTACCACCACGTACTTCACTCTATATCATCACTCTATCTGGCCCAGAGCTGTAGTCCTTACCGCCACATACTTTACTCAGTAAGCATCACTCTATGTATCAAAGTCAGAATTTTTCTTGGTTGGCAACCTCTTCTTCATCTTCTTCACTCTATATCTCTGCATAAGGAGCTCTTACAAGGAGTTCTGAACAATCTTCTTCTTCTTCTTCTTCTTCTTCTTCTTCTTCTTCTTCTTCTTCTTCTTCTTCTTCTTCTTCTTCTTCTTCTTCTTCTTCTTCTAACAGTGAGATTTCCATGTCTACATGATGTCTATAACACTCTATCTGGTCATTCTTCTTCTTCTTCTTCTTTTAGATTTGATTGGCAGTTGGCAACCAGCTTACAGGTGCATTACCGCGACGTAGTTCACCCTATATCATCACTCTATCTGGTCAGGAGCTGTAGTCCTTACCACCACATACTTCACTCAGTAAACATCACTCTATGTATCAAAAGTCAGAATTCTTCTCAGTTGGCAACCTCTTCGTCTTCTTCACTCTATATCTTTGTATAAGGAGTTCTGAACAACCTTCTTCTTCTTCTTCTTCTTCTTCAGTGAGATTTCCATGTCTACATGATGTCTATAACACTCTATCTGGTCATTACTCTGTAAGGAAGTTCTTATAAGGAGTTCTGAACAATCTTCCTTTTCTTCTTCTTCTTTTTTTTCTTCTTTTAGATTTGATTGGCGGTTGGCAACCAGCTCACAGGTGCATTACCACCACTGACTTAATTATCATCACTCTGTATCTTTGTATGTATAATATACAGAGTGATTTTGGGAATCCAGCTTCACCGCCGGATTCCCAAAATCTTTGTCACTGTTAACGTTGTTATCGTTATTGTCATCACCATTGTCCTTGTCATTGTTGTCACCGTTATTATCATTGCTGTCATTGACGCTGTCACTGTCCTTGTCATTGGTTGTCATTGTTGCTGTTATTCTTCTTCGTCAGCATACAATAGTGAACACCAACTCTCCATATGTGCAGTTGCCCTTTTGACTAATGTTGTACTGAAGACCTCATCAAGACATCTTCAAGACCAGTCTCCTAAGAGTAGACAAGTCCAAGAATATAAGGAGTCGAGACCAAGTCAAGATCAAGACCTTACACGCACAGTGGTCTTGATCTTGACTTGGTCTCAACCCCATAACGTCTAGGTCTTTCCACACTCTGGTCTTGGTCTGGTCTCGATGACAACACTAGTCTTGACTATGCAGTAAATGCTGCATCACCTTTTTAAAAATCACGTCAAGGTGAGTCCTCATGTCCCAGAGCAGAGCAGAGAATGCAATCATTCTCAGGATGTTAATGATTAATTGACTTTCAATAAATTTTTGATAAGAATTTAGTCAACTAAATTAGTTGTCAATTAACTGATAACTCAGCAGTCCTTTTCGATGGGAGCTTATTCTATGAAATGTAGTGGCATTGCTGTCCAGGCGGGGCACACACAGTCACGCACTGCCGCATTTTCATTTTCAACCGAAAAAGCCGAAGAAGACGCCAAGCCCCCAGAGCTTGGCTGTGCAGAGTGAAAAAACTCGCCCTTCCAGGTTACGTCGGAGCACCACAATAAGTTCTAATAGCATGCAAGGTTGAAGGTCCACCTGCTTCAAATTAACATAGCGGAGAAATGGACTGGAGCAAAGAAAAAGACGATACGAGCGCAAAAACCCATCCCCGCTGCCACTGCCCTGCACCGCAAGACAGAAAAGCAGACTGGGCTCAAGTTACCACTGAGATAACAGACAACAGAGGAGTCCAGATTGTACTGGGTTTGTCTGGATTTACGATGTACTGTAATAATGTTTAACCGGTAACAGATGAAGCAGCTCACAGTTTATTTTCCTGTTAAAACAGTCTACCAGTGCATCTCAGTAAATTAGAACGTGAAAATATATTTTTTGTAAAATAACTAAAAAAAGATAAATTTATGATATTGGTAATAGTTTTTAAAATAAATTAAAAATCATGACATTTGTAATTTACTGAGATATACCAGCACATAGTACACACTATACAGTACAAAATTTATTAAATGACAAAAAATGCCATTGTCTGTAGTAAAAAACAAAATGTAAATGGTACAATAAATCATTGAGGAATAGGATGCTCATGTTTTATTCATTATATCAAAAACAGTAATTGACTTTTTGTATGTTGAAGATGGAAAGACAGTATTATACCGAGGAAAATTCAGATTCTAAGGATAATTGCTGCTTATCAATTCATCGTTAATTGATCGATGAAATGAATCACTTAACAATTAATGAATTAATTGATAACTTGCATCCCTAAATCATTCCAATAATTTGTCAGTAGTCTCCGAGAGGAATATTGTCCACAAAACCTTTTACAGAATGCTTGAGAAACTGTGAATCTTTGAAATGACCTCATGTTATCAATTAATGGTCAGATTCTAGTAATTGCTTTCACCTTTTCAGACAAACACATCCAAACACACACAGGAAGTAATTTTGCAGGAAAAGCTGCTACAATTCTGCACCGTAACATGCACCCTGTCAGTTCCTGTAACTGGCATGTTTTCACTGAAGATAAACCTGACTGCCCCCCCCCCGCATCACCACCACCGCCGCCGTGCTCCATCTACCCTGCACCACCCACACACATCCACCTCTGTCTCAGGGATTACCTAATGCATCGGCCTCCAATGAATAAAGCTGCTTGATTATAGCTAAATATTGGCTTCTCTCATTTCCATGACTTAACATTCCACAATGCTGTTCATGACTGATTACTTATTTCTTATCAGATGGCAATCATCTGCCTAAATACAGGCAGAAAGCTCTTACAAGAGGGTGATCCAAGTCAGATTGTAGATGCACCACTGAAATACAGAGTTTCTGGATATTTGACAAAGTTTCATTAGAGTGTTTTGGGTGATGGCCAAGCCTGGAACAGAGCCAAGTTTCAGACTGTAAAAGCTTAATGCCCAAAGCCAGAATACATTTTTTTTTAATCCATACAGAAAACTGAATAAATAAAGTGACCATTCTTCACTAAATCTGTTGTGGCTCAGAGATTGTCTTCACGACTGTTGTTGTCCATCAGATATTCTGACTGAGATAGCATGTGGACAAGATTGAGAAGAGGGGAAGAGCTGCCACCTCTTCAGTGGTGGTTGCAGATGAACATTGAATTAGTTGAATAATTATTTTCTTGTTGGTTACAGGTGGATGACAGATGACAACTGTGAGATAGGTATTCAGCACCTTATTGTGAAGTGCAGTGTGATGACGTGTACTTCCCGTCACATCATCGCACTGCCCACATATAAGGCAGGGGCACCATCTTACGGCCTCTTTGCTGGATGACCATGCTGGTGCATACTGTGTACTGCTTGTACATAGTTCATATAATAAAGCTGTGTTTGCCAGCCATCAGCCTGCCTCATCCTTCACCCAGGTATTTCCATACATAACAATGACAAGGAAAGAAGAGGATTCTTGCAGGGGTGGGTATAGAGATGACGATGAAGATTGCAGTCTTGAACAGCGGTGAGTTTGATGTGCCCGGGCCTGGGAACTTCCTGTGTTTACAGTTAGAGGTGGTTTTGGTCCAGAGCAAACTGGACCTTGTTGTGGTTTGTTTAGAGTGTGAAAGCAATTTTCAGAAAGGTTTGGACTTTTGGACTAAACATAGGAAGTTAAGGCAGTCAATAAGAGGGAAAATGAGCCATGGTAACGCTCGGAAAGAGGAAATATGGCTGCTATCAGCATAAATAGTCACTTCAGTCAGTTCACCTCTTAATATGATGGAGCCTTTCCCAATTTTAAATTAAAGTGTAATTACTGGCGTGCCAAGACCTACAGAAAATCCCTTGGAAGGTGAGTAGCATGTTTGCTAACTACTGGTCTGTGCTAACAACACAAGCATCATTGTCTCAACAGGGTGTATGTGAGTAAAGTTATTCAGTTCACTTGGGAAAGGAGCAGTGTGAAATCAAACCTAGACCAAATCTAGATAATGTAAGAAAAACATGAACCTTGGTCCTTGTTTGATATTTTAAAAACTGCTATGGAAGCAATTCAGTAAAACATCCTCGTCTGTTAATAGCACTGGTTTTTGAAGCATGGTGCAAGGGGTGTGTGTCTGATTAGTAAATAACAGCAGTTTAGTTAAAATGATAATTTTGATGGATGATGTGCATAAATATTCCATATTGTTTTAGAACATCATCTGTTTTGTTATTGTTAATATTGAAAAAGCTGAAAACAGTGTTTACAAAAATCCTATCTGGATGCTGAGCTTGTTATTATGCACATGTAACATAGGTTTGAAAAACATTGTGGGTTTAAAAAGATGAATTTAAGTACGTAATGTTTGGTACAGGTTTAAAGAAAGTGGGGGAAATTGCATCCCCCCGCTCTAAAATATCATTAGCTCCTCCTGTCTTACACAAGATTTCCAACAAAATTCAATAAATTGGGTCACCGCTTTTTGCATAATCCTGCTCAGAGGCAGACAGACAAACAAACAGGAAGGAAAGCATAATATCCTTGGTGGAGGTACTAATTCGCAAGCCATATAAAGTCTACATTTAACTGAAAAACAGTACAAAGAGAACTTCTGAATTTGATGTTTGCAACACATTTGAAAGAAACCAGGACGGGGACATGTTTACCACCGTGTTTCATCATTTCATCTTTTAACACTGTTTTTGGAGACTGGGGAGACGGGGTAACTGGTGTGTAGTTTTGGAAGGGAATTATTTTGTTGAATGTAAGACACTCAACAGAATAGAGCAGTAGATATGTCTAAACAAGTACTTTGTTACTGCAGACATTAAAGGTCCCATCCACAGCACTTTTCCCACATGGGGACAGTTCTCACGGGTCTTAATGAAATGTTAAATTGGCTTTAATTATTTAATTATTGCAGCATAATTGTGACCCGTTTTTTTGCAGTCTTCCTTAGAATGACTCATTCCAGTGCATGTCTCTTTAAATGCTCAAGAGCCCAACTCATTTATGATGTCAGCTGTTGATGCCATTTTGCTAATGTTGGCTGGCTAGCTCCTAGCTTCCCTAGCAAACACAGCCTGAGCTAACTAATATTAAATCATCTTAAAGAATGAATGAATCAAAGCACTACTGGTGGGCAGGGGTGTGTGGTTTCAGTGGTCGATGGGATATGACTGGTCCCCAGAGTACAAGAAGCCCAGAAAGAATCATGAGTGAATGGGAAAATGCTAATGGCAGCTTGCTGCCTTTGGTCCCGGTCAGAGTATGATAAACTATAAGAAAATAAGCTAAAATAACATCAAACAGTGACATATACTGCATGGTGAAATATTAGTAGATGAACAAGGATTCCAGTTGGGGTCGATATAATTTATTGACAATAGTGATCAAAACTGGCCGTGCTCATACAGTTAAGCTAACGCTAGGTAGCCTGATCGATCAGCCTTTTGGGCGCGAGGCCTGTGTGATGTAAATTTTGTCCTTCTCTCCAGTCCACTAGGCTCTGCCGGATCCCTCCATGGCTGAGTGTGTGCACTATGACTGGGCACTGACTATGCTAAGTGCAAGATTCAATTTCCTTTCAAAAGATGGCGCCACCGACACAGCATACAAAGATGAGGAGAAGGAAGATGACAAAGAATTTTTTTAAAAAAATCTGACAAGCCCTGAGAAAGAAAAGGAAAAGACGATTAGCAGTAAAAGTAGCAAACAGGAGTTCCTTTTCTCACCTTTGTGCAGTTGGCCTTGCTTTTCTTCTCTTTTATACTGCCAGTGAACAAATTTTCACATCAGTGCTTTTGCCCTACCTATTTGGGCTGGGGTAAAACTGAAGATGATGGTTATGCACATGTGTCAAATGCTTGGTGGAAGCATAGTGGATGCAAATGAAGCATATACTGTATATAGCCATGTGTGCGCCAGCCTTGTCTGAAGCATAGGCGCATCACAGATGTGCAAAGCATAAAGTCAGCTTAATGCAATTAGACAGACCGACTTTGACCACCTGCCCAAACTAATGCAGCAAAAACATAAAGAAATAAGCCAAAATGACACAAGATGTACTGTATTGCCCAAAGTATTGGGGTACCCCTACAAATGAATAGGCACCAATGCACAAAGCAATTTCCATAAAGACATGGATGAGCAATGTGTTTGGTGTGGAGAAATTTGGCCAACCTGCATAAACCCCTGACCTCGACCCGACAGAACACCTTTGGGATGAATAAGAACAGAGACTGCAAGCCAGGCCTTCTCATCCAACATCAGCACCTGACCTCACAAATTCACATAAACACATTCCTAAGCCTTGTGGAAAGCCTTCCTGTGGAGTTTTAGCATTTATTGCTGCAAAGAGTGGCTTTTCACAAGGTTTAGGGGTGTGCTCATGGGAATTTATCTGCCAGACGTACATTTCTGAGGTCAGGCACTGATGTTGGACGAGAAGCTTGGTAATCAGACTCCATAGCACCACTGTTAGCTCTGAAGCTAACACCTTTTGCTCAGAAATTCTGAGTGTGGACTAGATCAATATCACAGTTAAAGTGATTATTCAAGCCAAGCTCTACCTTCTTGTAGAGGTAGGGTGGCAGTGGCTCAGGAGGAGAGCAGGTCGTCCAAGAACCGGATGGTTGGCGTTTCAAATCCCACTCTCCCCAGATATCCTGCTGTTGTGTCCCTGGGCAAGACACTTTACCCACCTTGCCTCCAGTGTCCATAACACTGTGTATAAATGTTCATTAGTGGATGGAGAGGAGATTGGCAGCCATGTTTCTGTCAGCCTGCCCCAGGGCAGCTTTGCGTTAAAGTTTCTCTTAAGTCCTTTTTCCCTGAAAAAAAAGGCAAATTTAAACGGAGCATTTTTGGTGACGTAGCTATATACAGCCGCTGGCACGTCTGTAGCATTGAGCCAATCAAGACTCTCTGGTCTAACTGAAGTTATCCTCCAGGCTAGTTAGCATTTTTTAACCAGCTGCTTTGAAAACTTGACACAACTGAAGATGGGTTTTACCATTAAACTGCTTCTAAGGACTGATGCAGTGTCAGTCATTATCCTGGGCTACTGTGCATACAACTAGTCATGTCCTTCAACGGGTAAGGCTTTTTAGCACAGCATTTATGCTGTTTAATATAGCACTAGCCATTATTAGCTTGTAGTTTGTGGGATGGGCCTAGTCACTGATTCTGGCATTTGTTTTTTTGGGGGGGTGGGGTTGAAAAGATTTTGACATGGAATGTTATCATTGTTCTTTGAATGGCAACAAAGAGTAAATTTGTGACCACTGAAAAAGGGGCAAGATGAGGTGAAATCAGGCTCATCACTAAAGTGTTAACTGAAAAGCTAATGTTTCTAGCTACCTCACCTCTGGGAGTAACTTAGACACCAGCGGTGTGTGAGCATAGACAACCTTTAACACGAAGAGCAACAAGTTCAAGACCCTGTTGAGTTTGACTGAAGCTTCGGAGCAAGCATTCAAAACCAACACAGTATCTTGCAAAGTTTTGGTAACGGTTTGTGGTTCAACTACCTGGCGTTTCGGTGTAGCGGTGTTGATCGAGTTAACAGTGGACCTGCTCAGGCTTTTTTGGGGGAGTGGGGTTGAAAAGATTTTGACATGAAACTGTAAAACAATGAAAGGTTTTGTTTGTAGAAAAAAGGGCATACGATAGTGTTATGTATGGTAAAATACCTGAGTGAAGGATGAGGCAAGATGACTGGGCGAACACAGCTTTATTGATGATAGGGAACAGCGGTAACATGGCAGGCACCTGGCAGAGGGCACCGGTCAAAGATGCCGTAATATAGATGCTCTCTGCCTTACATAGGGCGGTGCGGTGCAGTGACGGGAAGTACACATCACCACACCGCACTTCACAATAATGTGCCATTTTCATATATAATACCTCCCCCCTTAGTAAAGTCCAAAGCCACACACACAATTGAGACACCCCCCCCCAACACACACACACACAAAATTTAGGACCCGAGTCATGCACTAAGATAATAAAAAACAATGTACTAAAATAGCCTAACACATTCACACAAAATTGTCATATCCTGGTGAGCGCTTGCCCCCTCCTTCCCGTTCTCTCCTGTCTCTCAGGTAATCAACGCACCTGGGAGGATTGACGCACCTGCTGCCTCTGCTGAGCCAGCGTTTATAAGGATTACCTCTTCACTGATTCTACGCTGGCTCGTTTGGGTATACTGCCTCTGAGCAGAATCTCTGCACAAACTTGCAAGTTGTCTCGTGTTGAAGGTTACGCTTACCTTAACACTGTTTCCCTTTTCCTCCTTCTCCAGTTCGCTGCCTCCGAAGCGGTGCATCTTCAGAGATCATGGTGCGCTCACCAGCCCATAGCCTTTCCCGCTGCAGCTCCATTCTCCACCCAGTCAGACACAGCCCTTTCCCAATCATCTTCACCAGCTTCACCCTGCTGGTTCATTTCCTCTCACTGGGCTCTGGACAGGATTCTTCTCTTGCTCCCACGCAAGTGGCATAATTTGTATTTCCACTCCTCACCTCCATTCCTCTCTAACCAGCTCTCATCTTTTCTCCACAGGCTGTTGCTTCTCTGATGAGTGACTGTTTTCCTTAATCCTGCCCTTTTGAGATTAATAAATTGTCAAACGTCTATTGTAGTTTTTGTGCTTTCTTGGTGCTGCACCCTGCACTTGTGCTGTAAATTCAGTCAATATGACAAAAATAACTTAAAATAGGGCTAACGGGTAGACTACAGTGCAGCCCACATGGCGGGGTGGATTATTCTGCCACCCATACCTAAAGAAAAGTCCATACATAAAACTAAAATTACACGCTGTGCTCCTAAACTAAACAAAATACACAAAATAATCCCATATGATACAAAATATATATCAGAACACAAGAACTATAGACGCTTTAATATTTACAGCACAGTACCTTGGGTGACAGAGGTAGAACCGGTGTAGGGGGGGCCAGGGCAGCCCCTCAGCAAGCACGCCCCTGGAAGCAGCAGACCTCTGGGACGATGGCCGATCTTCCGGACGATGGAGCCCCACTTCTTCACTACCAACACTGACTCCCGTCCAGCCTTGTCACCTGGAGCCTCTTCCTGGACATGCCAAAGCTGATTGGCATGCCTCACCAAGCCATCAGACAACCTGAAGTATGCTGCGCCCAGCTTAGCCACTATGTGCAGACACCCTCAATATTTAGCTGGCTGTCGTTTGGCCCATCTTCGCAGTGGATATTCTTCACCCCAAACACGAACCAAGTCCAAAACCCTCAGTGGGGCCTGGCTCTGCCTGAAGTGGTGCTGCTGAGCATACGGTTCCTCCATGCTCGTTGGTCTGGCCCTGACCTCTTCTTAAACCATCGTAGCGGTCACCATCATAGCTGCAGATCCTGCAGACCCTGCATCCCCCTGTGGCCAAGCTCCCAAGGCATCTGGGGCTAGCACATTGGTGTCACTCGCCGGCACAGGCACCTCGCCGCGACACTCGGTACCCCCCCCCCCCCACACACACACGTATCCTGTGTAGTGGATTTATGGGTTTTAAAAGTGTTTTATTTGTTAGTACAAGTATTAATGTAAATATGAATGTGAGTAGGGATGAAAATTTCCTACTATTGCACAATCATATCCTCGTAGGACACCAGTCATGATAATGGACAATTTTATTAACAATTCTGTATTTGTACCAATTATGAATCAGTCTAAAAAAAAAAAAATCCCTTGTGAGTTCTTGTCTGCTGGTAATCAAGAAGATGGACATGAAAATAACTCCCATATGTATTTCAGTAGTTTAATAAGAAATGTCAGAATAGGTTAACATCTTTGGATAACTTTAAAACAGAGAATTCAACATGTATCATGGGCACCACAGACTATTACTGAGTTACTTGTGAATCAAGCATTTGTGGAACCAAATAAGGCGTAGTTTAACTTGTCAGTATACTGGAAATTGGAAAACCATAAAATAGCATTGGTCAAGAAAAGTGGATGCAATTTTATGATGAAAATGATGAGTAAACTATCTAAAACTAGAAAAGCACTCGGAGAGCGGAGACCTCCGCCAAGCGCCACAGTTCCCCCCATACAGTGTTAGTGTGTACGTTTTCAGATTCCTTGACCATGAAAACATATGACTAGCAATTGGATTGACAATGATAGGATTAGTGGTTCAGTAGTTATTCACGAAAATGACATTTTCCGTAATGGGGGCAACAGTTCCCCCCATACAGTGTTTGTGCGTACGTTTTCAGATTCCTTGACCATGAAAACATATGACTAGCAATTGGATTGACAATGATAGGATTAGTGGTTCAGTAGTTATTCACGAAAATGGCATTTTCCGTAATGGCGGCCACAGTTCCCCCCATACAGTGTTTGTGTGTACGTTTTCAGATTCCTTGACCATGAAAACATATGACTAGCAATTGGATTGACAATGATAGGATTAGTGGTTCAGTAGTTATTCACGAAAATGGCATTTTCCTTAATGGCGGTTTTCTTCTGGACGGTGATCCGGATCACCACCAAAATGTAATCATCTGTAGGATACCCCATTTCTGACAATCTGTGAAAATTTCATGAAAATCCGTCCATAAGTTTTTGAGTTATCTTGCTAACAAACAAACAAACAAACAGACAGACAAACCAACGCCGATGATCACATAACCTCCTTGGCGGAGGTAAAAACGGAAAATTGGTGTTACTTTGAAAAAGAACTTAAATTAATGAAAGGACAAAATGCATTTTGAAATTCTGATGGGGGTTTGCACGAAATTAAGTTTAAAGAACTTATACCAGGAATATTCTGAAGAATTAAGTTTAAATTAAACAACAGACCGTCAGCCAAGCGGCGTCATTGTGTCCCAGTGGGTAGCAGGCAGTCCATTGGATTCTGTTTCAACTGGACCGGTGTGGGTTCTGTTGGAAAACTGGTAGAAAGGCTCTTTACCACGGTTATGACCGACTGCTGAGATCACAAAGTGGCTGGCTCTTCAGCAGTCTAGCTGCGGTCTTCTTATGCACTGAAGAAGGAATTTGCTTATTGTACAAGGTCCGATCAGAAAGTCAAATTGGGACAAAAACACGCCACAGATCCGTTTCTTCCGATGTATTGTGGCTGGAATTAGTTGGTTTAAGCTCAGAAAAAAATCAAACAAAATCTTCTTGCACGTTGATTTAAAGAAAAGGGTTAACCGTTTGAGTGTGTCTGTTGCTGAATTGCGACATAACCCCTAGTGGTGAAGAGTGGTAAATATTTTTTGTCAGTAAAATAGTTCAGATTTCCAAGGCTATAACTTGAAAGTGGTAAGAGATAATGGCTTACTGTCAATTAGAAGGATGCAAAATATGATCCAAAGTTTCAGATAGGAATAAATTTACTTATCTAATTTGCATTATGTCGCGGCACCTCTTTAAATTCCATAACTCAGTCAAAACTGGACTTTGGACATATTTACACAAAGAATGGTTCAATCTTTTGACATCGTTTTTTGTACAGAGGTACCTCATCATCTTATCTTCAAAGGATATGAACAAGAAATCAGTACAATATTTAAAAAAAACACAGAAATTCGTCACTTACCGGCGGCTAATGGGACTCGCTCGCTGCCATGGTCACTGCGTTTTTGTCCATTGTGGTTGTTATTTTGCATTCTGTCCATCATTTACGCTCTCTACCACATCTACAAAGTCTTATGATTATCCCACATAAATTTTGCTTGTATCCCGCGGCTATATTCCATGTACGAAGCCATCTAAGTAACGGTGCACAATGATGGACGGCAGCCATATTAGCTTTCTGGGCTAAAAGCATGAAAACAGGAAAAGGAAATGAGTTCTTCTTCTTTGGCATATTACGAGTCCTCCAACGCATGTCTGCCACCTTCTGAAACTGGCAGATCAGTACAAATCCTCAATGGAACCGGCAATGTCAGAGTGAGATGACAGGTGCAGCGCTGCACTCTGCCACTAGAGTTACGCAAATTCTCACACTCAAAGGGTTAAAATAAGGAAAAAGTGAACTTTAAAGAAAAGAAAACATTTTCATAGAGCATGACAGGCTCTGGGCCTTACTTTGAAGATAAGAAAAAGAAAATGAGAGAGCAGAGAAGTCTGCTCCTTACAGCTTGACCACCACTCCAAAAACTGAACAAAGTTTTTTTTGGATGTGACAGAATCTCACTGAATTTCATGAAACTGAGCTGAACCAATTACATTTGAGCTTCCTGTTCAACAGAAGTCACAAACTCGACCTAAAAAGGAGATACAGTGAAGCCTGGAGCACTATTGGTCAGTTAAAGTCCAGCTATGGTCTCCCAAAGAGCAGAGAGAGAGAGGAGGGGGAGAGACATTTGATACGAAAAGTGAGATCCTCCTAAAACACATATGTTGGCTATGAAAGCATAAATTCCTTAAACTTTAGTGACTAAGATATTCTACTCAATAATAAGGGAACAAACAATGTGTCTACATTGTAACTGTGATTAATTTGTGATAGTAAGCATGCAAAAATTAATTTCTTCCTGAAAATAAAGCAACACATGTCAAATCATATCAATAATGTCACGTTCTGAGCACGGGGGACCCCATCGGGCTCAGGTTGTCTGCTTTTTTTTTCATATTTTGTACTGTGTTGTCATTTTGAGTTGTCAATATGATTAGTTTTCCCATTTACATTTGTTATAGTTTGCTTTTTGTATTTTTGAGGTCGCTTGTCCCCATTTCTGCCATATCTTTATGTTTGTATTCTCTTGTGTTCTCTCTCTCAGGGTTGACAGCTGTCAGTGGCTTTCTGGGGTTCTGCTGTGCGTGGGCGTGGCCCTGTCACCTGTCAGCTCCAATTGCTCCCTCTCATCAGTTTCAGCTGGTCTAAATTGTTTCATTTTCTCCTACCCGCTCAGGTTTACCACACTTGTTATCACTTGCCTTATTTTGTGTTTAGCCTCATTTAAGGGGCTGCACACTTTTGTCTGGTGCAGCACCCTACTTTCATCTTGCTTCTACTACACGTAAGTTCCCTGTAATTCTCCTACGCGTGTACCTAGCTATGTCTCCAGGTTTAGCCGGCGATCCCCCTCGCCTTAGCAGTTTGCTATTTTCGCTTGCCTGCATTTTCCTTAATCACTAGTGTTGTAACTCTGTGTTCTCTCCAATAAATTCGCAAACTCACAGCCTGCGCGTGGAGCCTTTTTCCCTGCCCTGAAAGGCAATTGTGACAGAAGGGTGCTGCCAGTGTGGGCACCAGCAGCTGTGAGTCTTGCCTTTTTTCTTTCCTCCCATGTTTTTCTCTAAAATTTGTGTTTTTCCGCTGGTGTGGCAGCGTTCTCCGACCATAGTCGATGTGGGTTTAGTGAGTGTTGGACTCTGAACGTGGTACAAAACATCTTATCGGAGGGTCATGTTTCCCACACTCCCGAGGTGGCCCAGGAGTGCTGGGTTGGAGCCACACAGGTGCTGGAAGCATGCCCCATCCACAGGCTGGGGGAAATTGGGGGGAATCTCCTCCAAACCCCCGCCTGTGTCCATGAAGAAGCAGTCCCGGGCACGAAAGTCCCAAGCCTCTCGCCGCTCTCCAGCAGCAGCAGCCCTGCCATCTCCTCCCGAACTGTGGCCCGAACCAACGGAGGAGGAGCTGGAGGAATGCCAGCGGGTTTTAAGGTGGATCTGCTTTTCGATTATAAACCATGGCTCCTCCCTGAACTCGTGGCCCAAGCAGTGGGAGGAGGCCCAGCTCTGCCCATCAATGTGCCTGCAGGGCCGGATCGACCAGCGTCTGCACTGGTGCCCCCGGCCCCCGCAGCCAGTAGTGAAGAATCTTCTGGGCCATCTGCAGCAGCCACCACAACACATAGGGAGCACAGGCAAGTAGCTTTTCATTCTTTTACATCTAAACGGGGTCAGCAGCAGTCACCTATTTTTTCTGAGCCTTCTCTGCCTGCTGCTACAGCCATTCCCTTATCTTCACCTGCATCTCCTGTATCCTCTCCTGTTCTCCCTGCTTGTCCGTCTGTCTCGGGAGGGAGCCATCGGGCGAAGAGGAGGTCAGTAGCTCTGGAGGACCCGGTGACAACCATGCAGCCATACCCCGGAAGGGAGAGGAGTGCCCCCCCGAGGGCCGAAATCTGAGGGCAATCTGAGGGAAATCTGGGCCGCCGCAGCAGAGTCGCCGGAGTCCTGGATAGCAGTGGAGCTCGAATCCATGCAAGTGTTCTGTTCTGTCTTAATAGTGTCAGATTCAGAGAATTCTTGTCTGGTTCAAGGTGGGGAGATTCAGGCGATTCAGATGTCCGCTGCTCCTGAGTTCTCCTCACCAGGCTTCACTGCTGTTGGTGAGTCTTCCCCGGTGTTTGTCTCTTTTCCTTCTCCTGAGGTGGCTGCATCAGGGAAGGTAGCCCAGACGGTGGAAACTGAGATGTCTCAGCTGGAGTTGCTGGGGTCCTGGACGGCAGTGGAACTCAAGCTCAAGCAAGTTTCCTCATTTAGCCTAGAGGGATCTTGCCTGGCTCCTGTTTGGGGGAACCAAGTGCAGCCCTCAGCCACACTTGAGCTTCCTCCACCAGGCTCCACTGCTGCCGGTGACTCTGATCCGGTGTTTCTCTGTTACCTTTCTGACTCTTCTCCTGAGGTCTCCGGGGGACCCACCTACCTGCCAGAGGCCACTGTGGGTGCAACACCTTTGCCTGAGACCACTTTGGGTGTAAAGCCTTCATCTGAGGCCACTATGGGTGCTTCACCCCAGCCCGGGGCCTTCGTGGGAGCTTCGCCAGAGCCCAGAGCCTCCGAGGGTGCAGCGTTGGCCCAGTCCGGGTCCACCGAGGGTGTGGCTTTGGCCCAGCCTGGTCCCACTGAGGGTGCAACCTTGGTCCAGTCCAGACCCACCGCGGGTGCAGCTTTGCTCCAGCCCGGAGCCACCACGGGTGCTGCTTCGCTCCAGCCCAGAGCCGCCTTAGTGTGTTCAACGGTGTTCCAACAATGCTGAACACATTACGTTGAGACAGTTTACAAATACAATGTATTCTCAATATAGTTTCCACGTTGGCGCTGACTGTTCTTTCACCGTTGATTCAACATCTTGTGCCTGCTGGAGACAGTTTGCTGTTCCTATAGCTCCAGGAACTTTTTGCAGAGTGTCGCCACCAGCACTGTAAAGTCATTTAAAAAGCCAATTCTGTCCTCAGAAGCTGCTGCCAAGAAAAGTTTATACCTTTTAATACTTTGGTTTTTTCCCCTTTCCAAAAACAAACAAAACTAGAAAAGCACTCGGAGAGCGCAGACCTTCGCCAAGCGCCACAGTTCCCCCCATACAGTGTTTGTGTGTACGTTTTCAGATTCCTTGACCATGAAAACATATGACTAGCAATTGGATTGACAATGATAGGATTAGTGGTTCAGTAGTTATTGACGAAAATCACATTTTCCGTAATGGCGGTTTTCTTCTGGACGGTGATCTGGATCACCACCAAAATGAAATCATCTGTAGGATACCCCATTTCGGACAATCTGTGAAAATTTCATGAAAATCCGTCCATAACTTTTTGAGTTATGTTGCTAGCAAACAAACAGACAGACAGACAAACCAACGCCGATGAAAACATAACCTCCTTGGAGGAGGAAATAAATCTAAAATCAATCTCATGCCACTATAAAAATTTGTACTACAGCCTTTCCTCCCCACGACAAACTTGTTCCTCCTCCACACTGACACTGTATCTGTAGGATATAAATCTGCAGGATATACCAGTAGACAAGATAAAACATGAAGCCAAAGTGTCACACTTTTATTAATTGTAACAATACACTACAAATATGATAGATGTCATACACATAACAAAGCCCCCCCCCCCCAATGAGGTCATGTTAAAAAAAAAAACAGTTTAAATTTTTTTTTAATATTAGTGGTTACATACGATCCACGATCCGACCTAGGTTACCAAGACCCAAAAGGTCCAGTAACCTAAAACATATATGCTGGGTTTCCTATAGATTTGAAGAATACTCCTGGCTCTTCCTGCCACCTCCTCCAGCTCTGTCGGGGGCATATTTCAGGCAGTATGGACAGGCTGCCTGTACATCTTGTTGTGTGCCATTATGGTGCACAAGGACACATTCTGAAATATACAAACCAATTATATATAAAAGATAAGATAAGATAAGCCTTTATTAGTCCCACAATGGGGAAATTCCAGGATTGCAACAGCACAGGGATAGCAACACTCAGAGCAACAATCAGAAGGCAAGAAAAAACAAGAGCAGCAAATATACATATGTACATATAAATATATAAATATATAAACACACAGTGCGGAGCATTGTAGCTAGATGGAATAAATATATAAATATATAAGCATACACAGTGCGGAGCATTGTGGCTAGATGGAATAAATACAGTGGGGCAAAAAGGTATTTAGTCAGCCACCAATTGTGCAAGTTCTCCCACTTAAAAGATGAGAGAGGTCTCCAATTTTCATCATAGGTATACCTCAACTATGAGAGACAAAATGAGAAAAAAAAATCCAGAAAATCACATTGAAGGATTTTTAATGAATTAATTGGTAAATTCCTCAGTAAAATAAGTATTTGGTCACCTACAAACAAGCAAGATTTCTGGCTCTCACAGACCTGTAACTTCTTCTTTAAGAGGCTCCTCTGTCCTCCACTCATTACCTGTATTAATGGCACCTGTTTGAACTCGTTATCAGTATAAAAGACACCTGTCCACAACCTCAAACAGTCAGACTCCAAACTCCACTATGGCCAAGACCAAAGAGCTGTCAAAGGACACCAGAAACAAAATTGTAGATCTGCACCAGGCTGGGAAGACTGAATCTGCAATAGGTAAACAGCTTGATGTGAAGAAATCAACTGTGGGAGCAATTATTAGAAAATGGAAGACATACAAGACCACTGATAATCTCCCTCGATCTGGGGCTCCACATAAGATCTCATCCCATGGGGGTCAAAATTATCACGAGAACGGTGAGCAAAAATCCCAGAACCACATGGGGGGACCTAGTGAATGACTTGCAGAGAGCTGGGACCAAAGTAACAAAGGCTACATCAGAAACACACTATGCCGCCAGGGACTCAAATCCTGCAGTGCCAGACGTGTCCCCCTGCTTAAGCCAGTACATGTCGAGGCCCGTCTGAAGTTTGCTAGAGAGCATTTGGATGATCCAGAAGAGGACTGGGAGAATGTCATATGGTCAGATGAAACCAAAATAGAACTTTATGGTAAAAACTCAACTTGTCGTGTTTGGAGGAGAAAGAACACCATACCTACTGTGAAGCATGGGGGTGGAAACATCATACTTTGGGGCTGTTTTTCTGCAAAGGGACCAGGACTACTGATCCATGTAAAGGAAAGAATGAATGGGGCCATGTATCGTGAGATTTTGAGTGAAAACCTCCTTCCACCAGCAAGGGCATTGAAGATGAAACGTGGCTGGGTCTTTCAGCATGACAATAATCCCAAACACACCGCCCGGGCAACGAAGGAGTGGCTTCGTAAGAAGCATTTCAAGGTCCTGGAGTGGCCTAGCCAGTCTCCAGATCTCAACCCCATAGAAAATCTTTGGAGGGAGTTGAAAGTCTGTGTTGCCCAGCGACAGCCCCAAAACATCACTGCTCTAGAGGAGATCTGCATGAAGGAATTGGCCAAAATACCAGCAACAGTGTGTGAAAACCTTGTGAAGACTTACAGAAAACGTTTGACCTCTGTCATTGCCAACAAAGGGTATATAACAAAGTACTAAGATGAACTTTTGTTATTGACCAAATACTTATTTTACCGAGGAATTTACCAATTAATTCATTAAAAATCCTTCAATGGGATTTTCTGGATTTTTTTTTCTTATTTTGTCTCTCATAGTTGAGGTATACCTATGATGAAAATTGGAGACCTTTCTCATCTTTTAAGTGGGAGAACTTGCACAATTGGTGGCTGACTAAATACTTTTTTTTACCCCACTGTATATAAATATACTAGAAAAGCACTCGGAGACCGCAGACCTCCACCAAGCGCCACGGTTCCACCCATACAGTGTTTAACATCATAAATATTAATCCTACATTTATTTTGTCTAACTGTATAGATTCCTTGACCATGAAAAAAATGCCATTGGCAAGTGGCATATATTAGCTCTACTGTGATGCTTGTATTGTTTTTTGTTTTTTTTCCAAGTGTTCTGACAGATCACCACCAAAATCTAATCATCTGTAGCATACCCCATTTGTGACAATCTCTGAAAATTTCATGAAAATCCGTCCATAAGTTTTTGAGTTATCTTGCTAACAAACAAACAGACAGACAGACAAACCAACGCTGATGAAAACATAACCTCCTTGGCGGAGGTAATAAACACAAACAGTGCGGAGCATTGTAGCTAGATGGAATGAACAGCATAACCGTCTACTTAGTTATCCTACATGGTATGATTATGTACCCATACATATTGTCGCCCTCCGTAGCGACCGGTATTTTCCTAGTTGTATACCGGAGGGGACCATTGTGTAAGTCTATTGCGTCTTTTGCATTCAATACCATTAGATTGTCACGTTTTTTTTGCTATCTCTGCGAGCAGCCCTGCTTAGGTTATACAGTCTGACAGCCGTAGGTAGGAAGGACCTGCGAAACCTCTCGGTTGTGCACCTAGGATGATGTAGTCTGCTGCTAAATGAGCTCCTCAGTGCATTCAGTATGTCCTGCATAGGGTGGGACTCGGACTCCAGCAGAGATGACAGTTTAGCCACCATCCTTCTCTCTCCCATCTCCTCCACTGGGTCAAGGTGTTTCCCCAGGACAGAGCTAGCTTTCTTGATCAGTTTGTTCAGTCTCTTCCTATCGGCTGCTGTAATGCCACTGCCCCAGCAGACCACTCCAAAAGTGATGGCTGATGCCACCACCGTGTCGTAGAATGTCTTCAGCAGCGCCCCTTGTACACCAAAAGACCTGAGTCTCCTCAGTAGGAACAGCCTACGCTGTCCCTTCTTGTAGAGTGTATCAGTATTGTGTGACCTGTCTAGTTTATTGTTCAGATGAACACCCAGGTACTTGTAGGATGTCACCATCTCGATGTCAGTTCCCTGTATATTTACTGGTGCTGTGAGGGGTTGTCCTTGCCTGCAGCAGTCCACCACCAGCTCCTTAGTTTTCCTCGCGTGGATCTGGAGGCAGTTCCGATGGGACCAGTCCACGAAGTCCTGGATAAGTCCTCTGTACTCAGCTTCATCTCCGTTGGAGATGAGGCCAATGATCGCAGAGTCGTCAGAGAACTTCTGTAGATGGCAGTGTGTTGTGTTTTGTGAGAAGTCCGCAGTATAAAGGGTGAACAGGAAGGGAGCCAAAACCGTTCCCTGGGGGGCCCCCGTGCTACCGATGATCGTGTCGGACACACAGTCCCGGGTTCTCACAAACTGTGGCCGGTTAGTGAGGTAGTCCAGGATCCATGGTGACAGGTGCTGGTCCACCCCTGCGCACAGCAGCTTGTCCTTCAGGATCATCGGTTGAATGGTGTTGAAAGCACTGGAGAAGTCAAAGAACATGATCCTCACCGCATTCCCGGGCTTCTCCAGGTGGGAGGGACAGAGAACGGTGAAGGAGGAAGATCACCGCATCCTCCACCCCAATGCCATGCTGGTAGGTGAACTGGAGTGGATCCATCGCTGGTTCCACCAGGGGGCGGAGGTGAGCAAGGAGCAGTCTCTCCAGGGTCTTCATCATGTGGGACGTCAGGGCCACTAGTCTGTAGCTGTTCAGATCTTTGGGGTGGGAAGTCTTTGGTACAGGTAGCACACAAGATGTTTTCCACAACTGTGGTACCCTCCCCAGCTTCAGGCTCAGGTTGAAGATGTGCTCCACAATCCCACACAGCTGGTCTGCACAGGACTTGAGGAGCTTTGCGCTGATGCCGTCCAGTCCCGACGCCTTCCTCGCCTTGATCTTCCTCAGCTCCGTCCTCACCTGGGTCTTAGTGAGGGTCATGTTGGGGGGCTGTGTGTTGGGAGTGGGGGGGGGTGATGGTGGAGTGGGGTGTAGGCAGCAGGACTCGATGTCTTCAGAGGCAGCAGTGGTTGTTGTGCAGTCGGGAGGGAAGGCGGTTGGCGAAACCTATTAAAAAACAGGTTCAGATTGTTCGCCCACTCCCTGCCCCCCCCCCCCCCCGTGGCCTGGGGGGAGGTATTCTGGAGCCCAGAGATGGTTTTAAGGTTTCTCCAAACCCCACCGATGTCGCTCTGTTGCAGCTTGTCCTCCATCTTCTTCCTGAAGCTGTCCTTGCCTTCTTTGATCTTCCTCCTCAGCTCCCTCTGTACGGACTTCAGCATCTCCCTGTTCTCCGACCTGAAGATCCTCTTCTTCTCTCTCAGAAGTGTTTTTATCTCAGGGTTGATCCAGGGTTTGTTGTTCGAGCAACACCGTATGGTCTTGGTGGGTACGGTGTTGTCCACACAGAAGCTAATGCAGTCTGTGATGGTGTGAGTGAGGCCATCGATGTCCTCACCATGTGGATCGCAGAGCTGCTCCCAGGCAGTGGTTTCAAAACAGTCCTTTAGAGCGTCCATTGCCTCCTCAGACCATAACTTCACTGTGCGCATGACCGGTGGTTGTCTGTGCACTAGGGGTTTGTACACCGGCCGGAGATGAACCAAGTTGTGATCCGATCTCCTGAGTGGGGGGAGTGGTGATGAGGTGTACGCCTCCTTAGTGTTTGCGTAGAGTAAGTCCAGTGTTTTATTGTCTCTAGTATGGTATGTGACATACTGGGTGAACGTGGGTAGAATGGGAGTCGGTGAAACATGGTTGAAGTTGCCTGAGATGAGGAGAAGAGCATCTGGGTGTTCTGTCTGCAGCCTGCCAGCTACTGAGTGGATGACGTCATGCGCTGTCCCAGCGTTCGCCGTCGGATTTGCATAAATAACAATGCAGATCATGTGGGAGTATTCCCTCGGGAGATATGTAGGCCGCATGCTAACAGCTAGCAACTCCATGTCTTTTTTGCAGTGTTGTTGTTTAACCATGATATGTCCCGGTCTGCACCAGTTGTTATTAACATACATCATCACTCCACCGCCCCTTGCCTTGCCACTGTCTGGTGTTTGGTCTGCCCGTATCGCGTGGAAACCCTCCAGTTCAATGTTAGCATCTGCTGCTAGTTCAGTTAGCCACATCTCAGTGAATAGCATAAGGCAGCACTCCCGGTATATGCTCTCGTAGCGGGAGATAGCCGCTAGCTCATCTATTTTTCCTAATATCGATCGTACATTCCCCATAACAACGGATGGGAGGGTGGGTCTGTACCTTATATTCCTTGCCCGCCGTCTTACACCAGCACGACACCCACGTCGTTTTCGTCTTATTTCTCCCGGTATGTCAAGTTTTTTCGTTAGAACCGAGTGGCAGTTAAGTGCTAACCGCCACTTGTGCTGCCAAATGTGCTCAACAATACTAAACCAATACTTTCAATAGTTTCTTTTCACATTAATGAGGTAAATGAAGATTTAATTGCTGGCATTGTTAAAACACTGTCAAACTCAAAAACTAATGATATCCACAATATGAGCACTTCCTTTCTCAAAACGTACAGCAAAATATTAATCAAACCACTGGCTCATCTCATTAATCTCTCCATTAGGTCCTGTACATTTCCATCTGGCTGGAAAAAAGCTGTCATCATACCAGTTTTTAAATCGGGTAGTAAAGATGATATATGTAATTACCACCCAATCTCTATTTTACCAGTCCTGTCTAAGGTTCTTGAAAAAGTTGTAGCTACACAGCTGATAGACTATCTACAAGACGGTCAACTTCTTCATCCACACCAATTTGGTTTTAGACCAGGATACTCAACAGAAACAGCAAACTGCTGCCTTATTGAAAATGTCAAACAGTCCTTGGACAGGGGTAATGTGGTGGGAGCTATTTTTCTGGATCTCAAAAAGGCTTTTGACACTGTAAACCACAGCTTGCTTTTATCCAAAATGGTATCTTTTAACTTTTCTCCCAACACAATAAAATGGTTTGCATCTTATCTTCAGAACAGAGAACAGTGTGTAAAAGTTCACCAGGATAAATCCTTCCTTTTAAATAATTGTATGGGTATCCCACAAGGGTTCATTCTTGGTCCTTTACTTTTCAGCATTTTTATTAATGGCCTGCCATTACACTGCTCAGCTGCAACATGTCAAATTTATGCAGATGATGCAGTTATTTACACAGCTGCTAAGACTCCAGCTCAGGCTGCAGACGTCCTGTCTTCAAGCATGGTTGATGTCCAAGAGTGGCTCATTCAGAGCCATCTACTGCTGAACCTTCAGAAAACAGTTTCAATGTGCTTTTCAATCAAAAAATGTAACTTGCAACATTTTAAAGTTAATATACATGATCAAGATATCAGTTCAGTTACAGAATTCAAATACCTCGGCATTGTACTAGATCCTCAACTCAAATTTAATCTTCACATAAAGAAGATTTCTAAAACAGTAAAAAAAAAAATTTGAATTGCTTTAAATTAATTAGACATTACATACCACACTAAGCAGCTGTACTGTATATGCATTCTACGGTTTTTTCGCATATATCATACTGTCTGACAGTTTGGGCTCAAGCAGCTCCTTCTACAATAAAACATATAGGTTCATTATATAATCAAACTCTAAAAATTCTGGATAAAAAGCCCATTAGGTGGCATCATTGTTATATTCTAAAAAAATATAATCTACTGAGTTTTGAGAGTTTCATTGACCTTTGTTTTCCGAAATTAATTTTTAAATGTTTCCATAAATCAGCGCCAGAGCCACTTGTTGGATTCATCCAAAGACAGGACAGCAGCAGAGCCACCAGGAGTTCTGTTAACAATAACTGTAAAATATTCCACCGCACAACCACATTTGGACAAACAGCTTTTTCTATAAAGGGCAGTCATATCTGGAACACAATGCCAAATGAAATCAAAATTATAACGGATTTTAAAACATTTACTACAAAGGTTAAAAACTGGCTGAAAAGTAAACAAGAATGCACCCATGTATGAAATGATTGTCTGCAGGGTGTGAGTGAAGAAGGGAAGGCAAATGTGTAACAGGCATTTTACTGTAACAGGTAAATGTGAATCAGGTTTTTATATTGTGTATTTATAATTTTGTTTGCATTGATGTATGTGGATAATGTTTATACTGTTTTCATTTTGTTTTTTCTTCATCTTTTTCTCTTTTTATCTGTTTCTTTTCTCTAAAGCCCATCCAGGGACAAGAGTTGCAAACTAGCTTAATGCTATACACTCTCTGTGCAACACATCAGATTTTCTTTTTTGTCTATGTTTATTGCACTGTCCCTGACAAATAAACAAATAAAATAAAAAAATAAAAAATAACAGCTGGTCCCTGTTGTACCGTCTCCTGCTATAAACAGTGGCTCCGTCCACCAGCTCGGGAGACATTTGGGGCGATCTGTGTGTCCGTGATGTATAAGGTGTCGCCGGATCAGAAAGTTAGAGGAAGAAAAAACCTAGAATTGAGCCGCTGTTGCAAAAAGGCAGCCGACTCGTGTGGCGCCGGAAATAAAAAAATAAATAAATAAAAAATAAAAAATAGATATATACCTGTATTTATATAAACTATATATAAAAATAATATTTATCTAAATGATTTACTTATATGGCATATGTTGTATATAAATTTATATTTAAACACTTATTGGGTATTACCTTGTCTTCAATAATTTTATAAAGCTTGGTTGCTCCCAAACAAAACTTTCCCCTCTTCCCCTGAAAGTTCATTTTTGCCATCAGGTCATTGGTCATCAGTCTATTTTCTGAATACAAAAAAAAAAAAAAATTGCATATAGCATGAAATACCTGCATGCATTATTCAATATATGCAATAAAGACCAAATCATTTATTTCAAAACAATGTATGTACCTGTTGCAGATCCTCCTCATATTTTCTTTCAGGCTCACCCCTCCTACTTTCATCAGCTGCTGTTTCTGTGAAGTAAAAAGATTAAACTTTGAGATTCTCTAAGGAGAATGCATGTATGTGTAGTCTCGAATTCACATGGATTAACACAAGATTATTTATTAGAAAGGAATATTTACCAAATTACTACATGCTGTGTAGTCATTTTGAAGTTGTTCTTCTAAAATGGCATCTATAGTTGTCATCTGCTCAATTGACTCTTTGGTTTCTTCACTGCCCATACGGCGATCATGATGGAACAGGATATTCCTTATCTCTGTTAGAAGGTGCAACACCTTCTTCTGAAACTCTAAGGGGAAGATAAAATAATATTATCCATTGATAAGATAAAAAGCCAAAGGATTTAAAGGGAGCTATGGATATTGGAACTCGCAGCCACAAATCTAGACATGCTTTGTCCCCTAGGCTGAGACTCAGTGGGGTATCCCCCAGGAATGAGAATGTTTACTAGATAGAGACTTTTAATTGGATTTTGATGAACATGACACAGACCAGATCATATTATGTGATCTAACATTTAAAAGTAAACAAATAGTACCAAAAGAAACCTCATATGAGACTTCTTATGCAATGAAAAAGCTAAAAATCAAAATGTCGAACATCTGATGAACACATCCACAAAAAATCTCCAATATATCCAATCAAAACTGAAGGAAGAGTTAAGGAGGAGTAGCGTTTCTCATAAATGTTGACAGATCGACTGACCAACGACACATCATAGCAATAGGCCCTCTGACTCTTTAGCCTATTAGGCCCAAAAATACTTAACCAAAAATAATATTTAAAATTACATGTCATGCACCTACTTGCTTTGGGCAATGGCCAGGAGCTGTCAGGTTTGTCCTTAGTGTTTTCTCTGGTTGTTTCTGTCCCAAAAGAAAGAATATGACAATAGTTAGTTAGATGCATACATGTATTATAGATATAATAAAAATATGAAAATATGACACACAAACTAATTACACATATGAACACAAACATAACTAAATTAGGGGCACTTTTGACATTTAGAATTTGGAAAAAAAAAGTTCTTTAATCTCTATTTTTTCTGTTTTAAAAGGTTTAGCAATTGGTCTGGAATACAAATCTGAGTGTAGCTTTGATATTACTTCATGATAATTTTGATACTATGATGCTTGATGCTTTTTTCAAATTTGCCACGGCAAAATGTCATTACCATCACAAAAACAAAACACTGATTTTAATACAAAATGATTTGACAAGCAAAGGTTTTACAATCATTCCAGCAAGTACAAAACATGCTCTTTAAGAATCATGTTCTAAATATTTGTAAGTACATTTAAAATACATTTTAACAACATCTTCTCTCTGACTCGTTAATATATTGCCTTGTCTCAACAATGAAATATTGCGTACTAATCAGAATATTTCAATTGCAATGTACAACTCACCGGCCACTTTATTAGGTACACCATGCTAGTAACGGGTTGGACCCCCTTTTGCCTTCAGAACTGCCTCAATTCTTCGTGGCATAGATTCAACAAGGTGCTGGAAGCATTCCTCAGAGAGTTTGGTCCATATTGACATGATGGCATCACACAGTTGGCGCAGATTTCTCGGCTGCACATCCATGATGCAAATCTCCCGTTCCACCACATCCCAAAGATGCTCTATTGGATTGAGATCTGGTGACTGTGGAGGCCATTTGAGTACAGTGAACTCATTGTCATGTTCAAGAAACCAGTCTGAGATGATTCCAGCTTTATGACATGGCGCATTATCCTGCTGAAAGTAGCCATCAGAAGTTGGGTACATTGTGGTCATAAAGGGATGGACATGGTCAGCAACAATACTCAGGTAGGCTGTAGCGTTGCAACGATGCTCAATTGGTACCAAGGGGCCCAAAGAGTGCCAAGAAAATATTCCCCACACCCTTACACCACCACCACCAGCCTGAACCATTGATACAAGGCAGGATGGATCCATGCTTTCATGTTGTTGACGCCAAATTCTGACCCTACCATCCGAATGTCGCAGCAGAAATCGAGACTCATCAGACCGGGCAACGTTTTTCCAATCTTCTATTGTCCAATTTCGATGAGCTTGTGCAAATTGTAGCCTCAGTTTCCTGTTCTTAGCTGAAAGGAGTGGCACCCGGCGTGCTCTTCTGCTGCTGTAGCCCATCTGCCTCAAAGTTCGACGTACTGTGCGTTCAGAGATGCTCTTCTGCCTACCTTGGTTGTAACGGGTGGTTATTTGAGTCACTGTTGCCTTTCTATCAGCTCGAACCAGTCTGGCCATTCTCCTCTGACCTCTGGCATCAACAAGGCATTTCCGCCCACAGAACTGCCGCTCACTGGATATTTTTTCTTTTTCGGACCATTCTCTGTAAACCCTAGAGATGGTTGTGCGTGAAAATCCCAGTAGATCAGCAGTTTCTGAAATACTCAGACCAGCCCTTCTGGCACCAACAACCATGCCACGTTCAAAGTCACTCAAATCACCTTTCTTCCCCATACTGATGCTCGGTTTGAACTGCAGGAGATTGTCTTGACCATGTCTACATGCCTAAATGCACTGAGTTGCCGCCATGTGATTGGCTGATTAGAAATTAAGTGTTAACGAGCAGTTGGACAGGTGTACCTAATAAAGTGGCCGGTGAGTGTATATTTTTTTCATAAAATGCAAATTTAGACTTTTAAACTTTACCACAATGATTGTGGTAAAACCCAAGTTAACAATAAAGCAACATTTTCTATCAGAAAATGTATTGTGATGGTAATGACAACATGTTTTGGTAATGACATAAAAATTAACACTGGTGTTTTTTTGTTTTTTGTTTTACAACAAAGACAAAGAAAATACTACTTTTTAAAAACACCACCTTTTGTACACTTAACCTTCCATTAAAATTAATCACTTGGTAAACTAACACAGCATTGCTTATGTAATAATATGCTCTTCTGGCCGGCTGGCTCGTTTCTGACATAAAAAAGGATCAAAGAAGAGCGCTGGCATGCTCAGCTTAAATGTCCCATATGATGAGTGCCAATCCAAAAATGATAAAATAGAAAATAAAGTTTTCAGCACTCTGAAATAAGTGTGTAGCATTTTAATTCATGCACAGCAACAGTGGTGTGACCCATATTAAACAACAGTCAGGGGCCTGCTGGTGATTATCAACCAGTTTATACAAATCATTGGAACAATGTCATAAATAAAATACAAATACTAGTAAGAAATGCAGTATAGTAAGAAAAATACTATTTAAGTCATTAAAAAACATATATCACATTCTGTGACTGCAACAACCACAAAAGTAACTACTTGATTTTACACACTAGCAATAAGAAAATGCACTTAACAATATAAAAACTCATCATGTGCAGAACTTCAATAGCAGAATTAAAGTGTCTGCCTTTATTTTTAACACTTTTTTTAATCAACAGCATTCAAATATCACTTTGTAAAAAGCTATTTTGACAGTTTAGAGTGTGCTACCAACATAAACCTTAGACACAAGTTTGTTTCATTCCCTGACAGAGCACAACATCTTCCACACATTCTCTGGTAGCCTCATGTACCTTTTTGTGACTGGCTGGGGCTCTGGGACTAGACCAAGCAGATCACATGGCTGATACCACAGAACATCATCTTTCATAGGCCAAAAGAAACGGTTCTTGCCAATGATGTTCATTGTTTTCACAAGGGTACAACCTTCTGCATCTACATCCTGAATGATGCCTGGATATACACTACCGTTCAAAAGTTTGGGGTCACCCAGACAATTATTTTGTGTTTTCCATGAAAAGTCACATTTATTTACCACCATGAGTTGTAAAATGAATAGAAAATATAGTCAAGACATTGACAAGGTTAGAAATAATGATTTGTATTTGAAATAATAATTTTTTCCTTCAAACTTTGCTTTCATCAAAGAATCCTCCATTTGCAGCAATTACAGCATTGCAGACCTAACATGATTGCACAAGGGTTTTCTAATCATCCAGTAGCCTTCTGACGCAATGAGCAAACACATTGTACCATTAGAACACTGGAGTGATAGTTGCTAGAAATGGGCCTCTATACACCTATCTAGATATTGCACCAAAAACCAGACATTTGCAGCTAGAATAGTCATTGACCACATTAGCAATGTATAGAGTGTATTTCTGATTAGTTTAAAGTTATCTTCATTGAAAAAAAGTGCTTTTCTTTCAAAAATAAGGAAATTTCTAAGTGACCCCAAACTTTTGAACGGTAGTGTACATCTTGGTCATATTGAACAGCACACCACTGTCCGATCAGTTGATCTGTGATCTCTGAAATGGGGACGAGTGTTGATGGCTGTGTTTCCATCTCAGGTGTCTGCAGATCCAGGGCTGAGCCTTCCTGGCTTGTTGTTGGCTCATCTTGCTGAATGGCCACTGTCTGTGGGCCATAGCACTTGCACTCCTCTGGAGCTGAACAGAAACAGCTAAGTACTTGCCACTTGATGTGACTAACTAACTAACTAACTAACCTGCACTTATATAGCGCTTTTCTAGTCACAAAGACCACTCAAAGCGCTTTCATTAATACTAACCCTCTATTCTAAGGGCCTATAGGAAACAGATATCTAGGGACAATTTAGAACAGCCAATTAACCTAACATGCATGTCTTTGGCATGTGGGAGGAAACCGGAGAAATCCCGGAGTAAACCCACGCAACACGGGGAGAACATGCAAACTCCATACAGATCACTGTTGGTCGGGGGCTGGGATCGAACCCACGATCCCACGATCCCCACAATCCCCCGGCCAGGGGTAAACTGTGCTGCCACAGTGCTAACCACTGCGCCACCGTGTAGCCCCTGACCTGGATTGTTGGTGAAAATCTGTACAAAAATAAAAACAGCTGGGTATTACTGAATCTGCTACATTCACAGAATAAATAAATAAAGACTAATTTAATAAATAAATATTATAATATAGTATATAAAATACTCCACCTGATGGATTTTCATTGTTCCATGAAGTGTTTCCAGTTGATTTGGCAGCAAGGCATCCTTTGCTGAAATGTCTTCTTCAGTGACATGGAAGAGCTTGATCTTTGATTGCTCCTTCAACAGGACATTGAAGAGGACTTTACCACTTGGTAGATCTAGTCCACGGGCAACAATAGCATCTGCATTTCATTTTATTGCTGCCCCAACTCCATCTGCAGGTCCTTTGCCATGCCCGGCCTCCAAAAAGTTCCAGGTCACCCTGCTGAACCCAAACCTAAATGGCATTGTGGAGAGCAAATAAAAATTCTTCTTGGATCGGTACTGGGTTGTAGGGCCATCACTTATGACATGGAGGGTTGTTGCAGAGGGGTTCTGTTCCTTCAACTGGGAGAGCACAGGAGAGAGATGTGCCCATATAGCTGAAAGATCATGCCTCATTGATGAGGAAACTGAACACACTGACGATATACCTTTTCCTGTGTAGGCAACTCCAGTGTGAATGGATGCTTGCTTGTGTGAGTCGCCAAAATGTATGGCTTGAATCTCAGATGAGTATTTGCAGAGATAATTCTCAGCAAAATCCTATGCTAGTTATTAGGAAATAAAAACATAAATTGTCATTACCATCACAGTCACTTTTGTGATGGTAATGACACGTGATGGTAATGACAATTTTCACTCTTTGCAGAAAATGTTGGCTAAGTTTTAGACTTGCTAAGCTAATTGGTTAGCTAGCATACAATGTACACTGAATATATCTAAATAAAGTGAAATTTTGTATTACTATACATTTGTTTGTTCTCTCCCATAGATTGAGTCCCCATCGTGCTGTTTGCTCTCTACATGTCTGTTCTTTTCTTCTTCTCTATCCCCTCACCCCCCAGCCAGTCGCAGCAGATGACTGCCCCTCCCTGAGCCTGGTTCTGCTGGAGGTTTCTTCCTGTTAAAAGGGAGTTTTTCCTCTCCACCGTCGCCAAGTGCTTGCTCACAGGGGATCGCCTGATTGCTGGGGTCTTTCTGCAACTGTGGGGGTCCTCCCTACAGTTGATAGTGCTATGAGATGACTGTTGTTGTGAAATGGCGCTATATAAATAAAGTTGAATTGAATTGAATTGAATTGAATTATTAATGAATTAAAATACTCAAATAGTAACTTGTTTGGTAATGACGCCTAATAAACATACTCTCAAATCAGGATGTATAAAACATCACATTACTTACATATGTTAGTCATGTCTGTTGTGTTCTGTATTACAGATTCGTTGGCATTTTTTGGGGATTACATGAACTATACATTTTTGGAAAGCTCATAATATGAGGATTCCAAAAAACAATGTTGCCAAAGTTTTCTAGGTCATCTTGGTGGCCATCTTGGATTCCCAATATGGCAGCGTCAAAAAGTCTGGTTTTTCACATTATCAACCTGTATTTCACTTTGATTAACAATTAAAGTGACTGAACCTTTGTATTATGTTCTATACTTTAAGTCTTTCAGCTATTAAAGGAAGAAATTGTAATTATTTCAAGTGCTGCCACCTACAATTGCTTTTACCTGGGTATTTTTGACTGGAATTTCATGTTCATGGCTACATATTCTAGTACAAATACTACATCATTTGATCATGTTCTGAAACATGCAAAAGTACTTGTGTAGCTGAAAATTATTCTGGGTATTGTTCATAATTAAATTATACAAATAATTAGTCAATTTTTAGTATTCTATATATTATTTTTCTAATTCCCAATGAATCGCTCTTGTAAATAAAGAACCATATCTATGAAGTGGTGTTGTTTTATCTATTTTTCATTCCTATACACCAAATTCACTTGCTATTTTTTTGTGGTGGACACCTGGAATGTATTTATTGTAAAGAATGTGAAATATCTAGCTAATTACCTACCAACAGGTGTATAAGTAGGTCAGCATTACCCCAAATGTGATAAACCATGCTGGCTGGCCCCAGCACAAGCAAATGGGATCAAGAAACAGAGGGCTTTTCGCATCTACACATCATGCACATGGTCAAGAGGACAGAAGATTATCCAAATCCTAAGATAATTCCCAATGCAGGTTAATCAAAGTACTTTATCATTATAAGATGAAAGCACAGATATTATATGAGTGAGATGTATGTTGCTGCTTAGCACTAATCTGGCGCTGAAAACATGCATGTGTATCACACCGTGTGTAAATGTCATTGAGAAAATATAAGGTGTTTCCTTTGAAAGTTTAGGAAAGATGTGCATTTATGTACCCTAAGTTGGATAGTATCCTAATGTACATCCTTTTCTACAGATATGAACGAGTCATCATGAGCAGTTTGCCTCACATACGCAAACTCGGTGTAGGATCAAATGATCAAGATGCTACCAACTGGAATCTGTGTATACTCTGCCAGAGCAATGAGAAAAGTGGAGGTCCTCTAGTACTACAACCTAGAATTGATTCCTATCAGACAGTCCTAGAGGCAGTTGAAGAGAGAGCTAGGTTGAATGATGGCAAGTATGTTGAGATATACGAAAGACTCGACCAAGTCACCAGAAATATATTGTGTGAACACCGTGCGATTTGGCATCGAAATTGCTATCAGGAAGCCACAAACAAAAGCCGGATCAAGAGGGCAAGGGATCGGAATGTGCAAGCAGTGTCTGCAGCATCAGCCGGTAGACAGCGTGGAAGAAAGAGGAAAAGTGACAAGATGGATGATCGAGACCCACCTGACAAGTCTATGCGGTTTACAAGGTCAAACACAAATCCATTGGAGAAGAATTTGTGTTTCTTTTGTCAAGAAGACACCGGAGAGAAGCTGTACAAAGTTTGTACGCAAAATGCAGGGGATAATCTTAGATCAGCAGTGGAAAAGTCACAGAATCCTGTGCTTAGAACACGCTTGAATACATGTATCTCCCCAAATGATGCACATGCCATTGATGTTCACTATCACAAGGGCTGCTGGAGAAGTAATGTATTTCATGTGACAAGAGAAATACCTAGTAACACAAGTTCATCACAAGTACATCCGCTTCAAGCAGCAAGTCTAGTTGAAATAACAAATTTGATCGATGTTAAAACAAGCCAAAAAGCTTACATCGCCATGGATGATGTGGAAAGGGCGTACAGAAACATGACTGGAGATGTTATAGCACTCCATGTCCCAGCCTTCAGCAGAAAATGGTTGAAAGAACGAATCCTTCAAGAACTACCAGCTGTCAAGTCTGTGCTGCAAAAAGACAGAAGAAAAGCGGCTGTCCTATACAACCCAACTGCCTGTGAAGAAGAAATGGTACATCAGGTGACATCAGCTGATAGTGAGATGGACAACATGAAAACTATATTCAAGGCTGCTCAGACAATACGCAATAGCATTGCCAACTTTATCAAGGACGGAAAGGCAACTCCAGATGACAACATCCCAGTATGCAGTGACGTCGCACATGTACCTGGAGAACTGCTTAGCCTCATGAGATGGATTCTCACCGGACCTGTTCAAGATCTTGCCACAGAAACAAGAACTGATGTAAACAACAGACTTGCCCTGACCATGAGCCAAAATGTTATGTATGGCTTCAAGTCAGACAGACAGGTGCATTATAAGCCAGGTAGTTCAGGCAACTTTAGGCAAAGCCGTTCAAGAGAAAATCCGCAAGTGGTTGGCCTGGCCCTTACATTACATCACAACACCAGAATCAAAAATGTTCTGGAGCTCCTCAGCAAGCAAGGGTTTTGTGTGTCACATGGGCGTACATTACAACTTGAGACGGCTCTTGCCAATGCAGTTGTTGAAAGCACACAACATTTCCAAGGCCTGTATGTACCGCCCTTCCTGAAGAAAGATGCCTTTGTGTTTTTTGCGGCAGACAATACAGATTTTGCCGAAGACACACCTGATGGGAAAGGAACCACACATGGTACCATAGTGGCTGTCTACCAGAAGAAGGATGCTCCAGGAGAGGCAGTTGCCCCACCACTCACCATCAAGCAAAACCAAAGTCAGAAAGTAATGCCATATCATGTTCACTTGGAACATTGTGACACACCCAAGCCAACTCAACAAAGAAGACCAACGCAGTTCGTAGTAGGCACAGACGGGATTGCCACAAGACATCAACAGAGTCAACTGGCGTGGATTGTAAGTTGTGTACTGTCACGAATGAAGAACGATAACTCCCAAATTCCGTGTTGGGCAGGCTACAATTCATTGATGGCACATAGTCTGCCAGTAACAACGATTGGCGCTCTGCCACTTATGCCAGAGGTGGCCCATGAATGGTCTACTCTACTCACAGTACTGTCCCAAGCAACTTCACACCAAGACTCTCGGGATGGACCATCTATGACCAGTGACTTTGAGAGTGATGATGAACTCAGTGACACAGATGTTTAAGTGCCACAGTGTGACAACAGTGACTGTTACTGATATCCAGTCACAAGCAATTGTAATTCTTGGTAGTGTTGTTTGTAGCTGAAAAAATTTGTTTTTCTTCATCTGTTCTCTGTATATATCATTGCTGATAAATTTTCCGTATCGTCAGTGTGCAAACAGTATTGTCATTGTTCGTATTGTTTTGTCTTAGCGTTTATCTTGAATTGTCTGATACACATTTTCACACTTGTTATATGTTTAAAGGTATAAATTTCCTCCTGTTTACCTGAGAGAATGAGTAGTAATTTGAAATTGCTGTGTACATACATACGTTGTGACTCTGATAATTTGCTACAGTTGCATCGTGATTAAAATTGCTCATTATTAAATGTTTCAAATATAAATTGCTTGCTATTAAATGTTTCACAAGTTGTACCATGACTGAAATTGTATTAGCTAGAGTTATAAGTGAAGATTTAATAGATGAATTAGTTTCTACAGACTAAAAGAATCGATACGGATGGAAGTTAAGCTAAGAAACTACGCCATTTTTCAAAATCCAAGATGGCCGCCAAGATGACCTAGAAAAATTTGGCAACATTGTTTTTTGGAATCCTCATATTATAAGCTTTCCAAAAATGTATAGTTTATGTAATCCCCCAAAAATGCCAACAACTTTACATAACAGACCTGACTATGTGGGCATCAAAAACTCAGGCTTGTGCCTCATGTCTGGACATGTTCCTCTGGAGCATCTAATCTGCATGCAACAATTTAAGTAACTGTTTGTAAAAACTTTATTACTCTCTAAAACGTTGAGCGTGATGGTAATAACAGATGTATGAGGGACAGTGATATTTAACTATAAATAAATAGTAAATTGAACAAATATAAAATATATGAATTTGAAAAATATCTTTTTAAGTTGTTATGAGGAAATGCAAAGTAAAGGTTTAATGAATTTAGCAGTTTTTATCGCTTTATTATAGAGGGGAAGTCAAAAAGTCTGGGTTGGGGACAAGCACAAAACAGTGAAATTCTTACACATTTAAATTTTCAACACACTGAAAAAGTATTAAAATGTCATCATTGAGACAGTTATTTTTTTCATAGCTACTACAACCCAAAGTAAACAAAAGCAATCATTGTTTTTTTCTAAAAAACATTTTTTTCTTGAAAATATACCCTGGGGACAGAAAAACTCCCTTAATTGAAGAATCACCCATATATATATATATATATATATATATATATATATACTGTATATGTATATATGTGTATATATATATATATATATATATATATATATATATATATATACACAGTATATATATATATATAACTGTTATTATAACATTTACTTGCTGCTGCCCCCTTTTGGAGCATCCTATCATAATAGTGTTCACTTCATTCCTATTTACAAGCCCAGGTGCAAGCAACAAAAGCAAACTGTGAAAACGGTGAAGTACTGGTCAGAAAACAGCATCACCAGCTTACAGGCTTGTTTAGACTGTATTGACTGGGATGTTTTTATAGCTCATGCACAGACTTGGATGAAGTGGCAGAGACTGTCTCATCTTATATCTCTTTCTGTGTGGACACAAACATTCCATGTAAATGTAAATTCCATGCTGGGTAGACGGTTATGCTGTTTCATTCCATCTAGCGGCAATGCTCTGCACTGTGTGTGTTTATATATTTGCATATTTGTTCCGTCTAGCTGCAATGCTCCGTACTGTGGGTGTTTATATATTTATATATCTACATGTTATTCCATCTAGCTACATTGCTCCGCACTGTGTGTGTTTATATACTTGCATATTTATTCCACCTAGCTGCAATGCTCCGTACTGTGGGTGTTTATATATTTACATATTTATTCCATCTAGCTACAATGCTCTGCACTGTGTGTTCATATATTCATATATTTATTCCATCCAGCTACAATGCTCTGCACTGTGTGTCTGTGTGTGTGTGTATATATATATATTTTATAGTAATACGTACATATGTTTATTAGCTGCTCTTGCTTGCTTGTTTTTTTTTCTTGCCTTCTGATTGTTGCTCTGAGTGTTGCTATCCCTGTGCTGTTGCAATCCTGGAATTTCCCCGTTGTGGGACTAATAAAGGCTTATCTTATCTTATCTTATCTTATCTTATCTTATTTAAATTGAAGTGACTGCATGACTACTGCATCTTCATGATCATGTTTGTAACTTACTCAGTTTCATTGGTGGAATTGGGAGCTGTATTAGATTCCTTGGCAAACATTGTGGAGCTGTTGTGAAAGTTATAAATAAGTTCTTTCAAGTAGTTAATAAAGGCATAAAACTAAATGCAGAAAAGATTGTCCACTTAAACTGATAGACCTGAAGATGTTATGGTTCGAGCGCCGATCTCGTCCGTGCTCGAGCCATGCACCATTCCTGGCCATCTGGCGGCTGTGTGCCCCTTTTGCTCTCCGAGCTTTTATTGCGACAGTGTTCGGAGGGGCTTCCGGCTGTCAAAGCTGTCAGCTGTGTCACATTTCACCTCATCAGCGGCCCCCTACTTAAGAGGGCAGTTGGGAGTGAAATGTGCGGCAGTCTCGTCAAAAGCCTCTCCATTGTCAGACGTGAGCGAGCATCCCTCTGTTCGTACGCTGACCATTCTACTTCTGGGATCGTAAGTGTGCTTCCTTATGTACCCATTATTCCCTATCGTCGTCTGTATGTTGTTGTAGTGTGTTTTTGCCCCCCGCGGCTGGTTATTTTGTGTTCTTTTCTGTTCTCTTAATAAACTGTGCAAACTCACCGGTGACTTGTGGCGTCTTATGATGGCTCGCGAGGGCCATCCATGACAGAAGAAACCTTACTGAGGTTTTCAAAGAGGTTCACGGCACTGAGTAGAAAGAGTCGCTTCTTCGCCCTCATCCAAAGAACTGTCCCCATCTTCTGTGGAAAAAAGGTAGATTATGAAAATAAGGATATATTTCACTTTGCAGCTCAACCAATGCATCTTCTTTTGCTATCTGTGAAATTATCAGTTTTGAAATTGGGGAAAGACCTCTTCTTGGGCTTCTTCTTCTCAGTGGTAGCTTCTCCATCACTTTGCTCCACTGTTGTCTGGTCATGTTCCTTGCATTCCAACTTGATAGCTGTATTAAAGATATTAATTTTGTTCAATCTGCAAAACTTCCAAATGGTGAAAAATACAAGAGTATGCATCATGTTTGAGCAATCTTGTACCTGGTGTACACTTGATCTTCACAAGTTTGAACCTAAACCCATTTTCAGACGGTTTAGCCATGTCCTTAAAAGCCTTGCTTGCATTCTTTTTTGGCCAGTACGGCATTTCGCTGCTGGGATTTACCCAGCACAGTGGCACCACACCTTCCTCCTCTCTATCAGTCTCAAACCAGACAGCACGGGCCCACATGTTTCAACTGAATGACAATCAAATTATTTCTTACAGCACAGTTTGATTTTAATGCTCTATCCCATGCAGGAGAGGGAATATCACCAATCCATCCTTATGTGGTAGACGCAGCCTTTCTTTTGAGATCAACTGGAACACTGATGTTTCACACTCCAGGCTTGTAGATCAATAGTTATGTTACTTTCTTCTTCGTCAGTCACTTCATGTTCATTTTCTGACACATTTGAGGAATCAGATGACCATACATGGGCATCAAAGCCATAGTCACTTAAATCACTCTCACTGCCTGAGGTAGCAGCCACTCCTTCTGATTCTAAAGGGACCTCAACTTGCAAATTTGTTGATCTTGGACTGTGCTGAGGTAGTGAATCTAGTGATGCATTTTGATAAGTATCCCCATCTTCATCACTGCTTTCATTTAACATAGAGCGTAAAGCAGCTTCACAGAATCTCCATCTTCTGTGGCAGTAGCTCATTTTTATATCACCAGCTTTACTGTACTAAAAGGAAAAAATATTTTGAACAAATTTGTAAACTTAAAATGAAAGAAGCAAAAAAAAAAAAAAATGATAAAACTGCATGTGTTAGTGTGCACAGATGAATGAGATACCATGTTAATATATTCAGTTCAGTTGGAACTGATCACTTTGTAATCTATAAATAAAATTGCATTAAAACTAATGTAAATGAACTATTCAACCTTAAGTGTATTTCAAAGAAATAATTTTCATTCTCCATTCCCCCAGCCTCCACCTACTTTAAACATTAAACATAAAAATAAATAAGCCTAAGTGGTCAGAACCTCTAAAATCTAGAAAATATGCTATTAATGATTTTTTGTCTCCATTTCTTGAGCAACATGCATACAGCTTGTTGTACTATTAATTGCATGATGTAGGATAAAAACTCGGATAAAAAAAAAATTTGCTTGGCCGGGATATATTATCGGCAGCCAGCTGGAGGAGGCCCCTTCTATGATCCATGCAGGTTGTAGCACTATGCTAAAAAAAAAAGTAATACTGTACTTTTAAAGTGAATTTTTCAAAGCCAGAACAAAAAAGCACACGTTTCTAACAATTTACAATCAACATGATCAATTGGTAAATTCACTTTGAACAATACAAAATGAAAACACTGGTCAAGGGCCTACATGTTCAATCACTGGTATTTCTCATGTGGCATGCACAAATTTCTATTTATTTATGAAATGTTGAATAACCAAAACTAATCAGCAATGAATGCTGTTTTGTCATTGTAAATATAATATTTAGGTTAGTGCATATAAAAAAACGCCCACACTGTTTCACAAAATTCACACATTTGTGAGCAACATGTAGATTGATTGCAAGAACAATATGGTCTTAGCTGGGTATATTATATACTCCTCGAAAGAAATAACACCCCTGATGTTTAAGATTTTCTTACCTGTATGAGGATTAATGCGCTTTTCTGACGAATGATGGGATAAAGTGATTAAAATAACCAAATAACAGTAATCTGTGTGATTTAAAATATCTGTGTGATCAATATAACCACATAGTAGTTAGTTGTGTGCTTCAAAATATATGTGTGTTCAATATAATCATATAACAGTTATTTGTGTGACTCAAAATGTTTGTATTCTGCTTATATCTAGGTAAAATGATCAATATACCATAATGGAAAATATTGCCAAGTGTGTGGTTCACTCTCTGCAAAATAGTGGACCTTTGTCTCATGAGGGAGAATAACAAACGCCTGGGATTTACGGAAAGGAGGCACAGTTGCGATAAGGAATGGCTGAGCTTGGCCTACGCTGACCTGGGAGGTGAAGTGACCTTCATGTGGAGACATTCGGCGCCAGGAACGATCCTCCCTGCACCAGACACCTGGACTGTCCACTCATTAAATGCATGCTTTGTTCTTTGTTCATGTGTGTACATATATTCCGGGTCAGGGGTAGCATAGCCAGTCAGACTTCATGAACTGACACGATCTGTTGCTGTCAGGGAGAGAATGTTTGACCCGGCGCTGTAACCTACTATATTCAACTTGCTTACTTAATAAATACATGTTCCAATTAAACTGAATCTCTTCCTTGGAAAACGAATCTGGGTAAACCATCTACACACATAGATAAGTTTTTAAAGGGTAGACTTAGATGGTTTTTTCTACTAAGGATTTTAATCATAACAATTTGGGGGCTTCGTCCGGTGAAAAGGGGAGATTATCATCTGATTTGGATCGATCTTTGTCTGGACAACGGACCTGCATCACCGGCTGACAACACAAGGGCGCCCTATAAAAAAACCAGGTAAGCAGACGCCTGTTATATCAAAAGTTCTGCTATTGACTATAACCAAAGTTTTGTGTTGTCAAACGGTTTGATGTGTGTCCTAGGTTAAAAAAGCAGTTGAATATGGTAAATGTTTTTTGATGAATACATGTTTGGTTAAAAAGAGATGCTTGGTTAAAAAAGATGCTTTGGTAAAGAAAGATGTATGCTGGCTTGCTTAAAAAGACCGTAAAACCGAGAGAGAGTGGTGAAAGGCCCCCGGCTCGGGTGCAGGACCCGATTTTGACCAACCAATCACGATTTGACATTGATTTTATATTGATTGATTAGATTGTGATCGCTTGGGACATTAACGGCCAAGACCGGGGAGGTGAAAGGCCCCCCGGCCCGGATGATATCGCTGCATATTTATTCATGGTCATCCGGCCTGACTACGGGTTCACGGACTGAGCAAATTGGTCCGTGACTTGTGAGGACAGGAACTGGGTTGGACTCCCTTAGCCTTGACGAAGGCTATAAAACCTGGGTCATATAAAAGTGACGCCCTCAGTTTAGTACCCGAAAAAGTCCAGCGCCAAGGAGACAATCCTTCGCAGTCCGACGGGAAGGCGAGAATTGGGGTAACGCCCCGAACACGTGGCGCCCTCGAACAGTTCCCTTGCACGTTGATTAAGACGTTAATCACGAACTGGTGAAATTCCCTGGACGTAGTGCACCCAGAATACTATTTAATCACTGCTGCAAGTGCTATTTGGTTTATATTGGTAAGGTATTGCTATTTGTCTTATATTGGGAACGCTGTAAGTGAGAAGGTAAAAGTTTTAAATAAAAAAAAAAAGGCAGAGGTGCGAGCAGCTGTTCTCTCTCTCCCATCAGCAAGGGGAGGAGCGAGCAGCGCTCTCTATCACTCTCTCTCTCTCTCTCTCTCTCTCTCCTTTTGCCTGAGGGGCGGGGGAGAGGCAGATTTGGCCTCTAGAAAAAAACAGAAGGTGAATTTTTGCTCAGCTCAAGTGAAGAATGTAAGAGGCGGGGCTGTCTGCCTCACAAGGCTTGGGAGATGCTGAGTGGCATAAAGGAAATATAAAAAAACAATGGGATTTAACAGTAACTCAAATGCTTAGTGGTACATTACCCAAAGACAGAAAGGGAGTTAAAGCAGAATGTGATAAATTGTATCAGAAATTGAGGGAAGACGACATTCTAAATTTAAATAAGGAGGACAGTTTGACCCAGTTTTTAATGGATTTGGAACAAAGAAGACTAGATGATATACAATATATGAAAGATATGGATGTCACAGGGTTTTTGGTGAAAAGAAAGCATAAGTATCATATTGAGAAGGTTGAACGTGAGCGCAGGTTGATTCATAATTTGGCTACATGCTTTGCTGCAATGAATGGTGTGAAATTGATGAAGACACAGATTAAGAAAGACCAGGATCAGCACATGATGAAGAGGGAGATAGACAGTGGTCTGAGGCAGGAGTCAGCAGCGGTTGACCCAGTGAGGTGTGTGAGTGAGACAGAGAAGAATAAAGATTTACTGGTTGATAAGAAGCTGGACAAACAGAAGGGAGAGGTGCTGTCCCTCTACCCTAATTTGGAAGATTTGAAAAGGGAATTGCCCCCACCGCCATATTGTGTTAATCAGATGCCTTTGGTGAAGTTAAAAGAAGGATTAGTGGAAGTTGAGGAGGTGACATCACAGAAACAAGGTGAACAGTTGAAAGGTTGGCTGGAAACTCAGAGGCAGGAGATGGACAGGCTGCAGGAAAAGCTTGAAAGATTAAGGTTGGAAAAAACTGTGGGAGAACAGCTGCAGAATGTTGAAGCTGATGTAATTAATTTGCAAAGACAAACACAGGATTTTCAGCATAGTTTATGGTCTAATGCTGGCAGTGTGGAATCTAGTGTAGCAGATGATGAAGGTACAGTTGATCAACAGATAAGTGACAGGGGCTATAAGGATGATTGTGGTCAGTGGAGTGAACACGCAGACAGTGAGGAAATACATCTCCTTTCCCCTAAAGTATTTGCTTCATCTACTCCTTATGGTCAAGATGATTTTAAGAGCAGGCAGAGGAGAGAAAGTTCAGATGCTATGACTGCAGCTCTTACAAAAATAAATAATGCACAAAAACATGAAAGCAGGCCATTGGAAGAGAACAGATTGTATCAATTGATGGGACAAGTGAGATTGGCGAATCAACAACAAAGAGAATTAGGAGATCAGGAACAGCACGTGCGAGGCAGGCCTTACAGTTTCAGAAATAGAGATCTATGTCAAAGAGTTTGGGATGATGATGAATGTGACCCTTCTACAGGCCGCCGTCTTAATTCAGCTGCACGCAGACACACACAACAGGACATAGAGCACCGCATACACACACAAGCACCGCTGGTAATGAAAAGCAGAGGCAGAACATATCAGCCATTTTCATGGACAGACATAAATGGCATTTCAGAAAAAATGCCCCCACCCTGTGAGGGTGGAGGTCAGTGGATGACAAAATTTGATCAGTTAACTCAAGGAGTTACAGTGGCAATGGGAGATTTTAGAGCTTTGCTTGGGAGACAATTAAGTGTTGTGGAAGTCTCTCATATTGAACAGTTGGCAGGAACCCAAACAGTTTCAGATTCAGCACCTTTCACCCCTGTAGCATCAGCCTTAGGCACAGCAATGAGGCACAAATTTCCAATTCCACCAGGAGCTTTAAGAGCTTTAACTTTTTCAATTAAGGAGAATGAGTCTCCTATGGCATTTATCAGTAGATGTAAAATGGAGTGGACAGCGGCTGCTGGCTTTCATCCTAATACATCTGATTTTCAAAGGGACGTATTTAGGCAGGCAGTGTTAAAAGGAGTGCCTCAGGCAGTGAGAGAGGCCATGGACAGTAACCCTGATATTCCCAGTAGCTCTGTGGAATTGTGGGAAAGGCACTTCACACATCACATGCGTAAAGAACAGGAAAAAGCAGAGAAAGAAAAGGTTGACAGAGATAATCAAGAACTGCAACTGTTAAAATTGCAGTTACAAAAGGCTAAACAAGAAGTGGCTGAGGTTAAAAAGACAAACAAACCAGCTAAGCAGTTGGTACAGCAGGCTCCGGAAACACCCTCAGGGCCAACGCCCACACCGGGCATGGCAGCTTTACCTGCCCCTGTGTACCCGGCACCCACAGCTTGGACACCCCAGATACCATATTTTCAGGGTGTACCACGTGGTTTTAATTATTATCGGGGGGCATCTCGTGGAAGGCAGGGTGTGAGAAGCTTTCAGGGTCGAAAGGTCATGGGCCTGAATGCATGTCATGGCTGTGGTCAAAATGGTCATTGGAGGAAGGATTGTCCAACTAATCCTTACCCACCACCAGTGGCACCAGCAAGTGCAGGACATCAAGCACCTTATGCAGCGGCAGCTCCACCTGCTGGCCAATATCCAGCATACACTTCAAATGCGGGGGAAGTGTACCTCACACAATATGAGGAACAATGACGGGGCCCACAGAGAAAAAGTGACGTGGGAATGGTAGATCCCATGGTCACATTAAAGGTTATGGACTGTGACCTGCCTTTTCTGGTTGATACGGGGGCAACCTATTCCACTTTGAACTGTGACATTGAGCCTACACTGTTATCGGCTAAAGCTGTGGAGGTTATTGGTTTCTCTGGGGTTCCTGAAAGACTGCCTGTGACAAAACCTTTGGACACTTGTGTTGCTGGTCAAACTGTGAAACAACGTTATGCCTGCTCAAAGAGCTCTCCCACAAACTTGATGGGGAGAGACCTGCTGATTAAACTGGGAGCATCAGTGCTGTGCTCGGCTGATGGAGTCATCTTGTCATTCCCTAATGGTGTTGCTATGAACTGTTCAGTGCAAGGATTTTCTGTGCATGGACAAATGCTGTTGAAACCTGATGTGACACCACAAGCGCCAAATACCTGGGCTGACATTTACTGGGGCTTGTTATCGCCTGACTCGCCCTCACAGACTGGCGTGTTGCCAGTGTTCATGGCCTGGAAGCCGTGGATTGCTCTTCTGGCACCCCACACACCTCCCATTGATCCCCTACATGTCACTCTCTATTATGACAGAAATTCGGATGATGTTTATCATGATAGATTTTTCTCCCAACTGGATGGTCAAACTTGGACCATCAAATCTAGGTTTCTGTATGTAGGACAAGAGGGTGTCGCCGCAGATGCTGTATTAAGTGCAGAGCAATTACAGTGGTATGAAATGTCAGAGGAATCAGCTCCACACATTACCTTGCTCATACATGCTAATCATCAAGCTAAAGAGTTAGGGCCTATGGTTAAAACACTGGCTGAAGCCACTGATTGGCAGGTGACACAGATCCCAAATGTTGAATACTCTGCAAAACATCAGGCCTATCGCATTAAAATTGACACAACTGATGAGCTTTTGTTTGAACACAGACAAATTGAGAGGGAGCATGGTAGGGAACGCACTGATCATGAATCAGCAGCAGATATGTTGAATTCACTGCCACAAAATTTATGGTCACAGGGACCCACGGACGTTGGTAAATGTATTAATATCTCTCCCATCTCATTTCAGGTCTTACAAGGTCAACCCATATGGCAAAATCAGTATGCGCATAAGCCTGTGGCACAGGAGGGCATTGCTGATACCATTGAAGGGCTGCTTCAGGCAGGGGTATTAGAAAATTCTCACTCTACCTGGAACACTCCTATTCTCCCAGTTGAAAAGCAAAATACCGGTAAATATCGAATGGCCCATGATTTGAGGCGTGTCAATTCACGGATTTCCACCCCCACAGTACCCGTGCCTAACCCATACACTGCTTTATCTGCTCTCACATCACAACATTCATGGTTTACATGTATTGATTTGGCTAATGCATTTTTCTGTCTTCCTTTAGCAGAGGAGTGCAGGGATTTCTTCTCATTCACCTACAAGGGCACACAGCTGCGCTACACCCGGCTACCACAGGGGTTCATTTTGTCACCAGGTATTTTCAATCAGGTTTTGAAGGAACAACTACAAGGTTGTCCTCTTCCTCCAGGCGTCATTCTGATACAGTATGTAGATGACATATTGATAGCAGCACCAAATCCTGACAGTTGTCTGGAAGCTACAAAGAGTGTGTTGTTGAGCTTGTTGGAATGTGGATTTAAAGTGTCAAGACAAAAACTACAGTGTGCAAGACGTTATGTGTCCTTTTTGGGCCGTGTCATTACACCCACAGGTTCTGGCCTTTCTGCGTCGCACAGGGATTCCATCCTTCATCACCCCAAACCATGCACGGTAAAACAAATGTTATCATTTTTGGGTCTAACAGGATTCAGTAGACATTATATACCACAGTACAGTGAAAGGACAAAACCATTGCGTGCACTGGTTAATGAACAAGGTATGAGAAATCTTGCTGCACATTTATTGTGGACACAGGAAGCTGAGGAAGCATTCATTGCTTTGAAAAATGAACTCTCACATGCAGCTGATTTGGCAATACCTGATTACAACAAACGTTTCTACTTGGATGTTTCTGAAGCAGAACACACAGTAAATGGTGTTCTGTTTCAGAAAAAAGGGGGAGAAAGAAGGATACTCCTCTATGTCAGCATAATATTAGACCCAATGGAAAAAAGGCAACCAGCATGCACACGTCATGCTGCAGGAGTGGCAAAAATTTTGCAAAAAACAGCTCATGTGGTTATGGGACATTCATTGACTGTCCTGACCACACATAGCGTCATATTATATGTAAATTCTGCAGCATTCACTATGACCTCAATCAGACAGACAAGAATGGAAAAAATCCTATCAGCACCACACATCACATTCACACATGAAGGAATAAACATGGCAGATCAGATGTTGGATGGGGAACCACATGAATGTGAAAAAAGGGTCAGAAAGGATGTGAAGGTGAGGATAGATTTATCTGTGACACCACTGACTGACCCAGATGAAGTTTTGTTTACAGATGGATGTTGTTTTCGTCACCCCACAGAAGGATTGAAGGCAGGATATGCAGTTGTGAGACAAAAAGCAAATGGATTTGAGGAAGTGCTAAATGGGACATTGCAGGACAGACAATCAGCTCAGTTGGCTGAATTGACAGCTATGATCAAAGCATTGGAGTGGTCAGCAGGAAAAAAGGTTACCATTTATACAGATTCAGCTTATGTTGTTGGGTCAATCCACACAGAATTAGCACAATGGATTAGACAAGGTTTTTTGATAGCATCTCAGACTCCTATAAAGCATGAGACAGAAATGAAGAAATTAGCAGAAGTGCTAATTTTACCACGACAGCTAGCAGTGGTTAAGTGCAAAGGTCATGACAACAAAACAGAAACAGATGTGGCCAGAGGTAATCATGAGGCAGATAAAGCAGCAAAAAAGGCAGCAGGATATCAGCCATCGTTAATGTTGACACAAACAGGCAAGGAGGTTCAGGACATTTTGCCACAGATTGATGTAAATATGTTAATAGATGAACAGAGAAAAGCGTCTCCTGAAGAAAAAACAGTGTGGAAACAGAGAGGCGCCACAGAAAAAGAAGGGTTGTGGAGAGCACAGGATGGTAGACCAGTGTTACCCCCAGGAATCAGAGAAAATGTGTTACATGAAGCTCATGGATTAGCACATGTAGGAGCTAAACAAATGAACAGACATTTGAGTTACTGGTGGCATCCCTTTCTCCCTGATATGATACAAAATTTTGTAAAAGTTGTGCCATTTGTGTTTCTTACAATCCAAAACAGTGATCAAATTTTTGATAAATCAATACATCCCTACTTACGGATTTCCCAGGAGAATTAGATCAGATAATGGAACACATTTCAAAAATCAAGACCTACAAAAAGTGGAAAAATGCTAGGTCTAAAACATTCATTTGGAACAGTTTATCATCCTCAATCTCAGGGTAAGGTTGAGAGGATGAATCAAAACATTAAGGTAAAGCTTGCTAAGATCTGTAGCCAGACAGGAATGAACTGGTTGGATGCTTTGCCTATTGCCCTATTGATGGTTAGAAGTTCTGTTAACAACTTAACAGGTTTTACTCCTTATGAACTTTTAACAGGTCGTCAGTTCCCGGGATTGGGAGCACAATTGCAGTTGTGTGAGGAAGGAGAGCCAAGATGGGCTATAAACCATTCTATGACCAGCTAAGAGCTTTTGTGTCAGCTTTCTCACAACAGGTACAGGAAAAGAAGAAACCAGGAAGTGATTTAAAACCCACGGAACCAATCACAACAGAGTGGGTTCTCCTGAAGTGCATAAAAAGGAAGTGGTCAGAACCAAGGTGGACAGGACCATTCCAAGTAGTGGAAAGAACTTCACACGCTGTGAGGTTAAAAGGTAAAGGCGACACAGGGTATCACTGGAGTATGTGTGCAGCTGCTGAGGAACCAGGACGTACATTGAGTAACATCAGAAAGGACTTAAAGGACAGTAACCAGTGACTTTTTATATAATAAAAGTGTTCTGTAGTCATTAATTGCTTAAAGGTTTTTATTTGTTTGCTAAGAAGTATAAATCATCACATAATCAGTAATTAGTGAACTGTGTAATTGCATAACTGTGTGACTGTATGGTGAATGGCCTCTGGCATTAATAATCTCCTGGATGGATGACTGGAGAGAATGCTTGGAAAATGGAAAAATGTGATTGTTTCTATCATTAGATCCATTGTGTTATTGCTATCTTTGCATTTTGTGGGTGTTGTTGTGTCCCTTGTATTCGATCTCTTTGCCTCAGGGTCATCACTACGGCAGTGGAAGGTAAACAACCTCCTCCATACCAAATGCCACTATTAAAACCTGATGGATCAATTGCACTTGACATGGAATCAGACAAAGATGATGATGAGGAGGATTATGACGTGGCTCTGAAGGCTTAAAGGGTTTGAGTTATTGGTCTCATTTGGATGAGACCAAAAGGGGGAAATTGATGGGATAAAGTGATTAAAATAACCAAATAACAGTAATCTGTGTGATTTAAAATATCTGTGTGATCAATATAACCACATAGTAGTTAGTTGTGTGCTTCAAAATATATGTGTGTTCAATATAATCATATAACAGTTATTTGTGTGACTCAAAATGTTTGTATTCTGCTTATATCTAGGTAAAATGATCAATATACCATAATGGAAAATATTGCCAAGTGTGTGGTTCACTCTCTGCAAAATAGTGGACCTTTGTCTCATGAGGGAGAATAACAAACGCCTGGGATTTACGGAAAGGAGGCACAGTTGCGATAAGGAATGGCTGAGCTTGGCCTACGCTGACCTGGGAGGTGAAGTGACCTTCATGTGGAGACATTCGGCGCCAGGAACGATCCTCCCTGCACCAGACACCTGGACTGTCCACTCATTAAATGCATGCTTTGTTCTTTGTTCATGTGTGTACATATATTCCGGGTCAGGGGTAGCATAGCCAGTCAGACTTCATGAACTGACACGATCTGTTGCTGTCAGGGAGAGAATGTTTGACCCGGCGCTGTAACCTACTATATTCAACTTGCTTACTTAATAAATACATGTTCCAATTAAACTGAATCTCTTCCTTGGAAAACGAATCTGGGTAAACCATCTACACACATAGATAAGTTTTTAAAGGGTAGACTTAGATGGTTTTTTCTACTAAGGTTTTTCATCACAATATATTTTAAAACCTAACACGAACAACAAGATATCTATGATTAATGCGCTTTCCAATGAGCAGCAAGATAAAGGATGAATCAGGCAAGACACAAGCAGCTGTGTTTGAAAAGTTTCTATAATGGCGCTTGTTTTGACGAAATGACGAAATGAGTCGTGGGATACTGTTGTGTATAAGAATGTGTGCGTATGTGAAGCCGTGCCCACCCACTGGGTGACGTTAGGCAGGCACGGCCCTCGCTGTATATAAACCCCAGTTCTGTAATAAAGTTGACTTGTTGGCTGCATGAAGACTCGCCTCCTGCTCACTCATTTCCAAGCGTAACATATGGCGACGAAAAGACAAATGGAAGTGTGCTGGCTACCTCCACCACTGCTGCTGTTTCTGGAGCATGCTGGTGAGCCGGTGGTCCCGTGGCCGGAGTGGAGACGGTGTTTTAAAGAATACATCAGAGCACTGGGTCTCCATGGGCTTGATGGGAGATGGCGCCGGGCACTCCTGACTCATAACCTCGGTGCCGAGGGCCGGAGGATCCTTGAGTCGCTGGGCGTGAACGAGAGCTATGAGGATGCCATCAAGCAGATGGCCAACCACTTCGCTGAGTAAACGTGGACCAGGAGGCTATGGGTGATGGAACTATTGGCACCAGGGTCAAGCTAGTTAGCTTCAGGAGGCAAGCTACCCGTTCTGTGGTAATGGACGGGCTAGTGGACGAGCTAACTGCACGCCAAAACGAGGCTAAGGGCACCAAGCTGGAAGTTGAAGAGGGGCCAGGACAAAGTGAGGAAAAGTCCCCAGTCACTGAGGACAGCGAGCCTGCCATGGAGCCCAGCCTGACGCAGGACCACAGCACTGACTGGTCGGACGGCACGGTGCCTGAGGACAGCAGAGAGGAGGTGCGGCAGGATTCAGCCCCGCTGCTGGAGGCTGAACAGCGGAAGAGTGGGACCATGCAGGTTGAGGGCCCTGGGGAGGAACAGCCGCAGCCGGACACGGTGACAGTGGAGCTGAACACCGAGAGTGAGCGCATTGGGAGCAGCGACGAGGCACCTGAGTCGGACAGTGGAACCAACGAGAGCGATGCTGTGGACCCCGGGAGTGAGCAGCAGCAGCTGTGCGCCATGGAGGTCGGGCAGTGCCTCAGTGCCGGAGCTCCATGCGCCTGGGACAAGGGTGCTGGGCAGTACGGCGAGGTGCCCAAGGCAGTGAACAACACGAACGAGTGGGCTTTGGCTCTTCTCGAAGTACGGCCACTGGGGGCTGGAGCATTTGGAGCCATGACAGTGGTGTGTAAGGCAGTCGGAAATGGCCTGGCGGGCATGGATAGGCGGCGCACTGGACAACGGCACAGCGGGCCCGGGGGGAGAAGCGCCGAATGGCGAGAAAAGACATTTTCGCTAGGGAGGGGGGCTTCGACCCAGGGGGTAGACAGCAGCCTGGTGCACAGATGCTGTGGAGCTGCCCAGGTCTTCCGTGGCAGGTTGGAAGGTGGTGGCTGTTTAGGGATGTTGGTGTCACTTAAAATTTATATTTTGTGTAAATATCTATGTATGGCTGCACGGTGGCGCAGTGGTTTAGCACTGTGGCAGCACAGTTTACCCTCGGCCGGGGGATCGCAGGGATCATGAGATCGTGGGTTCGATCCCAGCCCCTGACCAACAGTGAGCTGTGTGGAGTTTGCATGTTCTCCCCGTGTTGCGTGGGTTTACTCCGGGATTTCTCCGGTTTCCTCCCACATACCAAAAACATGTAGGTTTAGGGCGCTCGCGCACGCAGCGACCGGCAGCCGGTGGCTTGTCACCAGACTGCAAACCAAATCTACCTACGGGTACAAATAAGTAACAAAAAAAAAAAAAAAAAAAAATAAATGTATATTTATATATGTGAATATGTGTATTTTGTATATATTGGTTGCTGGTGTGCATGTGGGTGAGAATGTGGATAATATTGGATTATTTTATGTATTTTAAAGAGACGTGGTCCAATTTTAGTTGTTCTTTGTATGAATGTGATAGGTTGTTTTAGTACAATATATTATTCCCCATGTTCTTAGTGTGCGATTCAGGTTCTAAATTTGGGAGGTTTCCAATGATGTGATTTCCCATTTTCTAAGGGGGAAGGGAACGTTGTGTATGAGAATGTGTGTGTATGTGAAGCCGTGCCCACCCACTGGGTGACGTTAGGCGGGCACGGCCCTCGCTGTATATAAACCCCAGTTCTGTAATAAAGTTGCTGGCTGCATGAAGATTCGCCTCCTGCTCACTCATTTCCAGATGTAACTGATACATACGTATAACCAAATGTATGTAAAACATCACATACGACCGCTTTTTGAGAAAATGATGCTTTGTTCGGAATGTTCACTCACTCACTCACTCCCTACTTGCTATACAGTGAATTTAGATATAGTGGACTGTATAGTAAACTCAATATAACAATAAAATTAACAGATTTCGGACACTACGGAGCTTGTTTTCGCGGCACGGTTAATGACATCATCATGGTGAGGCAGCAAAATGTAACAGACTAATGTTGGTAAAAAAACGAATACCTGCATGGAATTTGTAGTAAATATGCATTCAATCAAATTGTTTTTCCTGAATTAATAAACAGTTAAACAAGTTCAAGATTTTCTTACCTCTAAGAGGATTATCCGATTCCCGATGAACAAGTTTCCAAAATGGCACAATGAATCATGGGATACACAGAACCAAAACGGCCGATTGATGATCCAACCATGAATCAGCTTTAATACAATGTTGATTCATATGAATCAATGTTGTATCAATGTTGATTCATCACGTTGTTTAGACGAAACAAATCAGCATTGAAACAACGTTGATTTTACATTGCACAACATCATGACATAGATCAACGAGAATACAGCATTGAATCAACGTCTTGTGCCTGCTGGGAAATTACTTTTTTTTCCTTACCAACACCAATCCAGCCATTTTGCCTGGATCGAACCGAATACCAATACGGTGGATCAGATCGGCTCAGCCCTAGTTAGTATATTACCAATTTTCTCCGAAGTTTTAGAAAGGAAATCTGTTGCTGCACAGCAGTGTTGGGAGTAATGCAACGCGTTACTGTAACGCCACTACTTTTGCAGTAACGTGCTGTGTAACAAAATTACTGTTTAAAAATTCAGTAATGCATTACAGTTACTGAAATTTGATCAGATGCGTTACTCGTTTTATTAATATGGATATGTGGCGTAACATTATGTAGCTCACATATTCCTTGGCAGAGACTCAGACATGAGGGAACTTTGAGCTCGCAGTGTGTATTGACATCACGCCTCAAACGGACATTGAGTCTGGACCCCCTGCGGACTGGAGAAGAAGCGAGAAGATCTGAGAGTGGACCTGAAGAGACTGTCTGACTCCTGGGGTCAGACAGAGAAGCCGAGAGGACAATGGGAGGATTAGATGTGAATGGAATTCTGTGTTTGATGTGAATGTGATTTGTGTCTGATGTAACAGTATAAAGGTATGTGGTTTACCGCAGCTCGATCTCTTCATTCCCTGACTGAGAGAGGAGCTCTCTCAGTCAGGGAAACACGAAAATATAGCGCGTTTGACAGGGAACTGCTAGCGCTCCACCTGGCCATTCGCCATTTCCAGTTCTGGTTGGAAGGGCGGCGTTTCACCGCGTTTGTCGACCACAAACCGTTAACCTTTGCAATGTCCAAAGTCTCTGAACCATGGTCAGGCTGACAGCAGAGGCAGCTGACCGCAATTTCAGAATTCACCACCGATATACAGCACGTAGCCGGTAAATTTAATGTGGTGGCGGACTGCCTCTCGCGAGCGGTAACAGTGCCTGTCCGCGCGGATGGGGGCTGTAGCGCCGCAGACGCGGAGCGCGGTAACAGCGCGGACGCGCACGCGGCTCCGGTGCACGTAGGGCTAGATTACGCGGCCATGGCAGCAGAGCAGGGCGAAGACACAGACGTGCGCGCGCTCCTGTCTGGACCAACAGGGTTAAGGCTGGAGAACGTAAGTTTACAAACCGGTTCACCCCCGCTTATTTGCGATGTATACCGGTGGTACCGGCCACGTGGCGCCGTTGTGTTTTTGACGCGGTGCACTCCCTAGCACACCCGGGAGTACGCGCTTCAGTGAAAATAGTAGCAGAGAAGTTTGTTTGGCCGAGCCTGCGCAAGCACGTGAAGGAGTGGGCGAGAGCTTGCATGTCCTGCCAGCGGGCCAAAGTTCACAGACACACAAAAGCCCCTTTAGAACCTTTCCACATCCGGGCTAAGAGGTTTGATCATGTGCACATAGATCTAGTGGGACCCCTGCCGCCCTCGCAGGGGTTCACACATCTCCTGACAATGGTGGACCGGACCACGCATTGGCCGGAAGTGGTCCCATTGCAGTCTACCACAGCAGCAGAGGTAACTCGCGTTTTTTTAACAGCCTGGGTAGCGCGGTTCGGAGTCCCGTCGGACATTACGTCCGATAGGGGTCCGCAGTTCATTTCAGAGCTATGGTCAGCCATGGCCAGCGGCTTAGGGGCAACAGCCCATCGCACCACCGCTTATCACCCACAGGCCAACGGTTTATGCGAGCGTTTTCACAGGTCGTTGAAGGCATCCCTCAGAGCGTCGCTCACGGATACAAATTGGGTAAACAAACTACCATGGGTTTTATTGGGGTTGCGTTCGGCACCCAAGGAGGATTTAGATGCCTCACCTGCTGAATTAGTTTTTACTCAACCTCTCAGGCTGCCAGGAGAATTCCTGCCAGCCCATGCAGCACCCGAGCGCCCCCCCGGTGCGGGGACCTCTATGCGGCACGGGGGCAGAAATACTCCCGGGACCCGCTCATCACACTTTTCCGCAGGTTTTTGTTCCCAAGGCTTTGCAAAACGCAGAGTTTGTTTTTGTCAGGCACGACGCCCAGCGTCACAGCCTCCGCCCACCTTACGATGGTCCGTTCCGAGTGCTGGAAACCGGGGAGAAATATTTTGTGCTGGACTTGGGGGGCAGGAAAGAGACAATCAGTGTTGACAGATTAAAGCCTGCTTTTGTGTTACGTGACGAACCTGTACGGCCGGCAGGGGCGCCTCGACGCGGCAGGCCTCCCAAGGGACAGCCCCTAGTTCCCCAGCAGGGGGTAAATAACCCTTCTCCCCCTCATTCCACAGGCGCACCACAGGACGGCACAACACAGGCTGCGAAGCCTGCGTTTAGCAGATTCGGGAGGAGATTGAAGCCTAAGCAACGGGCAGAGTGATGTGTATTTTGATGAACCCATGTAAATTGTGCTGTAGATCCTGCAAAGGGGGGGGGGGGGGTGATGTAAGGGTGTAATGTGTATGACTGCCCATTATGGACATGAAGTCGGTGTGTGTGTCCATTCTTGACATAGTGTGTATGACTGTCCATTATTGACATAAGGTGTATAGCGGGTAGAGTAATGTTGGTGTAAGTCCGTTCTTGGGCGTTTCGGGGGGAGTGATGTGGCGTAACATTATGTAGCTCACATATTCCTTGGCAGAGACCCAGACATGAGGGAACTTTGAGCTCGCAGTGTGTATTGACATCACGCCTCAAACGGACATTGAGTCTGGACCCCCTGCGGACTGGAGAAGAAGCGAGAAGATCTGAGAGTGGACCTGAAGAGACTGTCTGACTCCTGGGGTCAGACAGAGAAGCCGAGAGGACAATGGGAGGATTAGATGTGAATGGAATTCTGTGTTTGATGTGAATGTGATTTGTGTCTGATGTAACAGTATAAAGGTATGTGGTTTACCGCAGCTCGATCTCTTCATTCCCTGACTGAGAGAGGAGCTGTAGGACTTGAGATGAAATAAACCAATACTGAAAAATCATTCAGTCTCTTCATTTCGAGGTTCCTACAGATAGATATTTTAGCGCAAATATACGATCATACAACTTGCAGTTGCTAGACACCCTCCTCGTCAGCTACCAACTGGGGATGAATACGCAGTTTTGGTGGCTATCGGCAGGACAACTGCCATCCCCAGCACCACCAGCGGCCTCAAGCCACTGGAGGTTGTCATGCCAAAGGCAAAGGCAAGCAAATAAATAAACAAATAAATATAAACTGACACTACCGTAACTGACGCAGCCGTCACACAGTCTCCTCTGGGGGTCCGTTTCCTGTCCTGCCCCAGTTCACGTCACAACCCGGTGAAGAAATGCTGTGGCGGTGGCAACTTCTCATATTGAGCCCTGATCACCTGTTGTCCAAGCGATAAGTAGCCTCTCTCTGGTTCCAAAGTTGTCATAGCCAGGAGCGGCACTGGGGTTAAGCTCCCAGTGCTCATAAAATGCTCCTTATGGCGTGCGTCTCGAAAAGCTTCTGACAACTAAATCCAACTCCTAGCCTGCCCGTGTGGTTTAGTCTCTAAGCCTGGCGGAACTGCTTTTACTAATAGGAGAAGGGGCGAGGGCGGATATCTGGCGCCTTAAAACCAGATGCTTCGGGTAGATGGTGGCTCGTCAACCTGGGAAGGTAGCCCATCTAGGGGAAGGTAAAGCCTGATTTCAAACCTCCACTGCCTTGCGGCATACCCGGTCACAGGAAAGGCTTCGGGAGTCAACCCTGAGGAAAAATCCGGAGTCGGAGCCCCTAAGGCAGTTCTATGTTGTGCTCAACATCGTTCTGGCAGCTCCTGCAACGGCACTGGTGCCAAACTGTAGCAGCCCTGCTGTTCCTTTGGATTCATCAGTGACGTGGAGAGGGGGGACATGCTGCATGGGCAACATCTTGTCCTCCATATCTTCCTGCCCAGGCTTGAATCCTACCAACGCCCAACGCTGGAAGGTAGAACACCGGATCACTGGAGAGGACACTCCAGCTTCGCCTTTGGCGTAGACAAAACACGGGGAATGACAGTTACCGGTTATAAGCCACCGCTCAATTGGCATAGAGCGCGGCGCCAGGGGTTATTCCCGACAGTGGGAGGGATCATCGGATCTCACTGGACAGCTACCGCCCGCCTCAAGCTGGGCAGCCCCCAGCCAATAAGGTGTTGTCCCGCCACAGCTTGCTTTCCTCATTGGGTGCATGGGGATGAGGACAAGTCCGAACAGCAGGCTGAGAACCTTTGCACCAGGCAAGACAATAAAACCAAAGAGGCCAACTCTAAAACTGGGAACTTGGAACGTTCGCACTATGATGACAGGACTCGCTGCTAACCTCAAGGACATCAACGACACCAGGAAGACTGCCATCATCAATAATGAGCCCGAAGAGACTGGGAGTGGATATTGCCACTCTCCAGGAAACACGGTTGGCTGACGCAGGCACACTGAAAGAGAAGGACTACACGTTCTACTGGCAGGGAAAGGGCAGTGACGAACACAGGGATCACAGAGTGGGCTTCGCAGTGAAGAACACCTTGCTGAAGATGGTGGAACCGGGCAGCACTGGCTCTGCACGACTCCTCACCCTCCGCCTCAACACCACTCAAGGCCCAGTCACCCTCGTCAGTGTGTATGCCCCAACACTGACAGCCACACCAGAGGCAAAAGACGAGTTCTACGAGAATCTCGCAACAACTGTCAGGATCATCCCCAACTCTGAACAACTCATTCTCCTTGGAGACTTCAATGCCAGAGTGGGTGCTGACCACGACTCCTGGCCCTCCTGTCTTGGACCTTTTGACGTGGGCAGAATGAACGACAACAGACAGCGGCTGCTCGAGTTTTGCACATATCACAATCTGTGCATCACAAACTCGTTCTTCAAGACCAAGCCCCAACACAAGGTTTCCTGGCAACATCCACGCTCAAAGCACTGGCACCAGCTAGACTTGATCCTGACCAGGCGCACCTCACTGAAGAACATGCTAATCACCCGTTCATTCCAGAGTGCAGATTGCGACACAGACCATTCATTGGTGTGTTGCAAGGTCAAGCTGCAGCTGAAGAAATTCCATCATGCTAGACAGCCTGGAAAGGCACGGATTGACACCAGCAAGATGGCTCAACCAGAACTTGTTGAGCAGTTTGCCTCCACCTTTGAGAAGGAACTTGGTGTACCACAAGAAGGAGAATCTGCAAAGCAGAAGTGGGAAGAGCTGCGAAACACCATCCACCACACAGCCTTGGCTACCTTTGGGAGGAAGACCTCGAAGTCACAGGACTGGTTTGATGCCAAGTTGACCGAGATGAACCCCGTCATTGAAGCCAAGCGCTCAGCACTTGCTGAGTACAAGAAGTACCCAAACGAGAAGAATCTCCAGATTCTCAGGGCTGCGAGAAGCAAAGTTCAGCAGACTGCTCGGCGCTGTGCCAACGAGTACTGGACTCAGCTCAGCCAAGACATTCAAACCGCTGCCATAACAGGGAACATCCATGGTATATACGATGGCATCAAGAAAGCACTTGGTCCGGCTCAGAGCAAGACGGCCCCCCTCAAATCTTCCAGTGGGGAGATGATCACACAAAAGAACAAGCAGATGGAGAGATGGGTGGAACACTACTCTGACCTCTACTCCAGACAGAACACCGTGACACCGTCAGCCCTTGATGCCATCAACTGCCTGCCATCCATGGATGAACTTGACGCCGAGCCAACCATCGACGAACTCAGCAAGGCCATTGATAGCTTGGCCGCTGGCAAGGCACCCGGCAACGACGGCATACCCCCTGACCTGATCAAGCACTGCAAGACCACCCTACTGCTGCCATTGCATGACGTCCTCTGCCAGTGTTGGAAGGAAGGTGCCGTACCACAGGACATGAGGGACGCCAAGATCATCACCCTCTACAAAAACAAAGGGGAGAGAAGCGACTGCAACAACTACAGGGGCATCTCCCTCCTCACCGTTGTTGGCAAAGTCTACGCACGAGTTGTTCTCGTTCGTCTACAGAAGCTTGCTGAAAGTGTCTACCCCGAGTCTCAGTGTGGCTTCCGCGCTGAGGGATCAACGGTAGACATGATATTCTCCATCCACCAACTCCAGGAGAAACGCAGAGAACAGAACATGCCCCTGTACGTTGCCTTCATCGACCTCACCAAAGCGTTCGATCTGGTCAGCAAAGAGGGCCTTTTCAAGATCCTGCCAAAGATAGGATGCCCACCAAAGTTGCAAAGCCTCATCGAATCGTTTCACACCAACATGCAGGGGATAGTGCAGCACGATGGCAGCGTCTCAGAGCCATTCAACATACGCAGCAGAGTGAAACAGGGCTGTGTACTTGCGCCAACCCTCTTTGGGATTTTCTTTGCTATGCTCCTGAGGCATGCCTTCAGCACAGCAACAGAGGGAATCTACCTGCACACAAGATCTGACGGCAGGCTTTTCAACCTCGCCCGCCTGAAAGCCAGAACCAAAGTACACGAGGCTCTAATCAGAGACATGCTGTTCGCAGACGACGCTGCAGTCGCAACCCACACACAGCAGGAGCTTCAGACCCTGATGGATCGCTTCTCCCAGGCATGCAAGGACTTCGGGCTTACCATCAGCCTGAAGAAGACTAACGTCTTGGCGCAAGGCACGGAAGCACCACCAACCATCACCATCGACGACTACGAGCTGGAGGTCGTGAATCAGTTCACGTACCTGGGGTCCACGTTCAGCAACAACCTCTCCCTTGATACAGAGATCAACAAGAGGATTGGAAAATCAGCCTTCACACTCGCTCACCTCACCACACGAGTGTGGGAGAATCCCAAACTCTCTGTCAAGACGAAGATGGCAGTGTACAACGCCTGCGTCATCAGCACACTGCTCTATGGGAGTGAGACGTGGACAACATATGCCCGGCAGGAAAAGAGACTGAACTCCTTCCACTTGCGCTGCATTCGCCACATCCTGGACATATCCTGGCAGGACAAACTGCCCAACACAGAAGTTCTGTTCCGCGCCAGCCTTCCCTCCATGTTCACTCTACTCAGGCAGCGCAGGTTCCGCTGGCTAGGCCACGTTCACCGTATGGAGGATGGCAGAATCCCCAAAGACGTCCTCTACGGAGAACTGGCAACTGGCAGGAGAGACGTTGGCCGCCCACAGCTGCGCTTTAGAGACGTCTGCAAGAGAGACATGAAAGCCCTGGAGATCAACACAGAGCGCTGGGAGGACCTTGCAACGGACCACAACAAATGGAGAGGCACCCTGACCAGACAGCTCAAGGCGAGTGAAAAGAGACTGACTGCTGCAGCAGATGAAAAAAGGACCCGCAGGAAGAACCGTCACAGACCCAGCAGCACGGAGACCACCCACAAGTGCGACCTGTGTGACAGGGACTGCCATTCGAGCATCGGCCTGTTCAGCCACAGGCGGTGCTGTTCCAGCAGAGTAGACATTTAGGATTCTCTTCCATGGTCATCTTAGACCGACGGAGGCCGACAAAGTAGCCTCTAACAGCTCCTACCTCTGTGGTTAAACATGAGTATTTTTGAGCAAGAAGCTCACATTTAATGTCCGCATTAAATTCATTTAAAGTTTTCTTATGCACAGAGAAAAAGTGACTGTGATTTGTTGCAGTAAGCGGTGAACTTTCATTTATCTGCTCTTTCTGTTTTATTTTATCTCATTCATTTACATGCTGTTGTGATCTGCAACTTTTTTATGGAAGTAAATCCTATAAATATGCGTTTTTAATGGGCTGGCCCAGGGGTGTCAAACATATGGCTCGTGGGCCAAAAATGGCCCACCACGGGGCCCAAAATTTTCTCTGTGAATTCACAGCTTTATTTCTAGTAAATTTCTGATTTTCTACTGATTACAATAGCTTGTGTAAATCTGAGACATCTATTCTCCGTAAGATGAGACTTTTTTTCTCATCAGTTTTCTTTTTCTTCTTTTTTCTGAGAACAAGGGGCCCTTGATCTTGTTGTGTGTGCAAGATGATTTAAGTATGCATTTAAAAGTAACTTGAAAGTTACTTTTCCAAGTAACTAGTTACTTTAATCATGCAGTATCTCAAAAGTAACTGACCTACTTTTGAAAAGAAGTAACTAGTAACTAGTTACTATTTTTAAGTAACTTGCCCAGCACTGCTGCACAGTTATTAGAGTAGTATATGGAGTCTAATAATTACTTACATCTTCTCTGTTCAGGTTCAGGTTCAGGTTCAGGTTACTTTATTTGTACCCGTAGGTAGATTTGTTTTGTAGTCTGGTGACATCCTTTCTGTGGCTTCTGACCAAATTATTCAGCTGTAGAAGTGCTAACTTCTATTTGACTGAACAAATAATTAACAAAAAAATCAATAGATCAAGGTCAGGTTGTGGGAGTTGTTTTACTGGACCTAAAAAAAAAAAAAGTTTTAGATGCAGTGAATCATCACATTTTAGTCACAAAAATATCTAGATTATTTTTTCTAATCCGGCCATGTAATGTTTTTCATCTTATCTGTGTGACAGACAATGTGTAGTGATGATTAATGAAAGACCTTCTTTCTCAGCCTCTTAAAATTCTAGTGTTCCACCCACAAAACGTTTCACATTGGCTGGAATTTGGCAGGAGTGGTAAGGGGTTAAAACCCATAAGCACACCATGTTTTAGTGAATAGGACCTTTGAAAAATGATTAGATCATTTTAAGTGGTGCTAAACACAAGCCTCTGTGGGTAAATGAGGAGCAAAGCATTGCTGTACTGTACGTGAATGGCACATAGAAAGGAAACATTTGGGAGAGGCTGAGATAAGGTGTGTGCCTCTGGCTGCTGCAACCCAGCTCTGCCCCCAGTCCAAGGGCTAGCAGTCCTCCGCCAGCCTTTCATCTGATTGCATACGCATATCAGTGTTACAGTCAAACAAGCACTTGTGTTGTCTACTGAGCTGACTGTGTTTTGGGTTGTTTTTCCTTATATATCTTCCATGAGCTTGTAAGTATCTACTCGCTCGCAGCGTTCAAGTACAATACATCCTCAGTAGGAATAATTAAATTTTTTGTGTCTTTTCCACATGGAACGTATCTGTGTGAACAACACTTGAGCAATCACTCAGAAATTTCCTTCATCCCATCCAAAGAGATTAACAAATCACATTTTGGAGGAACCACTAAATGTTGGGAGGCTCAACATACTGTCACATTGCATGACACGGTGGCAGGCCACACTGAATTTGCGTCACTCCCAAAAGTGAGTGGCGATTCCGCTCTTCCACCCATCTTACAAGGCCTCAAGAGGAGGGTGGTAATCACTGCAATTACGTCCTCCTAATTAAGGCTTTGCTTGCTAGTGTCTTAATGGAGCACACAATGCTGACAAATTAATCCATGCAAGGATAATAAATCTGATTTGACAAAGCACAAAATCATTAACCCCGTGACCCGCTGACAGCATCCAGCCATGTGTGTGAGATGTGCTGATTGGATGCAGCTGTGGACGGGGCTCTTGTCAGCATCTGTCTTTGAAATAATTAGGTTTTCATTTTCAAGTTCGATGTGTTGCTGCGATGGTGTTGAGCATGTTTTTAGACTGTTAACGAAGCATCAAATCGTATTAAATATGTACAGTGTCCACCCCGCAAACTGTTACATGCAAACAAGAATTTCTTCATAGCAAAACACTATCAGTTATACATTTTAACATGAATTTCTTACAGTCACAAATTTCAAGGCATTATTTTACTGGGGGAAACAGTTATAGTACTTATGCACAAGGTAACGCACCCTCTCTATGTCTATCCATCTCTCATACTGGAGTATCAGTCAAAGGCAATTTCATACAAAGGTATCACTGTTGGTGCAGTTATAGAGCTGTATTTTACAGTCTAGTCTGATGTCTATAGAGAGCCTAAGTCACGTCCCTGCAACTTCTGCATATGGGACCTTAAATCAAAAAAAAAAAAAAACCTCTATTGAAATGAATGGCAAGAGTGAAATTACACTGATCAACACTAAATTTATTGTCTAAGTTTTTTTTTTAGCTGATTTAGGACAATTTTGATGTGCTGAATCCAAAAATTAGGTCAACTTTTTGAACTATGGCCACATGTTTTTTACATTTTTGTTTACATGTATGGGTATTTTCGCTTTATATGATGCAAAATTATTTTATATTTCTTGAAATTCTCTGAATTTTGAACAATTTACATGTACTTACCTTTATGTAATGTAATGTATACTTTATGTAATGTAATGTATACTATTCAATTTAAAGTACAACTGTACAACTGCTGTACAACTACTTACAACTTAGCATAAAAACCTGACCTGATTGAGAGAAACGGATGTCATTTTTGGATTCAGCGGTGCAAAACTGTCTTAAATCATCTATTTACCTTTTGTTCTTATTAAAGACAAAAATAGAAAGGAGATGTGTTTACCTTCTTTACATGTTTCAACTGTTCACTGCAGCCTTCTTCAGAAGTGTCAGCTGATTGCTGCCAGGTGTCATTTTATCAGCTGACTTCCGTAGACGGGGCCAGCCCAGCAGACCTGTCAGATCCACCAAGCCGGCCCCACTTTCCACTGTCCGATGGTCTCTGGAGAATGTGGTCCCAGGTGTGGGAAAGCATAAAGACCCCCTCATCCCGTTTCATGGTATCTTTTCCCCGCTTCCTGATCTCTATGGCCTCCTTGATCCAGCGTTTGTGTCCCTTGCTCTCCGATCCAATAATTTGTGCGTTGTCTCAGTCCATGATGTGATTACTTCTTTTGCAGTGATCTGATATTGCTGATTTTAATGTTTCTTGTTCTGCCTTTTCTTTTTGTGATCTTGTGAGTCGTCCTTGTGTTTCCTTCTCACATTCCTTCTGATGTTCTTTTTTTTTGTGGTGAATGATCTTCCAGTTTCTCCAATGTAGGTTTTGTTGCATGATCTGCATGATATTTCATATATTACATTGCATTTTTTGTCTTGTTCTATTCTGTCCTTGGGGTGTACTAATAACTGTCTTAATTTTTTGTGTGGTTTTACCACTGTGTTTATTTTGTATTTTTTCATGATCCTTTGAATTGGTTCCGTGATCCCTCAGATGTATGGTATAGTTATGGTGTCCTTGCGTTTGATTTCGGCTTTTGATCTGTGTTTTGTTTCCTGTTTGTTTTCTTTGTTTTTGACCTGCTGTTTCCCTTTGTTTATGGCCCATACTGGATATTGGCAGCGTATAAGTGCATGTTTTATGTGGTTTTCTCCTCCTGTCTGTCTTCTTGGTCTGTGATGATGGTGGTCCATTCATATAACGTCCTGACTACTGATAGTTTGTGTGCTGTGGGGTGTTCTGATGTCCATAGTAGGTATTGATCTGTGTGGGTTGGTTTCCTGTAGACTGTGATTTTTATGCTGCCGTCATCGTTGTGGTGGATTTTCATGTACAGAAAGGCTATGGTGCCATTTTCTTCCTCTTCGTGTGTGAATTTTATATTCCCAGTGCTGTCCATGCTGTTCAGATGGTCAGTGAGTTCTTGTGTGTGTCCTTTCCTTATTTTTTCCAGAATGTCGTCCACGTATCTTTTCCATAGGTTTACATTGTGTGGGTGCTGTGTTGATGGCTTTGTTTTCCAGATCCTCCATGAAAAACACTTCTCATGATAGCTGATAGTAGGTCTCCCATTGCAAATCCTCCTTTTTGTCTGCAGATTTTTTCTCTGTATTTATTTATTTATTTAGCGAATGCAAAGTCCTTAAGCCAAGCAGTTGCCTCCTGGTTTGCTGTATGGAGGGTGTGTAATCCTCCTTCCAGTCTTTGGAGCGGGCAAGCCTCTATGAGCTTCTCTGTATTGAAAATAGGTGGATATTGCAACAAATTGTAATAGTTCAGATATGTCGTCAACTGTGAGATTGGTTCGTCTTTTAAGGGTACTGTCATTACTGAGGCGTTCTTGCACTATGTGTAGAGTGACATCAACAGGGGTCTTTGTGAATAATGAAATGACATCATGTGAAATGAGGATCTCGTCTGATTCTATTTTCATATTTTTGAGTTCTTGTGCCAGCTCTTTTGAGTTTTTGCAGTGGAATTCTGATAGTCCAAGGAGGGGTTTGATGATTTCAACCAGGGCTATTGATAAGTTGTATGTAACTGATCCGATACTGTCTAATATTGGCCACAGTGGGATATCCTTCTTATGTATTTTTGGGGTTCCATAGATCCAGGGGGTGATGCTAGCTGTGGGTATCAGGTGATCGTATGCGTCCTTTGTGATTTTTTTTGCTTTCTAATAGGGGTTTAAGAAGGGCTTTTAGCATTTTATTCTTTTCTTCTATGGGGTTTGTTTAAATGATTTCATATGTGCTGTTGTTTGCCAACATGGTTTCCATTTGTTTTTTTATGTTTCCGTGTCCATTACTACTGTGGTTCTGCCTTTATCTGTTGGGAGGATTGTGATTGTTTTAATTAAATTAATTAAATCACCCTTATTGTCATTCAACCGTACAACCAATCATGTACAGTAGAACGAGATTGTGCTTTACCTATTACAGTGTCAATCACACACACCCCAAGTGCAGAATCAGAGGGCCACTGCCATGCAAAGAGCTGCCACAGATTTCCCTCCTCCATACCATTATTGCTGAGCACCAAGCTGGATGGCAGGAAGTTCCACTTTTATATGGTCTTTGGCATGACCTGGCCGGGATTTGAACCCCTGCCTCCCGGGTGTGGGGCGGGTGCTCTACCAACTGAGCCATGTTGCTTTGTGTGGTAATTTGGCCATTTTGAGGATTCCTGCGACTGCGTGTCGGAGTGTTTCTTTTTGCTCTTGGTCCTGGATTTTTTCACATGTGAGTTCTGTTGCAAGGATGTATTCTTCTTGGGGTATTCTGGCTGGTGTGATGGCGAAATTCAGTCCTCTGCTCAGCACTTTTTTTTCCGTGTCCGTGAGTGTGCGTTTTGATAAGTTTTTGACCCACTTAGCGTTCGTTTCCGTGTGTGTTTGTCTTCGCTCGTTCTTCCTTTCTGTGAGATTTTTTAGTTTCTTTAAATGGCGGTTTTTCATTATAATGAATTCCTGTTCGTGTGCGTGTTTTAATTGTGCTTCTATATGCTCCTGCGTTTCCTGGTCGGTCGGGTAGTGTTTCTTGAAAATGTTCATTTTCTCCTTGATCTGGTTGTTAATTCTGTCCATTTTGTTTGCTGTCATTCTTATCCGTTCTTTGATCAGGTCTTTCCGTGATTTATTGATCATTTTCTCTGCGTTTTTGGTTGGGATTGGATTTTTTATGTTGAGGCTTGCTGGTGTGATGTCCTCATCTCTGCAACAGAGATTAAATCTCAGGTGGTTTCTGTAGTGTGCCAGTGTTTTCTCCAATTTATCCAGCCGGCGGAAGTCTTTGATGCAATTTTGTCCATAACTTCCACGTAATAGCTCAAGTAGGTTCATTTTGTCTTCTTTTAATTGTTTACCTTTTGTTCTTATTAAAAACAAAAATAGAAAGGAGATGTTTTTACCATCTTTACATGTTTCGACTGTTCACTGCAGCCTTTGTCAGAAGTGTCAGCTGATTGCTGCCAGGTGTCATTTTATCAGCTGACTTTCGTAGGCAGGGCCGGCTCAGTGGATCTGACAGGTCTGCTGGGACAGCCATGCAGACCAATTTGATGCAGTGTGCAGCATATGGTCTGAGCACTGACAGGCTGACCCCTACCCCTTCAACCTCTGCAGCAATGCTGGTGCACTCATACGTCTATTTTCAAAAGACAGCCTCTGGATATGACGCTGAGCATGTGCACTCAACTTCTTTGGTCGACCATGGCGAGGCCTGTTCTGAGTGGAACCTGTCCTGTTAAACTGCTGTATGTATTGTATGTATGTATGTATGTATGTATGTATGTATGTATGTATGTGTAAAATTCAGTCAGGATCAAAAGATAATTTCGTGTCTACCATCCTTTTCAATGGAGATTTTTTCTGATTTAAGGTCCCGTATGGGGAAGTAGAGGGGGCATGACTTAGGCTCTCTATTGACATCAGACTAGACTGTCAAAATATGGCCCTATAACCGTGCCAACAGTGATATCTTTTTCCTATTGTGGCTGCACAAGGTGCATTTGTGGGCATGTCTGAATTCACTTCACTATTTCAGCACCACAAAAACGAATTTTGGGCTGGGCACAAAGTAGAAATAGGCTGTCCTAACACTCTTAATTATTCAGCGGTGTGTTTGGGGTGTAACGGGAAATAAACCAATCACTGTCTTTGCTCTCATTCTTTTTAATAAACAGATGTGCGAGATCCAAGGCTTAATACTAATATAATATGACAGTGTTTAAATGGGAGGACAAATCTGTTTTGTGACTTTTTACCTGTGAATTGAAAGGATTTTTTCTTGTAGATCTGAAACTTTTTTCTTGCAAATTTGTAGCTTTTTTCTCATTAATTTATAATATTTTTCTTGTACATTTTCAGCTTTTTTTGAAAATTTACAATGCTGATCTGGATGCTCGTTAAATTTATATTCAACGCAATTAAATTGTAATTTATGACTTTTTGAATGGTTAAATTGGCATCTTTAGTTATAGTTTTGCTCCTTTATTCTTGCAAATTTACCCCTAATTTACATTTATGCATTTGTACCAATCATCCCCCTTGTTGAATAACAAATTGCAGCAACTTTAACCAAAATAAATGTATAGTTAATTTCTTAACAGATTTTTAGCAGTAGATTTAGAACAAATTTATGAGCCAGATTTGACCTACATAACATGTGAGCAAATGTAAAGGATTTCCTTGATGACATAGAGCTTAAAAAAGTGAATGTAATTGTGAGAAACCTTCAATCTCCAACGTTACCAACAAGCCCAGCAGGCAGGGCTTCTTTCTAGACTTTGTGTGCTTTAGTTAAACAACCATACACGATTCCGTGCCATTGTTCCGTCTTTGTGCATCTCCTTTTCTCAGTTTTTTTCCCCTCAAACTCCTGTTGTCACTCTCTCCGCCTACGTACATGTTTACAGCACAGAGAATCTTTTTGTTGGGGGATGTTAAAAGCCATACAGGAAACTGCTAACTGTTGCAAAAGTTGACAATGCAGGTTTAGAGAAAATGACTGCCTCCAAAAATGTAAATATAATGCATGAGCAGATGGATCACAAGTCAGAAAACAGGCAGGAGAGTGTTACAGCATCCGAGCATGAATTCACTGAAGGCTGACACACCAAAAAGCTAAAAAAGGGCCAGATTTATTCTCTGAGATTAATAGTTCTGAAATGATCAAATCCTAAACAATGAAAACAAGAGTATGACTAGCTTTTTAGGGGGGCATACGCAAGATTTTCAGTAAGGGTCCTTATTTTTGGAACTGGGAAGAGTTCAAACCCCTGATGATTGGGGGGAAATCTATTCCCTTTCAGACAAATACATTAAATATTAAAAATAAACTTGGGTCATTGCCTAGGTGAAATGAAAAAAAACCCATTGCATAGAATAATAGCATCTAAATGAACTTTGCAAATCACCCCCCCCCCCAAAAAAAAGAAACAGTTGGACTTTTACATTATAAAAGTAACAAATTTTCATGCAAAAAGTTACAAATGTGGAGAAACAAAGTACCAAATTCATGAGAAAAAAGTTGTAGGATTATGGGAAAAGTTACAACGTTATGAAAAAGTCCCAAGTTTTATGAGAAAAGTTTCAAATTTAGAAGAAAAAGCTACAAATTTACAATGAAAAAGTGGCAGTCACAAGAAAACAGTCACAAATTTGACAAAAAGTTGAAAATTTACAAGAAAACTTTTCAAATGTACAAGAAAAATGTTTCAAATTTATGAGAAGAAAGTTGAAAATTTGTGGAAAAAAGTTGCAGATGACAAGAAAAAAGTAGGAACTATATGAGCAAAAAAAGTTGCAAGATTATGCGAAAAAAGTTTCCAATTTACAAGAAAAAAAATCTGCAAATTCATGAGGAAAAAGGATGCAAATTTACATGAAGGGTCACAATTTTATGGAAAAAAGTAAAACTTAAAAGAAAAATATACCAAATTTAAGAGGGAAAAAAAGATTTTGAAGGTAATTTTAATTCTCAACCAAGAAAATGTTGATGGTATTGAATTTTTTAAAATCACCCTTATTGTTATTCAACCGTACAACCAATCATGTACAGCCAAACGAGATTGTGCTTTACCTATCTACAGTGTAAATCACACACACCCCAAGTGCAGAATCAGAGGGCTGCTGCCTTATCCAGCCGGCGGAAGTCTTTGATGCAATTTTGTCCATAACTTCACACACACCCCAAGTGCAGGCGCCGCCACAGAGTTCCCTCCTCCATTCCATTTATTGCTGAGCACCAAGCTGGATGGCAGGAAGTTCCACTTTTATATGGTCTTCGGCATGACCCGGCCGGGATTTGAACCCCTGCCTCCCGGGTGTGGGGCGGATGCTCTGCCAACTGAGCCACCACTCCGGTGGTGGTGGAATTTGTAGCTTGGGTGAGGGAACCTGTTGCATCTGTGTACTCTGCTTTATAGCCAGAAATGGCTTTGATGACAACGGAATCACCTCTGTCTGGCTTTCTGTCTGTGTGTCCATCTGCCCATCCCTCCATACTAAAATGTATTTCCCAAAAGCTGGTGAATTGAGCAATATTGTTTTGGAATGTTTTGTGTTGATCTTTCAAACACTTTAAATGCTATTGTACAGTGGTGTGAAAAAGTGTTTGCCCCTTCCTGATTTCTCATTTTTTTGTAAGATTGCCACTGTCATGTGTCTGAGCTCATGTTTTTACTGACCCTCAGACCCTCGCTTTATTTCGAAGTATCGTTTGTCTTTTAGTTGATTTTTGTCTATTTCTGTATTTGCTTTGTGGGTTGTTTACTTTTGTGTCTCCTCTTCCCAGACATTCCCACCACTGCCCACAGGTTGTCTCCAGGTCATCTCAGCTGTGGGGAGTTGGCTTGATTTGGTTACCGGCTCCCTCAGCCTGCCCGCACCTGTGCCTTATTTAACTGTATGGTATTTAAGCACTGCTGATTCACTGTTGCAGTGTGACTATTTTGGATTGTCTTCTCTATTCTCCACTTCTCTCAGCCTCTGATGTTTTACTTCTCCAGAGCACTCATTGCTCATAGGCTCTACTTGTAAGTTATTCTTGTTTGCATTTTAGTATTGTCAGCACGGTTTTTGCATTGTTATGCTCTTTTAGTTAATAAATGTCACAGACACAATTCAGCGCCTGGGCCTGTCCTTCTGCCCCACAGGGGCATTCATGACAGCCACGCTTAAATGTTTCAGATCATCAAACAAATTTAAATATTAGACAAATATAGCACAAGTAAACACAAAATGCAGTTTTTAAATGAAAGTGTTTATTATTAAGGGTTAAAAAAAAAACCTTCATGGCCCTGTGTGAAAAAGTGATTGCCTCCTCCTGTTAAAACATAAATTAACTGTGGTTTATCACATCTTTGAAAAGCTGAGATCAATTTCTCTAGCCACACCCAGGCCTGATTACTGCCACACCTGTTCTCAAATGAGAAATCACTTAAATAGGACCTGCTTGACAAAGTGAAGTAGACCAAAAGATCGTCAAAAGCTAGACATCATGTTGCGATCCAGAGAAATTCAGGAACAAATGAGAAACAAAGTAATTGAGATCTATCAGTCTGGAAAAGGTTATAAAGCCATTCCTAAAACTTTGGGACTCCAGCAAACCACAGTGAGAGCCATTATCCACAAATAGCAAAAACAAGGAACAGTGGTGAACCTTCCCAAGAGTGGCTGGCCAACCAGAATTACCCCAAGAGCGCAGCAACGACTCATCCAAGAGGTCACAAAAGACCCCACAACAACATTCAAAGAACTGCACGCCTCACTTGCCTCAGTTAAGGATGGTGTTCATGACTCCACCATAAGAAAGAGACTGGGCAAAAATGGCCTGCATGGCAGAGTTCCAAGATGAAAACCACTGCTGAACAAAAATAACATCAAGGCTCGTCTCAGGTTTGCCAGAAAATATCTTGATGATCCCCAAGACTTTTGGGAAAATACTTGGTGGACTGATGAGACAAAAGTTGAACTTTTTGGAAGGTGTGTGTCCCATTACATCCTGTGTGAAAGTAACACAGCATTTCAGAAAAGGAACATCATACCAGCAGCAAAATATGGTGGTGGTAGTGTGATGGTCTGGGGCTGTTTTGCTGCTTCAGGACCTGGAAGACTTGCTGTGGTAAATGGAACCATGAATTCTGCTGTCTACCAAAAAATCCTGAAGAAGAATGTCCGGCCATCTGTCCGTGACCTCAAGCTGAAGCACACTTGGGTTCTGCAGCAGGACAATGATTCAAAACACACCAGCAAGTCCACCTCTGAATGGCTTAAGAAAAACAAAATGAAGACTTTGGAGGGGCCTAGTCAAAGTCCTGACCTGAATCTGATTGAGATGCTGTGGCATGACCTTAAAAAGGTGGTTCATGCTCGAAAACCCTCCAATGTGACATGTTTCGAGACCCAGAGAGCAGACGCAGACCCAGAAATTAACTCAATTATCTTTATTATGTAATGTGTGTAAGGGTGTGTGCGTGTGTGTGTGAATGCAGCAGCCGGGGCGAGTAGAGCACCATACAGCCTGGCAACCCTATGGAGGAGCAGAGACAGGGGAATTAGTGACAACACTCTCGTGGAACTGTGCTGTAATGTTAGTCTCTACTGTTTATGAGTTGGAGAATAGCTCAGGCTTGGTCCCGAAGGCTCCGGCCAGGAAGACAATGTCTTAAGCCCTGGTTGCAGGGGTAATGGTAGGAGGAGTGAAGAGGTGCAGGGAGTACTCGGTCCGCCACCAGGTGGAGGAGGTCCGCTGCCACAGATTTCCACCTGTGCACAGGGGAGCAGAGTGTAGAAAGGTAATAGCGATGAGAGGAGCTTACTTGGGGTCGAGAAGTGGACACTCCCGGGAGAACGATGAAATGGAGGAGGATGTCTTGGGAGACGATGAGGTAAAGGAGTAGCCTCAGGAGAACGATGAGGTAGAGAATAATCTCAGGCGACTGACGAAGTGGTTGAGTGGTCTCATCAGACCAGGGAGAAAGACGACTCCATGCAGACCTGCGGGCAGCATGACTTAAATAGTTCAGCTGATGAGGAGAGCAGGTGTGCACGCAGTTGTGGAGAATCAGGTAACAGGCAGGCAGAGCAAATCATCACAGTACCCCCCCCCCCCCATGTGGTGCCTCTCAGGACCGATCTAACCTACCTGGGTGCGTCTGGTGGAAGTCCCTGATGAGCTGAGGATCCAACACGAAGGAGGGATGCACCCAGGACCTCCACTCAGGCCCATTGCCCTCCCAGCCCACCAGGTACTGTAGGCTGGGGTCCCGGCGACAGACGTCCAGAATGGCGTTGACTTTCCACGCCGGGTCGCCATCGATCACAACTGGTGGAGGTGGCATCTTGGGAGGAGGGCACAGAGGGCTGGAACAGAATGGCTTCACCTGAGAGATGTGAAAGGTGGGACAAATGCGGAGGGAGAGGTGGGGAGCTAGGCGCACAGCCACAGGATTCACAATATGAGTGATAGTGAATGGCCCAATAAAACACTGAGAGAGCTTTTTCGACTCAGCCTTGAGATTGATATTTTTTTGTGGAGAGCCATACCTGCTGACCAACCCAGTAGGGTGGGGCCGATGTCCTGTGACGATTGGTGATGGTGGTGTTGCGCTCCGCAGTGCGCCACAGCACGGTCTGGGTAGCCTTCCACAACCAGTAGCAGCGTCTCAGGTGGGCTCGTACAGAAGGTACGACAATGTCTCCCTCCTCCTTGGGGAACAGTGGGGGATTGTAGCCCAGAGAGGCCTCGAAAGGAGACATGCCTATGGCAGACGACATGGTGGTGTTGTGAGCGTACTCAATCCATGGCAGGTAGGTGCTCCAGGAAGCTGGGTTGGCGGTGGGGATGCACCGTAGCGCTGCCTCCAGTTCCTGATTGGCATGCTTGCATTGGCTATTGCTCTGTTGGTGATACCCCGATGACAAGCTCACCGTAGCCCCCATGGCGTTGCAGAAGGCCTTCCACGCTTGTGAAATGAACTGGGGCCCACGGTCGGACACGATGTCCAGAGGGATGATGTGCAGCCTCACCACATGGAGGACGAGCAGATCCGCTATATCCTTCGCCGTGGGCACGCCCAGCAGGGGGCGAAATGGGCTGCCCTAGAGAACCTGTCGGCAATGGTGAGGATGACGGTGTAGTTGTTAGAGGATGGGAGGCCGGTGACAAAGTCCAAGGCCACGTGGGACTAGGGCCTGCCAGGGATAGGGAGAGGATGAAGCAGGCCGGCCGGAGGAGAGGAGGACGTCTTGCCGGTGGCACACTGGGGACAGGCGCAGATATAGTCCCCGACGTCCTTCCGGAGAGAAGGCCACCAAAAGGTCATCTGCAGAAAAGCCACAGTGTGTGCTATTCACGGGTTGCACAAAAGCTTGGAGAAGTGGGCCCAATTAATCACCTCGCCCCGGACGACAGATGGAACAAACAGCCTCCCCACTGGTCCCCCACCCAGGTCTGCCTTGGTCTCCTGCGCTCTCAGGACCCTCTCCTTGATACCCCATGAGAGGGCACCAACGATGCACGATGGGGAAATGATGGGGTGCGCCGATACCTCTGCAGCATCTGAGACGAATTGCCTAGATAAGGCGTCAGGCTTAGTGTTATTGGACCTGGGGCGGTAGGTGATGGTGAAGTCAAAACGGCCAAAAAACAGGGACCAATAGGCCTGGCGCACGTTCAGCTGTTTAGCCGTCCTGAGGTATTCCAAGTTCTTATGATCCATCCAGACGACGAACAGCTGGGAGGCCCCCTCCAGCCAATGGTGCCACTCCTCCAGTGCCAGCTTGACCGCCAAGAGCTCCCTGTCCCTGATGTCATAGTTCCTCTCCGCCGGGGAGAGACGGCGGGAAAAGAACGCACAGGGGCGAATCTTGTCATCTACCGGGGAGCGTTGAGAGAGCACGGCACCTACGCCAGAGTCCGAAGCATCCACTTCAACCAGGTACTGCAGAGCGGGATCCACCTGCGCCAAGATTGAAGGAGAGGAGAATTGAGATTTTAAATTTACAAAGGCCGCCTCAGCCTCCTTCGTCCACTAGAAGGGCACCTTGGAGATGAGACGAGTCAGAGGAAGGGCAATTAGGCTGTAGTTTTTAATAAAGCAGCGGTAGAAGTTGGCAAATCCCAGAAACTGTTGTAGCTGCTTCCGGGAGGAGGGAGTCGGCCACTCTACCACCGCTTTTACTTTGCCCGGGTCCACGATGATTTCATTATGTGAAATAATGAAGCCCAGGAATGACATGGCTGAAGTGTGGAATTCACATTTCTCCGCCTTCACAAACAGCTTGTTCTCCAGCAGCCATTGCAAGACTCGTCTCACGTGCACGCGGTGTTCATCAAGGGACTGGGAAAAAATCAGGATATCATCAAGGTACACAAAGACAAATGAACCCAAAAAGTCCCTCAACACATCGTTGATAAGCCATTGGAATACAGCGGGGGCGTTGGTCAGCCCAAACAGCATGACGAGGTATTTGAAATGACCGCAAGCGGTCCAGAACCCTGTCTTCCATTCATCACCCTCCTGGATCCGCATCAGATGGTAGGCACTGCGGAGGTCTAGTTTGGTAAATCAGGAGGCCCCCCGGAGGGAGTCAAACCCTGTGTTGATGAGTGAGATAGTGTATTTGTCCTTGATGGTGATATTATTGACCTCTCGGAAATCGATGCACGCTCTCAGTGAGCCATCCTTTTTGCCCACAAAGAAGAATCCCGCCCTCACCGCCGAGGACGAAGGCCGAATTATGCCCGAGTTCAAGGACTCATTGATATATGTTTCCATAGCCTCCCGCTCCAGAGCTGACAGGCTGTATAGCTGACTAGATGGTAGCGGGGCTCCGGAAAGGAGGTTGATGGCACAGTTGTATGGGCGGTGGGGGGGGGAAGAGATAGGGCTTGGGTCTTATTAAAGGCGGCCCCCAGGCCGTGGTATTCCGGGAGAACTTTGGACAGGTCCGGCGGAGGTGCGGTAGGAACACCAAGAGGCACAGATGGGGAGCAAGCAGCGGACTGAAGGCACGCACTGAGGCAAAACAAACTCTACGAGACCAAATTCCTGGAGCACAAGTCAATAGCGGGATTGTGCAACCGGAGCCAGGGGTAACCTAAGATGACCGGAGAGGTGGAGACTGGGAGCACAAACAGCCTGAGCTGTTCACGGTGATTTCCAGACACGATAGCTGATACTGGAGCAGTTTGCTTAGACACCACGGCCAGTGGGGCTTTGGACAGAGCGATAAGTTTGAGGGGTGTCCTTAATTGGCGACAGGGAAGCCCCAAACGGGTTGCCAGTTCCCCAGAGATGAAGCTCTGCTCGGCCCCTGAATCGATGAGTGCATGTGTGGCTATCTCAACTTGGTTATGAGCAAAACGGATGGGTAGCATGAATTTAGTGAGGGGATTGTTGTGGAGTGAGTCCGTGAGTCCCCCTACTGCGACGCATGGACTCCCTCTTTTGGCCGTATGGGGCAAGTAACAAGTTCATGCTCCTCACTGCCACAGTAAAGACATAGCCCTAACTCCTGGCGGCGCTGTTTCTCCGCTGGAGGTAACTTAGATTGGCCTACTACCATGGGCTCAGGGGAGTCTAATGAATCAGAGGGAGGTAGGGCCAGCAGGGGGCACTGCAGGGAATGGTGAAACTGGGTACCTGAGCGACCAGAAGTCTTACGCTCGCTGACCCGTTCCCTCAACCGGTTGTCTGGGATAATGGCCAGGGAAATAAGCTCGGTGTGGCACATATGTTTGGTTCATATTTCCCACAAGTGTGTGGCACATATGTTGGTTCATATCTCCCACAAGTGTATGGCTTATGTGGATTGGGGCTTCACATCTTGAGGGACAAAGAGTCTGGGTTGGCAGAGGTCGACAGGAGATGACGAGGAGGTGTGAGTTTTGACCTTTGTCTCAGAGAAGAGGCCCCGGAGGGATTCCCGGAACATCGGAGAATGAGAGACAATGGTGAATCTTCAAAGACGTTGCATTGTGACTGTATGTTTGCAGAAGCACCATGTGACTTGAGCTCTTAATCCCCGAGATGTATAAGAATGTGATGTGGCATGATTCTGCCTCTTTTGGCAATTTGAGAATGATGGAGATTGTGTTCTGCAATAAAGCTGAACCTGAGGAATACACTCAGCCTCATCATTGAACACAACTTCCACATCGGTTAATTTATTAGGCTTTTCCAAACGGGCTAATTTGTCCCATAGGCTAGGGCTAAGGCTACGGACGAAGATACTCCACAGACAGGCATCCTCCCACCCCACCTCCACGGCTACTACCCGGAAGTTGACAGCGTAATCACCTACTGATTTGCTACCTTGCCTTAAGTTGAGTAGCCGAGAGGTAAGCACGCTATCCCGGTCGGAGTGGTCGAATACCTCGTTAAACTCACTCACAAATTGGTCATACGTTAATGTCGCGTAGTCAGCCCTAGCCATGACTGTGTAAGCCCAAGGTAGCTCCCGCCCCTCCAGGAGATTAACTACGTAGCCTATGCGGCTGTGACTGGTCGAGAAATCCCCTGGGGCCTGCTGGAAAACTATCCCACATTGCGACAGGAACTGTGCTGTAATGTTAGTCTTACTGTTGATGAGTTGGAGAATAGCTCAGGCTTGGTCCCGAAGGCTCCGGCCAGGAAGACAACGTCTTCAGCCCCGCTTGCAGGGGTAATGGTAGGAGGAGTGAAGAGGTGCAGGGAGTACTCGGTCCCCCGCTAGGTGAAGGAGGTCCGCCACCACGGATTTCCACCTGTGCACAGAGGAGCAGAATGTAGAGAGGTAATAGCGATGAGAGGAGCTTACTTGGTGTCGGGGAGTGGACACTCCCGGGAGAACAATGAAATGGAGGAAGATGTCTTGGGAGACGATGAGGTAGAGGAGTAGCCTCCGGAGAACGATGAGGTAGAAAATAATCTCAGGCAACTGAAGAAGTGGTTGAGTGGTCTCATCAGACCAGGGAGAAAGACGACTCCGTGCAGACCTGCGGGCAGCACGGCTTAAATAGTTCAGCTGATGAGGAGAGCAGGTGTGCACGCAGCTGTGGAGAATCAGGTAACAGGAAGGCAGAGTGAATCACCACACAATGTGGGTGAATTACAACAATTCTACAAAGATGAGTGGGCCAAATTTCTTCCACAGCGCTTTAAAAGACCCATTGCCAGTTATTGCAAACACTTGATTGCAATTGTTGCTGCTAAGGGTGGTCCAACCAGTTATTAGGTTGAGGGGGCAATCACTTTTTCAGACAGGGCCATGTAGGTTTGGATTTTCCATCCATTCATCCATCTTTTACCGCTTTTCCAGAGGTCCGGGTCGCGGAGGCAGCAGTTCAAGCAGAGAAGCCCAGACTTCCCTCTCCCCAGCCACCTGCTCCAGCTCTTCAGAGGATACCAAGGCGTTCCCAGACCAGCTGGGAGACATAGTCTCTCCACCAAGTCCTGGGTCTGCCCCGGGGTCTCCTCCCAGTGGGACATGCCTGAAACACCTCAAGTGGGAGGCGTCCAGGAGGCATCCTAATCAGATGCCCATACCACCTCAACTGACTCCTTTCAGTGTGGAGGAACAGTGATTCTACTCTGAGCCTCTCCCGGATGACTGAACTCCTCACCCTATCTCTGAGAGTGAGTCCAGCAATCCTATGGAGAAAGCTCATTTCAGCCGCTTGTATCCGTGATCTCGTTCTTTCGGTCATTACCCAAAGCTCGTGACCATAGGTTTGGATTTTTTTTTCCCTTAATAATAAACACCTTCATTTAAAAACTGCATTTTGTGTTTACTTGTGTTATCTTTGTGTAATATTTAAATTTGTTTGATGATCTGAAACATTTAAGTGTGACAAACATACAAAAAAATGAGAAATCAGGAAGGGGCAAACACTTTTTCACACCACTGTAGATCCCGTCTGGATCCCATGTCAAACGTTACTACCCAGTCCTGTAGCAGCACACTGAAGAGTCTCTTTGAGGTGGCATTGTGCATATTTCTTATTTATGTCATACAGTCAAGCTACCATACGATGTTCTGTTTGGAGGTGACAGCGTGATCTGCCTTGCATGAGCAACAGGGCTATAAAAGCTTTTTTTTTTTTTTTTTTTGCTGCAGTTACCATGCCTGTGGTGAGGTTAGGGATGTCAACACTTCAGTGCACATCTTTTAATTTGTGTTGACTACTCACAGGTGGATATTTCATTTCAATGTTCCTCCCTATCCCCTCACCCCCAGCCAGTCGCAGCAAATGACTGCCCCTCCCTGAGACTGGTTCTGCTAGAGGTTTCTTCCTGCCAAATGGGAGTTTTCCCTCTCCACTGTCGCTTAGTGCTTGCTCATAGGGGATCGTCTGGTTGCTGGATTTTTCTGAAACTGTGTGGTTTTTTCTGCACTGTGGCGCCATGAGATGGCTTCTGTTGTGATGTGGCACAGTATAAATAAAGCTGAATTGAATTGAACTGAATTGAATTGAACTGAAAATGTTGGCAGGACATAAGCAGAACATTTTCTCAAGAGTTCATATTTACAGAAGCCCTAAAAGGCCAAAAATGAAATGTTTCCAGTAAGATTCTGATTTTTTTTTTTTTCAGAAATGTTGCTACTTTTAATCGCAAATTTGCAAGTATTTTTCTCGTAAGATTGCAAATTCTTTTCCCCTAAATTCTTTTCTCATATTTCTGGCAGAAATTTTCTTCTTTTGTAATAAATTTGCTCTACTCTCCATTTTCAGGCGAATTTGCAGAAATTTTCACATAAAGAAAAGTGCAACTTTTCCAGTAAATGTGTGGGTTTTTCCCCCAGAAATTTTGTGACTATTTCTTACAAAATTGCTGTTGTAAGATTTTTCTTCTTATAAATTTATTTTTCTAGTAAATTTACAATTTTGCTCATTATTCCTGTAGTAGAAACAGCGTTAATATGACTTATAGTGAATACTTTCTCTGGAGAAAATGTTCTGGTTATTGCACCCCCCCCCCCCAACAGTGAAATAAAATATCCACCCATGCACACACCACAGCAGGGTTAGTTAGTCCTGCTTACAGTTCTGATAATAACTCCCAAAGATCTGTGAGGTTGATGCAGTATAACAAGGTTTCAGTGACCTCAGAACCAGAAGCTGCTCACAGCTCATCTGAGTCTTTCAGTCATCTGTGATCACTTAATGAAGCACTGAACGCACGACTTTGTGATGTGCACGACTCCCGTCCAAAACAGGTCAGCCAGAAAGAAAACAGAGATCAACATCCTGCAACTAGCTTTTCCTCAAAGTCACACAGTGGGATTATAAAACATGCAAAAAAAAAAAGGTTGGGAAATAGCCAGCGTCATTTCAAACTTTCTTGGGGGCCCTATGCAAGACTATGTTTGGGAGCCCCTATCTTTAAAATGTGAAAGAGTTCAAAGTCTTCAGCCATTACACAGAATAAAAAATGTGACCGGCATTCGTATGAAAGTTGCAAATTCAGGAAAAAAAAGTAGTACATTTGCAAGAAGGTGGGAGCAAGTTTTGATCATCTTGGAAGACATAAGATGGATGGATGGACAAATGAGGAAAAACAGTCACAAATTTAGGAGGAAAAAAAGTTGCTAATCTATGAGAAAAATTTTCTAAAATTCACAAAAAAAGTTGAAAATTTACAAAAAAAAATGTGCAAATTTATGAGGGAATAAACATAAATTTACAAGCAAAAATAGCAAATTTACAAGAAAAGGTCACAAATGTATAAGATAAAAGTTGCAAATTTACAGGAATAATTGCATGAATTCTTGAGAAAACATTGGCAATTTATGAGGAAAAGTTTCAAATTTATGCGAAAAAAAAACAAATATGTGAGGAAAAAGTTGCACATTGACAAGAAAAAAAACTGCAAATTTATAAGCACAAAGTTGCAAATTTATGAGAAAGTGCAAATTTACAAGGAAAAAGCTGCAAATTTATCAAAGAGTGTTACAAATTTATGAGAAAAAAGTTGCAAATTTGTGAGAAAAAAGTTGCAGTTTGTAAGAAAAAATGTCATTAATTTGTGGCAAAAAACCTGCAAATTTCATTCATTCATTCATTCATCTTCTTCCGCTTAATCCATTTCGGGTCGCGGGGGGGCTGGAGCCTATCCCAGCATCTTTGGGCGAGAGGCAGGGTACACCCTGGACAGATCGCCAGTCCATCGCAGGGCCAACACAGAGAGACAGACAACCATTCACTCTCACAGTCATACCTAAGGACAATTTAGAATCCCCAGTTTGATGCCAATTAACCTAACTTGCATGTTTTTGGCATGTGGGAGGAAACCGGAGAAATCCCGGAGTAAACCCACGCAGACACGGGGAGAACATGCAAACTCCACACAGATCACTGTTGGCTGGGGGCTGGGATCAAACCCAGGATCCCCCGTCCAAGGGTGAGTTGCTGTGTTGCCACAGTGCTAACCACTCCGCCGCCTTTTTTTTTTTTTTTGTTACTTATTTGTACCCGTAGGTAGACTTGGTTTGCAGTCTGGTGACAAGCCACCGGCTGCTGGTCGCTGCGTGCGCGAGCGCCCTAAACCTACATGTTTTTGGTGTGCGGGAGGAAACCGGAGAAATCCCGGAGTAAACCCGCGCAACACGGGGAGAACATGCAAACTCCACACAGATCACTGTTGGCTGGGGGCTGGGATCAAACCCAGGATCCCCCGTCCAAGGGTGAGTTGCTGTGCTGCCACAGTGCTAACCACTCCGCTGCCGCCTGCAAATTTATAAGAAAAAAAGTTGCAAATTTGTGAGAAAAAAATTGCAAAATTTACAAGAAAAAAGAAGCAAATCTGTAAAAAAGAAGTCACAAAATTTTGGGAAAAAAGTTACAAATTTATGAGAAAAAGTTGCAAATTTGAAGCAAAAAGGCTACAAATTTTTTTAAAAAGTTGCAAATTTGTGAGAAAAAAGTTGCAAATTTATGAGAAAAAAGTTGCAAATTTACAAGAAAAAAAATCACAGATCTATAAGAAAAAAGTCACAGATTCATAAGAAAAAACCTGCAAATTCATTAGAAAAATGTTAGAAATTTTTGAGAAAAAACTTGCAAATTTACAGGAAAAAGATTGCAATTTTAAAAGAAAAAGGTTGCAAATTTATGAGAAAAAAGTTGCAAATTTATGAGAAAAAACACGATAAATTTGTGTGAAAAAAGTTGCAAATATATAAGAAAAGACATAAATTTGAGGAAAAAAACTGCAAATTTATGAGAAAAAAGTTGCAAGTTGATGAGAAAACAGCAGGGAATCTATAAGAAAAAAGTCACAAATTCATTAGAAAATAACTGAAAATTGATAAGAAAAAAGTCATATTTTTTCAAGTGTTCCCAAGAAAAGTTGAAAAATGGGAAATTTACATAAAAAGTTGCTAATTCAAGAGGAAAAAAGCAGATCATTTCAATTTTCCCCTAGAAAAAGGGTGAGGGTGAGCATTTTTGTCTCTCTGTTGGCTGAGGGTTCCTGGAGCATTTGTGTACTCTGCATAGCCAGAAACACGTGTGGAAATACCCCGCTGTTTCACCCACAGCTATAATAAAGAATCTATTTAAGGTCATGGAGCCGTAGCATCATAAATATAGAAAATCTCTTTATATTTGTTATGTAGTTGTTATGTATGAAATAAGCGAGCTGTGAGCCATCTTATGCCAAACAACCAACTCAACTTTATTACATGAGTATGAACATAGTATACACAGAGTCCGCAACCTGCCTGACATCTTGACGGCCAAAGCCAGCTACATTAAGCCCCAGGGCTCAAACCCACATCACATCCCCCCTTCACAAAAATGTGAAACAACATATAACTTAGCAGTTCACCCCCCCCAATATTATCCTTATTATATCTTGAACACACTTTTTTTTTTTTTTTTTAGAGAGAGAGAGAAATCCTGTTGTTGTTTTTTTTTGTTTTTTTTCCCCCGAACTTACAACTAGGGTCTGCAGGTGGACCGCTGCTAGACCTAGCAGGCTAAGTGGATAATTCTGCCACTTTTTTTAGCCGTGCTCCTAACTAAATGGTCATTCATTTTTTTTCTTACAGCCTTCCATGGGAAGAACAGTTCTGTCTGAGGGGTTTTGTGGCTGGCCCATGGCGGCCTCCTCCCTGGAGCTTTGATGCGGGCCCGTGGCGGCCGCCCCCCTGGGGCTGTCGGATCCCCGGGGCCAATCTTCATGATGCTGGGGCCCAGGTCCCACACTCGCCATCGGGAGCTGGGGCCTCGCCGTCTGGAGCCGCCACTCGGACACGCCGTAGTTGGTTCTCATGCCGAATCGAACCATCTGTCAGCTAAAAGCACGTTGTCCTCAACTTCGCCACGATCCTCAGCGGCGCCCGTTGTTTTGCTGGCTGCGGCCCGGTCAGTTGCCATCCCAGTCTCTTGTCAGTGCAAACCAGAACCCAATCCATGACTTGGAGCGGCGCCTTACTTGGTTTCATGTGTTGTTGATATGCTCCCGGTGGCTCTGCTCCTGAGAGCGTGGGGTGGCTGGTGTGGTGCCAGTCTTAATCACGTCGTCGTCATCAAGGTCCACTGTGCTCCAACTGCCACCTCCGGACTACTCGAACCCAGTGCTGTCTCTGATAGCGAAGCCCAGTCTGTAGAAAAGGTCACATCCCACAATGTTGTCTCCGCACGTTCACCTGGAACGTGAAGTCATACACAATTTTGGGCTTGCAGCAAACAGTCATTTCCCGTGTTCCGACATTGCACAGTCTGTGATCACTGTATCCATACAGCAGCATTGGGTTCTTCTTGATTTTGTGGTTGGGTAAAAACTTCTTCACCATGGCCCAGTTTAACATCAACCGCACCGCCGCCATGTCGAGCAGGAGTGGTACAGCTACTCTGTCTAATTCAACCATGCCATACCACAGTGCTGTCGATCAGCATACTCTGGTGAAATGGTTCAGGCTCCCACACTTGTTATACCGCTGTCCTCTTGCCAAGCAATACCGTGCTCTGTCCTGGTGCGTCAGGGACCCACAGCCCCCACATACGGGGCCTCTCAGCACGGATCTTTGGCTCGCTGCATTCGTCTCGCACTCTTCTGGCGTGTTCCCTTTTTCCTCCGTGTTCACCCTGCCAGCTAGCACCGTCTGTCTGGGTAACCTCTGTGTTTGGTGCCCATTTAGCTCCATAGCTAGCTTCTCCGTTGCTTCTAGCTGGAACGCTAGCTCTTCCATGCTAGCTCATGTCATGTCGTTTGGCACCATTAGCATCTTAGCCCACAGCCTAGTGTTACGTGTGTGTTCAGCAAAGTAGCTAGCAAGAAGTTCAACAGGATCCGCATATGACTCCATAGGTCCTAACGTGTGGAAAATTCTCCGACCCTTTACGCTAAGTTTGCGAACAAGAAGTGCTTGTTTCCTTACTTCGTCAAGTTCACCCAGGCCCAACGCTACAACGTAGGTCTCAAATGCGTCCAGCCACCGTGGCCACAGGACTGCTGGTTTCCCGGGTACTCAAGAAAAGGCTGTAGTGGTGCCACACGTCTCCATGGTTTATCCTCCGTCGCCAAATGTTTTGTATGAAATAAGTGAGCCGTGAGCCATCTTATGCCAAACAACCAACTGAACTTTATTACATGAGTATGGACATAACAGAGACCGCAGCCTGCCTGACGTCATGATGTCTGACACCCGACGCTGGCTACGGTAAGCCCCAGGGCTCAAACTCTCCCAAAGTCACACATCACAGTAGCTTCAGAAGAAAACCAAGAAAATAGAAACCAGATCGATCAGTTATACACATCAGAGTTATGACTACAATAATTAAACAATCTGAGGGTGTGTAATTCAAGAATATGTATATCAAAGAAATACCGTGCCAAATATGTGGCTCATTAACACAACACAGGCACATTTGTTTCTCACATTTCGCCAAGTTATTGGAACTGAGCCAGCAGTTCTAATGTGCACTTTTGCATTATACAAATGTCCTTGGCATCCATTCCAAATAGCCTCCCACACACTTTGCACAGTCGTGCAAAACTGGCCTCTCCTTGGGGATTGTTACAGACTGATATTTTACAATGAATACAACCTATGGCCATGTTTGCTGCTGTGTTCTGGAAGCGAAGGGATAACACTTAGCCCTTCAAAGTAACTGCGATCTGCACTCTCTCTCTCACACACACACACACACATACACACACACTGTCAATAATTCACCGTGCTCCCGGGAGATGTCGGCGGAGGGATGATCTACAGCGTGGCCCGTATTGGGAATAGCACTTTAGACCTCATCCTAGATATTGTTTGTTTGGTGCATAGTCAATATGGTGGCAGGTCTATCTCTGTGATTGATAATGTCCCCAGTAGATGCTCAAACTTTCCATTAGAATGCCTCTCACAGATTTATGCTGTCATGCAATCCACTCATTTACTCATAATCCTTTATTTCTCTCTCTCTCCCCACCAAAAGCCCCTCTCAGTAATCCTTCTCCTAACTTTTTTCTTCTAACATTCTTTGATTGCATGATTTCAAGAGTCAGCTGTTACACTCTCGGGAATCATCCACTTCAATTTGTTTTTTTGTTTATCTGCTCATTAGTGGCGAACATGGTCTGGTGCAAAAGGAGGTGGGGCTGCGTGGCTCTGGGCTGACGTACGCATTTTGCCTGGCAGAGGGCCACCTGGGAGACCAGCGAGCAGCTGTTAGTGGAACGGAGGGCACTCCCAGCAAGACAGACAGGGCTACCAGAGCTACAGTGTGTATGTCTGCGTGTCTACTCAGTATCTTTACTGCCAAGATACCATATGGTCACTCTTATATTTACTTTCTTCTCCCAGTATAGCTGGGCTCTTGCTGCCATTAATGTATTCTGAGGCAACTGGAGCTAAATGCACTATTACCAGGGGAGGCTGGTATCAATGGGAAAGATGGGCTAGCTTTAGATAAAATCATGAAAAACTGATAAATTGAAGGAAAAAAAATAAACTCATAACAGCTTGTATCACCTGCCCCATTGATTGGGGTCACAACTGAAACAAAATAAGGACTACCACTATAAAAAGCATCAAGTTCTCTGAGAGGCCGTTGATCTACAGCAGAGGTTCCCAAAGTGGGGGTCCCGACCCCCCGGGGGGTCCCAAGACACTGAGGGGGGGTCGCGAGATGATTTTCAGAATCCTCCTGAGGTGATTAAGCAGGTGACATGTCACTTTAACTGCGCCACAGCAAACGTCACAGGTCACACACAGGTCAGTGTACACCAGTAGATTCCGTCTGAACAGTTCAAATCAACACACTACGCTTTAAGCCTAGGATAGTATTTTTAAAAATGAAGCACTGGTTAATACTGACCAAAGACAACACAGAGAAGCCAGCCGAGATGGCAGCAGAGGAGAGTGGAGAAATGCCGTCAGAAAGCCCATAGACTTCTGGTGCGGGGGGGAGGAGGATGAGGACAGTATTGTACAAGGCTCCATAATCAGTCGGACCAGCCTTCCTCCAAGTGTCGCAAGTATCGACAGGAATATATTAAGTATGGATTCATGCATCGTTATCAGTGAAGTACAGCATCCCTAATGTGTAGTGTGCACTAAGGTGCTTGCACATGAGAGTTTAAAGCCTGTAAAAATGCTCAGAAACTTGATAACTAAGCACCCATCTCTTGCTGCTAAACCAGTGAATTTTTCCTACTAAAAGGAGAGAGAATTGCAAGGCCAAAAGTCATAACTAAACAAACAACAACCACTACCAAAGCTCAAAGGTAGCATATTTAATTGTACAAGCAAAAACACCACACACAATCAGAGAAACCCTAATAAAACCTGCTGCTAACGCTATGAGTCGGACAATGCATGGGGATAAACAGGTGCGGGAGCTGGAAGTTGTGCCGCTGTCTGACGGGACCATATCCTGGAGCGTCACAGGCATGGCCCAGGACATAAGGTGTCAGCTGACTGACAGACTGAAGAAAGGGAAATATGCTCTGCAGTTAGATGAATCCACAGATGTATCAAACTGCACACATTTTCTTATGTATCAGTCACCTCCGGGGATAGTGGGGGTCACCAGTCTCTGTCACAGTTATTTCGGGGGTCGTGGGCTGAAAAATTTGGGAACCCCTGATCTACAGTGAGATTCATCCACCCTCTGGGAGGTCTTGTTTTTCATCCTGATGGGTGTCTAGCTACCCTTCTCCTTAGCTGAGTTAGTTGCCGACAGCCCAACCTGTTAACAGGTAGCACCATGATGCATGGTAACAAAGACTATCAGTGCCCTTACCTCAACACCCATTTACTCAACACATCAGGACCAGCAGGGGCAGGGCACTAAGCTGCTCTGAGCTAAATTAACTTCTGTATTAGTTGCACTACTTACCACTGTTTCGTTTTCTTGATGCATATTGATGAACTGACAAAGAAACTACATTTGTTAGCTTATTCTTCAAGTTGAGGCATTTCCTCCCTTTAGAAGCTCTTCGAACTTTGTACCAGTCTCTGTTTGAGCCTCATTTACATTATTGTAATATTATATGGTGCAATACTACATATCCGGGTTATCTTGAAAAATTACAGATTCTACAAAAGAAAGTTATCCAAGCTATATCATTGAGTGAGGTAAATGCCCCGTCTGATCTTCTTTTGTATGGTTACCAACTTTTGAAGCTCACTGAGTGCAACACTTTTCACAATGCCTGTGTAATGTTTAATGTAGTATTTAGACTCAATAATAGACTCGGTGAACTCATTCCACTTTATTTGCCCACTCATGGACACAACACAAGGGGAAAACGAGTTCTGGTTCCGGGTGAGGACAGGTAAGGAAGGACGCACGGGTAAAGGCTCCCAGTTCGTTTCTGGTTAAAAGGCAGATAAACGCAGTTAGAACGCAGTTTGGAGCTGGCGTTTTGACCTTTTTTTGTTGCTGCCGCTGGAGTGTGAACCTACTCGTGAGAAATAAGGGGAATTTGTCAGTAGTGGCTGGTGTAGCAATTGGCCTCTCGCTCCTCGTGCTCAGGAAAACAAAGGGATTTCTCCCACGTGTGTTTTTTTTTTTTTCCAACGATCGGATTCAGCGATCATCGGCTGGGAAAATGGGTCCCAAGAAAGCTCTGCAAAATGAAGATGAAATAAAAAAAGCGCTGGATTTCTTGGCGGAAGAGATTTCCGCTGTAAAGGCACAGCAAAGAAGCATCCTGGACCTAATGGAGGAGATTAAAGCGCTGCGGAACCAGAACGCTGAGAAAGACAAGAGGCTGGCGTATCTGGAGAGCAGAATGGCTGAGATGGACCAGAGCTCTCGGGCGAACGACGTGATCATCACGGGGCTCCACATCAAACCCCGATCATACGCGAGAGCAGTGGCCGCAGACAGCAGCGGAAGTCAGCTGGATGAGGAATCTGCTGAGCAACAAATGATAGCCTTCATGCAGGCCAAAGGAATCCAGCTGGACTGCAACAACATAGAGTCCTGCCACCCTCTGCCCAGGAAAAGCGGCGACAAACCGGCTGTGATCATGAGGTTTGTGAACAAAAAACACAAGACTGCGCTACTGAAACAAGGTAGGAAGCTAAAAGAAACAAACATTTACATTAACGAGCACCTCACGAAGGAAAACGCAGAAATAGCCAGGAAAGTAAGATACCTGAAAAAGCAGAAAAAGATTCAAAACACCTGGACATCAAACTGTAAAATATACATCAAATTAAACGGATCACCTGAAGAAGCCAAGGTCATTAACATCCGTAATATTATGGAACTGGACAATTATCAATGAATATTATGAACTGGAGTCACAGCAACAATTCAGACAACTGTAGGACACTGAAGGATTTTACTCATCTGCAAAAAACATTCAACAACATGAATCAAAAAATCAACAAACAGGGACAACAGGAACTGAAAGTTTTTGAATACACAGATCACAACCCACAGGACATAGAATATGACATAGACCCTGATAATAATTTATTTAGCTCCATCAATAATGACTGTAATTACTACACAGATGAACAGGTTAACACAATGGTCACATCTGATTTCAATATTTCTATGATCCACTTCAACAGCAGGAGTCTCTATGCAAACTTTAATAACATTAAAGATTATTAACACCAGTTTAAAGAGCCCTTCAATATTGTGGCAATATCAGAGACGTGGCTCAGTGAAGAGAAAGGAGTGGATTTTACCATGGATGGCTATGAACTAAATTATATAAATAGAAAAGTGAAAAAAGGAGGAGGAGTTGCAATTTTTGTTGACAAGAGCTTGAAATACAAGGTTGTTGAAAATCTGTCAGTAACTGTGGATGATTTATTTGAATGTATTACAATAGAAATCTGTCTGGACAATGTGAAGAATGTAGTAGTGAGCTGTGTATATAGAACACCTGGATCAAACATTGACTTATTTAAGGACTGGATGGAAAAAATGTATGCAAAACTAACTCAAAGTTATGTTCATCTGTGGGGATTTCAATATAGATCTGATGAACTCAAAACAACATAGTTTAACAGAAGAATTTATCAACACAATGTACAGTATGGGTTTACATCCAACAATTACCGGACCTAGCAGAATCACGTCACACAGTGCCACACTAATAGATAACATATTCACAAACATTATGGAAAATAATATCAGGAGTGGGCTTTTATTGAATGATATCAGTGACCACCTGCCGATTTTTGTTGTCTATCAATGTGATTATAGGAAGAAAAAGTATACCAAAAATATTAAATATAAAAGAATAAGAACCGAAGAATCAATGCATTTACTGACAAAGGAATTATTAATACAAGATTGGAAGATAGTTTATGATGAAAATGACATAAATAGAGCATATGATAAATTTTTACAAATATTTCAATCATTGTACAATAAATACTGTCCTATAAAACAATACAGTGACAGACAACAAAACAAAAATATTCCTTGGGTCACCAAGGGGTTAATAAATGCATGTAAAAAGAAGAATACATTATATAAACAATTCATTAAATGCAGAACAGTGGAAGCTGAGATCAAATATAAAAGATACAAAAATAAGCTTACTACTATAATGAGGACCTGTAAGAAAGAATATTACAACAGAATACTAGAGGATAACAAAAATAACATAAAAGGAATATGGCAAGTACTCAATGGGATTATTAGTAATCGTCCTAAGAATGCTAATTATCCAGAATATTTTATCGAAAATGGCAATTTGATAAATAATATGGAAGATGTGGTCAATGGTTTCAATAAATTTTTTGTAAACGTTGGTCCTGAATTAGCAAAATCAATAGTGACACCAGAAACAAACTACAGTGGTTCTGTGAATGAAATAGAAGATAGAAATCCAAACACAATCTTTTTGGGTGCAGTTACTGAAAAGGAAATTATCGAGACTGTGAGTAAATTTAAGAACAAAAAATCAACGGACTGGAATGAAATTGACATGACAATAGTGAAAAAAGTAATTGAGGGAATTGTTAAGCCACTCACCCACATCTGTAACCTATCATTTCAAACTGGTACATTTCCAGACAAAATGAAAATAGCAAAAGTAATACCTCTATACAAAACAGGAGACAGTCATTGCTTCACAAATTACAGGCCAGTCTCTTTACTCTCACAATTCTCCAAAATACTTGAAAAAATCTTCACTAAGAGACTGGATGATTTCACTGAAAAACACAACCTCCTTACAGATAGCCAGTATGGTTTTAGAGCAGATAAATCTACATCTTTGGCACTGATCGAACTTATAGAAGAAATTACTAGTTGTATAGATAAAAAAAATGTTGCTGTAGGAGTATTCATAGATTTAAAGAAAGCTTTTGACACCATTGACCACAGAATACTACTAAGGAAACTGGAAAGGTATGGGATAAGAGGTGTTGGACTGAGTTGGGTGGAAAGTTATTTAAGTAACAGACAACAATTTGTACAAATTGGAGAGCACAAATCACCCTTCATGGACATCACTTGTGGCGTGCCCCAGGGGTCAGTTTTGGGACCCAAACTCTTTATTTTATATATAAATGACATATGCCAAGTATCAAAAATTCTGAAATTTATTTTGTTTGCGGATGACACAAATATCCTCTGCACTGGTGAGAATTTGCAGCAGGTTTTAGAGGTGGTCACAACTGAAATGAAAAAATTAACGCAGTGGTTCAACAAAAATAAATTATCTCTAAATCTAAAAAAAACAAAGATTATGTTGTTTGGAAATTATAAAATAAATCATGAAATAATGGTAACGATAGATGATACCAGAATAGAAACAGTACAGGAAAATAAGTTCCTGGGGGTGACGCTTGACAATAAAATCTCCTGGAAACCTCACATCAGTCACATCCGGGCCAAATTAGCAAAATGTATAGGCATATTGGGGAAGACAAGACACTTCTTGGACTATAAATCATTGGTCTTATTGTACAATTCACTGTTTTTACCTTATCTTAACTACTGTGTAGAAGTCTGGGGAAACACCTACAAAACCAACCTACAGTCAATATGCACATTACAAAAAAGAGCTATAAGGATAATAAACAATGCAGGATATAGAGACCATACAAATTCGTTGTTCTTAAACTCACATGTCATAAAGTTCATCGATTTAGTTAAATTTAAGACAGCACAAGTAATGTACAGGGCAATTAATAATCAACTACCAACTAATATACAAAAAATATTTAAAAAAAGAGACAATGATCATAATTTGAGGGGAGACTTAAACTTTACAAAACCCAAGATACGTACTACCAAGAAAAGTATGTGCATATCTGTCTGTGGGGTGGATTTGTGGAACAGTCTAGAGCCGGAACTGAAACTATGTACAAACAGAAATCAATTCAAAAAGAGGTATAAGCATCATTTGCTGAAAGGGTATATGTTAGAAGGGTAGTAGTTATATGTACGATTCATTATGTTCACTCTGGGATATTATGGGACACTATGGAATGGTGGGTGGGACAGCACTGTGTATATCTGTGTTGTTTGAGGCTGGTTTTGTTGTATGGACATCATTGTATGTTAGAATGGATGGGTGTTAATGTTGATTTGTAAAAAATACAGTAAATTGTTTACTTGGGGTCTTAAAGGTGGTAATTTGTATAAAATTCACATGGGTGTATCTATGGAAAAGAGGAGATGGAATTAATAAGTGTTCACTTCTTCCTTCTCCCTTTCGAACAGTGTATAATGTTACTTTATTGCATTTGCCATTTGCTTGTATTTGTTATATTTTTGTGTTCGAAATAAACTATCTATCTATCTATCTATCTAAAACAACTCCTATTGGGCAAGAAACACCAACTGAAAGTTTCAGTGTCGTCTGCAAAGGTCCACAGATTTGGAATGAGGTTGACTGCACTACGAAAGTGTCCTGATCACTGTCTGTTTTTTTAAAAGAAATTAAAACAACAGCTATCTAACACGATTAATTTTAAACTCCTTTTGGCTAAGGATTAAAACCATGATAGCTTGTATGTTTGCTTTGAACCGTTGGGTTTTATTTTTATGTACCAATGTCTGTTTTGTACTGATATTATTGTTTTTTCATATTTATGAGGCAATCTTGGGCTGCTCTTAGGGTTTTATGTAAGAATTAGGGAATAATAGGACCTACTTTGTATAATTCCTGTTATTTTGATGCCTGGGCCCCTGTTTATAAGCTATGGATAGATTCTGGGGAGTCCCATTTTACAAAAATTTTATCATGCATGAGAATATGAATTGTATTTGCATTTTAGATAATTTGTGAATAAAACTAAACTTGTCTCCTCCTCTTTTTCTTCTTCCTTTTGTCACTGCCAGATGGATAACTTTGCTTCATTTTGATACATCTGCTCTCACTCGTTTGGCAACAGGTAACTGGACGGTAACAGGTAACAGGACGAGGAACCAGCAAGTTAAGCACTGGTGTCCTCATTTCCTGAATGAGTTGGGAGGAGATAAAGTTACCCTCTGTCCCTGAATCAATGAGGGCAGAGACCCTCCTCTCGACCCCCGGCAACTGGACCAGGGCTGAAACAGAAAAATTACCAGGGGGAGTGTCTCCCGCCCGCCAGACCTCCTGCGGCTACTGACGGGCCATGTCTTTTTGGCCTCAGGTGACATATGTCCCGCTTGTGCTTCAAAGAAACACAATGGCCACAAGCCCCGATCTGCCGTCACCACTCAACCTCTGCCCACGGAAGGCGAGCAGAGCTGAGGTCCATGGCTTCGGTGGCAGGATCGCAGTCACCTGAGTCAGCAGCCACAGAGGGTGCACGTGTGGCGAACGGACGAGCGGAGGCGCCGCGCTCCCTAGCACGCTCGCGGTACCAGTTATCCAACCCGGCCGCTTGATCAATGAGGCCATCCAAGTTAGTGGGAACGGCATGAGCCACCAGGTCGTTGCGGAGGCGAGGATTTAAACCGTGGAGGAACGTGCTACGTAAGGCAACCTCGTTCCACCCCGATTCCGCCGCTTTGACTCGAAACTCCACCGAGAAGTCGGCCACCAACCAGCTGCCCTGGCGGAGCAACATTAGGCGACTCATGATGTTCCCTTCACTCTCGGTACGGTCGAAATTGCGGGTGAAATCTGTCACAAATTGGTCAAACGTTGGAGGTGAGCTCCTCCGGCTATCGATAACAGCCCAAGCCCAACGAAGAGCTCAGCCCCAAAGCAGGAGGGTGAATTGGTGAATTTTGGACACATCGCCCAGATACTCCTTCTTCACCTGATCAAAATACAGCCGAACGTGGCAAAGAAAATCCTTACATCCCCCCACCTCCCCTCCGTATGGGGCAGGAGTGGGAATGAAAAGAGTTCGGAGGATGGTGGAAGAAGTCAGGGTTGCAGGAGGAGGCGGAGCAGCTGGAGCAGATGTGCAGGCCAAATGATCAGTGACTACACTCAGCTGCTGCGTAATAGTTTGCAGCTGCTGAGTGAGCTCAGCCACCTGCCTCTCTGTAACGTTGAGGCGGTGGAGCGCGGAGTGCTCCATTGCTGCGGCACCTGCTAGGCCGTGACCTTGGCTGGCTTGTTCTGTCATATTAAGCGAACAATCAGCCTAGGTCCAGGATGCAACAGCAATGGAGACACACACAAACAAACGATTGACAATTTATTAAATTTCAAAAAGTGCAGTCTTGCAGAAACACAGTCACTCGCCCGAGGAGCAGCAACCTGCAGGGAGAGGAGACGAGAGCTGGTTAGAGGAGGACTGGTTAGGATAATGAAAATCCAAATATACCACTTACGTGGAAGGGAGAGAGAGACTGGCTCAGAACCCAGCGAAGGAGATGAACCAGCAGGTCGGAACTGCTGGGAAACAGGGAAGTAGAGCTGTGTCTTACTGGATGGTGAGGTGGAGCCGTAGCGAGAGAGACAACAAGCTGGTGAGCACACCGAAACCCCTGGAGACACACCGTTAAGTTGGCAGCAACCTGGGAAAAAGGAGAGGATAATTGTGTGTGGTTAGGAAATGTCAACACACGAGAGCTTGCTTACAAGAATACTATTCTGCTACTGAGGCAGTATACCCAGACGAGCCAGCATTGAATCACCGAAGTGTGAGTCCTTATAAACGCTGGCTCAGCAGAATCAGCAGGTGTGTCTGATGAGGTGATTGCAGGAGAGCAGAGGAACAGGATGGTGGCGGCAAGCGCTCACCAGGACATGACATGTACTGGTACTTGCAAGGGTGGGAGGTGAGGGTGGGGCCCCTTTTGGGAGTTCTGCTGTCACTGCTGTGGTGATTCAAAGTTGGTCAGCCCACGGGGACCTCCTTCTGGCCTGGGGCCCCAAGGCACGCAGCACCTCTGACTACTACAATACTTAAAGTGTCCCCTTCAATATTTAGGCTGTGTGTCCACCAAACTTGTTTTTTTCCGCTCTGGGCGACTGTTTTCATCCTATATGTAGTTCAGCGTCTACGAAATGCTCTCGGCAGTGGCCGCTTTTTGTCGCGACGCTCAGGGCGATCAGAGTTGAAAAAAGTTCAACTTTTCAGACTACAGCACAGCACGTCAATGTCAGACCTTTCTAAGCAGCCAATCAGAATAAAGAAGGGTGGGACATAGGATGCCAATACAGTCTCTACTCAGACTCCTGTTTTCCATGTCATCATATTTTACAGCCAGATCTGCTAGAATACGTTTCCTGTCAATTGTTATTTAGAGAGTGCTATTAAAAAAATCAGTAGAAAGTCTGACCATAGAAAAAGCAAAAGTGCTGAGCTGTGAGTGACAAGCTGCTGCTGGGATACAGGGCACAGGCTTTTTTTTTTTTTCCAGAGCGCCGTGCAAAAAAAGGCGTTCAGGGTGGTTGAGCGACAAAAAACGCATTTGGTGGACACGCAGCCTTCCTCTTACTCTTGTCCCCCCATCAGTGAGATACAATATCCACCCATGATTGTACCATTGTGTCTTAGCACTGATATATGATTACTTGGATTCTAAGTAACTAGAAAACCTGTTTGGGTAATGATGAGACCTGTTTGCGGTGTATTCTGAAAATTAAACGATCATCTATGTGAATAAATTTGCTCAGTGACTGGAAAACTTCAAACTAAGTTCCTCTAAGCTCTTGTACAAGCTAGCCCCTGTCTTCAGCTGAACCCTTATTAAGGCGGGAACAAACTACAGCAGCGGGGCTAAACTGGCTGCCCATGCATATGAATCTGTATGGATGGACGCTGTGCTGGATTATGGGAAGCCAAAGAAAATGAATGCATGTTAGCACTCTGATGTGTGTCGCTCCTCGACTTGAGTCTGAATTCATCTCCCAAACTTGTGATTGTAAATAATGTTCAGTTTTGCAAACAGACAAAGAGTGAGAGCTCTTCTCTAGTGAAAAAGTGGGTATGAGGAAACTGGACTAATTAAATTCTCCAGTTCACCGGTGAAGATGGCAGCATTGCAGCCAAAGAGTTGCAGATACCTGACCCATGACAGAGATCAGTTAAAGACTGGGGGGCCCACCTGTTACCGAAGAGCTGACTAGAATTCATAAAGAGCACAAACTCCTACTGCGCATATCGACTTTATGTTGAAATGCACAACATGAAACTTACTATACTATACCATTTTATCCAGCCAACATGCTTGGTCACAGCCATTCATATTGAATTCATTTATAGCTTTAATTCAATCCAATTCAATTCAGCTTTATTTATAATGCGCCACATCACAACAAAAGCCGTCTCGTGTATGTACCTTTAAATGTATGTACCTGTATGTACCTTTAAAGGGTACATACAAGTTTTAGCTGTTAGCTCCAGATTGCAAAGATAGAATAACACACACAAACACACACACACACTTAAATTATAGAATCATAGCTGGGAGAGGAGTCAGAAATTGTAGCCAAGTAAAAGTAGTGTTACTTTATGATATTAATTACTCAAGTGTAAGAGTAGTGACCCAAAAAATTAGGCGAGTAAGAAAGTTTCTACTTAAAGGGCTCATTGACTGCACTTTTTACACGTTAACAGCTCACTCATGTCTTAATGAAGTACTTGTGACATATTTTGTTCACATTTTCTTTAATTTTTTAATTACTGAAGCAAATTTGTTTATTTTTCTTGGCTTTCTTCAAATTCTCTGATTTATAGCCTATCACTTTAAGAAACGGACTTCAGCTGTTCAACTCCGTCCTCCCTCTTAAGGCGCATTCACACCAAACGCGAATGGGCGGCGCAAATCCATACAAAGTGAATGGAAGGAGGCGAGTACACGTGAAATTGTGCATTCACGTATTCATGTCCGAGGCTAGCTAGCTAGCTAGCTGCTAGCTTTGAGCTTCTGCCATCACCAGAGTAAAAGTATCACTATTGCAGAGTAAACTAGTTTGAAAATGAGACTCACCTGGAGACAGGAGGACCAGGAGCCCTTCAGCTGAATCGGGATTTCGGAGTTGGGCTGCACGGTGGCACAGTGGTTAGCACTGCGGCAGCACAGTTTACCCTTGGCCGGGGGATTGTGGGGATCGTGGGTTCAATCCCAGCCCCCGACCAACAGTGATCTGTGTGGAGTTTGCATGTTCTCCCCGTGTTGCGTGGGTTTACTCCGGGATTTCTCCGGTTTCCTCCCACATGCCAAAAACATGCATGTTAGGTTAATTGGCTGTTCTAAATTGTCCCTAGATATTTGTTTCCTATAGGCCCTTAGAATAGAGGGTTAGTATTAATGAAAGCGCTTTGAGTGGTCTTTGTGACTAGAAAAGCGCTATATAAGTGCAGGTTAGTTAGTTAGTTAGTTAGTTATTTATCCATGGATCCTGCCCTGGATGTGCTAAACAAGGCTAGCAAGCTAGCAACAGAAACACCCATCATCTTGTGAAGTTTTGGAGGGAGGGACAACTTTTTCAGGTGAGCCTTCCGTCAGATAATGTAAACCTAAGCATGACGTTATTTTAGGAATTTCCACAGCAGGTTGAACACAGCTGCAGAAGTTATAAAAGGCAACTTTGCCTGTCTGCATCTCACTCAGAAGCGGAATTCATGTCTGTTCGCGTGTTTACATGGAGTTATAATGTAATCGTGCCGTGCAAAAAATTCGCCCATTTGCATTTGGTGTGAACGCACCTTTAGTCAGTTAGTCATTAGCTGAGTAGCTTCTAGCTAGTTTTCTGCCACAGCTCCTTCCAGCTTGGATGAGCAGTGCTAGTTCACCAGTCCGCAGTAATTTGTGCATCTCGCGTCATCCTGGCCCACCCAACAACCCCGCCGAGACCCCACATTAAATCGCCAACACCATGTGCTACACCGATCGCCACAAACTAAGGCCAGTGGCTGCGCCACGGGATCTCAAAAGGCAATGTCTCACTCCATGGTACTCTGCTCCTCTCCCACGGGCAGCCGGAAGGAGTCTGCCCCGTCATGAAGCGGCTCCCGAGCGCTACCCATGAGAGTATGCCAGGAGCATGGTGATGGAGTTGAGCCAGTAGCTCCAAGCAGCATCCCCGGGTCGTAGCAATTGCCTGCGCCGTGCTCCGGGTGCCGGGGCAGGCAATTCCCGCAATCCGGGGATGCTGCCTGAGGCTACTGGCTCTCAGCTCCCCGTGACTGGCATGCCAGTGATCTACCACGAAACCATCGGGAGACAGACCGGAGCGATGCAAGGCACATTGTGGACTGCGGACCAGTGAACCAGGTGGTAACAGGGATCGTTATTAGGGTGACAAAGATCTGAAGAAAATAACAACATAAGCCACGCTCGGTTCGAGCTTCCTGTTACCAGTGTTAGCTTGGGGGCTAATAGCTCAGGGGCTAATAGGCTACCTTTAGCACCACTTCCATCTACATGACAGACAGCTAGGTGGGCCAATAATAGAACAGTGGGCTGGTCTCGAGGACGACAGTTTTGTTGTAAATTTACCACTTTTCTCATGTAAATTTGAAATTTTTTCACTTGTGTTTTTGCATTTGTAAATTTTGGACTGTTGTACATTTGAAACTTTATTTTCATAAATTTGTATCTTTTCTAATCAATTTGTGTTTTTTTCTCCTAATTTTACAATGGCCAGCAAATGACCCCCCTCCCCCCCAATAGCGCCGAGTCGCCGACTCTGCACAAAACCTTAGAGTATCTTGAGCATTTTTCCTAAATATTAGGAGCACAGTATTATGCTGCCTGTGACTGCTGTAGGTTACTATTCTTTATTCTGAGGTGTTGAAAACAAACTTTATAGTTCGGTGTGCTGTAATTGCAGTCTACTTTCATTTCCAGTGAAGTGTATGCACCGAGCTCTGTGAATTATACATTGTCTTATTGGAGTTTCATATATTATGCACTTGCAATCTTCCAAAGCTCATTTCTCTTTTATAAAGTTTTGACTCTTATGTCTTAAGTTTTAAACCACGTGTATAGGAGTTAATATCAAGCCTAATACTAAATAAATATCAGAGTGAATGTTTATAAACTTCCCCCCCTGCCACAGGAAGAAACCGATGCCTTCAGGTTGTGTGCTAGCATTGCATAACAGACAATATACAGCAGTGTGGGATGAAGCCAGTGAAGACTGGAGGCCAAAAAAAGAGGAAAGTAAGCTGTGGCTTTCTCCAGAGACCCATAAAATAAAGAAATCCTTCCCACCATGCTGCTGAAGGAGTTACATGAGTTTAACCTAATTAAAAGGAAAATATGCAGTGAGGAATAAAAAAAAATGTAGATATTTTTGAATGCAGAACACATTTGGAAGGTTGATGGTTTTACATCTACCTGCTTCCAGCAGCTGTTGTGATAAACAGATGTTGAAATAATCACAGCGACTGCTGAGTTCCCCAAGGTGCGTTCAGAGCCGTTTCTGGCCATGTGACTCAAGATGGCTGCACATCCACACACTGCGGCTAGACGCTCCGGACTACTGTGCTCATTTTTGTGTTTTTATGCCTTTTATTGTACTACTTCTGTGACAGACTAATTACCTACAGTTGCCAGGAACTTTTAGTCATTGGCCGCCAACTTAACTCCAACATCCCCAGCGCTTATTCCAGCTATCAATACCACATCCCTGAGGACATTACCAGACTTCTGGGCACTCCATAGATCGTTATCGGGCCCAGCACCGAGAGAGAAGAAACGAGGCTGCAGGACTGGCTTCTGAGCTCACCTGCACAAACTATGCACCAAACCACCGTTACCTTTAATTTTCCTCACCAACGTCAGATCCCTTGCCAACAAAATGGATGAGCTGCAAACAGAGATTGCCTACAATCACTACGTCGGGGACTGTTGTATTCTGATTGTGACCGAGCCATGGCTGCATCCACGTATTTCTGACCCCACTGTGAAATTACCCGGCCAAACTACACATGTTTCGGCCACAACACCGATTCTGGTAAGGGCAGGGGTGGAGGGCTCTGTACTTATGTGCTTCAGACTTGGTGTAATAACAGCAGAATAATTCAAAGCTACTATTCACCGGATTTAGAGGCCATGTCCTTTCTGTGTAGGCCCTTCTATCTACCCTGCGAGCTAATGGCAGTAATTGCAATGGCTGTTTACATCCCTCCAGATGCTAGTGTTTGCTTAGCACTTAGCCACCGTCGCGCATCGCACATCATTAGCAGGTAAGAGAAAGATCACCCCGACACAGTCCACATTATTGCAGGGGATTTTAACAAAGCATGCTTAAAGACTGTACTCTCCAAATTCCACCAACATGTTAAGCGTCCCACAAGAGGGGAAAGAACACTGGATCATGTTTACAGCAACATTAAGCACACATACAGAGCCACCCCCTTCCCCGCCTTGGACCATAAGACCATCTCTCCCTGCTTCTAATACCTGCTTACATCCCCCTGAGGAAGAGTTTCTCCCCAAACAAACAATTAAAACCTGGCCTGAAAATGCTCTCCCCCATCTACAGGACTGCTTTAGCTGTACAGACTGGAACATCTTTGAACAGCAGGACCTGGACTCCTACACCGAGTCTGTCGTCTTCTACATTAAATGCTGTGTAGAAAATGTGACAGTCACCAAACACATCAGGGTCTTTCCAAACCGGAAACCCTGGATGACCAGTGAGGTCCAGGCTCTGATCATATCCCGCAACTCAGCCTTCAGACAGAGGGACAGCCATCTGTACAGCACTGCCAGAGCCAACCTGAGGAGAGGCATAAAACACGTTAAGAACACCTACAGGAGGAAGGTGGAGGGATTCCTCACATACAACAACCCAAGATAGATGTGGAGAGGCATCCAGGCCCTCACCAACTACAGGGACCAGTGTCCCCCAACATCTGACAGCAGCCTCACACTGGCAGAGGAGCCTAACAGCTTCTTCCCCTGGTTTGAACACACTGCACCTCCAGATCCCCGACCTGCTCCTGGATAAAAAAACTTTCTCACCAACCGCCCACAAACAGTCAGACTCGGCCCCCACCACTCCTCCACACTGTCTCTCAGCACTGGCTCCCCCCAGGGCTGCATGCTAAGCCCTCTACTGTACTACTCCCTGTACACCTTTGACTGTATTCCAACCCACCCAAACACAGTCATTGTGAAGTATGCAAATAATACCACTTTGGTTGGGCTCATCATCGATGATGATGAGAAGGCATACAGGGCGGAGGTAGAGAATCTGCTGCTGTGGTGCCAAGCAAACAACTTGAAACTGAATATCCAAAAAAACAAACAACTCATACTGGACTTCAGGAAGAACAGACAGGACCACCCCCTCATAAATGGCGACCGCGTGAAAACACTCCCCACCTTCAGGTTCCTGGGCACCCACTTCTTGTCTGACCTCTCCTGGACTGTCAACACCAAGGCCCTGGTGAAGAAAGCCCAGCAGAAGCTGCATTTCCTCCATATCCTGAAGAAGAATAAGCTCGACCAGAAGCTGCTGCTGGTCTTCTACCACTGCTCAGTGGAGGGCGTGCTCACCTACTGTCTGTGTGTGTGGTACGCCAGCTCCACGGCCGAAAACAGGAAGGCTGTGCAAAGGGTCATCAACACCACCCAGAAAATCATTGGCGGCCCTTTGCCCTCCCTGGAGGACATCTCCAGATCCTCCTGTCTCAGAAAGATCAAGGCTATCACAGGAGACCCCTCACATCCCATCCACCACCTGTTCAACCTGCTTCTCTCTGGACGACGGTTCAGATCAACCAGGTCCCACATCTCCAGACTCACAAATAGTTTCTTCCTCTGGGCCACCCGGACTGCGAAAAGTCAGAGGCCCCACCTCCCTCCCTCTAAATGCTCACATGCACAGAACTGGGGACCTTTTAATTATCACTATAACACACCTGTCTTTGCACTTCACATTTTCATGTACATTGACCAATCCATGAAACCACTACCGTTCCTGTGTATATTTTCCATAATCCTTGGGCCATTTTATTCAACCGTGTGTTCTGCACTCCGCACTCTTATGTACATAGTTCCATCTGTGAAGCCACTACCATATTTGTCTATATACCTGTGGGCTATTTTTATTATGCAAGGTTATGTTTTCCCCAAACATAACCTTGTATAGGGTCCCCAAAAATCTAGAAACGGCTCTGTATTTAAAAGCATTCAGGTTTTGTAATGTTCCTTTTTTTTTGCAAAGCCTTTTGAACCCGAGCATGTCACTCTCCTCTCTCAGTGAGGACAATCAGTGAAGGACAGGAGAATGGCCATGTTTTATTCACTCTCACATAGTAATACTCAGCCGAGTTGGACCCCCCCTCCCCCATCTCAATCCCAGGGGCACAGTGTTGTGGTGTGCTAATGGATTTTTGCAACAAGGGTGCATCTCTGGGCGGTTTGAAGATGCAATTATGCCAGTAATGGTGGTGCCACTACAAAATGAAAAGCATCAGCAGGAGCGAAAATGATCGTATACAAGATCCCAGCAGTGTACTGCATGACAAGTTTAATTGTGTGTCTCTAATCTTAACCTCCAATAATGTTCTCTTCACACTGCTGGAGACACTCTGTATTGTCCTGGAGACAAAGGTAGATGATTATTTTAAGATTGCCATCACTCCCAACATCAGAACTTTATATTTTGTGTTTAATTATGACAAGGTGGGTGTAAAATGATTTTTTTTTCATTCACTGAAAGCCTATAATTCATGCACCAATTCTTCTTCTTAGTTTTTAAGGCATAAATGTTTTGATAAGAAGGTTTTTATTGTGAGCAGCTCTGTCAGGAAATGAGTCTCACAGTAACACTTCTAGTACAGAGCGTGTCCTGGACTAAAAAGGAAAAATGTGACTGTTTCACCCTGAATTTCACCCGACTTTACAGCTTACAGCCAACAGAACATGGTGTATCAAAGAGTGGATGCTCCAGACAGCCTTCAAAGGGGTAACAGTTACATATAATTCAAACAACAGAAACAGAACAGTGTTCAACATTAAGTTACAATATCTTAACAGCTTTGATGCAGAGATTATCATGTACACAAATATTTGGAGGGGAAATCTACACTTTGGACACCAATGACTGAGGTTTTGAATACACTTGATAGCAGGTGGGTCATTTTCCAACTACCAACTACAGGGGCCAGGACCCGCCAACATCAGACAGCAGCCTCACTCTGGCAGAGGAGCTTAACAGCTTTTTGCCCAGTTTGAGCACCCCTCCAAACTCGTACCCCACTCCTCCCCTCTCTTCCCCCTCTCTCTCCCTTCCCCTCTCTCTCTACAGGTGCATTAGGTGAGGAGGAGACTGAGAGCAGTGAACCCCCACAGAGCTGCTGGTCCAGACGACATCTCAGGAGCAGTGGTCAAAGCATGTGCAGATCTGCTGGCAGAGATCTTCACCAAGCTGTTCAACCTTTCCCTGACACACGCCACCATCCCCTCCTGCCACAAGGCCTCCACCATCATCCCCATCTCCAGAAAGTCCACAATTGATGGCCTGAATTACTACAGACCCATAGCACTCACGTCTGTAGTCATGAAGTGTTTTGAGCGAGTGGTGTCCCAGCACATCAGGGACTGTCTTCCCCCTCCTTCAACCCCCACCAGTTTGGCTACAGGGAAAACCGGTCTATGAAAGACACCATCACCACCACTCTCCACAGAACGCTGAGCCACCTGGAGAACCTAAGGAGCTACGTGAGGATGCTGTCTGTGGACTACAGCTCAGTTTTCACCACCATCATCGCGGACATCCAGATCAACAAACTGCACCTCCTCCACACCCCCCCCCCACCTGCTCCCAGATAAAAACTTTTTCACCAACCACCCACAAACAGTCAGACTTGGCCACCACCACTCCTCCACATTGTCTCTTAGCACTGGCTCACCCCAGGGCTGCATGCTAAGCCCTCTACGGTACTCCCTGTTCACCTTTGACTGTATTCCAACCCACCCAACCACAGTCATCGTGAAGTATGCGGATGACACCACATTGGTTGGGCTCATCACCGATGACGAAGAGAAGGCATATAGGGTGGAGGTAGAGACTCTGCTGCTGTGGTGCCAAGCAAACAACGTGAAACTGAATGTCCAAAAAACCAAACAACTCATACTGGACTTCAGGAAGAACAGACAGGACCCCTCACCACCACCACCACCACCTCATAAATGGTGACCTCGTGGAAAACGTCCCCACCTTCAGGTTCCTGGGCACCCACATCTCCTCTGACCTCTTCTGGACTGTCAACACCAAGGCCCTGGTGAAGAAAGCCCAACAGAGGCTGCACTTCCTCCATGTCCTGAGGAAGCACAGCCTGGACCAGAAGCTGCTGCTGGCCTTCTATTGCTGCTCAGTGGAGAGCGTGCTCACCTACTGTCTGGGAGTGTGGTACGCCGGCTTCATGGCCGAGAACAGGAAGGCTGTGCAGAGGGTCATCAACACTGCCCTAGAAATTATCGGCAGCCCTCTGCCCTCCCTGGAAGACATCTCCAGATTCTCCTGTCTCAGGAGGATCAAGGCCATCATAGGAGGCCCCTCACATCCCACCCACCACCAGTTTAACCTGCTTCCCTCTGGACGACAGTTCAGATCAAACAGAGGCCCCACCCCCCTCCCTCCGAACACTCACATGCTGAGAACTGAGGACCTTTTTCATTATCACAATAACTCACCTGTCTTTGCACTCCGCACTTTCATGTTCATTGACCCATCCGTGAAACCACTAATGTAGATATTTTCCATAATCCTTGGGCCATTATACTCAACTGTGTGTTTGCGCTCTGCACGCTTATGTACATAGTTCCACCTGCGTAGCCACTACCATACTGTCATGATCCTAGGCACGGGTGGGCACCGTGCCCAGTCTCCAGTTTAAGTTTAAGTTTAGTCTTTTTCTGTCTGTTTCTCCCATCATTTTTTCCAGTTATTGTGATTTTGCATTTGTAGCATGTTTACATTCAGTGGTTGTGTTGTTGTCTCATTATGGTTTCCGGTTTGTGTTTTATTTCTGTTATTTTCTCCACTCATGCATCCACACCAGTCACTTATTATTAAATGGTATAAAAGGGCACGGCAACCTCTTTCTGTTGTTGTGTCCTTCTATCCCTGTGCCGTCCTCAGATGCAGAACCCCGCTCTGAGTGTTGTTGGTGTTTCGCTGTCGAAGAGAAAGGAGAGCTCCGTCCAGGTTAGTTATTGCCTTTTTTTCCAGCCGTGAGCGCTGCAGCAACTCAGGTGTGCTCTGGCTGGATTCTGCCCCTTGGACCGGCGTTCCCAGGATTCTGTCCCCCTGTGACGTTGAGCCCCGCTCTCCTCCAGCACTTTATCATTTTATATGTATATGTTTAGTGTTTTTTGTATGTTTGTCTTTACATTAATAAATGTGCAGAAACCACAGCGAGCATCTGGTGTCCTTCAGTAGCCCTTGAAAGGGGTGACTTATAACAGAAGGACACGACCAGGGGTTGGACACCAGCCACTGTGTGTTTCTGCATTTTTTCTTTAATCATTTCCCCCCATCTGTTTTCGCGAGGATGCACTATGCCTTCAGCTCACCGGGACTCCGCCAACCGAGGGAGGTCGGTGGCCAGTAGCCTCACTGTGGATGAACTGTGGACGGCAGACTTTGCTCAGGATTTTGTAGATGCAACGCTCGTCTCCCGCTGATTCACGGAGGTTCGCAGAAACGTGGAAGCAGCAGCGACTATTCTGGAGGCGCATCCAGGGTTACGGAGCTACCCCAGGTATGGTGGTCTGCTGTACTCTGTCTCCATTCTCCAAACGGACCCTCGCAGCCTGGTAGGAGAACTTCCATCAGATGCACCCAGGTCGGAGCGGACGAGGAAACGCCGCCACACCCCAGCAGCTCATCGGTCTCGCCAAGAGCTTGTTTCTTCGCCTCCTCATCCACCGTCTGTTCCTGTTCGGAACGTCCCCTGGATCAGATGCACCCAGCATCTCACTACCACCCAGCTGCTTTACGCTGGAGAAGGAGGAGGAACTCCCCCACCACAGCAGCTGATTTGGCTGGTGACGTGTCTGCAGGGGCGGCTCCTCCATTTTCTTCAGTGTGGCCCACAACCGCTGCAGCCACTGGGAGGAATGACTCTGGGCCTATTGCAGCAGTTGCCATCATGCCTCGGGAATGCAGGCAAGTGTTTTTTCATTCTCCCTTACCGAAAAATGAATTATCTTGCTTGATTCACGGTGGTGAGGCTCAGCAACTGCAGCTCATTGAGTTCTCACCGCCTGCTGCTTACACCATTCCTTCATCTGCTACTCCCGTGTCTCCTCCTGTTTTTCCTGAGTGTCCGCCGGTCCTGGAATGGAGCTGTCAGATGGCGGAGGGGTCTGCAGTCCTGGAGAACCCCATTCTAGCCCCACAGCCACACACCGGATGGGGGGAGAAAGCGACCCACACTCTGGAACTTGAGCCAACCAGAGAAAGTCCCCTAGTTTCAGTGCCGCGGGAGCCAGCATCATCGGTGAGGCAACCTCCAGCTTTAGTTGCCAAGCCCGGAGTTCCACCTGCGTTGGTCGCCACACCTGGAGGTTTGTGGGCTGCGTCCACCACCATGCCTGCTGCAGGGGTCATCACTGCAGAGTCATTAAGTGTCCCGGATGGCGGTGGAGCTTGAGTCCTGGCAAGCACTCAGTTCTGTTTTAGCGCCTACAGATCTTAAGAATTCTTGTCCGGCTCAGGGTGAGGAGAATCGGTTGCAAATGTCCTCTGCTCCTGAGCTCTCCTCACCGGGCTCCACTGCTGCCGGTGATCTTTCTCCGGTGCTTTTTCCCTTTCCTTCCCCTGAGGTGGCTGTGTCGGGTGCAGATGCTCAGACGTAGAAGGCTGAGATGCCCCAGCTTGGATTGCCGGAGTCTTGGGCGATGGTGGAGCTCAAGCTCAGACAAGTTCTTTTTTTTTTTTTTGTTTTCTCTCTATCTGTGTTGGAGAGATCTTGCCTGGTTCTTGGTGGGGAAGGCCGAGTGCAGCCGTCCGCTGCACCTGAGTTCTCCTCATCAGTCTCCACTGCTGCCAGTGACTCTGACCTGGTGTCTGTGTCCTGTGTGTGTGAGCCTTCTCCTGAGGTCTCCGTGAGTGCTGCTCCCCCTCCGTCCGAGGTCTCCATGGGTGCTGTTCCCTCTCCGTCCGAGGTCTCCATGGGTGCTGCTCACCCTCTGTCCGAGGTCTCCATTAGTGCTGCTCTCCCTCTGTCCAAGGTCTCCGTGGGTGCTGTTCCCCTCCGTCTGAGGTTTCTGTGGGTGCTGCACCTCAGTCCAAGGCCTCCATGAGTGCTGTGCCCCCTCTGTCCGGGGCCTCCGCGCGTGCTGTGCCCCCTCCATCCGAGGTGTCCGTGGATGCTGCTCCCCCTCCGTCTGTGTGGGGGGATAGATAGATGTACTTTGATTCCAAACTGCGAAATTACAATGTAACAGCAGTATGACAGTAGATGACCAAAATGACAGAAACACACTGTAGCATCATCGTCTCCTCAAACCAAGACAGAAGATCACTTCTCTCCAGTTTACAGGAATTTCACTTTATTCATTACACAGGAATACCACTTTTCTGCCTTTTCAGGAATATCACTGGCTTTTATGTCGACTCATGCAGGCCTCTTCCGGGCCTGACCAAAGATGCTTGCTTTCCCAGGACCCCAATGTAAACAGTTGCCTCTTGCAGAGATTGTAAGGATCAGAATTTGCTTTTAAAGGCTCAAAGGAACATAAAACTCAGGAGACCAGACCTCTCAACGTGAACACTGCATTTGATAACGTACCTTTTCACAGGAAACCAATGTTCTTAAAAGAGTCATAAACCACTTAATCTGACGGGTTTATAGCCCGATGCTGTCCAGACTTTCGCCCAGATACTAAAGGAAATCATCTACAGCTCAACAGTACCTCCTAGCGGATACCTACGGAATGTGTTTTCAGTATGTAGGATGACTTTTAATTTGTTCTAAACATTAAGTTTCATTCAGCTTATCCTCTGGATCCTAAGGACACTGAAAATCATCCCTCTTTTATCACCAACCATGGTTTGCTGCATGTTTTGCTGCATTTTGATCTAAATGTGAATGCATGTATTATAATTATGTATAAGAAATGTTATATTCATGAGTGTTATTCAAACACATATTGGAGTAATGGTATAAATGCATGATCACCAAATATTAGCCAAGTCATTTAATTTAGTTAGGTTTTATATTGAGCACCTATTTCATAAGAACTGACTGAGTGTTGATTTTCCCCCTGCAATTTCATGGGATGGTGTCTTCGTTTGATTGGCTGCTCTCAAACAAAGAAATGTTCTCACATAGGATAGCAGCCATTTCAAACTGCTTCTGAAAAGGTCGATTGGTCAGTCTTGCGATCGACATCATCAGTTTTACGACCCGGCGAGGTAACTTTAAAAGAGAGAAGTTAGATTTGAGTTTAGTAAGAGAACAGTAGAGACAAAGAACAGGCAGGAAGATTAGCAAGAAGCAAGATAGAGAACGGTGATAGAATTAAGAATTAGAAACACAGAAAGAAGAAAGAGATTTTGAGAAGGATTAGGAACTAAATTAAGATTAAAGAAGCAGAATAGTAATCTAGATCTCAGAAGAAGATTTTATTCCACCATTTCAAGGCCCTGTGAAGTTTTATTTTATTCTCTGTGAAGTTTGTCAAGTCTTTCTGGTTACTGAGGAGAAACCACCTTTTTCTTTAGAGCTCGTCCTTTTAGAGAATCAAATTCTCAAACTTTTTCCTTCACCTCAGAAGCCATTCTTATCCTAGTAAATGCTTTTCTCATTTTTTTCATGACTTTTCACGCCATTAAAGTGGACCTTTAATTTGCCTAATTTAAAGTGAACAGAGACTGAGAAGTTTCTCCTTCACTTTTTGGGTCGATCCCGCTACAAGAGACCCCAAATTTGGACTCTTTTTCCAAGGACTTTTCACGCCGCCCTGAGACAAACCATCCACGGCTGCTACGGTCTCCTTGAAGGGCCCCCAGCTGAGTTATCACCTCCACGGCTGTGAGGACAGCAGCCGCTTCCTCCGACGTCCTAACTTCAAAACCCAGCGGTACCGACCCGCGGAAACGTGGATCTACGGCTGTTGTGTGAGTGAAACTCTTATTTCTCCTATCTGCTGGGTTAAAACGTGATGTCCTAACAATTAAATTACAATTGAATATGGCCCGTATTTCAGGGCTTAATTAGTCTCTCAGCCACAGGATAGAGCTATCAACTGAAGGAAAACTCTTAGTCATTTTTAAGTAACTGCCCTTAAATTTTTGTAGATTAATTCAGAATTCATTTTTAGATAATTAGCTTATGAATTTTCCCCATAAAATTGCGTTGTTTTGTTAAAACATTCCAGCCTCATTTACCGTTGAAACATAAGTCTGTTCCTCCTTGGTTCTACAGAGGTGTAACGCTGGATTTTATGTTCAGGAACCCAATATCAGTTGATGTGATATTTTACGCTGTCATCATCTGAATCTGTTTATTCATCATTTGAACGTCATGCCATGTAAACTGAATGAGTTTAATAAAAGGGTGAATGAGAGAAGTTGAAGCGTTTTCCTTTCGCATATACAGGTTTCCTAATCACGGCAGGACAAAAACTCACTGAAACTTTGAGACTGATTCATTAAGTAATTTAAGGTACAAAATTAATTAAAATTAAAGTTAATATTATTGTCCGTTAGGACTGGTGCCCCTTTTACGAGTGCTTTTATTTAATTTAGCGGGTGTAGAAGTGAAGGTTTAACTCCGCCCCCTTTCACACCCACTATTAAATAAAATAAATAATTCCTGTACCTTATGACAAATATTTTTATAGGCAGTTCACGCTACAGTTTATTGGTGCCCCATGTGAGGCCTCTGTAATTGGGAAATGTATATGCAAAAAGAAAATTCATTGAAATCATATTTTTTTTTTCTTCCTGCAAATATTGATCCACTATTCTGCGAGTCTGTGTGTTGTTTGGGAGACTGAGGCCTGCATCTGCTCCTGCCTGTCTGTGTCTGCTGTGCTTGTTTACCTAACCTCCCGCTGAGGAGTCTGGTGGCTGATAGCTGCAAAGGGGGGTGAGTGATTCACCCACTAAAGTCTACAGTTTTTGATGCATGCAAAGAAGTTTAAGCAATATTATTATATGCTGGATTAAGAAACATAAAGGCCTAGAGTGACAGAAACGCGAAGAAATCCGTCCTGCCTCTTGCCAGTTTAACCTTCCGGCGATTATCCCGAAAGGAGTAATTAAACTGGCCAGTTCTGTAATTACTGTACCCAAGCGTGATGACGTCAGATTAAGCTGGACGCGGTTTGATCTGGTCACTGAATAAACCGCTGGGCAAGTAGCGCTAAACTATACCCGGAATTAAAGGGGTAACATTATTTGTGAAAGTTGGAGATTAAACTCTCATTTTGAAAAGCAAGGCGTGGCGTGTCGATAAGACTTGCGCCCGCATCACGTGTCACGTGAACATGCACAGTCGCGCGCATGACCGAAAGGCGTGCACGAAAAACTGCGCATGAGCAGAGTAAGCGTGCAGACGCCATTTTGAAGGCGCTAAGAGGGAGTCACCCTAGCCGCCATTTTGAGTGAGACCGGTAGACCCGCCCAGAGCGACGTCACCAGTGTCTCCTCCCCCTGGGAGGGCAGAGATAACTGCCTCCATTGTGTGGTCAACTATAGGAGTTGCATTTCTTGCATGAATGCACACTCGGATTAAAGCAGAGCAAATCTATTAAGCTGATTTATAATCAAACAGAGCTTCCAAATTGACTTTAAATCAATCCGAATTATCTGGAACAAGCTAAATTTAAACCCAGTTCAAAGTTTTATCCCAAGAACCAAAAGGAAAAGGAAACTTGTGGGTTTGAAGTTTGTTCTAATTGGTGGAAGAGCTTTTGACTGCATATACACACAGTGAAAGAACATAGAAGCATAGACTTTGTATTTACTCACATATGTTAACCACATATTTTAATCTTTTTAGTTAAAAGCATATATTCACACATCTTATGCTAAAAGTCTGCAAACTTTTGAAGCTATATATATGTGTTTTGTTTTAAAGATCACTTTGTGCGATTTCTTTCACAGGAAGCCATTCAACTTAGGGACTCAAATAAATGACAATGTTCATTTAAACTCAAGTTAATGTTAATCCTGTGCATGTTGGTAAAGGATTTAGTGATTTACTAAATATTTGACAAAAATTCTCCAAAATTAGGAAACCACATCCAGCAATTAACACTTGAAAGCTTTAGCTTATTTACAGTCAGTGTTGCTTTTGATTCATATTTCCTCCCCAGGAGAAGGAAAACATTTAACCAGCTCACTATTTCTCACCAGGATTTGAAATAAGTCAAAAGGTGAAAACTTTGACTAGTCTGTAAAACATTTTTTTTTCTCTCTTTTTAAATAATCATTAACTTTAATCCTAAGGAAGCCTTAGTGACAATACACAAAGACAATTCATTTGTTTCCTAACTTGTAAATATTAAAACATTGAAAGGCTTTAAATGAAGATAAGCTTTAACAAATAGAACAAAGCCAGTTCTAACTTTAAAACAAAGTGAAGACTTATACTGTAACCCTAAAGCCTTAAAGCATTTAACCTTTTCTATTTTTGTTGCTTTCTTTTTCTTTTGTAAATAAAATCATTACTTTCAAGTAAGATTCAACAAAAAATTCGCAACCTAGTTGAGGACTATTCCAAAACTACACTTTGATAACTGAACTGAAAGAAGTCAATCGACACAAAATTTTTTTTTTCGCTTTTGTCTTGTGAAATACAAATCAAAATACAGTGTCAACAAATAAACTAACACGTATTCCACATTTCTAAAGAATTCCAAAATATTTGCTTTCCTTCTTACAAGCCTGGAAGTTGAAACAAACTCCAAAAAGAAGCTTGTAATTACCCTCACTGTAAAACGACACTCAAGGTTAACGCTTGACGCACAACTTTAGCTATAATCAACGAATTGATTTCAAGCTAAGCGTTACACAAATGGTCAAACATGTCGAGTCCACTTGACGAATTAAATGACCTTCAAGTAATATTGGAAGAGTTGGCTTCCGACCTTATACCCGGTTTCTCCAAACAAGTTCGGGATACTCCACCAAAAGATTTGAAGCAAATCACGAAAAAACTTTCAGATGAATGCGAAGCTAACCCACCAAAAGCAAAGGAAATCCCCGGTGTGTTAGGAAAGTTTGCACTAACATTAGTTGCAAGGCTAAAACGAGCTGAAACCCAAGTACTCTACGCCGAAAAGGAACTGGTGAAATGACAAACAACCATCCTTTCTCTTCAGGAAGAGAACAAATCCCTTGTGAAAAAGCAGGAACAAGCTCGCATAGAGAAAGAAGACACCCAAGCTACGCTCGATCAGACGTTGCTAAATCTGGAACAAGCAGAGGAAGAAAAGCAACGACTAGAAGACAACAATACTTCACTTCAGCAAGAAAACGAGGAATTGAAAACCACCCTGCTTCACAAAGAGAATCAACTCAAGGAAGTTGAAGGTCAATTGGACGAAACAAGCTCCGATTATGGGAAATGCAAACTGCTCCTACGAGAAGCACAACAAGGTCTTCAGGACATCCAAGAAGAGGTGGAAGACCACCGCAAACAAAGGGATCTGAGATCAGAATCCATGAACAGGCCGGTTCCCTCGACAAAGGGGGGCATCCCCTCATGGGATGGGGACTCCCCCGGCTCACACTCACCTGACCCGTTCAGACCCGAATGGCAACATGAAAGACGTGTGCAAATTCCATCCGATGGAGATCTCAATAAGATCGCTCGCCACGTCACGAAATTTGACCCCTCAACCAGTGGGTCACCTGATACCAGGGTTTATTTGCAAGACATCGACTACTACTTGCGTAAATACCCTGATGCTACTGTTGACGACCGCATTTATTTGATCAAGTTGACATCCAACAGGTCGGTATCAAAATTTATAGATCGGCAACCATTTGACATCAAGATGAACCACCGGAAGCTCTATGAAACCATCGAAAGAGAGTTTTCCGACGACTGCTTACAGTCAGGGCTAGCGACAGCCCTGACTGTGAAACAGGGTCGCTTAGAGCCCGCACAGGCATACTACCAGCGACTCCTACGCGCATATTTCGGATCTCAAAACACGCCTGAGATGGAAGAAGACCACAATTTCAAGGCTCTGTTCATTCAGAATCTCCATCCCACGATTGGACACCACCTTGGAGTCATGGCTAACCCAAAGACAAACTTGATAAACCAGCTAAGAGAGTTCGCACATTATGCATTCCAGAAACAGCGACAAAGCAATCAGAAGCATACCGAGTCTACCGCGGTGTTAGCAGTCAACACCGCATCAGACACCCTGGACCTAGAGGGCGCCCCAAGGCCAGCCCCTGTTCCAGCATCTCGGTCACAAATAAAACGACGACAGTCCTCTAGTCAAGATAAGTCGAGTCATGACCCGGAAAAATTTTTGACACCAAGTTCCAAGCCAACATCACCAAAACCTGACTACCGTCGGAGACTAAGCCCACCAGGTAAGTCACGAGAATACGGTACGGATACCTGGGATGACAGATATCGATTTCGAGACTCGCATAATCGCGGGAGGTGGTCACCTCCTTCGTACCGCCGGAAAAACTTCAACAGGGAAGCAAGACCTCCCCCTGGAAAGTTTAACTCCAAACCCTGGGAGAAGAAAGAAAAGCCCATTTTCAGCCAAGAAGACCTGGAGACTCTCCAACGCATACTTGACGAACTGAAGAGGAAAAAGGAGGTGAAAGAGGACAAGAAACCAGATGTCCTAGCCATAAATATTGTGACCACCCCAAACGATCCTTTAGGTTTGCCACAAGTCAACCCTGAGGATTCTCCTACTACAAAGGGGAAGGATACCGAAGACACAACCGAGCATCCTCCACCCGAAACTCAGGAGGAGCTTCAAAATGCAACGTCACCCAGTGCCATTTTGGTAGTCCAGCTACCTGGGAAACCTCACTCGCCCGAAACCGGCGACTCTTTAATCTGCGTTGAACCACCGGTCCAAGAATTTCTGTGTGATTTAACCGAGAGGGGGGTTGCACGAAAATTTTTTTCTGTCATTGACCTTGGAAGATGTGATGACGCACGAAGCCCTACTGGATACTGCAGCGGACATCACACTCATGTCGCGTGACCTTTTCGAACACCTATGTGTCACTGCTAACCTTGCGCACAAAGACTTGAAACTAAGACCTTGCTCCTTAGCTATTCAACCTTATGCACCCCCAAACACGACTGTGTCACACATGTCATTGATACAAATCTCCATTGGGCCCATGACCTTGATCCACCCGGTCTATGTGTCCAATCTCAACTCAATTCCATTGCTGATAGGCAAGGATCTACTTAATCGCTTTGAGCCTCTGATAGACTTCAAGAATCTCAAGCTATGGGCTCAAGTTCGACAACCTCTTCCAACCACTCTACCTGAAGCAACCGGATCACAGTGCTACACTCTTGACACCTTGGATGTTCCAGGAGTCAACCCACTCGCACTGCTGACCCAACAAAGTTTGACGGAAAGTGACCTTGGGGACCAGGCTGAAACAGACACCCCTTTTCAGGTCGCCACATCTGACAACCCAACCTTAAATGAACACAGTTCATTTCTTTGCACCCTGAAACCAGGGGCAGTCAATGACTGCCCCCAAGTGGTCAAAGGACTAGCTATCCAAAGCTCCCACGTAGAAGACGTGGTACTGGCTCTCTGGGCTGATAAATCTGCAATCAGCCAGACACTTTTCGACTCTCTACACGAGAAATACCCTGACCTTATGGTCACTAACAAGTTTTTTCATTTCACTGCTGGGACCAAATCAAACAAAACATTGGTCGCCAGAAGTATCTGCGCCCTCCACCTTCAGTGGAACCACAGACTGCTAACGCATCCCTTCTTGGTCGTTCCCGACCTGCCACATGCAGTCTACATCGGCAGTGATCTTCTTGTGAGACTTGGAACCCAGGTTGATACCATAAACAATGTCTTATGGTCTCTCACCTCAGTTCGAGACGCTCACTCTAAACCAGATCTTGACACTCTAAAGTCAGGCCAGACCATCCCTGAGGCCTGCCAGGTACTGAACACTCAACATTGTCTCATACCTGCTAATGTCACGTGCTACCCGGTCCAACTATGTATTCAAACAGGACAGAAACTTATGCATCCACAAGCATTTTTCCAACCGGCTCCTTTGCTTGACAATCTAGGCTTAACTCTGGAGGCCATGCCCCTTCTAAGCCTAGACTACAGAACCACCACATTACCGGAAAACAATCCCACGGCAGAGACCATCGTCCTGCCCAAGGCCACGCCTCTTGGCTGGCTCATCACCACAGATTTCCACGATTTTGAACTGACTGTTCCTGTGCTAGGCGGCCTCCCTGATTCTCTTCGGGCCGACTCTCTTGAACCTACAGTCATTTACACTAAGCCTTCTAAGGCCATTGCTCTTGTGTCAATACCAACCCCTGACAAAGAGTCAGTGGGACGAATCGACTTGACTAACAATGACCAAATGCTTGTCCAAGCCATTGAACTCCTTCCATCGGAGTCCGATCAGCAAACCAATGACAATCCCAGCGATGCTCCGCCGAAACCAGTCCTCACTATCGCTGAAGAGATTGCACAGGTGGTAGCTGATGCTGATGCCCTAACCTCTGACGAAGAACGTGAAAAACTTCACCAAGTTCTTCTTAAGTATGAACAATCCTTCTCCAAAGACTCCTTGGACTGTGGACTGACCACAATCCACTCAGTACGTATTCCTACACCACCTGACGCCCCTCCAACCTACGTCAGGCAGTACAAGATTCCCTTGGCCTCGTACGACCCAGTACAAGAAATAATCGATGATTTACTGGACCGTGGCATAATCAGGCCATGCAACAGTACCTACTCGGCTCCCTTATGGCCCATCCTAAAGCCCAATGGTAAGTGGAGACACACCATTGATTACAAGAAATTGAACACTCAAGTTCCTCTCTCTAGGTGGACTATGACTCAACTGGAGCAAGAACTCCCTAGAGTCAAAGATGCCAAATACTTCTCAACACTGGACAGTGCTTCTGGTTTTTGGACTATTCCTGGCCAAGCTGAAGACCAACACAAACTGGCCTTCACGTTCGCGAATCGCCAATACACATTCACCCGATGCCCTTTCGGTTATGCCAACTCTCCTGCAGAGTTCAACATTTTCTTGAACAAAGCATGTCCAGACGCCCGAGACAGAGGTAACCTCATCTATGTTGACGACATTCTCATTCGGAGTCCAACTCTGGACACCCACCTCACTGAAATTGACCATGTCCTTGGCCAGCTCACGCGAGCTGGAGCCAAAATTTCTCTCTCCAAATGCCAATGGTGCAAAACCAAAGTCAACTATGTCGGTCTCTTGGTAGGATCCAAAGGGGTCCTACCACAAACGGCACGAATTCAAGGTGTGTTAAACATCAAAGCCCCTACCAACATCTCCGAACTCCGGAGCTTCCTAGGGGTATGCAATTACTCACGTCAGTTCATTGAGGATTATGCAGACTTGGCAAAACCCCTTACAGACCTCCTATGAAAGGACACCCCTTTCATTTGGTCTGAGGCTCAAGAACAGGCTATGCTAGCGTTGAAGCAAAAGTTATGCACAGCACCATGTTTGGCCTATCCCAACTGCGACCAGCCATTCTTCTTACAAGTGGGGTTCTCTGCCAACTGCTTAAGTGCTGGATTATACCAAATCTACGACCACGACAAATGAGTCGTGGCCTACGCCAGCAAAACCCTCTCTGGTCCGGAACTGAAATACTCGGACTGTGAAAAAGCCCTTCTGGCCACTGTATGGGCAGTCAAACATTTCTCCAACTATGTAGGAGGCCAGAGAATCACAGTTGAGACTCACCACCAACCAGTGGTCTTCCTCAACAGTCAACGCATCAGAGAAGGCGTTGTAACAAATGCCAGAATAGCCTCCTGGTTGATGGCTCTACAAAGCTTTGATGTGGAGGTCCGCTACGCACAAAAGTTGAGAAGCCCTCTCGGCACAGACTTGGCTGCCTGCCAATGGTGCTCTGAGGACACTCCAGGACCATCCATTCGTGCAGAGCCACCTACAGTCACTGAAGACTCAAACCATCACTACTTTGACCAGAACATCTGTCAAGATATGGTCACCGCCTATGTCGATGGTTGTTCTTTTCACCATGAAACTCACATTCGTGCTGGTGTGGGTGTGGCATGGCTGAACAATCAGCCTTGTGAACCCCACAACTATGAACTGGGTTCCCAATCATCTCAGTATGCGGAAATCGCAGGTGTGCTCATTACACTGCAACTTGCTGTAGACCATGGCATTCGCACATTGGTCATCTGCACTGACTCCAACTATGCACGCCTCAGTTTCACTTGTCATTTAGCACTCTGGAAGGCCAAAGGTTTTGTAACCTCCAACCGCAAACCGGTTAAACATCAAGACCTTTTCAAGGCATGTGATCACCTGGTCACCTCCAACAACCTCCAAGTGTATTGGAAAAAGGTCAGAGGTCACTCGCGCACACCAGGTCAGGACAAAGAATGGAATGACCTTGTGGACTCACTTGCAAAACAAGGAGCCATACAAGGCACACCCTGGTCCTTTGATTCTGCTCAGGTGCCGACTTCACAGCCCCACCCACCCACCCCTACACTCTGCGCAGTCACTAGGGCCCAGACTAACAGGTCCCAAGACACGACACAAACCACAGGTCCCCTTACGGTTGACCCTGTTTTCACTGACGCTGACCTTATCTCTCTTCAAACCCTTGACCCTGCGGTCCATAAAATGATACAATACATCTCAGATCCTGCACTTAATACACCATCCGACTCAGATCTCGCTGACACTCCAGACTTGAAGCCACTTTTTGCCGCACGATCATCCTTGCAGCTGCAAAATGGCATTCTAGTTCATGTCTCCGATGAACTCCCTACGCCTGCGCTTGTGGTCCCTCGTAACCAGAGGGGGGTGATGATTTTTCATGCCCATGATCTCCCAACTGCAGGACACAAAGGCATCAAAGCGACGTACAACGCGCTCAAACAAGTGGCATATTGGCCATACATGCGAAAGGATGTAGCCGACTACATCAAGGGATGTCTCGTATGTTGCCAGTTTCAACCAACCAACCCGATGCATCGAGCACCCCTACAGAAAAGAGGCATTTCATTCCCATGGTCTGACCTCCAAATTGACTGGGTAGGTCCCCTTCCACGGTCAGCCAGAGGAAACAAATACTTCCTCACAGTCACATGTGCTTTCACCAAATGGGTCGAGTGCCTGCCTGCTCCTAATGACACGGCAGAAACCACGGCCTACTTGTTGATGAACCACGTATTCTCTAGGTTTGGTCTGCCAAGCCGAATCAACTCTGACCGCGGCACTCATTTCACCGCCGAAGTCATGCGACAACTGTGGGAAACCTTGGGAGTTAAAGCTAACTTCCATATTAGCCACCACCCACAATCCTCCGGACAGGTTGAAAGAACCCACCGAACTGTGACCAACATACTGAAGAAGTATGTTTCACCACACCAAAAAGACTGGGATGTAAAACTCCCGCTGGTCTTAATGGCCATCCGAGCCACACCCCATGAAGCTACGGGGTTGTCACCTTTTGAAATGATGACAGGCCGGCAAATGACTTTGCCCCTGCATTTACTCTACCAACCTGGAGAAGCCAGTGTTGCTACAGCTTACACTACTCACCAGTACATGACTGACCTGACCAAACATCTCCGACAGACTTTTGCCTTTGCCCAAAAACATTTGGACCGATCAGCTGAAGGACACAAAGCCTACTACGATCAGAAAGCCTCACATGACGAACTCCAAGTGGGAGACAAGGTTTTCTATTATGCTTTCATTCCTCAGACAGGACAGACCAACACACAAGCAGGAAAACTCGCTCAGAAGTTCCTCCCCAGGTGGACAGGTCCACACACGATCACAGATAAACTCTCTCCTGTCGTTTACCAAATCAAAATAAGCAAAGGTCGCCAGGACCCCATCTCCAAATGGGTCCATCGTAATCAAATCAAAGCTTACAAAAACCCCATGGGACTTGCCGGGGACAACACTGTTCCATTAAGTCAGTAAACAAATCTAAAATCTTGTTTGCGCCCGATAGATAACTTTTAGCTGACTATCAGCCTCAGGCACGCTCGGTCGCATTTCTCTTCCTCAATCAAGTAACTGCATTAAACCTTCGAACAGGAAAGTTAACCCAAACTAACTGACTTCCTTAAAATCTAACTTTAAAAGACCCTGCAAAATTTCATTCAATATTATCAAGTTACTATTTCAAAGTAGTACACACAAAATCAACAACATCACTAGCTTAAGGCAATAATCACAAAACCCTCTAAAGGTGATAAACACTAATAGCTTAGAGCTCAGTCTCTAACAAAGTTGTTCCACCTCTAAGAATAACTTTCACCTACCACTCAGGTACCTCAAGAAAAGGAAAACCGACAAGAAGCTCAAGATTAAAATGACTCACTTCTATTCGTTGGCCAGGACGATGGCCCTCCTGTTTTTCAGTTTAGCCCTCTACCTAGCACCCTCACCTACTTTCGCCCAGTTAGAACTGGACAGAGTCCAGACAAGAAGTCAACAGTCCTTAGGTAGATTCTCAACCACGGCCTCATCATTAGGGCCCCTTGCTAGCCTTAGCACGTCTACTGTTAAATCAGTCAACACCGCTACACTTAAATGCCAGATAGTTGAACCACCAACTGTTACCAAAACTTTGCAAGATACTGTGTTGGTTTTGAATGTTTGCTCCAAAGCCTCATTCAAACTCAACAAGGTCTTGGACTTGTCACTCTTCATGTTAGAGGGTGACCCTGCTCACCCGCATCTAATGCCTGTGTTTCTTCGAAAGGTAGCTAGAAATATTAGACTTTCAGCTAACACTTCGACAATGAGTCTGCCTTCACCGCTTCTTACCCCTGTTTCAGATGTCACAAAGTTATTCCTCATTGCCACTCAAAGAACAATGATGGCTTTCCATGTTCGCTCAGTCTTCCAGTACAAAGGTCTCAAACACCCTCTGAGTAAGACCTCTGTGGAACCATGGTTTAGTCCAGCTAAACCAATTCAGTTCGAACCTCCTTGAATTAACTCAATATTGCTTAACCTAAACATCTACCTCAGATAAGCAATACATTTTTGTTTTGCATTCTTTGTTTTGACTTTTATTTTTCTTTATTTTTAGAATTTTTGAAGTTATATGCATGCTTATATACAAACCTATATTTTTATATATAACTCTTGCACTCCATTTTGATTTTTGTACCCATTCAAACTATTTTTTTTTAAAACAACTATGATAGCTATTTCATCGTGAACCAAAATTCCTACCTCAGGTATGTAAGACTACGCACTTATTTTTGTAGCTAGAATTTTTGAGTCATTTCAAGACCTATGCCTTAGCGTACTACTCCAAGTCAATTTTATAATCTACATTTGTCCATATTCAAATTATTTTTGGAAATTCATGGAAGTCCTTCCAGTTAACCAAAGTCAAAGATCTGTACTTAGTAATAGATACTGTTTGCATGCTAGTGTGTATGGACATCACAAAAACCTTTTAACCCAGTATTTAGGTCAAGTGTTGCCAAGGAGACAAAGCTGCCATGGGTGTGTACCAACGCTGACCGATGCTCACCATTGCTACAAAGGGGGGACTGTAGCATCATCGTCTCCTCAAACCAAGACAGAAGATCACTTCTCTCCAGTTTACAGGAATTTCACTTTATTCATTACACAGGAATACCACTTTTCTGCCTTTTCAGGAATATCACTGGCTTTTATGTCGACTCATGCAGGCCTCTTCCGGGCCTGACCAAAGATGCTTGCTTTCCCAGGACCCCAATGTAAACAGTTGCCTCTTGCAGAGATTGTAAGGATCAGAATTTGCTTTTTAAAGGCTCAAAGGAACATAAAACTCAGGAGACCAGACCTCTCAATGTGAACACTGCATTTGATAACGTACCTTTTCACAGGAAACCAGTGTTCTTAAAAGAGTCATAAACCGCTTAATCTGACGGGTTTACAGCCCGATGCTGTCCAGACTTTCACCCAGATACTAAAGGAAATCATCTACAGCTCAACAGTACCTCCTAGCAGATACCCACGGAATGTGTTTTCAGTATGTAGGATGACTTTTAATTTGTTCTAAACATTAAGTTTCTTTCAGCTTATCCTCTGGATCCTAAGGACACTGAAAATCATCCCTCTTTTATCACCAACCATGGTTTGCTGCATGTTTTGCTGCATTTTGATCTAAATGTGAATGCATGTATTATAATTATGTATAAGAAATGTTATATTCATGAGTGTTATTCAAACACATATTGGAGTAATGGTATAAATGCATGATCACCAATTATTAGCCAAGTCATTTAATTTAGTTAGGTTTTATATTGAGCACCTATTTCATAAGAATTGACTGAGTGTTGATTTGCCCCCTGCAATTTCATGGGATGGTGTCTTCGTTTGATTGGCTGCTCTCAAACAAAGAAATGTTCTCACATTGGATAGCAGCCATTTCAAACTGCTTCTGAAAAGGTCGATTGGTCAGTCTTGCGATCGACATCATCAGTTTTACGACCCGGCGAGGTAACTTTAAAAGAGAGAAGTTAGATTTGAGTTTAGTAAGAGAACAGTAGAGACAAAGAACAGGCAGGAAGATTAGCAAGAAGCAAGACAGAGAACGGTGATAGAATTAAGAATCAGAAACACAGAAAGAAGAAAGAAAGAGATTTTGAGAAGGATTAGGAACTAAATTAAGATTAAAGAAGCAGAATAGTAATCTAGATCTCAGAAGAAGATTTTATTCCACCGTTTCAAGGCCCTGTGAAGTTTTATTTTATTCTCTGTGAAGTTTGTCAAGCCTTTCTGGTTACTGAGGAGAAACCACCTTTTTCTTTAGAGCTCGTCCTTTTAGAGAATCAAATTCTCAAACTTTTTCCTTCATCTCAGAAGCCATTCTTATCCTAGTAAATGCTTTTCTCATTTTTTTCACGCCATTAAAGTGGACCTTTAATTTGCCTAATTTAAAGTGAACAGAGACTGAGAAGTTTCTCCTTCACTTTTTGGGTCGATCCTGCTACAAGAGACCCCAAATTTGGACTCTTTTTCCAAGGACTTTTCACGCTGCCCTGAGACAAACCATCCACGGCTGCTACGGTCTCCTTGAAGGGCCCCCAGCTGAGTTATCACCTCCACGGCTGTGAGGACAGCAGCCGCTTCCTCCGACGTCCTAACTTCAAAACCCAGCGGTACCGACCCGCGGAAACGTGGACCTACGGCTGTTGTGTGAGTGAAACTCTTATTTCTCCTATCTGCTGGGTTAAAACGTGATGTCCTAACAATTAAATTACAATTGAATATGGCCCGTATTTCAGGGCTCAGTTAGTCTCTCAGCCACAGGATAGAGCTATCAACTGAAGGAAAACTCTTAGTCATTTTTAAGTAACTGCCCTTAAATTTTTGTAGATTAATTCAGAATTCATTTTTAGATAATTAGCTTATGAATTTTCCCCATAAAATTGCGTTGTTTTGTTAAAACATTCCAGCCTCATTTACCATGGAAACATAAGTCTGTTCCTCCTTGGTTCTACAGAGGTGTAATGCTGGATTTTATGTTCAGGAACCCAATATCAGTTGATGTGATATTTTACGCTGTCATCATCTGAATCTGTTTATTCATCATTTGAACGCCATGCCATGTAAACTGAATGAGTTTAATAAAAGGGTGAATGAGAGAAGTTGAAGCGTTTTCCTTTCGCATATACAGGTTTCCTAATCACGGCAGGACAAAAACTCACTGAAACTTTGAGACTGATTCATTAAGTAATTTAAGGTACAAAATTTAATTAAAATTAAAGTTAATATTATTGTCCGTTAGGACTGGTGCCCCTTTTACGAGTGCTTTTATTTAATTTAGCGGGTGTAGAAGTGAAGGTTTAACTCCGCCCCCTTTCACACCCACTATTAAATAAAATAAATAATTCCTGTACCTTATGACAAATATTTTTATAGGCAATTCACACTACAACACATAGCATAGCCATATAGTATGATAGTTGCAACACTCCAATAGACTTCAATAGAAGCTTTGGAATGCAGGAGTCACGTGGGTCATGGAGCAGCAATTAGTTCCAAACAATGTAGTTTTCCCCGTAGACCACCATTCATTTCCCGGAGTGTCTGCTTAATACTCCCTGGTAAGTTAATGAATGGCTGTTGCTTTGTTCATTTCACCACTTAAGTTAACATGTAGATTATGTAGTCTGTGATAGTGTTTTATTTCGTCAGCTTTTTTCGTGTTTATGTCTGATAGAAGCTTCCAAACTTGCTCATTAGCTTGCTCCACACTAGATTCAGGTGAACAGCAGCTAGCTCAACTTGAAAACTTGATTATCGGTGGCAGTGTTATTTAACATTCATAAATTAGCAATTTTAATATTTTATCATTCTGTTGTGTTGAAAATATTCCGTTCTTATTTGAAGAAATTGTTGGGAGAAACATGGGGTGAAAGACACTTGGGATATAGACTGGTTTATTGTTTTTTAGTACATTTGAAAACAAGTGATTATTTTAAGTTAGTAAATAAAGAGTCAGATGTTAAAAACAAACATTCGAAAAACAATTGTCATATTTACAAAAGTGAAATACTCAGTTTTATAAAATGGCTCATTTGAAATTCATTTAAAAAAAAACTAACTGACCTGTTAACAGAATATATTTTCTATCCTTTGAAATTCTATTGTGGTTCAGGAAATTCATTTTATTTATGACTGTATATGAATTTGATTGTTTTACATAGTACCTGTGTATAGTTTATATTTTTTTCCTCATGTTTAAACTTTTAAGAGAAAAATGTAACATTTCCAAAATAGTTCACAAATGTATGCATAAAAAGCTAGAATGAAAAAACTTTCAAATCTAGTATAAAAATACATAAATCTGTAAGGAAAAAGTAATGATATTTTTTAAAAACTAAAAAACAGCCACATTTCAATTTGAAAGTAGTCTCAAATGTACAATAAAAATCGGAGTTTTGAGACAGAGAAATATAATATTATGAGGAAAAAGTAGCTAATTTATACAAAAAAAGTCAAATTTAGAATAAAGAAGGAAGTACATTTAAAAGGAAAAAATGCACAATTCTGTCAGAAAAATGTTAATGTTGCTTGTTTGTATTATAATACAGTTAAATCTGTTCATTATAAGTTAAACAATATATCTACTGATAGGTATTTTGAATATTTACCTAATATTGCTAAAAAATGTTTTTTATGCCGCAGATCGTCACAGCTGCCATTCACACCCCATTATAGAAAGGCCATTGTCTGGAATTATTTGGAGCTCCATGAACCACATGACCGGGCAGCGGCGAATTCAAAGCGTGTCGCAACTATCATACTATATGGTTATGACACATAGCATAATAGGCAAAGGGATTACCCATGGAAAGTAAAACTGCCTTTGTTTTATCTAATCCTTCTCTCTTACTTTATTGCACAGTAGCGTGGTGGAGCACCCACAATTCCGTTGTACTGTACTACTGTACAATGACAGTAAAGCCTATTTTATTCTATTCTATTTTATTCTTCTATTCTATTCTATTACATTACAATAACTGCTATTTCCAATTTGTCCATCAGGGGTCACACTGTTTTATTAGGAGTAGCAGTCACAACACTGAGGTGATCCAAGTGCTGATCTCGTCTGCACTCGGGTTACTCATTATTTTCCCTTTTCCAGCAGTTTATTCCGGGGTTGTTATTAGGACCTCTCTAGGGCTCTTATTATGACAGCGCCACGGCCGCACTTCCGGCTGTCAAGACGAGCCGGCGTCGTGACAGTTGTTTGTCATTTTTGTTGATCACATTCCCCTTTTCTGATTGGTTTTGGCTCTGTATTTAAGGGAGCAGCTGGGGCTTACTCCTCGCTGCGGCCTACACACTCAAACACCTCCATGTTGTTGGACTGGAGTTCCTATCCTTGGCTCCAGTCTTCCTTCTTTTCCTTGGCTTCTTCGTTGCTCGTCTTCATAAGTGTTTTTGTACAGCGCAGGTTCCGTCCTCACTGCACCTCCTCATTTGTCTTCAGTGTCTATTATTTTGTGCTTTAGTGTATGTTCATGTTTTGCCCCACGTGGCTGTTTATTTTATCCTTTGTCCTTTTTCTAAATAAACTAGCAAATTTACTTCTGGCTTCTGGCGTCTCACTAATGCCCTGCAAGGGGCATTCATGACAGTAGGCCGCAGCCAAACGAGATGCCAGCCACAGTAAGTTTGTTTAGGGCTTGAGTTTTTCCCCTTTTCGAGTACCAGTGCATTTCAGGAGATGGTGTCTTCGAGGACTGGTTATTCCTTGGACTTGGGCTACGAGCTGATCGTGGCTCTGATGGAGGTTGATGGCCTCCTCTCCAATGTTCATAGGCTCGCCACTCCCAAAAACGCACGCTGGTACCTGGACTTCACAGAAGCAGCAATTAAGTGCAGTCCTCGCCTTGCAGAACGCATTGAAGGCAGGGAGAGGATGGCCGAAATTATGGCACTTCGGCGGAGGATCCGCGGGCCAGTGAAAAGTCCCAGCAGGAAGCTGAAGTCGGAGCCAACGGTGAGTCATCTCTGCTCCTTGCCTCGGGACCAGGTTCCTGCTATCCAGATTGACAATGTGGTCAAGATGAGCTTTTATCAATTACGTTTGTTATCCAAAGCCAAACCTTTCCTGAGCCGTCATGATCTTGAGATAGCCATCCATGCTTTAGTCACGTCTCGACTTGATTACTGCAGTGCACTTTATGTTGGCATCTCTCAGTCTTCTCTCGGCCGCCTTCAACTTGTGCAAAATGCAGCGGCCCGTCTTTTGACCAGCACACCTAGGCGAGAGCACATTACTCCGATCCTTTATTCACTTCATTGGCTTCCAGTCCATTTTAGAATTAATTTTAAACTTTTGCTTTTTGTTTTTAAAGCTCTTAATGGCTTTGCTCCGGTTTATATGTCTGAGACTTTGACTGTCCGTGACCAAGGCAGGGCTTTGAGGTCATCCAATCAGCTTTTGCTGGATGTGCCTAGGTCAAGGTATAAACATTGGGGTGACCGAGCCTTTTCTGTTGCCGCCCCCAGGCTCTGGAATAATCTCCCTCCTGACCTACGTGCTATCTCTGACCTGGCCCTTTTTAAATCAGAACTTAAGACATATTTGTTTAGGATGGCTTTTAATACCCAATAGTGGTGATATTTGTCTTGGCATTTGTTTTTATTTTATTTTTAGGTTGTTTTTGTTTATGTTATTTGTTTTTAATGCTCTGTGTGTTTTTAATGCTGTTTATTTTCTGTAAAGCACTTTGGTCACCTACGGGTTGTTTTAAAGGACTATATAAATAAAGTACATTACATTACATTACATCCATCCAGCCCAAGGTTCTGCGTCACCAAAGGGCCGTCTCCATATGCCGCAGAGGAAGAGGACAGCCGGAGCTCCCTGTGAAAAGACACAGTGGACAGCTGTTGGATCAAAAATGAATTGATTGAGATTGAATCAATAATCAATAGGTGGTTTCCAAGTTCTGAGCCATTTATTCTCTTTCTGATCAGAAAGAGGCGGCAATTGGTCACAGCATAACATGTCTCAGAGCTTGTTCACACCAACTCCCTAACATGTGTTCAAGGATGTTGCTCCTTATAGCCTGGGCAGGCGTCCCTGACCTTATCTAAACATAAAAAGACGGCTGGAGACATCTTTCCCCGAGACTGCCTCTAATCTATGGGCAGCACTGAACATTCTGCTATGATCTTTACGTGACCTGGTCAAGCTAAGTCACCCTATCTTCAGGCATACAGAACAGAACAGCTTGGTATGATAAAAAACCTTCGTCATTATTTACAATCTTGTTCAGCCTAATCCTACACCAAGAAACAGACATTCTTTTCAAGCTCTGAGACAATGGAAAAACACAGAGAATCAGACATTGGCTCATTATTCAATTCAATTCAATTCAATTCAGCTTTATTTATATAGTGCCACATCACAACAGAAGTCATCTCATCGTGCTATAAAATGCAGAGAAAACCCCACAATTTCAGAAAGACCCAGCAATCAGACAATCCCCTGTGAGCAAGCACTTAGCGACAGTGGAGAGGAAAAACTCCCATTTAACAGGAAGAAACCTCTAGCAGAACCAGGCTCAGGGAGGAGCAGTCATCTGCTGCGACTGGCTGGGGGTGAGGGGATAGAGAGGATGAAGAGGACAGACATAAAACAGAAGCGTGGTTAAAAGACACAAAATCCCTCCCTAATCATAGGCTATATTAAAAAGGAAGGATTTTACCCTGTTCTTAAAAACAGAGACAATCTGTTTTTAAGAACAGGGTACAATCCCTGACTCCTGGACCCAGAGTGGTAACTGGTTCCACAGAGAAGGAGCTTGATAGCAGAAAGCTCTGCCTCCCAATGTACTTTTGGAGATTCTGGGCATTACAAGTAATCCAGCATTTTGGGAGAGTAGTGCTCTATTAGGATGGTAAGGTAATATCAGATCTTTTATATATAAGGGGGCCTGATAATTAAGAGCTTTGAAAGTGAGAAGAAGGATTTTAAACTTAATTCTAAACTCTATGGGAAGCCAGTGAAGGGAGGACAGAACTGGGGAGATATGATCTCTTTTTCTAGAACCAGTTAGAACTCTTGCAGCAGCATTTTGGATCAACTGAAGATTTTTTAAGGATATTTTAGGGCAACCTGATAATAACGAGTTACAGTAATCTAATCAAGAGCTGACAAAGGCATGGATCAGTTTCTCAGCATCATTCAGAGACAAGATGCTCCTAATCTTAGCAATATTGTGCAGATGATAGAAGGCAGTCTTAGAAACAAATTTATTATGTGAATTACAGGACAGATCTTGATCAAAAATAACTCCAAGGTTCCTCACAGAACTATTCAGAGTGAGAGTGGCAGCATCTAAATTAAGAGCATGATTTGGAAAGGAATTTCTAAGGTGTTTTGGGCCAACAAGAATGACTTCAGTGTTATCTGAGTTTAATAGCAGAAAATTACAAGTCATCCAGGCTTTGATATCCTTAAGACAGGCATCTAACTTAGCTAATTGATTACAGTCATCGGGCTTCATTGACAGGTATAATTGTGTGTCATCTACGTAACAATGAAAATGTATACAGTGCTTTCTAATGATATTGCCTAAGGGAAGCATATATAAACTAAAAAGAGTAGGGCCTAACACAGATCCCTGTGGAACTCCATGACTGAGCTTAGAGTTGGAAGAAAATTCATCATTGATGTGAACAAACTGAAATCTATTGGACAAATAAGATCTAAACCACTGCAGCGGAGTTCCATTTAGTCCAACATAGTGTTCTAATCTATCAAGTAGAATGGCATGATCGATAGTGTCAAAGGCTGCGCTAAGATCTAAAAGGACAAGAACAGAAACAAGTCCATTATCAGATGCGATAAGGAGGTCATTAGTGACCTTCACTAAGGCAGTTTCAGTGCTTTGATGCACTCTGAACCCAGATTGAAACTCCTCAAACAAACCAACTCCCTGCAAGTGGTCAAACAATTGCACGGCAACAACTCTTAAGATTTTTGAAATGAAAGGCAGATTAGAGATTGGTCAATAGTTAGCCAAAACTTCTGGATCGAGCGTCGGCTTTTTGAGTAAGGGTTTAATTACAGCAATTTTAAAGGCTAGTGGTATATAACCCAGAGTTAAAGAAGAATTAATTATATGAAGAATGCGGCTACCAATAATTGGGAAGACAATTTTAAATAACCTGGTAGGAATAGGGTCCAAAAGGCAAGATGAAGGCTTAGGTGAGGAGATTATTTAACCAACTGTAAGAGGTCAATTGAAGTAAACTTATCTAAACAGATATCAGTTGAGGGAGTTGTAGTAGTTAGTGTACTTGAGTTTACGGTAGGAAGAATCTGACAGATTTTATCTCTAATAGATAAAATTTTATGATTGAAAAAGTTCAGAAAATCCTGACTAGAAAGCTCAGGGGGGATGTGAGGATTGACCGAATCCTGACTCTTTGTCAGCCTGGCTATAGTATTGAAAAGAAACCTGGGGTTATTCTTATTCGCTTCAATTAATGCAGAATAATAACTTGATCTAGCTTTTCTAAGAGATTTTTTATAAATTAAGAGATGATTTTTCCACGCTAAACAGAATTCATCTAAATTAGTAGAACGCCATTTCCTTTCCAATTGACGAGTCTTCTGTTTTAAGCTACGAGTTTCTGAGTTAAACCAAGGGTTAGAAATCTCTGGTTAGACTTTTTCTTTTTTAACCTCTTGCACTTCGGGATACCGCGGGCGGTCATGTCTCAGCGTACTAGTGCGCCCTTGTGCGCACTAGGACGCACACTGTGCGTCCTAGCGTGCACTGAAAAAAAAAAAAAGCTGCATTTCCGTTCTTCCACTACAGACACAGCAGCGAACAGAAAGCCAAAGGAGTGCTTTGATTGGTTTAGATTTGATTGACCTCTCATTCAACTAATAAGAGCCTTGGATTGGGTTTCTGAAACCTTGAAGAACCAATGACTGAAAACCTAGCAAGAAGGACCTGCCTACCAACAGCTGCGAATACAGCGAGCCAATTGAAGCAGAGAAGTTTGACGATTGAAAGCGTGTGTCCCGTGCATAAAATCTGTTTTGTGTAAGCCGCTGTGTGTGACGGTAGCGTTCGCCAGTGTTTTTTTCTTACTACTGTTCTTATTCGTTTTGAAAAATCGTTCGCCAAAACCGCAATCATGGAAACGCAAAACCGCAATAATGGAATCATGGTTTGACCGGGTCACGTGACCAGAACCCCGAGTCGTAACAAGCGGACCAGCGTCATGTTCGTCTGACAATGAGGAAGAGATGTTCGCCAGCGACACTGCTGTTGTGGACAGGTAAGTGTTATAAGCTAAATTATTCTTTATCCCTGAAAATTGTAATCAAAATGACTTTTGACCGATCGGTAAATTACAACTGTGTGTCATCGCCACATGACGGACCGCGGCGCATGGACCAGACCGGTCCATGCGCCGAGAACGGTCCCACCCACCCACCCCCGCTACTCCTCTGTAGCGGATTGCAGATATATTGCAGATATTTTAATACAACTGTACATAGTAGACCGCGGCACACGGTCCCCGCGGTCCGTCATGTGGCGATGGACGATGTCCGTCCTCTGTAGAGGGGGTGGGGGAGGGAGTTGTTATCCTCTACATTACAGATATTTTAGTATAATTTTTATTGCACTGTAGGTTATTTTTTCTGGTAAAAAAAAAAAAAAAGCCACACATTTTTTACATGGCATACTTCTTTGTGTGCGGGGGCTTGTTTGTTCATTCATTCGTTCATGAATGAATAAACAACCCCCCCTCCACACACACACACACACACAACCCTGAGTGTCACCTTTCATTAGAGCCCAAGATGAAGCTTCTATATTGAATCATTCAAAAGTTACAGACGTTTTTCCAAACTGTGCCATTTGACACAATTTGGCACAGTTCAAAAACGCCTGGGAACAACCTAACAAAAAAGCTGTGTAATATATTCGTTTTTTGTGGTATTGTTACAAAATTTTGACCTCAGCTTGATAACACTTGGTTCTACATTTCTGTTGCATTTTCCAGCCCGGATCTGACAGCTGTGTGTTATTTGCAAGCATTTGTATCCAAAAAAAACACCCAGGTGAACTTTATTTTCTTCAAGTTCAGTATGTTTAGATGACTGTTACTCAGTGGCAGGAGCACTTAGAGAGATTATGACTGTTTTGCCAAAAAATTCAAATTGTTTTCTTTTAAATGAGACCAACCCCATGAAGATGCTGCAAAGGGTTGTAGAACAGCTTTTGATTTACTTTGGGTACGTTGTTTTTAGGCGTTTTTAGGGAAATTGACCAGAGTGCAAGGGGTTAAAGGGGCTACCAAATCTAGGGTCCGATGCAGAGAGGCTGTAACAATATCTACCATGCTATCAATTATGAAAGGAGCAGGCTCTCCATCTTTTATTTCCGTTGTGTTGACCCATGGTATAGAGGAGACAATCTGCAAAAATTTGGTAACAACGTCATCTGAAAGACATCTGCTGTAGTAGTACTTTTCTTTAGGAGTCAAATAATTAGAAATAGTGAAATCAAAGGTTAACAGACAATGGTCTGACAGTACAGGATTATGAGGAGACACTACCAGATTTTCTATATCTATACCATAAGTCAAAACAAGGTCCAATGTATGGTGGAGATAATGGTATGATAATGATAATTTTCTACTTTCTGGGAAAACCCCATTGAGTCTAAAATTGAATTAAATGCCTTATTAAGACAGTCACTCTCTACATCAACATGTATATTAAAGTCCCCTACTATAATTATCTGATTTCAGCACTAAATCAGCTTAAAATTTAGCAAATTTGGATAGAAAATCTGAGTAGGCTGAGGGAGGACAGTAAACTATGACAAAAAAGAGAACTGGGTTCAAGCCAAGATAGCCAACATGCCCCACACTGAGGACCAGGCCCTTAAAGGAATTAAAAAGTGATTTTTGCTTGACATTGACTAGTAATTTAGAGTGGGAAATTGCAGCCACTCCACCTCCATGACCAGAACCTCTGGGGTTATGACAGTTTAAATAACCCGAGGGAGTTGATTCATTCAAACCAACATAATCATCTTGCCCAAGCCAAGTCTCTGTGAGGGATAATAAATAGATCTGATGATCGATTAATAGATCATGGACTAGAAGAGACTTGGGAGTTGGAGACCTAATATTTAATAGACCACATTTAATTTTTAAATTTTGGGGGGAACAGAAGCCAAATTATTAAATTTAGAGACAAGGATTGATTTGAATTTTACCAACATTTTGATTAATCACTTTGGGATGTTTATACATTCTATTTTTATTAACTTTTTTATTAACTTTGGGGGGAGCAGGAAAAGGTTCTCTAAGGGAGACGACAGGGGCAAAGTTGGGGGATGGTGGATGAGGAGGAGCTGCAGAAAGACGTGTATTTATCAGGTTGTGTTGTATTTGTCTTGGGTTATAATATTTTGGGTAATGGGAGACAGACACAGTCTCTGTAGGGTTATAAATCGAAGGCTGATCCAAACAGTGAAGATTATTTGGATTAATGGGATTAATATGGGAAGTGGAAACAGAACCAAAAAAGGGCTGATTGGCAGACCCAGGAGCTTCAGAGTGAGTAAACACACCAAGTTTCAGTCACTGTACCAAAAAACACTGAATGGAATAGAACAGATTGTCTCTTAAAACATGTGCACCAAGTCTATTTGGGTGGATGCCATCATGCCTCATAAGTAATGGACGGTTCCAAAACATTATATGCACCAGATACAATTATAATATAAAATAGAACAACACAGCATTAAAATCATATAGAATAATCAATGAAACCTGAAAATATCCTATAATTTCCCCCTTTGATGCCTAAAAAGCATCAGAGATGAAACATTATGGCTTCTAAAACCTCATTGGGCAGCTCGCTAAGTTCTGGTGCATTTTATGCTAAAGCATTTTATTGCAAAAGATCCTAACTCGCTTTTTAATGAGGAAAGTCTGCCATCGGCCCCGCTGCCACTCCCAAGCACCGCTGGAATGTTTCATTTCCTGGGGAGCATGTGAGGATAATACCTTTTATTTCAAAAAAGAAATCAATCATCTAATTAAGTCATAAAAGGCAAAAATTAAACCAGTGATGGTGATTAACCATAAATTGAGACGAATGTATTTGTCGTTCTATATGTCAGTAGATTAGCAGTGATTTAATAAAGTTAATATTTATATGTAAATGTAACTTCAATAAAGAACAATAAAAATGACTAAAAACGATTATATGTGTAAAAAACATATGTGTATATTTGTATTAGAGATCTATGTGTGCTTGCATCCTAACCTATTAGTACCTTAATGTGAAACTGCAACAAGGTGTCAACAATCAAACAACAATCAATGCAGTAAAACTGTATACTGGCTAAATAGTGATTAGTAACATAGTGGTTTCAAATACAACATATATTAAAACAGAACATAAACAGGATAAAGTGAAAAATCTCAAATAAGGATAACACAACTTCTCTGAACTTCAAGACATATTTGATTACTCTTGCAACTCAGTACATTTCAAATTCACATCATGAACATACATCTCCTTTCGATTTTCTGCATGTCAGTCATACTTTTACTCTGTACTCATAAAACATTAAGCTGGTGTTGTTTCCCCATCATCTCCAGTGGTGGCCTCATGACATAATACTAAATTCACATGAACAAGTTTCAGCATCATATCACAGATGCAAGGAATGACACATGAAAAGATCAAGAGTATCACTACAAAAATCATCACCAAGTTTATGACAAGACTCCTCCATGAGGAAAACAACCAATTTATCCAGTGTCGTCGGCCTCCGTCGGTCTATGATGACCATGGAAGAGAATCCTAAACATCTACTCTGCTGGAACAGCAGTGCCTGTGGCTGAACAGGCCGATGTGCGAATGGCAGTCCCTGTCACACAGGTCGCACTTGTGGGTGGTCTCCGTGCTGCTGGGTCTGTGGCGGTTCTTCCTGCGGGTCCTTTTTTCATCTGCTGCAGCAGTCAGTCTCTCTTCACCCGCCTTGAGCTGTCTGGTCAGGGTGCCTCTCCATTTGGAGTGGTCCATTGCAAGGTCCTCCCAGCGCTCTGTGTTGATCTCCAGGGCCTTCATGTCTCTCTTGCAGATGTCTCTAAAGTGCAGCTGTGGGCGGTCAACGTCTCTCCTGCCAGCTCTCCATAGAGGACATCTTTGGGGATTCTGCCATCCTCCATACGGTGAACGTGGCCTAGCCAGCGGAGCCTGAGCTGCCTGAGTAGAGTGAACATGGAGGGAAGGCCAGCGCAGCACAGAACTTCTGTGTTGGGCACTTTGTCCTGCCAGGATATGTCCAGGATGTGGCAAATGCAGCGCAAATGGAAGGAGTTCAGTCTCTTTTCCTGCCGGGCGTATGTTGTCCACGTCTCACTCCCATAGAGCAGTGTGCTGATGACGCAGGCATTGTACACTGCCATCTTCGTCTTGACAGAGTTTGGGATTCTCCCACACTCATGTGGTGAGGCGAGCGAGTGTGAAGGCTGATTTTCCAATCCTCTTGATGATCTCTGTATCAAGGGAGAGGTTGTTGCTGATCGTGGACCCCAGGTACGTGAACTGATTCACAACCTCCAGCTCGTAGTCATTGATGGTGATGGTTGGTGGTGATTCCATGCCTTGCGCCAAGACGTTAGTCTTCTTCAGGCTGATGGTAAGCCCGAAGTCCTTGCATGCCTGGGAGAAGCGGTCCATCAGGGTCTGAAGCTCCTGCTGTGTGTGGGTTGCGACTGCAGCGTCGTCTGCGAACAGCATGTCTCTGATTAGAGCCTCGCGTACTTTGGTTCTGGCTTTTAGGCGGGCGAGGTTAAAAAGCCTGCCGTCAGATCTTGTGTGCAGGTAGATTCCCTCTGTTGCTGTGCTGAAGGCATGCCTCAGGAGCATAGCAAAGAAAATCCCAAAGAGGGCTGGCGCAAGTACACAGCCCAGTTTCACTCCGCTGCGTATGTTGAATGGCTCTGAGACGTTGCCGTCGTGCTGCACTATCCCCTGCATGTTGGTGTGAAACGATTCGATGAGGCTTTGCAACTTTGGTGGGCATCCTATCTTTGGCAGGATCTTGAAAAGGCCCTCTCTGCTGACCAGATCGAACGCTTTGGTGAGGTTGATGAAGGCAACGTACAGGGGCATGTTCTGTTCTCTGCATTTCTCCTGGAGTTGGCGGATGGAGAATATCATGTCTACCGTCGATCGCTCAGCGCGGAAGGTACACTGAGACTCGGGGTAGACACGTTCGGCAAGCTTCTGTAGACGAACGAGAACAACTCGTACGTAGACTTTGCCAACAACACTGAGGAGGGAGATGCCCCTGTAGTTGTTGCAGTCGCTTCTCTCCCCTTTGTTTTTGTAGAGGGTGATGATCTTGGCGTCCCTCATGTCCTGTGGTACGGCACCTTCCTTCCAGCACTGGCAGAGGATGTCAATGCAATGGCAGCAGTAGGCCGGTCTTGCAGTGCTTGATCAGGTCGGGAGTTATGCCGTCGTTGCCGGGTGCCTTGCCAGCGGCCAAGCTATCAATGGCCTTGCTGAGTTCGTCAATGGTTGGCTCAGCATCAAGTTCGTCCATGGATGGCAGGCAGTCGATGGCATCAAGGGCTGACGGTGGTGTTCTGTCTGGAGTAGAGGTCGGAGTAGTGTTCCACCCATCTCTCCATCTGCTTGTTCTTTTCTGTGATCATCTCCCCAGTGGAGGATTTGAGGGGGGCCGTCTTGCTCTGAGCCGGACCAAGTGCTTTCTTGATGCCATCGTACATACCACGGATGTTCCCTGTTAAAGAGGCGCGTTGAATGTCTTGGTTGAGCTAAGTTCAGTACTCGTTGGCACAGCGCCGAGCAGTCTGCTGAACTTTGCTTCTCGCAGCCTTGAGAATCTGGAGATTCTTCTCGTTTGGGTACTTCTTGTACTCAGCAAGTGCTGAGCGCTTGGCTTCAATGACGGGGGTCATCTCGGTCAACTTGGCATCAAACCAGTCCTGTGACTTCGAGGTCTTCCTCCCAAAGGTAGCCAAGGCTGTGCGGTGGATGGTGTTTCACAGCTCTTCCCACTTCTGCTTTGCAGATTCTCCTTCTTGTGGTACACCAAGTTCCTTCTCAAAGGTGGAGGCAAACTGCTCAACAAGTTCTGGTTGGGCCATCTTGCTGGTGTCAATCCGTGCCTTTCCAGGCTGTCTAGCATGATGGAATTTCTTCAGCTGCAGCTTGACCTTGCAACACACCAATGAATGGTCTGTGCCGCAATCTGCGCTCTGGAACGAACGGGTGATTAGCACGTTCTTCTGTGAGGTGCGCCTGGTCAGGATCAAGTCCAGCTGGTGGCAGTGCTTTGAGCACGGATGTCGCCAGGAAACCTTGTGTTGGGGCTTGGTCTTGAAGAACGAGTTTGTGATGCACAGATTGTGATATGTGCAGAACTTGAGCAGCCGCTGTCCATTGTTGTTCATTCTGCCCACGCCAAATGGTCCAAGACAGGAGGGCCAGGAGTCGTGGTCAGCACCCACTCTGGCATTGAAGTCTCCAAGGAGAATGAGTTGTTCAGAGTTGGGTATGATCCTGACAGTTGTTACGAGATTCTCGTAGAACTCGTCTTTTGCCTCTGGTGTGGCTGTCAGTGTTGGGGCATACACACTGACGAGGGTGACTGGGCCTTGAGTGGTGTTGAGGCGGAGGGTGAGGAGTCATGCAGAGCCATTGCTGCCCGGTTCCACCATCTTCAGCAAGGTGTTCTTCACTGCAAAGCCCACTCCATGTTCCCTGTGTTCATCACTGCCCTTTCCCTGCCAGTAGAACGTGTAGTCCTTCTCTCTCAGTGTGCCTGCGTCAGCCAACCGTGTTTCCTGGAGAGTGGCGATATCCACTCCCAGTCTCTTCAGCTCATTATTGATGACGGCAGTCTTCCTGGTGTCGTTGATGTCCTTGAGGTTAGCAGCGAGTCCTGTCATCATAGTGCGGACGTTCCAAGTTCCCAGTTTTAGAGTTGGTCTCTTTTGTTTTTTTGTCTTGCCTGGTGCGAAGGTTCTCAGCCTGCTGTTCGGACTTGTCCTCATCTCCATGCACCCAATGAGGAAAGCAAGCTGTGGCGGGACAACACCTTATTGGCTGGGGGCTGCCCAGCTTGAGGCGGGCGGTAGCTGTCCAGTGAGATCCGATGATCCATCCCACCTTCGGGAACAACCCCTGGCGCCGCGCTCTATGCCAATTGAGCGGTGGCTTATAACCATTGACTGTCATTCCCCATGTTTTGTCTACACCAAAGGCGAAGCTGGAGTGTCCTCTCCAGTGATCCGGTGTTCTACCTTCCAGTGTTGGGCGTTGGTAGGATTCAAGCCTGGGCAGGAAGATATGAAAGACAAGGTGTTGTCCATGCAGCATGTCCCCCCTCTCCACGTCACTGATGAATCCAAAGGAACAGCAGGGCTGCTACAGTTTGGCACCAGCGCCGTCGCAGGAGCTGCCAGAACGATGTTGAGCACAACAAAGAACTGCCTTAGGGGCTCCGACTCTGGATTTTTCCTCAGGGTTGACTCCCGAAGCCTTTCCCATGACCGGGTGTGCCGCAAGGCAGCGGAGGTTTGAAATCAGGGTTTACCTTCCCCTAGATGGGCTACCTTCCCAGGTTGACGAGCCACCATCTACCCGAAGCATCTGGTTTTAAGGCGCCAGAGATCCGCCAGTGGGATGAGTCATTAACATTATCCTTAGCTCCAGCAGTCTGCAAAGCAGTCAGATTATGTATGGCTGAGTCAATGACATCTCCATCTGCATCATGTGCAGGTATAAAGGTGCAACAGTACTGACCTACAACTGCGCACACACCCCCACGGGCGGCAGCAACTGATCAAGTACCATTCTATTCTGTGTTGCTACAAGTCTTATAGCAGTAAATTCCTCCCTTTCACCTTTCCAGGTAGCTAAGGAAAAATTCATAAAAGACTGTAGTCTATAATTAAGAGTCTCAATCCACAAGGTGTTTTTCGCCAATCCCACCCAAGGGAATAGCGACTGTACTACCTTTTGACTTGTAGTAAGTATCTTGAACTGCTCTGGCACATCCGAACCCCAGATGGAATCATGTGGTGTGAAAATGGCATCCTGTGATAGGTCTCTCTTCCCTCTGCTTGCTTGACCCGCTGACATAATCAGGGTGTTGTCAGTCACAAAAACGGGGACACAGGTTCCTGCCCAGTTCATAGGCAGATGGGAATATGCCTTATGACCGTACAGCCACCAACCACCCGTCACCATATGTGCGCCATACATATAGAAGTTGCAGATAGCAGCACTGCAGAGCTCCAGCATGGTGATAGGTCCGTAATAACAACTGTTAGCCTGTGGACACCACCTCCCCATCCGATCCGTCTGGGTATTAGCATCACAGGTGCAGTGTATACTGTACACTGCCTCACACCAAGAAAGGGGTAGGTCACCCAGAGGGTTGTTACCACTTCCCTTCAGACAAAAAGAAAAAGTCCCTGATGAAACTAACCTTGCCCTTACAGAGTAAGGGGTATCATAAGTTCTCTGATTGGTAGAGTGACGAAAGATTTCACAAGAGTGATTCAAAATAATCTTTTTTGTATAGTCCCTTTCCATTGCCTTCTGTAAAAAAACAGAGAGCTTTTGCTGGTTCCATCATTTTAGCTACAACAGCAGTCTGTCCAGCTGACATTGACACTAAAGAGCAAACATAACAATTGGAACGATTAGCTGCCCTGGCCGTATAGTTAGCATACCTCCACCACGTATTGGCAGCATATTCATGATTGTGATGTTCATGTAGCTCTAGCCAATTATGCTGAATATGTGCAAGGTCCCTAGCACTACGATGTATGGTTTGTGGTGCAGCTAAAAAAAAACAAAGTAATAACGTCACCCCTAGGATGATGATGCAAAGGAAACAACAACAACTACACCCTTTAATGATTGAACGTCTTTCTTGCGCTTCTTGTCTCTCCATGATGGTCAACCACTTGCTTCCCTATCCCAAGCCGATACTGGATGCCACATGGGGTGTCGTCAGTCGACACTTGTATAGGGAAACAATTAAAAAAAGTCTCTTGCTGAAAGTCTTTAATGGAATGAAGTTGAAAATATTTATTCAGTAGTCCCTAGCTGTGAGTTCAGAGTAGGGTAAAGTTTATAGTGTGTTAAATGCACCCAAGAGTCCCATCCTTCAACTTTCACCGTTGTTGGCATTGACAAAACAACTTTATGTGGTCCTTGCCGGGGTGAATCAATCCAATTCTTTTTGATGGCTTTGTTGAGGACGAGGTCTCCTGGCTTGGCCAAGATTGGTGCAGTTTCCTCGTGAACCCTCCTTGGGAGAGTAGCAGCGATAACATCTCTGTTAGTCAACATCCTTCTCATGTAATCTGCTAAACACACTTCTACATCACCAGGATTGAATGGCCTCAAAGGTGGCAGCAATTATGGTTTGCCATACATGATTTCAAATGGAGACAACTCCCCTTTGGTTGGGATTATCCTCATGTAAAACAAAGCTAATGGGAGGCAATAAATCCAATTTTGCCCTGTTTCTGCCATTGTTTTTCTGAGTCTTTCTTTAATAGTTCTGTTTGTGCATTCCACCAATCCTGCAGATGGTGGGTGATAAGCTGAATGATTCTTCAAACTGATGTTCAGTGCTGTGCCTAAATGTGATATAACTTGATTTACAAAATATGTCCCATTATCTGAGTAAATTTTCTCAGGTATTCCAAACCTAGGTACAATTTCGGCAAGCAATTTCTTTGCCACTGTGATTGCATTTGGATGTTTGCAAGGAAAAGCTTCTGTCCATTTAGAAAACACATCATAAATGACCAAACAATATTTCTTGCCTTCACATTTATTCAGTTCAATAAAACCTATGCAAATGTTCTGAAATGGATAAGTAGAGGCTGGAAAAGTGCCTCTCTCAGGTTTGAAATTTCCCTGTGCATTGTTTTTTGCACAGATCAGACATTTTTTACAAAACTGTGTGGCAAACTGGCTAAAACCATAGGTAGTAAAGGTTTTAGTCAATGTAGATACCATCCCCCCCCTCCCACTACATGTGAAATGCCATGCAGCAAGGTAGAGACTTGGTGAAACAGTTTGCATGGTAGAATAGGCTTATTGGCCTTACATTTGTAGAGCGTTGAAGTGTCATCAAAAATAGCTCCCTTCTTTATCCATTTGTAAATTTCAGCCTGTGGAGCTGCTTTTTGAGCCTCAACAAGAATATCATGCGATAGCTCTCCAGTCAATGTCAGAATAGAATCAAATGTGCTTTGTCCAGGTTGCAAGCCTTGTGCAACCGCCTTTGCAGTTTGATCCACAAAATGATTACGTTTAGAAACCGGATCATTGCCATTTGTATGAGCAGCACATTTGCATATGGCCAGTTGCGATGGCAGTTTGACACTTTCAAGCAGCTCCAAGATGAGGTGTTTATGCTGAATAGGCTTCCCTGTTGATATAATCATGCCTCTGTTTTTCCACTGCTGTGCAAAGTGGTGAATAGTGGAAAATGCATACTGGCGATCAGTACTGTAAGTTTTTTATTTTGTAAATGAGGTTAGACAATAGTGCCTTTTTTTGCAAATGATTTCATCAGGGGATGCCAGCAAAATGTCATCAACATACAGGAGTAATTAACTCCCATGAGGTGGAATAAACTGGGCCAAATTTGCTGACATTGCCTGTGAAAAAATGGTTGGTGATTCACAATAGCCCTGTAGCAGCCTAGTAAATGTGCACCTCTTGCCTTCAAATGTGAATGCAAACCAAAACTGATAATCTGGGTGAATGAGAATGCTGAAAAAAGCATTACTGATGTCAATCACTGTGAAAAATTTCATTTGTGATTGTAGATCATTTAACAAAGTGTATTGCACGGTGCTTTTAGACATGATACTATAACCCCTGCATCTATCAATCCCTGTATAACAGGTTTAATGCCTTCTTGAATTCAATTCAATTCAACTTTATTTACATATCGCCATATCACAACAACAGTCATCTCATGGCTTCTGGGCGTAGAGGATATTGTCTCTGATAAGGCCTAAAATGAGATTTTGCATTTATTGTTACCAATTCTGCATTTTTCATTAAGTCTATATCTGCCTTTCCTGTTGACCACAAGGAATTTGGAATTTCTGAGAGTTCATTTTCCTCTCTCTCTGTCAAAGGAAATAGTCATGCTTGTGATTCAGGGATGTCAATGCTGACGTCTTTTTGGACTTGTGCCACCCAGTTCAAAGGCCGACAGTAGGTGTCAAGCTTTGGGCAATATTAAACTCTTGGTTCAGGTGTGCTTTTCCAAGACTGATCACATTGTCCTGCTGTGTTCACAAAGCTGCCCACATCCTTCCACTGCATGTGTTTAGGCTTAATCAGTGTAATGTGTGGTGACTCCCAGTATTTGAAGTGCCTCTTATCTTCATCTGATAACCTCACAGATGCTTCTGCATAGCCCTTTGGTGACCAGTGCAAATTTGCAATGACTATCCTGGAGGATGAGTTTGCAAAAAAAATGTTTTCTCAAATTTGTCATCTGGACCACTCAGATATCTGTCATACATGTTGCAATGATATTGATTTGTGGCCTGCACAGTTGTAGGAACCTGTGTTTTGAAATGTTGCATTATTTTGGCTTCCAAGCTCTCGGTCACCCCGGTTGGTCCGGCCGGTACCAAACGAAGCGAATATGAGTATCTTGGTACTGCAAAATCTTGCAAAATATGAATTTCTGGTGCATGTGGGAAATGTGATGCCCTCATACCACCTTCTGTTGGAATTACGGCAATATTGAGAGTTGTGAGCAGATCCCTTCCCAATAAGTTAACTGGACACACTTGTGACAAAATGAATGAACCTTCTGCACTGTCCCCTGTAACGGGATCTTTTACTGTTACAATTTCAGAAAGACATTCCTTTTTTAGCTTCCCATTTGCTGATTTAATGATCACTGTGTGTTCTGATTTTGTGAGTTCCCCAGCACCTAGGCCTGAAATGACAGATCTGCAAGCCCCAGTATCACAAAGAAATTTCAAAGGATTTCCCTGAACTTCTAGAGTAACCTCTGGTAAACACTCTAGTGTCATGATTAGGTCAAAGTCAGGTGAATGAAATATGTCAGTGTCATTGTCAGTTTCAGTAGCTATACTTAGCTTTGATTGGTCAGTCACATGTTGGGATGTGATGAGTCCAGTTGTTGTTGTTGCGGCTGCTGAGCAGGGCGCAGTCCCCTCCCCTCCCTCCAGCCTCCTGAACGTGGTTTGCAGACCCAGCACCACAGCCTCTTCCCCCCCTCCCCCCATGCCGGGGACCCTGGAAAAATACAGAAGTGGGGGAAGCAAAGGCCTCCCCCTGAGGGTCAACTCAGTCCTTCTGCATGTTTTGCATATATCAACACATCAGCAAATGAACATGTACGAAATGTTACAAGGTGTTCGTGTACATGCTGTGCTAAATTTGGATGCATGTTCTGTAGGAATACACTTTTCAAATGTTGCCAATAAGGTTCTGAACCTGTATCTGTGGTAGGATTTTCCAAACCAGAATGATTGTAAAAAAAAAAAAACATCCTGCAATCTACACCTATAGGCTTCAACACTTTCTGTCTTATGTTGAGTGGCATTCTGAATGGCTGTCCAATCATGTTTTAATCTCCACTTGTTCCTAATTTGTTCATTTAATTCCTTCACCTGCTGAGCTAATACTGCATCAGCTGGTGGTTAACTAGCACAGTGGGAATGTTTTAAAGAATGTTTAGGCTACTGACTTCAGCGCCTTCAGCCACTGGACCACCATAAGCCAGGTTGTATAATTTAACCATAGGAAATTGTCCTAATTCTACTGCATGTTCCTCTTCCTTAATCTGCTTATCTAAGGGTGAGGATGTGTGTGCTGTTGAAATGGCATAATGTGAAGGTGCATAAACACTTAACGTTTTTGTCAGACAAGAAAGCTGGACTCTGAGCTTGATGTCTGGCATGCGTTGAAAGGAAGGAGGAGGCAGGTGGGGAGGCGAGTACCCAGCCGTGGAGGAGGGGTGAGCAGTCGGTGATATGGGGGCCGTCACCGTCTCAAGGTCTGGATGCAGAGAGGGAGGGGTCAGGTTATCTCCACGCCACCTGCTCCAGCCGCTATCTCATTCGTCACCTTGAAATTTTGAGAAAGAATGTGCATTAGTCAAACCCTTTTTATTACAAACATCCAAGTCTTTTAGATAAGATAAGATAAGATAAGCCTTTATTAGTCCCACAACGGGGAAATTCCAGGATTGCAACAGCACAGGGATAGCAACACTCAGAGCAACAATCAGAAGGCAAGAAAAAAAAAAAAAAAGAAAAAAAAACAAGCAAGCAAGAGCAGCTAATATACATATGTACATATTACTATAAAATATATATATACACACAGGGTTTTTTGAGGTCTCTTTTGAGGTATCTAAGTCAGCTTGGCGTTGCCTGGCAATTTGAAGCAATTGTTCAGCTTCAAAGAGTCCATATTTTAACTCTTTTCACCTACTCCCATCTGCTGCTAATTTAATGGCAGAGATCAAACCCTCACAATCTTTTACCCTAAGTTCCCCGCTGAAATTGAATTTCTTTCTCCATTTTGCCAGAAACCTTGTGCTATTTCTGTCTTTTTTCTTCATAAATTTTCCATCTCCTGACAAAACATACATTTCATTCTCATCTTGCTGTGTTCTGCAACCCTTACAGCAAAATGAGGCATTATTTCTTCCTGTCTGAACACTTTGTGGCTGTCTTATGTCCTGCTTGCTGTAACAGCAACCCATGTTTGAAAGTTTTTTTTTTCCCTTCTTTTCAAGTTTTCACACACAAATCAGTGGCTACGTAGCTTTTTCTATATATTTTTTTCCCAAGCTCTCTCTCTCTGTTTCTTTTTTCCCCTCTCTCAAGGACACACATACACAGAGAGTCACAAGACAAATATACACACACAGAGACAGACACACAGACAAACAGGGCCCACACACAAATGTTCTCTTTTGCATTATCTCCACAAGGTCATACAATAAAGACTTTTAGGTTCATGCCAAAATCCAAAACAGCATGAGAATTACTTCAGTTAATCTCCTGATCTGGCAACCTTTTAGCGGAGAAATCTCACACCTGGCAACCCCCACACTGCCACTGCAGCGTGAAGCTCCCTTTTTTTTTTCACACTGCCGTGAAAACACAACACCAGTCCACTGTTTTTGCTCAAGGTGACTATTTTCAAATGCCTATAATTTTAAACACTTCCCAAAAGGATAACAATTAACTAACCAACCCTTTTATGCTCCACGAATATCAGGAAAAAAAAATCACAGACATCAATTTCACACCCTATTCACTCTGCCTCCGTGGGAACTCAGCCTCTCTGCATCTCACACCGGAGCAGATTTCATGTAACACTGAGACAAACCAAATTCAGACCACAGTAACTTTTTATCTAGCGCTTCAACAAAACTCACAAAATAAAATCTCTTTTTTTTTTCCTCCCTTCGGGGTTCATGTAACCTCCCCACGAATGCTGGAGGTCCAAACCCTGGACCATAAGCAGAAGTGGTCACAAGAAGCACGAATCTGTCCCCGAAAATTCACTTCTCTGGGATCACGTGATTCTTCCACACAGGAACGAGACCACGAATCTTTCCCTTTTTTCTTTGCATATGCACTTCTAGACCTCCACTGCACTTACTTGACCGTAGAGAGTAGCAAAGTTCTAAGAATTACCCCGGGTCTTGAAATATCGGTCACCGTTTGCAAAGGAAAACCTTGTTCCTCCCAAGGGATTATTACGATATCCTCACCGTGGGTAAAAATAACTCATCGGTTAGGCCGCTAGTTTCACTCTTTCAGTTTCCGCAGTGTACAATCGGTCTAGGATATCACTCACTGGCCATAACAAAAACTGAAATAAATTACTTACACTTGGCATCCGCCTCTTTGAGTTCCGGTAGACCTGTCAGAACTCCATGCCGCTTCCCGAAGTTCCCAGGGCTTTTGAAGAGGGAAATTCAGCATGTCTTTTCAGCGCTCCGCAGAAGTGTGGGCTTCTCCTCTTTGACTGTGCACAGTCCAGTCTGGATCCATCGGAAAACACCGTGGACCTCTTTATGTGGGTCATAGCAGGAAGGAAGCATGTGATGGTGGGTTAAGGGGCAATTTAAATATGTAAATAGGGGTTTAAATTATTTATTGTAGTATTTATGGTGTGGTTCCAAGGTTGTCATAGCCAGGAGCGGCACTGGGGTTAAGCTCCCAGTGCTCATATAATGCTCCTTATGGTGTTCGTCTCGAAAAGCCTCTGACAACTAAGTCCAGCTCCTAGCCTGCCCATGTGGTTTAGTCTCTAAGCCCGGCGGAACTGCTTTTACTAATAGGAAAAGGGGCGAGGGCGGATCTCTGGCGCCTTAAAACCAGATGCTTCAGGTAGATGGTGGCTCGTCAACCTGGGAAGGTAGCCCATCTAGGGGAAGATAAACCCTGATTTCAAACCTCCGCTGTCTTGTGGCACACCCGGTCACGGGAAAGGCTTCGGGAGTCAACCCTGAGGAAAAATCCGGAGTCGGAGCCCCTAAGGTAGTTCTTTGTTGTGCTCAACATCATTCTGGCAGCTCCTGCGACGGCGCTGGTGCCAAACTGTAGCAGCCCTGCTGTTCCTTTGGATTCATCAGCGACGTGGAGAGGGGGGACATGCTGCATGGGCAACATCTTGTCCTCCATATCTTCCTGCCCAGGCTTGAATCCTACCAACGCCCAACGCTGGAAGGTAGAACACCGGATCACTGGAGAGGACACTCCAGCTTCGCATTTGGTGTAGACAAAACACGGGGATGACAGTTACCGGTTATAAGCCACCGCTCAATTGGCGTAGACCGCGGCGCCAGAGGTTGTTCCCGACGGTGGGAGGGATCATCGGATCTCACTGGACAGCTACCGCCCGCCTCAAGCTGGGCAGCCCCCAGCCAATAAGGTGTTGTCCCGCCACAGCTTGCTTTCCTCATTGGGTGCATGGGGATGAGGACAAGTCCGAACAGCAGGCTGAGAACCTTCGCACCAGGCAAGACAAAAAAACAAAAGAGACCAACTCTAAAACTGGGAACTTGGAACGTCCGCACTATGATGACAGGACTCGCTGCTAACCTCAAGGACATCAACAACACCAGGAAGACTGCCATCATCAATAATGAGCTGAAGAGACTGGGAGTGGATTTCGCCACTCTCCAGGAAACACGGTTGGCTGACGCAGGCACACTGAGAGAGAAGGACTACACGTTCTACTGGCAGGGAAAGGGCAGCGACGAACACAGGGAACACAGAGTGGGCTTCGCAGTGAAGAACACCTTGCTGAAGATGGTGGAACTGGGCAGCAATGGCTCTGCACGACTCCTCACCCTCCGCCTCAACACCACTCAAGGCCCAGTTACCCTCATCAGTGTGTATGCCCCAACACTGACAGCCACACCAGAGGCAAAAGATGAGTTCTACGAGAATCTCGCAACAACTGTCAGGATCATCCCCAACTCTGAACAACTCATTCTCCTTGGAGACTTCAATGCCAGAGTGGGTGCTGACCACGACTCCTGGCCCTCCTGTCTTGGACCATTTGGCGTGGGCAGAATGAACGACAACGGACAGCGGCTGCTCGAGTTCTGCACATATCACGATCTGTGCATCACAAACTCGTTCTTCAAGACCAAGCCCCAACACAAGGTTTCCTGGCGACATCCGCGCTCAAAGCACTGGCACCAGCTGGACTTGATCCTGACCAGGTGCACCTCACTGAAGAACGTGCTAATCACCCGTTCATTCCAGAGTGCAGATTGCGGCACAGACCATTCATTGGTGTGTTGCAAGGTCAAGCTGCAGCTGAAGAGATTCCATCATGCTAGACAGCCTGGAAAGGCACGGATTGACACCAGCAAGATGGCCCAACCAGAACTTGTTGAGCAGTTTGCCTCCACCTTTGAGAAGGAACTTGGTGTACCACAAGAAGGAGAATCTGCAAAGCAGAAGTGGGAAAAGCTGTGAAACACCATCCACCGCACAGCCTTGGCTACCTTTGGGAGGAAGACCTCGAAGTCACAGAACTGCTTTGATGCCAAGTTGACCGAGATGACCCCCGTCATTGAAGCCAAGCGCTCAGTACTTGCTGAGTACAAGAAGTACCCAAACGAGAAGAATCTCCAGCTTCTCAGGGCTGCGAGAAGCAAAGTTCAGCAGACTGCTCGGCGCTGTGCCAACGAGTACTGGACTCAGCTCAGCCAAGACATTCAAACCGCTGCCATAACAGGGAACATCCGTGGTATGTACGATGGCATCAAGAAAGCACTTGGTCCGGCTCAGAGCAAGATGGTCCCCCTCAAATCCTCCACTGGGGAGATGATCACAGAAAAGAACAAGCAGATGGAGAGATGGGTGGAACACTACGCCGACCTCTACTCCAGACAGAACACCGTGACACCGTCAGCCCTTGATGCCATCAATTGCCTGCCATCCATGGATGAACTTGACGCCGAGCCAACCATCGACGAACTCAGCAAGGCCATTGATAGATTGGCCGCTGGCAAGGCACCCGGCAACGACGGCATACCCCCCGACTTGATCAAGCACTGCAAGACCGGCCTACTGCTGCCATTGCATGATGTCCTCTGCCAGTGCTGGAAGGAATGTGCCGTACCACAGGACATGAGGGACACCAAGATCATCACCCTCTACAAAAACAAAGAGGGGAGAAGTGACTGCAACAACTACAGGGGCATCTCCCTCCTCAGCGTTGTTGGCAAAGTCTATGCACGAGTTGTTCTCGTTCGTCTACAGAAGCTTGCTGAACGTGTCTACCCCAAGTCTCAGTGTGGCTTCCGCGCTGAGCGATCGACGGTAGACATGATATTCTCCATCCGCCAACTCCAGGAGAAATGCAGAGAACAGAACATGCCCCTGTACGTCGCCTTCATCGACCTCACCAAAGCGTTCAATCTGGTCAGCAGAGAGGGCCTTTTCAAGATCCTGCCAAAGATAGGATGCCCACCAAAGTTGCAAAGCCTCATCAAATCGTTTCACACCAACATGCAGGGGATAGTGCAGCACGACAGCAACATCTCAGAGCCATTCAACATACGCAGCGGAGTGAAACAGTGCTGTGTACTTGCGCCAACACTCTTTGGGATTTTCTTTGCTATGCTCCTGAGGCATGCCTTCAGCACAGCAACAGAGGGAATCTACCTGCACACAAGATCTGACGGCAGGCTTTTCAACCTCGCCCGCCTGAAAGCCAGAACCAAAGTGTGCGAGGCTCTAATCAGAGACATGCTGTTCGCAGACGACGCTGCAGTCGCAACCCACACACAGCAGGAGCTTCAGACCCTGATGGACCGCTTCTCCCAGGCATGCAAGGACTTCAGGCTTACCATCAGCCTGAAGAAGACTAACGTCTTGGCGCAAGGCACAGAAGCACCACCAGCCATCACCATCGACGACTACGAGCTGGAGGTTGTGAATCAGTTCACGTACTTGGGGTCCACGATCAGCAACAACCTCTCCCTTGATACAGAGATCATCAAGAGGATTGGAAAATCAGCCTTCACACTCACTCGCCTCACCACACGAGTGTGGGAGAATCCCAAACTCTCTGTCAAGATGAAGATGGCAGTGTACAACGCCTGTGTCATCAGCACACTGCTCTATGGGAGTGAGACGTGGACAACATACGCCCGGCAGGAAAAGAGACTGAACTCCTTCCACTTGCGCTGCATTCGCCACATCCTGGACATATCCTGGCAGGACAAAGTGCCCAACACAGAAGTTCTGTCCCGCGCCGGCCTTCCCTCCATGTGCACTCTGCTCAGGCAGCGCAGGCTCCGCTGGCTAGGCCACGTTCACCGTATGGAGGATGGCAGAATCCCCAAAGACGTCCTCTACGGAGAACTGGCGACTGGCAGGAGAGACGTTGGCCGCCAACAGCTGCGCTTTAGAGATGTCTGCAAGAGAGACATGAAGGCCCTGGAGATCAACACAGAGCACTGGGAGGACCTTGCAACAGACCGCTCCAAATGGAGAGGCACCCTGACCAGACAGCTCAAGGTGGGTGAAGAGAGACTGACTGCTGCAGCAGATGAAAAAAGGACCCGCAGGAAGAACCGCCACAGACCCAGCAGCACGGAGACCACCCACAAGTGTGACCTGTGTGACAGGGACTGCCATTCGCGCATCGGCCTGTTCAGCCACAGGCGGTGCTGTTCCAGCAGAGTAGACGTTTAGGATTCTCTTCCATGGTCATCATAGACCGACGGAGGCCGCCGCCGCCGATTTATGGTGTATTTATGGTGTGTTATTTATTCTGTATTATTTATATTTATTCTGTAAATAGGTGGGGAATTATTTATGACTTTTTAGATGTTATTGGGTATGTGTGGAAAATGGAAAATGTTACTGTCTTACCTGGGGTTATGGTATGTTCTAATTGACTTTAATTATCTCATAGTATATAACATGTGTTGGTTATTTGGTTTATGTTCATGAAAAGTCAAAGTCGTGTGGAGTCAAATCGTGTCTGGTGTCGGATGTTTTTTTTTTTAAGTTATTGCCTGTGAAGTTTTGGATTAAACGAAAAAGATTGCTGATTGCAAACTGCCTCAAAGCCTCCATTTCTGGTCTGATATGCCTAGGCCGCTCGGTACGTTACACTTACACTGAGAAACAGACATTCTTTTCAAGCTCTGAGACAATTGAAAAACACAGAGAATCTGAGCTCATCAGGGGTCGTGTGGCTGAAGCACACTCTTCCTCTCATCCCAGCGGAATCCTGAGCAATGTGGTGGCAGCAGTTAGACTGGTGGAGGCTAATCCTGAACTTAATAACTATCCTGAATATGCTGAGCTGCTGGCCTCCGTTTCTGTGCAACAGCGGCGCTTTCCAGACTTAAATCTAGCCTCACCCTCTGACGGAAGATGTCACCGCCCTGCCTGTGATCAACTTCTGCAAGATCACCATCCGGATCCTGTCCCGGGCCACCGCAAGAGCTCTGCCTCTCAGTCAGCTGCTTCCCCCATGCCACGTCAGAGGGTTGAGACAGCAGCCCCAGTCTCCGGGTCATCTCTCCCCGCTGTTCCGTCAGCTCCTCGTTCCCGAACTGCCTCAGCTGCTCCTCCCTCCTCCTTGGCATGTTCTCCAGCTGCTGTGAGTTCAGTGAGTCCTGCTCCAGTTCCGCCCATCACTGATCTCGTGAAAGCGGCTCCTCCTCATCTTTCCAGGGGGCCCTCCATCACCATCCTTTGGGGAAAAGGGAGAACCAAGTCCGCTGCGGCAGCCACCATCGTCACTCAGGAGAACAGGCAAGTGTTGTTTCATTCTCACTCTCAGTATAATGAATTACCTTGTCTGACTCCTGGGGGTGGAGCTCGCGGTTCACAGTCCTCTGAGCTCCCACCACCTGCTGCAGCCATTAATATTGAACCTGCTACCTCTGTGTCTCCTTCCCTTCTCCCTGAGTGTCCCCCAGTGCCTGGAGTAGACCATCAGACGAAGGAGGAGCCTGCAGCCCTGGACAGCCTGATTCCAGCCCCGCAGTCCTGCCATGGGCAGAGGAGGAGACCTGACTGCTGTTGGGAGCCTGCACCGACGATGAAGCGTCCCCGGGTCTCCGTGGAGGAGCAGTGGGCCCAGCAGTTCACGGACCCCCTCCCACCACGTCGTGTGGGCCTTCAGCATGGGCTTCAGCACCTGGGGGTTCCCAGAATGTGATGACCATCATGCCGGCTGCGGAGCCTGCCGCAGTCAAGCCAGAACCAGGAATGGTCCTCCAGATCATTGAGCCTGGATCGTCGGAGTCCTGGACGGCGGTGGAGCCCGAGATCAGGCAAATGCTCTATTTTGTCTTCTTGCTTTCTGTTCTGGAGCATTCTTGCCTGTCTCTTGGGGGGATAAGCCGGGTGCAGCTGACTGCTGCATCTGAGACTGTCTCTGCCGCTGCCGGTGATCCTGATCCCGGTTCTCTTTGTCTCTCTGAGCCTTCTCCCAGGATCATCAGAGACGAGTCAGCGCCGGTTGTCGTCATTGAGGCCCCAGGTTCGTGTTCGGAGGTCATCCCAGGTGCTGCACTGGCCCAGTCGGGGTCCGTCGTGGGTGCTGCGCTGGCCCAGTCGGGGTCCGTCATGGGTGCTGCGCTAGCCCGGTCAGAGTCCACTGTGGGTGCTGCGCCAGTTCAGTTCAAGGTCGGTGAGAAAGCCGCAGATCCCCTTCCGCCTGACACTAGACTGGTTCCTCATCTTCCCCCCTATTTTCCTTTACCGGGTGCCGCTGGGGTCCCCCTTATTCGGGCTGGCTTCCCCTCACTGTCCCTCTTGGTAGGGAAGCCGCCTCCGAGCTTCCCCCTCCAGTCCTGGTGGTCTAAGGACACGGGTCGGCCACCCGAGAGCCAGTTCTGCGTCCTGGGTCAGCCGCCCGAAGGACTGCCTTGTTGGTTTGTCGACCTGGTCCGGCCGCCTGAAGTACTGTTTCCCCGGGTAGGGGACTTTGGCAGACCGCCCAAACTGTTCTTTTTCCTTTTTGTTAAGTTGAATCGGTTCTTGCTACCGGATAACCATGAAAACCAGGACTACCTGTCTCATGGGTCGGGCCGTCGCCGACTCAACCGGCATCCCCGCCTTTCCGAGGGCGTGGAGGGTGAAACAGGGCATCCTGGCAGAACTAAGAACAATATCTGCCACAGGTCTGTGGTGGACCACTCCCAGTTACACAGGGTGAGACTGGACATCCTGGCAGATAAATACATCTGTCGCAAGGTCCGTTGTGGACTGTGCCAGTCGGTGCATTGTGACATGCACTACACGAAGAGCAGAGATAAACCTATCATCTGGTCAGTCACTGCAACAGATACTGGAGTCAGTTTGTCTTGACTTGTCCTTGCCACTGATAATACCTTTATTTGCCAAGAATGTGCTGCTAGTCCAGTAAAAGCTAGCAGTACTCAAATACTTTGCAAGCAGTTTCATGAAATGGTCAATCAGAAAGCAACTCATACCGGCTCGGACGTTGCCCAGGCTTACAAGATCCGTGCTGATCTGTTCACACTCCGACAGGCAGCGAAAAGTAAGCTAGGAGCAGGAGGACAAAAGAAGAGGAAAACAGCAGCGTTGTGTGTAGCAGAATGGAATGTACGCACTCTGTTGGAGAGAATAACATCACAGCGCCCAGAAAGACAGACCGCGCTTGTGGCCCTGGAAATGAACAGATACAATGTAGACATAGCTGCACTTAGTGAAACAAGATTGCCTGGAGATGACAGCTTGGAAGACCATGGGTACATCTTCTTTTGGAGTGGGAGATCAACTCAAGAAATGAGAGAAGCTGGAGTGGGCTTTGCAGTTAGAAAGGAGATAGCAGCAATGCTTGATGAGGAATCGGTGCCAATCAATGACAGGATAATGACGATGAGACTCCCACTACAGTGGAAGATGTATGCCACACTCATCAGTGTATATGCCCCAACAATGACCAACACAGAGGAGGTGAAGGAAGAGTTCTACAGTGATTTACGTGAGACAATCAGGCATGTACCAACTGATGACAGGCTGATACTCGTTGGAGATTTTAATGCCAGAGTTGGTTCGGACACTGAGAAATGGAAAGGAGTGCTAGGCAGTCATGGAGTAGGCAAGTGCAATGCTAATGGAGAACTTCTACTTGCACTATGTTCAGAGTACAACCTTGTGATAACCAACACTCTATTTAAGCACAAGGACACACACAAGAAGACATGGATGCACCCAAGATCCAAGCACTGGCACTTATTGGACTACATCATAGTAAGGCAGAGAGACATAAGGGATGTATTGGACACCAGAGCAATGACAGGCGCGGACTGTGGTACTGATCATGTTATGCTGAGATCTAGAGTAAGGATTTGGAGATGAAAACAGCACTACAGGACAGGTGCGAAACCACCACGGAAGCTAAACACTAGTGCACTGAAAGGCCAAAAGAAGCAGGAAGAGCTTACACAGGAAATGGATGAAAACTTGAAAGACTGGGGCAGCAACAACTCAGAGAATGACATAGAAGAGAAATGGGCAACACTGAAGGATACGGTGTATCAGACTGCGAGTGATGTATTAGGCCACCCTGAGAGGAAACATCAAGATTGGTTTGATGAGCATGATGAACACCTTAAGAAACTACTAGAAGCAAGGAATACCGCTAGGCAGGAAAACCTACTGTGTAACACAAGGTCGAAGAAGAAGAAATACTCAAAGGCTCAGAGTGAGCTACAGAAGTAGACCAGAGAGATGACGTCCAACTGGTGGGATAAAAAAGCGGAGGAACTTCAAACTGCAGCAGACAGAAAGGAAATGAAAACATTCTTCACAGGTTTGAGAGAAATCTACGGCCCTAAACCAAGAGGATTGATCCAACTAAAGGCTATGGATGGTGAAACAGTTTTGCAGGAGAAAGACAAGATCCTGGACAGATTTGCAGACCACTTTCACCAACTACTAAACAACCCTTGAGATCTCACTGAAGAGGCTGAAGAAGCTCTAGTGCAGCAACCAGCTGTATCAAGTCTGGATGAGCCACCAAATTTTGATGAACTAATGGCAGCTATCAGGACAACACAGGATGGTAAAGCTCCAGGAAGGGATGGAATTCCAGCAGAAGTGTGGAAATTTGGTGGTGTTCAGCTGACCAACTGCCTGCACAATCTCATCCAAGAGATATGGGATGCCCAGAAAGTACTTCAAGACTGGAAGAATGCAAGTATTGTGCCTTTGTTCAAGAAAGGTGACAGGAAAGATTGTGGAAATTATCGCGGTATATCACTGCTAGCCACTGTTGGTAAGATTCTCTCACGTGTACTACTGAACAGACTCATTGAACACATCTCGCAGAATGTACTACCGGAAACCCAGTGTGGCTTTAGAAGTGGAAGAAGCACAATGGACATGATTGTCTGCTTGAAACAGGTTCAAGCAAAGTGTATCGAACAGAACATGCCACTTTATGTAGTCTTCATAGACTTCAGAAAAGCCTTCAATACTGTTTCACGACAAGGACTTTGGCAGGTACTCAAGAAATATGGCTGTACAGAGAAGTTTGTCATCCTGATTAAGGCACTCCATACAGGTATGCAAGCAAACGTGGCAATAAGTGGTTCAGTCTCTAAAGACTTTTCAGTAAGCAACGGGGTGAAACAAGGGTGTGTGCTGGCAGCTACACTCTTCTCGCTATATCTGGCAGCGCCTTCAAAGACACTTCAGAAGGAGTATACATTCAAACAAGGGAAGAAGCAGACTTGTTCAATGTGGCACAGTTTAAAGCCAAGAGTAAGACATCAATAAAGGTAGTAAGTGAAATGCTCTTTGCTAACGACAGTGCTCTAGTTGCACACAGTGTGGAAGATATGCAATCTTTAGTGGAGACATTTGCAAGAGCAGCTAGCCAATTCAGCCTCAAATCAACATCAAGAAGACAGAGTGCCTTTATCAACCACCAAAGTTCCAATTATCAACATCACTACCAGAAGAGATCAACATTGGTACAGAGCCACTAGTCAAGTGCAAGACTTTCAAGTATCTAGGGAGTACTGTTTCAGAGAATGCTAGGCTGGAGGATGAACTATCTCTCAGAATGGGAAGAGCAAGCGCTGTGTTTGGAAACTTGAGGGAGAGGCTGTGGAACAATCAACATGTGTTTATCAGTGTGAAATGCAAAGTGTACAGAGCGACAGTACTGGCTACTCTGTTGTATGGTGCTGAAACTTGGACTGTCTACAGAGTGCAGATGAAGAAACTCCGCGCGTACATGATGAGACACCTTCAAGACATCTCATGAAAAGACAAGATAACCAACATAGAAGTGTTGAAACGAGCTGGTCTACCATCAATGGAGGACATGCTAATACAGATGAACCTGAGATGGCTCGGACATGTTGAGAGGATGGACCACCGGCGTCTCCCTCGGCAGTTATTCTACTCACAGTTATGCGAGGGCAAATGCAATCAGGGTAGACCAAGGTTCAGATTTAAAGACACTGTAAAAAGAAACTTGAAGAAGTTGGACATAGACAGGAGTTCCTGGCAGTGGAAGGCTAAGGACAGAGCTGTGTGGAGGAATCTGATCAGACCTAAATGAAACAGTCATTGTCGCCCACGACAGACTGCTATGATGATGAGGTGGAATCGGGATGCGGGTAGGCCGCCTGAACTGTTTTTTCCCCTTTCTCCGCTCTCTACCTGCCGGCGTCCCTGAAATTGTGTGGTTTTTTTTTTTTTTTTTTGTTCCATGTATATTGAAGGATTCTCTGTTCTTTGCTCAAATTACCGGGTGCACCAAGCAGATTTTTTTCCCCCCTCTTGCTTATTCGGTAGTACTTGAAGGTTTTTTGCCTAGGTGAAGTGTTATTGGGTACTTGGGTATTTTGAAATGTACCTGTATTATGGTTTCCTCTTTGTCATGTTGGACCATACATTACATAATTTTTGTTCATTCTGTTACACGTTGTTTTTCTAGTTTGTATGTTATGTGGCACTTATGTATGTTGGAAGGGTACCTGTATTTTGTTTAGTCATCCTGTTGCACTTGATTTAGTTTTGGTCATTTCTGTGTGTAAGCCACGCCATTTTGTTTTCTATATTGTTATCCGTTCCTTGTGGGGGGATTTTCTTCCTCCTCTGGGTGTTGCTGTTGCCTTTTTTGCTTGTGGTTCTCTCCCTCCTGGCCTGTTTCCCCCTCCGCCCTCCCTAGGTCGGTCCTGGTAGCCTTCTGGTTAGGGGGGGTTTTGGATGTTACGTTGGATGCCTGGAATGCGCCCTTTGAACGGGGGCTACTGTGGTGATCCAAGCGCTGATTCCATCCGCGCTCGGGTTACTCAGTATTTCCCCTTTTCCACCAGTTTATTCCGGGGTTGTTATTAGGACCTCTCTAGGGATCTTATTATGACAGCGTCATGGCCGCACTTCCGGCTGTCAAGACAAGCCGGCGTCGTGACAGCTGTTTGTCATTTTCGTTGATCACGTTCCCCTTTTCTGATTGTTTTTGGTTCTGTATTTAAGGGAGCAGCTGAGGCTTACTCCTCGCTGCGACCTACACACTCAAACACCTCCGTGTTGTTGGACTGGAGTTCCTATCCCCGACTCCAGTCTTCCTTCTGTGCCTTGGATTCTTCATTGCTCGTCTTTGTAAGTGTTTTTGTACAACGCAGGCTCCGTCTTCGCTGCACCTCCTCGTTTGTCTTCAGTGTCTATTATTTTGTGCTTTAGTGTATGTTCGTGTTTTGCCTCACGTGGCTGTTTATTTTATCCTTAGTCCTTCTTGTAAATAAACTAGCAAATTTACTTCTGGCTCCTGGCGTCTCACTAATGCCCTGCAAGGGGCATTCATGACAAACACAACACTGAGACCCAGAACTAAGCAGCAGGTGAAAACGATGTGCATGCCCTATTGCACACAAGTCAGGGAGATGACTTTCTTCCTTAACAGCTCCTACTTTATATGGTGTGGTGCGTCTGTTCAGGTGGTTAGGACAGATGAATGATGTGGAAATGTCTGTAAATTTTAAATAATTTTTAAATCTTGACAAGTTGTTTTTATCATAAAGTGAAATACTATATTTCTGAGTTATGTTTTGTGCCTTTGTAAGTTGTAACAATTTGTAATGCACATACAAATGATTAACTAAGTTATAATATTGTTGAAAATGCATTAGTTTTTCTTTTAAAAATGGCAGTTTTTTCTTAATTTCTCTGGTAAAAGATTGGTTCATTTAATGTAAACATTTCATAATGTACAGTGGTGTGAAAAAGTGTTTGCCTCCTTCCTGATTGCTCTTTTTTTTGTATGTTTGTCACACTTAAATGTTTCAGATCATCAAACAAATTTAAATATTAGACAAAGATAACACAAGTAAACACAAAATGCAGTTTTTAAATGAAGGTGTTTATTATTAAGGGTAAAATAAAATCCATACATACATGGCCCTGTGTGTAAAGGTGCCCCCTCCCCTTCCAGTTAAAACATAAATTAACTGTGGTTTATCACATCTTTGGAAAGATGAGTTCAATTTCTCTAGCCACACCCAGGCCTGATTACTGCCACACCTGTTCTCAATCAAGAAATCACTTAAATAGGACAGGACCTGCCTGACAAAGTGAAGTAGACCAAAAGAGCTAGCCATCATGCTGCGATCCAAAGAAATTCAGGAACAAATGAGAAACAAAGTAATTGAGATCTATCAGTCTGAAAAAGGTTATAAAGCCATTTCTAAAGCTTTGGGACTCCAGTGAACCACAGTGAGAGCCATTATCCCCAAATGGCGAAAACATGGAACAGTGGTGAACCTTCCCAGGAGTGGCCGGCCGACCAAAATTACCACAAGAGCGCAGCGCAGACTCATCCAAGAGGTCACAAAAGACCCCACAACAACATCCAAAGAACTGCGTGCCTCACTTGCCTCAGTTAAGGTCAGTGTTCATGACTCCACCATAAGAAAGAGACTGGACAAAAATGGCCTGCATGGCAGAGTTCCAAGACGAAAACCACTGCTGAGTAAAAAGAACATAAAGGCTCATCTCAGTTTTGCCAGAAAACAACTTGATGGTCCCCAAGACTTTTGGGAAAATACTCTGTGGACTGACAAGACAAAAGTTGAACTTTTTGGAAGGTGTGTGTCCCATTACATGTGGCATAAAAGTAACACAGCATTTCAGAAAAGGAACATCAAACCAACAGTAAAATATAGTGGTGGTAGTGTGATGGGGTTTTTTCCCCCAAGATGGCGCCCACAGTGGTCGACATGGTGTTTCGCTGCCCTTTAATTTGTTTAATTTGTTTGTTTCTGTTCGTCGATTGTGTGTCTGCCAGCTCTTACACCCGTGAAGAGCTATTAAATATCAGGACTCTCACTCCTACGGACCTTCTCCCAGTTTTTTTAGCTCCTGCCGCCAATCTGATTCATTGTTTGGCTCAAAAAGTAAGACGGCGAAAAAGAGGAAAGCGAGGGGGGATTCTCGCTCGGCTGCGAAGGAGAGGCACGTGAACAGCCTTGCCTGGCATATTTCTATCCAATGCCAATTCTCTCTTGAACAAGGTAGAAGAATTAAGACTGCTGATGCGATTTAAGGACCTCGCTTCCTCGTCTGTCATCTGTTTCTCTGAGACCTGGCTTAAAAGGAACATACCGGACAGCGCGATCAGCCTCGAGGGATTTCAGCTGTTTCGTGCTGATCGCGTCACAGAGCTCTCTGGTAAGTCTATTGGAGGAGGAGTCTGCTTCTACATTAACAGCAGCTGGTGCTCTGATGTAACGGTGATTTCACAACACTGTTCTACCGATCTAGAATTTCTCTCTGTTAACTGCAAGCCATTTTATTCCCCGCGGGAGTTCGCATCATTCGTTTTGATCGCTGTGTACGCCCCTCCCGACGCGGACGCGCGCGGGGCCCAGCGCGCGCTCGCAGATCACGTCCTACATGCGGAGCGGACTTTTCCAGACTCTCTGATTATTGTGGTAGGCGACTTTAACCAGAGCAATCTGAGTCACGAGCTCCCCCAATACAAACAGTTTATTAAATGTCCAACCAGAGGAAAAAACACGCTGGATCACTGTTACACTACAGTGAAGGACGCATATCGCGCTGTTCCCCGCGCTGCACTCGGACTATCTGATCACGTGATGGTCCACCTCATCCCCACATACAGACAGAGACTGAAACTCACTAAACCTGTTGTGACCACCACGAAGAAATTGACCAGTGAAGCTGGAGAGAAACTGAACACATGCATGGAAATAACTGACTGGGACATATTTAAAGGAGCCACACATGATCTTAATGAGTACACAGACACTGTGAACTCATATATCAACTTTTGTGAGGAGAGCATTCTCCCATCGCGCACCAGGGTGAGGTACTCTAATGATAAGCCCTGGTTCACTGCTAAGCTCAGACAGATCAGGAAGGAGAAGGAAGCTGCGTTGAAAAGTGGAGACAAGGACTGCTACAGGGAGGTCAAATATTGGTTTAACAGAGAGCTGAAGAAAGCTAAATCTGTGTATTCTGAGAGACTCCAGCAGCAGTTCACTGCTAATGACTCGGCTTTTGTGTGGAGAGGACTGAGGCAAATCACCAACTATCGGCCTCAGGCTTCTAAAGGTCAGGATGACAAAGCCCTTTGTCAAAAACTGTCCCAACATTACGCCCGTTTTGACACCTCGTCAGCTGTGTCCAACTCCCCCACTCCACCCAGCTCCACTGCCTCCTCGGCCCCTAATTCATCAAAAGTGGTCCCCCCCTCCTCCTCCTCCCCCCCTGCCCTTGTCATCAGTGAGCAGGACGTGCACAGACAATTCTCCAGACTAGAAACCCGCGCAAGGCCCCCGGGCCGGACGGTGTGTCTCCCTCCACCCTGAGACACTGTGCGAAAGAGCTGGCTCCTGTCTTCACAGACATTTTTAACACCTCCCTTAAGCAATGCCACGTGCCGTCCTGCCTCAAATCCTCCACCATCATCCCTGTCCCCAAGAAGCCACGGATTACTGGACTTAACGACTACAGACCTGTAGCGCTCACCTCTGTAGTCATGAAGTCCTTTGAGCGCCTGGTCCTGTCTCACCTCAAGTCCATCACCACTCCCCTCCTGGACCCGCTGCAGTTTGTCTACCGTGCCAACAGGTCTGTGGACGACGCAGTCAACCTGGCCCTCCACTCCATCCTGCAGCACCTGGACTCCCCGGGAACCTACGCCAGGATCCTGTTTGTGGACTTCAGCTCTGCATTCAACACCATCCGCCCCGCTCTGCTCCAGGACAAGCTGCCCCTGCTCGGCGTGCCTGACTCCCTCTGCAGGTGGATCACCGACTTCCTGACGGACCAGAGGCAGCATGTGCGGCTGGGGAAGTCTGTCTCGGACTCTGTTAGCATCAGCATCGGATCACCCCAGGGCTGTGTACTTTCCCCCCTACTCTTCTCCCTTTATACCAACTCCTGCACCTCCTCCCACCAGTCTGTTAAGCTGATCAAGTTTGCGGACGACACCACCCTCATCGGGCTCATCTCCAACGGCGACGAGTCCGTCTACAGGAAAGAGGTGGCCCAGCTGGTGTCCTGGTGCAGCCACAACAACCTGCAGCTGAACACCCTGAAGACAGCGGAGATGATTGTGGACTTCAGGAAAGTCACAACCCCCCTGCCCCCCTCACCATCACAGGCTCTCCCATCACCATTGCAGATTCCTTCTGCTTCTTGGGCACCACCATCACCCGGGACCTCAATTGGGAGCCAACCATCAGCTCCCTCATCAAAAAGGCCCAGCAGAGGATGTTCTTTCTGCGGCAGCTGAGGAAGCTCAAGCTACCCACCAAGATGTTAGTGCAGTTCTACACGGCCATCATCGAGTCCATCCTCACCTCCTCCATAACCGTGTGGTACGCAGGAGCCACTGCCAGGGACAGACTAAGGCTGCAGCGCGTCGTGCGCACTGCTGAGAAGGTGATCGGCTGCAAGCTCCCATCTCTTCCAGGACCTGTACATCTCCAGGACCCGGAGGCGTGCAGGCCGGATCATAGCCGATCCTTCACACCCTGGTCACGTACTGTTTGCCCCCCTCCCCTCAGGTAGAAGACTTCGGTCCATTCAGACTAAAACCTCCCGGCACATGAACAGCTTTTTCCCCTCTGCCATCAGACTGCTGAACATTAAGTGACTTATTGACTCTCGTGCACTATATACAGCAGCTCAACCAGACTCATGTCATTCATCACTGTTTTTCTGTTGCATTATCGACTGCACTGTGGTACCCCATATTATCTGCTACTTGCTAATTTATTTAAAACTGCCTTGACTAGTATTACTCATTATTATTATTATTATTATTATTATTACTTATTATTCTACACTTATTGCATGTTTTTAGTCTTTTAGTTTTTTAGTTTATCTCTTTATCTCATCATGTTTTTAATGTTGCAGCATGGCACCGAGACAAATTCCTAGTTTGTGTACTACATGAACAATGGCAATAAATCTGATTCTGATTCTGATTCTGATGGTCTGGGGCTGTTTTGCTGCTCCAGGACCTGGAAGACTTGCTGTGGTAAATGGAATCATGAATTCTGCTGTCTACCAAAAAATCCTGAAAGAGAATGTCCGGCCAGCTGTTTGTGACCTCAAGCTGAAGTGCACTTGGGTTCTGCAGCAGGACAATGATCCAAAACACACCAGCATGTCCACCTCTGAATGGCTTAAGAAAAAAAAATGAAGACTTTGGAGTGGCCTAGTCAAAGTCCTGGCCTGAATTCAATTGAGATGCTGTGGCATGACCTTAAAAAAGTGGTTCATGCTTGAAAACCCTCCAATGTGGCTGAATTATAACAATTCTGCAAAGATGAGTGGGCCAAAATTCCTCCACAGCTCTGTAAAAGACTAATTGCCAGTTATCACAAATGCTTGATTGCAGTTGTTGCTACTAAGGGTGTCCCAACCAGTTATTAGGTTTAGGAGGCAATCACTTTTTCACACAGGGCCATGTAGGTTTGGTTTTTTTTTCTCCGTAATAATAAACACCTTCATTTAAAAACTGCATTTTGTGTTTACATGTGTTATCTTTGTCTAATATTTAAATTTGTTTGATGATCTGAAACAATTAAGTGTGACAAACACACAAAAAGTGAGAACTCGGGAAGGGGCAAACACTTTTTCACACCACTGTATTTGTTCTTCTTTGCTCTAAAACAAAGAAACAAATTTGACGTTGTCATTATTTAGGTTGTGCTATAATTTTACTGGTCCAGCCCACTTGAGACTAAGTCAGGCTGAATGTGGTCCCGAACTAAAACGGGCTTGACACCCCTGGTTTTTAGAATCAAACTCCAGCATATCATCACTGTTGGGTGTAAAAGATTTATTTACTTAATATTACACTTTACTCCTGATATTATATGCCAAAACAAAGTATGCCATGTTTTCTTCCAGTGATTCTGTGGCTCTAGCCTATTAAAGTCAGGCCCGGGAGACAGCTAGGCTCTGAATACTGTTAACTCAGCATTCTCAAAACAATGCTTATTTGTTATCGTCTACTGTATTAAACTCTGCATTCTGCTCTGAGACTCTAAATCTTCCTGTTGTACTGTCTGTGGGTAGTGCTGTGTGACTTTTACCTTCTTGTACCAGATGTAATAATAAATAATAATAACAATAATAATACTTTAGACTTATATAGTGCTTTTCAAGACACTCAAAGATGCTTTACATAGGGGAGGGGGGGAAGTGTCAATGACTGAATGCAGTGTTGAATAGATGGGTTTTTAGTGATTTTTGATTTTTAAATACCCCAAAAGGCATCTTTGGACTACAGCTGTTTTATTAAACCACCAAATCAAAAGGACATTTATTAGTCAAGTTACAATCCAGAGCAAATGTGCAAACCTTGTATTTCCAAAACAGACATATTTGTCTATTGCCTTCTGTCTGCTGAGGTGAGCTCCGAGGCAGCCGACAGCCTAACCTAGCATGGGAACATGGATGTCTAATAAGGGTAGAGAGAATATATAGAAAGAACTTTAATACCCACCTGAAATCTGACAGCTAACTTAGCACTAGCCGCGTCAGCCATCAGCTTCTCCTCACAGAAGCCGCAGACAGCCTGACATCAGCCGGCTAGCAAAGATGCTAGCCTTCCAATACGCAGGTCTATTACCTCTTAAATATAACAAAATAAGCCTGAGTGATACATGAAAATATTATCAACTGTGGATTATTGAGCCAGGTGGGAACAGAATGTCTAGTGGGGTGACTAGGGGCAGTGGTCCCCAACCACGTAGCTTCAGATCGGACGACTTGGTACCAGGCCACAGATTAAAAAAGATATTTATTCTGTTCCTCTGTTTTGACAGAGGAAAAGTCTGCCAGGCGCTTTGCTCTGAAAAATTACTGAATATTCTCTCTCTTCTTGTGCCACGCTGGTCTGTGTGATCTTGATGCACACCAATCATAACGCTAGAGAGTTGAACCCGGCACATGCACAGACACATGCACATGCACAGGAAGACCGGCCACCTGGGACCGCAAATGAGGGTGAACCCGCGTTGCCTGTTGCAGCGTCCCCACCACCGACTGGATCCCCAACAACAACAACAACAAGGACGAAGCACCGAAGTTGACCAGACACAGGGAATGCACCTCAGGTTCCCATCAGAGCAATAACCCCAGGGCTCTCATCAAAGGTAGGTTTTTTTTTTCGCATACTTTGTTTCCATTCCGTATAAGAAGCTCAAAACTGGGAAAAATTACGAGTGACTTATCCTACCAATAAAATAAAGGTACATATGTGGTGTTGGGGTTTAGCACCTTATTGTGAAGTGCAGTGTAGTGGTGAGCACTTCCTGTTCCACCACTGCACCGCCCTATAAATAGCAGAGGGAATCCATAGTGCAGCCTCTTTGACTGGTACCCTCTGCCTGGTGCCTACCGTGTGTCTGCTGGGGTGTATAGAGTGTCAGGGAGTCGCACCTCCGGGTGGTCAGTCTGCTTTGGTTCCCACTTGGCACTCAACTCTCACCTGTTGCTCCAAGTAGCTGTTTGCATGCAACAGCAACCACACCCCGGTAAACCGAAATCAGGTGAGGGTAGCTGACAGGTTTGAAACCCTTGATAAGGTAGGGCTTGTCTACCTACGCATGCATAGACTGGACCCGGTGGACTGTACAGAGGAAACCACCAGATTGGCTCAACAGGCAGGAAGGCAGACCCAGCAAAGCATTGTAGAGCGCAACTAGGGCACAGTGAGACATGTAGGACACTGCTGGCCATCCACTGCATCCTAACCTATCTCCAGCTGTCTTGACTATGTCTTGCCACTGGATTCAGATAGGCTGGGACCAGAGAGTGAGGCTGACAACCCTGCACAACTCTCCTTGACTTAAATCAAATTCACGCTCAAGTCATCAACCCCCCCCCCCCAATTTCTTTCTCATTCGCTCCCTCTCCTTCAAAGTCCTGTGGCGATGGGCAAGTGACGAAGCAGCAGGGGTGGCTACACTGGAAGCTGTAGCCACAATCCCACACACAGGCAGCGTAGGGTATAGGGTCACTCTCTACTGGACTAAAGCAGCAGTGGAGTTCGGCAGCCCCCTGGGTGTCTGAGCAGCCCTCTTTAGGATTCACTCTGCTCACCTCCATGGCCTGAGGAAGGGGCTAGAAAAGGTGTCCTAAACATAGCCTGCTTTGCTACACCCTGGCCAGCAAGCCATGGCTGGCGGGGATCCACCCTAGCGGTCAAAATTCTCAGAAGAAATCAACTAAGGTGACATCACTCACCATTGGCACTTGGAATGTGTAAACGCTCATGGACAGCTCCAAAGCGGACAGACCTGAGAGACGGACAGCAATTGTTGCAAGAGAACTTAGCAGGTACAACATCCACATCACAGCTCTGAGTAAGACCAGGTTTGCAGACGAAGGTCAGCTGACAGAAGTCAAAGCCGGCTACACCTTTTTCTGGAGCGGCTGAGACAGTGAAGAACGCCATGAAGCAAGAGTGGGTTTCGCGATCAGATCCAATCTGATCAGCAAGCTTACCAGCCTTCCCAAAGGAACCAACGACCGCCTCATGACCCTACAGCTCCCCGTCCAAGGAAAATGCCATGCTATATTCATCAGTGCATATGCTCCCACCATGACGAACCCAGATGAGATCAAAGACTAGTTTTATGAGGACTTAGAGACTCTCATTGAAGGTGTCCGGAAGGGGTACAAACTCATTGTTCTTGGAGACTTTAACACCAGAGTTGGTACAGACTACCAGACATGGGAAGGAGTCCTTGGGAGAAATGGAGTTGGGAAGTGCAACAGCAACAGTCTTCTCCTGTTGAAGACGGGCACCTCTCATGACCTTCTGATCACTAATACCGTCTACCACTTGCCAAATCACAGCAAGACCTCCTGGATGCATCCACACAGCAAGCATTGGCATCTGATCAATTACATCATTGTGAGAAGAGGAGACAGGCAGGACGTTAGAGTGACAAAGGCGATGTGTGGCGCAGACTGCTGGACGGATCACAGACTCATTCTCTCAAAGCTCAACATGTACATCCAGCCCAAACAGCATCCACAGGGGAAAAAGGCAAACAAGTGGCTCAATGTCAGCAAGCTGGAACAGCACTCTGTGTGACAGAACCTCAGTGAGGACCTGGACAGCAAGCTTAGTCAGCTCGACCTCAGGGTGGACGGAGCAGAAGAAGACTGGGTAGCTTTCAGAGACATGGTGTATGACACTTCACTCACTCATCTGGGCCAGAACATGCACAAACACCAAGATTGGTTCGACGAAAATGAGGACATCCAAAAGCTGCTTGAGGAGAAGCGTAAAGCCCACAGAGTGTACCAGCAAGACAGCAGATCTGCCTCTAAGAAGGCAACCTTCAACTCCATCAAAGGAAAGGTGCAGGAAAAGCTCAGAGAGACGCAGGACTTCTGGCTCAGCAAAAAGGCAGCTGAAATACAGCAGTACACTGACAGCAACAACTCCAAATGCTTCTATGATGCCCTTAAGACCATCTACAGTGGGGCAAAAAAGTATTTAGTCAGCCACCAATTGTGCAAGTTCTCCCACTTAAAAGATGAGAGAGGTCTCCAATTTTCGTCATAGGTATACCTCAACTATGAGAGACAAAATGAGAAAAAAAAATCCAGAAAATCACATTGAAGGATTTTTAATGAATTAATTGGTAAATTCCTGAGTAAAATAAGTATTTGGTCACCTACAAACAAGCAAGATTTCTGGCTCTCACAGACCTGTAACTTCTTCTTTAAGAGCCTCCTCTGTCCTCCACTCATTACCTGTATTAATGGCACCTGTTTGAACTCGTTATCAGTATAAAAGACACCTGTCCACAACCTCAAACAGTCAGACTCCAAACTCCACTATGGCCAAGACCAAAGAGCTGTCAAAGGACACCAGAAACAAAATTGTAGACCTGCACCAGGCTGGGAAGACTGAATCTGCAATAGGTAAACAGCTTGGTGTGAAGAAATCAACTGTGGGAGCAATTATTAGAAAATGGAAGACATACAAGACCACTGATAATCTCCCTCGATCTGGGGCTCCACACAAGATCTCACCCCATGGGGTCAAAATTATCACGAGAACGGTGAGCAAAAATCCCAGAACCACATGGGGGGACCTAGTGAATGACCTGCAGAGAGCTGGGACCAAAGTAACAAAGGCTACATCAGAAACACACTACGCCACCAGGGACTCAAATCCTGCAGTGCCAGACGTGTCCCCCTGCTAAAGCCAGTACATGTCCAGGCCCATCTGAAGTTTGCTAGAGAGCATTTGGATGATCCAGAAGAGGATTGGGAGAATGTCATATGGTCAGATGAAACCAAAATAGAACTTTTTGGTAAAAACTCAACTTGTCGTGTTTGGAGGAGAAAGAACACCATACCTACTGTGAAGCATGGGGGTGGAAACATCATACTTTGGGGCTGTTTTTCTGCAAAGGGACCAGGACGACTGATCCATGTAAAGGAAAGAATGAATGGGGCCATGAATCATGAGATTTTGAGTGAAAACCTCCTTCCACCAGCAAGGGCATTGAAGATGAAACGTGGCTGGGTCTTTCAGCATGACAATGATCCCAAACACACCGCCCGGGCAATGAAGGAGTGGCTTCGTAAGAAGCATTTCAAGGTCCTGGAGTGGCCTAACCAGTCTCCAGATCTCAACCCCATAGAAAATCTTTGGAGGGAGTTGAAAGTCTGTGTTGCCCAGCGACAGCCCCAAAACATCACTGCTCTAGAGGAGATCTGCATGGAGGAATGGGCCAAAATACCAGCAACAGTGTGTGAAAACCTTGTGAAAACTTACAGAAAACATTTGACCTCTGTCATTGCCAACAAAGGGCATATAACAAAGTATTGAGATGAACTTTTGTTATTGACCAAATACTTATTTTACCGAGGAATTTACCAATTAATTCATTAAAAATCCTTCAATGTGATTTTCTGGATTTTTTTTTTCTTATTTTGTCTCTCATAATTGAGGTATACCTACGATGAAAATTGGAGACCTCTCTCATCTTTTAAGTGGGAGAACTTGCACAATTGGTGGCTGACTAAATACTTTTTTACCCCACTGTATGGGCCTCAGTCTTCTGGAACATTACCACTGCTCAGTGTTGACGGGTCCACTCTCCTCACCAACAAGAACGCAATCCTGGAAAGATGGGCAGAACACCTCAGCAGCGTCCTGAACAGACCTTCGTCCATCAATGCAGAAGCCATCACTCGCATGCCCCAAGTAGAGGTGAACACGTCTGTGGCAGAACCTCCAGTGGAATTGGGAGTCCAAAAAGTGATCAAACTCCTTTCAAACGGCAAAGCACCAGGCTCTGACTCAATCCCAGCTGAAATCTACAAGGTAGGAGGACCAGTTCTAATACAGAAACTCACCAAGCTCTTTCAGACCATGTGGCAACAGGAAGTTATCCCCCAGGAGCTCAAGGATGCCTCCATTGTCCATCTCTACAAGAGAAAAGAAAACAGGTAGTCCTGCAACAACCACCATGGGATCTCTCTCCTTGCCATCGCCAGCAAGATCCTGGCAAGAGTCAAACCATGACGACTCAGAGTTGGGACCAGGAAGCAGAGTCGCAGTCTTACACGCCTCTCTGCAGCTCCTCTTCATCCGCCACCCCTCAACTTAGCCCCTGACTTCCCCATCAGAGAATCGTTGTCTGCTCCCTCCAAAGTGAATAAAAATATAATGTATATGCATGCCAAAGTGATAAAGTAAAATATTGGTAAAACTCAAATTAAACATAAAGCCTCTAAATTGAATGATTTGGCCTCTGTTCCTCCTCATAATTTAAAAATTAAATGTGGTTTATTAAATATTAGGTCTCTAACTCCCAAGTCTCTGTTAGTCCATGATTTGTTAATTGATCATCAGATTGATTTAATTTCCCTCACAGAGACTTGGTTAGGACAAGAGGATTATGTTGGTTTAAATGAATCAACTCCCTCTGGTTATTTAAAACTGTCAAAATCCCAGAAGTTCTGGTCGTGGAGGAGGAGTAGCAACAATTTACCATTCCAAATTACTAGTTAATGTAAAGCAAAAAACATGTTATAATTCCTTTGAGGGCCTGGTCCTCAGTATTGGGCACTTTAGCAATTTTAGGTTAAACCCAATTTTATTTGCCATAGTTTATCGTCCCCCATCAACCTACTCAGAATTTTTATCCGAATTTGCTGATTTCTTAGCTGATTTAGTGCTGAAATCTGATAGAATAATTATAGTAGGGGACTTTAATATACATGTGGATGTAGATAGTGACTGCCTTAATGTGGCATTCAATTCAATATTAGATTCGATTGGGTTTTCTCAGAAAGTAGGAAATTCTACTCATTACCTCCACCATACATTGGACCTTGTTTTGACATATGGCATAGAAATAGAAAATCTTGTAGTGTTCCCTCATAACCCTGTACTGTCAGACCATTGTCTGTTAACCTTTGATTTTACTATTTCTGACTATTTGGCTCCTAAAGAAAAATATTATTACAGTAGATGCCTCTCAGATGATGCTGTTTCCAAATTTATGCAGATTGTTTCCTCTATGCCATGTGTCAACACAACGGAAATAAGCTATAGACAGCTTGCTCCTTCTGTAATTGATAACATGGTGGATGGTGTTTCAGCTTCTCTGCATCAGACTCTAGACTTGGTGGTCCCCTTAAAAAAGAAAAAGTCTAATCAGAGATTTCTAACTCCTTGGTTCAACACAGAAACTCGTACCTTAAAACAGAAGACTCGTCAATTAGAAAGAAAATGGCGCTCTACTAATTTAGATGAAATCTATTTAGCTTGGAGAAATCATCTTCTAATTTATAAAAAATCTCTTAGAAAAGCTAGAACGAGTTATTACTCTGCATTAATAGAAGAGAACGAGAATAATCCCAGGTTTCTTTTCAGTACTGTAGCCAGGTTGACAAAGAGTCAGGACTCTGTCAATCCTAGCATTCCCTTAGAGCTTACTAGTCAGGACTTTATGAACTTTTTCAATAATAAAATTTCATCCATCAGAGATAAAATCAATCAGATTCTTCCCACAGTTAACTTAAATACTGTAACTACTACAACTCCTTCTATTGATGTCTGTCTTGATGAGTTTACTCCAATCGACCTTTGTGAGTTAGACAAAATAGTTTCCTCATCCAAACCTTCAACTTGTCTTTTAGACCCTATTCCTACCAGGTTATTTAAAGAAGTCTTCCCACTTATTGGTAGCTTTATTCTTCATATAATCAATTCTTCATTAACTTTAGGTCATGTACTGCAGGCTTTTAAAACGGCTGTAATTAAACCCTTACTCAAAAAGCCAACGCTAGATCCAGGAGCTTTAGCTAACTATAGACCAATCTCTAATCTCCCTTTCATTTCAAAAATCTTAGAAAGAGTTGTTGCTACGCAATTATTTGACCACCTGCAGGGAAATGGTTTACTTGAAGAGTTTCAATCTGGGTTTAGAATCCATCATAGTACTGAAACAGCCTTAGTGAAGGTCACTAACGACCTCCTCATTGCATCTGATAATGGACTAGTTTCTGTACTTGTCCTTTTAGACCTTAGTGCAGCTTTTGATACTATCGATCATAATATTCTACTTGATAGATTAGAACACTATGTTGGACTTAATGGAACTTCGTTGCAATGGTTTAGATCTTATTTATCTGATAGGTTCCAGTTTGTTCATGTAAATAATGAGTTTTCTTTCAACTCAAAGCTTAGTCATGGAGTTCCACAGGGATCTGTGCTAGGCCCTACTCTTTTTAGTTTATATATGCTTCCGTTAGGCAACATTATTAGAAAGCACTGTATACATTTTCATTGTTATGCAGATGACACACAATTATACCTGTCAATGAAGCCAGATGATAGTAATCAATTAGCCAAGTTAGAAGCCTGTCTTAAGGAAATCAAAGCTTGGATGACTTGTAATTTCCTGCTATTAAATTCAGATAAGACTGAAGTCATTCTTATTGGTCCAAAAAACCTTAGAAATTCCTTTCCAAATCAAACTTTCAGTTTGGATGCAGTTACTCTTTCTCTTAATAGCTCTGTGAGGAACCTTGGAGTTATTTTTGATCAGGATTTGTCCTTCAATTCACATATTGAATTTGTTTCTAAGACTGCCTTCTATCATTTGCGTAATATTGCCAAGATTAGGAGCATCTTGTCTCAGAGTGATGCTGAGAAACTGATCCACGCTTCTGTTAGCTCGAGATTAGATTATTGTAATTCTTTATTATCAGGCTGTCCTAAAACATCTTTAAAAAGTCTTCAGCTGATCCAAAATGCTGCAGCAAGAGTTTTAACAGGTACTAGAAAGAGAGATCATATCTCTCCGGTTCTGGCCTCCCTTCATTGGCTTCCCATAGAGTTTAGAATTAAGTTTAAAATCCTTCTTCTTACTTACAAAGCTCTAAACAATCAGGCTCCTTTTTATTTAAAAGATCTGATATTACCGTATTATCCTAACAGAGCACTATGCTCCCAAAATGCAGGATTACTTGTAATACCTAGAATCTCCAAAAGTACAATGGGAGGCAGAGCCTTCAGTTATCAAGCTCCTCTCCTGTGGAATCAGCTGCCAATCTGGATTCGGGAGTCAGACTCGATCTCTGTTTTTAAGAATAGGGCTAAAACCTACCTTTTTGATATAGCCTACAATTAGGGAGGGATCATGTGTTTCTGAACCCTCCCTTAGTTATGCTGCTAATAGGTTTAGTCAGCCGGGGGACCTCCAGTAATGCACTGGGCCTCACTCCTTTCCTCACTCTCTATGAAATATTTTTTTTGCTGGTCATTAACATCTGTTTGTTCTCTCCCATAGATTGAGTCCCCATCGTGCTGTTTGCTCTCTACATGTCTGTTCTTTTCTTCTTCTCTATCCCCTCACCCCCCAGCCAGTCGCAGCAGATGACTGCCCCTCCCTGAGCCTGGTTCTGCTGGAGGTTTCTTCCTGTTAAAAGGGAGTTTTTCCTCTCCACCGTCGCCAAGTGCTTGCTCACAGGGGATCGCCTGATTGCTGGGGTCTTTCTGCAACTGTGGGGGTTCCCCCCTACAGTTGATAGTGCTATGAGATGACTGTTGTTGTGAAATGGCGCTATATAAATAAAGTTGAATTGAATTGAATTGAAGAGTCCTTCTCAACTGCCTCATTCAGCACATGGAAGGCGGCCACCTGCCGGAGAGCCAGTGTGGCTTCAGAGAGGGTCATGGAACTACTGACATGATCTTTGCTGTACACCAACTTCAGGAGAAGTGTCAAGAGCAGAACAGGGACCTCTACACAACATCTGTAGATCTGACCAAGGCTTTTGATAGCGTTAGTCATGAGGAGCTGTGGAAGATCATGGCAAAGTTCGGTTGCCTGGACAGGTTCATGAGCACGGTGCGGCATTTCCATGATGGCATGCTTGCTTGAGTACTGGACGATGGAGACTCCTCTGAAGCTTTCCCAATCACCAACGGGGTCAAGCAGGGCTGTGTACTCGCAGCCACACTTTTCAGCGTGATGTTCACAGTCATGCTGTCTGATGCCTTCTGCAACAATGAAGAAAGTGCCATCAGGATCAGGTACAGGATGGATGGCAGGCTCTTCAACCTGCGGAGGCCAAGCCAAAACTAAGGTGGAAGGGGACTCAGTGCGCGACTTCCTGTTCGCGGATGACTGCGCACTCAATGCTGCTACAGAGGCCCAGATGCAGCAGAGCATGAACTGCTTCTCCACTGCTTGCAACAACTTTGGGCTCACAATCAGTACAAAGAAAACCGAGATCCTGCACCAACTCACACTGCAGAAGACTTACGTGGAACCAGCCATCACTGTCAAAGGGGAGACCCTCAAGGCTGTTGACAAGTCCACGTACCTTGGCAGCACACTCCCCAGGTTTGTCAACATCAATGACGAGGTCGATTCGCACATTGCCAAGGCAAGCTCAGCATTCGGATGGCTACGTGCAACAGTGTAGGAAAGGAGAGGCATCAGGCTGACTACAAAATTGAAGGTGTACAAGACAGTTGTCCTGTCTTCCCTACTGTACACCTGCGAGACCTGGGCAGTCTACAAGCGCCATGCCAGAAAGCTAAACTGCTTCCACCTGAACTGCTTCAGAGAGCTCCTGAAGATCACCTGCAGGACCAAATCCCTGACACAGAGGTCCTCTCCTGAGCTGAGCTGCCTAGCATCCACACCCTGCTCAAGAGAGCCCAGATTAGGTGGGCTGGCCACCTTGTTTGTATGCCTGACTCACACCTACCAAAGAGACTGTTCTACAGCGAACTAGCAGAGGGCAAGCGCTCACAAGGTGGTGAGAAGAAGCGCTACAAAGACACTCTTAAGGTCTCACTGAAGAGCTTTGACATCAGTCCTGACACTTGGGAGACCCTAGCACTAGACCAACCAGGCTGGCGTAGCCGTACCAGCAAAGGTGCTGCCTCCTTTGAGCTGAACAGGATTGCCAAGGCCAAGAGAAAACGTGAGCTTTGCAAGTTCAGAGCCACCCCTGTATCTTCTGTCCGCACAGACCACCTGTGCCCAACCTGCAGCAGAGCCTTCCGCACCCGCATCAGACTAATCATCCACAGCCGGACACACCACACCCAGTCCTCTTCCCTGTGATGTCCTTGGTCATCGTCTAGAATGACGGACGAACAACAACAACAACAAACCGTGTGTCTGCTGTTCTGCCACCGTTCAATTAAGCTGTGTTCGTCCAGCCATCTTGCCTCATCCTTTAACAAGGTATTTTACCATACATAACATTTGGTGATCAAGGATTAACTCACGGAGGCATGTATCATACCACTTTGCCCCTTCCTCGAGCTCCCGGGCAAGCCACCGGTGCCTTGGCCGAGATGGTTTGAGGCTTTCCAGACCTACATCACCGCGCTCGATCTGGGTAAGCTCGACAAGTTAAAAGCATGTGTGCTACTTGTTCACAACCTGGGGATTGAGGGCCAGCATGTCCTGCACACACTCAGAGCTTCGGACTCTTTTGAAGACGTCATCGAGCTGCTAGCAAGCCATTTCCATACCCCGGATAGCGTGACTGTCTGGAGGATTCGCTTTTGGCAGCAACATCAAGGAGTGGGTGAGCCTATCCATCAGTTTGTCGCCAACTTAACCCAATGACTGCCACAGGCGCTCCATGGCACCATAAGCCCTTAGTGGTCAAGGTTTTTTTCAAGAAAATATTCAGTTCAGATGTCAGAGATTTCCAAAGCTATAACTTGAAAGTGGTAAGAGATAATGGCTTACTGTCAATTAGAAAGATGTAGAATATGATCTAAAGTTTGAGATAGGAGTAAATTCACATACCTAATTTGCATAATGCCACGGCAGCCATATCGAATTACATAACTTTCAGTCAAAAGTGGACTTTGGACATATTTACACTAAGAATGGTTTTGCTTTTTGTCACCGTTTCTTGTTTTGGGCATTTTGTTATATTATCTTCAAAGTATATGAACCAGAAAATCAGTACAATGTAAACAAACAAACAAATTCGTCACTTACCGCTGGCCGGGCGGCTCGCTTGCTTCGTCCTTTTGCAGCATCCTGGTCGATTTTCTCTTCTGTCGTTCATTTTATTTTTCCCCTTACATCCAGAAACTGTTATGATTATTCCACCTCAATTTTTCTTTTATTCCACCGCTATGTATCATATATGATGACATGGAACCAGCGCGATTGTTCTACCCAGTCACATAGCGATGGCGTCGATAGCAGGTGAACATCAACCAGCTTCGCCCACCCTCTCTTATAACAAAATGTAGATATTTTCCTTCATAAACTAAAAAATCTCTTTTTAGAATCATAGTTGGCAAATTCAGAAGCAAATGTTTGTTCAGTCTTTTTCCTCAGTCTTGTGATTGAGTAAGATCTAGATTTGTTTACAAACTTTTCTTCTCTGGTGAGGTTTCAGGATGGTTCTATATCTGCCATAAGTCCTCCAAGGCAAGAGCAGTAGGTTATACGTGTCTGCCACCTTGTGAGGTGGAATCCTTTGTACAACTTAAATCAACTGGGGAGTTTTTGGCCATGTCATATAGCATCACATGACAGGCGCAGCACTGCGCCTGTGGCAGTGGGGGCGCTATCTGTCCATGAAATCTTGCCACAAGAAGGGTTAAGGCAGTTAGTTAGCAAGTGTCGCTTTGGGCCACTGGAAGAGAAGGGCCACTGGAAGGAGAGGGAACTCAAGCAGCTGTATCTGGAGTGTGTGCTCAAGGGAGACGTGGACAAGCTTTTGAAATTGAAGATCTGGATCGAGGACCCTCCCAGGCGAAAGCACATGGTGTTCCTGGGCGGAGCCGTGCTGGCCGACATCATGAAGGACAAGGACAACTTCTGGCTGACCCGGGAGGAGTACCAGGAGAAAGGAGTCCGTGTGCTGGAAAAACTTGGAGTGACCGTCAGATAAAGCCCCAGATGGACAGAACACACACACATACACAAACACATACACAATCGTCACACATTTCTACCCCCTTGCCCACATCGCAGAGTATATATCTATTTATCCCTCTTTCTCTGTTTCAGCTGTCGGTTCTCCTCAAACATCGGGGGAGGAATGCGACCATCAGCTCCCCGCTCTCCTCTCTGCCTCTCTCTCTTTCTCTCCTGGTTTGGGATTGACTCACACTCCACCCCCCCCCCACCCCCCGCTAGCCTCGACAACCGATTCCAGCTTCGTAGATTTCCACTGATGTCCACTGAACGCTGGCGCGGAAGGTTTAACGAAAAGCAGGCAACGTTAGACTCCTCCTCACCTGCGCATAGGTTCCCCGCATTAAACCCAGCAGCTTCAGCAGAAGGTTTAGTTCCCCTCCCTTTGTCAAACCCGTTGAGTGGATTAAGCGATGCAAAGTTTGTCTGTAACGTCACAATCAGGGTCCACCACAAACAGCCACGGGCCGCTTTCAGCATCTGTTCCAGGTGAGCGAGAACTGATCACATTTTTATGTCAGTTTTTTATAAATGATATAGTGACTTTTTCTTTTTTGGGGAGAGGGATTACTTTTTTTGCTTCTTTTTTTCATTGGATGTATGAGTTCAGTTTATATCCTTAATTCTGCTTTTTTTTCCTCCTCCATTGACTTTTTTGTTGCAGTGCACTACTACCATTGTGAATGGGGTGTATTGTAGTAACAGAAGTTCATCCATGTTGGTTTTTTTATCTTTATTAATGAAGAAATGATGGTTGATTTATAAAGGGACAAATATACACTATGATACTATGATATGATATGATACTATGACACTATGATACTATATACACATATAGAGCTATGAGAGAGCTTAGACTTTCTGCTGCACATCCACCAACCACAATGCTCCGCACTGTGTCTATATATTTATATTAATATGTACATATGTATATTAGCTGCTCTTGTTTTTTTCTTGCCTTCTGATTGTAGCGTGAAATAGATGGAATATTAATAAATATGAATATGATCAGGTATGAATTATTTAATTTATTTTGATGTATTGGAATCTGAGATCAAATCTCGTTTCATATACACCAGAAAAGTCAATAACACTCGTAGGGGGCACCAGCTTCTATCTTTAAGAAGCAATTTAATCTTTAATTTCACTTTATACCTGTTTAATCACTCACTAAATTAATCAATAATCAGTCTCAAAAATTTTCCATGAATTCGATACCTGTGCTTGAACAGACTCAGAATGAAATAAATTCTCAACAACTTCTCTCATTTTTATATATTTATTAAACGAAATGATTAACAGACATTGCAGTAATTTCATTAATCATAGAATCAATCTTGTAAATGATAGATTAACAATGTCAATATTTTCGGAACCAGGGTTAACTTGAGAAACCAATTTCTATCAGTTTGAGTTAATATGGAAACAACGCAAATTTATGGAGAAAGTTTACTAATTATATGAAAAAGTCCTGGATTAATCTTAAGAAAATAAAAACGGAATTTTAATAAAAAGAAGAGTTATGTTAAGGGCTTCTTAATTTGCACCTGATTAGATACACAAATTATTACCGAGCCTCAGACGTTTAATTCAGCAGATGAATTAAAGTTTGCAGCTCACGTGATTCCCGTTGTTGATGATGGTTCTGTCGTCGTCCTCAGCCCAAGATTTCGTGGACGTTAATATCTGCCCGCAGATATTTTCAGGGTCCACATTTCGACCTTTAAATTCAAGCGGTCGAAGAGGCTGGATTCTGGGCTGTATGACCCACAGTTGAAACTGGGTTTGGAGCCAGATGGTGACGACGCTTCTTCAGCGCAATGTGGGAGCTGCGTCTTTTCTTCCTGGTAGACAAGCGGCTGCAGAGGTCTTCCGGAATAATTAAAGATATCTAATCCGATCTCAAATTAAGGAGTTTCGGACTTTGGATAAAAGTTATAGCTTCTGGTGTGTGGTTGGTCAAGAAAAATATTATTAAAAAAATAAAGTCAAGATTAAAGTTTACATTAAAATTAAACAAACGGTGGTTTTAGAGAAGGTTTAACAAAGAAAAAGAGATAAGTAAAAATTGGAGTTTAACTCCAATTAAAAATTGAGCTCAAAGAAATAGGAATTCCTAGGCATTTAAGAGAAAAAGAAAAAGGCATTAAAATACAAACTTACATAAACAAATTACGAGTTATCTGCTCTGTGTTCAGAAAAGCGACACGTGGTCGGGGTCTTTGTTCTTCCTTGCTGTGTGTAGACAATAGACTTCAAAGAGAAAAAAAAGATCGGTGGAGAAGGGCGAGCCGAAAGAGAAGAGGCTGAAGCAGGGGTATCTCTCCTTTATATAAGTTCTGTTGAGCTTCGCGGACTTCCGGGATCTCAGCCAATGAGTGTCCTTCTTGGGAGGCCCGATGAACTTTCAGTCCAATGAACAAACAGTCTACAAGGGACCAATGAGATGAAGAAGGTGGGGTCTCTCTGGAGACTGATGAAATGTGATATCAGTCCAAATGAATACACACAATTTTAAATACATTGGAATATACACACTTATGTATAACTAAACTAACCTTAGTGTATCTTATAAGCAGTGCTTGTAAATCAACATGCAGGAATAAACATTCATTTAAACATTAACATGCATATACATATATATAAAATCACAGATTAATGCATTTCACACATATTATTGATTTTCCACATTAAAACATCAGAGTCCTTTTGCTTTTCATAGTTCTGAAAAGAAGAAGGTTTAGAATTGAGTTTGTAATAATGTACTTTAAAATTCACTGGTTAAATCCAGCGTGTCCCAGAGTTTAAGGAAATGTTATTGAGTTGTGGGTCTGTGTGGCCAGGTCTGTTGCATGTTTTATGGGGGCAATAAAAGCAAAGCCGGACATTGGGGAAATTCCTTAGGCTGGTTTTTAACAAAGGAATGGGATTTCAGCTGTGGCCTGGGGGAGAAAATCCATTTCTTTGTCTTACTCCTGGGTGAAACAAAAATGTCTTTAAGCAGAAGAATAATTATTGCTGAGCCAAAGTGAGATGATGCTACATGATTGTTGCTCTGAGTGTTGCTATCCCTGTGCTGTTGCAGTCCTGGAATTTCCCCATTGTGGGACTAATAAAGGCTTATCTTCTCTTATCTTATCTTATGTGACCAGCTTGCGGAGCACATGAGTAGCGCCGCTTTGTGGGCTAGGCTACTTACAGTGCCGGATGACCTAAGCCAGGGCTGTTGAGCTAGCTCTCAAGCTGGAGGCCACAGACAAGCTAGCTTTGGAGCTAAACTGGCGCCAGTCACAACGGCCGCCAGAGCCTCCCGTTGCAGCAAATGTAGCGGACTCGGATAGCGAGGATAGTTTGGACGACGACACTACGGAAGCCAATGCTGCCAGCTGAAGGTCTGCCCCTGGAAAACCCCTTTGCTAGAGCTGTGGGTCCGCCATGCACCGCAACAAGGCTAAGGACTGCCCGGCTAGAAGGAAGCGTTGTAGCAGATGTGGACGTTTGAACCATTATGCTAGAGTGTGCCATGTATCTGAACCGGAGAGCCCGCAGAAGAAATCACGCAGCCTGCTCCCGACAACCATCCATACGGTGAACGGGTACACGTTTTGCCCAGTGGAACTGGATGGCGTGGAAGTACCGCTGCTGCTTGACACGGTGGCAGAGGGGTCGTTGCTGAATTGGGCAACGGTGAGGAAGTTTTTCCCCACACTGCAGAGTAAGAGGTAATCCAGCGCCGCTTATGGAGGTGGCATGCTGTGCACGGTTGGGACTTTGGAATTAACAGTTCGGTATAAGTCTGCGATGATGGCTGACTTCACATTCCACGTGATGGCCCGAGGCGATAACATCATGGGCTGTGACTTGTTCTATGGACTGGGTTTCGCCATTAAAGACAACGCTGGGGAGAAATGGTCGGGTTGTGGCCAGTAGAACCCTCCGGTTCCGGTGGTCGATAAGGACATTGTTGGGACAAAGAGCTAACGGACACCACAGCGGTCAAGCAGGACCAGTCTCACTCAGGTTTGGCGCAGGAGGGTCTCAGTGCCAGTGCTCGGGAAATGGTAGAGGGGGGTACCCAGTGTGGCGGCAAGGCGCCTGCACCAGTGAGTGACACCAATGTGCTAGCCCCAGATTCCTCTGGAGCTTGGCCACAGAGGGATGGAGGATCTGCAGCTATGATGGTGACCGCTACGACAGCTTCAGAAGAGGTCAGAGCCAGACCGACAAGCACAGGAAAACCGCGTGCTCAGCAGCACTATGTCAGGCCAAGCCGAGCCCCTCTGAGGGTTATGGACTTGGTTCGGGTTTGAGGAGAGGAACGTCCAGGGCGAAGATGAGCCAGACGACAGCCGGCAAAACACCAGGAATGTCTGCACATAGTGGCTAAGCTAGGCGCAGCATACTTCAAGCTGTCTGATGGCTCAGCGAGGCACGCCAATCAGCTTCGGCGTGTCCAGGAAGAGGCTTCAGATGATGGGGCTGGACAAGAGCGGGAACTGGTGGTGAGGAAAAAAGGCGCTTTCGTCTGGAAGACCAGCCATTGTCCCGAGGGCCTGCTGCTTCCAGGGGCGCGCTGGCTGAGAGGCTTCCCTGGCCCCCCCCCATGCCAGTTCTGCTTCTCCTGCCCAAGGAACAGCGCTGTAAATTTATGTATTAATAGTTCTGATGTTCTTACGTATGTGTATGTATATAGTAAAATGGGGTTGTTTTATGTATTTCATTTAGTGTAGGAACACGGCAGTGATTTTAGTTTACTAATGGACTTCTTTTTTCTGTCTGCCCTATTTTAGGTTTTGTTGTGTGAATGTGTTAGGCCATTTAGATACATTTGGTTTTGTTATGTTCAGAGCGTGACTCGGATCCTGAATTGGGGGGGGGGGGTAATTGTATGTGTGGTTTTGGACTTTTCAAAGGGGGAGAGGAAATGTGGTGTTGGGGTTTAGCACTTTATTGTGAAGTGCGGTGTGGCGAGCACTTCCTGTTCCGCCACTGCACCACCCTATAAATAGCAGAGGGCATCCATAGTGTGGCCTCTTTGACCGGTGCCCTCTGCCAGGTGCCTACCATGTATCTACTGTTATAACATCTTTCAATAAAACTGTGTTCGTCCAGCCATCTTGCCTTATCCTTTAACAAGGTATTTTACCATACATAACAATATACAAGATAATGTATGTTGTCTGAACACACAACATAGAAATATTGTTGGATGTGACAGACATGTTTACCGTAAACAATAATAATCAGCCAGTGACTCTTGAACAAAACTGTCATCAAATCACCACAGTGGGAAAATGGAATAAGCTGTTGTGCAATAGCTCAAAATGGAGAGAGCACTCCAGGAGAACTGTGATTACGGTAAAGGCAGAGCTACCTCAGACCCTTTGATTGCCATCATTGAAAAAAGTACATAACTGCTGGTACACAACATGGCTTCTCCGTTCAGAAAAATATAGTCTGCTTTAGCTGTAATTTATTTTCAGTCTTCTAGTGACACGGTAACAAAACTCTGTGCTCTATATGTCAAAAGCCAAGTGATGAAAGGCTCAGCCTGTCAAAAACTGTTGCTTTGTGTATTGAGTTACTGATCAAATTTTATTGATGAATGCAGACTGGTGGGAAGTGTGAGTCTTTTTTCTTGTACAAGAGCAGGTTCTCTGCTGTTATTCAATTCCTTTGAAACTGACCAGTTTCAAGGGGGAAAAAGTGATATGATACCAATTTTTTGTTATTCTATCTTTGTGAGAATGACACAAAATTACTTTCATCTCGAGGAACAGAGCTCAATTTTACACCCTTACAGACAGACTATACAATTACTGTCAAAGCCACAGTTGGAGTGGTGAAAAGAGCTGGAATACAAACTGTTCTTGCCTTTGCCTGGCTGTTTATGCTTGAGAAATATGTAGAAATCATGACTGTTTGGAGATATTCAGAATTTCCACAGCCCTCAGATTTAGGAATACCTTTGAACAGGTAAGAATGATATTTCTTTTTTCCACCTCTTGTTTCACCTGGTTGTTTTAATAATTATGTATGTGTGTAACATGTGACCGAGGGGTAATTAAAAACATAAACTGAAAGGTTCTTTAAAACCAGGTGAAGAGTGACAGGTAGCAATCAAGGGGGGAAACTTTACAATGAGGATGTTCAAAGGAATTTATTTACAATAAAATATGTACAAGTGCCCACTAAAATAAAAAGCCTAAACTAAAACATGAGAATTAAAATAATCTAAAAAGCTAAAATAAGATAACATACTGCCTAAAAAAAACCTAAGCTAAGAGATCACATGTGCTCTCGACCGAGATGGTGGCTTAGAATCAGAATCAGAATCAGAATCAGATTTATTGCCATTGTTCATGTAGTACATAAACTAGGAATTTGTCTCGGTGCAATGCTGCAACATTAAACATGATAAAAATAAAAGATAGAAATAAAGAACTATACATGCAATAAAATGTAGAATATGAATAAGTAATACTAGACAAAGCAATTTTTAGATATATTAGCGAGCAGCAGATATTGTGGAGTACCCCATAGTGCAGTCGGTAATGCAAAAAGAAAACAGTGATATTGACATGAGTCTGGTTGAGCTGCTGTACATAGAAAGTTGCTCCCACAGCCTAACACCTGAAAACTGATTCAACGATCACAAATCCCCGCCTAGGAACTCAAACTTCGGTCAGGTAATTACTGGATCAGACCACCGACCCTTCGGAACTAAGATATCAATGCCTAACCGAGAAATTCGGAAGACCCAGCGTCGTAAAGAGTCATTGCCAACGCCACCGGCTAAAGTTAGCAACAGCATGGATGCCTGTGTTAGCAGACCTCACGAGAATTCAGCAGATGTACCAGACGCGGCCGCCGGTGAGCTCACAATGAATTTTGTCGTCACAGAAATAAGAGGAATTTGAGTGTCCACGCAAAATATAGAGCGGTACACAAAAGAAATTAAAGCTACTGTGGAGGACATTTAGGGGAAAATTAGCACACTAAACTCCCGCATGGACAAGGCTGAGGAGCGGGTCGCCACTTTAGAAAACGTCGCTGATACATCCGAGCAGCAAATCAAAATTATGCGTGAAGAAATGCAAAAGACGCAGGAGCACCTGGATGACTTAGATAATAGAGGACGGCGCTGCAACATAACAATTCTGGGAATACCGGAGTTAACCTCTTGCGCTCCGTTGCACCACGGACGGGCAAGTATCTGCATCCTAGAGCGCACGAGGGCACACGAGAGCACCCTCATGTGCTCTTGGACGCATGATGGAGATACTGATGGTGGTGATGTAGGTGGTGATGCCGTCCAAGCGCGCACTGAAAATAAAAGCTGCAGACACAGCCGCGAACAGATTAGTTCATCTGATTGACCTCTCATTCGACTAATAAGAGCTTTGAATTGGGTTTCTGAAACCTTGAAGAACCAATGACTGAAAACCTAGCCAGAAGGACCTGCCTCCCAACGCTGTGAATGCAGTGAGCCAACTGAAGCAGAGAAGTTCGCGAGCTGTTTTTTTTAAGGCTGGGTGAAGACTGGCTGCTGCAGCGGATCAAAAAAGGACCCGCAGGAAGAACCCCACAGACCCAGCAGCACGGAGACCATCCACAAATGCAACCTGTGTGACAGGGAGTGCCATTCGCGGATCGGCATGTTTGGCCACAGGCGGTGCTTATTTTGTTTTGGTTCCAGCAGAGTAGAAGTTATGATTTCTTCCATGGTCATAGACCGACGGAGGCTGACGACGAAGGCTGAGTGACACACACGCCTTCACCAGTCTTTTTTTAATTACTACTGTTATTTGTTTTGAAAAATTGTTCGCCAAAAACCGCAATCATGGAAGCACAAAACCGCAATAATGGAATTATGTTTTGATCGGGTCGCGAGACCAGAACCACGAGCGGACCAGCGTCGCATTCGTCTGACAGTGAGGAAGAGAAGTTCGCCAGGACTCTGCTGCTGTGAAGAGGTAAGGTGTTATAAGCTAAATTATTATTTATCCCTGAAAATTGTAATCCAAAATGACTTTTGACCGATCGGTAAATTACAACTGTGCGGCGCGGCGTGGCGCAGTTCGTGCGCCGTGGTACAAGGGGTTGTTTGCCGCGTACAGACCGTGAACGCCGCCCCCCCACCCCCGCTATTCTTCTGTAGCGAGGGAAGGGGAAGCCATGGTGACTGCGCTGCTGTCCCACATCGCCACATGAGGCTAATCCGTTGTGTAGCGATGGCCGATGTCCATCCTCTGTAGCGAGGGGGGGGACAACCCCCCCCCCCCACACACACACAGACAGCCCTGAGTGTGACCTTTCATTAGAGCCCAAAATGAAGCTTCTACATTGAATCATTCAAAAGTTACAGACGTTTTTCCAAACTGTGCCATTTGGCACAATTTGGCACAGTTCAAAAACGCCTGGGAACCACCTGAGTATAAAGCTGTGTAATGTATTCATTTTTTGTGGTATTGTTACAAAATTTGGACCTCAGCTGGATAACACTTGGTTCTATATTTCTGTTGCATTTTCCAGCCCGGATCTGAAGCTGTGTGTTATTTGCAAGCATTTGTATCCAAAAAAACACCCAGGCCAAATTTATTTTCTTTAAGTTCACTATGTTTAGATGACTGTAACTCAGTGGCCGGAGCACTTAGAGAGATTATGACTGTTTTGCCAAAAAATTCAAAGTGTTTTCTTTTAAATGAGACCAATCCCATGAAGATGCTGCAAAGGGTTGAAGAACAGCTTTTGATTTAATTTGGGCACGTTAATTTTTGGCGTTTTTAGGGAAATTGACCAGAGTGCAAGGGGTTAAAAGAAGGAGACAACATGATTCACTTTCTGCAACAAGAGATTCCAGTTATGCTGGAGCGGCAGCTCACAGAGATACAGCGGGCCCATCACGTCCCCACCAGCCCGGTGAGACAGGAGCTGAGAGAGGGAGGTTGTCCGCTCCCGGTCATGGTCAATTTACTCCGCTACCCGGTGAAAGAGGAGATACTTCGAGCAGCCAGGGAAAAGGAGCAGATAACTTGGCACAGAGCTAAGATCATGTTTTTCCCTGATTACTCCAAGCAAAACATGGAACAAAGGGGATCCTTCAGGCAAGTCAAGTCTGATCTGAGAAGCAGGGGAGTAGAGTATTCACTCCGCTTCCCCGCTATCCTAGAGATAAAGCACAACGGAGCATGACACTGGTTCAACTCACCTGATGAAGCCACAGAGTTCATCAGGAAGAACATCGTCAAAGAAGGGACTTAATACGTTGTACACTGGGTAAATATGTTAATGGATACATTTCTCTGTTGCAGTCTATATAAGGGAAAGCATAATGGTAATTTTCACCAGAGACAAACACTTAATCCTTTACAGCTATGTGTATTCCAAGTTCACTGTTATAGGGTATTATAGCTATCAGGTGTTTGGTTAAAGGAAGGCCGAGTTTGGGTGATCAGCTCAGTTGTTTTTTAGCTGAAGTGAGCTATGACTCACTTTAAGCTTGTTTGTTCCAGCTTTTGTAAATTGGCTGGGTTTGTACATAGTTTGTTCCTGTTCGCTTTGTTTGTTTGTTTTTGTTTTGTTATTACTCTTGTTTTAACCCCACTCTGGTCCACCTTTCTGATAATGTACACATATTTGATTTACTTCAAAAACTATGGCAAACATAATTGATCTTAAAATAGCCAGCTGGAATCTTAAGGGTCCGAGTAACGTAGTTAAGAAAAAGAAAATCCTAATATATCTAAAATCATCTAAGGTGGACATAGCCTTTGTCCAGGAAACGCATTTGAACAGGAAAGAATCTTTGAAACTCAGACGCTCCTGGGTGGATAAAAACTTCTCAAGCCCAGGAACTGGTAAAAGTAGAGGGGTCTCTATTTTGATTCACAAGTCAATTAATTTTAAAGACACAAAAGTAGTCACAGGCTCAGACGGATGCTATATAATAGTACAGGGGCAATTGTTGTACACGCCAGTCATTCTCTGTAACATTTATGCACCAAATTCTGATAGACCAGAATTTTTCCATAATTTATCACAACTTCTCCTGGAATTAGGCAATTCTCAGATTATATTGGGTGGTGATTTCAGTCAAATACTGGATCAGGATCTAGACAGATCCATACCTAGACTCAACGTAGAGAGTAGGTTGGCTACTGCTTTTAAACAGCTGGTTTCAGATTTGGATCTAGTGTGGAAGTTGTGTTCAATGACGAGACTTGAGTTTATTTCTCAGGTTCGGCTTTATTGCAGAACACAATCATCCAACATTCTCAAAAAGCAAGAAGAGGCAGAATCATGTCACATCACATTCTTATACCTCCGGGGGATAAAGAACTCAAGTCACATGGTGCTTCTGCAAACATTTAATCACAATGCAAGTCTCTGAAGATTCACCATTGTCTCTTATTCTCCGATGTTCCAGAGATCCCCCCAGGGCCTCCTCTCTGAGACAGGGTCCGACTTCACACCTCCTCGACATCTCCTGTCGGCCCCCATCGATCCAGACTCTTTGTTCCTCCAGACGTGAAGCCCCAATCCACATAAGCCATACATTTGTGGGAGATATGAACCAGATATATGTGCCACACTCTTGTGGGAAATATGAACCAAACATATGTGCCACATGACCCCCCCCCAAACGTCTGCATGGGACAAACATACTCGTAAATGCATAACATAAAAGACATTACCACATAACCAACAATCAATCCCCCAATCTCTTAAGTCTTAACTTCCTGCCGAATCTGCTGTAAGCCGGCTTCGCTGCGTCTGCAGCGCCTCCTCGCACCTGGGGATTAGATTTGTTAGCACATCTCTGTGGGAGCTCTGGAGAATGCCTTCTCGGTGGCCTGCCCCGGCGGGGGGCTTTCACCAACTGCACGTGTTCATCAGCCAGAACAAAAGCAGGCTTGAGTCTGTTTATGCAAATTAGCTCCCTTCTGCCCCCCAAATCTACCAAGAAATGCTTCTCATTTTTTTCCAGCACCCTGAACGGCCCATCATTAGGCGGACGCAGCCCTGAGCGTTGTGCATCATGTCTAACAAAAACAAACTCTGCGTTTTTTAAAGCCTCTGGCACAAAAACGCGTGGAAAACTGTGATGCACTGGGCCAGGCAGCGTGTTTGATCCTGTGGCGCTCTGCAACAGCTGAGTGGGGGGACAATTTGGTGCGGGATTTTCCGGAAGAAATTCCCCCGGCAAACGGAGAGGTTGTGCGAAAACTAACTCAGCTGGGGAGGCCTGCAAATCCTCCTTATGTGCAGAACGCAACCCCAATAAAACCCATGGCAGTTTGTCCACCCAATTTGTATCCGTGAGCGATGCTCTGAGGGCTGCTTTCAATGACCTGTGAAAGCGTTCACATAAACCGTTGGCCTGCGGGTTATACGCGGTAGTGCGGTGTACCTTCACCCCTAAGCTGCGGGCCATAGACGACCACAGCTCGGAAACTAATTGAGGGCCTCTGTCGGACGTTATGTTCAACGGAACTCCTAAACGCGCGACCCAAGTTGTTACAAACGTGCGCGCAACCTCTTCCGCCGTTGTTGACGCCAGAGGTACCGCTTCTGGCCAACGCGTGGTGCGGTCCACCATCGTCAAAAGGTGTGTGTGCCCTTGAGACGAGGGAAGCGGGCCCACCAGATCAACATGCACATGATCGAAACGCTTAGCCGGGATGTGAAAAGGCTCCAAAGGAGCCCTCGTGTGCTTGTGTATCTTAGCCCTCTGGCACGCTACACAAGCTGCTGCCCATTCCTTGACCTGTTTGCGCAACCCCGGCCAGACAAATTTCTCCCCCACCATCTTGATTGATGCGCGCACCCCCGGGTGCGCCAGCGAATGGACCGAGTCAAAAACGCGGCGGCGCCACGCGGCTGGAGACATCGCATATTAAGGTGGGCATACCTATTTGCTGCACCCTGTGCTCCAGCCTTAACCCTGTTGGTCCAGACTGGAGCGCGCGCACATACGCATCACCAACCTGTTCTGCAGCCATGTCTGCATAATCCACACCCACGTGGACCGGGGCCGCGCGCGCTCCCGCGTCACTGCCCTGGCCCACAGCCACCGAGTCTGCCCCCACGTGGCCTGGCGTTGCCACAGCACGTGAGAGACAGTCTGCCACTACATTGTGTTTACCTGCGACATGCTGGATATCGGTGGTGAACTCCGATATTGCGGCTAGCTGTCTTTGCTGTCGGCCTGACCAAGGTTCTGAGATCTTGGCCATCGCAAAAGTTAACGGTTTGTGGTCCACGAAAGCAGTGAAATGACGCCCTTCCAGCCAGAACTGGAAATGGCGGATGGCCAAGTGTAGGGCTAAAAGCTCCCTGTCAAACGCGCTGTATTTACGCTCGTTATCGCGCAAGGATTTGCTAAAGAAAGCGAGCGGCTGCCAGGTCCCTGCCACACACTGCTCAATGACTGCCCCCACCGCTAGATCAGAAGCGTCGGTGGTGAGCGTCAAACGGGCTGTCGGAACCGGGTGCGCTAACAAAACGGCGCTTGCAAGGGCTGATTTGACCTGGGAGAAAGCGCGCTCCCGCTCTGGAGACCATTTGACCTTATTCGTGGGTTTTTGTTTTTTCAGTGCCGTGTACAGTGGCTGCATGAGCCGTGCTGCGCTCGGAAGGAACCGGTTGTAAAAATTAACCATTCCTAGAAACTCCTGTAGCGCTTTTATCGTTTGAGGTCGGGGGAAATCTGTTATTGCGCACACTTTCTCAGGCAGGGGAACCGCTCCTTCTGGCAAAACGCGATGCCCCAAAAAATCGATTTGCGCCACCCCAAACTGGCACTTCGCTGGGTTAATTATCAACCCGTGCTCTGCCAGTCTCCGAAAAACCGCTGTGAGGTGGTTTTCGTGTTCGTCTTCGGACGTGCTGGCTACCAATATGTCGTCTAAATAGACGAACACGAAAGGCAGGTCGCGTAAAACTGCATCCATCATGCGTTGGAAAGTTTGCGCGGCGCCCTTTAACCCAAACGGCATGCGCAAAAACTCAAAAAGCCCAAACGGAGTTATTACCGCGGTTTTGGGAATATCCTGCACGCGCACGGGGACTTGATGGTAGCCGCGCACCAAGTCTATTTTAGAAAAAATGCGCGCCCCCGCCAAATGAACTGAGAAATCCTGGATGTGCGGAATCGGGTAGCGGTCGTGTGCCGAGATGTTGTTCAACCTGCGGAAATCGCCACAGGGTCGCCACGAGCCATCAGCCTTTGGGACCATGTGTAACGGTGAAGCCCAGGGGCTGTTCGAGCATTTAATTATGCCCAGTTTTTCCAGGTTGGCAAATTCCTCGCGCGCTATTGCCAGTTTAGCTGAGTCCAAACGCCGGGCTTTTGCAAAAACGGGCGGCCCAGTGGTGGTGATAAAATGCTCCACCCCGTGTTTGCCCACTGTCGCCGAAAATTTTGGGACTGTGAGTGCTGGAAAGTGAGTGAGCAGAGCATGAAACTTACCACCCGCAGCTGTGACGTTGGCGTGTGCAGTCGGCGGGGCCACCCGAGCTGTGCAAGGGATAGAATGAAAAGACGGTGCATTAACCAGACGTCTATTAGCAAGATCAACCAATAAACCATGTGAGCACAAAAAATCAGCCCCTAACATGTTAAAACTGACTGCCGCTACAATAAAGGTCCACTCAAATGAACGGCCCTGTAAGGACAGAAGCATGGTCCTCTCACCGAATGTCTTAATCGCTGAGCCATTCGCTGCTGATACTGACACCCAGGAAGCTTTAGACGGCATCAGCCGTTCCGCGTAGGTAGGCGTGACGAAACTCAGCTGGGAGCCCGTGTCCACAAGGAATTGTTTCCCCGAGTGTGCATCTGTCAGGTAAAGCAGCTTGTTTTCTTGTCCGAGGGACGCAGCTGCTACCGGCCCCCGGTCTTGGCATTTCCCTGACGCTTGAAGCGGCACGGTGGGAGACATCTGTGTGCCCTCTCCGCAAAACGGCGGTGGTAGAAGCACAGGCCGTCTTCAGCTCCGCGTCACCTGACGCCTGTCGCTGCCGTCGTCGGTTCGTCTGGCGCCGCCACCACTAGCTCCAAACCATCTCCGGGCGCCGCCCTCTGCTCAGCTGCCGCGGCCGAAATCGCGCTCCACTTGTGGGCGTCGACGAGTCGCTGCGCCTCCTTGCTGAGCCCATGGTAGTCCCGCTTGGCCAATCGGGGTGAGTCTGCCAGGGTCACTCTCACTGCTGGCGGCAGAGTTCGGAGGAAAAGGTGGGCGAAAATAAATTCGCCATCCTCGGAGTCTTTCAGTCTCAGCATCTTCACCATCAGGTCCGCCGGTCTGTCGTTCTCCGACTCTGTCAGCGCTAGGAGCCCCTCTGCTCGCTGTTGCACCGAGGGGGTGAAATGGCCGATCAGCGCCTCCTTCAATGCGCCGTACTTGTCGGTGTCCGGTGGGTGGTTAACCAGGTCTTCCACCCTCTGGACCGTGTGACTGTCCAGCTTCGCTACCACATGGTAGAACCTCGTTTCATCCTTTGAGATTCTCCGGAGGTTGAACTGCGCCTCGACCGCGCTAAACCAGGAGCGCGGGCTGTGCTGCCAGAAATCGGGCAGCTGGAGCGTGAAGGCAGCCATCAGGCTGGCCTCTGACGAGCTCCGCTCGGGAGAATTCTCTGTGCTCATTCTTTGTCGTGGGTCACCAGTGTGGAAGTTGTGTTCAATGACGAGACTTGAGTTTATTTCTCAGGTTCGGCTTTATTGCAGAACACAATCATCCAACATTCTCAAAAAGCAAGAAGAGGCAGAATCATGTCACATCACATTCTTATACCTCCGGGGGATTAAGAACTCAAGTCACATGGTGCTTCTGCAAACATTTAATCCCAATGCAAGTCTCTGAAGATTCACCATTGTCTCTTATTCTCCGATGTTCCGGGGATCCCCCCAGGGCCTCCTCTCTGAGACAGGGTCTGACTTCACACCTCCTCGACATCTCCTGTCGGCCCCCATCGATCCAGACTCTTTGTTCCTCCAGACGTGAAGCCCCAATCCACATAAGCCATACATTTGTGGGAGATATGAACCAGACATATGTGCCACACTCTTGTGGGAAATATGAACCAAACATATGTGCCACACTAGTTGATATCTGGAGACTGATTCATCCAAATTCACGAGATTACTCCTTTTTTTCTGCCCCCCATAATGTTTACACTACAATTGATTATTTTTTGATTTCTCAGTCATTAGTTGATCGATGTGTTAGTTCACAAATAGGTAACATTGTAATCTCTGATCACGCTCTAGTGTTCCTTGGTAACACTGTAATCTCTGATCATGCTCCAGTGTTCCTTTACCTAACTAAGTTCTCACAAACTCTTAGGAGCCACAGATGGCGCATCAATACATCTTTACTTAAAGATGATGCATTCCTCAAAATGATTAGAGATGAAACTCTTCTGTTTGAGGAATTAAATAAAAAAAAACAAGACACTACCCTGGCCATATGGTGGGACACTTTCAAAGCCTATTTGAGAGGTCAAATTATTTCATATGCTTCTTTTAAGAAAAAATCAGCAAACAAAGAACTCACTGAATTAGAAAACAAACTTAAACTGTTTGAATCCTTATATTCCCAAACCAAAGACAGGGCCATATTAAATAAGATAATCGTCACTAAATACCAATTGAATAAACTGTATCACAAAAAAGCAGAATATGCTCTATTTCGAACTAACCAAACTTATTGGGAAATGGGGGAGAAACCTGATCAACTCCTGGCTTACCACCTTAAACAGCTGAATAATATGAGTCATATAGCAGGCATACGGCAGCCAGATGGGAACATTTCCACCTCTTCAAAGCAGATAAATGATAGATTTAAATTGTTTTGTAAAACTTTATATTTGTCACAGGGTGATTTAAATGAACAGAAATTTGATAACTTTTTTGCTGATTTAAACTTGCCACAACTCTCCAACAAGAACAGAAATTTTCTGGATGCACCACTAAGGTTAGAGGAGATTTCTTTGGCAATTAAAAGCATGTCATCAAATAAATCTCCTGGCCCAGTTGGACTCCCAGCTGATTTTTATAGAGCATTTGATGATATTTTCAGTCCTTTTCTGCTTAAAGTTTATAATGATACATTCAAAAATAGCACTTTACCACAATCTATGCACACAGCAGTTATATCCTTTATTCACAAAAAAGGAAACGATGCTCTAGATCCGAGTGGTTACCAACCTATTTCCCTTCTCAACTGTGATCAAAAGATACTAGCAAAAATTTTTGCAAACCGTTTGTCAAAAAGTGTTGGAAGCACTGTCCACATGGACCAATCAGGCTTTCTTCCAAATCAATATAGCTCAGACAACATTAGGCGTTTAGTTAATTTACAACACTGTATATGACTCAGTTGATCCAACAATTGCTCTGTCACTGGATGCTGCTAAAGCCTTTGATTGTGTTGAATGGAGTTCTCTTTAAAACACTTGAAAGGTTTGGTTTTGGGGAAAACTTTATTACATGGATTAAGACATTATATAAGATAAGATAAGATAAGATAAGATAAGCCTTTATTAGTCCCACAACGGGGAAATTCCAGGATTGCAACAGCACAGGGATAGCAACACTCAGAGCAACAATCAGAAGGCAAGAAAAAAACAAGCAAGCAAGAGCAGCTAATATACATATGTACGTATTACTATAAAATATATATATATACACACACACACAGACAGACAGTGCAGAGCATTGTAGCTGGATGGAATAAATATATGAATATATGAACACACAGTGCAGAGCATTGTAGCTAGATGGAATAAATATGTAAATATATAAACACCCACAGTACGGAGCATTGCAGCTAGGTGGAATAAATATGCAAGTATATAAACACACACAGTGCGGAGCAATGTAGCTAGATGGAATAATATGTAGATATATAAATATATAAACACACCCAGTGCTGAGCATTGTAGCTAGATGGAATAAATATGTAAATATATAAACACACACAGTGCAGAGCATTGTTGCTAGGTGGGATGAAACAGCATAACCGTCTACTTAGTTATCCTACATGGTATGATTATGTGCCCATACATATTCTCACCCTCCATAGCGACCGGTATGTTCCTAGTTGTATGCCGGAGGGGACCATTGTGTAAGTCTATTGCATCTTTTGCATTCAAAAAACTATTAGTTTGTTACGTCTTTTTGCTATCTCTGCGAGCAGCCCTGCTTAGGTTGTACAGTCTGACAGCCGTTGGTAGGAAGGACCTACGAAACCTCTCGGTTGTGCACCTGGGATGATGTAGTCTGCTGCTAAATGAGCTCCTCAGTGCATTCAGTATGTCCTGCATAGGGTGGAACTCGGACTCCAGCAGAGATGACAGTTTAGCCACCGTCCTTCTCTCTCCTATCTCCTCCATCGGATCAAGGCGCTGCCCCAGGACAGAGCTAGCTTTCTTAATCAGTTTGTTCAGTCTCTTCCTATCGGCTGCAGTAATGCCACTGCCCCAGCAGACCACTCCAAAAGTGATGGCTGATGCCACCACCGTGTCATAGAATGACTTCAGCAGCGCCCCTTGTACACCAAAAGACCTGAGTCTCCTCAGCAGGAACAGCCTGCGCTGTCCCTTCTTGTAGAGTGCATCAGTATTGTGTGACCAGTCTAGTTTATTGTTCAGATGAATACCCAGGTACTTATAGGATGTCACCATCTCGATGTCTGTTCCCTGTATATTTACTGGTACTGTGAGGGGCTGCCCATGCCTGCGGCAGTCCACCACCAGCTCCTTAGTTTTCCTCGCGTTGATCTGGAGGCAGTTCCGATGGCACCAGTCCACGAAGTCCTGGATAAGCCCTCTGTACTCAGCTTCATCTCCATTGGAGATGAGGCCAACGATTGCAGAGTCATCAGAGAACTTCTGTAGATGGCAGTGTGTTGTGTTGTGTGAGAAGTCCGCAGTATAAAGAGTGAACAGGAAGGGAGCCAGCACCGTTCCCTGGGGGGCCCCCGTGCTACTGATGATCGTGTCGGACACACAGTCCCGGGTTCTCACAAACTGAGGCCGGTTCGTGAGGTAGTCCAGGATCCATGATGACAGGTGCTGGTCCACCCCTGCGCGCAGCAGCTTGTCCTTCAGGATCATCGGTTGGATGGTGTTGAAAGCACTGGAGAAGTCAAAGAACATGATCCTCACCATATTCCCGGGCTTCTCCAGGTGGGACAGAGAGCGGTGAAGGAGGAAGATCACCGCATCCTCCACCCCAATGCCATGCTGGTAGGCGAACTGGAGTGGATCCATCGCTGGTTCCACCAGGGGGCGGAGGTGAGCAAGGAGCAGTCTCTCCAGGGTCTTCATCAAGTGGGACGTCAAGGCCACCGGTCTGTAGCTGTTCAGGTCTTTGGGGTGGGAAGTTTTTGGTACAGGTACCACACAAGATGTTTTCCACAGCTGTGGTACCCTCCCCAGTTTCAGGCTCATGTTGAAGATATACGTCACAATCCCACACAGCTGGTCTGCACAGGACTTGAGGAGCTTTGCGCTGATGCCGTCCGGTCCCGGCGCCTTCCTCGCCTTGATCTTCCTCAGCTCCGTCCTCACCTGGGTCCTGGTCAGGGTCAGGATGGGGGGCTGTGTGTTGGGAGTGGGGGGGTGTTGGTGGAGTGGGGAGTGGGCAGCAGGACTTGATTTCTTTAGAGGCAGCAGTGGTTGTTGTGCAGTCAGGGGGGAGGGCGGTTGGTCAAATCTATTGAAAAACAGATTCAGGTTGTTCGCCCACTCCCTGCCCCCTGTGGCCTGGGGGGAGGTATTCTGGAGCCCCGAGATGGTTTTGAGGTTTCTCCAGACCCCGCTGATGTCGCTCTGTTGCAGCTTGTCCTCCATCTTCTTCCTGAAGCTGTCCTTGCCTTCTCTGATCTTTCTCCTCAGCTCCCTCTGTACGGACTTCAGCATCTCCCTGTTCCCTGACCTGAAGATCCTCTTCTTCTCTCTCAGAAGTGTTTTTATCTCAGGGTTGATCCAGGGTTTGTTGTTTGAGTGACGCCGTATGGTCTTGGTGGGAACGGATTTGTCCACACAGAAGCTGAGGTAGCCCGTGAAGGTGTGAATGAGGCCATCGATGTCCTCACCATGTGGATCGCAGAGCTGCTTCCAGGCGGTGGCTTCAAAACAGCCCTTTAGGGTGTCCATTGTCTCCTCAGACCATAACTCCACAGTGTGCATGGCCGGAGGTTGTCTGTGCACTAGGGGTTTGTACACCGGCCGGAGATGAACCAAGTTGTGATCCGATCTCCCGAGTGGGGGGAGTTGTGATGAGGTGTACGCCTCCTTAGTGTTTGCGTAGAATAAATCCAGTGTTTTATTGTCTCTAGTGTGGCATGTGACATACTGGGTGAACGTGGGTAGAATGGGAGACAGTGAAACATGGTTGAAATCGCCTGAGATGAGGAGAAGAGCATCTGGGTGTTCTGTCTGCAGCCTGCTGGTTACTGAATGGATGACGTCACGTGCTGTCCCAGCGTTCGCCGTCGGATTTGCATAAACAACAATGCAGATCACGTGTGAGTGTTCTCTCGGGAGATATGTAGGCCTCATGCTAACAGCTAGCAACTCAATGTCTTTGCTGCAGTGTCGTTGTTTAACAGTGATATGTCCCGGTCTGCACCAGTTGTTGTTAACATACATTATCACTCCACCGCCCCTAGCCTTGCCACTGTCTGGTGTTCGGTCAGCTCGTATCATGTGAAAACCCTCCAGCTCAATGTTAGCATCTGCTGCTAGTTCAGTTAGCCACGTCTCAGTAAACAAAAGGAGAGAGCACTCCCGGTAAGTGCTATCATAACGGGAGATAGCCGCTAGCTCATCTAACTTTCCCAGTATCGACCGTACATTTCCCATGACAACAGATGGAAGGGAGGGTCTGTACCTTATATTTTTTGTCCTCCGCCTTACTCCAGCCCGGCAGCCGCGGCGTTTTCGCCTCAGTTCTCTCGGTATGTCGAGTTTTTCCAATGGGACCGGGTGGCGGTTGAATGCTAGCAGCTGTTCTCTGCTGTATCGTATCCTGCTATAAACAGTGGCTCCGTCCACCGGCTCAGGAGACATTTAGGACGATCTGTGTGTCCGTGATATAAGTGGGGTGAAAAAAAAAGACGGATCAAAAGAGAGAGGAAGGGAAAAAGACTCGGAATCGAGCCGCTGTTGCAAAAGGCAGCCTACTCGTGTGGCGCCGAGAGGAAAAAAAAAAAAAAAAAAAACATATATAACAAATATAACAGTAATATTGTTTATATAATATATAACAAATATAACAGTCCATATGCCTGTGTTTTAACAAATGGACTCATATCAGACCTATTTCAGCTACAGAGATCTATGAGACAGGGTTGTTCTTTAAGCCCCAGTTTGTTTGTGCTTGCATTAGAACCTTTAGCTGTTACATGTGGCTCTGGGGAGCCACACAATGAGAGCCGAGGGCGAGCCAGTGAGTTGAGATGTTTTATTATAAATAAAGGATAAGGGAAAAGGGACACGGGATAAGGAACACAGTCTTGCTGACCGAAAGCACAGCTACTCATACACAGGGTTACACTCACGAGTAGTACGGCACAGGAGTAACGGGCTGGCACCAGACATAAGGATACCTAGGCATGAATACTCACAGCGGGGAACTCTCACAAGAATACTGCGAGCGGAGTAGAGGGCTGACGCCAGACGTAGGGGTTTCAGCCTGTAGTGCTTTAAGTCGCAGCCCCGAGTGATCGAGGCTGCTCCTTTTTATTCTCATAAGCAGCGCCCCAGCCGTCCCGTAACACTGACAGCTGGGAGCCTGCTGAGACGCTGCCCAATGAGAGGCAGGGATGAGAAGAGACATGGGCTGAGCGCCGAGATGGCGTCTCATCCCATGGTGACAGAGCCTCCCCCTCACGGTCGGGCTCCGAACGACCAGGAACATCCCAGCCCCCCCACCACCACCACCACCTATGGTGGGCGGAAGGGAGGCAGGACCGGAGGGGGAGATGCAAAGGGAAGGACAAAAAACCAATGGACCAATGTAGAGTAACAGGGCAGAGGAAGAAAAAAACAAACAAATACAATACTCTACATCGCACAAGGGAAAAAAAAAAAAAAAACAGGGCACAGATGGGGGGGGGGGGGGGAAACTGAGCAAGGACACAGGTTACACACTACTCAAATAACACAAACAATGTGTAGACCAGGGCAAGGAAGGGAGGAAAAAAAAAAAACACCAAAAAGGTAACAGGACAAAAATGACAAAAAACGCTGGGTACGGGTAATAAATAAAAAGAGCACAATGCACAGCGCTATATGGAACAGAATGAGGCAATCACAGAGCACGGTTGAGAGGGAAACCAAAACACATTACTCCATGAAACAAAAACGAGGCTAAGACCAGGACAAGAATGATAGAAACGCTGAGTACCGATAAATAGAAAAGATAACAAAATACACAGTGCTATATATATATACACACACACACAGTCGCCTAGAGGAGTGAAGGCGACAGGAACAAATGGACAATTACGGAGTATGGATGAGGGGAAAACAAAACACATAACTCCATAACGCACAGACAAAGCTAAGAACAAGGCACAAAAATGAAGAAAAATGCTGAGTACGGACAATAGAAAACAATACACAGCACTATAAATATATATTATTTTTTATTTTATTTTTTTATTTATTTCGGATAGTACATTACAGGTTAGAAGAAACTGTATAATATAACAACAAGGTCAAATTAGACAAAGACTCCTTCTACTATACAATTCCACGTGAGTTATCCGAAATGGGTGATGGCTGAAGCCGCAGCTTATATTGCCCACCCATATTCCATCCAAGAATTCAAAGGAGAAAAAAGAGAAAACAAGACAAGAGCGATTACAATTTAAAACAAGGCTAAGACAAAATATGACTGAGAGAAAAAGAAAACTGAGCTAGTCTAAGTTAAGCGGTTACTATTCAAAAACAAATCTAAGACATAGTGTCACAGAGAAAAAAGAAAAACTAAGCTATAACACAACACAGGCTGGAAATGTCAATCCTTATGTGAGTTTACATGTCGTCTTGTAAATATGTTTGGAGTATTTCTTCCTTTAGTTTTTGTTTAAATTGTCCAAGCTTTGTACATGATTTTAATTCAGGTCCAAAATCGTTCCATAATCTGACACCTTGCACTGAAATACAGTGTTGCTTGGTAGTTGTTCTCACTGTAGGCTTTTGAAATATACATGTTCCTCTGAAGTGATATCGTTTCTCCCTTGTTTGGAACAACTTTTGGATATTTGCGGGCAGTGATAGATTCTTCACTTTGAACATTATTATTGCGGTTTTAAAGTCGATCAGATCTTTCAACTTGAGAGTTTTTTGTTTAAGAAAAAGTGGGTTTGTTGGTTCCCTGTAAGCTGCTTTGTTGATTATTCTAATAGCTCTCTTTTGAAGCATAAAGAGTGGATATATGTTTGTTTTATATGTATTTCCCCATACTTCATTACAATATGTCATGTATGGGAGTATTAATGAATGATACAAGGTGTATAGTGTGGGTTGATTCAGCAAATTTTTCACTCTGTGTAATATTGCAATTGATTTGGATACTTTACCTTTTATATAATTAATATGTGGCTTCCAACACAGTTTGTTATCAATTATTACTCCAAGGAATTTAGTTTCGGATACCCTTTCAATCTCTACACCATTTACACTGAGTTTGGGTACTGGGTAGTTGTGATGGTTGTTAAAGACTATAAATTTTGTCTTGCTTAAATTGAGCGTTAATTTGTTTGAATCAAACCACAGTTTCAGCTTTCCTAATTCCTTTCCGAGTGTATCCAGAAGTTGTTCCAAGTTGTTTCCACTGCATAGCAGGTTAGTGTCATCAGCAAACAATATTAAGTCCATTTTTTCTGAAACTTTACATATATCATTTATATACATATTGAATAATAATGGTCCCAAAACTGAACCCCGTGGGACTCCACAGGTGACCTTCAGTAGCTCTGAGTTTTTGTTGTTAACACATACAAACTGATATCTATTCTTTAAGTAACTTCTTAACCAGGACAGTGCTACCCCTCTGATACCACAATTTTGTAGTTTCTTTAATAATAGATTGTGATCTACTGTATCAAATGCTTTTTTAAGATCCAGGAATACTCCAACTGAATACTCTTTATTTTCAATGGCTGTTGATATCCATCCATCCATCCATCCATCTTCTACCGCTTAATCCTTTCGGGTCGCGGGGGGGCTGGAGCCTATCCCAGCATCTTTGGGCGAGAGGCAGTGTACACCCTGGACAGATCGCCAGTCCATCACAGGGCTGTTGATATTTTTTCTGTAAATTCCATTAAGGCATATGCTGTTGTCCTTTTGTGTCTGAACCCATATTGCTGCTCACACAATAAATCATTCTTCAGTATGAAGTTGTCAATTCTCTCAGAGAATATTTTTTCAAGTATCTTGGAAAATTGCGGTAATAGTGAAATTGGTCTGTAGTTGGAGAGTTCCCCTCTGTCGCCTGTCTTGTAAATCGGAATTACTTTAGCTATTTTCATTGCATTGGGAAATATACCTGATTGGAGAGACAGGTTACAGATATACGTCAGTGGTTTCACTATGCATTCGATAACAGTTTTGACTAGTAGCATATCAATACCATCGCAGTCAGTAGATGTTTTACTTTTGAACGATTTAACAATTTCAATGACCTCTCTTTCGTCTGTGTTCTTTATGAAGATGGTGTCTTTTACAGCAGTGCTATTGCATATTGAATCACCTGTTGGCACCGTAGTGGGTATTTCTCGGGCCAGTTTAGGTCCAATGTTAACAAAAAAATTATTAAATTCATCTGCAGGTGAAGCTATATTCACATTCGGAGTCGATTTATTATTTTTTGGAGTGTTAGTTGGGTAGCTGGTATTTCTGCTTTTATTTCCAAGGATACTGTTGATTATTGTCCATGTATTTTTAATATTGTCTTTGTTTTTTTCCAGTTCTTTACTGTAATAGTCTCTTTTACTACATCTTATTATATATGTTAACTTATTTTTGTATGTTTTATACCGCTGCTCTGCTTCTTTTGTCCTTTTCTTTATGAAAGCTTTATATAATAAATTTTTCTTTTTACACGCCTTTTGTAGTCCTTTGGTTAGCCATGGTTTGTCAGTAAATTTGTGTTTAAGCTTTTTTTTAACTAATGGGCAGTTTTTTTCATAAAGAGTGGTTACAATGTTTGTAAATGTGTCATAGGCTTCATTTACATCTGATACATAGACTTCTGTCCAGTCTTGCTTCAGCAAGTCCTCTTTAAAAGAACTGATTGCGTTTGGTGATTTGTGTCTGAACGATTTTGAGATTTTTTATATATATTCACCAGAAGGACAAAATATTACACCCGAGTGACCTTAATAATAACAAAAGGTAAGTGACACCCGAGGAATATGGCAGGCAGAGTCCAAAATGGCCGAGATGGCTCCGGAGGTCTCCCCGCCCATTGTCCAGCTGGCGAACCGGGGAAAGGGAAATGTTCGGACGGCGAACTCCAGACCCAGATCCCAGGAAACCAATCCACCGGTAGCCGAGCCAGGCCACCCAGAAGCAAACACAGTTCGTCGGGGAGTTGGACCAGATCGCCAAACCGAAAGTCTTGCGGGTCGGGCCATCGACCCGCATCATTCAACCACCAGGACTGTAGAGACGGACGAAGGGTCAAAGTGGGTCCCGGTGGAAGAGGCTCAGGGGAGAGCCGATGACGACGAGCGTCAGGCCGCAGGGAAACAGCCACCTCCTCACCGGACCTGGACAACACTGGAGCAGCACCCACGTCGGACCCCAATTGGGCCTTAGGCGAACCCACGTCGGACACCGCTGGAGCAGCACCCACGTCGGACCCTGATTGGGTCTCGGGCGAACCCACGTTTGACACCGCTGGAGCAGCACCCACGACGGACCCCGACTGGGTCGGCACCGCACCAGAACCGACCTCCAACGTTGAACCTGGACCCTCCAGCACCACGAGGAACGGCAACTCCTCGCCGGTGACCCTGGAATAAGGCTCAGGAGAGAAAACAGAACCGGGATCAGGATCACCGGCAGCGCCAGAACCCGGTGAGACGAGCTCGGACGCAGCGGGCGGCTGCACCCGGCTCATCTCCCCTAGAGACAGGCTAAAGTGCTTAAAGATATAAAGAGAGAAAAGAAAGGAGAGCACTCGCCTGATCTCGGGTTCTGACACCGTCCAGGACTGCGAAGATCCAGGATCCGTCGTCAGGAGGTCGTTGTCAGGCTCCCATTCAGCTGCGTCGGGCCCCGCAGCCAGCACGATGGTCAGCGCAGCTTGAGGTTCCTCCAGCTCCGGTAACCACGCCGACGATCCACACGGCGTGAAGCCAGAAGAATCTCGTCCCGCTGGACTGAACCGCTCCTCCATGGAGACCCGGGGACGCTTAGTCGTCGGCGCAGACTCAACGCAGCAGTCAGTCCTTCTCCTCCGTCCACAACGCAACTGCGGACCCAGAACCGCAGGCGCTCTCCTGGTCCCACGACGTAGACCCGGGGCCGGGGACCGCTCGGCGGAGAGAGACACAGAGGATGCAGGATTAGGGACACAGGTTACAGCAGGTGGTGGGAGTTCAGGGAACTGCGAACCCCGAACTCCACCTCCAGGAGAATAACAGAGCAAATCACTAAACTGATGTAAATAAACTGGGACTTGCCTGCCTCCTGGAGGTTGGGTAGCGCCTGCTGCGGTGGACACTGCTTCTTCCTCTCCCCGCCAGGCGATAACGGAGGACCCCCTGGGAAGTCGTCTGTGGACCGCTCGTGTAGTCTCCAGGAGAAGGCTTGCCAGACCGGGATTCCAGGCACACACAGCAGTCGGGAAGCGCGTCGAGGAGGAGGGGGAGACAGCCGGGATGAGCCAGCCCGAATGTCCTGGAGTGACAGCGGGGGAACGAGGCTCAGGGAACGAGGCTGTGAAATCTCCATGCTGACGAGACGAAGAGGTGACAGCCACGTGGGGGGAAAAGTCCAGCCCGGAACTGGATCCGCACGGGGTTCATGCTAAGGAGACTTGGCGATGTGATGACGGCTATTCCCAGGGAACGAAGCGAGGGGGGAACCCAGGAATCGCCGCTCCTGAGCAGAGACCGAGGCGAGGAAGGCGTAGAACTCAGGAAAGCTTCGTAGCCCTGGACTCCTCTCCACCAATCTCATCGCCGCCGCCACATGCCTGATGGTGGTAAAAGGATGCACAGCAGAGCGTGTAACAGCCACTCGGTCCCGGACTTTAACAGCTGTCAGCTGCAGCTCTGTCGGGGGAATCCCGAGTGACGTTGTGCAGAACGGGGGAAGCCCTCTGGATGGTGCGAACTCCCAGGCTGGAATAGAGACAGGAACGGGATCCTGAAGCGGGGGGCGACATCTCATCCGCTTCGGCTTCCTGCCGGGATTTCCATCCAACCCGCGGAGCCTTTCTCGCTGTGCAGCAATGGCGTCACTCCTGGCACAGGCCTCAAGATGGAATGAAGAGCGGAGGTGACTGTCCAGGAGATTCTCAGCACGGCCCAGATGCCAGCGTCTCGAGTTGGAGGCGTCGTGCAGGGTGAAGAGCGTCCTGTGGACAGCCCCCGGGATGGACCTCAGCTCGTCGCCCTGGCGTCGGACATGACTCCTGGGAGACGGCATGCTAACAACGCTGACACCCGGACAGGAAGGTACAATTCCACAAACTCACGGCCGCCGGCAACTCGTTTGGCTGCGACTTACTGTAACATGTGGCTCTGGGGAGCCACACAATGAGAGCCGAGGGCGAGCCAGTGAGTTGAGATGTTTTATTATAAATGAAGGATAAGGGATAAGGGACACGGGATAAGGAACACGGTCTTGCTGACCGAAAGCACAGCTACTCATACACAGGGTTACACTCACGAGTAGTACGGCACAGGAGTAACGGGCTGGCACCAGACATAAGGATACCTAGGCATGAATACTCACAGCGGGGAACTCTCACAAGAATACTGCGTGCGGAGTAGAGGGCTGACGCCAGACGTAGGGGTTTCAGCCTGTAGTGCTTTAAGTCGCAGCCCCGAGTGATCGAGGCTGCTCCTTTTTATTCTCATAAGCAGCGCCCCAGCTGATGAGGATTAATTGGCCCCAGCCGTCCCGTAACACTGACAGCTGGGAGCCTGCTGAGACGCTGCCCAATGAGAGGCAGGGATGAGAAGAGACATGGGCTGAGTGCCGAGATGGCGTCTCATCCCATGGTGACATTAGCACAGAAATTGAGAAACAGCACAGATATCCATGGCATCACAGTGGACAATATTCATCATAAATTGTTACTGTATGCAGATGACATGCTAGTATTGATAACAGAAACAACAGAAAAATCTGTTCCTACGCCACTAGGCTGTATAGACGAATTCACCTTCTTATCTGGATACCGTGTTAACTGGGACAAATCAGAGGCTATGCCTATGTCTGGTTACTGCCCATCACTATTTTAAAAAAATGGAGGTTCCGTTGGTCTTCAAAGGGCATTAAATACCTGGGCATTCAAATAATCCCAGATTATAACAATATGGTAAGAGAAAACATTAACCATTTACTTCACAAAATGAAATCCTATTTTGGTAGATGGAAGAAAATCCATCTTTCTCTCTGGGGTAAAATTCATGCTATTAAAATGATGATTGCACCAGTGATTTATTATATTCTATCTCACCTACCTTTGAACATTTGAGATTCTTATTTTAAAGACTTCAATACTTTCATCTTGGATTTTCTTTGGGGTAACTCACAACACCGTTTAGGCCTAAAGAAGCTGCAGGTCTGTACAAAGAAAGGAGGATTTTTACTCCCTAATTTTAAATGGTATTACTGAGCTATCAACATAAAGCATATGAGGATATGGCTACTAAATTATACAACACAGGACAAACCTAGTTGGTTCCAGATAGAGACAGAAGTTAGCAATGGTTTTTCTCCCTGGTCAGAGTTATTTAACATAAATCAAATCAAATCAGCCTTTATTGTCATATTGCTGTACATACAACTGTAGTGCAGGCAAGATGAAATTGCGTTTCCCTCGGCATCCATATACTGTAAGTAAAAAGAAGATAATTTAAGACACACTCACACAAAAAAAAATCAAGACCACAAACAGATCATCCAATTATTGCCAACACTAAATCAGTCTGGTATAAATTACATAGAGCAGGTCGCTGGGACTTTTGGAAATCACCTCAGGCACCTTTATGGAATAACAAGTGAATTCTTATTGGAGACAAAACAGTAAATTGGACTTTGTGGCGTGATTCTGGGATTAATCACATTTCTCAACTATTTGATCCACAGAGTAAATATTTCCTACGTTTCAGTCAAATAGCAGGTAGGTATAAATTACCACGCAGTCAGTTTTGGAGGTATGTCCAAATGCGAGGCGCTTTGTCTAAATGGTTAGGAAGCCCTTTAAATTGCCCTACTAGCAGTCCAATTGAAGTTCTGCTCTCTAAATTAACATCAGGTCGAGGCATTGCACCTAAGATTTATCATCTACTGCAAGATCAGCTATGTGACCCTCTGCATAGGGCTAAAGAACATTGGGCAGAGGACTTGGCTGTGGATATATCTCATGATGACTGGGAATCATGCCTGAATAATATTAATACAATGTACAAGGAAATGGGAAATAAGTTTATTCAATTAAAGATCATACATAGATGACACAGAAATCCACAAATGTTGCACAAATGGAAACTGATACCTGCAGACTCCTGCTGGAGATGTGAAGGAAGTGGTGCTTCCATTTTGCATATACTTTGGACTTGCCCAACACTCAGAGACTGGTGGAAAAACATTAAAGAGATTATCTATGAAGTTCTAAACAGGCGGTTTCAAATCTCAGCAAAACTGTCAATATTGGGTTCAACCACTGAACTCCAGGACTCGGACTTTTCTCCCTTCGAAAAATGATGGATTGTTCTGGCTCTTACAACAGCAAAACAGATCTTACTGGGGCACTGGAGGAAGACACTGTCACCTCCTGGAGAGGAATGGACTATAACTATGGCTCAGTTGGCCGCTTATGAAAGAGTGACGTACTGTTTACTGAATAAACTTCAGCAATACAAACTGACTTGGGATCCTTTCACCAGTTGGCTTTTTACTGCTTGATAGTCATAGGACTAACTAAGAATGCTGACTATAAATGAATGAGATTGCAGGACAGAGTGGTTGTAATTTTAATTTTATTGCACATTTTTTATGTTATTGTAAAAAAAAAAATCTTCAATAAAATGTGGATTGTAAAAAAAAAAAAAAAAACTAAGCTAAAAAAAACTATTCATCGCCTTTCACCCGAAACGGGTATATCTACAGTTCCTTCCTTACTCCTCTACGCTCTACGTTGAGCCCATCTTTTCTCATAAGCCATCACTCTCTTTGAATTATGCGCCATGCAAACTTTCCTCATGAGGTACTTCCATTCCGCTCTATCATGTACTACCAATTGCCATTGATCTAAAACATCGGCACACTTCAACGCATTTTTGCATGTGTCCTTAAAGCGGAGTTTGGGTCGACCTACTTTGCGAGAACCATGAGCCAGCTCACAATACAGGAGTTCCTTCACCAGCCTATCATCATTCATTCGACAGACATGACCTAACCAGCGCAGGCGACTCATTACAAGCTTGATCTCGATGTCTTCGTCGTGTGCCCGCCGCAGCACCTCCTCATTGCTGATGAAATCGTCCCATTTGATGTTTAGTATAAGGCAAAGGTGACGTTGTTGGATTATGTGAAGCTGCCTGACTTTGTGCTGGTAAAGGGTCCAGGTTTCGCTGCCATACATCAGGATGGGCATAAGGCACTGATTGTAAACTGTGACTTTGGTAGAGACTGTGAGGTCATGCGAATCAAACACCCTCTTGCACAGACGGCCAAAAGCACACGATGCTGCTTGGATGCGAGATGCAAGTTCCCCCTTCATAGAGCAGTCACTGCTGACATAACTGCCGAGATACTTGAAGCAAGTAACGTTGGCCAATTTGATGTCGTCAATAAAGAACTCAGCTGTATTACCAATACACATGGTTTCTGTTTTGACTGTGTTGATGCAGAGACCCATTCTCTTAGCAACGTCATTGTAGGAGGATAATAACGTCTGCAGGCCCTCTGGTGTATCACTGAAAATCGCGATATCGTCAGCATACTGAGCTTCTCTAATATATTCTGTGAGGACTCTGGATTTCGCTTTTAATCTGCGGAGGTCAAAAAGATCGCCATCGTAACGCAGTCTGATCTGTATGCTGCAGGTGTGCTTGATTTCTTTGAAAGCGAGCCAAAAAAAACAAAAAAACAAAGTGGGCAAAAAACCCCAAATCAAAGTCCATAAAAATTGAAGAGGAGAATCCGCTCTTCCAGGCCAGACTCCATCTGCCACCACGACACCAACACCCTCAGGAAACCTGTACAGGGGAAGACACTTGCCAGCAGTATATCCAGATTTCTCACTGTCATTCGCAACATAAACATCATCATCATGGGGTGCTGCTGTCTGTGAACCAGATACTTACAGCCCAGGCAGAGCTCCTCACTTTGCCTCTTGCTGTCCTTCGCCTGCAGCACCCCAACTGCTCCACAGAGAAGTGTCCTCCCCCAAATGCCAGCATCATGGTGATCCTGGGCCGTTACTGCTCCTCCTCCTCAGTCATGCCCTTCTTCTTTCATTTCCTCTGGGACCAACAGCCTCCTCTCATCCGGCTGGACTCTCTCCTCTGGACTGCCAAAGCACCTTTTATACCATGTGCAGTCACAGGTGCTGCACATCCCCAATCAACACAGGTGCTGCTGATCAGTAATTAGGGGAAGCACAGGGTGAAAGCAGACAACACCTCCAACTAAAAGCACACAGACTAAAATATAAAAACTACAAAACATGCAAACTGTAAATAAACATGCAACATCCATCCATCCATTTTCTACCGCTTTTCCGGAGGCCTGAGTCACAGAGGCAGCAGCTCAAGCAGAGAAGCCCAGACTTCCCTGCTCTCCGGCCACCTGCTCCAGCTCTTCAGAGAGGATACCAAGACGTTCCCAGACCAGCTGGGAGGTGTAATCTCTCCAGCATGTACTGGGTCTGCCCCAGGGTCTTCTCCCAGTGGGATGTGCCCGAAACACCTCAAGTGGGAGGCATCTTGGAGGCATCCTGATCAGATGCCCAAACCACCTCAAGTGGCTCCTTTCGATATGGAGGAGCAGCGGTTCTACTCTGAGCCTCTCCCAGATGACTGAGCTCCTCATTCTATCTCTGAAGGTGAGTCCAGCAATCCTACGGAGAAAGCTCATTTCAGCCGCTTGTATCCGCGATCTCATTTTTTTGGTCATTACCCGAAGCTTATGATGATAGGTGAGGGTAGGAACGTAGATTGACCGGTAGATCAACAGCTTTGCTTTAGAGCTCAGCTCCCTTTTCACCACAACAGACCGGTACAACGTTCACATCACTGCAGAGGCTGCCCCGATCCATCTGTCAATCTCTCACTCCATTGTCCCCTCACTCGTGAATAAGACCCCGAGATACTTAAACTCTTCCACTTGGGGCAAGAGCTTGTCCCCAACCCGATGAGGACAAGCCACCTTTTTCTGGCCAAGGACCATGGACTCGGACTTTAAGGTGCTGATTCTCATCCCAACTATTTCACACTCAGTAGAAAACCATCCCAGTAAGGCTTGTAGGTCATTGGTCAATGAAACCATTAGGACAACATCATCTGCAAACAGCAGGGATGAGATCCTGTGGTCACAGAGCATGACACCTTCCAATTCTGTCCATGAAAATTATGAACAGGATCGGTGACAAAGGGCAGCCCTGGTGGAGTCCAACTCTCACTGGAAAAGAGTATGATTGGGTCTTGGCAATATGAACCAAACTCTTGCAATGGTCGTATAGGGACCAGATAGTTCAAAACAACAAGCCAGATACCACGATGTACACAGATGAATGCTTTCTTCAAGTCCAAAAAACACAGGTGGACTGGTTGGGCAAACTCCCACGAACCCTTGAGGATTCTTGAGACAATGAAGAGTTGGTCTGATGCGCCACGGCCAGGACAAAAATCACATTACTCCTCCTGGATCCGAGGTTCGACCAGCAGTCGGACTCTCCTCTCCAGTACCCTGGTATAGACCTTCCCAGGGAAGCTGAGGAGTGTGATCCCCCTAAAGTTGGAACACACCCTCTGGTCCCCCTTTTTAAAAAGAGGAACATATACCGCAGTTTGCCATGCCAAAGGCACTGTCCTCAGCCTCCATGCAATGTTGCAGAGACGTGTCAACCATGACAGCCCTACAACATCCAGGGCCTTGAGGTACTCAGGACGAACCTCGTCCACCCCTGGGGCGTGGCCACAGAAGAGTTTTTTAACCACTTCGGCACCTTCAGTCCCTGTGATGAGCGAGTTGTCTCCCTCATCTTCAAGCTCTGCTTCCTCTGTAGAAGACATGTCAGTGGGATTGAGGAGATCCTCTAAGTATTCCTTCCACTGCCCGACGATGTCCCCAGTCAAAGTCAGCAGCGCCCCATCCGCACCATACAATGTGGATCGGGAGCTGCTTCTCCCTCCTGAGCCACCGGACAGTTTGCCAGAATTTCTTCAAGGCTGACCAAAAGTCTTGTTCCACGGCCTCACTGAACTCCTCCCCACACCCGAGTTTTTGCTTCAACAACCACCCAAGCTGCACTCCGCTTGGCCTACCAATACACTCCAGCTGCTTCAGGAGTCCCACAAGCTAACCAAGCTTGATAGGATTCCTTCTTCAGCTTGATGGCCCCCCTCCCCACTGGTGACCACAACTTGGTTCGGGGTTGCCACCATGAGATGCACCAACAACTAGGGATGGGCATAATAAACCGATTAAACGATAATTGATCATTAAGAATTTCACCGAGGAAGTTCATTTTCGTCGACAAACCGTTTTTTTTTTTTTAAACAATCCGAATGTAGGTTATTAGGCCTAGTGCATGGCCGTCCTCAAACAATGCAATGCATTTAACTGTGCCACTGGCAAAATTTGGGCACCAGGGGGCAACATTACACCATCACCGTACCCTGGCGTGCCTCAGTTGATACATGCGAGCTTCCGTAGGGCAATCACCAAATCATGGAGGTTGCAGCGAAGTGTTGCGTGGGACCATTTTAATTTAAAAAATGACCAGGTGTACTGCAATCACTGCAATGCAGCATACAAAAGAAAAAAGTAAAAGAAAGAAATATACAGTATGTTCCATTATGTGTCCTGTATGTGTCTCCCGTTATTGTCTGGCTCGCAACTTGAAGCCTCCCTCGTTTGCGCAATGCGCATGTGTTCACGTTTTACTGCAAACTTGTCTTGTTAATAAATTCATCCTCTAAGAAAAACACTCTGTATTTTTTTTATTATTATTCTCAATACATAAGAGTACAGTGATCCCTCACTTAGCGATAAAGAGCAATGAATGCGGTCTTCGTTTGCTCGGTGGCCGCTCAGCAGGGAGAGAAGCTGGGTAAAATGTCTCGGCCAATCAGCTTGCGGGGTGAAACGTCTCGGCCAATCAGCTTGCGAGATTGCCGAGCCGAGCCAACACGAGAACAGCGAACAGAGAGGTGGATTTGAGTTGTGCAGGCTCTCCGTGTTGATACCTGATGTTCTAATGTAGTCTACCTGCCTTGTTACCTACCTAAAAATATTAATGATTAACCGATTATTAATCATTAATTCTCCTGACGATCAGCGAAGAAAATTTCACCGAATGCCCATCCCTACCAACAACCTTGCGGCCACAGCTCTGGGCAGCTGCTTCGACAATGAAGGGGGAGAACATGGCCCATTCAGACTCCATGTCCCCAGACTCCCTCGGAATGTGGTCGAGGTTCTTCCGAAGGTGGGAGTTGAAGACCTCCTGGACAGGGGCCTCAGCCAGACATTCCCACCACACCCTCACTATACGTTTAGGTCTGCCGGGTCTGAATGGCACCAGGTGGTGATCAGTTGACAGCTCTGCACCTTTGTTTACCCGAGTGTCCAAGGCATACGGTCATAGGTCTGATGACACGATAACAAAATTGATCATCGACCTGTGACCTAGGGTGTCCTGGTGCCAGGTGCACATATGGACACACTTATGCTTGAACATCGTGTTCGTTATGGCCCCGGTGGCCCCATACCAGGTGGGGTACACTGAATCCTTGATTTTTTATTTATCATGGGAGTCTGTTGGATCATTCTTAGTCTGTCCCTTCACCCAGGACAAGTTTGTCTTGGGAGACCCTACCAGAGGCAAATTGCCCTGGATAACATACAGTGGGGAAAAAAGTATTTAGTCAGCCACCAATTGTGCAAGTTCTCCCACTTAAAAGATGAGAGAGGTCTCCAATTTTCATTATAGGTATACCTCAACTACGAGAGACAAAATGAGAAAAAAAAAATCCAAATCACATTGAAGGATTTTTAATGAATGAATTGGTAAATTCCTTGGTAAAATAAGTATTTGGTCAATAACAAAAGTTCATCTCAATACTTTGTTATATACCCTTTGATGGCAATGACAGAGGTCAAACGTTTTCTGTAAGTCTTCACAAGGTTTTCACACACTGTTGCTGGTATTTTGGCCCATTCCTCCATGCAGATCTCTAGAGCAGTGATGTTTTGGGGCTGTCGCTGGGCAACACGGACTTTCAACTCTCTCCAAAGATTTTCTATGGGGTTGAGATCTGGAGACTGGTTAGGCCACTCCAGGACCTTGAAATGCTTCTTATGAAGCCACTCCTTCGTTGCCCGGGCAGTGTGTTTGGGATCATTGTCATGCTGAAAGACCCAGCCACGTTTCATCTTCAATGCCCTTGCTGATGGAAGGAGGTTTTAACTCAAAATCTCACTATACATGGCCCCATTCATTCTTTCCTTTACACGGATCAGTCGTCCTGGTCCCTTTGCAGAAAAACAACCCCAAAGTATAATGTTTTCACCCCCATGCTTCACAGTAGGTATGGTGTTCTTTCTCCTCCAAACACGACAAGTTGAGTTTTTACCAAAAAGTTCTATTTTGGTTTCATCTGACCATATGACATTCTCCCAATCCTCTTCTGGATCATCCAAATGCTCTCTAGCAAACTTCAGACGGGCCTGGGCATGTACTGGCTTTAGCAGGGGAACACGTCTGGCACTGCAGGATTTGAATCCCTGGCGGCGTAGTGTGTTACTGATGTAGCCTTTGTTACTTTGGTCCCAGCTCTCTGCAGGTCATTCACTAGGTCCCCCCGTGTGGTTCTGGGATTTTTGCTCACCGTTCTCGTGATCATTTTGACCTCACAGGGTGAGATCTTGCGTGGAGCCCCAGATCGAGGGAGATTATCAGTGGTCTTGTATGTCTTCCATTTTCTAATAATTGCTCCCACAGTTGATTTCTTCACACCAAGCTGCTTACCTATTGCAGATTCAGTCTTCCCAGCCTGGTGCAGGTCTACAATTTTGTTTCTGGCGTCCTTTGACAGCTCTTTGGTCTTGGCCATAATGGAGTTTGGAGTCTGACTGTTTGAGGTTGTGGACAGGTGTCTTTTATACTGATAATGAGTTCAAACAGGTGCCATTAATACAGGTAACGAGTGGAGGACAGAGGAGGCTCTTAAAGAAGAAGTAACAGGTCTGTGAGAGCCAGAAATCTTGCTTGTTTGTAGGTGACAAATAATTATTTTACCAAGGAATTTACCAATTAATTCATTAAAAATCCTTCAATGTGATTTTCTGGATTTTTTTTCTCATTTTGTCTCGCATAGTTGAGGTATACCTATGATGAAAATTGAAGACCTCTCTCATCTTTTAAGTGGGAGAACTTGCACAATTGGTGGCTGACTAAATACTTTTTTGCCCCACTGTAGCTCCTGGGATCACTAGGCCCCCCACCACGACAAGGTGGTGATCTATAGGGGGTAATTACAGGAAATTGTAATTACAGGACACACTGAAGTTAAGTAGCAAAAATATGGTCTGATCCCAGCCAGCATGCCCATGTGGGCCCCACGACAGGTTTAAGCTGGGCTGTTTTAGGGAACCATGTAGGTTTGTCCATGAGTTCCGTGTTGGCCCCATCTATTTGCCCACATTGACTTCACTTGTGTTACAGGTAAGCAGGTAATCGGTTTACCCGCTTTAAACCCTCTGGGCCCCACATGAGTTTATTATGGGTGAGCAGGTTTCAGTAACACTTGTGCCACAGGCACAATTATGCAAGCAAGTCAACTTTATAAGAAAAAAATGTGAAAATTTATAAGAAAAAACGTAACAAATTTACAAAAAATAGTTACAAATGTATGAGGAAAAAAGTTACAATTTTACTCAAAAAAAGTCACAAATTTATGAGAAAAAAAGTGAAAATTTAGTTGAAAAAAAATTTGTAAATTTACCTGAAAACTGTTACAAACTTACAAGAAATTTTTTTTAGCAAATTTACAAGAAAAATGTCACAAACTTATGAGAAAATTTTTTTGAAGAGGTTGCAAAGTAATCAAAAAAGTAGCAAATATTATGAGTAAATAAATCAAAAATTTATGGAGAAAAAGTACTGTCTGGCGGCTCAGAAGGGGAAGCAGCTCCCTGTCCACACTGTGTATGGTGCGGATGGGGCACTGCTGACTTCAACTGGGGATATCGTTAGGCGGTGGAAGGAATACTTAGAGGATCTCCTCAATCCCACTGACATGCCTTCCACAGAAGAAGCAGGGCTTGAGGACAAGGGGGATAACTCGCCCATCACAGGGGCTGAGGTTGCCAAAGTGGTTAAAAACTCTTTGGTGGCCGGGCTCCGGGGGTGGACAAGATTTGCCCTGCGTATCTCAAGGCCCTGGATGTTGTAGGGCTGTCATGGTTGACACGCCTCTCCAACATTGTGTGGCAGTCGTGGACAGTGCCTTTGTCATAGCAAACTGGGGTGGTGGTTCCTCTCTTCAAGAAGGGGGACCAGAGGGTGTGTTCCAGCTTCAGGGGGATCACACTTCTCAGCCTCCCTGGGAAGGTCTATACCAGGGTACTCAAGAGGAGAGTCTGACCATTAGTCAAACCTTGGATTCAGGAGGGTAATGTGGTTATTGTCCCAGCTGTGGCACATCAGACCAATGCTTTACCCTCTCGAGAATCATTGAGGGTTCATGGGAGTTTGCCCAACCAGTCCACATGTATTTTGTGGACTTGGAGAAAGTATTTGACTGCGTCCCTCGTGGTCTCTTGTGGGGGGTACTGTGGGAGTATGGGGTATTGGGCTTGTTGTTATGAGCTATCCGGTCCCTATATGACCGTTGCAAGAGTTTGGTTTGTATTGCCAATACCCAGTCAGACTTATTTCAAGTGAGAATTGGACTCCGCCAGGGCTGCCCTTTGTCACCGATCCTGTTCATAATTTTAATGGACAGGATTTCTAGGCGCAGCCAAGGAATGGAGGGTGTCATGCTCGGTGACCACAGGATCTCATCTCTGCTGTTTGCAGATGATGTTGTCCTGTTGGCTTCATTGAGCAATGACCTACAGGTCTTACTGGGATGGTTTTTTACTGAATGTGAAGTGGCTGGGATGAAGATCAGCACCTCTAAGTCCGAGTCCATGGTCCTCAGCCAGAAAAGGGTGGATTGCCCTCTCCGGGTTGGGGACAAGCTCCTGCCCCAAGTGGAGGAGTTTATGTATCTCGGGGTCTCATTCATGAGTAAGAGGAGAATGGAGTGAGAGATTGACAGATGGATCGGCGCAGCATCTGCAGTGATGCGGACGTTGTACTGGTCTGTTGTGGTGAAGAGGGAGCTGAGCTCTAAAGCAAAGCTGTGGATTTACCAGTCAGTCTACGTTCCTACCCTCACCTATGGTCACGAGCTTTGGGTAATGATCGAAAGAATGAAATCACGGATACAAGCGGCTGAAATGAGCTTTCTCCGTAGGATTGCTGGACTCGCCCTCAGAGATAGGGTGAGGAGCTCAGTCATCCGGGAGAGGCTCAGAGTAGAGCCGCTGCTTGAAAGGAGCCAGTTGAGGTGGTTTGGGCATGTGATCAGGATGCCTCCTGGACGTCTCCCAGTTGAGATGTTTTGGGCATGTCATGGCAGAGTGAAGAGGCCTCGCCGTCACAGGACCGTGGCTCTGAGAGAGATCCGTCGCTACCAGAAATCCACGGAGCTGCTCATCCGTAAGCTGCCTGTCCAGCGCCTGGTGAGGGAGATCGCTCAACACTTCAAGACCGTCCTGCGTTTCCTGAGCTTCGCCGTCATGGCTCTGCAGGAGACCAGCGAGGCCCACCTGGTGGTCTTTTCTTCGCTAAGGGGGTCACCATCATGCCCAAAGACTTCCAGCTGGCCCGCCGCATCCGCGGAGAGAGAGCTTAGACTTTCTGCTGCACATTCACCAACCAACTATAATGCTCTGCACTGTGTGTCTATATATATACATTTATAGTAATATGGACATATGTTTACTAGATGTTGTTTTTTCTTGCCTTCTGATTGTTGCTCTGAGTGTTGCTATCCCTGTGCTGTTGCAATCCTGGAATTTCCCTATTGTGGGACTAATAAAGGCTTATCTTATCTTATCTTATGTCCCACTGGGAGGAGACCCCGGGGCAGACCCAGGACATGCTGGAGAGACTATGTCTCTCCATGGCCTAGAAACGTCTTAGTGTCCTGTCTGAAGAGCTGGAGCAGGTGGCTAGGGAGAGGGAAGTCTGGGCTTCTCTGCTTGAGCTGCTGCCTCCGTGACCCGGACCTGCGGAAAAGCGTTGATGGATGGATGGATGGATGGATGGATGGATGGATGGATGGATGGATGGGAAAAAAGTCTCAAATTTATGAGGAAAAGCTGTGAGTTTACAGTAACAAAAAGTTTAAAATTTTTGAGAAAGTTCCAAATTTACAAGAAAAATATCACAAATTTATGGGAAAAAGTTACAAATTTACAAGAAAATAGCAAATTTAGAAGGAAAAATAATAAATTTATGAGAAATAGTTGCAAGATTACACTAAAAAAGTGGCACATTTATGAGAAAGTTCCAAAATTACAAGAAAAAAGTCACAATTTTACAAGGAAAACTAACAAATTTATGAGAAAAAGTTGCAAGTTTACAGTAAAAAAAATGTAAATTTATGAGAAAGTTTCAAATTTTCAAGAAAAATTTATTAAATTAGGGGGGTAAAGTCACAAAAATACAGGAAAATAGAAAATTTATGAGAAAATAAGTTGAAAATAGGTAAAGTCCATGTGGGCAAACACAGATGGGACCAACATGGAATCCATGGACAAAGTCACATGGGACCCATAAGACAGCCCAGACTTAACCTTTAGCAGGGCCCATATGGACATACTGGCAGGGATATAACACTTTTAAAAGTACTAGAAGCAATGAAAAAATGCAGCATACATGCTGCTATGTTGGTGTCATTTTAACTTTGTAATCAAGCGTTACAATTAGACCCATGTGTTGTACTAATAAAAGAAAAAATTAACAAATCCCCACCACAGTCCGGCCAAAGTAAAGTTGAGCGATCACAGGGAAAGCAGCACCGTCTCTCCGCTCCTGTCATCTTGGCAGGACAGCAGCAGTACCTGAGGCTGCCTACAGGCCAGGTCTGCTCTGCTGGAGTTACCCCAGGGCTTCTTTCCACCACCTGTTCTCCCAGCTGTGATGGAGCAGCTCCAAAAGCCCTTTTAGCATTCTGACGTCCACAAAGCAGGGGGGCCAGGGGGGAGAGCTTGTGTCTATCTCCGTTTTTTCCATAACTCAATAAGAGTCGGGATTGAAAGGTAAAAACGATAAAAGAGGATTGTCTGGGGAGCCTGAGGATGTGGCTTATCGGCAGCTTATAGAGACGCCTTTCAAAAGACGATGGGGTGCTTCTTTAAAATGACAGTTTGAAAAAAAAGTATTTGGAAAACATTTAAACCCCATATTTAAAGGTCCCATCCACTAAAACATGGTGTTCTTGTGGGTTTTAACTTTCTAAAATGCTGTATTGGGTCATATAGCTACAGTAAAAATATAAAAATCTCTCTTCACTTTGGCAGAATGGGTAGAAGCCGATATAGCTCTTCAAGGTTCCATTTCCCTAAAGATGTGTTCAGACCGAATGGAAACGGGTGGCGCAAATACATGTAAAGTGAATGTAAACATGCGGAAGATGTGCAAATTCAGGCATTCGCACATCCAAGCGATTTGGTAGCACTAGCAAGTAATCAGCCTTGAGATTCTGCCATCAACAGAGTTAAAATATCAAAACTGGGGATTAAACTAGTTTGAAAATGAGACCGCCACTCACCTGCAGACAGATGGACCGGGAGCTCTGTAGCTGAATCGGAGTGTCAGAGTTATCCACCCCACAGACTTTTTTCACGGACATGCTAATGAGGGCTAGCAGGCTAGTAGGCTAGCAGCAACCCTTATCCCAGTCAAATTTTGGAGGCAGGGGCAATTTTCGCAGGTGAGAACCCCATTGGATAATGAGAACCTAAACATGACAGTATTTTGGGGAATTCCACAGAAGGAAGAATACAGATGTAGAAGTTATAAAGGTAACTCCACCTGTCTGCAACTCGCTGAGATGGCAAATTCATGTCCATTTGCATGTTTACATTGAATTAATACATAATTTGCACAACGTGATTATGTGTTTACTCAACATGCCATATTTAGTTGGTCTGACCGCACCTTAAGTCAATAACAGATGATCTGGTCTTCAGGTACAAGCCATCACCGTGCTATTGGCTGTGGTGATTCAGTCCTTGAGTTTTTAAGCCCAAGCCATTAGCTTCAGAGTTAACAGTGCTACTATGGCGTTAGTTTACTGAACACTGTTTATATTGTCATTTCCTTTAAATTCCAGTCTCCCTGTCAGACATCCCTGTTCCCACCTGATTCATTAATCAACAGCCGATAGCATACCTCACATAATTCTTACGTATGTTTGTTATATTTTCATGATGACAGTTGGGAGATGAAATGTTAGCATTAGCTTGGCCAGGCAGTCGGAGTCAGTCTGCCCAATCATATTAGAGTTCTTGGCTGGTAGAAGCAGTCAGGTCACCTAGTGTTATCTTAACCTTTTAACTGGCCACATTTCATGGACAGGTCGCGCGCCCCCAGTGGCACAGCGCAGCAACTGTGCCTGTCAACTCACTCTGACATCCCCAGCTGTACTGGCAATTTGTACTGATCTGTCAGTTCAGAAGGTGGCAGGCACGCATTGGAGGACTCATGGATGACACGTAATACACCCAAAAAGAAGAAATTCTTACTTCCTTTTCCTGTTTTGCTTCTTTGAGCCCAGAAAGCAAATATGGCCGCCATGCACTGTCATACACCGTCACATAAATGGCTTCGTACACAGAAAATAGCCACGAGACACAAGCAAAATTTACGTGGGATAATCATAAGACTTTGTAGATGTGGTAGACAGCGTAAATGACCATCAGAATGCAAAATAACGACCATGATGGATGAAAACACAGCGAACACGCCGGCCAGCCAGCCCCCCTTTGTCAACAGTAAGTGACAAATTTCTTTGTTTCTTTACATTTACTGATATTGTGGTTCATATACTTTGAAGATAAAATAACAAAATGTCCCTGTAGATAAAACGGTGTCAAAAAAACAAACCATTCTTCGTGTAAATACACTACCGTTCAAAAGTTCGGGGTCACCCAGACAATTATTTTGTGTTTTCCATGAAAAGTCACACTTTTTTACCACCATGAGTTGTAAAATGAATAGAAAATATAGTCAAGACATTGACAAGGTTAGAAATAATGATTTGTATTTGAAATAATAATTTTTTCCAGATACTCAACCTGCTCAAAGGAAGGTCAGTTTTATAACTTCTCTAACCAGCTAAACTGTTTTCAGCTGTGCTAACATGATTGCACAAGGGTTTTCTAATCAACCATTAGCCTTCTGACGCAATGAGCAAACACATTGTACCATTAGAACACTGGAGTGATAGTTGCTGGAAATGGGCCTCTATACACCTATGTAGATATTGCACCAAAAACCAGACATTTGCAGCTAGAATCGTCATTTACCACATTAGCAATGTAAATTAGATATTAGAGTGTATTTCTGATTAGTTTAAAGTTATCTTCATTGAAAAAAACAGTGCTTTTCTTTCAAAAATAAGGAAATTTCTAAGTGACCCCAAACTTTTGAACGGTAGTGTATGTCCGAAGTCCACTTTTGACTGAGTTATGTAATTCATATAGCTGCCGCAACATCATGCAAATTAGATGCATAAATTTATTCCTATCTGAAACTTTGGATCATATTCTACATCTTTCTAATTGACAGTAAGCCATTATCTCTTGCAACTTTCAAGTTATAGCCTTGGAAATCTGAACTATTTTATTGACAAAAAAATCTTTACCACTCTTGACCACGAGGAGTTATGTCGCCATACGGCAACTGGGGCAGTTAGAGGGTTTTTAACTGTCTGATTACTGCTGGTTTTGTTTACCTCTTCTTTCGCCTGCTCCCTTTAAGTTATCTCTACAGTGCATCATCTGTGTCCATCTCACCCTGGCCCTTGATCTTCCTCTGTAACACCAACCCTCTCCATGTCCTCCTTCACTACAGTCATGACATCTTCTCTGTGGTCTTCCTCTTTTCCTCTCACTTGGCAGCTCCATCTTCAACATCCTTTGTCCAATACATCCACTATTCCTCCTCTGCACATGTCCAAATCATCTCAGCCTTGCCTCTCTTACTTTGTCTCCAAACTGCTCAACCTGAGCTGTCCCTCTGATATACTCATTTCTAATCCTGTCCCTGCTAGTCACTCCCAATGAGAATCTTAGCATCCTCAACTCTTCCATATGTGACTACTCAAGATGGCGACCGGGATGGTCACACTTTTTCAGTGCTGAGACAAAGTCACTGATTTTGCCATTAAAAGTGGCTGGCCTGCAGCGATCGGCGCTCGTGGCGAACACGCACGGGCTGAATTGCCACCTCCGCTGGATTGCCCTTTAATCGCCTTTCTCCAGCGACTTCCTGCGCCTTCCTGAAGCGATTGCTAAGCTAACACTAGTTAGCTTAATGCTACCTGAAGCGATTGCTAAGCTAACACTAGTTAGCTTAATGCTGGCGCCAGTCTCTAAATAACTAACCTACAGCGATCGGATATACCTCCGGTGGATTACCCCTTTGATCGCTTTTATCCGGCCACTGTGAGTAAACTGACCAGCGATTCCAGCGCTTCCTTGTGATTCACTGATGTGCCCTACCTGAAGCGATTGCTAAGCTAACGCTAGTTAGCTTAATGCTGGCGCCAGTCATTCCACCTTACACCAGCCTGAATCGAAGCCCAGCTGCGAGGCCCAGCGGAGATACTACCAGGCAAGCGGCTATTTGTTGACGGGGCTCAGCAGAGATTTCACCCAGGCAGACGACGGTAGGTGGCGGTGCCTAGCGGAGGACTTACCGTGACCTCAGCGGAGCTCGGTGGCAGCGGCGGTGTGTGACGAGACTCGGTTGGAGGAGCGGGACGGGAGACCAGTTACGGCGACTATGAGCAACGAGACCAGCAACGGAAGGGGCTAGTTGGCTAGCTGAGGCCCAGCTGGATTCGAGGACGATCGGATCAGATTCTGGCGATATAAGCAGAATTTATTTTACTATCCACAGATTTTCTTTTTCCTTCTTTCCAAGAAAGACTGAAGATGGCTGCCACCGGATTAAAAAGTGGGCTGATGGGCACCACTAATAAGCCTTCTCTACTTCTCTACTTCCTCTTCGTTTTGTCTTTGTGTGTCTGGACCTGCAACAAGAAGGATTTTCCGACAAACTCAACCAAAGGTGAAGTTAAAAAGTTTTATCTGTATGGATTTGGGCTTGGACATCTCACCCTACACTCTATGTGGTCTTTAAAAGCCCTGAGCAAAAACTTCCAAATTAAGGCAAACATGGCTGTTAAGCAAAAATCACAATATGGCAGAGGATATACAATTAAAGTTCTGTTAGTTCTGCTACTTCTGGCAGGAGATATTCACCTTAACCCTGGACCTGCCACTATTAAACAGCAGACCACTGGGTTAGCACAAAACCGAGCTGTACAAAAGCAAAAACAACATTTATTTTTCCAAACTGTTAATCATGCACGAGTTCTTTGGGACACCAAGGCTAAACCAAAGGGGATCCTCGGCGGTCATTTAAACATACGGAGCATAATCCCCAAAAGAGATGAGATTTCGGTGTTGTTGTTGGACTCAAATCTGGACTACCTTTGTCTCTCAGAAAGCTGGCTACACAGGAACATAGACACTAATATGATCGATATTGTGGGCTACCAGTGTTTTAGAAAAGACAGGCAGGTAGGGAGGGGAGGAGGTGTTTTAATTTACATCAAAGAGAAATATAAATGTCAACTGGTTGATTTGAATACTTCACTTGAATGTTTAGCTGTTAATGTATGTCTCTCTCCGGTAATGAATTTCAACATTGCAGTAGTGTACAACCCACCGTCACACAACTCTTCCTTTTATAATGAATTAAGTGATCTGGTTAAACAACTTGAGAAGAACAGAGAAACGATAATTCATGGTGACTTTAATATCAACTGGTCTGATAAAAAAGACAAACAAAAACTGAAAAGCCTCATGACTAAATTTAATTACCAGCAAATCATCAAAGGACCCACCAGGATAACCAAACAATCCAGAACACTTATTGACATGGTATTTACTAATAAACCAGAACGAATAACCAGAACCTATAATCTTGTAACTGGTCTCTCAGATCATAACATGGTTCTTGCTGTCAGGAAACTTACTAAAAAGCGACTACAGTATTTTGGGGGAGTCGATATTGACAAATCAAATTTTATTATCCCCAAATCAAAAAATGAGGAGTTTGAACATTACTTAGAGAATCAAAATTGGGAGCAGCTCATGTCAACATGTGAAGTAGATGATTGTTGTAATTTTATAACTGCAACAATCACAAAGTCTATAGAAAAATTTTCAAAGCAAATTAAAAGTAGACAACAGAAGATTAGCCTACCATGGTTAAATAATGAAATAAGAAAACTTATGAAGAGGCGAGACTATGCACTGAAAACATCACTAACCTCCAAACTACAAAATGATCACCTTGTGTACAAAAGTTTAAGAAATAAAGTGGTACATGAGCTGCGAAAATCAAAAATATCTTATTACAATAAACTGATAGATCATGCAAAGGGTAACAACAGTTCCCTATGGAGGCATTTAAATAACTTAACTAATAAAAAAAAACGATCAGAAGGGGGTAAAGGAACTTAGAATCAATGGCAAGACCGTCAGTGACAAGGCTACTTTGGCAAATGAATTTAATTCACACTTTGTGGGCTCTGTGGAAGACTTAACAAAAAATTTTGTGCTGCCAAATGTGCTCAACAACACAAATTCCATACTTCCAACAGATACTTTTCACATCGATGAGGTAAATGAGAAGTTAATTGCTGGTATTGTTAAAACACTGTCAAACTCAAAAACTAATGATATCTACAATATGAGCACCTCCTTTCTCAAAATGCACAGCAAAATATTAATCAAACCACTGACTCACCTCATTAATCTCTCCATTAGGTCTAGTACATTTCCATCTGGCTGGAAAAAAGCTGTCGTCATACCAGTTCATAAATCAGGCAGTAAAGACGATATATGCAATTACCGCCCAATCTCTATTTTACCAGTCCTATCTAAGGTTCTTGAAAAAGTTGTAGCTACACAGCTGATAGACTACTTACAAGACAGTCAACTTCTTCATCCACATCAATTTGGTTTTAGACCAGGATACTCAACAGAAACAGCAAATTGTTGCCTTATTGAAAACGTCAAACAGTCCTTGGACAGGGGTAATGTGGTAGGAGCTGTTTTTCTAGATCTCAAAAAGGCTTTCGATACTGTAAACCACAGTTTGCTTTTATCCAAAATGGTATCTTTTAACTTCTCCCCAAATACATTAGAATGGTTTGCATCTTATCTCCAGAATAGAGAACAGTGTGTAAAAGTTCACCAGGATAAATCCTCATTTTTAAACAACCGCATGGGTATCCCACAAGGGTCCATTCTTGGTCCTTTACTTTTCAGCATTTTTATTAATGACTTGCCGTTACACTGCTCAGCTGCAACATGCCAACTTTATGCAGATGATGCAGTTATTTACACAGCTGCCAAGACTCCAGCACAGGCTGCAGATGTACTGTCTACAAGTATGGTTGATGTCCAAGAGTGGCTCCTCAAGAACCATCTATTGCTGAACCTTCAGAAAACAGTCTCAATGTGCTTTTCAATCAAAAAATGTAACCTGCAACATTTTAAAGTTAATATACATGATCATGACATCAGTTTAGCTACAGAATTCAAATACCTTGGCATTGTACTAGATCCTCAACTCAAATTTAATCTTCATATAAAGAAAATTTCAAAAACAGTAAAAAAAAATCTGAACTGCTTTAAATTAATTAGATATTACATACCTTACGAAGCAGCTGCACTGTATATGCATTCTATGGTTTTTTCTCATATATCATACTGTTTGACAGTCTGGGCTCAAGCAGCCCCTTCCACAATAAGACATATAGGTTCATTATATAATCAAACCCTAAAAATCTTGGACAAAAAGCCCATTAGGTGGCATCACTGTAATGTTTTAAAAAAATACAACCTATTGAGTTTTGAGAGCTTCATTGACCTCTGTCTTCTGAAATTAACGTTCAAATGTTTCCATAAATCAGCACCCGAGCCACTTGCTGGTTTCGTCCAAAGACAGGACAGCAGCAGAGCCACCAGGAGTTCTGTTAACAATAACTGTAAAATATTCCACCGCAGAACCACATTTGGACAAACAGCTTTCTCTATAAAGGGCAGTCACATCTGGAACACAATGCCAAATGAAATTAAAATAATAACGGACTTTAAAACATTCACTAAAAATGTTAAAAACTGGCTGAAAAATAAACAAGAATGTACTCATGTATGAATTAATTGTCTGCAAAGTGAGAGTGAATGAAGGGAAGGAATAAATGTGTTTGTTTATAGTGAGTGACGGAGGGAGGAAGGCCTGAAATAGGCAAATGTGAGTTATGTTATATGTGTTAAATGTGAGTCAGGCTGTTATATTTGTGTATTTATAATATTTATAATATTTATGTTAAATGTGAGTCAGGCTGTTATATTTGTGTATTTATAATATTTATAATATTTATAATTGTGTATTTATAATTTTTCTGCATTGATGTATGTGGTTATTGTGTATATTTTTTATCTTGATTCTTTTTTCTAAAGCCCATCCAGGGACAAGAGTTGCGAATTAGCTAATAGCTATACACTCTATGTGCAACACATCAGATTGATTGTCTTTGATTAATTGTCTATGTTTATTGCACTGTCCCTGTCAAATAAACTAATCCATCGCCGCCTCCTGTTTTTCTATCAGTGCCACCATCACCAAACCATACATCATAGCAGATCTTCTTAGCCATTCCTGTCACTCTAGCTGCTATCCTTCTGTCATGAATCACCCCTGACACTCATCTCCACCCACTCCACCTTGCCTGCACTCTCTTCTTCACCTCTCTTGAGCATTTTCTATTGCATTGGATAGTTGACCCCAGGTATTTAAACTCATTCACAGGGTGAACTATCAGATTCAGTAGATTATCAAATAGCACAAATCATGTTTAAAGCAAAATATAATCACCTGCCAGGTAATATTCAAAACATATTCACAGAAAGAGAGGTTGAATATAACTTAAGGGGATTACTAGGGCACGAGCCACTGACGTCAGTGGGCGAGAGCCCTATTTTATTTGTAAGTATTTTTAGGGCCCGAGCCACTGACAACGTCAGTGGGCGAGAACCCTATTGTAGTTGTCAGGGCCCGAGCCACTGACAATGTCAGTGGGTGAGAGCCTTATTACCTCCGCCAAGGAGGTTATGTTTTCATCAGCGTTGGTTTGTCTGTCTGTCTGTCTGTCTGTTTGTTTGTTAGCAAGATAACTCAAAAAGTTATGGACAGATATTCATGAAATTTTCACAGATTGTCAGAAATGGGGTATCCTACGGATGATTAGATTTTGGTGGTGATCCGGATCACCGTCCAGAAGAAAACCGCCATTACGGAAAATGCCATTTTCGTGAATAACTACTGAACCACTAATCCTATCATTGTCAATCCAATTGCTAGTCATATGTTTTCATGGTCAAGGAATCTGAAAACGTACACACAAACACTGTATGGGGGGAACTGTGGCGCTAAACCGCCATTACGGAAAATGCCATTTTCGTCAATAACTACTGAACCACTAATCCTATCATTGTGAATCCAATTGCTAGTCATATGTTTTCATGGTCAAGGAATCTGAAAACGTACACACAAACACTGTATGGGGGGAACTGTGGCGCTAAACCGCCATTACGGAAAATGCCATTTTCGTCAATAACTACTGAACCACTAATCCTATCATTGTGAATCCAATTGCTAGTCATATGTTTTCATGGTCAAGGAATCTGAAAACGTACACACAAACACTGTATGGGGGGAACTGTGGCGCTTGGCGGAGGTCTGCGCTCTCCGAGTGCTTTTCTAGTTGTAATTAGGGTCCGAGACACTGACAGCGTCAGTGGGCGAGAGCCCTATTGTAATTATCAAAATTTTTAGGGCCCGAGCCCCTGACAATGCCTCCTTGTAATTAGGGCCCGAGCCACTGACAACGTCAGTGGGCGAGCACCCTATTGTAATTGTTAGGGCCTGAGCCATTGACAAAGTCAGTGGGCAAGAGCCCTATTGTATTTGTTAGAATTTTCAGGGCCCGAGCCACTGACAAAGTCAGTGGGCGAGAGCCCTACTGTAATTTTTAGAATTTTTTTTTTCCTTCTTCTTCTTCTCCATCTAAGATCTCATTTCTGGGGTAGTGAATGTGCATGAAAACTGACCATTTTTTGCAGGAACCTCAAGACTGGCGAAAAATTGAATATTTTGGAGAAACTATTAATGACCCCACAAAAATGGCTCTACAGCGCCACCTAACATGTGACATCAAAGGGGAGTGGCACACACTTACTTTGGCGTAGAAAGATGAAAATGGGGTGAGATGTTTATCATGTCAAGACATGCAAAAATCTCCATAGAAGTGATGGTCTACACTCAACAGGAAGGTGGCCATTTTTGCAGGAAGTGGCAGTGACCTGATTTTCGCTTTGCGCAATTGACGCATATTTGATCAAACTCATCCTCGGGTTTTTGTCCAATTGAGCTCATTTGTGGTGACAATCATCTATTCCCATGTGCCATTAAAATTTATTGAAAACTTTTCTTAAAGCTCGACGGTTTGGCCGTAGGGGCGTGGCAAAGTTTGATACCTCGCCATGACCATTCTATGACCATTGTGATGGCAATAACTCTGGTATGCATTGTTAGATTTCAACCAAATTTAAGATAAGATAAGATAAGATAAGATAAGCCTTTATTAGTCCCACAACGGGGAAATTCCAGGATTGCAACAGCACAGGGATAGCAACACTCAGAGCAACAATCAGAAGGCAAGAAAAAAAAAAAAACAAGCAAGCAAGAGCAGCTAATAAACATATGTACGTATTACTATAAAATATATATATATATACACACACACACAGACACACAGTGCAGAGCATTGTAGCTGGATGGAATAAATATATGAATATATGAACACACAGTGCAGAGCATTGTAGCTAGATGGAATAAATATGTAAATATATAAACACCCACAGTACGGAGCATTGCAGCTAGGTGGAATAAATATGCAAGTATATAAACACACACAGTGCGGAGCAATGTAGCTAGATGGAATAATATGTAGATATATAAATATATAAACACACCCAGTGCTGAGCATTGTAGCTAGATGGAATAAATATGCAAATATATAAACACACACAGTGCAGAGCATTGTTGCTAGATGGAATGAAACAGCATAACCGTCTACTTAGTTATCCTACATGGTATGATTATGTGCCCATACATATTCTCACCCTCCATAGCGACCGGTATGTTCCTAGTTGTATGCCGGAGGGGACCATTGTGTAAGTCTATTGCATCTTTTGCATTCAAAAAAACTATTAGTTTGTTACGTCTTTTTGCTATCTCTGCGAGCAGCCCTACTTAGGTTGTACAGTCTGACAGCCGTTGGTAGGAAGGACCTACGAAACCTCTCGGTTGTGCACCTGGGATGATGTAGTCTGCTGCTAAATGAGCTCCTCAGTGCATTCAGTATGTCCTGCATAGGGTGGAACTCGGACTCCAGCAGAGATGACAGTTTAGCCACCGTCCTTCTCTCTCCTATCTCCTCCATCGGATCAAGGCGCTGCCCCAGGACAGAGCTAGCTTTCTTAATCAGTTTGTTCAGTCTCTTCCTATCGGCTGCAGTAATGCCACTGCCCCAGCAGACCACTCCAAAAGTGATGGCTGATGCCACCACTGTGTCATAGAATGACTTCAGCAGCGCCCCTTGTACACCAAAAGACCTGAGTCTCCTCAACAGGAACAGCCTGCGCTGTCCCTTCTTGTAGAGTGCATCAGTATTGTGTGACCAGTCTAGTTTATTGTTCAGATGAATACCCAGGTACTTATAGGATGTCACCATCTCGATGTCTGTTCCCTGTATATTTACTGGTACTGTGAGGGGCTGCCCATGCCTGCGGCAGTCCACCACCAGCTCCTTAGTTTTCCTCGCGTTGATCTGGAGGCAGTTCCGATGGCACCAGTCCACGAAGTCCTGGATAAGCCCTCTGTACTCAGCTTCATCTCCATTGGAGATGAGGCCAACGATCGCAGAGTCATCAGAGAACTTCTGTAGATGGCAGTGTGTTGTGTTGTGTGAGAAGTCCGCAGTATAAAGAGTGAACAGGAAGGGAGCCAGCACCGTTCCCTGGGGGGCCCCCGTGCTACTGATGATCGTGTCGGACACACAGTCCCGGGTTCTCACAAACTGAGGCCGGTTCGTGAGGTAGTCCAGGATCCATGATGACAGGTGCTGCTCCACCCCTGCGCGCAGCAGCTTGTCCTTCAGGATCATCGGTTGGATGGTGTTGAAAGCACTGGAGAAGTCAAAGAACATGATCCTCACCATATTCCCGGGCTTCTCCAGGTGGGACAGAGAACGGTGAAGGAGGAAGATCACCGCATCCTCCACCCCAATGCCATGCTGGTAGGCGAACTGGAGTGGATCCATCGCTGGTTCCACCAGGGGGCGGAGGTGAGCAAGGAGCAGTCTCTCCAGGGTCTTCATCAAGTGGGACGTCAAGGCCACCGGTCTGTAGCTGTTCAGGTCTTTGGGGTGGGAAGTTTTTGGTACAGGTACCACACAAGATGTTTTCCACAGCTGTGGTACCCTCCCCAGTTTCAGGCTCATGTTGAAGATATACGTCACAATCCCACACAGCTGGTCTGCACAGGACTTGAGGAGCTTTGCGCTGATGCCGTCCGGTCCCGGCGCCTTCCTCGCCTTGATCTTCCTCAGCTCCGTCCTCACCTGGGTCCTGGTCAGGGTCAGGATGGGGGGCTGTGTGTTGGGAGTGGGGGGGTGTTGGTGGAGTGGGGAGTGGGCAGCAGGACTTGATTTCTTTAGAGGCAGCAGTGGTTGTTGTGCAGTCAGGGGGGAGGGCGGTTGGTCAAATCTATTGAAAAACAGATTCAGGTTGTTCGCCCACTCCCTGCCCCCTGTGGCCTGGGGGGAGGTATTCTGGAGCCCCGAGATGGTTTTGAGGTTTCTCCAGACCCCGCTGATGTCGCTCTGTTGCAGCTTGTCCTCCATCTTCTTCCTGAAGCTGTCCTTGCCTTCTCTGATCTTTCTCCTCAGCTCCCTCTGTACGGACTTCAGCATCTCCCTGTTCCCTGACCTGAAGATCCTCTTCTTCTCTCTCAGAAGTGTTTTTATCTCAGGGTTGATCCAGGGTTTGTTGTTTGAGTGACGCCGTATGGTCTTGGTGGGAACGGATTTGTCCACACAGAAGCTGAGGTAGCCCGTGAAGGTGTGAATGAGGCCATCGATGTCCTCACCATGTGGATCGCAGAGCTGCTTCCAGGCGGTGGCTTCAAAACAGCCCTTTAGGGTGTCCATTGTCTCCTCAGACCATAACTCCACAGTGTGCATGGCCGGAGGTTGTCTGTGCACTAGGGGTTTGTACACCGGCCAGAGATGAACCAAGTTGTGATCCGATCTCCCGAGTGGGGGGAGTTGTGATGAGGTGTACGCCTCCTTAGTGTTTGCGTAGAATAAATCCAGTGTTTTATTGTCTCTAGTGTGGCATGTGACATACTGGGTGAACGTGGGTAGAATGGGAGACAGTGAAACATGGTTGAAATCGCCTGAGATGAGGAGAAGAGCATCTGGGTGTTCTGTCTGCAGCCTGCTGGTTACTGAATGGATGACGTCACGTGCTGTCCCAGCGTTCGCCGTCGGATTTGCATAAACAACAATGCAGATCACGTGTGAGTGTTCTCTCGGGAGATATGTAGGCCTCATGCTAACAGCTAGCAACTCAATGTCTTTGCTGCAGTGTCGTTGTTTAACAGTGATATGTCCCGGTCTGCACCAGTTGTTGTTAACATACATTATCACTCCACCGCCCCTAGCCTTGCCACTGTCTGGTGTTCGGTCAGCTCGTATCATGTGAAAACCCTCCAGCTCAATGTTAGCATCTGCTGCTAGTTCAGTTAGCCACGTCTCAGTAAACAAAAGGAGAGAGCACTCCCGGTATGTGCTATCATAACGGGAGATAGCCGCTAGCTCATCTAACTTTCCCAGTATCGACCGTACATTTCCCATGACAACAGATGGAAGGGAGGGTCTGTACCTTATATTTTTTGTCCTCCGCCTTACTCCAGCCCGGCAGCCGCGGCGTTTTCGCCTCAGTTCTCTCGGTATGTCGAGTTTTTCCAATGGGACCGGGTGGCGGTTGAATGCTAGCAGCTGTTCTCTGCTGTATCGTATCCTGCTATAGACAGTGGCTCCGTCCACCGGCTCAGGAGACATTTAGGACGATCTGTGTGTCCGTGATATAAGTGGGGTGAAAAAAAAAGACGGATCAAAAGAGAGAGGAAGGGAAAAAGACTCGGAATCGAGCCGCTGTTGCAAAAGGCAGCCGACTCGTGTGGCGCCGAGAGAAAAAAAAAAAAAAAAAAAAAAAAAAAAAAAAAAATTATGGATATCAGTCCAATTCCAAACAGTTCTATAGAACAATATTCATAGAAATCTACAGCACCGCCGAGGGGTTAAAGTAAGAATTGTTGAAAACTCTTTTTTTATTACTCACACACCATTTGCCAGAATGACAGGAAATTTTCTGAGATTCATCAGACCATAGGGATGATCATAACTGCACATCAACTTTACCATGACGCCACACTTGTTACCATGGACAGGGATCTGTGCTAGGCCCTACTCTTTTTTGTTTATATATGCTTCCATTAGGCAACATTATTAGAAAGCACTGTATACATTTTCATTGTTATGCAGATGACACACAATTATACCTGTCAATGAAACCAGATGATAGTAATCAATTAGCCAAGTTAGAAGCCTGTCTTAAGGAAATCAAAGCTTTGGATGACTTGTAATTTCCTGCTATTAAATTCAGATAAGACTGAAGTCATTCTTGTTGGTCCAAAAAACCTTAGAAATTCCTTTCCAAATCAAACTTTCAGTTTGGATGTGGTTACTCTTTCTCTTAAAAGCTCTGTGAGGAACCTTGGAGTTATTTTTGATCAAGATCTGTCCTTCAATTCACATATTAAATTTGTTTCTAAGACTACCTTCTATCATTTGCGTAATATTGCCAAGATTAGGAGCATCTTGTCTCAGAGTGATGCTGAGAAACTGATCCACGCTTTTGTTAGCTCGAGATTAGATTATTGTAATTCTTTATTATCAGGCTGTCCTAAAACATCTTTAAAAAGTCTTCAGCTGATCCAAAATGCTGCAGCAAGAGTTTTAACAGGTACTAGAAAGAGAGATCATATCTCTCCGGTTCTGGCCTCCCTTCATTGGCTTCCCATAGAGTTTAGAATTAAGTTTAAAATCCTTCTTCTTACTTACAAAGCTCTAAACAATCAGGCTCCTTTTTATTTAAAAGATCTGATACTACCGTATTATCCTAACAGAGCACTACGCTCCCAAAATGCAGGATTACTTGTAATACCTAGAATCTCCAAAAGTACAAGGGGAGGCAGAGCCTTTAGTTATCAAGCTCCTCTCCTGTGGAATCAGCTGCCAATCTGGATTCGGGAGTCAGACTCGATCTCTGTTTTTAAGAATAGGGCTAAAACCTACCTTTTTGATATAGCCTACAATTAGGGAGGGATCATGTGTTTCTGAACCCTCCCTTAGTTATGCTGCTAATAGGTTTAGTCAGCCGGGGGACCTCCAGTAATGCACTGGGCCTCACTCCTTTCCTCACTGTCAATGAAATTTTTTTTTGCTGGTCATTAACATTTGTTTGTTCTCTCCCATAGATCGAGTCCCCATCGTGCTGTTTGCTCTCTACATGTCTGTTCTTTTCTTCTTCTCTATCCCCTCACCCCCCAGCCAGTCGCAGTAGATGACTGCCCCTCCCTGAGCCTGGTTCTGCTGGAGGTTTCTTCCTGTTAAAAGGGAGTTTTTCCTCTCCACCATCGCCAAGTGCTTGCTCACAGGGGATCGCCTGATTGCTGGGGTCTTTCTGCAACTGTGGGGGTTCCCCCTACAGTTGATAGTGCTATGAGATGACTGTTGTTGTGAAATGGCGCTATATAAATAAAGTTGAATTGAATTGAATTGAATGGACACGCCCTCCTCGCCATTCAATCTGTGATCTTCTGGGGAGGGTTGGGAAAGTCCCGGAGTCATGAAATTTGGAGCATAGGTAGAGGTGACTGTCATTTGTAGTCCTATGTGGGTCAGCGTCATAATTGATAAGGAAGTGTTGCCATGGCGACATGGCGAAGGTTGACTCCTCGCCATGGAACCTCAACAAGTTGCAACTTGGACAAACTTCATTACCAAATTTTCTACAATGGATAATAGTCTGACCCCGCACGCTCCTACATAAAAATGGTTGACAAAACTTACAGCACCACCTACTGCTCATGGGATGTACTGCACCACTCGCATTTGAACGAACTCCTCCTGAGGGCCTTCTCCCATTGAACTCATTTTCACACGGCAACATCTATAGGCATTGGCCATACAAAGTTGTCAAATGTGAGTCGCAGTCTCAAAAGGCGTGACCATGACACCATGGCGAAGTTTGCCTCCTCCGCTTACAACATCAAACAGCTGTAACTCAAGCAAAACTTGTCCGATGTCCACCAAAGTTTCCATGATGGAAAATAGTCCCGCCCCGGACACGTCTACATAAAAATACCTGACAACAGATATAGTGCCACCTAGTTGTTAAAGCAAGAATTGCTGAAAACTTTTGTTTATTAGTCACGTGCCACTTGCCAGAATGATGTGAAATTTTCTGAGGCTTATCAAACAACATGGTTGATCATAACTGCACATCACCTTTAGTATTTCATCACTGCTGTTACCATGGACATGCCCTCCTCACCATTCAATCTGTGATATTGTTGGGATTGTTGGGAACGCCCTAGAGTCATGAAATCTGAAACATAGGTTCAGGTGACTGGTATCTGTAGACCTATGTGGGTGGCCAACACATTACTAACAGGGAAGTGTTGCCATGGCGACATGGCAAAGGTTGACTCCTCGCCATGGAACATCGGAAAGTTGTAACTTGGACAAACTTTGTCTGATTTTCACCAAATTTTCTACGATGGATATGAGTCCCACCCCACACGCTCCTACATAAAAATGATTGACAAAAGTTAGCGCACCACCTACTGCTCACAGGAAGTACTGTGCCAAATTGTTGACTTTATGATTCACGCAGCGCATGCCGCAACGAAGGGAAATTTTCTGAGCCAGCTAGGTACGATGGGCACTGGTGTCCACGTTTGCACAGGGTGCAAGGACCCGCTTACAGCTGCTCGCAGCTTTAATTGTTAGAATTTTTTTTCTTTTCTTCTCCATCTAAGATCTCATTTTTGGGGTAGTGAACATGCATGAAAACTCACCCTTTTTTGCAGGGACCTCAAGACTGGTAAAAACTTCAATATTTTGGAGGAAATATGAATGACCCCACAAAAATGGCTCTACAGCACCACCTAATATGTAAAGTCAATGGGGAGAGTCACACGCTTACTTTGGCATAGAAAGATTAGAATCAGGACAGATGTTTATCATGTCAAGACATGCAAAAAAAACTCCATAGAAGTGATGGTCTGCACCCAACAGGAAGTCGGCCATTTTTGCAGGAAGTGGCAGTGACCTGATTTCCACCTCGTGCAATTGGTGCGCATTTGATCGAACTCGTCCTAGGGTTTTTGTCCAATTGAGCTCATTTGTGGTGACAATCATCTATACCCATGTGCCATTAAATGTTATTGAAAACTTTTCTTAAAGCTTGACGGTTTGGCCGTAGGGGCATGGCAAAGTTTGATGCCTCGCCATGATCATTCTATGACCATTCTGACAACAATAACGCTGATATGCATTGTTGGATTTCAACCAAATTCAATATTATGGATATCAGTCCAATTCCAAACAGTTCTAAAGAACAATATTCATAGAAATCTACAGCGCCACCTAGCAGTTAAAGGAAGAATTGCTGAAAACTCTTTTCTTTATTACTCACGCGCCACTTGCCAGAATGACGTGAAATTTTCTGAGATTCATCAGACAACAGGGAGGATCATAACTCCACATCAACTTTACCATGTTGTCATACTTGTTACCATGGGCACGCCCTCCTCGCCATTCAATCCGTGATCTTGTGGGGAGGTTTGGGAAGATCTTGGAGTCATGAAATTTTGAGCATAGGTAGAGGTGACTGTTATCTGTAGTCCTATATGGGTCAGAAACACATAACTGATAGGTAAGTGTTACCATGGCGACATGGCGAAGGTTGACTCCTCAACATGGAACATCAAAAAGTTGCACCTTGGACAAATTTCATCAGATTTTCACCAAACTTTCTACGATTCAATTCACTTCAATTCAACTTTATTTATATAGCGCCATTTCACAGCAACAGTCATCTCATAGCACTTTCAACTGTAGGGGAAACCCCCATAGTTGCAGAAAAACCCCAGCAATCAGGCGATCCCCTGTGAGCAAGCGCTTGGTGACAGTGGAGAGGAAAAACTCCCTTTTAGCAGGAAGAAACCTCCAGCAGAACCAGGCTCAGGGAAGGGCAGTCATCTGCTGCAACTGGCTGGGGGGTGAGGGGATAGAGAAGATGAAAAGCACAGACATGTAGAGAGCAAACAGCACAATGGGGACTCTGTGGGAGAGAACAAACAGATATTAATGACCAGCAAAAAAAAAAATATTTCATTGAGAGTGAAGAGTGAAGCCCAGTGCATTATTGGAGGTCCCCTGGCTGTCTAAATCTATTAGCAGAATAACTAAGGGAGGGTTCAGAAGGCGCTTTTCCACTAGGGTCAGTATGGTACGGTTCGGTATGGGACGGGACAGTACAGTTCGGCCCGCTTTGTTTTTCCACTGTGCTAGGTCCCATTTGAAGTGGGTGGGAATATAGTTACAGGGAGGCGGTGCAACCCTCTCCCTCCCGTTACGTAAAACCAGCGTAACTGGCGTAAAACAAGCGTAACGTTACACAAAACACAAGCTGGCAGGTTACGCGGTGTCTGCCTTCTCTGTCTTTTTTGCCTGAATAAATGCAAAAAAGGAGAACAGAAAGCAGAGCCGGTAAAACTACACACTCTGGAAAAGAACTGGACCGTTTAGGAATCCATAGAGCACTATAAAGGAGAAGACATGAGGATGCAAACAACATCACATATCAAGGTAAGCTAATGATCGCTAATGCTACTTTGCATTTAAGTCCGCCGTACAACATTGTATTGTCGGCAAGTTATCGATATTGGGTACTAAAATATGTACTGTATTCTGTGTGTGTGTGTGTGTTCCAGATGGCTCTCTTGTGGCAAAAATATCGCTTCAAACATTGGGGATTAACGTTCAACACAGTGATGTGACCCCAACTTCACGAACGCGAAGAGGCTATAATGTCTGTAGAAATGTTTAGCTTCCTGTGCAACAAATTGCTCTGATCTGTGTCAAAATCATGGAGAGACTGTTGAGACGTCATGGGATTTACCTGCTCCAGCCAGTGGTATCGTGGCAAAACATGGATCAGGTGCCATATTGTAGCATATGAGCCGTTAAATATATATTTCAACAGGTAAACAGTGCTGAGTTAGGCATAAGATATATTTAACAATTATGATGAATTTTAAGCCAAAACAAATGGATCTAGGATTAAAAGTAATTAAAATATTGCGGTCACAAGGTTACATGGTTGGTTCCAAGGTTGTCATAGCCAGGAGCGGCACTGGGATTAAGCTCCCAGTGCTCATAAAATGCTCCTTATGGCGTGCGTCTCGAAAAGCCTCTGACAACTAAGTCCAACTCCTAGCCTGCCCGTGTGGTTTAGTCTCTAAGCCCGGCGGAACTGTTTTTACTAATAGGAGAAGGGGCGAGGGCGGATCTCTGGCGCCTTAAAACCAGATGCTTCGGGTAGATGATGGCTCGCCAACCTGGGAAGGTAGCCCATCTAGGGGAAGGTAAACCCTGATTTCATACCTCCGCTGCCTTGCGGCATACCCGGTCACGGCAAAGGCTTCGGGAGTCAACCCTGAGGAAAAATCCACAGTCGGAGCCCCTAAGGCAGTTCTATGTTGTGCTCAACATCGTTCTGGCAGCTCCTGCAACGGTGCTGGTGCCAAACTGTAGCAGCCCTGCTGTTCCTTTGGATTCATCAGTGACGTGGAGAGGGGGGACATGCTGCATGGGCAACATCTTGTCCTCCATATCTTCCTGCCCAGGCTTGAATCCTACCAACGCCCAACGCTGGAAGGTAGAACACCGGATCACTGGAGAGGACACTCCAGCTTCGCCTTTGGCGTAGAAAAAACACAGGGAATGACAGTTACCGGTTATAAGCCACCGCTCAATTGGCGTAGAGCGCGGTGCCAGGGGTTGTTCCCGACGGTGGGAGGGATCATCGGATCTCACTGGACAGCTACCGCCCGCCTCAAGCTGGGCAGCCCCCAGCCAATAAGGTGTTGTCCCGCCACAGCTTGCTTTCCTCATTGGGTGCATGGGGATGAGGAGAAGTCCGAACAGCAGGCTGAGAACCTTTGCACCAGGCAAGACAATAAAACAAAAGAGACCAACTCTAAAACTGGGAACTTGGAACGTCCGCACTATGATGACAGGACTCGCTGCTAACCTCAAGGACATCAACGACACCAGGAAGACTGCCATCATCAATAATGAGCTGAAGAGACTGGGAGTGGATATTGCCACTCTCCAGGAAACACGGTTGGCTGACGCAGGCACACTAAGAGAGAAGGACTACACGTTCTACTGGCAGGGAAAGGGCAGTGATGAACACAGGGAACACGGAGTGGGCTTTGCAGTGAAGAACATCTTGCTGAATATGGTGGAACCGGGCAGCACTGGCTCTGCACGACTCCTTACCCTCCGCCTGAACACCACTCAAGGCCCAGTCACCCTCGTCAGTGTGTATGCCCCAACACTGACAGCCACACCAGAGGCAAAAGACGAGTTCTACGAGAATCTCGCAACAACTGTCAGGACCATCTCCAACTCTGAACAACTCATTCTCCTTGGAGACTTCAATGCCAGAGTGGGTGCTGACCACGACTCCTGGCCCTCCTGTCTTGGACCTTTTGGCGTGGGAAGAATGAACGACAACGGGCAGCGGCTGCTTGAATTCTGCACATATCACGATCTGTGTATCACAAACTTGTTCTTCAAGACCAAGCCCCAACACAAGGTTTCCTGGCAACATCCGCGCTCAAAATACTGGCACCAGCTGGACTTGATCCTGACCAGGCGCACCTCACTGAAGAATGTGCTAATCACCCGTTCGTTCCAGAGTGCAGATTGCGACACAGACCATTCATTGGTGTGTTGCAAGGTCAAGCTGCAGCTGAAGAAATTCCATCGTGCTAGACAGCCTGGAAAGGCACGGATTGACACCAGCAAGATGGCTCAACCAGAACTTGTTGAGCAGTTTGCCTCCACCTTTGAGAAGGAACTTGGTGTACCACAAGAAGGAGAATCTGCAAAGCAGAAGTGGGAAGAGCTGCGAAACACCATCCACCGCACAGCCTTGGCTACCTTTGGGAGGAAGACCTCGAAGTCACAGGACTGGTTTGATGCCAAGTTGACCGAGATGACTCCCGTCATTGAAGCCAAGCGCTCAGCACTTGCTGAGTACAAGAAGTACCCAAACGAGAAGAATCTCCAGATTCTCAGGGCTGCGAGAAGCAAAGTTCAGCAGACTGCTCGGCGCTGTGCCAACGAGTACTGGACTCAGCTCAGCCAAGACATTCAAACCGCTGCCATAACAGGGAACATTCGTGGCATGTACGATGGCATCAAGAAAGCACTTGGTCCAGCTCAGAGCAAGACGGCCCCCCTCAAATCCTCCACTGGGGTGATGATCACAGAAAAGAGCAAGCAGATGGAGAGATGGGTGCAACACTACTCCGACCTCTACTCCAGAGAGAACATCGTGACACCGTCAGCCCTTGATGCCATCGACTGCCTGCCATCCATGGACGAACTTGACGCCGAGCCAACCATCAACGAACTCAGCAAGGCCATTGATAGCTTGGCCGCTGGCAAGGCACCCGGCAACGACGGCATACCCCCTGACCTGATCAAGCACTGCAAGACCACCCTACTGCTGCCATTGCATGACGTCCTCTGCCAGTGTTGGAAGGAAGGTGCCGTACCACAGGACATGAGGGACGCCAAGATCATCACCCTCTCCAAAAACAAATGGGAGAGAAGCGACTGCAACAACTACAGGGGCATCTTCCTCCTCAGCGTTGTTGGTAAAGTCTACGCACGAGTTGTTCTCGTTCGTCTACAGAAGCTTGCCGAATTTGTCTACCCCGAGTCTCAGTGTGGCTTCCGCGCTGCGCGATCGACGATAGACATGATATTCTCCATCCGCCAACTCCAGGAGAAATGCAGAGAACAGAACATGCCCCTGTACGTCGCCTTCATCGACCTCACCAAAGCGTTCGATTTGGTCAGCAGAGAGAGCCTTTTCAAGATCCTGCCAAAGATAGGATGCCCACCAAAGTTGCAAAGCCTCATCGAATCGTTTCACACCAACATGCAGGGGATAGTGCAGCACGATGGCAATGTCTAAGAGCCATTCAACATACGCAGCGGAGTGAAACAGGACTGTGTACTTGCGCCAACCCTCTTTGGGATTTTCTTTGCTATGCTCCTGAGGCATGCCTTCAGCACAGCAACAGAGGGAATCTACCTGCACACAAGATCTGAAGGCAGGCTTTTCAACCTCGCCCGCCTGAAAGCCAGAACCAAAGTATGCGAGGCTCTAATCAGAGACATGCTGTTCGCAGACGACGCTGCAGTCGCAACCCACACACAGCAGGAGCTTCAGACCCTGATGGACCGCTTCTCCCAGGCATGTAAGGACTTCGGGCTTACCATCAGCCTGAAGAAGACTAACGTCTTGGCGCAAGGCACGGAAGCACCACCAGCCATCACCATCAACGACTACGAGCTGGAGGTCGTGAATCAGTTCACGTACCTGGGGTCCACGATCAGCAACAACCTCTCCCTTGATACAGAGATCAACAAGAGGATTGGAAAATCAGCCTTCACACTCGCTCACCTCACCACACGAGTGTGGGAGAATCCCAAACTCTCTGTCAAGACGAAGATGGCAGTGTACAACGCCTGTGTCATCAGCACACTGCTCTATGGGAGTGAGACGTGGACAACATACGCCCGGCAGGAAAAGAGACTGAACTCCTTCCACTTGCGCTGCATTCGCCACATCCTGGATATATCCTGGCAGGACAAAGTGCCCAACACAGAAGTTCTGTCCCGCCCCGGCCTTCCCTCCATGTTCACTCTACTCAGGCAGCGCAGGCTCCGCTGGCTAGGCCACGTTCACCGTATGGAGGATGGCAGAATCCCCAAAGACGTCCTCTACGGAGAACTGGCAACTGGCAGGAGAGACGTTGGCCGCCCACAGCTGCGCTTTAGAGATGTCTGCAAGAGAGACATGAAGGAACTGGAGATCAACACAGAGCGCTGGGAGGACCTTGCAACGGACCACTCCAAATGGAGAGGCACCCTGACCAGACAGCTCAAGGCGGGTGAAGAGAGACTGACTGCTGCAGCAGATGAAAAAAGGACCCGCAGGAAGAACCGCCACAGACCCAGCAGCACGGAGACCACCCACAAGTGTGACCTGTGTGACAGGGACTGCCATTCGCGCATCGGCCTGTTCAGCCACAGGCGGTGCTGTTCCAGCAGAGTAGACGTTTAGGATTCTCTTCCATGGTCATCATAGACCGACGGAGGCCGACGACGATATCATATTGAATATTGCTGACTACATGTAGATACTGTATAAATATATATTCTCTGCATCAACAGTGAACTATACATGTATTCATGAAGTATTGCCCTGGGAATTTTGACAATAAACTTCTGTACTTTTGCAGATGTCTCCATTTTGTTTTACAGTCTTCAGTAAATAATTGTTTTGGTTACTTTTCTTAAAAATGAGCCATTATTTTCAAAGTCACTGTTCAATGGTTCGTACTGTTGACTCTTTTCCCACCGGTGTCTTAACAGACAAAATAGAAAATCATGATGCAAACACATAAATCACTAAATTGTTTATTCCAATCAGCAGCAAATTACAGATTATTTAGAATGTGCAAAATTCAAACTGTAAAAAAAAAAAAAAGAAAAAGAAACTGGAATGGGTCACACACGTCAGCCACGCTGCCTCACTGAGAAGCAACTGGTCGGCTCCTTGTGCTGGTCCCGGTTCAGCAGATCTTCAGCCTGCATCTCTAAATAGTGAGGCAAGGTCTGGTTTGGGTGGATCGTTTTCCCCTTGCCTAGATGAAAGACAGAAATGGGTGGTGGATAATTAAAGCAAGTTTAAAACATACAGTATTTGAGAAATGAATGAATGAATGAATCTTTATTTCGGATAGATTAGATTAAAAGAAAGGAACAGAATAATAGAACAAAGGGGAAAAAAATCCAATAAGGTCAAATTAAACGGCAACTCCTCGGATTATACAGTTCAACATAACTTATCCGAAATGGGTGATGGCTGAAGAAGCAGCTTATATTGCCCACCCATGTTCCATCTAAGAATTCAAAAAGAAAAGAAAATAAGAGTGATTACAAATCAGAACAAAGCCAAGACAAAACGTGACAAAAACTAAGCAACAGCACAACACAGACTGGATATGATAATCCTTATGTGATTTTTCATGTTGTTTTGTATATATGTCTGGAGTATTTTGTCCTTTAGTTTTTGTTTAAATTGTCCAAGCGTTGTACACGATTTTAATTCAGGTCCAAAAGCGTTCCACAGTCTGACTACTTGCACTGGGACACAGTGTTGCTTGGTGGTAGTTCTTAGTGAAGGTTTTTGAAATATACATGTTCCTCTGAAATGATATTGTTTCTCCCTTATTTGGAACAACTTTTGGATATTTGCGGGCAGTGATAGATTCTTAGCTTTAAATATTATTACTGCAGTTTTAAAGTCAACCAGATCTTTCAACTTGAGAGCTTTTAATTTAAGAAAAAGTGGGTTTGTTGGATCCCTGTAAGCAGCTTTGTTTATTATTCTAATAGCTCTCTTCTGAAGCATAAAGACTGGATAAATGTTTGTTTTATATGTGTTTCCCCATACTTCAGTACAATATGTCATGTATGGGAGTATTAATGAATGATACAAAGTCTATAGTGTGGGTTGATTCAGCAAATATTTCACACTGTGTAGTATTGCGATTGATTTGCATATTTTACCTTTAATATAATTAATATGTGACTTCCAACACAGTTTTTTATCGATTATTACACCAAGGATTTTAATTTTGGATACCCTTTCAATCTTTACACTGAGTTTAGATACTGAGTTGTTGTGATGGTGTGAAATAATGTTATTTTAGTGACACATGGGGAGTGCATAATGTTGTAGCATCTTAGACTAGAACAAAGAGCAGAGTTTCCCTTGGAGATAGCAGGGAGGTGTGAAGGATGAATGCAGTGTGATCTTTTGTGTATCAGAGACTTCTAGCAGGATGGTAAAGGATTAAGGAAGTGAATGCAATGTGACCTTTTGTGTGTAGAAGCTTCTGAGGGAATGCCATAGTATTTAAGAGAAGAGTTTTGTCTGAGATGTCCTCTTTCTGACTATGCTTCCGTGTGAGATGTGTAATAAACTGTCTGAGTCAAATCCGCCTCGTTATTTACACACTCCACATTATCAATAAAAGTTTAGCCACCGCTGTGTCACCCTGGTTTCAAGTGTGGGTGGTGTTTTGTGCTTGTATTGCTAAAATATAAAAGGAAGCACTACAATGGGTCTCAAATATTTGTAATGTGTTCTTTTACTGGATGAGTTTAAAGATGAAATACTATAGACTACACATATAAACTAAATTCTAATGGTGATTGAACAACTCCCATTCCCCAAAGTGAAAGATACACTATTATGACTATAACTCATAAAGGATCACAGAAATGATGTGATAAAAAATAAACAAAAATAAATAAACAAGCAGTTTACCTATACTTTAACTTAAAAAGCAAAAGATTTGACTATAAATATGATTGATGTGTTGTTTACCTGTCACAATACTGCTATCAAAACGTCGCCATTCCGAGCAGATCCTGTTTGGACTCTACATTCAAAATACACACCTTAAGTTCATACACAGCACGAAAATGCAACATGTAAAAAACACATTTTTAACCAGGATTACAACTAGCTTATTTCATCAGATATTGTCAACACAAGGCAACATACTAGGACGGATGTAGCATTGAGCTAGGTCATCGTTTAAACACGATTAAGTTTTCATCTGTCCACAGTGAACTTTCCACTGCTGGGAAATATAACGTAAAACATGAATATCACATCACTTACCGTCCTGTATATCACTATATCACAGCTTCAACTGCTGAAGTTGGGTGCGTCGCGGCTGTACATTCAATTCAATTCGGGTGGCTGGGTCTAAGTACCGGTGCATCTCCATCTATTTTCTAGTGCGTCTGCTTGTGGCCCCACTGCAAGCTCAGTCTGCTTCCCTCTGCATTCTCTCATCAGCCGAAACGCACAGAAAACTCTGCTGGACCGCTGTGTTGACTTCTGCTGATTTCTGTTAAGCCATTCTATCGTTCTTGTTTATAATATCACTTGTTCGCGGGCTCACAGACAAAAAAATTGCAAATGGCGGCCAGCCAGCAATTCTGGAACGTCAGCATAACGCCCACTCTCATGACGCTACGCCCGGACCAATCAGTGGCCAGCAGCGGGTTGACGTAAGAGTGCCGGTACGCTTCAGACCTGCTCTGGAGCAAGGCCAAATAAATAGGGACAGTTCCAATAAAACAGAACTGTAAGGACTTCCGGTGCCTAATGGAAAAGCGGACAAACCATGCCGAACCGTACCGTACTGACCCTAGTGGAAAAGCGCCTAGAAGAGACACATGATCCCTCCCTAATTGTAGGCTATATCAAAAAGGAATTTTTAACCCTATTCTTAAAAACAGAGATCGAGTCTGACTCCCGAATCCAGATTGGCAGCTGGTTCCACAGGAGAGGAGCTTGATACCTGAAGGCTTTGCCTCCCATTGTACTTTTGGAGATTCTAGGTATTACAAGTAATCCAGCATTTTGGGAGCGTAATGCTCTGTTAGGATAACATGGTGGTATCAGATCTTTTAAATAAAAAGGGGCCTGATTGTTTAGAGCTTTGTAAGTGAGAAGAAGGATTTTAAACTTAATTCTAAACTCTATGGGAAGCCAATGAAGGGAGGCCAGAACCGGAGAGATCTGATCTCTCTTTCTAGTACCTGTTAAAACTCTTGCTGCAGCATTTTGGATCAACTGAAGACTTTTTAAAGATGTTTTAGGACAACCTGATAATAAAGAGTTACAATAATCTAATCTCGAGCTAACAAAAGCGTGGCTCAGTTTCTCAGCATCACTCTGAGACAAGATGCTCCTAATCTTGGCAATATTACACAAATGATAGAAGGCAGTCTTAGAAATGAATTTAATATGTGAATTGAAAGACAGATCTTGATCAAAAATAACTCCAACATTCCTCACAGAGCTGTTAAGAGAAAGAGTAACCGCATCCAAACTAAAAGTTTGATTTGGAAAGGTATTTCTAAGGGTTTTTGGACCAACAAGAATGACTTCAGTCTTGTCTGAATTTAATAGCAGGAAACTGCAAGTCATCCAAGCTTTGATTTCCTTAAGACAGGCTTCTAACTTGGCTAATTGATTACTATCATCTGGCTTCATTGACAGGTATAATTGTGTGTCATCTGCATAACAATGAAAATGTATACAGTGCTTTCTAATAATGTTGCCTAAGGGAAGCATATATAAACTAAAAAGAGTAGGGCCTAGCACAGATCCCTGTGGAACTCCATGACTGAGCTTTGAGTTGAAAGAAAACTCATTATTGACATGAACAACCTGCTGTCAACCTGCTGTCAGATCCTGTCAGTCGGTGGATTTCGGTGGATTTCTGTGTTTTGGTGCTCGGTTTTTGACTACTTTTTTTTTTGTTTCTGAGAGCTTCTGAGAACTGAATTTGGATTACGAACTGGACATCCTAGTTTCAACCCCTGCCTGATTTGGGACGCCGGTGGCGGCGTCTGTGGACTGGGAGGCGAGTGCGGAGCGGCCCGCCATTCAGCTAGCTAAACAGCTGTTCATTAGCTGTTTAGTCATCATACATCATCCAGGATCATGGGTCCTAAAAAAGCTCAGCAGACTGAGGAGGTGGACGATTTTAAAAGATCGCTCGACTTCTTGGCTGAAGAGATTTCTGCTGTTAAGCTGCAGCAAAAAAACATCCTGGGCCTGCTCAAGGAGGTGAAAGTGCTGCGGATTCAGAACGCCGAGAAGGACAAGAGGCTGGCGTATCTGGAGAGCAGAGTGTCGGACCTGGAGCAGTACACCCAGGTGAACGACGTGATCATCACAGGGCTCTACATTAAACCCTGATCATATGCTCGAGCGGTGGCCACGGACAGCGGAGGGAGGCTCGATGCACTGGAAGCTGAATCCACGGAGCAACAAGTGGCGGCCTTCCTGCAGTCCAAAGGAATCCAGCTGGACTGTAACACCATTGAGGCCTGCCACCCTCTGCCCAGGAAAAACAGTGACAAACCAGCTGTCATCATGAGGTTTGTCAATAGAAAACACAAGACTGTGCTGCTAAAACAAGGTAGAAAACTGAAAGGAACAAACATTCATATAAACGAACACCTCACAAAAGAAAACGCAGAAATAGCCAGAAAAGCAAGATACCTGAGAAAGCAGAAAAAAATTCAAAACACCTGGATATCAAACTGTAAAATATACATAAAATTAAATGGATCACCTGAAGAAGCTAAGGTCATTAACATCCGTAATATTGTGGAACTGGACAAATATCAATGAACATTATGAACTGGAGTCGACAGCAACAAGAGACAACTGTAGGACACTGAAGGATCACACTCATCTGCAACAACATTTTAATTACATGAAACAAAAGATCAACACAGGAACAACAGGAACTGAAAGTTTTTGAATATACGGATCACAACCCACAGGACGTAGAATATAACATAGACCCTGATAATAATTTATTTAGCTCCATCAATAATAACTGTAGTTACTACACGGATGAACAGTTTAACACAATGGTCATATCTGATTTCAATATTTCTATGATCCACTTCAACAGCAGAAGCCTCTATGCCAACTTTAATAACATTAAAGATTATTTACATCAGTTTAAAGAGCCATTCAATATTGTGACAATATCAGAGACGTGGCTCAGTGAAGAGAATGGAGTGGATTTTACCATGGATGGCTATGAATTAAATTATATAAATAGAAAAGTGAAAAAAGGCGGAGGAGTTGCAATTTATGTTGACAAGAGCTTGCAATACAAGGTTGTTGAAAATTTGTCAGTAACTGTGGAGGATTTATTTGAATGTATTACAACAGAAATCTGTCTGGACAATGTGAAGAATATGGTCGTGAGCTGTGTATATAGAACACCTGGATCAAACATTGACTTATTTAAGGACTGGATGGAAAAAATGTATGCAAAACTAACTCATAAAGTTATGTTCATCTGTGGGGATTTCAGTATAGATCTTATGAATTCAAAACAACATAGTTTGACAGAAGAATTTATCAACACAATGTACAGTATGGGCTTACATCCAACAATTACCGGACCTAGCAGAATCACGTCACACAGTGCCACACTAATAGATAACATATTCACAAACATTATGGAAAATAATATCATGAGTGGGCTTTTATTGAATGATATCAGTGACCACCTGCCAATTTTTGTTGTCTATCAATGTGATTATAGGAAGAAAAAGTATACCAAAAATATTAAATATAAAAGAATAAGAACTGAAGAATCTTTGTATTTACTGGCAAAGGAATTATTAACACAAGACTGGAAGATAGTTTGTGATGAAAATGATATAAATAAAGCATATGATAAATTTTTACAAATATTTCAATCATTGTACAATAAAAACTGTCCTATAAAACAATACAGTGACAGACAACAAAACAAAAATATTCCTTGGGTCACCAAGGGGTTACTAAATGCATGTAAAAAGAAGAATACATTATATAAACAATTCATTAAGTGCAGAATGGTAGAGGCTGAGATCAAATATAAAAGATATAAAAACATCATCATCATCATCATCATAGCAGTCTGTCGGGGGTGATAATGACTGTTTCATTTATCTGATCAGATTCCTCCATGCAGCTCAAAACAAGCTTACTAATATAATGAGGACTTGTAAGAAAGAATACTACAACAGAATATTGGAGGATAATAAAAAATAACTTAAGAGGAATATGGCAAGTACTCAATGGGATTATTAGTAAGTGATCTAAGAATGCTAATTATCCAGAATATTTTATTGAAAATGGCAATTTGATAAATAATATGGAGGATGTGGTCAGTGGTTTCAAAAATTTTTTTGTAAACGTTGGTCCTGAATTAGTAAAATCAATAGTGACACCAGAAACAAACAACAGTGGTTCTGTAAATGAAATAGAAGATAGAAATCCAAACACAATCTTTTTGGGTGCAGTTACTGAAAAGGAAATTATTGAGACTGTGAGTAAATTTAAGAACAAAAAATTAACTGACTGGAATGAAATTGACATGACAATAGTGAAAAAAGTAATTGTAGGAATTGTTAAACCACTCACCCACATCTGTAACCTGTCATTTCAAATTGATACATTTCCAAACAAAATGAAAATAGCAAAAGTATTACCACTATACAAAACAGGAGACAGTCATTATTTCACAAATTACAGGCCAGTCTCTTTATTCTCACAATTCTCCAAAATACTTGAAAAAATCTTCACTAAGAGACTGGATGATTTCCTTGAAAAACACAACCTCCTTACAGACAGCCAGTATGGTTTTAGAGCAGATAAATCTACATCTTTGGCACTGATCAAACTTATAGAAGAAATTACTAGTTGTATAGATTAAAAAAAAGTTTGCTGTAGGAGTATTTATAGATTTAAAGAAAGCTTTTGACACCACTGACTACAGAATTCTACTGAGGAAATCGGAAAGGTATGGGATAAGAGGGGTCGAACTGAGTTGGGTGGAAAGTTATTTAAGTAACAGACAACAATTTGTACAAATTGGTGAGCACAAATCACCCTTCATAGACATCACTTGTGGTGTTCCCCAGGGGTCAGTTTTGGGACCCAAACTCTTTATCTTGTATATAAATGACATATGCCAAGTATCAAAAATTCTGAAATTTATTTTGTTTGCGGATGACACAAATATCCTTTGCACTGGTGAGAATTTGCAGCAGGTTTTAGAGGTGGTCACAACTGAAATGAAAAGGTTAACGCAATGGTTCAACAAAAATAAATTATCTCTAAATCTGAAAAAAACAAAGATTTTGTTGTCTGGAAATTATAAAATAAATCATGAAATAATGGTAACGATAGATGATACCAGAATAGAAACAGTACAGGAAAATAAGTTTCTGGGGGTGACACTAGACAATAAAATCTGCTGGAAACCTCACATCAGTCACATCCAAGCCAAGTTGGCAAAATGTATAGGGATACTGGGGAAAACAAGACACATCTTGGACTATAAATCATTGTTCTTACTGTACAAGTCACTGTTTCTACCTTATCTTAACTACTGTGTAGAGGTCTGGGGAAACACCTACAGGACCAACCTACAGCCAATACGCACATTACAAAAAAAAGCTATAAGGATAATAAATAATGTAGGATATAGAGACCATACCAATTTGTTGTTTTTAAAGTCACATGTCATAAAGTTCATGGATTTAGTTAAATTTAAGACAACACAAGTAATGTACAGGGCAATTAATAATCAACTCCCAACTGATATACAAAAAATATTCAACAAAAGAGACAATGATTATAATTTGAGAGGAAACTTAAACTTTACAAAACCTAAGGTACGAACAACTAAGAAAAGTATGTGCATATCTGTCTGTGGGGTGGATTTGTGGAACAGTCTGGAGCTGGAACTGAAACTATGTACAAACAGAAATCAATTCAAAAATAGGTATAAGCATTATTTGCTGAAAGAATATATGTTAGAAGGGTAGTATTTATATGTACGATTCACTATGCTCACTCTGGGACACTATGGAATGGTAGGTGGGACAGTACTGTGTATATCTGTGTTGTTTGGGGCTGGGTTTTGGGTTTTGATGTATGGACTGCATGTATGTTGGGATGGATGGGTGTTAATGTTGATATGTACAAAATATAATTAATTGTTTACTTGGGGTCATAAACGAGGTAATTTGTATATATTTCACATGGGTTGTATTCATTTATGGAAAAGAGGAGTTGGAGTTAATAAGTGTTCACTTCTTCCTTCTCCCTTTCAAGCACTGTATACTGTCACTTTATCGTACTTGTCATTTGTGTTTTCTTTTAACAAACTGGAACCTATCAGATAAAGAAGATCTAAACCATTGCAACGAAGTTCCATTAAGTCCAACATAGCGTTCTAATCTATCAAGTAGAATATTATGATCGATAGTATCAAAAGCGGCACTAAGGTCTAAAAGGACAAGAATAGAAACAAGTCTATTATCAGATGCAATAAGGAGGTCATTAGTGACCTTCACTAAGGCTGTTTCAGTACTGTGATGGATTCTAAACCCAGAATGAAACTCTTCAAGTAAACCATTTCCCTGCAGGTGGTCAAATAATTGTGTAGCAACAAGTCTTTCTAAGATTTCTGAAATGAAAAGGAGATTAGAGATTGGTCTATAGTTAGCTAAAACTCCTGGATCCAGCGTTGGCTTTTTGAGTAAGGGTTTAATTACAGCCATTTTGAAAGCCTGCGGTACATGACCTAAAGTTAATTAAGAATTGATTATTGAAAGAATAAAGCTACCAATAAGTGGGAAGACTTCTTTAAATAACCTGGTAGGAATAGGGTCTAAAAGAGAAGTTGAAGGCTTGGATGAGGAAATTATTTTGTCTAACTCTAAAAGGTCAATTGGAGTTAACTCATCCAAGCAGATATCAGTTGAAGGAGTCGTAGTAGTTACTGTATTTAAGTTAAAGGTGGGAAGAATCTGATTGATTTTATCTCTGATAGATGAAATTTTATTATTGAAAATGTTAATAAAGTCCTGACTAGTAAGTTCTAAGGGAATGCTAGGATTGACAGAGTCCTGACTCTTTGTCAGCCTGGCTACAGTGCTGAAAAGAAACCTAGGATTATTCTTGTTGTCTTCTATTAATGCAGAATAATAACTCGTTCTAGCTTTTCTAAGAGATTTTTTATAAATTAAAAGATGATTTCTCCAAGCTAAAAAGATTTCGTCTAAATTAGTGGAGCGCCATTTTCTTTCTAATTGACGAGTCTTCTGTTTTAAGCTACGAGTTTCTGTGTTGAACCAAGGGGTTAGAAATCTCTGATTAGACTTTTTCTTTTTTAAAGGGGCCACCAAGTCTAGAGTCTGATGCAGGGAAGCTGTAACACTATCTACCATGCTATCAATTACAGAAGGAGCAAGCTGTCTATAGCTTATTTCCATTGTGTTGACACATGGCATAGAGGAAACAATCTGCATAAATTTGGTAATAACATCATCTGAGAGGTATCTACTGTAGTAATATTTTTCTTTAGGGGCCAAGTAGAAATGGTAAAATCAAAGGTTAACAGACAATGGTCTGACAGTACAGGATTATGAGGAGACACTACCAGATAAAGTCCAATGTATGGTGGAGATAATGGGTAGAATTTCCTACTTTCTGAGAAAACCCCATCGAGTCTAATATTGAATTAAATGCCATATTAAGGCAATCACTATCTACATCTACATGTATATTAAAGTCCTCTACTATAATTATTCTATCTGATTTCAGCACTAAATCAGCTAAGAATTCGGCAAATTCGGATAAAAACTCTGAGTATGTTGATGGAGGACGATAAACTATGGCAAATAAAATTGGGTTTAGCCTAAAAATGAATGATAACATGTTTTTTGTTTTACATTAACTAGAATGGTAAATTGTTGCTACTCCTCCTCCACGACCAGAACTTCTGGGATTTTGACAGTTTAAATAACCAGAGGGAATTGATTCATTCAAACCAACATAATCCTCATGCCCTAACCAAGTCTCTGTAAGGGATATTAAATCAATCTGATGATCAATTAACAGATCATGGACTAGCAGAGACTTGGGAGTTAGAGACCTAATATTTAACAAACCGTATTTAATTTTTAAGTTATGAGGAGGAACAGAGGCCAAACCATTCAATTTAGAGGCTTCATGTTTAATTTGAGTTTTACCAACTTTTTGTTTAATCACTTTGGGATTCTTATACATTATATTTTTATTTACTTTGGAGGGAGCAGACAATGATTCTCTGATGGGGAAGACAGGGGCTAAGTTGAGGGATGGCGGATGAAGAGGAGCTGCAGAGAGACGTGTAAGACTGCGACTCTGCTTCCTGGTCCCAACTCTGAGTTGTGAATGTTTTGGAAATTTGGATAAAAATGATGCCAGATTGTTAGATAAAAGAGACGCACCATCCAAAGTGGGATGGACACCGTCTCGTCTAATAAGACCAGGTTTTTCCCAAAATGAGCTCCAATTATCTATGTAGCCCACGTTGTACATTGTACGATGGATATTAGTCCAACCCCACATGCTCCTACATAAAAATGGTTGGCAAAACTTATAGCACCACTTACTGCTCATGGAAAGTACTGCGCCACTCGCATTTGAACGAACTCCTCCTGTGGGCCTGCTCCTATTGAACTTATTTTCTCATGGCGGCATCTATAGGTATTGGCCATTAAAAGTTATCAAATGTGAGTCAGAATCTCAAAAGGCGTGGCCACGGCACCATGGTGAAATTTGACTCCTCCCCTTACAATATCAAACAGCTGTAACTCAAGCAAAACTTGTCCGATGTCCACCAAAGTTTCCATGATGGAAAATAGTCCTGCCCCGAATGTGTCTACATAAAAATACCTGTCAAAATATATAGCGCTACCTAGTGGTTAAAGGAGGAATTGCTGAAACTGTTCTATTTATTAGTCATGTGCCACTTGCCAGAGTGACGTAAAATTTTCTGAGGTTTATCAGACAACGTGGTTAATTTTAACTGCACATCACCTTTAGCATGGCATCACTGCTGTTATCATGGACACACCCTCCTCGCCATTCAATCTGTGATCTTGTTGGGATGGTTGGGAATGACCTGGAGTCATGAAATCTGGAACATAGATTGAGGTGATTGTCATATGTAGTCCTATATGGGTGGCCTACACATAACTGACAGGGAAGTGTTACCATGGTGACATGGTAAAGGTTAACTCCTCGCCATGGAACATCGGAAAGTTGTAGTTTGGACAAACTTTGTCTGATTTTCACCAAATTTTCTACGATGGCTATTAGTCCCACCCCACACGCTCCTACATAAAAATGATTGACAAAAGTTATAGCGCCGCCTACTGCTCAAAGGAAGTACTGCACCAAACTGTTTACTTTATGATTCATGCACCGCATGCCGCAATGATGGGAAATTTTTTGAGCCACTAGGTACAACGGGCGCTGGGGTCCATGGTTGTGCGGGGGGTGAGGGCCCACTTACAGCTGCTTGCAGCTTTAATGTTTTGGGGTTTTTTAGGGCCTGAGCCACTGACAACGTCAGTCGGCGAAAGCCCTATTGTAATTGCTCACGTTTCTTTATTAGGGCCTGAGCCACTGACGTCAGTCGGCGAAAGCCCTATTGTATCCGCTCACGTTTCTTTATTTTTTTTTTTTTTTATTATTATTCTGCCTAAATAATCGCATTTTTCACCCTCTGAACGTTAACCAAAACGCGATTTTTTTTGGCAAACCCCTCTGACCGGGCCAAAAATTCGATAAACTGGAAAAAATATGTGCCCCCCCACCCCTCATTTTTGTGGGTGGGGTCAAACGTACAAGGTCTATGGAGACAGAAGACCATAAACTTTGCCGTAGACACATCAAATTTGGGTGAGGTGTGAATCACCTCAAGACATGCAAAAAACATCATTGTGGCCCATACCCACCGCCAAAAGGAAGGCTGCCATCTTGCCTCAAAGTCGCCCCACCTCCAATTCGGGAAAAAGTCACACCTCGCATTTGAACGCACTTGTCCTAGGGACCTGCTCCAATTGAGTTCATTTTTGCATGGCGGCATCTATAGGCATTGGCCATTAAAAGTTATATAAATTAGGTCAAAATCTCAAAAGGCGTGGCCAGGGCGCCATGGAGAAGATTGACTCCTCCCCTTACAAATTCAACCAGCTGTAACTCCCGCAAAACTTGTCCGATGTTCACAAAACTTTCCATCAAGGAATATAGTGCCACCCCGGATAGAATGACATCAAAATACCGGACAAAAGATATAGCGCCACATAGTGGCTAATGAAAGAATTGCTGAAAACTGTTTTATTTATTACTCACGCACGGCTGGCCAGAATGACGTGAAATTTTCAGAGTTTCATCAGAACACAGAAATGATCATAACTGAACATCAACGTTAGTATGACGTCATACATGTTACGATGGACACGCCCTTTTCGCCATTCAACCCATGAGCTTATGGGGCGGGGTGGGAAGGTCTTGGAGGTCTAAATTTTTCAACATATGTTGAGGTCACTGTCATATGCAGTCCAATATGGGTGGACAACACATAACTTACAGGGAAGTGTTGCCATGGCAACATGGCGACGGTTGACTACACGCCATGAAATTTCGGACAGTTGTATCTTGGACAACCTTTTTCTGATGTCCACAAAACTTTCAATCAAGGAAAATAGTGCCACCCCGGATACAATGACATCAAAATACCGGACAATAGATATAGCGCCACATAGTGGCTAATGAAAGAATTGCTGAAAACTGTTTTATTTATTACTCACGCACGGCTGGCCAGAATGACGTGAAATTTTCAGAGTTTCATCAGAACACAGACATGATCATAACTGACCATCAATGTTAGTATGACGTCATACATGTTACGATGGACACGCCCTTCTCGCCATTCAACCCATGAGCTTATGGGGTGGGGTGGGAAGGTCTTGGAGGTCTAAATTTTTCAACATATGTTGAGGTCACTGTCATATGCAGTCCAATATGGGTGGACAACACATAACTTACAGGGAAGTGTTGCCATGGCAACATGGCGACGGTTGACTACACGCCATGAAATTTCGGAAAGTTGTATCTTGGACAAACTTTTTCTGATGTCCACAAAACTTTCAATCAAGGAAAATAGTGCCACCCCGGATACAATGACATCAAAATACCGGACAAAAGATATAGCGCCACATAGTGGCTAATGAAAGAATTGCTGAAAACTGTTTTATTTATTACTCACGCACGGCTGGCCAGAATGACGTGAAATTTTCAGAGTTTCATCAGAACACAGACATGATCATAACTGAACATCAACGTTAGTATGACGTCATACGTGTTACCATGGACACGCCCTTCTCCCCATTCAACCCATGAGCTTATGGGGCGGGGTGGGAAGGTCTTGGAGGTCTAAATTTTTCAACATATGTTGAGGTCACTGTCATATGCAGTCCAATATGGGTGGACAACACATAACTTACAGGGAAGTGTTGCCATGACAACATGGTGACGCTTGACTACACACCATGACATTTCAGAAAGTTGTATCTTGGACAATCTTTGTCTGATTTTCACTACATATTTGACAGTGGATATTAGTCCCACCCTGAACAGTCCCTACGCCACTGACAGTCTGCCCATGTCACAGACAATAGTTTAGGTTGTGAAATGTTTGGAGATCTGTCCACACTTAAAAGCATACTCTAGTTGTGCTTCTTTGCCATTTTTTCACATAAATTCTCACCTGTTATTAAATTGTGACTTCAGCACATTAGTTTGCTACAAACAAATTTACCACTCTTAACAACTTTTAATTTATTAGAAAAATGTTTCAAACATTATGTTCGCAAGCATGCCCACGTGACAAACACACAATGCATTCTGGGAAGTGAAGTCCGCATGTTACATCAACAGACTACAGCCCACTTTTTGATCATGGCGTAACATCTTCTGTATAATCGTCAAACCACAATTTGCAAGATTTTAGACTACGTAAACCGCAATTTGCAAAACTTAAAAAAAGGTTTTAAACAATATTGATTCGCCCATTATGACGTAGTGTCCATAGAATTCACCAAGTGCATTCTGGGTACGCTCGGAACCGTTTGCGGACATCACGTAAAAGCTGGAGACATCGTCACAAAGCAGACATGGGGGAGTCTTGCTGTGTGGTAAACTGTAATAGTCGTTCTCACAACCGCCGTGGAGAAAAGATAAACCACGGAATAGGCTTTTTTTGTTTTCCAGACTGGAAGAAGAACAGCACAGCTCACGTTTCGGATGTAACGAAGAGGCGACGCCTGGCCTGGATTGCAGCAGTCAGAAGACCCAACGTAACTTTCAAACACGCACCTGTATCGATGGTGGTGTGCTCAAAGCATTTTTATAAAGGTACGTTATGATTTATGGTGTACGTCTGTTGTTAAAACTTGCTTGTGTTGTGGTTAAGACTTGCTTGGTCATAGCTTTTAACCTACATCAGCAGTGCTAAGCTAAACAGAGCTAAGCTAAAGACACTCCGATATCAGAGTAGCTAGAAAAAGTTCCCACTCACACACCTGTGTGAGCGGGTTTAATTTGTTCTACTCCAAAGTATTTTCTTAATTTTTCCTTTGCTTTAACAGCAGACCAGCTTATGAAATGCTAGACTGTGATCCTGACTGGGCACCTTCTCTAAACCTTAGGCATGCAGAGCTTCCAGCTGCCACTCCTGACAGGTTTAACCGCTTATGCAGATGGACAAGATTATGACAAAAAGAATCAGCAGGGCATGCAAGTGATCCTCCCAGCACAGACCTCCAAGATCAGTGGCCACGTGACTGAGATGGATAATGTAGCTCCTTCAGGTCGTCTTTTTTTATTTCACCTATGTTTTTCTTTCTAAAATGTGTCTTGGGATTCCTTTTGATTACAAAATATATTAACTACAGTTGTTTATTGTCCTGATCAGCAACAGATGACACCACACCTCTGGCTGAGATGGAGGAGACGACATCTGATGAAGCAGCACAGATCTGTCAGGCTGATGATGCTCCAGAGGACAATGCACAAGAGCGACAGAACTACAGCAAGTGTCACTGTAGACTTAAAGAATTTTTACTCTTCCAAGAGGAGAACAGAAAGTTAAAGGGAGAGCTCTCCAGAAATACTCTGGATGACAATTTCCTCAAAGATAATCACTCAAAGGTGAAATACTACACTGGGCTTCCATCTTTCAGTTTAATGGCTCTGCTGATGCAATTTTTACCCAGCCTAACAAAGACAGAAAAAAAATCCCAATTTCAAATTCTCCTTTTAACTAACATACATTTGCAGATTAATTTGCCTCTTGAACATATTGCACACCTTTTGGACATAAGCAGACAACATGTGCTATATAAATACACTTGCTTGCTTTGTAACAACATTTGGAATAAAGTACACAATGGCTTACAAACTCCAGCACTTTATTTCAAAGATGGAAAAGTGTAACCATAACCATGACACAATACAAGTATATAAATTGACATGCAAGATCGACATGTATCATTGTTCTACCATGTTATAGCGCATAACTATCTCATGATACAGCACTACTCTAATGCGCATGTCACAAAACCACGGCTGCTGTGGGCTTGGTGCTTCAGAGTCCCCCACATCCTAAATGGAAACACTGACTTTCAGTTTTGGTTATCACAGGCAACCATGTCATCCAGCTCTTCTGGCTGCCTGCAAGTCCACCACACTTCTGCTGTGTTCTGTGCCTGTCTTCTGGGATTGTGTGTGGGACCTGGCTGTAATGCAGTTAGACGTCGTCTTTTGGCCTTCTGGGTGGGTTTATCTGCTGCAGCTTTCCTCTTGTGTTGTGGGGTCAGAGTCAGTAAAGTGACGGGCAACAAGCTCAGGTAGGACAGCTTTAGAAAAAAAGTTCTGCGTAACTGGTAAAAGTGTTTGCTCCCACAGGTCAGAATCTGGTGTGACGCGTACAACAACACAACTTTTTGTGGTCCACACACCAAAATCACAGAAAGGTGAGCCTGTCACAAAGATTTGCGTTTGTACCTGCTGCGACCGGTATTTTCCTAATTGTATGCTGGAGGGGACCATTGTATGTCTTTTGCATTCAAAACTATTAGGTTGTCACGTCTTTAGGCTATCTCTAAGAGCAGCCCTACTTAGGATGTACAGTCTGACAGTCGTTGGGAGGAAGGACCTGCGAAACCTCTCGGTTGTGCACCTAGGATGATGTAGTCTGCTGCTAAATGAACTCCACCGTGCGTTCAGTATGTCCTGCATAGGGTGCAACTCGGACTCCAGCAGAGATGACAGTTTAGCCACCGTCCTTCTCTCTCCTATCTCCTCCACTGGCACAACGCGCTACCCCAGGACAGAGCTAGCTTTCTTCATCTGTTTGTTCAGTCTCTTCCTATCGGCTGCCATAATGCCACTGCCCCAGCAGACCACCGTGTCATACAATGTCTTCAGCAGCGCCCCTTGTACACCAAAAGACATGAGTCTCCTCAGTAGGAACAGCCTGCGCTGTCCCTTCTTGTAGAGTGCGTCAGTATAGTGTGACCAGTCTAGTTCATTGTTCAGATGAACACCCAGGTACTTATAGGATGTCACCATCTCAATGTCTGTTCCCTGTATATTTACTGGTGATGTGAGGTGTTGTCCTGAAATGACAGTGGAGCAACTTCAGCAGACGGACATGACTGAAAGTTTGGAGACATTGTTTTTGGGCACAATGACTACGGCACCTCCACCTAATGCTGCGTGGAAGAAGTCGATTGGAGTAAATGGCCAGCCGGTACTGTTCAAAGCGAGGGAGGACGGGCGGCGGGTTCCGCGGTCGCGCGGGGGGGGCGAAGGCCCGTTTACACCTGCCTGCAGGTTTAATTATTATTTTTCACTATTATTCTGCCTAAATGATCGCATTTTTCACCCTCTGAACGTTAACCAAAACGCGATTTTTTTTGGCAAACCCCTCAGACCCGGCAAAAAATTTGGTAAACTGGAAAACATATGTGCCCCCCCACCCCTCATTTTTGTGGGTGGGGTCAAACGTGCAAGGTCTATGGAGACTGGAGACCATAAACTTTGCCGTAGACACATCAAATTTGGGTGAGGTGTCAATCACCTCAAGACGTGCAAAAAACATCATTGTGGCCCATACCCACCACCAACAGGAAGGCCGCCATCTTGCCTCAAAGTCGTCCCACCTCCAATTCGGGAAAAAAAGTCACACCTCGCATTTGAACGCACTTGTCCTAGGGACCAGATCCAATTGAGCTCATTTTTACATGGGGGCATCTACAGGCATTGCCCATTAAAAGTTATATAAATTAAGTCAAGATCTCAAAAGGCGTGGCCAGGGCGCCATGGCGAAGTTTGACTCCTCCCCTTACAAATTCAACCACCTGTAACTCGGCCAAAACTGGTCCCATGTCCACAAAACTTTCCAGGAAGGAAAATAGTCCCACCCTGAACGCAATGACATCAAAATACTTGACAACTGATATAGCACCACATAGTGGTTAATGAAAGAATTGCTGAAAACTGTTTCATTTATTACTCACAAGCGGCTGGGCAGATTGATGTGAAATTTTCTGAGATTCATCAGAACACAGCCATGATCATAACTGAACATCAACATTAGTATGACATCAAACGTGTTAACATAGACACGCCCTCCTCGCCATTCAATCCGTGACCTTCATGGGAGGGGTGGGAACGTCCTGGAGTCATGAAATTTGGAACATAGGTTTAGGTTACTGTCACATATAGTACAATATGGGTGGACAACACATAACTGACAAGGAAGTGTTGCCATGGCGCCATGGCGAAGTTTGACTCCTCCCCTTACACCTTCAACCACCTGTAACTCGGCCAAAACTGGTCCCATGTCCACAAAACTTTACATGAAGGAAAATAGTGCCACCCCGGACGCAATGACCTCAAAATACCTGACAACCGATATAGCGCCACATAGTGGTTAACAAAAGAATTGCTGAAAACTGTTTTATTTATTAATCACAAGCGGCTGGCCAGAATGACGTGAAATTTTCAGAGATTCATCAGAACACAGAAATGATCATAACTGAACATCAACATTAGTATGACATCATACGTGTTACCATGGACACGCCCTTCTCGCCATTCAATCCATGAGCTTATGGGGAGGGGTTTGACGGTCTTGGAGGTCTAAATTTTTCAACATATGTTGAGGTCAATGTCATGTGTAGTCCAATATGGGTGGACGACACATAACTTACAGGGAAGTGTTGCCATGGCAACATGGCGACGGTTGACTACACGCCATGAAATTTCAGAAAGTTGTATCTTGGACAAACCTTTTCTGATTTCCACCAAATTTTCAAAAATGGATAATATTCCCACCCTGAACATTCCTATATAAAATAACAAAAGTTTTAGCGCCGCCTACTGGTAACAACATTAGACCCTTGTAAATTGGACATACGTTGCACGATTTGCAACAAATTTTATTCGATCAATATTCTCCCGTCCCCGAACTCGTCTATATACAAATAAACAACACTCATAGCGCCCCCTAATGATTAAAGGAAGAATTACTGACGGGCAAAACTTGCCTGATGTCCACAAAACTTTCCATGAAGGAAAATAGTGCCACCCCGGATGCAATGACATCAAAATACCTGACAAAAGATATAGCGCCACATAGTGGTAAATGAAAGAATTGCTGAAAACTGTTTTATTTATTACTCGTGCGCGGCTTGCTAGAATGACGTGAAATTGTCTGAGATTCATCAGAACACAGACATGATCATAACTGAACATCAACGTTAGTATGACATCATACGTATTACCATGGACATGCCCTCATCACCATTCAATCCATGAGCTTATGGGGAGGGGTGGGAAGGTCTTGGAGGTCTAAATTTTTCAACATATGTTGAGGTCACTGTCATGTGTAGTACAATATGGGTGGACAACACATAACTTACAGGGATGTGTTGCCATGGCAACATGACGACGGTTGACTACTCGCCAAGAAATTTTGGAAAGTTGTATCTTGGAAAAAGTTTTTCTGATTTTCATCAAATTTTCGACAATGGATAATAGTCCCACCCTGAACACTCCTATATAAAATAACAAAAGTTTTAGCGCCTCCTAGTGGTAACAACATTACACCCTTGTAAAATGGCCAAACTTTGTACGATTTGCAACAAATTTTATACGATCAATATTCTCCCTTCCCCGAACTCGTCTATATACAAATAATAAACAAAACGCATAGCGCCCCCTAATGATTAAAGGAAGAATTACTGATGACTTTTTTTAAAATTTTTATCTCACCAGCTTAACAAAATTACATGAGGGAATGACTTGGGCTCATTGATAGTACATGTACATAGTAGAGAACTGTTTCCAGGGCGACTGGCGTGCTTCAGTGGCTTTCTCGTCAAACAAAACATGACAGTTACAGCTCAGACAATTCTCGCCTGATTTGGAAAAATCTTTGCACAAATCATACTGATCCCACTCTGAACATGTCTGTATATCAATATTCACAAAACTGTCACACCCACACCTACTGCTGACATGACGTACTGCACAAAATTGTTTCTAATTTTGCACAAAGACCAGTAGTCATGATGACATGACCTTTTCAGGGGTTCCTCAGAGTGCATTGGACTATCCTCGGTGGAAGTCACTTTTGTCCTGCGATAAGCACAGTTGCCATGAAAACCCATTCCTTGCCAATTAATATGTTTTATACTTTGGAGGGTTGGGAATGTCCAAGAGTCACCAAATGTGGAACGTAAGTCAACATGACTCTCTTCAGTAGTTCTGTGGTTTCTGCAACATGTACCTGAAAGGTAAGTGTTACCATGGCCACATGTCCGAGTTTACCTGATCACAATATGTTGGATAGTTGTAATTTGGACAAAATGTGTCAGACTGTCACCGGAATTGCGATGATGGAGATTAATCCCGCTCCGCACATTTGCCCCACCCACAAAAATGAGTGGTGGAGGTGCACATATCTTTTCCACTTGACCTATTTTGTTGCCGGAATTGCTATGATGGAGATTAGTCCCATTCTGCGCACTTACTTCTACATAAAAATATTTGTCATACATTTGCGGATTAATTTGCCTCTTGAACATATTGCACACCGTTTTGACATAAGCAGACAAAATGTGCTATATAAATACACTTGCTTGCTTTGTAACAATTTTTCCAATAAAGTACACAATGGCTTACAAACGGCAGCTCTTTATTTCAAAGATGCAAAACTGTAACCATAACCATGACACAATACAAGAATATAAATTGACATGCATGATCAATATGTATCATTGTTCTACCATGTTATAGCGCATAACTGTCTCATGCTACAGCACTACTCTAATGCACACGTCACAAAACCACGGCTGCTGTGGGGTTTTTAAAAGGAAGAATTGCTGAAAATTTTTTTCTCTCTTTTTCTCTCACTAGCAGAAAAAAAAATGCATGAAGGAATCACTAGGGCTGATTGACAGTACGTGTAGATAGTACAGAACTGTTTCCATGGCGACCAGCGTGCTTCAACACACACAGTGCAGAGCATTGTAGCTAGATGGAATAATATGTAGATATATAAACACCCAGTGCGGAGCATTGTAGCTAGATGGAATAAATATGTAAATATATATACACACAGTGCAGAGCATTGTTGCTAGATGGGATGAAACAGCACAACCGTCTACTTAGTTATCCTATATGGTATGATTATGTACCCATACATATTCTCACCCTCCATAGCGACCGGTATTTTCCTAATTGTATGCTGGAGGGGACCATTGTATGTCTTTTGCATTCAAAACTATTAGGTTGTCACGTCTTTAGGCTATCTCTAAGAGCAGCCCTACTTAGGTTGTACAGTCTGACAGCCGTTGGGAGGAAGGACCTGCGAAACCTCTCGGTTGTGCACCTAGGATGATGTAGTCTGCTGCTAAATGAACTCCACCGTGCGTTCAGTATGTCCTGCATAGGGTGCAACTCGGACTCCAGCAGAGATGACAGTTTAGCCACCGTCCTTCTCTCTCCTATCTCATCCACTGGGACAACGCGCTACCCCAGGACAGAGCTAGCTTTCTTGATCTGTTTGTTCAGTCTCTTCCTATCGGCTGCCATAATGCCACTGCCGCAGCAGACCACCGTGTCATACAATGTCTTCAGCAGTGCCCCTTGTACACCAAAAGACCTGAGTCTCCTCAGTAGGAACAGCCTGCGCTGTCCCTTCTTGTAGAGTGTGTCAGTATAGTGTGACCAGTCTAGTTCATTGTTCAGATGAACACCCAGGTACTTATAGGATGTCACCATCTCAATGTCTGTTCCCTGTATATTTACTGGTGATGTGAGGTGTTGTCCTGAAATGAGAGTGGAGCAACTTCAGCAGAGGGACATGACTGAAAGTTTGGAGACATTGTTTTTGGGCACAATGACTACGGCACCTCCACCTAATGCTGCGTGGAAGAAGTCGATTGGAGTAAATGGCCAGCAGGTACTGTTCAAAGCGAGGGAGGACGGGCGGCGGGTTCCGCGGTCGCGCGGGGGGGCGAAGGCCGTTTACACCTGCCTGCAGGTTTAATTTTAACTTTTTTTTTCTTGTCCATCTAAGATCTCATTTTGGGGGAAGTGAACGTGCATGAAAACGCACCATTTTTTGCAGGGACCTCAAGACTGGCAAAAACTTGAATATTTGGAGGAAATATAAATGACCCCACAAAAATAGCTCTAAAGGGCCACCTAACATGTGAAGTCAATGGGGACTAGCACATGCTTACTTTTGCACAGAAAGATGAAAATTGGGAGAGATATTTATCATGTCAAGACATGCAAAAAACTCCATAGAAGAGATGGTCTACACCCAACAGGAAGTCGGCCATTTTGGCAGGATGTGGCTGTAACCTGATTTCCACCTCACGCATTTGATCGCACTCGTTCTTGGGTTTTTGTCCGATTGAGCTCATTTGTGGTGATAATCATCTAAACCCACGTGCCATTAAAAGTTGTTGAAAACTTTTCTAAAAGATCAACGGTTTGGCCGTAGGGGCATATCAAAGTTTGATGCCTCACCATGATCATTCTATGACCATTCTGACAGCAATAACTCTGATATGCATTGTCGGATTTCAACCAAATTCAATATTATGGATATCAGTCCAATTCCAAACAGTTCTATAGAACAATATTCATAAAAATCTACAGCACCACCTAGTGGTTAAAGGAAGAATTGCTGGAAACTGTTTTATTTATTACTCATGCGCCACTTGCCAGAATGACGTGAAATTTTCTGAGATTCATCAGACCACAGGGATGATCATAAGTGCACATCATCTTTACCATGATGTCAGACTTGTTATCATGGTCCCGCCCTCCTTGCCATTCAATCCCTGATCTTGTGGGGAGGGTTGGAAAGGCCCTGGAGTCATGAAATTTTGAGCATAGGTAGAGGTGACTGTCATCTGTAGTTCTATATGGGTCCACAACACATAAGTGATAGGTAAGTGTTACCATGGCAACATGGCGAAGGTTGACTCCTCACCATGGAACATCGAAAAGTTGCACCTTGGACAAACTTCATCCGATTTTCACCAAATTTCCTACGATGGATACTAGTCCAACCCCGCATGCTCCTACATAAAAATGGTTGACAAAACTTATAGCACCATCTACTGCTCATGGGAAGTACTGCGCCACTCGCATTTGAATGAACTCCTCCTGGGGGCCTTCTCCCATGGAACTCATTTTCACATAGCGACATCTACAGACATGGGCCATTAAAACTTATCAAATGTGAGTCGCAATCTCAAAAGGTGTGGCCACGACACCATGGCAAAGTTTGACACCTCCCCTTACAACATCAACCAGCTGTAACTCAAGCAAAACTTGTCCGATGTCCACCAAAGTTTCCATGATGGAAAATAGTCCCGCCCCGAACGCGTCTACATAAAAATACCTGACAAAAGATATAGCGCCACCTAGCTATTAAAGAAAGAATTGCTGAAAACTTTTATTTATTAATCACGTTCCACTTGCCAGGATGACGTGAAATTTTCCGAGATTCATCAGACCACAGGGATGATCATAACTGCACATCAACTTTAGCATAACGTCAGTCTTGTAACCATGGACACGCCCTCCTCGCCATTCAATCCGTGATCTTGTTGGGATGTTTGGGAACAACTTGGAGTCATGAAATCTGAAACATAGGTTGAGGTGACTGTCATATGTAGTCCTATATGGGTGGGCTATAGCACCACCTACTGCTCACAGGAAGTACTGCGCCAAATGGGTTACTTTATTATTCACGCAGCGCTTGCCACAATGACGGGAAATTTTCTGAGCCAGCTAGGTATGACGGGCGCTGGGGTCCACGGTTGTGTAGGGGGCAAAGGTCCGCTTACAGCTGCTTGCAGCTTTAATTAGGGCCCGAGCCACTGACAAAGTCACTGGGCGAGAGCCCTATTCTAATTGTTAGAATCTTTTTCTTTTTTTTTTTTCTTCTCCATCTAAGATCTCTTTTTTGGGGTAGTGAACATGCATGAAAACTCATCATTTTTTACAGGGACCTCAAGACTGGTGTAAAATTTAATATTTTGGAGGAAATATGAATGACCCCACAAAAATGGCTCTACAGCGCCACCTAACATGTGAAGTCAAAGGGGAGTGGCACACGTTTACTTTTGCGTAGAAAGATGAAAATCAGGTGAGATGTTTATCATGTCAAGACATGCAAAAAACTCCATAGAAGTGAAGGTCTACACCTAACAGGAAGTCAGCCATTTTGGCAGGAAGTGGCTGTGACCTGATTTCCACCTCGCTCAGTTGACACGCATTTGATCATACTCATCCTAGGGTTTTTGTCTGATTGAGTTCATTTGTGGTGACAATCATCAATACCCATGTGCCATTAAAAGTTATTGAAAATTTTTCCAAAAGTTCGACAGTTTGGCTGTAGGGGCATGGCAAAGTTTGATGCCTCGCCATGATCATTCTATGACCATTCTGACGGCAATAACTCTGGTATGCATTGTTGAATTTCAACCAAATTCAATATTATGGATATCAGTCCAATTCCAAACAGTTCTATAGAACAATATTCATAGAAAACTACAGTACCACCTATAGGAGGCAGAAAGTTTTAAATCAGAAAGTTTGCATCATGTTGTTTTATTAATGCCTCGGGAATGGAATGTCGGACCAAGATAGGTATGATGTATGTGGGTATGCCTCCGAACAATTACAGCGATGAATATTCATGAGTAGCAATAGTGCCCTCTCCTGGAGACATGAAGGTTACACCAAAGGTTTTCTTCAATATTTCTGAAATAAATTGTCTGGATGGTACCATTTATGGTGACAATCATCCATACCCATGTGCCATCAAAAGCTGTTGAAAACTTTTCCAAATGCCCGACGGTTTGGCGGAAGGGGTGTGGCCAAGTTTGCAGTATCGTCATCACCCTTCCAATGGCTTTTACTCTGGCATACATTGACTGATTTCAACCAAATTTTGTGTGGTGAATAGGTAGCCAATACTGATAATTTCTATAATAAAGAATGACACATAGCGACAGCGCCCCCTACCACCAATGGACAGGAAATTGCCATAACCCACATGTAGAATGTCCGATTGCTGCTAAACTTTATATATTTGATAGTCAGACCCAGAAAATTTTTTTTATAATGATAACAAACATAGCTATAGCGCCCCCTAAGAAAAAACAAAGCTTTTTAACCACTTGCGCTCCGTTGTTCCGCGGGCGGGCAAGTCTCTGCGTCCTATGACGCACAAGGGCGCGCGAGAGCGCGCTCGTGCGCCCTCGGCGCATGATGCATGATAAGGATATTGATGGTGATGGTGTAGGTGGTGTGCCCTCCAAGCGCCACTGAAAAAAAAATCTGCAAACGCAGCCGCGAACAGATTAGTTCATCTGATTGACCTCTCATTCGACTAATAAGAGCCTTGAATTGGATTTCTGAAACCTTGAGGAGCCAATGAATGAAAATCTAGGAAGGAGGACCCGCCTACTGTGAACGCAGGAGCCAATTGAAGCACAGAAATTCTGGCTGGGTGAAGCAATATTTACTGCTGCAGAAGGACTCTGTACAAATCTACTACATACCCAGGCTCACCCAGCAGCATGGAAAACACCCACAAGTGGGACCTGCACTCATTCCAGCAGAATAGACGGAGGCCGACGACAAAAGTCGTAAATCATTCGCCAAAATGGCAATAATGGAATTATGTTGATCGGGATCCACGAGCGGAGCAGCGTCGCGTTCGTCTGACACGTGGGAAGAGCTGTTCGCCACGACTCTGCTGCTTTGAAGAGGTAAGGTGTTATAAGCTAAATTATTATTTATCCCTGAAAACTGTAATCCAAAAATGACTTTTGACCGATCGGTAAATTACAACTGTACTACGCACGAAGTGCATGCGCCGCGATAAACGGTTCATTTGCCGTGTTCGGACCGTGAACGCCCTTCCCTCCCCGCTGCAGAAGAGGAGCGGGGGGGGGGGGGGGGGCACGGTCCGAACGCTCCTCGGTCCGCGGGAGGAAGCATATCAGTCTATTCCATCATGTAGTGATGGCCCTCTTCTGTAGCGAGGAGGGGGGGCGTTCACGGTCCGTTCACGGTCCCCCCCCCACACACACACACACAGTAGCGAGGGGGGGCGGGCCGCTGTGAAAACATGCAAGGAAAAAAAAAAAAAAGAAAAAAAGAGTGTATTCCGTCATGTAGCGAGGGCCGAATTTGGTCCTCGGTAGCAGGGGGGGGGGGAACGACCCCCCGCCCACACACACACACACAGACACAGCCCTGAGTGTGACCTTTCATTAGAGCCTAAAATGAAGATTCTACATTGAATTATTCAAAAGTTACAGACGTTTTTCCAAACTGTGCCATTTGGCACAATTTGGCACAGTTCCATAACGCCTGGGAACTACCTGAGAACAAAGCTGTGTAAAATATTCATTTTTTGTGGTATTGTTACCAAATTTGGATCTCAGCTGGATAACACTTGGTTCTACATTTCTGTTGCATTTTCCAGCCGGATCGGACAGCTGTGTGTTATTTACAAGCATTTGTATCCAAAAAAACACTGTGTCCAAATTTTTTTTCTTCAAGTTCAGTATGTTTAGATGACTGTAACTCAGTGGCCGGAGCACGTAGAGAGATTATGTTTTTTTTTGCCAAAAAATTCAAAGTGTTTTCTTTTAAATGAGACCAACCCCATGAAGATGCTGCAAATGGTTGAATAACAGCTTTCGATTTACTTTGGGCACGTTTTTTTTTGGCATTTTTAGGAAAATTGCCTGGAGTGCAAGTGGTTAACTCAGGCATACTTTGTCCAAATTCAACCAAATTTTGTGTGGTGCATCGGTAGCCTACACTGAACCTTTGTATAAGGAAAAATGACATAGCTATAGCGCCCTCCACCCAGCAGAAAAAAAACAAAGCCTTATAACTCTGAAATACTTAATCCAAATTCAACCAAATTTTGTGTGGTTAATAGGTAGCCAATACTGATAATTTCTAGTCACAGCCAGAAAAGATTTTTGTTATGATAACAAACATAGCTCTAGTACCCCCTAGGAAAAAAATAAAGCTTTTTAACTCAGGCATACTTAGTCCAAATTCAACCAAATTTTGTGTGGTGCATGGTTAACCAAGACTGAACTTTTCTATAATGAACAATGACACATAGCTCCAGCGCCCCTAGCAGAAAAACAAAGCTTAATAACTCTAGTATACTTTGTCCAAAGTTAACGAAATTTAGCATGTTGAATAGGCACCCATTGGTGAACATTTTTATAATATACAATGAGATGCAGCAGTAGTACTACTGCCAATGGACAGGAAGTTGTCATAACTCACACATATATCATCCAGATGCATCCAAACTTGATATACTTGGTACTAGTACCACCCAGAACAGATTTATATGACTATACCACATATAGCTATAGTGCCACCTATTTTTTAAAAAAAAATTACAGCGATGGCATAGCTTGTCTAAATTCAAACAAATTTCCTGGTGAAATTTTCACAAGAAGTGGCCTTTAAGCTATGGACAAACAGATTTTTTAGGTAATCCATGAGCTTATACAGTACCTCTGCAGATGTCCTCTTTTGCAATGTACAGATGGACAGATGGATGGACTGATGATGGATGGCAGTATGGACGGATGGATGGGCGAAGGGATTGATGGACGAATGGATGGCATTACAAAAGGATGGACGGAAAAAGAGCGGGAGGGAGAGATTTGGGGAGGGAGGGATGGAGCCTGCAGAGTTACGCGCTCTGAGTGGCAAGGCTGAGGTCTATCAAGGACGCGAGGGCCCATTTATCGCTGCTCACAGCTTTAATTTAAATTTAAATTGGCACGGGTGAGAATGAAAAGGAAAAGTTTTTGTGTTTCATTGTATGGGTGAAACTATGGAACAGTTTGAATGTGGAATTAAAGAAATGCACAAACATCACACAGTTCAAAAATATGTACATAGGGATGATCACCAAGTAAAAGGAGAAGGTGTTTCATTGGCACTTGGTATGCACATTGGTTTTGTTTTTTTGTTTTTTTATCTTGTTTTTGTTTGTTTGTTTGTTTGTTTCTTTGTTTTGACTCTTTTTTGCTCTTGTTCTATGGTCAGATCTCTCTGGCATCCTCATCTCAAAGAGGCGATGGTTAGCGCGTCAAGGGTTGGAGCAGCACCTGGAATGACTATACAGCCCAATCCTTGAGTGGCAGTCTTTGGAGCAGTTGGCACAGATGAAGATTGATGGTGCACATGCTGATGCTGCGCGTTCTTTCCTCGCCGCACCCTTTGTCGCCATCTGGACTCTCGTGTTCGCTTCCATCTTGAGAACACCCTCTTTGACACTGTGGCGCCAGGTGACTCAATCTTTGGCAATAACCTCCCAGTTTTTGGTGTTGATCTGTGCACACTGCATGTCGCATTTGCAGACATCTTTAAAATGCAACAGCGGTTGGCCCACACGGCGGATGCCCACCCACAGTTCTCCATAAAGGATTTCTCTCGGCAGATGGTCAGGCTCCATGCGGTGCACGTGGCCGAGCCACCATAGTCGTCTCTGGCTGAGAAATGCAGGGATGCTTGGCAAGTCAGCGCACTCAAGGACCTCGGCGTTGGGGACTCTGTCCTGCCTCTTGATGTGCATAAAGCGCTGAGGACAGCAGAGGTCGAACCCTTTTAATCGCTTCTCCTGCCTGGCATAGGCTGTCCAGGACTCGCTGCCATACAGGAGAGTGGACAGGACGCAAGCTTGGTATACGAGTAACTTGGTCTTCAAACTCAGCAGATTGTTGTTCCACACACGCTTGATGAGTTTGGCCATGACAGCAGCTGCTTTGGCAATTCTGGAGCTGATCTCGGTGTCCAGCGAGAGCATGTTTGAAACAGTGGACCCTAGGTAGGTGAAGGTGTCCACAACCTCCAGCTGTGTGTTGTCAATGGTAATGACAGGAGAGGAGACAGCATCTTGCGCCGTGATGTTGGTTTTCTTAAGGCTGATCATGAGCCCAAACTCCTTGCAGGCGTGGGACAGTTTGTTGACCAGGTGCTGCAGGCCCTCCTTGCTGTGTGATGCTAGAGCAGCATCGTCTGCAAACAGCAGTTCACGTATGAGGACTTTGTAGACTTTGGTTTTAGCACAAAGTCTTGCGATGTTGAGGAGTTTTCCATCTGATCTCGTGCAGACGTAGACACCTTCAGGACTGTTGACGAAGGCATAGTGGAGGAGCATTGAGAAAAAAAAGAGAGTCGGTGCTAGAACGCAACCCTGCTTCACTCCACTGCTGACTGGGAAGGCATCTGAGGTGGCTCCATAAAAGCAAACCGTACTATGCATGTCCATGTGGAAGGAGGAGATGATTGCAAGGAGCTTTGGGGGACAACCGATCTTTCGCAGGATCTGGAAGAGCCTGCTTTGACTAACTAAGTCAAAGGCTTTGGTCAGGTCCACGAACGCAAGGAACAATGGCTGCTGCTGCTCTCGACACTTCTCCTGCAGCTGACAGAGGGAGAAGATCATATCCACTGTGGACCTTCCGGCTTTGAAGCCACACTGGGACTCAGGATAGACTCACGAAGCGAGGCTCTGCAGGTGGAACAGGGTGACCCAGGCAAAGACTTTGCCAACTATGCTCAGAAGAGAGATGCCGTGGTAACTGTTGCAGTCACTGCGGTTGCCTTTGTTCTTATACAGCGTGACTATGTTGGCATCTCTCATATCTTGGGGAATGTGACCTTGCTCCCAGCAAAGGCAGAGGAGATCATATAGTGGTTGTAAGATGGCTGTTTTCCCATGTTTCAGAACTTCTGGGGGGATATCGTCTTTCCCTGGCAAGGCAGTCTATGGCATATTATTCGGGTGGCCTGCCCAAGTCCCAGAACCGGGGAAACAGTACCTCAGGCAGCCGGCCCAGGTCGCCAAACCAGCGAAACAGACCTTCAGGTGGCCGGCCCGCATCTTTAGACCACCAGGACCAGAGGGGGGGGCCCGGAGGCAGCTTCCCTACCGAGAGGCACAACGAGGGAAAGCTGGACTGAATGAAAGGGACCCCAGCGGCGTCCAGTGGTGAAGAATGGGGGGGACAGGGGGGAAATGGGGAACCAGACCAGTGTCAGGTGGAAGTGGATCTGCAGCTCCCTTACCGACCTCGAACCGGGCCAGTGCAGCACCCTCGGTGGACCCCGACCAGGCCAGCGCAGCACCCTCAGTGGACCCCGACCGGGCCAACGCAGCACCTGGGGTGACCTCCAAAAACAAACCTGGAGCCTCGACAAAAACGGCCGGAACTGACTCATCTCCGGTGACCCTGGGAGAAGGCTCAGACAAAGACGGAGAACAGGGGTCAGGGGCAGCAGCAGAGCCCAGCGAGATGAGCTCAGATGCAGCAGCCGGCTGCACCCGGCTCTTCTCCCCAAGAGACAGGCAAGAATGCTCCAAGACAGAAAGTAAGAAGACAAAATAGAGCACTTGCCTGATCTCAAGCTCTATCGCTGTCCAGGACTCCGACGATCCAGACTCGATGATCTGGAGGTCCATTTCCGGTTCCCACTCGACTGCAGTGGCCTCCGCAGCCAGCATGATGGTCTCCACAGTCCGATAACCCCCTGGTGCTGAAACCCATGCCGATGGCCCACTCGTTGTGGTGGCAGGGGATCGATTGCCTGCTGGAGCTGACTGCTGCTCCGCGGAGACCTGGGGACGCTTTGTCGTCGACACAGGCTCCATCTGACAGTCAGCCCTCCTCCTCTGCCCATCGGCTGCGGGGCTGGAACCAGGCTCTCCAGAGCCGCAGGCTCCTCCTCCGTCCAACAGTCTATTCCTGGCACCGGGGGACGCTCGGAGAGAAGGGGAGGAAACGCAGAGGTAGCAGGTTTAATTTCAATGGCTGCAGCAGGTGGTGGGAGCTCAGAGGACTGTGAACCCTGAGCTCCACCCCCAGGAATCAGACAAGGTAATTCATCAAACAGAGATTGAGAATGAAAAAACACATGGAACGATGGTGACTGCTGCAGTGAGCTTGCTTCTTCCTTTTCCCATAGGAATGGTGATGGAGGACCCCCCCCCCCCCCCGGAAGACAATGAGGAGCCGCCCCAATAGGATCAATGACGGGCGGAGCCAGACCAGGAATCACAGAGCTCACAGCAGCTGAGGGGAGCACCGAGGAGGAGGGAGGAGCAGCTGAGGCAGCCTGGGGACGTGGAGCTGACGGAACAGTGGGAAAAGATGACCCAGAGGCTGAGGCTGCTATTTTCATCTTCCGTCATGACGCAGGGAAAACAGCTGGCTGGGAGGCGGAATTTCTTTGGCGGCCCGGGACAGGATCCAGACGGGAACCTTGCGAAGGATTGGCCAGGTCAGGAGACTCCTTCTCTTCGGAACGGCCGTATCCTGGGGAGGAGATAGATCACTGGGCCGGGCAGTGACATCTTCTGGGCTGGAGGCAAGGCTAAATTCAGGTCAGGGAAGCGCCGCTGCTGTAGCAGAAACTGAGGCCAACAGCTCGGCGTACTCAGGATAATTATTCAGTCCAGGATTAGCCTCCACCAGTCTAACAGCCGCCACAACGTTCTTTAAGGTTCTGCTGGGATGGAAGGAAGAGTGTGCTTCAGCCACACGTCCCCTGATGACTCAGCTGCCCACTGTTCCTCTCACTGGGACCCCAGCTGCCCTCTTCCTCTGCTGTATTGGGAGACGGCTCTTCGATGACACAGAATCTTGGGGCTGGATGCATAGCAGGAACCCGATCCCGGGCAAGAAGTGGGGATGCCTCACCATCTGCTCCGTCTTCGGCTTCCTGCTGGGACTCTTCACCAGCCCATGATTCTTCTGCTGAAGTGCCGCAAGTGCAGCCATCCTTTCCCTGCCCTCGGCGCGCTCGGCCAGGTGAGGATGGCGCTTTACTGCCGCCTCTGCAAGGTCCAGGTACCAGTGTGCATTTCTGGAGGTGGCAAACATACAAGCATTGGAAAGGAGGCCATCAATATACATCAGAGCCTGGACAAGCTCGAAGCCCAGGCTCATAGGATACCCAGTCCTTGATGACGCCATCTCTCCAAATAACACTGGCACCCGGAAAAGGGGGAAAAAACTCAAGCCCAAAAACAAACTTACTGTGGCTGGCACCTCGCTTGGCTGTGATCTACTGTCATGTCTGCCCCTTCAGAGCAGGAATGAGGCGCCAAATGCCAACTGAAAGTTTGCTTGTTTATTAAAGAAGACACAAAATAATGAGCCATGTGGGGCAAAACACAAACACTAAACTTAGGCACAAATAAAAAGTACTAACACAAATACAAGAAGGTAGCGAGGGCGGAACCTGACGCTATGGAATAACACTTACAGATATAAAGTAGCAAGGAAGGAAACTGGAGCCAGGCATAGGGACTCCAGTCTACATGGGTGTAGGTCGCAGCGAGGAGTGAGCCCAGCTGCTCCCTTAAATACTGAAGACGAAAGGAAATTAAACAAACAGGAGAGGAGGAAACGTAATTGCAAACCAAGATCAGCTGTGACAGTGCCGGCTCGACTTTGACAGATGGAAGTCGGCCACGGCGCTGTCACAGTAAAAGCCCTGAGAGAACCAATAATAACTGAGCAGAAAAAAGGGAGAAAAAAATCGAGAATACTGAGTGGCCCGGGCACGGAAAACCTCTGCGCTCGTATCACCACAATTTTTCATTTTTTTGTATGTTTGTCACACTTAAATGTTTCAGATCATCAAACAAATTTAAATATTAGACAAAGATAACACAAGTAAACACAAAATGCAGTTTTTAAATGAAGGTGTTTATTATTAAGGGGAAAAAAATCCAAACCTATATGGCCCTGTGTGAAAAAGTGATTGCCCCCTAAACCTAATAACTGGTTGGGCCACCCTTAGCAGCAACAACTGCAATCAAGCATTTGCGATAACTGGCAATGAGTCTTTTACAGTGCTGTGGAGGAATTTTGGCCCTCTCATCTTTGCAGAATTGTTGTAAATCAGTCACATTGGATGGTTTTCGAGCATGACCCCCCTTTTATGGTCATGCCACAGCATTTCAATCAGATTCAGGTCAGGACTTTGATTAGGCCACTCCAAAGTCTTCATTTTGCTTTTCTTAGGCCATTCAGAGGTGGATTTGCTAGTTTGTTTTCAATCATTGTCCTGCTGCAGAACCCAAGTGCACTTCAGCTTGAGGTTACGAACAGATGGCTGGGCATTCTCCTTCAGGACTTTTTCGTTGACAGCAGAATTCATGGTTCCATTTACCACAGCAAGTCTTCCAGGTCCTGGAGCAGCAAAACAGCCCCAGACCATTACACTACCACCACCATATTTTACTGCTGGTATGATGTTCCTTTTCTGAAATGATGTGTTACTTTTACACCAGATGTAATGGGACACACACCTTCCAAAAAGTTCAACTTTTGTCTCGTCAGTTCACAGAGTATTTTCCCAAAAGTACTGGGGATCATCAAGATGTTTTCTGGCAAAACTGAGACAAGCCTTTATCTTCTTTTTGCTCAGCAGTGCTTTTCATTTTGGAAGTCTGCTATGCAAGCCATTTTTGCCCAGTCTCTTTCTTATGGTGGCATCATGAACACTGACCTTAACTGAGGCAAGTGAGGCCTGCAGTTCTTTGGATGTTATTGTGCTGGTCTTTTATGACTTCTTTGATGAGTGGTCGTACTTTGATTTAAGATGGTGACGAGAGGCTGGAACTTCGAATCCCGAACCTAGACTTGCTGCTAAAACTGTGAAAAAGACTTTGGTTGCTTTCCAGCAAATGTAAGTAATATCTGTAAGACGAGAACTAAGCTTCCCTGGAGAAGGTTTAGGCTCCGTTTTTAAATTTAAATAGTATTTAAAAGAACGGAGAGTCAAGCTAAAACCAGCTAGCTTAACTAGCTTAGCCACTCCTGTTTCATCTTCAAGCTGTGTTCATCTCCAGTTTATTTTAGCATTTTCTCTTAATGCTTCATTTCTGAGAACAACTGAGGTTCAGAGGAAAACGTGACATGTGATCAGTAAGCAGGCTACAGTTGAATTACATGGACTGAAGTATTTTACCCAAAAAGCAGGAGCAGAAAATCAATCGTGGCATTTTGGGAACAGGTCAAGTGGACCCCTGACAAAGTGAGCACCTCAAGTGGACCCCGGGGTCCAATCTGGACATGTACAAGTACATTTTTAATCCAGTGATTTACAGACTGATTCAGAGCTTTTTAAAGCCTCATTCAGAACATTCTAGTCCCACATAGCTATTGTGTGGATTTTCAACTGGGTTCAGCCAGCGGTGACAAGCAGCAGTGGTGGAGAAAAGTCTTTTAGAAACAGAAACAGAGCCAAAACCTTCTCCGGGTCAGTTTAGTTGTCATCTTACATCTATATACGTATATATATATATATATATATATATATATATATATATAGTGGAGAGTTGTGAAGGACGAGACTGAGTGTATTCCTCAGGTTCAGCTTTATTCACAATGACATTCTCCAATATTCAAAAGCAGAAAAAGAGGATGAATCTTCCCACATCTGTCCTTTTATACCAGGACATCAAACATACAATCACATGGTGCTTAATCAAACATACAGTCACATGGTACTTAATCCCAGTCACAATGTATCTTCCCCCGATCTTAACACCATCCACCTCCTAGTCTCCGGTCCGTCAGGAAATCTCTCAAGGCCATCTCCTTGAAACAAAAGCCAGATCTCACACCCTCCCGTTACCTCTGGAAGGCTCAGTCCCTTTGTTCCCCCTGAGACGTGAAAGTATACAATAAGCATACAGTGATATATCTGTGGAGCATTTTGAAACCAACATATGTGCATATATGTGTGCCACATTAACCCCCCCCCCCCCAAACGTCTAAGATGGAACAAATGTAATACAGTTTGCAAGTCATGGTCACATTATTACACATCAGTCCAAATGTTGCTTGGGCCTCAGTCGCCTCCCATATCTGCTGTAAGCAGGCTTTACCACCCCCCGCGGCGTCATCCCGCTGTGGAGCTGCTGTTTGAGGATTAGAACTGTTAGTCAATCTCTGTGGGTGTTCTGGGGAATGCTCGCTAGGGGGTCTGGCCGCGCCAAGGAGGGTCTCGCCAACTGCACCACTTCGACAGCCAGCACAAAAGCGGGTTTGAGACTGTTTATTACAAATCATTCTTTCCTGCCCCCCAAATCTAGCAAAAAATGCTTGTCCCCTGTTCCAGCACTCTGTATGGTCCGTCATAAAGGTGGGAGTAAGGGGTGGGCGGTGTGCATCATGTCTGACAAAAACAAACTCCGCATTTTTTAAAGCTTTAGCACAAAAACGCGCGGGGAGGCTGTGATGACTGGCCAGGAAGCGTGCTCGCTCCCGTTCGCTCTGCAACTGCTGAGCGGCAGGGGGGGGCACTCTGGCGCAGGATTATCCGGGAGAAAACCCCCGGGCAGCCGGAGAGGCTGCGCAAAAACCAACTCAGCTGGGGAGGCTTTTAAATCCTCTTTAGGTGCAGAACGCAACCCCAATAAAACCCAAGGTAGCCTGTCCACCCAATTTGCATCCGTAAGCGACGCTCTGAGGGCTGCTTTCAATGACCTATGGAAACGTTCGCATAAACCATTAGCCTGCGGGTTGTATGCGGTAGTGCGGTGGATCGTTATCTCCAGGCTGCGGGCCATCGCTGACCAGAGCTCGGAAACAAATTGAGGACCTCTGTCAGACGTAATGTCCAACGGAACTCCGAAACGCGCTACCCATGCTGTTAGAAACGCGCGTGCCACCTCCTCGGCTGTGGTTGATGCCAGTGGGACCACTTCCAGCCAACGCGTGGTGCGGTCCACCATTGTCAAAAGGTGTGTGCACCCCTGTGACGGCGGGAGGGGGCCTACGAGGTCGACATGCACGTGATCGAATCGCTTAGCCGGGATGTGAAAAAGCTCCAAGGGAGCTCTAGTGTGTTTGTGTACTTTGGCTCGCTGACAAGCCACGCAGGCTGTTGCCCACTCCTTGACTTGCTTGCGCAGGCACGGCCATACAAATTTCTCTCCTACCATTTTGACCGATGCGCGCACCCCCAGGTGCGCCAGAGAATGAATCGAGTCAAAAACACGGCGGCGCCACGTGGTCGGCACGAGCGGGCGCGGTCGTCCCGTGGAGACATCGCAGATTAGGGGGGGGCATACCATCTTATAGCACCCTGTTCTCCAGCCTTAACCCTGTTGGTCCAGACTGGAGCGCGCACACGTCCGCGTCGGCAACTTGATCCGCGGCCATGGCTGCATAATCTATCCCTACGCGGACTGGGGCCGCGCGCACTTCCGCGTCGCTAACCAGGTCCGCGGCTGTGGCTGCAAAATCTACCTCTGCGTGGGCTGGAGGGTGGGCGGTGTGCATCATGTCTGACAAAAACAAACTCCGCATTTTTTAAAGCTTTAGGCACAAAAACGCGCGGGAAGCTGTGATGAACTGGGCCAGGAAGCGTGCTCGCTCCCGTGTCGCTCTGCAACTGCTGAGCGGGGGGGGGGCACTCTGGCGTAGGATTATCCGGGAGAAAACCCCCGGGCAGCCGGAGAGGCTGCGCAAAAACCAACTCAGCTGGGGAGGCTTTTAAATCCTCTTTAGGTGCAGAACGCAACCCCAATAAAACCCAAGGTAGCCTGTCCACCCAATTTGCATCCGTAAGCGACGCTCTGAGGGCTGCTTTCAATGACCTATGGAAACGTTCGCATAAACCATTAGCCTGCGGGTTGTATGCGGTAGTGCGGTGGATCGTTATCCCCAGGCTGCGGGCCATCACTGACCAGAGCTCGGAAACAAATTGAGGACCTCTGTCAGACGTAATGTCCAACGGAACTCCGAAACGCGCTACCCATGCTGTTAGAAACGCGCGCGCCACCTCCTCGGCTGTGGTTGATGCCAGTGGGACCTCTTCCGGCCAAGGCGTGGTGCGGTCCACCTTTGTCAAAAGGTGTGTGCACCCCTGTGATGGCGGGAGGGGGCCTACGAGGTCGACATGCACGTGATCGAATCGCTTAGCCGGGATGTGAAAAAGCTCCAAGGGAGCTCTAGTGTGTTTGTGTACTTTGGCTCGCTGACAAGCCACGCAGGCTGTTGCCCACTCCTTGACTTGCTTGCGCAGGCACGGCCATACAAATTTCTCTCCTACCATTTTGACCGACGCGCGCACCCCCGGGTGCGCCAGAGAATGAATCGAGTCAAAAACACGGCGGCGCCACGTGGTCAGCATGACCGGGCGCGGTCGTCCCGTGGGGACATCGCAGATTAGGGGGGGCATACCATCTTGTAGCACCCTGTTCTCCAGCCTTAACCCTGTTGGTCCAGACTGGAGCGCGCACACCTCCGCGTCGGCAACTTGATCCGCGGCCATGGCTGCATAATCTATCCCTACGCGGACTGGGGCCGCGCGCACTTCCGCGTCGCTAACCTGGTCCGCGGCTGTGGCTGCAAAATCTACCTCTGCATGGGCTGGAGCCGCCACGGCGCGCGAGAGGCAGTCCGCCACTACATTAAGTTTACCCGCTACATGCTGGATATCGGTAGTAAACTCTGAGATGGCGGCCAGCTGTCTCTGCTGCCTGCCCGACCACGGTTCTGTAATCTTGGCCATCGCGAAAGTCAGCGGCTTGTCATCCACGAATGCGGTGAAACTGCGTCCCTCCAGCCAAAACTGGAAATGGCGAATGGCCAAGTGGAGAGCTAACAACTCCCTGTCGAATGCGCTGTATTTTCGTTCACTATCGCGCAAGGTCCTGCTGAAAAAGGTGAGCGGTTGCCGAGCTCCTGCTACATACTATTCCACGACCGCTCCTATGGCCACGTCTGACGCGTCAGTAGTGAGCGCTATGTGGGCCATTGGGTCTGGATGTGCCAACAACGCAGCGTTTGCCAGGGCTATTTTGACTTCAGCGAATGCACGCTCCCGCTCCGGAGACCATTCGATTTTGTTTGTGGGTTTTTGTTTTTTTAGTGCAGCATACAATGGTTGCATGAGCTGCGCTGCGTGAGGGAGGAAACGGTTATAAAAATTCACCATTCCCAAAAACTCCTGTAACGCTTTGACCGTTTGTGGTTGGGGAAAGTTTGTTATTCCGCGCACTTTGTCGGGCAGAGGAACCGCTCCTTCTGGAGAGATGTGATGCCCCAAAAAAATCAATCTGCGCCACCCCAAACTGACACTTCGCTGGGTTGATTATTAACCCGTGCTCTGCCAACCTCCGGAAAACTGCTGTGAGGTGGTTTTCGTGTTCGTCTTCGGACGCGCTGGCAACCAATATGTCATCCAAGTAGACGAACACGAAGGGGAGGTCGCGCAGAACCGCATCCATCATGCGTTGGAACGTCTGCGCTGCGCCTTTAAGCCCAAACGGCATGCGCAAAAACTCAAAAAGCCCGAAAGGAGTTATTACCGCTGTTTTGGGTATGTCCTCAGCGCGCACTGGAACCTGGTGGTAACCGCGCATCAAATCTATTTTAGAAAAAATGTACGCCCCCGCCAAATGCACCGAAAAATCTTGGATGTGCAGGATCGGATAGCCGTCGTGCGCTGTAGCGTTATTCAACCTGCGTAAATCACCACAAGGTCGCCACGAGCCATCAGCCTTTGGGACCATATGGAGCGGCGAAGCCCAGGGGCTCTTCGACCTCCTGATGATGCCCAGTCTTTCCAGGTTGGCGAACTCCTCGCGCGCTATGGTCAGTGTAGCTGAGTCCAAGCGCCGAGCTTTTGCAAAAACGGGTGGGCCGGTGGTAGTAATAAAATGTTCCACCCCATGTTTAGCCACTGTCGCCGAAAACGTTGGAACAGTGAGTGCTGGGAACTGAGTGAGGAGTGTGTGGAACTTACCACCCGCAGCTGTGACGTTGGCTTGTGCAGTAGGCGGGGCCACTCGAGCTGTGCAGGGAATAGAATAAAAGGAGAGTGCATTAACCAGGTGTCTGTTAGCAAGATCAACCAATAAACCATGTGAGCACAAAAAATCAGCCCCTAACATGTTGAAATTGACTGCCGCTACAACAAAAGTCCACTCGAATGTACGGCCCTGCAAAGACAGAAGCAGAGTCCTCTCACCGAAGGTCTTAATCGCCGAGCCATTCGCTGCTGTCACCCGGGGACCACTGGAAGGCGCCAGCCGGTCCGCGTAGGAAGGCATGATGAAGCTCAGCTGGGAGCCTGTGTCCACGAGGAATTGCCTCCCCGAGCGTGCGTCCTTCAGGTAGAGCAGCTTGTTCTCTTCCCCGAGGGCCGCGGCTGCTACCGACCCCCGGCCTTGGCGTTTTCCGAGCGCTTGAAGTGGCACAGTGGGATGCACTTGCATGCCCTCTCTGCGAAACGGCGGTGGTAGAAGCAAAGGACGTCGTCCACTCCGTGTCTCCTGGCCCTTGCTGCTGCCGTCGTCGGTGAGTCTGGTGCTGCAGCCTCTGGCCCCCTGCCGTCTCCGGACGTCGCGCCTAGCTCTGCTGCCACGGCCGAAGCTGCACTCCGTTTGTGGGCGTCGACGAGTCGCTGCGCCTCCTGGCTCAGCTCGTGGTAGTCTCGTCGGGCCAACAGTGGTGAACCGGCCAGGGTCACTCTCACCGCTGACGGTAGGGTCTTAAGGAAAAGGTGGGTGAAGATAAAGCTGTCATCATCGGAGTCTCTCAACCTCAGCATTTTCCCCATCAGGTCTGCGGGTCTGTCGTTCTCAAACTCCGTCAACGTCAGGAGCCCCTCTGCTCGCTGTTGCACCGAGGGGGTGAAGTGGCTAAGCGCAGCCTTCAATGTGCCGTACTTGTCGCTGTCCGGTGGGTGGTTGACCAGGCTCTCCACCCTCTGGGCTGTGTGGTTGTCCAGCTTCGCCACCACATGGTAGAATTTTGTGTCGTCTCTCGAAATTCTCCGGAGGTTGAACTGCGCCTCGACCGTGCTAAACCAGGAGCGCGGACTGTTCTGCCAGAAGTCCGGCAGCTGGAACGTGGCGGCATTCGTCAGGCTGGCTTCTGACGAGTCCGGCTCAGAAGAATTACTTCTGCTCATGCTTCGTCGTAAGGTCACCAGTGTGGAGAGTTGTGAAGGACGAGACTGAGTGTATTCCTCAGGTTCAGCTTTATTCACAATGACATTCTCCAATATTCAAAAGCAGAAAAAGAGGATGAATCTTCCCACATCTGTCCTTTTATACCAGGACATCAAACATACAATCACATGGTGCTTAATCAAACATACAGTCACATGGTACTTAATCCCAGTCACAATGTAACTTCCCCCGATCTTAACACCATCCACCTCCTAGTCTCCGGTGGTCAGGAAATCTCTCAAGGCCATCTCCTTGAAACAAAAGGCCAGATCTCACACCCTCCCGTTACCTCTGGAAGGCTCAGTCCCTTTGTTCCCCTGAGACATGAAGTATACAATAAGCATACAGTGATATATCTGTGGAGCATCTGAAACCAACATATGTGCATATATGTGTGCCACAATATATATATATACAGTATACTGTATATATATGTGTGTGTGTGTGTGTGTGTGTGTGTGTGTGTGTGTGTGTGTGTGTGTGTGTGTGTGTGTGTGTGTGTGTGTGTGTTTTTTTTTTTTTTTTTTACACTTCTTGGTGACCAGGAAAAGTCTTTCCAACAGCTTTAAACAAATTCTTGATGTTGTTCTCCTTCTTCGCGTTTACAAATCACTGGATTGAGAATGTACTTGTACATGTAGAGATTGGATCCCGGGTGTTATGTATGAAATTACCTCTGCAGTGTTTCCTCTGGCTGAAAGATCTTTGCGCAGTGGCAACATATTTTTCCGGAGGTGGGGGGCAGAAAACACCCCCACCTCCGGAATTTTAACCAGAATATGTTAATTTTACCCCATTTATTTTTATTGTTTTTAAATTTTGAACAGTAATATTGCATAATGGAACTTACCATATGAAGTATTGTGCAACCAAGGGTTGAATATTGGAATATTGGGCTAGATGGGGTCCCACCCAGATGTCCTGTGTTTAGACTTTTTAGTGGTGTTATCCTTCTCTCCTTCCTCTGCTCTCACCTCTCCTGGACCCTCTGCCTGAACACTTTCCTCTCCTTGGCTCCTCTCTTCTGTCTCATCTTTCCCTCTCTGAGCTCTGTCTAATTCAGGTTCTCTCTCTGTCTGTGGTGGTATACAAACAGGTTAGGAAATACCAAGTGCCACATTTTGTTCAGCAGGATTTTTTTTTCCTGGTTTACATAAATAACCAAAATGTGTATTTTTTTTTTTTTTTTTTTGTATTTTTAATCTAGTATTTATTTTTTTCCATTGATGAAGAGTAGGAAAGGGAATGGAAAAAAACATTCATAATAGTAATTTACTCATTCATACTTAAATTATATGATCAGAGGTGGGTATAGTAGCCAGAAATTCTACTCATGTAAAAGCAGTACTATGAAATTAATAATTAAAAGTAGCCAGAAATTTCTAGTTGAGTTAAGGGTACAAAGAGCACCTACTTAAAAACTTGAGTAATGACTTCAGTCTTGAAGGTTTGAGGTTTTTCTCCAAAATTTATAACAATTTTCTCATAGTTTTCTACTTTTCTCTGTAAATTTATCTACCTTTGCAACACTTTTCCTCAAATTTGTAATTTTCTCTTGTAAAATTGACTTTTCTTGTACATTTGAAACTATAATAAATGTGGATTATATTATGTCTTATTTTTATCTTTTTTTAATCCAATCCAGCTTTATTTATAAAGCTTTTTAAAACCGACTAGTTGACACAAAGTGCGGTACATCAACGATAAATAAAAAATAAATCAATAAAATACAGCTAAAGTACAAAACGGCACAAACAAAACAATAGTCATACAATAGAGACATAAGAACAAATAAAATCAGTGTCTCAAACTGGGTCAAAAAGCCATAGAATGAAATGGGTTTTAAGAGTGAGTTTTAAAATCTGGACCAGTGAAGAGGCCTGTCTGATGGACAAAGGCAGATTATTTATAAAATTACGTTTTTCTAATAAATTTGAAACAGAATGTGGCAAATTTTTACTTTTTTCCTCTAACAATTCAAACTTTTGCCCATAATTTGTAGAGCCAGAACAGAGCAATAAACTTTTAACTCTTAATTCTAAGACATATAATTATTAAAATTATATTTAAAGAAATAAATTAACTTAAATGACCAAGGATGCTGTTATTTCTGTTATAATATTTCTATATATTTATAGTTTTTGGGGGGGTTGTTTTTTTTTAAATCTCCCCACCACCCAGACAGCAGGAAAAACCTCCCTTATTTTGAAATCCAAATGATGGCACATTTAGTTTCCCTGAAGGTTGCTGATGGATTAACATCCTTGACTTGGTGAATTTCGGTCATCTTAACTTGCCAGGTACATCATAGGGAACATAACTTAATATTGTAGTGGCTGGTGAAATATATACTCAGCAATTCATCAGTCCCTTGCCTTTCCCTTCATATGAAGCCGGCTGCATATGAATTCTAATCACGTCTCTTAGCTAAGCGACTCTTCCATTATTGCTCCCGCTTCAAACTGGTTAAAACCATGATAAATGCCTCCAGTGCTTGCATACCTCCTCTGATTATTTTTCCGCGTTTAAAGTACTTTAATAAACTCATGTTTCTCTCGGCCAGTCACGCGAGCAAGAGTATCTGCTGTAACGGGGGTTCTCCACCTCCGCGGCGCTGCTGTGCCGGTGGGGGGGCTCCTGGGGGTGTGTCTGTCTGCGGGTGGGCAATGGCGAGGGGGGGGGGGGACCTTCGACTTGCCCGTGTGGCTGCTCTGATGAATTGTTTACCTGGGGAATTCTCCGTGGGGGTCTTCCACGCCAAGGGGCCCGAGCCAACATCACTTGCTCGTCCGACACCACAAAGGCGGGCTTAAGTCTGTCTATGCATATTTTCTCCTGACAACCCCCCAAGTCTAACACAAAATGTTTGTCCCCTGGTTCCAGCACTCTGAACGGGCCATCGTAGGGTGGGCGCAATGGGGGGCGGTGGGCATCGTGCCTGACAAACACGAACGCAGCATTCTTCAAAGTTTTTGGCACAAAAGCCCATGGAAAACAGTGGTGGGCCAGGCCCGGCAGCGTGCCTGTATCTGCGTTATGCTGCAAACGCTGAGATGGACAGTTGTCCGGTGCGGGATTATCTGGCAAAAATTCCCTGGGGAGCCGCAGTGGCCGAGAAAAAACAAGCTCCGCCAGGGAAGCCTCCAAATCCTCTTTTGGTGCGGAACGCAACCCCAACAAAACCCACAGCAACCAGTCTACCCAATTTGCATCCGTCAGCCCTGAGCGCTTCTTTCAGTGACCTATGGAAACGCTTGCATAACCCATTGGCCTGTGGGTTGTACATGGTTGTGCGATGAATTGCAACACCCAGGCTACGGACCATCGCTGACCAGAGGTCGGAAACAAACTGAGGGCCCCTATCAGACATGATGTCCAACGGGATGCCAAAATGTGCCACCCATGTTGTCAAAAAAGCACACGCCACGTCCGCAGACGTGGTTGCCACCAGCGGGACTGCTTCTGGCCAGCATGTGGTGCAGTCCACCACTGTCAGAAGGTGTGTGCACCCCTGCGATGGCGGGAGGGAGCCCATGAGGTCCACGTGAACATGGTCGAACCTCCTAGCCGGTATACGAAACGGTTCCAAAGGAGCCTTTGTGTGTCTGTGTGCTACGCAGGCTGCGGCCCACTCTTTCACTTGTTTGCGCAGGCCTGGCCATACGAACTTTGCTCCCACCGTTTTGACTGACGCGCACACTCCTGGGTGTGCCAGAGTGTGAACTGACTCAAACACTCGGCGGCGCCAAGCAACTGGGACCACCGGGCGCGGGCGTCTCGGAGAAACGTCGCAGATTAGGGGGGGGCTGCCGTCTTGCAGTACTCTGCTCTCCAGCCTTAACCCTGTTGGTCCAGACTGGAGTGCGCACACGTCTGCATCGTCAATCTGCTCTGCAGCCATGGCTGTATAATCTATCCCCACGCAGACCGGAGCCACTACTGCACACGAGAGGCAGTCCGCCACCACATTCAGTTTACCCGACACATGCTGAATATCGGTCGTAAACTCCGAGATCGCGGCCAGCTGTCTCTGCTGCCGGCCTGACCATGGTTCCGAAACCCTGGCCATCACGAATGTTAGCGGCTTGTGGTCCTCGAACGCGGTGAAGCTGCGCCCTTCCAGCCAGAATGGGAAGTGGCGTACAGCCAGGTGGAGAGCCAGCAACTCTCTGTCGAACGCGCTGTATTTACGCTCACTGTCGCACAAAGCCCTGCTGAAAAAAGCGAGTGGCTGCCAAGAACTGGCGACGCGTTGCTCCACGACGGCCCCTATGGCCACGTCCAAGGTGTCGGTAGTGAGCGCTATCCGGGCCGCCGGGTCCGGGTGCGCCAACAGTGCGGCATTTGCCAGGGCTGTTTTAACCTCAGAGAACGCCTGCTCCCACTCCGGAGTCCGTTCGACTCTGTCCGTTGGTTTCCGTTTCTTGAGCGCGGTGTTCAATGACTGCATGAGCTGAGCTGCGCGGGGGAGGAACCGGTTATAAAAGTTAACCATCCCCAAAAACGCTTGCAGCGCCCTGACCGTCTGAGGCAGGGGGAAAATTCGCCACGGCGCACACCTTGTCGGGCAAGGGTATCGCTCCCTCCGGTGAGACGTGGTGCCCCAAAAAGTCAATCCCCGTCACGCCGAACTGGCATTTCGCTGGGTTGATTATTAACCCGTGCTCCTCCAACCTCCGGAAAACCATCCTGAGGTGGGTTACGTGTTCGTCCTCGGACGCGCTGGCCACCAGGATATCATCCAGGTTGACAAACACAAACAGCAGATCACGCAACACCGTATCCATCATGCGTTGGAATGTCTGTGCCGCGCCTTTTAATCTGAAGGGCATGCGTAAAAACTCAAACAAGCCAAACGGAGTTATTAAACGGAGTTATTACCGCTGTTTTGGGTATGTCCTCCGGCACGCACTGGGACCAGGTGGTAACCACGGACCAGGTCTATTTTAGAAAAAATGCGTGCCCCGGCGAAGTGAAGGGAAAAATCCTGAATATGGGGAATCGGGTAGCAGTCGTGCGCTGTGGCGTTATTCAACCTGCGGAAATCTCGACACGGTCGCCACGATCCCTCAGCCTTAGGGACCATGTGTAGCGGGGATGCCGATGGGCTGTTTGAGCGCCTGATGATGCCCAGCCTTTCCAAGTTGGCAAACTCCTCGCACACTATGGCCAGTTTAGCTGCGTCCAGGAGCCGAGGTTGTGCGAAAACGGGCGGCCCAGTGGTGGTGATAAATTGTTCCACCCCGTGTTTAGTGCTGGCCGCCAAAAACGTTGGGACCGTGAGTGCTGAAAACTGAGTAAGCAGTGTGTGGAACTTACCGCCTGGAGCTGTGACGTTGGCTTGTGTTACTGGCCCGGCCCCTCAAGCTGTACAGGGGAGAGAATCAAAAGACATTGCATTAACCAGGCGCCTGTTAGCAACATCGACTAGCAACCCGTGTGCACACAGAAAATCAGCTCCCAGGATTGGGAAACTCAATGCCACTATGACAAAAGTCCACTTGTACGTACGGCCGTGTAAGGATAAAGTCAGTGTTCTCTCACCAAAAGTCTTAATGTCTGAGCCGTTTACGGCTACCAGCTGGGGGCTGCTAGCTCCCGCTAGCCGGTCGGCGTAGGACGGCAGGATGAGGCTCTTTTGGGAGCCGGTGTCTACGAGGAACTGTCTCCCCGAGCGCGAGTCCGTCACGTAGAGCAGCTTGTTCTCTTCACCGGCGGTCGCAGCTGCTACTGACTGCCGGCCCTGGCGTTTCCCGAACGCTTGAATTGGCACGGTGGCACACATCTGCGTGCGTTCTCTCCAAAGTGGCGGTGGTAGAAGCAGAGCGTGTCTCTCTGGCACTTCCTGGCCCCTGCTGCCGCTACCGTCGCCGGCTCCTCGCCTCCGCTGGTCATCTAGCTGGGTTCCGATGCCACCGCATTCACTGTGAGGGCTCTGGTAGTGAGGATGATCCGATCTGCCTCCTGGGCTAGCGCCCGGTAGTCACGCGCGGCCAGCAACGGCGAATTGGCAAAGACCGCTCTTGCCTCTGTTGGGAGGTTCCGGAGGAAAAGGTGGGCAAACAGAAAATGCCCGTCATCCGTGCCTGTCATCCGTGCCCATCAACGTCAACATCTTCTCCATCAGTTCGACCGCCGACCCATCTCCTAGCTCGGAGCGCCTCAGGAGCCTCTCTGCTCTCTCACAGTCCAAGAGCGTGTAGCTCCGGGTCAGCGCGGCCTTGAGAGCCCCGTATTTGTCTTGGGCTGGAGGCTGTTGGAGCAGGCTCGCTACTTGCTGAGACGTGCAAGCGTCCAGCACTGCAACCACATCGTAATATCTGGTGTTGTCTGCTGTTATTCCCCGGAGGGCAAACTGAGCCTCGGTGTGGTGGAACCAAGACCGTGGGTCGTGCAGCCAAAAGTCCGGTAGTTTGACCGAAACAGCGCACGCGTTGCTGGGGGTTCCCGTCCAGGCCGTCTCTGGGATGCTTGCTGCATTGCTGCAGCTTCCCATCTGGGCCGACTCCGGGGTTCTTGCCTCGTGTTCCATAATTCGTCAAGAGGTCACCAGTGTGGAGAGTGCAAATAACGGAGGCAAACTCTTGCAGCAGACTACTTTATTCACTCTCACATCAGTCATAAGAGAAAAAAACCTTTTTACAATATACCAGGATCTCTCCTTTTATATTCTCCACCCATCTCACATCTGCATGACATCTCGCATCACAATACATTCAACCCTTCTCCCCCCACTGTCTCACAGCTCTCCTTCTTGCTACATCACCATAATCTCTCACATCTCAGTAACTATTGTCCTCATCTGTTTACCCTCTGCATCCAGTCTGAGATGATAAACCCCGCGTTTACAGTATCATGTTTTGTCCTGCAGGATTTTTTTGTCACGGTTTACATAAATGACAAAAATATGTGTCTATTTTGTATTTTTATTCTAGTGTTTCTTTTTTTTTCCTTTGAGAGAGTAGGGAAGGGAAAGAAACATTCATAATAGTAATGTACTCATGCATACTTAAATTATACGATCAGGTGGGTATAGTGGCATCATAGGAGTGAGCAGCAGCAGCCATGTGCCACGGAGGTTTGGCAGTCTCTCAGTGCCGGAGCTCCATGCGCCTTGGACGAGGGCACTGCGCGGTACAGCGAGGTGCCTGAGGCAGCGAGCGGCGCCAACGAGCAGGCTTCGGTTCTCCCCGGAGTGCGCAGGGCGAGTTGTCCAATAACCAGAGGGTTGGTCGTTTGAATTACGTTTTTCTTCAGTTTGAGTCTCTTCATTTGTAAAGGACATTTCAAGGTAAGACAGCTGTGTTTTATATTAAACTATTTTCCTTCTTGCAATACTCTTAACTTTAGTGTGTGTTTTAAACTTGCTTGTTTGCAATAACTCGAGCCATCCATTTCAAAGTGAAATGCCAGTTCCACGTTGTCGAAGCCATGCAGGGTTTAAATGACATTAACAGCCGGTTTAACCTCTGAATTATCTTAGAGACTTTGAGCCTTTGTGTCACAACTCGCCTTCGCCGGTCATCTGACCCAGCTGCGCGCACACCTGCGCCTTATCAGCCGCCAGCTATTTAGCCTGCTCTGCCCAGAGCATCGGTCTGGAGCCATCTGTTCGCCAATGCTTCCCAACCCCAGCGTTAGATCGTCTCTTCCCGACCTGCGCCACTCATCTCCCAGCAAGTAAGCTGTGTTTATCCTCACCTGTTCTACAGTCTCTTTCCCCTGTGCACAGGTGGATCCTCCAGGCGGCGGATTTCTCCCATCCTCGCCTCATCCTCATCCTCTTCTCCCTCTCGTCGCCAAGCGCACAGCTGGGCGCTGTCTTCCAGGCAGGAGCTCCACTTGCCAACGCCAGCCACCGCAACACCTGCAAGTAAGCAACGCCTTATACATTAACCCTGCATGGTGAAGGCCTGCTCTCATCCCTGTCTTTGCTCTGTCCCTAGGGTTGCCTGGCTGCATGGCGTACCATTCTGCCCTCGGTGCTTCCTGTTCACCAGCAGTCCACTCACATTCCGCACACACGCATCCATACACGCACAGTTGTTGAATAAAGCCTTTAAATCTCACTTGAGCCTGCGTGCGTGTTCCCTGGGCCCGACATTATGTCACTTTTGTGGTATACTGACATGGCTGTTTTATACAAAGGTGGACTCACCAACACTTGAGTCTTTTAACTGGAACAGCAACCCCTTAAAGACGAAGCCAAAGCAAAATTTTTAAAAAAATTTTATGGAATCTGGTCCGTCTCATGAGTAGTAATTGGAATGTTCGAGTGCAGGTGATCTGCAGGCAGAACTTCATTAAGGAAGCCAAAGATTTTTATTCTTAAACGCTCCCAGTTGTATTCAGATTGATTGTTTTTGTTCAAGTCTTAATTAAGTTGGTTGCAAATACTCTGCTTGTTTGAATTAAGATCTAAATGCGATCAAATGAAATTGTATGTTAAACGGCATATTGTATGATATAGTGTAGCTAGAAATGTACTTTAAGTCAGTTAACATTATTCTTAAAGTGATGTTTTAAAAACACAAAGCAATCAGAAAGTGACCATAAGGACTGGAAGAGAAGCAGGGAAAAAAATGGAAAAATCAGCAAAATTTAAAACAATGTGTCATGGGTGCTATATGCTCATGCTACAGCAGGATTGAGAGGTGAGGAGGCTCCCACAAGTGAATCAGTCTCCCTGGAAAACCAGGTGCTTCAGTTCCTTGATAGTAGAAATATAAAGGTCGAAGCAAATGCAATTTCAGCCTGTCATGCTTTACCCAGAAAGGATAATAAAACAAAGAAATCAATTGTGATGCGCTTTGTGAACAGAAGGGTAAAGAATGACATACTGAGGCAGGCCAGAAAACTACGGGGAACAGAAGTTTACCTAAATGAACATCTAACAAAAACTAATGCTGAAATAGCACGGCAACCACAGATGCTGAAAAGACAAAATAAGATACAGGCAACATGGACAAGAAATTGTAGAGTTTGGATCAAACTAAATGGAACACCTGAGGAAGCAAAGAGTATAATGATCAGAGATGTTACTGACTTAAATAAATACAGATGAACACTGATTAAGAAAATTAAGAGACTATGATAATCCATATCCACACACACGGCAAGAATAGTTCTTTTGACATACCATGTCAATGTACTTTAAAAAAAAACAACTAAACAAAACAAACAAAAAACTTATGACTGACTTGAATAGACATCAATTATCCCCAGTTGAAGGAAGTCATTTGACACAGAGTGAGGAAATTCAAACTCTGAAAATATGCCATTATGCTGAACATAAACTACAAGAGATGGAGAATGATATTGATCCTGATAACCACTTTTTCAATAATATTCATAATCATTGTGAATATTACACTGAAAAGCAATTCAAAAGTCAAGTGCAACTAGATGGTAAACTATCAATAATACACTTCAACAGCAGAAGTCTTAACAAAAACTTTCCACAGATTCAGGACTATTTAAAACAGACAGAAAATTTACAGCTATCGCAGTCTCTGAAACTTGGCTTAATGAAGAGCAGGCTCCTCTGATGGCAATAGAGGGATATCAGATGTTTCATATTAACAGATCTCAAAAAAGAGTGGTGGTGTTGCATTGTATATTGATGACCTGTATAGGTGTAAGCTTGTAAATGGAATGTCCTTTGCACTACCAGGGATTTTGGAATGTGTTACTGTTGAGATTGACCAAGATAAAACAAAAAATCTAATTATAAGTTGTATATATAGAACGCCGGGAACTTGCATTGAGACATTCAGAGATAAATTAGTCGAGCTGTACAATAATATTACTAGTAAGAAAATGGTAGTGATTTGTGGAGATTTCAATATTGATCTACTAAATCCATATCAACAAAATGTAATTACAGAGTTCATTAATTCTATGGACAGCATGAGTCTATATCCCACAATAACACATCCCAGTAGAATCACAGTTCACACTGCTACACTTATTGACAACATGTTTGTTAATATTATTGATAAGAAAATAGAAAGTGGATTATTGATAAATGATATAAGTGACCATTTGCCAACCTTTGCACTTATCCATGGCCACACGGGGGCCAATACAGAAAAATTTTTAAAATCGTTCAGATACAAATCACAAAATGCAATCAGTTCTTTTAAAGAGGACTTGCTGAAGCAAGACTGGACAAAAGTCTATATATCAGATGTAAATGAAGCCTATGATACATTTATAAACATTGTAACCACTCTTTATGAAAAAAATTGTCCATTAGTAAAGAAAAAGTTTAAACATAAATTTGCCGATAAGCCATGGTTAACCAAAGGATTACAAAAGGCATGTAAAAAGAAAAATTTATTATATAAAGCTTTCCTAAAGAAAACGACAAAAGAAGAGGAGCAGCAGTATAAAACATACAAAAATAAGTTAACATATATAATAAGATGTAGTAAAAGAGACTATTACAGTAAAGAACTGGAGAAAAACAGAGACAATATTAAAAATACATGGACAATACTTAACAATATTCTTGGAACTAAAAACAGAAATACAAGCTACCCAACCGATTTTTCAAAAAATAATAAAACGACTCAGAGTGTGAATGCAGCTTCACCTGCAGATGAATTTAATAACTTTTTTGTTAACATTGGTCCTAATTTGGCTTGAGAAATACCCATTATGGCGCCTACAGGTGATACAATAAGCAAAAACACTGCTATAAAAGACTCCATTTTCATAAAGAACAAAGACGAGAGAGAGGTCATTGAAACTGTTAAATCGTTTAAAGGCGACGGACGGACGAAAATTCAATATCGCTAAATCATATCTCAAATTGTTGTCTGAGATGAGCTAATTTGAACCCCACATGTTTTGGTGTCAACGTATGTCGCATAAGGTGACAGTGCGCTCTTGAATTACGCTGTTGTGGAGAGCTGTCTGACCCAGCCAAGCGATCAGCGCCTAAGATGGCCACTGACTGTGTGACGTCATTTCGGTAAGGCACACGGTCGGCGGACATTGCTGTGTTTTACTTGATGTTTACGTTTTAAAATCGGCAATTACGGATATTTCTCGGAATACTTGTGGATGACAAATAGATTATTTATTAACATTAGGATTTCAGGAATCGAATTAATTATGGTTTGGCGTTGTGTTGTCTACGGGTGCGACGTTATACCAGCGGAGCATGCTGTGAGTGTTTTTGAATTTCCCGTCCCTGGGAAAATCAGAACGGCATGGGTGAAATTCGTTCAGAAAACGCGAAAAAATTGGACTGATGTCGGTAAAACACCCGACATGTGCAGTAGACATTTCGTTGACAGCGATTTCAAGAATAAGATGCAATTTGTGTCACGACTCGCCGCTCATCAGCGGCTTCAGCTGCGTGCACACCTGCGCCTCGTCAGCAGCAGGCTATTTAGCCCACCTGCAGGACGCTGTCTCCCGGGCTCATCACCTGCCGACACCAGCCACCTGTCCCTGCAAGTAAGCAACATTATCACCGATTATCCCTGTCTCGGTGTGGTGCTCGTTACCCTTGTCCTCTGCTCTTTTCCGGCTGAACGGCGCGCTGCTCTGCTGCCTGCGCATCGGTGTTCACCCCAACACATCCCCATACCGCATACTTCCATTCACACACACCTGCTTGTTGAATAAAGCTGTTAAATCTATCCTGAGCCTGTGTGCGTGTTTCCTGTGCCAGACATTATGTCAATTTGAAATGAAATTTGCAAAAAGATTGCTGATAAAGAAAACGGCTATTCCAACTATATCCCTCGATTTCCAAGTGTGACTCTGAGAAAGGGGTCAGTGACAGTGGCGTGAAAAGCAAGGGTGATCTACCGATGCGATCAGCTGTCAGAAAACGAGAAGTAAACAGGGTAAGTTTTGTATTTTTAATATTCACTGCAAATGTTTACTAAACATCTTAAATGAATTCCAAGCAATGGTTTGCATTGCCTTACCAACTTATCAAATATTAGCATATTAGGGTGTTCATACTAATCAAATATGAAATATTCAGTGCAGTATAGGGAGGTGGTTGTGCCTGTTTGATCAATTTATATTTCTATGTATGTAATCCAATTTGAGACCTCTGGGATAAAATTATGATGATCTACTTTTTTTGCAGATTTTATCAACTGTTACTCAACCTTCAAATAGTGTTGATGTTTCTGACCAAGCAGAGGAAGCTGATGAACAGGACTTTGATGTAAATCCAAATTTATACCATAAAATGGTAGAAAAATTATTGAAATGTATATGACATGCGACTTTGATGAATGTTGAACTATGAGAATTATAACATTGACATGAACATTAATAAACTCAATATATGATTTTACAAAACTTTATTTAAATAACATTGTTCACAAATCTAATCTTGGTAGGCAAAATCCCTTGTAGTGATGAGATGGGAAGGTTTCTCTGATGAGGCTCACCGCACAGGCAGGCAACATAACCCTCACTTCTTCCCCAAGAAATCCCCAACACCACCGGACCAGTTACCTGTAGGCTATGAATCTGTATCACCTGAAAAATATGGGGTTGGCATTGATTACTCCGTTTGCATTGATTAAGATAAGATAAGATAAGATAAGATAAGATAAGCCTTTATTAGTCCCACAATGGGGAAATTCCAGGATTGCAACAGCACAGGGATAGCAACACTCAGAGCAACAATCAGAAGGCAAGAAAAAAAAAAAAAAAAAAAAAAAAAAAACAAGCAAGCAAGAGCAGCTAATATACATATGTACATATTACTATAAAATATATATATACACACACACACACACAGACACACAGTGCAGAGCACTGTAGCTGGATGGAATAAATATATGAATATATGAACACACAGTGCAGAGCATTGTAGCTAGATGGAATAAATATGTAAATATATAAACACCCACAGTACGGAGCATTGCAGCTAGGTGGAATAAATATGCAAGTATATAAACACATACAGTGCGGAGCAATGTAGCTAGATGGAATAATATGTAGATATATAAAAACACAGTGCGGAGCATTGTAGCTAGATGGAATAAATATATAGATATATAAATATAAACACACCCAGTGCTGAGCATTGTAGCTAGATGGAATAAATATATAGATATATAAATATAAACACACCCAGTGCAGAGCATTGTAGCTAGATGGAATAAATATGTAAATATATAAACACACACAGTGCAGAGCATTGTTGCTAGGTGGGATGAAACAGCATAACCGTCTATCTAGTTATCCTACATGGTATGATTATGTGCCCATACATATTCTCACCCTCCATAGCGATCGGTATGTTCCTAGTTGTATGCCGGAGAGGACCATTGTGTAAGTCTATTGCATCTTTTGCATTCAAAAAAAACTATTAGTTTGTTACGTCTTTTTGCTATCTCTGCGAGCAGCCCTGCTTAGGTTGTACAGTCTGACAGCCGTTGGTAGGAAGGACCTACGAAACCTCTCGGTTGTGCACCTGGGATGATGTAGTCTGCTGCTAAATGAGCTCCTCAGTGCATCCAGTATGTCCTGCATAGGGTGGAACTCGGACTCCAGCAGAGATGACAGTTTAGCCACCGTCCTTCTCTCTCCTATCTCCTCCATCGGATCAAGGCGTTGCCCCAGGACAGAGCTAGCTTTCTTAATCAGTTTGTTCAGTCTCTTCCTATCGGCTGCTGTAATGCCGTTGCCCCAGCAGACCACTCCTAAAGTGATGGCTGATGCCACCACCGTGTCATAGAATGACTTCAGCAGCGCCCCTTGTACACCAAAAGACCTGAGTCTCCTCAGCAGGAACAGCCTGCGCTGTCCCTTCTTGTAGAGTGCGTCAGTATTGTGTGACCAGTCTAGTTTATTGTTCAGATGAATACCCAGGTACTTGTAGGATGTCACCATCTCGATGTCTGTTCCCTGTATATTTACTGGTGCTGTGAGGGGCTGCCCATGCCTGCGGCAGTCCACCACCAGCTCCTTAGTTTTCCTCGCGTTGATCTGGAGGCAGTTCCGATGGCACCAGTCCACAAAGTCCTGGATAAGCCCTCTGTACTCAGCTTCATCTCCGCTGGAGATGAGACCAACGATCGCAGATTGAATGTATTGAATGATTTCTTCATAATTCATCTGGAAAATTAAATCAAATGTATAAATATTGTTTATAAAATCACTCGTGTGGACGATGACGGCCGTCATCTGTCTCATCAGCTCCAGCTGCGCACAGACCAGCAGGTGCTAATCAGCGGCTGTTAAAAGTATTGAGAAGATGATGATTAACAACATGTCATCAGGCAGCGAGTGACCAATGGGTAGTTTTAGTTTGAAAATTAAGTGTGTGACCATGCATGTCGCCAAAGAAAAATATTTCTAAGCATCTTTTACCAAGATAAATCTTCCAGCCGATCGTCGTCAACGTGGTCTGTTCCCGTCTGTGTTGCGTCTTCCTCCTCTCCCTCTGGCTCGAACAAATAAGGCTGACAGGCCACACACCACCCAAAACTACTTAATCATCAGATTCTTCATTGTCAATGTCATCATTTATACTGAGGTCGTCAAACTCGAGAAAATAATCGCTGTCCGAATCACTTTGCTCTCGTTCTGCAATTTTCTTTCTTACCGAAATGACGTCAAGGCTGCACGCACCTATCGGGAGATGGCGGTACTGCAGCATCAGTGAGTGAAAGATGGGCTATGACCAAATAATGTCATTTACGGAGGCTGGTGACACATATTAAATCAGGGGAATGGGAAGAATGGAATATTTTCATACAATCAGTTGATTGGTTCAATAAAAGAATGTCACTGTCTGTCGCCTTTAAAAGTAAAACATCTACGGACTGTGATGGTATTGACATGCTCTTAGTCAAAACTATTATTGAATGCTTAGTGAAATCACTGACGTATATCTGTAACCTGTCTCTCCAAACAGGTATATTTCCCAATGCAATGAAAATAGCTAAAGTAATTCCGATATACAAGACGGGTGACAGAGGGGAATTCTCAAACTATAGACCAATTTCACTATTGCCGCAATTTTCCAAGATACTTGAAAAAATATTCTGTAAGAGAATTGGCAACTTCATACTGAAGAATAATTTATTGTTTGAGAAGCAATATGGGTTCAGACACAAGAGGACAACTGCATTTGCTCTAATGGAATTTATAGAAAAAATATCAACTGCCGTTGAAAATAAAAAGTATTCAGTTGGGGTATTCCTGGATCTTAAAAAAGCATTTGATACAGTGGATCATAATTTATTATTAAAGAAACTACAAAATTGTGATATTGGGGGGTAGCACTGTCCTGGTTATGTAGTTACTTAAAGAATAGATATCAGTATGTATGTGCTGGTAACAAAAACTCACAGTTACTGAAGGTTACTTGTGGAATCCCACAGGGTTCAGTTTTGGGGCCATTGTTATTCAATATGTATATAAATGATATATGTAAAGTTTCAGAAAAAATGGATTTAATATTGTTTGCCGATGACACTAATTTATTATGCAGTGGAAGCAATTCGGAACAACTTTTGGATACACTCAGAAAGGAATTAGGAAAACTTAAACTGTGGTTTGATTCAAACAAATTAACGCTCAATTTAAGTAAGACAAAATTTATAGTTTTTAACAACCATCACAACAACTTAGTATCTAAACTCAGTGTAAATGGTGTAGAGATTGAAATGGTATCCAAAACTAAATTTCTTGGAGTAATAATTGATAATAAACTGTGTTGGAAGTCACATATTATTTATATTAAAGGTAAAATATCCAAATCAATTGCAATACTACACAGAGTGAAATATTTGCTGAATCAACCCACACTATATACCTTGTATCATTCATTAATACTCCCATACATGACATATTGTACTGAAGTATGGGGAAATGCATATAAAACAAACATATATCCAGTCTTTATGCTTCAGAAGAGAGCTATTAGAATAATAAACAAAGCTGCTTACAGGGAACCAACAAACCCACTTTTTCTTAAATTAAAAGCTCTCAGGTTGAAAGATCTGGCTGACTTTAAAACTGCAGTAATAATGTTTAAAGTGAAGAATCTATCACTGCCCGCAAATATCCAAAAGTTGTTCCAAATAAGGGAGAAACAATATCATTTCAGAGGAACATGTATATTTCAAAAACCTTCAGTGAGAACTACCACCAAGCAACACTGTGTTTCAGTGCAAGGAGTCAGATTATGGAACGATTTTGGACCTGAATTAAAATCATGTACAACGCTTGGACAATTTAAACAAAAACTAAAGGAAGAAATACTCCAAACATACTGTATATACAAGATGACATGTAAAATCACATAAGGATTGTCATATCCAGTCTACGTTGTGTTGTTGCTTAGTTTTTTTTGATGATTTTCCACACAGCCAACACCGGCCCCTGCTTGTACACATTGGCCTACAACTTCCAGTCATATACAGCCCAAGGAAGATGCGCTGGAACTTCCGCAAAGCCAACTGGAAGAAATTCAGTGAAACTCTGGACCGGAGCGTTGTTACCATCCCACTCCACACCATCACTGTAGATGAAGCATACAACCGCTTCTGCAGCGCAATCTTCAAGGCTGCCCATACTGCAATCCCACGAGGCTACCGACCCCTCTATGTCCCATGTTTGGACGGAGAAAGTGCTGCCCTCCTACAATCCTATCAAACATCAGGGGACCCAGAGATAGCAGACCATCTCATTGAATCGCTAAATACAGCCCGGCGAAAGAAATGGGAGGAGACAGTTGCTGACCGGAGCTTTACCCACTCTAGCAGGAAATGTTGGAGCCTCATCCGTCGCCTAGGAGCTGCACAGAAGCCCCCTAGCCAAAGCCGAGCATCCGTCACACCCAACCAAGTTGCATCCCACCTACTGACTATCGCCAAAGCACCCCAAGACAAAGACACCAGAACAGCAGTTACAACTGAGCTAAAAAAACACCAAAAAATGCCTGTAGAGGAAACGAACCCTGAACCCTTCGAGGCTGCTGAACTGGAGAAAGTCCTACAGGGCCTGAAATGTGGAAAGGCAGCAGGATACGATAACATCTTCCCAGAATTCATGAAAAATCTTGGCCCCCGAGCCCTAACCTGGTTGACACAATTCTACACAAGGATCACACAAACAAACTCGATCCCAAAGAAATGGCGGGCAGCAAAGGTCATTGCCATCCCAAAACCTGGCAAAGACCACAAACTACCAGCAAGCTACCGCCCAATCTCCCTACTCAGCGTTCCTTACAAAATCATGGAGCGCCTAATACTGCAACACATTTCCCCAGAAATAGAGGATATTCTAAGTGTGGATCAAGCAGGTTTCCGCAAGGACCGCAGTACAGGAGAACAAGTACTGGCCCTAACCACCTTCATTGAAAATGGCTTCGAGAGCAGACTGAAGACAGGGGCTGTGTTTCTCGATCTTACAGCCGCCTATGATACGGTCTGGCACAAAGGCCTCCTCCTGAAACTTATAAAGGCGATCCCTGCTTGGGCAACAGCAATTATAAAAACGCTGCTGACCAACCGAAGGTTCAGAGTCCACCTCAGTCAGAACACAAGTGCATGGAGAATGCAGAAAAACGGACTCCCACAAGGCTCAGTTCTAGCTCCAACTCTGTTCAACCTCTACATAAACGACCTGCCTACTACAAAATCCCGCAAATTCATCTATGCAGACGACATCTGTTTGGCATTCCAAGCACCAGACTTTGAACCACTGGAACGGGTGCTCACGGAATATCTTGCTAAACTGGACCAGTTCTGCAAAATCTGGCGCCTAAAACCAAGCCCAGCAAAAACCGTCTCCAGTGTATTTCATCTCCACAATGCAAAAGCTGCCAGAGAACTAAACATCCACCTGAGCGGACTCAAGCTTAAGCATGCCCCAAATCCAACTTATCTTGGAGTGACCCTTGATAGGACCTTATCCTTCAAGGAACATCTAAAGTGGACGGCTGCTAAGGTGAAAGTACGAAACAACCTGCTCTGCAAGCTCGCTGGTGCAAAATGGGGGGCGGCAGTCTCCACCCTGCACACCTCAGCACTGGCCCTTTCATACTCTGTAGCAGAATATTGTGCCCCTGTCTGGTCCAGGTCATCTTACACACACCATGTAGACACCCAGCTCAACTCAACCATGAGAACTATAACTGGAACAATCCGCTCAACACCACTCCCCTGGCTCTCTGTACTGTCAAACATAGCCCCTCCACACATCCGGCGAGCAGCATTAACTCAAAGGATGCTCCAAAAAGTTAAAGATTTTCCTCACTTACCAATCCATGCAGATATCTACACCCCACCCACTGCCCGACTTTCATCCAGACGGCCGATTTGGAAAAACCCTCCCCCAGCTGACTTTACCATCCAGACAGCTTGGCAAGAGGAATGGGAGACCAAGGAGGTCCCAAACAAACAGCTGGTGATAAACCCCAACCAACAGGTCCCGGGCACCAACCTCCCAAGGAGACAGTGGTCTACACTCAATCGCTTCAGGACTGGACATGGCCCCTGCTTGGCCAGCCTTCACAGATGGGGCAGTAGCCCTAGCCCACTGTGCGCATGTGGAGAGGAGCAAACTATGGAACACATCATAGAGGCTTGCCCGCTCCAAAGACTGGAAGGAGGATTACACACCCTCCATACAGCAAACCAGGAGGCAACTGCTTGGCTTAAGGACTTTGCATTCGCTAAATAAATAAATAATTTTGGTCACATTTTGTCTTAGCTATGTTCCGAATTGTAATCGCTCTTGTTTTGTTTTTCTTTTGAATTCTTGGATGGAATATGGGTGGGCAATATAAGCTGTGGCTTCAGCCATCACCCATTTCGGATAACTTATGTTGAACTGTATAATCAGAGGAGTTACTGTCTAATTTGACCTTGTTGGATTTTCTTTCCCCCTTTGTTATATTATTCTGTTTCTTTTTAATCTGTACTTTTAATCTATCCGAAATAAAGATTCATAAAGAGGCAGAAAGTTTATGTTTCCTGAAATTGTGACTTTTTAACCATTATAATTCAATAAGTGACTCTGTGAAACACTCATGGCTGCTCTGTTCATTCACAGACCAGAAAATTCACGCTGTTATCCTGTTAAATCAAAGTGAATCTTCATTCTTTTGCATGTCCTTTTGTTGTTAAAATTGTGTTAACAGGCCTGAGAAGTTGTCAGTTCCTGGCCAGCAGGTCAGTTGGGGGTGGGTGGGGGGGATCAGTGCTGCTGATAAAGCCACGTCACCCTTTAACCTTTTGGTTTCCATCTCAGCAGGAGCTCTGTTTGAATTGTCCTCAGAAGGGAATATGTAAATCGACAGAGGTGTGAAGTCTGGCCCAGCTGTTCCCACTGATGTCATGGGGGGTGATCTGTTGGATGTCATGGGGCTGCCATGTGTTTACTCTTCCTGGGTTAACTGGATTATTTCTGCTGCTGGGGATCACCTTGTCCACTTTTTCTCCTTTTCTCTGCTGATTAATGCAAATCTGCAGGATTTAACACCTCCGAACATCACCGCTTAGTTCCTCCTCATGGCTGTCTTTTTAAAAAATGGCCAACACACGCCAATTTACCACATCCTTTTTCATGTAAATTAGAAACATTCTTTTGTAAATGTGAGGATTTTTCTCATAAATTTGCAGGATTTTCCTGCAGAGTTAGAGCCATTTTACTCAGAAATGTGCAGCTTCTTACTTGAAAATTTGCAGCTTTTTATTATTCATAATTTTGCAGCTTTTTCCTCATTATTACTCTTGAATTTGCAGTTTTTTTTTTAAAAAAAAGCTTAAACTTGCAGCATTTTACTCACATCTTATATCTGCATCATTTTAGGTTGTAAACAGTTGGAAATTTACACCTTCTTTTGTCTTTTTGCTAAAGTTGCAGCTTCTTACCCAGAAAATTCCACTTTTTTGTCAGAAATTGGCAGCTTTTTACTGAGACTCACATCCTTTTTTTTGTGTCAGGTCAGGCATTGGCTTGCTTGCTACTGGATAACCATGAAAACCGGTACTACCTGTCTCATGGGTCGGGCCGTCAGCGACTCAACTGGCATCCCCACCCTTCCGAGGGCGTGGAGGGTGAAACAGGGCATCCTCGCAGAACTAAAAACAATATCTGCCACAGGTCTGTGGTGGACCACTCCCAGTTACACAGGGTGAGACTGGACATCCTGGCAGATAAACACATCTGTCGCAAGGTCTGTGGTGGACTGTGCCAGTCGGTGCATTGTGGCATGCACTACACAAAGAGCAGAGATAAACAAACCTATCATCTGGTCAGTCACTGCAACAGATACTGGAGTCAGTCTGGCTTGGCTTGTCCTTGCCACTGATAATACCTTTATCTGCCAAGAATGTGCTGCTAGTCCAGCAAAAGCTAGCAGTACTCAAATACTTTACAAGCAGTTTCATGAGATGATCAATCAGAAAGCAACTCATACTGGCTCGGATGTCGCCCGGGCTTACAAGGTCCGCGCTGATCTGTTCACACTCCGACAGGCAGCGAAAAGTAAGCTAGGAGCAGGAAGACAAAAGAAGAGGAAAACAGCAGCCTTGTGTGTAGCAGAATGGAATGTATGCACTCTGTTGGACAGAACAACATCACAGCACCCAGAAAGACAGACCGTGCTTGTGGCCCTGGAAATGAACAGGTACAATGTAGACATAGCTGCACTTAGTGAAACAAGATTGCCTGGATATGACAGCTTGGAAGACCACGGGTGCATCTTCTTTTGGAGTGGGAGATCAACTCAAGAAATGAGAGAAGCAGGAGTGGGCTTTGCAGTTAGAAAGGAGATAGCAGCAATGCTTGATGAGGAATCGGTGCCAATCAACGACAGGATAGTGACTATGAGACTCCCACTACAGCGGAAGATGTATGCCACACTCATCAGTGTATATACCCCAACAATGACCAACACAGAGGAGGTGAAGGAAGAGTTCTACAGTGATTTATGTGAGACTATCAGGCGTGTACCGACTGATGACAGGCTGATACTCGTTGGAGATTTTAATGCCAGAGCTGGTTCAGACACTGAGAAATGGAAAGGAGTGCTAGGCAGTCATGGAGTAGGCAAGTGCAATGCTAATGGAGAACTTCTACTTGCACTATGTTCAGAGTACAACCTTGTGATAACCAACACTCTATTTAAGCACAAGGACACACACAAGAAGACATGGATGCACCCAAGATCCAAGCACTGGCACTTATTAGACTACATCATAGTCAGGCAGAGAGACATAAGGGATGTATTGGACACCAGAGCAATGAGAGGTGCAGACTATGGTACTGATCATGTTATGCTGAGATCTAGATTAAAGCTTTGCAGACAAAAACAGCACTGCAGGACGGGTGCAAAGCCACCACGGAAGCTAAACACTAGTGCACTGAAAGGCCAAAAGAAGCAGAAAGAACTTACACAGGAAATGGATGAAAACTTGAAAGACTGGGACAGCAACAACTCAGAGAATGACATAGAAGAGAAATGGGCACCACTGAAGGATACGGTGTATCAGACTGCGAGTGATGTATTAGGCTTCCCTGACAGGAAACATCAAGATTGGTTTGATGAGCATGATGAACACCTGAAGAAACTACTAGAAGCAAGGAATACAGCTAGGCAGGAAAACCTACAGTGTAACTCAAGGGCGAAGAAGAAGAAGAAATACTCAAAGGCTCAGAGTGAGCTACAGAAGTACAAAAGAGAGATGAAGTCCAACTGGTGGGATGAAAAAGTGGAGAAACTTCAAACTGCAGCAGACAGGAAGGAAATGAAAACATTCTTCACAGGATTGAGAGAAATCTACGGCCCTAAACCAAGAGGATTGATCCAACTAAAGGCTATGGATGGTGAAACGGTTTTGCAGGAGAAAGACAAGATCCTGGATAGATTTGCAGACCACTTTGACCAACTACTAAACAACCATGGAGATCTCACTGAAGAGGCTAAAGAAGCTCTAGTGCAGTGACCAGCTGTATCAAGTCTGGATGAACCACCAAATTTTGATGAACTAATGGCAGCTATCAGGACAACACAGGATGGTAAAGCTCCAGGAAGGGATTGAATTCCAGCAGAAGTGTGGACATTTGGTGGTATTCAGCTGACCAACTGCCTGTACAAGCTCATCCAAGAGACATGGGATGCCCAGAAAGTACCTCAAGATGGGAAGGATGCAAGTATTGTGCCTTTGTTCAAGAAAGGTGACAGGAAAGATTGTGGAAATTACCGAGGTATATCACTGCTAGCCACTGTTGGTAAGATTCTCTCACATGTACTACTTAACAGACTCAGTGAACACATCTCACAGAATGTACTACCGGAAGCCCAGTGCGGCTTTAGAAGTGGAAGAAGCACAATGGACATGATTTTCTGCTTGAAACAGGTTCAAGAAAAGTGTATCGAACAGAACATGCCGCTTTATGTAGTCTTCATAGACTTCAGTAAAGCCTTCAATACTGTTTTGCGACAAGGACTTTGGCAGGTACTCAAGAAATATGGCTGTACAGAGAAGTTTGTCAGCCTGATCGAGGCACTCCATACAGGTATGCAAGCAAACGTGGCAATGAGTGGTTCAGTATCTAAAGACTTTTCAGTAAGCAAACGGGGTGAAACAAGGATGTGTGCTGGCACCTACACTCTGCACACTATATCTGGCAGCCATGCTTGAGGTGGCCTTCAAAGACACTTCAGAAGGAGTTTACATTCAAACAAGGAAACAAGCAGACTTGTTCAATGTGGCACAGTTTAAAGCCAAGAGTAAGACATCAATAAAGGTAGTAAGAGAAATGCTCTTTGCCGATGACAGTGCTCTAGTTGCACACAGCGTGGAAGATATACAATCTTTAGTGGAGAAATTTGCAAGAGCAGCTAGCCAATTCAGCTTCCAAATCAACATCAAGAAGACGGATTGCCTTTATCAACCACCAAAGTTCCAGTTATCAACATCACTAACAGAAGAGATCAGCATTGGTACAGAGCCACTAGTCAAGACTTTCAAGTACCTAGGGAGTACTGTTTCAGAGAATGCTAGGCTGGAGGATGAACTATCTCTCAGGATGGGAAGAGCGAGCGCTGTGTTTGGAAACTTGAGGGAGAGACTGTGGAACAATCGACATGTGTCTATCCGTGTGAAATGCAAAGTGTACAGAGCGACAGCACTGGCTACTCTATTGTACGGTGCTGAAACTTGGACTGTCTACAGAATGCAGGTGAAGAAACTCCACGCATACATGATGAGACACCTTCAAGCCATAATGAACATCTCATGGAAAGACAAGATAACCAACACAGAAGTGTTGAAACGAGCTGGTCTACCATCAACGAAGGACATGCTAATACAGATGAACCTGAGATGGTCAGTGGGGCCACTCCTGGGAAGGTTCACCACTGTTCCCTGTTTTTGCCGTTTGTGGATAATGGCTCTCACTGTGGTTCGCTGGAGTCCCAAAGCTTTAGAAATGGCTAGAAAATTGAACTCAGCTTTCAAAGATCTGATAAACCACAGTTAATTTATGTTTTAACAGGGGGGCAATCACTTTTTCACACAGGGCCATGTAGGTTTGGATTTTTTACCCTTAATAATGAATACCTTCATTTAAAAACTGCATTTTGTGTTTATTTGTTTTATCTTTGTCTAATGTTTAAATGTGTCTGATGATCTGAAACATTTAAGTGTGACAAACATACAAAAAATGAGAAATCAGGAAGGGGGCAAACACTTTTCACACCACTGTACATCGCATATGTACAGTGGTGTGAAGTTTTGCAAGATTGTGTGTAGGGGCAAGACTGTGTGTCGGGGCTATACAGTCACCCGTATAAATAGATACATCGTACTCAATGTACAGTACAGGACTATCAGGTGCAGGGTGCAATGTGAGGTACCAGTTAGACTGCAAAGTTCAGTATGGCAGCATACAATTCAACATTAGAGTGAGTTATTGTACAGTGAAATGGCATATGGCAGGAAAGGTTTCCTGTACCTGACCGTTCAGCAGCAGAGCTGTAGCAGTCTGCTGGAGAAAGTGCTCTGCTGTCTGTCCAGTGTGTGGTGGAGGGGGTGATCAGGGCTGTCCATGATGGATCGCAGTTTGTTTTGTGTCCTCTTCTCCACCACATTCTCAAAAGTCTCCAGCCTGAGACCAATTACAGAGCCAACTTTCTTGATGATCCTGTCAAGTTTGTTGGTGTTGCTGGCTCTGATACTGCTACCCCAACAGACAGCAGTAAAGGCAATTTGACCAAAGTATGTCGTAAATATTTCATTAAGCTCTGTGGGAACGGTCAACATTTGGAAAACATGCAGTGAATGGGATCTTTAAATCAAAATGTTACATATGAGAAGCTGAAACAACTTTTCTGAACTAGGGCTGTTGGTGGTCTTGCATTTGAACAGGAAATGAAAAGCAGACACCACATGGTCACAGCATCTGAAATTGAGTTTTATGATCTTGATGATGATAACTGTTTTTGAGGTCTCACCTGATACCCCGCCGCCTCTAGTTATTGTGTCTCTCCAGCCACGAGCTCTTCCACCCAAGGGTGCCAACATAAGCCGCCGGTGGAGATCATACATAACAAACATCCCATTTCATGTCTGTTTGTGTTCTTCCATTTAGATGCTTATCACAGGTGGCATTGTTGCTCTGCCGTGAAACACTGACATTTGACTTGACTAGCTCATTACAAGGAGCAACATGAATATTAAAGCGCCATCACAGCTCAGCGCCGGTGACTGGCAGTTCCATTTGGAATTTCCTATTCTGTCATAAATAGACCAGAGGAAGCAGAGCAGGACAAAGATCAATAGCTTCTCTCTGTGCTTGTTTATTTTCACCAAGAGCTCACTTTTACGGCACCGACAAAAATGAGCTCCTGTGATACATATTATTCAGAGCGGGGGTTCAACTTCTCTTTCTGTGAAACCCTCGTTTGGCCTGTGCTCTGTCAACTAGGCGTGTCTGTCAACCTCTATTGCAGAAGGAGCAGGCTCATCCGCTAAACTTAATATACTGTCTGGGTAAGAGGTTGGTCTTGGTTATGAGTTACACAGTTAACAGAAAGAGGGAGAACAAAAGGCATCTCAGACCTACTATTGCTATTTAAAAAAAGACTTCCTGACAAATGTATTGCTCCCTTTTTTCTTAACATATCCTCTTTTTTTCTTCTTTTTTGTAAATCTATGTGTAGCAATTGTTTCATCCAGGTGGTAGCATGTTGAACCAACTCTTTAACCACTCAAGAATCCTCAAGGGTTTGTAGGAGCTTGCACAACTAGTCTAAATCTGTTTTCTGGACTTGGAAAAGACATTCAACCACATCCCTTGTGGTTTCGAGTTACCCTGTCTCTGTGTGACCATTACGAGAGTTTGGTTCATATCAGTCAAACTTGTTCCAAGTGAGGGCTGGACTCCGCCAGAGCCTGTTCATAATTTCACTATTGAAAACTCAGTTTATACATGGATGGATATTTCGTGTCACTGTTGGGGAGGCAATATACAGAACATTTTCTCAAGAGTAGATTGAGGGGGACACTATAGGTAGTCGGGATCCAATGCAAGATTGTGTGTAGGGGCTCCTGTTTATGTACTAGGAAAGAGTTCAAACCTTTTAAACCAAGAACTTTATAAAAACAAGTGAGTCTTTGTCTAGATGAAGACAAAAAATTTAAGGCATTACATAGAATAAAAACTTAACTAGCATTCATATGAATGTTGCAAGTTTAAAAGAAAAAAAGTCACAAATTGACAACGAAAAAGTTGCAGATTTGTGATTAATAACAGTGAATTTATTAGAAAAGAGAAAAAGTGACAATTTCATTAAAAAAGTTGCAACTTTCAGGACAAAAAAGTAGCAAATTTGTGAGGAAAAAAGTTGCAAATTTATGAAAACAAAGTAGCAAATTTAGAAGAAAAGTCACAATTTGATTTTAAAAAAAAGTGGAATCTTTTCGGCAGAAAAGTAGCAAATGTATCAGACAAAAAGGTGTAAATTTAAAAGAAAAAAGTTGCAAATTTATGAAAAAGTTGCAAATTTATATAAAAAGTTGCAAATTTACAAGAAACAAGTTACAATTTCATTTTAAAAAGTAGTGTGGGGGTATGGTGTGAGAATTCTCCACCCAGAGAAGGCAGCTGGGGAAGGGGGGAACAATGGACTGAAAGAGGAGGTGTCACCAGGGGTGTCAGACGAGACAGTAAGGACTATGAGCCCCCCGGGGAGAGAGGTAACTGCCGGAGCCACTGGAAGAAGAAGAGTGTGAGAGTGGTGCTGGCGTTATGTCAGGTTAATGTGCCACACAGGCTTTGTTCTAAACAACAATGTATTATGGTCGAAAGTTCCGGGTCTCAATGCATGGTATTAAAGCTATGAAAGACGAATGCACAGAGACCTGGGAGCTCTTTTTCTGTGCTGTATGTTGGAGATGGAATAAAGTTTCTTTGTCATCTAGCTCATTGCCTCGCCTGCTTCCTTTCTCCACAGTAGCAACTTTATAACAAAAAAGTAGCAAATTTGTGAGAAAAGGGTCACAATCTAATTTAAAAAGTTGCATCTTTACAACAAAAAAGTAGCAAATTTACAAGAAAAAAGTCACAGTTTGATTAAAAAAGTTGCAACTTCACAACAAAAATAGCAAATTTATGAGGAAAAAATTACAAATTTAAAAGAAAAAAGTTGGAAAATTACAAGAAAAAAGTCACAATTTAATTAAAAATCTTTTCAACAGAAAAGTAGGAAATTTATCAGACAAAAAGTTCTAAAATTAAAAGAAAAAAGCAAAATTGCAAGAAAAAGGCCACAATTTGAATAAAAAAGTTGCAACTTTACAACAAAAAAGTAGCAAATTTATAAGAGAAAAGTGGCAAATTTAAAAGAAAAAAGTCACAATTTGATTAAAAAAGTTTCAACTTTGCAACAAAAATAGCAAATTTAAAAGCTGCAATTTTAAAAGAAAAAAGTTGCAAATTTAAAAGAAAAAAGGTGGGAAATTTATGAGAAAAAAGTAGCAAATTTAGAAGAAAAAAGTCACAATGTGATTAAAAAAGTTGACTCTTCAACAGAAAAGTAGCACATTTATCAGATATGAAGTTGTAAATTTAAAAGAAAAAAGTTGCAAATTTATAAAAAAAAATGTTGCAAATTTATATAAAAAGTTGCAAATTTACAAGAAAAAAGTTACAATTTGATTTTTTTAAAAAGTAACAACTTTATAACAAAAAAGTAGCAATTTGCAAGAAAAAGGCCACAATTTGATTAAAGAAGTTGTAACTTTACAACAAAAAGTAGCAAATTTGAAAGAAAAAAGTAGCAAATTTTGCAAGAAAAAAAAATGAAAATTTATTAGAAAAAAGTAGCAAATTTACAAGAAAAAAGTAACAATTTGATTAAAAAAAAGTTGAATCTTTACAACAGAAAAATAGCAAATTTATCAGAAAAATGTTGCAAATTTAAAGGAATAAAGTTACAAATTTATATAAAAAGTAGCAAATTTACATGAAAAAGTTACAACTTGTTTTTAAAGTTACAGCTTTACAACAAAAAGGTAGCAAAATTGCAAAAACAAGTTGAAAATTAGAAAAAAGTAGCAAATTTTACAAGAAAAAAGTTTAAAATTTATGAGAGTAGCAAATTTACAAGAAGAAAAGACAATTTGATTTAAAAAGTTGAATCTTTATAACAAAAATGTAGCAAATTTATGAGACAAAAGTTACAAATTCATGAGAAAAGGTTACAGATTTTTTTTAAGTTGCAAGTTTACAAGATAGGGCAGCGCGGTGGAGGAGTGGTTAGCACTGCGGCAGCACAGTAACTCACCCTTGGCCGGGGGATCCTGGGTTCGATCCCAGCCCCCGACCAACAGTGATCTGTGTGGAGTTTGCATGTTCTCCCCGTGTCTGTGTGAGTTTACTCCGGGATTCCTCCGGTTTCCTCCCACATGCCAAAAACATGCAAGTCAGGTAAGTTGGCATCAAACTGGGGATTCTAAATTGTCCTTACGTATGAATGTGAGAGTGAATGGTTGTCTGTCTCTCTGTGTTGGCTCTGCGATGAACTGGCAATCTGTCCAGGGTGTACCCTGCCTCTTGCCCAAAGATGCTGGGATAGGCTCCAGCCCCCCCACGACCCGAGAAGGATTAAGCGGAAGAAGATGGATGGATGGATGTGTTCGATCTTGTTTTCCTTTCCATGAGTTTCTTCAGGTTCAATTTTTTTTTTGTGCATTTAGTATTGTTACTTCAAAGTCTTATGTTGCATGATATGAAAGGTTTATGATAATGGAGGGATTCTCTGGTTTTTTTTCCAGGTTGAGGGGGACATGTCCCCCCTGAGGACCCCACACACACACATACACACACACACACCTATGAGTGTATATGCACAAAGGTAAAATGTCAGTCAACTGCATTTATAATTTTTTAGAGCAGAAATGATAAGTTGGTGGCATTTGTAACCTCTCAGTTTTTGCAACTTCTGTCTAACTCAGTTAGCTCTTAGCTAATTAGCTCATCATGGGTTACATAAGAATCTTACTTACTTACTTATTTGCTAGATTTCATCGAGGTGCAGCAATGGTGGGCAATTATAAGGAATCTGACAACTGATTAATAGAAAATGCCACAGAGTGCAGCATCTTCCCACTGGCAGGTAAAGAGCTTTGAGGAGATCTAAGTTTAAAAACCCTCATTAAGGCAAAACATTCTAACGAGGGACACAAAGAGCAAGAGGTGAGCCAGGAGGGGCCCAGACAAGTGCTCAAGCTTATGGAAAATAATGATCACAACGGACCACTCTGCAAGTATCCGGCGGATGTGTTCATGGTTCAACAGACACACTTACAGGACACATTCACTCTCTCCAATGAGCCACTGCAGTATCGTGTAGTAAGCAGTCCACAGTACAGATATGACCTTGTGCATCCAGGAGTACACAGAGTGCTCTGAGTTTACTTATAACAAGCTCAGTGTTTGCAAGAATTCAAGGTTGACTCACTATACTGTAACTATAACCCAAATCTGGTCAGATGTGAGAAGCCTCAGGGGGTTTTAGGAAATACTTTGTACCCAATAAAGTTCAGAATTACTTTCTAAAAAGTCTGAAAAAGCACATCCTCATCACCACAAAAGTAGAATTGTCATAAATACCACTGAGAATAATTGTTAACCCCTTGCACTCTGGTCAATTTCCCTAAAAACTCCAAAAAATAACGTACCCAAAGTAATTCAAAAGCTGTTCTTAAACCCTTTGCAGCATCTTCATGGGGTTGGTCTCATTTAAAAGAAAACACTTTGAATTTTTTGGCAAAACAGTCATAATCTCTCTAAGTGCTCCTGCCACTGAGTAACAGTCATCTAAACATACTGAACTTGAAGAAAATAAATTTGGCCTGGGTGTTTTTTTGGATACAAATGCTTGTAAATAACACACAGCTTCAGATCCGGGCTGGAAAATGCAACAGAAATGTAGAACCAAGTGTTATCCAGCTGTGGTCAAAATTTTGTAACAATACCACAAAAAATGAATATATTACACAGCTTTTTTCTTAGGTTGTTCCCAGGCGTTTTTGAACTGTGCCAAATTGTGCCAAATGGCACAGTTTGGAAAAACGTCTGTAACTTCTGAATGATTCAATATAGAAGCTTCATCTTGGGCTCTAATGAAAGGTGACACTCAGGGCTGTGTGTGTGTGTGTGTGTGGGGGGGGGGGTTGTTTATTCATTCATTCATGAATGAATGAACAAACAAGCTCCCACACACAAAGAAGCATGCCACGTAAAAAATGTGTGGCTTTTTTTTTTTTTTTACAAGAAAAAATAACCTACAGTGCACTAAAAATTATACTAAAATATCTGTAATGTAGAGGATAACAACTCCCACTCCCCATCCCCCCCGCTACAGAGGACGGACATCGTCCATCGCCACATGCCGCGGTCTACTACGCATAGTTGTACTAAAATATCTGCAAATATATCTGCAATCCGCTACAGAAGAGTAGCGGGGGGGGGGGGGGTGTCCGTTCACGGTCCGGACGCGGCGCACGGACTCGACGGTCTGTGCGCCGCGGTCTACTTACGCACAGTTGTAATTTACCGATCGGTCAAAAGTCATTTTGATTACAATTTTCAGGGATAAAGAATAATTTAGCTTATAACACTTACCTGTCCACAACAGCAGTGTCGCTGGTGAACTTCTCTTCCTCATTGTCAGACAAACATGATGTTGGTCCGCTTGTTACGGATTCGTGGTTCTGGTCACGCGACCCAGTCAAACCATAATTCCATTATTGCAGTTTTGCGCTTCCATGATTGCGGTTTTGGCGAATGATTTTTCAAAACAAATAAGATCAGTAGTAAGAAAAAAAAGACTGGCAAACGCTTGTGTGTCACCCAGCGGCTTACACAAAACAGATTTTGCAAGGGATGCATGCTTTCGAACTTCTGTGCTTCAATTGGCTGGCTGTATTCGCAGCCGTTGGTAGGCGGGTCCTTCTTGCTAGGTTTTTAGTCATTGGTTCTTCAAGGTTTCAGAAACCCAATTCAAGGCTCTTATTAGTCAAATGAGAGGTCAATCACATCTAAACCAATCAAAGCACTCCTTTGGCTTTCTGTTCGCAGCTGTGTCTGTAGTGGAAGAACGGAAATGCAGCTTTTTTTTCCCAGTGCGCCCTAGGACGCAGAGACGTGCCCGCCCACAGTACTGTACACCGGAGTGCAAGAGGTTAATTAATCAGCACACATAAGGTAGGCAGCAGTATAATTTTTTTTGCAGATATAGGGTGGTGATGCTCAGAAGAAAAAAATGTGAATCACTTTTCCAAGTACAAAAAGAGTAGAGATAAAAAAAGATGGAAGTTTAGTGTATAAAAATGTGCTTGGTCTGGATTAAATTGTGTTTTGAGTAATGAAAAATGTGCTTCAACAGTCATTTTATCCCCCGTTAGGTAAAGGAGACATAATTTTGAAAATATTTTCTAAGTGTTTAGTCATGAATTTTTGGTGTCTGGAGTGGCTACCAGTGCAAAAACTAAAAAAGTACAATCTTGTCACTTTCTTAGGACCCACTCTTTTCTCAGGTTTCTTTTGATGCAGCCACTCACCTGGAGCTCATTGGCATGATACCAACCACCATCTTTATTTCCCTAATTTTAAATAACAGGGTGTAGATGTGTCCCTGTGAGCTTCTGAAACCACACAGCAGCAGTACAGCTAGTCTAGTTAGCTCACCTGAGTTTTTACAGTTTTTCCATCCATCCATCCATCTTCTTCCGCTTAATCCTTTCGGGTCGCGGGGGGGCTGGAGCCTATCCCAGCATCTTTGGGCGAGAGGCAGGGTTTACTCCGGGATTTCTCCGGTTTCCTCCCACATGCCAAAAACATGCAAGTTAGGTTAATAGGCATCAATCTGGGGATTCTAAATTGTCCTTAGGTATGACTGTGAGAGTGAATGGTTATCTGTCTCTCTGTGTTGGTCCTGCGATGGACTGGCGATCTGTCCAGGGTGTACCCTGCCTCTTGCTCAAAGATGCTGGGATAGGCTCCAGCCCCGCCGCGACCCGAAAAGGATTAAGTGGAAAAAGATGAATGAATGTATGAATGAATGAATGAATGAATAATCGGAATGGTGCGCATGAAAACACTTAATTCCGAACGTAGGGCAGAAAATATGTTTACTGCACATGTCTGTAAACCAGCCGCACGTCGACGTGACGTATTTCCGCCTTAGCAGCAGCTAGCGGAAAACATAGCGGGAGTAAAACAAAACTGGTCTGTATCATCTTGCTGTCTCCCTCTGTTCGTCATATGCAGAAGTATGTACTTGTAGCTTCATTACGGAGACCAGCAGACACAAAAGTACAGTCTGAATAACACAACACAGGTCAATTTCGACATGAAGTAGGGCTTGCTAACACTGGAAGTTGCTTCTTCTTCTACTATTTTTGGAATGTCAAAATGTCGACGTGCGCATGTCAAAACGATTTATTCCGTTCAAACCTGTGACACATGGATACGCACGTCCTAATCAGATCAGCTTTTTCAGGATCCATGTAAACAGTAAAATTCTGATCTGAATTGTAATCAGATTGAAGAAATTTTGCCCATGTAACCGTGGCTACTGTTGGTCGGGGGCTGGGATCGAACCCAGCCAAGGGTGAGTTGCTGTGTTGCCACAGTACTAACCACTCCTCCATCACGCCACCACTCTATACTACCCAAGTAGACATCTGTATTTTCAGCTGGTACATTTATCCAGACTTGATTATACAGTATATGTCACGTCAAGCATTATTCTGGCTTATTTGATTACATTTTGGCAGGAATGGCTCTGTATTCACACTATTGTGGGAATCCACCTCAGTATGTTTACACTCAGACTGAAGGACAAGGGGAATCGTCATAGGGGTTTGTGTGATGATGCGGGGGTTGGTGGGTTGATGTGAACAGTGACAAAGAGAATGGGAATTGCCAGGGCTTTGATGTTAATGCAGCACCACAGAAGGCTGACCGAGTGGTATGATATAAGAGCAGAGGTGCCTGTGACCTGTTACGCTTTTGTTGCTCGTGATTCTAGAGAATGTAGGAGAGAGAGATGAATAAAGCCTGCTTTGTTCTGGACCGCTCTGCCTGGTTATTCCTCTCTCCACACTGGTGACCTTTGACGCACAATGGAATTCGAGGTGAACACCTCGGAGACGACCCAGACGGGAGGTGCCAGCAACGCATGCGCCGTTTCAGTCAAACTCCCTGACTTTTGGCTACACGACCCAAAGTCTTGGTTCCTCCACACCAAGGCCCAGTTTGCACTCCGGGGAATAACGGCAGATGACACCAGATACTACTACGTGGTTGCAGCACTGGACGCACGCACAACTCAGCAGGTAGCAAGCCTGCTCCAACGACCCCCAGCCCATGACAAATACGAGGTTCTCAAGACCGCGCTGACCCGGCACTATACGCTCTCAGACTGCGAGAGAGCAGAAAGGCTCCTGACATGCTCCGAGTTGGGAGACAGGTCGGCGGTCAAGTTAATGGAGAAGATGTTGCCGTTGATGGGCACAGATTATGGGCATTTCCTCTTTGCCCACCTTTTCCTCCGGAACCTCCCAACGGCAGCCAGGGCGGTCCTTGCCAATTCGCCGCTGCTGGCCGCGCGCAACTACCGGGCGCTAGCACAAGAGGCAGATCGGATTATCCTCACCACCACAGCCCTCGCAGTGAACGCAGTGGCGTCGGAACCCAGCGAGATGGCCAGCGGGGGCGAGGAGCCGATGACGGTGGCTGCAGCAGAAGCCAAGAAGCACCGGAGAGACACACTCTGCTTCTACCACCGCCGTTTTGGAGAGGACGCACGCCGATGCGTGCCACCATGCCAATTCAAGCGCTCGAGAAATGCCAGGGCCGGCAGTCAGCAGCAGCTGCGATCGCCAGTGAAGCAAGCAAGCTGCTCTATGTGACCGACTCACGCTTGGGGAGACAGTTCCTCGTGGACTCCGGCTCCCAAAAGAGTCTCATCCTGCCGTCCTACGCTGACCGGGCTGGCGGGAACTAGCGGCCCCGAGCTGACGGCCGCAAACGGCTCAGACATTAAGACTTTTGGTGAGAGGACACTGACTGTATCCTTGCACAGCCGTACATACCAATGGACATTCGTCATAGCGGCATGCAGCTTCCCCATTTTGGGCGCTGATTTTTTGTGTGCACACGGTCTACTAGTCGATGTGGCTAACAGACACCTGATTAACGCAATGTCTTTTGATTCTCTCCCCTGTACAGCGAGAGGAGCCAGGCCCACAATGCTAGCCAACGTCACAGCTCCAGGGGGTAAGTTCCACACACTACTCACCCAGTTCCCAGCACTCACCATCCCGACCTTTTCGGCGACCGTCACTAAGCACGGGGTGGAGCACTTCATTACCACCACGGGGCCGCCCGTTTTCGCACGACCTCGCCGTCTGGATGCAACTAAACTGGCCATAGCACGAGGAGTTTGCCAGCTTGGAAAGGTTGGGCATCATCAGACGCTCAAACAGCCCATGGACATCCCCGCTACATATGGTTCCTAAAGCCGAGGGATCGTGGCAACCAACCAGAGATTTCCGCAGTTTGAACAACACCACAGAGCACGACCGCAACCCAATCCCCCATATTCAGGATTTTTCCATTCACCTCACCGGGGCACGCATTTTTTCCAAGATAGACCTGGTCCGCAGTGTTATGTCCGTGGGTTTCTACTTTAGATTACCACTCGGCGGAACAAACACAAAGACACACACGGCTGCAGGTCATTAGCTTGCTCGTTTACTCAGGCATACGCACACATACACATTTTAGTTCAGTTCAATGAGCACACTCTTATACTATTGGCGATGCCACAGGATACAGCGCCCACCAATGGGGTGGCATATGCAAATGCAACTCATACAACTCATACAACTCATACAACTCCCATACATCACATCTCCTCCCCACTAGAGCCGTGTGTGTCTTTGTGTTTGTTCCTCCGAGTGGTAATCTAAAGTAGAAACCCACGGACATAACATCATTGGCGACGAAGATAACTTTAGGTTTCCAAGTCTCGCCGCGGTATTGACTGCGAGTGACGGAGGAAGAGGAACGTTTGTCCTGGTGGGAGTTTGGCTGGGCGCGGCACGCCAGGTGACAGGACGCCGGGTGACAGGACGCCGGGTGATAGGACGCCAGGTGACAGGACGCCAGGTGACAAGATTGCTAAACGCTAGCTAACTGCACGCCATGGCTGGATTTATTGGACACATTAACCCATTCGACGAGTCGGTGGAGCAGTGGACAACCCACGTTGAGAGGTTTGAGCATTTTGTAACGGCAAATGGTATTGCAGAGGAGAAAAAGCTTGCTGTTTTCTTAAGTGTAATTGGTGCGTCAACATATGGACTTTTACGTAGCCTCGTAGCTCCAGATGAGCCAGGGGCTAAGACATATGCTCAACTCACGGAAGTTTTGAAAGACCATTTTTCCCCAAAGCCAATTGTGATTGCTGAAAGATTTCGCTTTCATAAATGGAACCAACAAGAGGGAGAAACTGTGACGCAATACATAGCAGTCATTAAAAAACTTTCTGAACACTGCGAGTTTGGTATGCACCTGCAGGATGCATTGAGGGATAGGCTCGTTTGTGGATTGAATATAGAAGCTATCCAGAAAAAATTGCTGACGTAAGAGAAGCTTACTTTTTCCAAAGCAGTGGAACTAGCCGTGTCAATGGAGACAGTAGCTCGCGAGACACATCAGCTGAGCAACGCGCTGAAAGTGCATGTACTGTCACCACATGACAAACAACACACGAAATGTTCGCGCTGTGGAAAAATGAACCACAAAGAGAGCGATTGTTTTTATAAGGAGCAAAAATGCCATAAATGTGGTAAGAGAGGACACATCTCGAAAATGTGCAGGAACAAAGAGACTGTAAATAAGGAGAAACCAGTGGAGTATAAAGCTAAAAAGGAAAAAAGGGTGCACCAATTGGATGTAAAAGAAATATCTAGTGATGGTAGCACTACAGACACTGAAGTGAGCCTGCATATGGTGTCTCAGCAGAGTAATTTGTCATACATGAGTGTTAAACCAAAAATTGAAGGTAAAAGGATTATTATGGAATTAGATACCGGTGCTGCTGTTTCTCTGATTTCAAGAAAACTGTATGATGCACACTTTAAGGACTTGCCCTTGCGCCAAACCCATATAATGCTGAAAACATACACGGGCGAGTTGATTCCAGCAGAGGGTGTCATCGCCGTTTCAGTGAGGATGAACAAGCAGAGGGCTAGACTACCACTGTATGTGGTTCGGGGAAGTTCACCCCCACTTTTTGGTCGGGAGTGGCTGCGGAGGATTCGAATTGACTGGCGAGAAATAAAGACGGTCCAGGAGGAGACGCTAGAGGGCGTGCTACAAAGACGTGCAGAGGTCTTTAAAAAAGAATTAGGCACTCTGAAAGGCATGGAAGTAGCCATAGCGCTGAAGCTGGATCATGTGCCACGGTTTTGTCAAGCGAGAGTCGTTCCCTTTGCCCTTAGGCCAAAAGTGGAGGCTGAAATTGACCGATTGTGTGAGCAGGGCATTATATCCCCTGTCAAATTCAGTGAATGGGCAACACCCATTGTGCCCGTTGTGAAAAAGAACGGAGATGTTAGGATATGTGGGGATTTTAAAGTCACAGTTAACCCTGCCCTGTGTGTGGAGAAATACCCAATTCCACGCATTGAAGATCTATTTGCATCACTTTCGGGGGGGGGGGGGCAGCATTTTAGTAAACTGGACTTATCTCATGCCTATTTGCAAATGGTGATAGAGGGAAATTCCAGAAAATATCTTACAATAACCACATCCAAGGGTCTGTTTTGTTACAACAGGCTGGCATTTGGAATTACCTCAGCACCAGCGATATTCCAGCGTGCCATGGACCAAGTCCTCCAGGGTCTGCCGAACGTTCACTGTTACCTGGACGATATATTGGTCAGTGGACAGGATCGTGTGCAGCATCTGAAAAATCTGGATGCAGTCCTAGGGCGCTTGGAAGAATTCGGTTTGCGAGTACGGAAGGAAAAATGTGAATTTTTCAAGGATTCACTGGAATATCTGGGTCACGTCATTGATGCCCAGGGTCTACACAAGGCACCAGAGAAAGTCAGGGCAATTGTGGAGGCTCCTGCACCTACAGACGTGAGTCAGTTACGTTCTTTCTTGGGGCTAATTAATTATTACAGCAGATTTATCCCCAACTTGTCATCTATCCTAAGCCCACTGAATACGCTGCTGTGCAAAGGAAAACAATGGCAATGGACATCTGAATGTGCTGCATCTTTCAAAGAGGCAAAAGAGCAGTTACTCTCTCAAAGCGTGTTAACCCATTATGATCCACAACTTCCCATTCGGCTGGCGTGTGATGCATCACCTTATGGTGTAGGTAGTGTCATTTCACATATTCTCCCGAATGGACAAGAGAGGCCCATAGCTTTTGCATCAAGGACTCTGAATAAGGCAGAACGCAATTATGCCCACATTGAGCGCGAAGCGCTTGGCATTATATTTGGAGTTCGTAAATTCCATCATTATCTGTATGGCAGGCAGTTTACACTCCTTACAGATCATCGCCCATTGACCACTATTCTGAGTCCGTGCAAAGCCACACCATCTATGGCTGCTGCTAGAATGCAGCGGTGGGCTCTCCTGTTAGCTGCCCATAATTACACCATACAGTACCGAGAGGCAGCTCGTCATGGAAATGCGGATAGGCTTTCACGCCTTCCATTACCAACATTATCAAGAGAGAGAATCAGTACTGTGGACAGTTTTCACATTAAACACCTAGAAGCCTTACCTGTGAACTGTCGAGAAATCTGCCGAGAGAGCAGGGGTGATTCTGTCCTTGCTCAAGTCCTGGAGATGGTCTCCACAGGTCGCTTTCCGAGGGTCCAGGATGTGGCCAGCACATTGGCGCCATTCATCAGCCGGAGGGATGAGTTGACACTCCAGCAAGGTTGCCTTATGTGGGGTGTGCGCGTCGTCATTCCCTCAAAATTGAGATCACGACTGCTGTCGGAACTGCATACTGGACACCCAGGTGTTGTCAAAATGAAAGCTGTCGCCCGCAGTTACATGTGGTGGCCCGGAATTGACACTCAAATTGAACAGGTCTCAAAAACATGCCAGTCCTGTCAATTCACACAGAAAGCACCGGGACCAGCACCACTCCACCCATAGACCTGGCCTGGATCCCCCTGGCAGAGAATTCATGTCGACTTTGCTGGGCCGTTCCAAGGCCAAATGTTTATGGTGGTTGTAGACGCCCATTTAAAATGGCCTGAGGTACACCTTATGAGTTCCACTACAACGGCTAATACCATCCAGGTGCTCCGAGGGTTATTTAGTCGCTATGGGCTCCCTGAGGTGTTAGTGAGCGATAATGGTCCTCAGTTTACCTCACACAAGTTTGACACTTTTATGAAAGGCAATGGAGTAAAGCACATTCGCTCTGCACCATTTCATCCATCAACAAATGGTCTTGCAGAACATTTTGTACAGACATTCAAGCAGTCTCTGAAGCGTTCCACTGGAACCACTTCCATACAACACCGACTGGACGCCTTTCTACTCACGTACTGTAATACTCCACACTCTACAACGAAGGAGTCCCCATCTATGCTTTTCATGCATCGCAAGCTGCGATCTCGATTGGACCTGCTGAAGCCTAGCGTGACGTCAGAGGTAGAGAAAGCACAAGAGGCACAGTGTGCGTATCGAGGAATGCATGCAAAAGCCAGAACGTTCAAGGTGGGAGATCCAGTTCTTGTTCGGAATTATGGGAGAGGAGAGAAGAAGTGGATACCAGGGGTTGTTTCAGCTGAGACTGGCCCTGTATCCTACACCGTCGACATCGGCGCATCGCAGCACTGGAGGCGACACGCGGACCAGATGCTGGCCAGGGTTGTTGAATTGGATACCTCTACAGACGACGGCGGAGCTGCATCGTCGTGCATCTCAGCAGACCTGCCTGTGCTGGAAAAGACTACTCCGGTTCCTGTGAGTGACCCCTCACCATTACCTCAGGTAACCTCAGAGGGAAACACCACATCACCTCCAGAGACTGGTAAGAGATATCCTTCTCGTATTACTAGACCACCAGAGCGTTATGTTCCATAAATTTTGTTTAAGATACTTTTAAGAGACATATTTAGGACATTTTTGAATAAGAGACCTTTTTTATGTGTTAGATGAGAGAGTCACGTCTCACCAAAAGGGCAGAATAAACCCTTGACTGACTCAGGGGTTTGTGATCGTCTACTCCCAGCCTCAAGGCTAGTGTGTGTTTTTAAAATAATAAAAGTTGTTTGTTTTGTGTATCTTGGGGGTGGGTACAACATTTAGTGGGGAGGAGATGTGATGTATGGGAGTTGTATGAGTTGTATGAGTTGCATTCGCATATGCCACCCCATTGGTGGGCGCTGTATCCTGTGGCATCGCCAATAGTATAAGAGTGTGCTCATTGAACTGAACTAAAACGTGTATGTGTGCGTATGCCTGAGTAAACGAGCAAGCTAATGACCTGCAGCCGTGTGTGTCTTTGTGTTTGTTCCTCCGAGTGGTAATCTAAAGTAGAAACCCACGGACATAACACGCAGTTACCACCAGGTCCAAGTACGCGCTGTGGACATACCTAAAATGGCAGTAATAACCCCGTTTGGTCTTTTTGAGTTTTTACGCATGCCTTTCGGGTTAAAAGGCGCAGCGCAGACATTCCAACGCATGATAGATGCGGTGTTGCACGATCTGCCGTTTGTGTTCATCTACCTGGACGACATCCTGGTGGCCAGCGCGTCCAAGGACGAACACGTAGCCCACCTCAGGATAGTTTTCTAGAGGTTGGAGGCGCACAAATTAATAATCAACCCGGCCAAGTACCAGTTTGGGGTGACGGGTATCGATTTTTTGGGCCACCACATCTCACCGGAGGGCGCGATACCCTTACCGGACAAAGTGCACGTGGTGGCAGATTTTCCCCAACCTCAAACAGTCAGGGCACTGCAGGAATTTTTGAGGATGGTTAACTTTTATAACTGCTTCCTCCCCCGCGCGGCCCAGCTCATGCAGCCGTTGTACACCGCGGTTAAGAAACGGAAACTGGCGGACAGAGTCGACTGGACTCCTGAGCGAGAGCAGGCATTTTCCAAGGTTAAAACAGCCCTGGCGAACACCACACTGCTGGCGCATCCGGACCCGGCGGCTCGGCTAGCGCTCACTACCGACGCCTCAGACGTGGCCATAGGGGCCATCGTGGAGCAGCACGTTGCCGGTTCTTGGCAGCCGGTCACCTTTTTTAGCAGGTCTTTGCGTGACAGTGAGCATAAATACAGCGCGTTCAACAGAGTAACTGGCTCTCCACCTGGCCATATGCTTCTTCCAGTTCTGGCTGGAAGGGCGCACCTGCACTGGCTTCATGGACCACAAGCTGCTAAAGTACGCCATGGCCAAGGTTTCGGAACCATGGTCAGTGGAGCAGCAGAGACAGCTGGTCGCGATCTCGGAGTTTACGACTGACATTCAGCATGTGTCCGGTAAACTCAACGTAGTGGCGGACTGCCTCTCGCGCGTATTAGTGGCCCCAGTCTACGTGGGGATAGATTATACGGCCATGGCCGCTGAGCAGATCGGCGATGCAGATGTTTGCACGCTCCAGTCTGGACCAACAGGGTTAAGGCTGGAGAGCAGAGTACTGCAGGACGGGGCCCCCCCCCCTAATCTGTGACGTCTCCACGGGCCGCCCATGCCCGGTGGTCCCATGTGCTTGGTGCCGCCACGTTTTTGAGTTGGTTCATTCCCTGGCGCACCCAGGAGTGCACACATCAGTCAAAATGGTGGGAGCAAAGTTCATCTGGCCTAGCCTGCGCAAACAGGTGAAACACTGGGTGGCAGTCTGCGTAGTGTGCCAACGAGCCGAAGTACACAGGCACACAAAGGCCCCCTTGGAGCCATTCCATATCCCGGCTAAGTGGTTCGACCACATTCACGTGGACCTCGTGGGCCCCCTCCCGCCATCGCAGGGGTTCACGCACCTCCTGACAGTGGTGGACTGCACCACGCGCTGGCCCGAAGCAGTCCCACTAGCTTCCACCGCGTCAGCAGAAGTTGCACATGCTTTTTTGACGACATGGGTGACACGTTTCAGCGCTCCTTCAAATATCATGTCCGATCGGGGCCCGCAGTTTGTTTCCAACCTCTGGTCCACCATGGCCTGGAGCCTGGGTGTCACAATTCATTGCACAACCACGTACAACCCCCAGGCCAATGGGGCCAATGGGTTATGCGAGCATTTCCATAGATTGTTTAAAGCAGTGCTTAGGGCTTCGCTTACGGATGCAAATTGGGTAGACCAGTTGCCGTGGGTTCTATTAGGGTTGCATTCAGCACCTAAGGAGGATTTGGCAGCCTCCCCAGCAGAGCTTTTTATTTTCCCAGCCGCTGCGGCTCCCAGGGGAATTTTTGCCTGACAGCCCTGCGCTGAACACCAATCCATCTCTGCTTTCACCGCATAGCACAGTGGCAGGGATGGTACCCAGTCCAGTCCACCACTGTTTTCCACGCGCTTTTGTGCCGAAGGCCTTGAAGGACGCGGCGTTCATATTTGTCAGGCACGATGCCCACCCTTGCGCCTGCCCTGCGATGGCCCGTTCAGAGTGCTGGAACCCGGGGAGAAACATTTTGTGTTAGACTTGGGGGAACGCAGGGAAGCAGTCTGTATAGACAGGCTTAAGCCCGCTTTCATTTTAGCAGACGAGCAGGTGGTGTTGGCCCGAGCTCCTCGGCGCGGACAACCCCCACTGAGAACTCCCCAGGTAGATGACTCATCAGATCAGTCACAATGGCATGCTACGGATGTTTCCCCCCCTTCCCAATGTCCCCCCACAGACGGACGCACCCCCAAGAGCCCCCCCACCCCCGGCACAGCAGCGCCTCACAGCCGCAGACCCCCCGTTACAGCCGCTATGGACATAGGCTGAAGCCCAAAGGACATGAGGGTTAAGGCTCAGTCTGAGTTCTGGGGGGGGGGGGGGGTGCGGGAATCCACCTCAGTATGTTTACACTCAGACGGAAGGACAAGGGGAATCATCATGGGGGTTTGTGTGTTGATGCGGGGGTTGGTGGGTTGATGTGAACAGTGACAAAGAGAATGGGAATTGCAAGGGCTTTGATGTTAATGCAGTACCACAGAAGGCTGGCCGAGTGGTATGATATAAGAGCAGAGGTGCCTGTGACCTGTTACGCTTTTGATGCTCTTGATTCTAGAGAATGTAGGAGAGAGAGATGAATAAAGCCTGTTCTGCTCTGGACCTCTCCGCCTGATTATTCCTTTCTCCACACTATAAGATAGGCTATCCAAGTTAGCCTAGCTTAACTACAGCTTGTGACTCCCCTTGACGTAACTCCTCTCACTCCAACCAACATCTGTGTTCCCAGCCAGAACATCTACCAACATTTGACCATATAGCTCATTCTCGATATTATTTTAGCTCATTTTGATATAGTTCATTATATTCTGACCAGGACAGCTTATCCAAAAGCGGCAGTTAACCGTCACTAGCAGATTCAGCACTGATTCAGGCTCGTTTGTGTGCTTGTATCCAGTCATTCCCTATCAGCCACTCAAACAACATGCTCCTATCTCCCATGATGCTGTATTTGGGCTTTTACGTTCTCACATTCAGCCAGTTTTATGTCTGCTCAGACCACACCTGACAACCAAAGTTATTGAGCTAAAGTTAGCCTCAACCCAGTGTTACCAACTACTCAGTAAGGAAAGGTCCTGTGGCTGTCCTAAAAGTTACTAGAAGTCGCTAAATGATGCATTCCCCTAATTGGCTATGTGCACGTAATTGCAACAGACGCCGTAGGAGAGAAAATCACCCTAAATATGTTTAGAACTACAAATGAACTTTCTTCTGCCGAGTCTTGTTTTCTTAATGTCACAATTCCAACACTTCGCCTTTATCTGGGCTTGGGACCAGCAAAAGTGACCCAAAAATACACTCTGATGGAGTTATGTAGAGTTGGGGGGGTTGTATATTTATTTATTTAGTTTTCATGCATGTGCAATTCATTTGTAGTCTGGACTTGGAGGGGTGAACAGCTCATGTTTTGTCTACAGCTGGAAGGGGCTGCTGCATGAGGACTGGGCTGCTTGTGAGTGCTTTGGGGTGGGGGAGGAGCCCATGTTGAGAAGAATAAGAGCAATGCCTGCTTTCATGTCAGATTGTCCAAAAGTCTCCACTAACACCAGAAAAAGTCACTTTATAAAAAAAAAAAAGAGTCACTAGACGGGTCTGAATACTCTCTAAATATAATGACAAAGTCGCTAATGGCCATTTTCCACTAGCACCTACTCAGCCCGACTCGCCTTGACTCTATTCGGTTTGTAGTTTTTTAGTACCTACTCAACCGGGGTTTCAAGCGAGCTGAGTCGAGCTGAAAATATGACATCAACAGACTGCAGGCCACTGATTGGCCAGGGCATAACATCACTGGATGAGTCACTAGAGCGACATCTTCACAAGAATCAAAGCCGCCTTTTGTAAAAATTTGGCAACAGTGACCATGAGTTTTTATTATTTCTGTGATAATCAACGTTGATATCTGTGATAATCAACGTTGATTATCTGTTGATAATCAACGATGTTGATTTGTGTGGCTAGACACAAATCAACCCCGTGGTCCAGCAACGAGGTGCAGACTTTTCTCTGCTTGGTGGCTGACGAGAGAATCTAGAGGGAGCCAGACGGAGCAACCCGAAATGAAAACATATACCAGGAAGTCTCCAAGCTGATGGCCGCTCAAGGGTACCACCGGACATTAAAGGCTTATCACCGGACCATCAACGACCATAATGGCTGAAGTGGGTCAAACAGAAAACACTGGAAGTGGTTCAACCAAATGGACACCATTTACAGGCACCGACCAGTGAACAATGGGAGGGAAAGTGGCCTTGATTCGGTCATGGCATCATTGAAAACCTCGGCCACGGCATTGTTGGAAACCATGATAGAAGATGGTGAGTGTTTTATCTCTAAAACTGAATGCATGATGTTAGAATAATTTCAAGCTTAAATTATTCAAAGTCAAATAATCAGACGGAAAGTTGAATTTATGTTCATTTATTACAAAAATACATGCAATCACCCTATTGGCCACCTTGGGGGAGAGGTTACAAGGAATGACATTCAGACACACCTAGAATCTCTAAAGGATCCATTCTTCTAAGTCTGATATATATATAGGTAGGAGAAAGGAGAGGGAAGATGAGGATAAGGGAAGGGACAGAACGGGACAGTCCTGATAACTGAGCTTATCCAGGCGGGCGTCATACACTCTGGAGATATGGGTTATGAAGACATGAAAACTAACAGAATGTCCATCTACCACTGATCTGTACAGGCTGAGGAGTTCCTGTGCATTCCTGTGACCCAAACCAGGTTATGTCAAAGAGATTATAATAAATGGCTTAGATCATTCCTTACGCATGTACTGATCCTCAGTCTGAGCGCGCTGAAATTGCTCACAGAAACAGGCCAAGAATATATAAACTTATCCTATATGGAATGCACAAATAAACATTAAACATCGCATATGAAAGGTATGATCAAATATAATAATACATTATTAATATCAATAATAGTATAGATAATATGAATTTTTCTATCATATTCCCCCTTGATGCTTAAAAAAGCATCAGGATTAAAAGAAAAATAATAAAGTGGATGAATTAATATAAGGATATGTGTAAAAATGTACATGCTGTTACTTTATATGTCTTTGCAAGTTAAAAACATGTATAGAATATACATATCAAAAGTGAATATGTGTGATATGACCAAAAGTAATCTCAGACAGTGTCAAATAAGAATATAGAAAATAATATGAAACAGCCTTAAAAACAGCCTTAAATTATATTGCGACCTTCAAAAATATCCTCAGGCCAGTATTGCCCCTCTCACCATCCTCATCATCATATTAAGGACTCACACAAGAAAAATCTGAAGTTATAAAAATCATTACCAAGTTTATGATGAGACTTCTCCATTAAGAGAAACACTAACTTCTATGAGTATCTGAGGTATTAATATGATCATTTGCATCATTTTCATCGATAGAAGTAATACAATAATCTCCTATAATAGGGCCTACACCCCTACAGGTGGTAACTAGTCAATCAAGGACCATTCTATCTTTTGTCATAATTTTGTCAATAATTGTAGTCTATAATTAAGTGTTTTCATCCCTAAGGTATTTTGTTTCTACTCTCACTCAAAGAAACAATGATCAAGACCTCACTCCTGTACTTTTCATCTGAAATTGCATTCATGCTTCATGAATGGCATCATGTGGTAGAAAAGCATTTCTCTTCACCCTGCCCACCTGCCCTGCCGACATGATGAGGGTACGGTCAGTTGCCAAAATGGGGTACACAGATCTGCCCAGTGTCCAGCCAGATGCGAATAAGCCCAATGACTCAATGACCTTTGACAATGTAGATCCTTGGTATAACACTTGCTCGCTTCGTTGGTCAAGCAGGGTAGCAGTACAGGGGAGAGACGCACTGTAAGCGGTTGCATACTCAGGGAGTGTTAAACTGTTGAAAAGGGGACATCCCCACTTCTAAAAGAGGAGTTCCCTGATGAAATTAACCTTGCATTCGCAGAGTAAGGAGTGTCATCATGTTTCTAATCAGTGGAGTGATGTGTTGTGTCAGGTGTGATTCAAAATGAAGATTGCTATGTTATTTCTGTATATAGCCTCTCTAAAAAAAAAAAAAAAACCATCCTGTAGTAGCTGCATTATTTTAGCAATAAAGATATTTTGCCTAACTGTTAATGTTATTAAGAAGCAAACATAACAATTCTCTACAGTGTATAAGCATTGGAACAACTTAACAACCAATGTTAAGTATTACTAGAGGATGATGAGATGATAAGATAACAACACTAACCACACCTTTCCTTCCCTTGTATTTTTTCCCTTGTCATGATAAACAAACAGCCTGCTTCTCTATTAGCAGAGGTCTGAGCTGGTCTGAGAGGTCAGAGCTGACACTTGCATAGAGAAACAGTTAGACAGTCATTTGTTGTTTTCCTTCTCTTTTTTTTCCCCCAAGTAAGTATACAATATATATATATATATATATATATATATTAAACAGTCTCTTGCTGAGGGTTTCAGGTAGGGTAAAACGTTAGATGCACCCAGGTGTCCCGTCCTTCACTTTCCATGGCTGTTTAGGTCAGCAGGATAACCTTTGTGCTGTCCTTACCAGGGAGTTTTGGTCCAGTTTCCTTTGATGACCAGATCCCCTGGTTTGCTCAAGAGATGGGTGCACCTCCTACGGTTCCTTCATCACATGGTCCCTCCTGGGAAGGGCAGTATGGATGACATCACTGTCAGTTGTCATTCTTTGCATATAATCACCCAGAAACCCTTCCTCATCACCTAAATTAAATGGCTTCAATAATAGGGTTTGTCATTCACAATCTCCCTATTTTCTTATTTGAATATTATATTAATCTTGTAAATTGTTGATGGTAAGCTAAGTGGTCTCCTAGGTAAGTGTTTGGTACTAATAATTTAGGAACTGCACTTAAATGTGACATAATTTGATTTACAAAGTGTATTCCATTTCCATTATCTAAGTAAATCATTTCAGCTATTTTAAATATTGATATTGTTTTAGTTAAAACAATATAAACAATATAAATAAGTAGCAATATTTAAATTAGTGTAGGGTAAAGCCTTTGTATATTCAATAAGTGTGTAAATAATTTCTAAACATTTTTACCTTCACTTTTATTTAGTTCAATGAGATCCATGCAAAGGTTTTGAAAAAAAACTAAGTTTATGCAGGGAAGATCAAATTATTTTGCTTTGAGCTCCCTAAAGCATTGTTCCCTTAATTGAGTAAGAATCTGTATTGTCTTTGTCGTAGATTCTAAATCAACTCCCACAGTAAACATAAATTCAGCACAAGTTGGACTTTTCTTAGACATTTGGAACTTTTCTCATATATTTGCATGGTTTTCTTCCTTATCAGTTTACTTTGTTCCTTATAAACATGATATTTCCTTTACAATAATCTACAGATATTTCCTTAAATATCTGGAAATTTATTGATGTAACTTTTAACTTCTCCTATTGAATGTTGTGATTTCATTACCAAGCAGTTTCATTTATATTTTTCTCTTCATTATTGATCATCTATTGATAATTTTTATGTATTATCGATTCTTCTGAGGATTGCTAATTAATTTCTTTGGTACCCCCCTTTCGATGAATGGAGATGCACATGCAGCAAAGTTACAGGGTATTTATTTGATGGGTAGTGTCTTTTACTAGAAGGAAGCGTGTTACCACTTTTATGTGTTACACACAGTTAATTTAGATGAAAATTTGTGAGTAGTACAGCTCCTTCAAAATGAGGTTTCAATAATCATGGTTTCTTTTGTGACGTCTCTTGAACTAATTTACAAATTCCATTTAGCAAAAAACAATATAGCTGTCTGTGCAGATTTGGCATGATTTAGCATTGATAACTAAGATCAGTTTGTCCAGTTGAACACAGACAGGTTGAATTTGTGTAAGTGAATCCTTGTGAAAAGTTGTGTCACACTCCTTCAATCAATGGAAAGGTGGACGTTTTGCCTAATTAGAATTTGGCTTAATTTTGTACAAGGAATGCCTCATTTTATACATTCCTTGGTAAATTATGGGGTGGACTGTAGTCCCGAGGCCCAGCTCAGCCACGGCTGAGCATCGGGAAAACACATTCCTTATTACTATCACATTTCTGAAATGTGATATTGTCACACCATTATGTGGTGAGTGGCATCAGATGTATCCTGCAGTGTGAAGTCATATGAACACTACAATTTTAAAGTCAGAGGCATTTAAATTGTTGTGCTTTATGTCATTTGCAATGTCATTTGTTCTACTTAGCTTCAAAAAATGCTTGTCAAGTGAGCGGTCCTTCCCCCTGTGGTCCCTCCAGCCAATGAGCCTGTCACACACATACACCGTCCGGCCTCCTCCCATCTCCCACAAAGATCAAATGTCGGTGCCATCCTGCAAAGAAAAATTTGGGGAAAGCCTGACGGCTTCCCCGTCTGCACCTTCAGTATTTACATCAATAGGAGTGCAAATTTTATCACCTCATAAATTGATTTTACTAATGTTCCAGTGATCATCATTATTTTTAGTGTCCCTTAAATGTTTATCCCAGTTGTTTATTAAAACATGTAATGTTAAGAAACACAAGTGAATTATTGTTTTTTTAATTATTTTATTACATATTGCATATGTCACCAAGGATTTATTAAATTGAAAGGTAATGGTGATGTTATTATTCCTTGTTAATTTGGCAAATCTAATTCCTAGTGAAAAAGAAAAAAAATTTTGTGAATGCTTTCCCTTTCCTGTTGAAAAACGAAGAATGAAGAATAGCAGAAAAACCTTTAAATTACACCTAAAGCTTCCACAATTTGAATGTGTTTTTGCTATTCACAGCAAGTATTCGCTAAATACTCTGTGAATCAGTAAATGTTTGACCAATTGACATGGGTAATCACTAGTTTAGGACAGTATCATATGTTAGAAGCCTTAAACCAATGCAGCAGTTAGAATTAGTAACTGGAAATGTAGGCCTATTCTCTGTTTTCAGAAATTTATGGCACAGGACCACAATCCATGGTCTGTGTGGTTTTTTTTTGTTTGTTTGTTTGTTTGTTTGTTTGGGGGGGGGTTTGGGGGGGTTGTTTGTTCTTTTTAAATTTACCATCTCCCGAAACTAAAAAATGTCATTCTCATCTTGCTGTGTTCTTTTAGGAGGGAAAAAGTCACAGCATGAACTGTCTCAGATCCTGCTCTTGCGTTGCCCCCCCCCCTTTTTTTTACATGGACAGGCCTAGGGTCAGAATGTAAATAAGATTGCATATATCATTTATTAAAAAGTGAGTATAGTATTATTTAAACAAAGTAACAATGTGACATACAATTACCAAGACCTCTGTTTGATAATCACTAGTCTCTGGCAAATCATATGCACAAACACATTAATTATCAATCTCTTTTGAACCTCTATGCTTTGAATCATGTAATATAGGGTATACATAAACCCTTCAGTGATTAGGCATTATTAAGTGACAGTATGATATTGTAATGTCCAGTTAATCATTGTCATGCTTGTAGCATTGATTAAGATGCAAGCATTTGTACTTAACTTAGAGATGTTCAGCAACCTCTTTGATGTTGATGGGGGGAGAGCACAGACAGTGACGAGGCTGAGTCTCAGAGGCTGGTTTTGTTTTGGCGGGGGGAAGGAGAACATCAGTCCTGCATCCTTTTTCCCTGTAAAGTGCACTGTTATGCTTCAGTCAAAGAAAAAGAAGAAAAGTCAGTGATACGTCAAAAAATTGAATAAAAATAGCTCAATGTTTTTCATTTTCCAAAGAAAAAAAAACTGGAAGGAATGAAAATATTGGCCTTAAAAATATGTAAATAGTTCATCACGTACGCAACATTAGAGTGAACACCCACAAAGTTAGACTGAAAGAAAAAGTAAAGCCCCAAAACTTTGCAAAAATACCCATACAGTGGTACCTCTACTTACGAATTTAATTCGTTCCGGAAGAATTCTCGTAACGTGAAAAATTCGTAAGTAGAGGCGCGTTTTACATGTAAATGCCGTAATCCGTTCCAAGCCCCCAAAATTCGGGCATAAATTTTTTATAAATCGTAAAAACGCATCAAAACATGTAACAAATACATGTTACAATTAGATTACTGCACAATAAACATAAAATGAGAGTTTAAAATGAGAGAAAGAATAATAAAAGAGAAAGAATAATAAAAATTATGTTCATTTACCCTTTAACTGCTATCGTCGTCGACGTTGTCACCTTTTGCCTTCTTTGGTTCATGTTCTGATCCAAGGACGTTTGCTTTTGTCGGCTTGTAAGTGCTTTGTTTTGTTTTAATACCGTGCTGATCGTTGATGTATTACGGCCATATTCTTTGGCGAGATCAACCAAACGCATAAAGTTTTGGGAAAAAAAAAAACTTCGTGGCCAATGGGATACCAGGAAGATGCTAGGCGATAGCCAATGGCAGAGCAGCTACAGGTATGTTTACGTTCGGTAAACTACGGAAGCTGCGAGGAGCGCATACTTTTTTGCCTTTCGTATCCTGAAATTTCGTTCGTAACTAGAGGCAATATTTTCCCGTTGAGGCGTCTCGTAACCTGAAAATTCCGTATGTAGAGACGTTCGTAAGTAGAGGTACCACTGTATATAGATTTTTTTTTCTTCCCTTTTACCAAGTTTTTACACACAAATCAATAGCTACAGAGCCTTTTCTATTTCTTTTCCCAAGTTCTCTCTCTCTCTCTGTGTTTTTTTTTCCCCTTCTTTTTTTTCTCTCAAGGACACACGTACACACACAGACAAAACAGGGCCCACACAGAAATACTCTCTTTTCACATTATCTCCACAAGGTCATACAATAAAGACTGGTTCATAACAAAACCCAAAACAGCATGAGAATTACTTCAGTTAATCTCCGGAACTGGCAACTCTTAGCAGAAAAAAAAAAAATCTCAGATATGGCAACCCCCACACACTGTCACTACAGCGTGAAGTTCCCTTTTTTTGACACTGCTGTAAAAACATAACACCAGTCCACTGTTTTTGCTCAAAGCTACGATTTTCAAATACCTATAAATTTAAACACTTCTCAAAAAGATAACAATTAACTAATCAATCCTTTTATGCTAAAAAAAAATCACAAACAACAGTTTTGCAACCTGCTCCTTCCACCTCCGGGAAGAACTCTCACTTTTTTTTCTTCCACACCAGAGCAGATTACACAGAGACAAAACAACCCAGACTGCAGTAACTTTTATCTAAAACTCACAAAATAAAATATTTCAATGGTCACATTAACCCCTCCACTGTGTGCCGAAAGCCCAAAGTAAGACTGCCTTCCCCAGCATCTTGTAATAGCTCACCGTAGCAGGGGAAGTCCCATGGGCGATAATGCAGACCCAGTAAGGGCACGAATCTTCCGTGAAAAAACCTTTTCCCTTCGGGGTTCACGTAACCTCCCCATGGATGCTGAAGGTCCAAACCCTGGACCATAAGCAGAAGTGGTCACAAAGGCACGGATCTGTCCCCGAAATTTTACTTCTCTGGGATCACGTGATTTTTTCCACAGGACGTCAAACGTCTGCGGTTAAAAGACCACGAATCTTTCCCTTTTTTCCTTTGTATGCAAACTTCTGGCACCTCCACTACACTTACTTAGACCGTAGAGAGTGGCGGATTTCTAAGAATCACCCCGGGTCTTGTGATATTGTTCACCGTTTGAAGAGGGAAAACCTTGTTCCTCCCAAGGGATTATTACGAGATCGTTCACAGTGGATACAATAACTTAGCACTCAGGCCGCTAGTTTCACTCCTTTCAGTATTTTGCAGTGTATGATCGGTCTGGGGAATCTCTTTTATCCATAAACAACAACAAATGTTCTTTCATTCAAGCCGCCTATAATATTCTCAGATCCGTCACCCAGTCAGTTCCAGCGCCCCGGTCTGAAATGTCTTCACTGCAGTAACACTTTTTTTTACTCAGCCTGGGAAGGTCTTTTTATCAGCTGTGCACTTGCTGAGATCAAGAAGAGGCACCGGAAAGATGGAGATATGTGGATCTGCTGTTCGGACACCAAAATGTTAGAATAATTTCGAACTTAAATTGTTCAAAGTCAAATAATCAGGCGGAAAGTTGAATTTATGTACATTTATTACAAAAATATATGCAATCACCCAATTGGCCACCTTGGGGGAGAGGTTACAAGGAATGACATTCAGACACACCTAGAATCTCTAAAGGATCCATTCTTCTAAGTCTGATATATATAGGTAGGAGAAAGGAGAGGGAGGATGAAGATAAGGGAAGGGACAGAACGGGACAGTCCTGATAACTGAGCTTATCCAGGCGGACGTCAGACACTCTGGAGACATGGGTCATGAAGACATGAAAACTAACAGAATGTCCATCTACCACTGATCTGTACAGGCTGAGGAGTTCCTGTGCATTCCTGTGACCCAAAACAGGTTATGTCAAAGAGATTATGATAAATGGCTTAGATCATTCCTTACGCATGTACTGATCCTCAGTCTGAATTGGCTGAAATTGCTCACAGAAACAGGCCAAGAATATATAAACTTATCCTATATGGAATGCACATATAAACATTAAACATGGCATATGAAAGGTATGATACTTCTCAAATATAATAATACATTGTTAATATCAATAATAGTATAGATAATATAGAATTTTTCTATCTCATGACAACTGATCAAAGTCAACCCCTCCATCTTACAATCTACAACAAGCCCATTATGGCTACAAAATGCCCATTGTGGGCAGTGGTGGCCTAATGGTTAGGGATGTGGACTGATGAGTGGGGGGTCATGGGTTCAATCCCTGGAACTGCAGAATTAGATCTGGGTGGGACAGATAACATAGCAGTGTTTGCCCCACCCTCCTTAACCCCACTGTGGTGCCCTTGAACAAAGCCCTTAGTGGCCACAGGTCAGTCTGTGTGTTGTACTAGGCAGCTTCCAGGTGTGAATGCGTGAGCGTGAACAGGGCGTCCTTGAAAAAGTGAGGTTGCCTCTTAGTGGAACTACCCTGTATAAATAAAAGTTAAATAAAAATAATTAAGCAAGTTTCTGAATTTGTTTATGTCAGGAAAGCAGCTTCAGGGTTGTGGGTGTGTATTTTTTTTTTTTTTAATTTATGTATTGCATGTTGGATTTTGTAGTTGTTGTTTTTTTGTTGTTTTTTTGTGTGTTTTTTTTGCATGCTTTAAAATGTGATTGGGTTGGTTATTTGTTTGGTTTGGTTGTGAATGATTATTGTTTATATGTGAGCTGAGTGATTCCAATCAACAGGAGCCAATCAGTGAGCTCCAGCAGTAAACTCTTTCCCGGTGAGACCTATAAAAGGATGGTGCATGACTGTGGTGAGAGGAAAAGGAAATGAGGGACGGAACGGCGACCGCACAGGAGAACGTGCAGATCGGACCAAGATGGATTGATTGATTGATGGAGTGGGCAAGGTGCATCATAGTATCATAATTTCAATTCTCTGCATGTCCTGTACATATGGCAGAATTGACAATAAAGTTGACTTTGACTTGAAAATGAACTTATATATATATATATATATTTTTTTTTTTTTTTGGTGTGTGTGGGGTGGTGGTATTTTGTATACTTTATTAATCCCCAGAAGGAAATTCAGGGCATCCACTTTGGATGGATGAGGCAGCCATGGTGAGGCGCCAATCCCTTCACACACACATTTACACCTAGGGACACTTTAGAGTCTCCAGTTAACCTCACGTGCATGTTTTTGGCCTGTGGGAGGAAACCAGAGTACTCGAGGTAAACCCACGCAGACATGGGGAGAACATGCAAACTCCACACAGAAGGGTCACCGATGGGAATCGAACCTGTGACCTTCTTACTGTGCTGCCACAGTGCTAACCACTGTTCCACCGAGCTGCCCATATACTGTATGTCCTAAACCAGGCCACCCAGGACAGAGATTTGTGGAAAGACATCTCCCATGTTGGTGCGCAATCTGCCACAAGCGGAGATGGCGATACATGATGATGTTATTTATCCCATTGGTGGCAAGCTCACTTTGAACAAACAAGGATATTGCCATTGTCTCCTGTATGCAGACAATGAGCTTGCTAGCTAGCTAGCTAGCTAGCCATCAACACTAACTCCATGCTCCATGCTCTTTTTGTATTTTGGCCTTGCTGTCTCTTAAGTATTCGCTTCTGAGAGCAAAACGTCAGCATGTCAACAACATAATGGGCCACCTTTCTATAATGAGCCCACCCACTTTGAGGTGGTACTCAGTTGTAATGGAAAACGACCAGAACCGTGTCGGGGCGAGTAGAGTCTGTCATGAATCCGGGTTTGGAGGTCAAACCCGATTCTGACTCATGGTTATGCTTTGACCTAGTTTCCTCCTGACAGCTCGGGCACGCCCCCTCCTCCTGTCAAACTCCATCAGCTGCACTCACAGGCGTATACACACAAACGAGCACTCCATTCACTCTCATTCACATGCGCTCTCACACACCTGTTCCCAATCAGTTCTGCCCACACATTCACACCAGCAATCTCTTTCATCGTTACCGTTTGGAGTATTTGATTGCCACCGCTGAGGAAGGAGACTGTCGGGACATTCCCTTTCATACGTGGTAGCATTTTCCTCTGCATATGTTATCCACTCCCTGCGCTCTACTCAGCCAGACATTTTACGACGATCTATACCTTGGTGTTTCAGCTGGTCCGCGTGTCTGCCTCTGCCTCCAGTCTGCGCGACTCGCCCCGGATTAGCTCCAGAACTGTTAGTGTGCCTTAGCCTTCTCTTCTGTGATAGCAGGCCTGCAGCATCAGGCTGCTCGCCTTTCCTGTTTCATGTGTTACGCAGCCCTGCAGCACCAGGCTTTATATTCACCAGACTGTTGAGCATTTCGGCAGGCACCCTGTATGTTGGTGGCCAATACTGTCATTGCACCCACCCATATATTGTGTGGTTGACTGAACTGCATTTGGTAAGCATTGAACCGTTTTTTTTGTGAACTTTAATAAACACGGCACTCTCTACTCCTGCGATTGGATTTTTCATTCTCTCCCTTGTGCGCCGTGTAATGGCGCACAGGAGTTCATGACAGAGTCAAGGCGAGTTGAGCTGAGTAGGTGCTAGTGGAAAAGGGCCATAAGTTGGCAACACCGCCTCAACCACTGATCAAATAGATGTAGTATTATAAAAACCTGCTATATTTTGACCAAATCATGTTACAGGCATTTCATTAAGAGGTCTGAGAACTGTCAGTATTTTCAAATAAGTGTATAATGTCCCCCTACTTTTTTTTTATCTGCTGTTTTTGTTTTATTATCCAAAATTTATTACTGAATGACTCGATGATAATAATCATTTGCTGAAGCTTTGCCCTATAATAAATTCATATCTTGCATTTAAAGAAAAGGGATTATGTTCTAGATTTTCATAGTTCTTCTACGATTGTAAAAAAGTTAAATACTTGAATGTATACCAGCTTAAAAGATTCTTATAGATTGCTCTAGTCACGCAAATTGACATCCTTGGGGCCTACATTCAGGGCACTAAATCTTAACCAGAGCAGATCAGTACAAAGAGAGCTGCCAGTATTGAGTACAGCCGATAGCTCAGTCCCTCCAGGATTTTGCGGGATGTTTTTATGATTGTTGCGGGCCAAAAAGCCTGAATTCGTGGGAGCTTTTTAAAAGGTTGTGATAAAAGTTGCAATGTTTTTAACTGTTTGCACTAAAAGTCGTGGGAAGAATTCCAAATTTTAAAGCAGATGTGTAGAAGATGTGCTCAAATGATGAGGCTGAGTTTAGTCGTAAACCAGCTTTATTGACAGAACACAGCTTCTAGCATTCTCAAAGCAGGAAAGAGAGAGAATCATATCTCATCACCCTTTTATATGTTTCCAGCATCAGAATTCAAGTCACATGGTGTTTTCAGTAAACATACAGTCACAAAGCATCCCTTTGAATCTTCACCATTGTCTCTCATTTCCTGATGAACCGGAAATCTCTCCGGGGCATCTTCTGTGGGACAAAGAGACAAATCTCACACCTCCTTGTTATCTTCTGCAGATTCGAGTCCTTTATCCTTGCAGACGTGACACCCTCAATACACACGCAGTCCTGTCTCTGTGGAAACGTGAGCCCACAATGTGTGTCGCCCACAGATGCTTTTTTCCAGTTTACTGCAGTGATATTCTGTATAACAATACAAGAAAAGCACAGGATTGTCAAAAATTTCCTATTATAGTGATTTGTAAATTAAGCAGAAACTTGAACTATACAGAAAAACTCTTGTGCAACAGCAAATACAAACATTAACACAATATCCATTACAACAGCTAAATTGCACTGAATGCATATTAAAGAGTATAGATTTGAAAATTATTGGCACCTTCATTTGAAAACTCCCTACTGTTCCCAACCACTCAGTACCAAGTGGAGAGGAAAAAATAAATAATTTATTCTGTTGCCTGTATTGGCCATTGGAGTCTGTGTTTTTCTGAAAATTTTTTACAGAGAATATTCTTTCTCTTTCCATGCCTACCTGTCTGTCTGCTGCATGTCGGTCTTCACACACACACACATCTTCCATTTATAGCGGGATGCCGGGGGGGATGGGTGGGTGCGTTTGTCCGTCTACACCAGAGATTCACAGTTTTACAGCTCATTGACCAGATGTAGTAATGATTTTACCTCTAAAGATGTATAAATGTTCAAACACTGGCTGTAGTGTAGTGTACTCTCCTCACGCGCGCTCCCGCGACGGGGTGCTTCTGGGCAGGCGCATGTTTTTCAACACAAACCCAGCGCTTCGTACACACGGTCAGGGCAGAGACATGGTGAGCGTCCACGGGGAGGGTGGGGAAGATGGAGGAAGGGACAGTGTTGAAAACCTCGTGGGTGAGTGTTTTTTTTTTAAATCATACACTCTGTTTGCTGATGTGTTCCATTACTCACTGTAAACTATAAACTCACTACTCAATGTAAACACGGAAGTGAACACGGTGCAGTGATGCATTTATTTGGTTAGTTAGACTGACCGTTTCAGCGCCAGTTAGAGACAAATTTGATTGGTGAACTTGACGGAAGTTGATGAGGATTGGCCAAAATTGAGGGAAAGTTGAGGTGGCTGGACAAAGTTGCAAGGTCGTGCAATAGTTGCGCTGATTGGCTGATTTCACATGAATTGGTGCAATCGCAGCATTGCGAAATCCTGGAGGGACTGATAGCTGTATCAAACTTGTGGTCCACTTAGCTGAGGTGCAATATCAGAGGTAGCAGACAAAGGCAGTCAGACGCTAGGTGTCTACCACCAGCTTCAGTCCTAAGGATTGGACCCACTGGATGGAGAGCTGGTAAGGACCTCTGTACAGCTGTTAAAACCAGAATGTAACAACAAGTATTCTCTTTAGCATGGTGAGTAGTGGAAAACTGACAGCTCAGCAGGCAGCACTGAATAAATTTCACCGAGCGACTGCATCTTTATTAACTTTTAAAATTAGTCCTGTGTCAGATATCCCTGAATCCCCTGTTCAATAACTTAAATGAATAAAGCCATAATGAAGGGGTGTTTATAAAGTCTGATCACGATATAAAACTGACATTTCAGCAACAAAGAGTAATACCCGACTGTAATACCCAACGAGTCATCATTCCAATGTGATCAATTCTACACACTACACACAAAAGATATAACCACATATCCATCCAGCTGCTCAATTTCCACATTGATAATGGAAGAAAATTTCAAGAGCCCTTATTAAAATGTTGAATGTGCTGGAACAGTTTATTGGCAGACAGCTCCCAGAGAGCAGAGAAACATCCAACCATGCAAAGGGGAGTAATGAAGCCAATCGAGCCTTCGTGTCCGGCTCGTCTCTCCCCTTCCGTCACACTCGCTGGCGCGAGGTTGGATGAGGCCCTAATGGCTGCAGAGGGACCAAGCTCAAACACTCACAGACGCCAGCCCAGTGTTGTTGTTCCAGAGAGAGCCGGCTTATTACTGAGGGCATTATTCTTTTACGGCAGGAATTCAGGGGTGAAAGGGGGTGGACATTTTGCACGTCTGTCATGGATCTGTTTGTACCCGGGGGACAGTTTGGGATTTTTAGCCTGTGGGTCAAAGCCAGCAGGTGGCTGACACATCCACTGACACACCTGCTGGGTAATGCTGGAAGGCTTAATCACGAGAAATAAAATAAAATTATATGGTGGAACATCTGAGTTGTTAAAACTATATCAAAAGGCACCCCAGTGAACAATGTGGCTCCTGCCTGGGGACACAGAGGAGTGACTGTGATCTCAGCTACAGCTCATTATCATGCAGGGATGTTAGATCATATCCAAAAGCCTCGGGTGTGCCCGTTATAGTTTTTTTTTTTTTTCCAAGAATCCACTAAGAATAGCTATTCATCACTGTATGTACTGACATCATACTTTTGTACTGTTTGCAAGAAAACTCACATTATTTTTCAAACAGGAAATGGTTGAACACATTATGTTCCTGCAAACAGCTTAAAGAAAATACAAAACTCTACATATTTCCTGTGGTGAATTTGTATTCTTGACTCCAAGCTAATGGAGAAAAACTGTTACAGCAAGACCTTGTCCAATCCCCAAAACTATCCAAAAACTACTTTTCTGTCCACTACGTAATGTAAACAACATTCTTTTTTCTGGCATCAAATAAATGAACAGTGTGGGCTCTGACTATGAAAGTTTTACAAACCCCACTTCCAGTAAAGCTGGGACACATTTTTTTTTTTTCTCCCCCGGCGCCACACGAGTAGGCTGCCCTTTGCAACAGCGGCTGGATTCCGAGTCTTTTTCCCTCCCTCTCTCTTTTTGATCCGTCTTTTTTCACTCCACTTATATCACGGACACACAGATCGTCCCAAATGTCTCCTGAGCCGGTGGACGGAGCCACTGTTTATAGCAGGATACGATACAGCAGGGAAGAGCTGCTAGCATTCAACCGCCACCCGGTCCCATTGGAAAAACTCGACATACCGAGAGAACTGAGGCGAAAACGCCGCGGCTGTCGGGCTGGAGTAAGGCGGAGGACAAAAAATATAAGGTACAGACCCTCCCTTCCATCTATTGTCATGGGAAATGTACGGTCGATACTGGGAAAGGTAGATGAGCTAGCGGCTATCTCCCGTTACGATAGCACATACCGGGAGTGCTCTCTCCTTTTGTTTACTGAGACGTGGCTAACTGAACTAGCAGCAGATGCTAACATTGAGCTGGAGGGTTTTCACATGATATGGGCTGACCGAACACCAGACAGTGGCAAAGCAAGGGGCGGTGGAGTGATAATGTATGTTAACAACAACTGGTGCAGACCGGGACATATCACTGTTAAACAACGACACTGCAGCAAAGACATTGAGTTGCTAGCTGTTAGCATGAGGCCTACATATCTCCCGAGAGAACACTCACACGTGATCTGCATTGTTGTTTATGCAAATCCGATGGCGAACGCTGGGACAGCGCGTGACGTCATCCATTCAGTAACCAGCAGGCTGCAGACTGAACACCCAGATGCTCTTCTCCTCATCTCAGGCGATTTCAACCATGTTTCACTATCTCCCATTCTACCCACGTTCACCCAGTATGTCACATGCCACACTAGAGACAATAAAACACTGGACTTATTCTACACAAACACTAAGGAGGCGTATACCTCATCACAACTCCCCCCACTCGGGAGATCGGATCACAACTTGGTTCATCTCCGGCCGGTGTACAAACTCCTAGTGCACAGACAACCTCCGGCCATGCACACTGTGGAGTTATGGTCTGAGGAGACAATGGACACTCTAAAGGGCTGTTTTGAAGCCACCGCCTGGAAGCAGCTCTGCGATCCACATAGTGAGGACATCGATGGCCTCACTCACACCTTCACGGACTACCTCAGCTTCTGTGTGGACAAATCCGTTCCCACCAAGACCATACGGCGTCACTCAAACAACAAACCCTGGATCAACCCTGAGATAAAAACACTTCTGAGAGAGAAGAAGAGGATCTTCAGGTCGGGGAATAGGGAGATGCTGAAGTCCGTACAGAGGGAGCTGAGGAGAAAGATCAGAGTAGGCAAGGACAGCTTCAGGAAGAAGATGGAGGACAAGCTGCAACAGAGCAACATCAGCGGGGTCTGGAGAAACCTCAAAACCATCTCTGGGCTCCAGAATACCTCCCCCCAGGCCACGGGGGGCAGGGAGTGGGCGAACAACCTGAATCTGTTTTTCAATAGGTTTGACCAACCGCCCTCCCCCCTGTCTGCACAACAACCACTGCTGCCTCTAAAGAAATCAAGTCCTGCTGCCCACTCCCCACTCCACAAACACCCCCCCACTCCCAACACACAGCCCCCCATCCTGACCCTGACCAGGACCCAGGTGAGGACAGAGCTGAGGAAGATCAAGGCGAGGAAGGCGTCGGGACCGGATGGCATCAGCGCAAAGCTCCTCAAGTCCTGTGCAGACCAGCTGTGTGGGATTGTGACGTATATCTTCAACCTGAGCCTGAAACTGGGGAGGGTACCACAGCTGTGGAAAACATCTTGTGTGGTACCTGTACCAAAAACTTCCCACCCCAAAGACCTGAACAGCTACAGACCGGTGGCCTTGACGTCCCACTTGATGAAGACCCTGGAGAGACTGCTCCTTGCTCACCTCCGCCCCCTGGTGGAACCAGCAATGGATCCACTCCAGTTCGCCTACCAGCATGGCATTGGGGTGGAGGATGCGGTGATCTTCCTCCTTCACCGTTCTCTGTCCCACCTGGAGAAGCCCGGGAATATGGTGAGGATCATGTTCTTTGACTTCTCCAGTGCTTTCAACACCATCCAACCGATGATCCTGAAGGACAAGCTGCTGCGCGCAGGGGAGGACCAGCACCTGTCATCATGGATCCTGGACTACCTCACGAACCGGCCTCAGTTTGTGAGAACCCGGGACTGTGTGTCCGACACGATCATCAGTAGCACAGGGGCCCCCCAGGGAACGGTGCTGGCTCCCTTCCTGTTCACTCTTTATACTGCGGACTTCTCACACAACACAACACACTGCCATCTACAGAAGTTCTCTGATGACTCTGCGATCGTTGGCCTCATCTCCAATGGAGATGAAGCTGAGTACAGAGGGCTTATCCAGGACTTCGTGGACTGGTGCCATCGGAACTGCCTCCAGATCAACGCGAGGAAAACTAAGGAGCTGGTGGTGGACTGTCGCAGGCAAGGACAACCCCTCACAGCACCAGTAAATATACAGGGAACAGACATCGAGATGGTGACAGCCTATAAGTACCTGGGTGTTCATCTGAACAATAAACTAGACTGGTCACACAATACTGACGCACTCTACAAGAAGGGACAGCGCAGGCTGTTCCTGCTGAGGAGACTCAGGTCTTTTGGTGTACAAGGCGCACTGCTGAAGACATTCTATGACACGGTGGTGGCATCAGCCATCACTTTTGGAGTGGTCTGCTGGGGCAGTGGCATTACTGCAGCCGATAGGAAGAGACTAAACAAACTGATCAAGAAAGCTAGCTCTGTCCTGGGGCAGCCCCTTGATCCGGTGGAGGAGATAGGAGAGAGAGAAGGACGGTGGCTAAACTCTCATCTCTGCTGGAGTCCGAGTTCCACCCTATGCAGGACATACTGAATGCACTGAGGAGCTCATTTAGCAGCAGACTACATCATCCCAGGTGCACAACCGAGAGGTTTCGCAGGTCCTTCCTACCAACAGCTGTCAGACTGTACACCCTAAGCAGGGCTGCTCGCAGAGATAGCAAAAAGACGTAACAAACTAATAGTTTTTTGAATGCAAAAGATGCAATAGACTTACACAACGGTCCCCTCCGGCATACAACTAGGAAAATACCGGTCGCAATGGAGAGTGAGAATATGTATGGGCACATAATCATACCATGTAGGATAACTAAGTAGACGGTTGTGCTGTTTCATCCCATCTAGCAACAATGCTCTGCACTGTGTGTGTTTATATATTTACATATTTATTCCATCTAGTTACAATGCTCCGCACTGGGTGTGTTTATATTTATATATCTATATATTTATTCCATCTAGCTACAATGCTCCGCACTGTGTGTTTACATATTCATATATTTATTCCATCCAGCTACAATGCTCTGCACTGTGTGTCTGTGTGTGTGTATATATATATTTTATAGTAATTTGTACATGTGTATATTAGCTGCTCTTGCTTGCTTGTTTTTTTTCTTGCCTTCTGATTGTTGCTCTGAGTGTTGCTATCCCTGTGCTGTTGCAATCCTGGAATTTCCCCGTTGTGGGGCTAATAAAGGCTTATCTTATCTTATTATCTTATCTTACATTGTGTAAAACCTAAATAAAGACAAAATACAATGATTTAAAAATACTTTTCAACTTATATTCAATTCAATACACTACAAAGACAATGTTCAAAGTGATAAACTTTTTTTTCTTGTGCAAATATGAACGCATTTTGAATTTGATGCCTGCAACACGTTCCAAAAAAGCTGGGACAGGGGCAAGAAAAGACTGGGAAAGTTGAGGAATGCAAAAAAATCTTTTTGGGGCATTTCTCAGGTAAGCAGGTTAATTGGAAACAGGTGAGTATTATGATTTGGTATAAAAAGAGAATCCACAAAAGATTCAGTTGTTCATAAGCAAGGATGGGGTGAGGTTCAATTCAATTCAATTCAATTCAACTTTATTTATATAGCGCCATTTCACAACAACAGTCATCTCATAGCACTATCAACTGTAGGGGGGGACCCCCACAGTTGCAGAAAGACCCCAGCAATCAGGCGATCCCCTGTGAGCAAGCACTTGGCGACGGTGGAGAGGAAAAACTCCCTTTTAACAGGAAGAAACCTCCAGCAGAACCAGGCTCAGGGAGGGGCAGTCATCTGCTGCGACTGGCTGGGGGGTGAGGGGATAGAGAAGAAGAAAAGAACAGACATGTAGAGAGCAAACAGCACGATGGGGACTCAATCTATGGGAGAGAACAAACAAATGTTAATGACCAGCAAAAAAAAAATATTTCATAGAGAGTGAGGAAAGGAGTGAGGCCCAGTGCATTACTGGAGGTCCCCCGGCTGACTAAACCTATTAGCAGCATAACTAAGGGAGGGTTCAGAAACACATGATCCCTCCCTAATTGTAGGCTATATCAAAAAGGTAGGTTTTAGCCCTATTCTTAAAAACAGAGATCGAGTCTGACTCCCGAATCCAGATTGGCAGCTGATTCCACAGGAGAGGAGCTTGATAACTGAAGGCTCTGCCTCCCATTGTACTTTTGGAGATTCTAGGTATTACAAGTAATCCTGCATTTTGGGAGCGTAGTGCTCTGTTAGGATAATACGGTAGTATCAGATCTTTTAAATAAAAAGGAGCCTGATTGTTTAGAGCTTTGTAAGTAAGAAGAAGGATTTTAAACTTAATTCTAAATTCTATGGGAAGCCAATGAAGGGAGGCCAGAACCAGAGAGATATGATCTCTCTTTCTAGTACCTGTTAAAACTCTTGCTGCAGCATTTTGGATCAGCTGAAGACTTTTTAAAGATGTTTTAGGACAGCCTGATAATAAAGAATTACAATAATCTAATCTCGAGCTAACAAAAGCGTGGATCAGCTTCTCAGCATCACTCTGAGACAAGATGCTCCTAATCTTGGCAATATTGCGCAAATGATAGAAGGCAGTCTTAGAAACAAATTTAATATGTGAATTGAAGGACAGATCTTGATCAAAAATAATTCCAAGGTTCCTCACAGAGCTATTAAGAGAAAGAGTATCCGCATCCAAACTGAAAGTTTGATTTGGAAAGGAATTTCTAAGGTTTCACCACTACAAATAGTCCAACAGTTTAAGAACATTTCTCAATGTACAGCTGCAAGGAATTTATGGATTTCATTATCTACAGTCCATGATATCACCAGAAGATTCAGAGAATCTCCACAAATTTCTACACATAAGCAGCAAGGCCGAAAACCATCACTGAATGCCCATGAGCTTCAATCCCTCAGGTGGCACTGCATTAAAAACGTACATCATTTTTTCAAGGATAGTACCATGTGGGCTCAAGAAGACTTTGAATAACCATTGTCAGTTAACACAGTTCGTCGCTACATCTACAAGTGCAAGTTAAAACTACAATGCAAAGTGAAAGCCAAATATCAGCATCATCCAGAAATGCAGCTCGTTGGTCTGGGCCTGAGCTCATCTGTCATGAACTGAACATCGTCAGCAATTATGTCCACGGTCTTTGTTGTTTTTGATTTGTTATTGTCACTAGTATTCTCTCAGTCCTTGGGTATTTAGTAATGTTTTGCTATCATTCCTTGTCTGTTTCTAGTTCCTGTGTCTGCTCTTATTTTGAAGTATTTCCTGATTTGTGTTTTTGTTTAGTTTTCAGGTTCATGTTCAGGTTCAGGTTACTTTATTTGTACCCGTAGGTAGATTTGTTTTGCAGTCTGGTGACATCCATATTTACAAGCCACAAATTACATTCAACATAGACACAAACACAGGCACACATGAAATTGACTATAAACATGATAAAAATACTCAAGGCTCCATCAGTCAGGGTATAAAAAGACAAAGAGATGAGAGAAAAACCAGAGGTAAGAGAGAAGAGTCATATTAAAAGTTAAAAACTAGTCAAAGAGGTTAAAAACTCAAAGGTCTAAAACCCAATAAAATATTTAGAACCCAAGTAACATCCTACAAAAATAAGTAAATATAAAATGGAGTTAATAAATAGGTACCTAAATTATGTGCAATATATTGTTACAGCTTGTTCAACTCTTTGACAGCAGCAGGAACAAAACTGTTTTTGTAGCGCTGGGTTTTACTTTTTGGGACAGCAAACCTCCGTCTTGAGGGAAGAAGCTGAAAGTTGCAGTGCAAAGGGTGGGAGTCATCATTTAAAATGGAGGTAGCCATCCTCTGTACCTGTCTGGTGTACAGGGATGTCAGGTTCAGCTGTGACTCACCAAGCAAACGACTGGACCATCTAACTACCTGATCCAAGGATTTCCTCTGTTTCAGTTTTATCTGACCAAACCATGACACTAAAGAAAAGGATAAAACAGATTCAATAAAAGCCCGATAAAACATTGTCATTATGGTTCGGTCAATTTGGAAGCGTGCAAGTTTTCTCAAGCAATGCAAATGTTGCTGACCCTTTTTGCACACCCTTTCACAGTTCTCTTCAAAGTTTAAATTACTATCAATAATCGTCCCAAGATATTTGTAGGATTGTACACATTCGGTGGTCTGGCCTTTTAGTACGGTGACTTTGTGCCTGGGAGTTTTCCTCCTAAAGTCAATAATCATGTCTTTAGTTTTTGTCGTATTCAGCTGCAGGTAGGAATCCTCTCACCAGTGAACAAAATCATCAGCTACTGGGCCGTGGCCACTCTCACCATCCTGGAGGAGACTGACAATAACTCAATCATCAGCATACTTTATGATGTGTCTGTTGACATGTCTGCTCCGACACATGTTTGTGTACAGGATGAAGAATAGTGGTGACAACACACACCACTGAGGAGAGCCAGTAGAAGAGCACTTTAGGTCAGACAATGTACCATTGACCCTTACTCTCTGCATCCTGTTGGTTGAGAAATCCAGAATCCAACCCACCAGATTATTGCTCAAATCAAATTGTTGCAGGAGCCTTTCAACTAAGATATGAGGTTGGATTGTATTAAAGGCGGAGGAAAAGTCCACAAATAAAAGCCTGGCGTGTGTCCCATTAAAATCCAAATGTTTAAAAAGCATGTTAAACAGAGTGACAGTGGCATCCTCCACTCCTCTGTGAGGCCTATAGGCAAACTGCAGAGGATCCAATGCATGCTCAGTCTGCTTTAGGACCTCACATCTGACCAGTTTTTCAAAAATTTTCATTAAAATTGAAGTCAAAACAACTGGTCTAAAGTCGTTTACCGTTTTAGGACAGCTGGATTTTGGAACGGGAACAACCACAGCTTCTTTCCAGATCTTAGGCACATGTTGTGTTTGTAAGGACTTATTGGAAATGTAATGAAATATAGGACTCAGTTCATGTGCACAGGACTTTACCAAGCGCTCACATATATTATCAGGGCCCTGACTTTTGTTCACTTTTACAGCGCAGAACTCCCTTTTAACATCCTGCACCTCAATAATTAAAGTGCTGATTGTCTTTGAGTTTCTGTTTCAAATCTTGGGTTTCAGTGCTAAAATCAAAGGAGTCACAACGACCATAAAAACAATTAAGAGCATTAGCCAGCTCTGTGTCTGAATTAAAACCATCTAAAAACACACGATTACTGCGCTCTGTGCTCTGAAGGCCTGCAATAGTTTTCATACTGGCCCAGGCTGAACCAAGTTTCTTTGTTGCCATCTTGCTTTCCAATTCTGATTTATAATTCTGTTTTGCTCTTAAAATTTCGGACTTCAGCTCTTTTGTGGCAACCTGTAGCTCAGAAACAGACCCCTGTTTAAAGGCAAGTGCTTTCCTCTGTAAGCAGGATTTAACTGATTTTGTAACCCATGGCTTTTTGTTGGGATATATTTTGACACGTTTATGTGGAACGATCTTATTTTTACAGAAAGCCATGTATGAGCATGTAACGTCCACCAAAGAGTCCAAATCATCTCCGCAGGCCAGTGTGAACATCTCCCAGTCTGTACAGTCCAAAGCATTTCTGGAGGCTGTGCACTGAATCCTTTGTCCACACATCTATGTCTCTGGTCTCCACCTTGCCTCTTCTGAGAGCAGTTTTATATGTGGGCAGCAAATGTACACAGTTGTGATCTGAGGATCCTACAGGAGGAAAGGGGAGTGATTTATAGGCCCCCTCTATGGATCCATAGAACAGGTCCAATGTCTTTTTTCGCCTGGTTGGGCAGGAGACATACTGATAAAAGTTTTTAGGTGTCTTCTTTAAAGAAACATGGTTAAAATCCCCAAGAATGAAGTTTGGCCCCTCTGGAGAAATTGATTGCAGCTGCTGGACCACATCAAAGATGGTGCTGGAGGCGGAGTCAGCGTCTGCCCTCGGGTGAATGTACACAGTTGTGATGAAAAGCTGGGGAAACTCGCGAGGCAAATAAAAGGGGCGTAGTGACACAGACAGCAGCTCCACATCGGGTGTACAGATGCGCTCTCTGACCGTGACAGATGTGCAGTACTGCTTATTAATGTATAAACATACGCCGCCCCCCCCCCCCCCCGACGTTTCCCCGTTACCTCTTCCTGCCGATCCGAGCGCAGTGGAGCTCCAAAGCCATCAATCCACAGGTCTGCGTCTCGGTCATGCGCATTAAGCCAAGATTCGGTGAAGGCCATGACGCAGCAGTTCTTAAAGTCCTTCTGGTAGCGTACATTCCCTTGAATTTCATCCACCTTGTTTCTCAGAGATTGTACATTCCCAAAAATCATAGAAGGAAGAGGAATGTTACCAAACTGACGTCTTCTCAGGCGCAATTTCACACCTCCACGCTTTCCGCATTTCCTTCTTCCGTCTCTCCCGTCTCTCTTTTCACCGCTGTGTCCGTCTCTCAAAATAAAGTCCGGCAGTTGCGGCTTAGGCTCAATCACAGCCACTGCATCAACCATGTTTAAATGCAGCAACATGTCCCTGGAATAATGTATCCTGCCCGCCATGATGCCGATCGCGTTTAGTTTTATTGTTGACTTTGATGGCTGTAGGGGCGTATGCGCAAGACTGAACGTCCAAGGACGGATAATTTTTTCACACATAAGGAGTTGTTCAGAACTCCTTATAAGAACTCATTATACAGAGATATAGACTGATAATAATCAAGTCAGTGGCAGTAATGCACCTGTAATCTGGTTGCCAACTGCCAATCAAATCTAAAAGAAGTTTTGTTGTTGCAGCCTCATTTTCTGTTTACAGTTATGATCTGCTTTACTTTCAGTTTTGTTATCATGTTCAGCAGTCTTGTGTTACTAATTATTAGTTTTGTTTATTAGTCAGCGCAAGCTGCACTCCCGTGCAGCAACATAACAGGATTTACCCTCCAGTTGTTCGTCACTTTGGAATTATTGTCATTTTGTTGTGTGTGTTCAGCCTTGATGGCTCTCTATTTTTGCAGCCCCGTGCTGTATTTAGTTTCTGTTCAATAAACCGTATTAAACTGGAGGACTGCCTGCATTTTGAGTCTGTTATTTATGTCAGCCGGAGGCAGACCTGACATCATCTGAGATAGACTGATGCCAAATTTTGGAAATCTTGGACAAAATTTTGGAAATCATGGATGTTGTGTCCTTCGGGCTAAAGAGGAAAACGACCATCCAGCTTGTTGTCAGCATTAAGTTCAGAAGCCAGCATCTGTGATTGTATGGGGGGGTGTTGGTGGTCAGCAGATCCTTCAGGTCATGGATGCTCGTCATTGTTTTCAATCTAGTTACTAACCTTGTGTTTCTCTTGTGTGTTTCCTACATCCTCTTTTCGGTTTTATTTTCCATATAGCTTGTTTTTCCCCACCTTGTTGCCTTAAAGCAAGTTTCTCAACTCTGCTATTTCTTGCCCTGCAATTTTTAGAAATGAGGCATCCACTCTCTGTCCAGCAAGCTAAATGAGTAGTTGTTTTTTTTTGTTTTTTTTTAATGGATTTTATTCTCCAGCCAGGTTGCTGTAAGCTTCCTTCTCTGTTCATGCTTCTGAGACAGAGAAATGAGCATGGCGCCGTGACAACTTCCTGACCACCAGCATCTCTTTTGTCCCTCTTCCAGAGTTGCTCAGGAGTCACTTATTGTGTGTGTGTGTGTGTGGGGGGGGCTTTTGAATCCCAAACTGAATGTTTTATATGTGTTCTTTAATATCCATTCACAATTGTATTCTTTCTCACTGCCAATCCCAAGGTTTTCATCCATTTTCTGCATTGTATTGTGAGTATTCTCTATATTTTGGCAATTTGATAAAAGTAAATACAAAATTATGTCATGTCATGCAAATTGTTTGAGGGACACCACGACATTGGTTATGGATATAGCATTTCTGGTGGTTTGTTCGAATGGATTTGAAATTTGTGACTCTCCAGAGCCACTTTTATAGTGGTGTACTGTGAACGGACCATGGGGTGGCATGTGGAGGTATGGGATGACTGGCTGCTTGTGCCAAGCATCGGGCGAGATTTTTAGTGTTTCTTGGGCAGCAAAATGCTGTGCTTGCACAGTGTGTTGAGCCATCAGTGGGGGACTGATGGGATTGTGCATTGGGCCATTGCCTAAAACAGTATCACAGCATGTCATATGTGTGATGCATGGACAAGAGACTCATTTGGAGTGGAACGCGGCCTGTGGCTGATGTCACCACTAGTATATATTGGGTGGTCCGCCATCTCACTGCATGTTGTACTATGTGGTTGTAGAGACATAGTAAGGGTTACAACTAAAGTGCAAGTGTGCTGAGTGTACACATGCTTATGCTATTTCTTGTAATAAAGGTCAGTTCAAGCACAGCATCCTTGTCCGTCTTCATTCCAGGTTTGTGGACATAACATTTGGCGACGAGAAATTTGAACCATGGAAGTGTGCTTAAGACCACTACAGCTTTTCCTCGAGTCCCTAGGTGAACCAACCCTCCCGTGGCCATGATGGCTGGATGTGTTTGAGACCTACATTGCAGCGTTGGACCTGGGAAAACTGAATAAAGTAAGGAAATGAGCACTTCTTGTCCACAACCTCGACATAGAAGGTCGGAGGATTTTTCACACCTTGGGTCCAACTGAGTCATATGTGGTTCGGGTTGAACTGCTTGCTAGCTATTTTGCTAGACCGGACAACATGATAGCATGACGGATTCGATTCCATCAATAGCAACAGAGAATTGGTGAGTCCACACAACAGTTCGTCGCCGACCTGAGACATTTGGCTAGCATGTGCTGCTTTGGACTGTTAGAAGACGAGATGGTGCAGGACCAGTTAGCTGAGCACATGTGTAACCCGAGGCTAAGAGCTAAGATGCTAATGGCGCCAAACGACATGACGCTAGCTTGCACAATAGAGTTAGCATTCCAGCTTGAGTCAGCGGAGAAGCTAGCATTGGAGCAAGGTGGGCGCCAACTACAGAAGCTACCCTGACAGATGACGCTAGCTAACATGGTGGGCACGGAGGAACATGAAAACACGGCAGATGAGTACGAGACAAATGGCGTTAACCAAAGGACCACTCCAAGAGGCCCCGTCTGTGGTAGCTGTGGGTCCCCGACGCATCAAGACAGAGCACGTTTTTGCCGGGCAAGAGGACAACATTGTAACAAGTGTGGACACTTAAACCATTTTGTCAGAGTGTGCCAGTTGCCAGCGCCGTGGAGCCCGTCAAGTAAGCTAAGACATCTACCAACAGTGAACATTAATGCGATAAGCCCTGACAGCAACGGTTACGCATACAGCATGGTTGAATTAGACGGTGTAGCTTTACCGCTACTGCTCAACACGGCCGCAGTTAGGTCAATGTTAAACTGGGCCACGGTGAAGAAAATTTTCCCCAACCACAAAATTAAGAAGAACCCAATGGAGCTGTACGGATAGGGCACTCACAGACTCTGTAATGTTGGGACAGTTGAGCTAACGGTCTACTACAAGTCTAAGATTGTGTACGACTTCATGTTCCAAGTGGCAGCACATGGTGACAATATTATGGGATGTGACCTCTTCTACAGACTGGGCTTCACTATCCGAGACAGCACTGGGTTCGAATGGTCTAGGTGCGGCAACTGGGGCACGACAAACCTCGACAGCGATGATGTGGTGTGGGATGAGGTAATTCAAAATGGCACCAACACCAAACCATCCTCCCCACACACTCAGGAGGAGAGCTGCCCGGGAGGGGGGCAACAGCCAGACTCACCTCCGTTTCTCACTCAGCCGGAGCTGCAGGAGAGGGAGCCGGTGCACGCAGAAAATCCCAAGGCACAACAACAACAACCGGGCAAAGACACCGCTCACAACGCAGCACAACAGAGTACATCAGATGGGAGAGAGGAGGAACCGGACTGCTTCCGTATCCGCGCTCAACATCATGCTACGGTGGTTACGACCAAGCCGATGAGTGAAGAGTCCTTAGCAACAAACGACACGAGAGAGACATCTGACACCTTCCGTACCCACAACCAGACTCAGACGATGGAAGCACCGATGACGACAACAGATGAATGGTCCGCAACAAACACGGTAACTACATAACCACCACAGCACGACGGAGGTCCCAAACCGGACAAGCATGCAGCGCCACCAGATCACAATGACGCGTGAAACTGAGCAAGGTGCCCCCTCCAAGTCATGGACTGGGTTCAGATTTGCATCAGAGAGAGACCGGGACAGCTACTGACTGGGCCACAGCTGACAAGACAACGGGCGCCGCTGAGGATCGTGGCAAAACTGGGATCAGTGTGCTTTCGACTGACAGACGGTTCAGTTTGGCATGCAAATCAACTACGGCGTGACCAGGTGGCTGCTCCAGACAGCGAGGCTTTGCAGGAGTCAGATGCCACAGTGTGGGACCCGGGCCCCAGTGTCATGAAGATTGGCCCTGGCCCCGGGGGTCCAACAGCTCCAGGAATGCGTCTGCCACGGGCCCACTACAAGGCTCCTCCGGCACAACTGCTTTCCCCATGGAAAACTGTGAAAAAAAACCAAAAAACTTTTCAGGTAGGAGTGCAGCTGAAAAGGTGGCAGAATAACCCACCCAGCCACATTGGGTCCAGCGGTGGTTTACCCGCAGATCCTAGTTCTAAGTTCTGATCAGAGCTCTTTTAAAAAAAAAGTGAAATGTTGAATGTTCTTGAGTAAATAATAATGTTGAAGTGTGTGTTTAGATAAGAATGTTGATAATGTGGGTTTATTAGTATACCAAATTGGGGTGGGCTATCTAACTATCTAATTTCTGATTAGAATTTGTTCTGTATTTTTTGGAAGGAGGGGGTGTGGTGTATGGACAAGAGACTCATTTGGAGTGGAACGTAGCCTGTGGTTGATGTCACCGCTAGTATATATTGGGCCGGCCGCCATCTCACTGCATGTTGTACAATGTGGTTGTAGAGACATAGTAAGGGTTACAGCTAGAGTGCAAGTGTGCTGAGTGTACACATGCTTATGCTAGTTCTTGTAATAAAGTTCAGTTCAAGCACAGCATCCTCGTCTGTCTTCATTCCAGGTTTGTGGACATAACAATATGCTTATGTCTGTGGATCACTCAAAGGTGCACACTTCCCCCAAGGTTTGTTTGGTTGTTGTTTAACGGGAGAACAGCCCCGCTATGTAGGGGTGAAAGTCATAAACACCTGCCCTGGGTGACTGCCGGAATGTCACATCTAGGTCTGAGACCTCCAGTGTCACTAGCCCCTGTACCCATGTCAGTGGGTAGGTTGTGACCTGCTTGGCTGGACTCTCTGGCTTGAGGAGGGTGGAATGAACATGGATTACAAGGGCCCAAAACTCTCTTTAATAGCCAGAGATTACTTGCTAAGGTGCGCTATTTACCAACAACAGAGCTAACTGATGGTGGCCCTCTCCCTCTAGCTCTAGTAAAAAGATGGGGTGCCCCTACCCCAGGGCAACTCTTTCTTCCACAAATGATGGTTATATACCACAACTTTAAGTGGGACAGTGTTGGTTGTTCATTAAGGAGAATCCTTGTTCTTAATAGCATAAATACAGTGACAGACCCCACAAAATGTTGTATCAATATAATCAGGATTCCCAATATTTTAACTCAGGGTTCACCCTTAGTCACAGCATCAGTAGTAGACTCGTGACACTTTAGCCCAAAACACACAGTCAGAATTTCTCAGAAAAACTAAATAATATTCTGTCACCTAGAAATTGCAATGAGGCAGCAAAATTGTCCCAGGTAAAACAAAAAAAATATTTAATGACATAGTGATGACCACAAAAATTAACAGAAACACAATTCCCCCTTTTAAGATTAAACAGAACTGTAAAAAAAAAAAAAAATCACAAATAAAACTTAAGAATATCACTTGAGTCTTTGAGAGGCAATCCCAAAAATCCACTGGAGTCATTATGGTCATTCCCACCACCAGCTATCAGTCCCTGGCGTGGTTAGATCCCCAATGACCTGAAAGAGCAGCTCCACAGTCCTGTCTTTAACAAGGTACACCAACCGTAACACAGCACACAGTTCAAATAATAAGCTAAAGTTTACCTCAGTCTCCCGTGTGGTGCAGTAACAAATTTAGAACACTTATACCAGGCAGAAGATAGCAGATGGCACATCCACATGGAACAGGGTGAAGAGGAGATGCATCGGTGAAATGACATGTGGATGGCAGGGCCAAACTCTCACTAGCTTCAACTTTAATCCAGGGTCAAGCTGGCTACTGCGAACACTAACGTCTGTCTTCTAGACGCCACCGGGTGGCGACTGCACGCACTCGGTGCTCATATCTTCGCAGGGCAGCCAAACCTTCACTAGCACAGGCACGCAGTTAGCACATACACCCCTCACTGAGCAATTTATAAGACCGAAGGATGCTGGATTAACGTAAACAAACTTGGAATAACAGTCCTGTTCACTGGGTCAATACCCACTTCACAAACGAGCCACCTCCACTGTTAGTTTCTTGCCACTGGAGTGGTGGCCTAGTTATGGAGCATCCGCCCCACAACCAGGAGGTTGGGGGTTCAAGTCCCGGCCGGGTTATACCAAAGACCATATAAAAATGGTATTTCCTGCCTTCTAGCTTGGTGCTCAATGTAATAGAATGGGGGAAGGAGAAGTTGTTTGTGTTGGTGCCTTGCATGGCAGCGACCCCTCTGATTCTAGATGTGATTAACATTGTAGATAGGAGAAACGAAATTTCGTTCTACTGTACATGATTGGCTGTATGGACTGAATGACAATAGAGATGGCTTCTTCTTCTTCTTGCCGTGGGTAACAACAAGGCAGGAAATCTATAACTGGGGCTAGCACAGTAGCTCGTCAAGCAAAGCCATATGTAGCCACTAGATGCATAAAGCAAAAACAATACTCCGACAACAGGATGTACTGTTTTCTCCAAACGAGTAGCGTCAACACTCTGACTCACACAACATACACAAGTCCTGACATTGTAATTGTATTGGAATTATAAGGTAAAACTGTATGAATGTGGTCAAAGAAGTTTTCAGGCTAGTTGTTAAAGCCGCTCAAACTTTTGTTCCTGAAATGTGATTTTCACACCTTGCCTTGAACTTAAATCCCTTCCCTTACTGCCAGATAAACAGATTATAGCAAGTGGGGACTTTATAGAAGATAACCCTACTGACTTTTGGGGGACTACAGGAATAGATTAACTGACCTGAATAACATTTTTAAAAGTATCCTAAGGTAAAAGATGTTTTGTGCTGTTTATACCAGTACAAATTTCAAATGAAACAGCATGGATTAGCAGACCAGAACACAGAATTTACAGACTTTGTTTATCTTATGGTTAAGGAGTCTTTAATTATGCATATTAGCAGGTGGAGCAAAGTTTTTTCCATCATTTTTCTTGCCATATTACCAGTTGGACCAGGAGACCAAACAGAAAACTGCCCATCTTCTTCTCTTTCTTTCTTTGACTTCACTCTGAAGGAAAAGTGTTTTCAGATTTCTTCACCTCCTTTCATCTTTCACTGTTGCCACAGAAGATGTAGAATGACATGCCCTGGAAGGACGGCCATTCTTTTCATATCAAGTTTTACCTTTTCAGAAACTTGCAGTAAAACACAATCTGAAAAATAAGGACAGTTAAACATATACTGTACATCTGCTGCACTGCTTTGAGATAAAAATGTCCCACAAAGCTAGCTTCTGTGATGCCATGATTTATTGCACTGTGACTATGTGGTGCATGGGGTTAAAAAAAAATCTACTAAATTAACTGTTTTTCTTGGAATTTGTCAGCAGTTTTATCACCCTTCCTTAGCAAATAACATTTCATTCAAAAATCTATTATGTAACTCATTCTTAACATCTAGGACAAAGTGATCAGTATCCATGATGATTAATTCTGTCTCCTACAGATAAAAAACTAAAACTGACACAGTAATGTACTCACCAAAACACTGTATGCTTGCTCTTCCAGCTGTTTTCTTCCAGGCTGCTGTGTGATTTTGAACAGAAGACACATGAGACCAGATTACTTAGGTTTAACGCCCATTCCTTCATCTAATCCAGGGTTCCTCTCTGGTTTCGTTTGCCTGGAACAAATTGTCTCATTTTCACTCTCAGTCATCTTGCATTTTACAAGTCAACAAACCCTCCCACCTTTGTCCCTGTGGTCAGCAAAAGTTCAGGCCAAAATGGTTTTGGTGCTTTCTTGTAAACTGTTCCAAGGTAGCTAATGGTTCAGCGAAGGTCTAAATTGGGCCAAAAATAAATAAATAAATAAATAAGTCAACCATAATCTGATTTTAACCCACAAAATATTTGTCAAATAAATAAAAAATATGTGGCAGGCAGATCTTCATGCAGTATTAAAACATTCAGGATGCTCGGATACCCTGGACTAGGGCTGTGCAATATGACGATACATATTGGATGACAATATAAAAACGTCTATCGTTTCATAGAATACGCTATCATTTGTATCGTGATTTAAAATACACATACTCCCGTTACTTGTCAGTGCCCCGCCCTGCCTTTTCCCCACAGTGTGCACAGCAGAACAGGTGTGGTGGGTGGCTAGGCTTCAGTTCAGTGGTTGCTAACTCCAAACTACCAGTTTGGTCAAATAGCTGTTACTCCTGTTTGCCAGGCATGTGGGACTGTTTCCCATCATACTGCATCAGAGAGGATAGTCCGCTAACCTTGTTTTAATCAGAGGTAAGTAATGTTAACACCATGTCTAATTATAAAATGGCAAATGCTAAATGATGATGCTAAGTTGTGCTAATAGGAAACATTATAGTGTATCAGACCGTTGTTTCTTAGGTTAAATTACTGTTGAGTTTTAGTTTTGTCTGGAAAAAAAATATCAATAATAATAATAATAATAACTAGAGGGCACTCAGAGAGTGCATACCTCCACCAAGGCTCCGTCCCTAACTCCCTTTGTCCTCCCCTCCCTCCCTCTGTCTGTCCATATCACCAGCCATCTGCACATTGCGAGATAGGGCCTTGACGGAGGTATGCACTCATGGATCACTTCCAGCATCTAATGAGTTCATCTTTGGGCCAAGGGCCACCTCTGGTGAAAATTTCTTCCAAATCCATCCAGTAATTTTGAAGTATTGTTGCTAACAAGTGAGAAAATAAGAGCCTTGGTGGAGGTATGCATTTTGAGATCATCACCAAAATCTAATCATCTGTTCAGTGTGCCATTACACACCTTTACTGAAAATTTGAATGAAAGGCACTATATAAATCAGTCCCTCCAGGATTTTGCGGGATTTTTTTTATATTGTTTCAGTAAGTTGTGGGGCTCTCCTTGGGAAATTGCCTGAATCGCACCTTGGCTCGTGTCCAGACCAGAGATTCACAGCTTTAAAGCTCAGTGACAAGATGTAGTAGTGACTTTTACCTCTAAAGATGTATAAAATGTTACAACAGTAGCTGAAGTATTAGATTCGCTCGTTAACACACTCACCCGCACAATAACTACCTCAGCTGTTGGCACAGAAAGATTGGCACACCAACAGTAATACATTTGCTACTGTATGTCTCTGCACTTTACTGCAAGTATTTGCACAAATGCCATATCTGCTGCTGTCTGTCATTGCAATACTGATCATGTGCAGTCCAATCTGTCACTGTCTGCACCTACACTACCGCATCAAACTTGCAACTACAAGTATCACTGCTCTACTTTTCTGTATATAGGATTGCTGGGTTTCAATGTTTATCTTTATTTGCACTATGGGATGTCTGGGTCTATCTTTTGTTGCCACTTGCACTATGGGTAGCATTACTGTACATAGATTGCTGTTGTTGTTTTTCCAGCCTTATTCCTTTTTCTTTTTTATATTGCTCACACCACTGAAAAGAGAAATGCCATTTTAATTCTCCTGTATGTCCCGTACGTATAGTAGTATTGACAAATAAAATCTTTGAATCTTAAATACAAAATGCAGTTTTTAAATCATGATTTCATTTATTAAAGATGCACTCCGGCGGCTCTAAAACCATCTCAAAAACCAATGTGTTTTGCCCAAAATAGTATATTGTGGCTTTTTATACACAAAAGCTTTCATTGCCTAAGAATGGCTTGAAAAGAGCATTTATGACTTTCACCTACTTAAGTATGCATGGATCTATGAATATTCTAATTAGCTCCACCCATACTACCGCCCACCAGTAGCTGGAAGAAGGCGAGGACTCCGAGAAAGCAATCCAACTTGAGGAAGTGAAAGTCGTGACAAGGTTTCTATACATGAATCTGCGGAAGGATCATTCTTTGTGGGGCAAAGTCGCTGCCCAGCCCGGCGTGGAGGCTGGAAGGCCCCCCACCAGTCTCTGGTTACCCACTCATTGCGGATCGCCTCCCTGGGGGCCAGCGAGCAGTTCACCTCAGTCCGGCATGCCTGCCATCCGGCTCGCCTCCATAGCTCTCTCCAGCAAACTGCTTGCCAGCCCTCAGTAAGGTGATCCACTGTGAGTGGGTAAACAGAGATTGCTCCTTTGGGGGAAGAGGGAGGAGCCGAGGAGTGCTCAGGTCCTTCAGATTGCTCTCTCTGGCTTGCTCCGGGGAGAGGCAAGCTGGTTAGCAGGGCGCACCGGGCAAAGGTGGACTACCTGCCGGCCCCCGGTGAGGCGATCCGCGGTGAGTGGGTAACCAGAGATTGGCAGGAAGTCTTCTAGCCTGTATGCCAGGCTGGGCAGTGACTCTTCTCCACCGAAAATGATCCTTCCTCAGGTTCACCTACGACGATTCTCACCCCGGCCATTGCGCCACGCACACCAGGGCTGTCTCCCCTGGCATGCAGGCTGCAAACCCGTGTCCTCTCTGGTATTTTAGCAGGGACACTGAGGTTTTTCCAAATAAAATTAATCATTGTCTCATGAGCCGAGGGCTGGAAATTTTGTTCCAGACTCAGCCTCATGGCTTTTTCGACTTATTTACTTATTTGCTGCTATTTATGCACTTTTGGGTTTGTGTATTTGTGTCTACTTGTCACTTCCCTGTTTGTGTTAGTGTCGTATTTTTATTCTGTATTTATATTTATTTAGTATGTTATTTTATTCTGTTTTTCTCTAGTGTTTCCTTTTTTTCTGTTGACAGCTGTCAGGGGCATGTAGCCTTTGTGGGTGTGCCCTGTCAGCTGTCAGTTGGGTTTGCCTCCCTCTCACTGCCACAGATGATTCCCATTTTGTATTATCACCTTCTCCTGCCCATTCAGATGCCCACACCTGTTGTCTATTATGTGATTGGTCTTGATCCTTATTTAAGGGTTTTTCTCTCATTCCGTTTTTGCTGCTGCCTTGACTCATCAGGCATTTAATCCCAGCCTCTCTTCATTTCCGCTAGAGCCCTGTTCTGCTCTGGTGCATTTTTCCCTGTAAGTTTTTCCATTGTTGTTATTTTATTATTTGAGCACCTTGTTGCACCTTATGTTTGCTATTTTTGTTAATAAATCTCACAAGCTCACAGTCCAGTGCCCGGGTTTGTCTTTCTGCCCCGAAGGGGCTATCCATGACACATTGCTGTCATATTTTCATGTCTGTGGGTTAGACATGTAATTTAAAAGAAGGGAATTTCTTGCTCACAGCCAAAAACTGAACACGTATAATCTGCCATCTTTCCCAACTCGTAAAAGCTCCCATTTGCTTCTCGGCTCGTTTTTTTCCTCATCTGTAGGCATGCCCAGTGCTTAGCCTGACTGGTTAATGTTATAACCAATCAGGTTAAGCAGGAACACTCACGTAGCTAGAAACACTCTGTTCAAAGCACCCATTTGGGGGGGGGTGGAGCTTAACTCTTAGTTTGGATGTGGTTACTCTTTCTCTGAATAGTTCTGTGAGGAACCTTGGAGTTATTTTTGATTAAGATCTGTTTTTCAATTCACATATTTAATTCATTTCTAAGATTGCCTTCTGTCATTTGCGTAATATTACCAAGATTAGGAGCATCTTGACTCAGAGAGATGCTGAGAAACTGATCCATGCTTTTGTTAGCTCCAGATTAGATTATTGTAACTCTTTATTATCAGGTTGTCCTAATACATCTTTAAAAAGTCTTCAATTGATCCAAAATGCTGCAGCAAGAGTTTTAACAGGTACTAGAAAGAGAGATCATACTGTATCTCTCCGGTTCTGGCCTCCCTTCATTGGCTTCCCATAGAGTTTAGAATTAAGTTTAAAATCCTTCTTCTCACTTACAAAGCTCTTAACAATCAGGCCCCTTTTTATTTAAAAGATCTGATAATGTTACGACCCAAGCGCTGGGTTCTGTCCGCACTCGGGCTAAGCACAACTCGCTGCTGGCCTTGACAGTTGTGGGTGGTATTCTGGCCTCACCGGGCTCTTATTGTGAAGGCACTCGGTGGGGCTTCCGCCTGTCAAGGTTGGTCAGCTGCTTGTCATTACTGCTCGTTAGTGTTCGCCTTTATAAGGCGGGCACTAGCTTGTTAGACCTTCATGTCAGGTTTGTGCTTTTCATGTCATGTCATAGTTTAGCTCGTAGTGGCTGGGGTTAGCCCTACGAGCCCTTGTACTGCTTAATGTGTTTTCTCCCCTGAGCGGCTCGTAGTATTGTCTTGTCTTGTTGTTTTAATAAACCACCATCACTGCAAAACTCACCGGTGGACTCTTGGCGTCTTATGGTGATCCGCGAGGGTCACTGCATGACACTATACTCCTGCCAGGACGTCTAAACGGAGACGCCACACCGAGACGCCTTTTTTCACCGTGAGTTTTTACCTTAATTGGACTATTGTTCTTCCCTGTCTGGGTGTCAATTGCTGGGAGAATGCCGTCATCCAGGGGCCGCGGTCGGCGCCTGGGCAAAGAGTTAGCGAGCGCGCTGGAGTACGTCGACGGGATGCTCCTCGCCGCTACCTTTGACATCAACTCCAGCTATATGCGCTGGCACCTAGACTACGCTGAGGATCTCCTGGACAACCTTCCTCTCCATTACGACGATCACCCGGAGGTGATGATGAGGAGAGATGAACTCACTACGCAGCGCGAGATACTTCGTGGACTGGAGGAGGAAGAAAGCAGGAAGCAGAGGAGGAGGCATCCTTGTTTCCCGCATTGGAGTCCCGTTCCTGTCCCAGAACTGGTCCAGGAGTTCGCACCATCTGGGGGCCAACGACGACGTCGGCGCAACGGCCCAGGTAATCTTCAGCAGAATCCCCGGCTGGACCTGCTGCCGGCGAAGCCCGTCAGCGAACCACTGAAAGCGGCCCCACCTCGTCCTTCCAGGCGGCCCTCTGTCGCCATCCAGCGGGGAGAAGGAGGAACAATGTCCCCTACAGCAGGAACCATCTTCCCTCCAGGAGAAAGGCAAGTGCAAGTTAATTTATTACACCATAATTATAGCCTGCCTTGTCTGACTCCTGGGGGCGGAGTTCGGGGTTTGCAGCCCCCCGAGCTCCCTCCACCTGCTGTAGTGATAATAACTAAACCTGCTGCCTCTGTGTCCCCCCCGGTTGAGCGGTCCGCAATGCCAGGCCAACGTCGTCGGATGAAGAGGGGGCCTGCAGTGCTGGAAAGCCTGGATCCAGCCCTGTAGCCACGTCGTGGACGGAGAAGAAGAGCGGACTGCGGCCCGGAGCCTGAGCCGACGATGAAGCGTCCCCGGGTCTCCTCGCCAGAGCGGTCCGAGCCAGTGGGTCAAGGGTCCCCTGTCCCCACGCCATACGGGTCATCGGTGTGGACAGCAGCGCGGGAGGAACCTCAGGCTGCAGATGACATCTTGCCAGCTGTGGAGCCCGACGCAGCTGAGTTGGAACCTGCTGACGAGAGTCGCCGCCCTGAACCTGGATCGTCGAAGTCCTGGGTGGCAACAGAACCCGAGTGCAGGCAAGTGCTCCCCCTTGTGTCTCTGTCCCCTGTTTTGGAGCATTTTTGCCTGCCTCTCGGGGAGGCGAGTGAGGAGCAGCCGTCTGCTGCGCCTGAGCTCGTCTCGCTGGGTTCTGTTGCTACCGGTGATTCTAACCCCGGTTTTCTTCCTGTTTGTGAGCCTCGTTGCAGTGTCGCTGGTGTGGAACCAGTCGGAGTCACTGGGTTGGAGGTCCCAGGTTCAGGGGTGGAGATCATCAGCGGAGCTGCATCGACCCAGTCGGGGTCCGTCGTGGAGGCTGCTGTGGCCCAATCGGGGTCCGACGTGGGTGCATCAGAGGCCCAATCGGGGTCCATCGCAGGAGCTGCTTTGGCCCAATCGTCGGGGTCCACCGCAGGTGCGGTTCTGGCTCAATCGGGGTCCAACGTGGGTGCACCAGAGGCTCAATCGGGGTCCACCGCAGGTGCGGTTCTGGCCCAATTGGGGCCCAGCGTGGGTGCAGCTGGGACCCAATCAGGGTCCAGCGGAGGTGCAGCGCCAGCGTGGTCCGCGGACGTGGGAGGAGCTGCAGACCTTTTGCCGTCGGACGGATTACAGGCTCATCCTTGACATCTTTCCCCTCTACTGAGTCACCGCCCCTGTGCATCATCGCCGGGGGCCGTGGGGGCTCCTGTTCACTCGCCCCGGCTCTCCCGAGTTTTGTCCTCGTCAGGGAGGCCGCCGCGGGCTGTTTTTCCCCGGGACTGGTTGCTGAGGGACACGGGTCAGCCGCCTGAGGAACTGCTTCGCCGGTTCAGCGCCCCGGGTCGGCCACCCGACGTGTTGTGTGTTTCGCTGGGCGACCTGGTTCGACCACCGGAGGAGCGGACATGCTGGGCGTTGGACTGTGGTAAGCCGCCTGGTCATGTTCTGCCTCCTATGACCACCTGCTGGCTGTTGGACACGGGGAGACCACCTGAACTGTTCCTGTGGCACTTGGTCTCCGCCGGTCGGCATAAACTGTCGGGGGGTAGTGGTCATTTTTCTGGTGTTGATCCGTCGCAGTGATTGTTCTGTTTTTTTTCCTTGCTGTCCTGTGTACTTTGTGTTATGGTTATGTCTTGCAGTTGCCCTAGTTTGCATTGTGTGTAGGCGGGTATGAGCCAGTAAGTGCTCTGCCTTTTGTGTTTGGTTATTTGAGTATTCACACAGGTGGGAAGTCATTTCCTTGTGTAACATGTGGGCCAAGATCTAATTTTCTCGTGCTGTCCTGTGTTTTCTGTAACTTATTTGGGGATCCTTGGCAAATTGTGTTATGTTCTACTGTTGCCTTATTTCCCTCTGTGTATTTTATCTGATTTGAATTTTCGGTATTTTGTCATGGTCTTGTATGTAGTTTTTCTGACCCGGTAGTTCTGTTTTTTTTGTTTTCTCCATGTGCATCTTTTTGATTTAATCTGAGTGATTGGGATTCTTGTCATTGTCCTGTATGTAGTTGTCCTTGTCACTGTTTTGATTGTTTCTGGGTTTGGTCTCTCTCCCTCCGCATCTACCCCCAGCCACCCACCCTGGGGGGTGGGGGGGCAGGGTGGTCCTTGGGCATTCTGAGCCCGCCCTCGGAGGGAGGGTACTGTTACAACCCGAGCGCTGGGTTCTGTCCGCGCTCGGGCTAAGCACAACTCGCTGCCGGCCTTGACAGTTGTGGGTGGTATTCTGGCCTCACCGGGCTCTTATTGTGAAGGCACTCGGTGGGGCTTCCGCCTGTCAAGGTTGGTCAGCTGCTTGTCATTACTGCTCGTTGGTGTTCGCCTTTATAAGGCGGGCACTAGCGGCAGTTAAATCACAGGAGTATTGTCAAAACCTTGTCAGACATTGTCAACTATCCTCGTCAGACATCGTCAGATGGTCTAAACCTTGTTAGACCGTCATGTCAGGTTTGTGCTTTTCATGTCATGTCATAGTTTAGCTCGTAGTGGCTGGGGTTAGCCCTACAAGTTCTTGTACTGCTTAATGTGTGTTTTTGCCCTGAGCGGCTCACAGTATTGTCTTGTCTTGTTGTTTTAATAAACCACCATCACTGCAAAACTCACCGGTGGACTCTTGACGTCTTACGGTGATCCGCGAGGGTCACCGCATGACAGATACCACCCTATTATCCTGACAAAGCACTATGCTCCCAGAATGCTGGATTATTTGTAATACCTAGAATCTCCAAAAGTACAATGGGAGGCAGAGTCTTCAGTTATCAAACTCCTCTCCTGTGGAACCACTTACCAATCTGGATTTGGGAGTCAGACTCAATCTCTGTTTTTAAGAATAGGGTTAAAACCTTCCTTTTTGATATAGCCTACAATTACGGAGGGATCATGTGTCCCTGAACCCTCCCTTAGTTATGCTGCTAATAGGTTTAGACAGCCGGGGGACCGACCTCCTATAATGCACTGGGCTTCACTCCTTTCTTCACTCTCGATGAAATATTTTTGCTGGTCATTAACATCTGTTTGTTCTCTCCCATAGATTGAGTCCCCATTGTGAAATTGCGCTATAAAAATAAAGTTGAATTGAACTGAATTGAATTGAATTAATTAATTCAATGTTCAGCATATAAAGCTTTTCTAAAGAAAAGGACAAAAGAAGCAGAGCAGCGGTATAAAACATACAAAAACAAGTTAACATATATAATGAGATGTCGTAAAAGAGACTATTACAGTAAAGAACTGGAGAAAAACAGAGACAATATAAAAAATACATGGACAATACTGAACAATATTCTTGGAAATAAAAACAGAAATACAAGCTACCCAACCAGTTTTTCAAAAAATAATAAAACGACTCAGAGTGTGAATGCAATTTCACCTGCAGATGAATTTAATAACTTTTTTGTTAACATTGGTCCTAATTTGGCTCGAGAAATACCCATTACGGCACCTACAGGTGATACAATAAGCAAAAACACTGCTATAAAAGACTCCATTTTCATAAAGAACACAGACGAGAGAGAGGTCATTGAAATTGTTAAATCGTTTAAAAGTAAAATATCTGCGGACTGTGATGGTATTGACACGCTCTTAGTCAAAACTATTATTGAATGCTTAGTGAAACCACTGACGTATATTTGTAACCTGTCCCTCCAAACAGGTATATTTCCCATTGCAATGAAAATAGCTAAAGTAATTCCAATATACAAGACGGGTGACAGAGGGGAACTTTCAAACTATAGACCAATTTCACTATTGCCGCAATTTTCCAAGATACTTGAAAAAATATTCTGTGAGAGAACTGACAACTTCATACTGAAGAATAATTTATTGTGTGAGCAGCAATATGGGTTCAGACACAAGAGGACAACTGCATTTGCTCTAATGGAATTTATAGAAAAAATATCAACTGCCGTTGAAAATAAAGAGTACTCAGATGGGGTATCCCTGGATCTTAAAAAAGCATTTGATACAGTGGATCATAATTTATTATTAAAGAAACTACAAAATTGTGGTATTAGAGGGGTAGCACTGTCCTGGTTATGTATTTACATAAAGAATAGATATCAGTATGTATGTGTTGGTAACAAAAACTCACAGCTACTGAAGGTTACTTGTGGAGTCCCACAGGGTTCAGTTTTGGGGCCACTGTTATTCAATATGTATATAAATGATATATGTAAAGTTTCGGAAAAAATGGATTTAATATTGTTTGCCGATGACACTAATCTATTATACAGTGGAAGCAATTTGGAACAACTTTTGGATACACTCGGAAAGGAATTAGGAAAGCTTAAACTGTGGTTTGATTCAAACAAATTAACGCTCAATTTAAGTAAGACAAAATTTATAGTTTTTAACAACCATCACAACAACTTAGTATCTAAACTCAGTGTAAATGGTGTAGAGATTGAAATGGTATCCGAAACTAAATTTCTTGGAGAAATAATTGATAATAAACTGTGTGTCATTTGGTGGCCCTCGCGAGCCACCATAAGACACCGAAAGTCGCCGGTGAGGTTTGCATTGATGTTTATTACTAACACAAGAACACACAAAGTAATGAGCCACGGTGGGCTAAAACACATAACACTAGACACAGGAGATCGTAAGGCTAACACCAAGCTTACTTACAATCATGACCATGAACAAGGAATGGTTGACGTGGAGTTATTGACAATTATTGACGATTGTTGACGAGACTGCTGCATCATACTGCTCCCAGCGCCCGCTTAAGTACAGGGCTGCTGATGAGCCGCAAATGCAGCACAGCTGTCAGGCTTTGACAGCAGGAAGCTCCTCAAAGCGCTGTCACAATAAAAGCTCGGGGAGCCAGAAGGTAAACACTGCTGTCAAACCTGGCAGAGATGATGCATGGCCCGAGCGCGGACGAAATCGGCGCTTGGACCACGACAGTACCTCCCCCCCCCGAGGGCGGGCTCCGAACACCCGTTGACACCCAAGCCCCCCCTCCCCCCCCCCCAGGGCGGGCGGATGGGGGAGCAGGCCCGGAGGGAGAGGATCAGCCGCAGACCAAAAACCATGATGATAACAGAAGCACATAGAAAACCAGAAAAAATACGATACTCACTAATACACAAATCATAATTAAGACAGAGTACAGATGAAACAATCACAGGGCACGATAACAGAAAATGTGATACTCTCAAGTGCACAAATCATAATTACGACAGAGCGCAAATGAGACAATTACATGGCACGACAACAGAAAACACAAGACTCCCGAGGGACGCGGGCAGTGAAGATGGCTGCTTAGGTGAGGAGCTCCGCAGTGCAGACAGCCTTTTTACTTCTACAAGGGCACTTTTCTCTTGTTTCCTCGGCTGAAACTACTCTACACTTTGCATTGAGACTGCATTTGTGGAGAACCGGATTAAAATGCCAACGCAGCAACAGAAACTTAATATTCGCTCCAAAGCCGGTGCTAGCAAGGAACGTCTGGCTAAAGCTAGCGATACTGCAACGAGCCCTCCTTCCTCTCCGCCACCTTCAACAGATGCAGGTGTTTCTCAAGACCAAATGGTGGAGGACATTTCTAAGATTTATGCACTGCTGAAAGAAGTATCGGAGAGGCAAGACGCTAAGCTTAACTCTATAGAGGCGTCAATGAGGGCGGTGAATACCAAGTTAACGGAGTTAGCCACCCAGCTGGGAGACATGGAATCTCGCATTGCCTTTCTTGAAGATGCTAATGTAGCTCTGGATGCTAATCCTCCCGCAACTCAGACGCAGGTGGAAGATTTACTTCTGAAGCTGGATGACTTGGAAAATAGATCACGCCGAAACAATTTACGTTTTGTCAGCTTTCCAGAAAACTGTGAAAAATCAGATGCCCTCACCTTCATGCGCAAAGCTATCCCAGATCTGCTGAAAATTGAGTTTCTTGGAGGGCTGGAAATTGACCGTGCTCATCGGAGCCTCGTCAGATGCAAACCAGACGGCCAGCCACCCAGGGCTATCCTGATTCGACTTCTGCGCTTCCAGGATAGGGAGCGTATTGTGGAGGCAGCGTGCGGGATGGGAAAGCTGGATTGGAATGGTCATCACATCATGATTTTTCCGGATTATTCCAGACAAGTATCCGAGATGAGGGCGGCGTTCAAGCAATGTATACACCTGCTGCATCAGAAGAAAATTGCATTTTCTCTCAGGTATCCTGCAGTTCTCGTTGTGAAGATGGCAAGTGGTTAACCGGAGTTCACTGATCCTAAGAAAGCACTGAACCTGATTCTTTCACTACCGTGAGACACTGATGAGCAATGGTATGAATACATGCTATATGTTTATTTGTTATATATTTTTGACGGAGGATTTGATGCAGTATTAATGTAAGGTTTCATTTTTTTCTTTTGTTGCCCGCGCTTTATTATTTGTAGGCATGAGGCTGTTGCGATGTTGCGGCTCTCCCTAAGTTTGTTGCACTGTTCACAGTCACGGTCCTAGAGTTTTTTTATTTTCTTTTTTTTGGTTGGTGCTGTTCGTGTGCACCGATGGGTGACACTGGTTTTAGGTCATCGTTTATGTTACTTTATGATTAAGTGGTTTTCGTTTCTTTTTTTTGTATTTTTAATTTTTATTGTGTTTGTCTTTTGCCCAGTGAGGGGGTTTTTGGTGGAGAATTGCTGGATATTTTGGATGGTAATATGTACCGTTTATGATGTTGGCTAATTGTCAGAGCTTTCTTAACCTTATTACTTGGAATGTTAAAGGTCTTAACCTCCCAATTAAGAGGAAAAAAATTTTGGCGTTTATTAAATCAAAAAAAATGGATGTAGCATTGCTTCAGGAGACCCACCTCACTAAAACAGAATCTAAAAAACTCTGTCGGGAGTGGGTGGGCCATGAGTTTGCATCTTGCGGTAATAGCCAGAGCAGGGCAGTGGCAATCCTTTTTCATAAACATTTGCAGTTCAAGTGTCTAAGAGAGGTTAGTGATGATGATGGACGACTCCTCATAATTCTTATAGAAATTCAGGGCCATAGGATGATACTCGCTAATGTTTATGCACCAAATATAGTTGATTGTGCATTTTTTGCACAACTGGAACACGAACTAAGCGAAATGGGTAATTATCCCATTTTAGTAGGTGGGGATTTTAATCAGGTCATGGACAACATTTTAGATCAGAGCACCCCCTCACAGCGTTTATCTAAATCTGGCTCTATATTGAAAGACATGTGCAATGCAATTGGTTTGGTAGACGTTTGGCAGCTTTTTAACCCGTCCACAAGGGATTACACTTTTTATTCCACTGCTCATAATGTGTTGTCCAGGATTGATTACTTTCTAATGTCAAAATCCTCTGTTTTCTCTGTAAATTCGAGCTCCATTGGTAGCATACTACTATCAGACCATGCCCCTGTTTTTTTACATATGATCCCGCCTTGTCAGTTAAAAAAAAATTCTAGATGGAGGCTTAATTCAAGCCTTCTTGATCCAGATTTTGCGTCCTCTTTGAAAGCAGAGATCTCCTTATATCTTGAGACAAATTGGGATTCTGCTTCCTCTGCTAGTGTTGCTTGGGAGGCCTTTAAGGCATTTATCAGGGGACATATTATTTAATATGCATCTTTTAAAAAGAAAGCTAACATTGCTAAACAGATTGATTTGGAGAGGAGAATAGCTATATCAGAGACTGCATTCAAACAGGATACAAACTTAGTAAATCTGTCACCCCTTGTGAAGCTTAAGTATGAGCTGAATTCAATCCTAACACAAAAAGCTGAATTTTCCCTATTTCGCCTTAGGCATAAACAATTTGAGGAGGGGGACAAAGCAGGCAAAATGCTGACTAGATATATTAAAATGAAAGAAGCTCAGTGCATTATATCTGCTATTAGGGCACAGGATGGTACTCTGGTGTCAGACTCAAATGAAATTAATGGTGCTTTTAGAGAATTTTACACTTGGCTTTATTCTTCTGAAATGGAGGCTGGATCTCAAGAGATTTATGCATTTTTGTCTTCCCTGTCTTTGCCCTCCCTAACGAAGGAACAAATAGACCTGCTTGATGCCCCAATTACTAAAGATGAAATTCTGAAAGTTATTAAGAGCCTTCTGACTGGAAAAGCACCGGGCCCTGATGGATTCACTGTAGAATTCTACAGGGCCTGTGTTGATGAGCTTTCTCCTTTACTTTTAGAAATGTTTGCGGAATCTTTTGAACAAGGCCGTCTGCCCCCTTCTTTAACAGAGGCTTTAATTTTGTTTATTTTAAAAAGCAATAAAGACCCGTTAGATTGCAAGAATTATAGACCAATTAGTCTTATAAACTGTGACTGTAAAATTCTTTCCAAAATTTTGGCATTAAGATTAGATAAAGTAATAATATCTCTTATAAATCCTGATCAGGTGGGTTTTATTCGTTCCAGGGGTGCGGCAGACAATATTAGGCGATTTATTGATATCATATGGTCAGTTCAAAATGATCCTTCACTTGCTTACCTCTCTCCAGTAGCAGCCCTCTCCCTGGATGCTGAAAAAGCATTTGACAGGGTTGAGTGGCAGTATCTTTTTGCTACTCTAGAGACTTTTGGTTTTGGTTCAAAGTTTCTTTCCTGGATTAAATTACTATATAATGAACCTAGAGCTTCAGTGATATCAAATCGAGTTACATCACAGCCTTTTAGACTCTATAGGGGTACGTGCCAGGGCTGCCCTTTAAGTCCCCTGCTTTTCGCTTTGGCATTAGAACCATTAGCTGTTGCTATCCGCAAAGACGGCAATTTTCCAGGTATTCAGGTCCATGGCAGTACCCATAAGATAATGTTGTATGCTGATGATGCACTGGTACTGATTACACAACCTCAAAAATCAATTCCAGCTCTCCTTAAAATTATTAACCAATTTTCACGTCTGTCTGGTTATAGAGTTAACTGGATAAAATCAGAAATTCTCCCTCTAATATCTTATTGCCCTAAAACACTGTTTACATTTGGTCAAAATATAGGCTTTTCTTGGCCAAAATTAGGAATTAAATATCTTGGCATCCTGTTTCCTCACACTTTATCAGATCTGATTCAGATTAATTTTGAGCCTTTGCTCGAAAAATTTAAAATAGACATAGAGAGGTGGTCGCCTCTTTTTTTGTCTCTTTGGGGCAAGGTCAATGTTATCAAGATGATTTGTGCACTCCGATTTAATTACCTTCTACAGTCCCTTCCTCTTAAGATTCCAGTTGGTTATTTTCGGCAATTTGATAGGTTGTGCAATAAGTTTTTATGGAATGGTAAGCGCCCTAGATTAAAGTTGAAAAGATTACAAAAGGCTACAGATTCAGGAGGTTTGGGGGTCCCAAATCTAGTTTTATATCATTACGCTTTTAGTCTTAGACATTTGATTCATTGGGCTCTCCCCCCTGAGAGAGCTCCCCCTTGGTTTTATTTGGAGAGTTATCTGAGCAGCCCTCTTCCCTTAGTACATCTAATCACAATCAAACTTCCTTCTGAATTTCAGTCGCATCCTATTGTATCCTTTTTACAATACGTTTGGAAGAGGGTTGCTTCTATATTAGGGTTTAGTTCTCATCTGCATTCTATGGCTTCTATTTGGCTTAACCCAAGTCTCCACATTGGAAAATCCCCATTTATTTGGAAAATCTGGGTGAAAAAGGACATCTTGATGTTAAAAGATCTATATGAAGGGGGAGCTCTCCAGTCATTTGATGATTTACGGGCACAGTATGGTCTACCACAGAATCAGTTTTGGAAATATTTACAACTTCGACATTTGCTGTGTCAAGTCTTTGGATCTACAACTACCCCTCCTCCTGAGGCAGATTGGCTCATCCAGGCATTGAGTTTCTGTGGTAAAAGACGTAAGGCCTCAAATTTCTATTCAATGCTCCTTAAGAGCTCAAATAAAGATTTTTCATCCCTTAAACACGTATGGGAAAAAGATCTGAATTCACAATTTACTGATGCTGAATGGGCAAATATTTTAAGGAATGGGAAGAAAGTGTCTAGGGAATTGAAAACCAGACTTGTTCAATTTAAAATTTTGAATCGATTCTACTGGACACCTAGTAAAATGTTTAGAGCAAATCTCATTCATTCATCAAGCTGCTGGAGATGTCTACAGGGGGAGGGTACATTTATCCATATGATCTGGAGTTGTCCGGTAATACAGGACTTTTGGTTGGAGATCCATAGACATATTATGACAATTGTTAAGCAAGAAGTGCCATTCACTCAGAGACTTTTTGTCCTTGGGGATCCATCAACTATTCAGGACCCAATCTCTGACGCCGAGTGGATTCAGACTGCTTTGATGGTGGACCGAAAGTTGATTACTTCTTATTGGAAATCTTCCTCTGCCCCACCCGTAGCTCAATGGCTCAGGGAGCTGGGCAAGCTTGCTGCACTAGAATGCCTTTCATATAAACTTTTGGACAGGATGGACAGCTTTTACAATAAGTGGGGATCCTATCTCACCTTTATAGGTGTTGTAGATTAAGCCAATCATCTCAGGAGTATTAGGGTGGAAATGGAATGTTTTATCCTCTCACTGGGTATATTTGTTTTTGATGGGGGTTTTTTGTTGTTGTTTTTTTGGCTTGTTTGTTTTTTGCTTTATTTTCTAAATTGAAAACCCAATAAAATTCAAATTACAAAAAAGAAAAAAAGAAAATACAAGACTCCCAAATACACAACTCACAATCAACACAGGGCATAAATGAAGCAATTACAGAGCACGATTCACGGAAAATACCATACCCCATAATGCACATTAACACACAGGACAAGAGAAAAAAAAACAACCAGAAACACACGCACATCCCTCAAACAGAAAAGGGGAAAAAAGAAAAAAAAAGCACACGCTAACCAAGGCAAGGACACAGAGCCAGATTATCACCCCAAATGACCTTTAACCCAGACAGTTCAAGAAAATGACGACAGGCAGAGACCAAAGACCACGGGGACAGTTCCGGCGGTCTCCCCGCGTCCAATGGCCAACGGGTGGTCACGGGGAACAGTACATGATTGGGCGGCCTGCCCCAGTCCCAGGCCCGGAAGGTCCAACCCTCTGGCGGCCGAACCAGGTTGCCCAGCAGCAAACACTGTGTGTCGGGTGGCCGACCCAGGGTGCCGAACCGGCGAAACAGATCCTCGGGTGGCCGACCTGCATCCCTCAGCCACCAGAACTGTGGGAAGACAGCCTGTGGCGGCCTCCCTGACAGGGGACAGACGTGGGAGAGCCGGGCCGAGCGTAGAGGCCCCCCAACAGCCCCCGGCGATGATGAGCAGGGTTGGTGACGCAGACGAGGGGAATGATGGTGATGACGAGCCCGCACCATGTCAGGCGGCGAAGGGTCTGCAGCTCCTCCACCGACCTTGACCCATACCGATGCTGCAGTCATGGCTGCACCCGCGTTGGACCCCCACTGGGTCTCGGCTGCACCCACGTCGGACCCCCATTGGGTCTCGGCTGCACCCGCGTCAGACCCCCATTGGGTCGGCGCAGCACCGGTGACGACCTCCGACCCCGAACCTGGAACCTCCAGCACAGCGACCACGACTGGCTCCGCACCGGTGACTCTGCAAGAAGGCTCAGAAAACAAGAAAGAACCAGGATCAGAATCACCGGTAGAGACAGAGCCCAGCGAGACGAGCTCGGGTGCAGCAGGCGGCTTCCCCTGACTCGCCTCCCCGAGAGGCAGGCAGAAATGCTCCAAGACAGAAAACACAAGGTAGAGCACTTGCCTGCACTCGGGTTCTGTCGCCGTCCAGGACTTCGTCGATTCAGGCTCAGGGCGGAGAAGTTCATCCTCAGGTTCCCACTCGGCTACAGTGGGTTCTGCAGCTGGCATGATGGTCACTGCAGTCTGTGGATCCTCCGGCGCTGACGTCCACGCCGATAACCCGCACGGCATGGTGGCAGGGGACCCTCGACCCGCTGGCTCGAACTGTTCCAGCGTGGAGACCCGGGGACGCTTTATCGTCGGCGCAGGCTCCAGGCTTAAGTCTGCTCCTCTCCTCTGCCCACGACGTGGCTGCGGGGCCGGAACCAGGCTCTCCAGAACCGCAGGCCCCCTCCTCATCCGGCGACGTAGGCCTGGCGTCGTGGACCACTCAGCGGAGGGAGACACAGAGGCAGCAGGTTTAGTAATTAGAGCTACAGCAGGTGGTGGGAGCTCGGGGGACTGCGAACCCCGAACTCCGCCCCCAGGAGTCAGACAAGGCAGATCACAATTATGATGGGAAGAATGAACTTGCACTTGCCTGCTTCCTGGAGATTGGCTGGTGCCTGCTGCAGCGGGTGGAGTCTTCCTTCTACCCCTCCGGATGGTGACGGCAGGCCCCTCGGGACGATGAGGAGTAGCTGCTCGAGGTGGGTTGCTGACAGGCCTCGTTGGAGCATGACTCACAGCACTCGCAGCAGCTGGAGATGATGTCGAGGAGGAGGAGGCGGCAGACGGGGCGATCCGGGCACAAGGAGCTGACGGCGCAGCTGAGACAGATGACCCGGGGGTGGCGACTGCGGGAATTCCCTCCTGTCGTGACGTATAAGATGCAGCTAACTGGGAAGCTGGGTTCCTCTGACAACCCGGAGCTGGATCCGGACGGGATTCTCGCTGGGGCTTGGTTGGAGCATGACGATGACGCTTACTGGCTGACGGTGCGGCGAGGGGCCCAGGAACACATGGCACCGGGACTGGATGGGCGACAGGAGCTGGATTCCGATCCGTCGGTCTCCTGCCAGGATTTCCCTCCAGCCTATGGATCTCCACTCTCGTCGGGGACGCTGTCCTCACGGGAGGTGGAGGAGATTCCTGGAGCACCTTTACAATTAAATCGCACTGTGCCACAATCCATGATATTCTCTTCCCTCCTTCCGGAATAGAGGAAACTAAATTTCTTGGAGTAATAATTGATAATAAACTGTGTGTCATGCGGTGGCCCTCGCGAGCCACCATAAGACGCCGAAAGTCGCCGGTGAGGTTTGCATTAATGTTTATTACGAACACAAGAACACACAAAGTAATGAGCCACGGTGGGCTAAAACACATAACACTAGACACAGGAGACAATAAGGCTAACACCAAGCTTACTTACAATCATGACCATGAACAAGGAATCATTGACGTGGAGTTATTGACAATTATTGACGATTGTTGACGAGACTGCTGCATCATACTGCTCCAAGCGCCCGCTTAAGTGCAGGGCTGCTGATGAGCCGCAAATGCAGCACAGCTGTCAGGCTTTGACAGCAGGAAGCTCCTCTGAGCGCTGTCACAATAAGAGCTCGGGGAGCCAGAAGGTAAACACTGCTGTCAAACCTGGCGGAGATGATGCATGGCCCGAGCACGGACGAAATCGGCGCTCGGACCACAACACTGTGTTGGAAGTCACATATTAATTATATTAAAGGTAAAATATCTAAATCAATTGCAATACTACACAGAGTGAAATATTTGCTGAATCAACCCACACTATATACTTTGTATCATTCATTAATACTCCCATACATGGCATATTGTACTGAAGTATGGGAAAAAACATATAAAACAAACATATCCAGTCTTTATGCTTCAGAAAAGAGCTATTAGAATAATAAACAAAGCTGCTTACAGGGAACCAACAAACCCACTTTTTCTTAAATTAAAAGCTCTCAAGTTGAAAGATCTGGTTGACTTTAAAACTGCAGCAATAATGTTTAAAGTGAAGAATCTATCACTGCCCGCAAATATCCAAAAGTTGTTCCAAATAAGGCAGAAACAATATCATTTCAGAGGAACATGTATATTTCAAAAACCTTCCGTGAGAACTACCACCAAGCAACACTGTGTTTCAGTGCAAGGAGTCAGATTATAGAACGATTTTGGACCTGAATTAAAATCATGTACAACGCTTGGACAATTTAAACAAAAACTAAAGGAAGAAATACTCCAAACATATATACAAGATGGCATGTAAAATCACATAAGGATTGTCATATCCAGTCTGTGTTGTGTTGTAGCTTAGTTTTTTGTCACGTTTTGTCTTAGCTTTGTTCTGAATTGTAATCGCTCGTTTTGTTTTTCTTTTGAATTCTTGGATGGAATATGGGTGGGCAATATAAGCTGCGGCTTCAGCCATCACCCATTTCGGATAACTTATGTTGAACTGTATAATCAGAGGAGTTATTGTTTAATTTGACCTTGTTGGATTTTTTTTTCTTTTTCACCTTTGTTATATTATTCTGTTTCTTTTTAATCTTTACTTTTAATCTATCCGAAATAAAGATTCATTCATTCATTCATTCATTCCTGATGTCACGCATTTCAGGCCAACATTTCCAGAGAATTTCGGTCATCTCAAACCATCGCTTTCGCTGACTTTTTTCTCTCTCTGGATCACAATTTATTCCAAAAAAATGGTGATATTCAAGGAAATTATACATTTCCTGCATAAACATGCCAAATTCGGCCTAATTAAAAATCAAAAAAATTCTCCATTAAGGGAAAAAAGCTATCCAAACCTACCTGGCCCTATGTGGAAAAATAGCTGGTTGTGCTACCCTTGGTGGCAACAACTGCAATCAAGCATTTGCTATAACTGGCAGTGAGTCATTTACATTGTCATTGAGGAACTTTGGCCCACTCTTCTTTTCAGAGTTGTTTCAATTCAGCCACATTCGAGGGCTTCAGCTTGACATCTGTAGTGTTAACCGCTGGGTTCCAATTTATAAAATCATTCTTTGCTGAGGAGAAATTGTTTCACCCAAGACTGGAGCTGTGAAACCCTATGCCATTAGCCATAAAGGGGGTACTTTAATCCCTGCTCAAGACCTGGAGTCATCCCCCTCACATCCATTTGCCAAAGGAATGTGAAAATGATAGGTTTACGATGACGTTCCACAGACCCTGACCAGTAAGATTCCTTACTGAAACTCAAAAGTCCAACAATGCCCTCCAATGGATAACACAGGAATATTTCTCTCTGAAGTTAAACTATTAATTGTACGCAATGAAATAACTTGTTCTTTTCTACAGACCCCCTCCACTATTAAAAATATGGCTGGACCCTGTGATGGACAATTATGGCTTGAAATGCTTTTATGGATAGGATTTGATATGTGTTTCTTTATTTTCAGGAAGAATTAATTTTGCAAGCCTACTATGAAGAAATTATTACATTTACAATGTAGACACATTGGTTGTTCCTTTGTTATCAAGTAGAATATCTTAGTCACTAAAGTTTTAAAGAATGTATGCTTTAATAGGCAGCATATATATGTTTAGGAGGATTGCATTTTTCATATCAAATCCTCTCTCCTCCTCTAAGGGAGACACACATTTCAAAACTATGAACTGACCAATCAGCTTTCAAGTCTCCATGCATCTCCTTTTTAGTCAGGTTTATGACCACTGCCCAAGAAATTCAGTGCAATTGGTCAAAAGTTTACACTAATGGGCAGATCCAATCCTGATCTTTGAATGTAATTGGTCAAGCTCAAGTGTCATAAAATTTGTGGTGTCATCCTGCTACACCTTGAAAAAACTTTCCTTTGTCTCCAATTTTTCAGTTGCAGTTCAAGTTGCAGGCTGGGAGTAACTCCTGAAGGAGCAGTTTCTGCTCTGTCCTTTTTTTCCCTTTCTAAGAAGGCCCAGATCTATGCTCTGTGTAAACTTGTTTCTTTTCCTTTAAAACTCACTTTTTCCTACTTTACTCTTTTTTCTTAAATTACCATGTTAACCCTTTGAGTGTGAGAATTTGCGTGCCCCTAGTGGCAGAGCGCGGCACTGCGCCTGCCTTCTCACTGTGACATGATCGCTTGCATTGGGAATTTGTACTGACTGTACTGATTTGCCAGACTGACTGTACTGATTTGCCAGTTTTCAGTTTCTGTGGCAGACATCCGTTGGAGGACTCAGTGGATGACACGTAATACACCAAAGAAGAACTCCTCATTTCTTTTTCCTGTTTGTAGCAGTTAGCCCAGAAAGGTAATATGGCCACGATCATCACCGTCACTTTTTCGGATTTGTACGTGGAAAATAGCCGCGGGATACAAGCAAAATTTATGTGGGATAATCATAACACTTTGTAGATGTGGTAGAGATTTTAAATTACTGGCAGAACATAAAATATGGACCATGATGGGTGAAAGCGCAGCGGTCTCGCCACCCAGCCAGCCAGCCCCCCTTTGTCAAAAGTAAGTGAGAAATTTATGGGGGGGGTTTAAATATACTGATTTCTTGTTCATATACTTTGAAGATAAGATGATGAGGTACCTCTGTACAAAAAACGGTGTCAAAAGACTGAACCATTTTTTGTGTAAATATGTCCAAAGTCCAGTTTTGACTGAGTTATACAATTTAAAGAGGTGCCACAAAATTATGCAAATTAGATACATAAATTTATTCCTATCTGAAACTTTGGATCGTATTTTACATCTTTCTAATTGACAGTAAGCCATTATCTCTTACCACTTTCAAGTTATAGCCTTGGAAATTTGAACTATTTTAATGACAAAAAATATTTACCACTCTTGACCACTAGGTGTTATGTCGCAGTTCGGCAACATGCACACTCATAGGGTTAAGAAGATTTTGTTGGAAATTTTGCTAAGCTTAAATCAGCTTTGTTCAGCCCACAACACATCGGAAGAAATGGATTTGTGGTTTGTTTTTTCCGTTTGCTTTTCTGATTGGACTTTGAATGATAAACAAGTTATTATCTGGAATTTGGCAACCTGGCCAAATTAATTTTTCAGTGCATAGAAAGGCATCAGCCAGCTGAAGGAGCATCCAGCTTCTATGGTGGTGATCCCCGGAGTAGGCCCAAGCCGTGGGGCACAACCTGCCGGCCAGTTTCTCTCAACAGAATCCACATCCATCTGGATCAAGATTGGTTCCGGAGGCCTGCTACCACCAGGGTACACAATCTGACTCTGCTGTGCTGAAGGTCTGTTGTCCAAATTAGATGTAATTCTTCAGAATATTCCCGGTATAATTTCTATAAACCTAATATCTTCAAACTCCTTTCAGAACTTCAAATGCATTTATCTTTCCATTAATCTCCATTCCTTTTCAGAGTAACACAAATTTTCCTTTTTATGAATAGTTTAATCATCATTTTCTTCAAAAAAAAATCATCCATTTTTCCTAACCAATGCTATTTTATGGTTTCTCCTTTTCCATTACAGTGACAATTTAAGCTATGGTTTTCCTTGGCTCCACAAATGTTTGGTAATGCATGTTACGCTCAGTAATCCAATAACATTCTATTGTGCTCATGATACAGCCGTGGACAAAATTGTTGATACCCCTCTGTTAATGAAAGAAAAACCCACAATGGTCACAGAAATAACTTGAATCTGACAAAAGTGGTAATAAATAAAAATTCTATGAAATTTAACCAATGAAAATCAGACAATGCACATGTTCAACCAAGATGTGTCCTCTAATTAACATCACAGGTGTCTACAAACTTGTAATCAGTCAGTCGGCCTATTTAAAGGGTGACAAGTAGTCACTGTGCTGTTTGGTGACATGGTGTGTACCACACTAAACATGGACCAGAGGAAGTAAAGGAGAGAGTTGTCTCAAGAGATTAGAAAGAAAATTATAGACAAGCATGTTAAAGCTAAAGGCTATAAGACCATCTCCAGGCAGCTTGATGTTCCTGTGACTACAGTTGCACATATTATTCAGAAATTTAAAATCCACGGGACTGTAGCCAACCTCCTTGGACGTGGCCGCAGGAGGAGATGGATAATACAAATGGTAACAAAAGAGCCCAGAACAACCTCTAAACACATTCATGGTGAACTCCAAGGTCAAGGTACATCAGTGTCAGATCGCACCATCCGTCGTTGTTTGAGCCAAAGTGGACTTCATGGGAGACAACCAAGGAGGACACCACTGTTGAAAACAAATCATAAAAATGTCAGACTGGAATTTGCCAAACTGCATGTTGACAAGCCACAAAGCTTCTGGGAGAATGTCCTATGGACAGACAAGACAAAACTGGAACTTTTTGGCAAGGCACATCAGCTCTATGTTCACAGATGCAAAAATGAAGCATACCAAGAAAAGAACACTGTCCCTACTGTGAAACATGGAGGAGGTTCTGTTATGTTCTGGGGCTGCTTTGCTGCATTTGGCACAGGGTGTCTTGAATCTGTACAGGGTGCAATGAAATTTCAAGACTATCAAGGTATTCTAGAGAGAAATGTGTTGCCCAGTGTCAGACAGCTTGGTCTCAGTCGCAGGTCATGGGTCTTGCAACAGGATAATGACCCAAAACACACAGCTAAAAACACCCAAGAATGGCTAAGAGCGAAACAATGGACTTTTCCGGTTCCGGTTCCGCCGGACCGGTGGTGCCACACGAGTAGGCTGCCTGTTGCAACAGCCTTTTTTTTTAATCTTCCTTCTTCTTTCTACACCTTCACTCTGTATATATATCACGGACGCACGGATCGCCCCGGGGGTCTCCCGGGTCGGCGGACGGAGCCACGGTTTGCAGCGGGAGACGCTACAGCGGGGAGGAGCTAGTACTAGCTAGCACTTGGCCGCCACCCGGTGCTAATGGGAAACTCGACATACCGGGAGCTGTAGGGAAAACGACGCGGGTGCCGGGCTGGAGTTTAGGCGGCGTGCAAGAAATATAAGACAGAATAATAAAGAGCGATGGCAAGAACCAAGCAGACCGCCCGTAAAATCTACTGGAGGAAGAAGCCCCCCAGGAGACAGCTAGCCACCAGGGCTGCTCGGAGAGGCGCTCCGGCCACCGGCAGAGTGAAGAGGCCTCGCCGTCACAGGCCCGTGGCTCTGAGAGAGATCCGTCGCTGCCAGAAATCCACGGAGCTGCTCATCCGTAAGCTGCCCGTCCAGCGCCTGGTGAGGGAGATCGCTCAGGACTTCAAGACCGTCCCGCGTTTCCTGAGCTTCCGTCATGGCTCTGCAGGAGACCAGCGAGGCCCACCTGGTGGTCTCTTCTTTGCTAAGGTGGTCATCATCATGCCCAAAGACTTCCAGCTGGCCCGCTGCATCCGCGGAGAGAGAGCTTAGACTTTCTGCTGCACATTCACCAACCAACCATAATGCTCTGCACTGTGTGTCTATATATATATATATTTATAGTAATATGGACATATGTTTAGCAGATGTTGTTTTTTCTTGCATTCTGATTATTGCTCTGAGTGTTGCTATCCCTGTGCTGTTGCAATCCTGGAATTTCCCCATTGTGGGACTAATAAAGGCTTATCTTATCTTATCTTATCTTATCTTATTCTAAAGTGGCCTTCTATGAGCCCTGATCTAAATCCTATTGAACATCTGTGGAAGGAGCTGAAACGTGCCGTCTGGAGAAGGCACCCTTCAAACCTGAGACAACTGGAGCAGTTTGCTCATAAGGAGTGGGCCAAAATACCTGATGAGAGGTGTAGAAGTCTCATTGACAGTTACAGAAATCGTTTGATTGCAGTGATTGCCTCAAAAGGTTGTGCAACAAAATATTAAGTTAAGGGTACCATCATTTTTGTCCAGGCCTGTTTCATGAGTTTGTTTTTTTAAAATAATTCTGTTGAACCACAATTCAAAAGCATTGTCTGATTTTCATTGGTTAATTTTCATAGACTTCTTATTTATTACCACTTTTGTCAGATTCAAGTTATTTCTGTGAACATTGTGGGTTTGTCTTTCATTAACAGAGGGGTACCAACAATTTTGTCCACGTGTGTACATGTTGAATTCACTGTCTTAAAGTTATCTGAATATGTTCATATATCCTGAAATTTGTCATTAAACTCTTAAAAGACATAAGGGAGTTATTGTTTGATTTCATGTCCATCTTCTTGATTAAAGCAGACAAGAACTCACAGGGTTGTTTTGCTTTTTTTTTAGACTGATTCATTATTGGTACAAATACAGAGTTATTACTCCCATACATGACATATTGTACTGAAGTATGGGGAAATATATACAAAACAAACATATATCCAGCCTTTATGCTTCAGAAGAGAGCTATTAGAATAATAAACAAAGCTGCTTACAGGGAACCAACAAACCCACTTTTTCTTAAATTAAAAGCTCTCAAGTTGAAAGATCTGGTTGATTTTAAAACTGCAGAAATAGAGTTTAAAGTGACGACTCTAACACTGCCCGCAAATATCTAAAAGTTGTTCCAAATAAGGGAGAAATAATATAATTTCAGAGGAACATGTATATTTCAAAAATCTTCACTGAGAACTACCACCAAGAAACACTGTGTCTCAGTGCAAGGAGTCAGACTGCGGAACACTTTTGGACCTGAATTAAAATCATGTCCAACACTTGGACAATTTAAACAAAAACTAAAGGAAGAAATACTCCAAACATATATACAAAACGATATGTAAAATCACATAAGGATTATCGTATCCAGTCTGTGTTGTGTTGTTGCTTAGTTTTGTTTTGTAACATTTTGTCTTAGCTTTGTTTTGATTTGTAATCACTTTTATTTATTTTTTTTTTTTTTCATTCTTAGATGGAACATGGGTGGGCAATATACTAAGCTGCGGCTTCAGCCATCATCCATTTCGGATAACTTATGTTGAATTGTATAATCTGAGAAGTTATTGTTTAATTTGACCTTGTTGGATTTTTTCCCCTTGTTATATCAAAGTCAAAGTCAAAGTGCCTTTATTGTCATTCCATTGTTAATGAACAATGCAACGAAACTGAGATGCTGCTCCCTAAAAACAAACTATAAACAAACTATCACATTCACAGTTCACTCATGCATTTAACATTCTTATGAATACAACAATAAATAATGCTTGAAACAAAATTACCTAAAAGTTGAATACAATATGTACGTAGCAATAATGAAAAACATACTGAGCGATAAATACAAAAGATCAGCTTACGCACACAGGGTTGTTGCTTCAAAATAACCTAAAATAACAAAAAATATCAGCAGTCTGTGCGTGTTACATAAATCCGTTCAAAATATGTACTGCTGCTGGGAAAAAACTATGATTAAACCTGGTAGTCTGGGTTTTATGGGATCTGTACTGCTTTCCCGAGGGGAGCAGGTGAAAGAAGTCATGGCCCGGATGAGCACAGTCTTTAATGATGGCAGTAGCTCTGTTGAGGTACCGAGACCTGGAAATCTCTTCCAGAGAAGGGAGAGAACAGCCAGTGATTTTTTGCGCAGTCTCGATCACTCTCTGGAAGGCTTTGCGGTCTGCAGCTGAACAGCCCTCATACCAAACCGTGATGCCATATGACAAAATGCTCTCAATAGCAGAGCGATAAAATAAAACCAGCAATTGTGCATTCAGGCCATTCTTCTTGAGGAGACTCAGAAAGTGTAGACGTTGTTGAGCCTTTTTTATCGTAGCTATGGTGTTAACTGCCCAGGTAAGGTTGTGAGAAATATGAACACCCAGAAACTTAAAAGCCTCCACCCTCTCCACATGCTCCTTGCCTATATATAGAGGAGGCGGTTCACTGCTATGCTTCCTAAAATCAACAATGAGTTCTTTTGGGGGGTTTTTGTATTCAGTGGTAGATTATTATCTGAGCACCATCTCACCAGTTTCTGGACCTCATCTCTGTATGCGGACTCATCTCCTCCTGATATGAGCCCCACTACTGTTGTGTCATCTGCAAACTTCACTATAATGTTTGTGGGATGAACAGGTGTGCAGTCATATGTGTACAATGAATACAAAGTGGGGCTCAACACACAGCCCTGTGGCAAGCCTGTGTTAAGCATGACTGTAGAGGAGGAACGGGGTCTGAGTCTAACAGTCTGTGTTCTGTTTGTTAGGAAGTCCTTAATCCAGCTGCAAGTGTGAGTAGGCAGACCAAGCTGAAGCGATTTGGTGATGAGAATGTTGGGAATAATTGTATTAAATGCCGAGCTATAGTTAACAAACAACATTCTTACATAGCGCCCCTTGTCTTCTAAATGGCTGAATGCCGAGTGGAGAGCTATAGCAATAGCATCTTCAGTGGATCTGCCCTGCCTGTAGGCAAACTGGTGCCGATCAAAGTCTGGGGGAGACTAGGCAAAAGATGTTTCAATACCGTTTTCTCAAAGTACTTCATAACAATGGGTGTTAATGCTACTGGTCGATAGTCATTCAGACTGCTAATAGTATGTTTTTTTGGTACAGGAATAGTGACTGCAGATTTTAATCACTGTGGAACAATGGCTGCCTTGAGAGACAAGTTAAAAATGTCAGTCAAAACAGAGCATAGCTGATCTGCACATGCTCTGAGCACCTTTCCTGGCACTCCATCGGGACCAGTAGCCTTTCTTGGGTGAACTGCTCTCAGTGTCTGTCTCACCTCATGATCCTGCAGGATAAGCACATCAGAGCTGTGGGCACATCAATAACATCTGTGGGTCCGGGCGAGGTGTATTTGCCTCAAACCGTGCGAAAAAGCAGTTCAGTTCTTCTGCCAGTGAGGCGCTGATGTCACTGGAAATGATGCTGCTGCCCTTATAGTTTGTGATATGGTTAAAGCCTTGCCATACTCGTCTCGAATCATTATCAGAAAAATGGTCCTCGACTTTCTTCTTATAGGTCTGTTTAGCCTCATGGATCGTCACCTTATCGTGGTGGGGGGGTTTGCGTGCCCCAGTGATCCCAGGAGCTATGTTGTCCGGGGCAATTTGCCTCTGATAGGGTCTCCCAAGACAAACTGGTCCTGGGTGAAGGGCCAGACGAAGAACGATCCAACAGACTCTCATGATAAATTGTATATCAAGGATTCAGTGTACCCCGCCCGGTATGGGGTTACCGGGGCCCCACCCTGGAGCCAGGCCTGGGGGAGGGGCTCGAAGGCTAGCGTCTGGTGGCCGGGTTTCCACCCATGGGACCCGGCCGGGCTCAGCCCGAAGGAGTTACATGGGTCCGCCCTCCAGTAGGTTCACCACCTGCAGGAGGGATCATGGAAGTCCGGTGCTATGTGGATTAGGTGGCAGTCAAAGGCGGAGACCTTGGCGGACTGATCCCAAGCTTTCTAAACTGGCTTTTGGTACGTGGAATGTCACCTCTCTGGTGGGGAAGGAGCCTGAGCTGGTGTACGAGATTGAGCGATACCGGCTAGATATAGTTGGCCTCACCTCAACACACAGCTCCGGTTCCGGAACCAGTCTCCTGGAGAGGGGCTGGAGCTTGGCCTTTTCTGGAGTTGCCCCGGGCGAGAGGCGACGAGCAGGGGTAGGTATTCTTGTATCGCCCCACCTTGCTGCCTCTATATTGGAGTTTTCCCCGGTGGACGAAAGGGTTGCTTCCCTGCGCCTTCGGGTTGGGAAACGGGTCCTGACCATCATTTGTGCCTATGCACCAAATGATGTTTCAGAGTACCCACCCTTTTTGGAGTCTGTGACTGGGGTGCTGGAGGGTGCTCCTCCTGGAGACTCCATTGTCCTACTGGGGGACTTCAATGCGCACGTGGGCAACGACAGTGAAACCTGGAGGGGGGTGATTGGGAGGAACGGCCTGCCCGATCTGAACCCGAGTGGTGTTCAGTTATTGGACTTCTGTGCTAACCACAGTCTGTCTATAACGAACACCATGTTCAAGCATAAGGGTGTCCATATGTGCACCTGGCACCAGGACACCCTAGGCCGCAGGTCGATGATCGATTTTGTTATCGTATCATCAGACCTGCGACCGTATGTCTTGGACACCCGAGTAAAGAGAGGTGCAGAGCTGTCAACTGATCACCACCTGGTGGTGAGTTGGATCCGATGGCAGGGGAGGAAGCCATTCAGACCTGGTAGACCCAAACGTATAGTGAGGGTGTGCTGGGAGCGTCTGGCTGAGGCCCCTGTCCGGGAGGTCTTCAACTCCCACCTCCGGAAGAACTTCAACCACATTCCGAGGGAGTCTGGAGACATGGAGTCTGAATGGGCCATGTTCTCCACCTCTGTTGTTGAAGCGGCAGCCCAGAGCTGCGGCCGCAAGGTGGCCGGTGCATCTCGTGGTGGCAACCCCCGAACCAAGTGGTGGACACCAGTGGTGAGGGGGGCCATTAAGCTGAAGAAGGAGTCCTATCAAGCTTGGTTGGCTTGTGGGACTCCCGAAGCAGCTGAGGTGTACCGGCAGGCCAAGCGGAGTGCAGCTCGGGTGGTTGCTGAAGCAAAAACCCGGGTATGGGAGGAGTTCGGTGAGGCCATGGAACAAGACTTTCGGTCGGCTTCAAAGAGATTCTGGCAAACTGTTCGGCGGCTCAGGAGGGGAAAGCAGCTCCCCGTCCACACTGTGTATGGTGCGGATGGGACACTGTTGACTTCAACTGGGGATATCGTCGGGCGGTGGAAGGAATACTTCGAGGATCTCCTCAATCCCACTGATACGCCTTCCACAGAGGAAGCAGGGTTTGGGGACGAGGGGGATGACTCGCCTATCACAGGGGCTGAGGTCGCCAAGGTGGTTAAAAATCTCCTTGGTGGCCGGGCCCCGGGGGTGGACGAGATTCGCCCCGAGTACCTCAAGGCCCTGGATGTTGTTGGGTTGTCATGGTTGACACGCCTCTGCAACATTGCGTGGAGGTCGGGGGCAGTGCCTTTGGCATGGCAAACCGGGGTGGTGGTTCCTCTCTTCAAAAAAGGGGACCGGAGGGTGTGCTCCAACTTTAGAGGGATCACACTCCTCAGCCTCCCTGGGAAGGTCTATGCCAAGGTATTGGAGAGGAGAGTCCGGCCGTTGGTCGAACCTCGGATTCAGGAGGAGCAATGTGGTTTTCGTCCTGGCCGTGGCACATCGGACCAGCTCTTTACCCTCTCGAGAATTCTTGAGGGTTCGTGGGAGTTTGCCCAACCAGTTTACATGTGTTTTGTGGACTTGGAGAAGGCATTTGACCGCGTCCCTCGTGGATTTTTGTGGGGGGTGCTTCGGGAGTATGGGGTATCGGGCTTGTTGTTACGAGCTATTCGGTCTCTGTACGACCGTTGTGAGAGTTTAGTTCGCATTGCCAACACTCGGTCGGAGTCATTCCCAGTGAGAGTTGGACTCCGCCAGGGCTGCCCTTTGTCACCGGTCCTGTTCATAATTTTTATGGACAGGATTTCTAGGCGCAGCCAGGGAATGGAGGGTGTCATGCTTGGTGACCACAGGATCTCATCTCTGTTGTTTGCAGATGATGTTGTCCTGTTGGCTTCATCCAGCAATGACCTACAGCTCTTGCTGGGACGGTTTGCCGCTGAGTGTGAAGCGGCTGGGATGAGAATCAGCACCTCCAAGTCCGAGTCCATGGTCCTCAGCCGGAAAAAGGTGGATTGTCCTCTCCGGGTTGGGGACAGGCTCCTGCCCCAAGTGGAGGAGTTTAAGTATCTTGGGGTCTTGTTCACGAGTGAGGGGAAAATGGAGCGAGAGATCGACAGACGGATTGGAGCAGCATCTGCAGTGATGCGGACGTTGTACCGGTCTGTTGTGGTGAAGAGGGAGCTTAGTTCTAAGGCAAAGCTGTCGATTTACCAGTCAATCTACGTTCCTACTCTCACCTATGGTCACGAGCTTTGGGTAATGACCGAAAGAACGAGATCGCGGATACAAGCGGCTGAAATGAGCTTTCTCCGTAGGATTGCTGGACTCACCCTCAGAGATAGGGTGAGGAGCTCAGTCATCCGGGAGAGGCTCAGAGTAGAACCGCTGCTCCTCCACATTGAAAGGAGTCAGTTGAGGTGGTATGGGCATCTGATTAGGATGCCTCCTGGACGCCTCCCACTTGAGGTGTTTCAGGCACGTCCCACTGGGAGGAGACCCCGGGGCAGACCCAGGACTCGGTGGAGAGACTATGTCTCCCAGCTAGTCTGGGAACGCCTTGGTATCCCCTCTGAAGAGCTGGAGCAGGTGGCTGGGGAGAGGGAAGTCTGGGCTTCTCTGCTTGAACTGCTGCCTCCGCGACCCGGACCTCCGGAAAAGCGGTAGAAGATGGATGGATGGATGGATGGAGGTCTGTTTAGCCTCCGTAATGCCTTTCTTCAGATTAGCCCGGGCAGTGCTATACAGATCTGTATTCCCTGACCTGAAGGCTGTATCACAAGCTCTGAGGAGTGCCTGGACTTCTTTTGTCATCCAAGGCTTCTGGTTAGGAAAAACCCTGATGCGTTTTTCCACAGTCACCTGATTGATACAGAAGATAATGTAGTGTAATACAGTCTGTGTGTACATTTCCAGATCCTCATTCTTGAATAAATCCCATAGAGTGTTTGAAAAACAGTCCTGCAGCTGAGAAAGAGCTCCCTCAGGCCATGTTGTGATGTTCTTTATAGTAGGTCTAGCAGTTCTCCTGAGGGGGGTGTATGCTGGGATGAGGAGCAATGATAGATGGTCTATAACCGTCAAGTGATACAGTTTCGCCTTATTTTAATACGGGGAAAATGCAATTTTAGCAAATACGGGCGTATTGCCATTTCTGTACGCCAAAAAGAAAAATACACAGCAAAAAAAAAATTATTGAGAGAACCTAAAATCAACTGAACAGTAATTCGATGCCTGGCGAAATTGAGCGCACCTAAGCAGTCTTTTTGTGATTTTCAAAATGGCTTCATGCAGCACGCCGCCGGCGAAGAAAACAAAGCTTGAAGAAAAGGGAAATTGAGGGACTGGACGTTACCGAAAAGAATGGGAGAGTCCAAGCTTCGAGAAGGGAAAATACGCTGGATGGATAAAGGCTTCTCCAGAGGGCCATACACACTCCTTCTGTGTTCCATGTAGGAAGAGCATAAAAGTGACTGCATCGGGGATTTTCGACCTGAAGTCGCACTTCGCTACACAGGACCACAAAAACTGTGTAGCCAAATCGAAAACGTATCGATCGATGGATGAACATTTTCAGCCAGTGAGAGAACCGACGCCTTCCAAATCCAATGCATCACTAGCAGAAGTGATGTTTTGTCATTTTGTGGCAGAGCACAATCTGCCCACATCGGTGGCAGATCACTTCAGTGATTTGGTGTCAACATTGTTTCCTGACAGCAAGAGCGCTCAAGACTTTGCTTGCAAAAGAACCAAAACGACCATGATTTTATTTATTTTTATTTATTTATTATTAATATTATCATTGTTTTAAATTTATTTATTTATTATTTATTTTTTTGTGCTACTTGGCTTATTATTTTCACATTACCAAAAAGTTATGGCTCAAGATTGTGTCCATATAAGTGTACATTTGAATAAATATGTTTGAAATAGTTCATGTTGCAATTGTTGTTGTTTGTTTGGTTTTTGTTTGGTTTTTTTTTTTTGCTTCAGTTTTCTTTCATCTGCCAATAAACACAGTTTTTAAGTACTCAGTACAGGTGTGAAAGCCCCCCCAATAAGGGAGGCATGAGGTATGCCTTGACAGGTATGATGGTCTGACAGGCCAAGATGTGGACACGACACAGCTCTGTAAGCATGCTTCAGGTTTGAATACACCCGATCAAGACAATTCTTTCCCCTAGTGGCACATTTCACATACTGTGTGAAATTAGGCAGCACAGTTTTCAAGTATGCTTGATTAAAATCACCAGCTATAATGTGAACACCCTCGGGATAGGCCTGCTGCTGTTTATTTATTACACTGTACAAATGACTAAGGGCCGCTTTAGTATTTGCACCAGGGGGAATATAGACGGCTGTTAAAATGATCGCGCTCAGCTCTCGAGGAAGATAAAAAGGCTGACATAAGACTGACATTGTCTCTAGATCAGGAGAACATTAAGTGTTAATAATACTGTTGTGATTAGTCCAAGTGTTGTGAAGAAAAATGCAGAGGCCGCCTCCTCTTTTTTTTTTACCAGATTCTGCTGTTCGGTCCATACGGTGAAGTGTGCACCCTGGCAGCTGTATTGCAGCATCGTGATCAGCGGGTGGAGCCAGCTTTCCGTTAACAACAGCACACAGCAGTCTCTCACAGTTTTATTAGTTGCCAGCTGTAGCTCTAGATCATCCATCTTGTGGACGATGCTTCTGGCGTTGGAGAGAAAAATGCTCGGTAGCGGCGGTCTATGCGGTTGTCTCTTTAGCCTCGCTAGCAGGCCCGACCAGCATCCCCGCTTTTTCTTTCTCTCCCTCTTCAGTCTGCGTCGCTTCCCAGGACCGACAACAATCCATGGTGATCCCGCTGGTCTACAGATAGCCTCCGGTATGTCTTGTGTGTTCTCGAAAACTGCTGTAACAGCAGACTTTTGTTGAAGTCCAATGTTTATCAGCTCAGTACGACTGTACACAAATCCAGCTTCACACGGTCCAATATCCAAAAACAGCATACATACGAACAAAAATAGGGAGCAAAGAGCCGCTGCACAACCGTGCGCCGCCATCTTAGAACAATAAATATTATTATTCTGATAAATATTATTCTGTTCCTTTCTTTTAATCTTTTAATCAAATCTATCCAAAATACAGATTAATTCATTCATTCATTCATTCATTCATTCAAAAAAATACAGAATTATTAATAAAATTGTTCATTCTTTTGGACTGGTGCCCCACGAGCTTATGTGTGTTGGTAATGAAGGGAAACCTCATTCCTACTCACATGCATATTTACATTAATACTTGTACCAACAATAAACTACGCATATAAAACCCTACAACATCACAAACTGATGTCTGGGCATTCTCCTTAAGGATTTTCTAGTAGAGAGCAGAATTCATGGTTCAGAATTCAGTCTCATCATTTCATGATCCCCACAGTTCCATCAATTATGGTAAGTCGTCCAAGTCCTGAAGCAGCGAAGCAGCCCCAGACGATTACATTCCCGCATCTATGTTTGACTGTTGGCATGATTTTTACCTCCGCCAGGCCAAAAAGGCCAGGAGGAGGTAATGTTTTTGCCGGGGTTTGTCTGTGTGTTTGTCTGTCTGTCTGTCTGTCTGTTTGTCTGTTGGTTAGCAAGATAACTCAAAAAGTCTTGGACGGATTTCCATGAAACTTTCAGGCGTTGTTGGAAATGGTATAAGGAAGAACTGATTAAATTTTGGGGGTGATCCGGTTCACCGTCTGGATACAGGAATTTTTTGAAGCATTTTTCAACACTGTGACATACAGCCATTTTCAACATGTGTGCAGGCGCAATGGAGGGCGCTGGTCGTCGTGTCTGCAACACAAACTCCGCGTTCTTCAACGTTTTAGGCACAAAAGCACGCGGAAAACACTGCTGGCCTGGGCCCGCCAGCGTGCCTGTGTTTGCGCGCAACTGCAAAACCTCACACGGCCAGCTGTCCGCCAACGGATTCTTTGGCAGAAATTCCCCGGCCAGCCATAGGAGCTGCGCATTTGGCAGAAATTCACCGGCCAGCCATAGGAGCTGCGCATTTGGCAGAAATTCACCGGCCAGCCATAGGCGCTGCGCAAAAACGAGCTCTCTGCCGGCGAAGCTTCTAAATTCTCATTTGCCGCGGAGCCCAACCCCAAAATAATATAATATAAAACCCATGGCAACCTGTCCACCCAATTTGCATCCGTCAGTGGAGGAGATGGACACAACAGCAACACTTCAGTTTATTACCTCCGCCAAGGAGGCAATGCTTTTACTACTGAACCACTAATCCTATCACTATCAGATTGATTGTCATTGATTAATTGTGTGTTTATTGCACTGTCCCTGTCAAATAAACAAATAATCATTGTGAATCCAATTGCTAGTCATATGTTTACATGCTCAAGGAATCTGAAAACGTACACACAAACACTGTATGGGGGGAATTGTGGCGCTTGGCGGAGGTCTGCGCTCTCCGAGTGCTTTTCTAGTCTTTTCATGAAAATGCTGTGTTGGTTTTACTCCAGATGTAACGGGACACACGCTTTCCAAAAAGTTCAACTTTTCTCTCATCAGTCCACAGAATATTTTCAGAAAAAAATCTTGAGGATCGTCACGATGTTTTTTTTTTGGGGGGGGGGGTGCAAATGTGAGACAAGTGATCTTTTTGATCAGCAGTGGTTTTCACCTTGGAACTCTCCCATGGATGTTATTTTTGGCCAGTCTCTTTCTTATTGTTGAATCATGGACCAGTGTCCAAACTGAGGCAAGTGAGGCTTGCAGTTCTTTAGATGTTGTTCTGGGTTTTTGTTTCTCATCCATTCTTGAATTTCTTGATGTGTTGCTTTTTGAGATCTTTTAGCCTACTTCACTTTGTCAGACAGTTTCTATTTAAGTGACTTCTTGATTCATCAGGTCTGGCAGTAATCAGCCCTGGGTGTGGCTAGTGAAATTGAACTCAGTGCACCCCCTCAAAAAAAAAATGTGGTTTATCACAGAGTTAATTCATGATGTAACAAGGGTAGGCAATTACACAGGGCCAGGTAGGTTTGGATAGAGTTTTTTCCCTAACCTTGTAAAGCATGGTCATGGGTCACATATAGACCATTAAAACATTAAAATGCTTACTTCACAAAGAAGTACACACTGTCTTTATTAATTTAAACTCTTAAAAAATGATTCCTGAATTTTATAATGTCACAAGCCAACAATCCTCATCTTCACAGAACAAATGCACCCTGACAGCCTGGTAACCAGAGGTGAGTAGTAACTAGTTACATACAGTGGTGTGAAAAAGTGTTTGCCCCCTTCCTGATTTCTCTCTTTTTTTTTTTGCATGTTTGTCACAGTTAAAAGCTTCAGATCATCAAACAAATTTAAATATTAGATAACGATAACACAAGTAAACATAAAATGCAGTTTTTAAATGAAGTTGTTTATTATTAGGGGTAAAAAGAATCCAAACCTACACGGCCCTGTGTGAAAAAGTGATTGCCTCCTAAACCTAATAACTGGTTGGGCCACCCTTAGCAGCAACAACTGCAATCAAGCGTTTGCGATAACTAGCAATGAGTCTTTTACAGCGCTGTGGAAAAATTTTGGCCCCCTGTAGAATTGTTGTAATTCAGCCACATTGGAGGGTTTTTGAGCATGAACTGCCTTTTTAAGGTCATGCCACAGCATCTCAACTAGATTCAGGTCAGGACTTTGACTAGGCCACTCCAAAGTCTTCATTTTGTTTTTCTTAAGCCATTCAGAGGTGGACTTGCTGGTGTGTTTTGGATCATTGTCCTGCTGCAGAATCCAAGTGCGCATCAGCTTGAGGTCACGAACAAATGGTCAGACATTCTCCTTCAGGATTTTTTGGTAGACAGCAGAATTCATGGTTCCATTTACCACAGCAAGTCTTCCAGGTCCTGAAGCAGCAAAACAGCCCCAGACCATCAGACTATCACTACCATATTTTACTGTTGGTATGATGTTCCTTTTCTGAAATGCTGTGTTTCTTTTACACCGGATGTAATGGGACACACACCTCCCAAAAAGTTCAACTTTTATCTCGTCAGTCCACAGAGTATTTTCTCAAAAGTTTTGGGGATCATCAAGTTGTTTTCTGGCAAAACTAAGATGAGCCTTTATGTTCTTTTTGTTCAGCAGTGGTTTTCATCTTGGAACTCTTCCATGTAGGCCACTTTTGCCCAGTCTCTTTCTTATGGTGGAGTCATGAACACTGACCTTGATATGATCCGAGTGCCGATCTTGTCCACGCTCGGGTCATATGTCATCCTTTTCAGGCTTTGACAGCAGGGTTTTCCTCTCTGGCTCCCTGGGCTCTTATTGTGAAAGCGCCCGGTGGAGCTTCCTGCTGTCAAGGCCAAACAGCTGTGCTGCATTCGGGGTTATTAGTGTCCAGCGTTAAAAGTGGGCACTGAATGCAGCCCAATGCAGCAGTCTCTGTTAAACTCCTGTTAATCTCCTGTCAGAAACTTCACATCGTCTGATGCTTCGGGCGTTCCCCGGCTCAGACGCTGTCTATTCGTCGTCTTGAGTGTAAGTTTACCCTGTTATAATCCTACCTTTATTATCGTGTGTTTTAGCCCACCGAGGCTAATTCCTTTGTTACTTTATGTTATCCTCTGTTCCCTTGTCCTTAATAATAAACATCTTTGCAAACTCACCGGTGACTTGTGGTCTCTTCTGGTGGCTCGCGAGGGCCACCGTGACAGTAGACTGCTGCCAGGACACCTAAACAGAGGCGCCACACCGAGACGCCGTTCCCAGTGAGTTTGCAGTTGGACTGCTCCTTCCTGTCTGGGTACCATGCTGGAAGCATTCCGTCGCGGAGGGTCAGCGCTCAGAGTCGGAGTGACGAGCTGGCGGACGCCCTCGAGTGCGTCGACGAAATCCTCATCGCCGCCTCCCTCCTCGACTTCCACAGCGATGTGCACCAGTACCTGGACCAAGCTGAGGACATTCTTAATCATCTTCCCCGCTTCGCTAATCACCCTGAAGTCAGTGTGAGGAGAGATGATATCGCCGCACAGCGAACTCCCGGGCTGGAACGCCTGGGAGTTCGCACCATCCAGGGGTCTTTCCCCAATGAGCATGACGTCAGTCGGGATTCCCCCAGAGAAGTTGCAGCTGACAGCAATTGACATGTGGGACCGAGTGGCTGCTGCTTGCTCCGCTGTTCATCCCACTCAAATCATCAAGCATGTGAGGGCGGCTGTCAGGCTGGTGGAGAGGAATCCTGAGCTGAATGGTTACCCTGAATACGCCGACCTGCTCGCCTCTGTTTCTGCACAGGAGCGGCGTTTTCCAGACTTCACCTTCGCCTTGCCTCTTGCCAGTCAATGCCGTCACCAAGCCATGAAGAAACCTCAGCGAGAACCCCATCCGGATCCAGTTCTGGGTCACCGCAAAGGCTCTACCTCCCACACAGCTGTCACTCCCGTGCCTCGTCAGAGGGGAATCTCCCCCCAGGCCATCTTCTCCTGCCGTCCCGTCAGCGCTCCTTGCCCGGCTCATTTCGGCTGTCGCCCCCTCCTCCTCGACGCCTTTCCCGGCTGCTGTGTGCACCTGGAGTCCCGTTTCGGCGAGCCCGTCCTGGAACCTTTGCGAGCGGCTCCCTCTCGTCCTCCCAGGGGGCCCTCTGTCACCATCCAGCGGGGAAAGGGAGGAGCAACATCCACTACAGCAGGCACCATCCTGCCTCCGGGAGACAGGCAAGTCCAAGTTCACTCATATCCTCTTCATTGCGATTTGCCTTGTCTAACTCCTGGGGGTGGAGTTCGGGGTTCTCAGCCCCCCGAGCTCCCACCACCTGCTGTAGCTTTAATTGTTAATCCCGCTTCCTCTGTGTCTCCCTCCACTGAGCAGTCCTCGACACCAGGCCAATGTCGCCGGATGAGGAGGGGGCCTGCAGTTCTGGAGAGCCTGTTTCCGGTCCCGCAGCCACTTCGTGTGCGGAGGAGGAGAGCGGACTGCAGTGTGGAACCTGCGCCGACGAAGAAGCATCCCCGGGTCTCTATTGACGAGCGGTTTGGTCCAGCGGGTCGAGGGTCTCCTGCCACCATGCCATGTGGGTCGTCGGCGTGGACGTCAGTGCCGGAGGATCCTCAGGCTGCGGACACCATCATGCCAGCTGCTTAGCCCGACGTAGCTGAGTGGGAGCCTGATGACGACCTCCTGCCGTCTGAGCCCGGATCATCGGAGTCCTGGACGGCGTCGGAACCCGAGATCAGGCAAGTGCTCTGTGTTGTCTTTCTCTTTTCTATTCTAGAGCATTTTTGCCTGTCTCTTGGGGAGGTGAGCCGGGTGCAGCCGCCTGCTGCATCCGAGCTTGTCTCGCCAGGTTCTGGCGCTGCTGGTGATCCTGATCCCGGTTCTTTTCTCTCTCCCGAGCCTTCTCCCAGGGTCACCGGCGCAGAGCTGATTTTGTCCGCTGTGCCAGAGGTTCCAGGTTCGGGGTTGGAGGTCAGTACTGGTGCGGCGCCGACCCAGTCGGGGTCCGACGCGGGTGCAGCCGTGACCCAGTCGGGGTCCATCGTGGGTGCAACCGTGACCCAATCGGAGTCCGACGAGGGTGCAGCACCAGCAAATTCGAAGGTCGGGGAGGGAGCTGCAGATCCCCTGCCACCGGACACTGGACTGGCTCATCTTCTTCCTCAGCTTTATCATCATCTTCATCATCCTCGTCCTCCAGATGATCACAGCTCATCTCCACCTGGGGCCGTTGGGGTTCCGAACACTCCGCCCGGCTCTCCCTCGTCTTCCCCCTCTCCAGGGAGGCCGTCCTCTACTTCCCCCCTACAGTCCTGGTGGCTGTGTGATGCGGGTCGGCTGCCTGGCAAGCTGTTTCGCCACTTCGGGGTTCTGGGGCGGCCACCCGACGGACTTTTCCGCCTTTTCGGCGGTCGGGCCCGGCCGCCAGAAACTCTGTATTTCCGGGCATGGGACTGGGGTAGGCCGCCTGAACTGTCCTTCTCCCCCCTGCCTGCTACATGGTCGTTGGATGCTGGGCAGCCCCCCCAACTATCAGCCTCCATGCCTCAGAACCAGGACTGCCTGTCTGTAAGCTCTTGGGATGTGCGGGGGTCTTGTGTCTGTAGTTATGCATCTCTCACTCTTCCCTTAGCCGGTGTTTTGTTCATTTTTTCCCTTTTCAATTGTCCATTCATTGTCTGTATTAGTTGGTGTATTTTTGCCTCTGGAATTGGTTTTACTCTATTGTCATACCCTGTAGTTGTGTTATTTTTTCAATCTGCCTTGATCAGGGTGTGTTTTTGTAATTATTACTGTTCGCTGTGATTTTCCACTGTGATCGTCTTCTATGTTCTACATTGGTCATGTTTGTGCATGGGAGTGTCATTTTTTTCTCCCCTCTGTCTGCCTACGCGCTCCTGTTGCCATGGTTTTTTTTGTCTTTTCTGGTTCGCTCCCTCCTGGCCTGCGCCCCTTCCGCCCACCCTAGGGGGGGTTGGGGGGGTGTTTTGGTTTTCTTTGGGCATTCTGAGCCCGCCCTCGAGGGGGAGGTACTGATATGATCCGAGCGCCGATCTCCTCCGCGCTCGGGTCATATGTCATACTTTTCAGGCTTTGACAGCAGGGTTTTCCTCTCTGGCTCCCCGGGCTCTTATTGTGACAGCGTCCGATGGAGCTTCCTGCTGTCAAGGCCAAACAGCTGTGCTGCATTCGGGGTCATTAGTGTCCGGCGTTAAAAGCGGGCACTGAATGCAGCCCGATGCAGCAGTCTCAATTAAACTCCTGTTAATCTCCCGTCAGAAACTCCACATCATCTGACGCTTCGGGCGTTCCCCGGCTCAGACGCTGTCTATTCGTTGTCTTGAGTGAAAGTTTACCCTGTTATAATCCTACCTTCATTATCGTGTGTTTTAGCCCACTGAGGCTCTATTCCTTTGTTACGTTATGTTATCCTCTGTTCCCTTGTCCTTAATAATAAACATCTTTGCAAACTCACCAGTGACTTGTGGCGTCTTCTGGTGGCTCGCGAGGGTCACCGTGACAGACCTTAACTGAGGCAAGTGAGGCCTGCAGTTCTTTGGATGTTGTTGTGGGGTCTTTTGTGACCTATTGGGTGAGTCATCGCTGCGCTCTTGGGGTAATTTTGGTCGGCCAGCCACTCCTGGGAAGGTTCACCACTGTTCCATGTTTTCACCATTTGTGGATAATGGCTTTCACTATGATTCGTTGGAGTCCCAAAGCTTTAGAAATGGCTTTATAACCATTTCCAGACTATTTATTTATTTAGTGAATGCAAAGTCCTTAAGCCAAGCAGTTGCCTCCTGGTTTGCTGTATGGAGGGTGTGTAATCCTCCTTCCAGTCTTTGGAGCGGGCAAGCCTCTATGATGTGTTCCATTGTTTGCTCCTCTCCACATGCGCACAGTGGGCTAGGGCTACTGCCCCATCTGTGAAGGCTGGCCAAGCAGGGGCCATGTCCAGTCCTGAAGCGATTGAGTGTAGACCACTGTCTTCTTGGGAGGTTGGTGCCCGGGATCTGTTGGTTGGGGTTTGTCACCAGGTGTTTGTTTGGGACCTCCTTGGTCTCCCATTCCTCTTGCCAAGCTGTCTGAATGGTAAAGTCAGCTGGGGGAGGGTTTTTCCAAATCGGTCGTCTGGATGGAAGTTGGGCAGTAGGAGGGGTGTAGATGTCTGCATGGATTGGTAGGTGAGGAGAATCTTTAGCTTTTTGAAGCATCCTTTGAGTTAATGCTGCTCGCCAGATGTGTGGAGGGGCTATGTTTGACAGTACAGGGAGCAAGGGGAGTGGTGTTGAGCGGATTGTTCCAGTTATAGTTCTCATAGTTGTGTTGAGCTGGGTGTCTACGTGGTGTGTGTAAGATGACCTGGACCAGACAGGGGCACAATATTCTGCTACAGAGTATGAAGGGGCCAGTGCTGAGGTACGCAGGGTGGAGGCTGCCGCCCCCCATTTTGCACCAGCAAGCTTGCAGAGCAGGTTGTTTCGTACCTTCACCTTAGCAGCTGTCCCCTTTAGATGTTCCTTGAAGGATAAGGTCCTATCAAGGGTCACTCCAAGGTAGGTTGGATTTGGGGCATGCTTAAGCTTGAGTCCGCTCAGGTGGATGTTTAGTTCTCTGGCAGCTTTTACATTGTGGAGATGGAATACACTGGAGACGGTTTTTGCTGGGCTTGGTTTTAGGCGCCAGATTTTGCAGAACTGGTCCAGTTTGGCAAGATCTTCCGTGAGCACCCGTTCCAGTGGCTCAAAGCCTGGTGCTTGGAGTGCCAAACAGATGTTGTCTGCATAGATGAATTTGCGGGATTTTGTAGTGGGCAAGTTGTTTATGTAGAGGTTGAACAGAGTTGGAGCTAGAACTGAGCCTTGTGGGAGTCCGTTTTTCTGCGTTCTCCATGCACTTGTGTTCTGACCGAGGTGGACTCTGAACCTTCGGTTGGTCAGCAGGGTTTTTATAATTGCTGTTGCCCAAGCAGGGATCGCCTTTATAAGTTTCAGGAGGAGGCCTTTGTGCCAGACCGTATCATAGGTGGCTGTAAGGTCGAGAAACACAGCCCTTGTCTTCAGTCTGCTCTCGAAGCCATTTTCGATGAAGGTGGTTAGGGCCAGTACTTGTTCTCCTGTACTGCGGTCCTTGCGGAAACCTGCTTGATCCACACTTAGAATTTCTTCTATTCCTGGGGAAATACGTTGCAGTATTAGGCGCTCCATGATTTTGTAAGGAACGCTGAGTAGGGAGATTGGGCGGTAGTTTGGTGGTAGTTTGTGGTCTTTGCCAGGTTTTGGAATGGCAATGACCTTTGCTGTCCGCCATTTCTTTGGGATCGAGTTTGTTTGTGTGATCCTTGTGTAGAATTGTGTCAACCAGGTTAGGGCTCGGGGGCCAAGATTTTTCATGAATTCTGGGAAGATGTTATCGTATCCTGCTGCCTTTCCACATTTCAGGCCCTGTAGGACTTTCTCCAGTTCAGCAGCCTCGAAGGGTTCAGGGTTCGTTTCCTCTACGGGCATTTTTTGGTGGTTTTTTTTAGCTCAGTTGTAACTGCTCTTCTGGTGTCTTTGTCGTGGGGTGCTTTGGCGATAGTCAGTAGGTGGGATACAACTTGGTTGGGTGTGACAGATGCTCGGCTTTGGCTAGGGGGCTTCTGTGCAGCTCCTAGGTGACGGATGAGGCTCCAACATTTCCTGCAAGAGTGGATAAAACTCCGGTCAGCAACTGTCTCCTCCCATTTCTTTCGCCGGGCTGTATTTAGCGATTCAGTGAGATGGTCTGCTATCTCTGGGTCCCCTGAAGTTTGATAGGATTGTAGGAGGGCAGCGCTTTCTCCGTCCAGACATGGGATATAGAGGGGTCGGTAGCCTCGTGGGATTGCAGTATGGGCAGCCTTGAAGATTGTGCTGCAGAAGCAGTTGTATGCTTCATCTACAGTAATGGTGTGGAGTGGGATGGTAACAACACTCCAGTCCAGAGTTTCACTGAATTTCTTCCAGTTGGCTTTGCGGAAGTTCCAGCGCATCTTCCTTGGGCTGTTTATGACTGGAAGTTGTAGGCCAATGTGTACAAGCAGGGGCCGGTGTTGGCTGTGTGGAAAATCATCAAGAATGAGGATCTGTGTAGGATATGGCACCCCATTCAAAGAGCTGACCCAGCACAGGTCAGGAGAATAGTCCTTCTTCCACCTAGCAGAGTGGAGGGTTCCTCTTTGTTTGGGGTCGTATATCAAAGCAAGGTCATTTCTAGATGCCCAGTCTGAAAGTGCCTCCCCATCACTGTCCACTGCTGGGTACCCCCAGTCAGGGTGATGGCTGTTAAAGTCCCCCACATAGATGGCAGGGTGGGGTAGGGTGGGTAAGACCTGCAGATCCCAGTTGGCACTAGGGGGCTTGTACACATTGACAATATGGAAGCCACCAATGGTTATGGTATCTGAGAAATGTGTTGTTGTCAGGTGATTTGCTTCAACTATGTCAGAACGCACATAGGTGGCACGTCCATGTTTAGCATGTGGAACATAGCACAGGAGGTCAAAGCCTTTGATGGTGTAGCGGCCAGCTTCCTCTGTGTCAATATTAGTCTCTTGGAGGCAGATTACATCAATCGAATGTTGGAAGGCGAGGACTTCGATAAGGCTTCGCTTGGCTGCAGATAGGCCTTCAACGTTTAGTTGTAGTATGCGAAGGGCAGATCCTACCACAAAGTGCTCTCGGGGCTATTTGCTTTTGGCTTTGGGACTGTGACTAGGACTCTCTTTGACTTGGCACTAAGGCATCGTCTCTTCGAATTTAGTCTGCTGGTAGGATCATTAGCTTCCCCGGGCGAACCCGGGTACTGGCGGAGGGCGCGACGAGAACGTTGATCCATTGCCCTCCACGCTGATCCACTTCCATTGCCCTCCGTTTCCAGACTGATAGATGAGAAACAAAGTAATTGAGATCTATCAGTTTCCAGACTGATAGATCTCATTTACTTTGTTTCTCATTTGATCCTGAATTTCTTTGGATCGCAGCATTATGTCTAGCTTTTGAGGATCTTTTGGTCTACTTCTTTTCGTCAGGCAGGTCCTATTTAACTGAGTTCTTGATTGAGAACAGGTGTGGCAGTAACCAGGCCTGGGTGTGGCTAGAGAAATTGAACTCAGCTTTCCAAATATGTGATAAACCACAGTTAATTTATGTTTTAATGGGGAGGGGTGGAAGGGACAATCACTTTTTCACACAGGGCCATGTAGGTTTGGATTTTTTTACCCTTAATAATAAACACCTTCATTTAAAAACTGCATTTTGTGTTTACTTGTGTTGTCTTTGTCTAATATTTAAATTTGTTTGATGATCTGAAACATTTAAGTGTGACAAACATACAAAAAATGAGAAATCAGGAAGGGGGCAAACACTTTTTCACGCCACTGTATACTGACAGTTCTAATCTGTCCTACAATAACAGACAAAATGTGAACCGTACACTCCAGTTTTAATCAGTATTTGTGCTACACGCCTGTATCTCATGCGTTTTTACGTCTCCACAGCCTTGTTTTCTTGTACTTCATGCGTGACTGCAGCGATTGCATGTGTGGCTCCGAGCGGTCCATGATCTACAGGTTATTAATCTGCCTGAATTCATTCTCCTGCATAGACATGTATGCTGTGCAAAGAGGCTGCTCATGCAATGTCTCCTTTCTCTGGAGACACGGTGTTATGTCACTGCATTTTGATCTTCTTATGAGCAGCAGGGCCACACACTGATGTTTATACCAAGCCTGGCAGACAAACTCCAGTGCATGAAACATTCATGGAGGCAGGACATGTTGAAGGCATAGTTTACTATTCTGCCACTGTTTTTGAATCCAAACATTAAGCAACAGTTCTTATAAAATTATAAACATATTTGAAGGAAACGACCAATTACTGCAACATCCCAAGTGAGCAAAACGCTGCATTTTTTTCCTGTATGTAGAAAATAATTACTTCTGTCAGGAAAAAGTTCAAAAATTTCAATATTTGATTTCTGCCATTTGTCCTTTTGTTAGGGAATATAAAGCATTCAAAATTCCCCCAAAACAAACATGAAAAAACTTCAAAAGTGCATCTCAACAAGATTGAATGGGATAATATAAGACAATCAAAGAGTTTCAAAAATATATCAGAAGTCTTGAAGTCTTTATCTCCAAACTTAAGCACAAAAATAATAAACACAGTGCTCTGTGAATTAATTTGAACATTTCAAAATTGATGAAAGCTTTTTTCTCAACTTGCAAAAAGCACTGAAATTGGTAGCTCAGCAAATCATTTTCCAACTGAACACAAGTTCATTTGCCCTGCACCCATTCAACAGTACTGTGTCTCTTGATCTCGAGAAGGCTTTTGACACTAAGATAAGATAAGATAAGATAAGCCTTTATTAGTCCCACAACGGGGAAATTCCAGGATTGCAACAGCACAGGGATAGCAACACTCAGAGCAACAATCAGAAGGCAAGAAAAAAAACAAGCAAGCAAGAGCAGCTAATATACATATGTACATATTACTATAAAATATATATATATACACACACACACACAGACACACAGTGCAGAGCATTGTAGCTGGATGGAATAAATATATGAATATATGAACACACAGTGCAGAGCATTGTAGCTAGATGGAATAAATATGTAAATATATAAACACCCACAGTACGGAGCATTGCAGCTAGGTGGAATAAATATGCAAGAATTCTCATATCTTAATTATCTAGTTGGCCGCATTACGGTGTACGTCGTACATCCGTAATGCGGCCAACCTAGATTCTATGATTATCTAGTAATCATAGAATTCTCATATCTTAATTATCTAGCTTCAGCTTTTTTGTCAACACACTTTCATTTTATTTATTGATTGATTTATTTGAACATCAAGACAAAAAAAATTAAAAACAAAAAACAAAAACACAAACATAACAAAAACATGCCTTGTTCAAAAGGAATGGGAAGAAGCCAACGCTTATATAGTGGCATGATTTAATAACAAACCCAGAAGCAGACTACAGACTCGGTTATTGTAGCAATAATCTTGAGAGAGTGTGTGTGAGTGCAGAGCAGAAGGAGTCTGGCAACCCTGCAGAGGAGAGAGCGGAGTAGTGAGTCATTTGTGGCACACAGTTGATTATTGTGCAGTTAATTATAATCTTACGGAGCAGGGAGCAGTTCGAATGAAACAACCTGTGGCCTCATTCTCTCCTGGTTGCCGTGGTCCCACGAAGGTGAAGAGGTGCTGGTGCAGGTATATACAGTGCTAGGTGATAGGGAAATTCCTCAGCTGAGGGAAAAGGAAAAAGTTCAAGCTGGAGATTATTGCACTTACAGGATGCCAGCGGGGGTGAGGAAGAACCAGCTCCGGGAAAGGTTCCAAGTCTGCCGCCAGGAGTTATGTTGGTCTGCCAGGGAGAAGGTCCACCTATGCACAGGCTATGCAAGACAAGCAGAGGAGAGGTGCAGGGAGGTGAGTTCAGGTTGAGAGGTTGTTTACAGTATGCCGGGTCTGAGGCAAGGTTCACAGCTGGAGAAGAGAAGGGCTGAACAAGTGTAGAGGAGCTTTCTAGCTGCATGTGAGCGTAGATGTGTCCGTGCAGGAGTGGAGGGCCCCACTTCATATGAAGGCTGCTTAATTAAGGAGTGCAGGTGTGGATGAAACTGCAGCTGTGAAACGTAATCAATGAGAGGAGAGAAAAAACAACACACAGCTCGGGTCACCACAGTGCCCCCCCCCCCCCCCCCAAGGAATGCCTCCCGGCAGCCAACTCAACCTCCCCGAGTGGGACTGATGGAATGCCCTGACCATCTCCCGATCCATGATGAAGGATGACTGGACCCACGATCTCTCCTCAGGTCCGTACCCAGCCCAGTCCACCAGGTATTGTAGGCCTCGCCCCCTGCATCGTACATCCGTAATGCGGCCAACCTTATACATCAGACCGCCATCGATCATCACCGGAGGGGGAGACGGTTTCGATGGAGGACACAGTGGGCTGGTGGAAAACAACTTTGCCTGAGAAACATGAAAGGTGGGACAGATACGGAGAGCATGGGGAAGAGACAGGAGAACAGCAACTGGATTGATGATGTGAGAGATGGGGTAAGGACCAATAAAGTGGGGATAGAGTTTTCTGGAATCAGTCTTAAGGTTAATGTGTTTAGTGGACAACCATACCTTCTGCCCAACCCGATAGTGGGGAGCCGGGGTCCTCCGATGGTTGGCAATCTCAGAGTTGTGATCCACAATGCGGCAGAGAGCAGCCCTGGTGATCCTCCAAAATCCGGTGACAATGCTTGATGTGAGACTGCACAGATGGTACAGCGATCTCCGCTTCCGCCTCTGGGAATGGGGGGTTGTAACCCAAGGATGCCTTGAAGGGGAAGAGACCCATAGCCACAGAGGTGGCGGAGTTGTGTGCATACTCAATCCAAGGTAGATATATACTCCAGGACGCAGGATTAGAGGCCGTGACACACCTCAGGGCTGCCTCCACCTCTTTGTGGGCTCACTCGCACTGGCTATTACTTTGGGGGTGATAACCAGAGGACAAGCTAACAGTCACCCCGATGGCCTTACAAAAAGATTGCCAAACCTGGGAGACAAACTGGGAACCCCGATCCGAGACCACGTCCACCGGAATACCATGGAGGCAGATGATGTGTAACACAAAAATGTCGGCCATCTCCTTAGCAGATGGGAGCTTACTCAGGGGAATGAAGTGAGCTGCCTTCGAGAACCTGTCCACGATGGTGAGAATGACTGTATGTCCAGTAGATGGGGGAAGCCCCGTCACAAAGTCCAATGCCACATGGGACCAACAGTCTGCTGGGGATGGGTAGGGGGTGCAACAGCCCAGACAGAGAAGAAGAGGATGACTTGCCGGTGGCGCACTGGGGACAGGACTGTATGAACTCATTAATGTCCTTCCTCATCGCCACCAGAAGGTCCTTTGCAATTGTGACAAGGTGCGAGACATGCTGAGATGGCACATAACCTTGGAAGAGTGTAGCCAGTTGATGACCTCGCCACAGACCGAGGAAGGAACATAGATCCGTCCCGCAGGACCCCCACCCGGATCAGGCTCAGTGCTCTGCACCCTCTCAACCCTTTCCTTGATCTCCCAGGAGAGCACGCCAACCACACACGAGGGGGAAACTATGGGGTGCGGCTCCAGCAATGTTGTGTCAGTGAAGAATTGTCTCGAGAGGGAGGACGTCAGGCTTTATGTTTTTGGACCCCGGGTGGTAGGTGATGGTAAAATTAAACCTGCCAAAGAACAGGGACCAGTGGGCTTGTCTAGAGTTTAGCCATTTGGCTGTCCTGAGGTACTCCAAGTTCTTTTGGTCGGTCCAGACCACAAACGACTGCGAGGCTCCCTCCAACCAGTGATGCCATTCCTCCAAGGCCAACTCGACCGCCAGTAACTCCCGCTCACCCACGTCATAGTTCCTTTTAGCTGGGGACAGGTATCAAAAGAAGTAAGTGCAGGGACGGACCTTATTATCGATGATCGAACGCTGAGAAAGGACTGCCCCCACCCTGGAATCCGAGGTGTCCACCTCCACCAGGAACTGCAGCCATGGGTCCACCTGGGCGAGGCTAGGGGGAGAAGAGAAGCTAGACTTTAGTTTGGAAAACACCGCATCAGCCTCCTTCAACCATCAAAAGGGAACCTTGGTGGAAGTGAGGTGGGTGAGGGGCAGAGCAACCACACTGTAATCACGGATGAAGCGCCGGTAAAAGTTGACAAACCCCAAGAACTGCTGTAATTGCTTGCGGGAGGAAGGAACAGGCCACTCCAAGACTGCCTTCACCTTACCTGGGTCAGCCCAGATCTCCTTATGGGCAATGGCAGACCTCAGGAAGGTGGTAGAGGGTGTATGAAACTCATATTTCTCTGCCTTGATGTAAAGTTGATTCTCCAGCAGCCACTGAAAGACCTTCCTAACGCACACCCGATGCTCATCTAAGGAACGAGAGAAAATTAGTATATCATCCAGGTACACAAACGTAAAGGAATTCAGGAAGTCCCTCAGAACATCATTGATGAGCTGTTGGAACACCGCGACCGCGTTCGACAACCCAAAAGGCATCACCAAGTACTCAAAGTGGCCACTAGGTGTACAAAAACCCTGTCTTCCACTCATCACCTTCCCTTATCCGGACAAGATGGTAAGCGTTGCGCAGGTCCAACTTGGTGAAAACGGTTGCACTTTGAAGCAAATTGAAGGCGGAGTAAAGGAGCGGCAAGGGGTGCTTGTCCTTCACTGTGATGTTATTCAACTCCCTAAAGTCAATGCAGGGTCGGACAGAACCCTTCTTGCCCACAAAAAAATATCCTGCCCCTACCGCAGATGAAGAAGCCCTGATGATGCCCAAACTTAACGACTCTTTGATGTCTTTATCCATCGCCTCCCGCTCCGGGGCCGACAGACTATACACTCTGCTGGATGGCAACGTGGCTCCCGGAAGGAGGTTAATGGCCCAGTGATAAGGGCGGTGGGGGGGGGGGGGTAGAGAAAGCACCTTCAACTTGCTGAAGACCAGAACAAGGTCGTGATATTCAGGGGGAATCGAGGTGAGATCAGGCACATGGGTGGGTGAGGGACTGATAGTGACAGAGGGAGAACAGGCTGTAGACTGCAAACAGGCGGCAAAGCAGAATGTACTCAATAACCAGGTTATGGAGTCTGAACCAAGGATACCTTAAAATGGCAGGGGAGGCAGAGACGGGCAAAATAAAGAAACTCAAATGCTCCTCATGGTTGCCTGAAACCAAGATGGAAATGGGAGCAGTCTTTTTTGTGACCCTGGTGAGTGGTTCTCTGGAAATGGCAACCAAATTTAATGGAGTCTCCAGATCTTGACATGGGAACTTCAGCAGGGTTGCCAGACTCTCCAAAATGAAGCTTTGTTCAGCACTTGAGTCAATAAGAGCAGTAGTGCAAAATTTAGTGTGACAGTGATCAAAGCAAATGGGCAACACCAGTCGTGTAAGGGATTTTGACCTGCCCTTGTCCATTAGCCCCTCCTACTGTGACGAACGGCCCCCCCTTTTGGCTGGTTGGGACGTTAAGCAACCTTGTGTTCAGCACTTGCACAAAACAGGCACAAACCGCACAAACTGCGCTGTCGTTCAGCAGGGGGCAGCCTAGACCGGCCCAACAACATAGGTTCCCCGGTGTCAGAGGATTTGGAAGGAGGAAGGGCTGGAAGAGGGGGCTGAGAGGAAAGGCGCGGCTGAGAGCCCGAGCAATTAGTAAGACGGCGCTCGTTGGCCCATTCCCTTAAGCGATTATCAATATTGATAGCCAGAGAGATTAGCTCGTGTAACAAGGAGGGTTTATCTAAACGTGCCAACTCATCACGAAGGCTAGGGCTAGGGCTGCGAGTGAAGATGCTACACAGAGATGCATCCTCCCATCCCACCTCTGCCACAACAACCCAGAAATCCACTGAGTAGTCGGCCACGGACCTGGCCCCCTGCCGGAGATTGAGAAGGCAGGTGGTGATGATGCTATCCCAGTCAGAGTGGTCAAACATCTGGGTAAACTCGGATACAAATCAGACATAGGTGTAGTTTGGGTGATCGGGGCGATCCATAATAGCATATACCCAGGCTAAGGTCCACCCCTCCAGCAGGTTCACCATCTAGCTAATCTGGCAATGACTAGTGGGGAAATCTTCCGGCACTCACTGAAAAACTAGGCTACACTGAAGGAGGAATCCTTGAGCCTCGCCCACCCTACTGCTGAAGCGGGTCGGTGTGGGGACTGACGTTAAATGAAGAAGGCGCGCCGACTGGGAGGAAGACAGTGGCGGGACTGCCAACGCCCCTGAACCAGTCTGGGAGGGCAGAGCTGCGGTAAGCTGGTCGAGCCATCCATTTATTTGGGTTAATTGATTCAAGATTACTTGTTGCTGATAAGTAAGCTGGTCTAACCAAACTTCCATGATGCTTGGCGGTTGCACCGTTTGCTGGGTCTGATGGACAGAGACGTACAGACATGATTTAATAACAGACCCAGAAGCAAACTACAGACTCAGTTATTATAGCAAAAATCTTTATTGTGAGAGTGTGAGTGTGAGTGAGTGCAGAGCGGGAGGAGTCTGGCAACCCTGCAGAGGAGAGAGAAAAGGAGTAGTGAGTCATTTGTGGCACACAGTTGATTATTGTGCAGTTAATTATAATCTTACGGAGCGGTTGGAATGAAACAACCTGTGGCCTCGTTCTCTCCTGGTTGCCGTGGTCCCACGAAGGTGAAGAGGTGCTGGTGCAGGTATATACAGTGCTAGGTGATAGGGAAATTCCTCAGCTGAGGGAAAAGGGAAAAAGTTCAATCTGGAGATTGTTGCACTTACAGGATGCCGGCGGGGGTGAGGAGGAGCCAGTATCGGGAAAGGTTCCAAGTCCGCCACCAGGAGTTGTGTTGGTCTGCCAGGGAGAAGGTCCACCTGTGCACAAGCTATACAAGACAAGCAGAGGAGACGCGAAGGGAGGTGAGTTCAGGTTGAGAGGTTGCTTACGGTATGCCGGGTCTGAGGCGAGGTTCACAGCTGGAGAAGGACTGAACAAGCATAAAGGAGCTTCCTAGCTGCATGTGAGTGTAGACATGTCCGTGCAGGAGCGGAGGGCCCCACTCCATATAAAGGCTGCTTAATTAAGGAGCGCAGGTGTGGATGAAACTGCAGCTGTGAAACATAATTAGTGAGAGGAGAGAGAAAACAACACACAGCTTGGATCACCACATATAGTCCCACCCCTTCTCCATACCAAATAATTTATAGTATCATCCTAGTCATTATCCATCCCATAATTACATTCATTATACAATACCATAATATACAATGTGTCTTATAATTAAATTATACAATAGAAATAATACAACAATGGTTGTTTATAGTGACAGTAATACCAACATCTAATAATAATTGTAATAATAATAATAAGTAAATACTTGGTATGTTGAGTATAATTATAGACAATATTATCATCATCATGATCACCATATATACCACCATATACCCCCACATGAATTACAATACCTCGGCACAATAAGTAACCATATAATAATAACAATAATAATAGGTAGCCATATAGTAATTACAATAACAACAATAATAATAATACTAATACCACCTGGCCTATGTAATACTTTAAATAATTCCATCCTAAACAACAATCATAATACTATAATACCGTTGTAATATTCTAGTAATAATTATATCAAAGGGCAGCGTGGTGGCGCAGTGGTTAGCACTGCAGCAGCACAGCAACTCACCCTTGGCCGGGGGATCCTGGGTTTGATCCCAGCCTCCGACCAACAGTGATCTGTGTGGAGTTTGCATGTTCTCCCCGTGTCTGCGTGGGTTTACTCCGGGATTTCTCCGGTTTCCTCCCACATGCCAAAAACATGCAAGTTAGGTTAATTGGCGTCAAACTGGGGATTCTAAATTGTCCTTAGGCATGACTGTGAGAGTGAATGGTTGTCTGTCTCTCTGTGATGGCCCTGCAATGGACTGGCGATCTGTCCAGGGTGTACCCTGCCTCTCGCCCAAAGACGCTGGGATAGGCTCCAGCCCCCCCGCGACCCGAAAAGGATTAAGCGGAAGAAGATGAATGAATGAATGAATTATATCAATGATAATAGTACTCAACATATATATTCAACAATAACTGAGCATATACGTATATATTCAACAATAACAACAACATCAACCTTTCTTCATTAAAGACACATTGTAATATTACTGTCCTTTATTTTTATATTGTTCAGAAATCATTTCTTTATATGTTGATTTAAATATATGGATGTTTGGACATTGCCTGTGTTTCTCCCCCAACCCATTCCACAATTTTACCGCACACACAGACACTTTTCCTAGAAGATCTTACTAGGTGCATTTTAAATTTTGTATTCCCCCATAAATTGTATTTCCCTTCTCTCTGACTAAAAAGATTTTCTATATTGTGTGGCAAAAAGTTCTTACTGACTTTAAACATTAACTGTGTTGTATAATAATCAATGAGATCCTGTAATTTCAATAATTTTGAATGTAAAAACAATAAATTAGTATGTTCAAGATACCCGACTTTGTGTAAAACACGGACTGCCCTTTTTTGTAATATTATTAAGGAATTAAGTGTACTTTTATAATTGTTACCCCAGACCATACCAATTGGTTCCAAGGTTGCCATAGCCAGGAGTGGCACTGGGATTAAGCTCCCAGTGCTTATAAAATGCTCCTTATGGCGTGTGTCTCAAAAAGCCTCTGACAACTAAGTCCACCTCCTAGCCTGCCCATGTGGTTTAGTTTCTAAGCCCGGCGGAACTGCTTTTACTAATAGGAGAAGGGGCGAGGGCGGATTTCTGGCGCCTTAAAACCAGATGCTTCGGGTAGATGGTGGCCCGTTAACCTGGGAAGGTAGCCCATCTAGGGGAAGGTAAACCCTGATTTCAAACCTCCTCTGCCTTGTGGCATATCCGGTCATGGGAAAGGCTTTGGGAGTCAACCCTGAGGAAAAATCCGGAGTCGGAGTCCCTAAGGCAGTTCTCTGTTGTGCTCAACATTGTTCTGGCAGCTCCTACGACGGCGCTGGTGCCAAACTGTAGCAACTCTGCTGTTCCTTTGGATTCATCAGTGACTTGGAGAGGGGGGACATGCTGTATGGGCAACATCTCGTCTTCCATATCTTCCTGCCCAGGCTTGAATCCTACCAACACCCAATGATAGAAGGTAGAGCACCGGATCACTGGAGAGGACACTCCAGCTTCACCTTCGGTGTAGACAAAACACGGGGAATGACAGTTACCGGTTATAAACCACCGCTCAACTGGCGTAGAGTGAGGCGCCAGGGGTTGTTCCCGATGGTGGGAGGGATCATTTGATCTCACTGGACAGCTACCGCCCACCTCAAGCTGGGCAGCCCCCAGCCAATAAGGTGTTGTCCCACCACAGCCTGCTTTCCTCATTGGGTGCATGGGGATGAGGTGAAGTCCGAACGGCAGGCTGAGAACCTTCGCACCAGGCAAGACAACAAAACAAAAGAGACCAACTCTAAAACTGGGAACTTGGAACGTCCGCACTATGATGACAGGACTCGCTGCTAATCTCAAGGACATCAGCGACACCAGGAAGACTGCCGTCATCAATAATGAGCTGAAGAGACTGGAAGTGGATATCGCCACTCTCCAGGAAACACGGTTGGCTGACGCAGGCACACTGAGAGAGAAGGACTACACGTTCTACTGCCAAGGAAAGGGCAGCAACGAACACAGGGAACACGGAGTGGGCTTCGCAGTGAAGAACTCCTTGCTGAAGATCGTGGAACCAGGCAGCAATGGCTCTGCACGACTCCTCACCCTCCACCTTAACACCACTCAAGGCCCAGTCACCCTCATCAGTGTGTATGCCCCAACACTGAGAGCCACACCAGAGGCAAAAGACGAGTTCTACGAGAATCTCGCAACAACTGTCAGTATCATCCCCAACTTTGAACAATTCATTCTCCTTGGAGACTTCAATGCCAGAGTGGGTGCTGACCACAACTCCTGGCCCATCTGTCTTGGACCATTTGGTGTGGGCAGAATGAACGACAATGGACAGCAGCTGCTCGAGTTCTGCACACATCATGATCTGTGCATCACAAACTCGTTCTTCAAGACCAAGCCCCAACGCAAGGTTTCCTGGCAACATCCGCGCTCAAAGCACTGGCACCAGCTGGACTTGATCCTGACCAAGCACACCTCACTGAAGAACGTGCTAATCACCCGCTCATTCCAGAGTGCAGATTGCGACACAGACCATTCATTGGTGTGTTGCAAAGTCAAGCTGCAGCTGAAGAAATTCCACCACACCAGACAGCCTGGAAAGGCACGGATTGACACCAGCAAGATGGCCCAACCAGAACTTGTTGGGCAGTTTGCTTCCACCTTTGTGAAGGAACTTGGTGAACCACAAGAAGTAGAGTCCGCAAAGCAGAAGTGGGAAGAGCTGCGAAACATCATCCACCGCTCAGCCTTGGCTATCTGTGGGAGAAAGACCTCGAAGTCACAGCACTGGTTTGATGCCAAGTCGACCATGAGGACCCCCGTCATTGAAGCCAAGCACTCAGCACTTGCTGAGTACAAGAAGTACCCAAACGAGAAGAATATCCAGATCCTCAAGGCTGCGAGAAGCAAAGTTCAGCAGACTGCTCGGTGCTGCGCCAACGAGTACTGGACTCATCTCAGCCAAGACATTCAAACTGCTGCCATAACAGGGAACATCCGTGGTATATACGACGGCATCAAGAAAGCACTTGGTCCGGCTCAGAGCAAGACGGCCCCCCTCAAATCCTCCACTGGGGAGGTGATCACAGAAAAGAACAAGCAAATGGAGAGATGGGTGGAGCATTACTCCGACCTCTACTCCAGACAGAACACCGTGACACCATCAGCCCTTGATGCCATCGATTACCTGCCATCAGTGGATGAACTTGACGCCGAGCCAACCATCGACAAACTCAGTAAGGTCATTGATAGCTTGGCTGCTGGCAAGGCACCTGGCAACGATGGCATACCCCCCAACCTGATCAAGCACTGCAAGACCGCCCTACTGCTGCCATTGCATGATGTCCTCTGCCAGTGCTGGAAGGAAGGTGCCGTACCGCAGGACATGAGGGACACCAAGATCATCACCCTCTACAAAAATAAAGGGGAGAGAAGCGACTGCAACAACTACAGGGGCATCTTCCTCCTCAGCATTGTTGGCAGTCTACGCACGAGTTGTCCTCGTTTGTCTATAGAAGCTTGCCGAACGTGTCTACCCCGAGTCTCAGTGTGGCTTCTGTGCTGGGCGATCGACGGTGGACATGATATTCTCCATCCGCCAACTCCAGGAGAAGTGCAGAGAACAGAACATGCCCCTGTACGTCGCCTTCATCGACCTCACCAAAGTGTTTGATCTGGTCAGCAGAGAAGGCCTTTTCAAAATCCTGCCAAAGATAGGATGCCGACCAAAGTTGCAAAGTCTCATCGAATCATTTCACACCGACATGCAGGGGATGGTGCAGTACGACGGCAATGTCTCAGAGCCATTCAATATACACAGCGGAGTGAAACAGGGCTGTGTACTTGCACCAACACTCTTTGGGATTTTCTTTGCTATGCTCCTGAGTCATGCCTTCAGCACAGCAACAGAGGGAATCTACCTGCATACAAGATCTGAAGGCAGGCTTTTCAACCTCGCCCGCCTGAAAGCTAGAACCAAAGTACGTGAGGCTCTAATCAGTGATATGCTGTTTGCAGACGACGCTGCAGTCGCGACCCACACACAGCAGGAGCTTCAGACCCTGATGGACTGCTTCTCCCAGGCATGCATGGACTTCGGGCTTACCATCAGCCTGAAGAAGACTAACGTCTTGGCACAAGGCACAGAAGCACCACCAACCATCACCATCGACGACTACGAGCTGGAAGTCGTGAATCAGTTCACGTATCTGGGGTCCACGATCAGCAGCAACCTCTCCCTTGATACAGAGATCGACAAGAGGATTGGAAAATCAGCCTCCACACTCGCTCGCCTCACCACACGAGTGTGGGAGAATCCCAAACTCTCTGTCAAGACGAAGATGGCAGTGTACAACGCCTGCGTCATCAGCACACTGCTCTATGGGAGTGAGACGTGGACAACATACACCCGGCAGGAAAAGAGACTGAATTCCTTCCACTTGTGCTGCATTCGCCGCATCCTGGACATATCCTGGCAGGACAAAGTGCCCAACACAGAAGTTCTGTCCCGCGCCAGCCTTCCCTCCATGTTCACTCTACTCAGGCAGCGCAGGCTCCGCTGGCTAGGCCATGTTCACTGTATGGAGGATGGCAGAATCCCCAAAGACGTCCTCTACGAAGAACTGCCGACTGGCAGGAGAGACACTGGCCACCCACAGCTGCGCTTCAGAGACGTCTGCAAGAGAGATATGAAGGCCCTGGAGATCAGCACAGAGCGCTGGGAGGACCTCGCAACGGACCGCTCCAAATGGAGAGGCACCCTGACCAGACAGCTCAAGGCGGGTGAAGAGAAACTGACTGCTGCAGCAGATGAAAAAAAGGACCCACAGGAAGAACCGCCACAGACCCAGCAGCACGGAGACCATCCACAAGTGCGACCTGTGTGACAGGGACTGCCATTCATGCATTGGCCTGTTCAGCCACAGGTGGTGCTGTTCCAGCAGAGTAGACATCTAGGATTCTTTTCCATGGTCATCATAGACCGACGGAGGCTGACGACCCCAGACCTCTATACAATAGGTAAAGTATGGAAGTACTAATGAGCAACACAAGATATGAAGCGATTTGTAATCTAGAACTTGCTTAATTACCTCCGCCAGGCCGAAGGCCAGGAGGAGGTTATGTTTTTGCCGGGGTTTGTCTGTCTGTCTGTCTTGTAGCATCATCGTCTCCTCCTCAAACCAAGACAGAAGATCACTTCTCTTCAGTTTACAGGAATTTCATTTTATTCATTACACAGGAATATCACTTTTCTGCCTTTTCAGGAATATCACTGGCTTTTATGTCGACTCATGCAGGCTTCTTCCAGGCCTGACCAAAGATGCTTGCTTTCCCAGGACCCCAATGTAAACAGTTGCCTCTTGCAGAGATTGTAAGGATCAGAATTTGCTTTTAAAGGCTCAAAGGAACATAAAACTCAGGAGACCAGACCTCTCAATGTGAACACTGCATTTGATAATGTACCTTTTCACAGGAAACCAATGTTCTTAAAAGAGTCATAAACCACTTAATCTGACGGGTTTATAGTCGATGCTGTCCAGGTACCTTCGCCCAGATACTAAAGGAAATCATCTACAGCTCAACAGTACCACCTAGCGGATACCTACGGAATGTGTTTTCAGTATGTAGGATGACTTTTAATTTGTTCTAAATATTAAGTTTCTTTCAGCTTATCCTCTGGATCCTAAGGACACTGAAAATCATCCCTCTTTTATCACCAACCATGGTTTGCTGCATGTTTTGGTGCATTTTGGATCTAAATGTGAATGCATGTATTATAATTATGTATAAGAAATGTTATATTCATGAGTGTTATTCAAACACATATTGGAGTAATGGTATAAATGCATGATCACCATATATTAGCCAAGTCATTTAATTTAGTTAGATTTTATATTGAGCATTTATTTCATAAGAACTGACTGAGTGTTGATTTTCCCTCTGAAATTTCATGGGATGGTGTCTTCATTTGATTGGCTGCTCTCAAACAAAGAAGTGTTCTCACATTGGATAGCAGCCATTTCAAACTGCTTCTGAAAAAGCCGATTGGTCAGTCTTGCGACTACATCATCAGTTTTACGACCCGGCGAGGTAACTTTAAAAGAGAAGTTAGATTTGAGTTTAGTCAGAGGTAAGAAACAGAAGAAAAAGGGTAGACAAAGAACAGGCAGGAAGATTAGCTAGAAATAGAATTAAGAATTAGAAACACAGAAAGAAGAAAGAAAGAGATTTTGAGAAGGATTAGGAACTAAATTAAGATTAAGGAAGCAGAATAGTAATCTAGATCTCAGAAGAAGATTTTATTCCACCGTTTCAAGGCCCTGTGAAGTTTTATTTTATTCTCTGTGTGTTTGTCAAGTCTTTCCTTATATTCTGGTCACTGAGGAGAAACCATTTTTCTTTAGAGCTCGTCCCTTTTAGAGAATCAAATTCTCAAACTTTATCCTTCACCTCAGAAGCCATTCTTATCCTAGTAAATGTTTTTCTAACATTTTTTTTGACTTTTCACGCCATTAAAGTGGACCTTTAATTTGCCTAGTTTAAAGTGAACAGAGACTGAGAAGATTTTCCTTCAGTTTTTGGGTCAATCCCGCTACAAGAGACCCCAAATTTGGACGCTTTTCCAAGGACTTGTCACCCCGCTCTGTGACAGACCACCCACTGCTGCCATTGTCTGGAGAGCCCCCAGCTGAGTTTACACTTCCACGGCTGTGAGGAGGCATCGCAGCAGCCGCTTCCTCTGACGTCCTAACTCCAAACTCAGCGGTACCGACCCGCGGAAACTTGGACCTACGGCTGTGTGTGAGTGAAACTTTTATTTCTCCTATCTGCTGGGTTAAAACGTGATGTCCTAACAATTAAATTACAATTGAATATGGCCCGTATTTCAGGGCTCAATTAGTCTCTCAGCCGCAGGATGGAACTGTAAACTGAAGGAAAACTCTTAGTCATTTTTAAGTAACTGCCCTTAAATTTTGTAGATTAATTCAGGAGTCATTTTTAGATAATTAGCTTATGGATTTTCCCCATAAAATTGCGTTGTTTTGTTAAAACATTCCAGCTTCATTTACTGTTGAAACATAAGTCTAGTTTCTCCTTGGTTCTGCAGAGGTGTAACGCTGGATTTTATGTTCAGGAATCCAATATCAGTTGATGTGATATATTACGCTGTTATCATCTGAATCTGTTTATTCATCATTTGAACGCCATGTCATGTAACCTGAATGACTTTAATAAAAGAGTGAATGAGAGCAGTTGAAGCGTTTTCCTTTCGCATATACAGGTTTCCTAATCAGGGCAGGACAAAAACTCACTGAAACTTTGAGACTGATTCATTAAGTAATTTAAGGTACAAAATTAATTAAAATTAAAGTTAATATCATTGTCCGTTAGGACTGGTGCCCCTTTTACGAGTGCTTTTATTTAATTTAGCGGGTGTAGAAGTGATGGTTTAACTCCGCCCCCTTTCACACCCACTATTAAATAAAATAAATAATTCCTGTACCTTATGACAAATATTTTTATAGGCACTTCACTCTACAGTCTGTTTGTTTGTCTGTCTGTCTGTTTGTTTGTCTGTCTGTTGGTTACCAAGATAACTCAAAAAGTTTTGGATGGATTTCGATGAAACTTTCAGGCGTTGTTGGAAATGGTACAAGGAAGAACTGATTAAATTTTGGGGATGATACGGATCACCGTCTTGATACAGGAATTTTTAAAAGATTCTTTAACATTGTGAGATATGGCCATTTTCAACATGTGTGCAGGGGCAATAGGGGGCGCTGGTCGTCGTGTCTGATGAACACAAACTCCGCCTTCTTCAAAGTTTTAGGCACAAAAGCACGCGGAAAACTGTGGTGGGCAGGGCCCACCAGCGTGCCTGTGTTTGCGCCATGCTGCAAAAGCTGACATGGGCAGCTGTCCGCCGCCGGATTATTTGGCACAAATTCCCCGGCCAGCCATAGGGGCTGCGCAAAAACCAGCTCTCTGCCGGGGAAGCTTCAAATCCTCTTTTTTTCCGCGGAGCGCAAACCCAATAAAACCCACGCCAACCTGTCTACCCAATTTGCATCCGTCAAAACAGTGGTGGCCCGGGCCCGCCAGCGTGCCTGTGTTTGCGCTACGCTGCAAAAACTGAGACAGGCAGCTGTCCGCTGCCGGATTATTTGGCACAAATTCCCCGGCCAGCCATAGGGGCTGCGCAAAAGCCAGCTCTCTGCCGGGTGAAGATTCAAAATCCTCTTTTTTTCCATCCATCCATCCATCCATCCATCCATCTTCTACTGCTTTTCCGGAGGTCTGGGTCGCGGAGGCAGCAGTTCAAGCAGAGAAGCCCAGACTTCCCTCTCCCCAGCCACCTGCTCCAGCTCTTCAGAGGGGATACCAAGGCGTTCCCAGACCAGCTGGGAGACATAGTCTCTCCACCGAGTCCTGGGTCTGCCCCGGGGTCTCCTCCCAGTGGGACGTACCTGAAACACCTCAAGTGGGAGGCGTCCAGGAGGCATCCTAATCAGATGCCCATACCACCTCAACTGACTCCTTTCAATGTGGAGGAGCAGCGGTTCTACTCTGAGCCTCTCCCGGATGACTGAGCTCCTCACCCTATCTCTGAGGGTGAGTCCAGCAATCCTACGGAGAAAGCTCATTTCAGCCGCTTGTATCCGCGATCTCGTTCTTTCGGTCATTACCCAAAGCTCGTGACAATAGGTGAGAGTAGGAACGTAGATTGACTGGTAAATCGACAGCTTTGCCTTAGAACTAAGCTCCCTCTTCACCACAACAGACCGGTACAACGTCCGCATCACTGCAGATGCTGCTCCAATCCGTCTGTCGATCTCTCGCTCCATTTTCCCCTCACTCGTGAACAAGACCCCAAGATACTTAAACTCCTCCACTTGGGGCAGGAGCCTGTCCCCAACCCGGAGAGGACAATCCACCTTTTTCCGGCTGAGGACCATGGACTCGGACTTGGAGGTGCTGATTCTCATCCCAGCCGCTTCACACTCAGCGGCAAACCGTCCCAGCAAGAGCTGTAGGTCATTGCTGGATGAAGCCAACAGGACAACATCATCTGCAAACAACAGAGATGAGATCCTGTGGTCACCAAGCATGACACCCTCCATTCCCTGGCTGCGCCTAGAAATCCTGTCCATAAAAATTATGAACAGGATCGGTGACAAAGGGCAGCCCTGGCGGAGTCCAACTCTCACTGGGAATGACTCCGACCGAGTGTTGGCAATACGAACCAAACTCTCACAACGGTCGTACAGAGACCGAATAGCTCGTAACAACAAGCCCGATACCCCATACTCCCGAAGCACCCCCCACAAAAATCCACGAGGGACGCGGTCAAATGCCTTCTCCAAGTCCACAAAACACATGTAAACTGGTTGGGCAAACTCCCACGAACCCTCAAGAATTCTCGAGAGGGTAAAGAGCTGGTCCGATGTCCCACGGCCAGGACGAAAACCACATTGCTCCTCCTGAATCCGAGGTTCGACCAACGGCCGGACTCTCCTCTCCAGTGCCTTGGCATAGACCTTCCCAGGGAGGCTGAGGAGTGTGATCCCTCTAAAGTTGGAGCACACCCTTCGGTCCCCTTTTTTGAAGAGAGGAACCACCACCCCGGTTTGCCATGCCAAAGGCACTGCCCCCAACCGCCACGCAATGTTGCAGAGGCGTGTCAACCATGACAACCCAACAACATCCAGGGCCTTGAGGTACTCAGGGCGAATCTCGTCCACCCCCGGGGCCCGGCCACCAAGGAGATTTTTAACCACCTTGGCGACCTCAGCCCCTGTGATAGGCGAGTCATCCCCCTCGTCCCCAAACCCTGCTTCCTCTGTGGAAGGTGTATCAGTGGGATTGAGGAGATCCTCGAAGTATTCCTTCCACCGCCCGACGATATCCCCAGTTGAAGTCAACAGTGTCCCATCCGCACCATACACAGTGTGGACGGGGAGCTGCTTTCCCCTCCTGAGCCGCCGAACAGTTTGCCAGAATCTCTTTGAAGCCGACCAAAAGTCTTGTTCCATGGCCTCACCGAACTCCTCCCATACCCGCGTTTTTGCTTCAGCAACCACCCAAGCTGCACTCCGCTTGGCCTGCCGGTACACCTCAGCTGCTTCGGGAGTCCCACAAGCCAACCAAGCTTGATAGGACTCCTTCTTCAGCTTAATGGCCCCCCTCACCACTGGTGTCCACCACTTGGTTCGGGGGTTGCCACCACGAGATGCACCGACCACCTTGCGGCCGCAGCTCTGGGCCGCCGCTTCAACAACAGAGGTGGAGAACATGGCCCATTCAGACTCCATGTCTCCAGACTCCCTCGGAATGTGGTTGAAGTTCTTCCGGAGGTGGGAGTTGAAGACCTCCCGGACAGGGGCCTCAGCCAGACGTTCCCAGCACACCCTCACTATACGTTTGGGTCTACCAGGTCTGAATGGCTTCCTCCCCTGCCATCGGATCCAGCTCACCACCAGGTGGTGATCAGTTGACAGCTCTGCACCTCTCTTTACTCGGGTGTCCAAGACATACGGTCGCAGGTCTGATGATACGATAACAAAATCGATCATCGACCTGCGACCTAGGGTGTCCTGGTGCCAGGTGCACATATGGACACCCTTATGCTTGAACATGGTGTTCCTTATGGACAGACTGTGGTTAGCACAGAAGTCCAATAACTGAACACCACTCGGGTTCAGATCGGGCAGGCCGTTCCTCCCAATCACCTCTCTCCAGGTTTCACTGTCGTTGCCCACATGCGCATTGAAGTCCCCCAGTAGGACAATGGAGTCTCCAGGAGGAGTACCCTCCAGCACCCCAGTCACAGACTCCAAAAAGGGTGGGTACTCTGAAACATCATTTGGTGCATAGGCACAAATGATGGTCAGGACCCGTTTCCCAACCCGAAGGCGTAGGGAAGCAACCCTTTCGTCCACCGGGGAAAACTCCAATATAGAGGCAGCAAGGTGGGGCGATACAAGAATACCCACCCCTGCTCGTCGCCTCTCGCCCGGGGCAACTCCAGAAAAGGCCAAGCTCCAGCCCCTCTCCAGGAGACTGGTTCCGGAACCGGAGCTGTGTGTTGAGGTGAGGCCGACTATATCTAGCCGGTATCGCTCAACCTCGTACACCAGCTCAGGCTCCTTCCCCACCAGAGAGGTGACATTCCACGTACCAAAAGCCAGTTTAGAAAGCTTGGGATCAGTCCGCCAAGGTCTCCGCCTTTGACCGCCACCTAATCCACATAGCACCGGACCCCCATGATCCCTCCTGCAGGTGGTGAACCCACTGGAGGGCGGACCCATGTAACTCCTTTGGGCTGAGCCCGGCCGGGTCCCATGGGTGGAAACCCGGCCACCAGACGCTAGCGTTCGAGCCCCTCCCCCAGGCCTGGCTCCAGGGTGGGGCCCCGGTAACCCCATACCGGGCGGGGTACACTGAATCCTTGATATACAATTTATCATGAGAGTCTGTTGGATCGTTCTTAGTCTGGCCCTTCACCCAGGACCAGTTTGTCTTGGGAGACCCTATCAGAGGCAAATTGCCCCCGGACAACATAGCTCCTGGGATCACTGGGGTACGCAACCCCCCCCACCACCACGATAAGGTGACGATCCATGAGGAGGCACTGTTATACTAAATAAGAAAATACAATGGAGAAACAGGGTGTAACCAAAATAGCCTCATATAATGTAAAAGGGATCCTGAATCCAGTTAAAAGATCCAAGATTCTACGCAAAATGAAAAAAGACAAAGCAGAAATAATATTTTTACAAGAAACCCACCTAACAGACGTGGAACACACTAAACTCAATAGACAAGGTTTAAAATGATCTCTTCATCTTCATATAAATCAGGGAGGAGGAGGGGAGTAGTGACATTGATATCAACCAAAATTACATTTGAAAAAAAATCAGAACACAAAGATAAAGAAGGGAGGTACAGTTTGGTAATTGGGCGGCTAGAGGGAGAAGATATCACCCTGCTGAATGTATATGCACCACCAGGGGCTAAATGGAAATTTTATAAAAATGTATTCGACCTAATGATAACTAAAGCCCAAGGTTTAGTGATATGTGGTGGAGACTTCAATCTAAGACTGAATCCATACTGGGATGCAACAGGTAATTCTTCACATCAAAATAACACTCAAAATAGGAAAACTCGGATGCTACTAAAAGAAATGGGAATCTGTGACATATGGAGGGAATTCAACCCCAATGTAAAAGATTATACTTTTTATTCAACGCCACATTCATCTTACTCAAAGATTGATTACTTTTTTATGTTTAATAGAGACATTGGAAGAGTAAAAACATGTAAAATAGGACTGATGGATCTCTCTGACCACAGTCTGATCTATATGGACTTAAACATCCAAAAATACACAAATAATACATTTTCCTGGAGGTTGAATTCAAATGTCCTGAAAGGACCACTGAAAGATGAATTGGAATCAGATATTTTCAAATATTTGGAAGAAAACAATAATGGAGAAGTATCCCCTTTAATACTGTGGGATGCGTGCAAAGCTGTAATAAGGGGAAAAATTATTGCAAAACTGGCAACCCAAAAGAAACTGAGACAAGAAAAACTAATCACACTAGAGTCAGAACTCAAGAACCTAGAAAAAGAACACAAAGACAACACTCATTCTAATGGCTCGCTCAAGATTAAAGAAATTAAAAATCAAATAAATGAGATCTACACAATAGAAATCCAGAAGAAAGGTGAGGCCGACTATATCTAGCCGGTATCGCTCAACCTCGTACACCAGCTCAGGCTCCTTCCCCACCAGAGAGGTGACATTCCACGTACCAAAAGCCAGTTTAGAAAGCTTGGGATCAGTCCGCCAAGGTCTCCGCCTTTGACCGCCACCTAATCCACATAGCACCGGACCCCCATGATCCCTCCTGCAGGTGGTGAACCCACTGGAGGGCGGACCCATGTAACTCCTTCGGGCTGAGCCCGGCCGGGTCCCATGGGTGGAAACCCGGCCACCAGACGCTAGCGTTCGAGCCCCTCCCCCAGGCCTGGCTCCAAGGTGGGGCCCCGGTAACCCCATACCGGGCGGGGTACACTGAATCCTTGATATACAATTTATCATGAGAGTCTGTTGGATCGTTCTTAGTCTGGCCCTTCACCCAGAACCAGTTTGTCTTGGGAGACCCTATCAGAGGCAAATTGCCCCCGGACAACATAGCTCCTGGGATCACTGGGGCACGCAAACCCCCCCACCACGATAAAGTGACGATCCATGAGGAGGATCTTTTTTTTTCCGCGGAGCACAAACCCAATGAAACCCACGGCAACCTGTCTACGCAATTTGCATCCGTCACTGAAGCCCTGAGTGCTGCTTTCAGTGATCTATGAAAACGCTCACAGCCTGGGACTTTGCACATGAAGGAGATGGACACAACACCAACACTTCAGTTTATTACCTCCGCCAAGGAGGTAATGCTTTTACTACTGAACCACTAATCCTATCATTGTGAATCCAATTGCTAGTCATATGTTTTCATGGTCAAGTAATCTGAAAACGTACACACAAACACTGTACGGGGGGGAACTGTGGCGCTTGGCGGAGGTCTGCGCTCTCCCAGTGCTTTTCTAGTTTTATTTATAATTGCAAAATTTTTTGCCACTTTGTTTTATATGTGTCTGATGTGTGGTGTCCAACTAATTTTATCATCTAGTATTACACCCAAAAATTTGATCTCCTTAACATTTTCAATAATTACATTATCTATATGCATATGTATATCTTCTTTATTTTTACAATTACCAAAAATCATTACCTTAGTTTGATCTATATTTAGTGATAATTTATTACTATCCATCCATTTTTTAAGCTTATTTCATTCATTATTTAGAGTATGGATTAGGTTCAGATTCAGGTTCAGGTTCCTTTATTTGTACCCGTAGGTAGATTTGTTTTGCAGTCTGGTGACATCCATATTTACAAGCCATAAATTACATTCAACATAGACACAAACACAGGCACACATGAAATTGACTATAGACATGATAAAAATACTCAAGGCTCCATCAATTAGGGTATAAAAAGGCAAAGAGATGGGAGAAAAACCAGAGGTAAGAGAGAAGAGTCATATTAAAAGTTAAAAACTAGTCAAAGGGGTTAAAAACTCAAAGGTCTAATACCCAATAAAATATTTAGAACCCAAGTAACATGCTACAAAAATAAGTAACTATAAAATGGAGTTAATAAATAGGTACCTAAATTATGTGCAATATATTGTTACAGCTTATTCAACTCTTTGACAGCAGCAGGAACAAAGCTGTTTTTGTAGCACTGGGTTTTACTTTTTGGGACAGCAAACCTCCGTCTGGAGGGAAGAAGCTGAAAGTTGCAGTGCAAAGGGTGGGAGTCATCATTTAAAATGGAGGTAGCCATCCTCTGTACTTGTCTGGTGTACAGGGATGTCAAGCTCAGCTGTGACTCACCAAGCAAACGACTGGACCATCTAACTACCTGATCCAAGGATTTCCTCTGTTTCAGTTTAATCTGACCAAACCATAACACTGAAGAAAAGGATAAAATAGATTCAATAAAAGCCCGATAAAACATTGTCATTATGGTTCGGTCAGTTTGGAAGCGTGCAAGTTTTCTCAAGCAATGCAAATGTTGCTGACCCTTTTTGCACACCCTTTCACAGTTCTCTTCAAAGTTTAAATTACTATCAATAATCGTCCCAAGATATTTTTAGGATTGTACACATTCGGTGGTCTGGCCTTTTAGTATGGTGACTTTGTGCCTGAGAGTTTTCCTCCTAAAGTCAATAATCATGTCTTTAGTTTTTGTCGTATTCAGCTGCAGGTAGGAATCCTCACACCAGTGAACAAAATCATCAACTACTGGGCCGTGGCCACTCTCACCATCCTGGAGGAGACTGACAATAACTGAATCATCAGCATATTTTATAATGTGTCTGTTGTCATGTCTGCTCCGACACATGTTTGTGTACAGGATGAAAAGTAGTGGTGACAACACACACCCCTGAGGAGAGCCAGTAGAAGAGCACTTTAGGTCAGACAATGTACCATTGACCCTTACTCTCTGCATCCTGTTGGTTAAGAAATCCAGAATCCAACCCACCAGATTATTGCTCAAATCAAATTGTTGCAGGAGCCTTTCAACTAAGATATGAGGTTGGATTGTATTAAAGGCGGAGGAAAAGTCCACAAATAAAAGCCTGGCGTGTGTCCCATTAAAATCCAGATGTTTAAAAAGCATGTTAAACAGAGTGACAGTGGCATCCTCCACTCCTCTGTGAGGCCTATAGGCAAACTGCAGAGGATCCAATGCATGCTCAGTCTGCTTTAGGACCTCACATCTGACCAGTTTTTCAAAAATTTTCATTAAAATTGAAGTCAAAGCAACTGGTCTAAAGTCGTTTACCATTTTAGGACAGCTGGATTTTGGAACGGGAACAACCACGGCTTCTTTCCAGATCTTAGGCACATGTGTCTGTAAGGACTTATTAAAAATGTAATGAAATATAGGACTCAGTTCACGTGCACAGGACTTTACCAAGCGCCCACATATATTGTCAGGGCCCTGACTTTTGTTCACTTTTACAGCGCAGAACTCCCTTTTAACATCCTGCACCTCAATATTAATATTGGGTTTCTGTGCTAAAATCAAAGGAGTCAGAATGACCATAAAAACAATTAAGAGCATTAGCCACTCTGTGTCTGAATTAAAACCATCTAAAAACACACGATTACTGTGCTCTGTGCTCTGAAGGCCTGCAATAGTTTTCATACTGGCCCAGGCTGAACCAAATTTCTTTGTTGCCATCTTGCTTTCCAATTCTGATTTATAATTCTGTTTTGCTCTTAAAATTTCGGACTTCAGCTCTTTTGTGGCAACCTGTAGCTCAGAAACAGACCCCTGTTTAAAGGCAAGTGCTTTCCTCTGTAAGCAGGATTTAACTGATTTTGTAACCCATGGTTTGTTGTTGGGATATATTTTGACACGTTTACGTGGAACGATCTTATTTTTACAGAAAGACATGTATGAGCATGTGACGTCCACCAAAGAGTCCAAATCATCCCCGCAGGACAGTGTGAACATCTCCCAGTCTGTACAGTCAAAGCATTCCTGGAGGCTGTGCACTGAATCTTCTGTCCACACATCAGTGTCTCTCGTCTCCACCTTGCCTCTTCTGAGAGCAGTTTTATATGTGGGCAGCAAATGTACACAGTTGTGATCTGAGGATCCTACAGGAGGAAGGGGGAGTGATTTATATGCCCTCTCTATGGATCCATAACACAGGTCCAATGTCTTTTTTCGCCTGGTTGGGCAGGAGACATACTGATAAAAGTTTTTAAGTGTCTTCTTTAAAGAAACATGGTTAAGATCCCCAAGAATGAAGTTTGGTGCCTCTGGAGAAATTGATTGCAGCCGCTGGATCACATCAAAGATGGTGCTGGAGGCGGAGTTAGTGTCTGCCCTTGGGTGAATGTACACAGTTGTGATGAAAAGCTGGGGGAACTCGCGAGGCAAATAAAAGGGGCGTAGTGACACAGACAGCAGCTCCACATCGGGTGTACAGATGCGCTCTCTGACCGTGACAGATGTGCAGTACTGCTTATTAATGTATAAACATACGCCGCCCCCCCTGACGTTTCCTTGTTACCTCTTCCTGCCGATCCGAGTGCAGCGGGGCTCCAAAGCCGTCAATCCACAGGTCTGCATCTCGGTCATGCGCAGTAAGCCAAGATTCGGTGAAAGCCATGACACAGCAGTTCTTAAAGTCCTTCTGGTAGCGTACATTCCCTTGAATTTCATCCACCTTGTTTCTCAGAGACTGTACGTTCCCAAAAATCATAGAAGGATTAGTTCCTTACAATTATTTCCAAAATAAAATAAAATAAAATATATTAGTATCATCAGCACTAATATATTAGTAGGTCCCAGCAAGACCTACAGCTCTTGCTGGGACGGTTTGCTGCTGAGTGTGAAGCGGCTGGGATGAGAATCAGCACCTCCAAGTCCGAGTCCATGGTCCTCAGCCGGAAAAAGGTGGATTGTCCTCTCCGGGTTGGGGACAGGCTCCTGCCCCAAGTGGAGGAGTTTAAGTATCTTGGGGTCTTGTTCACGAGTGAGGGGAAAATGGAGCGAGAGATCGACAGACGGATTGGAGCAGCATCTGCAGTGATGCGGACGTTGTACCGGTCTGTTGTGGTGAAGAGGGAGCTTAGTTCTAAGGCAAAGCTGTCGATTTACCAGTCAATCTACGTTCCTACTCTCACCTATGGTCACGAGCTTTGGGTAATGACCGAAAGAACGAGATCGCGGATACAAGCGGCTGAAATGAGCTTTCTCCGTAGGATTGCTGGACTCACCCTCAGAGATAGGGTGAGGAGCTCAGTCATCCGGGAGAGGCTCAGAGTAGAACCGCTGCTCCTCCACATTGAAAGGAGTCAGTTGAGGTGGTATGGGCATCTGATTAGGATGCCTCCTGGACGCCTCCCACTTGAGGTGTTTCAGGCACGTCCCACTGGGAGGAGACCCCGGGGCAGACCCAGGACTCGGTGGAGAGACTATGTCTCCCAGCTAGTCTGGGAACGCCTTGGTATCCCCTCTGAAGAGCTGGAGCAGGTGGCTGGGGAGAGGGAAGTCTGGGCTTCTCTGCTTGAACTGCTGCCTCCGCGACCCGGACCTCCGGAAAAGCGGTAGAAGATGGATGGATGGATGGATCATCAGCAAATAATATTGTTTTTGATAATTCAGAAACTTGGAATATATAATTTATATACACTACCGTTCAAAAGTTTGGGGTCACCCAGACAATTATTTTGTGTTTTCCATGAAAAGTCACACTTATTTATCACCATGAGTTGTAAACTGAATAGAAAATATAGTCAAGACATTGACAAGGTTAGAAATAATGATTTGTATTTGAAATAATAATTTTTTCCTTCAAACTTTGCCTTCATCAAAGAATCCTCCATTTGCAGCAATTACAGCATTGCAGACCTAACATGATTGCACAAGGGTTTTCTAATCATCCATTAGCCTTCCGACACAATGAGCAAACACATTGTACCATTAGAACACTGGAGTGATAGTTGCTGGAAATGGGCCTCTATACACCTATGTAGATATTGCACCAAAAACCAGACATTTGCAGCTAGAATAGTCATTTACCACATTAGCAATGTATAGAGTGTATTTCTGATTAGTTTAAGATAAGATAAGATAAGATAAGCCTTTATTAGTCCCACAACGGGGAAATTCCAGGATTGCAACAGCACAGGGATAGCAACACTCAGAGCAACAATCAGAAGGCAAGAAAAAAAAAAAAAAAAAAAAAAAAAAAAAAAAAAGCAAGCAAGAGCAGCTAATAAACATATGTACGTATTACTATAAAATATATATATATACACACACACACAGACACACAGTGCAGAGCATTGTAGCTGGATGGAATAAATATATGAATATATGAACACACAGTGCAGAGCATTGTAGCTAGATGTAATAAATAAATAGTTTAAAGTTATCTTCATTGAAAAAAGTGCTTTTCTTTCAAAAATAAGGAAATTTCTAAGTGACCCCAAACTTTTGAACAGTAGTGTATATGTTAAATAATTTGGGGCCCAATGTTGAACTCTGGGGGGCCCCACAGGCAATTCCCATACATCCAGACAGATATTCTCCTATCTTCACAAACAGTTGTCTCTTAGGTAAATAACTTCAGTGCCACTCCCCTAATACCATACAATTGCAGCTTATCAAGAAGTATTGAATCATTTATTGTATCAAATGCTTTTCTAAAATCTATAAATATACCAATTGTATATTTTCCTTGATCTAATGCATTTATTATTTCCTCTGTTGCTTCTATTATTGCTAATGATGTTGGACTCTTTGCTCTAAATCCATATTGATTTAGAGCAAAGATTAAGAATGTCTATTTAAATACACATTTAAATAGATATGATCTGATTAAGCAGATCATGTCTATTTAAAAAGTTTTCTAATCTGTTGCTGAAAAGTTTTTCCAGAATCTTTGAAAATTGTAGGAGAAGCAATACTGGTCTGTAGTTTGTGTAGTGGTGTTTAATTCCTTGCTTGAATAATGGTATCACTCTTGTTATTTTCATTTTCTGTGGGAATGAGCCAGTTTGAAATGATAGATTACAAATATATGTAAATGGTTTTATTATGCCATCAGCAGTTCTTTTTACTAGTGCCATATCAATATCATCACAATCAGTAGATAATTTATTTTTACACTTTTCAACAACAGATTTTACCTCTAGTTCATCCACCACTGAGAGAAAGATTGACCAAGAGTTATTTCAAATCAGTGTTTCACTCACAGTGTCTCTTTCTTGGTTTGTATTTTTTGCTGCCCACTCTGGTCCAGCATTTACAAAAAATGTATTCACTCTATTTACTACCATGTTCTTATCATAATTATCACCACAATTATCAGTAAAATACTCTGGATATATCATTTTCTTAGTTCCATTTTTCCTTATTTTATTTAATATGTCCCAGACTCCTTTTATATCATTTAACATTTTCCTATAGTAAAATGTTTTACTAGTTCGTATTATTTCAGTTAATTTATTTTTATATGTTTTATGTCTTTTTTCAGATTCTTTAGTTCTTAATTTAATAAAATTTTTATAGAGATACTTTTTCTTTTTACAAGTATTTTGTAGCCCCCTGGTTGACCACGGGCAATTTTTGTATTTATATTTTGTATTAATTTCTTTAATTGGACAGTTTTTATCATATAATGATTTAAATATATCAATAAATTTATCATATGCCATGTCCACTTCTTTCTCTCTATAGACAACATCCCAATTCTGTAACATTAAGTCATCTTTTAAAGCATTGATTGTATCTTCTGTTCGTATTCTTTTATAAATAACCTTTTAACATGGTTTATTATTATTCTTACTCGCATTAACCCCATAATTAACGTCTAAAGAAACAAATACAGGTAAGTGGTCACTAATGTCCTTTATTAGTATACCACTCAATATAATCCATCCATCCATCCATCCATCCATCTTCTACCGCTTTTCCGGAGGTCCGGGTCGCGGAGGCAGCAGTTCAAGCAGAGAAGCCCAGACTTCCCTCTCCCCAGCCACCTGCTCCAGCTCTTCAGAGGGGATACCAAGGCGTTCCCAGACTAGCTGGGAGACATAGTCTCTCCACCGAGTCCTGGGTCTGCCCCGGGGTCTCCTCCCAGTGGGACGTGCCTGAAACACCTCAAGTGTCACCTCGAAAGCTAGCGTCTGGTGGCCGGGTTTCCACCCATGGGACCCGGCCGGGCTCAGCCCGAAGGAGTTACATGGGTCCGCCCTCCAGTAGGTTCACCACCTGCAGGAGGGATCATGGAAGTCCGGTGCTATGTGGATTAGGTGGCAGTCAAAGGCGGAGACCTTGGCGGACTGATCCCAAGCTTTCTAAACCACTCAATATAATATTATATGTAATAGCATTGGTAAAAATGTTGTCTGTGAAGGTAGCACAGTGTGTCATTATTCTCGTAGGTTTTGTAATCTTTGGAAATAAGGTTAAGCTATACATTGCATCTAAGAAATCTTCAGTTGGTTTATGTTGTTTTGTTTTCATTAAATCTATATTGAAGTCACCACAAATAAAGATATTTTTCTTATTTTTGTATAAATAAATAAATAATAAATAAATCACCCTTTATTGTCATTCAGTCCATACAGCCAATCACGTACAGTAGAATGAAATTGTGTTTTTCTTATCTACAGTGTTAATCACACACACACCCATATATAGAATCAGAGTGGTCGCTGCCAGGCAAGGCACCGCCACAGATTTCCCTCCTCCATTCCATTATTGCTGAGCACCAAGCTGGATGGCAGGAAGTTACGGTTTTATATGGTCTTCAGCATGACCCGGCCAGGATTTGAACCCCTGCCTCCTGGGTGTGGGGCGGATGGTCTACCAACTGAGCCACCACTCCGGTAAACATCTTTTCCATAGCATTTCTAAATTTTTCCGTATCAGATCCCTGTGCTCTATATATGCAACTTACTATTATGGTTTTTTTTTTTTCTATTTTCCATTGTAATTTTAACTGTTAAATATTCCATGATTTCATTCACTGTTAATGTCATGCTGTCCACTTTTTTACTTTTTACATTTCTATCAACATACAATGCTACCCCCCACCACCACCACTTTTACATTTCCTTTTTTGTGTATACATCTCATATCCATGTAATTAATTCAAAATTTGCATCTGTAATTTTTTACATCTTTTTCTTCATTAATCCATGTTTCAGTTATTGCTATAATCTTGGCTACAAGATCAGTGGTTCCCAAAGTGCTGGAGGCTGGCGGATATTCTTTTAGATTTGATTCCGGTTTTCGGCATCTGTAAACATCATGTCACATCGCGTCAAAGCGTTATCCTGTCCGTGTTTGCTTGTTTTTATTAACTTCATTTTTAATTCTTTATCTCTTTTTACTAATATTAGCTTTTTTCTTAGTGTTAGCTTAGTGTTGGCCTAGCAGAAAGCCCGATTGGCACACAAGTGAATCAGACCCCAGGCAGGGCTGCTTTCACCAGGCTAGGCTAACCTGTTTTTAGCTGTTTTTAGCTAGTTAGCTAACCACTTCTCGTCGGACATCATGACTCCATCCCCGACGTGTGTCAGCTGTTTGTCCCTCCTTAAGAAGGTTTCTGAGTTGGAAGTGAGACTCTCCAACCTCTATAAGATTCGGGAGGCTGAAGACCACCTAGACACTATAATTCTCGGGAAAACATCGGCCCCAGCAACCGTCTCTCAGCAAGCAGAGACGGCTACTTACCTGGGTGAATTCAGCACATCACCATCCACTTCCACCCCTGCTCCGGTCTCTTCAGCTGTCCAGGACCCCAGCAATAAACCCTGGACCTTGGTTGAACCAACTAGCAAGCATCGGCGGTTGACTAGACACGGTTGTGCTTCCTCTCTCCCCTTGCTACTGGAAAACAGATTCGACATCCTTTCCCTGGAAGATTTTCCCCACCTGGAAGTCGATCATCCTCCCATGGCCGCCCCTCCTCTTCCTCCTCCTCCTTCAGCAGCAGCCCAAATCCGCAAGCCCCGGATTAAAACCATTTTAGTTGTGCCAAACTATACACCAGCTCCAAAAAGAAGAGAGCGCATCACCCCGCCACCACAACAACATCATTGCCAAAATTATCCCCCATTTCAGAAACCACCAGCAAGCCCCCCCAGACAACGTTGGTAATTGGTGACTCGATTATGAGGAACATCAGAAGCAGGTACTGTGTCACAATTTTTTTTCCTGGGGCTAAAGTGTCAGACATCGGGGCTCTTATCCCTGACCTGTTAAATGAATATCCCCACGTTAAAACTGTCATTGTCCATGTTGGATGCAATAACATCCCAGATGAAGCGTCGGAAATTTTAAAGAGTGACTTCAAGAGCCTTCTGTCCACTCTTATGAACTGTGGCAGATGTGTATTTACTTCTGGGCCCCTGGCCCCTTTTAGACGAGGTTGCAATTATTTTAGCAGAACTCTCAGTCTTAATACCGGTTGTATTCTACATGTCCTACTTTTAACATTGGTTTTGTAGACAATTTCAACCTGTTTTGGAACCGCCCACTGTTTATGAGGCCAGATGGCATCCATCCAAATAGACTTGGTGCACGCCTAAAAATAACGTACCCAAAGTAAATCAAAAGCTGTTCTACAACCCTCTTCCTCATTGTCAGATGAACATGACGCTGGTCCGCTTGTTACGGACTCGTGGTTCTGGTCACGCGACCCGGTCAAACCATAATTCCATTATTGCGGTTTTGCGCTTCCATGATTGCGGTTTTGGCGAACGATTTTTCAAAACAAATAAGAACAGTAGTAAGAAAAAAAGACTGGCGAACGTGTGTGTGTCACCCAGCGGCTCAGACAAAACAGATTTTATGCAAGGGACGCACGCTTTCGAACTTCTGTGCTCCAATTGGCTGGCTGTATTCGCAGCCGTTGGTAGGCGGGTCCTTCTTGCTAGGTTTTCAGTCATTGGTTCTTCAAGGTTTCAGAAACCCAATTCAAGGCTCTTATTAGTCGAATGAGAGGTCAATCACATCTAAACCAATCAAAGCACTCCTTTGGCTTTCTGTTCGCGGCTGTGTCTGTAGTTGAAGAACAGAAATGCAGCTTTTTTATTCAGTGCGCTCTAGGACGAAGCACCCTCGTGCGCCCTTGTGCGCCCTCATGTGCCCTCGTGCGCTCTAGGACGTGGTACACCGGAGTGCAAGAGGTTCAGGGACAATCTGTTCTATTCCATTCAGCGTTTTTTAGTACAGTGACTGAATTTTGATGCGTTTATTCACCCCGAAGTTCCTGGGTCTGCCAACCAGCCCCTCCTTGTTTCCACTTCTCATATTAATCCTATTAATCCAAATAATCTTCACTGTTTAGATCAGCCTTCAGTTCATAACCCCATAGAGGTTGTGTCTGTCTCCCGTTACCCAAAATATTATAACCCAAGACAAATTCAACATAACTTGATAAATTCACGCCTCTCTGCAGCTCCTCTTCATCTGCCACCCCTCAACTTAGCCCCTGTCTTCCCCCTCAGAGAACCTTTGTCTACTCCCCCCACAGTTAATAAAAATATAATGTATAAACATCCTAAAGTGATGAAACAAAAAGTTGGTAAAACTCAAACACCACATCTCTAAATTTAATGATTCGGCCTCTCTTCTTCCTCCTCATAATTTAAAAATTAAATGCGGTTTGTTAAATATTAGGTCTCTAACTCCCACGTCTCTACTAGTTCATGATCTATTAATTGAACATCAGATTGATTTAATATCCCTTACAGAGACTTGGTTAGGGCAAGATGATTATGTTGGTTTAAATGAATCAACTCCCTCTGGTTATCGAAACTATCATAATCCTAGAAGTTCTGGTTGTCGAGGAGGAGTAGCAGCAATTTACCATTCTAAATTACTAGTTAATATAAAGCGAAAAACCTGTTTCAGTTCCTTTGAGAGCCTGGTCCTCACTATGAGGCATGTTAGCAATCTTAGCTTAAACCCAGTTTTCTTTGTCATAGTCTACTGTCCTCCCTCAGCCTACTCAGAGTTTTTATCTGATTTTGCCAAATTTTTAGCTGATTTAGTGCTGAAATCAGATAGAATAATTATAGTAGGGGATTTTAATATACATGTTGATGTAGATAGTGACTGTCTTAATAAGGCATTCAATTCAATATTAGACTCAATAGGGTTTTCCCAGAAAGTAAAAAATTCTACCCATTATCTCCACCATACATTGGACCTTGTTCTGACTTATGGTATAGAAATGGAAAACCTGGTAGTGTCTCCTCATAATCCTGTACTGTCAGACCATTGTCTGTTAACTTTTGATTTCACTATTTCTGATTATTTGACTCCTAAAGAAAAATAATACTATAGCAGATGTCTTTCAGATGATGATGTTTCCAAATTTTTGCAGATTGTTTCCTCTATACCATGTGTCAACACAACGGAAATAATAGATGGAGAGCTTGCTCCTTCCGTAATTGATAGCATGGTAGATAGTGTTACAGCCTCTCTGCATCAGACTCTAGACTTGGTGGCCCCTTTAAAAAAGAAAAAGTCTAATCAGAGATTTTTAACCCCTTAGTTTAACACAGAAACTCATAGCTTGAAACAGAAGACTCGTCAATTAGAAAGAAAATGGCGTTCTACTAATTTAGATGAATTCTATTTAGCGTGGAGAAACCATCTCCTAATTTATAAAAAATCTCTTAGAAAAGCTAGAACAAGTTACTACTCTGCATTAATAGAAGAGAATAAGAATAATCCCAGGTTTCTTTTCAACACTGTAGCCAGGCTGACAAAGAGTCAGGACTCTGTCAATCCTTGCATCCCCCTAGAGCTTACTAGTCAGGACTTTTTGAATTTTTTCAATCATAAAATTTTATCTATTAGAGATAAAATCAATCAGATTCTTCCCATCGTAAACTTAAGTACAGCAACTATTACAACAACTTCAATTGATATCTGGATAAGTTTACTCCAACTGACCTTTTAGAGTTAGATAAAATAATCTCCTCATCTAAGCCTTCAACTTGTCTTTTAGACCCTATTCCTTCCAGGTTATTTAAAAAAGTCTTCCCATTTATTGGAAGCTGTATTCTTCAAATAATCAATTCTTCTTTAACTTTAGGTCATAGTACCGCAGGCTTTTAAAATTGCTGTAATTAAACCCTTACTTAAAAAGCCAACACTCGATCCAGGAGTTTTAGCCAACTATCGACCAATCTCTAATCTGCCTTTCATTTCAAAAATCTTAGAAAGAGTTGTTGCTACGCAATTATTTGACCACTTGCAGAAAAATGGTTTATTTGAAGAGTTTCAATCTGGGTTTAGAATTCATCATTGTACTGAGACAGCCTTAGTGAAGGTCACTAATGACCTTCTTATCGCATCTGATAATGGACTCATTTCTGTACTTGTCCCTTTAGATCTTAGTGCAGCTATTGATACTATCAATCATGATATTCTACTTGATAGATTAGAACACTTTGTTGGACTAAATGGAACTTCCCTGCAGACTTCAGTTTGTTCATATCAATAATGAGTTTTCTTCCAACTATAAGCTCAGTCGTGGAGTTCCACAGGGATCTGTGTTAGGCCCTACTCTTTTTAGTTTATGCTTCCGTTAGGTAACATCATTAGAAAGCACTGTATACATTTTCATTGTTACACAGATGACACACAATTATACCTGTCAATGAAGCCCGATGATTGTAATCAGTTACCCAAGATAGATGCCTGTCTTAAGGAAATCAAAGCTTGGATGACTGAAGTCATCCTTGTTGGTCCCAAACACCTTAGAAATACAGTTAGGCCCAGAAATATTTGGACAGTGACACAATCTTCATGATTTGGGCTCTGGATGCCACCACATTGGATTTGAAATGAAACAACTACAACGGAATTGAAGTGCAGACTTTAAGGTTTAATTCAAGGGGTTGAACAAAAATATATGATTAAACATGTAGGAATTGTAGCTATTTTTATACAAACGTTCCTCATTTCAGGGGCTCAAAAGTAATTGGACAAATAAACATAACCCTAAGTAAAATGTTGCTTTTCAATATTTTGTTGAGAATCCTTTGCAGGCAATGACTGCCTGAAGTCTGGAACCCATGGACATCACCAAACGCTGGGTTTCCTCCTTTGTGATGCTTTGCCAGGCCTTTACTGCAGCTGTCTTCAGTTGTTGCTTGTTTGTGGGTCTTTCTGCCTTAAGTTTTGTCTTGAGAAAGTGAAATGCATGCTCGATTGGGTTGAGATCTGGTGATTGACTCGGCCATTGCAGAATATTCCACTTCTTTGCTTTAAAAAACTCCTGGGTTGCTTTTGCAGTATGTTTTGGATCATTGTCCATCTGTACATGAAGTACCGTCCAATCAACTTTGCTGCATTTAGCTGAATCTGAGCAGAAAGTATATCCCTATACACTTCAGAATTCATCCGGCTGCTTCTGTCTTTTGTCACATCATCAATAAACACAAGTGACCCAGTGCCATTGGAAACCATGCATGCCCATGCCATCACACTGCCTCCACCATGTTTTACAGAAGATGTGGTGTGCTTTGGATCATGAGCAGTTCCAATTCTTCTCCAAACTTTCTTCTTCCCATCATTCTGGTACAGGTTGATCTTAGTCTCATCTGTCCAAAGAATGCTGTTCCAGAACTGGGATGGCTTCTTCAGGTGTTTTATGGCAAAGTCAATTCTGGCCTTTCTATTTTTGAAGCTGATTAATGGTTTGCACCTTGTGGTGAATCCTTTGTATTTACTCTCATGAAGTTTTCTCTTTATGGTAGACTTAGATACTGATACACCTACTTCCTGGAGAGTGTTCTTCACTTGAGTGGATGTTGTGAAGGGACCATGAAAAGGATTCTGCGATCATCCACCACTGTTGTCTTCCGTGGACATCGAGGCCTTTTTGAGTTCCCAAGCTCACCAGTGCACTCTTTTTTTCTCAGAATGTACCAAACTGTTGATTTGGCCACTCCTAACATTTCTGCTATTTCTCTGATGGATTTCTTCTTTTTTTTCAGCCTCAGGATGGTCTGTTTCACCTCCATTGAGAGCTCCTTTGACCGCATGTTGTGTGTTCACAGCAACAGCTTCCAAATGCAAACGCCACACCTGGAATCAACTCCAGACCTTTTAACTGCTTAATTGATGACAGGTTAACGAGGGAAGAGCCTATTTTTTTTTTTTTTTGCAGCCTTCTGAGTCAATTGTCCAATTACTTTTGGTCCCTTGAAAAAGAGCCCGCTACGTATTAAAGAACTGTAATTCCCAAACCCTTGCTCCAATTTGGATGTGAATACTCTCAAATTACAGCTGAGAGTCTGCACCTTAAGCCCATATTGATTATATAATTGTATCCTGAATATGTTTTCATAAACAGCTAAAATAACAAAACTTGTGTCACTGTCCAAATATTTCTGGGCCTAACTGTACCTTTCCAAATCAAACTCTTAATTTGGATGCGGCTACTCTTACTCTGAATAGTTTGTGAGGAACCTTGGAGTTATTTTTGATTAAGATCTGTTTTTTAATTCACATATTAAATTTGTTTCTAAGACTGCCTTCTATCATTTGTGTAATATTGCCAAGATTAGGAGCATCTTGTCTCTGAGTGATGCCGAAAAATTTATCCACGCTTTTGTTAGCTCTAGATTAGATTATTGTAACTCGTTATTATCAGGTTGTCCTAAGATATCTTTAAAAAGTCTTCAGTTGATCCAGAATGCTGCAGCAAGAGTTTTAACAGGTACTACAAAGAGAGATCATATCTCTCCGGTTCTGGCCTCCCTTCATTGGCTTCCCATAGAGTTTAGAATTAAGTTTAAAATCCTTCTTCTCACTTACAAAGCTCTTAATAATCAGGCCCCTTCTTATATAAAAGATCTGATATGCCCCTATCATCCTAACAGAGCACTACGCTCACAAAATGCTGGATTACTTGTAATACCTAGAATCTCCAAAAGTACAAGGGGAGGCAGAGCCTTCTGCTATCAAGCTCCCTTCCTGTGGAACCAGTTACCAATTTAGGTTCAGGAGTCAGACTCGAGCTCTGTTTTTAAGAATAGGGTAAAAACCTTCCTCTTCAATATAGCCTACAATTAGGGAATGATCCTGTGTCTTTTAACCCTCCCTTTTTTGCTGTTAATAGATTTAGACTGCCGGGTGACCTCCAGTAATGTACTCGGCTTCTCTCTGTTAATGTTTGCTCTCTACATGTCTGTTCTTTTCATCTTCTCTATCCCCTCACCCCCCAGCCAGTCGCAGTAGATGACTGCCCCTCCCTGAGCCTGGTTCTGCTAGAGGTTTCTTCCTGTTAAAAGGGAGTTTTTCCTCTCCACTTTCGCCAAGTGCTTGTTCACAGGGGATCGCCTGATTGCTGGGGTCTTTTCTGCAATAGTGGGGTTTCCCCTACATTTGAAAGTGCTATGAGATGACTTCTGTTGTGATATGGCGCTATATGAATAAAGTTGAATTGAATTGAACTGAATTGAATTGAACTGAGTCTTAAATTGATTTAAAAACTCCTTAATACTATTAAAGTTGGCATAGAGACTCCTACTATTAATGTGTATTATTATCAGTGTCTGATCCGAGTTCATAATTCCATTTAATTGTTGTTCATCATAATAAGTACATTTATTGTTAATATGATTAAAGTAGTTGTTATCTGGGTCGATATCACCTAAAATATCTTGTAGCAGCTGTTCGGTATTTACAAAGGTTTCAGCTTCAATTTGACCTAATACACTTCCATTATTAAATGAGAAAGGATGATTGGTTAAAGTTCTGATCATAAGTTGTGTCAACAATGTAGCCTACACCATAAAGAAAAAAAGGAAAAAAAAAAACCAAGAAAAAAAAAACACAAAAATGTCCATTCATAATGTAACTGCACTGTTATTCGTGCATAAGAGTTCAGGTTTAAATTTGTCTAATTCCTCCATATCTCTAATCATTATTACTTTAGCTTCTTCTGAAATGCCAAGCAGTTTTATCCACACCTTACAGGTCTTTGTCCATGTCAATTGTATTTTTTCCTGTTTTCTGAGAGCCCTGGCTGTCTAGCTATTTCAGCGTTCTTTTTTGTTAAATGTTCATTTACATAGACAGCCGTTCCTCTCAGTTTTCTTGCTTGTCGCAGAAGATCAGTTTTTGCTTTTCTGTTGACAGATCAGATGATAATCACTGGTTTTCCTTTACTGTCTTTTCTAGGTAACATGTGGCAAGCCAAAATAGTCTTATTGTCCACAACAATGTTTTTAGAGTTGTAAAAATTTAATACCTACTGCTCAAGAGTGTGTGATTCTCCCAATGTCTCATCCTCCCCATCCTAGTTATCAACTTCAGCTGTCACACGTGCATAGGAGCGGTGTCTGGTGTTAAGACAATGACATAATCCATTCTTGTATATTGTTCTAATTCATCCACACATCTTTCTAAGAAATTTTCTTGTCTTTTTCCATAATTTCAGCCTTTAATTTACGCACTTGCTCCATAAGGCCAATAAGCAGAGTTTGTTGTTTTGCTATCTTAGATATTTCTTCAGACATAAAATTTAGTGAGAGTTTGATCTCCTCCAACTCCTCTCCATTTGTCACTTACATGGATAGAATCATAGTCATCAAATCGATCTCAGTATGTTTGTTTTGTTTTTTTTTAATTTAAGTTTTTGTAAAGGGTATACAGGTCATTACAGCATTGCATTGTTTACATTTTCATCACACGTTCCCTTATATTTTGCTATTTGATAACATTGGTAGAATAGTTATTACAACACCCCCTTTTTTTAAAGTGAAAGAAAAAGTGAAATTAAAGAGAATTAAATTTAAAAAACAAACAAACAAAAAAAACCGAATAAACAAACAAACAGAACAGCAAAAAACAAACAAACAGAAAATTAAGTAATTAAAAGTAAAAGAGCATCTGAGTAGCATTGGAACAAAGAGTGGGACCATCATTGAAATGGTATTTGTCAAAGATTAGATCTAATGGAAGACACATATGCGATCCAGGGTTGCCAAAAGTTCATGAACCCATCCATGTCCTGTCTCAGTGCGAATGTCAACTTTTCCATCGAGTAAATGTCTTGAATCACGTTAATCCAATCTTCAGGTGTAGGACAGTCCTTCAGCATCCATTTTTTAGTTAGGGCTTTTTTACTTGCCAATATTAAAACATTGAATAAGTATTTATCTCCTCGTCTTTCCAGTGAGTCCGGTAGTAAACCCAAATACAAAGTTATAAAAGAAAAGGGAACTGTTATTTTGAATATTTTCCCCAATATTGTCTGTACATTGGTCCAATATTGGTGGATAACTGGGCATGACCAAAACACATGAAAATGATTTGCAGTCTTTTCACCACACAAGCACCAACAGTTCAACCTCTTATGGGTAAATTTGTTTTGTGCAGGTGTTCTGAAAAATCTTACCAAATTTTTCCATCCAAATTCTCTCCACTGCAGGGATGAGGTACTTTTCCATTGCTGTCTATTTAGCTTTTCCCATATTTCCAATTGTAAAGTGAAATTCCCCTCTTTTTCCCATCTCTCTTTTATATATAAGATAAGATAAGATAAGCCTTTATTAGTCCCACAATGGGGAAATTCCAGGATTGCAACAGCATAGGGATAGCAACACTCAGAGCAACAATCAGAAGGCAAGAAAAAACAACATCTAGTAAACATATGTCCATATTACTATAAATGTATATATATAGACACAGTGCAGAGCATTGTGGCTGGTGGATGTGCAGCAGAAAGTCTAAGCTCTCTCTCCGCGGATGCAGCGGGCCAGCTGGAAGTCTTTGGGCATGATGGTGACCCCCTTAGCGAAGAAGAGACCACCAGGTGGGTCTCGCTGGTCTCCTGCAGAGCCATGACGGCGAAACTCAGGAAACGCAGGACGGTCTTGAAGTCCTGAGCGATCTCCCTCACCAGGCGCTGGACGGGCAGCTTACGGATGAGCAGCTCCGTGGATTTCTGGTAGCGACGGATCTCTCTCAGAACCACGGACCTGTGACGGCGAGGCCTCTTCACTCTGCCGGTGGCCAGAGCGCCTCTCCGAGCAGCCCTGTGGCTAGCTGTCTCCTGGGGGGCTTCTTCCTCCAGTAGATTTTACGGGTGGTCTGCTTGGTTGTGATATGATGTGTTGTCTCCTTTTAAGTCTTGAAGACCTTGGTATATTTTAGAAATGTATCTGATCCCTGGGATCCCTTTATATGCCATTAAGAAGACCTTCAGAACACCTGACTGGGCCCTTTCCAAATCCTCCTTTTTAAGTATATTGTTTATGTGGTGTCTAAGCTGAAAGAACCTGTAAAGGTCTTGATTTATTAGACCTTGTTTTTTCAAATCTTCAAAACTTCTTAAAGTTTGCCCCTTAAAGAAATCGTAATATTTTATCAGCCCTTTCTCTTTCCACTCTTTAAATCTAGTGTCTGTTTTATTGGGGGTAAAGTCTTGATCATAGGCAATCCATTGCAGAAGTCGATAGGGCTCTTTAGCTTGATTCTCTCGGACTATCTTAAACCAAATTTTTAGCGGGGTCTCTATCCACGGGTTAGTGTTATTCAAGAGTTTAGGTAAGGCATTGTTCCCTATTATCGCCTGTAGGGGGATGTCACTTGTTATTTGGCATTCCATCTCCTTCCATTGTGCAGTGTAGACTGGGTTACATATCTCTACTAAAGTTTTAATTTGTGCAGCTATAAAATAGTCCCTGATATTTGGCAGCGCGAGCCCACCTTTGTCTTTGTTTAGCTGTAGGGTTCTATATCTGATTCTAGGTCTCTTGCCCTGCCATATGAATCTTGAGATCCTTCTGTCTAGCTCCTGCCATGTTTTTTTGGGGGGTTCTACCGGTATTGTTTGGAAAAGGTATAGAAGACGTGGGAGTATATTCATTTTGACTGCTTCAATTCTTTGTGCAGTACCTAAGAATGGTATCATATTCCATCTTGCTAGGTCAGATTTTATTTTTGTCACCAGTGGATCATAGTTTAGTGTTATAATTTTGTTGAGTTTTTTCGGGATATTGATCCCCAGATATTTCATAGATTCCAACTCCCAGTTAGTTTTGAGTTCACTTAGTGAATAATGATTTGGGTCATAGTTGAATGTTAAAACTTGGGTTTTATGCATGTTTAATTTGTACCCCGATAAATCTCCATACTCTGAAAAAACTGAGATTAGTTCTGGTAAAGAAGTGTCTGGTTGCCCTAGGTATATTAAAATGTCATCAGCAAAGAGTACTATTTTATGTTCCTTCTGACCAAGTGTAATACCTTGAATTTTTTGATTTTGTCTTATCCATTGGCTCAGAGGTTCTATGAAGATTGCAAAGAGCAGTGGAGACAGGGGGCAGCCTTGACGACATCCTCTTTCCGGCTCAAAAGATGATGATAAATTACCGTTAATCCTTATTTTAGCTGTTGGTTTTTTATATAATGCCTGTATAGTTCTAATGAAGTTGTTATGAAAATTGAAACTGGAAAAGATTCTATATAGGAAAGACCAGTCAACCGAATCAAATGCTTTTTCAGCATCTAATCCCAATATGACTGCATTTAAGTTATATTTTGTTATATGATGAATTATGTGTAAAGTGCGTCGAATGTTGTCTTGTGTCTGTCTTTGTCTTATAAAACCTGTTTGGTCTAAGTGAATTAAGTCTGTCAGTATGTTTTCTAACCTTTTGGCAAGGATAATGGTAAAAAGCTTATAGTCCTGATTTAATACACTGATTGGTCTGTAGTTGGAGCATTCTAGTTTATCCTTTTCAGGTTTAGGTATAACTGCAATGACCCCTTCTCTCCAGGAGGGGGGGATTTCTCCTGTGTGGAGGACATAGTTAAATGTTTTCAAGAGGAGAGGAGATAGTTGCTGTTTAAAGGTTTTGTACCATTCTGCTGTATAGCCATCTGCTCCTGGGGATTTGTTAGCTTTAAGTTTCATAATTGCTTTTTCCAATTCTTTAGGTTGTATTTCTGACAGTAGTGTTTTATTTTGTGATTCTGTAAGTTGGGGAAGGTGTAATGTGTTTAGGAATGTCTCGGATGCGTTTTTATGTTTTTTGTGGGAGTATAAGTTCTTGTAGTAATTCTCGAAGCTTTTAAGAATATCCTGAATTCTGAATTTTATTTCCTTTGATACTGGGTCTCTGATTTTGTAGATTGCTCTTTCTGTTTGTTGTTTCCTCAATTTATAGGCTAGTAATTTTGCCGATTTACTGCCTGCTTCATAGTGTTTTTGTTTCAGAAATGTAAGTTTCTTCTGGATTTCTATTGTGTAGATCTCATTTATTTGATTTTTAATTTCTTTAATCTTGAGCGAGCCATTAGAATGAGTGTTGTCTTTGTGTTCTTTTTCTAGGTTCTTGAGTTCTGACTCTAGTGTGATTAGTTTTTCTTGTCTCAGTTTCTTTTGGGTTGCCAGTTTTGCAATAATTTTTCCCCTTATTACAGCTTTGCACGCATCCCACAGTACTAAAGGGGATACTTCTCCATTATTGTTTTCTTCCAAATATTTGAAAATATCTGATTCCAATTCATCTTTCAGTGGTCCTTTCAGGACATTTGAATTCAACCTCCAGGAAAATGTATTATTTGTGTATTTTTGGATGTTTAAGTCCATATAGATCGGACTGTGGTCAGAGGGATCCATCAGTCCTATTTTACATGTTTTTACTCTTCCAATGTCTCTATTAAACATAAAAAAGTAATCAATCTTTGAGTAAGATGAATGTGGCGTTGAATAAAAAGTATAATCTTTTACATTGGGGTTGAATTCCCTCCATATGTCACAGATTCCCATTTCTTTTAGTAGCATCCGAGTTTTCCTATTTTGAGTGTTATTTTGATGTGAAGAATTACCTGTTGCATCCCAGTATGGATTCAGTCTTAGATTGAAGTCTCCACCACATATCACTAAACCTTGGGCTTTAGTTATCATTAGGTCAAATACATTTTTATAAAATTTCCATTTAGCCCCTGGTGGTGCATATACATTCAGCAGGGTGATATCTTCTCCCTCTAGCCGCCCAATTACCAAACTGTACCTCCCTTCTTTATCTTTGTGTTCTGATTTTTTTTCAAATGTAATTTTGGTTGATATCAATGTCGCTACTCCCCTCCTCCTCCCTGATTTATATGAAGATGAAGAGATCATTTTAAACCCTTGTCTATTGAGTTTAGTGTGTTCCACGTCTGTTAGGTGGGTTTCTTGTAAAAATATTATTTCTGCTTTGTCTTTTTTCATTTTGCGTAGAATCTTGGATCTTTTAACTGGATTCAGGATCCCTTTTACATTATATGAGGCTATTTTGGTTACACCCTGTTTCTCCATTGTATTTTCTTATTTAGCATAACAGTGCCTCCTCATGGATCGTCACCTTATCGTGGTGGGGGGGTTTGCGTGCCCCAGTGATCCCAGGAGCTATGTTGTCCGGGGGCAATTTGCCTCTGATAGGGTCTCCCAAGACAAACTGGTCCTGGGTGAAGGGCCAGACTAAGAACGATCCAACAGACTCTCATGATAAATTGTATATCAAGGATTCAGTGTACCCCACCCGGTATGGGGTTACCGGGGCCCTACCCTGGAGCCAGGCCTGGGGGAGGGGCTCGAAGGCTAGTGTCTGGTGGCCGGGTTTCCACCCATGGGACCCGGCCGGGCTCAGCCCGAAGGAGTTACATGGGTCCGCCCTCCAGTGGGTTCACCACCTGCAGGAGGGATCATGGGGGTCCGGTGCTATGTGGATTAGGTGGCGGTCAAAGGCGGAGACCTTGGTGGACTGATCCCAAGCTTTCTAAACTGGCTTTTGGTACGTGGAATGTCATCTCTCTGGTGGGGAAGGAGCCTGAGCTGGTGTACGAGGTTGAGCGATACCGGCTAGATATAGTCGGCCTCACCTCAACACACAGCTCCGATTCCGGAACCAGTCTCCTGGAGAGGGGCTGGAGCTTGGCCTTTTCTGGAGTTGCCCCGGGCGAGAGGCGACGAGCAGGGGTGGGTATTCTTGTATCGCCCCACCTTGCTGCCTCTATATTGGAGTTTTCCCCGGTGGACGAAAGGGTTGCTTCCCTACGCCTTCGGGTTGGGAAACAGGTCCTGACCATCATTTGTGCCTATGCACCAAATGATGTTTCAGAGTACCCACCCTTTTTGGAGTCTGTGACTCGGGTGCTGGAGGGTACTCCTCCTGGAGACTCCATTGTCCTAACGGGGGACTTCAATGCGCATGTGGGCAACGACAGTGAAACCTGGAGAGGGATGATTGGGAGGAACGGCCTGCCCGATCTGAACCCGAGTGGTGTTCAGTTATTGGACTTCTGTGCTAACCACAGTCTGTCCATAATGAACACCATGTTCAAGCATAAGGGTGTCCATATGTGCACCTGGCACCAGGACACCCTAGGTCGCAGGTCGATGATCGATTTTGTTATCGTATCATCAGACCTGCGACCGTATGTCTTGGACACCCGAGTAAAGAGAGGTGCAGAGCTGTCAACTGATCACCACCTGGTGGTGAGCTGGATCCGATGGCAGGGGAGGAAGCCATTCAGACCTGGTAGACCCAAATGTATAGTGAGGGTGTGCTGGGAGCGTCTGGCTGAGGCCCCTGTCCGGGAGGTCTTCAACTCCCACCTCCGGAAGAACTTCAACCACATTCCGAGGGAGTCTGGAGACATGGAGTCTGAATGGGCCATGTTCTCCACCTCTGTTGTTGAAGCGGCGGCCCAGAGCTGTGGCCGCAAGGTGGTCGGTGCATCTCGTGGTGGCAACCCCTGAACCAAGTGGTGGACACCAGTGGTGAGGGGGGCCATTAAGCTGAAGAAGGAGTCCTATCAAGCTTGGTTGGCTTGTGGGACTCCCGAAGCAGCTGAGGTGTACCGGCAGGCCAAGCAGAGTGCAGCTCGGGTGGTTGCTGAAGCAAAAACGCGGGTATGGGAGGAGTTCGGTGAGGCCATGGAACAAGACTTTCGGTCGGCTTCAAAGAGATTCTGGCAAACTGTTCGGCGGCTCAGGAGGGGAAAGCAGCTCCCCGTCCACACTGTGTATGGTGCGGATGGGACACTGTTGACTTCAACTGGGGATATCTTCGGGCGGTGGAAGGAATACTTCGAGGATCTCCTCAATCCCACTGATACGCCTTCCACAGAGGAAGCAGGGTTTGGGGACGAGGGGGATGACTCGCCTATCACAGGGGCTGAGGTCGCCAAGGTGGTTAAAAATCTCCTTGGTGGCCGGGCCCTGGGGGTGGACGAGATTCGCCCTGAGTACCTCAAGGCCCTGGATGTTGTTGGGTTGTCATGGTTGACACGCCTCTGCAACATTGCGTGGAGGTCGGGGGCAGTGCCTTTGGCATGGCAAACCGGGATGGTGGTTCCTCTCTTCAAAAAAGGGGACTGGAGGGTGTGCTCCAACTTTAGAGGGATCACACTCCTCAGCCTCCCTGGGAAGGTCTATGCCAAGGTACTGGAGAGGAGAGTCCGGCCGTTGGTCGAACCTTGGATTCAGGAGGAGCAATGTGGTTTACGTCCTGGCCGTGGGACATCAGATCAGCTCTTTACCCTCTCGAGAATTCTTGAGGGTTCGTGGGAGTTTGCCCAACCAGTTTACATGTGTTTCGTGGACTTGGAGAAGGCATTTGACCGCGTCTCTCGTGGATTTTTGTGGGGGGTGCTTCGGGAGTATGGGGTATCGGGCTTGTTGTTACGAGCTATTCGGTCTCTGTACGACCGTTGTGAGAGTTTAGTTCGTATTGCCAACACTCGGTCGGAGTCATTCCCAGTGAGAGTTGGACTCCGCCAGGGCTGCCCTTTGTCACCGATCCTGTTCATAATTTTTATGGACAGGATTTCTAGGCGCAGCCAGGGAATGGAGGGTGTCATGCTTGGTGACCACAGGATCTCATCTCTGTTGTTTGCAGATGATGTTGTCCTGTTGGCTTCATCCAGCAATGACCTACAGCTCTTGCTGGGACGGTTTGCCGCTGAGTGTGAAGCGGCTGGGATGAGAATCAGCACCTCCAAGTCCGAGTCCATGGTCCTCAGCCGGAAAAAGGTGGATTGTCCTCTCCGGGTTGGGGACAGGCTCCTGCCCCAAGTGGAGGAGTTTAAGTATCTTGGGGTCTTGTTCACGAGTGAGGGGAAAATGGAGCGAGAGATCGACAGACGGATTGGAGCAGCATCTGCAGTGATGCGGACGTTGTACCGGTCTGTTGTGGTGAAGAGGGAGCTTAGTTCTAAGGCAAAGCTGTCGATTTACCAGTCAATCTACGTTCCTACTCTCACCTATGGTCACGAGCTTTGGGTAATGACCGAAAGAACGAGATCGCAGATACATGCGGCTGAAATGAGCTTTCTCCGTAGGATTGCTGGACTCACCCTCAGAGATAGGGTGAGGAGCTCAGTCATCCGGGAGAGGCTCAGAGTAGAACCGCTGCTCCTCCACATTGAAAGGAGTCAGTTGAGGTGGTATGGGCATCTGATTAGGATGCCTCCTGGACGCCTCCCACTTGAGGTGTTTCAGGTACGTCCCACTGGGAGGAGACTCCGGGGCAGACCCAGGACTCGGTGGAGAGACTATGTCTCCCAGCTGGTCTGGGAATGCCTTGGTATCCCCTCTGAAGAGCTGGAGCAGGTGGCTGGGGAGAGGGAAGTCTGGGCTTCTCTGCTTGAACTGCTGCCTCCGCGACCCGGACCTCCGGAAAAGCGGTAGAAGATGGATGGATGGATGGAGTATAACAGTGTGGTGGCCCTCTTTTTTGCTACTCAGAAACTGAAAGAACATTAAGAACATAAAAAACATTAAGAACATTGTGTACGAGACATTAAAACAAAAAACTGTCAAAAAAACTTCCTGAGCTGGGGTCTCTTTAAAGACCCTGTAAGAGCCCTGATGGAGTGTAGGCTCTGAGGAAAATTCCTCAAACTCTGTTACATGTTGAGGGCCCTCTCTTACCCCTGTAAGTTGTCCCATGTTTTTATCGTGAATTTCAGATCCCAATCCGAATTTGTAATGATTTTTTTTTTTTTTTTTTTATGCCTATACCCTATGAGATTGTGTGCACCCTCCCACCCCCATCACAGCAAACATTCACTCTAATACAGTATTTGTTAGTGTGGGGAGAACATGTGGGTCATTGTTACATTTCTATTTTAACAAGATTATTTTTCCCCTTTAAATTAAGAAGACATTTGTTTCTAATGCTATAACTGCTCCATGAAAGGTTTTACCACATGCTGATTCTGCATCTCCTTTAATGTTTGTTACCTTGTAGGAGGGGGGATGGAAGTGCAGAATGACTGAAAAGAGAAAAAAACCCAAAAAGGTCGCTATTCCTTCCTGGAACTGGAAAGCTTATCTTTGTAGCTCTGGGGCTGGGTTTCCCGCTGCTGGCCCGTGGATTTAGAAGGTCTTTGAGTGGACCACGTTTGAGCTCTGATTTTCTTGCTCAGATTCGCTGCGGGTTTAAACACCGTTACCGGGAGCCCTCTTCTTGCCATGTCAATTGTTGCTTCTTCCGCTGAATTGTAGAGACATGACTCTTCACCGTAAAAGACCCTTAACTTCGCCGGAAATGGCGTCTGAAAGCGTAGATTCTTTTCCCGTAGAACCTTTTTGGCGTCGTTATATTCCCGTCGCTTTTTAAGAACCTCAGGGGCGTAATCGTGCTCCACGAAGACTTTTCTTTCTTGATGCATAAATCCTTTTTTCTGCCAAGCCCGTCTTACAACCTCTTGTTTTATTTTGAAATCGAAGAATCTTACCAACACTGAACGCGGGGGCGCCTCTGCCGTTGGCTTTGCGGCTAATGTACGATGGACCTTTTCTATTTTCAAATCGGTGGTTTGTGGAATATCCAACTTCTCTCTCAATAAGGATTCAACGCATTCCGCCACTGTGTTGAAACTATCTTCAGCTCCTTCTTTCAGACCGTGAATTCTGATGTTATCTCGTCTCTGTCTTCCTTCTTGGTCGGTTAGCTTAGCCTCCAGCCTTGACTGTTTTCTGTGTAAATCCAGCATAGAATCTTCAAGCACTTTTACTCTTTCTTCAGCTTCCAAGATTCGGCTTTCGGCCTGGTCCATTCTGCTGTTCGTCCTTTTTAGTTCCTCTCTGAATTCATGAAATTCAGCCCGAAATCGTCGTAATTCATCATATAGCGATTTCAGGCTAACCTTTTTGTTAGCTAGGCCCAGCTCTTCGTCTCCTGAATGGAGGTCCTCGGGATCAGATTCTGCGGCCGCTGCGCGTCCTGACCTGGGGAATGTCAGTTTCTTCTGTTTTTGGTTAGGCATGGTGTTTTTGTCTTTTGATTTTTATTCTTCCAAAAATCCGTTAAGTCTGATTTTGAAGATGTTTTCCTTGGATTGGATCTGGGAGGTTCAGCGTTAAGTTGCTATCACCATGGCGTCCAGACCGGAAGTCCGATCTCAGTATGTTTGAATACTGAATCACCAAACATCTACCCTACACCTGTACACAGGTGTTCCACCAGGATCAATCCTGCACCCATTCGTATTCATGTTATACTGCATGTAAATGATTTTCCATGTGTATGTCCTAACACCACAGCTGATATTCTGTCAGATTTTGAACAATGAAGAATAACAATATTTCAGAATAAATCAAGTATTAAGGTGCATTCAGACCAAGTGTGAAGCGAATTTTCCACACAGTGCAAATACATACAAAGTCGATGGAAAGAGGCGAGCGAGCACACATGAATCACTTGGATTCGTATGTTTATGTCCAAGGCATAGCACTAGCTTGTAATGAGAGTGAGATTCTGCCATCATCGGAGTAAAAGTATCAACACTGGAGAGTAAACTAGTTTGAAAATGAGACTGACACTCACCTGGAGACAGATGGATCAGGAGTTCTGCAGCTGAATTTGAGTGTCGGAGTTTTTTACTCATGGACTTCTGCCGCAGACATGCTAACAACACTAGCAGGCTAGCAATGTAAACAACCCATCATCCAGGGGAAATTTTGGAGGCAGGAGCATTTTTTTTTTTTTTTTCAGGTGAGACCCTATCAGATAATGTAAACCGAAGCATGACGGTGTTTTGGGGATTTTCCACACCAGGTTGAACACAGCTGCAGAAGTTATAAAGGCAACTTCACCTGTCTGCACATCACTCAGATGGTGAATTCATGTCTTTTTGAGTATTTTCACTGAGTTAAAATGTAATTGCGCCATGTAAAAAAATTTGCCCGTTCACGTTTGGTCTGAACACACCTTTAATACGTTATTTTCTAATTTGATCTCCACTGTGTGTGTATGTATATACACACTACTCACAAAAAGTTAGGGATATTTGGCTTTGAAGCGAAATTTCAGGATGCACCTAAAATGCACTATAACCTTTACAGGCAAACTTAACTTGACCTTCTCTAACATTTTGAATGCACATGTCCAACTGTTCAATGTTTCAATACTTTTTGCATAACTTGCTGTTCTTTAACAAGGTGCTTAATGGCAAAATTCACAACAGGTGTTTGATCCATGAACTGACCAATAAATTTTGTGGTTCAATTAGAATTGGTATTTAAACAGTCCTCTTCATCATGCTGTTCACACTTTGATATCATGAGACCAAGATGACACCTAACAATTGATCAACAGTACCTCACCATTGCGAGGCTTCAAACAGGATGCTCTCAGAGGGAAGTGGCCACTGAGCTAAGGGTGTCACAGAGGGTTGTCTGTCTGCCTCTGTTGCAACCTGTCATCAGCAGGTTGCAACAGAGATAAAAAGAGACTGGAAGAGTCACAGAAAGGCATAGAAGTGGACATCCTTTAGCCACATCCCACGCTGATGACCGCGTCATTGTGAACTGTGCCCTGCGGAACCAGATGATGAATGCCACTGAACTCCAGGCACATTTAAGGGAGGTGAGAGGCACCCAAGTGTCACGTCAGACCATTTGAAACCATTTACATCAGCATGGTCTGCGTGCTAGATGATCTGTAAAGGTATCTGACCATACCACCAGGCACAGGTATCATCATCTTGCATGGGCCAGGGAGCATTTACGCTGGACAAGGGACCAGTGGGCCTCAATGCTGTTCTCTGATGAAAGTCAATTCATGTTGAGCAGAAATGATGGCCACCAATGATGTTGGAGACGTCAAGCAGAGCGCTATGCATCAGCCATTGTTGTCACCAGATGACCCTTTGGTGGTGGTGTTACAGTCTGGGCAGGTGTGTCTAGTCATTACAGAACTGCCCTACACCTTGTGAATGGTACAGTGACAAGCTGATACTACCTGAATAACATTATTAATCCAGTCATTGTGCCCCTGCATGAACAGCACAGGCCTAATTTCATCTTCATGGACGACAATGCTGCAGCTCATCGAGGTTGTATCATTAGGGGAACGGCTGCTGGAGGCTGGGGTACCTCAAATGGAGTGGCCTGCACTTTCTCCAGACCTGAATCCCATAGAAAAACTATGGGATCAGCTGAGTTGCTGTGTCGAGGCTCGTAGCCCTGCACCCCACAACCTCAATGACCTGAGGGTCACCCTTCAAGAAGAGTGGAATGCCATGCCTCAGCAGACAATAAGTCGACTTGTGAACAGCATGAGACATCACTGTCAAGCTGTAATTGATGCTCAAGAGCACATGACAAGTTATTGAGACACTGACATTTTTTGTTGTGGTATACCCACCACTGTTGTTGGCTTTTGTTTCAATAAATTGTTTGCGATGAGGAAATCACCATTGCATGCTTCTACTTAGATTCGCTACTTTCATGATATAATATCACTGTAGCGTGAATTTTCTACACTTTCCATAAATTTCACCCGAAAGCCAAATATCCCTAACTTTTAGTGAGTAGTATGTGTGTATATGTATGCATGTGTAGATATATACTGCATGTATATATATACATATATGTATATATACATGTGTGTGTGCACTTGCACACGCGCACACACATACACACACAAGCATTCATGTCAGGTCAGGCATTGGTTTGCTTGCTACCGGATAACCATGAAAACCGGTACTACCTGTCTCATGGGTCGGGCCGTCGGCGAATCAACCGGCAACCCCGCCCTTCCGAGGGTGTGGAGGGTAAAAGTGGGCATCCTGGTTGAACTAAAAACAATATCTGTCACAGGTCTGTGGTGGACCACTCCCAGTTACACAGGGTGAGACTGGACATCCTGGCAGATAAGCACATCTGTCGCAAGGTCTGTGGTGGACTTTTGCCAGTCAGTGCATCGTGACATGCACTACACAAAGAGCAGAGATAAACAAATCTATCATCTGGTCAGTCACTGCAACAGATACTGGAGTCAGTTTGTCTTGGCCTGTCCTTGCCACTGATAATACTTCTATCTGCCAAGAATGTGCCGCTAGTCCAGCAAAAGCTAGTGGTACTCAAATACTTTGCAAGCAGTTTCATGAAGTGGTCAATCAGAAAGCAACTTATACCGGCACAGACGTCGCCCCGGCCAACAAGGCCAGGAGTTCCTGGCAGCGGAGGGTGAAGGACAGAGCTGCGTGGAGGAATCTGGCCAGACCTAAATGAAACAGTCACTGTCGCCACCGACAGACTGCTATGATGATGATGTCCTAACACCTACACCTACATGTATGCAGATGATACTGTTATTTATGCACTTGGTAGATATAGATTGCTGATGAACTCACAAGCACTTTAGATTCATGTAAGAGCACGATTAAAGCAATCCTGTTTACAGCTAACAGTGTACAGCCAGATGTCTTTGCATCAAGGGAGAGCTTACAGGTTGTATCTGATTTCAAAGACCTCGTACTTGTTGTAGTTTCTAAACTTACTTTCAAGACTCGGGTGAAGAAAGTCTATAACAGAGTCAGATTTAATCTTTCATGTCAAATGAGACAGCTAAGATGTACATGCACTCTATGGTCCTTTCTCATACCACTTACTGTTTAACAACATGATTGTAGGCTAGCTTCACTACTCTAAAACCATTACAGCAGTGGTCCACAGCCTTTTTTGCCTTACGGACCACGAAGATGTAAAAAATATTTTCTGGACTCAGTGGGGTGAGGGTGGGACGGTCAGGAGTGTTAAAATGAATGGAATACATAGACATAAAAGCAAATTACGTACTCACCTTCAACATGGCATGCTTGTAAAAGGCTCATGGATGGACTGCACAGTCCATGAGTCTTTTGTGGTCAGAAAGTGATGCTCAAATTCTCTAACAATGACTTTTTTATTCATTTTGGCTAGCTAGCTTCACTGTTAACTTCTAAAATAAAAAACTTCTATGTATCAAGACTGTACAGACACGACAGGCAGGAAGTCAGGCAAGAAGAGAATATCCAGTAAATTTTCAAAATAAAACAAATTATTTTTTATCTCTGTACCCACTACCAAGTGATGGGTCACAGCCCACAGGTTGAGTACCACTGCATTAGAGTCTTTATATAAACAAACACTTAAAGTCCACTACAGTTTCTGGCTACTCTACCCACCTCAATTTCTGAAATCACAGACAAACAAGCCATGCCTTCAGTTGTCTAGGCTGGCAAAAACAAATGCGTCCCAACTACTTCATTTCTTGTGATTGGTCCACTTAAAAAAAAAACAAAAATCTTCACCCAATCAGATTAGGGGCTCATTAATATTAATGAGGTGCCTGAAAATAACCCTTTCAGACAGAAATTACAGGCAGCTTTTTACAGAGCTTTCATGTTTTGCCTGAATAGATAAATGTAAAATAGATCATTTTTAAAAAATGTACATTAGTGAAATGAATAAACAAGATTCATGATGACCAGTGTTGGGCAAGTTACTAAAAAATAGTAACTAATTACAGTTACTAGTTACTTCTTTTCAAAAGTAACCGAGTTACTTTACCCATTACTGCATGATTAAAGTAACTAGTTACTTGGAAAAGTAACTTTACATTACTTTTAAATTAAATCATCTTCAATACATAGCAAGATAATTTAATTAATGGATTATATCACAGGCTTATGTCATGCTGAAAACAGACTGTTTCTGAAGAGCTTTTAGAACATGTTCCGTCTGCTTTAGCCTGCCTGGAGAGCTGTTATTGTGGGAAAAATCTGAAGAAAATCAATATGATATTGCCAGTAATTTCCTAATTTTGGAGTGAGACTTGGCAATGCAAAGCTGTCCATGTGTATCTTATCTTTATGATATAGATTTAATCTGATGTGCAGTGATCTAAAGAAAATGTCTACTATCCACAGTCCAATCATCTGTTGTGACAGAGACATGATTCAGTCCCTCAAATTCATTTTGAAGATCCAAAATCCATTTTTGAATAATCTTTATCCAGGTAGCAGGAAATGTGTTTTAACTTCAGTGGATCACAGTCTCAGTTGTCTGATGGAAAGTCACTGTTTATATCACGTCTTCAGTCTGTAACCACATATCTGGCAATCAAGGTTTAATTCTTGCTGGATCACAAACTGTCCAGATGCATACCTGTGCTTGAAATCCAGCTGTGGCTGTTGAGATCCACTAACACGGTGTTAGTTGTTAGCATAGCTAGCCATTACTTAGCACTAGCTTTGTCTGAGCTTTGTTGCCATTTTCAAGCACTTCTCAAGATTGCAGTAGGTCTCAACTGGCACTTTATTTTGCAGCCCACCAATATGCTTTTGTCCTTAACTGTGACAAAGGAAAAACAGATAGATAGATAGATAGATAGATAGATAGATAGATAGATAGATAGATAGATAGATGTACTTTATTGATCCCAAACTGGGAAATTACAGTGTAACAGCAGCATGACAGTTGACAACCAAACAACAGAAACACACACGACAGACAAAGGGATTACCCATGGAAAGCAAAAACTAACACAACTATAAAACCTATATACCATCCATCCATCCATCCATCTTCTACCGCTTTTCCGGAGGTCCGGGTCGCGGAGGCAGCAGTTCAAGCAGAGAAGCCCAGACTTCCCTCTCCCCAGCCACCTGCTCCAGCTCTTCAGAGGGGATACCAAGGCGTTCCCAGACCAGCTGGGAGACATAGTCTCTCCACCGAGTCCTGGGTCTGCCCCGGGGTCTCCTCCCAGTGGGACGTGTCTGAAACACCTCAAGTGGGAGGCGTCCAGGAGGCATCCTAATCAGATGCCCATACCACCTCAACTGACTCCTTTCAATGTGGAGGAGCAGCGGTTCTACTCTGAGCCTCTCCCGGATGACTGAGCTCCTCACCCTATCTCTGAGGGTGAGTCCAGCAATCCTACGGAGAAAGCTCATTTCAGCCGCTTGTATCCGCGATCTCGTTCTTTCGGTCATTACCCAAAGCTCGTGACCATAGGTGAGAGTAGGAACGTAGATTGACTGGTAAATCGACAGCTTTGCCTTAGAACTAAGCTCCCTCTTCACCACAACAGACCGGTACAACGTCCGCATCACTGCAGATGCTGCTCCAATCCGTCTGTCGATCTCTCGCTCCATTTTCCCCTCACTCGTGAACAAGACCCCAAGATACTTAAACTCCTCCACTTGGGGCAGGAGTCTGTCCCCAACCCGGAGAGGACAATCCACCTTTTTCCGGCTGAGGACCATGGACTCGGACTTGGAGGTGCTGATTCTCATCCCAGCCGCTTCACACTCAGCGGCAAACCGTCCCAGCAAGAGCTGTAGGTCATTGCTGGATGAAGCCAACAGGACAACATCATCTGCAAACAACAGAGATGAGATCCTGTGGTCGCCAAGCATGACACCCTCCATTCCCTGGCTGCGCCTAGAAATCCTGTCCATAAAAATTATGAACAGGATCGGTGACAAAGGGCAGCCCTGGCAGAGTCCAACTCTCACTGGGAATGACTCCGACCGAGTGTTGGCAATACGAACTAAACTCTCACAACGGTCGTACAGAGACCGAATAGCTCGTAACAACAAGCCCGATACCCCATACTCCCGAAGCACCCCCCACAAAAATCCACGAGGGACGCGGTCAAATGCCTTCTCCAAGTCCACGAAACACATGTAAACTGGTTGGGCAAACTCCCACGAACCCTCAAGAATTCTCGAGAGGGTAAAGAGCTGGTCCGATGTGCCACGGCCAGGACGAAAACCACATTGCTCCTCCTGAATCCGAGGTTCGACCAACGGCCGGACTCTCCTCTCCAGTACCTTGGCATAGACCTTCCCAGGGAGGCTGAGGAGTGTGATCCCTCTAAAGTTGGAGCACACCCTCCGGTCCCCTTTTTTGAAGAGAGGAACCACCACCCCGGTTTGCCATGCCAAAGGCACTGCCCCCGACCTCCACGCAATGTTGCAGAGGCGTGTCAACCATGACAACCCAACAACATCCAGGGCCTTGAGGTACTCAGGGCGAATCTCGTCCACCCCCGGGGCCCGGCCACCAAGGAGATTTTTAACCACCTTGGCGACCTCAGCCCCTGTGATAGGCGAGTCATCCCCCTCGTCCCCAAACCCTGCTTCCTCTGTGGAAGGCGTATCAGTGGGATTGAGGAGATCCTCGAAGTATTCCTTCCACCGCCCGACGATATCCCCAGTTGAAGTCAACAGTGTCCCATCCGCACTATACACACACACTAAACCTATATACATCATAGCTTAATATATGATGACCCGTATAAACACATGAATCATCCCATTGCACAAAGAAGGACTATCAGGAGCAGAGTGAAAATGTGATGTACCAGTTAGTCTGTAAGGTGCAGTGTGGCAGCATAGCTATGACCAGAATACAACATCATAGTGAGTTATTGTACAGTGAAATTGCATGTGGCAGGAAAGATTTCCTGTACCTGGCCGTTCGACAACGAAGCTGTAGTAGTCTACTGGAGTAATATAAATATATATATATATATATATAGAGAGAGAGATAGATAGATAGATAGATAGATAGATAGATAGATAGATATAGATATATAGATATATATGTGTGTGTGTGTGTACACACATATATATATAATCTGTCTATTTCCACAAAAACAAAGTAGCTTCATCTTTTCCTCTACTCAGTAGTGAAGACTTGGCTCTCTGCAACAGGTCACGTCAACTGATGGCTGCGTCTCAGCTACGGTAGGGTCAGTTTATATATTAATTTATTTGTGCTAAAAAATCTATCCATACTAATAAAATGAGTAACGCATCTGATCAAATTTCAGTAATGCATTACTGAATTTTTAAACAGTAATTTCGTTACACAGCACGTTACTGCAAAAGTTACAGTAACGTGTTACTTTGTAACGCATTACTCTCAACACTGATGATGACTGCCTTTGTTGGTAGATACAGTAAGATAAGATAAGATGACTTCCGGTTATGGCTGCCACGTAGGACGGACGTGTCTCGCTCTGCTCTGCTCCTGGAAAAAAAAAATCGGCAAATAACTCTCTCATTTGGGACAGAACGTATCCCAGCATTTGGGCGAGGATATGTCGGCGAAGCCTAAGGCTGGAAAACCAGGAAAAGGAAAAAGCGAGCCGCCGAAACAGTCCAAATTAACGGACTTTCAGGTCTGTGACGCAGTAAACAAAACTCCATATATGGCGGAGGAGGCTGGCGGCGGTGCGATGTCTGCGGGGGGAGGCGCAGATGCGCTGATGGCTGCCATGAGTTCAATGAGAGCGGACTTTTCCTCTAGATTTGATGGGATTATGACAGCGTTGGAAGGAATAAGAAAGGAATTGGGTGACTGTGTAGAACGAACGGCGCAGATGGAGCTCCGTCTCGCTAGTGCTGAAGATGACGTCACCCGTCTTCAATTAAAGGTGCGCACTTTGGAAAAAAAAATAAATCTCTGGAAGATAATATTTTGGATTTGGAATCTCGGTCGAGACAGAATAATTTGAGGCTGGTGGGTCTTCCAGAGGAATCAGAAGGTCGGGACGTATGTTCCTTTCTGGAAAAGTGGATTCCGGAGGTGCTGGGCAGCGAGGAGTTGCAATCAGCAGTGGTTCTGGAAAAAGCACATCGTATTGGCCCACGGAGAGATAAGGGACCGCCGAGGACCTTAATTATGAAGTTTCTTAGCAATAGAGACAGGATGAAGATCTTCAACGCTGCACGTGCTAAAGGAGAGATTAAACACCAGGACCAGCAGGTGCGGTTCTACCCAGATTTGGCCACAGGAATCCAGCAATTGAGGAAGCAGTTTGATCCCGTACGTAAGGAGCTGCGCAACCTTGGGATTCGTCATGGTGTAATCTATCCTGCGAGACTGCTGACCACGTATGAGGGCAGAACCCACATCTTCAAGACCCCAGAGGAGGCGCAGGAGTTCATCAAGAAGATCAAAGAAGAAGAAGAGACTGGTGGGAGCTAAGCATGAACAAAATATAAGGTAGAATAATTAAGCATTTGCACAGGCATCTGACTGACTTGAAGTAAATAGTAAGTTTACAAAATATAGATTGTATTATATATTAAAAAAACAAAACAAAAACAAAACAAACAAAAAAAAAAACTATGATGTACAAAGTTGTTAAAAATTTTGGAGTTAAGTTGGAAAACTACAGAGGAGAGTTAATGTTACGTCATTAAAAGCAGTAGAGTTAGGGTGATTGGGAGGATGAAGAAGGAGTGGCTTAGGCTGTTCCCCGTGGGTGTGGAACGGTCGATGGCTATATCGGGAGACAGAATTTTTCTTTTGATTTTGGGGGGTTTGCCACAAGTGTGGGAAGGGGAAATTTGTTTGTGTGTAGTTTGTAGGATGAATGTTCAACCACTCATGTTTTTGCTTCTCTGTATGAGCATGTTTACACTGCAAGGTAATCCTAAACTCTCTATTGATCATAAACCAAAGTGTTAATCTTAATTTAACTTCATGGAATTGCAGAGGTCTACAAAATTTAAAAAAACTTAAACAAGTTATGAATAAAATAAAGGACATGGGTTCAAGAATTGTGTTTTTACAAGAAACTCATCTGATAGAGGAGGATGTTAAAAGAATTAGGAGTAGATGGCAGGGAAGTGTATTCACCTCTTCATTTTCATCCCGAGCCAGGGGAGTTATGACTCTCATACATAAATCAGTTCCTTTTCAAGTGAAAAATGTAATTGGAGACAAATTTGGAAGATATGTAATCATTCAAGGTTCTTTGCTATTAGAAAATATAAATCTTGTGAACTTATATGGTCCCAATATAGATGATCAGAAGTTCTTTGCTAATTTATTTCTCATCTTATCATCACTTACAGGGCAACATATAATAGCAGGGGATTTTAACTGTACATTGAATCCAGGTGTGGATAGATCAACAGGACTGGATTGTACGCACATTGGATGTAGGATGACTATTAATCATTTTATGAAAGAATTGAGATTGTTAGATATATGGAGAGAAATGAAACCACAAGTTAAAGCCTATTCTTGTTATTCCAGTACCTACAAGACATTCTCACGTATTGATTATTTTTTGATTTCCACAGAATTAAGGTCCAAGATTCAAAACTGCTTTTATGATAACATCGTGATCTCTGATCATGCACCCTGTTGTCTAATATATGTAGATAAAAAATTGACAAAGGAATCAGGTAGATGGCAATTTCAGCATAAATGGCTTCAGGATGAGGAATTTGTCAAGTATATAGAAAAACAGATAGACGAGTTCTTTGACATCAATACTACACAAACATCAGCATGTGTAAAGTGGGAGGCTTTCAAAGCTTTTATTAGGGGACATATTATTAGTTATACAGGATCAAAATCTAAGAAGACTCGAGAGGAGAGAGCTAAATTGGAACATAAAATAAAAAGTCTTCAGGAAAAAGTGTATGCAGGAAGTGACCCAAGGTTGGAGAATGAATTACTGATTTTGAGAGCTGAATACGACAAAAAATCAGCGAATAGAGCTGCCTCGAGTCTTCTAAGATTGAAACAATCTTTTTATGAACAAGGTGAAAAATCAGGAAAATTATTAGCATGGCAGATTAAACAATTGGAAATTAAAACACCAATTACCAGTATTATAAGTAACGGACAGGTAGTTATAGATCCTTTAGAAATTAATAGAGCCTTTAGAGATTACTATGAAAAATTATATGATACCAAAAATGAACCTGATTTAACAAAACTAAATGGGTTTTTGAACGAACTATCTATACCGTGTATTCCAAATGAAAACAGGGAGATATTGGAGTCTAAAATTAGTCAAGAAGAAGTTGGGCTAGCCATTGATAATATGAAATCAGGAAAAAGTGCAGGACCAGATGGTCTTCCAGTTGACCTTTATAAAAAATTTAAGAATAAATTAATAAAACCTTTTTTGGAAATGGTTTTAGAAGCATTTCAAAATAATAATTTACCATCATACATAAATAATGCCTTAATTATACTGCTGCCAAAACCAGGTAAGCCCTCTAATAAATGTGAAAATATGAGACCAATAAGCCTATTAAACGCCGACCTTAAGATAATCTGTAAAATTTTAGCAAGACGAATACAAGAAATTTTACCAAATATTATTAATAGAGATCAGAATGGCTTTATAAAGGGTAGACAAGGCTTCCATAATGTAAGAAGACTATTTAATATTATTTATTTTAATAAAGAAGCACCGGATACAGCTCTCCTATCATTGGACGCCGAAAAGGCCTTTGATAGAGTTGAATGGCCCTTTCTTTTTGAAGTCTTACAAAGGTTTGGACTTGGAAATAATTTCATAAAATGGGTTCAAATAATATACAATAATGCTACAGCAGAAATCCTAACAAATAACAATATTTCAAAACCAATAAAAATCAATAGAGGATGTCGACAAGGCTGTCCACTTTCACCTTTACTGTTTACTATGGCAATTGAACCTTTAGCGATAGCGATACGTTTACATTCACAAATATATGGAATTAAAGTTGGACCAACAGAACATAAAATCTCCCTGTACGCCGATGATATAATTTTGTTTATGTCGAATCTAAAAAAATCAATTCCAACCTTGTTGAATTTAATAAAGAATTTTGGGGAAATATCAGGATATAAAATAAATAAAACTAAATCTTCAATATTAATGCTAAATGAGACCCAGAGAAATTACCCAGCCCCTGAGGCAAATCAATTCAATGTTGTAAATCAGTTTAAATATTTAGGAATCCAAATTATGCCTAAGCTAGAATCAGTCGCCAGCGTCAACTATGAAGCCTTAATGTCAGATATCAATGAGTTAACTCAGAGATGGATGTCACTACCAATGTCGATGATCGGGAGAATCAATATACTTAAAAGTAATATTTTACCTAAAATACTTTATTTATTTCAATACATTCCCTTATCACCACCTTTAGATCTATTCTCAAGAATAAAAAAAAAGTTAGTGGAATTTATATGGAACAACAGGAGGGCTAGATTACGTTTGTCTTTATTATATTTACCATTTGATCGTGGAGGTCTGAAATGTCCAAATTTTATGTTGTATTATTGGTCGGCACAACTGAGGTCTATGACATATTATTTTTCATCAAATGATCTCCCTCACTGGACTGAAATGGAATCATACAATTTACCTTTACCTCTTCCCATATTCATATACTCAGATTCGGCAAAAAAATTACAAAAACAAGTTAAAAATCCATTTGTAAAGCATATGATCAAAATATGGTGTGAAGCTAAAAACTATTTAAAAGAACCACAGTTATTGTCACAATTTAGTCCAATATGGGGTAATCAATATTTTAAACCAGGGAGAGCGGACGCCGTATTTAAAGTATGGAATTTAAAAGGGATACAAAAGATTCAGGATTTATATTTGCCATGTGCAGACAACATAATGTCTTTTGAAGAGCTGAGGATCAAATTTAATCTCAATAGAACACATTTTTTTAAATATCTTCAACTTAGAAACTTTATTTGATCAAATCAAAATAAAGCTCTCACTCGACCTATTTATTCATCCTTGGAAAAAATGATGATGAAAGATAGTAAAAGAAAGGGTATTATTTCAGAGTTTTATAACTCATTGACACTATCTTCAAGTGAAAATTCACTGAAAAGATTAAACTACTGGAAAGAAGATCTGCAAATTGAAATTTCAGAGGAACAATGGGAATTGGCTTGTACAGAAGCTCAAACCAAATCAATAAATGCACGCCTTAAATTGATACATTTCAAATGGTTAATGCGGATGTATGTTACACCGGAGGAGTTAAATAGATATAACAAAAATATACCAGATACATGCACAAAATGCATGGAAAGTAAAGGAACCCTATTTCATTGTTTATGGGAATGTAGATTAATAAGAATGTTTTGGGAAGAGGTGAGGGTAACAATTGAAAAAATAATCTCAAAACAAATCATATTGAATCCTAAACTGTTTTTGTTGGGTCTGTACCCAGAAAAGCATAATTTTAATAAAAGTGAAAGAACATTCATAGACCTCAGTTTGCTTAATGCCAAAAAATGTATTGCACTATTATGGAAAAAGACTCATAGACCAGATGTGACTCAGTGGTTAAGACAGATGTTAACAAACCTTCCATTAGAAAGAATAACATATATACTGAAATCAAAGGAAATTGTGTTTGAGAATATATGGAGACCTTTTATTGATTATGTAAAAAATTTAAACATAACTCTTGAAGAAGAAGGTGAATGATGTGTGTGGACCTTGTAAATTCCAAACTGGTGAACATAATATGTATACTTATGTATTGGATTGTCTAGACTAAACAGAGGAGCATTGTTGAAGACTTGATTTTGTTGGTGGTTGTTGGTGTTTTTAGTGCATTTTTTTTTTTTTGTAGTACTTTAGTGTTAGTGTTTGATTGTATCATGTTTGTTAAAAAAAAAAAAAGGTTCAATAAAGATATTGTGGAAAAAAAAAAGATAAGATAAGATAAGATAAGCCTTTATTAGTCCCAAAATGGGGAAATTCCAGGATTGCAACAGCACAGGGATAGCAACACTCAGAGCAACAATCAGAAGGCAAGAAAAAACAAGAACAGCTAGTATACATATGTACATATTACTATAAATATACACTACCGTTCAAAAGTTTGGGGTCACTTAGAAATGTCCTTATATTTTATACTTTTCATGGAAAACACAAAATAATTGTCTGGGTGACCCCAAACTTTTGAACGGTATATATACATATATACGTATATATAGACACACAGTGCGGAGCACTGTGGTTGGTGGATGTGCAGCAGAAAGTCTAAGCTCTCTCTCCATGGATGGGGCAGGCCAGCTGGATGTCTTTGGGCATGATGGTGACCCTCTTGGCGTGGATGGCGCACAGGTTGGTGTCCTCGAAGAGACCCACCAGGTAGGCCTTGCTGGCCTCCTGCAGAGCCATGACGGCGGAGCTCTGGAAGCGCAGGTCGGTCTTGAAGTCCTGAGCGATCTCCCTCACCAGGCGCTGGAAGAGCAGCTTACGGATGAGCAGCTCCGTGGATTTCTGGTAGCGACGGATCTCTCTCAGAGCCACGGAACCGGGCCTGCAATGGTGAGGCTTCTTCACTCCACCGGTGGCAGGAGCGCTTTTCCGAGCAGCCTTGGTGGCCAGCTGCTTCCTGGGGGGCTTTTTCCTCCAGTAGATTTATGGGCGGTCTGCTTGGTTCTTGCCATCGCTCTTTATTATTCTGTCTTATATTTCTTGCACGCCGCCTAAACTCCAGCCCAGCACCCGCGTCGTTTTCGCTTCAGTTCCCCGGTATGTCGAGTTTCTCCGTTAGCACCGGGTGGCGGTTGAGTGCTAGCTAGCTCTTCCCTGCTGTATCGTCTCCTGCTGTAAACAGTGGCTCCGTCCGCCGACTCGGGAGACCTTTGGGGCGATCTGTGTGTCCGTGATATATATACAGTGTGAAAGGTGTAGAAAGAAGAAGGAAGATTAAAAAAAAGGCAGTTGCAAAAGGCAACCAACTCGTGTGGCGCCGCCGGTCCCGGCGGAACCGGAACCGCTGATATGATAAAGAAATGTTAATGAATTTTAAGTAAATAAAATGTAGCTTTCCAGTGTTTACAGTTCATCGAACACTAATTCTGCAGAGCTGGATTCACGGCCGTTTGTAGATTTTTGGGAGGCCTCATGCAAGACTGTGTTTGGAGGCCACTGTTTTTGTAATGGGGAAGGGACCCTTCAAGAAAGAAAAAATTCTCCCCTTCCAGTAAAAACAGTTTTAAAAAATTACTTGGGTCATTGCCCAGATGAACAGAAAAAAATGAACTATTAAAATGAATAAAAAATTTCATATGAACATTGCAAATATACAATTAAAAAGTCAAAAATTTACAAGACTCAAAAATTTGAGAAAAATTTGCAAGCATGAAGATGCTTATTCACAAGAGAATTTTTTAAAAATCTTTCTCAAAAGATTGAGAAAGGTCCTCAGCCGGAAAAAGGTGGATTGTCCTCTCCGGGTTGGGGACAGGCTCCTGCCCCAAGTGGAGGAGTTTAAGTATCTTGGGGTCTTGTTCACGAGTGAGGGGAAAATGGAGCGAGAGATCGACAGACGGATTGGAGCAGCATCTGCAGTGATGCGGACGTTGTACCGGTCTGTTGTGGTGAAGAGGGAGCTTAGTTCTAAGGCAAAGCTGTCGATTTACCAGTCAATCTACGTTCCTACTCTCACCTATGGTCACGAGCTTTGGGTAATGACCGAAAGAACGAGATCGCGGATACAAGCGGCTGAAATGAGCTTTCTCCGTAGGATTGCTGGACTCACCCTCAGAGATAGGGTGAGGAGCTCAGTCATCCGGGAGAGGCTCAGAGTAGAACCGCTGCTCCTCCACATTGAAAGGAGTCAGTTGAGGTGGTATGGGCATCTGATTAGGATGCCTCCTGGACGCCTCCCACTTGAGGTGTTTCAGGCACGTCCCACTGGGAGGAGACCCCGGGGCAGACCCAGGACTCGGTGGAGAGACTATGTCTCCCAGCTAGTCTGGGAACGCCTTGGTATCCCCTCTGAAGAGCTGGAGCAGGTGGCTGGGGAGAGGGAAGTCTGGGCTTCTCTGCTTGAACTGCTGCCTCCGCGACCCGGACCTCCGGAAAAGCGGTAGAAGATGGATGGATGGATGGATGGATCTTTCTCAAAAGATGTTGAGGGTGACCTAGTATTTTGGGGGCTGAAATGGGCCATAGCATTTGTGTACTCTGCTTTATAGCTAGAAACTGCCTAGGCAGTGTTAAAATATATATATATATATATATATATATATATATATATATACATACACTACCGTTCAAAAGTTTGGGGTCACTTAGAAATTTCCTTATTTTTGAAAGAAAAACACTTTTTTTCAATGAAGATAACTTTAAACTAATCAGAAAAACACTCTATACATTGCTAATGTGGTAAATGACTATTCTAGCTGCAAATGTCTTGTTTTTGGTGCAATATCTACATAGGTGTATAGAGGCCCATTTCCAGCAACTATCACTCCAGTGTTTTAATGGTACAATGTGTTTGCTCATTGTGTCAGAAGGCTAATGGATGATTAGAAAACCCTTATGCAATCATGTTAGGTCTGCAATGCTGTAATTGCTGCAAATGGAGGATTCTTTGACGGAAGCAAAGTTTGAAGGAAAAAATTATTATTTCAAATACGAATCATTATTTCTAACCTTGTCAATGTCTTGACTATATTTTCTATTCATTTTACAACTCATGGTGGTAAATAAGTGTGACTTTTCATGGAAAACACAAAATAATTGTCTGGGTGACCCCAAACTTTTGAACGGTAGTGTATATCTACATATTATTCCATCTAGCTACATTGCTCCGCACTGTGTGTGTTTATATACTTACATATTTATTCCACCTAGCTGCAATGCTCCGTACTGTGGGTGTTTATATATTTACATATTTATTCCATCTAGCTACAATGCTCTGCACTGTGTGTTTATATATTCATATATTTATTCCATCCAGCTACAATGCTCTGCACTGTGTGTCTGTGTGTGTGTATATATATATATTTTATAGTAATATGTACATATGTATATTAGCTGCTCTTGCTTGCTTGTTTTTTTTCTTGCCTTCTGATTGTTGCTCTGAGTGTTGCTATCCCTGTGCTGTTGCAATCCTGGAATTTCCCCGTTGTGGGACTAATAAAGGCTTATCTTATCTTATCTTATCTTATCTTATCTTATCTTATCTTATAGAGGATTTTGTGCTGGTAAATAGATTGTTTATACCTAAAATATTTTCTTTTCTTTCTCTGGTGGCTTGGCTTTTGTTTTCTCACCCATGGGACTGCAGGTTCCACTAAAACCTCACTGTGTCATGAACTTGGGTTTGGTGGTCCCAAACCCAGTTCTGACACTGTGGCTATTTTGTCTCTTTAGATTGTTTATTTTCCCATCAGGCACTTCAGGGAGCCCTTTGGGTCCTCCGCTTCCTGACAGCTCAGCCACGCCCCCTCCTCCTGTCAGTGTCACCAGCTGTTCCTCATTATTGGGTTTTCCCTTATGCGCGCACACACACACGCACACACACACACCTCCGTTCATCTTCATTCACATTCTCAGACACTCACTCATGCACACCTGTTTTCTATTCAGTCCAGCCCACGCACGTTCACACCGGCGGTCTCTTTCCTCATTAGTATTGTTATTACTTAAGCTCTGTTTGAGTGGGAAAAGATCACCGGATCATTGCACAATATACACAGTCGCTGTTCCCTCTGTGTATGCTAGCCTCCACTACCTACTTGTTACTTTCAGCCTGACTGTTTAGTCTTTTCTAACGCTACCTGACTATCGTTGGTTACCTGGTGTTAGCGGCTGTTCCTGCCTCACCTGCTCTCACCGGACAGCACGGACTGCCTCGGACAACTCCAACCTGTAAGTTTATGTTTGCCTTTCTCCGTGTGCCGTTCAGCTGTTCTGCGGCACTAGGCATCCTTTCCCTCGGGCTGTTGAGCGTCCAAGAGGCATCCCTGTTTTTGGTGTCCTCCATGACGATAACCTCATCCCTCTGTTTGATAATCATAACTGTTTGCTGGACTGAACTTTATTTGTTTGTTCAATAAAGTGCACGCAACTACTTCTGTACGTGGGTTTCAATTCCTTCCTCCGTGCGCTGCGTAATGGTGCACGGGGAATCATAACACACTGTGCCTTGTTCTGGCCAAGACCATGGGCTACGGTCACACTGCAGGTTTTAATGCCCAATTCCGATTTTTTTGCACAAATGTGACCCATATCTGATTTTTTTAATGACTGTCTGAACAACACAGATCCGATTTTTTCACACCAGACTGTTGCATCCATAATATAGGCAATGATGAGTAGATTGTTAATACTGTTAACTGAGCTTTATTGAGATACTATATACAAAACACTCTTAGGCTTACGGCACTCTCCAGCAGGCCAGGCGTCCACTATGAAAGAGGACTTGCCTCTTACGCTCACCTCCTTTATACCAGGAGTGGCGTCACCACCGGAACTGGTAATTAGTCACTCCGATCATTCCCCGTCCACCCCGGCCGCCATCTTACTAATACCACCTATTTACATACATAACATTTCCCCCTTCAAAAAAATGTCATGCACACAGGTAGCCCACCCAAATTTAGTACCCGACACACTCTGTAATATAATATTATATATATATATATATATACACACACACACACACACACACACACACACACACACACACACACATATATATATATATATATATATATATATATGGGCGGCGCAGTGGAGGAGTGGTTAGCACTGCGGCAGCACAGCAATTCACCCATTCACCCTTGGCCGGGGGATCCTGAATTCGATCCCAGCCCCCGACCAACAGTGATCTGTGTGGAGTTTGCATGTTCTCCCCGTGTCTGCGTGGGTTTACTCCGGGATTTCTCCGGTTTCCTTCCACATGCCAAAAACATGCAAGTTAGGTTAATTGGCATCAAAACTGGGGATTCTAAATTGTCCTTAGGTATGACTGTGAGAGTGAATGGTTGTCTGTCTCTCTGTGTTGGCCCTGCGATGGACTGGCAATCTGTCCAGGGTGTACCCTGCCTCTCGCCCAAAGATGCTGGGATAGGCTCCAGCCCCCCCGTGACCCAAAAAGGATTAAGCAGAAGAAGATGAATGAATGAATATATATATATATATATATATATATATATATATATATATATATATATATATACATACACTACCGTTCAAAAGTTTGGGGTCACTTAGAAATTTCCTTATTTTTGAAAGAAAAACACTTTTTTTCAATGAAGATAACTTTAAACTAATCAGAAATACACTCTATACATTGCTAATGTGGTAAATGACTATTCTAGCTGCAAATATCTGGTTTTTGGTGCAATATCTACATAGGTGTATAGAGGCCCATTTCCAGCAACTATCACTCCAGTGTTCTAATGGTACAATGTGTTTGCTCATTGCGTCAGAAGGCTAATGGATGATTAGAAAACCCTTGTGCAATCAGGTTTGGTCTGCAATGCTGTAATTGCTGCAAATGGAGGATTCTTTGACGAAAGCAAAGTTTGAAGGAAAAAATTATTATTTCAAATACAAATCATTATTTCTAACCTTGTCAATGTCTTGACTATATTTTCTATTCATTTTACAACTCATGGTGGTAAATAAGTGTGACTTTTCATGGAAAACACAAAATAATTGTCTGGGTGACCCCAAACTTTTGAACAGTAGTGTACATATATATATATATTAAAAAAAAAAAATCTGACTTCCGGCGCCACACGAGTAAGCTGCCTTTTTGCAACAGCGGATCATTTCTATTTACTATCTGGCTCTCTTGACAATCTTTCTGATCCAGCATCACCTTTATTCCATCCAAACACGTAGATCGCCCAAATGTCTCCTGAGCCAGCGGACAGAGCCACTGTTTCTAGCAGGAGGCAGTACAATAGAGACCAACTGTTAGCACTTAACCGGCCCACGATGCTAACGCAAAAACTTGACATACCGGGAGAGATAAGACGGAAACGATGTGGGTGTCAAGCTGGAGTAAGACGGCAGCCGTGGAATATAAGGTACAGACCCGTCCTCCCATCCGTTATTATGGGGAATGTTCGATCGCTACTCAGTAAGACTGACGAGCTAGCGGCTATCTCCCGCTACGAGAGTGTCTTCAGGGAGAGTAGTTTGATGCTATATACTGAGATGTGGCTAACAGAACTAGCAACAGATGCTAACATTGAACTGGAGGGTTTCCATGCAATACAGGCAGACCGGACACCAGACAGTGGGAAGACAAGGGGCGGAGGAGTGATAATGTATGTCAATAACAGCTGGTCCAGACCGGGACATATCACGGTTAAGGAACAGCACTGTAGCAAAGACATTGAGTTGCTAGCTGTTAGCATGCGGCCTACATATCTCCCGAGGGAATACTCACATGTGATCTGCATTGTTATTTATGCAAATCCAACGGTGAACACTGGGACAGCGAGTGACGTCATCCACTCAGTAACTGGCAGGCTGCAGACAGAACACCCAGATGCTCTTCTCCTCATCTCAGGTGATTTCAATCATATTTCACCTTCCCCCATTCTACCCACGCTCACCCAGTATGTCACATGCCACACTAGAGACAATAAAACACTGGACTTATTCTATGCAAATACTAAGGAGGCGTATACCTCATCACCACTCCCCCCACTCGGGAGATCGGATCACAACTTGGTTCATCTTCTGCCGGTGTACAAACCCTTAGTACACAGACAACCTCCGGTCATGCGCACGGTGAAGTTATGGTTTGAGGAGGCAATGGACGCGCTAAAAGACTGTTTTGAAATCACTGCCTGGGAGCAGCTCTGCGATACACATGGTGAGGACATCAATAGCCTCACTCACACCATCACGGACTACATCGGCTTCTGTGTGGACAACACCGTACCCACCAAGACCATACGGTGTTGCTCGAACAACAAACCCTGGATCAACCCTGAGATAAAAACACTTCTGAGAGAGAAGAAGAGGATCTTCAGGTCAGGGAACAGGGAGATGCTGAAGTCCGTACAGAGGGAGCTGAGGAGAAAGATCAGAGAAGGCAAGGACAGCTTCAGGAAGAAGATGGAGGACAAGCTGCAACAGAGCAACATCGGCGGGGTCTGGAGAAACCTTAAAACCATTTCTGGGCTCCAGAATACCTACCCCCAGGCCACGGGGGGCAGGGAGTGGGTGAACAATCTGAACCTGTTTTTTAATAGGTTTGACCAACCGCCCTCCCCACCCCACCCCGACTGCACAACAACCACTGCTGCCTCTAAAGTCATCAAGACCTGCTGTCCACACCCACTCCACCAACACCCCCCCACTCCCAACACACAGCTCCCCAACCTGACCCTCACTAAGACCCAGGTGAGGACAGAGCTGAGGAAGATCAAGGCGAGGAAGGCCTCAGGACCGGACGGCATCAGCGCGAAGCTCCTCAAGTCCTGTGCAGACCAGCTGTGTGGGATTGTGGAGCATATCTTCAACCTGAGCCTGAAGCTGGGGAGGGTACCACAGTTGTGGAAAACATCTTGTGTGGTACCTGTACCAAAGACTTCCCACCCCAAAGATCTGAACAGCTACAGACCAGTGGCCCTGACGTCTCACATGATGAAGACCCTGGAGAGACTGCTCCTTGCTCACCTCCGCCCCCTGTTGGGACCAGCAATGGATCCACTCCAGTTCGCCTACCAGCATGGCATTGGGGTGGAGGATGCAGTGATCTTCCTCCTTCACCGTTCTCTGTCCCACCTGGAGAAGCCCGGGAATGCGGTGAGGATCATGTTCTTTGACTTCTCCAGTGCTTTCAACACCATTCAACCGATGATCCTGAAGGACAAGCTGCTGTGCGCAGGGGTGGACCAGCACCTGTCATCATGGATCCTGGACTACGTCACTAACCGGCCACAGTTTGTGAGAACCCGAGATTGTGTGTCTGGCATGATCATCGGTAGCACGAGGGCCCCCCAGGGAATGGTTTTGGCTCCCTTCCTGTTCACCCGTTATACTGCGGACTTCTCACACAACACAACACACTGCTATCTACAGAAGTTCTCTGATGACTCTGCGATCGTCGGCCTCATCTCCAACGGAGATGAAACTGAGTACAGAGGACTTATCCAGGACTTCGTGGACTGGAGCCATTGGAACTGCCTCCAGATCAACGCGAGGAAAACTAAGGAGCTGGTGGTGGACTGCCGCAGGCAAGGACAACCCCTCACAGCACCAGTAAGCATACAGGGAACAGACAGTGAGATGGTGACATCCTACAAGTACCTTGGTGTTCATCTGAACAATAAACTAGACTGGTCACACAATACCGACGCACTCTACAAGAAGGGACAGCGCAGGCTGTTCCTACTGAGGAGGCTCAGGTCTTTTGGTGTACAAGGGGCGCTGCTGAAGACATTCTATGACACGGTGGTGGCATCAGCCATCACTTTAGGAGTGGTCTGCTGGGGCAACGGCATTACAGCAGCCGATAGGAAGAGACTAAACAAACTGATCAAGAAAGCTAGCTCTGTCCTGGGGAAACGCCTTGACCCAGTGGAGGAGATAGGAGAGAGAAGGATGGTAGCTAAACTGTCATCTCTGCTGGAGTCCGAGTCCCACCCTATGCAGGACATATTGAACGCACTGAGGAGCTCATTTAGCAGTAGACTACATCATCCTTGGTGCACAACCAAGAGGTTTTGCAGGTTCTTCCTACCTACAGCTGTCAGACTGTATAACCTAAGCAGGGCTGCTCACAGAGGTAGCAAAAAAACGTGACGACCTAGTAGTATTGAATGCAAAAGACGCAACAGACTTACACAAATGGTCCCCTCCAGTATACAACTAGCACAATATCAGTCGCTACGGAGGGTGACAATATGTATGGGTACATACTTTATATATTTATGTGTACATATGTATATCCACTGCTCTTATTTATATTTTTCTTCTTAATTATTGCGCTGAGTGTTGCTATCCCTGTGCTGTTGCAATCCTGGAATTTCCCCATTGTGGGACTAATAAAGGCTTATCTTATCCTGGAATTTCCCCATTGTGGGACTAATAAAGGCTTATCTTATATATATATATATATATATATATATGTGTGTGTGTGTGTGTGTGTGTGTGTGTGTGTGTGTGTGTGTACAAAAAGAAACAAACTGCCTACTCATTCACACAACCAAGGCTGGGGGGCCAGGTAGACTGCCAGCGCCCCCTACACGGCCAGGCGGGTTATTCTGCCGCCATACTTAGACAGTCCAAATTAAAATGCCGTGTCTCTCAACAAATTAATCCCATAGAACAGCTCCTTATGAACATAAAAAATAACAACCACTACATACATTGAAAGCACCACTGGCGGCCCCCACCCCAACACCCATCCCACACCTGGGCACACAAAACAAACAATATGTGTTGGGCAATCTAAACAGTACCTATTATCAGTTATTAAAATCCAATCATAATTCACTTCTTCTACTACTTTAATTTTCTCTTTTCATCCATATCACAAAAAGAATTCAATAATCACCCAAAATATCTTAGCTATTAAACTCAACCTTATGTAAATACACAATTTACCAAAATGTGACTCATAAAATTTCATCCTCCTTACTTTTCTTTTTCTTTTTTTTTTTAACCAATAATATCCGGGGCATAAAATAGCAGTGGTCAACTAAACACAACAGGACCTGGGTTAAAATCAAAGCATACAATAATACCCTCAGTCCTGGGATGGGTCCCTCTCCAAACGCCTCTGTCTTTTGACCTCCGGGCTCCCGCTGCGCCGTCTCCTCTCCTCCACCGTCCGATGCAGCTCGTTCGGATGCCTCCAGGTCTGGTCAGACATGCGTAGATACCCATCGCTCCGGGCAGCCTCCACTCGGAACCGCCTCTGGTCATCACACTGACCGCGTGACCCGTGATCCCCTCTCATCCGAGCCTTGACCCTAGGCAGAACTTCATCTTCAACCTGCAGGGAAGCCCTTTTCTTCTTATCAGGATCACCATGCTTCCGACTGGCCTCCTTCTCCGATCCGGTCAACTTGCAGGTCCGAGTCGTCTTCCTCTTGGCAGGCCGTCGTTGTGAGCGCTTCACAACCTCGCTCTCAGGTCTCGCCCCCTCAGTCCCAAGCGTGGGCACCTTGTCCTTATGGGCCACCCCAGGGGTCCCGGCGTGCCGTCCAGCACCCTCATCCAGGGCCGCAGGGTGACCGGCATTGAGTCCGTCCCGGGGCGGCGTCATGTGGCGCAGAACGTGCTCTCCAGTTGTCGTATCCAGCTAGTCTGAGTCCCACACCTCCTCGCCATCCACTACCGGAGCTGGTCGGCCCCAAAGCCCACACTTCAACCAGTCCTCGCCTGACACATTCGCTATGGAGAAACCCAGGCTATAAAAAAGATTACACCCCATGATGTTAATGCCCGCAGCGGTGACATAAACACGGGCCTTGGGTACCATAACAGACTTGTACCATGCCTCCATTTCCACAAATCCCAAAACGGCCAGTCTGTTCCATCCGTAGCCAAAATAGTGTCTCTCCTGTTTCCTTATTTGTCAGTGGGGAAACAAACTCTTCATGGTCGCCAGGTTCAAAACGGAGATAACAGCTCCCGTATCCACCAACAGGGAAACCTCGGCACCATTCAGCATCACATCACACCCAATCCATCCAGTGGTCTCCAGGGAAACGGTGTGAACAATCATGGGAGTCTTCTGCAAGGGACCCGCCTCGCTCCGCCGGTCCCTACGCTTAAAGTTTGTGCACGCCCTGGCAAAGTGATTCAGCAAACCACACTTCCCACAATGCTTGCCTTTCGCCAAACAAATCCTGGACTTATAGCGGTGACTAGGGGACCCACAGCCATAACAACGCGGCGTACCTGGGGCGGACCTAACTTTCACCACGGAAGCATACTCTTCCTCTCCGCTGTCTTCATCTTCATCTGGCGGCCGTACCAGCAGCAACTCTCTCGTGTCTTTGTGTTTCTATTTGTTTATACCTGTACATAGTGTGTCTCTTATTAACCAGGGCTCTGTAGGAATACTCGGACTAAGACTGGACCAACTTTTCTCTCTTTTTAGCTGGTCTTTTTTCTAGTTTTCGTCACTTTTTCTCTTCCTCGGACAATGGAGATCAACAGAGGTGGGGGTGGACGCATTGTTTACACACGTGAACAGCTGATTGCGCTGAGGAGGCCGGCGCCTGGAGCACTGTGGCCAGCAGTGAAGCCCCTCATCCCGGACGAGCTGAAGAAGAGACACCACGGGCGAAGGGCTGGAGCGAAGGTGAGGAGGAGGAGGAGGAAGCATAAGCCGGCTGTACCGATGATCATCATCGGAAATGTGCGTTCCATGGGAAACAAGACAGATGAGATCACAGCGCTGGTCAGGGCACAAAAGGAGTATCGTGAGTGTAGTTTCATGTGTTTTAAGGAGACATGGTTACACTCACAGATCCCAGATGTAAACGTAGCGATACCTGGCTTCAAGACTATACGGGAGGACAGAGATGTGAAAAGCAGCAGGAAAAAGAGAGGAGGAGGCATGGCTCTTCTTGTTAATGAGCGGTGGTGTCACCCCAGGCACATTTATGTGAAGGAAAAGTGCTGCAGCCCGGACATTGAACTGCTGGCTGTCAGTATGAGACCTTATTATATGCTGCGAGAAATGAAGTGCGCTTTAATTGTTATCGTCTATGTCCCTCCGTCAGCTGACGCAGCGGTGGCCTGTGACGTCATCAGCTCCACTGCGGCCACATTACTGGAGAAGCACCCGGATGCATTCATGGCCATCACAGGTGATTTTAACCATGTCTCAGTGGGAAAAACTTTACCCAATTTTCACCAGTTTGTTGACTGTCCCACTAGAAAGAACAAAACACTGGATTTTCTGTATGCCAATGTCAGAGATGCATATAGTGCCACAGCTCTGCCCCCCATTGGTAAATCAGATCACTGCATGGTCATGTTAACACCCAAGTACGTCCCCCTTGTGCAAAGGCAGCCTGCTTATACACAGACTGTGAGGAGGTGGACACAGGAGGCTGCTGATGCACTGCAGGACTGCTTCGAGATGACAGACTGGAGCGTACTCTGAACCACATGGGGTGGACATAGACAATATGACCAAATGCATCACAGAATACATTAGATTCTGTGAAGACAAGACCATGCCAGCTCAGACTGTACACTGCTTCTCCAACAACAGACCATGGGTCACCAGAGACCTGAAAGCACTTCTGAACAAAAAGAAGAGAGCTTTTAGGGCTGGAGACAAGGAGAAGCTGAGGGGAGTGCAGCATGAGCTGAGAGAGATGCTGAGGAGGTACAAGGACAATTATAGGAGGAAGTTGGAAGAGAAACTCAGGCAAAATAACACTAAAGATGTGTGGGAGGGAATGAAACAAATAACTGGGTACAAGGGGAGAGTCAGGCAGCCATCTGGGAGCCAGGAGAGAGCTGAGGAACTGAATCTGTTTTTTAATAGGTTCAACTCACAGTCTGTCACCCGAGCAACACCCCCCCACACACCCCTCCCTACCCACGCTCCCGTGCAGAACCTCTATCCATCTCCCTCCTCCTCCTCCTCCTCCTCAGGGGGCACCATGACCCCCCCTCACTTCACGGTGACTACAGATCAGGTGGAGAAACAGCTGAAGAGACTCCGTCAGCGGAAGGCTTCGGGCCCGGATGGCATCTCCGCTAGTATCCTGAGGACCTATGCCAACCAACTAGCTCCAGTACTGAAACACCTGTACAAGCTGAGCCTGAGTCTGGAGAGAGTACCGGTGCTGTGGAAGACATCCTGCCTGGTTCCTGTCCCCAAGAAGTCATCTCCATCGGATCTGAATGACTATCGACCAGTTGCCCTCACATCTCATGTGATGAAGGTCCTGAAGAGACTGGTCTTAGCCCACCTGAGGCCGCAGGTGGAGACGTGGCTGGACCCTCTGCAGTTTGCATATCAGCCCCATTTAGGAGTTGAAGATGCTGTCATCTACCTGCTGCAACGAGCCCATCAGCACCTGGATGGTGGAGGAGATACTGTGAGAATCACTTTTTTTGATTTCTCCAGTGCCTTTAACACCATCCAGCCACTGCTGCTGGGCGAGAAGCTGCGGGGGATGGGGGTTGACAGCACTGTGATCTCCTGGATTACCGACTACCTGACAGGCAGACCACAGTTTGTCAGGCTGGGCAGTGTCTTGTCTGGAGTGGTGGCTAGTGATACGGGAGCGCCACAGGGGACTGTGTTCTCTCCTTTTCTTTTTACCTTATACACCACGGACTTTCAGTATAACACTGAGTCATGTCACCTGCAAAAATTCTCTGATGACTCAGCTGTTGTGGGGTGTATAAGAGGAGGAGAGGAGGGGGTGTACAGGGCACTGGTAGACAGATTTGTGGAGTGGACGGAGCAGAATCACCTGAGGTTGAATGTCAGCAAGACCAGGGAGATGGTGATTGACTTCAGGAAGAGGAAGGCTCCTTCTCAGCCACTGCAGATTAAGGGGGAGGATGTGGGAGTGGTTGAAGACTACAAATATCTGTGTGTCAGGATCAGCAGCGGGTTGGACTGGAGATCCAACACCGATGCTGTGCAAAAGAAGGGGATGAGCAGACTCTATTTCTTGAGAAAACTGAGATCCTTCAGTGTGTGCAGCAGGATGCTGGAGCTTTTCTACCAGACTGTTGTCGCCAGCGCCATCTTTTTTGCTGCGGTCTGTTGGGGTAGCAGTATCAGGGCCAGAGATACCAACAGACTTGACAAGATTATCAAGAGGGCTGGCTCTGTAATTGGTCTCAGACCAGAGACCTTTGAGGCAGTGGTGGAGAGGAGAACACTAAATAAACTGCGATCCATCATGAACAATCCTGATCACCCCCTCCACCACACACTAAAGAGGCAGCGAAGCACTTTCTGCAGTAGACTACTACAGCTTCGTTGTCGAACGGCCAGGTACAGGAAATCTTTCCTGCCACATGCAATTTCACTGTACAATAACTCACTATGATGTTGTATTCTGGTCATAGCTATGCTGCCACACTGCACCTTACAGACTAACTGGTACCTCACATTTCACTCTGCTCCTGATAGTCCTTCTTTGTGCAATGGGATGATTCATGTGTTTATACGGGTCATCATCATATATTAAGCTATGATGTATATAGGTTCTATAGTTGTGTTAGTTTCTTTTTTACTTTCCATGGGTAATCCCTTTGTCTGTCGTGTGTGTTTCTGTTGTTTGGCTGTCAACTGTCATGCTGCTGTTACACTGTAATTTCCCAGTTTGGGATCAATAAAGTACATCTATCTATCTATCTATCTATCTATCTATCTATCTATCTATCTATCTATCTATCTATCTATCTATCTATCTATCTATCTATCTATCTATCTATCTCCAGGGTCCAATAACAGCGCCTTAGCGCGAGACTCATCCTGGCTCAGAGTGGCCCCTTCAGTCAGGCCCCTCGCGATGGCCTCTGCTGCCTCAAACTGTTGAACGAGCTCAATAGCTGCGGCCAATGTCAGCTCACCTGGGTGGGTCAAAAGTCTAGACCGGGCCGCTAGACAACGGATGAGTTCTGCCAACTGGTCCCGAATCATCTCACCTTCCAGGAGTCCAAACTTGCATTCTCTCACCAGCTCCCGGAGGTCCGCCAAGAATCTCTTCACCGGTTCCCCCGACCGTTGGCGGCGCTGTCGAAACTGAACGTGCCGGACTGTGACGTTTTCCGGCACGTGAAAGTAGCATGCCATTAACTCCACCACTTTGTCAAAGCTATCGGCCCCTCCAAGGTTCTCCAGAATCCTTTGCCCCTCCATGCCCAAATTACGGACTAAAACAGCCCTTGTGCAAAGCTTCTCCAGCCCGCCGAGGTTTAAAACTATTAAATAATTTGTAAATGCGGCAAACCACCGGGCCCAAGGCACGGGTGGCTCGCCCAGGGTTTCCAAAAATAGCCGAAAACTGGCAATGGACCGTTCCACTACGGCTTTTACCTCGTCGCCAAATGTTGTATCCATAATATAGGCAATGACGAGTAGATAGTTAATACTGTTAATGGAGCTTTATTGAGATACTACCTGGCAGCAGAAGGCAAAGGACAGAGCTGCATGGAGAAATCTGATCAGACCTAAATGAAACAGTCATTGTCACCCCCAACAGACTGCTATGATGATGATGATGATGATGATGATATACAAAACACTCTTAGGCTTACGGCACTCTCCAGCAGGCCAGGCGTCCACGATGAAAGAGGACTTGCCTCTTCCGTTCACCTCCTTTATACCAGGAGTGGCGTCACCACCGGGACCAGTAATTAGTCACCCCTGATGGTGGCAAGATGGCGGCGCGCATCTGCACAGCAGCTCTTTGCTCCCTATTTTTGTTTGTATGCATGCTGTTTTTGGATATTGGACTGTGTGAAGCTGGATTTGTGTACAGTCATACTGAGCTGATAAATATTGGACTTCAACAAAAGTCTGTTATTACAGCAGTTTTTGAGAACACAAAAAACATACCAGAGGCTATCTGTAGATCAGCAGGATCACCATGGATTGTTGTCGGTCCTGGGAAGCGACGCAGACGGAGGAGGGAGAGAAAGAGACAGCCGCATAGACCTCCGCTACCCAGCATTTTTTTCTCCAACGCCAGAAGCATCATCCATAAGATGGATAATCTGGAGCTACAGCTGGCAACTAGTAAAACTGTGAGAGACTGCTGTGTGCTGTTGTTAACGGAAAGCTGGCTCCACCCGCTGATCACCGATGCTGCAGTGCAGCTACCAGGGTGCACACTTCACCGTATGGACCGAACAGCAGAATCCGGGAAACATAGAGGGGGTGGTCTCTGCATTTTTCTTCACAACACTTGGACTAACCACAGTCGTATTATTAACACTTACTGTTCTCCTGATCTAGAGACAATGTCAGTTTTATGTTGGCCTTTTTATCTTCCGAGAGAGCTGACCGTGGTTATTATAACAGCGGTCTATATTTCTCCTGATGCAAATAGTAAAGCGGCCCTTAGTCATCTGTACAGTGTAATAAATAAACAGCAGCAGTCCTATCCCGAGGTTGTTCACATCATACCTGGTGATTTTAATCAAGCATGCTTGAAAACTGTGCTGCCTAATTTCACACAGTATGTGAAATGTGCCACCAGGGGAAAGAATTGTCTTGATCGGGTGTATTTGAACCTGAAGCATGCTTATAGAGCTGTGCCGTGTCCACATCTTGGCCTGTCAGACCATCTATCATTGCTCCTCATCCCAGCATACACCCCCCTCAGGAGAACTGCTAGACCTACAATAAAGAACATCACAACATGGCCTGAGGGAGCTCTTTCTCAGCTGTAGGACTGTTTTTCAAACACTCTATGGGATTTATTCAAGAATGAGGATCTGGAAATGTACACACAGACTGTATTATGCTACATCACCATGGGCTGCACAGTGGCGCAGTGGTTTAGCACTGTGGCAGCACAGTTTACCCTCGGCCGGGGGATCGCGGGGATCATGAGATCGTGGGTTCGATCCCAGCCCCCGACCAACAGTGAGCTGTGTGGAGTTTGCATGTTCTCCCCGTGTTGCGTGGGTTTACTCCGGGATTTCTCCGGTTTCCTCCCGCATACCAAAAACATGTAGGTTTAAGGCGCTCGCGCATGCAGCGACCGGCAGCCGGTGGCTTGTCACCAGACTGCAAACCAAATCTACCTACAGGTACAACTAAGTAACAAAAAAAAAAAAAATCACCTACTGTATCAACCAGGTGACTGTGGAAAAACGCATCAGGGTTTTTCCTAACCAGAAGCCTTGGATGACAAAAGAAGTCCAGGCACTCCTCAAAGCTTGTGATACAGCCTTCAGGTCAGGGGATACAGATCTGTATAGCACCGCCCGGGCTAATCTGAAGAAAGGCATTAAGGAGGCTAAACAGGCCTATAAGAAGAAAGTTGAGGACCATTTTTCTGATAATGATTCAAGACAAGTATGACAAGGCTTTCACCATATCACAAACTACAAGGGCAGCAGCATCATTTCCAGTGACATCAGTGCCTCACTGGCAGAAGAATTGAACTGCTTTTTTGCACAGTTTGAGGCAAATACACCTCGCCCGGACCCACTGACGTTACTGAATGCCAGCTCTGATGTGCTTACCCTGCAGGATCATGAGGTGAGACAGACACTGAGAGCAGTTCACCCAAGAAAGGCTACTGGTCCCGATGGAGTGCCAGGAAAGGTGCTCAGAGCATGTGCATATCAGCTATGCTCTGTTTTGACTGACATTTTTAATTTGTCTCTCAAGGCAGTCGTTGTTCCACAGTGTTTAAAATCTGCAGTCATTATTCCTGTGCCTAAAAAACATATTATTAGCAGTGTGAATGACTATCGACCAGTAGCATTAACACCCATTATTATGAAGTGCTTTGAGAAAATGGTATTGAAACATCTTTTGTCTAGTCTCCCCCCAGACTTTGATCGGTACCAGTTTGCCTACAGGCGGAGCAGATCCACTGAAGATGCTATTGCTATAGCTCTCCACTCGGCATTCAGCCATTTAGAAGACAAGGGGAGCTATGTAAGAATGTTGTTTGTGGAGTATTGCTTGGCATTTAATACAATTATTCCCAACATTCTCATCACCAGATTGCTTCAGCTTGGTCTGCCTACTCACACTTGCAGCTGGATTAAGGACTTCCTAACAAACCAAACACAGACTGTTAGACTCGGACCCTATTCCTCCTCAACAGTCATGCTTAACACAGGCTCACCACAGGGCTGTGTGTTGAGCCCCACTTTGTATTCATTGTACACATATGACTGCATACCTGTTCATCCCACAAACATTATAGTGAAGTTTGCAGATGACACAACAGTAGTGGGGCTCATATCAGGAGGAGATGAGTCCGTATACAGAGATGAGGTCCAGAAACTGGTGAGATGGTGCTCAGATAATAATCTGCTACTGAATACAAAAAAAATAAAAGAACTCATTATTGATTTTAGGAAGCATAGCAGTGAGCCGCCTCCTCTATATATAGGCAAGGAGTGTGTGGAGAGGGTGGAGGCTTTTAAGTTTCTGGGTGTTCATATTTCTCACAACCTTACCTGGGCAGTTAACGCCATAGCTACGATAAAAAAGGCTCAACAACGTCTACACTTTCTGAGTCTCCTCAAGAAGAATGGCCTGAATGCACAATTGCTGGTTTTATTTTATCGCTCTGCTATTGAGAGCATTTTGTCATATGGCATCACGGTTTGGTATGAGGGCTGTTCAGCTGCAGACCGCAAAGCCTTCCAGAGAGTGATCGAGACTGCGCAAAAAATCACTGGCTGTTCTCTCCCTTCTCTGGAAGAGATTTCCAGGTCTCGGTACCTCAACAGAGCTACTGCCATCATTAAAGAGTGCACTCATCCAGGCCATGATTTCTTTCACTTGCTCCCCTCGGGAAAGCGGTACAGATCCCATAAAACCCGGACTACCAGGTTTAATCATAGTTTTTTCCCAGCAGCAGTACGTATTTTGAACGGATTTATGTAACATGTACAGACTGCTGATATTATTTTAGGTTATTTTAGGTTATTTTGTAGCAATAACCCTGTGTGTATAAGTTGGTCTTATATATTTATCGCTCAGTATGTTTTTATTATTGCTATGTACATATTGTATTCAACTTTCAGGTAATATTGTTTCAAGCACTATTGTTGTAATTACGAGAATGTTCAATGCATGAGTGAACTGTGAGTGTAATAGTTTGTTTTCAAGGAGCAGTATCTCAATTTCGTTACATTGTTTATTAGCAATGGAATGATAATAAAGGCACTTTGACTTTGACTGACCATTCCCGACCACCCCGGCCGCCATCTTACTAATACCACCTATTTACATACATAACACAGACCCAGGCCACTTTCATATGTGGTCCTAATTCTGAATCGTATCTGATACTTTCCAAAGCGACCTCGGTCTGAATGGTCATGTCGCATTTCATCCGACTTTTTCCTGAGACAGATGCTACAATTCTGCAGTGGCGGATGCTGCAAACATGGGAGACACAGCTAATTTGTGCTCTCTTTTTAATCAATCTCCTTCTCTTTATCACTGGATTGTAATTTTTGTCAGCTCAGACTGCACAATAACTTCAAAATTGCGGGCGGGGGTGGGGGAGTTCGGGGCTGAAGCCATAGACATTACATGCGCACAGTAACGGCACATTTATAAAAAAAAAAAAATTAAAAAAAGTGGTCATCTGGCATGTAGAGGAATGAAGGTGGCCTCATTCATTTTGTGCGTAAGCATTTCTGAATGTTTTTTAACATTTATTTTGCTGCGCTGCATTAAGGTGAAGAAGTTCTGTCCCCTCAGTGGTTCAGTGCTCATATTTACTTCCTCAAACACAGCGCTGTGTCTGACGTTGTGTTTTCTTCTGCGCATGCGGGTCACTTCATAGCTGGAGACATTCATACTCCAGTCTGACGGGGGTCGCATTTAAATTATAATGTGAATGCCCACACAAAAAAAATCAGATCTCAGCAAAAAAATGAAATTAAGCATCAAGACATGCAATATGACCATTCTAGCTTTTGGGGGACCCTATTTAAGAATGTGTGCTGGGGCCCCTATTTTTACAGCATGATAGAGTTCACACCCTTTAAAATGGAAAAGAAAAATCCCCCCCCCCCCCAACAAAAACATAACAAAAGAAACTTGAGTCACAGAAAAAAATAAATCATTTTAAACCAAAATTAAGCTGTTACTGAACCAGCATTCATATGAGCATTACAAGCTTACAAGAAAAAAAAAAAATCAAATTTACAAGTTACAATTCATGAGAAAAAAAATTGCAAATTTATGAGAAAAACATTTTAAAAATTACAAGACAAAACTTTCAAATTTATGACAAAAAGCTGCAAATATACAAGAAAAAACAGTACATTTAGGAGGAAAAAAGTTGACATTTTAAGAGAAAAAGTCAAATTTTCATTGCAAATTTGCAGGTTAAAAAGTCTCAAACTTATTATAATTTAGAAGAAAAAATGCAACTTTATAAGAAAAGTTACAAATTCATTCATGAAAAAGTGAGAAATTAGTGAGAAATGTCAGAATTATGAGAGAAATGCTTCAAATTTACAAGAAGAAAGGTGCATATTTAATGAAATTTACAAATTTATGAAAAAAGTAGTACTTTTTTAGGAAAAGGGTTGCAATTTAAGAGAAAAAAGTCACAAATTTTTGAGAAAAAAGTAGCAAATTTATGAGGAAAAATGCTACAAATTTTGGCTTAAAATTTACCAGTTAAAAAGTCACAAATTTACTATAATTTACAAGAAAAAAAATAGCAAATTTATATGAAAAAGTTACAAATTCTTTCATGAGAAAAGTGGCAAATATGAGGTGTTTTACAAAAAAGACAATTTTGCAAGTTAAACAGTCTGATTTACTGGAATTTACAAGAAAAAATACAAATTTATGAGGAAAAAAACTAACAAATTCATTCATGGAGAAAAAAGCAGCAAATTTATGAGAAGTCACAAAATTCTGAGGAAAAATGTTTCAAATTTGTGAGAAAAACAGTCACAAATTTACAATTCATTAGAAAAAGTTGCAAATTTTTGAGGAAAAAACATTGAAGCTAATATTAATTCTCCCCCAAAAAAGTGTTGTGGGGAAGCAAGTAGCATGGGGGGCCCCTAGTGGTTGAGGGGACCTGTAGCATTAATATACTCTGGTTTATAGTGCAGCAATGTCCTCAGTCAAAAGTCAAGTCATAGTTGCCGCCATTTTGGGTATCACACTATAAGCCACATGTGCAATAAACAACGCTAAACTATGACAATTTGTGGGGGGGGGGCATTCTTTTGATATCATGTTTTGTTGTGTTGCTGTGGGTTGCTCCGATCATTCCAGCACTGAGAGGATGTTGAAAGCAGAAAGTTATGGGTCGCTGCTGCCTAATGTGAGGACTACATACCCACTGAGCATTCAAGAATTTGTAATCATTTCATATCTGGTAAGTGCATCGATTTAAGCTGATATATTTAGATGGAAAGTTTGAATTCTACATTGATCCCCTTCACAGTGTGCAGCTGCATGTCCACAGATCATGTTTTCCCCTTTCTAAGAGTCCATTTTTTGTTCATTTTCTATGTAATCCAGTGTTTAAAATGCTTGAAAAAAGTTCAACTTTTGGAGTGCAGCAGTGCTCATCAGCGACACCTCTCAAAGAAGCTGATCAGAATCAGGCTGAAAGGACACCATGATCAATATTTAACAAGAAAAACTTGAAGTGATGCATGTTTTCTTACCTGTTTGATGCGGTTTGATGCAATTAGTAGAGAGCTTCAGGGCAGGCCGTGAAACCCCAACAGCAAGCTCTGAGTGACAGTTTAAGTCGGGTCGGCAACCTGTACTACGCAAAGAGCCACTGTGAGTGATTTTTGTATTTTAAAAAATCTACATGGAGCCACAAAAGTATCTGAGCTTAAAAACTGTGGTAAAATAATAATGTTATAACCAATCAGGCTAAGCAGGAATGCTTATGTAGCTAGAAACACTCTGTCCAAAGTAATCCTTATTAGATGTTGGTATTATTGTCAATATAAACTATCATTGTTGTATCATTTCTATTGCATAATTTAATTATAAGATGTATTATATATAATGGTATTGCATAATGAATGTAATTGTGGGATGAATAATGACTAGAATGATATTATAATTTATTGGGTATGGAGAAGGGGTGGGACTATATAAGCGTTGGCTTCTTCCCACTCCTTTTGAACATTTTATTTTTTTGGTTTTGATTTTTGTTTTAAATTTTTTTTCTTTTTTGTCTGAATGTTCAAATAAAATCAGTCAACCAATCAATCCTTTTGGGGGGGCTTAACTGGAAATTCACAGCAGAAAAACACAGACTTCGGACTGATTTTGCTCTTAATATGTCTTGTAGGTCACAAAAAACATGTTACAGATATGTTAACTACAGAAAAAACTTGATTTTTGGCAGAGTGTGTCATAAACCGGCCCTCTCCGAGGGCAAACAGGACACCAAACACAGATTGGGAGTTTTCAGATTTATTAACTAAAAATAACACAAAACACAGAACACCAACTAATGAAAAACACAACGCTAAGGCTGGAGCCCAAAAAGCAAGGATAACCAAGGACGTGGAGAAAGACAGGTAAATAATAACTTGACAAGACAATAACCTGAGCTAGGACAGATAAACAAAGACTTAACTTGGCAGAGATCCTCAGGTTACTGCACAGACCATAGTAGATGCCGCTGCACCAAGGAAGCGGCGCCAACTGCTTAAATAAGCAGCCCCACATTACCAATACCTGCGGGGTCACAGATGGCGATTATTGCTGGCAGCCATGACAGAGCGCGAACAGAGTTTGACAGCAGCAAGTGACACGCAAGCTGTCACTGCACCAGCAACAAACAAAAACCAAAGGAAATACAGACTCTAATAAACAGAAACCAAATACAGTCAAACAGAAAAATAAACAAACAGAAAAAGACAAAATAAATGTAATAACTAATCACGGCCCTCGCCCGTGGACCGGATTGTGACAGAGTGTCACTTTAAAATTGTGAATTTGTTACATTTTCCTAATGGAATTTCTACATTTTCTGGTAATTTTTTTGATTATTTGTAAACAGTTTGTCTTTTTTCTTGGAAAGTTGTGTGGGTGTTTTCTTCAACTGTAATGTGTTTTGTTCTTTAAAAAAAATGGCATAAATCTGTTTTGTATTTTTCCTAAATTTATTCTTTTTTTCTTTTTTGTAAATTTAATATTCTTTTCAAGTAAAATTAAAGACTTTTTGCATGTAAATTGTTGACATCTTTTTCCAGTAAAGTTCTAAGCTTTATCATAAATTGACATATGTTTTGGCAGAATGTCCTTTTTTAGGGTAAAAAAATATGCTGCTGTTTCTTTTCCTGTAAATTTGTAACTTTTTTCTTTACAATTTTTGGGGTTTTTTTCTCCTCATAAAATGGCAACATTTTCCATAAATGTTGAGAATCTTTTGCATAAACGTTCAGCTGTTCTGATAAATGTATTACATTTTTCTTTATTACCTTTCATGGGTGAAACTGCAGCATTTCTTACATAAATTTATTACATTTTTCTCATAAAACTCCAAGTTTTTCCAGTAGATTTGTGATTTCTTTTCCAGAATTTTTGTAACATTTTTCTTGCAAATTTGTGGATATGTTTTTCTCAGAAAATTGCAACATTTTCCCTAAATTTGAGAGATTTTTTTTTCATAGATGTTCAGGTTCTCATTAACTGCTTTTTAGGATATTTTTCTCATGAATGTGTAACATCTTTTCTTGTAAATTTATTGCCTCTTGGAAATTTGTGCATTTTAAGTTTTTTCTCAAGGCATCAAGGAGCCACTATCTATGGGCGGAAGAGTCCCATGTAGCCCCAGAGCCACATGTTGCAGACCCCTGATTTAAGTGGTTGCTTGGATACAGGGTGGATACCTTTTTTAAGAGCATCAGTGAAGCTCCCTGGAAAACAGGTTTAGAGTGGTTTTATGCACTCGGGGTGCAAGCAGCATAGATGAAGCTGAGAGGCAATGTGATACCCAGTATGGCACATAAAGTCACATGAGCAGTGATGTCTATAGGCAGAAACGGCTCTGGTTGTCCCATTGGTTCACAATGTACTTCATTAATTCTCATTGTCAGCGTTTCTGCTTTGGGAGGCAGATGTAGTTTCAAATTGGACTCAATAGTGCAGGCAGGACTTCAGTGCAATGATGGTTTATTAACAAAATCCAAAGAATAAACAAACAGCAGCACAGGGGCTGAAAATGAAACTAAACTACAGAGGCAAGAACTTACAGTGCATCCGGAAAGTATTCACAGCACTTCACTTTTTCCACATTTTGTTATGTTATAGCCTTATTCCAAAATGGATTAAATTCATTTTTTCTCTAAAATTCTACACACAATACCCCATAATGATGTGAAAAAAATTGAGATATTTGCAACTTTGTTAAAAATTAAAAAAAAAAAAAATCACATGGTGCATCCTGTTTCCACTGATCATCCTTGAGATGTTTCTACAACTTAATTGGAATTCACCTGTGGTAAATTTAGCTGATAGGACATGATGTGGAAAGGCACACACCTGTCTGTATAAGGTCCCACAGTTGACAGTGGATGTCAAAGCACAAACCAAGCATGAAGTCAAAGGAATTGTCTGTAGACCTCTGAGACAGGATTGAGTCGAGGCACAAAACTGGGGAAGGATACAAAAAGAATTCTGCTGATTTGAAGGTCCCAGTGAGCACAGTGGCCTCCATCATCAGTAAATGAAAGAAGTTTAGAACTACCAAGACTCTTCCTAGAGCTGGCCAGCCATCTAAACAGTGCGATCGGGGGAGAAGGGCCTTAGTCAGGGAGGTGACCAAGAACCCGATGGTCACTCTGTCAGAGCTCCAGCGTTCCTCTGTGGAGAGAGGAGAAACTTCCAGAGAGACAACTATTTCTGCAGTAATCCACCAATCAGGCCTGTATGGTAGAGTGGCCAGATGGAAGCCACTCCTTAGTAAAAGACACATGGCAGCCTGCCTGGAGTTTGCCACAAGGCAAATGAAGGACTCTCAAACCATGAGAAAAAAATTCTCTGGTCTGATGAGACAAAGATTGAACTGTTTGGCGTGAATGCCAGGCGTCATGTTTGGAGGAAACCAGGCACCGCTCATCACCCAGTCAATACCATCCCTACAGTGACGCATGGTGGTGGCAGCATCATGCTGTTGGGATGTTTTTCAGTGGCAGGAACTGGGACACTAGTCAAGATAGAGGGAAAGATGAATGCAGCAATGTTTCATCGTGGATGAAAATCCGCTCCAGAGCAGTCTTGACCTCAGACTGAGGCAACGGTTCATCTTTCAGCAGGACAATGACCCTAAACACACAACCAAGATATCAAAGGAGTGGCTTCAGGACAACTTGACCTTGAGTGGCCCAGCAAGAGCCCAGACTTGAATCCAAATGAACATCTCTGGAGAGATCTGAAAATGGCTGTGCACCAACACTTCTCATCCAACCTGATGAAGCTTGAGAGGTGCTGCAAAGAGGAATGGTCAAAACTGGCCAAAGATAGGTGTGCCAAGCTTGTGGCATCATATTCAAAAAGACTTGAGGCTGTAATTGCTGCCAAAGGTGCATCAACAAAGTATTGAGCAAAGGCTGTGAATACTTATGGATATGTAATTTCTTAGTTTTTTATTTTTAATAAATTTGCAAAAATTAAAAAAACCACTCTTTTTTCACACTGCCATTATGGGGTGTTGTGTGTAGAATTTTGAGGAAAAAAAATGAATTTAATCCATTTTGAAATAACACTAACATAACAAAATGTTGAAAACATGAAGCGCTGTCATGAACCTGGGTTTGGAACCACCAAACCCAGTTCTGACACTGTGGCTACTTTGTCTATTTTCCATCAGGCACTTCAGGGAGCCCATTGGGTCTTCCGCTCCCTGATAGCTTGGCCACGCCCCCTCCTCTAATCAGTGTCATCAGCTGTTTCTCATTATTGGTGTCTCACTTACACTCGCACACACGCCTCATTCACTTCCATTCACATGCTCAGACACTCACTCATGCACACTTGGGTTCAATTGGTCCAGCTCACGCTCTTCCACACCAGCAGTCTTTTCCCTCATCAGTATTGTCACTACTTAAGCTCTGCTTGAGTGAGAAGAGATCGCCGGAGCATTGCACTTTACACACAGCAGCGTGTTCCTCTGTGTATGCAAGCCTTTATCCCCTACGCTTACTTTTAGCCTGACTAACTAGCCTTCTCTACACTACTAAACTGTTGTTGGAGATTTGGTGTTAGCGGCTGTTCCTGTCTCGCCCTCATCCACCGGACAGCCCAGACCACCTAGGATCGCTCCAGCCCGTAAGTCCATGTTTGCCTTTCTCTTTGTGCTGACAGCTGTTCAGCAGCACTAGGCATTCCCCTCCCTCGGGCTGCTGAGCGTCTGGGTAGCGTCCCTGTTTCCCTGATGGCCTCCATTGCTATTATATCAACCCTCTGTTTACTACATGACAGTTTGCTGGACAATATTTGGGTTTATGTCTAATAAAGTGCACAAAACTACTTTTGCTCGTGGGTTTTCCATTCCTCCCTCTGTGCGCTGCGTAATGGCACACAAGGGGTCAAAACAAAGTGCTGTGAATACTTTCCAGATGCACTGTACTTGGAACACTCGCGGAACACAACGGGAGGATTGATACACAATCACTCAACTATCACTGAAAGCAAGAAGGCAATATAAATAGGGAGAAAACTAATCAGGGGAACATGGGACAGCTGGGAGGATAATCAAGGGCAGCAGGTGAGGAAAACAGGATGGGCCGGGCTACACTGGCACTCATAGACAAAGGATGCACTGAAGAGATGACAGTTAACATGCAGGACACCATTCCAAGATATACAGAGAGGGCAGTGGCTGGGGATGCGGAAAACCTGGGGAGTTGGAACAATAGGTAAACAGATATACACACAGACCCAGGGCCATACAGAAGAAGACACAGAGGACAATTAATGCAAATGATAATCAAGAATAATCACAAAAAACCAAGAATGAACACAAGACGTGGGCATGAGCCTAGGATCTTGCCCAGATATGACATAATCCCCCTTTTAAGGGGTGGATTTCAGACACCCCTAAAAAACCCATAGTAACACCAAAACAGGCAGGAGCAGGGGGCAAGACACGGTGGGAAAAACAAGAACATAAACAAGTGCAACAATGTCCATCAGGTGGTCGGCCAGAGTCCCACGACCACCAGAAGGAGGAGCATTTTTTAGGTTTAGATTTAGAGTCCTTTATTCGTCCCACAGTGGGGAAATTACAGGGCATCCACATGAGTGGATGAGGCAGCCACTGGTGCAGCAACCAGCCCTCTCACCATTCACACACACATTCACCCCTGGGGCCACTTCAGAGTCTCCAATTAACCTAACTTGTATGTTTTTGGCATGTGGGAGGAAACCGGAGAAATCCCAGTGTAAACCCACGCAGACACAGGGAGAACATGCAAACTCCACACAGATCACTGTTGGTTGGAGGCTGGGATCAAACCCGGGATCCCCCTGCCAAGGGTGAGTTGCTGTGCTGCCGCAGTGCTAACCACTCTGCCACCGCACTGCCCATAATGATGGGTAATAATAATAATAACCTCTATAGATAGCACAATGAATCGGGTGGCCTACCAGAGTCCAAGGCCCACCAGACGGAGAAACACCGCATGTCGGGTGGCCTACCAAAGTCCAAGGACCACCGGACGGATGATCAAGGTGCATCAGGTGGCCTGCCAAAGTCCAAAGGCCACCAGACGGGTGAATACAAAGCAGTGGGAGTGCATGGATCAGATACCATTTGCAAAAGAGCCTTTAACATGGGAGATAGCATAGGAGCCTCTTGAACTGAGGATAACAACACAGAAACATCATACTCAGGAGATAATGACAAGAAAACTTTACTCCCAGAAACTTTAACCTCTGGAGAAGGCAACAAAGAACTCGAACTCTGGGGATGACAACAATGAATCTTTGCACTCAGGAGGTGATAACATGGAAATCTCACACTCAGGAAGTGATAATGAGGAAATCATGAACTCAGGAGATAGCATTGAACCTTTACACTCAGAAGATGACATCATAGAATCTAGAGACTCAGGAAATGACAACATGGAATCCTCAAACTCAGGAGGAGTCAACATGGAACTTTTAACCTCAGAAGATGACATGGGAGCTCCTTGCGCTAGAGAAAACATAAGAATCTTTTGTTCTATAGATAACAACATAGAAGTCGTTTGCTCTGAAGATAATATAGGAGCTCTTTGCTCAGGGGACAGTACCTGAGGAGTTCTCAGCACAGGGTCCAACAGTAGCTGAGGGGCGGTGACCTCAAGCGGTGACAGTGGAGTGGGCTGCTCAGGGGGACATGATGGGGCATTGGCCAAGGAGACAGGCTGCGACTGGGGAGCATTGACCACTTAAACTGCCAGAGCTGTGGTGTGCACCTCGGGGAGAACAGGAGCTGATTCATACACGACGGAGATAGCTGGAGCTGATTCATGCACCTTGGGGGCAGGGGCATGCACCTCAGGGAAAACTGAAGCAGGGGTGTGGACCTCGGGGGCAGCTGGAGCAGACTTGTGCACCTTGAAGACTGCTGGAGCTGCGGCATGCACCTCAGAGAAAAACAGGGAGACCAGGGTGGGTGACAGCTCACAAACAGGGGTGACAGCAGAAGCAAGAGGTGGGAGCTCAGAAGCAGAAGGGGGCTGCTGCTTAGGCCCCTCACCAAAAACAAGGCAAGGCATCTAATTAGGTGATAAAGGAAAATGAGTCTGTACTTGCTGTTCTGCTGCTCTGCTGTCATTGATGGAGATGGGTCCAAAGTGGAGGCGGTGACCGCTGATAGGGCTGCAGGCAGGGGCACTCCCATAGCAGATGAGAGAGCCGGCACTGCAGATGGAGGATGACGTGAAGCAGGCACTACAGCTGCCATGAGAACCGACATTGTAGAAATCGGCGTTGGAGCCATCATGGGAGCCGGCGTTGGTGGTTAACTGCGGCATGGAAGCGGCACTGAAGGTTGAAGGTGACATGGATTTGATGAGCGAGGAGAGATTTAACGTGGCTGGGACCAGGGGACGCTGTCTCATCGGCACAATCTCCGGCATCTCAGGCAAACTCCTCTCTCGCCTGTGGTGTGGCGGTGAGGCTGGTGAGTAGCGGGGACAGGAGGACGATGTCGGAGTCAGGGAACACTATCTCGTCGGCACAGACTCCGGCTTCCTCCATGAACTCCTCCCCAGCCCACGAAATGAGTGCTGCAGCTCCGTGATGGAGGAGATTAGCTCTGCTCGCTCCAGGAACTGCTCCAGCCATGGATGGCAGCAGATCTTAGCTTTTGTGACCCTCAGATACCACTGGGAGTTCTTTGGGCTGACAGTGGAGCGAGCCACAGCCATCAGCTGATCAACCTGGATGGCTGTGCAACAGAGCTCATAACCCATGCACAGGCTGAAGGACCATCTACCTGCTAAGTCCTGTTAGGGTTGGGTCATTCTGTCAGCGTTTCTGCTTTGGGAGGCAAATACAGTTTCAAAGTGAACCCAGTAATGCAGGCAGGACTTCGGTGCAATGATGGTTTATTAACAAAATACAAAGAATAAACATACAGCAGCACAGGGGCTGAAAACAAAACTAAACTACAGAGGCAAGAACTTGCTTGGAACACTCGGGGAACACAATGGGAGGATTGACACACAATGACCCAACCGTCACTGAAAGCAAGGAGGCAACATAAATAGGGAGAAAACTAATCAGGGGAACACAGGACAGCTGGGAGGATAATCAAGGGCAGCAGGTGAGGACAACAGGACGGGTGGGACTACACTGACACTCATAGACAGGGGATGCACAGGAGACATGACAATGAACATGCAGGACAACATATAGAGGGGATAAGAGATCGAATCAGGTGAACATGAAAGAAGATACTTAATGAGAGTGATGTCCGAATAGAGTAGAGTGATGTCTGAAGATACAGTAGGTGGCAGTAATGCACCTGTAAGCTGGTTGCCAACCGCCAATCAAATCTAAAAGAAGAAGAAGAAGAAGAAGAAGAAGAGGGCAGTGGCTAGGGATAGTGAATAGGGAGAGTGAATTTAAGGTTTGCAGCTTTTAGATCCAAAGTGACCAATCAGCCTGTCCAATATTTTCCAGATTGTAGAATTTTATATATTTTTTTTGTAGGCGTCAGCTGTTTCATCATCTTGTGGGGCTTTTTTCACTTTATCCCGTACTTCCACCACAGCAAGGGCACCAGCAGGTTTCAGCATTAACTAACAATGTAAGGCGTGTGTAATAGTGGTGGGTGATGCTTCCTGCCAACGTCTGTGGGAAGCATTTTTATGGAACAAGCCAGGTTAGGGCTAATAGTTGCCTCACTCTGGGGGTCCAGAACCTCTGGCTGGTCATATATGATCACAGGATGCCGATCATGTTTGTGGTTTGATGTTTTACACAGGGCTTTGTGTATTAATCAGACTGGGTGTGATAACAGGTAGAAAACAGGTCATTTGGGCACCTGTCTGTCTTTTATCTCCACTCAAAAACACGAGTGTGGAATTGAGCTTTTGTGTGGGGTGGGAATTACAGATGTTTTCATCTGTGCCAGTATGTCCTCATATTTCCCAGATAATGAGGGGGCACAAAACTATGTGGAAAAGAGTGTTTACACAACCTCCAACCTGGCAGTGCTCAGTTATTTTGTCCAGGATTCTATCTGCTGTTGGGTTTTAGTCAAGCATTTGTGTTGCAGTACCTAAGCTTTTTATTTTGTAGCTCACAGCAATTGAAACATTGTTTAATGGTGTAGGAGGAATCAGAATATTTTTAGTATTTTTTGTTGTTTTTTCTGTGACATAGAATCTACAGGGAGAAGAAGAAGATATATTGTATATTGTAATATAGTACAATATATTTTGTATACTTTATTAATCCCAGAGGGAAATTCAGAGCATCCACGTGGATGAATGAAGCAGCCATGGTGCAGTGCCAATCCCTTCACCATTATATACAATATTATATACGATAATACAGGGGGTATGTACTAGTATATAAAATTCAAGAAATTTCTGTCTGTCTGTGTCATATGCGTACACTGTGATCCTATGATTTCACATGACCATATATGGAGTTCTGAACAACACCTCCTATGATGTCATATAGACATCATAGGCACATTGTGAGGTCAGAACACTTTCTACGGGCATGCAGAACTGCTTGCTTACACTTGCTTTCGATGGGCATGCAGAAATACTTGCTTAACCATGTCAAAGATCAAAGGCAGGGATCACCATGGTAACTGTTGCCATGGAAACAGTAACTTCCGATGGCCAAGCAGAAATGCTTGCTTACACCTGCTTTCTATGGGCATGCAGAAATACTTGCTTATATTTGATTTCTACGGGCATGCACTAGTAAGTATGATCCGGGGCACATTGTAAAAGCTGTAAAAAAAGAGGCTGTTAAAAACCCACAATGAGGAGCTATATGACTGGATAAAAATGATCACAAGCCATCTCGGGTATTCAGTTTGTACCTGTGAAGGAAATGTCAGGAAGCTCCAGGAGATGTGGACCTCTGATCTTCACCACTGGACATGTGGTGAGACCATGACCAGCTGTGAGCACCCTCCATACACTCCTGAAGAAGAGCGTATGCAGCCCTGGCTCCAGCCCAACTCTGCTGCTTTTGAGCATCTATAAAAGATGGTTTTTGATAGGTTACTCCTACAAAAACTAGACAAGACAGCTAAAGGTGTCCACACAGGCCAGCTTGAGAGCCTTCATTCACCGTACACCAAATACGCTACCAAAAGGAAAAAGTTCCTGAAGGACAGCTTTGAGGCGCGTCTTTATGTGGCTGCACTGGACCCCAACTGGACTGTAAACAGAGAAAATGCAAAAACAAATGAGGGTGAAACACAACACAAACTCTCCAAAGCTCTCCAAAGGGGCTCAGGAGTTTGTGGTGTCTACAAGAAAGGAGGACAAGGACTGTAGCTTCAGAAAGGACATTGTGGCTGGAGTAATGCGCAGATCCAAGTCTGTGTCCATCCGTGAGGCACTCAGTCAAAAATTGAGACAACCACCCTGGCCCAACACAAGGGTCTCGAAAAGCCTGGCAGAGCTTTCAGTGTGAGGTTACTAAAAGATAAAATGGACAAAGAAAAAAGCATCAACAGAGTGGAAAAACAAACACTACCCTCCACATCGCTATTTCTATAAATTCTTATATCACAGCTTATTATTAAAGTGGTAAATAGTTGCTTTTTTGACTGATGCATCGTGACATGCACTACACAAAGAGCAGAGATAAACAAACCTATCATCTGGTCAGTCACTGCAACAGATACTGGAGTCAGTTTGTCTTGGCCTGTCCTTGCCACTGGTAATACCTCTATCTGCCAAGAATGTGCCGCTAGTCCAGCAAAAGCCAGCGGTACTCAAATACTTTGCAAGCAGATTCTTGAAATGGTCGGTCAGAAAGCAACTCATACCGGCTTGGATGTCGCCCGGGTTAACAAGGCCAGGAGTTCCTGGCAGCAGAGGGCGAACGACAGAGCTGTGTGGAGGAATCTGATCAGACCTAAATGAAACAGTCATTGTCGCCCCCGACAAACTGCTATGATGATGATGATGAATAGAGGGGGCGCTTCTGAAGACCTACGACTCTGTGGTGGCATCAGCCATCCAATATGGAGTGGTCTGCTAGGGCAGCAGCATCACAGCTGCTGACAGGAAGAGACTGAACAGGCTGATTAAGGAGGCCAGCTCTGTTCTGGGGCTCTGCCTCAACCCAGTGGAGGTGATAGGAGAGAAGATGATGGTGACTAAGCTGTCATCCCTGCTGGAGTCTGAGTCCCACCCCATGCAGGATACACTGAGTGCACTGAGCAGCTCATTTAGCGACAGGTTGCTCCATCCACGCTGCACAAGGCAGAGGTTTCGCAGGTCCTTCCTACCTGCTGTTGTCAGACTTTACAGTCTGCATTGCTCAAAGAGACCGTACATAACACGACTACTTTGCACAAATAAGTAACGTTCCTTTCCAATAGACTGTTAATATCATTATTATTGATGGTTGCAACAACACAGTGCTCATTCAACAGTGAAATATACTGTTAATATACTGTATATACTGTGAATAATTCAACTGCTTACTAGCATTGTAAAAATTATTTTTTTTACTTCTTTAAATTTCTTGTATTGTGTATATGTATACTGTTTTTGCCATATTTTATTATTTATTACTGCTCTGAGTTCTGCTATTTCTTTGCTGCTGCAATACTGTAAATGTCCTCATTGTGGGACTAATAAAGATTATCTTGTTTTATCTTATATATGCATGTTTCTTTTAAATCTTGATTAAACAATTAAATTAAAAAATCTTGACCAGTAAACTAATTTATATAGCAGGCCAATTGTGCTGCATTTTTAATGCAAAAAAGTTGGGCGATCACACATTTTATTTTAAATATATTAATTAAATCTGATGTCTAGTGTGGTGTTACTTATCTAAAAAAGCTTTGCTCTCTTTTTGACTTCACACTGAAATCCTTCCCCCGCTAAGCATGCTGTCAAGCCTCCAAATAGCTCTGGCCTTGAGGAATGGGTGCCGATGTTTAAAATGGACTGCCGGAATGTAACTGTCAGTCTGACATGAGAATATGAAGTGTTACTTTAAAATGTTTGTCGGCCAAAATCTAGGCCAAACCTACACACCCCGCTGGGATGGCAGCAACATTTGGGGAGAGGTGCAGACCAGAATAAGCAGCTGATCTTGATAAAAATAAGCACGAGTCTCTCCAGAGGCCAAAACGGGAAAAGCTTTTCCAGTACTGATGCTAAACGATGTGGGATTTAAAAGATTAGCAGCAGTTAGAGTTCACACAACAACAGAAGGGCTGCTTGAATCACATTGGCTGGGGCAGATTAATTCCTTCAAAAATCAAATGCAAAAAACATACAAACACACTACAGAGGGGGAAATGATAAGGTGTCTTTATTCTGCTGTCCAAAAACAAGCAAAACCCTGAATTACTACCAGAAAACACAATTTCTGGGCAGTGAAACAGAAGGAAGTAATTGACATTTTGGTAACAATTTATAATGAAAAAAAGTGAGAAATGCAAGGTTAAAAAAAGAGCAAGGAGTTGTATTATGCCTCAGCTTTCCTCTGACATAAATATCTAATATGTACGGGTGAAAACATGGAAAAAACAACTTTTTTACAAAGCAAAAAATCAGGGCAAAAAAGTAAGATTTTTCTGAAAATTTGACACTATTCGGTTGCAAGTTCAGCAGAAAAATTTGCAATTTTACGGGAATAAGTCACAAATTTATAAGACTTTTTTAAAAAAATTATAAGAAAAAGGTCACAAATTTATGAGAAACAAAATCACAAATATGTAAGAACAAAGTGGCAAATGTATAAGGAAAAAGTTTAAAATATTTGAGGAAAAACAAGTTTACAACAAAGCCATAAATTTACAATGAAGAAGTTGAACATTTTCAAGAAAAGTAGCAAACGTATAGGAAAAAAGTCACAAATTTACTAGACAAAATTTGCAATTTTAACAAAAAAAAAAAAAAAACAAGTAACAAATTTATGAGGAAAAAAGTCACATTTATGAAAAAAATTGCAAGTTTATAAGAAAAATTACAAATTTAAAAAAAAGGGGGGTAAAATGGGGGGGGGAAAGTATTTTTTGTATTTATGCTTGGCATTGGTGGTCCAAACACATTTTATTCAGTTATGTAACATGATATATATATATATATATATATATATATATATATATATATATATATATATATATATATATATATACAGTGGGGTAAAAAAGTATTTAGTCAGCCACCAATTGTGCAAGTTCTCCCACTTAAAAGATGAGAGAGGTCTCCAATTTTCATCATAGGTATACCTCAACTATGAGAGACAAAATAAGAAAAAAAAAATCCAGAAAATCACATTGAAGGATTTTTAATGAATTAATTGGTAAATTCCTTGGTAAAATAAGTATTTGGTCAATAACAAAAGTTCATCTCAATACTTTGTTATATACCCTTTGTTGGCAATGACAGAGGTCAAACGTTTTCTGTAAGTTTTCACAAGGTTTTCACACACTGTTGCTGGTATTTTGGCCCATTCCTCCATGCAGATCTCCTCTAGAGCAGGCTGTCACTGGGCAACACAGACTTTCAACTCCCTCCAAAGATTTTCTATGGGGTTGAGATCTGGAGACTGGCTAGGCCACTCCAGGACCTTGAAATGCTTCTTACGAAGCCACTCCTTCGTTGCCCGGGTGGTGTGTTTGGGATCATTGTCATGCTGAAAGACCCAGCCACGTTTCATCTTCAATGCCCTTGCTGATGGAAGGAGGTTTTCACTCAAAATCTCACGATACATGGCCCCATTCATTCTTTCCTTTACACGGATCAGTCGTCCTGGTCCATTTGCAGAAAAACAGCCCCAAAGTATGATGTTTCCACCCCCATGCTTCACAGTAGGTATGGTGTTCTTTCTCCTCCAAACACGACAAGTTGAATTTTTACCAAAAAGTTCTATTTTGGTTTTATCTGACCATATGACATTCTCCCAATTCTCTTGTGGATCATCCAAATGCTCTCTAGCAAACTTCAGACGGGCCTGGACATGTACTGGCACTGCAGGATTTGAGTCCCTGGCGGCGTAGTGTGTTTCTGATGTAGCCTTTGTTACTTTGGTCCCAGCTCTCTGCAGGTCATTCACTAGGTCCCCCCATGTGGTTCTGGGATTTTTGCTCACCGTTCTTGTGATCATTTTGACCCAACGGGGTGAGATCTTGCGTGGAGCCCCAGATGGAGGGAGATTATCAGTGGTCTTGTATGTCTCCCATTTTCTAATAATTGCTCCCACAGTTGATTTCTTCACACCAAACTGCTTACCTATTGCAGATTCAGTCTTCCCAGCCAGGTGCAGGTCTACAATTCTGTTTCTGGTGTCCTTTGACAGCTCTTTGGTATTGGCCATAGTGGAGTTTGGAGTCTGACTGTTTGAGGTTTTGGACAGGTGTCTTTTATACTGATAACGAGTTCAAACAGGTGCCATTAATACAGGTAACGAGTGGAGGACAGAGGAGCCTCTTAAAGAAGAAGTTACAGGTCTGTGAGAGCCAGAAATCTTGCTTGTTTGTAGGTAACCAAATACTTATTTTACCGAGGAATTTACCAATTAATTCATTAAAAATCCTTCGATGTGATTTTCTGGATTTTTTTTTTCTCATTTTGTCTCTCATAGTTGAGGTATACCTATGATGAAAATTGGAGACCTCTCTCATCTTTTAAGTGGGAGAACTTGCACAATTGGTGGCTGACTAAATACTTTTTTGCCCCACCGTGTATATATATATATATATATACAGTATATATATATATATATATATAAGGTTTACGATGACATTGGAGGGGGACAGCTCTTTGTTTTCCAAGGAAAGGGGGACGGGGGGACATGTCCCCCCGTCCCCACCTTCTGTTTACGCCTCTGAGTAACACACTGTAATAAAAATGCTAAAATAAAATGAACTGATGATCTAAGAACATAAAATTCTTGGTTAAGACTTGTGCTCTGTTTCAAAGACATAATGAAGCTCTGTGTTTTATTTTTATGCAGGAAACTGAAGTCCAACAGCGATCCGTCACATATACGAGCGCTCCACCGGCCCGGCCTCCTCCTTTCTCCCTGCTTATACATTAGTATAAATTATTTCCTCATTAGATGAGCTGTCTGTCTGATTGCTGCTCTGAGTATTCTGGGACCCAAGCCACACACTTTATCATCATGAGAGTGCACTGACTGGAAGGATCAAAACTGGCCCCGGGCCCGTCTGTTTTCAGCACGACCTCAGAGTGAAGTGGCTTCACACGCCTGATCAATAAAGACCAATCAGTTCACCATCAGTCAGAGTCTTACTTTTGAATATTAAATGTTGGGATAAGATCTGCACTCTCCATAAACTTTAAATACATCAGAGGATGATTGGGCTCGTTAGTGACAGGGTGTCATTCTCACTGTGATTATCAATGCAAATGTGTATGCTAATGTGAATAATAAATGTCGTTTGATGGGCTTATTTTAGAGCTCCACCTCGACTAGAAATTTATTACCTAATTAAACAGCAGCTGATGAGATCATTTCAATAAAATGAGTTCTTCTTTAAATAGTAATGTTAAAAAAGAAAATCTCATGAGGGCTTTTGAAAGGTTGACATCTCAGCAGGGCTGCTGATAGCTTTTTGGGGTTCCTATGCAAGATTGTGCTTGGGGGTCCCCTATTAAACTTACAAAAAATACTAAAAGTGATTTATTTATGTGGCAATCTCTGAACATAAAGATATTTGAATTAAAAAAAAAAAATTTATGAGAAAAGTTGAAAATTTACAGGAAAAAAGGTTACTGTATAAATTTCCAAGGAAAAAAGCTGCAAATTTTACAGAAAAATGTCCCTAGTTTATGAGAGAAAAATTCCAAATTTCTAAGAAAAGGGTCACAAATTTACATCAAAAAGTTGCAAATGTATGAGAAAAAAACCCACAAATTCATGAGAAAAAAGTGACAAATGCATGAGAAAAAAGTTGCAAATTTATGAGAAAAAATACAAAAATTTCTGAGAAAAAAGTTAATATGAGAAAAAAGAAACAGATGTATGAGGAAAAAAGTTGCAAATTTACAAGAAAATTCACAAATTTATGAGGAAAAAGTTGCAAATTTATGAGAAAAACATCGACAAATTTATGAAAGTCACAAATCTATGTGGAAAGAAGTTGCAAACTTAGGAGAAAAAAAATCCACAAATGTATGAGAAACTGTAACAAATGTATGAGAAAAATGTTGCAAGTTTATGAGAAAAAAGTCACAAATTTATCCGAAAAAAAGTTGCCAACTTATGAGGAAAAAATCCACAAACTTATAAGAAAAGCTGCTAATTTATGAGAGGAAAAATCCACAAATGTATGAGAAAAAAGTAACAAATGTATGACAAAACAACTGCAAGTTTATGAGAACAAAAGTTATAAATTTATCAGAAAAAGTTGCCAACTTATGAGAAAAAAATCCACAAATTTGTGAGAGAAGAGTCACAAATTTATGTGAAAATCTGTTGCAAATTTAAGAGAAAAAAATCCACAGATATGAGAAAAAAGCAGTTCATGAGAAAAAGTTCAAAAATTCATTCAGAAAAAAAGTTGCAAAGTTATGAGAATGAAAATAACAATTTTATTAGAAAAAAGTTTTATCTTTAAAAAAAAAAGCTGTACATTTTCAAGAAAAAAATAATTTTACTGTAAAAAATTCAAGTAACATTACAAATTTACCAGAAAAAAATCTAAAATTTACAAAAAAGTACCAAATTTAAGACAAAAAAAGTCAACTTCATGAGAAGAATAAAATTACAAATTTATGAAAAACAAGTTTGAAATTTTTAAGAAAAAGTAACAAAGTTGTATTTGCGTACTCTGCTTTATACCCAGAAATGGCTCTGCATCTCAGAAACAGGTGTTACACCATATCACTGCAAATGTACAGTATATGCTAATGTGAATATTAAATATCATTTGCTGATGATTTTAGACCGCTAAGGCCAGTGTAAATTTATTACCTGATTAAACAGCAGTTGACAAGATAATTTTAATGAAATGAGTTCTTCTCTAAATAGTTATGTTAAAAACAAACTCCTTATAGCAGGCCTGTTAACTCCTTGAAATCTCAAACAGGCGTTACACTGTATGCTGCGCCAATTATCCAAAAATCTTTAAAGACTTATAACCGCAGTCATTAACGACCTGCGTGAGCTCTCTCGGTTCCCCCTGACCCCTGGTGCTATTTATAGCTGGTATTAAGGCTGAAACAGTCTAGCAGAGGCGTGAGTGCAGCGCTGTAAAGTGGAGAGTTGAAACCTGATGTTTGGGGGGGGGCCGGCGAGAGCCCGAGAAAGAGCACATCCAATTGTTTTCATACGATTACCATGGAGATGAGCGTCAGAGGCAGGCTGAGGCCAACCAAATGCTCAGATGGGGTTATATTCTCCATCATTACATGAGCAGCCGGGGCATGAAAATTATTCTTAGTCAAGGGTATGAGAACAGATTGACAGATTGCTGACCACACAATTATTGTCCAGCTTCCTCAGAAAGCTAACAAGTGGTCGTTGTGGGGAGGCTTTTCGAACAGCAGCTCACTCTCTTCTAGCAGTCAGAGTGGCAGCAGGTCCCTTTCACGCTGCCTTGACTTTACTGCTCTCTGTGGGGAGTCTCAGCACCACGGACGGCACCGATGCAGCAGGCATGAGGAGACGAAGCAGCTGTGTAGACTTCAAGGTTTTGTACTGTTTACAAACAGCATTTAAAACCTACGGTGTGATAAACGTTAGCATATCAAGTGAACACCTTAACCCACTACACCACAGGACTGCTTCAGCCCACGCTCTAGCTTTCCCAATACAACATGTTCCACTGACAATACACAAAGACTGATAGATTTTTTTTTCCATTAAGACAATTTTTGGCACATTAACAGATTTGCATCAAATTTGGTGTAATTCTATAGAATATAGTTGTGATTATGAGTGTGGAGTTTGATTCAGTTTAGGTCACTACATCAGAAGATAGCCAGTGTTGGCTGGCCGTCTCTTTCCATACGACATCTGGGACATTGATACAATTTCGTTTACAAAGCCATACTCTGCAATCTTCCTTTCTACATTTGTAAATACATTACATGAAAATCCCGAAGCAACCCCCCCCCCCCCACACACACACACACACACACACACACAAGCAGTATCGGGCTTGTTATTATGAGCTATACGGTCTCTATACGACCGTTGCGAGAGTTTGGTTCGTACTGCCAACACTCGGTCGGACTCATTCCCAGTGAGAGTTGGACCCCACTAGGGCTGCACTTTGTCACCGATCCTGTTCATAATTTTTATGGACAGGATTTCTAGGCGCAGCCAGGGAATGGAGGTTGTCATGCTCAGTGACCACAGGATCTCATCTCAGTTGTTTGCAGACAATGTTGTCTTGTTGGCTTCATCCAGCAATGACCTACAGGTATTACTGGGACAGTTTGCCACTGAGTGTGAGGCATCTGGGAAGAGAATCAGCACTTCCAAATCCAAGTCCATAGTCCTCAGCCGGAAAAAGGTGGATTGTCCTCTCCGGGTTGGGGACAAGCTCCTGCCCCAAGTGGAGGAGTTTAAGTATCTTGGGGTCTTATTCACAAGTGAGGGGAGAATGGAGCGAGAGATTGACAGATGGATCGGGGAAGCATCTGCAATGATGCGGACGCTGTACTGGTCTGTTGGGGTGAAGAGGGAGCTGAGCTCTAAGGCAAAGCTGTCGATTTACCTGTCAATCTACACTACCGTTCAAAAGTTTGGAGTCACCCAGACAATCATTTTGTGTTTTCCATGAAAAGTCACACTTATTTACCACCATGAGTTGTAAAATGAATAGAAAATATAGTCAAGACATTGACAAGGTTAGAAATAATGATTTGTATTTGAAATAATAATTTTTTCCTTCAAACTTTGCTTTCGTCAAAGAATCATCCATTTGCAGCAATTACAGCATTGCAGACCTAACATGATTGCACAAGGGTTTTCTAATCATCCATTAGCCTTCTGACGCAATGAGCAAACACATTGTACCATTAGAACACTGGGGTGATAGTTGCTGGAAATGGGCCTCTATACACCTATCTAGATATTGCACCAAAAACCAGACATTTGCAGCTAGAATAGTCATTTACCACATTAGCAATGTATAGAGTGTATTTCTGATTAGTTTAAAGTTATCTTCACTGAAAAAAAGTGCTTTTCTTTCAAAAATAAGGAAATTTCTAAGTGACCCCAAACTTTTGAACGGTAGTATACGTTCCTACCTTCACCTATGGTCATGAGCTTTGGGTAATGACCGAAAGAATGAGAACGCTGATACAAGCGGCTGAAATGAACTTCCTTCGTAGGGTTGCTGGACTCACCCTTAGAGACAAGGTGAGGAGCTCAGTCGTCCAGGAGAGGCTCAGAGTAGAACTGCTGCTCCTCCACACTGAAAGGAGCCAGCTGAGATGGTATGGACATCTGATCAGGATGCCTCCTGGACGCCTCCCACTTGAGGTGTTTCAGGCACTTCCCTCTGGGAAGAGACCCCGGGGCAGACCCAGGACTCACTGGAGAGACTGTGTCTCCCAGCTGGTCTGGGAACGCCTTAGTATCCTCTCTGAAGAGCTGGAGCAGGTGGCTGGGGAGAGAGAAGTCTGGGCTTCTCTGCTTGAACTGCTGCCTCCACGACCTGGACCTCCGGAAAAGCGGTAAAAGATGGATGGACGGATGGATGGATGGATTACATGAAAATCATCGTCTGGATACAACCTTCGATCAGATAATTCATATTTGTTGGCTGTCCCAAATGTCAGGACAGAGATGGGAAATAAAAACCTTTGTATGTATTCTGCTCCAGTCACGTGGAATAAGCTACAAAATAACCTCAATTTACACAATTTAGTAAATGTCTGAATTTAACCCAGCCACAGGGGGTGCACAAGCCAGTGTACTCCTAGTGCCGGTCCCAAGCCAGGGTAAATGGGGAGGGTTGTGTCAGGAAGGGCAACCAATGTAAAACCTTTGCCAAGTTAAACATGCGGATCATGAAGAATGAAACTTTCATACTGGATTGGTTGAGGCACAGGTTAACAACGACCACCACTGGTGCTGTTAACCAACAGGGTGCTGGTGGAAATTGGGCTACTGCTGGTCAAAAATTGAGGAGGAGGAGAGGGGGAAGGCATGTTTGGAGGGAGAGAGAGAAAAGGAAAGGTAGAAGTGTGGAGGTGAAGGGGACGTTAAATGTAGGGACTATGACTGGTAAAGACAGAGAGTTGGCTGATATGATGAAGCAAAGAAAAGCAGATACACTGTGTGTTCAAGAAACCACATGGAAGGGAAGCAAGGCTAGCAGCACTGGAGGTGGATTTAAGCTGTTCTATTATAGTGTAGACAGGGAGAGAAATGAAGTAGGAGTAATCTTGAAGGAAGAGTATGTGAAGCGTGATCAGGAGGTAAAGAGGGAGTCAGACAGAATCATGAGTTTGAAGCCTGAAGTCAAAGATGTGATGTTGAATGGCGTCAGTACGTATGCCCCACAAGTTGGATGTCAGGTAGAAGAGAAAGAAGAATTCTGAAGTAAGTTGGATGAAGTGGGAGAGAGTGTTCCCAGTGGGAGGAGAGAGTGATGATTAGAGCGGACTTTAATGGACATGTAGGTGAAGGGAACAGAGGTGATGAGGAGGTTCTGGGTAGGTATGGTTTTAAGGAGAGAAATGCGGAAGGACAGATGATTGTGGATTTTGCTAAAAGGATGGAAATGGCTGTGGTGAACACATACTTCAAGAAGAGAGAAGAACAGAGGGTGACTTAGAAGAGTGGAGGAAGGTGCTCACAGGGGGACTACATACTATGTAGAAGGAGAAATCTGAAAGCAATAGGAGACTACAAGGTGGTAGCAGGGGAGAATGTAGCTAGACAGCATTGGATAGCAGTCTGTAGGATGACTTTGGAAAGTAAGAAGAGGAAAACAGTGAAGGCAGAGCCAAAGATTAAGTGGGGGAAGCTACAGAAGGAAGAAGGTCACCAAGAGTTCAGGAAGGAATTGATACAGGCTGTGGGTGGTAGGGAAGAATTACCAGATGACTGGGAAAGTATAGCAAAAGTATTGAGGGAAATGGGTAGAAAGGTGTGGTGTATCCAGTGGACAGAGGAAGGAAGACAAGGAGACTTGGTGGTGGAATGAGGAGATACAGGAAAGTATTCAAAGGAAGAGGTTAGCAAAGAAAAAGTGGGATGGTCAGGGAGATGAAGAAAGTAGGCAGGAGTATTTGGAATCTCGGCGCATGGCAAAAAGAGAGGCGGCAAAGGAAAAGGAAAAGGCATATAGTGAATTGTATGAGAGGCTGGACACTAAGGAAGGAGAAAAGGACTTGTATCGATTGGCTACACAGAGAGATCAAGCTGAAAAAGATGTGCAGCAGGTTAGGTTGATTAAGGACAGAAATGGTAATGTACTAACAAATGATGAGCGTGTGTTGAGAAGGTGGAAGAAGTACTTTGAAGAGGTGATGAATAAAGAAAATGAGAGAGAGAGAGGAGGAAGGATGAAGGAAAGATGGTGAACAAGGAAGTTATGAAGATTAGCAAGGCAGAAGTGAGGGCAGCTTTGAAGAGGATGAAGAATGGAAAGGCAGTTGGTCCAGATGACTTACCTGTGGAGGTATGGAGATGTTTAGGAGAGATGACAGTGGACTTTTTAACCAGATTGTTTAACACAATTTTGGAGAGTGAGAGGATGCCTGAGGAGTGGAGAAGACGTGTTTTGGTACCAATTTTCAAGAACAAAGGTGATGCTCAGAGCTGTAGTAACTACAGAGACATAAAGTTGATCAGCCACACTATGAAGATATGGGAAAGAGTTGTTGAAGCAAGATTAAGAGGAGAGGTGACAATCAGTGAGCAGCAGTATGGTTTCATGCCAAGAAAGAGTACTACAGATGCAATGTTTGCTCTAAGAATGTTGATGGAGAAGTATAGAGAAGGTCAGAAGAAGCTGCACTGTGTCTTTGTGGATCTAGAGAAAGCATATGATAGGGTGCCAAGAGAGGAAGTGTGGTACTCTATGAGAAAATTAGGAGTGGCAGAGAAGTATGTGAGGGTGGTGCAGGACATGTATGAGGACAGCGAGATGGTGGTGAAGTGCGCTGTAGGAGTGACGGATGGATTCTTGGTGGGGGTGGGGTTACATCAGGGATCGGCTCAGAGCCCCTTCTTGTTTGCCATGGTGATGGACAGGCTGAGAGACGAGGTCAGGCAGGAGTCTCTGTGGACCATGATGTTTGCAGACAACATTGTGATCTGTAGTCAGAGTAGGGAGCAGGTGGACGAGAACCTGGAGAGGTGGAAGTATGCTCTGGAGAGAAGAGCAATGAAAGTCAGTAGAAGCAAGACAGAATACATGAGTGTGAATGAGAGGGAGGCAGGTGTAACAGTGAAGATGCAAGGAGTAGAGGTAGTGAAGGTAGATGAGTTTAAATACCTGGGGTCAAACATCCAAAGCAATGGAAAATGCACAAGAGAGGTGAAGAAGAGAGTGCAGGCAGGATGGAGTGGGTGGAGACGAGTGTCAGGAGTGATGTGTGACAGAAGGGTAGCAGCAAGGGTAGTGAAGGGGAAGATTTACAAGACAGTAGTGAGACCTGCTATGATGTTTGGTTTAGAGACGGTGGCACTGACAAAAAGGCAAGAGGTGGAGTTGGAAGTGGCAGAGTTGAAGATGCTAAGATTTTCATTGGGAGAAACTAGGAGGGACAAGATTAGAAATGGGTATATCAGAGGGACAGCTCAAGTTGAGCGGTTTGGACACAAAGTAAGAGAGGCAAGGCTGAGATGGTTTGGACATGTGCAAAAGAGGGATAGTGGATATATTGGACAAAGGATGTTGAAGATGGAGCTGCCAGGCCAGAGGAAAAGAGGAAGACCACAGAGAAGACTCATGGATGTAGTGAAGGAGGACATGGAGAAGGTTGGTGTTACAGAGGAAGATGTAAGGGATAGGGTGAGATGGAGACAGATGGTCTGCTGTCGAGACCCCTAAAGGGAGCAGCCGAAAGAAGAAGTAAATGTCTGAATTTAAGTCTATAGTGACTGAACTAATAAATGAGTCCTTCACTAGCCATGTTTACATGGACACAAGTAACCAGATTAAAAGCCTGATCGGAATAAAAATGTTTCATGTAAAGATAAGATAAGATAAGCCTTTATTAGTCCCACAACGGGGAAATTTCAGGATTGCAACAGCACAGGGATAGCAATACTCAGAGCAACAATCAGAAGGCAAGAAAAAAAAAACAACAAGCAAGCAAGAGCAGCTAATATACATATGTACATATTACTATAAAATATATATATACACACACACACACAGACACACAGTGCAGAGCATTGTAGCTGGATGGAATAAATATATGAATATATGAACACACAGTGCAGAGCATTGTAGCTAGATGGAATAAATATGTAAATATATAAACACCCACAGTACGGAGCATTGCAGCTAGGTGGAATAAATTTGCAAGTATATAAACACACAGTGCGGAGCAATGTAGCTAGATGGAATAATATGTAGATATATAAAAACACAGTGCGGAGCATTGTAGCTAGATGGAATAAATATATAGATATATAAATATAAACACACCCAGTGCTGAGCATTGTAGCTAGATGGAATAAATATGTAAATATATAAACACACACAGTGCAGAGCATTGTTGCTAGGTGGGATGAAACAGCATAACCGTCTATTTAGTTATCCTACATGGTATGATTATGTGCCCATACATATTCTCACCCTCCATAGCGACCGGTATGTTCCTAGTTGTATGCCGGAGAGGACCATTGTGTAAGTCTATTGCATCTTTTGCATTCAAAAAAACTATTAGTTTGTTACGTCTTTTTGCTATCTCTGCGAGCAGCCCTGCTTAGGTTGTACAGTCTGACAGCCGTTGGTAGGAAGGACCTACGAAACCTCTCGGTTGTGCACCTGGGATGATGTAGTCTGCTGCTAAATGAGCTCCTCAGTGCATCCAGTATGTCCTGCATAGGGTGGAACTCGGACTCCAGCAGAGATGACAGTTTAGCCACCGTCCTTCTCTCTCCTATCTCCTCCATCGGATCAAGGCGCTGCCCCAGGACAGAGCTAGCTTTCTTAATCAGTTTGTTCAGTCTCTTCCTATCGGCTGCAGTAATGCCACTGCCCCAGCAGACCACTCCAAAAGTGATGGCTGATGCCACCACCGTGTCATAGAATGACTTCAGCAGCGCCCCTTGTACACCAAAAGACCTGAGTCTCCTCAGCAGGAACAGCCTGCGCTGTCCCTTCTTGTAGAGTGCGTCAGTATTGTGTGACCAGTCTAGTTTATTGTTCAGATGAATACCCAGGTACTTATAGGATGTCACCATCTCGATGTCTGTTCCCTGTATATTTACTGGTGCTGTGAGGGGCTGCCCATGCCTGCGGCAGTCCACCACCAGCTCCTTAGTTTTCCTCGCGTTGATCTGGAGGCAGTTCCGATGGCACCAGTCCACAAAGTCCTGGATAAGCCCTCTGTACTCAGCTTCATCTCCGTTGGAGATGAGACCAACGATCGCAGAGTCATCAGAGAACTTCTGTAGATGGTAATGTGTTGTGTTGTGTGAGAAGTCCGCAGTATAAAGAGTGAACAGGAAGGGAGCCAGCACCGTTCCCTGGGGGGCCCCCGTGCTACTGATGATCGTGTCGGAAACACAGTCCCGGGTTCTCACAAACTGAGGCCGGTTCATGAGGTAGTCCAGGATCCATGATGACAGGTGCTGGTCCACCCCTGCGCGCAGCAGCTTGTCCTTCAGGATCATCGGTTGGATGGTGTTGAAAGCACTGGAGAAGTCAAAGAACATGATCCTCACCATATTCCCGGGCTTCTCCAGGTGGGACAGAGAACGGTGAAGGAGGAAGATCACCGCATCCTCCACCCCAATGCCATGCTGGTAGGCGAACTGGAGTGGATCCATCGCTGGTTCCACCAGGGGGCGGAGATGAGCAAGGAGCAGTCTCTCCAGGGTCTTCATCAAGTGGGACGTCAAGGCCACCGGTCTGTAGCTGTTCAGGTCTTTGGGGTGGGAAGTTTTTGGTACAGGTACCACACAAGATGTTTTCCACAGCTGTGGTACCCTCCCCAGTTTCAGGCTCATGTTGAAGATATACGTCACAATCCCACACAGCTGGTCTGCACAGGACTTGAGGAGCTTTGCGCTGATGCCGTCCGGTCCCGACGCCTTCCTCGCCTTGATCTTCCTCAGCTCCATCCTCACCTGGGTCTTGGTCAGGGTCAGGATGGGGGGCTGTGTGTTGGGAGTGGGGGGGGTGTCGGTGGAGTGGGGAGTGGGCAGCAGGACTTGATTTCTTAGAGGCAGCAGTGGTTGTTGTGCAGACAGGGGGGAGGGCGGTTGGTCAAATCTATTGAAAAACAGATTCAGGTTGTTCGCCCACTCCCTGCCCCCCGTGGCCTGGGGGGAGGTATTCTGGAGCCCCGAGATGGTTTTGAGGTTTCTCCAGACCCCGCTGATGTCGCTCTGTTGCAGCTTGTCCTCCATCTTCTTCCTGAAGCTGTCCTTGCCTTCTCTGATCTTTCTCCTCAGCTCCCTCTGTACGGACTTCAGCATCTCCCTGTTCCCCGACCTGAAGATCCTCTTCTTCTCTCTCAGAAGTGTTTTTATCTCAGGGTTGATCCAGGGTTTGTTGTTTGAGTGACGCCGTATGGTCTTGGTGGGAACGGATTTGTCCACACAGAAGCTGAGGTAGCCCGTGAAGGTGTGAATGAGGCCATCGATGTCCTCACCATGTGGATCGCAGAGCTGCTTCCAGGCAGTGGCTTCAAAACAGTCCTTTAGAGTGTCCATTGTCTCCTCAGACCATAACTCCACAGTGTGCATGGCCGGAGGTTGTCTGTGCACTAGGGGTTTGTACACCGGCCGGAGATGAACCAAGTTGTGATCCGATCTCCCAAGTGGGGGGAGTTGTGATGAGGTGTACGCCTCCTTAGTGTTTGCGTAAACACGCCAGTCTGAATAGTCTGACCCGATCACACTCATTTGGATGATAATTTCCTACAGATTGAGACGGGTGGATTATGCCAATTGTTAATCCGATTGGTGCACATATAAAAACTTATTATAAACACTTATTCCAAAGTTTGGGTAGAAAATATGTTTACTACGCATGTCTGTATGTCAACCACACATCAATGTGACATATTTCCGCCTTTACAGCAGCTAGTGGAAAACATGGCGGGAGTAAAACAGAACTGGTCTGTACCGTCCTGCTGTCTCCCTCTGTTTGTCATATGCAGATGTACTGCTGGACTTGTAGCTTCATTACGGAGACCAGCAGAAGCAAAAGTACAGTCTTGAATAACACAATTCAGGTCCATTTCAAAAAGAGAAAGACATGAAGCAGGGTTTGTTTACATTGGAAGTTGCTTCTTTTTCTACTATTTCCGGAATGTCAGATAATTGTGTGCATGTCAAAAGGATTTAGTCCGTTCAAACGTGTGACACATGGAAATGCACATCCTAATTGGATCAACTTTTTTCAGGATCCCTGTAAACAGTAAAGCTCTAATCTGAATTGTAATCAGATTGAAGAAATTTTGCACATGTAACCGTGGTTAGTGTCTGTTTGTGCCCTTCATAGTGACCTGATAGATACTTGATGTTTGTTTTATTATTTTTATTGAGTTATTATCTGTTTTATGTATTTATTCATTTCATTTTTAACCTCTGTGTTAATTGGTTGTTTTTATAAGTACTGCCATCTTGGCCAGGGCATCACTGTAAAAGAGGTCCTTACCTCAATTGGTTTATCCCTGGTAAAATAAAGGTTGAATAAATAATAATAATAATAATAATAATAATAATAATAATAATATAAACAGATAAATAAATTGGTGGTGGACTTTTAAAAATGTTAATTGCAATTAATCTTTTGAAATGTTGTCATTGCCAGGAGTAGTGCTGGGGATAAGGTCCCAGCGCTCAAAAAATGCTCCTTATGGCCAACTCCTGGCCTGCTCGTGTGGCTTAGCTTCTAAGCCCAGCGGAACTGCTTTTACTGACAGGAGAAGGGACGAAGGCAAGTCTCTGGTGCCTTCAAACCAGATGCTTCAGGCAGATGGGGCTCGACAACCTAGGAGGGTAGTCCATCTAGGGGACGGAAAACCCTGATTTCAAACCTCTGCTGCCTTGCAGCATACCCGTCACGGGAAAGGCTTCGGGAGTCAACCCTGAGGTAAAATCCGGAGTCAGCGCCACTAAGGCAGTCCGTCGTTGATTTAAACTTCGTTCTGGCAGCTCCTGCGACGGTGCTGGTGCCAAACTGTAACAGCCTTGCTGTTCCTTTGGATCCATCAGTGATGTGGCTGTTCTCCATATCACATTGCCCAGGCTAGCATCCAGCAACACTCACCAACACAAACTCACACCCTACACCCTGGAGAGGTCACTCCAGCTTCGCTTGCAGTGTCGACACAACACGGAGAACAACAGTTACCAGTTATAAGTCATTGCTCGATTGGCGTAGAGCTTGGCACCAGGGGTTGTTCCCGACGGTGGGAGGGATCCTTGAATCTCACTGGACGACAACTGCACGCCTCAAGCTGGGCATCCCCCAGCCAGTAAGGTGTTCTCCCGCCACAGTCTGCCATCCTCATTGGGTGCATGGGGATTAGAAAAGGTCCAAACAGCAGACTGCAATTGTCGCACGAGGAAACAAAACAAAACAACAAAAGAAACCAGCTTTGAAACTGGGATGTTGGAACGTTCGGACAATGATGACCAATCTCTCTGAAAACCTTCAGGACATCAGTGACTCCAAGAAAACAGCTGTCATAAATGACGAGCTCAGGAGGCTGCATGTGGACATTGCCACCCTTCAGGAAACACGCTTTGCTGACTCAGGCACGCTGAAGGAGAAGGACTACACATTCTATTGGCAGGGGAAAGGCTCTGACGAGCCAAGGGAGCATAGAGTCGGCTTTGCAGTGAGGAACAACCTGTTGAATATGGTAGAGCCAGGCAGCAACAGCACAGAGCGTCTCCTCACTCTTCGCCTCAACACCGCCGAAGGCCCAGTCACTCTTGTTAGCGTTGTATGCCCCAACACTGCCTTCCACACCAGACACAAAGGATGAGTTCTATGAGAAGCTCACATCCATCGTCACAAGAATCTCCAGCAAGGAGCAACTTGTTCTCCTGGGTGACTTCAATGCCAGAGTGGGTGCAGATCATGACTCGTGGCCCTCTTGCCTTGGACAGTTTGGTGTGGGCAAAATGAATGAGAATGGCCAACGACTGCTTGAGCTTTGCAGTTACCACGAATTGTGCATCGCCAACTCCTACTTCAGGACCAAGCCTCAGCACAAGGTCTCTTGGAGACACCCATGCTCAAAGCACTGGCATCAGCTAGATCTTATCCTGGTCTGCCTTGCCGCCATCAAGAACGTCCTTTACACACGCTCTTATCATAGTGCAGACTGCAACATAGATCACTCCGTGGTCTGCTGCAACATCAGGCTACAGCCAAAGAGGATCCAAGGGAAACAAGAAAGAAGAAGAAACAAGGGAACCCCCGCATTGATGTCAGCAAGATGTCTCAACCAGACCTCATGAAAAAGTTTGCAAAGACATTTGAGAAGGAAATGCAAACCTCACAGCCCGGGGACTCTGCCACAGAGAAGTGGGAAGTACTGCAGGACATCATGCACCGCACTGCCTTGGCTACCTTTGAGAAGAAGTCCTCCAAGTCTCACGACTGGTTTGAGGCCAAGTCCACAGAGATGACTCCCATCATCAAAGCCAAGCACGCCACCCTCACTGAGTATAAGTGGTCACCCAGTGAGAAGAGCCTGCAGATTCTCAGGGCTGCCAGGAGCAAGGCTTAGCAGACTGCCAGGCATTGCATCAACGAATACTGGACAGAGCTCAGTGAAGGCATCCAGACAACTGTTGCTACAGGCAACATTAGAGGGATGTACAATGGCATCAAGAAGGTGCTCAGACCAGTCCAGAGCAAGACAGCGCCCCTCAAATCTTCCATTGGGGTAGTAATTACAGACAAGGGCAAACAGATGGAGAGATGGGTGGAACACTACTCCGACCTCTACTCCCGACAGAACACAGTGTCCCCTACAGCTCTTGACACCAATTGAGTATATGCCAATCATAGAGGATCTGGATGTAGAGCCAACCATAGGGGAACTCAGGAATGCCATAGACAGCTTGGCCTTAGGCAGAGCCCCAGGCAGCGACGGGATTCCCCCGGACCTGATCAAACACTGCAAGACTACTCTCCTGCTCCCATTGCATGAAGTCCTCTGTCAGTGCTGGCAAAAAGGGGCTGTACCATAGGGCATGAGGGACGCCAAGATGATCACCCTCTATAAGACCAACGGCAAAAGAAGTGACTGCAACAACTGCAGAGGCATCTCTCTACTCAGCATCGTCAGCAAAGTCTTTGCTCAGGTCATTTTGATCCACCTGCAGAAGCTGGCAGAACACATCTACCCAAAATCACAGTGTGGCTTTCATGCCAAGAGATCAACGGTACATATGGTCTTCTCCCTCCGCCAACTCCAGGAGAAATGCAGAGAACAGCAGATGCTCCTGTATGTCGCCTTCATAGATCTCACCAAGGCGTTTGACCTCATCAGCAGAGACAGCCTGTTCAAGAGTCTCCCAAAGATAGGCCGCCAACCAAAGCTGCAGAGCATGATCGAGTCTTTTCACTCAGACATGAAGGAGACTGTGCAGTTCAACGGGAGTAAATCCGACCCCTTCAGCATCTGCAGTGGTGTCAAACAAGGCTGCATCCTCACTCCCACACTCTTTGGGATATTCTTCGCAGTTCTCCAAAAGCATGCCTTTGGCACTGCAACTGAAGGAATTAACCTATGCACCAGGTCAAATGGCAGGCTGTTCAACCTTGCCCACCTCAGAGCCAAGACGAAGGTTCGCGAAACGCTCATCAGAGACATGCTGTTTGCTGCCAGTATGGGTATGTTAGTAGGTATGGGTATGTAGGTATGGGGTATGGGTCAGTATGGGTCAATATGGGGCATGTTAGCAATCTTAACTTAAACCCAATTTTCTTTGCCATAGTTTATAGTCCTCCCTCAGCCTACTCAGAGATTTTATCTGAATTTGCCGAATTCTTAGCTGATTTAGTGCTGAAATCAGATAGAATAATTATAGTAAGGGATTTTAATATACATGTTGATGTAGATAGCGGCTGTCTTAATAAGGCATTCAATTCAATATTAGACTTGATGGGGTTTTCCCAGAAAGTAAAAAATTCTACCCATTATCTCCACCACACATTGGACCTTGTTCTGACATGCCATAGAAATAGAAAATCTGTTAGTGTCTCCTCATAATCCTGTACTATCAGACCATTGTCTGTTAACCTTTGATTTCACTATTCCTGACTATTTGATTCCTCAAGAAAAATATTACTACAGCAGATGTCTTTCAGATGATGTTGTTACCAAATTTATGCAGATTGTCTCCTCTATGCCATGTGTCAACACAATGGAAATAAAAGATGGAGAGCTTGCTCCTTCAGTAATTGATAGCATGGTAGATAGTGTTACAGCCTCTCTGCATCAGACTCTAGACTTGGTGGCCCCTTTAAAAAAGAAAAAGTCTAATCAGAGATTTTTAACCCCTTGGTTTAACACAGAAACTTGTAGCTTAAAACAGAAGACTTGTCAATTAGAAAGAAAATGGCGTTCCACTAATTTAGATGAAATCTATATAGCTTGGAGAAATCATCTCTTAATTTATAAAAAAAATTCTCTTAGAAAAGCTAGAACAAGTTATTACTCTGCATTAATAGAAGAGAACAAGAATAATCTCAGGTTTCTTTTCAGCACTGTAGCCAGGCTGACAAAGAGTCAGGACTCTGACAATCCTCGCATCCCCCTAGAGCTAACTAGTCAGGACTTTTTGAACTTATTCAATCAAAAAAAATTTCTATTAGAGATAAAATCAGTCAGATTCTTCCCACCGTAAACTTAAGTACAGCAACTACTACAACTCCTTCAATTGATATCTATTTGGATAAGTTTACTCCAATTGACCTTTTAGAGTTAGATAAAATAGTCTCTTCATCCAAGCATTCAACTTATCTTTTAGACCCTATTCCTACCAGGTTATTTAAAAAAGTCATCCCATTTATTGGTAGCCGTATTCTTCAAATAATCAATTCTTCTTTAACATTAGGTCATGCACCGCAGGCTTTTTTTTTTTTTTTTAAGTTTTTGTAAAGGGTATACAGGTCATTACAGCATTGCATTGTTTACATTTTCATCACATGTTCCCTTATTTTTTGCTATTTGACAACATTGGAAGAATAAATATTACAACACCCCTTTTTTTAAAGTGAAAGAAAAAGTGAAATTAAAGAAAATAAAAAACAAACAAACAAAACAGCAAAAAACAAACAAAAAGAAAAATAGGTAATTAAAAGTAAAAGAGCATCTGAGTAGCATTGGAACAAAGAGCGGAACCATTATTGAAATGGTATTTGTCAAAGATTAGATCTAATGGAAGACACATATGCGATCCAGGGTTGCCAAAAGTTCATGAACCCATCCATGTCCTGTCTCAGTGCGAATGTCAACTTTTCCATCGAGTAAATGTCTTGGATCACGTTAGACCAATCTTCAGGTGTAGGACAGTCCTTCAACATCCATTTTTTAGTTAGGGCTTTTTTACTTGCCAATATTAAAACATTGAAAAAGTATTTTTCTCCTCGTCTTTCCAATGAGTCCGGTAGTAAACCCAAATACAAAGTTACAAAAGAAAAGGTAACTGTTATTTTGAATATTTTCCCCAATATTGTCCGTACATTGGTCCAATATTGGTGGATAACTGGGCATGACCAAAATACATGAAAATGATTTGCAGTCTTTTCACCACACAAGCGCCAACAGTTCAACCCCTTATGGGTAAATTTGTTTTGTGCAGGTGTTCTGAAAAATCTTACCAAATTTTTCCATCCAAATTCGCTCCACTGCAGGGATGAGGTACTTTTCCATTGCTGTTTATTTAGCTTTTCCCATATCTCCAGTTGTAAAGTGAAATTCCCCTCTTTTTCCCATCTTTCTTTTATATATGATGTATTGTCTCCTTTTAAGTCTTGAAGACCTTGGTATATTTTAGAAATGTATCTGATCCCTGGGATCCCTTTATATGCCATTAAGAAGACCTTCAGAGCACCTGACTGGGCCATTTCCAAATCCTCCTTTTTAAGTATATTGTTTATGTGGTGTCTAAGCTGAAAGAACCTTTAAAGATCTTGGTTTATTAGACCTTGTTTTTTCAAATCTTCAAAACTTCTTAAAGTTTGCCCCTTAAAAAAATCGTAATATTTTATCAGCCCTTTCTCTTTCCACGTTTTAAATCTAGTGTCTGTTTTATTAGGAGTAAAGTCTTGATCATAGGCAATCCATTGCAGAAGTCAATAGGGCTCTTTAGTTTGATTCTCTCTGACTATCTTAAACCAAATTTTTAGTGGGGTCTCTATCCACTGGTTAGTGTTATTCAAGAGTTTAGGTAAGGCATTGTTCCCTATTATCGCCTGTAGAGGGATGTCACTTGTTATTTGGCATTCGATCTCCTTCCATTGTGCAGTGTAGACTGGGTTACATATCTCTATTAAAGTTTTAATTTGTGCGGCTTTAAAATAGTCCCTGATATTTGGCAGCGCAAGCCCACCTTTGTCTTTGTTTAGCTGTAAGGTTCTATATCTGATTCTAGGTCTCTTGCCTTGCCATATGAATCTTGAGATCCTTCTGTCCAGCTCCTGCCATGTTTTTTTGGGAGGTTCTACCAGTATTGTTTGGAAAAGGTATAGAAGACGTGGGAGTATATTCATTTTGACTGCTTCAATTCTTTGTGCAGTACCCAAGAATGGTATCATACTCCATCTTGCTAGGTCAGATTTTATTTTTGTCACCAGTGGATCATAGTTTAGTGTTATAGTGTTATAGTGTTGTTTTTTTTTTTTTTTTTTTTTTTTTTTGAATGCAAAAGATGCAATAGACTTACACAATGGTCCTCTCCGGCATACAACTAGGAACATACCGGTCGCTATGGAGGGTGAGAATATGTATGGGCACATAATCATACCATGTAGGATAACTAAATAGACGGTTATGCTGTTTCATCCCACCTAGCTACAATGCTCTGCACTGTGTGTGTTTATATATTTACATATTTATTCCATCTAGCTACAATGCTCTGCACTGGGTGTGTTTATATTTATATATCTATATATTTATTCCATCTAGCTACAATGCTCCGCACTGTGTTTTTATATATCTACATATTATTCCATCTAGCTACATTGCTCCGCACTGTGTGTGTTTATATACTTGCATATTTATTCCACCTAGCTGCAATGCTCCATACTGTGGGTGTTTATATATTTACATATTTATTCCATCTAGCTACAATGCTCTGCACTGTGTGTTCATATATTCATATATTTATTCCATCCAGCTACAATGCTCTGCACTGTGTGTCTGTGTGTGTGTGTGTGTGTGTATATATATATTTTATAGTAATATGTACATATGTATATTAGCTGCTCTTGCTTGCTTGTTTTTTCTTGCCTTCTGATTGTTGCTCTGAGTGTTGCTATCCCTGTGCTGTTGCAATCCTGGAATTTCCCCGTTGTGGGACTAATAAAGGCTTATCTTATCTTATCTTATCTTATAATTTTGTTGAGTTGTTTCGGGATATTGACCCCCAGATATTTCATAGATTCCATCTCCCAGTTAGTTTTGAGTTTGCTTAGTGAATAATGATTTGGGTCATAGTTGAATGTTAAAACTTGGGTTTTATGCATGTTTAATTTGTACCCCGATAAATCTCCATACTCTGAAAAAACTGAGATTAGTTCTGGTAAAGAAGTGTCCGGCTGCCCTAGGTATATTAAAATGTCATCAGCAAAGAGTGCTATTTTATGTTCCTTCTGACCAAGTGTAATACCTTGAATTTTTTGATTTTGTCTTATCCATTGGCTCAGAGGTTCTATGAAGATTGCAAAGAGCAGTGGAGACAGGGGGCAGCCCTGACGACATCCTCTTTCCAGCTCAAAAGATGATGATAAATTACCGTTAATCCTTATTTTAGCTGTTGGTTTTTTATATAATGCCTGTATAGTTCTAATGAAGTTGTTATGAAAATTGAAACTGGATAAGGTTCTATATAGGAAAGACCAGTCAACCGAATCGAATGCTTTTTCAGCATCTAATCCCAATATGACTGCATTTAAGTTATATTTTTTTATATGATGAATTATGTGTAAAGTGCGTCTAATGTTGTCTTGTGTCTATCTTTGTCTTATAAAACCTGTTTGGTCTAAGTGAATTAAGTCTGTCAGTATGTTTTCTAACCTTTTGGCAAGGATAATGGTAAAAAGCTTATAGTCCTGATTTAATACACTGATTGGTCTGTAGTTGGAGCATTCTAGTTTATCCTTTTCAGGTTTAGGTATAACTGCAATGACCCCTTCTCTCCAGGAGGGGGGATTTCCCCTGTGTGGAGGACATAGTTAAATGTTTTCAGGAGGAGAGGAGATAGTTGCTGTTTAAAGGTTTTGTACCACTCTGCTGTATAGCCATCTGCTCCTGGGGATTTGTTAGCTTTAAGTTTCATAATTGCTTTTTCCAATTCTTTAGGTTGTATTTCTGACAGTAGTGTTTTATTTTGTGACTCCGTAAGTTGGGGAAGGTTTAATGTGTTTAGGAATGCCTCGGATGCATTTTTATGTTTTTTGTGGGAGTATAAGTTCTTGTAGTAATTCTCGAAGCTTTTAAGAATATCCTGAATTCTGAATTTTATTTCCTTTGATACTGGGTCTCTGATTTTGTAGATTGCTCTTTCTGTTTGTTGTTTCCTCAATTTATAGGCTAGCAATTTTGCCGATTTACTGCCTGCTTCATAGTATTTTTGTTTCAAAAATGTAAGTTTCTTCTGGATTTCTATTGTGTAGATCTCATTTATTTGGTTTTTAATTTCCTTAATCTTGAGCGAGTCAATAGAATAAGTGTTGCCTTTGTGTTCTTTTTCTAGGTTCTTAAGTTCTGACTCTAATGCGGTTAGTTTTTCTTGTCTCAGTTTCTTTTGGGTTGCCAGTTTTGCAATAATCTTCCCCCTTATTACAGCTTTGCATGCATCCCACAGTATTAAAGGGGATACCTCTCCATTATCGTTTTCTTCCAAATATCTGAGAATGTCTGATTCCAACTCATCTTTCAGTGGTCCTTTCAGGACATTTGAATTCAACCTCCAAGAAAATGTATTACTTGTGTATTTTTGGATATTTAAGTCCATATAGATCGGACTGTGGTCAGAGAGATCCATCAGTCCTATTTTACATGTTTCTACTCTTCCAATGTCTCTATTAAACATAAAAAAAATAGTCAATCCTTGAGTAAGATGAATGTGGCGTTGAGTAAAATGTATAATCTTTTACACTGGGGTTGAGTTCCCTCCACACATCACAAATTCCCATTTCTTTTAGTAGCATCTGAGTCTTCCTGCTTTGGGTATTATTTTGATGTGGAGAATTACCAGAAGCATCCCAGTATGGATTCAGTCTTAGATTGAAGTCCCCACCACATATCACTAAACCTTGAGCTTTAGTTATCATTAGGTCAAATACATTTTTATAAAATTTCCAGTTAGCCCCTGGGGGTGCATATACATTCAGGAGGGTGATATCTTCTCCCTCTAGCCGCCCGATTACCAAACTGTATCTCCCTTCTTTATCTTTGTGTTCTGATTTTTTTTCAAATGTAATTTTGGTTGATATCAATGTCGCTACTCCCCTCCTCCTCCCTGACTTATATGAAGATGAAGAGATCATTTTAAACCCTTGTCTACTGAGTTTAGTGTGCTCCACGTCTGTTAGGTGGGTTTCTTGTAAGAATATTATTCCTGCTTTGTCTTTTTTCATTTTGCCTAGAGTCTTGGATCTTTTAACTGGATTCAGGATTCCTTTTACATTATATGAAATTATTTTGGTTACACCCTGTTTCTCCATTGTGTTGTTTTATTTAGTATAACAGTGTGGTGGCCCTCTTTTGTGCTACTCAGAAACTGAAAGAACATTAAGAACAAGAAAAACATTAAGAACGTAGTGTATAAAACTTTAAAACAAAAAACTGTCAAAAGAACTTCCTGAGCTGAGGTCTTTTTAGAGACCCTGGAAGAGTCTTGATGGAGTGTAGGCTCTGACGGGAATTCCTCAAACTCTGTTAGGTGTTGAGGGCCCTCTCTTACCCCTGTAAGTTGTCCCATGCTTTTAACGTGAGTTTCAGAACCCAATCCGAACTTGTAATGATTTTTTTTTTCCCTTTATGCCCTGTGAAATTGTGTGCACCCTCCCACCCCCATCACAGCAAACGTTCACGCTAGGACGGTATTTGTTAGTGTGGGGAGAACATGTGGATCATTGTCACATTTCTATTTTAACAAGATTTTTTTTTTTTTTAAACTTATTTGTTTCTAATATTATGACTGTTCCATGAAATGTTTTACCACATGCTGAACATGCATCTCCTTTAATGTTTGTTACCTTGTATGAGGGGGGTTGGATGTGCAGGTTGACTTAAAAAAAAAAAAAAAAAAAAAAAAAAAGGTCGCTATTCCAACCTGAAAACGGCCAGTTTATCCGTGATGCTCTGGCGCTGGGTTTCCCGCTGCTGGCCCGTGGATTTTGAAGGTTTGTGTGTGGTCCATGTTTGAGCCTTGATCCTTTCGCTCGGGTCAGCTGCGGGTTTAAACACTGTTATCGGGAGCCCTCTTCTCGCCATGTCAGCTGTTGCTTCTTCCGCCGAATTATAGAGACATGTTTCTTCACCGTAGAAGACCCTTAACTTCGCAGGAAATGGCGTCTGAAAGCGCCGTTTCTTCTCACGTAGCACCTTTTTGGTGTCATTATATTCCCTGCGCTTTTTAAGGACCTCCGGGGCGTAATCGTGTTCCACGAAGACTTTTCTCCCTTGGTGCATAAATCCTTTTTTCTGCCAAGCCAGTCTTACAACCTCTTGTTTTATTTTGAAATTGGAAAATCTTACCAACACCGAACGTGGGGGCGCTTCCGCCGCTGGCTTAGCGGCTAATGAACGATGTGCCTTTTCTATCTTCAAGTCGGTGGTTTGTGGAATATCCAATTTCTCTCTTAGTAAAGATTCCACACATTCTGCCATTGAGTTAAAACCGTTTTCGGCTCCTTCTATCAGACCATGAATTCTTATATTGTCTCTTCTCTGTCTTCCTTCTTGGTCGGTTAGCTTAGCCTCTATTGATGCTTGTCTTTTGCGTAGGTCCAGGACAGAATCTTCAAGCACTTTTATTCGTTCCTCTGCTTCCAAGATTCGGTTCTCGGCCTGGTCCACTCTGCTGTTTGTCCTTTTTAATTCGTCTCTGAATTCACGAAATTCGGCCCAAACTTCTCGGCGAAATCATCGTAGTTCTTCAAATAGCGTTTTCAAGCTAACCTTCTTGTTAGCTACATTCAGCTCCTCGTCTTCTGAACGGAAATCATCCGGATTAGATACTCCGGCCGATACGTGTCCTGGTCTGGAAAATTTCAGTTTCCTCTGTTTTCCTTTAGACATGATGATTTTGTCTTTTGATTTTCACTCCTCCAAAAATCCGTTAGGTTTGATTTTCAAGATATTTTCTTGGATTGGGTCTGGGAGTTTCAGCGTTAAGCTGCAATCGCCATGGCGTCCAGACCGGAAGTCGCACCGCAGGCTTTTAAAACTGCTGTAATTAAACCCTTACTCAAAAAGCCAACGCTCAATCCAGGAGTTTTAGCTAACTATAGACCAATCTCTAATCTCCCTTTCATTTCAAAAATCTTAGAAAGAGTTGTTGCTACGCAATTATTTGACCACTTGCAGGGAAATGGTTTATTTGAAGAGTTTCAATCTGGGTTCAGAATCCATCATAGTACTGAAACAGCCTTAGTGAAGGTCACTAATGACTTCCTTATCGCATCTGATAATGGACTTGTTTCTGTACTTGTCCTTTTAGATCTTAGTGCAGCCTTTGATACTATCGACCATGATATTCTGCTTGATAGATTAGAACAATATGTTGGACTAAATGGAACTTCCCTGCAGTGGTTTAGATCTTATTTGTCCAATAGGCTTCAGTTTGTTCATATCAATAATGAGTTTTCCTCCAACTCTAAGCTCAGTTATGGAGTTCCACAGGGATGTGTGCTAGGCCCTACTCTTTTTAGTTTATATATGCTTCCGTTAGGCAACATTATTAGAAAGCACTGTATACACTTTCATTGTTACGCAGATGACACACCATTATACCTGTCAATGAAGCCAGATGATAGTAATCAATTAGCCAAGTTAGAAGCCTGTCTTAAGGAAATCAAAGCTTGGATGACTTGTAATTTCAATTCAATTCAATTCAACTTTATTTATATAGCGCCATTTCACAACAACAGTCATCTCATAGCACTATCAACTGTAGGGAGGACCCCCACAGTTGCAGAAAGACCCCAGCAATCAGGCGATCCCCTGTGATCAAGCACTTGGCGACGGTGGAGAGGAAAAACTCCCTTTTAACAGGAAGAAACCTCCAGCAGAACCAGGCTCAGGGAGGGGCAGTCATCTGCTGCGACTGGCTGGGGGGTGAGGGGATAGAGAAGAAGAAAAGAACAGACATGTAGAGAGCAAACAGCACGATGGGGACTCAATCTATGGGAGAGAACAAACAAATGTTAATGACCAGCAAAAAAAAAATATTTCATAGAGAGTGAGGAAAGGAGTGAGGCCCAGTGCATTACTGGAGGTCCCCCGGCTGACTAAACCTATTAGCAGCATAACTAAGGAAGGGTTCAGAAAACACATGATCCCTCCCTAATTGTAGGCTATATCAAAAAGGTAGGTTTTAGCCCTATTCTTAAAAACAGAGATCGAGTCTGACTCCCGAATCCAGATTGGCAGCTGATTCCACAGGAGAGGAGCTTGATAACTGAAGGCTCTGCCTCCCATTGTACTTTTGGAGATTCTAGGTATTACAAGTAAACCTGCATTTTGGGAGCGTAGTGCTCTGTTAGGATGATACGGTAGTATCAGATCTTTTAAATAAAAAGGAGCCTGATTGTTTAGAGCTTTGTAAGTAAGAAGAAGGATTTTAAACTTAATTCTAAACTCTATGGGAAGCCAATGAAGGGAGGCCAGAACCGGAGAGATATGATCTCTCTTTCTAGTACCTGTTAAAACTCTTGCTGCAGCATTTTGGATCAGCTGAAGACTTTTTAAAGATGTTTTAGGACAACCTGATAATAAAGAATTACAATAATCTAATCTCGAGCTAACAAAAGCGTGGATCAGCTTCTCAGCATCACTCTGAGACAAGATGCTCCTAATCTTGGCAATATTACGCAAATGATAGAAGGCAGTCTTAGAAACAAATTTAATATGTGAATTGAAGGACAAATCCTGATCAAAAATAACTCCAAGGTTCCTCACAGAGCTATTAAGAGAAAGAGTAACTGCATCCAAACTGAAAGTTTGATTTGGAAAGGAATTTCTAAGGTTTTTTGGACCAACAAGAATGACTTCAGTTTTATCTGAATTTAATAGCAGGAAATTACAAGTCATCCAAACTTTGATTTCCTTAAGACAGGCTTCTAACTTGGCTAATTGATTAGTATCATCTGGCTTCATTGACAGGTATAATTGTGTGTCATCTGCATAACAGTGAAAATGTATACAGTGCTTTCTAATAATGTTGCCTAACGGAAGCATATATAAACTAAAAAGAGTAGGGCCAAGCACAGATCCCTGTGGAACTCCATGACTAAGCTTTGAGCTGAGAGAAAACTCATCATTTACATGAACAAACTGGAACCTATCAGATAAATAAGATCTAAACCACTGCAACGAAGTTCCATTAAGTCCAACATAGTGTTCTAATCTATCAAGTAGAATATTATGATCAATAGTATCAAAAGCTGCACTAAGATCTAAAAGGACAAGTACAGAAACTAGTCCATTATCAGATGCAATGAGGAGGTCGTTAGTGACCTTCACCAAGGCTGTTTCAGTGCTATGATGGATTCTAAACCCAGATTGAAACTCCTCAAATAAACCAATTCCCTGCAGGTGGTCAAATAATTGCATAGCAACAACTCTTTCTAAGATTTTTGAAATGAAAGGGAGATTAGAGATTGGTCTATAGTTAGCTAAAGCTCCTGGATCTAGCGTTGGCTTTTTGAGTAAGGGTTTAATTACAGCCGTTTTAAAAGCCTGCGGTACATGGCCTAAAGTTAATGAAGAATTGATTATATGAAGAATAAAGCTACCAATAAGTGGGAAGACTTCTTTAAATAACCTGGTAGGAATAGGGTCTAAAAGACAAGTTGAAGGTTTGGATGAGGAAACTATTTTGTCTAACTCACAAAGGTCGATTGGAGTAAACTCATCAAGACAGACATCAATAGAAGGAGTTGTAGTAGTTACAGTATTTAAGTTAACTGTGGGAAGAATCTGATTGATTTTATCTCTGATGGATGAAATTTTATTATTGAAAAAGTTCATAAAGTCCTGACTAGTAAGCTCTAAGGGGATGCTAGGATTGACAGAGTCCTGACTCTTTGTCAACCTGGCTACAGTACTGAAAAGAAACCTGGGATTATTCTTGTTCTCTTCTATTAATGCAGAGTAATAACTCGTTCTAGCTTTTCTAAGAGATTTTTTATAAATTAAAAGATGATTTCTCCAAGCTAAATAGATTTCATCTAAATTAGTAGAGCACCATTTTCTTTCTAATTGACGAGTCTTCTGTTTTAAGCTACGAGTTTCTGTGTTGAACCAAGGAGTTAAAAATCTCTGATTAGACTTTTTCTTTTTTAAGGGGGCCACCAAGTCTAGAGCCTGATGTAGAGAAGCTGAAACACTATCCACCATGTTATCAATTACAGAAGGAGCAAGCTGTCTATAGCTTATTTCCGTTGTGTTGACACATGGCATAGAGGAAACAATCTGCATAAATTTGGAAACAGCATCATCTGAGAGGCATCTACTGTGATAATATTTTTCTTTAGGAGCCAAATAGTCAGAAATAGTAAAATCAAAGGTTAACAGACAATGGTCTGACAGTACAGGGTTATGAGGAGACACTACCAGATTTTCTATTTCTATGCCATATGTCAGAACAAGGTCCAATGTATGGTGGAGGTAATGAGTAGAATTACCTACTTTCTGAGAAAACCCAATCGAGTCTAATATTGAATTAAAAGCCACATTAAGGCAGTCACTATCTACATCCACATGTATATTAAAGTCCCCTACTATAATTATTCTATCAGATTTCAGCACTAAATCAGCTAAGAAATCAGGAAATTCGGATAAAAATTCTGAATAGGTTGATGGGGGACGATAAACTATGGCAAATAAAATTGGGTTTAACCTGGAATTGCTAAAGTGCCCAATACTGAGGACCAGGCCCTCAAAGGAATTATAACATGTTTTTTGCTTTACATTAACTAGTAATTTGGAATGGTAAATTGCTGCTACTCCTCCTCCACGACCAGAACTTCTGGGATTTTGACAGTTTAAATAACCAGAGGGAGTTGATTCATTTAAACCAACATAATCCTCTTGTCCTAACCAAGTCTCTGTAAGGGAAATTAAATCAATCTGATGATCAATTAACAGATCATGGACTAACAGAGACTTGGGAGTTAGAGACCTAATATTTAATAAACCACATTTAATTTTTAAATTATGAGGAGGAACAGAGGCCAAATCATTCAATTTAGAGGCTTTATGTTTAATTTGAGTTTTACCAATATTTTGCTTTATCACTTTGGGATGCTTATACATTATATTTTTATTTACTTTGGAGGGAGCAGACAACGATTCTCTGATGGGGAAGTCAGGGGCTAAGCTGAGGGTTGGCGGATGAAGAGGAGCTGCAGAGAGGCGTGGTAGACTGAGACTCTGCTTCCTGGTCCCAATTCTGAGTAGTCATGGTTTTGGAAATTTGGATAAAAAAGATGCCAGATTGTTAGATAAATGAGAAGCACCATCCAAAGTGGGATGAATGCTGTCTCGTCTCATAAGACCAGGTTTTCCCCAAAAAGAGCTCCAATTGTCAATGTAGCCCACGTCATTTTTAGGACACCACACAGACAGCCAGCGGTTCAAGGATGACGAGCGACTAAACATGTCATCACTGGTCAGATTGGGGAGGGGCCCAGAGAATACTACAGTGGCTGACATTGTTTTTGCAAAGTCACACACCGATTCTACATTAAGTTTCGTGACTTCCGACTGCCGGAGACGGATGTCATTAATGCCGGCGTGAATAACAATTGTGGAATATTTACAGTTACTTTTAGCCAGCATTTTCAAATTTGACTCGATGTCGCCTGCTCTGGCCCCAGGAATGCATGTGACTATGGCCGCTGGAGTCTCTAGGTTCACGTTTCTGACTACAGAGTCGCCAATGATCAGAGTTTTTTCCTCAGCGGGTGTGTCGCTGAGCGGGGAAAAACGATTAGAAACGTGAACAGGTTGGTGGTGAACCGGGGCTTTGCGACTAGGCTTCCTTCTCACCGTCACCCACCCAGTCTCCTCGCTGCAGAGGAGAGCCGGGGAACCGCTGACAGGGGGACCTAAGCTAGCTAGCTCCGCTGCAGCTAAGGGGCGTCCGTCGAGATTAACTGGCGCAGACGGTGTTTCAATGCAGCGGAGCCAGGATTCCAAATCAGACAACCTCGCCTCGAGCGCCTCAAAAAGACAACATTTATTACATTTACCGTTATCACTAAAAGAGGCAGAGGTGTAGCTAAACATCTGACAGAGAGAGCACACCAGAGGAGGAGAGGAAAGAGAGCTAGTAGCCATAGCTAGTGGCTAGAGAGCTGGAGAGCAAACCACACAGGCAGACAGCAAAACAGGAAGTGACGATCTCGAAATCCTCCAGGGAATTTCCTGCTATTAAACCTAGATAAGACTGAAGTCATTCTTGTTGGTCAAAAAAACCTTAGAAATACCTTTCCAAATCAAACTCTTAGTTTGGATGCAGTTACTCTTTCTCTGAATAGTTCTGTGAGGGACCTTGGAGTTATTTTTGATCAAGATCTGTTTTTCAATTCACATATTAAATTTGTTTCTGACAGCCTTCTATCATCTGCGTAATATTGCCAAGATTAGGAGCATCTTGTCTCAGAGTGATGCTGAGAAACTGATCCATGCTTTTGTTAGCTCTAGATTAGATTATTGTAACTCTTTATTATCAGGTTGTCCTAAAATATCTTTAAAAAGTCTTCAGTTGATCCAAAATGCTACAGCAAGAGTTTTAACAGGTACTAGAAAGAGAGATCATATCTCTCTGGTTCTGGCCTCCCTTCATTGGCTTCCCACAGAGTTTAGAATTAAGTTTAAAATCCTTCTTCTCACTTACAAAGCTCTTAATAATCAGGCCCCTTTTTGTATAAAAGATCTGATTTTACCCTATCATCCTAAAAGAGCACTACGCTCCCAAAATGCTGGATTACTTGTAATACCTAGACTCTCCAAAGTACAATGGGAGGCAGAGCCTTCAGCTATCAAGCTCCTTTCCACGAATCTGGGTTCGGGAGTCAGACTCGATCTCTGTTTTTAAGAATACAGTAAAAACCTTCCTTCTCAATATAGCCTACGATTAGGGAGGGATCATGTGTCTCTTAACCCTCCTTTTGTTCTGCTGTGAATAGATTTAGACTGCCGGGTGACCTGAAATAATGTACTTGGCTTCACTCCTTTAATGTTTGCTCTCTTTATGTCTGTTCTTCTCATCTTCTCTATCCCATCACACCTCAGCCAGTTGCAGCAGATGACTGCCCCTCCCTGAGCCTGGTTCTGCTAGAGGTTTCTTACTGTTAAAAGGGAGTTTTTCCTCTCCACCGTCGCCAAGTGCTTGCTCACAGGGGATCGCCTGATTGCTGGGGTCTTTCTGCAATTGTGGGGGTTTCCCCTACATTTGAATGTGCTATGAGATGACTATTGTTGTGATATGGCACTATAAAAATAATATTGAATTGAATTGAACTGATGACGCAGTAATTGCAACACACACCCAACAGGAGCTGCAGACACGGATGGACTGCTTCTGATAGGCCTGCAAGGATTTTGGATTCACCATTAGCCTGAAAAAGACCAGTGTCCTGAGACAAGACACTGAATCACCACCTGCCATCACCATTGATGACTATGAACTCAACGTTGTCCACCACTTACCTTTCCTTGGCTCTAACATAACCGACAATATCTCCCTTGACACAGAAATGGACAGGAGGATCGGGAAGGCAGCTACAACACTTGCTCATCTCACAACCAGAGTGTGGACAAACCCCAAGCTGTCGGTGAACACTAAAATGACAGTGTATAATGCCTGTGTCATCAGTGCACTGCTGTACGGCAGTGAGTCATGGACTACATATGCCAGACAGGAGAAGCCGCCACATCCTGGGCATATCCTGGCAGGACAGGGTAACCACCGCAGATGTCTTGAATCGCGCGGGACCTCCCAGCATGTTCACTCTCCTCAGACAGCGCAGGCTGCATTGGCTAGGCCATGTCCACCGCATGGACGATGGGCGCATCCCAAAGGACATCCTGTATGGAGAACTGGCATCTGGGAGGAGATCCACTGGTTTTCCCCAGCTCCGGTACAAAGATATCGTTAAGAGAGACATGAAGGCCACCGACATCAACACAGAGACCTGGGAGAGCCTAGCAGGTGACCATGTAAAGTGGAAAGGGACCCTGAAGCAACACCTGAAATCAGGGGAGGAGAAAATGATGACCACTGCTGCAGAAAAACAAACACGCAAGAAGTAAAGCAGCAGCTCCAACAGACCAGAGACTACACACAGGTGTGACCTTTGCGATAGAGACTGCCATTCCCACATCGGTCTATTTAGCCACAAACAACGCTGCTCCAGGCGAGCAGACAACCAGAACTAAGATGTTTCACCCATGATCATCCCTGACCGACGGAGACCTAAGAAGAATGCGTTAATCACATGTTTTTTCCATTTGGATACAGTGTATCTTAAGTTGGTGATTTTTCAAGCTTCTCATACTGTTATAAACATGGGAGTGGACAAATATGCTTTCTTTCTTCACCTGCAGGTATATTAATGCTGTCAACATATCCAAAATGATAAAACTATCAAGAATATTCTCCAGAAAATTCTCAAAAGTACTACTGCATGTGCAAACAAGAGAATACCAGGGCTTGGTAATGTCACTGAACAACAACCAGCCAGCAGCCACAAAAGGAGCTTGCTCTTTCTCCCATAGCAAACATCCACCACTTTTAAGCAGATCAACACAAAACAATGGACCTTGTGTGTCACAACAGACACAATTCCCCTTTTAGCAGAAAAACTGTAAAAACATAAACAACTAGAAAAGCACTCGGAGAGCGCAGACCTCCACCAAGCGCCACAGTTCCCCCCATACAGTGTTTGTGTGTACGTTTTCAGATTCCTTGACCATGAAAACATATGACTAGCAGTTGGATTCACAATGATAGGATTAGTGGTTCAGTAGTTATTGACGAAAATGGCATTTTCCGTAATGGCGGTTTAACACCACAGTTCCCCCCATACAGTGTTTGTGTGTACGTTTTCAGATTCCTTGACCATGAAAACATATGACTAGCAATTGGATTCACAATGATAGGATTAGTGGTTCAGTAGTTATTGACGAAAATGGCATTTTCCGTAATGGCGGTTTAGCGCCACAGTTCCCCCCATACAGTGTTTGTGTGTACGCTTTCAGATTCATTGACCATGAAAACATATGACAAGCAATTGGATTGACAATGATAGGATTAGTGGTTTAGTAGTTATTCACGAAAATGGCATTTTGCGTAATGGCGTTTTCTTATGGACGGTGATCCGGATCACCACCAAAATCTAATCATCTGTAGGATACCCCATTTCTGACAATCCGTGAAAATTTCATGAAAATCCGTCCATAACTTTTTGAGTTATCTTGCTAACAAACAAACAAACAAACAGACAAACAGACAGACAAACCAACGCCGATGATCACATAACCTCCTTGGCGGAGGTAACTATCTCACCCATAACATCACCCACCATGCTGCAAAAACAGGGCTTGGAAGTGGGTGGACATTGTGAACACAGCTTGATAATTTTAGACTCCTAGTCACCTGCCAACAGATGGACCCAAAGCTATGAGGATGAAACAGGTGGAGTGTCTGTCCATGTCAGCTGCTGGCAGCGAGCTACAATCATAGCATGTAAAGTAGCTGTTTATACAGCTAGCCAGCTTCCAAACCAATATCCAGGTGAAGTTTTGGAGGGGGCTATGACAATTTTCCAGGTGAGAGCTCCAACAGATAACATTGTAAATTTAAACATGACAGCATTTGGGAGATTTCCATGGCAGTGATCCAGCTTGTTTGATTTCACAATGTCTGTATGCTGCTGCCAGTGTCTAAGGCTGCAGAGCGACTTCCGGCACGGAAAGCAGCTAAGCCAAAAAAGTACTGTTTGCGCTTTCTGCTGTTAACTGCCATTAACTGTGATCACAAAATTTGTCGTTGTTAAGGGGGGCAAAGCGTTAACTGGTGATTAACGTGATAACACCGACACCACTAAAATAAATACATCAGAAAATACAGGCAAAACACAAACTGTACAGCTTCATTGAACTGTAAAACCAGAAGGGATTGACATGATTTTAACAGCTGTTTAGTACAGATATCTCTAGATGACTCATGCTTAATTTCAGTTTGGAAGAATGCCCTAGGAGGAGTTCATTTTCGAAAATATGGTGCAGAGATCTTCATTTTTAAAGCATAAGACCAGTGGAAGAAAGGTGAAAGATTTTAGTGATAAGAATGCTCCAAGAATCTGAGATATCTGCAGAAATGTAAAACTGATTTTGGGTTTCGAGTAGTGGGGAGAATTTCTGACTTAACTATAAAATTTCATGTTTCTATACCTTAAGACTTTTGCTGCACATGCAAAAAACACAGTAGTAGTAGTAGTAGTAGTAGTAGAAGAAGAAGAAGAAGAAGAAGAAGAAGAAGAAGAAGAAGAAGAAGAATTCTGCTGGTGTGCTGCTTGGAACCCCAAAAATTTGTGAGAAAAAAGTTACAAATTTACAAGAGAAAAGGTTGAAGCCAAATTTTATTCTCTTACAAAAAAAAACAAAACAAAAACAAAAAACTGAGCTTTGGGGACCATTGCATTTGCATACTCTGCTTTATAGCCAGAAACAGCTGTACAGACATCGAAGAAAGCACAAACACTTTAGTGCCATTATTTATAGTTATAACAATTACTTTCTAGTGGTGGTATTAACCACTATCACTGAATTTTCCTTTCTAAATATGTGGATATGTATCTTGATTCTAGATATGTTCTGCATCTAGTGGACAGAGGAAGGAAAACAAGGAGACTTGGTGGTGGAATGAGGAGGTACAGGAAAGTATTCAACAGAAGAGGTTAGCAAAGAAAAAGTGGGATAGTCAGGGAGATGAAGAAAGTAGACAGGAGTATTTGGAATCTCGGCGCATGGAAAAGAGAGAGGTGGCAAATGGCATTCACTTATATAGCGCTTTTATTCTCATCTCTTGATGACCAAAGCGTTTTACAGATCCTGCTATCCACCCATTCACACACACATTGATGGCGGCATTTTTTTTTTTTTTTTGTTACTTATTTGTACCCGTAGGTAGATTTGGTTTGCAGTCTAGTGACAAGCCACTTGGCTGCCGGTCGCTGCGTGCGCGAGCGCCCTAAACCTACATGTTTTTTTAGTATGCGGGAGGAAACCGGAGAAATCCCGGAGTAAACCCACGCAACACGGGGAGAACATGCAAACTCCACACAGCTCACTGTTGGTCGGGGGCTGGGATCGAACCCACGATCTCATGATCCCCGCGATCCCCCGGCCGAGGGTAAAACTGTGCTGCCACAGTGCTAAACCACTGCGCCACCGTGCAGCCCATGTTAGGCATGCTACCTAACATGGCGCTTCCAGACCAACCAGGAGCAATTAGGGGTGAAGTGTCTTGCCCAGGGACACAACGGCAGGATATCCGGGGAGAGCGGGATTCGAACCGCCAACCATGTGGTTATTGGATGACCTGCTCTACCTCTTGAGCCACTGCCGCAAAGGAAAAGGCATACACTACTCACAAAAACTTAGGGATATTCAGCTTTCTGGTGAAATTTCAGGATGCACCTAAAATGTACTATAACCTTTACAGGTGAACTTAATTTGACCTTCTCTAACCTTTTGAATGCACATGTCCAACTGTTCAATGTTTCAGTACTTTTTGCATAATTTGCTGTTCTCTAACAAGGTGCTTAAAGGCAAAATTCATAACAAGTGTTTGATCCATGAATAGACGAATACATTTTCTGGTTCAATTAGAATTGGTATGTAAACAGTCCTCTTCATCATGCTGTTCACATTTTGACATCATGAGACCAAGATGACACCAAACAATTGATCAACAGTACTTCGCTTTGAAGCCTTTGGGAGCACCAAACCCAGGTTCATGACAGAGACCCTCCCCCCAAGGGGTGGATTCCAGACACCCCAGTGCCACCAGCAAGAAAAAAAACAAAAACCACAACAAAGGGATCCCCCCCCCCCAGAAACAAACAACTACCCAGGGAGGGAGGTGGGGGGGAAACAGGTTAGGAGGGAAGCAACACGTGAAAAACACAACACATAATATGCATAAATAATAATGTGTACCTCCTAACATCCCCCCCAACTAGGACACTAACCCCCACTTCAGGAGTCCAAAGTTCAGGGGGCCGCCCAAAGTCCCAGGCCCTAGGCCTGGCGAGGGGTGATTCATCAGGTGGCCTGCCCCAGTCCCACGTCCAGCAGGTGGCCTGTCAAGCAGAGTCCGGTGGCCTGCCAGGGCTGATGGACCACCCGACCCGAAGGTCAAGTCTTTCGGGTGGCTGACCAGTGTGGTGGAGCCACCAGGACCAGAGGGGAAGGTGGAGAGGCATCCTACCCACCGGGAACCTCGATGGTCCAACCGAGGGATAGGAGCCCCCCTGCCCTCCGAAGCTTGGAGCAAGGGGACCATAGCACTGGCGATGGTCCCGGCTTGGGACGTGGCTGCACCCACGATGGTCCCAGCCTGGGACATGGCTGCACCTGAGATGGTCCTGGCCTGGGACATGGCTGCACCCGCGATGGTCCTGGCCTGGAACGTGACTGCACCTGCAATGGTCTTGGCCTGGGACATGGCTGCACCCGTGATGGTACAGGCCTGGGACATGGCTGCACCCGCAATGGTCCTGGCCTGGGACGTGGCTGTACCCGCGATGGTCCTAGCCTGGGACGTGGCTGCACCCACAATGGTCCCGGCCTAGGACGTGGCTGCACCCACGATGGTCCTGGCCTGTGACATGGCTGCACCCGTGATGGACTCCGGCTGGAGCTCTGCTGCAGCGGCGGTGGACTCTGGCTGGAGCTCTGCTGCACCGGCAGTGGATTCCAGCTGGGGCTCTGCTGCACCAGCGGTGGACTCTGGCTGGAACTCTGCTGCACCGGCGGTGGACCCCGGCTGGAGCTCTGCTGCACTGGTGGTGGACCCCGATTGGAGCTCTGCTGCACCCACAGTGGACCCCGACTGGAGCACCATTGCACCTGCAGTGGTCCACATCAGGGACCTCATTGCTCCGGTGGTGGCCTCCCCAACGGGGGAAGTAGGGTTCTCCATGGACCTCGGTGCTGAACCCTGATCCTCGGCAGCCTCAGATGGGATCAACTGCTCTCCGGCAACTCTGGTAAGGATCTCCGAACCCGGAAGGAGAGAGAAAAAGACTGAGTCAGGGTCGCCGGCAGCAGTACAGCCCGGTGAGGTAACCCCGAGAGCTACTGCGAGCTGTTCCGGGCCCTCCTCACCGTGAGTCAGGCAGTGTGACTTCGACATGGACATACAAGACTCTTTGGAACACACTTGCCTGAACTCGGGCTCCACCGCCGTCCAGGACTCTGGTGATCCAGGGTGCGCTGGCACCGTTGGTCCAACCAGTGCTGCATCCTCATCAACCTCTCCCGAGGCAGCTGGGCTCATGTCGCCATCATCCGCAGACATTCCAGGCTGCAGCAGCTCCTCTCTGGTGACCCTAGAATGGAGCTCAGAGAAGACGGGAAAGGAAAGGTGGTTAGGGTCGCTGGCAGCGGTGGAGCCCAGTGAGGGGAGTTCAGATGCAACTGAGGGCTGCACCCGACTCTCCTCCCCAAGAGCCAGGCAAGATCTCTCCACAACTGGCAAGAGAATTACAGGAGAGGTTACTTCCCTATTGAGTTTTTGCATATGACGTCAGGGGGCGTGCCGCACTGGCCCGTTAAGAGTGTGCCGCCATATTGGATGGCAAGAAACAGCAGCAGCAGGGTGAAACAAACCACATAGCTCACGTGTACCTACAAACTTGGCAAAATGGTGTACTCCTGTTGTTCCCCCTGATAAGGGGATAAGCGGGGAATTAAATGGCCGGTGTGAAATGCAAAAAAAAAAAAAAAAAAAAAAGTTGGATTTTTGAATAATTACCTTCACTGACGTAATAGCTCGCTTTCTCATAACGGGCTGCACGGTGGCGCAGTGGTTTAGCACTGTGGCAGCACAGTTTACCCTCGGCCGGGGGATCACGGGGATCATGAGACCGTGGGCTCGATCCCAGCCCCCGACCAACAGTGAGCTGTGTGGAGTTTGCATGTTCTCCCCGTGTTGCGTGGGTTTACTCCGGGATTTCTCCGGTTTCCTCCCGCATACCAAAAACATGTAGGTTTAGGGCGCTCGCGCACGCAGCGGCCGGTGGCTTGTCACCAGACTGCAAACCAAATCTACCTACAGGTACAAATAAGTAACAAAAAAAAAAAAAAAAAACTTTGTGAGTCGGGTCTGGTTTGGGGGTGCCTCTCTGCTTGCTACAAAGGACAATGCACACATGAAAGGGGAGAAAACTATTGTGCATAAAATCAGGTACGTTTTAACACGGCGCGCCGTGGAGAGCCTTTAAAAAAAAAAAAAAACACGCAGCGCGCTTCACTCACCTCCTAGTCCGAGGAGCTGCTGTTGTTTTCCCGACTCGTTCACCAGCAAAGACTTCACATCATCCAGATCCCTTTCCGCTGACACGTTTTCCGATATCTTTTCCTCCTGCTCCCCTTCGTCTTTGAAAGATATCATCTCATCGTTTGCCCCCAAATCATCCCCGCTGAGCAGATTACTGGCAGTCATTGTTCTGCTAATTGCTCCAGCTGTTACCCCACACCTGCCACCTCCGTTCAACTGAGGCATTTTGGCATACCAGAGGAGCGCACGGGAGCAAGATTAAAAACACTTGTCTGCTGTTATGACTGCTGACAATGACTCCACTGAATGTGACACAGACATCGCAGACACAGTGTCAGAGGCCACAGTGTCAGTTGTTGAAGAGGATGATAGGATGTTATTATGTCAGACTGTGACTGTGTGTTCTCCTCACTCATTCTGATCGCTAAACAGTACAAGTTACGCCTGGGTTGTCACAGTGCAACTGCTGCTCTTGCCATCCAAGATGGCGGCACCTACGGCGTGTTTATGTTTACCCCCGCGAGTCACGTGAATTTTACGAGCCTACGCAAAAACTCTATACTCAAGCTCCACCACCATCCAGGACTCCGACGATGCTGATGACAATGTCTCGGGCCCAGTCAGCTGGAGGCCTGGTCTGGAGGGCAACTCTGCCGCCGCAGCCTCCGCAGCAGGCATGATGGAGATTGCAGTCTCAGTGCCTCCCTGAGCCATCTGCCACGCCTTTGGTTCCTCTGGCATGGCGGCCGGCGACGACCGCACCACTGGCCCACAAGCTGGACCCTCCAGGGTTCCCCTCCCCTCGAGCGACCTGGTTCCAGAGCCAGTGAGCTCGTAGGGGTACACAAAAAGGGTTTGGAGAGGTCAGGTGAGAGACCACCAAAATACCGCTGGGGCGGAGCACTCAGAGGACTGCAAACCCCGAGTCTCCTCACCAGGAGGCAGGCAAAATTGTTCATCCAATGAGAAAGTTAAAAAAAAAAATTCCTGTTCTCCTGGCTCTGGATGTCCCCAGCGGCCTCCACGGCGTCTCCTCTCCACCCGGAGCGTTCCTCCTCAATGAGACGGTCAATGCGAGCGAGCAAAGCCAGTCTCTGCTTCTCCGTCATCACATCTGCGGCCCCTGGCCTGGAGGTTGAAGCCATCACGGCCCGTGAAACGCGCTCTCATTCCTCCTTTTCGCGGCACTCCTTCTCAATCTGGCGGTTGGTTAAGGCAAACAGGCCCAGTCTCTCCTCCTCCATCATCACGTCAGGAGATGAAGTGTGCCCCGGCTCAAGGGATGACACAGGAGCGGGTGAGCCGTGGGAGGAAGATGTCTTCTTCTGCCGGGAGCACTTCTTCTGACGAGAGGATGGCTCCAGCTCCGCGTCTGGCTGGGGAAAGAAGAAGAAGAGGATGGTATCCACCCTAGGAATGATCCTGAGGCTGGGATGATGCTGCCTGACGTCCTCAACGATGAGCTGTGCCCACACAATGTCTTCAGGGAACTTCGGCCACTGAGCGGAGAAGAGCACTTCCTCCAGGAGGTCCTGTGCTCTTTGCTCCTCGTCCGTCCAGACCACCATGTTGTTGTACGGGATGGGAAGAAAAAGAAAAAAGAAGATGAAAAGAAAAAAACCCACATCTACTCTGCTGGGTTTTTTCGTACTGGTCGGAGCATTCTGTTATAATCCCTGGTGCGCCATTGCGCAGCGCACCGAGGGAGAAATGAAAAGCCCAATTGCAGGAGTAGAAAGTGCACTTTATTAACAAAAACACCAAAATAACCAGTCCAGCTTACAGTCATGATAACTAACAGAGAGTTGCTATGATGAAGATAATGAGGCCACCAGACATATAGGGACACCACCTGGATGTTCTGCAGCCTGAAGGAGGGAATATCAGGAGCTGAGCCGGCTTGGCTTCCCCCCGGCTCGGCCCTGATCGCTCTGTGGGTTTAGGTACCATTGTATATGTATGTATAGTATGTATTTCAGTGTTTCCATATCCATAGCCACTGCCTGACCGGCAGCTGTTAGACAGCCGCTGTGACCTACTTTCTGTGCCACTGCTGACAGTCTGCCGGTCCGGCCACACCCCCTGCCTCTCTCTCATTTCCGTCAGCTGTTCCCAGTCCCGTTTATCATCTTTCCCGTGCCTCGCCCAGCTGTTCCCAATTTATTTTGCCAGTGGTGTTTGTACTTAAGCAGCTCTTTGCTAGTCAAACACCACTGGACCATTGTACGTGCTCACATGGTTTCTCTTCACCATGTGACGTCACGTTGTGAGGGATTATTGGTGTGTGTGCTCGCTGGTTGGCTTGGATGACTCAGACTGTTCCTGCATGGTGAGTAAGAGCTATCTGCGTTTCTGTTCGCAGTTGTGCTGCTACACTTGTCCGTAGCATTTCCCCTTGCAGCACAACTGCTACGCTTAGGCACTGCTGCCCAGCTCTTCTTCCATGCCAGTCGAGCATCCTGGAGAACTCTAAGTTTACCCGAGCAGTTTGTCATTTTGTCCTGACTGTTTTTGTGGCCACGGTGCACAGTGGTCTGCCCGCTGCACGCAATTTGTGTGAGCCGTTTTGTGCACAACTGTTACATTTCTGTAAGTCTTTATTTTTGAACTGTCTGGATATGAATAAATGTGTATTTTGGTGTACCCTGCGTTTAAATCCTCATTCCACCTTCTCTTCCTCCGTGCGCTGTGGAGAAGCGCACAGAGAAGTTTATGACACAATAGTCCAGCCAGTAAAAAAGATTTAGCGGGTTCACCCACACATCCCTTTTCCCTTTTTTGTGTGTTATTTTTTGGACTGACCTGTTCCTGGAGTTCACTATGCCCCCCTCTCGACGAGGCAGAAGAGGAGCGGCAGCGGGGTTTCCCACGATGGAGGAGGGATGGGCCACTGAATTTATCCAGAGCTTCGTGAATGAGGCCCTCACCGCCCGGGGACCAAAGAAGATGCTGGAGTGCCTGGCAGGAGCTGTAGAAGTCCTGGAGGCGTATCCCGGGTTATGGGACTACCCTGAGTTCACCGACCTGCTGGCTACAGTTTGTTCGCTCCAGCACTCCTTCCCCGAGCTGACGTTCCCCACGGCGCCAAGACAGAGACCCGGAAACCAGCAGGCCCTCATTCTCCGTAACCCTTCGCCTGATCCTCCTCCTGCTCCAGCACGGGCAGTATCAATTAACAGGGGATAGCGTCATCCTGCGTGGAAGCGCCGGGAAAAGCCATCTTCTCCATCAGCTGCCATCGTCCCTCCGGCTGCTGTGAGGTCCACTGAGGTCATCCCGGGAACGCCCACCTCCGTCATTGTGGAGACGGCTCCTCCGCAAGCCCTCGAGAGGACCTACGTCACCACTGGCACGGAGAGGGATGAGTGTCTGCCACCTGCAGCTGTGGATATCATCGACCGGGATGACAGACAAGTGTTTTTTCATTCTAAACCATTCGTTAACATTGAACCTTGCCTGTCTCCCGAGGGAGAGGCCCAGTATCAGCAGTCCCCTGTGTCCTCTCCTCCAGCTGCAAATAATGATTCTTTCCTTCCCCTCTCTGTGTCTCCTCCTTTAATTTCTGAGGGCGTGCCGGTCCAAGAACCGAGCCTCCAGACAGTGGAGGAGGTTTGAGGTCCTGGATGATCCTGCCCATGGGCCCGCATGGAGGCATTTTCCTGCAGCCATGACGGGAGAATCCCCTGCGTTGGAGCCACTGCAGGAGGACAATTGGACTGCTATCACCATCTCGCCAGCTGTGGATGCATCCACAGTGGATTGGGAGCCTGAGCTGGACCTCTTGGAAGCCGGGCCCGAGTGTTCACCGCCAGGATCGACGGAGTCCTGGACAGCGGGGGAGCTCGAGCTCAGGCAAGTTTTCTCTCTTGTTTTTCTGATGACAGTTTTAGAAAGATCTTGTCTGGTCCTTGGGGAGGAGAGTCAGGTGCTGCCCTCGGCTGCATATGAACTCACTTCACCGGGCTCCGCCGCTGCCGGCAACCCTAACCATCTTTCTTCTCCTGCTTCCCCTGAGCCTTCATCTAGGGTCACCAGAAAGGGTGTGTCACCACCGGAGGTCGCTGAAGGTCCGGTCCAGCCGGAGGAGGACGCCGCTGCTCCAGCTCCTCCTGCCAAGGTCGTCAGGGCTCCCCCCCTCCAATCATCACCTCAGCCTGGTGCTCCTGTGGGTTGGCCCGCTCACCGTGGGTGCAGCTCTGGCCCAATCGAGGTCCACCACGGGTGCTGCAGAGCCTCAGCCGGAGGTCACCGCGGGTGCTGCAAGGCACCTGCTGGAGTCCACCACGGGTGCTGCTGAGCCGGCCCGGTCAGGGTCCACTGCGGGCGCTGCGGATCACCATGAAGACGTCGTGGTCCCCTTTTCCTCCTGGTCCTACGCCATGGGGGTTCCCTCCCTTCGGTCCGGTCACCCACCAGCGAGCTTCCCGGTTGGCAGGCCACCTCCTGCCTCATCCCACCAACCCTGGTGGATTTACAATGCTGGCCAAACACCTGAGGGCCTGAGTCTCTGGGCCAGATGGCCCGTGTGTTCCGGCAGGCCACCGGACTCTAGTCATCAGACTGCCTGCTGGGTCTGGGACTCTGGGCTGCCTCCCGAGCCTCCACGTCTTTGGACTTGGGGGGGGTAATTGTGGGCCCTGGGCAGGGTATTGTGTTCCCTCCTTTCCTGTTCCCCCTACCTCCCACCCGGGTTCCTGTTGTTTGTTGCTTTTGCTCCTGTTGGGGGGGGGGGGTCATGATGTTACCCCTTAAAGGGGGGGCTCTGTCAGGAGCCGAGCCAGCTTGGTTTCCCCCCCGGCTCGGCCCTGATCACTCTGTGGGTTTAGGTACCATTGTATATGTATGTATAGTATGTATTTCAGTGTTTCCATATCCATAGCCACTGCCTGACCGGCAGCTGTTAGACAGCCGCTGTGACCTACTTTCTGTGCCACTGCTGACAGTCTGCCTGTCCGGCCATGCCTCCTGTCGCTCTCATTTCCGTCAGCTGTTCCCAGTCCTGTTTATCATCTTTTCTGCACCTCGCCCAGGTGTTCCCAATTTATTTTGCCAGTGGTGTTTGTACTTAAGCAGCTCTTTGCTAGTCAAACACCACTGGACCATTGTACGTGCTCACATGGTTTCTCTTCGCCGTGTGACCATCACATCGCGAAGGATTATTGGTGTGTGTGCTCGCTGGCGGGCTTGGATGACTCAGACTGTTCCTGCATGGTGAGTAAGAGCTGTCTGCGTTTCTGTTTGCATTTGTGCTGCTACTCTTGTCCGTAGCATTTCCCCTTGCAGCACAACTGCTACGCTTAGGCACTGCTGCCCAGCTCTTCTTCCGTGCCAGTCGAGTGTCCTGGAGAACTCTAAGTTTACCCAAGCAGTTTGTCATTTTGTCCTGTCTGTTTTTGTGCCACGGTGCACAGTGGTCTGCCCGCTGCACGCAATTCATGTGAGCCATTTTGTTCACAACTGTTACATTTCTGTAAGTCTTTATTTTTGAACTGTCTGGATATCAATAAATGTGTGTTTTGGTGTACCCTGCGCTTAAATCCTCATTCCTCCTTCTCTTCCTCACTTCTCCACAGTGCACGGGGAAGTTTATGACAGGGAATCCCTAGTGCTACAATAAACTGTCGACACGAAGAGAAAAGCAAATATGAACTTATGGCTGGAGCGATCCGGGGCTGTCCATGTAGTCCGGTAGATGAGGGTGAAAACAGGAACAGCCGCTAACACCAAAGAAGGACACGATCTGTAGGGTTAGAGGAGACAACGACGTCAGGCTGAAGATTAACAAAGGTAATGGTAACAAACAAACACAGAGGAATGCACTGCTGTGCTTGAAGCTCAATGCTCCGATGGTCTCTTCCTACTAACACAGTGTTTAAGTAATAATACTACTAACGAGGGAAGAGACCGCCGGTGTGAGGAATCGTGGGCTGAACATAATTAACACCATGTGTGTGTGAGTGAGTGCATGAGCATGGGAATGAGAATGAATGAAGTGTGTGCGTGCATGTGTGCGAACACCCAATAATGACACAATGTGTTTTTAAGTCGGACCACTTGTATTGTGCCTTCAATGAACATTACTGTGCTATTCAAATAAAAAATGTTTGTGTTTACAATGTCATTTTTGGGGGGATCAACTTTATGGAAATGGGGGACATGACCCCTGCGTCCCCCCCGGGATTTATGCTCCTGCTCCAAGCACATTTAAAGAAGGTGAGAGTCACCCTAGTGTCATGTCAGACCATTCAAAACCATTTACATCAGTGTGGTCTGTGTGCTAGACAACCTGCAAGGGTACCTGACCGCACCACCAGGCACAGGTGTCATCATCTTGCCTGAGCCAGGAAGCATTTACACTGGACAAGGGAGCAGTGGACCTCAGTGTTGTTCTCTGATGAAAGTTGATTCACTTTGAGCAGAAATGTTGGCTGCCAACAATGTTGGAGACGTCAAGGAGAGTGCTATGCATCAGCCACTGTTGTCACCAGACAAGCCTTTGGTGGTGGTGGTGTTACAGTCTGGTCAGGTGTGTGTAGTCAATACAGAACTGCCCTACACCTTATAAATGGTACAGTGACAAGCCGATACTACTTGAACAACATTATTAAGCCAGTCATTTTGCCCTTGCATGAACAACACAGGCCTTATTTCATCTTCATGGACAACAACACTCCAGCTCATTGAGGTTGCATCATTAGGGAACAGCTGCTGGAGGCTGAGGTACCTCAAATGGAGTGGCCTGCACTTTCTCCAGACCTGAATCCCATAGAAAGCCTATGGGATCAGCTGAGTCACCATGTAGAGGCTCATAACCCTGCACCCCACAACCTCAATGACCTGAGGGCCACCCTTCAAGAAGAGTGGAATGCCATGCCTCAGCAGACAATAAGTCAACTTGTGAACAGCATGAGACGTCGTAGTCAAGCTGTAACTGATAGTCAAGGGCACATGACAAGTTATTGAGACATTGACATTTTTTTGTTGTGGTATACCCACCACTGTTGTTGGCTTTTGTTTCAATAAATTGCTTGAGATGAGGAAATCATCATTGCGTGCTTCTACTTAAATGCCCTACTTTCATGACATAATATAACTGTAGTGTGAACTTTTTACATTTTCCATAAATTTCATCCAAAACACAAATATCCCTAACTTTTTGAGAGTAGTGTATAGTGAGTTGTGAGATGCTAAAAACCTAGGAAAGAGAAAAGGACTTGTATCGACTGGCTAGACAGAGAGATCGAGCTGGAAGGAATGTACAGCAGGTTAGGTTGATTAAGGACAGAAATTGTAATGTACTAACAAGTGACAACAGTGTGTTGATAAAGTGGAAGGAGCACTTTGAAGAGCTGATGAATAAAGAAAATGAGAGAGAGAGGAGGAAGGATGAAGGAAAGATGGTGAACAAGGAAGTCCCGAGAATTAGCAAAGCAGAAGTGAGGGCAGCTTTGATGAGGATGAAGAATAGAAAGGCGGTTGGTTGAGATGACATACCTGTGGAGGTATGGAGATGTTTAGGAGAGATGACAGTGGACTTTTTAACCAGATTGTTCAACACAATCTTGGAGAATGAGAGGATGCCTCAAGAATGGAGAAGTGTTTTGGTACCAATTTTCAAGAACAAACATGATGTTCAGAGCTGTAGTAACTACAGAGGCATAAAGTTGATCAGCCACACTATGAAGATACAGGAAAGAGTTGTTGAAGTCAAGAGGAGAGGTGACCATCAGTGAGCAGGATGGCTTCATGCCAAGAAAGAGTTCTACAGAAGCAATGTTTGCTCTAAGAGTGCTGATGGAGAAGTATAGAGAAGGTCAGAAAGAGTTGCACTGTGTCTGTGTGGATCTAGAGAAAGCATATGATAGGGTGCCAAGAGAGGAAGTGTTTGGAGACAGTAGTGCTGGCAAAAAGACAGGAGGTGGAGCTGGAGGTAGCAGAGTTGAAAGTGCTAAGATTTTCATTGGGAGTGACTAGGAGGGACAAGATTAGAAATGAGTATATCACAGGGACTACTCACGTGGAGCAGTTTGGAAACAAAGTAAGCAAGGCAAGGCTGAGATGGTCTGGACATGTGCAGAGGAGGGATAGTGGACATATTGGACAAAGGATGTTGAAGATGGAGCTGCCAGGCAGGAGGAAAGGAGGAAGACCACAGAGAAGATTCATGGATGTCGTGAAGGAGGACATAGCGAGGGCTGGCATTACAGAGGAAGATGCAGGTGTAGCCCAGGTTAAATAACCAAGGTTAATAAAAGAATCATATGTGCATTATTAAACATGATTTCATTTTTAGAGAATAAACAAATAAATAAATAAATGTGTAAAAAGTAGACAACTGAGGTAAATATACTTTTGCAACATTAAGGTAGATTGTGGAGTGTGTGAAATCACAGGCAGATTCATTTCAGACGATTTATTACACACTCACATCTTTCAAGCACAGAACAGAATGACTAGTCACATTCAACATCCCTCTCTCTATATCAAGTTACACTTCACAAGATTCAAGGCACTTCCTCATAACAGCAGGACATCTACACCACACTTCATTCAACCCCCTCTCCCACTGTTCTCCCATGTGTATTCATTGTCTCTGTCTAAGGTGTGAAATAACCTGAGGCCCACACTGCCCCCCCAGCATCTTAGATAGAACAATAGAACATCAGTCCACACGCTGTTTCGGCTTCCGTCTCCTCCCATATCTGCTGCAACTGTGGTTTACCACCTCTGTGGCGCTGCTGTGCCGGTGGGAGGCTGCTGGGAGTGTGTCTGACTGCGGGTGAGCCGTGGAGAGGGGAGGGGGGGTTCACTCTGTCCGTGTGGCTGCTCTGGAGAATCGTCTCCCTGGGGAGCTCTCAGTGGGGGTCTTCCACGCCGAGGGGCCCTAGCCAACAGCACTTGCTCGTCCGCCACAACGAAAGCGGGTTTGAGTCTGTCTATGCCAATTTTTTCCCTCCTACCCCCCAAGTCTAGCAAAAAATGCTTATCCCCTGTTTCCAACACTCTGAACGGTCCATCATAGGGTGGGCGCAATGGAGGGCAGTGGGCGTCGTGTCTGACGAAAACGAACTCCGCGCACTTCAAAGTTTTAGGCACAAAAACACGCGGAAAACTGTGATGGGCCGGGCCCGGCAGCGTGCCTGTGTTTGCGCTACACTGCAAAAGCTGAGACGGGGAGCTGCCCGGCGCGGGATTATCTGGCAGAAATTCCCCAGGCAGCCGTAGTGGCTGCGCAAAAACGAGCTCTGCTGGGGAAGCTTCCAGATCCTCTTTTGGTGCGGAGCGCAACCCCAATAAAACCCATGGCAGCCTGTCTACCCAGTTTGCATCCATCAATGAAGCCCTGAGTGCCGCTTTCAGTGATCTATGAAAACGCTCGCATAACCCATTGGCCTGTGGGTTGTACGCAGTTGTGCGGTGAATTGTAACACCCAGGCTGCGGGCCATCATGGACCAGAGTTCAGAAACAAATTGCGGGCCCCTGTCGGACGTAATGTCAGACGGGACTCCAAAACGCGCCACCCATGCTGTTAAAAAAGCGCACGCTACGTCAACGGACGTGGTTGCCACCAGCGGGACCGCTTCTGGCCAGCGCGTGGTGCGGTCCACCATTGTCAGGAGGTGCGTGCACCCCTGTGATGGCGGGAGGGGGCCCACGAGGTCCACGTGAACATGGTCGAACCTCTTAGCCAGAATATGAAATGGCTCCAAGGGAGCCTTCATGTGTCTATGTACTTTGGCTTGTTGGCACGCCACACTCCTTCACTTGTTTGCGTAGGCTCGGCCAAACAAACTTCTCTCCCACCATTCTGACCGACGCGCGCACTCCTGGGTGCGCCAGAGTGTGAACCGACTCAAACACGCGGCGGCACCACGCGGCCGGGACCACCGGATGCGGGCGACCCGTGGAGACATCGCGGATTGGGGGGGGCCGCCATCTTGCAGCACCCTGCTCTCCAGCCTTAACCCTGTTGGTCCAGACTGGAGCGCGCGCATGTCTGCATCGCTAATCTGCTCCGCGGCCATGGCTGCGTAATCTATCCCCACGTAGACTGGGGCCACCACGGCTCGTGAGAGGCAGTCCGCCACTACATTCAGTTTACCAGACACATGCTGAATATTGGTAGTAAACTCTGAGATCACGGCCAGCTGTCTCTGCTGCCGGCCCGACCACGGTTCTGAAACCTTGGCCATCGCGAATGTTAGCGGCTTGTGGTCCACGAACGCAGTGAAGCTGCGCCCTTCCAGCCAGAACTGGAAGTGGCGTATGGCCAGATGGAGGGCCAGCAACTCTCTGCCGAACGTGCTGTATTTACGTTCGCTGTCGCGCAAAGTTCTGCTGAAAAAGACGAGCGGCTGCCAAGCCCTGGCGACACGCTGCTCCACGACAGCCCCTATGGCCACGTCTGAAGCGTCGGTGGTGAGCGCTATGCAGGCCGTCGGGTCTGGATGCGCCAGCAGTGCGGCGTTTGCCAGGGCCGCTTTAACTTCCGAGAACGCCCGCTCTCGCTCCGGGGTCCATTCGACCCTATCCGCGGGTTTCTGTTTGTTGAGCGCAGCGTACAATGGTTGCATGAGCTGCGCCGCGCGGGGAAGGAAACGGTTATAAAAGTTCACCATCCCCAAAAATTCCTGCAGCACCCTGACCGTCTGAGGCCGGGGAAAATCCGCCATGGCGCGCACTTTGTCGGGCAGCGGGATCGCTCCTTCAGGAGAGACGAGGTGCCCCAAAAAATCAATCCCCGTCACGCCGAACTGGCATTTCGCCGGGTTGATTATTAACCCGTGCTCCTTCAACCTCCAGAAAACCGTCGTGAGGTGGGTTTCGTGTTCGTCTTCGGACGCACTGGCTACCAGGATATCGTCCAGGTAGATGAACACAAACGGGAGATCGCGCAGCACTGCATCCATCATGCGCTGGAACGTCTGTGCCGCTCCTTTTAACCCGAATGGCATGCGCAGGAACTCGAATAGACCGAACGGAGTTATTACCACTGTTTTGGGTATGTCCTCAGCGCGCACTGGGACTTGGTGGTAACCGCGGACCAGGTCTATTTTGGAAAAAATGCGCGCTCCGGCGAGGTGAACGGAAAAATCCTGTATGTGGGGAATTGGGTAGCGGTCGTGCGCTGTGGCGTTGTTCAACCTGCGGAGATCCTTCAGCCTTAGGGACCATGTGTAGTGGGGATGCCCATGGGCTTTTGGAGTGCCTGATGATGCCCAACCTTTCCAGGTTGGCGAACTCCTCGCGCGCTATGGCCAGTTTAGCTGCGTCCAAGCGCCGAGGTCTTGCAAAAACGGGTGGCCCGGTGGTGGTGATAAAGTGCTCCACCCCGTGTTTAGCGATGGCTGCCGAAAACGTCGGGACCGTGAGTGCTGGGAACAGGGGAGAGAGTCAAAAGACAGTGCATTAACCAAGTGCCTGTTAGCAACATCAACCAGTAAACCATGTGCACACAGAAAATCAGCCCCTAGTATGTGGTAAGTCAGTGCTGCTACGACAAAAGTCCACTCATATGTACGGCAGTGTAGAGATAAGAGCAGAGTCCTCTAACCAAAGGTCTTAATATCCGAGCCGTTTGCTGCCAATATCTCGGGGCCGCTAGATCCTGCCAGCCGGTCAGCGTAGGTTGGCCGGATGAAGCTCTTCTGGGCTCCGGTGTCCACGAGGAAACGCCTTTCCGAGCGTGCATCCATCAAGTAGTGCAGCTTGTTCTCTTCACCGAGGGTCGTGGCTGCTACCGACCCCCAGTCTTGGCGTTTTCCTGAGCGTTTGAATTGGCACGGTGGCGCACATCTGCGTGCGTTCTCGCCGAAGCGGCGGTGGTAAAAACAGAGCGTGTCTCTCTGGCGCTCCTTGGCCCCCACTGCTGCTACCGTTGGTGGCTCCTCGCCTCCTCTGGTCATCTTGCTGGGCTCCGCCGCTGCCGCGTTGACTGTGATCGCCCTGGTGGTGATGATGATCCGGTCTGCCTCCTGGGCTAGCGCACGGTAGTCACACGCGGCCAGCCACGGCGAACTGGCCAGAACCGCTCTCGCTACTGTCGGAAGGTTCCGGAGGAAGAGGTGGGCAAACAGAAAGTGCTCGTCGTCCGTGACCATCAACGCCAGCATCTTGTCCATCAGGTCTACAGCCGAACCATCTCCTAACTCGGTCCGCGTCAGGAGCCTCTCTGCTCTCTCACAGTCCGAGAGCGTGTAGCGCTGGATGAGCGCAGCCTTGAGCGTCTCGTATTTGCTGCTGGCTGGTGGCTGATCGAGCAGGCTCGCTACCTGCTGAGCTGTGCGGGCATCGAGCGCTGCGACCACATAGTAGAATCTGGTATCATCTGCCGTTACTCCCCGGAGGGCGAACTGGGCCTCGGTGAGGTGGAACCAAGAGCGCGGGTTGTGCTGCCAGAAATCTGGTAGCTTGACTGAAACCACACACGCGTGGCTGTAGGTTCCAGTCCAGGCTGTCTGTGGGATGGCTGCCGCCTCGCTGTAGCTTCCTGACCGGGCCGGCTCCGGGGATCTTGCCTCGTGTTCCATAATACGTCTTGGATCACCAGTGTGGAGTGTGTGAAATCACAGGCAGATTCATTTCAGACAATTTATTACACACTCACATCTTTCAAGCACAGAACAGAATGACTAGTCACATTCAACATCCCTCTCTCTATATCAAGTTACACTTCACAAGATTCAAGGCACTTCCTCATAACAGCAGGACATCTACACCACACTTCATTCAACCCCCTCTCCCACTGTTCTCCCATGTGTATTCATTGTCTCTGTCTAAGGTGTGAAATAACCTGAGGCCCACAAGATTGTTTTAATAAAACCGTTTGATTACGTTATTTCCTTCATGTCTAACAAAAACGAATTCAGCGTTTTTTAAAGCTTGGGGGACAAAAACCCGTGGAAAAGAGTGATGTGCCTGCCCGGGGAGAGAGTCCGGTCCGTTGCTGCCTAAAAACCTCGGGGCTGGAAGATGCCCTGGTTCTGGGTTCTCTGGTAAAAATTCACCTGGGAGCCTGAGAGGTTGTGCAAAAACTAATTCTGCTGGGGAGGCGTCTAGATCCTCTTTAGGTGCAGCACGCAACCCCAATAAAACCCAAGGAAGTTTATTTACCCAATTTGTATCCGTTAGTGAGGCTCTGAGGGTGGCCTTTAAAGACCTGTGAAAACGCTCGCATAACCCATTAGCCTGAGGGTGATAAGCGGTGGTGCGGTGAATTGTCGCTCCTAAGCTGCTGGCCATGGCTGACCAAAGCTCCGAGACAAATTGAGGCCCCCTATCGGACGTGATGTCCGATGGGACGCCGAAACGTGCCACCCAGTTTGTCAAAAAAATGCGAGCGACTTCCTCCGCTGTGGTTGACGCCAGAGGGACCGCCTCAGGCCAGCGCGTAGTGCGGTCTATCATCGTTAACAGATGTGTGAAACCTTGGGAGGAAGGTAGTGGTCCCACGAGGTCGACATGAACGTGGTCGAACCTTCTAGCTGGGATTCGAAAAGGCTCTAGAGGGGCTTTTGTGTGTTTGTGTATTTTGGCGCGCTGACAAGCAATGCAAGTCTTTGCCCATTCTTTCACGTTTTTGCGCAGGCCGGGCCACACAAACTTTTCGGCGACCATTTTAACCGAAGCGCGCACACCTGGGTGCGCGAGGGAGTGAATTGAGTCGAAAATACGGCGGCGCCATGCAGCTGGTACTACCGGGCGAGGTCGGCCAGTTGAGATGTCGCATATTAGGGGGGGTACACCGTCGCGTAAACCCCTTTCCTCCAGCCTTAACCCTGTTGGTCCAGACAGGGGTGCGCGCACATCCGCGTCACTACTTTGCTCCTCCGCCATGGCTGCATAATCTATCCCTACGTGGATTGGGGCTGCGTATGTGTCCGCGTTGGCGAAGAGTTCTGCGGCTGAGGTAGTATAATCTGTCTCCTCGCGCTCTGGCGACGTCACAGCGTGAGAGAGGCCTTCTGCTACCACGTTAAGTTTGCCTGCCACATGTCGAATGTCTGTGGTGAACTCTGAAATCGCAGCTAGCTGTCTTTGTTGCCTGCCTGACCACGGTTCAGAAATTTTAGCCATCGCAAAGGTGAGCAGTTTGTGGTCTACAAAAGCCGTGAAACGCCACCCCTCCAACCAGAACTGGAAGTGGCGGATGGATAAATGAAGCGCTAGCAGCTCCCTGTCAAAGGTGCTGTATTTACGCTCAGTTTGGTTTAGCGATTTGCTGAAAAATGCCAAAGGTTGCCAGGTTCCGCCGACGTGTTGTTCTACAACCGCCCCTATGGCCAGGTCTGAAGCGTCTGTGGTTAGCGCAATGCGGGCCGAGGGATCAGGGTGAACCAACAATGTGGCATTAGTTAGGGCACTTTTTACTTCCGCGAAGGCGCGTTCGCGCTCCAGGGTCCATTCGACCGCGTTGGAAGGTTTTTGTTTTCTGAGCGCGTCATATAGGGGCTGCATGAGCTGAGCTGCGCGGGGGAGGAAACGGTTGTAAAAATTAACCATTCCCAAAAATTCTTGCAGCGATTTGACCGTTTGTGGCCGTGGGAAAATTTTTACTGCGTGAACTTTGTCTGGCAGTGGGACTGCCCCCTTCGGTGAAACTTTGTGTCCCAAAAAATCAATTTGTGACACGCCAAATTTGCATTTGGCTGGATTGATTATTAACCCGTGCTCTTCTAGTCTCTGAAAAACCATAGTGAGATGCTGTTCGTGTTCTTCCTCAGACGAGCTGGCTACCAGCATATCGTCGAGGTAGACGAACACGAAAGGGAGGTCGCGTAATACTGCGTCCATCATCCGCTGAAAGGTTTGAGCAGCGCCTTTGAGGCCAAAAGGCATCCGCAAAAATTCAAAAAGACCGAAGGGGGTTATTACAGCTGTTTTAGGAATGTCTTCCGCTCTAACGGGGACTTGATGATAGCCGCGGACCAGGTCTATTTTTGAAAAAATGCGCGCACCCGCCAGATGTAGTGAAAAATCTTGGATGTGAGGAATAGGGTAGCAGTCATGCGCTGTCACATTGTTTAATCTGCGGTAATCGCCGCACGGTCTCCAAGAACCGTCGGATTTCGGGACCATGTGAAGCGGTGACGCCCAGGGGCTTTTTGAGCGCCTGATAATGCCTAGTTTTTCAAGGGTGGTAAACTCGTCCCGAGCTATGGCGAGCTTGGTCACGTCTAAGCGCCGAGCTTTGGCGAATACGGGTGGGCCCGTTGTGGGGATAAAGTGTTCAACCCCGTGCTTAGCCACTGTAGCTGAGAATTTGGGAATTGTGAGTGCTGGAAATTGGGTGAGGAGTTGATCAAACTTACCTCCTGCTGTAGTGACACTGGCCTGCACGGGTGGTGGAGAAACTCGAGCTGAGCAGGGAATAGAAGCAAAGGACAGTGCATTAACCAAGCAAGCGTCTGTTCGCTAGATCGACTAATAACCCATGTGCACACAAAAAATCTGCGCCCAACAAGTTAAAACTCACCGCCGCTACAACAAATGTCCATCTGTAGTTGCGGCCATGGATGCGGAGGGGCAGGTTCCTTTCGCCAAAAGTGTCGATGATGGAGCCGTTGGCTGCCACCGCTCCATTGCCCCGGGGGCCCATGGCCCGGTCTGCTTGGGAGGGCATGATAAAACTCAGTTGAGCTCCCGTGTCAATGAGGAACTGCTTGCCGGTGTGTCCGTCCGTCACATATAGAAGCTTGCTTTTTTCGCCGAGAACTGCCGCTGTTAACGGTTCTCGGCTTTGGCGTTTTCCCGAAATTGTGAATTTGCAGGGGGGAAGGCATTTGTAAGCCTTCTCGGCGAAGCGGTGGTGGTAATAACAGACGTCGCTCCGTCTGTTACGTCTTGGCCGTGTCGCTGCCATTGCGGGCGCATTCTGCTCATTGGTTTGTGGCTCCCCGTGGCTCCAGACATCGGCTTTGAGGTCTGCGGATGCTGCTGTGGGTGTCTGTTCCCTGCAGGCGTTGAAGAGTCGCTGCGCTTCGCGAGCCAGCGTGCGGAAGTCTTGCTGGGTGCTGCATCGCATGTTGGCAAGCGTCCCTCTCATGTGTGGCGGCAGCGTACTGAGGAATATAAATTGGAAGAGGAAATTGTCATTGTCCTCTTCTTTAAGTTGCAGCAAGTCCTCCATGAGGGCCTTGGGTCTGCATCCTCTGTGGCCGTAGACCGCCAGGATCCTCTCGGCTCTCTCCTCGGCAGAGGGGACGAAATTCGCCACGATGGTCGCTTTCAGTTCTCTGTATTTGTCCTGGGCCGGCGGCCACTGGATGATGCTCCGCGCACACCTCGAAGTGGCGGCGTCGAGTTTGGCGACGATGTGATAGAACTTTGTATCGTCAGCCGTGATGCCCGCAAGTGCAAACTGGGCTTCAGCTTGCTGAAACCACGAGGCGGGGTCTTCCTGCCAGAAGTCCGGCAGCTTGACGGTGACGGCATTTGTGTGGACCGTCACTGATGTGTCCGCAGGGTGAGAGTGCCTTCCTTCGGCTCTCACCGCGGCGCTGGTGCTCGGTTGAGCCCTCTCTATCACTTCTGCCGTGGGGGAACGTCGTCCATCTGTTCCCCTGTCTGCATGGGCGCCGGCGTCTGCCTGGGTCGCCACAGATGAGTCGATCGCGGGGGAACGCCTCTGGTCCATCCTCGCGTCAGGGTCACCAGTGTAGAAGAGCTTGGAATAACAAGGCGATGTGACTTATAAACCAAAGTTTATTATCAGCTTCGCTCCTCTAACAAGTCTCATCTAGTGCAGCAGCAGAAGAAGTAAGAGAGCGAACGCATTCGGCTCTGTGTGCTTATACTCACACACAACAAAAGACATGCATGTCAAAGCTGACATCCCCCATTAACTTAATCCCCTCCTTTGTCTCCGAACCCCTCCACCTGGCCCTGGGAGGTCAGGGCGACCTATCTGGTCTCCACCGCAGTGCCTTGGATGCTCTTTGATCTTCACTGGCGGTTGAGACCCTTTGTCCTGTTCTGAGGTGTGAAGTCGCTTTACATATGTAGTCACCAAACATTCTCACATGCTTATACATATGTAGGTTATGGGATATATAATTAATATAGACCACATTACACTTCCTTTTCCTGTCTATTGGCACCTCGAACAGCCAAATGGGGCGACTGGAGCCGCCATTAAGATAAGAGGAGAAAAAAGTTACTAAAATCACTATTAAAGCTGTTGAAGTGCTTATAAGTCCGTTGGAGGAAGTGGAAGAGACCAGTGAGCCGCTGCTCTCTCTGCCGTGTGTTAAGGAATCATTGCATTGGTGAGAAACATCTTGTTTTTATTGCTAATTAGCTTAGCGCTAACACCTATGAGATAAGATGAGATGAGATTCAACTTTATTGTCATTACACATGTATGAATACAAGGTAACGAAACGTGACTTGGCATTTGGGCACGCTCTGCAGAGCGCATCCAAGGCCGGGGCAGCCGCTAGGCGCCAGTCATAAAGAAGAAAAGAAAAAAGAAAAGAAATGATATGACACAATAGGCGAGAGAAAAAAACATGTTTTATCAAATTGACGCTTAATGGGTAAGCGAAATTTTGATTGCAGGCAAAAAAACCCTCAATGCATATTTAGCAGTAGTGGACAATCACACAGCAGAGGGAGGGAGAGCAGTGTGTGTATATTTGCATGTCATTGTGTAGTGTAAATGTAACAGTTGTTAGTGAGCAGCAGAGGGCGCCTCCTGGCAGTGGATAGATGTTATAATCACGTGACTTATAAACAAGTCCAGAGTTCAGAGTCTATCTCTCTTTCTCTCTTGCTTGCAGAAGGCACATGGGCATTGTCCTTGAGAGTCCAATCCGCTGACGACAACAACTGATTGTTGATTGAATGGGTAGACATAAGAGCCGGTTCTTCCGCTAATCTCAGTCAGGAGGAATGTAAACACGGGGCAAACAAGGTCAAATCAAATCAAATCAGCACAGTGCACTCAGAGAGTAGAATTTTGTCCTCACCCGTGTAATTCTGTGCTTCCATTATATATGCAGGCTTAAACTGTTTTTCCATAGAGAGCACAGGGCTTTCAGATGTATTCCTTCACTGAATCACTGTCATTCAGTTCACCGTTTGCCGCTACTCGTGCCCTCCCCAACTGGTCGAATTTGATGAAGGAGCTGACTGGGTCCACTTGATCCGCTCTCTCACCTTCCTTCAATTTCTGATGCATCAGGGAACTCCACAGCCAAAAATAGAAGTCCTGAGATCATAGCCAATAATATTGCCAAATGTCTGGAATGTAAAAGCAAAAGAGAAGAAAAACCTTGCAAATCTGTGAGAGAAATGTTTCCAGTGAACAAAAAAGGCCTCAAATTCATCAGGTAAGTCATTTATAAAAAAAAGGTTACAAATTCACATGGTAAAACTCACAAACTTATGTAAGAAAAAAACTTTAAATTCACAAGAAAAAGGTCCTGAGGAAAAAAATTTGGAGAAAAGAGTCTCAAATTTACTGAAAAAAAAAAAATCACAAATTTATGAGAACATGCAATGCCTCAAAACTAAAATTCATGAGAAAAACACTAATTTCTGTGGAAAAAAAAAAAGGTTTTACATTTCCAAGGAAAAAAATTCACAAATACTGTATATGTGAGAAAACTTGAATTCACAAGAAAAGACTCAAATGTGTGAGAAAAAAAACTTGCACATTCATGAGAAAAGAGTCAAAAAACTTGGGAGGAAAAAAATTTCAGAAATTGGCGACTGTCACTACTCACTTAAGTATTTTTTAGTGGAAGCTTTCTTATCCAAGTAAGTTTTTGGTGGCTGATCTTGGATTTGTGGTGGCGCCTTGCATGGCAGTGACCCCTTTGATTCTACATGTGATTAATGTTGTAGGTAGGAGAAACGTAATTTCATTCTACTGTGTACGATTAGCTGTAAGGACTGAATGACAACAGAGATGGCTTCTAATGTCATAGGTTAATGCTACTTTGACTTGTGTACAGCTTCTGGCTACTCCACCAACCTCTGCTTTTACATCTTCTATGCACCTGTTCCCTATGGTGGCCCTGAGAACTCAAATGCGCTGGCTCCTAAGAAGAGAAGTCGGGCACAGGTGGGTCCCCGGTTTAAAAACTAAGAGGGAGAGATGCCATTTCTTTTTTGGCCCCCATCCCACTTGTAATATGCCAATGTGGTGTACCAATGTATTGGAAATGGGACGTCTAAATTTTGAACCAGCAACTTCTTGTAGGCTCACTAACACGGGGAACCAGTGTAATAGAAGCGTGACCACTTTACTTTTTTCTGTCCGATTTTATGGGAACCAATTTATTAAATAATCAGCATGTAAAATCATGAGTTTGAAATAGGACAGAGACAACAAATATTCTGCACACATTTATTGAATTCAACAAAATGTATGAACTCACCGCACAAAACACTAAGGCTGTGTTCGAAATGTTCACTCGTTCCCCAGACTGGTCACACAATACTGACGCACTCTACAAGAAGGGACAGCGCTGGCTGTTCCTACTGAGGAGACTCAGGTCTTTTGGTGTATGGTCTATGGTCTTTTGGTCTATGGTTTTTTCCATTGAGAGGCTAGGCTAACGGCTATGGGCTAGTGTGGCCTGTATACAGTACTGTGATTGTAATGAGAAACGTGGCAGCTATATTTAAGTATGGTTTTTCTGTAATGCCCAAACTGTCTATTTTATTGGTGTTAACACTTTATTAGGCAGTCTGAGAGCCTTTAAGATGCACTTTTCATTCATCCATCCATCCATCCATCTTCTTCCGCTTAATCCTTTTCGGGTCACGGGGGGGCTGGAGCCTATCCCAGCATCTTTGGGCGAGAGGCAGGGTACACCCTGGACAGATCGCCAGTCCATCACAGGGCCAACACAGAGACAGACAACCATTCACTCTCACAGTCATACCTAAGGACAATTTAGAATCCCCAGTTTTGATGCCAATTAACCTAACTTGCATGTTTTTGGCATGTGGGAGGAAACCGGAGAAATCCCGGAGTAAACCCACGCAGACATGGGGAGAACATGAAAACTTTTATTTCTTGAGACCCATAAAACTAAGGTGTACATTCATTGCAATACAATTGATGCACATGAAGTGGCTGAAGATTAGACCTGTATAGGCCCTTTTCCACTAGCCCCGCTTAGCCCAACACGGCACAGCTCAGCACGCTTTGTAGCTTATTCCACTAGCCCCAACACGGTTTAACAGGCGCTATTTTTGTGCCTGCTCGAGGGCAGGGTACAACCGTGCTGAGTCGTGCCGAGATGTGACGTCAACAGCCTGGTCGCCGCTGATTGGTCAGGTCGTAACATCACAAAAGCGACCGTCTTCTGATGAATCTACACGACCGCCATTTGCAATATTTCACGGACTAACTCGGTCACGGAGTAAATACGATATTAATACAGACAGCGTTGTAGGTTTTGAGGAACTCTACACCGTGGCCCAACGAAGAGGTGCGGAGTTTTCTCTGCTTGGTGGCAGATCCACAGTGAGAGGAGCGACCAGCACCGATACAGATGCAGCCCAGCATAGAACCGGACTACGGACAAGCTGAAGACGAACGTGAGAGAACCATCGATGGTGAGTGATTTGTAATAATGTGCATCTATTCACTTATTTATCCTGTTGGTGGTAAGCTCACTTTTTTTGAGCCATACAGCGCCGTTCTGTGCTGGCTAACGAGTTTTAGCTAGTAGCTAGCTAGTAGCCAACTCTGCTGATTCGCGCTTGTTTTCTCCTAAGTATTCACTTGTGAGAGCAAAACGATGAAATATGTTAATCCCAGTTAAAGTCCTGGTTTGTGTACATATTGCACTTTGGTGCTGCGCATTAAATTGTGTGCAATTTAATGCTAGAATGTGTTTCCACATGCCAGGGGTTAGCCTCCCTCAGTGGTTATATTGTGGATACTGGTGAAATGGACCACAGGAGCCGAAATCTCGTCATATTAAAATTGCTTTTTCAAACCAGTGATTTATAAAGTTATTCATATAATTTTCTAAAGCGTCAGAATAGACCCACACACCTATTCTGTGGCTCCTGCAGTGCTTGTCAGGGAAATGAAGCATTTTTGTCACATCCCACCACTGACTTTCACAGGTGTATTTCCCTAATACAGGTACATCTCCAAAAATTAGAATGTCATGAAAAACTTCAATATTTTTTATCACTCATTTCAGAAAGAGAAATCCGTATATTATATAGATTCATTACACAGTGATATATTTCAAGCGTTTATTTATTTTAATTTTGATGATTACGGCTTACAGCCCCTGAAAACCCCAAATTCAATTTGGCAAAAAATTAGAATATTACATAAAATTAACTTTAAAAAATAGTTTTTAATAATAATAATAATAAATAATACATCAGTCATATATAGCGCTTTTCTAAATACTCAAAGACGCTTTACAAAGCAGCATAGGGACAAACATATAGAGAACGGGAAAACACATACACATAGGTACACATAGGTAGAAGAGGCAGTCAGTTTTTATAGGTAGATTTAAAAAGATGGGTTTTGAGTTGACTTTTAAAAGAAGCAAGTGTGTTGGAAGACCGGATGTGAAGGGGCAAAGAATTCCAGAGGGTTGGTGCGGCGATGGCGAATGATCTATCACCCAGGGTGCGGAATTTTGTCTTGGTGATGGGGGTAAGAGCCCCATAAATATAAATGTTGGCCGCTGAGGTGTTGGTTAATATGGGCTGTAGCCGTAATCATCAATATTAAAATAAACACTTTCAATATATCACTGTCCCTGTAATGAATCTATATATGGGTTTCACTTTCTGAAATGAGTGACAAAAATATTGTTTTTCATGGTATTCTAATTTTTGAGATGTGCCTGTATATGTGTTGAACTTGCTTGAACCTAACCACCATCCATTTCTGTCGTTCATCTAGGCAAGAGGAAAGCAGCCGCCCCACAAAGGACCTCGCCACTGTGGAACGTACTGAAATCCTTTGCTTTTATAGGTAAAGTGTCAAAACCAAAGTAGCACAATTTCCACTTAACCTCTTGCGCTCCGTTGTCCCACGGGTGGGCAAGTCTCTGCATCCTAGAGCGCACGAGGGCGCTCTCGTGCGCTCTCGTGCGCTCTCGTGTGCCCTCGTGCGCTCTTGGACGCACGATGCAGCTGCGGGAGCTGCATATTCGTTCTTCCACTGCAGACACAGCCGCGAACAGATTAGATCATCTGATTGACCTCTCATTCGACTAATAAGAGCCTTGAATTGGGTTTCTGAAACCTTGAAGAACCAATGACTGAAAACTTGGCAAGAAGGACCCGCCTACCAACGCAGCGAGCCAATTGAAGCGCAGAAGTTTGCTGAGCTGTTTTGTCTACAAAGGCTGGGTGAAGAGAGACTGCTTCAGCAGCCACAGGCAGTGGTTTATTTTTTTTTTTAATTCCAGCAGAGTGTTTAGGATTCTCTTATATGGTCATCATAGACCGACGGAGGCCGACGACGAAGGTCGTAAATCATTCGCCAAAACCGCAATCATGGAATTATGTTTTGACCGGGTCGCGAGACCAGAACCAGAGCGGACCAGCGTCGGTTGGTCTGACAATGAGGAAGAGAAGTTGGCCAGGACAATGTGGCTGTGAAGAGGTAAGGTGTTATAAGCCAAATTATTTTTTATCCCTGAAAATTGTAATCAAAAATGACTTTTGACCGATCGGTAAATTACAACTGTGCGGCGCACAATGTCCGAAGTGTGTGCGCCGCGTTACACGGTTCTTCGCTGCCTCCGGACCGTGAACGCCTACCCCCGCCTCTACGATTCTGTAGCGGCGGTGGGGGGGGGGGGGGCTGCGGTGACAGCGCTGCTGTGGAAACATGCCTTATCCGAGTGTAATCTGTCATGTAGCGAGGGCGGATCTCCGTCCTCTGTAGCGGGGGGGTGGGGGGACAACCCCCCCCCCACGCACACACACACAGACACAGCCCTGAATGTGACCTTTCATTTGAGCCCAAGATGAAGCTTCTATATTGAATCATTCAAAAGTTACAGACGTTTTTCCAAACTGTGCCATTTGGCACAGTTCCAAAACGCCTGGGAACAGCCTGAGAACAAAGCTGTGTAAAATATTCATTTTTTGTGGTATTGTTACAAAATTTGGATCTCAGCTGGATAACACTTGGTTCTACATTTCTGTTGCATTTTCCAGCCCGGATCTGAAGCTGTGTGTTATTTGCAGGCATTTGTATCCAAAAAAACACCCAGGCCAAATTTATTTTCTTCAAGTTCACTATGTTTAGATGACTGTAACTCAGTGGCCGGAGCACTTAGATCTTTTTTTTTTTTTGCCAAAAAATTCAAAGTGTTTTCTTTTAAATGAGACCAACCCCATGAAGATGCTGCAAAGGGATGAAGAACAGCTTTCGATTTACATTGGGCACATTATTTTTTGGTGTTTTTAGGAAAATTGACCGGAGTGCAAGGGGTTAATATAAAAGGGACTGAACTGAGATTTATTTGATTGTGTGAATATGGCACATCAACTGTAAAATAAACCGCTTGTTAATGTATTTATTTTTTTGTCATATCACTTGTGTGATCCTTTGTGAGTTATGTTCATAACTGTATGTTTTGGCAAATGTGAGATGTTCAGTCGTCAATATAATTTACTTTATATGTGTAGTTTATAGTCTATCATCAATAAACTCATGCAGTAACAGGACACATTACAAATATTTGAGACCCACTGTAGTGCTTCCTTTTATATTTTAGCAATGCTAGTACAAAACACCCCCCACACATGAAGCAAGGGCAAGAGGAGACACTTTTACAGACAAGACAAACTTTTATTGATAAAAACTTCATATTTTGACTGAGCGACTCCATACTCGGTGATGCACACCTTCAGTTAAAGTACTAAATTCCATTCAAGTGAATGTATTAATTCATTCTGATTGCTGAGGCCACAGTAAAAACAGATGATTTTAAATGTAACCCAGCCCTTGTAAAATCTACTGAAGCGCAGCTACATGAAAATTGTGGTTAAATACAACAGCGAAGTACTTTATTGTCACATTCAAATTGTAATCCCTCCTGTTTTGTTTTTCTTTTGAATTGTTGGATGGAATATGGGTAGGCAATATAAGCTGCAGCTTCAGCCATCACCCATTTCAGATAACCTATGTTGAACTGTATAATCAGAGGAGTTATTGTTTAATTTGACCTTGTTAGATTTTTTCCCCTTTGTTATATTATTCTATTTTCTTTTAATCTTTACTTTTAATCAATCTGAAATAAAGATTCATTCATTAATTCACATTCCACCACTGGCTTTTAGCAACAAGTGTATTTCCCAAATATGTTTTACACTTGCTTTAATTAACCACCACCCATTTGTCTTTTGTCTAGGCAAGAGGGAAACTGTCCACCCCAACTGGACCTTGCCTCGCTATTTACAGAGATGCAGGCTGAAGATCTGCTGAACTGGGACCAGTACGAGGGGCCGATCCAGTTGCTTCTCAGTGAGGCAGCATGGCTGGCGTGTGTGACCCATTCCAGTTTGTTTTTTTGTTTTTTTTACAGTTTGAATTTTGCACATTCTGAATAAACTGGAATTTGCTGCTGATTGTAATAAACAATTTAGTGACTTATGTGTTTGCATCATGATTTTCTATTTTGTCTGTTAAGACACCGGTGGGAAAAGAGTCAACTGTACAAAGGATTTATCGGTGGCCTTGAAAATAATGGCTCATTTTTAAGAAAAAAGTAACCAAAACAATTATTTTATTAACTGAAGACTGCATTGTTGGATGTGCCACCGCAGAAGACCCTGCATACTTTAGTGACAGTACCAGTATATGGAGGAATTCTGGGTCATGTTAGCATCTGCTCTTCATCATAATGGGTTTGGGCGGGGGTGTCTAATCATGTGTCATGGAGGGCCAAGACCCTGCAGGCTTTACCTCCAACCAGTGTCTTCAACAGCAGATTCCACTGAACTTCTTCCACTGACTGATCAGTGAGAACACCTGCTGAAGAGACTGGGTAGAAGAGAGAACCTGCAGGGTCTTGGCCCCCCATGACACATGATTGGAAGCCCCCGGATTAGGTTTAATGGGATTTAACATTTTAACACAAACTGCTTTATGGTTCATAATTCTGTTGACAGACTTACACCAAACCAAAAGTGATTTCTCAAACTGCTGGATTGTTCTTAGACAGATTTTCCAATCTTTCAGTATTTAATTTGTGCCACATGGTGGTAACCTTCACATATAAAAAAGAGACATCTGCAAAAACTTCAGAGGTTTATTGTCAGTGCAATTCCCAGTGCAATACTACATGAATGCATGTATAGTACATTGTTGATGCAGAGAATATACGTATATTTCTACAGTACATGTATCTAGTAAATCAAGTATTTTCCATGTAACCTTGTGACTGCATTATTTTAATTGCTTTTAATCCTAGATCAAGTTTGTTTTGGCTTAAAATGCATCATAACTGTCAAATATATCTTATTATACCTAACTCAGTACTGTTTAATTTTTGAATATATATTTTGTGGCTAATATAGTTATTAACATGGCGATCAAGTTGTGTCAGCTGATCATTTTTTGCTATGACACCACCTCAGACTCAGTGCTGCAGAAGCAGGTACGTCCATGATGTCTCAACAGTCTCTCCATGATTTTCATGCAGATCAGAGCAATTTGTTGCACAGGAAATAAACGTTTCTACAGACATTCTTAAGTTCTACAACCACTGATCGTTTGTGAAGCTGTGTTGACATCAGTGACAGGCTGTGCTGAACGCCCAGACCGACCGTTTGAAGCGGTAATTTCCCCACAACAGAGCCATCTGAAACACACACAGCATACATATTTTAGTACCTAACAGCGATAACTTGCAGACGTTACAGTGTAGTACTATGTACTTATAGCAAACTAGCATTAGCAACATTAGCTTACCGTCATATATGACCTAATTTGTATCCTCACGTCTTTGGCTCTCCCAGAAGCTGCAGAACTATTCCGGAGTGTTTCATCTTGATGCCTGTACCCATGTCTGGCGGTCCTTTTTGGCATTTACGGTGAAAAAAGCCACAGACCGAGGAGTCGCCTTGTACAGCCGCCATGATGCATGTGTTATGTTTTGCTTGGGTCGCGTGTTTTACGTCACGGGAGTGTGGCGCCGCCTCGCTGTTATAGAAATCCCACCCACCCCAGCTTAACACGGTTGTAATGGAGACACAACCAAGCCGAACTGTGTTGAAGTGAATCGAGACGTGGCGAGGTGTGCTGGGCTAGTGGAAAAGGGCCATATGAGAGCCCCAGAGCACATGTTTTGTTTTCATGCATTTAAGTTTAGTTGAGTCCAATTTCTTTATGGAAACAGACATTCTGTAGGTAATTTATGCCAAATTGCCATAAGTGATAAAAAATATGTTTATTTGTGAAACATGATCTATGTGATAAAATGTATTGTGTATTGTACGCTAAGTTTATGATGTTAGATGTTTGAAATTAGAAAAGTCTGTTAAATTTGAAGTTTTCCTGAATACTTATGGTTTATTTTTGCCAATATAAGCTAAAAATTAGAGAATTTGATTTAGTTAAGGTTCACTTTAAATATTAACCTTGACAAGGTTAATAACTTTGAATGTTGACCTGTTGCTATTCCAGGTCGGGGTTTTATTTATGGAGATGTGGTCTATACATTCTCTCATGGATCAGATGACGTTTGAAACTACTCAATGGCTGTGTCTCAATTCAGGTTCTGCATCCTCCAAGTGCACATTTCTAGGCCAGATACGTCACTGTGTTGCTGGCTCAGCCTGGCTTTTTTTTTTTCCCTTCGGCTCAGGCAGAAGTAGAACAAAGTCAAAAACAGTTCAAAGTAAGTTTTTTTTTGCTTGAATTCTGCAGCAGTTTGAACGTGAAAACACCAATAATCCAGAAAACAGCAACATCTGATTATTTAAGCTCATGTTGTGACATTATTTTTTCTGATGTGCTGTATGCTTCACGTAATGTATTCATTAAACATGTAGAACTGTTACTTTTTTATGAAGTCAAACCTTTTTTTCCCATTAATGTCAGTTTATTAACTAATATCAGTGATATAAAAATACAGTTTGACGTGGTTGAAATAACTTGCTTTAAGATAACTTTTAAAGTCCCATAGAGACATTGGGAAATTGATGTTATTTATTTGCTTATGTGGGGCTGTAAAAAAAAATAAACATGTAAGATTATTTTTAGAGAAAGCAGGACATCTGTAATAATTTTATTATGCTGATATTAAAAATGTTCCATCACATCTGAAGTGATGATCACATTTTCTGATATTTTTTCTTTTTTATGGTTTATTTCTGAGGTCCATGGTGGTGAACCTGCAGGAACCGAGGGTCAGCTGTGGAGAGAACAGGCTGGACTCTGGATTTATAAAATAAAACGGATGTTTGACTAAAATAACCACAGTAACAGATTTGATTAATTGTTTTATTGATTGTGATTTTTTTAGCAGTTTACTTTGCAAACTGAAACAAACTAAATAAAAATACTGCATGTTTACTGTTAATAGTTAGAAAAACTGCATTTCAGTGTAGTTTTTTGAAAAATATAATTTTTTGCAAGGTAATTCTAAAAGACCTAAATGTCCTAAGAGACTTTCATATATTTATTACACACAGAGTGAAACATTTTAAGCCTGGTTTAATATTGATGATAATGATTATAGTTTCTGACTTAAACATGAGTTAGTCTTACTTTATCTGCTCATAGTCCTCTTTGTCTGGTGAAGAGTCTCCAGTAAAAGGTAAAGAAAATGCAATACTAAAGATAATAAAGTTCTCTTTCTGTCAAAAAATGTCAGCAAAAAACCCCCTCAACTGACGCTGTCATGGTTGCTAGGCAACAGGGTAGTGCGTGGTCACGCGAACATACATCCTCCAAAGACTAGACCGTCTCATTAAACAGCCATAAATCAGCCTTTAGATGCAGCCTGCCTGACCTTTGAGTATTCTGGCCTCCAGGGCCGCGGTCTATGAGGCTGCAGCACCTGAACTGAGACACAGCCAATGTCTTGGATCCGTGTGATGGTGAGGCAAGCCCAGAGATGTTGATTGTGATAGTGAGCCAAGCCCAGAGATATTGATCGTGAATGCATGCAGAAGGTTCCAGATTCCCCCTTGTCTTGCATTGCCAGAGTGCGGTAGGACAAACCCAAACAGTTCACACACACAGCGGAGCTGTACCTCATGGACAGGAACATTGGGACTGAAAACCTTTCAACTTGGAACATTAGAATTAAGGACACGTGAACTAGAACGTTGGAACTGAGAAAATTAAATTCTTGATTTAAAACACTTGACGGACTTGAAATAAGACCTAGAAACTTTAAGATTGGCCAAATTTGAGTTTGCATTTTTGTTTTTTATTTATTTTCCTGGGCCATTTATTTGCCATGATGGTTGTTTTTGTTGAATATATTGATATTTTGCTTAAAAAAAACTTTATTTTTTAACAAATTTAACTAAAAATCATTTACATTCTTAAATTGTGGTGCTTTGTGTCATTTCTGGGTGTAAGTTGGTCCCCTCGCTTCATAGCTAGTCCTACAACTTGAGACAGATTGGACCTATCTAAGATTTAACTTATTACACCTTTATAACTGATTTATCTTGGACACCTTCGTAAAGAGGGGTTACACAATGAATAGGGTGAGGTGGAGGCAGATGATCTGCTGTGGTGACCCCTAAAGGGAGTAGTTGGAAGAAGAAGCAGAAGACTGAATTTTCTACTTTAATTCTTTGGAACAACATCAATAACTGCTAAAAACTCTGGTCTACACTTTTATAAAATAGAGGAAGTGCCAGAGAAGCTCAGCTTCTTCTGCTTTGATTTTTGACCCCTGAGTTTTTATCCGTCTCCTGTGAGCTCTTCAGCATCATGGAAGTGCAACATTAGATGGCTGGAGTGGCTTTTTTTTTTTTTTTAATGTGGCTTTTACATGTTTCACTAAGATTTTCCATTAATCTGAAAAGGCCCCAAATTAGCATTTAGATGCAGCATTAAGCCTCTCAGTTTAATCTGAGTAGCCCACTAATGAACATGCTCATTTATTTTGGTGGAATTTTATGAAAACATTACAGTTAATTGACCAACTCTATATTGAGTGTGTTTTTTTTTTCCATACACACACATAACTCCACCCACCATCACACATACCCACCTAGACAAACACACAACCCCACCTGCCCACTTCCACATCCGCTCATACACAAGCCTACACTCACACCCACACACACACACACCCCGCCCACAGACCCCCGTGAACGGGGAGGGCAACCCAGGATGCGGGCACCAGCCCCTGGCCAGCAGCAGGGCCCCAGGAAACACACGACCCCACCACACAAGGATGCACCAGGGACAACCCCCACCGCCGGCAGTTGTGATCAAACTGAAAGAAAACGTCATGATACTAAAGCTGGGGTCGGCAAAAACTGTGATGGAGGGGGACATTTTTGTCATAATGATTGATCAGTCAGCTTACGTGGAGGAACCACACCAGAGGAAAAACTCACTCGACACAGAGAAGCAAGTCTACACAGTTTTATTAATTTCAAAAACGTGGAGCAAAGTTAAGGAAATCGTCACCCGCCAGAGGAAGACAGGCCTGTGGGGAGAGACGAGAGCAATTAATATGAGGAGGGAGGATGGGAAGTGGAAAGACAAATCTGCCACTTACGTGGGTGGAGCAGAGAGCCCGACAGAGAAGCCCAGCAGGGAGAGACGAACCAGCAGGGTGAAGCTGGCAGTGATTAGGTGAAGGGAAGGAGCTGGGTGGAGATAGGTGGCCGATGCAGGATGAGGTGGATGGAGCAGATAAACGCACAGCAATCCCCAAAGACGCACCCCGCTGATGACACCAACCTGTGAGGAGAAGAAGAGGAGAGAGGGACTCAGCATAAATCCTTCTGAGATTATTTAATTGCTACTTGCACATTTGCAGGCAGTATACCCAAACGAGCCGGTGCTGAAGCCTCTGCTTGATGGTCTCTTATGTGCTGGCGAGGAAGGAGCGGCAGGTGCGTTGATTGCAGAGGAGTCGGGGAATCCAAAAACAGAAAGGAGGGGGCGTGTGCTCACCTGAACATGACAGTGCCCCCCCCCCCCCAAAGGAGCGCCTCCTGGCGGTCCACTGGGTTTCTCTGGGTGAGCAGGGTGGAAGGCACGGATCATCCCCTTGTCGTGGAAATTAGACTTGGGGATCCACGACCGATGTTCAGGGCTATAGCTCTTCCAGTGCACCAAGTATTGTAAACTTCAGCTCCAACAGTGAACGTCCAGAATCCTCTGGACTGTGTGGGTGGTATGACCGCCGAGGAGGAGGAGGCGGCGGCTCGGGGGGGTGGTGCAGAGAGGACTGTCAGAGAGGGGTTTGATCTTTGAGACGTGAAACATTGGATGAATGCAAAGGGTCCATGGGAGCTGTAGGCGAACTGTGGCGTTGTTTATGAGCTTGGTGATGGGGGACGGGCCCAGGAAGCAGGGTGATAGCTTTTTAGAGTCCGTCTTCAAGGGGACCTGTTCCGCGGACAGCCAGACCTGCTGCCCGACCTGGTATTTGGGAGCAGGTGTCCACTTCTGGTCTGCATATCGCCGGTTGCGCACCATAGAGCGAAGGAGTGCAGCTCGAGTGGCTCTCCAAAATTGGCGGCAGCGGTGAGTGTGATCACCCGTGGACGACACAGCGATCTCCCTCTCTGCCATGGGCAAAAGGTGGGGGGAGTGTATCCCACGGAGGCCTCGAATGGTGTGAGACCCGTAGCAGTAGAAACAGCAGAATTGTGGGCATATTCCACTCAGATCAGATGAGTGCTCCACGTAGAGGGCTTGTTGGCTGCTATGCATCTGAGGGCGGCCTCCAGGGATTGGTTGGTGCGCTCAGCCTACCCGTTACTTTGCGGATGGTAACCAGAAGTGAGGCTGACTGACGTACCCAGTGATCTGCAGAAGGACTTCCAAACCAGTGACATGAATTGAGGGTCCCGGTCAGACACGATGTCGAGGGGGATACCATCCATGAAGGTGGATTACATGGGTGGTAAGGAGGTTGGCAGTTCATGATGCAGAGGGCAGAGTCCCTACCGCCCTCCGCAGCATGGGCCACCAGAATACTCGTATGACTAAGTTGATCATCCGAGACACTCCAGGGTCGCAAGTAAAATGGCTGGAATGGCTCCACTTAATGACGTCACTGCAGAGGGTAGTAGGGACAAACGGGCAACCTTGGGGAACCCCCGCTGGTTCGGGTTCCAGGCCCTGGGCCTGTCGGACCCTCTGCTCAATTCCCCACGTAAGGGCTTCAAGGACACAAGAAGGTGGCAAAATAGGCTGGGACGGGGGGGGGGGGGGCGCTGGTTGGTCTGAAGAGAACTGTCGAGAGAGAGCATCTGGTTTAATATTACATGTGCCAGGTCTGCATGTGATGGTAAAATTGAATCGTAGAAAGAATAAGGCCCGGCGGGCCTGCCTGGCGTTAAGTCAGCAGGCCGACCCAAGGTACTCTAAATTCCTATGGTCGGTCCACACGACTATGAGATGGACAGCTTCCTCCAACCAGTGCCTCCACTCCTCGAGAGCCAACTTAATGGCAAGAAGCTCCCAATCCCCTACGTCATAATTCCTCTTGGTTGGGGTGAGCCGCCCAGAGAAATACGTGGATGGGTGGAGCTTCTGGTTGGAGGTTGAGTGCTGCGATAAAACAGCACCCACCCCTGAATCAGAGGCATCCACCTCTACGGTAAACTGGAGCTGAGGGTTGACCAGGGCCAAGATGGGCTTTTGGGAGAACAGGCCTTTTAATTTGGAGAAGGCCTGTTCAGCTGCCTTGGACCAGAGAAATGGCACCTTAACAGAGGTTAGCTGTGTGAGTGGCTGTGCTACCCCACTATAGTTCCTGATGAACCTGCGATAGAAATTCGCAAACCCCAAGAAGCGCTGGAGTTCCTTGCAGGAGCGGGGTGTAAGCCAATCCAGCACAGCCTTCACCTTGGCTGGGTCAGCCCGCAGTTCCCCCTCCGCCACAATAAGTCCAAGGAAAGAAGTGGAGCAGGTGGAAAACTCACACTTCTCGGCCTTTACAAACAGTTGGTTCTCCAGGAGCTGCTGTAACACAGCCCTGGTGTGGACCTTGTGACAAACTGATTAACCATGTCACAGAGGACATCATTTATGAGGCGTTGGAAGACAGCAGGGGCATTAGCATACCTGCCAACTACTCCGTTTTTGCCGTAATGTTACGGTTTTCAAGACCCCATTCCAGGTTATGGCTTTATTAATCAAAATTACGGTTTTTCACTAAAAATTCAGTCAAAAATTTTAAATCGTAAAAAAAACACGAAAGCAATTCCAAACACGAGATCGCTAGTAATCGTATCTAAATTTACCTGAAGCCTTTGCTAAGCTAACGCTATAGCTAACGCCATAGCTAGTCGTAGCACCTAACACCGATGCAAAGAAGCGAATCCATTCCCGGTGATTGAGGCTCACCGGAGGATACAACCGAGGCAACAGTTGGACGGGAGCCGGATCGGAGTTCAAGTACAGCGGTGGTAGGAGACGGGGACCAGTGGAGGAGCAGCCGGGGCCCCAGCTGGATAAGTCAACTGTAGCTGGAGCCCAGCTACAGCAGCGGGGCTCGGCGGAGGAACTACTGAGGAAGACGGCGGTAGGTGGCGGGGCTCAGCGGAGGATTTACCGGGACCCCAGCTGGACAGGAGCAGGATCGGAGCTCAACTACAGCGGTGGTGGGCGGCGGGACTCGGGACTAGCAGCGGAGGGGGCTAGCTGAGGCCCAGCTGGATTCGAGGTCGGTCGGATCGGATATCGGTGTCACCAGCAGAGATTGTTTTACTATAAACAGGTCAGTAAAAATGCCACTAAAGAAGGAGGAAATGGAAGAGATCAAAAAATCTCTGAACCAAGTTCAGAGATTTTATCTTCTTGGAACATACACTACCGTTCAAAAGTTTGGGGTCACCCAGACAATTATTTTGTGTTTTCCATGAAAAGTAACACTTATTTACCACCATGAGTTGTGAAATGAATAGAAAATATAGTCAAGACATTGACAAGGTTAGAAATAATGATTTGTATTTGAAATAATAATTTTTTCCTTCAAACTTTGCTTTCGTCAAAGAATCCTCCATTTGCAGCAATTACAGCATTGCAGACCTAACATGATTGCACAAGGGTTTTCTAATCATCCATTAGCCTTCTGATGCAATGAGCAAACACACTGTACCATTAGAACAATGGAGTGATAGTTGCTGGAAATGGGCCTCTATACACCTGTGTAGATATTGCACCAAAAACCAGACATTTGCAGCTAGAATAGTCATTTACCACATTAGCAACGTATAGAGTGCATTTCTGATTAGTTTAAAGTTATCTTCATTGAAAAAAAGTGCTTTTCTTTCAAAAATAAGGAAATTTCTAAGTGACCCCAAACTTTTGAACGGTAGTGTAAGTCAATATTATACAGTAATAAGTGGCATTCAGCTGTTTGTTTTATGTCATTTAAGCACAGTTCTGGTACTTAAAAATCATAAAAACCCAGGAGCTTCGGGGGGCTTCACCCCCCTTGTCCCCCCGCTGGGGCTCTGCCCCGGACCCCGCTGGGGGACTGTGTCCCCCAAACCCCCTGCTAAATTTTCAGATAATTTCCCCAACCCCAAATCACATCCCTGGGTAAAGAATGACATCCTGAGGCAGGCCAGAAAGTTACGGGGAACAGAAGTTTACCTAAATGAACGTCTAACAAAAACAAATGCTGAAATAGCACGGCAAGCACGGATGCTGAAAAGACAAAATAAGATACAGGCAACATGGACAAAAAATTGTAGAGTTTGGATCAAACTAAATGGAACACCTGAGGAAGCAAAAGAGTATAATAATCAGAGATCTTACCAACTTAAATAAATCTAGATGAACACTGATTAAGAAAATTAAGAGACTATGATAATCCATATCCACACACATGGCAAGTCTTTTCATGAGGAATACTCCAAAGCATTTCCAGGAATTATTACTGTGGACTGTGAGCGCATATTCAGCCATGTGAACAAGAACAAAACTGAGTTCAGGTCCAGTCTGTCAACTAAAGTTCTGGGCAACTTCATGACCAGGAAAATGATGATGACAGCTTCAGGTAACAAGTGCCACAGTGTGTTCCATTCAAAAGACCAACTGAAGAAAGCTAAGAGGTGCACCATGGAAAACAACAATGCTTGAGAGTTACCATAGAGTTTGTTCTTGATCTTTTCCATCAGCATATCTGCATTGACAATTTAAGGAAAATAGAAACATGATTGTTGAAGAAATATGAGGTTGTTAGCCACATTTTAACTTGATTTAATGCTAATATTTGTTTGCCGTCAGGGGCTTTGCCCCCCTGAACCCCCCACCAGGACTTTGTCCTGGACCTACCGGGGCCTGTGGCCCCTGGACCCCGACCTCAGCTAGCTACTAGGCTTTTCAGGATTTAAAAGTTGGCATGTATGCATTAGTGAGTCAGAAGGGCATCACAAGATACTCAAACTGCCCCACTGTGTCTTGAAAAAAGACAAAAGTGCAAGAAAACTCAGAAATGAAACGATCAAATGTGGAATTAGGGCCCTCTGGGCTGCCGAGGACAGGTCAGGCCCAACTAAGGGCTAGGTCCCACAGCAGGAGGGTCATGAAATGAATTTTGGAAATATTGTCTGGGTACTCCCCGCCCATCTGGCCCAAATAAAGCCGCATTTGGCACAAAAACTCCTTGCATTTCCCCACCTCCCCCGTGTACAGAGCAGGAGAGGGAACGGAAGTAGTATGGCGAACAATGCAAGGAACAGGAGCAACAGGTGGAGTGGAAGGACCCGGGCGAAATAAGTGAGCCAAATGATCAGTGACCGTTGCCAGCTGCTGCGTAAGCATGGCCACCTGCCACTCTGTAGCGTTGAGGCGGTGGAGAGCGGAGTGTTCCGCTGGTGCGGCCCCTGCTGAGCTTGCATCATGAGTGGCTCGTTCTGTCATAATGAGTGATCAGTCAGCTCATGTGCAGGAACCACACCAGAGGAAAAACTCACTCGACACAGAGACGCAAGGCTACACAGTTTATTAATTTTAAAAACATGGAGCAAAGTTAAAGAAATTGTCACCCGCCAGAGGAAGACAGGCCTGTGGGGAGAGACAAGAGCAATTAATATGAGGAGCGAGGATAGGAAGTGGAAAGGCAAATCTGCCACTTACGTGAGTGGAGCAGAGAGCCCGACAGAGAAGCCCAGCAGGGAGAGACTAACCAGCAGGCTGAAGCTGGCAGTGAATAGGTGAAGGGAAGGAGCTGGGTGGAGTCTGACTGGGTGGAGACAGGTGGCCGATGCAGGATGAAGTGGATGGAGCAGGTGAGCGCACAGCAATCCCCAAAGACGCACCCTGCCGATGGCAGCAACCTGTGGGAAGAAGAAGAGACAGGGATTCATCATAACTCTCCTTCTGAGATTATTTAATAGCTACTTGCGCGTTTGCAGGCAGTATACCCAAATGAGCCAGTGCTGAAGCCTCTGCTTGATGGTCTCTTATGTGCTGGCGAGGAAGGCGCGTCAGGTGCGTCTAATTACATAGGTGCGTTGATTGCAGGGGAGTCAGGGAATCCAAAAACAGAAAGAAGGGGGCGTGCGTTCACCTCAACATGACAATTTTGAGGAGTTTCTGACCAAGAAAATTCAAAATAAAAATAAAACAGCTGAGTGAAAGGAATAAAGAAGATTGTCAACAATAGTAATGGGAAAGGCTTGTTTTCCCTTTAATAGCAAGCTGTCTTTCCCAAAATTTGTCTTTTCCTGTGATAATGTATTGTCACTTCCTGTGTTGCTGGCTGTCGGTGTGGTTTGCTCTGTGCTAAGCTCCCCTCACTGTCCTGAGGATTATTGCCTTTAATTGTATTTTAATCACGTTTTTCCATCACCTCACTTCTGTTAAACAAGCCTCTTACACCTGTGTGCGCACTCAGTATCACCTAATCACCCTCTTTAGCCTTCTGTTCACCTTTCATCGGTGTTTGTGTTAGCTTCGGGTTAGCCACTAGCTATGGCTACTAGCTCTCCTTCCCCTCCTCCTCTGGTTTGCTCTCTATGTCAGATGTTTAGCTACACCTCTGCCTCTTTTCGTGAGAACGGTAAATATAATAAATATTGTCTTTTTGAGGCGCTTGAGGTGAGGTTGTGTGATTTGGAATCCCAGCTCCACTGCATTGAAACACCGTCAGTGCCAGTTAATGACAGAGTCCCCTTAGCTGCAGCGGAGCACCCTAGCATAGAGCCTGTTAGCTGTCCCTGGGTTCCACCTCTCCTGAGCAGCCAGGAGAGAATGGGTGTGTGACGTTGAGAAGGAAGCATTGTCGCAAGCCCCTGGTTCACCACCAACCTGTCCATGTTTCTGATTGCTTTTCCCCATTCAGCGAAACACCCACTGAGGAAAAAACTGATCACTTTATTTATTTATTTAGCGAATGCAAAGTCCTTAAGCCAAGCAGTTGCCTCCTGGTTTGCTGTATGGAGGGTGTGTAATCCTCCTTCCAGTCTTTGGAGCGGGCAAGCCTCTATGATGTGTTCCATAGTTTGCTCCTCTCCACATGCGCACAGTGGGCTAGGGCTACTGCCCCATCTGTGAAGGCTGGCCAAGCAGGGGCCATGTCCAGTCCTGAAGCGATTGAGTGTAGACCACTGTCTCCTTGGGAGGTTGGTGCCCGGGACCTGTTGGTTGGGGTTTATCACCAGCTGTTTGTTTGGGACCTCCTTGGTTCCTCCTTGGTCCTGATCACTGGCGACTCTGTAGTCAGAAACATGAACCTAGAGACTCCAGCGGCCATCGTCAAATGCATTCCCGGGGCCAGAGCAGGCAACATCGAGTCAAATTTGAAAATGCTAGCTAAAAGTAACTGTTGTAGAAGAGCTCAAAAGAACGAGGCGGTATGATATATAAACCAAAGTTTATTATCAGCTCTCCTAACAAGTCTCATCTAAGTGCAGAAGCAGCAGAAGGAAAAAGAGACCGAATACCTCCGGCTCTCTGACTTTATACTTGCACATAACAAAAGACATGCATATCAAAGGCTGATATCCCTCATTATCATAATCCCCCCATTGTCTTGGTACTTCCTCTCTTCGCCCTGGGGGGGTGAGAGTAGCTCCTCCGGTCTCCACCGCAGTGTCTGGGAATGTCTTTGTTCTTCACTGGCGGTTGAGAGTCTTTGTCCTTTCAGAGGTGTGAAGTCGCCTTACATATGTAATCACCAAACATTCCCACATGCTTCAACATATGTAGGTTATGGAATATATGATTAATATAGCCCACAGCCCCCCCAAAAAACGACTAAGAAAGGACAATAGAAAAATTCACAGTTTAAGATAATTACTATGACATACTAACTGTTAAACCTCTTGCCACAGAAGAAACTTTCTAGCAGCCATGCCCCTAAGAGAGTTCAGTGGTAATCATAACAGCATAGTAAAATCATAAGTCAGTCCTAAACTGTTACAGCACAATTAGTGAACAACTGTGGAGTAGTTTGCATCAGTCCCTGTGCTGTCTGGGTTTTAATCTTCTCCCAAAACTGCTGTGGGTTCATTTAGGCGTCCTGGTGGGACCTTCTTGTAAGGAATCTGCAGCGTGGGAAGGAGAGTGGTTAATTGTTCCCTGCAGGGGGGCTGAGTCTTTTCTCTTGGGGGGTTCTACCCCGCCGAGGTGCTCTCGCCAACTGTGCAGGCTCGTCTTTCAACAAGAAGGCAGGTTTAAGTCTGTCAATGCTGACTGTTTCTTTTCTATCCCCAAAATCAAGCACAAAGTGTTTATCACCAGGTTCCAGCACTCTGAATGGCCCATCGTATGCTGGGCGGAAAGTTGGTTTTAAAGCTTCATGCCTAACAAAAACAAATTCAGCGTTCTTTAAAGCTTGAGGGACAAAAACCCGTGGAAAGGAGTGATGAGCTGGACCGGGGAGAGAGTCCGGTCCATTGCTGCCTAAAAACCTTGGGACTGGAAGATGCCCTGGCTCTGGGTTCTCTGGTAAAAATTCACCTGGGAGCCTGAGAGGTTGTGCAAAAACTCATTCTGCCGGAGAGGCGTCTAGATCCTCTTTTGGCGCAGCACGCAACCCCAATAAAACCCAGGGAAGTTTATTTACCCAATTTGTATCCGTTAGTGAGGCTCTGAGGGCGGCTTTTAAAGACCTGTGAAAACGCTCGCATAACCCATTAGCCTGAGGGTGATAAGCGGTGGTGCGATGAATTGTTGCCCCTAAGCTGCTGGACATGGCTGACCAAAGCTCCGAGACAAATTGAGGTCCTCTATCGGACGTGATGTCCGATGGGACGCCGAAACATGCCACCCAGTTTGTCAAAAAAATGCGAGCGACTTCCTCTGCTGTAGTTGACGCTAGAGGGACTGCCTCTGGCCAGCGCGTGGTGCGGTCTATCATTGTTAACAGGTGTGTGAAACCTTGGGAGGAAGGTAGTGGCCCCACGAGGTCGACATGAACGTGGTCGAACCTTCTAGCCGGGATCGGAAAAGGCTCCAGAGGGGCTTTAGTGTGTTTGTGTATTTTGGCGCGCTGACAAGAAATGCAAGTTTTTGCCCATTCTTTTACATTTTTGCGCAGGCCTGGCCACACAAACTTTTCGGCGACCATTTTAACCGAAGCGCGCACACCTGGGTGCGCGAGGGAGTGAATTGAGTCGAAAATACGGCGGCGCCATGTAGCTGGGACTAACGGGCGAGGTCGGCCGGTTGAAATATCGCATATTAGGGGGGGCACGCCGTCGCGTAAACCCTTTTCCTCCAGCCTTAACCCTGTTGGTCCAGACAGGAGTGCGCGCACGTCCGCGTCACTGCTTTGTTCCTTTGCCATGGCTGCATAATCTATCCCTGCATGGATAGGTGCTGCGTATGTGTCCGCGTTAGTGAAAAGTTCTGCGGCTGAGGCAGTATAATCTGTCTCCTCGCGCTCTGGTGATGTCACAGCGCGAGAGAGGCAGTCTGCTACCACGTTAAGTTTGCCTGCCACATGTCGAATGTCTGTGGTGAACTCTGAAATCGCAGCCAGCTGTCTTTGTTGCCTGCCTGACCATGGTTCTGAAATTTTAGCCATAGCAAAGGTGAGCGGTTTGTGGTCTACAAAAGCCGTGAAACTCCGCCCTTCCAACCAGAACTGGAAGTGGCGGATGGATAAATGAAGCGCTAGCAGCTCCCTGTCAAAAGTGCTGTACTTACGCTCAGTTTGGTTTAGCGATTTGCTGAAGAATGCTAAAGGTTGCCAGATCCCGCTGACATGTTGTTCTACAACTGCCCCTATAGCTAGGTCCGAAGCGTCTGTGGTTAGCGCAATGCGGGCCGAGGGATCGGGGTGAACTAACAATGTGGCATTAGCTAGGGCGCTCTTTACTTCCGCGAAGGTGCGTTCGCGCTCCGGGGTCCATTCGACCGCGTTGGAAGCTTTCTTTTTTCTGAGTGCGTCATATAGGGGCTGCATGAGCTGAGCTGCGTGGGGGAGGAAACGGTTGTAAAAATTAACCATTCCTAAAAATTCTTGCAGCGATTTGACCGTTTGTGGTCGTGGGAAACTTTTTATCGCTTGAACTTTGTCTGGAAGTGGAACTGCCCCGTTCGGAGAGACTCTGTGTCCTAAAAAATCAATTTGTGACACGCCGAATTTGCATTTGGCTGGATTGATTATTAACCCGTGCTCTTCTAGTCTCTGAAAAACCATAGTGAGGTGCTGCTCGTGTTCTTCCTCAGACGAGCTGGCTACCAGCATGTCGTCGAGGTAGACGAAAACAAAAGGAAGGTCGCGTAATACTGCGTCCATCATCCGCTGAAAAGTTTGAGCAGCGCCTTTGAGGCCGAAAGGCATTCACAGGAATTCAAAAAGGCCGAAAGGGGTTATTACAGCTGTTTTAGGAATGTCCTCTGCTCGAACTGGGACTTGATGATAACCGCGGACCAGGTCTATTTTTGAAAAAATGCGCGCACCCACCAGATGTAGTGAAAAATCCTGAATGTGAGGAATTGGATAGCGGTCATGCGCTGTCGCATTGTTTAATCTGTGGTAATCTCCGCACGGTCTCCAAGAACCGTCGGGTTTCGGAACCATGTGAAGTGGTGAGGCCCAAGGGCTCTTCAAGCGTCTAACAATGCCTAATTTTTCAAGGGTAGTAAACTCGTCCCGAGCTATGTTGATCTTGGCCGCATCTAAGCGGCGAGCTTTGGCAAATACGGGTGGGCCCGTTGTGGGAATAAAGTGTTCAACCCCGTGTTTAGCCACAGTGGCTGAGAATTTGGGAATTGTGAGTGCTGGAAATTGGGTGAGGAGTTGCTCAAACTTACCTCCTGCCGTGGTGATGTTAGCCTGCACAGGTGGTGGAGAAACTCGGGCTGAGCAGGGAATAGAAGCAAAAGACAGTGCATTAACCAAGCGTCTATTCGCTAGATCCACTAATAACCCATGTGCACACAAAAAATCTGCGCCTAACAAGTTAAAACTCACCGCCGCTACAACAAATGTCCATCTGTAGTTGCGGCCATGGATGTGGAGGTGCAGGCTCTTTTCGCCGAAGGTGTCAATGTTGGAGCCGTTGGCTGCCACCGCTCCGTTGCCCCGGGTGCCCATGGCTCGATCTGCTTGGGAGGGCATGACGAAGCTCAGCTGAGCTCCTGTGTCAATGAGGAACTGCTTGCTGGTGTGTCCATCCGTCACATATAACAGCTTACTCTTCTCGCCGAGAACCGCTGCTGTTAACGGCTCTCGGCTTGGGCGTTTCCCGAAATCGTAAATTTGCAGGGGGGAATGCATTTGCGGGCCTTCTCGGCGAAGCGGTGGTGATAATAACAGACGTCTGTTACGTTTTGGCCGTGTCGCTGTCACCGCGGGCTGGATCTGCTCAGTGGGTTGTGGCTCTTCGTGGTTCTGGGCATCAGCGTTGAGGTCTGCGGATGCTGCTGTGGGTGTCTGCTCCTTGCAGGCGTTGACGAGCCGTTGAGCTTCGTTGGCGAGCACGCGGAAGTCTTGCTGGGTGCTGCATCTCATGTTGGCGAGTGTCCCTCTCATGTGTGGCGGCAGCGTGCTGAGGAATATGAATTGGAAGAAGAAGTTGTCATTTTCCTCTTCTTTAAGCTGCAGCAAATCCTCCATGAGGGCTTTAGGTTTGCACCCTCTGTGGCCGTAGACCGCCAGGATCTTCTCAGCTCTCTCTTCAGCTGAGGGGGCGTAATTTGCCACGATGGTTGCTTTCAGTGTTTCGTATTTGTCTTGGGCCGGCGGCCGCCGGATCATACTTCGCACACACCTCGAAGTGGCGGCGTCGAGTTTGGAGACAATATGATAGAATTTCGTATCGTCAGCCGTGATGCCTGCCAGTGTAAACTGGGCTTCAGCTTGTTGAAACCACGAGGCGGGGTCTTCCTGCCAGAAGTCCGGCAGCTTGACAGCGACGGCATTCGTGTAGACCGTCACTGATGTGTCCGCAGGGTGAGAGTGCCTTGCTTCGGCTCTCTCAGCGGCGCTGGTGCTCGGTTGAGCCCTCTCAATCCCTTCTGCCGGGTGGGAAAGTCGTCCATCTGTTCCTCTGTCTGCGTGGGCGCTGGCGTCTGCCTGGGTCGCCACAGATGAGTCGATTGCGGGGGAACGCCTCAGGTCCATACTCGCATCCGGGGTCACCAGTGTAGAAGAGCTTGAAAGAACGAGGCGGTATGATATATAAACCAAAGTTTATTATCAGCTCTCCTAACAAGTCTCATCTAAGTGCAGAAGCAGCAGAAGGAAAAAGAGACCGAATACCTCCGGCTCTCTGACTTTATACTTGCACATAACAAAAGACATGCATATCAAAGGCTGATATCCCTCATTATCATAATCCCCCCATTGTCTTGGTACTTCCTCTCTTCGCCCTGGGGGGGTGAGGGTAGCTCCTCCGGTCTCCACCGCAGTGTCTGGGAACGTCTTTGTTCTTCACTGGCGGTTGAGAGTCTTTGTCCTTTCAGAGGTGTGAAGTCGCCTTACATATGTAATCACCAAACATTCCCACATGCTTCAACATATGTAGGTTATGGAATATATGATTAATATAGCCCACAACTGTAACTATTCCACAATTGTTATCCACGCTGGCTTTAACGACCTCCGACTCCGGCAGTAGGACGTTACAAAACTTAGTATGGAATCGGTGTGTAACTTTGCCAAAATAATGTCTGCCTGTGTAGTACTCTCTGGGCCCCTCCCCAGTCTGACCAGTGATGACATGTTTAGCCACATGTCATCCTGCAACCGCTGGGTGTCTGTGTGGTGTCCTGCAAACAATGTTGGCTACAATTAGACATAGACAGTTGACAGTTGGAACTCATTTTGGATAAAACGTGGTCTTATTAGACAAGACAGCGTCCATCCCACTTTGGATGGTACGCCTTTTTTATCTGACAGTCTGGCATCATTTTTATCCAAATTTCCAAAACCTTGACAACTCAGAGTTGGGACCAGGAAGCAGAGTCACAGTCTTACACGCCTCTCTGCAGCTCCTCTTCATCCACCACCCCTCAACTTAGCCCCTGTCTCCCCCATCAAGTAAATAAAAATATAATATATAAGTATCCCAAAGTGATTAAACAAAAAGTTGGTAAAACTCAAACATGAAGCCTCTAAATTTAATGACTTGGCCTCTGTTCCTCCTCATAATTTAAAAATTAAATGTGGTTTGTTATATATTAGGTCTCTAACTCCCAAGTCTCTGCTAGTTCATGATCTGTTAATTGATCATCAGATTGATTTAATATTCCTTACAGAGACTTGGTTAGGGCAAGAGGATTGTTGGTTTAAATGAACCTGTACTGTCCTCACTAAGTTGTAAGAACTAGCTAGACAGCAAGTTAAACTTTTCTTCATTGGTGATTTATTTCTTGACAAGCAGACTTCAACATCACAGCTTCAGAAGATAAAGTGAAACTAAAAATGAAACAAGTAGGAGACTAATTAAATTCTGTAACGTTTCTACATGAGCTAGCACTTAAAACACAACCTAGAAAAGGTAACTAATGACCTTGGCATTCATTACAGTGGTTAAGCTATGCTATTGCTAACATTTAGCTACCATTAACATATGTTCAAAAAATCGTTTTTTCTACATTTACTTTTAACAGTTTCTAAACAACATAAACCATGAAATTATCTTCCATAACAAATACTAAGAACATAAAGAATGAATACATACAAGGGATGCATCTGCTGGGGCTATGAAAAGCGAATTTTTTAGGAACTCCTTCCTCTGAATGGCAACATGACTTTGCCCTTGGTCCAACTGACATTTTACTTCCTACTTCCTGTTTCTAACGTTATGACATCACTAGTCAAATTAAAAGTACTTCCTATTGCATGAACTTACATTGAATAAAAGTCCCAAATTCTGCCAGAAGGCAGCACACTCCCCGTCTAACCTTAAAGGTCACTACCCACCAATAAATGTCTCTGGCCTGAAGTTTCAGTCTTTTGGCAGCAGAAGAATTACTTCTGACACCGGCCTCTGGAACAGCTTGGATTCCTTGCCTGCTGTCTTCAGCTCGACCTTCCTTACTCTGCCGTCCCTGCCAGGGACGACCGCTGTAATCCTCGCCATGGGCCACACATTACATGGAACTTGACGGTCCTTCAGGAGCACGATGTCTCCTTCTTTGACATCCCGTCGTGCCTCCCTCCACTTCCGTCGGGGCTGAAGAGTGGGAAGGTACTCCTGTCGCCAGCGACGCCAGAAACAGTCTGCAAGGGCTTGCACCTGTCTCCATTGTCTGCTGAGAAGATCCCTTCCCGCGAATTCCCCGTATGGTGGAGGAACTCCCACCTTCTGGGTGAGAATCATCGTAGGAGAGAGCACGAAGGGTGACTCTGGGTCTGTGGAGACCAGAACAAGGGGTCTGGCATTGAGTATTGCAACCACCTCAGCCATGAGAGTGTTCAAGACGTCGTGAGTTAGCTGGACATTCTCCTGCAGCAGGATGGCATCCAGAATCCTTCTTGAGAGGCCTATTAAACGCTCCTACGACCCTCCCATGTGTGACAAGTGAGGTGGGTTGAACACCCAAGAACACCCTTGCTGGCTCAAGAACTGCTGGACTGAAGTGTTTTGACTGAGTCCCAATTCCTTTGCAGCGGCAACAAAGTTTGTTCCGCAGTCTGATCTTATTTGCTTAGCAGGTCCCCTTATCGCGAAGAATCTCCTTAGTGCATTGACACAACTGGAAGTGTCCAGGGAGTCGATGAGCTCAATATGCACGGCTCGGGAGCTCATGCAACAGAAGAGCATCGCCCATCTCTTGCTTTGGGCCTGTTCACCTCGCGTGCACCTTGAGATGACTGGCCACGGTCCGAACACATCCACTCCTACATAGGTGAAGGGTGGGCATGTGTGTAGTCGTTCCGGAGGTAAGTTGGCCATGAGTTGTTCCTCTGTTCTGCCGCGTAACTTTCGGCAAACAACGCACTTGTGCAGCTCTGAGGCGATAAGCTTTTTTCCGCCTATGACCCAAAAGCCTGCAGCTCTCAGGGCCCCTTCTGTAAAGTGTCGTCCTTGATGCTTGACATCTTCATGACACTGGCGCACTAGCAGCAGGGAAACATGACTGTTCTTGGGCAAGATGATGGGGTTCTTTTCCTGACTGCTCAAGTCAGCATGCTTTAGTCTGCCGCCAACGCAAATCAGGTCTTCTTCAAGAACAGGTTTGAGTTTCTGAAGAGAACTGTCCTTGGCTACAGTTTTTCCATTTTCAAGTGCTGTTAATTCCTTAGAGTAGGCCTCTTCCTGCGCTGCTCTGATGATGATGTGTCTAACTTGGGACAGCTCATCTGGAGTACGCGGGAGGTTGCAGTAGTGCCATCCTTTGCACTGACTGGACTTGTGCTTGTAAGATCTAGCAATGTGGATGAGTAGAGCAATTGCCCTAGTGAGAGAGCGCATTGATGAGAACCGCTGGAAACGTGCGGCATTGAGGCCTCTGTTTAGACTGTGAGTCAAGAGGCTGCTCACTTCAGGGCGTATCTCTCCATCCAATTCTGGGTTGAGAAGCTCAAAGACTTCCTTTGAGTCTTCATCAGGTGGACTGGGTTTGTACAGAAGGTCTGGTCCGGTGAACCATGTGGTCTGTGCCAGATGTGATGCCGCAACTGCCCGCGAAGCGTGGTCTGCGGGGTTGTCTTCCGTACTGACATAGTGCCACTGGTCAGGTGTTGAGAACTGACGTATTCTGCGAACTCGGTTGTGGACGTATACATAGAAACGTTTCGTTTGATTGTAGATATAGCCAAGAACTACCCTGCTGTCACAGTAGAACTTGACCTCATCAAGCTTCAGGTCCAGCTCGTCTTGTATGAGCTCAGCAACTTCTACGGCTAATACTGCGGCACACAGCTCTAGCCGGGGAATTGTTGGTTCTGACTGTGGAGCCAGTTTAGCTTTCCCTAGGATGAATCCAACTTGGATTTCTCCATCAGCTTGTGTAGTCTTCAGATATGCCACCACTCCAATGGCCTTGGTGCTTGCGTCGGAGAACACACATAGCTCTGTGTGCTCACCCTTGGAGAGGGATGTCGTAGTGTATGCGCGTGGGATGTGCAGCTGGTTTAAATCATGCAATGACGTTCGCCATGATTCCCATTGTTTCAGCTTTTGTTCTGGGAGCGGTGCATCCCAGTCACACATGTCAACACTGAGTTCTCTGAGCAGACTTTTGCCTTCAATGGTCACTGGCGCAACCATGCCTAGCGGATCAAAGATGCTGTTCACCGTAGACAACACTCCTCTGCGAGTGAAGGGCTTCTTCTCTTGTGAGACAGTGAATGTGAATGTGTCTGTTGTGTTCTCCCACAATAGTCCCAAGCTCCGTTGCACAGGTGTAGCTTCGCCACTGAAGTCAAGGCTCTTTAGGACTGCCCTGTCTTCTGGTGCAAAGGCTTGAAGGACGACGTCGCTATTTGAAGCGAACTTGTGGAGCCTCAGGTTTGATTCGGTGAGTGAGGCCTGCGTTCTACGCAGGAGGCTGATGGCGTCAGCGTCGGTGGGTAGGCTGATGAGTCCGTCATCGACGTAGAAATGACGTTCCACAAATTGTACAGTGTCCGCTCCATGTTTGTCCGCACCTTCTTGGATGGCCCTCCTCAGACCGTAGATGGCCACAGATGGGGACGGACTGTTGCCAAAAACATGGACTCTCATCCTATAGTCAATTACGTCCTTGGACATGTCATTGTCTCTGTACCACAAGAAACGCAGGTACTTCCTATGGTCGTTGCGAACTAGGAAGCAGTGGAACATCTGCTGTATGTCGGCGATCACTGCAACTTGTTCCTTCCGAAAGCGGATCAGAACCCCAATGAGTGAGTTATTGAGGTCAGGTCCCGTCAGGAGAACGTCGTTCAGAGATGTTCCTGAATACTTCGCACTGGAGTCGAATACAACGCGAATGTTCCCAGGCTTTTGTGGGTGGTAGACTCCGAAGGTTGGGAGGTACCAACATTCTTCATTGTCTTCCAGTGGCGGAGCCACTTCTGCATGTTTCTTCTCTAATATTTTCCCCATGAATTCCAGGAACTGTTGTTTCATCTCCGGTTTCCTTCGTAGCATCTTCTCCAGAGCGGCGAAGCGGGTGAATACTTGTTCACGGTTGTTAGATAAGCGCTGCCGAGGGACCCTAAAAGGTAGCGGAGCGACCCAGTTGTTTGACTCATCTCTGTAGACTTCTTGGTCCATAATCTCCAGGAAGATGGTGTCCTCCATGGACGGGGCGGGTCTGTTATCATACTCGGTCTCTTTGAAGACTTTCCTTCCAAGGGTATCCAGTGATGGCTTTGTGGACTTACTCCTCTGCTCCCCGCCATGAGACACGGTCTGAGTCAGCTTTATGGAGGCTTTGCAAGGTGTGAGCATAGAGGGACGGCCATTCTCCAGCACATTGGTCTTGAATGTCCCCACGACTGGTTTATGTGCACCCCCTAAGCACACATCTCCGACAAGCACCCAGCCTAGCTCCAACTTTTGTGCGAAAGGAGCGTCTGGGGGTCCGCTTACTTGCTGCCAGACCTTGTGCACTCTGACGAGATCTCTGCCGAACAGGATAAGTATCTCCGCATTGTGGTCAAGCTCAGGTATGTATGGTGCTACACCCCTGAGGTGTGGATGGTGGCGGGCCGCGTCAGGTGTCGGTATTTCAGTGCGATCACTGAGTATTTCATTGCACTCAATTAGAGGTGGAAGTGGTAGGCTGGTTTGGCCATCCAGAGATTTGACCTGGAATCCTTCAGCCTTCCGGCCTGACGTCTCCACCAGCCCCGCACAGGTCTTTAGTGAGTAAGGGAAAGACTGGCCTTTGATGTTAAAGAGCTCAAAGAAGTCAGACCTGACCAATGAACGATTGCTTTGGTCGTCCAGGATTACGTACATGTTAGTTGCCCTCTCACGTTGACCTTCGGGATATACTCGAACCAGACAAATCTTTGAGCAGGATCTTGCTGTTCGGCCTGGGCCACAAATCTGTGTGCAGCTAGAATTGATGACTGTGCTGTCACCGGCTGGCACATCTTCCTCCCCGCCATTGTCTGATGGTGGTGGAGGCCCTTTCGCAGCTTGAGGTGGTGGACCTGGGTGCATGGCGGCATGGTGATGGTCACTACCACACTCTGTGCACTTCACAGTTGCTTTACAGTCTTTAGCGAGATGACTTGCGGACGTGCAGCATTTGAAACACATCCCGTTGTCTTTGAGAATACTCTTCCTCTCTTCAAGCATCTTTCCTCTGAATGTTCTGCACTTCCTGAGTGGGTGTGGTTTGTTGTGAATGGGACAATTTTTCTCTGACCCTTCAACTTTTTTCTCAGGTATATCTGCTGGCGGATCTTTACCTTATGAAACCTCTGTCTTATGAACTGATATCTTGCTTCCTAAGTTGCGTGAGGGTGCCTTGTCTGATTTCAAACTGCTGCTGCTAGCAGATGGTAGGGCGAAGCTGGGATCATTCCTTCTCCGTGCTTCGTGACAGATGAAATCGGCAAAGACATCAAATGGAGGGAAATAGCCTTTGTTCTTTTCTTTAAACCTTGAGCCTATTGCGAGCCATTTCTCTTGAAGCCCATAGGGGAGTTTTTCAACAATGGGCCCAATTCCCCTGGCTGTATCCAGGTATGCCAGTCCTGTGAGGTAACCTTCTCCTCTAGCACCCTGTAGCTCCATGAGGAGATCGCCTAGGTCCCTCAGTTTCCCGTAGTCTTTTGCAGATATTTTTGGGAATTCGTCCAGTCGTTTAAACAGAGACTTCTCCATGACTTCAGGTGCAGCATAACACTGCTGGAGGCGCTCCCAGGCCTTCTCTAGTGCTACGTCTGGGCGCCCTACATGCACAGAGCGAATGCGTTTTATGTGCTTTACTGACTCTGGTCCGAGCCACTTAATGAGCAGATCCAGCATTTCAGTGCCTGTGAGTCCCAGGCCAGCAGTTGCATTATCGAATGATGACTGCCATGCCATGTAATTTTCAGGTTTGTCATCAAATTGGTAGAGGCTGGTACTCACTAGATCGCGGCGAGCCAGGTATCGTGCCAGGTGTTCTGTTTCAGGTGCCACACTTGGGGTGGTTGGGACATTGCGAGGAAAGTATGATGGTGCCATTGGGCTTAGTGCTGGTTTCTGAGGGAAATATGCTTTCTTAGGCACATCGGGATGTCCACTTTCTCGATTTGGAATTGTTTGGTTCCGAGTATGAGGTGCGCTCTGATTTGATGCCATGCTGAGAAGGGGTTGCCTTTGGGGGGCCTCACCCTGTTGGCGTACATCATCCTCGTTCGGGCCTATTGCTGACAAAGGATGCCATGTAATGTAGCTCTCTTCAGACGCTGCTGCATCGTGTGCTGAGCTAGGGGGAGACACTGGAATGCCTGTTCGGCGCAGTTCAGTTTGTGCTGCAACGTACTCTTTAGTACGTGTTGCAATTTCCTCTTGGAGGTCCTCATGTGAAGATGAACTAGACTTAACTGAATTCTCTTGATATTCAGCTGCTTCTAATGCTTCAGCCTGTGCTTCAGCTGCTGCTGCCTCTTTTTGTTGTTCTAGTGCGCTTAATTCAGCTTCCAGCTTTGCTTTTCCCAACTCTAGATCAGCTCTAACTCGTCCCAGCTCTGCTTCTGTAGTAGCTTTCTCAACCTTTAGCCTTACTTCTTTTTCTGCATATGCAGCTCGTACTTTTGCAGCCTCTGCTGCTGCACGCGCCTTGACTGCGGCACTAGATGAAGATGAGCGAGAGCTCCTTGACTTGTGTGTGTGCACTGATGCAGACTTCTCACTCTTTCTTTCTTCCATCTTTCTTGCTAGGTTTTGCTTCTTTCTACTTTAGTTGTTGCGCTCCAGCTGAATCACCCTTTTTCACTGTACTGTCCTCACTAAGTTGTAAGAACTAGCTAGACAGCAAGTTAAACTTTTCTTCATTGGTGATTTATTTCTTGACAAGCAGACTTCAACATCACAGCTTCAGAAGATAAAGTGAAACTAAAAATGAAACAAGTAGGAGACTAATTAAATTCTGTAACGTTTCTACATAAGCTAGCACTTAAAACACAACCTAGAAAAGGTAACTAATGACCTTGGCATTCATTACAGTGGTTAAGCTATGCTATTGCTAACATTTAGCTACCATTAACATATGTTCAAAAAATCGTTTTTTCTACATTTACTTTTAACAGTTTCTAAACAACATAAACCATGAAATTATCTTCCATAACAAATACTAAGAACATAAAGAACGAATACATACAAGGGATGCATCTGCTGGGGCTATGAAAAGCGAATTTTTTAGGAACTCCTTCCTCTGAATGGCAACATGACTTTGCCCTTGGTCCAACTGACATTTTACTTCCTACTTCCTGTTTCTAACGTTATGACATCACTAGTCAAATTAAAAGTACTTCCTATTGCATGAACTTACATTGAATAAAAGTCCCAAATTCTGCCAGAAGGCAGCACAGAACCAACTCCCTCTGGTTATTTAAACTGTCAAAATCCCAGAAGTTCTGGTCGTGGAGGAGGAGCAGCAACAATTTACCATTCCAAATTACTAGTTAATGTAAAGCAAAAAACACGTTATAATTCCTTTGAGGGTCTGGTCCTCATTATTGGGCATTTTAGCAATTTTAGGTTAAACCTAATTTTATTTGCCATAGTTTATCGTCCTCCCTCAGCCTACTCAGGGATTTTATCCGAATTTGCCGAATTCTTAGCCGATTTAGTGGTGAAATCAGATAGAATAATGATAGTAGGGGACTTTAATATACATGTAGATGTAGATAGTGATTGCCTTAATATAGCATTTAATTCAACATTAGAATCCATGGGGTTTTCGCAGAAAATAGGAAATTCTACCCATTATCTGCACCACATGTTGGACCTTGTTCTGACATATGGCATAGAAATAGAAAATCTGGTAGTGTCTCCTCATAACCCTGTACTGTCAGACCATTGTCTGTTAACCTTTAATTTTACTATTTCTGACTATTTGGCTCCTAAAGAAAAATATTACTACAGCAGATGCCTCTCAGATGATGCCGTTACCAAATTTAATTGGTCCCTCTGTGCCATGTGTCAACACAGCAGAGATAAGCTATGGAGAGTTTGCTCCTTCTGTAATTGATAGCATGGTAGATAGTGTGACAGCTTCTCTGCATCAGACTCTAGACATGGTGGCCCCTTTAATGAAGAAAAAGTCTAATCAGAGATTTCTAACTCCTTGGTTCAACCCAGAAACTCATAGCTTAAAACAGAAGACTTGTCAGTTAGAAAGAAAATGGCACGCCAATAAATTAGATGAAATCTAATTTCTGGAGAAATCATCTTCTAATTTATAAAAAAAATCTCTTAGGAAAGCTAGAACAATGTATTATTCCGCATTAACAGAAGACAACAAGAATAATCCCAGGTTTCTTTTCAGTACTGTTGCCAGGCTGACAAAGAGTCAGGACTCTGTCAATCCTAGCATTCCCTTTGAGCTTACTAGTCAGGACTTTATGAACTTCTTCAATAATAAAATTTCATCTATTAGAGATAAAATCAGTCAGATTCTTCCCACCATTAATTTAAATACAGTAACTACTACAGCTCCTTCAATTGATATGTTTGGATGAGTTTACTCCAATTGCCCTTTTAGAGTTAGATAAAATAGTATCCTCATCCAAGCCTTCATCTTGTCTTTTAGACCCTATTCCTACCAGGCTATTTAAAGAAGTCTTCCCATTTATTGGTAGCTCTGTTCTTCAAATAATCAATTCTTCATTAACATTAGGCCATGTACTGCAGGCTTTTAAGACTGCTGTAATTAAGATAAGATAAGATAAGATAAGATAAGATAAGATAAGCCTTTATTAGTCCCACAATGGGGAAATTCCAGGATTGCAACAGCACAGGGATAGCAACAATTAAGAAGATAAGAATATAAGAAAAATAATAATAATAATAAGAGCAGTGAATATACATACATATATATATATATATATATATATATATATATATATATATATATATATATATATATATATATATATATATACATATATATGGTTCCAAGGTTGTCATAGCCAGGAGCGGCACTGGGGTTAAGCTCCCAGTGCTCATAAAATGCTCCTTATGACGTGCGTCTCGAAAAGCCTCTGACAACTAAGTCCAACTCCTAGCCTGCCCGTGTGGTTTAGTCTCTAAGCCCAGCGGAACTGCTTTTACTAATAGGAGAAGGGGCGAGGGCGGATCTCTGGCGCCTTAAAACCAGGATGCTTCGGGTAGATGGTGGCTCGTCAACCTGGGAAGGTAGCCTATCTAGGGGAAGGTAAACCCTGATTTCAAACCTCCGCTGCCTTGCGGCATACCCGGTCACGGGAAAGGCTTCGGGAGTCAACCCTGAGGAAAAATCCGGAGTTGGAGCCCCTAAGGCAGTTCTATGTTGTGCTCAACATCGTTCTGGCAGCTCCTGCAATGGCGCTGGTGCCAAACTGTAGCAGCCCTGCTGTTCCTTTGGATTCATTAGTGACGTGGAGAGGGGGGACATGCTGCATGGGCAACATCTTGTCCTCCATATCTTCCTGCCCAGGCTTGAATCCTACCAACGCCCAACGCTGGAAGGTAGAACAAACGGATCACTGAAGAGGACACTCCAGCTTCGCCTTTGGCGTAGACAAAACACGGGGAATGACAGTTACCGGTTATAAGCCACTGCTCAATTGGTGTAGAGCGCAGCGCCAGGGGTTGTTCCCAACGGTGGGAGGGATCATCGGATCTCACTGGACAGCTACCGCCCGCCTCAAGCTGGGCAGCCCCCAGCCAATAAGGTGTTGTCCCGCCACAGCTTGCTTTCCTCATTGGGTGCATGGGGATGAGGAGAAGTCCGAACAGCAGGCTGAGAACCTTCGCACCAGGCAAGACAATAAAACAAAAGAGACCAACTCTAAAACTGGGAACTTGGAACGTCCACACTATGATGACAGGACTCGCTGCTAACCTCAAGGACATCAACGACACCAGGAAGACTGCCATCATCAATAATGAGCTGAAGACACTGGGAGTGGATATCACCACTCTCCAGGAAACACGGTTGGCTGACGCAGGCACACTGAGAGAGAAGGACTACACGTTCTACCGGCAGGGAAAGGGCAGTGACGAACACAGGGAACACGGAGTGGGCTTTGCAGTGAAGAACACCTTGCTGAAGATGGTGGAACCAGGCAGCACTGGCTCTGCACGACTCCTCACCCTCCACCTGAACACCACTCAAGGCCCAGTCACCCTCGTCAGTGTGTATGCCCCAACACTGAGAGCCACACCAGAGGCAAAAGACGAGTTCTATGAGAATCTCGCAACAACTGTCAGGATCATCCCCAACTCTGAACAACTCATTCTCCTTGGAGACTTCAATGCCAGAGTGGGTGCTGACCACGACTCCTGGCCCTCCTGTCTTGGACCTTTTGGCGTGGGCAGAATGAACGACAACGGATAGCGGCTGCTCGAGTTTTGCTCATATCACGATCTGTGCATCACAAACTCGTTCTTCAAGACCAAGCCCCAACACAAGGTTTCCTGGCAACATACGCGCTCAAAGCACTGGCACCAGCTGGACTTGATCCTGACCAGGCGCACCTCACTGAAGAACGTGCTAATCACCCGTTCGTTCCAGAGTGCAGATTGCGACACAGACCATTCATTGGTGTGTTGCAAGGTCAAGCTGCAGCTGAAGAAATTCCATTGTGCTAGACAGCCTGGAAAGGCACGGATTGACACCAGCAAGATGGCTCAACCAGAACTTGTTGAGCAGTTTGCCTCCACCTTTGAGAAGGAACTTGGTGTACCACAAGAAGGAGAATCTGCAAAGCAGAAGTGGGAAGAGCTGCGAAACACCATCCACCGCACAGCCTTGGCTACCTTTGGGAGGAAGACCTCGAAGTCACAGGACTGGTTTGATGCCAAGTTGATCGAGATGACCCCCGTCATTGAAGCCAAGCGCTCAGCACTTGCTGAGTACAAGAAGTACCCAAACGAGAAGAATCTCCAGATTCTCAGGGCTGCGAGAAGCAAAGTTCAGCAGACTGCTCGGCGCTGTGCCAACGAGTACTGGACTCAGCTCAGCCAAGACATTCAAACCGCTGCCATAACAGGGAACATCCGTGGTATGTACGATGGCATCAAGAAAGCACTTGGTCTGGCTCAGAGCAAGACGGCCCCCCTCAAATCCTCCACTGGGGAGATGATCACAGAAAAGAACAAGCAGATGGAGAGATGGGTGGAACACTACTCCGACCTCTACCCCAGACAGAACACCGTGACACCATCAGCCCTTGATGCCATCGACTGCCTGCCATCCATGGATGAACTTGACGCCGAGCCAACCATCGATGAACTCAGCAAGGCCATTGATAGCTTGGCCGCTGGCAAGGCACCCGGCAACGACGGCATACCCCCTGACCTGATCAAGAACTGCAAGACCGCCCTACTGCTGCCATTGCATGACGTCCTCTGCCAGTGTTGGAAGGAAGGTGCCGTACCACAGGACATGAGGGACGCCAAGATCATCACCCTCTACAAAAACAAAGGGGAGAGAAGCGACTGCAATAACTACAGGGGCATCTCCCTCCTCAGCGTTGTTGGCAAAGTCTACGCACGAGTTGTTCTCGTTCATCTACAGAAGCTTGCCGAACGTGTCTACCCCGAGTCTTAGTGTGGCTTCCGCGCTGAGCAATCGACGGTAGACATGATATTCTCCATCCGCCAACTCCAGGAGAAATGCAGAGAACAGAACATGCCCCTGTGCGTCACCTTCATCGACCTCACCAAAGCGTTCGATCTGGTCAGCAGAGAGGGCCTTTTCAAGATCCTGCCAAAGATAGGATGCCCACCAAAGTTGCAAAGCCTCATCGAATCGTTTCACATCAACATGCAGGGGATAGTGCAGCGTGATGGCAACGTCTCAGAGCCATTCAACATACGCAGCGGAGTGAAACAGGGCTGTGTACTTGCGCCAACCCTCTTTGGGATTTTCTTTGCTATGCTCCTGAGGCATGCCTTCAGCACAGCAAAAGAGGGAATCTACCTGCACACAAGATCTGACGGCAGGCTTTTTTTCAGGCCCGCCTGAAAGCCAGAACCAAAGTACGTGAGGCCCTAATCAGAGACATGCTGTTCGCAGACGACGCTGCAGTCGCAACCCACACACAGCAGGAGCTTCAGACCCTGGACCACTTCTCCCAGGCATGCAAGGACTTCGGGTTTACCATCAGCCTGAAGAAGACTAACGTCTTGGCGCAAGGCACGGAAGCACCACCAACCATCACCATCGACGACTACGAGCTGGAGGTCGTGAAAAACACAAAACACTTCCAACACCTGGGAAGATCTGTTCAGTGGCCAAGGAAAGCTGTCATGGCGACGAAAGAAAAGAAAGGGGGAGGAAAAGCGACCGGGAAGCGATGCGTTTCTAGATATACAGTGATCCATCACTTATCGCGTTTAAAGGGGACCAGAACCGACCGCGAAAAGTGAAAAACCGCGAAGTAGCGTCACCCCCCCCCCCCCACCAAGGGCGTCACAAGCACTATTTTGCACAAAAAGGCACAAGAGAACAGCGAAAAGTGCCACTAAGCAACACGAGCGATAAAGAAGGCGCTCTGCAGGGAGAGAAGCTGGGTAAAACGTCTCGGCCAATCAGCTTGCGAGATTCCCGAGCGGTGAAGAGGTGGGCGGAGAGGAGTGGAGCGGTGGTCAGAGAGGTAGATTTTGAGCTGTGCGGGCTCTCCGTGTTGATACCTGATGTTCTAATGAGAAGGCAGGGAGACTACATTAGAACATCAGGTATCAACACGGAGAGCCCGCTCTCCCCGGCTCCCCAGCCCGCTCGGGAATCTCGCAAGCTGATTGGCCGAGACGTTTTACCTCGCAAGCTGATTGGCCGAGACGTTTTATCTCGCAAGCTGATTGGCCGAGACGTTTTACCCAGCTTCACTCCCTGCCGAGCGCCTATACCCAGCGAAGGAAGACCGCATTAAACGCGATAAGTGAGGGATAACTGTAATAAGTTGGAAAAATGCTGATGTTTTTTTTCCCTTTCTTTTTTATTGTTAATTTTCCTTATCCTGACACCCCAAACATGCCAAAGTAAAGACTCACCATTCTGTATTCAATAAGCGACTCTCCTCCCCATCACTGCTGCGGTCTGAGTTGGTGCTGGAATCCCCCGAAAATTCTGGCTCTAATCTGTACGGTTCGATGCCTCCCTCGCTCTCTTCCTGTTCACTTGACACTCCTGCATCCTCCTCTGTCTTGTCACCGATCCTGAATGCCTCTTCACTCTGAAAACTCTGGTGTTCTTGACTGCTGGAACTGCTATCATCTGCCATTGTTGTTTTGATAAGGGTCACACTCGTGACGTCACGCAGCGTCGTCTGCACTACTTCCAGTTTGTTTGGCACTGCCAGCCAGAGGCAAAAGTTTATCGGCTTATAGCTTGGCCATCGCACGGCCTAAAAATTTCTTTTATGTGTTGAAAAATACAATAGGTAATAAGGAATTAATCTGCTATTCTACTTTTTTGGCAAAAAGGTGAGTTCAGTTCTACTTTAAACCATATTATAAACCATATTAAACCCTATTACCATATTAAACCCTATATATGCATATTAAACCCTTACTTAAAAAGCCAATGCTGGATCCAGGAGTTTTAGCTAATTATAGACCAATCTCTAATCTGTTTTTCATTTCAAAAATCTTAAAAAGAGTTGTTGCTATGCAATTATTTGACCACTTGCAGGGAAATTGTTTATTTGAAGAGTTTCAGTCTGGGTTTGGAATCCGTCATAGTACTGAAACAGCTTTAGTGAAGGTCACTAATGACCTCCTTATTGCATATGATAATGGACTTGTTTCTGTAGTTGTCCTTTTAGACCTTAGTGCAGCTTTTGATACTATTGTAGGGAAAATTGGTTATAAGGTACAAAGATTATTTAATTTATAAATTAGAGGTGTGTGTGGAAACGAAGGTTTGCTTCGGGTCCACGCACATACCGGAAAAACAAATTTTTGGGGCACCAGTCCAAAGCTTGGACAATTTATTAATAACATCTTTGTACCTTCAATCAATCAGTCTCAAATATTTGTGAATTATCCTGGGTGACTTCAGAAACAGACACAGGAAAAAGAAATTAACAGAAACTTCCATATACCATTTACAGTTTTAATGATTAGACTCAGATTAAACGACATTACATTCAATGGACTTGATGGTAAGGTGAAATGATCAAGTGTCAAGCATCACATTCAGCTTGTAACTGATTATTGAGAATCACATTTGTGGAACCAAGAAAACCTTACTTTGAATTTGTAACTGTGATGAAAATGAAGACTGAAATGACTGTACCCAATATATGAAGAAAAATGGACACAAATTTTATGAAGAAAATGATAAAAGCTGATTATATGGAAAAAAAATTTTTTGGGTTACTCTAAAAACTAAAAACGGAAGTTATTGAAAATGAGAATATTTTTCCTTCATCTTTATAGCTCCTATCATAGCTTTTGGACTAACTTTTAACATGAAAAATTGGTCATATTCAATTAGAATTAGCCATCACATTTAGCCCAGCAAATAGGAAGTTGGAGTCTGGCTTAAGAATAGCTGTGTCTTCAGAGTTCAACGATGATCTTGAACGCCAGCAGATGGCAACAAGGGAAAGACTGCCCGCAGTCCTTTCCAATCGTTGCAGCAGTTCTTACAGACTCAGCAGCAGGCCGACAGTGGAGCCGGCAGTAAAGTGAGCGACTGGCCTCTGGGCAGGTGAAGTCTTCTCCTAGGCAATAGGTCCTTCCCTGGCCCGCAACTTTGGGATGTCCACCGGCCAACAAGAACCACAGGCTGAAGGAAAAATGGGTGTAAAACCGTTCCACCCATGAAATCCTAGTTCTTCAGATGTCATGGGGATTGGCAAAAACCACTTCCAGTGTGAGAGAAAAAAAACGATCAGTCGACTTTAAAACACGGTGAGTTCAGGAAAATCAATAGAAAAAGTTTAACAGAATAAAATAGAAAAAAAAAATCTGGGAACACGGAGTTTCATTCTATATAAAAGAGAAGTTTGAGCTCAAAACAGAAGAAAAAGTATTTTTCCCAGACATTTAAAGGAAAGGGAATTCAAGGCAGGACACACTGACAGCTTAGAAAAACCAGGGTGTTCCTCAGTTAAACTGAGTAGTTTTTTCAGGGGAAAAACTTGACTGACATGAAAGGGAACCAACTGTCTCCCATTGCGGGAGAATTGAATGAACTCTGGTCCAATAAGAAAGCAGCCCTTTGTAACGGACCAATCGAATGAAAGGGGGTGTTGTCCAACAGAGACTGGCTGGTGATTGGCTGAGACAGTCAGATGACTTGAGTAGGCTTTTCCAATAGGATGAAATACATCTTGATTACAATGAAAATTCACTTTGTGTGTAAGCTAAACTAACTTCAGTGATTCATGACTAATTTTCATTCTTGTTACATTGAACATACACTTTCATAAACTTGTCCTTCTATAATTAACATGCATTAGAATACGGTTCTTTTAAGCATTTTCAAACATGCAATACATTTTTTTTGTAACTTTGTTTTTTATTCATTTTTCATCATACATATTACATTCAGAACACAGTCTCTATATATTTAAAGAAGGAACTAGACATACAGTCAAAAAAAGGGGGGGGACAAATGTTGGAGCATCAAGTTTTTAGTTTCCGTCTCTAAATTCTTCTGGTTTTTCCAGTGTCTTTGGTTATTCTTTCAATTTCTGTCTCGTTGTTGCACTTTGTAGTGTGTCCATTTCCACCATTTTTTTTCATATTATCCTTCTTGCATTCTCTGTCGATATGTTAGTTTTTCCATTAGGCATATATTCTCAACAATACCTGTCCATTGCTCTTGGTCAGGAAGAACTTCTGATTGCCATTTTCTTGTGATTGTCTTTTTACATGCAATCAGCATGATTTTAACTAGATAGCTGTCCTCAGCCCGTATTACATTGTCCCTTTTAAGATCACATAAATACATCAAGTTACAGCTCAGTGGTATATTATATCCTAATATCCTCTGTATTGTCACATGAATAGATTTCCAGAATGATGAGATTTTGCTGCATTTCCCAAACATCTGCGAGTGGTCTGCATTTTGAGCCCCACAGCCCCTCCAGCACATAGATTTGGTATTTGTATATTTTCTTTCTGTGGTGATCTGTGGTGTAATGAAATAGCAAATCAGGATTTTCCATCCAAATTCCCTCCATGTCCTTGAACTTGTTGATGTGTGTTGTGTTTTCCATATTTCTTGCCAGTTTTCTTCTGTTATGTTTAAATTTAGCTCTTTCTCCCATTTCTCCTTTATATAGTTACTTGAATGTTTGTTTGCCTTAAGTTTTTGATATAGCTTTGAAATAGTTCTTGTTTTATTTCCTGCATACGATCTTAAAATGAGTTGTATAATCTCACTCACATCTGTGTGGAGGTTATGCCTAATCCTTCTCATATAATATTCTCTCATCTGCAGATATCTGAAGAATTCAGATTTTTCTAGTTTAAATTTTCTTCTCATGTTTACAAAACTCTCGAAATCTTTTTTTTTCTCATAATGCCCCATGCTGTGATTCCCTTGTTCACCAGATTTTTGTATCCCCTATCTTGCTTTGCTGGTTCAAACTGACTGTCAAATGCTACCCATTTCAATAGTTTTATGTCCTCCTTTATATAATACTTTTGTACTATTTTATACCACAGTTCCAAAGTAAATTTAGTGATTGGGTCTATTTGTTTAATTTGCTTATACGCATCTTTATCTCCCATTATGCTTTGCACTGGGAGTCCCTCAATTTCCCTTTCCATTTCTTTACATTTTGCCTCATATCCTCCGTCACACCAATATATAATATATCTTATTTGTGCTGAGTAGTAATATTCTTTTAGACTCAGTAGACCCATGCCGCCTTTCTCTTTTGGTAACTGGAGAGTTTTATATTTCACTCTTGGCTTTTTACTTCCCCAAACAAATCTTGATATCATCCTGTCCCACTTTGAGAACTGAGCACCAGGACTCTCTGTTGGTAGAGCTTGGAAGAAGTAAAGCAGTCTAGGTTGTATGCTGATTTTGACTGTCTCAATTTTTGAATTCAGATCAATGTTTAAGATTGACCATCTATCAATATCTTTTTTTATTTCTTGTTCTAACCTATCATAGTTTGCTTTATAGATTTTACTTAAATCTTTGGGTATGTTCACTCCAAGCTACAGTATTTTATTTCTTTTTGTTTCCAGTTTAGTTTGATCTTATCGGTTGTCTGGTTTAAAGGGTTATAATGGAATGTCAGTATTTGTGTTTTTGATATGTTTATCTTGTATCCTGATAATTTTCCAAAAATTTATATCAAATCCATCATTTCCATTATCGATGCATCCGGTTGTTCAAGATAAACTATAATTTTGTCTGCAAACAGCCCAATCTTGTGTTCCGCTCCCTTTATTGTTACACCTTTTAATTTCTTATTTTGTCGCACCGCTTGAGCCAGTGGCTCTATGAACAGAGCAAACAAGGTGGGCGATAGGCAGCATCCCTGTCTAGTTGATCTTTGTATATTTAATTTGTCTGTTAAGCTACTATTTATCTTGATTCTTGCCACAGGTTTTCGATACAGTGTCTTTATGCATTGCACTGACTTTTCATTAAATCCAAAGCATTCCAGCACAGTATATAGAAACATCCAATTAACCCTATCGAATGCTTTTTCTGCGTCTAAACTCATTATTACTGCACTTCTCTTTATGTTTTTGATTAATTAGGTGTATTGTTCTCCTGATATTATCATGTGTTTGGCGTCCCTCTATAAAACCAGTTTGATCATCCTCTATCAATTCTGTCAAGAATGGCTTTATTTGTTTACAGATAATTGTTATATATATTTTATAATCCACATTTAATAAAGAGATTGGCCTATAATTTCCACATTGTTCCCTATCTTTTCCTGGCTTTAAAATAACTGAAATAATAGCTTCGTTCCATGATGGAGGTTTTTTGTTGTTGTTTAATGTCCAATTAAATGACTTTAGGAGCTGTGGCGTGAGTTCTTCTATAAACAGTTTATAGAATTCAGATGGGTATCCGTCACTACCTGGTGATTTACCATTTTTTAGTGACTTAATCGCATCTATAATCTCTTGTGTTGTTATTTCTGCTGTTAGCTCTTCATTTTGTTCATTTCCTATTGATGGCAAGTCCAATGTGTATAGAATTTTTTTTTTATATCCTTAACATTTGTCTCTTCGGGTTGCGGGTATAGTTCTTGATAAAATTTATGAAATATTTCTTCGATGTTTTCTGGGATAACTGTTTATTTATTTGTGATGGGGTCTCTAATCTTATATACATTATTCACTGTTTGTTGTTTTCTTAACCGTTTTGCCAAAAGTTCTGTGACCTTTGGCCCCGTTTCATAATAATTTTGTTTTAAAAATCTATTTTTCTTTTCAATTTCATCTATTAGTATTTCTTTTATCTTTATTTTTTCTTCCTTAATTTCTTGATATATTTTTGGATCATTTGTGTTTTGATATTTATATTCTAATTCCCTCAGTCTTTCACATTTTTGTTTATATGATTCCAGTTTAGACTTTTTTGCTTTTACTGATTCAACCATTAATTTACCCCTTAACACGGCTTTTAGTGTGTCCCATAGTATTGTTGGGTCCACTTCTCCATTATCATTCTCCTCAATATACTTAGTTATGTTTAACTTTATTCTTTCTTTCATTTTCTCATCATTTAATAATCCCACATTAAGTTTCCATGTTGTTTGTCATTCTCTATTGTTTAACCTCTTGCACTCCAGGAAACCGTGAGCGGTCACGTCTCTGCATCCTAGCGCGCCCTCGTGTGCACTAGGACGCACACTGTGCGTCTCAGAGCGCACTGAAAAAAAAAAAAAAGCTGCATTTCCGTTCTTCCACTACAGACACAGCCACAAACAGAAAGCCAAAGGAGTGCTTTGATTGGTTTAGATTTGATTGACCTCTCATTCGACTAATAAGAGCCTTGAATTGGGTTTCTGAAACCTTGAAGAACCAATGACTGAAAACCTAGCAAGAAGGACCCGCCTACCAACTGCTGCGAATACAGCGAGCCAATTGAAGCACAGAAGTTAGACGATTGAAAGTGTGCGTCCCGTGTGTAAAATCTAAAAACCACGAGTCGTAACAAGCGGACCAGCGTCATGTTCGTCTGACAATGAGGAAGAGAAGTTCGCCAGCGACACTGCTGTTGTGGACAGGTAAGTGTTATAAGCTAAATTATTCTTTATCCCTGAAAATTGTAATCAAAATGACTTTTGACCGATCAGTAAATTACAACTGTGCGTCATCGCCACATGATGGACCGGTCCGTGCACTGCGTCCGGACCGTGAATGCCCCCCCCCCCGCTACTCTTCTGTAGCGGATTGCAGATATATAGCAGATATTTTAGTACAACTGTGCGTAGTAGACCGCGGCGCACCGTTCCCACGGTCCGTCATGTGGCAATGGACGATGTCCGTCCTCTGTAGCGGGGGCGGGGGGGAGTTGTTATCCTCTACATTACAGATATTTTAGTATAATTTTTATTGCACTGTAAGTTATTTTTTCTTGTAAAAAAAAGCCACACATTTTTTACGTGGCATGCTTCTTTGTGTGTGGGGGCTTGTTTGTTCATTCATTCATTCATTCATGAATAAACAACCCCCACCACACACACACACAGCCCTGAGTGTCACCTTTCATTAGAGCCCAAGATCAAGCTTCTATATTGAATCATTCAAAAGTTACAGACGTTTTTGCAAACTGTGCCATTTGGCACAATTTGGCACAGTTCAAAAATGCCTGGGAACAACCTGACAAAAAGGCTGTGTAATATATTCATTTTTTGTGGTTTTGTTACAAAATTTTGACCTCAGCTGGATAACACTTGGTTCTACAGTTCTGTTGCATTTTCCAGCCCGGATCTGACAGCTGTGTGTTATTTGCAAGCATTTGTATCCAAAAAAAAACACCCAGGCGAACTTTATTTTCTTCAAGTTTGGTATGTTTAGATGACTGTTACTCAGTGGCAGGAGCACTTGGAGAGATTATGACTGTTTTGCCAAAAAATTCAAAGTGTTTTCTTTTAAATGAGACCAACCCCATGAAGATGCTGCAAAGGGTTGAAGAACAGCTTTTGATTTACTTTGGGTACGTTATTTTTAGGCGTTTTTAGGGAAATTGACCAGAGTGCAAGGGGTTAAATATATTTCCATGTATATAGGATTATTTTTTCACTCTGTGTCTGTTACCTTCATTCATAAAGAAGTAATCTATTCTAGAGTGTACTTTATGGACTGCTGAATAATGTGTATAGTCTTTTTCGAGTGGGTGCAGGTCCCGCTATGCGTCTACCATACCCATTTCTGCAAGTGAGGTTCTTACGAACTTTGTTGTATGTTTTTTTGTCTTCTTAACACTTGTATCAACTTCATGATCCATGACAGCATTTAAGTCTCCTCCACAAATTAGGACTCCTTCACTGTGTGTTGCTATTAGGTCAAACAGATGTTGAAAAAATCCCTTGTCACTTTCTGGTGGGGCATAGATGTTTACTAATGTGATCTGCATACCATCTATTCTTCCCTTTACTATTGCGTATCTGCCTTCTTTATCCTGGATTTCTTGTTCACAGTCAAATTGTATTTTATTTGAAATTAGTATCATAACCCCCCTTTTAGTTCCTCTTTTAAATGAACTGTAATAGGAGTTCTTATAGCCAAATCTCTTTAATTTCTCATGTTCTGTCTTGTTCAAATGTGTCTCTTGCATAAATATAATTTCGGCTTTTTCCTTCTTGAATTTTCTTATTATTCTTTCCCTTTTAACAGGTGAGTTCAGACCATTCACGTTTAATGTCATTATCTTAAGATTTTTAACCATATTCATGTTTTTCCATTTTTTTAACTTGTGCTCCTAACCCCTTTAACAACAAAACTAACACATATATGAACAAAAACACATTAAGGAACCTTGACCCCCAAATTTTGGGTCTTGGCAGAAGAAAGACCCTTGGTCCCTTGCCCTTGGTCCCTGTTGGAGGGTGGAGGGAATGTCCTCACCGAGTGAGGGGCCCTCCCTAGACCTGTAGTTACTATCCAAGTAATAAACATTAGTCTAGAAATGTCCCAACAAAAATCACTTTAACCTCTCCCAGTCGTTTATTTACTTCTCTTTTACCTTGTCTTCTTGGCCTTCATTTATTCTATGCCCTTCTTAATCTTTGTTATAATCTAAGCTTTCCATTGAAAGCCTTGCAGTTTTTCTTGGGCTCGGTGCACCACGTCCGTCTCCCATTCTCTGCCGCTCACTCGCCTCCACTCCGGCTATCTTGGTGCTCTCTGTGCCGCCCCTGCTTCAGCCGCTTCCTCGGGTACGCTCACCACAAAGCCTCGCTCCTTCATGTCCCGTGTTGCCTCCCTGGCCGTGTTATAGGTTTTCACGCCATCATCCCAATGAATTCTCATCTTCGTTAGTGGCATTTGAAATCTAATTTTTTTCTCTTTCAGCATTTTGTTTTAATGTTGGCATATTTCTTTCGCTGCTGCACAATTTCTGTCGGGTAGTCATGATCAAAGAATATCTGTTTGTCGCCAACTCATATCTTTTTTTTTCCACATTTGTGTCAGAATTCTTTCCTATGTCTTATTTTAAGAAGTTTACCACAACTGACCTGGGTGCAGAGTTTGAGTTCGGTTTCTGTGGCAAGGCTTTGTGCGCACATTGGATCTGCAGGTCTGTTTCATCGGGCAACTCAAGCTCTTTTTTTAAGAATTGATCTATGAATTTCGCCATCGACTTGCCTTCAGTGCCCTCCGGTATCCCGAAGATGCGTATATTGCTCCGCCTGGACCTACTCTCCAGGTCGGTTATTTTTTCCTGCATCCTCTGTGTCTGTGCCGTCAGGGTCTGTAGCAGCTCAGTTGCCTCGGTCTTCCAGTCTTCCACCTCTGATATTCGAGCTTGAGTTTCTGCCATACACACCCCTTGAGTGCGCAGCTCCTCCGTGTTTTCTGCTAGCTTGCAGTCTATTTCTTTTCGGAGACCCATAAATTCTTCCTTCACCTCTTTTTTCAATTCTTCTTTAAGAGTCGTTAAATCCTGTTGGAGTTGTCGCTTGAGGTCTTTTATATCCTTACTTATATTGGCGAAGCCAGTGTTCATAATATTGAGGTTGGCGTCCTCCATTTTCTCTGTTGAAGTCTCCTCGTTTTTGTTGGTCTCGTATTCAGCGATTTCTCCAGTGTTGTTGAAGAGAGAGACAACATAGCTCCTGGGATCACTGGGGCACGCAAACCCCCACCACCACGATAAGGTGACGATCCATGAGGGGGTTGCTTAATGACCAAAAGAACAAGATCGCGGATACAAGCGGCTGAAATGAGCTTTCTCCGTAGGATTGCTGGACTCACCCTCAGAGATGGGGTGAGGTGCTCAGTCATCCGGGAGAGGCTCAGAGTAGAACCGCTGCTTCTCCACATTGAAAGGAGTCAGTTGAGGTGGTATGGGCATCTGATTAGGATGCCTCCTGGACGCCTCCCATTTGAGGTGTTTCAGGCACGTCCCAGTGGGAGGAGACCCCGGGGCAGACCCAGGACTCGGTGGAGAGACTATGTCTCCCAGCTGGTCTGGGAACACCTTGGTATCCTCTCTGAAGAGCAGGAGCAGGTGGCTGGGGAGAGGGAAGTCTGGGCTTCTCTGCTTGAACTGCTGCCTCTGCGACCCAGACCTCCGGAAAAGCGGTAGAAGATGGATGGATGGATGGATGTTGAAGAGGGATTCTTTAGTTTTACCCTGCTTTTTTCCGTGTGCCCGGCTTCTTCGTGTTTTCATTCCTTGGTTTATTGGCCTATTTACACAACCGTTCAAAAGTTTGGGGTCACTTAGAAATTTCCTTATTTTTGAAAGAAAAGCACTTTTTTTCAATGAAGATAACTTTAAACTAATCAGAAATACACTCTATACATTGCTAATGTGGTAAATAACTATTCTAGCTGCAGATGTCTGGTTTTTGGTGCAATATCTACATAGGTGTATAGAGGTCCATTTCCAGCAACTATCACTCCAGTGTTCTAATGGTACAATGTGTTTGCTCATTGTGTCAGAAGGCTAATGGATGATTAGAAAACCCTTGTGCAATCATGTTAGGTCTGTAATGCTGTAATTGCTGAAAATGGAGGATTCTTTGACGAAAGCAAAGTTTGAAGGAAAAAATTATTATTTCAAATACAAATCATTATTTCTAACCTTGTCAATGTCTTGACTATATTTTCTATTCATTTTACAACTCATGGTGGTAAATAAAAGTGTGACTTTTCATGGAAAACACAAAATTGTCTGAGGTGACCCCAAACTTTTGAACGGTAGTGTATGTCGAGTTGGCCATTTAGCAAAGATTTTTAACCCGACTAAGGAGAGCTCTCTATTTAAACGTTACGCCTCTCTGCCATCTTTCCGGAAGTCCACCAAACATGCAATACATTTAAAACAATGATTAATGAAACATTTCAAACCAGAATGGTATGTGAGAGTCTCGCTTGATTTTCCAGGGTGTCCTAAAAAAGAAAATAATCTGAGAATTGAGAGTTTTTGTTAAAAGGAAGTCATTTCATTCATTAACCCCAGTTCAGGTTGCAGAGGCAACAGCGAACATTCTGGAGTTGTCCACCAGGGGGTAATGTTGAGCTGTGGCTAATTCCTAGAGACCTGTGGAATGCGCTCAAGGTATCTGGAATGTTTCAAACAGTTCTTGAAGCATAAAACTGCTCAATTCCAAGATGGCCGCACCGCCTGTGTTTCTGGCTGCTGGTCGTCTCTGCTTGTTTGTCCTGTTTTTGATTGTGTTATTGTGTCTGGATTATGTGCAATCAGCCATTGTTTATGATCGCCAAGTGCTGCTGAATATTCGATCTTCCATGGTGGGGTTTGGCTGTCATAATCAGGAGGGAAGATTCTTCCATCGGTCTCTGTGTTTGCAACTTCCCGTTGGTACCTGGGATCCCCGCTGTGGTTATACCGGCAGAAAGCGATCCAAACCTTGGGGAAGACGTGCAGGTGCCGCGGTGAAATCCAGGAGGCTTGCTCGGTTTCGCCGTCTTGCTCGCTCCACCTCATCTTCTCCTAATTCTGCAGCTGGCCTCTTTCCTGGATCCTGGCCCTCGGGTGTGCCCGGAGTGAGGCCATCATTTCTCCAGCCTGTTTTTCCTGTTCTACCGTGCCAACCGGCCTTCTCCCTGCTTCGAACCAGGAAATCCCCTGCAGGTAGCGGGTGCCTACATCAACTTTCACCGGCCCCCATTCCTGGCGAGACTGCTGCTGTTACAGAGCCCATCCAGCTGGCGTTGCTTAACGCACATTCCATCTCAAATAAATCATTCTTTTTGAACGATTTATTCATTACTACAGGGCTTTACTTTTTATTTGTTGTTGAGAATTGGCAGAAAAGTGAGGAATTTACCTCCTTAATTGAGCTTTGTCCACCGGATTGTACCTTCTCCTGTGCTCCGAGATTGAAAGGCCGCGGCGGTGGTCTGGCCATCGTGAACCGGCGCCGCTTCGTTACACAGACGGTGAGCCATGGAACTTTTTCATCGTTTGAACTGATGATTTTAAAAATTGGCTCCTCAAACCCATTTTATTGTGTTTTAATTTACCGCCCTCCAGGAGATTATGCCTCCTTTTTATCTGAGTTTAGCGATTTTTTAACTTCTGTTATTAAATTTGAGCGGATTTTATTACTCGGAGATTTTAATTTGCACATTAATGATCCCAATGACAGTTTTGCAGTGAATTTCTTGGGTATTATTGAATCATTTAATTTTGTTTTGTGTCTATCTGGCCCTATGCATATAAAAGGAAATACACTTGATCTTGTTTTTGCACTCGGTCTTAATGTGAATAATGTTCGGACTAAGGAGCTTCTTGTGTCAGACCATTTTTGTGTTCTTTTTAATTTATCAGTTAAATCAGTCTGTTACACTGGCAAGCGGGTAAAATGCTCTCATGTCATTGACCAGTTTTCAGCTGTGAAATTTTCTGCTGCCTTTGACAGCAGTGTGGTTTTATCCTCTGATGACGACACTGGGAGCTTGGTCTGCTCTTTTAACTCACACTGTTCAAGCATCTTAGATGTAGTTGCTCCCTTTAAAACCAGGACTGTCCGTGTTGTTAATTCATCCCCCTGTTAAATGATGATCTCTGTTGTTTTAGATGTAAATGTCGGAGGGTGGAAAGACTGTGGAAGTCCACTAAACTTGAGGTGCATCGATTGTACCTTAAGGAACTGTTAATTGAATTTAACAATATGATAAAAATGACAAGAACTTCTTATTTTTCCAGTATCATCTCCTCCAATAGTAACAATCCAAAGATCCTCTTCAGTACAATAGACAGTATAGTTAATCCTATTAGTTCTGCTCCCCCTGTTTATTCAGTTAATGACTGTAACAAGTTTCTTTCCTTTTTTGTAAACAAGGTCACTGCTGTCAGGGCTGGTTTTACTCATTCCTTTCCCCTAATCCTTGATTGTCCTAATAGACAGGCCTTTTTAAGTGATTTTACCCCAATTTCTTTTGAGGATTTGTTAGTGTTGGTGAGTTCCATGAAATCCTCCTCCTGCATTTTAGATATTTTGCCTTCCTCAATGTTAAAAGAGGTAATTGGCTCAGTGGGTACGTCTTTGGTTAATATCATTAAGTTCACTTGAATCTGGTTGTGTACCCTCTTATTTTAAACATGCAGTTGTGCAGCCACTTTTAAAAAAAAGCTAACCTTGATCCATCAGTTTTTAAAAACTTCAGGCCAATTTCTAAGCTTCCTTTTATTTCTAAGCTTTTAGAAAAAGTTGTTGCCAAGCAGCTCACTGACTTTCTGATTGAACACAATATTTTTGACAAATTTCAGTCAGGTTTTCGTCAGAAACACTCGACAGAGACCGCTCTTCTCAGGGTGTCAAATGATATTTTAATGTCATCAGACTCTCGCAAATGCTCTGTTTTAGTGTTATTAGATCTTACTGCAGCATTTGATACTATTGATCATTGTATTTTGTTACAAAGGCTTAGAGATTGGGTAGGTATTTCTGGAAAAGCTCTGGATTGGTTTTTCTCCTACCTTTCTGGTAGGAGTTTTTCCGTGGCTGTTGGCTCTTATTCATCTGACTCTGCTCCTTTAACCTGTGGGGTGCCTCAGGGTTCTATTCTGGGTCCACTTTTATTTGCCCTATATATGCTGTCACTTGGTTCTATTATCAGCAAATTTAAAGGTGTGTCTTATCACAGCTACGCTTACGATTTACAGCTACCTTTCTCTTTTAAGCCTGACCATGTTGACAATTTAAAAATTATTCATGATTGTCTGTCTGCAATTAAGGACTGGATGTCTAGTAACTTTTGCAACTTAATGCTGATAAAACTGAAGTCCTTATTGTAGCACCTGATAATCTAATTCCTAAGTTGGTTAATAGCATTGGTTCATTAAGCTCTAACGTACGGTCTAATCTAAAAAATCTTGGTGTCATTTTCGATCAATCGATGAGTTTTGATCAGCATGTCAAATCTCTGACCCAGGGTTGTTTTTTCCACCTTAGGAATATATCCAAAATTAGGTCATTGGTTTCCTACAGTCAGTTAGAAATCATTATTCATGCCTTTGTTTCTTCACGTTTGGACTACTGTAATGCTCTTTTCACATGTCTTAGCAAATCCTCTTTACACTGCCTACAGTTAGTCCAGAACGCTGCTGCAAGATTACTAACTAGGTCCAGTAGATTCTGTCATATCACTCCTGTTTTGGCCTCCTTGCATTGGTTTCCTGTAAATTATAGAATTGATTTTAAAGTTCTTGTTCTTACTTCCAAAGCCATTCATGAAGAGGCGTCTTTTTATATTAGTGACCTGCTCTCTCTACACCAGCCCAGCAGGTCTCTCAGGTCTTCTCATCAGAATCTATTTGTAGTCCCTAGCACTAGGCTCAGAACCAAAGGCGATAGAGCCTTTGCTGCTGTTGTTCCCAGACTGTGGAACTCCTTGCCTTTTGAACTTAGAGCTGCACCTTCCATTGGTGTTTTTAAGAAGCAACTAAAGACCCACCTTTTTAGCCTGGCTTTTTAATTAACTATGTGCTGATTGTATTTTTATGTGCTTTTACTGTCTGCTTTGTTTTTTTTACTGTTTTATGTGCCAGTGTTTTTATTTTGTTTTTTACCATGTTAAGCACTTTGTGACTCTGTCTGTGAAAAGTGCTCTATAAATAAACTTATTATTATTATTATTATTATTATTATTATTATTAAAACTGCCTGGTTGGGGAGGAAGTTCAAGGATTTACGATTGCAGACTAATCCGTTCCTGGCACGAAATGGGATCCTTATTGTCCCTTTTACCATGGAATGTGTTTTCAAACTGGTTCTTAGGTGAAGGAAACAATTCTTGACCAGACTTTTAGGTGAAACAATTTCTTTAAGGTGAGGAGTAATTTTATAGATTGGAGCCAAAGGGACTGATGCTACACTGTCAATCATAATATTTTACTTGATAGATTAGAACACCATGTTGGACTGAATGGAACTTCGTTGCAGTGGTTTAGATCTTATTTATCTGATAGGTTCCAGTGTATTCATGTTAGTAATGACTTTTCTTCTATCTCAAAGCTCAGTCACGGAGTTCCACAGGGATCTGGGCTAGGCCCTACTCTTTTTAGTTTATATATGCTTCCGCGAGGCAACATTATTAGAAAGCACTGTATACATTTTCATTGTTATGCAAATGACACGCAATTATACCTGTCAATGAAGCCAGATGATAGTAATCAATTAGCCAAGTTAGAGGCCTGTCTTAAGGAAATCAAAGCTTGGATGACTTGTAATTTCCTGCTATTGAATTCAGATAAGACTTAATTCATTCTAGTTGGTCCTAAAAACCTTAGAAATACCTTTCCAAATCAAACTCAGTTTGGATGTGATTACTCTTTCTCTTAATAGTTCTGTGAGGAACCTTGGAGTTATTTTTGATCAAGATCTGTTTTTTAATTCACATACTGAAATGAGCTTTCTCGGTAGGATCGCTGGACTCACCCTCAGAGATAGGGTGAGGAGCTCAGTCATCTGGAAGAGACTCAGAGTAGAACCGCTGCTCATCCACATTGAAAGGAGCCAGTTGAGGTGGTATGGGCATCTGATCAGGATGCCTCCCACTTGAGGGGTTTCGGACACGTCCCACTGGGAGGAGACCCCGGGGTAGACCTAGGACTCGCTGGAGAGACTATGTCTCCCAGCTGGTCTGGGAAAGCCTTGGTATCCTCTCTGAAGAGCTGGAGCAGGTGGCTGGGGAGAGGGAAGTCTGGGCTTCTCTGCTTGAACTGCTGCCTCTGCAACTCGGACCTCCAGAAAAGCGGTAGAAGATGGATGGATGGATGGATGGATGGATATTCAACTTGTTTCTAAGACTACCTTCTATCATTTGCGTAATATTGCCAAGATTAGGAGCATCTTGTCTCAGAGTGATGCTGAGAAACTAGTCCATGCTTTTGTTACCTTTAGATTAGATTATTGTAACTCTTTATTATCAGGCTGTCCTAAAACATCTTTAAAAAGTCTTCGGCTCATCCAAAGTGCTGCAGCTAGAGTTTTAACAGGTACTAGAAAGAGAGATCATATCTCTCCGGTTCTGGCCTCCCTTTATTGGCTTCCCATAGAGTTTAGAATTAAGTTTAAAATCCTTCTCACTTACAAAGCTCTAAATAATCAGGCCCCTTTTTATTTAAAAGATCTGATACTATCCTATTATCCTAACAGAGCACTACGCTCCCAAAATGCAGGATTACTTGTAATACCTAGAATCTGCAAAAGTACAATGGGAGACAGAGCCTTTAGTTACCAGGCTCCACTCCTGTGGAACCAGCTGCCAATCCAGATTCGGGAGTCAGACTCGATCTGTTTTTAAGAATAGGGTTATAACCTTCCTTTTTGATATAGCCTATAATTAGGGTGGGATCATGTGCCCCTGAACCCTCTCTTAGTTATGCTGCTAATAGATGTAGTCAGCCAGGGGACCTCCAACAATGTACTGGGCCTCACTCCTTTCTTCACTCTCAATGAAATACTTTTGCTGGTCATTAACATCTGTTTGTTCTCTCCCATAGATTGAGTCCCCGTTGTGCTGTTTGTTCTTTTCTTCTCTCTATCCCCTCACCCCCCAGCCAGTTGCAGCAGATGACTGCCCCTCCCTCAGCCTGGTTCTGCTAGAGGTTTCTTATTGTTAAAAGGAAGTTTTTCCTCTCCACCATCACCAAGTGCTTGCTCACAGGGGATCGCCTGATTGCTGGGGTCTTTCTGCAATTGTGGGGGTTTCCCCTACAGTTGAAAGTGCTATGAGATGACTGTTGCTGTGAAATGGCACTATATAAATAAAGTTGAATTGAATTGGATTTTCTCTTGTACATTTTCCAACCTTTTTTCATGTAAATCTGTCATGTTTTACTTGTAAATTTATGACTATTCTTATAAATATGCACCTTTTTTTTCTTGTAAATATGCAATAGTGTGGAGAATGTGGAAATGACGAGGCTGAGTTTATCTCATGAGTCAGGTTTATTCACATTCTCCAACATCATCCAAAAACAGAAAGAGAGAGAACCCCCCAGACATTCGTTCTTTTATACCCCGGAACATCAAAGCACACAGTCACATTGTATTTAATCCCAAGTCACAATGCGGCTTCGTCCAGGTCTTATCACCTCCACCTAAAGCCACTGGTGGCCAGGAAATCCCCCCAGGCCAACTCTCTGCATTACAAAGACTACATTTCACATCCTCCTGTTATCTCCTAGGAGGCTCAGTCCTTTTGTTCATCTGAGACGTGAAGCATACAGTAAGCATACAGTGATATACATATGAAGCATATGAAACTCACATATGTGTCCCACAATAGTGTTTTTCTAAATTAGCAAAATTCTTAAACTATTTTTCCTGATTTTTTTATATTTTATAACATTTTTCATATTTTAACCTCTTGCACTCCAGTGTACCGCGGGCGGTCACGTCTCTGTGTCCTAGGGCGCACAAGGGCGCCCTAGGACACACACTGTCCTAGTGCGCACTGAAAAAAAAAAAGCTGCATTTCCGTTCTTCCACTACAGACACAGCTGCGAACAGAAAGCCAAAGGAGTGCTTTGATTGGTTTAGATGTGACTGACCTCTCATTCGACTAATAAGAGCCTTGAATTGGGTTTCTGAAACCTTGAAGAACCAATGACTGAAAACCTAGCAAGAAGGACCCGCCTACCAACGGCTGCGAATACAGCGAGCCAATTGAAGCACAGAAGTTCGAAAGCTTGTGTTGCTCCCCTGGGTAGCGGCCCAGGAGGAGGAAACGTGCATGTGGAAGTTAACTCTCAACCTGTGATAGAGAATCGGCAGAACACGTTTCATTATTTCACACAAGGAGTTTATTCTTCGTTCAAGTCATTCACATGACCAACATCAACTGACTAGTATTTATTATCAAAGTCCATAGTTTCTCTCTTGTTGTCTGATCACATCACCATTAAACAAAACACAATCATGTCCATTTATCACAATTTCCGATTTGACATTAACTGTATACTTAACATTCTTAACAAATTACTCTAACATGAAATGAATTATTGGTTTTTATCTCCTTCCCATGTATATAGCTTTTAACTTGTTCAAATATTTATATTTTAAACAATAACCCATGAACTTACATTTACATTAATCATTTTAAGCACTGTCATAAATGTACAGCATGTAGTGTTATTCTTAACAATTCACTGACCTGGCCACTATGTACCTAACACACTTACAATAGTATTCCTGGTATTCGGTAATACACCCGAAATATGCACACTTGGTGACAAATCAAACCAGTAAATGTCGTACTGTATGAAAACCGTTTCATAACTGTCTAAATAAAGTAAGCAAATGGTTCCTAACGTGGGCGGATTTCACTGTTGTGGCACGTCCCATACACTCGATCATTAACATTAGCAGGTTAGCTTATACAACAACACATCAACTTTAACAGAAATACCCTTACAAACCCGCTTTTCGCCTCACACTTATCACAATATAATCTCAGACATCCTAGGACTCTTACAGTTTATATTGCACTCTTGAATTATTAGTATTTACCAACCTGTGATAGAGAATCGGCAGAACACGTTTCGTTATTTCACACAAGGAGTTTATTCTTCGTCCTCCGGTGCGTGAGTCTACTCTCTATCACTGTGCAACATGCGCCATCTATTGGTCGGCGTATGGAACTGCACTCAACTCACATGAGTTATAATGGAACCAGGTGGATTACAAATGCATTGTAGAAAAATAAACAATTAAAGAATAACATAAAATTGTAGGGGTGCCTGTTTTTTTTTTAATTTTCTTATCCAAATGTCTTTTTCACCTCTTACATAACTATTAACTATTTCCAACCCTCTACACATGCGTCCCTTGCGTAAAATCTGTTTTGTGTAAGGCTGGGTGACACACACGCGTTCGCCAGTCTTTTTTTTTTACTACTGTTCTTATTTGTTTTGAAAAATTGTTCGCCAAAACCGCAATCATGGAAGCGCAAAACCGCAATAATGGAATTATGGTTTGACCAGGTCGCGTGACCAGAACCATGAGTCTGTCACAAGCGGACCAGCGTCATGTTTGTCTGACAATGAGGAAGAGAAGTTCGCCAGCGACACTGTGTTATAAGCTAAATTATTCTTTATCCCTGAAAATTGTAATCAAAATGAATTTTGACTGATCGGTAAATTACAACTGTGCGTCATCGCCACATGACGGACCGGTCCGTGCGCCGCGTCCGGACCGTGAACGCCCCCCCCCCCCCGCTACTCTTCTGTAGTGGATTGCAGATATTATTGCAGATATTTAAGTACAACTGTGCGTAGTAGACTGTGGCGCACCGTCCCCGCTTTCCGTCATGTAGCGATGGGCGATGTCCGTCCTCTGTAGCGGGGGTGGGGGGAGTTGTTATCTTCTACATTACAGATATTTTAGTATAATTTTTATTGCACTGTAGGTTATTTTTTCTTGTAAAAAAAAGCCACACATTTTTTACGTGGCATCCTTCTTTGTGTGTGGGGGCTTGTTTGTTCATTCATGAATGAATAAACAACCCCCCACACACACACAGCCCTTCACCTTTCATTAGAGCCCAAGATGAAGCTTCTATATTGAATCATTCAAAAGTTACAGACGTTTTTCCAAACTGTGCCATTTGGCACAATTTGGCACAGTTCAAAAACGCCTGGGAACAACCTAAGAAAAAAGCTGTGTAATATATTATGTATATACTGTATATTATGATTTACTTTGGGTACGTTATTTTTTGGCGTTTTTAGGGAAATTGACCAGAGTGCAAGGGGTTAATATTCCCAGCAATATTTAAAACATTTTTAATATATTTTTCTGATAATTTTGAGATATTCCACTGTAATTTTTAAATGTTATAAATCATATTACATTTAGTTAAAGCCACAGGGAGACACTCGTTGTAGGCAAGTGTCTTTCCCATTTATATTTGTAACTTTTTATATGTAAATTTGTTTTACTTGTAAAGTTGTAATTTTTTTCATATATACATCTTTTTTCTTCTAAATATGCAGCATTTTTCTTCTCAATGAGCAACATTTTACACCATATGTATTTTTTCACATTTTTTAAAAAATTTTTTAAAACATTTTCAACTTAAACTTTTTCTGAAAAAAATTTTTTTCCTCATAATTTTGAGACCTTTTCTAACTTATGACTTGTACATTTAGCAACTTTTTTCATGCAAATTTGTCACTTTTAAGTTTGTGGCTTTTTAAATAAATTATACATTTTTTCTTCTAAATAAGCAACTTTTTAAACCTTAAATATACTTTCATTTCATTTCATTTTATGTAACTGTAACTTTTCAAAATATTTTTTAAATTTGAGACTTTTGAGTGTGACAAAGTGAACACATCAGCCCACCCTGATAATCACTCCTGGTCTGAGTTCAGTGCGGGGGATGCCTGCTGTGCTGTGAGCCATGAGCTTGTCCACACACATCAGATCACTTTCTTCTGAAGGGCAGATGAACCTCCGCTGACCCCCCGGACTCCCGAGGCCAGCTAGTGGGGCTGTGTGGATGCTGTTCCTCAGCCCCTCCACCCACCGCCGCAACGGGGACGGGAAGTTTCTGTGGACCCGGGGCCATGGCACCCGGGCTGACCTCAAGGAACGTAGAGTGTTATCAGTGTCCGCAGAGCTGTGGGATCACCAAACACTGGCCTTCATGTTGATTTCAGATAGCGAGGTGCGAGAGCAATGTGCTGCGAGTAAGACGGCGGGGGTCACAGAAGGGTCTGTAGCCAGAAGGAAATGACAGCTAGCAGCTCATGAGTGGAGAGGTTAAGGGTGATGGGAAAAGGCAGCTGATGACAACAATGTCAACAGTACTGAAACAGTTCTCATTAGATTGTCAGAAACACAAGTTTGTCCCGTAGCCGACACAATTACTGCTGATATTACGCCAAGGTTTAAAATAACTGCAGTGGCAGTTATTTATAATGATCTGTAGTTAAAATACTCCTGTAAAACACACAGATGTAGCCGAGCAATGTCACTCCATCAGCACAACATCCATATCACTCCACCTAATTGGTAATTATTAATAATTAGCCTACAGTAACTGCTATTTACTTATTATTAGTGCATTGCCCATAGAATGCAAGTATTCCTGTCTGAAACAGGTATCCCAATCAGGCTTTACAGGCCCAAATGTAGGCTGTGAAAGTGGAATACAAAGAGGTGTAGCCTACTGTATATGTACGCAATCATATGTTAGACTTTGACAAATATAAAAGGGAGTAAATGGCACTAAGATTTATTTGATTGCGTGAATATTAATTACAGAATACCTAAACATTGAAAATGAAAGGGACATCCAATATTAGCGACTTTCAGATCCCTTATTTGTTTGTCAGATCACTTATTTGTGTGATCTTTTATCACATATATTCAAGATAATAGTGTATCTTGCACTTTGGGGAATGGGAGTTGTTCAGTCATAATTTTAGTTCATATCACTGTTCAGTGATGGAGTTCAGTGTAATATTGAATTTCTTCTGTGTATCATCAGTAAAGTATACAGTACTATAACAGGACACATTTACAAATATTTGAGACCCATTGTAGTGCATTATTTTATATTTTAGCAACATTTTGTTATTAAAAGGTTTTTTAAAACTTTAATGCTAAGATTGAGGCCGTGCTTATATCGTCACGCTGGGTGATATTGAGGCCAAATAATGACCTGAACCTTGAGGGCGTGACTGGCAAAGACTAACAATGTGAGCACTGTGGCTCTATTGTAAGCGGTTTGTTTCTTATTGATGTGAAAAGATTATTTATTATTATTGTTATGATTATTATTCCACCTTAACGATTGAATTTTTGACCATCTAAATGTTAACCAAAACACTTTTTTTTTTCTTTTGCACACACCTCAGACCCGGTGAAAAATTTAATAAACTGGAAAAGATATCTGCCCCATGCTGAAAATTTCCTGACCTATCCAGCGTATGGTTGATATGTCCTGCATTCGTGGAGCAAAGGTCGGCGGGCCTTCCCCCCCATATTTTTTTTTTTTAACCTTTGCAGTCTGTACCATCAGCTGTCCAGTACTTGTTCTGATAGATCTGCCAAAATGTCAGAACACCAGAGGAGGTGGATCTAATCAGCTGATCACTTGAACCACAGAGCTCAGCTGTTTTCCATGATAAATCAGCCTCAGGGCAAAAGCACACTCCATGCATTATCTTTGTTTTTCACTTTACTGAAAATAGCTTTCTTTTTTATCGCCATCAGTTAGTGTGTCTTTGAGCCAGGTCATGTCTGGCCGCTGCTTCTCCTGACATGTTCTGTGTTGATTTGTCAGACCCGGTCCCACTGACACTCCACCCAGTCTGCTGCACACCTCATGTTCTCCACATATGCCGAATTATCCTTTAGACCTACACAATCACTACAACTTAATAGTATAATTTTTTAAGCATTAAATCTTCAGTATTATCTTTCTCTAGTCAAATTTGCTGTTTTTCACTTCCTTGTTTTGTCCAGGGAACACTATGGTGACTGACCGGTCGTGATGCCGCATATTATCCAATCAGCATGGTCATAATGCCACATATTATCCAATCAGCATGGCCGTGATGCCACATATTATCCACTCATCATGGAGTCAGTCTGAAACCCCGCCCACACTTCTTGAAGCCAGGGCATGAAGAGACATAGAGCGGTGGCTATACTTTTATTGATAAATATTACATACTTTAACTGAGTGTCTCCATACTCTGGGGATGCACACCCTCGTAACCTCAGCAAAGCACGTATAAAACCTTATGAGATATGAGTGGAACAGTCACACAGAGAGGAGAAATTCTGCATTTATAGATGGTGTAAATATGTACATACCATGGTGTATAGTCCGAATCACAGAATGTTCCCAGAGATATGCACCTGTCTGAGCTAAAGTTCTCCTTCCAGCAACACTTCTCAGATGCTCCAATAGAAGTGGCTAACTTCAGCTTAAAAGAGAAACCAAGTGAAATATACTGCACAACCCTTTACTGTACCAAGCATGTTCCTGTTGGGATTGTACAATTTTCACAGATTCCCCCAAGTTTTCAGTGGACAGAGTGACAGGAGAGGATCAAGATTATTAACAGGAAGGATTATGTTCCTAATAACAGCAGCAAAATGATTAGCATGCTGCTGCCTAGCTTACCATGAAACAGTAATGTTTTTAACACTGCTCAGCTAGCTAACACACTCTGCAGTGGCTACAGCAGTTGCAATAATAACTTTTATGGCATTTTCACACCTGAAGGTCTGCACCAAGGTCCAGACCAAGGTTCATATTTTTGTTACACTGCCTACATTTAGTCTGGTTAATTTTGGCTTCACACTGCTACTTTTCCAAGCAAAAGGAGATAAATTCCTAAATGCTTCCTAAATTAAGCAGGTCTTGAAGCACGTCTAAGACGTGCTTCCTAAATTCTACCAGCATGTCTCCTGTCACACAAGAGGGGACAAAACATTGGACCATGTTTACACCAATATTGTGGGAGCCTACACAGCAACTCCCCTCCCCCACCTAGGTCAGTCTGATCACTTATCTTTGTTCCTTACCCCCAAGTATGTACCGCTCATCAACCGGGTAAAGCCATCAGTGAGGACCATCAAAGTGTGGCCAGAGGGGGTTGACTCTGTACTCCAGGAAAAGTTTAGGAACACAGACTGGAGTATGTTCACCTCTCAGGCTACCTGTGGCTCCCACATAAACATCGACTCTTACACCCACTCAGTCCTGGACCATATCAACACCACTATTGACAGTGTCACCACGGAAAGACAGATCACCACGTACCCAAATCAGAAGCCGTGGATGAACAGAGAAGTGCGGCTTCTGCTAAAGGCACGTAACAATGCCTTTAGATCTGGTGACGCACAGGCCTACAGTTCATCCAGGGCAGATCTGAAGAGGGGCATCAAGAAGGCCAAGCACAGCTACAAACTGAAGGTGGAGGAACATTTTGGGGACTCTGACCCCCGACGCATGTGGCAGGGCATTCAAGCTATCCCTGATTATAAGCCCAGCAACTCCATACCTATAGCCATGACTGTGTCCTTTCTCAATGAGCTAAATGACTTCTATGCTCGTTTTGACAAGGACAATAACGAAAAAAATATCAATTTCCCACCCTCTGATGACCTCCACCACCTCACACTCACCCACACCGACGTCCGTAACGCACTGAGTCATATCAACGTACGTAAAGCTGCTGGCCCTGACGGCATTCCTGGGCGTGTGCTGAAGGCATGCGCAGAGCAGCTGGCAGGGGTCTTCACGGACATCTTCAACCTGTCCCTGGCCCAGGCAGTGGTACCAGCGTGCTTCAAGACCACTTCTATAGTACCAGTGCCGAAACATTCAACACCATCGTGCCTAAATGACTATCGCCCTGTGGCACTGACCCCCATAGTCATGAAGTGCTTTGAGCGACTGGTCTTGGCACAGCTCAAAAAATGCCTGCCCCCTACACTGGACCCTCACCAGTTTGCCTACCGGAGCAACAGGAGCACAGAGGATGCAGTTTCTACAGCGCTGTGTACTCTCACATCTGGATGACAAGAACACCTACGCAAGAATGCTGTTTGTTGACTTCAGCTCAGCATTCAACACAGTTATCCCCTCCAAGTTGATCACTAAACTTGGGGACCTGGGAATCAGTACCTCCACCTGCAACTGGATCATGGATTTTCTGATCAACAGACCCCAGCATGTTAGATCAGGCCCCAACCGTTCTTCCATCATCACACTCAACACTGGTGTACCACAGGGCTGTGTGCTCAGCCCATTCCTCTACTCCCTCTTCACCCATGACTGCAGGCCTATGTATGGATCCAATTCCATCATAAAGTTCGCAGATGACACCACGGTGATCGGACTCATCAGGGACAACGATGAGTCACATTACAGGGCAGAGGTTGAGCACTTGGCTACTTGGTGCGCTGACAATAACCTGCTCCTTAACACCAGCAAAACCAAGGAGCTTATAGTGGACTACAGGAAGGAGAGGGGAGAGACACTTGACCCCATCCATATCAATGGCATAGCTGTTGAACATGTCCCCAGCTTCAAATTCCTGGGGACCCACATCTCGGAGGATCTGTCCTGGTCAGTTAACACCACCAGCCTGATCAAGAAGGCCCATCAGCGCCTCTTCTTCTTGAGGACACTGAAGAAGAACCATCTGTCAACTGACATCCTGGGCAACTTCTACTGCTGCATGATAGAGAGCACCCTGACCAACTGTGTCACAATCTGGTATGGGAGCTGCTCTGTTGCTGACCGTAAGGCGCTGCAGCGGGTGGTGAAAACCGCCCAACGCATCACAGGGACTCCACTTCCAGTTATAGAGGACGTCTACAGGAAAAGATGTCTGCGCCGGGCACACAGCATTCTTAAGGACTCCAACCATCCTGCTCATGGACTGTTTCAGCTTCTCCCCTCCGGAAGGCGTTTCAGAAGCCTTCGGACTAGAACCAGCAGGTTTAGGAACAGTTTCTTTCCAACAGCTGTCACGTTATTGAACTTAGTTCCCCGCTGACTCTCTTACCATCATCTCTTACTATCCTCACCTGTACATAACTGCCCACCTAACTTATTGTACATTATTTGCACATAACAGTACTCTTAACTTTCTGCACTGCTGCATATATTTGCTTAAATTGCACACACTGTCAATTACTGTATATATTGCACTGCTGTCCTTTGCACTTCTGACTGGATGCTAAACTGTGTTTCGTTACCTTGTATTCATACATGTGTAATGCCAATAAAGTTGAATCTAATCTAATCTAATGCAGTTGCACGGTGTTCGCTGTTCATCCACATTTTATGGGAATCATTACTCCTCACAGGTAATTGCCTCTTGCTCACCAAATTTATTCACAATGATCCTCAGGTGGCTCTGCATCCAAGTTGTGTTCAAGTTCAAATGTCTGAATATCTGGACACTAGTGAGTTTTAGAAAAATTGCTACTCCTACACAATTGCCCCGATCATCACTAAGCTTACACACAATGATCCTCAGGTGGGTTTTCATCCAGGTTGTGTTCAAGGTCATTGCCAAAGGTCAGTCGATCTGGGGATTTATATGATTTTAGAAAAATCCCGACTCCTAGGGAATTTCCTTGCTTCTCACAAAACTCAGTCACAACAATCCTCGCGTAGATCTGCATCCAGGTTGAGGTCAAGCGTGTGATTTCGTCAGGCCGGAATGATCTACTTCGTCATTGACGATCTAGTTATTGGATGCAACTGTGTCTAGTTGTCATGACAATGCTTGTGTTGGTAACCCTGAACAGTAGTTAGCAAACATGCTACTCACCCTCAGGTGTTTTCTTCAGCTGTGGACACATCGATAACTGCACTTTAATTTGAAACTGGGGAAGTCTCCATCATATTAGTTGGTGAACTAGTTTAGTGTGTCTCGGTTTGTAGAAACAGGACCTAAACGCGAGTCTTGAAGTTTACTGTTTGTATTATGAGCTGTCAAGGCAAGACGCAGCTCGAGGGTTGAAACATAAGAACTAGACAGGCTTGGAAAAACAAACTCAAAGGCAGGCAGGACAAGGCTCAAGGTTAAACAGAACAACACAGGATACATGCAGGACGGAAGCGTGTTGTTCAGGCAGTATGACATGAGGAACCCGTGTGGGGCAAAGGCAGACACTGACATAAATAGACGAGGAGTAATCATGACAACACGGAACAGGTGGGGAGGCTAATCATGGCTAACAGCTGACACATAGGGAAAACGGTGACAACTGGGATGAACAGACAATCACAGACAGGGGATACACATGAAACATAGTGACAATGATCCAGGGGAGACAAGACCATGAAAACCAAGACAATAATAACCATCTGAGAACCGAGCAGGGACAAATTCTACAGAACACAAATGCAGACAAAATAAAAATGAAAACCAAGGATGTAAGACAGAAAACTAAATAAATCAAGGTGAGGACATGAGCTGAGGCCCATGTTCTGGTGACAAGGAATACAATAAATAAATCTTGGTGGGGACATGGGGTCCAGCCCACAGCCTGACAGTTCCCCCCACTTAAGGGGTGGCTTCCAGATGACCCTCATACAAATAACAAAAAAAACTCTCCCAGGGTGGGTGGTGGGGGCGTAAGGCCAGGCGGCCGAAACAACCGCCCCCCAAGAGTCCAAAGCAAACAACACAGTTTGTGGGGCACAGAAAGTCCATGACCGCAACACAAACCACAGCAGGTCAGGAGGCCCACCCAAGTCTAAGGGACTCCGAACCGGAGAACAAGGTGGGTCGAGGGCCTACCCCAGTCCATGGATCCGCCCCCAGACTGGAATGCAGGGTAGATCAGGCGGCCTGCCATTGGCCTTAGGCCAAAGAACCACAGCGCAAGGTGGAACAGCGGCTGCAGGAGCACAGTGCTCGCCAAACACAAGGGAGCTCTATGCTCTGTGAAAAGTGACTGCAGTATGCTGACCTCAAGAGCCGACGGCAGAGGCGCGCTGGCCCCAGGAACAGATAACGGAGGCACGGCGGCCTCTGGAGCAGATGATGGAGGCTCAACGGCAAACGGTAGTGCTGGCTGATTAGCATTAGCTCAGATACAGCTACCTGGAGAACCATCCCCGACACAGCCACCTTTGGCGGGGGAAAGGAACCATGAGTCAGATGGCCACCCAGTGAAGATGCAGGTGTGATGACGGGTTGAGCAGCAGGTATGATGGCGGGCAAAGGAGCCGCTGCTGGTAACACATCCCACGACGAGGCAGCTGCTGGTTGGACCTCAGATGTGGGGCTCGGGCATAAGGAGAACGGAGACACAGATGAGGCAGGGAGGATGAAAACAACAGCAGAGGTAACAGCAGAGAGCGGTGGAGACCACTCAGCAGTGATGGTAGGTAGCTGTCACTGAGCCCTCTCCCCGGGGATAAGGCAAGCCCTTTTATTTGTAGGTGGTAAAAAAATGAGAAGGTACTTGCCATTGTTCCTGTTCTGCTGTCGCTGAGACGTCAGACGATCCCTCCCTGGATATGACGGGGATCGTCTGACAAGGCGCCGCTGCATGGTGGTGTGGTGGAGTGTCGAGGGAGGAGGACACAGAGGCCTAGAGCGCCTCCGCTGGAGATGAAAAGTTGGGCCATTGTATCCGTCGGCACCACCGCGAGCCACGTCCTCCACCTCGTGTTGGTCCCCCTTCCCACTGCTCTTCTCAAATCGCCAGCGATGGCTTCACCATCCCCTGGAGCATCTGCTGTAAATTGGGAACGGAGCGCAGGAGTCCGTTGAGCTGGGGGTACTGTTGCAGGGAGGGGAAACCCTCAATGAGCTGCTCAACACTCGTGAGGCAGCTGAGAGCCTTTTCTGGTGTGCAGGAGATGTAGGCGTCCTCAATGAAGGAAGCAACACATACTTCCTTCTCATCGAGGCCCATTTTAAGTCCGCTGGGTCCATGGGACAGGTTCCTTCTGTCATGGTTTGTAGAAACAGGACTCAAATGTGAGACTTGAAGTTTACAGTTTTTAGTATGAGCTGTCAAGGCAAGACACAGCTCGAGGGTTGAAACATAAGCATTCGACAGGCTTGGCAAAAATAAACTGAAAGGCAGGCAAGACAAGGATCAAGGTTAAACAGAACAATGCAGGATACAGGCAGGACGGAAGCGTGTTGTTCATGCAGTATGACGTGAGGAATCCATGCGGGGCAGACAGGCACTGACATAAATAGACGAGGGGTAATCATGACAACACAGAACAGGCAGGGAGACTAATCATGGCTAACAGCTGACACATAGGGAAACGTGACAACTGGGATGAACAGACAATCACAGACAGGGGATACACATGAAACATAATGACAATGAACCGGGGAGACAAGATCGTGAAAACCAAGACAATAATAATAATAGTAATAGTAATAATTATAAGCAACTGAGAACCAAGCAGGGATAAATCCTACAGAACACAAATGCAGACATAAATGTGTGTGTGTATATATATATTTTATAGTAATATGTACATATGTATATTAGCTGCTCTTGCTTGCTTGTTTTTTTTCTTGCCTTCTGATTGTTGCTCTGAGTGTTGCTATCCCTGTGCTGTTGCAATCCTGGAATTTCCCCGTTGTGGGACTAATAAAGGCTTATCTTATCTTATAATAATAAAAATGAAAACCAAGGATGCAAGACAAAAAACTAATCTATAACAAATCAAGGTGAGGATGTGAGCTGAGGCCCATATTCTGGTGACAAGGAATACAATAAATAAATCAAGGTGAGGACATGGGGTCTAGCCCACATTCTGTCATAGTGAGGCTAGTGGCTTAACTTCCTGTGTTTGATGTGACAGTCTGAACTTTTCTGAAAACTACTTTCATACTCTAAACAAACTGGACCAAGGTTCAGTTTTATCTGGACTGAGACCTCCAGGGATGAAAATCCTCCGCGGATCCGCGGAATTCCTCGGATTTGATTATGTCTAGGGTCATTCTCGTGAATCGTCTAAATTCGAGGAGAAAATTTTAGGGGTGGTGGTGAGGTCTGTTATGAGCGGCAAGTCGTATTTTCGATCGGCTGCTAAAATCCACCACGCAGAACGCGCTACCCAGCGAGATCAGTAATGTAATGTAACAAGGCCACTGATTGGCTGATACTTATTGAAGCAACCAGTCGGCGATTTTGTTATTCCTTTGTCATATCCAATACGCGGAGCGAAATGCAAATGGCGGACAGTTCAGTCAACCAAGTTTTCATGATTTCGTGAAAATGGTGAACCTAAAACTCACGAAAGACAACAAAGCAAGAATTTTAGAAATCGACAAAGGGATAAGGAACAGTTTCGTTGGGAATGGATCGAAAAAACTGTCAATGACTGTAAAGATTGGTAAAAATACCGAAGTTGTGGTTGAAAAAATGGCTGACTTCATAGCGAAATGCGAAGTACCAGGGAAAGCCCAGTGTGTTTATTGTAACGATTTCTGGAGTTATGGATCTCGTGGTTGTGTTGCCTTAGTTGAACACTGTTCAAAACATCTCAAAATTGTGGCAACAAGGAGATCGAACTACTCGCTCGTGCTGCGTTGAAAACGATCGATGGACATGGTCAAATTCAGATGCCAGTCAATCAAAGTTCATCACAATCGGCCCCGATTACAGCAATTAGTGATCGGAAGACACATTCCGAGGTAAGATTTTTTTCTCGTTATAAGTAATGTACTTGAGAATTTTCGCGTAATGAATTTGTTATGAAATAGCATGTGTAAGTTGTGACGTCATGCCTGTTTTGAAACACTAATTGCATTTGAATGCTGATTATCGATTGTTAATAGATAAATGTTATTACATATTTTCTCACAATTTGAAATGCAATCTAAGAATTTTGAATATAATTTATCATTTTTTGGTTCACTAGGAGGCGTTACATAATGCATGTGTAAGTTTTTTTGTCATGTGGTGATGGGTTGCCTTTCCTAAGATATCTTTGCTTTTATTAGTAAACGTAATTTCTTCATGGTCATTGCATAAAAATATTAAACATCTTTTAGGTTTTACTTACTTTCTTAGATTATCTTTCAAATATTAAAATATACTAATATGCAACTTTTTTTATATTCCTAGTAACACTAACAAATGCACAAATTAATAAATCAAAATGTTTGCAGAATGTCAGTATATTTTAATAAATGTGTGATGGACTTGGTGATGGAATTTTGTTAATATTTATAATTTATTTTACTTGGTTAAATTATTTTGTCTGTTCTAGAACTATGTAAATGTAATTCTGTGTCAGTTCTAAACATATTAAATAGTAGTAAAATATAATTTAGTATTATTACATCAACATACCATTCAGATATCATAAATTTACACATGTGATGCAGCAGCAGATTAAAAAGGTAAACTATAAATGCATTTGTACTTACTTCTAACTTTAAATATAAGACCACATTTGAGCATTCTAAAACACCAGATTTCGTTAGCCTGCATCCCCCAACACCCCCGGCTTAGTTTCCTCTTTTTTTCCCAAACCCCATTCTCATCCCTGGACCTCCTCTTTTTGCTGAACAAATTTCACCTCTGGTATGGACTGTGGTTTGGGGGAAGTTTCACACCTGAAGCTTTAGTCCAAATCAAACTGAAAAGTCCACAAGTCTGGGCCAAACAGGTTAAGTGTGAAAGCACCCTTAGTTATTATGCAATTTAAGATTAATAGCTCAAGCTATGGAGGAACCACAGTCAAAACAATTGTAGGAGCCTTTTGTTTTGTTGGACTGAAGTCCACAAGGTCCATGTTTTGTTTTTAAACTAAAACATCAACAACCTTTTCAAAAGATTAATATTACTTATTTACTGGTGAAGATGGAGTAGTTATTTTACTATATGATAATTCTGTATGATGTCTAAACATGTGGGTAGCACATTCAGTTATGAGTTTTAAATTGAGAAATGCAAATTCTGTGATATTAAAAGCAGTTACAGTAATGTGAAATAGATAAGCACACTTACTTGAACAGCTGTCACTGCCCAATTCTGTCAGTCCAACTTCCCATCCTGCTGTCAAGAAACAGCAGCAAACCCTGATTATCAGTCACTGCAGTAATGGTGGCGAACAAAGTGGCGTGACCCACAAATGGGTTGCTGACTTGTGCACTGCACAGTGTTTAACATTGTTGTACATGTGTGAAATGACAATAAGCCCATTCTGTTCTATATTCCACTCACCGTGATGCTTAGTAACAGTTAAGTGTGGGCACAGTCAGGAGGGACTTTTTCTTCCCTCTTGCAGACCAGCAGGAAATGAGACCAAATAATGCAAGCTGAATTGTTCATTTTGGGTCTGATTTTTACAGAAAGGCTTTGAACTGCCAGAAATCACCTGAGCTTTGACCTTCAGCTCCATAAGGTGGACAAGTGGGGAAAAGCCTGATTTATCTGACTGGGCCCTGCTGCTGGCTCATGAATATTTAAGACTGTTGCAAATCAGGGCACCGCCAGGTCAACACATCTGCATTGTGTAATCAAAATTGCAGCTAGCTCCAGTTTAGGTTTTGTCTCATCTCCCATTCTGATTGGGGTAAAAGGCTGTTTTAGGTTACAAATTCAATTCAGTTCAATTCATTTCAATTCAACTTTATTTCTCTCTTTATTATCTCATAGTGCTATGAGATGACTGTTGTTGTGAAATGGCGCTATATATGAATGAATGAATGAATGAATTCATTCATTCATTCATTCATATATAGCGCCATTTCACAACAACAGTCATCTCATAGCACTATCAACTGTAGGGGGAACCCCCACAGTTGCAGAAAGACCCCAGCAATCAGGCGATCCCCTGTGAGCAAGCACTTGGCGACGGTGGAGAGGAAAAACTCGCTTTTAACAGGAAGAAACCTCCAGCAGAACCAGGCTCAGGGAGGGGCAGTCATCTGCTGCGACTGGCTGGGGGGTGAGGGGATAGAGAAGATGAAAAGAGCAGACATGTAGAGAGCAAACAGCACGATGGGGACTCAATCTATGGGAGAGAACAAACAAATGTTAATGACCAGCAAAAAAAAAAAATATTGAGAGTGAGGAAAGGAGTGAGGCCCAGTGCATTACTGGAGGTCCCCCGGCTGACTAAACCTATTAGCAGCATAACTAAGCGAGGGTTCAGAAACACATGATCCCTCCCTAATTGTAGGCCATATCAAAAAGGTAGGTTTTAGCCCTATTCTTAAAAACAGAGATCGAGTCTGACTCCCGAATCCAGATTGGCAGCTGGTTCCACAGGAGAGGAGCTTGATAACTGAAGGCTCTGCCTCCCATTGTACTTTTGGAGGTTCTAGGTATTACAAGTAATCCTGCATTTTGGGAGCGTAGTGCTCTGTTAGGATAATACGGTAGTATCAGATCTTTTAAATAAAAAGAAGCCTGATTGTTTAGAGCTTTGTAAGTAAGAAGAAGGATTTTAAACTTAATTCTAAACTCTATGGGAAGCCAATGAAGGGAGGCCAGAACCGGAGAGATATGATCTCTCTTTCTAGTACCTGTTAAAACTCTTGCTGCAGCATTTTGGATCAGCTGAAGACTTTTTAAAGATGTCTTAGGACATCCTGATAATAAAGAATTACAATAATCTAATCTCGAGCTAACAGAAGCGTGGATCAGTTTCTCAGCATCACTCTGAGACAAGATGCTCCTAATCTTGGCAATATTATGCAAATGATAGAAGGCAGTCTTAGAAACAAATTTAATATGTGAATTGAAGGACAAATCCTGATCAAAAATAATTTCAAGGTTCCTCACAGAGCTATTAAGAGAAAGAGTAACCGCATCCAAACTGAAAGTTTGATTTACACAGGAAAAAAGCATTGGACACATTAGAAAAAGGAGGACACAAAGGTATGGTAAGGCAATGAATCATCTGAAATCAATAAGTTGTTTGAAAAATTGTTCTACCTCCTAATCTTTGGGGGGAAAGGTACTTCATGAGTGGCTATAAAAAGGTTTTTTGCTACCAAGGTGTCATACAAGAAACATCTCATGGTGGCTAAAAGCCAAGAGCTCTCCAAAGACCTTCACAACCTGATTGTTGCAAAACACACTGATGGATTTGGTTACAGATGTATATCAAAACTTCTGAATCTTCCTGTAAGCACCATCGGGGCCATTATCCATATGTGGAAGGAATTCGACCATCAACTGGCCATGCACATGAGCTCCTCACAAGAGAAGGGAGTCAGAAGGGTAGTCCAAAGAGTAAGCCAAGAGCTAAGGACAACTCAGAAAGAGCTCCAGAAAGACTTGGAGTCAGCAGGTACAATTGTGACAGAGAAAACAATAGCTTGAAGCTTGTCCAAAACTAGCTAAGGAGAATTTGAACAAGTCTATGAAATACTGGTAGAATGTAGTGTGGTCAGATGAGACTAAAATTAGAAAATAGATATTTTTGGCTGTCATACTACACAGCATGTTTGGTGTTTGATGGAGAAAAGCATACTGCACCCCCCCCCCCCAAAAAAAAGAAAAAAAAAAAAGAAAAAATGCTGCTCCAACACTGAAGTTTGGAGATGGAAGTATCATGGTGCAGGGTTGCTGCTCATCTCATGGCACTGGCAGACTTTATATAAATAAAGGAGCCATGTACTGGAATATTCTTAAAATTATCTGCTTCCATCCACCAGGATGATGACGATGATACACAGATGGACAATCAAGCAGGACAATGGCAACTCTGGTTTACAACAAAGAAAATCGAGTTGTTAGAATGGCCCAGTCAGTCACCTGACTTAACTCCAATTAAAAGCAAGATTCACAAGAGACTCTCTGGGAATCTTCAGGATTTAAAGACAGTCTGTTTAGAAGAATGGGCTAAACTCCAACCTGAGCACTGTGGGAGATTAGTTTCTCCATACAAGAAGTGCCCTGGAGCCGTCATTCCAAATAAAGGCTTCTCCACTAAGCACTGAGTAATTTCTTGGGTGACAACTTCACTTTTACTTGAGAAATTAATATAAGGAATCACGGCTACTCCACCAGTAGCCGGTTGTAGTCGATCATGGGAAAATCTGAACATAATTGTGCTGACAGACAGTCCCGGGATAATATTTGTGCTTATTTGACAACTGCTGCTTTAAATTTACTGTAAATTCAAACTGTGACAGTAAAAGTACGAAGCAGAGGCAGGAGGGAGGGCGCTTTGATGTCACTGTATGTAGCAGCAACAGCAGCACTAAAGTGGCTGCTCGGTCTGATGCTTAAAGGCAAAGCAGAAATGTCTCCTACACGCCCAAAAGTGGAAAAAGAAAATATAAGTGAGTACAGTTCACGGCTTTGAATGCACTTCTCCCTGCTTCCACTGTGCTGCTTCTCCTAATTATGCCAAACCATTCTGCTGACAGACTGAAAGTGCACACTGACACCCAATCAGGACTCCACATTTCACTCCCCCCCCCCCACTCTCTCCTTTTTAACCACCAGTATATTAAACCAGAAATCTGGTGGCTGATTTTCAAAGAGGCTCTGATTAAACCCAGGAAATGGGACATGATTTCCCATTTAAAATTCATAACAGGCTAACTCTTAAGTAATTTAAATTCTCTCTGCCATTGGAAGCAGTTTGTATCTGCATCAGATTGGATAAATTTCAACTTAACAGCATCAGTTCTTTTCATTTCGATTTGAGAGACAGCAAGCTCAGGCAGAGGACCCCTGTGGACCGATGTGAGAGTGCTCTCTCTGAAAGGAACCCCCACCCCCTCCGTCTTCAAAAATGTACTGCTGCTTCTAATTCAATTTGCTTGACCTTCTGGGGCTTTCTAATTGAAAAGGGATTGTTCATGAGAAATGGTTATGTGTGTGTTAAGAGTTGAAAGTATGGGTTTCACTAACACTAACCAGAGTGGTGGCCTAGAGGTAGAGCATCCACCCCACAACAGGGAGGTCAGGGTTCAAGTCCCAGTCGGGTCAGGCCAAAGACCATATAAAAATGGAGCTTCCTGCCATCCAGCTTGGTGCGCAGCACAAATGGAATGGAGGAGGGAAATGTGTGGGAGTGGCAGTGGCTCAGGAGGTAGAGGGGATTGTCCAGTAACTGGAGGGTTGGCAGTTCGAATCCTGCTCTCCCCAGCCATCCTGCTGTTGTGTCCCTGGGCAAGACACTTGACCCACCTTGTCTCCAGTGTCCATGACACTGGGTATGAATGTGTATAAATGTTCAGTAGTGGTCGGAGAACCAGAGTGGTGGCCTAGTTGGTAGTGCATCCGCCCCACAACCGGGAGGTTGTGGGTTCAAATCCCAGCCAGGTCATACGAAAGACCATGTAAGAATGGTACTTTCTGCCTTCTATGTTGGTGCTCAGCATAATAGAATGGGGAGAGGAAAGTTAACGCACAGAGCTACCAAAGGACTGACCTCCTACTGTAGCTTTCACTGCTTATAGTAGCTGTGTGGCCTAGAGTCAGAGAAACGGAGATAGGCACCACACCACATATGCCACATTTCCACTATATAGTTCTGCTCTACTCTTTTCTTTTCTTTTTTACTTGTTTCTCCCACGGCTGCGCCTCCATCAAAACCGCGGAAAGCCGAGTATTGCTGGGGGTGGGCGGGATTGAGGTGGCGCTACACTCTGCTGACGTAGTAAAGGACGCGACCGACTCCTCCACAACAAAGAAAAAAATAGCGGATTACGAGCAGAGGATTTCCACGGTGGTCACTATTCTTCTGTGGGTTTTTAACACAATGAATATCTTTAACGAGACAAGAGAATTTTACAGGAGAAGACGACGTGGATTGAGACAACACACGTTGGAGCAGGAGAGGAGAATAGCGGTTGCCCAGGAGGAATCTGAAGCAGCTGCATATGAAGCAGAGATCATTCAGAGATCATTTCATTTGTTCAGTGTTCATGTGCATACATATGTCAAACGTGTTTTTTAAATAAAATGTTGTGCACTTTTAAACTACGTCGCCTCTGTTGTTCAAAACGGTTAAATGTTAACAGACGGTTAATTAAATGCTGAAACACCGGAGTAATTTAAAATAATGCAGAAGCTTAATCCTAAACCCCTTTAACTTACCAAATAATTTATAATATTATAAAAAAGCCAATCCAAATCTAGACCTATTTTGTGTATTGTGTAATAATGATACACTGATGATAAACTGACTTCCCAAAAAAAGCAGCAGCTAGACAACGCACTTTTGGTCTGATGGAATTGCCAATTGACCTTGGAATTATATGTGGAAACTTGTTATACTTCCAGTTAACTTTAACTTACAAAATAATTAAAAATATTATAAAAAAGCCAATCCAAATCTAGGCCCATTTTTTGTATTGTGTATCATTTGAGTATCATTGTACAATCTATTGTTCTTTATAAGGGTTATCTGTTCAGTGGTGGCTAATTACACACTAAAACAACGTAGAAAATGACTGCAAAGAAAATGCTGCAGCTAGACAACTCACTTTTGGTTTGATGGAATTGCCAATTGACCTTGGAATTATATGTGGAAACTTGTTATACTTCCAGTTAACTTTAACTTACCAAATAATTTATAATATTATAAAAAAGCCAATCCAAATCTAGGCCCATTGTGTATCATTTGAGTATCATTTTTCCCATCTATTGTTATTTATAACGGTTATCTGTTCAGTGGTGGCTAATTACACACTAAAACAACGTAGAAATGACTCTAAAAAAAATGCTGCAGCTAGACAACTCACTTTTGGTTTGATGGAATTGCCAATGAACCTAGAAATTTTATGATGAAACTTTTTTTAATCCTACTAAATACTGTGACATTGTCACACTGCCCAACACCAAATTATACTTTTCTTTTTCAAACCAAAGATCACTATGGATCTATTGAATCACAATAGCATAAGTTTATCATATTCATGTCAACGTTTACAACATCGAAAATGTTATATTTGGGTTTACATGTATGGGTATTTTCGCTTTATATTATACTAGACTGCTTATAATTTATTGGAATTCTCAGAATTTGGAATGCCGATATAACATTCAATTCACATACTTAAAAACTGTACCCAATGTAGAGCAATGGATACAGCAGTGGTAATATTTATTAAATTTAACAATAACAATTACATTACCATTAAAAATCTTGACACCTTTATGGCTGAACAGCAGGATTAGGGTCATATGAGGTAATGGAATGTGTATGTAATTATTCGCCTTTATCATCCAGTGTTATAATATACAAACCACACTTTTATCCAAAAGACTAACATTTTATTACATTACAAATATTACCAAAACATGTTTACAAATGGGGAGCTTTCAGTACTTCAACCAGACTGCCAAAATGGTTTACGAAGGCTCCGTGGAAGGAAGTCGTCTCTATCAGCTCATCCCTTCTTAATGCGGCTTCCTGCTCATGGGCTAACTGCAGGTGTCTTTCGCGCTGTTCGTGCTGCCGTTGATGCTGTTCGAGCATCCTTTCATGGATCCGCATCTCCTCAGCATGATTCTGGGCCATCAGTGATGCAAGGTCTGCAGTGTTGTTGCTTTTCAGCTTGCCTATATGAAAGACAGAAGTCATTGTATTTAGATAACACCGGATCAAAACATGTCAAAAAAAATATTATGGAATTAAACTGTTGAAAGCCTGTGGTGGGATGCTTCGTTGCTGTATTTAAGCTCAACTGTCATGTTGTTGCCCCTCAGTAGAGTGGACTATATGCAACTTCTGTGGTGATGTGGTTAGGCCCCCCTTCATTTCAAAAAGGATTAATTGTAAAAAGTATTTTGATTTAATGGGTTATTTTTAAAAGAATTTCTTTGTACTGTGGCCTCATAAATCAGAATGGGTTAACAGTGTTAGCTGACTTGAAGAATTTCAATCAAGCATGTTGATTTGAAGTCGGTACATGTGCTCTTTTTTTTTTTGTGAAAATACAACAGTATTTCCACCACCAACACACCTATAACACTGGGCCACTGTGGCTATGAACACCCCTGAATCTAGTATTTTTATAAACGTAGAAAGACATTTTAAATTCCTTATTATGCGTCTATAGAAAATAACAATCACATATAAAAACAACCGGGTGGTAATTTTCAGTTTGTTGTGCCTTACCAGCACTTGACCGAGAGATGCTGGATAGTGATGGAGCTGGCAGTCCAGTGAGGCGGACCCCTGGGATTTGAAAACTGTGTATAGAAGGAAAAAACACACAATAAAGCTCACAAACAAAGTGCAACATGTACCGCAAACACAAAACTTTTTAACCAGAATACAATAAGCTTACGTCAGCGTTTTGTTCACGTGAATACTGAAATAAAAGCGCGATTCAGCAGCTTGATGCGAGGTAACAACAAGGTACAGAGGTAGCTAGCTATTAGTGGGCTAGCCATCACCACAATTGCCCACAATCAAACAACTTTCTTTATTGCTTAAATAAAGTGCGCTTTTGACCGAAAGGCAAGAAGACGGACAATAACAAAACAACACTCACCGTCACCGTTTTCCAATTGCGTGGCCGTGTCGAGTCCAAATTCTCTGCCATTGCTAGCAGGCCGGACACTTCCTGGTATATTTTTTCATTGCGAGTTGCCCCACCAACTCGCTCTGGATGTAGTCATCGGCTACGAGGGACAGAAAAATCCGCACCTCCTCGTTTGTTCATGGAATAAACTTGTGCGTGGACATCGTTATATGAGAACACAATTGTGAATCCAGTCACCTCGGTTACTCGCTGAAATTACAAATGGCGGTCATGTAGCTTCAACAGAAAACAGAAAACGGACGCGTTTTGTGACGTTACGCCCTGACCAATCAGCGTTTAGCAGTCGATTGACGTCAAATCACACCTCGCTTTTCGCTCGGCTATACCCTGCCTCTGAACAGGCACGAAAATCGTAACGGTTAAACCGTGAGGACTTGGGTGGAAATGGCGAAAAACCGAACCAAGTAAAAAAAAGTAAAGCCCAGGTGATACTGGTGGAAATGGGGCTATAGTGTCCCACATGCTGTGGAAGGGATTAATTTAACTAGTGGTCGGAGAGATCGTTGGCATGGATTGGCAGCTATGTTTCTGTCACTCTGCCCCAGGGCAGCTGTGGCTACAGAATTAGCTTACCACTACCATTGTCTGTGGAGTGAATGAATAATGTATCCATTGTAAAGCATCTTTAAGTGTTTGTGAAAAGCGCTATATAAATCTGATGGATTATTAACAATGTGAAAGGTTTTCTTCTCATGCTTGTCTGCTGGAGAATAAACTGTATGAATCCGTTCATCTCTGTCTATTACTGCCTTGCTCCACACATCTGCCTCACTCTTTGTCTTATTCGCAGTGTTGTTGTTGTCGCTGTGTGGTGCATGGGTACATATAGTATGTACATGCACTGCACTTTACTTGTGTAATAAATACCTGAATGTTTTGTATTATGTTTTACAGTGTTTAACATATGCACTTCATATAATTTTTATTACAAATGTCTTTTTCGTGTATCTTGGATTGCTTATGTATTTGCGTGACCTGCCAAGGGACTACAGATGTAATCTAGCAGTTTTGCTAAATCTGGCATATTAACCTCTGCCAAGGGAGGAGGTGATGTTTTTAGTGGTGTTTGTTGATTTGTCTGTCTGTCTTTTAGCAACATTACTCAAAAAGTTAAGAACGGATTTTGATTAAATTTTCAGGAAAGGTGTGTAATGGCATGGGGAACAGATGATTAGATTTTGGTGATGATCTGAGAATGCATTCCTCAGCCAAGGATCTTATCTTCTCACGGTGTGTTAGCAACAACACTCCAAAACTAGTGGATAGACTTTGATGCAATTTTCACCAGAAATAGCTCTAGGCCTACACACAAACCCATAACATTTTGGAGGTGATCCATGAGGGATTGAAGGAGTCTTGGAGGAGGTATGCGCTCTCTGAGTGCTTTTCTAGTTACATTTGTATTAATGTTTATTAATATGCAATGTCCCTTTCAATAAACATTAAATAAATAAATTTACTCCATTTCTTACCAATGAGCTGCTGTTAAACTGATTAAGTGCAGCATGGAATTTTGGGTTTGGATGAATGGATGCTAGGCCGTTTCTGGCTATAGGGCAGAGTACACAAATGCAATGGGTTCCTCTGCAATGCTACAAGTTCACCCTCAATTTTTAAAAACTAAGAAATGTCTTGTCTATACTGTAACAACTTTTTCCTGTCTGAATTGATTGCATCTTGTGGCTATGGCACACGTGTAAAGTGTGTTTGACCTCTGATCGGAGGGTCGGTAGTTCAATTCCTGCACTTTGCATGGCAATGTGTTTGAGCCAAACACTGAACCCCGAGTTGTTTCTGGTGGGTCAGGCCAGCGCCTTGCTGCTCCACCGCCATCAGTGTGTGAATATGTAGACAGCCAAACCTGTAAAGTGCTTTGGTCATGCAGGGATGAGAAAAAAGCACTATATACACTACCGTTCAAAAGTTTGGGGTCACCCAGACAATTATTTTGTGTTTTCCATGAAAAGTCGCACTTATTTACCACCATGAGTTGTAAAATGAATAGAAAATATAGTCAAGACATTGACAAGGTTAGAAATAATGATTTGTATTTGAAATAATAATTTTTTCCTTCAAACTTTGCCTTCATCAAAGAATCCTCCATTTGCAGCAATTACAGCATTGCAGACCTAACATGATTGCACAAGGGTTTTCTAATCATCCATTAGCCTTCCGACGCAATGAGCAAACACATTGTACCATTAGAACACTGGAGTGATAGTTGCTGGAAATGGGCCTCTATACACCTATGTAGATACTGCACCAAAAACCAGACATTTGCAGCTAGAATAGTCATTTACCACATTATCAATGTATAGAGTGTATTTCTGATTAGTTTAAAGTTATCTTCATTGAAAAAAGTGCTTTTCTTTCAAAAATAAGGAAATTTCTAAGTGACCCCAAACTTTTGAACGGTAGTGTAAGTGAACACCATTTAGGTGGACTTATCATTTTTTTCTCCTTTCGGCTGCTCCGATTTTAAGGGTCACAATAACAGATCATCTGCTTCCATTTTACGCTGAACTCCTTCCTGGCCCAAGCCTCCCCAATTACCCAGGCACAAGGAGTACACTGGCTTGTGCTCCCCCCTATAGCTGGGTATGCAAACTTTCTGCATTCTGTTATGTTGAGTTTGAAGCTATAAGGTGGAAAGTACCACTTTTATCTGATTTTTGGCATGACCCAGCTGGAGTGTGAAACCACAACCTCCTGCATAGGGGGTGGATGCTCTGTCACAAGGCCACCACTCTGGTTGGTGAATCAGTGAATCATAGTTGTCATAACTCAGGAAATATTTCTTTATAGGATACAACTATTGAGTAAGAGGAGCCTCCTGTGGGCTAGTGGTGAACAGGATGGTAGATGCGCATATGTCTCTCCCCTGTTCTCCGCCCCATTTCCTGTCAATCTTCACCATCTCTAACAATTAAATGTAAAAAAACGCCCCAAAACAATCTTAGATTAAATCAGAGGATATATTAAATGGTAAATGACGTTCACTAATATAGTGCTTTTTCTCAGATGACCAAAGCGCTTGACAGATCCTGCTATCCACCATTCCGCCTCAGGTGATTCTGCTCGATCCGCTCCACAAATCTGTCTAAGATTTTGACATGAAACTGTAAGATAATGAAAGGTTTTGTTTGTAGAAAAAAGGGCATAAGATACCATTTTAGACAATGCACTGTAGATTTTTTTTTTTCCACTTCCGGCGCCACACGAGTCGGCTGCCTTTTGCAACAGCGGCTCAATTCTGAGTCTTTTTTTCCCTTCCTCTCTCTTCTGATCCGGTGACAACTCTCTGATCCGGCACACCTTTCACTCCATATATATCACGGACACACAGATTGCCCCAAATGTCTCCCGAGCCGGTGGACGGAGTCACTGTTTATAGCAGGAGACGGTACAGCAGGGAAGAGCTGCTAGCACTCAACCGCCACCCGGTGCTAACGGAAAAATTCGACATACCGGGAGAACTGAGGCAAAAACGCCATGGGTGCCGTGCTGGAGTAAGGCGGAAGGCAAGAAATATAAGGTACAGACCCACTCTCCCATCCGTTGTTATGGGGAATGTACGATCGTTACTGGGAAAGGTAGATGAGCTAGCGGCTATCTCCCGCTACCATAGCATATACCGGGAGTGTAGCCTGTTTCTATTCACAGAGACTTGGCTAACTGAATTAGCAGCAGATGCTAACATTGAACTGGAGGGTTTCCACGCGATACGGGCAGACCGAACATCAGACAGTGGTAAAGCAAGGGGCGGTGGAGTGATAATGTATGTTAACAGCAACTGGTGCAGACCGGGACATATCACTGTTAAACAACAACACTGCAGCAAAGACATTGAGTTGCTAGCTGTTAGCATGCGGCTTACATATCTCCCGAGGGAATACTCACACGTGATCTGCATTGTTGTTTATGCAAATCCGACGGCGAACGCTGGGACAGCGCGTGACGTCATCCATTCAGTAACTGGCAGGCTGCAGACAGAACACCCAGATGCTCTTCTCCTCATCTCAGGCGATTTCAACCATGTTTCACTGTCTCCCATTCTACCCACGTTTACCCAGTATGTCACATGCCACACTAGAGACAATAAAACACTGGACTTATTCTACACAAACACTAAGGAGGCGTACACCTCATCACAACTCCCCCCACTCGGGAGATCGGATCACAACTTGGTTCATCTCCGGCCAGTGTACAAACCCCTTGTGCACAGACAACCTCCGGCCATGCGCACAGTGAAGTTATGGTCTGAGGAGGCAATGGACGCTCTAAAGGGCTGTTTTGAAACCACCGCCTGGGAGCAGCTCTGCAATCCACATGGTGAGGACATCGATGGCCTCACACACACCATCACGGACTACATCAGCTTCTGTGTGGACAACACTGTTCCCACCAAGACCATATGGTGTTGCTCAAACAACAAACCCTGGATCAACCCTGAGATAAAAACACTTCTGAGAGAGAAGAAGAGGATCTTCAGGTCGAGGAACAGGGAGATGCTGAAATCCGTACAGAGGGAGCTGAGGAGAAAGATCAGAGAAGGCAAGGACAGCTTCAGGAAGAAGATGGAGGACAAGCTGCAACAGAGCAACATCAGCGGGGTCTGAAGAAACCTTAAAACCATCTCTGGGCTCCAGAATACCTCCCCCCAGGCCACGGGGGGCAGAGAGTGGGCGAACAATCTGAATCTGTTTTTCAATAGGTTTGACCAACCGCCCTCCCCCCTGACTGCCCAACAACCACTGCTGCCTCTAAAGACATCAAGTCCTGCTGCCCACTCCCCACTCCACCAACACCCCCCCACTCCCAACACACAGCCCCCCAACCTGACCCTGACTAAGACCCAGGTGAGGACGGAGCTGAGGAAGATCAAGGCGAGGAAGGCGTCGGGACTGGACGGCATCAGCACAAAGCTCCTCAAGTCCTGTGCAGACCAGCTGTGTGGGATTGTGGAGTACATCTTCAGTCTGAGCCTGAAGCTGGGGAGGGTACCACAGCTGTGGAAAACATCTTGTGTGGTACCTGTACCAAAGACTTCCCACCCCAAAGATCTGAACAGCTACAGACCAGTGGCCTTGACGTCCCACATGATGAGGACCCTGGAGAGACTGCTCCTTGCTCACCTCCGCCCCCTGGTGGGACCAGCGATGGATCCACTCCAGTTCGCCTACCAGCATGGCATTGGGGTGGAGGATGCGGTGATCTTCCTCCTTCACCATTCTCTGTCCCACCTGGAGAAGCCCGGGAAAGCGGTGAGGATCATGTTCTTTGACTTCTCCAGTGCTTTCAACACCATCCAACCGATGATCCTGAAGGACAAGCTGCTGTGCGCAGGGGTGGACCAGCACCTGTCATCATGGATCCTGGACTACCTCACAAACCGGCCTCAGTTTGTGAGAACCCGGGACTGTGTGTCCAACATGATCATCGGTAGCACAGGGGCCCCCCAGGGAACGGTTTTGGCTCCCTTCCTGTTCACCCTTTATACTGCGGACTTCTCACACAACACAACACACTGCCATCTACAGAAGTTCTCTGATGACTCTGCGATTGTTGGCCTCATCTCCAACGGAGATGAAGCTGAGTACAGAGGGCTTATCCAGGACTTCGTGGACTGGTGCCATCGGAACTGCCTCCAGATCAACGCGAGGAAAACTAAGGAGCTGGTGGTAGACTGCCGCAGGCAAGGACAACCCCTCACAGCACCAGTAAATATACAGGGAACAGACATCAAGATGTTGACATCCTACAAGTACCTGGGTGTTCATCTGAACAATAAACTAGACTGAACACACAATACTGACGCACTCTACAAGAAGGGACAGCGCAGGCTGTTCCTACTGAGGAGACTCAGGTCTTTTGGTGTACAAGGGGCGCTGCTGAAGACATTCTATGACACGGTGGTGGCATCAGCCATCACTTTTGGAGTGGTCTGCTGGGGCAGTGGCATTACCGCAGTCGATAGGAAGAGACTGAACAAACTGATCAAGAAAGCTAGCTCTGTCCTGGGGCAGCACCTTGACCCAGTGGAGGAGATAGGAGAGAGAAGGATGGTGGCTAAACTGTCATCTCTGCTGGAGTCCGAGTTCCACCCTATGCAGGACATACTGAATGCACCGAGGAGCTCATTTAGCAGCAGACTACATCATCCTAGGTGCACAACCGAGAGGTTTCGCAGGTCCTTCCTACCTACGGCTGTCAGACTGTACAACCTAAGCAGGGCTGCTTGCAGAGATAGCAAAAAGACGTGACAACCTAATAGTTTTGAATGCAAAAGACGCAATAGACTTACACAGTGGTCCCCTCCGGTATACAACTAGGAAAATACCGGTCACTATGGAGGGTGAGAATATGTATGGGCACATAATCATACCATGTAGGATAACTAAGTAGACGGTTGTGCTGTTTCATTCCATCTAGCTACAATGCTCCGCATTGTGTGTATTTATATATTTACATATTTATTCCATCTAGCTACAATGCTCCGCACTGTGTGTTTATATATAAATATATATATATATATACGTATATATATATATATATATATATATATATATATATATATATATATATATATATTTATATATTTACTCCATCTAGCAACAATGCTCCACACTGTGTGTTTATATATTTACATATTTATTCCATCTAGCTACAATGCTCCGTACTGTGTTTATATATTCACATATTTATTCCATCTAGCTACAATGCTCCATACTGTGTTTATATATTCACATATTCATTCCATCGAGCTACAATGCTCCGTACTGTGTTTATATATTTATATATCTATCCCATCTAGCTACAATGCTCCGCACTGTGTGTCTATATATATATATATATATATATATATATATATATATATATATATATATATACTGTATATATATACTGTATATATTTATATTTATATGTACATATGTATACTTGCTGCTCTTTTTTTTCCTCTTGCCTTCTGATTGTTGCTCTGAGTGTTGCTATCCCTGTGCTGTTGCAATCCTGGAATTTCCCCATTGTGGGACTAATAAAGGCTTATCTTATCTTATCTTATTTGAGCTCCTCACATAGCCATTACCTTAACCCCTTGCACTCTGGTCAATTTCCCTAAAAACGCCTAAAAATAACATACCCAAAGTAAATCGAAAGCTGTTCTTCAACCCTTTGCAGCATCTTCATGGGGTTGGGCTCATTTAAAAGAAAACACTTTGAATTTTTTGGCACAACAGTCATAATCTCTCTAAGTGCTCCTGCCACTGAGTAACAGTCATCTAAACATACTGAACTTGAAGAAAATAAAGTTCGCCTGGGTGTTTTTTTTGGATACAAATGCTTGCAAATAACACACAACTGTCAGATCCGGGCTGGAAAATGCAACAGAAATGTAGAACCAAGTATTATCCAGCTGAGGTCAAAATTTTGTAACAATACCACAAAAAATGAATATATTACACAGCTTTTTTGTCAGGTTGCTCCCAGGCGTTTTTGAACTGTGCCAAATTGTGCCAAATGGCACAGTTTGGAAAAACGTCTGTAACTTTTGAATGCTTCAATATAGAAGTTTGATCTTGGGCTCTAATGAAAGGTGACACTCAGGGCTGTGTGTGTGGGGGGGTTGTTTATTCATTCATGAATGAATGAACAAACAAGCCCCCACACACAAAGAAGCATGCCACGTAAAAAATGTGTGGCTTTTTTATACAAGAAAAAATAACCTACAGTGCAATAAAAATTATACTAAAATATCTGTAATGTAGAGGCTAACAACTCCCCCCCCCCCCCGCTACAGAGGACGGACATCGTCCATCGCCACATGACGGACCGCGGGGCCCGTGCGCCACGGTCTACTACGCACAGTTGTACTAAAATATCTGCAATATATCTGCAATCCGCTACAGAGTAGCGGGGGGGGGACGACCGCCGTGCGCCGCGGTCCGTCATGTGGCGATGACGCACAGTTGCAATTTACTGATCGGTCAAAAGTCATTTTGATTACAATTTTCAGGGATAAAGAATAATTTAGCTTAAAACACTTACCTGTCCACAACAGCAGTGTCGCTGGCGAACATCTCTTCCTCATTGTCAGACAAACATGACGCTGGTCCGCTTGTTACGACTCGTGGTTCTGGTCACGCGACCCGGTCAAACCACGATTCCATTATTGCGGTTTTGCACTTCCATGATTGCGGTTTTGGCAAACGATTTTTCAAAACAAATAAGAACAGTAGTAAGAAAAAAACACTGGCAAATGCTACCGTCACACACAGCGGCTTACACAAAACAGATTTTACGCACGGGACGCACGCTTTCAATCGTCGAACTTCTCTGCTTCAATTGGCTTGCTGTATTCGCAGCCGTTGGTAGGCGGGTCCTTCTTGCTAGGTTTTCAGTCATTGGTTCTTCAAGGTTTCAGAAACCCAATTCAAGGCTCTTATTAGTCAAATGAGAGGTCAATCAAATCTAAACCAATCAAAGCACTCCTTTGGCTTTCTGTTCGCGGCTGTGTCTGTAGTGGAAGAACGGAAATGCAGCTTTTTTTTTTTTTCAGTGTGCGCTAGGACGCACAGTGTGCGTCCCTAGTGCACACGAGGGCGCACTAGTACGCAGAGATGTGACCGCCCGCGGTATCCCAGAGTGCAAGAGGTTAACCTTAACCTATCCCTTATTTTTCAAAATAAAACACAGACTTTGATCATCATTGCAGAGGAACATCAAATATTTTTTCTCTGCGGCTCGGTACCAAGTGGTCCTTGGACCACTAGTTGGGGACCAGGGTGTGTACATCTCGCGTCTCAGATAAAATAAATGAAATTCAACACTACATTAATATTTGACAAAAGTAAAGTGGTTGTATTTATTCAAAACACTCATTTACAGCAGCAGGGTTTAAAAAAGGCTCATATTGGAAGGGGGGGTATTTTTTTTATAGGGACGTTAGAGTTCAAACCCTTTAAATGAAGAAGGAACAAAAACTCCCTCCCCTCCTAACAAAAACGTAAAAAAATAAACTTGGGTCATAGGCGAGATGAACAGAAAGAAATTCAACCATTGTACAGAATGAAAATTCAAAGATTCAGAGATTTTTATTTGTCAATATTTCTATATGTACAGGACATACAGTAGAATTGAAATGCCTTTTCTCTCTCTCTTAGTGGTGTACACAATATACAAGACAAGAAGGAATGAGGGTGGAAAACAACAACAATCTATGTACAGTAATGCTACCCATAGTGCAAATAATGGTAAAAACACAGCAATCGTATGTACAGTAAACCATAATGCTGGTAAATTACAAGGTCAATGCAGGAACGGAGGTGCAGACAGTGACGGATTGGTCTGCACATGATCATTGTTGCAATAACAGACAGCAGCAGGTATGGCATTTGTGCAGATGGTTGCACTAATGTGCAAGACATACAGTAGCAGATGTGGTACTGTTGGTGTGCCAGTCTTCCAGTGCAAACACCTGAGGTAGAGTTATTGTGTGTGTGGGTGAGTGTTTTACAGTCCAGGAATGGGGGGGTGTCAGAGTTCAAGGTCCCGATGGCTTGGTGAACAAAGTTGTGGAGCAGGCCTGTAGGCTCTGGTACCTTCTGCCTGAGGGCAGGGGGTTGAAGAGGGAGTGTGAGGGGTGGGAGGTGTCACCTGCAATGTTGATGGCTCTGCGGGTGAGGTAGATGTCTGAGAGGGGGGTCAGAGGGGCACCAGTGATCTTGCTGGCTGCTTTCACCGTGCATTGTAACGTCTTCCAGCAGGAGGCGGTGAAGCTTCTGTACCACACTGTGATGCAGCTGGTGAGGATGCTCTCAGTGGTGCCCCGGTAGAATGAGCACATGATGGGGGAGGGAGTCATGCTCTCCTCAGTGTGCAGAGGAAATGGAGGCGAGTTTGAGCCTTCTTGGCCAGTGATGTGGTGTTGTTGGACCAGGAGAGGTCCTCAGAGATGTGCACCCCCAGGAACATGGTGATGCTCACCCTCTCCACAGCTGCTCCATTGATGATCAGAGGGGATGCTGTGTGTCCTCTCCTTAAGTCGACCACAATCTCCTTGGTTTTTCCCACGTTCAGGAAGAGATTACTGTCTTGACACCACTGGACCAGTTGGCTCAACTCATTTCTGTAGTTGGCCTCCTTATTGTTTGTGATGAGGCCCACCACCATCCTGTCCTACGCAAATTTGATGATGTGGTTGGTGCTGTAGGCTGGTACGCAGTCATAGGTCAGAAGGGTGAAGAGCAGCAGGTTGAGCACTTACCCTTATGGGGGTCCCTGTGCTCAATGTGATGGTCTTGGAGATGTTGCTGCTGACCTGCACATTCTGTGGCCTCCCTGTGAGAAAGTCCAGCACCCAGTTACAGAGAGAGGTTTTGAGTCCCAAGTGTCTGAGTTTTTGTATCAGGTGCTGGGGGATGATTGTGTTGAATGCTGAACTGAAGTCCAAGAACAGCATTCATATGTCGGAGTTCTTTGACTCGAGGTGGGTGAGTGCTGGATGGAGAGCAGCAGCAATGGCATCTTCTGTGGATCTGTTTCACCTGTATGCAAACTGAGATGGGTTGTGGGAGGGAGGGAGGGAGGGTGGACTTGATGTTCTGCATGACCAGCCGCTCGAAGCACTTCATTATGATGGAGGTCAGTGCTATGGGCGGTAATCATTGTAACTGGATGGGACGGGCTTCTCTGGGACTGGTATTATGATAGCAGTTTTGAAATGTGGGGACAACAGCTTGACTCAGGGAGATGTTGAAGATGTTGGCCAGGACATTCTTGTGCTCTTCCGTATAGTCCTTCAAAACACGATCTGGTATGTTGTCTGGTCCAGCTGCCTTGCGTAGCTTGATCCTGGAGAGGGTCCTGTTCACTCTAGCTGGATCCAGACTTATGGCCTGCTCTTCTGGAGGAGGAGTGGTCTTCTGTGCTGATGTGCTGTTTTGTGCTTCAAAGTGGCTAAAGAAGTCATTTAAGTTGTAAAGCAATGTGGTGTCACTTGCACAGGTCTGAGGTGGAGGTTTGTAGTTGGTGAGGGTCTGTATGCCACGCCAGAGAGAATGTGCATCTCTGGTTTTGCTGAAGTGGCCGGATGTTTTCTTGCTGTACTGTTGTTTTGCTTCCTTGATGCCACGGGACAGGTTGGCCCTAGCTGTTGTTAGTCATGCAGTGTCAATGGCCCTGAAGGCTGCGTCCTGAACCCTCAGGGGCCTGTGGACCTCTGCTGTCATCCATGACTTCTGGTTAGCACGAACAGTGGCTGTTTTGCAGTGAGTGACATCATCAAAGCATTTAGTTATGTATGCTACAACAACCTCAGTGTACTCGTCTATGTTTGTGTGTTCATTGTGAGTGGCTGCATGCTTGAAAGTGTCCCAGTCTGTAGTGCTGAAGCAGTCTTTCAGAGCATCCAAGGCCCCCTCTGGCCATACACGTACCTGCTTTTTTGTTGATCTGATTGCTTTCAGTCTGGGTCTGTATATGGGCCTTAACAAGATGGTGATGTGATCAGAGAGACCCATATGGGGAAAGGGGGAGGCTCTGTACACTTTTAAGTTGTACACCAGGTCCAGCAAATTGTCTCCTCTTATTGGAAAGTCCACATGTTGGTGTAGGTTTGGTAGGAGGGCCTTTAAATTTGCATGGTTGAAGTCTCCTGCTGTGATGAGGAATCTGTCTGGATGCACTGTTTGTGTCTCACTTATAGCCTGATAGAGTTACTTTAGTGCCTGGCTCCTCTTGCTGGTGGTGATGTGGGGGACATACATGGCGACTAGTAGGACGGATGTAAATTCTGTTGGTATGTAGAACGGTCGGTACTCGATGATCATAATCTCCACCAATGGAGAACAGTGTCTGTGCGAAACAGTCGCATCTCGGCACCAAGCGTCACTGATGTAAATGCACACACCTCCTCCTTGGGTTCTCCCTCCTTCCGTGAACACCCAATCAGCACGGAGGCATGTTAGCCCTGTGAACTGAATAGCAGAGTCCGGGATATTGTCATTTAGCCACGTTTCCATAAAGATAAAAACACAGCAGTTCTGCACATCAAGTTGCATAGATCTCAGAATCTGTATGTGGTCTATTTTGTTGTCTAGTGAGCGTACGGTGGCCAGAATGAGGCAAGGAATCGGGAATCTGTATGGGCTAGCGGCTAGCTTTGTTCGGATTCCTCCACGCTTACCTTGTTTTCGCCTTCTCTCACACCATCTATGGCATCTCAATTTGGGATGAGATGCAGCGGTCGAGTCTGGGGGTGTGGCAGTCTGTCAAAAATGTTACCAGAATCCACATGAATGTTGCAAATTTACAAGAAAAAAATCATGAATCTTTGTGGGAAAAAATGCAAATTTATCACAGAAGTTGCAAATTTTCAATAAAAAAGCAACAAATTTTTTAGGAAAAACTTGCAATTTTACAAGATTTACCAAATTTACAAAAAAGTCACAAATTTATGAGAAAGAAATGCAACAATTTACAACAGTAAAAAGTTACAAAGTTCAGATGAAAAAGGTTTTTAAAAATTACATGAAAAAGTTGCAAGATTAAGAGAGAAAGTCGCAAATTTACATTCATCCATCCATCTTCTACCACTTCTGGAGGTCCAGATCACAGAGGCAGCAGTTCAAGCAGAGAAGCCCAGCCACCTGTCCAGCTCTTCAGAGAGGATACCAAGGTGTTCCCAGACCAGCTGGGAGACATAGTCTCTCCAGTGAGTCCTGGGTCTGCTCTGGAGTCTCCTCCCAGTGGGGCGTGCCCGAAACACCTCAAGTGGGAGGCATCCTGATCAGATGCCCAAACCACCTCAACTGGCTCCTTTCAATGTGGAGAAGCAGTGGTTCTACTCTGAGCCTCTCCCAGATGACTGAGTTCCTCACCCTATCTCTGAGGGTGAGTCCAACAATCCTACGAAGAAAACACATTTCAGTTGCTTGTATCCGTGATCTCATTCTTTCGGTCATTACTCAAAGCTCATGACCATAGGTGAGGGTAGGAATGTAGATTGACCAGTAAATTGACAGCTTTGCCATAGAGCTTAGCTCCCTCTTCACCACAATGGACCGGTACAATGTCCGCATCACTGCAGATGCTGCCCCGATCTGTTTGTCAATCTCTCGCTCCATTCTCCCCTCACTCGTGAATAAGACCGCAAGATACTTAAACTCCTCCACTTGGGGCAGGAGCTTGTCCCCAACCAGGAGAGGACAATCTGCCTTTTTCCGGCTGAGAACTACAGACTCGGACATGGAGGCGCTGACTCCCATCCCAGCCACCCCACATCCAGCGGCAAACCGCCCTAGCAAGACCTGTATGCCACCGCTAGATGAAGCCAACAGGACAACACTATCTGCAAACAACAGAGATGAGATCCGGTGGCCACCAAGCATAACACCCCCTGCTCCCCTGCTCCGCCCAGAAATCCCATCCACAAAAATTGCGAACAGGATCGGTGACAAAGGGCAGACCCAGCGGAGTCCAACTCCCACCTGGAACGAGTCCGACCAAGTGCCGGCAGTATGAACCAAACTCTCACATCGGTCGTACAGAGACCAGACAGCTCGCAACAACAAGCCCGATACCTCATACTCCCGAAGCACCCCCCACAAAAAACCACAAAGGATGCGATCAAATGCCTTCTCCAAGTCCACAAAACACATGTAAACTGGTTGGGCAAACTCCCACAAACCCTCAAGAGGGTAAAGAATTGGTCCGATGTGCCACGGCCAGGCCGAAAGTCCCTCTCTGTTAGATGACACCCCCTTTCATTCTATTGGTCAGTTACAGACAAAGGATCGCTTTCTTATTGGGCCATAGTCCATTCAAATCTCCCACAATAGCCGATAATTGGTTCTTCCTGCTGCCAGTCATATGTTATAATCAAAGAATTGCTCTCATTTAAAAGAGGGAAACACCCTAGTAGTTCACGGCATTCTATCAGTTGTCTTTCAGTTCAGTTCTTTCTGAAGTCTTTTCTGTTGGTCTGAATCCTGTCTCGTGTGTTTTTTTTTCTCTGTTATCTGAGGAGAGATCCTTTCTTGTTGAGCTCAACAAACTCCATTTTTCCCTCTCCTCAAACGCCGTGTTTATTCTACTAAACTTTTTCTATTGATTTTCCTTAACTCACCGTTAAAGTAGACTGGTAGTGATTTTTGAACTTTTTTCCTCAAGACTGTCTCACCCACGGACAACAACGTCAGAAGAACTAGGATTTCGTGGGTGGAACCGTTTTATATCCATTTTTCCTTCAGTCCTGTGGTTCTTGTCGGCCGGTGGACATCCCAAAGTTGTGGGTCAGGGAAACCTGCTGCCCAGGAGAAGATGTCACCTGCCCAGGGGACCAGCCGCCCACTTTGCTGCCTGCTACACTGAACCCCTGCTGCTGAGTCTAAGCGGACCGCTGCACCGACTGGAAAGGACTGCGGGCAGTCTTTCCCTTGTTGCCATCTGCTGGCATTCAAGATCATCGCTCAGCTCTGAAGACAGCTGGTCGTAAGCTTGACTCCAACTTTCTATTTGCTGGGCTAAATGTGAATTCTAATTCTAATTGAATATGATCAATTTTTCATGTTAAAAGTTAGTCCATAAGCTACGATAGGAGATATAAAGCTGAAGGAAAAATAATATTCTCCTTTTCAATAACCTCCGTTTTTTTTTTTTTTTTTGTAGAGTAACTCAGAATTTCCTTTTTCATATAATCAGCTTTTGTCATTTTCTCCATAAAATTGCGGCCAATTTTATGCTCATTTTTCTTACAGTTACTTCACAGTCTCCCATTGCATTACCATCCATCCATCTTCTACCGCTTTTCTGGAGAGGAAAAACTGACTAGGAGGCATCCTAATCAGATGCCCATACCACCTCAACTGACTCCTTTCAATGTGGAGGAGCAGCGGTTCTACTCTGAGCCTCTCCCGGATGACTGAGCTCCTCACCCTATCTCTGAGGGTGAGTCCAGCAATCCTACAGAGAAAGCTCATTTCAGCCGCTTGTATCCGCGATCTCGTTCTTTGGGTCATTACCTGAAGCTCGTGACCATAGGTGAGAGTAGGAACGTAGATTGACTGGTAAATCAACAGCTTTGCCTTAGAACTAAGCTCCCTCTTCACCACAACAGACTGGTACAATGTCCGTATCACTGCAGATGCTGCTCCAATCCGTCTGTCAATCTCTCGCTCCATTTTCCCCTCACTCGTGAATAAGACCCCAAGATACTTAAACTCCTCCACTTGGGGCAGGAGCCTGTCCCCAACCCAGAGAGGACAATCCACCTTTTTCCGGCTGAGGACCATGGACTTGGACTTGGAGGTGCTGATGATCAAGATGGCACCGCGGATGGTTGCCACTGGCTTCTGCTCTCTGATGTTTTTGTTAATTATGTGTGTTTACTTGGACTTTTGCTCTTCCGCCCGGATCACCTTTTCAAGGGAGGAACTACTTTCATTTAGACTATCTTCCAATGCAACTTTTCCGCCAGTTTCTGCTGATCTGAAGTCTCTTCAGGAGATTTTAGTTTTGAGAGCAGCGGCCATTGGCACCGGCCGGAAACGAAGGCGGCGTGGTAAACGTGCCGGTGCGCTAGTCAGGCTGAGGAAATGAGGACATCTCACGCCGCTTCCATCGATCCATCTGGCGAATGTCCGCTCTTTGGCGAACAAAATGGACGAGCTGCTGCTCTTGACCCACAAAAACTTGGATTTTAGCAGATCTGGCGCCCTGTGTTTCATGGAGTCCTGGCTGAGTGAACACATCCCAGACAGCGCGGTCCGCCTGGACGGATTCCAACTGTTCCGCGCTGATCGCAGCCGAGAATTCTCTGGAAAGACTAAAGGTGGTGGAATCTGCTTCTACATAAACAAAGGTTGGTGTACTGATGTCACAGTGTTAAAGAAGTCTTGCAGCCCTAACTTAGAGTCACTGTTCATAAACTGCAAACCCTTTTATTCACCGCGAGAGTTCTCCTTGTTTATTCTGGTCGGAATTTATATCCAGCCTGTTGCTTGTACAGCGGAGGCCCTGCAGCACCTCGCTGACCAGATAGCAGACGTGGAGGAAAAACATCCAGACTCTCTGCTTATCATTAGTAGTAGTAGTAGATTAGTTTATTTGACAGGGACAGTGCAGTAAACATAGACAATTAATCAAAGACAATCAATCTGATGTGTTGCACATAGAGTGTATAGCTATTAGCTAATTTGCAACTCTTGTCCCTGGATGGGCTTTAGAAAAAAGAATCAAGTAAAAGATGGAAAAAAAAAATATATACACAATAACCACATACATCAATGCAGAAAGATTATAAATACACAATTATAAATATTATAAATATTATAAATACACAAATATAACAGCCTGACTCACATTTAACATAAATATTATAAATATTATAAATACACAAGTATAACAGCCTGACTCACATTTAACACATATAACATAACTCACGTTTGCCTATTTCAGGCCTCCCTCCCTTCGTCACTCACTATAAACAAACACATTTATTCCTTCCCTTCATTTACTCTCACTTTGCAGACAATTAATTCATACATGAGTACATTCTTGTTTATTTTTCAGCCAGTTTTTAACCTTTTTAGTGAATGTTTTAAAGTCCGTTATTATTTTAATTACATTTGGCATTGTGTTCCAGATGTGACTGCCCTTTATAGAGAAAGCTGTTTGTCCAAATGTGGTTCTGTGGTGGAATATTTTACAGTTATTGTTAACAGAACTCCTGGTGGCTCTGCTGCTGTCCTGTCTTTGGACGAAACCAGCAAGTGGCTCGGGTGCTGATTTATGGAAACATTTGAACGTTAATTTCAGAAAACAGAGGTCAATGAAGCTCTCAAAACTCAATAGGTTGTATTTTTTTAAAACATTACAGTGATGCCACCTAATGGGCTTTTTGTCCAAGATTTTTAGGGTTTGATTATATAATGAACCTATATGTCTTATTGTGGAAGGGGCTGCTTGAGCCCAGACTGTCAAACAGTATGATATATGAGAAAAAACCATAGAATGCATATACAGTGCAGCTGCTTCATAAGGTATGTAATATCTAATTAATTTAAAGCAGTTCAGATTTTTTTTTTACTGTTTTTGAAATTTTCTTTATATGAAGATTAAATTTGAGTTGAGGATCTAGTATAATGCCAAGGTATTTGAATTCTGTAGCTAAACTGATGTCATGATCATGTATATTAACTTTAAAACGTTGCAGGTTACATTTTTTGATTGAAAAGTACATTGAGACTGTTTTCTGAAGGTTCAGCAATAGATGGTTCTTGAGGAGCCACTCTTGGACATCAACCATACTTGTAGACAGTACATCTGCAGCCTGTGCTGGAGTCTTGGCAGCTGTGTAAATAACTGCATCATCTGCATAAAGTTGGCATGTTGCAGCTGAGCAGTGTAACGGCAAGTCATTAATAAAAATGCTGAAAAGTAAAGGACCAAGAATGGACCCTTGTGGGATACCCATGCGGTTGTTTAAAAATGAGGATTTATCCTGGTGAACTTTTACACACTGTTCTCTATTCTGGAGATAAGATGCAAACCATTCTAATGTATTTGGGGAGAAGTTAAAGGATACCATTTTGGATAAAAGCAAACTGTGGTTTACAGTATCGAAAGCCTTTTTGAGATCTAGAAAAACAGCTCCTACCACATTACCCCTGTCCAAGGACTGTTTGACGTTTTCAATAAGGCAACAATTTGCTGTTTCTGTTGAGTATCCTGGTCTAAAACCAAATTGATGTGGATGAAGAAGTTGACTGTCTTGTAAGTAGTCTATCAGCTGTGTAGCTACAACTTTTTCAAGAACCTTAGATAGGACTGGTAAAATAGAGATTGGGCGGTAATTGCATATATCGTCTTTACTGCCTGATTTATGAACTGGTATGACGACAGCTTTTTTCCAGCCAGATGGAAATGTACTAGACCTAATGGAGAGATTAATGAGATGAGTCAGTGGTTTGATTAATATTTTGCTGTGCATTTTGAGAAAGGAGGTGCTCATATTGTAGATATCATTAGTTTTTGAGTTTGACAGTGTTTTAACAATACCAGCAATTAACTTCTCATTTACCTCATCGATGTGAAAAGTATCTGTTGGAAGTATGGAATTTGTGTTGTTGAGCACATTTGGCAGTACAAAAATTTTTGTTAGGTCTTCCACAGAGCCCACAAAGTATGAATTAAATTCATTTGCCAAAGTAGCCTTGTCACTGACGGTCTTGCCATTGATTCTAAGTTCCTTTACCCCCTTCTGATCGTTTTTTTTATTAGTTAAGTTATTTAAATGCCTCCATAGGGAACTGTTGTTACCCTTTGCATGATCTATCAGTTTATTGTAATAAGATATTTTTGATTTTCGCAGCTCATGTACCACTTTATTTCTTAAACTTTTGTACACAAGGTGATCATTTTGTAGTTTGGAGGTTAGTGATGTTTTCAATGCATAGTCTCGCCTCTTCATAAGTTTTCTTATTTCATTATTTAACCATGGTAGGCTAATCTTCTGTTGTCTACTTTTAATTTGCTTTGAAAATTTTTCTATAGATTTTGTGATTGTTGCAGTTATAAAATTACAACAATCATCTACTTCACATGTTGACATGAGCTGCTCCCAATTTTGATTCTCTAAGTAATGTTCAAACTCCTCATTTTTTGATTTGGGAATAATAAAATTTGATTTGTCAATATCGACTCCTCCAAAATACTGTAGTCGCTTTTTAGTGAGTTTCCTGACAGCAAGAACCATGTTATGATCTGAGAGACCAGTTACAAGATTATAGGTTCTGGTTATTCGTTCTGGTTTATTAGTAAATACCATGTCAATAAGTGTTCTGGATTGTTTGGTTATCCTGGTGGGTCCTTTGATCATTTGTTGGTAATTAAATTTAGTCATGAGGCTTTTCAGTTTCTGTTTGTCTTTTTTATCAGACCAGTTGATATTAAAGTCACCATGAATTATTGTTTCTCTGTTCTTCTCAAGTTGTTTAACCAGATCACTTAATTCATTATAAAAGGAAGAGTTGTGTGACGGTGGGTTGTACAATACTGCAATGTTGAAATTCATTATCGGAGAGAGACATACATTAACAGCTAAACATTCAAGTGAAGTATTCAAATCAACCAGTTGACATTTATATTTCTCTTTGATGTAAATTAAAACACCTCCTCCCCTCCCTACCTGCCTGTCTTTTCTAAAACACTGGTAGCCCACAATATCGATCATATTAGTGTCTATGTTCCTGTGTAGCCAGCTTTCTGAGAGACAAAGGTAGTCCAGATTTGAGTCCAACAGCAACACCGAAATCTCATCTCTTTTGGGGATTATGCTCCGTATGTTTAAATGATCGCCGAGGATCCCCTTTGGTTTAGCCTTGGTGTCCCAAAGAACTCATGCATGATTAACAGTTTGGAAAAATAAATGTTTTTGCTTTTGTACAGCTCGGTTTTGTGCTAACCCAGTGGTCTGCTGTTTAATAGTGGCAGGTCCAGGGTTAAGGTGAATATCTCCTGCCAGAAGTAGTAGAACTAACAGAACTTTAATTGTATATCCTCTGCCATATTGTGATTTTTGCTTAACAGCCATGTTTGCCTTATTTTGGAAGTTTTTGCTCAGGGCTTTTAAAGACCACATAGAGTGTAGGGTGAGATGTCCATGCCCAAATCCATACAAATAAAACTTTTTAACTTCACCTTTAGTTGAGTTTGTCGGAAAATCCTTCTTGTTGCAGGTCCAGACACACAAAGACAAAACGAAGAGGAAGTAGATAAGTAGAGAAGGCTTATTAGTGGTGCCCATCAGCCCACTTTTTAATCCGGTTGCAGCCATCTTCAGTCTTTCTTGGAAAGAAGGAAAAAGAAAAATCTGTGGATAGTGAAATAAATTCTGCTTATGTCGCCAGAAACCGATCCGATCGTCCTCGAATCCAGCTGGGCCTCAGCTAGCCAACTAGCCCCTTCCGTTGCTGGTCTCGTTGCTCATAGCCGCCGTAACTGGTCTCCCGTCCCGCTCCTCCAACCGAGTCTCGTCGCACGCCGCCGCTGCCACCGATCACGGTAAGTCCTCCGCTAGGCACCGCCACCTACCGCCGTCTGCCTGGGTGAAATCTCTGCTGAGCCCCGTCAACAAATAGCCGCCTGCCTGGTAGTATCTCCGCTGGGCCTCGCAGCTGGGCTTCGATTCAGGCTGGTGTTAGGTGGAATGACTGGCGCCAGCATTAAGCTAACTAGCGTTAGCTTAGCAATCGCTTCGGGTAGTCTCGTCGCACATCGCCGCTGCCACCGAGCTCCGCTGAGGTCACGGTAAGTCCTCCGCTGGGCACCGCCGCCTACCGCCATCTGCCTGGGTGAAATCTCTGCTGAGCCCCGTCAACAAATAGCCGCCTGCCAGGTAGTATCTCCGCTGGGCCTCACAGCTGGGCTTCGATTCAGGCTGGTGTTAGGTGGAATGACTGGCGCCAGCATTAAGCTAACTAGCGTTAGCTTAGCAATCGCTTCAGGTAGGGCACATCAGTGAATCACAAGGAAGCGCTGGAATCGCTGGTCAGTTTACTCACAGTGGCCGGATAAAGGCGATCAAAGGGGTAATCCACCGGAGGTATAAATTCAGCCCATGCATGACCGTCACGAGCGCCAATCACTGTAGGTTAGTTATTTAGAGACTGGCGCCAGCATTAAGCTAACTAGCGTTAGCTTAGCAATCGCTTCAGGTAGCATTAAGCTAACTGGTGTTAGCTTAGCAATCGCTTCAGGAAGGCGCATCAGTGAACCACAAAGAAACGCTGGTCGCTGGAGAAAGGCGATTAAAGGGCAATCCAATGGAGGTGGCAATTCAGCCCGTGCGTGTCCGCCACGAGCACCGATCACTGCAGGCCAGCCACTTTTAATGGCAAAATCAGTGACTTTGTCTCAGCACTGAAAAAGTTTGACCATCCCGGTCGCCATCTTGAGTTCTCTTGAGTTCATCTTGAGTTCTCACTCATTCTGGGTGATTTCAATAGAGCTAATCTCACAAATGAACTTCCTAAATACAGACAGCATATTAAATGTCCCACCAGGGACTCAAATACACTCGACCACTGCTACACAGTTTTAAGAAACGCTTATCATGCCGTCCCCCGTGCAGCTCTGGATTTTTCTGACCACTGTCTGCTTCATCTTATTCCAACATATAGACAGAAACTAAAAACTTCCAAGTCTATAGTTAGGACTGTGAGGAAATGGACTGAGGCATCAAAGCTGGAGTTACAAGCCTGCTTTGATTGTACAGATTGGAGTGTTTTTGAAGATGCAGCCACTAAACTAAATGAACTCACTGACTCTGTGACATCATACATCAGTTTTTGTGAGGACATGTGTGTGCAGACCAAGACTTTCTGCACATACAACAACAATAAACCCTGGTTCACTCCTAAACTCAAGCAGCTACGTTAGACCAAGGAGGAGGCCTACAGGACTGGTGACTGGATTCTGTACAAGCGGGCCAGAAACATGCTGACGAAGGAGACCAGGCTTGCTAAGAGGAGCTACAGTGAGAAGTTACAACAAAGCTTCTCAGCCAACAATTCTGCTTCCATTTGGAGAGGCCTGCAGAAGATCACCAACTACAGGAGACCATCCCCCCACCCTGTGGAAAACCTCCAGCTGGCTAATGACCTCAACGGCTTTATTGTAGGTTTGAAAAGAACCTACAGTTCTCACCTCCCACCCAAACAATAGAACTATCTGCAGCCCCAGAAACTCCATTCTCCCTCCACTCTGACCTCCCACCAGCACTAACGATCTGCGAAGAGGAGGTGCGCCAAGTCTTTTGGGGACAAAAGATCAAGAAGGCTGCAGGTCCCGATGGTGTGTCTCCGTCCTGCCTGAGAGTCTGCTCCAACGAGCTGGCCCCCATCTTCACCCGGATCTTTAATAGATCACTGGAGCTGTGTGAAGTGCCTTCCTGCTTCAAACGCTCCACCATCATTCCAGTTCCCAAGAAACCCTCTGTTACAGGATTAAATGACTACAGACCTGTCGCTTTGACCTCTGTGGTCATGAAATCCTTTGAGAGATTGGTGCTAAACCACCTGAAGGACATCACAGGCCTCCTGATGGACCCACTGCAGTTTGCCTACGGGTCAAACAGGTCAGTGGACGATGCAGTGAACATGGGTCCACATTACATCCTGCAACACCTCGACTCCCCAGGGACATACGCCAGGATCCTCTTTGTCGACTTCAGCTTGGCGTTTAACACCATCATCCTAAGCATCCTTTATCAGAAACTTCTCCAGCTCAGGGTGCCCCCTCCCACCTGCCAGTGGATCTCCAGCTTTCTGACTGACAGGTGGCAACAGGTGAAGCTAGGGAGTATTACATCCAGCTCCTGAACAATTAGTACTGGCACCCCCCAGGGGTGTGTCCTTTCCCCACTGCTCTTCTCCCTCTACTCCAACGATTGCACCTCAGAGGACCCTTCGGTGAAGCTCCTGAAGTTTGCGGACGACACCACAGTCATCGGTTTGATCCGGGATGGTAATGAGTCTGCATACAGTTGGGAGGTGGAGCAGCTGATCCTCTGGTGCGGCCGGAACCATCTGCAACTTAACCCAGCCAAAATGGTGGAGATGATTGTGAATTTCAGGCGACACCCTCCTTCATTCCCCCCACTCACCATTCTCAACAGTACAGTGTCCACTGTGGACTTCTTCAAGTTCCTGGGTACCACAATCTCCCAGAACCTGAAGTGGTCCTCTCACATAGACACTGTCCGGAAAAAAGCCCAGCAGAGGCTGTTTTTTCTGCATCAGCTCAAGAAGTTTGATTTGCCTCAGGAGCTGCTGGTTGTCTTCTACACCGCCATCATCCAATCTGTCCTCTGCTTTTCCATCACTGTCTGGTTTGGATCTGCCACTAAACAGGACAAGACCAGACTGCAGTGGATCATCAAGTTTGCGGAGAGGATCATTGGTACCGACCTACCCTCCATTGAGAACCTATATCGGTCCAGTACCAGGAAACGGGCGGGAAACATCTCTGCTGACCCATCACACCCCAGCCGCAGTCTGTTTGAACTTCTACCTTCTGGCCGACGTTACAGATCACTGAAGGTCAAAACCACCCGTCATAGGAACAGTTTCTTTCCCCAAGCCATTACTCTGTTGAACTCTTAACAGTCACCTAGGCCTGCCTGCTGCTGTACTTATGACTTTTTCTTTCATTCTTACACTGCGCATAACTCTCACTGTTATCATTGAAGTCTTATTTAGATCTCACACCTGAACAAACGAGAGCAAGTCTAGTTTAGCCAAAGTCAAATTCCTTGTATGTGTTGCATACTTGGCCAATAAAGCTGATTCTGATTCTGATTCTCATCCCAGCCACTTCACACTCAGCGGCAAACCGTCCCAGCAAGAGCTGTAGGTCATTGCTGGATGAAGCCAACAGGACAACATCATCTGCAAACAACAGAGATGAGATCCTGTGGTCACCAATCATGACACCCTCCATTCCCTGTCTGCGCCTAGAAATCCTGTCCATAAAAATTATGAACAGGATCGGTGACAAAGGGCAGCCCTGGCGGAGTCCAACTCTCACTGGGAATGAGTCCGACCGAGTGATGGCAATACGAACCAAACTCTCACAACGGTCATACAGAGACAGAATAGCTCGTAACAACAAGCCCGATACTCCATACTCCCAAAGCACCACCCACAAAAAAACACGAGGGACGCGGTCAAATGCCTTCTCCAAGTCCACAAAACACATGTAAACTGGTTGGGCAAATTGCCACGAACCCTCGAGAATTCTCGAGAGGGTAAAGAGCTGGTCCGATGTGCCACGGCCAGGACGAAAACCACATTGCTCCTCCTGAATCCGAGGTTCGACCAACGGCCGGAGTCTCCTCTCCAGTACCTTGGCATAGACCTTCCCAGGGAGGCTGAGGAGTGTGATCCCTCTAAAGTTGGAGCACACCCTCTAGTCCCCTTTTTTGAAGAGAGGAACCACCACCCCGGTTTGCCATGCCAAAGATACTGCCCCCGACCTCCAAGCAATGTTGCAGAGGCATGCCAACCATGACAGCCCTACAACATCCAGGGCCTTGAGGTACTCAGGGCGAATCTCGTCCAGCCCCCGGGGCCCGGCCACCAAGGAGATTTTTAACCACCTTGGAGACCTCAGCCCCTGTGATAGGCGAGTCATCCCCCTTGTCCACAAATCCTGCTTCCTCTGTGGAAGGCGTGTCAGTGGGATTGAGGAGATCCTCGAAGTACTCCTTCCACCGCCCAACGATCTCCCCAGTCGAAGTCAGCAGCGCCCCATCCGCACCATACACAGTGTGGACAGGGAGCTGCTTTCCCCTCCTGAGCCTCCGGACAGTTTGCCAGAATCTCTTCGAGGCTGACCGAAAGTCTTGTTCCATGGCCTCACCGAACTCCTCCCATACCCGGGTTTTTGCTTCAGCAACCACCCGAGCTGCACTCCGCTTGGCCTGCCGGTACACCTCAGCTGCTTCGGGAGTCCCACAAGCCAACCAAGCTTGATAGGACTCCTTCTTCAGCTTAATGGCTCCCCTCATCACTGGTGTCCACCAGTTGGTTTGGGGGTTGCACCACGAGATGCACCGACCACCTTGCGGCCGCAGCTCTGGGCCGCCACTTCAACAACAGAGGTGGAGAACATGGCCCATTCAGACTCCATGTCTCCAGATTCCCTCGGAATGTGGTTGAAGTTCTTCCGGAGGTGGGAGTTGAAGACCTCCCGGACAGGGGCCTCAGCCAGACCTTCCCAGCACACCCTCACTATACATTTGGGTCTACCAGGTCTGAATGGCTTCCTCCCCTGCCATCGGATCCAACTCACCACCAGGTGGTGATCAGTTGACAGCTCTGCACCTCTCTTTACCCAAGTGTCCAAGACATACAGTCGCAGGTCTGATGACACAATAACAAAATTGATCATCGACCTGCGACCTAGGGTGTCCTGGTACCAGGTGCACATATGGACACCCTTATGCTTGAACATGGTGTTCGTTATGGACAAACTGTGGTTAGCACAGAAGTCCAGTAACTGAACACCACTCGGGTTCAGATCGGGCAGGCCGTTCCTCCCAGTCACCCCCCTCCAGGTTTCACTGTCATTGCCCACGTGCGCATTGAAGTCCCCCAGTAGGACAATGGAGTCTCCAAGAGGAGCACCCTCCAGCACCCCAGTCACAGACTCCAAAAAGGGTGGGTACTCTGAAACATCATTTGGTGCATAGGCACAAATGATGGTCAAGACCAGTTTCCCAACCCGAAGGCGCAGGGAAGCAACCCTTTCATCCACCGGGGAAAACTCCAATATAGAGGCAACAAGGTGGGGGGATACAAGAATACCCACCCCTGCTCATCGCCTCTCACCCAGGGCAACTCCAGAAAAGGCCACGCTCCAGCCCCTCTCCAGGAGACTGGTTCCGGAACCGGAGCTGTGTGTTGAGGTGAGGCCGACTATATCTAGCCGGTATCTCTCAACCTCGTACACCAGCTCAGGCTCCATCCCCACCAGAGAGGTGACATTCCACGTACCAAAAGCCAGTTTAGAAAGCTTGGGATCAGTCCGCCAAGGTCTCCGCCTTTGACCGCCACCTAATCCACATAGCATCGGACCCCCATGATCCCTCCTGCAGGTGGTGAGCCCACTAGAGGGCGGACCCATGTAACTCCTTCGGGCTGAGCCCGGCCGGGTCCCATGGGTGGAAACCCGGCCACCAGACGCTAGCCATCGAGCCCCTCCCCCAGGCCTGGCTCCATGGTGGGGCCCCAGTAACCCCATACCGGGCGGGGTACACTGAATCCTTGATATAGAATTTATCATGAGAGTCTGTTGGATCGTTCTTAGTCTGGCCCTTCACCCAGGACCAGTTTGTCTTGGGTGACCCTATCAGAGGCAAATTGCCCCGGACAACATAGCTCCTGGGATCACTGGGGCACGCAAACCCCCCACCACCACGATAAGGTGGCGATCCATGAGGGGGCCATTGCATTACAGTTACAAATTAAAAATCTAGTTTCTCTTGTTTCCACAAAGGTTTAACTATATACTTTAGGCTCATTAACCCGTTACAAGTTGATATGATGTTTGATACTTGTTGATTGTTTCACCTGCTTACAAATCAATTGAATGTAATGTCATTTAACTTGAGTTTGATCATTAAAACTATTAACGGTATATAGAAGTTTCTGCTTGATTTTTGTGTGTGTGTGTGTGTGTGTCTGCTTTCCTGGGTCACAGCAGAAGAATGCACGAATATTGAGACTGGTTAATGAAAGGTACAAGGATTAGTTATTAATAAATTCTCCAGGTTTTGGACTGGTGCCCCTACAAGTTGTTTTCCTTTTGTTTGTGAGGGTTTGTGGTCATCAAGTAAACCTCCGTTTCCACACACACACTTCTAAATAACCCTTGTACCTTATCGCACTAAGAACACTAATTTCTCCTACATGGGCAATGACAGTGAAACCTGGAGAGGAGTGACTGAGCGGAACGGCCTGCCCGATCTGGACCCGAGTGGTGTTCAGTTATTGGACTTATGTGCTAACCACAGTTTGTCCATAACAAACACCATGTTCAAGAATAAGGGTGTCCATATGTGCACCTGGTACCAGGACACCCTAGGTCGCAGGTCGATGATCGATTTTGTTATCGTGTCATCAGATCTGCGACTATATGTCTTGGACACTCGGGTAAAGAGAGTGCAGAGCTGTCAACTGATCACCACCTGGTGGTGAGTTGGAACCGATGGCAGTGCAGGAAGCCATTCAGACTTGGTAGACCCAAATGTATAGTAAGGGTGTGCTGGGAACATCTGGCTGAGGTCTCTGTCCAGGAGGTCTTCAACTCCTACCTCCAGAAGAACTTTGACCACATTCCGAGGGAGTCTGGAAACATGGAGTCTAAATGGGCCATGTTCTCCACCTCCATTGTTGAAGCGGCTGCCCAGAGCTGTGGCCGCAAGGTTGTCAGAGCATCTCATGGTGGCAACCCCCGAACCAAGTTGTGGACACCAGTGGTGAGGGGGGCCATTAAGCTCAAGAAGGAGTCCTATCTAAACTTGGTTGGCTTGTGAGACTCTTGAAGCAGCTGAGGTGTACCGGCAGGCCAAGCAGAGTGCAGCTCGGGTGGTTGCTGAAGCAAAAACTTGGGTGTGAAAGGAGTTTGGTGAGGCCATGGAACAAGACTTTTGGTCGGCCTCAAAGAGATTCTGGCAAACTGTCCAGCGGCTCAGGAGGGGGAAGCAGCTCCCTGTCCACGCTGTATATGGTGCGGATGGGGAAATGCTGACTTTGACTGGGGATATTGTCGGGCGGTGGAAGGAATATTTTGAGGATCTCCTCAATCCCACTGCAAATTTACAAGGAAAAAAAAAAATTACAGGAAAATAGTTGCAAATTTATGAGGAAAAAAAGCTTCAAATTTACAAGAAAAAAAGTGAAAAATATACTGTACAAGAAAAAATGTGCAATTTTTTGAGAAAAAAGTTTTAAAATTACAAGGAAAAAAGCTGCAAATTTACAAGAAAAAAATATTAAAAATGCAAGGGAATACTGCAAATTTATAAGAAAAAAATTTCAAAAATTTACAAAAGTCAAAAATCTACAACAAGTTTTAAAAAAATTACAGGGAAAAAGTTGCAAATTTACGAGAAAAAAGCTGCAAATTCACAAGAATTTTTTCAAATTTATGATAAAAAGATTGCAAATTTATAAGGAAAACAGTGCAAATTCACAAGAACAAAGGTTTTTTTAATTACAGGGGAAAAGTTGCAAATTTACAATAAAAATTTAAATAATTACAAGGAAAAAGTCAAAAATTTAGAAGAAAAATATTTGCAACCTTAAGAAGAAAAAAAGTTGCAATTTACAATAAGCAATGTCAAAACAATTTACAAGGAAAAAGTTGCAAATTTAAAAGGAAAAAGTAAAAAAATTACAAGGAAAAAAGTTGCAAATTCAGTAGAAAAGGTCAAAAATTTATAAGAAAAATGTTGCAAATTTACATGAAAATAAGTAAAAAATTTACAAGAGAAAAGTGCAAATTTACAAGAAAAAGTAAAAAAATTAAAAGAAAAAAGTTGCAAATTTACAAGAAAAAAGTTTTAAAAATTTTTTTTTAAAAAGTGCAAATTTAGAAGGAAAAAGCTTCAAAAATACAAGGAGCAAACATATCAAATTCACAAGAAACAAAGGCAAAAATCAATGTGTTTTATTTTTCAATTACTAGAAAAAGGTTGCAAATTTAAACAAAAAAAGGTGAATGTGATTTTTATTCCCCTAGCCTGGGTGCCCCCTAGTGGCTGGGAGGGGCCCGTTTTATGCACCTGGATGGTGCATAAAAATGCAGAGTAAAATATTCATGCAAACTCAAACTTTCTCACACACAGACTTGGATCTTATATCCTCCTTCACTTCCTGTAACCACTCCTGTTAGAAGACCTTTAGGGGAGCGTTGGCCCTCAACACATCTTTGCTTTATTATCCTGGAGACTCACTTGAAAGTTCATTTAATGGCTACAGGAATTATTGTTGCCCGGTATCTGAGGCAGACAGTCAGAAAGTTTTCTTAAAGAAGCATGACTTAAGAGCCGGAGGGGAAAACAGATCAATTTATCTGGTTCTGCTTTCGATCCACCTTTCCTCCCTCTCTATAACATCAGCCTCTCTGCTCTTTCCTTTTTTTGGTCATGAAGCAATTTACAGTTTCAGTTTTAGATTTTTAGCTGACAATCCAGACCAACGTGATTAACAGTTCAAGGACTTTCAGATCAGGTTGCTTGTGCATGCATACAACACTACATGCATACGATATACACACACTGCTCTCCTTCTGCGTGTGATTTGTCTACTAAATGTCTGCTAAATATGCATTGAGGTTTTTTTTGCCTGCAATCAAAATTTCGCTTACTCATTAAGCGTCAATTTGATAAAACATGTTTTTTTCTCTCGCCTATTGTGTCATATCCTCTCTTTTCTTTTTTTTTCCTTTCTTCTTTATGACTGGCGCCTAGCGGCTGCCCCGGCCTTGGATGCGCTCTGCAGAGCGTGCCCAAATGCCAAGTCACGTTTCGTTACCTTGTATTCATACATGTGTAATGACAATAAAGTTGAATCTCATCTCATCTCATCTCTTGTGTTAGAACCTCTTCTGTGCCTGTTACCATTAATAATCCAGTGACTCATTTATGGGATAATCCATCTCTGACTTACATGTTTTTAGGAATTCATCCTCAGAGTGAGAATATATGAGTTAGTTTGCATTCTTATTGCATGTTTGAACACCCAATGCATAGAACGTAGAATTGGGATGGGTACTATATTATGGTAGTGCTGTAAATTACAGAAGAAATAAGTCCCATAAAAAAAAACTGCATTAAAAAGCCTAAATGTGGTTAAACAAGGTAGGAAAACAAGATAAAACCACTAAAAACATACTAAAAATGTCATAAAACTATTCACAGGGTACACTCCTTCCATCTTCACCGTTGTGCCTGTCTCCCTCTCATCCACACTCATGTATTCTGTCTTGCTTCTACTGACTTTCATTCTTCTTCTCTCCAGCGCATACCTCCAGTTCTCTGGGTTCTCTTCCACCTGCTCCCTACTCTCGATACAGATCAGTCGAGGGAGATTCCTGCCTGACCTCGTCTGTCAGCCTGTCCATCACCAGCACAAACAAGAAGGGGCTCAGAGCTGATCCCTGAGGTAATCCCACCGCCACACTGAATCATTCTTTCATACAGCATACCTCACCACCATCTCACTGTCCTCACATGTCCTGCACCACCCTCACATACAGTACCACACGTCCTCTCTTCGCACCCTATCATATGCTTTCTCTAGATCCACAAAGACACACTGCAACTCCTTCTGACCTAGCTGTTCTCACTTCCGCATCACCAATCCTCTGAACTTTTTGATTCACCATCTTTCCTTCATCCATCCTCCTCTCTCTTATTTTCTTATATTCTTTATTCTATATTTTCTTTATTCATCTACTCTATGCCACCATCAGTGTGTGAATGTGTGTGTGAATGGGTGGATAGCAGGATTTGTAAAGCGCTTTGGTCATCTAGAGATGAGAATAAAAGCACTATATAAGTGAATGCCATTTACCATTTTACTCTATGAAGAAAAATACTGTGACACCCCCCCTCAACACACACACAATTTCTCTTTTTTTGAAGTAAAGATGGCAACATGGTGAAGCAGATGAGTTGGATCCAAAATTCACTTTCATGGCAACTAATAAACTCCAAGCAAGTTTTATAGGTAGACTGTCTTGAATGACAGAATGATCAATGTGAAGCATCAGGCCTAAATGTGTCACCGTGGAGAAATATGATCCACCACGGGCAGTATTAAGTCTTGGCAGTTAATAAGCTTTTAGACTTTGTATTTGGGGGTTTTGTCTTGACCCCGTAGCGACACGTCCATCAGCATAGCCCCATCACTTTTAAATTAACTTTCCCACTGAACCGTCAGTGTCAGTGGAAACAACAACAACAGGGGCAAGGAAATCATTTTGTCTTTTTAAATTATTGGCAAAAAGAAATTAAGTTCGTGGGAGGGTGCTTGTGGGTCACTTCATCACAGCCAAAAAAAATCAAGTGGATGAAACAACAAAGACGCACTGATACTTTTGCTCTGAGGGGGGCACTGGGAGAAAGACTCAGGGGTGATTTAAATCAAATGTGCCAAGCTAACACCCTAAAACCATGAATGTTCTCAGTTATATTTTCTTTTCATTTTTTTTCCTTCACAACATGACAGGAAAACTGACATTAAAGCGTAAAAAACACAAAATTGCCATATACACAAAGTGAGGACCTTGTAAGTACTGCTGGGACTTCAGCTCCAATATTGTAGAGTATAGACCCATGGAGCGACGTGTAACAAGTGGACAGTAAAGTTGTATATACAGTATAAAAGGTGGTGCTTAAAGCCTTTTATTCACAAAAATACAGACATGGACAAGTTTGTTGGTGCAAAAACCAAAAAATACAACTACGGCTGTGTGATATGACTGTTATATATTAATATGACGTATTATTGTGTGATGAGGGTGGTGGCTTCACCTTTCCAGTTTTGCTGCCACCCTGTGTATAAAAGGCTGATACGAAAGAGGCACGGTCTCTTTTGACCTTCACCTCTGCCTGTACAGGAGCGCCTTGTCATACTGAGTCACTAATAAAGTCAAGTTCTATTGCACCTCCGGCCTCGTTATTGGATTACAGATTATGGATATAACAATGGCCAAAATTTCATGTCACAAAATAATTAATCTTATATCCCGATATACATTATCTGTAAATTCTATACTTTATATTTAATAATTACATAAAAAGGACCATCTCTTTTTTTTACGTTTAAATTACATACTGAAAAAAAATCAATTGTACAAATTCATCTGTCATTAATTTTATGCAATTTTTTCCCCTCATAATTTTGCTTTGTTTTTATAAAATTGTGTTTTTGTGTATTTGAGACTCATTGTAGAAGAGCTTGAAATGATGAGGCGATTTGATATATAAACCAAAGTTTATTTATCAGCTCTCCTAACAAGTCTCATTCAGTGCAGAGGTGGCAGAAGGAAAAGAGACCGAATATCTCCGGCTCACTGACTTTATACTTGCACATAACAAAAGACATGCATAACAAAGGCTGACATCCCTCATTATCTTAATCCCCCCATTGTCTTGGTATTTCCTCTCCTCGCCCAGGGGGTGAGGGTAGCTCCTCCGGTCTCCACCGCAGTGTCTGGGAACGTCTTTGTTCTTCACTTGGCGGTTGAGAGCCTTTGTCCTTTCAGAGGTGTGAAGTTGCTTTACATATGTAATTACCAAACATTTCCACATGCTTCAACATATGTAGGTTATGGAATATATGATTAATATAGCCCACAGCCCCCCCCCCAAATGACTAAGAAAGGACATTAGAAAGGTTCACAGTCTAAGATAATTACTATTCATCAGGCCGTTTCCTGAAGCCATTTCTCGACAGGGGAAACGAGAGTTGCGCTACTTTTTAATCCGTTGCATCTGCCTAAATGCACTTGCAGACGGGAAAATATTTTATCAAAGTCGATACTTTAGACTCTCCTGTTTACTTTGGTCCGATTATTTTTGTGACTTTCGAGGCGGATTAGCAGCCAAACGGGCTCGAAAGTTGAGAGATAAGAAAGGGGTTACCCCAATACACAAGATGAGAAGAGGGACCTCCTCGGCTCCGGACAAAGTGTATTTAGCGGGGGTTGGAGGTTCTCCTCTGGATAATAATATCATTTTAACAGCTCTGTCGGATCGGTTAAACCCCGGTCAATCCAACGCTACCTATATCCAAATAATAACAACCCCACAGCCGTGCAACGTTACACAGACATCAAATGTGTGTTTATCCGAGCCTCAGATTAACAACATTTACACCACTCCACAGCAAGCTGCAGCGAACGGAGCAGGACGACGACCCACTCTGGGGAGACCGCCGGCAAAAAGGCGGTTGGCTCTAGATGATTCAGACCACCAATACCAGACAGAACCAGCCAGAACTCCAAAAGGAAGAGGAGGAGCCACAGCAGCTAATGGATCACGGTTGAAGACGCCAAGAACAGATTGCGATGTTCGTTTGTTGAAATTGGGTCAAGCGGCGCCGCCATATTGTGACGTCATGAGAGGAACCCAATGTGACGAGACTCGGTTGGAGGAGCGGGACGGGAGACCAGTTACGGCGACTATGAGCAACGAGACCAGCAACGGAAGGGGCTAGTTGGCTAGCTGAGGCCCAGCTGGATTCGAGGACAATCGGATCAGATTCTGGCGATATAAGCAGAATTTATTTTACTATCCACAGATTTTCCTTTTCCTTCTTTCCAAGAAGGACTGAAGATGGCTGCCACCGGATTAAAAAGTGGGCTGATGGGCACCACTAATAAGCCTTCTCTACTTCTCTACTTCCTCTTCGTTTTGTCTTTGTGTGTCTGGACCTGCAACAAGAAGGATTTTCCGACAAACTCAACCAAAGGTGAAGTTAAAAAGTTTTATCTGTATGGATTTGGGCTTGGACATCTCACCCTACACTCTATGTGGTCTTTAAAAGCCCTGAGCAAAAACTTCCAAATTAAGGCAAACATGGCTGTTAAGCAAAAATCACAATATGGCAGAGGATATACAATTAAAGTTCTGTTAGTTCTGCTACTTCTGGCAGGAGATATTCACCTTAACCCTGGACCTGCCACTATTAAACAGCAGACCACTGGGTTAGCACAAAACCGAGCTGTACAAAAGCAAAAACAACATTTATTTTTCCAAACTGTTAATCATGCACGAGTTCTTTGGGACACCAAGGCTAAACCAAAGGGGATCCTCGGCGGTCATTTAAACATACGGAGCATAATCCCCAAAAGAGATGAGATTTCGGTGTTGCTGTTGGACTCAAATCTGGACTACCTTTGTCTCTCAGAAAGCTGGCTACACAGTAACATAGACACTAATATGATCGATATTGTGGGCTACCAGTGTTTTAGAAAAGACAGGCAGGTAGGGAGGGGAGGAGGTGTTTTAATTTACATCAAAGAGAAATATAAATGTCAACTGGTTGATTTGAATACTTCACTTGAATGTTTAGCTGTTAATGTATGTCTCTCTCCGGTAATGAATTTCAACATTGCAGTAGTGTACAACCCACCATCACACAACTCTTCCTTTTATAATGAATTAAGTGATCTGGTTAAACAACTTGAGAAGAACAGAGAAACAATAATTCATGGTGACTTTAATATCAACTGGTCTGATAAAAAAGACAAACAAAAACTGAAAAGCCTCATGACTAAATTTAATTACCAGCAAATCATCAAAGGACCCACAAGGATAACCAAACAATCCAGAACACTTATTGACATGGTATTTACTAATAAACCAGAACGAATAACCAGAACCTATAATCTTGTAACTGGTCTCTCAGATCATAACATGGTTCTTGCTGTCAGGAAACTTACTAAAAAGCGACTACAGTATTTTGGGGGAGTCGATATTGACAAATCAAATTTTATTATCCCCAAATCAAAAAATGAGGAGTTTGAACATTACTTAGAGAATCAAAATTGGGAGCAGCTCATGGCAACATGTGAAGTAGATGATTGTTGTAATTTTATAACTGCAACAATCACAAAGTCTATAGAAAAATTTTCAAAGCAAATTAAAAGTAGACAACAGAAGATTAGCCTACCATGGTTAAATAATGAAATAAGAAAACTTATGAAGAGGCGAGACTATGCACTGAAAACATCACTAACCTCCAAACTACAAAATGATCACCTTGTGTACAAAAGTTTAAGAAATAAAGTGGTACATGAGCTGCGAAAATCAAAAATATCTTATTACAATAAACTGATAGATCATGCAAAGGGTAACAACAGTTCCCTATGGAGGCATTTAAATAACTTAACTAATAAAAAAAACGATCAGAAGGGGGTAAAGGAACTTAGAATCAATGGCAAGACCGTCAGTGACAAGGCTACTTTGGCAAATGAATTTAATTCACACTTTGTGGGCTCTGTGGAAGACTTAACAAAAATTTTTGTGCTGCCAAATGTGCTCAACAACACAAATTCCATACTCCCAACAGATACTTTTCACATCGATGAGGTAAATGAGAAGTTAATTGCTGGTATTGTTAAAACACTGTCAAACTCAAAAACTAGTGATATCTACAATATGAGCACCTCCTTTCTCAAAATGCACAGCAAAATATTAATCAAACCACTGACTCATCTCATTAATCTCTCCATTAGGTCTAGCACATTTCCATCTGGCTGGAAAAAAGCTGTCGTCATACCAGTTCATAAATCAGGCAGTAAAGACGATATATGCAATTACCGCCCAATCTCTATCTTACCAGTCCTATCTAAGGTTCTTGAAAAAGTTGTAGCTACACAGCTGATAGACTACTTACAAGACAGTCAACTTCTTCATCCACATCAATTTGGTTTTAGACCAGGATACTCAACAGAAACAGCAAATTGTTGCCTTATTGAAAACGTCAAACAGTCCTTGGACAGGGGTAATGTGGTAGGAGCTGTTTTTCTAGATCTCAAAAAGGCTTTCGATACTGTAAACCACAGTTTGCTTTTATCCAAAATGGTATCTTTTAACTTCTCTCCAAATACATTAGAATGGTTTGCATCTTATCTCCAGAATAGAGAACAGTGTGTAAAAGTTCACCAGGATAAATCCTCATTTTTAAACAACCGCATGGGTATCCCACAAGGGTCCATTCTTGGTCCTTTACTTTTCAGCATTTTTATTAATGACTTGCCGTTACACTGCTCAGCTGCAACATGCCAACTTTATGCAGATGATGCAGTTATTTACACAGCTGCCAAGACTCCAGCACAGGCTGCAGATGTACTGTCTACAAGTATGGTTGATGTCCAAGAGTGGCTCCTCAAGAACCATCTATTGCTGAACCTTCAGAAAACAGTCTCAATGTGCTTTTCAATCAAAAAATGTAACCTGCAACATTTTAAAGTTAATATACATGATCATGACATCAGTTTAGCTACAGAATTCAAATACCTTGGCATTGTACTAGATCCTCAACTCAAATTTAATCTTCATATAAAGAAAATTTCAAAAACAGTAAAAAAAAATCTGAACTGCTTTAAATTAATTAGATATTACATACCTTACGAAGCAGCTGCACTGTATATGCATTCTATGGTTTTTTCTCATATATCATACTGTTTGACAGTCTGGGCTCAAGCAGCCCCTTCCACAATAAGACATATAGGTTCATTATATAATCAAACCCTAAAAATCTTGGACAAAAAGCCCATTAGGTGGCATCACTGTAATGTTTTAAAAAAATACAACCTATTGAGTTTTGAGAGCTTCATTGACCTCTGTCTTCTGAAATTAACGTTCAAATGTTTCCATAAATCAGCACCCGAGCCACTTGCTGGTTTCGTCCAAAGACAGGACAGCAGCAGAGCCACCAGGAGTTCTGTTAACAATAACTGTAAAATATTCCACCGCAGAACCACATTTGGACAAACAGCTTTCTCTATAAAGGGCAGTCACATCTGGAACACAATGCCAAATGAAATTAAAATAATAACGGACTTTAAAACATTCACTAAAAATGTTAAAAACTGGCTGAAAAATAAACAAGAATGTACTCATGTATGAATTATTTGTCTGCAAAGTGAGAGTGAATGAAGGGAAGGAATAAATGTGTTTGTTTATAGTGAGTGACGGAGGGAGGAAGGCCTGAAATAGGCAAATGTGAGTTATGTTATATGTGTTAAATGTGAGTCAGGCTGTTATATTTGTGTATTTATAATATTTATGTTAAAGGTGAGTCAGGCTGTTATATTTGTGTATTTATAATATTTATAATATTTATAATTGTGTATTTATAATTTTTCTGCATTGATGTATGTGGTTATTGTGTATATTTTTATCTTGATTCTTTTTTCTAAAGCCCATCCAGGGACAAGAGTTGCAAATTAGCTAATAGCTATACACTCTATGTGCAACACATCAGATTGATTGTCTTTGATTAATTGTCTATGTTTATTGCACTGTCCCTGTCAAATAAACTAATCTACTACTACTACTACTATGACATACTAAGTGTTACATCTCTTGCCACAGAAGAAACTTTCTAGCAGCCATGCCCCTAAGAGAGTTCAGTGGTAATCATAACAGCATAGTAAAATCATAAGTCAGTCCTAAACTGTTGCAGCACAATTAGTGAACAACTGTGGAGTAGTTTGCATCAGTCCCTGTGCTGTCTGGGTTTTAATCTTCTCCCAAAACTGCTGTGGGTTCGTTTAGGCGTCCTGCTGGGACCTTCTTGTGAGGAATCTGCAGCGTGGGAAGGAGAGTGGTTAATTGTTCCCTGCAGGGGGGCTGAGTCTTTTCTCTTGGGGGGTCTACCCCGCCGAGGTGCTCTCGCCAACTGTGCAGGCTCGTCTTTCAACAAGAAGGCAGGTTTAAGTCTGTCAATGCTGACTGTTTCTTTTCTATCCCCAAAATCAAGCACAAAGTGTTTATCACCATGTTCCAGCACTCTGAATGGCCCATCGTATGCTGGGCGGAAAGTTGGTTTTAAAGCTTCATGCCTAACAAAAACGAACTCGGCGTTTTTTAAAGATTGAGGGACAAAAACCCGTGGAAAGGAGTGATGAGCTGGACCGGGGAGAGAGTTCGGTCCGTTGCTGCCTAAAAACCTTGGGACTGGAAGATGCCCTGGCTCTGGGTTCTCTGGTAAAAATTCACCTGGGAGCCTGAGAGGCTGTGCAAAAACTAATTCTGCCGGAGAGGCGTCTAGATCCTCTTTAGGCGCAGCACGCAACCCCAATAAAACCCAGGGAAGTTTATTTACCCAATTTGTATCCGTTAGTGAGGCTCTGAGGGCAGCCTTTAAAGACCTGTGAAAACGCTCGCATAACCCATTAGCCTGAGGGTGATAAGCGGTGGTGCGGTGAATTGTTGCCCCTAAGCTACTGGACATGGCTGACCAAAGCTCTGAGACAAATTGAGGCCCCCTATCTGACGTGATGTCCGATGGGACGCCGAAACGTGCTACCCAGCTTGTCAAAAAGATGCGAGCGACTTCCTCCGCTGTGGTTGCCGCTAGAGGGACTGCCTCTGGCCAGCGTGTGGTGCGGTCTATCATTGTTAACAGGTGTGTGAAACTCTGGGAGGAAGGTAGTGGTCCCACGAGGTCGACATGAACGTGGTCGAACCTTCTAGCAGGGATTGGAAAAGGCTCCAGAGGGGCTTTTGTGTGTCTGTGTATTTTGACGCGCTGACAAGAAATGCAAGTTTTTGCCCATCCTTTTACATTTTTGCGCAGGCCTGGCCACACAAACTTTTCGGCGACCATTTTAATCGAGGCGCGCACACCTGGGTGCGCGAGGGAGTGAATTGTGTCGAAAATACGGCGGCGCCATGTAGCTGGTACTAACGGGCGAGGTCGGCCGGTTGAAACATCGCATATTAGGGGGGGGCACGCCGTCGCGTAAACCCTTTTTCTCCAGCCTTAACCCTGTTGGTCCAGACAGGAGTGCGCGCACATCCGCGTCACTGCTTTGTTCCTCTGCCATGGCTGCATAATCTATCCCTGCATGGATAGGTGCTGCGTATGTGTCTGCGTTAGTGAAGAGTTCTGCTGCTGAGGCAGTATAATCTGTCTCCTCGCGCTCTGGTGATGTCACAGCGCGAGAGAGGCAGTCTGCTACCACGTTAAGTTTGCCTGCCACGTGTCGAATGTCTGTGGTGAACTCTGAAATCGCAGCCAGCTGTCTTTGTTTCCTGCCTGACCATGGTTCTGAAATTTTAGCCATAGCAAAGGTGAGCGGTTTATGGTCTACAAAAGCCGTGAAACTCCGCCCTTCTAACCAGAACTGGAAGTGGGGGATGGATAAATGAAGCGCTAGCAGCTCCCTGTCAAAAGTGCTGTATTTATGCTCAGTTTGGTTTAGCGATTTGCTAAAGAATGCTAAAGGTCGCCAGATCCCGCTGACATGCTGTTCTACAACTGCCCCTATAGCCAGGTCCGAAGCGTCTGTGGTTAGCGCGATGTGGGCCAAGGGATCTGGGTGAACTAACAATGTGGCGTTAGCTAGAGCGCTCTTTACTTCCGCGAAGGCGTGTTCGCGCTCCGGGGTCCATTCGACCGCGTTGGAAGCTTTCTTTTTTTTGAGCGCGTCATATAGTGGCTGCATGAGCTGAGCTGCGTGGGGGAGGAAACGGTTGTAAAAATTAACCATTCCTAAAAATTCTTGTAGCGATTTGACCATCTGTGGCCGTGGGAAACTTTTTATCGCGTGAACTTTGTCTGGAAGTGGAACTGCCCCCTTCGGAGAGACTTTGTGTCCTAAAAAATCAATTTGTGACACGCCGAATTTGCATTTGGCTGGATTGATTATTAGCCCGTGCTCTTCTAGTCTCTGAAAAACCGTAGTGAGGTGCTGCTCGTGTTCTTCCTCAGACGAGCTGGCTACCAGCATGTCGTCGAGGTAGACGAAGACAAAAGGAAGGTCGCGTAAGACCGCATCCATCATTCGTTGAAAAGTTTGAGCAGCGCCTTTGAGGCCGAAAGGCATTCGCAGAAATTCAAAAAGGCCGAAAGGGGTTATTACAGCTGTTTTAGGAATGTCCTCCGCTCAGACTGGGACTTGATGATAACCGCGGACTAAGTCTATTTTTGAAAAAATGCGCGCACCCACCAGATGTAGTGAAAAATCTTGAATGTGAGGAATTGGGTAGCGGTCATGCGCTGTAGCATTGTTTAATCTGCGGTAATCTCCGCACGGCCTCCAAGAACCGTCGGATTTCGGAACCATGTGAAGTGGCGAGGCCCAAGGGCTCTTCGAGCGTCTAACAATGCCCAATTTTTCAAGGGTCGTAAACTCGTCCCGTGCTATGTTGAGCTTGGCCGCGTCTAAGCAGCGAGCTTTGGCAAATACGGGTGGGCCCGTTGTGGGAATAAAGTGTTCAACCCCGTGTTTAGCCACAGTGGCTGAGAATTTGGGAATTGTGAGTGCTGGAAATTGGGTGAGGAGTTGCTCAAACTTACCTCCTGCCATGGTGACGTTAGCCTGCACAGGTGGTGGAGAAACTCGAGCTGAGCATGGAATAGAAGCAAAGGACAGTGCATTAACCAAGCGCCTATTTGCTAGATCCACCAATAACCCATGTGCACACAAAAAATCTGCGCCTAACAAGTTAAACCTCACCGCAGCTACAACAAATGTCCATCTGTAGTTGCGGCCGTGGATGTGGAGGTGCAGGCTCTTTTCGCCGAAAGTGTCGATGTTAGAGCCATTGGCTGCCACCGCTCCGTTGCCCCGGGTGCCCATGGCTCGATCTGCGAGGGCGTGACGAAACTCAGCTGAGCTCCTGTGTCGATGAGGAACTGCTTGCCGGTGTGTCCATCCGTCACATACAACAGCTTATTCTTCTCGCCGAGAACCGCTGCTGTTAATGGCTCTCGGCTTTGGTGTTTAAATTTGCAGGGGGGAACACATTTGTGAGCCTTCTCGGCGAAACAGTGGTGATAATAACAGACGTCGCTCCGTCTGTTACGTTTTGGCCGTGTTGCTGTCACCGCGGGCTGGATCTGCTCAGTGGGTTGTGGCTCTTCGTGGTTCTGGGCATCAGCGTTGAGGTCTGCGGATGCTGCTGTGGGTGTCAGCTCCTTGCAGGTGTTGACGAGCCGTTGAGCTTCGTTGGCGAGCACGCGGAAGTCTTGCTGGGTGCTGCATCTCATGTTGGCGAGTGTCCCTCTCATGTGTGGCGGCAGCGTGCTGAGGAATATGAATTGGAGGAGGAAGTTGTCGTTGTCTTCTTCTTTAAGCTGCAGCAAATCCTCCATGAGGGCTTTAGGCTTGCATCCTCTGTGGCCGTAGACCGCCAGGATCTTCTCGGCTCTCTCTTCAGCTGAGGGGACGTAATTTGCCACGATGGTTGCTTTCAGTATTTCATACTTGTCTTGGGCCGGCGGCCGCTGGATCATGCTCCGCACACACCTCGAAGTGGCGGCGTCGAGTTTGGAGACGATATGATAGAATTTCGTATCGTCAGCCGTGATGCCCGCCAGTGCAAACTGGGCTTCAGCTTGCTGAAACCACGAGGCGGGGTCTTCTTGCCAGAAGTCTGGCAGCTTGACAGCGACGGCATTCGTGTATACCATCACTGCTGTGTCCGCAGGGTGACAGTGCCTTGCTTCGGCTCTCACAGCGGTGCTGGTGCTCGGTTGAGCCCTCTCAATCCCTTCTGCCGGGGGGGGAAAACGTCCATCTGTTCCCCTGTCTGCGTGGGCGCTGGCGTCTGCCTGGGTCGCCACGGATGAGTCGATTGCAGGGGAACGCCTCAGGTCCATACTCGCGTCAGGGGTCACCAGTGTAGAAGAGCTTGAAATGATGAGGCGATTTGATATATAAACCAAAGTTTATTTATCAGCTCTCCTAACAAGTCTCATTCAGTGCAGAGGTGGCAGAAGGAAAAGAGACCGAATATCTCCGGCTCACTGACTTTATACTTGCACATAACAAAAGACATGCATAACAAAGGCTGACATCCCTCATTATCTTAATCCCCCCATTGTCTTGGTATTTCCTCTCCTTGCCCAGGGGGTGAGGGTAGCTCCTCCGGTCTCCACCGCAGTGTCTGGGAACGTCTTTGTTCTTCACTTGGCGGTTGAGAGCCTTTGTCCTTTCAGAGGTGTGAAGTTGCTTTACATATGTAATTACCAAACATTTCCACATGCTTCAACATATGTAGGTTATGGAATATATGATTAATATAGCCCACACTCATAATATTTCAGATTGGCCATGACCTCAAAATCAAAGGCACAAAAAGTGATGTAATAAAATACAAGTGATGACTTCAACTATCGCTACTTGACTAATTAAAATTATTAGAAATCAAGTAAGTTACAAGAGCCAGTTTGCTCCTCTGACAAATTTTAATTTATATTTATTTTGTGTGTATGTATCACTATCATGCACTTTTGCAGCTTTAACGTAATTCTTTCAGACAAAACTAAGAAATTCAGCAGTGATTTAAAGCAATGAAACAATGGTCTGATACACTACTATGTTTCCTTAGCTTAGCTAGTTCCTTAGCAACAACTTAGCATCATCATTTAGCATTTGCTGTGACCCATCTACACCTGTTGCGCTGCTCACATGTGATGGAGAGGTGGGGCACTGATAAGTAGTGTGTGAGGAGTTTTGCTGAAGAAATGGGGGCAAAATCCTGATATAAACAATAGAGTTTTACATTAAAAGATAGACGTTTTTATCTTGTCCATCCATCCATCCATCCATCTTCTACCGCTTAATCCTTTCGGGTCGCGGGGGGGCTGGAGCCTATCCCAGCATCTTTGGGCGAGAGGCAGGGTACACCCTGGACAGATCGCCAGTCCATCGCAGGGCCAACATAGAGAGACAGACAACCATTCACTCTCACATCCATACCTAAGGACAATTTAGAATCCCCAGTTTTGATGCCAATTAACCTAACTTGCATGTTTTTGGCATGTGGAGGAAACCGGAGTGCCCGGAGTAAACCCACGCAGACATGGGGAGAACATGCAAACTCCACACAGAAGGGTCACCGATGGTCTGGGGGTGGGATCAAACCCACGATGGTCAAGGGTGGAATCGATCCCATGACCTTCTTGCTGTGCTGCCACTGTGCTAACCACTGCGCAACCGTGCTGCCCGTGCTTTTTATCTTGTCATCCAATGTATATCATATTGCACAGCCCTAAACACAACTATCTCTGAAATAGCTTGAAACAAATGACAGTTTACAGCCATATCTTATTGTTTACGTCATACTTGGATAATTTATTCAGTTGGTCCCATCAACATTACACCCTTTACCTTTAACATGGTTAACTGTAATCTTCTTTCTGAGCTCCTCAGACAGCGCTTTCCTTTGCTGTCTCTGGTCCATGTTCAGTGTGGTGCACACAATGATGCCAAACTACACAGTAATATGTTTTTTTTTTTCCTTCAGGGTTTCCTCTGATAACATTTCCGGGTGAAGGCCTGCCACGCTTGAATTTATTCCGCCACTCCATGAGGAAATACAAATTTAAGAAAAAAATATGAAGGAATGACAGTCCGCAAGTGCCCTGCTTGCGTGGCCGTTCCAGTCAGCAGGCCGTGTCTCGCTAGCGTTACTGTCCGAGAGAAACATGAGCTTATTAAAGTACTTTAAATGCAGGAAAAAAGCAGAAGAGGTATGTAAGCAGTGAAGGCATTTATCATGGTTTTAACCCGCTGGTAACAGGAGCAATAATGGAAGAGTCATTTAGCTAACAGGTGTGGTTAGGAGCTTGAGTAGGTTCATTTTGTCTTTTCAATTATTAGTTTTTTGGTTTTCTTATTTCAGACAAAAAAAGATGTTTTTACCTTTACCTTAGTTCATATTAATTAACTGGTTTAATGTTCATTTTTATGTACCTGGTAAATTAAGATAACCGAAATTCACAAAGTCAATTACTTTAATCTGGCAGCAGCCTTCAGACAAACTAAACCTGCCAACATTTGGATTTCAGAATAAGGGAGGTTTTTCCTGCTGTCTGGGTGGTGAGGAGATTTCTTAAAAAAAAAAAAAAAAAAAAAAAACTATAGATACTGTATATAGAAATATTATAACAGAAATAACTGCATCTTTGGTCCTTTAAGTTAATTTATTTCATTAAATACAATTTTATTAATATTTTTTCTTTGAAATCAGAGTTAAATTATTGTTCTTTTCTGGCTCTGCAAAATTATGGTCAAAAATTGTTACCGTATTTTATGGACTATAAGGCGCACTTAAAATCCTTTAATTTTCTCAAAAATTGATAGTGCGCTTTATAATCCAGTCCGTCTTATGTATTACTTTTGGTTGTTGTGCTTACTGACCTTGAACCGATTTTATGTGGTACACGGCGCTCAAAAATCTGTCAAAATGTTTTAGTACGACTTTGGTAAGTTACGAAGCCGAACCGCTTGAGGGATTTTTGGAGTATTACGGTAGTAAGGAGCCATGCTTGATGCCGAAATCGCCCAACTGTTAAACTCAGACATTGAATGAAGAATTTGATGGATTTATGGAAGAGGAATGAACTAAAAAAGTGAGTGTACTGTTTTGTATTTTGTGTTCCAACTAGTTTTGTGTTACAACTGAATAATGTTGAGAGTGTGTGTTCCATCTGTTTTTTTGTGTTGCAACTGAATACCGTAATGTTGAGAGAACTGGTTTTTTGTGTTACAACTGAACAATGTTCAGAGTTATTGTGAATAAGTTGAATAAAATTTCACTTATCTGACGGTTTTGTTGCGCTTAATGTGTCTCGCTTAATGCGCTTTATAATCCGGTGCGCCTTACGTATGAAAGTAGACAGTCAAATAGACTGGTAATTGATACTGCGCCTTATAGTCCGAAAAATACGGTATAAGGAAAAAGTTTTAAAAAATACCAGTTTCTTTCAAATTTATTAAAAAAACAGCAATTTTATTTTTAAAAAAGGACAAACATTAGCCATAAAATAATCCACAAATATATAATAAAGTCTCAAATGTACAAGAAAAGTCAGTTTTACAACAGGAAAGTACAAATTTGAGGAAAATGGTTTCAAATTTAGATACATTTACAGAGAAAAGTATAAAACTAAGAAAATTGTTATAAATTTTGGAGAAAACCCTCAAACCTTCAAGACTGAAGTCATTACTCAAGTTTTTAAGTGGGTGCTCTTTGAACCCTTAACTCAACTAGAAATTTTTGGTTGGCTACTATACCCATCTCTGATCATATAATTTAATTTAAGTATGCATGAGTAAATTACTATTATAAATGTTTTTTCCCTTCAATACTCTCTCAATGGAAAAAAAAAAGAAACACTAGAATAAAAATACAAAAAAAAAACCAACACATTTTTGTCATTTATGTGAACCATGACAAAAAAGTCCTGCAAGACAAAACAAGACACTTGGTATTTTCTAACCTGTTTGCATACTGTTATGTGTGGAACTAGTGTCAAGGAGGAGAACAATAGTGGAGCTGAACACACGTTTATTGTAATACAGGGCGCAATGCACCTGACCACACATACAGCCGCAAGCAGAGGCAAAGGCGGAAGAGGCCCTCCCTACCTGCAGCCCTTCTTATACGCGTGGGGTTGGCCGAACCGGAACATGGAGCCACCACCCCGTGCCACACAAATAAGAGCTCGAAATTTAATACAATATGAACAATAAATAACTACACTATACCCCCCCCCCCATAGAAAAGGTCCAAAATACACACAATCAGCCCACCCCAATTTGGAACCCGAACCATGCGCTAAACATAACTGTACTAAAAATCACAAAGGGGCCTATGGCATTCACACAAAATAACTAAAATTAGGGGGCAGGAAAACTGCTGTCCTACCCCCCACATGGCGAGGCAGGTTATTCTGCCACCTATGATATATAAAAGTCCTGTTAAAAAAAATTACTGCTGTGTCTCCTACTTAAACAGAACACCAAAATAATCCCAGAACTATAAATGCATATTAACTAACAACACATACACATCCATGGCTTGGTGAAGATGACCCGTGCCCCCCAGACCCTTCACCAGTCAGTCCACCCCTGGAGGTAGCCCGCCTCCCGGGCCACAGCTGGCCGCCTCAATCCCGGTGAGCCTTCTCCTCCACATCTCCAAACGCTTTGATCATCCGGGGCCATGCCCAACTGCCTTCTTCGGGGCACGCCATTACTCACTGGGATGACGCCACGAACCATTCGACAGCAGAAGGTAACCATCATGCTACTCACCCATCACCTGCAGCCGGCCCTGGTACTGCTCCATCTTCTGCATTTCTCTCACTCGCCTGGACCTCGCCTCTGCCCGAGCCCGAACCCAGTCCGCAACTCCAAATGGGGCCCTGCACGGCCTGCGGTGTCTCCGCTTGGCATTCACTCTCCCAGTGCCACTCAGTCTTGCCCCGACTGCTTGTAAATCCGCTGTGGCCCCGTGTTCACTGGCCCGCTACGGCCGTGCTCCAAGAACACCTGTGACCATCTTTTGGGCACCGCTCGCTGCCACAGGCTCTCCCCTGTGCTGCCTGGTACCCTCGTCCAGGCTGACTCGGACACTGGCACTGGGGCCCTTCTGCAGTGACCCTGAGCGCGACAAAGCTTGTCCACTTTCCGGAGTGCCCAACAATTGTTCATCCCACACAGCATTGTCCCAAACTCTCAGAACCGGTCAGTCCCACAGTCCACAGCCTGACCACTCTTGCCCAGCGCTGCTCCTGATGGAAAACCCGAGGCCATAGAATAGGTTGCAGCCCGTGATGTCTGTGCCGCGGGCCGTCACGACGAACTCCACATCGGCCATCTCCGACAACTTGTACTGAGCTGTTGGTCTGACGGTACCCACCATGGCCAACCGTCCTCCTCCATAGCCGCAAAGTGGTTTTGAGTCACCTCCAATTCTGTAGTGGGGAAAATATTTTCTAACCATAGCCCAGTTCAGCAGCAAACTCTCCGCCCCCATGTCGATCAGCATCGGTGCTGGTACTCCGTCCAACTCTACCATGCAATGTGTGCACCCACTGGTACTTGGGGAGACAATATGAATCACCGTCGGGGCAGGAGGAGTCGAACTCTTGCACGGGCTATCTTGTTCCGCTGATTGGCACACCCTCGCAAAATGATGTAGATGGCCACAATTGCTGAAGCGCTTTCCTCTTACCGCACACTCTCTGGCCTTATAGTGGTGTTTCGTGGACCTGCAACCCGTACACCTGGGCTTCCCCGGGGCAGACCTCATCCGTACAGCGTTGGCCCTCCCGGTGTCATCCTCGACACTTCCATCGCTGTCCAGGTCCACTACCTGTGTGGCCGTGGAGGATCCCAACTCTCATGGTGACAGACTCTCACGTAGCTCCCGAGTTAGCTTATCCGCTACCTCCAGCTGAAGAGCCAATTCAACGGCATTGGCCAGCGTCAACTCACCCGGAAATGTGACCAGCTTAGACCAGACCACAGTACAATTGGTGTGGTCCACCAACTGGTTACGAACCAGTTCTTCCTCCAACAGTCCGAACCGACACGCAGCGGCTAGCTGCCTCAAGTCTATTACAAACCGCAGAATGGGTTTGCTGTCAGAACTTAATCCTCCGGAAGATGACATTGTCCGGCGCCCTGAAATGGTGCGCCATGAGCTCGACCACTTCTTCATAACTGTCCGCGTCACCAAGCGTGCCCAAAATTCTCTGGCCCTCCATTCCCAGGTTGTGCACAAGCAACGCATGCGCCCTCAGTTTCCCCATCCTTCCCAGGTCCAATGTCACCATATACTGTACATTTTAAAGGCTTCGTACCACCGAGGCCACGGCACCAGCGGCTCACCTGGGAACTCCAAGAAAGGCCGAATTGGTGCTGCACACGCTTCCATGGCTTTTCTTCTCGTCGCCAAATGTTATGTCTGGAACTGGAGTCAAGGAGGAGAACAATAGTGCAGCTGAACACACGTTTTTTGTAATACAGGAGACAGTGCACCTGACCACACATACAGCCACAAGCAGAGGCAAAGGAGGAAGAGGTCACCCCCCCCTACCCGCAGCCCTTCTTATACACACGGGGTTGGCGGAACCGGAACATAGAGCCACCACCTCGTGCCGCACAAATAAGAGCTCCAAATATAATACAATATGAACAGTAAATAACTACACTACACATACCACCATAGACAGAGCGAGAACCTGAATTAGACCGGGCTCAGAGAGGGCAAGATGAGACAGAAGAGAGAAGCCAAGGAGAGGAACGTGTTCAGGCAGAGGGTTCAGGAGAGGTGAGAGCAGAGGAAGGAGAGAAGGATGACACCAGTAAAAAGTCCAAACATAGGACGTCTGGGTGGGACCCCAACTGGCCCGATATCCCAACATTCAAGCCTCGGTTGTACAATACTTCAAATGGTAAATTCCATATGGAAAGTTAATGTGCAAAATTAAAGTTATGTGTTTTCTGCCACCCCCCCCCCCCTCAAAAAATATGTTGCCACTGCACCAAGGTCTTTAGGCCAAAGGAAACACTGTCCTTGAAACAGGCTGAACGGTTGATGAAACGTTTGAAGGCTTGTTGACAGTGATTGCTGCAAAAGGTGGTGCCAACAAATATCCAGTTTTTTTTTAACCACAGCCAAGGAGGTAATTTGATCAGTGTGGTGTGTTTATTCCACAATTGTTATCCACGCTATTCCACAATTGTTATCCACGCCGGCATTAATGACATCTGACTCCGGCAGTCGGAAGTCACAAAAATTAATGTGGAATCGGTGTCTGATTTTGCCAAAACAATGTCTGCCTCTGTAGTATTCTCTGGGCCCCTCCCCAAACTGACCAGTGATGACATGTTTAGCTGCTTGTCACCCTTCAACCGCTGGCTGTCTGTATGGTGTCCTGCAAACAACGTGGGCTACATAGATAATTGGAGCTCTTTTTGGGGAAAACCTGGTCTTATTAGACGAGACGGCGTCCATCCCACTTTGGATGGTGTGTCTCTTTTATCTAACAGTCTGGCATCATTTTTATCCAAATTTCCAAAACATTCACAACTCAGAGTTGGGACCAGGAAGCAGAGTCGCAGTCTTACACACCTCTCTGCAGCTCCTCTTCATCCACCACCACTCAACGTAGCCCCTGTCTTCCCCATCAGAGAATCATTGTCTGCTCCCTCCAAAGTAAATAAAAATATAATGTATAAGAATCCCAAAGTGATTAAACAAAAAGTTGGTAAAACTCAAATTAAACATGAAGCCTCTAAATTGAATGGTTTGGCCTCTGTTCCTCCTCATAATTTAAAAATTAAATGCGGTTTGTTAAATATTAGGTCTCTAACTCCCAAGTCTCTGCTAGTCCATGATCTGTTAATTGATCATCAGATTAATTTAATATCCCTTACAGAGACTTGGTTAGGACAAGAGGATTATGTTGGTTTAAATGAATCAACTCCCTCGGGTTATTTAAACTGTCAAAATCCCAGAAGTTCTGGTCGTGGAGGAGGAGTAGCAACAATTTACCATTCCAGATTACTAGTTAATGTAAAGCAAAAAACACGTTATCGTTCCTTTGAGGGCCTGGTCCTCAGTATTGGGCATTTTAGCAATTTTAGGCTAAACCCAATTTTATTTGCCATAGTTTATCGTCCTCCATCAACCTACTGAGAGTTTTTATCTAAATTTGCCGGATTCTTAGCTGATTTAGTGCTGAAATCAGATAGAATAATTATAGTAGGGGACTTTAATATACATGTAGATGTAGATAGTGATTGCCTTAATATGGCATTTAATTCAATATTAAGACTCGATGGGGTTTTCTCAGAAAGTAGGAAATTCTACCCATTATCTCCACCATACGTTGGACCTTGTTCTGACATATGGCACAGAAATAGAAAATCTGGTAGTGTCTCCTCATAACCCTGTACTGTCAGACCATTGTCTGTTAACCTTTGATTTTACTATTTCTGACTATTTGGCTCCTAAAGAAAAATATTACTACAGTAGATGCCTCTCAGATGACGTTACCAAATTTATGCAGATTGTTTACTCTATGCCATGTGTCAACACAACGGAAATAAGCTATAGACAGCTTGCTCCTTCTTTAATTGATAGCATGGTAGATAGTGTTACAGCTTCTCTGCATCAGACTGTAGGCTTGGTGGCCCCTTTAAAAAAGAAAAAGTCTAATCAGAGATTTCTGACCCCTTGGTTTAACACAGAAACTCGTAGCTTAAAACAGAAGACTCGTCAATTAGAAAGAAAATGGCACTCCACTAATTTAGATGAAATCTTTATAGCTTGGAGAAATCATCTTTTAATTTATAAAAATTCTCTTAGAAAAGCTAGAACGAGTTATTATTCTGCACTAATAGAAGACAACAAGAATAATCCTAGGTTTCTTTTCAGCACTGTAGCCAGGCCCTTAGAGCTTACTACTCAGGACTTCATGAACATCAGATTCTTCCCACCATAAACTTAAATACAGTAACTATTACAACTCCTTCAATTGATATCTGTTTGGATGAGTTTACGCCAATTGACCTTTTAGAGTTAGACAAAATAATTTCCTCATCCAAGCCTTCAACTTATCTTTTAGACCCTATTCCTACCAGGTTATTTAAAGAAGTCTTCTCACTTATTGGTAGCTTTATTCTTCAAATAATCAATTCTTCATTAACTTTAGGCCATGTACCACAGGCTTTTAAAACAGCTGTAATTAAACCCTTACTCAAAAAGCCAATGCTGGATCCAGGAGTTTTAGCTAACTATAGACCAATCTCTAATCTCCCTTTCATTTCAAAAATCTTGGAAAAAGTTGTTGCTACGCAATTATTTGACCACCTGCAGGGAAATGGTTTACTTGAAGAGTTTCAATCTGGGTTTAGAATCCATCATAGTACTGAAACAGCCATATGCCACATTTCCACTATATAGTTCTGCTGTTCTCTTTTCTTTTCTTTTTTACTTGTTTCTCCCGCGGCTGCGCCTCCACCAAAACCGCGGAAAGCCGAGTATTGCTGGGGGTGGGCGGGATCAAGGTGGCGCTACACTCTGCTGACGTAGTAAAGGACGCGACCGACTCCTCCACAACAAAGAAAAAAATAGCGGATTACGAGCAGAGGATTTCCACGGTGGTCACTATTCTTCTGTGGGTTTTTAACACAATGAATATCTTTAACGAGACAAGAGAATTTTACAGGAGAAGACGACGTGGATTGAGACAACACACGTTGGAGCAGGAGAGGAGAATAGCGGTTGCCCAGGAGGAATCTGAAGCAGCTGCATATGAAGCAGAGATCATTCAGAGATCATTTCATTTGTTCAGTGTTCATGTGCATACATATGTCAAACGTGTTTTTTAAATAAAATGTTGTGCACTTTTAAACTACGTCGCCTCTGTTGTTCAAAACGGCTAAATGTTAACAGACGGTTAATTAAATGCTGAAACACCGGGGTAATTTAAAATAATGCAGAAACTTAATCCTAAACCCCTTTAACTTACCAAATAATTTATAATATTATAAAAAAGCCAATCCAAATCTAGACCTATTTTGTGTATTGTGTAATAATGATACACTGATGATAAACTGACTTCCCAAAAAAAGCAGCAGCTAGACAACGCACTTTTGGTTTGATGGAATTGCCAATTGACCTTGGAATTATATGTGGAAACTTGTTATACTTCCAGTTAACTTTAACTTACAAAATAATTAAAAAATATTATAAAAAAGCCAATCCAAATCTAGGCCCATTTTTTGTATTGTGTATCATTTGAGTATCATTGTACAATCTATTGTTCTTTATAAGGGTTATCTGTTCAGTGGTGGCTAATTACACACTAAAACAACGTAGAAAATGACTGCAAAGAAAATGCTGCAGCTAGACAACTCACTTTTGGTTTGATGGAATTGCCAATTGACCTTGGAATTATATGTGGAAACTTGTTATACTTCCAGTTAACTTTAACTTATCAAATAATTTATAATATTATAAAAAAAGCCAATCCAAATCTAGGCCCATTGTGTATCATTTGAGTATCATTTTTCCCATCTATTGTTATTTATAACGGTTATCTGTTCAGTGGTGGCTAATTACACACTAAAACAACGTAGAAATGACTCCAAAAAAAAAAATGCTGCAGCTAGACAACTCACTTTTGGTTTGATGGAATTGCCAATGAACCTAGAAATTTTATGATGAAACTTTTTTTAATCCTACTAAATAATGTGACATTGTCACACTGCCCAACACCAAATTATAATTTTCTTTTTCAAACCAAAGATCACTATGGATCTATTGAATCACAATAGCATAGGTTTATCATATTCATGTCAACGTTTACAACATCGAAAATGTTATATTTGGGTTTACATGTATGGGTATTTTCGCTTTGTATTATACTAGACTGCTTATAATTTATTGGAACTCTCAGAATTTGGAATGCCGATATAACATTCAATTCACATGTACTTACCTTTTACCTAATTCGACTTTTACCTTTATCAGTGTCTACTGCTGAATGTAAATTACACCTGTGCAACTGCTTACAATTTTACTTAAAAACTGTACCCAATGTAGAGCAATGGATACAGCAGTGGTAATATTTATTAAATTTAACAATAACAATTACATTACCATTAAAAATCTTGACACCTTTATGGCTGAACAGCAGGATTAGGGTCATATGAGGCAATGGAATGTGTATGTAATTATTCGCCTTTATCATCCAGTGTTATAATATACAAACCACACTTTTATCCAAAAGACCAACATTTTATTACATTACAAATATTCCCAAAACATGTTTACAAATGGGGAGCTTTCAGTACTTCGACCAGACTGCCAAAATGGTTTAGGAAGGCTCCGTGGAAGGAAGCCGTCTCTGTCAGCTCATCCCTTCTTAATGCGGCTTCCTGCTGCTGGGCTAACTGCAGGTGTCTTTCGCGCTGTTCATGCTGCCGTTGATGCTGTTCGAGCATCCTTTCATGGATCCGCATCTCCTCAGCATGATTCTGGGCCATCAGTGATGCAAGGTCTGCAATGTTGCTGCTTTTCAGCTTGCCTATATGAAAGACAGAAGTCATTGTATTTAGATAACACCGGATCAAAACATGTCAGAAAAAATATTATGGAATTAAACTGTTGAAAGCCTGTGGTGGGATGCTTCGTTGCTGTATTTAAGCTCAACTGTCATGTTGTTGCCCCTCAGTAGAGTGGACTATATGCAACTTCTGTGGTGATGTGGTTAGGCCCCCCTTCATTTCAAAAAGGATTAATTGTAAAAAGTATTTTGATTTTGATTTGATTTGATTTGATTTTGATTTGATTTTGATTTCTTCTCACTTCCGCCTCCAAAGAGAGCAGACGCTTCTTTTCTCTCTCTGCTCTAGCTCCCCACCTCCCCAACTAACTGGATCCCAGCTTGCTGTTGTCTGTCTGCGTCTGACTGCTGATTATCGAAAGAAAGAAATTATGGAATTAATAAGCTGGGCTTTGAACGCAATTGACACTATCTTTTCAACGAGGAAAAGTGCTCCGGGGGAAGCTGTTTGCCCCGCAGGGACGGCTCCAGCGGGCTATTTACGGGAGACAAGTAATTGGAAAATCTTGTGCCTGACTAATCTCTCTATCGAAGATATTGAAGATTTGTATGTCTTCGTAATAATGGTGATTGGGATCGTTCTGATTGGATCTGGGATTGTCCTGGTGTACCGCAAATTGCTGAAGATGGATACAACCTATCAAAATGCTGGCCAGGTGAGGTGCATCCATCAAATTGAAAAAATGGAGAAGACCCTGATAGCGACAAATGGAGAACTGTCTCGGAAGGTGGATTATATCATGATTACGCTTAGGTCTATCCACGATGGACTCAACGCCCAGCAATGAAGGATTAAATACTGAATCTGCAGAAGAATATAAAGTTCTTTCTCTGTGATCAGTTCTATTTGGCTCAATTTCCCTTACAAAAATCCTCCTGATCATCTGCAGTCTCTGTTTTTCAAAACACTGAGCACATGGCCTTCGGACAGCAGCTGCATGGACAATTGCCAAGGACAATTGCCAGTAGCCAGACAAAACATCTCCTGCCAAAGTGTCCTTGTCGTTCTTACCGATACAACACTTGCTTCAACATTACATTCATATTGATCCACAAACTGACAACAAGATGATTCACTCACTGCTCTCTTTGTGTCCTGTGAACTCTTTTGGTCTGCTGAGTGTGCATTGAGGGCTTTTTTTTTTCTTTGTAATCATAATATTGATCATACATGACCACTATTCTGAAATCAATGATTTTTTTTGCTCCTTCCCATTGTATTATTTCTTATGCTATCTGTACCCTCCTGTTGGCAGGCGCGTTTCAGATGCATGCCGTGTCACCGGAAATGCAGGTTCATTTTCTGTGTCAAGTCAAATCCCTCGTATGTTATCAGTGAGCTGTTATCAGAGTCCTGTTATCAGTATCTGTTAATGTACTTGGCAATAAATCTTTTTCTTTTTCTGATTCTGATTTAATGGGTTATTTTTAAAAGAATTTCTTTGTACTGTGGCCTCATAAATCAGAATGGGTTAATAGTGTTAGCTGACTTGAAGAATTTCAATCAAGCATGTTGATTTGAAGTCGGTACATGTGCTCCTTTTTTTTTTGTGAAAATACAACAGTATTTCCACCATCAACACACCTATAACACTGGGCCACTGTGGCTATGAACACCCCTGAATCTAGTATTTTTATAAACGTAGAAAGACATTTTAAATTCCTTATTATGCATCTATAGAAAATAACAATCACATATAAAAACAACCGGGTGGTAATTTTCAGTTTGTTGTGCCTTACCAGTACTTGACCGGGAGATGCCGGATAGTGATGGAGCTTGTGGTCCAGTGAGGCGGACCCCAAGGGATTTGAAAACTGTGTATAGAAGGAAAAAACACACAATAAAGCTCACAAACAAAGTGCAACATGTACCGCAAACACAAAACTTTTTAACCAGAATACAATAAGCTTACATCAGCGTTTTGTTCACGTGAATACTGAAATAAAAGCGCGATTCAGCAGCTTGATGCGAGGTAACAACAAGGTACAGAGGTAGCTAGCTATTAGCGGGCTAGCCATCACCACAATTGTCCACAATCAAACAACTTTCTTTATTGCTTAAATAAAGTGCGCTTTTGACCGAAAGGCAAGAAGACGGACAATAACAAAACAACACTCACCGTCACCGTTTTCCAATTGCGTGGCCGTGTCGAGTCCAAATTCTCTGCCATTGCTAGCAGGCCGGACACTTCCTGGTATATTTTTTCATTGCGAGTTGCCCCACCAACTCGCTCTGGATGTAGTCATCGGCTACGAGGGACAGAAAAGTCCGCACCTCCTCGTTTGTTCATGGAATAAACTTGCGCGTGGACATCGTTATATGAGAACACAATTGTGAATCCAGTCACCGCGGTTACTTGCTGAAATTACAAATGGCGGTCATGTAGCTTCAACAGAAAACAAAACGGACGCGTTTTGTGACGTTACGCCCTGACCAATCAGCGTTTAGCAGTCGATTGACGTCAAATCACACCTCGCTTTTCGCTCGGCTATACCCTGCCTCTGAACAGGCACGAAAATCGTAACGGTTAAACCGTGAGGACTTGGGTGGAAATGGCGAAAAACCGAACCAAGTAAAAAAAAGTAAAGCCCAGGTGATACTGGTGGAAATGGGGCTTTAGTGAAGTTCACTAATGACCTCCTTATCACATCTGATAATGAACTTGTTTCTGTTCTTGTCTTTTTAGACCTTAGTGCAGCTTTTGATACTATCGATCATAATATTCTACTTGATAGATTAGAACATTATGTTGGACTTAATGGAACTTCGTTGCAGTGGTTTAGATCTTATTTATCTGATAGGTTCCAGTTTGTTCATGTCAGTAATGAGTTTTCTTTCAACTCAAAGCTCAGTCACGGAGTTCCACAGTGATCTGTGTTAGGCCCTACTCTTTTTAGTTTATATATGCTTCCCTTAGGCAACATTGTTAGAAAGCACTGTATACATTTTCATTGTTATGCAGATGACACACAATTATACCTGTCATTGAAGCCAGATGATAGTAATCAATTAGCCAGTTAGAAGCCTGTCTTAAGGAAATCAAAGCTTGGATGACTTGCAATTTCCTGCTATTAAATTCAGATAAGACTGAAGTCATTCTTGTTGGTCAAGAAAACCTTAGAAATACCTTTCCAAATCAAACTTTTAGTTTGGATGTGGTTACTCTTTCTCTTAATAGCTCTGTGAGGAACCTTGGAGTTATTTTTGATCAAGATCTGTCTTTCAATTCACATATTAAATTTGTTTCTAAGACTGCCTTCTATCATTTCCATAATTTTTTTTTTAATTTTAACCTTTATTTAACCAGGAAAATCCCATTGAAATTAAAAACCTCTTTTTCAAGGGAGTCTTGGCCAAGAGGCAGCAAAAAAAAAATCACAATTACACTTGCAATGACATACAAATCATATAAAACAATTACAAATTAGTGAGGCCGTCTCAAGTGTTCTCAATCTGGATTTAAAGTCGTTCAATGAAACAAGTACCGTTAGTTTCCAGTCTTTTTGCAACATGTTCCATGTAGAGGGAGCTGAGAATATGAAAGCTCTTTTTCCCAGCTCAGTACGGGCAAAAGAAACAGAAAGCAACAAATGATCATTAGAACGCAGAACATAAGAATCAACACTTCTCAGTGTGATTAAATTACAGATGTAAGGAGGCAGCAGTCCAAGCATGGCCTTATAAATAAAAATGTACCAGTGAGTCAACCTCCTGGTAGACAAAGAAGGCCATCCCACTCTAGAATACAGTTCACAGTGATGGGTCAAGGCTCTACAGTTTGTAACAAACCTCAAAACAGCATGATATACAGAGTCAATCTTACTCAGACACTGAGCTGAAGTGTTCATATACAAAAAATCTCCATAATCTAAAATAGATAAAAAAAAGTTGCAGTAACAAGATGCTTTTTAACCTCAAAAGAAAAACAACATTTATTTCGGAATAAAAAACCCAGCTTCAGTTTGAGTTTCTTCACAAGATTTTCAACATGGGGCTTAAAAGTCTGTAATTTCCCAGTTTGGGATCAATAAAGTACATCTGTCTATCTATCTAAAAGTCAGAGCGTCATCAAGCAAGATACCAAGATACTTGTACGAGTGAACCACCTCAATTTCATTTCCCTCAAAAGTGGACACTGTGGAAATAATTTGTGTACTCTTCCTAAAATTTGAAAACCACATCAGTTTAGTTTTGTCAGCATTAAGGACTAGTTTTAGCTGCAGAAGTGTGTGCTGCACCACATTAAAAGCTTTCTGCAGAGAAACAGCAACATTAGCAGGGGAAGAGCCAAAGCAGTAAATAATTGTGTCATCGGCATAAAAATGCAAACTAGCATCAGACACATTTTGTCCTAAATCATTAATGTACATAATGAATAGGAGGGGTCCTAATACAGAACCCTGTCCCCCTTGTGGACACTGACAATATCAGAACACAAACCATCATATTTAATACATTGGGTCCTGTCACTCAAATAATTTGTGAACCAGGAGACTACATGTTCCGACAGACCAAAACTGATGAGTCTTTGCTTTAAAACTGTGTGGTCCATAGGGTCAAAAGCCTTTGACAGATCAATGAAAAGTGCAGCACAGTACTGCTTTTTATCAAGAGCAACAAGTATATCATTGACCACTTTTGTAGCAGCAGTAATAGTGCTGTGCTTTTTTCTAAAGCCTGATTGCAGTTTTGAAAGAAGTTCATTTGAGTATAAAAACTCTTTAAGTTGATCACACACGAGAGATTCAAGAATCTTGGACAAGACACACAAGTTTGATATTGGTCTGTAATTAGTTAAAACTGCTGGGTCACCTCCTTTTACGGGAGGAACCCACAAAAGCTGACTTCCATACTACAGGAATCTCTTTGCTTTCAATTGATAAATTAAAGAGTACTGTAAGAGGCTGTGCAATATAATCAGCAGCCATTTTCAAAAAGTAAGGCTCTATCAAATCTGGTCCAGGAGGTTTTCTGTGATTCAGAGTTTTGAGAGCCTGATGAACTTGCTGTACAGTAAAAGGTACAAATCTAAAAGGTTCTCCAAAAAACATTTGGAAATTAATACAGTGAGGCATAGAGGTAGCTCCTGTAGAGTTAACCCCTTGCACTCCGGTCAATTTCCCTAAAAACGCCAAAAAATAACGTGCCCAAAGTAAATCAAAAGCTGTTCTTCAACCCTTTGCAGCATCTTCATGGGGTTGGTCTCATTTAAAAGAAAACACTTTGAATTTTTTGGCAAAACAGTCTTAATCTCTCTAAGTGCTCCGGCCACTGAGTAACAGTCATCTAAACATACTGAACTTGAAGAAAATAAATTTCGTCTGGGTGTTTTTTTGAATACAAATGCTTGCAAATAACACACAGCTTCAGATCCGGGCTGGAAAATGCAACAGAAATGTAGAACCAAGTGTTATCCAGCTGAGGTCAAATTTTGTAACAATACCACAAAAAATGAATATATTACACAGCTTTTTTCTCAGGTAGTTCCCAGGCGTTTTTGAACTGTGCCAAATTGTGCCAAATGGCACAGTTTGGAAAAACGTCTGTAACTTTTGAATGATTAAATATAGAAGCTTCATCTTGGGCTCTAATGAAAGGTGACACTCAGGGCTGTGTGTGTGTGTGTGTGTGTGTGTGTGGGTGTGTGTGGGTGTGTGTGGGTGTGTGCGGGGGGGGGGGGGTTGTCCCCCCCCTCGCTACAGAGGACGGACATCGCCCATTGCGCAGCGGTCCGTCATGTGGCGATGACGCACAGCTGTAATTTACCGATCGGTCAAAAGTCATTTTTGATTACAATTTTCAGGGATAAAGAATAATTTAGCTTATAACACTTACCTCTTCACAGCAGCAGCGTAGCTGGCGAACTTCTTCCTCATTGTCAGACGAACGCAACGCTGGTCCACTTGTTACGACTCGTGGTTCTGGTCTCGCCACTCGGTCAAAACATAATTCCATTATTGCGGTTTTGCGCTTCCATGATTGCGGTTTTGGCGGACGATTTTTCAAAACAAATAACAGTAGTAATTCAAAAAGACTGACGAACGCGTGTGTGTCACCCAGCCTTTGTCGTCGGCCTCCGTCGGTCTATGATGACCATGGAAGAGAATCCTAAACGTCTATTCTGCTGGAATAAAAAAAAAAAAAAGCACCGCCTGTGGCTGAACAGGCCGATGCGCGAATGGCAGTCCCTGTCACACAGGTCGCACTTGTGGGTGGTCTCCGTGCTGCTGGGTCTGTGGCAGGTTCTTCCTGCGGGTCCTTTTTCCATCTGCTGCAGCAGTCTGTCTTCACCCAGCCTTACACAAAACAGCTTGCGAACTTCTGTGCTTCACTTGGCTCGCTGCATTCACAGCGTTGGTAGGCGGGTCCTTCTTGCTAGGTTTTCAGTCATTGGTTCTTCAAGGTTTCAGAAACCCAATTCAAGGCTGTTATTAGTCGAATGAGAGGTCAATCATATCTGATCTGTTCGCGGCTGTGTCTGTAGTGGAAGAACGGAAATGCAGCGTTTTTTTTCAGTGCGCGCTTGGACACAGCACCCTTGTGCGTCCTAGAGCACATGAGAGCGCCCTCGTGTACTCTAGGACGCAGAGACGTGCCCGTCCGCGGTACACCGGAGTGCAAGAGGTTAAACAGAAAACCAGATGACACAAAATGCTTATTGAAGCAATTTAAGACCTCAGTTCTATCATAAACTGGGACTGAGCCATTTAAAACAAAAGTAGGAAGAACCTGAGAGCTTTTGTTCACAGATAAACCTTTGATCACTTTCCAAAATTTCTGTGGATTATTAAGACTCTCAGTTGTGACAGATAAATAATATTCAGATTTAGCCTTTTTAATTAAAAAAAAGTGCATTTATTTCTCAGTTGTCTAAAAATAGACCAATCACTGGCAGTATCACTTTTCCTGGCTTTGGCCCAAGCCACATTACGCTGATAAATGGCATCAGACAGTTCTGGAGAGAACCAGGGGTTTTCACGCCCCTTTACTCTGAATTTCCTTCTAGGAGCATGTTTATTGACAATTTTCTCAAAGTTTTCTTTAAAGAAGGTCCACGCTAACTCAACGTCTGGCAACAGGCCTAAATGTTCCCAATTAACCAAGGACAAGTCATGATGATAAGCTTGTTCATTAAATTTCTTCAAATTCCGCTTGAAAATAATGCGCGGTTTACGTTTAGGGATTTTTGTATCTCTGCACACTGCAACAACACAATGATCACTCAAATCATTGCAAAAAACACCCACAGATGAAAATTTATGTGGAGCATTTGTTAGAACTAAGTCAATCAAAGTGACTTAGTTCTAATGCTCCTAATCTTGGCAAATATTGCCAAGATTAGGGGCATCTTGTCTCAGAGTGATGCTGAGAAACTGATCCCCACTTTTGTTAGCTCTAGATTAGATTATTGTAACTCTTTATTATCAGGTTGTCCTAAAACATCTTTAAAAAGTCTTCAGTTGATCCAAAATGCTGCAGCAAGAGTTTTAACAGGTACTAGAAAGAGAGATCATATCTCTCCAGTTCTGGCCTCCCTTCATTGGCTTCCCATAGAGTTTAGAATTAAGTTTAAAATCCTTCTTCTTACTTACAAAGCTCTAAACAGTCAGGCCCATTTTTATTTAAAAAATCTGATACTACCGTATTATCCTAACAGAGCACTACGTTCCCAAAATGCTGGATTACTTGTAATACCTAGAATCTCCAAAAGTATAATGGGAGGCAGAGCCTTCAGTTATCAAGCTCCTCTCCTGTGGAACCAGCTGCCAATCTGGATTCGGGAGTCAGACTCGACCTCTGTTTTTAAGAATAGGGTTAAAACCTTCCTTTTTGATATAGCCTACAATTAGGGAGAGATCATGTGTCTCTGAAACCTTCCTTAGTTATGCTGCTAATAGGTTTAGACAGCTGGGGGACCTCCAATAATTCACTGGGCTTCACTCCTTTCTTCACTCTCTTTGAAATATTTTTTTTATTTTGCTGGTCATTAACATCTGTTTGTTCTCTCCCACAGATTGAGTCCCCATCGTGCTGTTTGCTCTCTACATGTCTGTTCTTTTCATCTTCTCTATCCCCTCACCCCCCAGCCAGTCGCAGCAGATGACTGCCCCTCCCTGAGCCTGGTTCTGCTGGAGGTTTCGTCCTGTTAAAAGGGAGTTTTTCCTCTCCACCGTCACCAAGCGCTTGCTCACAGGGGATTGCCTGATTGCTGGGGTCTTTCTGCAACTGTGGGGGTTTCCCCTTCAGTTGAAAGTACTATGAGATGACTGTTGTTGTGAAATGGCACTATATAAATAAAGTTGATTTGAACTGTTTGTCTGTGTACAGGATTACACAAAAACTGCTAGACAAATTTGATGAAATTTTTACCATATTAACCTGTACGACTTTGGAATTGATCCAGGTCAGGATGCAGATTCTGGATCACTTTTTCACTTCAATTAAAATTGTGAGATAGGGCCTTGGTGGAGGTATGTGGTCTCTGAGTGCCCTCTGGTTTGTCCATACTATTTTAATTTAATTATATAAAATATTAAACAGAATCGATAATTAAAAGCAGTCTGATTTGTAAAATGTGAAACAGTATGATATGTCATTAAACTTGTCAGTTTCATGTTATTTCAGAGATGATTATTTTTCTTTTTGTGGAAGGGTCCCATCAAATTTGTCCTCATCTGTATAATATGTAAAATGTAGTGTCTGCTAATTACACGTATCTCAAAAGGGTGGTTTTAAACGACTGCATAAAGGAATTAATTTATCTGGGTAAGTTTTGAAAGTATAACAATTTAAAGATGGAGAAATCCAGATTTTTTTAGTATAATTGAATAATCAGGAGAAGAACAAAATTTGACCTATGAAACAAGAAAGAACAAACTTGTATGAGAAACTCTCCATTTTTTTTCTCCCCAAATGAAATATGGCAGATTTTAATAGCAGGTGGTAATGGGACATTTAGTGACAGCGAGAGGTTGGTTCTGCTAAAAGGTGATGTTTGAATTTCAAGCTGTGAAAAGAAAAACTGTGAACTTTGTCTTTTTTTTTCATTTGATAACTTTAGAATTGGCCAGAACAATTATTTGCATAATAAAAGCAGCACATTTAACTTATCAAGCTTAAATTCAGCTTTAACTAATTAGTTTTACCACTCATCGTCTTTTCGTTTTCTTTCTCTGGTCACTTTTTTTTTTCTTTCTCTTGTCACAGTTCTTTTAAATTCTTCTTTCTCTTCTTTGTATGCTGTCAGTAGTGTCACCTTTTGAAAGGGAGGTTAGCTGTTGCACATATGTAGTCAGTGTACACAGTCAACGGGGTCACAAATTTCCGGCTGCACACTCACAGCTAGCGGACCTGGCGGTGCCTAGTGAACAAGAGAGGATGATGGAACTTATGTCACAGGCCTCGTGCTCAATTGCGCAAAGCATCAATCTAGCTTTAGTTTAGGATCCTGGCAGCTAGTTAGCTAGTGCTCAATAGATATTTCTGCTTCACTATAGCCCCTTGTCCACTAGTACCTGCTTAGCCCTACTCACTTCGACTCGGCGCACTTTGTAGGCTTTTCCATTAGTACCTGATACTAAAATGAGGTACGAAAATCGTTCCCACACCACATGGGTTCCAACTGTCTAGAGTCGAACTGAAAATGTGACATCAACAGACTGCAGGCCAGTGATTGGTCAGGGTGTAACGTCATGAGAGCGACGTCTTATACAGAATCTCCAGCTGCCATTTGCAAAGATCTGTCTGTGAGCGAGCAAGCAAGCGTCATTACAAACAACAATGACAGAAATGGCTTCTAATCAACACCGTGGTCCAACAGACTTTTCTGTGCCTTTTGGGTGATGAGAGAATCCAGAGGGAACTAGACGGAGCCACCTGAAATGAATTTACGGCCACCCACCGGCAAATAACAGGAGGTCCCGACCACAGCAGTTGAAAACCATGTTATTAGAGGATATAGAGGATGGTGAGTGTTGTGATATGATGTGATATTATGCATCTTTTATGGTATTTATCTCAGCGGTGGAAAGTTCACTTTGAACAAACAACACCATTGTCTCCTATATGCACACAATGAGCTAGCTAGTTAGCCATCAGTGCTGACTCTATGCTCTGCTTGTATTTTGCACTTGTGTCGACAACATCTGACGAAATAAGCTAATGTTAATCCTGGTTTAAAAGGTTTTTTTTACATGTTGGACTTTCGTGCTGTGCATATACTTAAATTATATGTATTTTCATTCTAGAGTCCGACCAGCATCTGCTCTGACACTGGCAATATTTAGCACAACGTGTGATGACTGGTAAGAAACAAGTTGCACACAGAGCATTGTTTTTAGCAGTGGTGGAGAAAGTACTCAAATCCTTTGCTTTTTAAGTTAAAGTACGGATAAAGTGCCAAAACCAAAGTAGCACAATTTCCACTTAAGTAAAAATATTACAGAATGCACTTTTGAATGTACTTGAAGTATAACTAGTGCATGCCTGTAGAAAGCAAGTATTCCTGTCTGAAACAGGTAGTCCAATTAGGCTTTACAGGCCCAAATGTAGGCTATGTTTGAAAGTGGAATAGAGAGGTGTAGCCTACATGTAGGCAAACACGTGTTAAGATTTTGACAAATATGAAAGGGACTGAGCTGAGATTTATTTGACTGTGTGAATTTTAATTACAGAATAATTGAAAATGAATGGGACATCCAATATTAGCCACCATTTAGGAACTGCTTGTTTACTTTTTTTGTCAGATCACTTGTGTGATATTTGAGTTATATTCACAATAGTGTATCTTGCACTTTGGGGAATGGGAGTTGTTCAGTCACCATTGTAATTTAATTTATATGTGTAGTTTATAGTCGATCATCAATAAACTCATGCAGTACTATAACATGACACATTACAAATATTTGAGACCCATTGTAGTGCATCCTTTTATATTTTAGCAATGCAAGTACAAAACACCACCCACACTTGAAGCCGGGGCAAGAAGAGACACAGCGGTGACAGAGCGGTGGCTAAACTTATTGATAAAAATTACATATTTTGACTGAGCGACTCCATACTCGGGGATGCACACCCTCGGTTAAAGTACTAGATTCCGTTCAACTGAATGTATTAACTCATTCCGATTGCTGAGGCCACAGTAAAAAATGATTTTAAACATAACCCAGCCCTTGTAAAATCTACTTTACTGAAGCGCAACTACATGAAAATTGTGGTTAAATACAACAACAAAGTACTTTTTGTCACTTTCCACCACTGGCTTTTAGCAACAAGTGTATTTCCCAGATATGTTTTAAACTTGCTTTGATTAACCACCACCCATTTCTGTTTTTTGTCCAGGCAAGAGGAAAACGATCCACCCCAAACTGGACCTTGCATCACTATTTACAGAGATGCAGAGTGAAGATCTGTTGAACTGGGACCAGTGTGAGCGGCACATCCAGTTGCTTCTCAGTGAGGCAGCATGGCCAGCGTGTGTGACCCATTCCAAGTTTTTTTGTTTTTGTTTTTGTTTTTTTGCAGTTTAGAGTTTGAATTTTGCACATTCTATATAATCTGAATTTTGCTGCTTATAATAATAAACAATTTAGTGACTTATGTGTTTGCATTGTGAATTTCTATTTTGTCTGTTAAGACACCGGTGGGAAAAGAGTCAACAGTACAAACCATTTATCAGTGACATTGAAAATAATGGCTCATTTTTAAGAAAAAGTAACCAAAAAAAAATTATTTTATTTACTGAAGACTGTATTGATGGATGTGCCAGTACAGAAGACACTGCACACTTTAGTTATACTACCAGTATATGGAGGAATTCTGGGCCATCTTGGCATCTGGAGCTCCTAATAATGGGTTAGGGCAGGGGTGTCCAATCATGTGCCATGGAGGGCCAAGACCCTGCAGGCTTTACCTCCAGCCAGTGTCTTCAACAGCAGATTCCACTGAATTTCTTCCACTGACTGCTGATCAGTGAAAACACCTGCTGAAGAGACTGGTTCGAAGAGAGAACCTGAGGGTCTTGGCCCTCCATGGCACATGACTGGACACCCCTGGGTTATGGTTTAATGGGATTTAACATTTTAACACAAACTGCTTTATGGTTCATGATTCTGTTGGCAGACTTACACCAAACCAAAAGTGATTTCTCAAACTCCTGGATTGTTCTTAGATAGCTTTTCCAATCTTTCAGTATTTAATTTATGTTACTTGGTGGTAACCTTCACACATAAAACAAAAGTGGAGACACATCTGCAAAAAGTACAAAGGTTTATTGTCAAAATTCCTAGTGCAATACTAAATGAATCCATGTATCAATCAATCAAAATCAATCAACTTTATTTATAAAGCACTTTAAAAGCAACACTCGCTACACAAAGTGCTGTACAGCAAGAAAACCTAAAAGCAGGAAGCAGGGAACTAACACAAAAACAATATAGAACCACAATCAAAATAAAATAAAAGGTAAAATAAATAAATAAAAATCTGTTTTATTCAATAAAATCAATGTCTCACACTGGGTGGAAGGCCAGGGAGTAAAAGTGTGTTTTAAAAATGGACAGTGAAGGTGCTTGCCTGATGTCCAGGGGTAAGTCATTCCATAACCTGGGTGCCATGATCGAAAAGGCTCTGTCCCCTCTGAGTGTTCGCCTCACCTTTGGCACCCCCAGAAGCAGCTGTTCAGCTGACCTGAGGGACTGGGTGGGAGCGTAGGGATGCAGAAGCTCAGAGAGGTAAGGCGGAGCAAGACCGTTCAAGGATTTAAAGACAAATAAAAGAATTTTAAAATGAACTCTAAAATGCACAGGCAGCCAGTGGACTGAGGCTAAGATTGGTGTGATGTGATCTCTTCCACGTGTACCTGTTAAAAGACGAGCAGCGGCATTTTGAACCAGCTGCAGACGCGAAAGCGATGACTGGCTGATAGGATATTTTCAATAATGTTAGATCAAAAATGAATTGATTGAGACTGAATCAATAATCAATAGGCGGTTTCCAAGTTCTGAGCCATTTATTCTCTTTCTGATCAGAAAGGAGGTAATTGGTCACAGCATAACATGCCTCAGAGCTTGCTCACACCAACTCCCTAACATGTGTTCAAGGATGTTGCTTCTTATACCTCAGGCAGGGTCCCTGACCTTATCTAAGCTAAAGACTGGCTGGAGCCATCTTTCCCCGAGACTGCTTCTAATCTATGGACAGCACTGAACATTCTGCTATGATCTTTACATGACCTGGTCAAGCTAAGTCACCCTAACTTCAGGCATACAGTACAGAACAGCTTGGTATGATAAAACAATAAAACCTTTGTCATTATTTACAATCTTGCTCAACCTAATCTTACACTGAGAAACAGACATTCTTTTCAAGCTCTGAGACAATGGAAAAACACAGTGAATCAGACATTGGCTCATTATATGCACCAGATACAATTAAAATATAAAATAAATAAGTAAAGGACAGGTAGTTATAGATCCTTTAGAAATTAATAGAGCCTTTAGAGATTACTATGAAAAATTATATGATACCAAAAATGAACCTGATTTAACAAAACTAAATGGGTTTTTGAACGAACTATCTATACCGTGTATTCCAAATGAAAACAGGGAGATATTGGAGTCTAAAATTAGTCAAGAAGAAGTTGGGCTAGCCATTGATAATATGAAATCAGGAAAAAGTGCAGGACCAGATGGTCTTCCAGTTGACCTTTATAAAAAATTTAAGAATAAATTAATAAAACCTTTTTTGGAAATGGTTTTAGAAGCATTTCAAAATAATAATTTACCATCATACATAAATAATGCCTTAATTATACTGCTGCCAAAACCAGGTAAGCCCTCTAATAAATGTGAAAATATGAGACCAATAAGCCTATTAAACGCCGACCTTAAGATAATCTGTAAAATTTTAGCAAGACGAATACAAGAAATTTTACCAAATATTATTAATCGAGATCAGAATGGCTTTATAAAGGGTAGACAAGGCTTCCATAATGTAAGAAGACTATTTAATATTATTTATTTTAATAAAGAAGCACCGGATACAGCTCTCCTATCATTGGACGCCGAAAAGGCCTTTGATAGAGTTGAATGGCCCTTTCTTTTTGAAGTCCTACAAAGGTTTGGACTTGGAAATAATTTCATAAAATGGGTTCAAATAATATACAATAATGCTACAGCAGAAATCCTAACAAATAACAATATTTCAAAACCAATAAAAATCAATAGAGGATGTCGACAAGGCTGTCCACTTTCACCTTTACTGTTTACTATGGCAATTGAACCTTTAGCGATAGCGATACGTTTACATTCACAAATATATGGAATTAAAGTTGGACCAACAGAACATAAAATCTCCCTGTACGCCGATGATATAATTTTGTTTATGTCGAATCTAAAAAAATCAATTCCAACCTTGTTGAATTTAATAAAGAATTTTGGGGAAATATCAGGATATAAAATAAATAAAACTAAATCTTCAATATTAATGCTAAATGAGACCCAGAGAAATTACCCAGCCCCTGAGGTAAATCAATTCAATGTTGTAAATCAGTTTAAATATTTAGGAATCCAAATTATGCCTAAGCTAGAATCAGTCGCCAGCGTCAACTATGAAGCCTTAATGTCAGATATCAATGAGTTAACTCAGAGATGGATGTCACTACCAATGTCGATGATCGGGAGAATCAATATACTTAAAAGTAATATTTTACCTAAAATACTTTATTTATTTCAATACATTCCCTTATCACCACCTTTAGATCTATTCTCAAGAATAAAAAAAAAGTTAGTGGAATTTATATGGAACAACAGGAGGGCTAGATTACGTTTGTCTTTATTATATTTACCATTTGATCGTGGAGGTCTGAAATGTCCAAATTTTATGTTGTATTATTGGTCGGCACAACTGAGGTCTATGACATATTATTTTTCATCAAATGATCTCCCTCACTGGACTGAAATGGAATCATACAATTTACCTTTACCTCTTCCCATATTCATATACTCAGATTCGGCAAAAAAATTACAAAAACAAGTTAAAAATCCATTTGTAAAGCATATGATCAAAATATGGTGTGAAGCTAAAAACTATTTAAAAGAACCACAGTTATTGTCACAATTTAGTCCAATATGGGGTAATCAATATTTTAAACCAGGGAGAGCGGACGCTGTATTTAAAGTATGGAATTTAAAAGGGATACAAAAGATTCAGGATTTATATTTGCCATGTGCAGACAACATAATGTCTTTTGAAGAGCTGAGGATCAAATTTAATCTCAATAGAACACATTTTTTTAAATATCTTCAACTTAGAAACTTTATTCGATCAAATCAAAATAAAGCTCTCACTCGACCTATTTATTCATCCTTGGAAAAAATGATGATGAAAGATAGTAAAAGAAAGGGTATTATTTCAGAGTTTTATAACTCATTGACACTATCTTCAAGTGAAAATTCACTGAAAAGATTAAACTACTGGAAAGAAGATCTGCAAATTGAAATTTCAGAGGAACAATGGGAATTGGCTTGTACAGAAGCTCAAACCAAATCAATAAATGCACGCCTTAAATTGATACATTTCAAATGGTTAATGCGGATGTATGTTACACCGGAGGAGTTAAATAGATATAACAAAAATATACCAGATACATGCACAAAATGCATGGAAAGTAAAGGAACCCTATTTCATTGTTTATGGGAATGTAGATTAATAAGAATGTTTTGGGAAGAGGTGAGGGTAACAATTGAAAAAATAATCTCAAAACAAATCATATTGAATCCTAAACTGTTTTTGTTGGGTCTGTACCCAGAAAAGCATAATTTTAATAAAAGTGAAAGAACATTCATAGACCTCAGTTTGCTTAATGCCAAAAAATGTATTGCACTATTATGGAAAAAGACTCATAGACCAGATGTGACTCAGTGGTTAAGACAGATGTTAACAAACCTTCCATTAGAAAGAATAACATATATACTGAAATCAAAGGAAATTGTGTTTGAGAATATATGGAGACCTTTTATTGATTATGTAAAAAATTTAAACATAACTCTTGAAGAAGAAGGTGAATGATGTGTGTGGACCTTGTAAATTCCAAACTGGTGAACATAATATGTATACTTATGTATTGGATTGTCTAGACTAAACAGAGGAGCATTGTTGAAGACTTGATTTTGTTGGTGGTTGTTGGTGTTTTTAGTGCATTTTTTTTTTTTTGTAGTACTTTAGTGTTAGTGTTTGATTGTTTGTATCATGTTTGTTAAAAAAAAAAAAAAAGGTTCAATAAAGATATTGTGGAAAAAAAAATATAAAATAGAATAATACAGCATTAAAATCATATAGAATAATCAATGAAACCTGAAAATATCCTATCACTGGCTGACACAGGCGTAAAGTGCGGTACAGTAATCCAGCCAAGATGAAATAAAAGCATGGATTACTGTTTCCAGGTGCGGTCTAGAGAGAATGGGTTTTACTTTTGCTTAACGCCTTAGATGAAAGAATCTGGATTTTACCATGGAACGAATCTGAGTGTCTAATTTAAAATCACTGTCCATGATTAAACCAAGGTTCCTAACTGGATTTCACATAAGGAGTGAGGGGGCCCAAGTTTACAGGAGGGGACTCACAGGGGCCACTAGGTCCAAACACCATCACTTCTGTCTTCTTATCATTAAAGTTTAGAAAGTTTAGGGCCATCCAAGACTTTGTCTTCAATGCATGCCAGGAGTGGGTTTACTGATGAGGCAGCTTTTTGTTTTAAAGGGACATTTATCTGAAAGTCATCAGCATACAGGTGGAAGGAGATACCATGCTTTTTAAAAATGGGACCCAGCAGAAGTATGTACAAAGAAAAAAGCATGGGCCCTAGAATTGACCCCTGTGGGACCCTGTATGGCAGAGGAGCAGAAGGGGATTCAAACCCAGAGATGCTAACTTTAAAACTCCTGTCTGCCAGATAGGACCTAAACGAGTTGAGAGCAGTGCCACAAATGCCCACTAGGTGCTGCAAACGGGAAATTAAAACATGATGGTCCACTGTGTCAAAGGCAGCAGTTAAATCAAGCAACACAAGAACAGCATATTCACCTGAATCACATGCTCAGAGGGTGTCATTAAAAACTCTTAACAAGGCTGTCTCTGTGCTATGAAGAGCTTTGAAACCAGACTGAAAAACCTCCAAAATACCGTGTTCATTCAGAAAACATTTCAGCTGCATATAGACAGTTTTCTCTAAAATTTTTGAGAGAAATGGCAGCTTGGAAATAGGATTAAAATTTGCCAACATGGTATGATCGAGACCAGGTTTCTTAATCAAGGGCTGCACTACTGCATGTTTATAATTTGCAGGAACCACATCAGATGACAGGCTGCTGTTCAAGATGGTGAGAACTGAGTGGCCTATACTGGGAAGCACCTCTTTAAAAAGTCTAGGAGAGACAGCATCATAGGGAGACCCTGTGGACTTAATGTGGCCAACCACGTCCTCTAAAAATGACAGTCAGGTTCAAACTGATTAAAAACAGCAGAACAAGGGACAGAGCCAGAGGGATCAGAGGCAGAAGCTGAGATGAGAACCCTGGTGGTGTCCACCTTATTAATAAAAAAGTTCATAAAATCACTGCATAACTCAGAGGAGGCCTCCAAACAGTTAGTCTGAGGGGTCTTAAGAACAGAGTCAATTGTGTTAAATAAAACACGTTGATTATGACAATGAAATAAAACAATATGAGCAAAATATTCACTTTTTGCCTGCTTGACAGTATTTTGATACTGATGCCAGCAGTCTATTAAAATCTGCAATGACACCTGCAGTTTGTCCTTCTTCCACCTGCGTTCAGCTCTGTGGCACTCCTGTCTGACTGCATGAATTCTGTCATTGAACCACGGCTCAGGTTTGAATCGAGGCTGCTTGATTTTCAGTGGAGCCACAGAATCCAAGATGGTTTGGCCAGAGGAGTGAAACCAGGAGCTGAGTTCCTCCACAGATGAGATGGAGCCGGGAGGGACACAGAGCTGGTCAAAAGCAGTGGAAAACTGACCGGCAGTGGAAGGGTTAAAAACATGGCAGCGCTGAGCAGGAGCGCGAGTTTTAGCTGCAGTGCGTGACAGATCAGACTCAAATAATACAGGCATATTGTCAGACAATACAGTGTTGCAGATTTCTAAATTAAAAACAGACAGGCCATACGAGATGACAAGATCTAATGAGTGTCCGTGCTCATGTGTTGCACCACCACTCACGGTCTGCACCAGAATCAGTGACATTTAAAAAGTCTTTCACCAGCGGTTTATCAGGACAACATACATCTATGTTAAAATCTCCAATGATAAGAACACGATCATAATTTGCAACAATACCAGCCAAGAAATTGGCAAAGTCATTTAAAAAGTCATTATATTTGGGTGGTCTGTATATGACAGCACACAGTAGCAGGTTTGAGCGACCCACCTCAAAGAAAGTCAGTTCAAAGCTAGAGAATGGAGAAGGTAAAAGGCACTGTTTACATTTATAGTCATTTTTGTAAACAGTTGCCGTTCCTCCCCCTCATCCTGATGTCCGTGGGGAATTAAAATAACAGTAACCTGGGGGTAAAACTTCGGACAGAGCAGACAGTTCACCCACAGCCTGCCAGGTCTCTGTAACGAAAAAGAAATCCAGTTCCCGGGAGCTGATGAAATCCTTCAGGATGTAAGTTTTATTTGCCAGCGATCTGGCATTTACCAGGCCAGTCCTGGCTGGTGCTGGAGCCTGGGCCTCAGCAGAACAGGAAACGCAGCGCAGCAGTCTCAGGTGCCAGGGATTTACCCCACGCTGGTGAGGCCGGGGAGAGTAGCAGCGCCGGGGCCAGATCACCTCGCCAAGGCCAGTCACAGGGACCAGGCAGGCATCAGCAGGATCCAGGGAAGGCCAGGACACAGAAACCCGGGGATATAATCCGCCCGGAGTCCAGGGAACTAACTACTAACTAACTAACCTGCACTTATATAGCGCTTTTCTAGTCACAAAGACCACTCAAAGCGCTTTCATTAATACTAACCCTCTATTCTAAGGGCCTATAGGAAACAGATATCTAGGGACAATTTAGAACAGCCAATTAACCTAACATGCATGTTTTTGGCATGTGGGAGGAAACCGGAGAAATCCCGGAGTAAACCCACGCAACACGGGGAGAACATGCAAACTCCACACAGATCACTGTTGGTCGGGGGCTGGGATCGAACCCACGATCCCACGATCCCCACAATCCCCCGGCCAAGGGTAAACTGTGCTGCCGCAGTGCTAACCACTGCGCCACCGTGCAGCCAAACAGGGAAGGAATGTGCCAGGCAGGCCTTCAGTTTCACCAGCTGACAGCTGCGTTTCCCACGGCAACGGTGAGGCCACCGCCTTCACTTGGACAGAGGGGCTGAGGCCCAATACAGGTAAGGCGGGATATCTGACAGGAGTGGAGGCTTCTGTCCACCATAATCAAACAAAATAAGATCCTTGGCAGGAAGTCTTAAGATCCAACAATGTTTGACAGTCATACATCAGTAAGGACTTGATTTCTTGAATGCCAATGGTTAAAAACAGTAAAAAAAAAACAAGCAAAGCTGTCAGAGACAGACGGTCAGCCCCATACACTGTCACCATCTTGTCATGTATAGTACATTGTTGATGCAGAGAATATACTGTATATTTATACAGTATCTACGTGTATATCAAGTAAATCCATGTATTTTCTATGTAACCTTGTGACTGTGTTATTTTAATTGCTTTTAAGCCTAGATCAAGTTTGTTTTGGCTTAAAAATGCATCATAATTGTTAAATATATCTTATACCTAACTCAGTACTGTTTACCTGTTGAAATATATATTTTACGGCTAATATAACTACAATATGGCACCTGGTGATCAAGTTTTGGCAGCTGATCACTTTTTGCCATGACACTACTGGCTGGAGCAGGTACATCCCATGATGTCTCAACAGTCTCTTCATGATTTTCACACAGATCAGAGCAATTTGTTACACAGGAAGCTAAACGTTTCTACAAACATTCTTAAGTTCTGTAACCACTGTGCGTTTGTGAAGCTGAGGTGACATCTCATCACTGGGAGGCTTTGTTGAACGCCCAGACCCACGGTTTGAAGTGATAATTTTGCCACAAAAGAGCCATCTGAAACACACACACAGAATACATATTTTAGTACCTAACGGTGATAACTTGCCGACATTACAATATAGTACGGCGAACTTAAAGCAAAGTAGCATGTATGTGATCTAGTTCGTATCCTCGTGTCTTTGGCTTTATACTGCTCTATGGCTTCCTAAATGCTCCAGTACTTTTCCAGTGTGTTTCATCTTGCTCCCTGTAGCCTTCTCTGGCTCTCCTTTTTTGCCTTTACTCTGAAAAAAGCCAGAGACCGAACAGTCACCTCGTAATCCGCCATCTTGTGTTTTGCTTGTGTCACGTGCTTTACACCACGGGAGTGTTGCGCCGCTTTCCTGTAAAAAAATCCCACCCATCTCAGGTGGTACTCAGCTGTAATGGAAACAATGAGTAAAGCTGTGTCTAGGCGAGTTGGGCTATATAGGTACTAGTGGAAAAGGGGCTTATTTCTCTTTCATTGAACAACAAACGGGACCGAATGGCACCAAACGGAACACAAAAATGCCCAAATAATGAATTATATAATTTAATTCATAATGCTACTGTTTTTAGACGCTGTCCAGTATTGCAAATTGGTAATTTTCCAATCAAAACACAATAATCTATAGATTGTGGCATAAGCATCCACTGTACCATGTTGTCCACCGGAGGCACTGCTCTGCAACTGCACCCAAATCGAGGCTGAAAAACATGAAGGTAGTCAAGACCTCTAAATAATTATTTATAATGGTAAATGAACAACTCCCATTCCCCAAAGTGTAAGACACAACACAACTGTAAGTTCTAAAAAATTATAATTAATTAATTAAATCACCCTTATTGTCATTCAACCGTACAACCAATCATGTACCTACAGCAGAACGAGATTGTGCTTTTCCTGTCTACAGTGTAAATCACACACACCCCAAGTGCAGAATCAGAGGGCCGCTGCCATGCAAGGCGCTGCCACAGAGTTCCCTCCTCCATTCCATTTATTGCTGAGCACCAAGCTGGACGGCAGGAAGTTCCACTTTTATATGGTCTTTGGCATGACCCGGCCGGGATTTGAACCCCTGCCTCCCGGGTGTGGGGCGGATGCTCTACCAACTGAGCCACCACTCCGGTTAATTTCTAACATAGTGAATGATATAACTATAGTTAATGTCCCATTCGGGACTAAAACGTGAATGGGACTGAAGGGGACACAAAAACGGCAAAATAATTAAATTAAATTACAAGGAATATATTACAATGGGTCTCAAATATTTGTAAAAGTGTCCCATTAGTTGACTTGATGTCACTTGGTCATAATTTCACGCGCTATTGTGTGTAATGTTAGTTACTACAAGAATGGCCATTTGTTGTTAACCCTCCTGTTGTCCTCATATTCTGTATACACCCCGTGTCCTCCGGGTCAAAATGACCCGTCTTCACTAAACCCCCAATATAAGCAGCTTAATTGAATTTTAAAGCAAGAAATTTCTTTGTGTCTGTGTGTGTGCGTGTCTGCCACATTTATAGGACATCATAGGATGGCCTATGATCGCTGCCTGATCATCATAGGACGTCCTATGAACTGAGGCATCATAGGACTCGCGATGCCGTCATAAAGATATGATGTCTATATGACTTCACATAGACATACTGTATGTGTCTTTATGATGTCATATAGACCATCACTCACGATGCCTAGACTAATGAGTCTTTATGATGTCATATGGCTCATAGATAAATGTGTCTTTATGATGTCATGATGTCATATAGACCATCACTTGCAATGCCTAGACTAATGTGTCTTTATGATGTTATTGTTGCTCAAGATGAAGAAACTAAGCAAGAAACTGCAAGTTTGTCTGTCACACGTCTTGCTGGTCTTGACTCACAGTTATCAAATCATAGCAGTCTTGAGTAGGTGTGAAAGACTTTGAGTGGCATTGTGGCTCGGAAAATTGGCCTTCCACTCTCTGCATCCCATAGACTAGCTGCAGCCTCACCTCAGGACCTGTATATACACCTGCTAAGCTTAGCAGCCCTAAGTAGGCCTGCAGGTCAGTCTCATCCATCTTTTTCCAGCTGTCTCCATATTTGCGAAAAACCTCCAGATTTGTTATCTCCAGGATTATTTTTTGTATTGCTGGTGTGATGAACAGGTAGAGTGTAGAGACAATGTCATGGGCATGAGAAACGGCATACCTTGTGGGTCCTGGGGTCATCTTTATGACATTTTGTTCTGCCTTCCTGCCGTGTTGGTCATATGCTGCTGAGGACCATGTTATTTTGCCGTTTTTTGAAAGGAAAGTCTCTCTTTCAGCTTCAGGGTTTTCTTCTTCTTCTGAAGACGATTCATCATGCTCTGGGTGGTATTCCTCCCCATCTTCTTTTTCTGATACATCCTCCACTTCCTCTTCTGAATCAGAGTTGTCTTGCTGGACATCTGAAAAAATCAGCTCTATAGCCTGTTCAACGGTATAACACGCACTCGTGGCTTCAGCACAGAGAGAATTTGGGGTACTGTCATCTGCAGCACCTTTATAACCTCTGGAGATCCACCTGTCTTGTCTTGTTTACGTCTGCTACTGATTGATCTGAGACAGAACTAAAACATTCTCACATTCTGTGGTGTGTAAATAACTCAGTGACCGTGATTTCAACTCAGTTTGACTGTCGGGTCATTTTGGCCCGAAGACGACCTTTGTAACTTTTTTTGTACAGCTTACATGGAAATGTGAATAAAGGCAACAATTCACTTATCCTAATGTTGGGGTCAATCTAGGAAAAGTCATAAAATTTTAAGTTGAAAAAATATTGTTTAGGGGAATTTTTTTGGTTTTTAACACAGTAGCGGGTCATTTTGACCCGAGGACAACAGGAGGGTTAAATGTTAAAATACAAATGATTTAATTGATTTTTGGGGCATTTGGTGGGCTTCTGGTGTCCAGTAAAAATGATTTCATTCATTATTTGGACGTTTTGGTGTCCCATCCGGTGACGTTTGGTCCTGTTCGTTGTTTAGTGAAATCATTTCTACTTCTATTTATGTTCTCTTTGTCACCTTTGTATAGGCATTTTCATGAAGTTAAGAGTTAGGAGCATGAATTGCAGTGTGAGGCTTTTGTGGAAGGTGAACATTGTGAGACTTTTATTTACTTTAAGAGTAAGCTAACTGTAGCTAGCTATTAGCATGAACCCAGAATACAATACGATTTCTGAACACTGCCTCATTATGGAAAATAATTTACACAACACATAACAATTCTCACATATTATGAGAACCCAATGATAGTTTGTGCAATTTAAGATTATTGCCACTCCACTGTAGTGGTTATTGTCCAATCAAATCACTTGGTTGAAACTAAATCATGTGCCCTGCATGGGATGTTAGGCAAGAATGTAAAAACATGAATTACAACTAAAAATATACTGATTATTTATGTGTCAATCCTGGGACAGGACCAAAATAAGTGGTACTGACAGACTTAACGGTTGCAACAATTTCATCAGCAGTTAGAAGACCATCTTTATACACGTGCTCCCAGTATGAAGCATGGAGTTTGGCCACTTGAATGTCCCTTATTGATTAAATGTTCTATTTTATACTTCCCCGTGCCATCACCCACTGAATAGTTTTCAGACTGTACAAGCAAGTAGAGTGAACGTAATTGACTGATTTTTATACAGATAAGTAGACCAGAGTTATTTGTGCTCTTATTACGTTATCAGATTGGAAAGAAGCTGCTTGGCTCTATTATTCCCTTCAGCCAACAATGGGAGATTTGCTGTATGTGTAAGGCTGCCATCTACTGAGACCTGTCCTCAGTCTGGGTGCAGACAGGAAACAGACACTACTTCACGTAAACTCATTCCCTTTCAGCTCAGCAGCCACAGATGGTGGTGGGGGTGGGGGTGGGGTCCTGCTGAGATGGGTAACGAGTTAATTGGATTTCAGTTTGTTAAGAGTCCTTCCTCACACCTCCCTTTAGCTCGCTTGTTTTCTTCTTTCTTTTGACATCTGTTCACGGAGTCCCATTCACTAAAACATGGTGTGTTTTAGAAGAAGAAGTCATCTCTGTTGTCATTCAGTCAATCATGTACAGTAGAACGAAATTACGTTTCTTCAAGCTGCAATGTTAATCACACGTAGAATCAGAGGGGTCGCTGCCATGCAGGGAGGGCACTGCCACAAACAACTTCTCCTTCCCCCATTCTATTACACTGAGCACCAAGCTAGAAGGTGGGAAGTCCCATTTTTATATGGTGTTTGGTATGACCCGACCGGGACTTCAACCCCCAACTTCCTGGTTGTGGGGCAGATGCTCTATCAACTAGGCCACCACACCTTCTACAATACTTTCTTGGGTCATATGAATACAGTAGAAATATTTATATTTTTACATTTTGGCAAAAACCGCCTCATATTGCTCTTCCAGGTTACATTTCACTGCATGACTAGCACACCTGGTGCATTCCTATTCTCTCTATGACCCATCACCAGGTGAGGTCACAGACCTTCTCTTACTATTCCAACAACCAACCCTGAAACCAAGATGGTTGCCCCCAGAAAAGCTAGCTATTAGCATGCTCTCATTGTTAGTGGTTGCAGAATACTAACATATATAAATTGAATTTGGCGTCTGTTTGTAAACTGTCACAACGCTGTCAAAGCATTATCTTGTCTGTTTTTGTTTGTCGTACTAGTTCCGTTTTAAATTTTTATCTCTTTCACTATTATTAACCTTTTACTTAGTGTTACCTTAGTAAATACGAAAGCCCGATCAGGCACACAGGTGAATCAGACCCCGGGCAGGGCTGTTCACCAGGTTAGGCTAAACTGTTTTAGCCAGCCAGCTAGCCACTTCTGGCCTGGAAAGCCATGGCTCATCCCCTACTTGTGTCAGCTGTGTCTCCCTCTGTAAGAAGGTTTCTGAGTTGGAATTGAGACTCTCTAACCTTTATAAGATTCGGCAGGCTGAAAACCACCTGGACACTATTATTTTTGGATGGACATTGGCCCCAGCAACAGACTCGCAGGTAGCAGAGATGGCTACTTACCTGGGTGAAATTAGCACATCGCCATCCACTTCCACCCCTGCTCTGGTCACCTCAGCTGTCTAGGACTCCAGCATCAAACACTGGCTTCAGCTCGGAGCTAAACCCAAAGCCCCAGGTGGTTCGTCACAGCCTCAATGTGCGCCCTGGACCATGGTTGGGCCATATAGCAAACGTTGGGGATTGACCAGACTTGGCTGCGCCTCCTCTGTTCCCCTATTGCTGGAAAACAGATTTGACATCCTTTCCCTGGAAGATTTCCCCCACCTGCACATCGACCATCCTCCCATGGCCGCCCCTACTCCTTCAGCAGCGGTCCAAACCCGCAAGCCCCGGATCAAAACTACCTTAGGTGTGCCAAACTATACACCAGCTCCAAAAAGAAAAGAGTGCATCCTCCTGCACCCCCCCCCCCACATCGGCACCCCACCACCACCGCAGCAACTGTGGCAAAATTATCCACCATTTCAGAAGCCACCGATAAAGCCCCCCCCCCCACCCCCCCCCCCAGACAACGCTGGTAATTGGTGATTCAATAATGAGGAACATCAGAAGCAGGTACTGTGTTACAAAGTTTTTTCCTGGGGCTAAAGTGTCGGACACTGAGGCTCTTACACCTGACCTATTAAATGAATACCTCCATGCTAAAACTGTTATTGTGCATGTTGGATGCAACAGCATCCCAGATGAAACGTCTGAGATCTTAAAGAGTGACTTCAGGAGCCTTCTGTCCACTCTTATGAACTGTGGCAGACGTGTTTATTTCTGGGCCACTTGCACCTTTTAGAAGAGGTTGCAATTATTTTTGCAGAACTGTCAGCCTTAATACCTGGTTGTGTTCAACATGTCCTACTTTTAACATTGGTTTTATAGACAATTTCAACCTGTTTTGGAGCCGCCCATCATTTATGAGGCCAGATGGCATCCATCCAAATAGACTCAGTGCACGTGTTCTAAGGAACAATCTGTTTTATTCCATTCAGCATTTTTTAGTGCAGTGACTGAAAGCTGGTGTGTTAACTCTCCCCGAAGTACCTGGGTCTGCCAACCAGCCCTTTTTTGCTTCCACTTCTCGTACTAATCCTATTAATCCAAGTAATTCTCACTATTTAGATCAGTCTTCAATTCATAACCCCATAGAGATTGTGTCTGTCTCCCATTACCCAAAACATTATAACCCAAGACAAATACAACATACCTTGATAAATACATGCCTCTCTGCAGCTCCTCTTCATCCGCCACCCCTCAACTTAGCCCCTGTCTTCCCCATCAGAGAATCATTGTCTGGTCCCTCCAAAGTTAATAAAAATATAATGTATAAGCATCCCAAAAATGATTAAACAAACAGTTGGTAAAACTCAAATTAAACATCAAGTGTCTAAATTTAATGATTTGGCATCTCTTCCTCCTCATAATTTAAAAATTAAATGTGGTGTGTTAAATATTAGGTCTCTAACTCCCAAGTCTCTGCTAGCCCATGATCTGTTAATTGATCATCAGATTGATTTAATATCCCTTACAGAGACTTGGTTAGGGCAAGAGGATTATGTTGGTTTAAATGAATCAACTCTCGCTGGTTATTTAAACTATCAAAATCCCAGAAGTTCTGGTCATGGAGGAGGAGTAGTGACAATTTACCATTCTAAATTACTAGTTAATGTAAAGCTAAAAACATGTTTTAATTCCTATGAGGGCCTGGTCCTCAGTATTGGGCATGTTAGCAATTTTAGCTTAAACCCAATTTTCTTTGCCATAGTTTATCGTCCTCCCTCAGCCTACTCAGAGTTTTTATCCGAATTTGCTGAATTCTTAGCTGATTTAGTGCTGAAATCAGATAGAATAATTATAGTAGGGGATTTTAATATACATGTAGATGTAGACAGTGACTGTCTTAATAAGGCATTTAATTCAATATTAGACTCGATGGGGTTTTCTCAGAAAGTAGGAAATTCTACCCATTATCTCCACCACACATTGGACCTTGTTCTGATATACAGTGGGGCAAAAAAGTATTTAGTCAGCCACCAATTGTGCAAGTTCTCCCACTTAAAAGATGAGAGAGGTCTCCAATTTTCATCATAGGTATACATCAACTATGAGAGACAAAATGAGAAAAAAAAATCCAGAAAATCACATTGAAGGATTTTTAATGAATTAATTGGTAATTTCCTTGGTAAAATAAGTATTTGGTCACCTACAAACAAGCAAGATTTCTGGCTCTCACAGACCTGTAACTTCTTCTTTAAGAGGCTCCTTTGTCCTCCACTCATTACCTGTATTAATGGCACCTGTTTGAACTCATTATCAGTATAAAAGACACCTGTCCACAACCTCAAACAGTCAGACTCCAAACTCCACTATAGCCAAGACCAAAGAGCTGTCAAAGGACACCAGAAACAAAATTGTAGACCTGCACCAGGCTGGGAAGACTGAATCTGCAATAGGTAAGCAGCTTGGTGTGAAGAAATCAACTGTGGGAGCAATTATTAGAAAATGGAAGACATACAAGACCACTGATAATCTCCCTCGATCTGGGGCTCCACGCAAGATCTCACCCTGTGAGGTCAAAATGATCACGAGAACGGTGAGCAAAAATCCCAGAACCACATGGGGGGACCTAGTGAATGACCTGCAGAGAGCTGGGACCAAAGTAACAAAGGCTACATCAGTAACACACTACACCGCCAGGGACTCAAATCCTGCAGTGCCAGACGTGTCCCCCTGCTAATGCCAGTACATGTCCAGGCCTGTCTGAAGTTTGCTAGAGAGCATTTGGATGATCCAGAAGAGGATTGGGAGAATGTCATATGGTCAGATGAAACCAAAATAGAACTTTTTGGTAAAAACTCAACTTGTTGTGTTTGGAGGAGAAAGAACACCATACCTACTGTGAAGCATGGGGGTGGAAACATCATACTTTGGGGCTGTTTTTCTGCAAAGGGACCAGGACGACTGATCTGTGTAAAGGAAAGAATGAATGGGGCCATGTATCATGAGATTTTGAGTGAAAACCTCCTTCCATCAGCAAGGACATTGAAGATGAAACGTGGCTGGGTCTTTCAGCATGACAATGATCCCAAACACACTGCCCGGGCAACGAAGGAGTGGCTTTGTAAGAAGCATTTCAAGGTCCTGGAGTGGCCTAGCCAGTCTCCAGATCTCAGCCCCATAGAAAATCTTTGGAGGGAGATGAAAGTCCGTGTTGCCCAGCGACAGCCCCAAAACATCACTGCACTAGAGGAGATCTGCATGGAGGAATGGGCCAAAATACTAACTAACTAACTAATTAACCTGCACTTATATAGCGCTTTTCTAGTCACAAAGACCACTCAAAGCGCCCTCACTAATACCAACCCTCCACTCCAAGGGCCTATAGGAAACAGATATCTAGGGACAATTTAGAACAGCCAATTAACCTAACATGCATGTTTTTGGCATGTGGGAGGAAACCGGAGAAATCCCGGAGTAAACCCACGCAACACGGGGAGAACATGCAAACTCCACACAGATCACTGTTGGTCGGGGGCTGGGATCGAACCCACGATCCCACGATCCCCACAATCCCCCGGCCAAGGGTAAACTGTGCTGCCGCAGTGCTAACCACTGCGCCACCGTGCAAATACCAGCAACAGTGTGTGAAAACCTTGTGAAGACTTACCGAAAACGTTTGACCTCTGTCATTGCCAACAAAGGGTATATAACAAAGTACTGAGATGAACTTTTGTTATTGACCAAATACTTATTTTACCGAGGAATTTACCAATTAATTCATTAAAAATCCTTCAGTGTGATTTTTCTGGATTTTTTTTTTCTCATTTTGTCTCTCATAGTTGAGGTATACCTATGATGAAAATTGGAGACCTCTCTCATCTTTTAAGTGGGAGAACTTGCACAATTGGTGGCTGACTAAATACTTTTTCCCCCCACTGTATAGCATAGAAATAGAAAATCTGGTAGTGTCTCCTCATAATCCTGTACTGTCAGACCACTGTCTGTTAACTTTTGATTTCACCATTCCTGACTGTTTGATTTCTAAACAAAAATATTACTGCAGCAGATGTCTTTCAGATTATGTTGTTACCAAATTTATGCAGATTGTCTCCTCTATGCCATGTGTTAACACAATGGAAATAAGCTATGGAGACCTTGCTGCTTCTGTAATTGATAGCATGGTAGATAGTGTTACAGCTTCTCTGCATCAGACTCTAGACTTGGTGGCCCCTTTAAAAAAGAAAAAATCCAATCAGGGATTTCTAACCCCTTGGTTCAACACAGAAACTCGTAGCTTAAAACAGAAGACTCGTCAATTAGAAAGAAAGTGGCGTTCCACTAATTTAGATGAAAACTATCCAGCTTGGAGAAATCATCTTTTAATTTATAAAAAAAAATCTCTTAGAAAAGCTAGAACAAGTTATTACTCTGCATTAATAGAAGAGAACAAGAATAATCCCAGGTTTCTTTTCAGCACTGCAGCCAGGCTGACAAAGTGTCAGGACTCTGTCAATCCTAGCATTCCCTTAGAGCACAGGTGTCAACCTCATTCCACGGAGGGCCAAGACCTTGCAGGTTTTACCTCCATCCAGTGTCTTCAACAGGTGATCTCACTGAATTTCTTCCCACTGATTGCTGATCAGTGAAAACACCTGCTGAAGACACTGGGTAAAAGCAAAACATGCAGGGTCTTGACCCTCCATGGAATGAGTTTGACACCCCTGCCTTAGAGCTTACTAGTCAGGACTTTATGAACTTCTTCAATCATAAAATTTCATCTATTAGAGATAAAATCAGTCAGATTCTTCCCACCGTTAACTTAAATACAGTAACCACTACAACTCCTTTAATTGATATCTGTTTGGATAAGTTTATTCCAATTGACCTTTTAGAGTTAGACAAAATAATTTCCTCATCCAAGCCTTCAACTTTAGACCCTATTCCTACCAGGTTATTTAAAAAAGTCTTCCCATTTATTGGCAACCATATTGTCAGGAAATCCCACATACGTGTTATCATCTCAGGAAATCCCACATACGTGTTATCATCTTTTGTGGAAGCAAGTCCTGCAGAGCAAGAGGATACAGGGTTCCCCCTGCAGAGCAAGAGGACACAGGAAGCCCCCTGTGGAGCAACAGGACACAAAGAGCCCCCTGCGGAGCGAGAAGGGGAGCAGGGCCCCCTTTGTTCTTAAAGAAGGTCAATACACCCGGTTCCGGATTAACGAACTCTGTCTAGTTCTGCTAATAATGTGCCAGACCTGTTTCATCCCTTCCTGTCTTTGATGCATTCAGCTGAAAACGTTTGTGTATTGCAACTGCCTCTCATATATAAGCCTGCTCACTGAAGCCAGTCTTCAGTACTGACCTCCTGCAACCTGAGGGTTCGTACTCCTTGTATATAATTTATGCAAGTAAAAACTCTTAAAAGAAGATTCTTGTGTCTCGAATCTTTATTGAGGTAACGAACTAATATACGATCATATTCTGAGTGTTTTCAGAGATTCCTGACAATATTCTTCAAATAATCTGTTCTTCTTTAACATTAGGTCATGTACTGCAGGCTTTTAAAACTGCTGTAATTAAACCCTCACTCAAAAAGCCAACGCTGGATCCAGGAGTTTTAGCTAACTATAGACCAATCTCTAATCTGCCTTTCATTTCAAAAATCTTAGAAAGAGTTGTTGCTACACAATTATTTGATCACTTGCAGGGGAAATTTTTTTTTTTTTGAAGAGTTTCAATCTGGGTTTAGAATCCATCATAGTACTGAAACAGCCTTAGTGAAGGTCACTAATGACCTCCTTATCACATCTGATAATGAACTTGTTTCTGTACTTGTCCTTTTAGACCTTATTGCAGCCTTTGATACTATCGACCATAATATTGTACTCGATAGATTATAACACTGTGTTGGACTTAATGGAACTTCGCTGCAATGGTTTAGGTCTTATTTGTCTGATAGGCTCCAGTTTGTTCATGTCAATAATGAGTTTTCTTTCAACTCAAAGTTCAGCCATGGAGTTCCACAGGGATCTGTGCTAGGCCCTACGCTTTAGTTTATATATGCTTCCATTAGGCAACATCATTAGAAAGCACTGTATACATTTTCATTGTTATGCAGATGACACACAATTATACCTGTCAATGAAGCCAGATGATGGTAATCAATTAGCCAAGTTAGAAGCCTGTCTTAAGGAAATCAAAGCTTGGATGACTTGTAATTTCCTGCTATTAAATTCAGATAAGACTGAAGTCATTCTTGTTGGTCCAAAAAACCTGAGAAATACCTTTCCAAATCAAACACTTAGTTTGGATCAGGTTCAGGTTACTTTATTTGTACCCGTAGGTAGATTTGTTTGATGCAGTTACTCTTTCTCTTAATAGTTCTGTGAGGAACCTTGGAGTTATTTTTTTTTAAGTTTTTGTAAAGGGTATACATGTCATTACAGCATTGCATTGTTTACATTTTCATCACGTTCCCTTTTTTTTGACAACATTGGAAGAATAATTATTACAACACCCTTTTTTTAAGTGAAAGAAAAAGAGAATTAAAGAAAGAACAAAAAAAACAAGAAAAAACAAAAACAAAAGAACAAAAAATAAATAAATAAATAAAAATAAAAGAGCATCTGAGTAGCATTGGAACAAAGAGAGGTGCCATTATTGAAATGGTATTTGTCAAAGATTAGATCTGATGGAAGACACATACGCGATCCAGGGTTGCCAAAAGTTCAAGAACCCATCCATGTTCTGGATGGGTTCATGGGCTGCACGATGGCGCAGTGGTTTAGCACTGTGGCAGCACAGTTTACCCTCGGCCGGGGGATCGCGGGGATCATGAGATCGTGGGTTCGATCCCAGCCCCCGACCAACAGTGAGCTGTGTGGAGCTTGCATGTTCTCCCCGTGTTGCGCGGGTTTACTCCGGGATTTCTCCGGTTTCCTCCCGCATACCAAAAACATGTAGGTTTAGGGCGCTCGCGCATGCAGCGACCAGCAGCCGGTGGCTTGTCACCAGACTGCAAACCAAATCTACCTACGGGTACAAATAAGTAACAAAAAAAAAAAAAAATGTCCTGTCTCAGTGCGAATGTCAACTTTTCCATCGAGTAAATGTCTTGAATCACGTTAATCCAATCTTCAGGTGTAGGACAATCCTTCAACATCCATTTTTTAGTTAGAGCTTTTGGACTTGCCAATATTAAAAGAGTGAATAAGTATTTTTCTCCTCGTCTTTCCAGTGATTCCGGTAGTAAACCCAAATACAAAGTTACAAAAGAAAAGGGGACTGTTATTTTGAATATTTTCCCTAATATTGTCTGTACATTGGTCCAATATTGGTGGATAACTGGGCATGACCAAAACACATGAAAATGATTTGCAGTCTCTTCACCACACAAGCGCCAACAATTCAACCCCTTACGAGTAAATTTGTTTTGTGCAGGTGTTCTGAAAAATCTTGCCAAATTTTTCCATCCAAATTCTCTCCACTGCAGGGATGAGGTACTTTTCCATTGTTGTTTATTTAGCTTTTCCCATATTTCCACTTGTAAAGTGAAATTCCCCTCTTTTTCCCATCTCTCTTTTATATATGATGTGTTGTCTCCTTTTAAGTCTTGAAGACCTTGGTATATTTTAGAGATGTATCTGATCCCTGGGATCCCTTTATATGCCATTAAGAAGACCTTCAGAACACCTGACTGGGCCCTTTCCAAATCCTCCTTTTTAAGTATTTTGTTTATGTGGTGTCTAAGCTGAAAGAACCTGTAAAGGTCTTGATTTATTAGACCTTGTTTTTTCAAATCTTCAAAACTTCTTAAAATTTGCCCTTTAAAAAAATCGTAATATTTTATCAGTCCATTCTCTTTCCACTTTTTAAATCTAGTGTCTGTTTTATTAGGAGTAAATTCTTGATCATAGGCAATCCATTGCAGTAATCGATAGGGTTCTTTAGTTTGATTTTCTCTGACTATCTTAAACCAAATTTTTAGTGGGGTCTCTATCCACGGGTTAGTGTTATTCAAAAGTTTAGGTAAGGCATTGTTCCCTATTATCGCCTGTAGGGGGATGTCACTTGTTATTTGGCATTCCGTCTCCTTCCATTGTGCAGTGTAGACTGGGTTACATACACAAAGTTTTAATTTGTGTGGTTTTAAAATAGTCCCTGATATTTGGCAGCGCGAGCCCACCTTTGTCTTTGTTTAGCTGTAGGGTTCTATATCTGATTCTAGGTCTCTTGCCCTGCCATATGAATCTTGAGATCCTTCTGTCCAGTTCTTGCCATGTTTTTTTGGGAGGTTCTACCGTTATTGTTTGGAAAAGGTATAGAAGACGTGGAAGTATATTCATTTTGACTGCTTCAATTCTTTGTGCGGTACCCAAGAATGGTATCATATTCCATCTTGCTAGATCAGATTTTATTTTTGCCATCAGTGGATCATAGTTCAGTGTTATAATTTTGTTGAGTTGTTTCGGGATATTGACCCCCAGATATTTCATAGATTCCATCTCCCAGTTAGTTTTGAGTTTGCTTAGTAAATATTGATTTGGGTCATAGTTGAATGTTAAAACTTGGGTTTTATGCATGTTTAATTCGTACCCCGATAGATCTCCATACTCTGAAAAAACTGAGATTAGTTCTGGAAAAGAGGTGTCCGGCTGCCCCAGGTATATTACAATGTCATCAGCAAAGAGTGCTATTTTGTGTTCCTTCTGACCAAGTGTAATACCTCGAATTTTTTGATTCTGTCTTATCCATTGGCTCAGAGGTTCTATGAAGATTGCAAAGAGCAGTGGAGACAAGGGGCAGCCCTGATGACATCCTCTTTCCAGTTCAAAAGATGATGATAATTTACCGGTAATCCTTATTTTAGCTGTTGGTTTTTTATATAATGCCTGGATAGTTCTAATGAAGTTGTTATGAAAATTGAAACTGGATAAGATTCTATATAGGAAAGACCAGTCAACCGAATAAATGCTTTTTCAGCATCTAATCCCAATATGGCTGCATTTAAGTTATATTTTTTTATATGATGAATTATGTGTAAAGTGCATCTGATGTTGTCTTGTGTCTGCCTTTGTCTTATAAAACCTGTTTGGTCTAAATGAATTAAGTCTGTCGGTATATTTTCTAACCTTTTGGCAAGGATAGTGGTAAAAAGCTTATAGTCCTGATTTAACACACTGATTGGTCTGTAGTTGGAGCAGTCTAGTTTATCCTTTTCAGGTTTAGGTATGACTGCAATGACCCCTTCTCTCCAGGAGGGGGGGATTTCCCCTGAGTGGAGGACATAGTTAAATGTTTTCAGGAGGAGAGGAGATAGTTGCTGTTTAAAGGTTTTGTACCACTCTGCTGTATAGCCATCTGCTCCTGGGGATTTGTTAGCTTTAAGTTTCATAATTGCTTTTTCTAATTCTTTAGGTTGCATTTCCGACAGTAGTGTTTTATTTTGTGACTCAGTAAGTTGGGGAAGGTTTAATGTGTTTAGGAATGTTTCGGATGTGTTTTTATGTTTTTTGAGGGAGTACAAGTTCTTATAGTAGTTCTCGAAGCTTTTAAGAATATCCTGAATTCTAAATTTTATTTCCTTTGATACTGGGTCTCTGATTTTGTAGATTGCTCTTTCCGTTTGTTGTTTCCTCAATTTATAGGCTAGCAATTTTGCCGATTTGCTGCCTGTTTCATAGTATTTTTGTTTCAGAAATGCAAGTTTCTTCTGGATTTCTATTGTGTAGATCTCATTTATTTGTTTTTTAATTTCCTTAATTTTGAGCGAGTCATTAGAATGAGTGTTATCTTTGTGCTCTTCTTCTAGGTTCTTAAGTTCTGACTCTAATGTGATTAGTTTTTCTTGTCTCAGTTTCTTTTGGATTGCCAGTTTTGTGATAATCTTTCCCCTTATTACAGTTTTGCATGCGTCCCACAGTATTAAAGGGGATACTTCTCCCTTATCATTTTCTTCCGAATATCTGAGAATATCTGATTCCAATTCATCTTTCAGTGGTCCTTTCAGCACATTTTGAATTTAACCTCCAAGAAAATGTATTATTTGTGTATTTTTAGATACTTAAGGCCATATAAATCGGACTGTGGTCAGAGAGAGATCCATCAGTCCTATTTTACATGTTTTTACTCTTCCAATGTCTCTATTAAACATTAAAAAATAGTCAATCCTTGAGTATGATGAATGTGGTGCTGAGTAAAATGTATAATCTTTTACACTGGGGTTGAATTCCCTCCACACATCACAGATTCCCATTTCTTTTAGTAGCATCCGAGTTTTTCTACTTTGAGTGTTATTTTGATAACACTGATGCATCCCAGTATGGATTCAGTCTTAGATTGAAGTCTCCACCACATATCACTAAACCTTGGGCTTTAGTTATCATTAGGTCAAATACATATTTATAAAATTTCCAGTTAGCCCCTGGAGGTGCATATACATTCAGCAGGGTGATATCTTCTCCCTCTAGCCGCCCAAGTACCATACTGTATCTCCCTTCTTTATCTTTGTGTTCTGATTTTTTTTCAAATATAATTTTGGTTGAGATCAATGTCGCTACCCCCCTCCTCCTCCCTGACTTATATGAAGATGAAGAGATCATTTTAAACACTTGTCTGTTGAGTTTAGTGTGCTCCACTTCTGTTAGGTGGGTTTCCTGTAAAAATATTATTCCTGCTTTGTCTTTTTTCATTTTGCCTAGAATCTTGGATCTTTAAACTGGATTCAGGATCCCTTTTACATTATATGAGATTATTTTGGTTACACCCTGTTTCTCCATTGTGTTGTCTTATTTAGTATAACAGTGTGGTGGCCCTCTTTTATGCTACTCAGAAACTGAAAGAACATTAAGAACATAAAAAACATTAAGAACATAGTATATAAAACTTTAAAACAAAAAACTGACAAAAAATCTTCCTGAGCTGAGGTCTTTTTAGTGACCTTAGAAGAGCCAAGATGGTGTGTTGGCTCTGAGGGAAATTCCTCAGATTCCGTTACGTGCTGAGGGCCCTCTCTTACCCCTGTAAGTTGTCCCATGTTTTTAACGTGAATTTCAGATCCCAATCCGAACTTGTAATGATTTTTTTTTTTTATGCCTATGACCTATGAAATTGTGCGCAACCTCCCACCACCGTCACAGCAAACAATCACGTTAATACAGTATTTGTTAGTGTGGAGAGATCATGTGGTTCATTGTCACATTTCTATTTTAACAAGTTTTTTTTTTTTAAAGACTTATTTGTTTCTAATATTATGTCTGTTCCATAAAATGCTTTACCACTTGCTGATTCTGCAGCTCCTTTAATGTTTGTTACCTTGTAGGAGGAGGGTTGAATGCGCAGATTGACTAAAAATATCGTTATTCCCTCCTGTAAACGGCCAGTTTTTCCTTGTAGCTCTGGCGCTGGGTTTCCCGCTGCTGGCCCGTGGATTTTGAGGGCCTCTGTGTGGACCACGTTTGAGCCTTCATTCTTTCGATCGGGTCTGCTGCGGGTTTATACACCGTTACCGGGAGTCCTCTTCTCGCCATATTCGTGGTTGCTTCTTCCGGCGAGTTGTAGAGACACGTCTCATCCCTGTAAAAAACCCTCAGCTTCGCCAGGAATGGCGTCTGGAAGCGCAGTTTTTTCTCTCGTAATACCTTTTTAGCATCGTTGTATTCCCAACGCTTTTTAAGGACCTCCGGATCGTAGTCGTGTTCCACGAAAACTTTTCTCTGTTGGTGCATAAATCCTTTTTTCTGCCAAGCCAGTCTTACAACCTCTTCTTTTATTTTGGAGTTGGAGAACTTCACCACCACCGATCTTGGTGGCGCTTCCGCCGCCGGCCTAGGGGCTAATGTACGGTGCGCCCTTTCTATCTTCAAGTCAGTGGTTTGGGGAATATCCAACTTTTCTCTCAGTAAGGACTCCACACATGCCGCCATTGTGGTGAAACCGTCCTCGACTCCTTCTTTCAGACCATGAATTTTTATATTATCTCTTCTTAGTCTTCCTTCTTGGTTGGTTAGCTTAGCCTCCAATCTTGACTGGCGTTTGTGTAGTTCCAGCACGGTATCTTCCAGCCCTTTTATTCTTTCCTCTGCTTCCAAGATCCGGTCCTCGGCCTGGTCCACTCTGCTGTTTGTCCTTTTTATTTCGTCTTTGATTTCACAAAATTCGGCCCAACACTCTTGGCGAAATCATCTTAACTCCTTAAGTACCATTTTTAAGCTAACCTTGTTGCTAGCTTCATTCAGCTCCTCGTCTTCTGAATGGAAATCCTCCGGATCAGATTCTCCAGCCAATGCGTGTGCTGGCCTGGTAAATGTCGATTTCTTCTGTTTCCTTTAGGCATTATGACTGTCTTTTGATTTTCACTCTTCCAAAAATCCGTTAAATCTGATTTTCAAGGTATTTTCCTGGATCAGGTCTGGGAGCTTCAGCGTTAAGCTGCTATCACCATGGTGTCCAGACCGGAAGTCCTTGGAGTTATTTTTGATCAAGATCTGTTTTTCAATTCACGTATTAAATTTGTTTCTAAGGCTGCCTTCTATCATTTGTATAATATTGCCAAGATTAGGAGCATCTTGTCTTAGAGTGATGCTGAGAAACTGATCCACACTTTTGTTAGCTCTAGATTAGATTATTGTAACTGTTTATTATTAGGTTGTCCTAAAATATCTTTAAAAAGTCTTCAGTTGATCCAAAGTGCTGCTGCAAGAGTTTTAACAGGTACTAGAAAGAGATCATATCTCTTCGGTTTTGGCCTTCCTTCATTGCCTTTCCATAGAATTCAGAATTAAGTTTAAAATCCTTCTTCTCACTTACAAAGCTCTTAGCAATCAGGCCCCTTTTTATTTAAAAGATCTGATACTACCCTATCATCCTAATAGAATATTACGCTCCCAAAATGCTGGATTACTTGTAATACCTAGAATTTCCAAAAGTACAATGGGAGGCAGAGCCTTCAGTTATCAAGCTCCTTTCCTGTGGAACCAGTTACCAATCTGGATTTGGGAGTCAGACTCCATCTCTGTTTTTAAGAACAGGGTAAAAGCCTTCTTTTTCGATATAGCTTACAATTAGGAGGGATCATGTGTCTCTAAACCCTCCCTTAGTTATGCTGCTAATAGATTTAGACAGCCGGGGGACCTCCAACAATGTACTGGGCTTCTCCCCTTTAATGTTTGCTCTCTACATGTCTGTTCTTCTCATCTTCTCTATCCCCTCACCCCCCAGCCAGTCACAGCAGATGACTGCCCCTCCCTGAGCCTGATTCTGCTAGAGGTTTCTTCCTTTTAAAAGGGAGTTTTTCCTCTCCACCTTCGCCAAGCACTTGTCACAGGGGATCACCTGATTGCTGGGGTCTTTCTGCAATTGTGGGGGTTTCCCCTACATTTGAAAGTGCTGTGAGATGACTGTTGTGAAATGGCGCTATATAAATAAAGTTGAATTGAATTGAATCTGAGGAAGGTGTCTTCAAAAATCAGAAGTAAGATGTCACAGGGTTCTTTTCCAACTTCTTCAAATCCCAAAAAAGAATGATGGCAAAGTCGCACAGATGGTGATGAGCTTTTTATTTACCGGCCTCCCAAGTGCAAAATTATGTACCGTGAGGAAAAAACAACAGTGGAGACAAATGGAGAACAACCCAAACAGTCTCTGTACCAACTTGTCCCTTTAAAATGGAGTCCTCTCTTAACTTCTTCTTCAAAATGGGAGAAAACAAGTCACTCAGTTACTTACAGACAGCAGACTTTATGTTGTCTTCTCTACAACAAACTTCAGACTGACTGTTCAGCCCACAACAGCCCCATTTTACCAACCAAACCCCTCCCACTGGGCGTATTATTCATAGAAAAACACACTTCAGTAAATATTTCCATATCATCTTCATCATCATAGCAGTCTGTTGTGGGCGACAATGACTGTTTCATTTCGGTCTGATCAGATTCCTCCACACGATTGACCATTTCATGAAACTGCTTGCAAAGTATTTGAGTACTGCTAGCTTTTGCTGGACTAGCAGCACATTCTTGGCAGATTAAGATATTATCAGTGGCAAGGACAAGCCAAGACAAACTGACCCCAGTATCTGTTGCAGTGACTGACCAGATGATAGGTTTGTTTATCTCTGCTCTTTGTGTAGTGCATGTCACAATGCACCGACTGGCACAGTCCACCACAGACTTTGCGACAGATGTGTTTATCTGCCAGGATGTCCAGTCTCACCCCGTGTAACTGGGAGTGGTCCACCACAGACCTGTGGCAGATATTGCTTTTAGTTCTGCCAGGATGCCCTGTTTCACCGTCCATGCCCTCGGAAGGGTGGGGATGCCGGTTGAGTCGCTGATGGCCCAACCCATGAGACAGGTAGTACCAGTTTTCATGGTTATCCGGTAGCAAGCAAGTCAATGCCTGACCTGACAAAATATTTCCATAAAACAGTTTACAATGCCTCATCTCCTAATATATACTTTACCCATAAATATTTAAATACAAAAACAAGTTTTTCCACACACAATATTTATTAAAATTCATGACCACAATCTCCCTGGGTCACCTGACCAACAGGCGTGTGACAAAAAACGTACTTAATCTACTCAATTGATTTCATCTGTTTAGCTCATTCGACGTCTGAATTGTGTATGGAGGCAGCTAAGCGGACGGGCACTGGAACAAGTAAAAATGAGTTTATATGGTATGAAAATATAAGTGTATGTTTTCCAGTGAAGCAGAACAACCAAGTGGGCCCCCCTGGCTGCGCCACAAAACAGGTAAGGGAAACAAAAACAGATAAACGTTAGATATGTTAAGATAATTTACAAACAGAGAGGTAAATGAGAAAATGTATGGCAGGTGTGTGCGTGTATGTGCGTGTGTGGATGTAAGTGTGTGTGTGTGTGTGTCCACCGTTTAACCTAGCAAATCACCTACAATACATAATTGTGTATAAATGAGTGTGCCTATAGCCGTTTGTATGAGTGCTTGTGTGTGTGCTGCCAGTGACGAGGCTACTCCGCCACATTATCCCCCCCTCCACCACCACGAAGGTTGGCAATGTATGGCAACCTGGAAAGATAATCTGCTACCACATTGGTTCTTCCAGACCGATGCCGAATAGTAAACTTGAAAGGCTGCAGTGACAAGTACCAGCGAGTAAGGCGACTGTTGTGATCTTTCATGCTATTAATCCATGTGAGAGCTCAATGATCAGTGTCCAAGTCAAACTCTCGTCCCGGCAAGTAGTAGCACAGGCTTTCCAGGGCCCACTTAATGGCCAAACCCTCTTTCTCCACTGCAGAATACCGGGTCTCCCATGGCTGAAGCTTACAGCTCAAATACAAAATTGGGTATTCTTCTCCCGGGTCCCCTTTTGCCAAAACTGCTCCAAGGTCCACTGCCGAGGCATGCACTTGCACCAGAAATCTTTTATTGAAATCTGGACTCTTGAGGACAGGAGAAGAACACAAGCGATTTTTCAGGGTGTCTAAAGCTGTTTTGCACTCATCAGACCATGTGACAGGATTCTTCTGGTCTTTACAAGTTAAGGCAGTAAGTGGAGCTGCAATGGTCGAGAACTGTGGTATAAACCGTCTATACCAGCCAGTCAACTCCAACAAGGATCGTACCTCCTTCTTAGTCCGTGGTCGAGGACAGCTCTTAATGGCCTCCACTTTATCCACTTGTGGGTGCACTTCTCCACATCCCAACTGGTACCCAAGGTATTGAGTCTCCTGCTGTGCCCACTTACACTTGGAAGGGTTAAGCGCCAGTCCAGCCTTCTGAAGCTTCCCCAAGACCAAGGAAAGATGTTGGACATGCTCAGCCCAAGTACTACTGAAGACAACCACATCATCCAGGTACGTGGCACTGCAGTGATCACAGACCTGAAGCACTTGGTCCATCAATCTCTGGAAGGTGGCTGGAGCTCCATGTAGTCCAAAGGGCATCACAGTAAACTGGAAAAGCCCTGCTGGAGTTCGAAATGCTGTATATGGTCGATTTGACTCTTCCAGTGGTATCTGCCAGTAACCTTTACACAAATCAAGGGTAGTGATAAACTTGGCAGCCCCGACCTTCTCAACTGAGTCTTCGACCCTTGGCATTGGATACGCATCAAACTCCGAGATTGCATTCAGCTTCCTGAAGTCAATGCATATCCGAAGAGAGCCGTCTTTCTTGAACACTATGAGAACCAGGCTACACCACTCAGAATTGGAAGGCTCAATCATACCAATTCTCAACATCTCTGTTATCTCCTGCTTCAGTCTTCCCACCAACTGTTGGGGAACCCTGTAGGGATGTTGACAAATTGGTCGCTCCTCCTTAAGACGAATAATGCGCTCTGTGAGTGTAGTCCTGCCTGGGCTGGCAGAAAACAAAGATGACACCTCCTCGAAGACCTGATGAAGCTGTGCTGCCTGGTCTGGTTCCAGATGTGTCAGCAAAGGTGTCTCTGCCATAGTAAGGGATTCCAGCCCAATCTCCACTTCCTCCTCATGGTCTACCTTTCTTATCAGCAGAACCTGCCCTGGCTCTTGGCGATCCTTCCACTCTTTCAGCAAATTTACATGGTACGTCTGCTTTGGCTTCTTCTTCTTGGGATGGTGGACCTCATAAATGACTGGCCCCATTTTGCAGGTAATAAGGTACGGGCCTTGCCACTTTGCTAAGAGCTTACTACTGGATGAGGGCAAAAGCAGTAGTACTTTCTGGCCAGGTTTAAACTCACGATGCCGAGCCTGTTGATCATACCAAGTCTTTTGGCTCTTCTGAGATTCCCGCAAGTTGACCTTTGCTTCCTCCTGGTACCTTGCCAGCCGATCCCTCATCTCTAACACAAAGTGAACCACTCCTCTATCACTTTGAGTGGTTGAAGGGGCTTCCCACTCCTTCCTGAGCAGATCCAATGGACCCTGCACATCCCAACTCGAATGGAGAGAAGCCCATTGATGCCTGGGGTACTTCACGATAGGCAAAGAGTAGAAAGGGTAACCAGCGATCCCAATCCTTGCCAGTGTCATCCACAAACATCTGCAGCATCTTCTTCAGTGTCTGATTAAAACGTTCAACAAGACCATCAGTCTGTGGATGGTATGGTGTGGTCTTGATGGCTGAGATGCCCAGTTGTTTGTGGAAAAGCTGCTTCAGTTTGGAGGTGAAGTTAGTTCCCTGGTCGGTCAGAATTTCATCTGGTATCCCCACTCTAGAAAATAATTGCACCAGCACACGCAGAACAACAGGGGCAGTAACTGTCCGCAAGGGGAAAGCCTCTGGGAACCGAGTAGCATAGTCACACACAACCAGAATGTATTGATGCCCACTGCTGCTCTTCATCAGGGGCCCCACAATATCCATAGCAATTCTACAAAATGGAATTGAGATAATGGGAAGTGATTGCAAAAAAAACTCGGTCAGATCTGCAAGCAGTACATGTTTTTTGACATTCAGGACACGTGGCACAATATCTCTGACAACTTTACATTAGTTAGCTCAGGCTGTGTTTGTTGCTGGAGTTAGGAGCTAGCCAGCTAACATTAACAATGTGATGTCAACTACTGACCTCATAAATGTCAAAAGAGGGAAAGTGGAGTGAATTGGGGCTCATGAGCATTTAAAGAGACACGCACCGAAATGAACCAATCAGATGAAGGCTGCTAAAGATGAGTCAAAAATGGTGCTGCAATAATTAAACCTTGAGGCATTTTGACCAAAAATATGTCACAAACATTTCACTGAGATGTGACTTGTGGAAAGAGTGTGATAAATCTGCATCTTAAGCTACGCTGAAATCAGTGATGTTACAGCAGGTGCTTCATCTTTATCTACAGAAAACCACAGTTGTGACATTAATCATTCAAGTGTGGAAACTCTGTAAAGCTTAGCATTTTTTACACTGTAGAAACTGTAGAGTTGAAAATGCTAGACTCCTTTGTGACTTCCTATGCAGCATGTCTATGTGGGCCCCACCAAAGGTTAAATCTGGGCTGTTTCTGGGTCCCTGTGGGTTTGTCCATGGATTCCATGTTGGCCCCGTCTGTGTTTGCCCACACGGACTTTACTTGTTTACCTATTTTCAACTTATTTTCTCATAAATTTTATTTTCTTGTAAATTTGTGACCCCCCCCCCCAAAAAAAATGATAATTTTTCCTTGAAAATTTGAAACTTTCTCATAAAATTGCAATTTTTTTTTACTGTAAACTTGCTACTTTTTCTGATCGATTTGTTAGTTTTTCTTGTAGAATTGTGACTTTTTTCTTGCAACTTTAACTTTTCTTATAATTTTGGAACTTTCTCATAAATTTGTCACTTTTTTCTGTGATCTTGCAACTTTTCCCTCATAAATTTACTTTTTTCCTTGTAAATTTGTTATCTTATAAGTTTGGAACTTTCTCAAAAATGTTCAACCTTTTTTTTTACTGTAAACTTACAGCTTTTCCTCATAAATTTGGGACTTTTTCTCATAAATTTTCAGTGTATTTACTCATATATTTGCTACTTTTTTGTTAATTTGCAACTTTTTCAAATTTTTATGCCTCGGTGAAACAGAGTCATACAGTAATCGGTTAGTGCGTCTGTTTGTGGCTGTGTATCTGTTCGTCTGTCTGTCTGTCTGTTTCAGCTCATCCGGTCAAAATTAAGTGGAACTAAAGGCTTGTATCATTATATCACCATATTTTCTTGACTTTTAATTTGCCAGAATTTTGAAATAACACTTTGTTTTTGAAATAAACACAAATTAAACTCACCATTTCTGTCAATGTCGCAATGAAAAATGTATTGTAGTAGCTATCCTGGGCCGGTAGATGTGGGAGTGCCAATTTTTTTACAGCCGCCCATGCTACCATGCCCAGGCACCGAGGCACAGCACCTTGGTGCTTTCATTTCCTCATAAATTTGTGACTTTTTGTGTAAATTTGCTAAATTTTCTTGTAAATTTGTAACTCTGCAAGTGTTCTTAAATTTTTCTTCGTGTAGATGTGCATCTTTTTTCTCCTAAATTTTCACTTTTTTCTCATAAATTTACAACTTTTTTCTAGTAAATATGCGACTTTTTTCTCATAAACTTTTACTGTTTTTTTGTAAATTTGTCACTTTTTTCTGATAAATTTTCATATTTTTTTTTCTCCTAAAAATGGGATTTTTTTTTGTTTTTGCTTAATTTTGCCCATGGTGCCAGTGTTACTGAAACCTGCTCACCCACATTAAACCCATGTGGGGCCTAGATGGGTTTATAAAGGTTTATAAACCTGCACCACAGGTAAAGTCCATGTGGGCACACGCAGATGGGACTAACATGGGACCCGTAGGACAGCCCAGTTTAACTTATTGTGGGGCCCACATGGACATGCTGGCTGGGTATGTGTGTGTTTTCGGCAGTGAAATGAACTGGAGTGATACTGAACTCCTCGCCACTGTGGCGTACATGAGGAGGAGGGCTGGTTGCTAGGTTGCATATTCCTTCGGCTACAAAGCTCTTTGATACGTTGCCCTGTTTGCTTTTAGAGGCATGCACCCACTCGCTCGGCTCAGGCCAGGAACCCACACACACACGTGTATACACACACAAGCCATGGAGACATGCACCAGCAGACAGGCCTGGCTTTATTTCTTTCCCTCCAAATCAGGGCAACAACAGGCACCCATCCACCCAGCAAAATATCAAGGCTGCCTCTCCCGCTAACCACACTAACAAGGTGAGCAGACAGTGTGAGCTGCTGTGGTGGGTGTCTGTGCTCCTTCAGGAGGAACCGACAACAACTGGACTGGCAACCGCTAATAAGGTGTCAGCCACAGTTCTGGCCCCTTGCAGAGAGAGAGAAACCATTGCTGCACCCACCAGCATCTAGGCATTAAAACCACAATGGGCACATACAAAAGAAATGCATCCACATCCTATGAGGAGGTGCATGATTTAGCAGAAAAAACAACTTCTATGGATGGCAGCAGGAAATCTTTCCACCTACAGGATGTTGCAATGGGAAACGTGACGGCTGTTTACCCATCACTGGCCCCAGAGACACCCACTGTGAGGAGTGTGAAGGAAAACTTAAGCCAATTGTGCTGCCACTTAACAGACAGAATTGGATTTTTAGAGTCTGTCTCAGTGGGACAGGGTGCAGCTGTGCAGGTGGAATGAATATGCCTCTTCCAGCTGATTGGCGGGGGCACTCAAACTTTTTTAAGGATAATTTTTTGGTAATTTGTATAGAAATGCAGTGAGGTTTTTTTTAGCTAAAATGAAGGGGTTAATTAGCTACGGAAACCAGAGTGTAAATGTGTTGGTTTCTATAGAGGGTGTGCGTATGATGTCACCAAACAGAACTCATGGCAGTTAAAAAACACTGAGTGGCAAAAATGAGTGGCAGCATGAGGGTGTATGCAGTAAGACAACAAAAAATACACACAGTATTCAATCACAACAGTACACAGAGTACCAGCTTGCATTATGGACAGCTAATCTTATCATTCCAGCTTGTATTAATTGGCAAATAAATAATTTAGGCTGCGTGTCCACCAAACGCGTTTTTCAGCTCTGGATGGCTATTTTCCATTCATTCTCTATGTAGTCCAGCATCTACAGCGCTGAGTGCCCACAGCGCTGAAATGCTCTCAGCGGTGGCCGTTTTTTGTCACAGTGCTCAGGGCACTTAGAGCTGAAAAAAGTTCAACTTTTCAGAGACTGCAGCTGAGCTTGTCAATGTCAGACCTTAAGCAGCCAATCAGAACTGCTGCGTGGGCGGGACATAGGACGCCAGTACTCGTCTGTACTCAGACTCGTGCTTTCCGTGTCATCATATTTTACATCCAGAGCTGCTAGAAAACATTTCATGTCCATTGTTATTTAGACACTGCTATTAAAAAACTAGAAAAGCACTCAGAGAGCGCAGACCTCCGCCAAGCGCCACAGTTCCTCCCATACAGTGTTTGTGTGTACGTTTTCAGATTCCTTGACCATGAAAACGTATGACTAGCAATTGGATTCACAATGATAGGATTAGTGGTTCAGTAGTTATTGACGAAAATGGCATTTTCCGTAATGGCGGTTTTCTTCTGGACGGTGGTCCGGATCACCACCAAAATATAATCATCTGTAGGATACTCCATTTCTGACAATCTGTGAAAATTTCATGAAAATCCGTCCATAACTTTTTGAGTTATGTTGCTAACAAACAAACAAACAGACAGACAAACCAACGCCGATGATCACATAACCTCCTTGGCGGAGGTAATTAATAGAAAGTCTGACCATAGGAAAAGTGGAAGTGTTGAGCTGAGAGTGACAAGCTGCTGCTGGAATACAGGGCACAGGCTTTTTTTTCCCCCAGAGCGCCGTGCACAAACGCTGAAAAAAAAAATGCTGAGGGCGGTCAGGTGACAAAAAACGCATTTTGTGGACACGCAGCCTAAAGGCTCTGAATCAGTTCTTCACTTACCATGTGTTCCTTGGTTTTTACCCACACGTCACGACAGTTAATGGTGTGGTATTAACCTCTAAAGTTAAAAAAAGGTAATCTGGACTGCTGTGATTAATATTTTGTGTGATTTTTATGTTTTGTATTCCCTCTATAGAGAATGAGCATTGACGTCATGCGGCGCTGCATTCTGGGCCATTGTCGCCATTGTTATGGTCTGGCTTGTTTACCTGTATTCTAGGCAACTGCTAACGTGAACAGACATATGTGCAATGGAATGGAGCAAACAGAAAATGAAAATTCCTTATTCAGAGAAACTGAATAAGAAAGAAAAAGAGCGCTACCTCTAAAACATTTAAGAAATAAACGGGATCGATCGATACGAGCACAAGAAATAGACCACAGATCTTGACCAACTGCCTTGAGTCATGCTGTCAGATCTGTTTGCCTACCTGGTTTGTGGGGTGAGCGCATAAACCCATGAGCAATCTAAAAACTACTAGTGCATGCCCGTAGAAAGCAAGTATTCCTGTCTGAAACACGTAGCCCAATCAGGCTTTACAAGTGCAAACGTAGGCTGTGTTTGAAAGTGGAATACAGAGGTGTAGCCTATTTGTAGGCAATCATGTTAGACTTTGACAAATATGAAAGGGACTGAACTGAGATTTATTTGAATGTGTGAACATTAATTACAGAATAATTGAAAATGAATGAGACATGCAATATTAGCCAGTGTTTAAGAACCGCTTGTTTATTTTTTTGTCAGATCACTTATTTGTGTGATCTTTTATGAGTTATATTCATAAATGTCGTATGTTGTACTTTGGGGAATGGAAGTTGTTCAGTCATCATTATAATTTAGTTTATATGTGTAGTTTATAGTCTATCGTCAATAAAGTCATGCAGTACTATAACAGTACAAGTTTACAAATATTTGAGACCCATTGTAGTGCATCCTTTTTTATTTTAGCAATATTATAAGTACAAAACACCGAACATTATTGATAGGATATTTTCAAGTTTCATTAATTATTCTATATGATTTTAATGCTATATTATTCTATTTTATATTATAATTGTTTCTGGTGCATATAAAATCCAATGTCTGGGTCACTGTGATATTTTCATTGCCTCAGAGCTTGAAAAGACTGTCTGTTTTCAGAGCAAGATTAGGATGAGCAAGATTGTGAATAATGACGAAAGTTTCTTTGTTTTATCATACCAAGCTGTACTGTATTGTCAGGATGACCAGATCATGTTAGAATGTTCATTGCTGACCACAGATAAAGAAGGAGTCACTTGGAGAGTTGGCTCCTGCCAGTTTAGCTTAGATAAGAGACCGGGGTATAAAAATCAACATCCTTGGATACATGTTAGGGAGTCGGTGCTGTGAAGCTCTGAGGCGAGTGTATGCTGATACTGATTTCCTCCTTTCTGATCAGAAGGAGAATAGATGACTCAGAACTTGAAAAACCGCCTATTGATTATTGTTTCAGCCTCAGTCAATTCATTTTTGTTCTAACATAATTGGCCCCCGACGTGGCACCCATATAGAGTGGTCCACGGCGTTTTCCGATGAGCCTGGACTTTAGACAAGTGCACAGTCAAAGGAGAGGAGAGACCCATACTTCTGGGAGCGCTGGAAAAAAAAACAACGCTGAATTTCCCTCTTCAAAGGCCCTGGTGACGTCGGGGAGCGGCGTGGAGCTCTGACGGGTCTACCGGAATTCAGAGGCAGATTCCAGGTGTGAGTAATTTATTCCAGTTTTTGTTATTGTTGTTATGGCCAGAGAGTGATTGCCTAGACCGATTGTACACTAGGTGAAAGACTGAAAGAAAGAGACCTACAGCCTAATTGATAAGTTATGTTACTCACGGTGCGGGTATTGCAATAATCCCTTGGAGAGATGGAGCTTTCCTTTCCAAGCGGTGATCGATATTCCTAGATCCGGGGTAATTCTTAGAAATTCGCCGTTTTCCGACTTTCGAATAAGTTCCAGTGGAGGTCTAGAAGCCAGTACTGGGTTAATAAAACGGGAAAGATACGTGTTCTCGTTCATTTACGGAACAGCCACGTGATCCCAGAGAAGTTAATTTTTCGGGGTAAGATTCGTGCCAAATTCTGGCGTGCCTTTTGGGACTGCTTCTGCTTATGTTTCAGTTTTGGACTTGTCAGCATTAGTGGGGAGGCGATGTGAACCCCGAAAAAGGGAAAAAGTTGTTTTCACGGAAGATTCGTGCCTTTATCGGGTCTGTTTATCGCCCATTGGCTCCGCTACGGTGAGCTATTGCAAGATGCCGAGGGAGGTTTAACTCTGGGCTTTAGACACACAGCAGGGGGGCAGACGTGACCGTTGAAATTGTTTGTCTTGTGAGTTTGTTGAAGCGCTAGAATAAAAAGAGGAGTTACTGTGTTCTGAGTTAGTTTTGTCTGTGTTACATGAAATCCGCTCCGGTGTGAAACATAGAGAGGCTGAGTTCCCATGGAGGCGGAGTGAATACGGTGTGAAATTGATGTCTGTGTTTTTTTTCTCCCTAATATTTGTGGAGCATAAAAGGGTTGGTTAGTTAATTATCTTTTGGGAAGTGTTTAAAATTATAGGTATTTGAAAATAGTAGCCTTGAGCAGAAACAGTGGACTGATGTTGTGCTTTATGGCAGTGTAAGAGAAAGAAAAAAAAAATGAAAGGGGAAGCTTCACGCTGCCAGTGGCGGTGTGATGGTTGCCATATTTGATTTTTTCCGTTGAGGTTGCCAGATCTGGAAATTAATTGAAGTAATTCTCATGCTGTTTTGGGCTTTGGCATGAACCTAAAAGTCTTCATTGTATGACCTTGTAGAGATAACGCAAAAGAAAACATGTCTGGGCCCTGTCTGTCTGTACCTGTCTGTGTGTAATGTCTGTCTCAATGTGTATCTGTTTGAGATTCTGTGTGTGTCCTTGAGAGAAGGAGAAAAAGAAACAGAGAGTTTGGGGGAATAAAAAAATTTAAAAAAATAGAAAAGCCGTGTAGCCACTGATTCGTGTGTGGAAAACTTGGTACAAAGAAAAGAAGAGGAAAAAAACTTTCAAACATGGGTTGCTGTTATAGCAAAAGTGTAAAGCAACCACAAAGTGTCCAGATAGGAAGAAATAATGCCTCATTTTGCTGTAAGGGTTGCAGAACACAGCCAGATGAGAATGAAATTTATGTTTTGGCAGGAGACGGTAAATTTATGAACAAAGAAGACAGAAATGGCACAAGGTTTCTGGCAAAATGGAAAAAAAAATTTAATTTCAGTGGAAGACTCAGGGATAAAGATTGTGAGAGTTTGATTTCTGCCATCAAATTAGCAGCAGACGGCAGGAGGCAAAAAGAGTTAAAATATGAACTTTTTGAGGCTGAACAATGGCTTCAGATTGCCAGGCAACAGCAAGCTGATTTGAATAGGAAAGACCAGACCTTAAAAGACTCGGATGTTTGTAATAAGAAGGGCTTGACTAATGCACATTTTTTCTCAAAATTCCGAGGTGACGAAGGAAATAATGGCCGGAGCAGGTGGCGAGATAACTTGACCCCTCCCTCTCTGCATCCGGATCTTGAGACGGTGACCACTCCCACGTCGCCGACTGCGGACCCGCCTGCCTTGGCTCCTCCCCGGCCTCCTCCTCCACGCCCACCTCCTCCTTCCTTTCAACGCAGGCTGGACATCAAACCTAGAGTCCAGCTTTCTCATCTGACAAAAAAGTTAAGTGATTATGCACCTTCACATTATGCCATTTCAACAGCACACACATCCTCACCCTTAGATGAACACATTAAGGAAGAGGAACATGCGATAGAATTGGGACAATTTCCTATGGTTAAACTACACAACCCGGCTTATGTTGGTCCAGCGGCTGAAGGTGCTGAAGTCAATAGCCAAAACATTCTTAAAAATATTTCCACTGTGCTAGTTAACCACCAACTGATGCAGCATTAACTCAGCAGATGAAAGAATTAAATGAACATATTAGGAACAAGTGGAGATTAAAACATGATTTGACAGCTATTCAGAATTCCACTTAACATAAAACAGAAAGTGTTGAAGCCTATAGGTGTAGGTTGCAAAATGTTTTTGGACAGTCATTCAGGTTTGGAAAATCCTACTGCAGATACAGGTTCAGAACCCTACTGACAACATTTGAGAAGTGTATTCCTACAGAACATGCATCCAAATTTAGCACAGCATGAACGCAAACACCTTGTAATATGTCACACATGTTCATTTGCTGATGTGTTGATATATGCAAAACACGCAGAACAGCTGAGCTGACCCTCAGAGGGAGGCCTTTGCTTCCCCCACTTCTGTATTTTCCCAGGGTCCCCGGCGTGGAGGAGGCGGGGGGAGGCCTTGGTGCTGGATCTGCGGGCCACGTTCAGGAGGCCAGAGGGAGGGGAAGGGACTACGCCCTGCTCAAAGCCACAACAACGACAGCAACAGCGACAACCGGACTCATCACATCTCGACATGTGACTGACCGAACCAAAGCTAAGTACAGCTACTGACAATGACATTGGACATACAGTATTTCATTTACCTGACTTTGACCTAATCATGACACTAAAGGGTTTATCAGAGGTTACTCTAGAAGTTCAGGGAACTTCTTTGAAATTTCTTCATGATTATGGGGCTCACAAAATTAGAACACACAGTGATCATTAAATCAGCAAATGGGAAGCTAAAAAAGAAATATTTTTCTGAAATTGTAACAGTAAAAAGATGTTACAGGGGACAGTGCAGAAGGTTCATTCATTTTGTCACAAGTGTGTCTAGTTAACTTATTAGAAAGGGATTTGCTCACAACTCTCAATATCGCCCTAATTCCGACAGAAGGTGGTATGAGGGCATCACAATTCCCACATGTATCAGAAATTCATATTTTGCAAGATTTTGCAGTACCAGCTCATGGTCACTTCGCTTGGTAGCGGCCAGACCAACCTGAGTGGCTGAGAGTTTGGAAGCCAAAATAATGCAATATTTCAAAACACGGGTTCCTACAACTGTGCAAGCCACAAATCAAAATCATTGCAACATGTATGACAAATATCTGAGTGGCTCAGATGACAAATTTGAGAAAACATTTTTTGTAAACTCATCCTCCAGAAAAAAAAAAAATTATTGCAAATTTGTACTGGCCGCCAAAGGTCTATGCAGAAACATCTGTGAGGTTATTAGATAAAAATAAAGGTCACTTTAAACACTAGGAGTCACCACACATTGCACTGAGCAAGCCTAAACACGTGCAATGGAAGGACGTAGGCTTAATAAATAATACAGAATTGGTAATAATAAATGTAAAACCTTATTTTAGGCCTTATCAGAGACAATATCTTTTATGCCCAGGAGCCATGAGATGACTGTTGTTGAGATATAGTGCTATATAAATAAAGTTGAATTGAATTGAATTCAAGAAGGCATTAGACCTGTTATACAGGAATTGATAGATGCAGGGGTTATAGTATTAGATCTAAAAATACTGTGCAATATACTTTGTTAAATGATCTACAATCACAAATTAAAATTTTTCACAGTGATTGACATCAGTAATGCTTTTCCAGCATTCCCATCCACCCAGATCATCAGTTTTGGGTTGTATTCAAATTTGAAGGCAAGAGGTACACATTCACGAGGCTACCACAGGGCTATTGTGAATCACCAACCCTTTTTTTCACAGGCAATGTCAGCAAATTTGGCCCAGTTACATTTTGCTGGCATCCTCTGATGAAATCATTTGAAAAAAAAAAAAAAAAAAGACACCATTGCCTTGTTGAAATTTTTAGCTGAGCAGGATCACAAGGTTAACAAAGCAAAGCTGCAGTTGTGGAAGCCAGAAGTGAAATACTTAGGCCACATTCTGTCAGCAGAAGGGAGACATGTTGATCCTGTTCTCAAAGAGGCTATTTTGGCAGCGCCTAAACCAATCACAAAAAGAGACATGATGTCATTCTTTGGGACATTAAATTATTGTCGCTCCTGGATTGCAAATTATTCATTTGAAGTGCAACCATTGTCTGACCTTATTTTTTTTTTCCACAATATCTTTATTGAACCTTTTTTTTTTTTAACAAACATGATACAAACAATCAAACACTAACACTAAAGTACTACAAAAAAAAAATGCACTAAAAAACACCAACAACCACCAACAAAATCAAATCTTCAACAATGCTCCTCTGTTTAGTCTAGACAATCCAATACATAAGTATACATATTATGTTCACCAGTTTGGAATTTACAAGGTCCACACACATCATTCACCTTCTTCTTCAAAAGTTATGTTTAAATTTTTTACATAATCAATAAAAGGTCTCCATATATTCTCAGACACAATTTCCTTTGATTTCAGTATATATGTTATTCTTTCTAATGGAAGGTTTGTTAACATCTGTCTTAACCACTGAGTCACATCTGGTCTATGAGTCTTTTTCCATAATAGTGCAATACATTTTTTGGCATTAAGCAAACTGAGGTCTATGAATGTTCTTTCACTTTTATTAAAATTATGCTTTTCTGGGTACAGACCCAACAAAAACAATTTAGGATTCAATATGATTTGTTTTGAGATTATTTTTTCAATTGTTACCCTCACCTCTTCCCAAAACATTCTTATTAATCTACATTCCCATACACAATGAAATAGAGTTCCTTTACTTTCCATGCATTTTGTGCATGTATCTGGTATATTTTTGTTATATTTATTTAACTCCTCCGGTGTAACATACATCCGCATTAACCATTTGAAATGTATCAATTTAAGGCGTACATTTATTGATTTGGTTTGAGCTTCTGTACAAGCCAATTCCCATTGTTCCTCTGAAATTTCAGTTTGCAGATCTTCTTTCCAGTAGTTTAATCTTTTCAGTGAATTTTCACTTGAAGATAGTGTCAATGAGTTATAAAACTCTGAAATAATACCCTTTCTTTTACTATCTTTCATCATCATTTTTTCCAAGGATGAATAAATAGGTCGAGTGAGAGCTTTATTTTGATTTGATCGAATAAAGTTTCTAAGTTGAAGATATTTAAAAAAATGTGTTCTATTGAGATTAAATTTGATCCTCAGCTCTTCAAAAGACATTATGTTTTCTGCACATGGCAAATATAAATCCTGAATCTTTTGTATCCCTTTTAAATTCCATACTTTAAATACAGCGTCCGCTCTCCCTGGTTTAAAATATTGATTACCCCATATTGGACTAAATTGTGACAGTAACTGTGGTTCTTTTAAATAGTTTTTAGCTTCACACCATATTTTGATCATATGCTTTACAAATGGATTTTTAACTTGTTTTTGTAATTTTTTTGCCGAATCTGAGTATATGAATATGGGAAGAGGTAAAGGTAAATTGTATGATTCCATTTCAGTCCAGTGAGGGAGATCATTTGATGAAAAATAATATGTCATAGACCTCAGTTGTGCCGACCAATAATACAACATAAAATTTGGACATTTCAGACCTCCACGATCAAATGGTAAATATAATAAAGACAGACGTAATCTAGCCCTCCTGTTGTTCCATATAAATTCCACTAACTTTTTTTTTATTCTTGAGAATAAATCTAAAGGTGGTGATAAGGGAATGTATTGAAATAAATAAAGTATTTTAGGTAAAATATTACTTTTAAGTATATTGATTCTCCCGATCATCGACATTGGTAGTGACATCCATCTCTGAGTTAACTCATTGATATCTGTCATTAAGGCTTCATAGTTGACACTGGCGACTGATTCTAGCTTAGGCACAATTTGGATTCCTAAATATTTAAACTGATTTACAACATTGAATTGATTTACCTCAGGGGCTGGGTAATTTCTCTGGGTCTCATTAGCATTAATATTGAAGATTTAGTTTTATTTATTTTATATCCTGATATTTCCCCAAAATTCTTTATTAAATTCAACAAGGTTGGAATTGATTTTTTTAGATTCGACATAAACAAAATTATGTCATCGGCGTACAGGGAGATTTTATGTTCTGTTGGTCCAACTTTAATTCCATATATTTGTGAATGTAAACGTATCGCTATCGCTAAAGGTTCAATTGCCATAGTAAACAGTAAAGGTGAAAGTGGACAGCCTTGTCGACATCCTCTATTGATTTTTATTGGTTTTGAAATATTGTTATTTGTTAGGATTTCTGCTGTAGCATTATTGTATATTATTTGAACCCATTTTATGAAATTATTTCCAAGTCCAAACCTTTGTAGGACTTCAAAAAGAAAGGGCCATTCAACTCTATCAAAGGCCTTTTCGGCGTCCAGTGATAGGAGAGCTGTATCCGGTGCTTCTTTATTAAAATAAATAATATTAAATAGTCTTCTTACATTATGGAAGCCTTGTCTTCCCTTTATAAAGCCATTCTGATCTCGATTAATAATATTTGGTAAAATTTCTTGTATTCGTCTTGCTAAAATTTTACAGATTATCTTAAGGTCGGCGTTTAATAGGCTTATTGGTCTCATATTTTCACATTTATTAGAGGGCTTACCTGGTTTTGGCAGCAGTATAATTAAGGCATTATTTATGTATGATGGTAAATTATTATTTTGAAATGCTTCTAAAACCATTTCCAAAAAAGGTTTTATTAATTTATTCTTAAATTTCTTATAAAGGTCAACTGGAAGACCATCTGGTCCTGCACTTTTTCCTGATTTCATATTATCAATGGCTAGCTCAACTTCTTCTTGACTAATTTTAGACTCCAATATCTCCCTGTTTTCATTTGGAATACACGGTATAGATAGTTCGTTCAAAAACCCAATTAGTTTTGTTAAATCAAATTCATTTTTAGTATCATATAATTTTTCATAGTAATCTCTAAAGGCTCTGTTAATTTCTAAAGGATCTATAACTACCTGTCCATTACTTATAATACTAGTAATTGGTGTTTTAATTTCTAATTGTTTAATCTGCCATGCCAATAATTTTCCTGATTTTTCACCTTGTTCATAAAAAGATTGTTTCAATCTTAGAAGACTCGAGGCAGCTCTATTCGCTGATTTTTTGTCGTATTCAGCTCTCAAAATCAGTAATTCATTCTCCAACCTTGGATCACTTCCTGCATACACTTTTTCCTGAAGACTTTTCATTTTATGTTCCAATTTAGCTCTCTCCTCTCGAGTCTTCTTAGATTTTGATCCTGTATAACTAATAATATGTCCCCTAATAAAAGCTTTGAAAGCTTCCCACTTTACACATGCTGATGTGTGTGTAGTATTGATGTCAAAGTACTCGTCTATCTGTTTTTCTATATACTTGACAAATTCCTCATCCTGAAGCCATTTATGCTGAAATTGCCATCTACCTGATTCCTTTGTCAATTTTTTATCTACATATATTAGACAACAGGGTGCATGATCAGAGATCACGATGTTATCATAAAAGCAGTTTTGAATCTTGGATCTTAATTCTGTGGAAATCAAAAAATAATCAATACGTGAGAATGTCTTGTAGGTACTGGAATAACAAGAATAGGCTTTAACTTGTGGTTTCATTTCTCTCCATATATCTAACAATCTCAATTCTTTCATAAAATGATTAATAGTCATCCTACATCCATTGTGCGTACAATCCAGTCCTGTTGATCTATCTATACCTGGATTCAATGTACAATTAAAATCCCCTGCTATTATATGTTGCCCTGTAAGTGATGATAAAATAAGAAATAAATTAGCAAAGAACTTTTGATCATCTATATTGGGACCATATAAGTTCACAAGATTTATATTTTCTAATAGCAAAGAACCTTGAATGATTACATATCTTCCAAGTTTGTCTCCAATTACATTTTTCACTTGAAAAGGGACTGATTTATGTATGAGAGTCATAACTCCCCTGGCCCGGGATGAAAATGATGAGGTAAATACATTTCCTTGCCATCTACTCCTAATTCTTTTTATATCCTCCTCTATTAGATGAGTTTCTTGTAAAAACACAATTTTTGAACCCATGTCTTTTATTTTATTCATAACTTGTTTAAGTTTTTTTAAATTTTGTAGACCTCTGCAATTCCATGAAGTTAAATTAAGATTAACGCTTTGGTTTATGATCAATAGAGAGTTTGGGATTACCTTGCAGTGTAAACATGCTCATACAGAGAAGCAAAAACATGAGTGGTTGAACATTCATCCTACAAACTACACACAAACAAATTCCCCCTTCCCACACTTGTGGCGAACCCCCCAAAATCAAAAGAAAAATTCCGTCTCCCGATATAGCCATCGACCGTTCCACATCCACGGGGAACAGCCTAAGCCACTCCTTCTTCATCCTCCCAATCACCCTAACTCTACTGCTTTTAATGACGTAACATTAACTCTCCTCTGTAGTTTTCCAACTTAACTCCAGAATTTTTAACAACTTTGTACATCATAGTTTTTTTGTTTGTTTTGTTTTTGTTTGTTTTTTTAATATATAATACAATCTATATTTTGTAAACTTGCTGTTTACTTCAAGTCAGTCAGATGCCTGTGCAAATACTTAATTATTCTACCTTATATTTTGTTCATGCTTAGCTCCCACCAGTCTCTTCTTCTTCTTTGATCTTCTTGATGAACTCCTGCGCCTCCTCTGGGGTCTTGAAGATGTGGGTTCTGCCCTCATACGTGGTCAGCAGTCTCGCAGGATAGATTACACCATGACGAATCCCAAGGTTGCGCAGCTCCTTACGTACGGGATCAAACTGCTTCCTCAATTGTTGGATTCCTGTGGCCAAATCTGGGTAGAACCGCACCTGCTGATCCTGGTGTTTAATCTCTCCTTTAGCTCGTGCAGCGTTGAAGATCTTCATCCTGTCTCTGTTGCTAAGAAACTTCATAATTAAGGTCCTCGGCGGTCCCTTATCTCTCTGTGGGCCAATACGATGTGCTTTTTCCAGAACCACTGCTGATTGCAACTCCTCGCTGCCCAGCACCTCCGGAATCCACTTTTCCAGAAAGGAACATACGTCCCGACCTTCTGATTCCTCTGGAAGACCCACCAGCCTCAAGTTATTCTGTCTCGACCGAGATTCCAAATCCAAAACATTATCTTCTAGACATTTATTTTTTTTTTCCAAAGTGCGCACCTTTAATTGAAGACGGGTGACGTCATCTTCAGCACTAGCGAGACGGAGCTCCATCTGCGCCGTTCGTTCTACACAGTCACCCAATTCCTTTCTTATTCCTTCCAACGCTGTCATAATCCCATCAAATCTAGAGGAAAAGTCCGCTCTCATTGAACTCATGGCAGCCATCAGCGCATCTGCGCCTCTCCCCGCAGATATCGCACCGTTGCCAGCCTCCTCCGCCATATATGGAGTTTTGTTTGCTGCGTCACAGACCTGAAAGTCCGTTAATTTGGACTGTTTCGGCGGCTCGCTTTTTCCTTTACCTGGTTTTCCAGCCTTAGGCTTCGCCGACATATCCTCGCCCAAACGCTGGGATACGTTCTGTCCCAAATGAGAGAGTTATTTGCCGATTTTTTTCTCCAGGAGCAGAGCAGAATGAAACACGTCCGTCTTACGTGGCAGCCATAACCGGAAGCCGTCTGACCTTATTTACAAAAAACCAATGGCACAGGTGGACAAGATTGAGCGGACACCTGAAGCAGAGTTGATCGCTCTAATTGAAGCATGCAAATTGGGAAAAAAAAAATACTCAGTTTACATTGATAGTCAGTATGCATTTTACACTATTCACCACTTTGCACAAAAAGTGCAAACACCTCATTCTGGAACTGCTTGAAAGTGTCAAACTGCCATTACAACTGATCATATGCAAATGTGCTGCTCATACGAATGGTAATGATCTGGTTTCTAAAGGCAATCACTTTGCAGATCAAACTGCAAAGGCGGTAGCACAAGGCTTGCAACCTAAACAAAGCACATTTGATTCTGTTTTGACATTGACTGAAGAGCTATCACATGATATTCTTGTTGAGGCTCAAAAAGCAGCACCACAGGCTGAAATTTACAAATGGATAAAGAAGGGAGCTATCCTTGATGACACCTTAAAGCTCTATAAATGTAAGGCAAACAAGCCTATTCTACCACGCAAACTGTTTCACCAAGTCTCTACCTTGCTCCATGGCGTTTCGCATGTAGCAAGAGGGAGGATGGTATCTACATTGAATAAAACCTTTACTGCTTATGGGTTTAGCCAGTTTGCCACACAGTTTTGTAAGAAATGTCTGATCTGTGCAAAAAACAATGCACAGGGAAACTTCAAATCTGAGAGAGGCACTTTCCCAGCTTCTACTTATCCATTTCAGAACATTTGCATGGATTTTATTGAACTGAATAAATGTGAAGGCAAGAAATATTGTTTGGTCATTTGTGATATGTTTTCTAAATGGACAGAAGTTTTTCCTTGCACACATCCAAATGCAATCACAGTTGCAAAGAAATTGCTTGCAGAAATTGTACCTAGGTTTGGAATACCTGAGAAAATTTACTCAGATAATGGTACACATTTTGTAAATCAAGTTATGTCACATTTAGGCACAGCACTGAACATCATTTTGAAGAATCATTCAGCTTATCACCCACAATCTGCAGGACTGGTAGAACGCACAAACAGAACTATTAAAGAAAGACTCAGAAAAACAATGGCAGAAACAAGACAAAATTGGATTTACTGCCTTCCATTAGTTTTGTTTTACATGAGGATAATCCCAACCAAAGGGGGGTTGTCTCCATTTGAAATCATGTATGGCAAACCATACTTGTTGCCACCTTTGAGACCATTCAATCCTGGTGATGAAGAAGTGTGTTTAGCAGATTACATGAGAAGGATGTTGACTAACAGAGATATTATCGCTGCTACTCTCCCTAGGAGGGTTCACGAGGAAACTGCACCGATCTTGGCCAAGCCAGGAGACCTCGTCCTCATCAAAGCCATCAAAAAGAAGAATTGGACTGATTCACCCTGGCAAGGACCACATAAAGTTGTTTTGTTAACGGCAACAGCGGTGAAAGTTGAAGGACGGGACTCTTGGGTGCATTTAACACACTGTAAACTTTACCCTGCTCTGAACTCACAGTAAGGGACTTCTGAATAAATATTTTCAACTCTATTCCATTAAAGACTCTCAGCAAGAGACTTTTTCTTAATTGTTTTTCCTATACAAGTGTCGACTGACGACGCCCTACGTGGTGTCCAGTACCGGCTTGGGATAGGGAAGCAAGTGGTTGACCATCATGGAGAGACAAGAAGCGCAAGAAAGATGTTTGATCATTAAAGGGTGTAGTTGTTGTTTCCTTTACATCATCATCCTAGGGGTGACATTATTATTTTGGTTTCCTTTAGCTGCACCACAAACCATACATCGTAGTGCTAGGGCCCTTGCACATATTCAGCATAACTGGCTAGAGCTACATGAGCATCACGATCATGAATATGCTGCCAATACGTGGTGGAGGTATGCTAATTATACGGCTAGGGCAGCTAATCGTTCCAACTGTTATGTTTGCTCCTTAGTGCCAACGTCGGCTGGACAGACTGCTGTTGTAGCCAAAATGATGGAACCAGCAAAGGCTCTCTGTTTTTTACAGAAGCCTATGAAAAGGGACTACACAAAAAAAGATTATTTTGAATCACTCTTGTGAAATCTTTCATCACTCTACTAATCAGAGAACTTATGGTACCCCTTACCCTGTAAGGGCAAGGTAGTAGTAGTAGTAGATTAGTTTATTTGGTTAGTTTCATCAGGAACTTTTTCTTTTTGTCTGAAGGGAAGTGGTAACAACCCTCTGGGCGACCTACCCCTTTCTCGGTGTGAGGAGGTGTATAGTGTACACCGCACCTGTGATGCTAGTACCCTGACCAATCGGGTGGGCAGGTGGTGTCCACGGGTTAACCGTTGTCATTATGGACCTATCACCACGCTGGAGCTCTGCAGTGCTGCTATCTGCAACTTCCATATGTATGGCGCACATATGGTGACGGGTGGCTGGTGGTTGTGTGGTCGTAAGGCGTATTTCCATCTGCCTATGAACTGGGCAGGAACCTGTGCCCCCGTCTTTGTGACTGACAACACCCTGATTATGTCAGCAGGTCAGACGAGCAGAGGGAAGAGAGACCTATCACAGGATGCCCTTTTCACACCACATGATTCCATCTGGGGTAGGGACGTGCCAGAGCAGTTCAAGATACTTACTACAGGTCAAAAGGTAGTTCAATCGCTATTCCCTTGGGTGGGAGTGGCAAAAAATACCTTGTGGATTGAGACTCTTAATTATAGACTACAGTCTTTTGTGAATTTTTCCTTAGCTGCCTGGAAAGGTGAAAGGGAGGAAATGACTGCTATAAGACTTGTAGCAACACAGAATAGAATGGTACTTGATCAGTTGACGGCTGCCCGTGGGGGGGGGGGGGGGTGCGCAATTGTAGGTCAGTACTGTTGCACCTTTATACCTGCACATGATGCAGATGGAGGCGTCATTGCTTCAGCCATACGTAATCTGACTGCTTTGCAGACTGCTGGGGCCAAGGATAATGTTGATGATTCATCACACTGGATAAACTGACTGTTTTCCTCATGGAGGAGTCTTGTCATAAACTTAGTGGTGATTACTGTAGTGATACTTTTGATCGTTTCATGTTTCATTCCTTGTATCCGTGATATGATGTTGAAACTTGTTCAGGTGAATTTAGTGTTATATCATGAGGCCACCACTGGAGATGATGGGGAAACAACACCAGCTTAATGTCTTATGAGTAAAAGTATGATTGACATGCAGAAAACTGACATAACGTTCGGCTCAGGAGACGCACACACACAGGCTCAGAGTAGTTCAAACTGTTTATTAACAACAGGGATGTTTGGGTGCGTGTCTGCGGAATGTTAATGTGTTGGTGGTGGCGTCTGCTTCGGACCCAGAGGCAGGAGACCGTTCAGCCGGCAACCCTATGGGAGAAATCAGACACAGGGTGATGAGCACACACCAACACGGGAGGAGAATAGGCGAGGGAGAGAAGCTTACTTGTTTGGGCAGATGACTGGCGCTTCAAGGATGGAAGCCCGGGAGACAGCCACCTGCAGGGCTCGGTGCAGCAGCGAGGAGAGACGAGGGACGGGATTGTCCGCCGCCGAGGAATCCACCTGTGCACAGGGGAGCAGACTGGAGAGATGAGGTAAGTGAACTTCTTACCGGAGATGAGGATGCTGAAGAGAATGTGGTAGAAGTCCATACGAAGGAAATGAAGTCTACGGCTTCAGGCCAACGCTCAGGGCGAGGCGGCTTTTATCCTTCGCCGCTGACGAGTAGCAGGTGCGTGAGCAGGTGGCGCCGCTGATGAATGGCGCGGCGTGACAGTACTCCCCCCTCTAGCAGCGCCTCCTGGCGATGGCTTATCCGGGTGCGCTCGGTGGAAGTCCGCGATGAGCGATGGGTCCAACACAAACGACGGGGGCACCCACTGTCGATGCTCGGGCCCATAGCCCTCCCAGTCCACCAAGTATTGCAACCCACGACCCCGGCGCCGGGAGTCCAGGATGGAGGAGGCGGACCAGGCCGGATGGCCACCAATCATCCGGGGCGCGGGTTGCGCTGCAGGAGGAGGGCAAAGGGGGTCAGTAACCGCCAGTTTCACCTTCGACACGTGGAAAGTAGGATGAATGCGGAGGGAGGGGGGAATAGCCACGCGCACAGCCACCGGGTTGATGATCCGGGTGATGGGGTAGGGACCCATGAAGCGCTGTGCCAGCTTTCTCCTCTCGCCTTTTAGAGTGACGTCCTGGGTGGAAATGTAAACAAGCTGCCCAACTCTGTACGCCGGGGCAGGTCTCCTACGCCGGTCCGCCACAGTCCTGTTGCGCTCCGCTGTGCGCAATAGCGCATGGCGCGCGGCAGCCCAGGTGGAGCGGAACTGCCTGAGATGGGCCCTAACTGACGGGACAGTTACCTCACTCTCCTGCTCCGGAAACAGCGGGGGGTCGTAACCCAGGGACGCTTTGAAGGGGGACATCCCTGTAGCAGAAGAGCGAGCGGTGTTGTGGGCATATTCAACCCAGGCAAGATGGTTGCTCCAGGACGCGGGTTTGGATCTGGACACACAGCGGAGCGCAGCCTCCAGCTCCTGGTTGGTCCTCTCACACTGCCCGTTGGATTGGGGGTGATGGCCAGAGGAGAGGCTCACCTTGGCTCCGATGGCGTTGCAGAAAGACCTCCAAACCTCAGATGAAAACTGGGGGCCCCGGTCCGAGACCACGTCCACCGGAATCCCATGCAGCCTGACCACGTGTTGGACGAGGAGGTCCGCCGTCTCCAGGGCAGTAGGGAGGCCTCGCAGGGGGACGAAGTGCACGGCCTTGGAGAAGCGGTCCACGATGGTCAGGATGGTGTCATAGGAGTTGGAGATGGGGAGTCCGGTGACGAAATCCAGAGCGATGTGCGACCAGGGCCTGCCAGGGACGGGCAGGGGCTGGAGCAGACCCGCTGGAGGGGCATTTCCCGACTTGCAGGTGGCACAGATTGGGCAAGCCCGGGCGTAGCGGGCTGCATCCCTCCGCAGGCCTGGCCACCAAAAGGACCGTTGGAGGAGATCTATCATCCGGGAGGAGCCAGGGTGACAGGTGAGCTTGGAGGTGTGGAGCCAGTGGATGACCTCTCCTCGGACCGCGGATGGCACGAACAGCCTCCCCTCCGGTCCGCCGCCAGGGTCAGGTTCCACCTCCTGTGCCTTCCGGATCTTGCTCTCAATGTCCCACGAGATGGCTCCCACGACGCACGACCTGGGCAGGATGGAGTGGGGCGCCTCCTCCGACTCCACGGGGGCGAACTGCCTGGAGAGGGCGTCAGGCAGGACGTTCTTAGAGCCAGGCCTGAAGGTGATGGAAAATTGGAACCTGGCGAAGAACAGGGACCAGCGCGCCTGGCGGGCGTTCAGGCGCTTGGCAGACCGTAAGTATTCCAGGTTCTTGTGGTCCGTGAGGACCACAAACGGCAGGCTTGCCCCCTCCAACCAGTGGCGCCACTCCTGCAGGGCGAGCTTGATGGCCAAGAGCTCTCTGTCCCCCACATCGTAGTTTCTCTCCGCCGGGGACAAGCGCCGGGAGAAGAAGGCGCACGGTCGCTTGGCGCCATCGTCCGGTGACCGCTGGGACAGCACTGCTCCCACTCCCATGTCCGAGGCGTCTACCTCTACAATGCACTGCAGCGCGGGGTCGACCTGGCGAAGGACCCGGGAGGAGGAGAATTCCGCCTTCAGCGCCTCAAAGGCGGCAGCGACCTCTTCGGTCCACCGGAACGGGACCTTCGGGGACGTGAGGCGGGTCAGTGGTCCCACGATGGCACTGAAGTTGGGGACAAAGCGGCGGTAGAAATTGGCGAAGCCAACAAATTGCTGCACCTGTTTCCGAGATGCAGGTGTGGGCCATTCCACCACCGCCTTTACCTTCTCTGGGTCGGGGAGCACCTTATCGTGGGCGATGATGAACCCCAGGAAGGATGTACTCCTGGCGTAAAATTCACACTTTTCCGCCTTAACGTACAGACGATTCTCCAGCAGCCTTTGGAGGACCCGCCTCACGTGGACCTGGTGCTCATCCCTGGACTTGGAGAAGATGAGAATATCGTCCAGGTAGACGAACACGAAAAGGCCAATGAAGTCCCGGAGGACGTCATTAATGAGGCGCTGGAAGACTGCAGGAGCGTTGGTCAACCCGAACGGCATCACCAGATATTCAAAGTGGCCGTTCGGGGTACGGAAGGCCGTTTTCCACTCATCTCCCTCCCGGATCCGGACGAGGTGGTAAGCGCTGCGTAGGTCCAGCTTGGTGAACCAGGTCGCCCCCTGGAGGGAGTGGAAAGCAGTGTCCATGAGAGGCAGGGTGTAACGGTCCCTCTCCGTGATATTGTTGAGGGCCCGGTAGTCGATACAAGGGCGGAGGGACCCATCCTTTTTCCCCACGAAGAAGAACCCTGCCCCCACGGGTGACGATGATGGGCGGATAATCCCAGCACTTAATGACTCCTTCAGGTAGGCGTTCATCGTCTCCTTCTCCGGCGCAGACAGGCTGTAAAGGCGACCAGAAGGTAAGGGAGCCCCCTGGCGGAGGTTGATGGCGCAGTCATAGGGCCGATGAGGGGGAAGAGACATAGCTTTCGCTTTGCTGAACACTATACCCAGGTCGTGAAATTCTGGGGGCACCAGAGACAGGTCCGGGGGTGCAGCGTCCGTAGCAGGGGGAGGAGCGGACGGAGAGCAGGCAGCGGACTGAAGGCAGGTGCCCATACAGAACGTACTCCATGCCGAGATCCCAGCTGATCTCCAATCCAGGACCGGATTGTGAAGGCGGAGCCAGGGATACCCCAGGATGACGGGCGACACAGAGTTGGGAAGGACGTAAAAGGTCATTTCCTCCCGGTGGTTTCCCGAGATGATGACCGGTAGGGGAACAGTTTGATGTGTCACTCTCCCGAGGGTGGCACGGGAGAGGTGGATCAGGGAGATGGGAGTGTTGAGTGCCTGGCAGCGGATGCCCAATCGGGTTGCCAGGCTTTGTGAAATGAAGCTGCCTTCTGCGCCCGAATCCACCAGTGCGTGGGTGAGGTGCCCAGTAGAGTTATGGCAGAAACGGATGGGCAGCTTCAATTGAGTAAGTGATCCTAACCGATTGACATCCGCGAGGCTTCCAACAGTGACTCGCGGACCCCACCGACTGGCTTTCCGTGGACAACGCTCCACGGTGTGTTGGTCGCCTCCGCAATACATGCAGAGGCCCAACTCACGGCGGCGTTGTTTCTCCACAGGGGAAAGTTTAGTCCAGGCCGTCACCACCGGCTCCGACTCCTCGGGGCGCGATGCTGGCGGCGCCGCCAGGGGGCGAGCTTGGAACAGGTGCGGCGAGGCTCCACGAGGGCGAGAAGAAGAAGACCTCCGCCCCGAGGAGCGCTCGCGCAGCCTGTTATCCAAACTTATCGCTAAGGATGTCAGCTCCGCTAGCGTCCCAGGGATATCCCGACCAGCCAGTTCATCCCTCAGATCACTATTGAGGCTGCGGAGGAACAGGCCACAGAGGGAGCGTTCCTCCCAGCCCAATTCCTCCGCCGCTACCCGGAAGTCGACCGAGTGGTCCGCTGCCGACCGGCTTCCCTGCTGGAGAGCGAGAAGCCGATCGACCTGGACCGTTTCGGTTTGTGAGTGGTCAAAGACCTCCAGAAAGCGCCTCACGAATTGGTCATAGGTGAGGGTGGCATAACTGGGCCTCGCCATTACGGCGTAGGTCCAAGTTAACGCACGCCCCTCCAGAAGATTCCCTATGTAACCAATTCGGCTGTGATCCGAGGGAAAATCTCCGGGCACACGGTGGAACACGGACTCACACTGCATAATAAACCCCCGCGCTCCGCCGAGCTTACCGCTAAAGCGGGCGGGGGTCGGAATCGGCGTGAGCCGAACCGGTGCCACTGGAGCCGGCTGGACGGCCGCTGGAACAGCAGGAGCCGCGCCACCCTGGTGAGTCGGGAGGAACGGCTGTTGGGGGGCCAAGCGGTTCAATCGGTTAGTCAGTTCTAATAATTGATGAAGAACCACCTGTTGCTGATAAACAATCTGATCCACCCGAGCCTCGAGGATGGTAAACCGGTGTGCGAGCCCGCCGTCTGCCGAGCCGCTCTGCTGAAGCCGTACTGACATAACGTTCGGCTCAGGAGACGCACACACACAGGCTCAGAGTAGTTCAAACTGTTTATTAACAACAGGGATGTTTGGGTGCGTGTCTGCGGAATGTTAATGTGTTGGTGGTGGCGTCTGCTTCGGACCCAGAGGCAGGAGACCGTTCAGCCGGCAACCCTATGGGAGAAATCAGACACAGGGTGATGAGCACACACCAACACGGGAGGAGAATAGGCGAGGGAGAGAAGCTTACTTGTTTGGGCAGATGACTGGCGCTTCAAGGATGGAAGCCCGGGAGACAGCCACCTGCAGGGCTCGGTGCAGCAGCGAGGAGAGACGAGGGACGGGATTGTCCGCCGCCGAGGAATCCACCTGTGCACAGGGGAACAGACTGGAGAGATGAGGTAAGTGAACTTCTTACCGGAGATGAGGATGCTGAAGAGAATGTGGTAGAAGTCCATACGAAGGAAATGAAGTCTACGGCTTCAGGCCAACGCTCAGGGCGAGGCGGCTTTTATCCTTCGCCGCTGACGAGTAGCAGGTGCGTGAGCAGGTGGCGCCGCTGATGAATGGCGCGGCGTGACAAAAACCGAAAGGAGATGTATGTTCATGATGTGAATTTGAAATGTACTGAATTGCAAGAGTAATCAAATATGCCTTGAAGTTCAGAGAAGTTGTTTTCCTTATTTGAGATTTTTTCACTTTATCCTGTTTATGTTCTGTCTTAATTTATGTCGTATTTGAAACCATTATGTTACTAATCACTATTTAGCTAGTATACAGTTTTACTATATTGATTGTTGTTTCACTGTTGATACCTTGTTGCAGTTTCACGTTGAGGTACTAATACACATAGGTTAGGATACTAATACACATAGATCTCTGATACAAACATACACACATGTCTTTTACACATGATAGGTTTTTAGTTATTTTTATTGTTTTTATTGTTCTTTACATTTACATACAAGTATTAACTTTTTATTAAATCACTGCTAATCACTGCTAATTTACTGACACATAGAACGACAAATACATACACTATTTCATCTTAATTTATGGCTAATCACCATCACTGATTCAATTTTTCTCTTTTATGACTTAATTAGATGATTGATTTCTTTTTTGAAATAAAAGGTAATATTCTCACATGCTCCCCAGGAAATGAAACATTCCAGTGGCGCTCGGGAGTGGCAGCGAGGCCGATGGCGGACTTTCCTCATTAAAAAGCGAGTTAGGATCTTTTGCAATACAATGCTTTAGCATAAAATGCACCGGAACTTGGCGAGCTGCCCAATGAGGTTTTAGAAGCCATAATGTTTCATCTCTGATGCTTTTTGAGCATCATAAGGGGGAATGATAGGATATTTTCAAGTTTCATTAATTATTCTATATGATTTTAATGCTATATTATTCTATTTTATATTATAATTGTTTCTGGTGCATATAAAATCCAATGTCTGGGTCACTGTGATATTTTCATTGCCTCAGAGCTTGAAAAGACTGTCTGTTTTCAGAGCAAGATTAGGATGAGCAAGATTGTGAATAATGACGAAAGTTTCTTTGTTTTATCATACCAAGCTGTACTGTATTGTCAGGATGACCAGATCATGTTAGAATGTTCATTGCTGACCACAGATAAAGAAGGAGTCACTTGGAGAGTTGGCTCCTGCCAGTCTAGCTTAGAAAAGAGACCGGGGTATAAAAATCAACATCCTTGGATACATGTTAGGGAGTCGGTGCTGTGAAGCTCTGAGGCGAGTGTATGCTGATACTGATTTCCTCCTTTCTGATCAGAAGGAGAATAGATGACTCAGAACTTGGAAAACCGCCTATTGATTATTGTTTCAGCCTCAGTCAATTCATTTTTGTTCTAACAATTATTATTACTATTTTTGTTTTGTATTTGTATCTTGTATACTTTATTGATGACCAGAGGGAAATTCAGGGCATCCATGTACAACGCCAATCCCTTCACCATTCACACACACACAGCAGAATGACCCATTTGGCTGCAGGTTTTGCATCAGTGTTGGCCATTTGTAAATATTTAAATAAAAATGATTTATTTCATTACTTGGACATGTTTGCGTCTTGTTGTCGTTTAGTCAAAGCATGTGTCTGCATGTAATATGCAGTTGATGTGGTCATTCTGCTCCACAATGAAGCAGCAGTCGGGACTTTCGTGTACCACTGACCGGGCAGGCTGAGCACACAGTGGGACACCGGTGATGGCCGGTTAACGGGAGTCTTGGCTGCTGCCTTTTACCCTTGTGCCAGTGATGTCATTGCGGCACCACAGGTCCCCGGCAGCGCCCCTCCCCCCGTGTTCTGTATGGCAATTACGCAGCTTTATGGTATATAATTTGACTGAGCGGCTCCATACTCGTGGATGCACACCCTCGTAACCTCAGCAGCAAAGCACTTCTAAAATCTTTGTTTGCAAAGCGTTGTGACTGACAGGTTGCGATGCTATTATCCAATCAACATGGTTGTGATGCCACGTATTGTCCAGTCAGCATGGCGTGATGTGACGTATTCTCCAATGAGCATGGAGTCAATCCCGAACCCCATCCACACTTCTTGAAGCCAGGGCATGAAGACAGCACGGTGGCTAAACTTTTATTGATAAAAATTACATATTTTGACTGAGTGACTCCATATTCGGGGATGCACACCCTTGTAGCTTCAGCAAAGCACGTTTAAAATCTTTGGTCAGTGTGACGAATGGTTTGAGAGATAGCTGAGCAACACACACACACAAACAGAGAGATCTTGAATTTATAGATAGATAAATCATGAGAGGCTTGTGTTTAATTCACCAATGGATGGGTCCAGCCACCTCAAATCTTCCGGGTGAATGACCAGAAAATTAAAATGTCCTGTTACTATTTTGATGAAACAACGAACATGTCCAAATGGGACACAAAATGGCAAAATTATTAAATTAAATTTCAAGGAACATATTACAGCAGGCCTCGAATATTTGTAAATGTGTCCCGTTAGTTGACTTGATGTCACTTGGTCCCATTAGATATAATTTAATTTGCTATTTAGGCATTTTGTGTAACATTAGTTACTGCAAGAATGGCCACTTGTCATTAAATATTAAAATAAAAATGATTTGGGGTCTCGTTTGGTCAGTTTGTTCCCGTTCACTGTTTAGTCCAACCGCTCTGAGGAAGGTCAGGTGGCCCAAAACTTTACTGATAAATAATAAATACTTAATGGGAGCTTTTCGGTGTGTGGATCGTCTTTGATTTTTCTGATATGTATTTTGGGGTCCAGCACCTGACCAGGTGGACTGTGTAATATGCGTATCATCTTTCTTATTTTCTAAATCACAACTTACCTGGGTGAAAATGCCATGAACACACGACCATGTGTGCAGGAATATTGTGGAAGCTGATGTCTCTCCTTCTGACCGCTGCAATCCATTCCATCCCATGCCTCTTTGTTAGCTTAGAGACCCGATTCTCTCCACTTTTCTTTCAAGTCGGGAAGTTAAAAAAAGCGTACGCTGTTATCAGTCTTTTTCCACGCCAATCGTGAGAGCAGTTGTTGTATTTGATAACACAGCAAAAGTTCCCCATTCTAACATTGCGCGGTATTCAGATGAATAATAATGTGATTGAATGAACCACATTGGAAATAAGTGTTTTCACTTTCATGTGTCTGATTTTGTATGACATTTTATATGTATATTTACATTTTCTGTTTGTATACCATATGCAGTGTCATTTTTATCTGAATAAATCCACCTTATTCCTGGGGGTGCCGCTGTAGGAACAATTATGGGCGGAGCTTCTGGTTTCGGCTGAGGTCGTGTTAAATCAGTCAGCAAGAGTGGAGTAGCAGGGACATTTAAAATAGCATTTTTAAAAGTTTTTCAAATTCATTTTAATGTATAGTCCACATACGTGTTCTGCACTCAAGTGGCAGCTAATTTCAGCACTTGTAGTTTTTGTATTTTTTGATTGTTTTGGCATAGTTCTGGTGCTTGTTGCTGGTGTTCGTGGTTGTGCCATAGACTGTATAAATGAAGGTTTCTTTGTGGCTCTGACTAGATTCTACGTCTGCTCTGAGGTAAATCTGATTATGTCCAACATATTTTAACAAAATGCAGCTGACTTTATTGCAGTGGAGACATTGATCAGAGCTTTTATTTGTTTACAGCGTTAGCATCTTAGCAGCGGCGCTAACAAATGGAGCTACTGTCTTCCAGGCCACTTTTTAAGGTCATCTTCCTATCCCTAGATAGTCATGGGAAGTGGTATGATTATATTACTGTTTAGGCGCAAAAGGCCGTGTTCCTGCATTTCTGATGCCGAAGTCATTGTTTTTTAAAAAAGGAAAAGTGTCCTGTTTCAGTGACAGCCATACGTTCTAAACCAGTACCGGAAGTTACCAGAATTCGTGCAAGGCATCATGGGGCCTAGGAATAAGGTGGATAAATAAAAAAAAATAACAGACTGAAGCAACCCTCTCAAAACCTTCAGCATAACCACCTTCATTGTTCACTACTAAGCACAGACAGGCACAACACTTTCCCCACAATTCCTTGTTGTTTTTCAATTGGATGGCATCACGTGGCCATTCTTAATAGCGGTAGTCATAGGTGTAAATCAAGGGAACCTGTCCCCCACAACCTGGAAAAAACACAGAATTGTCCCCCTAATTCATCATAAATCTTTTTTTGTATCAAGCTACATACAGTGGTGTGAAAAAGTGTTTGTCCCTTCCCGATTTCTCATTTTTTGTTTGTCACACTTAAATGTTTTCATCAAACAAATTTAAATATTAGACAAAGATAACACAAGTACACATAAAATGCAGTTTTTAAATGAAGGTGTTTATTACGGTATACGTAATACATCGTTATTGTGTGACCAGTTTAGTTTATTGTTCAGATGAACACCCAGGTACTTGTAGGATGTCACCATCTCGATGTCTGTTCCCTGTATGTTTTAATGCTCATTTCCAATTTTTTTGCACAAATGTGACCCATATCTAATTTTTTAATTGACTGTCTGAACAACACATATCCGATTTTTTCACACCAGACCCAAGCCACTTTCATATGTGGTCCTAATTCGGATACGTATCTGATATTTTCCAAAGCGACCTCCATCTGAATGGTCATATCGCATTTCATCCGACTTTTTCCTCATTGAAGTGAAACAGACGCTACAATTCTGTGGGGGAGTATGCAGCCAGTATGGGAGACATAGCTGATTTGTGCTCTGTTTTTAATCAGTCTCCTTCCTTTTATCACTGGATTGTAATTTTGTTGGTTCAGACTGCACAATAATTTCAACATTTCGGGGGGGGGGGGGGGGATTCGGGCCTGAAACTGTCAGACATTACAGGCGCACCTTAATAGTACATTTAAGGGCTGTTTAATTGATCAGTTCTGTTAAAGCAGAGCTGATCACAGCGGTCATCTGGCCTGTAGAGGAATGAAGCTGGTCTCATATTTATGATTTTAAAGGGCCTATATCATGCTATTTTAAGCCATTCAGAGTAAACTATATGCATGTATGTGATAGTATATTACCTTTGGTACACTGGAGAATGAATTTCTTATGAAATATGAGTTATTTTCGTGAGCCCAGAAGTAAGATGCCTTGATCTCTGAGGCTCAGCCTCTCCTTCTTGTGGCTGCCGCCCATTTCATGACGTAACCCCTGAGCCGGCTGCTGCAGCGTGTCGCTGGGTTCTGCCCACGAAAACAACATCTACAGTAAACTTTAGAAAAGATGGATGAGCATGCTGAACTCTTTAGCCTCCTGTTATTATTTTAGCCTATAATATTATTCTTATGTAGTGTATGGTTAATCACGTTTAATATTATGATTTTAGCCTCTGCATTCTGGTCTATTTTGACCATTTCTGACGAGTAGGCTCTTTATTTTATTTTATTTTACCTTTATTTAACCAGGAAAAAAAAATCCGTTGAGATTAAAAACCTCTTTTTCAAGGCAAAAAAATCACAAATACACTTACAATGACATACAAATCATATAAAACAGTTACAAATTAATGAGGCCGTCTCAAGTGTTCTCAATCTGGATTTAAAATCGTTCAATGAAACAAGTTCCGTTAGTTTCCAGTCTTTTTGCAACATGTTCCATGTAGAGGGGGCTGAGAACATGAAAGCTCTTTTTCCCAGCTCAGTACGGGCAAATGGAACAGAAAGCAACAAATGATCATTAGAATGCAAACCATAAGAATCAACACTTCTCAGTGTGATCAAATTACAAATGTAAGGGGGCAACAGTCCAAGCATGGCCTTGTAAATAAAAATGTACCAGTGAGTCAACCTCCTGGTGGACAAAGAGGGCCATCCCACTCTAGAATACAATTCACAGTGATGGGTCAAGGCTCTACAGTTTGTAACAAACCTCAAAACAGCATGATATACAGAGTCAATCTTACTCAGACACTGAGCTGAAGCGTTCATATACAAGAGGTCTCCATAATCTAAAATAATCTTTAGGAAGGCTGAACAAACTCCTAAATCTCTCACAGCCAAAGACACATTTACGCCACTTAGAAGACATTGTCTTACGTAAAAAAGCAAACAGTTGTTGTCACTGAGCAGATTAGGTGCGAGAGGAACTACTTCACAGCGTCAATGCTAAAGTGAAAGAGTTTTGCCGATCACCGCTCCGTTTGCTGCGCGGAGAAAGTGGGTGTGTGCGTTAGTCTGGGGGCGGTGCTGGCAGCACAGCACAGGCACTTCCTGGAGTGGGCGGCTCACCCACGTTCATACGTATGAACGTGGGGACCCAGTCATTATCAGGGACAGGGCGGAGCAGCAGCTCAGAGAGCAGGGTTGAGGAGGAATACTCAGACATGCGTGAATGGAGCAAAATACCACTTTGGGGGTGTTTTTGGTGAGGAATTAACATTAAAACATGCTTAAAAGCTCAAAAAAGTCAATTTTGCATGATATAAGCCCTTTAACATTTTATTTTGCTGCGCTGCATCAGGGTTAAGAAGTTCTGCCCCCCCCCTTCCTCAATTGTTCTACAACACTGTGTCTGACGTTACGTTTTCTTCTGCGCATGTGGGTCACTTCATAGCTGTAGACTGTTCACACTGGAGTCTGATGGGGCTCGCATTTAAGCTGTAATGTGAACGCCCACACAAAAAAATCAGATCTCAACAAAAAATCGGAATTGAGCATCAAGACCTGCAGTGTGACCATAGCCAAAGTGAAGTTGACCAAAAGATCCTCAAAAGCTAGACATCATGCTGTGATCCAAAGAAACAAAGTAATTGAGATCTATCAGTCTTGAAAAGGTTATAAAGCCATTTCAAAAGCTTTGGGACTCCAGCGAACCACAGTGACAGCCACTATCCACAAATGGCAAAAACATGGAACAGTGGTGAACCTTCCCAGGAGTGGCCGGCGGACCAAAATTACCCCAAGAGCGCAGCAACAACTTATCCAAGAGGTCACAAAAGACCCCACAACAACATCCAAAGAACTGCAGGCCTCACTTGCCTCAGTTAAGGTCAGTGTTCATGACTCCACCATAAGAAAGAGACTGGGCAAAAATGGCCTGCATGGCAGAGTTCCAAGCCCAAAACCATTGCTGAGCAAAAAGAACATAAAGGTTCATCTCAGTTTTGCCAGAAAACATCTTGATGATCCCCAAGACTTTTGGGAGAATACTCTGTGGACTGACCAGAAAAAGCTGAACTTTTTGGAAGGTGCGTGTCCCATTACATCCGGCATAAAAGTAACACAGCATTTCAGAAAAGGAACATCATACCAACAGTAAAATATGGTGGTGGTAGTGTGACGGTCTGGGGCTGTTTTGCTGCTCCAGGACCTGGAAGACTTGCTGTAGTAAATGGAAACATGAATTCTGCTGTCTACCAAAAAATCCTGAAGGAAAATATCTGGCCATCTGTTCGTGACCTCAAGCTGAAGCGCACTTGGGTTCTGCAGCAGGACAATGATCCAAAACACACCAGCAAGTCCACCTCTGACTGGATTAAGAAAAACAAAATGAAGACCTTGGAGTGGCCTAGTCAAAGTCCTGACCTTAATCTGATTGACATGTTGTGACATGACCTTAAAAAGGCGGTTCATGCTCGAAAACCCTCCTTTGTGGCTGAATTACAACAATTCTGCAGAGATGAGTGGGCCAAAATTCCTCCACAGTGCTGGAAAAGACTCATTGCCAGTTATTACAAATGCTTGATTGCAGTTATTGCTGCTAAGGGTGGCCCAACCAGTTATTAGGTTTAGGGAGCAATCACTTTTTCACACAGGGCCATGTAGGTTTGGGGTTTTTTTTTTACCTTTAATAATAAACACCTTCATTTAAAAACTGCATTTTGTGTTTACTTGTGTTATCTTTGTCTAATATTTAAATTTGTTAGATGATCTGAAACAGTTAAGTGTGACAAACATACAAAAAATGAGAAATCAGGAAGAGGGCAAACACTTTTTCACACCACTGTAACAAAAAAAAGTGCGTCTGAAACACCAGTTTTAAATTTCTAATTATTTTCTTGTAAATCTGCTTTTTCTTGTAAATTAACAATTTTTTCCTCATAAATTGGCAACTTTTTTCCTATAATTCCACAATCTTTTTCTTGTAAATTCACAACTTTTTCCTCATACGTTTAAAAAATTTTTCATAAATTTCCAGCTTTTTTCTATTAAATCTGCGGCTTTTTTAATCATAAGTTTGCATTTTTTTCTAGTAAGTTTGCAGCTTTTTTCTCATATACTTAAAACTTTTTTCTTCATAAATTTAAAACTTTTCTCATAAATTTGCAACTTTTTTCTTGTAAACTTGAGATGTTTTTCTTCTAAGTTTGCAAAATTCATATGGACGCTGGTCTAATTTTTATTTTGTGTAATTGATTACATTTTCTTTGTTCATCTAGGCAATAGCTAAAGTTTTTATAATGTTTTTGCTTTTAAGGTTTTGAACTCCTCTTTATTAGAAACATACAGGCCCCTAAACACAATCTTGCATAAGGCCCCGACTGTAGAGGGGATGCACCTGATGTCATGGACCAGGACTCATGGCAGTTACAAAACACTAAGTGGCAAAAATGACATACACACAATACACAGAGTGCCTGCTTACACTGTGGAGAGCTAATCTTGTAATTCCACCTTGTATTAACTGACAAAAAACAGGTAAATGATTGACGGCTCAGAACTAGTTATTCACTTACATGTACTCTTACCCACACATCACAGCAGTGGTATTAACATCTAAAGTAAAAAAAAAAAAAACTCTCGCACTCTGTGTACTGCTGTGACTAATTGTGTGATTTTTGTGTTTTGCTGCATACAAACTAAAGCTGCCACATGCGTTTGCCACTCAGTGCTGTGTTACTATGGTGAGTTAGTTATGGTCCCTGTCAGAAACTTGATGATGTGGGATCCGTGGTTCAGCCTTTTCTTTATGTCTTTGACGTCTGGCTTCTGCTTTGCTCTTGAGGTTTTCTTCATAAAGTTTCTTCCCGTTGTGCAGTTTTGTGTGCCAAGTAGCCCGTTTCATTGCTGCCTGATGCCAAGATTTTGGGTCAATGCCAAAAGCAAGCAAGCCCTCTTTCGAGCAGTCTTTCCAACGCGTGCGGGGCCTGCCCCTAGGACGTTTGCCATTTAGAAACTCCCCAAACAGAAGCTGCTTGGGGATTCTTGTGTCATCCATCCTAGAGATGTGTCCGAGCCGGTGGAGTCTGTTGTTACGGAGAGTAGTTTTGATCGTAGTTGATCTTGCACGCTCTCTGACCTCCTGGTTTGTAACATGATGCCACCATTTTACATTCACAATCTGCCTCAAGGTCACTATGGTAACTGCCCTCTAACTGCCAAGAATTCTGTTCCAATATCTCCCCTCTATAATAACACCTATCGGGTCACCCTCAATCTTTACTCTTGAGAAAACTCCATAATACCCCCCCTTATACAGGGGTGGAGATTGTTGAGAGATTGCTTAGTGATGACAAAATTGCCAGACTTCCAAACAGTCATTCAGTGATCTCTCAGCAATCGCCAAGATCTCTCAGTGAGCTCCATGGTCCTCAAAGTTTTGACTAATTTCAAAACGATTTCCTTGACATTCACCAAAGGGATCACTCTATTGGTCTTTCATTGAACACTCCACAATCCTTTACTGATTACTCAGCCATCTCTACCTTCAGGGTGGAAAACTTTGGTATTCAATGAAAGATCACCGAGAGATCAATGGGAGATCATTGAGCACTCCTTGAGCTCTCCTTGACCATTCAACAATCTCTCAATGATCTCCCAGCAATCTTTCAATGAACACCAAATTTTTCCACCCTGAGAGTTCGATGAAAGACCCATTGAGTTCATTGAAAGATCGCTGAGAGATCATTGGTAGATCAATGAGATGGTTGAGCACCCAAGGATCTTCATCTGTGGAAAGAGGTCTTAACAAATCAAGTGCTTCAGAGGAATCCACAAGGCAAGTAGCAGAGGTCACCCAAAACACACCTGGAAGAGATGCCAAGAGAGAGAGGGCCATGCAAAACGTGCAGAAGGCTGCTGCAAATGGAGTGAAGTGACAATCGATGGCTGACTATGTGTGTATTAGTCAAACTGGATTGATTGCATCACCACCACTGTTTAGTCCTGGAGATTGCTGCATGGTTTCATAACATTTCCTGGTCATTGAACAGAAGCCATATAGTATCAGCCTCAAGGAAATGACATAATTTGAATTGATTTATTAATAATCGAGTCTATGTTAAGTCTCTTGCTGAAAACATGTAGGTTTAATGCCAGTGGACATTTTTTTTTTTTTTTTGGCTGAGAACACACTGAGGAAAAGATGTCCTAAAAATGAGCTAATTCATTATAAATTAAACTGTGCCAGTACATTCCAGAGTTTGATCAAAACATTAGCATACATTTGCACAGAAACAGTGTCCCATTTCTCACTCTGCAGTGGCAAGAAAGGATCTGAATAAGGACCCATATGAATTCTGATAACTCTACTAGTATGACATGCAGAGAGGCATACATTGTTCCCTTTACTAGTTTACATGGTTGCTTTCTTCAAGTATGGTGCAAATAACAGTGTGGTAGTTAACAGGCTGCATAAAAGCCACTGAAGCCTGGATGTCAGTAAACCATGAAGTTAAACAAGGACAAAACTGAGCTTTTGTTTCCGGCTTTCCTTAAAGTCTCAGGTCTTTAACACTTTGTCACAAACCATCTCTAAGGAACCCTGCAATGACTTCAATGAAGCTCTCAAAGTACAAAAACACATTACCTAAGCTGTTAATAAGCAGATTGTCACAGCAAAGAAGCATGGCTAAAATAAAATCTTCTCTGTCCGTAATTTCCTCTCACCTGTATTACTGCAATTCATTTATGTCATTTTATACATCAGAGTAAGGTAGTACCACCCAACACCTGTAACTGGGCCAGAACACCACTGCTCGACTCTTGATGGGTAAATACATTGACCTCATATAGTAGCCCCACTTACAGCCGTGGACAGAATTGTTGGTACCCCTCTGTTAATGAAAGAAAAACCCACAATGGTCACAGAAATAACTTGAATCTGACAAAAGTGGTAATAAATAAAAATCTATGAAGATTAACCAATGAAAATCAGACAGTGCTTTTGAATTGTGGTTCAACAGAATTATTTTAAAAAACAAACTCATGAAACAGGCCTGGACAAAAATGATGGTACCCCTAGAAAAGATTGAAAATAATGTGACCATAGGGACATGTTCAACCAAGATGTGTCCTCTAATTAACATCACAGGTGTCTACAAACTTGTAATCAGTCAGTCGGCCTATTTAAAGGGTGACAAGTAGTCACTGTGCTGTTTGGTGACATGGTGTATACCACACTAAACATGGACCAGAGGAAGCAAAGGAGAGAGTTGTCTCAGGAGATTAGAAAGAAAATTATAGACAAGCATGTTAAAGGTAAAGGCTATAAGACCATCTCCAAGCAGCTTGATGTTCCTGTCACTACAGCTGCACATATTATTCAGAAATTTAAGATCCACGGGACTGTAGCCAACCTCCCTGGACGTGGCCGCAGGAGGAAACTTGATGAAGAATGGTAACAAAAGAGCCCAGAACAACCTCTAAACACATTCATGGTGAACTCCAAGGTCAAGGAACATCAGTGTCAGATCGCACCATCCGTTGTTGTTTGAGCCAAAGTGGACTTCATGAGAGACGACCAAGGAGGACACCATTGTTGAAAACAAATCATAAAAAAGCCAGACTGGAATTTGCCAAACTGCATGTTGACAAGCCACAAAGCTTCTGGGAGAATGTCCTATGGACAGACGAGACAAAACTGCAACTTTTTGGCAAGGCACATCAGCACTATGTTCACAGACGCAAAAATGAAGCATACCAAGAAAAGAACACTGTCCCTACTGTGAAACATGGAGGAGGTTCTGTTATGTTCTGGGGCTGCTTTGCTGCATCTGGCACAGGGTGTCTTGAATCTGAGCAGGGTACAATGAAATCTCAAGACTATCAAGGTATTCTAGAGAGAAATGTGCTGCCCAGTGTCAGACAGCTTGGTCTCAGTCGCAGGTCATGGGTCTTGCAACAGGATAATGACCCAAAACACACAGCTAAAAACACCCAAGAATGGCTAAGAGCGAAACATTGGACTATTCTAAAGTGGCCTTCTATGAGCCCTGATCTAAATCCTATTGAACATCTGTGGAAGGAGCTGAAACATGCCGTCTGGAGAAGGCACCCTTCAAACCTGAGACAACTGGAGCAGTTTGCTCATGAGGAGTGGGCCAAAATACCTGCTGAGAGGTGCAGAAGTCTCATTGACAGTTACAGAAATCATTTGATTGCAGTGATTGCCTCAAAAGGTTGTGCAACAAAATATCAAGTTAAGGGTACCATCATTTTTGTCCAGGCCTGTTTCATGAGTTTGTTTTTTAAAATAATTCTGTTGAACCACAAATCAAAAGCATTGTCTGATTTTCATTGGTTAATTTTCATAGAATTTTTACTTATTACCACTTTTGTGAGATTCAAGTTATTTCTGTGACCATTATGGGTTTTTCTTTCATTAACAGAGGGGTACCAACAATTTTGTCCATGGCTGTAGATTACCTCCCGGTCCATTTTAAGATTGATTTTATTATTGTACTCTTGCTTTTTAGTCACTTTAAGACCCCTTCCCCCATGCTCCACACCATCTTCAGTTAATCACCCCCCTTCCAAAGCATGTGGGACACCATATACACTCTTCACAAAAAGTTAGGGATATTTGGCTTTTGGGTGAAATTTATGGAAAATGTAAAACGTTCACGCTACAGTGATATAATATCATGAAAGTAGGGCATTTAAGTAGAAACATGCAATGGTGATTTCCTCATCTTGTGGTGACACAAAGGAGATGACACTCCACCCAGTATTTTAGGGTGTTAGGGGTGCTAGCCAGGGGCACCAGAGCACCGGGGGGTATGTAGTAAATAAAGATGTCTTTCGCCCCCGCTGTGCCAGGCTCACACCTGAGGATGCAGGGGCGTGAATGTGTTAATGTATATGTTGATGTGTGTTCACTCTTGGTGACAGGTATGTAAATGTATTTACCCGAGGTGCCAGAGGTGGGGAGAAAATGTATAAAGCAGAGCACTTTGGCACTCAGAGTTAGTCTGTTCTGTGTTGGAGGAGAAATAAACCTCTGTGTCGTCAACTTGTGTCTCGTCTGCTTTCATCCTCCACAAACTCAAACAATTTATTGAAACAAAATCCAACAACAGCAGTGGGTATACCACAACAAAAAATGTCAATGTCTCAATAACCTGTCATGTGCCTCTGAGCATCAGTTACAGCTTGACAACGACATCTCATGCTGTCCACAAGTCGACTTATTGTCTGCTGAGGCATGGCATTCCACTTTTCTTGAAGGATGGCTCTCAGGTCATTGAGGTTGTGGGGTGCAGGGTTACGAGCCTCTACACACCGACTCAGCTGATCCCATAGGTTTTCTATGGGATTCAGGTCTGAAGAAAGTGCAGGCCACTCCATTTGAGGTACCCCAGCCTCCAGAAGCCGTTCCCTAGTGATGCAACCTCAATGAGCTGGAGCATTGTTGTCCATAAAGATGAAATTAGGCCTGTGTTGTTCATGCAGGGGCACAATGACTGGATTAACCCTTTAAATGTCAGGCTGCCCTAAAACATATGCCTCACCTGCGGTCTCAGGCGCAGGTCCACACCTGTCATGTGATTTATCAAAAAAGAATGAGGGGGAAAAAAAACAGACACATATAGCTTAACGCTCTTCACTGGAGCACTCATTTCACCCAACCAAACCACGTCAAATCACTTCTGGGGCACCGAAGAAGAGAGTATAAACAATTGTGCAGCATATATTTCAACAGGGAGGAAGCATTTGCTCCAAATTTTGCCAAGTATGTTTCTAAAGGGGATTATTTAGCTTCTGAAGGGAAATATTTACCTTCTGTGACAGCAGAAGATGGGCCGGAGCATGTACATTTTCATCTGCCATTGGTGAAGCTGCACATCACCAATAGTGCCAGTTCGGCGGCGTTATCTAATTGAAATTGAGGTAGAATAAATCAGAAGATAAATGTGAGTTTCTGGATGTGGGAGAGAAAGTGAAAATGACTGGCAGAAGACGAAATAAGGAACCAGGATTAGGAAATGGATGCATGAAGACACATGAGGCCCGGTAGGTCTGATGTTTTTGTTTGTTTACATGTTACTGATTTTCTGGTTCATATATTTTGAAGATAACAAAAACAAAAAAACAAAGACAAAAAAACCCAAAACCATCCTAAATATGTCCAAAGTCCACTTTTGACCAAGAGTTATGTAATCCAATATGGCTGCCGTTGCATTATGCAAATTAGATGTGTAAATTTAGTCCTATCATAAACTTTGGATCATATTCTACATCTTTTTCATAGACGGTAAGCCATTATCTCTTACCACTTTCAAGTTACAGCCTTTGGAATTTGTGATATATAAACTGAATATTTTCTTGAAAAAAATCACCACCAGATGGTGGTGAGCTGATGGGCGCAGCGGCGCGCCATAGACAGCTAAGCAGTTAATGATGTTATTCAGGTAGTATCAGCTTGTCACTGTACCTTTCACAAGGTGTAGGGCAGTTCTATATTGACTAGACACACCTGCCCAGACTGTAACATGGTGACAACAGTGGCTGATGCATAGCGCTCTCCTTGACGTCTCCAACATCGTTGGTGGTCATCATTTCTGCTCAACATGAATCGACTTTCATCAGAGAACAGCACTGAGACCCATTGGTCCCTTGTCCAGCATAAATGCTCCCTGGCTCATGCAAAACAACAACGCCTGGTCAGGTACCCTTGCAGGTCGTCTAGCACACACACCACGCTGATGTAAACTGTTTCGAATGGTCTAACATGACACTTGGGTGCCTCTCACCTCCCTTAAATTTGCCTGGAGTTGAGTGGCATTCATCATCCAGTTCCAAAAGGGCACTGTTCACAATGAAGCGGTCATCAGCGTGGGATGTGGCCAAAGGACATCTGTTGCAACCTGCTGATGACACTCTGTGACACTCTAAGCTCAGTGGCCACTTCCCTCTGAGAACATCCTGTTTGAAGCCTCGCAATGGCGTGGTACTGTTGATCAAATGTGAGGTGTCGTCTTGGTCTCATGATGTCAAAATGTGAACAGCATGATGAAGACTGTTTAAATATCAATTCTAACCGAACCAGAAAATTTATTGGTCTATTCATGGCTCAAACACCTGTTGTGATTTTTGCCATTAAGCATCTTGTTAGAGAACAGCAAGTTATGCAAAAAGTACTGAAACACTGAACAGCTGGACATGTGCATTCAAAAGGTTAGAGAAGGTCGAATTAGGTTCACCTGCAAAAGTTATACTGCATTTTAGGTTCATCCTGAAATTTCACCTGAAAGCCGAATATCTCTAACATTTTGTGAGTAGTATCTCAATTTCTATGTCCCTACGCCACACAGCTACTATGGGGATTTAGAACAACTCTGCATTGTTACCTCCACCAAGGAGGTTATGTTTTCATCGGCGTTGGTTTGTCTGTTTGTTTGTCTGTCTGTCTGTTTGTTAGCAAGATAACTCAAAAAGTTATGGACGGATTTTCATGAAATTTTCACAGATTGTCAGAAATTGGGTATCCTACAGATGATTACATTTTGGTGGTGATCCGGATCACCGTCCACAAGAAAACTGCCATTACGGAAAATGCCATTTTCGTCAATAACTACTAAACCACTAATCCCATCATTGTGAATCCAATTGCTAGTCATATGTTTTCATGGTCAAGGAATCTGAAAACGTACACACAAACACTGTATGGGGGGAACTGTGGCGTTTGGCGGAGGTCTGCGGTCTCCGAGTGCTTTTCTAGTTTAAAATGGTATGCCCCTTTTACCCCATAAAAAACTTTCATTGTCTTACAGTTGCATGTGAATTTTTTTTGCCCTTTTCCTCCTCCTTCAAACAACAGAATCTGATTATGCCTACCCCCATCCTGGCCATGAGGACGCTAACCCTGGATTTCCACCGATTCTGGATACGGTCTGTTACGGCTGCAATCCGGACTCTGCAGCAAATAGTACCCATTCCCGTCGATGTTCTATCCCCACCTGGTCCGGACCATTGTGAAACGAATCAGCCTGGTCGGATTCAGATCGCTAATGAAATGCAGTGAGATTTTTGACAGATGCCGGATCCAATCCGCAAGGAAATGCCACAGTATCTTATGGTATTTAATAGCTGTTTGTTCATTAAAAATCATTTAAGGATTGTCCATTATTTTCTGAGGTCTACTCCTCCACCACTGTGTCAGAGAAGGTAAAAACTTGACTTAACATACAAACACTTCATAGAATTAAAATTAGCAGGCTACTTACATATTAGAGCAGCCGGTACATCACGCTTCCTTGTTATTATCATGTGATCACAATCAGTTCTTCTCGGTCTCACTCAGGTCTTTCGCAAGATCTCGCCTTATTTTATATAGTTATCATGCAATCTTGTATTTCAAACCACGTTGTTATCCATGCCACTTCAAAACACAAATGGAGCTGGTTGGGATGAACGCAAGGTTCCATCCACATTGCATTCGCAACGGACTGCATCTTAAGTCAGTGGAAATCCAGGGTCACACCCTGCCTCTCCTCCAAGACCACAGTACACAGAAGTCTGCAAGCTGGCAAATTTGAACAGCCAGTGCTTAGTCCTGATTGGTTCACCTGCTATAGTGACATCACAAAAATGTTAAATCTTTACTTGCCTTTTTCCAAGGGGAGGAGCTTAACTGAACTTTCACAGCAGAAAAACACAAACATAAGTGATTTTTGCTCTTGATAGAAAAAAAACTTGTTTTTCACCAGTGTGTCATTTAACTTTCCTTTTCCTTTTATGCTAAACACCAAGCTAGAAAGCAAAAAGTACTGTTTTTATATGTTCTTTGGAACCCACAACCTCCTGGGTGTGGGTCCAAGTGTTATGGAATTTTTTTAAATTATTGTTCATTCTGTCTCCTGTAATTATAAATGAAATTACACTCGGTACTTTTCCCATGAGACATCAAGGATCCAGCCCCAGCCTTGAACACTACTGACTCAGCATTCTCAAAACAATGCTTATCTGTTTGGTCTACTGTATTAAAACACTCTGCTCTGTTCTGAGATTCTGAATCTTTTCATGGTACTTGCCTGCTTGCAGCACACAATTCAATTCAATTCAATTCAACTTTATTTATATAGCGCCATTTCACAACAACAGTCATCTCATAGCACTATCAACTGTAGGGAGGACCCCCACAGTTGCAGAAAGACCCCAGCAATCAGGCGATCCCCTGTGAGCAAGCACTTGGCGACGGTGGAGAGGAAAAACTCCCTTTTAACAGGAAGAAACCTCCAGCAGAACCAGGCTCAGGGAGGGGCAGTCATCTGCTGCGACTGGCTGGGGGGTGAGGGGATAGAGAAGAAGAAAAGAACAGACATGTAGAGAGCAAACAGCACGATGGGGACTCAATCTATGGGAGAGAACAAACAAATGTTAATGACCAGCAAAAAAAAAAAAAAAAATATTTCATAGAGAGTGAGGAAAGGAGTGAGGCCCAGTGCATTACTGGAGGTCCCCCGGCTGACTAAACCTATTAGCAGCATAACTAAGGGAGGGTTCAGAAAACACATGATCCCTCCCTAATTGTAGGCTATATCAAAAAGGTAGGTTTTAGCCCTATTCTTAAAAACAGAGATCGAGTCTGACTCCCGAATCCAGATTGGCAGCTGATTCCACAGGAGAGGAGCTTGATAACTGAAGGCTCTGCCTCCCATTGTACTTTTGGAGATTCTAGGTATTACAAGTAAACCTGCATTTTGGGAGCGTAGTGCTCTGTTAGGATGATACGGTAGTATCAGATCTTTTAAATAAAAAGGAGCCTGATTGTTTAGAGCTTTGTAAGTAAGAAGAAGGATTTTAAACTTAATTCTAAACTCTATGGGAAGCCAATGAAGGGAGGCCAGAACCGGAGAGATATGATCTCTCTTTCTAGTACCTGTTAAAACTCTTGCTGCAGCATTTTGGATCAGCTGAAGACTTTTTAAAGATGTTTTAGGACAACCTGATAATAAAGAATTACAATAATCTAATCTCGAGCTAACAAAAGCGTGGATCAGCTTCTCAGCATCACTCTGAGACAAGATGCTCCTAATCTTGGCAATATTACGCAAATGATAGAAGGCAGTCTTAGAAACAAATTTAATATGTGAATTGAAGGACAAATCCTGATCAAAAATAACTCCAAGGTTCCTCACAGAGCTATTAAGAGAAAGAGTAACTGCATCCAAACTGAAAGTTTGATTTGGAAAGGAATTTCTAAGGTTTTTTGGACCAACAAGAATGACTTCAGTCTTATCTGAATTTAATAGCAGGAAATTACAAGTCATCCAAACTTTGATTTCCTTAAGACAGGCTTCTAACTTGGCTAATTGATTAGTATCATCTGGCTTCATTGACAGGTATAATTGTGTGTCATCTGCATAACAGTGAAAATGTATACAGTGCTTTCTAATAATGTTGCCTAACGGAAGCATATATAAACTAAAAAGAGTAGGGCCCCAGATTTGGCCACAGGAATCCAGCAATTGAGGAAGCAGTTTGATCCCGTACGTAAGGAGCTGCGCAACCTTGGGATTCGTCATGGTGTAATCTATCCTGCGAGACTGCTGACCACGTATGAGGGCAGAACCCACATCTTCAAGACCCCAGAGGAGGCGCAGGAGTTCATCAAGAAGATCAAAGAAGAAGAAGAGACTGGTGGGAGCTAAGCATGAACAAAATATAAGGTAGAATAATTAAGCATTTGCACAGGCATCTGACTGACTTGAAGTAAATAGTAAGTTTACAAAATATAGATTGTATTATATATTAAAAAAACAAAACAAAAACAAAACAAACAAAAAAAAAACTATGATGTACAAAGTTGTTAAAAATTTTGGAGTTAAGTTGGAAAACTACAGAGGAGAGTTAATGTTACGTCATTAAAAGCAGTAGAGTTAGGGTGATTGGGAGGATGAAGAAGGAGTGGCTTAGGCTGTTCCCCGTGGGTGTGGAACAGTCGATGGCTATATCGGGAGACAGAATTTTTCTTTTGATTTTGGGGGGTTTGCCACAAGTGTGGGAAGGGGAAATTTGTTTGTGTGTAGTTTGTAGGATGAATGTTCAACCACTCATGTTTTTGCTTCTCTGTATGAGCATGTTTACACTGCAAGGTAATCCCAAACTCTCTATTGATCATGGACCAAAGTGTTAATCTTAATTTAACTTCATGGAATTGCAGAGGTCTACAAAATTTAAAAAAACTTAAACAAGTTATGAATAAAATAAAGGACATGGGTTCAAGAATTGTGTTTTTACAAGAAACTCATCTGATAGAGGAGGATGTTAAAAGAATTAGGAGTAGATGGCAGGGAAGTGTATTCACCTCTTCATTTTCATCCCGAGCCAGGGGAGTTATGACTCTCATACATAAATCAGTTCCTTTTCAGGTGAAAAATGTAATTGGAGACAAATTTGGAAGATATGTAATCATTCAAGGTTCTTTGCTATTAGAAAATATAAATCTTGTGAACTTATATGGTCCCAATATAGATGATCAGAAGTTCTTTGCTAATTTATTTCTCATCTTATCATCACTTACAGGGCAACATATAATAGCAGGGGATTTTAATTGTACATTGAATCCAGGTGTGGATAGATCAACAGGACTGGATTGTACGCACATTGGATGTAGGATGACTATTAATCATTTTATGAAAGAATTGAGATTGTTAGATATATGGAGAGAAATGAAACCACAAGTTAAAGCCTATTCTTGTTATTCCAGTACCTACAAGACATTCTCACGTATTGATTATTTTTTGATTTCCACAGAATTAAGGTCCAAGATTCAAAACTGCTTTTATGATAACATCGTGATTTCTGATCATGCACCCTGTTGTCTAATATATGTAGATAAAAAATTGACAAAGGAATCAGGTAGATGGCAATTTCAGCATAAATGGCTTCAGGATGAGGAATTTGTCAAGTATATAGAAAAACAGATAGACGAGTTCTTTGACATCAATACTACACAAACATCAGCAGGTGTAAAGTGGGAGGCTTTCAAAGCTTTTATTAGGGGACATATTATTAGTTATACAGGATCAAAATCTAAGAAGACTCGAGAGGAGAGAGCTAAATTGGAACATAAAATAAAAAGTCTTCAGGAAAAAGTGTATGCAGGAAGTGACCCAAGGTTGGAGAATGAATTACTGATTTTGAGAGCTGAATACGACAAAAAATCAGCGAATAAAGCTGCCTCGAGTCTTCTAAGATTGAAACAATCTTTTTATGAACAAGGTGAAAAATCAGGAAAATTATTAGCATGGCAGATTAAACAATTGGAAATTAAAACACCAATTACCAGTATTATAAGTAATGGACAGGTAGTTATAGATCCTTTAGAAATTAATAGAGCCTTTAGAGATTACTATGAAAAATTATATGATACCAAAAATGAACCTGATTTAACAAAACTAAATGGGTTTTTGAACGAACTATCTATACCGTGTATACCAAATGAAAACAGGGAGATATTGGAGTCTAAAATTAGTCAAGAAGAAGTTGGGCTAGCCATTGATAATATGAAATCAGGAAAAAGTGCAGGACCAGATGGTCTTCCAGTTGACCTTTATAAAAAATTTAAGAATAAATTAATAAAACCTTTTTTGGAAATGGTTTTAGAAGCATTTCAAAATAATAATTTACCATCATACATAAATAATGCCTTAATTATACTGTTGCCAAAACCAGGTAAGCCCTCTAATAAATGTGAAAATATGAGACCAATAAGCCTATTAAACGCCAACCTTAAGATAATCTGTAAAATTTTAGCAAGACGAATACAAGAAATTTTACCAAATATTATTAATCGAGATCAGAATGGCTTTATAAAGGGTAGACAAGGCTTCCATAATGTAAGAAGACTATTTAATATTATTTATTTTAATAAAGAAGCACCGGATACAGCTCTCCTATCATTGGACGCCGAAAAGGCCTTTGATAGAGTTGAATGGCCCTTTCTTTTTGAAGTCCTACAAAGGTTTGGACTTGGAAATAATTTCATAAAATGGGTTCAAATAATATACAATAATGCTACAGCAGAAATCCTAACAAATAACAATATTTCAAAACCAATAAAAATCAATAGAGGATGTCGACAAGGCTGTCCACTTTCACCTTTACTGTTTACTATGGCAATTGAACCTTTAGCGATAGCGATACGTTTACATTCACAAATATATGGAATTAAAGTTGGACCAACAGAACATAAAATCTCCCTGTACGCTGATGATATAATTTTGTTTATGTCGAATCTAAAAAAATCAATTCCAACCTTGTTGAATTTAATAAAGAATTTTGGGGAAATATCAGGATATAAAATAAATAAAACTAAATCTTCAATATTAATGCTAAATGAGACCCAGAGAAATTACCCAGCCCCTGAGGTAAATCAATTCAATGTTGTAAATCAGTTTAAATATTTAGGAATCCAAATTATGCCTAAGCTAGAATCAGTCGCCAGTGTCAACTATGAAGCCTTAATGTCAGATATCAGTGAGTTAACTCAGAGATGGATGTCACTACCAATGTCGATGATCGGGAGAATCAATATACTTAAAAGTAATATTTTACCTAAAATACTTTATTTATTTCAATACATTCCCTTATCACCACCTTTAGATCTATTCTCAAGAATAAAAAAAAAGTTAGTGGAATTTATATGGAACAACAGGAGGGCTAGATTACGTTTGTCTTTATTATATTTACCATTTGATCGTGGAGGTCTGAAATGTCCAAATTTTATGTTGTATTATTGGTCGGCACAACTGAGGTCTATGACATATTATTTTTCATCAAATGATCTCCCTCACTGGACTGAAATGGAATCATACAATTTACCTTTACCTCTTCCCATATTCATATACTCAGATTCGGCAAAAAAATTACAAAAACAAGTTAAAAATCCATTTGTAAAGCATATGATCAAAATATGGTGTGAAGCTAAAAACTATTTAAAAGAACCACAGTTATTGTCACAATTTAGTCCAATATGGGGTAATCAATATTTTAAACCAGGGAGAGCGGACGCTGTATTTAAAGTATGGAATTTAAAAGGGATACAAAAGATTCAGGATTTATATTTGCCATGTGCAGACAACATAATGTCTTTTGAAGAGCTGAGGATCAAATTTAATCTCAATAGAACACATTTTTTTAAATATCTTCAACTTAGAAACTTTATTCGATCAAATCAAAATAAAGCTCTCACTCGACCTATTTATTCATCCTTGGAAAAAATGATGATGAAAGATAGTAAAAGAAAGGGTATTATTTCAGAGTTTTATAACTCATTGACACTATCTTCAAGTGAAAATTCACTGAAAAGATTAAACTACTGGAAAGAAGATCTGCAAATTGAAATTTCAGAGGAACAATGGGAATTGGCTTGTACAGAAGCTCAAACCAAATCAATAAATGCACGCCTTAAATTGATACATTTCAAATGGTTAATGCGGATGTATGTTACACCGGAGGAGTTAAATAGATATAACAAAAATATACCAGATACATGCACAAAATGCATGGAAAGTAAAGGAACCCTATTTCATTGTTTATGGGAATGTAGATTAATAAGAATGTTTTGGGAGGAGGTGAGGGTAACAATTGAAAAAATAATCTCAAAACAAATCATATTGAATCCTAAACTGTTTTTGTTGGGTCTGTACCCAGAAAAGCATAATTTCAATAAAAGTGAAAGAACATTCATAGACCTCAGTTTGCTTAATGCCAAAAAATGTATTGCACTATTATGGAAAAAGACTCATAGACCAGATGTGACTCAGTGGTTAAGACAGATGTTAACAAACCTTCCATTAGAAAGAATAACATATATACTGAAATCAAAGGAAATTGTGTTTGAGAATATATGGAGACCTTTTATTGATTATGTAAAAAATTTAAACATAACTCTTGAAGAAGAAGGTGAATGATGTGTGTGGACCTTGTAAATTCCAAACTGGTGAACATAATATGTATACTAATGTATTGGATTGTCTAGACTAAACAGAGGAGCATTGTTGAAGACTTGATTCTGTTGGTGGTTGTTGGTGTTTTTAGGGTATTTTTTTTTTTTTTTGGTAGTACTTTAGTGTTAGTGTTTGATTGTTTGTATCATGTTTGTTAAAAAAAAAAAAAGGTTCAATAAAGATATTGTGGAAAAAAAAAAAAGAGTAGGGCCAAGCACAGATCCCTGTGGAACTCCATGACTAAGCTTTGAGCTGAGAGAAAACTCATCATTTACATGAACAAACTGGAACCTATCAGATAAATAAGATCTAAACCACTGCAACGAAGTTCCATTAAGTCCAACATAGTGTTCTAATCTATCAAGTAGAATATTATGATCAATAGTATCAAAAGCTGCACTAAGATCTAAAAGGACAAGTACAGAAACTAGTCCATTATCAGATGCAATGAGGAGGTCGTTAGTGACCTTCGCTAAGGCTGTTTCAGTGCTATGATGGATTCTAAACCCAGATTGAAACTCCTCAAATAAACCATTTCCCTGCAGGTGGTCAAATAATTGCATAGCAACAACTCTTTCTAAGATTTTTGAAATGAAAGGGAGATTAGAGATTGGTCTATAGTTAGCTAAAGCTCCTGGATCTAGCGTTGGCTTTTTGAGTAAGGGTTTAATTACAGCCGTTTTAAAAGCCTGCGGTACATGGCCTAAAGTTAATGAAGAATTGATTATATGAAGAATAAAGCTACCAATAAGTGGGAAGACTTCTTTAAATAACCTGGTAGGAATAGGGTCTAAAAGACAAGTTGAAGGTTTGGATGAGGAAACTATTTTGTCTAACTCACAAAGGTCGATTGGAGTAAACTCATCAAGACAGACATCAATAGAAGGAGTTGTAGTAGTTACAGTATTTAAGTTAACTGTGGGAAGAATCTGATTGATTTTATCTCTGATGGATGAAATTTTATTATTGAAAAAGTTCATAAAGTCCTGACTAGTAAGCTCTAAGGGGATGCTAGGATTGACAGAGTCCTGACTCTTTGTCAACCTGGCTACAGTACTGAAAAGAAACCTGGGATTATTCTTGTTCTCTTCTATTAATGCAGAGTAATAACTCGTTCTAGCTTTTCTAAGAGATTTTTTATAAATTAAAAGATGATTTCTCCAAGCTAAATAGATTTCATCTAAATTAGTAGAGCGCCATTTTCTTTCTAATTGACGAGTCTTCTGTTTTAAGCTACGAGTTTCTGTGTTGAACCAAGGAGTTAAAAATCTCTGATTAGACTTTTTCTTTTTTAAGGGGGCCACCAAGTCTAGAGCCTGATGTAGAGAAGCTGAAACACTATCCACCATGTTATCAATTACAGAAGGAGCAAGCTGTCTATAGCTTATTTCCGTTGTGTTGACACATGGCATAGAGGAAACAATCTGCATAAATTTGGAAACAGCATCATCTGAGAGGCATCTACTGTGATAATATTTTTCTTTAGGAGCCAAATAGTCAGAAATAGTAAAATCAAAGGTTAACAGACAATGGTCTGACAGTACAGGGTTATGAGGAGACACTACCAGATTTTCTATTTCTATGCCATATGTCAGAACAAGGTCCAATGTATGGTGGAGGTAATGAGTAGAATTTCCTACTTTCTGAGAAAACCCAATCGAGTCTAATATTGAATTAAAAGCCACATTAAGGCAGTCACTATCTACATCCACATGTATATTAAAGTCCCCTACTATAATTATTCTATCAGATTTCAGCACTAAATCAGCTAAGAAATCAGGAAATTCGGATAAAAATTCTGAATAGGTTGATGGGGGACGATAAACTATGGCAAATAAAATTGGGTTTAACCTGGAATTGCTAAAGTGCCCAATACTGAGGACCAGGCCCTCAAAGGAATTATAACATGTTTTTTGCTTTACATTAACTAGTAATTTGGAATGGTAAATTGCTGCTACTCCTCCTCCACGACCAGAACTTCTGGGATTTTGACAGTTTAAATAACCAGAGGGAGTTGATTCATTTAAACCAACATAATCCTCTTGTCCTAACCAAGTCTCTGTAAGGGAAATTAAATCAATCTGATGATCAATTAACAGATCATGGACTAACAGAGACTTGGGAGTTAGAGACCTAATATTTAATAAACCACATTTAATTTTTAAATTATGAGGAGGAACAGAGGCCAAATCATTCAATTTAGAGGCTTTATGTTTAATTTGAGTTTTACCAGTATTTTGCTTTATCACTTTGGGATGCTTATACATTATATTTTTATTTACTTTGGAGGGAGCAGACAACGATTCTCTGATGGGGAAGACAGGGGCTAAGCTGAGGGGTGGCGGATGAAGAGGAGCTGCAGAGAGGCGTGTAAGACTGCGACTCTGCTTCCTGGTCCCAACTCTGAGTAGTCAGGGTTTTGGAAATTTGGATAAAAAAGATGCCAGATTGTTAGATAAATGAGAAGCACCATCCAAAGTGGGATGAATGCTGTCTCGTCTCATAAGACCAGGTTTTCCCCAAAAAGAGCTCCAATTGTCAATGTAGCCCACGTCATTTTTAGGACACCACACAGACAGCCAGCGGTTCAAGGATGACGAGCGACTAAACATGTCATCACTGGTCAGATTGGGGAGGGGCCCAGAGAATACTACAGTGGCTGACATCGTTTTTGCAAAGTCACACACCGATTCTACATTAAGTTTCGTGACTTCCGACTGCCGGAGACGGATGTCATTAATGCCGGCGTGAATAACAATTGTGGAATATTTACAGTTACTTTTAGCCAGCATTTTCAAATTTGACTCGATGTCGCCTGCTCTGGCCCCAGGAATGCATGTGACTATGGCCGCTGGAGTCTCTAGGTTCACGTTTCTGACTACAGAGTCGCCAATGATCAGAGTTTTTTCCTCAGCGGGTGTGTCGCTGAGCGGGGAAAAACGATTAGAAACGTGAACAGGTTGGTGGTGAACCGGGGCTTTGCGACTAGGCTTCCTTCTCACCGTCACCCACCCAGTCTCCTCGCTGCAGAGGAGAGCCGGGGAACCGGTGACAGGGGGACCTAAGCTAGCTAGCTCCGCTGCAGCTAAGGGGCGTCCGTCGAGATTAACTGGCGCAGACGGTGTTTCAATGCAGCGGAGCCGGGATTCCAAATCGGACAACCTCGCCTCGAGCGCCTCAAAAAGACAACATTTATTACATTTACCGTTATCACTAAAAGAGGCAGAGGTGTAGCTAAACATCTGACAGAGAGAGCACACCAGAGGAGGAGAGGAAAGAGAGCTAGTAGCCATAGCTAGTGGCTCGAGAGCTGGAGAGCAAACCACACAGGCAGACAGCAAAACAGGAAGTGACGATACGTTACCACAAGGAAGTGACGATCGGACAACCGATCGGACAACATTTTTCCTTCTTGACTGAGATGTAAATAAATACCCAGAAAAGGCATCTTTGACTCTGCACTGTATTTATTCACCAGATCAACAAGGGACATTTATTAATATAAAGAAAATCAACGACAGGGGAATGCTCCACCAGGAGACCACCACTCCATCTTTAAGGCCTTTAAAAATCACAGCCTTCACCTCATCTCTTTTCTTTGGTGTTTTGGACCCCAACCTTTTTTTCCTTGCTTGTTTATGTCCAAGCTAAGCTTATCTTCCAGAGCTCCTATCTAGGACAACACTCTAATTTTAAAGAGGCTTATAACATCTTTTCAGCAGTTACAGATGTGGACAAAATTGTTGGTACCCCTCTGTTAATGAAAGAAAAACCCACAATGGTCACAGAAATAACCTGAATCTGACAAAAGTGGTAATAAATAAAAATTCTATGAAAATTAACCAATAAAAATCAGACAGTGCTTTTGAATGAATCTTTATTTTGGACAGGTTAAAAGTAAAGATTAAAAGAAAGGAACAGAATAATACAACAAAGGGGAATCTGATCATACAGTTCAACATAAGTTATCCGAAATGGGTGATGGCTGAAGCCGCAGCTTATATTGCCCACCCATATTCCATCCAAGAATTCAAAAGAAAAACAAAACAAGAGTGATTACAATCCAGAACAAAGCTAAGACAAAACGTGGCAAAAAACTAAGCAACAATACAACACAGACTGGATATGACAATCCTTATGTGATTTTACATGTCATTTTGTACGTATATACACACTACTGTTCAAAAATTTGGGGTCACCCAGACAATTATTTTGTGTTTTCCATGAAAAGTCACACTTATTTACCACCATGAGTGGTACCAAGATGGCGCCCACAGCGGTCGACATGGTGCTTCGCTGCGCTCTTTGTTTGTTTTTGTTTGTCAATTGTGTGTCTGCTTGCACTTATACCCGTGAAGAACTTCTAAATATCAGGACTTTCACCCCCACGGACCTCCTCCCAGTTTTTCTAGCCCCTGCCGCCGATCTGGTTTATTGCTTGGCTCGGAAAGTGAGACGGCGGAAGAGAGGAAGACGAGCGGGCGCTCTCGTGCGGCTTCGCAGGAGAGGCTCGCGAACGGCGCTGCCTGGCATATTTCTGTCCAATACCAACTCTCTCTCTAACAAGGTAGATGAACTGAGACTGCTGATGCATTTTAAGGACCTCGCCTCCTCAGCTGCCCTCTGCTTTACTGAGACCTGGCTCCGGGAAAATATATCGGACAGCGCGCTGCGCCTCGACGGCTTCCAGCTCTTCCGTGCTGATCGTGACACAGAGCTTTCCGGCAAGACCACAGGAGGCGGAGTCTGCTTCTACATCAACTGCAGCTGGTGCTCTGATGTAACGGTAATTTCCAAACACTGTTCTCCCGCCCTGGAATTTCTTGTTATCAACTGCAAGCCTTTTTATTCCCCGCGGGAGTTTGCTTCTTTTATACTGATCGCTGTGTACGCCCCTCCCGACACGGACACGCGCGAAGCTCAGCGCGTGCTCGCGGATCACATTCAACACACAGAGCGGAGTTTCCCACACTCGCTGATTATTGTGGCTGGCGACTTTAATCAGTGCAATCTGAGCCACGATCTCCCCCGCTACAAACAGTTTATTAAATGCCCCACCAGAGGATTAAACACACTGGATCACTGTTACACCACAGTGAAAGACACATATCGCGCTGTCCCTCGAGCTGCGCTGGGATTATCTGATCATGTAATGGTTCACCTCATCCCCACATACAGACAGAGATTGAAGCTCACTAAACCTGTTGTGAGCACTACGAAGAAATGGACCAGTGATGCTGAGGAGAAGCTGGAAACATGCATGGAAATATCTGACTGGGGCATGTTTAAAGGAGCCACGCATGATCTGGATGAGTACACGGACACTGTGAACTCATATATCCACTTTTGTGAAGAGAACATTCTTCCATCACGCACCAGGGTGAGTTACTCTAATGACAAACCCTGGTTCACAGCTAAGCTCAGACAGATCAGGAAGGAGAAGGAAGCAGCGCTGAAAAGTGGAGACAGGGACTGCTACAGGGAGGTTAAATACCGGTTTAACAGAGAGTTGAAGAGGGCTAAATCTGTGTATTCAGAGAGACTCCAGCAGCAGTTCACTGCTAATGATTCGGCTTCCGTGTGGAGAGGACTGAGGCAAATCACCAACTATCGACCTCAGGCTCCTAAAGGTCAGGATGACAAAGCCCTTTGTCAAAGACTGTCCCAACACTATGCCCGTTTTGACACCTCGTCATCTGTGTCCAACTCCCCCCCTCCCTCCAGCTCCACAGCCTCCACATTCCCTACTTCATTAAAGGCACCCCCCCTCCTCCCCCCCTCCCCTTATCATCAGTGAGCAGGATGTGCTCAAACAGTTCTCCAGACTGAACCCGCGCAAGGCCCCCGGCCCAGACGGCGTGTCTCCCTCCACCCTGAGACACTGTGCGAAACAGCTGGCTCCTGTCTTCACAGACATTTTTAACACCTCCCTTAAGTTATGCCACGTGCCGTCCTGCCTCAAATCCTCCACCATCATCCCTGTCCCCAAGAAGCCACGGATCACTGGACTTAATGACTACAGACCTGTAGCGCTCACCTCTGTAGTCATGAAGTCCTTTGAGCGCCTGGTCCTGTCCCACCTCAAGTCCATCACCACCCCTCTCCTGGACCCGCTGCAGTTTGCCTACCGAGCCAACAGGTCTGTAGACGACGCAGTCAACCTGGCCCTCCACTCCATCCTGCAGCACCTGGACTCCCCGGGAACCTACGCCAGGATCCTGTTTGTGGACTTCAGCTCCGCATTCAACACCATCCGCCCCGCTCTGCTCCGGGACAAGCTGTCCCTGCTCAACGTGCCTGACTCCCTCTGCAGGTGGATCACCGACTTCCTGACGGACCGGAGGCAGCATGTGCGGCTGGGAAAGACTGTCTCAGACTATACTAGCATCAGCACCGGATCACCCCAGGGCTGTGTACTTTCCCCCCTACTCTTCTCCCTTTACACCAACTCCTGCACCTCCAGCCACCAGTCTGTCAAGTTGATCAAGTTTGCGGATGACACCACCCTCATCGGGCTCATCTCCAACGGCGACGAGTCCGCCTACAGGAGAGAGGTGGCCCAGCTGGCGTCCTGGTGCAACAATAACAACCTGCAGCTGAACGCTCTGAAGACAGTGGAGATGATTGTAGACTTCAGGAAAGTCACTACCCCTCTGCCCCCCCCTCACCCTCTCAGGCTCTCCCATCACCACTGCTGATTCCTTCCGCTTCCTAGGCACTACCATCACCAGGGACCTCAAATGGGAGCCGACCATCAGCTCACTCATCAAAAAAGCCCAGCAGAGGATGTTCTTCCTGCAGCAGCTGAGGAAGCTCAAGCTACCCACCAAGATGTTAGTGCAGTTCTACACAGCCATCATCGAGTCCATCCTCACCACCTCCATAACCGTGTGGTACGCAGGAGCCACTGCCAGGGACAGACTAAGGCTGCAGCGCGTCGTGCGCACTGCTGAGAAGGTGATCGGCTGCAAGCTCCCATCTCTCCTGGATCTGTACATCTCCAGGACCCGGAGGCGTGCTGGCCGGATCATAGCCGATCCCTCACACCCTGGTCACGTACTGTTTGCCCCCCTCCCCTCTGGTAGAAGACTTCGGTCCATCCAGACTAAAACCTCCCATCACATGAACAGCTTCTTCCCCTCTGCCATCAGACTGCTGAACACTAAGTGACTTATTGACTCTCGTGCACCATGTACAGCAGCTCAACCAGACTCATGTCAATCATCACTGTTTTCTTCCTGCATTACCGACTGCACTATATAGTTCTCCACAGTATCTGCTGCTCGCTAATATATTTTAACTGTTGACCAGTATCACTTAATCTTATTCTACACTTTATTACATGTATAGTTTATTTCTTTTATCTTATCATGTTTAATGTTGCAGCATTGTACCGAGACAAATTCCTAGTTTGTGTACTACATGAACAATGGCAATAAACCTGATTCTGATTCTGATTCTGATTCTGAAAATATAGTCAAGACATTGACAAGGTTAGAAATAATGATTTGTATTTGAAATAATAATTTTTTCCTTCAAACTTTGCTTTCGTCAAAGAATCCTCCATTTGCAGCAATTACAGCATTGCAGACCTAACATGATTGCACAAGGGTTTTCTAATCATCCATTAGCCTTCTGACGCAATGAGCAAACACATTGTACCATTAGAACACTGGAGTGATAGTTGCTGGAAATCGGCCTCTATACACCTATGTAGATATTGCGCCAAAAACCAGACATTTGCAGCTAGAATAGTCATTTACCACATTAGCAATGTATAGAGTGTATTTCTGATTAGTTTAAAGTTATCTTCATTGAAAAAACTATCGCCAAAGCACCCCAAGACAAAGACACCAGAAGAGCAGTTACAACGGAGCTAAAAAAACAACAAAAAATGCCTGTAGAGGAAACGAACCCTGAACCCTTCGAGGCTGCTGAACTGGAGAAAGTCCTACAGGGCCTGAAATGTGGAAAGGCAGCAGGATACGATAACATCTTCCCAGAATTCATGAAAAAGCTTGGCCCCTGAGCCCTAACCTGGTTGACACAATTCTACACAAGGATCACACAAACAAACTCGATCCCAAAGAAATGGCGGACAGCAAAGGTCATTGCCATCCCAAAACCTGGCAAAGACCACAAACTACCAGCAAGCTACCGCCCAATCTCCCTACTCAGCGTTCCTTACAAAATCATGGAGCGCCTAATACTGCAACGCATTTCCCCAGAAATAGAGGATATTCTAAGTGTGGATCAAGCAGGTTTCCGCAAGGACCGCAGTACAGGAGAACAAGTGTAACCGGGTCATATTTATGGATCTTTGTTGATTTGATTTGCGTTTAAATATTTTGATTTGAACTTGACTCAACAGGAAGTGACTTCAGGGTGTGGGCGGGATATGCCAGGTAGAGGATTTTGAATATCTGGGTTTTTTTCGGTTGGGAAAACGGTTCAGGAGACCGGATTTGAAAAGCAAGCAAGACGAGGAATAATCTTCATAAAGAAACGTTGTAAGTTCACCAATGCAGTTAAAATATATTGTTACTCTTAACGAACACGGTGAATTATGCCGAGGAGGATGTAATAAAGTCGGCCTAGTAACAGATAAGACGTAGATTGACCTACAGATTTGCTGCCTGACTAGCATGGTATACCGTGGCTGAACATAGTGCCTATCCAAGAGGATATAGTTAAAATATCAGGCTATGTACGATGTAAGCATGAGTGTAAATGTAAAAGTGTGTTGTTTGCTACTCTGGTCACAATGTTATGATGTGTTTTTTTGTTTTACACGGTGACGAGTACTGAAACATTTTATACTGTCAATCAAACCAGGGAGACTCGGGTGTCCTGTGAAGATCAGTCAGTGATCACGCGCTGGTGTGGCGTCGTGTGTATGTTGTAAGTGAAAAGCTTTTCTTGTTAAGTTTTGAGCATATTTGGAGTGTGAACTTAAGGTTTGTGGTGTACTAAAGCTATTATGTACCTTTCTCATTTCCAGTATCACCACTACCGTTTGTACGGACTTATTTGGGGTCATTAGTTTACTGAGCATTTTATCAGATTGTATTTTTCTTTGTTAGTAACCCACCATTTTGTTTAAGATCCGCCTCCTGTGTGTTTGAGGCAGTACAGACTGTAACACAAACGTGAGAGTTATATACAAAGAGACATTTTGTACATTTCATTTTATTTTATTTACATTTAAAAATTTTTGTAAATCTTTTCATTCTGAAGCGTGCTGCTCTTTATTTTCTATATATCAGATAAAACCCATAAAATACATTTGTTGCTCAGTGTGTATTATTTCCCGGCAACACAAGTACTGGCCCTAACCACCTTCATCGAAAATGGCTTCGAGAGCAGACTGAAGACAGGGGCTGTGTTTCTCGATCTTACAGCCGCCTATGATACGGTCTGGCACAAAGGCCTCCTCCTGAAACTTATAAAGGCGATCCCTGCTTGGGCAACAGCAATTATAAAAACCCTGCTGACCAACCGAAGGTTCAGAGTCCACCTCAGTCAGAACACAAGTGCATGGAGAATGCAGAAAAACGGACTCCCACAAGGCTCAGTTCTAGCTCCAACTCTGTTCAACCTCTACATAAACGACCTGCCTACTACAAAATCCTGCAAATTCATCTATGCAGACGACATCTGTTTGGCATTCCAAGCACCAGACTTTGAACCACTGGAACGGGTGCTCACAGAAGATCTTGCCAAACTGGACCAGTTCTGCAAAATCTGGCGCCTAAAACCAAGCCCAGCAAAAACCGTCTCCAGTGTATTCCATCTCCACAATGCAAAAGCTGCCAGAGAACTAAACATCCACCTGAGCGGACTCAAGCTTAAGCATGCCCCAAATCCAACTTATCTTGGAGTGACCCTTGATAGGACCTTATCCTTCAAGGAACATCTAAAGGGGACGGCTGCTAAGGTGAAGGTACGAAACAACCTGCTCTGCAAGCTCGCTGGTGCAAAATGGGGGGCGGCAGTCTCCACCCTGCGCACCTCAGCACTGGCCCTTTCATACTCTGTAGCAGAATATTGTGCCCCTGTCTGGTCCAGGTCATCTTACACACACCATGTAGACACCCAGCTCAACTCAACCATGAGAACTATAACTGGAACAATCTGCTCAACACCACTCCCCTGGCTCTCTGTACTGTCAAACATAGCCCCTCCACACATCCGGTGAGCAGCATTAACTCAAAGGATGCTCCAAAAAGTTAAAGATTCTCCTCACTTACCAATCCATGCAGATATCTACAGCCCACCCACTGCCCGACTTTCATCCAGACGGCCGATTTGGAAAAACCCTCCCCCAGCTGACTTTACCATCCAGACAGCTTGGTAAGAGGAATGGGAGACCAAGGAGGTCCCAAACAAACAGCTGGTGATAAATCCCAACCAACAAGTCCCGGGCACCAACCTCCCAAGGAGACAGTGGTCTACACTCAATCGCTTCAGGACTGGACATGGCCCCTGCTTGGCCAGCCTTCACAGATGGGGCAGTAGCCCTACCCCACTGTGCGCATGTGGAGAGGAGCAAACAATGGAACACATCATAGAGGCTTGCCCGCTCCAAAGACTGGAAGGAGGATTACACACCCTCCATACAGCAAACCAGGAGGCAACTGCTTGGCTTAAGGACTTTGCATTCGCTAAATAAATAAATTGAAAAAAAGTGCTTTTCTTTCAAAAATAAGGAAATTTCTAAGTGACCCCAAACTTTTGAACGGTAGTGTATGTTTGGATTATTTCTTCCTTTAGTTTTTATTTAAATTGTCCAAGCATTGTACATGATTTTAATTCAGGTCCAAAAGCATTCCACAATCTGACTCCTTGCACTGAGACACAGTGTTGCTTAGTGGTAGTTCTCACTGATGGTTTTTGAAATATACATGTTCCTCTGAAATGATATTGTTTCTCCCTTATTTGGAACAACTTTTGGATATTTGCGGGCAGTGATAGATTCTTCACTTTAAACATTATTACTGCAGTTTTAAAGTCAACCAGATCTTTCAACTTGAGAGCTTTTAACCCTCAAGCGACCGAGTGGGGTCATTTACGACCCCAGCCATATAATTTAATGTGCCGTCTCTTTATTTTTTATCCAAATTTTCTTTCCTAGCATGAATTTGTCAGTCTACTAATCCTACACACTTTCATAGTTTTTTGCAGGGATCAACCAATTGGTGTGGCGTAGACATCGCAAACTCTTGTGGGGTCATTTATGACCCCGAAGAGAAGCACTGGTTTTTAAACATTGGTTTTTATAAATTTTATTCAAATGTTCCACTTCTAATAGTTAGTTAGTTAATCCCTTCACACCTGAAGGTGTATATGGGCGGCGCCTATCTCCGTTTCTCTGACCCTAGGCCACACAGCTACTGTAAGTAGTGAAAGCTACAGCGGGGGGTCAGTCCTCTGGTAGCTCTGTGTGTAACTTTACTTTCCCCATTCCATTATGCGGAGCACCACGCTAGAAGGCAGAAAGCACCATTTTTATATGGTCTTTGGTATGACCCGGCCGGGATTTGAACCCCTGCCTCCCGGGTGTGGGGCGGATGCTCTACCAACTGAGCCACCACTCCGGTTTCCACTTCTAAGCAGTACTTTATATTGTATTGCAGTGAACCATGGCTAACAGACCTAGGATAGCAAGATTTACATTTGTCTGTTTGTCTGGATTTGTCTGTTTGTCTGTTTGTTTGTCTGTTTGTTAGCAAGATAACTCAAAAAGTTATGGACGGATTTTCATGAAATTTTCACAGATTGTCAGAAATGGGGTATCCTACGGATGATTAGATTTTGGTAGTGATCCGGATCACCGTCCACAAGAAAACCGCCATTACGCAAAATGCCATAATAGGTATCATGATCATCATCGTAACTACAATAATAGGTATCATCATCATCGTGATGATGATATGATGACTATGATGACTATGATGATGATGATGATGTTCCAAGAGTGAACTGACAAGGACTGTCTAAATCAGGGGAGGGCAGTGAGGGCCATTCCACTGCAGGTTTTTTGTTCCACCCAGTCTCTTCAGCAGGTGTGTGCTCTGATCAGCTTCAAGGATTGATAATCATTGAAAGCACCTGCTGAAGAGACTGAGTGGAACAGAAAACCTGTAGTAGAATGGCCCTCCATGGCACATGATTGCCCACCCCTGGTCTAAATAAATGTAATGTTGTTCTTACAGTCTGCGTTTTGGTTATTTCTTGCAATAAAAGTATTATTAGCAAACAGATCTTACATTAGATCATTATAAAATACCTGTCTTAAATACAGGGAGTAGTTTTGGTATGATAAACCTCCAACCAGCCATTTATAATAAGGATCCCTGTACAGAGCACAATGGGGTCATAAATGACCCCACTTGGTCATTTCAGTCCGTAAAATAGCTTGGTCGCTTGAGGGTTAATATAAGAAAAAGTGGGTTTGTTGGTTCCCTGTAAGCAGCTTTGTTTATTATTCTAATAGCTCTCTTCTGAAGCATAAAGACTGGAAATATGTTTGTTTTATATGTATTTCCCCATACTTCAGTACAATAAGTCATGTATGGGAGTATTAATGAATGATACAAAGTATATAATGTGGGTTGATTCAGCAAATATTTCACTCTGTGCAGTATTGCAATTGATTTAGATATTTTACCTTTAATATAATTAATATGTGACTTCCAACACAGTTTATTATCAATTATTACTTCAAGAAATTTAGTTTTGGATACCCTTTCAATCTCTACACCATTTACACTGAGTTTAGATACTAAGTTGTTGTGATGGTTGTTAAAAACTATAAATTTTGTCTTACTTAAATTGAGCGTTACTTTGTTTGAATCAAGCCACAGTTTAAGCTTTCCTAATTCCTTTCCAAGTGTATCCAAAAGTTGTTCCAAATTGCTTCCACTGCATAATAAATTAGTGTCATCGGCAAACAATATTACATCCATTTTTCCAAAACTTTACATATATCATTTATATACATATTGAATAACAGAGGCCCAAAAACTGAACCCTGTGGGACTCCACAAGTAACCTTCAGTAACTGTGAGTTTTTGTTACTAACACATACATACTGATATCTATTCTTTAAGTAACTACATAACCAGGACAGTGCTACCCCCCTAATACCACAATTTTGTAGTTTAATAATAAATTATGATCCACTGTATAATTGGCATCAAAAACTGGGGATTCTAAATTGTCCTTAGGTATGAATGTGAGAGTGAGTGGTTGTCTGTCTCTCTGTGTTGGCCCTGCGATGGACTGGTGATCTGTCCAGGGTGTACCCTGCCTCTCGCCCAAAAGATGCTGGGATAGGCTCCAGCCCCCCCACGACCCGAAAAGAATTAAACGGAAGAAGATGAATGAATGTATCAAATGCTTTTTTAAGATCCAGGAATACCTCAACTGAATACTCTTTATTTTCAATGGCAGTTGATATTTTTTCTATAAATTCCATTACAGCAAATGCAGTTGTCCTCTTGTTTCTGAACCCATATTGCTGCTCACACAATAAATTATTCTTCGTTATGAAGTTGTCAATTCTCTCACAGAATATTTTTTCAAGTATCTTGGAAAATTGCGGCAATAGTGAAATTGGTCTATAGTTTGAAAAGTCCCCTCTGTCACCCATCTTGTATATCGGAATTACTTTAGCTATTTTCATTGCATTGGGAAATATACCTGTTTGGAGAGACAGGTTACAAATATACGTCAGTGGCTTCACTAAGCATTCAATGATAGTTTTGACTAAGAGCATGTCAATACCATCACAATCCGTAGATGTTTTACTTTTAAACAATTTAACAGTTTCAATGACCTCTCTCTCGTCTGTGTTCTTTATGAAAATGGAGTCTTTTATAGCAATGTTTTTGCTTACTGTATCACCTGTAGGTGCCATAATGGGTATTTCTTGAGCCAAATTAGGACCAATGTTAACAAAAAAGTTATTAAATTCATCTGCAGGTGAGACTGCATTCACACTCTGAGTCGTTTTTTTTTTTTTTTTTTTCAAAAGATTGGTTGGGTAGCTTGTATTTCTGTTTTTTATTTCCAAGAATATTGTTAAGTATTGTCCATGTATTTTTAATATTGTCTCTGTTTTTCTCCAGTTCTTTACTGTAATAGTCTCTTTTACTACATCTCATTATATATGTTAACTTATTTTTGTATGTTTTATACCACTGCTCTGCTTCTTTTGTCCTTTTCTTTAGAAAAGCTTTATATAATGATTTTTTCTTTTTACATGCCTTTTGTAATCCTTTGGTTAACCATGGCTTGTCGACAAATTTCTGTTTAAGCTTTTTCTTTACTAATGGACTATTTTTTTCATAAAGAGTGGTAACAATGTTCATAAATGTGTCATAGGCTTCATTTACATCTGATACATAGACTTTTGTCCAGTCTTGCTTCAGCAAGTCTTCTTTAAAAGAATTGATTGCATTTTGTGATTTGTATCTAAAAGATTTTAAAGTTTTTTCTGTACTGGCCCCCATGTGGCCATGGATAAGTGCAAAGACTGGCAAAAGGTCACTTATATCATTTATCAACAGTCCACTTTCTATTTTCTTATCAATAATATTAACAAACAAGTTATCAATAAATGTAGCAGTGTGAACTGTGATTCTACTGGGATGTGTTATTGTGGGATATAGACTCATACTGTACATAGAATTCATGAACTCTAACTACATTTTGTTGAAATGGATTTAGTAAATCAATATTGAAATCTCCACAAATTACAACCATTTTCTTACTAGCAATATTACTGTACAGCTCGACTAATTTATCTCTGAATGTCTCAATGCAAGTTCCCAGCATTCTATATATACAACTTATAATTAGATTTTTTGTTTTATCTTGGTCAATCTCAACAGTAACATATTCCAGAATCCCTGGTAGTGCAAAGGACATTCCATTTACAAGTTTACACCTATACAGGTCATCAATATACAGTGCAACACCACCACCCTTTTTTTGAGATCTGTTAATATGAAACATCTGATATCCCTCTATTGCCATCAGAAGAGCCTGCTCTTCATTAAGCCAAGTTTCAGAGACTGCGATAGCTGTAAATTTTCTGTCTAGCTGTTTTAAATAGTCCTGAATCTGTGGAAAGTTTTTGTTAAGACTTCTGCTGTTGAAGTGTATTATTGATAGTTTACCATGTAATTGCACTTGACTTTTGAATTGCTTTTCAGTATAATATTCACAATGATTATGAATATTATTGAAAAAGTGGTTATCAGGATATCAATATCATTCTCCATCTCTTGTAAATTATGTTCAGCATAATGGCATATTTTCAGAGTTTGAATTTCCTCACTCTGTGTCAAATGACTTCCTCCAACTGGGGCTAATTGATGTCTACTCAAGTCAGTCATAAGTTTTTTTTTGTTTAGTTTTTGTTTTGTTTTTTTAAAGTACATTGACATGGTATGTCACAAAAGAACTATTCTTGCCTTGTGTGTGGATAAGGATTATCATAGTCTCTTAATTTTCTTAATCAGTGTTCATCTATATTTATTTAAGTCAGTGAGATCTCTGATTATTATGGCCTTTGCTTCCTCAGGTGTTCCATTTAGTTTGATCCAAACTCTACAATTTCTTGTCCATGTTGCCTGTATCTTATTTTGTCTTTTCAGCATCCGTGCTTGCCGTGCTATTTCAGCATTAGCCTTTGTTAAATGTTCATTTAGGTAAACTTCTGTTCCCCGTAGCTTTCTGGCCTGCCTCAGTATGTCATTCTTTACCCTTCTGTTCACAAAACGGATCCCAATTGATTTCTTTGTTTTATTATCTTTTCTGGGTAAACTATGACAGGCTGAAATTGCATTTACTTCAACCTTTATATTTCTGCTTTCAAGGAACTGAAGCACTTGGTTTTCCAGGGAGACTGATTCACTTAAGGGAGCCTCCTCACCTCTCATTCCTGCTGTAGCATTGGCATATGATTGGTATTTGATGTCTAGTCCGCTTATAATTAGATCATCCATATGAGAATATTGTTCAAGATCCTCGATGTGTCACTCCAAATCTGCAATATTTTTTGTCTTTTTCCTTAATTGTTAATTTCAATTCTCGGACTTCTTCCATTAGCCCTAATAGTTTAAGCTGTTGATTGGCCACTTTGGTCAGTTCTTCTGACAAGAAGTTCAGAGATTTTTTGATCTCTTCCATTTCCTACTTCTTTGGTGGCATTTTTACTGACCTGTTGATAATAAAACAATCTCTGCTGGTGTCACCGGTATCCGGTCCGACCAACCTCGAATCCAGCTGGGGCCTCAGCTAGCCCCCTCCGCTGCTAGTCCCGCTGCTTACTGCTGCTGTAATTCAGCTCCTGTCCAGCCGGGGTGCTGGCAGCTCCTCCACCAAGCCCCACCAATTTTGAATTATGGTTCAACAGAATTACTTTAAACTCATGAAACAGGCCTGGACAAAAATGATGGTACCCCTAGAAAAGATTGAAAATAATGTGACCATAGGGACATGTTCAACCAAGATGTGTCCTCTAATTAACATCACAGGTGTCTACAAACTTGTAATCAGTCAGTCGGCCTATTTAAAGGGTGACAAGTAGTCACTGTGCTGTTTGGTGACATGGTGTGTACCACATTAAACATGGACCAGAGGAAGTAAAGGAGAGAGTTGTCTCAGGAGATTAGAAAGAAAATTATAGACAAGCATGTTAAAGGTAAAGGCTATAAGACCAACCATCTCCAAGCAGCTTGATGCTCCTGTGACTACAGTTGCACATATTTGTGGATTATTTTAAGGCTAATTTTTGTCTGTTTTTTGAAATAAAATTGCTGTTTCTTTTAATAAATTTGAAACAGACTGTGGTATTTTTTTTTTTTACTTTTTCCTGATAACAATTTACATTTTTGACCATAATTTTGCAGTGCCAGAACAGAACAATAATTTAATTCTGATTTCAAAGAAAAATTTTAATAAAATTGTATTTAATGAAATAAATTAACTTAAATGACCAAAGATGCAGTTATTTCTGTTATAATATTGCTATGTATTTATATATTTTTTTGTTGTTGTTTTTATTTATTTTTTTTTGGAAATCTCCTCACCACCCAGACAGCAGGAAAAACCTGCCTTGTTTTGAGATCGAAGTGTTGGCATGTTTGGTTTGTCTGGGGGCTGCTGGCGGATTGAAGTCATTGACTTCGTGAATTTCGGTCGTCTTAACTTGCCAGATACATAATAATGAACATAAATTAGTTAATATTAACTAAGGTAAAGATAAAAACAGCTCCTTTTTATTTTTGTCTGAAATAAGAAAAACAAAAAACTAATGATTAAAAAAAAGACAAAACGAACCAACTTGAGCTCTTAACCACACCTGTCAGCTAAGCGACTCTTCATTCATTCATTCATGACTGGCGCCTAGCGGCTGTCCTGGCCTTGGTTGCGCTCTGCAGAGCGTGCCCAAATGCCAAGTCACGTTTCGTTACCTTATGTGTAATGACAATAAAGTTGAATCTCATCTCATCTCATCTCATTACAGTGATCCCTCACTTATCGCGGTTAATGGGTTCCAGAACCAACCGCGAAAAGTGAAAAACCGCGAAGTAGCGTCACCCCTAATGACGTCACCCATAAATAATACGTACGTTCATTCTCTCACTCTCTCTCTCATATGATACGTGTGTGTGTGTGTGTAAGTGTACATACATACGTAGATGTAAATAAAGTGTACATAAATATGTTTTTAGAACTCTTTTATTCTTATAACAAGATACGTAACTCAAGATGAAGATGATTTACTGCACAGGTTAATGAGAGCTTTACTGCTCCTCAGGTGACGCCTCATCGTCAGGTGCTAGAGGCGCAGGATCGTCGAGGGCAGCTTCCGATAGAGCTGGAGAAGCTGCAGGAGGCGGCGTAGTGGCTCGACGGGAAGACTATTTCGCACAAAAAGGCACAAGAGAACAGCGAAAAGTTCCACGCGGTGAGACTAAGCAACACGAGCGATAAAGAACAATGAATGCGGTCTTCCTTCGCTGGGTATGGGCGCTCGGCAGGGAGAGAAGCTGGGTAAAACGTCTCGGCCAATCAGCTTGCGAGATTCCCGAGCCGAGCCAACACGAGAACAGCGAACAGAGAGGTGGATTTTGAGTTGTGCGGGCTCTCTGTGTTGATACCTGATGTTCTAATGTAGTCTCCCTGCCTTCTGCTAGCGCCCGCCCATTTTTTCTCAATTTTGAATTCTTGATGAATATTTTTGAAAAATCCGCGATGCACAGAGGGCGCGAAGGGTGAGGCGCGAAGTAGCGAGGCATCACTGTATTCAGAAATTTAAGATCCACGGGACTGTAGCCAACCTCCCTGGACGTAACCGCAGGGGGAGACGGTAAATATGAATGGTAACAAAAGAGCCCAGAACAACCTCTAAACACATTCAAGGTCAAAGTACATCAGTGTCAGATCGCACCATCCGTCGTTGTTTGAGCCAAAGTGGACTTCATGGGAGACGACCAAGGAGGACACCATTGTTGAAAACAAATCATAAAAAAGCCAGACTGGAATTTGCCAAACTGCATGTTGACAAGCCACAAAGCTTATGGGAGAATGTCCTATGGACAGACGAGACAAAACTGCAACTATTTGGCAAGGCACATCAGCTCTATGTTCACAGACGCAAAAATGAAGCATACCAGGAAAAGAAAACTGTCCCTACTGTGAAACATGAAGGAGGTTCTGTTATGTTCTGGGGGTGCTTTTCTGCATCTGACACAGGGTGTCTTGAATCTGTGCAGGGTACAATGAAATCTCAAGACTATCAAGGTATTCTCGAGAGAAATGTGCTGCCCAGTGTCAGACAGCTTGGTCTCAGTCGCAGGTCATGGGTCTTGCAACAGGATAATGACCCAAAACACACAGCTAAAAACACCCAAGAATGGCTAAGAGCAAAACATTGGACTATTCTAAAGTGGCGTTCTATGAGCCCTGATCTAAATCCTATTGAACAGCTGTGGAAGGAGCTGAAACATGCCTTCTGGAGAAGGCACCCTTCAAACCTGAGACAACTGGAGCAGTTTGCTCATGAGGAGTGGGCCAAAATACCTGCTGAGAGGTGCAGAAGTCTCATTGACAGTTACAGAAATCGTTTGATTGCAGTGATTGCCTCAAAAGGTTGTGCAACAAAATATTAAGTTAAGGGTACCATCATTTTTGTCCAGGCCTGTTTCATGAGTTTGTTTTTTAAAATAATTCTGTTGAACCACAATTCAAAAGCATTGTCTGATTGTCATTGGTTAATTTTCATGGACTTTTTATTTATTACCACTTTTGTCAGATTCAAGTTATTTCTGTGATCACTGTGGGTTTTCTTTCATTAACAGAGGGGTACCCACAATTTTGTCCACGTGTGTAAACTGTGATGTTCTTAAGGCATTTGTTTAGTTTTTAGGTATGCATTTTCTTTAATTGATCTTATGTCACTTATTTTGGTTAAAAGACTAAATGATTGCAGCAAATATTTTAATTTGTATGCAAAGGTAATTTTTATCTGAAATGAGCCAACAGTTGACATCACATCCTGTTAAGCTACATCCTCTTTTTCCTGGCTGTCCTGAGAAGTATGGCAGACATGTTGTGCATGCTCTGAATTTAATTCATCTCCATCCACTATCGAACATCATAGAGGCAATGCCGTAAGTTCATTGATTTAAAGCTTAAATCAATGAGCTTAAATTTAAAGATTCATTATGTTCACTCTGGAACATTATGGGACACTATGGAATGGTGGGTGGGACAGCACTGTGTGTATCTGTGTCGTTTGAGACTGGTTTTGATATATGGACTTCATTGTATGTTAGAATGGACGGGTGTTAATGTTGATCTGTAAAAAATACAGTAAATTGTTTACTTGGGGTCTTAAAGGTGGTAATTGGTATAAAATTCACATGGGTGTATCGATGGAAAAGTGGAGTTGGAATTAATAAGTGTTCACTTCTTCCTTCTCCCTTTCGAACAGTGCATACTGTAACTTTATTGCATTTGCTATTTGCTTGTTTTTTGTTATATTTTTTGTGTTCGAAATAAACTATCTATCTATCTATCTATCTATCTATCTATCTAAAGCCAAGTATGCTAAAGACTATAAATAGTGATGTTTTGTTAAAAATTGTAACTTAATGAGAGATTTAAGAGGAAGTTTATTTACAGCTAAAAGCATGCAAAAAAAGTATGAAAACAGCTACATGATGCTAATTAAGTGCACATAGTAACGTGAATTCATGGTTAACGACTATGTACAGAGAAATCTTTGTTAAAAGCACAGAGGCTGAAATATTTTGTATTATTTTTGTTTACAGTTTTCACCAACTGTTAATGAAGAAGTCTGGAAGTAAATGGTCAATCTTACAATGACTCTGTCTTCGTTGACGACAGTTTCACTTGGTGTTTAGTCAGAGTTTCAACAGACTGCACGAGAACACTAAAGTGAAAAGGCAACATCTGATGTTTTAAAGTGACCAAGATGGCATCAAGTCACAGATCATCCGTATCCAGTACTAGAAGCAGCAAAACTACGTCATCATCAGCAAGTGCAGCCCATGCCAGGGCCAAAGCAGACGCTCTCAAAGTGAGAGTATCACATGCAAGCCAATAAGCTAAACTTAAAATGAAGAAGGCTGCCAGTCAGTTGGAAGCAGCTAGGATTGACACAGAACTGGAAGTGCTAATGCTAAAACGAGAAGCAGATGAAGCTATGGTGGAAGGACAAGTGCTGGAAGAAGCTGCAGCAATATATTCTGTAATTGAAGATGGAAAATCTGAATCTGAAAATATCAGAATTCAACGAACAAGTGAATATATTCAGTCTCAGATTGGTCTCCAGATTCAGTCTCCCTTTGCACCCTTATCGACCCCACCAACCAAAACCCCCATGTGTACAAAATCATCTGACAGCTTCATCACATGGCATTCACCAATGAATGGTCCCGAGTTGGAACCCACTACTAAAAGGCAAAATTCTAAAAAAAGGTGACAAAACTCACTCACATGGTCTAAACTTAGCCGAGCAAATTAAAGTAGAAACAAACTTTGAAGCGAAAGGAACAAACTCCACCACAAAAGCACATGCTCCATTGTATGTTTCCCCACATACAGTATTACCCCAGTCAGCACACTGTCTCAAGTTGAACCACTGGCACAATATTTGGCACGATGAGATCTTGTTACTTCAGGTCTATACCAATTTGATGACAAGCCAGAAAATTGCTGTGCATGGCAATCCTCATTCACTAATGCAGCTGCTGAAGTTCACCTCACAGCAACCCAAGAATTGGACTTTATGACCAAGTGGCTTGGAAAAGAATCTGGTGAACAGGTGAGACGCATATGCTCAGTATAAATAGCCCCAATCTGGCCCTACACAAAGCATGGGAGAGACTAAGTGAGTGCTACGCTGCTCCCGAAATCATAGAAAGGTCTTTAATTCAAGGGTTGGACAGTTTTCCTTGGATTTCAGCAAAAGATAACACCAAATTATGTGAACTAGGAGATTTACTCATGGAGATTCAAGGAGCCACAGAAGATGGATATCTCACCGGCCTGTTGTACCTAGATATATCTCGTGAAATTGCACCAATTGTGGACAAGCTTCCATATAGACTTCAGGAGACATGGGTGTCTTCAGGTTCATGGTACAAAGAAGAGAACAATGGTCGCTTCCCTCCCTTTGAGTATTTCTGTGATTTTGTATGTCATGAAGCAAAGAAACAAAATGACCCTAGCTTCATTTTTCAGGGCACTACCACAACAACCACAAAACTTGACAAACCCACTGTGAAGAGTTTTAACGCCAGTAAATCCATCATGGTGCCTAAAACAGATGTTTCTACAACCAGTAATTCCCCCAACAGAAGCTGCCCTCTGCACAACAAACCACACCCTCTTAAGAAATGCAGAACATTCAGAAACAAACCTCTTGATGATAGAAAGGCCTTCCTCAAAGAGAAAGGAATATGTTTCAAATGTTGTTTCTCAACCTCCCATCTTGCCAGAGACAACAAATTTCCAGTGAAGTGCATTGAATGTGGAAGCACTAATCATGATGCAGCCATGCATCCCGGCCCATCACCTCAAACTGTTAAGGCTCCACCACCACCACAAGAGAACAGCGGGGAGGGAGAAGAGTCTAACCTGTCTGATGTCAGTACAAGCTGCACACAGGTTTGTGGTCTAGGTCAGTGGAGTCGTTCAGGCTTCAAAATATGCCTCATAAGGACACTGTATATCACAAGCGTAACAAGAATAAGGCCATCAAAGCCTATGTAATTCTCCATGACAAGAGCAACCGTTCTCTAGCCAGGCCAGAATTCTTTGAGAGGTTCAATGTGGAGAGCAAGCCAACTCCCTACGATCTCAGAACCTGCTCTGGAATTGTAAAAATGTATGGCAAGCAGGCAGAGGGATTCCAGATTGAGTCACTGGATGGTAAAGTCCTAATCTCTCTTCCACCACTCGAGTGCCACAAGATCCCAAATAATCGGGCTGAGAATGCAGTTCTGCACCAGCCCCATCTCCATCACATCTCAAAGCATATTCCAGAGCTCGACCTTGAAGCAGAAATACTCTTGCTACTTGGAAGAGATGTACTTTGAGTGCATAAGGTCAGACAGCAGGTTAATGGACCACACAATGCTCACTTTGCCCAACACCTAGATCTGGGCTGGGTAGTGATAGGAGAGGTCTGCTTAGGCAAAGCACACAAGCCAACAGTCAACACATTTAAGACTAATATATGGGATAGCAGTCACCATTCAATCTTTGAACCCTGCTCGAACTCCATGTTTATCAAGGAAACGCAACAAAGCTTCACCAGGCCTGGCACATCACCAGGAGCAGATGTTAGGACAGACAGTCTTCATTCGAACTGTGCATGATAACCACATTCAAGGACATTCTTATTCTAAAAATCATGGAAACAAATGTCTACAGGGATGACGCTAACAACTGGGTCGCCCCTCTCCCACCACGCCAGCGTTTATCAAACAAAGAGCAGGCAGTCATGCAGTTCATCTCACTTCAATGAATACTTAAAAGGAGACTTGAGATGCAAGAACAGTATGTAACATTCATGGAGAAGATCATCACCAGCGGTCAGGCCGAGGTAGCACCACTGTTGGACAAAGGTGAAGAATGCTGGTATCTACCTTCCTTTGGAGTGTACCACCCACAAAAGCCCAATCAAATCAGGGTGGTGTTTGACTCCAGCGCCAAACATTGTGGTGTCTTGCTCAGTGACGTGCTCCTTACGGGACCTGACCTGAAGAACTCCCTCCTTGGTGTCCTTCTGCGGTTCCTGAAAGAAAAAGCTGCAGTCCTTGCAGACATCCAGCAGATGTTCCACTGTTTTCTGGTGCACAAAAGCCATCGGAACTTCCTCCATTTTTTTCTGGCACAAGGACAATGATCTCAGCAAGCCTGTCACTGAGTACCGAATGAAGGTCCACGTTTTTGGCAATACACCATCTCCTGCAGTAGCTATTTATGGGCTGCGAAGAGCCATCAGAGAAGGCACACAGGAGTATGGTGATGACACTGTCAAGTTTGTGGAGAGACACTTTTACGTAGACGATGGCTTGAAATCTTTACCATCTGAAGCAGAGGCTATCGACCTGCTCCAACAAACACAGGCTTCGCTTGCCAAATCAAACCTTCAGTTACGCAAATTTGTGTCAAACTCTAAGGCAGTCACCAAAGCTTTCACACCCGAAGATTGTGCTCCAGTAACCAAAGATTTAGATTTAAGTGGTGAAATGGTACCCACACAGTGAATCTTGAGTCTACTCTGGGAGATCAGTACAGATACATTCACCTACTCTGCATCAAATACTATCAAACCATACACACGACGTGGAGTTCTTTCTACTGTCACCAGTGTCTTTGATCCTCTGGGCCTGCTGGCACCTGTTACAATCCAGGGAAGAGCCCTTCTGAGGGAACTTACCTCTGAACTGTCTGATTAGGACGCACCACTCCCAAAAGACAAATTGAAGAGTTGGGAAGCCTGGAGAGATTCCCTCCAAGACCTAAAGGAGCTTCATGTTCCACAAATGTATACAACAACCTCCCTCACCAAAGCAGTGTGCACAGAACTGTTTGTGTTCTCAGCCTCAAACAAGGCAATCGGTGATGTGGCTTACCTGAAGGCTGTTCAGGAAGATGGGAAAGCTGAAGTGGGATTTGTAATGGGCAAGGCTAAACTAGCACCTCAGTTGGAGCCAACAATCCCTAGGCTCAAACTCTGTGCAGCTGTTCTCGCAGTAGAAATGGTGGCTCTCATCCAAGATGAACTGGACCTTAAGTTGGATGCTGTCCAGTACTATATGGACAGTAAGGTGGTCCTCAGATATATCTATAATGAGACAAAATGATTCTATACATACATCCATAACAGAGTCCAACGTATCCGTCAGTCCTCGGGTCCTGAACAGTGGAATTATGTATGCACAGAGGAGAACCCAGCAGACCATGCGTCCAGATCCTTACCTGCATCCCGCCTTGCACAAACATTTTGGTTCACTGGTCCCTCCTTTCTGCAACAGACATCCACAACAACAACACAAACCACTAAGAGGTTTGAGATCATCCGGCCACAAGTATAAACCTGTGCTACTCACTTGGAGGAAGCAACACTTGGTCTTAATCAATTCCAACGGTTCTCCACCTTCACCTTCCTAGTCAGAGGGGTTGCTTTCCTCAGCAATATGGCAAAGGCCTATAACCAGTCAAACCAAAACAGCAAGTGCAAAGGTTGGCATAGATGCCACTTACCTCATACTGCTGATGAAATAACCCAAGCAAAGGATGTTATCCCAAAAGCAGCTCAGAAGACAGCATTTTCAAGAGAGCTGTTAGCCCTGCGATCCAACAAAGCAATGCCAACAAACAGCCCCTTACTGAAATTTCAACCCAATCCTGGAGGATGAACTCATATGTGTCGGAGGTTGACTAAAGTATTCCGGAGTAACACCTGCAGAAAAGAACCCAATAATCCTGCCCAAGGATAGCCACAACTCTGTGTTGCTCACACGACATCACCATGAGCAGGTAAAACACCAGGGTTGCCATCTGACGGAAGGAAGAATTAGGGATGCAGGTCTGTGGCTCCTGGGTGGCAAAACACTAATCAACTCAGTTCCCTACAAATGCATAACATGTCGCAAGCTACAAGGGAAACTGCAAGAACAGTGCATGCCTAACCTACCACCAGAACGCCTTCAAGCTTGTCTTCCCTTTTTCTTGATGATTTTTGGCCTTGGTTTGTTACAACTAGATGAACCAGAGGAGGGCAGGCAGAAAGTAAGTGGTGGGCTATTGTGTTCAGTTGTCTCAATTCAAGGGCAGTGCACATCGAAATGATTGAGTCATTGGACACTTCAAGTTGCATAAATGCTCTTAGGCGCTTTTTTGCACTCAGAGGCCCTGCAAAGCAACTCCAGTCTGATTGTAATCCCAACTTTGCTGAAGCATGCAAGGAGCGTGGTATGGATAAAACAGTGCAGAGGTGCTTGAGTGATCAAGGATGCAACTGGAAATTCAACCCGCCACATGCTTCCCACATATATGAGGCTCTTGGAAGTGCATGGTCAGCATTGCCAGAAGAATCCTTGATTCAATGTTACTACAGCAGAAGACTCGCCTAACTCATGAAGTACTTTGCACACTAATGGCAGAGGTCACTGCTATCATGAATGCAAGACCACTCTTGCCTGTATCTTCAGACCCACAACAACCCTTCATTCTTTCACCATCAATGCTGCTTACACAGAAGTCAGGAGTTCTGCCTCCTCCCGGAGACTTCACAGACAAGGATCTTTACACAAAACAATGGCGACAAGTGCAGGCTCTTGCAAACCAGTTTTGGAGCCGCTGGAGCCGTGAATACTTGCCCACCTTGCAAAACAGACAGAAGTGGACTGTACCACACAGGAATCTTCAAGATAGAGATATAGTTCTTCTGAGAGACAAGCAGATAACTCGCAACTGCTGGCCTGTGGCCAGGATCACTACCACCTTCCCTGGGAAGGATGGACTTGTAAAGAAGGTTGGGGTGAAGATCACCGACCAGGGTACTCCGAAAACCTTCCTGAGACCAGTTGGTGAAGTGGTTTTACTTCTGCCCAAAGACTGATATAGATTTAGATGTTTTGGACTCTCTAATGTTCATAGTGGCCTCACAGAGGCCAGGCGGGGAGTGTGATGTTCTTAAGGCATTTGTTTACTTTTTAGTTAGGTATTTTCTTTAACTGATCTTATGTCACTTATTTTGGTTAAAAGACTAAATGATTGCAGCAAAAGTTTTAATTTGTTTGCAAAGGTAATTTTATTCTGAAATGAGCCATCAGTTGACATCACATCCTGTTAAGCTACATCCTGTCTTCTTCCTAGCTCTCCTGAGAAGTATGGCAGACATGTTGTGCATGCTCTAAATTTAGTCCGTCACCGTCCACTATCGAACATCGTAGAGGCAATGCCATAAGTTCATTGATTTAATGCCAAGTATATTAAAGACTATAATGGTTTTGTTAAAAATTGTAACTTAATGAGAGATTTAAAAAGAAGTTTATTTACAGCTAAAAACATGTTAAACTAGAAAAACACTCATAGAGCGCATACCTCCGCCAAGGCTCCTTCCGTTTCTCATGGATCACCTTCAAAATGTAATGGGTTTGTGTGTAGGCCTATAGCCACTTGTGGTGAAAATTGCATCAAAGTCTGTCCATCCGTTTTGGAGTATTGTTGCTAACACACTGTGAGAAGATAAGAGCCTTGGCTGAGGTATGAATTCTCATATCATCACCAAAATATAATGGGCTCCTCTCTAGCCCAAGAACCACCTCTGGTAAAAATTTCATCCAAATCCATGCAATAGTTTTTGTGTAATCCTGCTGCACAAATACAAACAAAGCCCTTGGTGGAGGTATGCACTCTCAGATCAGCACCAAAATCTAATCATCTGTAGGATACCCCATTTCTGACAATCTCTGAAAATTACATGAAAATCCGTCCATAGCTTTTTGAGTTATCTTGCTAACAAACAAACAAACAGACAAACCAACGCCGATGAAAACATAACCTCCTTGGCAGAGATAAAAAATATGAAAACAGTTACATGATGCAAATTCAGTGCACATAGTAACGTGAATTCATGGTTAACGACAATGTACAGAGAAATCTTTGTTAACCCTTTAACTGCCAAAGGTGCCATGTGGCGCCTGGGGAAACGCAAGGCAACTCAAGCCCCCCCCCCCAGTGGTCAAGAGCGGTAAAAATTTTCACAATAAAATAGTTCAGATTTCCAAGGCTATAACTTGAAAGTTACAAGAGATAATGGCTTACTGTCAATTAGAAAGATGTAGAATATGATCCAAAGTTTCAGATACGAATAAATTTACACATCTAATTTGCATAATGTCACGGTAGCAATATAAATTACATAACTCAGTCAAAAGTGGACTTTGGACACATTTACATAAAGAATGGTCCGGTTTTTTTGACGCCGATTTGTCTACAGGGGTATGTTTTTATCTAATCTTCAAAGTATATGAACCAGAAAATCAATAAAATGTAAAAAAAAACCCCAAACATATATTTCTCTTACCTGTTGCCGGGTGGGGGGGCTCGCCCACCCACATGACTGGTCTGTTTTTGTCGATTGTAGTAGATGTTTGTGTGTTTGCTCAGTCATTTACACATCTACAAACTCTTACGATTACCCCACGTGAATTTCGTTTGTATTACACAGCTATTTTTCCTGTAAAATGCAGTTTTCCTGTGAGAATGCATGACGATCCCGGGCGCTGCCATCTTGGTACGGGTAGCTCAGTTTTTTTGTCCATCGTGGTCAATGTATTGCGTTTACTAAGTAATTTACACCCGCTTCCACATCTACAAACTCTTATGATTATACCATGTGAATTTTGTTTGTATTATGTGGCTATTTTTCCCATTTCATGCGGTTTCAGTCATCATTGCGGCAGCGATGACCAAACATGGCAGCATCCACATTGGTGTGTGAGCTCAAAGCGGAAAAAGGAAGAATAATAATGAGGATTTTTTCTTCTTTGCTATATTCCATGTCAGCCATGATTCCTTCGGCACGTCTGCCACCTTCTAAACTGTCAGATCAATTAGTACAAATTCTCTGTATAGCCAGGGGACGTCAATAAGTTGACACGTGCAGTTGCTGCGCTGTGCCACTGGGGGTGCGCAACTCATCCATTTAATCCGGGCAGTTAAAGGGTTAAAAGCACAGAGGCTGAATATTTTGTATTATTTTTGTTTACAGTTTTCACCAACTGTTAATGAAGAAGTGTGGAAGTAAATGGTCAATCTTACAATGACTCTGTCCTCACTGACTACGGTTTCACTTGGTGTTTAGTCAGAGTTTCAACACACTGCACGAGAACACTAAAGATATCTGATTATACAATTGGGCATGGTGGCATGATTTTTATTTCACAATTTTCTCAACTTCAAAGTAGATGATTGAGGCCATAGACTCACCAGAAAAGTCACAGATCAATGGTTGTTTTGTGTTTGACTTTTTGCAGCGACACTCCACAACAATTGATACACATGTTGTATGACATTTATAAATCATATTAAACTTTAATTAAAAGCTCAAGCCCTTCTTTAAAGCTGCATGTTCAAAATACGTGGTAGAGCAGCATTTAAACATATCAGGGGGTCCAGCTCTGGTGTTCATCATGGTAAACTGGCTGAAAATAGCATGAAGCAAAGAAGACACTGAGGCTTCTGCTTCATACAGAACATTAGAGAAGGTGAAGATGGAGCGCGGCGAGCTCAGCTCCCATCTTCGTTTCACTGAGCTCTACTGCTGAGCTGAGGCTTATATTCTGCAGGCTGCATTCTAATAAGAGAGAAGGCAAGGACTGAGGGAGAGGTGGGGAGGGGGGATGGCGGAGTGATTGTGTAACTCCGTGTTATATAACACAATATGCATGGCCTTCTCTCTGCCCCCCCCACACACACACAAGGAGAAAGAGAGGGGAGAGTGATGAAGCTTTATAAAAGGGTGCCAGTGTTAATGAGGGTGACGTGAAGGGATGTGAGCCTTGCCAGAAAATCATACTTCATTACGGCGCCACTCCTAATAACGCCGCTGATGAGGGGAAGTTGTTTGGGAGGTGAGGGGGACGTGGATCACAGACCCCTGGCTTGTCACAGATTAAAACTCAGTCACCAAGTGGCATTCAAGTGGGTCTGCTTGGTAATTAAAGTCGATAAAATGTTATTGGTTTCACCCTTGGCCCACCGTTGGATGGCTGGTGTTGAAACGGCAGACATTTGCTGGACATTTTGGAAAGTGGTGGCTCAGGACAGGAAATGAGGCTCAACACTTTTATTTTTGCATATATTGTGCAAGACTACTTACAGCAGGGAAAATAAGTACTGAACATGCTGTGGTGACCCACCACGATCTACATGGACATTCAAACTTCACACTCAGCTAGCCGGCAGAAATCAGAGGACAATTTGCATACGGACAGACAGCCTCTAGGAGACAATCAGAACAATGGACTATTGTTATACATCCCCGGATTAAGGAGAGGAAGTCCGGGCGCCAGTTGGTCATGCGATTGATATGTATTGACTGATATGTATATCAATATGCAAATGTGCCATGCATTCTCTCTTGTCTGTATAAAAGAGCTTACTATACATGCCTCATGAGACAGGACGCACACAGCACACGCAGCACCACACACACAGCACAACACAGCGCACAGCGCTACAGTGTGTCTCATGATGTTGGAGGAAATAAAACTCTGAAACCTTCCATATCGTCACATCTTGCCTGAACGTATTTGTTCCTCCACAATGCCAATATTTTTCTCACTAAACATATTTCTGATGGAGCCATTGACCTGAGATTTTCACCAGATATCAGTAACAACTCAAGTAATCCATACATACAAAGCAATCAAGGCAACTGTGTTCCCAAAACAAGTTATATTTAATAAACTGGAATAACACAGGGAATAAGTATTGAACACACTTGGTGAAATTCATTTAATATTTAGTAGAAAAGGCTTTGTTGGTAATAACAGCTTCCAGACACCTCCTGTATGAAGAAACTAGGCACAGGCATTACTCAGAAGTGATTTTAGCCCATTCTTCCACATACTCTGTCTTCAAATCTTGAATGTTCCTCAGGTATCTTCTATGAACTCTGATCTTCAGTTCGTTCCATAGATTTTCAATTGAATTCAGGTCAGGTGACTGACTAGACCATTCTAGCAGCTTTTATTTTCCTTCTCTGGAGCCAGTTGAGTTTCCTTGGCTGTGTGTTTGGGATCATTGTCTTGCTGAAATGTCCACCCTCATTTCAGCTTCAGCATTTTGGCAGATGGCAACAGGTTCTTATCAAGGATGACTCTGTACATTTGTCCATTCATCTTTCCTTCAATTATACCATTGAAGCCTGCCTGTACCATGTGCTGAAAAACACCACACCTTGATGGGATGTGCAGTGCCATTTCTCCTCCAAACATGCTGTGTGTTGTGGCATCCAAAAAGTTCAATTTTGGTTTCATCTGACCAGACTATATTCTCCCAGTATTTTACTGGCTTGCCCAAATGTTGTGCAGCAAACTTTAAATGAGCTTCAACATGTTTCTTCTTCAGCAATGGAGTCTTGCGAGGTGAGTGGGCAAAGAGACCATAGTTGGTTGAGTGCATTACTTATTCTTTGAAACAGCAGTACCTGCTAACTCCAGGTCTTTCTGGAGCTCTCCACAAGTAGTCTTTGGCTCTTGGATAACTCTTCTGATAATTCTTTTGACTCTTGTCAGAAATCTTGCGAGGACTTCCTGGTCGTGGCCGGTTTAGGGTAAAATGATGTTCTTTCCACTTCCAAACAATGGCTCCAACAGTGCTCATTGAAACTTTTAGCAGTTTAGAAATGCATCTGTAACCAGTGCCATCATTATGTTTTGCAACAATAAGGTTGTGAAGGTCTAGAGAGAGCTCTTTGCTTCTACCCATCATGAATCCTTTGTGGTGTGACAATCTGATATTCAGACCTTTTAAAAGGCTGTCAGTCAGGACTTAACCAGCTGAAATTAATTTGAACTGATGGGGGATAGGATGGCTTCCTAAATTCTGATGGATTTCAGCTGGTTTCTTGGCTTTCCATGCCTTTTTGCACCTCTTTTTCTCCATGTGTTCAATACTTATTCCCCATGTCATTCCACTTTATTAAATATGATTTGTTTTGTGAACAAAGTTGCCTTGATTTCTTTGTATGTATGGATTACTTTGGTTGTTACTGATATCTGGTGAAAATCTCAGGTCAATGGCTCCATTAGAAATATGCTTAATGAGAAAAATGTTGACGTGTTCAATACTTATTTTCCCCGCTGAATATTGTTGGGTCAATAATGATCTCCTTATAGCATCCAATATTGGATTTGTCTCTATACTTGTCCTTTTAGACCTTAGTGCAGCTTTTGATACTATCGATCGCAACATTTTACTTGATTGATTAGAATTTTGTTTGTTTAGTCCACTTTGTTGGACTTAAATGGATTTCTTTGCGGTGGTTTAAATAATACTTTTCAGCTAGGTTCCAATTTGTTCATATCAATAACGAGTCTTCTTCAAATTGAAAATTCAGTAACGGAGTTCTGCAGGGCTCTGTGTTCGGTCCAGTTCTTTTTATTTTATGCATGCATCCGCTAGGTAATATTTTTTTGAGAAAACATTGCATAAATTTCTATTGTTTTGCAGACGACACATTATAATTATCAGTGAAGCCAGATGACTATCAAGTAAAGATATCAGAGCTTGGATGGCTTGTAATTTCTTATTGTTACACACCCATTTACACAAAAACTCTACCTCAGCTGTTTACACAAGTACACCAACAGTATTACATTTGCTGCTGTATGTCTTTGCACTTTACTACATCCAATTGCACTAATGTCCCATCGGCTGCTGTTTGATATTGCACTACTGCCCATGCACATTCCAGACTGTCACTGTTTGCACTTCCTCTACCACACTGAATTTTCACTACTGGTATTATTAGGGCCCGAGCCACTGACAAAGTCAGTGGGCGAGAGCCCTATTGTAATTGTTAGAATTTTTTTTTCTTCTTCTCCATATAAGATCTCATTTTTGGGGTAGTGAATGTGCATGAAAACTCACCATTTTTTGCAGGGACCTCAAGACTAGCAAAAAGTTTAATATTTTGGAGGAAATATGAATGACCCCACAAAAATGGCTCTGCAGCACCACCTAACGTGAACTCAAAGGGGAGTGGCACACGCTTATTTTCGTGTAGAAAGATTGATTGATTGATTAATTTTTATTTGAACATTGTTAAAGAAAGAAAAAAGAGAGTTCAAAACACAACAAAAAAACCCAAACCAAAAATAAAATGTTCAAAAGGAGTGGGAAGAAGCCAACGCTTATACAGTTCCACCCCTTCTCCACACCAAACAAATTACAGTATTACTCATAATCATCATTATCCCACAACCACATTCACCATAATACACCCATAGTCAAATTATACAACAAAAATGACACAACAATGACAGTCCATATCCAACAATATTACAACAACAATAAACATACAATTCTGGCATGTTCAATGCAAACACAAACAACACCATCACCTTCACAATCACCATAACACACAACAACCTTCCCTCACTGAAGACACAATGTAACATCACTGCCCTTCATTCTCATACTGCTCAAAAATCATTTCTTTATATGTTGATTTAAATATATGGATGTTGGGACATTGCCTGTGTTTCTCCCCCAACCCATTCCACAATTCTCACCCCAAGATGAAAATCGGGTGAGATGTTTATCATGTCAAGACATTCAAAAAAAAAAAAAAAAACCTCCATAGAAGTGATGGTCTCCACCCAACAGGAAGTGGGCCATTTTGGCAGGAAGTGGCGGTTACCGACCAAATTTTCACCTCATGCATTCGATCAAACTCGTCCTAGGGTTTTTGTCCGATTGAGCTCATTTGTGGTGACAACCATTGATACCCATGTACCATTAAAAGTTATTGAAAACTTTTCCAAAAGTTTGACAGTTTGGCCATAGGGGCGTGGCAAAGTTTGATGCCTCACCATGATCATTCTATGACCATTCTGACGGCAATAACTCTGGTATGCTTTGTTGGATTTCAACCAAATTCAATATTATGGATATCAGTCTAATTCCAAACAGTTCTATACAGCGGCACCTAGTGGTTAAAGGAAGAATTGCTGAAAACTGTTTTATTTATTACTCATGTGTCACTTGCCAGAAAGACATGAAATTTTCTGAGATTCATCAGACCACAGGGATGAGCATAACTGCACATCAACTTTACCATGATGTCACACTTGTTACCATGGACACGCCCTCCTCGCCATTCAATCCGTGATCTTGTGGGGAGGGTTGGGAAGGTCCTGTAGTCATGAAATTTGGAACATAGGTTGGGGTGACTGTCATATGTAGTCCTATATGGGTGGCCAACACATAACTGACAGGGAAGTGTTGCCATGGTGACATGGCGAAGGTTGACTCCTTGCCATGGAACATCGGAAAGTTGTAACTTGGACAAACTGTCTGATTTTCACCAAATTTTCTACGATGGATATTAGTCCCACCCCACACGCTCCTACATAAAAATGATTGACAAAAGTTATAGCACCACCTACTGCTCACAGGAAGTATGGTTTATTATCAAAGCAGCACTTGCTGCGACGACGGGAAATTTTCTGAGCCAGCTAGGTACGACGGGCACCGGGGTCCGCGGTTGCGCGGGGGGCAAGGGCCCACTTACAGCTGCTTGCAGCTTTAATTATTATTATTATTATTATTATTATTATTATTATTGTACATAGAATTGTTACACACTGATTACTGTTTTACCAATTGGTCACTCACTGGTATAACCATAATCAAACCCATCTTTAACAAAAATCTTTATACAAGAAAGCCATAAAAATCTTTGATAAGAAAGATCTCACATATCATTGTTGTCACATTTACAAGAAATACAATTTTCTGTCTAATGAAAATTATAAAACTCTCAAATTTGCCTGTTCAATTTATAAAATATCAAGTGGCTATGTACACCCCCAGCCCCCTCGGGAGAATATGTTAAACTGAGGACTGTCACCAGTACAACCACCAGAGCAATCACTAGAGGAGACTGTGAGGTCCCCCACAGACGCAGCACATTTGCTCAATCTGTGCCATCAGTGAGAGGCACCAAGATCTAGAATAATATACCACTTGCAATCAGAGAACGTACCACACTAAATACTTTTAAGACTCACTGTAAAAATTATCTTTAAATAACTAAAACTGTACCCATAACTAGTGGGTGCTCTGCGGCATATGCCTATATACAGTATGTGCCCATGCATCACACACATATGCCCCGCCTCTTGTTTGTTGCTATGGGGTGCCTGGGTACATGTGTGTGTATACGCATATACAGCACTTCACTCGTGTGACATTTGAATGTTTTGTTTTGTAGCACCTTAACTCTTGCACTTTTGCATATCCACTTTGTACAGTTTCAATGCAGTTGTTCTTCTCATACTGTATATGATTGTTTGTTTGTGTGTTCTTGTGACCCGCCAGGGGACTACAGATGCAAATTAACAGTACAGTGATCCCTCGCTACTTCGCGCTTCACCTTTCGCGCCCTCAGTGCATCACGGATTTTTCAAAAATATTCATCAAAAATTCAAAATTGAGAAAAAATGGGCGGGCGCTAGCAGAAGGCTGGGAGACTACATTAGAACATCAGCTATCAACACGGAGAGCCCGCACAACTCAAAATCCACCTCTCTGACCACCGCTCCACTCCTCTCCGCCCACCTCTTCACCGCTCGGGAATCTCGCAAGCTGATTGGCCGAGACGTTTTACCTCGCAAGCTGATTGGCCGAGACGTTTTACCCAGCTACTCTCCCTGCCGAGCGCCCATACCCAGCGAAGGAAGACCGCATTCATTGTTCGCTGTTCTCTTGTGCCTTTTTGTGCGAAATAGTCTTCCCGTCGAGCCACTACGCCGCCTCCTGCAGCTTCTCCAGCTCTATCAGAAGCTGCCCTCGACGATCCTGCGCCTCTAGCACCTGACGATGAGGCGTCACCTGAGGAGCAGTAAAGCTCTCATTAAGCTGTGCAGTAAATCATCTTCATCTTGAGTTACGTATCTTGTTATAAGAATAAAAGAGTTCTAAAAACATATTTATATACACTTTATTTACATCTACGTATGTATGTACACTTACACACACACACACACATGTATCATATGACAGAGAGAGTGAGAGAATGAACGTACGTATTATTTATGGGTGACGTCATTAGGGGTGACGCTACTTCGCGGTTTTTCACTTTTCGCGGTCGGTTCTGGAACCCATTAACCGCGATAAGTGAGGGATCACTGTATTGCTAAATCTGGCATACTTACATTTGTGTTAATGTTTATTAGTACAGGTACATCTCAAAAAATTAGAATATCATGAAAAAGTTCAATATATTTTGTCACTCATTTCAGAAAATGAAACCCATATATTATATAGATTCATTACACAGAGAGTGATATACACACGTGGACAAAATTGTTGGTACCGCTCTGTTAATGAAAGAAAAACCCACAGTGGTCACAGAAATAACTTGAATCTGACAAAAGTGGTAATAAATAAAAAGTCTATGAAAATTAACCAATCAAAATCAGACAATGCTTTTGAATTGTGGTTCAACAGAATTATTTTAAAAAACAAACTCATGAAACAGGCCTGGACAAAAATGATGGTACCCTTAACTTAATATTTTGTTGCACAACCTTTTGAGGCAATCACTGCAGTTAAACAATTTCTGTAACTGTCAATGAGACTTCTGCACCTCTCAGCAGGTATTTTGGCCCACTCCTCATGAGCAAACTGCTCCAGTTGTCTCAGGTTTGAAGGGTGCCTTCTCCAGATGGCATGTTTCAGCTCCTTCCACAGATGTTCAATAGGATTTAGATCAGGGCTCATAGAACGCCACTTTAGAATAGTCCAATGTTTCGCTCTTAGCCACTCTTGGGTGTTTATACCTGTGTGTTTTGGGTCATTATCCTCTTGCAAGACCCATGACCTGCGACTGTGACCAAGCTGTCTGACACTAGGCAGCACATTTCTCTCGAGAATATCTTGATAGTCTTGAGATTTCATTGTACCCTGCACAGATTCAAGACACCCTGTGCCAGATGCAGCAAAGCAGTCCCAGAACATAACAGAACCTCCTCCATGTTTCACAGTAGGGACAGTTTTCTTTTCTTGGTATGCTTCATTTTTGCGTCTGTGAGCATAGAGCTGATGTGCCTTGCCAAAAAGTTGCAGTTTTGTCTCGTCTGTCCATAGGACATTCTCCCAGAAGATTTGTGGCTTGTCAACATGCAGTTTGGCAAATTCCAGTCTGGCTTTTTTAATGATTTGTTTTCAACAGTGGTGTCCTCCTTGGTTGTCTCCCATGAAGTCCACTTTGGCTCAAACAACGACGGATGGTGCGATCTGACACTGATGTACCTTGACCTTGGAGTTCACCTTGAATGTGTTTAGAGGTTGTTCTGGGCTCTTTTGTTACCATTCGTATTCAGGTTCAGGTTCAGGCTACTTTATTTGTACCTGTAGGTAGATTTGTTTTGCAGTCAGGTGACATCCATATTTACAAACCACAATTACATTCAACATGAACACAAACACAGGCACACATGAAACTGACTATAAACATGATAAAAGTACTCAAGGCTCCACCAATCAGGACATAGGACAAAGAGATAAGAGAAAAAACAAAGAGAGAAGAGAGAAGGGTCATATTAAAAAGTTAAAGACTAGTCAAAGAGGTTAAAAACTCAAAAGTCTAAAACCCAATAAAAGATTTAGAACCCAAATAAAAAAACCTACAAAAATAAGTAAATATAAAATAAAATTAATAAATAGGTAACTAAATTATGTGCAATATATTGTTACATCTTGTTCAACTCTTTAACAGCAGCAGGGACAAAGCTGCTTTTGGAGCGCTGGGTTTTACTTTTTGGGACAGCAAACCTCCGTCTGGAGGGAAGAAACTGAAAGTGGCAGTGCAATGGGTGGGAGTCATCATTTAAAATGGAGGTAGCAATCCTCTGTACCTGTCTGGTGTACAAGGATGTCAGGCTCAGCTGTGACTCACCAAGCAAACGACTGGACTATCTAACTACCTGATCCAACGATTTCCTCTGTTTCAGTTTTATCTGACCAAACCATGACACTAAAGAAAAGGATAAAACAGATTCAATAAAAGCCCGATAAAACATTGTCATTATGGTTCGGTCAATTTGGAAGCGTGGAAGTTTCCTTAAACAATACAAATGTTGCTGACCCTTTTTGCACACCCTTTCACAGTTCTCTTCAAAGTTTAAATTACTATCAATAATCGTCCCAAGATATTTGTAGGATTGTACACATTTAGTGGTCTGGCCTTTTAGTACAGTGACTTTGTGCCTGGGAGTTTTCCTCCTAAAGTCAATAATCATATCTTTAGTTTTTGTCGTATTCAGCTGCAGGTAGGAATCCTCACACCAGTGAACAAAATCATCAGCTACTGGGCCGTGGCCTCTCTCACCGTCCTGGAGGAGACTGACAACAACTGAATCATCAGCATACTTTATAATGTGTCTGTTGTCATGTCTGCTCCGACACGTGTTTGTGTACAGGATGAAGAGTAGTGGTGACAACACACACCCCTGCGGAGAGCCAGTAGAAGAATACTTTTGGTCAGACAATGTACCATTGACCCTTACTCTCTGTGTCTTGTTTTTTTTTTCCACAATATCTTTATTGAACCTTTTTTTTTTTAACAAACATGATACAAACAATCAAACACTAACACTAAAGTACTACAAAAAAAAAATGCACTAAAAACACCAACAACCACCAACAAAATCAAGTCTTCAACAATGCTCCTCTGTTTAGTCTAGACAATCCAATACATAAGTATACATATTATGTTCACCAGTTTGGAATTTACAAGGTCCACACACATCATTCACCTTCTTCTTCAAGAGTTATGTTTAAATTTTTTACATAATCAATAAAAGGTCTCCATATATTCTCAAACACAATTTCCTTTGATTTCAGTATATATGTTATTCTTTCTAATGGAAGGTTTGTTAACATCTGTCTTAACCACTGAGTCACATCTGGTCTATGAGTCTTTTTCCATAATAGTGCAATACATTTTTTGGCATTAAGCAAACTGAGGTCTATGAATGTTCTTTCACTTTTATTAAAATTATGCTTTTCTGGGTACAGACCCAACAAAAACAGTTTAGGATTCAATATGATTTGTTTTGAGATTATTTTTTCAATTGTTACCCTCACCTCTTCCCAAAACATTCTTATTAATCTACATTCCCATAAACAATGAAATAGGGTTCCTTTACTTTCCATGCATTTTGTGCATGTATCTGGTATATTTTTGTTATATCTATTTAACTCCTCCGGTGTAACATACATCCGCATTAACCATTTGAAATGTATCAATTTAAGGCGTACATTTATTGATTTGGTTTGAGCTTCTGTACAAGCCAATTCCCATTGTTCCTCTGAAATTTCAGTTTGCAGATCTTCTTTCCAGTAGTTTAATCTTTTCAGTGAATTTTCACTTGAAGATAGTGTCAATGAGTTATAAAACTCTGAAATAATACCCTTTCTTTTACTATCTTTCATCATCATTTTTTCCAAGGATGAGTAAATAGGTCGAGTGAGAGCTTTATTTTGATTTGATCGAATAAAGTTTCTAAGTTGAAGATATTTAAAAAAATGTTTTCTATTGAGATTAAATTTGATCCTCAGCTCTTCAAAAGACATTATGTTATCTGCACATGGCAAATATAAATCCTGAATCTTTTGTATCCCTTTTAAATTCCATACTTTAAATACAGCGTCCGCTCTCCCTGGTTTAAAATATTGATTACCCCATATTGGACTAAATTGTGACAATAACTGTGGTTCTTTTAAATAGTTTTTAGCTTCACACCATATTTTGATCATATGCTTTACAAATGGATTTTTAACTTGTTTTTGTAATTTTTTTGCCGAATCTGAGTATATGAATATGGGAAGAGGTAAAGGTAAATTGTATGATTCCATTTCAGTCCAGTGAGGGAGATCATTTGATGAAAAATAATATGTCATAGACCTCAGTTGTGCCGACCAATAATACAACATAAAATTTGGACATTTCAGACCTCCACGATCAAATGGTAAATATAATAAAGACAGACGTAATCTAGCCCTCCTGTTGTTCCATATAAATTCCACTAACTTTTTTTTTATTCTTGAGAATAGATCTAAAGGTGGTGATAAGGGAATGTATTGAAATAAATAAAGTATTTTAGGTAAAATATTACTTTTAAGTATATTGATTCTCCCGATCATCGACATTGGTAGTGACATCCATCTCTGAGTTAACTCATTGATATCTGACATTAAGGCTTCATAGTTGACACTGGCGACTGATTCTAGCTTAGGCACAATTTGGATTCCTAAATATTTAAACTGATTTACAACATTGAATTGATTTACCTCAGGGGCTGGGTAATTTCTCTGGGTCTCATTTAGCATTAATATTGAAGATTTAGTTTTATTTATTTTATTTCCTGATATTTCCCCAAAGTTCTTTATTAAATTTAACAAGGTCGGAATTGATTTTTTAAGATTCGACATAAACAAAATTATGTCATCGGCGTACAGGGAGATTTTATGTTCTGTTGGTCCAACTTTAATTCCATATATTTGTGAATGTAAACGTATCGCTATCGCTAAAGGTTCAATTGCCATAGTAAACAGTAAAGGTGAAAGTGGACAGCCTTGTCGACATCCTCTATTGATTTTTATTGGTTTTGAAATATTGTTATTTGTTAGGATTTCTGCTGTAGCATTATTGTATATTATTTGAAACCATTTTATGAAATTATTTCCAAGTCCAAACCTTTGTAGGACTTCAAAAAGAAAGGGCCATTCAACTCTATCAAAGGCCTTTTCGGCGTCCAGTGATAGGAGAGCTGTATCCGGTGCTTCTTTATTAAAATAAATAATATTAAATAGTCTTCTTACATTATGGAAGCCTTGTCTACCCTTTATAAAGCCATTCTGATCTCGATTAATAATATTTGGTAAAATTTCTTGTATTCGTCTTGCTAAAATTTTACAGATTATCTTAAGGTCGGCGTTTAATAGGCTTATTGGTCTCATATTTTCACATTTATTAGAGGGCTTACCTGGTTTTGGCAGCAGTATAATTAAGGCATTATTTATGTATGATGGTAAATTATTATTTTGAAATGCTTCTAAAACCATTTCCAAAAAAGGTTTTATTAATTTATTCTTAAATTTTTTATAAAGGTCAACTGGAAGACCATCTGGTCCTGCACTTTTTCCTGATTTCATATTATCAATGGCTAGCCCAACTTCTTCTTGACTAATTTTAGACTCCAATATCTCCCTGTTTTCATTTGGAATACACGGTATAGATAGTTCGTTCAAAAACCCATTTAGTTTTGTTAAATCAGATTCATTTTTGGTATCATATAATTTTTCATAGTAATCTCTAAAGGCTCTGTTAATTTCTAAAGGATCTATAACTACCTGTCCATTACTTATAATACTGGTAATTGGTGTTTTAATTTCTAATTGTTTAATCTGCCATGCTAATAATTTTCCTGATTTTTCACCTTGTTCATAAAAAGATTGTTTCAATCTTAGAAGACTCGAGGCAGCTCTATTCGCTGATTTTTTGTCGTATTCAGCTCTCAAAATCAGTAATTCATTCTCCAACCTTGGGTCACTTCCTGCATACACTTTTTCCTGAAGACTTTTTATTTTATGTTCCAATTTAGCTCTCTCCTCTCGAGTCTTCTTAGATTTTGATCCTGTATAACTAATAATATGTCCCCTAATAAAAGCTTTGAAAGCCTCCCACTTTACACATGCTGATGTTTGTGTAGTATTGATTGTGTATTGTGTAGTATTGATGTCAAAGAACTCGTCTATCTGTTTTTCTATATACTTGACAAATTCCTCATCCTGAAGCCATTTATGCTGAAATTGCCATCTACCTGATTCCTTTGTCAATTTTTTATCTACATATATTAGACAACAGGGTGCATGATCAGAGATCACAATGTTATCATAAAAGCAGTTTTGAATCTTGGACCTTAATTCTGTGGAAATCAAAAAATAATCAATACGTGAGAATGTCTTGTAGGTACTGGAATAACAAGAATAGGCTTTAACTTGTGGTTTCCTTTCTCTCCATATATCTAACAATCTCAATTCTTTCATAAAATGATTAATAGTCATCCTACATCCAATGTGCATGCAATCCAGTCCTGTTGATCTATCTATACCTGGATTCAATGTACAATTAAAATCCCCTGCTATTATACGTTGCCCTGTAAGTGATGATAAGATAAGAAATAAATTAGCAAAGAACTTCTGATCATCTATATTGGGACCATATAAGTTCACAAGATTTATATTTTCTAATAGCAAAGAACCTTGAATGATTACATATCTTCCAAATTTGTCTCCAATTACATTTTTCACTTGAAAAGGAACTGATTTATGTATGAGAGTCATAACTCCCCTGGCCCGGGATGAGAATGATGAGGTGAAGACACTTCCTTGCCATCTACTCCTAATTCTTTTTATATCCTCCTCTATTAAATGAGTTTCTTGTAAAAACACAATTTTTGAACCCATGTCTTTTATTTTATTCATAACTTGTTTAAGTTTTTTTAAATTTTGTAGACCTCTGCAATTCCATGAAGTTAAATTAAGATTAACACTTTGGTTTATGATCAATAGAGAGTTTGGGATTACCTTGCAGTGTAAACATGCTCATACAGAGAAGCAAAAACATGAGTGGTTGAACATTCATCCTACAAACTACACACAAACAAATTTCCCCTTCCCACACTTGTGGCAAACCCCCCAAAATCAAAAGAAAAATTCCGTCTCCCGATATAGCCATCGACCGCTCCACACCCACGGGGAACAGCCTAAGCCACTCCTTCTTCATCCTCCCAATCACCCTAACTCTACTGCTTTTAATGACGTAACATTAACTCTCCTCTGTAGTTTTCCAACTTAACTCCAAAATTTTTAACAACTTTGTACATCATAGTTTTTTTTTGTTTGTTTTGTTTTTGTTTGTTTTTTTAATATATAATACAATCTATATTTTGTAAACTTACTATTTACTTCAAGTCAGTCAGATGCCTGTGCAAATGCTTAATTATTCTACCTTATATTTTGTTCATGCTTAGCTCCCACCAGTCTCTTCTTCTTCTTTGATCTTCTTGATGAACTCCTGCGCCTCCTCTGGGGTCTTGAAGATGTGGGTTCTGCCCTCATACGTGGTCAGCAGTCTCGCAGGATAGATTACACCATGACGAATCCCAAGGTTGCGCAGCTCCTTACGTATGGGATCAAACTGCTTCCTCAATTGTTGGATTCCTGTGGCCAAATCTGGGTAGAACCGCACCTGCTGGTCCTGGTGTTTAATCTCTCCTTTAGCTCGTGCAGCGTTGAAGATCTTCATCCTGTCTCTGTTGCTAAGAAACTTCATAATTAAGGTCCTCGGCGGTCCCTTATCTCTCCGTGGGCCAATACGATGTGCATTTTCCAGAACCACTGCTGATTGCAACTCCTCGCTGCCCAGCACCTCCGGAATCCACTTTTCCAGAAAGGAACATACGTCCCGACCTTCTGATTCCTCTGGAAGACCCACCAGCCTCAAGTTATTCTGTCTCGACCGAGATTCCAAATCCAAAATATTATTTTCCAGAGATTTATTTTTTTTTTCCAAAGTGCGCACCTTTAATTGAAGACGGGTGACGTCATCTTCAGCACTAGCGAGACGGAGCTCCATCTGCGCCGTTCGTTCTACACAGTCACCCAATTCCTTTCTTATTCCTTCCAACGCTGTCATAATCCCATCAAATCTAGAGGAAAAGTCCGCTCTCATTGAACTCATGGCAGCCATCAGCGCATCTGCGCCTCTCCCCGCAGACATCGCACCGTTGCCAGCCTCCTCCGCCATATATGGAGTTTTATTTGCTGCGTCACAGACCTGAAAGTCCGTTAATTTGGACTGTTTCGGCGGCTCGCTTTTTCCTTTACCTGGTTTTCCAGCCTTAGGCTTCGCTGACATATCCTCGCCCAGACGCTGGGATACGTTCTGTCCCAAATGAGAGAGTTATTTGCCGATTTTTTTTCTCCAGGAGCAGAGCAGAGTGAGACACATCCGTCCTACGTGGCAGCCATAACCGGAAGTCCTCTGTGTCTTGTTGGTTAAAAAATCCAGAATCCAACCCACCAGATTATTACTCAAATCAAATTGTTGCAGGAGCCTTTCAACTAAGATATGAGGTTGGATTGTATTAAAGGCAGAAGAAAAGTCCACAAATAAAAGCCCGGCGTGTGTCCCATTAAAATCCAGATGTTCAAAAAGCATGTTAAGCAGAATGACAGTGGCATCCTCCACTCCTCTGTGAGGCCTATACGCAAACTGCAAAGGATCCAATGCATGCTCAGTCTGCTTTAGGACCTCAAATCTGACCAGTTTTTCAAAAATTTTCATTAAAATTGCAAGTCAAAGCAACTGTTCTAAAGTCGTTTACCATTTTAGGACAGCTGGATTTTGGAACGGGGACAACCACGACATCTTTCCAGATCTTAGGCACATGTTGTGTCTGTAAGGACTTATTGAAAATGTAGTGAAATACAGGACTCAATTCATGTGCACAGGACTTTACCAAGTGCCCACATATATTATCAGGGCCCTGACTTTTGTTCACTTTTACAGCACATAACGCCCTTTTAACATCCTGCACCTCAATATTAACGTGCTGATTGTCTTTGAGTTTCTGTTTCAGACCTTGGGTTTCTGTGCTAAAATCAAAGGAGTCAAAACGACCATAAAAACAATTAAGAGCATTAGCCAGCTCTGTGTCTGAATTAAAACCATCTAAAAACACACGATTACTGCGCTCTGTGCTCTGAAGGCCTGCAATAGTTTTCATACTGGCCCAGGCTGAACCAAGTCTCTTTGTTGCCATCTTACTTTCCAACTCTGATTTATAATTCTGTTTTGCTCTTAAAATTTCGGCCTTCAGCTCTTTTGTGGCAACCTGCAGCTCAGAAACAACCCCCTGTTTAAAGGCAAGTGCTTTCCTCTGTAAGCAAGATTTAACTGATTTTGTAACCCATGGCTATATTTTGACACGTTTACGTGGAACGATCATGTCTCTACAGAAAGCCATGTATGAGCATGTCACGTCCACTAAAGAGTCCAAATCTTCTCCGCAGTCTATCATGAACACCTCCCAGTCCGTACAGTTAAAGCATTCCTGGAGGCAGTGCACTGAATCCTCTGTCCACACATTTATGTCTCTGGTCTTCGCCTTGTCTCTTCTGAGAGCAGTTTTATATGTGGGCAGCAAATGTACACAGTTGTGATCTGAGGATCCTAAAGGGGGAAGGGGAATAGACTTATAGGCCCTCTCAATGGATCCACAGCACAGGTCCAATGTCTTTTTTTGCCTGGTTGGACAGGAGACATACTGATACAAGTTTTTAAGTGTCTTCTTTAAAGAAACATGGTTAAAATCCCCAAGGATAAAATTTGGAGCCTCTGGGGAAATCGACTGCAACCGCTGTACCACATCAAAGACAGTGCTGGAGGCGGAGTCAGCATCTGCTGTCGGGTGAATGTACACAGTCGTTATGAAAAGTTGGGGGAACTCACGGGGCAGATAAAAGGGGCATAGTGACACAGACAGAAGCTCCACATCTGGTGTACAGATGCGCTCTCTGACCGTGACAGATGTACAGTACTGTTTATTAATATATAAACATATGCCGCCCCCCTGACGTTTCCCCGTTACGTCTTCCTGCCGATCCGAGCGAAGAGGGGCTCCAAAGCCGTCAATCCACAGGTCCGCATCCCGGTCATGCGCCGTAAGCCACGTCTCCGTGTAAGGAGTATTTAACAAGTATTATCCATCTCTTCCATTTTTCATCAAGTTTCCTCCTGCGGCCATGTCCAGGGAGGTTGGCTACAGTCCCGTGGATCTTAAATTTCTGAATAATATGTGCAACTGTAGTCACAGGAACATCAAGCTGCTTGGAGATGGTCTTACAGCCTTTACCTTTAACATGCTTGTCTATAATTTTCTTTCTAATCTCCTGAGACAACTCTCCCCTTTGCTTCCTCTGGTCCATGTTTAGTGTGGTAAACACCATGTCACCAAAAAGCACAGTGACTACTTGTCACCCTTTAAATAGGCCGACTGACTGATTACAAGTTTGTAGACACCTGTAATGTTAATTAGAGGACACATCTTGGTTGAACATGTCCCTATGGTCACATTATTTTCAATCTTTTCTAAGGGTACCATCATTTTTGTCCAGGCCTGTTTCATGAGTTTATTTTTTAAAATAATTCTGTTGAACCACAATTCAAAAGCATTGTCTGATTTTCATTGGTTAATTTTCATATAATTTTTATTTATTACCACTTTTGTCAGATTCAAGTTATTTCCGTGACCACTGTGGGTTTTTCTTTCATTAACAGAGGGGTACCAACAATTTTGTCCACTTGTGTACACCAGCAGATGACATGATTCCTCAAATCATCACTGACTGTGGAAACTTCACAATAAACCTCAAGCAACTTAGATTCTGTGCCTCTCCATTCTTTCTCCAGACTCTGGGACTTTGATTTCCAAATGAAATGCAAAATTTACTTTTATCTGAACAGAGATCATCTGTAGGTGTTGGTCCACTGTATTTTATCAAGACCAAAGTCAGTGCAGTTGTCTACCAGGAAATTTTAGAGCACTTCATGCTTCCCTCTGCTGACAAGCTTTATGGAGAAGCTGATTTAATTTTCCAGAAGGACTTGGCACCTGCCCACACTGCCAAAAGTATCAAAACCTGAAAAATCTATATAATATATGGGTTTCACTTTCTGAAATGAGTGACAAAAAATATTGAATTTTTTCATGATATTCTAATTTTTTGAGATGTGCATACCTGTATGTAATGCCCCTTTCAAATAAACACTAAACTAAACTAAATCTGATTACTGAGGTCTCTTTTCTGTGTTACTCCAGTAAATAAAAGAAAACATCACTTTTAAAAGATAAAAACGCTTTAAGACCACCGTTGTGCTATATGAATAAAGTTGAAGAAAATATAAATATCTGAATATCTTGATATGTTCATACTACAGTGGTTCAAAACTCATTTAGTATAGCTAAATGAGAAACTCAAAACTCATTTAGCTACAGTATACCTTTCATGCATATGGTTAAGAAACTATACACAGGACAAAAAGCAATCAATCAATGAATTTATTTTTAAAAATATGGATTGAATTAAAAAAAAACAACAAAAAACTTATATCCAAAAAAGTACAGCTTTCTATTCATTTGAGTCCATTTTAATATGACATTTTAAATCACAAATCAATGGACTTTTCCTTGCATCAGCTCCCACCTACGGTTAGAAACAACCATCGGGTCATGAATAGATGACTTTAACGCAGAACGTCTCCTCCGTCTTCTCCTCCATGTTGTTGACGTAGACCAGGATCTCCGCCGAGCCGGGACTCTGGCTTGGAGCGAATCGCAGTCCAATGGAATAACTCTCTCCCCCACCAATCTAGAGACAGAATTTTATTAAACACTGTATTAGATCATAACATTACATTTTTAACTTCTTTCGGCTGCTCCCTTTAGGAGTCACCACAGTGGATCATCTGCCTCCATCTCACCCTATCCCTTCATCTTCCTCTGCAACACCAACCCTCTCCATGTCCTCCTTCACCACATCCATGAATCTTCTCTGTGGTCTTCCTCTTTTCCTCATGCCTGGCGGCTCCATCTTCAACATCCTTTGTCCAATATCTCCACTATCCTCCTTTGCATATGTCCAAACCACTTCAGCCTTGCCTCTCTTACTTTGTCTTCAAACTGCTCAACCTGAGCTGTCCCGCTGATAAACTCATTTCTAATCCTGTCACTCCTAGTCACTCCCAATGAGAATCTTAACATCTTCAATTCTGCCACCTCCAGCTCATTTTTATCTTATGAAGATAACCTTGAAATTGTAATATCGAGATTTTTTTTTTAAATTCTATTATGCACTAACAACTCTTAACACACTTAAAATATTGATAGTGGGCTAAATGATAATAAACAACAACAACAACATACAGTGGAGATCAAAATTAGAGAACAATGTATTTATAGTTGATTTATTCTGAAATATTGTTATTAAGATAAGATAAGATAAGCCTTTATTAGTCCCACAATGGGGAAATTCCAGGATTGCAACAGCACAGGGATAGCAACACTCAGAGCAACAATCAGAAGGCAAGAGAAAAAAAAGAAACAAGAGCAGCAAGTATACATATGTACATATATATATATATATATATACTGTATATATATAGTGTGGGCGACACACATTGTGGGCTCACATTTCCACAGAGATATGACTGCATGCGTATTGGGGGTGTCACGTCTGGAAGGACAAAGGACTCGAATCTGCAGAAGATAACGAGGAGGTGTGAGATTGGTCTTTTTGTCCCACAGAAGATGCCCCGGAGGGATTTCCGGTTCATCAAGAAATGAGAGACAATGGTGAAGGTTCAAAGGGATGCTTTGTGACTGTATGTTTACTGAAAACACCATGTGACTTGAATTCTGATGCTGGAAACATATAAAAGGGTGATGAGATATGATTCTTTCTCTTTTCCTGCTTTGAGAATGCTAGAGGATGTGTTCTGTCAATAAAGCTGATTTAATGACTAAACTCAGCCTCATCATTCGAGCACATCCTCTACACTGGTGACCTACGACAAAAAATGAGCAGACAGAATTCTCCTGAGCGGGGCTCGGCGGAAGCCAGCCTGATGGCCGCCTCCACGATCCAGCTGCCCGATTTCTGGCAGCACAGCCCGCGCTCATGGTTTAGCGCAGTCGAGGCGCAGTTCAACCTCCGGAGAATCTCCAACGACGACACAAAATTCTACCATGTGGTAGCGAAGCTGGACAGCGACACGGTCCAGAGAGTGGAGGATCTGGTTAATCATCCACCAGACAGCGACAAGTACAGCGCATTGAAGGACGCGCTGATCAGCCATTTCACCCCCTCGGTCCAACAGCGAGCAGAGGGGCTCCTGACGTTGACGGAGTCGGAGAACGATAGACCTGAGGACCTGATGGTGAAGATGCTGAGGCTCAAAGACTCTGAGGATGGCGAATTCATTTTCGCCCACCTTTTCCTTCGGACCCTGCCGCCAGCAGTGAGAGTGGCCCTGGCAGAGTCGCCCCGATTGGCCAGGCGAGACTACCATGGGCTGAGCAAAGAGGCGCAGCGGCTTGTCGACGCCCACAAGCGGAACGCGGTTTTGGCCACGGCTGCTAGCCCAGGAACGGCGTCCGGAGACAGCGCAGGTCCAGCGGCCGAGGCGCCAGACGCACCAACGACGGAGGCAATGGGGGCCAGACGACGCAGAGCGGAGGTTTTGCAGAGAGAGCGCACAGGTGCGTCCTGCCGTGCAACTTCAAGCGCCAGGGAAACGCCAAGACCGAGGGCCGGTAGCAGCTGCGACCCTCGGCGACGAGAACAAGCTGCTTTACCTGACGGATGCACACTCAGGGAAACAGTTCCTCGTGGACACGGGCTCCCAGCTGAGTTTCGTCACACCCACCTACGCGGAACGGCTGATGCCATCTAAAGCTCCCTGGGTGTCAGTGTCAGCAGCGAACGGCTCTGCGATTAAAACATTCGGTGAGAGGACCATGCTTCTGTCCTTACAGGGCCGTTCATTTGAGTGGACATTTATTGTAGCAGCAGTCAGTTTCAACATGTTAGGGGCTGATTTTTTGTGCTCACATGGTTTATTGGTTGACCTTGCTAATAGACGTCTGATTAATGCACTGTCCTTTCATTCTATTCCCTGCACAGCTCGGGTGGCCCCGCCGACTGCACATGCCAGCGTCTCAGCTGCGGGTGGTAAGTTTCACACATTGCTTGCTCAGTTCCCAGCACTCACAGTCCCCACGTTTTCGGCGACGGTGGCTAAACATGGGGTGGAACATTTTATCACCACAACCGGGCCTCCCGTTTTTGCAAAAGCTCGGCGCTTGGACCCAGCTAAACTGGCCATCGCGCGCGAGGAGTTCACTAATCTGGAAAAACTGGGCATTGTTAGACGCTCCAAAAGCTCTTGGGCTTCGCCGCTACACATGGTCCCAAAGGCTGACGGCTCGTGGCGACCTTGCGGCGATTTCCGCAGGTTGAACAACGTTTCAGCTCATGACCACTACCCGATTCCGCACATTCAGGATTTTTCTGTTCATTTGGCGGGGGCGCGCATTTTTTCTAAAATAGACTTGGTGCGCGGTTACCACCAGGTTCCAGTGCGCGCGCAAGATGTACCCAAAACAGCGGTCATAACTCCTTTCGGCCTTTTTGAGTTTTTGCGCATGCCTTTTGGCCTCAAGGGGGCCGCGCAGACTTTCCAGCGCATGATGGATGCAGTTTTACGCGACCTCCCTTTCGTGTTCGTTTATTTGGACGATATTTTGGTAGCCAGCGCGTCCGAGGGCGAGCACGAAAAACACCTCACAGCAGTTTTTCAGAGGCTGGCAGAGCACGGGTTAATAGTTAACCCAGCGAAGTGCCAGTTTGGGGTGGCGCAGATTGATTTTTTGGGGCATCGCGTTTCGGCAGAAGGAGCGGTTCCTCTTCCAGATAAAGTGCGTGCCATAACGGATTTTCCGCAATCTCAAACGGTCAAGGTGCTTCAGGAGTTTCTAGGGATGGTTAATTTTTACAACCGGTTCCTCCCAAGCGCAGCACGGCTCATGCAGCCATTGTACACCGCGTTAAAAAAACAAAAGCCCGCAAATAAAGTTGAATGGTCTCCGGAGCGGGAGCGCGCTTTTGCCCAGGTCAAATCAGCCCTGGCAAACGCAGTTTTGTTAGTGCACCCAGTTCCAACGGCCCGCATGGCGCTCACCACTGACGCTTCCGATGTAGCGGTGGGGGCGGTAGTGGAACAGTTTGTGGCAGGTACCTGGCAACCCCTCGCGTTTTTCAGCAGGACTTTGCGCGATAGTGAGCGTAAATACAGTGCGTTTGACAGGGAGCTTTTGGCCCTACACTTGGCCATCTGCCATTTTCAGTTCTGGTTAGAGGGGCGACGTTTCACCGCGTTTGTGGATCATAAACCGCTAACGTTTGCGATGGCCAAAATTTCAGAACCCTGGTCAGGCCGACAACAAAGGCAACTAGCCGCAATATCGGAGTTCACTACTGATATTCAGCATGTCGCGGGTAAACACAATGTTGTAGCAGACTGTCTCTCGCGCGCGGTAGCACCACCAAGCCCCATGGGGGCAGACTCTGTAGCCGTGGCCGCGGGCCCGGGCAGCGACGCGGGAGCACGCGCAGCCCCGGTCTGTGTAGGGTTAGATTATGCAGCCATGGCTGCGGAGCAGGTTAACGACGCGGACGTGCGCACGCTCCAGTCTGGACCAACAGGGTTAAGGCTGGAGCACAGGGAGCAACAAAGTGGTATGCCCCCACTAATCTGCGATGTCTCCACGGGACGGCCCCGCCCCGTGGTGCCAGCTGCGTGGCGTCGCCGCGTTTTTGACTCGGTCCATTCTTTCGATCGATTAAGTTGGTGGGGGAGAAATTTGTTTGGCCCGGGTTGCGCAAACAGGTCAAGGAATGGGCGGCAGCCTGCGTAGCGTGTCAGCGAGCCAAAATACACAGACACACTAAGGCCCCGTTGGAACCTTTTCACATCCCCGCTAAGTGTTTTGATCACGTGCATGTTGACTTGGTGGGCCCGCTCCCATTATCACACGGGCACACACATCTTTTGACGATGGTGGATCGCACCACGCGTTGGCCAGAGGCGATTCCTCTGACATCAACCACAGCGGAAGAAGTTGCGCAGGCATTTTTAGCAGCGTGGGTTGCGCGTTTCGGTGTACCGTCGGACATAACGTCCGACAGGGGTCCCCAATTTATTTCCGAACTATGGTCATCGATGGCCCGCAGCTTGGGGGTGAAGATTCATCGCACTACTGCGTATAACCCCCAGGCTAATGGTTTATGCGAACGCTTTCACAGGTCATTGAAAGCAGCCCTCAGAGCATCGCTGACGGATACAAATTGGGTGGACAAACTTCCATGGGTTTTATTGGGGTTGCATTGTGCACCTAAGGAAGATTTGCATGCTTCCCCGGCTGAATTAGTTTTTGCACAACCTCTCCGTTTGCCGGGGGAATTTCTCCCCGATAATCCCGCACCAAATGGCCCCCCTGCTCAGCTGTGGCAGAGCGACTCGGGAGCAAACACGCTCCCTGGCCCGGTCCATCACAGTTTCCAACACGTTTTTGTGACAAAGGCTTTAAAAAATGCAGAGTTTGTTTTTGTTAGACATGATGCTCAGCGTCCAAGTTTGCGGCCGTTTTATGACGGACAGTTCAGAGTGCAGGAGACCGGGCAGAAGCATTTTCTGCTAGATTTAGGGGGCAGAAGGGAGTTGATTTGCATAAACAGGCTCAAACCCGCTTTTGTTTTGGCTGATGAGGAAGTGCAGCTCCGCCGTGGCAGGCCGCCGAGAGGACATTCTCCAGAATCTTCACAGAAAGATGCTAACAGCTTTAATCCACAGATGCAGAGAGATGTTGCAGGGGCAGCAAAGCCAGGTTGCAGCAGATTCGGCAGAAGGTTAAAACCCAGGCAGTTGGTGGATTGATTAGCAATATATGGAGTGCTTTGTATTTTTCTTTTTTTATGCCATGCAGGTTTTGCCCTTACTAGACGTTTGGGGGGGGCAGTGTGGGTGACACACATTGTGGGCTCACATTTCCACAGAGATATGACTGCATGCGTATTGGGGGTGTCACGTCTGGAAGGACAAAGGACTCGAATCTGCAGAAGATAACGAGGAGGTGTGAGATTGGTCTTTTTCTCCCACAGAAGATGCCCCGAAGGGATTTCCGGTTCATCAAGAAATGAGAGACAATGGTGAAGGTTCAAAGGGATGCTTTGTGACTGTATGTTTACTGAAAACACCATGTGACTTGAATTCTGATGCTGGAAACATATAAAAGGGTGATGAGATATGATTCTTTCTCTTTTCCTGCTTTGAGAATGCTAGAGGATGTGTTCTGTCAATAAAGCTGATTTAATGACTAAATGCAGCCTCATCATTCGAGCACATCCTCTACAATATATATATATATATATATATATATATATATATATATACTGTATATATAGACACACAATGTGGAGCATTGTAGCTGGATGGAATAAATATATGAGTATATAAACACACAGTGCGGAGCATTGTAGCTAGATGGAATAATATGTAGATACAGTGGGGCAAAAAAGTATTTAGTCAGCCACCAATTGTGCAAGTTCTCCCGCTTAAAAGATGAGAGAGGTCTCCAATTTTAATCATAGGTATACCTCAACTATGAGAGACAAAATGAGAAAAAAAAAATCCAGAAAATCACATTGAAGGATTTTTAATGAATTAATTGGTAAATTCCTCGGTAAAGTAAGTATTTGGTCACCTATAAACAAGCAAGATTTCTGGCTCTCACGGACCTGTAACAACTTCTTTAAGAGGCTCCTCTGTCCTCCACTCGTTACCTGTATTAATGGCACCTGTTTGAACTCGTTATCAGTATAAAAGACACCTGTCCACAACCTCAAACAGTCAGACTCCAAACTCCACTATGGCCAAGACCAAAGAGCTGTCAAAGGACACTAGAAACAAAATTGTACACCTGCACCAGGCTGGGAAGACTGACTCTGCAATAGGTAAGCAGCTTGGTGTGAAGAAATCAACTGTGGTAGCAATTATTAGAAAATGTAAGGCATACAAGACCACTGATAATCTCCCTCAATTTGGGGCTCCACGCAAGCTCTCACCCCTTGGGGTCAAAATGATCATGAGAACGGTGAGCAAAAATCCCAGAACCACACGGGGGGACCTAGTGAATGACCTGCAGAGAGCTGGGACCAAAGTAACAAAGGCTACTATCAGTAACACACTACGCCGCCAGGGACTCAAATCCTGCAGTGCCAGACGTGTCCCCCTGCTTAAGCCAGTACATGTCCAGGCCCGTCTGAAGTTTGCTAGAGAGCATTTGGATGATCCAGAAGAGGACTGGGAGAATGTCATATGGTCAGATGAAACCAAAATAGAACTTTGTGGTAAAAACTCAACTTGTCGTGTTTGGAGGAGAAAGAATGCTGAGTTGTATCCAAAGAACACCATACCTACTGTGAAGCATTGGGGTGGAAACATCATGCTTTGGGGCTGTGTTTCTGCAAAGGGACCAGGACGACTGATCCGTGTAAAGGAAAAAATGAATGAGGCCATGTATCGTGAGATTTTGAGTGAAAACCTCCTTCCATCAGCAAGGGCATTGAAGATGAAACGTGGCTGGGTCTTTCAGCATGACAATGATCCCAAACACACCGCCCGGGCAACGAAGGAGTGGCTTCGTAAGAAGCATTTCAAGGTCCTGGAGTGGCCTAGCCAGTCTCCAGATCTCAACCCCATAGAAAATCTTTGGAGGGAGTTGAAAGTCCGTGTTGCCCAGCGACAGCCCCAAAACATCACTGCTCTAGAGGAGATCTGCATGGAGGAATGGGCCAAAATACCAGCAACAGTGTGTGAAAACCTTGTGAAGAATTACAGAAAACGTTTGACCTCTGTCATTGCCAACAAAGGGTATATAACAAAGTATTGAGATGAACTTTTGTTATTGTCCAAATACTTATTTTACCGAGGAATTTACCAATTAATTCTTTAAAAATCCTTCAATGTGATTTTCTGGATTTTTTTTTCTCATTTTGTCTCTCATAGTTGAGGCATACCTATGATGAAAATTGCAGACCTCTCTCATCTTTTAAGTGGGAGAACCTGCACAATTGGTGGCTGACTAAATACTTTTTTGTCCCACCGTATATAAACACACAGTGTGGAGCATTGTAGCTAGATGGAATAAATATGTAGATATATAAACACACCCAGTGTGGAGCATTGTTGCTAGATGGGATGAAACAGCACAACCGTCTACTTAGTTATCCTACATGGTATGATTATGTACCCATACATATTCTCACCCTCCATAGCGACCGGTATTTTCCTAGTTGTATGCCGGAGGGGACCATTGTATAAGTCTATTGCGTCTTTTGCATTCAAAACTATTAGGTTATCACGTCTTTTTGCTATCTCTGCGAGCAGCCCTGCTTAGGTTGTACAGTCTGACAGCCGTTGGTAGGAAGGACCTGCGAAACCTCTCGGTTGTACACCTAGGATGATGTAGTCTGCTGCTAAATGAGCTCCTCAGTGCATTCAGTATGTCCTGCATAGGGTGGAACTCGGACTCCAGCAGAGATGACAGTTTAGCCATCGTCCTTCTCTCTCCTATCTCCTCCACTGGGTCAAGGCGCTGCCCCAGGACAGAGCTAGCTTTCTTGATCAGTTTGTTCAGTCTCTTCCTATCGGCTGCCGTAATGCCACTGCCCCAGCAGACCACTCCAAAAGTGATGGCTGATGCCACCACCGTGTCATAGAATGTCTTCAGCAGCGCCCCTTGTACACCAAAAGACCTGAGTCTCCTCAGTAGGAACAGCCTGCGCTGTCCCTTCTTGTAGAGTGTGTCAGTATTGTGTGACCAGTCTAGTTTATTGTTCAGATGAACACCCAGGTACTTATAGGATGTCACCATCTCGATGTCTGTTCCCTGTATATTTACTGGTGCTGTGAGGGGTTGTTCTTGCCTGCGGCAGTCCACCACCAGCTCCTTAGTTTTCCTCGCGTTGATCTGGAGGCAGTTCCGATGGCACCAGCCCACGAAGTCCTGGATAAGCCCTCTGTACTCAGCTTCATCTCCATTGGAGATGAGGCCAACAATCGCAGAGTCATCAGAGAACTTCTATAGATGGCAGTGTGTTGTGTTGTGTGAGAAGTCCGCAGTATAAAGGGTGAACAGGAAGGGAGCCAAAACCGTTGCCTGGGGGGCCCCCGTGCTACCGATGATCGTGTCGGACACACAGTCCCGGGTTCTCACAAACTGAGGCCGGTTAGTGAGGTAGTCCAGGATCCATGATGACAGGTGCTGGTCCACCCCTGCGCACAGCAGCTTGTCCTTCAGGATCATCGGTTGGATGGTGTTGAAAGCACTGGAGAAGTCAAAGAACATGATCCTCACCGCATTCCCCGGCTTCTCCAGGTGGGACAGAGAACGGTGAAGGAGGAAGATCACCGCATCCTCCACCCCAATGCCATGCTGGTAGGCGAACTGGAGTGGATCCATTGCTGGTCCCACCAGGGGGCGGAGGTAAGCAAGGAGCAGTCTCTCCAGGGTCTTCATCATGTGGGACGTCAAGGCCACTGGTCTGTAGCTGTTCAGGTCTTTGGGGTGGGAAGTCTTTGGTACAGGTACCACACAAGATGTTTTCCACAGCTGTGGTACCCTCCCCAGCTTCAGGCTCAGATTGAAGATGTACTCCACAATCCCACACAGCTGGTCTGCACAGGACTTGAGGAGCTTTGCGCTGATGCCGTCCGGTCCCAACACCTTCCTCGCCTTGATCTTCCTCAGCTCCGTCCTCACCTGGGTCTTAGTCAGGGTCAGGTTGGGGGGCTGTGTGTTGGGAGTGGGGGGGTGTTGGTGGAGTGGGGAGTGGGCAGCAGGACTTGATGTCTTTAGGGGCAGCAGTGGTTGTTGTGCAGTCAGGGGGGAGGGCGGTTGGTCAAACCTATTGAAAAACAGATTCAGATTGTTCGCCCACTCCCTGCCCCCCGTGGCCTGGGGGGAGGTATTCTGGAGCCCAGAGATGGTTTTAAGGTTTCTCCAGACCCCGCTGATGTCGCTCTGTTGCAGCTTGTCCTCCATCTTCTTCCTGAAGCTGTCCTTGCCTTCTCTGATCTTTCTCCTCAGCTCCCTCTGTACGGACTTCAGCATCTCCCTGTTCCCCAACCTGAAGATTCTCTTCTTCTCTCTCAGAAGTGTTTTTATCTCAGGGTTGATCCAGGGTTTGTTGTTTGAGCAACACCGTATGGTCTTGGTGGGAACGGTGTTGTCCACACAGAAGCTGATGTAGTCCGTGATGGTGTGAGTGAGGCCATCGATGTCCTCACCATGTGGATGGCAGAGCTGCTCCCAGGCGGTGGTTTCAAAACAGCACTTTACAGTGTCCATTGCCTCCTCAGACCATAACTTCACTGTGCGCATGGCCGGAGGTTGTCTGTGCACTAGGGGTTTGTACACCGGCCAGAGATGAACCAAGTTGTGATCCGATCTCCCGAGTGGGGGGAGTTGTAATGAGGTGTACGCCTCCTTAGTGTTTGCGTAGAATAAGTCCAGTGTTTTATTGTCTCTAGTGTGGCATGTGACATACTGGGTAAACGTGGGTAGAATGGGAGACAGTGAAACATGGTTGAAATCGCATGAGATGAGGAGAAGAGCATCTGGGTGTTCTGTCTGCAGCCTGCCGGTTACTGAATGGATGACGTCACGCGCTGTCCCAGCGTTCGCCGTCGGATTTGCATAAACAACAATGCAGATCACGTGTGAGTATTCCCTCGGGAGATATGTAGGCCGCATGCTAACAGCTAGCAACTCAATGTCTTTGCTGCAGTGTCGTTGTTTAACAGTGATATGTCCCGGTCTGCACCAGTTGTTGTTAACATACATTATCACTCCACCGCCCCTTGCTTTGCCACTGTCTGGTGTTCGGTCTGCCCGTATCGCGTGGAAACCCTCCAGCTCAATGTTAGCATCTGCTGCTAGTTCAGATAGCCACGTCTCGGTAAACAAAAGGAGAGAGCATTCCCGGTATATGCTATCGTAGTGGGAGATAGCCGCTAGCTCATCTACCTTTCCCAGTAACGACCGTACATTCCCCATGACAACAGATGGAAGGGAGGGTCTGTACCTTATATTTTTTGTCTTCCGCCTTACTCCAGCCCGGCAACCACGGCGTTTTCGCCTCAGTTCTCCCGGTATGTCGAGTTTTTCCCGTTAGCACCGGGTGGCGGTTGAGTGCTAGCAGCTCTTCCCTACTGTACCGTCTCCTGCTATAAACAGTGGCTCCGTCCACCGGCTCAGGAGACATTTGGGACGATCTGTTCTTCATTGTTCAGAATTTAACAGAATATCAGCTGTGGCTATACCACTGCTGCACTAGCATGTTTTTTAAATAACCAAGGCACTTCAACACAAACATTTATTTTGTTTAAAAAAAAAAACTGAGCAAAATTAGAGAACAGTGACCACTGTGTCAGAAAAAAAAAGATTCAAACAATGTTTGCTTTTTTTTTTAGGGTTGTAGGATTCAAACATCAATAGGAAGTGTAGAGGCCCTTGCTCTGAATGACTTCAGCACATCTGTGCCCACAGGACATCACTAGTTTGTCACACTGCTCTGGTTTGGGGGACAGGATTATGTGAAGACTCTCAATGGGGAATCGATTCAACACTAAAGCTGGAATTATTCACCAGTTCACTGCTGAACAGGACAAGGATCTGTCTCGACACACAATGTCTCTCCATTTAAGACAGTTTGGACTCAAAGCTCACTCTGCAGTGACCGAACCTCTCATCAGCAGAAAGAATAAAAAGGCTAGACTTGCCTTTGCTGAGGAGCATGTTGTGTGGACAGAGGGGAACTGGTCCAGGGTGCACTTCAGTGATGAGAGTAAGTTCAATTTATTTGGGTCTAATGGGAAACAGCATGTTCTCCATCAAACTGGGGAAAGACCAAACCCAAAGTGTGTAAAGAAGTCAGATGTCAAATTTGGAGTGGTATAGTTTGGGGGATGTTTTCTGCAGCAGGAGTTGGGCCTCTTGTACAGCTACATGGCAGGTGAATGCAAATGTTTATGTGCACCTCCTTCAGCAACGTGTAATTCATTCACTGCAGTTGTCTCCCAATTAGCCCGCAATTTTCATGCAAGACAATACCCCCGTCACACTGTAAAATGGGTTAAACAGCTCCTTGAATCTAACAATACTAAAACAATGACATGGCCAGCCCAGAGTCCAGGTCTAAACCCCATAGAGAATCTCTGGAAAATCCTTGGTGACAAAGTAATGGCTAAGAAACCCACTACAGTTGAAGAAGAATGGACCAAGATCACACCAGAGCAGTGTGAGAAACTAATGATGTTGTGTGGGCCCAGATGTACTGAAGTCATTCATGCAAGGGGCTCTACACTTCCTATTAATTTTTGAATCCTATAGCCCTAAAAAAACATTGTTTAAATTTTCTCTTCTGACACAGTGGTCACTGTTCTCTAATTTTCTAACTTTGCTCACCGTTTTTTCTTTTGTCTGTTTTTTTTTTTTTTTTTTTTACAAAATAAATGTTTGCGTTGAAGTGCTTTGGTTATTTAAAAAAAAACAAAACAAAAAAAAACATGCTAGTACAGCAGTGGTATAGCCACAGCTGATATTCTGTCAAATTCTGAGCAATGAAGAATAATATTTCAGAAGAAATCAAGTATTAATACATTGTTCTCTAATTTTAATCGTCACTGTATATCCAGGAGGTAATTCATTAACAAAATGACAAAAAAAATGCATCATAGCATTCACACAATTAAATGATCCTCTTCTTGTTAGTCTGAAAAAGTGCAGCTTGAATAGATTTTATAGGTGGACAGAAGTGACTGGTTTAATATTGGAGAGAGGTAGTGGAGTGAGTTTATTATCCTCCTGGCCTCAAGTACTAGGCTTTTAATTTAAAAATAAATACATAAAAACTCTGGTGGTCGTTGTATAGATACTTTTCCACATGGACTCAGATCAGGCAGTGGGAGGGACAGTTGGGGTCCATAATGATGCTTGGAGGGAAGCTCTGCGATGCCAGTTGGATGTCTCCTCTCCAGCCGCCGCGGGAGGGAAAGAGATATCAATAATCTTCCCTGCTGTTTTTCACCGTTGTGTTTGGACACAGATACGGTGACTCGTGTCCACAGGCTCTGAACGGGCAGCAGCGCACATGACTATCCTGGGTTCTTCAAAATATGCGTGAGGGGACACTCTGCACTCACACAATGACCAACTGTTAATTATGAAACAGACTCCAAGGCAGGACTGTCTAATTAAAGACCTGGGTGTCTTTTGTTTAGGTCTGTTATGATGTGACAATCTCGTGCTTATTTTCCTTCTATTTTTTAAAGCTGTAAAACATTCTCAACTCCATCAACTACCATGATTTTGTTTATCTTTAACAAGACAGGAGTGAGCTTTGTTTTTCAGAAATAAGCCAGTGAATTTCATATTATTTTGCTACTTCCAATTTCATTCAGAATGTTAACTGCATGGAATTTAACGTAAGGGATTTTATATCGTTTTTTTCTCCTATGGACCTCCATCTAAATCAACGTTTACCCCTTTATAGTGTGTGTGTGTGTGTGTGTGTGTGTGTACACGTACTATAAAGTATTCTCTACTTGTTTGTTCTAGTAGACCCTAAATGGAACCAAAATTCATCAAATCTGTGAGACTCATTTAAATACTAGCTGATTGTTGCTCCATTATTCACTGTCACAATATTTAATACTGAATTTAATTAAAGACTTTATTCAGCCTCCACATAAGGGGGCAGTACATGAACAAAACAGTGAGGTGAGGTTTAATTGAAAATATAATCCACAAATTTGCTTTGGTTTCAGATTCTGAATGTCAGTTTTGGTTATTTTTCCAACTACGATCATGATGCAACATAAAAGCAACACCATGCCAGATTTTCCTCTTAAAATAATGATTCCAACATTGTTTTGATGGTACATCATCCTTTGACCAGGTGAAGGTCACTTCCTCCATAGCCTGATTGGTCCCACTTTGCTTGCAACAGCTCTGTTCTTGGTAGGAACACTGAAAGGACTACAACCCTCTCCATGTCCTCTTTCATTACATCCTTGAATCTTCTCTGTGGTATTCCTCTTTTCCTCCTGCCTGGCATCTCCATCTTCAACATCGCTCTGTCCAATATCTCCACTATGCTATTAAAAGCATCAAGAAACGAGCAAATCAGAAGCCTTGGTTGACTGGAGACGTGGGCTCCTTGCTTAGGGTGTGGAATTCATCTTTTCGATCAGGAGACACTGCTGCATACAGGCTGGCAAAACAAAATCTGTCTTGGGGCATCTGTGACGCCAAGAGACTGTATGGGCAGAAGCTAAACAGCCACTTTATGGACAATAAAGATTCCTGGTGGCTGTGGCAAGGTTTTAATACAATCACTGAAAACAAGCCCCCTCCTCCACATAAGTCATAAGGATGTTACAGTTTCAGACAGGCTCAATGACTTTTATACACGTTTTGAAGTAAAAACTGGCAGCAATAATAATGAGGCACAGACACCTCTATCATCATCACCATCCACTGAGCAGGCACTCTATGTGACAGCCGCCCAGGTTAGAAGAGCCATCGCCAGTGTTAATTCACACAAAGCAGCAGGACCTGACAACATTCCTGGGTGTGTGGTGAGGAAGTGTGCTGAACAGCTGAAAGATGTCTTTGCAGACATCTTTAACACCTCTCTCTCTCAGGGTGCTGTGCCCACCTGCCTGAAGACTGCCATCATAATCCCTGTGCCAAAGAAACCAAACCCCGATTGCCTTAATGATTTTAATCCTGTGGCATTAACACCAATAGTGGTGAAATTTTTGAACGGCTTGTTCTGCAGCACGTTAAGGCCCAGCTCCCTCCAGAGTTGGACCCCGTGCAGTTTGCGTAAAGAGCCAATCGCTCAACCAAAGACACCATTTCCTCTGTACTTCACCTCACCCTATCACATCTGGAGGAGAGGAATACCTATGTTAGGCTCCTCTTCATTGACTTCTCCTCTGCATTTAATACAATCATTCCAGGACAGTTGGTGGAAAAACTATGGTTGCTGGGGGTGGACCCTAGCACATGTGGCTGAACTCAACTTCCTGATGTAGAGGCAGCAGCGACTCAAGGTGGAGAATTCTATCTCAAACATCAGAACTGTGAGTACAGGGTCTCCTCAGGGCTGCATCTTGAGCCCTCTACTGTTTAACTTGCTCATTCACAACTGCACTGCCACATTCAGCACCAATCATGTCATTAAATCTGCGAATGATATGATGATAGTCGGTCTGATCAATGAAAACAAGTCTGCATACAGAAGAGAGGTGTACCAGCTAACAACATGGTGTAGATTACATAATATTCACCTTAACGTGGAAAAGAGGAAGGAGATGGTGATCGACTACAGGAGGATGAGCAAGCACAATCACACACCACTGTTTATTGGGGGTACTTCTGTGGAGAGGGCGAACAGTGTTAAGTTACTGGGGATTCACCTGGCAGATGACATGACCTTCAGCACCAACACCACAGCCATTGTTAAAAAGGCTCATCAGCAACTCTACTCTCTCCGGTGGCTAAAAAAGGCAGGTCTTCCCATTCGGCTCCTCACCACCTTTTTGGGGGCACCCTGGAATCTATCCTCTCATATGGTCTGACTACCTGGTTTGGGAATTGCACAGCTTTGGAGAAGCACCAGCTGAACAGAGTTGTAAGGACAGTCACATTTGTGACCCCCTCCCTTCCGTGGAGGAGATTTACAACAAACGTTGTGCTAACAGGGCTGTCAACATCATTAAAGACTGCTACCACCCTTCCCACAGTCTGTTTTCTCTCGTGCCCTCAGGGAAGAGGTACAGGTGTCTAAAGGCCAGGACAGCCAGAATGTTGAACAGTTTCTTCCCACATGCAGTCAGGATTATAAATGGATGTGTCCTATTCCCCTGCCAACTTCTCTTCCACCCCTCATGTGCACACACGCGCGCGCGCACACACCTCAACTAAACATGCATATGCACTTTTGTTAGGTTGGTCTGACCATAGTGTTTTTAATTCATACTTTATTGTTGCATTTTAACTTATTTATGCTGTTACTTTTTAAACTTATTTTCTATGATATTGTATTACTGTGTTATGCTGGGAGACCGTAATTTCCTTTTTTTATGTGCAAGTGTGCATACTAAATGACAATAAAGAAATCTTGATCTTGATCTATCCCTCCTCTGCACATATCCAAACCATCTCAGCCTTGCCTCTCTTACTTTGTCTCCAAACCGTTCAACCTGAGCTGTCCCTCTGATACACTCATTTCTAATCCTGTCCCTCCTAGTCACCCCCAACAAGAATCTTAGCATCTTCAACTCTGCCACGTCCAGGTCCACCTCCTGCCTTTTTGTCAGCGCCACTGTCTCCAAACCATACATCATAGCAGGCCTCACTACCATCTTGTAAGTCTTCCCTTTCATTCTTGCTGCTATCCTTTTGTCATAAATCACCCCTGACAGTCATCTCCACCCACTCCACCCTGCCTGCCCTCTCTTCTTCACCTCTCTTGTGTACTGTCCATTGCATTGGATGGTTGACCTCAGGTATTTAAGCTCATCTACTTTCACTACCTCTACTCCTTACATCTTCATTGTTACACCTGCCTCCCCCTCATTCATACTCGTTTTGTTTCTATTGACTTTCGTTCCTCTTCTCTCCAGAGCATACCTCCACCTCTCCAGGTTCTCTTCCACCTGATCCATATTCTTACTACAGGTAACAATGTCATCTGCAAACATCATGGTCCACGGAGACTCCTGCCTGACCCCATCTGTCAGCCTGTCCATCACCATGGCAAACAAGAAGGGGCTCAGAGCTGATCCCTGATGTAATCCCACCCCCACCTTGAATCCATTTCACTCCTATAGTACACCTCACCACCATCTGACTGTTCTTATACATGTCCTACACCACCCTCACATACTTCTCTGCCACTCCTGACTTCAATCTCCCTGTGTGTGGCCATCCTTAATCATCTAAATAATCCTACAGTTTAAAATAATGTGTCAAATAAGACATCATTTTTTAAATAAGTCATCAGCTTTTTTTTTAAATCTAACCACAGTAGCTAAAAGCAAAAACACATCAGAGCAACTTTAGTAAACATTCATGTTTTTCTAGAAAAATAAGACATTATTCCACAGCAGTATTATTGTGTATCATCACTGAGGATTTTTGTGTATAATCACCTGAGGGGTATGTAACAACCAGTGATGCAATACCTGCCAATAATGTAATAATTTTGGCCACTTTAAATGTAATAAAGCCAATAATGTAACAAGCTGCCAATAATGTAATAAAATTTTTGAGCCAATAATTAACAACATTTTGCCAATAATGTAATTATTGGCTGGTTATTATGTTATTGGCCTAAATCATTATATTACTGGTAAAATGTTATTATGTCATTGGCTCAAAAACTTAATTACATTATTGGCAACTTATTATGTTATTGGCTTTATTACATTTAAAATGGCCAAAATTATTACGTGATTGGCAGGTATTACATTATTGACAGATATTACATTATTGGTTGCTACAGGGTATCTAAAACAAGAAAACGCAATTAAAAAAAGTTTGCACCCTTAAATGCTGTAGCCTCCTGACCATTCCTCTATGCAGAGTGCATCTGAGATTATTATTTTCTCTTCACAAATCGAACCAATGCTTAACATTGTAATGTTTATTCTTGTTAGCGCACATGGCACATAATGTCTTATTGTGCCGTCGTTATGCGTTCCCGGTGTCTCAGTTGGACCACAACAGTCTTCGTATATTTCCTGTAATGGCCGACAACAGACACATGGGTCAATTTTAGGGATTTATGCAGTAATCTTCCTCACAAGCACAGCAGTATTGATCTCTGCTTTGCCTTTCCTCCTGACAGCTGGTTTTATCACGGCACAGTAGTTATGTCAGGGGAAGAAAAAGAAGAAAAACTGTCTCCACATTTGCTTAATGCCACGGGCGTAGTGAATTCTTTATAAGATACCTGGAGCCTCGCTGACAAGATGGAAAATGAAAAAACCAATAGGGCTGTTTTTCAACTGTCCCCACATTCTGTCTAACTGATGCACTGTCTTCTGACTCTTAATAGTTACAGCTCATTCATTTATTAGTAATTTGAAATGATGCTTTCCCATTTGTTGTGGCATTTTATCACACCTCAGGAAATTAAAGGCAGCGACAGCAGGTGACTCTGGCATTTCAAGTCTGGAGAGTGAGTCAGCTATTAGAGATGCTGACCACATCTCTCTCTCTCACACACACACACACAAACACACACAAACTGCAGTAATGACCATGTTATAGCCATCCCATTCACTTCTGAAAGAAAACAAGACACCCATTCACAACAGTTACTGACTATAAAGCAGAGCACGCAAATGCTACGGGCTCCCTCAGACACTAGGGGACCCCAGACTATAAATTTACCTTGGGATGGGTGATATGGCCTAAAAATAAAATCCCCAATTTTTTTTTAATCATTCAACATGCAGTTTTTTCCCCCAAACAAACATGACTCCATTGGGAATAAAGTGCAAACCTGGCTTTAATCAACCCAAACCTTTTTTATAATAAAGCTTTGATCAAACAAAGATGAATCCACACATTTCTGATTATTAAAATGCCAACTTAACTGTTAGAAAATTAGCTTAAGGGTGGGGGAGGGGGTTAGAGATGGAGACTACCATAGTTATTACTCTTGTGAATGATAAAAATTGATTTTCACAGTATTTTCTCTCTTTTTTGACATAGTCCAAACCAAAAAAGTTTTTAATTTCAAATCAAAAGCGATCATTATTTGCTGTTGCTCAGGGTTGTTCACCCTAAACACTTCTGGGAGGGAAGTTAGAATTGCCTTCAGCATCCACCCCCCCACCCCACTTGGAATTTTGAAACTTTTTCCCCCACACAAATTTAGGCTTCTTCTGTGTAAGTTTGCAAATTTTTTTCTCATAAATCCATCCATCCATCCATCTTCTACCGCTTTTCCGGAGGTCCGGGTCGCGGAGGCAGCAGCCCAAGCAGAGAAGCCCAGACCTCCCTCTCCCCAGCCACCTGCTCCAGCTCTTCAGAGGGGACACCAAGGCGTTCCCAGACTAGCTGGGAGACATAGTCTCTCCACCGAGTCCTGGGTCTGCCCCGGGGTCTCCTCCCAGTGGGACGTGCCTGAAACACCTCAAGTGGGAGACGTCCAGGAGGCATCCTAATCAGATGCCCATACCACCTCAACTGACTCCTTTCAATGTGGAGGAGCAGCGGTTCCACTCTGAGCCTCTCCCGGATGACTGAGCTCCTCACCCTATCTCTGAGGGTGAGTCCAGCAATCCTACGGAGAAAGCTCATTTCAGCCGCTTGTATCCGCGATCTCGTTCTTTCGGTCATTACCCAAAGCTCGTGACCATAGGTGAGAGTAGGAACGTAGATTGACTGGTAAATCGACAGCTTTGCCTTAGAACTAAGCTCCCTCTTCACCACAACAGACCGGTACAATGTCCGCATCACTGCAGATGCTGCTCCAATCCGTCTGTCGATCTCTCGCTCCATTTTCCCCTCACTCGTGAACAAGACCCCAAGATACTTAAACTCCTCCACTTGGGGCAGGAGCCTGTCCCCAACCCGGAGAGGACAATCCACCTTTTTCCGGCTGAGGACCATGGACTCGGACTTGGAGGTGCTGATTCTCATCCCAGCCGCTTCACACTCAGCGGCAAACCGTCCCAGCAAGAGCTGTAGGTCATTGCTGGATGAAGCCAACAGGACAACATCATCTGCAAACAACAGAGATGAGATCCTGTGGTTACCAAGCATGACACCCTCCATTCCCTGGCTGCGCCTAGAAATCCTGTCCATAAAAATTATGAACAGGACCGGTGACAAAGGGCAGCCCTGGCGGAGTCCAACTCTCACTGGGAATGACTCCGACCGAGTGTTGGCAATACGAACTAAACTCTCACAACGGTCGTACAGAGACCGAATAGCTCGTAACAACAAGCCCGATACCCCATACTCCCGAAGCACCCCCCACAAAAATCCACGAGGGACGCGGTCAAATGCCTTCTCCAAGTCCACAAAACACATGTAAACTGGTTGGGCAAACTCCCACGAACCCTCAAGAATTCTCGAGAGGGTAAAGAGCTGGTCCGATGTGCCACGGCCAGGACGAAAACCACATTGCTCCTCCTGAATCCGAGGTTCGACCAACGGCCGGACTCTCCTCTCCAGTACCTTGGCATAGACCTTCCCAGGGAGGCTGAGGAGTGTGATCCCTCTAAAGTTGGAGCACACCCTCCGGTCCCCTTTTTTGAAGAGAGGAACCACCACCCCGGTTTGCCATGCCAAAGGCACTGCCCCCGACCTCCACGCAATGTTGCAGAGGCGTGTCAACCATGACAACCCAACAACATCCAGGGCCTTGAGGTATTCGGGGCGAATCTCGTCCACCCCCGGGGCCCGGCCACCAAGGAGATTTTTAACCACCTTGGCGACCTCAGCCCCTGTGATAGGCGAGTCATCCCCCTTGTCCCCAAACCCTGCTTCCTCTGTGGAAGGCGTATCAGCGGGATTGAGGAGATCCTCGAAGTATTCCTTCCACCGCCCGACGATATCCCCAGTTGAAGTCAACAGTGTCCCATCCGCACCATACACAGTGTGGACGGGGAGCTGCTTTCCCCTCCTGAGCCGCCGAACAGTTTGCCAGAATCTCTTTGAAGCCGACCGAAAGTCTTGTTCCATGGCCTCACCGAACTCCTCCCATACCCGGGTTTTTGCTTCAGCAACCACCCGAGCTGCACTCCGCTTGGCCTGCCGGTACACCTCAGCTGCTTCGGGAGTCCCACAAGCCAACCAAGCTTGATAGGACTCCTTCTTCAGCTTAATGGCCCCCCTCACCACTGGTGTCCACCACTTGGTTCGGGGGTTGCCACCACGAGATGCACCGACCACCTTGCGGCCGCAGCTCTGGGCCGCCGCTTCAACAACAGAGGTGGAGAACATGGCCCATTCAGACTCCATGTCTCCAGACTCCCTCGGAATGTGGTTGAAGTTCTTCCGGAGGTGGGAGTTGAAGACCTCCCGGACAGGGGCCTCAGCCAGACGCTCCCAGCACACCCTCACTATACGTTTGGGTCTACCAGGTCTGAATGGCTTCCTCCCCTGCCATCGGATCCAACTCACCACCAGGTGGTGATCAGTTGACAGCTCTGCACCTCTCTTTACTCGGGTGTCCAAGACATACGGTCGCAGGTCTGATGATACGATAACAAAATCGATCATCGACCTGCGGCCTAGGGTGTCCTGGTGCCAGGTGCACATATGGACACCCTTATGCTTGAACATGGTGTTCGTTATGGACAGACTGTGGTTAGCACAGAAGTCCAATAACTGAACACCACTCGGGTTCAGATCGGGCAGGCCGTTCCTCCCAATCACCCCCCTCCAGGTTTCACTGTCGTTGCCCACGTGCGCATTGAAGTCCCCCAGTAGGACAATGGAGTCTCCAGGAGGAGCACCCTCCAGCACCCCAGTCACAGACTCCAAAAAGGGTGGGTACTCTGAAACATCATTTGGTGCATAGGCACAAATGATGGTCAGGACCCGTTTCCCAACCCGAAGGCGCAGGGAAGCAACCCTTTCGTCCACCGGGGAAAACTCCAATATAGAGGCAGCAAGGTGGGGCGATACAAGAATACCTACCCCTGCTCGTCGCCTCTCGCCCGGGGCAACTCCAGAAAAGGCCAAGCTCCAGCCCCTCTCCAGGAGACTGGTTCCGGAACCGGAGCTGTGTGTTGAGGTGAGGCCGACTATATCTAGCCGGTATCGCTCAATCTCGTACACCAGCTCAGGCTCCTTCCCCACCAGAGAGGTGACATTCCACGTACCAAAAGCCAGTTTAGAAAGCTTGGGATCAGTCCGCCAAGGTCTCCGCCTTTGACTGCCACCTAATCCACATAGCACCGGACTTCCATGATCCCTCCTGCAGGTGGTGAACCTACTGGAGCGCGGACCCATGTAACTCCTTCGGGCTGAGCCCGGCCGGGTCCCATGGGTGGAAACCTGGCCACCAGACGCTAGCCTTCGAGCCCCTCCCCCAGGCCTGGCTCCAGGGTGGGGCCCCGGTAACCCCATACCGGGCGGGGTACACTGAATCCTTGATATACAATTTATCATGAGAGTCTGTTGGATCGTTCTTAGTCTGGCCCTTCACCCAGGACCAGTTTGTCTTGGGAGACCCTATCAGAGGCAAATTGCCCCGGACAACATAGCTCCTGGGATCACTGGGGCACGCAAACCCCCCCACCACGATAAGGTCACGATCCATGAGGGTTTTTTTTTTTTTTTTTTTTTTTTTTTTTTTCTCATAAATTTGATACTTTTTTCTCAGTGATTTTTCTCATAAAGTAGCAACATATTTCTCAAAAAACTGCAGCTTTTTTTTGCAGTTTTGCATGTTTTATCTGATAAATTTATGACTTTTTTCTTTGTAATTTTTCAACTTTTCTCCTAAATTTGTGACTTTTTTCTCTCAATAATTTGCAATTTTTCCTGATAAATTTCTGCTTTTTTCTTGTATTTGTGCATTTTTTTCCATAAATTTGTCACTTTTTCTTGTAAATTTTCAGTTTTTATCTAATAAATTTGTGATTTTTTTCTCTCAATAATTAGCCATTTTTCCTAAAAAATGTCTATTTTTTCTTGTATTTTACAAATTTTTTTGTAAATTTGTGACTTTTTTGGTAAACCAACTTTTATCATGTAAATTTACAACTTTTTTCTTTTAAATTTGAGACTTTATTTGTAAATCTGCAGTGTTCACATGGATGCTGGTTACACTTTTAGTCTGTGTAAGGTCTTAATTTTCTTATGTTCATCTAACTAACTACTACTACTAACTAACCTGCACTTATATAGCGCTTTTCTAGTCACAGAGACCACTCAAAGCGCTTTCACTAATACTAACCCTCTATTCTAGGGGCCTATAGGAAACGGATATCTAGGGACAATTTAGAACAGCCATTTAACCTAATATGCATGTCTTTGGATTGTGGGAGGAAACCGAAGCCCCCGGAGTAAACCCACGCAGCACAGGGAGAACATGCAAACTCCATACAGAAAGGTTCCAACCCCTGCCAACCTGGGGATTCGAACCAGGAACCTTCTAGCTGTAAGGCAACAGTGCTAACCACTGCACCACCGTGCTGCCCTTTATCTAGACAATAACCAGTGACAAGTTAATTTTCTAATGTTTTTATTGGGAGGGGTGAGATTTTTTCCCCCCATTTTAAAGGTTCTGAACTCCTTCCTTATTACAAAAACAGGGATCCCCAAACACAATCTTGCACAGGACACCCAAAAAGCTAGAAACAGTCCTGCACCCATTCACACGTCACAGAGGAGGAATGAACAGTGAGCATGAGAGGCTGCGAATCACTGATGTCTTTTATTCACCTGTGAGGATGGAAAAAAGTTGAATCCATTCTTTTTATAACTTTAGTTAACCACGAAGAATTATAGTTGAAGTCTATCATGCAAGCTCGGATTGCAGAATCAGTATTTTTACTGCATCTATCTGGATCTCAACATAGTACTAATGAAGGTTTTCACTGGGAGAGCATCAAAATGATTTAGGGGCTGATATGACCTGTTAGATTAAAACCTCAGATATCCTGGTCGTTTATTTTTTTGGAAGGAAGAAGATTTCTAGTTTGTCTCCTTCCACTGTAAGTCAAAGTATCGATCCACCTCTTTTATGGCCTCCTTTCTTCTCCTACCTGGAATTTATCCTCTTTGAACTGCAGCAGGTCCGGACGGTCAGAGCGGAGCAAGAACATGCGGCTGCTGGTGTATGGGTTGGTGTAGGTGATTTTCTTGGAGCTGCCACGCCCACCGCCGACTGGGACACACACTTCAAATGCCTGGAAATAAGACATGATGGTGAATCAGACTATACTGCCTAGAAGAGATATGATTACAAATGACAGCCTGTTGTAAAGGCAGAACTCTGGGCTGTAGGACACTTTTTAATTAAACATAAATAAAAAATTATTAGTCAATGCACCTAACTGAACTGTACTCACCACCCTGACTCCCACCCTTTGCACTGCAACTTTCAGCTTCTTCCCTCCAGACGGAGGTTTGCTGTCCCAAAAAGTAGAACCCAGCGCTACAAAAACAGCTTTGTCCCTGCTGCTGTCAAAGAGTTGAACAAGCTATAAAAATTATATTGTACATATTTTATATTTACCTATTTTGTAAGATGTGTGACTGGGTTTGTGTCTATGTTGAATATAATTGTGGCTTGTAAATATGGATGTCACCAACTGCAAAACAAATCTACCTACGGGTACAAATAAAGTAACCTGAACCCTGAACCTGAACCTGTACTGTACTGCTTGGTAGAAATGAGGCTTAAGTGTCACCAATGGCAGACAACTCACCACTAACCGTAAAAGAAGACTGGCCAAGTGCTAAAGGAGACATTGATTGCCCTTTTCCCCACAGGATTTAATGAAGTGTCTGACATCCTTCGGTCAAAATACATCAAGTTTAAATTATTTCAGCACCTTTTTTCAGTGCATATTTCTTTAAAAGCTCATGAGCACCAGTTCACTCCACCCTCACTCTTTTTTTAACCGTGAGAAGTTTGGCTGAGGTGGGCCAGAACCACTTTGAGCCGTTGGCTCTGGATGGTGAAGACGGACTGAGCTAACTAACAAAACTAACAGCTGAGTGTGAATATGTAAAAGCATAAATAAAGTGTTATTGGTGGTCAAAAGGATGTACAAAAACCAGTGAAATACCCCTGAATGAATGAATGGCTAACTCTACTAATGCTAGGTGGACTAATCTATCACCCTCTCACCACTGAAGCGAACTCCAAGGTAGACAGACCGATCTTACTAGCTAGCCAAGATGCTATCCGGCTGATGTGCGGACCTGTTACATTGAAAAATGCAACAAAATATGCCAGAATGACAGATATATTATCGACTGTAGATTAACCAGTTGGGAACACAAATGCCTAGTGAGAGTAGATAGATATACAGAAATAAGCTTTCAGACCCGACCGTGTTTTGACAGCTAACCTAGCACTAGCTGGATCTTCCATCGGCTTCTCCCTGCCAAAGCGATCTCTGAGGTGGCAGACAGCCTGACCTCAGCTGGCTGGCCAAGATGCTAGCCATCTGTTATGCCCACCTATTGTGTCCAAAACAAAATAAAGTAAGTCAGAACGACATAAGATGTATTATCGACTGTGGATTAAGGAACCAGGTGGAACAGTGCCGTCTTGGCTGTTTTCAAACTACAGTTGGCGAGCTGCAGTCACGAGTTCCATTAGCATAAATTAACACCTCAACGACCCTCCATGGCTTTCCAAACTTCAAGGAGACACGGGTCTGATTGTCCACAGATAACAGTGGATTTCTCCTGTGTATCAAGCTTCATGTCCTCACATCACTGGTGATACCGGCTGCTACTGATAAGTTGAGAATCACTGACATTTTCAAAAGGCTCTTAATTTTGTCGCCCCACGTCAAACTCAGTGCAGATCAGTGGTGGACAGGAGTACACAACCGATCTACTGTGTATAGTTAAATGGTTGTAGATCTTTGTCCTCCATTTTAATGGAGAGGGTTGCATAGGCCTGATTAATTTTTTCCTCATATTGGCACTGAATAGCTTTCATATTTACAAGAAGAGTTTGTGTGCATGCACTTGTCAGAGTCTGGATATGGCTGTGCTCATGTCCTCGCTTTATGTTATCTGTTTCTCTGTAATCTTCAGGGCATGAGTTCAGCCATGCCCTCACCCTCTGTTTGTTATGTTCATCTGTGTTTTATTTTCATCCCTGCTATTGCCTCAGTTTGTTTTTCACTTGGTCCTCATTATTATTATCATTATTCTCTTGGTCTGGTCTCCCCTGGTTCCTCTCTTCATGTTTTGCCCTTCCTCTGTCTGTGATTATCTGTGTAGCCCTGCCTGTCCTGTTTTCTGTGTCTGTGATCAATCAATGTCATCTCTGTTTCTCCCTGATTGTATCCACCTGTTATGTATTGTGTTGGTTATTCCTGTGTCTATTAATGTCAGTGTCAATCGGTGTCCTGCATGGGTGTTGTAGTCATACGTGTGTGAACAACATGCTTCTTGCCTGTCTGTAATCCAGCCTAGTCCTGCCAAGTTTATGTGACTTTTTGTTGCAGCTCCCGAGCTGTTTATTGTTCTGTGTTTTTTCCAAGCTGCGCCTGTTCGGCCAGTTCTAAATAAATCATTGTGAACTTAAGTACTGCATTTGGGTCCAGTTCTCTACAAACCGTGACAGAGCTTAAACTTTTATTTGGTGAGGCCATATGTTTATGGATCATGTTTCGTGTCCAGTGCCACACAAAGCAGGCTACACTTCATTTTGGAGGGGGCTGTCATGGAAAAGAAGAGGAGCAAAGGATATGTTAATGCGGTGTAAACCAGGATACACAAACGAGCACAGAGCGTTGCTGAACAGGGAGATTGCCTCGTGCCAGCTCCACAGCAGCCAGAGATGGTCAGAGCTGCTGCAGGCTCCGTGGGAATGACTGAAAAAATGCTATTAAAAGAAACCTCTCACTCTCAGCTGCTGTGATTTTTGTGTAATTGTGGCACACAGTTGTCTGCTGCAGCTTTGAAATGAATATATTAATCTGTCAGAATGACAGTCATCTGATTCATTTCCTCTGTTGTTGTGTTGTGATGTAGTGATGGTGACAATTCCGTGTTGTCCTAATCAAATGTCTGACGAGCTGAGGTGAGCTGAGGTGGGCAGTGACCCACGCTGCTTGAAGGTTCATTTAGCCCACATCAAGTACCATGGGTAGCCTATTCAGACAACAGAGGGAACCCAGATCGTACTGGGTTTGCCTGGATTGCTGGGTTACTCTGAAAGGGGTTATTGAGGGCAGAAATCCAAATGTATAAATTTTTATTAATTCTCTAGTAAATCAATTACTTGCTGACATGGAAAGTGAAAGAATATTAGCTGCGTACCCACCACCACGAAAAAAGGGCTAGGAGACTGGACTTCGTGGGGGTGAGACAGCCTAGAACCAACAGGGACATCTATTATAGTGACTGGAATTTAAGGAAAATAGCCATAAAAACTGTGGTCTCCAAGCTAAATTTGTAGCAGGCTAGCAGCCATAGTAGCGCTGCCAGTGTGGGTTTGGACATTCACAAGGATCCTCCCACCTTCATTAAAATGGATGGAGATGAAGATGAGTGGGTGGTATCATTCAAGTGAGCTCCAGTTCTCACCAGACAGCCGGAGCAAAATCAAAAGCACGTTTACAGAGAGGTGATGAGACAAAGGTTGACCTTAACAAAGTGACAGGGTTGTGTTTTTTCAGAGTTTTCTCACTGGTAGCCACTCCAGCTACCCACTTACAGTGGTGTGAAAAAGTATTTGCCCCCTTCCTGATTTCTCATTTTTGTTGTATGTTTGTTACACTTAAATGTTTCAGATCATCAAACAAATTTAAATATCAGACAAAGATAACACAAGTAAACACAAAATGCAGTTTTTAAATGAAGGTGTTTATTATGAAGGGTAAAAAAAAATCCAAACCTACATGGCCCTTTGTGAAGAAGTGCCCCCCCCCCCCACGTTAAAACATAACTGTGGTTTATCACATCTTTGGAAAGCTGAGTTCAATTTCTCTAGCCACACCCAGGCCTGATTACTACCACACTTGTTCTCAATCAAGAAATCACTTAAATAGGACGTGCCTGACAAAGTAAAGTAATCCAAAAGATCCTCAAAAGCTAGACATCATGCTGGAAATTCAGGAACAAATGAGAAACAAAGCAATTGCGATCTATCAGCCTGGAAAAGGTTATAAAGCCATTTCTAAAGCTTTGGGACTCCAGTGAACCACAGTGAGAGCCACTATCCACAAGTGGCAAAAACATGGAACAGTGGTGAACCTTCCCAGGAGTGGCCGGCTGACCAAAATTACCCCAAGAGCGCAGCGATGACTCGTCCAAGAGATCACAAAAGACCCCACAACAACATCCAAAGAACTGCAGGCTTCACTTGCCTCAGTTAAGGTCAGTGTTCATGACTCCACCATAAGAAAGCGGCTGGGCAAAAATGGCCTGCATGGCAGAGTTCCAAGACCAAAACCACTGCTGAGCAAAAAGAACAAAGGCCCGTCTAAGTTTTGCCAGAAAACATCTTGATGATCCCCAAGACTTTTGGGAAAATACTCTGTGGACTAACGAGGCAAAAGAACTTTTTGGAAGGTGTGTGTCCCATTACATTCCGCGTAAAAGTAACACAGCATTTCAGAAAAGGAACATCATACCAACAGTAAAATACGGTGGTGGTAGTGTGATGGTCTGGGGCTGTTTTGTTGCTTCAGTACCTAGAAGACTTGCTGTGGTAAATGGAACCATGAATTCTGCTGTCTACCAAAAAATCCTGAAGGAGAATATCAGGCCATCTGTTCGTGACCTCAAGCTGAAGCGCACTTGGATACCGCAGCAGGACAATGAGTCAAAACACACCAGCAAGTCCACCTCTGAATGGCTTAAGAAAAACAAAATGAAGACTTTGGAGTGGCCTAGTTAAAGACCTGACCTGAATCCGATTGAGATGGTGTGGCATAACCTTAAAAAAGCAGTTCATGCTCGAAAACCCTCCAATGTGGCTGAATTACAACAGTTCTGCAAAGATGAGTGGGCCAAAATTCCTCCACAGCACTTTAAAAGACTCATTGCCAGTTATTGCAAACGCTTGATTGCAGTTGTTGCTGCTAAGGGTGGCCCTACTAGTTTTTAGGTTTAGGGGGCAATCACGTTTTCACACAGAGATGAGATGATGAGATGAGATTCAACTTTATTGTCATTACACATGTATGAATACAAGGTAACGAAACGTGACTTGGCATTTGGACACGCTCTGCAGAGCGCATCCAAGGCCGGGGCAGCCGCTAGGCGCCAGTCATAAAGAAGAAAGGAAAAAAAAAGAAAAAGAGAATGGGTATGACACAGTAGGCAAGAGAAAAAAACATGTTTTATCAGAATGACGCTCGGCAAGTGAACGAAATTTTGACTGCAGGCAAAAAAACCCTCAATGCACATTTAGCAGACATTTAGCAGGAGATCACACACAAAAGTTGAGAGGCAGTGTATTGTATGCATGTAATGTTGTATGCATTGTGTAGTGTAAATGTAACAGTTGTTAGTGAGCAGCAGAGGGCGCCTCCTGGCAGTGGATAGATGTTATAATCATGTGACTTATAAACAAGTCCAGAGTCCAGAGTCCAGAGTCTATCTCTCTTGCTCTCTCTCTTGCTTGCAGAAGGCACATGGGCATTGTCCTTGAGGGTCCAATCCGCTGATACGACAACAACTGATTGTCGATTGTTTGGGTAGACATAAGAGCCGGTCCTTCCGCTTATCTCAATCAGGAGGAATGTAAACACGGGGCAAACAAGGTCAAATCAAATCAAAACAGCACAGTGCACTCAGAGAATAGAATTTGTCCTCACCCGTGTAATTCTGTGCTTCCATTATATGTGCAGGCTTAAACTGTTTTTCCATGGAGAGCACAGGGCTCCAGATTTATTCCTCCACTGAATCACTGTCATTCAGTTCACCGTTTGCCGCTACTCGTGCCCTCCCCAACTGGTCGAATTTGATGAAGGAACTTGCCGAGTCCGCTTTGATCAGCTCTCTCACCTTCCTTCAATTTCTGATGCATCAGGGAACTCCACAGCCAAAAATAGAAGTCCTGAGATCATAACCAATAATGTTTCCACAGACGCATGAATTCCAATGTCCATGAGTCTCCTCATAGGTTTCAATTCTTGGGCTCCCCCTTGGCCCAATTCTTGTTGAAAAATAGTGACAATAGCACATTTAAGCCGCTTCCAAATCCATAATTTCCGTTTAGATTAAGATTCAGCAGAAGAAGAGCGACTAAACACAGACAAAAACGCAACATTGCAAAAGCTGGGAATAGATCAGGAAGGCAGGAGAGGAGGGAAGAAAAATGCGACTGCTCTCTCTCAAGGCAAGAAGGAAATGGCCATTTAGGTTTGGATTTTTTTCCCCTTAATATAAACCCCTTCAGTTAAAAACTGCATTTTGTGTTTACTTGTGTTATCTTTGTCTAATATTTAAATTTGTTTGATGATCTGAAACATTTAAGTGTGACATACAAAAAAATGAGAAATCAGGAAGGGGGAAAACACTTTTTCACACTGCTGCAGATGTGCAAAAACACTGAGAAAGTGACATATTCATCATCAGTCATGAGGACATCGTTAACACACACACACACAAAAGCCCACCTTGGACAGGATGGGACGGTGGACACTGAGACAGAGCAGCCAGGCTGTGATCAGTCGATGTTGTTCCACGTCCACCGCGTTCATGTATAAGAAGCGGCTGCCTGCCTGCCACGGCTGCACCTTCAACTGGAGCTCCTGCACCGCTGCGGGGGGCAAGGCAAACACACCCGAAGGATCCACCTACAGAGACAATACAAAGGCATGAGAAGATTGGGTTTGAGAATCGAGTGAAAAGATGTTGCTGATTGGGTGGGATGTGACGAGGAAGGCATTGACCAAGAGACAGAAAAAAAGAGTGTGAAAGAAGACAGAATTAGAGAGAAAATGTGTTTAGCAGAGTCAAAGGAATGCGCAGGAGGTGAAAAGATTACAGTGAGAAAAGGGCGGATGAGTTTTGGTGAAAAGGGCAAAGAAAATGGGTGGGGGGCAGACAATGGCAATGAGAGGAGTGCAGGCAGAAAAGTGGCAGAAGTAAGGATGTGAGAATGAGATTTACTGTGCAGCTCCTTTTCAATCTGTCGAGAAAAGCAAAGCCATTCTCTGACGCTGAGCTTTATCCCGCTTTGTAAGACTCCTCCGATGCATTCCACTGTGAGCTAACCTGCCGAGAGTCAGATCAAAGCAGACACCGATGCATATGGCCAAATCTTCTAAAAATACAGCTGTCCCTTTATTCTAGCCAGAAACAGTTTCCTTCCAGTGAAATGCGTTTGGGTCATACTTTCTGCACCCATGGCGGCCATGACAGTGGCTTTTTATTTAAACATAGGTAGGTAATATGAAATGCCCTTCAGTGGCACCTCTGAGTGAGGAGCATTGTTAAACTCGCACTACTCTAGTACTCAGTTATGAATAAGAAACCATCTATTAAAAAATAAAGGCCAAGGTGATGTGCCCGGAACATATTTTTTCCACACATCCAGAAACCATAAATCCATCAGTAATTTCTCCAGTTTGTGTCAAAATCTGCGCCAACGTAATCTGACATGATTACGTAATGTAATGAGGGAGCCTAATGACACGAAAAAGAACCATTATGCTGTCAATCCAAAGTTCTTGATAATGACTTCAAACTTAACCTGCGGGTGTTATAACAGTCGGTCTCCGCTGCCTCTCCATAGTTTCCTTCCTCTAAGAGAAAAATAAGCGTGGAAACATTTTGAATACAGGCTTTGTAAAATGCCCATAATTAAATGCGTTTGTCAAGAACAAAGCACTCAGCTGCTCATTAGATAGGTAATTTAAGATAGGATTTGAATTGTTTTGAATCCAGCTATTTTTCTGATGTCCTTTCACATTTTTACCCAGTTAATAATAAAGAAACAATGGGAGGTGGTGGTGGGGGTGAGGTACTAGAAATAAATATAGAAATTAACTGCACCGACACCAAACAATACAAAGGATTGAAGAGGCTCATTCAAACCTAAACAGTCTGATTTTCACTTATTAAAAGAAAACTCATTAAAACTAGGGGTAAATGTGTTCCTTTTTTGTTTTTAAATAACTTCTTTCCTCTGATCCCTTTAACTGCCCAGAATAAATGGGCGGGCCACACACCTCCAATGGCACAGTGCAGCAACTGCACATGTCAACTTATTGACGTCCCCCGGCTATACTGAGAATCTGTATAATCTCTATTGATCTGACAGTTTAGAAGGTGGCAGACATGCGCCAAAGGAATCATGACTGACATGGAATATAGCAAAGAAGGAGAAATCCTCATTATTCTTCTTCCTTTTTCCGCTTTGAGCTCACACACCAATGTGTACGCCTTCACGATCGGTCATCGCGGCAGCGATGATGACGGAAACTGCATGAAACGGGAAAAATAGCCGCGTAATCATGGATCCTGGACTACCTCACGAACCGGCCTCAGTTTGTGAGAACCCGGGACTGTGTGTCCGACACGATCATCAGTAGCACGGGGGCCCCCCAGGGAACGGTGCTGGCTCCCTTCCTGTTCACTCTTTATACTGCGGACTTCTCACACAACACAACACACTGCCATCTACAGAAGTTCTCTGATGACTCTGCGATCGTTGGCCTCATCTCCAATGGAGATGAAGCTGAGTACAGAGGGCTTATCCAGGACTTCGTGGACTGGTGCCATCGGAACTGCCTCCAGATCAACGCGAGGAAAACTAAGGAGCTGGTGGTGGACTGCCGCAGGCATGGGCAGCCCCTCACAGTACCAGTAAATATACAGGGAACAGACATCGAGATGGTGACATCCTATAAGTACCTGGGTATTCATCTGAACAATAAACTAGACTGGTCACACAATACTGATGCACTCTACAAGAAGGGACAGCGCAGGCTGTTCCTGCTGAGGAGACTCAGGTCTTTTGGTGTACAAGGGGCGCTGCTGAAGTCATTCTATGACACGGTGGTGGCATCAGCCATCACTTTTGGAGTGGTCTGCTGGGGCAGTGGCATTACTGCAGCCGATAGGAAGAGACTGAACAAACTGATTAAGAAAGCTAGCTCTGTCCTGGGGCAGCGCCTTGATCCGATGGAGGAGATAGGAGAGAGAAGGACGGTGGCTAAACTGTCATCTCTGCTGGAGTCCGAGTTCCACCCTATGCAGGACATACTGAATGCACTGAGGAGCTCATTTAGCAGCAGACTACATCATCCCAGGTGCACAACCGAGAGGTTTCGTAGGTCCTTCCTACCAACGGCTGTCAGACTGTACAACCTAAGCAGGGCTGCTCGCAGAGATAGCAAAAAGACGTAACAAACTAATAGTTTTTTGAATGCAAAAGATGCAATAGACTTACACAATGGTCCTCTCCGGCATACAACTAGGAACATACCGGTCGCTATGGAGGGTGAGAATATGTATGGGCACATAATCATACCATGTAGGATAACTAAGTAGACGGTTATGCTGTTTCATTCCATCTAGCAACAATGCTCTGCACTGTGTGTGTTTATATATTTGCATATTTATTCCATCTAGCTACAATGCTCCGTACTGTGGGTGTTTATATATTTATATATCTACATATTATTCCATCTAGCTACATTGCTCCGCACTGTGTGTGTTTATATACTTGCATATTTATTCCACCTAGCTGCAATGCTCCGTACTGTGGGTGTTTATATATTTACATATTTATTCCATCTAGCTACAATGCTCTGCACTGTGTGTTCATATATTCATAGATTTATTCCATCCAGCTACAATGCTCTGCACTGTGTGTCTGTGTGTGTGTGTATATATATATATTTTATAGTAATACGTACATATGTTTATTAGCTGCTCTTGCTTGCTTGTTTTTTTTTTTTTTCTTGCCTTCTGATTGTTGCTCTGAGTGTTGCTATCCCTGTGCTGTTGCAATCCTGGAATTTCCCCGTTGTGGGACTAATAAAGGCTTATCTTATCTTATCTTATCTTAATACAAACGAAATTCACGTGGGATAGTCATAAGAGTTTGTAGATGTGGTACACAGGTGTAAATTACTAAGTAAACGTGTTACATCGATGTCGATGTAACAAAAAACTGAGCTCCCCGTACCAAGATGGCGGCGCTGACGAGCGGCATGGATTCCCACAGGAATATTGCACCAAACAGAAAAAATAGCCTCATAATACAAACGAAATTCATGTGGGGTAATCATAAGAGTTTGTAGAAGTGGTACACGGTGTAAATGGCTGAGCAAACACAGAAACATTGGCTAAGATGGATGAAAACGGACCGGTCACGTGGAAGGGCGAGCCCCCCTCCCTGTAACAAGTAAGACAGGAATATGTTTTTCTGACATTTTATTGATTTTCTGGTTCATATACTTTGAAGATTAGATAAAAACATACCCCTGTAGACAAATCGGCGTCAAAAAAACGGACCATTCTTTATGTAAATGTGTCCAAAGTCCACTTTTGACTGAGTTATGTAATTTATATAGCTCCCGCGACATTATGCAAATTATATGCATAAATTTATTCCTATCTGAAACTTTGGATCATATTCTACATCTTTCTAATTGACAGTAAGCCATTATCTCTTGTAACTTTTAAGTTATAGCCTTGGAAATCTGAACTATTTTACTGACAAATTTTTTTTTACCACTCTTGACCACTGGGGGGGGCCTTGAGTTGCCGTTCGTTGCCCCAGGCGCCATATGGCAAATTTGGCAGTTAAAGGGTTAAATTTTCAAACGTATATTAAAGAGATACTACAATACATATGGTTGTCATCAGTAGGCAATTTGGTATTTTTTAACGAGGGAGATGGGGGTTATTCCAAACCAGTTTAGGGTACAAATGTATAAGTGGAAATTAGATACAAATTTGCAAGAATTAAGGTACAAAAACTATGATAAAAGATGCCACTCTAAATTTTTAAAAGTTGCAAATTACAATTTAATTACACAGAATAAAAATTTAACCAGCATCCAGATGAGCACTGCAAATGTACAGTAGTGTGAAAAAGTGTTTGCCCCCTCCCTGATTTCTCATTTTATTGTATGTCACACTTAAATGTTTCAGAACATCAAAAAAAATTAAATATTAACCAAAGAAAACACAAACACAAAATGAAGGTGTTTATTATTAAAGGTGGAAAAAAATCCAAACCTACATGACCCTGTGTGAAAAAGTGATTGCCCCCTAAACCTAATAACTGGTTGGGCCACCCTTAGCAGCAACAACTGCAATCAAGCATTTGCAATAACTGGCAATGAGTCTTTTACAGCGCAGTGGAGAATTTTGGTCCACTCATCTTTGCAGAACTGTTGTAATTCAGCCACACTGGAGGGTTTTCGAGCATGAATGACCTTTTTAAGGTCATGCCACAGCATCTCAATCGGATTCAAGTCAGAACTTTGACTAGGCCACGCCAAAGTCTTCATTTTGTTTTTCTTAATCCATTCAGAGGTGGACTTGCTGGTGTGTTTTGGATCATTATCCTGCTGCAGAACCCAAGTGTGCTTCAGCTTGAGGTCACGAACAGATGGCTGGACATTCTCTTTCAGGATTTTTTGGTAGACAGCAGAATTCATGGTTCCATTTACCACAGCAAGTCTTCCAGGTCCTGAAGCAGCAAAACAGCCCCAGATCATCACACTACCACCACCATATTTCACTGTTGGTATGATGTTCCTTTTCTGAAATGCTGTGTTACTTTTACGCCAGATGTAACGGGACACACACCTTCCAAAAAGTTCAGCTTTTGTCTCGTCAATCCACAGAGTGTTTTCCCCAAAATCTTGGGGATCATCAAGATGTTTTCTGGCAAAACTGAGATGAGCCTTTATGTTCTTTTTGCACAGCAGTTGTTTTTGTCTTGGAACTCTGCCATGCAGGCCAGGTTGTGGGGTCTTTTGTGACCTCTTGGATAAGTCATTGCTGCGCTCTTGGGGTAATTTTGGTTGGCCAGCCACTCCTGGGAAGGTTCACCACTGTTCCATGTTTTCGCCATTTGTGGATAATGGCTCTCACTGTGGTTCACTGGAGTCCCAAAGCTTTAGAAATGGCTTTATAACCTTTTGCAGACTGATAGATCTCAAATTGTTTCTCATTTGTTCCTGAATTTCTTTGGATAGCAACATAATGTCTAGCTTTTGAGGATCTTTTGGTCTACTTCACTTTGTTAGGCAGGTCCTATTTAAGTGATTTTTTTTTAATTGAAAACAGGTGTGGCTAGAGAAATTTAACTCAGCTTTCCAAAGATGCGATAAACCACAGTTAATTTATGTTTTAACGGGGGGGGGGGGGGGATCACTTTTTCACACAGGGCCATGTAGGTTTGGATTTTTTTTTACCCTTAATAATAAACACCTTCATTTAAAAAATGCATTTTGTGTTTACGTGTGTTATCTTTGTCTGATATTTAAATTTGTTTGATGATCTAAAACATTTAAGTGTGACAAACATACAAAAAAATGAGAAATCAGGAAGGGGGAAAACACTTTTTCACACCACTGTATGAGAAAAAAGTTGCAAATTTACAGGAAAAAACTGCAAATCTTTGAGAAAAAAGTTGTAAATTTATAAGAAAAAAGTTGCACATTTATAAGAACAAAAAGTGAATATTTACAGGAAAAAAGTTGCAAATTTATGAGAAAAATGTCAACTTTTTGAGAAAGTTGCAAATCTATGAGGAAAAAGTTGAAAATTTACAGGAAAAAATGCAAATTTAGAAGAAAAAATTGCAAATTTTTGACAAAAAAGTTGCAATCTTGAGGAAAAAGTTGAATTTGTTTGATTAAAAAGTTAAAAAATTTTGAGAAAAAGCTGCAGATTTATGAAAAAAAGTTGAAAATTTAGAGGAAACAATTTGCAAATTTATAAGAAAAAATGTGCAAATTTATGAGTGAAAACACAAATTTTTAAGAAAAAGTTGCAAATCTATGAAGAAAAAAATTGAAAATTTAGGGGAAAAACTGCTAATTTAGAAGAAAAAATTGCAAATTTATGAGAAAAAAGTTGAATTTGATTAAAAAGTCACAAATTTATGAGAAAAAACCTGCAGATTTATTAGAAAACTCACAAATTTTTAAGAAAAAAGTTGCAAATCTATGAGGAAAAAAGTTAAAAATATATAGGAAAAAAGTTGCAAATTTACAAGAAAAAAATTACAAATTTATTAGAAAAAAATCAAAAAAATTTAAGAAAAAAGCTACAAATTTATGAGAAAAAAGCACACGTTTGAGAAAAAAACAAATCTACAAGAAAAAATAGCAGATTTATGATGAAAAACGTTGAACATTTATGAGTTTTATTTTTTTGCATTTCTACTTAGAATTGGTCATTCAAAGTCATGCTATTCAGTTATGTAACATGATATAGAAGGATTCATGATGATACTGGAGGGACAGTCCTCTCTTTTTTTACGTTGGGAGGGACTTACACCTATGAATGGGGATGGCAGGTTAACAAGGGGGATGCTTTTGGGTCATTTTGCGAACACAGGGCACAGCATCCCCCCTCATATCACCTACTGGTTGTCAAGTCAATTTTAAAGCTGCTTTTGCATCAGAGTGTCAGCCCCTCCTCAAAAACAGCAGTCTGGTCACATCACCTGAGGCAACGATAGATCACTGGCAGCAGTTTATCATCTGAAGAGGAGGAAAATAAACATCTGTACCCATATGAGAGACTCCAGCCTTATAATTATGAATCTGTTAGACATCATAGAGACTGGGAGCAGAGGAGGATCAGGAGAAATAACAGCCACCAGCCAGAAATGAATCTGTGAGGTAAACCAGTGGAGAACCACACAGCTATTATGGTGAGTTGTTTAGCTTATGATTATTGTTGGCTTATGATAGTTACTGTTGTTATTGTTGTTTACTCTGTTATTAATGAGCCTGGTGATTATCAATAACTTTACTTACATGGTATTACTGAGCTAGGGGAAATTCCTGATAACATGCACATAATAATTACATTATCTGTAGTTCAAGAACACACAATCCCTCCTTTACCCTTACCAATCTCCAGTGTTCTGTCTGCCCATGGATAAAACCTTAGAGTCCGTTAGTCATTAGCATCGTTAGCCCCGGCACTCCCGATTCTCGCTGATCTCTGCTTTTGTGTCCAGCAAACATGATACCTCACCTCCAATTTTTTTTAAACTACACAGTAAATAACTACTGATCGCTCTTGCTATTATAGCGGTTGTACAGCCAGCAGATGAAGACGTTTCCTGAAGATTACATAGGGCAATGTATTTTGAAAAAAATAGGAGCAGAGCTGAAAACTGACACTTAAAATCAATTTTTCTGTTGTACCCAAAACTGAACCCATACTAACACGGCATGAGTATTCATTCATTCATCTTCTACACCACTGCTTCTTTGGCTGACAGGCACAGTACACCTTGGACAGTTGGACTGTGGGAGGAAACCAGAGTACCTGGCGAAAACCCATGCAGGCACGGGGAGAACATGCAAACTTGGCAATACAATACCTTGGCATTGTACTAGATCCTCAATTCAAATTTAATCTTCATATAAAGAAAATTTCTAAAACAGTAAAAAAAATCTGAACTGCTTTAAATTAATTAGATATTACATACCATACGAAGCAGCTGTACTGTATATGCATTCTATGGTTTTTTCTCATATATCATACTGTTTGACAGTCTGGGCTCAAGCAGCCCCTTCCACAATAAAACATATAGGTTCATTATATAATCAAACTCTAAAAATCTTGGACAAAAAGCCCATTAGGTGGCATCACTGTTATATTTTTAAAAAATACAATCTATTGAGTTTTGAGAGTTTCATTGACCTCTGTTTTCTGAAATTAATTTTTAAATGTTTCCATAAATCAGCGCCTGAGCCACTTGCTGGTTTCATCCAAAGACAGGACAGCAGCAGAGCCACCAGGAGTTCTGTTAACAATAACTGTAAAATATTCCACCGCAGAACCACATTTGGACAAACAGCTTTCTCTATAAAGGGCAGTCACATCTGGAACACAATGCCAAATGAAATTAAAATAATAACGGACTTTAAAACATTCACTAACAAAGGTTAAAAACTGGCTGAAAAATAAACAAGAATGTACCCATGTATGAAATGATTGTCTGCAGGGTGAGAGTGAATGAAGGGAAGGAATGAATGTGTTTGTTTATAGTGAGTGACGAAGGGAGGGAGGCCTGAAATAGGCAAATGTGAGTCAGGTTTTTATATTGTGTATTTATAATATTTATAATATTTATAATTGTGTATTTATAATGTATTTATAATCTTTTTTGCATTGATGTATGTGGTTATTGTTTATTCTGTTTTCATTTTTTCTTTTCCTTATCCTTTTTTCTTTTTACCTGTTTCTCCTTTCTAAAGCCCATCCAGGGACAAGAGTTGCAAATTAGCTAATAGCTATACACTGTGCAACACATCAGATTGATTGTCATTTGATTAATTGTCTATGTTTATTGCACTGTCCCTGTCAAATAAACAAATAATCTAACTCCACACAGATAGATCCCCGGCTGGCCGGATCTTGGGTTCAAACCTAGGACAGATTTGCTGTGAGGCGACAAAGCTAACAACTCGTCCACTGAGCTGTCCCATATATTATGAAGAAATGTTTAAAAATTTAAACCTGCATTATTCACTTTCATTAGGAAGCATGATAAAATGAATAAACATAAAATTCCCCAAATGAATAAGGCAGATTCAGTGGGAAGTGTACCTCAATCTCCCTGGGGTGCGATGAGAAACACTTGACCTTGCGAATGGCCTGTTTCCCCCTCAGGACCAGTGACTGGCAGCTCCGCTGGCCAGTCACGCAGCTGACATCCACCCGCTCCAGGAAATGCACGTAGACCTGCCAGATCTGGGAGGGCGCTGCCATCCATTTATCACTACAGAGAAAAAAACATCATCAAGAACAATTAGGCTAAGGCCCTCTGGAGAGGCGAGCAGGAGCAGCGTGGGGTTGGAGATGAGGGGGGCTGATCTAAGACAGAGCTGGCATTTTAATAAGCAGAAACATCATCATCATCCTCTCACTGCTGAGATGAAAGGAATTCGGTCTCGGTGGCCCTGGCTGACTCGGAGCGTGGGAGGCGATGCAGTCACCGACTCAGGTCTGCTCTGAGACAACGGCACTCCAGCAGCATTTGGAACAGGACTCAAACGATGTGGGCTTACAAGGTAAGGCGCAGCATCGGTGACGTCTGAACCTTCTGAAGTGAGATTTTCAAATTGCGGTCAACAGTTTTGCAGGCTCTAAAGGAATAGATAGCTCGGTAATGGTGTAAAAGACTTCAAGAACTCTGCACTTACTTTGTGTTATCTAATGTTGAAGAAATGCATACAGAAGTTGAACTAGGCTGATAAACAGGGTTGTTCATGTAATAAGATACCAAATAGTTTTTGTTTTTGTTTACATGCTCAGTCTTAATCATGAACCGACACAGTGTTCAGATTGTGCATTTATTTTACAGAGACTTTGGGTCCGTGTTGTTGAATACCACACGAAGCAGACTGATGTTTTTTTCTTTCAGTGACACCAGAGGGGCACCAACAAGTGTGAATGTTTGTGCTTCATTCTCCACTGCATCAGTTCCTTTTTTCAACCCTCCTACTAACAACGTCACAACTATTTGGCCATTTAAAGAAAGATTTCACTCAGCTACTTTGGCTTTTGTAGAGTTGTAGTCGAGCAGAGACTGTAGCTGCACACAGATGGAGAAAAGTGAACTGTCATAACAACTTAATGTATTAAAATCAAGGGGGAGACAATACTAGATAATCACTAATACGTGCTATAAGTGGACAGCTGGAAATTATAAATAAATGTTAGAACGGATCATTCCTTCTTTCGACTGCTTCCTTCTGGGGTCACCACAGTGTATCATCACCTGATATTGTGATGACGCGCATGTCGATTTGACAAGGATTTTTACGCCAGACAGTCTTCCTGACTGCAACCCCCCCCATTTATATGGGCTTGGGACCAGCACAGGGAGAACACTGGCTTGTGCTTCCCCTGTGGCTGGGGAGCCAACTTTCCTTACCCCACTCTATTATGCTGAGCACCAAGCTAGAATGCAGGAAGTACCATTTTTATGTGGTTTTTGATATGACTGGGCTGGGGTTCGAACTCATGACCTCCTGGGTGTTGGGGCAAATACTGAACAAATCATACTTGTCATAATCTGTCTGATTTTTCTGCCAGTAACAGACAATATTGTGTTAATGCAACATTTGATAGGTGACAATTTATAGGAACAGATGGTCAGTAATGAAGTAGCTCATTCCGACATAATTCAATCACCCCAAGAGTGCTCAGACCTCCTGATGGCTGACCTTGACCTTGAACACAGCCTAGATGCAGACCCAGTAGAGGATCACTGTGAGTGACCTTGGTGACCAAATGCATAGGAGGAATAACAATTCCCTTTAAAAGTAGATGGACTGACAGCCAGATGATGGATGGACACCACGCCATCGCAGTAGCTCCTTTCGGTTTTGCTGGAATGAAGTAAAAAACTGTGCAACATTCACATTGCAAGCCATATTGTTCAATTCTGATTTCTTTCTCAGCTAAGATTCGCCTATCATGACAGTTCACTCGTCATTATTACCAGTGACATTCACCTCACTCCAAAACAGCACGCACGTGCACACCATCAACAACATCAAAAGACATCATATTTGTAAAACTCATTTTCTGTAAACTGAAAGAAGTGAGGTTTTTAGTAAAGAAATGCTTTGGATTTTGCTCTGGCAGACTGTTGTATGCCCGATGAACTTCATAAGATAATCACGTCTAATGTTAGCTAACTTCAACTCGCTTGCTTGTCTTGCCAGACTGCTTCATGCCAAATGTGATAGCTAACTGGTTAACTTAAACTTGCACCTTTGCTAATGTTGCTCTAGCAAAATAAAATATCAAGCAACATATTTCCGCCCTTACTTGATTAGTTGGCAACGCAATTTGTGCTGTGCTAAAAGCTGGTCCTTTGGTGATTCTCTTGATGAATGAACTAGGATAGCATGTACAGTGTGAAGTGTAAATTAGCTGTATCGTCTCTGTTAGCACTATAAGAGGGTGAAACAGACTCTGGACTTCAGCTGAAAATATGTGTTTCATCCTTTCCATATAAATTAGTCCACAGAGAGACATTTGGGGGATGGTCTCATGTTTAAAGTTAAAAATGCTGCATAAAGCACATTTAAATTGCTAAATTGTTACATCCCTGAAGTTTCATTAGAGTCATACGTTATAGTGCTTCACATTAACCAAACCCGCTCCTTACGCCGAAGTGGAGGATGGATTGCGTAATTCCAGGCATTCAGGGCAGCAAACCTCCATCTGATTAGTTAATTGATTCAAGCATCCGTGAACTATTTAATTAGTTCCGAAATTAAATGCTTCTTCAGGCTAGGCTTTGTGTGTGTGTGTGTGTGTGTGTGTGTGTGTGTGTGTGTGTGTGTGTGTGTGTGTGTGTGTGTGTGTTTGTGTGTGTGTGTGTGTGTGTGTGTGTGTGGAGCCGACCACTCAGTAAATAATACATACGTGAAAACCATCACAAAGAACATTTTTATGTGTGGACTGGGACTCCCCGGCACTTTCAAGTACACATCCTGGGGCTCCCCTGGCACCTAGAGAGAAGGTGATTTAAAGGCATAATGCAGTTAAAATGAAATCAGAATCATTTAATACTGCAAGAGGGGGTGTCAAATTCTATTTCACTGAGGGGCAACAAGAGGGTCCCCATGAGCTGAGCATTCATTTTTATTATTATTATTATTATTATTATTATTGTAATTTTAAAAAAATATCTAGCATTCATGTAGAAAAAAAAAGTTTCCAATTTATGAGAGGGAAAAAAATTTGCAAATTACAAGGATATGAAGGTGGGAGTCACAAATTTACAAGAAAAAAACCTGCAGATTTACAAGAAAAAAATGCAAATGTACAGAAAAAAATCACAAATATTTGAGAAAAAAAGTCTCAAATTTATAAGAAAAAAGTTACAAATTTACGAGAAAAAAGTCAAAAGTAGACAAGAAAAAAGCACAGAATTACAAAACAAGAGCACTCTGAGGCGAGTGCAATACCCCCCGCCTCTATTTTCTTTGAAGATCCAAATACTTACCGACAGAGAGCAGTTTTCAACTTTTCAATATGATTACTGTGGCAGAACCAAATTATAATAAACTCATCATCGACAAATATACAACAAAGTATACAACCCATAGTTGTAGGTCAGGATCCCAAGGTGAACCTGTGTAACAAGTTTGGTGACCCTAGAGAGCTTTACATATTCTATAGTAAGAGAACATAGGGAGTGTCAACCTTGACCTTTGAACTTTTGACCACAAACCTGTAGTCAGAGGTCATGGTCTCAGAGTGAACCTGTGTACCAGGTTTGGTGACCCTAGCTTTCTTTGTTATTGAGATATACTTTATAAGGCATTTTGATGTTGACCTTGCGATCCCAAAACCACAGTTACACTTCAGGGTCACAGGGTGAACCTGTGTACCAAGTTTGGTAACTCTAACTTTTCTCGTTATACAGCAATAAGGCATAGGGAACGTTAACTTTGACCTTGGCAGCACAGTGGTACAGTGGTTAGCACTGTTGCTTCACAGCTAGAAGGTTCCAGGTTTGAATCCCCAGGCTGGCAGGGGTGGGAACCTTTCTGTGTGGAGTTGCACAAATGTACGAAAAAAGTCACAAATGTACACGCAAAAGTCACACATTTACAAAAAAAAAAGTCACAAGAAGGGGATAAAAAGGCAGTCTAAAAAGTCCAAATATTAGACTATTGAAAAAAGTTTCAAGTTTTAGGAGACTGGGTGAAAAAGTTGCAAAATTAAAAGACTGCTAAAAAAATATTCTGGAGGGGCCGTTACTGTCTGACACCTGTGCTGGAAGGCATGACTTTAAGGGCAAGGTCTCTGGATAATAAAACAGAATAAAATGGATCCCAACCCAAAAAAAGTTTCCAGTTCATTAACTAACCCCCTGTTGATATTAGTGTGAGTTTCACTCACCAGCATCCTTGTCTGGCAGATGATGTTGGGATCACTGCAGCGCACAGAAATGCAAGTCAGGGCATCTGCTTCTCCTGCTGGTTGATACAGAAACAAGAGACAATTGATGGATCACAACTTCTGAGACTGAACGGTGTTTTCTTAAATTCTGCTATTTCACCTCAGGGATGTGTATTTTTGCCCTCTCTTTTTTATCCTCTATACAAACAGCTTCCAGAGTAATTTTGAAAACAGACATATTAATTAAGTTTTCCAGATGCCTTTATAGCCTGTTAAAAGGATTTAAGGATTGTTAAGGATTTTTTTTCTCGAAATACTGTAAATGTGGTTAAAAGCAAGGACATAAGGGCAGTATCTAGTTTGGGTATCTGGAGTGCCTACCAATGCAAAAAAAAAGTACAAAAGGGAACCCTATCAATTTGTTCGGGGCCACCTTTCTCTCACTAAGTCTCACTCAGTGAGCCGGTTTGATTTGCGTCCGGCTGTGATGTAGCGGATGGAGCTTCTGAATTAACATGCCAACAACACAGCTAGTTTTTTATAGCTTAGCAATGGAACCATGGTTTTTATGGCTACTCTCTCTATAGGGTTCATTTCTGTGCTTATTATACTGTAGGCAACAGTCCTATTCTATCATCCTCCCACACCATACACCCCTGTTCTCAAGGACACTTTATCTGGGATTTCACCTTTTCACCTTCAGCCAGTTTTATGTTGGTTAGCTCAGGGTGTGCCTAACAACCAGAGCTAGCCAGCTAATGTTAGCCTCAACCCCAGATCTCAGAGTAATGGAGGAGGGCGAGTGTGGTGACCTGGGCCCCGTTCGCTTCAGAGAAACGGATACTGAAATGGGTCACTGTGAAGAAGGGTGTTTAATCTGAGTTGCCAATGATGTTTTATTATATACCCTTATATTTTGATCAAAGCATGTCAATGTCAAACATTTCATAATAACTCTGAGAACTGTATCAGTATGTGGAAACAAAATAAAAGAAAACCCTTTAAAGGACTGCAGTTTTGTACATGTTCTTACCCCAAAATATCACTAAACCCAGATTTTCCAAACTTTACGCAAAGTATTGTGAAGTATTTTGAAGACAGACTTGTGGCTTTTGTGAACACCTCACCTGTCTCAAGGACAGCCCTGGTGAGCTGTCTGCCTCAGCTGTTTTATACAAATGTGAACATATGCTGTATACATGCATATGTAATTTTTTCTTACTTTTCATTTCCTGCTTTCCTTCCAAACATTTTTGTTATTACTGTGCTTTGTGATAGAAACTGTAGCCTACAGGAAGATTGTTTCTGTAATACTTTAGCACAAACACAATAATATAAAAGTAGAATACATTATTCATCGCCGTTCGCCCACCTATGCTGTATAAATATGTGATTGTCTTTGTGCATTTCCATAGACATTTATGTTCAAAACTGAAGAGTGAGTCAGTGTACCCACTGATTCCAGCATGAAACCAATACTAAAACAGCAATCATATGCAAATAAGTTAAATGAAAAAATGTGTTATGCAGAAGTAGACCATCTAAACAAAGGTAGGGAGTGATGGGGTGGGGTGGGGGGGTAACATGGACAACCTGCAGGGTCATGCCAGACTGGCAGGCGGATGGCCTTCTTCAGGAAGCAGAGCTCTGGGTGGTAAAGACGGAAAGTCTGGTCAACGACGTGGGGCGTCGGCTCCACATTCACCTGGCAGATGGCCATGGGGTTTCCATCCTCTGCTCTGAATGTGACCTGTGGAGAAGAGGTGAGAAGTCACAGATGTTACTGCAGGTGAGTCACCTGAGTGATGTTGGACATTCTGCGTGGTGGAGAAGGTTCGTATCGCCTGACAAAAAGACTACACTAACTTACACTGTTACTACACTGTAATTTCCCCATTGTGGCACTAATAAAGGTTTATCTTAACCTCTTGCACTCCGGGATACCGCGGGCGGTCGCGTCTCTGCATCCTAGGGCACACTGAAAAAAATAAAGCTGCAGACACAGCCGCGAACAGAAAGCCAAAGGAGTGCTTTGATTGGTTTAGATTTGACTGACTTCTCATTCGACTAATAAGAGCCTTGAATTGGGTTTCTGAAACCTTGAAGAACCAATGACTGAAAACCTAGCAAGAAGGACCCGCCTACCAACGGCTGCGAATGCAGCGAGCCAATTGAAGCAGAGAACTTCGACAATTGAAAGCGTACGTCCCGTGCGTAAAATCTGTTTTGTGTAAGCCACTGGGTGACACACATGCGTTCGCCAGTCTTTTTTTCTTACTACTGTTCTTATTTGTTTTGAAAAATCGTTCGCCAAAACCGCAATCATGGAAGCGCAAAACCGCAATAATGGAATCATGGTTTGACCGGATCGCGTGACCAGAACCACGAGTCCGTAACAAGCGGACCAGCGTCATGTTTGTCTGACAATGAGGAAGAGAAGTTCGCCAGCGACACTGCTGTTGTGGAAAGGTAAGTGTTATAAGCTAAATTATTCTTTATCCCTGAAAATTGTAATCAAAATGACTTTTGACCGATCAGTAAATTACAACTGTGCGTCATCGCAACATGACGGACCATGAACGCCCCCCCCCCCCCCCGCTACTCTTCTGTAGCGGATTGCAGATATATTGCAGATATTATTGCAGATATTTTAGTAACAACTGTGCATAGTAGACCGCGGCGCACCGTCCTCGCGGTCCGTCATGTAGCGATGGGCAATGTCCGTTCTCTGTAGCGGGGGGGGGGGGGTTGTTATCTTCCACATTACAGATATTTTAGTATAATTTTTAGTGCACTGTAGGTTATTTTTTCTTGTAAAAAAAATGCCACACATTTTTTACATGGCATGCTTCTTTGTGTGTGGGGGCTTGTTTGTTCATTCATTCATTCATGAATGAATAAACAACCCCCCCGCCACACACACACACAGCCCTTCACCTTTCATTAGAGCCCAAGATGAAGCTTCTATATTGAATCATTCAAAAGTTACAGACGTTTTTCCAAACTTTGCCATTTGGCACAATTTGGCACAGTTCAAAAACGCCTGGGAACAACCTGAGTAAAAAGCTGTGTAATATATTCATTTTTTGTGGTATTGTTACAAAATTTTGACCTCAGCTGGATAACACTTGGTTCTACATTTCTGTTGCATTTTCCAGCCCGGATCTGACAGCCGTGTGTTATTTGCAAGCATTTGTATAAAAAAAAACACCCAGGCGAAATTTATTTTCTTCAAGTTCAGTATGTTTAGATGACTGTTACTCAGTAGCAGGAGCACTTAGAGAGATTATGACTGTTTTGCCAAAAAATTCGAAGTGTTTTCTTTTAAATGAGACCAACCCCATGAAGATGCTGCAAAGGGTTGAAGAACAGCTTTTGATTTACTTTGGGTATGTTATTTTTAGGCGTTTTTAGGGAACTTGACCAGAGTGCAAGGGGTTAATAAAGGACAGGTAGATTATTAATTAATAGGGCTGCAACTAATGATTATTTTTGTTACAAATCAATATGCTCATTTTTTTTGATTAGTCGACTATTCATTTAAACATTGCTTAATTCCTCAAAAATTTGTGATTTAAAAAAAATCCCTTAAGTTTGTGACTTTTTCAGTGTAAGTAAATTGTGATGTTTAAAAAAACTGTGAGGAAATTTGTAAATTTGTGAGAAAAAAACATAAATTTACTGGAATAATAAAACTGAAAATGTATGCCAAAAATTTCTAACAAATTCGGGGAAAAAAAATTGCAATTTTATGAGGAAAACGCCACAACAAATTTTCACAAAAGTCCTAAAATTTTTGACCAAAAAAAAAAAAATAATCCACAAATTTACTGAAAAAGTTGTCACTTTTTAAAGAATAATGTTACAAATTTATGTGAAAAGTGCTACAAATTTACCAGGGAAAGATTTATTACCTTTTTCTGGTAAATTTAGCACTTTTCACATAAATTTACAAGAGTGATTAGAACAAATTTATTAGAAAAGTAGAAAATTTATGCCAGAAATCTGACAAATTTAGGGGGAAAAGTTGCAGTCTTGTGATAAAAACACTTGCAAATTTACGAGAAAAAAAAAAAAACATCACAAAATCTCTGAAAAAACACAAATTTACTGAAAACTTTGTATTTTTCACAAGAAAAAATGTCTGGAAAAAGTACCAAATTTTCAAAGAAAAATATGACAAGTTTATTAAAAAAGCAAAAAAATTATGCCAAAAATCTCAAAAATTTTGGAAGAAAGTTGTAATTTTATGAGGAAGATCCTCTTCATATTGATGGTGTCAGGCCAGTTTGGACTGGTAATGTTGCCGTTTCACCTTGGTTTTCGGGCTCAGACATTGTTGTGGCTCCATGCGGATTTCGCTGGTCAAAAATCTCTCAAAATGGCTCTTTGTGTAGTAGTGGTTGCCAACCCCTGGACTAATCAATTAATTGACTAATTATTGCAGCACTGGTTTATATTATGAAGCAGTTAAAAAAAAGGCTCTTAAAACAGTTTTAATTACACATTTGTCTCTTTTTTGTAGTTTTGTGCTCAAGTGTCATTGGTAATGATTAAATCTGCACAAAGTCATTCCAGACACCAGGGAATGTGGTGGCATAACTTCAGCAAGGTCGAGACAAAGTATAGAATAAAAACAACTCTGCAGTCTGCTTAGTTATGACCTTGCACTACATTTAGGACACATAAACTACAAGTAATTCTCTGAAACTATCTAGTATTTCATTATAAATCTCTTTATAAACACTAGCATGAAAAAAACCTATGAGAATTAAACCTGTGTATATTACCCTTTGCTCTTTCCTAATTGTGGTTCTCTTGGAGGTTTTTACTGTTACCTGTGTGTGCTCATGGGGGATCAATGGATTGCTGATGTTCTGTTTGTTAGTCCTGTTACATTTACTCATATAACCTGGCTGTTTTACCTACATTTCAAGGCTCTTTTTTTGTGACTACATGCACATTTCTGGACCAAAAAAAAAGTGAAATGGCTCTATTATTTAGAGGTACATACAGAAATGAAAATGTGACCTATTTTCTGTTCAACTGCAAATGCAAATGAAATGCTTATTTCTAAATCCCAGAAACTGCCCTGTTTTTCCCCATTAACTTCCATTATACAGTCATTATACAACGCACTTGGACACTTCACCAGGTATGCATCACTCTGCTTCACAGGCATTCAGATAATCTTTAAGTTATAGAACCTGTAGATGGCTTCTTACACTGTGAGAATTGTAATGCTGTGTTGTATATCTTAACTTTCACAGTGGGGTGTTGTGTGAACAGTTTGAAAAATTATAAAATGTTTCAAAATTGTTTGTTCCTCTAAATCCAGTCCTCTGTGACGCAGATGTGCTGGCACCAGGCACCTCGTAAGCATCTGGGTGAAAAAAAGGTGGCGTGCTGGCTCCATATTTCAAAATTTAATGTCTGTTTCCATCAAAAGAGAAGAGTTGAAGATGGATTTATTATCACGATTAGCCAAACATAATACCTATAGTGTGGTGATAGCCTATTTCATTTGAAGATGCAGGGCTGTACAGTGTACAAACATATATGTCGCACATGTAATGTGAAAATTGGTTTGTGTGAAGAATGAATGAACTGATGTAGCACCGTGAGAGTCACTGGCATTTTTATAAGTCTTAATTTTGTCGCCCCGTGTCAAACTCAGCGCAGCTCAGTGGTGGAACACACCGCGTTCCAAATTATTATGCAAATGATATTTGTCTCTGGTTTTCCTCAATAGTCGATGCAAATGACAGTCAGTATAATTTTCAAGTCATCAACCGTTACAGCATAATTCAAGTTTTACTGAACAAACCTCCCAATGATAATTTTTTTTTACAAAAATAAAAAAAATCAAAATGCACTGTTCCAAGTTATTATGCACAACAGAGTTTCAAAACATTTTATTGGTTGTAAAGAAGTGAAAATGGCAATTTGTTGAATTTGCAGCATTAGGAGGTCATATTTACTGAAATCAAAAGCTATTTCAATCAAAGACATCTTAACAGGCCAAATTACATGTTAACATAGGACCCATTTAATATAACCTTCACAGTTCTTGCATCCATTGAACCTGTGAGTTTTTGGAGAGTTTCTGCTTGAATTTCTTAGCAAGATGTCAGAATAGCCTCCCACAGCTCCTGTTTGATGTGTACTGCCTCCCACCCTCATAGATCTTGTACTTGAGGATGCTCCAAAGGTTCTCAATGGGAATGAGGACAGGGAAGGAGGGGGGCACACCGTGAGTTTCTCTCCTTTTATGCCCATAGCAGCCAAAGACACAGAGATATTCTTTGCAGCATGAGATGGTGCATTGTCATGCATGAAGATAATTTTTCTACGGAAGGCATCGTTCTTCTTTTTGTACCATGGAAGAGAGTGGTCAGTTAGAAACTCTATTTACTTTGCCGAGGTCATTTTCACACCTTCAGGGACCCTAAAGGGGCCTACCAGCTCTCTCCCCATGATTCCGGCCCAAAACATGACTCTGTCACCTCCTTGCTGACATTGCAGCATTGTTGGGACATAGTGGCCATCCACCAGCCATCCACTACTCCATCCATCTGGACCATCCAGGGTTGCACAGCACTCATCAGTAAACAAGACTGTTTGAAAATTAGTCCATGTATTTCTGGGCCCACTGTAACCGTTTCTGCTTGTGAGCATTGTTTAGGGGTGGCTGAAGAGTAGGTTTATACACAACTCCAAGCCCCTGGAGGATCCTACACCTTGAGGTTCGTGGGACTTCAGAGGCACCAGCAGCTTCAAATACTTGTTTGCTGCATTGTAATGGCATTTTAACAGCTGCTCTCTTAATCCGAAGAATCTGTCTGGCAGAAACCTTCCTTATATGCCTTTATCTGCACGAATCCGTCTGTGGTCTGAATCAGCCCCAAATTTCTTCACAGTACAATGATCATGCTTAAGTTTTTGTGAAATAGCTAACGTTTTCATACTTTGTCCAAGGCATTGCACTATTTGATGCTATTCGGCAGCAGAGAGATCCTTTTTCTTTCCTATACTGTTTGAAACCTGTGGCATGCTTAATAATGTGGAACATCCTTCTTAAGTAGTTTTCCTTTAATTGGGCTCACCTGGCAAACTAATTATGAATGGTGTCTGAGATTGATATCAGTGATCCAAAGATCCCTGAGACACAGTACCATTCATGAGTTTAATTGAAAAACAAAAAACAAAAAATTGAATGTTAATGACACGAAAAGCCTATTTGCATAACAATTTGGAACATGATGTAATTGAAGGAAAGATGAATGGACAAATATACAGAGACATCCTTGATAAGAACCTGTTGCCATCTGCAAAGATGCTGGAGATGAAACGAGGGTGGACATTTTAACAAGACAATGATCCCAAACACACAGCCAAGGAAATTCTCACCAGAAAAGGAAAATAAAGCTTCTAGAATGGCCCAGTCAATCACCTGACCTGAATCCAATTGAAAATCTATGGAACCAACTTAAGATCAGAGTTCACAGAAGACATCCACGGAACCTTCAAGATTTGAAGACAGTTTGTGTGGAAGAATGGGATAAAATCACTCCTGAGCAATGCCTGCACCCAGTTTCTCCATACAGGAGGCGTCTGGAAGCTGTTATTACCAACAAAGGCTTTTCTACTAAATATTAAATTAATTTCACCAAGCGTGTTCAATACTTACTCCCTGTGTCACTCCACTTTATTAAATATAACTTTATCTATGAAGGTGGAAGGCAGTTCACATGTTTTTAATTAAAATAGTTTTTTGTCTTTTGAAGAGTTGAGGATCAAATTTAATCTCAATAGAACACATTTTTTTAAATATCTTCAACTTAGAAACTTTATTCGATCAAATCAAAATAAAGCTCTCACTCGACCTATCTATTCATCCTTGGAAAAAATGTTGATGAAAGATAGTAAAAGAAAGGGTATTATTTCAGAGTTTTATAACTCATTGACACTATTTTCAAGTGAAAATTCACTGAAAAAATTAAACTACTGGAAAGAAGATCTGCAAACTGAAATTTCAGAGGAACAATGGGAATTGGCTTGTACAGAAGCTCAAACCAAATCAATAAATGTACGCCTTAAATTGATACATTTCAAATGGTTAATGCGGATGTATGTTACACCGGAGGAGTTAAATAGATATAACAAAAATATACCAGATACGTGCACAAAATGTATGGAAAGTAAAGGAACTCTATTTCATTGTGTATGGGAATGTAGATCAATAAGAATGTTTTGGGAAGAGGTGAGGGTAACAATTGAAAAAATAATCTCAAAACAAATCATATTGAATCCTAAACTGTTTTTGTTGGGTCTGTACCCAGAAAAGCATAATTTTAATAAAAGTGAAAGAACATTCATAGACCTCAGTTTGCTTAATGCCAAAAAATGTATTGCACTATTATGGAAAAAGACTCATAGACCAGATGTGACTCAGTGGTTAAGACAGATGTTAACAAACCTTCCATTAGAAAGAATAACATACTGTATATACTGAAATCAAAGGAAATTGTGTTTGAGAATATATGGAGACCTTTTATTGATTATGTAAAAAATTTAAACATAACTCTTGAAGAAGAAGGTGAATGATATGTGTGGACCTTGTAAATTCCAAACTGGTGAACATAATATGTATACTTATGTGTTGGATTGTCTAGACTAAACAGAGGAGCATTGTTGAAGATTTGATTTTGTTGGTGGTTGTTGGTGTTTTTTAGTGCATTTTTTTTTTTTTTGTAGTACTTTAGTGTTAGTGCTTGATTGTTTGTATCATGTTTGTTTAAAAAAAAAAAAGGTTCAATAAAGATATTGTGGAAAAAAAAAATAGTTTTTGATTTCAGTAAATATGACCTCCGAATGCTGCAAATTCAACAAATGACCATTTTCAGTTCCTTGCAACCACTAAAATGTTTTGAAACTCTGTTGTGCATGATAATTTGGAACAATGCATTTTGAGTTGTTTTTTTTTTTTGCAAAAAAAAAGTTATCACTGGGAGGTTTGTTCAATAAAATTTGAATTATGCTCTTAACAGTTGATGACTTGAAAACTATACTGACTGTTATTTGCATCGACTATTTAGGAAAAGCAGAGACAAATATCATTTGCATAATAATTTGGAATGCGGTGTATATGACGTCTGCCTGTACCATGTGCTGAAAAACACATGAAAACACAATGATGGGATGCGCAGTGCCATTTCTCCTCCAAACATGCTGTGTATTGTGGCTAGAGATGAGGTTTCACTTTTAGCATCCAGCTTCCTGAGCTGGAAAAGCAGCAGCTGCTGCTGTGCGACACACGTCCTTTCTGCTCGGTTCTTGACACAATTCAGCATACTCCTTTGCCGTGATACTTTTGCAAGTGTTTTATGAAGTTGGTGGTGTAAAACTGTAAATGCTGGTACCACACAGCAACATACTGAGGCGAGTCCCACAGGCGGGCTCCAGTGATGTGACACTCATTGCCTGTGTTTACTGAAGCCGCGCATAGCACGGCTGAGAACATTATCGCGCCTTCATTTTATTATTATTAATGTATCGGATCGGTAAATTACTTTAACTCCTTACCGATACCGAGCCAGCCATTTTGCCTGGATCGAACCAGATATGGCGGATCGGCTCATCCCTAGTTGTGGCATTCAAAATGTTCAACTTTGGTCTCATCTGACCAGACTATATTCTCCCAGTATTTTACTGGCTTGCCCAAATGTTGTGCAGCAAATTTTAAAAGAGCGTCAACATGCTTTTTCTTCAGCAATGGAGTCTTGCGAGGTCAGTGGGCATACAGCGCATGTCGGTCGAGTTCATTACTTATTATTTTCTTTGAAACAGCAGTACCTGCTAACTCCAGGTCTTTCTGGAGCTCTCCACAAGTGGGCTTTGGCTCTTGGATAACTTTTCTGATAATTCTTTTGACTCCTCTGTCAGAAATCTTGTGAGGTGCTCCTGGTCATGGTTGGTTTATGGTAAAATGATGTTCTTTCCACTTCCGAATGACAGCTCCAACAGTACCCACTGGAACAGTCAGCAGTTTAGAACTGTGCCTGTAACCAATGCCATCATTATGTTTTGCAACAAAAAGGTTGTGAAGGTCTAGAGAGCTCTTTGCTTCTACCCATTATGAGTTCTTTGTGGTGTGACTATCTGATATTCACAGACCTTTTGAAAGGCTATCAGTCAGGACTTAACCAGCTGAAATTAATTTGCACTGATGGGGGATGGGGTGGCTTCCTAAATTCTGATGGATTTCAGCTGATTTCTTGGCTTTCTATGCCTTTTTGCACCTCTTTTTTGAATGTGTTCAGTACTTATTCCCTGTGTCATTCCACTTTATTAAATATAACTTGTTTTGTTAATACAATTGCCTTGATTTCTTTGTATGTACAGATTACTTGGGTTCTTACTGATATCTGGTGAAAATCTCAGGTCAATGGCTCCATCAGAAATATGTTTAATGAGAAAAAGGTTGACGTTATGGGGGCATGGTGTTGGACTTCTCCACCCAGGGAACAATGGACCGAAAGAGGAGGTGTCACCGGGGGGTACCAGACGGGACAGTAAGGACTATGCGCCCCCCGGGGAGAGGAGTAATTGCCGGAGCTGCGGGGGGTAGAAGAGTGTTGAAGCAGTGCCGGCGTTATGTTAATGTGCCACACAGTTCTTTCTTAAAATAACAATGTGTTATGGTCAGAAGTTTCGGGTCTCGATGCATGGGAATAAAGTTATAAAAGAGTAATGCACAGAGACGCAAAAATCTCTTTTGCTGTAAGTTATGTTCGTGAAAGAATAAAGTTCTGTGTTGTCCAGCTCGTTGCCTCACCTGCCTCCTTTCTCCACAGTGGTGACCCTAAGACATGCCACGGAAAGCAAGCCGAGCGTTGTCCCAGAGGCTGCCGGGAGGGAGAGCACCGGCGCCACGTGCGCTGTCTCAGTCAAGCTCCCAGACTTCTGGCTTCACAGCCCGATTGCGTGGTTCCTGCATATAGAAGCCCAGTTTGCATTCCGCGGGATAACAACGGACAACACAAGATATTACTACGTGGTCGCTGCGCTGGATGTGCATGCCACGCAGCAGGTGATGAGCCTGCTCCAGGAGCTGCGGGCCCAAGGAAAATATGAAGCACTCAAGAGGATGCTTCTCCAGCGTTACACCCTTTCTGACAGTGAGAGGGCAGAGAAACTCCTAATGCGTTTGGAGTTAGGGGACAAATCAGTAGTGGAGCTAATGGAGAGCATGCTGGCGTTGAGAGGGAAGGATGATGAATCCTTCCTGTTCGCCCACTTGTTCCTCAGTAACCTACCGGCTACAGTGAGGGCGATCCTGGCCAACTCGCCTTGGCTGGTTGTTAAAGACTACCGTGCCCTAGCGCAGGAAGTGGACCACATCATCTTGGCGACCAGAACTCTCATCGGGCAGACAGTGGCACTGGCATCCATGAGGGACTCCAGCGAGGGCGAGGAGCCGTTCATGGTAGCCTGGACGGACACCAGAAGACGAAGGAACGGGGCGATCTGTTTTTATCATCGCCTTTTCGGCTTGAATTCCCAATGCTGCCTGTCACCATGCCAATTCAAGGAACCGGGAAGACAGCACGTTCGGAATTTGATTGCAGCTGCAACCAATGGTGACAGGAACAGACTGCTTTATGTCACAGACACACATTTGGGGAGATGGTTTTTGGTGGACTCTGGCTCCCAGAAGAGCTTCATCCTGCTGGTCAACGCAGACAGGGTGGCTGGACACGGCGGTCCCGAGCTCACGGCCATCAACAGATCCACCATCAGGACATTTGGCGAGTGGACAGTGACGATATGCTTACACGGACGCAACTTTCAGTGGGACTTTGTGATAGCTGCATGTTCCGGCCCCATTTTAGGCACAGACTTTTTATGTGCTTATGGGTTGTTAGTCAGTGTTGCTAATAGGAGATTAGTGGACGCTGTCTCTTTTACCTCACTGCCCTGCACAGCTCGAGGAGCTGGGTCAAAAACACTGGCTAACGTTATAGCTCCAGGGGGTAAGGACCAACATTTTCTCGCACAGTTCCCAGCACTCACGGTCCTGACTTTTTCGGCTACGGTAACGAAACACAGGGTCGAGCACTTTATAACGACAAAAAACCCGCCGGTGTTCACGCGTCCTCGGCGTTTGGACGCATCTAAACTGGCCAGCACGTGAGAGGAGTTTGCCAACTTAGAGCAGTTGGGCATTGTCAGGCGCTCCAACAGCCCGTGGGCATCCCCATTACACACGGTGCCTAAAGCCGACGGGTTGTGGCAACCGTGCAACGATTTCCGGTGCTTGAACAACACCATGGAATACAATCGCTATCCTGTTCCACACATCCCGGATTTTTCCGTGCACCTGGCCGGGGTGTGTGTTCTTTCCAAAGTGGATCTGGTCCATGGTTACCACCAGGTCCCAGTACGCACAGAAGACGTTCCAAAAACGGCGGTAATAACTCCTCTCGGCCTTTTCGAGTTTTTACGCATGCCGTTCGGATTAACAGGCGCGGCGCAGACCTTCCAGAGGATGATGGACACAGTGCTTCGCAATTTGTCCTTTGTTTTCGTCTACTTAGACGACATTCTGGTAGCCAGCGTGTCCGAGGAGGAGCACATCGCCCATCTCTAGGCAGTTTTACAGAGGTTGGAAGCGCACAGGTTGATAGTCAACCCGGCGAAGTGCCAGTTCGGTGTGCCAGTGATTGATTTTTTGGGCCACTGCATTTCGCCGGAGGGCGCAATGCCATTACCAGATAAGGTGTGCGTTGTCGGGTTTTCCGCGTCCGCAGACCATGACAGCACTACAGGAGTTTTTGGGAATGGTCAATTTTTATAACCATTTCCTTCCCCGAGCAGCCCAGCTGATGCAGCCGCTGTATGTCGCGCTTAAAAAAAAGAAGCCTGCGGAAACCACTGACTGGACTCCTGAGCGAGTCCAGGCTTTTACTAACACCAAAACAGCGCTTGCAGATGCCACATTGTTAGCCCACCCGGATCCGTCTGCACGGACAGCGCTCACTACTGACGCATCTGATGTTGCCATAGGGGCAGTGGTGGAGCAGTGCGTCTCGGGTTCATGGCAGCCGCTTGCATTTTTCAGCCGCACTTTGCGCGACAACGAACGCAAGTACAGCACATTTGATAGAGAATTGCTGGCCCTCCACCTGGCAACGCACCATTTCCAGTTTTGGCTGGAGGGGCGCAAGTTCACTAAGTTCGTGGACCATAAGCCGCTGATGTGTGCAACAGCCAAGGTCTTGGAACTGTGGTCAGCCTGGCAGCAACGGCAGTTGGCTGCAATTTCAGAGTTTACTGCCGACATTCAAAACGTTGCCAGTAAGCTCAATGTCATGGCCAATTTCCTGTTGTGCGCTTTAATCGCCCCGGTCTTCATGGGAATAGATTTCCCCACCATGGCCGTGGAGCAAGCCGGGGACGCAGACATTTGTGTGCTCCAGTCTGCGCCAACGGGGTTAAGGCTGGAGAGGGTGGTGGTGCAAGAAGGGTGCCCTCCCTTGCTCTGCGACGTGTTCTGAGCTCTTGACACCATCACGTTTTCAAGTCGGTCCACTCCCTTTCACATCCAGGAGTGCGTGCTTCAGTGAAGCTAGTGGGAGCGAAATTCATCTAGCCATGCTTGCACAAGGACGTGAAAGAGTGGGCTGCAGCTTGCGTCGCGTGCCAGCAGGCCAAAGTGCACAAGCACACCAGAGCCCCCCTCGAGCCATTCCAAATCCCGGCCAGGAGGTTCGACCACGTCCACGTGGATTTGCTGGGACCCCTCCCGCCGTCGCAAGGTTTTACGCACCTCTTAACAATCGTGGACCGCACCATGCACTGGCCTGAAGTGGTCCTGCTGGCTTCTACCACGTCTGCGGAAATGGTGCACGCTTTTTTGTCGGCTTGGGTGGCACGTTTCGGATCTCCATCGGATATCACATCCGACAGGGGTCGACAATTCATTTCAGAATTCTGGGCCGTAATGGTCCAGAGCCTGGGGTGCAAAATTCACCGCACTACCGCGTACAACCCCCAGGCTAATGGGTTATGTGAGCGTTTTCATAGGTTGCTTAAAGCAGCACTCAGAGCTTCACTCATGGACACAAATTGGGTCGACCGCCTGCCCTGGGTTCTTTTAGGGTTGTGCTCCACACCTAAGGAAGATTTGGCAGCCTCCCCAGCAGAACTCATTTTTTTCTCAGCCACTGCGGATTCCCGGAGAGTTTTTACCAGAAAACCCTGCGCCCGAGGCTGATCTGCCGGTGCAGTTTTTACACAGTACGGAGGCTGTGAGCATACTGGGCCCGGCCCACCATTGTTTTCCCCATACATTCATCCCAAAAAGCTTGCAGAACACCAGTTTTGTTTTTGTCAGGCATGATGCGCACCAGACCCTGCTGCGCCCACTGTACGACGGACCGTTCAGGGTGTTAGAACCTGGGGCAAAGCATTTTGTGCTAGACTTGGGGGGACGTAGAGAGACCGTCTGCATCGACAGGCTGAAGCCCGCTTTTGTGTTGGCAGACGAGCAGTTGGTGTTGGCCCAAGATCCCCAGCTCGGACACCCACCATTGGTGGCTCTGCAAGTTGGTGATCCCTCAGCAGGGACCTGCACTCACAAAGCTGATGTGTTTTCTACCCCTCCCTTTTTCCCTCCACAGACTGACGTACCCTCCGTTTCACCCTGCCAGCAGGGCGGTTCGACTGGATCGGCGACCCCTCACTACAGCCACTATGGGCCCCAGTTCAAGCCCAAAGGACGGGGGGGTTAGTGCCCTTTCTGGGTGTTCGGGGGGGGGCATGGTGTTGGACTTCTCCACCCAGGGAACAATGGACCAAAAGAGGAGGTGTCACCGGCGGGTACCAGACAGGACAGTAAGGACTATGCACCCCCTGGGGAGAGGAGTAATTGCCGGAGCTGCTGGGAGTAGAAGGGTGTTGAGGCAGCACCGGTGTTATGTTAACGTGCCACACAGTTCTTTGTTGAAACAACAATGTGTCATGGTTGGAAGTTTTGGGTCTTGATGCATGGGAATAAAGTTATAAAAGAGGAATGCACAGAGACCCAAAAATCTCTTTCGCTGTAAGTTATGTTGGAGAAAGAATAAAGTTCTGTGTCATCTAGCTCGTTGCCTCGCCTGCCTCCTTTCTCCACGTGTTCAATACTTATTTTCCCCGCTGTATATAAACAATGACTTCTACACTGTACTACATCTAATTTTGTTGTATATGTTTGTGATATGCAATAAGCCTATTTTTTCTATATTGTGCTCACTGAGGTGCTTAGCAACAGTTAACTAGGTAAATTTAGAAGGGACTGTTTTTCTCGACGGAACAAAATATCTGGTTAAACAAACAAATCACAATATTTTGTCCTGTATTGCTATCATTTAATAAACTGTGCTTGTGGAACTGCTGTATAAAAGCAATAATACACCCGAGGTCATGGGACACCAGACCCTCCACTTCATGTTGGTTCTACGACTGAATCACCATGGCATGGATGTGCACAGGCATGACCTACTGTTGCCCGAGCAATGACCCATAAGCCATTTTTGTCTGAGCTGCCCCTCCAGATGGAAAACAATAAATAAATGTTGACCTTTTTGTAAATTTGTCACTTTGTACTTGTAAATTTGTATTTTTTTCCTTGATTCTCATATTTTTTTCACGTAACGTTGAGAAATTTTTATTTAAATTTTTTTCCTCAGGAATTTGCATGTTTTCTTGTAAATTTGGAATTTTGTATACATGACTATGAAACATAGATTTGCTTGCTTTTTTGTCATGTTTGATGTTTCTTTTAAATTCATTCTTTGCTTTTCTTGTAATTAAAAAAAAAATTCCACAAAATTTTGAGAATGTGTAAATTTCATAGATTTTTTTTGTCATTATTTTATGTATGTTTCATGAATTAGTTACCCTTTTGAGAAAAAAATCTTTTATCATCAACATTTCCCCCTTTTTGTCTTTCCACTGTTTTTTTTTTCCTTTAAGACAACAGATTTTTTACCTTGAAATGTACTTTTGTGACATTTTCTCAAATTTATAACTTTTCTGATGAATTTACTGCATCTTTAGATAGCTAGAAAGATAGCTAGATAGATGTACTTTATTGATGCCAAACTGGGAAATTACAGTGTAACAACAGTGTGACACAGTGGGCAACCAAAATGACAGAAACATACAGAGCATGATAGAAAAGGGAATTACCCAGGGAAAGCAAAACTGCCTATATAACTTTATCTACACTGCAGATGACTAGATGATGACCCGTACAGATGCATGGATTGTACTAGCTTTACAATGCAGAACTATCGGGTGCAGGGTGAAATGTGAGGTACCAATTAGACTATAAGGTGCAGTATGGCAGCCTTGTTATGACAAGAATTCAACATTAGATTGAGTTACTATGCAGTGAAATGGCATGTGGCAGGAAAGATTTCCTGCACCTGACCGTTCGGCAGTGGAGCTGTAGCAGTCTGCTGGAGAAAGTGCTCCGCTGTCTATCCAGTGTGTGGTGGAGGAGGTGATCAGGGTTGTCCATGATGGATAACAGTTTGTTCAGTGTCTTCCTCTCCACCACATTTTTTTTTTTTTTTTTTTTTGCTGGTCATTAACATCTGTTTGTTCTCTCCCATTGAGTCCCCATCGTGCTGTTTGCTCTCTACATGTCTGTTCTTTTCTTCTTCTCTATCCCCTCACCCCCAGCCAGTCGCAGCAGATGACTGCCCCTCCCTGAGCCTGGTTCTGCTGGAGGTTTCTTCCTGTTAAAAGGGAGTTTTTCCTCTCCACCGTCGCCAAGTGCTTGCTCACAGGGGATCGCCTGATTGCTGGGGTCTTTCTGCAACTGTGGGGGTTCCCCCCTACAGTTGATAGTGCTATGAGATGACTGTTGTTGTGAAATGGCGCTATATAAATAAAGTTGAATTGACTTGAATTGAATTGAATTGAAAAGTCTCCAGCCTGAGACCAATTACAGAGCCAGCCTTCTTGATAATCTTGTCAAGTCTGTTGGTGTCACTGGCTCTGATACTGCTACCCCAACAAACAGCAGCAAAGAAGATGGCGCTGGCAACAACGACCTGGTAGAAAAGCGCCAACATCTTGTTGCACACGAAGGATCTCAGCTTCCTCAGAAAGTAGAGTCTGCTCATCCCCTTCTTGTACGCGGCAACGGTGTTAGATTTCCAGTCCAGTCCGTTGCTGATCACGACACCCAGGTATTTGTAGTCCTCCACTAGCTCCACATCCTCCCCTCAATCCACAATGGCTGCGTAGGCGTCTTCTTCTTCCTGAAGTCAATCACCATCTCTCTGGTCTTGCTGAAGTTCAGCCTCAGGCGATTCTACTCGGTCCACTCCACAAATCTGTCTACCAGTGCCCCGTACTCTCCTTCCTCTCCCCCTCTTATACATCTAACAACAGCCGAATCATCAGAGAATTTCTGCAGGTGGCATGACTTGGAGTTGTACTGAAAGTCGGTGGTGTGTAAGGTGAAGAGAAAAGGAGAAAAGTACAGTCCCCTGTGGAGCTCCCGTATCATTAACCACCACATCAGACAAGACACTGCTGCCCACACGGACAAACTGTGGCCTGCCTGTCAGGTAGTCAATAATCCAGGAGATCACAGAGCTGTCAACCCCCATCACCCGTAGCTTCTCACCCAGTAGCAGTGGTTGAATGGTATTAAAGGCACTGGAGAAATCAAAGAACGTGATTCTCACAGCATCTCCTCCGCCATCCAGGTGCAAATGGGCTTGTTGCAGCAGGTAGATGACAGCATCGTCAACTGCTAAATGGGGCTGATACAGCTTGAACAGCTACAGACCGGTGGCCTTGACGTCCCACTTGATGAAGACCCTGGAGAGACTGCTCCTTGCTCACCTCCACCCCCTGGTGGAACCAGCAATGGATCCACTCCAGTTCGCCTACCAGCATGGCATTGGGGTGGAGGATGCGGTGATCTTCCTCCTTCACCGTTCTCTGTCCCACCTGGAGAAGCCCGGGAATATGGTGAGGATCATGTTCTTTGACTTCTCCAGTGCTTTGAACACCATCCAACCGATGATCCTGAAGGACAAGCTGCTGCGCACAGGGGTGGACCAGCACCTGTCATCATGGATCCTGGACTACCTCACAAACAGGCTTCAGTTTGTGAGAACCCGGGACTGTGTGTCCGACACGATCATTGGTAGCACGGGGGCCCCCCAGGGAACGGTGCTGGCTCCCTTCCTGTTCACTCTTTATACTGCGGACTTCTCACACAACACAACACACTGCCATCTACAGAAGTTCTCTGATGACTCTGCGATCGTTGGCCTCATCTCCAAAGGAGATGAAGCTGAGTACAGAGGGCTTATCCAGGACTTCGTGGACTGGTGCCATCGGAACTGCCTCCAGATCAACACGAGGAAAAGTAAGGAGCTGGTGGTGGACTGCCGCAGGCATGGGCAACCCCTCACAGCACCAGTAAATATACAGGGAACAGACATCGAGATGGTGACATCCTATAAGTACCTGGGTGTTCATCTGAACAATAAACTAGACTGGTCACACAATACTGACGCACTCTACAAGAAGGGACAGCGCAGGCTGTTCCTGCTGAGGAAACTCAGGTCTTTTGGTGTACAAGGGGCGCTGCTGAAGACATTCTATGACACGGTGGTGGCATCAGCCATCACTTTTGGAGTGGTCTGCTGGGGCAGTGGCATTACTGCAGCCGATAGGAAGAGACTGAACAAACTGATCAAGAAAGCTAGCTCTGCCCTAGGGCAGCGCCTTGATCCGGTGGAGGAGATAGGAGAGAGAAGGACGGTGGCTAAACTGTCATCTCTGCTGGAGTCCGAGTTCCACCCTATGCAGGACATACTGAATGCACTGAGGAGCTCATTTAGCAGCAGACTACATCATCCCAGGTGCACAACCGAGAGGTTTCGCAGGTCCTTCCTACCAACGGCTGTCAGACTGTACAACCTAAGCAGGGCTGCTCACAGAGATAGCAAAAAGACGTAACAAACTAATAGTTTTTTGAATGCAAAAGATGCAATAGACTTACACAATGGTCCCCTCCGGCATACAACTAGGAAAATACCGGTCGTTATGGAGGGTGAGAATATGTATGGGCACATAATCATACCATGTAGGATAACTAACTAGACGGTTATGCTGTTTCATCCCATCTAGCAACAATGCTCTGCACTGTGTATGTTTATATATTTACATATTTATTCCATCTAGCTACAATGCTCCGCACTGGGTGTGTTTATATTTATATATCTATATATTTATTCCATCTAGCTACAATGCTCTGCACTGTGTGTTTATATATCTACATATTATTCCATCTAGCTACATTGCTCCGCACTGTGTGTGTTTATATATTTACATATTTATTCCACCTAGCTGCAATGCTCCGTACTGTAGGTGTTTATACATTTACATATTTATTCCAACTAGCTACAGTGCTCCGCACTGTGTGTTTATATATTCATATATTTATTCCATCCAGCTACAATGCTCTGCACTGTGTGTCTGTGTGTGTATATATATACGTATATATTTTATAGTAATATGTACATATGTATATTAGCTGCTCTTGCTTGCTTGTTTTTTTCCTTGCCTTCTGATTGTTGCTCTGAGTGTTGCTATCCCTGTGCTGTTGCAATCCTGAAATTTCCCCGTTGTGGGACTAATAAAGGCTTATCTTATCTTATCTTATCTTATATGCAAACTGCAGAGGGTCCAGCCATGTCTTCACCTGCGGCCTCAGGTGGGTTCAGACAAGCCTCTTCAGGACCTTCATCACATGAGATGTGAGGGCAACTGGTCGATAATCGTTCAGGTCCGATGGAGATGACTTCTTGGGGACAGGAACCAGGCAAGACATCTTCCACAGCACCAGTACTCTCTCCAGACCCAGGGTCAGGTTGTACAGGTGTTTCAGTACAGGAGATAGCTGGTTGGCACAGGTCCTCAGGATCCTGGCAGAGATGCCATCAGGGCCCGCAGCCTTCCACTGGCGGAGTCTCTCCAGCTGTCTCTTACCCCATCTGTAGTCACAGTGATGTGGGGATTGGCACTAATGTTTTCAGAGGAGGGGGAGGGGGAGGGGGAGAGACAGAGGTGCTGCACAGGAGAGTGAGCGGGGAGGGGTGTGTGGGAGTCTGGCTATGTTGTGAGGGTGACAGACGGTGAGTTGAACCTATTAAAAAACAGGTTCAACTCATCAGCTCTCTTAAGGCTCCCCAATGTCTGTCTCTCCCCTTACATCTAGTGATGTGTTTCATTATAGTCCACACATCCCTCACATTGTTCTGCTGTAGTTTATCCTCCAACTTCATCCTGTAATTGTCTTTACTCATCTTCAGCATCTCTCTCAGTTCACGCTGCACTCTCCTCAGTTCCTCCCTGTCTCCAGACCTAAAAGCCCTCGTCTTCTTGTTAAGAAGTGCTTTCATGTCACTGGTGATCCATAGTTTATTGTTGGGAAAACAGCGCACGGTCTGAGCTGGCATGGTTGTGTTTTCACAGAATCTGATGTATTACGTGATGCTGTTGGTCTATATTGTCTATGTCCACCCCATGTGGTTCACAGAGTACAGCCCAGTCTGTCGTCTCGGAGCAGTCCTGTAGTGCATCAGCAGCATTCTGTGTTCACCTCCACACAGTACGTGTGTGAGCAGGCTGCCTTTGCACAAGTTAGTGAAGTAATTCAATGGCGCAGGGCAGCGTCTATCTGTTTCATGACCCTAGGCCACACAACTACTGTAAGCAGTGGAAGCTACAAGTGGAGGTCAGTCCTCTGGTAGCTCTGTGTGTTTACTTTCCTTTCCCCATTCTATTATGCTGAGCACCAAGCTAGAAGGTGGAAAGTACCATTTTTACCTGGTCTTTGGTATGGCCTGGCCAGGATTTGATCCCTGGCCTCCCGGTTGTGGGGCAGATGCTCTACCAACTAGGCCACCACTCCAGTACCTTTGCACAAGGGAACATATTTGGGGTTAACAGAACCAGGTTGTGATCTGATCTGCCAAGGGGGAGGGGTAGAGCTATGGCGCTGTATGCATCTCTGGCACTGGCATACAGTAGATCCTGTGTTTTATTTTCTCTGGTGGGACAGTCAACAAATTGGTGGAAGTTTGGTAGTGTTTTGCCCAGTGAGACGTGGTTAAAATCTCATGTGATGGCCATAAATGCAACAGGATGCTGTGCTAGTAAAGTGGCAGCAGTGGAGCTGATGATGTCACAGGCCACCACTGCATCAGCTGATGGAGGGATATAAACAGCAGTCACAATGGCACACACACATATTTCTTGTTTTCCTACCCATTTTCAGTAATTGTTATTACAATATCAGTCGCTACAGAGGGTGACAATATGTATGGGTACATATTCATACTATGTAGGATAACTAAGTAGACCAGGGGTCACCAACCTTTTTGAAATCAAGAGCTACTTCATGGGTATCGAGTCATGTGAAGGGCACCAGCTTGACACACTCCTCTAAAATAACAAATTGTGTGTGTGTGTGTGTGTGTGTATATATATATATATATATATACAGTATATATATATATATATACAGTATATATATATATATATATATATATATATATATATATATAAATAATTATCAGTAACTTAGAGCGGGTAACAGACAAGATCAATATTTTTTTTTTTTTTGTTACTTATTTGTACCCGTAGGTAGATTTGGTTTGCAGTCTGGTGACAAGCCACCGGCTGCCGGTCGCTGCGTGCGCGAGCGCCCTAAACCTACATGTTTTTGGTATGCGGGAGGAAACCGGAGAAATCCCGGAGTAAACCCATGCAACACGGGGAGAACATGCAAACTCCACACAGCTCACTGTTGGTCGGGGGCTGGGATCGAACCCACGATCTCATGATCCCCGCGATCCCCTGGCCGAGGGTAACACTGTGCTGCCACAGTGCTAAACTACTGCGCCACCGTGCAGCCCATTCAACACTTTATTTTTATTAATCTCAGCAATTGTTCAGATGATCACTTCTACATTAAAAAAAGTCCAGTTTTCACCAGTCCCTTTTAACCATAAAAAACTAAACCCTGTTAATTCATGAACTATGTTGAACCATGTTTGAAAAAGTTATGCAACATTTAAGAAAAATCAACTTTCATATTAAATAAATCTTATCATATTTTTAACTGAACAAATCTGCTGCAATTCTGCTCAAAATCTGTTACATTTTCTTCTTCACTGGAATTATATCCATACAGTTCTTGCCAAGAATCATGCTTGAGAAGAAGCTAAACAGCACAGAGTGCTTATATGCACGGTGGAACCGTGGCAGCACAATTTACCCTCGGCCGGGGGATCGTGGGTTCGATCCCTGCCCCCGGCCAACAGTGATCTGTGTGGAGTTTGCATGTTCACCCCGTGTTTGCGTGGGTTTACGCCGAGATTTCTCCAGTTTCCTTCCACATGCCAAAAACATGCAGGTTAGGGAGTTAAGGGGCGCTTGCGCACACAGCAACCGGTGGCTTGTCACCGGACTGCAGAAGAAATCTACCTTCCGTCAAAAAAAAAACAAAGAGTGGGCAGCAGTGGGCCACAGTCGCCCCGCAAATGAAACGCACGCAGCTTCCTTTCACGGTAGTAAAAAAGAACTCTTCCTCCCGCTCACTTTGAAAATGATAAATTTTCTGTCTTTTTTTTTTTTTGGAAAAAGAACTGTGTAGGAAACTGCTCTCCACTCACATCTTAACTGCCCGCTAGCTTACGCTCCACAAGCGCGAAGGTTTTGTCATGCGCACAATACTGACCTTTGAACTAGGTCAGAGTTCACATTAACTTTACGCATAATAAACATATTTTCATTTTTTTTTTATTTCTAAGACATTGTCATTTTAAAATCTATATAAATGCAAGTGTGATTTTAAAAAATAACGGCAGAAAAAATTACATCTTAGACGCAGCTCACTTGCGAGTTGTGCTATTTTTAGAACAGGCCTGCGGGCGACATGGTGCCCGCGGGCACCGTGTTGGTGACCCCTGAAGTAGACGGTTATGCTGTTTATGCCATCTTGCTACAATGCTCCTCACTTTGTATATATATTTATATATTTATGTGTACGTATGTATGTCCACTGCTCTTATTTATATTTTTCGTATCTTCTTAATTATTGCTCTGAGTGTTGCTATCCCTGTGCTGTTGCAATGCTGGAATTTCCCCATTGTGGGACTAATAAAGGCTTATCTTATCTTATCTTTTCTCATGAAATTATGAATTTTGTCTTATAAATTTATATATTTTTTCTTGAAATTTTGCTCTTGTTCTAGGTTAGAGCAACAGCCCCTCAAAATGTCTGTGCATGTTCCTGCACCACGGTGATATATTCATTGATACCACACTCCCTATATATTGCTTAAATTTATCTTTTACAGGTTTATAAATGTCTGCCTGGTCTTGGGCCTTCTTATTTATCAGAACTACTTTTAACAAATGAGCCTCCACAGCCCCCTGAGGTCCTCTGGCACTGGCCATTACCCCTACTGTCAGGACACGCACCCACAGTGAGGCTGCTTTTGCCAGAGAATATCAGGGCTGCCGAGAATGTTAATGTTTTTAAAAGCAGGCTCAAGACCTACTATATTAACCTTGCTTTTGATTAGTTTCCTATTTTAATTATCTTAATTTATGATTTTAAACCTATTTTATGTCGCTCTGGTCACAATTATTTATTTCACTACTAATTATTAATACTTATGAATTTATGTCTGTTTGATAGTATTTAAGTGCAGTTTTATTCTTCTAGTCATCTTAACTGCCTCGTCTTTTTGACCAGCAAATTATCTTATTATTTATCACAGAGATTGTTTTATTTTATTTTATTTTTTTAATCACTCTGTCCAAGCTCTGGCGTTTCCTCATGGGGAGCCCTCCCATGGGGAACTGTGCCTGTTTTCTGGCTGTGGGGAACTGGCCTGTGATTGCCCTGGTCTGCCCGGCTGGGGGTATCGTGAACTGTGGCACTGCGCCTGCGGTGTCGACCCCTCAGATTGAACTTTGGCGGTCTCACAAGTGGTGTTCCTGTAGCCGTAGACTTGGCACTTTCCCTGCTGGTGATGGTTCCTTAGTGATGGTGCATCCACACTTGGATCCTTGGTACCCAGCTATAAGCCATAAGTCTTACACAGACAAAAATTTCTTTATGTGCATGTGTGTGTGTGTGGGGGGGGGGGGGGGTTAACTGTGCTTTATTTCAATATGAAAAGCACTTAGTGTCATATCTTTTTGTATGAAAAGTACTATATAAATAAAGATTTTATTGACTGATTGATTAAATAGTGGTCCTCTGTAATCAGGCATTTAAAGAACACCTATACTTTAATTTCTTGATTCTACTTAGTGAAATAGAACAAAAAAATTACAATATTTCCTTCCTTGGGCAACACTGCTCAAAACAACATACAATATAGTCTTTTATAAGACAGCCTTTGAGAAACTTTGTTTTAAATAAAAATCACAAGAGAGTATGAGAATGATTGAGCACACAGTAAACTAGGATATTTAAAAAAAATGTTGGTTGCAATCCGACTAGTGAAACCCCCACAGACTGGCTGAATGTGCTTTGAAGATTGTTGCATTAAAATATCCCTCCAGGATCTTTTCAATTCAACACAAGTGGATTCATATATAGAGGATACAGTACTTCCATATGTTAGACACGATAGCATTTATAGGCGTATACACAGATGTATACACCCACACAGAAACTGCAGACCACGTATTATCATAAACTAGGATTTGCAGGCTTAATTTGTACACATGCGGTATAAATAAAGTCCCTGTATCACAAACTTTGGTGTTTTATAGTACTTATAATTATCAAATTTGCATAAATGTTTTAGAGGTGAGTGATTAAGTTTTGCAGTTGATCCAAAACTAGATCTGTATCCCTCCTACACTCTTTACCATTGTTTACTGTAAAAATAACAGACATTTCAGAACACATACAGACATGGACAAAATTATTGGTACCCCTCTGTTAATGAAAGAAAACCCACAATAGTCACAGAAATAACTTGAATCTGACAAAAGTCATAATAAATAAAAATTCCATGAAAATAAACCATTGAAAATCAGAATGCTTTTGATTTGTGGTTCAACAGAATTACTTTAAAAAACAAACTCATGAAACAGGCCTGGACAAAAATGATGGTACCCTTAACTTAATATTTTGTTGCACAAACTTTTGAGGCAATCACTGCTATCAAATGATTTCTGTAACTGTCAATGAGACTTCTGCACCTCTCAGCAGGTATTTTGGCCCACTCCTCATGAGCAAACTGCTCCAGTTGTCTCAGGTTTGAAGGGTGCCTTCTCCAGACGGCATGTTTCAGCTCCTTCCACAGATGTTCAATGGGATTTAGATCAGGGCTCATAGAAGGCCACTTTAGAATAGTCCAATGTTTGGCTCTTAGCCATTCTTGGGTGTTTTTAGCTGTGTGTTTTGGGTCATTATCCTGTTGCCAGACCCATGACCTGCGACTGAGACCAAGCTGTCCGACACTGGGCAGCACAAGTCTCTCTAGAATACCTTGATAGTCTTGAAATTTCATTGTACCCTGTACAGATTCAAGACACCCTGTGTCAGATGCAGCAAAGCAGCCCCAGAATATAACAGAACCTACTCCATGTTTCACAGTAGGGACAGTGTTCTTTTCTTGGTACGCTTCATTTTTGCATCTGTGAACATAGAGCTGATGTGCCTTGCCAAAAAGTTGCAGTTTTGTCTCGTCTGTCCATAGGACATTCTCCCAGAAGCTTTGTGGCTTGTCAACATGCAGTTTGGCAAAGTCCAGTCTGGCTTTTTTATGATTTGTTTTCAACAGTGGTGTCCTCCTTGGTCGTCTCCCATGAAGTCCACTTTGGCTCAAACAACGACGGATGGTGCGATCTGACACTGATGTACCTTGACCTTGGAGTTCACCATGAACGTGTTTAGAGGTTGTTCTGGGCTCTTTTGTTACCATTCGTATTATCCGTCTCCTCCTGCAGCCACATTCAGGGAGGTTGGCTACAGTCCTGTGGATCTTAAATTTCTGAATATGTGCAACTGTAGTCACAGGAACATCAAGCTGCTTGGAGGTGGTCTTACAGCCTTTACCTTTAACGTGCTTGTCTATAATTTTCTTTCTAATCTCCTGAGACAACTCTCTCCTTTGCTTCCTCTGGTCCATGTTTAGTGTGGTACACACCATGTCAACAAACAGCACAGTGACTACTTGTCACCCTTTAAATAGGCCGACTGACTGATTACAAGTTTGTAGACACCTGTGATGTTAATTAGAGGACACATCTTGGTTGAACATGTCCCTATGGTCACATTATTTTCAATCTTTTCTAAGGATACCATCATTTTTGGCCAGGCCTGTTTCATGAGTGTTTTTTAAAGTAATTCTGTTGAACCACAATTCAAAAGCATTGTCTGATTTTCATTGGTTAATTTTCATAGAATTTTTATTTATTACCACTTTTGTCAGATTCAAGTTATTTCTGTGACCATTGTGGGTTTTTCTTTCATTAACAGAGGGGTACCAACAATTTTGTCCACATCTGTATATACTCATAATTACATGATATGAAAATATATAAATAAAATTATCAAATTTGGCAGCATGGTTCATGGATGGTGGTGTGTTGTGAAGTTACAGACTCAGACGCTTTCACACCTGACCTGTCTGGTCCAGATTCTTGGACTTTTCAGTTTGATCCGGACCAAAATGTTAGGTATGAAGCTTTCCCTGAACCCCAGTCTGGCCCAAACAGCTGAAATTTGCCACACAGGATGTAACATAACATCATGTAAAGATGTTCGGCTCGCTTGGATAAGAGGCAGTGTGAAAACAAACCTAACTGAACCAAAACATGAACTGTGGGCTGCACCTCGGTATGGACTTTCAGGAAAATGCCCGAAGATGCACTTTTAGAACAGAATCAAGTTTGAACATCAATCTCTAGCCTAATAAAGGGGGCATCTAATTTTAATTTTAGAATATTTTCTCTCCTGAAGAAGAAAGCTCCCTTTTCTTCCCTGCACAAGACATATCACCAAGATTTAGCACCAGTTTAAAGTGAGACGTACGTATAGGTCAGCTGCAAAAAAACTGGCATCACAGCTAGCTTCTTTCTGTTTTTAATATGCTGTTGATGTTCAATTCTGGTTTCCTGCATGTAAACAGTCTGTGATTAGGGCAAGAGCATAACATAATTTTCTGAAGCCATCAGAAAACAATAAGTTATTGTCTGATAATCGATGACTTCCCTACTTATGAATGAGCTTTTAAAAATGTACAGTATCCGCATCTGTAAAACAATGACTACACCCAATCCCCCCATAAAGTGCATGTATTATTATAGATGTGCTTTTTTTTCCTGGAATCACCTACAGAAAGACCTGAAACTGTCGGAGCTGCTTACATTTGGGAAATTTAAGTCAATTTTAAATATTTTGATTTCACACAACAGGTTTTCTTTTGATGGTCTCATATACCTTAAATCTTGTACAGCTGGGGGAAGGAAAGTGGGACATGGCCAAGATTATCTTGCCCCACACACACACACTTTCCTCTTCTTCTAGTTCTACTCTAATTGTGCTCATCTTTAAACATCTCATTAGTGTTTTCTGACTTTAATAGCAAAAAGTTGGAAGAATTAGTTTTATGATTTTCTTTTCTCGCAATTTGTGATGGCAGGCAGCTGGTATGGGGAGAGAACACGCCCACTGACCTGACCTTGGCCGTCCTGATTTGCAAATTAAGTACTTAATATTACACATGAAAGCCATGGCCCAACTTGAGACACCTCTGTTGGTTTGAATCCTGAGCTGGAGCACTTTTTTTGAGAAGCCATTGGGCCACCGACAGCAAGCTGTGCTGGCTGCTCACAGCCTCAGAGGCAGCTGGAGGAGTATGAAGCCAAGTTCACAAAATAAACGCCTTTTTTTTGTACAAGCACTAAATCATGTGTGCATGTGATCCTCAAATAACACAGTGACATCATTCTGTCACTAGTAAAGACAATTTAATGACCAAACAATTTTCAGTCTAAAATATGCCATTTTACTTAACCCTTGGCACTCCGGTCAATTTTCCTAAAAACACCAAAAAATAATGTGCTCAAAGTAAATCGAAAGCTGTTCTTCAACCCTTTGCAGCATCTTCATGGGGTTGGTCTCATTTAAAAGAAAACACTTTGAATTTTTTGGCAAAACAGTCATAATCTCTCTAAGTGCTCCGGCCACTGAGTTACAGTCATCTAAACATACTGAACTTGAAGAAAATAAATTTGGCCTGGGTGTTTTTTGGGATACAAATGCTTGCAAATAACACACAGCTTCAGATCCGGGCTGGAAAATGCAACAGAAATGTAGAACCAAGTGTTATCCAGCTGAGGTCCAAATTTGGTAACAATACCACAAAAAATGATTATATTACACAGCTTTTTCCTCAGGCTGTTCCCAGGTGTTTTGGAACTGTGCCAAATTGTGCCAAATGGCACAGTTTGGAAAAACGTCTGTAACTTTTGAATGATTCAATGCAGAAGCTTCATTTTGGGCTCTAATGAAAGGTGACACTCAGGGCTGTGTCTGTGTGTGTGTGTGGGGGGTGTCCCCCCCTCGCTACAGAGGATGGACATCGGCCATCGCTACATGACGGATTAGCCTCATGTGGGATGTGGGACAGCAGCTCAGTCACCGCGGCTCCCCCCCCCCCTCACTACAGAAGAATAGTCAGGAATAAAGAATAATTTAGCTTATAACACCTTACCTCTTCACAGCAGCGTCCTGGCGAACTTATCTTCCCCATTGTCAGACGAACGCGACGCTGGTCCGCTCGTGGTTCTGGTCTCGCGACCCGATCAAAACATAATTCCATTATTGCGGTTTTGTGCTTCCATGATTGCGGTTTTTGGTGAACGATTTTTCAAAACAAATAACAGTAGTAATTAAAAAAAGACTGGCGAAGGCGTGTGTGTCACTCAGCCTTCGTCGTCAGCCTCCGTCGGTCTATGACCATGGAAGAAATCATAACGTCTACTCTGCTGGAACCAAAACAAAATAAGCACCGCCTGTGGCCGAACATGCCGGTGCGCGAATGGCACTCCCTGTCACACAGGTTGCATTTGTGGATGGTCTCCGTGCTGCTGGGTCTGTGGGGTTCTTCCTGCGGGTCCTTTTTTGATCCGCTTCAGCAGTCAGTCTTCACCCAGCCTTAAAAAAACCAGCTCGCGAACTTCTCTGCTTCAGTTGGCTCACTGCATTCACAGCCTTGGTAGGCGGGTCCTTCTGGCTAGGTTTTCAGTCATTGGTTCTTCAAGGTTTCAGAAACCCAATTCAAGGCTCTTATTAGTCGAATGAGAGGTCAATCAGATGAACTAATCTGTTCGCGGCTGTGTCTGCAGCTTTTATTTTCAGTGCGCGCTTGGACGCCATACACCACCTACATCACAATCTCCATCATACGTCCTAGAGCGCACGAGAGCGCCCTCGTGCGCTCTAGGACGCAGAGACTTGGCCGTCCGTGGTACAACGGAGCACAAGAGGTTAACATACTATATACGTTTTGTCTCCACAACCATCTGTTGATACTTTACTGATGATATTTTAAAATGTACCGATATATTTTTACCCTCAACACAGGATGACCCTGTATCATTTATATCGATACTCCGTCTGCCCCCAACTTCACCCCGCTCCACCTCCATGTCTTTTTACTCACTCTGAACAGATAACCAGCCCTCACCTCACTCCCGACCCACATTCAGCTGGTTTAATGGTTACCAAAAAAAATCACTTTACAGAACATTCATCCCCAACATTTTGTTGCTTTGTAGACCAGTAACAACTTAAAAAAAATACCCGGGGTGGGTAGGGGGGATTCCCATTCCTCCCTTTACCCTGGGAATGGGCACGGCTGGGGCACCGTTGCTGTGGGCATTCCTCCCAAAATGATCCCTAGAACGTAAGCCTCCAGTCTCCAGACCAGCTATTTTCTCCAAGAGCACACCAGGGAACATGCAGCGCTGCAGGTGCCGTCTGCCTCCTGACAAGATGGAAACCCAACCCAGCAGGCCTGGCTGCTATAACGACTGACAATGGGTCTCATGTTGTCAAAGTGGTGCAGTTGAATAACTGAACAGAAGCAGTGTTTTTAGCCACATACTTCATCTCTCCATTGGTGACTTGAGTGAATGAATTTATAAGAAATAAAAAAGAAAACACCAATGCATAATGCTCAGTAAAAACTTAGTTTACAGTAAGAATAACTTACAGAATAGAACAGAATAGGCTTTACTGTCATTGTACAGTTGTACAGCACAATGAAATTGTGGGTGTTCCACCAAGCTACTGTGCAATAAAGAGAGAAAGACTAGATGAAACACGGTTACAGAACACACACACGACTGAAATAAAAATAGACCAGAAAAATATACACAGGTATGGTGGTGGCTTTTTTTTTTTTTTTTGTTACCTATTTGTACCCGTAGGTAGATTTGGTTTGCAGTCTGGTGACAAGCCACCGGCTGCCGGTCGCTGCGTGCGCGAGCGCCCTAAACCTACATGTTTTTGGTATGCGGGAGGAAACCGGAGAAATCCCGGAGTAAACCCACGCAACACGGGGAGAACATGCAAACTCCACACAGCTCACTGTTGGTCGGGGGCTGGGATCGAACCCACGATCTCACGATCCCCCGGCCGAGGGTAAACTGTGCTGCCGCAGTGCTAAACCACTGCGCCACCGTGCAGCCCACAGATGGAACTATGTACATAAGAGTGCAGAACACACAACTGAACACACAGCTGAGTAAAATGGTCCAAGGATTATGGAAAATATACATAGTAGTGGTTTCACTGATGGATCAATACACATAAAAGTGCAGAGTGCAAAGACAGGAGTGTTATTGTGATGATTAAAAAGGTCCTCAGTTCTGTGCATATGTGAGCATTTGGAGGGAGAGGGGTGGGGCCTCTGACTGTTTGCAGTTCGGTGGCCCAGGGGAAGAAACTGTTTGTCAGTCTGGAGGTGTGGGACCTGATCAATCTGAACCGTTGTTCAGAGGGAAGCAGGTCAAACAAGTGGTGGGCGGGATGTGAGGGGTCTCCAGTGATGACCTTGATCTTTCTGAGACAGAAGGATCTGGAGATGTCCTCCAGAGAGGGAAGAGGGCCGCCAATGATTTTTGGGGAGGTGCTGATGACCCTCTGCACAGCCTTCTTGTTCTCGGCCGTGAAGCCGGCGCACCACACACCCAGACAGTAGGTGAGCATGACCTCCACTGAGCAGTGATAGAAGGCCAGCGGCAGCTTCTGGTCCACGTTGTTCTTCCTCAGGACATGGAGGAAGTGCAGCCGCTGCTGTGCGTTCTTCCCCAGGGCCTTGGTGTTGACAGTCTAGGAGAGGTCAGAAGAGATGTTGGTGTCCAGGAACCTGAAGGTGGTGTCGGTTTCCACATGTTTGGCATTTATGAGGAGGAGGGGGTGATCCTGTCTGTTCTTTCTGAAGTCCAGTATGAGTTCTTTGGTTTTTCGGACATTCAGTTTCAAGTTGTTTGCTTGGCACCACAGCAGCAGATTCACTACCGCCACCCTGTATGCCTTCTCATCGTTGTCAGTGATGAGCCCAATCAAGGTGGTATTGTCTGCATACTTGACGATGACAGTGGCTGGGTGGGTTGGAATATTTATTTATTTATTCATTTGATAAGGACATCACTGAAACACTGGACAAACCAGATGCACTGCTTAAGTGTTTTACCACAAGTGCTAATTTTCAACACTTGTTCACAGGAGTCTTTTTTTTTTTTAAGTGTTAATCAGTCCATTTTAAAATTAGTGTCACTGTCATCAATTTCATTGTTAGACAGTGAACACAGGAATATAGTCAAAGGTGTACAGGGAATACAGTAGAGGGCTTAGCATGCAGCCCTGGGAGGAGCCAGTACTGAGAGACAGTGTGAACATGATACAATACGATATGATACAACTACAATGGACATGATTTTCTGCTTGAAACAGGTTCAAGAAAAGTGTATCAAACAGAACATGCCGCTTTATGTAGTCTTCATAGACTTCAGTAAAGCCTTCGATACCGTTTCGCGACAAGGACTTTGGCAGGTACTCAAGAAATATGGCTGTACAGAAAAGTTTGTCAGCCTGATCGAGGCACTCCATACAGGTATGCAAGCAAACGTGGCAATGAGTGGTTCAGTATCTAAAGACTTTTCAGTAAGCAACGGAGTGAAACAAGGGTGTGTGCTGGCACCTACACTCTTCTCGCTATATCTGGCAGCCATGCTTGAGGTGGCCTTCAAAGACACTTCAGAAGGAGTATACATTCAAACAAGGAAAGAAGCAGACTTGTTCAGAGTGGCACAGTTTAAAGCCAAGAGTAAGACATCGATAAATGTAGAAAGAGAAATGTTCTTTGCCGACGACAGTGCTCTAGTTGCACACAGCGTGGAAGATATGCAATCTTTAGAGGAGAAATTTGCAAGAGCAGCTAGCCAATTCAGCCTCCAAATCAACATCAAGAAGACAGAGTGCCTTTATCAACCACCAAAGTTCCAATTATCAACATCACTACCAGAAGAGATCAGCATTGGTACAGAGCCACTAGTCAAGTGCAAGACTTTCAAGTACCTAGGGAGTACTGTTTCAGAGAATGCTAGGCTGGAGGATGAACTTTCTCTCAGAATGGGAAGAGCGAGCGCTGTGTTTTGGAAACTTGAGGGAGAGACTGTGGAACAATCGAAATGTGTATCCGTGTGAAATGCAAAGTGTACAGAGCGATAGTACTGGCTACTCTATTGTACGGTGCTGAAACTTGGACTGTCTACAGAGTGCAGGTGAAGAAACTCCACGTGTACATGATGAGACACCTTCGAGCCATAATGAACATCTCATGGAAAGACAAGATAACCAACATAGAAATGTTGAAACGAGCTGGTCTACCATCAATGGAGGACATGCTAATACAGATGAACCTGAGATGGCTCGGACATGTTGAGAGGATGGACCACCAGCGTCTCCCTCGGCAGTTACTCTACTCACAGTTATGCGAGGGCAAACGCAATCAGGGTAGACCAAGGCTCAGATTTCAAGACACTGTAAAAAGAAACTTGAAGAAGTTGGACATAGACAGAAGTTCCTGGCAGCAGAAGGCTAAGGACAGAGCTGTGTGGAGGAATCTGATCAGACCTAAATGAAACAGTCACTGTCGCCCACGACAGACTACTATGATGATGATGATGACGATGATTACTGAAATTTGTTTTGCAGTTAGTAGGACACAGGACAGGAGTGGTGGGGACCAAGTCTGATGGTTTGTGGGTGGTTGGTGAGAAAGTCTTTGTTTTTTTTTTATCCAGGAGTAGTTGGAGGGGGAGATCTGGAGGAGTTGCAGTTTATTGATCAGGATGTCCGGGATGATGGTGTTGAAAGCTGAGCTGCAGTCCACAAAGAGCATCCTCATGTAGCTCCTTGGGCTCTCCAGGTGGCTTAGCGCTCTGTGGAGTGTGGTGGCGATGGTGTCTTCCGTAGACTGGTTCTCCCTGTAGGTGAACTGGTGGGGGTCGAAGGAGGGGGGGAAGACAGTCCCTGATGTGCTGGGACACCAGTCGCTCAAAACACTTCATGACTACAGATATGAGTGCTATGGGTCTGTGGTCATTCAGGCTGTCAATTGCTGACTTTTTGGGGCTGGGGATGATGGTGGAGGCCTTGAGGCAAGAGGGGACGTGGTGTGCGTCAGACAGAGGTTGAACAGTTTGGTGAGGATCTCTGCTAGCTAGTCTGCACATGCTTTGACCACCGCTCCTGTAATGCTGTCAACACCAGCAGCTCTGCGGGGGTTCACTGCTCTCAGTTGTCTCCTCACCTCATGCACCTTTTTTTTTGGGGGGGGGGGTCGTCGGGGGGGTGGGGTGAGCTCAAACCGGGCAAAGAAGCTGTTAAGCTCCTCTGCCAGAGTGAGGCTGTTGTCCAATATCGGGGGACACTGGCCCCTGTAGTTGGTGAGGGCCTGGATGCCTCTCCACATCTGTTGGAGGTTGTCATCTGTGAAGAAGCCCTCCACCTTCCTCTTGTAGGCATTCTTGGCATGTTTTAAGCCTCTAATCAGGTTGGCTATGGCAGTGCTGTGCAGAGAGCTGTCCCTCTGCCTGAAGGCTGAGTTGCGAGCTTTGATCAGAGCCTGGACCTCACTGGTCATCCAGGGTTTCCAGTTTGGAAAGGCCCGGATGTGTTTCGTGACTGTCACATTTTCTACACAGCATTTACAGGGCTAATATCCTAATATTGCCCACAAGATGAAACAGCAAGAAATGTGTAGTCTCATACAGCGACCACTGCTGAATCTATAAGTTAGTTCTGTAAACTATCAGACTCATTAATGTGTGAATGTGGAAGAGAGATTAAGAGATGATTCAACTATCAACAAATTTAAAATACATATGTATACAACTGTTTCAGTCATTTACTGGTGATTTTTACCAAAATAATTGATTCAGTATTATTTGTAGTTTATATCGAGATATATATTGAGTATCAAGATACAGAATAATTATATCAAGATATGATTTTTGACCCATATTGCCCGGCCTTATTTACTCGAATGCAATCTTCACTTTTTGGTAGTGTATAATTTCTGTTTTTTTAAACTGTGACACTCCTGATCATCTCAACAACCCTTTGACCTGGTAAAACAATGGAAATGACAACAATGATTGTAGTATTAAAACCCATTCTAGAATAGTATCAAACACTGTGAAGTTAACTCTCCATAAATTAGTCAGTGAACACAGAGCAGCTGTCCAAACCATCGATGCGTCAGATTTGTGGACCCATGCTGACCTACAGGACTGGCCCGTATCTGGCACCGGTGATGTGTGCCGACTGTCAGTAGTGCCAGAACCTGGCATCCTGACAGCTCTACTGTTGGGACTTGTCAATTTTAGTGGGACACGGATTTGATCCAGACCCAACCTCGCTGACCTCTCAACAGGATTTTTGCTCAGAGCAGCAGTGCTGACACTGACTCGCAATACACACTGATGGAGTTCAAATCCCTGCACGCTTGGCAGAGTGGCAAATATTTCATCACCCCATGCAATGGGAGAGCTTCGGGGCGCCATACTCTACATGAGGAATTGGCTCATTGTTCTGCAGCTTAGCAAGCTGAGATTTATATCTTAGTTTTAAGCAGAATACAATCATAAAATGCTGGATTTAAGATCAAATCTGAAACTAGAAAAGCACTTGGAGAGCCCAGACCTCCGCCAAGGCAGCTCAGTCCCCCATGCTGTGATCTACTCAAAAATGTAATTGCTGGACTTTGAAAAGTCCTACATTTATTTTATCTATATTTTCAGATTCCTTGACCATCAAAACATACCTTTAGCAATTGGATTCACGTTGATATCTTTATTAGTTCAGTAGTTATTGACAAAAATCACTTTTTCGGTAATGGCGGTTTTCTTCTTGGTTATATTTTGGTGTTTGTTGTTTGTTTATATCTTAATTTGTTACCTTACAGTGATGAAAATTACAAAGATCCCCTATTATTTCCTGTTCTGGATCACAGTATCTGGATTTTTTGCAGGATCTGGATCACTCTTTGATATTTCCTAGAACCTATTGGGATCTTATCCTGTATTTTTTTGGCAAGCGTCCTGACCATTTATTGTGGAGTTATATACACATATGCTTGTCATGGATGGCCCTCGCAAGCTATCATAAGACGCCACACGTCACCGGTGAGTTTGCACGGTTTATTAAAGGAACAGAAAAAGGGAAAAAATAACCAGCCATGGAGGGCTAAAACACACTACAACCGAATACAGACAATGACAATGGGAAATGAATACTCAAGGAAACACACTTACGATTATAGAGGAATAATGGCCAGCGTCCGAACAAAGGAGTGCTCGCTAACGTCCAACAATGAACAGGTCTTTGACGAGACTGCCGCACATTTCACTCCCAACTGCCCTCTTAAGTAAGGAGCCGCTGATGAGAAGAAATGTGACACAGCTGACAGCTCTGACAGCCGGAAGCTCCTCCGAGCGCTGTCACAATAAAAGCTCGGAGAGCAAAAAAGGCACACAGCCGTCAGATGGCCGGGAATGGTGCATGGCTCAAGTGCAGACGAGATTGGCGCTCGAACCATAACAATGCTAAAAATGGCCCTATCTCGCAATGATAAAGAATCCTTTTAAAAATTCCTGGATCCAGACGGTGAGCCGGATCACTCCCAAAATCTAATCATTTCTTCCTTGTCCCATTTCGGACTTTTCCTGAAAATTTCGTCAAAATCTGTTCATAACTTTTTGAGTTATGTTGGTAACAGACAGACAGACAAACCCCGGTAAAAACATAACCTCCTTGGCGGATGTAATGAGAGCAGCAATGTAATATATTTTTCATATGCTTATGCATTCACAATCCACCATTTGGGAGCGGCATTCACACAGCTTCCATGTTATTACACTCATACAGTACAAAGTAGGTGATGGTAATGCACCTTCATATAGAAGAAGAGCCAGGTGGATGTCAACCACAGAAGAAGAAAGAAGCAGCAATAGTGGATGGAGTGTGGTCAGAGTCGTGATGGCTGAAGCAGAAAGACATTAATATGGTCACAATTTATATGAAAACATCACAAATTTACAAGAAAAAAATAGCTAGAAAAAATTAGCTAGTGTTAAGTAAAAGAAAGTTGGACATTTAAATGAAAAAAATCTCAAATTTATGAGAAATTAAGCTGCAACATGTACATAAAAAACATGAATCGGCATGAACAAAATCATAAATATGAGGAAAAAAGTAGCAAATTTTGTGTGAAAAGTTGCTTACTTATGTGGAAAATAAATGAACAATTTATGGCACAAAAGTTGTAAAATTTACATGAAAAAGTCACAAATTGACATGAAAAGGTGACGAATTTATGAAGAATTGGTAGTAGTAAATTTTACGTAAAGAGTTGCACATTTATGTAAAAAATCAAAATTCATGAGTATTTGTTTCAAAAAGGTTGCAAAGTGTATATGGAAAAACGTCACATTTATGAGGAAAAGGTAGTAAATTTTATCTACAATGTTGCACATTTATGTAGAAAAAAAATCACAAATGATACAAAAATTGCTAAATTTTGACACAAAAATCGCTAAATTTACATGAAAAGGTCACAAGTAGACATGAAAAAAAGTCTCAGATTTGTAAGGGAAAAAAGAAATTTTTATGTGGAAAGTTGCAGTCATGTCATAAATTTACGAGACAATTTAAAAGAAAAAAGTGGAAAAATTGGCAAAAAAGTCACATTTATGTGGGAAAAAAGTTGTATATTTAAGTTGAAAAAATCTCAGATTTATGACACAAAAGTTGCAAAATTAGCATGAAAAAGTCCCAAATAGACATGTAAAAAGTTACAAATTTATATGAAAAAAGGTCACAAATTTATAAAAAAAAAATAGCTAATTTTATGTGGAAAAAGTCACAAATTTATGAGACAAAAGTACCAAATTTTATGTGAATAAGCTACACAGTTATGGCACAAATTTAAGAAAAAAAGTTGCAAAATTTACAATAAAGTCACAAATCTATCAAGAAAAAGCAGCAAATGCATGTGGAAAAGTCACAAATTCATGAAAAACGAAGCAAATTTTATGTTAAAAAAGTTACATATTTATGTGGAAAAAATGTACAGTATGTGAAGTATTTGTTCAGATATTGAAAGTCATATCATCATCACAATGTTCAACAATATTGCACATCACGTTTTCCTGATATATTCATCAAAACGGAATAAAAAAGCCTGAACTAGGTCACTGTGCATGTAATGAATATATGAAACTATCATTTTGAATTTTATTGCACAAAAAAACAAGAACTTCACAATATTCTAATTTATGAAGATGCACTTGTAATCATGAGAAACTGGAGTTCATTTTGGTTCCAGCTGTGGAGTGCAGCAGCTGCAGAGATCATCATCATCATATGGAGATATAGAGCATTATTCGCTAATCCACCCCAACAGACACATTCACTGTGCTCTAAACGTCTGACACATTATAAACAGCTGAATAAGTGCTTAAAATGGTAAAATAACTTCAGACTAATAGTGTCTGCATGGTTCATTTAAAGTAGATTAGCAAGATGCCCTCTAATCTCTCCAGCCTGACATTTTCCAGTTGCACAAGATAAACAATGTAAGGGAGGATAAAAGTAGTTTTCAGCAGAGAATTTTGCTTGACAATCTTGTCTGGCTAGTGTAACTTTTTTTTTTTTAATAGTTGGCACTTCAAACTGTTCTGTGTGTCTGAGCTGCGACTGTGTGGGGGAGGAGGCGGCGTGCTGTCACTCCTCAGAGACTTGTCTGGGAGCGAGTGTAGACGAGGATGTAGTAGAATGTTAACCTGACTGAACTCCAAATCAAAGGCTTCATCACCGAATGGCTTGTATTTCTGTAGAACTTTTCTAGTCTTACTGACCACTCAAACTTCTTCTAGTGCACTGAGTTTTAAAGGTCCCATATTGAACATTTGCCAAAAATTTGTTTAAAGTTCTGACATCTTGAGGGACGTCCTGTTTTAAAGACTAAAACCAATTTCTTTGTTGTTTAACAGCTCCTCAAAGGGCCAAAACAGTCAGCCCCTAGAGACCCTAATCTGATTGGTTAAAGGTTTTTCTGAATAGACCAATCATAAGTAAGGAGGCAGTCAGGGTCCTTTTGTCTTGCTAACTTAAGGTGGGGCTTGTTGGTTTGTGGTGTCATAACACTCAGGAAATGTAATCCACTCATTTCTTTCAGCAGTGTGTATGTCTTTGTGAAGTGTTTTAATATTTCAATGGTATTCAGTAGATTTTATCAGTAGATCAGATGTTGAGGTTAAAAACTGTAATATGAATGTTACAACCCCAGTGGTAAAGAAAGAGTAACCTCAGGTCTTGTTTCCCCTGACTCTCTCACTGGCTCTTCACAGTCCATACCTGCATCCTGCTGGCCAATCAGTGTTCCTCCCCTGACTATGAAAGGGCAGAGAAGCAGGAGGTCTACCTTCCACCTTTGACTTGGGTTGCCACCACACCACCAGCTTTGTAGTATCTGCTGCCATTATAGACAGTGAGAGGTTTGGCAGCCTTCTGGTACTGTATGTGTGTAGTTTGAATGTTTACATACAATTATAGTGAACTTGATTAATTTCTGGTTAAAATTAGACTGCCTGTTAACCTGTGTTTTTTTTTTCTCTATTTGCCAGAGAAAGCTGTAGGGAGAGCTGCCATTTTGTTCAAACCCTTTTCTCCTGTTTTTCTTGTCGATCAGGGAGTCACTTGTCAAGGTTTGTACTTTTTCTTTCAACTTAAGTTTAGGTAAGACTCTTTTATTTTTAGTTCTGGGTGATTTTGTTTGTTGTTTTGGCCTGGATTCTTCCTGAAGAACTGGAGTGGTGGCCTAGAGGTACAGCATTTGCCCCACAACCGGGAAGTTGGGGTTCAAGTCCCGGCTGGGTTCTGCCAAAGACCATATAAAAATTGAACTTCCGGCTGTCCAGCTTGGTGCTCAGCAAAAATGGAACAGAGGAGGGATATGTGGACAGCAGTGGCTCAGGAGGTAGAGCAGGTCTTCCAATAACCAGAAGGCTGACGGTTCGAATCCCGCTCTCCCCAGCCATCCTGCTGTTGTGTCCCTGAGCAACACACTTTACCCACTTTTCCTCCAGTGTCCATGACACTGGGTATGAATGTGTATAAATGTTTGGTAGTGGTTGGAAAGGCCGCTGGCGTGGATTGGCAGCCACATTTCCATCACTCTGCCCCAGGGCAACTGTGGCTACAGTAGTAGCTTACCACTACCATTGTCTGTCTGGAGTGAATGAATAACGGACTCATGGTAAATGTACCTTCACACCAAATGCAAATGGGTGGCGCGAATGCATACAAAGTTAATGGAAAGAGGCGAGCACATGCGAAATCATGAATTTATGCCCAAGGGATAGCACAAGCTTTGAGATTCTGCCATCATCGGAGTAAAAGTATCAACACTGGAGCGTAAACTAGTTGGAAAATGAGACTGACACTCACCTGGAGACAGAAGGACCATGAGCTCTTGAGCTGAATAGGGATATCGGAGTTATTTACACATGGATTCCTGCCACGGATGTGCTAACAAGGCTAGCAAGCTAGCAACGTAAACATCCATCATCTTGTCAAGTGTTGGAGGCAGGGACAACTTTTTCAAGTGAGCCCCCCGTCGAATAATGTAAACCTAAGCATGACGCTATTTTGGGGATTTCCACAGCAAGTTGAGCATAGCTGCAGAAGTTATAAAGGCAACTTCGCCTGCCTGCAACTCACTCAGATGGTGAATTCATGTCTATTCGTGTGTTTACATTGAGTTATAATGTATTCGTGCCCCGTGAAAAATTCACCTGTTCGTGTTTGGTGTGCCATCCATCCATCCATCCATCCATAAACACTGCTCTCCGTTGGCGGAGTTCCTTATTGTAAATTGTCGGCCTTATTATCTGCCTAGGGAATTCAGCAACGTGTTTGTAGTCGGTGTTTACATAGCGCCGAGCGCTAACGCTAAAGCTAATGCTAAGAAGGCACTCGGGGAACTGCACAATGCAATCAGTGAAATCCAAACTTCACACCCGGACAGTTTTGTGGTGGTTGCGGGGGATTTTAACCACACCAGCCTAAAGACTGTGCTCCCCAAGTTTAAACAATGTGTAGACTTTAAGACCAGAGGAGAGAATATGTTGGACTTAGTGTACACAAACACAGATGCATATAAAGCGATACCCCGCCCCCATCTCGGCCGTTCTGATCACATATCCGTGATGCTGGTGCCTGCCTACAAACCTTTATTGAAGCGCAGCAGGCCAGCAGTGAAACAAATCAGGATTTGGCCAGAGAGTGCAACCCCTGCACTGAAAGACTGTTTTCAGCACACAGACTGGAAGATCTTCAAAATAGCAGCCTCCCAGGAAGACAGGACAGATGTGGAGGAGTATGCTGATTCGGTCACCAGCTACATCGCGAAGTGCACAGAGGATTTCACTACAGTGAAGACCATCACTATGCGGGGTAATCATAAGCCCTGGATGACTGCAGAGGTGCGCTCGCTGCTCACAGCCAGAGATGCAGCCTTCAGAGCGAAGGACAGGATCGCCCTCCGCTCAGCCAGGTCTGCGCTTTCTAAGGGAATTAAGGTGGCAAAGCGCGCCTATGCGGAGAAAATCCAGGGACACCTCTGTGACACTAGGAACACCAAGCAGATGTGGCAGGGAGTTCGGACACTGACGGGCTTTAAGCCTAGGCAGGGGGTCGATGATGACGACGCTTCGCTTCCAGACAGGCTTAACGACTTCTTTGCACGTTTTGAAGCATCAAACTCGACAATCAGAGGGAGGGCTGGCCCTCCCCCACCATCGGTCGGACCAGCTTTTACCATCAACACAGCGGACACACGGAGGACCCTAACCAGAGTCAACCCACGCAAAGCTGCAGGTCCAGACAACATTCCGGGACGTGTGCTCCGAGACTGCGCGAGCGAGTTGGCAGATGTCCTGACTGACATTTATAACATCTCCCTGAGTCAGGCCATCGTTCCCAGATGCTTCAAGACCTCTATCATTGTACCGGTGGCAAAGAAACCAGTGGTGTCCTGTTTGAATGACTATCGTCCTGTTGCACTGACACCAATTGTGATGAAGTGTTTTGAGCGGCTTGTCAAACCACACATTACAGCCTGCCTCCCTGCATCACACGACCCGCTCCAGTTTGCATATCGTTCAAACCGCTCCACGGAGGATGCTATAGTCACCACCCTACACTCTGTCATCACCCACCTGGACCAGAAAGACACCTACGCCAGACTCCTGTACATTGATTTCAGTTCAGCATTCAACACCATTATTCCCCAGAGACTGATGGAGAAATTACTCCTTCTCGGTCTGAACACCGCCACATGTCTCTGGATCCTGGATTTTCTGACTGAGAGACCTCAGTCTGTCCGGGTTGGAAACAACATCTCCAAGTCTGTCACGCTGAGTACCGGATCCCCTCAAGGCTGTGTACTCAGTCCACTGTTGTTTACACTTCTAACACATGACTGTGTATCCAGACACGAGGGGAACCAGATTATTAAGTTTGCAGATGACACCACGGTGGTGGGACTTATCCAGAGGGATGAGGAATCAATGTACAGGGAAGAAGTGAGAGACCTGGAGGGCTGGTGCAGGGAGAACAATCTGGTGCTCAACGTGGACAAAACGAAGGAGGCGATTATCGACTTCTGGCGGTCGCAGCCTGAGCACGCCCCCCTCAGCATCGGCGGCCGTTTAGTGGAGAGAGTGGAGAACATCAAGTTCCTCGGAGTGCAGATCTCGCAGGACCTGACCTGGAGCAAGAATTCCTTGGAGATCAGGAAGCGGGCTCAGCAGAGACTGCACTTCTTGAGGAAACTCAAACAGGCCTCTCTCCCCATCTGCATCCTCAGGACCTTCTACAGAGGTGTGGTGGAGAGTGTTCTGACGTACTGCATTGCTACATGGTACTCCAGCTGCAGTATGTCAGACTAAAAAGCCCTGCAGAGGATAGTCAAGGGGGCGGAGAGGGTAATTGGAGTCTCCCTCCCCTCTGTCCAAGAACTTTTTCAGAACCGTTGTAGGAGCAGGGCACTAAACATTGTCAAGGACCGTTCTCACCCTCTGCATAAACACTTTGAACTTCTTCCATCTGGTAAACGATTCCGGAGCATCGGAGGCAGAACCACCAGACTGATCAACAGCTTCCTTCCACAAGCTGTCAGGATGCTGAACAGTTGACCCGGAATCTCTCATACACACTACTGCACCTACGGACATTTTGTATATTATAGTTAGTTATTCTTTTTTTTCCCCAAGTATGTGTCAGGGATGTGTGAATGGATGGGGGGGTGGGGGTGGGAGGGAGCTATGTGGGAATGTGTCTTAAATCATGCTGCTTCTTATATGGATGCCGAGAGAAACGCAATTTCATCTTGCCTGCACTACAGTTGTATGTACAGCAATATGACAATAAAGTTTGATTTGATTTGATTTGATTTGATCTTCTACAACTTTTCCGGAGGTCCGGGTCACGGAGGCAGCAGTTCAAGCAGAGAAGCCCAGACTTCCTTCTCCCCAGCCACCTGCTCCAGCTCTTCGGAGAGGATACCAAAGCGTTCCCAGACCAGCTGGGAGACATAGCCTCTCCAGCAAATCTTGGGTCTACCCCGGGGTCTCCTCCCAGCGAGACATGCCCGAAACACCTCAAGTGGGAGGCGTCCAGGAGGCATCCTAATCAGATGCCCATACCACCTCAACTGGCTCCTTTCAATGTGGAGAAGCAGCGATTCTACTCTGAGCCTCTCCCGGATGACTGAGCTCCTCACTCTATCTCTAAGGGTGAGTCCAGCAATCCTACGAAGGAAGCTCATTTCAGCCGCTTGTATCCGCAATCTCATTCTTTCAGTCATTACCCAAAGCTCATGACCATAGGTGAGGGCAGGAACGTAGATTGACCGGTAAATTGACAGCTTTGCCTTAAAGCTGAGCTCCCTCTTCACCACAACAACGTACAACGTCCGCATCACTGCAGATGCTGCTCCAATCGGTCTGTCAATCCCTTGCTCCAGACTTCCCTCACTCGTGAATAAGACCCCGAGATACTTAAACTCCTCCACTTGGGGCAGAAGCTTGTTCCCAGCCCGGAGAGGACAATCCACCTTTTTCTGGCTGAGGACCATGAACTTGGACTTGGAGGTGCTGATTCTCATCCCAGCCGCTTCACACTCAGCGGCAAATGGTCCCAGTAAGACCTGTAGGTCATTGCTGGATGAAGCCAACAGGACAACATCGTCTGTAAACAACTGAGATGAGATCCTGTGGTCACCGAGCATGACACCCTCCGTTCCCTGGCTGCGCCTAGAAATCCTGTCCATAAAAATTATGAACAGGATCGGTGACAAAGGGCAGCCCTGGCGGAGTCCAACTCTCACTGGGAATGAGTCCAACCAAGTGTTGGCAATACAAACCAAACTCTCACCACGGTCATATAGAGACCAGATAGCTCATAATAACAAGTCTGATACCCCATACTCCCGAAGCACCCCTCACAAAAAACCCCGAGGGATGCGGTCGAATGCCTTCTCCAAATCCACAAAATACATGTAAACTAGTTGGGCAAACTCCCACGAGGCTGGGCAAACTCCCCTCATGGATCGTCACCTTATCGTCATGGGGGGTTTGCGTGCCCTCTTGATCCCAGGAGCTATGCTGTCCGGGGCAATTTGCCTCTGGTAGGGTCACCCAAGATAAACTGGTCCTGGGTGAAGGGCCAGACTAAGAACGATCCAACAGACTCTCATGATGGATGCTAAAACAAGGATTCAGTGTACCCCGCCCAGTATGGGGTTACTGGGGCCCCACCCTGGAGCCAGGCCTGAGGGAGGGGCTTGATGGTTAGCACCTGGTGGCCGGGTTTCCGCAGATGGGACCCGGCCGGGCTCAGCCTGAAGGAGTTACATGGGTCCACCCTCCAGTGGGCTCACCACCAGCAAGAAGGACCATGGGGGCCCGGTGCTATGTGGATCAGGTGGCGGTCAAAGGCAGAGACCTTGGCGGTCTGATCCCAGGCTTCCTAAACTGGCTTTTGGGTGTTTGGTGTGAAGGCACCTTAATTGCTTTGAGATGTCACTCGACATGTAAAGTGCCGTATGAATCTAGTCCATTATCGTACTATTATTATTAGGAAGTCAATTTTGCTTTCAGTTATGCTGGCAATAAACAGTTTACAACTGATCAACTCTCTCGTCATTTTGTCACCTGGTTTATGTTACTTCCTTTTAGTCCTAGACAGCCACTGGGGTCCTAACAATGAGAATCAAAATCCAAAGTTAAAGAGTGCACATTTGTCACACTTAAATGTCTTCAGATAGTCAAAGAAATTTTAATATTAGACAAAGATGGGGGTTGACGTGGGTTGACCCCTAATCAGGGTCAACCCACGTAAAACTGCAGGTCCGGACAACATCCCGGGACATGTGCTCCGAGTCTGCATGAGCGAGTTGGCAGATGTCCTGATTGACATTTATAACATCACCGTGAGTAGATCATCGTTCCCAGATGCTTTAGGACCTCTACTATAGTAACGGTGGCAAAGAAACCAGTTGTGTCCTGCCTCAATGACTATCGTCCTGTTGCACTGACACCAATTGTGATGAAGTGTTTTGAATGGCTTGTCAAACCACACATCACAGCCTGCCTCCCTGCATCACATGACCCACTCCAGTTTGCATATCGTTCAAACCGCTCCACGGAGGATGCTATAGTCACCACCCTGCACTCTGTCATCACCCACCTGGATCAGAAAGACACCTACGCCAGACTCCTGTACATTGATTTCAGTTCAGCATTCAACACCATTATTCCCCAGAGACTGATGGAGAAATTACTCCTTCTCGGTCTGTCCGTGTTAGAAACAACATCTCCAACTCTATCACGCTGAGCACCGGATCCCCTCAAGGCTGCGTACTCAGTCCACTGTTGTTTACACTTCTAACACATGACTGTGTTAGAAGATTATTAAGTTTGCAGACGACAGCACAGTGGTGGGACTTATTCAGAGGGATGAGGAATGAATGTACAGGGAAGAAGTTAGAGACCTGAAGGGCTGGTGCAGGGAGAACAATCTGGTGCTCAACATGGACAAAACGAAGGAGATCATTATCGACTTCCGGCGGTCACGGCCTGAACACGTCCCTCTCAGCATTGGCAGCCGTTTGGTGGAGAGAGTGGAGAACATCAAGTTCCTCGGAGCGCAGATCTCGTAGGACCTGACCTGGAGCAAGAATTCCTTGGGGATCAGGAAGCGGGCCCAGCAGAGACTGCACTTCTTGAGGAAACTCAAACAGGCCTCTCTCCCCATCTGCATCCTCAGGACCTTCTACAGAGGTGTGGCGGAGAGTGTTCTGACGTACTGCATTGCAACATGGTACTCCAGCTGCAGTATGTCAGACAAAAAAAGCCCTGCAGAGGATAGTTAAGGGAGCTAAGAGGATAATTGGAGTTTCCCTCCCCTCTGTCCAAGAACTTTTTCAGAACCGTTGTAGGAGCATGGCACTGAACATTGTCAAGGACCACTCTCACCCTCTGCATAGACACTCTGAACTGCTGCCATCTGGCAAACACTTCCGGAGCATCAGAGGCAGAACCACCAGACTGATTAACAGCTTTCTTCCACAAGCTGTTAGGATGCTGAACAGCTAATCTGGAATCTTTCATACATACTACTGCACCTTATGGACATTATGTATATTATTTGTATATTATAGTTCTAGTTAGTTTTCAAGTATGTCTCAGGGATGTGTGAATGGCTGTGTTGGGGTGGGGGGTGAGGGGGTGTGTGAGTGTGTCTTAAATTATGTTCTTTTTACTTTATATGGATGCCTAGAGAAACGCAATTTCATCTTGCCTGCACTACAGTTGTATGTACAGCAACATGACAATAAAGGTTTATTTGATTTGATTTGAAGATAACCCGGGGTGTGTTGCTTTTTGAGATCTTTCAGCCTACTTCACTTTGTCAGACTGGTTCGATTTAAGTGATTTCTTGATTCAACAGGTCTGGCAGTAATCAGGCCTGGGTGTGGCTAGTGAAATTGATCTCAGCTTTCCAAAAAAACAGACACAGGAAGAACATGCAAACTCCTTCTGTGTGGAGTTTGCATGTTCTCCCCATGTCTGCATGGGTTTACTCTGGGTACCCTGGTTTCCTCCCACAGGCCAAAAACATGCAAGTTAGGTTAATTGTAGAGTCTAAAGTGGCCCTAGGTGTGAATGTGTGTGTGAATGGTGAAGGGATGGCGCCGTACCATGGTTGCTTCATCCACCTAGGTGGATGCCCTGAATTTCCCCTCTGGGGATCAATAAAGTACACACAAAAAAAAGTAACAAAGAAGAAGGGGGAGGGGTATTTTTTCCACATAGGGCCAGGTAGGTTTGGATAGCTTTTACCCTTAATAAAAGAAATCATCATTGAAAAACTGCATTTTGTCTTTCATCGGGTTGTCTTTGTCTAATATTAAAATTTGTTTTGATGATCTGAAACATTTAAGTTTGATAAATATACAAAAACATAAGAAATAAGGGGGTAAACAATTTTTACATCCATTTCATCTAAAAAATAAAATACATTACTACCCTGCTAAATAATCTTGCACCACACTTCCGGTGATGGCGGCCACGTAGGAAGACGTGTTTCACACTGCTCTGCTCCTAAAAATAAAAAGTAGGCTAAAACTCTCTCAATTGGAACAAAAACCTATCCCAGCGTTTAGGCATGGATATGGTAAAGACCAAGGCTGGGAAAGTAGGCGGAGGAAAAAGTGTTTCGACAAAACAATCCAAGCTAACAGACTTCCACGCTCGTGAAGAAGCAGAAAAATCTCCAGAGACAATGACGGAGGAGAGAGCTAGCGGCGGAGCGGTGACTGCTGAGGAGGGCACAAGTGCGGTACTCGCTGCCATCAGCTCCATGAGAGCAGACTTTTCGTCTAAATTTGATGGGATTATAGCAGCGATAGAAGGAATGAGAAAGGAAATAAGCGACTGTATGGAACAAGTATCGCAGGCAGAGCTCCGAATCTCCAGCGCTGAAGATGATGTCACCAGCCTACAATTAAAGGTGCAAACATTGGAATTAAAAAATAAACGTCTGGAAGATAACGTCCTGGACTTAGAATCCCGGTCGCGACGGAATAATCTGAGGCTGGTGGGCCTTCCGGAGGGAGCGGAGGGACGGTTTGGAAAAGTGGATTCCAGAAGCGCTGAACAACGCGGATCTGCAGTCATCGGTTGTCTTAGAGAGCGCTCACCGAATCGGCCCACCGAGAGATAATAAGACACCGCCGAGGACGCTGATTATGAAGTTCCTCAACTACAGAGACAAGATGACGGTCACCAATGCGGCGCGAGCTAAAGGAGAAATTAAATACCAGGATCAACAGGTGCGGTTCTACCCAGATTTGGCCACAGGAATTCAACAATTAAGAAAACAGTTTGACCCCGCCCGTAAAGAGCTGCGCAACCTCGGGATTCATCACGGAGTGATTCATCCGGCAAGACTGCTGGTCACATATAAAGGGAGAACCCATATCTTCAAGACCCCTCAGGAGGCGCAGGAGCTTATCAAGCAGATCCAAGAGGAGACTGGTGGGAGCTAAGCATGAGGCATCAACAAGATATAAAGGTAGAATATTTAAGCATTTGTACAAGCATCTGGCTGATCTGAAACATATAGCATGTCTACAAAATATAGATTGTATTATATATAAAAAAAGCTATGATGTACAAAGTTGCTATAAAATTTTGGAGTTAAGTTGGAAAAACTACAGAAGAGAGTTAATGTTATGTCTTTAAAAAGTAGTAGAGTCAGGGTGATTGAGAGGAGAAAGAAAGAGTGGTTTGACTGATCCTCGCGGGTGTGGAGCAGTCACTGGCTATAGCGGGAGATGGAATTTTTTTTTTTTTTTTTGATTTTGGGGGGATTACCACGAATGTGGGGAGGGGGAATTTGTTTTTGTGTAGCTTGTAGGATGAATGTTCAACCATCCATGTTTTTGCTTCTCTGTATGAGCATGTTTATATTGCAAGGTAATCTCAAACCCCTTATTGATCATAGACCAAAGCGTTAATCTTAATTTAACTTCATGGAATTGCAGAGGTCTACAAAATCTAAAAAAACTTAAACAAGTTATGAATAAAATGAAAGACATAGGTTCAAAAATTGTGTTTTTACAAGAAACTCATCTAATAGAGGAGGATGTAAAAAGAATTAGGAGAAGATGGCAGGGAAATGTGTTCACCTCATCATTTTCATCCCGTGCCAGGGGAGTTATGACTCTCATACATAAAAGTCCCATTTCAAGTGAAAAAAGTAATTGGAGACAAATTAGGAAGATATCTAATCATCCAAGGATCTTTGTTATTAGAAAATATAAATCTGGTGAACTTATACGGTCCCAATATAGATGATCAAAACTTCTTCGCTAATTTATTTCTTACTTTATCAGCACTTACAGGACAACATATAATAGCAGGGGATTTTAATTGTACATTGAATCCCAGTATAGATAGATCAACAGGACTGGACTGTACGCACAATGGATGCAGAATGACCATTAATCATTTTATGAAAGAATTGAGATTGCTGGATATATGGAGAGAAATGAAACCACAAGTCAAAGCCTACTCTTGTTATTCTAATACCTACAAGACATTCTCACGTATTGACTATTGTTTGATCTCCACAGAATTAAGGTCCAAGATTCAAAACTGTTTCTATGATAACATCGTGATATCTGATCATGCACCCTGCTGTCTAATATATGTAGATAAGAAATTGACAAAGGATCCAGGTAGGTGGCAATTTCAGCATAAATGGCTTCAGGATGAGGAATTTGTTAAGTACACAGAAAAACAGATAGATGACTTCTTTGATATCAATACTACACAGACATCAGCATGTATAAAGTGGGAGGCTTTCAAAGCTTTTATTAGGGGGATATTATTAGTTATACAGGTTCAAAATCTAAGAAGGCTCAAGAGGAGAGAGTCCAGTTGGAACATAAAATAAAAATTCTTCAAGAAAAAGTGTATGCAGGAAGTAACCCAAAGTTTGAGAACAAATTACTGATTCTGAGAGCTGAATATGACAAAAAATCAGCAAATAGAGCTGCCTCGAGTCTTCTAAGATTGAAGCAAACTTTTTATGAACAAGGTGAAAAATCAGGGAAATTATTGGCATGGCAGATTAAACAATTAGAATTTAAAACACCAATTACCAGTATTATAAGTAATGGACAGGCAGTTGTAGATCCTTTAGAAATTAATAGTGCCTTTAGAGATTATTATGAAAAACTATATGATACAAAAAATGAAACTGACTTAACAAAACTAAATGGGTTTTTGGACGGATTATCTATACCGTGTATTCCAAATGAAAACAAGGAGATACTGGAGTCTAAAATTAGTCAAGAAGAAGTTGGGCTAGCCATTGATAATATGAAATCAGGAAAAAGTGCAGGACCAGATGGTCTTCCAGTTGACCTCTATAAAAAATTTAAGAATAAATTAATAAAACCACTTTTGGAAATGGTTTTAGAAGCATTTCAAAATAGTAATTTACCACCATACATGAATAATGCCTTAATTATACTGTTGCCAAAACCAGGTAAACCCTCTAATAAATGTGAAAACATGAGACCAATAAGCCTATTAAATGCTGACCTTAAGATAATCTGTAAAATTTTAGCAAGACAACTCCAAGAAATATTACCAAATATTATTAACCAAGATCAGAATGGCTTTATAATGGGAAGACAAGGCTTCCATAATGTAAGAAGACTATTTAATATTATTTATTCTAATAAAGAAGCACCGGATACAGCTGTCCTATCATTGGACGCCGAAAAGGCCTTTGATAGGGTCGAATGGCCCTTTCTTTTTGAAGTCCTACAAAGGTTTGGACTTGGAAATAATTTCATAAAATGGGTTCAGATAATATAAAATAATGCTACGGCAGAAATCCTAACAAACAGCAATATCTCAAAATCAATAAAAATCAATAGAGGATGTCGACAAGGCTGTCCACTTTCACCTTTGCTGTTTACTATGGCAATTGAACCTTTAGCGATGGCAGTACGTTTACATCCACAAATATATGGAATTAAAGTAGGACCAACAGAACATAAAATCTCCCTGTATGCCGATGACATAATTTTGTTTATGTCGAATCTTAAAAAATCAATTCCGACCTTGTTAAATTTAATAAAGAACTTTGGGGAAATATCAGGAAATAAAATAAATAAAACTAAATCTTCAATATTAATGCTAAATGAGACCCAGAGAAATCATCCAGCTCCTGAGGTAAATCAATTCAATGTTGTAAATCAGTTTAAATATTTAGGAATTCAAATTGTGCCTAAGCTAGAAACAGTTGCCAGTGCCAACTATGAAGCCTTAATGACAGATATTAATGAGTTACTTCAGAGATGGATGTCACTACCAATGTCGATGATCGGGAGACTTAATATACTTAAAAGTAATATCTTACCAAAAATACTTCATTTATTTCAATACATTCCTTTACCACCACCTTCAGATCTATTCTCAAGAATTAAAAAAAAGTTAGTGGAATTTATATGGAACAATAGGAAGGCTAGATTACGTCTGTCCTTACTATATTTACCATTTGATCGTGGAGGTCTGAAATGTCCAAACTTTATGTTGTATTACTGGTCAGCACAACTGAGGTCTATGACATATTATTTTTCATCAAATGATCTCCCTCACTGGACTGAAATGGAATCATACAATTTACCTTTACCTCTTCCCTTATTCATATACTCAGACTCGGCTAAAAAATTACAGAAACAAGTTAAAAATCCAATTGTAAAGCATATGATCAAAATATGGTGTGAAACCAAAAATATTTAAAAGAACCACACTTATTGTCACAATTTAGCCCAATATGGGGTAATCAATATTTTAAACCAGGGAGAGCGGATGCTGTATTTAAAGTATGGAATTTAAAAGGGATTCAAAAGATTCAAGACTTATATTTGTTACGTTCAGATAACATAATATCTTTTGAAGAACTGAGGATCAAATTTAATCTTAATAGAACACATTTTTTTAAATATCTTCAGCTTAGGAATTTTATTCGATCAAATCAAAATAATGCTCTCACCCGACCTACTTATGAGATGAGATGAGATTCAACTTTATTGTCATTACACGTGTATGAATACAAGGTAACGAAACGTGACTTGGCATTTGGGCACGCTCTGCAGAGTGCATCCAAGGCCGGGGCAGCCGCTAGGCGCCAGTCATAAAGAAGAAAGGAAAAAAAAGAAAAAGAGTGGATATCACACAGTAGGCGAGAGAAAAAAACATGTTTTATCAAATTGACGCTTAAGTAAGTAAGCGAAATTTTGATTGCAGGCAAAAAAAAACCTCAATGCTTATTTAGCAGACATTTAGTAGACAAATCACACAGCAGGGAGAGAGCAGTGTATGTATATCAGTATGATGATATCAGTGTGTGTGCAGTGTTGAGTGTATCAGTTACTGGAGCACAACAAATAGTCTCCTAGGCAACGATAGATGTTATAGTTCATGAACGCTGTCCCTGAAGAGTTCTGTTTATTGCACAGCAGCGGTGTTTGGATTAGCGAGCCAGCTGACACATCCGCTTATCTCAACTCTGGAGGAGTGAGTTATCCAGGGGCGCCGATCAAGGCCGAATCTGCTCAGACAGAGTATAGGAGTATAGGATTTCCCTATTGTCATATTCTGAGCTTACAATTCAAATTAACATTCACTGGCTTTAAATTCATATCATTCCCTGGAGAGCACGAAGCGACTCCAGATGTTTCCCCTTCTAAACACAGATGAACATGTCCGATAGAGTCCATCTCTCTAATGCATGCAGATGGTAAAATTCCATGTTGGTCATTTGCCGCTACTTCGTGCACTCCCCATCTGGTCGAATTATTGAGAAGCAGCTCCGCCAGGTCCGCATTTTGATTAGCTCCTCCAGTTAAATTTTCGATACACCAGGAGAACTCCAAAGCCCAATCGGCAGAAATCCTGTGATCGTAGCCAAAACAGGTAGATGTTTTTCCACATCCTCAGTCAAATCACACAGACACATGAGTTCCAATCCATGGGTCTCTCCACATTTGGGCTCCCCCGGGCCCAATTTTCTGTTTGAAAAGGTAGTGTCAATTGCGTTTAAAGCCCAGCTTATATCCATTTTCCGTATTTTCCATTTGGGTTGAGATCAGCAAGATGGTGAGACGGCACAGACACTCACTCAGACGCAGCAAGCTGGGATTAGGTCAGGAAGGCAGGATAGGAGGAGGGAGGAAAAAAAATGCGACTGCTCTCACTGAAGGCAAAAGGAAGAAATTCATCCTTGGAAAAAATTTTGATGAAAGATAGTAAGAGAAAGGGTATTATTTCAGAGTTTTATAACTCATTGACACTATCCTCAAGTGAAAACTCACAGAAAAGACTGAATTATTGGAAAGAAGATCTGCAAACTGAAATTTCAAAGGAACAATGGGAAATGGCTTGTACAGAAGCTCAAACCAAATCAATAAATGTACGTCTTAAATTGATACATTTTAAATGGTTAATGCGGATGTATGTTGCACCGGTGGAGTTAAATAGATATAACAAAAACATACCAGATACGTGCACAAAATGTATGGAAAGCAAAGGAACCCGGAGGTAATGTTTTTGCCGGGGTTTGTCTGTTTGTCTGTCTGTCTGTTTGTTTGTTTGTCTGTTGGTTAGCAAGATAACTCAAAAAGTTTTGGACGGATTTCGATGAATCTTTCAGGTTTTGTTGGAAATGGTACAAGGAAGAACTGATTACATTTTGGTGGTGATCCGGATCACCGTCCACAAGAAAACCGCCATTACGGAAAATGCCATTTTCGTGAAGAACTACTGAACCACTAATCCTATCATTGTCAATCCAATTGCTAGTCATATGTTTTCATGGTCAAGGAATCTGAAAACATACACACAAACACTGTATGGGGGGAACTGTGGCCGCCATTACGGAAAATGTCATTTTCCTGAATTACTACTGAACCACTAATCCTGTCATTGTCAATCCAATTGCTAGTCATATGTTTTCATGGTCAAGGAATCTGAAAACGCACACACAAACACTGTATGGGGGGAACTGTGGCCGCCATTACGGAAAATGTCATTTTCCTGAATAACTACTGAACCACTAATCCTATCATTGTCAATCCAATTGCTAGTCATATGTTTTCATGGTCAAGGAATCTGAAAACGCACACACAAACACTGTATGGGGGGAACTGTGGCCGCCATTACGGAAAATGTCATTTTCCTGAATAACTACTGAACCACTAATCCTATCATTGTCAATCAAATTGCTAGTCATATGTTTTCATGGTCAAGGAATCTGAAAACGTACACACAAACACTGTATGGGGGGAACTGTGGCCGCCATTACGGAAAATGTCATTTTCCTGAATTACTACTGAACCACTAATCCTATCATTGTCAATCCAATTGCTAGTCATATGTTTTCATGGTCAAGGAATCTGAAAACGCACACACAAACACTGTATGGGGGGAACTGTGGCCGCCATTACGGAAAATGTCATTTTCCTGAATAACTACTGAACCACTAATCCTATCATTGTCAATCCAATTGCTAGTCATATGTTTTCATGGTCAAGAAATCTGAAAACGTACACACAAACACTGTATGGGGGGAACTGTGGCCGCCATTACGGAAAATGTCATTTTCCTGAATAACTACTGAACCACTAATCGTATCATTGTCAATCCAATTGCTAGTCATATGTTTTCATCGTCAAGGAATCTGAAAACGTACACACAAACACTGTATGGGGGGAACTGTGGCGCTTGGCGGAGGTCTGCACTCTCCGAGTGCTTTTCTAGTTGTTTATGGGAATGTAGAAAAATTAGAATGTTTTGGGAAGAGGTGAGGGTAACAATTGAAAAAATAATTTCAAAACAATTCATATTGAACCCTAAACTGTTTTTGTTGGGTCTGTATCTAGAAAAGCATAACTTTAATAAGAGTGAAAGAGCATTCATAGACCTCAGTTTGCTTAATGCCAAAAAATGTATTGCACTACTGTGGAAAAAGACTCATAGACCAGATGTGACTCAGTGGTTAAGACAGATGTTAACAAACCTTCCACTAGAAAGAATAACATACATACTGAAATCAAAGGAAAATGTGTTTGAGAATATATGGAGACCTTTCATTGATTATGTAAAGAAATTAAACATAACTTCTGAAGAAGAAGGTGAATGATGTGTGTGGACCTTGTAAATTCCAAATTGGTGAATGTATAATATGTATACTTATGTAATGGATTGCCTAGACTAAACAGAGGAGCATTGTTGAAGATTTGCCTTTGTTAGTGGTTGTTGGTGTTTTTAGTACGTTTTTTTTTAATTACTTTAGTGTTAGTGTTTGATTGTTTGTGTCATGTTTGTAAAAAAAAAAGGTTCAATAAAAATATTGTGGAAAAAAAAAATCTTGCACCATGTTTAATATAGAAATGTCCTATAATACATCCTTGATTTGGTGCGGTTAAAAACACTTCCTGATATTTAGCATATGGTGGCTGCAAGGACTTCTGGGTATTCACTATAAAGGTCAGAAAAAGGCTCTTTCCTATCCTGTAATAATGTAATTGTTGTAACCAGTCTATAAATGTGTCTGTTAAGGATCCGTGTCTTTTTAGGAGCTATCAAGAATCCATGGACACCCAGTTATAATGTGGAGGAAAAGCTACTGTACGTACATCTACAGTGGACCTGAGATCTGTACAGTAGTTTACTATAATCCCAGCCTGGGGGACGGAAAATAAATCCGGTATTGATAAAGATGGTCCAGAATGCAGAAAATATTGCACAAGCAGCACACACTATACCTTGATAGATTTGGCAGGAATAATATTGGACAGGTTCTTCTTGGCCACCTGAGAACCTTTGCCTGGAGCCAGGAAACTCGGCCCCTGTGAGGATTTGATAAGAAACACAATCGTTATCAAAAGTGAACATTTACCAAAAAATGCATCGCAAATGAGTGCGAAGAAAACAGGTTTAAGAGTTCCACTCATCGAGGAAAGATAAGAGCATTTCCTATCTAAATGATTTTAATGTGAGCTGTGATGTTGGCACCAGATAAACTACAAACCCCAAGTTGTCTTTATGTGTATCTCGCCCTGGGAACAGATCGGCTACGGTTACAAAACCTGCAGCTGAAGTGACATTAATATGACTGATGGGTCAACTTTAATCTCTGCTTCACCTCTTATTCTCACGCTGATCACATACCAAAAAACGCTGAAGGTCATTAGATTTGAAATGATTTTCTCTGACCTAAACCCTCCCATCTATTCAATTTCTTAACCACTTATCAAACTAGGGTCACAAGAGGAGGGGTGAAGCTTATTCCAGCTGACATGGGCAAGAGGTGCGGTAGGGAAATCAATACGTGTGATTGTGTCAGATATACTCTATACAGTTTATGTGAGCTTTCATGTGAGGTTATGGAGTCACATGGTGACTGCTTTTCACAGAGAAGCTCGTCAGTGATGGAGTAACTTTCCGACTGACCTTGAGCACAACCTGGATGAAGACCCACTTGAGGATCACTGTGGGTGAGTTTGGTGACTATCGGAGCAACTGCCTAGGAGGAGCAGTGATTCCTGTGAAATGTGGACGGATAGACGGACCCGGACAGCTGCATTAGCTCCTTTCAGCTTCATTGGAATGAGCTAAAAATAACCCCAACCATTTTAAGTGTTCAGGTTTATAATTAAAAGGTGCTCAATCCAAACTACGATCAGAGCTTAAAGAGGACAAATGATAAAATTTTCACTGCTGTTGTGCATGAATTTGGGTATCTGGAGAGGAAACCATTTTTTTTTTTTTTGTTACTTATTTGTACCCGTAGGTAGATTTGTTTTGCAGTCTGGTGACAAGCCACCAGCTGCCGGTCGCTGCGTGCGCGAGCGCCCCTTAACTCCCTAACCTGCATGTTTTTGGCTTGTGGGAGGAAACCGGAGAAATCCCGGAGTAAACCCACGCAACACGGGGAGAACATGCAAACTCCACACAGATCACTGTTGGTCGGGGGCTGGGATCGAACTCACGATCCCCGCGCTCCCCCGGCCGAGGGTAAAACTGTGCTGCCACAGTGCTAACCACTGCGCCACCGTGCAGCCCCACTGCACGGTGGCTCAATAGCTCCAAAACCAAAACTCAAAACACTGTCCCTCTGTTTGATGGGAACTGGTGCTCACTGGAATGACACCACCCCTCCATCTTTATCGCCACCCATTTTAATGACAGTGAGCAGAGATGCTTCCCTCAGACTTCCGAAATGAAACACAGGCGGTATAGCTAGCCTAGCCAAGATTAGCTTAACAAACATGGTTTTTATGGCTTTTCTCTAAACATTCTATTCACCCCTCAAGACATCTGTGCTCATAGCTGGTTAATTTATTCACACTTGATTATATATATCTCTGTTCCAGGCATTATTCTGACTTATTTGGCTATATTTTAGCTGGGACAGCTCTGTGCTTATTATATGCCAGGAACTGATCCTATTGCTCCTGACAACTAAAGTTTCCCACGTGGTTATTTATATTATTTGGGCTGGAGACTGTCAGGTTTTTCCACTCCAGGATCAATTCAGTCTCTTCTGTTTTGGACTGAGATGGCAGTTCTTCCTCTGGTCTCTGACAAACAAACAGCAGGTGAAGAACTGGTTTATGCGCAGCTACCTCAAGCTCAGCAGTACCGGCTATGGTTCAGTAGGGTGGAATTGGGAGGCATCAGCAACAGCAGTGACCTGTCCATCTTGCAACAAGGGAAACTCCAGATGGGATGGACTGGGGTAGCTGATGGGCTTTAAATGGGCTTTTGAAATAACACAGGGACACAGAGTATCTTTAAAAGAAACATTTACTGCACTTTTGACATAGTTCCCACAAGTCCGGATGAAATGTATGTGACATGCTTTGATCAAAATGTCTCAGGGTTTAGTTACTGCAGCACCATTTTCACCCATCTTTGGCAGTCTTCCTTAGAATGACTCATTTCAGCACTTGTCTCTTTAAATGCTCATAAGCCCCGGTTCACCCCACCCTCCCTCTTTCATCACTTATGAGGTCAGTTGTTGACGCCATATTGCTAATGTTAGCTGGCTAGCTCCTAGCTCCAATAGCAAACACAGCCTGAGCTAAGGTACGTAAAATCATCTGAAAGAAGGAATGAAATAAAGCATCACTGGGGGACATGGGTGTGTAGTTTCAGTGGCTGGTAGGCTATGGCCAGTCCAAGGAATACAATAATCACAGAAACAAACATGAATGAGGGAATGGTGAACTGCAAACAGTTAGCTGCCATTGGTACCAGTCAACTATAATAAACTACAGTAAAATAAGCTAAAATAAAGTCTAACAATGACATATACAATATAGACTAACCAAAATAAAACTGAAACCGATGTTCTGGGTGTAAAACTGATGTAATCTTGCAAATGCCATTTTTTGGGTTTTATTTTTTTCCCCCTCTCCCTGTTGCATGTGTGTGTATAACGAGCTTTTCACGTACCTGCCCCTTTAAGATGTGCAAGTGTTAACTGTACACCCCAGAAGCTGTCCAGTTAACGCTGTTTGGAAACAGCAGAAAAAAAGTAAAACGATTTGTAATGAAAAGAAATGTGCTCTCCGTCCACATATTATGTGATGGTTGACTCTTTGTTTCATCTGAAGATGTCAAGAAAAAGCAAGCAAAGTGCATGGAAACTAAAACATAGATGCCTGAAGCTAAGTTGCTGTTAGCCTCTCACGGCTATCTGTGTCATCTCAACCATTTTTCTCCCAGGATGGATGACAAAACAGTTAAACTAAGGCCATCGTTGTGAGTCACATGACCCATAAACGGTATGTAAACACACTGACTTCTGCACTGGACAATGTTTAATTTGTGTGTGAAATGACAGTAGGCCTAATCTTTATTATACTGTATATTATGCTCATTTACTACTGCACCACAGTGACATGATAGCTCGCTCTTATGTGCTGAATTATGAGCCTTGTCAGTGAACCATATGGGAGAAGGAGGTTAAAAAAAAACCAAAACTGACTTGGAAGGGTCAATTAATTGTGATGCTGATTTAAAGTGACAATCTGCCAAAAATCAAGTTTGGGTTTTTTTTGTTAACATGTCTGTAACATATTTTTTTATGACTTACAAGACATATCAAGAGCAAAATCATTCAAATGTCTTATATCTCTGTTTTTTTGCTGTGAAGTTTCACTTAAGCCCCGCCCACTGCAAAAAGGTGAGTTGAGACAGAACGGCTCTGGTGATGTAACTATTTGTGGAGCTGGCACATGGGTAGTGTTGAGCCAATCAGGACTCTCTGGCCTAACTGACGTTATACTCCAGGCTAGTTAGCATTTTTTAAACAAACTGCTTTGAAAACTTGAACCAAATTATGATGGATTTTATCATTAAACTGCTTTTAAGGACTGATGCAGTTTCAGTCATTATCCTGGGCCACTGTGCATACAACTAGGTATGTACTTCAACCGGCAAGTGTTTTTATCACAGGATTTGTTCTGATAATGTAGCGCTAGCTACTGTTAGCCTTGTGATATGTGGTTGGGTCTAATAATCACCGATTTTTATTTTTTTTGGGGGGGGGGTTTGAAAAGATTTTGACATGAAACTGTAAGACAATTAAATGTTTTTTGTAGAAAAAAGGGAATAAAATACCATTTTAGACAATGTAGATTTGATTTTATAGGGGATTTATATACTTGCATATTTATTCCACCTAGCTGCAATGCTCCGTACTGTGGGTGTTTATATATTTACATATTTATTCCATCTAGCTACAATGCTCTGCACTGTGTGTTCATATATTCATATATTTATTCCATCCAGCTACAATGCTCTGCACTGTGTGTCTGTGTGTGTGTGTGTGTATATATATATTTTATAGTAATATGTACATATGTATATTAGCTGCTCTTGCTTGCTTGTTTTTTTGTTTTTTTTTGTTTTTTTTTTCTTGCCTTCTGATTGTTGCTCTGAGTGTTGCTATCCCTGTGCTGTTGCAATCCTGGAATTTCCCCGTTGTGGGACTAATAAAGGCTTATCTTATCTTATCTTATTTATATCTACTGGAGTGCATCTTTAAGGTCGAATTGGCTAGCCCTACTAATGGGGGTGGGAAAAATTTACAGAATGTAGTGGCCTGACAGTTAAGTTAAAGCTAGGCAGCCTGACCTGTCAGCCTTTAATGTGCTTAAACACACCAACACTGCACGCCTAGCCAAGCTAATGCTAACAGTCCAATCTATCAATGATCACGGCAAAAATAAAACAAAATAAGCCTGAATGACACTAGATTAGTGAAGCAGGTGGAGACAGGGATGTCCAGTAGAGTGACTGGAATTTAAAGAAAATAACAATCACCACACTTGCTAAGCTAACTCCATCGTAGCACTGTTAGCGCTGAAGCTAACATCTTCGGCTCAGATATTCTGGATGTGGATATTGCAGCCAACAGTACGGTGATGGGTTGTAACTGAAGATTGGATTATGTGTTAGTGACATAGGGAAATATAAACATGAAGCGCTATACCAACTTCTGCCCATTCTGCCAAAATGTATGAATATAAATACCGTATTTCTAAATTAAGAGAGATTTTAATATTTTTACTGCGATAATATTACCCTAGAAAGCATTTTTGGAGGTTAAAACCCACAAACACACCAAATTTCTGTGAACGGGACCTTTAAACATGCCAGCTGCTGGTCTATGTTGTACCTGTAGGGCCATGGTGTGGTCACACAGGAAGCTCTGGTACTTCAGGGGAATATGAATGCTCTCTTTGGGCCGGAGATAAACCCTAGGATCCGGGGCGCCATCCTCCATGTGGAACATGTTCTCCTCCAGCAGGGTAGGAGTTCTGGTTACTGCTTTGAAGTAACGCCACTCCTCTGTGTCCGTGATGACACTGGATGAAAAGATTAAAGGACATGAATGAGATGAAAGGAAGAGCTTACATATTTTTTTAGGGGATCCATCTGGGACTGGAATTAAACTTGTCGCACTACAGGAAATAAAAGTTTTAAACCCTCGTTGATGAATGGAGCAGAAGTTTTCTGAGATACAGAGAGATTGTGTGGAGCAGAGCAAACAAAGCAGCGATTCACCTACAATCTAGAGGAAAGATGAAGGCGGTGTTACAGAGGAGGCCGTGACTCATAAGAATTCTAATTATAAATTGCAATATTTTGAGTGCAAAGTATTCTCTTGGACTTACAGCAAACTCCGGCATGCAAAGAAAAATTGCACAGCAATATTTTTTAGCTGGTTTTGGAAGCATTAAAAAATATGCAGGAAAAAATAATAAGTAGGTGTTATCCTGTCAGCAGAGCAGCAATGAAAATAAACAAAGTATTAGCTTTCTGTTGGAAATAATATGTTGTAATAATTTTACCCTCCCTCAGAAGCTGGTATTCCTCCACTGAGCCAATAAGTTATCTTTTCAACTTCTGTCTGTGTTTATGTGAATTTTAGTTAAACAATAAATGTTAGTGAGAGCTGACTAATTGGATGCAAGGTAGTTGTGTGTAAGTAAACAGTAAGCACACTAATTGAGTGCTAAAAAAAGGGAATGTGCATCCATATTTACACTCCAGTAAAAAAGTCGATTGTTTCTGATCTCATGCTTGGGGAAAAAACAGTTTTTAATTAAATGTAATTGTGCTTAAAAGTACATCTTCTCAAATAACACCTTGGGGTTGCCTCTGAAGTGACTCAACGATTTTACACTGTACCTGTGACAAATACATAATTTTTACATTTTAATTGTGGGTGTTGACAGTAACATTGATAATTTAATCAGACTGTCAGTGACGGAGTAGCTCGTTCCAGCCTGATGAAATCACCCCAGAGTGTTCAGACCTCCTGACTGTTGACCTTGAGCACAGCCTGGATACTGACGGACTTGAGGATCACTGTGTGTAAGTTTGCCAGGGAAATTGCCTAGAAGGTGTAATGATTATTGTGAAATCATAAATGCCCACATCTCCTGACCTCTGACAAACGAGATGCAGACAAACCCGAGGATCATTATGAGTGAGTTTGGTAATCACCAAGGCAACTGCCATAGAAGGAGCAGCGACTCCTGTGAACTGTGGACAGATGTACAGACAGATGTACAACATGAGCCGTGCTGGAGTGAGCCAAGAACACAACGCTGCTAACGTGTTAAAAATGCACAGACGATAAACTGGCCCTTCTCCAGTGCCTCTTAAAGAATTGCCCTCTCACCATTATCATAAACATTTCCATATCGTGTTAGATAACTGAATAAAATGCATTTGAAGCACCAATGTGAGCAATAAATGCGTAAAAAAATTTCTCAATTTTTTTTACTTTTTTCTCTTAAATTATTATATTTTTCTCATAAAATTGTCTTTTTTTAATTTGCATTTTTTCATATAAATTTTGTTTTTCCCTCATAAATTTTACTATTTTTTTCTTGCACAAATTAGTTACATCTAAAGGTGCGTTCACACAAAATGCAAAAGCACAAATTTTTTGAGTAGGGCCATTTCATGTAAACTCAATGCAAAGATGAGAATAAATGCAAATTTGAGCAAGCTGCAGTGGGGTAGTGTTGCCTTCACAACTTCCGCTGCTGCTTTCTACCTGTTGTGGACATCCCCAAAACACTGTCATGTTTGGGTTTACAATGTTATTGGGCGGGGCACACAGCTGGGAAAATGTCACTGCCTCCTTCAGAAACTACACCTGGATGATGGTTGTTTGTTTACACTGCTAGCCTGCTGAGAAAAAGCTGAAAATTTGCAAGAAAAAGTAGCAGGTATATAAGAGAAAGTCGCAAATTTTCAAGAGAAAAGGACTAAATTTATCTTAAAAGCTGCACATTTACAAGAAAAAAAATTACAAGTTTACAAAAAAGTTGCTAATTATTGATGAACAAGTAGAAAATTTGTGAGAAAAAATGCTGCAGATTTTCAAGAAAAAAGTTACAAATTTACAAGAAAATAGTTGCCAATTTTTCAGACGTTATAAATTTATGAGAAAAAGTTGCAAATTTTCAAGAGAAAAGGACCAAATTTGTTTTATGAAACGTTGCAAATTTACAAGAAAAAAAATCACAAGTTTATGAGAAGAGCTGCAAATTATTGACATAGCGAAGGTGTCAGGAAAAAAATGTTGCAAATTTACAAGAAAAAAAGTCACAAATTTACAAAATAGTTGACAATTTTCAATAAAAAAAAGTTGCAAGTTTATGAGAAAAAAGTTGCAATATTATGAGAAAAAATATAAATTTCCAAAAAGTCACAAATTTACAAAACTAAAGTCAGAACTAAAACTCACGGTGAGACGGTTTTCTGTCATTATGGTCCACGTCTGTGGAACAACCTTCCTGAAGAAGTGAAGACTGCACAGAATGCTGATACTTTTAAAACCAAACTAAAGACCCACTTTTTTGACCTGGCTTTTATTTAAATTTATTTTCGCTTTCCCCTTGTTTTACCTTTTCTTACACCTTTACTCTGTTTTAACTATTTTTTATCCTGTTTTTATCTGTGTTTATCCTGTTTTAACTTTTTTCTCTCTCCTCTTTTTTACCTTTTCTTACACCTTTAATCCTGTTTTTCACATTTTTTTTTATTTTTTATGTTTTTATCTGTATTTATCCTGTTGTTATTGCTTGGTTTTATGTCTTATTACCTCTGGTTTTTCCTCACGGAGAGCGCTTCTTCAGTTCAGTTTTAATGTTTTATGTGGTGGTTGTTTTTAAATGGTTTTATATGTTAGGCTGATTAGTCGGTGTGTTGTGATTGTATGCATATATGTGTGTGGGTGGGTGAGACAATGCTTTGGCTTTTGGTGTACATTGCTTGTTATTTTGTACAGCACTTTGCGCTGCTACATTGTATGACAGTGCTTTATAAATAAAGTCTGATTGATTGATTAACAGTCATTTTTAAGGATAATTAAGGGCTTAATTTCGGCTAAATGTAATTAAGACTTTTTAAGGACTAGCAGACACCCAGGTTAATGTCTGTCAGAGACTCAATGAAGCCCCTGTAAAAAAAAAAAAAAGTACAATATACAGTATTATCTAGTCTGAAACAGAAAAGGAAAACCTTTTATTTGATAAACTGATTCTGTAATGTTCACTGTTTGTTTCACAAAAGCAGGTCTGAAAAAAAGGTGCAGGTCGGCTGGTGAAAGTCCCAGAACACTGCCCAACAAATTGATTTCCGGTGAGAAAAGAACACGAGGTGATAACAAATTCCAACAGAGGGAGGTCTTGCTTTTATGCGCTCCTCGTCTTTTGAATGCAAAAATTTCACACACAAATGCATAAAGGGGGGCACTGATTTGAACTTCAAAGGTTCAACGCCATGGGCACGGAGAGAGAGGGGGTGGGGGGAAGCCTCTCAATAGCTGAGTGAGAGTTTATTAATTTTTCAGGGCCCCACCTCGCTGACATCAGGGGAAGATGCAACAGTTCCATGGAAATTATTTGGATACTCCCACCTGAGTGCTTGGAATAAAACATTTTGCCTGTGGCTCATCCTGCCAACAAAGAGAGTTTGTCTAATGTTTCACCCGAACCCCGACAAAAGACCACAAGTTGGTTTGTTTTTGACAGAGGAGAAGTTGAACTAGATGGGAGAACAAACAGAAAAAGAGAATGAATTAAAGAAAATGATGATTCAATAACAAAAGTGAAAGAAGACAGAAGCAGACAGATAATAGGGAGAAAAATAATGTGGGCGAATGCAAGAGCATGAAGGAGAGTAGCGATATGGTTTCATATCTCTCCCTCTGTTACCCACCACCTTTGCTCATGCCGGGCTGTGTAAGGGTCGAGTGTTAAAAGGCAGCCATGCAAAATGGATGGCAACAGGTGGCAACCTCTTCCTCCATGTGAAGAGGAGCCACCGGGCTTCAAAACGGTGCAGACATCAAAGCCACAGCCAGCCTCACCTTGCACTGAGTGCTCTACCTTCAAATCTGGTGCTGGATTTCTGGATGAAGGGCAGATTTTTCTTGTTTTTTATAGTAAAACAAAGAGCTGACCTGATGGTGTGCCCAAGCTTTAAAGAAAGCTCCCTTGTCAATATTGACTGGGATATTGATAATGAAGCAACAGCAGTGGACTGACCAAGACATGAGGCACCAACAATCCCTCTGTTATGCTGATATAGTCATGTGAAAAGATTAGGACACTCCATTAAATATTCAGTTCTTTATTAAGAAATGTTCACATATTGATGTCTAATCTTGTTTTTATTTATCTCTGGAAAAGAAGGTGATTTAATTGCAGGTAAATAACAAAAATTAATCTGGTTTTACTCATTAAACAAACGATATCAATAAAAATGTGTATTCTAACTGAGGAAAAAGTTAGGATACCCTACCGCCTAATAGCTAGTGTTAGCCCCTTTGGCTGAAAAAACTTCAGTGAGACGCTTCTTGTAGCCATCTACCAGTATCTGACGTCGATCTGAGGAAAGTTTGCCCCACTCCTCAATGCAGAATTCTTTCAGCTGTGAGATGTTTGAAGGGTTTCTTGCATGTACAGCCCGTTTCAAGTAACCCCACAACATATCATTCGGATTAAAATCTGAGGCTTTGACTCGATCATTCCACGACTCTCCATTTCTTAGTTTTAAGTCAGTCATTGGTGGATTTACTGGTATGTTTTGGGTCATTGTCATGTAGGGTACAGTTCTGCTTCAGCTTTAATTTTTTTACAGATGGTCTCACGTGGTCCTCAAGCATCCTCTGATACACGGTAGAATTCATGGTGGATTCTATGATGGTGAGCTGGCCAGGTCCTGCTGCAGCAAAACATCCCCAAACCATGACACTTCCACCTCCATGCTTCACAGTTGGTATGAGGCTCTTTTCCTGGAATGCTGTATTTGGTCTATGTCAAACACGTCATCTGCTCTGGTGTCCAAATAATTCAATTTTAGTCTCATCTGTCCAAAGAACATTATTCCAGAAGTCCTGGTCTTTGTCTACGTTCTCTCTGGCAAACTTCAGTCTGGCCTTCATGTTTCTCTTAGAGAGCAAAGGTTTCCTCCTTGCATGCCTCCCATGTAAGTGAAACTTGTGCAGTCTTTTTCTGATTGTAGAGGCATACACTTTCACATCAACAGTAACAAAAGCCTGCTGTAGGTTCCATGATGAAATTTTAGTGATTTTGGAGACTTCTTTTAGCATCTTGCAGTCTGATTTCAGGGTGAACTTGCTTGGATGGCCAGACATGGGCATGTTGGCAGTTGTTTTGAATGTCCTCCACTTGTAGAATTTTTTCCGGACAGTGGAATGGCCGATTTCAAATTCTGTTGAGATCTTTTTAAATCCCTTACCAGACTCATAAGCTGCTAGAATCTTCTTTCTTAAGGCCTCAGACAGCTCTTTCGATCTCACCATGGTGTTCACTCTCACTTCAACAGTCAGGAGCACACCAAACTAAATGTCTGAGGTTTAAATAGGACAAGCCTCCTTGAAAATGCTGAGTAATGATGTTCTAATCATGTGCACCTGATGTGATACACCTGTGTGTGATTTTAGCCATTATAAGTGGGAATAAAAGTGAGGGTGCCCTAATTTATTCCTCACCAGAAACTGCATGTTTCTGGTGAAACATTTTACAGAAAATTTTAAGAAGTCTTTTCTTCAGTTTTAATTGTTTAGTTATATTACATGAATCTCCCAGTACTGTTAAAATTGATATCAAATAACCATTTGTCTAAATATGTAAAAAAACAAAAAACAAAAACAAAAAACAGTCTTTCATAGGGTGTCCTAATTTTTTCACATGACTGTAGGCCCAGACAGCTTAAGCCTTATTCATGCTGCATTGCTCCTCTGGTTCGTGTGTGCTTCGGACAAGCCCAGCGCACACGTAGCGTTGTACATGTTCACTTTTTTCCTCTACCAGGCCAAGCAGTTGACACATGCACACAACTGTTATTTGTAGTTTCGCCCCAGCCCTCTGGGTAGTGTAGATGTGCTAACACATGAGTTTGTTCACCGGCCATAAACACGAGGGGGACACACATTTTTATTTTTTCTTTGTAGCAAATAACAACAGCGTTGTTTCAAGGAAAAGAAGGAATTAGGCTGCTTGTCCACCAAACAAGTTTTCTCCACTCCAGCTTTAGAGACCCTGAAAGAAAAATTCCATATTATTCCATATTATTCTTTTATATTTCCATGTCTGATATACTGTATATTTCCATGTATGACATACCTGTAAGTTTTATATTGTTCAATGTGTGATTCATGTGGCCTTCAGTTTGCCACAGGATCAGTGTGTGTGAGATACAGTTCAGCAGAAACACTGATGAAACAGCTGATCTAGCTTTGTTTAGGCTTGTTTTGTACGTTCCTGTGTGTCTGAGCAGTGTGTGGATTCCTAGATTAGATTCCAGACACTCTCTGGACTCTTAAGGACTCCAAGGATGTTCTCTCCCTCTCTTGCATCAACATTTGGAGCTATAAAGGACTGAGAAATGGATGACCTAGTTAGGATGATGAGTGAATAGGTCCTGGGGCCATCTCTTGTCATACTCCTGGCCAGAAACTAAATCTGCTCATAACTTAAGATCCTGCCTGGTGATTTTTGACTCAGACTCATTTCAATCCAGAACAGACCCCAATCCAACCATCACTCCTACAGCACACCTCACCACCGTCTCACTGTCCTCACATGTCCTCACGTGTCCTGCACCACCCTCACATACTTCTCTGCCACTCCTGACTTCCTCATACAGTACCACACTTCCTCTCTTGGCACCCCATCATATGCTTCCTTCAGATCCACAAAATACACAGTGCAACTCCTTCTGGCCTTCTCTATTACTTCTCCATCAACACTCTTACTCCAAACATTGCATCTACAGTGCTCTTTCTTGGCATAAAACTGTACTGCTGCTTGCGGATCGTCGCCTCTCTTCCTGACCTGGCTTCAACAGCTCTTTCTCATATCTTCACAGTGTGGCTGATAAACTTTATGCCTCCCCACCGTTGCCAGATAATTGCTCATACAGGATAACCTGAGGTTTTGTGTGGTGTTCTTGTGACTCATCTTCCTATAGAGGATCTTTGGCAGTGCTGCGCACCATGGTTGGAAGGAAGTCGCTGCTGATTGGTTCATTTTGGCACAGTGGTGTGATGGTTGGCAGCCCATTTCGCTTGTGATTTTCGTTCTGCCCTGTAACAGTCTCACAGGGCAGATGATGATGATGATGATGATGATGATGATGAGTCTCACAGAGGATTTTGTAAGTATTCCTGTATATACACAGCTCTTGGTATGATTTCCCTTTTGTACATAACACGGACAGAATGGGTGAGATGCCCCTTTCTTTTTCACTTTTTTCTCCTTTTTTGTTTAGTTTATGGAGTTAGATGTAGTAAAGTCTTTTTTGTCTCACTTAGGGATGAGACAGTACTCATCTGGGTAAATATATGTTGGGTTTTGTTTGTTACTTTGGCCTTTGGCCCAGAGTCACGCTCACTGGTTTGTAAATAATTCATATGCAAAATAAAGCAAACTAAACTTTGAATTGCCCTCCGATTTTGTTTTTTGGGGACTTGAGCAAGAACACTCATTTATATTTTATATTGCAGTGCTTTTCCCTGAGAATGGAGTGAAACAGCTGATTGTCGGGGTCGTTTTCTGAGACTGTAGGGTCTTTACCCTACAGTTTAAAGTGCTAAACTGTGATTGTTGTTGTGAATTGGTGCTACATATCAGTAGGTGGTTTGAGATTGGATGGGGGGAATACTATCCCCCTTGTTTGCAAAATGACTCAAAAGCATCCCCCTTGTTAACCTGCCATCCCCATTCATAGGTATAAATCATTGGGGGGGGGGGCTCTCCGCCCCTCCGAACCTGGAAAAAACACAGAATCGCCCCCCCCCCCAATCATCTTAAACATTTTTATATCATGCTATGTAACTGAATAACATGACTTTGGCCAATTCTAAGCAGAAATGTAAAAAACATATAATAAAAAACATCAAAATTTCAATTTTTTCTCATAAATTTCCAACTTTTTTCTCATAAATCTGCAACTTTTTTCCCATAAAAATATGACTTTTTTCTTAATAATTTTCAATTTTTGTTCTAATAAATTAGCAATTTTTTTCTTGTAAATTTTAACCCCTTGAACTCTGTGAATTCCGCGGGCGGTCACGTCTCTGCATCTTAGTGCATCTCAGTGCGCACTGAAAAAAAAAGCTGTATTTCCGGTCTTCCAGTACAGACACAGCCTTGTTACAACCTGAGAAAAAAGCTGTGTAATATATTCATTTTTTGTGGTATTTTTACAAAATTTTGACCTGAGCTTGAAAACACTTGGTTCTACATTTCTGTTGTGTTTTCCAGCCAGTATATGACAGCTGTATGTTATTTGCAAGCATCTGTATCTAAAAAAACACCCAGGCGAACTTTTTTGTTACTCAGTGGCAGGAGCACTTAAGAGAAATTATGACTGTTTTGCCAAAAACTTCAGAGTGTTTTCTTTTAAATGAGACTAACACCATGAAGATGCTCCAAAGGGTTGAAGAACAGCTTTTGATTTACTTTGGGCATGTTATTTTTAGGCGTTTTTAGGGAAGTTGAACAGAGTTCAACAGGTTAAATTTTTCCTGCAAATTTTCAATATTTTTCATGTAGATTTGCAATTTTTTTTCTCAAAAATACGTGACTGCTTCTCATAAATCTGCAACTTTTTCCTCAAAGATTTGTGACTTTTTTCTCCTAAATTTGCAACTTTTTTCCCTAAAAATTTGCAACATTTTTTCCCCTCAAAAATGTGATTTTTCCTGTACATTTCCATCTTTTTTCCTCATAAATCGCCAACTTTTTTCTCATAAATCTGCGAGTTTTTTCCCCATAAAACTTACTTTTTTCTCAAATTTACAACTTTTTTCTCACAAATTTGCTGTTTTTCCCTTGCAAATTTTTCCAGTAAATTTTCAACATTTTTCTTGTAGACTTGCAACTTTTTGTGATGATTCGCTCTGCCTGCCTGATTCTCCACAGCTGCGCACACACCTGCTCTCCCTCATCACTGGAGCTATTTAAGCCGTGCTGCCCACAGATCAGCACGGAGTCATCTAACTCCCTTGGTCTGATGAGACCAGCTCACGTCTTTGTCTTCCTCCAAGAATCTATCTTCTCGTTGTCTTCGTCGTCTGGAAGGACCCTCACCTCTACGACAAGTAAGCCTTCTCTTCCCTCATCGTTATTCTGCTCTTGATCCCCTGTGCACAGGCCACATCTGTGCTCAGTCCACGGCCACAGGACTGAGCAACACTGCACAACAAAAACACTATCCTCTCCACCGGCAACCGGGACTGCGGGCGCTGTCTCCCTGGCTGGAGCCTTTGGATCAACCTGAGCTGTCCACCATCTTGTCGACAGTAAGCGCGAACATACCTGTACATTCCCTCCAGGGCTCAGACAATAATCCTCCCTGTCTCTGCTCATTCCTAGGGTTGCCAGGCTGCACGGTGATCTGCTTGCCCCCGGCTGCTACACCCACACACACACGCACGCACACACACACTCAGCATATAATAAAGATAATTGAATCTGCTTTTGAGTCCATGTCTGCTCACTGGGTCCTAAAAACATGTCAGTACGACTCCGTCCAAGTGACCCAGCAGACAGTGTGCTAGCGCAAAAGGTTAACATCTTAGAGGCTCGAGTAGATCAGTTGTCACATCAGCAACAAGTAATACTCACCCCGCTGGTCCAGATCAATTCCCGGTTGGATCGCCTGTCGGGTCCTCAGCCCTTCCCAACAGCTTCAGGTAGCGCCACTGCTCTCGCTAGCTCCCCACCTGCTCAGTCTCCATCATCCCGTCTGACACCGATTCCCACGCCCACTCGCTTTAGCGGCAAGTTAGGAGAGGCTAGGGGGTTTCTACTACAGTGCGGGATAGTCTTTCAGCGGGTGCCCGGGGATTTTCCCACCAGCCATAGCCGTATAGGCTACGTAGTTAATCTCCTGGAGGGGCGGGCGTTAGCCTGGGCTTACGGAGTGATGGCTAGGGCTGACTATGCTAATATGACCTATGACCAGTTTGTTAATGAATTTAACGAGGTTTTTGGCCACTCCGACCGTGGCAGTGTGCTCACCTCCCGACTGCTTAACTTGAGGCAAGGAAACAAATCTGTGGCCGACTATGCTGTAGATTTCTGGGTGGTAGCCATGAAGGTGGGGTGGGAGGATGCCTCACTTTATAGCATCTTTGTCAGAAGCCTTAGCCCTAGCCTGCAGGATGAGCTAGCCCACTTAGAGAAACCTAGTAGATTAACCGAGCTTATTTCTTTAGCCATTAGCCTGGACAATCGGTTAAGGGAGCGGGCCACCGAGCGTAAGGCTTCTGGTCACTCAGGTACCCAGTTTCGCCGCTCCCTGCAGCCCCCCCTGCTGGCCCTACCTCCCTCTGATTCTCCAGACTCCCCCGAGCCAATGATAGTAGGGCAGTCTAAGTTGCCGTTACTGGAGAAACAGCACCGCCGTGAGTTAGGGCTATGCCTCTATTGTGGGAGCGAGGAGTGTGAAGTAGCTACCTGTCCCATACGGCCAAAAGAGGGAGTCCGTGCGTCGCAGTAGGGGGACTCATAGACTCACCTCAACACAATCCCCTCACTAGGTTCCTATTACCTATCTGCTTTGTTCATAACCACACTGAAATAGTCACACATGCTCTCGTTGATTTGGGGGCTGAGCAGAGCTTCATTTCAGGGGAACCGGCAACCCACTTGGGGCTCCCTTGTCACCAATTACAGACACCACTGAAACTTATCACCCTGTCCAAAGCCCCACTGGCTGTGGTGTCAAAACAGACCGCTCCAGTGTCAGTTATTGTGTCTGGGAATCACCGGGAGCAGCTCAGGTTGTTCGTGCTGCCGGTGTCCACCTCTCCTGTGACCCTCGGCTACCCCTGGCTCCGATTACACAACCCCTCAATAGACTGGCGTTTGGTGAACATAGTCTCTTGGAGCTCATTCTGTCTCAGCGCTTGTCTTCAGTCCGCTGCTTGCTCACCATCCGTGCCCCTCGGGGTTCCCCCCCCACCCGATCTGTCCAAGGTCCCCCTGGAATATCACAACCTGGGGGCCGCTTTCATTAAGACCCAAGCTCTATCTCTTCCCCCCCACCACCCATACGATTGTGCCATCAATTTCCGACCTGGTGCCCCGCTACCATCGAGTCAGCTCTACAGCCTGTCAGCCCCGGAGCGGGAGGCTATGGAGACTTATATTAAGGAGTCATTGAACTCTGGCATAATCCGGCCTTCATCCTCGGTGGTGGGGCGGGGTTCTTCTTCGTGGGCAAGAAAGACGGCTCACTGAGGGCTTGCATCGACTTCCATGAGCTCAATAATATCACCAAGGACAAATACACTATTCCCTTGAGCAATACAGCGTTTATGATTCCCTCCAGGGGGCCTTCTGGTTTACCAAACTGGACCTCTGCAACGCTTACCACCTGGTGTGGATTCGGGAGGGCGATGAGTGGAAGACAGGGTTCAGGACACCTAGTGGTCATTTTGAATATCTTGTTATGCCGTTCGGGCTGACCAACGCCCCCGCCGTATTCCAGCACCTTATCAATGACATGCTGAGGGATTTTTTGGGCTCATTTGTCTTTGTATACCTGGATGACATTCTAATTTTTCCCCAGTCCCTGGATGAGCATCGGGTGCACGTGAGGCGAGTCTTGCAGTGGCTCCTGAACAAACTGTTTGTGAAGGCTGAGAAATGTGAGTTCCACACTTCCAAGACGTCTTTCCTGGGGTTCATCATCTCTCACAATGAGGTCATCACGGATCCTGATAAGGTAAAAGCGGTGGTAGAGTGGCCAACTCCCTCCTCCCGGAAGGAACTACAACAGTTCCTGGGATTCGCCAATTTCTACCACCGCTTCATCAAGAATTACAGTGTTACTACCCTCCCTCTGACCCCATCTCACCTCTTCCAAGGTGCCCTTCCGGTGGACGGAGGAGGCTGAGGTGGCCTTTGTCAGTCTGAAATCCCAATTCTCCTCCCCTCCGATCTTGGCACAGGTGGATCCCACTCTGCGGTGCCTGGTGGAAGTGGACGCCTCGGACTCGGGCGTAGGAGCCGTGCTGTCCCAGTGCTTCCCGGTAGACGATAGGATCCGCCCCTGTGTGTTCTTCTTTCTTCGCCTCTCCCTGGCGGAGAGGAATTATGACATTGGGGACAGGGAGCTCCTGGCGGTCAAGCTTGCACTGGAGGAGTGGCGCCATTGGCTGGAGGGGGCTTCCCAGCCGTTCATCGTCTGAATGGACCATAAGAACTTGGAATACCTCAGGACGGCCAAGCGTCTGAATGCACACCAGGCCCGTTGGTCCCTGTTTTTTGGTTGTTTCGATTTCACCATCACCTACCGTCCCAGGTCCAAAAACACCAAGCCTGACGCCCTATCCAGACAGTTCACCTCAGACACCGCGGAGGTCTCGGAGCACCCCATTATTCCCCCGTCATGCATCGTGGGCGCCCTCTCATGGGGTATCAAAGAGAAAGTCTTGAGGGCGCAGGAGACTGAGGCGGACCCGGGCGAGGGACCAGCGGGGAGGCTGTTTGTCCCATCTGCCGTCCGGGGCGAAGTGATTAATTGGACCCACTCCTCCAAGCTCTCGTGCCACCCTGGGATGGCACGCACGGTAGCGCTGCTGCAGAGGACTTTCTGGTGGCCTTCGCTCCGGAAGGACGTTGGGGAATACATCCGCGTCTGTCCCCAGTGCACCACTGGCAAGACGTCCTCCTCTCCTCCGGCTGGCTTTCTTCACCCTCTACCTATTCCTGGCAGGCCCTGGTTCCACATGGCCCTGGATTTCATCACCGGGCTTCCACCCTCTAACCACCACACCGTCATCCTCACCATCATGGACAGGTTCTCGAAGGCAGCCCATTTCATCCCCCTACAGGGGCTGCCTATGGCAAAGGAGACAGCGGACCTGCTTGTCCTTCATGTGGTGAGGTTGCATGGCATCTCCCTGGACATAGTTTCCGACCGGGGGCCCCAGTTTGTTTCTCAGATGTGGAAATCCTTTTGTAGCGCCATCGGGGCTACGGTGAGCTTGTCATCGGAGTACCACCTGCAAAGTAATGGGCAGTGTGAGCGGGCCAATCAGGAGTTGGAGGCAGCATTGCGGTGCATCGTCACCGTCAACCCAGCATCCTGGAGCACCCACCTTCCATGGATCAACTACGCCCATAACACCACTGTGTCATCAGCTATTGGCATGTCTCCTTTTGAGGCCTCCCTGAGCTACAATCCTCCGCTGTTTCCCGAGGAGGAGGGGGACATTGCTGTTCCGTCTGTCCGAGCCCACCTGAGACGCTGCTGCCGGCTGTGGAGAGCTACCTGGACCGCGCTGCAGTGCACGGCAGAACAACTCCACGATCGCCAATTGTCGCAGGATGCCAGCTCCACCTTACCGGGTGGGCCAACAGGTATGGCTCTCGACCAAAAACATCAATCTTAAGGCTGAGTCAAAGAAACTCTTGCAGCGGTTTATTGGGCCGTTTGCTACTACCCGCATTGTGAATCCTGTGGCTGTGTGCCTAGCTCTCTCCCCCTCCCTCCGCATCTGTCCTACATTTCATGTCTCTCAGGTTAAGCCGTTCTGTTCGAGCCCTCTGTGCCCTCCTCCCAAGATGCCACCTCCACCAGTAGTGATTGATGGCGACCCGGCGTGGAAGGTCAACGCCATCCTGGACGTCTGTCGCTGGGGTCGCGGCCCGCAGTACCTGGTGGACTGGGAGGGTTACGGCCCGGAGTGAAGGTCCTGGGTGCGTTACTCCTTCATGTTGGACCCGCAACTCATCAGGGACTTCCACCGGATGCACCCAGGTAGGCTGGATCGGTCGCCGAGAGGCGCCACGTCGGGGGGGGGGGGGGAGTACTGTGATGATTCGCTCCGCCTGCCTGATCCTCCACAGCTGCACGCACACCTGCTCTCCCTCATTACCGGAGCTATTTAGGCCGTGCTGCCCACAGATCAGCACGGAGTCGTCTAACTCCCTTGGTCCGATGAGACCGGCTCACGTCTTCGTCTTCCTCCAAGAATCTATCTTCTCGTCGTCTTTGTCCTCCTGTGAACTCGTCTCCCTTTGTCATCTGGAAGGACCCTCGCCTCTACGACAAGTAAGCCTTCTCTTCCCTCATCGTTATTCTGCTCTTGATCCCCTGTGCATAGGCGGAGATCCGTGGCGGCGGACCTCTCCCTCCTGGCGACCGACCGAGCAACACTGCACAACAACAACACTATCCTCTCCACCGGCAACCGGGACTGCGGGCGCTGTCTCCCTGGCCGGAGTCTTTGGGTCAACCTGAGCTGTCCACCATCTCATTGACAGTAAGCGCTAACATACCTGTACATTCCCTCCGGAGCTCAGACACTAATCCTCCCTGTCTCTGCTCATTCCTAGGGTTGCCAGGCTGCACGGTGCTCTGCTCGCCCCCGGCTGCTACACCTACACACACACGCATGCACACACACACTAAGCACACAATAAAGATAATTAAATCTGCTTTTGAGTCCGTGTCTGCTCACTGGGTCCTAAAATCATGTCACTTTTTCCTCGAACAGTTGTGACTTTTTCTCCTAAATTTGCAACTTCTTGTAAACTTGCAACTTTTTTCTCAAAAAATTAGTAATCTTTTCCTGTAAATTTTCAACTTTTTTCTCATAAATCTCTTGCAAATTTGCAACGCTCATCTGGATGCTGGTTAAATTTTTATTGTGTAATTAAACTGTACTTTGCTAATATTTTAATTTTTAAACTGGCAAAATTTACATCTTTGCACCTTTATTCTTGCAAATTTGCACCTAATTTACATTTATATGTTTGTACCTTATGCTGAATATTCCCTATCCCCTTGTTAAAAAATACCAAATTGCCAGCTGTACATACATATGATTTCTGTAAGTAATGGACAAATACGTACATGCTGTATACAAACACAATATTGTATACAGTGGATATAAAAAGTCTACACACCCCAGTTCAAATGCCAGGTTTTTGTGATGTAAAAAAAAATGAGACCAAAATAAATCATTTCAAAACTATTTACATCAACCCTTGTATTATGTCAAGGGTCAATTTGACCCATTTCGGTTTTTGTGTTGACCAAAGTACGGGTTACCCTTTCTTTTTCTTCATGAAATTTTGTGACTTTTCCTCATCTAGGGTCATGAACTGGTGTGTAAAATCTGGACACTTTGGTGTGTAGTGGAATGTATGTGCAGAGTTTGTATACAAAGATGATGTTGCGGGTCATTTTGACCCGGACACTTTTATGTGGGTAAGTAGCTGTACAGATCCAAAATAAACATGCCTCTTTGATGTACTTTATTTTGACTGCCAGTTAATTGTATTTTGACTGCCAGAGACCCAGGTGTGTGTCGAGGAAGGACTTTCTCTCCCTTGTCCTTGTCACTTTTCTCATGCCATCTCTTTGACAAACACACCAAAAATGAGCTCCAGAAGGTTTACAGCTGAAGAAGCTTCATCACATATTTTGAACTGGGATAGTGACGCAGAGGAAGAGATTTCAGAGACCGAGGACAATGTAATTGATGATCCAGACTGTCAATTTTCCGATGATGAGGAGGATTCAGAGGATGAGCCTGCCGTTGTGTCTCCATCGGATGAAAGCCAAGGAATGCAGCAATCATCATCCACAGAGGGGACATGGGCATCTAAAGATGGTAATATAAAATGGTCAACATCACCACACCAAAGCCGAGGTAGACTGTCATCTTCCAATGTCATCAAAATGACTCCCGGTCCTACAAGATTTGCTGTCACACGAGTTGATGATATTCAATCAGCCTTTCAGCTCTTCATATCCCCGCCAATAGAGAAGATTATACTGGAAATGACCAACTTGGAGGGGAGGCGTGTATTTCAGGAGAAATGGAAGCCACTGGATCAGACTGACTTGCATGCTTACATTGGAATTCTGGTATTAGCTGGAGTGTACAGGTCAAAGGGAGAAGCAACTGCAAGTCTATGGGATGAAGAGTATGGAAGGCCAATCTTTCGAGCAACAATGTCTCTGGAGACATTTCACATGATATCTCGTGTGATCCGATTTGACAACCGTGACACCAGAGCTGGTCGACGTGAAAGAGACAAACTAGCTGCGTTTAGAGATGTATGGGATAAATGGGTTGAAATTCTACCTTTGTTGTACAATCCTGGTCCCCATGTTACTGTAGATGAGCGCCTTGTACCATTCAGGGGGCACTGTCCTTTCAGACAGTACATGCCCCACAAGCCTGCCAAGTATGGCATCAAAATGTGGGTAGCCTGTGATGCAAAATCTGGCCATGCATGGAATATGCAAGTGTATACTGGAAAGCTACCTGGAGGAACATCTGAGAAGAATCAGGGGATGCGTGTGGTGCTGGAGATGAGTGAAGGGTTGCAAGGTCATAACATCACATGTGACAACTTCTTTACATCCTACCGCCTTGGCCCTTGGTGATTTTCTACAACACTGTCATGTGTCTGTTTACAATGCCTATGTCCTGCGGACTGAAATCAACCAGCAATGGAATGCCGGCAAATTGTACCGATGTCGGCTTTTTCTGGAAGAACTCGGCAAAGCACTTGTCACTCCCAAGATCCAGAGGCGAGCTAGGCCCAGCAGCTGCAGCTGTCATTGAAAAGGTCAAGGTTAGGTCATCCACCCAATCTGGAATGGATCCAGTGGACACAGGTGTAAAGAAACGGAAAAGATGCCAGGTCTGTCCCTCCCGAGAGGACAGTAAAACAAGTACCTCTTGTGTGAAATGCAAGAATTACATCTGCAGAAAGCACACAGTTACATTCTATCTATCATGTGGAGAGCATTGAAAATGTTGAACACTGAAAATGTGAGAAAAAGGGGCAAGTTAAATGAAAAAAAAATGCAGAGGGAAAAACTTGAACAAAATAGTTCTTAAATATAGTGTTGAAATTAAAAATGTATTGTTATGTCTCTTTTATAAATGTTTATACAATCTAAAATAAAGTTGTTATTGGTTTAATCTGTTTTTTGACTGTTTTGAGTGGATTTACACAGTACGGGTCAAAATGACCCGCAACATAATCAATGTAATTTTTTCTCAACATAATACAAGGGTTAATGTGACCTATAACCTGTACAACCCAATTGAAAAACGAACTGAAATCTTTTAAAGAGAAAAATAAAAATAAAAAACTTGCAACAACCTGGTTGCATAAATATGCACACCCTTAAACTAATACTTTGTTGCAGCACCTTTGGCTTTTATCTCAGCACTCAGTCTTTTTGGGTAGGAGTATCAGCGTGACACATCATGATGTGGCAATATTTACCCACTCTTCTTTGCATAAATGCTCCAAATCTTTTAGATTGCGAGGGCATCTCCTATGCACAGCCCTCTTTAGATCACCCCACAGCTGTTCAATCGGATTCAGGTCTGCACTCTGACTGGGTTATTCCTAAAAATCTTCTTCTGGTGAAGCCATTCTTTTGTTGATTTGGATGTGTGCTTTGGGTCATTGTCGTGCTGAAAAATGAAGTTCCTCTTCATCTTCAGCTTACTAGCAGAAGCCTGAAGGTTTTGTGCCAACACTGACTGGTATTTGGAACTGTTCATAATTCCTCCACCTTGACTAAGGCCCCAGTTCTAGCTGAAGAAAAACAGCCCCAAAGCATGATGCTGCCAACACCATGCTTCACTGTAGGTATGTGTTCTTTTGATGATGAGCAGTATTGTGTTTGCACCAAATATACCTTTTGGAATTATTCAATTCAATTCAATTCAATTCAATTCAACTTTATTTATATAGCGCCATTTCACAACAACAGTCATCTCATAGCACTATCAACTGTAGGGAGGACCCCCACAGTTGCAGAAAGACCCCAGCAATCAGGCGATCCCCTGTGAGCAAGCACTTGGCGACGGTGGAGAGGAAAAACTCCCTTTTAACAGGAAGAAACCTCCAGCAGAACCAGGCTCAGGGAGGGGCAGTCATCTGCTGCGACTGGCTGGGGGGTGAGGGGACAGAGAAGAAGAAAAGAACAGACATGTAGAGAGCAAACAGCACGATGGGGACTCAATCTATGGGAGAGAACAAACAAATGTTAATGACCAGCAAAAAAAAAATATTTCATAGAGAGTGAGGAAAGGAGTGAGGCCCAGTGCATTACTGGAGGTCCCCCGGCTGACTAAACCTATTAGCAGCATAACTAAGGGAGGGTTCAGAAACACATGATCCCTCCCTAATTGTAGGCTATATCAAAAAGGTAGGTTTTAGCCCTATTCTTAAAAACAGAGATCGAGTCTGACTCCCGAATCCAGATTGGCAGCTGATTCCACAGGAGAGGAGCTTGATAACTGAAGGCTCTGCCTCCCATTGTACTTTTGGAGATTCTAGGTATTACAAGTAAACCTGCATTTTGGGAGCGTAGTGCTCTGTTAGGATGATACGGTAGTATCAGATCTTTTAAATAAAAAGGAGCCTGATTGTTTAGAGCTTTGTAAGTAAGAAGAAGGATTTTAAACTTAATTCTAAACTCTATGGGAAGCCAATGAAGGGAGGCCAGAACCGGAGAGATATGATCTCTCTTTCTAGTACCTGTTAAAACTCTTACTGCAGCATTTTGGATCAGCTGAAGACTTTTTAAAGATGTTTTAGGACAGCCTGATAATAAAGAATTACAATAATCTAATCTCGAGCTAACAAAAGCGTGGATCAGCTTCTCAGCATCACTCTGAGACAAGATGCTCCTAATCTTGGCAATATTACGCAAATGATAGAAGGCAGTCTTAGAAACAAATTTAATATGTGAATTGAAGGACAAATCCTGATCAAAAATAACTCCAAGGTTCCTCACAGAGCTATTAAGAGAAAGAGTAACTGCATCCAAACTGAAAGTTTGATTTGGAAAGGAATTTCTAAGGTTTTTTGGACCAACAAGAATGACTTCAGTCTTATCTGAATTTAATAGCAGGAAATTACAAGTCATCCAAACTTTGATTTCCTTAAGACAGGCTTCTAACTTGGCTAATTGATTAGTATCATCTGGCTTCATTGACAGGTATAATTGTGTGTCATCTGCATAACAGTGAAAATGTATACAGTGCTTTCTAATAATGTTGCCTAATGGAAGCATATATAAACTAAAAAGAGTAGGGCCAAGCACAGATCCCTGTGGAACTCCATGACTAAGCTTTGAGCTGAGAGAAAACTCATCATTTACATGAACAAACTGGAACCTATCAGATAAATAAGATCTAAACCACTGCAACGAAGTTCCATTAAGTCCAACATAGTGTTCTAATCTATCAAGTAGAATATTATGATCAATAGTATCAAAAGCTGCACTAAGATCTAAAAGGACAAGTACAGAAACTAGTCCATTATCAGATGCAATGAGGAGGTCGTTAGTGACCTTCGCTAAGGCTGTTTCAGTGCTATGATGGATTCTAAACCCAGATTGAAACTCCTCAAATAAACCATTTCCCTGCAGGTGGTCAAATAATTGCGTAGCAACAACTCTTTCTAAGATTTTTGAAATGAAAGGGAGATTAGAGATTGGTCTATAGTTAGCTAAAGCTCCTGGATCTAGCGTTGGCTTTTTGAGTAAGGGTTTAATTACAGCCGTTTTAAAAGCCTGCGGTACATGGCCTAAAGTTAATGAAGAATTGATTATATGAAGAATAAAGCTACCAATAAGTGGGAAGACTTCTTTAAATAACCTGGTAGGAATAGGGTCTAAAAGACAAGTTGAAGGTTTGGATGAGGAAACTGTTTTGTCTAACTCACAAAGGTCGATTGGAGTAAACTCATCAAGACAGACATCAATAGAAGGAGTTGTAGTAGTTACAGTATTTAAGTTAACTGTGGGAAGAATCTGATTGATTTTATCTCTGATGGATGAAATTTTATTATTGAAAAAGTTCATAAAGTCCTGACTAGTAAGCTCTAAGGGGATGCTAGGATTGACAGAGTCCTGACTCTTTGTCAACCTGGCTACAGTACTGAAAAGAAACCTAGGATTATTCTTGTTCTCTTCTATTAATGCAGAGTAATAACTCGTTCTAGCTTTTCTAAGAGATTTTTTATAAATTAAAAGATGATTTCTCCAAGCTAAATAGATTTCATCTAAATTAGTAGAGCGCCATTTTCTTTCTAATTGACGAGTCTTCTGTTTTAAGCTACGAGTTTCTGTGTTGAACCAAGGAGAACTTATGTTGAACTTATGGCCAAAAAGTTCAACCTTGGTTTCATCGGACCATAACACATTTTCCCACATGGATTTGGGAGATTTCAAATGTGTTTTTGCAAAATGTAGCCGGGCTTGGATGTTCTTCTTCGTAGGATAAGGCTTCCGTCTTGCCACCCTACCCAATAACCCAGACATATGAAGGAGACGGGAGATTGTTGTCACATGGTGCTAAACAGCCAGTACTTGCCAGAAATTCCTGCAGCTCCTTCAATGTTGCTGTCGGCCTCTTGGCAACCTCCCTGACCAGTTTTCTTCTCGTCTTTTCATCAATTTTGGAGGGACGTCCAGTTCTTGGTAATGTCGCTGTTGTGCCATATTTTCTCCACTTGATGACGACTGTCTTCACTGTGTTCCATGGTATATTTAATGCCTTGAAAATTCTTTTGTACTCTTCTCCTGACTGATGCCTTTGAACAATGAGATTCCTCTGATGCTTATCATGGCTTATGCTGGAAGATGTGACTACAAAAATGTCAGGAAAAGCCTACTAGAACAGCTGAACTTTATTTGGGGTTAATCAGAGGCATTTTAAATGGTGGCAGGTGTGTGCTGACTCCCATTTAACATGAGTTTGAATGTGACTGGTTAATTGTGAACACAGCCACATCCCCAGTGTGCATATTTATGCAACCAGGTTATTGCAAGTTTTTAATTTTTAATTTTTCCTTTAAAAGATTTCAGTTTATTTTTCAATTGGGTTGTACAGGTTATAGGTCACATTAATGGTGGAAAAAGTTTTGAAATGATTTATCTTGGTCTCATTTTTTTCCATCACAAAAACCTGGCATTTGAACAGCGGTGTGTAGACTTTTTATATTCACTGTATACAGTATTGTGTTTATATAAAGCTTGTACGTATATGTCCATTACTTACAGAAATCATATGTCTGTACAGTCCACAATTTGGTATTTTTTAACAGGGGGGTGGGGAATATTATTTATTTAGCGAATGCAAAGTCCTTAAGCCAAGCAGTTGCCTCCTGGTTTGCTGTATGGAGGGTGTGTAATCCTCCTTCCAGTCTTTGGAGCGGGCAAGCCTCTATGATGTGTTCCATAGTTTGCTCCTCTCCACATGCGCACAGTGGGCTAGGGCTACTGCCCCATCTGTGAAGGCTGGCCAAGCAGGGGCCATGTCCAGTCCTGAAGCGATTGAGTGTAGACCACTGTCTCCTTGGGAGGTTGGTGCCCGGGACCTGTTGGTTGGGGTTTATCACCAGCTGTTTGTTTGGGACCTCCTTGGTCTCCCATTCCTCTTGCCAAGCTGTCTGGATGGTAAAGTCAGCTGGGGGAGGGTTTTTCCAAATCGGCCGTCTGGATGAAAGTCGGGCAGTGGGTGGGGTGTAGATATCTGCATGGATTGGTAAGTGAGGAAAATCTTTAACTTTTTGGAGCATCCTTTGAGTTAATGCTGCTCGCCGGATGTGTGGAGGGGCTATGTTTGACAGTACAGAGAGCCAGGGGAGTGGTGTTGAGCGGATTGTTCCAGTTATAGTTCTCATGGTTGAGTTGAGCTGGGTGTCTACATGGTGTGTGTAAGATGACCTGGACCAGACAGGGGCACAATATTCTGCTACAGAGTATGAAAGGGCCAGTGCTGAGGTGCGCAGGGTGGAGACTGCCGCCCCCCATTTTGCACCAGCGAGCTTGCAGAGCAGGTTGTTTCGTACTTTCACCTTAGCAGCCGTCCACTTTAGATGTTCCTTGAAGGATAAGGTCCTATCAAGGGTCACTCCAAGATAAGTTGGATTTGGGGCATGCTTAAGCTTGAGTCCGCTCAGGTGGATGTTTAGTTCTCTGGCAGCTTTTGCATTGTGGAGATGAAATACACTGGAGACGGTTTTTGCTGGGCTTGGTTTTAGGCGCCAGATTTTGCAGAACTGGTCCAGTTTAGCAAGATCTTCCGTGAGCACCCGTTCCAGTGGTTCAAAGTCTGGTGCTTGGAATGCCAGACAGATGTCGTCTGCATAGATGAATTTGCGGGATTTTGTAGTAGGCAGGTCGTTTATGTAGAGGTTGAACAGAGTTGGAGCTAGAACTGAGCCTTGTGGGAGTCCGTTTTTCTGCATTCTCCATGCACTTGTGTTCTGACTGAGGTGGACTCTGAACCTTCGGTTGGTCAGCAGCGTTTTTATAATTGCTGTTGCCCAAGCAGGGATCGCCTTTATAAGTTTCAGGAGGAGGCCTTTGTGCCAGACCGTATCATAGGCGGCTGTAAGATCGAGAAACACAGCCCCTGTCTTCAGTCTGCTCTCGAAGCCATTTTCAATGAAGGTGGTTAGGGCCAGTACTTGTTCTCCTGTACTGCGGTCCTTGCGGAAACCTGCTTGATCCACACTTAGAATATCCTCTATTTCTGGGGAAATGCGTTGCAGTATTAGGCGCTCCATGATTTTGTAAGGAACGCTGAGTAGGGAGATTGGGCGGTAGCTTGCTGGTAGTTTGTGGTCTTTGCCAGGTTTTGGGATGGCAATGACCTTTGCTGCCCGCCATTTCTTTGGGATCGAGTTCGTTTGTGTGATCCTTGTGTAGAATTGTGTCAACCAGGTTAGGGCTCGGGGGCCAAGATTTTTCATGAATTCTGGGAAGATGTTATCGTATCCTGCTGCCTTTCCACATTTCAGGCCCTGTAGGACTTTCTCCAGTTCAGCAGCCTCGAAGGGTTCAGGGTTCGTTTCCTCTACAGGCATTTTTTGGTGTTTTTTTTAGCTCAGTTGTAACTGCTGTTCTGGTGTCTTTGTCTTGGGGTGCTTTGGCGATAGTCAGTAGGTGGGATGCAACTTGGTTGGGTGTGACGGATGCTCGGCTTTGGCTAGGGGGCTTCTGTGCAGCTCCTAGGCGACGGATGAGGCTCCAACATTTCCTGCTAGAGTGGGTAAAGCTCCGGTCAGCAACTGTCTCCTCCCATTTCTTTCGCCGGGCTGTATTTAGCGATTCAATGAGATGGTCTGCTATCTCTGGGTCCCCTGATGTTTGATAGGATTGTAGGAGGGCAGCACTTTCTCCGTCCAAACATGGGACATAGAGGGGTCGGTAGCCTCGTGGGATTGCAGTATGGGCAGCCTTGAAGATTGCGCTGCAGAAGCGGTTGTATGCTTCATCTACAGTGATGGTGTGGAGTGGGATGGTAACAACGCTCCGGTCCAGAGTTTCACTGAATTTCTTCCAGTTGGCTTTGCGGAAGTTCCAGCGCATCTTCCTTGGGCTGTATATGACTGGAAGTTGTAGGCCAATGTGTACAAGCAGGGGCCGGTGGGGAATATTCAGCATAAGGTACAAACATATAAATGTAAATTAGGTGCAAATTTTCAAGAATAAAGGTGCAAAGATGTAAAAGTTGCCAGTTTAAAAATTTAAAAAAGTAGCAAATTACTATTTTAATTACACAGAATGAAAATTTAACCAGCATCTAGATGAGCGTTGCAAATTTACAAGAAAAGAGGAAAAAAAGAGAGAGAGAGACGTCTGTGGGGTGATCTGAAGAGGGCTGTGCACAGGAAATGCCCTCACAATCTCACAGATTTGGAGCATTTTTACAAAGAAAAGTGAGCAAATATTGCCACATCAACATGTGTCAGGCTGATAGACTCCTACCCAAAAAGACTGAGTGCTGAGATAAAAGCCAAAGGTGCTGCAACAAAGTATTAGTTTAAGGGTGTGCATATTTATGCAACCAGGTTATTGCAAGTTCTTTATTTTTTTTATTTTTCTCCTTAAACTATTTCAGTTTGTTTTTCAATTGGGTTGTACAGGTTATAGGTTACATTAATGGGGGGAAAGTTTTGAAGTGATTTATCTTGGTCTCATTTTTTTTTACATCACAGTTCTCTACGGAGAACTGGCAACTGGCAGGAGAGACGTTGGCCGCCCACAGCTGCGCTTTAGAGACATCTGCAAGAGAGACATGAAGGCACTGGAGATCAACACAGAGCGCTGGGAGGACCTTGCAACGGACCGTTCCAAATGGAGAGGCACCCTGACCAGACAGCTCAAGGCGGGTGAAGAGAGGCTGACTGCTGCAGCAGATGAAAAAAGGACCCGCAGGAAGAACCGCCACAGACCCAGCAGCACGGAGACCACCCACAAGTGCGACCTGTGTGACAGGGACTGCCATTCGCGCATCGGCCTGTTCAGCCACAGGCGGTGCTGTTCCAGCAGAGTAGACGTTTAGGATTCTCTTCCATGGTCATCATAGACCGACGGAGGCCGACGACATAAAGTCAGAAAAGAGAGGTTGATGAGGAGGTTCTGGGTAGGTATGGTTTTAAGGAGAGAAATGTGGAAGGACAGATGGTTGTGAATTTCGCTAAAAGGATGGAAATGACTGTGGTGTACACATACTTTAAGAAGAGAGAACATAGGGTGACTTACAAGAGTGGAGCTACACAGCATCAGATGGTACTCTGTCGGATGACTTTGGAAAGCAAGAAGAAGAGGAGAGTGAAGGCAGAGCCAAAGATTAAATGGGGGAAGTTACAGTAGGAAGAAGGTTGCACAGAGTTCAGGAAGAAGTTGATACAGGCTCTGGGTGTCATGTCCGCTGCACGAGCTTGCAGCAAGCATATAAATTGGAAGAGAGCCCAACGTGCAGTAAAGTAGACGTGTTTATTACAGCAAGAAAAAAGTACACAAAATGTCCAAATAACAGTTACAGATGAGAATGGGAAAGACAACCCGCTGCAAACGTAGTAGGCTAGAGGAAATGCCTAATGCGCTCCAAACAATCAGGAGCAGAGGGAGAAGGCACAAAATGACAACTTACAGAAATGTTGGAGTGGAAAGGCTCTAAGCAACAATATGATTAGTCCAAAAGAAAACAGTCAATAATCCAGTGAGTCAGGATGTCCATGTTGACTTAAGCTGCCACACTGACTAGTCACACTGCCTCCCTATAAGTACACAATACACTAACAAAGGCAAGTGGACACAGCCATGTGGCAAGCAAGTGCGTGAATGATTAGGTGTGTGCATGTGTGAGTGTGTGTGCGTGCATGTGTGTGCATGTGGTGATGGAATACCGCCGGTGAATGTCTGACAAGAGGAGGAGGCGTGGCCGTAGGGCTGGCAGAGAGCAAGGCTCAATCTGCCAGCTGGAATTAATAAGCAATAATCAAAACGGAATTGTACTGTGTCTTTGTGGATCTGGAGAAAGCATGTGATAGGGTGCCAAGAGAGGAAGTGTGGTACTGTATGAAAAAGTCAGGAGGAGCAGAGAAGTATGCAAAGGTGGTGCAGGACATGTATGAGGACAGCGAGACGGTGGTGAGGTGTGCTGTAGGAGTGACAGACGGATTCATGGTGGGACTGGGATTACATTGGGGATCAGCTCTGGGCCCCTTCTTGTTTGCCATGGTGATGGACAGGTTGACAGATGAGGTCAGGCAGGATTCTCCGCGGAAAATGATGTTTGCAAACAACATCTTGATCTGCAATGAGAGTAAGGAGCAGGTGGAAGAGAACCTGGAGAGGTGGAAGTATGCTCTGGAGAGAAGAGGAATGAAAGTTTATAAAAGCAAGATACAATACATGCATGTAAATGAGAAGGAGGCAGGTACAACACTGAAGATGGAAGGAGTAGAGGTAGTGAAAGTAGATGAGTTTAAATACCTGGGGTCAACCATCCAAAGCAATGAAAATGCACAAGAGACGTGAAGAAGAGAGTGCAGGCAGGGTGGAGTGGATGGAGATGAGTGTCAAGGGTGATTTGTAACAGAAGGGTAGCAGCTAGAGTGAAAGTAAAGATTTACAAGATGGTAGTGAGACCTGCTATGATGTATGGTTTGGAGACAGTGGCACTGACAAAAACACAGGAGGCGGAGCTGGAGCTGGAGGTGGCAGAGTTGAAGATGCTAAGATTCTCACTGGGAGTGACTAGAAGGGACAAGATTAGAAATGAGTATATCAGAGGGACAGCTCAAGTTGAGTGGTTTGGAGACAAAGTAAGAGAAGCAAGACTGAGATGTTTTGGACATGTGCAGAGGAGGGACAGTGGAGATGGGACAAAGGATTTTGAAGATGGAGTTGCCAGGCAGGAGGAAAAGAGGAAGACCACAGAGAAGATTCATGGATGTAGTGAAGGAGGACATGGAGAGGGTTGACGTTCCAGAGAAAGATGCAAGGGATAGGGTGAGATGGAGACAGATGATCTGCTGTGGTGACCCCTAAAGGGAGCAGCTGAAAGAAGAAGAATATAGTCAGAAAAGAGAAGTCAGTATTCTTTAGAAAATACAGGAACATAAAATGTTAGGAACAACATAGTATTTACACAACAGTTAGTGCTTACTGAGCAATTTGATTGGATAATAGACATTCCATTATTGTTCCAATGATTATTGTGGTAAATATCTGTATCTTTTAATAATGGGGAAAATAAGACCATCATCATCATGCGGTCAGTCGATTTCAACTATGACTGTTCAGTTAGTTTCGCTTTGGACAAATTTTTCCATAGTGGACGGTTGTCTGCATCCCTATTACCTTTTAATAATAAGGAAAATAAGATAAAGATAATAAAAATGTTGTGTAGTATAGTATACCTTTTTTCATAGCAGGGGATTGTTTGACAGGAGTCAGGCTTCACAAACATGATGTGTCCACATGTTTTCTTTTCTATAAAAAGCTAACAGCCCACTTGGCTGCAATCTGATACTTTTAAAACGAGTTGCCATATTTTCCAATAAAGTCTCACAATTAATCGTTGTTATTGAGGCCTCACAGCATAATGCATGTGGTTCAGTTCTTCACTACTTCATCTGAAGATGCCTAGAAGAAGCCGGAGATGCAAAAATAAAATGGAAGTGGGGATGCTGGTGGCTAGGCTCATAATTAGCCTCCACACAGATCACAGCTCCCTACTGTCTAAATGTCAGGTCCTCTACCAACAAGATGGAAGAGCTGAGGTTGGATTTATCATCCCTGTCAGCCCCTCTGACCATCCAGTGATCAAAGTCGAATTGTGGTTTCAACAAGCAATCACAAATGCTGCCATCAAGTGCTAACTACCAGGCTACTCAACCGAGGCGACTCTACCAATGGATTCTGTAACAGTATGTACTGTATATAAACAATGACTGTTGGACAATTTTGTTGAACATTTGTTTAAAATGACAATAAAGCTGTCATATTCCACAGCTGTTCCTCTTAGGGTGGATTCACCCTACAACATTTGGACCAACTTTTACTGACGTTTTGGTAAACGTCTGGCTCTGCTGGCAAAAGTTGGTAAACGTTGATGATAGCTGATGATTATTGGTAAACGCTGGCGAAAGTTGAGTTCTTTGAAAATTTTCAACATGCTGAAAATTTGCCGACATTTGGAAATACACGTTGGTCAGAGTTGTGCTCAGTTTGTAAAAGTTCCTGAGCACTGGGCTAAGTTATGCAGAGCTTGCCTAGGTTGGCCTAAGTTAAGCTCCACTGAAACGTTGACTGAAATGCTGGTGGAAGTAGATGTTTTTAGACAGAAATTCACTTCAGACATGCACAGATGCAAGAGAAACACGAAGAAGTGTCGCTGTCCATGGTGCTGGAATACTAAAAGCTGCGAGAAAGGGGAATAAAAAAAGAAAAAAATATATATAATCCACCAAAAATGTGACCGCCCACAAGAAAAAAAAATCTCATTGCAAAATTTATTGTTCTTAAAGGCCTCGGACAGTGACATTTTTTTATTGAACCAATCAACTGATTGTATGAAAATATTTAATTCTGCCTATTCCCGCGATTTAATATGTGTCACCAGCCTCCATAAATGACCTTATTCGGTCATAGCCCAGCCTTCACTTAGTGAGGCTGCAGTACCGCCATCTCTCGATAGGTGCGGGCATTAGTGATGTCACCCCAGGATTACAAAGAAAATGGCAGAACGAGAGCAAAGTGATTCGGACAGTGATTATTTTGTCGAGTTTGATGACCGCAATATAAATGATGAGATTGAAAATGAAGAATCGGATGATGAAGAAGTTTTGGGTGGTACTGAGGGGGGTATTCAGCCTTATTTGCTCGAGCCAGAGGGAGAGGAGGAAGACGAAACAGAGACGGGAACAGACCAAGTTGACGACGATCGGCTCAAAGATTTATCTTGGTAAAAGATGCTTAGAAATATTTTTTTTTGGCGACGTGCATGGTCACACACTTAATTTTCAAACTAAAACTACCAATTGGTCACTCGCTGCCTTATTTGGCGACTTAGAAAAATTTTCATTCGAAATAAATGGATAATCTATTTGAGCGATAATATGTGTACTTTACGAGTTTGTCATGACATGTTGTTAATCATCATCATGTTAATACTTGTCTCTAAAGCTACAGAATTCTATAAGAGAATGATGGATCATGTTTAAGAATTATTTTTAAGAATTATTTCTTATTATAATAGTTTAAGAATTATTGTGATTCATTATTGTTTTACTAGAAGTTTTCTTTCCAGTCAAAATTTTTTACATTCTTTTAATTTTTTCTAATCAAACTTCATAGACCAATTTACATAGCACTCCCACGAGCCATTAGTTTATTATAAGCATCTGATTATTACATTTTTTTGCACAGGTGCACTTGTGAGAAATGTAACGTTATGCCAAAATCAAGTGAATGTCGGTGCTGCCAGGAGATATTGAAGGTGAAGGAGAAAATAGAAGAACTGAAGGGCTGTGGATACACCAATGATAATCTACCAAAGTGTATCACTGATCACCCAGATTTTCGTTATGTCTGTCTTGACATCTGGGTTTTACAGACAGCTTATCTGGCCTACAGACAGCAATATGGTGATCAAGACGCAAGTCAACACGAGTGAGTTTATAAACAATACGTATTCATGTGATTTACTTTTCCAGATGAATTATGAACAAATCATTCAATACATTCAATAATCAATGCAAATGCTAAATTTAATAATGAAACCCCATATTTTTCAGGCGATACAGATACATAGCCTACAGGCAACTGGTACGGTGGTGTTGGGGATTTCTTGGGAAAGAAGTGAGGGTTCTGTTGCCTGCCTGTGCAGTGAGCCTCATCAGAGAAACATTCCCATCTGATCAATACAAGGGATTTTGCCTACCAAGATTAGATTTGTGAACAATGATATGTAAATAAAGTTTGGTAAAATCACATATTTGTATGAATGTTTGAAAACACAGCAGAAATATACAAAGAAATACAAAAATCAATGGAGTATCACTACAGATTAAGAAAATAACTAGTTTCCAGATATAGCAATTATTATATTCCACTAAATAACATTTCACAGTTATAATGGGGACCATTTTATGGTAGAAAATTGGGGTTCCATTTTTAAAAGCACATTTCTCTTACAATCTTAGGCTTATATTTGTTTTTCTTAGCAAATATTAATTAATTAATTAATTAATATTAATATTAATTAGGGTTAACAAGTTATATTGATGGTTACCAGGAATAATAATTGTCAAAAAATTGTTAATTTAAAATCGATGATACTCACGTTTTACTGTTGTTTTTTTTCTGGTCGGACAATAAACTTCCTGGTTTGTGTCAAACTGTTTTTTGTGGTAGGTTGCAGTCTCTCAGGAGCTGGGGGATCGTATGTACATGTAGGGTGTTTTACCGACATCATTCCAATTTTTTCGCATTTTCTGAACGAATTTCACCCATGACGTTCGGAATTTCCCAGGAACGGGAAATTCGAAAACACTCACTGCATACTCCTCTGGTATACCATCGCACCTGTAGACAACACAACGCCAAACCATATTAATTTGATTCCTGAAATCCTAATCTTCAGAAATAATCTATTTGTAATCCACAAGTATTCCGAGAAATATCCATAATCGCCGATTTTAAGACGTAAACAACAAGTGTTGCATGAAGCAAAGCACAGCAATGGCCGCCGACCGTGTGCGTGTGTTTGCCTGGGGTGACGTCACACAGTCAGTGGCCATCTTAGCCGCTGATCGCTTGGCTGGGTCCGCCAGCTCTCGACGACAGCATACTTCAAGAGCGCATTGTCACCTTATGCGACATTCGTTGACACCAAAACATGTGCGGTTCACCTTAGCTCGTCTCAGACAACAATTTGAGATATGAATTAGCGATATTGAATTTTCATCTGTCCGACGCCTTTAATTTTCTTCTCTGTGTATAATCATTCTCCAGCATTTATTGGTTCAGCTTCCATTGTGGGGAATCAAAAAGTGTTGATGTGGTGTCAAAAAGTAAATGACATTTAATGGGATTTTATGTTATTTTAATGGATAGAGTTTTAACAGTCAAAATGTAATTACCTGTCATTTTATTTATATGATGATACATTAAATAGTTTTTTTTTAATCCATCCACATTCACATTTTAATTGCGGACTTACTGTTGGAGGCTACAGATAGGCATTATTGGGTTCTTTTTAGAGGAATGAATGAATGAATGAATGAATGAACAGGGGAAAAGGGCGTGTAGAAGTAACTACATAGGAATATAAAACAAAAATAAATACTGAAACGTATGCCCAAAGGAGATGTGTTCACTCTAAAAGCAGGTCCAGAATGGCAGGAAGCCTCCACAAATGCCGATCTTTATATGAGTGTCACCTGACGCTGATGTCAGCTGACCTGCGCTGAGTATTCATTTGCTTAAGTTTACCTAAGCTGGCAACAGCTAGCCTAAGTTGGCAAAAGTTTGCCAACGCTGAATGCAACACTGGCAAATGCTAGCAAAAGTTTGTAAAAGTTGGTGTGCACTGGATTAAAAAAAATCTGCTCACAAACGTAACTTCACTGACGTTTGGACTAATTTCTCTGATTTTTCAGAACGTCTGTGAAAGTCAGTCCAAACGCTATAGTGTGAATCCAGCTTTCGCAACAATTAAGCATAGCAATCTGGACCTACTTGTTTTTGGATTTCAATACTGGACTTGGCAGAACAACACGGCATTAAATAAACAAATCACATTGACCTGTTACTGTCAACTTATAAACTATGTTTGTGAAACTGTTGCAGAAAAGCAATATTACACCGAAGACTGTGTGTATCAATAAATACAGCACCGCAAGACTTTATGGCTACAACCCAATCAAGGTGGTGCTATTAATTGATATCACACTCCGTCTTGTGTCATATTCTGTTACAGAATTCTGTAATTCTTTGAGTTTAATATCTCAGTTTTAATAAAGAGCACTCTTCTGGAATATCTTCAAAGAAATATTTCTATTCTGTCTGTAATTCATGAAGGTTTCCCTGTTTTCTTCTCATTGATTCCGTCTCCATTTCTTATTCTCACTCTCCTGTCATGCCACCTGCCTCCCCATCTCACATGACCGCCCTCAATTTTGAGCTTAAATTCTTCTATCCTCCCAATTAGCTCTGTCTGTACACATACGACTGGTTCACCGCTATCAGTTTACCCGGCTGTCTTTGTGTTCTCCAGGATTGCACTTCAGCCTTCTTTAATCTGCTTTTTTCCCCCAACTCTGGTTGTTTACTCTGCTTGAAATGCTGGACTCTTGTCAGCTCCCCCTGCTTTTTCTGCCTCCCTGCAATTTGCATATCTGCATCTTCTCTTCTGCTTTAGGTGATTTTGTTTGGTGTGTCTTTGGGTCCCATTTTTAGCAGCAGGAACTTTCATCTGTGAATACCACAAATAGTTGTCTGTACTACTAAAAATAAACAAAATAGCAAAGAGGTAAATACAATGAGTGTCACGAACAACATAAAGTGCAACAAGACCACTGGAGCTATAAAAATAAATAAATAAATAAATGAGTTGGGAAAAGGGGTGTTCTTAAAACTCACAGGATAATAAAATAATTTAATTTAAACTACCCTTCTCGTGTACTGTCCATTGCTTTGGATGCTTAACTCCAGGTATTTAAACTCCTCTACCTTTACTACCTCTACTTCTTTCATTTTTACCATTACACCTGCCTCCCTCTTATTCACACACGTACTCTGCCTTGCTTCTCCACTGCTCTGCATTCTCTTCCACCTGCTCCCTACTCTCACTACAGATCACAATGTCGTCCGCAATTATCATAGTCCACGAAGAATCCTGCCTGACTTCATCTGACAGCCTGCCCATCACAGCAAACAAGAAGGGGGTCAGAGTCGATCCTTGATGTAATCTGTCACTCCTAAAGCACACCTCACCACTGTCTTGCTGTCCTCATATACATGCCCTGCACCACCCTCACATACTTCTCTGCCACTCCTAACTTCCTCATACAGTACCACACTTCCTCTCTTGGCACCCTATCATATGCAGTACAGTGGTACAGTTGTCAACACCGTTGTTTTTTTTTTGTTTTTTTTAGCACTGTTGCCTCCCAGCTGGCCTGGGAACATCTTGGTATGCTCTCTGAAGAGCTGGAGCAGGTGGCCAGGGAGAGGAAAGTCTGAGCTTCTCTGCTTGAGCTGCTGCCTCTGCAACCCAGACCCCCGTAAAAGCAGTAGAAAATAAATGGATGGATGGTTGGATGGATGAATGGATGGATGGATGTTGCCTCATAGCTAAAAGGTTCCAGGTTCCAATCTCTAGGCTGGCAGGGGTAGGAACCTTTCCTCCCACAATCCAAAGACATGCATGCTATGTTAATCGGTGACTCTAAAGTGGCTCTAGGTATCTGTCTCTGATAGGCACTGAGAATCGAGGGTTAGTGTAGCTACTAGTGAAGTGCTTTGAGTGGTTTTTGTGACTAGAAAAATGCTATATGAGTACAGGGCCTTAGCCCCCTCCTCCTTTCTTTAGCTCCATAAAGACACAGTGCAACCCCTTCTGACCTTCTCAAAACTTCTCCATCAATGCTCTTAAAGCAAACATTCTATCTGCACTACCCTTTCCTGGCATAAAACCGTACTGCTGCTCACTGATTGTGACCTCTCTTCTTAACCTCCCTTCAACAACTCATCTTCATAGTGTGGCTGATCGACTTTATGCCTCTGTAGTTACTACAGCTCTGAGCATCACCATTGGTCTTGAAAATTGGTACAATAACACTTCTCCACTCCTCCAGTATCCTCTCACTCTCCAAGATTGTAGTTCCAAAACCTAGTTAAAAAGTCCACTGCCATCTCTCCTAAGCATCTCCATACCTCCACAGGTATGTCATCTTGACCAACCGCCTTTCCACTCTTCATCCTCTTGAAAGCTGCCCTCACTTCTGCCTTGCTAATCCTCGGGACTTCTTGTTCACCATCTTTCCTTCATCCATCCTCCTCTCTCTCATTTTCTTCATTCATCAGCTCCTCAAAGTACTCCCTCCACCTTCTCAACACACTCTCGTCACTTGTTAGTATCTTACCATCTCTGTACTTAATCAACCTAACCAGCTCCACATCCTTTCCAACTCGATCTCTCTGTCTAACCAGACAGTGCAACTCCTTCTGACCTTCTCTATACTTCTCCATCAACTCTCTTAAAGCCAAAACTACATCTGTAGTACTGTTTTCCGGCATGAAACCTTACCGCTGCTCACTGATTGTCACCTTTCCTCTTAACCTGACTTCAACAACCCTCTCCCATGTCTTCACTGTGGCTGACCGACTTTATCCCTCTGTAGTTACTACAGCTCTGAGCATCACCCTTGTTCTTTAAGATCAGTACCACTAAACTTTTTCTCCATTCCTCAGGCAAGACAAAACATTTAAATGTTTACATACATTTTTTAATGTAGCCAGTGTTTTAATTTACAAACTGGTATTTTACAACACATCTGTTGCACCATCTGTATTTAAAACAGTATTTTTCACAGATTCAGCCTTTTTACCCACCAAAATCCAACCAGTGGTACCATACACACTGACGAAATGTTTAAGATTTTCTTATCAATAATTTATAACATTAATTCAGATGTGCTGACATTTAATCCGCAACTAAATCCAGTGGAATCATCCTCATAAAAACTTTAGTGAATCCACAGTTGCTTTAATTTAAACATCACATAAAATAATCGATAAAAGGCAGTAACGCTCATCTATGATTAACATCTAAAGCAGCAGTGAAAGAGTGTTCTCTGAACTATGAATCTGACTTGTGAAACCCACAGTCATGAGGAAAAGAACAAAAAAGCATGCAGAAGTGTCTTTGCTAATTTACACATTTCAGGCATCTGGTGGAGGTGACAGACGGTTTGATGTAAAGTGTCACAGTGCCTCATCAAGAAATGAATAAACTAACAAGCCTGCTAAGCTGGCGAGAGGACAGATGCAGGGATTGATGACTCTCAATTAGATCCGGTAGGCCCAGTGGCCAGTCTAATGCTATAATGATTCATCCAAGGAGCACTGCAGCCTCTGTTGATCAACGTGATATATCTTAATCCAAGCTCAGGCATGAGCGGAATTCCACAACAAAAGGCTCAGAGAGAGGGATTAACAACAATGCTAACTGAAGGAAACAAACACAGCATAGACGCAAGAACGGGTGATCCAGGAAACATCACGCATAATGGATGGTATGTGTGGATTATGTCGGGGATGTATTTTTGCATTATGTTTGCATCTGAATCAAGGACAGCTGATGCTAGGCTGGTGAATGAATGCGAGTTCTTTCTTTTTCAGACGCAAGGCAAAAAAAAAGTTCGCTGAAGTCATCAGTTTGTAAAAGTGATGGCATTTAGTCATCCAGACAGTTCATTTCTAAGATCGATTTATTTCAGACATACAGTGCATTAGGAAGTGATGGAGAGATGTGGTTTATAAAAGCAAGGATTCACTCACTACATTTCCACAACATGAAGGGCCAGACCAAGAATGGTCCAGTGGATCCCCATGAAAGAAAGTTACATCAAGGACCCAGTACCACATGGGTCCACTCTCCAGTGGGCTCACCACCTGCAGGAGGGGTTATGATGCTATGTGAACTGGGTGGCAGCCTGGGCTACTCCATTTGGGCCGCTGCCTGTGCAAACCGGTCCCCAAATAAGTGATAGAAGATGGATAGATGGATGGATGGTTTGATTTCTTTCTATGTGTGGATTTCTTAAGCAAATATCAAAGTCTGGTGAAAATTTCAAATGATTATCCTCTATAGAAATATACTGTATGTACTGGGAAAAAAGTTGATGCATTCACCACTTATTTCCCTTGTTGTATGCTGCTTCTGAGACAGTGTTTATCATTAGAGAAACTAGTGCATGTCCGTGGAAAGCAAGTATTCTTGTGTGAAAACAGGTAACCCAATTAGACTTTACAGGTCCAAATGTATACTGTGTTTGAAAGTGGACTACAAAGAGGTGTAGCCTATATGTAGGTAATCACACATGTTAGACTTTGACAAATATAAAAGGGACTGAATACTAAGATTTATTTGATTTTCATCATCATTATCCGTATTTATTTTTGACAGGACACAATTAGTCCCTCAGTTGGGGTGGGTCCTGCTTGACTGTACTTTTCAGAGTCCCACTCCAGTGGTTCTTGTCCACTGGTTCAACCTGGGCCAGTTGTAGTTTGACCCGGTCCATACGGACACCCTCTAGCCATGTCTTCTTTGGTCTTCCTCTTCCTTGACTTTGTTTCCTTGATTTTGTGAATATTAATTACAGAATTATTGAAAATGAATGGGACATCCAATATTAGTGACTGTTTAAGAACCCTTGTTTGTTTGTCTGTCACACTTGTTTGTGTGATCTTTTGTGATTTATATTCATAAGTGTTGTATCTTGCACTTTGGGGAATGGAAGTTGTTCAGTCATCATGATGATCGTTTTAGTTTATATGTGTAGTTTATAGTCTATTGTCAGTAAACTCATGCAGTACTATGACAGGACATGTTTACAAATATTTGAGACCCATTGTAGTGCATCCTTTTATATTTTAGCAATATTATAAGTACAAAACACCGAACATTATTATACACAGCAGAATGACCTGTTTGGCTACAGCTGTTGCATCAATGTTGCCCATTTGTCAGTAAAAAAAAAAAAAAAAAAGATTTATTTCGTTATTTGGGTGGTTTTTGTCATGGTCGTTGTTTAGTCAAAGCGTGCATGTGTATCTGCATATGATATGCAATTGATCTGGCCATTCCGCTCCACAATCATGGTGGTATTATTATTAACTTTTAATTTTTAGATAGCCATGCACCGGGAGGAGCGCCATGTTGAAACCCGCGGTGCCACAAAGGACAGTGGTGGCACATGGGTGAAGCAGCAGCCAAGACTCCCGCTAATCGGGCAGGCTGGGTTTGGCTCCCCGTGAAGGACTGTGGTAAGCCAGTGTTCTGACATCTTCCAGTTGCTGACCCCCCCCCCCCCGCCCCCCCGGACACCTCATGTTCTCCGCATATGCCGAATTATCCTTTAGAGTTATGCAAGCACAGCAACATTATAGTATAATTTTTTAAGCATTAAATCTTCAGTATTCTCTTTTTCTGGTCAAATTTGTCACTTTTCACTTTCTTGTTTTGTTTACGGAGCGTTCTGGTGACTGGATAATACACGGCATCACGACCAATCAGTACGGAGTAAATCCAAAACCCTGCCCACACTTCTAGAAGCCAGAGCATGAGGAAACGGAGCGGCGGCTAAACTTTTATTGATAAAAATTACATATTTTGACTGATCAACTCCACACTTGGGGATGCACACCCTCCTAACCTCAGCAAAGCACTTATAAAATCTGAGGTCAGTCTGACGAACGGTTTGAGAGATATCTGAGGAACACACACACAGACACACACACACAGAGATCTGTTGTGTTTATAGATAGATAAATCAGTTTCCTATGTGTTCAAAAGAGAATCTATCACTTCTGTTGGTGCTTTTTGCCATAACGGCCTCAGAATATTTCATCATGCTTGGTAAATGTGGACTTTTACTTGTTGCTTTTAAAAGGTCTTCACTACTGGTGGTATGAATATTGAAGAATTAATAGATCCCTTAAGGGTCACTCCAAAGACAAAAAAAAAATTCTGTTTTGTATGTTTCAGTGTGGAAGAACAAAAGGCAGGAGTTACTTCCAAAAACATGCTCCAAAAACAATATATAGCGCTTTGGCTTCACCTTTGAAAACACATTCAGAATGTGTGAACACAGTTTCACAGTGGAGCATGACTTGCTAGGTCTGATAATGGAAAACATAGAGTACGTAAACACATGCTCACAGTTGGTGTGTTAAGAATGGGGACACGCCTAAAACCTGCAAAAAAAACACATCCAGTTTTAAAGATGTACCATGCAATCATGCCTGTTTCAGTGGTGAAGATAATTTCAGTAAACAAACCATTTGAAAGCAGAACTTCACTCTTAGCAGGCTCCTACCTCAGCTCTGGGTCATCACTGTGAATGGTGACAGTCTGTGAGACATTAAAGGGATTTTTAAGGATGAACTCCATGTACTCGGCAGAGCCCAGGCTAGCGTAGAGCAGATGCTGGGTGGTAATGGCCTGGCTCAGCATGTTTGCGATGCCCTCCGCCTTCCTGCGCTCTTCACTCAGTTTGTTCTCATGCAGCTCTCTGGGCAGTTGGGTTTCCGTAATTTGATCCTAGCACAAAAAAAACAAAACAAAAAAACAAAACAACAGAAGATGCTGAAAGTCTACAAATCTACCCATGTTAATTATTCCATAAACGGTTAAGCTGTTTATTCCATCTAGCTACAATGCTCCGCACTGTCTGTATGCTGTATATATTTATATATTTATTCCATCTAGCTACAATGCTCTACACTGTGTGTTTATATATTTATATATTTATATGTACTTATGTATATTTGCTGCTCTTGTTTTTCTTGTCTTCTTGATTGTTGCTCTGAGTGTTGCTATCCCTGTGCTGTTGCAATCCTGGAAGTTCCCCATTGTGGGACTAATAAAGGCTTATCTTATCTTATCTTATCTTATGCTATAGATCAATCCAGAACATTGAGGGAATATCGAGTTCCAGGGTAAACTGATGTACATTGTAAAACAAAAGAGCCATGAAATTAATGGAGAAAAACTGTTAAAACATGAAGGTAATGGGTCTTAAAACAGAAAACAGTACATTACTATTAAAGATACACCAATTAGTATACTCAACAACAGTATAAATAGGTCATTTTTACTGTCATTTATATTAAATACATATTTTTACTGTAAAAACACAACACTTCTGTAATAATGATGGCTGCCTACCATTATGTCATGAGATGGTAACTACCTTCAATTTAACGGTATTATACAATCCAGTTTACAGTGATTGCCTTTAAATTCATGGTATAAAACAACATGCTGCTAGATAAAAACATACCATCATTTATACGGAAACAATATTTTAAAGAGACGGTACACTGAAAAGAAATCCATGAAATTTACGGGTGAAAACCAGTTAAATAACAACAGTAATAGACCTTAAAACTAAAAACAGTACACTACCATTGAAGAATTTCCTTGCCTGATCATTGTTACTCTTATTTTGAAGTGCTTCCATTTTTTGTTCTTGTTGTGGTCTCTCTTCCTGTTTACCAATATGATCTTATACTTTACTTCCTAGTTCCTTAATGATGCCCAGCTGTTTTGTATTTACTATTGGTTGTATACAACTATTTTTGTTGTATATTCATGGATGAAAGGCTTATCATAATTTGGTCCAGCCTCAATAATTACATCTACAGTGGTGTGAAAAAGTGTTTGCCCCGTTCCTGATTTCTCATTTTTTTGTATGCTTGTCACACTTAAATGTTTGAGATCATCAAACTAATTTAAATATTAGATGAAGATATTAGACAAAGATAGCACAAGTAAACACAAAATGCAGTTTTTAAATGAAGGTGCTTATTATTAAGGGTTAAAAAAAATCCAAACCTACATGGCCCTGTGTGAAAAAGTGACTGCCCCCCTGCTAAAACATAAATTTACTGTGGTTTATCACATCTTTGGAAAGCTGAGCTCAATTTCTCTAGCCACACCCTGGCCTGATTACTGCCACACTTGTTCTCAATCAAGAAATCACTTAAATAGGACCTGCCTGACAAAGTGAAGTAGACCAAAAGATCCTCAAAAGCTAGACATCATGCTGTGATCCAAAGAAATTCAGGAACAGATGAAAAACCAAGTAATTAAGATCTATCAGTCTGGAAAAAGTTATAAAGCCATTTCTAAAGCTTTGGGACTCCAGCAAACCACAGTGAGAGCCATTATCCACAAATGGCAAAAACATGGAACAGTGGTGAACCTTCACAGGAGTGGCTGGCCGACCGAAATTACCCCAAGAGGTCACAAAAGACCCCACAACAACATCCAAAGAACTGAAGGCCTCACTTGCCTCAGTTAAGGTCAGTGTTCATCACTCCACCATGGCAGAGTTCCAAGACCAAAACCACTGCTGAGCAAAAAGAACAAAGGCCCGTCTAAGTTTTGCCAGAAAACATCTTGATAATCCCCAAGACTTTTGGGAAAATACTCTGTGGACTGACGAGACAAAAGTTGAACTTTTTGCAAGGTGTGTGTCCCATTACATCTTGTGTAAAAATAACACAGCATTTCAGAAAAGGAACATCATACCAACAGTAAAATATGGTGGTGGTAGTGTGATGGTGTGGGGCTGTTTTGCTGCTTCGGGACCTGGAAGACTTGCTGTGGTAAATGGAACTATGAATTCTGCTGTCTACCAAAAAATCCTGAAAGAGAATGTCCGGCCATCTGTTCGTCACCTCAAGCTGAAGCACACTTGGGTTCTGCAGCAGGACAATGATCCAAAACACATCAGCAAGTCCACCTCTGAATGGCTTAAGAAAAACAAACTGAAGACTTTGGAGTGGCCTAGTCAAAGTCCTGACCTGAATCCGATTAAGAAGCAGTGGCATTACCTTAAAAAGGCGGTTCATGCTCGAAAACCCTCCTTTGTGGCTGAATTACAACAATTCTGCAGAGATGAGTGGGCCAAAATTCCTCCACAGCACTGTAAAAGACTCATTGCCAGTTATTGCAAACACTTGACTGCAGTTGTTGCTGCTATGGGTGGCCCAACCAGTTATTAGGTTTAGGAGGCAATCACTTTTTCACACAGGGCCATGTAGGTTTGGATTTTTTTTTTTGCCTTAATAATAAACACCTTCATTTAAAAACTGCATTTTGTGTTTACTTGTGTTATCTTTGTCTAATATTTAAATTTGTTGGATGATCTGAAACATTTACATGTGACAAACATACAAAAAAACGAGAAATCAGGAAGGGGGCAAACACTTTTTCACACCACTGTAAGTTCAAAACTGCTCTCCTTCAGTGACAAGAAAACAGAGGCAGGGAATACTGCACTGGCCTCAGAGTGCTCTTGTTAACACGCTCATGATCTTTATGTTGTTTATCAAAGTAAAATTAATCAATGTTTTTTTTGAGTATAGGAAATTATTAGGAAACAATGAAGAGGGGATTATCTTTAAAGGGGCCAACCCAGAATTGGGTAAGTCACTTTTGAAAGTGTTTATTTATGTGCAGTGTAATTTGATTTTAAATTTGCAAACTTTGCACTAAAAACAATTTTTTTATTCCACTAAAATTATGAATATCATTTCTGTTTTTCCATCTTCTTCCTGAACTTGCTACATTCCCTGCTGATGGTACCTGTAATAGACTTTGTTAACCTCCATCTATCCTGTCATCCATCGTTAAAAGTGGTAAGTAATTACACAATTAGGTTTACATCAGTTCAGCAACAACTAGGAGGTGTAGGTTTAGTTTTGTGAGCCACCATTTCATGCTGAATTACACTGGGCCATATTATGATGTTTTTAAAATGTTCAACTTAAATGAACATTGATAATACACCAGTGTATTTAGACATGCTTTTTTCCAGTCAAAGTGCAAAACCAGAAAATAGCAGCATGTTTAAAATTGCACCCAGCTGCACTTCTTTCAAAAGAGATAGTCAGTTGTTATTTGGATGATGCCTCGAAGTGGGTAATGCACCGCCAGAATTGGTCAAAATCACTTTCACAAAGCAGAAAATGTGGAGAAAATGTATGCATTATATTGTTGCAATGGGGCCCAATGTGTGCAGTTTATAATAATGTAATGATTTCAAAAAAAAAATTTTCTTATACTATTACTGAATTGAATGCTACAATTTCACAAGCGACAAAGACTTGATCCCTGGTGTTACTTTGCACCCCTTGCCCACCTAAGATCCACATCCTCATCCATGAACAAAGCTTCCTGATGTTCTGCAGTGGGTTTCAACATTTGTGTCAGTCATTAAGTTACTAGAAAATCTTTGAATTAATATATTTATCTTGTTTCCTATACAGTAACAATGGTGAATCCAGAGCTGCCATGATGCAGAAAAGCAACTACACTATCAATTCAGTGGCTCCGTGAGAACATTTTGACTGTTTAACTGACACTACCAAGCATCTTTCTTCTTTCAGAGTATCTTATTTTAGATGGAGGAAAAACTGATTACTGTTTAAAACAATCCCTCACAACATACTTGAGGGTTACCTTAGTAAAAAAAAATTAACCAAATCTTGGCTTTGACAAGCCATGTACTGTACTCCATTCTTTCGTTTCTGAAACGAAAACAGAACCACTGGAAATAGCTGTTATGTGTATGGTTTTGGCCTTGGGGGCAAGAAAACAACCTAACATCAGATCCATTATCCTATTTTTGCTCAATTTTGACATTATTGTGTCAAGGCCAAAACCATGTAATCGCCATTTCTGGTTGTTCTGTTTTCATTTCAGAAAGTAATTAATGAAAGAACGAAGAATACAAGGATTCTTGACTAATCTTTTTTTTTCTACTCAATTCTATTTTATTCTGCTTTTTCTTTTGTTGTGACAAACACATTGTCTGAACGTCATGTTATTGATTTTCTTTGCTAATTTCCTTTTCTGTCCATCTAGATGAAGTGAGGATCCACAATGAACATCTGATGACAACTTGAGCCATCAAGCACAAATGACAACCCTTGCTCCAGTTTTCCAAACCTTGAGCACTATCTACCCATCATGCACTGCTCATCTTCAACCAAGTTTTGGACCCCTGACACCAATGTTTTCAAGATTCATAAGAGGTAAGCAGAGGTATAACTCAGTGTAGAAAGAGTCAAAAAGTTGAATCAAACACAACTTAAAGCCTAAGTAATGTTTATATACTTGCAAAAATTACCCGTTCATCTCCCTGGATTAGAATCATAGTGACTGGACTCATGTGGCCAACTTTTGGCACACTTGGGACAAAAACAACTCTTAAAAACTGACTTTTTCCTGACTAGTATGCCTAGAATGTACATCCTCATCTATTTAAGTGATATTAAAGAACACGATAGTAAATAAGATAAATAGTGTATTGTGATGTTTATCTGTGCAGAATCTCTGCATCAGTTTAAGGTTTGCTTTGTTTTGTGTATTGTAGCTACAGAGAGGGCCATACAAGTCCACAATCATCACCTGATGGATAACATGCAGGACTTCAGGCCAGAGTGGTGACAAGCAAGTTCTGAGGCTTTGAACAGTGTCTGAGACCATTTCCTGTTGAACACTCTCTTCATTTAAGCCTAGATTCAATGTACTCTTGATCTACCACTGGAAATGGCACTTGTCCTTTCATCTGCCCGCGGATTATCCCTCACAAGAATACATATTTTACAAGATCTAAACCCTGCTTTGAGTATGGAACTGGACTTGAAATACTTTTGGGTGTGCACACCCCCTTTTTTGTGCCCTTTTTTCAGTCATTATTTTGTAAAATTAATTGCACTGACTACTGTGATGTGTATCTGATGTGGAGTCAGGTGTTATCCCACCTGACTCCACCTTAGCTCCTGTAAAAGAAAAACTCAGAGCTGCACATGACCACGTGACCTACAGAGATATGTATACAGTATGTATGCCTCCTACAATAAGCGGAAGTGGGTCAGGGGAAATCTTTCATGAGCAGCCCTCATATATACTGTATATTCCATTCCTTTTGTTCAGTTATATTAAAGCAGAAACTGCAGACTTACAGACTTGAACAGAAGGAATCATTTTGTGATCCAGCTCCAACTGTAACCTTGTTTTTATTTAGTTACAGACCCTTGATGATCAGATTAATTATAAGATTAACAGTTTTCTTAATCTAATAATTAAGAAAATTATTAAAGTGAAAAACACAATATTGTACCATATTTTTCACAGTAAATTCACAGATTTTTTACAGTGTACTGTAATCACATTTATAATTTTGTAGTTATTTTAATGGTAATTTACTTTAAAAAGTACAGTTCTAAACTGTATAATTTATGGTTGCCACAACAGTATACCTTCAAGAGGTATACATTATTGCTGTATTTTTTACAACAAATTACTGGCAATCACAGCTGCCAGTAATTTACGGTAAAATTCAGATTTTTTTACAGTGTAGCTCCTTAGGCACACTGGGTCCTTTTTATAACACTTTTCGTACAGATCCACTGGACCGCTCTCGGTCTGGCCCTTCACCCAGGACTAATTTGCCTCAGGAGACGCTACCAGGGACAAGTTGTCCCCAACAGCATAGCTCCTGGGATCATTAAGGCACACAAACCCCTCCACCACAATAAAGTAGCAATCCATGGAGAGGTGGCTATAAAACAGAGTGCACAAATGCTACAGGCCCCATCAGCCAGAACTAAAATTACCTTCAATGTTTTTTCTCATAAATTTACTATTTTTTTCTTGGAAAATTCCTATTTTTTCCTCATAAATTTGCAAATAATTTTTTTGAAATTTGCAACATTCTTACCAATGCTAGTTAAATTTTTATTCTATGTAATGATTTAGTTTTTTTGTTTGTTAAACCTAGACAATGACCAAGTTTATTTTTAACACCCTGCCCCCAAAAAATTCAGATTCATAAGAAAAATGCTGCAAATTTAGAAGAAAAAAGATCTCACAAATTCACAAGAAAAAAGTAGCAATTTGATGATGAAGTCACAAAATGTACAAAAATGTCAGAAATTCACATTAACATGAACAAATACATAGGAAAAAGAAATTTGGCATGGTAAACTGGGGCGGTGGTTCCTTTCTTCAAGAAGGGGGAGTGGAGGGTGTGTTTCAACTTTAGGGGGATCACACTCCTCAGCCTCTCTGGGAAGGTCTATGCCAAGGTACTGGAGAGGAGAGTCTGACCCTTGGCAGAACCTAAGATTTAGGAGGAGCAATGTGGTTGTCGTCCTGGCCATGGTATATCGGACCAACTCTTCACCCTCTTGAGAATCCTCAAGGGTTTGTGGGAAATTGCCCAACCAGTCTACATGTGTTTTGTGGACTTGGAGAAAGCATTCAACTGCATCCCTCGTGGTCTCTTGTGGGGGGTGCTGTGGGAGTATGGGGTATCAGGCTTGTTGTTACGAGCTATCCGGTCCCTATACGACTGTTACAAGAGTTTGGTTCGTATTGTCATCACCCAGTTGAACCCTTTTCCAGTGAGAGTTGGACTCCACCAGGGCTGCCCTTTGTCACTGATCCTGTTCATAATTTTTATGGAAGGGATTTCTAGGTGCAGCCATGGAACAGAGGGAGTCATGTTTGGTGACCACAGGATCTCATCTCTGCTGTATGCAGATGATGTCTTCATCAAGCAATGACCTACAGGTTTTACTGGGACGGATTGCTGCTGAGTATGAAGCGGCTGGGATGAGAATCAGCACCTCCAAGTCCAAGTCCATGGTCCTAAGCCGGAAAAAGGTGGATTGTCTTCACCGGGTTGGGGACAAGCTCCTGCCCCAAGTGGAGGAGTTTAAGTATCTTGGGATCTTATTCACGAGTGAGGGGAGAATGGAGCAAGAGATTGACAGATGGATCAGAGCAGCATCTGCAGTGATGAGGCTGCTGTACTGTTCTGTCGTGGTGAAGAGGGAGCTGAACTCTAAAGCAAAGCTGTGGATTTACTGGTCAACCTATGTTCCTACCCTCACCTAAGGCCATGAGCTTTGGGTGATAACTGAAAGAATGAGATTGTGGATACAAGCAGTTGAAATGAGCTTTCTCTGTAGGATAGCTGGACTCACCCTTAGAAACAGGGTGAGGAGCTCAGTAATCCAGGAGAGGCTCAGAGTAGAACCACTGCTCCTCCACATCGACAGGAGCCAGTTTAGGTGGTTTGGGCATCTGATCAGGATGCCTCCTGGACACCTCCCACTTGAGGTGTTTTGGCCATGTCCCACTGGGAGAAGATGCTGGGACAGACCCAGGACACGCTGGAGAGACTATGTCTCCCAGCTGGCCTAGGAACGTCTTGGTGTCCTCTCTGAAGAGCTGGAGCAGGTGGCTGGGGACAGGGAAGTTTGGACTTCTCTACTTGAGCTGCTGCCTCTGTGACCCTGACCTCTGGAAAAGCGGTAGACAATGGATGGATGGATAGGAAAAAGACAAGTATATATTACAAATATTGAAAATTGATGAGACAAGTTGACAAAAAAGGTTTATGACAAAAAGTCATGAATTTAAATAAAGCTGCAAATTTATGAAAAAATACAAGTGAAAAAACAAGACAAATGTAATGAGTTTTAAAGAAAAAAAGCCTACAAAATTTATAAGAATGGCTCCAAATTATGACAAAAGTCACACATTTACATGAAAAATTTCCATATTTATTTGTTTATTGAAGAAAAGTCACATTCCTGAACAACAGTGATGCAGTTTGATCAGGAAGAAGAAACACTTAAGAATATTTAGACATTTAACTCCTGAATATTCAAAGCCACAAAAACGGCATCAGGGGCAGCCCTGGAACCAGTTGAGAAATCAGCGGCTGTACCGCTATCACAGACTGAGGTTGACCTCTCTGCCTGCTCCAGCAAAGCTTCCCTCCGTTCCTTCATGTTTCAGAGTTATTGGAAACCATGGGTCTGCAGAATTATGCTGAAGAAGTGTAAATGTCTACAGAGGTTTTGAAAAGGTCGCTTCACATTCACAGCACTTGACCGTAAACTGAGAGATGTGTTATTAAGCTTTTCTGCTTGCAAAGCTTTATATTTTCAAATTGAACAATGTTCCAGTTATATCAGGTAATCACAATTCAGTCAGCCAAAACTCACTAAAATGTCATTTAGAAAATTCCTGTTCACAGCAATGTCTCAGTTATATTAATGTTGGATTCATAGTCATATTGGTTTTGTTTTGGCTTTTTTTTGGGGGGGGGGCAAATTTACCTTTATTAAAATCAAACAGCTTGGGGGGGGGGGAAATATGTGAATACAAAAATAATTAATTTCCAGATATTTGAACACTTGACTACAGATACAGCTTTAAAGTGCAATTACATGAGAAATGTATGTTGAGAAATGATTCAATAAACAGATATTACAAAAACTATGATTGTGTAATCGTGTATTTGCAGCAGAGTGTCAACCCCTCCTGGCTGTGATGTCACCTGAGGCATATGCAGTGGTTTGGCCTCTAAAGAAGAGGAAAATATTAAGTTTGTATTCATGTGAGGGACCACAGCCTTACAATAATGACCCTATTAGACATCATAGAGACCAGGAGCAGAAGGGGATTAGGAGACTTAACAACCAGCACACAGAAATTAACTAGTGGTGTGAGGGAAACCAGTGGCGAACCACACAGCTATTATGGTGAGTTGCTTAGCTTACAATTACTGTAAGCTTATGATAATACTGTGAAAAAGCTTGTGAATTTATCTGTCAATGAGCTTTATTTGAAGCTACTGGTGAGCTTTAATCTGTAGTTTATAACTCCATTATTAATGAGCTTGTGGAGGAACAAAATAAGTTCAGGCGAGACACAGCAAGCTGAAGGTTTAAGAGTTTTATTCCTCCATTATCATGACACACACTGCAGCGCTGTGTGTTGTATGTGCACTAGTGAGGCATGTAAAGTCAGCTCTTTTATACAGACAAGAGAGAATGCATGGCGCGTTTACATATTGATATACATATCAGACAATACATATCAATCGCGTGATTAACTGGCGCCAGACTCCTCTCCTTACTCCGGGGATGAATAACAATAGTCATTGTTCTGGTTGTCCCCCTAGGGCTCTCTGTTCTTATGCAACCCCTGCTGAGTGTGAATATTATCAGTCTGCATTGTGCTGGGTGCCCACAAGCTTGGTGATTATCATTGAATAGTTTTTAGCTAATATTAAACGCGGCTGTATTGAGGTGGGAGAAATTCCTCGTTCCTATTCTAAAACCTTTATTTTAGTATATTAATTTAGTGTAAAATTAATGTGACACAACAGATAGACGCCACTTTATTAGCCAAGGTATCTCAAAGCATTCTTTCCCTTGCAACCTGCTTGGCAACCCACCTCTAGCTCAGGTCCATTACGTCATCATTTGTCTGGGTTACTCACTGTACTGTCTGACTTTGCTCTCCCTATTTTGGGCATGTGAAAAGGTACAACAAATGAAAAAGTACATCTTAATTTAAATTCATGAGCATGTGCAGGCATACATTGCACTTTCATAACATACATGGTACAATGAGCTATCCTGGCCAGTACATACTCTAGCTTTGAATCCTTCAATTTGAGTTTGAAAAACAGTGACGTAGCTAAATGCGGAAGGAAAACCTCATACTGAGATTTTCCACAGGTTTAACCCTCTGAAATTAGCCTCGGCATAAAGCCTGTCCAAATTAAGTCGTGGTTACCAGCGCAGAAAAGTCTAATCCAAATTGGATTGCTGAGCAACTCTGAAAGTCTTCTGCAAGTATGAGGAGGGCTCACTTATGTTCCAAAATGGCCGGCCTGTCAGAGAGCTGAGAAACAACAGAAATAAACCTCTTATATAAGGGGAAAAAGGTGAAAGTATGAGATGTGACTTTTCATAAAGTTTTGGGTTGTTATAGCAAAGATTTTTCATCTTGTATAGAGCAAATTAAAACAATTCCAAGACAATAACACAGATCTGAAGGGCAAAATGCTAGAAGAATTCTAATAAACACAGGATGGGGAAAAGTCTTCACATACTAGTTTACTACATTTTAGCCTACAAAAAAAACCACAGTCGGCTAAATTGTAATTGGTCGGTTTTTAGGTCATACTGTGATGCCAAAGGGTGGTGCTACTTCTTTTTTTAAATACAGGATGCATTCCGATCACCCAATAGTACACGCCAAATAAAGCTGTTTCAAATAAAGAAATTTTTTGAAGGGCAGTTAACTGGTATTCCCTGAGAACAAAGCAGGGAGTAGGGAATACAGGTGAAGTACAGTGTGGATTTGGACATAGCTATTGAATCACATTCTAGTGAAATAGAGCCACAATCTAGCAGTGTCAGTTGTGTTTCAGATGTTCCTCAATTCATTTATGACTAGCTTGCGTAGCTCCACGGAGACATGGCATTATATGGTCTTGTTTAGATACTGTAGAACAGGGACCAACTGGCGGACTCTGGCCAGATCCGGACCCCAAAACTCCTCTGCCTGGACCCCGAAGCCTTTTGATACAATATGGGAAAAAGGGAGACTGTTTTATTTTGGTAGGGAAAAAAGCAGAAAAAAGTGGAACTGAACTGCTGCATCAGTGACCGCCCAAACAGATAATGGCACGAACCCTTGGGCGCTCTCCTGCTGCAGACTCCTCTCTTCGCTGTCCCACAAACGCCACTCTCTGAAGAGACTCTGTGGCTCCAACCACTCCAGAGAGTATGCAGGGGGTCGACAAAATCACGGTTTGATGTGGGAGCAACCCCCCCCCACACACACACACACACACGCGTACACACACACACAAGGCTGACAGCCAGGACATCCACCCCAGACAGACGTATTTCGTTTCAGGTCTGTACCCACAAAAAAACGCGCTGTTGTGAAATTGAATGCATTTACTGGGGCACTTCTTCCTCTACTATGCCGAGAGTAGTCTGTGCTGGGATGCAGTGGTGAGGTCACTGGTTATGGAGGCACTTTTAATAGCCTCTGATAAAATCCAATAAAAACTCAGTAAAAGCTCCGCGTGTTACTGAACATGAAAAGTTCCATCTCTCCCTCCCTGTAACCGTGGAGTTATAGCGCCATCCATGCTGTAACAGAGTTTACTGTTGAAATTAAAAAAAGCTGGAGGAATTCTGTAGTGTGGAATTAATTTTTTTTGTCTTACAGTTTGAAACAGTATTTTCTGCACTGAAGATATTGTACTGAGGTGGACTTCTTGTGAAATTGAGTTTTATAGACATTAATCTTTAAAAAAAAAAAAAAAAGATTAATGACAGCCACAGGGGGTGCACACGCCAGTGTAAGTACTCCTAGTGTCGGTTCCAAGCCCGGGTAAATGGGAAAGGTTGTGTTAGGCAGGGCATCCAACGTAAAACCTTTGACAAATCAAACATGTGGATCATGACAAATGAGTGCGTATGCCCCACAAGTTGGATGTCAGGGAGAAGAGAAAGAGGAATTCTGGAGTAAGTTGGATGAAGTGGTAGAGAGTGTTCCCAGGGGGGAGAGAGTGGTGATTGGAGTGGACTTTAATGGGCATGTAGGTGAAGGAACGGAGGTGATGAGGGGGTTCTGGGTAGATATGGTCTTAAGGAGACAAATTTGGAAGGATAGATGGGTGTGGATTTTGCTAAGAGGATGGAAATGGCTGTGGAGGACACATACTTTAAGAAGAGAGAGGAACATAGGGTGACTTACAAGAGTGGAGGAAGGTGCACACAGGTGGACTACATCTTATGCAGAAGGAGAAATCTGAAAGATTGAAGACTGCAAGGTGGTGGCAGGGGAGAATATAGCGAGATAGCATCGGATGGTAATCTGTAGGATGACTTTGGAAAGCAAGAAGAGGAAGAGAGTGAAGACAGAGCCAAAGATTAAGTGGGGGAAGTTACAGAAGGAAGAAGGTCGCACAGAGTTCAGGAAGGAGTTGATACAGCCTCTGGGTGGTAGGGAAAAATTACGAGATAACTGGGAAACTACAGCGAAAGTATTGAGGGAAACGGGTAGAAAGGTATGGGGTGTATCCAGTGAACAGAGGAAGAAAGAACAAGGAGACTTGGTGGTGGAATGAGGAGGTACAGGAAAGTATTCAACAGAAGAGGTTAGCAAAGAAAAAGTGGGATAGTCAGGGAGAAGATGAAAGTAGACAGAAGTATTTGGAATCTAGGCGCATAGCAAAGAAAGAGGTAGCAATGGCAAAGGAACAGGCATATAGTGAGTTGTATGAGAGGCTAAACGCTAAGGAAGGAGAAAAGGACTTTTATCGACTGGCTAGACAGAGAGATTGAGCTGGAAAGGCTGTACAGCAGGTTAGGTTGATTAAGGTCAGAAATCGTAATGTCCTAACAAATGACCAGAGTGTGTTGAGAAGGTGGGAGGAGTGCTCTGAAGAGCTGATGAATGAAGAAAATGAGAGAGAGAGGAGGATGGATGAAGGAAAGATGATAAACAAAAAAGTACTGAGGATTAACAAGGCAGAAGTGAGGGCAGCACTGAAGAGGATGAAGAATAGAAAGGCGGTTGGTCCAGATGACATACCTGTGGAGGTATGGAGATGTTTAGGAGAGATGGCAGTGGACTTTTTAACCAGACTGTTTAACACAATCTTGGAGGGGGAGAGGATGCCTGAGGAGTGGAGAAGAAGTGTTTTGGTACCAAATTTCAAGAACAAAGGCGATGTTCAGAACTGTAGTAACTACAGAGGCATAAAGTTGATCAGTCACACTATGAAGATATGGGAAAGGGTTGTTGAAACCAGGTTAAGAGGAGAGGTGACGATCAGTGAGCAGCAGTACGATTTCATGCCAAGAAAGAGTACTACAGATGCAATGTTTGCTCTAACAGTGTTGATGGAGAAGTATAAAGAAGGTCAGAAGAGAAAGCATATGACAGGGTGCCAAGAAAGGAAGTGTGGTACTGTATGAGAAAATCAGGAATGGCAGAGAAGTATGTGTGGGTTGTCAAGGACATGTATGAGGACAGCAAGGCGGCGGTGAGGTGTGCTGATGGAGTGACAGATAGATTCAAGGTGGGGGTGGGATTACATAAGGGATCAACTCTGAGCCTCTTCTTGTTTGCCATGGTGATGGACAGGCTGACAGATAAGGTCAGGCACGAGTCTCTGTGGACCATGATATTTGCAGATAACATTGTGATCTGTACTGAGAGTAGGGAGCAGGTGGAAGAGAACATGGAGTGGTGGAGGTATGCTCTGGAGAGAAGAGGAATGGAAGTCAGTAGAAGCAAGACAGAATACATGAGTGTGAATGAGAGGGAGGCAGGTCCAATGGTGACGATGGAAGGAGTAGCGGTAGTGAAAGTAGATGAGTTTAAATACCTGTGGTCAGGGCCATTGGTGCTCAGCAATAATGGAATGGAGGAGGGAAATTTGTGGCGGCGCCTTGCATGGCAGCAACCCCTCTGATTCATTATATGTGTGATATTAACATTGTAGACAAGAGAAACATAATTTCGTTCTACTGTACATGATTGGCTGTATGGATTTGAATGACAATAAAGATGGCTTATCCTTATCCTTATATCAGAGGGACAGCTCGGGTTGTGCGGTTTGGAGACAAAGTAAGAGAGGCAAGGCTGAGGTGGTTTGGACATGTGCAGAGGAGGGATAGTGGATATACTGGACAAAAGATATTGAAAATGGAGCTTCCAGGCAGGAGGAAAAGAGGAAGACCACAGAGAAGATTCATGGATGTAGTGAAGGAGGACATGGAGAGGGTTGGTGTTACAGAGGAAGATGAAGGGATAGGGTGAGATGGAAACAGATGAGCTGCTGTGGAGACCCCTAAAAGGGAGCAGCTGAAAGAATAATATTTTTTTTTAAAGGCAATATAATTTAGTTTGTGTTCTCCTGTAAAACAATTTTAGGATTTTAGTTGTAGATTTTAGACCTATTTTTTGGAGTCAACAGACACATTTAGTGTTCTCCTGTATTGTAAACATTCCATGTTTTGTTTGAAATTGAACAAAGAATACATTTTATTTTTTTTGTTTAAAAATTAATATCGAGCTAAAAGCAGCTAAAACATGAGCTTGATGAATCATAATCAAATCATGAGGTGCCGAAAGATTCCCACACCTAGTTCGGAATAGGGCTGCACAATTAATCGAATTTTGATCCCGATCACAATTTTGGTTGCCATGATTAAATTAACAAGATCATCGGCGATAAGGAGTTAAAATGCGGGATCTGCTGCATATCAAATCAAGTATTTTCTCAACCAACAGCCAACCGACCACCTAACGCAAGTTAGGGCAACATTAAGCTGCAGAACTGACAACCCTGTAGCAGCAGCCTTAAGTTTTCAATAGCGGACTGGTGTGATGGTGGAACACAAACCAGATGTCGGGAGCAGAAGGTGACAGTACGGCAACACGTGGAGGCAAGGAGCTAGTGCCTTGAAAGGATCATCATCCGTTGTCTGGACGTGTTTTGGATTCAGGGCAAGTGATGCTGACTAAAAAGAAATTATATGCAAAGAGTGCAATAGAGCCGTGTCTGCGCCGCACGGCAACACAACTAACTTATTCAACCACCTGAAAAAACACTACAAACATCAAGTACGATAAATGCATAGAGGCTAAAGCAAACGCCACTTCACTAAATCATAGTCTGTGTCCGGCGCCGACCCAGGCAACCACAGTATAAACCCTGCACAGAGCTTCACTGTTTCCATCCGCCTCCCAAAGACACGCTAAAGTAACTGATGCAATAGCGTTTTATTTGGCCAAAGACATGTGTCCACTAAATACTGTATGAGCAACAAAGGCTTCAGAAACATGGTCAAAATACTGGACAAGAAATAGGTGATCCCCACGTGATTATCCAAAGTTGCATTATCTGCACTGCATGAAAAATACAGATGGATATCACAACTGTTGAGTACTTTGCAAGTCCGACTGACCTATGGTTAAGCAGAATAGTGGAGCCCTACCTGTCCCTGACAATTCACTACAATGATGGAGATTTCTAAATGAAGAGTCGATGCTTGCAGACATCATTTTTCCCACAAGACCTCACAGGAGAAGCTATAGCCCCTGAACTGAGGGAAGGGCAATCATCTTGGAGCCTGCAGGAGGAGGGACTAGTCTGCATAACAACAGACAGTGGCTCTAAACACATCAAGGCAGCTTCTCTAAATAAATGGACGAGGCTCCAGTGCCTTGGCCACAGGCTTCATCTAGCAATTGTTAAATAGGATGAATAAAAAAAATTTGAATTTTATGTAATTGGTGTTTTTCTGAAAGTTAATGAATAATCGTGATTAATAATCGTGACTTCAATATTGATCAAAATAATCGCAATCATCATTTTGCCCATAATCGTGCAGCCCTAGTTCGGACATTGGCTGGGGAGGAGGACCGACTTATTGGACCTTTTGCAGTTTTAGTTGGTGACCCCAGCTGAAGAATAAAGGACTGACGTGGACGTACACATGCTGGTGGCATGATATTAGCGATTCCAAACAGCATGTTTAATAATTATCCTGCATGTGGTCAACTGCTCTCAGGCTGCAATCTGACCACATGAGTGACACTTAAATTGGCAAAATGAGGATGGCATTTCTGCCCACCAATGTGGCTAGGCTACCGGATCAGCTAACTTTAGCAGCCCAATATAGCTGACTGTCATGGCCAAAACATAATTAAATGGGCCAGAACGGCATGAGATATAATATCAATTGCACTTTTAACTGATTTGTGTTACTAAGCTCAATGTGATATTGGTGCCAATAGTCATGTTGTACCAGGAACAAATATGAAAATAGGCCAGAATGAGGTGAGATACATTGTCACTTGTGAATTAAATTACAAATTAAATCCCATGGAACCCACTTAAATAAATGGGAAACCCTAAAAAGCATAAAAGAGCACTTTAAATTGTGACTAGTGGCCAACCAGGAAAATCTTTAGTCAGGGACAGCTTAAATAAGGATGCTTCTGATAAAGTCTTTAAGAATGATGTTTCAAGGGTTCACGCAATAATAAGAGAGGATTTGGAATGTAGCAGGCATTTATTTCAACTCTCTGATTACGCAGAACAGAAGGGAGGTCATCCACACACACTCACTTCACTCAGGGTGACATAGACACGTAATCTCTCACATGCAGGGAGAACACTATCACAACCAGACTTATAACACTACAACAATAATGCTCAGAACACAAGAACTGTAACTGTCTATGAATCCCCCATGGTGCAAAACATGCCGGGAGAATCCCCCGCCCCTTATCACAGCCCTGAAGTTATAATACTGTCATTACACTGTCCTTCCCTGGACTGGTTTCCATTCCCAGAACAATAAGTCCAACTCAAAAGTCCAATATAAACCCGTCCAGGTGACGGCTGGCACACACGGGCTCGTTTGTGTCAATTCAAGTCTCGACCGGGGTCTCCAGTCAGAATGAGGCCTCTGGCTCCGTCAACTGTGGGGCAGCTGGCAGGTACGGGGCGAGGTGGTTCCTCTTCTGTAGCCTCACCCTGTACATTATGTCCAACAGTCTCTGTAGGACCACACACGGTCCCAACCAGTGGCTTGCCAGCTTTGGTGACAGTCCCTCTTTTCACAGTTACAATTATTATCGAGGGTGGAAACAACACTGTTCATTCAATGTGAAATATACTGTCTGGGTTGATATTTATAGTTTGCTGGGTAATTTAACTAACTGTAATGCTTTTGATACCATCTACACACGTGGACAAAATTGTTGGTACCCCTCTGCTAATGAAAGAAAAACCCACAATGGTCACAGAAATAACTTGAATTTGACAAAAGTGGTAATAAATAAAAATTCTATGAAAATTAACCAATGAAAATCAGACAATGTTTTTGAATTGTGGTTCAACAGAATTACTTTAAAAAAACAAACTCATGAAACAGGCCTGGACAAAAATGATGGTACCCCTAGAAAAGATATATGAACATGTCCATGTCCATGTCCATAGGGACATGTTCAACCAAGATGTGTCCTCTAATTAACACCACAGGTGTCTACAAACTTGTAATCAGTCAGTCGGCCTATTTAAAGGGTGACAAGTAGTCACTGTGCTGTTTGGTGACATGGTGTGTACCACACTAAACATGGACCAGAGGAAGCAAAGGAGAGAGTTGTCTCAGGAGATTAGAAAGAAAATTATAGAAAGCATGTTAAAGGTAAAGGCTGTAAGACCATCTCCAAGCAGCTTGATGCTCCTGTGACTACAGTTGCACATATTAATCAAAAATTTAAGATCCACGGGACTGTAGCCAACCTCCCTGGACGTGGCCGCAGGAGGAAACTTGAAGGAAAATGGAAGAGACAGATAATACGAATGGTAACAAAAGAGCCCAGCACAACCTCTAAACACATTCATGGTGAACTCCAAGGTCAAGGGACATCAGTGTCAAATCGCACCATCCGTCGTTGTTTGAGCCAAAGTGGACTTCATGGCAGACGACCAAGGAGGACACCACTGTTGAAAACAAATCATAAAAAAGCCAGACTGGAATTTGCCAAACTGCATGTTGACAAGCCACAAAGTTTCTGGGAGAATGTCCTATGGACAGACGAGACAAAATTGGAACTTTCTGGCAAGGCACATCAGCTCTATGTTCACAAGTCCATAAATGAAGCATACCAAGAAAAGAACACTGTCCCTACTGTGAAACATGGAGGAGGTTCTGTTATGTTCTGGGGCTGCTTTGCTGCATCTGGCAGAGGGTGTCTTGAATCTGTGCAGGGTACAATGAAATTTCAAGACTATCAAGGTATTCTAGAGAGAAATCTGCTGCCCAGTGTCAGACAGCTTGGTCTCAGTCGCAGGTCATGGGTCTTGCAACAGGATAATGACACAAAACATACAACTAAAAACACCCAAGAATGGCTAAGAGCGAAACATTGGACTATTGTAAAGTGGCCTTCTATAAGCCCTGATCTAAATCCTATTGAACATCTGTGGAAGGAGCTGAAACATGCCGTCTGGAGAAGGCACCCTTCAAACCTGAGACAACTGGAGCAGTTTGCTCATGAGGAGTGGGTCAAAATACCTGCTGAGAGGTGCAAAAGTCTCACTGACAGTTACAGAATTCGTTTGATTGCAGTGATTGCCTCAAAAGGTTGTGCAACAAAATATTAAGTTAAGGGTACCATCATTTTTGTCCAGGCCTTTTTCATGAGTTTGTTTTTTAAAATAATTCTGTTGAACCACAATTCAAAAGCACTGTCTGATTTTCACTGGTTAATTTTCATAGACTTTTTATTTATTACCACTTTTGTCAGATTCGAGTTATTTCTGTGACCATTGTCGGTTTTTCTTTCTTTAACAGAGGGGTACCAACAATTTTGTCCACGTGTGTAACTACAATGATCCTGCACTGTGTATATAACTGTGTACATACTGTATGTATATTTATTTATTTACAGCTTTGGCTAACCTATTCTTATCTTACTATTTTATTTACTATTGCTCTGAGTGTGGGCTATATTAATCATATATTCCATAACCTACATATGTTGAAGCATGTGGGAATGTTTGGTGATTACATATGTAAGGCGACTTCACACCTCAGAAAGGACAAAGACTCTCAACCGCCAGTGAAGAACAAAGACATTCCCAGACACTGCGGTGGAGACCGGAGGAGCTGCCCTCACCCCCCAGGGCCATGAGGAGGAGTACGGAGACAATGGGGGGATTAAGATAATGAGGGATGTCAGCCTTTGATATGCATGTCTTTTGTTATGTGCAAGTATAAGTTCACAGAGCCGGAGGTATTCGGTCTCTTTTCTTGCTTCTGCTTCTGCACTTAGATGAGACTTGTTAGAGGAGCTGATAATAAACTTTGGTTTATATATCACACCGCCTCGTTCTTCCAAGCTCTTCTACACTGGTGACCCCGGCAGACGCCGGCGCCCACGCAGACAGGGGAACGGATGGACGACGTTCCCCCCCGGCAGAAGTGATAGAGAGGGCTCAACCGAGCACCAGCGCCGCTGAGAGAGCCGAGGCAAGGCATTCTCACACTGCGGACACAGCAGTGATGGTCTACACAAATGCCGTCGCTGTCAAGCTGCCGGACTTCTGGCAGGAAGACCCCGCCTCGTGGTTTCAACAAGCTGAAGCCCAGTTTACACTGGCGGGCATCACGGCCGACGATACGAAGTTCTATCACATCGTCGCCAAACTCGACACCGCCACTTCGAGGTGTGTGCGGAGCATAATCCGGCGGCCGCCGGCCCAAGACAAATATGAAATACTGAAAGCAACCATCGTGGCAAATTACGTCCCCTCAGCCGAAGAGAGAGCCGAGAGGATCCTGGCGGTCTACGGCCACAGAGGACGCAGACCTAAAGCCCTCATGGAGGACTTGCTGCAGCTTAAAGAGGAGGACAATGACAACTTCCTCTTCCAATTCGTATTCCTCAGCACGCTGCCGCCACACATGAGAGGGACGCTCGCCAACATGCGATGCAACACCCAGCAAGACTTCCGCGTGCTGGCCAACGAAGCTCAGCAACTCGTCAACGCCTGCAGGGAACAGACACCCACAGCAGCATCCGCAGACCTCAACGCTGATGCCCAGAGCCACGGCGAGCCTCAACCCACGGAGCAGATCCAGCCCACGGTGACAGCGACACGGCCAAAACGTAACAGACAGAGCGATGTTTGTTATTACCACCACCGCTTCGCCGAGAAGGCTCACAAATGTGTTCCCCCCTGCAAATTTAAACGCCAAAGCTGAGAGCCGTTAACGGGAGCGGTTCTCGGCGAGAAGAGTAAGCTGTTATATGTGACGGACGGACACACCGGCAAGCAGTTCCTCATTGGCACAGGAGCTCAACTGAGTTTCGTCATGCCCTCCCAAGCAGATCGAGCCATGGGCACCCGGGGCAACGGAGCGGTGGCAGCCAACGGCTCCAGCATTGACACTTTCAGCGAAAAGAGCCTGCACCTCCACATCCACGGCCGCAACTACAGATGGACATTTGTTGTAGCGGCGGTGAGTTTTAACTTGTTGGACGCAGACTTTTTGTGTGCACACGGGTTATTAGTTGATCTAGCGAATAGACGCTTGGTTAATGCACTGTCCTTTGCTTCTATTCCCTGCTCAGCCCGAGTTTCTCCACCACCTGTGCAGGCTAGCGTCACCACGGCAGGAGGTAAGTTTGAGCAACTCCTCACCCAATTTCCAGCACTCACAATTCCCAAATTCTCAGCCACTGTGGCTAAACACGGGGTTGAACACTTTATTCCCACAACGGGCCCACCCGTATTTGCCAAAGCTCGCCGCTTAGACGCGGCCAAACTCACCATAGCTCGGGACGAGTTTACTACCCTTGAAAAATTAGGCATTGTTAGACGCTCGAAGAGCCCCTGGGCCTCGCCACTTCACATGGTTCCGAAATCCGACGGTTCTTGGAGACCGTGCGGAGATTACCGCAGATTAAACAATGCGACAGTGCATGACCGCTACCCAATTCCTCACATTCAGGATTTTTCACTGCATCTGGCGGGTGCGCGCATATTTTCAAAAATAGACCTGGTCCGTGGTTATCATCAAGTCCCAGTTCGAGCAGAGGACATTCCTAAAACAGCGGTAATAACCCCTTTCGGCCTTTTTGAATTTTTGCGGATGCCTTTCGGCCTCAAAGGCGCTGCTCAAACTTTTCAGCGGATGATGGACGCAGTATTACGCGACCTTCCTTTTGTTTTCGTCTACCTCGACGACATGCTGGTAGCCAGCTCGTCTGAGGAAGAACACGAGCAGCACCTCACTACGGTTTTTCAGAGACTAGAAGAGCACGGGTTAATAATCAATCCAGCCAAATGCAAATTCGGCGTGTTGCAAATTGATTTTTTAGGACACAGAGTTTCTCCGAAAGGGGCAGTTCCACTTCCAGACAAAGTTCACGCGATAAAAAGTTTCCCACGGCCACGAACGGTCAAATCGCTGCAAGAATTTTTAGGAATGGTTAATTTTTACAACCGTTTCCTCCCCCACGCAGCTCAGCTCATGCAGCCCTTATATGACGCGCTCAGAAAACAGAAAGCTTCCAACGCGGTCGAATGGACCCCGGAGCGCGAACGCGCCTTCGCGGAAGTAAAGAGCGCTCTAGCTAATGCCACATTGTTAGTTCACCCCGATCCCTCGGCCCGCATTGCACTAACCACAGACGCTTCGGACCTAGCTATAGGGGCAGTTGTAGAACAACATGTCAGCGGGATCTGGCAACCTTTGGCATTCTTCAGCAAAACGCTAAACCAAACTGAGCGTAAGTACAGCACTTTTGACAGGGAGCTGCTAGCGCTTCATTTATCCATCCACCACTTCCAGTTCTGGTTAGAAGGGCGGAGTTTCACGGCTTTTGTAGACCACAAACCGCTCACCTTTGCGATGGCTAAACTTTCAGAACCATGGTCAGGCAGGCAACAAAGACAGCTGGCTGCGATTTCAGAGTTCACCACAGACATTCGACATGTGGCAGGCAAACTTAACGTGGTAGCAGACTGTCTCTCTCGCGCTGTGACATCGCCAGAGCACGAGGAGACAGATTATACTGCCTCAGCCGCAGAACTCTTCACTAACGCGGACACATACGCAGCACCTATCCATGCAGGGATAGATTATGCAGCCATGGCAGAGGAACAAAGCAGTGACGCGGACGTGCGCGCACTCCTGTCTGGACCAACAGGGTTAAGGCTGGAGGAGAGGTTCACGTGACGGCGTGCCCCCCCTAATATGCGATATTTCAACCGGCCGACCTCGCCCGTTAGTCCCAGCCACATGGCGCCGCCGTATTTTCGACTCAATTCACTCCGTCGCGCACCCAGGTGTGCGCGCCTCGGTTAAAATGGTCGCCGAAAAGTTTGTGTGGCCGGGCCTGTGCAAAAACGTAAAAGAATGGGCAAAAACTTGCATTTCTTGTCAGCGCGCCAAAATACACAAACACACAAAAGCCCCTCTGGAGCCTTTTCCAATCCCTGCTAGAAGGTTCGACCACGTTCATGTCGACCTCGTGGGGCCACTACCTTCCTCCCAAGGTTTCACACACCTGTTAACAATGATAGACCGCACCACGCGCTGGCCAGAGGCAGTCCCTCTGGCGTCAACTACAGCGGAGGAAGTCGCTCGCGTTTTTTTGACAAACTGGGTGGCACGTTTCGGCGTCCCATCAGACATCACGTCCGATAGAGGACCTCAATTTGTCTCGGAGCTTTGGTCAGCCATGTCCAGCAGCTTAGGGGCAACAATTCACCGCACCACCGCTTATCACCCTCAGGCTAATGGGTTATGCGAGCGTTTTCACAGGTCTTTAAAAGCCGCCCTCAGAGCCTCACTAACGGATACAAATTGGGTAAATAAACTTCCCTGGGTTTTATTGGGGTTGCGTGCTGCGCCTAAAGAGGATCTAGACGCCTCTCCAGCAGAATTAGTTTTTGCACAACCTCTCAGGCTCCCAGGTGAATTTTTACCAGAGAACCCAGAGCCAGGGCATCTTACAGCCTCGAGGTTTTTAGGCAGCAACGGATCGGACTCTCTCCCCGGACCGGCACATCACTCTTTTCCACGGGTTTTTGTCCCCCAAGCTCTAAAAAATGCTGAATTCGTTTTTGTTAGGCATGAAGCTTTAAAACCAACTTTATGCCCAGCATACGATGGGCCATTCAGAGTGCTGGAACCTGGTGATAAACACTTTGTCCTTGATTTTGGGGATAGAAAAGAAACAGTCAGCATTGACAGACTTAAACCTGCCTTCTTGTTGAGAGACGAGCCTGCACAGTTGGCGAGAGCACCTCAGCGGGGTAGACCCCCCAAGAGAAAAGACTCAGCCCCCCTGCAGGGAACAAATAATCACTCTCCTCCCCAAGCTGCAGATTCCTTACAGGAAAGTCCCAGCAGGACGCCTAAGCGGACCCACAGCAGATTCGGGAGAAGATTAAAACCCAGACGGCACAGGGACTGATGCAAACTACTCAACAGTTGTTCACTAATTGTGCTGTAACAGTTTAGGACTGACCTGTGATTTTACTATGCTGTTATGATTACCACTGAACTCTCTTAGGAGCATGGCTGCTGGAAAGTTTCTTCTGTGGCTAGAGGTATAGCAGTTAGTATGTCATAGTAATTATCTTAAACTGTGAATTTTTCTATTGTCCTTTTCTTTATGACAATAAAGTTGAATCTCATCTCATCTCATCTCTCTTAGTCGTTTGGGGGGGGGGCTGTGGGCTATATTAATCATATATTCCATAACCTACATATGTTGAAGCATGTGGGAATGTTTGGTGATTACATATGTAAGGCGACTTCACACCTCAGAAAGGACAAAGACTCTCAACCGCCAGTGAAGAACAAAGACGTTCCCAGACACTGCGGTGGAGACCGGAGGAGCTGCCCTCACCCCCCAGGGCCATGAGGAGGAGTACGGAGACAATGGGGGGATTAAGATAATGAGGGATGTCAGCCTTTGATATGCATGTCTTTTGTTATGTGCAAGTATAAGTTCACAGAGCCGGAGGTATTCGGTCTCTTTTCTTGCTTCTGCTTCTGCACTTAGATGAGACTTGTTAGAGGAGCTGATAATAAACTTTGGTTTATATATCACACCGCCTCGTTCTTCCAAGCTCTTCTACACTGAGTGCTGCTATCCCTTTGCTGCTACAATCCTTTAATTTCCCCATCGTGGGACTAATAAAGGCTCATCTTATTTTATCTTTTTCTGCTTTGAGTAGAAAACCCAGACTTGATTCCCAGGTGCAAAGTCTCTCCCCTGGCAGCGGGAGTCATATGCTCGCTTCTGTCGACTCCCCGCCGCTACCAAAGCCTCCCGAGCCAGTTTGTGTACCATGTGAAGACGTTCTCTCAAGCAAAACAAATGATCCAACCCCGGTTTGCCCTCCACCTCCTGCTCCGGGGAAGGGCTGAACACCAAGTCCACCGGGGTGCGCAGCTCATGTCCAAACATCAATACTGCCGGGTTTCACCAGGTGGATTCTTGAACTGCTGTCCGGTATGCCCACAGGACCAGGGACAGATGTAGGTCCCTGTGTCGCTGTTGTTGGTCCACTAGGACGGGGAGCTGGATGATCAGGGTCCAGTTAGAGCGTTCAACCAGGCCGTCGCTCTGTGGGTGCAACGGGGTGGTCCGGGTGTTCCGGATGCCCAGCTACCTGCAGACCTCCCCAAAGACCTCTGCCTTGAAGTTCCATCCCTGGTCGCTGTGCAGCTCCTCCGGGGCGCCGAACCAACAAACCATCTTGTCCACCAGCTTTGATGCTGTGGTAGTGGCGCTCTGATCAGGGACCGTGTACGCCTCTGGCCACTTGGTGAAATAATCCATTGCGAAGAGAACGTAATGGTCCCCCTGATCCGTGGTTGGAAAAAGGCCCAGTACGTCTACCCTCAACATGCTCCATGGGTGCCCCTACCTGGTACTGCTGCAAGGGGACATGGGAGCACTGAGTCAGTCCTTTCTGAGCCATGCAGGTGTCACAGCGGTGGACATGGAGCTCCACGTCCTGACGACACCCCGGCCAGTAGAACCGGGCCTGAAGATGCTGCAGGGTCTTCGTCCTCCCGAAGTGGCCTGCCCCCACTGACCAGTGGACAAACTGGAGCACCCTGGGGTGGAGCCGCCAGGGGACCAGCAGCTGCCAGATGTGACGCTGCCCAGCTGGAGACTGCCACCGCCGGTAGAGGATACCCTCATGACACCAGAGGTTGGACCACTGGGAATGTAGCGCTTTGGTCTCTGGGTCCAGCACAGATACAGCTTCTCAGGCAGGACGCTGGTTCATGTCCAGCCACTGCCGGACCTGGGAGACAACAGGATCTCCATCATGTTCAATCCAAAGCTGCTGCGTGCTGAGATTCTCTGTACTGTCATCACTGGGGAGAGCTGGTTAATGATCTGAGGAAGAGCTGTGAGCTGCTGCGCTATCCCCGGCTGCAGCGGTCTGGAGAGCAGCAGCCCATGGGACTGCTGGGTCATGATCCTCGGCCTGCTGGCAGTGCCAACAGTTCTGCAGCACAGGGGTGTCGGAACAGCACGTCAGTGTTGGCATGGAGGTGGCCTGCTCAATGGACAATCTGAAAGTCAGAATCCTGCAGTGCCTCCAGCCATCTCACTAACTGTCCATCCAGCTCTTTAAAGTTCAGTAGCCAGGTCAGGGAGGCATGGTCTGTCCTGAGCTGAAGCCTTCCCCCGTAAACATATGGGCGGAAATGGCGGAGCTCTTGGATGACTGCCAGCAGCTCTTAGGAGGTGATACAATAATTCCTTTCGGCTCTGCTGAGAGTGCGGCTGAAGAAGGCAACCGCCTGTTCGCTGTGCTCTCTCTCCTGGGATAGCACCACCCCGTTGCCCTGGTTACTACTGTCTGTGTCCACGATGAAGGAGAGGTTCTGGTTGGAATACCGCAGCATGGGGGCTCCAATGGGCGCCGAGCAGAGCCGGGAAAAAGCAGCAGCACAGTCCTCGTGCCACTCAAACATGTGGCCCTTCTGTGTCAGCTGATGCAGAGGACTGCTGATGATGGCGAAATCCTTCACAACCCTCCTATAATAGGAGGCAAGTCCAACGAAGCTCCACAGTTCTACGTCCTGCAGGACCGGTCAGTTTCTCACCGCTGCCACCTTCTCTGGGTTGGTGGAGACTCCCACAGTGTTGACGATGTGGCCCAAGAAGGTGGTTTCTTGCCAAAACAGGTGGCATTTCTGAGGGTGGAGCTACAGCCTGGCCTGGCGGACGACATCCAACGCCTCCTGGAGGTTGGACAGGACACCACCAAAATCAGCTGTGTGAACCAGCAGGTTGTCAAGATAAATGATGCAGCAGCTCTGAGGGATTACTAACTAACTAACTAACCTGCACTTATATAGCGCTTTTTCTAGTCACAAAGACCACTCAATGCGCTTTCATTAATACTAACCCTCTATTCTAAGGGCCTATAGGAAACAGATATCTAGGGACAATTTAGAACAGCCAATTAACCTAACATGCATGTTTTTGGCATGTGGGAGGAAACCGGAGAAATCCCGGAGTAAACCCACGCAACATGGGGAGAACATGCAAACTCCACACAGATCACTGTTGGTCAGGGGCTGGGATCGAACCCAAGATCCCACGATCCCCACAATCCCCCGGCCAAGGGTAAACTGTGCTGCCGCAGTGCTAACCACTGCGCCACCGTGCATGTAAGCCAGCATTCCATCCATCAGGCATTCAAAGGTGGCTGAGGCATTACAAAGTCCAAACGGCATCACCTTGAACTGCCACAGTCCCTGCCCAATGGAGAAGGCTGTTTTCTGGCAGGTCCCTGGTGACAGCTCCACCTGCCAGTAGCCGCTGCGGAGGTCTAGCAAGCTGAACCAGCTGGAGCCGGCAATGTAATCCAGTGCATCGTCAATGCGAGGCAGAGGGTAGGCGTCTTTATGCGTGATGTCAGTCAGGCATTGATAGTCCAGACAGAACCACCATGAACTGTCTTTCTTCTTGACCAGAACCACCGGTGCTGCCCAGGGGCTGCTGGAGGGTTCAATGACATCCGCCTCCAGCATCTCCTGAATCTTTTGCTCTGCCACTGCCCGCCTTGAAAAAGGCAAAAAAAAAAAAAAAAGGGGGGGGGGCAGAGCCGGATCGGCCTGGTCTCATCGGTGTCAATCCGGTGCTGCACCAAGCTGGTTCGGGTGCACTCTTCACCCCTGGCTGCAAAGACGTCGATGTAGCAGTCCAGCAGCTCCCGCAGCTTGCGTCTCTGCCTGGATTCTAACTCCCTGCAGCAACGCTGGAACAGCTCCTTGACTGCCTGCTGGATTTACGATGACATGTCGACTCGTTCTGCTGTTGACCCCCTCGCCGCTGTCTCTGGCGGCTATGATGATCCCTCTGCTCGCACTGGTGGTGCTGCAGCAGTCAGCTCTGGTGGCGCTCCCCTCAGCTCGGCCTGCGCTGACAGCACCGGCACCTCGATTGAGCAGGTCCCCTGGTTCCCCATCTGGCTCTTGCTACAGGGCGTGATGGTCTCGGCCCCCAGCAGGAGAGAAAAGCTGGCAGTGTTGATCTTCGGGACCCATACTGCAAGCAGCTCTAGTCCGATGATGCAGGGGTCTTGGATGTCAGCCAGCCAGAATGGGTGGTTCGTGTTCTGACCGACCACTCCCACAACAAGGACTCATCATCCTCCCAATCTGGCATGCTCATCAGTGGCTGTGGTGACGCAGCACCTGGTGGGTTCCCACCCTTGCAGTCTGAGATCATCTGTACAGGGCAGCGCCCCGGGTCGGACCAGGGAGATGCTGGAACCGGTCTTGATCAGGGCCCGGATTGGAGTGCTGTCAGGCTGCACTGCAGGTACAGCCCTGGTGGGTGTCCAAACCGGCCCAGACATGGTGAGAGTTCGTTGGGGAAAATGCCTGTGAGAGGCAGCAGGTCCCTGTCTGTTCCACCTCTCTCTAGTTTAAAGCTGGTGAGGGGGCTGGTTGTCACGGGGTAGGTGCAGGGCAGTGGCATGTGACTTGGCCTGTGCTGATCACTGCCCTTGGCTGCAGTGGGACTGCTGGCTCATAGTTTCCCCGCTGGCGCTCCCCATCCTAAAGGCAGGACACGGGACGCACTTGCACCATCTGGCCTGCTTCCCCATTCTTTGTGGCAAGCAGCTCTGGGGACTGGTGTGTCTGCTCTGCTGTTCATCTCCATCTGGGCGAATAGCTGTTCGAGCCGTCGAATCTCTGCCTTAATCCTCACTTCCATCTCTCAATATCCCACTTCTGACACCAGTGTGACATTTCAAGGGTTCACACAATAATGAGAGAGGATTTGGAACATAGCAGGCATTTATTTCAACTCTCTGATTACGCAGAACAGAGGGGAGGTCATCCACACACACACTCATTTCACTCAGGGTGACACAGACACGTAATCTCTCACACACAGGGAGAACAACACTATCACAACCAGACTTATAACACTACAACAATAACGCTCAGAACACAAGAATTATAATTGTCTATGAATCCCCTCCAGCGCAAAGCATGCCAGGAGAATCCCCGGCCCCTTATCACAGCCCCAACGTTATAATACTGTATTTAAAGCTGTTACTTTTCCCTGTGTTTTCTGGCTGGGATTTCACTGAAGAAGACTCTCTTGTGGAGATTATTTCAGTTCAATTTTAGAAATGAGCAGCTATTTTTGGCACGAGTTATGAGCTTAAGTGCAAAGTTTGAGCTCACCATAACCTCGATGGCTTCAGCATCTTTCTTGGCCTCCCGCTGATACACGGCAGCCATGCACTGGAGCTTCCGCGATACACTGTCAGTCTCATCCAGGTTGATGGCGTTGAGTCTGAATGCTGACGACCAATCCCCACCTATCCCCAGCCTGTGTGCCTGTGCAGAGTTCCTGGCTGTGGAGGAGAAGACAACAAGCTGCTATCATGCATATATTCACGGAACAGAGTGGAATTTAATCTCTTAGCCATTTCGAGCATATGTTCTAAAAAACCCTCCAAATGTCCACGAGAGCGAGAAAAAGTGCTGACAAAATAAAGCATTGTTGGAGCACAAAAAAACAACAGCTTGTTTAGTGGGAAATAGTCCAGTCAATCAGCTGGCTTTGTATCAACTGGACCAGAGCCCTGCTGCTGGGAAAAACAAACACGCTCACTTTCCTCTTCCAATTATCCTTCACCTCCATGGCCTCAAGCACTTTTGAAGCACTGGAATACCCAATTAAGCCACCCCATTCATCTAGTAGTCATCAAATGATACGTCCTCTTTTAGACTTGATCATGTAAATAACCCAAGTTCTTATAAAGTGTTTCTTTAGGTCTAAAAGTAGATTTAGGGTTAGGGCTGGGGCGGTTGGGGTGCAGGTGTAGTGTGGCCGACTACTGATTGGAGGGTCAGGGGTTCAATTCCCGCTCTGTCTGCAGTCTGTATGTCGGAGTGTCCTTGGGCAAGACACTGAACCCCCAGTTGCTCCTGGTGGGTCAGGCCAGCGCCTATGTATGGCAGCTACGCTGCCATCAGTGTGTGAATGTGTGTGTGAATGGGTGGATAGCAGGATCTGTAAAGTGCTTTGGTCATCTAGAGATGAGAAAAAAAGCGCTATATAAGTGAATGCCATTTACTCTTTTGCCATCCCATTTATAGCCTTGTTTGACTTTTTTTATATAATACATGCAAAAATATAAGAAATCAGGAAGGGGGCAAATACTTTTTCACAGCACTTTAACTATAAACTGTCAAACCTTCAATGCACTCCTGGGAGTACTGCACAGATTTACATGGATAAATTTGCAAATATGTAGGTAAAATACTCAACTTTGCATAACAAAAATTGCAAAATTATGAGGAAAAAGATGCTAAATTTATGAAAAAATCTGCAATCTTAGGGGAAGAAAAACAATGACAAGGGAAAAAATGTGTATTTATAAGAAATATAAGAAAGCTGCAAGAAAACAGTCTCAAATTTTCAAAAAAGCTGCAAATTTACATAGAAAAAGTTCAAAATTTAGAAGAAAAAAAAATCATTTCTGAAAAACTGAGGAGCAGATGATGATGATGAAATGATTATTTGTAGCCCTGAAACTTCTATTTGGGACAACCCTACTAGTTACTCAGGTTCAACCTCCTTGAAATCTCATACAAATTTAAAAAAAAAAAAATGTGGAGATGGCAGTTTTGGCTTTAAAGGGGTGAGACATCATGAACTCCACTTTTTCAATTCTTTTGCTCATCTGCTTGGATAACTGGAGTGGCGACCAACAGAAAAAACACAAGCCTGTCACTTTGTTAGGTCAGCCTCAGCCTCAGCAAGGCTCTCTACTGTGGATGAGCGTAGTGATTCCTGGATTTGCCAACTTTTCTGATGAATGTTGGCGAAAATCAAGCTAGTACCTCATGGAGCTGTGAATGTTGAGGAACATTCTCAAACGCTGTGATTTCTGGATTTCATCAGGGCTTGTAAAAGGTTACAAAACAGTTCACCAACAGTAAGGTTGCAAACAGTTTTGTTATAAAGGTTCTTAATTGGTTGCTAGTGTTTGCTACTTGGCAAACAAAAAAGAACTTTAGCGACACACGTCACAACAGTTTGCAAATGTCTTTAACTATTTTGCAAACGTTTGTGGAAAAACACATTTGCAACAAAATTGTGAACATGTTTAAAAAATGTGACAAGAAAAACTGTTTGGAACCTAAAAAAACCTGCAGAAACCCAAAAACTGTTTGTGAATGTTCCTCGGCATTCACTGCTCCGTGACCTACAGGGGTAAAGGAGTGGCTGTAAACCAGAGCTCACAGGAATAACACCACCCTTCCAGCTTCTTTTTCACCCATGCTAATGATGGTGGGAGAATACCTGTGAACATACAAGCCCACATCGACAGTGCTACTTTGGCTGCTAGCCTGCTACAGAGTTAGCTTGGCGACTGTGGTTTTTATTGCTATTTTCTTTAAATTCTAGCCACCAAACTAAAGGTCCATGTTTCCAGTTGGTTCACTAATCCACAGTTGATAATATAGCTTGCTTACTTTGTTATATTTTAGACATAAAAGGCTGGCATATTGGCTAGCGATCCAGTGTTAGTTAGCTTAGTCTGTCTTCACTATTTGGAGCTAACGGCTAACCAGCTAACATTAGGGTCAAAATAGCATCACAAAACTTTGAGGTGTAACTTGGGACTGTTTTTCAATTAAGTGAAATTCTTCATGTAAATTTGGGACTTTCTTTCAATTAATTTTGCGAAGTTCTTCATGTAAATTTGGGATGTTTTTCACGTAAATTTGGGTTTTTTTCAGTTAATTCTGTGATGTCTTTCATGTAAATTAAGGACTTTTATCATGTAAAAAGATCTCCATAATCCTGGGCTATTTTTATTTCACTTGCGTGTTTAATCGTGTGTTCTGTAACCGTGTTTTACCTAATCCTTCTCTCATACTTTATTGCACAGTAGCCTGGTGGAGCACCCACAATTTCGTTGTACTGTACAACTGTACAATGACAATAAAGCCTATTCTATTCTACTCTATTTTAAATTTAGAACTTTTATTGTGTAAATTTGGGACTTTCTTTCAATTAATTTTGTGAAGTTCGTCATGTAAATTTGGGACATTTTTCACATAAATTTGGGACTTTTCAATTAATTTTGTGATGTTTTTCATGTACATTTGGGACTTTTTTCAATTAATTTTCTGAAGTTCTTCATGTAAACTTGGGACTTTTTTCAATTTTGTGAAGTTCTTCTTGAAACTTTGTGACTTTTTTAACCTCTTAAAATGCCAGTGATCCGCTGGCGGGATGTTTCAAATTTTCTGCTGTCACTGAAGAAAGAATTGATTTTCTTTGCATATGTGAAATTTGGGCATTTTTAGGAAAATTGGCTGGAATGCTAAGAGATTAAAATGGGTTGAAAATGGTGGTGAAATTATTAAAGCCTGATGTTTTTGACCAAAGCATCCCACAGACACTTCTTTAAAACCTCTAGGAACTGTATCTATATGTGGAAAAAGTGCATCACACGCCCACTTTAAAATTCTCTTTTCTACTTCTAGTAGCCACCGCTTTTCTCTCTGGACTATTCTCATTATCAGAGAGCCATCAGGTTGACTGACAGTCACCTAATGTGATACTGTCGGGCCACACTGATACCCTCAGAGCCACGGGCGGGCAGGAGAGAGACAGAAGTGTGATACATTGTGTTCTCTCTCTCTCTCTCTCTCTCTCTCTCTCTCTCTCACACACACACACACACACACACACACACACACACACACACACACACACACACAGTATAGCTGCTCCATTCAGCCTGCCTCACAGCTGTGACTGGACTCCTGGAAAAAGCAATTAGGTGCATTGTGTGTTTAAACAGAACAGTGAGGTGCAGACAGGTAGAGTTTAGAGTAAGAATAGCAGGAGTGTTGGAGGTGTACTTACACAGGACTAACGTCACAGAGTGCTTAACAGACTGTGTTTCCTCAGTAACAAGAGCTGTAAATAGATGATTACAACAGTCTGTGTGGTATAGGTGGGGTGAATGTGATGTATGTTTTATAAATTACGTTTTAGCTGTACACCAAATAGATAACTGTTTATTACTGTATTATAATGAAGTGAGCTAAAAACAAAATCAAACACTGTTTTTAGTGAGTGGATGTACATAGTTTGAGGTGTTTCTGTCTATAAAGCAGAGTACGCAAATCCTATGTGTCCCTTTGGCGACGAACAGCCCCCAAGCTACGAGTTCACCCTCAACATTATTTTTGGGAAGAATTTAAATTACCTTTCACTTTCTTTCCTGTAAATTAGCATTTTTTCTTGTAAATTAGGAACTTTTTTCTTCTAAATTTTCAACCTTTTTCTTCCAAATTTTCAACCTTTTTCTTGTAAATTTGCAACTTATTTTGTTGTAAATATGTAATGACTTTCTTGTAAATTTGCTACTTTTTCCCTGTAAATTAGCAACTTTGTTCTTGTAAATTTGCAACTTTTTTCCTGTAACTTAGGAACTTTGTTTTTATAAAGTTGAAACTTTGTTCTTGTAAGTTTACAACTTTTTTCTTCTAAAAGCCAGCCTAAAGCTGGGGAGGGTACCACAGCTGTGGAAAACATCCTGTGTGGTACCTGTACCAAAGACCCTGCACCCCAAGGACCTGAACAGCTACAGACCAGTGGCCCTCACATCACACCTAATGAAGACCCTGGAGAGGCTGCTCCTCACCCACCTCCACCCCCTGGTGGGACCAGCGATGGACCCACTTCAGTTTGCCTACCAGCATGGCATTGAGGTGGAGGATGCAGTGAACTTCCTCCTACGCCGTTCCCTGTCCCACCTGGAGAAGCCTGGGAGCACTGTGAGGATCATGTTCTTTGATTTCTCCAGTGCTTCCAACACCATCCAACCAGTGATCCTGAGGGACAAGCTGCTGTGTGCAGGGGTGGACAAGCACCTGTCATCGTGGATCCTGGACTACCTCACAAACTGACCACAGTTGTGAGAACCCAGGACTGTGTGTCTGACACCATCATGTGCAGTACAGGGGCCCCCCAGGGAACAGTTCTGGCTCCCTTCCTGTTCACCCTGTACACTGCTGACTTTTCACACAACACACCACACTGCCATCTACAGAAGTTGTCTGATGACTCTGCGATCGTCTGCCTCATCTCTGATGAGGTTGTCTGAACAGTTGTGTGAGGAACCTTGGAGTGATTTTTGACCAGGATTTGTCCTTTAATTCACATATTAAAACTGTTTCTAGGACCGCCTTATATCATCTGCGCAATATTGCCAAGATCAGGAGCATCTTGTCTCTGGGTGATGCTGAGAAACTGATTCATGCCTTTGTCAGTTTGCGATTAGATTATTTTAATTCGCTATTAGCTGGTTGTTCTAAAGTATCTTTGAAAAATCTTCAGTTGATTCAAAATGCTGCTGCTAGAGTTTTAACTGGTTCTAGAAAAAGAGATCATATTTCCCCGGTTCTGTCCTCCCTCCATTGACTTCCCATTGAATTCAGAATCAAGTTTAAAATCCTTCTTCTTACTTTCAAAGCTCTTAACAATCTGGCTCCCCAATATACAAAAGATCTGTTATTACCTTACCATCCTAATAGAGCATTACGCTCCCAAAATGCTGGCTTACTTGTGGTGCCCAGAATCTCCAAAAGTACGGTGGGAGGCAGAGCCTTCTGCTACCAAGCTCCTTTTCTCTGGAACCAGTTACCACTCTGGGTCCGGGAGTCAGACTCGGTCTCTGTTTTTAAGAACAGGGTAAAATCCTTCTTTTTAATATAGCTTTCGTTTAAGGAGGGGTTTTGTGTCTTTTAACCCCGTTCTTGTTCTGTTGTTATGTGATCCATATTGCTGGTTGACCTCAAATATTGTACTTGGCATCTTACTGCTATGTTCTTTATGTCTGTCCTTTCCATCCTCCCTATCCCCTCATCCCCAGCCAGTCGCAGCAGATGACTGCCCCTCCCTGAGCCTGGTTCTGCTAGAGGTTTCTTCCTTCCAAATGGGAGTTTTTCCTCTCCACTGTCACTTAGTGCTTGCTCATAGGGGATCGTCTGATTGCTGGGTCTTTCTGTGTGTGTTTTTTTTTTTCTGCACTGTGGCACCACGAGACGGCTTTTGTTGTGATATGGCGCATTATAAATAAAGCTGAATTGAATTGAATTGAATTGATGGGGATGATGCAGCGTACAGAGGACTTATCTAGAACTTCGTGGAGTGGTGCCTGTGGAACTGCCTCCAGATCAATGTGAGGAAAACCAAGGAACTGGTGGTGGACTGCCGCAGGCGAGGACAACCTCCCACAGCACCGGTAAACATCGAGGGAACAGATATTGAGATGGTGATATCTTACAAGCACCTGGGTGTTCACCTGAACAATAAACTGGACTGGACACACAACACCAATGCACTCTACAAAAAGGGACAGCACAGGCTATTCCTCCTGAGGAGACTCAGGTCTTTTGGAGTGCAAGGGGCACTCCTGAAGACCTTCTACTATTCAGTGGTGGCATTAGCCATCACATTTGGAGTGGTCTGCTGGGGCAGCAGCATCACAGCAGCCGACAGGAAGAGACTGAACAAGCTGATCAAAAAAGCTAGCTCTGTTCTGGGGTGCCACCTCAACCCAGTGGAGGAGATAGGAGAGAGGAGGATGGTGGATAAGCTGTCATCTCTGCTGGAGTCCGAGTCCCACCCCACCCGGGACACGCTGAACGCACTGAGGAGCTCATTTAGCAGTAGGCTGTGCCATCCTAAGTGCTCGAAGGAGAGGTTCTGCAGGTCCTTCTTACCTACTGCTGTCAGACTTTATAATCTAACCAATGCTGCTCATAGAGGTCGTATTAAACATACTAAATGTCACATCTTTGCACAATAGAGACTGTCCCCTCCAGTACACAACTAAGACAATTACAATTATTATCAAGGGTGTCAACAACACTGTTGATTCAAATGTGAAATATTTTTAGATTTTAAAAAAAAAAAAAATGTCGCCACTTCCAGTTCTGGCTGGAAGGGCGCAGCTTCACCGCGTTCGTGGACCACAAGCCGCTAACTTTCGCGATGGCCAAGGTTTCAGAACCGTGGTCGGGCCGGCAGCAGAGACAGCTGGCCGCGATCTCAGAGTTTACTACCGATATTCAGCATGTGTCGGGTAAACTGAATGTAGTGGCGGACTGCCTCTTGCGCGCCGTGGTGGCCCCAGTCTGCGTGGGCATAGATTACGCAGCCATGGCCGCAGAGCAGATTTGCGATGCAGACATGCGTGCGCTCCAGTCTGGACCAACAGGGTTAAGGCTGGAGAGCAGGGTGCTGCAAGACGGCATGCCCCCCCTAATCTGCGATGTCTCCACGGGTCGCCCGCGTCCCGTGGTCCCGGCCACGTGGCGCCGCCACGTGTTTGAGTTGGTTCACACTCTGGCGCACCCAGGAGTGCGCGCGTCTGTCAAACTGGTGGGAGAGAAGTTTGTGTGGCCCAGCCTACGCAAACAAGTTAAAGAGTGGGCTGCAGCCTGCGTGGCGTGCCAATGAGCCAAGGTACACAGACACACGAAGGCTCCCTTGGAGCCGTTTCGTATTCCGGCTAAGAGGTTCGACCATGTTCACGTGGACCTCGTGGGCCCCCTCCCGCCATCACAGGGGTGCATGCACCTCCTGACAATGGTGGACCGCACCACGCGCTGGCCAGAAGCGGTTCCGCTGGCGGCAACCACGTCCGCAGACGTGGCGCGTGCTTTTTTAACAGCATGGGTGGCACGTTTTGGAGTTCTGTCCGACATTACGTCCGACAGGGGCCCTCAATTTGTTTCCGAACTCTGGTCCGCGATGGCCCGCAGCCTGGGTGTTACAATTCACCGCACAACCGCGTACAACCCACAGGCCAATGGGTTATGCGAGCGCTTTCATAGATCACTGAAAGCAGCATTCAGGGCTTCATTGACGGATGCAAATTGGGTAGACAAGTTACCGTGGGTTTTATTGGGGTTGCGCTCCGCGCCGAAAGAGGATCTGGAAGCTTCCCCGGCAGAGCTCGTTTTTGCACAGCCACTACGGCTGCCCGGGGAATTTCTGCCAGATAATCCCGCACCCGGCCGCTCCCCTTCTCAGCTTTTGCAGCGTAGTGCAAACACAGGCACGCTGCCAGGACCTGCCCACCACAGTTTTCTGCGTGTTTTTGTGCCTAAAACTTTGAAGAACGCACAGTTCGTGTTTGTCAGACATGACGCCCACCGCCCTCCATTGCGCCCACCCTATGATGGACCGTTCAGAGTGCTGGAAACAGGGGCTAAGCATTTTTTGCTAGACTTGGGGGGTAGGAGGGAAAAAATTGGCATAGACAGACTCAAACCCGCTTTCGTTGTGGCGGACGAGCAAGTGCTGTTGGCTAGGGCCCCTCGGCGTGGAAGACCCCCACGGAGAGCTCCCCAGGGAAACGATTCATCAGAGCAGCCACACGGGCAGAGTGAACCCTCCGCTCCCCTCTCCACGGCTCACCCGCAGTCAGACACACTTCCAGCAGCCTCCCACCGGCACAGCAGTGCCACAGAGGTGGTAAAACCCAGTTGCAGCAAATATGGGAGGAGGCTGAAGCCGAAACAGAGTGTGGACTGATGTGCTATTGTTCTATCTAAGTTGCTGGGGGGGGGGGGGGCAGTGTGGGCCTCAGGCCTCAGGTTATTTCACACCTTAGAGAGAGACAATGAATACACATGGGAGAACAGTGGGAGTGGGGGTTGAATGGAGTGTGGTGTAGGTGTCCTGCTGTTATGAGGAAGTGCCTTGAATCTTGTGAAGTGTAACTTGATGTAGAGAGAGGGATGTTGAATGTGACTGTTCAGTCTGATCTGAGCTCGTGATGTGACGAGTCATTCTGTTCAGTGCTCGTGAGATGTGAGTGTGCAATAAATCATTTGAAATGAATCTGCCTGTGATTTCACACACTCATCAGAAGGTTGCGTGTTCAGATCACGTCGGGGTCACCAGTGTGGAGCGTGTAAATAATGAGGCTGATTTGGTTCAAGCGGTTTATTACACGACTCACACGAGGAGCATAGACAGAATGGCATACAAGTAGGAACTCTTCCCTTAACCACTTGCACTCCGTTGTTCCGCGGGCGGGCAAGTCTCTGCGTCCTAAGGCGCACGAGGGCGCACGAGAGCGCGCTTGTGCGCCCTCGTGCGCATGACGCATGATAAGGATATTGATGGTGATGGTGTAGGTGGTGTGCCCTCCAAGCGCCACTGAAAAAAAAATCTGCAAACACAGCCGCGAACAGATTAGTTCATCTGATTGACCTCTCATTCGACTAATAAGAGCCTTGAATTGGGTTTCTGAAACCTTGACGAACCAATGAATGAAAACCTAGGAAGGAGGACCCGCCTCCCAACGCTTTGAATGCAGTGAGCCAATTGAAGCAGAGAAGTTCGTGAGCTGTTTTTTTTTAAGGCTGGGTGAAGACTGACTGCTGGAGCGGATCAAAAAAGGACACAGGAAGAGCTCCACAGACCCAGCAGCATGGAGACCATCCATAAATGCAACCTGTGTGACAGGGAGTGCCATTCGTGGATCGGCATGTTCGGCCCCAGGCGGTGCTTATTTTGTATTGGTTCCAGCAGAGTAGACGTTATGATTTCTTCCATGGTCATCATAGACCGACGGAGGCTGACGACGAAGGCTGAGTGACGTACACGCCTTCGCCAGTCTTTTTTAAATTACTACTGTTATTTATTTTGAAAAATCGTTCGCCAAAAACCGCAATCATGGAAGCACAAAACCGCAATAATGGAATTATGTTTTGATCGAGTCGCGAGACCAGAACCAGAGCGGACCAGCGTCGCGTTCGTCTGACAATGAGGAGACAAGTTCGCCCAGACTCCGCTGTGAAGAGGTAAGGTGTTATAAGCTAAATTATTCTCTATCCCTGAAAATTGTAATCCAAAATGACTTTTGACCGATCAGTAAATTACAGCTGTGAGGTTCACGAAGTCTGAAGTTCGTGCGCCGCGGTACAAGGGGTTGCTTGCAGTGTACAGGCTGTGAACGCCCCCCCATCCCCGCTATTCTTCTGCAGCGAGGGGGGGGGGGCGCGGTGACTGCACTGCTGTCCTACATCACCACATAAGGCTAATCCGTTGTGTAGCGATGGCTAAAGTCCATCCTCCCTAGCGAGCGGGGGGGGGGACAACCCCCCCCACACACACACAGTAGCGGGGGGGGGGGCCGCTGTGACAGCGTTGCTGTGGAAACATGCAACGAGTGTAATCTGTCATGTAGCGAGGGCCGAACTCTGTCCTTGATAGCGGGGGGGGGGACGACCCCCCCCCCACACACACAGACACAGCCCTGAGTGTAACCTTTCCTTTGAGCCTAAAATGAAGCTTCTACATTGAATTATTCAAAAGTTACAGAGATTTTTCCAAACTGTGCCATTTGGCACAATTTGGCACAGTTCCAAAACGCCTGGGAACAGCCTGAGAACAAAGCTGTGTAAAATATTCATTTTTTGTGGTATTGTTACCAAATTTGGATCTCAGCTGGATAACACTTGGTTCTACATTTCTGTTGCATTTTCCAGCCGGATCGGACAGCTGTGTGTTATTTACAAGCATTTGTATCCAAAAAAACACTGTGTCCAAATTTTTTTTCTTCAAGTTCAGTATGTTTAGATGACTGTAACTCAGTGGCCGGAGCACGTAGAGAGATTATGTTTTTTTTGCCAAAAAATTCAAAGTGTTTTCTTTTAAATGAGACCAACCCCATGAAGATGCTGCAAAGGGTTGAAGAACAGCTTTCGATTTACTTTGGGCACGTTATTTTTTGGAATTTTTAGGAAAATTGCCCGGAGTGCAAGTGGTTAAATAACATGACATCCTTCTAGACTCTTCTCACACACAAAAGATAATCTCCCCCGACTGCAGTCAGTCCATTCATCCTTGACACCTCCCTGTTATCTTACTAGGGCATCTAGAAACTTCTCACACACAAAAGGTTAACTTCACGTCCTTTGTTCCTGACTAAGGTGGTAAACTATTATGCACTCCCCAGGTTGCCACCCCCCCCCCCAGCAACTTAGATAGGACAAAAGGGTAACAGTCCACATGCTGTGATAGAACCATTAACAACAGTCCACATGCTGTAGAATAATCAACATCAGTCCGCATGCTGCTTGGGCTTCAGTCTTCTGCCGTATCTGCCGTAGCCAGGATTCGCTGCCTCCGTGGCGCTGCCATGCTGGGGTGCTGATGTCTGGGGGTGAAAACTTTTTGACTGTCCGTGTGGGTGCTCTGGAGAATCTTTTCTCTGGGAAGCGCCCCGTGGGGGTCTTCCACGCCGAGGGGCCCTCACCAACAGCACTTGCTCGTCAGCCACAACGAAAGCAGGTTTGAGTCTGTCTATGCCAATTTTTTCCCTCCTACCCCCCAAATCTAGCAAAAAATGCTTATCCCCTGTTTCCAGCACTCTAAACGGTCCATCATAAGGCGGGCGCAGTGGGGGGCGGTGGGCGTCGTGTCTGACAAACACGAACTCTGTGTTTTTCAAAGTTTTAGGCACAAAAACGAGTGGAAAACTGTGGTGGGCAGGGCCCGGCAGCGTGCTTGAGTCTATGCAACGCTGCAGCAGCTGAGACGGGGAGCTGCCCGGCGCAGGATTATCTGGCAGAAACTCCCCAGGCAGCTGGAGTGGTTGTGCAAAAACGAGTTCTGCTGGGGAAGCTTCCAGATCCTCTTTAGGCGCAGAACGTAACCCCAATAAAACCCATGGTAGCCTGTCTACCCAATTTGCATCCGTCAGTGAAGCCCTCAGAGCTGCTTTTAACGACCTATGAAAACGTTCGCATAACCCATTAGCCTGCGGGTTGTACGCAGTTGTGCGGTGAATTGAGACACCTAGGCTGCGGGCCATGGTTGACCAGAGTTCAGAAACAAATTGAGAGCCTCTGTCAGACGTAATGTCCGACAGAACTCCAAAATGCGCCACCCATGCTGTTAAAAACGCGCGCGCCACCTCCTCGGCCGTGGTTGCCACCAGCGCAACCGCTTCTGGCCAGCGCGTGGTGCAGTCCATCATTGTCAGGAGATGCGTGTACCCCTGTGATAGCGGAAGGGGGCCTACGAGGTCCACGTGGACATGGTCAAACCTCTTAGCCGGGATGCGAAACGGCTCCAAAGGAGCCTTCGTGTGTCTGTGAACCTTGGCTCGTTGGCACGCCACGCAGGCTGCCGCCCACTCTTTCACTTGTTTGCGAAGGCCTGGCCACACATATTTCTCTCCTACCATTTTGACCAACGCGCGCACCCCTGGATGTGCCAAAGAGTGAACCGACTCAAACACGCGGCGGCGCAACGCGGCCGGGACCACGGGACGCGGGCGACCCGTGGAGACATCGCAGATTAGGGGGGGAATGCCGTTAAGCAGCGTCCTCTTCTCCAGCCTTAACCCTGTTGGTCCAGACTGGAGCGCGCGCATGTCCGCGTCACTAGCCTGCTCCGCGGCCATGGCTGCGTAATCCAACCCTACACAGACCGGGGCCACAACGGCGCGCGAGAGGCAGTCTGCCACTACATTCAGTTTACCCGACACATGCTGAATATCGGTAGTAAACTCTGAGGTGACGGCCAGCTGCCTCTGCTGCCGGCCCCACCAAGGTTCTGAAACCTTGGCCATCGCGAATGTTAGTGGCTTATGGTCAACGAACGCAGTAAAATTGCGCCCTTCCAGCCAGAACTGGAAATGGCGAATGGCCAGGTGGAGAGCCAGCAACTCTCTGTCGAACGCGCTGTATTTACGTTCATTGTCGCGCAAGGTTCTGCTGAAAAAGGCAAGCGGCTGCCAAGCCCCGGCGACGCGCTGCTCCACAACAGCCCCTATGGCCACATCTGAGGCGTCAGTGGTGAGGGCTATGCAGGCCGTTGGGTCTGGATGTGCCAACAATGCGGCGTTTGCCAGGGCTGCTGTAACTTCCGAGAACGCCTGCTTTCGTTCCGGGGTCCATTCGACCTTATTCGCGGGTTTCTGTTTTTTGAGCGCAGCGTACAATGGCTGCATGAGCTGCGCTGCGCGGGGAAGGAAACGGTTATAAAAGTTCACCATTCCCAAAAATTCTTGTAGCGCCCTGACCGTTTGTGGTCGGGGAAAATCTGTCACTGCGCGCACTTTGTCAGGCAGCGGAACTGCTCCTTCGGGAGAGACGCAGTGCCCTAAAAAATCAATCCCCGTCACCCCGAACTGACATTTCGCTGGGTTGATTATTAAACCGTGCTCTTCCAACCTACGGAAAACCGTCGTGAGGTGGGTTTCGTGTTCGTCTTCGGACGCGCTGGCTACCAAGATATCGTCCAGGTAGACGAACACGAAAGGGAGATCGCGCAGCACTGCATCCATCATGCGTTGGAACGTCTGTGCTGCCCCTTTAAGCCCAAACGGCATGCGCAAGAACTCAAATAAACCAAACGGAGTTATTACCGCTGTTTTGGGTATGTCCTCAGCGCGCACTGGGACTTGGTGGTAACCACGGACCAAATCTATCTTAGAAAAAATGCGCGCTCCTGCGAGGTGAGCGGAAAAATCCTGAATGTGGGACTTTTGTTGTAGCAGCATTGGATTACCATATACTGGGGGCTGATTTTCTATGTGCACATGGGTTGTTGGTAGATATGGCTAACAGGCGCCTGGTCCAAATTTATATTCTGCAGCATATTTATATACGTATGCTGTTGATACCATGTAGCTGCAATGCTCCTGCACTGGGTAAATAACCGTGTACATATGTATATTTATTTACTGCTTTGGCTAACCAATTCTTATCTTATTATCTTATTAACTATTGCTCTGAGTGCTGCTATCCCTTTGCTGCTGCAATCCTGAAATTTCCCCATTGTCGGACTAACAAAGGCTCATCTTATCTTACATTTAAAATGTTTTCTGATAAATTTTCAACTATTTTCTTGCAACTTAGCAACTTTGTTCTTGTAAATTTTCAACTTTTTCTTCTACATTTTCAGCTTTTTTCTTCCAAATTTTCAACCTTTTCCTTGTAAATTTGCAACTTATTTTCTTGTAAATTTGTAACTTTTTTCCTGAAAATTAGCAACTTTGTTTTTTGTAAATTTGCAACTTTGTTCTTGTAAATTTACAATGTTTTTTTTTTTCTACATTTTAAACTTTTTCTTGTAAATTTTCAACTATTTTCTTGTAAATCAGCAACTTTCTTCTTGTAAAATAGATTCAAGATTCAAAGATTTTGTCAATACTACTATACATGCAGGACATACAAGAGAATTGAAATGGCGTTTCTCACTCTTCATTGGTGTGCATAATATCAAAAGAAAAGGAATAAGGCTGGAAAAAAAAAAGAAAAACAAAACAACAACAGCAGTCTATGTACAGTAATGCAACCCGTGGCACCGAAAGCAACAAGAAAGACCCAGACCTCCATGGAGATAAACGATTAACAATGATAAGCAGAGCCATCCTATATGCAGACAGCCAGAGATGAATACCCGTAGTTGCAGTTCCTTGTGGTAGTGTAGTAGTGTAGGTGCAGATAGTAACAGATAGGACTGCACGTGACCAGTACTGCAGTGACAGACAGACAGCAGCAGATACGGCACCTGTGCAAATGGTTGCGGTTAATGTGCAGAGACATACAGCAGCAAAAGTACAACAAAACAACAGTATTACTGTTGGTGCGCCAGTCTTTCTGTGCCAACAGCTGAGGTAGTTATTGTGTGGATGACTGTGTTACCGTCTGGGGGTGGGGGGGAGTGAACAGAGTTCAGGGTCCTGATGGCCTGATGAACAAAGCTGTTAAGCAGTCTTGTGGAACAGGCCCAGAGGCTTCGGTACCTTTTCCCCTAGGGCAGGGGGCTGAATAGGGAGTGTAAGGGGTGGGAAGTGTCGCCTGTGATGCTGATGGCTCTGCGGGAGATGCGGGTGGGGTAGATGTCCGGGGGGGGGGCAGAGGGGCACTGATGATCTTGCTGGCTGCTTTCACTGTGTGTTGTAGTGTCTTTTGGCAGGCGGCGGTGCAGCTTCCATACCATACCCTGATGCAGCTGGTGAGGATGCTCTCAGCGGTGCCCCGGTAGAAAGAACACATGATCGGGGTGGGACTCATGCTTTCCTCAGTTTGAAGAGGAAATGGAGGCGAGTTTCGGCCTTCTTGGCCAGCAATGTGGTGTTGTTGGACCAGGAGAGGTCCTCAGAGATGTGCACCCCCAGGAACTTGGTGCTGCTCACCCTCTCCACAGCTGCACCATCGATGATCAGAGGGGGGTGCTGTGTGTGACCCTTCCTGAAGTCGACCACAATCTCCTTGGTTTTTCCCACGTTCAGAAAGAGGTTGTTGTCTTTACACCACTGGACCAGTTGGCTCACCTCATTTCTGTAGTTGGCCTCCTCGTTGTTGGTGATGAGGCCCACCGCCGTCATGTAATCCGCAAACTTGATGATGTGGTTGGTGTTGTAGACTGGTACGTAGTCATGGGTCAGCAGGGTGAAGAGCAGCGGGCTGAGCACACACCCTTGTGGGCCCCGTGCTCAGTGTGATGGTCTGGGAGGTGTTGCTGTCAACCCGCACGTTCTGTAGCATCCCTGTGAGAAAGTCCAGCACTCAGTTACAGAGAGAGGTTTTGAGTCCTAAGTGTCTGAGTTTTTGTATCAGGTGCTGGGGGATGATTGTGTTGAATGCTGAATTGAAGTCCAAGAACAGCATTCGCACATAGGAATTTTTTGAGTCCAGGTGGGTGAGGGCTGGATGGAGAGCAGCAGCGATGGCATCTTCTGTGGATCCATTTGACCTGTATGCAAACTGGGATGGGTCATGGGACGGAGGCAGGGTGGATGTGATGTTCTGCATGACCAGCCGCTCAAAACACTTCATTATAACGGGGGTCAGTGCTACAGGCCGGTAATCATTGTAGCTGGATGGGAATGGCTTCTTTGGGACTGGTATTACAGTGACAGTTTTGAAGCATGTGGGGACAACAGCTTGAGACAGGGAGATAGTGAAGATGTCAGCCAGGACATTCTTAAGCTCCTCCGCTCAGTCCTTCAGGACGTGACCCGATATGTTGTCTGGGCCAGCTGCCTGGTGTGGGTTGAACCTGCAAAGGGTCCTCTTCACGCTAGCCGGATCCAGACTCATGGCCTGCCTGTCCGGAGGAGAAGTGGTCCTCTGTGCTGATGTGCTGTTTTGTGCTTTAACTCAGCTGAAGAAGTGATTTAGGTTGTTGAGCAGTGTGGTGTCACTCGCACAGGTCTGAGGTGGAGGTTTATAGTTGGTGAGGGTCTGTATGCCACACCAGAGAGAACGTCCACTTCTGGTGTTGCTGAAGTGTCCGGACATCTTCTTGCTGTACTGTCGTTTTGCCTCCCCGATACCACGGGACAGGTCAGCCCCAGCTGTTGCCAGTCCCGCGGTGTTGCCAGCCCTGAAGGCTGTGTCCCGAACCGTTAGGAGTCTGGGGACCTCTGCTGTCATCCATGGCTTCTGGTTAGCATGAACAGTGATGGTCTTGCAGTAAGTGACATCATCAATGCATTTGGCTATGTATGCCACAACAACCTCAGTGTACTCCTATAGGTTTGTGTGTCCATTGTGGGTGGTTGCATGCTTTAAAGTGTCCCAGTCTGTGGTGCTGAAGCAGTCTTTCAGAGCATCAGAGGCCCCTTCTGGCCACACACGTACCTGCTTTTTTGTTGGTCTGATGGCTCTCACTCTGGGTTTGTATGCCAGCTTTAACAGGATGGTGATGTGATCAGAGAGACCCGGGGGGGGGGAGAGGAGGGTCTGTATGCATTCTTATGAGTTGTGTACACCAGATCCAGCAGATTGTCTCCTCTTGTTGCAAAGTTTACATGTTGATATAGGTTTGATAGGAGGGCCTTTAAATCTGCGTGGTTGAAGTCTCCGGCTGTGATGAGAAATCCACTTGGATGCGCTGTTTGTGTCTCACTTATAGCCTGATAAAGTTCTTTCAGTGCTACCCTCCTCTCGCCGATGCCGGTAGGTGGGACATACACGGCGGCAAGTAGAACAGATGAAATTTCTTTAGGCGTGTAAAAGGGTCTGCACTTGATGATCATAAACTCCACTAAAGGAGAACAATGTCTGAACAACAACAGAATCGCGGCGCCAGGCATCACTAATGTACACACACACGCCTCCACCCCGGGTTTTCCCTCCTACAGTTAGCACTCTGTCACTATGGTAGCATGTTAACCACGTTTCAGTAAAGATAAAAACACAGCAGTTCCGTGCATTGCGTTGTGTAGATCTCAGGAGCTGTATGTGGTCTATTTTGTTGTCAAGTGAGCGTACGTTGGCCAGGATGAGAGAAGGGATCGGGAGTCTGTGAGGTCTAGCGGTAAGCTTTGTTCAGATACCTCCACATTTACCTCTCTTTTGTCTCCACTCACAACGTCTATGGCGTCTTCATCTGGGACGGGGTACGGCAGTCGAGTCCAAGGTTGTGGAGGGCTGGTGGAGAATACCCAGGCCACGGAGGTCCTCTCTAATGCTCTGATCCAAGACGTAATCTTTGGTCGTATTTCTTATCTCCAGAAGGCTGTGCTAACTGTAGCTTGTGCACAGCATCGTATATGTACATTAAACAATTTAACAACACTAAGTCACACAAAAACACGAAGAATAGAGAAAAAAAAACCCGAAGAGAGAAGAGAGGCCACTGCGTGTTCATGCGCCACCTAGCGGAATAGCAACTTTTTCCTTTAAAAACAGCACATTTCTCTCTCCCATTTCACTGTCCATTTTTTAAAACTTATCTTAAAACTCATTTTTAGGGGACTTCCGGTTATGGCGGCCGCCTAGAAGGACACGTATCACTCTGCTCTGCCCCTGGAAATAAAAATTCGGCAAATAACTCTCTCATTTGGAACAGAACTTTTCCCAGCGTTTGGGTGAGGATATGCCGGTGAAGACTAAGGCTGGGAAATCAGGAGGGGGAAAAATTGAATCGCCGAAGCAGTCCAAATTAACGGACTTTAAAGTTTGTGGCGCAGTAGAAAAAGCTGCGGATATGGCGGATGAAACTAGCGGTGGTGCGGTAACTGCTGCTGCTGACGATGGCGGCACAGGTGCAGTGCTGGCTGCCATTAGCTCAATGAGAGCAGACTTTTCCGCTAAACTTGATGGGATTATGGCAGCGTTGGATGCAATGAGAAAGGAGTTGGGTGACTGCGTGGAGCGAGTGACGCAGGCGGAGCTTCGTGTTTCAAGTGCGGAGGATGAAATCAGCGGACTTCAAATAAAGGTGCGCACTTTGGAAAAAAAAAATAAAGATCTGGAAAATAGCGTTCTGGACTTGGAATCTCGGTCCAGAAGGAACAACCTGAGGCTGGTGGGTTTACCGGAGGGAGCCGAAGGTCGTGATTCATGCTCCTTTTTGGAGGGGTGGATCCCGGAGGCGCTGAACAACGCGGAGCTAAAATCATCAGTCGTCTTGGAAAGCTCCCACCGAATTGGCCCACCGAGAGGTAACAAGGCAGCACCGAGGACGCTAATTATGAAGTTTCTCAGCTACAGAGACAGGATGACGATCTCCAACGCGGTGCGGGCCAAAGGAGAAATTAAATACCAAGATCAGCAGGTGCGGTTCTACCCAGATCTGGCCTCAGGAATCCAACAATTAAGGAAGCAGTTTGACCCCATCCGCAAAGAACTGCGCAACCTTGAGATTCGTCATGGAGTGATTCACCCTGCAAGACTTCTGGTCACATATGAGGGCAGAACACGCATCTTCAAGACCCCCGAGGAGGCGCAGGAGCTCATCAAGAAGATCCAGGAAGAGACTGGTGGGAGCTAAGCATGAACAGAATATAGGGTAGAATATTTGAGCATTTAACTGATTAGAAGCATATAACAAGATTACAAAATATAGAATGTATTACATATTAAAAAAAAAAAAAGTACAAAATTGCTAAAAAAATTTTGGAGTTAAATTGGAAAATTACAGAAGAGAGTTAATGTTACGTTATTAAAAGCAGTAGAGTTAGGGTGATTGGGAGGATGAAGGAGTGGCTTTGGCTGATCCTCGTGGGTGTGGAACGGTCGATGGCTATATCGGGAGACGGAATTTTTCTTTTGCTTTTGGGGGGATTGCCACAAATGTGGGAAGGAGGAATTTGTTTGTGTGTAGTTTGTAGGGTGAATGTTCAACCACTCATTTTTTTGCTTTTCTGTTTGAGCATGTTTACACTGCAAGGTAATCCCAAACTCCCTATTGATTATAAATCAAAGCGTTAATCTTAATTTAACTTCATGGAATTGCAGAGGTCTACAAAATTTAAAAAAACTTAAACAAGTTATGAATAAAATAAAAGACATGGGTTCAAAAATTGTGTTTTTACAAGAAACTCATCTAATAGAGCAAGATGTAAAAAGAATTAGGAGTAGATGGCAAGGAAATGTTTTCACCTCATCATTTTCATCCCGAGCCAGGGGAGTTATGACTCTCATACATAAATCAGTCCCATTTCAAGTGAAAAATGTAATTGGAGACAAATTTGGAAGATATGTAATCATTCAAGGATCTTTGCTATTAGAAAACATAAATTTGGTGAACTTATATGGTCCCAATATAGATGATCAAAAGTTCTTTGCCAATTTATTTCTTATCTTATCATCACTTACAGGGCAACATATAATAGCAGGGGATTTTAATTGTACATTGAATCCCAGTATAGATAGATCAACAGGACTGGACTGTACGCACAATGGATGTAGGATGACCATTAATCATTTTATGAAAGAATTGAAATTGATAGATATATGGAGAGAAATGAAACCACAAGTTAAAGCATACTCTTGTTATTCCAATACCTACAAGACATTCTCACGTATAGATTATTTTTTGATCTCCACAGAATTAAGGTCCAAGATTCAAAACTGTTTTTATGATAACATCGTGATCTCTGATCATGCACCCTGCTGTCTAATGTATGTAGATAAGAAATTGACAAAGGAACCAGGTAGATGGCAATTTCAGCATAAATGGCTTCAGGATGAGGAATTTGTTAAGTATATAGAAAAACAGATAGATGAGTTCTTTGATATCAATACTACACAAACATCAGCATGTGTAAAGTGGGAGGCTTTCAAAGCTTTTATTAGGGGACATATTATTAGTTATACAGGTTCAAAATCTAAGAAGACTCGAGAGGAGAGAGTCCAATTGGAACATAAAATAAAAATTCTTCAAGAAAGAGTATATGCAGGAAGAGATCCAAGGTTGGAGAACGAATTACTGATTTTGAGAGCTGAATATGACAAAAAATCAGCGAATAGAGCTGCCTCGAGTCTTCTAAGATTGAAACAATCTTTTTATGAACAAGGTGAAAAATCAGGAAAGTTATTGGCATGTCAGATTAAACAATTAGAATCTAAAACACCAATTACCAGTATTATAAGTAATGGACAGGTAGTTATAGATCCTTCAGAAATTAATAGAGCCTTTAGAGATTACTATGAAAAATTATATGATACCAAAAATGAATCTGACTTAACAAAACTACATGGGTTTTTGAATGAACTATTTATACCGTGTATTCCAAATGAAAATAGGGAGATACTGGAGTCTAAAATTAGTCAAGAAGAAGTTGGACTAGCCATTGATAATATGAAATCAGGAAAAAGTGCAGGACCAGATGGTCTTCCAGTTGACCTTTGTAAAAAATTTAAGAATAAATTAACAAAACCTTTTTTGGAAATGGTTTTAGAAGCATTTCAAAATAGTAATTTACCATCATATATGAATAATGCCTTAATTATACTGTTGCCAAAACCAGGTAAGCCCTCTAATAAATGTGAAAATATGAGACCAATAAGCCTATTAAATGCCGACCTTAAGATAATTTGTAAAATTTTAGCAAGACGAATACAAGAAATTTTACCAAATAATATTAATCGAGATCAGAATGGCTTTATAAAGGGAAGACAAGGCTTCCATAATGTAAGAAGACTATTTAATATTATTTATTCTAATAAAGAAGCACCGGATACAGCTCTCTTATCACTGGATGCCGAAAAAGCCTTTGATAGAGTTGAATGGCCCTTTCTTTTTGAAGTCTTACAAAGGTTTGGACTTGGAAATAATTTCATAAAATGGGTTCAGATAATATATAATAATGCTACTGCAGAAATTCTAACAAATAACAATATTTCAAAATCAATAAAAATCAATAGAGGATGTCGACAAGGCTGTCCACTTTCACCTTTACTGTTTACTATGGCAATTGAACCTTTAGCGATGGCGATACGTCTACAGTCACAAATATATGGAATTAAAGTTGGACCAACAGAACATAAAATCTCCCTGTATGCCGATGACATAATTTTGTTTATGTCGAATCTTAAAAAATCAATTCCGACCTTGTTGAATTTAATAAAGAATTTCGGGGAAATATCAGGATATAAAATAAATAAAACTAAATCTTCAATATTAATGCTAAATGAGACCCAGAGAAATTACCCAGCCCCTGAGGTAAATCAATTCAATGTTGTAAATCAGTTTAAATATTTAGGAATCCAAATTGTGCCTAAGCTAGAATCAGTCGCCAGTGTCAATTATGAAGCCTTAATGACAGATATTGATGAGTTACTTCAGAGATGGATGTCACTACCAATGTCGATGATCGGGAGAATTAATATACTTAAAAGTAATATCTTACCTAAAATACTTTATTTATTTCAATACATTCCCTTACCACCACCTTTAGATTTATTCTCAAGAATTAAAAAAAAGTTAGTGGAATTTATATGGAACAACAGGAGGGCTAGATTACGTCTGTCTTTATTATATTTACCATTTGATCGTGGAGGTCTGAAATGTCCAAATTTTATGTTGTATTATTGGTCGGCACAACTGAGGTCTATGACATATTATTTTTCATCAAATGATCTCCCTCACTGGACTGAAATGGAATCATACAATTTACCTTTACCTCTTCCCATATTCATATACTCAGATTCGGCAAAAAAATTACAAAAACAAGTTAAAAATCCATTTGTAAAGCATATGATCAAAATATGGTGTGAAGCTAAAAACTATTTAAAAGAACCACAGTTATTGTCACAATTTAGTCCAATATGGGGTAATCAATATTTTAAACCAGGGAGAGCGGACGCTGTATTTAAAGTATGGAATTTAAAAGGGATACAAAAGATTCAGGATTTATATTTGCCATGTGCAGAAAACATAATGTCTTTTGAAGAGTTGAGGATCAAATTTAATCTCAATAGAACACATTTTTTTAAATATCTTCAACTTAGAAACTTTATTCGATCAAATCAAAATAAAGCTCTCACTCGACCTATCTATTCATCCTTGGAAAAAATGTTGATGAAAGATAGTAAAAGAAAGGGTATTATTTCAGAGTTTTATAACTCATTGACACTATTTTCAAGTGAAAATTCACTGAAAAGATTAAACTACTGGAAAGAAGATCTGCAAACTGAAATTTCAGAGGAACAATGGGAATTGGCTTGTACAGAAGCTCAAACCAAATCAATAAATGTACGCCTTAAATTGATACATTTCAAATAGTTAATGCGGATGTATGTTACACCGGAGGAGTTAAATAGATATAACAAAAATATACCAGATACGTGCACAAAATGTATGGAAAGTAAAGGAACTCTATTTCATTGTTTATGGGAATGTAGATTAATAAGAATGTTTTGGGAAGAGGTGAGGGTAACAATTGAAAAAATAATCTCAAAACAAATCATATTGAATCCTAAACTGTTTTTGTTGGGTCTGTACCCAGAAAAGCATAATTTTAATAAAAGTGAAAGAACATTCATAGACCTCAGTTTGCTTAATGCCAAAAAATGTATTGCACTATTATGGAAAAAGACTCATAGACCAGATGTGACTCAGTGGTTAAGACAGATGTTAACAAACCTTCCATTAGAAAGAATAACATATATACTGAAATCAAAGGAAATTGTGTTTGAGAATATATGGAGACCTTTTATTGATTAAGTAAAAAATTTAAACATAACTCTTGAAGAAGAAGGTGAATGATATGTGTGGACCTTGTAAATTCCAAACTGGTGAACATAATATGTATACTTATGTGTTGGATTGTCTAGACTAAACAGAGGAGCATTGTTGAAGATTTGATTTTGTTGGTGGTTGTTGGTGTTTTTTAGTGCATTTTTTTTTTTTGTAGTACTTTAGTGTTAGTGTTTGATTGTTTGTATCATGTTTGTTTAAAAAAAAAAAAGGTTCAATAAAGATATTGTGGAAAAAAAAAACAACAACTCATTTTTACTCCTTGGCCTTCAACCCGGTATGAGACATTGATTTTCCTTGTTTTATTGATTATATGATTGTCATTTTTACCCGTCTTGTTTTAATACTTTTTTAGTTGTATTTTATTGTCTTTTATTTATTTGTATGTCTTACATGTCTTTCACATTTTATTTATTCCTGATGTAAAGTACTTTGTGTCAGCTGTAGTTGTTTTTAAAGTGCTTTAGAAATGAAGTTGGATTGGATAAAGTTGTGACTTTTTTCTTGTAAATTAGCAATTTTTTTTCTTTAAAATTTGCAACTTCACATAAATTGTGCCCTTCAGAGGTAAAGTGGGCTATCCCACAAAATCATTATTTTGAGAAAATGAGCTCTAAAGTTGAAATATTCTCAAAAAATCAGTGTGCCTATATCATTAAAAAGTTAACTTTTTAATGATATAGGCACACTGATTTTTAAAAATCAGTGATCAGTGATCATTAAAAAGTTAACTTTTTAATGATATAGGCACACTGATTTTTTGAGAATATTTCAACTTTAGAGCTCATTTTCTCAAAATAATGGTTTTGTGGGATAGCCCACTTTACCTCTGAAGGGCACAATTTATGACTTTTTCTTGTACATTTGCAACTTTTTTTGGTGCAAATTTTCCCCTTTTTCTCATAACTTTGCTACATTTTTCTTGTAAATTTGCTACATTTATATGGATGCTGGTTAAATGTTTTTTCTTCCTCTTCTTTCAGCTGCTCCCTTTAGGGGTCGCCACAGTGGATCATCTGCCTCCATTTAACGCTATCCCTTGCATCTTCCTCTGTAACACCAACCTTCTTCATGTCTTCCTTCTCTACATCCACTAATCTTCTCTGTGGTCTTTCTGTTTTCTTCCTGTCTGGCAGCTCCATCTTCAGCATCCTTTGTCCAATATATCCACTATCCCTCCTCCGCACATGTCCAAACCATCTCAGCCTTACCTCTATTACTTTGTCTCCAAACCGCTCAACCTGAGCTGTCCCTCTGATATACTCATTTATAATCTTGTCCCTCCTAGTCACTCACAATGAAAATCTTAGCATCTTCAACTCTGCCACATCCAGTCTTTTTGTCATGCCACTGTCTTCAAACCATACATCATAGCAGGTCTCAATACCGTCTTGTAATTCTTCCCTTTCACTCTAGCTGCTACCCTTTTGTCACAAATCACCCCTGACACTTGTCTCCAACCACTCTATCCTGCCTGCTCTCTTCTTCACCTGTCTTGTGCATTTTTCATTGCTTTGGATGATTGACCCCAGGTATTTAAACTCATCTACTTTCACTACTTCTACTCCTTCCATCTTCACTGTTACACCTGCCTCCCTCTCATTTACACTCATGTATTCTGTCTTGCTTCTACTGACTTTCATTCCTCTTCTCTCCAGAGCACAACTCCACCTCTCCAGGTTCTCTTCCACCTGCTCCCTACTCTCACTACAGATGACAAGGTTAATTGTTTTCTGTTCATCTAGACAAAGACAGTTTTTTTTTTATGTTTTTGCTGGGAGAACAGAGCACCCCCCATTTTAAAGAATTTAAACTCTACCCCATTACAAAACAGTGACCCCCAAACACAATCTTTCATAGGGCCGATAAAAAACTAGAAACGGCCCTGGATGTAGTTTGCTCACTTTAATACTTCCAGCTGTGTGCGTGGTTATGTGTATTTCAGTCACATTTGAGGACAAATCTAGGAAGAGTGCACCAGTTGACTGGTGATGGCTTGTCTAATTGAGGAAAAAATTGTTTTCCCCCCAGTGTGTGTGTGTGTGTGTGTGTGTGCATGTGCCTGTTTGCTTGGACTACACACATGCACTCATATGCACCCACCCACCCACACACACACACATTCAGGACACAAACAGGCTGTGGCTAGCCACCAGAGATGCTTCTGTAAGCTCAATTAGGTTGAAAATTGAGTGGTTCAGTGGTGCAGCCAACACACAGAATGTGAAATGGATCCAGTGGAGTGGATCAAGGCTTGAGCGTGGTCATGGCCCAGACGAGGGATGCTAATTACTCTGTACAACACATACCTAAGCAAATGTGTGCAGTCTTACATATAGTGAGATGTGACTGGAGGGGGAAAAAAACACATTAGCTGCTACATTAGTATGTAAGCACTGCTTACCATTGAGCTGAAGGACGTTTCTGGTGGACAGGCTTCCTCCTCTGAAACCACGGGTGATTTCACTGGGTGTGATGATATGAGAGTGAGACTGAATCGCGTCTGCTGTCCTCCTCCTGCCTGGATCTACTGGACACCCTGTAAGAGAAAAGGGGTGCATTTTTAGTTTTACAATATTTACATTGTGTTTACATTTACATACAGAAAAAAAAACAACTTTAGAATTGAGTTACATTAATGACTTTAGTGCAAATGCATTATGTACAACATGTAGTTTACCTCTTTTTAAATGCTTAATTATTCAGTCCGGGATAACGAAAGAGAGTATCACAATGAACTTAATATGGAATATTAATGTTAATATACTCTTTCAAATAACACAGATTTGACATTGGTATCTAGTGTTATATAGTGGGAATTTAATGCTTAAAATAAAAAATAGTCAGCTTTGTGCTCACTTATCATTGTAACCATATGTTTCATGTAAACTGTACTTGCACTGTTAATAAAACTGATATAGTAGAACGGACAAGCAAAATTTCAAGTGTCTTGATAAAATCCTTAGGGAGCTACAGGCGTATGAAAACACTGTCACAGATATCTTAACAATATGAAAAAGCAACATTAAATGGTTATAAAATTAAGCCAGTTGGAGACATATTCTTAAAGTTAGGAATTCCCACAGTAGCAACCCAAGAGAGCAGGCATACAAAAAAATTAAGGTCATATCTTGCATAGTTCTCAAGATATAATCATTAAAGTGAATTTAATTTAACAGTCACAAAAAGAGGGTAAAAACGGTCTTACTTTGTCCCATTCACTACTCTTTTTCCACATCTCGAAAACTCCCACAGGTCTTAAAGTGACACTCCGGCAAAAATCAATTTTTTTTTTGTTGTTATGTCTGTAACATGTTTTTTGTGACTTAGAAGACTTATGAAATGCAAAATTTCCCCACAGTCTGAAGTCTGTGTTTTTCTGCTGTGAATTTCCAGTTTGGCAACGCCCCCCTGAAACGGGCACGTATAGGTAGACCGTTAGTAGCTACGTAAGCATTCCAGCTTAGTCTGGTTGGTTATAACATTAACCAATCAGACGGATACTCTTGGCTGCCTCGAGGGAAGAGGGAGGAGCCAAGGAGCAGCAGGACTGAGGCAGAGCGGGTTGGGATAGCAGCAGAGAGAGAGCGGAGAGAGACAGGGAAGCAAGGGGGGAAAAGGATCTGATTTGAATGTGGCTGTGCGAGACCGGTCTCGCACAGCCACATTCAAATCAAGCTGCTCTCAGCTCACTTTGCCGGTACACGAGCTCCGCACTGTGAGCCAAGAGCAGTCACATTCAAATTGCCCCCCCCCCCCCACTCAGTCGCCGGCGGATGGGGCACGGGTTGTTAGTAAAAAATAAACACATATTTCGCAACTACACATTTATCTCTCACCTCAACTGCTTTCAGAATAATGTTTCACTTTTTACTTTTGAAGATATAGGCAAAACTTTAACGTCCGGAAGCGTCGTGAACAGACGAGCAGCCAGGAGTTGCGGCGACCAATCACATGCAAGGCCTGCAGGTCTGGCAGCGTGGTGACCAACCACGTGCAAGCCCTGTAGGCCGCTAATAAGAATGTTCATAGATCCACGCATACTTAAGTAGGTGAAAGATTTAAAAGCTCTTTCCAAGCAATTCTAAGGCAATTAAAGTTTTTTTGTGGGTAAAAAGCCACAATATACTATTTTGGGTAATACACATTTGTTTTTGAGATGGTTTTAGAGCCACCGGAGTGTGCCTTTAATGAAATGTTTATGACTTTAGCCAAATTATTTGTTTCAGTGCATGTCTCTTTAAAAGCCAAAGAGTTGCATTTAACCCCACCCTCCCTCTTTCATCACTATTGCTACTCTTAATTAGCTTGCTCCTAGCTCATGTAGCGAGCCTGAGCCAACTAACACAAATTCATCTTAAAAAATGAATGAAATAATGCATCGCTGGTGGACAGGGGTGTTTGGTTTCAGTAGCTGATAGGATATGACCCGTCCCTGGAGCATAATAAACACAGAAACATTTGTGAATGAGTGAATGGCTAAACTGTTAGCCACCTTGGGTCTTGGTTAGAGAAAATAATCGTAAAGGATGCTAAAATAATGAAATGGAGATAGGTGCCGCCCCATACACTACAAGGTGTCCCACGTGTTGTGGAAGGGATTAACTTATGCTAAAATAACATCTAAGAATGATGTATACGGTCAAGTGGTGGTAGGTAAGCAACAATTCCAGTGGGGGGAGATAGAATTTAAAGAAAATAGTGATCAAAACCAGTTGGATTGACATTTAAGCTAACACCAGGCAGCCTGTCCGTCAGTCGCTCCCTGCTGAGGTGTACGTTCAGCCTAAGAGACTCCAACCACCTAGTCAAGCTAATGCCAACAGTTCGATGTGGCACCATGGTGAAAATACAATAAAACAACCCAGAATGATGTGAGGAATATTATCAACTGTGGGTTAGTGAACCAGGTGGAATCAGGGAAGTTTATGATAACTACAATCTAAAGAAAATAACAATGTAAACCACGCTTAGTAAGCTAATGACCTAATAGCACCGTTAGCTCTGAAGCTAATGCCTTAGGCTCCAAAAGGAATGGGTTGTAACTGAAGACCAAAGCATTTGTCAGTGACATTGGGAAAAAGTTCTGGAAGAGCAAAACTGGCTTCTGACCATCCTACCAAAATGTCAAAATGTAATTATTTCTAAGTGAAGAGAGATTTTAACACTAGATAGATGTACTAGATAGATGTAGATAGATGTACTTTATTGATCCCAAACTGGGAAATTATTGTAGTCATATGACACAAGAAAGCATTTCAGAAGGTTAAAACCCACAAAGACACCATGTTTGACTGAATGGAACCACAATACTTTTTGCCAAAAGCAGAAGAGATACTAAGCTGAAATTTTGCACACATCTGTTACTCTAATGTAGGCTTGTTTCAGAATTTCCCAAGTAGGTCTGAGGTAGTCAGTTGGGAAGATTATCTGAAATTTGTTGAATTCACATGGATTGACCCAACCCATATAAAAAATGGACAGTAATAATTCCCTGACACACTAGTAGAGGCTGTGACATGTGACCAAAACTTCCACACAGTGTCCTCTAATATTGTTTGATCACACATTATGTCCTTATCTTTGCCTCAGAATCACACCACAGCTGTGTTGTGAGTCTGTTTGTTAGGCTCATCTTGAAACAACAATCCAAGCCCAGGTCTGAGGCCAGTTTTGGCCACTTTGCCCAAAAACAGAAAAAAAAAAAAAAAGAGATTCCCTTTGAGGTCGCATGTGAAGCAACACACTTTGATTGTAGACAGAGCCAGTGGGCACACATTCCAAGTAAAACCCTGGCTGAGAACGCCCGAGGCAGGATCAATACATGGAGACGAGCCTACGGCAGTAATTAGTGGGCTGAAATTGCCAGAGACGTCTGGACACCAAACGCTGGCAACGCGGTGAGTCATGCTGATTGATGGGCAGCGCTGGTTTGACTGAGTGCTGAGTGTCAGAGAGGCACCGAGACAACCTGTATTTCTGTGGGCTGTGGCAGACCGCATATTCACAATTCTTTAATTTTAAAAAATTGCATGCCGTTAGTCTTGTCATGACAGCGGGCTTGAGGCTATTCATTGTTCAAATTGCTAAACTGACAGCTTGGATATATGTTGCTAAATCTTTCTCTTAACAACACGGCTGTTCGGAGTCCAGCTTTGTTTGTCTCACCTTTCTGCTCCAATATGGCAGAATCATCATTGTACTTCCTTGTAGCCCCTATGCCATGGATCTGCAACCTGTGGCTCCAAAGCCAGATGTAGCACTTTTACTCAAATTCAGTGGCTATGATTTTGAAAAAAAAAAAAATGCAAATTTAGAGGAAAAATGGTCACACATTTATGGCGGAATAAATTCAATAATGTACAAGAAAAAGCTGCAATTAAAGAAACTCAAGAATATGAGACAAAACTGACAAAAAAAATTGACAAAATACATAAGAACAAAATTGTGACTTTACAAGAAAAAGTTCCAAATTAAAGACCAAAAATGAAAGTATTTCAAATTTTATAAAAATATGACAAACATGCCCCAGATTTAGGAAAAAAGATGAAATTTTTTTAAAAAATGCCTCTCGCCCAAAGATGCTGGGATAGCCCCCCCCCCCCCCCCCCCCCCCCCCCCCGCAAACCAAAAAGGATTAAGCGGAAGAAGATGGAGTCACAAATTTATGTGATAAAATGCTATAAATTTTCAGTTGCTGCAAACTAAAGGGGACAAGATCACAAATTTGAGAGAATAATTATGCACAATTACAGGAAATAAGTTGCAAATTAACAAAAAAAAATGCAAAATTCTGAAAAATAAGTCGTATATTTTTAGGAAAAAAGCTGCAAATTTATGATGAAAAAAAGACAAATTTAGAAGGAAAAAGTTGCAAATTTAAGAGAAAAATGTTGTAAATATACACTGAAAAAATTGTTTTCAGGAAATGAGTAGCAAATTTATTTCATATTTGGGAGAAAAATAATCACGTCCAGGGTAAAAAAAAAAAAAGCCTCAGCTTTATGAGATACAATGGTGTGAAAAAGTGTTTGCCCCCTTCCTGATTTCTCATTTTTTTGAATGTTTGTCACACTTTAAATGTTTCAGATCATCAAACTAATTTAAATATTAGACAACGATAACACAAGTAAACACAAAATGCAGTTTTTAAATGAAGGTGTTTATTATTAAGGGGGAAAAATCCAAACCTACATGGCCCTGTGCGAAAGTGATTGCCCGTAAACCTAATAACTGGTTGGGCCACCCTTAGCAGCAACAACTGCAATCAAGCATTTGTGATAACTGGCAGTGAGTCTTTTACAGCACTGTGGAGGAATTTTGGCCCACTCATCTTTGCAGAATTGTTGTAATTCAGCCACACTGGAGGGTTTTCGAGCATGAATTGCCTTTTTAAGGTCATGCCACAGCATCTCAATCAGATTCAGGTCAGGACTTTGACTAGGCCACTCCAAAGTCTTCATTTTGTTTTTCTTAATCCATTCAAAGGTGGACTTGCTGGTGTGTTTTGGATCATTGTCCTGCTGCAGAACCCTAGTGCTCTTCAGCTTGAGGTCACGAACAGATGGCCGGACATTCTCCTTCAGGATTTTTTTGATAGACAGCAGAATTCATAGTTCCATTTACCACAGCAAGTCTTCCAAGTCCTGAAGCAGCAAAACAGCCCCAGATCATCACACTACCACCACCACGTTTTACTGTTGGTATGATGCACACAGACTGGGAGGTCTTCAAAATAGCAGCCTCCCAGGAAGACAGGACAGATGTGGAGGAGTACGCTGAAACGGTCACCAGCTACATCGCGAAGTGCACAGAGGATGTCACTCTAGTGAAGACCATCACTGTACGGGGAAACCATAAGCCCTGGATGACTGCAGAGGTGCGCTTGCTGCTCACAGCCAGAGATGCAGCCTTCAAAACGAAGGACAGGATCGCCCTCTGCTCAGCCAGGTCTGCGCTCTCAAAGGGAATTAAGACGGCGAAGCGCGCCTATGCGAAGAAAATCCAGGGACACCTCTGTGACACTAGGAACACCAAGCAGATGTGGCTGGGAGTTCAGACACTGACGGGCTATAAGTCTAGGCAGGGGGTCGATGATGACGACACTTCACTTCCAGACAGGCTCAACAACTTCTTTGCACGTTTTGAAGCATCAAACCCGACAATCAGAGGGAGGGCTGGCCCATCCCCACCATCAGTTGGGCCAGCTTTCACCATCAACACAGCGAACACACGGAGGACCCTAACCAGGGTCAACCCACGTAAAGCTGCAGGTCCAGACAACATCCTGGGACGTGTGCTCCGAGACTGCGTGAGCAAGTTGGCGGATGTCCTGACTGACATTTATAACATCTCCCAGAGTCAGGCCATCGTGCCCAGATGCTTTAAGACCTCTACCATAGTAACGGTGGCAAAGAAACCATTTGTGTCCTGTCTGAATGACTATCGTCCTGTTGCACTGACACCAATTGTGATGAAGTGTTTTGAACAGCTTGTCAAACCACACATCACAGCCTGCCTCCCTGCATCACATGACCCGCTCCAGTTTGCATATCGTTCAAACCACTCCATAGAGGATGCTATAGTCACCACCCTGCACTCTGTCATCACCCACCTGGATCAGAAAGACACCTACTCCAGACTCCTGTACATTGATTTCAGTTCAGCATTCAACACCATCATTCCCCAGAGACTGATGAAGAAATTACTCCTTCTTGGTCTGAACACCGCCACATGTCTCTGGATCCTGGATTTCCTGACTGAGAGACCTCTGTCTGTCCAGGTTGGAAATAACATCTCCAAATCTATCACGCTGAGCACCGGATCCCCTCAAGGCTGCGTACTCAGTCCACTGTTGTTTACAATTCTAACACATGACTGTGTATCCAGACACGAGGGGAACCAGATTATTAAGTTTGCAGACGACACCACGGTGGTGGGACATATTCAGAGGAATGAGGAATCAATGTACAGGGAAGAAGTGAGAGACCTGGAGGGCTGGTGCAGGGAGAACAATCTGGTGCTCAGCATGGACAAAACGAAGGAGATCATTATCGACTTCCGACGGTCACAGCCTGAACACGTCCCTCTCAGCATCGGCAGCTGTTTAGTGGAGAGAGTGGAGAACATCAAGTTTCTCGGAGTGCAGATCTCCCAGGACCTGACCTGGAGCAAGAATTCCTTGGGGATCAGGAAGCGGGCCCAGCAGAGACTGCACTTCTTGAGGAAACTCAAACAGGCCTCTCTCCCCATCTCCATCCTCAGGACCTTCTACAGAGGTGTGGTGGAGAGTGTTCTGACGTACTGCATTGCTACATGGTACTCCAGCTGCAGTATGTCAGACAAAAAAGCCCTGCAGAGGATAGTTAAGGGAGCTGAGAGGGTAATTGGAGTCTCCCTCCCCTCTGTCCAAGAACTTTTTCAGAACCATTGTAGGAGCAGGGCACTGAACATTGTCAAAGACTGTTCTCACCCTCTGAATAAACACTGAACTTCTGCCATCTGGCAAACGATTCCGGAGCATCAGAGGCAGAACCACCAGACTGATTAACAGCTTCCTTCCACAAGCTGTTAGGATGCTGAACAGTTGATCCGGAATCTCTCATACATACTACTGCACCTACAGACATTATGTATATTATTTGTATATTATAGTTCTGGTTAGTTTTCAAGTATGTCTCAGGGAAGTGTGAATGGCTGTGGTGGGATGGGGGGTGAGGGTATGTGTGAGTGTGTCTTAAATCATGTTCTTTTATTTATATGGATGCCGAGAGAAACGCAATTTCATCTTGCCTGCACTACAGTTGTATGTATAGCAATATGACAGTAAAGGTTAATTTGATTTGATTTGATGTTCCTTTTCTGAAATGCTGTGTTACTTTTACGCTGGATGTAATGGGACACACACCTTCCAATAAGTTCAACTTTTGTCTCGTCAGTCCACAGAGTATTTTCCCAAAAGTCTTGGAGATTATCAAGATATTTTCTTGCAAAACCGAGATGAGCCTTTATGTTCTTTTTGCTCAGCAGTGGTTTTTGTCTTGGAATTCTGCCATGCAGGCCATTTTAGTGAGGCCTGCAGTTCTTTGGATGTTGTGGGGTCTTTTGTGACCTCTTGGATGAGTCATCGCTGCGCTCTTGGGGTAATTTTGGTCAGCCAGCCACTCCTGGGAAGGTTCACCACTGTTCCATGTTTTTGCCATTTGTGGATAATAGCTCTCACTGTGGTTCACTGGAGTCCCAAAGCTTTAGAAATGGCTTTATAACCTTTTCCAGACTGATAGATCTCAATTACTTTGTTTCTCATTTGTTCCTGAATTTCTTTGATTGCAACACGATGTATAGCTTTTGAGAATCTTTTGGTCTGCTTCACTTTGTCAGGTAGGTCCTTCTTGATTGAGAACGGGTGTGGCAGTAATCAAGCCTGGGTGTGGCTAGAGAAACTGAATTCAGCTTTACAAAGATGTGATAAACCATAGTTACCTCCGCCGAGGAGGTAATGTTTTTACAGGCGTCTGCCAGTCTGTCTGTCTTTTACCAACATAACTCAAAAAGTTATGAACAGATTTTGACAAAATTTTCAGGAAAGGTGTGTAATGGCATGGGGAATAGATGATTAGATTTTGGTGATGATCTGAGAATGCATACCTCCACCAAGGGCTTTTTTGTATTTGCACAGCAGGATTACACAAAAACTACTGGATGGATTTGGATGAAATTTTCACCACAGGTGGTTCTTGGCCAACAAAGGAACCCATTACATTTTGGTGATGATCTGGGAATGCATACCTCAGCCAAGGCTCTTCTCACAGTGTGTCACCCACAATACCCCAAAACTAATGGACAGACTTTGATGCAATTTTCACAAGTGGCTCTAGGCCTACACACAAGCCCATTACATTTTGGAAGGTGATCCATGACAGACTGAAGGAGCCTTGGCGGAGGTCTGCGCTCTGAGTGCTTTTCTAGTTAATTTATGTTTTAACATGGGGGGGGGGACAATCAGTTTTTCACACAGGGCCATGTAGGTTTGGATTTTTTTAACCCTTAATAATAAACACCTTCATTTAAAAACTGCATTTTGTCTCTACTTGTGTTATCTTTGTCTAATATTTAAATTTGTTTGATGATCTGAAAACATTTAAGTGTGACAAACATACAAAAAAAATTAGAAATCAGGAAGGGGGCAAACACTTTTTCACACCACTGCCAAATTTAAGTGAAAAATAGCAAATTTATCTTTAAAAAGTTGCAAATTTAAAAAAGATACCAATTTAAAAAAGAAAATAATAATAGTAAAAAGCTGCTTATGATGTTACAATTTATTAGGCTTTTTTGCCTTTTTAAGAAGCTCAAATAGGTTTTGTGGCTTCGTGTTGATTTTTCAGACAAAAATAGCTTAAGATGGTTCTTTTTATTGTAGAGATTGCTGACCCCTGCCCTATGCTTTTCTTCTCCACATGCTGACACAGCTCCCAGAGGAGTTCATGAAATGTCTGTGGCATGCCTTGTTTAAAACAACTCGGGGTTTAATTACTGCAGTACCATTTTACACACAGGGAAGGAGCTCTCCTGAGAATGGACTGTTTCAAAGGCACCGCCTCACTTCAACCACCCTCTTCTGTCATTTCTCTGAGATTTTTGTTTTGATGGTGATGCCACGTTGGAAGCTAACATTATCTTTTAGCTTCAGTTGTCAGACTAAGTAACATGCTAACAAATACTTCCTGAATGTTAAGAGTATAAAAGTGAAAATAAAGCATTATCTGAGCCAGGGATGTGTGGTTTGAGCGGCTGATGGCATATGACCAGTCCCTGGGGTGTAATGAGTACAGAAACAACCATCAATAAGTGAATGGCTAACTCTGCTAACAACATCAACCACCGCTAATTGAGGAGGCATGAGGTCCAGAGTATAATAAACTATAATAAAACAGGCTAAAATAACATCCATGATTGAAATATATAGTCAAGGGTTGGTAGATGACTGGGCTGGGAAAACGGGTGCCTATTAAGGATGGATAGAATATATTGTCAATATTGGATGAAAACACTTTTCTCCAAAATTGCTACTTTTTGGGAAATAAAAAAAGATTGTTAAATTGATGTAGACTGACTATTGTTAATTTGCTGACTTGATCAAATACCTTTACAATTTTCTGGGGGGGGCGGGGGGGTAGATATTGGAAAAACAAATATTTATATTTTATATTTTCACATTCCAGGGACGCTTAAATAGAACATTTATCATTTTTAAAAGTGAAACATTACTTTTGCTGCCATTATTTCGGTACCCTGTGTGGCGTAACCCCCACAACAGACTGGGTCAGGCACAGCGCTCGGCTAGAGCAATTAACAGAACAGTGAAATGTGTGTATTAATGTCAACAGGCAGCCCCGCTTCTTCTGGCTTTTTCCGGCTCAGTACTGTGATATTAATGTGCCATTCATGCATTGTTCATGCTTCCTGCCCTTACTGTGATCCAATGACTGATAACATGTAGATGTGCCTTGTAAGCTCTTTTGTTCTACAGCTCCGGAGCGGAGGCGAATTACGGCCAGCAATCTCCTTATTGTTATGTGTGTCTCTCAAATGCAAATGCCCATACCTACTGCTGTGAATGCCTTTCATGTATTGTCTGTAGTTGGGTATATAAGCTGCATTATTCTGTAACTCACTCTCTCATTCTCTGCTACTGCTCATCTGCACACTTTGCTGGAGAGCCTCCGGGCTCGCCCATGAGGCGAGCTCCATGACGGCAGTATGATAATAAACCTATTTAAAACTCTCACTTCGCTGCCTTATTTTATCATCCGCCGCACCCTGCTTTATTAGTAGTCAGAGGTGAAGGTGTACACTCAATCAACAATAACAAGTAATAATAAAAATCAACAAAAGTGGAGATAAGTGGTTTTCATCCAGCAGCAAGGACATAGAAAATAGAGACGTTTAGCAGCTTGGCTAATGCCTCTCTATCCTTGGTCGCACTGATTAGCATCACAAGACTGGCTATGCTAACAGAACCAATGCCCATGCCATGTCACAAACAACAGAATAGGCCAGAAAGACTTGAGATATATTATCGACTGTGGATTGAGAGATGATGTCAGGTAGGATTCTCCCTGAACTATGATGCTTGCAGATGACACTGTGATCTGTAGCAAGAGTAGGGAGCAGGTAGAAGAGAACCTGGAGAAGTGGTGGTATTGCTCTAGACAGAAGAGGAATGAAAGTCAGCAGAAGCACGACAGAATACATGCATGTGAATGAGAGGGAGGCAGGTGTAATTGTGAAGACTCACAAATAAAGGTAGTGAAGGTAGAGGAGTTTAAATACCTGGGGTCATCCAACCAAAGCAATGGAAAATTCACAAGAGAGGTGAAGAAAAGAGTGCAGGCAGGGCGGAGACAAGTGTCGGGAGTAATTTGCGACAGAAGGATGGCAGCTAGAGTAAAAGGGGAGGATGTTAAAGATGGAGCTGCCAGGCAGGAGGAAAAGAGGAAGACCATAGAGGAGATTCATGGATGTAGTGAAAGACGACATGAAAAGGTTTGGTGTTACGGAGGAAGATGTAAAGGATAGGGTGAGATGGAGGCAGATGAGATCCACTGTGGGGACCCCTAAAGTGAGCAGCTGGAGGAAGAAGAAGAAAAAAGGACTTTAGGCTGAGAGTATTTAAACACAGTGATGGTCAGTATTACAGTCCTTTCTAACATTAATACATCTTGCACAGAGCTCCTACAGTACAGAAGCTGTGGAAAAACCTTGTTTACACTTCTGAACAGTGCTTAACACACAAAACACCTGCTAATGGGAACGTAACTGATAATTGCTCAGTCGCAGCCATGACGATGACCTAGAGCTACCGTTGTACCGTCTTCACAAGAGCACTTTAAAAATATCACAGGTCAAAAGATTTGTGTCACTTACACGGTAGGGCACACACTTTTAAAAAGTTAGACGCAATTTACGACACTTAACTGAAGCAGGAAGTAAACGTGAAAGTTAGCGGCTGCTTAAATCATAGTGCACTTTGACACGATGCTCCAATTACCCGCCTCAGTTTCCAGGCTCCGGCTCACAACACCTCCCAAATGAGGAGCTTAATTGTAACATAAGAATGTGTGGTATTTTCTGAGAGGATGTGGGGAGGGGGGAGGGGGCATCATCCAGGATGCTTCCCGCATGAAATCCAGCAAGTGCAGCAATTAAGTGGCTTTACTGCCCAGAACTGACACCCCCGGTAAAGCCTGTAAGAGTTTTTAGAGAGGGGAGTCAAAAGTACCCTCCAAATCTTTTTGAGGCCAACTCCTTCATCAACAAACTGATAATAGGCGGCAGCTAAATGAGTAATGGAGAGCCGGTGTTGCCATGCAAACAGACACTGACAGCACAGCTCTGCAGATTAATGGCCAAGGTGTCTCCCGTCCCAATACCACCCCACCCCCTAACATATCATCCATCACCTTTCCCCGTCCACAGGACTTTTGTTGTTTTTGTTATGAGTTATATTTTCCAAATATTACTGCTTCAGCTGTCGCATGATCATCTCCAATGATAACAAAGTTGTGAGGATTTTTTTTGCTTCATATGCCTCATTACAGGACTTTTTCTCTTTTATGATGAGAAAAAAAGAAAGAAAGCTTTGATGGTGGATAGAATTACACATTAAGCCTTCTAGGATTTAATAAGATTAACGCCCAGCATTACATGCTCATAATAAAACAAATGGACTGATGATGAACCCAATTATGACCCTCGGATTTAATCATTCAATCACTTTAATTAATCAGCTATCACTAGAAACATCATTAGGCTCGACGGATAATGCCCACTTAAGCGCTTATTCAGGTTGACGTGGATGCCTGATTATCTGCTGCTAACTGCTGAATCACACTGCCGGGTTGTTGAGACGGAGCCGATGGTCACCATCACAAAGCTGAGACTGGGGCAGGGCCGTTTCTGGATATGAAGCAGAGTATGCAAATGCTATGCCCCCCACCCCCAAATCCAAATACAAGTCCACCCTCAACATTCTGGGGGAATTCAAATTATCTATGACTGTCTTCTTTCAAACTTGCAACATTTTACTTGTATATTTGTGTTTTTTCTGATAAATTTCAGACCTTTTTTCTCTCATAAATTTTCAACTTTTTTCACCTAAATTTTCAGCTTTTTTCCGCATACATTTGCTACTTATTTCTTGTGAATTTGAGACTTTCTTCTAAATTTGCAACTTTTTTGCTCATAAATGTTTTTTTTCCTCACAAATTTGCAATTTTTATTTTTCTTATGTCTCACATTTTTTCCTCATAAATTTTCCACTTTTTTTCTTATATTTTACTTTCTAAAAGATGCAACTTTTTCCTTGTGAATTTGCCATTTTTGTCACTTACAACTGTTACTATTTTTCCCTCATAAATGTACGTTTTATCTTGTAAATTTTAGTCTTTTTCTTGCAAATTAGCATTTTTCTCTCTTATGAATTTGTTCTTAAACATTTGATAATTTTTTCCTCATAAATTTGTGACTTTTTTTCTTGTGAATTTCCAGTTTTTTTCTCATAAATTTGCACACTTTTCTCTTGGAAATTTGCCATTTTTTTTCTTGTACATTTGCATGTTTCTTATAAATGTCACCTTTTTCTCATAAATTTAACTTTTTTTCTCTCATACATTTACTACTTTTTTCTTGTAAATTTGGATCATTCTTATAGATGTTGGTTAAACTTTTAGTCTATGTAATGGTAAGACGGACGTGAGAGATTTTTTTTCCTATTTTAGTGTTGTGTTCCCCTCAACACAATCTTGCACAGGACCTCCAAAAAGCTAGAAAAGGCACTGCTCGTGGTTTTTGGGCTGCAGACAAAGTCTGACAGAGTAATTGTGAACAGAGTGCCAGAAGGCTGAACTCTATCAAATTTATCGACCGCCCCTCACCGTTGCATGACAATAACGCCACTCGGCACCACTCCACCTGCCCACCCTCTTTGCTCCGCTGGCAGTTGTTGAGGTTAATGCCACCGCCGACCGCTGATTTACCGGCTCCCAGAACAAATGGGAGCAAGCACCGAGGGGGTTTCAAAGCAACCAGCGTTATTCGATTTCTTCTGCCTCCTCGTTCCAGGCCACCGACCTTTTAGAATAAGCAAATTCTCTCTCACCTCCGGGGCTAAAAGCAGTGCTGATGAAGTCAGCCTTAACGCGCCTTCGGCGAGAGCTTTAAGGAGTGAGACACACTGCGTTTGCCTTTGGGGAGTTACCTATTGCTAAACTAATTGTTAACTTAATTTCCACTGATATTTTTGCTCCACTCGTGACAGGTTTTGGGGGCAGAATTCTCTCCACTCTGTCCTCCCGCAGCAGCGAGTCTCTCCGGGGCTTATCAGGCTGCCACAGACGAGGGGCACTGTGAGGTCTGGAGAAGGTTCTAATCTGTCTCCTCCGCTCTGCAGATACATGCTTCCTCTGTGAATGTGTGTGAGTATGTGGACAGTACAAAAGAGACAGTGGAAGAATTAGAGAAAGCTACAACTTGGTCAGCAAAATCAGTTTTATAACTATAGGCATTCCCTTCTGTCAACTATGTGATTTTTTAGTCATGTGCAGTATTTCCAAAAGGAGGCATTAAAGCTCTCACTGTCTTAACGTGCATTAAAGTCATAGGCATAATTTATGGGGGGGTTAGAGGAGTTACAACCCCCTCCCCCCATAATCAAATCCAGCCAATATAACCCCCCCCCAATAATCATATAATTATAATTAACCCCTTGCACTCTGGTCAATTTCCCTCAAAACGCCTAAAAATAACATACCCAAAGTAAATCAAAAGCTGTTCTTCAACCCTTTGCAGCATCTTCATGGGGTTGGTCTCATTTAAAAGAAAACACTTTGAATTTTTTGGCAAAACAGTCATAATCTCTCTAAGTGCTCCGGCCACTAAGTAACAGTCATCTAAACATACTGAATCTGAAGAAAATAAAGTTTGCCTGGGTGTTTTTTTTAGATACAAATGCTTGCAAATAACACACAGCTGTCAGATACTGGCTGGAAAATGCAACAGAAATGTAGAACCAAGTGTTTTCAAGCTGAGGTCAAAATTTTGTAACAATACCACAGAAAATGAATATATTACACAGCTTTTTTCTCAGGTTGTTCCCAGGCATTTCTGAACTGTGCCAAATTGTGCCAAATGGCACAGTTTGGAAAAACGTCTGTAACTTTTGAATGCTTAAACATAGAAGCTTCATCTTGGGCTCTAATGAAAGGTGACACTCAGGGCTGTGTGTGTGTGTGGGGGGGGGGTTGTTTATTCATTCATGAATGAATGAATGAACAAACAAGCCCCCCCACACACAAAGAAGCATGCCACATAAAAAATGTGTGGCCTTTTTTTACAAGAAAAAATAACCTACAGTGCAATAAAAATTATATTAAAATATCTGCAATGTAGAGGATAATAACCCCCCCCCCCCCCGCTACAGAGGAGCTCGGCGCACAAAAAATGATCCGTCAATGGTCCGTCATGTGGCCATGACGCACCGTTGTAATTACTGATCGGTCAAAAGTCATTTTTATTACTATTTTAATTGATAAAGAATAATTTAGCTTATAACACTTACCTGTCCACAACAGCAGTGTCGTTGGCGAACATCTGTTCCTCATTGTCAGACGAACATGAAGCTGATCTGCTTGTTACGGACTCGTGGTTTTTTACGGACTCGTGATTGCGGTTTTGGCGAATGATTTTTCAAAACAAATAAGAACAGTAGTAATAAAAAAAGACTGGCTAACGCTACTGTTACACACAGGTCTCAATGTGTGTCACCCAGCGGCTTAGACAAAACAGATTTTACGCATGGGATGCACGCGTTTCAATCGTCGAACTTCTCTGCTTCAATTGGCTTGTTGTATTCGCAGTCGTTGGTAGGCAGGTCCTTCTTGCTAGGTTTTCAGTCATTGGTTCTTCAAGGTTTCAGAAACCCAATTCAAGGCTCTTATTAGTCGAATGAGAGGTCAATCAAATCTAAACCAATCAAAACACTCCTTTGGCTTTCTGTTCGCAGCTGTGTCTGTACTGGAAGAACGGAAATGCAGCTTTTTTTTTTTTCAGTGCGCACTGAGAAACACAGTGCGCACTGAGACGCACTAGGACACAGAGACGTGACCGCCCGTGGTATCCCAGAGTGCAAGAGGTTAATAAAAAGTATCTACAACTCAAGCAAGTATGAAGAAGTTGTCGTTTTTTTTTCCATTTGCAAGCAAACAAAAAGAAACATTTCTAATAATCAGACAATGCCCCTCCCCCTGCTGCAGACTTGGTATTGCCCAACCAGTCCTTGCACCTTCTCTGAGTAGGAGTCAGTTGTAAGGGTGGCAGGTGGGGATGCTGGTATGGAATGCATTCAGCTCAGTGAGAGAACATGAAACAAGCTCCACAAGGGCAACAAACCATTTTAAATTGGTTAAACTTAATCAAACAAAAGGACCAAACCCTCTGTCCACAATGAGGTAAATATCATATTTAGCTTGTGAATTGTTGTGTGAAGTTAGCTGGTTGCTAGTTTGCTAATAGGAGTACACCACTGAATAAACATGCTGCCTGGTAGGATTTAGCTGATCTGAGAAATGATTAGCTCTTCTCATGCAAATTTGGTCTTTACATTGTATTAACTAGAAAAGCACTCGGAGAGCGCAGACCTCCGCCAAGCACCACAGTTCCCCCCATACAGTGTTTGTGTGTACGTTTTGAGATTCCTTGACCATGAAAACATGTGACTAGCAATTGGATTCACAATGATAGGATTAGTGTTTCAGTAGTAAAAGCATTACCTCCTTGGCGGAGGTAATAAACTGAAGTGTTGCTGTTTTGTCCATCTCCTCCATCTGCAAAGTGCCAGGCTGCGACCTGTCAAGGCATACCTCATGCCTCCCTTATTGGGGGCTTTCACACCTGTACTGACCTCATGCCTCCCTTATTGGGGGGGTGGGGGCTTTCACACCTGTACTGAGTACTTAAAAACTGTATTTATCGGCAGATGAAAGAAAACTGAAGCAAAAACAAACAAACAAACAAACAAAAACTAAACAAACAGCAACTGCAACATGAACTATTTCAAACATATTTATTCAAATGTACACTTATATGGACACAATCTTGAGCCATAACTTTTTGGTAATGTGAAAATAATAAGCCAAGTAGCACAAAAAAATTGAGCGCTCTTGCTGTCAGGAAACAATGTTGGCACCAAATCACAGAAGTGATCTGCCACCAGTGGGGGTAGATTGTGCTCTGGCACAAAATGACAAAACATCACTTCTGCTAGTGATGCATTGGATTTGGAAGGCATTGGTTCTCTCACTGGCTGAAAATGTTCATCCATCGATCGAATTTGGCTACACAGTTTTTGTGGCCCTGTGTAGCAAAGTGCGACTTCAGGTCGAAAATCCCTGATGCAGTCACTTTTAGCATTAGAGTCACACATATCAGGTGCAGCATTACTGGCGCCGGGATTCCTCTCTGTTCCGGAGCCGCAGGACAAAAGAAGGTGCGATAATGGTTGCCGTGGGTTTTATATTGGGTTTGCGCTCCGCGGGAAAAAAAGAGGATTTGGAAGCTTCCCCGGCAGACAGCTGGTTTTTGCGCAGCCCCTATGGCTGCCCAGTGAATTTCTGCCAAATAATCCCGTGCCGGACAGCTGCCCGTCTCAGCTTCTGCAGCGTAGCGCAAACACAGGCACTCTGGCGGGCCCTGCCCACCTCTGTTTTCCGCGTGCTTTTGTGCCTAAAACTTTGAAGAACGCGGAGTTTGTGTTCGTCAGACACGACGAGCAGCGCCCTCTATTGCCCCTGCACACATGTTGAAAATGGCCGTATCTCACAATGTTAAAGAATCCTTTAAAAAATTCCTGTATCCAGACGGTGATCCGGATCATCTCCAAAATTTAATCAGTTCTTCCTTGTACTATTTCCAACAACGCCTGAAAGTTTCATGGAAATCCGTCCAAAACTTTTTGAGTTATCTTGCTAACCAACAGACAAACAAACAGACAGACAAACGCTGTCAAAAACATAACCTCCTCCTGGCCTTTGGCCTGGGGGAGGTAATCATTCATGAAATGTGATCAGAATGGATTTGTTCATCAGCTGTTAAGAGTGAAATTTATGTGTTTCAGTACTCATCAAAATGTTAGCAGCTCTGAACATTTATCAAGTACAAACAAAATCAACTCCGACCACCGGTCCTTAAATATAAATGTGTGCTTTAAATGGTTTAAATATTGCTTGTCATCCCCACAAAATTCAAGTTAGCCTGAAACTGTTCTGTGTTTATAAAATGTCATGATTTTGTCATGATTTTATCAGGGAGTGAAGGCCAAAAGCTTCCTGAAGCGTTTGGTGGAAAATTGGGCAAAATAACCAAGTCAGAACTGGGTTTGAAACCATCAAACGCAGGTTCATGACAATTATAGACTAAATCACTCTGAAGGCTATTCTTAAATATCCACATTGAAATAAATTGATTATTTTCCTTACAGATCATTTTCAGATCTTCTATCCTCTGTTAAAATACCACAACTGCACGACAAAGGATCTACACAAAAATATAAAAAATAAACACCAAATAGATGAATGAAAGAATAGATGCATTTCATATTCCTAAACTTTTATAAACTTTTTTACATGTGTTAAAATGAGTTCAAAAGCACTACAGTACAGCATCACTGATTTATTTATTTAATTTAATTATTGGGCACATTTCACATTTCACATTTCTAGTTTTCCGTTCCCATTTTATTTAATCACGAGACAGCATTACACAAATTAGGCAGTGACCAAACACTGAGATATTGTATTGAGATATTACATTATCAATGTATAGTGATTTAGCTCCTAGTATGATTCATCACCTTAACACTGTATCTTTTGAGTTTGTTGGTGTTTCAGGGTCCATTTGCAATAAAGGGAGCACTAAAAAAAAAAAAAAATTGATAACTAAAAAGTTGAAATGCTTCTTTCAGCATTTTTTGCAGCATTTGTCACCTCCAGCCTGTTGCTTTTCCTGTCAAGTAGGGGTCTCTGCCTGACAAAAATTAAAAAAAAAAATGTGTCAGGTCAGGCATTAGCTTGCTTGTTACCGGATAACCATGAAAACCGGTACTACCTGTCTCATGGGTCGGGCCGTCGGCGACTCAACCGGCATCCCCGCCCTTCCGAGGGCGTGGAGGGTGAAACAGGGCATCCTGGCAGAACTAAAAACAATATCTGTCACAGGTCTGTGGTGGACCACTCCCAGTTACACAGGGTGAGACTGGACATCCTGGCAGATAACCACATCTGTCACAAGGTCTGTGGTGGACTGTGCCAGTCAGTGCATTGTGACATGCACTACACAAAGAGCAGAGATAAACAAACCTATCATCTGGTCAGTCACTGCAACAGATACTGGAGTCAGTTTGTCTTGGCTTGTCCTTGCCACTGATATTACCTTTATCTGCCAAGAATGTGCTGCTAGTCCAGCAAAAGCTAGCAGTACTCAAATACTTTGCAAGCAGTTTCATGAAATGGTCAATCAGAAAGCAACTCATACCGGCTCGGACACCGCCCGGGCTTACAAGGTCCGCGCTGATCTGTTCACACTCCGACAGGCAGCGAAAAGTAAGCTAGGAGCAGGAAGACAAAAGAAGAGGAAAACAGCAACCTTGTGTGTAGCAGAATGGAATGTATGCACTCTGTTGGACAGAACAACATCACAGCGCCCAGAAAGACAGACTGCGCTTGTGGCCCTGGAAATGAACAGGTACAATGTAGTCATAGCTGCACTTAGTGAAACAAGATTGCCTGGATATGACAGCTTGGAAGATCATGGGTACATCTTCTTTTGGAGTGGGAGATCAACTCAAGAAAGGAGAGAAGCAGGAGTGGGCTTTGCAGTTAGAAAGGAGATAGCAGCAATGCTTGATGAGGAACCCATGCCAATCAACGACAGGATAATGACTATGAGACTCCCACTACAGCGGACGATGTATGCCACACTCATCAGCGTATATGCCCTAACAATGACCAACACAGAGGAGGTGAAGGAAGAGTTCTACAGTGATTTACGTGAGACTATCAAGCGTGTACTGACTGATGACAGGCTGATACTCGTTGGAGATTTTAATGCCAGAGTTGGTTCGGACACCGAGAAATGGAAAGGAGTGCTAGGCAGTCATGGAGTAGGCAAGTGCAATGCTAATGGAGAACTTCTACTTGTACTATGTTCAGAGTACAACCTTGTGATAACCAACACTCTATTTAAGCACAAGGACACACACAAGAAGACATGGATGCACCCAAGATCCAAGCACTGGCACTTATTAGACTACATCATAGTCAGGCAGAGACAGAAGGGATGTATTGGACACCAGAGCAATGAGAGGCGCGGACTGTGGCACTGATCATGTTATGCTGAGATATAGATTAAGGATTTGCAGACGAAAACAGCACTGCAGGATGGGTGCGAAGCCACCACAGAAGCTAAACACTAGTGCACTGAAAGGCCAAAAGAAGCAGGAAGAACTTACACAGGGAATGGATGAAAACTTGAAAGACTGGGACAGCAACAACTCAGAGAATGACATAGAAGAGAAATGGGCAACACTGAAGGATACGGTGTATCAGACTGTGAGTGATGTATTAGGCTACCCTGAGAGGAAACATCAAGATTGGTTTGATGAGCATGATGAACACCTGAAGAAACTACTAGAAGCGAGGAATACAGCTAGGTGTGGGACACATATGCACATATGTACATCAGTTCATGCTTCATATGTATACCACTTTAGGCTTCACATCTTAGATTGAACAAAGGACCGGGTCTCCTTGGAGATAACAGGAGGATGTGAAAGTTTGGGCTTTGGTATGCAAAGAGACGGCCTGGGGGGATTTTCCTGGCCGCCAGAGGCTGGGGGTGGAGGTGTTAAGATCTGAAAGAAGATGCATTGTTACTTGGGATTAAATACAATGTGACTGTGTGCTTTGAAGTCCTGAGGTATTTAAAGGACGAATGTCTGGTTTTCTTCCTCTTTCTGTTTTTGATGATGTTGGAAGATGTGAATAAACCTGACTCGTGAGATAAACTCTGCCTCGTCATTTTCACATTTTCCACACTGGTGATCCTAAGACGTATCATGAGTGAAAGAAATTCCCCCAAGCCAGCCGTGTCAGGAGCTCCCAGCCAAGCGTATGCCGCTACCGTCCAGCTACCGGACTTTTGGCGAGACAACCCGCGCTCCTGGTTCCACTTGGTCGAAGCACAGTTCGCCCTCCGGGGGATAACGGTAGATGACACGAAGTTCTACCATGTGATTGCAAAGCTCGACAACCGCACGGCTCGGCATGTGCAGAGCCTTGTGGAGCAGCCACCGGCTGACGACAAATACGGCGGGTTGAAGGCTGCGCTCATCCAGCGCTTCACTCTCTCAGTCCAGGAGAGAGCGGAGAGGCTCCTGGCTCTGAACGACTTGGGAGATGGCACGCCCGTTGACCTGATGGAGAACATGCTGAGCTTGAGGGACTCAGACGACGACGACTTCATTTTCACCCACATTTTCCTGAGAACCCTACCTTCGGCCACGAGAGCGACCCTGGCCAGTTCACCGTTGTTGGCCCAGCGGGACTTCCGTGCGCTGGCCCAGGAGGCGCACCGGATTCTCAACGCCAGCAAACAGCGCGCGGCCACCGCGGCAGCGACGGAGTTCGGCGCGACGGCCGGAGATGGCGAGGGGCCAGAGACAGCGGTAGCAGACCCACCGACGACAGCGGCGGCGGGGGCCAAGGATCGCGGAGGAGACACCCTCTGTTTCTACCATCGCCGCTTTGCAGAGAAGGCACGCAAATGTATACCACCATGCCAGTTCAAGCGCTCGGGAAACGCCAAGACCGGAGGTCGGTAGCAGCTGCGGCCCTCGGTGAAGAGAACAAGCTGCTCTACTTGACGGATGCGCGTTCGGGGAGGCAATTCCTCGTGGACACAGGCTCCCAAGTGAGTTTCATCACGCCTACCTCCGCTGACAAGCTGGCGGGTCCCAGAGGTCACGGGGCGTCAGCAGCGAACGGCTCGGAGATTAAGACCTTTGGTGAGAGGAACCTGCTTCTGTCCCTACACGGCCGTACATTTGAGTGGACTTTTGTCATAGCTGCAGTGAGTTTCAATATGTTGGGGGCTGATTTTCTGTGCTCACATGGTTGGTTGGTTGGTTGATCTTGCTAACAGGTGCCTGGTTAATGCACTTTCCTTTTATTCTATTCCCTGTGCAGCCCGAGTGACCCCGCCCACAGCACAAGCCAACGTCGCAACGGCAAGCGGTAAGTTCCACACACTGCTCACTCAGTTCCCAGCACTCATGGTTCCCACATTTTCAGCAGCCGTCGATAAACACGGAGTGGAACATTTTATTACTACCACCGGACCACCTGTTTTTGCAAAAGCTCGGCGCTTGGATTCAGCTAAACTGACCATAGCGCGCGAGGAGTTCGCCAACCTGGAAAAGTTGGGCATCATCAGATGTTCGAACAGCCCATGGGCTTCCCCGCTTCACATGGTCCCGAAAGCTGATGGCTCGTGGCGACCTTGCGGAGATTTCCGCAGGTTGAACAACGCCACAGCGCACGACCACTACCCAATCCCGCATATCCAAGATTTTTCCGTTCATTTGGCGGGGGCGCGCATTTTTTCTAAAATAGACTTGGTCCGCGGTTACCATCAAGTCCCAGTGTGCGCTGAGGACATACCCAAAACAGCGGTAATAACTCCGTTTGGCCTATTCGAGTTTTTGCGCATGCCGTTTGGGCTTAAGGGCGCTGCGCAGACGTTCCAACGCATGATGGACGCGGTGTTGCGTGATCTCCCCTTCGTATTCGTCTACCTGGAAGACATCTTAGTAGCCAGCGCGTCCGAAGACGAACACGAAAACCACCTCACGGCAGTTTTCCGGAGGTTGGGAGAGCACGGGTTAATAATCAACCCAGCGAAGTGTCAGTTCGGGGTGACGCAGATTGATTTTTTGGGGCATCGCGTCTCCCCAGAAGAAGCGGTTCCGCTGCCTGACAAAGTGCGCGCGGTAACAAATTTTCTCCAGCCACAAACAGTCAAGGCGTTACAGGAGTTTTTGGGAATGGTGAATTTTTATAACCATTTCCTCCCCCGCGCAGCGCAGCTCATGCAACCATTGTATGCCGCACTAAAAAAACAAAAACCCACAAATAAGATCGAATGGTCTCCGGAGCGAGAGCGAGCATTCTCTGAGGTCAAAACAGCCCTGGCAAACACTGCGTTGTTAGCACATCCAGACCCAACGGCCCGCATAGCGCTCACTACTGACGCGTCAGATGTGGCCATAGGGGCAGTCGTGGAGCAGCATGTAGCCGGGGCTTGGCAGCCGCTCGCCTTTTTCAGCAGGACTTTGCGCGATAGTGAACGAAAATACAGCGCTTTCGACAGGGAGTTGTTAGCTCTCCACTTGGCCATTCGCCACTTCCAGTTCTGGCTGGAGGGACGCCGTTTCACCGCGTTCGTTAACCACAAGCCGCTGACACTCGCGATGGCCAAGTTTTCAGAACCGTGGTCAGGCCGGCAGCAGAGGCAGCTGGCCGCAATCTCAGAGTTTACTACCGATATTCAGCATGTAGCGGGTAAACTGAATGTAGTGGCAGACTGTCTCTTGCGCGCCGTGGCGGCCCCAGTCCGCGTAGGGATAGATTATGCAGCCATGGCCGTGGATCAGGGTAGCGACGTGGATGTGCGCGCGCTCCAGTCTGGACCAACAGGGTTAAGGCTGGAGAACAAGGTGCTACAAGACGGTATACCCCCCCTAATCTGTTATGTCTCCACCGGGCGACCGCGTCCTGTGGTACCAGCCGTGTGGCACCGCAGCGTTTTTGACTCGATTCATTCTCTGGCGCACCCGGGAGTGCGCGTGTCGGTCAAAATGGTGGGAGAGAAATTTGTTTGGCCGAGCCAAACAAATTAGAGAGTGGGCGGCAGCCTGCATGGCTTGTCAACGAGCCAAGGTACACAGACACACGAGAGCCCCCTTGGAGCCGTTCAACATCCCGGCTAAGAGGTTCGATCATGTTCACGTGGACCTCGTAGGCCCCCTTCCACTGTCACAGGGGTGCACGCACCTTCTGACAATGGTAGACCGCACCACGCGCTGGCCAGAAGTGGTCCCACTGTCGTCAACCACAGCCGAGGAGGCCACGCGCGCGTTTTTAACAGCATGGGTAGCGCGCTTTGGAGTCCCGTCGGACATTACGTCCGATAGAGGTCCCCAATTTGTTTCCGAGCTTTGGTCAGCAATGGCCCGCAGCCTGGGGGTAACGATCCACCGCACAACCGTGTACAATCCGCAGGATAATGGGTTATGCGAACGTTTTCATAGGTCATTGAAAGCGGCTCTCAGAGCGTCGCTTACGGATGCAAATTGGGTAGACAGGCTACCGTGGGTTTTATTGGGGTTGCGTTCTGCACCTAAAGAGGATTTAGAAGCCTCCCCGGCTGAGCTAGTTTTTGCGCAGCCACTTCGGCTGCCCGGGGAATTTCTCCCAGATAATCCTGCGCCAGAATGCTCCCCGGCCCAGCGGTTGCAGAGTGGCACGGAATCGGGCACGCTGTCTGGCCCCGTTCACCACAGTTTTCCGCGTGTTTTTGTGTCTAAGGCCTTAAAAAATGCGGAGTTTGTTTTTGTCAGACATGATGCTCATCGCCCTCCATTGCGACCACCTTATGATGGACCATTTAGAGTGCTGGAAACAGGGGGTAAGCATTTTTTGCTAGATTTGGGGGGCAAGAAAGAAAAGATTGGCATAAACAGGCTCAAACCCGCCTTTGTGGTGGCAGACGAGGATGTGCTTGTGGCCAGGGCTCCTCGGCGCGGCAGACCCCCTAGGGGACATTCCCCAGAACACCCACAGCGATTGACTAACAGTTCTCACCCTCAGACAGCAGCTCCTCAGCAGGATGGCGCCGCGGAAGTGGTAAAGCCCGCTTACAGCAGATACGGGAGGAGACTGAGGCCCAAGCAGCAAGTGGACTGATGTGTAATGGTTTATCATGACATGCAGACTGTTATTCCGTTGTTCCATCTTAGACATTTGGGGGGGGGGTCATGTGGGACACATATGCACATATGTACATCACTTCATGCTTCATATGTATACCACTTTAGGCTTCACATCTTAGATTGAACAAAGGACCGGGTCTCCTTGGAGATAACAGGAGGATGTGAAAGTTTGGGCTTTGGTATGCAAAGAGACGGCCTGGGGGGGATTTTCCTGGCCGCCAGAGGCTGGGGTGGAGGTGTTAAGATCTGAAAGAAGATGCATTGCTACTTGGGATTAAATACAATGTGACTGTGTGCTTTGAAGTCCTGAGGTATTTAAAGGACGAATGTCTGGTTTTCTTCCTCTTTCTGTTTTTGATGATGTTGGAAGATGTGAATAAACCTGACTTGTGAGATAAACTCTGCCTCGTCATTTTCACATTTTCCACATAGGCAGGAAAACCTACAGTGTAACACAAGGTCGAAGAAGAAGAAATACTCAAAGGCTCAGAGTGAGCTACAGAAGTACACCAGAGAGATGAAGTCCAACTGGTGGGATGAAAAAGCGGAGAAACTTCAAACTGCAACAGACAGGAAGGACATGAAAACATTCTTCACAGGTTTGAGAGAAATCTACGGCCCTAAACCAAGAGGATTGATCCAACTAAAGGCTATGGATGGTGAAACGGTTTTGCAGGAGAAAGACAAGATCCTGGACAGATTTGCAGACCACTTTGACCAACTACTAAACAACCCTGGAGATCTCAATGAAGGGGCTAAAGAAGCTCTAGTGCAGCGACCAGCTGTATCAAGTCTGGATGAACCACCAAATTTTCATGAACTAATGGCAGCTATCAGGACAACACAGGATGGTAAAGCTCCAGGAAGGGATGCAATTCCAGCAGAAGTGTGGAAATTTGGTGGTTTTCAGCTGACCAACTGCCTGCACAAGCTCATCCAAGAGATATGGGATGCCCAGAAAGTACCTCAAGACTGGAAGACTTGTTTGATTACACTGGTCAACACCAAATTTATTATCTAATTTACAAGATAAGTAAGATAAGTAAATTTACAAGATAAGGCACAAGTATTGTGCCTTTGTTCAAGAAAGGTGACAGGAAGGATTGTGGAAATTACCGAGGTATATCACTACTAGCCACTGTTGGTAAGATCCTCTCACGTGTACTACTTAACAGACTCAGTGAACACATCTTGCAGAATGTACTACCGGAAACCCAGTGCAGCTTTAGAAGTGGAAGAAGCACAATGGACATGATTTTCTGCTTGAAACAGGTTCAAGAAAAGTGTATCGAACAGAACATGCCGCTTTATGTAGTCTTCATAGACTTCAGTAAAGCCTTCGATACTGTTTCGCGACAAGGACTTTGGCAGGTACTCAAGAAATATGGTTGTACAGAGAAGTCTGTCAGCCTGATCGAGGCACTCCATACAGGTATGCAAGCAAACGTGGCAATGAGTGGTTCAGTATCTAAAGACTTTTCAGTAAGCAACGGGGTGAAACAAGGGTGTGTGCTGGCACCTACACTCTTCTCGCTATATCTGGCAGCCATGCTTGAGGTGGCCTTCAAAGACACTTCAGAAGGAGTATACATTCAAACAAGGAAAGAAGCAAACTTGTTCAATGTGGCACAGTTTAAAGCCAAGAGTAAGACATCGATAAAGATAGTAAGAGAAATGCTCTTTGCCGACGACAGTGCTCTAGTTGCACACAGCGTGGAAGATATGCAATCTTTAGTGGAGAAATTTGCAAGAGCAGCTAGCCAATTCAGCCTCCAAATCAACATCAAGAAGACAGAGTGCCTTTATCAACCACCACAGTTCCAATTATCAACATCACTACCAGAAGAGATCAGCATTGGTACAGAGCCACTGGTCAAGTGCAAGACTTTCAAGTACCTAGGGAGTACTGTTTCAGAGAATGCTAGGCTGGAGGATGAACTTTCTCTCAGAATGGGAAGAGTGAGCGCTGTGTTTGGAAACTTGAGGGAGAGACTGTGGAACAATCGACATGTGTCTATCCGTGTGAAATGCAAAGTGTACAGAGCGACAGTACTGGCTACTCTATTGTATGGTGCTGAAACTCGGACTGTCTACAGAGTGCAGGTGAAGAAACTTCACGCGTACATGATGAGACACCTTCGAGCCATAATGAACATCTCATGGAAAGCCAAGATAACCAACATAGAAGTGTTGAAACGAGCTGGTCTACCATCAATGGAGGACATGCTAATACAGATGAACCTGAGATGGCTCGGACATGTTGAAAGGATGGACCACCAGCGTCTCCCTCGGCAGTTACTCTACTCACAGTTATGCGAGGGCAAACGCAATCAGGGTAGACCAAGGCTCAGATTTAAAGACACTGTAAAAAGAAACTTGGAGAAGTTGGACATAGACAGGAGTTCCTGGCAGCAGAAGGCTAAGGACAGAGCTGTGTGGAGGAATCTGATCAGACCTAAATGAAATAGTCATTGTCGCCCATGACAGACTGCTATGATGATGATGATGATGAGGGGTCTCTGCAAAACGCTGCACTGCACCTAGAGAAAGCATATTATAAACTCATTTAAAGCTAGAGCTGTCCTCACTACTAATTTGTGGGGCTCCAAATATTCTCTCCAATCTTTTTTCTCACTTAGTAAACTTCATCAGTGTTTTATGTAGCATTGTGACATTTCTAATGTCACTTTTTCGTGTGTGCAACTTTTTTGTCATAGTTTTACAGCTTTTCTTGTAAACCAGAGACATTTTTTTCTTGTAAATTTGCCTACTTTTTGTATAAAAATGCAGTATTTTCCCTGTGTTGTTTTCCCCCTAAATTCAGTTTCTCACAAAAATGTAGAATTTTTCTTAAATTTGTCATGGAAAATAAACATTTTTCCTTACATATTTGCAAAATAATTTAAATTTCAGATTTTTTTAAATAATTTTTTGACTATCATCAAGTTGCTACTTTTTCTTGTGAATTTATACTATTTTCTCCTAAATTTGTACATTTTTGGGGGTAAATTTTACCTTTATGAGGAGAGGGAGGCAAATACCTGAATCCTAAATTTGAAAACTGAATGCCACTGTAAAAAATTACATGTCTAGATAATGAATCCAGAGTAAGTTTTTAATACCAGGATGATTTTGTCACAAATTTCACAGATTTATTATCATTTAATGAGTGAAACATAACACACTTATGGTGTGCTGTGCTGTGTTCATAATGCCTCTGCAGGAAGGATAACTGTTACTTTTGTCATAGTCTAGATGACTAAATCACACATAGTGTCCTTAGTTCATCTACTTGGTAAAAAAAAAATAGCTGCACAGTGGTAAGCCTCATCCACATTCAGCAGCTACATTAACCTCACTTCTAACTAACTAACTAACTAACTAACTAACTAACTAACTAACTAACCTGGACTTATAGAGTGCTTTTCTAGTCACAAAGACCACACAAAGATCTCCACTTCTGTGGATAGAATGATGATCATGGTATCAAAATAAACTAGATGACCTAATGCACCTGCTGATAGCACTGTTAAGATGCTATTAAGAGGGAAGAAAGGGGAGAAACATTTTACATCTTTCCAAGTTTTTCACGTTGGAAATTCTTGCATGAATTACATCTTCCAAAACTGTAAGTGAAGTACCTCTCTTAAACCATTTGAACATTAATTGAGCTTATTTTATGTCAGGAGCAAGAATGTGAACATGACAGCAGCAGGGATAAAGAGGGAGAGAGGGAGGAGACCAGAGGACAGAGGGAGGAGAGAGATGGCTCAGGTGACCAGAGGGAGAGTGAGGCAGCACAGGAGGCAAAAGTGACCAGGTAACAACAAAAAATGAACTTTGCGCCTTAGAGAACAGACTGCTGACTAGATCGTCATAATAATGTTCTGTTGGACAAACTAATGAATTTTAGAGTTGTCCTGATAAGTGATTGACATTTTCTTTTTGTTCATGTGATTTCCTCACAGAGAGACACAGGGTGAGGGCAGCAGTAAGGCAAATCCATTCTGTTATTACCACTCTGTAGTGATTTAGCTAAGAGTCAGGCTAAGATTAATCCTAGTGACTTGTCTGTCAGTGCAGGGGTCAATACTATGTGAAATCAGTGCTTTTCACATCACTAAAATGTAACCGTGTTTAGTGATGTGGGATGATGGGAGTTGTTGTCCGCTAGTCATTTAAAAAAACCTAAATACTACTCTGTTATTATATGACAGCCGACAACTTTAATTATATGGAAAGTTATCTTTTAAATTGACAAACATCATATGCGTAACTTGTTTCAAAATTTGATCGGGATCAAAAGATAATGTTGCTCTTGCCATTCATTTCAATAGAGAATTTTTTTTTTGATTCAAGGTCCAATATGCAGAAGTAGAGGGGGCGTGGCTTAGGCTCTCTATACAGGCAGCGATCTCAGCCCCCCCCCCCCCCCCCCCCAATGTTTGAAACAAAGTTACACCCTTAATTAAAGTCAAACATTTAAACCTTCATAAAGACCACAGTTGTCAATAACAAGGTCCAGATATGGCCTTTCAGTATATTTTCTCTGGCTCTCTAATAAATTTCTAAGCCCTTACAAGTTGGTACTTTTTTTTTTCTCATATTTTGCAACTTTTTCCCCATCTCTCAAACTTTTAACTTTTATTCTCTCCCATTTTAAATTTGCAACTTTTCACCCCTCATAAATTTGCATCTTTTTCCCATCTTGTGAATCTGTGACCTTTTCTCCCGTCTTTAAATTTGCAACTTTTTTGCACAGTCTTGTAGTCATTCCAATTCAATTTTTGCCTTCAACTCCACTGATATTTAGATGATCACTTTCAATTCCAATGCATGCATATCTTTAAAGATCAATTCCAATTCAGGGTGCTTTCACACTTAAAGGCTTTAGTTCATTTCAATCAAACTCAAATTCGTGTTCTCCGTTTGTGCGGTTCGTTTTGTCTGTTGAGAACACAGTAATCAAACTCAGGTGCACACCAAAAGAACCATACCGAGACCTCCTGAAAGAGGTAGCCTCGATTCGACTCAAATGGCGAACTCTGGTGTAGTCCTGCAGATGAGAAAGGGACCATACTAAAACAGGACCAGCGGCAAACGGTAAAACATTTTATGCCACTGTACATACCTGATGGATCTTTGAAAATATCTGTGGCTTAGCATGTCATGGTTCTGGAGGATTAATGAATGTTAATGTATTATTTTCCATCCGTAGCTGCGCTTCATTTTCAAACTGTACGATTTGCCAAAAGCGGTATATGCACATATATAATAAACAATAACGAGGGCGATGAAAACCCCCTGTAGATTATGCTACGATTTGTATTATTTTCTCCCTAGAAATGCATAAATACACAGTAGTCATCCTACTTCCTGTATTTATCTTTCCTGTTCTCATGGCAAAAAAATCTGACCAATAAGAACAAAGAATGTTCTGATACAAGTCTCGCGGGATTTAACCCTCAAGCGACCGAGTGGGGTCATTTACGACCCCAGCCATATAATTTAATGTGCCGTCTCTTTATTTTTTATCCAAATTTTCTTTCCTAGCATGAATTTGTCAGTCTACTAATCCTACACACTTTCATAGTTTTTTGCAGGGATCAAGGTGTGGCGTAGACATCGCAAACTCTTGTGGGGTCATTTATGACCCTGAAGAGAAGCACTGGTTTTTAAACATTGGTTTTATAAATTTTATTCAAATGTTCCACTTCTAATAGTTAGTTAGTTAATCCCTTCACACCTGAAGGTGTATATGGGCGGCGCCTATCTCCGTTTCTCTGACCCTAGGCCACACAGCTACTGTAAGTAGTGAAAGCTACAGCGGGGGGTCAGTCCTCTGGTAGCTCTGTGTGTAACTTTACTTTCCCCATTCCATTATGCGGAGCACAATGCCTTCTGCTAGAAGGCAGAAAGCACCATTTTTATATGGTCTTTGGTATGACCCGGCCGGGATTTGAACCCCTGCCTCCCGGGTGTGGGGCGGATGCTCTACCAACTGAGCCACCACTCCGGTTTCCACTTCTAATCAGTACTTTATATTGTATTGCAGTGAACCATGGCTAACAGACCTAGGATAGCAAGATTTACATTTGTCTGTTTGTCTGGATTTGTCTGTTTGTTTGTCTGTTTGTTAGCAAGATAACTCAAAAAGTTATGGACGGATTTTCATGAAATTTTCACAGATTGTCAGAAATGGGGTATCCTACAGATGATTAGATTTTGGTGGTGATCCGGATCACCGTCCACAAGAAAACCGCCATTACGCAAAATGCCATAATAGGTATCATGATCATCATCGTAACTACAATAATAGGTATCATCATCATCGTGATGATGATATGATGACTATGATGACTATGATGATGATGATGATGTTCCAAGAGTGAACTGACAAGGACTGTCTAAATAAATGTAATGTTGTTCTTTGTTCTTTTACAGTCTGCGTTTTGGTTATTTCTTGCAATAAAAGTATTATTAGCAAACACATTTTACATTAGATCATTATAAAATATCTGTCTTAAATACAGGGAGTAGTTTTGGTATGATAAACCTCCAACCAGCCATTTATAATAAGGATCCCTGTACAGAGCACAATGGGGTCATAAATGACCCCACTTGGTCATTTCAGTCCGTAAAATAGCTTGGTCGCTTGAGGGTTAATGTGATGCAGTTTGGTCTACTTGAATTTTTGCCTGTGTGAAAGGGGACCGAACCAAGGAGAAACTTGTCAACTGATTTAGACCAAATTAAACGAATTTAGGTGTGAAAGCACCCTCAAACTCCAATTCCTAATCCATCAATTTCAATTCCGAGATTACCGAGTTCTACTGATGGAACTTAGAGCACATTCACATGACCACTGTTTGGTCCAGATCAAAGGAACTCTGGTCCATTTACATGGCTAGTTCAGTTCGTATGGTGCCATGTCATTCGAACTCTGTTGCACACCAAACAAGCGAATTCTGGTCCGCCTGGAAACGGGGGGGTCTCGGTTCACTTGCAAATGAAGTCTGGTGTGCTTCGCTTGCAGTCTGAATACAAACGGACAATCCAGCAGACCAAAGGGCCAAAGTGTCCCTTGTCCTTTGTGTAACCATAGCAACATGTAGTCTGAGAAGAGGAAGTGGCGTTTACTGTAGTGCATTTTGGGTAGAAAATAAAGAATTCTAAATTGTCCTTATGTATAACTGTGAGAGTGAATGGTTGTCTGTTTCTCTGTGTTGGTCCTGCGACGGACTGGCGATCTGTCCAGGGTGTACCCTGCCTCTTGCCCAAAAGATGCTGGGATGGGCTTCAGGCCCCCGCGACCCGGAAAGGATTGAGTGGTAGAAGATGGATGGATGGATAACAACAAAGACAACTGTGCGAATCCGAGATATCCTTTTACCGGAGAAAGCCGAGGAGAAAAATTAAAAAATGTCTCATTTGTGGCAGACAAACAACCCGGCTGAAGGGAACGGATTTCCGTTTTTGGTCCTGGCCAATCGATGAGCCGGATTTTTCTTCTTCGCCGAGATTTTTTCTCCCTGGTCAGTGGTGGTTTCGGCTACAGTGCCCCAAACAAGCAGTTGTTGTAAGTGCGTGACACTGTCGAGGGAGTTTGGTCCACCTGAGTAAAGTGCAGTGTGAATGCAAACCAAACAAAGGTGCAAAAATTCTTGGCATTCCCCGCCCAATCAAACAGAGACCCCCAGACTATCCTGGTGAGAATGCAGCCTCTTGCTATGTGTCCACTGGTCAGGATTTTTCGGAAAGGAATCGGATACCGGAACCTGTGAGGTGCGGAAAAGGGGCATGTAGCATAGTTCTCGGATAGGCGGAGTCAAGCAATGTGGGAGGAAATACTGGAATAGTCATTATTAACCATGAGCAGACTAATAAGTCTGTTTTTAATAGTGCTTGCATATTTGTGCTACAAAAGCCGACTTTGTCGCCACAGGTTTTGGGTTCGCCCAATCCTACAAACCCGCACAATGTATGGCGAATTTGACCGCCTGGTTCGTGAGCTTCGGCTGGATGACCCCATGTTATACTGCTCTCCACGCCTCGTTCCTCTGTATGTTGTTTCTATATGACAGCAAGGACTGGTCATATAGTATCGGGTTGCCTGAAACAGCGGTTATTAATTTCTCCTTCACGTCTTCACAACAGTAGGTAAAGTACATATCTGCTTCTTTTCTCTCTCCCCGCTCCCTTCTCCTCCAGCTGGCAGGTTCACTGAATTGGTCAATGGGTCCATCCGTGAACTGTCTTCAGCTCTCCGCTGCTACCGGACAATATGGTGTCCTTGGTCTCCATATCTTGAAAACAAACCAGCGAAAAGTGTTTCTAACATCACTTCCTGCGAGAAATAGTAGGTTCAGTTAATGAAGCTGTAATTATTTGACATCAAAAACCGCTGATTTAAAGGTTCAGGAAGAGAGTGCTGCCTCCGATTCATGACCATACGGAAAATATCATGACCGATCGTCAAGACTATGCAAATGAGCTGTAGGGGAATCCATGGGAGATTGTGCACACCACTGTCCAGTTTTCACAGGTCCGGACCCAAATGCTTTCTGTTGTGTTTCCAATACACACTGAATAGGAAGCTGAAAAACAACGGAACCAGTGGACACGTACCTTTATTCATAGTGTCATGAGTCTGGGCGCAGTGTTCCCACAGAGCCCAGACTATTATTTATTTCTGAGTATTGTATGTCTGTTGTTATTATTATTTTGCCAGTTTTTGTATATATTTTGGGTTTTGACACTTGTGCCCACCTCTCCTCCAGACACTTCCACCAGCTGCTCACTGTCTGTTTCCCAGCCATCTCAGCTGTGAGCAGTTGTGTAATTAGGTCACCTGCCTGCTCAGCTGCCCACACCTGCTGCTCATTTGTCTGTCTATTATTTAAGCAATGTCAGCTTATTGTTTCTTTACGGCAGTCTTGATGTGATTTGAATGAATCTAACTCTACTGAATTTTCTCCTCATCTCCTCCAGAGCTATTCCGGCTCTGGAGTGCCTTCCTTGTAAGTTACCCTTGTTTGTATTTTTTGTTCCCTGCACTGTTTTGGATTTTCTGTTAATAAATGTCACAACTGCAGTCAGCGTGTGGGTCTGTCTCTCTGCCCCGGAGGGGCCATTCTTGACAGAAGACTGCCATCAGGAATAAGACCCAGCGGCTGCAGTTAGTGCATTCTTGCCCTTTTGTTTTTTCCACTCACCTATTCGTTGGAGCTGTTATGGATGCAGTAGGTGGACAGGGCTACCCAATGCGCCTGGGGTGGGAGTGCTGCCAAGCCCTTATGGAGATAGACGGACCCATTGTGGTATCTGGGACTCATGGAGGCAGTTGCCTGCCGGTGCCCTCAGCTGTTGGAGCACACTGAGGGAGTGGAGAGGATGTCTTTGGTGACGGCGCTGCAACGCGAGAATGGCAGGAAGATGAGGAATTCCCTTGAGAAGCCTGGGTTCGCGCCGAAGGGGAGGCGCTCCTGGGCCTCTGTTGTTTCGACTCCTCACCAGTCTCCGGCACCCGTTCCTGCTCCACCTGCTCCACCAGCTCCATGGCAACAACGTCATCCCGTGCCGGACCACCGGAGGGATCCTCCCGCCTCTCCAGCAGCCATTTCCCAGAAGCCGATGCAGAAGCCTCCCTCAGCAGCTCAGCCTTCCTCTCTTTCTCCTCTGGCTGAATCATCAGCTTCACTCCTCTCTGTAGCTGCTGCTCCCTGCTCCACTTCGGCATCCTCTCCTGCTGCCGAGAGGTCCTCCATTTGTTCCCTGGCTACGTCCATCTCCGTGACAACAGGAGCAGCTCCTCCACAATCTTCAGGGGGGCCAGCATTCACCTTAGCCACAGAGAGAGATGACATTCCACCCGCTGCAGCAGACAACAGCGAACACCGGGAAAACAGGCAAGTTTCATTTCATTTCAATTTATGATGATATGCCTTGCCTGACTCCCGGTGGGTAGGCTCAGAAAATGCAGCCCTCTAAGCTCTCCCCACCCGCTGCAGTAATTAATTGCTCACCAGCCCTCTCCATGTCTTCTCCTATGGCCCCGGAGTGTTCGCCTACCCCGGGATTGAGCCGCCAGATGCGGGAGGAGCCTGTGGCCCTGGAGTACCCAGTTCCAGTGCCAGCCATGAGCTGACCCCCAGCTGCCACGCCGGACGAGCCACCAGTGTGGTACACTTCACCTGGGGGCACCAAGACTGCATCTACCATTATGCCTGCTGTGGAGGCCACCACAGCATAGTTAGCAACAGAGCTGGACCTCCAAAAGACTGGGCCCGAGACGTCGTCGTCGTCTGGATCGACGGAGTCCTGGACAGTGGTGGAGCTCAAGCTCAGGCAAGTGCTCGCCTTTGTTTTTCTCTTATTTGTTCTGGCGAGATCTTGCCTGGCTCTTGGTGAGGAGAGTCAGGTGCAGCCATCAACTGCACCTGAGTTCACCTCGCCGGGCTCTGCCGCTGCCGGTAACCCTATCTCTTCGTCTGTATCATCTGAGCTTTCTCCCAGGGTCACCGAGGAGGTTCCAGCACAGCCAGATGTCTCCGTGGGTCCAGGCTCGTCGCCCGAGGCCGCCATGGCTCCAGTTTCACCCCCAGTGGAGGTCATCACAGGTGCTCCGTCCCAGCCCAGGACCACCGTGGGTGCAGCTTCCCCTCAGCCCGAGGCCGTCGTCTGGGTTCCTCCTCCTCGGTCCAAGTCTCCGTGGGTGCGTGTCCCCATCGGGGACCCTCGTGGGTGCAACATCGGCCCAGCCCGGAGTCACCACGGGTGCTGCCATGCTCCTGCCCCGAGCCACCACGGGTGCTGCCATGCTCCAGCCCAGAGCCACCACGGATGCAACTGTTTCTCAGCCCAGGACCACCGAGGGCGTCAAGGCCTCCCCTCCTCTGCCTGACACGTCATGGTTCCCCCTCCACTGCCAGATGCCATTGTGGATTCTCCCCGCACCAGACACCATCATGGTCCCACCACTTCTTTCCCTCATCGGGCCTCCCCGTGGGGGAGCCACCTCCTGGACCACTGGTCGTGGTGGCTGAAGAACTCTGGCCGGCCACCCGATAGACTGAGCCGCTGGGTTGGATGGCCCATATTCTCCGGCAGGCCACTCAACTCATACCACCTTGCCGTCTCTCTGGCCTGGGACTTCAGCCGGCCACCCGAACAGCTGGGTTCTTTGGCCTAGGGGCCCGGGGTCTGGCGTAGCATGTGTGCGGGTCCTATGTGGCCTCCATATTTTTGCTCCCCCAACCCCTTTCCCCCACCTCCCACCCAGGGTGGTTTTTCACTGTACCTTTTTCTCTTGGGTGGACGGGGGGGGGGGGGGGGATGGGGTCTTTTTGGGTGTTACCTGGGGGTGTCTGGAATCCACTCCTTAAAGGGGGGGCTGTGTCATGAGTCTGGGCGCAGTGTTCCCACAGAGCCCAGACTCTTAATTTATTTCTGAGTACTGTATGTCTGTTATTATTTTGCCAGTTTTTGTATATATTTTGGGTTTTGACACTTGTGCCCTCCTCTTCTCCAGACAATCCCACCAGCTGCTCACTGTTTCCCAGCCATCTCAGCTGTGAGCAGTTGTGTAATCAGGTCACCTGTCTGCTCAGCCACCCACACCTGCTGCTCATTTGTCTATTATTTAAGCACTGTCAGCTTATTGTTTCTCTGCGGCAGTCTTGATATGATTTGAATGAATCTAACTCTATTGACTTTTCTCCTCATCTCCTCCAGAGGTATTCCAGCTCTGGAGTGCCTTCCTTGTAAGTTACCCTTGTTTGTATTTTTTGTTCCCTGCACTGTTTTGGATTTTCTGTTAATAAATGTCACAACTTCAGTCAGCGCATGGGTCTGTCTCTCTGCCCCGGAGGGGCCATTCTTGACACACAATTACTACAGATCAACTCTCTTGACATCTGAGAATTGTAAGAAGTGATGAACTGGTCATAAGATGTGCTCAAATTTTCAAAGGGTGACAGGCTAGTGGAAGGACCCCTGGATTCATGTGACAACAATCCCGCAAAATAAAGACAAAGGCAAACCAAACAGTTGCCAAACAGTCACACCTTGAAAGTGTGACTGCTTTCACCTTTGAAGTTCACCTAGCTAATCCAAGCAAAACTGTGGGACTAGTCTCACAAGAATTTTTATTAAATAGAATGCATCTTGTAGGGATCTTTGCCACCAACTAGGTTCAGTTTCTTAGCATATCACCCCCTTCTCATAACACCCTAGCAGCCTAAAGTAGTGTGTTTCCATAAAGACTTTTTCACAATATATCTTGTTTTCTAGCTTTTCAGAGTTTTTATCCAGGCATTGTATTCAGCCAATTGTGCTTATTGATGGGTGTTGCTATGACATTGGTCGCATGACTGCAAAGGGTCTAGACATCTTTCAACATCACACACGTGCACCAGCAAGCAACAAGACACAGACATCACTGGAACTGAAAATCAAATTGATCAATTCCACTTGCGCAGACGGCTCAATTCCAATTCTGACATTTTAAAAACCTTCAATTCCAATTCCAGTTCTGCTCATTTGGCTTTGATCCCAACTCTAACTCCACCCCCAAATTACTCCAACCCTGCAGTCTTGCAAATTTGCAACATAATACCCATACTAAATTCTTAAAATAGATCTATTGTGCTTATTACCATCTTCATATGCTTATTATTGGACTCTTGGTTATCTTCTGCAGAGGGAAACAAACCATTTTAGCTCCCTTTCATACAGGCCAAAGTTCAGGTGCTTTTTGGTTGCGGTAAAGAGCACACACCTGAAGTGACATCATCACTGCTCCCAAATTTTGTAACCTGGTGGGCGAAGCACAGTGGGCTGGAGGCAAAGTGTGCAAAGCAGCAGGATGAACTACCGGTAAAAGCATTTCTGTGATGAATCACAGCAGGCAGCACAGGAATTCCCTGATGGTGCTGGGGGAGATTACTGTAATAGATGGCAAAGAGGAGGCACTACAGAACACTTTCAACAATCCCTTTGTTCCTTTTCTAGAGTTCCATTCCTTCAGCAAAGGTTAAGCTAAGATTTTTTTTTTCCTCCAAGCAAAAACACCTAAAGTTTATGAGACGACAGCAACAAAGTTATGAATAACTGGGTTAAAGCCACAGTTTAAAGACACCTTCAGCATCATGTTGTCTATGTATAACTAGACAATTATTGGGGGAACAACACTGCCATACTTGGCCCTTACAATGATGCATCTATTAAAAAAAATGCCACATATCAATCTTCTATTAAACTTTATATATATAAAAGTTGAAAACTTTTGGGTATCAAGTAACCAATAAAGTTTTCAGTCCACTAAATAGTGCAAAGCAAGTAGCATTGACAGGCGAAGTCATAGCTTGTCTCGTGTTGGGCATCCTATTTGTAAAATAAGTTGCTGTACAGTTTTCTGTTAAAGCCTCAAAGCATAATGTGTGCTTCCGACTCTGCATATGCCAGGAAGAAGGCAGCGAAATCCACATAAGCTAAAGCAGAAATGGTGCTCAGGGAAATGACAATGCACACAAAAAGACCTCTCCTCACTCTCTTTGCTGTAAATGTTAGGATTGCTGACAACAAAATAGACAGACCGAGGTTTGATTTATCATCCCCATCAGCCATTTGGAATAACCTTGCAGCCTTAACAGAATTGCGGCTTTATTCGGGAGTCCCGAACGCAACTATATAGCTAGATAGCAGGCTGCTCAACCCACCAATGCTACTTGGACAGGGAGCGTGTATGTGCACAAAGCAACAGATAATTACATTGCTCGTGTGTGTGTGTGAAAGAACAAAAAAAGTACTCTTTTCTATATTATGCTCATTGTAGTTCCAAGGAAGAGTTAAGTGCTGGTACAGTTGTGTGAATATTTGTCTCAGAGGAGCAAAATAACTGTTAAATAAGCCCTCATCTTTTGTCACTCACTGCTGTTAACTAATAAATTGTGCACTCTCTTCTTAACCTTTCTTGTGCACTGCCCATTGCTTTGGATGATTGACCCCAGGTATTTAAACTCATCTACCTTCACTACCTCTCCTCTTTGCATCTTTGCCATTACACCTGCCTCCCTCTCATTCACACATGTATTTTGTCTTGCTTCTACTGACTTTCATTTTTCTTCTCTTCAATACATACCGCTACCTTTCCAGGTTGTCTTCCACCTGCTTTCTACCCTCGCTACCAATCACAAAGCTGTCCGTGAACATCGTAGTCCACAAAGAATCCTGCCTGATCTCGTCTGTCAGCCTGTCAATCACCATGTCAAACAAGAAGGGGCTCAGAGCCAATCCCTGATTGAATCCACCTGTTACTCCTACTGCACACCTTACCACCGTCTCACTGTTCTCAAACGTGTTCTGCACCATCCTCACATACTTCTCTGCCACTACTGACTTCCTCATAACAATTCCACAATTCCTCTCGGCACTGAAAAGCATCACAGGTCAACTCCTTGGACTCCAGCTGCCTCTTAGCCTCAAATTTAATGTACTTTTTCTACTTTATTTACTTCTTATTGTTTGCTTTACTTTTTAAAAAAAATCATTTTCCATCTTTAGTTTCTTCCATCTATCTAACTCCTGCTTGCTTTGCTTCAGTTTGTTTACAAAAGATTACACATGAATCTTGGCCAAATTGTCATCACTCAGTCCACAGTAAAACTCTGGGCTTTACATCATCATGACATAATGATAAGAGATTTTGCAGTGCTGTCTATATTCTCTTTGTTTACAAATCTAACAATTCTGATTTGTAGATCACAAGTTTAGATTAGAAAAAGCTGAACCACTCCCTGTCACTTTTATGTATCTGTTTCCCTACATCTTCATTTCCCTCTGAAGAGTTTATTGTGGGTTTACAATACGGAATCAGTAGAGTGTTCCTTTGTTACTTTCCCGTGGAGTCACCAGTCAATCAGTTTCACAGGACGAGGAGGTGGTCGCCATGGTTTAAAGACTCCTCATTTCCTGTATTTCTTCGCCAAGGCCTCATATTCTGCACTGAAACTGAGCCCACAGCAACTCTCAATTATTCCACAGAGCCTCTTCATTTTCGTCCCTTATGACGCCATTAATAAAGGATGCTTTACAGAATGACTGAATAGGTCTGGCACAGTATGTCATTACCACTTAATTAATTACATGTCAATCCCACCTTGTGATGATTAAAAAGGATATCATTCTGTGTTTCACTCTCTCATTTGGAAATGACAGTCCGCCATTCATTTTTTTCTCAATAACACTAATTCTGATGAATCCCCCAAAGGACTGAAGTAGAGACATGATTAATAGTGTGCATGACTGAAACATGTAAAATTAGAGAGGGAGAGCAGTATGGAGTCAGGATTAGGTTTAGAATTAAAAAAAACATGGTTGACTGTAAAATTGTAGTATATGATCTATAATAATGCATTACATAACAACTGTGGTTACAAAGTATAGCACTACTTCTCTGAGTGCAACTGAAGAATTTCCTTTTCAAGCAGAAATTCTGTTTTCACGTCTCAATTAAGCTCTGGCATTTCTCTTCTATTGTTTTTTGGGGGGAGGACTAATAATTTTCTCTCAATAAAACAAATCACTTTCTGAAGATGTATCAAATTAAAAGCCCCATGGCAACATGGGGTGCCATTACAAAAATGGCAAATTCAATTGGAAGAATAGTAATTCCACTAGAAAGGAAGGATAAAAACAACTCGAAGCAGGAATGAGTTTTACATGATTGTACTGTCAAAATGAACGGTGTCACACTGTGTGAATTCATTAGAAAACTGGCACCAACTGAACAATTATAACACAACACATAAATGTTGATAAAATTACAATAAGAAAAGAACAAAAAAAAAGCATTGGTCTTAGATGGAAATAAAAATCACATCTCATGTAAAGACAATCATTGAATAGTCAACTACTGTATATATGCAGTAGGAGTAATTATCAATGCATTTATGTAGTTTTTCCACTATCACAGGCATACATTTCAAAAATAATTCAGTGATACTGTATGTTGAAATATGACATTTTTAGCCTTTGTATATTGAGATGAGATTCAACTTTATTGTCATTACACATGTATGAATACAAGGTAACGAAACGTGACTTGGCATTTGGGCACGCTCTGCAGAGCGCATCCAAGGCCGGGGCAGCCGCTAGGCGCCAGTCATATTGTGGCAATGTCTGGATATTTAAGCAATATTACACGGCAGGGACTGTAGTATCAAAGAATATAGTAACTGCGGTCATTCATCGACGCAATACCGCACACCCTCTCATGTAATTTTGGTTTGATACAACAGTTTCACAAGCACAATTTATTAAATGACAGCTATAGAGGACAAAATATGATTTGTTTGTGTAACCAGGAAAATAGTTCTAAATGTACCTAGTTAACTGTTGCTACGCACCACAATGAGCATAATACAGAAAAGAATAGGAATACTGTCATTTCACACACATGCAAACAAATTGTCCAGGGTAGAAGTCAGTGTTTATAATCCATACTGGTTCACCTGTTGAGTAGAGTTTGTGGTCAGTGTGACATCACACCAATGGCTAGTTAGTGTGCTAGCAATTTGTCTTCAGGACACTTCGCTTGCTTTTTCTTGGCATTTTCATATGAAATAGAGTCCATCTCCACAAAGGTATTGTGGTTTGCTAATCAAGACAATAAATTCAACTCTAGCACTGCCTATTTTTTTAAACAGGTGTGAAATATCTTGTGGCTGTTTACAAGGGTAGGACTTCCCGCTTGTGGAAGTATGATTTCTTTTCTAACAGTGCCTCCTTGTGAAAATTAAGGTATCCAACACAGTATTACAATTCTCAAATAGTATAAGAAGCCACTGAAAGAGTCAACAGAGTTAATGGTAAATAATGGATAGTAATTAAGGGTTACTAGAACACCTCTGAAGCAGAGTGATACATATCCAGTGAAACATTGGAGTGTGATTATCGAGGAATATAGTAACTCCTGGAATCCCTATTGTCCAATCAAAATGCTCGGTCGGAACTAACTGTTGTATAAACTCAAATATTCCCACATGTACTGTATGTGTCAGTTGTCAGATTTTCCTGACTGTAGTAAAGAAAGTGTTTTTCTTGTTTTTTTTTTTTTTGTTTTTTTTTTCCTATTGAATTCATGGTGCAAGCTTTTGTTCTGTTTAATGTCAATTTGTTTCTCATGGAGTACCAGCTGGATTTTTACGGTGACTCAGACTGTTTGTTGCCTTTTGGCTGCTCCCCACATGGCTGTTTGCAGCACTGACTGCCAATCTGTGCATGACCTTAGCCTTGGAGTTAAGATTTGGATTCTGGACTTCTAGACTGACTCTGCTCTGTCACTGATTTATTTGTGAGTGACTGTGCATTAAACAGTTCCATTTCGATACTTGCTGGAGCAGTAAGTCTTTGTACTGGCCGGAGTAGGCTAAAGTCCACTCCACGTTTTCCACCCTGCACTCTCGAAGATGTTGCCGTGGAAATGCCCAAGCTACTAGTCCAAGAGGAGACAACACTCTGATGAAGTGATTGAGACGTGACCATTCGAGTGGCTGACCAGAAAGCCAGGATGGCGTTACCTGTCTGGGAGTGAACAAACTTTCTTCGGGAGCTACGATGAACCTATCCTGGTCGGCGGAGAATTCCAAGTCTTTTGATAAGTGCGATGCATGGTGGAGTGGAAAAGTTGTTAAGGCTCATCAGCTGGTTGAAAGAATAGGTCAGCATGTTTATGCCAATGCTAGAAAGTTAGCCACTTGCTAGCTCTGTAGCCAGGGGGTTCTGAGGACTAGCCAGGTAGCATCAGCGACAAACCAGTCCAGTCAGCCCAGGTGAAGCATCTCAGTCACGGCAGCCTCAGACAGTAGATCCTACCTGACCGCCCAGATGGATACCAAACAGCAGCCACAGCAAACCGAAAGCAATGGCCCAGGAGGTTTCCTCACAGCTACGAGCAAACCCAGAGAGTCCACTAGCAGTGCAGCAGCAACAGGTAATTTTTTTTGCCAGACTCCGTGTTCACAAAACAAGTTATATTTAATAAAGTGGAATGACAGGAAATAAGCACTGAACACGCTTGGTGAAATTCATTTAATATTTAGTAGAAAAGCCTTTGTTGGTAATAACAGCTTCCAGACGCCTCCTGTATGGAGAAACTAGGCACAGACATTGCTCAGGAGTGATTTTAGCCCATTCTGCCACACGAACTGTCTTCAAATCTTGAAGGCTCCGTGGGTGTCTTCTATGAACTCTGATCTTTAGTTTGTTCCATAGATTTTCAATTGGACTTAGGTCCAATTGATTTACTGGGCCATTCTAGCAGCTTCATTTTCCTTCTCTGGAGACAGTTGAGAGTTTCCTTGGCTGTGTGTTTGGGATCATTGTCTTACTGAAATGTCCACCCTCATTTCATCGTCAGCATCTTGGCAGATGGCAACAGATTCTTATTAAGGATGTCTCTGTACATTTGTCCATTCATCTTTCCTTCACTCATATGAAGTCTGCCTGCACCATGTGCTGAAAAAACACCCCCACACCATGATGGGATGTGCAGTGCCATTTCTCCCCCCGAACATGCTGTGTGTCGTGGCATGCAAAAAGTTCAATTTTGGTCTCATCTGACCATACTATATTCTCCCAGTATTTTACTGGCTTGCCCAAATGTTGTGCAGCAAACTTTAAATGAGCTTCAACATACTTTCTCTTCAGTAATGGAGTTTTGCGAGGTGAGAGGCCACAGAGCCCATGTCGGTTGAGTGCATTGTTGTCTTCTTTGAAACAGCAGTACCTGCTAACTCCAGGTGTTTCTGGAGCTCACCACAAGTGCTTTGGCTCTTGGATAACTCTTCTGATAATTCTTTTGAATCCTCTGTCAGAAATCTTGTGAGGTGCTCCTGGTCATGGCCCGTTTATGGTAAAATGATGTTCTTTCCACTTCCGAATGATGGCTCCAACAGTGCTCAATAGAACATTCAGCAGTTTAGAAATGTGCCTTGTAACCAATGCCATCATTATGTTTTGCAACAATAAGGTTGCGATGGTCTAGAGAGAGCTCTTTGCTTCTAGGCATCATGAGTTCTTTATGGTGTGACAATCTGATATTCACAGACCTTTGTAAAGGCTATAAGTCAAGACTTAACCAGCTGAAATTAATTTGCACTGATGGGGGATGGGATAGCTTTCTAAATTTTGATGGATTTCACTGGGTTCTTGGCTTTCTATGCCTTTTTGCACCTCTTTTTCTTCATGTGTTCACTACTTATTCCCTGTGTCATTCCACTTTATTAAATATAACTTGTTTTGTTAACACAGTTGTCTTAATTTCTTTGTCTGTATGGATCACTTGGGTTGTTACTGATATCTGCTGAAAATCTCAGGTCAATGGCTCCATCAGAAATATGTTTAATGAGAAAAATGTTGATGTGTTCAATACTTATTTTTCTCACTGTATATTTACATATTGCCGGGTAATTTAACTAACTGTAATGCTGTTAATACCATCTAACTGCATTGCTCCTGCACTGTGTATATAACTGTGTACATATGTATATTTACTGCTTTGGCTAACCAATTTTTATCTTATTTACTATTGCTCTGACTGCTGTTATCCCTTCGCTGCTGCAATCCTGTAATTTCCCCATTGTGGGACTAATAAAGGCTTATCTTATCTTATATACATATCAGACTTCTAATGAAAACTGAAAACAACCCTTCCGCTGTCTGATGGTGGCTCCCTGGCTTTTGTTTTGCATCATGTTTGGATCGCTGGTCCGTGGAGTGAGGTGGTGCAGTGTGCCGTGGAGCAGGAAGGGACCCTGACTATCAAAGGCAGAATGTGTGCGCCCTTTCCAGGCTGTGGCCCTCTGGTTGCCAGTGGCAGTCGCGACTGTTTTCTTCCCTCTTCTGGGTGGGGAGCGTGGTGTGGTTTCTTGTGCTTGCCTGCCTCCACTGAGCATTTTGCCCTGGTTTGACAGGGCCTCCTCTCCACCGTCACCAAGTGCTTGCTCACAGGGGATCACCTGATCATTGGGGTCTTTCTGCAATTGTGGGGTTTTTCCCTACAGTTTGACAGCGCTATGAGATGACTGTTGCTGTGAAATGGTGCTATATAAATAAAGTTGAATTGAATTAAAGGTACAATGTGTAAAATTTTGGGGTAATCTGAATTCTAAACTTTAACGCAGTATGAAATCTTAACGCTGTTTTTTCATTAATATATAATCATTCATGAGTAAAAGTTTTGCATTTTCTGTACCTAAAGATAAGTTTTTACACAAAGAAAGAGGGTCCCTCTCCATGTAGGTGGCCATCTTGGATTACTGTAATGTCTTTGAAAGTTTTTTATATCTGACTTCAGTTACACAAATGTCTTCTGCAGGTTCTCCTATATGCTTTGGAAAATGGTGATGGCTGATAAAATGTGAATTGGTTGTATTTTGAAAGCCAGCTGCTAGATTGTGCTGAATATTACACACTACACCAACCGATACAATTATTCTACCAAGCTTAGAAGTAAATACATTGAATTGCACCATTTTTCCCACATCTGTGACACAGTACACCTGTCCTCTTCTAATTTCTACTATGTTGCCGCATCATGCAGCCAACCCACGCTCCGCTACACCTGCCTGTCTACACGTCTGTACATATGCATGAGCGCCTGCCTTTTTGGCATATGTGTGAATGATTTGATATGCATTTACACGTCTGCATGTGTTTTTCCCATCAAATGTTGGCTTCAGATCCTCCACCATCCACCGAACGGGAGTGCTGATTCATTACGGCTTCATGACCGAGGCTGCCGGAAGAAAGGAGAGACGCCGGCCGCTGATGCTGGAGAGAGGTGAGAAAGAAGGAAAAACAAATAGCCCTGATAGAAACTGGTGCGTGTGATGGAAGGGTAAGCGGTAAATGATGAGCAAGAGAAAACAGGAAAACAGTGATAAAGAGCGAAGAGAGACGTGAGAATGTAAAGAAAGGCAGCAACAGATTGAAGCAAGAAACAAACAAAAAAAAAAAAGTGCCTGCAAGTACTCTCTCCCTGAATTGATTCTGACTGTTGGCCTGGGCGCCTGATGGATATCTGAGTCTTTTATTGGAATTTACATGCCAGACACAACTGTCACCCCCCACCCATCCCCAGCACACGGAATAACCCCAACCTGCTTTGAGTGATAAGCCCGATGAGAAAGCTCTGGCGTATTTAGCCCAAACAATAGCGCTTCGAAAGTCTTTCCAAGGCCCGAAGAAGGATGCTTTGTTTATATGAGAGGGAGTATCATTTCAACAGTTGATTAATGGCGGGGAGGGTATCGTCAGCTGCCATCGCGCCGTGGGGGCATGCCAAGTCCAAATTGGATGAGTGCAAGGGAAGAAGGCAAGGTGCTCAATCGCTAGATGGAGCGGAACTATTGCATCAAGATGTTTTGGGGGGTTTTTTCTCCAGCACAGCAGTTGCTTTAGCAGGGCCTGTGCACATCTGCCTACAGTGGTTCAGGACGGGAAATTTCTCCACTCCACACATCAATAAGAGTAAACAGACAACATTACTTCATAATCTGAGCTTCCAAATTGAATATGACCTGAATATAAAACACTCATAAATATTTCACATGTCGAGGGAGAATGGGGGGGGGGTTATCTGTTGAAAGCTAAAACAAACACAGCTCCTTGTTTATTGCATGCCTTTCTTGCCTTTACCTTCATGTTTCTTCTAGAATGTGACTACGGTGCACCTTCCTCTCATCCAATCCGCTCACGTGTCTGTGTCCCAGCAGAGGCGCTGCTAAGTTCAGCCTTCACAGGAGTTTGGGACAACAGTCTGGCAGCATGGAATAAGCATTCTCAACCAGTTGCAGAGCCTTTTCAGGTTTATTTAGATCAGGGGTCTGCAAACTGCGGCTCTAGGGCCACATGTGGCTCTTTTGCCCATAGATATTGGCTCCCTGAGGCTTTGAGAAAAAACCCCTCATATTTCCAAGAAAAGAAGCAATAAATTTGCAAGAAAAAAGATTGCAGATTCATGGGAAAATATCCTGAAAAGCAGAAAATGAGAAAATCTGACAACTTATCCACCTTATTCCTGAGGGTGCTGCTGTAGAAATGATTATGAGTGCAACTTCCGGTTTCGGCTTAAGTAGTGTTAAATCAGTTGGCAAGAGTGGAGTAGTGGGGCATTTAAAATAGCATTTTTAAAAGTGTTTTAATGTATAGTCCACATACCTGTTTTGCTGTCAAGTGGCAGATAATTTCAGCACTTGTAGTTTTTGTATTTTTGAATATTTTTGCGTAGTTCTGGTTCTTGCTGCTGTTCGTGGTGTGAGGCTCCTAAACCTCACCTAAATCTGTGGCTTCAACAACAATACATAGATCATGCACTGAAAACTAAAAAGGACTGTTGGTGTGATCAGTGGTACAGACACAGGACAGACACAACAGCCCCAGGTATGTTTTCACTTGTATGAATGTCACAGATCTGACGTTTATATATGTCACCAGATGCAAGGCTGAACGAAGTAAAATAATAAATAAAAAAATAGTAACAGTTTGCTTCCTAAGGCTTAATGATTTAAGAAAAAGATCAAATAGGTGGGTTTTTTTTTTTTTGCATTCATTGCACTGCATTGGAATGATGTGGACTTGATACAGCAGCTTCAGCATGCATTAATTTTTAAATTATCACAAAATACAGACCAATAAAATTTTGAACAATTGTCAGAAAATGTCTGTACGTGTAAAATTAAATAACAAGCATTCAGGGCATGACAGCAGCATGAGCATTTTAATTTTGGGGTAAAACAAACAGCTGCAGCCGTCTGTATTTACCGCGATATTAAAACACCCAAGCACTGTGTTGTGGTTCTTTGTGGCTCTGACTAGATTCTACATCTGCTCTAAGGTAAACCTGATTATGTCCAGCATCTTTTAACAAAATGCAATCGACTTCATTGCAGTGGAAACATTGATATATCTCAGCTTTTATTTGTTTACAGCGTTAGCATTTTAGCAGCGGAGCTAACTAACGGAGCTACTGTCTGTGGGGCCACTTTTTAAGGTCTTCTTCTCATCCCTCCATAGTGGTGGGAAGTGGTATGATTATATTACTCTTTTTGAGGTGCAAAAGGCCATGTTCCAAAATTTTTGATGCCAAAGTCATTGTTTTTTAACAAGGAAAAGTGTCCCGTTTCAGTGACAACCCCACGTTCTAAACTAGTACCGGAAGTTGCGCCCATAATTCATTCACGCAAAGCATCATGGGGGCTGGGAATGAGGTCAATACAAAAAAAAAAATCTCACAAATTTAGTGAAATTTTTTTTAAAATTTTCTGCACAACACATCTATCTATAAATGCACTGAATCGCTCTGTGTGTGTATGTGTGTGTGTGTCTGTTTCACACATATCTCTTGAACTGTTTGTCACACTGACCTCAGGTTTTATACGTGTTTTGATGAGGTTATGAGGGTGTGTATCTCCGAGTATGGAGTTGCCCAGTCAAAATAGGTCATTTTTATCAATAAAAGTTTAGTCATCGCTCTCTCTTCATGCTCTGGCTACTAGAGGTGTGGGCAGGGTTTTACACTGACTCTGTACTGATTGCATAATATGCGACATCACGGCATCAGTAACCACAGCACACCATGAGCAAAACAAGGAAGCGAAAAGTGACAATTCTGACTTGAAAAATACTGAAGATTTAATGCTTAAAAAATTATACCATAAAGTTGCCGTGATTGCGTAGGTCTAAAGGAGGCCTATTCAATTAGCGGCCCGTGGGCCACATGCGGCCCAGAAGCATCCTCCGAGTGGCCCATGGGCCCAGGCCATGCCAAGGAAATATAAATTTAAGAAAAAAAATATGAAGGAATGATGGTCCGCAAGCGTGCACATGAACAATGCACATGACAGTCATCCGCGCAGAACTCAGAAGCACCCTGCCCGCGTGACAGTTCCAGTCAGAGGCAGAGCAAACCTTCCAGGCAGAGTGTCTTGCTAGCATCATTGTCCGAGAGAAGCATGAGCTTATTAAAGTACTTTAAACGCATAAAAAAAATCAGAAGAGGTACAGTATGTAAGCAGCAAAGGTATTTATCGTGGTTTTAACCCACTGGTAACGGGAACAATAAGAGTCGCTGAGCTTACAGGCGTGATTAGGCTTCATATGCAGGGAACAGCAAGAGTGACTGAATCACTGAGGATTTACTTCACCAGCCACTACAATAATTTATGTTCATTATTATGTACCTGGCAAGTTAAGATGATCAAAATTCACAAAGTCAGTGACTTTAATCTGTCAGCAGCCTTCAGACAAACTAAAACCTGCCAACATTTGGATTTCAAAATAAGGGAGGTTTTTCCTGCTGTCTGGTTGTTGAGGAAAATTCTAAAAAAGTATAAATATGTTGAAATATTTTAACAGAAATAACTGCATCTTTGGTAATTTAAGTTAATTTCATTAAATGTAATTTTATAATTTTTTTTCTTTTAAATCAGAGTTAAATTATTGTTCTGTTCTGGCTCTGCAAAATTATGGTCAAAAATGTAAACTGTATAAGAAACAAAAGTCAAATTTTTACCACAATCCATTTCAAATTTATAAAAAAAACCCCCACTAATTTTATTAAAAAATAGACAAAAACTAGCCATAAAAAAATCCACAAATGTATAATAAAGTTTCAAATGTACAAGAAAAGTCAATTTTACAAGAGAAAATTACAAGTTTGAGGAAAATTGTTTCAAATTTAGATAAATTTACAGAGAAAAATAGAAAACTATAAGAAAATTGTTATAAATTTTGAAGAAAAATCCCAAACCTTGAAGACTGAAGTCATTACTCAAGTTTTTAAGTGGGTGTTTTTTGCATCCTTAACTCTACTTTAAATTTCTGGTTGACTGATATGTGTGTTTAATGGAATGCGTAGTTATAAAAAGAGGTTCCTACTCACACATATGGTGATTTAAAACAAAACAAACCACAACAGCGGATACACAATGTTTGTTAAAGTTATCAATCTTTTCTTGGGGGTTTGTGCACTGAAGTGTTTGACACTTCATTTTTTATTCAGCTAAATGCACTTTGTGATGTACCAAGGTCAGTTATGACCAGGATGTAGTATATTTTATTTCAAAAGGGAAACAAATGTTAATGCTACTAACAGTGCACATTGAGTTTTTATGCACTTTGAAATATGCCTGAATAAGATGTGACCAAAATGGTTATTTACAGAATTTTACTTTTTTCCTCCCATTCTATTCATTTGTTGTTCAAGAGGAAAAATATTTCTACTACGTCAAGTTCTGCTCAACCCCAGCACTGTCATTGTGTTTTAATGCACTTTTGATGTGCCTTTGTCATGTGCCAAGCACACATTTAAAACCAAGACAATGAATAATTCATTCATTCATCTTCTTTCACTTAATCCTTTTCGGGTTGCGGGGGGCTGGAGCCTATCCCAGCATCTTTGGGCAAGAGGCAGGGTACACCCTGGACAGATCGCCAGTCCATCGCAGGGCCAACACAGAGAGACAGACAACCATTCACTCTCACAGTCATACCTAAGGACAATTTAGAATCCCGAGTTTGATGCTAATTAACCTAACTTGCATGTTTTTGGCATGTGGGAGGAAACCGGAGAAATCCCGGAGTAAACCCACGCAGACACGGGGAGAACATGCAAACTTCACACAGATCACTGTTGGTCGGGGGCTGGGATCGACCCAGGATCCCCCGGCCAAGGGTGAGTTGGTGTGCTGCCACAGTGCTAACAACTTCGCCACCGTGCCGCCCTATTTTTCGTCATACTGATCTGTGTTGGTTTGAAATTTGTCATATTCAACAGATTGCTGATCATGTGCGGCCCAGTTACATGTCTTGATTTCAGATTGTGGCCCAACTGATTTTGTAATTGAATAGCCCTGTTCTAGGGGGTTATTTTTACTGACTAAACACATTTTTGATTTATAAGTAATACCTAAAGCAGGATTAATGTTGTTATAATGATCAGTACAGGTTTCCTTTAATGAGGAAAACATCCACAATATTTTGCAAGGAAAAAAAAAGACACCAACCTTTTGTAAATAATTTAAAAATTACCAGAAAAAGTAACCATTTTGTGAGAAAAAGGTAACAAATTTACAATGAAAAAGCTGCAAACCTATAAGAAAAAACTCTTCATCCTGATGGTGTCAGGCCAGATTGTAGCTGTAATTCTGCCGTTACACTTTAGTTTTTAGACTAGATATTTTTGTGGCTCCATGCAGTTTTTGTTGAGACAAAAATCCCTCACAGTGGCTCTTTGTGTAGTGCAGGTTCCCAACCCCTGATTTAGATGCATCAACTTGGGTTAGGTGGTTAAGGGCAGCATGGTGGTGGAGTGGTTAGCACTGCGGCAGCACACCAACTCACCCTTGGCCGGGGGATCCTGGGTTCGATCCCAGCCCCCGACCAACAGTGATCTGTGTGGAGTTTGCATGTTCTCCCCGTGTCTGCGTGGGTTTACTCCGGGATTTCTCCGGTTTCCTTCCACATGCCAAAAACATGCAAGTTAGGTTAACTGGCATCAAACTGGGGATTCTAAATTGTCCTTAGGTATGACTGTGAGAGTGAATGGTTGTCTGTCTGTCTGTGTTGGTCCTGCGATGGACTGGCGATCTGTCCAGGGTGTACCCTGCCTCTTGCCTAAAGATGCTGGGATAGGCTCCAGCACCCCCACGACCCATTAATTAAATTATATCATTTTTTTTTACAAGTATTCATGAAGAAATGTTGCAAAATGTTCATTTTTATTGCTTTCTATAATTATGAATCCACAAGAAAATTGTTGCTTTCACATCTGGTAACAGTTAATAACTTCTAAACTAAACCAAACCAAACCCCACCTCTAGAAAGATTTGTGGAGTAATGCTACTTACAAACAAAAACAAACTGACTCACCATACCCTTGTTGGTTGGGTAAAAACTTTTTCAGTACTTGCCTATGTTGCCTGTGCGTATGTGGAGTCGGCCTCTGATGATGGTGTGAACGGAGACGGGGCTAGAGGCCGAGCGTCGACCGGGATCCGTGCTCGTCAGTAAGGTGTCCTCCCCCACGTAATCGGTAGTCAGCACCTCCACCTCGTGAAGGGCCTGCACCGCTGACTTACCCTGTCGTAGCATGTACTGAGTTAGACAGAAGGATGTAAACACAGAGATGGTGATTAAGATGTCAGACAGTGATTACAGCACATCAGAGGACAAAATGGACGTATTTATCAGTGGTTTGGGAACTAATGGGAGTTGGGCTTACTGCTAAATAGATGAGGTCAGTTTCAAAATAGCTCTGCTCAGCTGCAAACTGTATAATAATCACTTCTCATTAAATTTCATAACGCTGCAAACAAATTGATTAAACACTCAAGTTCACCAGAGAGTTTCTGTCCAATCAATAAAAGCTGTGCTGAAAAGTTAAAGAACATTTTCAAAATCTAAATTTCTCACTTCCTTTTCATTAGAGGTTAAATCAAAAATGTGTTCTTCAAAGCAGATCGAGCCATGAGCGTCACTTATTTAAAAAAAAAATATATATGTGTGTGTGTGTGTGTGTGTGTGTGTGTGTGTGTGTGTGTGTGTGTGTGTGTGTGTGTGTGTGTGTGTGTGTGTATTTAACAGCCATGAGTTGAACCTGGCACTGATTAAAAACACTTTAAATGAAACAAGGCAGAGGCAGAGTGACGTTTTGTTTGACATTCAAAAATCCCCATAAGATCCGCTCTCCCTGTCAAACGTGTCAAAATAACGCGGTAATGCAGCATGAATCCACAGCAGATGCAACGTGTTGCAACGAAGGTGTGACTCTGCTGCCCATGTGTGAACAGGACATGATTATTGTTCCATTCATGTGTAACATGAAGATCTTGTGTGTGAGAGTGAGACTGCTGATAAGTTACCCACAGAGTGTTTTACCTTGAGCTCGATAACAGTAGAACCTATGAGAAGCAGCGAATCACTGTCCCAGATGTCGATGTGCATGGTGTGGAGGGCCAGGTAGCGAAGGAACCAGCGCTTCTCTCCCGGCTTCAGAAAGCTGTCGTCTACCCTGAACTGCACCTGAAGGCCCGGAGAGCCTAAAACAGGAAAGAGGCGACTTACTACATGCAGTAGAACATTTACCAAGACCGTCTGAGACACCAGAGTTCAGCCCCTGCTGGACACTGTGCTTTTACAGAGCGTTGAGAACATGGGTGACTATTTCACTGTTGGGGGGATAATAAACAGAACATTTTGGATGTTCTGTTCGAGAGGGACACTATACATAGTCGGGCCCGATGAAAGATTGTGTTTAGGGGCCCCTATTTTTGTAATCTTGAAGCGTTCACACCCCTTAAAACAAAAACTTTATAAAAACAGGTTTGAGTCACCGTCTAGATGAAGAGAGAAAATTGAAGACATTACATAGAATAACTTAACTAGCATTCATGAACAATGCAAATTTAAAAGAAAAGAAAGTGACAAATTTGCAACGAGAGCTGTAGATTTATGATGAAAAAATTTGTGAATTCATGAGAAAAAAAATACCAAATTCATGTGACAAAAGTAGCAAATTTACAAAAGTCAAAACTTGATTTTAAAAAGTTGCATGTTTACAAGAAAAAAAATGAAAAATTATGAGAAAAAAGTTGCAAATTAATTAAAAATAATTGGCAAATTCATGTGAAAAAAGTAGCAAATTTACAAGAAAAAGGTCACAATTTGATTAAAAAAGTTGCAACTTTACAACAAAAATGTAACAAATTTATGAAGAAAAAAGTTGCAAATGTAAAAGAAAAAAGGATCTAATTTATGAGAAAAAAGCTGGAAATTTAAAAAAATAGCAAATTTAAAAGAAAAAATTAGCAAATTATAAAGAAAAAAGCTGAAAATTTATTAGAAAACTTGCAAATTTAAAATAAAGATGCAAAGTTATGAGAAAAAAGACGCAAATTTATAAGAAAAAAGTTTCAGATTTAAAAGAAAAGAACTGCAATTTTACATGATTTTTTTTTTTTTTTTTTGCATTTAGCAATGGTGCTTCAAAGTCTCATGCAACATGATGGGACATGCTTCCCCCCTTGATTTACGCCTATGGTAGAAACACACACTCCAACAGATACAAGAAACATCTTATGGCGGGTAAAAGCCAAGAGCTCTCCCAAGACCTTCACAACCTGATTTTTTTAAAACACATGAGACAGATGGATATCACAACTTCAGAATCGTCTAGTAAGCGCCATTGGAGCCATAATCTACGAATGGAAGCACAGTGGTTAGAATTTTTACCTCAAAGCTAGAAGGTTCCCGGTTCAAATCTGCAAGCTGGCAGTGGCAGGAGCTTTTCTATGTGGCCTTTGTATGTTCTTCCTGAGCTGTGTGGGTTTACTCCGGGGGCCCTGGTTCCCTCCCACAATCCAAAGACATTCATGTTAGCTTAACTGGTGATTCTTAATCAGCCCTAAGTATCTTGCTCTGATATACCTGGAGAATAGAGGGTTAATGTAGCTATGAGTTAAGCGCTTTGAGTGGTCTTTGAGACTAGAAAAAGCACTATATAAATACTGTTCCTTGTCCCTGGAAGGAACATCACTCACCCATCAACCAAGGTGGACCATGAGGCTAATGTGCCACTACAACCAGAGTTTCCAAAAGCCCCATATGGTACTTTCATATTTATTAAATCTAATAAACCAATCTGTCAAAACTGATTATGACTTTTTTTGTCCTCTGACCTCAGACTTTGATCTACCAATCCTAAGACTTATAGCCAGAAGTAAAAGTTCTAAAACCAACCTGTCTTTCATGTTTTTTGAGCTTTGGTTTAGTTACCTCCACCAAGGAGGTAATGTTTTTACTGGGGTTTGTCTGTCTGTCTGTTACCAACATAACTCAAAAAGTTATGAACGGATTCAATGACATTTTCAGGAAAGGTGTGTAATGGCAAGGGGAACAGATGATTAGATTTTGGTGATGATCTGAGAGTGCATACCTCCACCAAGGGCTTTGTTTGTATTTGTGCAGCAGGTTTACACAAAAAATACTGGATGAATTTGGATGAAATTTTCACCAGAGGTGGTTCTTGGCCTACAGAGGAACCCATTATATTTTGGTGATGATCTGAGAATGTATACCTCAGCCATGGCTCTTATCTTCTCACAGTGTGTCAGCAACAGTACTCCAAAACTGATGGACAGACTTTGATGCAATCTTCACCACAAGTAGCTATAGGCCTACACACAAACCCATTACATTTTGGAGGTGATCCATGACAAACGGAAGGAGCCTTGGCGGAGGTATGTGCTCTATGAGTGCTTTTCTAGTTTTGTTAATTTAGAGCATACAGACATACAATCAGAAAACTGGCAAGATGACTGGAAGTAGATGGGACAAAGTGATCGCCTTCATGACTCTGCATAAAAGTGCATGAAAATAAAGATCACCAACGAGGCTCACGTAATGCCAATATCAGGTAAAAAGGTTTAGAATGACAAAGTCTCGGTGTAATTACTGTTGGTAATAAGTCCAATAGGCTGTTTTGCGTAGCTAGTGGCTAATTCTGTTATTGCTGCATGCTGACAAATGCATTTAATGGTCCATGGCCTTTTTCTGCCTCTTTGATGCTCGCCTCCAACTGTGTACACCACCAAAAGACCTAAAAACGACAGAAACCAGCTCAAACAGAGAGATGAAATGCAAACATAGTCATAGGAAATCAGAGGCGCCTAGCAGTACTTGTGATGTCTAGTTCATTCAAGATAAAATGTGTTGATGAGCTAATGGACAGTGATCACCTTTATATGATGAATAAACCTTTTTTTACTAGAATGTATGGGAGGGGGGTTCTTTGAAGCTAATTCCAAGAAAAATCCCAAAGGAAGAGATCCCAATGAGAAAGATACAGTTGACTTAAAGAAAAAGTACAGATATGATCAGCATATATCAGCATACACACGTGGACAAAATTGTTGGTACCCCTCTGTTAATGAAAGAAAAACCCACAATGGTCACAGAAATAACTTGAATCTGACAAAAGTGGTAATAAATAAAAAGTCTATGAAAATTAACCAATGAAAATCAGACAATGCTTTTGAATTGTGGTTCAACAGAATTACTTTAAAAAAAAAAAAAACTCATGAAACAAGCCTGGACAAAAATGATGGTACCCTTAACTTAATATTTTGTTGCACAACCTTTTAAGATAAGATAAGATAAGATAAGCCTTTATTAGTCCCACAATGGGGAAATTCCAGGATTGCAACAGCACAGGGATAGCAACGCTCAGAGCAACAATCAGAAGGCAAGAAAAAAAAAAAAAAACAAGCAAGCAAGAGCAGCTAATATACTGTACATATGTACTGTACATATTACTATAAAAATATATATACACACACACAGACACACAGTGCAGAGCATTGTAGCTGGATGGAATAAATATATGAATATGTAAACACACAGTGCGGAGCAATGTAGCTAGATGGAATAATATGTAGATATATAAACACACAGTGCGGAGCATTGTAGCTAGATAGAATAAATATATAGATATATAAACATAAACACACCCAGTGCGGAGCATTGTAGCTAGATGGAATAAATATGTAAATATATAAACACACACAGTGCAGAGCATTGTTGCTAGATGGGATGAAACAGCACAACCGTCTACTTAGTTATCCTACATGGAATGATTATGTGCCCATACATATTCTCACTCTCCATAGCGACCGGTATTTTCCTAGTTGTATGCCGGAGGGGACCATTGTGTAAGTCTATTGCATCTTTTGCATTCAAAAAACTATTAGTTTGTTACGTCTTTTTGCTATCTCTGCGAGCAGCCCTGCTTAATCACTGCAATCAAACAATTTCTGTAACTGTCAATGAGACTTCTGCACCTCTCGGCAGGTATTTTGGCCCACTCCTCATGAGCAAACTGCTCCAGTTGTCTCAGGTTTGAAGGGTGCCTTCTCCAGACGGCATGTTTCAGCTCCTTCCACAGAAGTTCAATAGGATTTAGATCAGGGCCCATAGAAGGCCACTTTACAACAGTCCAATGTTTCGCTCTTAGCCATTCTTGGGTGTTTTTAGCTGTGTGTTTTGGGTCATTATCCTGTTGCAAGACCCATGACCTGCGACTGAGACCAAGCTGTCTGACACTGGGCAGCACATTTCTCTCTAGAATACCTTGATAGTCTTGAGATTTCATTGTACCCTGCACAGATTCAAGACACCCTGTGCCAGATGCAGCAAAGCAGCCCCAGAACATAACAGAACCTCCTCCACGTTTCACAATAGGGACAGTGTTCTTTTCTTGGTATGCTTCATTTTTGCATCTGTTAACATAGAGCTGATGTGCCTTGCCAAAAAGTTCCAGTGTTGTCTCGTCTGTCCATAGGACATTCTCCCAGAAGCTTTGTGGCTTGTCAACATGCAGTTTGGCAAATTCCAGTCTGACTTTTTTATTATTTGTTTTCAACAGTGGTGTCCTCCTTGGTCGTCTCCCATGAAGTCCCACTTTGGCTCAAACAACGACGGATGGTGCGATCTGACACTGATGTACCTTGACCTTGGAGTTCACCATGGATGTGTATAGAGGTTGTTCTGGGCTCTTTTGTTCCCATTCGTATTATCTGTCTCTTCCATTTTTCATCAAGTTTCCTTCTGCGGCCACATCCAGGGAGGTTGACTACAGCCCCGTGGATCTTAAATTTCTGAATAATATGTGCAACTGTAGTCACAGGAACATCAAGCTGCTTGGAGATGGTCTTATAGCCTTTACCTTTAACATGCTTGTCTATAATTTTCTTTCTAATCTCCTGAGACAACTCTCTCCTTTGCTTCGTCTGGTCCATGTTTAGTGTGGTACACACCATGTCAACAAACAGCACAGTGACTACTTGTCACCCTTTAAATAGGCCAACCGACTGATTACAAGTTTGTAGACACCTGTAATATTAATTAGAGGACACATCTTTTTTTTTTCCACAATATCTTTATTGAACCTTTTTTTTTTTAAACAAACATGATACAAACAATCAAACACTAACACTAAAGTACTACAAAAAAAAATGCACTAAAAAACACCAACAACCACCAACAAAATCAGATCTTCAACAATGCTCCTCTGTTTAGTCTAGACAATCCAACACATAAGTATACATATTATGTTCACCAGTTTGGAATTTACAAGGTCCACACATATCATTCACCTTCTTCAAGAGTTATGTTTAAATTTTTTACATAATCAATAAAAGGTCTCCATATATTCTCAAACACAATTTCCTTTGATTTCAGTATATATGTTATTCTTTCTAATGGAAGGTTTGTTAACATCTGTCTTAACCACTGAGTCACATCTGGTCTATGAGTCTTTTTCCATAATAGTGCAATACATTTTTTGGCATTAAGCAAACTGAGGTCTATGAATGTTCTTTCACTTTTATTAAAATTATGCTTTTCTGGGTACAGACCCAACAAAAACAGTTTAGGATTCAATATGATTTGTTTTGAGATTATTTTTTCAATTGTTACCCTCACCTCTTCCCAAAACATTCTTATTAATCTACATTCCCATACACAATGAAATAGAGTTCCTTTACTTTCCATGCACTTTGTGCATGTATCTGGTATATTTTTGTTATATCTATTTAACTCCTCCGGTGTAACATACATCCGCATTAACCATTTGAAATGTATCAATTTAAGGCGTACATTTATTGATTTGGTTTGAGCTTCTGTACAAGCCAATTCCCATTGTTCCTCTGAAATTTCAGTTTGCAGATCTTCTTTCCAGTAGTTTAATCTTTTCAGTGAATTTTCACTTGAAAATAGTGTCAATGAGTTATAAAACTCTGAAATAATACCCTTTCTTTTACTATCTTTCATCAACATTTTTTCCAAGGATGAATAGATAGGTCGAGTGAGAGCTTTATTTTGATTTGATCGAATAAAGTTTCTAAGTTGAAGATATTTAAAAAAAATGTGTTCTATTGAGATTAAATTTGATCCTCAACTCTTCAAAAGACATTATGTTTTCTGCACATGGCAAATATAAATCCTGAATCTTTTGTATCCCTTTTAAATTCCATACTTTAAATACAGCGTCCGCTCTCCCTGGTTTAAAATATTGATTACCCCATATTGGCCTAAATTGTGACAATAACTGTGGTTCTTTTAAATAGTTTTTAGCTTCACACCATATTTTGATCATATGCTTTACAAATGGATTTTTAACTTGTTTTTGTAATTTTTTTGCTGAATCTGAGTATATGAATATGGGAAGAGGTAAAGGTAAATTGTATGATTCCATTTCAGTCCAGTGAGGGAGATCATTTGATGAAAAATAATATGTCATAGACCTCAGTTGTGCCGACCAATAATACAACATAAAATTTGGACATTTCAGACCTCCACGATCAAATGGTAAATATAATAAAGACAGACGTAATCTAGCCCTCCTGTTGTTCCATATAAATTCCACTAACTTTTTTTTAATTCTTGAGAATAAATCTAAAGGTGGTGGTAAGGGAATGTATTGAAATAAATAAAGTATTTTAGGTAAGATATTACTTTTAAGTATATTAATTCTCCCGATCATCGACATTGGTAGTGACATCCATCTCTAAAGTAACTCATCAATATCTGTCATTAAGGCTTCATAATTGACACTGGCGATTGATTCTAGCTTAGGCACAATTTGGATTCCTAAATATTTAAACTGATTTACAACATTGAATTGATTTACCTCAGGGGCTGGGTAATTTCTCTGGGTCTCATTTAGCATTAATATTGAAGATTTAGTTTTATTTATTTTATATCCTGATATTTCCCCGAAATTCTTTATTAAATTCAACAAGGTCGGAATTGATTTTTTAAGATTCGACATAAACAAAATTATGTCATCGGCATACAGGGAGATTTTATGTTCTGTTGGTCCAACTTTAATTCCATATATTTGTGACTGTAGACGTATCGCCATCGCTAAAGGTTCAATTGCCATAGTAAACAGTAAAGGTGAAAGTGGACAGCCTTGTCGACATCCTCTATTGATTTTTATTGATTTTGAAATATTGTTATTTGTTAGAATTTCTGCAGTAGCATTATTATATATTATCTGAACCCATTTTATGAAATTATTTCCAAGTCCAAACCTTTGTAAGACTTCAAAAAGAAAGGGCCATTCAACTCTATCAAAGGCTTTTTCGGCATCCAGTGATAAGAGAGCTGTATCCGGTGCTTCTTTATTAGAATAAATAATATTAAATAGTCTTCTTACATTATGGAAGCCTTGTCTTCCCTTTATAAAGCCATTCTGATCTCGATTAATAATATTTGGTAAAATTTCTTGTATTCGTCTTGCTAAAATTTTACAGATTATCTTAAGGTCGGCATTTAATAGGCTTATTGGTCTCATATTTTCACATTTATTAGAGGGCTTACCTGGTTTTGGCAACAGTATAATTAAGGCATTATTCATATATGATGGTAAATTACTATTTTGAAATGCTTCTAAAACCATTTCCAAAAAAGGTTTTGTTAATTTATTCTTAAATTTTTTATAAAGGTCAACTGGAAGACCATCTGGTCCTGCACTTTTTCCTGATTTCATATTATCAATGGCTAGTCCAACTTCTTCTTGACTAATTTTAGACTCCAGTATCTCCCTATTTTCATTTGGAATACACGGTATAAATAGTTCATTCAAAAATCCATGTAGTTTTGTTAAGTCAGATTCATTTTTGGTATCATATAATTTTTCATAGTAATCTTTAAAGGCTCTATTAATTTCTGAAGGATCTATAACTACCTGTCCATTACTTATAATACTGGTAATTGGTGTTTTAGATTCTAATTGTTTAATCTGCCATGCCAATAACTTTCCTGATTTTTCACCTTGTTCATAAAAAGATTGTTTCAATCTTAGAAGACTCGAGGCAGCTCTATTCGCTGATTTTTTGTCATATTCAGCTCTCAAAATCAGTAATTCGTTCTCCAACCTTGGATCTCTTCCTGCATATACTCTTTCTTGAAGAATTTTTATTTTATGTTCCAATTGGGCTCTCTCCTCTCGAGTCTTCTTAGATTTTGAACCTGTATAACTAATAATATGTCCCCTAATAAAAGCTTTGAAAGCCTCCCACTTTACACATGCTGATGTTTGTGTAGTATTGATATCAAAGAACTCATCTATCTGTTTTTCTATATACTTAACAAATTCCTCATCCTGAAGCCATTTATGCTGAAATTGCCATCTACCTGGTTCCTTTGTCAATTTCTTATCTACATACATTAGACAGCAGGGTGCATGATCAGAGATCACGATGTTATCATAAAAACAGTTTTGAATCTTGGACCTTAATTCTGTGGAGATCAAAAAATAATCTATACGTGAGAATGTCTTGTAGGTATTGGAATAACAAGAGTATGCTTTAACTTGTGGTTTCATTTCTCTCCATATGTCTATCAATTTCAATTCTTTCATAAAATGATTAATGGTCATCCTACATCCATTGTGCGTACAGTCCAGTCCTGTTGATCTATCTATACCAGGATTCAATGTACAATTAAAATCCCCTGCTATTATATGTTGCCCTGTAAGTGATGATAAGATAAGAAATAAATTAGCAAAGAACTTTTGATCATCTATATTGGGACCATATAAGTTCACCAAATTTATGTTTTCTAATAGCAAAGATCCTTGAATGATTACATATCTTCCAAATTTGTCTCCAATTACATTTTTCACTTGAAATGGGACTGATTTATGTATGAGAGTCATAACTCCCCTGGCTCGGGATGAAAATGATGAGGTGAAAACATTTCCTTGCCATCTACTCCTAATTCTTTTTACATCTTCCTCTATTAGATGAGTTTCTTGTAAAAACACAATTTTTGAACCCATGTCTTTTATTTTATTCATAACTTGTTTAAGTTTTTTTAAATTTTGTAGACCTCTGCAATTCCATGAAGTTAAATTAAGATTAACACTTTGATTTATAATCAATAGGGAGTTTGGGATTACCTTGCAGTGTAAACATGCTCAAACAGAAAAGCAAAAAAATGAGTGGCTGAACATTCACCCTACAAACTACACACAAACAAATTCCCCCTTCCCACATTTGTGGCAATCCCCCCAAAAACAAAAGAAAAATTCCGTCTCCCGATATAGCCATCGACCGTTCCACACCCACGAGGAACAGCCAAAGCCACTCCTTCTTCATCCTCCCAATCACCCTAACTCTACTGCTTTTAATAACGTAACATTAACTCTCTTCTGTAATTTTCCAATTTAACTCCAAAATTTTTTAGCAATTTTGTACTTTTTTTTTTTTTAATATGTAATACATTCTATATTTTGTAATCTTGTTATATGCTTCTAATCAGTTAAATGCTCAAATATTCTACCCTATATTCTGTTCATGCTTAGCTCCCACCAGTCTCTTCCTGGATCTTCTTGATGAGCTCCTGCGCCTCCTCGGGGGTCTTGAAGATGTGTGTTCTGCCCTCATATGTGACCAGAAGTCTTGCAGGGTGAATCACTCCATGACGAATCTCAAGGTTGCGCAGTTCTTTGCGGATGGGGTCAAACTGCTTCCTTAATTGTTGGATTCCTGAGGCCAAATCTGGGTAGAACCGCACCTGCTGATCTTGGTATTTAATTTCTCCTTTGGCCCGCACCGCGTTGGAGATCGTCATCCTGTCTCTGTAGCTGAGAAACTTCATAATTAACGTCCTCGGTGCTGCCTTGTTACCTCTCGGTGGGCCAATTCGGTGGGAGCTTTCCAAGACGACTGATGATTTTAGCTCCGCGTTGTTCAGCGCCTCCGGGATCCACCCCTCCAAAAAGGAGCATGAATCACGACCTTCGGCTCCCTCCGGTAAACCCACCAGCCTCAGGTTGTTCCGTCTGGACCGAGATTCCAAGTCCAGAACGCTATTTTCCAGATCTTTATTTTTTTTTTCCAAAGTGCGCACCTTTATTTGAAGTCCGCTGATTTCATCCTCCGCACTTGAAACACGAAGCTCCGCCTGCGTCACTCGCTCCACGCAGTCACCCAACTCCTTTCTCATTGCATCCAACGCTGCCATAATCCCATCAAGTTTAGCGGAAAAGTCTGCTCTCATTGAGCTAATGGCAGCCAGCACTGCACCTGTGCCGCCAACGTCAGCAGCAGCAGTTACCGCACCACCGCTAGTTTCATCCGCCATATCCGCAGCTTTTTCTACTGTGCCACAAACTTTAAAGTCCGTTAATTTGGACTGCTTCGGCGATTCAATTTTTCCCCCTCCTGATTTCCCAGCCTTAGTCTTCACCGGCATATCCTCACCCAAGCGCTGGGAAAAGTTCTGTTCCAAATGAGAGAGTTATTTGCCGAATTTTTATTTCCAGGAGCAGAGCAGAGTGATACGTGTCCTTCTAGGCGGCCGCCATAACCGGAAGTCAGAGGACACATCTTGGTTGAACATGTTCCTATGGTCACATTATTTTCAGTCTTTTCTAGGGGTACCATCATTTTTGTCCAGGCCTGCTTCATGAGTTTGTTTTTTAAAATAATTCTGTTGAACCACAATTCAAAAGCATTGTCTGATTTTCAATGGTTAATTTTCATAGACTTTGTAGTTATTACCACTTTTGTCAGATTCAAGTTATTTCTGTGACCATTATGGGTTTTTCTTTCACTAACAGAGGGGTACCAACAATTTTGTCCACGTGTGTATATGAAGGTTATAAAAGACTTTTTTTAGCCTATGATTGTTCATGAAGTCAATAATCATATCTGGGCTTGGTAGTGTATCAAAATGACAGCAAATATACAATCCTGTGCTTCTGCAGCCCTGAAGTCCAACTATTTAGTATGCAGTATCACGACTGACTGCTAACACCAAACCGAAAAAAGATGCACTGTCTAGGGAAAATTTTTTCAGACTGATCATGGTAAAAGTGTACTTTCATCCAGATGGGTTTAAATATAGAGGAAGAGAAATTAGCTGTCGACCACGTGGGCAGAACTAAACTGGTGCGGTAGCCATCTACTGGGAGTCATTAGGTCTGATGACTGCACAGCATGAGGGTAAAATACTCAGGGAGCATGAAGCCATTTCACCGAATCACAGGCACCCGAGGGTTCCCATAATTCAAGATGATAATGGTGTCTAACGCTCTGCCCAAACGCCTCGAGAGTGACTTCACGAATGGCGGGATGAAGACGCAACTTGATCAACAAATCGACACTTTTGGACATTTAAACAGACTAATCACATAAAGGGAAAATGATTTATTTCACTGAAAATGTATTTGCTAGACACAGATGAGACCATTCTTTTTACTCAAAGCAGTTCAGATTAAAAAGCGAGATTCAGTGGAAGGATAAAAGATGACTATCCCTCTGATGATAGTTAAGTGATGCACCCATTTGAAGTGACTCAGCCTCTGTGTCCAAACCATTCAAACAAAACTGACCCAAGGATGATCTAGCACAGCTGGTGAGTGGGTACAGCGAGCCATGAGCTGCAGGCCAAACCCAAAAACCTTTAACAGTGAGTTAATGTTCCCACGTGTGAGTATTAAATGTGTGAGAATGGCTGTGTATGTGCCAATCTGACTCCTGGAATACTCTTCCACAGAATTCCTCTAAGTTTGTGTCAAAGCTGCCGACATTTCTTTTTATTCCCATCAGCTGGATGTGCAGAGAAGCTGGACAGAAGTGGGCTAATGAGGACCTTTGGTGACAGTCCCACTCTGAATCTCCCCACATAAGAAATAGCAGGAAAACTTTCTTCCACTCCTCCTTTTTTTTCTAAATCACAAACAAATATTTCTTCAGTGACATTCAGTATTCCCATGGTGCCTGCATGACAAACACAAAATCTGTTCTGAAGCTGGTAGACTGTCCATGCAATTGTTAAAAACAGGCATCTGTAGCGAACGGCTACAACTAAGAACAATGAGATCAATATTAGCCTGTGGAAGGTATTATTCAAGGATCCTCTGAGAGTAACTGGAGTAACCAAGAAAGATTCACAATGCCCCTATTTATACAGGGCCTTGTTCTGCAGGTCTTTAGTGTGATGGAAACAATAAGTTTTAGCTCCTTTTACATTTAAGACAAAATTGTGTTAATGGCAGTATTGCTGAACTGTCCTTTTTATCCCAAATTCCCACCTTGTCTTTGTCATCATACACATCCTTCATTAAACAACCCTCACACTGGATGAAGACCTAAGAAATCAACTAGTCTTTGGGCATGCACAAAACTTCCATAGTGAGGTCATGGTAGTTCACCGTGTGTGCACCGCCATGGCTTGGTCTTCGAGAATCTAAAACAGTACTGACCACGGTTTTACACGTGGCAGTAGCGTTGTGCAAGCACGGCGTGCTCTTCTAGTGCGTAGCGGATGCTCTACCTCTAGGCCACCACTCCAGTTTAGTACAAAAATGTTAATGAAGCCCTTTAAAGCAGTAGTTCCCAACCTTTGGTCCCAAATTCATGAGGGGGGTGCACTTGAGGATCACTGTGTGAGTTTAGTGAGCATCCAGGCCTACAGTGTATCCACAAAGTATTCACAGCGCTTAATTTTTTCCAAATTTTGTTATGTTACAACCTTATTCCAAAATGGATTAAATTCATTTTTTCCTCAAAATTCTACACACAATACCCATAATGACAGTGTGAAAAAAGGTTTTTTGAGATTTTTGCAAATTTATTAAAAATAAGAAATCATATGTACATAAGTATTCACAGCCTTTGCCATGAAGCTCAAAATTGAGCTCAGGTGCATCCTGTTTCCACTGATCATCCTTGAGACGTTTCTACAGCTTAAGGTGGATTCAGACAACGTTTGGACCGACTTTTACTGATGTTTTGGCAAACGTCTGGCTCTGCTGGCAAAAGTTAATGATTGCTGGTGTTTGTTGGCAAACGCTGGCAAAAGTTGTGTTCTTTGAAAATTTTCAGCCTGCTGAAAATTTACTGACATTTGGAAATACACGTTGGTGAAAGCTGTGCTCATTTTGTAAAAGTTCCTGAGCGCTGAGCTAAGTTATGCAGAGTTTACATAAGTCAGCCTAAGTTAAAGCTGGGTTCACTCTATAGTGTTTGGACCGACTTTTACAGACGTTTTGAAAAATCAGAGAAATACTCAGCGCAGGTCAGCTGACATCATTGTCAGGTGACGCTCATAAAAAGATCAGTGTTTGTGGAGGCTTCCTGCTGTTCTGGACATGCTTCTGGAGTGAACACATCTCCCTTGGGCATATGTTTCAGTATTTATTTTCATTCTGTATTCCTATGTTGATACTTCTGCATAGCCTTTATCCCTGTTCATTCATTCATTAATCTAAAAAAAAAAAAAAATAATGCTACTGTATAGACTCCAATACTAAGTCCGCAATTAAAATGTGAACGTGGATGGAATTTAAAAAACTATTAGTGAATCATCATATAAATAAAATGACGGGTGATTATATTTTGACTGTTACAACTCTCTCCATTAAAATAACATAAAATCCCATTAAATGTCATTTACTTTTTGACACCACATGAGCGCTGTTTGATTCCCACAATGGAAATGAACCAATAAATCCTGGAGAATGATTACGCGTGGAGCAGAAAATTAAGAACAGTACATTTCTCAATGAGGAGATTTTTTTTTCTTTTGGGCTGTCACATTTTTGGGAGATTGTTGGTACCCCTCTGTTAATGAAAGAAAAACCCACAATGGTCACAGAAATAACTTGAATCTGACAAAAGTGGTAATAAATAAAAAGTCTATGAAAATTAACCAATGAAAATCAGACAATGCTTTTGAATTGTGGTTCAACAGAATTATTTTAAAAAACAAACTCATGAAACAGACCTGGATAAAAATGATGGTACCCTTAACTTAATATTTTGTTGCACAACCTTTTGAGGCAATCACTGCAATCAAACGATTTCTGTAACTGTCAATGAGACTTCTGCACCTCTCAACTATTTTGGCCCACTCCTCATGAGCAAACTGCTCCAGTTGTCTCAGGTTTGAAGGGTGCCTTCTCCAGACGGCATGTTTCAGCTCCTTCCACAGATATTCAATAGGATTTAGATCAGGGCCCATAGAAGGCCACTTTACAATAGTCCAATGTTTCGCTCTTAGCCATTCTTGGGTGTTTTTAGCTGTGTGTTTTGGGTCATTATCCTGTTGCAAGACCCATGACCTGCAACTGAGACCAAGCTGTCTGACACTGGGCAGCACATTTCTCTCTAGAATACCTTGATAGTCTTGAGATTTCATTGTACCTGCACAGATTCAAGACACCCTGTGCCAGATGCAGCAAAGCAACCCCAGAACATAACAGAATCTCCTCCATGTTTCACAGTAGGGACAGTGTTCTTTTCTTGGTATGCTTCATTTTTGCGTCTGTGAACATAGAGCTGATGTGCCTTGCCAAAACGTTCCAGATTTGTCTCGTTTGTCCGTAGGACATTCTCCCAGAAGCTTTGTGGCTTGTCAACATGCAGTTTGGCAAATTTCAGTCTGGCTTTTTTATGATTTGTTTTCAACAGTGGTGTCCTCCTTGGTCGTCTCCCATGAAGTCCCACTTTGGCTCAAACAATGACGGATGGTGCAATCTGACACTGATGTACCTTGACCTTGGAGTTCACCTTGAATGTGTTTAGAGGTTGTTCTGGGCTCTTTTGTTACCATTTGTATTATCCGTCTCTTCCATTTTTCAAGTTTCCTTCTGCAGCTGCGTCCAGGGAGGTTGGCTACAGTCCCGTGGATCTTAAATTTCTGAATAATATGTGCAACTGTAGTCACAGAAACATCAAGCTGCTTGGAGATGGTCTTATAGCCTTTACCTTTAACATGCTTGTCTATAATTTTCTTTCTAATCTCCTGAGACAACTCTCTTCTTTGCTTCCTCTGGTCCATGTTTAGTGTGGTACACACCATGTCACCAAACAGCACAGTGACTACTTGTCACCCTTTAAATAGGCCGACCGACTGATTACAATTTTGCAGACACCTGTGATGTTAATTAACTAACTAACTAACTAACTAACCTGCACTTATATAGCGCTTTTCTAGTCACAAAGACCACTCAAAGCGCTTTCATTAATACTAACCCTCTATTCTAAGGGCCTATAGGAAACAGATATCTAGGGACAATTTAGAACAGCCAATTAACCTAACATGCATGTTTTTGGCATGTGGGAGGAAACCGGAGAAATCCCGGAGTAAACCCACGCAACACGGGGAGAACATGCAAACTCCACACAGATCACTGTTGGTCGGGGGCTGGGATCGAACCCACGATCCCCACAATCCCCCGGCCAAGGGTAAACTGTGCTGCCGCAGTGCTAACCACTGCGCCACCGTGCAGCCCAATTAGAGGACATCTTGGTTGAACATGTCCCTATGGTCACATTATTTTCAATCTTTTCTAGGGGTGCCATCATTTTTGTCCAGGCCTGTTTCATGAGTTTGTTTTTTTAAAATAATTCTGTTGAACCACAATTCAAAAGCACTGTCTGATTTTCAATGGTTAATTTTCATAGAATTTTTATTTATTACCACTTTTGTCAGATTCAAGTTATTTCTGTGACCATTGTGGGGTTTTCTTTCATTAACAGAGGGGTACCAACAATTTTGTCCACGTGTGATATGTAGCAGGCAGAGAGTAGACAGATTCTGAAAATTTCATGAAAAACCTTTATTCCACAGACCAAGAAAATGTTTTTTTAAACAGAAAAAAAAGGCTGTTGTTTCCAAGGCAACCAGTAATCCGTACTGGCAAAAAACATTTGCACAACAGAACAGCCCAGTGGTAGAAAAATAACACTGCAAAGACACCAAACCACCCACCAAACCACACCCATCACCTGCAAACAAACCCACAAACATATACATATTATATATAATGTCATACACGCCATGTTATCACTAAACAAATACTCTACATTGTCCTCTTACATATATATTTTCTTTTTTTTTAATTTCCCCTTCTCTCCATTTCTCTTTCATTCCTGCACGTCTCAACTGAGTTTTGATCTAAAAACATCTGTTTTCGCCAGCATTTCAGTCACAGCCAACACCACTTTTTCAAGTCCGATACCGATACTGTGACTTGAAAGATGGATGGATGGATGGATCTCTGTGTGTGTGTCTGTCTTGTCTATCCGTTTACAGGACATCATAGGACGTCCTATGAACTCAGGTATCATAGGACATCCGGAGAAATCATAAGCCGTCCGGCACATGTCTATATGACGACACATAGACAAATGTGTCTTTATGATGTCATATAGACCATCACTCATGATGCCTAGACTAATGTGTCTTTATGATGTCATATGGCTCAAACTGTCTATATGCTGGCACATAGACAAATGTGTCTTTATGATGTCATATAGACCATCACTCATGATGCCTAATGTGTCTTTATGATGTCATATGGCTCAAAATTGGCAAGGTGAATAAGTCACAGGGCCAGTCTTTACAGCGCGTTCGTGTTTTCTGCACAACAGATTTCTGCAGCCATGGCCAATTCTATGTTGCCGTGAGCAGAATTGCCAGATCAAGCAGTCTTTGTATTGTTGCTCAAGATGAAGAAACTAAGCAAAAGCATCGCTTTCTCAGCAATGTTGTTTTTAAAGAGGTGCTGACACAGTAAAAATGTGTAACCTTGAAGAATGCCAGTCTACACTACAAATGTGTAAAATGCCAAGCAAAGTGCCGATTTTCTCCAGGTGCTCCAGTTTCTTGGTTTCTATGGGCATGCATGGGCCTTCCTGAACAGGGTCGAAAGCCACTTTTTGCTCAGATCTATATTCATGTTCCTGCCCATGAACTGCAATTACGACGCACCTATCCCTCAACCAGTGGTCTGCACGAAGAAGAAGACCCACCAGATAGAGAGCAATAGAAAGAGGAGAACTGCTGCACGTCAGAAAAGATGCCGTGAACATGAAACACCTCAGGTTCCAGCAGTACGCCGCTCAGGTTCCAGCAGTACGCCGCAGGCATGACTGAACAACACAGCCGTCTGAGACAGGAGGAGATCCTTCAGCAACGGGCATGCAGAAATACTTGCTTATACTTGGTTTCTACGAGCATGGACGGGTATGCACGGGTATGTACTAGTATTTAAAACAACAAAAGTACAGAACATACGTTGGTAATGACTGGTTGCATTTTGCACACACATAAAACCACAAATCTAAAAGTCAAAGAATATATTACAAATTTGACTCAGTTCAGCAACGCTGCTGCTTCTTTTTTAATTTTAACATTTGCAACATTGGCAGCATTTCACTGGTCAGGACCATGTAAACATGCATTCAAAAGTTTTAAGTGCAAGTTTATGCAAAACTTTGAAACTGAGTATTAAACATTCAGATGAAATTCAAAGTGCCACTTTATGCATGAGATAAAAAATGCTGTAGATCTGGAAATAAAGGAACTAACCCTTTAAGTTGGATTTTTGACATTTATTATTATTATTATTAGGGCCCAAGCCACTGGCAACGTCAGTGGGCGAGAGCCCTATTGTATCTGTATTTTTTTTTTTCTTCTCCATCTAAGATCTCATTTTTGGGGTAGTCAACGTGCACAAAAACTCACCATTTTTTGCAGGGACCTCAAAACTGGCAAAAAATTGAATATTTTGGAGAAAATATGAATGACCCGACAAAAATGGCTCTACAGCACCACCTAACATATGAAGTCAATGGGGAGTGGCACACGCTTACTTTCGCGTAGAAAGATGAAAATTGGGTAAGATGTTTATCATGTGAAGACATGCAAAAAACTCCATAGAAGTGATGGTCTACACCCAACAGGAAGTCGGCTACTTTGGCAGGAAGTGGCAGTAACCTGATTTCCACCTCGCACATATGATCAAACTCATCTTAGTGTTTTATTCCGATTGAGCTCATTCGTGGTGACAATCATCTATACCCATGTGCCATTAAAAGTTATTGAAAACTTTTCACGACACTTGACGGTTTGGCCATAGGGGTGTGGCAAAGTTTGATGCCTTGCCATGATAATTCTATGACCATTCTAATGGCAATAACTCTGGAATGCATTGTCTGATTTCAACCAAATTCAGTATTATGGATATTAGTCCAATTCTAAACAGTTCTATAGAACAATATTCATAGAAATCTACAGCACCACCTATAGGAGGCAGAAAGTTTTGCATCAGAAAGTTTGCATCATGTTGTTTTTTTAATACCTCGGGAATGGAATGTCGGATTAGCACCAAGATAGGTATGATGATGGTATGCCTCCGAATAATTACAGCTATGAATATTCAGGAGTAACAATAGCGCGCTCTCTTGGAGACATGAAGGTTACGCTAAAGGTTTTCTTCAATATCTCTAAAATAAATAGTCTGATTGGTACCATTTATGGTGACAATCATCTATACCCATATCCCATCAAAAGCTGTTGAAAACTTTTCCAAATGCCCAACGGTTTGGCGGAAGGGGCATGGCCAAGTTTGCAGCATCGCCATCACCCTTTCAATGGCTTTAAGTCTGGTATACATTGACTGATTTCAACCAGATTTTGTGTGGTGAATAGGTAGCCAATACTGATAATTTCTATAACAAAGAATGACACATAGCAACAGTGCCCCCTACCGCCAATGGACAGGAAGTTGTCATAACTCACATGTAGAATGTCCGACTGCTGCTAAACTTTATATATATGATACTAGTCAGACCCAGAAAAGATTTTTGTCATGATAACAAACATAGCTATAGTGCCTCCTAGACAAAAAACAAAACTTCATAACTCAGGCATACTTTGTTCAAATTCAACCAAATTTTGTGTGGTGCATCGGTAGCCTAGATTGAACCTTTGTATAATGAAAAATGACACATAGCTACAGCACCCCCTAGCAAAAAAACCCAAAGCCTTATAACTTTGAAATACTTAGTCCAAATTCCACCAAATTTTGTGTGGTGCATGGTTAACCAACACTATAATGAACAATTACACATAACTCTAGCGCACCCTAGCAGAAAAACAAAGCTTAATAACTCTGGCATACTTTGTCCAAAGTCAACTAAATTTAGCGTGTTGAACAGGCAGCCAATGGTGAACATTTCTATAATATACAATGACACGCAGCAGTAGTACCCCCTACCGCCAATGGACAGGAAGTTGTCATAACTCACACGCACATCATCCAAATGGACCCAAACTTGACATACATGGTACTAGTACCACCCAGAACAGATTTATATAATTATACCACATATAGCTATAGTGCCCCCAAGGCAAAAAAACCCGAAAACCCAAACCATTTATAGCGATGGCATAGGTTGTCTAAATTCAAACAAATTTCCTGGTGAAATTTTTGCCAGAAGTGGCCTTTAGGCGACGGAAAAACATAATAGATTTTTGAGGTAATCCACGACTTTATACAGTACCTCTGCCGAGGCACTCTCTTGCAATGTACAGATGGACGGACTGATGATGGATGGCGGTATGGATGGATGGATGGGCAAATGGATTGATGAACGAATGGATGGCGGATGGATGGGCGGATGGCGTTATGGAAGGACGGATGGACAAAGAGCAGGAGGAAGAGAGTTGGGGAGGGAGGAATGGCGCCTGCGCTGAGTTGCACGCTCTGAGTGGCAAGGCCGAGGTTTAGCGAGGACGCGAGGGCCCGTTTATCGCTGCTCGCAGCTTTAATTATTATCATCATCATAAGTATTCTCCTAGTCCTTGCTTTATTTAGTAGTGTTTCTGATATTACGCTCTTATTTTGAAGTCATTCTTGTCCCATTTCAGCCATTTAGCCCTGATGTTCTAGTCCTGCTTCCAGTTCACTGTTATAATTTGCTATTTATGTTTCTGTCACCTACCGCTCATTAGCTGTAACTCTCTGTCGAAAGGTAAGCCCATGTTATGTCTTTCGTTTCCATGCTCCAGTCTGGATTTTACTTTCAGTTTCCATTTGCTTAGGTTTCACTTTTAGCATCCAGCCTCCAAGCTGGAAAAACACTTCTTTCTGCTCGGTTCTTGACAGAATTCAATATACTCCTTTACCATGATTCTTTTGCAAGTGTTTTATCAAGTTGCTGGTGTTAAAATTGTCAACGCTTGTACCACAGAGCAACATACCGAGGCGAGTCCCACAGAGAGGCTCCAGTGACACTGGCTGTTTGTATGTACAGAAGCCGGCTGAGAACATGATTGCACCTTCATTTTATTTTAATATTATTAATGTACAGTGGGGTAAAAAAGTATTTAGTCAGCCACCAATTGTGCAAGTTCTCCCACTTAAAAGATGAGAGAGGTCTCCAATTTTCATCATAGGTATACCTCAACTATGAGAGACAAAATGAGAAAAAACAATCCAGAAAATCACATTATCTGATTTTTAAAGAATTTATTTGCAAATTATGGTGAAAAATAAGTATTTGGTCAATAACAAAAGTTCATCTCATTACTTTGTTATATACCCTTTGTTGGCAATGACAGAGGTCAAACGTTTTCTGTAAGTCTTCACAAGGTTTTCATACACTGTTGCTGTATTTTGGCCCATTCCTCCATGCAGATCTCCTCTAGAGCAGTGATGTTTTGGGGCTGTCGCTGGGCAACACGGACTTTCAACTCCCTCCAAAGATTTTCTATGGGGTTGAGATCTGGAGACTGGCTAGGCCACTCCAGGACCTTGAAATGCTTCTTACGAAGCCACTCCTTCGTTGCCCGGGCGGTATGTTTGGGATCATTGTCATGCTGAAAGACCCAGCCACGTTTCATCTTCAATGCCCTTGCTGATGGAAGGAGGTTTTCACTCAAAATCTCACGATACATGGCCCCATTCATTCTTTCCTTTACACGGATCAGTCGTCCTGGTCCCTTTGCAGAAAAACAGCCCCAAAGCATGATTTTTCCACCCCCATGCTTCACAGTAGGTATGGTGTTCTTTCTCCTCCAAACACAACAAGTTGAGTTTTTACCAAAAAGTTCTATTTTGGTTTCATCTGACCATATGACATTCTCCCAATCCTCTTCTGGATCATCCAAATGCTCTCTAGCAAACTTCAGACGGGCCTGGACGTGTACGGGCTTAAGCAGGGGGACACGTCTGGCACTGCAGGATTTGAGTCCCTGGCGGCATAGTGTGTTACTGATGGCAGCCTTTGTTACTTTGGTCCCAGCTCTCTGCAGGTCATTCACTAGGTCCCCCCGTGTGGTTCTGGGATTTTTGCTCACCGTTCTCGTGATCATTTTGACCCCACAGGGTGAGATCTTGTGTAGAGCCCCAGATCGAGGGAGATTATCAGTGGTCTTGTATGTCTTCCATTTTCTAATAATTGCTCCCACAGTTGATTTCTTCACACCAAGCTGCTTACCTATTGCAGATTCAGTCTTCCCAGCCTGGTGCAGGTCTACAATTTTGTTTCTGGTGTCCTTTGACAGCTCTTTGATCTTGGCCATAGTGGAGTTTGGAGTCTGACTGTTTGAGGTTGTGGACAGGTGTCTTTTATACTGATAATGAGTTCAAACAGGTGTCATTAATACAGGTAACGAGTGGAGGACAGAGGAGCCTCTTGAAGAAGAAGTTACAGGTCTGTGAGAGCCAGAAATCTTGCTTGTTTGTAGGTGACCAAATACTTATTTTTCACCATAATTTGCAAATAAATTCTTTAAAAATCCTTCAATGTGATTTTCTGGATTTTTTTTTTCTCATTTTGTCTCTCATAGTTGAGGTATACCTATGATGAAAATTGGAGACCTCTCTCATCTTTTAAGTGGGAGAACTTGCACAATTGGTGGCTGACTAAATACTTTTTTGCCCCACTGTATCTGATCTGTAAATTACTTTTCCTTACCGATACCGATCCAGCCATTTTGCCTGGATCGAAACCGATACGGCGGATCAGATCGGCTCATCCCTAGTCTTAAGGCACAAATCTGGGGAAGGGTACAGAAAAATTTCTGCTGTTTTGAATGTCCAAATGAGTACAGTGGCCTACATCATCCGTAAATGGAAGAAGTTCGGAGCCACCAGAACTCTTCCTTGAGCTGGCTGGCCGTCTAAACTGAGCGATCGGGGAAGAAGGGCCTTCGTCAGGGAGGTGACCAAGAACCCGATGGTCACTCCATCAGAGCTCCAGGGTTCCTGTGTGGAGAGAGGAAAACCTTCCAGAAGGACAACCATCTCTGCAGCAATCTACCAATCAGGCCTCTATGGTAGAGTTGCCAGACGGAAGCCACTCCTTAATATAAGGCACATGGAAGCCCACCTGGAGTTTTTACCAAAAGGAACCTGAAGGACCATGAGAAACAAAATTCTCTGGTCTGATGAGACAAAGATCGAATTCTTTGGCATGCATGCCAGGCATCATACTTGGAGAAAACCAGGCACCGCTCACCACCAGGCCAATACCATCCCTACAATGAAGCATGGTGGTGGCATCATTATGCTGTGGGGATGTTTTTCAGTGGCAGGAACTGGGACACTAGTCAGGATAGAGGGAAAGATGAATGCAGCAATGTACAGAGACATCCTGGATGAAAACCTGCTCCAGAGCGCTCTTGACCTCAGACTGGGGCAATGGTTCATCTTTCAGCAGGACAATGACCCTAAGCACACAACCAAGATATCAAAGGAGTGGTTTCAGGACAACTCTGTGAATGTCCTTGAGTGGCCCAGCAAGAGCCCAGACTTGAATTCAACCGAACATCGCTGGAGAGATCTGAAAATGGCTGTGCACTGACGCTTCCCATCCAACCTGATGGAACTTGAGGTGTTGCAAAGAGGAATGGGCAAAACTGCCCAAAGATAGGTGTGCCAAGCTTGTGGCATCATATTCAGTAAGGCTTGAGGCTGTAATTGCTGCCAAAGGTGCATCAACAAAGTATTGAGCAAAGGCTGTGAATACTTATGTACATGTGATTTCTTAGTTTTATTATTTTTAATAAATTTGCAAAAATCTCAAAAAAAAACTTTTCACATTGTCATTATGGGGTCTTGTATGTAGAATTTTGAGGAAAAAAATTAATTTAATCCATTTTGGAATAAGGCTGTACCATAAAATGGGGGAAAAAATGAAGCACTGTAAATACTTTCCGGATGCACTATATGTGTGATTATCAAGAAAAGTGGAAGGACAAACTGACAGATGACGAGGGTAGCATTAGCTCTTTTCACTTTTGCCAGACACAAAGATGTACTCATCCAATAATGACTATGTCCAACTTCAATTTCCAAAAAATGTCAATGCGAATAATTCCCCTTCTATCAACTTTTGGTCTGGGTTCATATCACAGGCTATTGATGTCCTCTGCTTTTATCTAATTTTGACCCAGAACAATATAAGATGTTGAGAATCTATCTTTGGTTTTAAATGTTTTGCTGTCTTCTTACAGACAGAAAATCTTATGGAAAAGTAATTAGTTCCTTATCCGACAGCTGCAGTCCAACATGTTAGAATTCAGTTAGGTTACAGGTTGATTTTCAGGGAATTTTTTAGTTTGCTCACTAAAGTCCACCCACACTGAGCAGATCTCTGAAAGGATTTTTTTAAGAACAAAAATATGTGGGCAAGGTTCGGCTCAATTTCATATAAAGTACATGGCATGGACAACATCAGACCAATTCTACTGAAAGGCCGCTGAATATTTTGTTAAAATGTATAAGAAAACGATGAAAAGACAGAAAGAGAGAAAAACCAAAGCCATTTAAATATTTTTATTCCTCTTAAGAACTCATTTTCCTTTCACCTCAGTAAAGTCCTTCACCTCCCCGAACACCCCCTGCCACCCAGCAACCACCAACTCTCTCTCTTTGGATCATTAATTCTCCCAGCATGCTCTGGGCTTGTGTGCTGTGGATAGGTGGCAATGAGAGCACAAAGGGAGAGCGAGAGAATGAAATAGAATGTGCTGTGTGTTTGCACTCGCAAGTAGTGGAGAGCTGACAGATCTGGCCCAAGGCTCGAGCCGGGTTGTGTGTTTGGAGCCAGATCTGCAGACGAGGGGCAGCACCCAGCATACTCTGCCCTAACCTGGATGGTCTGCAATGGCGTGAGCACAGCGGGCTCGGCGGGCCAAAAGTCCTGCCAGGCATCAGCGGCTCTCGAAAACAATACGAGGGCCGGAGGCGAGTAAAACAAAAGGGAAGGTACAGAGTGTTCTGATAGGTGCACAAGCTGACGCAAAGCAGAGCTTTTACAGCAGAGCAAGGTTGCATTTACAAATATATCTTCAGGAGTTTTTCAGTTTAAAAAAGCAACCAAAAAACCTCAAATACATGCACACACACACACACTGGCAACTAATGGTTCCTTACAGCCATATTTTGGGATTAGATGCATTCATATTAAGATAAGATAAGATAAGATAAGCCTTTATTAGTCCCACAATGGGGAAATTCCAGGATTGCAACAGCACAGGGATAGCAACACTCAGAGCAACAATCAGAAGGCAAGAAAAAACAACATCTAGTAAACATATGTCCATATTACTATAAATGTATATATATATAGACACACAGTGCAGAGCATTATGGCTGGTGAATGTGCAGCAGAAAGTCTAAGCTCTCTCTCCGCGGATGCAGCGGGCCAGCTGGAAGTCTTTGGGCATGATGGTGACCCCCTTAGCGAAGAAGAGACCACCAGGTGGGCCTCGCTGGTCTCCTGCAGAGCCATGACGGCGAAGCTCAGGAAACGCAGGACGGTCTTGAAGTCCTGAGCGATCTCCCTCACCAGGCGCTGGACGGGCAGCTTACGGATGAGCAGCTCCGTGGATTTCTGGCAGCGACAGATCTCTCTCAGAGCCACGGGCCTGTGACGGCGAGGCCTCTTCACTCTGCCGGTGGCCGGAGCGCCTCTCCGAGCAGCCCTGGTGGCTAGCTGTCTCCTGGGGGGGGGGGGGGGGGGGGGCTTCTTCCTCCAGTAGATTTTACGGGCGGTCTGCTTGGTTCTTGCCATCGCTCTTTATTATTCTGTCTTATATTTCTTTCACGCCGCCTAAACTCCAGCCCGGTACCCGCGTCATTTTCGCTACAGCTCCCGGTATGTCGAGTTTCCCATTAGCACCGGGCGGCGGCCAAGTGCTAGCTAGCACTAGCTCCTCCCCGCTGTAACGTCTCCCGCTGCAAACCGTGGCTCCGTCCGCCGACCCGGGAGACCCCCGGGGTGATCCGTGCGTCCGTGATATATATACAGAGTGAAAGGTGTAGAAAGAAGAAGGAAGATAAAAAAAAAGGCTGTTGCAACAGGCAGCCGACTCGTGTGGCGCCGCCAGTCCGGCGGAACCGGAACCGGAATTAATGTATTATAATTATTATTAATTAATTAATGTAATATTAATGTATTAATGCATAGTTATTATCTTGAAAAATAAAAAGCTGAATTTTTGCTTTCCCTAAAGCAAGATGTCAGGGCAATCAATTTCAGAAAATGACTATTAAAGAAATACGGCAAAGTGGCTTTTAATTATGACCCCCATTTTTTTTTCCACATATTTTTTATTGAACCTTTTTTTAACAAACATGACACAAACAATCAAACACTAACACTAAAGTAATTTAAAAAAAATGTACTAAAAACACCAACAACCACTAACAAAAGCAAGTCATCAACAATGCTCCTCTGTTTAGCCTAGGTAATCCATTACATAAGTATACATATTATACATTCACCAATTTGGAATTTACAAGGTCCACACACATCATTCACCTTCTTCTTCAGAAGTTATGTTTAAATTCTTTACATAATCAATGAAAGGTCTCCATATATTCTCAAACACATTTTCCTTTGATTTCAGTATGTATGTTATTCTTTCTAGTGGAAGGTTTGTTAACATCTGTCTTAACTACTGAGTCACATCTGGTCTATGAGTCTTTTTCCACAGTAGTGCAATACATTTTTTGCCATTAAGCAAACCGAGGTCTATGAATGCTCTTTCACTCTTTTTAAAGTTATACTTTTCTGGATACAGACCCAACAAAAACAGTTTAGAGTTCAATATGAATTGTTTTGAAATTATTTTTTCAATTGTTACCCTCACCTCTTCCCAAAACATTCTAATTTTTCTACATTCCCATAAACAACGAAATGGGGTTCCTTTACTTTCCATACATTTTGTGCACGTATCTGGTATGTTTTTGTTATATCTATTTAACTCCACCGGTGTAACATACATCCTCATTAACCACTTAAAATGTATCAATTTAAGACGTACATTTATTGATTTGGTTTGAGCTTCTGTACAAGCCAATTCCCATTGTTCCTCTGAAATTTCAGTTTGCAGGTCTTCTTTCCAATAATTCAGTCTTTTCTGTGAGTTTTCACTTGAGGATAGTGTCAATGAGTTATAAAACTCTGAAATAATACCCTTTCTCTTACTATCTTTCGTCAAATTTTTTCCAAGGATGAATAAGTAGGTCGGGTGAGAGCATTATTTTGATTTGATCTAATAAAATTCCTAAGCTGAAGATATTTAAAAAAATGTGTTCTATTAAGATTAAATTTGATCCTCAGTTCTTCAAAAGACATTATGTTATCTGAACGTGACAAATATAAGTCTTGAATCTTTTGAATCCCTTTTAAATTCCATACTTTAAATACAGCATCCGCTCTCCCTGGTGTAAAATATTGATTACCCCATATTGGGCTAAATTGTGACAATAAGTGTGGTTCTTTTAAATATTTTTTGGTTTCACACCATATTTTGATCATATGCTTTACAATTGGATTTTTAACTTGTTTCTGTAATTTTTTAGCTGAGTCTGAGTATATGAATAAGGGAAGAGGTAAAGGTAAATTGTATGATTCCATTTCAGTCCAGTGAGGGGGATCATTTGATGAAAAATAATATGTCATAGACCTCAGTTGTGCTGACCAGTAATACAACATAAAGTTTGGACATTTCAGACCTCCACGATCAAATGGTAAATATAGTAAGGACAGACGTAATCTAGCCTTCCTATTGTTCCATATAAATTCCACTAACTTTTTTTTAATTCTTGAGAATAGATCTGAAGGTGGTGGTAAAGGAATGTATTGAAATAAAAAAAGTATTTTGGGTAAGATATTACTTTGAAGTATATTAATTTTCCCGATCATCGACATTGGTAGTGACATCCATCTCTGAAGCAACTCATTAATATCTGTCATTAAGGCTTCATAGTTGGCATTGGCGACTGATTCTAGCTTAGGCACAATTTGAATTCCTAAATATTTAAACTGATTTACAACATTGAATTGATTTATCTCAGGAGCTGGGTGATTTCTCTGGGTCTCATTTAGCATTAGTTTTATTTATTTTATATCCTGATATTTCCCCAAAGTTTTCAACTAAATTTAACAAGGTCGGAATTGATTTTTTAAGATTCGACATAAACAAAATTATGTCATTGGCATACAGGGAGATTTTATGTTCTGTTGGTCCTACTTTAATTCCATATATTTGTGGATGTAAACGTACTGCCATCGCTAAAGGTTCAATTGCCATAGTAAACAGTAAAGGTGAAAGTGGACAGCCTTGTCGACATCCTCTATTGATTTTTATTGATTTTGAGATATTGCTGTTTGTTAGGATTTCTGCTGTAGCATTATTGTATATTATCTGAACCCATTTTATGAAATTATTTCCAAGTCCAAACTTTTGTAGGACTTCAAAAAGAAAGGGCTGTTCGACCCTATCAAAGGCCTTTTCAGCGTCAAATGATAGGAGAGCTGTATCCGGTGCTTCTTTATTAGAATAAATAATATTAAATAGTCTTCTTACATAATGGAAGCCTTGTCTTCCCATTATAAAGCCATTCTGATCTCGGTTAATAATATTTGGTAATATTTCTTGTAGTCGTCTTGCTAAAATTTTACAGATTATCTTAAGGTCGGCATTTAATAGGCTTATTGGTCTCATGTTTTCACATTTATTAGAGGGTTTACCTGGTTTTGGCAACAGTATAATTAAGGCATTATCCATGTATAGTGGTAAATTACTATTTTGAAATGCTTCTAAAACCATTTCCAAAAATGGCTTTATTAATTTATTCTTAAATTTTTTATAGAGGTCAACTGGAAGACCATCTGGTCCCGCACTTTTTCCTGATTTCATATTATCAATGGCTAGCCCAATTTCTTGACTAATTTTTGACTCCAGTATCTCCCTATTTTCATTTGGAATACACGGTGTAGATAATCCGTCCAAAAACCCATTTAGTTTTGTTAAGTCAGTTTCATTTTTTGTATCATATACTGTAGTTTTTCATAATAATCTCTAAAGGCACTATTAATTTCTAAAGGATCTACAACTGCCTGTCCGTTACTTATAATACTGGTAATTGGTGTTTTAAATTCTAATTGTTTAATCTGCAATGCCAATAATTTCCCTGATTTTTCACCTTGTTCATAAAAAGTTTGCTTCAATCTTAGAAGACTCGAGGCAGCTCTATTCGCTGATTTTTTGTCATATTCAGCTCTCAGAATCAGTAATTCGTTCTCTAACTTTGGATTACTTCCTGCATACACTTTTTCTTGAAGAATTTTTATTTTACGTTCCAATTGGACTCTCTCCTCTCAAGTCTTCTTAGATTTTGAACCTGTATAACTAATAATATGCCCCCTAATAAAAGCTTTGAAAGCCTCCCACTTTATACATGCTGATGTATGTGTAGTATTGATATCAAAGAACTCATCTATCTGTTTTTCTACATACTTAACAAATTCCTCATCCTGAAGCCATTTATGCTGAAATTGCCACCTACCTGGAACCTTTGTCAATTTCTTATCTACATATATTAGACAGCAGGGTGCATGATCAGATATCACGATGTTATCATAGAAACAGTTTTGAATCTTGGACCTTAATTCTGTGGAGATCAAAAAATAGTCAATACGTGAGAATGTCTTGTAGGTATTAGAATAACAAGAATAGACTTTGACTTGTGGTTTCATTTCTCTCCATATATCAAGCAATCTCAGTTCTTTCATAAAATGATTAATGGTCATCCTGCATCCATTGTGCGTACAGTTCAGTTCTGTTGATCTATCTATACTGGGATTCAATGTACAATTAAAATCCCCTGCTATTATACTGTATGTTGTCCTGTGAGTGATGCTAAAGTAAGAAATAAATTAACGAAGAAGTTTTGATCATCTATATTGGGACCGTATAAGTTCACCAGATTTATATTTTCTAATAACAAAGATCCTTGGATGATTAGATATCTTCCTAATTTATCTCCAATTACATTTTTCACTTGAAATGGGACTTTTATGTATGAGAGTCATAACTCCCCTGGCTCGGGATGAAAATGATGAGGTGAACACATTTCCCTGCCATCTTCTCCTAATTCTTTTTACATCCTCCTCTATTAGATGAGTTTCTTGTAAAAACACAATTTTTGAACCTATGTCTTTTATTTTATTCATAACTTGTTTAAGTTTTTTTAGATTTTGTAGACCTCTGCAATTCCATGAAGTTAAATTAAGATTAACGCTTTGGTCTATGATCAATAAAGAGTTTGAGATTACCTTGCAAAATAAACATGCTCATACAGAGAAGCAAAAACATGGATGGTTGTACATTCATCCCACAAACTACACAAAAACAAATCCCCCCTCCCCACATTCGTGGTAATCCCCCCAAAATCAAAAAAAAAAAAAAATTCCATCTCCGGCTATAGCCAGTGACTGCTCCACACCCGCGAGGATCAGTCAAACCACTCACTCTTTTCTCCTCTCAATCAACCTGACTCTACTACTTTTAATGACATGACTTTAACTCTCTTCTGTAGTTTTTCCAACTTAACCACTTGCACTCCGGGCAATTTTCCTAAAAATGCCAAAAAAAAAGTGCCCAAAGTAAATCGAAAGCTGTTATTCAACCCTTTGCAGCATCTTCATGGGGTTGGTCTCATTTAAAAGAAAACACTTTGAATTTTTTGGCAAAAAAAACATAATCTCTCTACGTGCTCCGGCCACTGAGTTACAGTCATCTAAACATACTGAACTTGAAGAAAAAAAATTTGGACACAGTGTTTTTTTGGATACAAATGCTTGTAAATAACACACAGCTGTCCGATCCGGCTGGAAAATGCAACAGAAATGTAGAACCAAGTGTTATCCAGCTGAGATCCAAATTTGGTAACAATACCACAAAAAATGAATATTTTACACAGCTTTGTTCTCAGGCTGTTCCTAGGCGTTTTGGAACTGTGCCAAATTGTGCCAAATGGCACAGTTTGGAAAAACGTCTGTAACTTTTGAATAATTCAATGTAGAAGCTTCATTTTAGGCTCAAAGGAAAGGTCACACTCAGGGCTGTGTCTGTGTGTGTGTGTGTGTGTGGGGTCGTCCCCCCCCCCCGCTATCAAGGACAGAGTTCGGCCCTCGCTACATGAGATTACACTCGTTGCATGTTTCCACAGCAACGCTGTCACAGCGGCTCCCCCCCCCGCTACTGTGTGTGTGTGGGGGGGGGGTTGTCCCCCCCCCCTGCTCGCTAGGGAGGATGGACTTTAGCCATCGCTACACAACGGATTAGCCTTATGTGGTGATGTAGCACAGCAGTGCAGTCACCGCGGCTCCCCCCCCCCCCGCTGCAGAAGAATAGCGGGGGTGGGGGGGCGTTCACAGCCTGTACATTGCGAGCAACCCCCTTGTACCGCGGCGCACGAACTTCAGACTTCGTGAACCGCACAGCTGTAATTTATTGATCGGTCAAAAGTCATTTTGGATTACAATTTTCAGGGATAGAGAATAATTTAGCTTATAACACCTTACCTCTTCACAGCGGAGTCTGGGCGAACTTCTCTTTCTCATTGTCAGAAGAACGCGACGCTGGTCCGCTCTGGTTCTGGTCTCGCGACTCGATCAAAACATAATTCCATTATTGCGGTTTTGTGCTTCATTGATTGCGGTTTTTGGCGAACGATTTTTCAAAACAAATAACAGTAGTAATTAAAAAAAGACTGGCGAAGGCGTGTGTGTCACTCAGCCTTCGTCGTCAGCTTCCGTTGGTCTATAATGACCATGGAAGAAATCATAACGTCTACTCTGCTGGAACCAATACAAAATAAGCACCGCCTGGGGCCGAACATGCCGATCCACGAATGGCACTCCCTGTCACACAGGTTGCATTTGTGGATGGTCTCCATGCTGCTGGGTCTGTAGAGCTCTTCCTGTGTCCTTTTTTGATCCGCTCCAGCAGTCAGTCTTCACCCAGCCTTAAAAAAAAACAGTTCACGAACTTCTCTGCTTCAATTGGCTCACTGCATTCAAAGCGTTGGGAGGCGGGTCCTCCTTCCTAGGTTTTCATTCATTGGTTCGTCAAGGTTTCAGAAACCCAATTCAAGGCTCTTATTAGTCGAATAAGAGGTCAATCAGATGAACTAATCTGTTCGCGGCTGTGTTTGCAGATTTTTTTTTCAGTGGCGCTTGGAGGGCACACCACCTACACCATCACCATCAATATCCTTATCATGCGTCATAGGACGCAGAGACTTGCCCGCCCGCGGAACAACGGAGTGCAAGTGGTTAACTCCCAAATTTTATTGCAACTTTGTACATCATAGCTTTTTTTTTAATATAATACAATCTATATTTTGTAGACATGCTATATGTTTCAGATAAGTCAGATACTTGTACATATGCTTAAATATTCTACCTTCATATCTTGTTCTTGCTTCATGCTTAGCTCCCACCAGTCTCTTCTTGGATCTGCTTGATAAGCTCCTGCGCCTCCTGAGGGGTCTTGAAGATATGGGTTCTCCCTTTATATGTGACCAGCAGTCTCGCCGGATGAATCACTCCGTGACGAATCCCGAGGTTGCGCAGCTCTTTATGGGCGGGGTCAAACTGTTTCCTTAATTGTTGAATTCCTGTGGCCAAATCTGGGTAGAACCGCACCTGTTGATCCTGGTATTTAATTTCTCCTTTAGCTCGCGCCGCGTTGGTGCCCGTCATCTTGTCTCTGTAGCTGAAGAACTTCATAATCAGTGTCCTCGGTGGTGTCTTATTATCTCTCGGTGGGCCAATTCGGTGAGCGCTCTCTAAGACGACCGATGACTGCAGATCCGCGTTGTTCAGCGCTTCTGGAATCCACTTTTCCAAAAAGGAACATGTATCCCGTCCCTCCGTTCCCTCCGGGAGGCCCACCAGCCTTAAATTATTCTGTCGCGACCAGGATTCTAAGTCCAGGACGTTATCTTCCAGACGTTTAATTTTTAATTCCAATGTTTGCACCTTTAATTGTACGCTGGTGACGTCATCTTCAGCGCTGGAGATTCGGAGCTCCGCCTGCGATACTCGTTCCATACAGTCGCTTATTTCTTTTCTCATTCCTTCTATCACTGCTATAATCCCATCAAATTTAGACGAAAAGTCTGCTCTCATGGAGCTGATGGCAGCAAGTACCGCATTCATGCCCTCCTCGGCAGTCACCGCTCCGCCGCTAGCTCCCTCCTCCGCCATTGTCCCTGGAGATTTTTCTGCTTCGTCACGAGCCCACGTGGAAGTCTGTTAGCTTGGACTGTTTCGACGAATCACTTTTTCCTCCGCCTGATTTCCCAGCCTTGGTTTTTATCATATCCGCGCCTAAACGCTAGGATAGGTTTTTGTTCCAATTGAGAGTTTTAGCCTACTTTTTATTTTTAGGAGCAGAGCAGAGTGAAACACGTCTTCCTACGGGGCCGCCATAACCGGAAGTCATGACCCCCATTTGTTAGGAGAACAGGAAGCTGTAAGGTCACATTGATTAGTAGATCAATACTGTAACTCTACCGTTTCAAGTGGTAATAAGGTTGACACATTTGATCTGTGTGGTGCATTTTATGTCAAAATTAAGGCCTGAATGATGTCAGGCCCAAAGCTAAAGCTGTAGACAAGACCACGTCAAAACTAGACCGACAGTCTTCCAAGACAAGACCAGGGTGTCATGACCAAGACCCAAATGTAATGTAAAGTTATCTAACTGTGAAATGGGCTCTCAAAAGGTGTTTGATTAATGTCACTGCAAGATGGACACTTGATTATTTTGATTTGTTTGATATTTACTCGTTCCTAGTGAGAGTTGGACTCCGCCAGGGCTGCCTTTTGTCCTGTTCATATTTTTTATGGACAGGATTTCTAAGCACAGCCAAGGAACGGAGAGTGTCATGTTCGGTGACCACAGGATCTCATCTCTGTTGTTCACAGATGATACGGTCCTGTTGGCTTCACTGAGCGATGACCTACAGGTCTTACTAGAGTGGTTTGCTACCGAGTGTGAGGTGGCCAGGATGAGAATCAGCACCTCCAAGTCCATGGTCCTCAGCCGGAAAAGGGTGGATTCAATATTTCTGCTTCAATCAAATGACCCAAGAAAGCATTTCAGAATGTTAAAACCTACAAACACACCATGTTTTAGTGAATGGTAGCTTCAAGAATTGCCCATGATGCTAGAACCATCTTTTGTAACAAATTTATTCAAGAAGCATTTTTAGTTTTTAGTTTGGCATAAATGCCGCACAAAATAATAGGGAGGTGGGACCTTTTGTCTGACTGCAGCCACCCAACAGAGAGCTTCACTTTTGGAGTGCTTTCACATCATTCATCTTTATTTACTATCTGCAGTTTTTCTTTAAAGGTGTCAGTTTGCATTCCAAAAAGGTAAAAAAAAAAAAAATAAATAAATAAAAGTACAGAGTTTGCTTTGAAACCTATAATGTTTTGACAATTTGATATGAGAATTTCGTGAACTATCCTCAAACAGTATTCAGCTTACAGTACTATAGTAAATGTATGTACCCCAACACATAAAAATACAGGGTTATGGAGAATATCAACATCACAACATGATTCAAATGTGAACAGGAGCAATAAAAATAACTCACAGTGAGTTTATTCCACAGTTAAAACTATAAATATGGGTAATAGGTGGTGAACAGGTCAGTCAGTACCTGTGTATTAATCATTACTGGAGCCAATAATATTATATTATGGGGCTATACATTTGAGTTTTGGGGGCTGTGGTTCCTAGTCGTAATGAACTGTAATATTTCTATTACAATGGGTCATGACAGCTGCTGCACATACATCATATTAATAGTATTTAATTTAACTTTAATTGGCCGTTGATTTCTCAGATATTCAGTGGGGGCTATGAAGAATACAATATATATGAGAACTCTTTTGCGTGATTCCACATGTCATATTATTTATATCTGCTATGCAATATCACTACAGGGTATTTTTTCATGGCATAGCCTACTCATGTGTGTGAAATTGGGTTTATAGATATGTTATGTCACTATTATGGGTGAATAGAGAGGGAAGGCAATGGAATGGTTAAAAAATCATGGATTTGAAGCTGACTGATTTGTGTAATCTGATCATCCTGACGCATCTTCACCTGAAAATATCAAGATAAAGATGTTAATTTATGAAAATACCTGTTATTTATCAGCTGTGAGCATGCATAGTTAGTCAATGAATGTATAAACAGTACAGTTACAATAAAGTGAACCAGAAATAACGTTGATTCTGGTGTATATTTACCTCCCAGTTCTACCATTCAGCCAAAACATATCATTTAATTTAGATTTTTTTTTCTTTTTGGAATTTTACATCACCAACGGCAGAAAATATTTTTTATTGACTAAAATATTCACATAAGAATTTGCCTCCTCTAAAGTGTATCACCTAAACATAAATGGCATTACTTGAAACATCACTGTTATTATTAACAATGACACTAGTTACTTTTTAGTGGTGATCTTGTAATACTAAGACTTTATTTTAAAAGTAGCATTGCAATAATGGCTATAAATATGCTGCAAGATAGGAGTCAGATGGTTCATGTGTCGCTTCACTGAGTTCATGGAAGCTGCACAGCACAACAAAACTGTCACTGCAAATATCAGCTAAAGATGACAGAATTCCTCCGTAATGAGGGACTCACTAGAGAAGCAGCTGCTCCCTTATTTATTTCCACAAAATATCTTACTGTTTGTATGCCTCTATTTAAAAGCACATGCTGCACTGAAATGCTGCTGTGTGTGAGCACACTCTTCATCACCAGCACAAATACAATATATATATATTTTTTTTTGGTGGTGTTAAAAGTGGATTTTGAAATTTGCACATTTGTCACTACTTGTGTAGATCATGAAGATGAATCTGCAACTAAAACATCACAAAAACAAGTCCGAATAGATGTTGCATATCCTTTTAATGACAAATTCAACCTGATAGTAGTGTAGATGTAGAACTAACTTTATAGCTGGAATGAAACAAAGTTAGAAAGGACCTAATGAATTCGTGAAGCGACTGCTTAAACAGGGTTTAGGAATTCATTGGACTCCTGGGGAACTTTGACGCACCAGGACACACAGAATCACAAAGCCGAATAACTGCAGCAGCTTTGAAGCTCAGAGTCAGATTGCATATTCTCTCTCTGCCCCTCTGTCTCTTACTGTCACAAACTCACACGGGGAAACCCACACGAGAGCAGCCGCTGAATCACTGATCTTTTACAATACTTGGATCATTCACATCTTTATAGATCACTTAAACTTCATCCAATAAAAGTGTGCTCAATGTTTCCCACTGACATTAATTTGTCCAGTTAGAGAGCTAAAGAGATTAAAATATGTTATTGAAAAGAGGGTAAATTAAACTGACTCCCTTAATCAGCATCAGCAAGTCATGGGGCAGTATATTTATCACAATTTCGTCACTACACGGGGAATTGCTATCTAATCAAACAATGCTGTAAAACAGGCTAAAGTCAATAGATGTTTTAATCAAATTATTTGTTAACTTGCAAGTGAAGATGGAAAAATAACAATGCTTAGGTACCATATGTGAACTGACACTCCCACACATACAGGATTCATTCTGGAGAAGTGAAGTGTCTGAGAGTGACTGTCAAAGCTGTGCCAGGCTCGTTGGCTCTCCTACTGGGATGTTCAGACTTTGTCAGGATTTCTCATGGTTGTTGGCTCCGACTTCCTGCTCTGTGGCATGTTTGTGCTACACTGAAAATGGCCAGTCAGTCCCCCGTGTTCTCTGACACTTCGTGTCACACCTCACAAAACAGCCACACCTCCTCGAGTCTCTGCTTCACTTCTTTTGGCATTCAGCTGATTTTTAGGGCATGGGCCAGTTTTTCATCCTTTTTTGAGCAAGAGCACATTTTTACATTGAAAAAAATCCAGCAGCACACCACACCACCAACCAATAATGTTACAAAAATGACACATTGTAGCCTATTACGGCATATGTAATGACAATTTAGTCTTGTAATTTGTTTATACTGAAGTCAAAGGAAAGACACGGACACATGCAAATTTGCACCAGGCGATGCAAATACATGTCAGAATCATATGCTGAGGAATTCTGTAGGAATCAGAAGGAATAAATGAATCTACAGTGCAGTGATTTTTTATATTTTTGCATATATGACACAATTAAGTGTTTTATCATCAAAATAATTTTAATATTAGACAAAGATAACCCAAGTAAACACAAAATGCAGTTTTTAAATGATGATTTCATTCATTAAGGGAAAAAAAATCTATCCAAACCTACCTGGCTCTATGCAAAAAAGTAATTGTTACATCATGAATTAACTGTAATTAACCACATTTTTTGATAGCTGAGTTCAATTTCACCAGCTACACCTAGGGTCACCTAGAAATCGCTTAAATAGAACCTGTATGACAGAGTGAAGTAGGTTAAAAAATCTCAAAAAGAAACACAACAAATCATGCTGCGATCTAAAGAAATTCAAGAACAGATGAGAAACAAAAACCCAGAACAACATCTAAAGAACTGCAGGCGTCACTTGCCTCTGTTTGGACAGGGATCCATGATTCAACAATAAGAAAGAGACTGGACAAAAATGGCATCCATGGGAGAGTTCCAAGGCCAAAACCACTGCTGACCAAAAAGAACACAAAGGCTCGTCTCACATTTGCCAAAAACAACAACAAAAAACATCTTGATTATCCCGAAGACTTTTGGGAAAATATTCTGTGGACTGATGAGACAAAAGTTAAAGTTTTTAGAAGGCGTGAATCCTGTTACATGTGGAGTAAAACTAACAGGATTTGCACTGACTCCAGATGCACTATGTTGCAGATGCAGTGCGGATGGTTCCTTGCGTTCATCCCTACCAGCTCCGTTTGTGTTTTGCAGCAGCATGGATGGGAACAGAGTTTGAAATACAAGATCTTGCGAGAATTATTTGTATAATTCTCACGATCTCGAGAAAGACCCGGGAGTGACCGAGATAGACCGATCATGATTATGTGATAAAAAGGAAGTGTGATGTAATGGCTTCCACCTGGATTTTTGGGCTCTAAATAAAACATAGGTAGCCCATTAATTTTAATTCTATGAAGCGTTTCTGATGGAAAAATTCTGTTCCACTGAGTTATATGAATTTTTATGAATATGAATGTGTTTTCTTTATAAAGCTTAATGGATTTGGAGTTGTTGAGTAGAGGTAAAAACAGATTGAAGGATGCTGATGTGACTGTGAATGTTCAGTTCTATCACTGACTGTACAACTTATCACTAGTGTTTCTGCATGGATTCAGCAGATACAATCTTAGTCATGCAAGAAGCTCAGCAAACTTTATCAACTGAGTCATGAATGAACTATCACGAAGTGACCTCACCCCGACGGCCCCTTGGATATATAGCCAGAATCACTCTGTTAGTTAAGCCAATGCACGACAGCAGTCTGTGAGAGCTGTACTCTGTATTGTCTTCCGCTGATCAGTGCAATTAAATTTGCTGAAACTTTGATCCAGCCTGGTTTTTGACTGAAGGTCTACAAGAATTTTTCTAACAGTTTCTATGTTTAGTCAAGTTTTTACTTTCTCTGACGCAGTGGTGGAGGAGTAGACCTCAGAAAATAACGGACAATCCTTAAATAATTTTCAGTGAACAAACAGCTATTAAATACCACAAGACTTCCTTGCGGATTTGATCCGGCATCTGTCAAAAATAGAACGAATTTGACGAGCCGGATTCATTCCACAGTGGTCCGGACCAGGTGGGGATTAGAAAATTGACAAGAATGGGGAACTATGTATATGCTGTGGAGGCCGGACTGCAGCCATAACGTACTGTATCCAGAGTCAGTGTAAATCCTGGGTAACACAACATTTCATAAAAGAGCATCATCAGTCAAACATGGTGGTGGTAGTGTGATGGTCTGAGGCTGCTTTGCTGCTTCACGACCTGGACGACTTGCTGTAATTGATGAAACCATGAATTTTGTTGTCTACCAGAAAATCCTGAAGGAGAATGTCAACCCATCAGTTCATGACCTCAAGCTGAAGCCCTCCATCCTGAGATCCAAGATGGCGCCCACAGCGGTCGACATGGTGCTTCGCTGCGCTCTTTGTTTGTTTTTGTTTGTCAATTGTGTGTCTGCTTGCACTTATACCCGTGAAGAACTTCTAAATATCAGGACTTTCACCCCCACGGACCTCCTCGCAGTTTTTCTAGCCCCTGCCGCCGATCTGGTTTATTGTTTGGCTCGGAAAGTGAGACGGCGGAAGAGAGGAAGACGAGCGGGCGCTCTCGTACGACTTCGCAGGAGAGGCTCGCGAACGGCGCTGCCTGGCATATTTCTGTCCAATACCAACTCTCTCTCTAACAAGGTAGATGAACTGAGACTGCTGATGCGTTTTAAGGACCTCGCCTCCTCAGCTGTCCTCTGCTTTACTGAGACCTGGCTCCGGGAAAATATACCGGACAGCGCGCTGCGCCTCGACGGCTTTCAGCTCTTCCGTGCTGATCGTGACACAGAGCTTTCCGGCAAGACCACAGGAGGCGGTGTCTGCTTCTACATCAACTGCAGCTGGTGCTCTGATGTAACGGTAATTTCCAAACACTGTTCTCCTGCCTTGGAATTTCTTGTTATCAATTGCAAGCCCTTCTATTCCCCGCGGGAGTTTGCTTCTTTCATAATGATCGCTGTGTACGCCCCTCCCGACGCGGACACGCGCGAAGCTCAGCGCGTGCTCGCGGATCACATTCAACACACAGAGCGGAGTTTTCCAGACTCGCTGATTATTGTGGCTGGCGACTTTAATCAGTGCAATCTGAGCCACGATCTCCCCCGCTACAGACAGTTTATTAAATGCCCCACCAGAGGATTAAACACACTGGATCACTGTTACACCACAGTGAAAGACGCATATCGCGCTGTCCCTCGAGCTGCGCTGGGATTATCTGATCACGTGATGGTTCACCTCATTCCCACATACAGACAGAGATTGAAGCTCACTAAACCTGTTGTGAGCACTACGAAGATACGGACCAGTGATGCTGAGGAGAAGCTGGAAACGTGCATGGAAATATCTGACTGGGGCATGCTTAAAGGAGCCACGCATGATCTGGATGAGTACACGGACACTGTGAACTCATATATCCACTTTTGTGAAGAGAACATTCTTCCATCACGCACCAGGGTGAGTTACTCTAATGACAAACCCTGGTTCACAGCTAAGCTCAGACAGATCAGGAAGGAGAAGGAAGCAGCGCTGAAAAGTGGAGACAGGGACTGCTACAGGGAGGTTAAATACCGGTTTAACAGAGAGCTGAAGAGGGCTAAATCTCTATACTCAGAGAGACTCCAGCAGCAGTTCACTGCTAATGATTCGGCTTCCGTGTGGAGAGGACTGAGGCAAATCACCAACTATCGACCTAAGGCTCCTAAAGGTCAGGATGACAAAGCCCTTTGTCAAAGACTGTCCCAACACTATGCCCGTTTTGACACCTCGTCATCTGTGTCCAACTCCCCCCCTCCCTCCAGCTCCACAGCCTCCACATTCCCTACTTCATTTAAGGCACCCCCCCCTCCTCCCCCCCTCCCCTTATCATCAGTGAGCAGGATGTGCTCAAACAGTTCTCCAGACTGAACCCGCGCAAGGCCCCCGGCCCAGACGGCGTGTCTCCCTCCACCCTGAGACTCTGTGCGAAACAGCTGGCTCCTGTATTCACAGACATTTTTAACACCTCCCTTAAGTTATGCCACGTGCCGTCCTGCCTCAAATCCTCCACCATCATCCCTGTCCCCAAGAAGCCACGGATCACTGGACTTAATGACTACAGACCTGTAGCGCTCACCTCTGTAGTCATGAAGTCCTTTGAGCGCCTGGTCCTGTCCCACCTCAAGTCCATCACCACCCCTCTCCTGGACCCGCTGCAGTTTGCCTACCGAGCCAACAGGTCTGTAGACGATGCAGTCAACCTGGCCCTCCACTCCATCCTGCAGCACCTGGACTCCCCGGGAACCTACGCCAGGATCCTGTTTGTGGACTTCAGCTCCGCATTCAACACCATCCGCCCCGCTCTGCTCCGGGACAAGCTGTCCCTGCTCAACGTGCCTGACTCCCTCTGCAGGTGGATCATCGACTTCCTGACGGACCGGAGGCAGCATGTGCGGCTGGGAAAGACTGTCTCAGACTATACTAGCATCAGCACCGGATCACCCCAGGGCTGTGTACTTTCCCCCCTACTCTTCTCCCTTTACACCAACTCCTGCACCTCCAGCCACCAGTCTGTCAAGTTGATCAAGTTTGCGGACGACACCACCCTCATCGGGCTCATCTCCAACGGCGACGAGTCCGCCTACAGGAGAGAGGTGGCCCAGCTGGCGTCCTGGTGCAGCCACAACAACCTGCAGCTGAACGCTCTGAAGACAGTGGAGATGATTGTAGACTTCAGGAAAGTCACTACTCCTCTGCCCCCCCTCACCCTCTCAGGCTCTCCCATCACCACTGCTGATTCCTTCCGCTTCCTAGGCACTACCATCACCAGGGACCTCAAATGGGAGCTGACCATCAGCTCACTCATCAAAAAAGCCCAGCAGAGGATGTTCTTCCTGCGGCAGCTGAGGAAGCTCAAGCTACCCACCAAGATGTTAGTGCAGTTCTACACAGCCATCATCGAGTCCATCCTCACCACCTCCATAACCGTGTGGTACGCAGGAGCCACTGCCAGGGACAGACTAAGGCTGCAGCGCGTCGTGCGCACTGCTGAGAAGGTGATCGGCTGCAAGCTCCCATCTCTCCAGGATCTGTACATCTCCAGGACCCGGAGGCGTGCTGGCCGGATCAAAGCCGATCCCTCACACCCTGGTCACGTACTGTTTGCCCCCCTCCCCTCTGGTAGAAGACTTCGGTCCATCCAGACTAAAACCTCCCGTCACATGAACAGCTTCTTCCCCTCTGCCATTAGACTGCTGAACACTAAGTGACTCTCGTGCACCATGTACAGCAGCTCAACCAGACTCATGTCAATCATCACTGTTTTCTTCCTGCATTACCGACTGCACTATATAGTTCTCCACAGTATCTGCTGCTGGCTAATATATATTTTAACTGTTGACCAGTATCACTTAATCTTATCCTACACTTTATTACATGTATAGTTTATTTCTCTTATCTTATCATGTTTAATGTTGCAGCATTGTACCGAGACAAATTCCTAGTTTGTGTACTACATGAACAATGGCAATAAACCTGATTCTGATTCTGATTCTGATTCCAGTGTGGCTGAATTAAAACAATTCTGCAAAGAACAGTGGGCCAAAATTCCTCAGCAGTGATGTTAAACAATCACTGCCAGTTATCGCAAATGCTTTATTGCAGTTGTTGCTGCCAAAGGTGGCACACCAAGTTATGTTTAGGCAGCAATTACTATTTCACATAGGGCTGGGTAGGTTTAGATAGCTTTTTTCCCCTTAATAACTGAAATGATCATTTTAAAACTGCATTTTGTATTCACTCAGGTTATCTTTGTTTAATATTACAATTTGTTTGATGATCTGAAACATTTACGTGTGACAATTATAAGAAATTAGGAAGTGGGAAATACATTTTCACAGCACTGTATATTAAATAAAACAAAATTAAAACAGATAAAAGAATAAGCTGTCATTAATAACCTGATCTTAGTGGAATGTGGTCATGCTAGTTGGTAAAGGGTGCTTTAATAATGACTCACAATAAGATTGAAGAGAAGCAACTCTTTTATAGACTTGCTGTCTGATTAAGCACTTTCTAAATAAAGAATTCACATTTATCAGACTGATTCTATTAACTGATGAAAAAGTAGTCATGTTCCAGTTCTTTATATTCTATGTTATATTGTACAGCGCTTTATGACTATGTGAAAAGTGCTTCATAAATAAACTTACTGACTTACTTACAAAGTGGAAAGACACAGGAAATTAACTTTTTAAAAATTGAAAATGCAGCATACAGATGCATCAAGAATTGTTTTGCATTCGACTCATTAGTGACTGACTCGTAACTGAATCGACTCGTGAGACCACTGAAGATTCACACCTCTAGAAAATAGCAGTGTGTAATTTATTTTAAAGTGACACTTCACCAAAAATATATTTTTTTTCTTGTTAACATGTTTGTAACGTGTTTGACGTACAAGACATCAAGCATGAAATCACTCAAACTTGTCATGTGTCTGTTTTTTTGCTGTAAAACTTTGATTCACCCATAAGAACCCAGATCCCTTTCTCCTTCAAGGAAAATTATGGGACCATGGGTTCTTATGGGTTAAGACGCGCCCCCTGGAAAAAGGTGACTTTAGACTACGGTCACACTGCAGGTCTTAATGCTCAATTCCGATTTTTGGCAGAGATCCGATTTTTTTTTGTGTGTGGGCAGTCACATTATAATTTAAATGTGACTCCCATCAGACTCCAGTGTGAACAGTCTACAGCTATGAAGTGACCCTGCATGTGCAGAAGAAAACGTAACGTCAGACAAAGCGTTGTGTTTACAGAAATAAATATGAGCCCCAACGATTGAGGGGACAGAACTTCTTCACCTTGATACAGCACAGCAAAATAAAATGTTAAAATTACTCAGAAATGATTAGGCACAAAATAAATGAGACCAGCTTCATTCCTCTACATGCCAGATGACCGCTGTGATCAGCTCTCCTTTAACAAAACTGATCGATTAAACAGTTCTCTTGAAAATGAGACCCTGTGTCTCAATGGATTTACCTGTATAAATAAGGTTAATAATAAATAAACAGCGTAGCTCGTACCAGCAGCGTAACACCGGTCCTGCACAGGAAGGTGAAACCGCCACAGACTCCCCTCTCCTTGACTGTGTGTCCTCGTATCCCCGTATCTGGCCATTCCGCTCCACAGTCATGTCGGTATTAACTTTACATTTTAGACATTACAGCGGCCAGGACTCACGGTGTGCTGTTTACAGAGAAAAAGGAATTTGCAGCATCCAGTAAATGTGCTGTTACTGTGCGCCTGCTTGTCTGATGGTTTCAACCCCGACCCCCACCACCCCAAAATTTTGGAGTTATTGTGCAGTCACAACCGACAAAATTATGATCCAGTGATAAAGGGAAGAAGATTGATTAAAAAGAGAGCACAAACCTGCTGTGTCTGCCATGCTTGCTGCATCCTCCACCGCAGAATTTTAGCGTCTGTCTCACTTCAATGAAGAAAAAGTTGGATGAAATGTGACATGACCGTTCAGACTGAGGTCACTTTGAAAAATATCAGATACGTATCTGAATTAGGACCACAAATGAAAGTGGCCTTGGTCTGGTGTGAAAAAAAAATCCGATGTGTGCTGTTCAGACTGTCATTAAAAAAAATCAGATATGGGTCATGTGTACAAAAAATCGGAATTGAGCATTAAGACCTGCAGTGTGACCGTAGCCTTAGACAGAGCATGTTTAGTGACGTAACTATAGCAGGTCCGGAGTGTTGAGCCAATCAGGACTCTCTGGCCTAACTGAAGTTGTCCCTCCAGAATCAGTTAGCATTTTTGGACAGCTGCTTTGAAAACTTGACCAAAATAAAGACAGGTTTTACCATTAAACTGCTTTTAAGGACCAATGCAATTTCAGTCATTATCCTGGGCCACCGTGGATACAGCTGGGCATGCCCTTCAGCCGGCAAGTCTTTTAATCACAGGATTTATTTTGCTTAATGTAGTGCTAGCCACCATTGGCCCTGTGGGATGTGGGTGGGAGTATTCAGAGAACCTGGCGTTTGAAGGAGGAGGAAAAGTGAAAAGGTTTTGACACGAAACTGTAAGACAATGAAAGGGTTTTTGTAGAAAAAAGGGGCATAAGATATCATTTTATACAATGTAAACCTGTTTTTAAAGGGGATTTATATCCACTGCAGTGCATCTTTAAAAAAAATACTGATTACATAATTGCTTCTATAATGTCCATCATGGTTAATTACCCTTGTTTCTAAGTTGTTTAAAATAAGTCATGCAGTAATGCTAAAATACCAACATATAGAGTCAAGTTAAATTTTTAAAAAGAGCCTTTTTTAATAATTCAATCAAGACTTAGAGCTGAGGCCTCTGGTGAAAATGTTTAACTAAATGTTTTTTTCTTCACTGAACCCAAACTGCTCATTCGGAAAATTGCTACAACCCTATTAAACAGTATTTAACATTTTCTGTGGTTAGGCAGAAAAAGACAGAGAGAAAACATGAGGCGGGTTTTTATATCTATGGAAACGAGCTGGTGAATGGACGGACTGTTAAAAAAATGATAGACCCAGCAGTCAATAGTTAAAAGAAGAAAGCGGAAGCTTCAGCGGTTCGGTAGCTGTTTGTAAATAGGTGGATCGGCTCCCAGCAAGACAACATCGGGACAAATTTGTCTTGATGTTAGGAGGGCTTTGTGGAAGTGCACTCTGGATGATATAGGCTGAGAGAGATGCAGAGACAGACAGAGAAATATTGACAGAGTTAGACGGGAGGAGTGTGCGTCTGGGGAACAGAGAATATGGGTGGGTGTCAGAATAGGAAGGGGGGAGGGGGTGTTTGCATGCCCAATATCACGCTCTGTCAGAAGCTGTAATATCTCTTCCATTTCATTAGTCGCTACATGAATAGACTTGACATCAATCAGTGCCTGCTTGGCTGACTGAAAGAGAAGTGCCTCGGCATCAGAGAACATCATGGAGCGTCATGGAATGAGCTTGCAGTTTGTTGAACGAGATTGTACCATGTTAACCTGGAGAATGGTGAAATAGACCTCAGCCTAGCTCTTTTCTGAAATTTGAAAAAGCCACACAGCTGCGGCAAAGCTTTTAATCAATGGGGGAGGCTTCCACGTGAGTGTGGGTGTTTTCAAAAGGGTGAAATGTGTTTTTGTACTCACCATCAGGGGTGAAAGTAGGCCGGTATGGTACAGTATGGTAAATCTACATCATTCCATCTTAAACAACGCTTACCTTGTCCTTACTAAATTATATGAAGCCTGAATTGGTTCCCAACTTTTTGTGCAGGACAGAATTCGGCTGCCTTGCATCACTGCTAGTTAACGCTAGCTCAAGTTTCCTCCTACAGCTGACTGATACTGTATGGAAAGCCAAAGGTTCCTAACATGTTAACAAAAAAAAAAGCTTCTTAAGATGCGATGTTTATATGCCAAAAGAAGTTATACTGTAACCGGAGTGGTAGACTACTGGTAGGGCATCCACCCTACAGCCAGGAGGTTGTGGGTTCAAGTCCTGGCCGGGTCTTAACCAAAGACCACAAAAATTGTACTTTCTGCCTTCTAACTTGGTGCTCAGCACAATCACAATAGGGAAAGGAAAGTTGGTTACCCCGCAACAGGGGGAAGCACAAAACCAGTGTACTCCTTGTGCAGGTCCCAAGCCTGGGTGAATGGGGAGGGTTGCTTCAGGATGGGTATTATGGCATAAAGTCCTTGCCAAATCAACATATAGACTCATGAGCTGCTGTGGCGACCCTGAATAGGGAGCAGCCGAAAGTGAGTGAGTGTGTGTGTGTGTGTGTGTGTGTGTTTGTGTTTGTGTGTGTGTGTGTGTGTGTGTAGTTATACTGTTGAGGTAAAAGATCAGGCGAGATGCGACGAGCTGGAAGGTTGCAGGGTTTTATTTCCTCCCACATAATGAGACGCACTTTGTAGCTCTGTGCACTACTGTCTCTGAGGCATGTATAGCAAACTCTTTTATACATGTTATACAAACAGAGAGAGAATGCATGGCACATTAGCATAGTGATATACAGATCAGTCAATACATTATTATTAGCGTGACCAACTGGCGCCCGGACGTCCTCTCCCTAATCCAGGGATGTATAAACAACAGTCCATTGTTCTGGTTGTCCCCCAGGGGCTCTCTGTCCATATGTGAATAGTCCTCTGTATGTAAATGGTCCTCTGCTTCCTCCAGACCTGGTGAGTATGAGGAATGTCCGAGTAGAGTGTGGTGGGTCACCACACAGCTCCCCCCCAGAACACTCAGAAGGGGCTGTGACCCCCCCCCCACCCCCCCGGTCGTTTGGGCTCCAGCTCCAGTAGAACTGTCCTGCTGTAGAGGAGTGTTGGAGGGCATGTCAGTCCGTGGGGGGGACGGGGGAGGGGTGGAAAAGACAGTGTGCTCCGCTCCGGGTTCCAGCACGTTGAACGGCCGTGGATCATGGGCGCACGGGGCCGGTGTGCGTCGTGCATAATGGAACCAACCAGCGATCGGCCGGCTTTAGGGAGTGAGGTGCAAGAAGAGCGCTGTGGAGGAGGAGAGGGAGGTGGGTGGGAGTAAGTGAGTGCCGGCCCGGGACGTCAAAGGTGTCTGGGCTGCACAAAAATTGCGTGTGGATCCGCGATGGTGAGGGACTTTCCCGGTTAACCTGGCGGTGATCCGCAGCGGCTGTGAAAAAATTAAGTCTCTGACTCCTCTTGCGGCTCGTTCCAGCGAGGATGTGGGGAAGGCGAACGGCCAAATTCCCCGAGGATGCGTAGCGGCTGTGAAACAACTGCAGCTGTGTGAGGGACTTGGCGGTTTGGCTTTAGGTGCAGATGCAGCCCTAAAGCCATCGGAGGCAGCAATCGGCTAATCTTCCGTTGTGCGCCGTGGCTGAGAAACCCATACAAAGTCCTGTGTGCGGGCTGCATGTCTGCTTCAGGTGTGTGAGCAGCCCTGAAGGTTCCGAAGATAGCGATCGGCCGTGTTTCTCGGGCATGTGCAGCGGCGGAGGATGATGTATCAGTCTGTGGAGCCGGTTTGTCCCTGTGTATGGCGCACACTTGGCGCAGTGACCACATAGCCGGAAGTTGCACTGTCCTCGTAATCCTGCGGTGTGCGTGCGGGGCTTTTGTGGGCGGGAGGCCCGCTGTCCGGAGTGAGTCAGGGTTGGGGAGCTTGGTGGAAATCGTGCAGACGCCACCGATAATTTTCTCCGTTCAGGCTGCTTCCTTCGGTTCGCTCGTGTCGCCGTTCATGGTGCGTGTCGGTCCTAGCGCTACCCATTCCGGTGTGGATGAAGAGGATGCCGGCGTCACCATGACAAGTCTAAGGTCACCACTGTGGAGGTAAAAGATCAGGCGAGATACGACGAGCTGGAAGGTTGCAGGGTTTTATTTCCTCCAACATAATGAGATGCACTTTGTAGCTCTGTGCACTACTGTCTCTGAGGCATGTATAGCAAGCTCTTTTATAGATGTTATACAAACAGAGAGAGAATGCATGGCACATTAGCATAGTGATATACATATCAGTCAATACCTATTATTAGCGTGACCAACTGGCGCCCGGACGTCCTCTCCCTAATCCGGGGATGTATAAACAACAGTCCATTGTTCTGGTTGTCCCCCAGGGGCTCTCTGTCCGTATGTGAATTGTCCTCTGTATGTAAATGGTCCTCTGCTTCCTCCAGACCTGCTGAGTGTGAGGAATGTCTGTGCAGAGTGTGGTGGGTCACCACAATACTGTATTAACATGCCATTTTTAAATATCCCAAGACGTTTAGATGTTTTAAGCATCTTAACACTTGCATACATGCCACAATGGTGCATTTATTTGTTTATCACTATTTTTCCCATGTCCTACAAAGATTGTGTTGAAGTCTTTTTTTAAATTGAAAACAAACAAAAAATGTATTTTCTGAAGAAAATGCAGTGTGACTGCTGTAAGATGAAAATGCTTTCCTTGTGGTGGACACAATACATATGGCACTCCACCCAGGACAAGGGGGTTGGTGGGGGAGAAGATAGTTAGGGATGCTAATGGGGAAAGCTGAGAGGAGCCAACCAAACAAAGATGTGCCTTTCGTCCCCTGCCGCACCAAGCTGACACCTGAGGACACAGGGGTGAGAATGTATTGTAGCAAAGACCTGCTCTGTGACATGTGGGTCAATGTTATGTTCATGTGCATGCATGTCTTGCAGTCTAAATGTTAATGTGTCTACCCTGAGTGCCAGAGGTGGGAATTAAAGTGTATAAAAGCGTTCGCTCAGGCGCTCAGAGTTTAGAGTTTCTGTGTTTATGTTGGAAGTGGAATAAAGTTTGTGTGTCGTCCAGCTTGCTGCCTCGTCTGCTTCCATCTTCCACATTGATGACCCTAAGACGTGCAATGGAGAACGAGCCGAGCACCACCCTGGAGACAACCCAGAGGGAGAACACCAGCATGGCATGCGCTGTCACAGTCAAGCTCCCAGAATTCTGGCTTCACAAGCTGACCGCTTGGTTTCTACATGTTGAAGCTCACTTCGCACTCCACGGGATCACCACGGATGACACCAAATATTATCATGTGGTCACTGTGCTGGATGTGCGTGCAACGCAGCAAGTGACGAGCCTGCCCCAGGAACCACCGGCCCAGGGGAAATACGAAGCGCTCAAGCAGATGCTAATTCAGCGGTATACCATGCCGGACAGTGAGAGAGCAGAGAGACTCCTAACGCGCTCAGAGTTAGGTGACAGATCAGCTGTGGAGTTGATGGAGAGCATGTTAGCATTGAGGGGGGAGAATGACGAATCCTTCCTTTTCGCCCAGCTCTTTCTCAAGAACCTGCCTGCTACAGCAAGGGCGATCCTGGCCAACTTGCTGCTGCTGGTAACCAGGAACCATCGTGCTCTGGCGCAGGAGGCAGACCACATCATCCTAGCGACCAGAACTCTCACCTTGCACGCAATGACACCGGCATCCAGGAAGGACTCCAGCGAGGTTGAGGAGCCTTTGGTGGTGGCTGGGACGGACGCCAAGAGACGCAGGAACAGGACGCTCTGTGTCTTTGGCTCGGATGCCCAACGCTGTCTGCCACGTGCCAATTCAAGAAGCCAGGGAAACGGCATGGCCAGCAGTCAGTAGCAGCTGTGACTGCTGGTGACAGGAACAAGCTGCTGTTCATCACAGACACACGTTCGGAGAGACGTTTCTTAGTGGACTCCAGCTCCCAGAAGAGCCTCATTCTGCCGGTCAGCGCAGACAGATCGACAGGAGGCAGCTGTCCTGTGCTCACGGCTGCCAACGGAGCCAACATCAAGATGTTTGGCGAACGGACATTGACGGTGTGCTTACACGGACGCAATTACGAATGGCATTTTGTGGTGGCGGCACATTCTGTCCCCATTTTAAGCACAGATTTTTTTATGTGCTTATGGGTTGTTAGTCGATATTGCCAACAGGTGTTTAGTGGATGATGTCTCTTTTTCCTCCTTGCACTGCACAGCTCGGGGAGTTGGGCCAACAACACAGGCTAGTGTTATAGCTCCAGTGGGTAAGTACTTCCGGCGCCACACGAGTAGGCTGCCCTTTGCAACAGCGGATCAATTTCTGCCTATTTCTGTTACTATCTGGCTCTCTTGCCAATCTTTATGATCCAGCGTCACTTTATTCCATCCGAACACGTAGATCGCCCAAATGTCTCCTGATTCAGCGGACGGAGCCACTGTTTCTGGCAGGAGGCAGTATAACAGGGACCAGATGCTAGCACTCAACCGGCCCATGATGCTAACGCGAAAACTCGACATACCGGGAGAATTAAGACGAAAACGACGTGGGTGTCGAGCTGGAGTAAGACGGCGGGCAAGGAATATAAGGTACAGACCCGCCCTCCCATCTGTCATTATGAGGAATGTACGATCGATACTCGGAAAGACAGATGAACTAGTGGCTATCTCCCGCTACGATAGCATGTACCGGGAGTGTAGCCTGTTCCTATTCTCAGAGACGTGGCTAACAGGACTAGCAGCAGATGCTAACATTGAACTGGAGGGTTTCCACGCAATACGGGCAGACCGAACACCAGACAATGGGAAGGCACGGGGCGGTGGGGTGATGATGTACGTCAATAACAACTGGTGCAGACCGGGACATATCACGGTTAAGGAACAGCACTGTAGCAAAGACAGTGAGTTGCTAGCTGTTAGCATGCGGCCTACATATCTCCCGAGGGAATACTCACACGTGATCTGCATTGTTATTTATGCAAATCCGACGGCGAACGCTGGGACAGTGCGTGACGTCATCCACTCAGTAACTGGCAGGCTGCAGACAGAACACCCAGATGCTCTTCTCCTCATCTCAGGCGATTTCAACCATATTTCACTGTCTCCCATTCTACCCACATTTACCCAGTATGTCACATGCCACACTAGAGACAATAAAACACTGGATTTATTCTATGCAAACACTAAGGAGGCGTACACCTCATCACAACTCCCCCCACTCGGGAGTTCGGATCACAACTTGGTTCATCTCCTGCCGGTGTACAAACCCCTAGTGCACAGACAACCTCTGGTTATGCGCACAGTGAAGTTATGGTCTGAGGAGGCAATGGACGGTCTAAAGGACTGCTTTGAAACCACTGCCTGGGAGCAGCTCTGCGATCCACATGGTGAGGACATCGATGGTCTCACTCACACCATCACGGACTACATCAGCTTCTGTGTGGACAACACCGTACCCACCAAGACCATACGGTGTTGCTCGAACAACAAACCCTGGAGCAACCCTGAGATAAAAAACACTTCTGAGAGAGAAGAAGAGGATCTTCAGGTCGGGGAACAGGGAGATGCTGAAGTCCGTACAGAGGGAGCTGAGGAGGAAGATCAGAGAAGGCAAGGACAGCTTCAGGAAGAAGATGGAGGACAAGCTGCAACAGAGCGACATCGGTGGGGTCTGGAGAAACCTTAAAACCATCTCTGGGCTCCAGAATACCTCCTCCCAGGCCATGGGGGGCAGGGGGTGGGCGAACAATCTGAACCTGTTTTTTAATAGGTTTGACCAACCGCCCTCCCCCCCGACTGCACAACCACTGCTGCCTCTAATGACATCGAGTCCTGCTGTCCACACCCCACTCCACCAACACCCCCCCCACTCCCAACACACAGCCCCCCAACATGACCCTCACTAAGACCCAGGTGAGGACGGAGCTGAGAAAGATCAAGGCGAGGAAGGCGTCGGGACCGGACGGCATCAGCGCAAAGCTCCTCAAGTCCTGTGCAGATCAGCTGTGTGGGATTGTGGAGTACATCTTCAACCTGAGCCTGAAGCTGGGGAGGGTACCACAGTTGTGGAAAACATCTTGTGTGGTACCTGTACCAAAGACCTCCCGCCCCAAAGACCTGAACAGCTACAGACCAGTGGCCCTGACGTCCCACATGATGAAGACCCTGGAGAGACTGCTCCTTGCTCACCTCCGCCCCCTGGTGGGACCAGCGATGGATCCACTCCAGTTCGCCTACCAGCAAGGCATTAGGGTGGAGGATGCAGTGATCCTCCTCCTTCACCGTTCTCTGTCCCACCTGGAGAAGCCCGGGAATGTGGTGAGGATCATGTTCTTTGACTTCTCCAGTGCTTTCAACACCATCCAACCGATGATCCTGAAGGATAAGCTGCTGTGCGCAGGGGTGGACCAGCACCTGTCATCATGGATCCTGGACTACCTCACTAACCGGCCACAGTTTGTGAGAACCCGGGACTGTGTGTCCGACACGATCATCGGTAGCACCAGGGCCCCCCAGGGAATGGTTTTGGCTCCCTTCCTGTTTACCCTTTATACTGCGGACTTCTCACACAACACAACACACTGCCATCTACAGAAGTTCTCTGATGACTCTGCAATCGTCGGCCTCATCTCCAACAGAGATGAAGCTGAGTACACAGGACTTATCCAGGACTTCGTGGACTAGTGCCATAGGAACTGCCTCCAGATCAACGCGAGGAAATCTAAGGAGCTGGTGGTGGACTGCCGCAGGCAAGGACAATCCCTCACAGCACCAGTAAACATACAGGGAACAGACATCGAGGTGGTGACATCCTACAAGTACCTGGGTGTTCATCTGAACAATAAACTAGACTGGTCACACAATACCAAAAGCCAGTTTAGAAAGCTTGGGATCAGTCTGCCAAGGTCTCCGCCTTTGACTGCCACCTAATCCACATAGCACCGGACTTCCATGATCCCTCCTGCAGGTGGTGAACCTACTGGAGGGCGGACCCATGTAACTCCTTCGGGCTGAGCCCGGCCGGGTCCCATGGGTGGAAACCCGGCCACCAGACGCTAGCCTTCGAGCCCCTCCCCCAGGCCTGGCTCCAGGGTGGGGCCCCGGTAACCCCATACCGGGCGGGGTACACTGAATCCTTGATATACAATTTATCATGAGAGTCTGTTGGATCGTTCTTCGTCTGGCCCTTCACCCAGGACCAGTTTGTCTTGGGAGACCCTATCAGAGGCAAATTGCCCCGGACAACATAGCTCCTGGGATCACTGGGGCATGCAAACCCCCCCACCACGATAAGGTGACGATCCATGAGGGGGATATCGAACTCACGCCTCCCGCTCCGGAGTCCCGCACCCTACCTGTGTCGCCAATAGGGTATTGAGCCCAACTGGGGATATCGTCGGGCGGTGGAAGGAATACTTCGAGGATCTCCTCAATCCCACTGATACGCCTTCCACAGAGGAAGCAGGGTTTGGGGACGAGGGGGATGACTCGCCTATCACAGGGGCTGAGGTCGCCAAGGTGGTTAAAAATCTCCTTGGTGGCCGGGCCCCGGGGGTGGACGAGATTCGCCCCGAGTACCTCAAGGCCCTGGATGTTGTTGGGTTGTCATGGTTGACACGCCTCTGCAACATTGCGTGGAGGTCGGGGGCAGTGCCTTTGGCATGGCAAACCGGGGTGGTGGTTCCTCCCTTCAAAAAAGGGGACCGGAGGGTGTGCTCCAACTTTAGAGGGATCACACTCCTCAGCCTCCCTGGGAAGGTCTATGCCAAGGTACTGGAGAGGAGAGTCCGGCCGTTGGTCGAACCTCGGATTCAGGAGGAGCAATGTGGTTTTCGTCCTGGCCGTGGCACATCGGACCAGCTCTTTACCCTCTCGAGAATTCTTGAGGGTTCGTGGGAGTTTGCCCAACCAGTTTACATGTGTTTTGTGGACTTGGAGAAGGCATTTGACCGCGTCCCTCGTGGATTTTTGTGGGGGGTGCTTCGGGAGTATGGGGTATCGGGCTTGTTGTTACGAGCTATTCGGTCTCTGTACGACCGTTGTAAGAGTTTAGTTCGCATTGCCAACACTCGGTCGGAGTCATTCCCAGTGAGAGTTGGACTCCGCCAGGGCTGCCCTTTGTCACCGGTCCTGTTCATAATTTTTATGGACAGGATTTCTAGGTGCAGCCAGGGAATGGAGGGTGTCATGCTTGGTGACCACAGGATCTCATCTCTGTTGTTTGCAGATGATGTTGTCCTGTTGGCTTCATCCAGCAATGACCTACAGCTCTTGCTGGGACGGTTTGCCGCTGAGTGTGAAGCGGCTGGGATGAGAATCAGCACCTCCAAGTCCGAGTCCATGGTCCTCAGCCGGAAAAAGGTGGATTGTCCTCTCCGGGTTGGGGACAGGCTCCTGCCCCAAGTGGAGGAGTTTAAGTATCTTGGGGTCTTGTTCACGAGTGAGGGGAAAATGGAGCGAGAGATCGACAGACGGATTGGAGCAGCATCTGCAGTGATGCGGACGTTGTACCGGTCTGTTGTGGTGAAGAGGGAGCTTAGTTCTAAGGCAAAGCTGTCGATTTACCAGTCAATCTACGTTCCTACTCTCACCTATGGTCACGAGCTTTGGGTAATGACCGAAAGAACGAGATCGCGGATACAAGCGGCTGAAATGAGCTTTCTCCGTAGGATTGCTGGACTCACCCTCAGAGATAGGGTGAGGAGCTCAGTCATCCGGGAGAGGCTCAGAGTAGAACCGCTGCTCCTCCACATTGAAAGGAGTCAGTTGAGGTGGTATGGGCATCTGATTAGGATGCCTCCTGGACGCCTCCCACTTGAGGTGTTTCAGGCACGTCCCACTGGGAGGAGACCCCGGGGCAGACCCAGGACTCGGTGGAGAGACTATGTCTCCCAGCTAGTCTGGGAACGCCTTGGTATCCCCTCTGAAGAGCTGGAGCAGGTGGCTGGGGAGAGGGAAGTCTGGGCTTCTCTGCTTGAACTGCTGCCTCCGCGACCCGGACCTCCGGAAAAGCGGTAGAAGATGGATGGATGGATGGATGGTCACACAATACCGACGCACTCTACAAGAAGGGACAGCGCAGGCTGTTCCTACTGAGGAGACTCAGGTCTTTTGGTGTACAAGGGGTGCTGCTGAAGACATTCTACAACACGGTGGTGGCGTCAGCCATCACTTTTGGAGTGGTCTGCTGGGGCAGTGGCGTTACAGCAGCCGATAGGAAGAGACTGAACAAACTGATCAAGAAAGCTAGCTCTGTCCTGGGGCAGCGCCCTGACCCAGTGGAGGAGATAGGAGAGAGAAGGATGGTGGCTAAACTGTCATCTCTGCTGGAGTCCGAGTCCCACCCTATGCAGGACATACTGAACGCACTGAGGAGTTCATTTAGCAGCAGACTACATCATCCTAGGTGCGCAACCGAGAGGTTTCGCAGGTCCTTCCTACCTACGGCTGTCAGACTGTATAACCTAAGCAGGGCTGCTCGCAGAGATAGCAAAAAAACGTGATGACCTAATAGTACTGAATGCAAAAGACGCAATAGACTTACACAATGGTCCCCTCCAGTATATACAACTAGGACAGTATCGGTCACTACGGAGGGTGACAATATGTATGGGTACATATTCATACTATATAGGATAACTAAGTAGACGGTTATGCTGTTTATTCCATCTCGCTACAATGCTCTGCACTTTGTATATATATTTATATATTGATATGTATGTATGTATATCCACTGCTCTTATTTATATCTTCCGTATCTTCTTAATTATTGCTCTGAGTGTTGCTATCCCTGTGCTGTTGCAATCCTGGAATTTCCCCATTGTGGCACTAATAAAGGCTTATCTTATCTTATTTACTTCCACAGCTCCCAGCACTCACGGTTCTGACGTTTTCTGCTACAGCAACCAAACATGAGGTCGAACATTTCATAACCACAAAAGGCCCGCCGATGTTCGCATGACCTCGGTGCCTGGATGCGGTTAAACTAGCCAGTGCACGCGAGGAGTTTACCCACTTAGAGCAGCTGGGCATCATTAGGCGCTCCAACAGCCCATGGGCATCCCCACTACACATGGTACCTAAGGCCGATGGGTCGTGGCGACCGTGTGGCAATTTCTGGCACTTGAACAACACAATGGAACACAATCGGTATCCCATCCCGCGCATACAGGATTCTTCCATGCACCTGGCCGGGATGCGTGTTTTTTCAAAAGTGGATCTGGTCCGTGGATACCACCAGGTCCCGGTGCGCGCGGAGGACGTTCCCAAAACAGCAGTAATAACTCCTTTTGGCCTTTTTGAGTATTTACGCATGACGTTCGGGTTAAAGGGCACAGCGCAAACCTTCCAAAGAATGATGGACACGGTGATCTGTGACCTGCCCTTCGTTATTGTCTACTTAGATGACATTCTGGTGGCTAGCGCGTCCGAGGAGGAGCACCTCGCCATCTCAAACTAGTTTTCCAGAGGTTGGAAGTGCACGGGCTTATCGTGAACCCAGCAAAGTGCCAGTTCAGTGTGCCAGTGATTGATTGTTTTGGGTCACCGCATTTCGCCGGAGGGCTTGATTCCGCTGCCTATTAAGGGGCGTGACATGTCAGATTTTCCGCACCCACAGATCGTGAAGGCCCTGCAGGAATTTTTGGGCATGGTCAACTTTTACAATGGTTTCCTCCCCCGAGCAGCCGAGCTGCTGCAGCCATTGTACGCCGCACTCAAGAAAAAGAAGCCCGCGGAAAACATCGACTGGACCCCGAGCGAGTTCAGGCTTTCACAAACGCCAAAACAGCACTTGCTAATGCCGCTTTGCTAGCTCACCCTGTATCGTCAGCGTGGATAGCTCTCACCACTGACGCGTCTGATGTTGCCATAGGGGCAGTGGTGGAGCAGTATGTTTCAGGTGCATGGCAACCGCTCGCATTTTTCGGCCGCACTTTGCGCGACAATGAATGCAAATACAGTATGTTTGACAGAGAGTTGTTGGCCCTCCACCTGGCGATGCATCATTTCCAGTTCTGGCTGGAAGGGCGCGAGTTCATCGCGTTCGTTGATCATAAGCCAGTAACGTACGCAATGTCCAAAGTCTCGGAACCGTGGTCGGCCCGGCAGCAACGGCATTTGGCTGCGATCTCAGAGTTCACAACCGACATTCAACACGTAGCTGGTAAGCTTAATGTCATGGCCGACTGACTGTCGCGTGCATTAGTCCCCCCAGTCTACATGGGAATAGATTTCCCCGCCATGGCCGCAGAGCAAACCGGAGACGTGGACATTTGCACGCTCCAGTCCGCGCCTGCTGGGTTAAAACTGGACAGCAGGGTGGTGCAAGAAGGGTGCCACCCTCTTGCTCTGCGACGTCTCCACCGGTCGCCCACACCCGGTGGTTCCGAGCTCTTGTCACCGCGGTGTTTTTGAGTCAGTCCACTCCATTTCACATCCTGGCGTGCGAGCCTCGGTTAAACTGGTGGGGGTGAAATTTGTCTGGCGTCACTTACGCAAGGACGTGAAATAGTGGGCTGCAGTGTGCGTCACGTGCCAGCGGGCCAAAGTGCACAACCACACCAAAGCCCCCCTCGAGTCGTTCTAAATTCTGGCCAGGAGGTTCGACCACATCCACGTGGATTTGGTGGGCCCCCTCCCGCCATCGCAAGGGTTCACGCACCTTTTGACAATCATGGACTGCACCATGCGTTGGCCTGAAGTGGTCCCCCTGGCTTCCACCATGTCCAGGGAAGTGGCTCACGCTTTTTTGTCGGCTTGGGTTGCACGGTTTGGATCCCCATCGGACATTACTTCCGACAGGGGTCCACAATTCATTTTGGAACTCTGGTCCGTGACAGCCCAGAGCCTGGGGGTTAAAATCCACTGCACCACCGCGTACAACCCCCAGGCTAACGGGTTATGCGAACGCTTTCACAGGTCACTTAAAGCAGCACTCAGAGCCTCACTCACAGGTGAAAATTGGGTCAACCGCCTGCCCTGGGTCCTATTGGGGTTGCACTCTGCACCTAAGGAGGATCTGGCAGAACTCATTTTTTCTCAGCTGCTATGGATCCCCAGGGAATTTTTACCGGAAAACCTTGCACCCGGGGCCGACCCGCCCACGCAATTATTTTACAGTACAGGGGCCGCTAATGTGCCGGGTCCGGCACACCATTGTTTTCCCCCATACAATCGTCCCAAAGAGCTTACAGAGCGCCAAGTTCATTTTTGTTAGGCACGATGCACACAGAACCCCGCTGTGCCCACCGTATGGTGGACTGTTCAGAGTGCTGGAAACCAGGGCAAAGCATTTTGTGTTAGACGTGGGGGGGGGCATAAGGAAACTGTCTGCACTGGCAGATTTAAGCCCACTTATGTGTTGGCAGAAAAACAGGTGGTGTTGGCTCAAGTTCCCCGGCGTGGACGCCCACCTACAATGGCTCTGCAAGTTGGTGTTCCCCCTGCAGAGAAGTGTTGGCAGCAAACTATGTTTTTCCCCTGCCCACCTTTTCCCCCTCCACAGGACTGTGCACCGGAGACCGAGTTTGTCTTCTGCCCCCCCTCAACAGCAAGACACTTTGGCCGGTCCACGTTACAGCCGTTACGGGCACCGGCTCAAGCCCAAGGTGCCAGAGGGCTAGAACCCCTTCTGGGTGTTTGGGGGGGTGGGGGCTGTGTGGTGGACACAATACACATGGCACTCCACCCAGGACAAGGGGGTTGGTGGGGGAGAAGATAGTTAGAGATGCTAATGGGGAAAGCTGAGAGGAGCCAACCAAACAAAGACATGCCTTTCGCCCCCTGCCGTGCCAAGCTGACACCTGGGGTCACAGGAGTGCAAATGTATTGTAGCAAAGACCTGCTCTGTGACATGTGGGTCAATGTTATGTTAATGTGTTTACCCTGAGTGCCGGAGGTGGTAATTAAAGTGTATAAAGGAGCTCACTCAGGCCTCAGAGTTTAGAGTTTCTGTGTTTATGTTGAAAGTGGAATAAAGTTTGTGTGTCGTCTAACTCACTGCCTCGTCAGCTTCCATCTTCCACATCCTGAAGCTTTTTTAAGCAATAATAGCTTAAAGCTACAGAAGCAGCTTAAATAATTAACCTGAAATCTAACCAATGTCAGCCTAAAAGCTGAAATAACTGGAAGCTGGACCCTTAGTTTAAAACCTGAAATAGTTTAAACTTGAAGAAAAATGCCAAAGATATACAGTATGTTAGTTTAAAAGACAGAGGTCCCTAAATGTGCACAATGTTAGCATGAAAGGGGAAAGTTGAAGAGAGTTAGCATAACAATAGTAGCATAAAAGTGAAAATGGTTTAAAGTTATACAATTGTGGAATGGGTTGGCGGAGAAACACAGGCAATGTCCAAACATCCACATATTTAAATCAACATATAAAGAAATGATTTTTGAGCAGTACGAGAATGAAGGGCAGTGATGTTACATTGTGTCTTCAGTGAGGGAAGGTTGTTGTTGTGTTATGGTGATTGTGAAGGTGATGGTGTTGTCTGTGTTTGTATTGAACATGCCAGAAGTGTATGTTTATTGTTGTTGTAATATTGTTGGATGTTGGTATTATTGTCAATACGGACTGTCATTGTTGTGTCATTTTTGTTGTATAATTTGACTATGGCTGTATTATGGTGAATGTGGTTGTCCTACCTGTTGCTGTACTCATGACTTTTCATCCATTCTTACATTGCACATAACTCTCACACTGCTTTTTACTTCATTCACATTATATCACTGAATCTGAGTTCACATTGAAATACTGTATGACTGTATATTTTTTTCATATATTTCTGCAAAGTGTGGATAGTCTGAGTAAATAACTGCATATAACCGTTCCCTGGGGGGCCCCCGTGCTACTGATGATCGTGTCGGACACACAGTCCCGGGTTCTCACAAACTGAGGCCGGTTCGTGAGAACCCGGGACTGTGTGTCCGACACGATCATCAGTAGCACGGGGGCCCCCCAGGGAACGGTGCTGGCTCCCTTCCTGTTCACTCTTTATACTGCGGACTTCTCACACAACACAACACACTGCCATCTACAGAAGTTCTCTGATGACTCTGCGATCGTTGGCCTCATCTCCAATGGAGATGAAGCTGAGTACAGAGGGCTTATCCAGGACTTCGTGGACTGGTGCCATCGGAACTGCCTCCAGATCAACGCGAGGAAAACTAAGGAGCTGGTGGTGGACTGCCGCAGGCATGGGCAGCCCCTCACAGTACCAGTAAATATACAGGGAACAGACATCGAGATGGTGACATCCTATAAGTACCTGGGTATTCATCTGAACAATAAACTAGACTGGTCACACAATACTGATGCACTCTACAAGAAGGGACAGCGCAGGCTGTTCCTGCTGAGGAGACTCAGGTCTTTTGGTGTACAAGGGGCGCTGCTGAAGTCATTCTATGACACGGTGGTGGCATCAGCCATCACTTTTGGAGTGGTCTGCTGGGGCAGTGGCATTACTGCAGCCGATAGGAAGAGACTGAACAAACTGATTAAGAAAGCTAGCTCTGTCCTGGGGCAGCGCCTTGATCCGATGGAGGAGATAGGAGAGAGAAGGACGGTGGCTAAACTGTCATCTCTGCTGGAGTCCGAGTTCCACCCTATGCAGGACATACTGAATGCACTGAGGAGCTCATTTAGCAGCAGACTACATCATCCCAGGTGCACAACCGAGAGGTTTCGTAGGTCCTTCCTACCAACGGCTGTCAGACTGTACAACCTAAGCAGGGCTGCTCGCAGAGATAGCAAAAAGACGTAACAAACTAATAGTTTTTTGAATGCAAAAGATGCAATAGACTTACACAATGGTCCCCTCCGGCATACAACTAGGAAAATACCGGTCGCTATGGAGAGTGAGAATATGTATGGGCACATAATCATACCATGTAGGATAACTAAGTAGACGGTTATGCTGTTTCATTCCATCTAGCAACAATGCTCTGCACTGTGTGTGTTTATATATTTGCATATTTATTCCATCTAGCTACAATGCTCAGCACTGGGTGTGTTTATATATTTATATATCTACATATTATTCCATCTAGCTACATTGCTCCGCACTGTGTGTGTTTATATACTTGCATATTTATTCCACCTAGCTGCAATGCTCCGTACTGTGGGTGTTTATATATTTACATATTTATTCCATCTAGCTACAATGCTCTGCACTGTGTGTCTGTGTGTGTGTGTATATATATATATTTTATAGTAATACGTACATATGTATATTAGCTGCTCTTGCTTGCTTGTTTTTTTTTTTGTTTTTTTTTTTGTTTTTTTTTTCCTTGCCTTCTGATTGTTGCTCTGAGTGTTGCTATCCCTGTGCTGTTGCAATCCTGGAATTTCCCCGTTGTGGGACTAATAAAGGCTTATCTTATCTTATCTTATCTTATATTCCTGTATATATTTGCATCCTTTTATAGAAACGTGGACAGACTGTAATTTACTGTACATACTCTGTTGTCATTGAATCCTTATTTAAATCTTATTTAAATCCTCCACCTGAACAACAAGAGCAAGTTTTTAGCCAAAGTCAAATTCCTTGTATGTGTTGTGCATACTTGGCCAATAAAGCTGATTCTGATTCTGATTCTGGGATAATGATGATTATGAGTGATACTGTAATTTGTTGGGTATGGAAAAGGGGTGGGACTATATAAGCGTTGGCTTCTTCCCACTCCTTTTGAACATTTTATTTTTGGCTTGTCTTTTTTGTTTTGTTTTGAATTCTCTTCTTTTTTTTTAGAATGTTCAAATAAAAATCAATGTCAATGTCAATTCTCGCATAAATGCTTATGTTGCATAAAGCTGAAAAAAGGTGGTGAAAAAGTGAAATACAAGTTTAAAGCTGAACAATGCTAGCTTCAAAGTTAAAAAGGACTAAATTTAAACGTTAGCATTACAGTGGGAATAGCATAGATCTGAATAAAGTACATTTAAAAGTGCTAGCTTAAAAATGGCCTCACCTTACACAGTGATGCATAAAAGTGACATAGCTTAATAATGTGAAACAAAAGCTTAAACCTTTAAACTAACTAAAATCGCTTAAAAGTGAACAGGGTTATCATAAAAGCTGAAATAGTATGCAGAAGGAGACAGCAACCAAAAAAAAACATATGGAAGAATGAAAATGGGTGACTCCAGCAACAACAGTGTCAATGCATAACAGCTTTCACACTAATATACTATTTGTTAAGGAATGGCCAAATTTTCACATACCACTGTAAATTAAAATAAAACAAGTTGTGGTATTCATTGATGTACCTTAATCATTAAAACAAAGCAATTACTATATACTGTACAGTGTCAAGTGTTTCAGTTTCTTTCTACCCCACACAAGTTTTAAAAAATTCAAAGATTTTGCTGAGGGATTTGTGAGTCCTGAGATAAGCAATATAAAATGTGAAGTGCCGGCAAGAATTTAATACCCCTCCCCCTCCCCCCGCTAACCACGTTACTCCACCAGAAATTTGTTTCTTTCTGAGCAGTTTCAACAACACAACTGTTGCACAATGAACTTTGCGACAGACCCTTACCAATGTTAACAGTACCGTCTACATTGATGCAGGTCAGGACACATGGCGGTGGATCACTGGTTTTATGGTGGACCTTGTCACTGTTTAGCAGCTTGAGACGCTGCGACGTGACGGGAGGGAAGCGATAAAACTGGAAGGTGACGTAGATGTTGTCAGGCCAGTCAGGACCAGTGCCTGCTGTTGGCATTCTGTCAAAAGGCAAAGGACTTTGGTGATTATTTCAAAAAAATATTGCTAGCTCATACACATAAATACAAAAAAAAAAAAGATTCATTACTACAAATAATACCGTAATAAACCAGAAAAACTTATTTCAAATCAATGTGGGAAGTAAAGTAAGATGGATGAAACTGTACTGGCTGTCTACCACATAAATAAATAAATAAATAAATACAGAATTTATTTGTCAATCTTACAATCCACCATTTTATTCACAATAGAACACAGAAAACAAATGCTGAAAGTGAGAATTTAATTATTTCTAGAACAATATAAGCCCAGTTTTAATTTGACGGTGGCAACACATCTCAAAAGAGCTGGAGGAGGGGCAACAAAAGCCTGGAAAAGTAAGTGTTAGGGCTGCTCGATATCAGGACAACATGCAATACTGTTGAATACTGCGTTAACGATATACAAGTACTACTTATCAATGTGCTTTTTTTACATAAATATACATTTTTACATTAAATTTTCTACTTTTTTATGTAGATTTTGCAACTTCTTGTTAATACATTTGTGATTTTCTTCCATATAAAATTGACTTTTTCATGTAAATTTTGCCATAAATGTGTGACTTTCAGATTTGCTTCTTTTTCCATTATTAATTTGTGACCTTTTCAATGTAAATTTTACAACTTTTTACTAATAAACTTGTAATTTTTTCCAAATGAATATGCAATTTTTCACATAAAACTGTACACTTTTGTCTTGTATTTTAACTTTTTCCACATAAAATTTGCAACTTTTTTCCCTCAAATTTGTGACCTTTTTTATATAAACGTATGACTTTTTCATGTTAATCTGTGACTGTTCCATGTACATTTTTCACTTTTTGTTAAAAATTTGTGACTTTTACATATACACTACCGTTCAAAAGTTTGGGGTCAAGAAAAGCACTTTTTTTTCAGTGAAGATAACTTTAAACTAATCAGAAATACACTCTATACATTGCTAATGTGGTAAATGACTATTCTAGCTGCAAATGTCTGGTTTTTAGTGCAATATCTAGATAGGTGTATAGAGGCCCATTTCCAGCAACTATCACTCCAGTGTTCTAATGGTACAATGTGTTTGCTCATTGCGTCAGAAGGCTAATGGATGATTAGAAAACCCTTGTGCAATCATGTTAGGTCTGCAATGCTGTAATTGCTGCAAATGGAGGATTCTTTGATGAAAGCAAAGTCTGAAGGAAAAAATTATTATTTCAAATACAAATCATTATTTCTAACATTGTCAATGTCTTGACTATATTTTCTATTCATTTTACAACTCATGGTGGTAAATAAGTGTGACTTTTCATGGAAAACACAAAATAATTGTCTGGGTGACTCCAAACTTTTGAACGGTAGTGTAAGTGTGCAACTTTTTCATACTGTAATAACTCGGGAGTGTAAATGCTGCTCCAAAATTTAAAAAAACAAACAAAAAAAACCCAATAAAAAAATCTGTTGTATGATGTACATACATGCACATATGTATCCATCAGTGTGTTGTCATTTGTAGAATTTGACTTTTTTTCTCTTAGAATTTCAGGAGACGGGGAATGGGGATACAAATAAACTATATGGACAATACTAGTAATCAGGTGTTTCACTCAGTCCAAAATGCATACCAAGACATTTTGGAAAATTCTATGCTTCTAAATATGTGGGAACAGTGTGGGAAAATCCCTTTTCTGTTCCAGCATGTCTGTGCCCCAGTGCACAAAGCAAGGTCCATGAAGGGATGCAGACTGGAGCCAGGGCCTCTGGTCCAACTTCAGGGCCTGACCTCACAAATGCTCATCTGGATGAATGGGTACAAATTCCCACAGACACACTCCAAAAATCATGCTGAAAGCCTTCCCAGAAGAGTGGAAGCTGTTAGCTCAAATTGGGGGCGGGGGGGGGGGGTTCTAAATCCATATCAGTGCCCATGGATTTAGAATGAGATGTCCTAAAAGTCATGTGGAGGTGGCTTCATACGCTGTCCATAAAGTGTATGCAGAATGTATAAAGTAATTTAAAAATGTTTTAAAATGTATTCATCATTCATTTTACACAAAGACAGACAACTTTTTTTAGTTCAACAGTCAAATAATTCCATTGTACAAAGAACTGTACAGATGACACTAAAAGGTTTAACTTAAACTGGCACATCAACAAGAACAAAAAAAAAAAACCTTGTTACCATGGTGGTATTAATCACTGTACTATTGCTGCTTTGACTGACTAAAATATTATCTAGAAAAGCACTCGGAGAGTGCATACCTCCACCAAGGCTCCTTCCGTCCCTCATAGATCACCTCCAAAATGTAATGAGTTTGTGTGTAGGCCTAGAGCCACTTCTGATGAAAACTGCATCAAAGTCTGTCCATTAGTTTTGGAGTATTGTTGCTAACACACTGTGTGAAGATAAGAGCTTTGGCTGAGGTATGCATTCTGAGATCATCACCTAAATGTAATGGAGTCGTCTGTTGCCCATGGACCACCTCTGGTGAAAATTTCATCCAAATCCATCCAGTAGTTTTTGTGTAATTCTGCTGCACAAATACAAACAAAGCCCTTGGTGGAGGTATGCACTCTCAGATCATCACCAAAATCTTATCACTTGTTCCCCATGCCATTACACACGTTTCCTTAAAATTTAATAAAAATCCGTTCATAACTTTTGAGTAATGTTGCTAACAGACTGAGAGACAAACCAGCCAACGCCACTAAAAACATTCCCTCCTCCCTTGGTGGAGGTAACAAATACTGGCTAAATGTTAGAGTTTAAAAGCTTAAATGAAACACGATTGAAGACAGGGGTGTGTGGTTTGAGTGGCTGAAAGCATGGTCTCAGTTTGTACTTGAACCATGGATGTCTAGTGGGGTGACTAGAATTTACAGAGAAGAGCTCTAAAATCACAGTCGGGCTGCTAGCTAAACTAGCTGCACTGTAGCCATGTCAGTTCCAAGGCTCAGTGGGAACCTTCCTCTTCTCCTCTGAGGACAGGTTGTGCCAGACGAGCCAGGTCTGTTAAGTAATGATGAGATAACCTCACGGAAGAGAGCAGAACATCTAAACAAGGTGTTTCAGGCAGAGTTGTAGTCCTGGTTTCTGCTGGAGAGGAGAACTCCTGTGCAGGAGGACTTTGGGCTGTTTGTCTTTGCAGACCATATAAAGTTACAAAAATCCTACGTAACACGCAAAAATAAAGAGGAAACCCTTAAGAGCCCCTGTTTTGCTCTTTGAAGTGCTAAACTGCTAATGGTAAAATCCCTATAGACCAGGGGTGTCCAGTCATGTGCCATGGAGGGCCAAGACCCTGCAGGTTTTCTCTTCTGCCCAGTCTCTTCAGCAGGTGTTTTCACTGATCAGCAATCAGTGGGAAGAAATTCAGTGGAATCTGCTGTTGAAGACACTGGTTGAAGGTAAAGCCTGCAGGGTCTTGGCCCTCCATGGCACATGATTGGACACCCCTGCTATAGAGACTAGGGCAGGGCTCTGCAACTTGCAGCTCTGGGGCCATGTGTGGCTTTTGCCCATAGATAATGGACAAGAGGCCTGAGGCCTTGAGAAAAAAAAACCCTCATACATTTCCAAGAAAAGAAGCAATAAATTCAAAAGAAAAAAGGTTGCATATTCATGAGAAAAATATCCTAAAAAGCAGAAAATGAGAAAAATCTCAAAACTTATGCAAAAAAAAGTTTCACAAATTTAGGGAAAATATTTTTGCACTTTTCTGAGGAAAACATTCCCACAAATTCAGAAGAAAAAAGTCAGAAAATTTCTGGAAAGGAAATCATAAATTTACTGGAAAAAGTTGGCGTTTTATGATAAAAATGTAATAAATTTATGTAAGAAATGCTGCAGTTTTGCCCAAGAAAGCTAATGAATTTACAAAGAAAAATAAAATAAATTTATGACAATAACAAACTAGAAAAGCACTCGGAGAGTGCAGACCTCCGCCAAGCGCCACAGTTCCCCCGGTGATCCGGATCACCACCAAAATGTAATCATCTGTAGGATACCCCATTTCTGACAATCTCTGAAAATTTCATGAAAATCCGTCCATAACTTTTTGAGTTATCTTGCTAACAAACAAACAGACAGACAGACAGACAGACAGACAAACCAACGCTGATGAAAACATAACCTCCTTGGCGGAGGTAAAAATTTATGAAAAAAAAATCTTGAAATTTAAGGAAAATATTGCAATTTTATAAAGGAAAAAAAAAAACAAAGACTGGCAAGAAAATAGTAACAAATTTAATAGAAAAATCTACAATTTTATTAGAAAATGGTTGCAAATTTATATGACAAAGGCAGAATTTTTACCTAAAAGGAAGTAACAATCAAATAAGACAATTTTATGAGAAAAGCCGATTATGCTAAAAATATAAAAATTTATGAAAAAAGCTTACAAATTTATTGGGAAAAATGTCACAAATTTACCTGAAAAAAAAAGTCTTCAGTTTTACTCAATAAAGGTTTTAAATTTGCAAAGAAAAATATGCCAAATTTAGAAAAAAAGTAAAATATATTTATGCCAAAAAATCTTTATTTTGGATAGATTAAAAGTAAAGATTAAAAGAAAGGAACAGAATAATATAACAAAGAGGAAAAAAATCTAACAAGGTCAAATTAAACAACAACTCCTCTGATTATACAGTTCAACATAAGTTATCCGAAATGGGTGATGGCTGAAGCCACAGCTTATGTTGCCCACCCATATATTGGGCGGTGCGGTGGCGAGCACAGCAACTCACCCTTGGCCATGGGATCCCTGGTTAAATCCCAGCCCCTGACCAACAGTGATCTGTGTGGAGTTTGCATGTTCTCCCCGTATCTGCATGGGTTTACTCTGGGATTTCTCTGGTTTCCTCCCACAGGCCAAAAACATGCAGGTTAGGTTAATTGGAGACTCTAAAGTGGCCCTAGGTGTGAAGGTGTGTGTGAATGGTGAAGGGATAGTGCCGTACCGTGGCTGCTTCATCCATCCAGGTGGATGCCCTCAATTTCCCCTCTGGGAATCAATAAAGTATACAAAATCAAAAAAATATTCCATCCAAGAATTCAAAAGAATATAATAATAATATAAAAGAATAAAATGTATTCTGCATTCATCAACCAAATGGATGCTCTTTCCCATTTGTTCACTCATCCTGTTTATGTGGAAATGTTGCTGTGGCTATAGGAACCTCCTGGTGCTGTGCTTTTTTGTTTTCCTTTTCAACCAAACACCAACATCGCTTCTCATCTGACACTCATTTCAAATCCTAAACTTACGCAAGCACCAAATTTCAGTTTAAAAAACACAATAAATAAAGAGCAGGTTTCAGGACGAGCCTCTCCTTCGTTTCATCTGATGAAAATAGATGGAAATTAGCCTCTGGCTATAATCTGGCATGTTTACATTCATTGTTATTAATGCTCATTAACCTGCACTGTCCTTTAAACAAAATTGAATTGAAAAGATTATGCAATCAGTCTGAGAGTCCTGGGCGGCTGTGGTGCAGGTGTAGTGTGTCTAACTACTGATCGGAGCGTCAGGGGTTCAATTCCCACCCTGTCTGCAGTCTGCATGGCGAAGAGTCCTTGAGCAAGACACTGAACCCCCTGTTGCTCTTGGTGGGTCAGGTCAGTGCCAGTGTAGGGCAGCTCCACCGCCATGAGTGTGTGAATGGGTGGATAACAGGATGTATAAAGCACTTTGGTCATCTAGAGATGAGAAAAAGCGTTACACAAGGGAACGCCATTTACTTTGAAAAGAAAAGATTTTTTTTTTGGGGGGGGGGGGGGACCAAGGAGCGCTGGGAGGCCCCCCATGACCACAGACAGGTTGTCAGAGCCGGGGATTTCAAAGTGAAGACTAATAAGAGCACGTACGACCTCCCAGTCAATCAGCCGCTCTGGTGTTCCACTCTTAAAGACGGTGCTGTGCTCCATCTTCAAAGAGGAGCCAGCATTAATATTCATTCTGTAAACAGACAAGATTGATAATTATGGCGCCCGGGTGAGAGGTAGAAATTACACCATCTATTCGCAGGCTCCCCGCTCGCCTAAGTGCTGCCGCTGCCACAGCCTGACACCCCCCCCCCCGCCTACCATACCTGTTTGTCATAATTATGAGGTAAAACCACCCTCTTCAACCCCGCTCTTCGCTGAGACATGCACAGTAAGATGCACAATTTATGCTCAAGTGCATGCTTTCAGATTGCACTTCAGAACTGCCTTGAAAAAGAGCCAGAGATATTGAATCATGTTACTTAGTGTCACAACATAAACACTTGAGTAAATCCATAACTTCTGATGTTTAAATGCAAGTTTCAGACTGAACTAGTGAAAGAAAAATTTCATATTTGTCTTATATTTGTGAATTGCTTTGTCTCAGAGCCTGTATCAGAGTCTGTGTAAAAGTGTCAAGGTTGCAGCTGCACTAGTTATCTTGTTTTTAGTTTAGCCTGTGTGACTGGTACAGAGTGAGCGTCATGGTTCCTGAGAAAAGATAATCTGTACACCAAGTTTTGACCAGATGTACTGGACCAATCATAATGGACAATTTGCCCCTCCACCTCTCAGATAACGGAGGGCTTAAAGAACTGAGTGATGTGTGTTTAAGTCAGAATGATGCGCAAATAGGCTCTGAGACTATTTTTGTATTACTCTCCACTGGCCAGTGTAATTAAATTTGCTGAAACTCTGATCCAGCCTGGTTTCTGACTGAAGGTTTTCAGGAATTTTTCTAACAACTAGAAAAGCACTCAGAGAGCGCATACCTCTGCCAAGGCTCCTTCTGTCCCTCGTGAATCAGCTGCAAAATGTAATGGGTTTGTTTTGGAGGATTCTTGCTAACAGTGTGAGAAGATAAGAGCCTTGGTGGAGGTATGCTTTCTGGGATCATCGCCAAAATGTTATGGATTTGTCTGTAGCCCAAGGACCACCTCTGGTGAAAATTTCATCCAAATCAATCCAGTAGTTTTGGAGTATTCTTGCTAACACACTGTGAGAATATGAGAGCTTTGGTGGAGGTATGCATTCTGGGATCATTACCAAAATGTTATTGACCACCTCCGTGAAAATGTAATCCAAATCCATGCTGCAGTTTTTGTGTAATCCTGCTGCACAAATAAAAACAAGGACCTTGGTGGAGGTATGCACTCTCAGATAATCATCAAAATTTAATTGGTTCATCCTTGGCCCTGTTGATAAATTGACTTGATTTCTCTTGTCCCTTTCTCACACTACTTTATCTGCTTGCTTAACACGCTACACTGCAAAGTTTAGATTACACCCCATAATTCATTTGTTGAAATCAGTTAGAATCAGCTCTGTACACAACTGAGCTGACACGTAAGTTTAAAATATGTTACAGATACAATGAGGTAAAAACCCCTCACTCTTGCATGAGGGGGGTGGTCAGGCTATAAAAACCATAGGGCTCCATTTTGGGGTGGCACACTCACTCCAGGAATTGCCTAAGTGGTGTGTCCCAGCGCTGCTTGTAACCATATCTCACTTTCAGTAAAAAAAGGAAAATATACTTCATCTCTCAGCCTGGTTATCTGGCCGTTGTATCAAAGAACTGGGGTTTAAGGTATTTTAGACTCAACAGCCCAAGGGCTACCCTTAACTTAATACTGTATTTTGTTGCACAACCTTTTGAGGCAATCACTGCAATCAAACGATTTCTGTAACTGTCAATGAGACTTCTGCACCTCTCAGCAGGTATTTTGGCCCTCTCCTCATGAGCAAACTGCTCCAGTTGTCTCAGGTTTGAAGGGTGCCTTCTCCAGATGGCATGTTTCAGCTCCTTCCACAGATGTTCAATAGGATTTAGATCAGGGCTCATAGAAGGCCACTTTAGAATAGTCCAATGTTTCGCTCTTAGCCATTCTTGGGTGTTTTTAGCTGTGTGTTTTGGGTCATTATCCTGTTACAAGACCCATGACCTGCGACTGAGACCAAGCTGTCTGACACTGGGCAGCACATTTCTCTCTAGAATACCTTGATAGTCTTGAGATTCCATTGTACCCTGCACAGATTCAAGACACCCTGTGCCAGATGCAGCAAAGCAGCCCCAGAACATAACAGCACCTCCTCCATGTTTCACAGTAGGGACAGTGTTCTTGTCTTGGTATGCTTCATTAATGCATCTGTGAACATAGAGCTGATGTGCATTGCCAAAAAGTTCCAGTTTTGTCTCATCTGTCCATAGGACATTCTCCCAGAAGCTTTGTGGCTTGTCAACATGCAGTTTGGCAAATTCCAGTCTGGCTTTTTTATGATTTGTTTTCAACAGTGGTGTCCTCCTTGGTCGTCTCCCATGAAGTCCACTATGGCTCAAACGACGACGGATGGTGTGATCTGACACTGATGTACCTTGACCTTGGAGTTCACCTTGAATGTGTTTAGAGGTTGTTCTGGGCTCTTTTGTTACCGTTCGTATTATCCGTCTCTTCCATTTTTCCATCAAGTTTCCTCCTGCGGCCACGTCCAGGGAGGTTGGCTACAGTCCCGTGGATCTTAAATTTCTGAATAATATGTGCAACTGTAGTCACAGGAACATCAAGCTGCTTGGAGATAGTCTTATAGCCTTTACCTTTAACATGCTTGTCTATAATTTTCTTTCTAATCTCCTGAGACAACTCTCTCCTTTGCTTCCTCCGGTCCATACCATGTCACCAAACAGCACAGTGACTACATGTCACCCTTTAAATAGGCCGACTGACTGATTACAACTTTGCAGACACCTGTGATGTTAATTAGAGGATCTTGGTTGAACATGTCCCTATGGTCACATTATTTTCAATCTTTTCTAGGGGTACCATCATTTTTGTCCAGGCCTGTTTCATGAGTTTGTTTTTTAAAGTAATTCTGTTGAACCACAATTCAAAAGCATTGTCCGATTTTCATTGGGTTAATTTTCATAGAATTTTTATTTATTACCACTTTTGTCAGATTCAAGTTATTTCTGTGACCATTGTGGGTTTTTCTTTCATTAACAGAGGGGTACCAACAATTTTGTCCATGTGTGTAACCTCCTTAGCAGAGGTAAAAAGAGCTGAAACACTGGTTTGTGCATTCTTATGGTGGAGTTTAATGATATGTACAGTTACTACCAGCACAAACTATTCAGTGAATTGCCAGGTTTTCTGTATTTGGATAAAGTTGAAACAGGATGAAAGCTCCTAAAAAAAATCTGATTGTTCATATCTGCTGCTATAAAGAGGTTAAATTTAAGACTTTCTCAGACCTGTTTAGGACTGCAGTAGATATTGAACAAATACATCAACACATTGATCTTCGATTGAGCCAGTTTACTCAACACTGGGAGATAAAGAAGCATCTCGGTATTCTTACAATTCGCTACCACCTACATACTCAGTGGGTGAAAGGGGGAGACGGAGTGAACCCCTTTCTCTAAACCGGACGTAGACTTGGTGGCGCCCAAGCTGTTATTCTCCAAAGCTCTCTCATGGCCTACATAAACAATCCACAGATATATCACATTCTGCTCTGACATCTGGTTCGTATTTGATCTCCTGCTGACTTCATCCATAGTCCACGCCACAGGTTAAAGTTAAACCTTACACCTGGCTTTATGGGACACAATGAAAATTAAGTCCTGAGATTTCCTAAATTGCAAAAAGCTTGCAGCCACATCACAATTACAATGTGAATCATCCATGTTTCCACATTTTTTTTTATTTTCAACTTACAATTACAAAGAAGAAGTGGTACAGATTTTCAAGAGCAATAAGGATGCTCAGAGCTGTAGTAACTACAGAGGCATAAAGTTGATCAGCCACACTGTGAAGATTTGGGAAAGCATTGTTGAAGCCAGGTTAAGAAGAGAGGTGACAATCAGTGAGCAGCAGTACGGTTTCATGCCAAGAAAGTACTACAGATGCAATGTTTGCTTTAAGAGTGCTGACGGAGAAGTATCCAGAAGTATTTTGTTTTTCTTATTAAAGACAAGGATAGGAAGGAGGTGTTTGTACCTTTACATTTTTCAACTGTACACCGCAGTCTTCATCGAGACTCAGTATAGAGAAGGTCAGAAGGAGTTGCACTGTGTAGAGAAAGCATATGATAGGGTGTCAAGAGATGAAGTGTGCCCTTCAGAGGTAAAGTGGGCTATCCCACAAAACCATTATTTTGAGAAAATGAGCTCTAAAGTTGAAATATTCTCAAAAAATCAGTGTGCCTATATCATTAAAAAGTTACCAACAAAGTGGGATAGCCCACTTTACCTCTGAAGGGCACATTTTTTGAGAATATTTCAACTTTAGAGCTCATTTTCTCAAAATAATGGTTTTGTGGGATAGCCCACTTTACCTCTGAAGGGCACAAGTGTGGTACTGTATGAGGAAGTCGGGATTGGCGGAGAAGTATGTGAGGGTGGTGCAGGACATGCATGAGGACGGCAAGACTGAACATATGTGTGTGAAAGAGAGGAGGCAAGTGTAATAATGAAAATGCAAGGAGTAGAGGTAGTGAAGGTGGATGAGTTTAAATACCTGGGGTCAACCGTTCCAAAGCAATGGATAGTGCACAAAAGAGGTGGGTGCAGGCAGGGTGGGGTGGGCGATTTTTAACCAAACGATAGTAGCAAGACTTAAAGGGACGGTTTACAACATGGTACTGAGAGCTGATACCCTGTGGACAGACGACTGTAAACATGGTCTTCTGTTTGCCAGGGCCAACCAATCAGATGGAACGTTGGCTTCAAAGGAGTTTGTCTTTGAGAGCAGATGAGTTCTTACATGCTACTTGACACACTGGTTGAACAGAGGGGCTGCACCAAGGAAATGTACAACAGAAATAAATATACTTAACTATAAATCTTGCATAACTACTCTGTCTCAGTCACTGAAAAAAGGTACAGAGAGGAAAACTAGCATAATAGATCCTCTTTAAATGCTGCAGTTACAGGAGCCAACAAAAATAAGTAATTTGCGCCACAGTAGGCTCTGGGAAATTGCGAGGAGCACATTTTTCTCTAATATCTGACATTTCAAAGACTATAAATAACAAAAGCAGGAAAAGGAGGTGGGAGTAAGATGGTTAAAACATAATAGTATTTCAACTGCCTTTTTTTTTTTTTGCTTTTAACAAGATTTCAAGTGCCTATTGCCTCTTTTCTGCCACTTCTACCCTCATTTTCCTGCACTGAAGGATGGCTGCTATTAAAAGTCCACTGACGTCAGATTATGGTATAATGCCATTCACTGATTTATCAAGGATGCTTTGGATGAAACACAGGTGTCTGCAAACAATAACTAAAATATCAGTCTAAAAATGATGGCTGCTTTCTGAACAAAAGTAGACTTTTCAGCAGTAAAAAAATAATTTCCCAGTGTGCGGTAATGTTACAACAAACATCCTTTTTTCTGCAAATATAAGTAGTGTTACGTGTACATTTTTCCAATCACAATCTAAAGTTTTGGTGAGAATCTTTTTTTTTTTTTTTTTTAACAGTTTTCAGCAGGCTATAATTTAACCCAGCCACAGGGGGTGCACAAGCCAGTGTACTCCTAATGCCGGGCCCAAGCCCGGGTAAATGGGAAGGTTTGTGTCAGGAAGGGCATCCAACATAAAACCTTTGCCAAATCAAACATACAGATCATGACGAATGAGACGTTCATACTGGATCAGTCGAGGCCTGGGTTAACAACAACCGCCACCGGTGCCGTTCACCGACAGAGTGCTGATGGAAATTGGGCTACTGTTGGCCGAACATCGAGGAGGAGGAGAGGGGGAAGGCATGTTAGGAGAGAGAGAGAGAAAAAAAAAGGAAAGGTAGAAGTGTGGAGGTGAAAGTAGGGATGTTAAATGTAGGGACTATGACTGGTAAAGGCAGAGAGTTGGCTGATATGATGGAGAGATGAAAGGTAGATATACTGTGTGTTCAAGAAACCAGATGGAAGGGAAGCAAGGCTAGGCGCATTGAAGGTGGATTTAAACTGTTTTACCATGGTGTAGATAGGAAGAGAACTTGAAATAGAAATAAGGAGCAGGAGTAATCTTGAAGGAAGTGTACGTGAAGAGTGTTCAGGAGGTAAAGAGGGAGTTAGACAGAATCATGAGTTTGAAGATAGAGGTCAAAGGTGTGATGTTGAATGCTGTCAGTGTGTATGCCCCACAAGTTGGATGTCAGGTAGAAGAGAGAGAGGAAATCTGGAGGAAGATGGATGAAGTGGCACAGTATAGAGTGTTCCCGGGGGGAGAGAGTGGTGATTGGAGCAGACTTTAATGGGCATGTAGGTGAAGAGAACAAAGGTGATGAGGAGATCCTGGATAGGTATGGTCTTAAGGAGAGAAATGTGGAAAAATGGTAAATGTTGTTCATTTATATAGCGCTTTTTCACACCTCTAGATGACCAAAGCGCTTTACACATCCTGCTATCCACCCATTCACACACTGATGATGGCGGAGCTGCCATGCACAGGCGCTGGCCTGACCCACCAGGAGCAACTGGGGGTTCAGTGTCTTGCTCAAGGACACTTTGACATGCAGACTGCAGACACAGCTGGAATTGAACCCCTGACCCTCCAATCAGTAGTCAGCCATAGTACACCTGCGCCACAGCCAGCCCCAGGAAGGACAGATGGTTGTGGATTTTGCTAAAAGGGTGGAAATGGCTGTGTTGAACACATACTTCAAGAAGAGAAAGGAACAGAGAGTGACTTACAAGAGTGGAGGAAGGTGCACACAGGTGGACTACATCTTATGCAGAATGAGAAATCTGAAAGAGATGGGAGACTGCAAGGTGGTGGCAGGGGAGAATGTAGCTAGACACCATCAGATGGTAGTCCGTAGGATGACTTTGCAAAACAAGAAGAGGAAGACAGTGAAGGCAGAGCCAAAGATTAAGTGGGGGAAGTTACAGAAGGAAGAAGGTCACACAGAGTTCAGGAAGGAGCTGATACAGCCTCTGGGTGGTAGGGAAGAATTACCAGATGACTGGGAAAGTAGCCTTGTCCTGTTATCACCCAAGTACATTCCCCTTGTGCAAAGGCAACCTGCTTATACACGGACTGTGAGGAGGTGGGCACAGGAGGCTGCTGATGCACTGCAGGACTGCTTTGAGAGGATGGACTGGGGTGTACTCTGTGAACCACATGGGGTGGACATAGACGATATGACCGACTGCATCACAGAATACACCAGATTCTGTGAAAACACAGCCATGCCAGCTCAGACTGTGCGCTGTTTCCCCAACAACAAACCATGGATCACCAGTGACCTGAAAGCAGTTCTTAACAAGAAGAAGAGAGCTTTTAGGTCTGGAGACAAACTGAGGAGAGTGCAGCATGAACTGAGAGAGATGCTGAGGATGTGTAAAGACAATTACAGGAGGAAGTTGGAGGATAAACTCCAGCAAAGCAATATGAAGGATGTCTGGACGGGAATGAAACAAATCACTGGGTGTAAGGGGAGAGACAAACAGACATCAGGGAGCCTTGAGAGAGCCGATGAGCTAAATCTATTTTTTAATAGGTTCAACTCATCGTCTGTCACCCCCACAACACAGCCAGACCCCCACACACCTCTCTCCTCCTCCCCCTCCTGTGCAACACCTCTCCCCCCACCCCCTCCCCCTCCTCTGGGGACACCAGCACCAGCACCCCCCCCCAATCACCATGACTACAGACCAGGATAAGAAACAGCTGGAGAGACTCTGTCAGCGGAAGACTGCAGGCCCTGATGGTATCTCCGCCAGGACCCTGTGGACATATGTCAACCAGCTAGCTCCAGTACTGAAACACCTGTACAACCTGAGCCTGAGACTGGAGAGGGTACTGGTGCTGTGGAAGACATCCTGCCTGGTTCCTGTCCCCAAGAAGTCATCTCCATCTGACCTGAATGACTATCAACCAGTTGCCCTCACAATTTTTTTTTTTTTCTCTCTCCCGGCGCCACACGAGTCGGCTGCCCTTTGCAACAGCGGCTCGATTCCGAGTCTTATTTCCCTTCCTCTCTCTTTTTGATCCAGTTTTTTTTCACTCCACTTATATCACGGACACACAGATCGTCCCAAATGTCTCCTGAGCCGGCGGACGGAGCCACTGTTTATAGCAGGATACGATACAGCAAGGAGGAGCTGCTAGCATTCAACCGCTACCCGGTGCTATTGGAAAAACTCGACATACCGAGAGAACTGAGGCGAAAACGCCGCGGCTGCCAGGCTGGAGTAAGGCGGAGGACAAAAAATATAAGGTACAGACCCTCCCTTCCATCTGTTGTCATGGGAAATGTACGGTCGTTACTAGGAAAGGTAGATGAGCTAGCGGCTATCTGCCGTTACAATAGCACATACAGGGAGTGCTCTCTCCTTTTGTTTTCTGAGACGTGGCTAACTGAACTAGCAGCAGATGCTAACACTGAGCTGGAGGGTTTCCACATGATAAGGGCAGACCGAACACCAGACAGTGGCAAAGCAAGGGGCAGTGGAGTGATAATGTATGTTAACAACAACTGGTGCAGACCGGGACATATCACTGTTAAACAACGACACTGCAGCAAAGACATTGAGTTGCTAGCTGTTAGCATGCGGCCTACATATCTCCCGAGAGAACACTCACACGTGATCTGCATTGTTGTTTATGCAAATCCGACGGCGAACGCTGGGACAGCGCGTGACGTCATCCATTCAGTAACCAGCAGGCTGCAGACAGAACACCCAGATGCTCTTCTCCTCATCTCAGGCGATTTCAACCATGTTTCACTGTCTCCCATTCTACCCACGTTTACCCAGTATGTCACATGCCACACTACAGACAATAAAACACTGGATTTATTCTACGCAAACACTAAGGAGGCGTACACCTCATCACAACTCCCCCCACTCGGGAGATCGGATCACAACTTGGTTCATCTCCGGCCGGTGTACAAACCCCTAGTGCACAGACAACCTCCGGCCATGCGCACCGTGAAGTTATGGTCTGAGGAGGCAATGGACACTCTAAAGGGCTGTTTTGAAGCCACTGCCTGGAAGCAGCTCTGTGATCCACATGGTGAGGACATTGATGGCCTCAATCACACCTTCACGGGCTACCTCAGCTTCTGTGTGGACAAAACCGTTCCCACCAAGACCATACGGTGTTGCTCAAACAACAAACCCTGGATCAACCCTGAGATAAAAACACTTCTGAGAGAGAAGAAGAGGATCTTCAGGTCGGGGAACAGGGAGATGCTGAAGTCCGTACAGAGGGAGCTGAGGAGAAAGATCAGAGAAGGCAAGGACAGCTTCAGGAAGAAGATGGAGGACAAGCTGCAACAGAGCGACATCAGTGGGGTCTGGAGAAACCTCAAAACCATCTCTGGGCTCCAGAATACCTCCCCCCAGGTCACGGGGGGCAGGGAGTGGGCGAACAATCTGAATCTGTTTTTCAATAGGTTTGACCAACCGCCCTCCCCCCTGACTGCACAACAACCACTGCTGCCTCTTAAGACATCAAGTCCTGCTGCCTACTCCCCACTCCACCAACACCCCCCCCACTCCCAACACACAGCCCCCCATCCTGACCCTGACCAGGACCCAGGTGAGGACGGAGCTGAGGAAGATCAAGGCAAGGAAGGCGTCGGGACCGGACGGCATCAGCGCAAAGCTCCTCAAGTCCTGTGCAGACCAGCTGTGTGGGATTGTGACGTACATCTTCAACCTGAGCCTGAAGCTGGGGAGGGTACCACAGCTGTGGAAAACATCTTGTGTGGTACCTGTACCAAAAACTTCCCACCCCAAAGACCTGAACAGCTACAGACCGGTGGCCTTGACGTCCCACTTGATGAAGACCCTGGAGAGACTGCTCCTTGCTCACCTCCGCCCCCTGGTGGAACCAGCAATGGATCCACTCCAGTTCGCCTACCAGCATGGCATTGGGGTGGAGGATGCGGTGATCTTCCTCCTTCACCGTTCTCTGTCCCACCTGGAGAAGCCCGGGAATGTGGTGAGGATCATGTTCTTTGACTTCTCCAGTGCTTTCAACACCATCCAACCGATGATCCTGAAGGACAAGCTGCTGCGCGCAGGGGTGGACCAGCACCAGTCATCATGGATCCTGGACTACCTCACAAACCGGCCTCAGTTTGTGAGAACCCGGGACTGTGTGTCCGACACGATCATCGGTAGCACGGGGGCCCCCCAGGGAACGGTGTTGGCTCCCTTCCTGTTCACTCTTTATACTGCCGACTTCTCACACAACACAACACACTGCCATCTACAGAAGTTCTCTGATGACTCTGCGATCATTGGCCTCATCTCCAATGGAGATGAAGCTGAGTACAGAGGGCTTATCCAGGACTTCGTGGACTGGTGCCATCGGAACTGCCTCCAGATCAACGCGAGGGAAACTAAGGAGCTGGTGGTGGACTGCCGCAGGCGTGGACAACCCCTCACAGCACCAGTAAATATACAGGGAACAGACATTGAGATGGTGACATCCTACAAGTACCTGGGTGTTCATCTGAACAATAAACTAGACTGGTCACACAATACTGACGCACTCTACAAGAAGGGACAGCGCAGGCTGTTCCTACCGAGAAGACTCAGGTCTTTTGGTGTACAAGGGGCGCTGCTGAAGACACTGTATGACACGGTGGTGGCATCAGCCATCACTTTTGGAGTGGTCTGTTGGGGCAGTGGCATTACTGCAGCCGATAGGAAGAGACTGAACAAACTGATCAAGAAAGCTAGCTCCATCCTGGGGCAGCGCCTTGATCCGGTGGAGGAGATAGGAGAGAGAAGGACGGTGGCTAAACTGTCATCTCTGCTGGAGTCCGAGATCCACCCTATGCAGGACATACTGAATGCACTGAGGAGCTCATTTAGCAGCAGACCACATCATCCCAGGTGCACAACCGAGAGGTTTCGCAGGTCCTTCCTACCAACGGCTGTCAGACTGTACAACCAAAGCAGGGCTGCTCGCAGAGATAGCAAAAAGACGTAACAACCTCATAGTTTTTTTAATGCAAAAGATGCAATAGACTTACACAATGGTCCCCTCCGGCATACAACTAGGAAAATACCGGTCGCTATGGAGGGTGAGAATATGTATGGGTACATAATCATACCATGTAGGATAACTAAGTAGACGGTTGTGCTGTTTCATCCCATCTAGCAACAATGCTCTGCACTGTGTGTGTTTATATATTTACATATTTATTCCATCTAGCTACAATGCTCTGCACTGTGTGTGTTTATATATCTACATATTATTCCATCTAGCTACAATGCTCCGCACTGGGTGTGTTTATATTTATATATCTATATATCTATTCCATCTAGCTACATTGCTCCTCACTGTGTGTTTATATATTTACATATTTATTCCACCTAGCTGCAATGCTCCGTATTGTGGGTGTTTATATATCTACATATTTATTCCATCTAGCTACAATGCTCCGCACTGTGTGTCTGTGTGTATATATATATATATATATATATATATATATATATATATATATATATATATATATATATATATATATATATTTATAGTAATATGTACATATGTATATTAGCTGCTCTTGCTTGCTTGCTTTTTTTTTCTTGCCTTCTGATTGTTGCTCTGAGTGTTGCTATCCCTGTGCTGTTGCAATCCTGGAATTTCCCCGTTGTGGGACTAATAAAGGCTTATCTTATCTTATCTTATCTTATCTCATGTAATGAAGGTCCTGGAGAGACTGGTCTTAGCCCACTTGAGGCCGCAGGTGAAGATGTGGCTGGAACCTCTGCAGTTTGCATATCAGGCCCATTTAGGAGTTGAAGACGCTGTCATCTACCTGCTGCAATGAGCCCATTTGCACCTGGATCGCGGCAGAGACATTGTGAGAATTATATTCTTTGATTTCTTCAGTGCCTTTCAGTGCCTTTCTTCAGTGCCACCATCCAGCCACTGCTGCTGGGTGAGAAACAATGGGGGATGGGGGTCTAGAACTCTGTGATCTCCTGGATTACTGATTACCTGACAGGCAGGCCACAGTTTGTCCAGCTGGACAGTGTCTTGTCTGATTGGGCAGCACAGTGGTGCAGTGGTTACCACTGTTGCCTTACAGCTAGAAGGTTCCAGGTTCAAATCCCCAGGCTGGCAGGGGTAGGAACCTTTCTGTGTGGAGTTTGCATGTTCTCCCTGTGCTGCGTGGGTTTACTCTGGGGGCTCCGGTTTCCTCCCACAATCCAAAGACATGCATGTTAGGTTAACTGGTTGTTCTAAATTGTCCTTAGATATCTGTCTCCTATAGGCACTTAGAATAGAGGGTTAACACTAGTGAAGTGCTTTGAGTGGTCTTTGAGACTAGAAAAGCGCTATATAAGTACAGATCCTGATATAAGTACAGGTCCCTGATGTGGTGGTTAGTGATACGGGAGCTCCACAGAGGACTGTGCTTTCTCCTTTTCTTTTCACCTTATACACTACTGACTTTCAGTACGACACCAAGTCATGCCACCTGCAGAAATTCTCTGATGACTCTGCTGTTGTTGGGTGTATAAGAGGGGGAGAGGAGGGGGACTACAGGGCACTGACAGACTGATTTGTGGAGTGGACCGAGCAGAATCACCTGAGGCTGAACCTCAGCAAAACCAGAGATGGTGATTGACTTCAGGAAGAAGAGGAAACCTTCACATCCATTGCAGATTAGATTGGAGGATGTGGAGGTAGTGGAGGACTACAAATACTTGGGTGTTATAATCAGCAACAGACTGGACTGGAAATCTAACACTGATGCTGCATACAAGAAGGGAGTGAGCAGACTCTACTTTCTGAGGAAGCTGAGATCCTTCAACGTGGACAACAGGATGTTGGAGCTTTTCTATCAGGTTGATGTCGCCAGCGCCAACTTCTTTGCTGCTCTGTTGGGGTAGCAGTATCAGAGCCAGCGACACCAACAGACTTGACAAAATTATCAAGAAGGCTGGCTCTGTGATTGGTCTCAGGCCAGAGACCTTTGAGAATGTGGTGGACAGTAGAACACTAAACAAATTGCAATCCATCATGGACAATCCTGATCATCCTCTCCACCATACACTGGGCAGGCAGCGGAGCACTTTTTCCAGGAGTCTGGTACAGCTTCACTGCCGAACAGTTAGATACAGGAAATCTTTCCTGCCACATGCCATTTCACTGTACAATAACTCACTCTAATGTTGAATTTTGGTCATAACTATGCTGCCATACTGCATCTTGCAGTCTAATTGGTGCCTCACATTTCACCCTGCACCCGATTGTTCTGCATTGTACAACGGGTACAATTCATGTATCTATATGGGTCAGCATCTATTCATCTATGATGTATATAAGTTATTTAGGCAGTTTTACTTTTCATGCGTAATTCCTTTGTCTATTATGCTGTGTGTGTTTCTGTTGTTTTGGTAGTCTACTGTCATGCTGCCATTACACTGTAATTTCCCAGTTTGGGATCAATAAAGTACATCTATCTAGCCGCCTATCCAAAGTACAGCAAAAGTATTGACGGAAATGGATAGAAAGGTATGTGGTGTATCCACTGGATGGAGGAAGGAAAACAAGGAGACTTGGTGGTGGAATGAGGAGGTACAGGAAAGGATTCAAAGGAAGAGGTTAGCAAAGAAAAAGTGGGATAGTCAGGGAGATAAAGAAAGACAGGAGTATTTGGAATCTAGGCGCATGACAAAGATAGAGGTGGCAAAGGCAAAGGAAAAGGCATACTTTATTGATCCCCAGAGGAGAAATTGAGGGTCATCCACCACCTGGATGGATGAAGCAGCCACGATACGGCGCTATCCCTTAACCATTCACACACACATTCACACCTAGGGCCACTTTAGAGTCTCCAGTTAACCTAACCTGCATGTTTTTGGCATGTGGGAGGAAACAGGAGAAATCCCGGGGTAAACCCACGCATACACGGGGAGAACATGCAAACTCCAAACAGATCACTGTCGGTCGGGGGCTGGGATCAAACCCATGATCCCACTATCCCACGCATATAGTCAGTTGGATGAGAGGCTGGACACGGAGGAGAAAAGGACTTGTATTGACTGGCTAGACAGAGAGATCAAGCTGGAAAGGATGTACAGCAGGTTAGGTTGATTAAGGACAGAAATGGTAATGTCCTAACAAATGACGAGAATGTGTTGGGAAGGTGGAAGGAGTACTTTGAAGAGCTAATGAATAAAGAAAATGAGAGAGAGAAGAGGATGGATGAAGGAAAGATAATGAACAAGGAAGTCCCAAGGATTAGCAAGGCGTAAGTGAGGGCAGCTTTGAAGAGGACGAAGAATGGAAAGGCAGTTGGTCCAGATGACATACCTGTGGAGGTATGGAGATATTTAGGAGAGATGGCAGTGGACTTTTTAACCAGATTGTTTAACACAATCTTGGAGAGTGCAAGGATGCCTTAGGAGTGGAGAAGTGTATAGTACCAGTTTTCAAGAACAAAGGTGACGCTCAGAGCTGTAGTAACTACAGAGGAATAAAGTTGATCAGCCACACTATGAAGATAGATAGATAGTTTATTTCGAACACAAAAATATAACAAATACAAGCAAATGGCAAATGCAATAAAGTAACAGTATACATTGTTCGAAAGGGAGAAGGAAGAAGTGAACACTTATTAATTCCATCTCTTTTCCATAGATACACCCATGTGAATTTTATACAAATTACCACCTTTAAGACCCCAAGTAAACAATTTACTGTATTTTTTACAAATCAACATTAACACCCATCCATTCTAACATACAATGATGTCCATACATCAAAACCAGCCTCAAACAACACAGATATACACAGTGCTGTCCCACCCACCATTCCATAATGTCCCATAATATCCCAGAGTGAACATAATGAATCGTACATGTAACTACTACCCTTCTAACATATACCCTTTCAGCAAATGGTGCTTATACCTCATTTTGAATTGATTTCTGTTTGTACATAGTTTCAGTTCCGGCTCCAGACTGTTCCACAAATACATCCCACAGACAGATATGCACATACTTTTCTTGGTTGTTCGTATCTTGGGTTTTGTAAAGTTTAAGTCTCCCCTCAAATTATGATCATTGTCTTTTTTTAAAAAAATTTTTTGTATATTAGTTGGTAGTTGATTATTAATTGCCCTGTACATTACTTGTGCTGTCTTAAATTTAACTAAATCGATGAACTTTATGACATGTGACTTTAAGAACAACGCATTGGTATGGTCTCTGTATCCTGCATTGTTTATTATCCTTATAGCTCTTTTTTGTAATGTGCATATTGACTGTAGGTTGGTCTTGTAGGTGTTTCCCCAGACTTCCACACAGTAGTTAAGATAAGGTAAAAACAGTGAATTGTACAATAAGACCAATGATTTATAGTCCAAGAAGTGTCTTGTCTTCCCCAGTATGCCTATACATTTTGCTAATTTGGCCCAGATGTGACTGATGTGAGGTTTCCAGCAGATTTTATTGTCTGGCGTCACCCCCAGAAACTTATTTTCCTGTACTGTTTCTATTCTGGTATCATCTATCGTTACCATTATTTCATGATTTATTTTATAATTTCCAAACAACATAATCTTTGTTTTTTTTAGATTTAGAGATAATTTATTTTTGTTGAACCACTGCATTAATTTTTCCATTTCAGTTGTGACCACCTCTAAAACCTGCTGCAAATTCTCACCAGTGCAAAGGATATTTGTGTCATCCGCAAACAAAATAAATTTCAGAATTTTTGATACTTGGCATATGTCATTTATATACAAAATAAAGAGTTTGGGTCCCAAAACTGACCCCTGGGGCACACCACAAGTGATGTCCATGAAGGGTGATTTGTGCTCTCCAATTTGTACAAATTGTTGTCTGTTACTTAAATAACTTTCCACCCAACTCAGTCCAACCCCTCTTATCCCATACCTTTCCAGTTTCCTTAGTAGTATTCTGTGGTCAATGGTGTCAAAAGCTTTCTTTAAATCTAGAAATACTCCTACAGCAAACTTTTTTTTAATCTATACAACTAGTAATTTCTTCTATAAGTTCGATCAGTGCCAAAGATGTAGATTTATCTGCTCTAAAACCATACTGGCTATCTGTAAGGAGGTTGTGTTTTTCAGTGAAATCATCCAGTCTCTTAGTGAAGATTTTTTCAAGTATTTTGGAGAATTGTGAGAGTAAAGAGACTGGCCTGTAATTTGTGAAGCGATGACTGTCTCCTGTTTTGTATAGAGGTATTACTTTTGCTATTTTCATTTTGTCTGGAAATGTACCAGTTTGAAATGACAGGTTACAGATGTGGGTGAGTGGCTTAACAATTCCCTCAATTACTTTTTTCACTATTGTCATGTTAATTTCATTCCAGTCCGTTGATTTTTTGTTCTTAAATTTACTCACAGTCTCGATAATTTCCTTTTCAGTAACTGCACCCAAAAAGATTGTGTTTGGATTTCTATCTTCTATTTCATTCACAGAACCACTGTAGTTTGTTTCTGGTGTCACTATTGATTTTGCTAATTCAGGACCAACGTTTACAAAAAAATTATTGAAACCACTGACCACATCTTCCATATTATTTATCAAATTGCCATTTTCGATAAAATATTCTGGATAATTTGCATTCTTAGGACGATTACTAATAATCCCATTGAGTACTTGCCATATTCCTTTTATGTTATTTTTGTTATCCTCTAGTATTCTGTTAGATATGGGAAAGAGTTGTTGAAACCAGGTTAAGAGGAGAGGTGACAATCAGTGAGTGGCAGTACAGTTTCATGCAAAGAAAGAGTACTACAGATGCAATGTTTGCTTTAAGAGTGCTGATGGAGAAATATAGAGAAGGTCAGAAGGAGCTGCACTGTGTCTCTGTGGATCTAGAGAAAGCTTGTGATAGGGTGTCAAGAGAGGAAGTGAGGTACTGTATGAGAAGGTCAGGAGTGGCAGAAAAGTATGTGAGGGTGGTGCAGGACATGTATGAGGACAGCGAGACAGTGGTGAGGTGCGCTGTGGGAGTGACGGATGGATTTAAGGTGGGGGTGGGATTACATCAGGGATCGGCTCTGAGCCCCTTCTTGTTTGCCATGGTGATGGACAGGCTGACAGATGAGGTCAGGCAGGAGTCTCCATGGACTCTGATGTTTGCAGAGGATCTTGGTCGTGGCAGTTAACACGGCCAAGATATGCAGAGTGATCATATTGAGTGGAGTGATGATATAGAGTAAAGTACGAGGAGACAAAGAAGAGTGATGTCTGAAGATAAAGTTGAGGTTCAATTGGACACAGCAATGATGACAGAAAAAAAAAGAGACAATGATCATAATTTGAGAGGAGACTTAAACTTTACAAAGCCCAAGATACGAACAACCAAGAAAAGTATGTGCATATCTGTCTGTGTGGTGGATTTGTGGAACAGTCTGGAGCCGGAACTGAAAATATGTACAAACAGAAATCAATTCAAAAAGAGGTACAAACATTATTTGCTGAAAGGATATATGTTAGAAGGGTAGTATTTATATGTACGATTCACTGTGCTCACTCTGGGACACTTTGGGACACTATGGAATGGTGGGTGGGACAGCACTGTGTATATCTGTGTTGTTTGAGGCTGGTTTTGATGTATGGACATCAATGTATGCTAGGATGGATGGGTATTAATGTTGATATGTACAAAATACAATTAATTGTTTACTTGGGGTCTTAAATGTGGTAATTTGTATATAATTCACATGAGTGTATTTATGGAAAAGAGGAGATGGAATTAATAAGTGTTCACTTCTTCCTTCTCCCTTTCGAACACTATATACTGTATACTGTATACTATACACTGTATACTGTTACTTTATTGCATTTGTCATTTGTTTTTGTTATACTTTTTTGTTCGAAATAAAGTATCTATCTATCTATCTATCTATCTATCTATCTATCTATCTATCTATCTATCTATCTATCTATCCATCTATCTATCTATCTATCTATCTATCTATAGAAGGACTACAGCTCCTGACCAGACACAGTGATGATATAGAGTGAAGTACGTGGCGGTGGCACAGGTGTAGTGTGACCGACTACTGATCGGAGGGTCATGGGTTCGATTCCTGTTCTGTCTGCTGTCCGCTTGTCGAAGTGTCCTTGAGCAAGACACTGAACCTCCAGTTGCTCCTGGTGGCCTGGTTAGCGCCTGTGTGTATGGCGGCTGTGCCGCCATCAGTGTGTGTGAATGGGTGGATTGCAGGATCTGTAAAGTGCTTTGGTCATCCTAAATGAGAAGAAAAGCGCTACATAAGTGAACGCCAATTATCATTTAATGCACCTGTAAGCTGGTTGCCAATCGCCAATCAAATCTAAAAGAAGAAGATATTGTGATTTTGGGGGGAGGGTAGCATGACGGTCGACAACAACAAACTCTTAAAGGAATCATGGTGTTCTGGCACTATATAGAAAAATTACAGAGTACCTAATTATTGAAAACGAATGGGGGATCCAATATGAGCAACTATTTCGGAACCCTTGTTTGTCAGATCACTTTTTCGTGCAGTCTTTTATGACTTATATTCATAACAGTGTATCTTGCACTTTGGGGAATGGATCCTAGCTTTTTTAGCATTTTTCCTTATGAGGACTAGGCCAAATGTCCTCACAAGGAAAAATGTCCTCACACAAAAGGTGGTTTGTCAAGGGGTGGTCCACACATGAATAGAAAGACAGGAGCACACACACACACACACACACACACACACACACACAGGTTTTCATGTTTTATGGGGACCAATTCTGATCATCCCTTGTGGGGACTACCTTACTACACAGCCATTCCTTGCATCTACAAAGATGACTAACTTGACACTCGGGGGGGGGGGGGGGTGGTTCATTGGGTGGGGCACCCCCCCCCCCAATGTTATGGTAGGGGAAACACTGTAGTTCAAAAGTAATGACTTACTGATCTTAGAATCTTTTTTCTGTACCACTCGTTTTTACAGTAAAATCAGTCACTATAACTGTAATATTTCAAAAACTAAAGAAGATATAAGGTTGAAAGTTTGCATGTTGGTTAATGAGATTAATAGCATAATTTTGGAAAAGAATGGAGCAAATCGGAGATGGTCAGTCAGGAACATTTTCTGAAATATCATTATTTTGGAAAAGTATGGAGCAAATCGGAGATGGTCAGTCGGGAACATTTTCTGAAATCCAGTGATTTGATGTGGATTTACCATTTAGATTTAGTATGGAAAAAATCAATACTATGCAATATCATCATACTTTGTGGAGGCCATACTGTATCGATTCAGTGACCTCAGTATTGTGATATTCCATCCATCCATCCATCTTCTTCCACTTAATCCTTTTTGGATCGCGGAGAGGGCTGGAGCCTATCCCAGCATCTTTGGGCGAGAGGCAGGGTCCACCCTGGACAGGTCGCTAGTCCATCGCAGGGCCAACACAGAGAGACAGACAACCATTCACTCTCACAGTCTAACTAACTAACTAACCTGCACTTATATAGCGCTTTTCTAGTCACAAAGACCACTCAAAGCGCTTTCACTAGTACTAACCCTCTATTCTAAGGGCCTATAGGAGACGGATATCTAGGGACAATTTAGAACAACCAATTAACCTAACATGCATGTTTTTGGATTGTGGAAGGAAACCGAAGCCCCCGAAGTAAACCCACCCATCACAGGGAGAACATGCAAACTCCATACAGAAAGGTTCCAACCCCTGCCAGCCTGGGGATTTGAACCAGGAACCTTCTAGCTGTAAGGCAACAGTGCTACCCACTACACCACCGTGCTGCCCAAAGTCATACCTAAGGACAATTTAGAATCCCCAGTTTGATGCCAATTAACCTAACTTGCATGTTTTTGTCATATGGGAGGAAGCTGGAGAAATCCCGGAGTAAACCCACGCAGACACGGGGAGAACATGCAAACTCCTCACAGATCACTGTTGGTCGGGGGTTGGGATCAAACCCAGGATCCCCCGGCCAAGGGTGAGTTGTTGTGCTGCCGCAGTGCTAACCACCCCCCCACCGCGCTGCCCCACGCTCAGGTGCCAGGGTAGAAAAGACCAACTGACTTTTCAGTCCACTAGATGGTGTTAAATGCACACTGTCTGGTTAGGTCAGCACAGCAAAGGAGAGACTCCTGAGATCTAGCAGGGAGATCTAGCAGGGAGGATCGTCACTTCCTTGTGGTAACGTAACGTATCGTCAATTCCTGTTTTGCTGTCTGCCTGTGTGGTTGCTCTCCAGCTATTAGCTATGGCTACTAGCTCTCTTTCCTCTCCTCCTCTGCTGTGCTCTCTCTGTCAGATGTTTAGCTACACCTCTGCCTCTTTTAGCGATAACGGTAAATGTAATAAATGTTGTCTTTTTGAGGCGCTCGAGGCGAGGTTGTCTGATTTGGAATCCCGGCTCCGCTGCATTGAAACACCGTCTGCGCCAGTTAATCTCGACGGACGCCCATTAGCTGCAGCGGAGCTAGCTAGCTTAGGCCCCCCTGTCAGCGGTTCCCCGGCTCTCCTCAGCAGCGAGGAGACTGGGTGGGTGACGGTGAGAAGGAAGCCTAGTCGCAAAGCCCCGGTTCACCACCAACCTGTTCACGTTTCTAATCGTTTTTCCCCGCTCAGCGACACACCCGCTGAGGAAAAAACTCTGATCATTGGCGACTCTGTAGTCAGAAACGTGAACCTAGAGACTCCAGCGGTCATAGTCAAATGCATTCCTGGGGCCAGAGCAGGCGACATCGAGTCAAATCTGAAAATGCTGGCTAAAAGTAACTGTAAATACTCCACAATTGTTATTCACGCCGGCATTAATGACATCCGTCTCCGGCAGTCGGAAGTCACCAAACTTGATGTAGAATCAGTGTGTGACTTTGCAAAAATGATGTCAGCCACTGTAGTATTCTCTGGGCCCCTCCCCAATCTGACCAGTGATGACATGTTTAGTCGCTCGTCATCCTTGAACCGCTGGCTGTCTGTGTGGTGTCCTAAAAATGACGTGGGCTACATTGACAATTGGAGCTCTTTTTGGGGAAAACCTGGTCTTATGAGACGAGACAGCATTCATCCCACTTTGGATGGTGCTTCTCATTTATCTAACAATCTGGCATCTTTTTTATCCAAATTTCCAAAACCATGACTACTCAGAGTTGGGACCAGGAAGCAGAGTCGCAGTCTTACACGCCTCTCTGCAGCTCCTCTTCATCCGCCACCCCTCAGCTTAGCCCCTGTCTTCCCCATCAGAGAATCGTTGTCTGCTCCCTCCAAAGTAAATAAAAATATCATGCATAAGCATCCCAAAGTGATAAAGCAAAACATTGGTAAAACTCAAATTAAACATAAAGCCTCTAAATTGAATGATTTGGCCTCTGTTCCTCCTCATAATTTAAAAATTAAATGTGGTTTACTAAATATTAGGTCTCTAACTCCCAAGTCTCTGTTAGTCCATGATCTGTTAATTGATCATCAGATTGATTTAATTTCCCTTACAGAGACTTGGTTAGGGCAAGAGGATTATGTTGGTTTAAATGAATCAACTCCCTCTGGTTATTTAAACTGTCAAAATCCCAGAAGTTCTGGTCGTGGAGGAGGAGTAGCAACAATTGACCATTCCAAATTACTAGTTAATGTAAAGCAAAAAACATGTTATAATTCCTTTGAGGGCCTGGTCCTCAGTATTGGGCATTTTAGCAATTTTAGGTTAAACCCAATTTTATTTGCCATAGTTTATCGTCCCCCATCAACCTACTCAGAATTTTTATCCGAATTTGCTGATTTCTTAGCTGATTTAGTGCTGAAATCTGATAGAATAATTATAGTAGGGGACTTTAATATACATGTGGATGTAGATAGTGACTGCCTTAATGTGGCATTTAATTCAATATTAAACTCGATTGGGTTTTCTCAGAAAGTAGGAAATTCTACTCATTACCTCCACCATACATTGGACCTTGTTCTGACATATGGCATAGAAATAGAAAATCTTGTAGTGTCTCCTCATAACCCTGTACTGTCAGACCATTGTCTGTTAACCTTTGATTTTACCATTTCTGACTATTTGGCTCCTAAAGAAAAATATTATTACAGTAGATGCCTCTCAGATGATGCTGTTTCCAAATTTATGCAGATTGTTTCCTCTATGCCATGTGTCAACACAACGGAAATAAGCTATAGACAGCTTGCTCCTTCTGTAATTGATAACATGGTGGATAGTGTTTCAGCTTCTCTGCATCAGGCTCTAGACTTGGTGGCCCCCTTAAAAAAGAAAAAGTCTAATCAGAGATTTCTAACTCCTTGGTTCAACACAGAAACTCGTAGCTTAAAACAGAAGACTCGTCAATTAGAAAGAAAATGGTGCTCTACTAATTTAGATGAAATCTATTTAGCTTGGAGAAATCATCTTTTAATTTATAAAAAATCTCTTAGAAAAGCTAGAACAAGTTATTACTCTGCATTAATAGAAGAGAACAAGAATAATCCCAGGTTTCTTTTCAGTACTGTAGCCAGGTTGACAAAGAGTCAGGACTCTATCAATCCTAGCATTCCCTTAGAGTTTACTAGTCAGGACTTTATGAACTTTTTCAATAATAAAATTTCATCCATCAGAGATAAAATCAATCAGATTCTTCCCACAGTTAACTTAAATACTGTAACTACTACAACTCCTTCTTTTGATGTCTGTCTTGATGAGTTTACTCCAATCGACCTTTGTGAGTTAGACAAAATAGTTTCCTCATCCAAACCTTCAACTTGTCTTTTAGACCCTATTCCTACTAGGTTATTTAAAGAAGTCTTCCCACTTATTGGTAGCTTTATTCTTCATATAATCAATTCTTCATTAACTTTAGGCCATGTACCGCAGGCTTTTAAAACAGCTGTAATTAAACCCTTACTCAAAAAGCCAACGCTAGATCCAGGAGCTTTAGCTAACTATAGACCAATCTCTAATCTCCCTTTCATTTCAAAAATCTTAGAAAGAGTTGTTGCTATGCAATTATTCGACCACCTGCAGGGAAATGGTTTACTTGAAGAGTTTCAATCTAGGTTTAGAATCCATCATATTACTGAAACAGCCTTAGCGAAGGTCACTAACGACCTCCTCATTGCATCTGATAATGGACTAGTTTTTGTACTTGTCCTTTTAGACCTTAGTGCAGCTTTTGATACTATCGATCATAATATTCTACTTGATAGATTAGAACACTATGTTGGACTTAATGGAACTTCGTTGCAGTGGTTTAGATCTTATTTATCTGATAGGTTCCAGTTTGTTCATGTAAATAATGAGTTTTCTTTCAACTCAAAGCTTAGTCATGGAGTTCCACAGGGATCTGTGCTAGGCCCTACTCTTTTTAGTTTATATATGCTTCCGTTAGGCAACATTATTAGAAAGCACTGTATACATTTTCATTGTTATGCAGATGACACACAATTATACCTGTCAATGAAGCCAGATGATACTAATCAATTAGCCAAGTTAGAAGCCTGTCTTAAGGAAATCAAAGCTTGGATGACTTGTAATTTCCTGCTATTAAATTCAGATAAGACTGAAGTCATTCTTGTTGGTCCAAAAAACCTTAGAAATTCCTTTCCAAATCAAACTTTCAGTTTGGATGCAGTTACTCTTTCTCTTAATAGCTCTGTGAGGAACCTTGGAGTTATTTTTGATCAGGATTTGTCCTTCAATTCACATATTAAATTTGTTTCTAAGACTGCCTTCTATCATTTGCGTAATATTGCCAAGATTAGGAGCATCTTGTCTCAGAGTGATGCTGAGAAACTGATCCACGCTTTTGTTAGCTCGAGATTAGATTATTGTAATTCTTTATTATCAGGTTGTCCTAAAACATCTTTAAAAAGTCTTCAGCTGATCCAAAATGCTGCAGCAAGAGTTTTAACAGGTACTAGAAAGAGAGATCATATCTCTCCGGTTCTGGCCTCCCTTCATTGGCTTCCCATAGAGTTTAGAATTAAGTTTAAAATCCTTCTTCTTACTTACAAAGCTCTAAACAATCAGGCTCCTTTTTATTTAAAAGATCTGATACTACCGTATTATCCTAACAGAGCACTACGCTCCCAAAATGCAGGACTACTTGTAATACCTAGAATCTCCAAAAGTACAATGGGAGGCAGAGCCTTCAGTTATCAAGCTCCTCTCCTGTGGAATCAGCTGCCAATCTGGATTCGGGAGTCAGACTCGATCTCTGTTTTTAAGAATAGGGCTAAAACCTACCTTTTTGATATAGCCTACAATTAGGGAGGGATCATGTGTTTCTGAACCCTCCCTTAGTTATGCTGCTAATAGGTTTAGTCAGCCGGGGGACCTCCAGTAATGCACTGGGCCTCACTCCTTTCCTCACTCTCTATAAAATATTTTTTTTTGCTGGTCATTAACATTTGTTTGTTCTCTCCCATAGATTGAGTCCCCATCGTGCTGTTTGCTCTCTACATGTCTGTTCTTTTCATCTTCTCTGTCCCCTCACCCCCCAGCCAGTCGCAGCAGATGACTGCCCCTCCCTGAGCCTGGTTCTGCTGGAGGTTTCTTCCTGTTAAAAGGGAGTTTTTCCTCTCCACCGTCGCCAAGTGCTTGCTCACAGGGGATCACCTGATTGCTGGGGTCTTTCTGCAACTGTGGGGGTTCCCCCCTATAGTTGATAGTGCTATGAGATGACTGTTGTTGTGAAATGGCGCTATATAAATAAAGTTGAATTGAATTGAATTGAATTGGAGTTGAACAAGGCAAAGTTTGGGATGGGAAATCACAATATGATATTGCATTTCTCAGTGTATCACAAGAGCGTGATATTGCATCGTGGCTCAGATAATATTGTATTGTGCAGCCTCTGGATTTGGATTGATATTTAACATTTATATTTACATAAATGTCACATTTTTGTAACTTTTTGCCATGAAGTTTTGATTTTTACCACATAAATACAATTTTTTACACATAAAATCTGCTGCTTTTCTCCTCATGAATCTGAGACCTTTTCTTAGTGAAAACTTGCTGCTCTTTTGCCATATATTTATGATTTTTTACCACATCAACATGCAATTTTTATATAAATTAAATATTTAACATTTGGATTTATATTTAACATTTATGTTTAAACGTCACATTTTTGCAACTTTTTTGTCATAAATTTGTGACTTTCACCACATAAATACTACTTTTTACATAAAAGCCACTGTTTTTTTCCCTACACGAATTGGAGACCTTTTTTGAGTGAAAACTTATTGCTTTTTGCGATATATTTGTGATTTCCACATAAACATGCACTTTTTCACATAAAATCTGTTGCCATTTACCTAAAAAAATTCAGACCTTTTTACATGAAAACTTTACAACTCTTTTGCAATAAATTTGTGATTTTTACCACATAAATACTATTTTTTAACATAAAATCCACTGATTTTTTTCACAAAAATCAGACTTTTAGTGAAAACTTGCTGCTTTTTTGCCATATATTTATGATTTTTTACCACACAAACATACAATTTTTCACTTAAAATCTGCTGCCATCTTCCTAAAAAAAAAAGTTCAGTCCTTTTTTCATGAAAACTTTGCAACTTTTTCGCCATAAATTTGTGATATCACATAAACATGCAACTTTTTCCACATAAAATCTGCTGCTTTTAATCAAAAAAATTTGATTTTTACCTCATAAATATAAAATCTGCTGCTTTTTTCCACACAAATTGGACAACTATTTTGGTGAAAACTTGCTACCTTTTTGCCATAAATTTGTGAATTTTACCACATCAACATGCAATTTTTACATAAACATTTAACATTTGGAATTAACATTTATATTAAAAAAGTCACATTTTTTTCTCTAATTTACAAAAAGTAAAAGAAGAAAGAAGAAAAATCTCATCATTGCATGCCGACACTCCTGATGATAATATAGAGATGCACATCCTTCTGCATTCTGTCCTTCACCTACAGTGTCTGCCATAGAGAACGACCATCCCAGGGTTTTTATGACAGGCCGCTGACAGACATAGTATTCAGCCCACGCTGGCAGAAAATGTGTTTTTTTCTGCAACAGTGAGTGCATGTTTGCATTCTGGGTGTTGGTATGCACTTGACATGTGGTATGACATGATGCCAGGTTTAAGTGCACTGAAGTTTTGGCCACCGTTCATGAGGAAAAGCGTTGGCCTCTCAAGGCAAGAGGGTGTCGTCCTTGTCCATCAATCAGACGGCCTAAAGGATGTATCCGTTTGTCTGTACAGAAAAATGCTCAGCCTCTCAGCGGGTAGAGACTGTTGGTACAGTGCAGCTAAAACAATGACCGGCATTACTGTAGCCCAGGGATGTGCAACTTTGGTGGTAGTGAGGGCCACAAATGTTTTTTCCTCACTTCCCGAGGGCCAGATTTACATGTAAACCTTCGGGGGGGGGGGGGGGGTCTTCAAAGTCAAAAGTTTCGCAATTAAAACTGAAAATACAAATGAAAAAACATTTCATTTTTTAATTCTCAAGTGTTTTATCACATTAGAATTAAAAATACTGATAAAATTATATCATAACCTAATTTTTAAAACGCTCACCATCAAAATGATGAGCAAAGAGAAATTCTGGATGGTAATTACCAAAAAAAGCCAAGAAGAAAAGGAAATATGACAATGAAGAAAAATGTTTTTAAAATATTAGAAGAATATGATCAAGGTAAAAAAAAATAGTTTTACTGATAAATATGCTACATTTCTGGTTTAAATTTGCCTTTTTATTTTTGCAAATCTACAGCCGTGGACAAAATTGTTGGTACCCCTCTGTTCATGAAAGAAAAACCCACAATGGTCACAGAAAAAACTTGAATCTGACAAAAGTGGTAATAAATAAAAAATTCTATGAAAATTAACCAATGAAAATCACACGATGCTTTTGAATTGTGGTTCAACAGAATTATTTTAAAAAACAAACTCATGAAACAGGCCTGGACAAAAATGATGGCACCCCAAGAAAAGATTGAAAATAATGTGACCATAGGGACATGTTCAACCAAGATGTGTCCTCTAATTAACATCACAGGTGTCTACAAACTTGTAATCAGTCAGTCGGCCTGTTTAAAGGGTGACAAGTAGTCACTGTGCTGTTTGGTGACATGGTGTGTACCACACTAAACATGGACCAGAGGAAGCAAAGGAGAGAGTTGTCTCAGGAGATTAGAAAGAAAATTATAGACAAGCATGTTAAAGGTAAAGGCTATAAGACCATCTCCAAGCAGCTTGATGTTTCTGTGACTACAGTTGCACATATTATTCAGAAATTTAAGATCCACAGGACTGTAGCCAACCTCCCTGGACGTGGCCGCAGGAGGAAACTTGATGGAAAAATGGAAGAGACGGATAATACGAATGGTAACAAAAGAGCCCAGAACAACCTCTAAACACATTCAAGGTGAACTCCAAGGTCAAGGTACATCAGTGTCAAATCACACCATCCGTCGTCGTTTAAGCCAAAGTGGACTTCATGGGAGACGACCAAGGAGGACACCACTGTTGAAAATCATAAAAAAGCCAGACTGGAATTTGCCAAACTGCATGTTGACAAGTCACAAAACTTCTGGGAGAATGTCCTATGGACAGACGAGACAAAACTGGAACTTTTTGGCAAGGCACATCAGCTCTATGTTCACAGATGCAAAAATGAAGCATACCAAGAAAAGAACACTGTCCCTACTGTGAAACATGGAGGAGGTGCTGTTATGTTCTGGGGCTGCTTTGCTGCATCTGGCACAGGGTGTCTTGAATCTGTGCAGGGTACAATGAAATCTCAAGACTATCAAGGTATTCAAGAGAGAAATGTGCTGCCCAGTGTCAGACAGCTTGGTCTCAGTCGCAGGTCATGGGTCTTGCAACAGGATAATGACCCAAAATACACAGCTAAAAACACCCAAGAATGGCTAAGAGCAAAACATTGGACTATTCTAAAGTGGCCTTCTATGAGCCCTGATCTAAATCCTATTGAACATCTGTGGAAGGAGCTGAAACATGCCATCTGGAGAAGGCACCCTTCAAACCCGAGACAACTGGAGCAGTTTGCTCATGAGGAGTGGGCCAAAATACCTGCTGAGAGGTGCAGAAGTCTCATTGACAGTTACAGAAATTGTTTGATTGCAGTGATTGCCTCAAAAGGTTGTGCAACAAAATATTAAGGGTACCATCATTTTTGTCCAGGCCTGTTTCATGAGTTTTGTTTTTTAAAATAATTCTGTTGAACCACAATTCAAAAGCATTGTCTGATTTTCAATGGCTAATTTTTAGACAATTTTTATTTATTACCACTTTTGTCAGATTCAAATTATTTCTGTGACCATTGTGGGTTTTTCTTTCATTAACAGAGGGGTACCAACAATTTTGTCCACGTGTGTATATTTTGGTATCAGATGTGCAAGCTTCTACCTGATAAACTGGAATCATTTTATTTATTTTTCTGTCATAAATTTACCAGTTCTTATATTGATTCCATTTATTTCGAACAAGACAACATAAAAACAAGAATAAAAAAAAAATCCAAATGCAGTCCAAAAAGGAACAGGATTGAAGCCAAAAGCTTATCTTGTCCTGTCCCATCCTTAACTAATTAATATACCAATATATAATAATATCCTTCAGGTGTGCTTAAGGAGTCCCAACTGCCTTGGTGTGTGTGTTATTAGCATCCATTAGCGTTAGGATTGAGTTACTGTGTTAGTGTGTCATGACCTATTAGAATTGTTGTTTCTGTACCTTTTACCTTGGCATTCGTTCAGAAAGCAAAGTAAGAATTTCACTGCTGAGGAAATGGAGCATTTCTTAACTGTGCACATGATAATAAAGCCTTTGAATCTTGAATCTTGACTATACCTGCTTACTCATACTCATACACACACACACACACACACACACACACACACACACACACACACATACATACTGTATATTGCCACAACAACAAATGGAAACTTAATGAGCAAGGATATAAATTTGCCTTTCAGTTTGAAACTTGTTACTGTCAATACTCCTCAGTGCGGAGCTGTAACATTTATTGTTGTTTAATTAAAGGCAGCCCACTCTGTACATTTATTGCTGTTCACAGCCTATTAATAGGGTCTCAGAATGCAACACATACAGTACATACCTTAAAAGACGCACTCCAGGCACATTGCTCTGTCTGTGTCTTCCAAACTCTTGCTCGACCCACTCACTGAGCAACACCTAGGGCTTCAATTAGAGCTGCCTCTGCTGGTAAACTCTATAACTGCATTTACAAATGCAGTTCCAAATACATTCAAAAGGGATATAAATAAATAAGTGATTTTTGGAAATGGACTGATGGCCCGCAGTAGATGACATCGGGGGCTGCCAGTTGCCCATCCCTGCTGTAGACAGTATATGTGCAATAAAAATCAGGGTGTTTTCACACCTAATTGTGTTTGGTCCAACTCAGCTGATGAGCTTATTTTACAGCATTTCCCACTTGGTTTGGTTCTTTTTTGTACAGAAAAAAAAATTTCCCAGAGAAACCTAACATATCAGGGCACCCTGGCTGAAAAACACTGGAACTTTAGCTTACCAGAGTTACATAGAAATCTGTGAATCTAACTGCATATGGTGATGTTTCACATAGTCTGTATGCTTGTGGTCAAAAAAATAAGAAAAATAAAATGTCTACATTAATGTGAAAAGGGGGACATAGCACTCAAAAATATTTATATTGAATTTTCAAGTAAACAAAATAACAGATTAAGACAATTCTGTAAACATTGTGTACTGTATCCATCAAGAAAAAAAAGGCCTTATTGTGTAGAATATTCCTGGCAGAAACCAACATGCATGTAAGGTGGAACTAGTGACAAATCCTTAAAAAGGCAAGAGATATAAAATTTATAAAGCTGGAAGTCAGGTCTTCTCTGTATTGACCAATGTGTGTAAATGGATGAGAGAAAAAAGTTATAAACAAAACGAAAAAAAGAAAAGGAAAAAGAATGGATGCAAACGAACATAGGTCAGTGGGAATCAAAAAAGTGTCTTAAAAAGGGTCCCCAAACACTTAAATTTCACCCCTTGGTTCTTAACAGAGTACTGGATCTTTTCCAGACTCAGGCAAGACATGACCTCTGACAGCCACTGAGTGTGAGTCAGCAGGGCAGCACCCTTCCATCTTATTAAGGTAACCCATCTGGCCAGGAGGAAGGCGAAGGACAACATACGACACACTTTAGAGGGAACATTAAGATTCCCTGTAAAACAACCTAATAGAGCTAAAAGAGGGTTGGGAGTGATTGTTATACCAGAAACCTCAGAGAGAGACTGAAAAACCTCCTGTGAAAATGTTCAAAGCCTGGGGCAGGTCCAGAATGAGTGAATCAGAGTTGCTTCATCAGTGCCACATTTGTCACACTGAGGGTTCAAGTTGGGATAAATGCAAGAGAGTTTGGCCTTAGACATGTGGGCACGATGGACAACCTTAAACTGTAGTAAAGAGTGACGAGAGCAAAGCGAGATAGAATGAACAAGCCCCAGGACTGAATCTCAGGTGTCGTCTGACAGGTGCAGGTTCAGATCCTGTTCCAAGACTACCCTGATCTTAGCAGTGGAGATTTGGTTTAAAGAGGTCAGTTTTATTTTGATGTTTGACAGATTTGGTTGGGTCACAGATTTTGGTGCAACAACAGAACTCCCCATTTTATTCAGTGCAATTCTCCCATTTACGTAGCCCTGAAAAGGTTTTTTAGCATTAATACAGCTTTGTGGAGCAAAGTGTGCAAAGGGTGCAGCAAAAGTGTTGAGAGAAATGGGTAGAAGGGTATGTGGTGTATCCAGTGGAATAGTCAGGGAGATAAAGAAAGTAAGACAGGAGGATTTGGAATCTAGGCGCATGGCAAAGAGAGAGGTGGCAAAGGAAAAGGCATATAGTGAGTTGCATGAGAGGCTGGACACTAAGGAAGGAGAAAAGGACTTGTATTGATTGGCTAGACAGAGAGATTGAGCTGGAAAAGATGTGCAGCAGGTTAGGTTGATTAAGGAAAGAAATGGTAATGTACTAACAAATAATGAGTGTGTTCAGAAGGTGGAAAGAGTACTTTGAAGAGCTGACGAATAATGAAAATGAGAGAGAGAGGAGGATGGATGAAGATAGTGAACAAGGAAGTCCTGAGGATTATCAAGGCAGAAGTGAGGGCAGCTTTGAAGAGGATGAAGAATGGAAAGGCGGTTGGTCCAGATGACATACTTGTGGAGGTATGGAGATGTTTAGGAGAGATGGCAGTGGACTTTTTAACCACATTGTTTAGCACAGTCTTGTAGAGTGAGAGGATGCCTGAGGAGTGGAGAAGTATTTTGGTACCAGTTTTCAAGAACAAAGGTGATGCTCGGAGCTGTAGTAACTACAGAGGAATAAAATTGATCAGTCACAGTATGAAGATATGGGAGAGTTGTTGAAGTCAAGAGGAGAAGTGACAATCAGTGAGCAGCAGTATAGTTCCATGCCAATAAAGAGTACTACAGATGCAATGTTTGCTCTAAGAGTGCTGGTGGAGAAGTATAGAGAAGGTCAGAAGGAGTTGCACTGTGTCTTTGTGGATCCACAGAAAGCATATTCTGTAATTTCCCAGTTTGGGATCAATAAAGTACATCAAGGAGAGATTAAACACCAGGACCAGCAGGTGCGGTTCTACCCAGATTTGGCCACAGGAATCCAGCAATTGAGGAAGCAGTTTGATCCCATACGTAAGGAGCTGCGCAACCTTGGGATTCGTCATGGTGTAATCTATCCTGCGAGACTGCTGACCACGTATGAGGGCAGAACCCACATCTTCAAGACCCCAGAGGAGGCGCAGGAGTTCATCAAGAAGATCAAAGAAGAAGAAGAGACTGGTGGGAGCTAAGCATGAACAAAATATAAGGTAGAATAATTAAGCATTTGCACAGGCATCTGACTGACTTGAAGTAAATAGTAAGTTTACAAAATATAGATTGTATTATATATTAAAAAAACAAAACAAAAACAAAACAAACAAAAAAAAAACTATGATGTACAAAGTTGTTAAAAATTTTGGAGTTAAGTTGGAAAACTACAGAGGAGAGTTAATGTTACGTCATTAAAAGCAGTAGAGTTAGGGTGATTGGGAGGATGAAGAAGGAGTGGCTTAGGCTGTTCCCCGTGGGTGTGGAACGGTCGATGGCTATATCGGGAGACAGAATTTTTCTTTTGATTTTGGGGGGTTTGCCACAAGTGTGGGAAGGGGAAATTTGTTTGTGTGTAGTTTGTAGGATGAATGTTCAACCACTCATGTTTTTGCTTCTCTGTATGAGCATGTTTACACTGCAAGGTAATCCCAAACTCTCTATTGATCATGGACCAAAGTGTTAATCTTAATTTAACTTCATGGAATTGCAGAGGTCTACAAAATTTAAAAAAACTTAAACAAGTTATGAATAAAATAAAGGACATGGGTTCAAGAATTGTGTTTTTACAAGAAACTCATCTGATAGAGGAGGATGTTAAAAGAATTAGGAGTAGATGGCAGGGAAGTGTATTCACCTCTTCATTTTCATCCCGAGCCAGGGGAGTTATGACTCTCATACATAAATCAGTTCCTTTTCAAGTGAAAAATGTAATTGGAGACAAATTTGGAAGATATGTAATCATTCAAGGTTCTTTGCTATTAGAAAATATAAATCTTGTGAACTTATATGGTCCCAATATAGATGATCAGAAGTTCTTTGCTAATTTATTTCTCATCTTATCATCACTTACAGGGCAACATATAATAGCAGGGGATTTTAATTGTACATTGAATCCAGGTGTGGATAGATCAACAGGACTGGATTGTACGCACATTGGATGTAGGATGACTATTAATCATTTTATGAAAGAATTGAGATTGTTAGATATATGGAGAGAAATGAAACCACAAGTTAAAGCCTATTCTTGTTATTCCAGTACCTACAAGACATTCTCACGTATTGATTATTTTTTGATTTCCACAGAATTAAGGTCCAAGATTCAAAACTGCTTTTATGATAACATCGTGATCTCTGATCATGCACCCTGTTGTCTAATATATGTAGATAAAAAATTGACAAAGGAATCAGGTAGATGGCAATTTCAGCATAAATGGCTTCAGGATGAGGAATTTGTCAAGTATATAGAAAAACAGATAGACGAGTTCTTTGACATCAATACTACACAAACATCAGCATGTGTAAAGTGGGAGGCTTTCAAAGCTTTTATTAGGGGACATATTATTAGTTATACAGGATCAAAATCTAAGAAGACTCGAGAGGAGAGAGCTAAATTGGAACATAAAATAAAAAGTCTTCAGGAAAAAGTGTATGCAGGAAGTGACCCAAGGTTGGAGAATGAATTACTGATTTTGAGAGCTGAATACGACAAAAAATCAGCGAATAGAGCTGCCTCGAGTCTTCTAAGATTGAAACAATCTTTTTATGAACAAGGTGAAAAATCAGGAAAATTATTAGCATGGCAGATTAAACAATTGGAAATTAAAACACCAATTACCAGTATTATAAGTAAGGGACAGGTAGTTATAGATCCTTTAGAAATTAATAGAGCCTTTAGAGATTACTATGAAAAATTATATGATACCAAAAATGAACCTGATTTAACAAAACTAAATGGGTTTTTGAACGAACTATCTATACCGTGTATTCCAAATGAAAACAGGGAGATATTGGAGTCTAAAATTAGTCAAGAAGAAGTTGGGCTAGCCATTGATAATATGAAATCAGGAAAAAGTGCAGGACCAGATGGTCTTCCAGTTGACCTTTATAAAAAATTTAAGAATAAATTAATAAAACCTTTTTTGGAAATGGTTTTAGAAGCATTTCAAAATAATAATTTACCATCATACATAAATAATGCCTTAATTATACTGCTGCCAAAACCAGGTAAGCCCTCTAATAAATGTGAAAATATGAGACCAATAAGCCTATTAAACGCCGACCTTAAGATAATCTGTAAAATTTTAGCAAGACGAATACAAGAAATTTTACCAAATATTATTAATCGAGATCAGAATGGCTTTATAAAGGGTAGACAAGGCTTCCATAATGTAAGAAGACTATTTAATATTATTTATTTTAATAAAGAAGCACCGGATACAGCTCTCCTATCATTGGATGCCGAAAAGGCCTTTGATAGAGTTGCATGGCCCTTTCTTTTTGAAGTCCTACAAAGGTTTGGACTTGGAAATAATTTCATAAAATGGGTTCAAATAATATACAATAATGCTACAGCAGAAATCCTAACAAATAACAATATTTCAAAACCAATAAAAATCAATAGAGGATGTCGACAAGGCTGTCCACTTTCACCTTTACTGTTTACTATGGCAATTGAACCTTTAGCGATAGCGATACGTTTACATTCACAATTATATGGAATTAAAGTTGGACCAACAGAACATAAAATCTCCCTGTACGCCGATGATATAATTTTGTTTATGTCGAATCTAAAAAAATCAATTCCAACCTTGTTGAATTTAATAAAGAATTTTGGGGAAATATCAGGATATAAAATAAATAAAACTAAATCTTCAATATTAATGCTAAATGAGACCCAGAGAAATTACCCAGCCCCTGAGGTAAATCAATTCAATGTTGTAAATCAGTTTAAATATTTAGGAATCCATATTATGCCTAAGCTAGAATCAGTCGCCAGTGTCAACTATGAAGCCTTAATGTCAGATATCAATGAGTTAACTCAGAGATGGATGTCACTACCAATGTCGATGATCGGGAGAATCAATATACTTAAAAGTAATATTTTACCTAAAATACTTTATTTATTTCAATACATTCCCTTATCACCACCTTTAGATCTATTCTCAAGAATAAAAAAAAAGTTAGTGGAATTTATATGGAACAACAGGAGGGCTAGATTACGTTTGTCTTTATTATATTTACCATTTGATCGTGGAGGTCTGAAATGTCCAAATTTTATGTTGTATTATTGGTCGGCACAACTGAGGTCTATGACATATTATTTTTCATCAAATGATCTCCCTCACTGGACTGAAATGGAATCATACAATTTACCTTTACCTCTTCCCATATTCATATACTCAGATTCGGCAAAAAAATTACAAAAACAAGTTAAAAATCCATTTGTAAAGCATATGATCAAAATATGGTGTGAAGCTAAAAACTATTTAAAAGAACCACAGTTATTGTCACAATTTAGTCCAATATGGGGTAATCAATATTTTAAACCAGGGAGAGCGGACGCTGTATTTAAAGTATGGAATTTAAAAGGGATACAAAAGATTCAGGATTTATATTTGCCATGTGCAGACAATATAATGTCTTTTGAAGAGCTGAGGATCAAATTTAATCTCAATAGAACACATTTTTTTAAATATCTTCAACTTAGAAACTTTATTCGATCAAATCAAAATAAAGCTCTCACTCGACCTATTTATTCATCCTTGGAAAAAATGATGATGAAAGATAGTAAAAGAAAGGGTATTATTTCAGAGTTTTATAACTCATTGACACTATCTTCAAGTGAAAATTCACTGAAAAGATTAAACTACTGGAAAGAAGATCTGCAAATTGAAATTTCAGAGGAACAATGGGAATTGGCTTGTACAGAAGCTCAAACCAAATCAATAAATGCACGCCTTAAATTGATACATTTCAAATGGTTAATGCGGATGTATGTTACACCGGAGGAGTTAAATAGATATAACAAAAATATACCAGATACATGCACAAAATGCATGGAAAGTAAAGGAACCCTATTTCATTGTTTATGGGAATGTAGATTAATAAGAATGTTTTGGGAAGAGGTGAGGGTAACAATTGAAAAAATAATCCCAAAACAAATCATATTGAATCCTAAACTGTTTTTGTTGGGTCTGTACCCAGAAAAGCATAATTTTAATAAAAGTGAAAGAACATTCATAGACCTCAGTTTGCTTAATGCCAAAAAATGTATTGCACTATTATGGAAAAAGACTCATAGACCAGATGTGACTCAGTGGTTAAGACAGATGTTAACAAACCTTCCATTAGAAAGAATAACATATATACTGAAATCAAAGGAAATTGTGTTTGAGAATATATGGAGACCTTTTATTGATTATGTAAAAAATTTAAACATAACTCTTGAAGAAGAAGGTGAATGATGTGTGTGGACCTTGTAAATTCCAAACTGGTGAACATAATATGTATACTTATGTATTGGATTGTCTAGACTAAACAGAGGAGCATTGTTGAAGACTTGATTTTGTTGGTGGTTGTTGGTGTTTTTAGTGCATTTTTTTTTTGTAGTACTTTAGTGTTAGTGTTTGATTGTTTGTATCATGTTTGTTAAAAAAAAAAAAAAAGGTTCAATAAAGATATTGTGGAAAAAAGAATGATAACCCACCTTTGAAAACAAGAAGACACATCTTAAGGGGATTAGACTAGGGATGCTCGATATTAGGAAAACGTGATGCTTGATATTGTTAAATATTGTGATAACTATATGACTTGTGATGCACAAATACGTCTCGTGCTAAATTTTTACATAAATTTGCTAAAAAAAATTCCTCGTAAATTTGACTTTTTTTCATGTGACATGACTTTTCATGGAAACTTTGCAACTTTTTGTCATAAATTTGTGATTTTTACCACAAAAATTTACAACTTTTTCCACATAAAATCTGCTGCAATTTTTCTGAAAAAATTCAAAGCTTTTGTCATTTAAATTTTGTAACTTTTTCACATAAAATCTGCTACTTTTTCACACAAATGTGAGATCTTTTTAAACATGAAAATTTTGCAACTTTTGTCAAAATTTGTGATTACCACATAAATATGCAACTTTTTTACATAAAATCTATTGCCATTTTTCTCAAAAAAAATCTAACTTATTTTCATGTAAATTCTGCTGCATTTTTCATATTAATTTGTGACTTTTTCAAGTGAATTTTGCAACTACTTTGCCATAAATTTGTGAAATATGCAGTTTTCACATAAAATCTACTGCTTTTTCCTCAAATTTATGACCTTTTTTCATGAAAATTTTGCAACCATTTTCATATTAAAGAGTGACTTTTTCATGAAAACCTTGCAACTTTTTTGTTATAAATTGGTGATTTTTTTTGACTAAATATGGATCTTTTTATCACACAAAATTTACTGCTTTTTTGTCCTCACACAGCTGTGAATTTTCCACATAAATGTACAACCTTTCCATACCAAATCTGCTACTTTTTCCAATAAATATCTGACTTTGTTCATGCCGAATCATGAGTTTTTCAGCCATTTTGTTGGAGTTTAATAACTCAGAGGCTGTGTAAATGCTGCTCCAAAATGGCAAGGTGTGGATGCATAAGCGCATGAAAAATATACTGTTATCGCTGCTCAAGCTGTCTTTTGCGATAATGATAAAATTTCGGTATGTTGTGCAGCCCTAGCTTAGACTCAAGTAAAAATTTTGATGATGAAGTGAAGCCCACAGGAAATTAACTTGTAGGCTAAGTGAGGTTAAGTCTGTCCAAACAGAGCAGATATGTGGCTGCTTCATGGCACACGCTCACCTGGTGAATGCCAGAAACTGGAACACCAGCAGGTTTCCACGTGTGTCGTTATCCTCTCGCTGGGGATCAAAGGGGAGCGGCTCCGTGGGGTCCAGGACCTCCGCCACCTGTCCGCTGCCGTCCACGACGTCGGGGAAGCCGGCGGAGAAGAGGGCGGCCAGTGAGCTCCTGGAACTAGCCGAGCAGGCGCTGGAGAAGGGTTCAATTGGGAGGGAAAAATCAGAATCGTGAGCGCACATCAATCATTCGCCAAGCAGAAAAGACTTCAGAAAATGGGTTCATGATGCTTTACGAGCGAGAAGGAAGTAATGTGTTTAGTCCCTGCTGCAGTGGCTTCACTTGGGTGATTTGTAGTTGTAAATGAGGCAGAAAGAAAATGTCCAGATCCGTGGAGTGGAATGCAATTCTGTTTTTATCATTTTACACTCAAGCCTTGTTTATCTTGGATCGGCTCCATCCTGAGTCAAGATGCTCATCATTTGGGGCGATAACGTCAACTCAGTCACTCCATCCCATTAAACGCAACCCAGATTTAAATATCCGGCCGGACTTAGCACAGAAAAATACATAGTGAAATGATGATTAGATGATTAGACAGCATAAGGATGTCAGCAATATCCGTCATGCTGCAGCGGCGGTGCAACAATACTAACGAGGGAGAGAAAACCACAGCCAAAGCTCTCCCTGAGGATTTTTGCAGCATAATTGGCAGTTATCTCTAATCATGGCAGCCACCTGTTTTCCCCACAACTACGGTAACATTCATAACTTACCCTCTCAAAACTGACACTGAGCATTCGGGCTATGACAAACGCGGCACACAGATGGCTGGCTGAAGTGCAGCCACGGGGGAAAAAATGAGCAATGCTTGTGACCGTTTGGTAAACAGTCAAGGCCGCAGCGCCACATTTGTGGAAGGAACGGAGCCTCGATCAACCCAATTAAGGTAGCGTCGGTGAAGAAGGGTTTCTCCTCTGTAGCTGTCAATTTCATGCCTTCTTTCCCTTCCTCCCAGTTGCAGGTAGTCACTAGGTGATTTGTTATTTTTTACAAGGGGGGGTGGGGAGTATTCATCAATTTAGCATGAGGTACAAACGTATAAATGTAAATTAAGTACAAATTTGGAAAATTAAAGGTGCAAAGATGTGATAAAAATGCCAATTTAAAATTTAAAAAGTCACAAATTACAATTTAATTACATGGAATAAAAATTTAACCAGCATCCACATCTTATTCTTCTTCTTTCAGCTGCTCCCTTTAGGGGTCGCCACAGCGGATCATCTTCCTCCATCTCACCCTATCCCTTGCATCATCCTCTGTAACATCAACCCTCTCCATGTCCTCCTTTGCTACATCCATGAATCTTCTCTGTGGTCTTCCTCTTTTCCTCCTGCCTGGCAGCTCCATCTTCAACATCCTTTGTCCAAAGTATCCACTATCCCTCCTCTGCACATGTCCAAACCATCTCAGCCTTGCCTCTCTTACTTTTGTCTCTAAACTGCACAATCTGAGCTGTCCCTCTGATATACTCATTTCTAATCTTGACCCTCCTAGTCACGTCCAATGAAAATCTTAGCAACTTCAACTCCGCCACCTCCAGTTCCACCTCCTGTCTTTTTGTCAGCGCCACTGTCTCCAAACCATACATCATAGCAGATCTCACTACCATCTTATAAATTTTCTCTTTCACTCTTGCTGCTACCTTTATGTAACAAATCGCCCAACACTCGTCTCCACCCACTCCACCCTGCCTGCACTGTCTCTTTCACCTTTTGTGCATTTTCCATCACTTTGGATGGTTGACCCCAGGTATTTAAACTCATCTACTTTCACTACCTCTACTCCTTCCATCTTCACCACTGCACCTGCCTCCCTCTCATTCACACTCATGTATTATGTCTTGCTTCTACTGACTTTCTTTCCTCTTCTCTCCAGAGCATACCACCACCTCTCCAGGTTCTCTTCCACCTGCTCCCTACTCTCACTACAGATCACAATGTCGTCTGCAAACATTACGGTCCACGGAGACTCCTGCTTGACCTCATCTCTTAGCCTGTCCATCACCATGGCAAACAAGAAGGGGCTCAGAGCTGATTCCTGATGTAACCCCACCCCCACCTTGAACCCATCTGTCACTCCTACAGCACACCTCACCACCATCTCACTGTCCTCATACATGTCCTGCACCACCCTCACATACTTCTCTGCCACTCCTGACTTTCTCATACTGTACCACACTTCCTCTCTTGGCACTCTATCATATGCCTTCTCTAGATCCACAAAGACACTGTGCAACTCCTTCTGACCTTCTCTATAAGCCTTATTCATGCTGTATTTCCCCTCTAGTCCACTTTGGTCAACGTGCGCTTTGGATGAGCCCGGCACACATGTGGCGCTGTACATGCTCACTTTTTTCATCTACCCAGGCCAAGCGGTTGACGCATGCGCACAACCATCATTTGTGGTTTCACTCCCACCCAACAGGTAGTGCCAATGCGCTGATGCGCCAGGATTTTCACCAACAAAGAAACGCTGCTTGCTTTCTGCTGCTTGACTTCACGGTTTTCACTCTTTTTCCATGAAGATGCTGCTGCTGCTGCTGAAATATTTATGTATGTTTATTCTCATCTTCCACTTCCTCATTGTCTTCTTCGTCTACTTTGTCTTGGTATGCTGTGCCAATATTGCCACCTTGTGAATGGGATGTTCAGTCTTGCGCATGCGCTTTTCAACACGTTCAGGTCGTGGGCAGGCAGCGCGGCCACAAAATTTGGGCTGCACGCGGTCGTCCGCGGTCGAGCACTGCGGACACTAGCGGAGTGGAGATGATGACATAAATTTCGTCACATAAGGTTTCCGGTTACACGTACGCAGACAGCAGAGGTGCAGCATGAATCCAGCTATACTTCTCCATCAGCACTCTTTGAGCAAACACTGCATCTGTAGTACTCTTTCTTGGCATGAAACCATACTGCTGCTCACTGATTGTCACCTCTCTTCTTAACCTGGCTTCAACAACTCTTTCCCATATCTTCATAGTGTAGCTGATCAACTTTACTCCTCTGTAGTTACTACAGCTCTGAGCATCATCTTTGTTCTTGAAAACTGTTATCAAAACACTTCTTCTCCACTCGGTGGGCATCCTCTCACTCTCCAAGATTGTGTTAAACAATCCAGTTAAAAAGTCCACTGCCATCTCTCCTAAACATCTCCATACCTCCAGAGGTATGTCATCTGGACCAACCACCTTTCCATTCTTCATCCTCTTCAAAGCTGCCCTCAGTTCTGCCTTGCTAATTCTCGGTACTTCCTTGTTCACTATCTTTTCTTCATTCATCTTCCTCAGCATCCAAATGAGCGTTGAAAATTTATGAGACAAACAGTTGAACGTTTACAAGAAAAAAATTGCAAATTTATCAGAAAGAAAGTTGCATATTTACAAGTAAAAATTGCAAATTTACAAGACAAAATTTGGAAATATACAAGAAAAAAATTGCAAATTTATGAGAAAGTTGCAAAATTTTGAGAAAAAACACAAATTTTTGAGAAATAATTTGCAGATTTATGAGGATTGTGCAATTTGCAAAAGTTGCAAATTAATTTGCAAAACTGAAAATTTACAGGAAAAAATTAGAAATTTATGGGAAAAAGTCAGATTTATGAGAAAAAAGTTGCAGATTAAATGAGAAAAATGTGAACATTTATAGGAAAAAGTTGCAAATTAATGAGTAAAAATTTGAAAATTTACAGGAAAAAACTGGAACTTTATGGGAAAAAGTCAGATTTATGATAAAAAAGTTGCAATTTTATAAGAAAAAAATATTTAAAAGTAAAAATCACAAATTTAAAAGAAAAAAATTGCAAATTTGTGAGAAAAATAATGCATATTTACAGGTAAAAATTGCAAATTTACAAGAAAAAATCAGAAATTAATGAGAAAAAAGTTGCAAATTAATAAGAAAAAAGAACATTTACAGGGGAAAAAAATTGAAATTTATGAGAAAAAAAGTCACAAATTTATGAGAAAAAAAGTTGCGGATTTATGAGGAAAAAAATTCAAATTATTGAGGAAAAAATTGAAAATTTCCAGGGGAAAAAATTGGAAATTTCTGAGAAAAAAAATCACAAATTAATGAGAAAAACATTCCAATTTGGTGGTTCAATGCATCTCCCCTGGTATCATTTATTGGCCATAGTCATATCTCAATTTAGTGCCAGTTAATATTGACGCTTATTTTAAGTGGGGGGGGGGGGCTTGATCAGATATTCTTCAGACTTCAATTAAACTTCTTTAAGGCTTCATTGTTCCTTTCAAAGAACTGGGTCATTCCGCACTGAAAGCAGCCAAAAGGATGTTTTTGGCTGGGAGTGAAGAGAGGCAGAGATGTTTCGGCCCACTGAGCTGAACAGCATCGCGTCTGGATCCAAACTCTGGGATTGGGAAGCCGTTTCAGAGCCAGCTGCTTATTTACAGACTCTGTGTACTAATGCAATGCCTCGCTTCCATTATTCTGCGGAATGAACCCTTCTCATTTCGGGGTCTGATCCCGGCAGACCTGGCCATATTTCCTGCTGACGTTCAGAGGGGTGGGTGGTGCGCCGGGCTCGTTTTTATCGTGCTCCACTAAATCAAAGTAAAAACCTCTCCTTTACAGCTGGATTCAATAATGAATCTGCACACTAACAAACAACGCTGAAGCCCTTACTCAAAGTGGGATGTAAAAGCTGACAAACCAATTTCTTTAAATTGGCTCTGACCTGAATTCTCCGACTTACTGGTAGCGGCATTACACCCAGAGCAAACATGCTGCCAATTAGCAAGCCAGTCAATATCCCTCTGCAAAGGGGAGACAGCATGCTGGTGGGGTAATAAAGGAATGTACCAGTTGAGATAGCAGGAGAGATGAAACAGGATTCATGTTTTCATTTTATCAGGGCCGTTTCTAGCTTTCTGGGGGATCTACGCAAGATTGTATGTGAGGAATCTTATTTTTGTAATGCAAAGGAGATGAAACCCATTAAAATCTGGGGAAAAATCTCTCCTCTTGCAACAGAAAAACATTAAAAAAAACAAACTTGGATCATTTTCTAGATGGATAAAGCAAAAAAAACCCACTACACAGAATGCAAAAAATGTAACCAGCATCCATAAAATAGTTGCAAATTTACAAGAAAGAAGACACTCAGTGATGAAGTCCTCAGATCTCCTGACCTTTGACCTTGAGCATAACCTGGATGCAGACCCACCTGAGGATCATTGTGAGTGAGTTTGGTTGCCTGGGAGGAGTAGAGATTCCCAAGAAATGTGGACAGACACCAGCCAGCCCTCACATTAGCTGCTTTTGGCTTTATGGGAAATATGCCAAAAATTTATGAGAAAAATTTACAAGAAACAAGTGGAAAATTTTGAGGGGAAAAAAATCACAACATTTTTAAGAAAAAAGTTACAAATTTATGATATAAAGTTGTAAATTTATGAGATAAAAGAATTCAATTGTATGAGAAAAGAGTAGATTAACAAAAAAAAGTTGCAAATTTAGCTGAAAAAATCACAAACTGACAAGAAAAAAGTACCAAATTTTATGTGAAAAATGTTACAGGTTTAGGAGAAAAAAGTCCAAAAAATATATAAGAAAAAAGTTTAAAATTCACAAGAAAAAAGAGGTAAATTTACATGAAAAAAAGTCACAAATTTATGAGAAAAAGTTGCAAATTTATAAGATAAAAAGATGCAAATATACACTACCGTTCAAAAGTTTGGGGTCACCGAGACAATTATTTTGTGTTTTCCATGAAAAGTCACACTTATTTTACCACCATGAGTTGTAAAATGAATAGAAAATATAGTCAAGACATTGACAAGGTTAGAAATAATGATGTGTATTTGAAATAATAATTTTTTCCTTCAAACTTTGCTTTCGTCAAATCCTCCATTTGCAGCAATTACAGCATTGCAGACCTAACATAACTCCGCCATTGCCTGGTCCCAAGCCTAGGATGCGAAAGGAGGAGGGTTGTGCGTTGGGTTAGCAGCCCACCATGTAAAAAACGCTTGCTACAGAAACGCCAACAAGATCAACAAAAAGTCATCAAACCTTGGGCGACGAGCTTAGGACTGAGGCAGAAATGTCTTATATGAAGAGCAGGGATGAAAGCCGAAAGGAAGTTTCTGTTCCGATGGAGTCCTTGGCGAAACCCAAACAACGAGTGAGAGTGGGAGCATGGAATGTTCGAACGATGTACGAAACTGGAAAAACAGCACAGGTCGTGAAAGAGATGAAGAGATACAACATCAACATTCTTGGAATCAGTGAAATGAGATGGACAGACTCGGGAACCATGACCCTGAACACAGGAGAGACAGTGTACTACTCGGGAAGAGCAGACGGCCAACACCAGGAAGGAGTGGGCATCATTGTAGACAGGAATGCCAAGAGAGTTTCCTGGTCTGGGAGCCAGTCAATGTTCGGATCATTAGAGCGAGGTTTTTCTCAAAGTACGTGAAGACCACCATCATCCAGTGCTATGCACCAACAGAACCATCATCAGATGAAGAGAAGGACCTTTTCTATACAAATCTCCAAGAGCAAATAGACAAGACACCACAGCATGATATCCTCATTGTGATGGGGGACTTTAATGCCCAGGTTGGTGCAGGAAATGTGGGACATGAATCATGCATGTGAACCCAAGGAACAGGTGTGAGAAACGACAACGATCAGAGATTTGTGGACATGTGCCTGGAGAATGGGCTAGTGATAGGAGGCACCATATTCTCACACAAGACAATTCACAAACTGACGTGGGTGTCACCGGATGGGAGAACCAGGAACCAAATAGACCACATAGCCATCAACCAGAAGTGGAGAGGGTCTGCGACTGATGTCAGAGCACTAAGAGGGGCTGACGCCGGCAGTGATCACCACCTTGTTCTGTGCAAGCTACAGCTGAAGCTGAAGAGGACCAACAAAAAGACTAGTGAACAGCTCTTTGACTTAAACAGACTGAAGGATCCTATAGTGAAGACTCAGTTTGTACTCGAGCTGTCCAACAGATTCCAGGTCCTGGAAGACACACCAGCAGACGACATCAACACCTTGAGCAACACTGTCCAGAAGTTGTTCCTCGACACAAGCAAAGAGGTGCTGGGCCACAGGAAAAGAGAGAGGAAAGAATGGATCTCTAAAAACACCTGGCAATTCATCGAGGAGAGAAGGGCAACAAAACAGCGCATGCTAGGGGGAAGCATGGAAGAGAGGGAAGCAGCTGCTGAAGCATACAGACAGAAGAACAACGATGTTAAGAAGAGTGTCCGCAAAGACAAGAGAGAGTACGCGGACAGCCTGGCTCAGGAGGCACAGTCAGCAGCAGACAGGGGAGACACAAGAACGGCCTACAAAATCACCAAAACCCTCACAGGAGGTTTCACCAGCAAGTTAACGGTGGTTAAGGACAAAGACGGGAAAGTACTCATGAAGGAAGAGGACCAACTTAGTAGATGGGCGGAGCACTTCAGAGAGACTCTGAATAGACCAGACCCTGAGGAAGAAACAGTGATAGAAGACACAGGCTTTCACATAGAAATGAAGCGGAGGCGTATCACCCAACAGGAGATAGAAGAGGCCATTAAGCAGACAAAAGGAAACAGGGCACCTGGCGAAGACAGGATTACTGCAGACATGCTAAAAGCAGATCCAAAGGCAAGTGCAAAAGCTCTGACAGAACTTTTCAACAAAGTGTGGGAAGAAGAAAAAGTCCCTGTTACTTGGAAGAAAGGCATCACAGTCAAGCTGCCAAAGAAAGGCGACCTGTCAGCATGCGGGAACTGGAGAGGCATCAACCTTCTGTCTGTGCCTGGGAAAATCTTCTGCAGAGTTCTGTTGATGCGGGTGAGGCAAGCCATAGAGAGGGTCCTAAGGGAGGAACAGGCAGGATTCAGAAGCGGTAGGGGCTGCACAGACCAAACCTTTGTCCTGCATACCATAGTCGAACAATCACTGGAATGGAACTCCTCACTGTACATAAACTACATTGACTTTGAAAAGGCCTTTAACAGTATCTACCACCCATCCCTCTGGAAGATTCTGACAGCTTATGGATTTCCAACAAAAGCAGTCAACATCCTGAAGGACATGTATGCTGACAATCAGTGCTGCGTACGCCACAATGGCCAGGAGAGCGAGTGGGTCCATGTGAAGACCGGGGTCAGACAAGGCTGCGTGATCTCACCGATCCTCTTCCTGGTCGTCATTGACTGGGTGATGAGGACAGCCACAGGAGACCGACCTAGGGGACTTTTCTGGGGACTAACAGCCAGAGTGGAAGACTGCGACTTTGCAGACGACATCGCTCTGCTATCACATACACAGAGAGACATCCAGGAAAAGACAGACAGAGTTGACCAGACAGCAAGAACTATTGGGCTCAAGATTCACCCCAACAAAACGAAAGTGATGAAACTGAAAAACAAGAGCACACAGAAAACAAAGGTACAGGGCGAAGATCTTGAGGAAGTACAGGACTTCAAATACCTGGGAAGCTACATCTCAGCTGACAGCAACATCGAGAGAGAGATCTCCACAAGAATCGGTCTTGCGGCACAGGCTTTCAACAGACTGCGAAATGTATGGAAATCATCAGTCCTGCAGAACAGTACCAAATTGAAGATCTACAAATCAAACGTTCGCTCAGTCCTCCTATATGCCTCAGAGACTTGGAGAACAAACAAGAAAATTGAAAGCCGCCTCAGAGGTTTTGAAGGACGGTGTCTACGTCGAATCCTCAGAATCCACTGGGAGCAGCGCGTCACCAACAAGGAAGTCAGCAGACGCAGAGGCATCAACAACATTGTGGACGAGGTGAAGCAGAGACGCTGGAGGTGGCTGGGCCACGTTCTGCACATGAACAAAGCCAGGCATCCACACGCAGCACTCAGATGGGCACTGCCGGGAAAGAGGAGGAGAGGTAGACCCCAGGGCACCTGGAGGAGGACAGTGGAAGAGGAAATGAAAGTGGAGGGCAAGACCTGGAACGAAGTCAGCTGGCTCGCCCAGGACCGAGATGGCTGGAGGAGACTTGTTGGCGCCTTATGCCCCAGCTGGGGCGAAGAGGATTAAGTAAGTAAGTAAGACCTAACATGATTGCACAAGGGTTTTCTAATCATCCATTAGCCCTCTGACACAATGAGCAAACACATTGTACCATTAGAACACTGGAGTGATAGTTGCTGGAAATGGGCCTCTATACACCTATCTAGATATTGCACCAAAAACCAGACATTTGCAGCTAGAATAGTCATTTACCACATTAGCAATGTATAGAGTGTATTTCTGATTAGTTTAAAGTTATCTTCATTGAAAAAAAGTGCTTTTCTTTCAAAAATAAGGAAATTTCTAAGTGACCCCAAACTTTTGAACGGTAGTGTATGTGAAAAGGTTACAAGTTGAGGAGAAAAAAAATCCCCAAATTTATATGGAAAAAGTTTGAAATTTACAAGAAAAAAAGTCAATGTATGAGGAAAAAAAATGCAAATTTATAAGATAAAAGAATGCTGATTTACCTGAAAAAAGTCACAAATTTACAAGAAACGTGGAAAATTTTGAGGAAAAAAAATCACAAAATTTATAAGAAAAAAGTTACAAATTTATGAGAAAAAGTTGCAAATTTGTGACCTGTGCTGGCAAAATGAGTCGGAATGCGCACCACGCCATTATGAGCTGCAGGAAGGAGAAGTCATAAATCATGACTCTTTCTTTGTTTGCTAGCAGCAAGTCCCGGGGAAAAAAACCCATGAGTGCCTGGTATCATTGGAAAGCTTAGAAAACATATTTTCTAAAAATATATGTTTTTGCAGAAGACGTAACTCCTGACCGATCGAACGCAAGTTTTAAACCAAGCCAAAATATAAACAAATCGTCTTTTTTCAGGTGTCAATTTTTGCGTACTTCCTCCAAATTAAATATCATTCTGAAGGTCTTTCAGTACAGAATATGGAAAAAAGTTACCTCAGTTTTGATAATTTCCTCAAAGTGACTCAATTTGCCAGCACGGGTCACATTTATAAGATAAACAGAAAGGCACTCAGAGAGCGCATACCTCTGCCAAGGCTCCTTCTGTACCTCATAGATCACCTCGAAAATGTAATGTGTTTGCCTAGAGCCACTTCTGGTGAAAATTGCATCAGAACCTGTCTATTAATTTTAGAATATTATTGCTGACACTCTGTGAGAAAATAAAAGCCTTGGATGAGGTATGCATTGTCAGATTATCACCAAAATGTAATGGGTTTGTCTCTAGCACAAGAACCACCTCTGGTGAAAATTTTATCCAAATCCATCCAGTAGTTTTTGTGTAATCCTGCTGCACAAATACAAACAAAGTCCTTGGTGGAGGTATGCACTCTCAGATCACCAAAATCTAATCATCTGTCCCTCATGCCATTACACACCTTTCCTGAAAATTTCACCAAAATCCGTTCATAACTTTTTGAGTTATGTTGCTAACAGACAGACAAACCAACACTGGCAAAAACATAACCTCCTTGGCGGAGGAGGTAATAATTATGAGAAAAAAGTAAGATTTGGGAGGGAAAAAAATCAATACTGTGAAATCTTTAATATAAGAACTTATAATTAGCCTACACCTACCTACAGTGGGGAAAAAAAGTATTTAGTCAGCCACCAACTGTGCAAGTTCTCCCACTTAAAAGATGAGAGAGGTCTCCAATTTTCATCATAGGTATACCTCAACTATGAAAGACAAAATGAGAAAAAAAAATCCAGAAAATCACATTGAAGGATTTTTAATGAATTAATTGGTAAATTCCTCAGTAAAATAAGTATTTGGTCACCTACAAACAAGTAAGATTTCTGGCTCTCACAGACCTGTAACTTCTTCTTTAAGAGGCTCCTCTGTCCTCCACTTGTTACCTGTATTAATGGCACCTGTTTGAACTTGTTATCAGTATAAAAGACACCTGTCCACAACCTCAAACAGTCAGACTCCAAACTCCACTATGGCCAAGACCAAAGAGCTGTCAAAGGACACCAGAAACCCAATTGTAGACCTGCACCAGGCTGGGAAGACTGAATCTGCAATAGGTAAGCAGCTTGGTGTGAAGAAATCAACTGTGGGAGCAATTATTAGAAAATGGAAAACATACAAGACCACTGATAATCTCCCTTGATCTGGGGCTCCACGCAAGATCTCACCCCGTGGGGTCAAAATGATCACGAGAACAGTGAGCAAAAATCCCAGAACCACACGGGGGGACCCAGTGAATGACCTGCAGAGAGCTGGGACCAAAGTAAAAAAGGCTACCATCAGTAACACACTACGCCGCCAGGGACTCAAATCCTGCAGTGCCAGACATGTCCCCCTACTTAAGCCAGTACATGTCCAGGCCCGTCTGGAGTTTGCTAGAGAGCATTTGGATGATCCAGAAGAGGAATGGGAGAATGTCATATGGTCAGATGAAACCAAGATAGAACTTCATTGTAAAAACTCAACTTGTCGTGTTTGGAGAAAGAACACCATAACTACTGTGAAGCATGGGGGTGGAAACACAATGCTTTGGGGCTGTTTTTATGCAAAGGGACCAGGACGACTGATCCATGTAAAGGAAAGAATGAATGGGGCCATGTATCGTGAGATTTTTTTTTTTTCCACAATATTTTTTATTGAATCTTTTTTTACAAACATGGCACAAACAGTCAGACACTAACACTAAAGTAATTTAAAAATTAAAAAAAACACTAACAACAACAACAACAACAAAAAATACTAAAAACAACAACAACCATTAACAAAAGCAAGTCAACAACAATGCTCCTCTGTTTAGTCTAGGTAATCTATTACATAAGAATACATAATATACATTCACCAGTTTGGAATTTGCAAGGTCCACACATATCATTCACCTTCTTCTTCAGAAGTTATGTTTAATTTCTTTACATAATCAATGAAAGGTCTCCATATATTCTCAAACACATTTTCCTTTAATTTCAGTATATATGTTATTCTTTCTAGAGGAAGATTTAACATTTGTCTTAACCACTGAGTCCCATCTGGTCTATGAGTCTTTTTCCACAGTAGTGCAATACATTTTTTGGCATTAAGCAAACCATGTCACGGCTCGCCACTCTCAGGCATCCACCTCAGCTGCGTGCACACCTGTGCCTCATTAGTGAGGAGCTATTTATTCCACCTTGCCCTGAGCATCGGTCTGGAGCCGTCTGTTCTACTACGCACTCAAATCCTCAGCAGGATCATCTCTCCAGTCCTGCTACTCTTCGCTGCTTCACGTAAGCTGTTAAATCTCTTACCTGTTTATCAGCCTTCCCCTGTGCACAGGTGGATTCCCTGGCGGCGGATTCTCCCATCTTCGCCATCTTCTCCTCTCGCATCTCCACGCCTCGTCATGTGCGCAGCAGGGTGCTGTCTCCCAGGCTGAAGATCCTCGCTAACGCCAGCCACCTCTCTCTCTGCAAGTAAGCATCACCCTGCATTACTTCCCCATGTGGTTTTGCCCAGCTCACTCTCTGTCTATGTTTCTCCCATAGGCTGCCTGGCCGCACAGCGTGCTGCTCTGTTCCCGATTCTCATCATCCACCCACAATCCATTCTCATATCTCACCCACGCATCCAAACATACCTTTCCTGTTGAATAAAGCTATCAAATCTACCTGAGCCTGCGTGCGTGTTTCCTGGGTCGAGAATTATGTCAGTACGGCTCCAGCAGAGTGGCCCAGCGGACAGCGGGCTCGCACGCTGTTTTTCCACCCTCGAGGCTCGGGTGGATATGATAGCTCATCAACATCAGGTAATATTCAACCAATTGACTGTAATAACTCACCGGTTAGACCGTCTTGACCCCCAGCAGGCGTTCCCCTCGGCTCATCAAGGCGGTCCGGCTTCGGCCGCCTCCACGGCTGGCCAGCCTAGCTCGGGAGCGCCGACCCGGCTCACGCCGATTCCAACCCCCGCTCGCTTCAACGAGAAGCTCGGTGGGGCACGGGGGTTTATCTTACAGTGTGAGTCGGTGTTCCTGCGCGTTCCCAGGGATTTCCCCTCAGACCACAGTCGAATTGGCTACATGGCAAATCTCTTGGAGGGGCAAGTGTTAGCTTGGGCTTAAGCCGTCATGTCGAAGCCCAGCTACGCGAACCTCTCCTATGACCAGTTCGTGCAGGACTTTCTCGAGGTGTTTGATCACTCACGTCGTGACAGCGTCCTCGCCAACCGGCTCCTTAGCCTTCAACAGGGAAGCCGGTCGGCGGCGGATCACGCTGTTGACTTCCGGGTGGCAGCGGAGGAGGTTGGCTGGGGAGAGGCATCTCTCTGCAGCATTTTCCTCCGTAGCCTCAGTTCAGGTCTGCGGGACGAATTGGCCAGCCGGGACCTCCCAGGGCGGCTGTCCGAGCTAATCTCCCTAACTATTAGTTTGGACAACAGGCTGCGGGAGCGGGCCGCAGAGCGGAAGTCTGTCAGCCGCTCGTGTGGATTCTCTGCCCGCGCTCCTCAGTCTCGCCCCCTGGTGTTACCCGCTCCGGAGTCCGCCGATGAGCCAGAGGCTATGTCGATCGGGTGCACCAGGCTCCCTCTAGCGGAGAGACAACGCCGACGGGAGCTGAGTCTCTGCATGTATTGCGGAGGCGACCAGCATACCGTGGATCAGTGCCCGGTCAAGCCAAACGGGGGGGTCCGCGAGTCACTGTAGGGGGCCTCGCGGACTCTAACCGGTCAAATCCCCTCTCCAGTTGCTCTCTGCCCATCAGATTTTGCCATAACTCCACCGGGCACCTCACTCACGCACTGGTGGACTCGGGGGCAGAGCAAAACTTTATTTCCAAGAGCCTGGCAACCCGTTTGGGTATACCCTGTCAGCCGTTGTCAGCTCCACTCAATCTGGTCACCCTTTCTCTCTCTCCCCTGGGGGTAGTGACACACCGTACCAAGCCGGTGCCAATAATAATCTCTGGCAACCACCGTGAGGACCTCAGCTTGTATGTATGTATGTATGTCTTCCTCCTCGGACCGTGTCATTCTGGGTTACTCATGGCTGCGCCTGCACAACCCCGTCCTCGATTGGCGGTCTGGTAGCGTCCTCTCATGGAGCCCCTTCTGCCTGAGCACCTGTCTCCAGTCTGCGGCATGCGCCCCATCCTCTCCTCCACTCGCACCGGTCTCCGCTCCTCCGGACCTCACCCTGGTGCCCCAGGAGTTTCACGACTTGGGAATGGTGTTCAGTAAGTCTAAAGCTATGTCTCTCCCTCCTCACCGGCCGTATGATTGTGCCATAAATCTCCGCCCGGGGGCACCTTTACCATCCGGCCGCCTATACAGCCTTTCAGCCCCTGAACGTGAGGCAATGGACACATACATCAGAGAGACGCTCAGCGCTGGGATCATTCGTCCCTCCTCATCCCCGCTTGGTGCTGGCTTCTTTTTCGTCTCCAAGAAAGATGGGTCCCTTCGCCCGTGTATCGACTTCAGGGTCCTTAATGACATCACGGTGAAGGACCGCTACACCCTGCCTCTGATGGACACCACCTTCCACTCCCTCCAGGGGGCGACCTGGTTCATGAAGTTAGATCTCCGCAGCGCCTACCGCCTCGTCCGGATCCGGGAGGGAGATGAGTGGAAGACGACCTTTAGGACACCCAGTGGCCACTTCGAGTACTTAGAGATGCCGTTTGGGCTCACCAACGCTCCTGCCGTCTTCCAGCGGCTCATCAATGACATCCTACGAGATTTCCTGGGGGTCTTCGTCTTCGTTTACCTGGATGACATACTCATCTTCTCCAGGTCTCGGGAGGAGCACCAGGCTCACGTGAGGCGGGTTCTGCAGCGGTTGTTGGAAAACAGGCTCTACATCAAGGCGGAGAAATGCAAGTTTTATGCCAAGACCACCTCTTTCCTGGGATTTGTCATTTCACACAACCAGATTCTCCCCGACCCCGCCAAGGTTAAAGCGGTGGTTGAGTGGCCCACGCCTACCTCCAGGAAACAGGTGCAGCAATTCATCGGCTTCGCCAATTTCTACCGTCGCTTTGTCCCCAACTTCAGTGCCATTGTTACTCCCCTGACCTGCCTCACTTCTCCCAAGGTGCCCTTCCAGTGGTCCGAGGAGGCGGCAACCGCATTTGAGACCCTGAAGACGGAGTTCTCTTCCTCCCGGGTCCTAACCCAGGTTGACCCCGCGCTGCAGTGTCTGGTGGAGGTGGATGCATCTGACATGGGGGTGGGGGCGGTGCTTTCCCAGCGATCACCAGTGGATGGAGTCAAGCGGCCCTGCGCCTTCTTCTTCCGACGGTTGTCGGCAGCCGAGCGTAATTATGACATCGGCGACAGGGAACTTCTTGCTGTCAAGCTCGCGCTGCAGGAGTGGCGTCACTGGCTGGAGGGAGCAGCTCAGCCTTTTGTGGTTTGGACGGACCACAAGAACCTCGAGTATTTGAGGTCAGCTCGGCGTCTGAATGCCCACCAGGCGCGCTGGTCTCTGTTTTTTGCTCGGTTCCAATTCACCATCACCTACCGTCCAGGCTCAAAGAATGGGTTGCCCAACGCCCTGTCTAGACAGTTCGCCCCTGAGGCCCCGGAGGAGTTGGATCACACCATCCTTCCCAGCTCGTGTGTCGTGGGGGTGGTCTCCTGGTCCATCAAGGACAAGATCCGGAAGGCGCTGGAGGCTGAACTGGACCCTGGCGGTGGTCTGGATGGCAGACTCTTCGTTCCATCAGCTGTTCGGGGGGAGGTCATTCACTGGGCCCACACGTCCAAGCTCGCTTGTCACCCTGGCGTCTCCCGACTGGTGGACCTCCTTCAACGCTCGTTTTGGTGGCCCGGTCTCCAAAAGGATGTCTCCAATTACGTCCGGGCTTGCCCCCAGTGTGCCACTGGCAAGTCCCCGAATTCTCCCCCTGCGGGTCTACTCCAGCCCCTTCCGGTCCCGGGCAGGCCCTGGTCGCACATCGCCCTCGACTTCGTCACTGACCTCCCTGTTTCTAACACCTACGACACGGTTCTGACGATTGTGGATCGGTTCTCCAAGGCCGCCCACTTTGTGCCACTCCGGGGTCTCCCTTCGGCACGAGAGACGGCCGATCTCCTCGTCCAACATGTGGTCAGGCTGCACGGGATTCCTGTGGACGTTGTGTCAGATTGGGGGCCTCAGTTCGTGTCACAAGTGTGGAGGTGCTTTTGTAATGCCCTAGGGGCCACGGTGAGTCTTTCCTCCGGTCATCATCCCCAATCCAACGGACAGTGTGAGCGCACCAATCAGGAGCTGGAGGCTGCCCTGCGCTGCGTCACCTCTTCCAACCCATCCTCCTGGAGCTCTTACTTGGCCTGGGTAGAGTACGCCCACAATACAGCGCGGTCATCGGCCACTGGGATGTCCCCCTTCAGGGTGTCGTTGGGGTACGATCCCCCCTTGTTTCCTGAGCAGGAGAGTGAGTTGGCTGTCCCCTCTATCCAGGCGCATGTGAAACGCTGCCGGAACTTGTGGACCAGGGTGCGAGAGGCGCTTTTACGCACGGCGGCGCGCAATAGCACCACAGCCAATCGCCACAGGAGGCCAGCTCCCAGTTACCAGGTGGGTCAACGGGTCTGGTTGTCATCTCAAGACATCAATCTTAAGGCCGAGAAGAGGAAGTTGGCTCCACGGTTTCTTGGGCCCTTCACTATCTCCAAAATTATCAACCCGGTGGCTGTGCGTTTGGCCCTCCCCCCTCCCTCCGTGTGTGTCCCATTTTTCATGTGTCCAAGGTCAAGCCTGTTATCTCCGACCCACTCTGTCCTCCTCCTAGGGCGCCGCCCACTCCCATGATGATCGACGGTCACCCGGCGTGGGGAGTTGCTTCCATCCTGGACTCCCGGCGCCGAGGTCGTGGGCTGCAGTACTTGGTGGATTGGGAGGGATATGGCCCAGAGTGGAGATCCTGGGTGTGCTCTTCTTTTGTGCAGGACCAAGATCTCATCACGGAGTTCCACCGGGCACACCTGGATAAACCAGCGCCAGGAGGCGCTGCTGGGGGGGGAGTACTGTCACGGCTCGCCGCTCTCAGGCATCCACCTCAGCTGCATGCACACCTGTGCCTCGTTAGTGAGGAGCTATTTATTCCACCTTGACCTGAGCATCAGTCTGGAGCTGTCTGTTCTACTACGCGCTCAAATCCTCAGCAGGATCATCTCTCCAGTCCTGCTACTCTTTGCTGCTTCACGTAAGCTGTTAAATCTCTTACCTGTTTATCAGCCTTCCCCTGTGCACAGGTGGATCCCCTGGTGGCGGATTCTCCCATCTTCGCCATCTTCTCCTCTCGCATCTCCACGCCTCGTCGTGTGCGCAGCAGGGCGCTGTCTCCCAGGCCGAAGATCCCCACCAACGCCAGCCACCTCTCTCTCTGCAAGTAAGCATCACCCTGCATTACTTCACCGTGTGGTTTTGCCCAGCTCATTCTCTGTCTATGTTTCTCCCATAGGGTTGCCTGGCCGCACGGCATGCTGCTCTGCTCCCGATTCTCATCATCCACACACAATCCATTCTCATATCTCACCCACGCATCCAAACATACCTTTCCTGTTGAATAAAGCTATCAAATCTACTTGAGCCTGCGTGCGTGTTTCCTGGGTCGAGAATTATGTCAAACCAAGGTCTATGAATGCTCTTTCACTCTTATTAAAGTTATGTTTTTCTGGATACAGACCCAACAAAAACAGTTTAGGGTTCAATGTGAATTGTTTTGATATTATTTTTTCAATTGTTACCCTCACCTCTTCCCAAAACATTCTGATTTTTCTACATTCCCATAAACAGTGAAATAGGGTTCCTTTACTTTCCATACATTTTGTGCATGTATCTGGTATGTTTTTGTCATATCTATTTAATTCCACTGGTGTGACATACATCCGCATTAACCATTTAAAATGTATCAGTTTAAGACGTACATTTATTGATTGAGTTTGAGCTCCTGCACAAGCCATTTCCCATTGTTCCTCTGAAATTTCAATTTGCAGGTCTTCTTTCCAATAATTCAGTCTTTTCTGTGAGTTTTCACTTGAGAATAGTGTCAATGAGTTATAAAACTCTGAAATAATACCCTTTCTCTTACTATCTTTCGTCAAAATTTTTTCCAAAGATGAATAAGTAGGTCGAGTGAGAGCATTATTTTGATTTGATCGAATAAAATTTCTAAGCTGAAGATATTTTAAAAAATGTGTTCTATTAAGATTGAATTTAATCCTCAGTTCTTCAAAGACATTATGTTATCTGAGCGTGACAAATATAAGTCTTGAATCTTTTGAATCCCTTTTAAATTCCATATTTTAAATACAGTATCCGCTCTCCCTGGTGTAAAATATTGATTACCCCATATTGGGCTAAATTGTGACAGTAAGTGTGGTTCTTGAAATATTTTTTGGTTTCACACCATATTTTGATCATGTGCTTTACAATTGGATTTTTAACTTGTTTCTGTAGTTTTTTAGCCGAGTCTGAGTATATGAATAAGGGAAGAGGTAAAGGTAAATTGTATGATTCCATTTCAGTCCAGTGAGGAACATCATTTGACGAAAAATAATATGTCATAGACCTCAGTTGTGCTGACCAGTAATACAACATAAAGTTTGGACATTTCAGACCTCCACGATCAAATGGTAATTTTTATTTTTTTTTTGTACTTATTTTGTACCCGTAGGTAGATTTGTTTTGCAGTCTGGTGACAAGCCACCAGCTGCCGGTCGCTGCGTGCGCAAGCGCCCCGTATCCCTAACCTGCATGTTTTTGGGGGTTTTTTGGCATGTGGGAGGAAACCGGACAAATCCCGGAGTAAACCCACGCTACACGGGGAGAACATGCAAACTCCACACAGATCACTGTTGGCCGGGGGCACGGATCGAACCCACGATCTCATCATCCCCGCGATCCCCCGGCCGAGGGTAAACTGTGCTGCCGCAGTGCTAACCACTGCGCCACCGTGCAGCTCAAACAGGACAAACGTAATCTAGCCTTCCTATTGTTCCATAAAAATTCAACTAACTTTTTTTTAATTCTTGAGAATAGATCTGAAGGTGGTGGTAAAGGAATGTTTTGAAATAAATAAAGTATTTTTGGTAAGATATTACTTTTAAGTATATTTATTCTCCCGATCATTAATACAGTGGGGGAAAAAAGTATTTAGTCAGCCACCAATTGTGCAAGTTCTCCCACTTAAAATATGAGAGAGGTCTCCAATTTTCATCATAGGTATACCTCAACTATGAGAGACAAAATAAGAAAAAAAAATCCAGAAAATCACATTGAAGGATTTTTAATGAATTAATTGGTAAATTCCTCAGTAAAATAAGTATTTGGTCACCTACAAACAAGCAAGATTTTTGGCTCTCACAGACCTGTAACTTCTTCTTTAAGAGGCTCCTCTGTCCTCCACTTGTTACCTGTATTAATGGCACCTGTTTGAACTTGTTATAAGATAAGATCAGATAAGCCTTTATTAGTCCCACAACGGGGAAATTCCAGGATTGCAACAGCACAGGGTTAGCAACACTCAGAGCAACAATCAGAAGGCAAGAAAAAAACAAGCAAGCAAGAGCAGCTAATATACATATGTACATATTACTATAAAATATATATATATTTATTTTATATATATTTTATAGTAATATGTACATAATAATTTTAATTGTAATAATGTAATTTTATATATTATATATTTATTTATCAGTATAAAAGACACCTGTCCACAACCTCAAACAGTCAGACTCCAAACTCCACTATGGCCAAGACCAAAGAGCTGTCAAAGGACACCAGAAACCCAATTGTAGACCTGCACCAGGCTGGGAAGACTGAATCTGCAATAGGTAAGCAGCTTGGTGTGAAGAAATCAACTGTGGGAGCAGTTATTAGAAAATGGAAGACATACAAGACCACTGATAATCTCCCTCAATCTGGGGCTCCATGCAAGATCTCACCCCGTGGGGTCAAAATGATCATGAGAACGGTGAGCAAAAATCCCAGAACCACACGGGGGGACCTAGTGAATGGCCTGCAGAGAGCTGGGACCAAAGTAACAAAGGCTACCATCAGTAACACACTACGCCGCCAGGGACTCAAATCCTGCAGCGCCAGACGTGTCCCCCTGCTTAAGCCAGTACATGTCCAGGCCCATCTGAAGTTTGCTAGAGAGCATTTGGATGATCCAGAAGAGGATTGGGAGAATGTCATATGGTCAGATGAAACCAAAATAGAATTTTATTGTAAAAACTCAACTTGTCGTGTTTGGAGGAGAAAGAACACCACACCTACTGTGAAGCATGGGGGTGGAAACATCATGCTTTGGGGCTGTTTTTTCTGCAAAGGGACCAGGACGACTGATCCGTGTAAAGGAAAGATTGAATGAGGCCATGTATCGTGAGATTTTGAGTGAAAACCTCCTTCCATCAGCAAGGGCATTGAAGATGAAACGTGGCTGGGTCTTTCAGCATGACAATGATCCCAAACACACCGCCCGGGCAACGAAGGAGTGGCTTCGTAAGAGGCATTTCAAGGTCCTGGAGCGGCCTAGCCAGTCTCCAGATCTCAACCCCTTAGAAAATCTTTGGAGGGAGTTGAAAGTCTGTGTTGCCCAGCGACAGCCCCAAAACATCACTGCTCTAGAGGAGATCTGCATGGAGGAATGGGCCAAAATACCAGCAACAGTGTGTGAAAACCTTGTGAAGACTTACAGAAAACATCTGACCTCTGTCATTGCCAACAAAGGGTATATAACAAAGTATTGAGATGAACTTTTGTTATTGACCAAATACTTATTTTACCGAGGAATTTACCAATTAATTCATTAAAAATCCTTCAATGTGATTTTCTGGATTTTTTTTCTCATTTTGTCTCTCATAGTTGAGGTATACCTATGATGAAAATTGGAGACCTCTCTCATCTTTTAAGTGGGAGAACTTGCACAATTGGTGGCTGACTAAATACTTTTTTGCCCCACTGTATATTACTTATTATAAAGAAGATTAGCTCAAAAGTCAAATGGTTACAGCATTGATTAATTTTCTGTTTCATTCCATTTTCTATTTCCGTTTAAATCAAAAGAGTGATATGACACTGTTTCTGTTAAATAATACAGAATTGGGGTATAAGGCATGTTGGGGAAGATGAAAGCAGATGAGACAGCGAGCTGAACGACACACAAACTTTATTCACCTTCCAACATAAAACACAAAAACTCTACTCTGAGTGCCTGAGCGAACTCATTTATACACTTCTATGCCTGTCTCCGGCACACTGGGTGAGCACATTAACATACAGACATGAAAGACATGTACACACATTAATGTGACATTGACACACACGTCACATAGCAGGTCTTGCTACCATACATTCGCACCCCTGCATCCTCAGGTGTGAACCTGGCACGGCAGGGGGCGAAAGGCACATCTTTATTTGTTTAGCTCCTCTCACCTTTCTCCATTAGCATCGCTAACTATCTTCTCCCCCACCAACCCCCTTGTCCTGGGTGGAGTGCCATGTGTATTGTGTCCACCACACAGCCACCCCCGCCTGAACACCCTGAAGGGGCTCTAACCCTCCGGTGCCTTGGGCTTGAGCCGGCACCTGTAATAGCTGTAATGTGGAGTCACCAGACCGGCCGAAGCGTCTTGCTGTTGAGGTGGGCAGGAGACAAACTCGGCCTCCAGCGTGCAGTCCTGAGAAGGGGGAAAGGGTGGAGAGGGGAAAGACCTAGTCTGCTGCCAAAAGTTCTCTGCAAGGGGAACACCAACTTGCGGAGCCACTGTAGGTGGGAGTCCGCGCCAGGGAGCTTGAGCCAACACCACCTGGTCATCTGCCCACACATAAGCAGGCTTCAGTCTGTCAAATGCAGACAGTTTTCTTATGCCCCCCAAAGTCTAACACAAAATGCTTTGCCCTGGTTTCCAGTACTCTGAACGGCCCATCGTATAGTGGGCGCAGCAGGGTTCTGTGTGTGTCGTGCCTAACAAAAACAAAACTTGGTGCTCTGTAAGCTGTTTGGGACGAAGGTGTGGGGAAAACAATGGTGCGCCGGGCCTGACACATTGGCTGGCTCTGTACCGTGAAAAAACTGCGCGGGCAGGTCGGTCTCAGGTGCGGGGTTTTCCAGTAAAAATTCTCCGGGGATCCCCAGCTCTGGTCCGGGGATCTGGCAGTCAGGTTGGCTGCCAGATCTTCCTTAGATGCGGAGCGCAACCCTAACAGAAACTAGGGAAGGCGGTCGACCCAAAAAAGATGCGTGAAACCTTGTGACGGCGGGAGGGGGCCCACCAAATCTACGTGGATGTGGTCGAACCTCCTGGCCGGAATTTGGAACGGCTCAAGGGGGGCTTTGGTGTGCTTGTGCACTTTGGCCCGCTGGCACACGACGCACACTGCAGCCCACTCTTTCACGTCCCTGCGTAAGTGCAGCCAGACAAATTTCGCCCCCACCAGTTTAACCGAGGCACGCACACCGGGGTGTGAAAGGGAGTGGACTGACTCAAAAATGCGGCGGTGCCAATAGCTCGGAACCACCGGGCGTGGGCGACCGGTGGAGACGTCGCAGAGCAAGGAGGGGGGACCCTTCTTGCACCGCCCTGCTCTCCAGTTTTAACCCAGTAGGCACGGACTGGAGCGGGCAAATGTCCATGTCCCCTGTTTGCTCCGTGGCCATGACAGGGAAATCTATTCCCATGTAGACCGGGGAGACTAAAGCACGCAACAGGCAGTCGGCCATGACATTAAGCTTACTGGCTATGTGTTGAAAGTCGGTTGTAAATTACGAGATCGCGGTCAAATGTTGTTGCTGCCGGGCCGACGATGGGTCCGAAACTTTGGACACTGCGTACATTAGCAGCTTATGATCAATGAACGTGGTGAACTCGTGCCCTTCCAGCCAAAACTGGAAGTAGCACGTCGCCAGATGGAGGGCCAACATCTTTCTGTCAAACATATTGTATTTGCGTTCGTTGTCGTACAAAGTCCATCCATCCATCCATCTTCTACCGCTTTTCCGCAGGTCCGGGTCACGGAGGCAGCAGTTCAAAGAGAGAAGCCCAGACTTCCCTCTCCCCAGCCACCTGCTCCAGCTCTTCAGAGAGGATACCAAGGTGTTCCCAGACCAGCTGGGAGACACAGTCTTTCCACCGAGTCCTGGGTCTGCCCCGGGGTCTCCTCCCAGTGGGACGTGCCCGAAACACCTCAAGTGGGAGGCATCCAGGAGGCATCCTAATCAGATGCCCAAACCACCTCAACTGACTCCTTTCAATGTGGAGGAGCAGCGGTTCTACTCTGAGCCTCTCCCGGATGACTGAGCTCCTCACCCTATCTCTGAGGGTGAGTCCAGCAATCCTACGGAGAAAGCTCATTTCAGCCGCTTGTATCCGCGATCTCGTTCTTACGGTCATTACCCAAAGCTCATGACCATAGGTGAGAGTAGGAACATAGATTGACTGGTAAATCAACAGCTTTGCCTTAGAACTAAGCTCCCTCTTCACCACAACAGACCGGTACAACGTCCGCATCACTGCAGATGCTGCTCTGATCCGTCTATCAATCTCTCGCTCCATTTTCCCCTCACTCGTGAACAAGACCCCAAGATACTTAAACTCCTCCACTTGGGGCAGGAGCCTGTCCCCAACCCAGAGAGGACAATCCACCTTTTTCCGGCTGAGGACCATGGACTCGGACTTGGAGGTGCTGATTCTCATCCCAGCCGCTTCACACTCAGCAGCAAACCGTCCCAGCAAGAGCTGTAGGTCATTGCTGGATGAAGCCAACAGGACAACATCATCTGCAAACAACAGAGATGAGATCCTGTGGTCACCAAGCATGACACCCTCCATTCCTTGGCTGCGCCTAGAAATCCTGTCCATAAAAATTATGAACAGGATCAGTGACAAAGGGCAGCCCTGGCGGAGTCCAACTCTCACTGGGAATGAGTCCGACCGAGTGTTGGCAATACGAACCAAACTCTCACAACGGTAGTCCAGAGACCGAATAGCTCGTAACAACAAGCCCAATACACCATACTCCCGAAGCACCCCCCACAAAAAACCACGAGGGAGGCGGTCAAATACCTTCTCCCAAGTCCACAAAACACATGTAAGCTGGTTGGGCAAACTCACATGAACCCTTGAGAATTCTCGAGAGGGTAAAGAGCTGGTCAGATGTGCCACGACCGGGACGAAAACCACATTGCTCCTCCTGAATCCGAGGTTCGACCAATGGCTGGACTCTCCTCTCCAGTACCTTGGCATAGACCTTCCCAGGGAGGCTGAGGAGTGTGATCCCTCTAAAGTTGGAGCACACCCTCCGGTCCCCTTTTTTGAAGAGAGGAACCACCACCCCGGTTTGCCATGCCAAAGGCACTGCCCCCGACCTCCACGCAATGTTGCAGAGGCGTGTCAACCATGACAGCCCAACAACATCCAGGGCCTTGAGGTACTCAGGGCGAATCTCGTCCACCCCCGGGGCCCGGCCACCAAGGAGATTTTTAACCACCTTGGCGACCTCAGCCCCTGTGATAGGCGAGTCATCCCCCTCATCCACAAACCATGCTTCCTCTGTGGAAGGCGTATCAGTGGGATTGAGGAGATCCTCGAAGTATTCCTTCCACCGCCCGACGATATCCCCAGTCGAAGTCAACAGCGCCCCATCCACACCATACACAGTGTGGACAGGGAGCTGCTTTCCCCTCCTAAGCCGCCGGACAGTTTGCCAGAATCTCTTCGAGGCCAACCGAAAGTCTTGTTCCATGGCCTCACCGAACTCCTCCCATACCCGGGTTTTTGCTTCAGCAACCACCTGAGCTGCACTCCGCTTGGCCTGCCGGTACACCTCAGCTGCTTTGGGAGTCCCACAAGCCAACCAAGCTTGATAGCACTCCTTCTTCAGCTTAATGGCCCCCCTCACCACTGGTGTCCACCACTTGGTTCAGAGGTTGCCACCACGAGATGCACTGACCACCTTGCGGCCACAGCTCTGGGCCGCCGCTTCAACAATAGAGGTGGAGAACATGGCCCATTCAGACTCCATGTCTCCAGACTCCCTCGGAACGTGGCTGAAGTTCTTCCGGAGGTGGGAGTTGAAGACCTCCCGGACAGGGGCCTCAGCCAGACCTTCCCAGCACACCCTCACTATACGTTTGGGTCTACCAGGTCTGAATGGCTTCCTCCCCTGCCATCGGATCCAACTCAGTTGACAGCTCTGCACCTCTCTTTATCCGAGTGTCCAAGACATATGGTCACAGGTCTGATGACACGATAACAAAATCGATCATCGACCTGCGACCTAGGATGTCCTGGTGCCAGGTGCACATATGGACACCCTTATGCTTGAACATGGTGTTTGTTATGGACAAACTGTGGTTAGCACAGAAGTCCAATAACTGAACACCACTCGGGTTCAGATCGGGCAGGCTGTTCCTTCCAATCATCTCCCTCCAGGTTTCACTGTCATTGCCCACGTACGCATTGAAGTCCCCCAGTAGGACAATGGAGTCTCCAAGAGAAGCCCCCTCCAGCACCCCAGTCACAGACTCCAAAAAGGGTGGGTACTCTGAAACATCATTTGGTGCATAGGCACAAATGATGGTCAGGACCCGTTTCCCAACCCGAAGGCGCAGGGAAGCAACCCTTTCATCCACCGGGGAAAACTCCAATATAGAGGCAGCAAGGTGGGGGGATACAAGAATACCCACCCCTGCTCGTCGCCTCTCACCCGGGGCAACTCCAGAAAAGGCCAAGCTCCAGCCCCTCTCCAGGAGACTGGTTCCGGAACCGGAGCTGTGTGTTGAGGTGAAGCCGACTATATCTAGGCGGTATTTCTCAACCTCGTACACCAGCTCAGACTCCTTCCCCACAAGAGAGATGACACTCCACGTACCAAAAGCCAGTTTAGAAAGCTTGGGATCAGTCCGCCAAGGTCTCCGCCTTTGACCGCCACATAATCCACATAGCACCGGATCCCCATGATCCCTCTTGCAGGTGGTGAGCCCACCGGAGGGCGGACCCATGTAACTCCTTCGGGCTGAGCCCGGCTGGGTCCCATGGGTGGAAACCCGGCCACCAGACGCTAGCCATCAAGCCCCTCCCTCCCCCAGGCCTGGCTCCAGGGTGGGGCCCCGGTAACCCCATACCGGGCAGGGTACACTGAATCCTTGATCTAGAATTTATCATGAGAGTCTGTTAGATCGTTCTTAGTCTGGCCCTTCACCCAGGACCAGTTTGTCTTGGGTAACTCTATCAGAGGCAAATTGCCCCGGACAACATAGCTCCTGGGATCAATTGGGCACGCAAACCCCCTCACCACGATAAGGTGATGATCCATGAGGGGGGTCGCTCAAAGTATGGTTGAAAAATGCGAGCGGCTGACACGAACTAGAGACGTACTGCTCCAACACTGCCTGCCCCTATGGTGACGTCAGAGGCGTCTATGGTGAGTGCTATCCGGGGCAGGGTGGGCTAGTAAGGCGGCGTTAGCAAGCGCTGTTTTGGCATCTGTGAAAGCCTGGGTCCAGTCGATGTTTTCCACAGGCCTCTTTTTTTTTGAGCGCGGCGTACAATAGCTGCAGCAGTTGGGCTGCCCAGGGGAAGAAACGGTTGTAAAAGTTAACCATGCCCAAAAATTCTTGTAGGGCCCTCACGGTCTGCGGATGCGGAAAGTCCGACATGGCATGCACCTTATCAGGCAGCCGAATCATGCCCTCCGGCGAAATGCAGTGACCCAAAAAAATCAATCACTGGCACACCGCCGGGTTAACGATAAGCCCATGCACTTCCAACTTCTGGAAAACTAGTTTGAGATGGGTGAGGTGCTCCTCCTTGGACGCGCTGGCCACCAAAATGTCATCTAAGTAGAAAAAGACGAAAGGCAGATCACTGAGCACCACGTCCATCATTCTTTGGAAGGTTTACGCCGCGCCCTTTAACCCGAATGGCATGCATAAAAACTCAAAAAGGCCAAAAGGAGTTATTACCACTGTTTTGGGAACATCCTCTGCGTGCACCAGGACCTGGTGGTAACTGCGAACCAGATCCACTTTGAAAAAAAACACACGTCCTGGCCAGGTGCATGGAAAAATCCTGGATGTGCGGGATGGGATACTGATCGTGTTCCATGGCGTTGTTCAAGTGCTGGAAATCGCCGCACAGTCGTCATGACCCATTGACCTTAGGCAACATGCGTAGTGGGGATGCCCACGGGCTGTTGGAGTGCCTAACGATGCCCAGCTGCTCAAAGTTGGTGAACTCTTCGCGCGCACTGGCTAGTTTAGCCACGTCCAGGCGTTGAGGTCGCGTGAACACCAGCGGGTCTTTTGTCGTTATGAAATGTTCAACCCCGTGTTTGGTTACTGTAGCAGAAAACGTTGGAACCGTGAGTACTGGGAACTGTGAAAGTAAATGCTGGTACTTACCCCCTGGAGCTATAACGTTAGCCTGTGTTGTTGGCCCAACTCCCCGAGCTGTGCAAGGAGGAAAAAGAGACAGCATCCACTAAACGTCTGTTGGCAACATCGACTAACAACCCATAAGCACATAAAAAATCTGTGCCTAAAATGGGGACAGAACATGCCACCACCACAAAGTCCTATTGGTAATTGCGTCTGTGTAAGCACACCGTCAATGTCCGTTTGCCAAACATCCTGATGTTGGATCCGTTGGTGGCTGTGAGCTTGGGACTGCTGCCTCCTGCTAATCTGTCTGCGCTGACCGGCAGAATGAGGCTCTTCTGGGAGCTGGAGTCCACTAAGAAACGTCTCCCCAAACGTGTGTCTGTGATCAAAAGCAGCTTGTTCCTGTCACCAGCAGTCACAGCTGCTGCTGACTGCTGGCCGTGCCATTTCCCTGGCTTGAATTGGCACGGCGGCAGACAGCGTTGGGCATTCGAGCTGAAGCGGTGGTGATAAAAACAGAGCGTCCCATTCCTGCGTCTTTTGGCATCCGTTCCAGCCACCGCCAATGGCTCCTCGACCTCGCTGAAGCCCTTCCTGGATGCTGGTGTCGTTGCATGCACGCTGACAGTTCTGGTCGCTAGGATGATGTGGTTCGCTTCCTGCGCCAGAGCGCGGTAGTTCTTAGTCACCAGCAGCGTCAAGTTGGCCAGGATCGCCCTCGCTGTAGCAGGTAGGTTCCTGGGGAACAGGTGGGCGAAAAGGGAGGATTCGTCGTTCTTCCCATTCAATACTAAAATGCTCTCCATCACCTCCACAGCTGATCTGTCACCTAACTCTGAGCGCATTAGGAGTCTCTCTGCTCTCTCACTGTCCAACAGGGTATACCGCTGAATTAGCATCTGCTTGAGCGCAATCGTATTTCCCCTGGGCCGACGGTTCCTGGAACAGGCTCATCACTTGCTGCATGGCACGCACATCCAGCACAGCAACAACATGATAATATTTGGTGTCGTCCATTGTGATTCCGTGGAGTGCGAATTGGGCTTCCACATGTAGAAACCAAGTGGTCGGACTGTGAAGCCAGAAGTCTGGGAGCTTGACTGTGACAGCGCATGCCACGCTGGTGTTCTCCCTCTGTTTTGTCTCTGGGGCGGTGCTCGGCTCGTTCTCCATTGCACGTCTTAGGGTCACCAATGTGGAAGATGAAAGCAGACGAGACAGCGAGCTGGACAACACACGAACTTTATTCCCCTTCCAACATAAAACATAAAAAACTCTTCTCTTGAGTGCCTGAAAGAAGTCTTTTATACACTTCTATTCCCGTCTCCGGCACACAGAGTAAACACATTAACATACAGACATGAAAGACATGTACATACATTAACATGACATTGACACACACGTCACAGAGCAGATCTTGCTACCACACATTCGCACCCCTGCATCCTCAGGTGTGAACCTGGCGCGGCGGGGGGCGAAAGGCACATCTTTGTTTGTTTAGCTCCTCTCACCTTTCTCCATTAGCATCCCTAACTAACTTCTCCCCCATCAACCCCTTTGTCCTGGGTGGAGTGCAATGTGTATTGTGTCCACCACAATGTGTCATTTGTAGCCATTAGTGCAAGCCTTTTATGCTCTTTTTTCCTCCCTGCACCTCCGTGGTGGAATCTCTGGCTGGAGAATTAAACACTCTTGATCTGCAGTTGCTGCCCACCATCCTGCCGAGTATTTATTGTTTGTTTCCTTTTGCTTCCTCTATTTTTTTCTTTGTTGTCTCCCCACTCCAACTGGCTAAGGCAGATGGCCACCCTCCCTCAGAGCGGTTCTTACCGAGGTTTCTTCCTGTTAAAAAGGAAGATTTTATTCTCTCCCAATGGTAGAAAAAAGGCTCACTCACAGGGAATTGCTGAGCTATATAAAATGTACTGAGATTCCTGCTATGAAATCTTCAATATGAAAATAATCATATGATACTTTAGGATAATCAGAGTGGTTTTTAACCTCACTGGTAATTTATTCGTTTAATCAGATCCCCATTAGTTGCTACCTTAGTAGCAGCTATTCTTCCCGGGGTCCACACACAAAAATTTAAAAATAATAAAATCACACACGCATTAATACACTGTTACAATAACACCGTTTACAATTTAAAAGAAAATTTACAACATTACAAACTAATTAGGTTCTATACAAAACCATAAAATTAACAATTCCAATAGACATGACCCATAAACAATTAACATCATAATTCTTTCTTTATAAGAAACATTCTTAGTTTCTTTTTGAAACTTTTCCCATTTCTGTTCTGAATTAAAAAAAGATGGAAATTTGTTCCAGTATGATACAGTCCCACACATCAGTTTTCTTTAAAAGGAACTCTGATTATATTGGCATGTTAGCTCTATATGCTTTATTTTTATGTTAGTAGCATAACTATAATTTAATTTTTTTGAAAATAATTCCCAGTTTTATATATTTTTAAAAAACTTTATTACGATTTTTGTTTACGTCACAACGCATTCTGGGTAGTGACGTAGAATGGTTGCAGCCGTTTTTTCTGTCTTATACAAGCCAAGAAGCGAAGCTCCTAACTACTGCCATTTGTCAGTGAAAATGCCACATTGCGCGGCTTTTGGATGTAATTTCCAATCAAAGGGAAATAAAGAGAGGGGGGTGAGCCTCCATAGATTTCCTAAAAAGGGAAAGTGGAGGAAAAAGTGGGGCGGCAGCGGCTCAGCAGGTCGTCTAATAACCCGATGGTTGGCGGTTCGCATCACGCTCTCCCCAGATATCCTGCCGTTGTGTCCCTGGGCAAGACACTTCACCCGTATTGCCTCCAGTGCCCATAACACTGGGTATGAATGTGTAAAAATGTTTAAATGCTCGGTGGTGGCCGGAGACGCTGTTGGCGCGGATTGGCAGCCACATTTCCGTCACTCTGAGTGTCTGTGATCACGCGCTATAGCGCATGCCTGATAAAGCTGACATATGTATTAATCACGCTATGATAAAGCACAATATCGCTCAAAGCACACGCATGAGACATGTCTGTGATCGCGCACTATAGCGCATGCCTGATAAAGCTGACATATGTATTAATCATGCTATGATAAAGCACAATATCGCTCAAAGCGCGCGCATGAGACATGTCTGTGATCGCACGCTTGTGTTGACCGTTCCTGCCTTTCATCTCCTAACCGTGGTTTTGGGACGCAGGGAGATCTATCTTCCTCCGGGGTCAACTCCCGAGTGGTACACAGAAGCACAGGCCGTTTTGCTGAAGCGTTGGGACTTTATTTATATACCGCACTGTTGTCAGCAACAAATTCTACCTGCTCCGGTTGCCTTGCTCTTTCTACTTATTCGCACCAAATCACACACCGTTCGCCACACACACCGGGGGGGGGGGGGGGGCGCCTCGGCTGCGCAAACGCTCCCACTCACTCACGTCCACGCACCGAGCTGCCCCATCCAAACACACGCACCAGACACATCCCACAACACTTGATAGAGCTGACATATGTATTAATCATGCTATGATAAAGCACAATATCGCTCAAAGCGCACGAGTGTGCGCTTTGCGCACCAGTGTGGCGGATGAAATAAGGGAACCCAGTGTTGAGGCACGGAATAATTGCAGGCAGGACACGGCGAACTGAAGTTTAAAAGGGTGTTTATTTCATCCTCCAGCACGAAGCTCACTCCAGCGCTGTGGAGCGAGCCCTTTTTTTTTTTTTATTACTTATTTTGTACCCATAGGTAGATTTGTTTTGCAGTCTGGTGACAAGCCACCAGCTGCCAGTCGCTGCGTGCGCAAGCGCCCCTTAACTCCCTAACCTGCATGTTTTTGACATGTGGGAGGAAACCGGAGAAATCCCGGAGTAAACCCACGCAAACACGGGGAGAACATGCAAACTCCACACAGATCACTGTTGGCCGGGGGCTGGGATCGAACCCACGATCTCCGCGATCCCCCGGCTGAGGGTAAACTGTGCTGCCACAGTGCTAACCACTGCGCACTGTGGTTAGTACAAAATAAGTAATAAAAAAAAGGGCTCGCTCCACAGCGCTGGAGTGAGCTTCGTGCTGGAGGATGAAATAAACACCCTTTTAAACTTCAGTTGGCTGTGTCCTGCCTGCAATTATTCTGTGCCTCCACACTGGGTTCCCTTATTTCATCCGCCACACTGGTGCGCAAAGCGCACACTCGTGCGCGTTGAGCGATATTGTGCTTTATCACAGCGCGATTAATATATATATCAGCTTTATCAGGCATGCGCTATAGCGCGTGATCACAGACACTCAGAGTGACGGAAATGTGGCTGCCAATCCACGCCAACAGCCTCTCCAGCCACCACCAAGCATTTAAACATTTTTACACATTCATACCCAGTGTTATGGGCACTGGAGGCAATGCGGGTGAAGTGTCTTGCCCAGGGACACAACGGCAGGATATCTGGGGAGAGTGTGATGCGAACCGCCAACCATTGGGTTATTAGACGACCTGCTCTACCTGCTGAGCCGCTGCCACCCCACTTTTTCCTCAACTTTCCCTCTCTAGGAAAGCTATGGAGACTTACCCCGCTCTCTTTATTTCCCTTTGATTGGAAATTACATCCGAAAGCCGTGCAATGTGGCATTTTCACTGACAAATGGCAGTAGTTCGGAGCTTCGCTTCTTGGCTTGTATAAGACAGAAAAAAGGGCTGCAACCCTTCTACGTCACTACCCAGAATGCATTGCGACATAAACAATAATGGCGATTTACATCGTAATAAAGTTTTTTAAAAATATATAAAACTGGGAATTATTTTCAAAAAAATTATATTATAGTTATGTTACTAACATAAAAATAAAGCATATAGAGCTAACATGCCAATATAATCGGAGTTCCTTTTAAAGCATTTGTTTTTGGTAGTGGTAAAGTAAATCGTCGCATTACACATGGTCTGGTATTATGATTATGTCTATCATTTGTATACATCAACTGTGAATACAGATATGAAGGTCTTCTAAAGACAACAATATTTCTTAGGAACTAAACTAAACTATATGTCAGCCTTTCATCCACAGTCAACCATAATAGCCTAGCATTCATTTCCTTAACACTATCTTGTAATGAGCATCTGAGAGCTAGGCGAGCAGCTCTGTTTTGAGTGAGCTAGATTTTATTAAGATCTTGTCTTGCGGCATTAGACCAAATAGCTGAACAATTGTCCTGATGGGAGAGGACCAGAGACTGTAATACTTGTTTTATTGTTCTTTCTGTAAACAGGGTAGCACATTGCCTAATTAAAGAAATCCCTCTACTCATTTTAGCAACAGTGTTATTAATATGGGTTGACCATGACAATGCTCCATCAGCTGTGACTCCTAGCAGTGTAATTTCTTTAACTTGTTTCATAGGTACACCTTCTTAGGAAATACACAGTTCCTCATCTGCTCTAAGGGTATACCTGGAACCAAGCAAGAGGGTTTTAGTTTTTTCCATATTCAGTTTTAGTTTGTTCTCAACAACCCAGTGAGAGATCAACTTCAGCTCTTCCTGTAGCATTTTTTGCATTTCTTCAATATTGCTTGCAGGTATGTAAATAGTGGTATCATCTGTGTACATAACAATGGATGAGCTTTTTAACATACATGCTAAATCATTTGTAAATATAGAATGTATTAAGGGCCCCAAACAGCTACCCTGTGGTATACCACACTGTAGAGTTTTAATATCTGACAAGGCACCGTTAAACAGGACACACTGTTTTCTATTAGTTAAGCAACTTCTCAGCCATTCAATGACTGATGTTTTAAAACCATAAGCAGCTAATTTAACAAATGTTTATGATCTATGAGATCAAAAGCAGCACTAAAGTCAAGCAGTATAGTGCCAATGATTAATTTGTTATCAGTTTGCTTTAACCAGTCATCAGTTAATTGTGCCAAAGCTGTGCATGTTGAATGGCATACTCTAAATAAGGGGTGGGCAAACTACGGCCCGCGGGCCACATCCGGCCTGTTGGTCTTTTTAATCCGGCCCACCAAAGATTGGTACATAGTTGCCCAAATCATATCATATCATTACATGCCAAAACATGCAGGTTAGGGAGTTAAGGGGCGCTTGCGCACGCAGCGACCGGCAGCTGGTGGCTTGTCACCGGACTGCAGAACAAATCTACCTACGGGTACAAAATAAGTCCAAAAAAAAAAAAATAGGCGCAGCAAAACACTTGATTTTGCAGAGCCCGGACTACTCTTTGTTATTACTCTGCTACTGCTCTGACAGCAGAACCCATTTGCAACAATGAGTGGGCCAAAGAAAACAAAAGTCGACAGCGAGTGCCGAGTGTTTAATAAGGAATGGAAAACTAAATACTTTTTCACTGAAGTCCGGTCAAAGGCTGTATGTCTTATTTGCCAAGAAACCATCACGGTTTTAAAGGAATACAACGTCAGTCATCACTTTTCCAACAAGCATGCTAATTACGCTAACAACCAGTCAACGCAAGAACGGATGGCTACCGCTCAGAAGTTGGTAGTTAAATTGCAGGCTCAGCAAAACACCTTTATCCAACTAACTGCCATCCAAGAATCAAGCACGAAGGCAAGTTACTTGCTGGCATTCAAATTAGTAAAGACCAGTAAGTCTTTCTCCGAAGGGGAGTTTCTCAAAGAGTGCACGGTAGAGACAGCAAGTACCTTGTGTCCTGAGAGCAAAAACAAATTTGAAAAAATTAGCTTATCACACAGGACAGTGACTTGCCATGTTGAGCTGATTGATGAAGACTTAGCTAGCAAGCTAAACAAAAAAGCGGAGTTATTTACATTATATTCCTTGACACTGGATGAAAGTAATGACATTAAGGACACCAATCAGCTTTTAATTTTCATCAGAGGGATTAATGACAATTTTGAGATAACGGAGGAGCTTTTGGCCATGGAATCCCTAAAAGGGAAAACACGAGGAGAGGACTTGTATAACAGTGTGTCGGGGGTCATCATGAGACACAAGCTACCTTGGAGTAAGCTCGCCAAGGTTACCACAGATGGATCGCCAAATCTGACAGGAAAAAACGTTGGGTTGCTCAAAAGAATCCAGGACAGGGTGAAAGAGGATAACCCCGAACAGGAGGTAATTTTCTTACACTGCATAATCCACCAGGAAGCACTGTGCAAATCCATATTGCAGCTTGACCACGTAGTGAAGCCAGTTGTAAAGCTCATTAACTTTATTTGAGCGAGGGGATTTCAGCATCGTCAGTTTATTAAGTTTCTTGAAGAGACTGACGCCGATCACCAGGACTTGCTTTACCATTCCAATGTCCACTGGTTAAGTTTGGAGAAAGTACGTATGTCAACGAGTGTGGGAGCTGAAACAGGAGATTATCTCATTTTTGGAGCAACTTGAGAAAGCTGACGATTTTCCTGAGCTGAATGATACCGATTGGCTTTGTGATTTAGCTTTTGCTGTGGACATACTTACACACATGAATGAGCTGAACGTGAAGCTACAAGGGAAAGACCAGTTTGTGCACGAAATGAACACAAACATCAGAGTCTTCAAAACCAAGCTAGCTTTATTCTCAAAGCAAATGTCAAACATGTCATTCAGTCATTTCCCCACGCTGGCTACACTGAAAGAGGCCCCTCAACATGTGAAAAAATACAAGGAATCACTGGATGACCCGCATGGAGAATTCTGCCGTCGGTTCTCTGATTTTGGAAAAATTGACAAGTCACTTCAGCTAGTGTCATGTCCCTTCACACAAGATCCTGAAACGGTGCCACAGGAGTTGCAGTTGGAACTGATTGATCTCCAATGTGACACCATCTTGAAGGAGAAGTTTCACTCTTTAAACTGGATGAGTTTTATGCTTCATTAAGCCCAGCAAAATTTCCAAACATCCAGAAGACGGCACAGAGGATGCTAGTGTTGTTTGGATCTACGTATGTCTGTGAACAGACTTTTAGTGTGATGAACACCAATAAAGCACCTCACAGATCCCAGTTGAGTGATGAACACCTCAGATCTGTTTTGAGAATTGCCACAACAAAACTAACAAAAGACTTCGACACACTGGCAAAAAAGGGTGATCAACAACACTGCTCCCACTAAAAGTGAATGTAAGTATTAACACTGTAATGCCATTTTTATGTTTATCTTTGATATGCTGATATGATAGGATATGCTTTGATATGCATCTGGTGCTGGCCCGGCCAGTCTGTCAAATTTTAAAAGTCAATGTGGCCCCTGAGCCAAAAAGTTTGCCCACCCCTGCTCTAAATGCATGTTGGAACTCAGAGTTGATGCTCTCAGAAAAATAGCACTGAATCTGTTTAAAAACAACACTCCCCATAAGTTTGCTCAGAACAGGCAAAATGTTAATAGGTCGACTATTTGGTCCTGTAAATGATGCTTTGGTATTTTTTGGTAATGGAGTTACTCTTGCTATTTTCCATATTTGAGGATAAACACCTTCATTTAAACATAAGTTAAAAATATGGCACAGAGTTTTTGCTACAATCTTGGCTGACATCTGTAATAATTTACTATCCATATTATCATAACCAAAAGGTTTATCACATTTCAGAGAAATAAGAAGCTTTTTCCATTTCTTGAACATTTATATTATTAAATTCAAATTCACACATTTTTCCCTTCATAATATGTTAATTAATGTGTCAGACAGCTTACCGTTCACTGATGACATCTGATTTCTTAAGAAATTCACTTTATCCAAAAAATAGTTATTAAAATAATTAACAATATCTTGAGCTTTAGTAATACAGCCACAATCAGATTCAATAAAGGATGGAGTTTTCCTTATTTTATCTTTACCCATTAACTCATTAACCTCTTGCACTCCGTTGTACCGCGGACGGGCAAGTCTCTGTGTCCTAGAGCGCACGAGGGCCCTCTCGTGCGCTCTAGGATGCATGATGGAGATTGTGATGTAGGTGGTGTATGGCGTCCAAGCGCGCACTGAAAATAAAAGCTGCAGACACAGCCGCGAACAGATTAGTTCATCTGACTGACCTCTCATTCGACTAATAAGAGCCTTGAATTGGGTTTCTGAAACCTTGAAGAACCAATGACTGAAAACTTGGCAAGAAGGACCCGCCTACCAACGCAGCGAGCCAATTGAAGCGCAGAAGTTCGCTGAGCTGTTTTGTCTACAAAGGCTGGGTGAAGAGAGACTGCTTCAGCAGCCACAGGCAGTGCTTTATTATTATTTTTTTTTAATTCCAGCAGAGTGTTTAGGATTCTCTTATATGGTCATCATAGACCGACGGAGGCCGACGACGAAGGTTGTAAATCATTCGCCAAAATCGCAATCATGGAATTATGTTTTGACCGGGTCGTGAGACCAGAACCACGAGCGGACCAGCGTCGCGTTCGTCTGACAATGAGGAAGAGAAGTTGGCCAGGACAATGTGGCTGTGAAGAGGTAAGGTGTTATAAGCCAAATTATTTTTTATCCCTGAAAATTGTAATCAAAAATGACTTTTGACCGATCGGTAAATTACAACTGTGCGGCGCATGATGTCCGAAGTGCGTGCACTGCGTTACACGGTTCGTTCGTCGCCTCCGGACCGTGAACGCCCCCCCCCCGCCGCTACAATTCTGTAGCGGGGGGGGGGGGAGCCGCGGTGACAGCACTGCTGTGGCCACATCGCCACCTCCGAGTGTAATCCGTCATGTAGCGATGGCCGATCTCCGTCCTCTGTAGCGAGGGGGGGAGGACAACCCCCCCCCACACACACACACAGACACAGCCCTGAGTGTCACCTTTCATTAGAGCCCAAAATGAAGCTTCTACATTGAATCATTCAAAAGTTACAGATGTTTTTCCAAACTGTGCCATTTGGCACAATTTGGCACAGTTCCAAAACGCCTGGGAACAGCCTGAGAACAAAGCTGTGTAATATATTCATTTTTTGTGGTATTGTTACAAAATTTGGACCTCAGCTGGATAACACTTGGTTCTACATTTCTGTTGCATTTTCCAGCCCGGATCTGAAGCTGTGTGTTATTTGCAAGCATTTGTATCCAAAAAAACACCCAGGCCAAATTTATTTTCTTCAAGTTCACTATGTTTAGATGACTGTAACTCAGTAGCCGGAGCACTTAGAGAGATTATGACTGTTTTGCCAAAAAATTCAAAGTGTTTTCTTTTAAATGAGACCAACCCCATGAAGATGCTGCAAAGGGTTGAAGAACAGTTTTCGATTTACTTTGGGCACATTATTTTTTGGCGTTTTTAGGAAAATTGACCGGAGTGCAAGGGGTTAATTACTTTCCATAATTTTTTACGATCACCCATGTTTATATTAAACATAGTTTGGTAGCATTGTTTTTTCTTTTGTCTATTCATTTTTGTAACTTTATTTCTCAGTGAACGGTAGGCTTGCCAATCAACCAAATTTCCAGATGAGATGGCAGCTTTTTTAAGTTGATCTCTCTTCGTCATACTGCTGCATAACTCCATATCAATCCAAGAAGCTTTTTTACGTCTAACTGTTAACTTTCTAACTGGGGCATGTTTATCACAAATAAGGAGGAACAATTTTATGAATAATTGTAAAGCCTCTTCAGCGTTAGTTAATTTCTTCACATTATCCCATTTCACCTTATTTATGTCTTCTATAAATGCTTTATTGCAAAAGTTTTCATAGGTTCTTTTGTACATCACTTTTGATCCAATTTTAGGAACTTTTGTTTTTCTCACAAATGCAATGATATTATGATCACTAAAGCCAGAATGTACAGAGATACCCCTTGAACATAAATCCACATAGTTGGTAAAAATAAGATCTATACAGGTTGAGGATGACGTTCCTGAGCTACACATATTAATCCTTGTTGGTACATGCATTATCTGAGATAAATTACATAAAACAGCCATATCACCCAGCTTTTTTCTTCATTGCACAAGTATCAGAAAACCAATCGATATTAAAATCGCCAACAAAAAAAACCTTCTCTGTCCATATCGGTCACTGTCTGTAACATTATGCATATCGCTTCAAGGTACTCCATTTTATAATTTGGAGGCCTATAACAACACCCAACTAGCACTGGCTTCAGATGAGGTAAATGGACTTGTAGCCACAGCGCCTCTACACGTGGGACATTAAAATCTTGTCTTATCTTGAATGTAAAATGCCACACCTCCTACACATTTATTTCTATCCTGTCTATACATGTTGTACCCATAAATTGCCACTTCTTCATCTTCTACAGTAGCATCTAGATGTGTCTCAGAAATACCCATAATATGTAACAAATTTTCAGTTAACACAGTATTCAATTCATCTACCTTGTTTCTTAGACTACAAATATTAAGATGAGCAATTCTAAGTCCTTTCTTTGGTAATTTTAAAGACATTTAGTAATTTATGACAAAGGTCTTTAATACAATTTCTTGCACTAAAACCATTCAACGTTCAATCTAGGAGACCTCATCTAGGTTTCTTCTTGGTTTTATGATGAGTCAGTCGTAACTGATTATGGCAAAATTACCCTTTGCTCTGGATTCCTTCATGGCAGGGAAAAGTTCGGCTCTTTTTTTCCTCAACCATTCAGAAAAGTCTTTGTTTATGTACACAGATGTACTTTTCAAATATGCCTTTGCCTTTTCTAAGATGAGTTCCTTGTCCTTATATTTCAAGAGCTTTCAAAAGCTGGTTCGGGGTCTTTTCACATCTCCTCTAAACTTTCCTCTTCTGTGAGCCCATTCAATTTGAACAGAGTCTCCTTCCATTTTCAGCCTTGTGGTAAACAGTTCATGTACCTTTCTCTTAGTCTCAACCATGATTCCTCTGCATAATCCGGTGTCATGCCATCAATTAATAAATTGTTCCTTCTGCTTTGGTTCTCCAGATGATCTAATTGCTCCAAGATGGTATTAGACTCCCTGGAAGTTGAGTGAAGTTGTTTTTCTTGATTATTCAGATCTTAAAGCTCACTTTTATTCACATCCAATGTAGTTTTGATATCATCTATATCCTTCTGTGAATATTTTAAACTATTATACAAATCTTGAAACTCCTTCATGATCCCATCGATCCTTTTATTGGCTGAGTCCATAATCATTTGTGTGAAACATCTAAATGATGTCTCCTGCCTTTTTAAAAGGTCCTCATAGAATGTCTTTTGTTGATCCAACAGCTCCTTAACTATGTCCAACGTTACAAACTCTGGTTCCGCCTCAGTTATATTCCTTTGATGTGCACGGTTAGCCATCTTCACTTTATTGTATTTTCCCTTGTAGTAAAAAATCTGTGGATGGACCAGCAATGAACCTCAATTAGCTGAGATGGTGCTTCTTAATTCTGGCATCATCAACCAGGAAATGCCCAGGCTGTGTGGCCTGCTAACACATTAGTAGCCACTTGCTAACTTGTTGTTCTCTCTAAGAAGCAGTTCTTACCTAGGGAGAGATAGAGTGATGATGTAGAGTGAAGTGTGTGGCGATAATGCACTTAGCTAGATGCCAAGAAACTGCTTGTGACAGCAGGCATTAATGACTGCTTGGGGCTGATCTGACGTGGGCTCACTTCCTCATGGACCTAACGTGGTGGCTGCTGGCCTGGTGATGGTCTGCCTGTGGAGCCTTTAGAGTACAGGGATCTGGAAGAAGTCAGGTCGAGGTCCCCGCTGAAACAGGCATTTTAACTCTGCCCATCCTTCCAGTCCAAGTCACAGCATCCCGTTTTCACACGACAACCATGGTCACAACTGAGAGAAACCCCAAACAGACTCTTGTTAAATTTATCTGTTTGAATTCAGGCAGAGGACTCAGGTCGGATGTGTCGGATGGTAATTTTTTCATGACACCTTCACAACACCAAATTCAATCAATAAGGAGATTACAGGAGGCTAAAGAATTAATCTTTTTAATTTTAATCTTTTTTAACTAAAAAAAAATATAAATTACCAACGCGGCGCGAGCTAAAGGGCGAATTAAATACCAGGATCAACAGGTGCGGTTCTACCCAGACTTCGCCACAGGAATTCAACAATTAAGGAGGCAGTTTGACCCTGCCCGCAAAGAGCTGCGCAACCTCGGGATTCGTCACGGAGTGATTCATCCGGCGAGACTGCTGGTCACATATAAAGGGAGAACTCACATCTTCAAGACCCCTCAAGAGGCGCAGGAGCTCATCAAGCAGATTCAAAAGGAAATTGGTGGGAGCTAAGCATGAACATGACAAAGGTAGAACATTTAAGCATTTGTACAGGCATCTGATTGATCTGAAACATATAATAAGTCTACAAAATACAGACTGTATTTTAAAAAAAAAAGAGCTATGATGTACAAAGTTGCTATAAAACTTTGAAGTTATATTGAAAAAACTACAGAAGAGAGTTAATGTCATAAAAATAGTAGTAGAGTCAGGGTGATTGAGAGGAGGAGAAAGAGAGAGTGGTTTGACTGATCCTCGCAGGTGTGGAACAGTCACTAGCTATAACAGGAGACAGAATTTTTTTTTGATTTTGGGGGGGATAACCACGAATGTGGGGAAGGGGAATTTGTTTTTGTTTTTGTTTGGTTTGTAGGATGAATGTTCTATCATCCATGTTTTTGCTTCTCTGTATGAGCATGTTCATATTGCAAGGTAATCTTAAACTCCTTATTGATCATAGATCAAAGCGTTAATCTTAATTTAACTTCATGGAATTGCAGAGGTCTACAAAATCTAAAAAAACTTAAACAAGTTATGAATAAAATAAAAGACATAGATTCAAAAATTGTATTTTTACAAGAAACTCATCTATTAGAGGAGGATGTAAAAAGAATTAGGAGAAGATGGCAAGGTAACGTGTTCACCTCATCATTTTCATCCCGAGCTAGGGGAGTTATGACTCTCATACACAAAACAGTCCCATTTCAAGTGAAAAATGTAATTGGAGACAAATTTGGAAGATATCTAATCATCCAAGGATCTTTGTTATTAGAAAATATAAATCTGGTGAACTTATATGGCCCCAATATTGATGATCAAAACTTCTTTGTGAACTTATTCCTTACTTTATCATCACTTACAGGGCAACATATAATAGCAGGAGATTTTAATTGTACATTAAATCCCAGTATAGACAGATCAACAGGACTGGACTGTACGCACAATGGATTTAGGATGACTATTAATTATTTTATGAAAGAACTGAGATTGCTAGATATATGGAGAAAAATGAAACCACAAGTCAAAGCCTATTCTTGTTATTCTAATACCTATAAGACATTCTCACGTATTGACTATGTTTTGATCTCTACAGAATTAAGGTCCAAGATTCAAAATTGTTTCTATGATAACATTGTGATCTCTGATCATGCACCCTGCTGTCTAATATATGTAGATAAGAAATTGACAAAGGATCCAGGAAGGTGGCAATTTCAGCATAAATGGCTTCAGGATGAGGAATTTGTTAAGTACACAGAAAAACAGATAGATGAGTTCTTTGATATTAATACTACACAAACAAAGGCATGTATAAAGTGGGAGGCTTTCAAAGCTTTTATTAGGGGGCATATTATTAGTTATACAGGTTCAAAATCTAAGAAGACCCGAGAGGAGAGAGTCCAATTGAAACGTAAAATAAAAATTCTTCAAGAAGAGGTGTATGCAGGAAGTAACCCACAGTTAGAGAACGAATTACTGATTCTGAGAACTGAATATGACAAAAAATCAGGGAATAGAGCTGCCTTGAGTCTTCTAAGATTGAAGCAAACTTTTTATGAACAAGGTGAAAAATCAGGAAAATTATTGGCATGGCAGATTAAACAATTAGAATTTAAAACACCAATTACCAGTATTATAAGTAACGGACAGGTAGTTATAGATCCTTTAGAAATTAATAGTGCCTTTAGAGATGATTATGAAAAACTATATGATACAAAAAATTAAACTGACTTAACAAAACTAAATGGGTTTTTGGGTGGATTATCTATACCGTGTATTCCAAATGAAAACAGGGAGATACTGGAGTCTAAAATTAGTCAAGAAGAAGTTGGGCAAGCCATTGATAATATGAAATCAGGAAAAGAGCAGGACCAGATGGTCTTCCAGTTGACCTCTATAAAAAATTTAAGAATAAATTAATAAAACCACTTTTGGAAATGGTTTTATAAGCATTTCAAAATGGTAATTTACCACCATACATGAATAATGCCTTAATTATACTGTTGCCAAAACCAGGTAAACCCCTAATAAATGTGAAAACATGAGACCAATAAGCCTATTAAATGCTGATCTTAAAATAATCTGTAAAATTTTAGCAAAACGACTACAAGAAATATTAGTTAGTTAGTTAATCCCTTCACACCTGAAGGTGTATATGGGTGGCGCCTATCTCCGTTTCTCTGACCCTAGGCAACACAGCTACTGTAAGTAGTGAAAGCTACAGCGGGGGGTCAGTCCTCTGGTAGCTCTGAGTGTAACTTTACTTTCCCCATTCCATTATGCGGAGCACCACGCTAGAAGGCAGAAAGCACCATTTTTATATGGTCTTTGGTATGACCCGGCCGGGATTTGAACCCCTGCCTCCCGGATGTGGGGCGGATGCTCTACCAACTGAGCCACCACTCCGGTACAAGAAAGATTACCAAATATTATTAACAGAGATCAGAATGGCTTTATAATGGGAAGACAAGGCTTCCATAATGTAAGAAGACTATTTAATATTATTTATTCCAATAAAGAAGCACCGGATACAGCTCTCCTATCATTGGACGCCGAAAAGGCCTTTGATAGGGTCGAATGGCCCTATCTTTTTGAAGTCCTACAAAGGTTTGGACTTGGAAATAATTTCATAAAATGGGTCCAGATAATATACAATAATGCTACAGCAGAAATCCTAACAAACAGCAATATCTCAAAATCAATAAAAATCAATAGAGGATGTCGACAAGGCTGTCCACTTTCACCTTTACTGTTTACTATGGCAATTGAACCTTTAGCAATGGCAGTGCGTTTACGTCCACAAATATATGGAATTAAAGTAGGACCAACAGAACATAAAATCTCCCTGTATGCCGATGACATAATTTTGTTTATGTCGAATTTTAAAAAATCAATTCCGACCTTGTTAAATTTAATAAAGAACTTTGGGGATATATCAGGATATAAAATAAATAAAACAAAATCTTCAATATTAATGCTAAATGAGACCCAGAGAAATCACCCAGCTCCTGAGGTAAATCAATTCAGTGTTGTAAATCAGTTTAAATATTTAGGAATTCAAATTTTGCCTAAGCTAGAATCAGTCGCCAATGCCAACTATGAAGCCTTAATGACAGATATTAATGAGTTACTTCAGAGATGGATGTCACTACCAATGTCGATGATCGGGAGAATTAATATACTTAAAAGAAATATCTTACCAAAAATACTTTATTTATTTCAAAACATTCCTTTACCACCACCTTCAGATCTATTCTCAAAAATTAAAAAAAAGTTAGTGGAATTTATATGGAACAATAGGAAGGCTAGATTACGTCTGTCCTTACTATATTTACCATTTGATCGTGGAGGTCTGAAATGTCCAAACTTTATGTTGTATTACTGGTCAGCACAACTGAGGTCTATGACATATTATTTTTCATCAAATGATCCTCACTGGACTGAAATGGAATCATACAATTTAACTTTACCTCTTCCCTTATTCATATACTCAGACTTGGCTAAAAAATTACAGAAACAAGTTAAAAATCCATTTGTAAAGCACATGATCAAAATATGGTGTGAACCAAAAAACATTTCAAGAACCACATTTATAAAGGCCCTTTTCCACTAGCCTCACTTAGCCCTACACCGCACCACTCAGCCCGCGTTTGAGCATTTTCCATTAGCTCCAGCACCGGTTAGCAGGTACTTTTTTAGTACCTGATTCAGGGCAGGGTCTAACCGAGCTGAGTAGGGCTGAGTATGGCTGTGATATGACTTTAAGAGACTGGTCGCCGCTGATTGGTCAGGTCGTAACGTCATGAAAGCGACTTTTTCTGCTGAATTTACTCCACGACCGCCATTTGTAGTTGTTCAGCCAGTGAACACAGTGCGCCCCTTTAATACAGTATATTATATTAATCGTCGGCCTCCGTCGGTCTATGATGACCATGGAAGAGAATCCTAAACGTCTACTCTGCTGGAACAGCACCGCCTGTGGCTGAACAGGCCGATGCGCGAATGACAGTCCCTGTCACACAGGTCGCACTTGTGGGTGGTCTCCGTGCTGCTGGGTCTGTGGCGGTTCTTCCTGCGGGTCCTTTTTTCATCTGCTGCAGCAGTCAGTCTCTCTTCATCCGCCTTGAGCTGTCTGGTCAGGGTGCCTCTCCATTTGGAGCGGTCCGTTGCAAGGTCCTCCCAGCGCTCTGTGTTGATATCCAGGGCCTTCATGTCTCTCTTGCAGATGTCTCTAAAGCGCAGCTGTGGGCGGCCAACGTCTCTCCTGCCAGTTGCAAGTTCTCCGTAGAGGACGTCTTTGGGGATTCTGCCATCCTCCATACGGTGGAAGTGGCCTAGCCAGCGGAGCCTGCACTGCCTGAGTAGAGTGAACATGGAGGGAAGGCCAGCGCGGGACAGAACTTCTGTGTTGGGCACTTTGTCCTGCCAGGATATGTCCAGGATGTGGTGAATGCAGCGCAAGTGGAAGGAGTTCAGTCTCTTTTCCTGCCGGGTGTATGTTGTCCACGTCTCACTCCCATAGAGCAGTGTGCTGATGACGCAGGCGTTGTACACTGCCATCTTCGTCTTGACAGAGAGTTTGGGATTCTCCCACACTCGTGTGGTGAGGCGAGCGAGTGTGAAGGCTGATTTTCCAATCCTCTTGTTGATCTCTGTATCAAGGGAGAGGTTGTTGGTGATCGTGGACCCCAGGTACGTGAACTGATTCACGACCTCCAGCTTGTAGTCGTCGATGGTGATGGTTGGTGGTGCTTCCGTGCCTTGCGCCAAGACGTTAGTCTTCTTCAGGCTGATGGTAAGCCCGAAGTCCTTGCATGCCTGGGAGAAGCGGTCCATCAGGGTCTGAAGCTCCTGCTGTGTGTGGGTTACGACTGCAGCGTCGTCTGCGAACAGTATGTCTCTGATTAGAGCCTCGCGTACTTTGGTTCTGGCTTTCAGGTGGGCGAGGTTGAAAAGCCTGCCGTCAGATCTTGTGTGCAGGTAGATTCCCTCTGTTGCTGTGCTGAAGGCATGCCTCAGGAGCATAGCAAAGAAAATCCCAAAGAGGGTTGGCGCAAGTACACAGCCCTATTTCACTCCGCTGCGTATGTTGAATGGCTCTGAGACGTTTCCATCGTGCTGCACTATCCCCTGCATGTTGGTGTGAAATGATTCGATGAGGCTTTGCAACTTTGGTGGGCATCCTATCTTTGGCAGGATCTTGAAAAGGCCCTCTCTGCTGACCAGATCGAACGCTTTGGTGAGGTCAATGAAGGCGACGTACAGAGGCATGTTCTGTTCTCTGCATTTCTCCTGGAGTTGGCGGATGGAGAATATCATGTCTACCGTCGATCGCTCAGCGCGGAAGCCACACTGAGACTCGGGGTAGACACGTTCGGCAAGCTTCTGTAGACAGACGAGAGCAACTCGTGCGTAGACTTTGCCAACAACGCTGAGGAGGGAGATGCCCCTGTAGTTGTTGCAGTCACTTCTCTCCCCTTTGTTTTTGTAGAGGGTGATGATCTTGGCGTCCCTCATGTCCTGTGGTACGGCACCTTCCTTCCAGCACTGGCAGAGGACGTCATGCAATGGCAGCAGTAGGGCGGTCTTGCAGTGCTTGATCAGGTCAGGGGGTATGCCGTCGTTGCCGGGTGCCTTGCCAGCGGCCAAGCTATCAATGGCCTTGCTGAGTTCGTCGATGGTTGGCTCAGCGTCAAGTTCGTCCATGGATGGCAGGCAGTCGATGGCATCAAGGGTTGACGGTGTCACGGTGTTCTGTTTAGAGTAGAGGTCGGAGTAGTGTTCCACCCATCTCTCCATCTGCTTGTTCTTTTCTGTGATCATCTCCCCAGTGGAAGATTTGAGGGGGGCCGTCTTGCTCTGAGTTGGACCAAGTGCTTTCTTGATGCCATCGTACATACCACGGATGTTCCCTGTTATGGCAGCGGTTTGAATGTCTTGGCTGAGCTGAGTCCAGTACTCGTTGGCACAGCGCCGAGCAGTCTGCTGAACTTTGCTTCTCGCAGCCCTGAGAATCTGGAGATTCTTCTCGTTTGGGTACTTCTTGTACTCAGCAAGTGCTGAGCGCTTGGCTTCAATGACGGGGGTCATCTCGGTCAACTTGGCATCAAACCAGTCCTGTGACTTCGAGGTCTTCCTCCCAAAGGTAGCCAAGGCTGTGCGGTGGATGGTGTTTCGCAGCTCTTCCCACTTCTGCTTTGCAGATTCTCCTTCTTGTGGTACACCAAGTTCCTTCTCAAAGGTGGAGGCAAACTGCTCAACAAGTTCTGGTTGGGCCATCTTGCTGGTGTCAATCCGTGCCTTTCCAGGTTGTCTAGCACGATGGAATTTCTTCAGCTGCAGCTTGACCTTGCAACACACCAATGAATGGTCTGTGTCGCAATCTGCACTCTGGAACGAACGGGTGATTAACACGTTCTTCAGTGAGGTGCGCCTGGTCAGGATCAAGTCCAGCTGGTGCCAGTGCTTTGAGCGTGGATGTTGCCAAGAAACCTTGTGTTGGGGCTTGGTCTTGAAGAACGAGTTTGTGATGCACAGATCGTGATATGTGCAGAACTCGAGCAGCCGCTGTCCGTTGTCGTTCATTCTGCCCACGCCAAAAGGTCCAAGACAGGAGGGCCAGGAGTCGTGGTCAGCACCCACTCTGGCATTGAAGTCTCCAAGGAGAATGAGTTGTTCAGAGTTGGGGATGATCCTGACAGTTGTTGCGAGATTCTCGTAGAACTCGTCTTTTGCCTCTGGTGTGGCTGTCAGAGTTGGGGCATACACACTGACGAGGGTGACTGGGTCTTGAGTGGTGTTCAGGCGGAGGGTGAGGAGTCGTGCAGAGCCAGTGCTGCCCGGTTCCACCATCTTCAGTAAGGTGTTCTTCACTGCGAAGCCCACTCTGTGTTCCCTGTGTTCGTCACTGCCCTTTCCCTGCCAGTAGAACGTGTAGTCCTTCTCTCTCAGTGTGCCTGCGTCAGCCAACCGTGTTTCCTGGAGAGTGGCGATATCCACTCCCAGTCTCTTCAGCTCATTATTGATGATGGCAGTCTTCCTGGTGTCGTTGATGTCCTTGAGGTTAGCAGCGAGTCCTGTCATCATAGTGCGGACGTTCCAAGTTCCCAGTTTTAGAGTTGGTCTCTTTTGTTTTATTGTCTTGCCTGGTGCAAAGGTTCTAAGCCTGCTGTTCGGACTTCTCCTTATCCCCATGCACCCAATGAGGAAAGCAAGCTGTGGTGGGACAACACCTTATTGGCTGGGGGCTGCCCAGCTTGAGGCGGGTGGTAGCTGTCCAGTGAGGTCTGATGATCCCTCCCACCGTCGGGAACAACCCCTGGCGCCGCGCTCTACGCCAATTGAGCAGTGGCTTATAACCGGTAACTGTCATTCCCCGTGTTTTGTCTACGCCAAAGGCAAAGCTGGAGTGTCCTCTCCAGTGATCCGGTGTTCTACCTTCCAGCGTTGGGCGTTGGTAGGATTCAAGCCTGGGCAGGAAGATATGGAGGACAAGATGTTGCCCATGCAGCATGTCCCCCCTCTCCACGTCACTGATGAATCCAAAGGAACAGCAGAGCTGCTACAGTTTGGCACCAGCGCCGTTGCAGGAGCTGCCAGAACGATGTTGAGCACAACATAGAACTGCCTTAGGGGCTCCGACTCCGGATTTTTCCTCAGGGTTGACTCCTGAAGCCTTTCCCATGACCGGGTATGCCGCAAGGCAGCAGAGGTTTGAAATCAGGGTTTACCTTCCCCTAGATGGGCTACCTTCCCAGGTTGACAAGCCACCATCTACCCGAAGCATCTGGTTTTAAGGCGCCAGAGACCCACCCTCGCCCCTTCTCCTATTAGTAAAAGCAGTTCCGCCGGGCTTAGAGACTAAACCACATGGGCAGGCTAGGAGTTGGACTTAGTTGTCAGAGGCTTTTCGAGACGCACGCCATAAGGAGCATTTTATGAGCACTGGGAGCTTAACCCCAGTGCCGCTCCTGGCTATGACAACCTTGGAACCTGTATACTGTATAATATACTTATATAATAATATACTCCTAATATTATATATTAGGAGGTGCGCAATTTTCTTTCTATATTAGCCGACGATCGCATCCAGCACGAGTTGGATGGATCTACTCGAAATGAAAAAATATGCCAGCAGGTGTCCAAGCAAATGGGTTCCCAAGGGCACATCCGTACTGCCAAACAGTGTCGGGAGAAGCTGAAAAAGCTGAAAAGCGATTACCGAGCAGTGAAGGACCACAATGCTCGAAGTGCAGCGGATCGGAAGGAGTGGAAGTGGTTCGCTGAGAGACACTGGGCTCGACACGGCCACAGTCACGGCCACGGCCTTGGAAACCATGGATGGTGAGTGTTGTTTTGATATTGCGCATCTTTTCGCCACTTTATCCTTTCTGTGCCAAGCTCACTGTTTTTAAGAAATAGGAAGGTTTGTAGAAGAGCTCGGAATGACGAGGCGATGTGACTTATAAACCAAAGTTTATTATCAGCTTTGCTCCTCTAACAAGTCTCATCTAGTGCAGCAGCAGAAGAAGTAAGAGTACGAACACATTCGGCTCTGTGTACTTATACTCACACACAACAAAAGACATGCATACAAAGCTGACATCCCCCATTAACTTAATTATCCTCCTTTGTCTCCGTGCCCCTCCACCTGGCCCTGGGAGGTCAGGGCGACCTATCTGGTCTCCACCGCAGTGCCTCGGATGCTCTTTGATCTTCACTGGCGGTTGAGACCCTTTGTCCTGTTCTGAGGTGTGAAGTCGCTTTACATATGTAGTCACCAAACATTCTCACATGCTTATACATATGTAGGTTATGGGATATATGATTAATATAGACCACAGCCCCCCCCCCCCAAACGACTAAGAAAAGGACAATAGGAAAATTCACAGTTTAAGATAATTATTATGACATACTAACTGCTACACCTCTTGACAAAGAAGAAACTTTCCAGCAGCTGTGCTCCTGTAGAGAATTCAGTGGTAATCATAACAGCATAGTAATATCACAAGTCAGTCCTAAACTGTTACAGCACAATTAGTGAACAACTTTTGAGTAGTTTGTATCAGTCCTTGTGCCGTCTGGGCTTTAATCTTCTTCCAAATCTGCTGTGGGTCCGTTCGGGCGTTCTGGTGGGACCTTCCTGTAAGGAATCTGCAGCTTGGGAAGGAGAGTGATTATTTGTTCCCTGCAGGGGGGCTGAGTCTTTTCTCTTGGGGGGTCTACCCCGCCGAGGTGCTCTCGCCAACCGTGCAGGTTCGTCTCTCAACAAGAAGGCAGGTTTAAGTCTGTCAATGCTGACTGTTTCTTTTCTGTCCCCAAAATCAAGCACAAAATGCTTATCACCAGGTTCCAGCACTCTGAATGGTCCATCGTATGGTGGGCGGAAGGTTGGTTTTAAAGCTTCATGCCTAACAAAAACGAATTCAGCGTCTTTTAAAGCTTGGGGGACAAAAACCCGTGGAAAAGAATGATGTGCCAGCCCGGGGAGAGAGTCCGGTCCTTTGCTGCCTAAAAACCTCGGGGCTGGAAGATGCCCTGGCTCTGGGTTCTCTGGTAAAAATTCACCTGGGAGCCTGAGAGGTTGTGCAAAAACTAATTCTGCTGGGGAGGCGTCTAGATCCTCTTTAGGTGCAGCACGCAACCCCAATAAAACCCAAGGAAGTTTATTTACCCAATTTGTATCCGTTAGTGAGGCTCTGAGGGCGGCCTTTAAAGACCTGTGAAAACGCTCGCATAACCCATTAGCCTGAGGGTGATAAGCGGTGGTGCGGTGAATTGTCGCTCCTAAGCTGCTGGCCATGGCTGACCAAAGCTCCGAGACAAATTGAGGCCCCCTATCGGACGTGATGTCCGATGGGACGCCGAAACGTGCCACCCAGTTTGTCAACAAAACGCGAGCGACTTCCTCCGCTGTGGTTGACGCCAGAGGGACGGCCTCCGGCCAGCGCGTAGGACGGTCTATCATTGTTAACAGATGTGTGAAACCTTGGGAGGAAGGTAGTGGTCCCACGAGGTCGACATGAACGTGGTCAAACCTTCTAGCAGGGATTCGAAAAGGCTCTAGAGGGGCTTTTGTGTGTTTGTGTATTTTGGCGCGCTGACAAGAAATGCAAGTCTTTGCCCATTCTTTTACGTTTTTGCGCAGGCCTGGCCACACAAACTTTTCGGCGACCATTTTAACTGAAGCGCGCACACCTGGGTGTGCGAGGGAGTGAATTGAGTCGAAAATACGGCGGCGCCATGCAGCTGGAACTACCGGGCGAGGTCGGCCGGTTGAGATGTCGCATATTAAGGGGGGCACACCATCGCGTAAACCCCTTTCCTCCAGCCTTAACCCTGTTGGTCCAGACAGGAGTGAGCGCACGTCCGCGTCACTACTTTGCTCCTCCGCCATAGCTGCATAATCTATCCCTACGTGGATTGGGGTTGCGTATGTGTCCGCGTTGGCGAAGAGTTCTGCGGCTGAGGTAGTATAATCTGTCTCCTCGCGCTCTGGCGATGTCACAGCGCGAGAGAGGCAGTCTGCTACCACGTTAAGTTTGCCTGCCACATGTCGAATGTCTGTGGTGAACTCTGAAATCGCAGCTAGCTGTCTTTGTTGCCTGCCTGACCACAGTTCAGAAATTTTAGCCATCGCAAAGGTGAGCGGTTTGTGGTCTACAAAAGCCGTGAAACGCCGCCCCTCCAACCAGAACTGGAAGTGGCGGATGGATAAATGAAGCGCTAGCAGCTCCCTGTCAAAGGTGCTGTATTTACGCTCAATTTGGTTCAGCGATTTGCTGAAAAATGCCAAAGGTTGCCAGGTTCCATTCGCCAAAAGTGTTGATGATGGAGCCGTTGGCTGCCACCGCTCCATTACCCCGGGGGCCCATGGCCCGGTCTGCTTGGAAGGGCATGATAAAACTCAGTTGAGCTCCCGTGTCAATGAGGAACTGCTTGCTGGTGTGTCCGTCCGTCACATATAGAAGCTTGCTTTTTTCGCCGAGAACTGCCGCTGTTAACGGTTCTCGGCTTTGGCGTTTTCCCGAAATCGTGAATCTGCAGGGGGGAAGGCATTTGTAAGCCTTCTCGGCGAAGCGGTGGTGGTAATAACAGACGTCGCTCCGTCTGTTACGTCTTGGCCGTGTCGCTGCCATGGCGGGCGGATTCTGCTCAGTGGTTTGAGGCTCCCCGTGGCTCCGGACATCGGCGTTGAGGCCTGCGGATGCTGCTGTGGGTGTCTGTTCCCTGCAGGCGTTGACGAGTCGCTGCGCTTCGCGAGCCAGCGTGCGGAAGTCTTGCTGGGTGCTGCATCGCATGTTGGCAAGCGTCCCTCTCATGTGTGGCGGCAGTGTACTGAGGAATATAAATTGGAAGAGGAAATTGTCATTGTCCTCTTCTTTGAGTTGCAGCAAGTCCTCCATGAGGGCCTTGGGTCTGCATCCTCTGTGGCCGTAGACCGCCAGGATCCTTTCGGCTCTCTCCTCGGCAGAGGGGACGAAATTCGCCACAATGGTCGCTTTTAGTTCTCTGTATTTGTCCTGGGCCGGCGGCCGCTGGATTATGCTCCGCGCACATCTCGAAGTGGCGGCGTCGAGTTTAGCGACAATGTGATAGAACTTTGTATCGTCAGCCGTGATGCCCGCAAGTGCAAACTGGGCTTCAGCTTGCTGAAACCACGAGGCGGGGTCTTCCTGCCAGAAGTCCGGCAGGTTGACGGTGACGGCTGTGTCCGCAGGGTGAGAGTGTCTTCCTTCGGCTCTCACAGCGGCGCTGGTGCTCGGTTGAGCCCTCTCTATCACTTCTGCCGTGGGGGAACGTCGTCCATCTGCCCCTCCGCATCCATGGCCGCAACTACAGATGGACATTTGTTGTAGCGGCGTTGAGTTTTAACTTGTTGGGCGCAGACTTTTTGTGTGCACATCAGAATCAGAATCAGAATCAGAATCAGAATAAACTTTATTGCCAAGCATGTAAAAAACACACGAGGAACTTGACTTGACATTGGTGCGCATGCGCGCGACACAACGACACGGCAGCCATAATAGGCGCCTCATCAAACAGAGATAGATAAGAAAGGGAGGGGAAGGGAGGGAACGACACAAGGGGGGAGGAGAAAAAAAACTTCGTTATCAAAATACAGCTTATTTTTAAGCAGATTATGATTACAATGAAAAAAAATCTCTCAATAGCACAGAGCAACAACTCAGAATTTCACAAGACACGACACAAGAGAGCAGTGTAGTATATCTTTAATCAGTTCATGAATCAATGTGTGAGCGGTGTTGAGCAGTGTTGATGATAATAAGAGAGACCCAAGGACCCTTGGCAGAAGATGTTTTGTCTGTCTGGCGCCCAGTCTTATCTGGCGCTGCAGCTGGCTGTCCAAGGCCTTGTGCTCATGATTTTGAAAAAACACAGTCTGCAGACAGCCAGGAGGAATTTTCATGGGGAATAATAATGCCAAATAGGACTGATCACAGAGGAGACTTGTATTTCTTCTGTAGATTCAGTACATTAATCCTTCATTGCGCAGCTTTGAATTCGTCGTGGAAAGACCTGAGCGAACCCATGATGTAATCCACCTTACGAGACAGTTCTCCAGTAGTCGCTATCAGGGTCTTCTCCAGTTTCTCAATTTATTGGATGCACCTCGCCTGGCCAGCATTTTGATAGGTTGAATCCATCTTCAGCAATTTACGGTAAACCAAGACAATTCCCGTCCCAATCAGAATTATCCCAATCACCAAGATTACGAAGATAAACAAATCTTCAATATCTTCGATAGAGAGATTAGAGAGACACAGCATTTTCCAATTACCTGTGTCACATAGATAGCCCACTGGAGCCGTTCCAGCGGGGCAGACAGCTTCCCCCGGAGCACTTTTCCTTGTTGAAAAAATAGTGTCAATTGTGTTCAAAGCCCAGCTTATTAACTCCATAATTTCTTTTCGGCGGTCGCAGTTAGACGCAGACAGACAACAGCAAGCTGGGATCCAGTAGTAGGAGGGGAGGAAAAAGTCAGCAGGAGAGAAGAAAAAAGCGTCTGCTCTCTTGGGAGGGCGGAAGTGAACTAACACATGGGTTATTGGTCGATCTAGCGAACAGACACTTGGTTAATGCATTGTCCTTTGCTTCTATTCCCTGCTCAGCTCGAGTTTCTCCACCACTCGTGCAGGCCAGCGTCACTACAACAGGAGGTAAGTTTGATCAACTCCTCACCCAATTTCCAGCACTCACAATTCCCAAATTCTCAGCTACAGTGGCTAAGCACGGGGTCGAACACTTTATTCCCACAACGGGCCCGCCCATATTCGCCAAAGCTCGGCGCTTAGACGCGACCAAGCTCGCCATAGCTCGGGACGAGTTTACCACCCTTGAAAAACTAGGCATTATCAGGCGCTCAAAAAGCCCCTGGGCGTCACCGCTTCACATGGTCCCTAAACCCGAGGGTTCTTGGAGACCGTGCGGCGATTACCGCAGATTAAACAATGCAACAGCGCATGACCGCTACCCAATTCCTCACATCCAAGATTTTTCACTACATCTGGCGGGTGCGCGCATTTTTTCAAAAATACACCTGGTCCGCGGCTATCATCAAGTCCCCGTTAGAGCGGAAGACATTCCTAAAACAGCTGTAATAACCCCCTTCGGCCTTTTTGAATTTTTGCGGATGCCTTTCGGCCTCAAAGGCGCTGCTCAAACCTTTCAGCGGATGATGGACGCAGTATTACGTGACCTCCCTTTCGTGTTCGTCTACCTCGACGATATGCTGGTAGCCAGCTCGTCTGAGGAAGAACACGAACAGCATCTCACTATGGTTTTTCAGAGACTAGAAGAGCACGGGTTAATAATCAATCCAGCCAAATGCAAATTCGGCGTGTCACAAATTGATTTTTTGGGACACAGAGTTTCACCGAAGGGGGCAGTCCCACTGCCAGACAAAGTTCACGCAGTAAAAAGTTTCCCACGGCCACAAACGGTCAAATCGCTGAAAGAATTTTTGGGAATGGTTAATTTTTACAACCGCTTCCTCCCCCGCGCAGCTCAGCTCATGCAGCCCCTATATGACGCGCTCAGAAAACAAAAACCTTCCAACGCGATCGAATGGACCCCGGAGTGCGAACGCACCTTTGCGGAAGTAAAAAGTGCCCTAGCTAATGCCACATTGTTGGTTCACCCTGATCCCTCGGCCCGCATTACGCTAACCACAGACGCTTCAGACCTGGCCATAGGGGCGGTTGTAGAACATCACGTCGGGGTCACCAGTGTAGAAGAGCTCGGAATGACGAGGCGATGTGACTTATAAACCAAAGTTTATTATCAGCTTTGCTCCTCTAACAAGTCTCATCTAGTGCAGCAGCAGAAGAAGTAAGAGAGCGAACACATTCGGCTCTGTGTACTTATACTCACACACAACAAAAGACATGCATACAAAGCTGACATCCCCCATTAACTTAATTATCCTCCTTTGTCTCCGTACCCCTCCACCTGGCCCTGGGAGGTCAGGGCGACCTATCTGGTCTCCACCGCAGTGCCTCGGATGCTCTTTGATCTTCACTGGCGGTTGAGACCCTTTGTCCTGTTCTGAGGTGTGAAGTCGCTTTACATATGTAATCACCAATCATTCTCACATGCTTATACATATGTAGGTTATGGGATATATGATTAATATAGACCACAAGGTTGTTAGATTGTGGGTAATGGTTGTTACTGAGGCTTGCCTATTGTTTTGCAGCCAACTGCAGATTCACGCTTGCTTTGTGTTAAGTATTAGCGCGAACAAAACGCTGAATTACGCTTATTGTATTCCGGTTAAAAAGAGTGTTGTGTACATGTTGCACTTTGGTGTTAAGTTTTAAATTGCGTGCATTTTCTTTCTAGAATCGCACTTCATATCACAGGGGTCCACCTCAGTGGACATGGGCACACCGGACTCTCCTGGCGCTGCATCTGCGTCTGCCGGAGCGCCAGCTGGATCGACTCCGATGTCAGCCACATCACCAGCTCCATCTGGATCACGTTCAAGTGCCGGTAAGGCACAATAACCACAATTTTTTTTTGGTTGAAACAGGTCTAGCGGAAACCAGGGTCGAAAATCCATCCATCCATCCATCCATCTTCTACCGCTTAATCCTTTACAGGTCGCGGGGGGACTGGAGCCTAACAAGTTATGTACCAAATTGATTAATGCAATTTCCTGGAGCTGCATATTAATTAATTGAAAATGTCTTTTTAAATGTACAAAAAGGTTATTCTTTGGTCTTCACTTATCGTTGTGTTCCACAACCATTTTTAGGGGTGGTGATTGAAGTGCTGTTGTAACTCCTGTTTTAGAAAAACAAATAAAGCGCATGAACTGCCGTTGAAATCCACATGCTTCATTGAAATGCTTCGCATCAGCTGACTGTATTAACCCATTCAGATTTCTGCGGCCACACTACAAGCAACTAGTTTAAACATTACCCATCCATCCATCCATATTCTTAATCTTAATCCTTTTTAGTTTTGCAGGGGGGCTGCAGCCGAAGACAGCACCCTGCGTGTTGCAAAATCTGCTCTACTGAGGGGCAGCAACATGACAGTTCAGCTTATATACAGCAATGAAGCATAATATAATAGTGATATTCCACCACAGACTTTCACCTGTGTAATTCCATAATATATGTAGTGATCCAGCTTTAACGACCATGCCTTTCTGTCTTTCCATCTAGGCAAGACGAAAACAGACAACTCCCATCGCTGACCTTACATTAGCGATGGTCAACATGCATGACGAAGAGATGCGGCTCTTGGAACGGCAACATGACCAGTGGCAAGAACACCATCAGGAGTACATGCAGCATTTGCGACAGGTGGCCGCAGATGTGCGGGCAGATGCGCGTGAAGCCCTGGAGCAGGACGCTGTGTTACGAAGGGAAGAGCTCGCAGAGATGTCATCATTCAACAGAGATTTCCTGACCCTATTTGGCAGGCTTGTGGACGCATTTAGCAGTCGGCGTGTCTAACCATGTCTCCCCACGCCCAGTCTGTTTTTTGTTTGTAAATTTTGCTTCTGGAATAAAATTGTATTGTTTGCATCAAAAGTCTGGTTTATCTGTTATGACACCGTATGAGAAAAGCCAACAATTACATACACATTCCATTCTCTGTTCACTCCACATGCTGCTGTTCATCAGGTCAGGTGTATAGCCTTATAATGGTAATTTAATTTTTAACAACACAACGAAACGTAATGTCTTGGTAGGTTTTTTTTTTATTTTAAACAAATTTGCAATGCTGAATCCATTTCTCTTGAACGGGTACATTTTTTATGTTATAAGCAGTTGTACAGGTGTGCTTGAACTTGTACAGTAGACACTGATAAAGGTAAGTACATGTAAGTTGAATGTTGCATCACCAGTCAAAATTTAATAAATTAAGAAGGAATCTAGCTAAAATTTGGCACAAATAACAGTAGACAAATCGGACAAGGATACACAACTGTGTTTTTGTTGCACACAACTGTTGTTACCAACAAGTGCAAAATTTATATTCCCTTTTCCCAAAAATTAAAAATCAATTTGTAAGTAAAAGTGGGAGACCTTGACATGGGAATATGACATGTATCAGCACATGATTTATAGTTCAATTTGCATTTCCACCTAAGCAAAAGTGGCTTGTCGAGCTGGATTTTTGTGAAGATGGCCTATGCGGTGTTTCTCCATGTAATTACATACCTGTCAAGTGATACGGTTTCGCCGTATTTTAATACGGGGAAAATGCAATTTTAGCAAATACGGGCGTATTGCCATTTCTGTACGCCAAAGAGAAAAATATACGGGAAAAATTTTTTTTTGAGAGTGTGGGGAGGAACACGTCGTGTGTGTGACCCCCACAGCGGGGCTGGCAGAGCGCTCAGCGTGAGCAATTATCACAACAGTGAGAAGTGTGGACTCATCATTAGGCTGATGGCTTCGCACCTTCTTAACAGATAAGCGTTAGGAACTAGAGGACAGGTAGATGGACCATGCACAACATTTTCTTTACAAAAAACATTTTTGAAATATGTATGCACATAAATGTGGGCGAAATAGACAGGTACTGCATCACAGCACAGCATCTCGTATATCGGCTCCCTGCTCCTCTGCTCCCTGGGTCGCTGCCACCACTGGTTCATCTACTGCATCATCCAATGTGGTGTCAAACGTCTCTCCATGACTCTCACACAGATTGTGCAGAGCACAACAAGTCAGCACCATAGATTTAACCAGTTTCATGTCACAGTCATTCCTCTCTCCTTCTTCCTTCCTTCTCTCCTCGTCATCAGCCATTTTCTTTGTTGTGGAGGATTCGGTCGCGTGTTTGACGTCACGAGAGTGTGGCGCCGCCTGCTGTTCAGGAAATCCCACCCACTGCAGGTGTGCCAGCAGGTGCGCCAGCAGTAATGTTGAAAAGCAACCGAGGCCGAACCGAACCGAAGTGAGTAGAGTCAGGTTTTCAATCGGGGCTGGGCGGTGCTAGTGGAAAAGCGCCTTTAGTGTCACAATTTAGCCCAATATGGGGTAATCAATATTTTACACCAGGGAGAGCGGATGCTGTATTTAAAGTATGGAATTTAAAAGGGATTCAGAAGATTCAAGACTTATATTTGTCCCGTTCAGATAATATAATGTCTTTTGAAGAACTGAGGATTAAATTCAATCTTAATAGAACACTTTTTTTTTTTTAAAATATCTTCAGCTTAGAAATTTTATTCGATCAAATCAAAATAATGCTCTCACCCGACCTACTTATTCATCCTTGGAAAAAATTTTGACGAAAGATAGTAAGAGAAAGGGTATTATTTCAGAGTTTTATAACTCATTGACACTATTCTCAAGTGAAAACTCACAGAAAAGACTGAATTATTGGAAAGAAGACCTGCAAATTGAAATTTCAGAGGAACAATGGGAAATGGCTTGTGCAGAAGCTCAAACCAAATCAATAAATGTACGTCTTAAACTGATACATTTTAAATGGTTAATGCAGATGTATGTTACGCCAGTGGAGTTAAATACAGTTAGGCCCAAAAATATTTGGACAGTGACACAAGTTTTGTTATTTTAGCTGTTTATGAAAACATATTCAGGATACAATTATATATAATCAATATGGGCTTAAACTGCAGACTCTCAGCTGTAATGTGAGAGTATTCACATCCAAATTGGAGCAAGGGTTTAGGAATTACAGCTGTTTAATACGTAGCCGCCTCTTTTTCAAGGGACCAAAAGTAATTGGACAATTGACTCAGAAGGCTGCAAAAAAAAAATAAAAAGGCTGCATGGGCTCTTCCCTCATTAACCTGTCATCAATTAAGCAGTTAAAAGGTCTGGAGATGATTCCAGGTGTGGCGTTTGCATTTGGAAGCTGTTGCTGTGAACACACAACATGTGGTCAAAGGAGCTCTCAATGGAGGTGAAACAGACCATCCTGAGGCTGAAAAAAAAGAAGAAATCCATCAGAGAGATAGCAGAAATGTTAGGAGTGGCCAAATCAACAGTTTGGTACATTCTGAGAAAAAAAGAGTGCACTGGTGAGCTTGGGAACTCAAAAAGGCCTGGACGTCCACGGAAGACTACAGTGGTGGATGATCGCAGAATCCTTTCCATGGTGAAGAACAACCCCTTCACAACATCCACTCAAGTGAAGAACACTCTCCAGAAGTCTACCACAAAGAGAAGACTTCATGAGAGTAAATACAGAGGATTCACCACAAGGTGCAAACAATTAATCAGCCTCAAAAATAGAAAGGCCAGAATTGACTTTGCCAAAAAACACCTGAAGAAGCCAGCCCAGTTCTGGAACAGCATTCTTTGGACAGATGAGACTAAGATCAACCTGTACCAGAATGATGGGAAGAAGAAAGTTTGGAGAAGAATTGGAACAGCTCATGATCCAAAGCACACCACATCTTCTGTAAAACATGGTGGAGGCAGTGTGATGGCATGGGCATGCATGGCTTCCAATGGCACTGGGTCACTTGTGTTTATTGATGATGTGACAAAAGACAGAAGCAGCCGGATGAATTCTGAAGTGTATAGGGATATACTTTCTGCTCAAATTCAGCCAAATGCAGCAAAGTTGATTGGACGGCGCTTTACAGTACAGATGGACAATGATCCAAAACATACTGCAAAAGCAACCCAGGAGTTTTTTAAAGCAAAGAAGTGGAATATTCTGCAATGGCCGAGTCAATCACCAGATCTCAACCCAATCGAGCATGCATTTCACTTGCTCAAGACAAAACTTAAGGCAGAAAGACCCACAAACAAGCAACAACTGAAGACAGCTGCAGTAAAGGCCTGGCAAAGCATCACAAAGGAGGAAACCCAGCGTTTGGTGATGTCCATGGGTTCCAGACTTCAGGCAGTCATTACCTGCAAAGTATTCTCAACAAAATATTGAAAAGTAACATTTTACTTAGGGTTATGTTTATTTGTCCATTTACTTTTGAGCCCCTGAAATGAGGAGCGTTTGTATAAAAATAGCTACAATTCCTACATGTTTAATGATATATTTTTGTTCAACCCCTTGAATTAAACCTTAAAGTCTGCACTTCAATTCTGTTGTATTTGTTTCATTTCAAATCCAATGTGGTGGCATGCAGAGCCCAAATCATGAAGATTGTGTCACTGTCCAAATATTTCTGGGCCTAACTGTAGATATAACAAAAACATACCAGATACATGCACAAAATGTATGGAAAGTAAAGGAACTCTATTTCACTGTTTATGGGAATGTAGAAAAATCAGAATGTTTTGGGAAGAGGTGAGGGTAACAATTGAAAAAATAATTTCAAAACAATTCACATTGAACCCTAAACTGTTTTTGTTGGGTCTGTATCCAGAAAAACATAACTTTAATAAGAGTGAAAGAACATTCATAGACCTCAGTTTGCTTAATGCCAAAAAATGTATTGCACTACTGTGGAAAAAGACTCCTAGACCAGATGTGACTCAGTGGTTAAGACAGATGTTAACAAACCTTCCACTAGAAAGAATAACATATATACTGAAATTAAAGGAAGGTGTGTTTGAGAATATATGGAGACCTTTCATTGATTACGTAAAGAAATTAAACATAACTTCTGAAGAAGAAGGTGAATGATATGTGTGGACCTTGCAAATTCCAAACTGGAGAATGTATATTATGTATTCTTATGTAATAGATTACCTAGACTAAACAGAGGAGCATTGTTGTTGATTTGTTTTTGTTAATGGTTGTTGTTGTTTTTAGTACATTTTTTTTTTGCTAGTGTATTTTTTTTAATTTTTGAATTACTTTAGTGTTAGTGTTTGACTGTTTGTGCCATGTTTGTAAAAAAAGGTTCAATAAAAAATATTGTGGAAAAAAAATATAAATTATACATACAAGAGGGGGGGAGTCAAAGGGCAAGTTACAGAATAAATCTACAAAAGAGATTGGGTAAATGCTGCAAATTTACGAGAGCTGAAAATTTACAATTTTAGGGGAAAATGCCAAAATTTAGAAAAGTGTGGGAAAAATCACAAATTTATGAGACTGAGGAAGAAGTTGCAATTCACAAAACTAGGGGAAAGGTCACGAATTTACGAGACTGATAGAGGAAAAAATTCAAATTTATGAGACTGGGAAAAAAGTCACATTTACGAGACTGGTAGAAAAAAGTCGCAAATTTATGAGACTGGGGGAAAAATTCATGAATTTACCAAACTGGAGGAAAAAGTCTCAAATTTACAAGACAAAGGGAGAAAAGTCTTGAATGTACAAGACTGGGGAACATACTGCAAGTCAAAAATTTACGGGACTTGTGGAAAAAAAATCAGGAATTTACAAGACTGGTGGAAAAAGCTGTACATTTACGAGACTGGTAGAAAAACATTGCAAATTGATGAGACGGGCAGTGTGTGTCATGAATTTATGAGACTGGAGGAAAAAAGTCACAAATCATCACAAACACAGGTGTCCCACAGAGTTGTGTTCTCAGCCCCATCCTCTACAGCCTCTTCACCCATGACTGTGTTGCCTCCCACAAGGACAATATCAGCTTAAATTTCGCGGATGACACAGCAGTGATAGGACGCATCACTGGTGTTGACAAAGCATCCTACAGGAGGGAGGTGGCCAGCCTGGTGTCATGGTGTGAGGACAACAACCTCACCCTCAACATGGACAAGACAAAGGAGATGATAGTGGACATGAGTGAAGGGAGGAGGAGACCCCATTGGCCACTGTTCATCCGGAAGCTTGAGGTGGAGAGGGTGAGCAGCTTTAAATACCTGGGCATCCACATCAGCGAGGACTGTAAGTGGACACACAACACCACAGAGCTGGTTAAGAGAGCTTAACAGCAACTGTACTTTCTGAGGAGGCTGAAGAAGTTTGGCATGTCTTCCAGGATCCTCAACAATTTCTACAGCTGCATCATCGACAGCCTCTTGACCAACTCCATCACTGCGTGGTACAGCAGCACCACTGCCTTGGACTGCAAACGCCTGCAGAGAGTGGTGAAGACAGGGGAGAAGATGATCAGGAATCCACTCCCCTATCTGCAGAGCATCTACCACCGCAGAGTCCAAAGGAGAGCTGACGCCATCCCCCGGGACCCCACCCACCCCCAGCACAGACTGTTCACACTTCTACCCTCAGGCCAGAGGTACAGAAGTGTGAAATGCAGGACAACCAAACTGAAGAACTCCTTCTTTTCAATGCCATCAGACTCCTGAACAAATAACAACTCCCAAACTCCGCAACACAGCTTTTCATATAGGAACTCACACACCGGCTGCTAAATTTGCACATTGCTCACCTGTACAGTAGATATAGTCTCACCCGTTTGATGTCCATATCATCTCTGCTACTATTTATCATGCACAGCCTACTGGTAAAATTGTTACAGAGAAATTAGCACCAGTTGCTAATTTGTAATTTGTAATTATACACTGCTCGTTGCACAATGTTCATTTACACACTGTACATAGACCATCTCTGATATCAATATACCACTATCACTTTAGTCATCCAGTGAATTTTCAGTTTCATTCCTTTTGTCTGACTGCTTTAACTGCTTTAACTGTCCAAAATGCCTAGTGTGTGTTATTAGTACTCATTAGTTTTAGTATTTAGTATCAAGGTGTGCTTAAGGAGTCCTAACTGCCTGACTGTGTGTTGGAATGTGTGTTATTAGCATCCATTAGTACTAGGATTGAGTTACTGTGTTAGTGTGTCATGACCTTATTAGAATTGTTGTTTCTGTACCTATTACCTTGGCATTCCTTCAGAGAGCAAAGTAAGAATTCCATTGCTCAGGAAATGTAACATTTCTTCTTAACTGTGCACATGATAATAAAGCCTTTGAATCTTGAATTTACGAGACTGGGTGAAAAAAGTCACAAATTTATGAGACTGGGGGGAAATCTCAAATTTACGAGACTGGTACAAAAAAAAAATCACAAATTTGCAAGACTGGAGAAAAAAGTCGCAAATTTACGAGACTGGGGGGAAAGTCACGAATTTATGAGACTGGCAGAAAAAGTCGTGAATTTACACAACAGGGGGAAAAAGTCGCAAATTTATGAGACTGGAGGAAAAAGTCACAAATTTATTAGAATAGGGTAATAAAAGTTGGAAATGTACAAGACTGGTGAAAATTTGCAATTTTACAAGAGGAGTGAAAAGTCACAAATTTTGGGGAAAAGTTTCAAATTTATTCGTGAGGCTAGTAAAATATACTGAAGGACCAAATACTGACACATGTGCCTCAAACAAAAACTGCCCTAACTGTTTCAAACAGCTTTAAGAACCCTATGTACTCTCTGGAACAGTCCATCTCTCAGTGGCTCACCTTGGGGCGTTCATCCCCAAAGTAATAATTGGAGCGTGGACGGGGGTGAAGGGCAGCTCCTGAAGATGTTCTCCTTCCTCCTGACCTGGACGTGACTCGTCCTCTTCCCGCTGAAGGTCCATCTCCAGGTGGGTGATGCTGCTGACAGCCGAGCATGCCTGGAGGTACGGTATTGCAAGATTTTAGGTCAATGAAATGATTCCCCCCGCCCTTATGAGCATCATACAAACACTTTTGTCAAATTACCAACAAATTACACAGGAGTAGTTGTAAAACCATAATGAACATACAGTATAAACTGGTTGCGCTACAGACAATTTGCAGGCAGAACGGATTTTTTATAAAGTACTGAATTAACTCTGCATACAGTCAGTTACAGCTGGAGAGAAAGCAATTGTGAAATAAAATTGTTTCATGGAGGTTTGGATTGAAGAAGGGCACGCAAATATTGTGATGGGATTGCCAAAACTGAAATCAAGCACTTGCAAATTGGAGCTACTCTAAATGTCATTTTTAGAGTGAATATTTGAAGTCTTGGGAGGGGGAAAAAGTATTAGCGCCAAATAATTTTAGACAAAATTACTTACATTAATCAGTAGGACTTTCCCAAATGTAATGCCCAAATATTAGCTTGTAATAAACAGCTGTTACTGAAGGCTTTGTTTAAAAGGGGGAAAAAACACACTAAAGAAGCATAAAAAAGTGGTGTTCTAAATTGTTTTAGACTAAAGCCTAAAAGAATCTAACAGAGCTCTTCTGAATGTCTTTTCAGAGCATCTCTTGCAGCTGAAAACAAATGGCTGTGTGTTTAGGCCCTCCAAAAGATTATCCAGGGATTGGTTATCAATTATTTAATATAGTAGTAGTCTAATTAATGACAGCGAAAAGAATTAGATCATGATGATCACCTGTGAAAGTGATAGATGGCAGGTATTAGCATTTGTTTTCAGTGTGATAAATAACTACACTATGGAAGTCAGGTTATTTCGCACCTCAGACAGAGACAATGAATACACATGGGAGAACAATGCCCAAGAGGGTGAGAGGGGGTTGAATGAAGTGTAGTGTAAATATCATGCTGTGTATGAGGAAGTGCCTTGAAGCTTGTGAAGGTGACTTGGGTTACAGAGAGGAGTGCTTACTGTAACCAGTCAGTCTGTTCTGTGCTTGTGAGATGTGAGAGTGTAATAAATCGTCTGACATGAAGCTACCTCTTCATTTACACACTCCACACTGGTGACCCAAGACGTATTATGGAACACGAGGCGAGAACCCCGGAGCCGGCCCGGTCGGGAAGCCCCAGAAACGCAGCAGCCATTCCACAGACAGCCAGGACTGGAACCTCCAGCAACGCGTGTGCAGTTTCAGTCAAGCTACCAGATTTCTGGCAGCACAACCCGCGCTCTTGGTTTCACCACACTGAGGCCCAGTTTGCCCTCCGGGGAGTAACGGCAGACGACACCAAGTTCTACCATGTGGTACAGCGCTGGACTCCTGCACAGCCCAGCAGGTAGCGAGCCTGCTCGATCAGCCACCAGCCAGCAACAAATATGAGGCGCTCACCCGGCGCTACACGCTCTCAGAATGTGAGAGAGCGGAGAGGCTCCTGGCGCAGACTGAGTTAGGAGATGGTTCGGCCGTAGACCTGATGGAGAAGATGCTGGCGTTAATGGGCACGGACGACGGGCACTTTCTGTTCGCCCACCTTTTCCTCCGGAACCTTCCAACAGTGGCGAGAGCGGTTCTGGCCAATTCGCAGTTGCTGGCTGCGCGTGACTACTGTGCGCTAGCCCAGGAGGCTGACTGGATCATCCTCACCATCAGGGCGATCACAGTCAATGCGGCAGCAGCGGAGCCCAGCAAGACGACCAGAGGAGGGGAGGAGCCACCGACAGCAGCAGCAGCGGGGGCCAAGGAGCGCCAGAGAGACACGCTCTGTTTCTATCACCGCCGCTTCGGAGAGAACGCACACAGATGTGCGCCACCGTGCCAATTCAAACGCTTGGGAAAACGCCGAGGCCGGCGGTCGGTAGCAGCTGCAACCCTCGGTGAAGAGAACAAGCTGTTCTACTTGACGGACGCGCGCTCGGGGAGGCGTTTCCTCGTGGACACCGGAGCCCAGAAGAGCTTCATCCTGCTGACCTACGCCGACCGGCTGGCAGGACCTAGCGGCCCCATGATGTTGGCAGCAAACAGCTCAGAAATTAAAACCTTTGGTGAGAGGACACTGATCTTATCTCTACACGGCCGTACATACGAGTGGACTTTTGTCATAGCAGCACTGAATTACCATATCCTGGGGGCTGATTTTCTGTGTGCACATGGTTTACTGGTTGGTGTTGCTAACAGGCGCCTGGTTAATGCACTGTCCTTTGACTCTCTCCCCTGTACAGCTCGAGCGACCCAGCCAACAGCACAAGCCAACGTCACAGCTCCAGGCGGTAAGTTCCATGCACTGCTAACTCAGTTCCCAGCACTCACAGTCCCGACGTTTTCGGCGGCCATCGCTAAACACGGGGTGGAGCACTTTATCACCATCACCAGGCTGCCCGTTTTTGCAAGACCTCGGCGCTTGGACGCAGCTGAACTGGCCATAGCGTGCGAGGAGTTCGCCAACCTGGAAAGGTTGGGCATCATCAGGCGTTCGAACAGCCCATGGGCATCCCCGCTACACATGGTCCCTAAGTCTGAGGGATCGTGGCAGCCGTGCGGTGATTTCCGCAGGTTGAACAATGCCACAGCACACGACCGTTACCCGATTCCCCACATACAGGATTTTTCCGTCCACCTCGCCAGAGCACGCACTTTTTCCAAAATAGACCTGGTCCGCGGTTACCATCAAGTCCCAGTGTGTGCTGAGGACGTACCCAAAACAGCGGTAATAACTCCGTTCGGTTTATTCGAGTTCCTGCGCATGCCATTCGGGTTAAAAGGAGCGGCTCAGACGTTCCAGCGCATGGTGGATGCAGCGCTGCGCGATCTCCCGTTCGTGTTCGTCTACCTGGACGATATCCTGGTAGCCAGTGCGTCCGAAGACGAACACGAAACCCACCTCAGGACGGTTTTCCGGAGGTTGGAGGAGCACGGGTTAATAATCAACCCGGCGAAATGCTAGTTCGGCGTGACAGAGATTGATTTTTTGGGGCACCGCGTCTCTCCAGAAGGAGCGATCCCACTGCCTGACAAAGTGCGCGCCGTGGCGGATTTTCCCCGGCCTCAGACGGTCAGGGCACTGCGGGAATTTTGGGGGATGGTGAACCTTTATAACCGTTTCCTTCCCCGCGCGGCGCAGCTCATGCAACCATTGCACGCCGCGCTCAAGAGAAAGAAACCCGCAGATAGGGTCGAATGGAGCCCGGAGCGAGAGCGGGCGTTCTCGGAGGTTAAAGCAGCCCTGGCAAACGCCGCACTGCTGGCGCATCCGGACCTGGCGGCCCGGATAGCGCTCACCACTGATGCTTCAGACGTGGCCATAGGGGCTGTCGTAGAGCAGCGCGTCGCCGGGGCTTGGCGGCCGCTCGCTTTTTTCAGCAGAACTTTGCGCGACAGCAAACGTAAATACAGCACGTTCGACAGGGAGTTGCTGGCTCTCCACCTGGCCATACGCCACTTCCAGTTCTGGCTGGAAGGGCGCAGCTTCACCGCGTTCGTGTATCACAAGCCACTAACGTTCGCGATGGCCAAGGTTTCAGAACTGTGGTCGGGCCGGCAGCAGAGACAGCTGGCCGCGATCTCAGAGTTTACTACCGATATTCAGCATGTGTCGGGTAAACTGAATGTGGTGGCGGACTGCCTCTCGCGAGCCGTGGTAGCCCCGGTCTATGTGGGGACAGATTACGCAGCCATGGCCGCGGAGCAGATTAGCGATGCAGACATGCGCGCGCTCCAGTCTGGACCAACAGGGTTAAGGCTGGAGAGCAGGGTGCTGCAAGCCGGTATGCCCCCCCCCCTAATCTGCGATGTCTCCACGGGACGCCCGCGTCCGGTGGTCCTAGTCGCGTGGCGCTGCCACGTGTTTTGAGTCGGTTCACACTCTGGCACACCCAGGAGTGCGCGCGTCGGTCAAAATGGTGGGAGAGAAGTTTGTGTGGCCGAGCCTACACAAGCAAGTAAAAGAGTGGGCTGCAGCCTGCGTGGCGTGCCAACGAGCCAAGGTACACAGACACACGAAGGCTCCCTTGGAGCCGTTTCGGGTACCGGCTAAGAGGTTCGACCATGTTCACGTGGACCTCGTGGGCCCCCTCCCGCCATCACAGGGGTGCACGCACCTCCTGACAGTGGTGGACCGCACCACGCACTGGCCAGAAGCAGTCCCACTGGCGGCAACCACGTCCGCAGACATAGCACGCGCTTTTTTAACAGCATGGGTGGCGCATTTTGGAGTCCCGTCGGACATTACGTCCGACAGGGGCCCTCAATTTGTTTCCGAACTCTGGTCCGTGATGGCCCGCAGCCTGGGTGTTACAATTCATCGCACAACCGCATACAACCCACAGGCCAATGGTTTATGCGAGCGTTTTCATAGATCACTGAAAGCAGCACTCAGGGCTTCACTGACGGATGCAAATTGGGTGGACAGGTTGCCGTGGGTTTTACTGGGGTTGCGCTCCGCGCCAAAAGAGGATCTGGAAGCTTCCCCGGCAGAGCTGGTTTTTGCGCAGCCCCTACGACTGCCCGGGGAATTTCTGCCAGATAATCCCGCGCCGGACAGCTGCCCGTCTCAGCTTTTGCAGAGTAGCGCAAACACAGGCACGCTGCCGGGCCCGGCCCACCACTGTTTTCCGTGTGTTTTCGTGCCTAAAACTTTGAAGAACGCGGAGTTCGTGTTCGTCAGACACGACGCCCACCGCCCTCCATTGCGCCCACCCTATGATGGACCGTTCAGAGTGTTGGAAACCGGGGATAAGCATTTTGTGCTAGACTTGGGGGGTAGATGGGAGAAAATAGGCATAGACAGACTCAAACCCGCCTTTGTAGTGACAGATGAGCAAGTGGTGTTGGCGAGGGCCCCTCGACGTGGAAGACCCCCACGGAGAACTCCCCAGGGGAACGATTCATCAGAGCAGCCACACGGACAGAGCGAACCCCCACCACCACCACCACCACCACCACGGCTCACCCGCAGTTGGACACACTCCCAGCAGCCCCCCACCGGCACAGCAGCGCCACGGAGGCAGTAAACCCCAGTTACAGCAGATATGGGAGGAGACTGAAGCCAAAACAGCATGTGGACTGATGTTCTATTGATCTATCTAAGATGCTGGGGGGGCGGTATGGAAGTCAAGTTATTTCGCACCTCAGACAGAGACAATGAATACACATGGGAGAACAATGCCCAAGAGGGTGAGAGGGGGTTGAATGAAGTGTAGTGTAAATATCATGCTGTGTATGAGGAAGTGCCTTGAAGCTTGTGAAGGTGACTTGGGTTATAGAGAGGAGTGCTGTCTGTTCTGTGCTTGTGAGATGTGAGAGTGTAATAAATCGTCTGACATGAAGCTTCCTCTTCATTTACACACTTCACAAAACGACTAATGAAAATCTGAAAAGATGAATACTGGAATAGTAGAAACGCAGAGTTTCAGCTGTCGCTGATCCCAAAGGACATAAAGAACTTACAGCGGGCAGGTCTGGTTGGTTCTTTGATCTTCATTTATTCTAAAGGTTCAGCTGCTGTATAAGTTACAAGGGGCTAAACAGCCTTGTCTAACAGTAGGCAAACCAACACACCAGACCTTAAGAGATGCCATTATCTGGCCTGCACGTATCTGACCCAACAGTTATTGCACTTCTTCTTCTTCTTTTAGATTTGAGTGGCGGTTGTCAGTCAACTCACAGGTGCATTACTTAATTATATAAGAAAAAAAATCAACACTGGATATTTACATTGAGGCAAAAAAGTATTTAGTCAGCCACCAATTGTGCAAGTTCTCCCACTTAAAAGATGAGAGAGGTCTCCAATTTTCATCATAGGTATACCTCCAACTATGAGAGACAAAATGAGAAAAAAAAATCCAGAAAATCACATTGAAGGATTTTTAATGAATTAATTGGTAAATTCCTCAGTAAAATAAGTATTTGGTCACCTACAAACAAGCAAGATTTCTGGCTCTCACAGACCTGTAACTTCTTCTTTAAGAGGCTCCTCTGTCCTCCACTCATTACCTGTATTAATGGCACCTGTTTGAACTCGTTATCAGTATAAAAGACACCTGTCCACAACCTCAAACAGTCAGACTCCAAACTCCACTATGGCCAAGACCAAAGAGCTGTCAAAGGACACCAGAAACAAAATTGTAGACCTGCACCAGGCTGGGAAGACTGAATCTGCAATAGGTAAGCAGCTTGGTGTGAAGAAATCAACTGTGGGAGCAATTATTAGAAAATGGAAGACATACAAGACCACTGACAATCTCCCTCGATCTGGGGCTCCACGCAAGATCTCAACCCGTGGGGTCAAAATGATCACAAGAACGGTGAGCAAAAATCCCAGAACCACACGGGGGGACCTAGTGAATGACCTGCAGAGAGCTGGGACCAAAGTAACAAAGGCTACCATCAGTAACACACTATGCCGCCAGGGACTCAAATCCTGCAGTGCCAGACGTGTTCCCCTGCTTAAGCCAGTAAATGTCCAGGCCCGTCTGAAGTTTGCTAGAGAGCATTTGGATGATCCAGAAGAGGATTGGGAGAATGTCATATGGTCAGATGAAACCAAAATAGAACTTTTTGGTAAAAACTCAACTTGTCGTGTTTGGAGGAGAAAGAATGCTGAGTTGCATCCAAAGAACACCATACCTACTGTGAAGCATGGGGGTGGAAACATCATGCTTTGAGGCTGTTTTTCTGCAAAGGGACCAGGACGACTGATGCGTGTAAAGGAAAGAATGAATGGGGCCATGTATCGTAAGATTTTGAGTGAAAACCTCCTTCCATCAGCAAGGGCATTGAAGATGAAACGTGGCTGGGTCTTTCAGCATGACAATGATCCCAAACACACCGCCCGGGCAATGAAGGAGTGGCTTCGTAAGAAGCATTTCAAGGTCCTGGAGTGGCCTAGCCAGTCTCCAGATCTCAACCCCATAGAAAATCTTTGGAGGGAGTTGAAAGTCCGTGTTGCCCAGCGACAGCCCCAAAACATCACTGCTCTAGAGGAGATCTGCATGGAGGAATGGGCCAAAATACCAGCAACAGTGTGTGAAAACCTTGTGAAGACTTACAGAAAACGTTTGACCTCTGTCATTGCCAACAAAGGGTATATAACAAAGTACAGTGGTACCTCTACTTACGAACGTCTCTACATACGGAATTTTCAGGTTACGAGACGCCTCAACGGGAAAATATTGCCTCTAGTTACGAACGAAATTTCAGGATACGAAAGGCAAAACAGTACGCGCTCCTCGCAGCTTCCGTAGTTTACCGAACGTAAACATACCTGTAGCTGCTCTGCCATTGGCTATCGCCTAGCATCTTCCTGGTATCCCATTGGCCACGAAGTTTTTTTTTTTTCCCAAAACTTTATGGGTTTGGTTGATCTCGCCAAAGAATATGGCCGTAATACATCAACGATCAGCACGGTATTAAAACAAAACGAAGCACTTACAAGCCGACAAAAGCAAACGTCCTTGGATCAGAACATGAACCAAAGAAGGCAAACGGTGACGACGTCGACGACGATAGCAGTTAAAGGGTAAATGAACATAATTTTTATTATTCTTTCTCTTTTATTATTCTCTTTTATTATTCTTTCTCTCATTTTAAACTCTCATTTTATGTTTATTGTGCAGTAATCTAATTGTAACATGTATTTGTTACATGTTTTGATGCGTTTTTACGATTTATAAAAAATTTATGCCCGAATTTTGGGGGCTTGGAACGGATTACGGCATTTACATGTAAAACGCGCCTCTACTTACGAATTTTTCACGTTACGAGAATTCTTCCGGAACGAATTAAATTCGTAAGTAGAGGTACCACTGTATTGAGATAAACTTTTGTTATTTACCAAATACTTATTTTCCACCATAATTTGCAAATAAATTCTTTAAAAATCAGACAATGTGATTTTCTGTTTGTTTTTTTTTTCTCATTTTGTCTCTCATAGTTGAGGTATACCTATGATGAAAATTGGAGACCTCTGTCATCTTTTAAGTGGGAGAACTTGCACAATTGCTGGCTGACTAAATACTTTTTTACCCCACTGTAGGTTGCAACTGGTTCATTCTGGGCCATACACAGCCATAGAAATGGGGTCAATGATTCAGTTCTAGACTTTTCGCTTCCCTGACAACTGGACAATACTACTTTTCACTTTAAGTCTTTACCCAAATTAAAAGACCAAAATCTTTTCCACATGGGTTAAGGTTAGTTAAAGATATTGTTGTCTATATGATCAGCAATTGAGTATTGCTACTGCATTTATCAGTGTTGTAAGCAACTGCCCCTCTGAGTCAATCCCCTCCAACGAATATATCCCCCAGGGCTATTCCCTTCGAGAACCACTAAGGGGGTTTTCACCTCAACGTCCGCACCAAGGTTCATATTTTTGTTACATTGTATACATTTGGTCTGGTTAGGTTTGATGTCACACATAAGGCACCTACTGTACATCTTGTTGTCATGACAACATTTGTGTTGTTAGCACAGACCGGTAGTTAGCAAACATCCTACTCACCCTCCCAAGTGTTTTCTGCAGCTCTGGGCACATCAGGAATGGGAAAACTCCATCATATTAGTCGGTGAACTAGTTTAGTGGGGCGAGAATATTATCCAGGTCTTCAATAAAAAGGACATTTGTCCTTCTCATCAGCCGCGATGATTTTAAGGTGGCATTGTTCGTCCTTTTTTTTTTTTTTTTCAAAAAAACTCTTGTTGCATCTTTTCTGAAAATATCTGGCAAGTTTCTGTAATTTTTTTTCCAAGACCCCCCGCTGTAGCTTCCACTACTTACAGTAGCTGTGTGGCCTAGGGTCAGAGAAACGGAGATAGGCGCCGCCCATATACACCAACCTGGTGTGAAGGGAATTAACTAACTAACTAACTAACTAACTAACTAACTAACTAACTAACTAACCTTTTATGCCACTAACAGACATATTTCCTGTCTCCAAGTGCTTCCACAGCTCATTTTCCTGCTTATTGGCTGCCCTAACTTCCTGTTTTTGGTCAGAAAGTCCAAAACTTTCTGAAAATTTCTTTCACACTCTAAACAAACGGGACCAGGATTCAATTTGATCCAGAGTGAGACCACCTCTTTTTGCCAGACCAAATTTTGGTTCTTTGGTCCAAACTGTGATTCAGGGGAGTTTTCACACTTAAAATTTTGGTCCGAACCAAACTGAAAAGTCCGAAAGTCTGGACCAAATATGTTAGGGGTGAAAAGTTAAGTGTGTTATCTAATCCTTCACTCTCATCTCAATCCAAATGACTAATGTAATTTCATCTTTAGTGTATTCTTGATACAGAGAGGTGAAAACAGAAAAAAATATTTTAACTATGAGCAATACCCCACAAAAGGTCCACGAAAGACCTGTTGAAGATTCCATCTATTATTTGGAACCTTCTTGATAACACCACATGCTGTGGTCCTTTTGGTTGGTTGCATCCATTTACTCCCACAATACCAACATAGCAAACAATATAATGTTCCCTATCTCTAAAATAAATAGTATAAAAGAGTAATGGAAGAACAAGTCACAAATCAGAATATAAACCAAAAAGCTGTATCTGCATGCGTCTGAGGGCATCTTTGTGTGGCCCAGATGCGAAAACCCAGAGAGCAACTGCCTGGGAGGGTGGATCAAGATTTTGCTCAATATTAAGGCCTGCAAAATTGTGCAGAAACAGTATTTTTGACATTTATTTTTTGTTTTTACTTTATTTTTCACGTGACATAAGAAGTTTCACTGATTTCTTCTTTGTTGAACATTTTAATTGGCTGTGTTCCAGTGTTGCTCAAATTTATCTGCAAAGACCTTTCCAGTATCACAGCAACTTTGTGGAAAAAAAAAAAAACCTCTTACAAATACATGCACTTGAAGTGAACAGCAGTCACAAAAACTGTGAAGGGAGCAAATGCTCTTTCTCCAGCTATCAAAGGAAAAGTGTAAAGAGATGAATCAGAGCAGGGAGTCTAACCTTTTCAATGAGAAGAATAAGCAATATATTATATATTCTCTGCATGCAACTGACAGGCGTGATCTGCTTCTAATTTCATCTGACATGAAAATAAGACTATATATGCAGAAGATGCACTGGGGAAAAAGGCATCACAGTAAACGGTACTGAATAATCTGAGTGATTGCATCACATATATTCTCTAAAACAGATTCTGAACAGGAAAATATAGAATCTGTAGACAAGTGCAAAGATTTTACTGTGGTGAGAGGTTCCAAGTGTTACTGACCAATCACACTTGTTAAAGTTTTTGTTGTATGCATACAGATGGTCTGTACAAGTGGGACTATTGTGGAAGAAGGGAAACAGACGAGGCAGCGAGCTAGACGACACAAACTTTATTTCTCTTCCAACATCAAGTACAGTACAACTCTATCTGGGTCTCTGTAAGCCTTCCTTTTACAACATTTAATTCCGTGCTATGAGACTGAGAGAGCCAAACAACAATACAATCAGTGGAACAAAGATGTGTGGCACATTAACATCACATAACGCCAGTCCCGATTCTCACACCCTCTCTTCCTCCAGCGGCTCTGGCGCCTCCTGAACTCCCCGGGGGGTGGACAGTCCTTTCTGTTCCGTCTGAGACCCCCACCCCCCGGTATCACTTCCTCCTTTAGTCCATTGTCCCCCCCCCCCCCCCCGCCTCCCGACTCTGGGTGGAGAATCCCCCACAAAGTGCCACCACACAGTTCCCCCCCGAACACCCAACCCCCCCGTAATTTGGGCTTGAGCCGGCGCCCATAGCAGCTGTAGCAGGGGGTCGCTGATCCGGTTGAAACACCCTGCTGGCGAGGTGTACAGGAGGGCACGTCAGTCTGTGGAGGGAAAAAGGGCAGGGGGGGGACATGTTAGCTTTGCAAGCGCAGATCTCTACCGAGGGAACACCAACTTGCGGAGCCATCAACGGTGAGCGTCCGCACCGGGGACCTTGGGTCAACACCACCTGCTCGTCTGCCAACACAAAAGCGGGCTTCAGCCTGTTGATTCAGACAGTCTCTCCCCCCCCCCCCAAGTCTAACCCAAAATGCTTTGCCCCAGGTTCCAGCACCCTGAACGGTCCGTCATACAGTGGGCGCAGTGGGGTCCGGTGCGCAAATCATGCCTGACAAAAACAAAACTGGCGTTCTGTAAGCTTTTTGGGATGAAGGTGCGGGGAAAACAATGATGGCCTGGGCCCAGCACGTTAAAAGGCTCCGTAATGTGCAAAAATTGCACAGGCAGATCAGCACCGGGCACGGGGTTTTCCGGTAAAAACTCCCCGGGGATCCGCAGCGGCTCAGAAAAAACGAGTTCTGCCGGGGAGGCTGCCAGATCCTCCTTAGGCACGGAGCACAACCCTAAAAGAACCCAGGGAAGGCGGTCAACCCAATTTGCATCCGTGAGCGAATCTCTGAGCACTGCCTTACATGACCTATGAAAACGCTCGCATAACCCATTAGCCTGGGGGATGTATGCGGTAGTGCAGTGAATTTTGACCCCCAGGCTCCCGGCCATCGTGGCCCAGAGTTCCGAACGAATTGCGGACCCCTGTCGGAAGTGATGTCCGACAGGGATTCGAACCGTGCAATCCAAGCCACCCAAAAAGCGCGAGCCACTTCCGTGGACGTGGTGGAAGCCAGCGGGACCACTTCAGGCCAGCACGTGGTACGGTCCATAATTGTCAAAAGGTGTGTGAAACCTTGCGACGGCGGCAGGGGTCCCACCAAATCCATGTGGACGTGGTCAAACCTCCTGGCAGGGATTTGGAATGGCATGAGGGGGCCTCTGGTGTGTTTGTGCACTTTGGCCCACTGGCACGCGATGCACACTGCAGCCCACTCTTTCACGTCCTTGCGCAAGGGCGGCCAGACAAATTTCGCCCCCACCAGTTTAACTTAAGTGCGCATGCCTGGATGCGAAAGGGAGTGGACTGACTCAAAAATGCGGCGGTGCCAAGAGCTCAGAACGACCGGGCATGGGTGACCAGTAGAGACATCGCAGAGCAAGGGAGGGCACCCTTCTTGCACCACCCTGCTCTCCAGCTTTAACCCAGTAGGCGCAAACTGGAGTGCGCAAATGTCTGCGTCCCCGGCTTGCTCCGTGGCCATAGCAGGGAAATCTATTTCCATGTAGACCGGGGAGACTAATGCGCGCGACAGGCAATCGGCCACAATGTTGAGCTTACCAGCAACGTGTTGAGTGTTGGTCGTAAACTCCGAGATCACGGCCAAATGCCGTTGCTGTCGGGCTGACCATGGTTCCGAGACCTTGGACATCGCATAAGTAAGCGGCTTATGGTCTGGACACCAGAGCAATGAGAGGCGCGGACTGTGGTACTGATCATGTTATGCTGAGATCTAGATTAAGGATTTGGAGACGAAAACAGCACTGCAGGACGGGTGCCAAGCCCCCACAGAAGCTAAACACTAGTGCACTGAAAGGCCAAAAGAAGCAGGAAGAACTTACACAGGAAGTGGATGAAAACTTGAAAGACTGGGACAGCAACAACTCAGAGAATGACATAGAAGAGAAATGGGCAACACTGAAGGATACGGTGTATCAGACTGTGAGTGATGTATTAGGCTACTCTGAGAGGAAACATCAAGATTGGTTTGATGAGCATGATGAACACCTGAAGAAACTACTAGAAGTGAGGAATACAGCTAGGCAGGAAAACCTACAGTGTAACATAAGGTCGAAGAAGAAAAATACTCAAAGGCTCACAGTGAGCTACAGAAGTACACCAGAGAGATGAAGTCCAACTGGTGGGATGAAAAAGTGGAGGAACTTCAAACTGCAGCAGACAGGAAGGACATGAAAACATTCTTCACAGGTTTGAGAGAAATCTACGGCCCTAAACCAAGAGGATTGATCCAACTAAAGGCTATGGATGGTGAAACGGTTTTGCAGGAGAAAGACAAGATCCTGGACAGATTTGCAAACCACTTTGACCAACTACTAAACAACCCTGGAGATCTCACTGAAGAGGCTAAAGAAGCTCTAGTACAGTGACTAGTTGTATCAAGTCTGGATGAACCACCAAATTTTCATGAACTAATGGCAGCTATCAGGACAACACAGGATGGTAAAGCTCCAGGAAGGGATGGAATTCCAGCAGAAGTGTGGAAATTTGGTGGTGTTCAGCGTGACCAACTGCCTGCACAAGCTCATCCAAGAGATATGGGATGCCCAGAAAGTACCTCAAGACTGGAAGGATGCAAGTATTGTGCCTTTGTTCAAGAAAGGTGACAGGAAAGATTGTGGAAATTACTGAGGTATATTACTGCTAGCCACTGTTGGTAAGATTCTCTCACGTGTACTACTTAACAGACTCAGTGAACACGTCGCAGAATGTACTACCGGAAACCCAGTGTGGCTTTAGAAGTGGAAGAAGCACAATGGACATGATTTTCTGCTTGAAACAGGTTCAAGAAAAGTGTATCGAACAGAACATGCCGCTTTATGTAGTCTTCATAGACTTCAGTAAAGCCTTCAATACTGTTTCGCGACAAGGACTTTGGCAGGTACTCAAGAAATATGGTTGTACAGAGAAGTTTGTCAGCCTGATCGAGGCACTCCATACAGGTATGCAAGCAAACGTGGCAATGAGTGGTTCAGTATCTAAAGACTTTTCAGTAAGCAACGGGGTGAAACAAGGGTGTGTGCTGGCATCTACACTCTTCTCGCTCTATCTGGCAGCCATGCTTGAGGTGGCCTTCAAAGACACTTCAGAAAGAGTATACATTCAAACAAGGAAAGAAGCAGACTTGTTCAATGTGGCACAGTTTAAAGCCAAGAGTAAGACATCGATAAAGGTAGTAAGAGAAATGCTCTTTGCCGACGACAGTGCTCTAGTTGCACACAGCGTGGAAGATATGCAATCTTTAGTGGAGAAATTTGCAAGAGCAGCTAGCCAATTCAGCCTCCAAATCAACATCAAGAAGACAGAGTGCCTTTATCAACCACCAAAGTTCCAGTTATCAACATCACTACCAGAAGAGATCAGCATTGGTACAGAGCCACTAGCCAAGTGCAAGACTTTCAAGTACCTAGGGAGTAGGGGTGGGTTCAACAGATCGATAAAATGATATGGATTGATCCACGTTTGACTGAGCCGATATCAATCCACAAAATCCGGGGATGGATGTTTTAATATATTTAATATATTTTAATATAATATTTTTACGTCTGTGAACGTCTGCTGAGTCTAATCGAGTCGAAACTGGGTCAGTGAGCCAGGAACCACGGCCAAGAACCATAAACAGCCGATGCGCTAACGGTGATAACAGCTACAAAGCTAACGGATATGCTAGTTCTTCTTCTGTGGTGTTAAAACGGTTCTCATCCGGCAAGAGTTCCCTGCGGTGCGTGCACACGTCTTTACTTTTGTGTTTAAAGACAAAAGTAAAGACGTTAGCAGAGTTATTAACGTGTGTGTCTCTTAATTTATCAACAAAAGTCACCGTAAAGACTGTCTTCAACAGCTTCTGAATATTTTTCATAAAGCGGGGATAAACGGATTTTTACTACGTGCAGCGCTGTGTTGGAATATAAAGTTGACGACTGATAAACGGAAAATGCATGGAGACTGGCTGAAACCCGTGAAGCAGAGGGAGACTTGGAGCTGTTGAGATTGTAAGTGTAATATCATTTGTTTGTTTTAATATTTGTGTCGTCAATTAATAATTTATCCGGCATGATGGTGGTTTCTTTTACAAACTATGGACACAGAGAGAACTGTTGGTTAAGCGCTGTGAATAAATGCAGAATAAAGGTATATTTTATGAGATTATGGATTTCTACCACTTAGGTAAGAGATGTGAAGAGAATAAATCAGAATAAAATTAAGATGGTAGAATTAATAAAGGCTGCAGTACAACAAGCTATTTTTACTCAGTAGAACTAAACTGAAATGAACAAATCTTCCCAGGAAATGAATTGAAACCCTTTTCAAACATTGAAAGTTAATTTGTAGTTAAAATATAAACAACAAAAAATAAAAAAAACTAAATTATTAAACCCTACTGTGGTGTGGGGATCTAAAAACATGATTGTTAATTTTACAGTGAAATCTATTCTTTTCATCTGCCTTCAGATGTGTGAAGACCGGAAGGTCCATCCTGCACTGAGCCCTTCTGAAGGTCAGAGGTCGTCAGTGGAGGACCATCCCTGCTTCATGTGGATTTCAGCACAGAAGAAGACCTCAACTTTGTAAGGGTCTTAGTTTTCAAGTTCAAGGATTCAAGAAGGTGCTGCCATCATTTTCTCCAGACTAACACGCATTCAATTCAATTTAGTTGTTGTAATGACAAATTCTTTTATTTCTTTTTTTTTTAATTCTCAGCAAGAATACAGTGTTGCTCATTTTTTTGACAATTTTACTGAGCATTTAATTCTAAATAAATCACTGTTTAACCCCTTGCACTCCGGGCAATTTTCCTAAAAATGCCAAAAAAAATGTGCCCAAAGTAAATTCAAAGCTGTTATTCAACCCTTTGCAGCATCTTCATGGGGTTGGTCTCATTTGAAAGAAAACACTTTGAATTTTTTGGCAAAAAAAAACATGATCTCTCTACGTGCTCCGGCCACTGAGTTACAGTCATCTAAACATACTGAACTTGAAGAAAATAAATTTGGACACAGTGTTTTTTTGGATACAAATGCTTGCAAATAACACACAGCTGTCCGATCCGGCTGGAAAATGCAACAGAAATGTAGAACCAAGTGTTATCAAGCTGAGATCCAAATTTGGTAACAATACCACAAAAAATGAATATTTTACACAGCTTTGTTCTCAGGCTGTTCCCAGGCGTTTTGGAACTGTGCCAAATGGCACAGTTTGGAAAAAATGTCTGTAACTTTTGAATAATTCAATGTAGAATCTTCATTTTGGGCTCTAATGAAAGGTCACATTCAGGGCTGTGTCTGTGTCTGTGTGTGTGTGGGGGGGGTTGTCCCCCCCCCGCAACAAAGGACGGAGTTCGGCCCTCGCTACATGACGGATTACACTCCTTGCATGTTTCCACAGCAACGCTGTCACAGCGGCTCCCCCCCCCTCGCTACTGTGTGTGTGTGTGTGGGGGGGGGGGGGTTGTCCACCCCCCTCGCTACAGAAGACGGCCATCACTACATGATGGAATAGACTCAAATGCTTCCCCCCACGGACCGGGGGCGTTCGGACCGTGAACGCCCCCCCCCTCCTCTTCTGCAGCGGGGGGGGGGGGGGGGGGGGGGCGTTCACGGTCCGAACACGGCAAATGAACCGTTTATCGCGGCACATGAACTTCGTGCGCCGTACAGTTATAATTTACCGATCGGTCAAAAGTCATTTTTGGATTACAGTTTTCAGGGAGAAATAATAATTTAGCTTATAACACCTTACCTCTTCACAGCAGCAGAGTCCTGGCGAACTTCTCTTCCCCATTGTCAGACGAACGCGACGCTGGTCCGCTCGTGGATCCCGAACAAAACATAATTCCATTATTGCAGTTTTGGTGAATGATTTACGACCTTTGTCGTCGGCCTCCGTCGGTCTATGATGACGGAAGAGAATCCTAATCCTATTCTGCTGGAATGAGTGCAGGTCCCACTTGTGGGTGTTCTCCATGCTGCTGGGTGAGCCTGGGTCTGTAGCAGATTCGTCCAGCGTCCTTTGTTTTCATCTGCTGCAACAGTAAATCTCTCTTCACCCAGCCCGAATTTCTGTGCTTCAATTGGCTCCTGCATTCACAGTAGGCGGGTCCTCCTTCCTAGGTTTTCATTCATTGGCTCTTCATGGTTTCAGAAACCCAATTCAAGGCTCTTATTAGTCGAATGAGAGGTCAATCAGATGAACTAATCTGTTCGCGGCTGTCTGCAGCTTTTTTTTTTTCAGCGGCGCTTGGAGGCCAGCACCATCTCCATCTGCACCATCATCAGTATATTATGCATCATGCGTCCGAGCACGCACGAGTGCGCTCTCGTGCGCCCTCGTGCGCCCTAGGACGCAGAGACTTGCCCGCCCGCGGAACAACGGAGCGCAAGTGGTTAACAGGAATTTTTTGGCAACCCTGTGCTTTTCTGGTGGTGTTACATAGAATAGCATCACTGTAAACTATGGAAAAAGCAGCTGCTTTAAAATTTGTACTTCCTCACACAACTTTGAGTGCAAAAAACTTCTAAAAGTGCCATAACTTTTTGGAAAAGCTCCCACAAATTCAGGCTTTTTGGGCCACAACAATCACAAAAAAAGCTGACAAAATCCTGGAGGGACCGAAATACAATGAGATTATGTATGCATGGTTCATGCATTGAATTTGTTTACTTACTCTGGGTTGTTAACTTGACAACACACCCTTTGCACTAAATAAAGCACCTGTGAGCATTTTATAAAACGATAAGTTAAATAATAAAAAGTGCATTATTGTAACTGATTTTGGGTCAGTTCTATATGTGACAATTTATGTATTAACAAAGTTAGAGTATTATTGGTACAATTGGCAGCATTAGGTCTCGAAGATTTTTGTTTCATGGGAAGTAAAATGGCTATTAAAATGGTAATTCCCCAGATCGAATCGGGATCGAATCAAATCGAATCGGAATTGAATCGATTCAGAATCTCAACAATCAGAATCAAATCGATTCTGGAAATTAGGGATCGTTCCCAGCCCTACTAGGGAGTACTGTTTCAGAGAATGCTAGGCTGGAGGATGAACTATCTCTCAGAATGGGAAGAGCGAGCGCTGTGTTTGGAAACTTGAGGGAGAGACTGTGGAACAATCGACATGTGTCTATCCGTGTGAAATGCAAAGTGTACAGAGCGACAGTACTGGCTACTCTATTGTACGGTGCTGAAACTTGGACTGTCTACAGAGTGCAGGTGAAGAAACTCCACGCGTACATGATGAGACACTTTCGAGTCATAATGAACATCTCATGGAAAGACAAGATAACCAACATAGAAGTGTTGAAACGAGCTGGTCTACCATCAATGGAGGACATGCTAATACAGATGAACCTGAGATGGCTCGGACATGTTGAAAGGATGGACCATCAGCGTCTCCCTCGGCAGTTACTCTACTCACAGTTATGCGAGGGCAAACGTAATCAGGATAGACCAAGGCTCAGATTTAAAGACACTGTAAAAAGAAACTTGAAGAAGTTGGACATAGACAGGAGTTCCTGGCAGCAGAAGGCTAAGGACAGAGCTGTGTGGAGGAATCTGATCAGACCTACATGAAACAGTCATTGTCTGATCAAAACTGAGGCTGATCAAAAAAGCTAGCTCTGTACTGGGGCGACGCCTCGACCCAGTGAAAGAGATAGGAGAGAGGAGTACGGTGGCTAAGCTGTCATCTCTGCTTGAGTCCGAGTCCCACCCCATCCAGGACATGCAGAATGCACTGAGAAGCTCATTTAGCGGTAGGCTGTGCCAACCTAGGTGTACAACGGGGAGGTTCCGCAGGTCCTTTCTACCTACAGCTGTCACAGACTTTATAACCTAACCAGGGCTGCTCGTAGAGGTTGTACTAAACGTAACAACTTCGCACTATAGAGATTGTCCCCGCCAATACACAACTAGGATAATAACAATCACTGTTGTGGTGACAACGACACTGTTGATTCAAACGCGACACATACTGTCTGGGTACACATTCATATTCTGCAGGGTAATTTAACAAACCATAATGCTGTTTATTCCATCTACAGTGGTGTGAAAAAGTTGTTTGCCCCTTCCTGATTTCTCATTTTTTTGTATGTTTGTCACACTTAAATGTTTCAGATCATCCAACAAATTTAAATATTAGACAAAGATAACACAAGTAAAGACAAAATGCAGTTTTTAAATGAAGGTGTTTATTATTAAGGGTAAAAAAAATCCAAACCTACATAGCCCTGTGTGAAAAAGTGACCCCCCACCACCACCGTTAAAACATACCGTATTTTTTGGACTATAAGGCGCACTTAAAATCCTTTGATTTTCTCAAAAATCGACAGTGCGCTTAATAATCCGGTGCGCTTTATGTATTAATTCTGGTTGTGCTTACTGACCTTGAACCGATTTTATGTGGTACACGGCGCTCCAAAATCTGTCAAAAATGTTTTAGTATGACTTTGGTAAGCTACGAAGCCGAACTGCTTGATGGATTGTCGGAGCATTACGGTAGTCAGGAGCCTCGCGGAGTAATATGTGCTTCAACATAATGGCCTTATGGCTTTTTCCACAAATATCCATCCCTACTGATCTGCCACTCCATGCGCGCCCATCTCACCAATACTGTCAAAACCCAAGTGAAGCAAACTAATTCAGAGCTTGCCATCATTCCAGGTGAATTAACCAAAGAACTCCAACCACTATATTGGTGTCAACAGGTCGTTCAAAGTTAAATTGCTAGCGAGTTACGCCACTATCTGCCAATGGATCATGGATCGAAACTGCTCCTGTTTAGCTGTAATTAATATTCAAAAATGATATTTTTGGGACGAAAGAATTCAAGCGTCCCGGCATTTGTTTGCATTGTTTACTTCTTGGGGCTGCCGCCGGAGAGCGAGCCGTATCGAGTACCGAGCGAGTACCCAGCGAGTATCCTGGCCACTATGGCAATGTAAACAGCCACGGACCAAAAAACGTACATTTGCTCGTGGAACAGGTCATTCACACTCGCAGACAATCGGGCTATACGTGTCTATAATGACTATAGATAGGATTTTCTTTCCATGCACGCAAAAAAAAAAAAAAAAAATTCCCAGATCCGACTACCTCGCGAGGTAATCGATACCCAAAAGCCGATGGTGTATAGAACACGTATATTAGGATTTGTATGTGAAATTTCGGCATCGAAACTGCTCCCGTTTAGCTGTAATTAAATATTCAAAAATGATATTTTTGGGACAAAAGAATTCAAGCGTCCCGGCATATGTTTACTTATCAGGGCCGCCGCTGGACAGCGAGCCGTATCGAGTACCGAGCGAGTACCCAGCGAGTATCCTGGCCAATATGGCGATGAACAGCCACGGACTAAAAACGTTCCGCCTGCTCGTGGAACAGGTCATTCACACTCGCAGACAATCGCGCTATATGTGTCTATAATGACTATAGATAGGATTTTCTTTCCATGCACGCAAAAAAATTTTTTTTCCCGGCTCCGATTACTTCGCTTTAATGCGCCTTATAATCCGGTGCACCTTATGTATGAAAATAGACCATCAAATAGACCGTTCATTGATAGTGCGCCTTATAATCCGGTGCGCCTTATAGTCCCAAAAATACGGTAAATCAACTGTGGTTTATCACATCTTTGGAAAGATGAGTTCAATTTCTCCAGCCACACCCAGGCCTGATTACTGACACATCTGTTCTCAATCAAGAAATCATTTAAATAGGACTTGCCGGACAAAGTGAAGTACACCAAATGATTCTCAAAAGCTAGACATCATACTGTGATCCAAAGAAATTCACAAACAAATGAGAAACAAGGTAATTGAGATCTATCAGTCTGGAAAAGGTTATAAAGCCATTTCTAAAGCTTCTGGACTCCAGCAAACCACAGTGAGAGCCATTATCCACAAATGGCAAAAACCTGGAACAGTGGTGAACCTTCCCAGGAGTGGCTGGCTGATCAAAATTACCCCAAGAGCACAGCAACGACTCATCCAAGAGGTCACAAAAGACCCCACAACAACATTCAAAGAACTGCAGGCCTCACTTGCCTCAGGCTCATCTTAGTTTTGCCAAAAAAACATCTTGAAGATCCCCAAGACTTTTGGTAAAATACTCTGTGGACTGACGAGACAAAAGTTGAACTTTTTGGAAGGTGCATGTCCTATTACATCCAGCATAAAAGTAACACAGCATTTCAGAAAAGGAACATCATACCAACAGTAAAATATGGTGGTGGTAGTGTGATGGTCTGGGACTGTTTTGCTGCTTCAGGACCTGGGAGGCTTGCTGTGGTAAATGGAACCATGAATTCTGCTGTATACCAAAAAATCCTGAAGGAGAATGTCCGGCCATCTGTTTGTGACCTCAAGCTGAAGTGCACTTGGGTTCTGCAGCAGGACAATGATCCAAAACACACCAGCAAGTCCACCTCTGAAAGGCTTAAGAAAAACAAAATGAAGACTGTGGAGTGGCCTAGTCAAAGTCCTGACCTGAATCCAATTGAGATGCTGTGGCATGACCTTAAAAAGGCAGTTCATGCTCGAAAACCCTCTAATGTGGCTGAATTACAACAATTCTGCAAAGATGAGTGGGCCAAAATTCCTCCACAGTGCTGTAAAAGACTCATTGTCAGTTATTGCAAACGCTTGATTGCAATTGTTGCTGCTAAGGGTGGCCCAACCAGTTATTAGGTTTAGGGAGCAACAACTTTTTCACAAAAAAATGAGAAATCAGGAAGGGGGCAAACACTTTTTCACACCACTGTAGCTGCAATGCTTCTGCACTGTGTATATAGCTGTGTACATATGTATATTTATCTACTGCTTTGGCTGACCAGTTCTTATTAACTATTGCTCTGAGTGCTGCTATCCCTTTGCTGCTGTAATCTTGGAATTTCCCCATTGTGGGACTAATAAAAGCTTTTCTTATCCTATTGTATCTTATTCATACAGGGTAGTTCCATTGAGAGGCAACGTCTCTTTTTCAAAGGACACCCTGTTCACACTCACACAGTTACACCAGTAACCTGCCCAGTACAACCACAGACTGACCTGTGGCCACTGAGCAGTTCCACTGGAGCAGCTGGAATTAAGGGCCTTGCTGAAGAGCACCTTCTTAGGCCTCCATCGGTCAGGGTTGACCATGGGTGAAACACCCTAGTTCTGGTTGTCTGCTCGCCTGGAGCAGGGTCGTCTGTGGCTAAATAGACCGATGCGGGAGTGGCAGTCTCTATCGCAAAGGTCACACCTGTATGTTGTCTCTGGTCTGTTGGAGCTGCTGCTTTCCTTCCTGCGTGCTCGTTTTTCTGCAGCAGTGGTCATCATTTTCTCCTTCCCTGATTTTAGGTGTTGCTTCAGGGTCCCTTTCCACTTTGCACGGTCACCTGCTAGGCTCTCCCAGGTCTCTGTGATGATGTTGGTGGCCTTCATGTCTCTCTTGATGACATCTTTGTACCAGAGCTGGGGGCAACTACTGGATCTCCTCCTAGATGCCAGTTCTCCATACAGGATGTCCTTTGGGATGCAACCATTGTCCAGGCGGTGGACATGGCCTAGCCAGCGCAGCCTGCGCTGTCTGAGGAGAGTGAACATGCTGGGAAGTCCCGCGCAATTCAAGACATCTGTGTTGGTTACCCTGTCCTGCCAGGATATGCCCAGTATGTAGCAGATGCTTCGCAGATGGAAGGTGTTGAGTCGCTTCTCCTGTCTGGCATATGTTGTCCATGACTCACTGCCGTACAGCAGTGTCCTGATGACACAGGCATTATACACTGCCATCTTAGTCTTCACCGACAGCTTGGGGTTTGTCCACACTCTGGTTGTGAGGCAAGCGAGTGTTGTAGCTGCCTACCCGATCCTCCTGTCTATTTTTGAGTCAAGGGACAGGTTGTCGGTTATGTTAGAGCCAAGGTAGGTGAAGTGGTGGACGACGTCGAGTTCATAGTCATCAATGGTGATGGCAGGTGGTGATTCAGTGTCTTGTCCAGGACATTGGTCTTTTTCAGGCTAATGGTGAGTCCAAAATCATTGCAGGCCTGTGAGAAGTGGTCCATCAGTGTCTGCAGCTCCTGCTGGGTGTGTGTTGCAATTGCTGCGTCGTCAGCAAACACCATGTCTCTGATGAGCGTTTCGCGAACCTTCGTCTTGGCTCTGAGGGGGGCAAGGTTGAACAGCCTGCCATCTGACCTGGTACGCATATAAATTCCTTCAGTTGCAGTGCCAAAGGCATGCTTTTGACATGTTTCGGGACCCAGGAGACAGACACTGACACGGGCAAATTAGTGAACAATAATCTTTATTAGAGTGAAAGGGTGTGTAGTGCAAGTGTGAGCGCGTGGATAGTATCCTGGTCACTGGAACTGAGCACTCTGGACGGAGACCCGGCAACCCTGGAACATATAAGCACAGACAATTACTTTTGTCCCACGCTAATGACAAGCTATCAGTAGTGAGGCTTACTTGGGAGAAGCACAGGTTACGTCCTGCTGAGAACCAGCGGCCGTGCAACGTGGAGGTGAAGGCGTCCGGGAACGAGCTGGGGCTTCCACCTGTGACTGAGACGAGGACAGGTCTTCCAGTGACTCCGGCTGTGACACCACAGACCGGGGTGATGACAAACCAGCTGATGACAAGACGAGTGATTCCACAGAACATGGTGACGATGATAATCCAGACGATGACAAGGCAAGTGATTCCACAAAGCGTGGTGACCATGACAATCCAGACGATGACGAGGTGAGTGATTCCACAGAGCGTGGTGACCATGACAATCCAGACGATGACGAGGTGAGTCATTCCACAGAGCGTGGTGACCATGACACAACAGATGACGATGACACAAACTCCACCGGTAACGGTGGCCAGTACTCCTGTAACTGATACAGTAACAATTCAGGAATTTGTGAAGCCAGACGTACCGGTAGTCGTGGTGGTAGCAAACCGCTACGTGTGCGAGTTGGCGTAACCCCGTCAGCTGGGGACGCAGGTCCACCGCCAAGGGAGTCCACCTGTGCACAGGGGTAGAGGTTAGGAGTAGAGTAGCAAACAGCTCTCTTACGTGCTTGACTTTGAACTGAAGTCCTTGACAAGGCGAGAGACGTTCTAGACGAGACCAGAGAAGATTCTGACGAGGCAGTTCCTGACGAGACAGCTTGAGACGAGACAGCTTCCGACAAGACAGCTTCTGACAAGACAGCTTCTGACAAGACAGTTTCTGACGAGGCAGTTTTTGACAAGACAATTCTTGACGAGACAGATTCTGACGAGACAAGAGAATACCTTGACGAGGCCAGAGAACGGAGTTCTGGTTCTTTCTCAGACGAGGAGGACAGACGACTCCGTGCCAGGCTGTCAGCAACGCTGGCTTTTAACAGCTGCTGATTAACACCTGTGGATCTATGCGCAGCTGGAGTTAATGATGCCAATGACGGCCCAGAGGTCGCCATGACAGCTTTAGGAGAATGGTGAAGAATATCCCAAAGAGAGTGGGAGCAAGGACGCAGCCTTGTTTGACGCCACTGCAGATGCTGAAGGGGTCAGGGGAACTCCCGTTGAACTGCACAGTCCCCTTCATGTCTGAGTGAAAAGACTTGATCATGGTCTGCAGCTTTGGTGGGCAGCCTATCTTTGGGAGAATCTTGAACAGGCCATCTCTGCTGACGAGGTTGAACACCTTGGTGAGATCTATGAAGGCAACATACAGGGGCATCTGCTGTTCTCTGCACTTCTCCTGGAGCTGGCGGAGGGAGAAGATCATGTCTACCATTGATCTCTTGGCACGAAAGCCACACTGCGACTCTGGGTAGACATGTTCTGCCAGCTTCTGCAGGTGGATCAAAATGACCCGAGCAAAGACTTTGCTGATGATGCCGAGTAGAGAGATGCCTCTGTAGTTGTTGCAGTCACTTCTTTTGCCCTTGTTTTTATAGAGGGTGATGAGCTTGGTGTCCCTCATGTCCTGTGGTAGAGCCCCTTCTTGCCAACACTGACAGAGGACTTCATGCAATGGGAGTAGGAGAGTAGTCTTGCAGTGTTTAATCAGGTCTGGGAGAATCTCGTCACTTCCTGGGGCTTTGCCTAAGGCCAAGCTGTTGATGGCCTTCCTGAGTTCCTCTATGGTTGGCTCTACATCCAGCTCCTCTATGATTGGTATTCACTCAATGGTGTCAAGAGCTGTGGGGGACACTGTGTTCTGTCTGGAGCAATGGTCGGAGTAGTGTGCCACCCATCTCTCCATCTGTTGGCCCTTGTCTGTAATTACTACCCCAGTGGAAGATTTGAGGGGAGCTGTCTTGCTCTGAACTGGTCTGAGCGCCTTCTTCAAGCCATCGTACATCCCTCTAATGTTGCCTGTAGCAACAGCTATCTGGATGTCTTCACTGAACTCTGTCCAATATTCGTTGGCGCAATGCCTGGCAGTCTGCTGAGCCTTGTTCCTGGTAGCCCTGAGAATCTGAAGGCTCTTCTCACTGGGTGACCGCTTACACTCGGTGAGGGTGGTGTGCTTGGCTTTGATGATGGGAGTCATCTCTGTGGACTTGGCCTCAAACCAGTCATGAGACTTGGAGGACTTCTTCCCAAAGGTAGCCAAGGTGGTGCAGTGTGCATGGTGTCCCGCAGTACTTCCCACTTCTCTGTGGCAGAGTCTCTGGGCTTTGAGGTTTGCATTTCCTTCTCGAAGGTCTCTGCAAACTTTTCCACGAGGTCTGGTTGAGACATCTTGCTGACATCAATGCGGGGGTTCCCTTGTTTCTTTGAGCAGTGGATCCTCTTGGCTGTAGCCTGATCTTGCAGCAGACCAGGGAGTGATCTGTCTCGCAGTCTGCACTTTGGAAAAAGTGTGTGTAGAGGACGTTCTTGATGGCGGCACGCCTGACTAGGATAAGATCTAGCTGATGCCAGTGCTTTGAGCGTGGGTGTCTCCAAGAGACCTTGTGCTGAGGCTTGGTCATGAAGTAGGAGTTGGCGATGCACGATTTGTGGTAACTGCAAAGCTCAAGCAGTCGTTGGCCATTCTCGTTCATTTTGCCCACACCAAACTGTCCAAGGCAAGCAGGCCATGAATCATGATCTGCACCCACTCTGGCATTGAAGTCACCCAGGAGAACAAGTTGCTCCTCGCTGGGGATGCTTGCAACAATGGATGCGAACTTCTTGTAGAACTCATCCTTTGTGTCCGGTGTGGAAAGTAGTGTCAGGGCATACACGCTAACAAGGGTGACTGGGCCTTCAGTGGTGTTGAGGCAAAGAGTGAGGAGAGGCTCTGTGCCATTGCTGCCTGGCTCTACCATATTCAGCAGGTTGTTCCTCACTGCAAAGCCGACTCCATGTTCCCTTGGCTCATCAGAGCTTTTCCCCTGCCAGTTGAATGTGTAGTCCTTCTCCATCAGCGTGCCTGAGTCAGCAAGGCATGTTTCCTAAAGCGTAGCAATGTCTACATGCAGCCTCCTGAGCTCGTCATTTATGACAGCTGTTTTCCTAGAGTCACTGATGTCCTGACGATTTTCAGAAAGCCCTGTCATCATTGTCCGAACTTTCTAACTTCCCAGTTTCAAAGCTGGTTTCTTTTGTTGTTTTGTTTTGTTTCCTGGTGCAGCGATTGCAGTCTGCTGTTTGGATGTTTCCTAATCCCCATGCACCCAATGAGGATGGCAAACTGTGGCGGTACAACACCTTACTGGCTGAGGGCTGCCCAGCTTGAGGAGGGTGGTAGTTGTCCAGTGAGATCCAAGGATCCCTCCCACTGTCGGGGACAACCCCTGGCGCCAAGCTCTATGCCATTCGGGCAATGACTTATAAACAGTAACTGTTGTTCCCTGTGTTGTGTCGACGCTGCAAGCAAAGCTGGAGTAACCTCTCCAGAGTGTAGGGTGTGAGTCTGTGTTGGTGAGTGTTGTTGGATGCTAGCCTGGACAATGTGATATGGAGGATAGGTTGTTGCCCATGCAGCATGTCCCCCCTCTCCACATCGTTGAGGGATCCAAAGGAACAGCAAGGCTGTTACAATTTGGCACCAGTGCCATTGCAGGAGCTGCCAGAACAAAGTTTAAATCAATGACGGACTGCCATAGGGGCTCTACTCTGGATTTTACCTCAGGGTTGATTCCCAAAGCCTTTTCCATGACTGGGTATGCTGCAAGGCAGCAGAGGTTTGAAATCAGGGTTTTCCTTCCCCTAGATGGACTACCCTCCCAGGTTGTCGAGCCCCATCTACCCAAAGCATCTGGTTTGAAGGCACCAGAGACTCGCCTTCGCCCCTTCTCCTGTCAGTAGAAACAGTTCCGCCGGGCTTAGAAACTAAGCCACACGAGCAGGCCAGGAGTTGGACTTGGTTGTCAGAGGCTATTTGAGATGCACATCACAAGGAGCATTTTTTGAGCACTGGGAGCTTATCCCCAGCATCACTCTTGGCTATGACAACCTTGGAACGGTTAAGGAGGGTAAGGCAAACACTGCTATGTTATCTGTCCCACCCAGATCTAATCCTTCTGGTCCAGGGATCAAACCTGCAACCCTCCACTCATCAGTCCACATCCCAAACCATTTGGCCACCACTGCCCTCTCAATCATCTATTCTTGATCTTTTTCTTACCAACATGCCACATAAACACTCAGCAACAGGGGTCTTTGCTTATGATCTAAGTGATCATTCTGTGATTGGTGTTCTTAGAGATACCAGATTTCCTTGTTTTAAGCCCTGTGTTGTTACAAAAAGAAATTTAAGAATTTTAGTGAACAAGCCTTTCTTCATGATTTATTTCATTTTAACTGGGGTCATATTTTACTGATTGATGACGTCAGTCTTGCTTGGGATTATTTTTATGACAGTTTTAATTATTTTATGTACAAATATGCTCCTTTTTGCCGGTTTAGAGCAAACGGTCGTGATAGTCCTTGGTTCACTTCTGAGCTTGCGAGCCTCTTACACAAGAGAAATCAGATTTGGGCAGTTGCTAGGAAGTCTGGTTCTGAAGATGGCTGGCTATACTTCCGACAGTTGCATAATTGCTGCACTGCTTCTATCAAAAAAGCAAATTGAGATTACTATTTATCTCAGACCACAAACTGTTTAAATGATCCTGAGAGATTTTGGCAAAACATAAAATCTTGTTCCATCAAATGTTGCTCGTCAGAACTACCCCCTCAGTTAATTGTTGAGTCCATTCCTGTGTCAAACAAATCTGAGATGCTCAATTGTTTTAACATTTTGGTGCCTCCAGCTCTTTGTTTGACACAGTATTCAAAGGAAAATTACCATCTTCTTCCTTTGTAAGTAATGCTTCTGGTAGGTACACTTTCTTGTTTGCTCCTTTCTCTGTTGAGGAAGTTTGTAAGGCTTTCAAAGGCCTAGACTGAAGAAAGTCTGCAGGTCCTAACAATCGCCCCCCTTATTTCTTACAACTGGCTGTAAATATTACAGCCAAACCAATGTCACACATTTTTAATCTTTCCATCCACAAAAATGTCATTCCTGATGTTTGGAAAACTGCATTTGTAGTCCCCTGTAGTACCGGAGTGGTGGCCTAGTTGAGACAGCATCCACCCTACAACCAGGAGGTTGGGGGTTCAAGTCCCGGCCGAGTCATACCAAAGACTATATAAAAATGGGACTTCCTGCTTTCTAGCTTGGTGCTCAGCATAACAGAACGGGGGAAGGAGAAGTTGTTTGTGGCGGCGCCTTGCATGGCAGTGGCCCCTCTGATTCTAGATGGGGTGGCTGTGGTGCAGGTGTAGTGTGACCGACTACTGATCGGAGGGTCATGGGTTCGAGCCCCGCTCTGCCTGCAGTCCGTATGTCTAAGTGTCCTTGAGTAAGACACTGAACCCCCAGTTGCTCCTGGTGGCCAGGTTAGCACCTGTGTGTATGGCGGCTCTGCCGCCACCAGTGTGTGAATGTGTGTGTGAATGGGTGGATAGCAGGATCTGTAAAGCGCTTTGGTCATCCTAGATGAGAAGAAAAGTGCTATATAAGTAAACACCATTTACCATTTAAGATAGGAGAAACGCAATTTCGTTCTACTGTCCATGATTGGCTGTATGGACTGAATGATAATAGAGTTGACTTATTATTATTATTATTATTATTATTAAAAGGTGGTGTTCCCACCATGCTGAATAACTATAGACCAATTTCCAAGCTCTGCATTATAGCGGAGGTTTTTGAAAGGCTGGTGAATAATCAAATCACCGATTATTTGTGTTTAAATAACATTTTATCTTCTTACCAGTCTGGTTTTAGGAAGCAACATAGTACTGTGACTACCTCCTTGAAAGTCCTAAATCAGGGGTGTCCAATTATGTGCCATGTAGGGCCAAGACCCTGCAGGTTTTCTCTTCAGCAAGTGTTTTCACTTATCAGCAATCAGTGGGAAGAAATTCAGTGGAATCTGCTGTTGAAGACACCGACTGGAGGTAAAGCCTGCAGGGTCTTGGCTCTCCAGGTTCAGGTTCAGGTTACTTTATTTGTACCCGTAGGTAGATTTGTTTTGCAGTCTGGTGACATCCATATTTACAAACCACAATTACATTCAACATAAACACAAACACAGGCACACATGAAGCTGACTATAAACATGATAAAAATACTCAAGGCTCCATAAATCAGGCTATAAAGACAAAGAGATGGGAGAAAAGCCAGAGATAAGAGAGAAGGGTCATATTAAAAAGTTAAAGACTAGTCAAAGAGATTAAAAACTCAAAGGTCTAAAACCCAATAAAAGATTTAGAACCCAATTAAAAATCCTACAAAAATAAGTAAATATAAAATGGAGTTAATAAATAGGTAACTAAATTATGTGCAATATATTGTTACAACTTGTTCAACTCTTTGACAGCAGCAGGAACAAAGCTGTTTTTGTAGCGCTGGGTTTTACTTTTTGGGACAGCAAACCTCCGTCTTGAGGGAAGAAGCTGAAAGTGGCAGTGCAAAGGGTGGGAGTCATCATTTAAAATGGAGGTAGCAATCCTCTGTACCTGTCTGGTGTACAAGGATGTCAGGCTCAGCTGTGACTCACCAAGCAAACGACTGGACCATCTAACTACCTGATCCAAGGATTTCCTCTGTTTCAGTTTTATCTGACCAAACCATGACACTAAAGAAAAGGATAAAACAGATTCAATAAAAGCCCGATAAAACATTGTCATTATGGTTCGGTCAGTTTGGAAGCGTGCAAGTTTCCTCAAACAATGCAAATGTTGCTGACCCTTTTTGCACACCCTTTCACAGTTCTCTTCAAACTTTAAATTACTATCAATTATCGTCCCAAGATATTTGTAGGATTGTACACATTCAGTGGTCAGGTCTTTTAGTACGGTGACTTTGTGCCTGGGAGTTTTCCTCCTAAAGTCAATAGTCATATCTTTAGTTTTTGTCGTATTCAGCTCAAGGTAAGAATCCTCACACCAGTGAACAAAATCATCAACTACTGGGCCGTGGCCACTCTCACCATCCTGGAGGAGACTGACAATAACTGAATCATCAGCATACTTTATAATGTGTCTGTTGTCATGTCTGCTCCGACACGTTTGTGTACAGGATGAAGAGTAGTGGGGAGAACACACACCCCTGAGGAGAGCCAGTAGAAGAGCGCTTTTGGTCAGACAATGTACAACTGACCCTTACTCTCTGTGTCCTGTTGGTTAAGAAATCCAAAATCCAACCCACCAGATTATTGCTCAAATCAAATTGTTGCAGGAGCCTTTCAACTAAAATAAGAGGTTGGATTGTATTAAAGGCGGAGGAAAAGTCCACAAATAAAAGCCTGGCGTGTGTCTCATTAAAATCCAGATGTTTAAAAAGCATGTTAAACAGAGTGACAGTGGCGTCCTCCACTCCTTTGTGAGGCCTATATGCAAACTGCAAAGGATCCAATGCATGTTCAGTCTGCTTTAGGACCTCAAATCTGACCAGTTTTTCAAAAATTTTCATTAAAATTGAAGTCAAAGCAACTGGTCTAAAGTCGTTTATCGTTTTAGGACAGCTGGATTTTGGAACGGGAACAACCACGGCATCTTTCCAGATCTTAGGCACATGTTGTGTCTGTAAGGACTTTTTGAAAATGTAATGAAATACAGGACTCAGTTCATGTGCACAGGACTTTACCAATCACCCACATATATTATCAGGGCCCTGACTTTTGCTCACTTTTACAGTACAGAACTCCCTTTTAATATCCTGCACCTCAATATTAAAGTGCTGATTGTCTTTGAGTTTCTGTTTCAAATCTTGGGTTTCTGTGCTAAAATCAGAGGAATCAAAACGACCATAAAAACAATTAAGAGCATTAGCCAGCTCTGTGTCTGAATTAAAACCATCTAAAAACACACGATTACTGCACTCTGTGCTCTGAAGGCCTGCAATAGTTTTCATACTGGCCCAGGCTGAACCAAGTTTCTTTGTTGCCATCTTGCTTTCCAATTCTGATTTATAATTCTGTTTTGCTCTTAAAATTTTGGACTTCAGCTCTTTTGTGGCAATCTGTAGCTCAGAAACAGACCCCTGTTTAAAGGCAAGTGCTTTCCTCTGTAAGCAGGATTTAACTGATTTTGTAACCCATGGCTTGTTGTTGGGATATATTTTGACACGTTTACGTGGAACGATCATATTTTTACAGAAAGCCATGTATGAGCATGTGACGTCTACCAAAGAGTCCAAATCACCCCCGCAGGACAGTGTGAAAACCTCCCAGTCCGTACAGTTAAAGCATTCCTGGAGGCAGTGCACTGAATCCTCTGTCCACACGTCTATGTCTCTGGTCTTCACCTTGCCTCTTCTGAGAGCAGTTTTATATGTGGGCAGCAAATGTACACAGTTGTGATCTGAGGATCCTAAAGGAGGAAGGGGAAGTGATTTATAGGCCCTCTCAATGGATCCATAGCACAGATCCAATGTCTTTTTTCGCCTGGTTGGGCAGGAGACATACTGATAAAAGTTTTTAAGTGTCTTCTTTAAAGAAACATAGTTAAAATCCCCAAGGATAAAGTTTGGAGCCTCTGGAGAAATTGACTGCAGCCGCTGTACCACATCAAAGACGGTGCTGGAGGCAAAGTCAGCGTTTGCCCTCGGGTGAATGTACACAGTCATGATGAAAAGTTGGGGGAACTCGCGGGGCAGATAAAAGGGGCGTAGTGACACGGACAGAAGCTCCACATCGGGTGTACAGATGCGCTCTCTGACCGTGACAGATGTGCAGTACTGTTTATTAATATATAAACATACGCCGCCCCCCTGACGTTTTCCCGTTACCTCTTCCTGCCGATCCGAGCGAAGTGGGGCTCCAAAGCCGTCAATACACAGGTCCGCATCCGGGTCTTGCGCCATAAGCCACGTCTCCATGTAAGCCATGACACAGCAGTTCTTGAAGTCCTTCTGGTAGCGTACATTCCCTTGAATTTCATCTACTTTATTTCTCAGGGATTGTACATTCCCCAAAATCATGGAAGGAAGAGGGATGCTGTTAAACTGACGTCTCCTCAGGCTTAATTTCACGCCTCCACGCTTTCCGCGTTTCCTCCTCTTGTCTCTCTTTCCATCGCTGTGTCCATGAAAGTCTCTTAAAATAAAGTCCGGCAGTTGCGGCATAGACTCAATCACAGATGCTGCATTATCCGTGTTTAACTGCAATAACATGTCTCTGGAATACTGTATTCTTCCCGGCATGATCGTGATTGCGCTTACCTCAGAGACAAAGAGCCGGTGGGAAAGAAGCAGCAGTGCAAAAGTAAGCAGGAATTCCATATTGATGGAACCAGGGAGCTCTTCGTTATACAGTCCACAAACATTCAAGGACAAAAACGACACAGAGAATTTCGTTTAAACACATTTAAGTGCGTAAAAACAGAGACACAGACAATGGACTTATTTCACCAGCTGCCGGTCGCTGCGTGCGCATGCGCCCTCCATGGCACATGATTGGACACCCCTGTCCTAAATGATGATGTTGAAGTCTTGATGTCAAAGAATACTGTGCTGCACTTTTCATAGATTTGTTCAAGGCATTTGACACTGTTGACCATGAGATTTTATGTCAGAACCTGTCAGACCAAGCTGTTGGTTGGTTCTCAAACTATCTCTCCAATAGTAAGCAATGTGTACAGCTTAGTGGTCTATCCTCTAGCTTTCTTAACACCACTAAAGGTGTGCCATAGAGTTTAGTTTTAGAACCCACTCTCTTCACTATCTACATACGTCAACAGTGTGGGTAAAAATACAAATGCATCTGTCCATCTCTATACTGATGATATTACTGTCTATTGCTGTGCAAGCACTATTGCCCTTGTATTTGAACGTCTGCAATCAGCATTTGACACCATTCAATCTCAATTGTTCAATCTCAGACTAGTGCTAAATGCCGAGAAAACCAAGACAATGTTGTCTTCTGGTAAAAAGAAGGTGCCGGCAGCTCTTCCTTATATTACATCTGCTCAAAATACCTCCACTGAGCTTGTGGCCTCTTACAAATACTTGGGTATCACAATTGATGAAAACCTTTCTTTTAAACCCCACACTGAAAATCTTCTTAGGAAACTGAAACTGGGCTGCTTCTTTAGAAACAAATCCTGTTTCTCTTTTAATGCTAGGAAAAGGCTTGTTGCTGCCACCTTCTTGCCTATTCTTGAATATGGGGATATTATATGAATGCCTCTGCTCAGTCTCTTCACTTGTTTGATACGGTCTATCATGGGGCACTAAGATTCATTACAGGATGTAAACACCTCACACATCACTGCACTTTGTACTCCCTGGTCAACTGGTCATCATTGTCCATGTGCAGACTCTTGCACTGGTATAATTTCATCTACAAATCCATCCTAGGCCTGCTGCCCACATGAATGAATGAATAACATATTTATCATCTTACATGTTACGTACTCAGTGCAGTCATAGTTTGTGCTCCCAGGACTTCATTATTTTTACTGTCCCCTCTGTCCGTACAGAGCTTGGCAAAAAGGCATTTTCGTACTCTGCTCCCTCAGCTTGGAACTCGCTACAGCAGAGTCTGTAGTTGTCTATCTTGAATCCCTTAGGAGATTTTAAACTTCTTATCAGGTCACTGGAGAAGGCATCAATGGGAAACTGTTCTTGTTGTTAGTACTCTAATTTGTTATCAATCAGCACTCTCTGCACATTTTCTTTATTGTTTTGTACTGATTAAGGTCACTTAGTGTTGTCTGTAACTCTGTGTTGTTTTGACAGGTCTCTCTTGAAAATGAGACCTTGTGTCTCAATGAGACTACTTGTATAAATAAAGGTTAATAAAAAAAATGTATATAATCCCTTCTGTAATTGGGGAGCCCACTGGAGGGTGGACCCTCATTCAAGCTGAGCCCAGGTGGGTCCCATTACCAAAAAGAGTAGTAATGAACAAAAGAAAGAGATCGGAGATATGTACACATAGTTGAAATTAGCTTTCATTATAGGGTGGCTGGACTAATTCTTAAACCCTCTTCACACTGGATGAAGACCACACTATGACCTAAGAAATCAGCCGGAACATGGATGATCTTTGTAGGGTCTTCAGGAGTGCATTAAGAATGCACTAGGAATTACTGATTTTGAGAGCTGAATACGACAAAAAATCAGCGAATAGAGCTGCCTCGAGTCTTCTAAGATTGAAACAATCTTTTTATGAACAAGGTGAAAAATCAGGAAAATTATTGGCATGGCAGATTAAACAATTAGAAATTAAAACACCAATTACTAGTATTATAAGTAACAGACAGGTAGTTATAGATCCTTTAGAAATTAACAGAGCCTTTAGAGATTACTATGAAAAATTATATGATACTAAAAATGAATTTGATTTAACAAAACTAAATGGGTTTTTGAACGAACTATCTATACCGTGTATTCCAAATGAAAACAGGGAGATATTGGAGTCTAAAATTAGTCAAGAAGAAGTTGGGCTAGCCGTTGATAATATGAAATCAGGAAAAAGTGCAGGACCAGATGGTCTTCCAGTTGACCTTTATAAAAAATTTAAGAATAAATTAATAAAACCTTTTTTGGAAATGGTTTTAGAAGCATTTCAAAATAATAATTTACCATCATACATAAATAATGCCTTAATTATACTGCTGCCAAAACCAGGTAAGCCCTCTAATAAATGTGAAAATATGAGACCAATAAGCCTATTAAACGCCGACCTTAAGATAATCTGTAAAATCTTAGCAAGACGAGTACAAGAAATTTTACCAAATATTATTAATCGAGATCAGAATGGCTTTATAAAGGGAAGACAAGGCTTCCATAATGTAAGAAGACTATTTAATATTATTTATTTTAATAAAGAAGCACCGGATACAGCTCTCCTATCACTGGACGCCGAAAAGGCCTTTGATAGAGTTGAATGGCCCTTTCTTTTTGAAGTCCTACAAAGGTTTGGACTTGGAAATAATTTCATAAAATGGGTTCAAATAATATACAATAATGCTACAGCAGAAATCCTAACAAATAACAATATTTCAAAACCAATAAAAATCAATAGAGGATGTCGACAAGGCTGTCCACTTTCACCTTTACTGTTTACTATGGCAATTGAACCTTTAGCGATAGCGATACGTTTACATTCACAAATATATGGAATTAAAGTTGGACCAACAGAACATAAAATCTCCCTGTACGCCGATGACATAATTTTGTTTATGTCGAATCTAAAAAAATCAATTCCAACCTTGTTGAATTTAATAAAGAATTTTGGGGAAATATCAGGATATAAAATAAATAAAACTAAATCTTCAATATTAATGCTAAATGAGACCCAGAGAAATTACCCAGCCCCTGAGGTAAATCAATTCAATGTTGTAAATCAGTTTAAATATTTAGGAATCCAAATTGTGCCTAAGCTAGAATCAGTCGCCAGTGTCAACTATGAAGCCTTAATGACAGATATCAATGAGTTAACTCAGAGATGGATGTCACTACCAATGTCGATGATCGGGAGAATCAATATACTTAAAAGTAATATTTTACCTAAAATACTTTATTTATTTCAATACATTCCCTTATCACCACCTTTAGATTTATTCTCAAGAATAAAAAAAAAGTTAGTGGAATTTATATGGAACAACAGGAGGGCTAGATTACGTCTGTCTTTATTATATTTACCATTTGATCGTGGAGGTCTGAAATGTCCAAATTTTATGTTGTATTATTGGTCGGCACAACTGAGGTCTATGACATATTATTTTTCATCAAATGATCTCCCTCACTGGACTGAAATGGAATCATACAATTTACCTTTACCTCTTCCCATATTCATATACTCAGATTCGGCAAAAAAAATTACAAAAACAAGTTAAAAATCCATTTGTAAAGCATATGATCAAAATATGGTGTGAAGCTAAAAACTATTTAAAAGAACCACAGTTATTGTCACAATTTAGTCCAATATGGGGTAATCAATATTTTAAACCAGGGAGAGCGGACGCTGTATTTAAAGTATGGAATTTAAAAGGGATACAAAAGATTCAGGATTTATATTTGCCATGTGCAGATAACATAATGTCTTTTGAAGAGCTGAGGATCAAATTTAATCTCAATAGAACACATTTTTTTAAATATCTTCAACTTAGAAACTTTATTCGATCGAATCAAAATAAAGCTCTCACTCAACCTATTTATTCATCCTTGGAAAAAATGATGATGAAAGATAGTAAAAGAAAGGGTATTATTTCAGAGTTTTATAACTCATTGACACTATCTTCAAGTGAAAATTCACTGAAAAGATTAAACTACTGGAAAGAAGATCTGCAAACTGAAATTTCAGAGGAACAATGGGAATTGGCTTGTACAGAAGCTCAAACCAAATCAATAAATGTACGCCTTAAATTGATACATTTCAAATGGTTAATGCGGATGTATGTTACACCGGAGGAGTTAAATAAATATAACAAAAATATACCAGATACATGCACAAAATGCATGGAAAGTAAAGGAACTCTATTTCATTGTGTATGGGAATGTAGATTAGTAAGAATGTTTTGGGAAGAGGTGAGGGTAACAATTGAAAAAATAATCTCAAAACAAATCATATTGAATCCTAAATTGTTTTTGTTGGGTCTGTACCCAGAAAAGCATAATTTTAATAAAAGTGAAAGAACATTCATAGACCTCAGTTTGCTTAATGCCAAAAAATGTATTGCACTATTATGGAAAAAGACTCCTAGACCAGATGTGACTCAGTGGTTAAGACAGATGTTAACAAACCTTCCATTAGAAAGAATAACATATATACTGAAATCAAAGGAAACTGTGTTTGAGAATACTGTATATGGAGACCTTTTATTGATTATGTAAAAAATTTAAACATAACTTTTGAAAAAGAAGGTGAATGATGTGTGTGGACCTTGTAAATTCCAAACTGGTGAACATAATATGTATACTTATGTAATGGATTGTCTAGACTAAACAGAGGAGCATTGTTGAAGATTTGATTTTGCTGGTGGTTGTTGGTGTTTTTAGTGCATCTTTTTTTTTTTGTAGTACTTTAGTGTTAGTGTTTGATTGTTTGTATCATGTTTGTTAAAAAAAAAGGTTCAATAAAGATATTGTGGAAAAAAAGAATGCACTAGGATGTGTTATAGAGCTTGAAAGTGCATGGAGAATTTTGCACATAGGGCTGTACAATATGACGATATACAGTATATCAGTGACACGATAAAACATGTCTACCGTTTCCTACGAAACTTTATTGTTTATATCGGGACACATACCCCGTTTCTTCTTGTCACCGCCCCGTCTCTTCCCCCGCAGTGCGCCAGGTGAGTTCCAGTGGTTAGCGCCACAGCAGCTAAAACAGCAAGCTAATGTTTGCTACTTCTGTGAAGCCGCTACTTCTGTGCCAGGGATGTGGGACTTTTTCCCCACCATGTTGCATCAGAGAGGATAGTCCTCTAACCTTGTTTTAATTGGAGGTAAGTAACATTAACTCCATGTCTCTAAAAGGATGTCACCTGACTGCAAAACAAATCTACCTATGGGTACAAATAAAGTAACATGAACCTGAACCTGATCTCTCTCTAATTAAAGGCCAAATGTCACGTAATTTTTTTTTCTAAATGACAACGAATTTAGATAAAATACACATAGCTTAAACCAAATATTCATACCGGAGACCATATCACCCACCTGTATTTACATAATTGCACAAAATACACCAGGTGAAGGCCCCACCTTGCTTGCTGGCTTGTGACAGCCAGTCCAGACCACGCCCATGTTTTTGACATCACCAGTTACCATCACCCTGGCTGCCCTGCCTATCCACATTCACACTTATCAACATTGGACAATCATGATGGAAAGTGACAGCGATTGTGAACAAATTAGTTTAGTTTTGTCTTTTTTTTTTTTTGTCTTTTTTTTTGTCAGTGGTTCAGACAGTGACAGAGGCATAGAACCTTACAGGTTCGAGCCGTCCGAGACGGAATCAGATGCTTTGTCTGATGACAACAGTTCCAACGATGACCAGAGAGCAGAACCAGTGGAAAATGTCATTGAACTGGACATTAATCACCTCCAGAATTGCGAAGCCGAAGGGGGTCTGTCGAGGACGCCCCATAAATATTGATTTTTCGGAAGCCATTATTATTACAGTGGAGGAGAGCCGCTGCTGTCAAGAAATTGACCAGATCAATATGAAAATGGAGGCGCATACCTGTCAAGTGAGACGTTTTCGCCGTATTTTGGTGCCAAGCGCGGCTGTGGGGGGCGGCGGAGTGGTGGGGGACACTTTTCTGGGAAATGTTTTAAATGTAGTTCGTGTTGTTATTGTCAAATATTTTAAGGAAAATACGGGGAAAATGCAATTTTAGCAAAAACGGGCGTATTGCCATTTCTGTACGCCCAAAAGAAAAATATACGGGGAAAAAAATTGAGTGTGTTGAGGAGCACGTCCTGTGTGTGATCCCCCACAGCTGGTGCTGGCAGATGGCTCAGCGGGAGCTATTATCACTACAATGAGAAGTGTGGACTCAATCAGTCTGATGGCCGTGGCGGGCAGATCGCTCAGCGGGAGCTATTATCACTGCTGTTCGAAGTGTGGACTCAATCATTAGTCTGATTGTCGGGGCGGGCAGATCGCTCAGCGGAAGCTATTCTCACTACAATGAGAAGTCATTAGGTTTAACACTTTCAGCTGTGCAGTGGTTGCGGAACTGAGAGAGATCGCCTTACAAATACAGAATTCTGCTTTTTTTTTTTATTTTGCGCCGGACGCTGAGTTGTGTTGTTATTGTCAAATATCCATGAATCCTTAAAATATTTGACAATAACAACACGAGTTGCATTTGGGGCATTTCCCAGAGAGGTGTCCCTTGTTGCTCCGCCGTCCCTTATAGCCGCTTTTTACGGTGTTGAAGTACGGCGAAAACGTCTCACTTGACAGGTATGAAAACATTTCCCAGAGAAGTGTCCCTTATTACCCAGCTGTCCCTGATAGTCCCGTTTTAAGGTATGGGTGAAATATCCAATTTTTTCTTTCTTGTTGCTCACTTCAACCTTCCAGTCTCCATATAAACAATCAATTGAAATACCCCAAGCATCAAACTAGGGTACAATCTATTTCGTCACTTCCGCCTTCTTCCCCAGGTGATTCCAGGGGCCGTGTCAGGCCAAGCGCGGCAGTTTTAAATTAACAAATATTCCGTTGTTACTGAAGCATATGCACCAAGACCCGAACGGATCGGTTCCCTTTTATATCTAGTTTCAAGATATTTAAAGTACCCTGTTACGTGACATTTGGCCTTTAAATAAACGGTAAATGCTAAATGACGATGCTAACTTGTTGCTAATCGGAAAGTGTATCAGGCCATCATTCTGGTTTCAATCACTGCCGAGTTTCTTAATTTTGTCTGAAAAAATATTACTAAAGCTGCAAAAGTGTGTGACAGTGGCCGCATACACACTAAATAAATAATAAATTATTAAAACGTGTTGGAGGAACAAATTGGCTCTTAATGTAACTTTATTTATAATAATTTTTAATTAATCAAGTAGTGATAATTAATAAAGTTGAAGTCATCTCAAATGCACATCAAAAAACAATTTTATAACAACACTGCAAAATTAAGAGGGAAAAAGTGCATAAAATTAATGATGGATGAATTTATACAATTGATTTTTTTCAGTATGTAATTTAATATGTCAAAAAAGAGATGGTCCTTTTATTACCTCCGCCAAAGGGGGAGGTTATGTGATCATCGGCGTTGGTTTGTCTGTTTGTTTATTTGTCTGTTTGTTTGTTAGCAAGATAACTCAAAAAGTTATGGACGGATTTTCATGAAATTTTCACAGATTGTCAGAAATGGGGTATCCTACAGATGATTAGATTTTGGTGGTGATCCGGATCACCGTCCACAAGAAAACCGCCGTTACGCAAAATGCCATTTTCGTGAATAACTACTAAACCACTAATCCTATCATTGTCAATCCAATTGCTTGTCATATGTTTTCATGGTCAAGGAATCTGAAAACGTACACACAAACACTGTATGGGGGGAACTGTGGCGCTAAACTGCCATTACGGAAAATGCCATTTTCGTCAATAACTACTGAACCACTAATCCTATCATTGTGAATCCAATTGCTAGTCATATGTTTTCATGGTCAAGGAATCGGAAAACGTACACACAAACACTGTATGGGGGGAACTGTGGAGCTAAACCGCCATTACGGAAAATGCCATTTTCGTCAATAACTACTGAACCACTAATCCTATCATTGTGAATCCAATTGCTAGTCATATGTTTTCATGTTCAAGGAATCTGAAAATGTACACACAAACACTGTATGGGGGGAACTGTGGCGCTTGGCGGAGGTCTGCGCTCTCCGAGTGCTTTTCTAGTTGGTTCTTGTATAGAAAGAATTTACCGAAAATGTATATCATGATATATATCGTTATCGTCAACTAAGATTACTTATATTGTGATCTGAAATTTTGCACAGCCCTATTTGACCATGCACAAAACTATTGGTGCGAGGTTGTAATGGTGAGATTTTCCAATTTTTCTGAGTTACAACCACATTCTAATAGCTTGTGGAGAGCATGGAGAGCGTAGTGGGGTCTTCATCCAGTGTGAAGGGGCCTTAGAGATAGGGTGAGGAGCTCAGTTAGAGCCATTGCTTCTTTCACATCAAAAGGAGCCAGCTGAGGTGGTTTGGGCATCTGATCAGGATCGGTCAGGATCCTGGATGCCTCCTACATGAGGTGTTGACCTGGGGCAGACCCAGGACATGGTGGAGAGAGTTGAGTCTCCCACCTGGCCTGGGTATGCCATGGATGGATGTTTTTTAGTAGTACACATAATTTCAAACAGCGCTGTTCGATCATGTGCCATGGAGGGCCAAGACCCTGCAGGTTTTCTCTTCTACCCAGTCTCTTCAGCAGGTGTTTTCACTGATCAGCAATCAGTGGGGAGAAGTTCAGTGAAATCTACTGTTGAAAACACTGGTTGGAGGTAAAGCCTGCAGGGTCTTAGCCCTCCATGGCACATGACTGGACACCCCTGATTTAGAATATCAGGATTCCTTCTGATTCTGAAATTTCTACAGATATTTGGAGCTGCTATTGAAAGTTAAGCGCATGTTGGGACTGAATAAAGACAAGCATTAAATTAAATTAATTCACTCTGAGTTTTATATTTTAATCTTCAGTTCATATTCTTATGCCGAACAGTTTCCCACTCCATAATATTAAGTAATTATGAAAAGAAAATAGTGATGTTAATGCCTGTGGATCAATTCAACATTTCTAAATTGTTGTTACAAACATTAATCTGCTCTTCATTGTCATTGACAGAGAGAGCTGGAGGGGTATTAACACAGATGATTAGCTAAGAAGTGCTAATGGTCTCATTTTGCTGAAAGTGTTTTGTCTTTGATACATGCACATGGTTCAGTTTTCTCCTCAGAGGACAAGCATGACAGAACATTTCTGAGTTTTTCATCAAACGTAGTAATAAGCTCTGCCAAATTCCTGCAGCTACATAGACACATGCATGCTTTCTCCATTAATCAGTCAGTTTAATACAGTCCAAAGTAACTCAAACATTGTATGTACTTCATAAATGTACTTGAGTAAGAGTAAAAAGTATCCAAAAAAAAATACTCAAAGTACAATTTTGCCAAAGTTACTGTAGAAAATATGCTTGAGCAAATGTAACTACAGTATTAAAATCCACCTCTTCTTGCATGTCTCTAAATCGGGGTGTCAAACGTGGGCTGTAAGTTTGACCCACCAGAGAGTCCAAACTGGCCCGCAGGATGAATTTGCAAAGTGTGAAAATTAAATAATAGAATACCCAAGCTGCACTTTTTCAGTCAAGTAACTGCTTATCTCAATTTGTCCATTTGGGGTTGCACAAGAGTAGCAGACACAGAAGTGATTCCCGATTTTCACTGAGGGAGTTTGTTATGCAGGTTGGGGAGGTTGGGGTTATGCAGGTTGTTGGCCTTGGAGTCTTTCTGTAGGCCATCTTTTCCCACCTGTATCTGTTATTATCCCTTCCCATAACTTTTTTATGGATACCGGATCCAGCACACACTGAAATGTCAGGGTACTTACTGTATTTAATAACTGTTGTTTAAAAATACATTTACCCCCGTGTCTCGCAGCTCAGCGGGTGGTTGGGGGGGTGGCGTCAGTTCCCTGCCTTTTGCGGGATGTTTTTATGATCAGAACCAGTTTTTCTTGTCACAAAATTTTTTGAATATATTCAAAACAAGAGAAACTGCAGGTGTCTTGCCAAAAAGTGACGGGCTGCCAGAAATTGACTGCCTCGCTGCGGAGGCGCGCCTCGCTCGGCTAAAGCCACTTCTCTTCTGATTCTGAGGCCGACAGCTGCTTTTGAGCAAAGTGGACATAACGTTTTGTCCATGCAATTAGCGAAGGTATGTCTTTGAATATTTAATGTGGTAAGGGATTGGTCATAATTTTAGACCCATGAGTTTTATGTTAGAATAATGAGATATGACATTTTATTCTGCAGCAGCTTTTAATTTTTTGCCTTATATGTTAAGAAAAGTGTGCTGAAATTAACAAAATCTGTGTAGAATGATGCAAAAGTCAATAAAGCTTTTCTTTCCAATGAATACTAGTGTTTGTGCATTATTTAGCTCCTATAATTATATGTTGTAAGTATAATCCATAAAATGTCTGCTTCATCTGCCAAAAATTCATTAAGGCTCCCAGTTTGGATTTAAACATTTATCTGCCAAAAAATTACTTGATTTGGTTCTTCAAGGTTGAATTATGAATTGTTATAGCTTATGTTATTTCACCTGCCAAAAATTGGTTAAGGGTCTTAATGTTGATTGAAATAGTTTTCATGCTTTAAAAATAACTTGATTTGGTTGTTCAGTGTTAAACTGTGAATATAATACTGTAACTTGCTTTCTCACACTTGTGAAATAGTCTCAAAGGGCTGTTCTAGCTTATAAATGTGTTTTCACCTGCCAAAAAATTCATTAAGGGTCTGGATTGAAACTCCAGAAATCCAATCATAACTGGTTTATTCATGTACATGTAAACATGGTCAATGATCATGTTTACATGTAGACTAATAAACCAGTTATGATTGGATTTCTGCAGTTATCTGATTATTCAAGTGGCCATGTAAACAGAATAATCCGGGGTCATTAACTCAAGTGGTTTACCCTCCAGTAATCCGTTTATTCAGTGCATGTAAACACAAGAAAAATAATCATTGGCATCATCAGTTTATTGACAGTAATCGGTTTATTTGACCATGTAATCGGGGTTATTGTTGAAAATATAAACAAGTTCCAGGAATAAACAGTAGATGGAAGCAATATAATATCTGGTTCCTTAAATGGCATTTGCTTTTTATCGCGATTAAGATATTGTTCGTCAGCAGCTTCAGTTCCAAACAGAACAGAAAAGAAAAAAAAATCAGGTTGTTCATAGTTTGATGTAGACTCATCATTCAGGTTGTTCATGGTTCAGGTTGTCACAGACATTTTTAACACCTCCCTTAAGTTATGCCACGTGCCGTCCTGCCTCAAATCCTCCACCATCATCCCTGTCCCCAAGAAGCCACGGATCACTGGACTTAATGACTACAGACCTGTAGCGCTCACCTCTGTAGTCATGAAGTCCTTTGAGCGCCTGGTCCTGCCCCACCTCAAGTCCATCACCACCCCTCTCCTGGACCCGCTGCAGTTTGCCTACCGAGCCAACAGATCTGTAGACGACGCAGTCAACCTGGCCCTCCACTCCATCCTGCAGCACCTGGACTCCCCGGGAACCTACGCCAGGATCCTGTTTGTGGACTTCAGCTCCGCATTCAACACCATCCGCCCCGCTCTGCTCCGGGACAAGCTGTCCCTGCTCAACGTGCCTGACTCCCTCTGCAGGTGGATCACCGACTTCCTGACGGACCGGAGGCAGCATGTGCGGCTGGGAAAGACTGTCTCAGACTCTACTAGCATCAGCACCGGATCACCCCAGGGCTGTGTACTTTCCCCCCTACTCTTCTCCCTTTACACCAACTCCTGCACCTCCAGCCACCAGTCTGTCAAGCTGATCAAGTTTGCGGACGACACCACCCTCATCGGGCTCATCTCCAACGGCGACGAGTCCGCCTACAGGAGAGAGGTGGCCCAGCTGGCGTCCTGGTGCAACAATAACAACCTGCAGCTGAACGCTCTGAAGACAGTGGAGATGATTGTAGACTTCAGGAAAGTCACTACCCCTCTGCCCCCCCTCACCCTCTCAGGCTCTCCCATCACCACTGCTGATTCCTTCCGCTTCCTAGGCACTACCATCACCAGGGACCTCAAATGGGAGCCGACCATCAGCTCACTCATCAAAAAAGCCCAGCAGAGGATGTTCTTCCTGCGGCAGCTGAGGAAGCTCAAGCTACCCACCAAGATGTTAGTGCAGTTCTACACAGCCATCATCGAGTCCATCCTCACCACCTCCATAACCGTGTGGTACGCAGGAGCCACTGCCAGGGACAGACTAAGGCTGCAGCGCGTCGTGCGCACTGCTGAGAAGGTGATCGGCTGCAAGCTCCCATCTCTCCAGGATCTGTACATCTCCAGGACCCGGAGGCGTGCTGGCCGGATCATAGCCGATCCCTCACACCCTGGTCACGTACTGTTTGCCCCCCTCCCCTCTGGTAGAAGACTTCGGTCCATCCAGACTAAAACCTCCCGTCACATGAACAGCTTCTTCCCCTCTGCCATCAGACTGCTGAACACTAAGTGACTTATTGACTCTCGTGCACTATGTACAGCAGCTCAACCAGACTCATGTCAATCATCACTGTTTTCTTCCTGCATTACCGACTGCACTATATAGTTCTCCACAGTATCTGCTGCTCGCTAATATATTTTAACTGCTGACCAGTACCACTTACTCTTATTCTACACTTTATTGCATGTATAGTTTATTTCTTTTATCTTATCATGTTTAATGTTGCAGCATTGCACCGAGACAAATTCCTAGTTTGTGTACTACATAAACAATGGCAATAAACCTGATTCTGATTCTGATTCATGTTTTGTAAAAGATCAATGGTTCAATAAATGCAAACATTTCATAATATACTTGTATGACATAACGCACGGCTCAGGAGACACGCACACACAGGCTTAGAGTAGTTCAAATAGTTTATTAACAGCAGGGGTGAATGAGTGTGTGTCTGCGGGATGCAGATGTGTTGGTGGTGGCGTCTGCTTCAGGCACAGAGGCAGATGACCGTTCGGCCGAGCAACCCTATGGAGAGAGCACAGGGAGAGGGTGACGGGCATACACCAACACAGGATGAATTATGGCAAGAGAAGATCTTACTTGAGTTGTCAGGATAGCTGGCACAGCAAGGGGAACGTAGCCCGGGAGACAGCCACCTGGAGAGCTCCGTGCAGCAGCGAAGGATGGGCGATGGAACGGAGACGTCCGCCGCCGGGAAATCCACCTGTGCACAGGGGAGCAGACTGGAAAAGGAGGTAAGGGTTCTTACCCAGAATAGCGATGCTGAAGAAAGGAATGCTCACGGCGGTGAGGGAACGAAGTCTGACGGCTTCAGGCCGAGCCTCCGGGCGAGGCGGCTTTTATCCTTCGCCGCTGATGAGGATCAGGTGTGTGAGCAGGTGGCGCCGCTGATGAACGGCGCGGCGTGACAGTACTCCCCCCTCTAGCAGCGCCTCCTGGCGATGGCTTATCCGGGTGCGCTCGGTGGAAGTCCGCGATGAGCGATGGGTCCAACACAAACGACGGGGGCACCCATTGTCGATGCTCGGGCCCATAGCCCTCCCAGTCCACCAAGTATTGCAACTCACGACCCCGGCGCCGGGAGTCCAGGATGGAGGAGACGGACCAGGCCGGGTGGCCACCAATCATCCGGGGCGCGGGTTGCGCTGCAGGAGGAGGGCAAAGGGGGTCGGTGACTGCCAGCTTCACCTTTGATACGTGGAAGGTGGGATGGATGCGGAGGGAGGGGGGAATAGCCACACGCACAGCCACCGGGTTGATGATCCGGGTGATGGGGAAGGGACCCATGAAGCGCTGTGCCAGCTTTCTCCTCTCGCCTTTTAGGGTGACGTCCTGGGTGGAAACGTAGACAAGTTGCCCAACTCTGTACGCCGGGGCAGGTCTTCTACGTCGGTCCGCCACGGTCTTGTTGCGCTCCGCTGTGCGTAAAAGCGCATGACGCGCGGCGGCCCAGGTGGAGCGGAACTGCCTCACGTGCGCCCTAACTGACGGAACAGTTACCTCGCTCTCCTGCGCTGGAAGCAGCGGGGGATCGTAACCCAGGGACGCCTTGAAGGGGGACATCCCCGTTGCAGAAGAGCGGGCGGTGTTGTGGGCGTACTCCACCCAGGCGAGATGGTTGCTCCATGATGTCGGCTTGGATCTTGCAACACAGCGGAGCGCAGCCTCCAGCTCCTGATTGGTCCTCTCACACTGCCCGTTAGACTGGGGGTGATGGCCGGAGGAGAGGCTCACCTTGGCTCCGATGGCGTTGCAAAAGGATTTCCAAACCTCGGATGAAAATTGGGGGCCCCGGTCCGAGACCACGTCCACCGGGATCCCATGCAGCCTGACCACGTGTTGGACGAGGAAGCCCGCCGTCTCCAGGGCAGTAGGGAGACCTCGCAGGGGGATGAAGTGTGCCGCCTTGGAGAAACGGTCCACGACGGTCAGGATGGTGTCGAATGAGTTGGAAGCTGGGAGCCCGGTGACGAAATCCAGTGCGATGTGCGACCATGGCCTGCCAGGGACGGGCAGAGGCTGGAGCAGACCCGCTGGAGGGGCGTTTCCCGACTTGCTGGTGGCACAAATTGGACAAGCCCGGGCGTAGCGGGCTGCATCCCTCCGCAGGCCCGGCCACCAAAAGGACCGTTGGAGGAGGCTGATCATCCGAGAGGTGCCGGGATGACAGGTGAGCCGGGAGGTGTGGAGCCAGTGGATGACCTCTCCTCGGACCGCAGACGGAACGAACAGTCTTCCCTCCGGTCCGCCGCCAGGATCAGGTTCCACCTCCTGTGCCTTCCGGATCTTGTCCACAATGTCCCAAGAGATAGCTCCCACGACGCACGACCTGGGCAGGATAGTGTGGGGCGTCTCCTCAGCCCCCGCGGGGGTGAACTGTCTAGAGAGGGCGTCAGGCAGGCCGTTCTTGGAGCCCGGCCTGAAGGTGATAGAGAACCGGAACCTGGCGAAGAACAGAGACCAGCGCGCCTGGCGGGCATTCAGGCGCTTGGCAGATCGTAGATACTCTAAATTCTTATGGTCCGTCAAGACCACAAACGGCAGGTCCGCCCCCTCTAACCAGTGGCGCCACTCCTGTAGGGCGAGTTTAATGGCCAGGAGCTCTCTGTCCCCCACATCATAGTTCCTCTCCGCCGGGGACAGGCGCCGGGAGAAGAAGGCGCACGGTCGCTTGGCGCCATCGTCCGGTGATTGCTGGGAAAACACTGCTCCCACTCCCGTGTCCGATGCGTCCACCTCCACAATGCACTGCAGCGCGGGGTCGACCTGGCGAAGGACCCGGGGGGAGGAGAACTCTGCCTTCAGCGCCTTAAAGGCAGCATCGACCTCTTCGGTCCACCGGAACGGGACCTTCGGGGACGTGAGGCGGGTCAGTGGTCCGACGATCCAGCTGAAATTCGGGACAAAACGGCGGTAAAAATTGGCGAAGCCAACAAACTGTTGCACCTGCTTCCGAGATGCGGGAGTAGGCCACTCCACCACCGCCTTCACCTTCTCTGGGTCCGGGAGCACCTGGTCTTGGGCGATGATGAATCCCAGGAAGGATGTGGTCCTAGCGTAAAACTCGCACTTCTCAGCCTTCACGTACAAACGATTCTCCAGCAGTCTTTGAAGGACCCGCCTCACATGGATCCGGTGCTCGTCTCTGGACTGGGAGAAGATCAGAATGTCGTCCAGGTAGACGAACACGAAGAGGCCGATGAAATCCCGGAGGACGTCATTGATGAGGCGCTGAAAGACGGCAGGAGCGTTGGTCAGCCCGAACGGCATGACGAGATACTCAAAGTGGCCGTTCGGGGTACGGAAGGCTGTTTTCCATTCATCTCCCTCCCGGATCCGGACGAGGTGGTAAGCGCTGCGGAGGTCCAGCTTGGTAAACCAGGTCACCCCCTGGAGGGAGTGGAAGGCAGTGTCCATGAGGGGCAGGGTGTAACGGTCCCTCTCAGTGATGTCATTAAGTGCTCGGTAGTCAATACAGGGACGGAGGGAACCGTCCTTCTTCCCTACAAAGAAAAACCCCGCCCCCACGGGTGATGACGATGGGCGGATAATCCCAGCGCTCAGTGATTCCTTCAGGTACGTATTCATAGTCTCCTTCTCCGGCGCCGACAGGCTGTAGAGCCGACCAGATGGCAGGGGGGCCCCCTGGCGGAGATTGATGGCACAGTCATATGGTCGATGCGGGGGAAGAGACATAGCTTTTGACTTGCTGAATACCATACCCAGGTCGTGAAAATCTGGGGGCACCAGTGACAGGTCCGGGGGTGCTGTATCCGCCACAGGAGGAGCCGCGGACGGGGAGCAGGCAGCGGACTGAAGGCAGGTGCCCATGCAGAAGGTACTCCACGCCGACACCCCAGCTGACCTCCAGTCTAGGACAGGATTGTGGAGGCGTAGCCAGGGATACCCCAGGATGACGGGCGACACAGAGTTGGGCAGGACGTAGAAAACCATTTCCTCCCGGTGATTCCCTGAGATGATGACTGGGACAGGAATGGTTTGATGGGTAACTCTCCCAAGGGAGGCACGGGAGAGATGGACCAGGGAGATGGGGTGTTTGAGCGCCTGACAGCGGATGCCCAATCGGGTTGCCAGGCCTTGTGAAATGAAGCTGCCCTCTGCGCCCGAATCCACCAGTGCGTGGGTGAGGTGCCCAGTGGAATTGTGGCAAAAACGGATGGGCAGCTTTAATTGAGTGAGGGGACTTTGCCGATTGACGTCCGCGAGGCCCCCTACAGTGACTCGCGGACCCCACCGTTTGGCTTTTGTGGGCAAAGCTCTACCGTGTGTTGATTGTCTCCGCAATACATGCAGAGACCCAACTCACGGCGGCGCTGTCTCTCTGCCAAGGAGAGCTTTGCCCAGCCCGTCACCATCGGCTCCGACTCCTCGGGGCACGATGGTGGCGGCGTCGCCAGGGGGCGAGCTTGGGGCAGGCGTAGCGGAACTCCTCGAGGGCGAGAAGCAGACGGCTTTCGTCCTGAGGAGCGCTCGCACAGCCTGTTGTCCAAGCTGATTGCTAATGAGGTTAGCTCCGCTAACGTTCCGGGGATATCCCGTCCAGCCAGTTCATCCCTCAGATCACTATTGAGGCTGCGGAGAAACAGGCCGCAGAGGGAGCGCTCCTCCCAGCCCAGTTCCTCCGCCGCTACCCGGTATTTGATGGCATAATCCGCGGCCGACCGGCTTCCCTGCTGGAGAGCGAGAAGCCGATCGACCTGGACCGCCTCGGAACGGGAGTGATCAAACACCTCCAGGAAGCGCCTCACGAACTCGGCATAGGTGAGGGTGGCATAACTGGGTCTCGCCATAATAGCGTAGGCCCAAGTTAAAGCACGCCCCTCCAGGAGGTTCCCTATGTAGCCGATCCGGCTGTGATCTGAGGGAAAGTCTCCGGGCACACGGTCAAACACGGACTCGCACTGCATCACAAACCCCCGCGCTCCGCCGAGCTTTCCGCTAAAGCGGGCGGGGGTCGGAATTGGTGTGAGTCGGGCCGGTGCCACTGGAGCTGGCTGGACGGCCACCGGAACAGCAGGAGCTGCGCCACCCTGAGGAGCTGGGGGGAACGGCTGCTGGGGGTCCAGGCGGTCCAATCGGCCAGTGATAGTTATCAATTGATTCAGGATAACCTGCTGTTGATAAGCAACTTGATCCACTCTAGCCTCGAGAGTGGTAAGCCGGTGTGCGAGCCCGCCGTCCGCCGAGCCGCTCTGCTGAAGCCGTACTGACATAACGCACGGCTCAGGAGACACGCACACACAGGCTTAGAGTAGTTCAAATAGTTTATTAACAGCAGGGGTGAATGAGTGTGTGTCTGCGGGATGCAGATGTGTTGGTGGTGGCGTCTGCTTCAGGCACAGAGGCAGATGACCGTTCGGCCGAGCAACCCTATGGAGAGAGCACAGGGAGAGGGTGACGGGCATACACCAACACAGGATGAATTATGGCAAGAGAAGATCTTACTTGAGTTGTCAGGATAGCTGGCACAGCAAGGGGAACGTAGCCCGGGAGACAGCCACCTGGAGAGCTCCGTGCAGCAGCGAAGGATGGGCGATGGAACGGAGACGTCCGCCGCCGGGAAATCCACCTGTGCACAGGGGAGCAGACTGGAAAAGGAGGTAAGGGTTCTTACCCAGAATAGCGATGCTGAAGAAAGGAATGCTCACGGCGGTGAGGGAACGAAGTCTGACGGCTTCAGGCCGAGCCTCCGGGCGAGGCGGCTTTTATCCTTCGCCGCTGATGAGGATCAGGTGTGTGAGCAGGTGGCGCCGCTGATGAACGGCGCGGCGTGACATTGTACTTCTTTGTACTAAATTTGGAAATGCCATTAGATTGTTTTGCTATTATTTTCCTGGTCCGGCTCACTTGACATTAAATCCGGTGGTATGTGACCTCGAACTAAAATGAGTTTGACTCCCCTGCTCTAAATGCAGTTCTTGGATAGTGATACAAGCTAAAAGTTAATTTCCACACATGCAAGGAATGAAATCAGCATAAGAAAAATACATTCGGCCTTTTTTCATGTACGAGGATACTCACACAAAATTTTCTTCAGACTTTGATATTAACTCTAGAAATCCACAAATAGAAAGGAATCAAAACATTAAAGTCAATAAATGATGTGATGTGCAATAAAGTTCGATGAAACAGGAAAAAAGTATTGAACGGGATAGGTAGTGGAGAAGCCTTTGTGATGACGGCATGAAGACCCTTCCTGTATGAAGTTACTAATCTCCCACAGTGCTCAGGTGGGAACTTGGTCCGTTCTTCTAAACAGAATGACTTCAAATCCTGAAGATTCTGGGGGTCCTTCTGTGAATCCTGATCATTAGTTCTTTCCACAATTTTCAGTTAGATTTAAGTCAGGTGACTGACTGGGCCATTCTACCATCCTGATTTTCTCTGTTACAAACTAAATGACAGTTTTCTTCTCTTTGAGATCATTGTCCTGCTGGAAGGTCCACCTTCATCTCATCCTCATCATCCTGGTGGATGGCAGTAGATTATTTTCAAGATTACTCCAGTACATGGCTCCATTCATTGTAACAGTACTATGCACACTGTTCCACTGCTAGACGCATGTGTAGTGTTGTAGTCCACATCAATGGGCCCTTTGTGCATGCCTTTGATTGTGTTTGTGTGTATGAGCTATGTGACAGATGGCTAGCTAAATGTGATATCATGTTTTAACTGGACGTCATTCACAAGTGTAGATTGGATTTTGCATGTCATAGTTTTGAATTTTATTATTAGTATCTACTATGTCCACTTACATACTGTATATAATAAACAAAAAAAACCCCCTGCTATTTATGTTCACAGTACATAGTGTTTGGGCATTACACCACCAGATCCAGCTACGCATGTGTCTGCTTGCAGTGTTTCCTATGAGATTCTTTAGTTAGCTTAATAAGCCTGAAAAAAGCCCATAAAAATCCTGTAATCTTAGGTCAAATTAGCATTGATAGAATTTGCACATCATATCTGTCTATCTGCATGTTGTTGTAATGTGATAAATAGTATGTCTCTTCTTTCTTCCTTTTCTTCCTTTTTCCCCTCAACCCTCCAACCAGTTGTGGCAGAAGACTGCCCCTCCCTCAGCCTGGTTCTGCCGAAGGTTTCTTCCTATAAGGGAGTTTTTCCTTCCCACTGTCGCTTAGTGCTTGCTCATAGGGGATCATCTGACTGTTGGGGCTTTTTTCTGAATTATTTATGATTTGTGCTTATGTATCTAGCGCCCTGAGATGACTTTTGTTGTGACTAGGCACGATACAAATGAAGTTGGATTGAATTGATTTGTCCCTTTATTTACATTAAGTCTGCCAGTAATGCTTCCACCTCCAAACGTCACTATTGGAATAGTATTTTTTGGTGATGCGTAGTGCCATTTCTCCTCCAAACATGATGTGTAGTAGTAATAACTTCTATTCTCATCTCATCTGACTGCACTACAGTCTCTCAGTATTTCATAGGCTTGCCAAATACACCTTAGCAAACTTTAAACAAGCTTCAGCATGCCTTTTCTTTAGTATTAGACTCTTGTCTGGTGAGTATGCACGGACTCCATGACGGTGGAATGCACTGTCTATTATTTTCTCTGTCTAAATGTGTACCTGCTGCCTTCTAGTCTCTCTGGAATACTCTAGTTGTCCTTGGCTCTTGAGTTACTCTTCTGACTATCCTTATGACTCCCTGGTCAGATACTTTATGAGAAGCTCCTGTGTGTAGCTGGTTGATGGCAGAGTGATGTTCCTTCCATTTATGGATAATGGCCCCAATGGTACTAACTGAAAGATTCAGAGGTTCTGATATATCTGCAACCAAATTCATCAGTGAGTTTTGCAACAATCAGGTTGTGAAGGTCTTGGGAGAACTCTTGGCTTTTACCCACCATGTTTCTTGTATGACACCTTTGTAACAAAAAAACCTTTATATAGCCACTCATGAAGTACCTACTCAGTTGATTTTAATTTCCACAGATAGAAGGCAGAACTACTTTCTAACAACTTGTGGATTTCAGCTGATTCCTTGACTTACTGTGCCTTGGGACACTGCTTTTTCCAAATGTGCCCAGTCCTTTTTTTGGTTTCATTCTTCTTTATCACACGTAACTTTATTTAACAACTAAAATATTGTGTTTTCTTTGTAAGTATGGTTTTCTTGAGTAAATCCCAAATTCTGGTGAAAATTTCTTCCAAGTACCCTCATAAAAATTCTCATTGTACTGTACAACTATACAATGACAATAAAGCCTATTCTATTCTATTTATTTGAGCGTGTACATTCACACACAGTACTTGCACATCTTTAATGCTACTCGCACAAAATAAATCTCCTCCAAAAAACATACTGATTCATATACAGTACAATCAATACACCAACTTATTTTTCAAGATATGGGAAAAATAAGTTAGTGTGAGAGTTTCTTCACCACACAACCTAGTTGAACCTTTCAAAATCAAACTGAATCGCGTCTTCTTTTAGACATATTGTGTTTCTTATTATACTGTTATCTCCAGTAAGCCTGATCCACAGTTCCTGGATTATAGCCAAGGTATGATTCATAGCTTAAGCCATACAGATTTTTGAGCGTGAAATATGGGAGAAACCCATTAACACTACAGCTGTCTAGTTAGAATGTGAGCAAAAACCTCCTCAGCAGTGCAGAGGCATAAAAGCAGGTAGACTAGCATTGAAAGAGCACGTCTGACAACAAAAGGGAGAGAAGAAAATACATTTGTCATGTGCTGTTGAACTGAAATATAAATAACTAAATAGGTAATGGATTTCTTGATGCATTAGTCTCACCGTTGTACATCAGGGAAATGGTGTTAAAAAACATGTCATTACCCACGTGCAGGTGCATCCACATGGGCAAAACAGAAAAACAAGACAGAAAAAACAGCCCAACTTCCTAATTATTAATAATTTTACATTTTTCATGCAGCGAGGCACATAAAATACCAATGTGGATTTCTTCAAATGACAAGAAAACAAGGTTAACTAGATAGCAGGGTCAAGATGTCTGTATGAGCAATATCCCTGGCAACCATTAATGTCTGCATTTTGTTCGTCTGCAGCCTCAATGTGACAACAGCGAGCGCTTTAGAAACTTCACAGCAGGGCTGACCAAAGTCTACAACGTTCCAGCTTTGGGTTCACAAAGGTTATATAATGTTGATTTCTTAACATTTGTTACAGAAGATATCCCTGTACCACCTACATTTAGAGGGAAAAAAAGGTCTGCTGCACCACCATCAGTTTCACCAACCAAATCCATTTAGTTCTCAAACTCCAGGAATGCGCTGCGTGTGTTTTTCAACATCAAAGAGAATGAGTGCAAATCACAAGAACGTGGAAACTGATTTTGATAAGCAGAAGGTTAATCCCGGGATTACAGTGTTATGATTGCTCTGTCATCCTGTGGATTTTGCCACTTCTAATGTGCAGCACAAGCATAGTTTTTGAAAACACATGCATATTGTGGGTGAAAATGGTGCAAAGACAAGGCAGCTTTCAAAGACAAAAATGGTTCTGTCAGCCAATTATCTAAAAGTGTGGGCAACGATGTGCCACTGTATGATTTTAAATATTATTCAGGAGTGTGTTATTGAATTCAGGACAGTATGGCTGACTTATTTAATGTTAGAAATTTTCATTTTCAGCTGTATGATTATTTACAAATTGGCTGACATATAAGGATTGACCGTTTTCATACCTGATAGTCCACACAAAGGTCCGGACCAAGGTGCATGTTATTGTTACAGTGTCTACACTTGGTCCAGTTAGGTTTAGTTTCACACGTAATGTACTTATACACTCACCGGCCACTTTATTAGGTACACCATGCTAGTAACGGGTTGGACCCCCTTTTGCCTTCAGAACTGCCTCAATTCTTCGTGGCATAGATTCAACAAGGTGCTGGAAGCATTCCTCAGAGAGTTTGGTCCATATTGACATGATGGCATCACACAGTTGGCGCAGATTTGTCGGCTGCACATCCATGATGCGAATCTCCCGTTCCACCACATCCCAAAGATGCTCTATTGGATTGAGATCTGGTGACTGTGGAGGCCATTTGAGTACAGTGAACTCATTGTCATGTTCAAGAAACCAGTCTGAGATGATTCCAGCTTTATGACATGGCGCATTATCCTGCTGAAAGTAGCCATCAGAAGTTGGGTACATTGTGGTCATAAAGGGATGGACATGGTCAGCAACAATACTCAGGTAGGCTGTAGCGTTGCAACGATGCTCAATTGGTACCAAGGGGCCCAAAGAGTGCCAAGAAAATATTCCCCACACCATTACACCACCACCACCAGCCTGAACCATTGATACAAGGCAGGATGGATCCATGCTTTCATGTTGTTGACGCCAAATTCTGACCCTACCATCCGAATGTCGCAGCAGAAATCGAGACTCATCAGACCAGGCAACGTTTTTCCAATCTTCTATTGTCCAATTTCGATGAGCTTGTGCAAATTGTAGCCTCAGTTTCCTGTTCTTAGCTGAAAGGAGCGGCACCCGGCGTGGTCTTCTGCTGCTGTAGCCCATCTGCCTCAAAGTTCGACGTACTGTGCGTTCAGAGATGCTCTTCTGCCTACCTTGGTTGTAACGGGTGGTTATTTGAGTCACTGTTGCCTTTCTATCAGCTCGAACCAGTCTGGCCATTCTCCTCTGACCTCTGGCATCAATAAGACATTTCCGCCCACAGAACTGCCGCTCACTGGATATTTTTTCTTTTTCGGACCATTCTCTGTAAAGCCTAGAGATGGTTGTGCGTGAAAATCCCAGTAGATCAGCAGTTTCTGAAATACTCAGACCAGCCCTTCTGGCACCAACAACCATGCCACGTTCAAAGTCACTCAAATCACCTTTCTTCCCCATACTGATGCTCGGTTTGAATTGCAGGAGATTGTCTTGACCATGTCTACATGCCTAAATGCACTGAGTTGCCGCCATGTGATTGGCTGATTAGAAATTAAGTGTTAACGAGCAGTTGGACAGGTGTACCTAATAAAGTGGCCGGTGAGTGTATCTTCTTGTCATGACAATGTCTGTGTTGTTAGCACAGACCAGTAGTTAGCAAACATGCTACTCACCCTCTGAGGTGTTTTCTGCAGCTCTGGACATTGGGGAAGCCTCCATCATATTAGTCGGTGAACTAGTTTTAGTGAGGCTACACTATTATACATGTCTTCATTAAAAAGGATGCACATATGTGCTTCTCATCAGCCACGATGATTTTCAGGTGAATATTGGTCATCCTTTTTTCTTTTCCAAATCTCTGCTGCATCCTGTCTGAAACTATCTGGTAAGTTTCTGCATTTTTGTGATTTTTTTTTTCAAGTGACTCTTTATGCCAACAGCCATATTTCCTTTCTCTGGCTCTCTCTCTCTCCCTCTTATCAGCCACCTTAACTTCCTGTTTGTTCCAAAAGTCCAAAACTTTCTGAAAATTGTCTGACCAAGGTTCAGCTTGATCTGGACCAAGACGACATCTTTGTGCCAGACCAAATTTCAGCTCTTTGGTCCAGACCAAAGTGAAGAATCCAAAAGTCTGGAGCAAACCGGTTAGATGTGAAAGTACCCTGAGATAAAGCTGGTTAAAACTACCAGATACAGACCTCCAGAATATTTGTACAGATCAATAATAATAATAAGTAACTGCCCCCCTCTCTAGTTTTGTGACTTTTTTCTCATCTCATTAAAGGAACATTATGCAAGATTTTCACCTTAAAATAATGTTTCCAACGTTACTTTGACGGCATATCAACCTCTGAGTGAGTGAATGCCACTTCCCCCATAGTCTGAGTGGGCTCGTACTGCCGGCAACAGCTCTGTTCTTGTTGGGAGCACTGAAGGGACTACAACTACAGCGACTATGACCTCAGTCCCAGCAGCCAATCATAGGGCAAAACCTTAGCCACCAATAACAAGGAAGTTACATAGTGCTGCTTTAAGTTTGTGAATTTTTTACCAGGTCTCAGAAACTTCCAACTTTTCCCCCAAGTGTCATAAATTAGCGACTTTTCCCATCAGTCTCATAAATTTGCAGTGTTTTTTCCCCAATTTCAAAAATTTGTTACTTTTTACCAACAGTTTTATAAATTTGCAATGCTGTCCCAGTGTCTACTAAATTGTGACTTTTTCCACTTAGTCCCATAAATACAGACGTGGACAAAATTGTTGGTACCCCTCTGTTAATGAAAGAAAAACCCACAATGGTCACAGAAATAACTTGAATCTGACAAAAGTGGTAATAAATAAAAATTCTGTGAAAATTAACCAATGAAAATCAGACAATGCTTTTGAATTGTGGTTCAACAGAATTATTTTAAAAAACAAACTCATGAAACAGGCCTGGACAAAAATGACGGTACCCCTAGAAAAGATTGAAAATAATGTGACCATAGGGACATATTCAACCAAGATGTGTCCTCTAATTAACATCACAGGTGTCTACAAACTTGTAATCAGTCAGTCGGCCTATTTAAAGGGTCACAAGTAGTCACTGTGCTGTTTGTTGACATGGTGTGTACCACACTAAACATGAACCAGAGGAAGCAAAGGAGAGAGTTGTCTCAGGAGATTAGAAAGAAAATTATAGACAAGCATGTTAAGCCTCCCCGCGACCCGAAAAGGATTAAGCGGAAGAAGATGAATGAATGAATGAATGAATGTTAAAGGTAAAGGCTATAAGACCATCTCCAAGCAGCTTGATGTTCCTGTGACTACAGTTGCACATATTATTCAGAAATTTATGATCCACAGGACTATAGCCAACCTCCCTGGACGTGGCCGCAGGAGGAGATGGATAATATGAATGGTAACAAAAGAGCCCAGAACAACCTCTAAACACATTCATGGTGAACTCCAAGGTCAAGGTACATCGGTGTCAGATCGCACCATCCATCGTTGTTTGAGCCAAATTGGACTTCATGGGAGACAACCAAGGAGGACACCACTGTTGAAAACAAATCATAAAAAAGCCAGACTGGAATTTGCCAAACTGCATGTTGACAAGCCACAAAGCTTCTGGGAGTATGTCCTATGGACAGACGAGACAAAACTGGAACTTTTTGGCAAGGCACATCAGCTCTATGTTCACAGACGCAAAAATGAAGCATACCAAGAAAAGAACACTGTCCCTAGTGTGAAACATGGAGGAGGTTCTGTTATGTCACTGTTATGTCATGTTATAAAAAATGACCAACTTCATACAGTGCAAATGAGAGGCTATGATTTATATACCACAAGCAGGTCAAAAAAAAGCGGTGGTGGTGTTGCTTTATATATCGGGTCCTGCTACTAAAGCCAAGTTGTAGATAATATGTCTTTTGAAACTGAAAACATCATGGAGTGTGTAACTGTGGAATTAATTACAACTACAAAAAACATCATAATAAGTTGCATTTATAGAGCACCGGGTACCGATATTGACATTTTCAAAGAGAAATTGTCTGAGCTTTTCAGTGCAGTAGGTAATAAGAAGCTCGTATTTATTTGCGGAGACTTCATCATTGACTTATTAAATCCAAATGACCATATCCAAATACAGTAAGTGAATTCATAAATTCCATGTTTTGTATGGGTTTCTACACTTCAATAACATACCCCACTAGAATAACAACACATTCAGCAACGCTTATTGATAACATTTTCACAAATGTCACTGAAGAGAATGTAACTGCTGGCCTTATTGTGAATGATGTGACAGACCATCTGCCTGTTTTTGTTTCTTCACACACTGGTGTAACACATAACGTTGAAATAGATAAGGTTTTTAACCGACTTGTAACAGAAACCGCAATCAACAATCATAGAAATGATCTAAAAATACAAGACTGGAGCGGTGTTTATGTTGACGACATTGATACAGCATATGGAGAATTTGTCTCTATTTTATCACAACTATATAATAAACATTGCCCTCTAGTGGTAAAGGAAACTAAAGTTAAATACAGAGATAAGCCTTGGCTCACTCACCAAGGGCCTGCAAAATGCTTGTAAAAAGAAAAACTTGTTATACAAAACGTTTCTGAAATTAAGAACTGTGGAAGCAGAAAAGAAATACAAGACATAAAAATAAACTCATGAGTATTTTAAGACTGAGTAAAAAAATCATATTACAGTAAATTATTGGAAAATAACAAAACTAATACATGTAATATATGGAAGGTGTTAAATAATATAACAAAGAGAGGAAAACTAAAAAAAATTCAAGGACAAAAAATCAACTGATTGTAATGATTTCAGTATGTTCTTGGCTAAATGTATTATTGATTGTATTGTTAAACACTTCACTTACATATGCAACATGTCACTTACTGCTGGTAAATTTCCAAAGAAAATGAAAATAGCAAGAGTCATTCCTCTGTATAAGACTGGTGACAAGCACTTATTGTCAAACTACAGACCCATCTCCTTGTTACCTCAGTTCTCCAAAATACTGGAAAAAATATTTGTTAAGAGACTAAATGATTTCACTGATAAGCACAATATACTCTGCGAACAATAGTATAGATTAAGCAAGAACTGGACCACCTCACTGGCACTCATGGACTTTGTTGAACAGATTACGGATGCAACAGATAGAAGAGAATACACAGTTGGAATATTTCTGGACTTACAAAAGGCATTTGATACAGTTGACCATAAATGACTCCTCAGTAAATTACATAAGTATGGTATCAGAGGAATTGCTTTTGACTGGTTACACAGCTATTTAGAAGACAGATATCAATATGTTCATGTGAATAATACAGACTCTGAGTTGCTCAAGATGACGTGTGGGGTACCACAGGGTTCTGTGCTTGGTCCATTGCTGTTAATTTTGTATATTAATGATTTATGTTCTGTGTCTAAATTGCTCAAGTGTATTTTATTTGCAGACGACACAACTTTTTTTTGTAGTGCAATAAACAAAATGTGTAATACTTGGAAATCGCAAATTATATAATCACAGAAAAATTAAAATAAACAGTGTTGAAATTGACACAGTTTTCGAAACCAAGTTCCTAGGAGTCATTGTTGATAACAAACTAAACTGGAAATCACACATAAAATTACGTCAAAACTAAAATGTCTAAATCCATTGCCGTACTGTATAAAGTTAAGAATCTCCTGTGTCAGAAATCTCTTTGCATTTTATATAATTCACTGATAGTTCCTTTTATGACATACTGTGTGGAGATCTGGGGAAACACATATAAAACACACACAAACTTAATCTTTTTACTACAGAAAAAAGCTGTACGCATTGTATCAAAGAAATCTTACCGTGAACAAAAAAATCCAATATTCATTCAATTACATACTCTTAAATTTAGAGATCTGGTAGATTATAATGTCATTCAAATCATGTACAAAGCAAATAATAACCAATTACCTGTAAATATTCAGAGACTGTTTAAAAAAAGGGAAAGCAAATATGAGCTAAGAGGTAACTCTGTTTTTAATAAGCCAAAGGTTAGAACAAATACAAAGTATCATTGCATGTCTGTCACTGGAGTTAAACTGTGGAACTGTTGCTCTGAAAATATTAAAACATGTTAAACTCTGAAGCAATTCAAAAAATTGTACAAAGATGAGAAAATCTCCCAGTATCTCACTGTAAATGCTGGGAGATAAATTTGTAATAACTTAAAGGTTTTTTTTCTTCAAATCAAATCAACCTTTACTGTCATATTGCTGTACATACAACTGTAGTGCAGGCAAGATGAAATTGCTTTTCTCTCGGCATCCATATAAGTAAAAAGAACATAATTTAAGACACACTCACACACACCTCACCCCCCACCCCAACACAGCCATTCACACTTCCCTGAAACATACAGTGGGGTAAAAAAGTATTTAGTCAGCAACCAATTGTGCAAGTTCTCCCACTTAAAAGATGAGAGAGGTCTCCAATTTTCACCAGAGGTATACCTCAACTATGAGAGACAAAATAAGAAAAAAAAATCCAGAAAATCACATTGAAGGATTTTTAATTAATTAACCTCTTGCGCTCCGTTGTCCCACGGGTGGGCAAGTCTCTGCGTCCTAGAGAGCACGAGAGCGCACGAGGGCGCTCTCATGCGCTGTAGGACGCATCATGGAGATTGTGATGTAGGTGGTGTATGGCGTCCAAGCGCGCACTGAAAATAAAAGCTGCAGACACAGCCGCGAACAGATTAGTTCATCTGATTGACCTCTCATTCGACTAATAAGAGCCTTGAATTGGGTTTCTGAAACCTTGAAGAACCAATGACTGAAAACTTGGCAAGAAGGACCCGCCTACCAACGCAGTGAGCCAATTGAAACACAGAAGTTCGCTGAGCTGTTTTGTCTACAAAGGCTGGGTGAAGAGAGACTGCTTCAGCAGCCACAGGCAGTGGTTTATTTTTTTTTTTTTTAATTCCAGCAGAGTGTTTAGGATTCTCTTATATGGTCACCATAGACAGACGGAGGCTGACGACGAAGGTCGTAAATCATTCGCCAAAACCGCAATCATGGAATTATGTTTTGACCGGGTCACGAGACCAGAACCAGAGCGGACCAGCGTCGTGTTCGTCTGACAATGAGGAAGAGAAGTTGGCCAGGACAATCTGGCTGTGAAGAGGTAAGGTGTTATAAGCCAAATTATTTTTTATCCCTGAAAATTGTAATCAAAAATGACTTTTGACCGATCGGTAAATTACAACTGTGCGGCGCACGATGTCCAAAGTGCGTGCGCCACGTTACACGGTTCTTCGCCGCTTCTGGACCGTGAACACCGCCCCCCACCCCCCGCCTCTACGATTCTGTAGCGGTGGGGGGAGAGGGGGAGCCGCGGTGACAGCGCTGCTGTGGAAACATGCCTTATCCGAGTGTAATCCGTCATGTAGCGAGGGCGGATCTCCGTCCTCTGTAGCGGGGGGGGGGACAACCCCCCCCCCCCACACACACACACGCACAGACACAGCCCTGAATGTGACCTTTCATTTGAGCCCAAGATGAAGCTTCTATATTGAATCATTCAAAAGTTACAGACGTTTTTCCAAACTGTGCCATTTGGCACAATTTGGCACAGTTCCAAAACGCCTGGGAACAGCCTGAGAACAAAGCTGTGTAAAATATTCATTTTTTGTGGTATTGTTACAAAATCTGGACCTCAGCTGGATAACACTTGGTTCTACATTTCTGTTGCATTTTCCAGCCCGGATCTGAAGCTGTGTGTTATTTGCAAGCATTTGTATCCAAAAAAACACCCAGGCCAAATTTATTTTCTTCAAGTTCACTATGTTTAGATGACTGTAACTCAGTGGCCGGAGCACTTAGAGAGATCATGTTTTTTTTGCCTAAAAATTCAAAGTGTTTTCTTTTAAATGAGACCAACCCCATGAAGATGCTGCAAAGGGTTGAAGAACAGCTTTCGATTTACTTTGGGCACATTATTTTTGGGCGCTTTTAGGAAAATTGACCGGAGTGCAAGGGGTTAATTGGTAAATTCCTCGGTAAAATAAGTATTTGGTCAATAACAAAAGTTCATCTCAATACTTTGTTATATACCCTTTGTTGGCAATGACAGAGGTCAAACGTTTTCTGTAAGTTTTCACAAGGTTTTCACACACTGTTGCTGGTATTTTGGCCCATTCCTCCATGCAGATCTCCTCTAGAGCAGTGATGTTTTGGGGCTGTCGCTGGGCAACATGGACTTTCAACTCCCTCCAAAGATTTTCTATGGGGTTGAGATCTGGAGACTGGCTAGGCCACTCCAGGACCTTGAAATGCTTCTTACGAAGCCGCTCCGTCGTTGCCCGGGCGGTGTGTTTGGGATCATTGTCATGCTGAAAGACCCAGCCACGTTTCATCTTCAATGCCCTTGCTGGTGGAAGGAAGTTTTCACTCAAAATTTCCCGATACATGGCTCCATTCATTCTTTCCTTTACACGCATCAGTCGTCCTGGTCCCTTTGCAGAAAAACAGCCCCAAAGTATGATGTTTCCACCCCCATGCTTCACAGCAGGTATGGTGTTCTTTCTCCTCCAAACGCGACAAGTTGGGTTTTTACCAAAAAATTCTATTTTGGTTTCATCTGACCATATGACATTCTCCCAATCCTCTTCTGGATCATCCAAATGCTCTCTAGCAAACTTCAGACGGGCCTGGACATGTACTGGCTTAAGCAGGGGGACACGTCTGGCACTGCAGGATTTGAGTCCCTGGCAGCGTAGTGTGTTTCTGATGTAGCCTTTGTTACTTTGGTCCCAGCTCTCCGCAGGTCATTCACTAGGTCCCCCCATGTGGTTCTGGGATTTTTGCTCACCGTTCTCATGATAATTTTGACCCCACGGGGTGAGATCTTGCGTGGAGCCCCAGATCGAGGGAGATTATCAGTGGTCTTGTATGTCTTCCATTTTCTAATAATTGCTCCCACAGTTGATTTCTTCACACCAAGCTGCTTACCTATTGCAGATTCAGTCTTCCCAGCCTGGTGCAGGTCTACAATTTTGTTTCTGGTGTCCTTTGACAGCTCTTTGGTCTTGGCCATAGTGGAGTTTGGAGTCTGACTGTTTGAGGTTGTGGACAGGTGTCTTTTATACTGATAACGAGTTCAAACAGGTGCCATTAATACAGGTAGCGAGTGGAGGACAGAGGAGCCTCTTAAAGAAGAAGTTACAGGTCTGTGAGAGCCAGAAATCTTGCTTGTTTGTAGGTGACCAAATACTTATTTTACTGAGGAATTTACCAATTAATTCATTAAAAATCCTTCAATGTGATTTTCTGGATTTTTTTTTCTCATTTTGTCTCTCATAGTTGAGGTATACCTATGATGAAAATTGGAGACCTCTCTCATCTTTTAAGTGGGAGAACTTGCACAGTTGGTGGCTGACTAAATACTTTTTTGCCCCACTTTACTTGAAAACTAACCAGTGTAGAAGAGCTTGAAAGAACGAGGCGATGTGATATATAAACCAAAGTTTATTATCAGCTCCTCAAACAAGTCTCATCTAAGTGCAGCAGCAGAAGAAGGAAAGAGACCGAACACCTTCGGCTCTATGAACTTATACTCGCACATAGCAAAAGACATGCATAACAAAAGCTGACATCCCTCATTATCTTAATCCCCCCATTGTCTTCGTACTCCTCCTCTTGGCCCTGGGGGGTCAGAGCAACCCATCCGGTCTCCACCGCAGTGCCTGGGAAGCTCTTTGATCTTCACTGGCGGTTGAGACTCTTTGTCCTGTTGTGAGGTGTGAAGTCGCCTTACATACACTACCGTTCAAAAGTTTAGGGTCACTTAGAAATTTCCTTATTTTTGAAAGAAAAGCACTTTTTTTCAATGAAGATAACTTTAAACTAATCAGAAATACACTCTATACATTGCTAATGTGGTAAATGACTATTCTAGCTGCAAATGTCTGGTTTTTGGTGCAATATCTACATAGGTGTATAGAGGCCCATTTCCAGCAACTATCACTCCAGTGTTCTAATGGTACAATGTGTTTGCTTATTGCGTCAGAAGGCTAATGGATGATTAGAAAACCCTTGTGCAATCATGTTAGGTCTGCAATGCTGTAATTGCTGCAAATGGAGGATTCTTTGACGAAAGCAAAGTTTGAAGGAAAAAATTATTATTTCAAATACAAATCATTATTTCTAACCTTGTCAATGTCTTGACTATGTTTTCTATTCATTTTACAACTCATGGTGGTAAATAAAAGTGTGACTTTTCATGGAAAACACAAAATTGTCTGAGGTGACCCCAAACTTTTGAACGGTAGTGTATGTAATCACCAAACATTCTCACATGCTTCAACATATGTAGGTTATGGAATATATGATTAATATAGACCACACCAGAACTATAATATACAAATAATATACATAAATGTCCATAGGTGCAGTAGTATGTATGAGAGATTCTGGATCAACTGTTCAGCATCCTAACAGCTTGTGGAAGGAAGCTGTTAATCAGTCTGGTGGTTCTGCCTCTGATGCTCCAGAATCGTTTGCCAGATGGCAGAAGTTCAAAGTGTTTATGCAGAGGGTGAGAATGGTCCTTGACAATGTTCAGTGCCCTGCTCCTACAACGGTTCTGAAAAAGTACTTGGACAGAGGGGAGGGAAACACCAATTACCCTCTCAGCTCCCTCAACTATCCTCTGCAGGGCTTTTTTGTCTGACATACTGCAGCTGGAGTACCATGTTGCAATGCAGTACGTCAGAACACTCTCCACTACACCTCTGTAGAAGGTCCTGAGGATGCAGATGGGGAGAGAGGCCTGTTTGAGTTTCCTCAAGAAGTGCAGTCTCTGCTGGGCCCGCTTCCTGATCCCCAAGGAATTCTTGCTCCCGGTAAAGTCCTGCGAGATCTGCACTCCGAGGAACTTGATGTTCTCCACTCTCTCCACTAAATGGCTGCCAATGCTGAGAGGGACGTGTTCAGGCTGTGACCGCCGGAAGTCGATAATCATCTCCTTCATTTTGTCCACGTTGAGCACCAGATTGTTCTCCCTGCACCAGCCCTCCAGGTCTCTCACTTCTTCCCTGTACATTGATTCCTCATCCCTCTAAATAAGTCCCACCACCGTGGTGTCATCTGCAAACTTAATAATCTGGTTCCCCTTGTGTCAGGACACACAGTCATGTGTTAGAAGTGTAAACAACTGTGGACTGAGTACGCAGCCTTGAGGGGATCCGGTGCTCAGCGTGATAGAGTTGGAGATGTTATTTCCAACACGGACAGACTGAGGTCTCTCAGTCAGGAAATCCAGGATCCAGAGACATGTGGCGGTGTTCAGACCGAGAAGGAGTAATTTCTCCATCAGTCTCTGGGGAATAATGGTGTTGAATGCTGAACTGAAATCAATGTACAGGAGTCTGGCGTAGGTGTCTTTCTGATCCAGGTGGGTGATGACAGACTGCAGGGTGGTGACTATAGCATCCTCCGTGGAGCGGTTTGAACGACATGCAAACTGGAGCTGGTCATGTGATGCAGGGAGGCAGGCTGTGATGTGTGGTTTGACAAGCTGTTCAAAACACTTCATCACAATTGGTGTCAGTGCAACAGGATGATAGTCATTCAGACAGGACACAAATGGTTTCTTTGCCACCGGTACTATGGTAGAGGTCTTAAAGCATCTGGGAATGATGGCCTGACTCTGGGAGATGTTATAAATGTCAGTGTCGGAGCACACGTCCCGGGATGTTGTCCGGACCTGCAGCTTTACGTGGGTTGACCTTGGTTAGGGTCCTCCATGTGTCCGCTGTGTTGATGGTGATAGCTGGCCAAACCGATGGTGGAGATGGGCCAGCCCTCCCTCTGATTGTCGGGTTTGATGCTTCAAAACGTGCAAAGAAGTCATTGAGCCTGTCTGGAAGCGAAGCGTCGTCATCATCGACCCCCTGCCTAGACTTATAGTCCGTCAGCGCCCGGACTCCCTGCCACATCCACTTGGTGTTCCTAGTGTCACAGAGATGTCCCTGGATTTTCTCCACATAGGCGCGCTTCGCCGTCTTAATTCCCTTTGAGAGTGCAGACCTAGCTGAGCGGAGGGCGATCCTGTCCTTCGCTCTGAAGGCTGCATCTCTGGCTGTGAGCAGCGAGCGCACCTCTGCAGTCATCCAGGGCTTATGGATGACTTATGGTCTTCTTATGGTCTTCTTGTTCTATTTGATTTTCTTTGTTGATTCTGGGTAAGACTTAAATTTTTATGTTATTGATTTTAAAATTGTAACGGGGTAGGCACTATATAAGCACTAGCTTCAGCCTACACCCTTTCGGTTGTTCTTTTGTGTGTTCTTATTGTATTGTATGTGTTTATTATTATTATTACCGAATAAATTCATTCATTCATTATATTCTGGGGCTCCTTTGCTGCATCTGGCACAGGGTGTCTTGAATTTGTGCAGGGTACAATGAAATCTCAATACTATCAAGGTATTCTAGAGAGATATGTGCTGCCCAGTGTCAGACAGCTTGGTCTCAGTCGCAGGTCATGGGTCTTGCAACAGGATAATGACCCAAAACACACAGCTAAAAACACCCAAGAATGGCTAAGAGGGAAACACTGGACTGTTGTAAAGTGGCCTTCTATGAGCCCTGATCTAAATCCTATTGAACATCTGTGGAAGGAGCTGAAACATGCCGTCTGGAGAAGGCACCCTTCAAACATGAGACAACTGGAGCAGTTTGCTCATGAGGAGTGGGCCAAAATACCTGCTGAGAGGTGCAGAAGTCTCATTGACAGTTACAGAAATCGTTTGATTGCAGTGATTGCCTCAAAAGGTTGTACAACAAAATATTAAGTTAAGGGTACCATCATTTTTGTCCAGGCCTATTTCATGAATTTGTTTTTTAAAACTAATTCTGTTGAACCACAATTCAAAAGCATTGTCTGATTTTCAATGGTTAATTTTCTAGAATTTTTATTTATTACCACTTTTGTCAGATTCAAGTTATTTCTGTGACTATTGTGGATTTTTCTTTTATTAACAGAGGGGTACCAACAATTTTGTCCACATCTGTATGTGACATTTTCCCCACAGTCTCTAATTTTTGACTTACTACCTGTTTCATTAACCTGTGACATCTTTTTTCCTCAGTTTTATAAATTTGCATCTTTTTTTTTACCCCTCATAAACTTGCAACATTATTTCTGGGGTATACCAGATATTTTTTTTTCACACAATATTTTTTTATTGAACCTTTTTTATAAACACAACACAAACAATCAAACACTAACACTAAAGTAATTTTAAAAAAAATTTTTTTAAAAATTAAAAAATTAAAATTGTACTAAAAAACAACAACAACCACTAACAAAGACAGGTCTTCAACAATGCTCCTCTGTTTAGTCTAGGCAATCCATTACATAAGTATACATATTATACATTCACCAGTTTGGAATTTACAAGGTCCACACAAATCATTCACCTTCTTCTTCAAAAGTTTTGTTTAAATTCTTTACATAATCAATGAAAGGTCTCCATATATTCTCAAACACAATTTCCTTTGATTTCAGTATGTATGTTATTCTTTCTAGTGGAAGGTTTGTTAACATCTGTCTTAATCACTGAGTCACATCTGGTCTAGGAGTCTTTTTCCACAGTAGTGCAATACATTTTTTGGCATTAAGCAAACTGAGGTCTATGAATGCGCTTTCACTCTTATTAAAGCTATGCTTTTCTGAATACAGACCCAACAAAAACAATTTAGGATTCAATATGAATTGTTTTGAAATTATTTTTTCAATTGTTACCCTCACCTCTTCCCAAAACATTCTAATTTTTCTACATTCCCATAAACAATGAAATAGAGTTCCTTTACTTTCCATACATTTTGTGCACGTATCTGGTATGTTTTTGTTATATCTATTTAACTCCACCGGTGTAACATACATCCGCATTAACCATTTAAAATGTATCAATTTAAGACGTACATTTATTGATTTGGTTTGAGCTTCTGTACAAGCAAATTCCCATTGTTCCTCTGAAATTTCAGTTTGCAGGTCTTCTTTCCAATAATTCAGTCTTTTCTGTGAGTTTTCACTTGAGGATAATGTCAATGAGTTATAAAACTCTGAAATAATACCCTTTCTCTTACTATCTTTCGTCAAAATTTTTTCCAAGGATGAATAAGTAGGTCGGGTGAGAGCATTATTTTGATTTGATCAAATAAAGTTCCTAAGCTGAAGATATTTTTAAAAAATGTGTTCTATTAAGATTAAATTTGATCCTCAGTTCTTCAAAAGACATTATGTTATCTGAACATGACAAATATAAGTCTTGAATCTTTTGAATCCCTTTTAAATTCCATACTTTAAATACAGCATCCGCTCTCCCTGGTTTAAAATATTGATTACCCCATATTGGGCTAAATTGTGACAGTAAGTGTGGTTCTTTTAAATATTTTGTGGTTTCACACCATATTTTGATCATATGCTTTACAAATGGATTTTTAACTTGTTTCTGTAATTTTTTTGCCGAGTCTGAGTATATGAATATGGGAAGAGGTAAAGGTAAATTGTATGATTCCATTTCAGTCCAGTGAGGGAGATCATTTGATGAAAAATAATATGTCACAGACCTCAGTTGTGCTGACCAGTAATACAACATAAAGTTTGGACATTTCAGACCTCCACGATCAAATGGTAAATATAGTAAGGACAGACGTAATCTAGCCTTCCTATTGTTCCATAAAAATTCCACTAACTTTTTTTTAATTCTTGAGAATAGATCTGAAGGTGGTGGTAAAGGAATGTATTGAAATAAATAAAGTATTTTGGGTAAAATATTACTTTTCAGTATATTGATTCTCCCGATCATCGACATTGGTAGTGACATCCATCTCTGAAGTAACTCATTAATGTCTGTCATTTAGGCTTCATAGTTGGTACGGGCGACTAATTCTAGCTTAGGCACAATTTCCATCCATCCATCCATCTTCTACCGCTTTTCCGGAGGTCCGGGTCGCGGAGGCAGCAGTTCAAGCAGAGAAGCCCAGACTTCCCTCTCCCCAGCCACCTGCTCCAGCTCTTCAGAGGGGATACCAAGGCGTTCCCAGACTAGCTGGGAGACATAGTCTCTCCACCGAGTCCTGGGTCTGCCCCGGGGTCTCCTCCCAGTGGGACGTGCCTGAAACACCTCAAGTGGGAGGCGTCCAGGAGGCATCCTAATCAGATGCCCATACCACCTCAACTGACTCCTTTCAATGTGGAGGAGCAGCGGTTCTACTCTGAGCCTCTCCCGGATGACTGAGCTCCTCACCCTATCTCTGAGGGTGAGTCCAGCAATCCTACGGAGAAAGCTCATTTCAGCCGCTTGTATCCGCGATCTCGTTCTTTCGGTCATTACCCAAAGCTCGTGACCATAGGTGAGAGTAGGAACGTAGATTGACTGGTAAATCGACAGCTTTGCCTTAGAACTAAGCTCCCTCTTCACCACAACAGACCGGTACAACGTCCGCATCACTGCAGATGCTGCTCCAATCCGTCTGTCGATCTCTCGCTCCATTTTCCCCTCACTCGTGAACAAGACCCCAAGATACTTAAACTCCTCCACTTGGGGCAGGAGCCTGTCCCCAACCCGGAGAGGACAATCCACCTTTTTCCGGCTGAGGACCATGGACTCGGACTTGGAGGTGCTGATTCTCATCCCAGCCGCTTCACACTCAGCGGCAAACCGTCCCAGCAAGAGCTGTAGGTCATTGCTGGATGAAGCCAACAGGACAACATCATCTGCAAACAACAGAGATGAGATCCTGTGGTCACCAAGCATGACACCCTCCATTCCTTGGCTGCGCCTAGAAATCCTGTCCATAAAAATTATGAACAGGACCGGTGACAAAGGGCAGCCCTGGCGGAGTCCAACTCTCACTGGGAATGACTCTGACCGAGTGTTGGCAATGCGAACTAAACTCTCACAACGGTCGTACAGAGACCGAATAGCTCGTAACAACAAGCCCGATACCCCATACTCCCGAAGCACCCCCCACAAAAATCCACGAGGGACGCGGTCAAATGCCTTCTCCAAGTCCACAAAACACATGTAAACTGGTTGGGCAAACTCCCACGAACCCTCAAGAATTCTCGAGAGGGTAAAGAGCTGGTCCGATGTGCCACGGCCAGGACGAAAACCACATTGCTCCTCCTGAATCCGAGGTTCGACCAACGGCCGGACTCTCCTCTCCAGTACCTTGGCATAGACCTTCCCAGGGAGGCTGAGGAGTGTGATCCCTCTAAAGTTGGAGCACACCCTCCGGTCCCCTTTTTTGAAGAGAGGAACCACCACCCCGGTTTGCCATGCCAAAGGCACTGCCCCCGACCTCCACGCAATGTTGCAGAGGCGTGTCAACCATGACAACCCAACAACATCCAGGGCCTTGAGGTACTCGGGGCGAATCTCGTCCACCCCCGGGGCCCGGCCACCAAGGAGATTTTTAACCACCTTGGCGACCTCAGCCCCTGTGATAGGCGAGTCATCCCCCTCGTCCCCAAACCCTGCTTCCTCTGTGGAAGGCGTATCAGTGGGATTGAGGAGATCCTCGAAGTATTCCTTCCACCGCCCGACGATATCCCCAGTTGAAGTCAACAGTGTCCCATCCGCACCATACACAGTGTGGACGGGGAGCTGCTTTCCCCTCCTGAGCCGCCGAACAGTTTGCCAGAATCTCTTTGAAGCCGACCGAAAGTCTTGTTCCATGGCCTCACCGAACTCCTCCCATACCCGGGTTTTTGCTTCAGCAACCACCCGAGCTGCACTCCGCTTGGCCTGCCGGTACACCTCAGCTGCTTCGGGAGTCCCACAAGCCAACCAAGCTTGATAGGACTCCTTCTTCAGCTTAATGGCCCCCCTCACCACTGGTGTCCACCACTTGGTTCGGGGGTTGCCACCACGAGATGCACCGACCACCTTGCGGCCGCAGCTCTGGGCTGCCGCTTCAACAACAGAGGTGGAGAACATGGCCCATTCAGACTCCATGTCTCCAGACTCCCTCGGAATGTAGGCACAATTTGGATTCCTAAATATTTAAACTGATTTACAACATTGAATTGATTTACCTCAGGAGCTGGGTGATTTCTCTGGGTCTCATTTAGCATTAATATTGAAGATTTAGTTTTATTTATTTTATATCCTGATATTTCCCCAAAATTCTTTATTAAATTCAACAAGGTCGGAATTGATTTTTTAAGGTTCGACATAAACAAAATTATGTCATCGGCATACAGGGAGATTTTATGTTCTGTTGGTCCTACTTTAATTCCATATATTTGTGGATGTAAACGTACTGCCATCGCTAAGGGTTCAATTGCCATACTAAACAATAAAGGTGAAAGTGGGCAGCCTTGTCGACATCCTCTATTGATATTTATTGATTTTGAAATATTGCTGTTTGTTAGGATTTCTGCTGTAGCATTATTGTATATTATCTGAACCCATTTTATGAAATTATTTCCAATTCCAAACCTTTGTAAAACTTCAAAAAGAAAGGGCCATTCGACCCTATCAAAGGCCTTTTCAGCGTCCAATGATAGGAGAGCTGTATCCGGTGCTTCTTTATAAGAATAGATAATATTAAATAGTCTTCTTACATTATGGAAGCCTTGTCTTCCCTTTATAAAGCCATTCTGATTTCGGTTAATAATATTTGGTAATATTTCTTGTAGTCGTCTTGCTAAAATTTTACAGATTATCTTAAGGTCAGCATTTAATAGGCTTATTGGTCTCATATTTTCACATTTATTAGAGGGTTTACCTGGTTTTGGCAACAGTATAATTAAGGCATTATTCATGTATGGTGGTAAATTACTATTTTGAAATGCTTCTAAAACCATTTCCAAAAATGGTTTTATTAATTTATTCTTAAATTTTTTTATAGAGGTCAACTGGAAGACCATCTGGTCCTGCACTTTTTCCTGATTTCATATTATCAATGGCTAGCCCAACTTCTTCTTGACTAATTTTAGACTCCAGTATCTCCCTGTTTTCATTTGAAATACACGGTGTAGATAATCCACCCAAAAACCCATTTAGTTTTGTTCAGTCAGTTTCATTTTTTTGTATTATATAATTTTTCATAATAATCTCAAAAGGCACTATTAATTTCTAAAGGAGCTACAACTGGCTGTCCGTTACTTATAATACTTGTTATTGGTGTTTTAAATTCTAATTGTTTAATCTGCCATGCCAATAATTTTCCTGATTTTTCACCTTGTTCATAAAAAGATTGCTTCAATCTTAGAAGACTCGAGGCAACTCTATTCGCTGATTTTTTGTCATATTCAGCTCTCAGAATCAGTAATTTGTTCTCTAACTTTGGGTCACTTCCTGCATACACTTTTTCTTGAAGAATTTTTATTTTATGTTCCAATTGGACTCTCTCCTCTCGAGTCTTCTTAGATATTGAACCTATATAACTAATAATATGCCCCCTAATAAAAGCTTTGAAAGCCTCCCACTTTATACATGCTGATGTTTGTATAAGAACTCATCTGTTTTTCTATGTACTTAACAAATTCCTCATCCTGAAGCCATTTATGCTGAAATTGCCACCTACCTGGTTCCTTTGTCAATTTCTTATCTACATATATTAGACAGCAGGGTGCATGATCAGAGATCACAATATTATCATAGAAGCAGTTTTGAATCTTGGACCTTAATTCTGTGGAGATCAAAAAATAGTCAATACGTGAGAATGTCTTGTAGATATTAGAATAACAAGAATAGGCTTTAATTTGTGGTTTCATTTCTCTCCATATATCTAGCAATCTCAATTCTTTCATAAAATGATTAATGATCATCCTGCATCCATTGTGCGTACAGTCTAGTCCTGTTGATCTATCTATACCGGGATTCAATGTACAATTAAAATCCCCTGCTATTATATGTTGCCCTGTAAGTGAAGATAAAATAAGGAATAAATTAGTAAAGAAATTTTGATCATCTATATTGGGACCGTATAAGTTAACCAAATTTATATTTTCTAATAACAAAGATCCTTGAATGATTAGATATCTTCCAAATTTGTCTCCAATTACATTTTTCACTTGAAATGGGACTGATTTATGTATGAGAGTCATAACTCCCCTGGCTCGGGATGAAAATGATGAGGTGAATACATTTCCTTGCCATCTTCTCCTAATTCTTTTTACATCCTCCTCTATTAGATGAGTTTCTTGTAAAAACACAATTTTTGAACCCATGTCTTTTATTTTATTCATAACTTGTTTAAGTTTTTTTTAAATTTTGTAAACCTCCATGAGGTTAAATTGAGATTAACGCTTTGGTCTATGATCAATAAGGAGTTTGAGATTACCTCGCAATGTAAACATGCTCATACAGAGAAGCAAAAACATGAGTGGTTGAACATTCATCCTACAAACTACACACAAACAAATTCCCCCTTCCCACATTCGTGGTAATCCCCCCAAAATAAAAAAAAAATTCCGTCTCCCGCTATAACCATTGACTGCTCCTCACCCGCGAGGATCAGTCAAAACCACTCTCTCTTTCTCCTCTCAATCACCCTAACTCTACTGCTTTTAATGACGTAACATTAACTCTCTTCTGTAGTTTTCCAACTTAACTCCTAAATTTTATAGCAACTTTGTACACCATAGGTTTTGTTTATAATATATATTTTAATATATATTCTCCTCTCGGCGCCACACCAGTAGGCTGCCTTTTGCAACAGCGGCTCGATTCCGAGTTTTTTTTTTCCCTTCCTCTCTCTTTTGATCACTTTTTTTTCACCCCACTTATATCACGGACACACAGATCGTCCCAAATGTCTCCTGAGCCGGTGGACGGAGCCACTGTTTATAGCAGGATACGATACAACAGGGAAGAGCTGCTAGCATTTAACCGCCACCCGGTCCCACTGGAAAAACTCGACATACCGAGAGAATTGAGGCGAAAGCGTCGCGGGTGCCGGGCTGGAGTAAGGCGGAGGACAAAAAATATAAGGTACAGACCCTCCCTTCCATCTGTTGTCATGGGAAATGTACGGTCAATACTGGGAAAGTTAGATGAGCTAGCGGCTATCTCCCGTTATGATAGCACTTACCGGGAGTGCTCTCTCCTTTTGTTTACTGAGACGTGGCTAACTGAACTAGCAGCAGATGCTAACATTGAGCTGGAGGGTTTTCACATGATACGAGCTGACCGAACACCAGAGAGTGGCAAAACTAGGGGCGGTGGAGTGATAATGTATGTTAACAACAACTGGTGCAGACCGGGACATATCACTGTTAAACAACGACACTGCAGCAAAGACATTGAGTTGCTAGCTGTTAGCATGAGGCCTACATATCTCCCAAGAGAACACTCACACGTGATCTGCATTGTTGTTTATGCAAATCCGACGGCGAACGCTGGGACAGCGCGTGACGTCATCCATTCAGTAGCCAGCAGGCTGCAGACAGAACACCCAGATGCTCTTCTCCTCATCTCAGGCGATTTCAACCACGTTTCACTGTCTCCCATTCTGCCCACTTTCACCCAGTATGTCACATGCCACACTAGAGACAATAAAACACTGGATTTGTTCTACGCAAACACTAAGGAGGCGTACACCTCATCACAACTCCCCCCACTTGGGAGATCGGATCACAACTTGGTTCATCTCCGACCGGTGTACAAACCCCTAGTGCACAGACAACCTCCGGCCATGCACACTGTGGAGTTATGGTCTGAGGAGACAATGGACACTCTAAAGGACTGTTTTGAAGCCACTGCCTGGAAGCAGCTCTGCGATCCACATGGTGAGGACATCGATGGCCTCATTCACACCTTCACGGGCTACCTCAGCTTCTGTGTGGACAAATCCGTTCCCACCAAGACCATACGGCGTCACTCAAACAACAAACCCTGGATCAACCCTGAGATAAAAACACTTCTGAGAGAGAAGAAGAGGATCTTCAGGTCGGGGAACAGGGAGATGCTGAAGTCCGTACAGAGGGAGCTGAGGAGAAAGATCAGAGAAGGCAAGGACAGCTTCAGGAAGAAGATGGAGGACAAGCTGCAACAGAGCGACATCAGCGGGGTCTGGAGAAACCTCAAAACCATCTCGGGGCTCCAGAATACCTCCCCCCAGGCCACGGGGGGCAGGGAGTGGGCGAACAACCTGAATCTGTTTTTCAATAGATTTGACCAACCGCCCTCCCCCCTGTCTGCACAACAACCACTGCTGCCTCTAAGAAATCAAGTCCTGCTGCCCACTCCCCACTCCACCGACACCCCCCCCACTCCCAACACACAGCCCCCCATCCTGACCCTGACCAAGACCCAGGTGAGGACGGAGCTGAGGAAGATCAAGGCGAGGAAGGCGTCGGGACCGGACGGCATCAGCGCAAAGCTCCTCAAGTCCTGTGCAGACCAGCTGTGTGGGATTGTGACGTATATCTTCAACATGAGCCTGAAACTGGGGAGGGTACCACAGCTGTGGAAAACATCTTGTGTGGTGCCTGTACCAAAAACTTCCCACCCCAAAGACCTGAACAGCTACAGACCGGTGGCCTTGACGTCCCACTTGATGAAGACCCTGGAGAGACTGCTCCTTGCTCATCTCCGCCCCCTGGTGGAACCAGCGATGGATCCACTCCAGTTCGCCTACCAGCATGGCATTGGGGTGGAGGATGCGGTGATCTTCCTCCTTCACCGTTCTCTGTCCCACCTGGAGAAGCCCGGGAATATGGTGAGGATCATGTTCTTTGACTTCTCCAGTGCTTTCAACACCATCCAACCGATGATCCTGAAGGACAAGCTGCTGCGCGCAGGGGTGGACCAGCACCTGTCATCATGGATCCTGGACTACCTCACGAACCGGCCTCAGTTTGTGAGAACCCGGGACTGTGTTTCCGACACGATCATCAGTAGCACGGGGGCCCCCCAGGGAACGGTGCTGGCTCCCTTCCTGTTCACTCTTTATACTGCGGACTTCTCACACAACACAACACATTGCCATCTACAGAAGTTCTCTGATGACTCTGCGATCGTTGGTCTCATCTCCAACGGAGATGAAGCTGAGTACAGAGGGCTTATCCAGGACTTTGTGGACTGGTGCCATCGGAACTGCCTCCAGATCAACGCGAGGAAAACTAAGGAGCTGGTGGTGGACTGCCGCAGGCATGGGCAGCCCCTCACAGCACCAGTAAATATACAGGGAACAGACATCGAGATGGTGACATCCTATAAGTACCTGGGTATTCATCTGAACAATAAACTAGACTGGTCACACAATACTGACGCACTCTACAAGAAGGGACAGCGCAGGCTGTTCCTGCTGAGGAGACTCAGGTCTTTTGGTGTACAAGGGGCGCTGCTGAAGTCATTCTATGACACGGTGGTGGCATCAGCCATCACTTTTGGAGTGGTCTGCTGGGGCAGTGGCATTACTGCAGCCGATAGGAAGAGACTGAACAAACTGATTAAGAAAGCTAGCTCTGTCCTGGGGCAGCGCCTTGATCCGATGGAGGAGATAGGAGAGAGAAGGACGGTGGCTAAACTGTCATCTCTGCTGGAGTCCGAGTTCCACCCTATGCAGGACATACTGGACGCACTGAGGAGCTCATTTAGCAGCAGACTACATCATCCCAGGTGCACAACCAAGAGGTTTCGTAGGTCCTTCCTACCAACGGCTGTCAGACTGTACAACCTAAGCAGGGCTGCTCGCAGAGATAGCAAAAAGACGTAACAAACTAATAGTTTTTTTGAATGCAAAAGATGCAATAGACTTACACAATGGTCCTCTCCGGCATACAACTAGGAACATACCGGTCGCTATGGAGGGTGAGAATATGTATGGGCACATAATCATACCATGTAGGATAACTAAATAGACGGTTATGCTGTTTCATCCCACCTAGCAACAATGCTCTGCACTGTGTGTGTTTATATATTTACATATTTATTCCATCTAGCTACAATGCTCAGCACTGGGTGTGTTTATATTTATATATCTATATATTTATTCCATCTAGCTACAATGCTCTGCACTGTGTTTTTATATATCTACATATTATTCCATCTAGCTACATTGCTCCGCACTGTGTGTGTTTATATACTTGCATATTTATTCCACCTAGCTGCAATGCTCCGTACTGTGGGTGTTTATATATTTACATATTTATTCCATCTAGCTACAATGCTCTGCACTGTGTGTTCATATATTCATATATTTATTCCATCCAGCTACAATGCTCTGCACTGTGTGTCTGTGTGTGTGTGTGTGTGTGTATATATATATTTTATAGTAATATGTACATATGTATATTAGCTGCTCTTGCTTGCTTGTTTTTTTTCTTGCCTTCTGATTGTTGCTCTGAGTGTTGCTATCCCTGTGCTGTTGCAATCCTGGAATTTCCCCGTTGTGGGACTAATAAAGGCTTATCTTATCTTATCTTATCTTATAACACAATCTATATTTTGTAAACTTGCTATATGCTTCAGATCAGTCAGATGCCTGTGCAAATGCTTAAATATTCTACCTTATATTTTGTTCATGCTTAGCTCCCACCAGTCTCTTCTTGGATCTTCTTGATGAACTCCTGCGCCTCCTCAGGGGTCTTGAAGATGTGGGTTCTGCCCTTATACGTGACCAGCAATCTTGCAGGATAAATCACTCCATGACGAATCCCAAGGTTGCGCAGCTCTTTACGGGCGGGGTCGAACTGTTTCCTTAATTGTTGGATTCCTGTGGCCAAATCTGGGTAGAACCGCACCTGTTGATCCTGGTATTTAATTTCTCCTTTGTCTAGCGCCACGTTGGAGATCGTCATCCTGTCTCTGTAGCAGAGGAACTTCATAATCAGCGTCCTCGGTGATGCTTTGTTATCTCTCGGCGGGCCAATTCGGTGGGCGCTTTCTAAGACGACTGATGACTGCAGCTCCGCGTTGTTCAGCGCTTCTGGGATCCACTTTTCCAAAAAGGAACATGGATCCAGACCCTCCGTTCTCTCCGGGAGACCCACCAGCCTCAGGTTGTTCCGTCTCGACCGGGATTCTAAATCCAGAACATTATCTTCCAGACGTTTATTTTTTAATACCAATGTGCGCACCTTTAATTATAGGCCGGAGACGTCATCCTCAGCACTGGAAATTCGGAGCTCCACCTGCGAAACTCGTCCCATACAGTCGCTTAACTCCTTTTTCATTCCTTCTATCGCTGCAATAATCCCGTCAAGTTTAGAGGAAAAGTCTGCTCTCATTGAACTAATGGCAGCGAGCACCGCACCTGTGCCGTCGCCAGCAGTCACCGCTCCTCCGCTAGCTTCCTCCGCCATATTTGGGGATTTTTCTGCTTTGTCACGGACGTGAAAGTCCGTTAACTTGGACTGTTTCGGCGATTCAGTTTTTCCTCCACCTGATTTCCCAGCCTTAGGCTTTACCGGCATGTCCTCGCCCAAACGTTGGGATAGGTTTTGTTCCAATTGAGAGAGTTATTTGCCGATTTTTTCTGTTTTTTTTTAGGAGCAGAGTAGAGTGAAGCACGTCTTTCTACGCGGCGGCCATAACCGTAAGTCTCATACCAGATATTTTTAATCAGTTAAAAATTTTAAAAAAAGAGATAACAAAACAAATGCTTGGTCCATGAGTTTATGCATTACCCTCTTGTTGGTCCTCAGTCAGACTAAGTTTGACACCTCCGCCACAAAATATGAAGCAAAAGAAACACATTTTTTACACATTAACGAAACATGAGGTCATACTGTGGGGCAACAGATACCTCAAGAATGGTGAAGCAGCCTTTGTAAGATGTAGAAAAGGGAAAGAATAATGTTTCCTTTGATTACAAAGATGAAAAGGATCGACCTTCAGCACCTCTAGCAGCTCCAAAGACAAAGAGCAAGCCGCGCTGGAGTTTGGCTCAGAGGTATGTGTGCATGCATCTCCGTGGGGGTGTGCTGAGAGCAGAGTACTGTAAAGGTGAGTGTGGTGCTTTGAACTCAAGCAAATACCTGTCTGTGTATTTTGGGCAATCTTTAAGCTTACAGGCCATGTTCTGCAATTTACCTGTGCTTGAATAAAGCTATGACTTTTTTTGTGTTTGTTTACCGCTTGTGCATTTTGTTCAGGATGTACAAGAAGTACTGTGTGTGTGTGTGTGCAAACGGGGGTGGAAATCTTACGACATGTGACAGCTGGTGGGCCGATGCCAATGGGAAAGGATGGAGCAGAGAAGGAAATGACTGTTGCCACGGCAACGCCGAGCTGGAGTGGCTGATGGTCGGGTAGCGTGAAGTAGCTGCCAGCTGAGACAGCGAGAGCTGCGGAGAAACAATGCAAATGATTCGCTGTTATTATGATGATTACGAACAACGGAGCTCGGGAAAACACTTTTTTTTAACACCAAAGAGACACATGCGCCGTCTCAGATGACAACAGTGGCACTGTAACACGCTCGTTCTGGCACTCGTATACCCCCCCCCATCCCCACTGTCTTCCCCATCCTTTTAATAGCCGCCATTGCCGGCAGGTCCCATTCCAAAAATGTTTGACTGGCCCTGTCTGCTTCTGAAGAGTTGTGACTGCGGAGCAAAAGATGACGGGCCATATGGTTGTCTCAGAGATGATCCAGAAGCGGAGTACAGTCACATCAATCACACATGATGAGGGACTGGGGAAATTTAATCCCAAACAGCTGAGATGTCTTCGACTCCACAGATCTGGACAGAGGACAGCAAACTATTTGTTTTCTTTTTTTGCCAAATACGAGTGCTCAAATTGTTCACTTTATTACTTTTTTCATAGTCAGAGAACTTCAGAACAAAAAAAAAAAAACACCTCATTATGACTCACAATGCATATCTGAACAAATTACTCACTACTATAATTTGCATCAGCACAGCATCAGTAACAACTGTCATTACCAGGGGAGAATAAAAGCAACATCAACAGAATATCAACACAAAGAGCATATAAATAAATAACAAATATTTTGTGAGCACTCAGAACAATAAATTGTCTGATTACCAAAAACAAGACAGGACCAAGACTTTAAGGATTTGGATCCAAGTTGAGACCAAGTCCATATACACTACTCACAAAAAGTTAGGGATATTTGGCCTTTGGGTGAAATTTCTAGACACACCTAAAATGCACTATAACTTTTACAGGTAAACTTAATTTGACCTTCTCTAACCTTTTGAATGCACATGTCCAACTGTTCAATGTTTCAGTACTTTCTGCGTAACTTGCTGTTCTCTAACAAGGTGCTTAACAGCAAAATTCACAACAGGTGTTTGATCTATGAATCAACCAATAAATTTTCTGTTTCAATTAGAATTGGTATTTAAACAGTCCTCTTCAACATGTTGTTCACATTTTGACATCGTGAGACAAAGAAAACATCTCACAATTGATCAACAGTTCCTCACCATTGTGAGGCCTCAAGCAGGATGTTCTCAGAAGGAAGTGGCCACTGAGCTTAGAGTGTCAGAGTGTCATCAGCAGGTTGCAACAGAGACACAGAAAGACTGGAAGAGTCACAGAAAGACACAGAAGTGGACATCCTTTGGCCACATCCCACACTGATGACTGCTTCATTGTGAATAGTGTCTTGTGGAACTGGATGATGAAAGCCACTCAACTCCAGGCACATTTAAGGGAAGTGAGAGGCACCCAAGTGTCACGTCAGACCATTCAAAATCATTTACATCAGCATGGTCTGCGTGCTAGATGACCTGCAAGGGTATCTGACCACACCATCAGGCACAGGCGTCATCATTTGCATCAGCCTGGGAGCATTTACGCTGGACAAGGGACCAGTGGGCCTCAATGGTGTTCTCTGATGAAAGTCGACTCCCGCTGAGCAGAAATCGTGGCCATCAAAGATGTTGCAGACATCAAGAAGAGCGCTGTGCATCAGCCACTGTTGTCACCATGTTACAGTCTAGGCAGGTGTGTCTAGTCCATACAGAACTGCCCTACACCTTGTGAATGGTACAGTGGCAAGCCAATACTACCTGAATAACACCATTAGTCCAGTCATTGTGCCCCTGCATGAACAACACAGGCCTAATTTCATCTTCATGGCCGACAATACTCCAGCTCATCGAGGTTGCATCATTTGGTAATGGCTGCTGGAGGCTGGGGTACTTCAACTGGAGTGGCCTGCACTTTCTCCAGACCTGAGTCCCATAGAAAACCTATGTGATCAGCTGTGTCGCAGTGTAGAGGCTCATAACCCTGCACCTCACAACCTCAATGACCTGAGGGCTGCCCTTCAAGAACAGTGGAATGTCGTGCCTCAGCAGTCAACTTGTGAACAGCATGAGAACAGCGTGAGACGTCGTTGTCAAGCTGTAATTGATGCTCAAGGGCACATGACAAGTTTTTGAGACACTGACATTTTTTGTTGTGGAATACCCACCACCGTTGTTGGCTTTTGTTTCAATAAATTGTTTGAGATGAGGAAATCACCATTGCATGCTTCTTCTTAAATGCCCTACTTTCATGATATCACCGTAGCGTTAATGTTTTACATTTTCAATAAATTTCACCTGAAAGCCAAATATCCCTAACTTTTTGTGAGTAGTGTATACCATATATTATATACAGTATGCATTAGTTCCTTCTCTGAGTAAATGCAAGGGTGTTGAAATCAAATAACCAGGGGTGGGACAAAAGACCGATTTGGCAGTGTGTCACAATACTTGGCATTCACAATCATCAAGCCCTAAACTCATATACCGATCTTTCATTAATTACATATATTATATTCATGAAATGGTCAGTCAGAAAGCAACTCATACCGGCTCGGACGTCACCCGGATTAACAAGGTCAGGAGTTCCTGGCAGCAGAAAGTGAAGGACAGAGCTGCGTGGAGGAATCTGATCAGACCTAAATGAAACAGTCATTGTCGCCCCCAACAGATTGCTGTGATGATGATGATGAAAGTATATTTATGTAAATGTTGCAAACTTTTGGGTATTAATCAACCAATCAGTCCACTAGATGGTACAAAGCAAGTGTGCACTGTCAGGTGAAGTCAAAGTCTTGCAAGATTTGCAGCCAGGTGTACAAGTTAGGAAAGCAGTTGGATGCCACGAAAAGTTAACTCAAATGTTGGGTCTTTTTTTTTTTTTTTTTAAATTTTACTACAACAGAATGAAAGATCTTGATATGACACACAACCCGCAAGGAGCGCTGCACGAAAAAACCCTTAAACACTCAGAATACGCAGGCTGGCACACTTCTCTCTGAGCCGTTCAGCAACAGAAGTGTTAGCAACAGCAAAGCTAAAAACACTCCCAACAGTGGCAGCACCAAAACCAGTGAACAATCAACTCTGGATACCACCGATGCAACAAAGTCACCTCCAAAGTATGAACAAGCCAAGTAAACAACATAGTCCCCCACCCTCCCTGTGTGGAGAGACGTGTTGCCATGGAAAATGAAGCCCCCGAGAATGAGGGCAGCAGAAAGGACCACAACAGCACACCATCCCATGGAGGACTGAAAGCCTGCAGCCACTGAAACAAAAGCGGCCAAGGTGAGTTGAAAAGAGTGGAAACTTACATGAGACAGATAGTGATGGCTGTACTGGGACAAAATTTGACATTGAAATGGGGGGGCGTATATGGTACCACAATACTCAAGGAATCGTACAAGGGTGATAGTATTACTCATTAATATTAGTGAGCCCCTGATCTGATTGAGAAAAGGTTTCTAAGTGGGTCAATCACATGTAAAGAGGCAGTCAGGGTGCCTTTGTTTTTGTTTTCTTAGAGAACTGAAGGCAGGGCTTGTTGGTTTGTGATCTCATAAAGCGCAAGAAGGGCAATCCACTTGTTTCTTTAAACTTTAACTAAATAAGAGCAATGTCTATTTCATTACCAAGTCAGTGTTTTAATATTTTAACAGTCTACATTTGACCCATGTCCAAAGTTTAAACACCATTTAGCACAATATTTAGACAATAGCACGACCTGACAACAACCATGACAAGCTTTGTTGGGAAATGCTTCATTCCTCTAACAATTGTCTGTTAGTTTTGGGTGTACTGTAAATCAAGTACAGTGGTACTTCTACTTACGAACGTCTCTACATACGGAATTTTCAGGTTACGAGACGCCTCAACGGGAAAATATTGCCTCTAGTTACGAACGAAATTTCAGGATACGAAAGGCAAAAAAGTACGCGCTCCTCGCAGCTTCCGTAGTTTACCGAACGTAAACATACCTGTAGCTGCTCTGCCATTGGCTATCGCCTAGCATCTTCCTGGTATCCCATTGGCCACGAAGTTTGTTTTTTTTTTCCAAAACTTTATGTGTTTGGTTGATCTCGCCAAAGAATATGGCCATAATACATCAACGATCAGCACGGTATTAAAACAAAACGAAGCACTTACAAGCCGACAAAAGCAAACGTCCTTGGATCAGAACATGAACCAAAGAAGGCAAACGGTGACGACGTCGACGACGATAGCAGTTAAAGGGTAAATGAACATAATTTTTATTATTCTTTCTCTTTTATTATTCTTTCTCTCATTTTAAACTCTCATTTTATGTTTGTTGTGCAGTAATCTAATTGTAACATGTATTTGTTACATGTTTTGATGCGTTTTTACGATTTATAAAAAATTTATGCCTGAATTTTGGGGGCTTGGAACGGATTACGGCATTTACATGTAAAACGCGCCTCTACTTACGAATTTTTCACGTTACGAGAATTCTTCCGGAACGAATTAAATTCGTAAGTAGAGGTACCACTGTACTATTTAGTTATATTATATCCAAGAAAGGGCAGCCAATAGCTCCAAAAGTCTGCATATCCTACCAAGACACCATTAATCTATAGGAAACAAGTATAAGGCAGTGGTGGCCTAATGGTTAGGGATGTGGACTGGTGAGCGGAGGGTCACTGGTTCAATCCCAGGACCGGCAGGATTGGATCTGGGTGGGACAGATCACATAGCAGTGTTTGCCCCACCCTCATTAACCCCACTGCGGTGCCCTTGAGCAAGGCTCTTAACCCCAACCGCTCCAGTGGAGCTGCTCAGTGGCCACAGGTCAGTCTGTAGTTGTACTGGGCAGCTTCCAGATGTGAATGTGTGAATGTGAACAGGGCGTCCTTGAAAAAGAGAAGCTGCCTCTCAATAGAACTACCCTGTATAAATAAAGGCTAAACCTGATTTTATGGTGAAGCGTCCTTTTAGAGAAGGAAAGTAAGCATCTAGAACAGGCATGGGCTGTCATAATCTGGGCTTGATCATAGGATCAAGTCCACACGTTATGTCCATTTATTGTTTTTTTCTGTGTTTATGTATGATTACACTGGTCAACACCAAATTTACTGTCTACGTTTTTTTTTTTTTTTTTTAGCTGATTTAGGACAATTTTGATGTGCTGAATCCAAAAATCACATTGGTTTTGCTCAGTCTGGTCAACTTTTTGAATTATGGCCACATGTTGTTTTATACATTTTTGTTTACATGTACAGGTATTTTCACTTTATATGATGCAAAATTCTTTTTTATGTCTTGAAATTCTCTGAATTTTGAACAATGATGATGTAACATTCAATTTACATGTACTTACCTTTATATAAAGGTAAGTACATGCACAGTACTAAGTAAGTACAGGTTGTTACTTAGCACATGATCAAGAGAAACGGATGTCATTTTCAGATTCATCCATCCATCTTCTTCCGCTTAATCCTTTTCGGGTCGTGGGGGGGCTGGAGCCTATCCCAGCATCTTTGGGCGAGAGGCAGGGTACACCCTGGACAGATCGCCAGTCCATCGCAGGGCCAACACAGAGAGACAGACAACCTTTCACTCTCACAGTCATACTTAAGGACAATTTTAGAATCCCCAGTTTGATGCCAATTAACCTAACTTGCATGTTTTTGGCATGTGGGAGGAAACCGGAGAAATCCCGGAGTAAAACCACGCAGATACGGGGAGAACATGCAAACTCCACACAGATCACTGTTGGTCGGGGGTTGGGATTGAACCCAGGATCCCCCCAGCCAAGGGTGGGTGGATTCTGGATTCTGGTGGTGACTGCACTATATGGTTCTCCACATTATCTGCTGCTCGCTAATATATTTAAACTGCTGACTAGTATTACTCACTCTTATTCTGTACTTTATTGCATGTATAGTTTATTTCTTTTATTTTAGCATGTTTAATGTTGCAGCATTGCACCGAGACAAATTCCTAGTTTGTGTACTACATGAACAATGGCAATAAATCTGATTCTGATTCGGATTCAGTGGTGCAAAATTGTCTTAAATCAGTTGAAAAAACACAGACAATTTACAAAAAAATTATTTTTGTAACCCTGTGTTATCAGTTGCATTTATTGCCCTCTGTGTTCCCCTGAGTTCTCTGTCATTGTCTTCTGTGTCATCCCCTGTCTGGTCCTGAGGTGTTGTGTGTACCTGCTCACCAATTGCTCCAGCTCCTCATGTTTTCTACGCCCATAGTCACTGCCCTCTCTGTGTTACTCCTGTATTGTTGTTTTATGTGCATCCCGTTTGGGTTTGTCTGCACAGCCCTGCCCATCCTGTGCTCCTCACCTGCAGCCACTTTCCTGCTTTCCCTGATTGTTTCCCCAGCTGTCTCTCGTTTGTGATCATCTGTCTCCGTATATACGTGAGTGTTCATTGTCTCACTGATGTGCCATCGTCTATTATCAAAGATTCAAAGAATTTATTTGTCAATACTACTATAAGTACAGGACATACAGGAGAAATGAAATGCCATTTCTCTCTCTTCTATGGTGTGTGCAATATATAAAAAAGGAATAAGGCTGGAAAAACAACAGCAGCCTATGTACAGTAATGCTACCCGTAGTGCAAATAACGATAAAAGATAAAACCCAGACATCCCACAGTGCAAATAAAGATAAACAATAAAACCCAGCAATCCTATATACAGAAAAAGGTAGAGCAGTAATACTCATAGTTGCAAGTTCGATGCAGTAGCGTAGATGCAGACAGTGACAGATTGGACTGCACATGATCAATACTGTAATAACAGTACTGTGTTTCTCGATCTTACAGCTGCCTATGATACGGTCTGGCACAAAGGCCTCCTCCTGAAACTTATAAAGGCGATCCCTGCTTGGGCAACAGCAATTATAAAAACTCTGCTGACCAACCAAAGGTTCAGAGTCCACCTCAGTCAGAACACAAGTGCATGGAGAATGCAGAAAAACGGACTCCCACAAGGCTCAGTTCTAGCTCCAACTCTGTTCAACCTCTACATAAACGACCTGCCTACTACAAAATCCCGCAAATTCATCTATGCAGACGACATCTGTTTGGCATTCCAAGCACCAGACTTTGAACCACTGGAACGGGTGCTCACGGAAGATCTTGCTAAACTGGACCAGTTCTGCTAAATCTGGCGCCTAAAACCAAGCCCAGCAAAAACCGTCTCCAGTGTATTTCATCTCCACAATGCAAAAGCTGCCAGAGAACTAAACATCCACCTGAGCGGACTCAAGCTTAAGCATGCCCCAAATCCAACTTATCTTGGAGTGACCCTTGATAGGACCTTATCCTTCAAGGAACATCTAAAGGGGACGGCTGCTAAGGTGAAAGTACAAAACAACCTGCTCTGCAAGCTCGCTGGTGCAAAATGGGGGGCGGCAGTCTCCACCCTGCGCACCTCAGCACTGGCCCTTTCATACTCTGTAGCAGAATATTGTGCCCCTGTCTGGTCCAGGTCATCTTACACACACCATGTAGACACCCAGCTCAACTCAACCATGAGAACTATAACTGGAACAATCCGCTCAACACCACTCCCCTGGCTCTCTGTACTGTCAAACATAGTCCCTCCACACATCCGGCGAGCAGCATTAACTCAAAGGATGCTCCAAAAAGTTAAAGATTTTCCTCACTTACCAATCCATGCAGATATCTACACCCCACCCACTGCCCGACTTTCATCCAGACGGCCGATTTGGAAAAACCCTCCCCCAGCTGACTTTACCATCCAGACAGCTTGGCAAGAGGAATGGGAGACCAAGGAGGTCCCAAACAAACAGCTGGTGATAAACCCCAACCAACAGGTCCCGGGCACCAACCTCCCAAGGAGACAGTGGTCTACACCCAATCGCTTCAGGACTGGACATGGCCCCTGCTTGGCCAGCCTTCACAGATGGGGCAGTAGCCCTAGCCCACTGTGCGCATGTGGAGAGGAACAAACTATGGAACACATCATAGAGGCTTGCCCGCTCCAAAGACTGGAAGGAGGATTACACACCCTCCATACAGCAAACCAGGAGACAACTGCTTGGCTTAAGGCCTTTGCATTCGCTAAATAAATAAATAACTGTAATAACAGACAGCAGCAGGTATGGTATTTGTGCAAATGGTTGCAGTAAGGTGCAGAGACATACAGGAGCAGATGCATTCCTTTTGGTGTGCCAGTCTTCCTGTGCCAACAGCTGAGGTAGTTATTGTGCGAGTCAGTGCATTACGGTCCAGGGATGGGGGGAAGTGGACAGAGTTCAGGGTCCTGATGGCCTGTTGAACAAAGCTGTTTAGCAGTCTTGTGGAGCGGACCCGGAGGCTCTGGTACCTTTTCCCCAAGGGCAGGGGGCTGAAGAGGGAGTGTGAGGGGTGGGAGGTGTTGCTTGCAATGTTGATGGCTCTGCGGGTGAGGTGGGTGAGGTAGATGTCCGAGAGGGGGAGCAGAGGGGCACCAATGATCTTGCTGGCTGCTTTCACTATGCATTGTAGTGTCTTCCGACAGGAGGCGGTGCAGCTTCAATACAACACCCTGCCCAACTGGGTGCATGCGCACGCAGCGACCGGCAGCTGGTGAAAAAAGTCCGTCGTCTGTGTCTCTGTTTTTACACACTTTAATGTGTTTAAACGAAATTCTCTGTGTCGTTTTTATCCTTGAATGTTTGTGGACTGTATAACGAAGAGCTCCCTGGTTCCATCAATATGGATTTCCTCCTTATTTTTGCACTGCTGCTTCTTTCCCACCGGCAATTTATCTCTGAGGTAAGCGCAATCACGATCATGCCGGGGAGAATACAATATTCCAGAGACATGTTACTGCATTTAAACACGGATAATACACAATCTGTGATTGAGTCTATGCCACAACTGCCGGACTTTATTTTAAGAGACTCTCATGGACACAGCGATGAAAAGAGAGACAAGAGGAGGAAACGCGGAAAGCGTGGAGGCATGAAATGAAGTCTGAGGAGACGTCAGTTTAACAGCATTCCTCTCCCTTCCATGATTTTGGGGAACGTACAATCCCTGAGAAATAAAGTAGATGAAATTCAAGGCAATGTACACTACCAGAAAGACCTCAAGAACTGCTGTGTCATGGCTTACGCGGAGACGTGGCTTACGGCGCCAGACCTGGATGCGGACCTGTGGATTGACGGCTTTGGAGCCCCACTTCGCTCGGATCGGCAGGAAGAGGTAACGGGAAAACATCAGGGGGGCGGCGTATGTTTATACATTAATAAACAGTACTGCACATCTGTCACGGTCAGAGAGCGCATCTGTACACCCGATGTGGAGCTTCTGTCCGTATCGCTACGCCCCTTTTATCTGCCCTGCGAGTTCCCCCAACTTTTCATCACGGCTGTGTACATTCACCCGAGGGCAGATGCTGACTCCGCCTCCAGCACTGTCTTTGATGTGGTACAACGGCTGCAGTCAATTTCTCCAGAGGCTCCAAACTTTATTCTTAGGGATTTTAACTATGTTTCTTTAAAGAAGACACTTAAAAACTTTTATCAGTATGTCTCCTGCCCAACCAGGCGAAAAAAGACATTGGACCTGTGCTATGGATCCACTGAGAGGGCCTATAAATCACTTCCCCTTCCTCCTTTAGGATCCTCAGATCACAACTGTGTACATTTGCTGCCCACATATAAAACTGCTCTAAAAGAGGCAAGGTGAAGACCTGACACATAGATGTGTGGACAGAGGATTCAGTGCACTGCCTCCAGGAATGCTTTAACTGTACGGACTAGGAGGTTTTCACACTGTCCTGCAGGGATGATTTGGACTCTTTGGTAGACGTCACATGCTCATACATGGCTTTCTGTAAAAATATGATCGTTCCACGTAAACGTGTCAAAATATATCCCAACAACAAGCCATGGGTTACAAAATCAGTTAAATCCTGCTTACAGAGGAAAGCACTTGCCTTTAAACAGGGGTCTGTTTCTGAGCTACAGGTTGCCACAAAAGAGCTGAAGTCTGAAATTTTAAGAGCAAAACAGAATTATAAATCAGAATTGGAAAGCAAGATGGCAACAAAGAAACTTGGTTCAGCCTGGGCCAGTATGAAAACTATTGCAGGCCTTCAGAGCACAGAGCGCAGTAATCGTGTGTTTTTAGATTGTTTTAATTCAGACACAGAGCTGGCTAATGCTCTTAATTGTTTTTATGGTTGTTTTGACTCCTTTGATTTTAGCACAGAAACCCAAGATTTGAAACAGAAACTCAAAGACAATCAGCACTTTAATATTGAGGTGCAGGATATTAAAAGGGAGTTCTGTGCTGTAAAAGTGAGCAAAAGTCAGGGCCCTGATAATATATGTGGGCAACTGGTAAAGTCCTGTGCACAAGATCTGAGTCCTGTATTTCATTACATTTTCAGTAAGTCCTTACAGACACAACATGTGCCTAAGATCTGGAAAGATGCCGTGATTGTTCCCGTTCCAAAATCCAGCTGTCCTAAAACGGTAAACGACTTTAGACCAGTTGCTTTGACTTCAATTTTAATGAAAATTTTTGAAAAACTGGTCAGATTTGAGGTCCTAAAGCAGACTGAACACGCATTGGATCCTTTGCAGTTTGCATATAGGCCTCACAAAGGAGTGGAGGATTCCACTGTCACTCTGTTTAACATGCTTTTTAAACATCTGGATTTTAATGGGACACACGCCAGACTTTTATTTGTGGACTTTTCTTCCGCCTTTAATACAATCCAACCTCATATTTTAGTTGAAAGGCTCCTGCAACAATTTGATTTGAGCAGTAATCTGGTGGGTTGGATTCTGGATTTCTGAACCAACAGGATACAGAGAGTAAGGGTCAATGGTACATTGTCTGACCAAAAGTGCTCTTCTACTGGCTCTCCTCAGGGGTGTGTGTTGTCACCACTACTCTTCATCCTGTACACAAACATGTGTTGGAGCAGACATGACAACAGACACATTATAAAGTATGCTGATGATTCAGTTATTGTCAGTCTCCTCCAGGATGGTGAGAGTGGCCACGGCCCAGTAGTTGATGATTTTGTTCACTGGTGTGAGGATTCCTACCTGCAGCTGAATATGACAAAAACTAAAGATAGATAGATAGATAGATAGATAGATAGATAGATAGATAGATAGATAGATAGATAGATAGATAGATAGATAGATACTTTATTTCGAACAAAAAAGTATAACAAAAACAAAACAAATGACAAATGCAATAAAGTAACAGTATACAGTGTTCGAAAGGGAGAAGGAAGAAGTGAACACATTAATTCCATCTCCTCTTTTCCATAAATACACTCATGTGAATTATATACAAATTACCACATTTAAGACCCCAAGTAAACAATTAACTGTATTTTGTACATATCAACACCCATCCATCCTCGCATACATTGATGTCCATACATCAAAACCAGTCTCAAACAACACAGATATACACAGTGCTGTCCCACCCACCATTCCATAGTGTCCCATAGTGTCCCAGAGTGAGCATAGTGAATCGTACATATAAATACTACCCTTCTAACATATATCCTTTCAGCAAATAAGGTTTGTACCTCTTTTTGAATTGATTTCTGTTTGTACATATTTTCAGTTCCGGCTCCAGACTGTTCCACAAATCCACCCCACAGACAGATATGCACATACTTTTCTTGGTTGTTCGTATCTTGGGTTGTGTAAAGTTTAAGTCTCTTCTCAAATTATGATCATTGTCTCTTTTTTTAAATATTTTTTGTATATTAGTTGGGAGTTGATTATTAATTGCCCTGTACATGACTTGTGCTGTCTTAAATTTAACTAAATCGGTGAACTTTATGACATGTGACTTTAAAAACAACGAATTGGTATGGTCTCTATATCCTACATTATTTATTATCCTTATAGCTCTTTTTTGTAATGTGCATATTGACTGTAGGTTGGTCTTGTAGGTGTTTCCCCAGACTTCTACACAGTAGTTAAGATAAGGTAGAAACAGTGAATTGTACAGTAAGACCAATGATTTATAGTCCAATATGTGTCTTGTCTTCCCCAGTATGCCTATACATTTTGCCAACTTGGCCCGGATGTGACTGATGTGAGGTTTCCAGCAGATTTTATTGTCTAGTGTCACCCCCAGAAACTTATTTTCCTGTACTGTTATGTTCTGGTATCATCTATTGTTACCATTATTTCATGATTTATTTTATAATTTCCAAAAAACAATCTTTGTTTTTTTCAGATTTAGAGATAATTTATTTTTGTTGAACCACTGCGTTAACCTTTTCATTTCAGTTGTGACCACCTCTAAAACCTGCTGCAAATTCTCACCAGTGCAAAGGATATTTGTGTCATCCGCAAACAAAATAGATTTCAGAATTTTTGATACTTGGCATATGTCATTTATATACAAAATAAAGAGTTTGGGTCCCAAAACTGACCCCTGGGGCACACCACAAGTGATGTCCATGAAGGGTGATTTGTGCTCATCAATTTGTACAAATTGTTGTCTGTTACTTAAATAACTTTCCACCCAACTCAGTCCGACCCCTCTTATCCCATACCTTTCCAGTTTCCTTAGTATTATTCTGTGGTCAATGGTGTCAAAAGCTTTCTTTAAATCTATAAATACTCCTACAGCAAACTTTTTTTTATCTATACAACTAGTAATTTCTTCTATAAGTTCGATCAGTGCCAAAGATGTAGATTTATCTGCTCTAAAACCATACTGGCTGTCTGTAAGGAGGTTGTGTTTTTCAATGAAATCATCCAGTCTCTTCGTGAAGATTTTTTCAAGAATTTTGGAGAATTGTGAGAGTAAAGAGACTGGCCTGTAATTTGTGAAACAATGACTGTCTCCTGTTTTGTATAGAGGTATTACTTTTGCTATTTTCATTTTGTTTGGAAATTTACCAGTTTGAAATGACAGGTTACAGATGTGGGTGAGTGGTTTAACAATTCCTTCAATTACTTTTTTCACTATTGTCATGTCAATTTCATTCCAGTCCGTTGATTTTTTGTTCTTAAATTTACTCACAGTGTCGATAATTTCCTTTTCAGTAACTGCACCCAAAAAGATTGTGTTTGGATTTCTATCTTCTATTTCATTTACAGAACTACCGTTGTTTGTTTCTGTTGTCACTACTGATTCTGCTAATTCAGGACCAACGTTTACAAAAAATTTATTGAAACCACTGACCACATCCTCCATATTATTTATCAAATTGCCATTTTCAATAAAATATTCTGGATAATTAGCATTCTTAGGTCGATTACTAATAATCCCATTGAGTACTTGCCATATTCCTCTTAAGTTATTTTTATTATCCTCTAATATTCTTTCTTACAGGTCCTCATTATATTAGTAAGCTTATTTTTATATCTTTTATATTTGTTCTCAGCCTCCTTCTGCACTTAATGAATTGTTTATATAATGTATTCTTCTTTTTACATGCATTTATTAACCCCTTGGTGACCCAAGGAATATTTTTCTTTTGTTGTCTGTCACTGTATTGTTTTATAAGACAGTTTTTATTGTACAATGATTGAAATATTTGTAAAAATTTATCATATGCTTTATTTATATCATTTTCATCATAAACTATCTTCCAATCTTGTATTAATAATTCCTTTGTCAGTAAATACATAGATTCTTCGGTTCTTATTCTTTTATATTTAATATTTTTGGTATACTTTTTCTTCCTATAATCACATTGATAGACAACAAAAATCGGCAGGTGGTCACTGATATCATTCAATAAAAGCCCACTCCTGATATTATTTTCCATAATGTTTGTGAATATGTTATCTATTAGTGTGGCACTGTGTGACGTGATTCTGCTAAGTCTGGTAATTGTTGGATGTAAGCCCATACTGTACATTGTGTTGATAAATTCTTCTGTCAAACTATGTTGTTTTGAATTCATCAGATCTATATTGAAATCCCCACAGATGAACATAACTTTATGAGTTAGTTTTGCATACATTTTTTCCATCCAGTCCTTAAATAAGACAATGTTTGATCCAGGTGTTCTATATACACAGCTCACTACTATATTCATCACATTGTCCAGACAGATTTCTATTGTAATACATCCAAATAAATCATCCACAGTTACTGACAGATTTTCAACAACCTTGTATTTCAAGCTCTTGTCAACATAAATTGCAACTCCTCCTCCTTTTTTCACTTTTCTATTTATATAATTTAATTCATAGCCATCCATGGTAAAATCCACTCCTTTCTCTTCACTGAGCCACGTCTCTGATATTGCCACAATATTGAATGGCTCTTTAAACTGATGTAAATAATCTTTAATGTTATTAAAGTTGGCATAGAGACTTCTGCTGTTGAAGTGGATCATAGAAATATTGAAATCAGATGTGACCATTGTGTTAAACTGTTCATCCGTGTATTAACTACAGTCATTATTGATGGAGCTAAATAAATTATTATCAGGGTCTATGTCATATTCTACGTCCTGTGGGTTGTGATCTGTATATTCAAAAACTTTCAGTTCCTGTTGTTCCTGTTTGTTGATCTTTTGTTTCATGTTGTTAAATGTCTTGTAGCAGATGAGTATAATCCTTCAGTGTCTTACAATTGTCTGTTGTTGCTGTGACTCCAGTTCATAACATTCATTGATATTTGTCCAGTTCCATAATATTACGGATGTTAATGACCTTGGCTTATTCAGGTGATCCGTTTAATTTGATGTATATTTTACAGTTTGATGTCCAGGTGTTTTGAATCTTTTTCTGCTTTCTCAGGTATTTTGCTTCTCTGGCTATTTCTGCGTTTTCTTTTGTGAGGTGCTCGTTTATGTAAATGTTCGTTCCTTTCAGTTTCCTACCTTGTTTCAACAGCGCAGTCTTGTGTTTTCTGTTGACAAACCTCATGATGACAGCCGGTTTGTCGCCGTTTTTCCTGGACAGAGGGTGGCAGGTCTCAATGGTATTACAGTCCAGCTGGATTCCTTTGGACTGCATGAAGGCCGCCACTTGTTGCTCCGTGGATTCATCTTCCAGCTCACCGAGCCTCCCTCCGCTGTCCGCGGCCACCGCTCGCGCGTACGATCGTGGTTTAATGTGGAGCCCCGTGATGATCACGTCGTTCACCCTGGTGTTCTGCTCCAGTTCCGACACTCTGCTCTCCAGATACGCCAGCCTCCTGTCCTTCTCAGCGTTCTGGATCCGCAGCGCTTTCACCTCCTCGATCAGGTCCAGGATGTTTCTTTGCTGCAGCTTAATGGCAGAAATCTCTTCCGCCAAGAAGTCCAGCGCTTTTTTGATGTCGTCCACCTCCTCAGTCTGCTGAACTTTCTTGGGACCCATGATCCCGGCCAATGTTCATTGATTGTGATCGTAGGAAAAAAAAAAAAAACACGTGGGAGAAATCCCTTTGTTCTCCCGGAGTGAGAGGGGACTGATTTCTTCACCAGCCACCACAATATTAAGTTATGAGACAGGCAATTTCTCTTTTTTTCCGCACGAGCAGGTTCACTCTCCAGCGGTAGTTACAAAGCAACAGCTCAAAACGCCAGCTCTAAACTGAGTTTTAAAGCAAGAACGAACCGGGAGCCTTTACCTGTGCGTCCTCACCTTACATGCCACAACCGGAAGTTATGGCATGTAATTTATGGCATGTAAGATATGATTATTGACTTTAGGAGGAAAACTCCCAGGCACAAAGTCACTGTAATAAAAGGCCAGACCACTGAATGTGTACAATCCTACAAATATCTTGGGACGATTATTGATAGTAATTTAAAGTTTGAAGAGAACTGTGAAAGGGTGTGCAAAAAGGGTCAGCAACATTTGCATTGTTTGAGGAAACTTGCACACTTCCAAATTGACCGAACCATAATGACAATGTTTTATCGGGCTTTTATTGAATCTGTTTTATCCTTTTCTTTAGTGTCATGATTTGGTCAGATAAAACTGAAACACAGGAAATCCTTGGATCAGGTAGTTAGATGGTCCAGTCATTTGCTTGGTGAGTCACAGCTGAGCCTGACATCCTTGTACACCAGACAGGTACAGAGGATTGCTACCTCCATTTTAAATGATGACTCCCACCCTTTGCACTGCCACTTTCAGCTTCTTCCCTCAAGACGGAGGTTTGCTGTCCCAAAAAGTAAAACCCAGCGCTACAAAAACAGCTTTGTTCCTGCTGCTGTCAGAGAGTTGAACAAGTTGTAACAATATATGGCACATAATTTAGTTACCTATTTATTAACTCCATTTTATATTTACTTATTTTTGTAGGATTTTTATTTGGGTTCTAAATCTTTTATTGGGTTCTAGACCTTTGAGTTTTTAACCTCTTTGACTAGTCTTTAACTTTTAATATGACCCTTCTCTCTTATCTCTGGCTTTTCTCCCATCTCTTTGTCTTTATATCCTGATTGATGGAGCCTTGAGTATTTTTATCATGTTTATAGTCAGCTTCATGTGTGCCTGTGTTTGTGTTTATGTTGAATGTAATTGTGGTTTGTAAATATGGATGTCACCAGACTGCAAAACAAATCTACCTACGGGTACAAATAAAGTAACCTGAACCTGAGCACCCTGATGCAGCTGGTGAGGATGCTCTTAGTGGTGCCCCGGTAGAATGAGCATGTGATGGGGGTGGGACTCATGCTCCCCTCAGTTTGTGGAGGAAATGGAGGCGAGTTTGAGCCTTCTTGGCCAGTGATGTAGTGTTGTTGGACCAGGAGAGGTCCTTACGAGATGTGCACCCCCAGGAACTTGGTGCTGCTCACCCTCTCCACAGCTGCTCCATCAATGATCACACGGGGATGCTGTGTGTGTCCCCTCCTGAAGTCGACCACAATCTCCTTGGTTTTTCCCACATTGAGGAAGAGATTATTGTCTTTACGCCACTGGACCAGTTGGCTCACCTCATTTCTGTAGTTGGCCTCCTCGTTGTTGGTGATGAGGTCCACCACCGTTGTGTCATCCGCAAACTTGATGATGTGGTTGGTGTTGTAGGCTGGTATGCAGTCATGGTCAGCAGTGTGAAGAGCAGCGGGATGAGCACACACCCTTGTGGGGCCCCTGTGCTCGGTGTGATGGTCTTAGAGGTGTTGCTGCCGACCTGCATGTTCTGTGGCCTCCTTGTGAGAAAGTCCAGCACCCAGTTACAGAGAGAGGTTTTGAGTCCCAAGTGTCTGAGTTTTTGTATTAGGTGCTGGGGAATGATTGGGTTGAATGCTGAACTGAAGTCCAAGAACAGCAGTCGCACGTAGAAGTTCTTTTGAGTCCAGGTGGGTGAGGGCTGGATGGAGAGCAGCAGAGATGGTGTCTGTTGTGGATCTGTTTGACCTGTATGCAAACTGAGATGGGTCGTGGGAGGAAGGGAGGATGAACCTGATGTTCTGCATGACCAGCTGCTCGAAGCACTTCATTATGATGGAGGTCAGTGCTACGGGCCGGTAATCATTGTAGCTGGATGGGATGGGCTTCTTTGGGACTGGTATTATGGTGGCAGTTTTGAAACATGTGGGGACAGCAGCTTGACTCAGGGAGATGTTGAAGATGTCGGCCAGGACATTCTTGAGCTCCTCTGCACAGTCCTCCAGAACGCAACCTGGTATGTTGTCTGGTCCAGCTGCCTTGCGTCACGCTAGGCCAGATCCAGACTTATAGCCTGCTCGTCTGGGGGAGGAGTGGTGTTCTGTGCTAATGTGCTGTTTTAAGTTTCAAAGTGGCCAAAGAAGCCATTTAAGTTGTTAAGCAGTGTGATGTCACTCGTACAGGTATGAGATGGAGGTTTGTAGTTGGTGAGGGTCTGTATGCCACGTCAGAGAGAACGTGCATCTCTGATGTTGCTGAAGTGTCCGGACATTTTCTTGCTGTACTGTCATTTTGCCTCCTTGATGCCACGGGACAGGTTGGCTCTAGCTGTTGTTAGTCCTGCAGTGTTGCCGATCCAGAAGGCTGCATCCCGAGCCCTCAGGAGTCTGTGGACCTCTGCTGCCATACATGGCTTTTGGTTAGCACAAACAGTGATGGTTTTGCAGTGAGTGACATAATCAATGCATTTAGCTATGTATGCTACAACAACCTCAGTGTACTCCTCGATGTTTGTGTGTCCACTGTGAGTGGCTGCATGCTTGAAAGTCTCCCTGCCGATATCCCAGTATCCCGTAAGTTATTTATCTTGAGTTATTTTCCAGCCTACATGCTGTATTTTGTTTGATCTTTTGTGTTCTTCAATAAATCACCATGTTACGCTGGAGTTCTGCCTGCACGTCTGAGTCCTTTCCTCCTGTCATACCGGAGATGCTTCATGACAGCGCGGCGCCACCAGACACGGACTCAGTAGGTACGGACTTCAGCGTGTTTGGTCTGGATGAGGAGGAGCGCTGGGTGGCTCAGCTCATCGAGGGGTTGATTTAAGATGCCCAGACTAGTCACACACCAGAGAGAGTGATGGGGTTCCTGGACGCAGCGGCTGAGGTGCAGTCTACGGAGATATCCCGGTCTGGTCGGACTACTGATCTCAAGAGTCTAATTTGCAAGATTTGCACCATGGAGTGGTGAAAAGCTTGGAACCTGTGCCGACGGTAAAACGTCCCCTGGTTCTGTCATCCTCAGTTCATCACCGCTCTCTAGCTCCTAAGCCACATCCCGGATGGGAGAAGAGCGCTTCCTGTACACCGAAACCTGTGCTGACAACAAAGCGGCCCCTGGTTTCGGCATTGCGGGACCCAGTGCCATCTGTGAGACGTTCCCTGGCTCTGTTTCGCATGTCTCCTCACTCCGCTCCAGCCACAGCTCCTCACAGCTCATCAGCCCTGGCATTACGGAAGCCTGAGCTGATGGTAAAACATCCCCTGGCTTCTTCAATGCCAGCCTCCTCCTCACAGCCTGTTTTCCCGAACTCGCCATTGGCTGCTGGTCCCTCCGTCTCTGTGGAGTACAAAGGGACCTGCTGGGCATGCAGCGGTCCGGGTTGGAAGGGAGGCTCTGGAAGACGCCACTCCTCCCGGCATTCTACTGCTGCTCCTCCAGCCTCAGCTCCAGCCTTTTCTTCTCCTCGCTCCGCGGAGCTCAATTATGCCAGCATCAGCTCCAGCTCCCACATTTTCTACACTGGTGCCCTCACCCACTGCTACTCCTCAGACTGCCCTTGCCTCTGCTGCCATCCCCATCCACCCATCCTCACCTGCTGCTCCTGTATCCACCTTTGTATGTTGTCAGAGACTGGCGATACTGGGTGTCAACCTACTGGTCTGGGATGAGCCGGCTGCCCTGAGGGCTCCTCCTGCTGCAGCTGTTTCCAGCAGTGGGCTCCAAGCAGCACTAGCCCTCAGACCTGACATCCCACCGGTTGCTGTTTCTGTGTCTGGGCTACAGGAAGATCATCCAGTACCAGCTCCACAGCGTTCCCCAGTTCCAGTACCAGCTCCACTGGTCATCTCTCATGCAGTTCATCCTGAGGTCATCACCTCGGCAGCAGGAGACCAGGAGCTAAGGCAAGTACCTTTCCATTTATGTTCAACCATTATTTTTGAAAATACTTGCCTTGTTCCTTGTGGAGGGACCCAAATCTACATTCCACCAGCTGCTGAGTCCTCCCCACCAATCTCTGCTGCTTATGATTGTGGTGTCACCTCACTGACCTCCTGTTTCCCTCCATCGTCCGAGGTAGCCGTGTCGAGGATGGAGCTGCAGGAGGACCATGCTCGAGCCATTGTCCCAGAGGTCAGGGGACCTCCGCCCGTTGTGCCAGAGGTCAGGGGACCTCCACCTGTTGTTTGAGAGGTCACGGGACCTCCAGCCATCGTCAAGAGGTCGAGCAGTCCTCTCCACCCGTCATCAAAGAGGTCGAGTGGTCTGCTCCACCTGTCCCCCAAGAGGTCAAGCAGTCCACTTCATCCTTCATCCAAGGGGTTGAGCAGTCCACTTCACCTTTCGTCCAAGGGGTCGAGCAGTCCACTCCACCTTTGTCGCCACGGGTTGCTGGTTCTCAGCTGCTGTTAGCCCCTATGCCAAAGGCCCCTCAAGTACTATCTTCTGAACTAGAAATTCCTGTACTGATATTTTCTGAACTAAAAACTCCTGTGTTATTGTCCTCTGAGCTAGAATCTCCTATATTGGTACCTCCAGAGTTAGAATCTCCTATATCGATGCCTCCAGAACTAAGAGTTCCTACGTTGGTATCTCCGGAGTTAAGAGTTTCTGTATTGTATCTCCAAAGCTAAAAATTCCTACACTGTTGTTCCCAGAGCAAAAGGCTCCTTTGTGGTCTCCAGAGCAAAGAGCCCGAATGTCATCTCCTGAGTATAAAACCCCTATGTTGTTTTCTTTTGAGCAAGAGGTACCTATGTTATCTCCATGTTGCTACCTCCTGAGTTTAAATGTTTTATGTTGTCACTTCCTGAGTTTAAAGGATTTATGTTGTCATCTTCCGAGTCTAAAGATTCTATATTGTCACCTCCTGAGTCTAAAGGTTTTTTGTTGGCATCTCCTGAGTCTAAAGGTTCTGTATTGTCACCTCCTGAGTTTCAAGGTTTTATGTTGTCACCCCGAGTTACAAGGTTTTATGTTGTCACCTCCTGAATTTCAAGGTTTTATGTTGCCACCTCCTGAGTTTACAAGTTTTATGTTGCCACCTCCTGAGTTTAAAAGTTTTATGTTGCCACCTCCTGAATTTAAAAGTTCTATGTTGTCACCTCCTGAGCTTAAAGGGTTTATGTCATCACTTCCTGAGTTTAAAGGTTCTAAGTTGTCGCCTCCTGAGTTTAAAGATTTTATGTTGTCACCTCCTGAGTTTAAAAGGCTTTCTTCTGAGAAAGAAACTCCATTGTTGTTTTCTTCAGAGTCTAGAGCTCCTATATTATTTTCCTCCTGGCAAAGAGCCCCCGTATTGGTTTCCCCAGAGCAAAGAGCTCCTATATTATTTCCCCCCTGGCAAAGAGCTCCCCTATTGGTTTCCCCAGAGCAAAGAGCTCCTGTATTGGTTTCCCTAGAACAAAGAGCTCCCAGGTCATTTCCTGAGTTTAGACCTGCTAGGTTATTATCCCCAGACCAAGGGGCTCCTACTTTGTGTTCCCCAGAGCAAAAGACTCTTATTTTGTCTTCTCCTAGGCAAGAGGCTCCAATTTTGTTTACTCCAGAGCAAACGGCTCTTAAATTATTTTCTCCAGGGCAGGGAGTTCCCATGTTGTTTGCTCCTAAGGTTAAAGTTCCTGTGTTGCCATTATCTCCTGAGGTTAGAGGCTCCATGTTGACACCTCCTGAGGTTACCAGTTCCGTGTTGTCACCTCCTGAAGTTAGAGGTTCCATGTTGACACCTCCTGGGGTTAAAGGTTCCATGTTGGCACCTCCTGAAGTTAAAGGTTCTATGTTGACACCTTCTGAGGTTAAAGTGTCCATGTTATCCTCTCCTGAGTTTAAAGTTTTCATATTATCATCTCCTGAGTTTAAAGTTTCCATGTTATCATCTCCTGAGTTTAAAGTTTCCATATTGTCATCTCCAGGGCAAGAGGTCCCTATGTTGTTTTCTCTTGAGCAAGAAAATCCTATGTTATCTTCTGTGCAAAAAGTTCCACTGTTGCAATCTGCTCAGCTCAAAGCTCCCATGTTATTACCATCAGAACAAAAAGCTGTTCTCTCCTGAATCTAAAGTTTCTATGTTGTCTCTTGTGCAAGATGCTTCTGTGTTATTTCCCGAGTTCAATGGCTTTATGATGTTATTTTCAGAGCAGAAAGCTCCTATGTTTTCTCCTGTCTGGTGGCCCATGGACTTTGGTAGCCCACCCAATGCACCATGCTCATCCGTCCGGTGGCCTTCAGACTTTGGTAGGCCACCTGACACACCATGTTCTTCTGCCTGGTGGCCCTCAGACTTTGGTAGGCTACCAGACGTGTCATGTTCCTTCTGCCAGTGGCCTAGGGACTTTGGCTGACCACCAAATGAACATTTTTTCCTTGTTTGTGTTCTCGTTTTTCCCTGCCGTGCCTATGTCCCCCTCCTCCCACCCGATTGGAGTATAAGTGACTTTCGCATCTCGGCTCGCACAAAGCATCATGTGAACGTGGCTACCAAACATGCTCTATCGATACATTTAATTAATGGAAAGTTCCTGATCTACGAGCATATTGCATGCGTAGGGGTCTTCCCCGTTGTACCCGCAAATGCAAGCATGAACTAGTCGCGCGTATTCGCGGCCACATTGCAGAATTTGGCCAAAGTGGCCCCCCTGTATGTACGCTGACATAGCAGATTTTTTGTTGTCAAAGGACCAAGCACCCTTACTTGCGAGACTCCGAAACGACTACAAAGAAGGTAAGCGAGTGGTTTGACAGCTCAACTTTGGTTTTGTCATTTTGAGTAAATTTCACTACTAGGCATAGCCTGCTTACTTAGAGCTATAGATCGATACTACTATAGTTTAAGTACCACACGTTTTCAATGATTTGCAATTTTACTTTATACCAGCCTACTTATCAATGGCCTTAATTACATGTGTGTGTGGATCAAGCTTCATTGGCAATATACAAAGAACTATATCCTAGATCCCTGCCTGCCTGTCTGTACCTACTACTTCAGGGTTTAGACTTGTGTCAGTTAGGCTAGAACTTGAACAGTACACAACACTATTTAATTATGTTATAATATACTTACAGTGGGGTAAAAAAGTATTTAGTCAGCCACCAATTGTGCAAGTTCTCCCACTTAAAACATGAGAGAGGTCTCCAATTTTCATCATAGGTATACCTCAACTATGAGAGACAAAATAAGAAAAAAAAATCCAGAAAATCACATTGAAGGATTTTTAATGAATTAATTGGTAAATTCCTCGGTAAAATAAGTATTTGGTCAATAAAAAAAAGTTCATCTCAATACTTTGTTATATACCCTTTGTTGGCAATGACAGAGGTCAAACGTTTTCTGTAAGTTTTCACAAGGTTTTCACACACTGTTGCTGGTATTTTGGCCCATTCTTCCATGCAGATCAGCAGTGATGTTTTGGGGCTGTCGCTGGGCAACACAGACTTTCAACTCCCTCCAAAGATTTTCTATGGGGTTGAGATCTGGAGACTGGCTAGGCCACTCCAGGACCTTGAAATGCTTCTTACAAAGCCACTCCTTCGTTGCCTGGGCGGTGTGTTTGGGATCATTGTCATGCTGAAAGACCCAGCCACGTTTCATCTTCAATGCCCTTGCTGGTGGAAGGAGGTTTTCACTCAAAATCTCCCAATACATGGCCCCATTTATTCTTTCCTTTACACGGATCAGTCATCCTGGTCCCTTTGCAGAAAAACAGCCCCAAAGTATGATGTTTCCACCCTCATGCTTCACAGTAGGTGTGGTGTTCTTTCTCCTCCAAACACGACAAGTTGAGTTTTTACCAAAAAGTTCTATTTTGGTTTCATCTGACCATATGACATTCTCCCAATCCTCTTCTGGATCATCCAAATGCTCTCTAGCAAACTTCAGACGGGCCTGGACATGTACTGGCTTAAGCAGGGGGACACGTCTGGCACTGCAGGATTTGAGTCCCTGGCAGGGTAGTGTGTTTCTGATGTAGCCTTTGTTACTTTGGTCCCAGCTCTCTGCAGGTCATTCACTAGCCCCCCCCCCCCCCCCCCCCCGTGTGGTTCTGGGATTTTTGCTCACCGTTCTCGTGATAATTTTGACCCCACGGGGTGAGATCTTGCGTGGAGCCCCAGATCGAGGGAGATTATCTGTGGTCTTGTATGTCTTCCATTTTCTAATAATTGCTTCCACAGTTGATTTCTTCACACCAAGCTGCTTATCTATTGCAGATTCAGTCTTCCCAGCCTGGTTCAGGTCTACAATTTTGTTTCTGGTGTCCTTTGACAGCTCTTTGGTCTTGGCCATAGTGGAGTTTGGAGTCTGACTGTTTGAGGTTGTGGACAGGTGTCTTTTATACTGATAACGAGTTCAAACAGGTGCCATTAATACAGGTAATGAGTGGAGGACAGAGGAGCCTCTTAAAGAAGAAGTTACAGGTCTGTGAGAGCCAGAAATCTTGCTTGTTTGTAGGTGACCAAATACTTATTTTACTGAGGAATTTACCAATTAATTCATTAAAAATCCTTCAATGTGATTTTCTGGATTTTTTTTTCTCATTTTGTCTCTCATAGTTGAGGTATACCTATGACAAAAATTGGAGACCTCTCTCATCTTTTAAGTGGGAGAACTTGCACAATTGGTGGCTGACTAAATACTTTTTTGCCCCACTGTATTGCTTTAATCCAACAATTACGTCCATCCGAATCCTTCAGCTCCGTGGGGAATGTATATAATGTGAATGGCGGCAGACATGTGCACACACTGGTCCCGAAGTTACACCCATGTATGCTGCAAGTTTTCTTTTTCCACCACTCTAGATGATACATGCCGTTCCACACTTCACTACGGCATAATGTGCACCTGGCACAACAGTGATTTAAAGCTTAAAGCAGACTTTAAACAGTAATTGGTTCAGGTTCAGGTTCAGGTTACTTTATTTGTACCCGTAGGTAGATTTGTTTTGCAGTCTGGTGACATCCATATTGACAAGCCACAAATTACATTCAACATAGACACAAACACAGGCACATATGAAGCTGACTATAAACATGATAAAAATACTCAACGCTCCATCAATCAGGGCATAAAAAGACAAAGAGATGGGAGAAAAACCAGAGGTAAGAGAGAAGGGTCATATTAAAAATTAAAAACTAGTCAAAGAGGTTAAAAACTCAAAGGTCTAAAACCCAATAAAATTGCTCTATCCCAATAAAATTGGGTTTTAGATTTAATTGTTCAGGTGTGACAGTACTGTCTCTATACAAAAGCAAGGCGGATACCGGAATGTTTGGTAGTTGTGAACTTTGAACTTCACATAGTCCGCACCTGCGCACTCGTAATGCGAAAGTTGCTTATTCTCTGTTTTGTTTCAAGGGAATCTTGAATCTGCCCTTGAGGGCATTGGATCAAGCCCACACTTTGTCAATTTATTATTTTTTCTGTGTTTATGTATGGTTACACAGGGTTACAAAAATAATTTTTTTGTAAGTTGTCTGTGTTTTTTCAACTGATTTAAGACCATTTTGCACAGCTAAATCTGAAAATGACATCTGTTTCTCTTGATCAGGTGCTAAGTAAAAACTTGTACTTACTTAGTACTTACTTAGTACTGTGCATGTACGTACCTTTATAACATGTAAATTGAATGTTACGTCATCATGTTCAAAATTCAGAGAATTTCAAGACATAAAGAATTTTGCATCATATAAAGCAAAAATACCCGTACATGTAAACAAAAACGTATAAAACAACATGTGGCCGTAATTCAAAAAGTTGACCTGATTGAGCAAAACCACTGTGATCTTTGGGTCCAGCACATCAAAACTGTCCTAAATCAGCTAAAAAAAACTAAGACAATAAATTTGGTGTTGACCAGTGTTATCAGCTACATTTATTGCCCTCTGTGTTCCCCTGAGTTCTCTGTCATTGTCTTCTGTGTCATCCCCTGTCTGGTCCTGAGGCGTTGTGTGTCCTTGTTCACCGACCGTTCCAGCTCCTCATGTTTTTCGTACACATAGCCATTGCCCTCTCTGTGTTACTCCTGTATTGTTGTCCTGTTTTATGTGCATCCCCTGTTTGAGTTTGTCTGCACAGCCCTGCCCATCCTCTGCTCCTCACCTGCAGCCACTTCCCTGCTTTCCCTGACTGTTTCCCCAGCTGTCCTTCATTTGTGATTATCTGTCTCCGTATATATTTGAGTGTTCAGTGTCTGTCTAGTGTGGCATCATCTATCATACCCTGCTGATAGCCCAGTATCCCATAAGTTATTTATCTTGAGTTATTTTCCAGCCTACATGCTGTATTTTGTTTGTTCTTTTGTGTTATTTAATAAATCACCACACTACGCTGGAGTTCTGCCTGCACGTCTGAGTCCTTTCCTCCTGTCATACTGGAGGTGCTTTATGACATGGGCAAACCCTTTAGTCTTTTTAATCTGGGCCGCCAAACACTGATGCATAATTGTTCGAATTTTTGTAAAGACTGCATTCATTTTGCCTTACTCTTGCAATATTCAGGTTTTCAGTTGATCCTACTAGATGGCGCATTCCTTTGCTGGAGTCTGGTCTAGCACATAAAACTGCAGATGATGGTTATGCGCATGCGTTAAACATTTGGTCAAGCAGTAGACGCTAATGAAGCATACAGCCGCTTGACAGCCAGCCTTGGCGTAGATAGATGCTTCATAGATGTGAAAAGTATAAAGCCAGCTTAACAATTAGTGGACCAAAGAAAAGAAAAGTCAACAGTGAGTGCCGAGTGTTTAATAAGGAGTGGACACCTCACCCGCCACTTTTCCACCAAGCATGCTAACTACGCTAGCAAACAATCAACACAAGGAGGGGCAGCTACTGCTCAGAGGTTGGCAGCCAATTTACAGACTCAGCAAAATATTTGTCTTCAACAAGCTACAATTCAAGAGTCAAGCACCAAGGTAAGTTATTTGCTGACATTCAAAATAGTAAAAGCCAGCAAGCTTTTCTCCGAGGGGGAGGACTTGTATGGCAGGGTGTCTGGTGTCATCGAGAGGCTGAAGCTACCTTGGAGTAAACTTGCCAATGTCACCATGGATGGATCACCAGACTTAAAAGGGAAAAATGTTGGATTGCTAAAAAGAATCCATAATAAGGTGAAAGAGGGCTGCACGGTGGCGCAGTGGTTTAGCACTGTGGCAGCACAGTTTTACCCTCGGCCGGGGGATCGCGGGGATCATGAGATCGTGGGTTCGATCCCAGCCCCCGACCAACAGTGAGCTGTGTGGAGTTTGCATGTTCTCCCCGTGTTGCGCGGGTTTACTCCGGGATTTCTCCGGTTTCCTCCCGCTTACCAAAAACATGTAGGTTTAGGGCGCTCGCGCACGCAGCGACCAGCAGCCGGTGGCTTGTCACCAGACTGCAAACCAAGTCTACCTACGGGTACAAATAAGTAACAAAAAAAAAAAAAAAAAAAAAAAAAAAAAAGAGGAAAACCCTGAGCTGGATGTAATTTTTCTACTCTGCATAATTCATCAGGAAGCCCTGTGTAAATCCGCGTTAAAGCTTGAGCATGTTGTGAAACCAGTTGAATAACTTGTTAACTTCATCTGAGTGAGAGGCCTTCAGCATCATCAGTTTATCAAGTTCCTTGAGGAAACTGATGCTGATCACCAGGACTTGCTTTACCACTCTCATGTCCGTTGTTAAGTTTGGAAAAAAGTATGTCAACGAGTGTAGGAACTCAAAAGGGAGATTAGCTCATTTTTGGAGTTAAATGGGAAAGCCAATGATTTTCCTGAGCTGAGTGACACAAATTGACTTTGTGATTTTGCTTTTGCTGTGTACATGCTGTATTGGCACCCATGAATGAGCTGAATGTAAAGCTACAAGTGAAAGATCAGTTTGTTCACGACATGTACATGAATGTGACAGACTTCAAAGCCAAGCTGACTTTACGCTCAAGGCAAATGTCAAACAAATCATTTACTCATTTTCCTACACTCGGGACACTGAAAGAGGCACCTCAACATGTGAAGAAATACAGTAGATCACTGGACGATGTGCACGGAGAATTCTGCCGTCAGTTCTCTGATTTTGAAAAAATTGAAAAGTCACTTCAGCTTGTGTCATATCCCCCATCACAAGACTCTGAAACAGCACCACAGGATATGCAATTGGAACTGATCCATCTTCAGTGTGACTCTGTCTTAAAGCAAGGTAGTCGGATACCCAAAAGCCGATGGTGTATAGAACACGTATATTAGGAATTGTATGTGAAATTTCGGCATCGAAACTGCTCCCGTTTAGCTGTAATTAATATTCAAAAATGATATTTTCGGGACGAAAGAATTCAAGTGTCCCTGCATTTGTTTAATTCAATTCAATTCAATTCAACTTTATTTATATAGCGCCATTTCACAACAACAGTCATCTCATAGCACTATCAACTGTAGGGGGAACCCCCACAGTTGCAGAAAGACCCCAGCAATCAGGCGATCCCCTGTGAGCAAGCACTTGGCGACGGTGGAGAGGAAAAACTCCCTTTTAACAGGAAGAAACCTCCAGCAGAACCAGGCTCAGGGAGGGGCAGTCATCTGCTGCGACTGGCTGGGGGGTGAGGGGATAGAGAAAAAGAAAAGAACAGACATGTAGAGAGCAAACAGCACGATGGGGACTCAATCTATGGGAGAGAACAAACAAATGTTAATGACCAGCAAAAAAAAAATATTTCATAGAGAGTGAGGAAAGGAGTGAGGCCCAGTGCATTACTGGAGGTCCCCCGGCTGACTAAACCTATTAGCAGCATAACTAAGGGAGGGTTCAGAAACACATGATCCCTCCCTAATTGTAGGCTATATCAAAAAGGTAGGTTTTAGCCCTATTCTTAAAAACAGAGATCGAGTCTGACTCCCGAATCCAGATTGGCAGCTGATTCCACAGGAGAGGAGCTTGATAACTGAAGGCTCTGCCTCCCATTGTACTTTTGGAGATTCTAGGTATTACAAGTAATCCTGCATTTTGGGAGCGTAGTGCTCCCAAAATTGTGCTGTTTGCTCTCTACATGTCTGTTTGCTCTCTACATGTCTGTTCTTTTCTTTTCTTTTTCTCTATCCCCTCACCCCCCAGCCAGTCGCAGCAGATGACTGCCCCTCCCTGAGCCTGGTTCTGCTGGAGGTTTCTTCCTGTTAAAAGGGAGTTTTAGGACAGCCTGATATCATGTTTAATGTTGCAGCATTGTACCGAGACAAATTCCTAGTTTGTGTACTACATGAACAATGGCAATAAACCTGATTCTGATTCTGATTCTGATTCTCTGTTAGGATAATACGGTAGTATCAGATCTTTTAAATAAAAAGGAGCCTGATTGTTTAGAGCTTTGTAAGTAAGAAGAAGGATTTTAAACTTAATTCTAAACTCTATGGGAAGCCAATGAAGGGAGGCCAGAACCGGAGAGATATGATCTCTCTTTCTAGCACCTGTTAAAACTCTTGCTGCAGCATTTTGGATCAGCTGAAGACTTTTTAAAGATGTTTTAGGACAGCCTGATAATAAAGAATTACAATAATCTAATCTCGAGCTAACAGAAGCGTGGATCAGTTTCTCAGCATCACTCTGAGACAAGATGCTCCTAATCTTGGCAATATTACGCAAATGATAGAAGGCAGTCTTAGAAACAAATTTAATATGTGAATTGAAGGACAAATCCTGATCAAAAATAACTCCAAGGTTCTCCAAGGTTTACTTCTCGGGGACGCCGTCGGAGAGCGAGCTGTGTGCAAAATGCAATTGTGTTGTTAATATAGCACATTTTTTGAGGAAATGTTACTATTATTAGTTGTGAAATGTGTTATAAAACGATTAGACGATGATACTATGGCTCTTCCTGCTGTTCCTGTTTCACTGTTTTTTTCCGGATGTACAATACAGGATCCCTACGGCCCATCGGCGCACGAAGTATCCTGGCCCATGTAAACACCCACGGACCAAAAAACGTACATTTGCTTGTGGAACAGATCATTCACACTCGCAGACAATCGCGCTGTATGCGTCTATAGGATTTTCTTTCCATGCATGCAAAAAAAATTTTTTTTCCCGGATCCAACTACCCCGCTTTAAAGGAGAAGTTCAACCCCCTTAAACTGGATGAGTTTTATGCTTCACTTAGTGAAGCCAAGTTTCCAAACATTCGGAAGATGGCACAGAGGACGCTGGTGTTGTGTGGCTCTACCTATGTGTGTGAGCAGACCTTCAGCGTGAACATCAACAAAACTCCCAACAGATGCCAGCTAACTGATGAACACCTCAGATCTGTTCTGAGAATTGCCACAACCAAACTGACATCAAACTTTGCACTGGCAAAAAAAAGGTGACCAACAACACTGTTCCCACTGAATCTGAAGGTAAGTTTTCTTTCACTTTTAGGTAATGGCTTTTACATGCACTTTATTTTTGTTCACACAGACACTCTTCCATCTGTCTGACAATGACCCGGCTCTTCTGTCAAATTTTAAACTCAATGTGGCCCCTGAGCTAAAAAAGTTAGCTCACTCCTGATCTAGAATGAGTCATTTTATTTTAATGAAAAGAAAAGAAGTGGAAGTTTTGTTTTGAAAATTGCACATTACTGTCAAGGTACTGAACAAGCTCCAGATTTGCAATGTGTCTCCCACATGGTCAGAATATTGCAAAAGTTATGAAATATATCCCATAGTCTATTGTAAGCTCCTCTAATCTTTACATTTTTTCCTACAGCTATCTTGGAGGATCCTGAGGCATTTCCATGATCAACAAGATATATTACATCTCTGGTGTAACTGAGCCAGCCAAATGGTTTTCTTCAGGATGGCTCTCCTCGTGGATCCTTCCCTGCGGAGGATTCCGAGAGGAAATCCTGATCTGATGCCCGAATATCTTGGATCTCAAGCAAGAGAGCAGCTGATGGCTTTGAGCTCCTTCTAAGAAACACTGGTCTCTATGTAGATAAGCCCCAATGAGATACTTTAGTTTTGTTTTTTTTATAACTGAAAGGCCTTATTTGAATGAATACAGCTGACTAAATGTTCCCAATGGATACATGAAATACTTCACAGTCAGAGTCGCCCAGTTTCACTCCACATTGGTGCAAAGTGTAAATCAGGTGAGCGATACTGGACAGAAACACACCAAAATCCCAGAAGTGCTGCTACTTCCCAATGGGAAATGCTCAGCCCACGAAGAAAGGAAAATTACTCAGGTCTGATCTAAAAGCAAAGACCATTTGTCTTAAGGGAAATAAGGCATTTTTTATGCTGGCCAATTCATTATTTAGGCCAACAGCCAAGAGTAAATACAGTGGTGGGAAAAAGTGTTTGCCCCCTTCCCGATTTCTCTTTTTTTGTGTGTGTTTGTCAAATTTAAATGGTTCAGATCATCAAACAAATTTAAATATTAGACAAAGATAACACAAGTAAATACAAAATGCGGTTTTTAAATGAAGGTGTTTATTATTAAGGATTAAAAAAAAAACAAACCTATGTGGCCCTTTGTGAAAAAATGATTACCCATTCCCCCATTAAAACATAAATTAACTGTGGTTTATCAAATCTTTGGAAAGCTGAGTTCAATTTCTCTAGCCACACCCTGGCCTGATTACTGCCACATCAAAAAATCACTTAAAAAGAACCTGCATGACAAAGTGAAGTAGACCAAAAGATCCTCAAAATCTAGATATCATGCTCCGATCCAAAGAAATTCAGAAACAAATGAGAAACAAAGTAATTGAGATCTATCAGTTTGGAAAAGGATATAAAGCCATTTCTAAAGCTTTGGGACTCCAGCGAACCACAGTGAGAGCCATTATCCACAAATGGCCAAAACATGGAACAGTGATAAACCTTCCCAGGAGTGGCCAGCCAACCAAAATTACCTCAAGAGTGCAGCAATGACTCATCCAAGAGGTCACAAAAGACCCCACAACAACATTCAAAGAACTGCAGGCTTCACTTGCCTCAGTTAAGGTCAGTGTTCATGACTCCACCATAAGAAAGAGACAGGGCAAAAACGGCCTGCATGGCAGAGTTCCAAGACTAAAACCACTGCTGAGCAAAAAGAACATAAGAAAGCAAGATCCCCAAGACTTTTGGGAAAATACTCTGTGGACTGACAAGACAAAGGTTGAACTTTTTGGAAGGTGTGTGTCCCATTACATCCCGCATAAAAGTAACACAGCATTTCAGAAAAGGAACATCATACCAAAAGTAAAATATGGTGGTGGTAGTGTGATGGTCTGGGGCTGTTTTGCTGTTTCAGGAGCTGGAAGACTTGCTGTGTTAAATGGAGCCATGAATTGTGCTGTCTACCAAAAAATCCTGAAGGAGAATGTCTGGCCATCTGTTTGTGACCTCAAGCTGAAGCACACTTGGGTTCTGCAGCAGGACAACAATTCAGAACACACCAGCAAGTCCACCTCTGAATGGCTTAAGAAAAACAAAATGAAGACTTTGGAGTTACCTAGTCAAAGTCCTGACCTGAATCCAATTGAGATGCTGTGGCGTGACTTTAAAAAGGTGGTTCATGCTCGAAAACCCTCCAATGTGGCTGAACTACAACAATTCTGCAAAGATGAGTGGGCCAAAATTCCTCCACTGCGCTGTAAAAGACTCACTGCCAGTTATCGCAAATGCTTGATTGCAGTTGTTGCTGCTAAGGGTGGCCCAACCAGTTATTAGGTTTAGGGGGCAATCACTTTTTCACACAGGGCCATGTAGGTTTGGATTTTACTTTCCCTTAATAATAAACACCTTCATTTAAAAACTGCATTTTGTGTTTACTTGTGTCATCTTTGTCCAATATTTAAATTTGTTTGATGATCTGAAACATTTAAGTGCAACAAACATGCAAAAAAATGAGAAATCAGGAAGGGGGCAAACACTTTTTCACACCACTGTAACTTGATTACCACAAACAAAGTGGATCCATTAAATACACTCCAATCTGCGGTTTGATTTTTTCCTTCATCAAAGGCTGCCAGAATCAGCCTGTGTTAAATATTAGATCAATACAGTATGTAGATGAACAGCTACACATTTAAGATTAGCAGTAATCTACATGAAAATCAGACAAACGAGGCTACAGAGTTTAACCAGATCACCAGTTAAGGAGAAGTTCATTCTGACCTCATGAACACACCTGAGGTCACATGTTCATACTGCCCAAATACGTTTTCTGTTCATATGCATTTTTTACGACACTGTGAAAGGCGTAAACTGATCGGAAATAAAGAATAAGACTCAAGTAGTAGCCACACATATGAAAAAGATCCAACATTTTAATCAGACCTTTAAAGGTCCCATTCACTGAAAAATTGCGTTTTTTGTAGGTTTTAACCTTCTGGAATGCATCTATTATCGAAAAAACATCAAAATGCTCACTTTTCTAAAAAAAAAAAAAAAATCAGCCTTTATATCAATTCTGTCTGTGAGGAGCTGATGTAAGTCTGAGCCGATGTAAGTCTGCCGTGCTTGCTCCTGTACATCACAAAAAAGGAAAAACCAGCCTTGATACCTGCCCGCTGCTTTATTATTGGAAAGCCTAAGTGATCCATAACTGATCTGTAATTTCCCAGTTTGGTATCAGTAAAGTACATCCATCCATCCATCCATCCATCTACAGTGGTGTGAAAAAGTGTTTGCCCCCTTCCTGATTCCTCTCTTTTTTTTTTGTATATTTGTCACACTTAGTAACTTTTTTAATGTTTTAACTTCCGGCGCTACACGAGTCTGCTGCCTTTTTGCAGCAGCAACTCAATTCTGAGTTTCTTTCTCATTTTTTTATTTACTATCTGTCTTTTTCTTGCCACAACTTTCTGATCCTGCGACCCCGCATCCATCACGGACGCCAAGGACACATATATCACCGCACTGGTGCAGATATTAGTCATCTTTTGGCTCATATTGCCAATGACTCCCGACCCAGTGAACGGATGAGCGACTGTTTACAGTAAGAGTCAGCTGTTAGCACTGGGCTGCCCCACGGTGCTAACACAAAAACTTGATATACCAAGAGAAATCAGGTGAAGACGATGTGGATGTCGAGCTGGAGTGAAGCGACGTGCGAGGAAAACAAGGTACAGACCTTTCCCTCCATCCATTACTATGGAAAATATGAGATCGCTGCTTAATAAGATGGATGAACTGGTGACTTTGTCTAAGTATGAGAGTGTCTTCAGAGAAATTAGCATCATGTTGTTTACTGAAACGTGGCTAACAGAACTAGCAACAGATGCTAACATCAATTTGGAGGGTTTCCATGCAATATGGGCAGATCGGACACCAGACAGCGGGAAAAGCAGAGGCAGGGGGTGATAATGTATGTGAACAACAGATGGTGTAATCCTGGGCACATCACGATTAAAGAACATCATTGCAACAAGGACACTGAACTGCTAGCTGTTAGCATGCGACCCGCATACCTTCCCAGAGAATTTTCACATGTCGTCTGCATTGTTATTTATATACTCTCCTGTGAGAGCACTGAGGCAGCGTGTGACATCATCCACTCAGTCACTAGCAGGCTGCAGACACAACACCAAAATGCTCTCCTCCTCATCTCTGGTGATTTCAACCATACCTCACTGTCCTCCATTCTGCCCACTTTCACCCAGTATCTCACGTGCCACACTAGAGACAATAAAACACTGGACTTATTTTACGCAAACACCAAGGAGGCTTACACCTCATCCCCCCCAGTTCACCTCCTGCCTGTGTACAAACCCCTGGTACACAGACAAACTCCTGTTACCCGCACAGTGAAAATATGGTCTGAGGATGTGGAGGACGCTTGAAAAGACTGTTTTGAATCCACTGTATGGGAGCAGCTTTATGATCCACATGGTAAGGACACCGACGGCCTCACACACACCATCACAGACTACATCAACTTCTGTGCGGACAGCACCGCACCCACCAAGACCATACGGTGTTTCTCAAACAAGAAACCCTGGATCAACCCTGAGATAAATTCACTGCTGAGGGAGAAGAAAAGGATCACCAGGTCGGGAAACAAAGACGAGCTGAAGTCTGTACAGAGGGAGCAAAGGAGGAAGATCAGAGAAGGGAAGGACAGCTACAGGAAGAAGATGGAGGACAAGCTGCAACTGAGTGACATCAGCGGTGTCTGGAGAAGCCTCAAAACCATCTCTGGGCACCAGAATACCTCCTGCCAGGCCACGGGGGGTAGGGAGTGGGTGAACAATCTGAACTTGTTTTTTAACAGGTTTGACCAACCGCCCTCTTCTCCGCCTGCCCACCAACCACTGCTGCCTCCACCTTCATCTAGTCCCGCTGTCCATGGCCTCCCCCCAACACCCCCCATTCCCAGCACAAAGTCCCCCTGTTGCAACCTGATCCTCATTAAGACCCAGTTGAGAGCTGAGCTGAGCTGAGGAAGATCAAGGAAAGGAAGGCTGCAGGTCCGGACGGCATCAGCTTGAGGCTCCTCAAGTCCTGCGCAGACCAGCTGTGTGGGATCGTGGAGCACATCTTCAGCCTGAGCCTGAAGCTGGGGAGGCTGTGGAGGATGCAGAAAACATCCTGTGTGGTACTCGTACCGAAGACCCCTCACCCCAAGGACCTGAACAGCTATAGACCAATGGCCCTCACATCACAGCTAATGAAGACCCTGGAGAGGCTGCTCCTCATCCATCTCCGACCCCTGGTGGGACCAGCGATGGATCCACTTCAGTTTGCCTACCAGCATGGCATTGGGGGGGAGGATACAGTGATCTTCCTCCTACATCGTTCTCTGTCCCACCTGGAGAAGCCTGGGAGCACTGTGAGGATCATGTTTTTTGATTTCAACAGTGCTTTCAATACTATCCAACCAGTGATCCTGAGGGACAAGCTACTGTGTGCAGGGGTGGACCAGCACCTGTCATCGTGGATCCTAGACTACCTCACAAAAAACCAACCACAGTTTGTGAGAACCCAGGACTGTGTGTCTGATACCATCATCTGCAGTACAGGGGGCCCCCAGAGAACAGTTCTGGCTCCCTTCCTGTTCATCCTCTACACTGCTGACTTTTCACACAACACACCACACTGCCATCTACAGAAGTTCTCTGATGACTCTGCGAACGTTGGCCTCATCTCTGATGAAGATGACATGGAGTACAGAGGACAAATCCAGGATTCAGTGGACTGGTGCCTGTGAAACTGCCTCCAGATCAATGTGAGGAAAACTAAGGAACTGGTGGTGGACTGCCGCAGGCGAGGACAACCCCTCATAGCACCAGTTAACATCCAGGGAACAGACATTGAAATGGTGACATCTTACAAGTACCTGGGTATTCACCTGAACAATAAACTGGACTGGTCACACAACACCAATGCACTCTACGAGAAGGGGCAGCACAGGCTGTTCCTCCTGAGGAGACTCAGGTCTTTTGCAGTGCAAGAGGTACTCCTGAAGACCTTCTGCGATTTGGTGATGGCATCAGCCATCACATTTGGAGTGGTCTGCTGGGGCAGTGGCATCACGGCAGCCGGCAGGAAGAGACTGAACAGACTGATTAAAAAAGCTAGCTCTGTTCTGTGGCAACACCTCGACCCAGTTTAGGAGATAGGAGAGAGAAGAATGGTGGTTAAGCTGTCATCTCTGCTGGAGTCCGAGCCCCACCCCCTCCAGGACATGCTGAATGCACTGAGGAGCTCATTTAGTGGTAGGCTGTGCCATCTTAGATGCATGATGGAGAGGTTCCACAGGTCCTTCCTACCTACGGCTGTCAGATTTTATAACCTAACCAGGGCTGCTCGTAGAGGTCCTCCTGAATGTACTAAATGTAACAACCTTGCACAATAAATCCTCCCTTCCATTATACAACTAGGACAATATCAATCATTACTGAGGGTGACAACAACACTGTTGATTCAAATACGAAATATACTGTCTGGGCGCATATTCATATTCTGCAGGGTAACTGAACAAACCTGTTTTTACCTGACTGTTTTTACCATTTATCTGCGATGCTCCAGCACTGTGTATATGTGTTCATATGTATATTCATTTACTGCTTTTGGCTAACCAGTTCTTATTATCTGATTAACTATTGCTCTGAGTGCTGCTATCTCTTTGCTGCTGTAATCCTGGAATTTCCCCATTGTGGGACTAATAAAGACTTATCTTATCTCTTATCTTAAATGTTTCAGCTCATCAAACAAATTTAAATATCAGACAAAGATAACACAAGTAAACAAAAAATGCAGTTTTTAAATGAAGGTGTTTATTATTAAGGGGAAAAAAATCCAAACCTACATGGCCCTGTGTGAAAAAGTGATTACTCCCTAAACCTAATAACTGGTTGGGCCACCCTGAGCAGCAACAACTGCAATCAAGCGTTTGCGATAACTGGCAATGAGTCTTTTACAGCGCTGTGGGGGAATTTTGGCCCACTCATCTTTGCAGAATTGTTGTAATTCAGCCACATTGGAGGGTTTTCGAGCATGAACCGCCTTTTTAAGGTCATGCCACAGCATCTCAATTGGATTCAGGTCAGGACTTTTGACTAGCCCACTCCAAAGTCTTCATTTTGTTTTTCTTAAGCCATTCAGAGGTGGACTTGTTGGTGTGTTTTTTTGTTTTTGTTTTTTTTTATTTAAGTTTTTGTAAAGCGTATACAGGTCGTTACAGCAATGCATTGTTTACATTTTCATCACATGTTCCCTTATTTTCTGATATCTGACAACATTGGAAGAATAATTTTTACAACACCCCTTTTTTTTAAAGTGAAAGAAAAAGTGAAATTAAAGAGAAAAAAAAATAAAAACAAAAAAAACAAAAACAAACAAACCAGCAAAAAACAAACAAAAAGAAAAAGTAAGTAAATAAAGGTAAAAGAGCATCTGAGTAGTGTTGGAACAAAGAGCGGAACCATTATTGAAATGGTATTTGTCAAAGATTAGATCTAATGGAAGACACATATGCGATCCAGGGTTGCCAAAAGTTCATGAACCCATCCATGTCCTGTCTCAGTGCGAATGTCAACTTTTCCATCGAGTAAATGTCTTGGATCACGTTAATCCAATCTTCAGGTGTAGGACAGTCCTTCAACATCCATTTTTTAGTTAGAGCTTTTTTGCTTGCCAATATTAAAACATTGAATAAGTATTTTTCTCCTCGTCTTTCCAGTGAGTCCGGTAGTAAACCCAAATACAAAGTTACAAAAGAAAAGGGAACTGTTATTTTGAATATTTTCCCCAATATTGTCTGTACATTGGTCCAATATTGGTGGATAACTGGGCATGACCAAAACACATGAAAATGATTTGCTGTCTTTTCACCACACAAGCGCCAACAGTTCAATCCCTTATGGGTAAATTTGTTTTGTGCAGGTGTTCTGAAAAATCTTACCAAGTTTTTCCATCCAAATTCTCTCCACTGCAGGGATGAGGTACTTTTCCATTGCTGTTTATTTAGCTTTTCCCATATTTCCAGTTGTAAAGTGAAATTCCCCTCTTTTTCCCATCTCTTTTATATATGATGTGTTGTCTCCTTTTAAGTCTTGAAGACCTTGGTATATTTAGAAATGTATCTGATCCCTGGGATCCCTTTATATGCCATTAAGAAGACCTTCAGAACACCTGACTGGGCTCTTTCCAAATCCTCCTTTTTAAGTATATTGTTTATGTGGTGTCTAAGCTGGAAGAACCTGTAAAGGTCTTGATTTATTAGGCCTTGTTTTTTCAAATCTTCAAAACTTCTTAAAATTTGCCCTTTAAAAAAATCGTAATATTTTATCAGCCCTTTCTCCTTCCACTTTTTAAATCTGGTGTCTGTTTTATTAAGATAAGATAAGATAAGATAAGATAAGATAAGATAAGATAAGATAAGATAAGATAAGCCTTTATTAGTCCCACAACGGGGAAATTCCAGGATTGCAACAGCACAGGGATAGCAACACTCAGAGCAACAATCAGAAGGCAAGAAAAAAAACAAGCAAGCAAGAGCAGCTAATAAACATATGTACGTATTACTATAAAATATATATATATACACACACACACAGACACACAGTGCAGAGCATTGTAGCTGGATGGAATAAATATATGAATATATGAACACACAGTGCAGAGCATTGTAGCTAGATGGAATAAATATGTAAATATATAAACACCCACAGTACGGAGCATTGCAGCTAGGTGGAATAAATATGCAAGTATATAAACACACACAGTGCGGAGCAATGTAGCTAGATGGAATAATATGTAGATATATAAATATATAAACACCCACAGTACGGAGCATTGTAGCTAGATGGAATAAATATGCAAATATATAAACACACACAGTGCAGAGCATTGTTGCTAGATGGAATGAAACAGCATAACCGTCTACTTAGTTATCCTACATGGTATGATTATGTGCCCATACATATTCTCACCCTCCATAGCGACCGGTATGTTCCTAGTTGTATGCCGGAGAGGACCATTGTGTAAGTCTATTGCATCTTTTGCATTCAAAAAACTATTAGTTTGTTACGTCTTTTTGCTATCTCTGCGAGCAGCCCTGCTTAGGTTGTACAGTCTGACAGCCGTTGGTAGGAAGGACCTACGAAACCTCTCGGTTGTGCACCTGGGATGATGTAGTCTGCTGCTAAATGAGCTCCTCAGTGCATTCAGTATGTCCTGCATAGGGTGGAACTCGGACTCCAGCAGAGATGACAGTTTAGCCACCGTCCTTCTCTCTCCTATCTCCTCCATCGGATCAAGGCGCTGCCCCAGGACAGAGCTAGCTTTCTTAATCAGTTTGTTCAGTCTCTTCCTATCGGCTGCAGTAATGCCACTGCCCCAGCAGACCACTCCAAAAGTGATGGCTGATGCCACCACCGTGTCATAGAATGACTTCAGCAGCGCCCCTTGTACACCAAAAGACCTGAGTCTCCTCAGCAGGAACAGCCTGCGCTGTCCCTTCTTGTAGAGTGCATCAGTATTGTGTGACCAGTCTAGTTTATTGTTCAGATGAATACCCAGGTACTTATAGGATGTCACCATCTCGATGTCTGTTCCCTGTATATTTACTGGTACTGTGAGGGGCTGCCCATGCCTGCGGCAGTCCACCACCAGCTCCTTAGTTTTCCTCGCGTTGATCTGGAGGCAGTTCCGATGGCACCAGTCCACGAAGTCCTGGATAAGCCCTCTGTACTCAGCTTCATCTCCATTGGAGATGAGGCCAACGATCGCAGAGTCATCAGAGAACTTCTGTAGATGGCAGTGTGTTGTGTTGTGTGAGAAGTCCGCAGTATAAAGAGTGAACAGGAAGGGAGCCAGCACCGTTCCCTGGGGGGCCCCCGTGCTACTGATGATCGTGTCGGACACACAGTCCCGGGTTCTCACAAACTGAGGCCGGTTCGTGAGGTAGTCCAGGATCCATGATGACAGGTGCTGGTCCACCCCTGCGCGCAGCAGCTTGTCCTTCAGGATCATCGGTTGGATGGTGTTGAAAGCACTGGAGAAGTCAAAGAACATGATCCTCACCATATTCCCGGGCTTCTCCAGGTGGGACAGAGAACGGTGAAGGAGGAAGATCACCGCATCCTCCACCCCAATGCCATGCTGGTAGGCGAACTGGAGTGGATCCATCGCTGGTTCCACCAGGGGGCGGAGGTGAGCAAGGAGCAGTCTCTCCAGGGTCTTCATCAAGTGGGACGTCAAGGCCACCGGTCTGTAGCTGTTCAGGTCTTTGGGGTGGGAAGTTTTTGGTACAGGTACCACACAAGATGTTTTCCACAGCTGTGGTACCCTCCCTAGTTTCAGGCTCATGTTGAAGATATACGTCACAATCCCACACAGCTGGTCTGCACAGGACTTGAGGAGCTTTGCGCTGATGCCGTCCGGTCCCGGCGCCTTCCTCGCCTTGATCTTCCTCAGCTCCGTCCTCACCTGGGTCCTGGTCAGGGTCAGGATGGGGGGCTGTGTGTTGGGAGTGGGGGGGTGTTGGTAGAGTGGGGAGTGGGCAGCAGGACTTGATTTCTTTAGAGGCAGCAGTGGTTGTTGTGCAGTCAGGGGGGAGGGCGGTTGGTCAAATCTATTGAAAAACAGATTCAGGTTGTTCGCCCACTCCCTGCCCCCTGTGGCCTGGGGGGAGGTATTCTGGAGCCCCGAGATGGTTTTGAGGTTTCTCCAGACCCCGCTGATGTCGCTCTGTTGCAGCTTGTCCTCCATCTTCTTCCTGAAGCTGTCCTTGCCTTCTCTGATCTTTCTCCTCAGCTCCCTCTGTACGGACTTCAGCATCTCCCTGTTCCCTGACCTGAAGATCCTCTTCTTCTCTCTCAGAAGTGTTTTTATCTCAGGGTTGATCCAGGGTTTGTTGTTTGAGTGACGCCGTATGGTCTTGGTGGGAACGGATTTGTCCACACAGAAGCTGAGGTAGCCCGTGAAGGTGTGAATGAGGCCATCGATGTCCTCACCATGTGGATCGCAGAGCTGCTTCCAGGCGGTGGCTTCAAAACAGCCCTTTAGGGTGTCCATTGTCTCCTCAGACCATAACTCCACAGTGTGCATGGCCGGAGGTTGTCTGTGCACTAGGGGTTTGTACACCGGCCGGAGATGAACCAAGTTGTGATCCGATCTCCCGAGTGGGGGTAGTTGTGATGAGGTGTACGCCTCCTTAGTGTTTGCGTAGAATAAATCCAGTGTTTTATTGTCTCTAGTGTGGCATGTGACATACTGGGTGAACGTGGGTAGAATGGGAGACAGTTAAACATGGTTGAAATCACCTGAGATGAGGAGAAGAGCATCTGGGTGTTCTGTCTGCAGCCTGCTGGTTACTGAATGGATGACGTCACGTGCTGTCCCAGCGTTCGCCGTCGGATTTGCATAAACAACAATGCAGATCACGTGTGAGTGTTCTCTCGGGAGATATGTAGGCCTCATGCTAACAGCTAGCAACTCAATGTCTTTGCTGCAGTGTCGTTGTTTAACAGTGATATGTCCCGGTCTGCACCAGTTGTTGTTAACATACATGATCACTCCACCGCCCCTAGCCTTGCCACTGCCTGGTGTTCGGTCAGCTCGTATCATGTGAAAACCCTCCAGCTCAATGTTAGCATCTGCTGCTAGTTCAGTTAGCCACGTCTCAGTAAACAAAAGGAGAGAGCACTCCCGGTATGTGCTATCATAACGGGAGATAGCCGCTAGCTCATCTAACTTTCCCAGTATCGACCGTACATTTCCCATGACAACAGATGGAAGGGAGGGTCTGTACCTTATATTTTTTGTCCTCCGCCTTACTCCAGCCCGGCAGCCGCGGCGTTTTCGCCTCAGTTCTCTCGGTATGTCGAGTTTTTCCAATGGGACCGGGTGGCGGTTGAATGCTAGCAGCTGTTCTCTGCTGTATCGTATCCTGCTATAGACAGTGGCTCCGTCCACCGGCTCAGGAGACATTTAGGACGATCTGTGTGTCCGTGATATAAGTGGGGTGAAAAAAAAAGACGGATCAAAAGAGAGAGGAAGGGAAAAAGACTCGGAATCGAGCCGCTGTTGCAAAAGGCAGCCGACTCGTGTGGCGCCGAGAAAAAGATAAGATAAGATAAGCCTTTATTAGTCCCACAACGGGGAAATTCCAGGATTGCAACAGCACAGGGATAGCAACACTCAGAGCAACAATCAGAAGGCAAGAAAAAAACAAGCAAGCAAGAGCAGCTAATATACATATGTACGTATTACTATAAAATATATATATATACACACACACACAGACACACAGTGCAGAGCATTGTAGCTGGATGGAATAAATATATGAATATATGAACACACAGTGCAGAGCATTGTAGCTAGATGGAATAAATATGTAAATATATAAACACCCACAGTACGGAGCATTGCAGCTAGGTGGAATAAATATGCAAGTATATAAACACACACAGTGCGGAGCAATGTAGCTAGATGGAATAATATGTAGATATATAAATATATAAACACACCCAGTGCTGAGCATTGTAGCTAGATGGAATAAATATGTAAATATATAAACACACACAGTGCAGAGCATTGTTGCTAGATGGAATGAAACAGCATAACCGTCTACTTAGTTATCCTACATGGTATGATTATGTGCCCATACATATTCTCACCCTCCATAGCGACCGGTATGTTCCTAGTTGTATGCCGGAGGGGACCATTGTGTAAGTCTATTGCATCTTTTGCATTCAAAAAAGTATTAGTTTGTTACGTCTTTTTGCTATCTCTGCGAGCAGCCCTGCTTAGGTTGTACAGTCTGACAGCCGTTGGTAGGAAGGACCTACGAAACCTCTCGGTTGTGCACCTGGGATGATGTAGTCTGCTGCTAAATGAGCTCCTCAGTGCATTCAGTATGTCCTGCATAGGGTGGAACTCGGACTCCAGCAGAGATGACAGTTTAGCCAGTTTAGCCAGAAGTCGATAGGGCTCTTTAGTTTGATTCTCTCTGACTATCTTAAACCAAATTTTTAGCGGGGTCTCTATCCACGGGTTAGTGTTATTCAAAAGCTTAGGTAAGGCATTGTTCCCTATTATCGCCTGTAGGGGGATGTCACTTGTTATTTGGCATTCGATCTCCTTCCATTGTGCAGTGTAGACTGGGTTACATATCTCTACTAAAGTTTTAATTTGTGCGGCTTTAAAGTAGTCCCTGATATTTGGCAGCGCGAGCCCACCTTTGTCTTTGTTTAGCTGTAAGGTTCTATATCTGATTCTAGGTCTCTTGCCCTGCCATATGAATCTTGAGATCCTTCTGTCCAGCTCTTGCCATGTCTTTTTGGGAGGTTCTACCGGTATTGTTTGGAAAAGGTATAGAAGACGTGGAAGTATATTCATTTTGACTGCTTCAGTTCTTTGTGCAGTACCCAAGAATGGTATCATATTCCATCTTGCTAGGTCAGATTTTATTTTTGTCACCAGTGGATCATAGTTTAGTGATATAATTTTGTTGAGTTGTTTCGGGATATTGACCCCCAGATATTTCATAGATTCCGACTCCCAGTTAGTTTTGAGTTTGCTTAGTGAATAATGATTTGGGTCATAGTTGAATGTTAAAATTTGGGTTTTATGCATGTTTAATTTGTACCCCGATAAATCTCCATACTCTGAAAAAACTGAGGTTAGTTCTGGTAAAGAAGTGTCCGGCTGCCCTAGGTATATTAAAATGTCATCAGCAAAGAGTGCTATTTTATGTTCCTTCTGACCAAGTGTAATACCTTGAATTTTTTGATTTTGTCTTATCCATTGGCTCAGAGGTTCTATGAAGATTGCAAAGAGCAGTGGAGACAGGGGGCAGCCCTGACGACATCCTCTTTCCAGCTCAAAAGATGATGATAAATTACCGTTAATCCTTATTTTAGCTGTTGGTTTTTTATATAATGCCTGTATAGTTCTAATGAAGTTGTTATGAAAATTGAAACTGGATAAGATTCTATATAGAAAAGACCAGTCAACCGAATCGAATGCTTTTTCAGCATCTAATCCCAATATGACTGCATTTAAGTTATATTTTTTTATATGATGAATTATGTGTAAAGTGCGTCGAATGTTGTCTTGTGTCTGTCTTTGTCTTATAAAACCTGTTTGGTCTAAATGAATTAGGTCTGTCAGTATATTTTCTAACCTTTTGGCAAGGATAATGGTAAAAAGCTTATACAGTGATCCCTCGCTACTTCGCGCTTCACCTTTCGCGCCCTCAGTGCATCGCGGATTTTTCAAAAATATTCATCAAAAATTCAAAATTGAGAAATAATGGGCGGGCGCCAGCAGAAGGCAGGGAGACTACATTAGACCATCAGGTGTCAACACGGACAGCCGCTCAACTCTCTGTTCGCTGTTCTCGTGTTTGCTCGGCTCGGAAATCTCGCAAGCTGATTGGCCGAGACGTTTCACCCCGCAAGCTGATTGGCCGAGACGTTTCACCCACCTCCTCTCCTGCCAAGCACCCATGAAGGGAAGGAAGACCGCATTCATTGCTTTTTATCGCTCGTGTTACTTAGTCTCGCCGCGTGGAACTTTTTGCTGTTCTCTTGTGCCATTTTGTGCGAAATAGTCTTCCCGTCGAGCCACTGCGCCGCCTCCTGCAGCTTCAGCTCTATCGGAAGCTGCCCTCGATGATCCTGCGCCTCCAGCACCTCACGATGAGGCGTCACCTGAGGAGCAGTAAAGCTCTCATTAACCTGTGCAGTAAATCATTTTCATCTTGAGTTACGTATCTTGTTATAAGAATTAAAGAGTTCTAAAAACATATTTATGTACACTTTGTTTACATCTACGTATGTATGTACACGTACACACACACACACGTATCATATGAGAGAGAGAGAGTGGGAGAATGAACGTACGTATTATTTATGGATGGCGTCATTAGGGGTGACGCTACTTCGGGGTTTTTCACTTTTCGCGGTCGGTTCTGGAACCCATTAACCGCGATAAGTGAGGGATCACTGTAGTCCTGATTTAGTACACTGATTGGTCTGTAGTTGGGGCACTCTAGTTTATCCTTTTCAGGTTTAGGTATAACTGCAATGACCCCTTCTCTCCAGGAGGGGGGGATTTCCCCTGTGTGGAGGACATAATTAAATGTTTTCAGGAGGAGAGGAGATAGTTGCTGTTTAAAGGTTTTGTACCACTCTGCTGTATAGCCATCAGCTCCTGGGGATTTGTTAGCTTTAAGTTTCATAATTGCTTTTTCCAATTCTTTAGGTTGTATTTCTGACAGTAGTGTTTTATTTTGTGACTCCGTAAGTTGGGGAAGGTTTAATGTGTTTAGGAATGCCTCGGATGCGTTTTTATGTTTTTTGTGGGAGTATAAGTTCTTATAGTAATTCTCGAAGCTTTTAAGAATATCCTGAATTCTGAATTTTATTTCCTTTGATACTGGGTCTCTGATTTTGTAGATTGCTCTTTCTGTTTGATGTTTCCTCAATTTATAGGCTAGCAATTTTGCCGATTTACTGCCTGCTTCATAGTATTTTTGTTTCAAAAATGTAAGTTTCTTCTGGATTTCTATTGTGTAGATCTCATTTATTTGGTTTTTAATTTCCTTAATCTTGAGCGAGTCAGTAGAATGGGTGTTGCCTTTGTGTTCTTTTTCTAGGTTCCTAAGTTCTGACTCTAATGTGGATAGTTTTTCTTGTCTTAGTTTCTTTTGGGTTGCCAGTTTTGCAATAATCTTTCCTCTTATTACAGCTTTGCATGCATCCCACAGTATTAAAGGGGATACTTCTCCATTATCGTTTTCTTCCAAATATCTGAGAATATCTGATTCCAATTCATCTTTCAATGGTCCTTTCAGGACATTTGAATTTAACCTCCAAGAAAATGTATTATTTGTGTATTTTTGGATATTTAAGTCCATGTAGATCGGACTGTGGTCAGAGAGATCCATCAGTCCTATTTTACATGTTTCTACTCTTCCAATGTCTCTATTAAACATAAAAAAATAGTCAATCCTTGAGTAAGATGAATGTGGAGTTGAGTAAAATGTATAGTCTTTTATACTGGGGTTGAGTTCCCTCCACACATCACAGATTCCCATTTCTTTTAGTAGCATCCGAGTCTTCCTGCTTTGGGTGTTATTTTGATGTGGAGAATTACCAGAAGCATCCCAGTATGGATTCAGTCTAAGATTGAAGTCCCCACCACATATCACTAAACCTTGAGCTTTAGTTATCATTAGGTCAAATACATTTTTATAAAATTTCCAGTTAGCCCTGGGGGAGCATACACATTCAGCAGGGTGATATCTTCTCCCTCTAGCCGCCCAGTTACCAAACTGTATCTCCCTTCTTTATCTTTGTGTTCTGATTTTTTTTCAAATGTAATTTTGGTTGATATCAATGTCGCTACTCCCCTCCTCCTCCCTGACTTATATGAAGATGAAGAGATCATTTTAAACCCTTGTCTACTGAGTTTATTGTGCTCCACGTCTGTTAGGTGGGTTTCTTGTAAAAATATTATTCCTGCTTTGTCTTTTTTCATTTTGCCTAGAATCTTGGATCTTTTAACTGGATTCAGGATTCCTTTTACATTATATGAAATTATTTTGGTTACACCCTGTTTCTCCATTGTGTTGTTTTGTTTAGTATAACTGTGTGGTGGCCCTCTTTTGTGCTACTCAGAAACTGAAAGAACATTAAAAACAAGAAAAACATTAAGAACATAGTGTATAAAACTTTAAAACAAAAAACTGTCAAAAGAACTTCCTGAGCTGAGGTCTTTTTAAAGACCCTGGAAGAGCCTTGATGGAGTGAAGGCTCTGAGGGGAATTCCTCAAACTCTGTTACGTGTTGAGGGCCCTCTCTTACCCCTGTAAGTTGTCCCATGCTTTTAACGTGAGTTTCAGAACCCAATCCGAACTTGTAATGATTTTTTTTTCCTTTTATGCCTATACCCTGTGAAATTGAGTGCACCCTCCCACCCCCATCACATCAAACATTCATGCAAAAACAGTATTTGTTAGTGTGAGGAGAACATGTGGATTATAGTCACATTTCTATTTTAACAAGTTTTTTTTTTTTAAAAAAAAGACTTATTTGTTTCAAATATTAAGACTGTTCCATGAAATGTTGTACCACATGCTGAATACGCATCTCCTTTAATGTTTGTTACCTTGTATGAGAGGGGTTGGATGTGCAGATTGATTCAAAAAAAAAAAAAAAAAATGGTCGCTATTCCAACCTGAAAACGGACAGTTTATCCGCGCCGCTCTGGTGCTGGGTTTCCCGCTGCTGGCCCGTGGATTTTGAAGGTCTTTGTGTTGTCCATGTTTGCGTTTTGATCTTCTCATTCGGGTCTGCTGCGGGTTTAAATACCGTTACCGGGAGCCCTCTTCTCGCCATGTTAGCTGTTGCTTCTTCCGCCGAATTATAGAGACATGTTTCTTCACCGTAGAATACCCTTAACTTCGCAGGAAATGGCGTCTGAAAGCGCAGTTTCTTCTCTCTTAGCACCTTTTTCGCGTCATTGTATTCCCTGCGCTTTTTAAGGACCTCCGGGGCGTAATCGTGTTCCACGAAGACTTTTCTCTCCTGGTGCATAAATCCTTTTTTCTGCCAAGCCAGTCTCACAACCTCTTGTTTTATTTTGAAATTGGAAAATCTTACCAACACCGAACGTGGGGGCGCTTCCGCCGCTGGCCTAGCAGCTAATGAACGATGTGCCTTTTCTATGTTTAAGTCGGTGGTTTGTGGAATATCCAATTTCTCTCTTAGTAAAGATTCCACGCATTCTGCCATTGAGTTAAAACCATCTTCGGCTCCTTCTATCAGACCATGAATTCTTATATTGTCTCTTCTCTCTCTCCCTTCTTGGTTGGCTAGCTTAGCCTCTATAGATGCTTGTCTTTTGCGTAGGTCCAGCACAGAATCTTCGAGCACTTTTATTCGTTCCTCCGCTTCCAAGATTCGGTTCTCGGCCTGGTCCACTCTGCTGTTTGTCCTTTTCAATTCGTCTCTGAATTCCCAAAATTCGGCTGTAACCTCTCGGCGAAATCGTCGTAGCTCTTCAAATAACGATTTCAGGCTAACCTTTTTGTTAGCTACCACCAGTTCCTCGTCTTCTGAACGGAGATCTTCCAGTTCAGATTCTCCGGCCGATATGTGTCCTGGCCTGGAGAATTTCATTTTCTTCTGTTTTCCTTTAGACATGATGATTTTGTCTTTTGATTTTCACTCCTCCAAAAATCCGTTAAGTTTGATTTTCAAGGTGTTATCTTGGATTGGGTCTGAGAGCTTCAGTGTTAAGCTGCAGTCGCCATGGCGTCCAGACCGGAAGTCGACACAGAAACTTTATTCTTTCTCCAACATAAAGTACAGCAAAAGGGCTCCCGGGTCTCTTGTGGAGCATGTAAATAACGAGGCGGATTTGACTCAGACAGTTTATTACACATCTCACACAGAAGCATAGTCAAAATCGTTGGTGTGTTTTTGACATGATTTCAGGCCCAAAGAGCAGACACGACTCGAGAATGAACACAATTATCTCTTTATTGTAAATAATGTGTGTGTGTGGGTGCGTGTGTGTATGTGTGTATCCGCTGGGCCGAGCAGAGCACCGTGCAACCTGGCAACCCTATGGACAAACAGACAGAGGGAGAGTTAGTGGCAGACCCCGGAGGGAATGTACAAGATTGCTCTGCGCTTACTGTTTGCGATGTGAAGGTGGAACTCAGGTTAAGCTCAGCGGCTACAGCCAGGAGGACAGTGCCTACAGTCCCAATGGTGGTTAGCGTTGGTAGGTGAAGCAGTGCAGCACGGTCCGTCGCCAGGAGGGAAAGAGGTCCGCCCCCACGGATCTCCGCCTGTGCACAGAGGACTCAGAGCAGTTAGAGGAATGGACGAAGGCTTACTTGGTTGAAGGTGAAGGTTAGTCCTGGCATCGACAGGCAGGACTGGGAGAACAGGTGAGGCTAGGTTGCTCAGCTTGGAGACTGGCGAGTGAAGGTCTCAGGGTAAGGAGACAGATGACTCCGCACCGATCTCAGGACCTCACGGCTTAAATAACCCAGGCTGGGATGGAGAGCAGGTGTGCGCGCAGCTGAGGATAATTGGCAGCCATGACAGTTTTGGATCATTGTCCTGCTGCAGAACCCAAGTGCGCTTCAGCTTGAGGTCACGAACAGGTGACCAGACATTGTCCTTCAAGATTTTTTGGTAGACAGCACAATTCATGGTTTCATTTAACACAGCAAGTCTTCCAGGTCCCGAAGCAGCAAAACAGCTCCAGACCATCACACTACCACCACCATATTTTACTGTTGGTATGATGTTCCTTTCCTGAAATGCTACGTAACTTTTATGCCAGATGTAATGGGACACACACCTTCCAAAAACTTTTGTCTTGTCAGTCCACAGAGTATTTTCCCAGATATTTTCTGGCAAAACTGAGGTCAGCCTTTATGTTCTTTTTGCTCAGCAGTGGTTTTAGTCTTGGAACTCTGCCATGCAGGCCGTTTTTGCCCTGTCTCTTTCTTATGGTGGAGTCATGAACACTGACCTTAACTCAGACAAGTGGGGCCTGCAGTTCTGTGGATGTTGTTGTGGGGTCTTTTGTGACCTCTTGGATGAGTCATCACTGCACTCTTGAGGTAATTTTGGTTGGCTGGCCACTCCTGGGAAGGTTCACCACTGTTCCATGTTTTTGCCATTTGTGGATAATGGCTCTCACTGTGGCTCGCTGGAGTCCCAAAGCTTTAGAAATGGCTTTATTTTGTTTTTCATTTGTTCCTGAATTTCTTTGGATCACAGCATGATGTCTAGCTTCTGAGGATCTTTTTGTCTACTTCACTTTGTCAGGCAGGACCTATTTAAGTGATTTCTTGATTGAGAACAGGTGTGGCAGTAATCAGGCCTGGGTGTGGCTAGAGAAATTGAACTCAGCTTTCCAAAGATGTGATAAACCAGTTAATTTATGTCTTAACAGGGGGGAGGATCACTTTTTCATACAGGGCCATGTAGGTTTGGATTTTTTTTTACCTTTAATAATAAACATCTTCATTTAAAAACTGCATTTTGTGTTTACTTTTGTTATCTTTGTCTAATATTTAAATTTGTTTGATGATCTGAAACACTTAAGTGTGACAAACATAAAAAAATGAGAAATCAGGAAGGGGCAAACACTTTTTCACACCACTGTATCTGTCTATCTACCCATCCAATCTAGCCCTGTTTTTTGCTGGAACTGGATGCAAACATGTAAGACAACAATGGGATCCTGACACAAACTCCCGAAGAGAAAAGAGGCAAAATTTTATTTAAGATAAGTTAAGATAAGCCTTTATTAGTCCCACAATGGGGAAATTCCAGGATTGCAGCAGCACAAGGATAGCAACACTCAGAGCAACAATCAAGAAGACAAGAAAAAACAAGAGCAGCGAATATACATATGTACATATAAATATATAAATATATAAACACACAGTGCAGAGCATTGTAGCTAGATAGAATAAATATATAAACATATAAACACACACAGTGCAGAGCATTGTAGCTAGATGGAATGAACAGCATAACCGTCTACTTAGTTATCCTACATGGTATGATTATGTACCCATACATATTGTCACCCTCCGTAGCGACCGGTATTGTCCTAGTTGTATACCGGAGGGAACCATTGTGTAAGTCTATTGCGTCTTTTGCATTCAATACTATTAGGTTGTCACGTTTTTTTGCTATCTCTGCGAGCAACCCTGCTTAGGTTATACAGTCTGACAGCCGTAGGTAGGAAGGACCTGCAAAACCTCTTGGTTGCGCACCTAGGATGATGTAGTCTGCTGCTAAATGAGCTCCTCAGTGCGTTCAGTATGTCCTGCATAGGGTGGGACTCAGAGTCCAGCAGAGCTGACAGTTTAGCCACCATCCTTCTCTCTTCCATCTCCTCCACTGGGTCAAGGCGTTGCCCCAGGACAGAGCTAGCTTTATACAAACCTGCCAGAGGATTTTAGCCCAAACTCATTGCTGTGGTCATTTCACTACAGACTCATTCAGACTTATTCTTGGAGATCCCAATGTCTCCACACTGGTGAACCCTACTTTGGACCCCCAACCTATTCTTTGTTCAGAGCGGATTATGTAAGTATACTACAGATCAAAGGCCAGGGGAAAAATTACAAGTATTCCCATTTCATGCTGGTAGATCATAACCAGGTTGTAAGTAGCAGTTGAAAGTGCAAAAAGAAGAAACAGGAGGAAGAGACAAAAAATTCAGAGTAGGCAATTTATTGAAAACTGCACTGAAACTCAAACAGGCGAGTGTTCCCAGGAGGCTGGTGGGAACGTTGCTTCAAGTGGTAAAGATGGCTTCACAAACGACATCCACAGTCTGGAACTGTAGTCCATTTTTATAAACTTCCTTTGCTATTCATCCCCAAATGTCTCAATGGGATTTAGATCAACAGCCTTGATCCTGAGCACAACCTCAATCAGACCCACCTCAAAATCATTGTACATGAGTTTGGTGGGCATCCTGGCAATTGCCTTGGAGGAACAGCAATTGTCATAAAATCTGGACAGTCGAACAGACAGATGGACACATCAGCATGGCAGCAGTTCATTTTGCCTCTGCCAGATGAGCTAAAAACGAAAGATCATTTGGCCATTTATGCCACCAGCATTCCTCACTTAGGCGTCGTTCAGGCCATTTGTGACCTCTATTGAATCTGCTCCCATCAAAACAAACCACTCTCTTGCTGACAATAAAGGCACTGCATTGAGCTATATTGAGCGATAAAAGAGGAAATGCTAACTCATACATTGACAAACCTTCCCCCACTTACTTGTGCACGCTTGTGAGGCCACAATGCTGATTTACATCCAATTCAATGAGCCTGAAAATAGATCAAAGATGTGTCCATTCACTTGAAACCTCATTGGGAATATGAATGGAAGCAAACAATGAAACATGCATGAGCTTCTGTGACATACAAATACTTTATGACAAACCTGATGCAGTACAGTGTTGCAGACATTGAAACACTGACACTTTGGCACCATATTGACAAGAGTCAAGTGTGACATGATAAAGAAGATCGGACTACACAGCAGGAATGGTTGCAACAGTTATAACAACCTGAAAGTGGTACAATATTAGCAAACTGATACAGGGTTATACACAACACAAAAATATATTTGCAAGCCTTTTGGTACACTTCAATCTGCTCCAATATAAAATTTTTAAGATTTATGTACCCGCGTCGGGTTGAGATAGCGGTGATGGTGTTGACATGGACCCAACATAGTAGTAACGCTGTACTTCCCTGTGTCACCTGACACAGACCACAAGAGCTGTGATTGGTCTGCATTGTCTCCTGCATCACAGTTCCTAGTTCTTGGTTCTCCACCATGGCGCCACATCCAAGGTGAGTCGGATAAACAACAGTCCAAATTCAAAAGAATATTGAAGAAGCTAGCAGATACAGAACATCTGTATGACTCATATGACAGCAGCAGCGGTGGTCGTACGTACCCTTTTCTCTAACGTCTTCTCTTTTTGTTTCTGTTGTAGCAATCATATGAAAAGTTGCTTTTGTAACATTTATTAGCTCCAACTCCATCACGATCTGCTCTTATCCGTTGCTATTTAATAAACAAAAACACATAACAAACATAAATTACTCTGTACATTGTCTGAAACCCATTTTGGCAACGCAACAATGCAGTCAAGCCAGCACACGTGAACAAAATAGTTGATAATGGCATCGGCCATGTGCGTCTGCAACAGCATGACTGTGATGCGGGTGCATAAATCCAGCTTAAGTTTGAATGAAATTTTAGTCATCTGCCATTTACTTGCTCTAAACCTGGTGTGTCAAATTCAGTGTTACTGGGGGCCAACAAGAGGGTAAAAAAAAAAGCCAGGGAACAGGCATTCATTTTTTAATCTCTTTCTTTAACTGAAAAAGAAAAATGAATTAACAAGAGTACCACACATGGTACATTATATGCCCGTCCGTAGCCATTATCAATAGCACATAGCTAGCACACAACAACTGAAAACTCAATTACAAATTCAAGATTCAATATACTCTAGACCTGTAATAAAACTAATAACTGTCATGAACCTGGGTTTGGTCGTTTCCAAACCCAGTTCTGACTTATGGTTATTTTTGCCCTATTTTCCATCGGGCGTGTCAGGGAGCTATTTGGGTCCTTCGCTCCCTGACAGCTTGGGCACGCCTCCTCCTCTTGTCAGTGCCATCAGCTGTTTCACATTACGGGTGTTTACACACACATACACTCACACTCCATTCATTCCCATTCACACGCTCATACACTCACTCATGCACACCAGGGTTTAATTATGTTCAGCCCACGCTTCCTCACACCAGCGATCACTTCCCTTGTTAGCATCCTGATTACAAATACGCTGCGTTTGTGGGAAGAGATTGTCAGAGCATTCAACCTCATACATGTTAGCGTGTTCCTTCATGTATGTGTGCCCATCACCTTCGTGTTATCCATCCGGACATTTGAAGTCGGTAAAGCCCTTGATGTTAACGGCTGACCCTGCCTTACTCCCTCATCCACCAGACTGCATGGACAGCCCCGGATCGTTCCAGCCGTAAGTGAATATTTGCCTTTATGGCTGTGTTGTTAGACATGTATATGTTGGACACTGCATATGTGATTTAACCTCACGATGAAGGAGAGCCACAGAGCTGCAGTCCCCTGCGGTGCGGAGCCGCAGAGCCTGGACCCCCTGCGGAGGACAGGGGACAGAAGACTTCCTGACCGCTGAGGCTCGAGAGGAGAGAAGGGGGAGTTATGTAAATAAAAGATTGATGAATGTGAATAAAAGGATTTTGGTAGAGATGTGTGATTTCCCCTGCGAGGGAAATGGTTTGATGTGAGAATGTTTAAAAGGGAGAACTTTGGTGTGTTCACTCTCTTTGTTCGCTGCTCAGGAATGAGAGCAGACAGTAGGATGATTACTTGAAATAAACTGGAATTAAATGCAATTCGTTTTCGTTATTCAAGTCTCCCCACATTGGTGACTGACGACGTTGAGAATGACCGAAGAAGGTCTCAGGGTCCCGGACTCACAGCGCTCAGAGCTGGCAAGCGCAGTGGCCGTTAAGCTGCCTGATTTCTGGCAGGATAACCCACGGTCGTGGTTTCTGCAAGCAGAGTCGCAGTTTGTGCTCGCAGGAGTAACGGTGGATGACACTAAGTTCCACCATGTCATCGCTAAACTGGACAACAGCACAGCTCGGTGCGTGCAGAGCTTGGTGGAGCAGCCACCCGCGACCGACAGGTACGGCAAGCTGAAATCCACCCTCATCAAGTTTTTCACCCCCTCGGCCGAAGTGAGGGCAAGGAGGATCCTGTCTTTGCTAGACCAAGGAGGACACAGGCCGAGCGCCCTGATGGAGGAGATGATACAGCTGAGAGGGTTGGACAACGATGATTTCATTTTTCAGTTCATCTTCCTCTCCAACCTTCCGACGCATGCGAGAAGCACGCTGGCCGGCAAAAAGTGTCACACCATGGAGGAGTTCCGGGAGCTGGCCCAGGAAGCAGATGGGATCCTGGATGCCTGCGGCGGGCAAGCAACCACAGCGGCGACCCGAGACAGCGGGGAGCCAGACGCGGCAGACCCAGACTGGCCGACGACGGCGGCAGCACGGCCGCGACGAGGTGGAGCCAATGGTCCGGCGGCAGAGTTGCGGACACGACATAGCGGAGGAGAAGATCTCTGCTTTTACCATCGGAGGTTCGCAGAGAAGGCACGCAGGTGTGTGCCGCCCTGCAACTTCAGGAGTTCGGGAAACGGCAAGACCGGGGGTCGCTAGCAGCTTCGACCCTCGGAGAATGCAGCAAGCTGCTCTACATCACGGATGCGCGCTCCGGACGAGAGTTCCTCATTGACACCGGAGCCCAAGTGAGCTTCATCACCCCAACAAATGCGGACCGGGTGGCTGGACCCCACGGTAGCGGAGCTACGGCGGCAAATGGCTCGAACATCAACACCTACGGGAGAAGGACCTTGCCTTTGTGCTTACATGGCCGCACATATGAATGGACTTTTGTAATAGCGGCGGTGAGTTTCAACATGTTGGGCGCGGATTTTTTGTGTTCACACAATCTGTTAGTTGATCTTGCTAATAGACGGCTGGTAAATGCACTCTCTTTTTACTCTCTCCCCTGTTCAGCTCGAGTGTCCCCGCCACCAGTACAGACCCACGTCGCTACAGCAGGTGGTAAGTTTCACACACTCCTCACCCAATATTCAGCACTCACTGTGCCCACTTTTTCAGCGACAGTCGCGAAGCAAGGGGTGAAACACTTTATCCCCACATCTGGTCCTCCCGTGTTTGCAAAAGCTCGGCGCTTGAATGCAGTTAAGCTCGCCATTGCGCGCGAGGAGTTCGCCAGCCTGGAGAGGCTAGGCATCGTTCGTAGGTCGAAGAGCCCGTGGGCTTCGCCGCTGCACATGGTACCGAAAGCCGATGGCTCCTGGAGACCGTGCGGGGATTACCGCAGGCTAAACAACGCTACGGCGCACGATCGTTATCCCATCCCGCACATTCAGGATTTTTCGGTGCACCTGGCGGGGGCGCGCATTTTTTCAAAGATTGATCTGGTTCGCGGCTATCACCAAGTCCCAGTCCAACCGGAGGACATTCCTAAAACAGCGGTAATAACCCCGTTCGGACTTTTCGAATTTTTACGCATGCAGTTTGGTCTCAAAGGGGCGGCGCAAACATTTCAGCGGATGATGGATGCCGTGTTACGCGATCTCCCTTTCGTGTTTGTGTACCTCGACGACATTTTGGTCGCGAGTACTTCAGAGGACGAACACGAAACGCACCTCACAGCAGTTTTTAGGAGGCTGGGAGAGCACGGCTTAATAGTTAACCCAGCCAAGTGCCAGTTCGGCGTCGAGCGGATCGATTTTTTGTGTCACCGCGTCTCCCCGGAGGGAGCGGTTCCGTTACCAGATAAAGTACGCGCGGTAGCGGATTTTCCCCGTCCACAAACGGTCAAATCACTACAGGAATTCTTGGGGATGGTGAATTTTTATAACCGATTCCTGCCCCACGCAGCTCAAGTCATGCAACCGTTATATGCCGCGCTCAAAAAACAAAAACCGACCCAGGCGGTCGAATGGTCCCCGGAGCGGGAGCGCGCATTCACAGAGGTTAAAAATGCCTTGGCTGACGCTGCGCTCCTGGCCCACCCAGACCCTGCAGCACATATCGCGCTGACGACAGACGCTTCAGATTTAGCCATAGGGGCCGTTATTGAGCAACAGGTAGCCAGAGTTTGGCAGCCTTTGGCTTTCTTTAGCAAATCTTTAAGCGCGGCTGAACGAAAATACAGCACGTTCGACAGAGAACTGTTGGCGCTGCATTTGGCTATTCGTCATTTCCAGTTCTGGCTGGAAGGACGGTGCTTCACCGCTTATGTGGACCACAAGCCGCTCACATACGCCATGGCCAAAATTTCAGACCCGTGGTCCGGCAGGCAGCAGAGGCAGCTGGCCGCAATCTCGGAATTTACCACTGACATTAGGCACATTGCAGGCAAATTCAATGTAGTAGCAGATTGTCTCTCGCGCGCGTTCACGACTCCAACACGCGCAGAGGCAGAACGGGCCACCGTGACCGCGCCGCAGGAGAGCGGCACGGTGGCGCGCGCGGCCCCGGAGCACGTGGGTATAGATTACGCAGCCATGGCAGCGGACCAGGGGGCGGACGCAGATGTGCGCGCGCTCCAGTCTGGACCAACAGGGATAAGGCTGGAGAGCAAGTGTTTACAAACCGGTATGCCCCCCCTGATCTGCGACATGTCGACGGGGCGCCCGCGCCCGGTGGTTCCGGCCACGTGGCGCCGCCGTGTTTTTGACTCGGTCCGCTCACTGGCGCACCCAGGGGTGCACGCGTCGGTGAAACTGGTGGCGGAAAAGTTTGTTTGGCCGTGCCTGCGCAAGCACGTGAAGGAATGGGCGAAAACCTGCATTTCCTGTCAACGGGCCAAAATTCATAAGCACACAAGAGCCCCGTTAGAACCGTTCCGCATTCCGGCCAGAATGTTCGACCATGTGCACGTCGACCTTGTGGGCCCCCTACCGGCATCGCAGGGGTTCACGCATCTTTTGACAATGGTGGACCGCACCACACGTTGGCCGGAAGTGGTCCCACTTGCGACGACCACGGCAGCGGAGGTGGCTCGCGTTTTTTTAACGGCTAGGGTGGCGCGCTTCGGGGTTCCGTCGGACATTACGTCCGATAGAGGACCGCAATTCATCTCTGAGCTGTGGTCAGCGATGGCCAACAGCTTAGGAGCCAAAATTCACCGCACTACGGCTTACCACCCTCAGGCTAATGGTTTATGCGAGCGTTTTCATAGGTCTTTGAAGGCAGCACTCAGAGCGTCGCTCACGGATGCAGATTGGGTAAATAAACTGCCATGGGTTTTATTAGGGTTGCGTTCTGCGCCTAAAGAGGACTTAGACGCCTCCCCAGCGGAGCTGGTATTCGCACAAACTCTGAGGCTGCCAGGCGAGTTTTTACCAGAGCCCCCAGAGCCCCCACCTCTCTCTGCTCTGGGACCGTTAGTTGGCACGGGAGCAGACACGCTCCCGGGTCCGGTTCATCACGCTTTTCCACGAGTTTTCGTCCCCAAGGCTTTGAAAAATGCCAACTTCGTTTTTGTCAGGCGCAAAACCCTAAAAGCAACGCTCAAACCACCTTACGAAGGGCCATTTCAAGTGCTGGAGGCAGGTGATAAGCAATTTGTGCTAGATTTTGGAGACAGAAAAGAGACAGTCAGTATTGACAGACTAAAACCTGCTTTTGTCATGAAGGACGTGTCTGTACCGGTCGCAGTGGCGCCTCGACGAGGCAGGCCCCCGCAAAGGGCAAATAATCACTCTCTTCCTCAGTCAACAGAGCCGAAGCAGAAAGGCGCCGCAGGCAAGGCGGGGCCAACTCACAGCAGATTCGGCAGACGGCTGAAGCCCAAGCGGCGCACAGACTGAATGTTGGTGTTGATTATTCAGTAGTGAGTAAGGTGTTATTAAATTTTAGGAAATAGTCTGTTCTTCATCGTTTGGGGGGGGGTTATATGGCTGTGTTGTTAGACATGTATATGTTGGACACTGCATATGTGATTTAACCTCACGATGAAGGAGAGCCACAGAGCTGCAGTCCCCTGCGGTGCGGAGCCGCAGAGCCTGGACCCCCTGCGGAGGACAGGGGACAGAAGACTTCCTGACCGCTGAGGCTCGAGAGGAGAGAAGGGGGAGTTATGTAAATAAAAGATTGATGAATGTGAATAAAAGGATTTTGGTAGAGATGTGTGATTTCCCCTGCGAGGGAAATGGTTTGATGTGAGAATGTTTAAAAGGGAGAACTTTGGTGTGTTCACTCTCTTTGTTCGCTGCTCAGGAATGAGAGCAGACAGTGGGATGATTACTTGAAATAAACTGGAATTAAATGCAATTCGGTTTCGTTATTCAAGTCTCCCCACAGCCTTTCTCTTTGTGTGCTCTGTTACGGCAGCATTCAGGTGGCATCCCCGTATGTCTGGTGGCCTTATCTCATCATTACAACTGCCTGTATTTGTGTGGTCCACTGGACTTACTATTTTGTTGTAGTTTATGTAATAAATGGCACGTTCTACTCCAGCAATTGGGTTTTTCATTCCCTCCCTTGTGCGCCGCATAGTAGCGCACGAGGAATCATGACAAATAATGATGTAATTGGAAGGAGTTTAATCAAATAATCTAACTAAGTAACTAACTAACCTGCACTTATATAGCGCTTTTCTAGTCACAATGACCACTCAAAGCGCTTTCATTAATACTAACCCTCTATTCTAAGGGCCTATAGGAAACAGATATCTAGGGACAATTTAGAACAGCCAATTAACTTAACATGCATGTTTTTGGCATGTGGGAGGAAACCGGAGAAATCCCGGAGTAAACCCACGCAACACGGGGAGAACATGCAAACTCCACACAGATCACTGTTGGTCGGGGGCTGGGATCGAACCCACGATCCCACGATCCCCACAATCCCCCGGCCAATTCAAAGAGGAACAAATTTAGAGAAAAGATCAGAAAATCATTTAAAACCCTACGATATGCACATCCTCAATACATACACAAACACTGTGTGAAATGAAAATGTCCTAGCTTGAAAACTGTGGGAGTTAGCTTACAAACCATCTACCCTAGGGCTGTGCGATATGACAAAAAATTCATATCATGATATAAGTCATCTTCTATTACGATAACGATATATATTGCAATATACATCTTCTGTAAATTCTACAGTTTCGATAAGCACATAAAAGGCCCATCTCTTTTTTTAAACTTTTTTTTACATGTACTGTTTTCCCTCATAATTTTCAAAGATTCAAAGATTTTATCTGTCAACACTACTATACATACAGGACATACAGAAGAGTTGAAATGGCGCTTCTCTCTCTCTTCAGTGGTGTGCAGAATATAAAAAAGAAAAAGGAATAAGGCTGGGAAAAAAAACAAAACAACAGCAGTATATGTACAGTAATGCAACTCGTAGTGCAAATGGTGACAAAAGATAGACCCAGACCTCCCATAGTGCAAATAGAGATAAACAGTTAACGATGATGAAACCCAACAATCCTATATACAGAAAACTAGAGATGTAATACCCGTAGTTACAGTTCAGTGCGGTAGTGTAGGTGCAGATAGTAACAGATAGGATTGCACATGATCAGTATTGTAATGACAGACAGCAGCAGATATGGAATTTGTGCAAATGGTAGCAGTTAAAGCGCAGCGACATACAGCAGCAAATGCATTACTGTTGGTGTGCCAGTCTTTTTGTGCCAACAACTGAGGTAGTTATTGTGTGGGTGAGTGCATTATGGCCCAGGGTGGGGGGAGGGGGTAGACAGAGTTGAGGGTCTTGATGGTCTGATGAACGAAGCTGTTTAGCAGTTTGCAGTGTCGTTATAAAATACTTTTTTAATGTGCATTTGAGATTTGATTCTCATAAATTTCAGGTTTTTCTTCGAAATCATGTGAATAAAAAGTAAACATCAATAAGTTAAATATTTCCTGAGCCAGAGGAGAATAGCAAAAAAAAAAAATAAATAAATAAAATAACATAAAAAATGTCTGAAAATGAGAAAATTAGCCATGGCTGTCACCTAAGGCCCTTTTCCACTAGCCTCACTTAGCCCTACACCGCACCACTCAGCCCGCTTTAGGCGCTTTTCCATTAGCCCCAGCACCGGTTAGCAGGTACTTTTTTCGTACCTGATCCAGGGCAGGGTCTAACCGGGCTGAGTAGGGCTGAGTAGGGCTGTGATATGACTTTAAGAGACTGGTCGCCGCTGATTGGTCAAGTTGTAACGTCATGAAAGCAACTTTTTCTGCTGAATTTACTCCACGACCGCCATTTGTAATTGTTCAGCAGTGAACACAGTGCGCCCCTTTAATACGGTATATTATATTAATATACTGTATAATATACTTATATAATAATATACTCCTAATATTATCTATTAGGAGGTGCGCAATTTTCTTTCTATATTAGGCGACGATCGCATCCAGCGCGAGTTGGACGGATCTACTCGAAATGCAGGTGTCCGAACAGATGGCTTCCCAGTGGCACATCCGTACTGCCAAACAGTGTCGGGAGAAGCTGAAAAAGCTGAAAAGCGATTACCGAGCAGTGAAGGACCACAATGCTCGAAGTTCAGCGGATGGAAGGAGTGGAAGTGGTTCGCTGAGAGACATTGGGCTCCACACGGCCACTGTCACGGTCACAGTCACGGTCCTTGGAAACCGTGGATGGTGAGTGTTTATTTGATATTGCGCATCTGTTCGCCACTTGATCCTTTCTGTGCCAAGCTCACTGTTTTTAAGAAATAGGAAGGTTGTTAGATTGTGGGTAATGGTTGTTACTGACGCTTGCGTATTGTTTTGCAGCCAACTGCAGATTCACGCTTGCTTTGTGTTAAGTATTAGCGCGAACAAAACGCTGAATTACGCTTATTGTATTCCGGTTAAAAACTTGAGAGTGTTGTGTACATGTTGCACTTTGGTGTTAAGTTTTAAATTGCGTGCATTTTCTTTCTAGAATCGCATTTCATATCACAGGGGTCCACCTCAGTGGAGATGACTGACACAGCGGACTCTCCTGGCGCTGCGTGTGCGTCTGGCTGAGCGCCAGCTGGATCAGCTCCACATCACCAGCTCCATCTGGATCACGTTCAAGTGCCGGTAAGGCACAATAACCACGATTTTTTTTTTAGGTTGAAACAGGTCCAGCAGCGGAAACCAGGGTCGAAAATCCATCCATCCATCCATCTTCTACCGCTTAATCCTTTACAGGTCGCGGGGGGGCTGGAGCCTAACAAGTTATGTACCAAATTGATTAATGCAATTTCCTGTAGCTGCATATTAATTAATTGAAAATGTCTTTTTAAACGTACAAAAAGGTTATTCTTTGGTCTTCACTTATCGGTGTTCCACAACCATTTTTAGGTGTGGTGATTGGTGCTGTTGTAACTCCTGTTTTAGACAAACAAAGTGCATGAACTGCCGTTGAAATCAACATGCTTCATTGAAATGCTTCGCGTCAGCTGACTGTATTAACCCATTCAGATTTCTGCGGCCACACTACAAGTAACTAGTTTAACTAAGTTTACCCATCCATCCATCCATATTCTTAATCTTAATCCTTTTTAGTTTTGCAGGGGGGCTGCAGCCGAAGACAGCACCCTGCGTGTTGCAAAATCTGCTCTACTGAGGGGCAGCAACATGACAGTTCAGCTTATATACAGCAATGAAGCATAATATAATAGTGACATTCCACCACAGACTTTCACCTGTGTAGTAGTAGATTAGTTTATTTGACAGGGACAGTGCAATAAACATAGACAATTAATCAAAGACAATCAATCTGATGTGTTGCACATAGAGTGTATAGCTATTAGCTAATTTGCAACTCTTGTCCCTGGATGGGCTTTAGAAAAAAGAATCAAGATAAAAAATATACACAATAACCACATACATCAATGCAGAAAAATTATAAATACACAATTATAAATATTATAAATATTATAAATACACAAATATAACAGCCTGACTCACATTTAACATAAATATTATAAATATTATAAATACACAAATATAACAGCCTGACTCACATTTAACACATATAACATAACTCACATTTGCCTATTTCAGGCCTTCCTCCCTCCGTCACTCACTATAAACAAACACATTTATTCCTTCCCTTCATTCACTCTCACTTTGCAGACAATTAATTCATACATGAGTACATTCTTGTTTATTTTTCAGCCAGTTTTTAACATTTTTAGTGAATGTTTTAAAGTCCGTTATTATTTTAATTTCAATTTGGCATTGTGTTCCAGATGTGACTGCCCTTTATAGAGAAAGCTGTTTGTCCAAATGTGGTTCTGCGGTGGAATATTTTACAGTTATTGTTAACAGAACTCCTGGTGGCTCTGCTGCTGTCCTGTCTTTGGACGAAACCAGCAAGTGGCTCGGGTGCTGATTTATGGAAACATTTGAACGTTAATTTCAGAAGACAGAGGTCAATGAAGCTCTCAAAACTCAATAGGTTGTATTTTTTTAAAACATTACAGTGATGCCACCTAATGGGCTTTTTGTCCAAGATTTTTAGGGTTTGATTATATAATGAACCTATATGTCTTATTGTGGAAGGGGCTGCTTGAGCCCAGACTGTCAAACAGTATGATATATGAGAAAAAACCATAGAATGCATATACAGTGCAGCTGCTTCGTAAGGTATGTAATATCTAATTAATTTAAAGCAGTTCAGATTTTTTTTTACTGTTTTTGAAATTTTCTTTATATGAAGATTAAATTTGAGTTGAGGATCTAGTACAATGCCAAGGTATTTGAATTCTGTAGCTAAACTGATGTCATGATCATGTATATTAACTTTAAAATGTTGCAGGTTACATTTTTTGATTGAAAAGCACATTGAGACTGTTTTCTGAAGGTTCAGCAATAGATGGTTCTTGAGGAGCCACTCTTGGACATCAACCATACTTGTAGACAGTACATCTGCAGCCTGTGCTGGAGTCTTGGCAGCTGTGTAAATAACTGCATCATCTGCATAAAGTTGGCATGTTGCAGCTGAGCAGTGTAACGGCAAGTCATTAATAAAAATGCTGAAAAGTAAAGGACCAAGAATGGACCCTTGTGGGATACCCATGCGGTTGTTTAAAAATGAGGATTTATCCTGGTGAACTTTTACACACTGTTCTCTATTCTGGAGATAAGATGCAAACCATTCTAATGTATTTGGGGAGAAGTTAAAAGATACCATTTTGGATAAAAGCACACTGTGGTTTACAGTATCGAAAGCCTTTTTGAGATCTAGAAAAACAGCTCCTACCACATTACCCCTGTCCAAGGACTGTTTGACATTTTCAATAAGGCAACAATTTGCTGTTTCTGTTGAGTATCCTGGTCTAAAACCAAATTGATGTGGATGAAGAAGTTGACTGTCTTGTAAGTAGTCTATCAGCTGTGTAGCTACAACTTTTTCAAGAACCTTAGATAGGACTGGTAAAATAGAGATTGGGCGGTAATTGCATATATCGTCTTTACTGCCTGATTTATGAACTGGTATGACGACAGCTTTTTTCCAGCCAGATGGAAATGTACTAGACCTAATGGAGAGATTAATGAGATGAGTCAGTGGTTTGATTAATATTTTGCTGTGCATTTTGAGAAAGGAGGTGCTCATATTGTAGATATCATTAGTTTTTGAGTTTGACAGTGTTTTAACAATACCAGCAATTAACTTCTCATTTACCTCATCGATGTGAAAAGTATCTGTTGGAAGTATGGAATTTGTGTTGTTGAGCACATTTGGCAGCACAAAATTTTTTGTTAAGTCTTCCACAGAGCCCACAAAGTGTGAATTAAATTCATTTGCCAAAGTAGCCTTGTCACTGACGGTCTTGCCATTGATTCTAAGTTCCTTTACCCCCTTCTGATCGTTTTTTTTATTAGTTAAGTTATTTAAATGCCTCCATAGGGAACTGTTGTTACCCTTTGCATGATCTATCAGTTTATTGTAATAAGATATTTTTGATTTTCGCAGCTCATGTACCACTTTATTTCTTAAACTTTTGTACACAAGGTGATCATTTTGTAGTTTGGAGGTTAGAGATGTTTTCAGTGCATAGTCTCGCCTCTTCATAAGTTTTCTTATTTCATTATTTAACCATGGTAGGCTAATCTTCTGTTGTCTACTTTTAATTTGCTTTGAAAATTTTTCTATAGACTTTGTGATTGTTGCAGTTATAAAATTACAACAATCATCTACTTCACATGTTGACATGAGCTGCTCCCAATTTTGATTCTCTAAGTAATGTTCAAACTCCTCATTTTTTGATTTGGGGATAATAAAATTTGATTTGTCAATATCGACTCCCCCAAAATACTGTAGTCGCTTTTTAGTAAGTTTCCTGACAGCAAGAACCATGTTATGATCTGAGAGACCAGTTACAAGATTATAGGTTCTGGTTATTCGTTCTGGTTTATTAGTAAATACCATGTCAATAAGTGTTCTGGATTGTTTGGTTATCCTGTGGGTCCTTTGATGATTTGCTGGTAATTAAATTTAGTCATGAGGCTTTTCAGTTTTTGTTTGTCTTTTTTATCAGACCAGTTGATATTAAAGTCACCATGAATTATTGTTTCTCTGTTCTTCTCAAGTTGTTTAACCAGATCACTTATTCATTATAAAAGGAAGAGTTGTGTGACGGTGGGTTGTACACTACTGCAATGTTGAAATTCATTACCGGAGAGAGACATACATTAACAGTTAAACATTCAAGTGAAGTATTCAAATCAACCAGTTGACATTTATATTTCTCTTTGATGTAAATTAAAACACCTCCTCCCCTCCCTACCTGCCTGTCTTTTCTAAAACACTGGTAGCCCACAATATCGATCATATTAGTGTCTATGTTCCTGTGTAGCCAGCTTTCTGAGAGACAAAGGGTAGTCCAGATTTGAGTCCAACAGCAACACCGAAATCTCATCTCTTTGGGGATTATGCTCCGTATGTTTAAATGACCGCCGAGGATCCCCTTTGGTTTAGCCTTGGTGTCCCAAAGAACTCGTGCATGATTAACAGTTTGGAAAAATAAATGTTGTTTTTGCTTTTGTACAGCTCGGTTTTGTGCTAACCCAGTGGTCTGCTGTTTAATAGTGGCAGGTCCAGGGTTAAGGTGAATGTCTCCTGCCAGAAGTAGCAGAACTAACAGAACTTTAATTGTATATCCTCTGCCATATTGTGATTTTTGCTTAACAGCCAATTTGGAAGTTTTTGCTCAGGGCTTTTAAAGACCACATAGAGTGTAGGGTGAGATGTCCAAGCCCAAATCCATACAGATAAAACTTTTTAACTTCACCTTTGGTTGAGTTTGTCGGAAAATCCTTCTTGTTGCAGGTCCAGACACACAAAGACAAAACGAAGAGGAAGTAGAGAAGTAGAGAAGGCTTATTAGTGGTGCCCATCAGCCCACTTTTTAATCCGGTGGCAGCCATCTTCAGTCTTTCTTGGAAAGAAGGAAAAAGAAAATCTGTGGATAGTAAAATAAATTCTGCTTATATCGCCAGAATCTGATCCGATCGTCCTCGAATCCAGCTGGGCCTCAGCTAGCCAACTAGCCCCTTCCGTTGCTGGTCTCGTTGCCTCATAGTCGCCGTAACTGGTCTCCCGTCCCGCTCCTCCAACCGAGTCTCGTCACCACCACCGCCGCTGCCACCGAGCTCCGCTGAGGTCACGGTAAGTCCTCCGCTAGGCACCGCCACCTACCGTCGTCTGCCTGGGTGAAATCTCTGCTGAGCCCCGTCAACAAATAGCCGCTTGCCTGGTAGTATCTCCGCTGGGCCTCGCAGCTGGGCTTCGATTCAGGCTGGTGTAAGGTGGAATGACTGGCGCCAGCATTAAGCTAACTAGCGTTAGCTTAGCAATCGCTTCGGGTAGTCTCGTCGCACACCGCCGCTGCAGTCACGGTAAGTCCTCCGCTGGGCACCGCCGCCTACCGCCGTCTGCCTGGGTGAAATCTCTGCTGAGCCCCCGTCAACAAATAGCCGCCTGCCTGGTAGTATCTCCGCTGGGCCCTCGCAGCTGGGCTTTGATTCAGGCTGGTGTTAGGTGGAATGGCTGGCGCCAGCATTAAGCTAACTAGCGTTAGCTTAGCAATCGCTTCAGGTAGGGCACATCAGTGAATCACAAGGAAGCGCTGGAATCGCTGGTCAGTTTACTCACAGTGGCCGGATAAAAGCGATCAAAGGGGTAATCCACCGGAGGTATATCCGATCGCTGTAGGTTAGTTATTTAGAGACTGGCGCCAGCATTAAGCTAACTAGTGTTAGCTTAGCAATCGCTTCAGGTAGCATTAAGCTAACTAGTGTTAGCTTAGCAATCGCTTCAGGAAGGCGCAGGAAGTCGCTGGAGAAAGGCGATTAAAGGGCAATCCAGCGGAGGTGGCAATTCAGCCCGTGCGTGTTCGCCACGAGCGCCGATCGCTGCAGGCCAGCCACTTTTAATGGTGTAATTCCATAATATATGTAGTGATCCAGCTTTAACGACCACGCCTTTCTGTCTTTCCATCTAGGCAAGACGAAAACAGACAACTCCCATCGCTGACCTTACATTAGCGATGGTCAACATGCATGACGAAGAGATGCGGCTCTTGGAACGGCAACATGACCAGCGGCAAGAATCAGGAGTACATGCAGCATTTGCGACAGGTGGCCGCAGATGTGCGGGCAGATGCGCGTGAAGCCCTGGAGCAGGACGCTGCGTTACGAAGGGAAGAGCTCGCAGAGATGTCATCACCCAGTCTGTTTTTTTGTTTGTAAATTTTGCTTCTGGAATAAAATTGTATTGTTTGCATCAAAAGTCTGGTTTATCTGTTATGACACCGTATGAGAAAAGCCAACAATTACATACACATTCCATTCTCTGTTCACTCCACATCCTGCTGTTCATTAGGTCAGGTGTATAGCCTTCTTATGGTAATTTAATTTTTAACAACACAACGAAACGTAATGTCTTGGTAGGTTTTTTTTTTATTTTAAACAAATTTGCAATGCGGAACCCATTTCTCTTGAACGGGTACATTTTTTAGGTTATAAGCAGTTGTACAGGTGTGCTTGAACTTGTAGACACTGATAAAGGTAAGTACATGTAAGTTGAATGTTGCCAGTCAAAATTTAATAAATTAAGAAGGAATCTAGCAAAAATTTGGCACTAATAACAGTAGACAAATCGGACAAGGATACACAACTGTGTTTTTGTTGCACACAACTGTTGTTACCAACAAGTGCAAAATTTATATTCCCTTTTCCCAAAAATTAAAAATCAATTTGTAAGTAAAAGTGGGAGACCTTTACATGGGAAAATATGACATGTATCAGCACATGATTTATAGTTCAATTTGCATTTCCACCTAAGCAAAAGTGGCTTGTCGAGCTGGATTTTTGTGAAGATGGCCTGTGCGGTGTTTCTGCATGTAATTACATACCTGTCAAGTGATACGGTTTCGCCGTATTTTAATACGGGGAAAATGCAATTTTAGCAAATACGGGCATATTGCCATTTCTGTACGCCAAAGAGAAAAATATACGGGAAAAAAAATTGAGAGTGTGGGGAGGAACACGTCGTGTGTGACCCCCACAGCGTACGGGGCTGTCAGAGCGCTCAGCATGAGCAATTATCACAACAGAAGTGTGGACTCATCATTAGGCTGATGGCTTCGCACCTTCTTTTTTTTTTCCACAATATCTTTATTGAACCTTTTTTTTTTAACAAACATGATACAAACAATCAAACACTAACACTAAAGTACTACAAAAAAAAAAAAAAAAAAGATGCACTAAAAACATCAACAACCACCAGCAAAATCAAATCTTCAACAATGCTCCTCTGTTTAGTCTAGACAATCCAATACATAAGTATACATATTATGTTCACCAGTTTGGAATTTACAAGGTCCACACACATCATTCACCTTCTTCTTCAAAAGTTATGTTTAAATTTTTTACATAATCAATAAAAGGTCTCCATATATTCTCAAACACAATTTCCTTTGATTTCAGTATATATGTTATTCTTTCTAATGGAAGGTTTGTTAACATCTGTCTTAACCACTGAGTCACATCTGGTCTAGGAGTCTTTTTCCATAATAGTGCAATACATTTTTTGGCATTAAGCAAACTGAGGTCTATGAATGTTCTTTCACTTTTATTAAAATTATGCTTTTTTGGGTACAGACCCAACAAAAACAATTTAGGATTCAATATGATTTGTTTTGAGATTATTTTTTCAATTGTTACCCTCACCTCTTCCCAAAACATTCTTATTAATCTACATTCCCATACACAATGAAATAGAGTTCCTTTACTTTCCATGCATTTTGTGCATGTATCTGGTATATTTTTGTTATATTATTTAACTCCTCCGGTGTAACATACATCCGCATTAACCATTTGAAATGTATCAATTTAAGGCGTACATTTATTGATTTGGTTTGAGCTTCTGTACAAGCCAATTCCCATTGTTCCTCTGAAATGTCAGTTTGCAGATCTTCTTTCCAGTAGTTTAATCTTTTCAGTGAATTTTCACTTGAAGATAGTGTCAATGAGTTATAAAACTCTGAAATAATACCCTTTCTTTTACTATCTTTCATGATCATTTTTTCCAAGGATGAATAAATAGGTCGAGTGAGAGCTTTATTTTGATTTGATCGAATAAAGTTTCTAAGTTGAAGATATTTAAAAAATGTGTTCTATTGAGATTAAATTTGATCCTCAGCTCTTCAAAAGACATTATGTTATCTGCACATGGCAAATATAAATCCTGAATCTTTTGTATCCCTTTTAAATTCCATACTTTAAATACAGCGTCCGCTCTCCCTGGTTTAAAATATTGATTACCCCATATTGGACTAAATTGTGACAATAACTGTGGTTCTTTTAAATAGTTTTTAACTTCACACCATATTTTGATCATATGCTTTACAAATGGATTTTTAACTTGTTTTTGTAATTTTTTTGCCGAATCTGAGTATATGAATATGGGAAGAGGTAAAGGTAAATTGTATGATTCCATTTCAGTCCAGTGAGGGAGATCATTTGATGAAAAATAATATGTCATAGACCTCAGTTGTGCCGACCAATAATACAACATAAAATTTGGACATTTCAGACCTCCACGATCAAATGGTAAATATAATAAAGACAGATGTAATCTAGCCCTCCTGTTGTTCCATATAAATTCCACTAACTTTTTTTTTATTCTTGAGAATAAATCTAAAGGTGGTGATAAGGGAATGTATTGAAATAAATAAAGTATTTTAGGTAAAATATTACTTTTAAGTATATTGATTCTCCCGATCATCGACATTGGTAGTGACATCCATCTCTGAGTTAACTCATTGATATCTGACATTAAGGCTTCATAGTTGACACTGGCGACTGATTCTAGCTTAGGCACAATTTGGATTCTTAAATATTTAAACTGATTTACAACATTGAATTGATTTACCTCAGGGGCTGGGTAATTTCTCCGGGTCTCATTTAGCATTAATATTGAAGATTTAGTTTTATTTATTTTATATCCTGATATTTCCCCAAAATTCTTTATTAAATTCAACAAGGTTGGAATTGATTTTTTTAGATTCGACATAAACAAAATTATGTCATCGGCATACAGGGAGATTTTATGTTCTGTTGGTCCAACTTTAATTCCATATATTTGTGAATGTAAACGTATCGCTATCGCTAAAGGTTCAATTGCCATAGTAAACGGTAAAGGTGAAAGTGGACAGCCTTGTCGACATCCTCTATTGATTTTTATTGGTTTTGAAATATTGTTATTTGTTAGGATTTCTGCTGTAGCATTATTATATATTATTTGAACCCATTTTATGAAATTATTTCCAAGTCCAAACCTTTGTAGGACTTCAAAAAGAAAGGGCCATTCAACTCTATCAAAGGCCTTTTCGGCGTCCAGTGATAGGAGAGCTGTATCCGGTGCTTCTTTATTAAAATAAATAATATTAAATAGTCTTCTTACATTATGGAAGCCTTGTCTTCCCTTTATAAAGCCATTCTGATCTCGATTAATAATATTTGGTAAAATTTCTTGTATTCGTCTTGCTAAAATTTTACAGATTATCTTAAGGTTGGCGTTTAATAGGCTTATTGGTCTCATATTTTAACATTTATTAGAGGGCTTACCTGGTTTTGGCAGCAGTATAATTAAGGCATTATTTATGTATGATGGTAAATTATTATTTTGAAATGCTTCTAAAACTATTTCCAAAAAAGGTTTTATTAATTTATTCTTAATTTTTTTATAAAGGTCAACTGGAAGACCATCTGGTCCTGCACTTTTTCCTGATTTCATATTATCAATGGCTAGCCCAACTTCTTCTTGACTAATTTTAGACTCCAATATCTCCCTGTTTTCATTTGGAATACACGGTATAGATAGTTCGTTCAAAAACCCATTTAGTTTTGTTAAATCAAATTCATTTTTAGTATCATATAATTTTTCATAGTAATCTCTAAAGGCTCTGTTAATTTCTAAAGGATCTATAACTACCTGTCCATTACTTATAATACTAGTAATTGGTGTTTTTAATTTCTAATTGTTTAATCTGCCATGCCAATAATTTTCCTGATTTTTCACCTTGTTCATAAAAAGATTGTTTCAATCTTATAAGACTCGAGGCAGCTCTATTCGCTGATTTTTTGTCGTATTCAGCTCTCAAAATCAGTAATTCATTCTCCAACCTTGGATCACTTCCTGCATACACTTTTTCCTGAAGACTTTTCATTTTATGTTCCAATTTAGCTCTCTCCTCTCGAGTCTTCTTAGATTTTGATCCTGTATAACTAATAATATGTCCCCTAATAAAAGCTTTGAAAGCCTCCCACTTTACACATGCTGATGTTTGTGTAGTATTGATGTCAAAGTACTCGTCTATCTGTTTTTCTATATACTTGACAAATTCCTCATCCTGAAGCCATTTATGCTGAAATTGCCATCTACCTGATTCCTTTGTCAATTTTTTATCTACATATATTAGACAACAGGGTGCATGATCAGAGATCACGATGTTATCATAAAAGCAGTTTTGAATCTTGGCTCTTAATTCTGTGGAAATCAAAAAATAATCAATACGTGAGAATGTCTTGTAGGTACTGGAATAACAAGAATAGGCTTTAACTTGTGGTTTCATTTCTCTCCATATATCTAACAATCTCAATTCTTTCATAAAATGATTAATAGTCATCCTACATCCATTGTGCGTACAATCCAGTCCTGTTGATCTATCTATACCTGGATTCAATGTACAATTAAAATCCCCTGCTTTTATATGTTGCCCTGTAAGTGATGATAAAATAAGAAATAAATTAGCAAAGAACTTTTGGTCATCTATATTGGGACCATATAAGTTCACAAGATTTATATTTTCTAATAGCAAAGAACCTTGAATGATTACATATCTTCCAAGTTTGTCTCCAATTACATTTTTCACTTGAAAAGGGACTGATTTATGTATGAGAGTCATAACTCCCCTGGCCCGGGATGAGAATGATGAGGTGAAGACACTTCCTTGCCATCTACTCCTAATTCTTTTTATATCCTCCTCTATTAGATGAGTTTCTTGTAAAAACACAATTTTTGAACCCATGTCTTTTATTTTATTCATAACTTGTTTAAGTTTTTTTAAATTTTGTAGACCTCTGCAATTCCATGAAGTTAAATTAAGATTAACACTTTGGTTTATGATCAATAGAGAGTTTGGGATTACCTTGCAGTGTAAACATGCTCATATAGAGAAGCAAAAACATGAGTGGTTGAACATTCATCCTACAAACTACACACAAACAAATTCCCCCTTCCCACACTTGTGGCAAACCCCCCAAAATCAAAAGAAAAATTCCGTCTCCCGATATAGCCATCGACCGCTCCACACCCACGGGGAACAGCCTAAGCCACTCCTTCTTCATCCTCCCAATCACCCTAACTCTACTGCTTTTAATGACGTAACATTAACTCTCCTCTGTAGTTTTCCAACTTAACTCCAAAATTTTTAACAACTTTGTACATCATAGTTTTTTTTTGTTTGTTTTGTTTTTGTTTTTTTTAATATATAATACAATCTATATTTTGTAAACTTGCTATTTACTTCAAGTCAGTCAGATGCCTGTGCAAATGCTTAATTATTCTACCTTATATTTTGTTCATGCTTAGCTCCCACCAGTCTCTTCTTCTTCTTTGATCTTCTTGATGAACTCCTGCGCCTCCTCTGGGGTCTTGAAGATGTGGGTTCTGCCCTCATACGTGGTCAGCAGTCTCGCAGGATAGATTACACCATGACGAATCCCAAGGTTGCGCAGCTCCTTACATATGGGATCAAACTGCTTCCTCAATTGTTGGATTCCTGTGGCCAAATCTGGGTAGAACCGCACCTGCTGATCCTGGTGTTTAATCTCTCCTTTAGCTCGTGCAGCGTTGAAGATCTTCATCCTGTCTCTGTTGCTAAGAAACTTCATAATTAAGGTCCTCGGCGGTCCCTTATCTCTCCGTGGGCCAATACGATGTGCTTTTTCCAGAACCACTGCTGATTGCAACTCCTCGCTGCCCAGCACCTCCGGAATCCACTTTTCCAGAAAGGAATATACGTCCCGACCTTCTGATTCCTCTGGAAGACCCACCAGCCTCAAGTTATTCTGTCTCGACCGAGATTCCAAATCCAAAATATTATCTTCTAGACATTTATTTTTTTTTTCCAAAGTGCGCACCTTTAATTGAAGACGGGTGACGTCATCTTCAGCACTAGCGAGACGGAGCTCCATCTGCGCCGTTCGTTCTACACAGTCACCCAATTCCTTTCTTATTCCTTCCAACGCTGTCATAATCCCATCAAATCTAGAGGAAAAGTCCGCTCTCATTGAACTCATGGCAGCCATCAGCGCATCTGCGCCGCTCCCCTTAGAAATCGCACCGCTGCCAGCCTCCTCCGCCATATATGGAGCTTTGTTTGCTGCGTCACAGACCTGAAAGTCCGTTAATTTGGACTGTTTCGGCGGCTCGCTTTTTCCTTTACCTGGTTTTCCAGCCTTAGGCTTCGCCGACATATCCTCGCCCAAACGCTGGGATACGTTCTGTCCCAAATGAGAGAGTTATTTGCCGATTTTTTTCTCCAGGAGCAGAGCAGAGTGAGACACGTCCGTCTTACGTGGCAGCCATAACCGGAAGTCGCTTCGCACCTTCTTAACAGATAAGCGTTATGAACAAGAGGACAGGTAGATGGACCATGCACAACATTTTATTTACAAAAAACATTTTTGAAATATGTATGCACATAAATGTGGACAAAATAGACAAGTATTGCATCACAGCATCTCGTGTTATATTGTAACGTGCAGCTCGACATGGCAACGTCCCACCGGGAGGTTTGAACTCACGCCTCCCGCTCCGGAGTCCTGCACTCTACCTGTGTCACCAATAGGGTCAACCCTCTTGTCAAGCCAAGTAGGGTGCTTATATTGAGTTCGCTACAATATCACCACCCTGCTCCTCTGCTCTCTGTACCACTGCCACCACTGGTTCATCTACTGCATCATCCAATGTAGTGTCAAATGTCTCTCCATGACTCTCACACAGATTGTGCAGAGCACAACAAGTCAGCACCATAGATTTAACCAGTTTCATGTCACAGTCATTCCTCTCTCCTTCCTCCTTCCTTCTCTCCTCATCATCAGCCATTTTGTTTGTTGTGGAGGATTCCGTCGCATGTTTCACGTCACGAGGGTGTGGCGCCGCCTGCTGTTCAACAAATCCCACCCACAGCAGGTGTGCCAGCAGGTGCGCCAGCAGTAGTTGAAAAGCAACTGAGGCTGAACCGAACCGAAGTGAGAAGAGCCGGGTTTTCAAATCGGGGCTGAGCGGGGCTAGTGGAAAAGCGCCTCTACAGATATAAATTAGCTGTTAGTTTAAATCTGTGAAAATTTAAGTGTCGACCTGCAGCCTGCCATTCTGGCCTGATTTAACCGGTTTGCTTCTTAGTAAAAATATTTCAGATTGATCATGATCAGAAAATCAAAGACATTAAAGGTAATGTAATAAAATACATGTGATGACTTTAAGGCTACGTGTCCACCAAACGCATTTTTTCAGCTCTGGGCAGCTATTTTCTATTCATTCTCTATGTAGTCCAGCGTTTACAGCACTGAGCGCCCACGGCACTGAAATGCTTTCGGCGGCGGCCGTTTTTAGTCGTGGTGCTCAGAGCGCTCAGAGTTGAAAAATGTTCAACTTTTCAGAGACTGCAGCTGAGCTCGTCAATGTCAGACCTTTAGCAGCCAATCAGAACTGCTGTGTGGGCAGGACATAGGACACCAGTACTAGTCTGTACTCAGACTCCTGCTTTCCATGTCATCATATTTTACATCCAGAGCTGCTAGAAAACGATTCCTGTCCATTGACTGCTATTAAAAAATCTGTAGAAAGTCTGACAATAGGAAAAGTGGGAGTGATGAGCTGAGAGTGACAAGCTGTTGCAGGGATACAGGGCACAGACTTTTTTTTCCCTAGAGTGCAGCGTCCAAACACTGAAAAAAAAAAAGCTCAGGGCGGTCAGGAGACAAAAAACGCATTTGGTGGACACACAGCCTAACTTTATTCATTATCACTACTTGACAAATTAAAATGATTAGAAGTCAAATAAATTGCATTAAGAGCCAACTTGCTCCTCCTGGGAAGGTTCACCACTGTTCCATGTTTTGGCCATTTGTGGATAATGGCTCTCACTGTGGTTCGCTGGAGTTCCAAAGCTTTAGAAATGGCTACAAAATTGAACTCAGCTTTCAGAGATGTGATAAACCACAGTTAATTTATGTTTTAACGGGGGAGGAATCACTTTTTCACACAGGGCCATGTAGGTTTGGATATTTTTTACCCTTAATAATAAACACCTTCAATTAAAAACTGCATTTTATGTTTACTTGTGTTATCTTTGTGTAATACTTAAATTTGTTTGATGATCTGAAACATTTAAGTATGACAAACATACAAAAAAAATGAGAAATCAGGAAGGGGGCAAACACTTTTTCCACACCACTGTATTTTCTGTACTTGATGTTGGAAGAGAAATAAACTTCATGTGTCATCCAGCTTGTAGCCTCGTCTGTTTTCCTTTTCCGCATTGGTGACCCCAAGACGTGCCATGAAGAACAAGCTGAGCACTTCCCCGGAGACAACCAAGAGGGAGAGCACCAGTGTCGCTTACACTACCACAGTCAAGCTCCAAGACTTCTGGCTTCACAATCCAACAGCATTGTTCCTTCATGTAGAAGCCCAGTTTGCACTCTGCGGGATCACAACTGACGACACGAAATATTACCATGTGATCGCTGCGCGCGCCACACAACAGGTAACTAGCCTGCTCCAGGAGCCGCCAGCCCAGGGGAAATATGAAGCGCTCAAGCGGATGCTACTCAAGCGTTATACCCTGTCTGACAGTGAGATGGCAGAGAGACTCCTAACATGTTCAGAGTTAGGTGACAGATCAGCCGTGGAGCTCAAGGAAAGCATGTTAGTGCTGAAGGGGAAGAACGGCAAATCTTTTCTGTTCACCCACCTGTTCCTCAGGAGCCTACCTGCTACAGCGAGGGCGACCCTGGCCAACTCGCCGTGGCTGGCGACCAAGGACTGCTGCGCCCTGGTGTAGGAAGCGGACTGCATCATTTTAGCAACCAGAGCTCTCAGCATGCATGCAGCGGCACCGGCATCCATGAGGGACTCCAGCGAGGTTGAGGAGCCGTTGATGGTAGCCGGGACAGACACCAAGAGATGCAGGAATGGGGCGATCTATTTCTATCATCGCCGTTTCGGCTCAGATGCCCAATGCTGTCTGCCACCATTCCAATTCAAGAAGCCGGGAGCACGGCACGACCAGCAGTCAGTAGCAGCTGCGACCGCTGGCGACAGGAACAAGCTGCTTTTTATCACCAACACACGTTTGAGGAGACAGTTTTTGGTGAACTCCGGCTCCCAGAAGAGCCTCATGCTGCCAATCAGCGCAGACAGGTTGGCAGGAGGCAGCTGTCCCGAGCTCACGGCCACCAATGGATCCACCATCAGGATGTTTAGCGAACGGACACTGATGATATGCTTCCATGGACATCAGTGGGACTTTGTGGTAGCTGCGTGCTCTGCCCCCATTTTAGGCGCGGATTTTTTATGTGCTTATGGGTTGTTAGTCGATTTTGCCAACAGACGTTTAGTGGACGCTGTCTCTTTCACCTCCCTGTCCTGCACTGCTCGGGGAGCTAGGTCAACAACACTGGCTAACGTTATAGCTCCAGGGGGTAAGTACCAGCATTTACTTGCACAGTTCCCAGCATTCATGGTCCCGACTTTTTCGGCTACAGTAACCAAACACGGGGTCGAACATTTCATAACCACAAAAGGCCCGCCGGTGTTTGCACGACCTCGGCGCCTGGACGCGGCTAAACTAGCTAGTGCATGCGAGGAGTTCACCAACTTAGAGCAGCTGGGCATTGTCAGGCGCTCCAACAGCCCATGGGCATCCCCGCTACACATGGTGCCTAAGGCCAATGTGTCGTGGTGACCGTGCGGTGATTTCCAGCGCTTGAACAACGCCACGGAACACGATCGGTATCCCATTCCGCACATCCAGGATTTTTCTGTGCACCTGGCTGGGACGTATGTTTATTTGAAAGTGGATCTGGTCTGCAGTTACCACCAGTTCCCGACGCGCGTGGAGGATGTTCCCAAAACAGCGGTAATACCTCCTTCTGGCTTTTCGAATTTTTACACATGTGGCTCGGGTTAAAGTGCGCCATGCAAACTTCCAGAGAATGATGGATGCAGTGCTCTGTGACCTGCTTCCATTTTTGTCTACTTAGACGACATTCTGATGGCTAGCGTGTCTGAGGAGGAGCACCTCACCCGTCTCAAAATGGTCTTCCAGAGGTCGGAAGCACACAAGCTTATAGTTAACCTGGCCAAGTGCCAGGTCGGTGTGCCAGTGTTTGATTTTTTTGGGCCACCGCATTTCGCTGGAGGGCGTGATTCCGCTGCCTGATACGGTGCGTGCCATGTCGGGTTTTCCGCATCTGCAGACCATGGGAGCCCTACAGGAGTTTTTGGGAATGGTCAACTTTCATAATCGTTTCCTCCCCCAGGCAGCCCAGCTGCGGCAGCCATTGTACGCCGCGCTTTAGAAAAAGAAGCCTGTGGAAAACATCGACTGGACCCCCAAGCAAGCCCAGGCTTTCGCAAATGCCAAAACAGCGCACGCAGACACCGCTTTGTTAGCCCACTCTGCCCGTCGGTGCGGATAGCGCTCACCACGGGCAGAAACTGGGGCAAAGCATTTTGTGTTAAGACTTGGGAGGGCATAGGAAGACCGTCTGCATCGACAGGCTGAAGCCCGCTTATGTGTTGGCAGACGAGCAGGTGGTGTTGGCCCAAGCTCCCCGGTGCGGACGCCCACCTTCGGTGGCTCCGCAAGTTGGTGTTCCCTCGGTAGAGACCTGCTCTTGCAAAGCTAACATGTTTCCCCCCACCAGACTTTTTCCCTCCACAGACTAATGTGGCTGCCTGCACACCTCACCAGGAAGGTGTGTCGACCGGACCGGCGACCCCCAGCTACAGCCACCAAATTACGGGGGAGTTAGTGTCCTTTCTGGGTGTTCGGCGGGGGGCTGTGTGGGGGGTTCTCCACCCTGAGTCGGAAGCCTGGGGAAGATGGAACAAAGGACTGAAGGAGGAAGTGGCACTGGGGGGTCTCAGATGTAACAGAAAGGACTATCCCCCCCCCCCCCCCGCAGGAGTTCAGGAGACGCCAGAGCCGCTGGAGGAAGAGAGGGTGTGAGAAGCGCGACTGGCGTCATATGATGTTAATGTGCCACGCATGTCTTTGTCCATGCGGTACGGTGATGGAGTGGTTAGCACTGCGGCAGCACAGCAACTCACCCTTGGCCGGGGGATCCTGGGTTCGATCGCAGCCCCCGACCAACAGTGATCTGTGTGGAGTTTGCATGTTCTCCCCGTGTCTGCGTGGGTTTACGCCGGGATTTCTCCGGTTTCCTCCCACATGCCAAAAGCATGCAAGTTAGGTTAATTGGCATCAAACTGGGGATTCTAAATTGTCCTTAGGTATGACTGTGAGAGTAAATGGTTGTCTGTGTCTCTGTGTTGGCCCTGCGATGGACTGGCAATCAGTCCCGGGTGTACCCTGCCTCTCGCCCAAAGATGCTGGGATAGGCTCCAGCCCCCCCACGACCTGAAAAGGATTAAGCGGAAGAAGATGAATGTCTTTGTCCACTGTTTGTATTGTTTTGGCTCCCTGGGTCTCATGGGACAGAATTAAAGGTTATAAAAAGGAGTCACCCAGAGACCCAGATAGAGTATTTTCTGTACTTGATGTTGGAAGAGACATAAAGTTCATGTGTCGTCCAGCTCGTTGCCTCATCTGCTTTCCTCTCCCACAGCATATTCATACATTCACTAAACTCTGGGATACAAATTTACCAAAACTAAGCAAAAACAGTCACAAATGTACATGACTGAGAAAAAACTGCAAATAAACACATTTATGAGACTGAGGGGGGAAAAAGCTGAAAATGTGTTAGCAGGCCAGATAAAACATTATGACCCCAGGCCCCAGGGACTTGATATTGATACCTGTGTTCAAAAGTGAATTTACAAGACATTAACTCTCAGTGACATACTGAACAAAGGACCACTGTCTGCAAGTTTGAATGATGTTCATGAACGGAGCGTGACCTTTAAATTGCAACAGTTCAACAAAGCTAAAGAGATTAAGATGACTGTAACCTTTGATTCAACAAAAAAAAAAAAATTAGCAGGAGGGATATTTGAAAAAGTTGACAAAGCCAGAGTCCTAGTTATAGCTTAATGAGAGCTATTAATGCTTTTCTATTATTAATATTATTAAAACAATCACCAATAACCATAGTCAAACTTCCAAGTAATGAGGTTGGCACATGTAACTGCTCTAAGTGGTAAATTTCTTCTACTTTTAAATATGATTGATGGTAAAAAGATGGAATTGCCTCTTAAAGGTACTGAATTTGACAGCAAACAGTCCAACCCACACTGTTAGAACAGCAACACTGTGGTGAAGTCAGCAGCAGAGTTATGAGAAAAAGATGGGGACGTAGAATGTCATACCTATGAACTGTTTGTGTTGGCCACAAGAAAGCTTCGAAGAATAACAGCTTAGGCACCAGCAAGGCTGTGCATCTGGTTTAATCTCTTAAAATTTCGGTATTCTGCCAGCAGGACGTTTAAAATTTTCTACTGTCACTCAGTGAAGAAAGAATTTGATTTTCTTTCTGGATGCTAAATTTAGGGAAATTGGCTAGAATGCAAAGGGGTTAAAAGAAAAGTTTCAGATCGATAATGTCATGAGCCCTCGTGCGCCATTACGCGGTGCACAAGGGAGGAAATGAGAAACCCAAAAGCGAGAGTCAATGGTGCACTTTATTAACAAACCAGGAGAAAATAACAAGTCCAATACTGTCCACTATACAGAGAATGAAAATGCAGAGTAAGGGCCACCAGACATACAGAGGGCTACCTGGATGTTCTACAGCCGGGGAGGGGAATGCCTAGTGCTACCGAACTGCGATATACACAACAGGGAAAAGCGACTAGCCTAGTGCTGATGCAGCAATAGCACAAAAGGAAAGGCAAATAAGCACTTACGGCTGGAACCACTCAAAGCTGTCCGAGACGTCTGGTGGATGAGGATAGAAGGCTGAGTCAGCCACGAACACCCAGGGATTGATCGTCTGCAGATGTTGGGCTGAATGCGTGAAGGGAGTGAAACACCATTCATGGAGAGCTAGCTGCCATGAATGAGGGTGAATGCCCCGACAATCTCTTTCCTCTGAAGTGGCGAACAAATACTCCAGAAGCTAATGAGGAAAGAGATTGCCAGTGCGAGAATGCGTGGGCAGGACTGATTGGCAACAGGTGTGTGAGAGAGCGTGTGAATGAGAGTGAATAGAGCATGTGCATGTTTGTGTATGCGTGTGGGTGTGTGTATGTGTGTGAACACTGTGACAGTGCAGCTGATGGAACCTGACAGGAGGAGTGGGCGTGCCAGAGCTGTCAGGAGAAAACTAGGGCAAAGCATAACAATAAGTCAGAACTGGGTTTGGAAGCCAAACCCAGACCCATGACAGATATTAAATAAATATTTCAGAAAAAAAAGTTAAAAATTTACAAGAAAAAGTTGCAAATCTGAGAGAAAAAAGTTATAAATATTTCAGGAAAAAAATAAAAAATTGACAAAAAAGTAGCAAATTTTTGAGAAAAAAGTTGCAAATGTAAATAAATAAAAAACTGACAAAAAAGTAGCAAATTTTTGACAAAAAAGTTCCAAATTTAGCCTCTTAAAATTCCGGTGTTCTGCTAGTGGGATGTTTCAGATTTTCTACTGCTACTCAGTGAAGAAAGAATTTATTTGTGTATGCCAAATTTAGGGAAATTGGCTGGAACGCTGAGGGGTTAAATAAAGAAGTTTCCAGTATATAGGTCAGAGTGAGACATCAGAATGCTGAGATGCCTTTTCTGTCTCCCAGCACTGTATTAAAAACTGCCTTAATTGAAGATCAATGTGTCAAGCTCCTTTGTTCATCATATCTTTACAAGTCTCATCCTAACACATTTCACAAAGAGGATGAACTGAAAAGCTGGATCGAGGCTTAGTAAGAAAAGTCTTTATATGTATGCACCAAACAAAAATTCCAGTCTCATTTCCTTGCCCAGTGCAGATTTATGATTCATCACAGAATATCACTTTCATCCAATCATCCACTGTACATGACTGCTTCATTTTTTATTTTTTTTTTAGCCTGTTGTAGCTTTGTTTTCTTCTGTTTAGGCATGAGTGATGGTTTACATTTGGCTTTTTGTATGCAAATACCATTTTTTTGTAACTGCCTGCTGGCTCCTACCTGAAGGGGCAAGAAGGCACAAGGCCACAGTAGAGTCTGTTTGTTCCTGAATATCTATTTGATTCCACTTATAAAAGTCATGCACAACTTAAGAATGAGCTTTACTTTGAGACTGCTCCTTGCCTGAAAGCTCTTCTGTGAAGAATATGCAAGATAGTTCTGATGTGATGAGACTTTGTGCCCTATTTTGATGGTCATCTGCGCACTTTTCCAACAGACTTTCCACCGTACACCAGTGTTTTTGTTAGTTTCTGTCAGCACACTGTCTGTTTTTTACGCGTTGCATCACACCATCAAATTACCAGTAGACAGGGCGCCCACTATGTGCTGGGAGGAGGCGTCTCATTTCAAAGTGGTGTGGTGGTGCGCAATCCAATGCGCATTACCATTATAGTACATTCCATGAGAATCCGAGTTTGAACAGGAAAAAGGAGGTCTATCATCAGAACCATATTGTTTAATGCTATTTCGTGGCATGTTTTGAAATCGTGCAGCTCCGGAGTTCATGAGGAAACAGCAGCGCTGTTTTGGTTTTTTTTAATTTATTTTTCCCCTTGTCCTGTCAAGCAGCTAAGTAAGCAGAACAGAAATCTGCTTCCCTTATTGTGCCAACCAGATTTATTTTGCCAAAAGATTTATATAGTACATGTATACAGTGGTGTGAAAAAATGTTTGCCCCCTTCCTGATTTCTCATTTTTTTGCATGTTTGTCACACTTAAATGTTTCGGATCATCAAACAAATTTAAATGTTAGACAAAGATAACACAAGTAAACACAAAATACAGTTTTCAAATGAAGGTGTTTATTATTAAGGGTAAAAAGAAAAAATCCAAACCTGCCTGGCCCTGTGTGAAAAAGTGACACCCCCCCCCATTAAAACATAAATTAACTGTGGTTTATCACATCTTTGGAAAGCTGAGTTCAATTTCTCTAGCCACACCCAGGCCTAATTACTACCACACCCGTTCTCAATCAAGAAATCACTTAAATAGAACCTGCCTGACAAAGTGAAGTAGACCAAAAGAGCCTCAAAAGCTAGACATCATGCTCCGATCCAAAGAAATTTAAGAACAAATGAGAAACAAAGTAATCGAGATCTATCAGTCTAGAAAAGGTTATAAAGCCATTTCTAAAGCTTTGGGACTCCAGCAAACCACAGTGACAGCCATTATCTACAAATAGCAAAAACATGGAACAGTGGTGACCCTTCCCAGGAGCGGCCGGCCGACCAAAATTACCCCAAAAGCGCGGCGACGACTCATCCAAGAGGTCACAAAAGACCCCACAACAGCATCCAAAGAACTGCAGGCCGCACTTGCCTCAGTTAAGATCAGTGTTCATGAACTCTACCATAAGAAAGAGACTGGGCAAAAATGGCCTGCATGGCAGAGCTACAAGACCAAAACCACTGCTGAGCAAAAAGAACATAAAGGCTCATCTCAGTTTTGCCAGAAAACATCCTGATGATCTCCAAGACTTTTGGGAAAATATTCTGTGGACTGAAGAGACAAAAGTTGAACTTTTTTGCAAGGTGTGTGTCCCATTACATCCGGCATAAAAGTAGCACAGCATTTCAGAAAAGAAACATCATAACAGTAAAATATGGTGGTGGTAGTGTGATGTCTGGGGCTGTTTTGCTGCTTCAGGGCCTGGAAGACTTGCTGTAGTAAATGGAACCATGAATTCTGCTGTCTACCAAAAAATCCTGAAGAAGAATGTTGTGACCTCAAGTTGAAGCACACTTGGGTTCTGCAGCAGGACAATAATCCAAAAGACACCAGCAAGTCCACCTCTGAATGGCTTAAGAAAAACAAAATGAAGACTTTGGAGTGGCCTAGTCAAAGTCCTGACCTGAATCTGATTGAGATGCTGTGACATGACCTTAAAAAGACGGTTCATGCTCGAAAACCTTCCAATGTGGCTGAAATACAACAATTCTGCAAAGATGAGTGGGCCAAAATTCCTCCACAGCGCTGTAAAAGACTCATTGCCAGTTATCGCAACATCTGCAGTTGTTGCTGCTAAGGATGGCCCAACCAGTTATTAGGTTTAGGGGGCAATCACTTTTTTACACAGGACCATGTAGGTTTGGAATTTTTTTCCCTTAATAATAAACACCTTCATTTAAAAACTGCATTTTGTGTTTACTTGTGTTATCTTTGTCTCATATTTAAATGTGTTTGATGATCTGAAACATTTAAGTGTAACAAACATACAAAAAAAATGAGAAATCGGGAAGGGGCAAACACTTTTTCACACCACTGTATGTACAGTATATTATTTATAAACTCCTCTTGTAATAGTTTTTAATACTTTATTTAAATTGTTTTACCCATGAACGACCCAACCAGGTGGGGGGGGGGGGGGGGTGAAGAAAGTAGTTGTGGGGAGGGGGAAAGGAAAGGGAGAGGAACAAACAGAGAAGACAAACAGACTAACACAACTGAAACAAACAGAAGACAAACTGTTTCTTCTACTTTAAAGGTCTCATCACGAGCCTGTTATCTGCACCTGCTAAAGGAGAGACATACGTGTGTGTGTGCGTGTGTATGAGAGTGCGTGCAAAGTAAGTGTGTGCATGTGAGTGGTTTGCCAGGAAACATACAAAGAGGGTGTCGGGTCGCAGCAACACCCGCCTCCCGGAAACCCCAAACAAGCAATACAGTGCAACCAACCCGCACAGATCACAAATGTCCTGAGACCGACAATCCCTGGGACAACCAGATATCCATCCCAGGAGGGACGGCCAAGGGAGGTTAGGCTGCCAAGTGGCCGGTGCGGTGGACCCACGCCCCCAGACCGGCCAACTTCTGCCCCCGGGCCCCAGGTGCCAACCGGCCCGCGCCCCTGGTGCGTGCCCCCCAGACACCCCCACAGCTGGCCCGCCCCCAGCGCCGCCGACACACACCCCGGGAACCCCCCCGCCCCCATGCCAAAGGAAGGCGGCAGCAAGGCAGAGCCCGCCCCCCCAGTCCAAGGGAGCCCACGCAGCCAGGAGGCACCACCTCCTCAGTCCAGCACCCCCCAGCCAGCACACACACTCATTCCCACGCACTCACACCCTCATGCTCTCATACATACCCACTCACTCTCACTTTTCCTCTCCCCCACACAATTCCACACTTACACTCCCATACTCAGACCCACCCACTCTCTCCCACCCCGTACCCACTCAATCTCACTCCCACTCACCCTCACAGTTGCCCGCACCTACCCACGCTCAACCATACACACACTCTCACTCACGCTCTGACTCACTCACATCTACTCGTGCTCTCCCTCACACACCTTCACCCTTATCACTTGGGGTGGCCGCAGCACAGATTTGGCGGGCATGAACGCGCACCAACGCCCAGCAGCAGCTGGGAAGACTGCCAGTACGGACCAGCAGCCACACCCCCGCCAACCTGCCCCAGGGCAGCCGTGGCCACAGAAGCAGACCACCACCACCAATGCCCACCCGGAGCGACCGATCAACGGACCACCGCAAGCACTTTTTCTGTTATTTTAATGGAGTTGTAACAGTCATCATATAATCGCCCGTCATTTTAATTATATGATGATCACAAACTACTTTTAATTATCCCATCCACACTCTCATTTTAATTGTGGACTTACCATTGGAATCTATAGGTTAGGCATAATGCAGGATTTTTTAGGGGAATGAATGAATGAACAGGGAGGATGTGTGTGTGGGAGCGTGTCAGTCTGAAGATTTTTATTGCATCCACATTTTCGTTTTCATCACAGACTAATTTGGCATTAATGTGTTTATTTTTAGGGGAATAAATGAATGAACAAGAAATGTGCAGTGTTTTACTTTTCACTATAACTCCCCACAGAGACAGAAGATGCATCCACACATCTACCTCAGCTGCGCACCTTGGGTTTCCAGCCGGGCCAAGGTTGCGGTTCTCCATCAGCAAGCTCCTCAACTGCCACCCATCAGAGGTTGACAGAAGCCACCCAAAGCGTGCTCGCTTTGAGGACAGGGTCACCGTAAACAGGAAGCTGCGCCAGATCTCCTCCTTTGGAGATGGGAGGAAAGGAAAAGAGGAAATGATGGCATGGAGCAACTTCTGTACAATTGTTAATGAAAGTTTATGAAAGTTTGCACAGGCATCATCCTCTTTTCCTTAAGTTTCAAACCCATTCATGTCTGTGTATTGCATCCATGCGCACTACAATAAACCATTCAGCTGATTTTTCAGCCCATTCTTCACCGTTTATTGTTTCTAACATAACTAACTGGGCATCAACTGTGATTGATGTCTTCCTTATCACCAAGCAGAATTACTATCAGGTGCATTTTGGCTCACACACATGGGCTTTGGACAACCAAAACCTGTCTTAAACCGTCATGATCACAACTCACTTTAGATAATGTGCCTCTTTGCATTAAAGGGATGGGAAGTGTCAACGATGGCTCTCACGAGCCATCAATGAGACGCCGAAAGCCAGCCGATGAGTTTGCATAATTTATTAAGGAAAGACAAATGACAAAATAAAGAGCCACGAGGGGCAAAAACACAACTGATGCTAAGACTAAGACACAGGATGCAGAGTCTCAGGGAAACACTTACTGTGAAGAACGATAGACGAGGGAATGTTTGACGAATGATCGACAAGGTCACAGCCCGGAGTAAACCGAGCTGCTCCCCTAAATAGGGCTGACAGATTAATCAGCTGATGAGAACGTCATCAGCTGATTGGATTCCAGCTGTCCCTGCGGAGCTCGGCTCTGACAGCCGGAAGACCCGCCGAGACGCTGTCACAATAAAAGCCCGGAGGCCATATGGTGTACCTGAGAAGAGAACGGGGAACTACCGGACAACCCGAGCGCGGACAGAGTCAGCGCTCGGACCATGACGGTTGCCCCCGTTCACGAGGCGAATTCCAGGCGCCATGTAACATCAAAGCCCCCCCCCCAAAAAAAGGTCAACAGGACCACCCCAGGGAGGGAGGAGGGGGAAAGGCCCGGAGGGCAAGAACCAAACCTCATCATAGAGAGAGAGAAAAAAACAGGCTACAACAATCAGAACAGTGTAGGGAATACCAGGGCCAAAAAATACAGGCACATACACTGCACCCACAGAAAACCTATGAGGAGAAGACAGAGAAAAAACTCAAATGGCTACAACAGAACACCATAATCAGTCCAATAGAGTCACAGGAAAAAAACATCTTAACAACCCACAGAGAAAAACAGGAAACTCAAGTACAGGCACAAAAATGCAGCGTACCCCATAATACCAGGGAGAAGAAAAAAAAAAACCTCATGCTACAGAGCGGCGATAAATACAGTTCAATATAGTCCAGATAACGGGCATAGGCAACAAGGAAACAACCCTCAGACTACAGAGGAGAGAAAAAAAAACGCGCTTAAGAGCGGTGAAATACACAGTTCAATTACAAAACACCAGCGCATCCCTAAAATTACAGAAGAGCAGGCAGAGAAAAAAAACACAGGGATGACAGCAGGCAGAGCACAATAGCGCAAAAGCAAATAGTTTGGGGGGTCTTCCTGCATCCACCGTCCAGATCGCTGGCAGGGAAAAAAGGAAAAGTTCGGGTGGCCTATCCCAGTCCCAGGCCAGGAAAAACTGGTGGCCGGACCAGATCGCCAAACAGAGAGTTAAGTTTGTCGGGTGGCCGACTCAGAACGCCAAAAGGGCGAAGCAATCTCCCAGGCGGCTGACCCGCGTCATTCAGCCACCAGAACCGCAAGGGAGAACTTGGGAGACGGCTTCCTTGTTGAGAGGAATAGTGAGGGAGAGTCGAGCTGATAACAGGGAATCCCAGCGGCCCCCGATGGAAGGGAAAAGGGAACGGGGGAAGGGAAAGGGGCAAGTCCGGCATCGATCAGCGAAGGGTCTGCAGCTCCTTCTCCGAACCCCACATGGACTGGCGCTGCGCTTCCGTTGGATCCCAAGCGGGACCGTGCTGCACCCACGACGGACCCCGATTGGGCCAGAACCACACCCATGACGGACCCCGACTGGGTCAATGTTGCACCCGTGACAGACCCCGAATGGGCCGGAACCACACCCTCGACGGACCCCGATTGGGTCAGAGCTGCACCCACAACGGACCCTGACTGGGCCGGCGCAGCACCACGGACGGCCTCCAAACCCAAACCCGGAACCTCCAGAACAGCAACCAGAATCGACTCTGCACTGGTGACCCTGGGAGAAGGCTCAGGAGAAGAAAGACAACCGGGATCAGGATCACCGGCAGCGACAGAGCCCAGCGAGACAAGCTCGGATGCAGTGGATGGCTGCACCCGGCTCGTCTCCCCGAGAGACAGGCAAAAATGCTCCAGAATAGACAGGAGAAAGAAAAAATAGAGCACTTGCCTGATCTCGAGTTCTGCCGCTGTCCAGGACTTCAGCGATCCGGGTTCAGCAGGTAAAAGGTCCTCCTCTGGTTCCCACTCGGCTACAGCGGGCTCCGCAACCGGCATGATGGTGTCCACAGTCCAGGGATTCCCTGATGCTGACGTCCACGCTGAGGGCCCGCACGGCGTGGTGGCAGGGGATCCGTAACCTGCCGGGTCGGACTGTCCCTCCATGGAGACCCGGGGACGCTTGCTTGTCGACGCGGGCTCCAAATTGCAGTCCTCCTTTCCCCCGTGGCTGCGGGGCCAGAACCAGGTACTCCAGGGCCGCAGGCTCCTTCCTCGTCCGACGATGTAGACCTGGCGCCGAAGAACACTCAGGGGAAGGAGACACAAAGGAAGCAGGTTCATAATTAATCACTGCAGCAGGTGGAGGGAGCTCAGGGGACTGTGAGCTCCGAACGCCACCCACAGGGATCAAACAAGGCAATTCACCCAGTGAAGGAAAAGAATGAAAATGCACTTGCCTGCTCCACTGAGGGCCGATGGAAGCTGCTGCAGTGAGCTTGGTTCTTCCCTTCCCCCGCTGGATGGTGACGGAGGGCCCCCCGGGAAGACGAGGAGGAGCCGTTCGAACAGTATCGATGATGGTCATCGCTGGAGCAGGACTCGTGGAGCTCACAACAGCTGGGGAGACCGTCGAGGAGGAGGGAGTAACAGCCGAGGCGATCCGGGAACGAGGAGCTGATGGAACAGCAGGGACAGATGACCCGGAGGCGGAGGCTGCTGGGTTTTCCTCCTGTCGTGATACAGGAGAAACAGCAGGCTGGGAGACAGGGTTCCTACGGCGACCCGGAACTGGATCCGGATGGGATTCTCGCTGAGGCTTAGCACGGGCCTTGTGACGATGTCTACCGGCAGAGGGCGAGGCGAAGGTTGGGTCAGGAAACTGCCGCTCCTGGGCTGGACGGATGACAGGAGTTGAATCCCGAGGCGAGGAGCGGGGATGCCTCACTGTCGGCCTCCTGCCAGGGTCTCCCTCCAGTCCGTGGATCTCCTCCCTCGTCGGGACGGCTGTATTCGGGGAAGGAGGTGAGAGTTCCTTAGCCGCCTTCTTGGCCGCTCTCTCAATCAGTTCTCGTTGTGCCACAATCCACGCCACTCTCTCCTTCCCTTCTGGAAAGGAGGTAAGGTGAAACTTTATTAATGTCCTCTGGGCGAGATCCAGGTGCTCGTATGCTACGTAGGTGGGCATAAGGAGACGGGCTTCTGCCAGGTAACCATCTATCTCCTCAAACCACTCGGGGCAATACCCACGCTCGAAAGCAGACATGCTAACGGAAAATACGAGCACCCAGAGAAGGGGAAAAACACAAGCACCGCAGCAAACTCACGGTGACCGGCGTCTCCTTCTGGCTGTGACCTACTGTCAACGATGGCTCTCACAAGCCATCAATGAGACGCCAAAAGCCAGCCGATGAGTTTGCGTAATTTATTAAGGAAAGACAAATGACAAAATAAAGAGCCACGAGGGAAAAAAACACAACTGATGCTAAGACTAAGACACAGGATGCAGAGTCTCAGGGAAAAACTTACTGTGAAGAATGATAGACAAGGGAATGTTTGACGAATGATCGACGAGGTCGCAGCCCGGAGTAAACCGAGCTGCTCCCCTAAATAGGGCTGACAGATTAATCAGCTGATGAGAACGTCATCAGCTGACTGGATTCCAGCCGTCCCTGCGGAGCTCGGCTCTGACAGCCGGAAGACCCGCTGAGACGCTGTCACAATAAAAGCCCGGAGGCCATATGGTGTACCTGAGAAGAGAACGGGGAACTACCGGACAACCTGAGCGCAGACAGAGTCAGCGCTCGGACCATGACAGGAAGGAACATTTTGGATTGGATTATCCAAAACACACCTCTGAATGATTAGATCAGCCTCTTTGCATCATGCGCTGGCGGAAAATTCATTTTTACACTGTTGTGATAAGGAAATGGACTTGGAAAAACCCATAAACACATTCTGCATCACTGACAACTGACTAAACGATCCCGTCGTTGTAATATGGCCCTTTATTTTAATTATTATCGTATTCAAGATTTCCACAACCCAAGCGTCCCAATTTTAGACAAAGCTGACTGGGTAAGCCCAACATCATTTTCTACATTATGTGATGAATTACCTTCTTGAAGGAGTTTTATAATCCATTCTTTTTTTTTCCAACTAACAGCTTTCTTGTTAGGGCCACATTCCAGGTGCAAGAGTTTGTTAAGGTTTGGCATTAATTTGCATATTTTGACTTGTGCATTTATTCCTTTTGAAATGTGTATTACAAGATGAATCCATGATTTTTCCTATAACTTGATCTAATATACATTATTTACTTTTTTTGTTTGTTTGTTTGTTTGTTTTTGTTACTTATTTGTACCCGTAGGTAGATTTTGGTTTGCAGTCTGGTGACAAGCCACCGGCTGCTGGTCGCTGCATGCGCGAGCGCCCTAAACCTACATGTTTTTGGTATGCGGGAGGAAACTGGAGAAATCCCGGAGTAAACCCGCGCAACACGGGGAGAACATGCAAACTCCACACAGCTCACTGTTGGTCGGGGGCTGGGATCGAACCCACGATCTCATGATCCCCGCGATCCCCCGGCCGAGGGTAAAACTGTGCTGCCACAGTGCTAAACCACTGCGCCACCGTGCAGCCCAATTTTACTGCAATTTATTTTAATTTTTAAAGGTATGTTTCACAAAGCCAAACTGCTCAGCTGTGAAACACTGTTGAACACTGTCCAACAGTAGCAATTCCATATATTTGCCAGGGGTTGCTGATATGTTTTTTAAATATTAAAAAAAAAACTTGGAAAGATATTTTAAACATTGCAGGGAATTTACAGAACAAACACAAGCATCCTCAGTAACCGGTTCGATGAATAGCTGCAGGTGAGGAGTTGGGTACTGCCACCTTCTCAGCAAGGTAACAAACACCGCTGCGCACTGCGTGAAATCAAATTAATTCAATTGCCCGTGGAATGATGGGAAAAGGCAGACTGATATATCCAAACAGTATGTGTTTGTTTGACTGAATTCTGAAAGCAATCAGCAGGTGCTTTTCTGTGTATTTCTGACAAAGTACCTATTCAAGGAATAATAGCAGCCAAAGGAATTCTGGACCTGATGTATTTAGCTGAATTACCAAACGCCACCGTAGTAAAGGGTATCATTAGAGTATAGGGGACTGAAATGGTTCACTTTACATAAAAGGCAAACCGCAAATGTGTTTTTTTTCTTCTTCTTCTTGCTAATTGAAATTCTGAAATCTCTCTTGGGACTGACCGAAAAACATCAATGGACTGTCAATGAGAGAACAGAACAAGCAAAAAATGGTTTGACTTGCACAATGTCACTGTATACTGTAACACTACTGGCTCAGTGACAGTTTCCTCGGCTATAACTACTACACTAGGTACAGTGAAAACCGAGAAAATGACCAGTTTTGGCAGCTAGGATTGGTTGAAATGTCCTCACATTTCAAAATGCCCAAAAATGTAATGACCGTTGGTCTGCAGAAAGTCAAGTTTTTGCAAATGTTGCTCTGCCAAATCACATTTTACACACTCAGATGCATGTGATCTCACACTGAGTCATCACGTCCAGCACACCGAGGGTGTGAAAGACACCAGATAGACTCGGCATGAAGGGATTTCACACGCAAACACACCAAAAATATGTGGGGGCTTCTCATAGTGGCATTGCTGGGGCTGCCAATGCTCTGAAGTCAGCCTGTTTGCCCTGACAGCTATGCACATCATCTGTTCACATTCTGGCTTCATGGGACCCGCATGTGCATCTGTGTGAATGTATCTTATGGAATTAGATAGTGATGACAAAAGATTTGAGAACAAAACAACTCCTGAGACCAACGGATTAAGGTGCAGAAGCATTGATTCTCTGGAGAAGAGCTGGATTTGAAAGTTGAATCTAGGATTATTGTGACCTTAATAAGGATACAAAATAATACTTTGGTCAATAACCTGTATCAATTGTTTCTTTTGTTTTCTATATTCACCCTTTAACGGCAGGGGAACACAAAAGTATGGTTTATAAAGAAAACAAGAGCACACTGAGGAAAAAACAATGTTCGCCACCTCTTGTTTTCTTTGAAGATCCCAATATCCTACTGAAAGAAAGCAGTTTTCAACTTTGCCATGTGCATCATCAGTATATACAGTATCAAACCCTGGTACCAAGTTCCAAAACATTTGGAACAAAAGTTTAGGAGGAGTTGATAAAATTGGGTCATTGAATGAACAGAAAATATAAATCATTACAAAGAATATCAAATTACCAAGCATTCATATAAACTATGCAAATTTACAAGAAAAAGCTAAATTTTTGAGAAAAAAAAAGAATTTTATGAGAAAAAAGTTGCAAACTTACAAAAAAAAGGCACACATTGATGAGGAAAGAAAATCCAATTTACAATAAAAAAAAGTAGCAAATTTATACAAAAAAAGTTGGACATTTATGAGAAATGTCGCAATTTAAAAAAATCTTTTTGTATTTATGTTTAACATTGGTGCTTGAAATGCATTTTATTCTGTTTTACATACAACAGTTTAGTTCCAACAATAGGGATTCAAGGACTTACTATATTCCCCGATAATCACGATCAGAGGTTTCACCGAGTATGTATCATTCCGCTTCAGCTGTGTTCTAATAACCATTAAATTATAGTTAATATTAGTGGCTTCTTATACTGTTGCACCCCAGTGAGGTGTTGTTTGAAAAGAGATGGTCCAAAAAATCCAGACCTCCATGACCTGGAAGTACTAGCCTTGTAAACATCTGGCTAGATATTTCATGTCTATTAAGATAAGATAAGCCATTACTGGTCCCACAATGGGGAAATTCCAACAAAATAGACAAGCTAGAGTTATACCTTTGTGGTCATAGATTCTGTTTCATCTGAAAATTCCAAGAAAAAAAGAGAGCGAAGTGTGTGGAAACTAACACAGAAATGTACAAAAGATAAATCGCTGTTAGCATCTAACTGCTATCCACGTAAGCTTGACCATTTACAGTAGAGGAACGGTTGACAAAATGGACAAGTTGAGGTTGTATTTATCATCCTGATCAGATTCGTAATCCCTATGTGGTGATAAAATAATAGTGGCTGCATAAAGAAATCCCTCAATGCAACTAACAAGCTAACTAGTCGCTGGTGTGAGTCACGTGACTTGCAAACCCTGCTCAATAGGTGGACGGTGTTATGTCCGTAAAACATGGCACAATAATGAGGCGAGTGGTGAACTGAACAGGACTTTATTATATAACTCACAGTATTCAGACAGACGCTCCCGCTAGGCAGAGAGGTGGTCAAAGAGTGTGCCTCTTCTGCATCAGCCTTGTATACCCCGGGTGGCGGGGGAATCAGAAAGGTGGAGCCACCACCCATATCATACAATAATACAACATATTAATATAATAAACAATATCACATCCCCCCCTTTCAAAAGTCCAAAACACATGCACTGTGGAGATGTGTGGAAAGACGAGGCTGAGTTTATTACTCAAAATCAGTTTTATTCACCACCACATTCTCCAACATCCAAAAACAGAAAGAAGAGAAAGGCATGCCCCCACAGCTGTCCTTTTATACCCCAGGACATCAAAGCAAACAGTCGCATTGTCTTTACATCCCCAATCACAATGCACCCCCCTTCAGGTCTTCTGTCTCCAGTCGCATTGTCTTTACATCCCAAATCACAATGCACCCCCCTTCAGGTCTTCTGTCTCCACCTGAAGTCCTGGTGGTCAGGAAATACTTCATGGCCGTCTCTCTGCATACAAAAGGCCAGACTTCGCATCCTCCTGCTACCCCAAGGAGGTTCAGACCTTTTGTTCCTCTGAGACGTGCAGTAAACAATAAGCATACAGTAACAAGCATGTGAAGCATATGGAAACCGCATATGTGCCCACAGCACACTAATTAGGCCCTCCCAAATATAGTGCCCAAATCACACTCTAACAATAAACAAGATAAGTAGGCCTATCCATGCACACGCAAACAACTAAAACTAGAGGGGGACAGGTGGACTACTGTCCCACCCCCACACAGCCAGATGGATTATTCTGTCGTCTGTGTTATACCACAGTCCACAAAAGAAAGAAAAAGAAAGATTGCCGTGTTCCTACTGTAAACATAAAAAATAATCCCACAAACATATATACACACAGATTATACCCTTGAACTTGAATTCAATACACCACTTACTTACCATATATGTCAACATAAACACCAACCCCACAACCTGGGCAGCCCACACCACAGCCCCATATGCTAAACACGTCAAACAATCACTCAGCACCATGGACAGTTCACAGAGCAATTTTGTGTATTAACCACATTGACATACCGCCTACGTAACCAGAACAATGCACACATTATCCATCCACCCATCTTCTTCCGCTTAATCCTTTTCGGGTCATGGGGGGGTTGGAGCCTATCCCAGCATCTTTGGGTGAGAGGCAGGGTATGCCCTGGACAGATCGCCAGTCCATCGCAGGGCCAACACAGAGAGACAGACAACCATTCACTCTCACAGTCATACCTAAGAACAATTTAGAATCCCCAGTTGATGCCAATTAACCTAACTTGCATGTTTTTGGCATGTGGAAGGAAACCAGAGAAATCCCGGAGTAAACCCACGCAGACACGGGGAGAACATGCAAACGCCACACAGATCACTGTTGGTCAGGGGCTGGGATTGAACCCAGGATCCCCCAGCCAAGGGTGAGTTGCTGTGCTGCCGCAGTGCTAACCTCTTTGCCACGGCGCATTAATATTTAGCAATTCACAGAGTAAAACAAACCCCCAAACATGCTAACACAAACACTATTTCTTTTCCACATGTGCAATTAATAATAACACATCGTAAATGCATTGCCCCCTTTAATTCATCAGTCACACTCCATGGAGAGCCCACCCCACCAGAGACCCGTCAGGCGGGTCCCGAACAGAGTGTTGGTTCTTCTTGGCGCCCAGGGATAACCCACGCCAGTAGTGAAGCACCTCACCTTCCTCATAAACACACCACAGCTCGTTGGGGTGTCTCTCTGTACCATCTGTACTACCATCTACCATCTGACATTTATTAAAGGCGGCTGTTATTAATTTCTTACCTTGAGTGTTGTCATTTCTGCTTTCACCCCAGGGTGAGATTATATACTGCAGCAGTGAGAAAGTATTCTTTACATCTGGCCATCTGGAGCCGAGGAGAGAAGGATTTAAAAGGAGGACGAACCAACCGAGGCAGCGATTGGGAGCTCAGGCGCGGCGTTGGTGAGAGACGGGGGCCACCTGGATCCAGCAGGATAGTGGCCTGAACCGGTGCCCAATTGCGAGGCCCAGCCGAGGAACTACCAGACTGACGGCGATCGGTGACGGGGCCTAGAGGGGGCCTAGAGGAGAAGCCACCCAGCCGGACGACAGCGAGCGACGGTGATCGGCCACCGATCGGCGGAGGTGATCGGTGGATTAGAGCTGCGCCGGTGGAGTGCGACATAACTGACGGGGACGGGGCCCAGCGGAGGAGCCGCCTAGCCAGACGGCGACGAGTGGCTGTGATCGGTGGATTCCGGCTGCGCCGGTGGTGCACGACATAACTGGCCAGGTAGACGGAGGCAGGCGCCGGCGATAGACGGCGGTGATCTGCGGAGCTGAGCAGCGTCACTCGGCGGAGAAGCTGCGCAGGAGCGGTGGGTCCAGTAGCGACCGAGCTAGTTGAGGCCTAGCCGGATTCTCTGCTTATTTCTATCCACAGGTCAGTAAAATGCCACCCAAAAAAGAGGAAATGGAAGAAATTAAAAAAACTCTGAACTTTGTGTTAGAAGAACTGGCCAAAGTGACTAGCCAGCAGGACAAAATATTAGACCTAATACAGGAGGTACAAGCCCTACATTCAATAATAAAAGAAAAAGACAAAAAAATTATGGACCTGGAGCAACACGGGCGTCTTTTGGAGCAACGCGTCGAGGATCTTGAACAAGGTTCTCGCATTGATGACATAGTTATAAGTGGACTACACATCAGATATCAGTCGTACACCCATGCCGCTACAGGACTGAGTGGTGAACATGCTTCCATAAGTGAATCAATGTCCTTAGAAAACCAAGTGCTTCAGTTCCTTAATGATAAAGACATTAAGGTAGAAGCCAATGCGATCTCAGCCTGTTATGCTTTACCGAAGAAAGATAACAAAACAAAGAAATCAATTGTGATGCGCTTTGTGAACAGGAGGGTGAAAAATGACATACTGAGGCAGGCCAAAAAACTAAAGGAAACTCAAGTTTACCTAAATGAACACCTGACAAAAAAAAACGCTGAATTAGCACGGCAGGCACGGATGCTAAAGAAACATAATAAGATACAGACAACCTGGACAAGAAATTGTAGAATTTGGATTAAACTAAATGGAACACCTGAGCAAGCAAAAAGTATAATGATCAGAGATGCTACTGACTTAGATAAATACAGATGAACACTGACTATGAAACACAGAGTGAGGAAACTCAAACTCTAAAAATATGCCACTATGCTGAACATAAACCACAAGAGATGGAGAATGATATTGATCCTGATAACCACTTTTTCAATAATATTCATAACCACTGTGAATATTACACTGAAAAGCAATTCAAAAGTCAAGTGCAATTAGATGGTAAACTGTCAATAATACACTTCAATAGCAGAAGTCTTAACAAAAACTTCTCACAGATTCAGGACTATTTAAAACAGCTAAACAGAAAATTCACAGCTATAGCAGTCTCTGAAACCTAGCTTAATGCAGACCAGGCTCCCCTGATGGCAATAGAGGGATATCAGATGTTTAACATTAACAGATCTCAAAAAAAGGGTGGTGGTGTTGCACTGTATATTGATGACCTATATAGATGTAAGCTTGTAAATGAAATGTCCTCAGCACTACCAGGGATTCTGGAATGTGTTACTGTTGAGATTGACCTAGACAAAACAAAAAATCTAATCATAAGCTGCATATACAGAACGCCGGGAACTTGCATTGAGACATTCAGAGATAAATTAGTCGAGCTGTACAATAATATTACTAGTAAGAAAATGGTAGCAATTTGTGGAGATTTCAATATTGATCTACTTAATCCACATCAACAAAATGTAGTCACAGAGTTCATGAACTCTATGTACAGCATGAGTCTATATCCCACAATAACATATCCCAGTAGAATCACAGCTCACTCTGCTACACTTATTGACAACCTGTTTGTCAATGTTCTCGACAAGAAAATAGAAAGTGGATTATTGATAAATGATATAAGCGACCACTTGCCAATCTTTGCACTTATCCATGGCCACACGGGGCCCAACCCAGAAAAAATCTCAAAATCGTTCAGACACAAATCACCAAACGCAATCAGTTCTTTTAAAGAGGACTTGCTGAAGCAAGACTGGACAGAAGTCTATGTATCAGATGTAAATGAAGCCTATGACACATTTATAAACATTGTAACCACTCTTTATGAAAAAAACTGCCCATTAGTTAAAAAAAAGCTTAAACACAAATTTACTGACAAACCATGGCTAACCAAAGGACTACAAAAGGCGTGTAAAAAGAAAAATGTATTATATAAAGCTTTCATAAAGAAAAGGACAAAAGAAGCAGAGCAGCGGTATAAAACATACAAAAATAAGTTAACATATATAATAAGATGTAGTAAAAGAGACTATTACAGTAAAGAACTGGAAAAAAACAAAGACAATATTAAAAATACATGGACAATAATCAACAGTATCCTTGGAAATAAAAGCAGAAATACCAGCTACCCAACTAACATTCCAAAAAATAATAAATCGACTCCGAATGTGAATATAGCTTCACCTGCAGATGAATTTAATAATTTTTTTGTTAACATTGGACCTAAACTGGCCCGAGAAATACCCACTACGGTGCCAACAGGTGATTCAATATGCAATAACACTGCTGTAAAAGACACCATCTTCATAAAGAACACAGACGAAAGAGAGGTCATTGAAATTGTTAAATCGTTCAAAAGTAAAACATCTACTGACTGCGATGGTATTGATATGCTACTAGTCAAAACTGTTATCGTATGCATAGTGAAACCACTGACGTATATCTGTAACCTGTCTCTCCAATCAGGTATATTTCCCAATGCAATGAAAATAGCTAAAGTAATTCCGATTTACAAGACAGGCGACAGAGGGGAACTCTCCAACTACAGACCAATTTCACTGTTACCGCAATTTTCCAAGATACTTGAAAAAATATTCTATGAGAGAATTGACAACTTCATACTGAAGAATGATTTATTGTGTGAGCAGCAATATGGGTTCAGACACAAAAGGACAACAGCATATGCCTTAATGGAATTCACAGAAAAAATATCAACAGCCATTGAAAATAAAGAGTATTCAGTTGGAGTATTCCTGGATCTTAAAAAAGCATTTGATACAGTAGATCACAATCTATTATTAAAGAAACTACAAAATTGTGGTATTAGAGGGGTAGCACTGTCCTGGTTAAGAAGTTACTTAAAGAATAGATATCAGTTTGTATGTGTTAACAACAAAAACTCAGAGCTACTGAAGGTCACCTGTGGAGTCCCACAGGGTTCAGTTTTGGGACCATTATTATTCAATATGTATATAAATGATATATGTAAAGTTTCAGAAAAAATGGACTTAATATTGTTTGCTGATGACACTAACCTGCTATGCAGTGGAAACAATTTGGAACAACTTCTGGATACACTCGGAAAGGAATTAGGAAAGCTGAAACTGTGGTTTGATTCAAACAAATTAACGCTCAATTTAAGCAAGACAAAATTTATAGTCTTTAACAACCATCACAACTACCCAGTACCCAAACTCTGTGTAAATGGTGCAGAGATTGAAAGGGTATCCGAAACTAAATTCCTTGGAATAATAATTGATAACAAACTGTGTTGGAAGCCACATATTAATTATATAAAAGGTAAAGTATCCAAATCAATTGCAATATTACACAGAGTGAAAAATTTGCTGAATCAACCCACACTATACACCTTGTATCATTCATTAATACTCCCATACATGACATATTGTAATGAAGTATGGGGAAATACATATAAAACAAACATATATCCACTCTTTATGCTTCAAAAGAGAGCTATTAGAATAATCAACAAAGCAGCTTACAGGGAACCAACAAACCCACTTTTTCTTAAACAAAAAACTCTCAAGTTGAAAGATCTGATCGACTTTAAAACCGCAATAATAATGTTCAAAGTGAAGAATCTATCACTGCCCGCAAATATCCAAAAGTTGTTCCAAACAAGGGAGAAACGATATCACTTCAGAGGAACATGTATATTTCAAAAGCCTACAGTGAGAACAACCACCAAGCAACACTGTATTTCAGTGCAAGGAGTCAGATTATGGAACGATTTTGGACCTGAATTAAAATCATGTACAAAGCTTGGACAATTTAAACAAAAACTAAAGGAAGAAATACTCCAAACATATTTACAAAACGACATGTAAACTCACATAAGGATTGACATTTCCAGCCTGTGTTGTGTTATAGCTTAGTTTTTCTTTTTTCTCTGTGACACTATGTCTTAGATTTGTTTTTGAATAGTAACCGCTTAACTTAGACTAGCTCAGTTTTCTTTTTCTCTCAGTCATATTTTGTCTTAGCCTTGTTTTAAATTGTAATCGCTCTTGTCTTGTTTTCTCTTTTTTCTCCTTTGAATTCTTGGATGGAATATGGGTGGGCAATATAAGCTGCGGCTTCAGCCATCACCCATTTTGGATAACTCACGTGGAATTGTATAGTAGAAGGAGTCTTTGTCTAATTTGACCTTGTTGTTATATTATACAGTTTCTTTTAACCTGTAATGTACTATCCGAAATAAACAAATTCATTCATTCATTCATTCATTCTGTCAGCTGCAGGTAACCGTCCTCCTGAACAGCCACCACCTGTAGCCACCCCTGGTCCTCTTGTCTCCTCCGCTTCCTGTGGGCTCCTCTCAATCAGTCCTCCACTCTGGGTCAAACAAAATCAGCGACCCCCAGAGGAGCCCTGCTCGGCTTCCAGTGTTCCTGTGTGGCCCGTCGTTTAACCGTGCCAGCCGGCCCTGCCCCGCTTGCTCTCATTTTAGACGCCGGCGAAGCCATTGTGACCCCCTGCTTCTCAGTACCTCCCAGCCAAACTCCGGAAGCAGAATGAGTCAGCCACTCAGCTCCATCCGCCGTCACGGGTGTCCCACGGTGTCACCCAGTTCCCTCAGCTAGGGTAACTTGGGCTCTGGCGCAGGAAGTCTCCCGCGACGGCCCTGGATGGGGTTGGTCCTGTTCACTTTCCAGATTACTAGGCCAAGGTTCGTCCCATATTGCATCAGCCACCACTGCTGGGATTGATCGGTCCCATAAACCACAGCCCGACTACTTCTTACCCATGCCGCTGCTGATGGAAAACCCCAGCCCATAGAAGAGATCGCAGCCCATCACATTTTTGCCCATGCCAGTCACCAAAAACTTCAGGCTAGCAACCACCGATGATTTATAATGGGCTGTCAGCTCCACCAAACCCACAATGGGCAGCTTCCATCCTCCATAGCCGCATACAGGTTTCAAATGACCTCTCAACTGATAATATGGGAAGAAACTCCTCATGGTCGGCCAACTCAACACCGACCACACTGCACCCATGTCTACCAATAATGGAACCTCCACACCGTCCAGTTACACCGCACAATACATATGGCCATTGGTGTCCAGGGAAACGGTGTGGATAACCGTGGGAGTTGGAGCAGGGGTGTCCGCTTTGTGTTGCCGTTCCCCTGACTCGAACTTCTTACAGGCCTTGGCAAAGTGATGCAGAAGTCCACAGTCTACCTCTTGCCGGACACTTCTAGCCTTGTATCGGTGCTCAGTGGACCCACAACTCGAACATTTGGGTGATCCCAGGGCGGACCTCATCTTTACAGCTGCAGCGCATTCCTCTTGCTCGCTGTCTTCGCTGTCCGGATCCACAGCCTGCGTTGTCGATTGTGAGCCATGGCGGCGTAGCATAGCTCTCTCACCGAGGTCAGGTGATAACTTGTCTGCTGCTTCACACTGCTGGGCTATCTCCACAGACATGGCTAAAGTTAATTCGCTGGAGTGTGTAAGCAATCTCGAACGAGCTGACGAACACAGCGTGTGTTCCGCCAGCTGGTTGCGGACCATTTCTTCCTCCAACTCCCCAAACTGGCAGTCCCCAGCCAGCTGCCATAGGTCTGCAATGTAGTGCTGCACCAACTCGCCGGCCCGTTGGAGGCGATGCTGAAACTGGACCCTCCTGATGATGACGTTGGTAAGCGCACGAAAATATCGCGCCATTCGCTCAACCATGTCATCAAAGCTATCGCTAGCTCCCAAAGTCAAAAGGATACGTTGTCCTTCCATACCAAAATTATGGACCAAAATTGCCCTTGCTCATACCTTCTTCAGTTCACCAATGTTTAGTGCCACCAGATAGTTCTGAAACACAGCGAACCACCTTATCCAAGGCACCAGAGGCTCACCCGGAGTCTCCAAAAACGGCCGAAAAGATGACACACCCGCATCCATACTTTATCCTCGTCACCAAATGTTATGTCCGTAAAACGTGGCACAATAATGAGGCGAGTGGTGAACTGAAAAGGACTTTATTACATGACTCACAGTATTCAGACAGACACTCCCGCTAGGCAGAGAGGTGGTCAAAGAGACTGTGCCTCTTCCGCATCAGCCTTTTATACTCCGGGGTGGCGGCGGAACTGGAAAGGTGGAGCCACCGCCTGTATCATAAAATAATACAACATATTAATATAATAAACAACATCACAGACAGTACGTACACATTGTAAACCTGTAAAATATTTTATTTGGTTGCATGTGTGTGAAGTGATAATAGGCCTATTTTTTCTGCATTATGCCCATTGAGGTGCTTAGCAACAGTTAACTGAATACATTCACAAGACTATTTTTCTCAACAGGGCAAAATAACTGATTAAACAAACAAAAATCATCATATTTTGTCCCGTATTGCTGTCATTTAATAAAGTGTGCTTGTGGAACTGTTGTATAAAAGCAGTATTACATACACTCAAGGTTGTGCAGTATCATGAATACATCACTGCGGTGATGCTTCTACGACTGACTCATCGCAGCGATGTATTCATTGATACCACACTCCCTCTCTCGTGTAATATTGCTTAAATGTAATATAATATTAAAAGATTCATAATGATAGTGGGAGGACAATTCTCTCTATTTTCTGGGTTGGGAGGACATGTTCCCCTGGCCCCCTTCTTGATTTATGCCTATGGTCTGAATTTCGAGTTCTGATCATTTTCAGTTATCACACAGCTCGACTTTACTAGGTCTTAACAAGTACATAAAAATAAAATGGAAAAAGGTTAGCTATACTTTTCAGTTTATAATATGCAGTAAATATAAGAAATAATATAAGATAAACCTTTATTAGTCCCACAACGGGGAAATTACTATTGTACCTTTCTACAGTGTGACATGAAAGTTTATGATGAATTCCAAGAAAAAAAAGTTGAAGGGAAAATACTTTTTCAGTATAATAATTTCTGAAATAAAATGGTAGGCTGCTAAGATAAAATTTTCTGTTAGCCAAAAAAAACAAACTTGGTTACTTTTGGTAACCTTTAGTTACTTTAGATACTTTGGTACCACTCCAAACCGGTCGATTGGGAAATTTTACCTTGAATGCAGTCCTACATTGTGATAATAATGGATTACCATGTATACCTACACAGTCAAAGTATTCAGAAACCCTGAAACTCTTTTTCATTTTATACAAGAATGAAGCACCTGTAAAAGATGGCTATAAAAATAAGGTCTGACTGAGTCAGTGCCAGCTGCCAAACGAGGTCTCTACCAGGAACAAACTGAAACACGGCCTCACCTTCGGCCCACAGAACACAAAACCACCTGGGTCAAAGAAACCCTGAAACATGGCCGCAGCTCGACAGGAGAGATAATCATCAACAGAGGAAGATGAGATCAGCTGCTGATCCAAATGCTGGCTATAAATACCTCACAATCTTTAGTATTCTGCATCGCAGTGAAGCAAAAGCGTCCACGATCAATAATTTATGCAAGCGAGACAAAGTTGTCAGATCCCACAATGCCCCCCCACATACACACACACACAGAGCCTGTTTACAGAGCCATTTCAGAGCAAGATCCTTTTGATTAATCAGCACTTGACTGCCATGCCAGAGAAAAGAAAAAATTTGTTTTACATGGACAATAACAGTGAAATTGAGAAAACAAAAACATGTTTTCATATACGCATGTATTTTTTCAAAGAGCAAGAGAGAAAGAGGAGGGGAGACAGAAAAAAAGGCAGCGTTTATGAATTTCACAGCAGCAGGTTGCCAATAGCAGTGGCATGACTTCACACAGCGTTTTCTGTTTCATTTCTTTCTGCAGAAACCTGGACGGCCATCAGATGAATATCTACTGAGCAGCCAGGGCACTAATGATTGCTGCTTTACATCGCTATTAGGGTAGAATTGCGTGTGCATGAAATAGCAGGTTGTACATTTACTGTCAGCTTGAAGTTGGAGAAATTAAAGCTTTTGGCCATAAGCTAAAAGCACATGTAGAATATTAAGGTCTTTGATATGGCAACTTTGTTAGCAAACAATTACTTTGTGGCGTAACATTAGGTAGCTCACATATTCCTTGGCAGAGACCCAAACATTAAAGAACTTTGAACTCGCGGTGTGTATTGACATCACACCTCAAATGGACAATGAGTCTGGACCACCTGCGAACTGGGGAAGAAGTGAGAAGATCTGGAGAGTGAACCTGAAAGGACTGTCTGACCTCCTGGGGTCAGACAGAGGAGCCGAGAGGACAATGGAGGGATTAAATGTGGATGTGATTCTGTGTTTGATGTGGAAGTATAAATGTATGTGGTTTACCGCAGCTCACTCTCTTATTCCCTGATTGAGAGAAGGAGCTGTGGGACGTGAGATGGAATTAAACCAATACTGAGAAATCATCCAGTGTCATCATTTCACGATTCCTACAACTTAGTCATTAATCACCAAGTCACATCATAGACTATACATAAAAGACAGGAAGTAGCAAACGTCTGTTTATCTGGATTTGGAAGGATTTAGTTTGGTTTTTGTTGTTTTTTAAAAGTCACAGTGACTATTTAGAAAAAGTCAAGTCATCAGCAAACACTTCGCTGTAAAAGTGTTATCGAACGGACATAAAGGGGTGATTCCAGTTGCTACAAAAACAGGCTTTGTAGAATTTATCTATAAATGCAAGAAATCTGTGTGTGTGTGTGTGTGTGTGTGTGTGTGTGTGTGTGTGTGTGTTCCTCAGATATCTCCCAAACCGTTCATCAAACTGGCCTCAGATTTTATAAGTGCTTTGCTGAGGTTACGAGGATGTGTATCCCCGACTATGGAGTTGCTCAGTCAAAATATGTAATTTTTATCAATAAAAGTTTAGCCACCACTGTGTTTCTTCATGCTCTGGCTTCTAGACCACAGTGCTCCATGAACAAAAAAGGGAAGTGAAAAGCGACAAATTTGACCAGAAAAACAGAATACTGAAGATTTAATGCTTAAAAATGATTGAATTCTGCATACAAGAAGGGGATGAGCAGACTTTACTATCTGAGGAAGCTGAGCAACTTCAATGTGTGCAGTGAGATGCTGGAGCTTTTCTACCAGACCATCTTCATTGCTAGTTTGCTGGAGTAGCAGGATCAGAGACAGTGACACCAAAAGACTTGACAAGAACTTCATCCACCAGGCTGTCATGAAGCTCACCTCTTTCCCTGCTCTACCCTCCACACAGAAGAATCCTGGACTCTGACCCCTCCCCCCACCCAAACAAGTGAACTCTGCAAACCCCAGGTACTATTCACTCCCACACATGCACGCACACTGATCTCAGGGCTGCACCAGTCACTTTATGCAGCAATGGACTGCTCTCTTTTCATTACATTCCACTTTAACCCTCTATGTGCCCTGATATGTGTGTTAAGTCACTACATGCTGTCTTAATTTTTATCGTATTTAGTTATTTTGCACACCCTTAGTATTTTTAATTCAATTCAACTTTATTTATATAGCGCCATTTCACAACAACAGTCATCTCATAGCACTTTCAACTGTAGGGGAAACCCCCACAGTTGCAGAAAAACCCCAGCAATCAGGCGATCCCCTGTAAACAAGCGCTTGGCGACGGTGGAGGAAAAACTCCCTTTTAACAGGAAGAAACCTCCAGCAGAACCAGGCTCAGGGAGGGGCAGTCATCTGCTGCAACTGACTGGGGGGTGAGGGGATAGAGAAGATGAAAAGAACAGACATGTAGAGAGCAAACAGCACAATGGGGACTCAATCTATGGGAGAGAACAGATGTTAATGACCAGCAAAAAAAAATATTTCATTGAGCGTGAAGAAAGGAGTGAAGCCCAGTGCATTATTGGAGGTCCCCCGGCTGTCTAAACCTATTAGCAGCATAACTAAGGGAGGGTTCAGAGACACATGATCCCTCCCTAATTGTAGGCTATATCAAAAAGGAAGGTTTTAACCCTATTCTTAAAAACAGAGATCGAGTCTGACTCCCGAATCCAGATTGGCAGCTGGTTCCACAGGAGAGGAGCTTGATACCTGAAGGCTCTGCCTCCCATTGTACTTTTGGAGATTCTAGGTATTACAAGTAATCCAGCATTTTGGGAGTGTAGTGCTCTGTTAGGATAACACGGTAGTATCAGATCTTTTAAATAAAAAGGGGCCTGGTTGCTTAGAGCTTTGTAAGTAAGAAGAAGGATTTTAAACTTAATTCTAAACTCTATGGGAAGCCAGTGAAGGGAGGCCAGAACTGGAGAGATACAGTATGATCTCTCTTTCTAGTACCTGTTAAAACTCTTGCTGCAGCACTTTGGATCAACTGAAAACTTTTTAAAGATGTTTTGGGACAACCTGATAATAAAGAGTTACAATAATCTAATCAAGAACTAACAAAAGCGTGGATCAGTTTCTCAGCATCACTCTGAGACAAGATGCTCCTAATCTTGGCAATATTACGCAAATGATAGAAGGCAGTCTAAGAAACGAATTTAATATGTGAACTGAAAGACAGATCTTGATCAAAAATAACTCCAAGGTTCCTCACAGAGCTATTAAGAGAAAGAGTAACCACATCTAAACTAAAAGTTTGATTTGGAAAGGTATTTCTAAGGTTTTTTGGACTAACAAGAATGACTTCAGTCTTATCTGAATTTATTAGCAGGAAATTGCAAGTCATCCAAGCTTTGATTTCCTTAAGACAGGTTTCTAACTTGGCTAATTGATCACTATCATCTGGCTTCATTGACAGGTATAATTGTGTGTCATCTGCATAACAATGAAAATGTATACAGTGCTTTCTAATAATGTTGCCTAAGGGAAGCATATATAAACTAAAAAGAGTAGGGCCTAGCACAGATCCCTGTGGAACTGTGGAGCATGGCATTGGGGTGGAAGATGCGGTGATCTTCCTCCTTCACCGTTCTCTGTTCCACCTGGAGAAGCCCGGGAATGCGGTGAGGATCATGTTCTTTGACTTCTCCAGTGCTTTCAACACCATCCAACCGATGATCCTGAAGGACAAACTGCTGTGCGCAGGGGTGGACCAGCACCTGTCATCACGGATCCTGGACTACCTCACAAACCGGACACAGTTTGTGAGAACCTGGGACTGTGTGTCCAACACGATCATCGGTAGCACGGGGGCCCCCCAGGGAACGGTTTTGGCTCCCTTCCTGTTCACTCTTTATACTGCAGACTTCTCACACAACACAACACACTGCCATCTACAGAAGTTCTCTGATGACTCTGCGATCGTTGGCCTGAGATGAAGCTGAGTACAGAGGACTTATCCAGGACTTTGTGGACTGGTGCCATCGGAACTGCCTCCAGATAAACGCGAGGAAAACTAAGGAGCTGGTGGTGGACTGCCGCAGGCAAGGACAACCCCTCACAGCACCAGTAAATATACAGGAAACAGACATCGAGATGGTGACATCCTACAAGTACCTGGGTGTTCATCTGAACAATAAACTAGACTGGTCACACAATACTGACGCACTCTACAAGAAGGGACAGCGCAGGCTGTTCCTACTGAGGAGACTCAGGTCTTTTGGTGTACAAGGGGCGCTGCTGAAGACATTCTACGACACAGTGGTGGCATCAGCCATCACTTTTGGAGTGGTCTGCTGGGGCAGTGGCGTTACAGCAGCCGATAGGAAGAGACTGAACAAACTGATCAAGAAAGCTAGCTCTGTCCTGGGGAAGCGCCTTGACCCAGTGGAGGAGATGGGAGAAAGAAGGATGGTGGCTAAACTGTCATCCCTGCTGGAGTCCGAGTTCCACCCTATGCAGGACACACTGAATGTACTAAGGAGCTCATTTAGCAGCAGACTACATCATCCTAGGTGCACAACCGAGAGGTTTCGCAGGTCCTTCCTACCTACGGCTGTCAGACTGTACAACCTAAGCAGGGCTGTTCGCAGAGATAGCAAAAAGATGTGACAACCTAATAGTATTGAATGCAAAAGACGCAATAGACTTACACAATGGTCCCCTCCGGTATACAACTAGGAAAAGACCGGTAGCTACGGAGGGTGACAATATGTATGGGTACATAATCATACCATGTAGGATAACTAAGTAGACGGTTATGCTGTTTCATTCCATCTAGCTACAATGCTCCGCACTGTGTGTTTATATATTTATATATTTATTCCATCTAGCTACAATGCTCCACACTGTGTGTTTATATATTTACATATTTATTCCATCAAGCTACAATGCTCCGCACTGTGTTTATATATTTACATATCTATTCCATCTAGCTACAATGCTCCGCACTGTGTGTGTTTATATATTTACATATTCATTCCATCTAGCTACAATGCTCCGCACTGTGCTCCGCACTGTGTGTTTATATATTTACATATTTATTCCATCTAGCTACAATGCTCCGCACTGTGTGTTTATATATTCACATATTTATTCCATCTAGCTTCAACGCTCCACACTGTATGTGTGTTTATATATTCACATATTTATTCCATCTAGCTACAATGTTCCGCACTGTGTGTTTATATATTCATATATTTATTCCATCTAGCTACAATGCTCCACACTGTCTGTTTATATATCTACCTCCGCCAGGCCGCAGGCCGGAGGAGGTAATGTTTTTGCCAGCGTCTGTCTGTTTGTCTGTTTGTCTGTCTGTTGGTTAGCAAGATAACTCAAAAAGTTTTGGACGGATTTCGATGAAACTTTCAGGCGTTGTTGGAAATGGTACAGGGAAGAACTGATTAAATTTTGGGGATGATCCGGATCACCGTCTGGATACAGGAATTTTTTTAAAGGATTCTTTAACATTGTGAGATACGGCCATTTTCAACATGTCTGCAGGCGCATTGGAGGGCGCTGCTCGTCGTGTCTGACGAACACGAACTCCGCCTTCTTCAAAGTTTTAGGCACAAAAGCACACGGAAAACAGTGGTCGGCCAGGCCCGGCAGCGTGCCTGTGTTTGCGCTACGCTGCAAAAGCTGAGACGGGCAGCTGTCCGGCGCAGGATTATTTGGCAGAAATTCCCCGGCCAGCCATAGGGGCTGCGCAAAAACAAGCTCTCTGCCGGGGAAGCTTCCAAATCCTCTTTTGCCGCGGAGCGCAACCCCAATATAAAACCCACGGCAACCTGTCTACCCAATTTGCATCCGTCAGTGAACCCCTGAGTGCTGCTTTCAGTGATCTATGAAAACGCTTGCATAAACCATTGGCCTGTGGGTTGTACGCGGTTGTGCGATGAATTGCAACGCCCGCAGACTGGGAGTTTGCAGATGGAGGAGATGGACACAACACCAACATTTCAGTTTATTACCTCCGCCAAGGAGGTAATGCTTTTACTACTGAACCACAAATCCTATCATTGTCAATCCAATTGCTAGTCATATGTTTTCATGGTCAAGGAATCTGAAAACGTACACACAAACACTGTATGGGGGGGAACTGTGGTGCTTGGCGGAGGTCTGCGCTCTCCGAGTGCTTTTCTTTTTTTTCCACAATATCTTTATTGAACCTTTTTTTTTTTTAACAAACATGATACAAACAAACACTAACACTAAAGTACTACAAAAAAAAAAAAAATGCCCTAAAAACACCAACAACCACCAACAAAATCAAGTCTTCAACAATGCTCCTCTGTTTAGTCTAGACAATCCAATACATTAGTATACATATTATGTTCACCAGTTTGGAATTTACAAGGTCCACACACATCATTCACCTTCTTCTTCAAGAGTTATGTTTAAATTTTTTACATAATCAATAAAAGGTCTCCATATATTCTCAAACACAATTTCCTTTGATTTCAGTATATATGTTATTCTTTCTAATGGAAGGTTTGTTAACATCTGTCTTAACCACTGAGTCACATCTGGTCTATGAGTCTTTTTCCATAATAGTGCAATACATTTTTTGGCATTAAGCAAACTGAGGTCTATGAATGTTCTTTCACTTTTATTGAAATTATGCTTTTCTGGGTACAGACCCAACAAAAACAGTTTAGGATTCAATATGATTTGTTTTGAGATTATTTTTTCAATTGTTACCCTCACCTCCTCCCAAAACATTCTTATTAATCTACATTCCCATAAACAATGAAATAGGGTTCCTTTACTTTCCATGCATTTTGTGCATGTATCTGGTATATTTTTGTTATATCTATTTAACTCCTCCGGTGTAACATACATCCGCATTAACCATTTGAAATGTATCAATTTAAGGCGTGCATTTATTGATTTGGTTTGAGCTTCTGTACAAGCCAATTCCCATTGTTCCTCTGAAATTTCAATTTGCAGATCTTCTTTCCAGTAGTTTAATCTTTTCAGTGAATTTTCACTTGAAGATAGTGTCAATGAGTTATAAAACTCTGAAATAATACCCTTTCTTTTACTATCTTTCATCATCATTTTTTCCAAGGATGAATAAATAGGTTGAGTGAGAGCTTTATTTTGATTTGATCGAATAAAGTTTCTAAGTTGAAGATATTTAAAAAAATGTGTTCTATTGAGATTAAATTTGATCCTCAGCTCTTCAAAAGACATTATGTTGTCTGCACATGGCAAATATAAATCCTGAATCTTTTGTATCCCTTTTAAATTCCATACTTTAAATACAGCGTCCGCACTCCCTGGTTTAAAATATTGATTACCCCATATTGGACTAAATTGTGACAATAACTGTGGTTCTTTTAAATAGTTTTTAGCTTCACACCATATTTTGATCATATGCTTTACAAATGGATTTTTAACTTGTTTTTGTAATTTTTTTGCCGAATCTGAGTATATGAATATGGGAAGAGGTAAAGGTAAATTGTATGATTCCATTTCAGTCCAGTGAGGGAGATCATTTGATGAAAAATAATATGTCATAGACCTCAGTTGTGCCGACCAATAATACAACATAAAATTTGGACATTTCAGACCTCCACGATCAAATGGTAAATATAATAAAGACAAACGTAATCTAGCCCTCCTGTTGTTCCATATAAATTCCACTAACTTTTTTTTTATTCTTGAGAATAGATCTAAAGGTGGTGATAAGGGAATGTATTGAAATAAATAAAGTATTTTAGGTAAAATATTACTTTTAAGTATATTGATTCTCCCGATCATCGACATTGGTAGTGACATCCATCTCTGAGTTAACTCATTGATATCTGACATTAAGGCTTCATAGTTGACACTGGCGACTGATTCTAGCTTAGGCATAATTTGGATTCCTAAATATTTAAACTGATTTACAACATTGAATTGATTTACCTCAGGGGCTGGGTAATTTCTCTGGGTCTCATTTAGCATTAATATTGAAGATTTAGTTTTATTTATTTTATATCCTGATATTTCCCCAAAATTCTTTATTAAATTCAACAAGGTTGGAATTGATTTTTTTAGATTCGACATAAACAAAATTATATCATCGGCGTACAGGGAGATTTTATGTTCTGTTGGTCCAACTTTAATTCCATATATTTGTGAATGTAAACGTATCGCTATCGCTAAAGGTTCAATTGCCATAGTAAACAGTAAAGGTGAAAGTGGACAGCCTTGTCGACATCCTCTATTGATTTTTATTGGTTTTGAAATATTGTTATTTGTTAGGATTTCTGCTGTAGCATTATTGTATATTATTTGAACCAATTTTATGAAATTATTTCCAAGTCCAAACCTTTGTAGGACTTCAAAAAGAAAGGGCCATTCAACTCTATCAAAGGCCTTTTCGGCGTCCAATGATAGGAGAGCTGTATCCGGTGCTTCTTTATTAAAATAAATAATATTAAATAGTCTTCTTACATTATGGAAGCCTTGTCTACCCTTTATAAAGCCATTCTGATCTCGATTAATAATATTTGGTAAAATTTCTTGTATTCGTCTTGCTAAAATTTTACAGATTATCTTAAGGTCGGCGTTTAATAGGCTTATTGGTCTCATATTTTCACATTTATTAGAGGGCTTACCTGGTTTTGGCAGCAGTATAATTAAGGCATTATTTATGTATGATGGTAAATTATTATTTTGAAATGCTTCTAAAACCATTTCCAAAAAAGGTTTTATTAATTTATTCTTAAATTTTTTATAAAGGTCAACTGGAAGACCATCTGATCCTGCACTTTTTCCTGATTTCATATTATCAATGGCTAGCCCAACTTCTTCTTGACTAATTTTAGACTCCAATATCTCCCTGTTTTCATTTGGAATACACGGTATAGATAGTTCGTTCAAAAACCCATTTAGTTTTGTTAAATCAGGTTCATTTTTGGTATCATATAATTTTTCATAGTAATCTCTAAAGGCTCTATTAATTTCTAAAGGATCTATAACTACCTGTCCGTTACTTATAATACTGGTAATTGGTGTTTTAATTTCCAATTGTTTAATCTGCCATGCTAATAATTTTCCTGATTTTTCACCTTGTTCATAAAAAGATTCCGAGTGCTTTTCTAGTTATATATTTATTCCATCTAGCTACAATGCTCCGCACTGTGTGTCTATATATTTATGTTTGTATGTACATACACTACCGTTCAAAAGTTTGGGGTCACCCAGACAATTATTTTGTGTTTTCCATGAAAAGTCACATTTATTTAACACCATGAGTTGTAAAATGAATAGAAAATATAGTCAAGACATTGACAAGGTTAGAAATAATGATTTGTATTTGAAATAATAATTTTTTCCTTCAAACTTTGCTTTTGTCAGAGAATCCTCCATTTGCAGCAATTACAGCATTGCAGACCTAACATGATTGCACAAGGGTTTTCTAATCATCCATTAGCCTTCTGACACAATGAGCAAACACATTGTACCATTAGAACACTGGAGTGATAGTTGCTGGAAATGGGCCTCTATACACCTATGTAGATATTGCACCAAAAAACAGACATTTGCAGCTATAATAGTCATTTACCACATTAGCAATGTATAGAGTGTATTTCTGATTAGTTTAAAGTTATCGTCATTGAAAAAAGTGCTTTTCTTTCAAAAATAAGGAAATTTCTAAGTGACCCCAAACTTTTGAACGGTAGTGTATGTATACTCACTGCTCTTGTTTTTTTCTTGCCTTCTGATTGTTGCTCTGAGTGTTGCTATCCCTGTGCTGTTGCAATCCTGGAATTTCCCCATTGTGGGACTAATAAAGGCTTATCTTATCTTATCTTATCTTAACTCCATGACTGAGCTTTGAGTTGAAAGAAAACTCATTATTGACATGAACAAACTGGAACCTATCAGATAAATAAGATCTAAACAACTGTAACAAAGTTCCATTAAGTCCAACATAGTGTTCTAATCTATCAAGTAGAATATTATGATCGATAGTATCAAAAGCTGCACTAAGGTCTAAAAGGACAAGAACAGAAACAAGTTCATTATCAGATGCGATAAGGAGGTCATTAGTGAACTTCACTAAGAGTGTTTCAGTACTATGATCGATTCTAAACCCAGAGTGAAACTCTTCAAGTAAACCATTTCCCTGCAGGTGGTCAAATAATTGCGTAGCAACAACTCTAAGATTTTTGAAATGAAAGGGAGATTAGAGATTGGTCTATAGTTAGCTAAAACTCCTGGATCCAGCGTTGGTTTTTTGAGTAAGGGTTTAATTACAGCTGTTTTAAAAGCCTGCGGTACATGGCCTAAAGTTAATGAAGAATTGATTATTTGAACAATAAAGCTTCCAATAAGTGGGAAGACTTCTTTAAATAACCTGGTAGGAATAGGGTCTAAAAGACAAGTTGAAGGCTTGGATGAGGAAATTATTTTGTCTAACTCTAAAAGGTCAATTGTAGTAAACTCATCCAAACAGATATCAATTGAAGGAGTTGTAGTAGTTACTGTATTTAAGTTAATGGTGGGAAGAATCTGATTGATTATATTTCTGGTAGATGAAATCAGAGATAGAGATTTTAAGTTAAAAACAGAGATTTTTAGTTAGCTTGTGGTTGGGGGTTGGTTTTCTTTGCACTGATGTTTGATGTCCATCCATCTATCCATCTTCTACCACTTTTCTAGAAGTCCGGGTCACGGAGGCGGCAGTTTAAGCAGAGAAGCCCAGACTTCTCTCTCCCCACCCACCTGCTCCAGCTCTTCAGAGAGGACATCAAGGCGTTCCCAGACCAGCTGGGAGACATAGTCTCCCCAGCGAGTCCTGGGTCTGCCCCAGGGTCTCCTTCCAGTGGAACATGCCCAAAACACCTCAAGTGGGAGGTGTTCAGGAGGCATCCTGATCAGATGTCCAAACCATCTCAGCTGGCTCCTTTCAATGTGGAGGCACAGAGTTTCTACTCTGAGCCTCTCCCGGATGACTGAGCTCCTCACCCTATCTCTAAGGGTGAGTCCAGCAATCCTATGGAGAAAGCTCATTTCAGCTACTTGTATGCGGGATTGCATTCTTTTGGTCATTACCCAAAGGTCATGGACACAGGTGAGGGTAGGAACGTAGATTGACTGGTAAATCAACAGCTTTGCCTTAGAACTTAGCTCCCTCTTCACCACGACAGACCAGTACAACGTCCGCATCACTGCAGATGCTGCTCCAATCCGTTTGTCAATCTCTCGCTCCATTGTCCCCTCACTCGTGAAAAAGATCCCAAGATACTTAAACTCCTCCACTTGGGGCAGGCGCTTGTCCCCAACCCAGAGAGGACAATCCACCTTTTTCTAGCTGAGGACCATGGACTCAGACTTGGAGGTGCTGATTCTCATCCCAGCTGTTTCACACTCAGCAGCAAACCATCCCAGTAAGACCTGTAGGTCATTGCTGGATGAAGCCAACAAGACAACATCATCTGCAAACAGCAGAGATGAGATCCTGTCGTCACCAAGCATGACACCCTCCGTTTCCTGACTGTGCCCAGAAATCCTGTCGATAATAATTATGTCGAATGCCTTCTCCAAGTCCACAAAACACATGTAAACTGGTTGGGCAAACTCCCATGAACCCTCGAGGATTCTCAAGAGGGTGAAGAGCTGGTCCGATGTGCCATGGCCAGGCCGAAAACCACATTGCTCCTCCTGAATCCAAGGTTCGACCAACGGCAAGACTTTCCTCTCCAGTACCTTGGCAGAGACCTTCCCAGGAAGGCTGAGGAGAGTGATCCCTCTAAAGTTGGAACACAGTCTCTGGTTCCCCTTCTTGAAGAGAGGACCCCCCATGGTTTGCCATGCCAAAGGCAATGTCCCCGAACTCCACACAATGTTGCAGAGGCATGTCAACTGTGACAGCTCTACAACATCCAGGGCCTTGAGGTACTCAGGGCTAATCTTGTCCACCCCCGGGGCCCGGCCACCGAAGAGTTTTTAACCACTTTGGTGACCTCAGCCCCTGTGATGGGTGAGTCGTCCCTCTTGTCCACAAGCCCTGCTTCCTCTGTGAAAGGCGTGTCAATGGGATTGAGGAGATCCTTGAAGAATTCCTTCCACCACCCAACAATATCCCCAGTTGAAGTCAGCAGCGCCCCATCCGCACCTTACACAGTGTGGACAGGGAGCTGCTTCCCCATCCTGAGTCACCGGACAATTTACCAGAACTTCGTCGAAGCCGACTGAAAGTTTTGTTCCATGACTTCATTGAACTTCTCCCACACCCGAGTTTTTGCTTCAGCAACCACCCAAGCTGCACACCGCTCGGCCTGCCGGTACACCTCAGCTGCTTTGGGAGTCCCACAAGCCAGCCAAGCTTGATAGGACTCCTTGTTCAGCTTAATGTCCCTATTCACTACTGGAATCCACAACTTTGTTCGGGGGTTGCCACCACGAGATGCACCAACAACCTTGTGGTCGCAGCTGTGGGCAGCCGCTTCAACAATGGAGGTGGAAAACATGACCCATTCAGATTCCACGTTTCCAGACTCCGTCAGAATGTGGTTGAAGTTTTTCCGGAGGTGGGAGTTGAAAACCTCCTGGACAGGGGCCTCAGCCTGACATTCCCAGCACACCCTCACTATATGTTTGGGTCTACCAAGTCTGAATGACATCCTTCCCTGTCATGGGATCCAACTCATCACCAGGTGGTGATCAGTTGACAGCTCTGATGTTTGATGGTTAATGTTTGGTGTTCGATGTTATCCATTAATATTCATATTTCCTACTTAGTGTTTACCTTGCTGCACCATGGGTCTCATAGTAACATACAGTGCATCTGACTTCCGGTTATGGCTGCCACGTAGGACGGACGTGTCTCGCTCTGCTCTGCTCCTGGAGAAAAAAAATCGGCAAATAACTCTCTCATTTGGGACAGAACGTATCCCAGCGTTTGGGCGAGGATATGTCGGTGAAGCCTAAGGCTGGAAAACCAGGAAAAGGAAAAAGCGAGCCGCCGAAACAGTCCAAATTAACGGACTTTCAGGTCTGTGACGCAGCAAACAAGGCTCCATATATGGCGGAGGAGGCTGGCGGCGGTGCGATTTCTGCGGGGAATGGCGCAGATGCGCTGATGGCTGCCATGAGTTCAATGAGAGCGGACTTTTCCTCTAGATTTGATGGGATTATGACAGCGTTGGAAGGAATAAGAAAGGAATTGGGTGACTGTGTAGAACGAACGGCGCAGATGGAGCTCCGTCTCGCTAGTGCTGAAGATGACGTCACCCGTCTTCAATTAAAGGTGCGCACTTTGGAAAAAAAAAATAAATCTCTGGAAGATAATATTTTGGATTTGGAATCTCGGTCGAGACAGAATAATTTGAGGCTGGTGGGTCTTCCAGAGGAATCAGAAGGTCGGGACGTATGTTCCTTTCTGGAAAAGTGGATTCCGGAGGTGCTGGGCAGCGAGGAGTTGCAATCAGCAGTGGTTCTGGAAAAAGCACATCGTATTGGCCCACGGAGAGATAAGGGACCGCCGAGGACCTTAATTATGAAGTTTCTTAGCAACAGAGACAGGATGAAGATCTTCAACGCTGCACGTGCTAAAGGAGAGATTAAACACCAGGACCAGCAGGTGCGGTTCTACCCAGATTTGGCCACAGGAATCCAGCAATTGAGGAAGCAGTTTGATCCCGTACGTAAGGAGCTGCGCAACCTTGGGATTCGTCATGGTGTAATCTATCCTGCGAGACTGCTGACCACGTATGAGGGCAGAACCCACATCTTCAAGACCCCAGAGGAGGCGCAGGAGTTCATCAAGAAGATCAAAGAAGAAGAAGAGACGGGTGGGAGCTAAGCATGAACAAAATATAAGGTAGAATAATTAAGCATTTGCACAGGCATCTGACTGACTTGAAGTAAATAGTAAGTTTACAAAATATAGATTGTATTATATATTAAAAAAAACAAAACAAAACAAACAAAAAAAAACCAAACTATGATGTACAAAGTTGTTAAAAATTTTGGAGTTAAGTTGGAAAACTACAGAGGAGAGTTAATGTTACGTCATTAAAAGCAGTAGAGTTAGGGTGATTGGGAGGATGAAGAAGGAGTGGCTTAGGCTGTTCCCCGTGGGTGTGGAACGGTCGATGGCTATATCGGGAGACAGAATTTTTTTTTTGATTTTGGGGGGTTTGCCACAAGTGTGGGAAGGGGAAATTTGTTTGTGTGTAGTTTGTAGGATGAATGTTCAACCACTCATGTTTTTGCTTCTCTGTATGAGCATGTTTACACTGCAAGGTAATCCCAAACTCTCTATTGATCATGGACCAAAGTGTTAACCTTAATTTAACTTCATGGAATTGCAGAGGTCTACAAAATTTAAAAAAACTTAAACAAGTTATGAATAAAATAAAGGACATGGGTTCAAGAATTGTGTTTTTACAAGAAACTCATCTGATAGAGGAGGATGTTAAAAGAATTAGGAGTAGATGGCAGGGAAGTGTATTCACCTCTTCATTTTCATCCCGAGCCAGGGGAGTTATGACTCTCATACATAAATCAGTTCCTTTTCAAGTGAAAAATGTAATTGGAGACAAATTTGGAAGATATGTAATCATTCAAGGTTCTTTGCTATTAGAAAATATAAATCTTGTGAACTTATATGGTCCCAATATAGATGATCAGAAGTTCTTTGCTAATTTATTTCTCATCTTATCATCACTTACAGGGCAACATATAATAGCAGGGGATTTTAATTGTACATTGAATCCAGGTGTGGATAGATCAACAGGACTGGATTGTACGCACATTGGATGTAGGATGACTATTAATCATTTTATGAAAGAATTGAGATTGTTAGATATATGGAGAGAAATGAAACCACAAGTTAAAGCCTATTCTTGTTATTCCAGTACCTACAAGACATTCTCACGTATTGATTATTTTTTGATTTCCACAGAATTAAGGTCCAAGATTCAAAACTGCTTTTATGATAACATCGTGATCTCTGATCATGCACCCTGTCGTCTAATATATGTAGATAAAAAATTGACAAAGGAATCAGGTAGATGGCAATTTCAGCATAAATGGCTTCAGGATGAGGAATTTGTCAAGTATATAGAAAAACAGATAGACGAGTTCTTTGACATCAATACTACACAAACATCAGCATGTGTAAAGTGGGAGGCTTTCAAAGCTTTTATTAGGGGACATATTATTAGTTATACAGGATCAAAATCTAAGAAGACTCGAGAGGAGAGAGCTAAATTGGAACATAAAATAAAAAATCTTCAGGAAAAAGTGTATGCAGGAAGTGACCCAAGGTTGGAGAATGAATTACTGATTTTGAGAGCTGAATACGACAAAAAATCAGCGAATAGAGCTGCCTCGAGTCTTCTAAGATTGAAACAATCTTTTTATGAACAAGGTGAAAAATCGGGAAAATTATTAGCATGGCAGATTAAACAATTGGAAATTAAAACACCAATTACCAGTATTATAAGTAATGGACAGGTAGTTATAGATCCTTTAGAAATTAATAGAGCCTTTAGAGATTACTATGAAAAATTATATGATACCAAAAATGAACCTGATTTAACAAAACTAAATGGGTTTTTGAACGAACTATCTATACCGTGTATTCCAAATGAAAACAGGGAGATATTGGATTCTAAAATTAGTCAAGAAGAAGTTGGGCTAGCCATTGATAATATGAAATCAGGAAAAAGTGCAGGACCAGATGGTCTTCCAGTTGACCTTTATAAAAAATTTAAGAATAAATTAATAAAACCTTTTTTGGAAATGGTTTTAGAAGCATTTCAAAATAATAATTTACCATCATACATAAATAATGCCTTAATTATACTGCTGCCAAAACCAGGTAAGCCCTCTAATAAATGTGAAAGTATGAGACCAATAAGCCTATTAAACGCCGACCTTAAGATAATCTGTAAAATTTTAGCAAGACGAATACAAGAAATTTTACCAAATATTATTAATCGAGATCAGAATGGCTTTATAAAGGGTAGACAAGGCTTCCATAATGTAAGAAGACTATTTAATATTATTTATTTTAATAAAGAAGCACCGGATACAGCTCTCCTATCATTGGACGCCGAAAAGGCCTTTGATAGAGTTGAATGGCCCTTTCTTTTTGAAGTCCTACAAAGGTTTGGACTTGGAAATAATTTCATAAAATGGGTTCAAATAATATACAATAATGCTACAGCAGAAATCCTAACAAATAACAATATTTCAAAACCAATAAAAATCAATAGAGGATGTCGACAAGGCTGTCCACTTTCACCTTTACTGTTTACTATGGCAATTGAACCTTTAGCGATAGCGATACGTTTACATTCACAAATATATGGAATTAAAGTTGGACCAACAGAACATAAAATCTCCCTGTACGCCGATGACATAATTTTGTTTATGTCGAATCTAAAAAAATCAATTCCAACCTTGTTGAATTTAATAAAGAATTTTGGGGAAATATCAGGATATAAAATAAATAAAACTAAATCTTCAATATTAATGCTAAATGAGACCCAGAGAAATTACCCAGCCCCTGAGGTAAATCAATTCAATGTTGTAAATCAGTTTAAATATTTAGGAATCCAAATTATGCCTAAGCTAGAATCAGTCGCCAGTGTCAACTATGAAGCCTTAATGTCAGATATCAATGAGTTAACTCAGAGATGGATGTCACTACCAATGTCGATGATCGGGAGAATCAATATACTTAAAAGTAATATTTTACCTAAAATACTTTATTTATTTCAATACATTCCCTTATCACCACCTTTAGATTTATTCTCAAGAATTAAAAAAAAGTTAGTGGAATTTATATGGAACAACAGGAGGGCTAGATTACGTCTGTCTTTATTATATTTACCATTTGATCGTGGAGGTCTGAAATGTCCAAATTTTATGTTGTATTATTGGTCGGCACAACTGAGGTCTATGACATATTATTTTTCATCAAATGATCTCCCTCACTGGACTGAAATGGAATCATACAATTTACCTTTACCTCTTCCCATATTCATATACTCAGATTCGGCAAAAAAACTACAAAAACAAGTTAAAAATCCATTTGTAAAGCATATGATCAAAATATGGTGTGAAGCTAAAAACTATTTAAAAGAACCACAGTTATTGTCACAATTTAGTCCAATATGGGGTAATCAATATTTTAAACCAGGGAGTGCGGACGCTGTATTTAAAGTATGGAATTTAAAAGGGATACAAAAGATTCAGGATTTATATTTGCCATGTGCAGACAACATAATGTCTTTTGAAGAGCTGAGGATCAAATTTAATCTCAATAGAACACATTTTTTTTAAATATCTTCAACTTAGAAACTTTATTCGATCAAATCAAAATAAAGCTCTCACTCGACCTATTTATTCATCCTTGGAAAAAATGATGATGAAAGATAGTAAAAGAAAGGGTATTATTTCAGAGTTTTATAACTCACTGACACTATCTTCAAGTGAAAATTCACTGAAAAGATTAAACTACTGGAAAGAAGATCTGCAAACTGAAATTTCAGAGGAACAATGGGAATTGGCTTGTACAGAAGCTCAAACCAAATCAATAAATGCACGCCTTAAATTGATACATTTCAAATGGTTAATGCGGATGTATGTTACACCGGAGGAGTTAAATAGATATAACAAAAATATACCAGATACATGCACAAAATGCATGGAAAGTAAAGGAACCCTATTTCATTGTTTATGGGAATGTAGATTAATAAGAATGTTTTGGGAAGAGGTGAGGGTAACAATTGAAAAAATAATCTCAAAACAAATCATATTGAATCCTAAACTGTTTTTGTTGGGTCTGTACCCAGAAAAGCATAATTTTAATAAAAGTGAAAGAACATTCATAGACCTCAGTTTGCTTAATGCCAAAAAATGTATTGCACTATTATGGAAAAAGACTCATAGACCAGATGTGACTCAGTGGTTAAGACAGATGTTAACAAACCTTCCATTAGAAAGAATAACATATATACTAAAATCAAAGGAAATTGTGTTTGAGAATATATGGAGACCTTTTATTGATTATGTAAAAAATTTAAACATAACTCTTGAAGAAGAAGGTGAATGATGTGTGTGGACCTTGTAAATTCCAAACTGGTGAACATAATATGTATACTTATGTATTGGATTGTCTAGACTAAACAGAGGAGCATTGTTGAAGACTTGATTTTGTTGGTGGTTGTTGGTGTTTTTAGTGCATTTTTTTTTTTGTAGTACTTTAGTGTTAGTGTTTGATTGTTTGTATCATGTTTGTTAAAAAAAAAAAAAAAGGGTCAATAAAGATATTGTGGAAAAACATACAGTGCATCTGGAAAGTATTCACAGTGCTTCACTTTTTCGACATTTTGTTATGTTACAGACTTATTCTAAAATGGATTAAATTAATTTTTCCCTCAAAATTCTACACACAATAACCCGTACTGGCAACGTGAAAAAAAGTTTTGTTTTTTTTTTATTTTTGCAAATTTTATTAAAAATAAAAAACTAAGAAATCACATGTACATAAGTATTCACAGCCTTTGCCCAATACTTCGTTGATGCACCTTTGGCAGATATTACTGCCTCAAGTCTTTTTGAATATGATGCCACAAGCTTGGCACACCTATCTTTGGGCAGTTTCACCCATTCCTCTTTGCAGCACCTCTCAAGCTCCATCAGGTTGGATGGGAAGCGTTGGTGCATAGCCATTTTCAGAACTCTCCAGAGATGTTCAATTGGATTCAAGTCTGGGCTCTGGCTGGACCACTCAAACTTCACTGTAGGGATGGTATTGGCCTGATGATGAGCAGTGCCTGGTTTCCTCCAAACATGATGCCTGGCATTCACGCAAAAGAGTTCAATCTTTGTCTCATCAGACCAGAGAATTTTGTTTCTCACGGTATGAGAGTCCTTCAGGTGCCTTTTGGCAAACTCCAGGAGAGCTGCCATGTGCCTTTTACTAAGGAGTGGTTTCCGTCTGGCCACTCTACAATACAGGCCTGATTGGTGGATTGCTGCAGAGATGGCTTACCTTCTGGAAGGTTCTCCTCTCTCCACAGAGGAATGCTGGAGCTCTGACAGAGTGACCATCGGGTTCTTAGTCACCTCCCTGACTAAGGCCCTTCTCCCCAACTGCCCAGTTTAGATGGCCAGCCAGCTCTAGGAAGAGTCCTGGTGGTTCTGAACTTCTTCCATTTACAGATGATGGAGGCCACTGTGCTCATTGGGACTTTCAAAGCATCAGAACATTTTCTGTACCCTTCCCCAGATTTGTGCCTTGAGACAATCCTGTCTCGGAGGTCTACAGACAATTCCTCTGACTTCATGTTTGGATTGTACTTTGACATGCACTGTCAACTGTGGGACCTGATATAGACAGGTGTCTGCCTTTTCATATCATGCCCAGTCAACTGAATTTACCACAGGTGGACTCCAATTGAGCTGTAGAAACATCAAGGAAGATCAGTGGAAACAGGATGCACCTGAGCTCAATTTTGAGCCTCATGTCAAACGCTGTGAATACTGATGTACATGTGATTTCTCAGTTTTTTTTAATTTTTAATACATTTGCAAAATCTCAAAAAAAAAAACAAAACACTTTTTTCACATTGTCATTATGGGGTATTGTGTGTAGAATTTTGAGAAAAAAACTGAATTTAATCCATTTTGGAATAAGGCTGTAACATAAAATGTGGAGCAAGTGAAATGGAACTGAAACTGAACTGAACTGAAAGTTTTTGAATATACGGATCGCAACACACAGGATGTAGAATATAACATAGACCCTGATAATAATTTATTTAGCTCCATCAATAATGACTGTAGTTACTACACAGATGAACAGTTTAACACAATGGTCACATCTGATTTCAATATTTCTATGATCCACTTCAACAGCAGAAGTCTCTATGCCAACTTTAATAACATTAAAGATTATTTACATCAGCTTAAAGAGCCATTCAATATTGTGGCAATATCAGAGACGTGGCTCATTGAAGAGAAAGGAGTGGACTTAACCATGGATGGCTATGAATTAAATTATATAAACAGAAAAGTGAAAAAAGGAGGAGGAGTTGCAATTTATGTTGACATCCGTCGGCCTCCGTCGGTCTATGATGACCATGGAAGAGAATCCTAAACGTCTACTCTGCTGGAACAGCTCTGCCTGTGGCTGAACAGGCCGATGCGCGAATGGCAGTCCCTGTCACACAGGTCGCACTTGTGGGTGGTCTCCGAGCTGCTGGGTCTGTGGCGGTTCTTCCTGTGGGTCCTTTTTTCATCTGCTGCAGCAGTCAGTCTCTCTTCACCCGCCTTGAGCTGTCTGGTCAGGGTGCCTCTCCATTTGGAGCGGTCCGTTGCAAGGTCCTCCCAGCGCTCTGTGTTGATATCCAGGGCCTTCATGTCTCTCTTGCGGACGTCTCTAAAGCGCAGCTGTGGGCGGCCAACGTCTCTCCTGCCAGTCGCCAGTTCTCTGTAGAGGACATCTTTGGGGATTCTGTCATCCTCCATACGGTGAAAGTGGCCTAGCCAGCGGAGCCTGAGCTGCCTGAGTAGAGTAAACGTAAGGGCCTTTTCCACTAGCACGCTTTAGCGCGACACGGGACGGCTCAGCACGCTTTGTACGCTTTTCCACAAGTCCCAACACGGTTTAACAGCCGCAATTCTCAGCCCCGCTGAAGGGCAGGGTACAGCAGTGCTGAGCTGTGCCGTGTTGTGACGTTAACAGACTGGTCGCCGCTGATTGGTCAGGTCGTAACCGGCGCTGATTGGTCAGGTTGTAACCGCCCCTCTCCTCCTCCTCATCTACCAAATCTTCACGACCTTCTCAATAAAGTTTTTGAAAAAAAAAAAAAAAAAGAATCTTCACGACTGCCTTTACTCAGCACGCAACCACTGTTGGCGGTTCCTTTCAGTGTATTGCTGTGCTATTTTCATTTATTCTCTATCAAAAATGGCTTCGCGTAATAAGGGTGTTCCATGGACCAGTAAGGAGCTGCAGTGTCTGCTCACTGCATTGTCAGACGAACGTATGCAGCGCGAGTTAGACGGAGCTGCCCAGAATGAAAAAATATACCGGGAGGTCTCGACATTGGAGTCCTTTAACGGTGAGTTTTAATTTTTTTATATTGTGCGTTTTTTCGCAAATATATTCGGTAAGACGCTCAGTTTATTTATGCAATAAAAAAGCTGTTCATTTGTGGATGATGATCGCTGCTTAATTGCAGCACACTGCAGACTCAAGCTTTTATTTTAATTATTCATGTGAACAATACGCTGAAATAAGCTTATGTATTCTTGTTAAAAACTATTGTGCTGTATTTTATTGTGTGCATTTTCCTTGTAGAATCATCCCATGCGTCCGCCGCGACAGCCCGTCCGGATTATTCAACCGAGCCATCCTGACCCACAGCTGGCAGAGACGCTTCATTCAGCCGAGTCGTGACCCAGTTTGGGAAGCTGGTGTAGACACTCAGTGGTCGGTGTGTATAAAATGTCGATTAACCTTCATGCTGTGTTGCAAAGTTTTTTTTTCTTTTAATATTTTGTATATAATAAAATGGAATTGTTTTGGAAAGTGTGGTTTGTCTGTTATAACACTGAATTATAAAACAGAATAATTTCATAGAAATTCCATTGCCTAGTCTGATCAAAATGATACTGATCTTCCTGTCAGGGTCAACCATTGTAAAGGTAATGTAATTTTTAACTAGACCAAAAAACAAATGTTTTTGTAAGCTTTCTGTTCTTTTTATTGAAATATCATAAAAAATTAGCCCCACATGATCCAGTTCTAAACTTTGGGTACATTTTTTATGTTAACTTATAAGAAGTTGCACAGTTGGACTTTAAAATGCAGCAGGAGAGACTGATCAAGCTTACAAGTCAATGTAAAAAAGTAAGTATATGTAAATTGAATGTTCTATCGGCATTCCAAATTCAGAGAATTACAATACTTTAGAAGGAGTGTAGCATCATCTAAACGGAAAATAATAATACTGTTGTTCCAAACGTTGACCTGAAGGTGAAAAACATGAATTTTTTTTAATTCAGTACATCCAAAATGCCCTAGGATGTAAAAAATAATAATTTGGTGTAGGCCAGTGTGCCACGTCTCATTATTTAATACGAATAAAAACAAGTTTCAGCTCTTTATTTCTAGGTCATTTGGCAGTTAATTCAAAACAAAAGTGACTTGTGTTGTTGCAGCTTAATTATGAGATAAAATTAATTGTGAGATAAATCCACAGAGCGAGCAAGGCAATAATCCTTGAATCCTTTTTTGTCTAAATAAGGACTCAGTCGGGTGCGTAACGTCACAGGAGTGTGGCCCCGCCTCGCTCAGAATCTGCTGCTGCCCCGCTTCTAAAACCTCCTAACAAACCATCACAGCACAAGCACAACACCAATGGAGACAGAAGCATTCCGAGCCGTACTGAAGTGAACCGAGCCGTACCGAGGTGTGCTGGGCTAGTGGAAAACAGGCTATGGAGGGAAGGCCAGCGCGGGATAGAACTTCTGTGTTGGGCACTTTGTCCTGCCAGGATATGTCCAGGATGTGGCGAATGCAGCGCAAGTGGAAGGAGTTCAGTCTCTTTTCCTGCCGGGCGTATGTTGTCCATGTCTCACTCCCATAGAGCAGTGTGCTGATGACGCAGGCGTTGTACACTGCCATCTTTGTCTTGACAGAGAGTTTGGGATTCTCCCACACTCGTGTGATGAGGCAAGCGAGTGTGAAGGCTGATTTTCCAATCCTCTTGTCGATCTCTGTATCAAGGGAGAGGTTGTTACTGATCGTGGACCCCAGGTACATGAACTGATTCACGACCTCCAGCTCGTAGTCGTCGATGGTGATGGTTGGTGGTGCTTCCGTGCCTTGCGCCAAGACAGTCTTCTTCAGGCTGATGGTAAGCCCGAAGTCCTTGCATGCCTGGGAGAAGGGGTCCAACAGGGTCTGAAGCTCCTGCTGTGTGTGGGTTGCGACTGCAGCGTCATCTGCGAACAGCATGTCTCTGATTAGAGCCTCGCGTACTTTGGTTCTGGCTTTCAGGCGGGCGAGGTTGAAAAGCCTGTCGTCAGATCTTGTGTGCAGGTAGATTCCCTTTGTTGCTGTGCTGAAGGCATGCCTCAGGAGCATAGCAAAGAAAATCCCAAAGAGGGTTGGCGCAAGTACACAGCCCTGTTTCACTCCGCTGCGTATGTTGAATGGCTCTGAGACGTTGCCGTCGTGCTGCACTATCCCCTGCATGTTGGTGTGAAACGATTCGATGAGGCTTTGCAACTTTGGTGGGCATCCTATCTTTGGTAGGATCTTAAAAAGGCCCTCTCTGACTTCCGGTTATGGCTGCCACGTAGGACGGACGTGTCTCGCTCTGCTCTGCTCCTGGAGAAAAAAAATCGGCAAATAACTCTCTCATTTGGGACAGAACGTATCCCAGCGTTTGGGCGAGGATATGTCGGCGAAGCCTAAGGCTGGAAAACCAGGAAAAGGAAAAAGCGAGCCGCCGAAACAGTCCAAATTAACGGACTTTCAGGTCTGTGACGCAGCAAACAGGGCTCCATATATGGCGGAGGAGGCTGGCAACGCTGCGATTTCTGCGGGGAATGGCGCAGATGCGCTGATGACTGCCATGAGTTCAATGAGAGCGGACTTTTCCTCTAGATTTGATGGGATTATGACAGCGTTGGAAGGAATAAGAAAGGAATTGGGTGACTGTGTAGAACGAACGGCGCAGATGGAGCTCCGTCTCGCTAGTGCTGAAGATGACGTCACCCGTCTTCAATTAAAGGTGCGCACTTTGGAAAAAAAAAATAAATCTCTGGAAGATAATATTTTGGATTTGGAATCTCGGTCGAGACAGAATAATTTGAGGCTGGTGGGTCTTCCAGAGGAATCAGAAGGTCGGGACGTATGTTCCTTTCTGGAAAAGTGGATTCCGGAGGTGCTGGGCAGCGAGGAGTTGCAATCAGCAGTGGTTCTGGAAAAAGCACATCGCATTGGCCCACGGAGAGATAAGGGACCGCCGAGGACCTTAATTATGAAGTTTCTTAACAACAGAGACAGGATGAAGATCTTCAACGCTGCACGAGCTAAAAAAGGAGAGATTAAACACCAGGACCAGCAGGTGCGGTTCTACCCAGATTTGGCCACAGGAATCCAGCAATTGAGGAAGCAGTTTGATCCCGTACGTAAGGAGCTGCGCAACCTTGGGATTCGTCATGGTGTAATCTATCCTGCGAGACTGCTGACCACGTATGAGGGCAGAACCCACATCTTCAAGACCCCAGAGGAGGCGCAGGAGTTCATCAAGAAGATCAAAGAAGAAGAAGAGACTGGTGGGAGCTAAGCATGAACAAAATATAAGGTAGAATAATTAAGCATTTGCACAGGCATCTGACTGACTTGAAGTAAATAGTAAGTTTACAAAATATAGATTGTATTATATATTAAAAAAAAACAAAACAAAAACAAAACAAACAAAAAAAAAAAAACTATGATGTACAAAGTTGTTAAAAATTTTGGAGTTAAGTTGGAAAACTACAGAGGAGAGTTAATGTTACGTCATTAAAAGCAGTAGAGTTAGGGTGATTGGGAGGATGAAGAAGGAGTGGCTTAGGCTGTTCCCCGTGGGTGTGGAACGGTCGATGGCTATATCGGGAGACAGAATTTTTCTTTTGATTTTGGGGGGTTTGCCACAAGTGTGGGAAGGGGAAATTTGTTTGTGTGTAGTTTGTAGGATGAATGTTCAACCACTCATGTTTTTGCTTCTCTGTATGAGCATGTTTACACTGCAAGGTAATCCCAAACTCTCTATTGATCATGGACCAAAGTGTTAATCTTAATTTAACTTCATGGAATTGCAGAGGTCTACAAAATTTAAAAAAACTTAAACAAGTTATGAATAAAATAAAGGACATGGGTTCAAGAATTGTGTTTTTACAAGAAACTCATCTGATAGAGGAGGATGTTAAAAGAATTAGGAGTAGATGGCAGGGAAGTGTATTCACCTCTTCATTTTCATCCCGAGCCAGGGGAGTTATGACTCTCATACATAAATCAGTTCCTTTTCAAGTGAAAAATGTAATTGGAGACAAATTTGGAAGATATGTAATCATTCAAGGTTCTTTGCTATTAGAAAATATAAATCTTGTGAACTTATATGGTCCCAATATAGATGATCAGAAGTTCTTTGCTAATTTATTTCTCATCTTATCATCACTTACAGGGCAACATATAATAGCAGGGGATTTTAATTGTACATTGAATCCAGGTGTGGATAGATCAACAGGACTGGATTGTACGCACATTGGATGTAGGATGACTATTAATCATTTTATGAAAGAATTGAGATTGTTAGATATATGGAGAGAAATGAAACCACAAGTTAAAGCCTATTCTTGTTATTCCAGTACCTACAAGACATTCTCACGTATTGATTATTTTTTGATTTCCACAGAATTAAGGTCCAAGATTCAAAACTGCTTTTATGATAACATCGTGATCTCTGATCATGCACCCTGTTGTCTAATATATGTAGATAAAAAATTGACAAAGGAATCAGGTAGATGGCAATTTCAGCATAAATGGCTTCAGGATGAGGAATTTGTCAAGTATATAGAAAAACAGATAGACGAGTTCTTTGACATCAATACTACACAAACATCAGCATGTGTAAAGTGGGAGGCTTTCAAAGCTTTTATTAGGGGGCATATTATTAGTTATACAGGATCAAAATCTAAGAAGACTCGAGAGGAGAGAGCTAAATTGGAACATAAAATAAAAAATCTTCAGGAAAAAGTGTATGCAGGAAGTGACCCAAGGTTGGAGAATGAATTACTGATTTTGAGAGCTGAATACGACAAAAAATCAGCGAATAGAGCTGCCTCGAGTCTTCTAAGATTGAAACAATCTTTTTATGAACAAGGTGAAAAATCAGGAAAATTATTAGCATGGCAGATTAAACAATTGGAAATTAAAACACCAATTACCAGTATTATAAGTAATGGACAGGTAGTTATAGATCCTTTAGAAATTAATAGAGCCTTTAGAGATTACTATGAAAAATTATATGATACCAAAAATGAACCTGATTTAACAAAACTAAATGGGTTTTTGAACGAACTATCTATACCGTGTATTCCAAATGAAAACAGGGAGATATTGGAGTCTAAAATTAGTCAAGAAGAAGTTGGGCTAGCCATTGATAATATGAAATCAGGAAAAAGTGCAGGACCAGATGGTCTTCCAGTTGACCTTTATAAAAAATTTAAGAATAAATTAATAAAACCTTTTTTGGAAATGGTTTTAGAAGCATTTCAAAATAATAATTTACCATCATACATAAATAATGCCTTAATTATACTGCTGCCAAAACCAGGTAAGCCCTCTAATAAATGTGAAAATATGAGACCAATAAGCCTATTAAACGCCGACCTTAAGATAATCTGTAAAATTTTAGCAAGACGAATACAAGAAATTTTACCAAATATTATTAATCGAGATCAGAATGGCTTTATAAAGGGTAGACAAGGCTTCCATAATGTAAGAAGACTATCTAATATTATCTATTTTAATAAAGAAGCACCGGATACAGCTCTCCTATCATTGGACGCCGAAAAGGCCTTTGATAGAGTTGAATGGCCCTTTCTTTTTGAAGTCCTACAAAGGTTTGGACTTGGAAATAATTTCATAAAATGGGTTCAAATAATATACAATAATGCTACAGCAGAAATCCTAACAAATAACAATATTTCAAAACCAATAAAAATCAATAGAGGATGTCGACAAGGCTGTCCACTCTCACCTTTACTGTTTACTATGGCAATTGAACCTTTAGCGATAGCGATACGTTTACATTCACAAATATATGGAATTAAAGTTGGACCAACAGAACATAAAATCTCCCTGTACGCCGATGATATAATTTTGTTTATGTCGAATCTAAAAAAATCAATTCCAACCTTGTTGAATTTAATAAAGAATTTTGGGGAAATATCAGGATATAAAATAAATAAAACTAAATCTTCAATATTAATGCTAAATGAGACCCAGAGAAATTACCCAGCCCCTGAGGTAAATCAATTCAATGTTGTAAATCAGTTTAAATATTTAGGAATCCAAATTATGCCTAAGCTAGAATCAGTCGCCAGTGTCAACTATGAAGCCTTAATGTCAGATATCAGTGAGTTAACTCAGAGATGGATGTCACTACCAATGTCGATGATCGGGAGAATCAATATACTTAAAAGTAATATTTTACCTAAAATACTTTATTTATTTCAATACATTCCCTTATCACCACCTTTAGATCTATTCTCAAGAATAAAAAAAAAGTTAGTGGAATTTATATGGAACAACAGGAGGGCTAGATTACGTCTGTCTTTATTATATTTACCATTTGATCGTGGAGGTCTGAAATGTCCAAATTTTATGTTGTATTATTGGTCGGCACAACTGAGGTCTATGACATATTATTTTTCATCAAATGATCTCCCTCACTGGACTGAAATGGAATCATACAATTTACCTTTACCTCTTCCCATATTCATATACTCAGATTCGGCAAAAAAATTACAAAAACAAGTTAAAAATCCATTTGTAAAGCATATGATCAAAATATGGTGTGAAGCTAAAAACTATTTAAAAGAACCACAGTTATTGTCACAATTTAGTCCAATATGGGGTAATCAATATTTTAAACCAGGGAGAGCGGACGCTGTATTTAAAGTATGGAATTTAAAAGGGATACAAAAGATTCAGGATTTATATTTGCCATGTGCAGACAACATAATGTCTTTTGAAGAGCTGAGGATCAAATTTAATCTCAATAGAACACATTTTTTTAAATATCTTCAACTTAGAAACTTTATTCGATCAAATCAAAATAAAGCTCTCACTCGACCTATTTATTCATCCTTGGAAAAAATGATGATGAAAGATAGTAAAAGAAAGGGTATTATTTCAGAGTTTTATAACTCATTGACACTATCTTCAAGTGAAAATTCACTGAAAAGATTAAACTACTGGAAAGAAGATCTGCAAATTGAAATTTCAGAGAAACAATGGGAATTGGCTTGTACAGAAGCTCAAACCAAATCAATAAATGCACGCCTTAAATTGATACATTTCAAATGGTTAATGCGGATGTATGTTACACCGGAGGAGTTAAATAGATATAACAAAAATATACCAGATACATGCACAAAATGCATGGAAAGTAAAGGAACCCTATTTCATTGTTTATGGGAATGTAGATTAATAAGAATGTTTTGGGAAGAGGTGAGGGTAACAATTGAAAAAATAATCTCAAAACAAATCATATTGAATCCTAAACTGGTTTTGTTGGGTCTGTACCCAGAAAAGCATAATTTCAATAAAAGTGAAAGAACATTCATAGACCTCAGTTTGCTTAATGCCAAAAAATGTATTGCACTATTATGGAAAAAGACTCATAGACCAGATGTGACTCAGTGGTTAAGACAGATGTTAACAAACCTTCCATTAGAAAGAATAACATATATACTGAAATCAAAGGAAATTGTGTTTGAGAATATATGGAGACCTTTTATTGATTATGTAAAAAATTTAAACATAACTCTTGAAGAAGAAGGTGAATGATGTGTGTGGACCTTGTAAATTCCAAACTGGTGAACATAATATGTATACTTATGTATTGGATTGTCTAGACTAAACAGAGGAGCATTGTTGAAGACTTGATTTTGTTGGTGGTTGTTGGTGTTTTTAGTGCATTTTTTTTTTTTGTAGTACTTTAGTGTTAGTGTTTGATTGTTTGTATCATGTTTGTTAAAAAAAAAAAAAAAAAGGTTCAATAAAGATATTGTGGAAAAAAAAAAAGGCCCTCTCTGCTGACCAGATCGAACGCTTTGGTGAGGTCGATGAAGGCGACGTACAGGGGCATGTTCTGTTCTCTGCATTTCTACTGGAGTTGGCGGATGGAGAATATCATGTCTACCGTCGATCGCTCAGCGCGGAAGCCACACTGAGACTTGGGGTAGACACGTTCGGCAAGCTTCTGTAGACGAATGAGAACAACTCGTGTGTAGACTTTGCCAACAACGCTGAGGAGGGAGATGCCCCTGTAGTTGTTGCAGTCGCTTCTCTTCCATTTGTTTTTGTAGAGGGTGATGATCTTGGCGTCCCTCATGTCCTGTGATACAGCACCTTCCTTCCAGCACTGGCAGAGGACATCATGCAATGGCAGCAGTAGGGCGGTCTTGCAGTGCTTGATCAGGTCGGGGAGTATGCCGTCGTTGCTGGGTGCCTTGCCAGCGGCCAAGCTATCAATGGCCTTGCTGAGTTCGTCGATGGTTGGCTCGGCGTCAAGTTTGTCCATGGATGGCAGGCAGTCAATGGCATCAAGGGCTGAAGGTGTCACGGTGTTCTGTCTGGAGTAGAGGTCAGAGTAGTGTTCCACCCATCTCTCGATCTACTTGTTCTTTTCTGTGATCATATCCCCAGTGGAGGATTTGAGGGGGGCCGTCTTGCTCTGAGTCGGACCAAGTGCTTTCCTGATGCCATCGTACATACCATGGATGGAACGTTCCCTGTTATGGCAGTGGTTTCAATGTCTTGGCTGAGCTGAGTCCAGTACTCGTTGGCACAGCGCCGAGCAGTCTGCTGAACTTTGCTTCTCGCAGCCCTGAGAATCTGGAGATTCTTCTCGTTTGGGTACTTCTTGTACCCAGCAAGTGTTGAGCACTTGGCTTCAATGACGGGGGTCATCTCGGTCAACTTGGCATCAAACCAGTCCTGTGACTTCGAGGTCTTCCTCCCAAAGGTAGCCAAGGCTGTGCGGTGGATGGTGTTTCGCAGCTGTTCCCACTTCTGCTTTGCAGATTCTCCTTCTTGTGGTACACCAAGTTCCTTCTCAAAGGTGGAGGAAAACTGCTCAACAAGTTCTGGTTGGGCCATCTTGCTGGTGTCAATCCGTGCCTTTCCAGGCTGTCTAGCACGATGGAATTTCTTCACCTGCAGCTTGACCTTGCAACACACCAATGAATGGTCTGTGTCGCAATCTGCACTCTGGAACGAACGGGTGATTAGCACGTTCTTCAGTGAGGTGCGCCTGGTCAGGATCAAGTCCAGCTGGTGCCAGTGCTTTGAGCGCGGATGTCGCCAGGAAACCTTGTGTTGGGGCTTGGTCTTGAAGAACGAGTTTGTGATGCACAGATCGTGATAGGTGCAGAACTTGAGCAGCCGCTGTCCATTGTCGTTCATTCTGCCCACGCCAAATGGTCCAAGGCAGGAGGGCCAGGAGTTGTGGTCAGCACCCACTCTGGCATTGAAGTCTCCAAGGAGAATGAGTTGTTCAGAGTTGGGGATGATCCTGACAGTTGCTGCGAGATTCTCGTAGAACTCGTCTTTTGCCTCTGGTGTGGCTGTCAGTGTTGGGGCATACACACTGACGAGGGTGACTGGGCCTTGAGTGGTGTTGAGGCGGAGGGTGAGGAGTCATGCAGAGCCATTGCTGCCCGGTTCCACCATCTTCAGCAAGGTGTTCTTCACTGCGAAGCCCACTCTGTGTTCCCTGTGTTCGTCACTGCCCTTTCCCTGCCAGTAGAACGTGTAGTCCTTCTCTCTCAGTGTGCCTGCATCAGCCAACCGTGTTTCCTGAAGAGTGGCGATATCCACTCCCAGTCTCTTCAGCTCATTATTGATGATGGCAGTCTTCCTGGTGTCGTTGATGTCCTTGAGGTTAGCAGCAAGTCCTGTCATCATAGTGCGGACGTTCCAAGTTCCCAGTTTTAGAGTTGGTCTCTTTTGTTTTTTTTGTCTTGCCTGGTGCGAAGGTTCTCAGCCTGCTGTTCGGACTTCTCCTCATCCCCATGCACCCAATGAGGAAAGCAAGCTGTGGCGGGACAACACCTTATTGGCTGGGGGATGCCCAGCTTGAGGCGGGCGGTAGCTGTCCAGTGAGATCTGATGATCCCTCCCACCGTCGGGAACAACCCCTGGCGCCGTGCTCTACGCCAATTGAGCAGTGGCTTATAACCGGTAACTGTCATTTCCCGTGTTTTGTCTATGCCAAAGGCGAAGCTGGAGTGTCCTCTCCAGTGATCCGGTGTTCTACCTTCCAGAGTTGGGCGTTGGTAGGATTCAAGCCTGGGCAGGAAGATATGGAGGACAAGATGTTGCCCATGTAGCATGTCCCCCCTCTCCACGTCACTGATGAATCCAAAGGAACAGCAGGGCTGCTACAGTTTGGCACCAGCGCTGTCGCAAGAGCTGCCAGAACGATGTTGAGCACAACAGAGAACTGCCTTAGGGGCTCCGACTCCGGATTTTTACTCAGGGTTGAGCCTTTCCCGTGACCGGGTGTGCCGCAAGGCAGCGGAGGTTTGAAATCAGGGTTTACCTTCCCCTAGATGGGCTACCTTCCCAGGTTGACGAGCCACCATCTACTCGAAGCATCTGGTTTTAAGGCGCCAGAGATCCGCCCTCGCCCCTTCTCCTATTAGTAAAAGCAGTTCCGCCAGGCTTAGAGACTAAACCACACGGGCAGACTAGGAGTTGGACTTAGTTGTCAGAGGCTTTTCGAGACGCATGCCATAAGGAGCATTTTATGAGCACTGGGAGCTTAACCCCAGTGCCGCTCCTGAGCTATGACAACCTTGGAACCATGTTGACAAGCGCTTGCAATACAAGGTTGTTGAAAATTTGTCAGTAACTGTGGATGATTTATTTGAATGTATTACAATAGAAATCTGTCTGGACAATGTGAAGAATATAGTAGTGAGCTGTGTATATAGAACACCTGGATCAAATATTCACTTATTTAACCACTTGCACTCCGGGCAATTTTCCTAAAAATGCCAAAAAATAACGTGCCCAAAGTAAATCGAAAGCTGTTATTCAACCCTTTGCAGCATCTTCATGGGGTTGGTCTCATTTAAAAGATAACACTTTGAATTTTTTGGCAAAAAAAACATAATCTCTCTACGTGCTCCGGCCACTGAGTTACAGTCATCTAAACATACTGAACTTGAAGAAAAAAAAATTGGACAGTGTTTTTTTGGATACAAATGCTTGTAAATAACACACAGCTGTCCGATCCGGCTGGAAAATGCAACAGAAATGTAGAACCAAGTGTTATCCAGCTGAGATCCAAATTTGGTAACAATACCACAAAAAATGAATATTTTACACAGCTTTGTTCTCAGGCTGTTCCCAGGCGTTTTGGAACTGTGCCAAATTGTGCCAAATGGCACAGTTTGGAAAAACGTCTGTAACTTTTGAATAATTCAATGTAGAATCTTCATTTTAGGCTCTAATGAAAGGTCACACTCAGGGCTGTGTCTGTGTGTGTGTGTGTGGGCGGGGGGTCGTTCCCCCCCCCCCGCTACCAAGGACCGACTTCGGCCCTCGCTACAGACGGATTACACTCCTTGCATGTTTTCACAGCGGCTCCCCCCCCCTCGCTACTGTGTGTGTGTGTGTGGGGGGGGGGAACCGTGAACGGACCGTGAACGCCCCCCCCCCGCTACAGAAGAGGGCCATCGCTACATGATGGAATAGACTGATATGCTTCCCCCCGCGGACCGGGGGACGTTCGGACCGTGAACGCCCCCCTCCCCGCTCCTCTTCTGCAGCGGGGGGGGGGGGCGTTCACGGTCCGAACACGGCAAATGAACCGTTTATCGCGGTGCACGCACTTCGTAATTCGTGCGCAGTACAGTTGTAATTTACCGATCGGTCAAAAGTCATTTTTGGATTACAGTTTTCAGGGATAAATAATAATTTAGCTTATAACACCTTACCTCTTCAAAGCAGCAGAGTCGTGGCAAACATCTCTTCCCCCAACGCGATGCTGCTCCGCTCGTGGATCTCGATCAACATAATTCCATTATTGCCGTTTTGGCGAATGATTTACGACTTTTGTCGTCGGCCTCCATCTATTCTGCTGGAATGAGTGCAGGTCCCACTTGTGGGTGTTCTCCATGCTGCTGGGTGAGCCTGGGTCTGTAGTAGATTCGTCCAGAGTCCTTTGTTTTCATCTGCTGCAGCAGTAAATATCGCTTCACCCAGCCTGAATTTCTGTGCTTCAATTGGCTCCTGCGTTCACAGTAGGCGGGTCCTCCTTCCTAGATTTTCATTCATTGGCTCCTCAAGGTTTCAGAAACCCAATTCAAGGCTCTTATTAGTCGAATGAGAGGTCAATCAGATGAACTAATCTGTTCGCGGCTGTGTTTGCAGATTTTTTTTTCAGTGGCGCTTGGAGGGCACACCACCTACACCATCACCATCAATATCCTTATCATGCGTCATGCGCACGAGGGCGCACGAGTGCACTCTCGTGCGCCCTCGTGCGTCATAGGACGCAGAGACTTGCCCGCCCGCGGAACAACGGAGCGCAAGTGGTTAAGGACTGGATGGAAAAAATGTATGCAAAACTAACTCATAAAGTTATGTTCATCTCTGGGGATTTTAATATAGATCTTATGAATTCAAAACAACATAGTTTGACAGAAGAATTTATCAACACAATGTACAGTATGGGCTTACATCCAACAATTACCAGACCTAGCAGAATCACGTCACACAGTGCCACACTAATAGATAACATAATCACAAACATTATGGAAAATAATATCAGGAGTGGGCTTTTATTGAATGATATCAGTGACCACCTGCCGATTTTTGTTGTCTATCAATGTGATTATAGGAAGAAAAAGTACACCAAAAATATTAAATATAAAAGAATAAGAACTGAGGAAAGAAATAAGTATTTACTGGCAAAGGAATTATTAATACAAGACTGGAAGATAGTTTATGATGAAAATGATATAAATAAAGCATATGATAAATTTTTACAAATATTTCAATCATTGTACAATAAAAACTGTCCTATAAAATAATACAGTGACAGACAAAAAAACAAAAATAATCCTTGGGTCACCAAGGGTTTACTAAATGCATGTAAAAAGAAGAATACATTATATAAACAATTCATTAAGTGCAGAATGGTGGAGGCTGAGATCAAATATAAAAGATATAAAAATAAGCTTACTAATATAATGAGGACTTGTAAGAAAGAATACTACAACAGAATATTAGAGGATAATAAAAATAACTTAAGAGGAATATGGCAAGTACTCAATGGGATTATTAGTAATCGACCTAAGAATGCTAATTATCCAGAATATTTTATTGAAAATGGCAATTTGATAAATAATATGGAGGATGTGGTTAGTGGTTTCAATAAATTTTTTGTAAACGTTGGTCCTGAATTAGCAAAATCAATAGTGACACCAGAAACAAACTACAGTGGTTCTGTAAATGAAATAGAAGATAGAAATCCAAACACAATCTTTTTGGGTGCAGTCACTGAAAAGGAAATTATCAAGACTGTGAGTAAATTTAAGAACAAAAAATCGATGGACTGGAATGAAACTGACATGACAATAGTGAAAAAGGTAATTGAAGGAATTGTAAAACCACTCACCCACATCTGTAACCTGTCATTTCAAACTGGTAAATTTCCAAACAAAATGAAAATAGCAAAAGTAATACCACTATACAAAACAGGAAACAGTCATTATTTCACAAATTACAGGCTAGTCTCTTTACTCTCACAATTCTCCAAAATACTTGAAAAAATCTTCACTAAGAGACTGGATGATTTCAATGAAAAACACAACCTCCTTACAGACAGCCAGTATGGTTTTAGAGCAGATAAATCTACATCTTTGGCAGTGATCGAACTTATTGAAGAAATTACTAGTTGTATAGATAAAAAAAAAAGTTTGCTGTAGGAGTATTTATAGATTTGAAGAAAACTTTTGACACCATTGACCACAGAATTCTACTAAGGAAACTGGAAAGGTATGGGATAAGAGGGGTCGGACTGAGTTGGGTGGAAAGTTATTTAAGTAACGGACAACAATTTGTACAAATTGGTGAGCACAAATCACCCTTCATGGACATCACTTATGGTGTGCCCCAGGGGTCAGTTTTGGGACCCAAACTCTTTATCTTGTATATAAATGAAATATGCCAAGTATCAAAAATACTGAAATTTATTTTGTTTACGGATGACACAAATATCCTTTGCACTGGTGAGAATTTGCAGCAGGTTTTAGAGGTGGTCACAACTGAAATGAAAAGGTTAACGCAGTGGTTCAACAAAAATAAATTATCTCTAAATCTGAAAAAACCCCAAAGATTATGTTGTTTGGAAATCATAAAATAAATCATGAAATAATGGTAACAATAGATGATACCAGAATAGAAATAGTACAGGAAAATAAGTTTCTGGGGGTGATGCTAGACAATAAAATCTGCTGGAAACCTCACATCAGTCACATCCGGGCTAAGTTGGCAAAATGGATAGGGATTCTGGGGAAGACAAGACACATCTTGGACTATAAATCATTGTTCTTACTGTACAATTCACTGTTTCTACCTTATCTTAACTACTGTGTAGAGTCTGGGGAAACACCTACAAGACCAACCTACAGTCAATATGCACATTACAAAAAAGAGCTATAAGGGTAATAAATAGTGTAGGATATAGAGACCATACCAATTCGTTGTTTTTAAAGTCACATGTCATAAAGTTCATCGATTTAGTTAAATTTAAGACAGCACAAGTCATGTACAGGACAATTAATAATCAACTCCCAACTAATATACAAAAAATATTTTAAAAAAGAGACAATGATTATAATTTGAGAGGAGACTTAAACTTTACAAAACCCAAGATACGAACAACTAAGAAAAGTATGTGCATATCTGTCTGTGGGGTGGATTTGAGGAACAGTCTGGAGCCGGAACTGAAACTATGTACAAACAGAAATCAATTCAAAAATAGGTATAAACATTATTTGCTGAAAGAATATATGTTAGAAGGGTAGTACTCATATGTAAGATTCACTATGCTCACTCTGGGACACTATGGAATGGTAGGTGGGACAGCACTGTGTATATCTGTGTTGTTTGGGGCTGGTTTTGATGTATGGATGGTATGTATGTTGGGATGGATGGGTGTTAATGTTGATATGTACAAAATATAGTTAACTGTTTACTTGGGGTCTTAAATGTGGTAATTTGTATATATTTCACATGGGTTGTATTTATGGAAAAGAGGAGTTGGAATTAATAAGTGTTCACTTCTTCCTTCTCCCTTTCGAACACTGTATAGTGTTACTTTATTGCACTTGACATTTGTTTTGTTTTTGATTTACTTTTTTGTTCGAAATAAAGTATCTATCTATCTATATAAGTGCTGTGAATACTTTACGGATGCACTATAATTTCAATTCTCTGTATGCGCTGTAGATATGGCAGAATTGACAATAAAGTTGACTTTGACTTTGATTATCAAGAAGGCTGGCTTTGTAATTGGATTCAGGCTGGAGACCTCTGAGTTTGTGGTGGAAAGGAGGACACTGAACAAACTGCAATCCATCATAGACAATTCTGATCACCCCTTCCACCACACACTGAACAGATAGCGGAGCACTTCCTCCAGCAGACTGCTACAGCTTCGTTGCCGAACAGCCAGGTACAGGAAATCTTTTCTGCCACATGCCATTTCACTGTACAATAACTCACTCTAATGCGGAATTCTGGTCATAACAATGCTGCCATACTGCACCTTACAGTCTAATTGATACCTCGCATTTCACGCTGCACCTTATGATCCTTGTTTGTACAGTCAGTACTCTATCCATAGACTCATAAGGATCAGCATCTATTTAATCTAGTAGTAACTCATGGAGTTTACAAAGTTATAAAAGCATTTTTTTACTTCCTTGGGTAACTCCTTTTCTATTATGCTGTGTGTATTTCTGTTAGTTTTGGGCTGTCTACTGTGTCGTGCTGGTGTTACAGTGGAATTTCCCAGTTTGGGATTAATGAAGTCCGTCCATCCGTCCGTCCATCCGGACGTCCATTTAGATGGTGACAACTTACAAATACCTGGGTGTTCACCTGAACAATAAACTGGACTGGTCACACAACACCAACGTGCTCTACAAGAAGGGGCAGCACAGGCTGTTCCTCCTGAGGAGACTCAGGTCTTCTGGAGTGCAAGGGGCACTACTGAAGACCTTCTATGATTCGGTGGTGGCATCAGCCATCACATTTGGAGTGGTCTGCTGGGGCAGTGGCATCACGGTAGCCAACAGGAAGAGACTGAACAAGCTGATCAAAAAAGCTTGCTCTGTTCTGGGATGACAGCTCCACCCAGTGGAGGAGATAGGAGAGAGGAGGATGGTGGCTAAGCTGTCATCTCTGCTGGAGTCCGACTCCCACCCCATGCAGGACACGCTGAACGCACTGAGGAACTCCTTTAGCGGTAGGCTGTGCCATCTTAGGTGCATGATGGAGAGGTTCCGCAGGTCCTTCCTACCTACGGCTGTCAGACTTTAAAACCTAACCAGGGCTGCTCGTAGAGGTCATATTAAATGTACTAAATGTAGCAACTCTGCATAATAGAGATCGTCCTCTCCAATACACAACTAGGACAATAACAATCATTACTAAGGGTGGCAAAAACACTGTTGATTAAAATGCAAAATATATAGTGGTGTGAGAAAGTGTTTGTCCCTTTCCTGATTTCTCTTTTTTTTGTATGTTTGTCACACTTAAATGTTTCAGATCATCAAACACATTTAAATATGAGACAAAGATAACACAAGTAAACACAAAATGACATTTTTAAATTAAAGCGTTTATTATTAAAGGAAAAAAATCCAAACCTACATGGCCCTGTGTGAAAAAGTGACTGCCCCCTAAAACTAATAACTGGTTGGGCCACCCTTAGCAGCAACAACTGCAGATGTTGCAATAACTGGCAATGAGTCTTTTACATCACTGTGGAGGAATTTTGGCCCACTCATCTTTGCAGAATTGTTGTAATTCAGCCACACTGGAGGGTTTTCGAGCATGAACCGCCTTTTTAAGGTCATATCACAGCATCTCAATCAGATTCAGGTCAGGACTTTGACTAGGCCACTCCAAAGTCTTCATTTTGTTTTTCTTATGCCATTCAGAGGTGGACTTGCTGGTGTGTTTTGGATCATTGTCCTGCTGCAGAACCCAAGTGTGCTTCTTCAGCTTGAGGTCACAAACAGATGACTGGACATTCTCCTTCAGGATTTTTTGGTAGAGAGCAGAATTCATGGTTCCATTTAACAGAGCAAGTCTTCCAGGTCCTGAAGCAGCAAAACAGCCCCAGACCATCACACTACCACCACCATATTTTACTGCTGGTATGATGTTCCTTTTCTGAAATGCTGTGTTACTTTTACGCCGGATGTAATGGGACACACACCTTCCAAAAAGTTCAACTTTTCTCGTCAGTCCACAGAGTATTTTCCCAAAAGTCTAGGGGATCATCAAGATGTTTTCTGGCAAAACTGAGATGAACCTTTATGTTCTTTTTGCTCAGCAGTGGTTTTCGTCTTGGAACTCTGCCATGCAGGCCATTTTTGCCCAGTCTCTTTCTTATGGTGGAGTCATGAACACTGACCTTAACTGAGGCAAGTGAGGCCTGCAGTTCTTTGGATGCTGTTGTGGAGTCTTTTGTGACCTCTTGGATGAGTCGTCACTGCGCTCTTGGGTAATTTTGGTCGGCCAGCCACTCCTGGGAAGGGTCACCACTGTTCCATGTTTTTGCCATTTGTGGATAATGTCTCTCACTGTGGTTTGCTGGAGTCCCAAAAGCTTTAGAAATGGCTTTATAACCTTTTCCTGACTGATAGATCTCAATTACTTTGTTTCTCATTTGTTCCTGAATTTCTTTGGATCACAGCATGAGGTGTAGCTTTTGAGGCTCTTTTGGTCTACTAAGGTCATTCTGCTGTGTATAATAATGTTCAATGTTTTGTACTGATAATATTGCTGAAATATAAAAGGATGCACTACAGTGGGTCTCAAATATTTGTAAATGTGTCCTGTTATAGTACTGCAGGAGTTTATTGACGATACACTATAAACTACACATATAAACTAAAACAATTATAACGGTGACTGAACAACTCCCATTCCCCAAAGTGCAAGATACAACACTTATGAATATAAATCACAAAAGATCACACAAATAAGTCTGACAAACAAACAAGGGTTCTTAAACAGTCGCTAATATTGGATGTCTCATTCATTTTCAATAATTCTGTAATTAATATTCATACAAATAAATCTCCGTGTTCAGTCCCTTTCATATTTTTCAAAGTCTAACATGTGATTACCTACATATAGGCTCCACCTCTTTGTATTCCAATTTCAAACACAGTCTACATTTGGGCCTGTTAAGCCTAATTGGGATACCTGTTTTTAGACAGGAATACTTGCTTTCTATGGGCAATGCACAAGTTGTAGAAGATCAATCATTAGTTCAAAAGCTTCCTCTTTCTGATATACAGGTACATCTCAAAAAATTAGAATATCATGAAAAAGTTCAATATTTTTGGTCACTCATTTCAGAAAGTGAAACCCATATATTATATAGATTCATTACACAGAGAGTGACATATTTCAAGTGTTTATTTATTTTAATTTAGATGGTTATGGCTTACAGTCCATGAAAACCCCAAACTCAGTTTCTCAAAAAATTAGAATATTACATAAAATTAATTTTAAAAAATAGTTTTTTAATAGAAATGTTGGCCGACTAAAAAGTATGTCCATGTACACACTCAATACTTGGTCAGGGCTCTATTTGGATTAATTACTGTATCAATGTGGCGTGGCGTAGAGGTGATCAGCCTGTGTTACTGCTGAGGTGTTATGAAGGTCCAGGTTGCTTTGATAGCGGCCTTCAGCTCGTCTGCATTGTTGGGTCTGGTGTCTCTCATCTTCCTCTTGACAAAACTCCATAGATTCTCTATGGGGTTTAGGTCAGGACAGTTTGCTGGCCAATCAAGCACAGTGATGCCATGGTCATTAAACCGGGTTTTGATACTTTTGGCAGCGTGGGGGACCGGGGGGGGGGGGGCAAATCCTGCTGGAAAATGAAATCAGCTTCTCCATAAAGCTTGTCAGCAGAGAGAGGCATGAAGTGCTCTGAAATTTCCTGGTAGACGACTGCGCTGACTCTGGTCTTGATAAAACACAGTGGACAAACACCAGCAGATCACATGGTTCCTCAAATCATCACTGACTGTGGAAACTTCAATTCAATTCAATTCAATTCAACTTTATTTATATAGCGCCATTTCACAACAACAGTCATCTCATAGCACTATCAACTGTAGGTGGGAACCCCCACAGTTGCAGAAAGACCCCAGCAATCAGGCGATCCCCTGTGAGCAAGCGCTTGGTGACGGTGGAGAGGAAAAACTCCCTTTTAACAGGAAGAAACCTCCAGCAGAACCAGGCTCAGGGAGGGGCAGTCATCTGCTGCGACTGGCTGGGGGGTGAGGGGATAGAGAAGAAGAAAAGAACAGACATGTAGAGAGCAAACAGCACGATGGGGACTCAATCTATGGGAGAGAACAAACAAATGTTAATGACCAGCAAAAAAAAATATTTCATAGAGAGTGAGGAAAGGAGTGAGGCCCAGTGCATTACTGGAGGTCCCCCGGCTGACTAAACCTATTAGCAGCATAACTAAGGGAGGGTTCAGAAACACATGGTCCCTCCCTAATTGTAGGCTATATCAAAAAGGTAGGTTTTAGCCCTATTCTTAAAAACAGAGATCGAGTCTGACTCCCGAATCCAGATTGGCAGCTGATTCCACACGAGAGGAGCTTGATAACTGAAGGCTCTGCCTCCCATTGTACTTTTGGAGATTCTAGGTATTACAAGTAATCCTGCATTTTGGGAGCGTAGTGCTCTGTTAGGATAATACGGTAGTATCAGATCTTTTAAATAAAAAGGAGCCTGATTGTTTAGAGCTTTGTAAGTAAGAAGAAGGATTTTAAACTTAAACTTTTAAACTCTATGGGAAGCCAATGAAGGGAGGCCAGAACCGGAGAGATATGATCTCTCTTTCTAGTACCTGTTAAAACTCTTGCTGCAGCATTTTGGATCAGCTGAAGACTTTTTAAAGATGTTTTAGGACAGCCTGATAATAAAGAATTACAATAATCTAATCTCGAGCTAACAAAAGCGTGGATCAGCTTCTCAGCATCACTCTGAGACAAGATGCTCCTAATCTTGGCAATATTACGCAAATGATAGAAGGCAGTCTTAGAAACAAATTTAATATGTGAATTGAAGGACAAATCCTGATCAAAAATAACTCCAAGGTTCCTCACAGAGCTATTAAGAGAAAGAGTAACTGCATCCAAACTGAAAGTTTGATTTGGAAAGGAATTTCTAAGGTTTTTTGGACCAACAAGAATGACTTCAGTCTTATCTGAATTTAATAGCAGGAAATTACAAGTCATCCAAGCTTTGATTTCCTTAAGACAGGCTTCTAACTTGGCTAATTGATTACTACCATCTGGCTTCATTGACAGGTATAATTGTGTGTCATCTGCATAACAATGAAAATGTATACAGTGCTTTCTAATAATGTTGCCTAACGGAAGCATATATAAACTAAAAAGAGTAGGGCCTAGCACAGATCCCTGTGGAACTCCATGACTAAGCTTTGAGTTGAAAGAAAACTCATTATTTACATGAACAAACTGGAACCTATCAGATAAATAAGATCTAAACCACTGCAACGAAGTTCCATTAAGTCCAACATAGTGTTCTAATCTATCAAGTAGAATATTATGATCGATAGTATCAAAAGCTGCACTAAGGTCTAAAAGGACAAGTACAGAAACTAGTCCATTATCAGATGCAATGAGGAGGTCGTTAGTGACCTTCGCTAAGGCTGTTTCAGTACTATGATGGATTCTAAACCCGGACTGAAACTCTTCAAGTAAACCATTTCCCTGCAGGTGGTCAAATAATTGCGTAGCAACAACTCTTTCTAAGATTTTTGAAATGAAAGGGAGATTAGAGATTGGTCTATAGTTAGCTAAAGCTCCTGGATCTAGCGTTGGCTTTTTGAGTAAGGGTTTAATTACAGCCGTTTTAAAAGCCTGCGGTACATGGCCTAAAGTTAATGAAGAATTGATTATATGAAGAATAAAGCTACCAATAAGTGGGAAGACTTCTTTAAATAACCTGGTAGGAATAGGGTCTAAAAGACAAGTTGAAGGTTTGGATGAGGAAACTATTTTGTCTAACTCACAAAGGTCGATTGGAGTAAACTCATCAAGACAGACATCAAAAGAAGGAGTTGTAGTAGTTACAGTATTTAAGTTAACTGTGGGAAGAATCTGATTGATTTTATCTCTGATGGATGAAATTTTATTATTGAAAAAGTTCATAAAGTCCTGACTAGTAAGTTCTAAGGGAATGCTAGGATTGACAGAGTCCTGACTCTTTGTCAACCTGGCTACAGCACTGAAAAGAAACCTGGGATTATTCTTGTTCTCTTCTATTAATGCAGAGTAATAACTTGTTCTAGCTTTTCTAAGAGATTTTTTATAAATTAAAAGATGATTTCTCCAAGCTAAATACATTTCATCTGAATTAGTAGAGTGCCATTTTCTTTCTAATTGACGAGTCTTCTGTTTTAAGCTATGAGTTTCTGTGTTGAACCAAGGAGTTAGAAATCTCTGATTAGACTTTTTCTTTTTTAAGGGGGCCACCAAGTCTAGAGCCTGATGCAGAGAAGCTGAAACACCATCCACCATGTTATCAATTACAGAAAGAGAAAGCTGTCTATAGCTTATTTCCGTTGTATTGACACATGGCATAGAAGAAACAATCTGCATAAATTTGGAAACAGCATCATCTGAGAGGCATCTACTGTAATAATATTTTTCTTTAGGAGCCAAATAGTCAGAAATAGTAAAATCAAAGGTTAACAGACAATGGTCTGACAGTACAGGGTTATGAGGAGACACTACAAGATTTTCTATTTCTATGCCATATGTCAGAACAAGGTCCAATGTATGGTGGAGGTAATGAGTAGAATTTCCTACTTTCTGAGAAAACCCAATCGAGTCTAATATTGAATTAAAAGCCACATTAAGGCAGTCACTATCTACATCCACATGTATATTAAAGTCCCCTACTATAATTATTCTATCAGATTTCAGCACTAAATCAGCTAAGAAATCAGCAAATTCGGATAAAAATTCTGAGTAGGTTGATGGGGGACGATAAACTATGGCAAATAAAATTGGGTTTAACCTAAAATTGCTAAAGTGCCCAATACTGAGGACCAGGCCCTCAAAGGAATTATAACATGTTTTTTGCTTTACATTAACTAGTAATTTGGAATGGTAAATTGTTGCTACTCCTCCTCCACGACCAGAACTTCTGGGATTTTGACAGTTTAAATAACCAGAGGGAGTTGATTCATTTAAACCAACATAATCCTCTTGCCCTAACCAAGTCTCTGTAAGGGAAATTAAATCAATCTGATGATCAATTAACAGATCATGGACTAACAGAGACTTGGGAGTTAGAGACCTAATATTTAATAAACCACATTTAATTTTTAAATTATGAGGAGGAACAGAGGCCAAATCATTCAATTTAGAGGCTTTATGTTTAATTTGAGTTTTACCAATATTTTGCTTTATCACTTTGGGATGCTTATACATTATATTTTTATTCACTTTGGAGGGAGCAGACAACGATTCTCTGATGGGGAAGACAGGGGCTAAGCTGAGGGGTGGCGGATGAAGAGGAGCTGCAGAGAGGCGTGTAAGACTGCGACTCTGCTTCCTGGTCCCAACTCTGAGTAGTCAATGTTTTGGAAATTTGGATAAAAAAGATGCCAGATTGTTAGATAAATGAGAAGCACCATCCAAAGTGGGATGAATGCTGTCTCGTCTCATAAGACCAGGTTTTCCCCAAAAAGAGCTCCAATTGTCAATGTAGCCCACGTCATTTTTAGGACACCACACAGACAGCCAGCGTTTCAAGGATGACGAGCGGCTAAACATGTCATCACTGGTCAGATTGGGGAGGGGCCCAGAGAATACTACAGTGGCAGACATCGTTTTTGCAAAGTCACACACCGATTCTACATCAAGTTTCGTGACTTCCGACTGCCAGAGACGGATGTCATTAATGCCAGCGTGAATAACAATTGTGGAATATTTACAGTTACTTTTAGCCAGCATTTTCAAATTTGACTCGATGTCGCCTGCTCTGGCCCCAGGAATGCATTTGACTATGGCCGCTGGAGTCTCTAGGTTCACGTTTCTGACTACAGAGTCGCCAATGATCAGAGTTTTTTCCTCAGCGGGTGTGTCGCTGAGCGGGGAAAAACGATTAGAAATGTGAACAAGTTGGTGGTGAACCGGGGCTTTGCGACTAGGCTTCCTTCTCACCGTCACCCACCCAGTCTCCTCGCTGCTGAGGAGAGCCGAGAGACCGCTGACAGGGGGGCCTAAGCTAGCTAGCTCCGCTGCAGCTAATGGGCGTCCGTCAAGATTAACTGGTGCAGACGGTGTTTCAATGCAGCGGAGCCAGGATTCCAAATCAGACAACCTCGCCTCGAGCGCCTCAAAAAGACAACATTTATTACATTTAACTTCACACTAAACCTCAAGCAACTTAGATTCTGTGCCTCTTCACTCTTTCACCAGACTCTGGGACTTTGATTTCAAAATGAAATGCAAAATTTACTTTTATCTGAACACAGGTCATCTGCTGGTATTTGTCCACTGTGTTTTATCAAGACCAGAGTCAGCGCACTGCCAAAAGTACCAAAACCTGGTTTGATGACCATGGCATCACTGTGTTTGATTGGCCAGCAAACTGTCCAGACCTAAACCCCATAGAGAATCTATGGAGTATTGTTAAGAGGAAGATGAGAGACACCAGACCCAACAATGCAGATGAGCTGAAGGTCACTATCAAAGCAACCTGGACCTTCATAACACCTCAGCAGTGCCACAGGCTGATCACCTCTACGCCACGCCACAGTGATACAGTAATTAATCCAAAATCTATGAATCTATATAATATATGGGTTTCACTTTCTGAAATGAGTGACAAAAAATATTGAACTTTTTCATGATATTCTAATTTTTTGAGATGTACCTGTACAGTTCTGAATCTATACCTAAAAGGGCAATAAGCAAAGTTATAGTAAGCTTGTGGGTGGGCCTACGTTGTATTAGCCTATTAGCACAATCTTCAGTTTGGCAGAAAGATTTAAGATCCTCATTCATTACATCTGGTTTCAGAAGGCAATGGTCACAATAGCTGAATTGTACAGTAAAGGCTAAAAAAAATGATTTTGAAACTCCATGGGTTACATCACTGTAACAGGAAAAACATATTTTTTCTACAGCTGTATCCATATAGTGTAGAGTGAATTCCACAGAAACAGCACAACTGTATGGAGCAGAACCTGAAACCTTTTTGTTGTCACGCAGCTGTAATCCCTGTATCTCACAGTGTGGCGAGTGCTGAGAAACGTTCACGAAGGCTGTGCTTTTTGGGTTTCGTCAGGGTTCGTAAAAAGTTACAAAATAGTCTGTGCACACTTTTTAAGGTCACCAACAGTTCTGTCGCAAAGGGTCTTAAACAGTTGCTACTGTTCACTACAAGGCAAACCAAAAAGAACTTTAGTGACAAGCATTACAACTGTTCACAAATGTTTACAACCAGTTGCAAACACTTAAAACAATTTTGCAATGGTTTGTGGAAAAATGCATTTGCAAATACAGTTTGTGTTCAAAATGTTTTGCCAACAAGAAAAACATTCTGTTGTAACACATGCAGAATGTGGCTTGGCACTGTCTTGCTGAAATAATTAAATTAAATTAAATTAAATTAAATTAAATCACCCTTATTGTCATTCAACCGTACAACCAATCATGTACAGTAGAACGAGATTGTGCTTTACCTATCTACAGTGTCAAATCACACACACCCCAGTGCAGAATCAGAGGGCCGCTGCCATGCAAGGCGCCGCCACAGATTTCCCTCCTCCATTCCGTTATTGCTGAGCACCAAGCTGGATGGCAGGAAGTTCCACTTTTATGGTCTTTGGCATGACCCGGCCGGGATTTGAACCCCTGCCTCCCGGGTGTGGGGCGGATGCTCTACCAACTGAGCCACCACTCCGGTGATAAGCAGAAAATAAATAAGCAGAAAATGTTGCTCCAAAGCCCAGATTTACCATTCATCATTAATGGTGCCTTCACACATGTGCAAGTTACCCATGCCATGGGCACAAACACACCCCTATACCATCACAGATGCTGGCTTTTCAACTTAACACTGATAACAATCTGGATGGTCCCTTTTGTCTTGAGCCCGGACGATATGATGCCCATGATTTCCAAACACAATTTGAACTGTGGACTAGTTAGACCACAGCACACTTTTCTACTTTGCGTCATTCCATCTCAGATGAGCTTGGGCCCAGAGCAACCAGTGGTGTTTCTGGATGTTGTTGATATATGGGTTTGCTTTCCATGGTAGTTTTAACTTGCAGCTGTAGATGGAGTGACAGACTGTGTTAACTGACGATGGTTTTCCAAAGTGTTCCTGAGCCCACGTGGTAATATCCTTTACAGGATGATGTTGGTTTTAATGCGGTGCCACCTGAGGGATCGACATTCATGGGTATTCAATGTTGGCTTTCGGCCTTGCCGCTTAAGTGCAGAAATGTCTCCATATTCCCTGAATCTTCTGATGATATTATGGATTGTAGATAATGAAATTATTAAATTCCAATAGCAACTGTATGTTGAGAAACGTTCTTAAACTCTTGGACTATTTCCCCATGCAGTTGTTCACAAAGTGGTGAACCTCACCCCATCCTTGCTTGTGAATGACTGAGCCTTTTGAGGATGCTCCTTTTATACCCAGTCATGACACTCACCTGTTTCCAATTAACCTGTTCACCTGTGGAATGTTCCAAAAATGTGCTTTTGAGCATTTCTCAACGTTCCGTCTTTTCTTGCACCTGTCCCAGCTTTTTTGGAATGTGCTGCAGGCATCAAATTCAAAATGAGTGAATAGTTGCAAAAATCAATAAAGTTTATCAGTTTGAACATTAAATATCTTGTCTTTTTCATGTATTCAACAGAATATAAGTTGAAATCGATTTACAAATCCTGTATTCTGTTTTTATTTACGTTTTATACAAAGCCCCAACTTTAACCTGTTGAACTCTGTTCAACTTCCCTAAAAATGCCTAAAAATAACATGCCCAGAGTAAATCAAAAGCTGTTCTTCAACCCTTTGTAGCATCTTCATGGGGATGGTCTCATTTAAAAGAAAACACTTTTTTTTGGCAAAACAGTCATAATCTCTCTAAGTGCTCCTGCCACTGAGTAACAAGAAAGTTCGCATGGGTGTTTTTTTAGATACAAATGCTTGCAAATAACATACAGCTGTCAGATACTGGCTGGAAAACACAACAGAAATGTAGAACCAAGTGTTTTCAAGCTCAGGTCAAAATTTTGTAAAAATACCACAAAAAATGAATATATTACACAGCTTTTTTCTCAGGTTGTAACAAGGCTGTGTCTATACTTGAAGACCGGAAATACAGCTTTTTTTTTTTTTCAGTGCGCACTGAGACGCACTAAGATGCAGAGACGTGACTGCCCGTGGAATTCACAGAGTTCAACATGTTAATGGAATTGGGGTTTATAATTCACAGAACACCATTTTCTAAGAATACACCTGGTTGCAGTTTAAAAGTAACAGCACTCGGTCAACAGAATGAACTCTATTTTATAAAGAAAACAGTCTAATAAAGGGTATGTGCATGATGTCACCGCACACAACTCATGGCAGTTAAGAAAACACTGAGTGGCAAAAATGAGGTGCAGCATTAGGGCGTATGCATTGAAACACAAAAAATACACACAGTATATAATCACAGCAGTACACAGAGTACCTGCTTGCATTGTGGAGAGCTAATCTTATCATTCCATCTCGTATTCATCAGCAAAAAAATTAAATAAATGATTAAAGGCTCTGAATCAGTTCTGTACTTACCATGTGCTCCTTAGTCTTTACCCACAAGTCACTACAGTCAAGTAAATGGTGTGGTATTAACATCTAAAGTTAAAAAAAAAGTGACTATGTGCACTGCTGTGATTAAATATTTTTTATCATTTTTGTTTTGTTGCATACAAAATAAAGCCATCACATGTGATTGCTGCTCAGTGCTATGTTGCTATGGTAACTGTCCTGTAACTGCCAAGAATTCTGTTCCAATCTATACCTGGCTGGATGTATATTAACTCAGTGTGCTGCCATGCTGTAATTGCCACTTGTGATCTCAGATTTTTTTTTCCTTTTTCAAATTTAAATCAGCAGCCTATTAAATTGTTTTTCTGTCTTATGATGAGTGTTTCTCATCTGAAGCCGAGTTAATTGCTCCTTTTGGGAAAATGGAGCTGAACTTTAAACCTTAAAACCTTCACATGAGCACTGCTCTGATGCACAAAATTAAAATAAAATGCAAAGTGAAAATAGTATTCTCCTTTTATATTAATTTTCTCTTTTGGTACAGCAGATATTTAAAGAGTGTAGAGTTGATAACGGACTTAGGATCGGTATGTTAAGTGATACATTCCCCTTCTATTTAATGCCCTCACCTAAGAGCTGCACAGTATGACCACAGTCATCTCTTTTCGGCCACTGGGGGTTGCCCACTTGTAGCCCCCCTCCCCACCCTCACCGCCTAATCCAAATGAGGGTCGATTTCTAAAGTTCAAAGGTACAGCGCTCCCACAACTCCCACCAGCCCCTGCTGCTGCTTCGATTTAAAAAGACTCGACAATACCCCCTCGTTTCAGCCCAAGTAGCCAACACTGAAACAGAAATGATCCTCCTCCTTCTCCTTCTGCGTGGCCTCATATCAGGGGGAGCACCATCTATCACAACTCGCAGTCTCTATTGACATTTCCACTTAGGGTGAGGGATGATGGTTATGCTCTATAGCTCAGCTTAGCCAGGATCAACCAACACATGAAAAACACACACAGTGAAACTAGGGCTGTACCATATTAGGAAAACATGATATGGGATGCTGTTGTTGAATACTGCAAAGATGTGGCCTATGATATCTAAATAAATACTCATAAATTTATGAGAATTTTTCACAAAAATTTGCAACGTTTTTACATAAAATTTGGTACTTTTTTCTCACGCATTAGTGGCTTTTCCCAAATAAAATATATTTTTGTGGGTCATAAATTTGTGACTATTTCATGCAGATTTTTTTCAAATAAATCTGATTCTTTTCCACATAAATGAGCAACTTTTTCACATATTTGTTGCTTTTTCACATGAAATTTGCTGTTTCTTTCCCCTCATAAATTTGTGACTTTTGAACATAAATGTAAAACATTCTTACATATAAAATGGTACTTGTTTCTCATAAATCTGTGACTTTTCCACAATAAAATCATTTTTTCCTCCCATAAATTTTTGACTTTTTCATGTGAATTTTACCATTTTTTGGCATAATTTTGTGATTCTTCCCACACAAATGTGCAACTTTTGACATGTAAAATTTGCTGCCTTTGTCCCATAAATTTGTAACTTTGTTCATATAAATTTGTTTAATGTCAAATTGTGATTTTTTTTCATATAAATTTTGCAATGCAATTTTGTTCCCATGTAAATTTGCTGCCCCCCTCATACTGTAAAAATATGTGGCTTTTCTATATATTTGTGCAACATTTCTAAAATTTGGTACTTTTTTCTCATAAATTTCTGACTTTTCATGTAAATTGTACAACCTTTATTCTGACTAATTTGTGATTATTTTTCCACATAAATATACAGGTGCATCTCAATAAATTAGAATGTCATCGAAAAGTTAAATAAATTCAGTAATTCAATTCAGAAAATGAAACTCCGACATTATTTAGATTCATTACACACAGAGTGATATATTTCAAGTGTTTCTTTTAATTTTGATGATTATGGCTTACAGCTCAAGAAAACCCAAATTCAGTTTCTCAAAAAAATAGAATATTACATAAAATTAATTTTAAAAAATGGATTTTTAATATAAATGTTGGCCCACTGAAAAGCATGTCCATGTACACACTCAATACTTGGTTGGGGCTCCTTTTGCATGAACTGTTGCATCAGTGTGGCGTGGCATGGAGGTGATGAGCCTGTGGTACTGCTGAGGTGTTAAAAAGGCCCACGTTGACTTCCGGGAAGATGGCGGAGAGGCATAATGCTTAAACAGAGAGCTCTCCCTAGTCGGATTAAAAATCTTTGGTAAATGGCCAACTCGACATAAATAGGTCAATAAACCAAGGGATGAAAACACGAAGAACCCGGGCACATGGAAAAAAGCAGGGTAAAACTAAAGAATCCCTCTTCAACAGCACTGGAGAAATCGCTGAACACGAGGCCAACAAAAACGAGGAGACTTCAGAGAAAATGGAGGACGCCAACCTCGATGTTATGAACACTGGCTTCACCAATATAAGTAAGGACATAAAAGACCTCAAGCGACAACTCCAACAGGATTTAACAGCTCTTAAGGAAGAACTGAAAAAAGAGATGAAGGAGGAAATTATGGGTCTCCGAAAAGAAATGGACCGCAAGCTAGCAGAAAACATGGAGGAGCTGCGCACTCAACGGGCGTGTATGGCAGAAGCACAGGCTCGAATATCAGAGGTGGAAGACTGGAAGACCGAGGCAAGCGAGCTGCTACAGACTCTGACGGCACAAACACAGAGGATGCAGGAAAAAATAACCGACCTGGAGAGCAGGTCCAGACGGAGCAATATACGCATCTTCAGGATTCTGGAGGGCACTGAAGGCAACTTGATGACAAATTCATAGATCAATTCTTAAAAAAAGAGCTTGAGCTGCCCAATGAAACAGACCTGCAGATCCAATGTGCGCACAGAGCCTTGGCACAGAACCCGAACTCAAACTTTGCACCCAGGTCAGTTGTGGCAAACTTTTTAAAATTCGACGTAAAGGAAAGAATCCTGACACAAGCATGGAAAAAAAAGATACGAGTTGGCGACAAACAGATATTCTTTGACCATGACTACCCGACAGAAATTGTGCAGCAGTGAAAGAAATATGCCAACATTAAAAAAATGCTGAAAGAGAAAAAAATTAGATTCCAAACGCCGCTAACGAAGATGAGAATTCATTGGGATGACGGCGTGAAAACCTACAACACGGCCAGAGAGGGAGCACGGGACATGAAGAAACGAGGCTTTGTGGTGAGCGTACCCGAGGAAGCGGCTGGAGCAGCGGCGGCACGGAGCGCACCGAGACAGCCGGAATAGAGGCGAGTGAACGGCAGAGGGCGGGAGACGGACGTGGCGCACCGAGCCCAAGAAAAACTGCCAAGGCTTTCAACGGAAAGCTTAGATTATAACAAAGATTAAGAAGGGCATAGAAGAAATGAAGGCCAAGAAGACAAGGTAAAAGAGAAACAAACGGCTAGGAGAGGTTAAAGTGATTTTTGTTGGATATTTCTAGACTAATGACTATTACTTGGATAGTAACTACAGGTCTAGGGAGGGCCCCACACTCGGTGAGGACATTCCCTCCACCCTCCAACAGGGACCAATGGGCAGAAGAAAGGCCCAAAGTGTGGAGGTTGAGGTTCGTTAATGTGTTTTTGTACATATATGTATTGGTTTTGTTGTTAAGGGGGCTAGGAGCACAAGTTAAAAAAAAATGGAAAAACATGAATATGGTTAAAAATCTTAAGATAATGACATTAAACGTGAATGGTCTGAACTCACCTGTTAAAAGGGAAAGAATAATAAGAAAATTCAAGAAGGAAAAAGCCGAAATTATATTTATGCAAGAGACACATTTGAACAAGACAGAACATGAGAAACTAAAGAGATTTGGCTATAAGAACTCCTACTACAGTTCATCCCTCTCCTCTCGGCGCCACACCAGTCGGCTGCCTTTTGCAACAGCGGCTCGATTCCGAGTTTTTTTTCCCTTCCTCTCTCTTTTGATCACTTTTTTTTTTCACCCCACTTATATCACGGACACACAGATCATCCCAAATGTCTCCTGAGCCGGTGGACGGAGCCACTGTTTATAGCAGGATACGATATAACAGGGAAGAGCTGCTAGCATTTAACCGCCACCCGGTCCCACTGGAAAAACTCGACATACCGAGAGAACTGAGGCGAAAACGCCGCGGCTGCCGGGCTGGAGTAAGGCGGAGGACAAAAAATATAAGGTACAGACCCTCCCTTCCATCTGTTGTCATGGGAAATGTACGGTCGATACTGGGAAAGTTAGATGAGCTAGCGGCTATCTCCCGTTATGATAGCACTTACCGGGAGTGCTCTCTCCTTTTGTTTACTGAGACGTGGCTAACTGAACTAGCAGCAGATGCTAACATTGAGCTGGAGGGTTTTCACACGATACGAGCTGACCGAACACCAGAGAGTGGCAAAACTAGGGGCGGTGGAGTGATCATGTATGTTAACAACAACTGGTGCAGACCGGGACATATCACTGTTAAACAACGACACTGCAGCAAAGACATTGAGTTGCTAGCTGTTAGCATGAGGCCTACATATCTCCCGAGAGAACACTCACACGTGATCTGCATTGTTGTTTATGCAAATCCGACGGCGAACGCTGGGACAGCGCGTGACGTCATCCATTCAGTAACCAGCAGGCTGCAGACAGAACACCCAGATGCTCTTCTCCTCATCTCAGGCGATTTCAACCACGTTTCACTGTCTCCCATTCTGCCCACTTTCACCCAGTATGTCACATGCCACACTAGAGACAATAAAACACTGGATTTGTTCTACGCAAACACTAAGGAGGCGTACACCTCATCACAACTCCCCCCACTTGGGAGATCGGATCACAACTTGGTTCATCTCCGACCGGTGTACAAACCCCTAGTGCACAGACAACCTCCGGCCATGCACACTGTGGAGTTATGGTCTGAGGAGACAATGGACACTCTAAAGGACTGTTTTGAAGCCACTGCCTGGAAGCAGCTCTGCGATCCACATGGTGAGGACATCGATGGCCTCATTCACACCTTCACGGGCTACCTCAGCTTCTGTGTGGACAAATCCGTTCCCACCAAGACCATACGGCGTCACTCAAACAACAAACCCTGGATCAACCCTGAGATAAAAACACTTCTGAGAGAGAAGAAGAGGATCTTCAGGTCGGGGAACAGGGAGATGCTGAAGTCCGTACAGAGGGAGCTGAGGAGAAAGATCAGAGAAGGCAAGGACAGCTTCAGGAAGAAGATGGAGGACAAGCTGCAACAGAGCGACATCAGCGGGGTCTGGAGAAACCTCAAAACCATCTCGGGGCTCCAGAATACCTCCCCCCAGGCCACGGGGGGCAGGGAGTGGGCGAACAACCTGAATCTGTTTTTCAATAGATTTGACCAACCGCCCTCCCCCCTGTCTGCACAACAACCACTGCTGCCTCTAAGAAATCAAGTCCTGCTACCCACTCCCCACTCCACCGACACCCCCCCCACTCCCAACACACAGCCCCCCATCCTGACCCTGACCAAGACCCAGGTGAGGACGGAGCTGAGGAAGATCAAGGCGAGGAAGGCGTCGGGACAGGACGGCATCAGCGCAAAGCTCCTCAAGTCCTGTGCAGACCAGCTGTGTGGGATTGTGACGTATATCTTCAACATGAGCCTGAAACTGGGGAGGGTACCACAGCTGTGGAAAACATCTTGTGTGGTACCTGTACCAAAAACTTCCCACCCCAAAGACCTGAACAGCTTCAGACCGGTGGCCTTGACGTCCCACTTGATGAAGACCCTGGAGAGACTGCTCCTTGCTCATCTCCGCCCCCTGGTGGAACCAGCGATGGATCCACTCCAGTTCGCCTACCAGCATGGCATTGGGGTGGAGGATGCGGTGATCTTCCTCCTTCACCGTTCTCTGTCCCACCTGGAGAAGCCCGGGAATATGGTGAGGATCATGTTCTTTGACTTCTCCAGTGCTTTCAACACCATCCAACCGATGATCCTGAAGGACAAGCTGCTGCGCGCAGGGGTGGACCAGCACCTGTCATCATGGATCCTGGACTACCTCACGAACCGGCCTCAGTTTGTGAGAACCCGGGACTGTGTTTCCGACACGATCATCAGTAGCACGGGGGCCCCCCAGGGAACGGTGCTGGCTCCCTTCTTGTTCACTCTTTATACTGCGGACTTCTCACACAACACAACACATTGCCATCTACAGAAGTTCTCTGATGACTCTGCGATCGTTGGTCTCATCTCCAGCGGAGATGAAGCTGAGTACAGAGGGCTTATCCAGGACTTTGTGGACTGGTGCCATCGGAACTGCCTCCAGATCAACGCGAGGAAAACTAAGGAGCTGGTGGTGGACTGCCGCAGGCATGGGCAGCCCCTCACAGCACCAGTAAATATACAGGGAACAGACATCGAGATGGTGACATCCTACAAGTACCTGGGTATTCATCTGAACAATAAACTAGACTGGTCACACAATACTGACGCACTCTACAAGAAGGGACAGCGCAGGCTGTTCCTGCTGAGGAGACTCAGGTCTTTTGGTGTACAAGGGGCGCTGCTGAAGTCATTCTATGACACGGTGGTGGCATCAGCCATCACTTTTGGAGTGGTCTGCTGGGGCAGTGGCATTACTGCAGCCGATAGGAAGAGACTGAACAAACTGATTAAGAAAGCTAGCTCTGTCCTGGGGCAACGCCTTGATCCGATGGAGGAGATAGGAGAGAGAAGGACGGTGGCTAAACTGTCATCTCTGCTGGAGTCCGAGTTCCACCCTATGCAGGACATACTGGATGCACTGAGGAGCTCATTTAGCAGCAGACTACATCATCCCAGGTGCACAACCGAGAGGTTTCGTAGGTCCTTCCTACCAACGGTTGTCAGACTGTACAACCTAAGCAGGGCTGCTCGCAGAGATAGCAAAAAGACGTAACAAACTAATAGTTGTTGTTTTTTTTTTTTTTTTTTTTTGAATGCAAAAGATGCAATAGACTTACACAATGGTCCTCTCCGGCATACAACTAGGAACATACCGGTCGCTATGGAGGGTGAGAATATGTATGGGCACATAATCATACCATGTAGGATAACTAAATAGACGGTTATGCTGTTTCATCCCACCTAGCAACAATGCTCTGCACTGTGTGTGTTTATATATTTACATATTTATTCCATCTAGCTACAATGCTCTGCACTGGGTGTGTTTATATTTATATATCTATATATTTATTCCATCTAGCTACAATGCTCCGCACTGTGTTTTTATATATCTACATATTATTCCATCTAGCTACATTGCTCCGCACTGTGTGTGTTTATATACTTGCATATTTATTCCACCTAGCTGCAATGCTCCATACTGTGGGTGTTTATATATTTACATATTTATTCCATCTAGCTACAATGCTCTGCACTGTGTGTTCATATATTCATATATTTATTCCATCCAGCTACAATGCTCTGCACTGTGTGTCTGTGTGTGTGTGTGTGTGTATATATATATTTTATAGTAATATGTACATATGTATATTAGCTGCTCTTGCTTGCTTGTTTTTTCTTGCCTTCTGATTGTTGCTCTGAGTGTTGCTATCCCTGTGCTGTTGCAATCCTGGAATTTCCCCGTTGTGGGACTAATAAAGGCTTATCTTATCTTATCTTATCTTATCTTAAGGGAGGAACTAAAAGGGGGGTTATGATACTAATTTCAAATAAAATACAATTTTTTTTCCACAATATCTTTATTGAACCTTTTTTTTTTTTTTTAACAAACATGATACAAACAATCAAACACTAACACTAAAGTACTACAAAAAAAAAAAATGCACTAAAAACACCAACAACCACCAACAAAATCAAGTCTTCAACAATGCTCCTCTGTTTAGTCTAGACAATCCAATACATAAGTATACATATTATGTTCACCAGTTTGGAATTTACAAGGTCCACACACATCATTCACCTTCTTCTTCAAGAGTTATGTTTAAATTTTTTACATAATCAATAAAAGGTCTCCATATATTCTCAAACACAATTTCCTTTGATTTCAGTATATATGTTATTCTTTCTAATGGAAGGTTTGTTAACATCTGTCTTAACCACTGAGTCACATCTGGTCTATGAGTCTTTTTCCATAATAGTGCAATACATTTTTTGGCATTAAGCAAACTGACGTCTATGAATGTTCTTTCACTTTTATTGAAATTATGCTTTTCTGGGTACAGACCCAACAAAACCAGTTTAGGATTCAATATGATTTGTTTTGAGATTATTTTTTCAATTGTTACCCTCACCTCTTCCCAAAACATTCTTATTAATCTACATTCCCATAAACAATGAAATAGGGTTCCTTTACTTTCCATGCATTTTGTGCATGTATCTGGTATATTTTTGTTATATCTATTTAACTCCTCCGGTGTAACATACATCCGCATTAACCATTTGAAATGTATCAATTTAAGGCGTGCATTTATTGATTTGGTTTGAGCTTCTGTACAAGCCAATTCCCATTGTTCCTCTGAAATTTCAATTTGCAGATCTTCTTTCCAGTAGTTTAATCTTTTCAGTGAATTTTCACTTGAAGATAGTGTCAATGAGTTATAAAACTCTGAAATAATACCCTTTCTTTTACTATCTTTCATCATCATTTTTTCCAAGGATGAATAAATAGGTCGAGTGAGAGCTTTATTTTGATTTGATCGAATAAAGTTTCTAAGTTGAAGATATTTAAAAAAATGTGTTCTATTGAGATTAAATTTGATCCTCAGCTCTTCAAAAGACATTATGTTGTCTGCACATGGCAAATATAAATCCTGAATCTTTTGTATCCCTTTTAAATTCCATACTTTAAATACAGCGTCCGCTCTCCCTGGTTTAAAATATTGATTACCCCATATTGGACTAAATTGTGACAATAACTGTGGTTCTTTTAAATAGTTTTTAGCTTCACACCATATTTTGATCATATGCTTTACAAATGGATTTTTAACTTGTTTTTGTAATTTTTTTGCCGAATCTGAGTATATGAATATGGGAAGAGGTAAAGGTAAATTGTATGATTCCATTTCAGTCCAGTGAGGGAGATCATTTGATGAAAAATAATATGTCATAGACCTCAGTTGTGCCGACCAATAATACAACATAAAATTTGGACATTTCAGACCTCCACGATCAAATGGTAAATATAATAAAGACAGACGTAATCTAGCCCTCCTGTTGTTCCATATAAATTCCACTAACTTTTTTTTTATTCTTGAGAATAGATCTAAAGGTGGTGATAAGGGAATGTATTGAAATAAATAAAGTATTTTAGGTAAAATATTACTTTTAAGTATATTGATTCTCCCGATCATCGACATTGGTAGTGACATCCATCTCTGAGTTAACTCACTGATATCTGACATTAAGGCTTCATAGTTGACACTGGCGACTGATTCTAGCTTAGGCATAATTTGGATTCCTAAATATTTAAACTGATTTACAACATTGAATTGATTTACCTCAGGGGCTGGGTAATTTCTCTGGGTCTCATTTAGCATTAATATTGAAGATTTAGTTTTATTTATTTTATATCCTGATATTTCCCCAAAATTCTTTATTAAATTCAACAAGGTTGGAATTGATTTTTTTAGATTCGACATAAACAAAATTATATCATCGGCGTACAGGGAGATTTTATGTTCTGTTGGTCCAACTTTAATTCCATATATTTGTGAATGTAAACGTATCGCTATCGCTAAAGGTTCAATTGCCATAGTAAACAGTAAAGGTGAGAGTGGACAGCCTTGTCGACATCCTCTATTGATTTTTATTGGTTTTGAAATATTGTTATTTGTTAGGATTTCTGCTGTAGCATTATTGTATATTATTTGAACCCATTTTATGAAATTATTTCCAAGTCCAAACCTTTGTAGGACTTCAAAAAGAAAGGGCCATTCAACTCTATCAAAGGCCTTTTCGGCGTCCAATGATAGGAGAGCTGTATCCGGTGCTTCTTTATTAAAATAGATAATATTAAATAGTCTTCTTACATTATGGAAGCCTTGTCTACCCTTTATAAAGCCATTCTGATCTCGATTAATAATATTTGGTAAAATTTCTTGTATTCGTCTTGCTAAAATTTTACAGATTATCTTAAGGTCGGCGTTTAATAGGCTTATTGGTCTCATATTTTCACATTTATTAGAGGGCTTACCTGGTTTTGGCAGCAGTATAATTAAGGCATTATTTATGTATGATGGTAAATTATTATTTTGAAATGCTTCTAAAACCATTTCCAAAAAAGGTTTTATTAATTTATTCTTAAATTTTTTATAAAGGTCAACTGGAAGACCATCTGGTCCTGCACTTTTTCCTGATTTCATATTATCAATGGCTAGCCCAACTTCTTCTTGACTAATTTTAGACTCCAATATCTCCCTGTTTTCATTTGGAATACACGGTATAGATAGTTCGTTCAAAAACCCATTTAGTTTTGTTAAATCAGGTTCATTTTTGGTATCATATAATTTTTCATAGTAATCTCTAAAGGCTCTATTAATTTCTAAAGGATCTATAACTACCTGTCCATTACTTATAATACTGGTAATTGGTGTTTTAATTTCCAATTGTTTAATCTGCCATGCTAATAATTTTCCTGATTTTTCACCTTGTTCATAAAAAGATTGTTTCAATCTTAGAAGACTCGAGGCAGCTCTATTCGCTGATTTTTTGTCGTATTCAGCTCTCAAAATCAGTAATTCATTCTCCAACCTTGGGTCACTTCCTGCATACACTTTTTCCTGAAGATTTTTTATTTTATGTTCCAATTTAGCTCTCTCCTCTCGAGTCTTCTTAGATTTTGATCCTGTATAACTAATAATATGCCCCCTAATAAAAGCTTTGAAAGCCTCCCACTTTACACATGCTGATGTTTGTGTAGTATTGATGTCAAAGAACTCGTCTATCTGTTTTTCTATATACTTGACAAATTCCTCATCCTGAAGCCATTTATGCTGAAATTGCCATCTACCTGATTCCTTTGTCAATTTTTTATCTACATATATTAGACAACAGGGTGCATGATCAGAGATCACGATGTTATCATAAAAGCAGTTTTGAATCTTGGACCTTAATTCTGTGGAAATCAAAAAATAATCAATACGTGAGAATGTCTTGTAGGTACTGGAATAACAAGAATAGGCTTTAACTTGTGGTTTCATTTCTCTCCATATATCTAACAATCTCAATTCTTTCATAAAATGATTAATAGTCATCCTACATCCAATGTGCGTACAATCCAGTCCTGATGATCTATCCACACCTGGATTCAATGTACAATTAAAATCCCCTGCTATTATATGTTGCCCTGTAAGTGATGATAAGATGAGAAATAAATTAGCAAAGAACTTCTGATCATCTATATTGGGACCATATAAGTTCACAAGATTTATATTTTCTAATAGCAAAGAACCTTGAATGATTACATATCTTCCAAATTTGTCTCCAATTACATTTTTCACTTGAAAAGGAACTGATTTATGTATGAGAGTCATAACTCCCCTGGCTCGGGATGAAAATGAAGAGGTGAATACACTTCCCTGCCATCTACTCCTAATTCTTTTAACATCCTCCTCTATCAGATGAGTTTCTTGTAAAAACACAATTCTTGAACCCATGTCCTTTATTTTATTCATAACTTGTTTAAGTTTTTTTAAATTTTGTAGACCTCTGCAATTCCATGAAGTTAAATTAAGATTAACACTTTGGTCCATGATCAATAGAGAGTTTGGGATTACCTTGCAGTGTAAACATGCTCATACAGAGAAGCAAAAACATGAGTGGTTGAACATTCATCCTACAAACTACACACAAACAAATTTCCCCTTCCCACACTTGTGGCAAACCCCCCAAAATCAAAAGAAAAATTCTGTCTCCCGATATAGCCATCGACCGTTCCACACCCACGGGGAACAGCCTAAGCCACTCCTTCTTCATCCTCCCAATCACCCTAACTCTACTGCTTTTAATGACGTAACATTAACTCTCCTCTGTAGTTTTCCAACTTAACTCCAAAATTTTTAACAACTTTGTACATCATAGTTTTTTTTTTTTGTTTGTTTTGTTTTTGTTTTGTTTTTTTTAAATATATAATACAATCTATATTTTGTAAACTTACTATTTACTTCAAGTCAGTCAGATGCCTGTGCAAATGCTTAATTATTCTACCTTATATTTTGTTCATGCTTAGCTCCCACCAGTCTCTTCTTCTTCTTTGATCTTCTTGATGAACTCCTGCGCCTCCTCTGGGGTCTTGAAGATGTGGGTTCTGCCCTCATACGTGGTCAGCAGTCTCGCAGGATAGATTACACCATGACGAATCCCAAGGTTGCGCAGCTCCTTACGTATGGGATCAAACTGCTTCCTCAATTGCTGGATTCCTGTGGCCAAATCTGGGTAGAACCGCACCTGCTGGTCCTGGTGTTTAATCTCTCCTTTTTTAGCTCGTGCAGCGTTGAAGATCTTCATCCTGTCTCTGTTGTTAAGAAACTTCATAATTAAGGTCCTCGGCGGTCCCTTATCTCTCCGTGGGCCAATGCGATGTGCTTTTTCAAGAACCACTGCTGATTGCAACTCCTCGCTGCCCAGCACCTCCGGAATCCACTTTTCCAGAAAGGAACATACGTCCCGACCTTCTGATTCCTCTGGAAGACCCACCAGCCTCAAATTATTCTGTCTCGACCGAGATTCCAAATCCAAAATATTATCTTCCAGAGATTTATTTTTTTTTCCAAAGTGCGCACCTTTAATTGAAGACGGGTGACGTCATCTTCAGCACTAGCGAGACGGAGCTCCATCTGCGCCGTTCGTTCTACACAGTCACCCAATTCCTTTCTTATTCCTTCCAACGCTGTCATAATCCCATCAAATCTAGAGGAAAAGTCCGCTCTCATTGAACTCATGGCAGCCATCAGCGCATCTGCGCCATTCCCCGCAGAAATCGCAGCGTTGCCAGCCTCCTCCGCCATATATGGAGCCCTGTTTGCTGCGTCACAGACCTGAAAGTCCGTTAATTTGGACTGTTTCGGCGGCTCGCTTTTTCCTTTTCCTGGTTTTCCAGCCTTAGGCTTCGCCGACATATCCTCGCCCAAACGCTGGGATACGTTCTGTCCCAAATGAGAGAGTTATTTGCCGATTTTTTTTCTCCAGGAGCAGAGCAGAGCGAGACACGTCCGTCCTACGTGGCAGCCATAACCGGAAGTCAATAAAATACAATTTGATTGTGAACAAGAAATCCAGGATAAAGAAGGCAGATATGTAATAGTAAAGGGAAGAATAGATGGTATGCAGATCACATTAGTGAACATCTATGCCCCACCAGAAAGTGACAAGGTTTTTTTTCAACATCTGTTTGATCTCATAGCAACACACAGTGAAGGAGTCCTAATTTGTGGAGAAGACTTAAATGCCGTCATGGATCATGAAGTTGACACGACAAGTGTTAAGAAGACAAAAAAACATGTAACAAAGTTCATAAGAACCTCACTGGCAGAAATGGGTATGGTAGACATATGGAGGGACCTGCACCCACTCGAAAAAGACTATACACATTATTCAGCAGTCCATAAAGTACACTCTAGAATAGATTACTTCCTTATGAATGAAGGTGACAGACACAGGGTGAGAAATTGTCGGACTGGAGGGGCAGAAATATCAGATCATAATCCTATATACATGGAAATATATTTAAACAATAGAAAACGACAAACAACATGGAAACTTAATGTAGGACTATTAAATGATGAGAAAATGAAAGAAAGAATAAAGTTAAACATAAATGAGTATATCGAGGAGAATGATAATGGAGAAGTGGACCCAACAATACTATGGGACGCACTAAAAGCCGCGTTAAGAGGTAAATTAATTGTTGAATCAGGAAAAGCAAAAAAGTCTAAACTGGAATCATATGAACAAAGATGTGAGAGACTGAGGGAATTAGAACGTAAACATCAAAACACAAATGACCCAAAAATATATCAAGAAATTAAGGAAGAAAAAATAAAGATAAAAGAAATACAAATAGATGAAATTGAAAGGAAAAATAGATATTTAAAACAAAAATATTATGAAATGGGGCCAAAGGCCACATAACTGCTGGCAAAACAGTTAAGAAAACAACAAACAGTGAATAATGTATATAAGATTAAGGACCCCATCACAAATAAATCCACAGTTACCCCAGAAAACATTGAAGAAATATTCCATAAATTCTATCAAGAACTATACTTGCAACCTGAAGAGACAAATGTTAAGGATATTAAAAATTTTCTATACACATTGGACTTACCATCAATAGGAAACCAACAAAATGAAAAGCTAACAGCAGAAATAACAACACAAGAGATTAAAGATGTGATTAAGTCACTAAAAAATGGTAAATCACCAGGTAGTGATGGATACCCATCTGAGTTTTATAAACTGTTTATAGAAGAACTCATGCCACAGCTCCTAAAGTCATTTAACTGGACATTAAACAACAACAAAATACCTCCATCATGGAACGAAGCCATTATTTCAGTTATTTTAAAGCCAGGGAAAGATAGGGAACAATGCGGAAACTATAAGCCAATCTCTTTATTAAATATGGATTATAAAATATATACAACAATTATCTGTAAAAGAATAAAGACATTCTTGACGGAATTGATAGAGGATGATCAAACTGGTTTCATAGAGGGACTCCAAACACATGATAATATCAGGATAACAATACACATAATTAATCAAATACATAAAGAAAAGAAAAGCGCAGTAATAATGAGTTTAGACGCAGAAAAAGCATTTGATAGGGTTAATTGGATGTTTCTATATAATGTGCTGGAACGCTTTGGATTTAATGAAAAGTCAGTGCAATGCATAAAGACACTATCAAAAACCTGTGGCAAGAATCAAGATAAACGGTAGCTTAACAGACAAAGTAAATATACAAAGATCAACTAGGCAGGGATGCTGCCTATCGCCAGGCATGGCAACAGGAAATTCTGATTTCAGCTGAAATCTAATTTGGTCGATTGACTTATGGGGGGGGGGGGGGGGGGGGGGGGCACAGCCCCCCGAAGCTGTTGTCTCACTGTCTTTAGTCCAACATATTTAACAGTTCTATAAGAGTTTATTACACTATTTACACTGGTCACCAAGTCACTTCTAATGTGAAACTTTCTTCCTTTTGGCAGCAAGCTGTGTCAGTCTCTGAACTTTGAACTAGGGGCTCGCCCCCCGAAGCTCCTGGGTTTTTATGATTTTTAAGTACCAGAACTGTGCTTAAATGACATAAAACAAACAGACGAATGCCACTTATTACTGTATAATATTGACTTATGTTCCAAGAAGATAGCATTCCTAAAATATTCCAACAAGCATTATCCATCACATGCTTTAACACTTGATCAAATCAAAATCAGTTAATTTTATCTATTCCATAATAGAAATAAAATTCCAACATACCATTACTTTTTATAATTTCAGCATTCATTTCAGATCACCAGTTTCAATCTCCATTGAGTCTTGAGCAGTTCATTTTGCACAATCACTGATGTAGCCAAGTCTTAGAAATATTCAAAAGTTATGAGTCATTGTCCACTGTGCACTGTCAATTTCAAACTGTTTGGAATCATAAAAGTAATGTAACTAAATTGTTTTGCTAATTTTTCCTCCTCAACATCAATGTCAGGGCACTGCAGGAGTTTTTGGGGATGGTTAACTTTTATTACCGTTTCCTCCCCCGCGCAGCCCAGCTCATACAGCCATTGTATGCCGCACTCAAGAAACGGAAACCGGCGGACAGAGTCGACTGGACTCCTGAGCGGGAGCAGGTGTTCTGCGGTTAAAACAGCTCTGGCAAACGCTGCACTACTGGCGGCTCGGACATGGGCATAGCGGCCGTCGTGGAGCAATGAGCTGCTGGTTCTTGGCAGCCGCTCACCTTTTTAGCAGGTCTTTGCATGACAGTGAGCGTAAATACAGCGCGTTCGACAGAGAGTTAAAGGCTCTCCACCTGGCCATATGCCATTTCCAGTTCTGGCTGAAAGGGCGCACTTTCACTGCGTTCGTGGACCACAAGCCGCTAACGTACTTAACGTACTTTATCTTCCTGGAAGATAAAATAAAGCGGAATTCGGCGAATTAGAGGAAAATCACATCCCTGAGAATGCCGCCATGAATTTTTGACAAAGCATACAATGAGCCATTTGATTGGTCCAATCGTTTGCAACTATCCAATCGCAGGGCTGTTTACAATACAGCAGTAGCTTGAACACAACACATCCGGGTTATCGCGGGAGACTTCCGGGGAAGTGCCGAGCGCTTATATAATCGTGTTGATTTTCGCTAAAATCGGTAACAATAAGGTACCTTACCCCTCCCTAAAATTTTCTCAACGGATTTAGACGAATCACAGAAATGATCAATTTGAAAATAAATCGGCAGAAATCCGCGGATCGACAGAAAATTGCCATCCCTGAATCACCCACCTTGTTTGCTCTGTTCATACAGCCACTGGCTCAAGCAATGTGACAAAATAAGAAATTAAAAGGTGTAACAATAAAGGGAGTGGAACACAAGATTGGGCTGTTTGCAGACGATATTATAGTTTACCTTGAACAACCAGATGAATCAATAATGGAAATGATGGACTTGATAGAAAATTTTGGAAAATTATCAGGATACAAGATAAACATACCAAAAACACAAATACTGACATTCCACTATAACCCTTTAAACCAGATAACTGATAAGATCAAACTAAACTGGAAACAAAAAGAAATAAAATACCTTGGAGTGAACATACCTAAAGATTTAAGCAAAATCTATAAAGCAAACTATGATAGGTTAGAACAAGAAATAAAAAAAGATAGTGATAGATGGTCAATCTTATACATGGATCTGAATTCAAAAATTAAGACAGTCAAAATCAGCATACAACCTAGACTGCTTTACCTCTTCCAGGCTCTACCAACAGAGATTCCTGGTGCCCAGTTCTCAAAGTGGGACAGGATGATATCGAGATTTGTTTGGGGAGGTAAAAAGCCAAGAGTGAAATATAAAACTATTCAATTACCAAAAGAGAAAGGCGGCATGGGTCTACCGAGTCTAAAGGAATATTACTACTCAGCACAAATAAGATATATCATATGTTGGTGCGATGGAGGATACGAGGCAAAATGGAAAGAAATGGAAAAGGAAATTGAGGGACTCCCAGTGCAAAGCATAATAGGAGATAAGGATGCGTATAAGCAAATCAAACAAATAGAACCAATCACTAAATTTACTTTGGAACTGTGGTATAAAATAGTACAAAAGTATAATATAAAGGAGGACATAAAACTATTGAAATGGGTAGCATTTGACAGTCAGTTTGGACCGGCAAAGCAAGATAGGGGATACAAAAATCTGGTGAACAAGGGAATCACAGCATGGGGCAATATGGGACAAAAAGATTTCGGGAGTTTTGTAAACATGAGAAGAAAATTTAAACTAGAAAAATCTGAATTCTTCAGATATCTACAGATGAGAGATTATTATATGAGAAAGATTAGGCATAACCTCCACACAGATGTGAGTGAGATTATACAATTCATTTTAAGCTCGTATGCAGGAAATAAAATAAGAATTATTTCAAAGCTATATCAGAAACTTACGGCAAACAAACATTCAAGTAACTATATAAAGGAGAAATGGGAGAAAGAGCCAAATTTAAACATAACAGAAGAAAACTGGCAAGAAATATGGAAAACACAACACACATCAACAAGTTCAAGGACATGGAGGGAATGTGGATGGAAAAACCTGATTCGCTATTTCATTACACCACAGATCCAAAGAAAATATACAAATACCAAATCTATATGCTGGAGGGGCTGTGGGGCTCAAAATGCAGACCACTCGCATATGTTTTGGAAATGCTGCAAAATCTCATCATTCTGGAAATCTATACATGTGACAATCTTATCCTTCACTTTATTACATGTATAGTTTATTTCTCTTATCTTATCATGTTTAATGTTGCAGCATTGTACCGAGACAAATTCCTAGTTTGTGTACTACATGAACAATGGCAATAAACCTGATTCTGATTCTGATTCTGATTCTGAATACAGAGGATATTCGGATATAATATACCAATGAACTGTAACTTGATATATTTGTGTGATCTTAAAAGAGACAATGTAATACAGGCTGAGGACAGATATTTAGTTAAAATCATGCTGATTGCATGTAAAAAAACAATCACAAGAAAATGGCAATCAGAAGTTCTTCCTGACCAAGAGCAATAGACAGACATTGTTGAGGATATACGTTTAATGGAAAAACTAACATATCGACAAAGAATGCAAGAAGGACAATATGGGGAAAAAATGGTGGAAATGGACACACTACAAAGTGCAACAACGGGACAGAAATTGAAAGAATAACCAAAGACACTGGAAAAACCAAAAGAATTTAGAGATGGAAACTAAAAACTTGATGCTCCAACATTTGTCCCCCCCCTTTTTTTTTCTTCCTCTCTTTTTTAATTCTTCTCTTTCTTTTTGGCTGTATGGTTAGCTCCTTTTTTAAATATAGAGACTGTGATCTGAATGTAATATGTATGATGAAAAATGAATAAAAATCAAAGTTACAAAGAAAAAAAACAACTAGAAAAGCACTCGGAGAGCGCAGACCTCCGCCAAGCGCCACAGTTCCCCTGTGGGCATGTTGCCCTGTATTTTTTTTTTCCCAAGTGTTCTGACGATTTTTTGGCAGAGTTACATGCACAAAAAAAAATACTGAAAAAAAATATTGAAAATGGCGCTATCTCGCAATGTTAAATTAAAAAAAAAAAATCTTTAAAAAATTCCTGGATCCAGACGGTGATCCGGATCACCACCAAAATCTAATCATCTGTAGGATACCCCATTTCTGACAATCTGTGAAAATTTCATGAAAATCCGTCCATAACTTTTTGAGTTATCTTGCTAACAAACAAACAAACAGACAGACAAACCAATGCCGATGAAAACATAACCTCCTTGGCGGAGGTAACTAGAAAAGCACTCATAGAGCGCATACCTCCGCCAAGGCTCTTTCCGTTTCTCATGGATGACCTCCAAAATGTAATGGGTTTGTGTGTAGCATGGGTTTGTGTGTAGACTTGGCATTTGGGCGCGCTCTGCAGAGCGTGCCCAAATGCCAAGTCACGTTTCGTTACCTTGTATTCATACATGTGTAATGACAATAAAGTTGAATCTCAATCTCAATCTCTCAATCTCTGTAGGCCTATAGCCACTTGTGGTGAAAATTGCATCAGTCTGTCCATCAGTTTTGGAGTATTGTTGCTAACACACTGTGAGAAGATGAGAGCCTTGGCTGAGGTATGCATTCTCAGATCATCACCAAAATGTAATGGGTTCCTCTCTAGGCCAAGAACCACCTCTGGTGAAAATTTCATCCAAATCCATCCAGTAGTTTTTGTGTAATCCTGCTGCACAAATACAAAAAAAGCCCCTGGTGGAGGTATACACTTTCAGATCATCACCAAAATGTAATCATCTGTAGGATACCCCATTTCTGACAATCTCTGAAAATTTCATGAAAATCCGTCCATAACTTTTTGACTTATCTTGCTAACAAACAAACAAACAAACAAGCAAACAGACAGACAAACCAACGCCGATGAAAACATAACCTCCTTGGCGGAGGTAAAAAGGCCCACGTTGCTTTGATAGTGGCCTTCAGCTCATCTTCATTGTTGGGTCTGATGTCGCTCATCTTCCTCTTGACAAAACTCCATAAATTCTCTATATTTGAAGTCAGGCTAGTTTTATGGCCAACTAGAAAAGCACTCGGAGAGTGCAGACCTCCGCCAAGCGCCACAGTTCCCCTGTGGGCATGTTGCCCTGTATTTGTTTTTTCCAAGTGTTCTGCCGATTTTTTTGCAGAGTTACATGCACAAAAAAAAAATATTGAAAAAAAATATTGAAAATGGCCCTATCTCGCAATGTTAAATTAAAAAAAAAAAAAAAAAAAAGAATCCTTTAAAAAATTCCTGGATCCAGACGGTGATCCGGATCACCACCAAAATCTAATCATCTGTAGGATACCCCATTTCTGACAATCTGTGAAAATTTCATGAAAATCCGTCCATAACTTTTTGAGTTATCTTGCTAACAAACAAACAAACAAACAGACAGACAAACCAATGCCGATGAAAACATAAACTCCTTGGCGGAGGTAATAAAGCACAGTGATACCATGGTCATTAAACCAGGTTTTGGCACTTTTGGCAGTGTGTGTGTGGGGGGGTACCAAGTCCTGCTGGAAAATGAAATCAGCATCTCCATAAAGCTTGTCAGCAGAGGGAAGCATGAAGTGCTCTAAAATTTGATGGTAGACAGCTGCGCTGACGGTGGACTTGATAAAACACAGTGGACCGACACCAGCAGATGACCTCTTTTCCGATGAAAGTAAATTTTGCATTTCATTTGGAAATCAAGGTCCCAGAGTCTGGAGGAAGAGTGGAGAGGCACAGAATCTAAGTTACTTGAGATCCAGTGTGAAGTTTCTACAGTCAGTGATGATTTGAGGAGATATGTAATTTGCTGGTGTTGGTCCACTGTGTTTTATCAAGTCCAAAGTCAGTGCAGCCATCTACCAGAAAATTTTAGAGCACTTTATGCTTCCCTTTGCTGACAAGCTTTATGGAGATGCTGGTTTCATTTTCCAGGAGGACTTGGTGCCTGTCCACACTGCCAAAAGTACCAAAACCTGGTTTAATGACCATGGTATCACTGTGCTTGACTGACCAGAAAACTAGCCTGACTTCAACTCCATAGAGAATTTATGGAGTATTGTAAAGGGGATTTCTCCGGTTTCCTCCCACATGCCAAAAACATGCAAGTTAGGTTAATTGGCATCAAGCTGGGGATTCTAAATTGTCCTTAGGTATGACTGTGAGAGTGAATGGTTGTCTGTCTCTCTGTGTTAGCCCTGCGCTGGACTGGCGATCTGTCCAGGGTGTACCCTGACTCTCGCCCAAAGATGCTGGGATAGGCTCCAACCCCCCTGCGACCCGAAAAGGATTAAGCGGAAGAAGATGAATGAATGAATGTAAAGAGGAAGATGAGAGACACCAGACCCAACAATGAAGACGAGCTGAAGGGAACTATCAAAGCAACCTGGGCCTCCATAACACCTCGACAGTGTCACAGGCTGATCACCTCCATGCTACGCTGCATTGATGAAGTAATTCATGCAAAAGGAGCCCCGACCAAGTATTGAGTGTGTACATGGTCATACTTTTCAGTCGGCCAACGTTTCTATTAAAAAAACATTTTTTAAAATTAATTATATGTGATAATCAAATTTTTTGAGAAAATGAATTTGGGTTTTCTTGAGCTGTAAGCCATAATTATCAAAATTAAAAGAAATAAACACTTGAAATATATCACTCTGTGTGTAATGAATCTATATAATATAGGAGTTTCATTTTCTGAATTGAATTACTGAATTGAATTAACTTTTTGATGACATTCTAATTTATTGAATTAAAAGGCTGTGTGATGTGTCTAGTGCGTTATAGAAGTGTACACTTCTGTCCCGCCGCTAGCTAGCCTGCTGTTTACAGCAAGCAAAAAAGGAGCCGAGAGCGTAAGTCTCTTCTGCTAGTACATAGCCTCTCCACAGCAAGCCCCACGTGTACCTCCTTGTGGTAATGGATGGAAACTGGATACTGTGAGGCCCCAGGCTAAAATGCAGGGACTCGGAGGAGGTTTGGCCCCCAGACTTGCGGTACTCACGGCCCACCGGCGTGTGGACATGCCCTGATACCCATGAACCAAATCCCCAACTATGGGTTAAATAGTATACGGACTACATAGTCCGTTAGGAAAGTCCCCAACGGCGAGTAGTTTACTACTTCGGCGGATGAGGGCAGTGCCTGGCGGGCAGGTGCTAGAGAGGCGGGCCTTGAAAAACAAAGCACTTGGCAGCCCGTTCCAGCCAACTTCATGAAAATCGCACGTTTTGGCCTGCCGAACCGCGTTGGACATGCTGATGGCCAAGAGCGTGTGCGTGGCCCTCGCGCAGCCACGACCACCCTAAACAAATTCACAAGCGATTGGCCTTCGTCTTCAACTCGGATGATCCCTTCAAGCCCAATGGCGATGGAACTGCGAGTAACAGGGGCAGGTTTGGTATGACTGGAAGCCTCTAGCTCGCAGCCACACATTGGCGGTGGATCTAAGATGATCGCCTTCCAATGAACTCTGCGGTGACATTGGATTTCGGTAGCTGGATCCGCGACTGGGCTGGCCTATTTAGGACTCCCGCAGCCCACCCCATATGGGGAGGCCCCTAGAAAAGGTGGGGCAAACATCAGACACTGCAGACTTATCTGGCTAGCATGCCGCGGCTGGCAGATTACCCATCACAGTGGTCAACCTACATATCAAAACCATAAAAACTCAAACTCAACCGCTCTCGACCATCGCCTGGATTCTCAACCACCGATTGGATCTCTCATTACAAAACACTTCATCCTGGGTGCTTGGAACATCCGCACACTGCAGGACACGAGGAGCAGCGAGCGCCCAGAATGTCGTACAGCTCTGTTATGTAAAGAACTTGCACGCTTTAACATAGACATAGCAGCTCTAAGTGAGACTAGACTTGCTGAGGAAGGCAACATCAAGGAAACTGGATCAAACTACACCATTTTCTGGAAGGGAAAGGATACAGAAGATCCTCGTATCCATGGTGTAGGCTTTGCCATCCGATCCCAGCTTGTGGACCAACACAACCTTGTCCCAACTGCAATCAATGAGCGAATAATGACCATCCGAATCCCGCTCACCCAAAAACGTTTCCTCACTCTGATCTCAGTGTATGCGCCTACACTTACATCTGAAGATGAAAGCAAGACCTCCTTCTATGAACAGCTCACACATACCATTCTGACAGTCCCAGAATCCAACAAGCTTGTTATTCTGGGTGACTTCAATGCCAGAGTTGGCAGTGACCACCAGCTGTGGAAAGGCATCATAGGCCACCATGGTATGGGAAAATGCAATGCAAATGGGGAACTTTTACTGGGCCTTTGTGCCGAACACAATCTTATTGTAACAAACACCCTTTTCCAACTCCCCCATCGCCAGAAGACGACCTGGAAACACCCTCGCTCCAAAAAGTGGCACACCCTCAACTATGTCTTCACAAAAACAAGAGACCGAAATGATGTCCACATCACGTGATCCATGCCTGGAGCAGATGACTGCTGGACAGATCACCGCCTCCTGATCTCCCAACTCAATATTACGATCCGGCGACCACCAAAGCGCATTTTGGCAAACGTTCCTCACCATCGCTTTGACTGTGACAAGCTACGCAATCCCCAAATGTTGCAGTCCTTTAGAGAGGCCATTGGTAGAAACATGAATGAACTGAGCCTTCCAGACAATGCCTAAATTGAAGACCGATGGACCACTCTCTGTGATGCATTGACTGCTGCCGCCAAAGAAACGATTGGTCACAAACACAAGAAAAACCAAGACTGGTTCAACGAGAATGATGAAACAATCACCAACCTCATAGAGGCTAAACGCCATGCACGTCTTGCGTTTGAAAATGATCCGTCTGCAAAGAATCAACAGAAACACCAGCAAGCAAAAGCGGCATGCCAGAGAGGGATTCGTAAAGCCCAAAACACTTGGTGGCAGCAAAAAGCAGAAGATTTGCAAAAATATGCCAACCAACGGGATATGCGCCGTTTTTATGCTGCAACGAAGGAGATCTTTGGCCCCACCAGATCATCTGTGGGCAGCCTAAAAGATGCAAATGGCTCCACCATTATCACAGACACCAAGGGGATCCTTGACCGTTGGAAGTCCCACTTTGAGAGTCTATTAAATAGTCACTTTTGCACCCCTAGTGATCTCCTCTGCAAGACCCCACAACACCCCACTCGCAAGTGGATGTCTACACTACCTTCACTACATGAGCTAAATAAAGCTATAAAGCACATGAAGACAGGCAAAGCACCAGGACCAGATAACATCCTGCTGGAGTTCTATCTTCATGGAGGTCCCAAGGTGAAAAACTATTTAATGCAGCTTCTACTTAAAATATGGAAAACCAAGACGTTACCAAGTGACTTTAAAAATGCAAATATAGTCACCGTTTTCAAGAAGGGAGATAGAGAGAACGGCAGTAACTACCGCGGCATGTCACTACTGAGCATTGCAAGCAAGATCTTTGCTCGTATCCTTCTCAACCGTCTTCTTGTAGTAGCCGAGGATGTACACTACCGTTCAAAAGTTTGGGGTCACCTCAGACAATTTTGTGTTTTCCATGAAAAGTCACACTTTTATTTACCACCATGAGTTGTAAAATGAATAGAAAATATAGTCAAGACATTGACAAGGTTAGAAATAATGATTTGTATTTGAAATAATAATTTTTTCCTTCAAACTTTGCTTTCGTCAAAGAATCCTCCATTTGCAGCGATTACAGCATTGCAGACCTAACATGATTGCACAAGGGTTTTCTAATCATCCATAAGCCTTCTGATGCAATGAGCAAACACACTGTACCATTAGAACACTGGAGTGATAGTTGTTGGAAATGGGTCTCTATACACCTATGTAGATACTGCACCAAAAACCAGACATTTGCAGCTAGAATAGTCATTTACCACATTAGCAATATATAGAGTGTATTTCTGATAAATAAATATGCAACTTTATCATATAAAGGTAGACGGCTGTGGTGTAGGTGTAGTGTGACCGACTACTGATCGGCGGGTCAGGGGTTCCATTCCTGCTCTGTCTGCAGTCTGCATGTCGAACTGTCCTTGAGCAAGACACTGAACCCCCAGTTGCTCCCGGTGGGTCAGGCCAGTGTCGGTGCATGGCAGCTCTGCCACCATCAGTGTGTGAATGGGTGGATAGCAGGATCTGTAAAGCGCTTTGGTCATCTAGAGATGAGAAAAAGCGCTATATAAGTGAGCACCATTTAAAATTTGCTGCTTTTTTCTCATGAATTTGTGACTTTTTAATGCAGATTTGTGTGAGTGCAATAACTGAGCGGCTCCAAAATGGCAGGGCGTGACTACAGTACATAAGCACATGAAACATACAGTATATGTACTGTTATCACTGTTTAAGCAGGTTTTTGTAATATGCATAATGCGATGAAATGAGCTTTCTCCGTAGGATTGCTGGACTCACCCTCAGAGATAGGGTGAGGAGCTCAGTCATCCGGGAGAGACTCAGAGTAGAACTGCTGCTCCTCCACATTGAAAGGAGTCAGTTGAGGTGGTATGGGCATCTGATTAGGATGCCTCCTGAATGCCTCCCACTTGAGGTGTTTCAGGCACGTCCCACTGGGAGGAGACCCCAGGGCAGACCCAGAACTCGGTGGAGAGACTATGTCTCCCAGCTGGTCTGGGAACGCCTTGGTATCCTCTCTGAAAAGCTGGAGCAAGTGGCTGGGGAGAGGGAAGTCTGGGCTTCTCTGCTTTAACTGCTGCCTCTGCGACCCGGACCTCCGGATAAGTGGTAGAAGATGGATGGATGGATGGATAATGCGCACGTTGGTATCACAGTAAAATTTCATTGTAGTGTGTAGCTCTAATACACACATACACACATCATAAAGACTATGGCAGTAAGAGGTATGATTCATCATATCCACCAGACACCCTGAATGATTGTTGTGAAGTTACGTAAATTAAGCTCTCATATAATTGATCAGCATGCCACCCTAACGCAGACTGATGTAAATGTGACATTTAATGTAAACAGATGCAACTAGGCTTGATTATCATTAATGTTACTCCTATTTCACTGGTGATTTTGCTGTTTCCCCACTGCCATTTGCAGAAATATTTCTGTCTTTCAACAAAGATAACACTCTCAACAGGCATGCACCCACACACACTTCATTTTTTTTTCCCTTTTCCCAAGCCAGCTGCTAACTTATTCAGTGAAACACTGCCTGCAAGATATTTTGACATGTTAATTTACTTATCTTATTTTAGAGAATGAAATAAAATAAAACCACTCTAAATATTATCCACCATTACTAAAGAGGATCTGCTATCTTCTTAAACATTGCAGTTTCTCCTTCTCTTCCTCTTTCCCCTGCACTCTTCACCATCTATGCTTTCTTAGTCTTCTTTTTGACAAGTTTGAGTTTACCCTACTAGTTAAATGAGACTTCAAAAAAGGTCAATCCCCACATCTTTGTCTCCCAAAAACTTAAAGTGGGTATTTCCATTCTCTGAGCCTTCATGTGAAATAACTAAACTAAGTAACCCTCACTTACATCTAAAAGCTTTAAAGGTCCTGTCTGCACTTTTTTCACATGCTGACAATTCCCATAGTTCCCTCTCATGACACTTCCCTCTCATAAATTTGTTACCAAGATTTGAGGATATTTTAAAATAAATTTGCTATTTTTTTTTATAGGAGTGGTGGCCTAGTGGTAAAGCATCTGCCCCACAGCTGGAAGGTTGTGGGTTCAAGTCCCAGCTGGGTCATGCCAAAGACCAAGAAAATGGTACTTTTTACCTTCTAGCATGGTGCTCAGTATAATAGAATGGGGTTACCCAGCCACAGGGGGAGTCACAAAACCAGTGTACTCCTTTTGCCAAGCCAAGCACGGGTAAATGGGGAGGGTTGCATCAGGAAGGGCATCCGGCGTAAAAATCCTTGCCAGATCAGGTGTGCTGGCAATGGAGTAGGTGTGTGCGTTGCTGGCTCCTGCTATATTTTTTTTTCTTACTTTTTAAACCCTACTTTGCTGTAAGCTGTCAACGTTTTGGACATTTAATACGTGCAGAATCTGTTTTGAGTTGAGAAATATGTCCAAAACAAGAAAGCAGACTGAAAAGGAGGCAGCAGTGAACAATGCTAACACCAGCTTAGCTGAGGATGCTAATATAAGCCTTAACCCTGCACTTGTTGCCTTGCTTGAGCAACACAGAATGTCCATAGCTGCTGACTTTAAAGCTTCATTTGATCTTATGAATGGCAAGCTGGACAAGATTCAAGCAGATGTGGCGAACCAGGAGCAATGCACTGGCGACCTTGAAAGCAACGCGGAGGATGTCAGCCAGCGCCTAGCGGCGCTTGAAGTTACGTGTGAGTCAGTACAGGAGGAGAACAAGCTTTTGAAAAACAAACTTTCTGACCTGGAGGGAAGAAGCAGGAGGCTGAATATTCGTCTGGTGGGTCTGCCGGAGTCCTTTGATGTGGGTCCACGGCCATCTGAATTTTTTTCTCAGCTGTTGGTGGACGTCTTTGGCACATAAACTTTGCCCTCTCCCCCAGAGCTGGATAGAGCCCACCGCAGCCTCACGCTCAAGCCGGGTCCGAACGGGAAGCCGCGCGCTGTCATTATTTGTTTCCACCGGTTTCGGACCAAAGACTTGGTGATGAGAGAAGCGCGGAGACGCCGTGGGACTTTGGAATATCGTGGGCATAAACTCCAGTTCTACGAGGATTATAACGCCGACGTTCAGAAGCAACGAGCTGAATATAAGGAGGTTATGTCCGAATTGTACAAGAGAGGTTTTCGTCCTTCTCTTCTCTTCCCCGCCAGGCTCCGGATAACTCTTCCAGATGGCAAAAACCAGTGGCAAGCGTCCATCTCGGAGGCCACCCGCTTCATGCAAACTATGGAGAGAAACCAGCGATTTTCGCCCTGAACTGGATATTTCTGGGTTGACCAACTACCACACTGGACTACTTGATTACTACTTCATTAAAGCTGCACTGACTGGACATTGATGCATTTTTAGATGTTCAAAAACAAGGTAAAATTGGCTCCCTATACGTTGTTGTTTACTTAATATATTTTTTTTTTTTTAGGGTAAAATGTTCATACTATGCAGGATTGAAGCCAGTTGTATGGGAGTATTTTGTTAGGATGAGAATAGAGCAGGAGATGGAGCGGTTGCTGTTTTTTGCAACCGGCTGGAGTGTTGTTATAGGTTTGGTTGTTGAATTTTTTTTCTTTTTTTTTTATGGATTTATTTACACCCCCCTTACCCCCCCCTTTTTTTTTTACCCGTACCTCACCCTATTCTTTTTTGGGCTACACAACACAGTATATAAATTTTACTCTTTGAATGAATATTAATCTTACTTTGGTAAGCTGGAATGTGAAGGGGTTGAACCATCCAATTAAACGAAAGAGAGTCATGTCACGTCTAAAGCAACTTAAGCCTGGGGTACTGTTTTTGCAGGAAACCCATTTGCAGGATTCCGACCACTTGCGTTTGTCAAAATGTTGGTATTTTTTCATTCAAATTTTAAAGCTAAGGCCAGGGGCGCTGCTATTCTTATTGATCGAAATATCCCATTTATTCCCTCTAATGTTGTATTAGATAAAAATGGACGATTTGTAATAGTATCAGGTAAACTTGGCAATAAACATGTCACCTTGGCTAATCTGTATGCGCCGAATTTTGATGATGTACACTTTTTTCGCAACCTTTTTTCGCAACTTCTAGATTTAAATACTCATTCTCTAATTCTTGGGGGTGACTTTAATTTGTATATGGATCCGATCTTAGACCGCTCATCCTCAAAACCTGCTAGTCTTAATAAATCTGCAACTTATGTTAAGTCTTTTCTTGAGGAATATAGCCTTACAGACCCTTGGCATTTTTTACATCCTAACGGCAGGGACTATTCTTTTTTCTCTCATGTACACCATACTTATACCAGAATAGATTAGTTTTTTGTTGACAATTTATTAATTAATAACCTTTGCTCTTGCAGTTATGATAGCATCTTGGTTTCTGATCATGCCCCTCTTGTACTTAAAATGATCCTCCATGGATGTGACTCCATGAGAAAGCATTGGAGATTGGATCCATTATTACTTACAGATGAAAAATTGGTTGCGAATATTTCTTCTAAAATTAATTTTTTTTTGAAAGAAAATAAAACTCCTGGTATGCCAAACAAAACGATATGGGAGGCCATGAAGGCATTTCTTAGGGGGGAATTTATCTCATTGGCAGCATTTAAAAGACAATCCATAATACAGGAACAGAAGGCTATTTTAGATCAAATCTTGGACATTGACAGACAATATGCTCAATCTCCATCACCCGCTCTGAACAAGGATCGTATGACATTACAAACTAAACTTAATTTACTTTCTACTCGACAAATTGAAGGTTGTTTAATAAGGAACAAGAGTGAATTTTATGAACATGGCGAAAAAACCAGTAAACTTCTAGCTAATCAACTGCGTGGTATTATTACTGGAGTTAGGACAGATAAAGGAGAGGTGACATCTGACCATCAAGTAATTAATGATATTTTCAGGTCATTTTATTCCAAATTATATACCTCAGAATATACAACAAACTTAAAGGATCTGAAAAATTCTTTTGATTCTATTGATATCCCTTCGATTTCCTCAGAATCTCGGCAAATTCTAGAAGCTCCCACCACAAAAGAAGAAATTCAGCTGGCAATATCATCCATGCAATCAGGAAAATCTCCAGGACCTGATGGGCTTTCCGCGGATTTTTACAAAAAAATTCTCTGACGACCTTGCCCCTTTCCTTTGTCAAGTTTTTACAGAGTCGCTTGACTCCGGTACACTTCCTCCTTCATGTTATCAGGCCTGTATCACTGTGTTGCTTAAAAAAGATAAGGATCCTGTTGATTGTGCTTCTTACAGGCCTATTTCCTTGTTAAATACCGATGTTAAAATTTTGTCAAAGTTGTTAGCTTCAAGGTTGGAAAAGATTCTTCCTTTTATAATTTCACAGGACCAAACCGGTTTCATTAAAAATCGCCATTCTTTTTTTAACTTGCGGCGGTTGTTTAATATTATTTATACTCCTCACCACAATATACCTGAATGTCTTATTAGTTTGGACGTTGAAAAGGCATTCGATAGGGTTGAGTGGGAGTATTTGTTTTTTACTTTGGAGAGGTTTGGTTTTGGTCCTTCCTTCTGTTCCTGGATTAAACTTCTCTATGCTAGTCCTTTAGCTTCAGTGTTAACTAATTGTCGCTATTCTGACTATTTTAGACTTTACCGTGGTACGAGGCAAGGCTGTCCTTTGAGCCCGTTGCTCTTTGCCTTGGCAATTCAGCCGTTAGCTATTGCAATCCGTGGGAGCCGGGACTTTCTAGGCATTCGTAGGGGTGGCATCGAGCATAGGGTTTCACTCTATGCCGACGATCTTTTACTATTTCTCTCCAACCCACTTACTTCATTACCCGCTATACTCAACATTTTGGAATAGTTTTAGTAGGTTTTCCAGTTATAAAATTAATCTTAATAAGAGTGAACTGTTTCCGATTAATGAAAAGATTCAAGTTCAGGATCTTGAAAATTTTCCTTTCAAGGTTGTTATTGATCATTTTAATTATCTTGGGATATGTGTCACTAAACAACTTAATTACTTGTTTAAAAATAATTTTCTCCCCTTATTTGACCAGTGCAAGCTAATACTTTCCAAATGGTCCCCATTATCCTTGTCCTTAATTGGCAGAATCAATTCTGTAAAAATGATGTTACTTCCAAAGTTTTTATATTTGTTTCAATGTCTCCCCATTTTTATTCCTAAATCCTTTTTTAAGTCTTTGGACTCTCTGATTACCTCATTTATTTGGAATGGTAAACATCCGAGATTGAGGAAAGTTTTTCTTCAAAGACCCAAATCAGTGGGTGGCATGGCTCTGCCTAACTTTCAATATTACTACTGGGCAGCAAATATCAGGTGCATGTTATATTGGAAACATTTCTATCTGGAACCCAAATCACCCATTTGGATCCTTATGGAGTCACATGTGGACAATCAAACCTCCCTACCGGCAATTTTAGGTTCACCACTTCCCCTTGTTTTGTCTACACTGGGTAATAATAAAGTAGTTCGTCAGTCTCTTAGAATTTGGTCTCAATTCAGGAAAAATTTCGGTCTTCAGTTTTTCTCCATTAGAAGTCCAATTGCCGCAAATCATTTATTTACCCCATCAACTATTGATAGTGCATTTCATATATGGCACAGAAAAGGTTTAAAATCTTTTGCGGATTTATATTTTGATGGTCAATTTGCAAGTTTTTCTCAACTTTCCACTAAATTCGACATCACTTCTACACATTTTTTCCACTTCCTCCAGGTCAGACATTATGTGCAAACCATGACAAAACAATTCCCTCCAAAACCTTCTGATAATCCTCTAGATGATTTTTTATTAGTTAAACCAACTTCTAAGGGGGTAATAACAGTTTTATATAATTTAATTTCAAATTTACAATCTTCTTCTCTGGCCACTATTAAATTGAATTGGGAACAAGATCTTAATTTTACTTTTACTGATGAAGTGTGGGACTCTATTCTTGGCCAGGTTCACACTGCATCAATGTGTGCTCATCACGCTCTTATTCAATTTAAGATTGTACACCGGGTGCACCTGTCCAAGGTTAAGTTAGCATGTATTTACTCGGAGATAGACCCAACTTGTGAAAAGTGTGGTCGCGCTCCTGGCACTTTGCTTCACATGTATTGGTCCTGCCCTTCATTGATGAATTTTTGGCATTCTGTTTTTATCACTATGTCTGAAGTCCTGCAATATCAAATTAAACCTGATCCATTATGCGCCATTTTTGGTGTGGCTCCAGAACTTGTCTTGCCAAATTCCAAATTAAAAGTATTCAAATTTTCATTATTATTGGCTAGACGTGTTGTATTACTGAAGTGGAAAGACTCTTCACTCCCTTCACATTTACAGTGGATAAAAGATATAATGTCCTGTTTGGATTTAGAAAAAATCAGATATACAGTTCGTGGCTCTGAAAACAAATTCTATAAATTACGGCGCCCGTTTCTTGATTTCTTTGAAAGACCCACGATTATAGTTTCTGAGTAGCTCATATCCCCTTTACCCCACCCCCACCTCACACACACAATTTTTCTTTTTTTTTTTCTTTTCTTTTTTTTGTTTGTATTTTTGTATTATTGTTTATTTAAAGGTTTTTGTGTTCTGAAGCATTCACATTTGTTAGTTTTAAATTCTAGTTTTGCACTGTTTGGTTAAAACAAAAATGAAAATTTCTAATACTTTGTATTGTATTGATACTTCAATTAATAATAATAAAAAGACCTTTGAAAGAAAGAAAATCCTTGCCAAATCAAGCATTAAAAAGTGTTCCTTTAATCTGAGTAAGCTGGACTAGCCTGCCACAATTTCGATATCCATCTTATTTTTTCCCATTAAAATCTGATGTGTTTTCACATGTGTTCCCTTTATTTTTTGAACAGTATATATAAAGGGATTCTGCAGTGTGGGTATGTATGTAGCAGAAACTTTGTCCGCCTACTAACTCAGAAGCTACTTCACCACGGACTCTTATCTCTTGTATGGTGATGCTATAGTACCTGCTACAACACCAATTGAGTTGACAGTATGTTTAGCGGCCATCGGTTTCTATAGTTCACCAGTTGCACAAGATTATAAACTGTGTCCACATACCAAGAAGTTAAAAATATGTTAATTTTTTGGGAAGTTACTGAGGTAAAAGTGGCACTGTTTACTACTAAACCCATTCATTCTCTAATGTGTTGAAGTTGAGGTAGTTGTCTTATGTTCCTTGGATAATTTGTCTTTATATGCCAGTTAATCATCACTGTAAGACAAAGGAGATGTAAATAGGTAGGAAAAAAAATATGTGCATATACCAGTATTGGCAAAAACTAGTTTTAAACTATCAACAAAAATTGTACTATGGTGCATCCCTATTTTTATTGTAATATGGCCTAACAAAGTATTTTAGAATTTTAAATGCACAAACACAAAATGTTTCAGTGACTGAGACCTTTAAAAAAAAAAAAATCTCCCAAAGAAGTGAGGGAGCAAACTCATGGAGGTTTCTCCATACTGTAAGCTTGCTAGTGTTTTCATTCCTTAAAAATACAACATCTGTTTCATATCTGTGACAAAAAAAAACAAAAAAACCCAAAAACAATCCGTGTCCAAATGCATGTTGGGAGGGTCCGTTTCCACAAAAGCTCTCTACCCCTCTTTAGTTATGCCTCACACCAAATCCCATTGTTGTTGAGATATCTGGGTCAGATAATACATTTTTCCTGACATGTTTTTTAATAATTTATAGGTCTGACCTGCAATCTCTGTCGACAAAATACACAGAGCAGAAGTGCGGGTTAGTCAAGATTAATGACTCCTGTCTACAGACATGGGGAGGGACCTGGACCCGTGTAAGGGGGGATGCTAGAGGGGTCCTCCTCATCCAGGCAGGAGACTGGGGTCAGGTGTTAGCTAAAGTCCATCAATAATGCTGTTTTTACACCACATGAGAATTCATTCTGGGTTGTTTGGCTTGTTTGTGTTTTTTCTCAGGCGATAGAGGAGTACGAGGCAAACGTTTTATCACTCGTAAAAATGGAGGGGGATTTTTGCTCATGGACCACACCATCGTCTTTTTCTGTTACTGAACTATATACAGTTCCTCCAAAAAGTTTTCAGATAATTATTCTTTTTTGCCCAGATGTAGCAGGCACTACTAGCAGAACAAGTGTGCAGCACTTGGAAGGCACAGGCTGAAAAGAGGCCAAAAAACTTCATTCAGCTTTAAAGCAACAGATGTTTAATCCACGTGGCTCACTAATCTGTGAAATCTGAGAAAATTTAGTGCATTTTTAAGAGATTATAGCATAAGTGAGAGGGAATGAGGAGATATGAATGCAGGCCACAGCTAAAGGTGATAAAATACAGAAGAAAAGAAGGCTGGAAGTTCACAGAGAAGCTTTTTCATAGGTCAGCTGTAAAACTCAGTGGGTGACAGGGTGTCTTACCCCGGGGCCTTGTGGAGATTCTGGAGGAAAGGCAGGTGGGATGCCTTTCTCAGCTGGAAAAAACAAGAAGAACAAAACAGACCTCTGTGAGTACAAACTTGTAAAATGCGACCTTTCAGCGTCTTGTTCTCATTGTGTCATTTGGCTACGTGCAAACAACTCCAGCGAGGTGTTTAACAGGCCCAATTAACAGCACAGTAAAACCATCCACACGCTCTGTGCACCTGGCAGCACCCTTTGTTTTTATAGTTTGGATAGACATTTATTGGGATATCATTGTGTGAGAGGGGAGTAGAAGATGATTGAAAATGTCATCTTTGCCAGATTTGTCTGTGGGGTGGATTTGTGGAACAGTCTGGAGCCGGAACTGAAAATAAGTACAAACAGAAATCAATTCAAAAAGAGATACAAACATTATTTGCTGAAAGGATATATGTTAGAAGGGTAGTATTTATATGCACGATTCACTATGCTCACTCTGGGACACTATGGGACACTATGGAATGGTGGGTAGGACAGCACTCTGTATACAGTGGGGCAAAAAAGTATTTAGTCAGCCACCAATTGTGCAAGTTCTCCCACTTAAAAGATGAGAGAGGTCTCCAATTTCCATCATAGGTATACCTCAACTATGAGAGACAAAATAAGAAAAAAAAAATCCAGAAAATCACGTTGAAGGATTTTTAATGAATTAATTGGTAAATTCCTCGGTAAAATAAGTATTTGGTCAATAACAAAAGTTCACCTCAATACTTTGTTATATACCCTTTCTTGGCAATGACAGAGGTCAAATGTTTTCTGTAAGTTTTCACAAGGTTTTCACACACTGTTGCTGGTATTTTGGCCCATTCCTCCATGCAGATCTCCTCTAGAGCAGTGATGTTTTGGGGCTATCGCTGGGCAACACAGACTTTCAACTCCCTCCAAAGATTTTCTATGGGGTTGAGATCTGGAGACTGGCTAGGCCACTCCAGGACCTTGAAATGCTTCTTACGAAGCCACTCCTTCATTGCCCGGGCGGTGTTTTTGGGATCATTGTCATGCTGAAAGACCCAGCCACGTTTCATCTTCAATGCCTTGCTGGTGGAAGGAGGTTTTCACTCAGAATCTCACGATACATGGCCCCATTCATTCTTTCCTTTACACGGATCAGTCGTCCTGGTCCCTTTGCAGAAAAACAGCCCCAAAGTATGATGTTTCCACCCCCATGCTTCACAGTAGGTATGGTGTTCTTTCTCCTCCAAACACGACAAGTTGAGTTTTTACCAAAAAGTTCTATTTTGGTTTCATCTGACCATATGACATTCTCCCAGTCCTTTTCTGGATCATCCAAATGCTCTCTCGCAAACTTCAGACGGGCCTGGACATGTACTGGCTTAAGCAGGGGGACACGTCTGGCACTGCAGGATTTGAGTCCCTGGCAGCGTAGTGTGTTTCTGATGTAGCCTTTGTTACTTTGGTCCCAGCTCTCTGCAGGTCATTCACTAGGTCCCCCCATGTGGTTCTGGGATTTTTGCTCACTGTTCTCATGATAATTTTGACCCCACGGGGTGAGATCTTGCGTGGAGCCCCAGATCGAGGGAGATTATCAGTGGTCTTGTATGTCTTCCATGTTCTAATAATTGCTCCCACAGTTGATTTTTTCACACCAAGCTGCTTACCTATTGCAGATTCAGTCTTCCCAGCCTGGTGCAGGTCTATAATTTTGTTTCTGGTGTCCTTTGACAGCTCTTTGGTCTTGGCCATAGTGGAGTTTGGAGTCTGACTGTTTGAGGTTGTGGACAGGTGTCTTTTATACTGATAAAGAGTTCAAACAGGTGCCATTAATACAGGTAACGAGTGGAGGACAGAGGAGCCTCTTAAAGAAGTTTGTACAGGTCTGTGAGAGCCAGAAATCTTGCTTGTTTGTAGGTGACCAAATACTTATTTTCCACCATATTTTGCAAATAAATTCTTTAAAAATCAGACAATGTGATTTTCTGGATTTTTTTTTTCTCATTTTGTCTCTCATAGTTGAGGTATACCTATGATGAAAATTGGAGACCTCTCTCATCTTTTAAGTGGGAGAACTTGCACAATTGGTGGCTGACTAAATACTTTTTTGCCCCACTGTATCTGTGTTGTTTGAGGCTGGTTTTGATGTATGGACATCAATGTATGTTAGGATGGATGGGTGTTAATGTTGATATGTTCAAAATACAGTTAATTGTTTACTTGGGGTCTTAAATGTGGTAATTTGTATATAATTCACATGGGTGTATTTATGGAAAAGAGGAGATGGAATTAATAAGTGTTCACTTCTTCCTTCTCCCTTTCGAACACTGTATACTGTTACTTTATTGCATTTGTCATTTGTTTTGTTTTTGTTATACTTTTTTGTTCGAAACAAAGTATCTATCTATCTATTTGCCAAGGGTTTAAGTATATAAACTATGTGAATGTGTACGTAATACAGTAATTTTAACAAATTAAATGATCTTTTGGGGCACTAGGATCAGAGCTGTTTCTAGCTTTTTGGGGGCCCTATGAAAGATTGTGTTTGGGGGGCCCGTTTTGTAACTGGGAAAAGTTCAAACCTTTTAAAGTGGAGAAAAAAAATCTTTGTTCTTTCAACAAAAATATTTAAAAAATAAACTTGGGTCACGGTCTAGATCAGGGGTGTCAAATTCAATTTAGCTCAGGGGCCACATACTGCTGGATTTAATGTCAAGTGGGCTGGACCAGTAAAATAATAGCAAAACAAACTAATGATAACGTCAAATTTAGTACAAAGAAGTTCAAGTACATTGTGAAATGTTTACATTGCTTGAACCATTGATCTTTGACAAAACATGAACAACCTGAATGAGTTGGAGTAATGACCCTAGTTACATGGCCTTTATTGGATTATTCTCTTTACATGGCCACTTGAATAATCAGATAATTGCAGAAATCCAATCATAACCGGTTTATTAATGTACATGTAAACCTGTACAGAAAATACAGAATTATTGTCCTTTGAGACTATTTCACAAGTGCAAGAGAGCAAGTTACAGTATTATATTCACAATTTAATCCTGAACCAAATAAAATCATTTTTAAAGCATGCAAACTGTTTTAATCAACATAAAGACCTTTAATCAATTCTGGCAGGTGAAATCACATATTTATAAGCTGCATATACAAGCTCTGTTAATGAAAGAAAAACCCACAATGGTCACAGAAATAACTTGAATCTGACAAAAGTGGTAATAAATAAAAATTCTATGAAAATTAACCAATGAAAATCAGACAATGCTTTTGAATTGTGGTTCAACAGAATTATTTTAAAATAACTCATGAAACAGGCCAGGACAAAAATGATGGTACTCTTAACTTAATATTTTGTTGCACAACCTTTTGAGGCAATCACTACAATCAAACCATTTCTGTAACTGTCAATGAGACTTCTGCACCTCTCAGCAGGTATTTTGGCCCACTCCTCACAGGCAAACTGCTCCAGTTGTCTCAGGTTTGAAGGGTGTCTTCTCCAGACGGCATGTTTCAGCTCCTTCCACAGATGTTCAATAGGATTTAGATCAGGGCTTATAGAAGGCCACTTTACAATAGTCCAATGTTTCGCTCTTAGCCATTCTTGGGTGTTTTTAGCTGTGTGTTTTGGGTCATTATCCTGTTGCAAGACCCATGACCTGCGACTGAGACCAAGCTGTCTGACACTGGGCAGCACATTTCTCTCTAGAATACCTTGATAGTCTTGAGATTTCATTGTACCTTGCACAGATTCAAGACACCCTGTGTCAGATGCAGCAAAGCAGCCCCAGAACATAACAGAACCTCCTCCATGTTTCACAGTAGGAACAGTGTTCTTTTCTTGGTATGCTTCATTTTTGCGTCTGTGAACACAGAGCTGATGTGCCTTGCCAAAAAGTTCCAGTCTTGTCTCGTCTGTCCATAGGACATTCTCCCAGAAGCTTTGTGGCTTGTCAACATGCAGTTTGGCAAATTCCAGTCTGGCTTTTTTATGATTTGTTTTCAACAGTGGTGTCCTCCTTGGTCATCTCCCATGAAGTCCACTTTGGCTCAAACAACGATAGATGGTGCGATCTGACACTGATGTACCTTGACCTTGGAGTTCACCATGAATGTGTTTAGAGGTTGTTCTGGGCTCTTTTGTTACCATTCATAATATCCGTCTCCTCCTGCGGCCACGTCCAGGGAGGTTGGCTACAGTCCCGTGGATCTTAAATTTCTGAATAATATGTGCAACTGTAGTCACAGGAACATCAAGCTGCTTGGAGATGGTCTTATAGCCTTTACCTTTAACATGCTTGTCTATAATTTTCTTTCTAATCTCCTGAGACAACTCTCTCCTTTGCTTCCTCTGGTCCATGTTTAGTGTGGTACACACCATGTCAACAAACAGCACAGTGACTACTTGTCACCCTTTAAATAGGCCGACTGACTGATTACAACTTTGTAGACACCTGTGATGTTAATTAGAGGACACATCTTGGTTGAACATGTCCCTATGGTCACATTATTTTCAATCTTTTCTAGGGGTACCATCATTTTTGTGCAGGCCTGTTTCATGAGTTTGTTTTTTAAATTAATTCTGTTGAACCACAATTCAAAAGCATTGTCTGATTTTCATTGGTTAATTTTCATAGAATTTTTATTTATTACCACTTTTGTCAGATTCAAGTTATTTCTGTGACCATTGTGGGTTTTTCTTTCATTAACAGAGGGGTACCAACAATTTTGTCCACGGCTGTATAACAGCCCTTTGAGACTATTTCACAAGTTGGACAGAACATGTTATATTATAATCTTCGCAATTCAACCTTGAAGAACCAAATCAAGTAACTTCTGGCAGATAAAATGTTTGAATCCAAATTGGGAGCCTTAATGAATTTTTGGCAGATGAAGCAGACATTTTATGGATTCTACTTACAATATCTAATTACAGAAGGTAAATAATGCACAAACACTAGTATTCATGGGAAAGAAAAGCTTTATTGACTTTTACATCGTAATACACGGATTTTGTCAATTTCAGCACACTGTTCTTAACATATAAGGCAAAACATTAAAAGCTGCTACAGGATAAAATGTCACATCTGATTGTTCTAACACAAAACTCAAGGGTCTAAAATTATGACTAATCCCTCATTGCATTAAATATTCACAGACATACCTTCGCTAATTGCATGGACAAAAAGTTATGTTCACTTTGCTCAAAAGCAGCCCTCAGAATCAGAACAGAAATGACATTAGCCAAGTGAGGCACGCTCCCGCAGTGAGCCGATCAGCTTCTGGCAGCCCATCACTTTTTGGCACGACACCGCAGCTTTTCTTGTTTTGAACATGTTCAAAAAAATTTGTGACAAGAAAAACTAGTTCCAACCATAAACACATCTGGCAAAAGGCATCAAACTGACCCCCACCCCACCCCCCACCCCCGGTCCCAGCACCCACTGAGCTGCAAGACATGGGTGTCAATGTATTTTTAAAGAACAGCTATTAAATACAGTAAATACCATGATATTTCATTGTGTGCTGAATCTGGCATCCATAAAAAAGACATGTTGCATATTTGTAGTGATGGGCGAGAAGGGATAATAACAGAGGAAGGTGGGGAAAGTTTGCCTTAGAGTCTTTTTGCAAGAAGTCCTGTCGTTCCGACCTGATGCATTTCTGCGACCCCAAATGGAAAAATTGGGAATAGCAGTTATTTTAATTAAAAAGTGCTGCTCATGTATTCTATTTAATTTTCACATTTTGCAAATTCATCCTGCAGGCCGGATTTGGCCCGCAGGCCATACATTTAACACCCCGGTCTAGATGAACAAGAAAAAAAGAAAATGAAAGCACCAAAGATGATGATGCCTCGGTACCTGTGGCATGGTAACATGGGGTAGTTAAGTATTGTGTCAGGCTATCCATGCGCGATTTTGAAATGCTTAGTATGTGATTACACAAGAATGACATTGATGTCAATTTCACATCACACACGAGGTGCAGCTCCTCCCAGGGCTGTATGCTGGCATTTTTTTGTCAAGGAGATCATAAAAGAAAAAATATAGAAGCACAAGATTAAAATTATTTGTCATTGATTTGTGACAGAAAGGTAGAAGCAAGAGTGAAAGGGAAGATTTACAAAACGGTAGTGAGACCTGCTATGATGTATGGTTTGGAGACGGTGGCACTGACAAAAAGACAGGAGATGGTGCTGGAGGTAGCAGAGTTGAAGATGCTAAGACTTTCATTGGGAGGGACAAGATGAGAAATGAGTATATCAGCGGGACAGCACAGGTTGAGTGGTTTGGAGACAAAGTAAGAGAGGCAAGGCTGAGATGGTTTGAACATGTGCAGAGGAGGGATAGTGGATATATTGGACAAGGGATGTTGAAGATGTAGCTGCCAGGCAGGAGGAAAAGAGGAAGAACACAGAAAAGATTCATGGATGCAGTGAAGGAGGACATGGAGAGGGTGGGTGTTACAGAGGAAGACGCCAAGGACAGGGTGAGATGGAGACAGATGATTCGCTGTGGCGACCCCTGAAGGGAGCAGGCAAAAGAAGAAGAAGAAGACAAGAATAAAATTAGAGCACAAAGAAAAATGCTGGAGTAACAGATTTTATTTCTACATGAGATGTAATATAAATACAAATATTTTTATATTATATATTACGTATTGAACACATGTATAGTTGTTACATGATGGTGTGCAATAGTAGGTAAAAATATCAAAATTTCCAAAAGTAAAAGCATAATTACGAAAATTAAACCAGAACAATTTGGAATGTTGCACACTTACAGTGGTGTGAAAAAGTGTTTACCCCCTTCCTGATTTCTTTTGGGGTTTTTTGTATGTTTGCCAGACAAATGTTTCAGATCATCAAACAAATTTAAATATTAGACAAAGATAACACAAGTAAACACAAAATGCAGTTTTTAAATGAAGGTGTTTATTATTAAGGGTAAAAAAAAAATCCAAACCTACATGGCCCTGTGTGAAAAAGTGATTGCCCCCTAAACCTAATAACTGGTTGGGCAACCCTAAGCAATTCAATTCAATTCAACTTTATTTATATAGCACCATTTCACAACAACAGTCATCTCATAGCACTTTCAACTGTAAGGAAAACCCCCACAATTGCAGAAAGACCCCAGCAATCAGGCAATCCCCTGTAAGCAAGCATTTGATAACAGTGGAGAGGAAAAACTCCCTTTTAGCAAGAAGAGACCTCCAGCAGAACCAGGCTAAGGGAGGGGCAGTCATCTGCTGCAACTGGCTGGGGGGTGAGGGGATAGAGAAGAAGAAAAGAACAGACATGTAGAGAACAAACAGCATGATGGGGACTCAATCTATGTGAGAGAACAAACAGATGTTAATGACCAGCAAACATATTTCACAGAGAGTGATGAAAGGAGTGAAGCCCAGTTCATTGTTGGAGGTCCCCCGGCTAGCAGCAACAACTGCAATCAAGCGTTTGCAATAACTGGCAATGAGTCTTTTACAGCACTGTGGAGGAATTTTGGCCCACTCATCTTTGCAGAATTGTTGTAATTCAGCCACACTGGAGGGTTTTTGAGCATGAACTGCCTTTATAAGGTCATGTTATAGCATTTCAATCGGATTCAGGTCAGGACTTTGACTAGGCCACTGCAAAGTCTTAATTTTGTTTTTCTTACGCCATTCAGAGGTGGACTTGCTGGTGTGTTTTGAATCATTGTCCTGCTGCAGAACCCAAGTGCGCTTCAGCTTGAGGTCATGAACAGATGGCCGGATATTCTCCTTCAGGATTTTTTGGTAGACAGCAGAATTCATGGTTCCATTTACCACAGTAAGCCTTCCAGGTCCTGAAGCAGCAAAACAGCCCCAGACCATCACACTACCACCACCATATTTTACTGTTGGTATGATGTTCCTTTTCTGAAATGCTGTGTTACTTTTAAGCTGGATGTAATGGAACACACACCTTCCAAAAAGTTCAACTTTTGTCTTGTCAGTCCACAGAGAATTTTTCCAAAAGTCTTGGGGATCATCAAGATGTTTTCTGGCAAAACTGAGAAGAGCTTTTATGTTCTTTTTGCTCAGCAGTGGTTTTCGTCTTGGAACTCTGCCATGTTGGCCATTTTTGCCCAGTCTCTTTCTTATGGTGGAGTCATCAACGCTGAACTTAACGGAAGAAAATGAGGCCTGCAGTTCTTTGGATGTTGTTGTGGGGTCTTTTGTGACCTCTTGGATGAGTTGTTGCTGCGCTCTTGGGGTAATTTTGATCGGCCGGCCACTCCTGGGAAGGTTCACCACTGTTCCATGTTTTTACCATTTGTGGATAATGGCTCTCACTGTGGTTGGCTGGAGTCCCAAAGCTTTAGAAATGGCTTTATATCTGTTTCCAGACTGAAAGAGCTATATTAAGTTTGTTTCTCATTTGTTCCTGAATTTCTTTGGATTGCAGCATGATGTCGTCTAGTGTTTGAGGATCTTTTGGTCTACTTCACTTTGTCAGGCAGGTCCTATTTAAATGATTTCTTGATTGAGAACAGGTGTGGCAGTAATCAGGCCTGGGTGTGGCTAGAGAAATTGAACTCAGCTGTCCAAAGATGTGATAAACCACAGTTAATTTATGTTTTAACTGGGAGGGGATCACTTTTTCCACACAGGGCCATGTAGGTTTGGATTTTTTTACCCTTAATAAAAAACACCTTCATTTAAAAACTGAATTTTGTGTTTACTTGTGTTATCTTTGTCTAATATTTAAATTTGTTTGATGATCTGAAACATTTAAGTCTGACAAACATACAAAAAAAATGAGAAATCAGGAAGAGGCAAACACTTTTTCACACCACTGTATGTGTAAAGAATATTGAGAGTTTCTTAAAAAATCTTGCAAAAAAACTAACTTTTTCACAAAATTAATTTAGTGAAACACAGTAGCAGTTTCTTGTATAAACGGTAAACAAGCAATATTGTTATTTAGCTTTCAGCCCGTTATCTTCACATCTGCACTGACTGCTGGCCTTAAGGTTCACCATGATGGCCTTCAAAAAGACAGAGGAAAGAAAAACAGCATAAAAATGTGATTATTGTTACAGATGTGATAGAAGTATTTCAAAGTCAGCATAAAAATGATTACAGGTATCATGTTTCTCCTCAACTTAATTGCTTGGTTTTCTTAAAAAAAAATGTAAAAAATGGAAGTGGGTTTATTTTTACGGTCATGAGGACTGACTTTAGCAATACTGTAACTAAGCTGTCTACAAGACTGTAAAAGTTATTTTAAAGTGAGTGAATGAACCATGTCACACCATGGTGTTTTTATATTACTGACATTAGTATTAAGATTTTTAAAAAATCAGCTGAACTTTAGAGAAAGCAATTTAAAATGTTAAATTAATGTAACAAAGCAGCTGCCAGCACAGGAAAAAAAAATAATTGGAGATTGGAAAACAAATATCACATAACATAATTTAAGCACAAAACTTACTTTTAAATGGTTTTTCCTTCGTTCAGCTGTCTGCTGTGGTCCGCCATGTTTTTGAGCCAAGGACTATGGGACTTGTATTTATCAATGAACTGAAAACTACAGGAAGAGAGTACGTTGTCCTTCCTCTGCAAAAGTAAACACCAAAACTGTCATGTTTGCCCCTTGTTTGCCCCTTTGGGGTGAAGGGAGAGGACCCACTTGCAGGGTGAATCTGGTAAACCATGATTTATTCACAAACAGAAAAACACTGCACAGGGGCAAAACTAATACAACACCAAAAACAGCAAACACAACGAGTGAAAAAGTCCAGACCAAGAGGAGTGAGAAACAATAATAAATCCAACCGGCGTGGTACACAAACGTGGAGTTAACACAAGGACGCAGCAAAGAACACAGACTGAAAATGCAAATATATAGAGAGGGGAGAAATCAAGGCAAAACAGAACAGGTGAGCACCATCAAGACCATCAGGCGGCACAGGACAGGCAGGGCTGAACAAACACAGAGGGGATATACACCAAACATGATAAATGAGTAAAAGCGTAGACAGGGGCTGCAGCCCTGTCCAGACCACTACAGAAACAAGTTTGAAAACAACTGACGTGATGAATAAATGTTGTAGTTGCTGAATATGTTTTTGGTTTTCAGTAACAACCACTATTTTAAAAGTTCAGCACGAGATCGACTGTTGACAGGAAGTGGTCCATGGGCTGACAGGAAGTCATCATTGAGCTGTAAAAAGTCACACTGCCGCCTCTACTGGCCCGGCATAGTTATTACAATACCTTTTTCCGTGCTCCATTGATGGTCATCATCATCATCATCATCATCATCATCATAGCAGTCTGTCGTGGGCGACAATGACTGTTTCATTTAGGTCGGTAATGGTGAGATAAATTTGTGTTTATTTTGAAAACAAAGTCTTATGTCGAAATTCTGGCAAATTAAAAGTCAAGAAAATATGGCGATATAATGATACAAGCCTTTAATTCCACTTAATTTTGACCGGGCAAGCTGAAAAGCTGGTAATAGACAGATACACACAACCACACCAAGACACATCTACAGACTGCTGTATGCCTCTGCTTTGCACCAAGGCATAATTAAACATAAAATAAAAGTTTAACCTGCATCCATATGAACACTGCAAATTTACAAGAAAAAAACTACAAGAAAAAATTAGCAAATTTACAAGAAAAAAGTAGTGAATTTTCAAGGAAAAAAGTTTCAAATTTACCCCCAATAAGCCACAAATTTATTGGAAAAAAGTTTCAAATTTTCAATAAAGTTCCAAATTCATGAAAAAAAGAGTTGCAAATTCATGAAAAAAGTCACAATTTTATGAGAAAAAAGTAGAACACGTGACAAAAAAATTTTCAAATTTTCAAATAAAGCAGTAAATAAATGAGAAAGAAGTAGCAAAGTGAGGAAAAACAATAGCAAATTTGCAAGAAAAAAGTTTAAAAAATTAACACAAAAAGTTGCTAATTTACATAAAAGAATAGCAAATTTACTAGAAAAATGTACCAAAGTTATGAGAAAAAACATGTAAGTTTAAGAAAAAAGTTGCAAATTCACAAGAAAAAATGGCATGGAGCTAAAAGGCTGCATGGCCACAGAGAGCATAGAAATGCTCTGGATCTATGTTTCTGGGCGCGTTACAGACGCTCTTCAAAAAATGTCTCAGGCCTGTATCCTAGCAATCGCTTCACCTGTCCCTCATAGCTCGCCATCTGCATTTCACAGATTTTGGAATGAAACTCTCTGTTTACACTAAACCACATCAAACTGGTAAGAAAATGTGATGGTGATATACTTTTAGCCTAATTCTGGTTGGCTGGTTACCCCTGATTCCCACTGACTCTGGTTGCGGTCCTTTATGGCTGCAATCTGGTCTCCACAGCAAATACATATGTAGTTCCCATTCTAGTCAATCTCCACCTGGCATGGTGCATAACAGATCTGGACTGCCATAACGGACTGTTTTTGGCAGATGCCACAAGGCTGGGACCAGACTGTATTTACAGCGAACCATAACCGTTGTCAGTGGAAATTGGGGCTTAGAGGTGTGCCACTGATGAGAGGTGTGGCGCTCCAAAAGTGGAATTTTTTTTCAACTTTCAATGCCGTGAACGCAATGACAAAAAAAGCTGAGAGCATTTTTCTGCAGAGGGCAATTAAACGCTAGACTATCAGGTCACCAGTGACCCGAAAGCACTTCTGAACAAAAAGAAGAGAGCTTTTAGGTCCGGAGACAAGAAGAAACTGAGGAGAGTGCAGCAAGAGTTGAGAGAGATGCTGAGGAGGTGCAAAGACAATTACAAGAGGAAGTTGGAGGATAAACTCAGGCAAAACAATACCAAGGATATGTGGACGGGACTGAAACAAATAACTGGGTGCAAGGGGAGAGTAAGACAGACATCTAGGAGCCATGAGAGAGCTGATGAGCTGAATCTGTTTTTTAATAGGGTCAACTCGCCATCTGTCACCCTACAACACAGCCAACCCCCCCCCCCCCCCCCACACACACCCCTTCCCCACCCTCCTGTGCAATACCTCTCTCCATCTCCCCCCTCACCCCCCTCCCTCTCCTCGGGGATCACCAGGCCCTCCCCTCACATCACTGTGACTACAGACCAGGTTAAGAAACAGCTGGAGAGACTCCGTCAGCGGAAGGCTGCAGGCCCTGATGGCATCTCCGCCAGGATCCTGAGGACCTGTGCCAACCAGCTAGCTCCGGTACTGAAACACCTGTACAACCTGAGCCTGAGTCTGGAGAGAGTACTGGTGCTGTGAAAGATGCCCAGCCTGGTTCCTGTCCCCAAGAAGTCATCTCCATCGGACCTGAATGACTATCGACCAGTTGCCCTCACATCTCATGTGATGAAGGTCCTGGAGAGACTGGTCGTAGCCCACCTGAGGCCACAAGTGAAGACATGGCTGGACCCTCTGCAGTTTGCATATCAACCCCATTTAGGAGTTGAAGACGCTGTCATCTACCTGCTGCAACGAGCCCATCTGCACCTAGATGGCGGAGGAGACAATGTGAGAATCACTTTTTTGATTTCTCCAGTGCCTTTAACACCATCCAGCCACTGCTGCTGGGTGACAAGCTACAGGTGATGGGGGTCGACAGCTCTGTGATCTCCTGGATTACTGACTACCTGACAGGCAGGCCACAGTTTGCCTGGCTGTTCAGTGTCTTGTCTGACGTGGTGGTTAGTGATAAAGGAGCTCCACAGGGGACTGTGCTTGCTCCTTTTCTCTTCACCTTATACACCACTGACTTTCAGTACAACACTGAGTCATGCCACCTGTAGAAATTCTCTGACAACTCAGCTGTTGTGGGGTGTATAAGAGGGGGAGAGGAGAGGGAGTACAGGGCACTGGCAGACAGATTTGTGGAGTAGACAGAGCAGAATCACCTGAGGCTGAATGTCAGCAAGACCAGAGAGATGGTGACTGACTTCAGGAAGAAGAGGACGCTTCCTCAGCCATTGCAGATTAGGGGGGAGGATGTGGAGGTGGTTGAGGACTACAAATACCTGGGTGTCAGCATCAGCAACGGGTTGGACTGGAGATCCAACACCAATGCTGTGCACAAGAAGGGGATGAGCAGACTCTACTTCCTGAGGAAGCTGAGATCCTTCAATGTGTGTAGCAAGATGCTGGAGCTTTTCTACCAGGCCATTGTCGATAGCGCCATCATCTTTGCTGCTGTCTGTTGGCGTAGCAGTATCAGAGCCAGCGACACCAACAGACTTGACAAGATGATCAAGAGGGCCAGGTCCGTAATTGATCTCAGGCCGGAGACCTTTGACACAGTGGTGGAGAAGAGGACACTAAATAAACTGCGATCCATCACGGACAATCCTGATCACACCCTCAACCACACACTGGACAGACAGCGGAGCACTTCTCCAGCAGACTGCTACAGCTTCACTGTCAAACCATTAGGTACAGGAAATCTTTCCTGCTGCATGCCATTTCACTGTACAATAACTCACTCTGATGTTGTATTCTGGTCATACTGTAACTATGTTGCCATGCTGCACCTTACAGTCTAATTGGTATTTCACATCTCACTCTGCACCTAATAGTCCTGCATTGCACAGCAAGTATGATTTGTGTCTATACAGGTCACCAGCTATTTATCTATGATGTAGATAGGCTTTTTTATAGTAGTTTTACTTTCCATGGGTAATCCCTTTGTCTGTTATGCTGTGTGTGTTTCTGTCGTTTGGTTGTCTACTGTCATGCTGCTGTTACACTGCAATTTCCCAGTTTGGGATCAATAAAGTACATCCATCCATCCATCTATCTATCCACCTATCTATCTATCCACCTAGCCATCTATCTATCTAGAAAATGAACATAAAATAGATGTCCCCAGCTAAAAAAAAAAACCTCTCTGTTGACACAAAGCCGAATTCATTCCCCCAAAAAATGTTGAAGTGAACTTGTAGTTTAGCGGCTCCCTAATGGTTTTCAAGGCTCATAGTATACTACATGCACTTTTTCCTGTAAATTTGTGATTTTTTTTCTTATAAATTTGCTACATTTTCCTTCTAAAATTGCAAACTTTAGCTTCAAATTTTTCAACTTTTTCTCATAAGTGCGTGATTTTTTTTCTTTTATCTGCAACTTTTTCCTTATGAATTTGCAGCTTTTTCTTGTAAATCTGCAACTTTTTTCTCATAATCTGGCAATGTTTATGTCACAAATTTTCAACTTTTTTCTTATAAATTTGCAAAAACATTTCTTCCTAAATTTTCAACTTTTTCTCATAAGCGTGTGATTTTTTGTATATCTGCAACGTTTTTCATTATAAAGTTGCAACTTTTTCTTGTAAATTTGAAACTTTTTTCTTGTTATCTGGCAACGTTTATGTCACAAATTTTCAACTTTTTTTCTCAGAAATTTGTAACTTTTTCGTTATAAATTCGTAACTTTTTTCTTGTAATCCAGCAACATTTCTGTCTCAGTTTTTTCCAACTCTTTATTCTTACAAATTTGCTCCATTTTTTCTTCTAAATATGCAATTTTTAGCTTCTAACTTTCCAACTTTTCTCGTAAGTGCATGTCTTTTTTAATATCTGCAACTTCTTTTGTTATAAACTTGCAACTTTTTCTTGAAAATTTGAAACCTTTTTCTTGTTATCTGGCAACATTTATGTCACAAATTGTCAACTTTTTTCTCAGAAATTTGCAACTTTTTTGTTAAAAATTTGCAACTTTTTTCTTGTAATCTAGCAACATTTCTGTCTCTATTTTTTCCAATTCTTTTTTTTTTCTTATAAATTAGCTCAGTTTTTTCTTCTAAATATGTAATTTTTAGCTTCTAACTTTTCCAGCTTTTTCTCATAAGTGCATTTTTTTGCTTATATATCTGCAGCTTTTTCCCTTATAAATTTGCAACATTTTCTTGTAAATTTGAAACTTTTTTCTCATAATCTGGCAACACTTTGCCACGAATTTTCAACCTTTTTTCTCATAAATTGGCATTTTTATTTATTTTAGCCAGCTGTTATTTTAACAGGTAAGACCCATTAAGATCGAGATCTCTTTTACAAGGGTAACCTGGTAGAGATGTCCACAACAGACCAATAAAAGCTCACAATACTACAGTTCACAAACAATAAAACAAACATTAAAACAAAAGTGCAAACACAGTGCACTTTTGCAACTTTTTCCCTTGTAAATTTGCAATTTTTTCCTCATAAAATTTCCAATTTTTTTCTCATAAATTTGTTCATTTTTTTCTTGTAAATTTTCAGATTTTTCAGAAATTTGTGACTTTTTCTGATAAATTAGCAGCATTCATATGGGTGCTGGTTAAATTCTTACACTATGTTTTGTTTTTTTAATCAAAACAATGACTCATGTTTATTTTTTTATGTATTTAATCATTTTTTATTTTAAAGGATTTTAACTCTTCCCCATGACAAAAAAATGGGACCTTCAAACATTATCTTGCACAGGGCCACCAAAAAGGCAGAAACGGCCCCTGTGAGTAAGAGACAAAAAACAACTGCCTATAAAAATGTAGTTACATAAGTCAAAATGACCAAATTAATTCCTTCTGATCTTCATTAGCAGCAGCAGCATGTGTAATAGTCACATACAGTACATGGGCCAAATTCCAGGTTAATTTAAATTGTGTATGACTGAGGAGAATTTTCATTGCTCTAACAGGAAGTCAAATCAATTCCTGACATGAATAAGTTAAAGCTCTGCAGATTGATAAACCAAAGTCCTTCTTTTTAACAAGGAATTGCATGTGAAATGCAGCAAGCCTTTTAAAAATACAAGTGTACATGAATCAATGACATTAATTAAATATTTCAGACTGGCTGCCAATATTATATTCATGGTGCAGCTACAGGTTTTTGCTGCTCAAAGCATATAGACAGCAGGATCAGGCAATTAGGCAAATATATCAGCTAGTAGCAATTGCTTTAGGTAATCCTTTTTTCTTTACTTGGTTTGTTTATTTTGTTCTTAAAGCAGTGGTACAGATATTTCCTTTGTAAATCAGGAGGTCTCTGCCCTTTAGAATTTAAAAGTTAGTCTGTAAACAATCTCACAACAGTTTTCTGTTATAGTTTAGAATTTCAGTTGGTATCTGTCATGGTCTGAGTGCTGATCTTGTCCGTGCTCGGGTCATGCAGTATTTTCCTCCCGTTCTGTTTTCCTTATGGCCTCCCGGGCTCTTATTTTGACAGTGTCTCTGCAGGGCGTCCAGCTGTCAGAGTCAAGCTGCACAGTGACAGCTGGATTATATCCCACTAATTAGTCTTCATTGTCTGAATCCTCTAAGCCCTATTTAAGGGAGCAGCCGAGGTTACTCCGGGCTGTGACCTCACTCTTAAAACGCTGGTTTTCCACAGCGTTTGACTGGAGTCCCTAACCCTGACTCCAGTCACTCTCTTCATCCTTGGTATTCCCATTAAGTTTACTCCTGTACTTGCGTGTATTATTACTGTGCTTTGACCCACGTGGCTCATTATTTTGTATTGTGTGTCTTCCATTAATAAATATGCAAACTCGACTTCCGGTTATGGCGGCCACGTAGGAAGACGTGTTTCACACTGCTCTGCTCCTAAAAATAAAAAGTAGGCTAAAACTCTCTCAATTGGAACAAAAACCTATCCCAGCGTTTAGGCGCGGATATGGTAAAGACCAAGACTGGGAAATTAGGCGGAGGAAAAAGTGATTCGTCAAAACAATCCAAGCTAACAGACTTCCACGCTCGTGACGAAGCAGGAAAATCTCCAGAGACTATGGCGGAGGAAGCTAGCGGCGGAGCGGTGACTGCTGAGGAGGGCACGAGTGCGGTACTTGCTGCCATCAGCTCCATGAGAGCAGACTTTTCGTCTAAATTTGATGGGATTATAGCAGCGATAGAAGGAATGAGAAAGGAAATAAGCGACTGTATGGAGCGAGTATGGCAGGCGGAGCTCCGACTCTCAAGCGCTGAAGATGACGTCACCAGCCTACAATTAAAGATGCAAACATTGGAATTAAAAAATAAACGTCTGGAAGATAATGTCCTGGACTTAGAATCCCGGTCGCAACGGAATAATTTGAGGCTGGTGGGCCTCCCGGAGGGAGCGGAGGGACAGGATACATGTTCCTTTTTGGAAAAGTGGATTCCAGAAGCGCTGAACAACGCGGATCTGCAGTCATCGGTCGTCTTAGAGAGCGCTCACCGAATCGGCCCACCGAGAGATAATAAGACACCACCGAGGACGCTGATTATGAAGTTCCTCAGCTACAGAGACAAGATGACGGTCACCAACGCGGCGCGAGCTAAAGGAGAAATTAAATACCAGGATCAACAGGTGCAGTTCTACCCAGATTTGGCCACAGGAATTCAACAATTAAGGAAACAGTTTGACCCCGCCCGTAAAGAGCTGTGCAACCTCGGGATCCGCCACGGAGTGATTCATCCGGCAAGATTGCTGGTCACATATAAAGGGAGAACCCCTATCTTCAAGACCCCTCAGGAGGCGCAGGAGCTTATCAAGCAGATCCAAGAAGAGACTGGTGGGAGCTAAGCATGAAGCATGAGCAAGATATAAAGGTAGAATACTGAAGCATTTGCACAGGCATCTGATTGATCTGAAGCATATAGCATGTCTACAAAATATAGATTGTATTATATAAAAAAAAAGCTATGATGTACAAAGTTGCTATAAAATTTTGGAGTTATGTTGGAAAAACTACAGAAGAGAGTTAATGTTATGTCATTAAAAAGTAGTAGAGTCAGGGTGATTGAGAGGAGAAAGGGAGAGTGGTTTGACTGTTCGCAGGTATGGAACAGTCACTAGCTATAACGGGAGACAGAATTTTTTTTTTTATTTTTGGGGGATTACCACGAATGTGGGGAAAGGGAATTTGTTTTTGTGTAGCTTGTAGGATGAATGTTCAACCATCCATGTTTTTGCTTCTCTGTATGAGCATGTTTATATTGCAAGGTAATCTCAAACTCCTTATTGATCATAGACCAAAGCGTTAATCTTAATTTAACTTCATGGAATTGCAGAGGTCTACAAACTCTAAAAAAACTTAAACAAGTTATGAATAAAATAAAAGACAAAGGTTCAAAAATTGTGTTTTTACAAGAAACTCATCTAATAGAGGAGGATGTAAAAAGAATTAGGAGAAGATGGCAGGGAAATGTGTTCACCTCATCATTTTCATCCCAAGCCAGGGGAGTTATGACTCTCATACATAAAACAGTCCCATTTCAAGTGAAAAATGTAATTGGAGACAAATTAGGAAGATATCTAATCATCCAAGGATCTTTGTTATTAGAAAATATAAATCTGGTGAACTTATACGGTCCCAATACAGATGATCAAAACTTCTTCGCTAATTTATTTCTTACTTTATCATCACTTACAGGGCAACATATAATAGCAGGGGATTTTAATTGTACATTGAATCCCTGTATAGATAGATCAACAGGACTGGACTGTACGCACAATGGATGCAGGATGACCATTAATCATTTTATGAAAGAATTGAGATTGCTAGATATATGGAGAGAAATGAAACCACAAGTCAAAGCCTATTCTTGTTATTCTAATACCTACAAGACATTCTCACGTATTGACTACTTTTTGATCTCCACAGAATTAAGGTCCAAGATTCAAAACTGTTTCTATGATAACATTGTGATATCTGATCATGCACCCTGCTGTCTAATATATGTAGATAAGAAATTGACAAAGGATCCAGGTAGGTGGCAATTTCAGCATAAATGGCTTCAGGATGAGGAATTTGTTAAGTACATAGAAAAAACAGATAGATGAGTTCTTTGATATCAATACTACACAAACATCAGCATGTATAAAGTGGGAGGCTTTCAAAGCTTTTATTAGGGGGCATATTATTAGTTATACAGGTTCAAAATCTAAGAAGACTCGAGAGGAGAGAGTCCAATTGGAACGTAAAATAAAAATTCTTCAAGAAAAAGTGTATGCAGGAAGTAACCCAAAGTTAGAGAACGAATTACTGATTCTGAGAGCTGAATATGACAAAAAATCAGCGAATAGAGCTGCCTCGAGTCTTCTAAGATTGAAGCAAACTTTTTATGAACAAGGTGAAAAATCAGGGAAATTATTGGCATGGCAGATTAAACAATTAGAATTTAAAACACCAATTACCAGTATTATAAGTAACGGACAGGCAGTTGTAGATCCTTTAGAAATTAATAGTGCCTATAGAGATTATTATGAAAAATTATATGATACAAAAAATGAAACTGACTTAACAAAACTAAATGGGTTTTTGGACGGATTATCTATACCGTGTATTCCAAATGAAAACAGGGAGATACTGGAGTCTAAAATTAGTCAAGAAGAAGTTGGGCTAGCCATTGATAATATGAAATCAGGAAAAAGTGCAGGACCAGATGGTCTTCCAGTTGACCTCTATAAAAAATTTAAGAATAAATTAATAAAACCTCTTTTGGAAATGGTTTTAGAAGCATTTCAAAATAGTAATTTACCACTATACATGAATAATGCCTTAATTATACTGTTGCCAAAACCAGGTAAACCCTCTAATAAATGTGAAAACACGAGACCAATAAGCCTATTAAATGCTGACCTTAAGATAATCTGTAAAATTTTAGCAAGACGACTACAAGAAATATTACCAAATATTATTAACCGAGATCAGAATGGCTTTATAATGGGAAGACAAGGCTTCCATAATGTAAGAAGACTATTTAATATTATTTATTCTAATAAAGAAGCTCTCTTATCATTGATACAGCTCTCTTATCATTGATACAGATAAAGCTCTCCTATCATTGGAAAATCTCCCTGTATGCTGATGACATAATTTTGTTTATGTCGAATTTTAAAAAATCAATTCCGACCTTGTTAAATTTAATAAAGAACTTTGGGGAAATATCAGGATATAAAATAAATAAAACTAAATCTTCAATATTAATGCTGAATGAGACCCAGAGAAATCACCCAGCTCCTGAGGTAAATCAATTCAATGTTGTAAATCAGTTTAAATATTTAGGAATTCAAATTGTGCGTAAGTTAGAATCAGTCGCCAGTGCCAACTATGAAGCCTTAATGACAGATATTAATGAGTTACTTCAGAGATGGATGTCACTACCAATGTCGATGATCGGGGGAATTAATATACTTAAAAGTAATATCTTACCCAAAATACTTTATTTATTTCAATACATTCCTTTACCACCACCTTCAGATCTATTCTCAAGAACTAAAAAAAAGTTAGTGGAATTTATATGGAACAATAGGAAGGCCAGACTACGTCTGTCCTTACTATATTTACCATTTGATCGTGGAGGTCTGAAATGTCCAAACTTTATGTTGTATTACTGGTCAGCACAACTGAGGTCTATGACATATTATTTTTCATCAAATGATCTTCCTCACTGGACTGAAATGGAATCATACAATTTACCTTTACCTCTTCCCTTATTCATATACTCAGACTCGGCTAAAAAATTACAGAAACAAGTTAAAAATCCAATTGTAGAGACTTCCGGTCTGGACGCCATGGTGATAGCAACCTAACGCTGAAACTCCCAGACTCAATCCAAGGAAAACATCCTCAAAATCAGACCTAACGGATTTTTGGAAGATTAAAAATCAAAAGACAATAACACCATGCCTAACCACAAGCAGAGGAAACTGACATTCCCCAGGTCAGGACGCACAGCGACCGCAGAATCCGAACCGGAGGACCTCCGTTCAGAAGACGAGGACCTGGGCCTAGCTAACAAAAGGATTAGCTTGAAATCGCTATTTGACGAAATACGATGATTTCGGGCCGAATTTCTTGAATTCAGAGAGGATCTAAAAAAGGCGAACAGCAGAATGGACCAGGCCGAAAACCGAATCTTGGAAGCTGAAGAAAGAGTAAAAGTGCTTGAAGATTCTGTGCTGGATTTACACAGAAAACAGTCATGGCTGGAGGCTAAGCTAACCGACCAAGAAGGAAGACAGAGACGAGATAACATCAGAATTCACGGTCTGAAAGAAGGAGCTGAAGATGGTTTCAACACAGTGGCGGAATGCGTGGAATCCTTATTGAGAGAGAAGTTGGATATTCCACAAACCACCGATTTGAAGATAGAAAAAGCCCATCGTACATTAGCCGCAAAGCCAGCCCCGGAAGCGCCCCCACGTTCTGTGGTGGTAAGATTCGCCAATTTCAAAATAAAACAAGAGGATGTAAGACGGGCTTGGCAGAAAAAAGGATTTATGCATCATGAGAGAAAAGTCTTCGTGGAGCACGATTACGCCCCTGAGGTTCTTAAAAAACGACGGGAATATAACGACGCCAAAAAGGTTTTACGGGAACAGAATCTACGCTTTCAGAAGCCATTTCCGGCGAAGCTAAGGGTCTTTTACGGTGAAGAGTCATGTCTCTATAATTCAGCGGAAGAAGCAACAACTGACATGGCAAGGAGAGGGCTCCCGGTAACGGTGTTTAAACCTGCAGCGGATCTGAGCGAGAAAATCAGAGCTCAAACGTGGTCCACTCAGAGACCTTCAAAATCCACGGGGCAGTAGCGGGAAACCCAGCCCCAGAGCTACAAAGATAAGCTTTCCAGTTCCAGGAAGGAATAGTGACCTTTTTGTTTGTTTTTTTTTTCTTTTCAGTCACTCTGCACTTCCACCCCCCCCCCCTACAAGGTAACAAACATTAAAGGAGATGCAGAATCAGCATGTGGTAAAACCTTTCATGGAGCAGTTATAGCATTAGAAACAAATGTCTTCTTAATTTAAAGGGGGGGGGGAAATCATGTTAAAATAGAAATGTAACAATGACCCACATGTTCTCTCCATACTAACAAATACTGTATTAGAGTGAATGTTTGCTGTGATGGGGGTGGGAGGGTGCACACAATCTCATAGGTTATAGGCATAAAAAAAAAAATTAAAAAAAATCATTACAAATTCGGATTGGGATCTGAAATTCACGTTAAAAACATGGGACAACTTACAGGGGTAAGAGAGGGCCCTCAACACGTAACAGAGTTTGAAGAATTTCCCTCAGAGCCTACACTCCATCAGGGCTCTTACAGGGTCTTTAAAGAGACCCCAGCTCAGGAAGTTTTTTTGACAGTTTTTTGTTTTAAAGTTTCGTACACTATGTTCTTAATGTTTTTTATGTTCTTAATGTTCTTTCAGTTTCTGAGTAGCAAAAAAGAGGGCCACCACACTGTTATACTAAATAAGAAAATACAATGGAGAAACAGGGTGTAACCAAAATAGCCTCATATAATGTAAAAGGGATCCTGAATCCAGTTAAAAGATCCAAGATTCTACGCAAAATGAAAAAAGACAAAGCAGAAATAATATTTTTACAAGAAACCCACCTAACAGACGTGGGACACACTAAACTCAATAGACAAGGGTTTAAAATGATCTCTTCATCTTCATATAAATCAAGGAGGAGGAGGGGAGTAGCGACATTGATATCAACCAAAATTACATTTGAAAAAAAAATCAGAACACAAAGATAAAGAAGGGAGGTACAGTTTGGTAACTGGGCGGCTAGAGGGAGAAGATATCACCCTGCTGAATGTATATGCACCACCAGGGGCTAAATGGAAATTTTATAAAAATGTATTCGACCTAATGATAACTAAAGCCCAAGGTTTAGTGATATGTGGTGGAGACTTCAATCTAAGACTGAATCCATACTGGGATGCGACAGGTAATTCTTCACATCAAAATAACACCCAAAGTAAGAATACTCGGATGCTACTAAAAGAAATGGGAATCTGTGACGTATGGAGGGAATTCAACCCCAATATAAAAGATTATACTTTTTATTCAACGCCACATTCATCTTACTCAAGCATTGATTACTTTTTTATGTTTAATAGAGACAATGGAAGAGTAAAAACATGTAAAATAGGACTGATGGATCTCTCCGACCACAGTCCGATCTATATGGACTTAAACATCCAAAAATACACAAATAATACATTTTCCTGGAGGTTGAATTCAAGTGTCCTGAAAGGACCACTGAAAGATGAATTGGAATCAGATATTCTCAGATATTTGGAAGAAAACGATAATGGAGAAGTATCTCCTTTAATACTGTGGGATGCGTGCAAAGCTGTAATAAGAGGAAAAATTATTGCAAAACTGGCAACCCAAAAGAAACTGAGACAAGAAAAACTAATCACACTAGAGTCAGAACTCAAGAACCTAGAAAAAGAACACAAAGACAACACTCAGTCTAATGGCTCGCTCAAGATTAAAGAAATTAAAAATCAAATAAATGAGATCTACACAATAGAAATCCAGAAGAAACTTACATTTCTGAAACAAAAACACTATGAAGCAGGCAGTAAATCGGCAAAATTACTAGCCTATAAATTGAGGAAACAACAAACGGAAAGAGCAATCTACAAAATCAGAGACCCAGTATCAAAGGAAATAAAATTCAGAATTCAGGATATTCTTAAAAGCTTCGAGAATTACTACAAGAACTTATACTCCCACAAAAAACATAAAAACGCATCCGAGACATTACTAAACACATTAAACCTTCCCCAACTTACGGATTCACAAAATAAAACCCTACTGTCAGAAATACAACCTAAAGAATTGGAAAAAGCAATAATGAAACTTAAAGCTAACAAATCCCCAGGAGCAGATGGCTATACAGCAGAATGGTACAAAACCTTTAAACAGCAACTATCTCCTCTCCTCCTGAAAACATTTAACTATGTCCTCCACACAGGGGAAATCCCCCCCTCCTGGAGAGAAGGGGTCATTGCAGTTATACCTAAACCTGAAAAGGATAAACTAGAATGCTCCAACTACAGACCAATCAGTGTATTAAATCAGGACTATAAGCTTTTTACCACTATCCTTGCCAAAAGGTTAGAAAACATACTGACAGACTTAGTTCACTGAGACCAAACAGGTTTTATAAGACAAAGACAGACACAAGACAACATTCGACGCACTTTACACATAATTCATCATATAAAAAAATATAACTTAAATGCAGTCATATTGGGATTAGATGCTGAAAAAGCATTCGATTCGGTTGACTGGTCTTTCCTATATAGAATCTTATCCAGTTTCAATTTTCATAATAACTTCATTAGAACTATACAGGCATTATATAAAAAACCAACAGCTAAAATAAGGATTAACGGTAATTTATCATCATCTTTTGAGCTGGAAAGAGGATGTCGTCAGGGCTGCCCCCTGTCTCCACTGCTCTTTGCAATCTTCATAGAACCTCTGAGCCAATGGATAAGACAAAATCAAGAAATTCAAGGTATTACACTTGGTCAGAAGGAACATAAAATAGCACTCTTTGCTGATGACATTTTAATATACCTAGGGCAGCCAGACACTTCTCTACCAGAACTAATCTCAGTTTTTTCAGACTATGGAGATTTATCGGGGTACAAATTAAACATGCATAAAACCCAAGTCTTAACATTCAACTATGACCCAAATCATTTTTCACTAAATGAACTCAAAACTAACTGGGAGTTGGAATCTATGAAATATCTGGGGGTCAATATCCCGAAACAACTCGACAAAATTATATCACTAAACTATGATCCACTGGTGACTAAAATAAAATCTGACCTAGCAAGATGGAATATGATACCATTCTTAGGTACTGCACAAAGAATTGAAGCAGTCAAAATGAATATACTTCCACGTCTTCTATACCTTTTCCAAACAATACCGGTAGAACCTCCCAAAAAAACATGGCAGGAGCTGGACAGAAGGATCTCAAGATTCATATGGCAGGGTAAGAGACCTAGAATCAGATATAGAACTCTACAGCTAAACAAAGACAAAGGTGGGCTCGCGCTGCCAAATATCAGGGACTATTTTATAGCTGCACAAATTAAAACTTTAGTAGAGATATGTAACCCAGTCTACACTGCACAATGGAAGGAGATGGAATGCCAAATAACAAGTGACATCCCCCTACAGGCAATAATAGGGAACAATGCCTTAACTAAACTCTTGAATAACACCAACCCGTGGATAGAGACCCCGCTAAAAATTTGGTTTAAGATAGTCAGAGAGAATCAAGCTAAAGAGCCCTATCGACTTCTGCAATGGATTGCCTATGATCAAGACTTTACCCCCAATAAAACAGACACTAGATTTAAAGAGTGGAAAGAAAAAGGGCTGATAAAATATTACGATTTTTTTAAGGGGCAAACTTTAAGAAGTTTTGAAGATTTGAAAAAACAAGGTCTAATAAATCAAGATCTTTACAGGTTCTTTCAGCTTAGACACCACATAAACAATATACTTAAAAAGGAGGATTTGGAAAGGGCCCAGTCAGGTGTTCTGAAGGTCTTCTTAATGGCATATAAAGGGATCCCAGGGATCAGATACATTTCTAAAATATATCAAGGTCTTCAAGACTTAAACGGAGACAACACATCATATATAAAAGAGATGGGAAAAAGAGGGGAATTTCACTTTACAATTGGAAATATGGGAAAAGCTAAATAAACAGCAATGGAAAAGTACCTCTTCCCTGCAGTGGAGAGAATTTGGATGGAAAAATTTGGTAAGATTTTTCAGAACACCTGCACAAAACAAATTTACCCATAAGGGGTTGAACTGTTGGCGCTTGTGTGGTGAAAAGACTGCAAATCATTTTCATGTGTTTTGGTCATGCCCAATTATCCACCAATATTGGACCAACGTACAGACAATATTGGGGAAAATATTCAAAATAACATTTCCCTTTTCTTTTGTAACTTTGTATTTGGGTTTACTACCGGACTCACTGGAAAGACGAGGAGATAAATACTTATTCAATGTTTTAATATTGGCAAGTAAAAAAGCCCTAACTAAAAAATGGATGCTGAAGGACTGTCCTACACCTGAAGATTGGATTAACGTGATTCAAGACATTTACTCGATGGAAAAGTTGACATTCGCACTGAGACAGGACATGGATGGGTTCATGAACTTTTGGCAACCCTGGATCGCATATGTGTCTTCCATTAGATCTAATCTTTGACAAATACCATTTCAATAATGGTCCCACTCTTTGTTCAAACACCACTCAGATGCTCTTTTACTTTTATTTACTTAATTTTCTGTTTGTTTTTTGCTGTTCTGTTTGTTTGTTTATTTGTTTTTTTGTTTGTTTTGTTTTGTTTTTATTTAATTCTCCTTAATTTCACTTTTTCTTTCACTTTAAAAAAAAGGGGGGGGGGTGTTGTAATAACTATCCTACCAATGTTGTCAAATAGCAAAAAATAAGGGAACATGTGATGAAAATGTAAACAATGCAATGCTGTAATGACCTGTATACCCTTTACAAAAACTTAAATAAAAAAAAAATCCAATTGTAAAGCATATGATCAAAATATGGTGTGAAACCAAAAAATATTTAAAAGAACCACACTTATTGTCACAATTTAGCCCAATATGGGGTAATCAATATTTTAAACCAGGGAGAGCGGATGCTGTATTTAAAGTATGGAATTTAAAAGGGATTCAAAAGATTCAAGACTTATATTTGTCACGTTCAGATAACATAATGTCTTTTGAAGAACTGAGGATCAAATTTAATCTTAATAGAACACATTTTTTTTAAATATCTTCAGCTTAGGAATTTTATTCAATCAAATCAAAATAATGCTCTCACCCGACCTACTTATTCATCCTTGGAAAAAATTTTGACCAAAGATAATAAGAGAAAGGGTATTATTTCAGAGTTTTATAACTCATTGACACTATCCTCAAGTGAAAATTCACAGAAAAGACTGAATTATTGGAAAGAAGACCTGCAAACTGAAATTTCAGAGGAACAATGGGAATTGGCTTGTACAGAAGCTCAAACCAAATCAATAAATGTACGTCTTAAATTGATACATTTTACATGGTTAATGCGGATGTATGTTACACCGGTGGAGTTAAATAGATATAACAAAAACATACCAGATACATGCACAAAATGTATGGAAAGTAAGGAACCCTATTTCATTGTTTATGGGAAGGTAGAAAAATTAGAATGTTTTGGGAAGAGGTGAGGGTAACAATTGAAAAAATAATTTCAAAACAATTCACATTGAACCATAAACTGTTTTTGTTGGGTCTGTATCCAGAAAAGCATAACTTTAATAAGAGTGAAAGAGCATTCATAGACCTCAGTTTGCTTAATGCCAAAAAATGTATTGCACTACTGTGGAAAAAGACTCATAGACCAGATGTGACTCAGTGGTTAAGACAGATGTTAACAAACCTTCCACTAGAAAGAATAACATACATACTGAAATCAAAGGAAAATGTGTTTGAGAATATATGGAGACCTTTCATTGATTATGTAAAGAAATTAAACATAACTTCTGAAGAAGAAGGTGAATGATGTGTGTGGACCTTGTAAATTCCAAATTGGTAAATGTATAATATGTATACTTATGTAATGGATTACCTAGACTAAACAGAGGAGCATTGTTGATGACTTGCCTTTGTTAGTGGTTGTTGGTGTTTTTAGTACATTTTTTTTCTTTTTTCTTTTCTTGTAGTTAGTGTTTTGTTTTGTTTGTTGTTTTTTTTTAAATTACTTTAGTGTTAGTGTTTGATTGTTTGTGTCATGTTTGTAAAAAAAGGTTCAATAAAAAATATTGTGGAAAAAAAAATATGCAAACTCATTGGCTGCCTGCAGCGTCTCATTGATGGCCCACGAGGGCCATCCCATGACAGTAGGTTGCAGCCAAGCGAGACGTCAGTTACTGTGAGTCTGCATTGCTAGGGCTTGAAGTTTTCCCTTTTCTGCGTACCAGTGTGCTGAGAGATGGTGTTGCCACGCAAGGGCTACGCTATGAGCTTGGGCTACGAGCTAGTGATGGCCCTCATTGAGATAGATGACCTCCTTTCACAAGCTCATAGCAACCCCATTCCCAGCAACTCATGCTGGTACCCGGACCTCGCAGAGACGGTAATTAATCGCCATCCTCGCTACTCCAACCACCCTGAAGTTACAACGAGGATGGTGGAGATCTTGGCACTCTGGGAGAAGATCCACGGACTGGAGGGAAACTCCAGCAGGAACCCAAAGATGAGACATCCCTGCTCCTCACTTCGGAATCCCGTTCCTGTCACCCGGCCAGCCCAGGAATCTACACCACCCAAGTGCCGTTCCCAGCAGAGGAGGACGTCAGCCAGGATTCCCCTGGAGGAGACTCAGTGGACAGCTGTGATCCTCCAGGACGGTGTGGCTGCAGCTCGTTCTGCCTCCCATCCTACCGAAGTTATGAAGCATGTGACGGCAGCAGTCCAACTGGTGGAGATCAGTCCCGAACTTCATGATTACCCTGAGTACACTGATCTACTCGCCTCTGTCTCTGCGCAGGAGTGGCGTTTCCCTGGCCTTACCTTCGCTTCGCCTTCTGCCGGTAAACAGCATCACCATGCTCGTAATGGCCCTCAGCGAGATCCCCATCCAGATCCAGTTCCAGGTGGCCGTAAGAACTCTGCCTCCCAGTCAGCTGTTGCCTCTGCATCTCGTCAGAGGGGTAAGACTGCAGCCTCTGTCTCCCGGTCTTCCGTTTCTGCTGTTCCGTCAGCTCCTCGTCCCCCGACTGTCTCGGCTGTTCCTCCCTCCACCTCGACGCTTTCCCCAGCTGCTGTGAGCTCCATGAGTCCGACTCAGGCTGTCCCTGTTGCTGATCCTATGCAAGCGGCTCCTCCTCGTCTTCCTGGGGGGCCCTCCGTCACCATCCAGAGGAAGAAGAAGACCAAGCCCACTGTAGCAGTTTCCATCAACCCTCAGCAGAGCAGGCAAGTGCTATTTCATTCTCTTCCTTCACAGTGTGAATTGCCTTGTCTGAATCCTGGGGGTGGAGTTCGGGGCTCACAGTCCTCCGAGCGCCCTCCACCTGCTGCAGTTATTAATTGTGAACCTGCATCCTTTGTGTCTCCTTCCCCTGAGCATCCCCCGGTGCCAGGAATGCACGCCGGACGAGGAAGGAGCCTGCGGTCCTGGAGAACCTGGTACCAGCCCCGCAGCCACGTCACGGGCAGAGGAGGAGAGCGGACTGCCGTTTGAAGCCTGTGCCGACAATTAAGCGTCCCCGGGTCTCCGTGGAGGGGCAGTTCGACCCAGCAGGTCACGGATCCCCTGCCACCACGCTGTGCGGGCCTTTGGTGTGGACTTCTGCACCAGGGAATCCCCAGACTGTGACAACCATCATGCCGGCTGCGGAGCCTGCCGCAGTCAAGTGGGAACCAGGAGTGGACCTTCAGATCGTTGAACCTGGATCATCGAAGTCCTGGACGGCAGTGGAGCCCGAGATCAGGTAAGTGCTCTATTTTGTTTTTCTCTTTTCCATTCTTGAGCATTATTGCCTGTCTCTCGGGGAAACGAGCCGGGTGCAGCCGATCGCTGTATCCGAGCTTGTCTCACTGGGCTCTACCGCTGCCGGTGATCCTGATCCCGGTTTTCTTTCTTCTCCTGAGCCTTCTCCCAGGGTCACCGGTGACGAGTCGATTCCAGTCGCTGTCCTGGAGATTCTGGGATTGTGTCTGGAGGTCATTCTTGGTGCTGCGCCGGCCCAGTCGGGGTCTGTTGTGGGTAATGTTCCGGCCTAATCGGGGTCCGTCGTGGGTGCTATGCTGACCCAATCGGGATCCATCATGGGTGCTGCGCCCGTCCAATCGGGGCCCATCAAAGACACTACGCCGGTCCAATCGGAGCCCATCGTGGGTGCTGCGCCGGCCCAATCGGGGTCCATCGAGGGTGCAGTGTGGTCCCGCTTGGGATCCAGCAGGAGCGCAGCACCAGTCCGAATGGAGTTCAGAGAAGAAGCTGCAGATGCTTCGCTGTTCAACGCTGGGCTGGTCTCTCATCTTTTCCCTGATCCCTTTCTTCCCCCAGCGGGTGCCGCTGGGATTCCCCGTTTTTGGCTCGGCTTCCCCTCGCTGTCTCTCTCGGTAGGGAGGCCGCTTCCGAGCTCTTCCCTTCGGCCCTGGTGGCCTATTGACGCGGGTCGGCCGCCTGGGAAACTGCTTCGCCAGTTCGGTGTTCTGGGTTGGCCACCCGACGGACTGGACTCTGTTCGGCAACCTGGTCCGGCCGCCAGAGGTACTGTTTTCCCGGGCCTAGGACTGGGGTAGACCGCCCGAACGTGTTCTGTTTTCCCTGCTAGAGATCTGGACGCTGGATGCAGGTAGACCTCCCAAACGGTTTATTTTTTTTGTTTATTGTGAACTGTCTGTAGTCTGAGAGATATGCTCTTTTGTTGCCTATGCCCGTTTATTTGTACTTTAGTGAACTGTCAGTATTTCGCTGCTCTTGTTGCATCTAAAATGCCTTAACCCCCAGTTCTTTTATATGAAGGCCAAATAACCAGACTGAGAAATGAAGTATACTTTCACTCATTTTACTGAAAGTGAGATATGGATACAAGCAGCCCTGGAACACAACTCTTTAGGCAATTCCCCAAGAGAGTGCTACCCAAAAAGTGAGCCCTATAGTTTTTATAAAGCTTAACCACTCCCTCGTGCAAGAGGGAGGGGTTTTACCTCATTGCATCAATACATTTCCGCTTATGTGGCAGCTCGGCTGTGTGCAGAACTGATTCTAACTGATTTCAGCAAATGAATTATAGGGTGTAAACTAAACTCTGCAGTGTAGCATGTGAAGCAAGCAGATGAAGTGTGAGAAAGACAGAGCAATCATGTCATTTTACCGACAATACCCCCTGTTGAGGTGTCCTATTAGCGCACTTCACTATCTATCTATCTATCTATCTATCTATCTATCTATCTATCTATCTATCTATCTATCTATCTATCTATAACCTAGTAACCTAAACCTACGTTTTTGCATCTCCCACTGTTGAGATGGGTCTAAACCCATCTCATAACCCTATTCTATCCCCTGTGTGTAGTGTATCTAAAGTTCTATATGTGCGTGATGTCCTCTTTCTGGCAGTCATTTGGACCTGCCTCCCCTCAGGTCGCCATTTCTCCAGAGGACATCGAGTGTGGTGCAGACATTATGAGTCAATATAGCTAACAATCCTATATGTGTAAAATATATTCAAAACTAAGCTACCTTCATCTATGCATATATATGAATATATGTGAAGATGCATACATGCATATATGAATATATGCATACAGTTAGGCCCAAAAATATTTGGACAGTGACACAAGTTTTGTTATTTTAGCTGTTCAAGAAAACATATTCAGGATACAATTATATAATCAATATGGGCTTAAAGTGCAGACTCTCAGCTGTAATTTGAGAGTATTCACATCCAAATTGGAGCAAGGGTTTAGGAATTACAGCTCTTTAATACGTAGCCGCCTCTTTTTCAAGGGACCAAAAGTAATTGGACAATTGACTCAGAAGGCTGCAAAAAAAAAAAATAACAAGGCTGCATGGGCTCTTCCCTTGTTAACCTGTCATCAATTAAGCAGTTAAAAGGTCTGGAGTTGATTCCAGGTGTGGCGTTTGCATTTGGAAGCTGTTGCTGTGAACACACAACATGCGGTCAAAGGAGCTCTCAATGGAGGTGAAACAGACCATCCTGAGGCTGAAAAAAAAGAAGAAATCCATCAGAGAGATAGCAGAAATGTTAGGAGTGGCCAAATCAACAGTTTGGTACATTCTGAGAAAAAAAGAGTGCTCTGGTGAGCTTGGGAACTCAAAAAGGCCTGGACGTCCACAGAAGACAACAGTGGTGGATGATCACAGAATCCTTTCCATGGTGAAGAACAACCCTTCACAACATCCACTCAAGTGAAGAACACTCTCCAGGAAGTAGGTGTATCAGTATCTAATTCTACCATAAGGAGAAGACTTTATGAGAGTAAATACAAAAGATTCACCACAAGGTGCAAACCATGAATCAGCCTCAAAAATAGAAAGGCCAGAATTGACTTTGCCAAAAAACACCTGAAGAAGCCAGCCCAGTTCTGGAACAGCATTCTTTGGACAGATGAGACTAAGATCAACCTGTACCAGAATGATGGGAAGAAGAAAGTTTGGAGAAGAATTGGAACAGCTCATGATCCAAAGCACTACATCTTCTGTAAAACATGGTGGAGGCAGTGTGATGGCATGGGCATGCATGGTTTCCAATGGCACTGGGTCACTTGTGTTTATTGATGATGTGACAAAAGACAGAAGCAGCCAGATGAATTCTGAAGTGTATAGGGATATACTTTCTGCTCAGATTCAGCTAAATGCAGCAAAGTTGATTGGACGGCGCTTCACCAATGATCCAAAACATACTGCAAAAGCAACCCAGGAGTTTTTTAAAGCAATGAAGAGGAATATTCTGCAATGGCCGAGTCAATCACCAGATCTCAACCCAATCGAGCATGCATTTCACTTGTTCAAGACAAAATTTAAGGCAGAAAGACCCACAAACAAGCAACAACTGAAGACAGCTGCAGTAAAGGCCTGGCAAAGCATCACAAAGGAGGAAACCCAGCGTTTGGTGATGTCCATGGGTTCCAGACTTCAGGCAGTCATTGCCTGCAAAGGATTCTCAACAAAATATTGAAAAGCAACATTTTACTTAGGGTTATGTTTATTTGTCCAATTACTTTTGAGCCCCTGAAATGAGGAGCGTTTGTATAAAAATAGCTACAATTCCTACATGTTTAATCATATATTTTTGTTCAACCCCTTGAATTAAACCTTAAAGTCTGCACTTCAATTCCATTGTAGTTGTTTCATTTCAAATCCAATGTGGTGGCACGCAGAGCCCAAATCATGAAGATTGTGTCACTGTCCAAATATTTCTGGGCCTAACTGTATATGAATACATTCATATACATGCATCTATCCATCCATCCATCCATCTTCTTCCGCTTAATCCTTTTCGGGTCGCGGGGGGGCTGGAGCCTATCCCAGCATCTTTGGGCAAGAGGCAGGGTACACCCTGGACAGATTGCCAGTCCATCGCAGGGCCAACACAGAGAGACAGACAACCATTCACTCTCACAGTCATACCTAAGGACAATTTAGGATCCCCAGTTTGATGCCAATTAACCTAACTTGCATGTTTTTGACATGTGGGAGGAAACCGGAGAAATCCCTGAGTGAACCCATGCAGACACAGGGAGAACATACAAACTCCACACAGATCACTGTTGGTCGGGGGCTGGGATCGAACCCAGGATCCCCCGGCCAAGGGTGAGTTGCTGTGCTGCCGCAGTGCTAACCACTCCACCACCAATTCTTTCATTAATCATTTATCACAAAGGAAACCTGTAGGGCAGAAGCACAGCAGAGCAAAATCTAACACCATGTGAATGTGCACTGTAGACCCTATTGCAGACCCTAAACTATCTCCTCGGCGTCTTCTAGATCCCCATCTAGGTTCAGTCGTGGCACAACCTCGTCATCGTCCTGGCAATAGGAGAACAGGTGGGCAGGTGGGTCCCCTTGATATGGAGGCGGGTCCTTGGAAGAGAAGGCCACTAAAATAGATCTTTCTTTTATTTTTATTTTTTCTTTTAATTTTTATTCTTTAATCATGGGAATACAACATCCACAAAAAACAAAGATCAATAAACTAATAATTATACTTATAAGGGCTCCCTGAATTATTTTTCCCCATTTGCCAAATATACTGTATTATCAAACCAACTACCTACAAGATTATCAATGCCAGATTAAGCTTTATTGAGCTTTCAGCTCTTATAAAGATTTTCATTTTTCTAAAATTTAAGCTATACTTTATAATAATTTTATTAAAAATATGCAACTTATGGATTTTGTAACTATTTTAATAAGTTTTTTTTTTTTTTTTGTTACTTATTTGTACCCGTTGGTAGACTTGGTTTGCAGTCTGGTGACAAGCCACCGGCTGCTGGTCGCTGCATGCGCGAGCGCCCTAAACCTACATGTTTTTGGTGTGCGGGAGGAAACCGGAGAAATCCCGGAGTAAACCCACGCAACACGGGGAGAACATGCAAACTCCACACAGCTCACTGTTGGTCGGGGGCTGGGATCGAACCCACGATCTCATGATCCCCGCGATCCCCCGGCCGAGGGTAAAACTGTGCTGCCACAGTGCTAAACCACTGCGCCACCGTGCAGCCTATTAATCAATCAAGTTGATTGATTAATTATGCAAAAGGTGTTTTCTTTTTCTTTTTACTAAACATTAATTGTGCTATATAATAATCAACCAGATCCCGCAATTTCAATAACTTTAAATGTGTAAACAATAAATTAGTATGTTCAACATATCCGACTTTGTGTATAACACGGACTGCCCTTTTTTGTAATACTAGCAATGAATTAAGTGTGCTTTTATAATTGTTACCCCAGGCCTCTATACAATAGGTCAAGTATGGAAGTATCAATGAGCAATACAAGACATAAAGTGATTTGTCTTAATGTTATTTATAATTGCAATTTTTTTGCAACTTTGTTTTGTATTTATCTGACGTGTGATTTCCAACTACTTTTATCATCTAATATTACCTTGTAATAGAAATTCACTAATTATGCATTTATCGGTTGAGATCACATGTTTTATGTGTGTGTGTGTGTTACAACATATAACTGTAACTTTTATCCATATATGAACTGTTTTAATATGCTATATTAACAAGCTGTTTGATGTGTCTGTTATATTTTGTGCTCCAAGACAAATTTCCGTCCTCATATGGTTCTCTCATTACTCCAAACATTCCAGTGTGGTAACCTGACTCTGTGGGTTGATTTACATTCTTCCCCAGCCTGTTATGTCTAAGGCTCATAGCATGCACAGGCAGTGTTTGCATATTTTCTCTTCCCCTCCTCCTCCGTCTGCTCCTAATGCCCAACAACTGTTGTCCCTGAGGAGCAGCTGAGTGGCGCAGAGGTTGTAAATTTTGAAAAATGTGTCAGTTATGTCCACTTTTTGCTTTTTAATATTCTCTGACCCCACCACCACTTTTACATTTCCTATTTTGTGTGTACATCTCATATCCATATAGTTCAAAATTTACATCTTTTTCTTCATTAATCCATATTTCACTTATTGCAATAATCCTAAATGGGGTGTTAAATTGATTTAAAACTCCTTAATGCTGTCAAAGTTTGCATAGAGACTCCTACTATTAATATGTATTATTGTCAATGTCTGATCCAAATTCATAATTCCATTTAACTGTTGATCATAATAAGCACACTTATTGTTAATATGATTAAAATAGTTATTGTCTGGGTCAATATCTCCTAAAATGTCTCGTGGTTGCTGTTCAGTATTGACAAAGGTTTCAGCTTCAATTTGCCTTAATACACTTCCATTATTAAATAAGGAAAAGAAAAAAAAAGAAGAAACACTAAGGAAAAAAGAACACAAAAATCTCCACTCAATCTTTCTGCACTATTATTTGTACATCAGAACTAAGGTTTAAATTTATCTAATTCCTCCATTTCGCTAATCATTGTTACTAGTTACATTATTACTATCACTAGTTTTATCCACACCTTACAGTTCTTTGTCCATGTTGACTGTATTTTCCCCTGTTTTCTGAGAGCCCTTTTAAATTTCAAAAATTTTATGAAGTGTATATTTATGTTATCATATGTCTTTTTGCATCTGATTAGAATTTTAGCGTTACAAAGATAATAAATCACGGACTTCTGCCAATGTCAGAGTTCCTGGAGGCACTGTGCACTTGATACAGTGGGACTTGTGCCAGTACCCAGTTAATTTTTTGTAAAGCAATTTTAATAAATGTAAAAATCTGTATTGTCTTTGTCGTAGATTCTAAATCAAGTCCCACAATAAACATAAATTCAGCATAAGTTGGACTTTCCTTAGACATTTGGAACTTTTCTCATAAATTTGCATGGTTTTCTTCCTTATCAGTTTACCTTGTTCCTCATAGCCATGATATTTCCTTTACAATAATCTACAGATATTTCCTTAAATATCTGGAAATTTATTGGTGTAACTTTTAACTTCTCCTTTTGCATGCTGTGATTTCATTACCAAGCAGTTTCATTTGTATTTTTCTCTTCACTATTGATCATCTATTGATAATTTTTATGTATTATCTATTTTTCTGAGGATTGCTAATTATTTTTGCTAATTAATTTCTTTGATACCCCCTTTTTGATGCATGGAGACGCACATGCAGCAAAGTTACAGGGTGTTTGCTTGATGGATAGTATCTTTTACTGAAAGGAAGCGTGTTACCACTTTTATGTGTTACACAGTTAATTTAGATGAAAATTTGTGGGTAGTACAGCTCCTTTAAAATGAGATTTCAATAATCATAGATTCTTTTGTGACGTCTCTTGAACTAATTTACAAATTCCATTTTAGAAAAACAAAATAGCTGTCTGTGCAGATTTGATATGCTTCAGCATTGATAACTAAAATCAGTTTATCCAGTTAAACACAGACAGGTTGGGTCCTTGTGAAAGGTTGTGTCACACTCCTTCAGTCAATGGAAAAGTGGACATTTTTCCTAATTAGAATTTGGTTTAATTTTGTACAAGGAATGTCTCATTTTATACATTCCTTGGTAAATTATGGGGTGGAATGTAGTCCCGAGGCCCAGCTTGGCCATGGCTGAGCATCAGGAAAATACATTCCTTATTACTGTCACATTTCTGAAATGTGATGTTGTCAAATCATTATGTGGTGAATAACATTTCAGATGTATCCTGCAGTGCAAAATCATATAAACATTACATTTGTAAAGTCAGAGTCATTTAAATCGTTATACTTTATGTCATTTACAATGTCAAGCAAAGTCATACTTAGCTTCAAAAAATGCTTATCAATTTAGGGGTCCTTTCTTCTGTGGTCAGTCAGTGTCGCCCCTTCCAGTAAATGAATATCAATTATTGTTTTTTTATTATTTTATTACATATTGCATATGTGACCAAAGATTTATTAAATTGAAAGGTAGTAATGATGTTATGATTCCTTGTTAATTTGGGAAATCTAATTACTGGTGAAAGCTAAAAAAAAAAATTGTGAATGCTTTTCCCTTTCCTTTTGAAAAACAGAATAAGGAATAGCAGAAAAACCTTTAAATCACACCTAAAGCTTCCACAATTTGAATGCGAGTTCGCTACTCACAACAAGTACTCACTAAATATTCTGTGAATCAGTTAAGGTTTTACCAATTGACATGGGTAATCAGTTAAAGATTTTGTTTGAACATAATCTTTTTCTTTTTCGTTTTTTTTCTAAAGCAACCACACACACACAAACACAGAATTGCTTCTCTCTCTCCTATCTCCACAAGGTCAAAGCAGCAACCTTCCAGAAAGACAAAACAACCCAAACTGCAATAATCCACATAAAAGGCTTTGTCTAATTTATTTGGTAGGGGGCCCCCATATTGTTAAACAAGCCATCTCTTTGTAACCATTTTACCCATGTTTTAAGCTGTTTTTGCTCTTCAGCTAGTTTAGATGTTATAGTCTAATATCAATATCTTATAGCATAGAATGAAATTATTATTATTATGATCTTATTTATTTCCACTTCCTCACGACAATATTGCCTCACACATCACTGTGTTTTTTACTATAATTAGTTTAATTATATTATTATATATCACCTATGAACCGATTGTCCCGATCGGGTTACTTAAAACTTATGCGTTTATTTCACATACAGTAGGTCCTTATCTAATGCGGTAAGACCAACTATATTTTTGAAACGCGCTCGTTGCAATTTCTCTGGGAGTTACAACCTTTTGGTCTGAGTTAAATACGCTAGGGGTGCCAACCTTCTCCTTTTTGAAATCAAGCAATGATTTCAAGGGGTTATAACCTTTTGGCAAAGCTATGCATCAGCTGGGTATCACTTCTTTTGTCAGCGGCCCTACAATTTTTTTTTGTCTTTTTCTTATGTCCGCCCGACCTTTTTAGGTGGCCCTACAAATTTTGTCTTTTTATTTTGTCCACCTTGGGATTTAAACCTTTTGCCCAGACTATGCAATGCTCAACGGGGCAAATCTTCCTCTCCGGTGGCCCTACAATTTTTTTTTTGTCTTTTTATTTTGTCCACCGGACTTCTTTTAGGTGGCCCTACAATTTTTTTTGTCTTTTTATTTTGTCCACCCAGGGATTTCAACCTTTTGCCCAAACTATCTCCAACCTTTCCGGTGGCCCTACAGGATTTTTTAGTCTTTTTTTATATGTACACCGGACTTTCAGGAACAGTTTGAACGCGTCTGACTTATCCCTCGGGGTCAAAACCGTTTGGAGATTTCCTCATCAAACTCAGTAAAGATATTTCTTAAAACAACATATCATAAATTCAAGACCATATCTCAATTTCATTCCTCAAATAAAATCATATGTGCATGAATATTTAATCTCTACAGAAAGGGCTGTCCCTGAAGGGACAGGCAGAAATTTATTGAAAAAGGTTTTCTGCTCACCTCTTATCATGTTGCGGCCGCCAGTCTGTAGCGAAAAAATCCTCACGCTGTTTACAAAACTAAAACTAAAATTTAGCCTCGTAACTGGGCGGAAACATCAAATTGTTGCATCTAAAACGCCTTAACCCCCAGTTCTTTTATACGAAGGCCAAATAACCAGACTGAGAGATGAAGTACACTTTCTCTTATTTTACTGAAAGTGAGATATGGATACAAGCAGTGCTGGAACACAACTCTTTAGGCAATTCCCCAAGAGAGTGCTACCCAAAAAGTGAGCCCTATAGTTTTTATAAAGCTTAACCACTCCCTCGTGCAAGAGGGAGGGGTTTTACCTCATTGCATCAATACATTTCCGCTTATGTGGCAGCTCGGCTGTGTGCAGAACTGATTCTGATTTCAGCAAATGAATTATAGGGTGTAAACTAAACTCTGCAGTGTAGCGTGTGAAGCAAGCAGATGAAGTGTGAGAAAGACAGAGCAATCATGTCATTTTACGGACACTCTTTAGCATGTTTTTTTCCCTTCTGTAGTCTGAGAGATATGCGCTGTTGTTGCCTCTGCCAGTTTATTTGTACTTCATTGAACTCTCTATACACTCACCGGCCACTTTTTTAGGTACACCATGCTAGTAACGGGTTGGACCCCCTTTTGCCTTCAGAACTGCCTCAATTCTTCGTGGCATAGATTCAACAAGGTGCTGGAAGCATTCCTCAGAGAGTTTGGTCCATATTGACATGATGGCATCACACAGTTGGCGCAGATTTGTCGGCTGCACATCCATGATGCGAATCTCCCGTTCCACCACATCCCAAAGATGCTCTATTGGATTGAGATCTGGTGACTGTGGAGGCCATTTGAGTACAGTGAACTCATTGTCATGTTCAAGAAACCAGTCTGAGATGATTTCAGCTTTATGACATGGCGCATTATCCTGCTGAAAGTAGCCATCAGAAGTTGGGTACATTGTGGTCATAAAGGGATGGACATGGTCAGCAACAATACTCAGGTAGGCTGTAGCGTTGCAGCGATGCTCAATTGGTACCAAGGGGCCCAAAGAGTGCCAAGAAAATATTCCCCACACCATTACACCACCACCACCAGCCTGAACCATTGATACAAGGCAGGATGGATCCATGCTTTCATGTTGTTGACGCCAAATTCTGACCCTACCATCCGAATGTCGCAGCAGAAATCGAGACTCATCAGACCAGGCAACGTTTTTCCAATCTTCTATTGTCCAATTTCGATGAGCTTGTGCAAATTGTAGCCTCAGTTTCCTGTTCTTAGCTGAAAGGAGTGGCACCCGGCGTGGTCTTCTGCTGCTGTAGCCCATCTGCCTCAAAGTTCGACGTACTGTGCGTTCAGAGATGCTCTTCTGCCTACCTTGGTTGTAACGGGTGGTTATTTGAGTCACTGTTGCCTTTCTATCAGCTCGAACCAGTCTGGCCATTCTCCTCTGACCTCTGGCATCAACAAGGCATTTCCGCCCACAGAACTGCCGCTCACTGGATATTTTTTCTTTTTCGGACCATTCTCTGTAAACCCTAGAGATGGTTGTGCGTGAAAATCCCAGTAGATCAGCAGTTTCTGAAATACTCAGACCAGCCCTTCTGGCACCAACAACCATGCCACGTTCAAAGTCACTCAAATCACCTTTCTTCCCCATACTGATGCTCGGTTTGAACTGCAGGAGATTGTCTTGACCATGTCTACATGCCTAAATGCACTGAGTTGCCGCCATGTGATTGGCTGATTAGAAATTAAGTGTTAACGAGCAGTTGGACAGGTGTACCTAATAAAGTGGCCGGTGAGTGTATATCGCCGCTCTTTAGCGTGTTTTTTTTCCTTCCTCTATTGTTTGAGAGATGCTCTGTGGTTGCCTGTATATCATGGTCTTTATGCATAGTAGTGCTGTGTTATTGCATCCATTGTTCTGTCTCTGTATTTTCACCTGTGCATTATGGAGTATATTTGTGGTTTTATTTTTTCCATGCTCTAATTGTTGCACCGTGTTCTTTTTTTTTTTTTTTTTCGATATTCGCCCTTGTCATTTTTAGTTCCCTGTTCCCTTCCTTGATGTTTTTTTTTTTTTTTCTGGTTGAGTGCTTGCACTTTTTTCCTTTTTATGGTTCTCGCCCTCCTAGCCTTTTTCCCCCTCCACCCACCCTGGGTGGGCTTTAGTAGCCTTCTGGGTGGGGTGGGGTGGGGTGGGGGGGCTTGGATGCTACGTTGCACCTAGAATGCGCCATGTGGGGGGGGAGTACTGTCATGGTCTGAGCACTGATCTTGTCCGCACTCGGGTCATAAAGTATTTTCCTCCCATTCTGTTTTCCTTATGGCCTTCCGGGCTCTTATTTTGACAGCGTCTCTGCGGGGCTTCCGGCTGTCAGAGTCAAGCTGTGCAGTGACAGCTAGATTATATCCCACTAATTAGTCTTCATTGTCTGATTCCTCTAAGCCCTATTTAAGGGAGCAGCCGAGGTTACTCTGGGCTGCGACCTCACTCTTACAACGTTGGTTTTCCACAGCGTTCGACTGGAGTCCCTAACCCCGACTCCAGTCACTCTCTTCCTCCTTGGTATTCCCAGTAAGTTTACTCCTGTACCTGCGTGTATTATTACTGTGCTTTGCTGAAGTCTTTACTTGTGTTTTGCCCCACGTGGCTCATTATTTTGTATCGTGTGTCTTCCATTAATAAATATGCAAACTCAATGGCTGCCTGCAGCGTCTCATTGATGGCCCGCGAGGGCCATCCCATGACAGTATCAGATAAAAACAAAGTTCTTAGTTTATTTAATTAGCAACCACAGCATCATACAGACCTGTCATTATCCAACTATCTATCAATTTTCTTGACTGCTTATATGGGCATTGTTCTTATAACCTAGCAAATGAGATCAGGAAAATACTTCAGCGTTTAAATTCTAAGGTACCATTTTACACCCAGATTAAACACTATTCTTCACTGCAACTCATTTCAATGTCTGTCTCTTTAATCTAATGAGCGCCGGTTCAAACTTATTTTAAGTTATTAGTCAAAGTTAGTTCACTCATTAAGGATTACATTTGATTACATGATCTGCCTCTCCTGTGGCTGGTGTCGCAGATCTGCACCTGACATGTTGTTGGTCAAAAAGTCTGAAAAAACCCCCACAACAAAATTAACCCAGATGTACCAAGCATTTCACATCACTAGATGGCAGACACATGTAGCTTACTGGTCTGCATTGGAGGACTAAGTTCAACAAAACCAGAACTGCGTCAACTCTGATATCACTTCCAGGGCGCAGAAGGACAGTTGTATAAACAACTGTACAACATATATTCTACAGGGAGGAAGCATTTGCTCATAATTTTGCCAACTATGATTCTAAAAGGAATTATTTAGCTTCTGAAGGGAAATATTTACCTTCTGGACAGCACAAGATGGACCGGAGTGGAATACTTTTCGTCCGCCATTTATGAAGCTGAACGTGACAGAGAGGACAATACTGCCGGTTCCATGGGGTAAACTAACCGAAATTGAGGTGGAATAAATCAGAAGATAAATGTGGTTGTTTCTGGATGTGGCAGAGAAAACAAAAATGACCGACAGGACTTCCGGTTATGGCTGCCACGTAGGACGGACGTGTCTCGCTCTGCTCTGCTCCTGGAGAAAAAAAATCGGCAAATAACTCTCTCATTTGGGACAGAACGTATCCCAGCGTTTGGGCGAGGATATGTCGGCGAAGCCTAAGGCTGGAAAACCAGGAAAAGGAAAAAGCGAGCCGCCGAAACAGTCCAAATTAACGGACTTTCAGGTCTGTGACGCAGCAAACAGGGCTCCATATATGGCGGAGGAGGCTGGCAACGCTGCGATTTCTGCGGGGAATGGCGCAGATGCGCTGATGGCTGCCATGAGTTCAATGAGAGCGGACTTTTCCTCTAGATTTGATGGGATTATGACAGCGTTGGAAGGAATAAGAAAGGAATTGGGTGACTGTGTAGAACGAACGGCGCAGATGGAGCTCCGTCTCGCTAGTGCTGAAGATGACGTCACCCGTCTTCAATTAAAGGTGCGCACTTTGGAAAAAAAAAATAAATCTCTGGAAGATAATATTTTGGATTTGGAATCTCGGTCGAGACAGAATAATTTGAGGCTGGTGGGTCTTCCAGAGGAATCAGAAGGTCGGGACGTATGTTCCTTTCTGGAAAAGTGGATTCCGGAGGTGCTGGGCAGCGAGGAGTTGCAATCAGCAGTGGTTCTGGAAAAAGCACATCGCATTGGCCCACGGAGAGATAAGGGACCGCCGAGGACCTTAATTATGAAGTTTCTTAGCAACAGAGACAGGATGAAGATCTTCAACGCTGCACGTGCTAAAAAAGGAGAGATTAAACACCAGGACCAGCAGGTGCGGTTCTACCCAGATTTGGCCACAGGAATCCAGCAATTGAGGAAGCAGTTTGATCCCGTACGTAAGGAGCTGCGCAACCTTGGGATTCGTCATGGTGTAATCTATCCTGCGAGACTGCTGACCACGTATGAGGGCAGAACCCACATCTTCAAGACCCCAGAGGAGGCGCAGGAGTTCATCAAGAAGATCAAAGAAGAAGAAGAGACTGGTGGGAGCTAAGCATGAACAAAATATAAGGTAGAATAATTAAGCATTTGCACAGGCATCTGACTGACTTGAAGTAAATAGTAAGTTTACAAAATATAGATTGTATTATATATTAAAAAAAAAAAAAAAAAAACAAAACAAACAAAAAAAAAAAAACTATGATGTACAAAGTTGTTAAAAATTTTGGAGTTAAGTTGGAAAACTACAGAGGAGAGTTAATGTTACGTCATTAAAAGCAGTAGAGTTAGGGTGATTGGGAGGATGAAGAAGGAGTGGCTTAGGCTGTTCCCCGTGGGTGTGGAACGGTCGATGGCTATATCGGGAGACAGAATTTTTTTTTTGATTTTGGGGGGTTTGCCACAAGTGTGGGAAGGGGAAATTTGTTTGTGTGTAGTTTGTAGGATGAATGTTCAACCACTCATGTTTTTGCTTCTCTGTATGAGCATGTTTACACTGCAAGGTAATCCCAAACTCTCTATTGATCATGGACCAAAGTGTTAATCTTAATTTAACTTCATGGAATTGCAGAGGTCTACAAAATTTAAAAAAACTTAAACAAGTTATGAATAAAATAAAGGACATGGGTTCAAGAATTGTGTTTTTACAAGAAACTCATCTGATAGAGGAGGATGTTAAAAGAATTAGGAGTAGATGGCAGGGAAGTGTATTCACCTCTTCATTTTCATCCCGAGCCAGGGGAGTTATGACTCTCATACATAAATCAGTTCCTTTTCAAGTGAAAAATGTAATTGGAGACAAATTTGGAAGATATGTAATCATTCAAGGTTCTTTGCTATTAGAAAATATAAATCTTGTGAACTTATATGGTCCCAATATAGATGATCAGAAGTTCTTTGCTAATTTATTTCTCATCTTATCATCACTTACAGGGCAACATATAATAGCAGGGGATTTTAATTGTACATTGAATCCAGGTGTGGATAGATCAACAGGACTGGATTGTACGCACATTGGATGTAGGATGACTATTAATCATTTTATGAAAGAATTGAGATTGTTAGATATATGGAGAGAAATGAAACCACAAGTTAAAGCCTATTCTTGTTATTCCAGTACCTACAAGACATTCTCACGTATTGATTATTTTTTGATTTCCACAGAATTAAGGTCCAAGATTCAAAACTGCTTTTATGATAACATCGTGATCTCTGATCATGCACCCTGTTGTCTAATATATGTAGATAAAAAATTGACAAAGGAATCAGGTAGATGGCAATTTCAGCATAAATGGCTTCAGGATGAGGAATTTGTCAAGTATATAGAAAAACAGATAGACGAGTTCTTTGACATCAATACTACACAAACATCAGCATGTGTAAAGTGGGAGGCTTTCAAAGCTAGCCTTAGGGGGGCATATTATTAGTTATACAGGATCAAAATCTAAGAAGACTCGAGAGGAGAGAGCTAAATTGGAACATAAAATAAAAAATCTTCAGGAAAAAGTGTATGCAGGAAGTGACCCAAGGTTGGAGAATGAATTACTGATTTTGAGAGCTGAATACGACAAAAAATCAGCGAATAGAGCTGCCTCGAGTCTTCTAAGATTGAAACAATCTTTTTATGAACAAGGTGAAAAATCAGGAAAATTATTAGCATGGCAGATTAAACAATTGGAAATTAAAACACCAATTACCAGTATTATAAGTAACGGACAGGTAGTTATAGATCCTTTAGAAATTAATAGAGCCTTTAGAGATTACTATGAAAAATTATATGATACCAAAAATGAACCTGATTTAACAAAACTAAATGGGTTTTTGAACGAACTATCTATACCGTGTATTCCAAATGAAAACAGGGAGATATTGAAGTCTAAAATTAGTCAAGAAGAAGTTGGGCTAGCCATTGATAATATGAAATCAGGAAAAAGTGCAGGACCAGATGGTCTTCCAGTTGACCTTTATAAAAAATTTAAGAATAAATTAATAAAACCTTTTTTGGAAATGGTTTTAGAAGCATTTCAAAATAATAATTTACCATCATACATAAATAATGCCTTAATTATACTGCTGCCAAAACCAGGTAAGCCCTCTAATAAATGTGAAAATATGAGACCAATAAGCCTATTAAACGCCGACCTTAAGATAATCTGTAAAATTTTAGCAAGACGAATACAAGAAATTTTACCAAATATTATTAATCGAGATCAGAATGGCTTTATAAAGGGTAGACAAGGCTTCCATAATGTAAGAAGACTATTTAATATTATCTATTTTAATAAAGAAGCACCGGATACAGCTCTCCTATCATTGGACGCCGAAAAGGCCTTTGATAGAGTTGAATGGCCCTTTCTTTTTGAAGTCCTACAAAGGTTTGGACTTGGAAATAATTTCATAAAATGGGTTCAAATAATATACAATAATGCTACAGCAGAAATCCTAACAAATAACAATATTTCAAAACCAATAAAAATCAATAGAGGATGTCGACAAGGCTGTCCACTCTCACCTTTACTGTTTACTATGGCAATTGAACCTTTAGCGATAGCGATACGTTTACATTCACAAATATATGGAATTAAAGTTGGACCAACAGAACATAAAATCTCCCTGTACGCCGATGATATAATTTTGTTTATGTCGAATCTAAAAAAATCAATTCCAACCTTGTTGAATTTAATAAAGAATTTTGGGGAAATATCAGGATATAAAATAAATAAAACTAAATCTTCAATATTAATGCTAAATGAGACCCAGAGAAATTACCCAGCCCCTGAGGTAAATCAATTCAATGTTGTAAATCAGTTTAAATATTTAGGAATCCAAATTATGCCTAAGCTAGAATCAGTCGCCAGTGTCAACTATGAAGCCTTAATGTCAGATATCAGTGAGTTAACTCAGAGATGGATGTCACTACCAATGTCGATGATCGGGAGAATCAATATACTTAAAAGTAATATTTTACCTAAAATACTTTATTTATTTCAATACATTCCCTTATCACCACCTTTAGATCTATTCTCAAGAATAAAAAAAAAGTTAGTGGAATTTATATGGAACAACAGGAGGGCTAGATTACGTTTGTCTTTATTATATTTACCATTTGATCGTGGAGGTCTGAAATGTCCAAATTTTATGTTGTATTATTGGTCGGCACAACTGAGGTCTATGACATATTATTTTTCATCAAATGATCTCCCTCACTGGACTGAAATGGAATCATACAATTTACCTTTACCTCTTCCCATATTCATATACTCAGATTCGGCAAAAAAATTACAAAAACAAGTTAAAAATCCATTTGTAAAGCATATGATCAAAATATGGTGTGAAGCTAAAAACTATTTAAAAGAACCACAGTTATTGTCACAATTTAGTCCAATATGGGGTAATCAATATTTTAAACCAGGGAGAGCGGACGCTGTATTTAAAGTATGGAATTTAAAAGGGATACAAAAGATTCAGGATTTATATTTGCCATGTGCAGACAACATAATGTCTTTTGAAGAGCTGAGGATCAAATTTAATCTCAATAGAACACATTTTTTTAAATATCTTCAACTTAGAAACTTTATTCGATCAAATCAAAATAAAGCTCTCACTCGACCTATTTATTCCATCCATCCATCCATCCATCTTCTACCGCTTAATCCTTTCGGGTCGCGGGGGGGCTGGAGCCTATCCCAGCATCTTTGGGCGAGAGGCAGGGTACACCCTGGACAGATCGCCAGTCTATCACAGGGCCAACACAGAGAGACAGACAACCATTCACTCTCACATCCATACCTAAGGACAATTTAGAATCCCCAGTTTTGATGCCAATTAACCTAACTTGCATGTTTTTGGCATGTGGGAGGAAACCGGAGTGCCCGGAGTAAACCCACGCAGACACGGGGAGAACATGCAAACTCCACACAGAAGGGTCACTGATGGTCTGGGGGTGGGATCGAACCCACGATGGTCAAGGGTGGAATCGATCCCATGACCTTCTTGCTGTGCTGCCACTGTGCTAACCACTGCGCTACCGTGCTGCCCTATTTATTCATCCTTGGAAAAAATGATGATGAAAGATAGTAAAAGAAAGGGTATTATTTCAGAGTTTTATAACTCATTGACACTATCTTCAAGTGAAAATTCACTGAAAAGATTAAACTACTGGAAAGAAGATCTGCAAATTGAAATTTCAGAGGAACAATGGGAATTGGCTTGTACAGAAGCTCAAACCAAATCAATAAATGCACGCCTTAAATTGATACATTTCAAATGGTTAATGCGGATGTATGTTACACCGGAGGAGTTAAATAGATATAACAAAAATATACCAGATACATGCACAAAATGCATGGAAAGTAAAGGAACCCTATTTCATTGTTTATGGGAATGTAGATTAATAAGAATGTTTTGGGAAGAGGTGAGGGTAACAATTGAAAAAATAATCTCAAAACAAATCATATTGAATCCTAAACTGGTTTTGTTGGGTCTGTACCCAGAAAAGCATAATTTCAATAAAAGTGAAAGAACATTCATAGACCTCAGTTTGCTTAATGCCAAAAAATGTATTGCACTATTATGGAAAAAGACTCATAGACCAGATGTGACTCAGTGGTTAAGACAGATGTTAACAAACCTTCCATTAGAAAGAATAACATATATACTGAAATCAAAGGAAATTGTGTTTGAGAATATATGGAGACCTTTTATTGATTATGTAAAAAATTTAAACATAACTCTTGAAGAAGAAGGTGAATGATGTGTGTGGACCTTGTAAATTCCAAACTGGTGAACATAATATGTATACTTATGTATTGGATTGTCTAGACTAAACAGAGGAGCATTGTTGAAGACTTGATTTTGTTGGTGGTTGTTGGTGTTTTTAGTGCATTTTTTTTTTTTTTTTTGTAGTACTTTAGTGTTAGTGTTTGATTGTTTGTATCATGTTTGTTAAAAAAAAAAAAAAAAGGTTCAATAAAGATATTGTGGAAAAAAAAAATGACCGACAGAAAACAAAATAAGGACTGGGGTGAGCACACGGACGAGCAGATGGATGCATGGCGACACATGACGACTGGTAGGTCTGATGTTTTTTATCAGTTTGTTTACATTCTACTGATTTTCTGGTTCATATATTTTGAAGAAAACAAAACAAAAACAAAGACAAAAAAACAAAACCCTCCTTTGTGTAAATATGTCCAAAGTCCACTTTGACCGAAAGTTATGTAATCTGATGTTTAGTTTAGTTTATTTGAAAAAGGACAATGCAATTTCATAAAACACATGTTTACACATGGTTAAAAAGCCAGAATTAGCCAAAAGGTTAGTTTTCATCTGTAGTCCCCTGGCCAAGATGTAAAAAAGCAATAAAATGCATCTACAAGAAAAAAACATGGTTAAACATTTAAGAGGACACGAATGTAACAAATAACACACACATAACAAAAAATACATTTGATCACAACATCAAACATCACAACAGACTTATCTTTTAGTGTTGGCAGGTGTAGGTGTTTATAAGCCACATTTTCAATTTTTTTGTGAAGGCCTTGTATGTTGTAAGCAGTTTAACCTCCTCAGGTACTGAGTTCCACTCACTAGCGCTCCTCACTGACCAGGCCGACTTACTGAAAGTGCTCCTGCGCAGAGGGATGTGGCTGCCGTCATATTATGCAAATTAGATGCATAAATTTACTCCTATCAGAAACTTTGAATCATATTCTACATTTTTCTCAGACAGTAAACCATCATCTCTTACCACTTTCAAGTTACAGCCTTTGGAATTTGTGATATTTAAACTGAATATTTTCTTGAAAAAAATCTTCGCCGCCAGAGGGTGCATGCAGATGCTGCAGATCTGCGACCTAAATCCTCAAGTAGTTAACTTATATATACAGTGGGGCAAAAAAGTATTTAGTCAGCCACCAATTGTGCAAGTTCTCCCACTTAAAAGATGAGAGAGGTCTCCAATTTTCATCATAGGTATATCTCAACTATGAGAGACAAAATGAGAAAAAAAAATCCAGAAAATCACATTGAAGGATTTTTATGAATTAATTGGTAAATTCCTCAGTAAAATAAGTATTTGGTCACCTACAAACAAGCAAGATTTCTGGCTCTCACAGACCTGTAACTTCTTCTTTAAGAGGCTCCTCTGTCCTCCACTCGTTACCTGTATTAATGGCACCTGTTTGAACTCATTATCAGTATAAAAGACACCTGTCCACAACCTCAAACAGTCAGACTCCAAACTCCACTATGGCCAAGACCAAAGAGCTGTCAAAGGACACCAGAAACAAAATTGTAGACCTGCACCAGGCTGGGAAGACTGAATCTGCAATAGGTAAGCAGCTTGGTGTGAAGAAATCAACTGTGGGAGCAATTATTAGAAAATGGAAGACATACAAGACCACTGATAATCTCCCTCGATCTGGGGCTCCACGCAAGATCTCACCCCATGGGGTCAAAATTATCACGAGAACGGTGAGCAAAAATCCCAGAACCACATGGGGGGACCTAGTGAATGACCTGCAGAGAGCTGGGACCAAAGTAACAAAGGTTACATCAGAAACACACTACGCCGCCAGGGACTCAAATCCTGCAGTGCCAGACGTGTCCCCCTGCTTAAGCCAGTACATGTCCAGGCCCGTCTGAAGTTTGCTAGAGAGCATTTGGATGATCCAGAAGAGGATTGGGAGAATGTCATATGGTCAGATGAAACTAAAATAGAACTTTTTGGTAAAAACTCAACTTGTCGTGTTTGGAGGAGAAAGAACACCATACCTACTGTGAAGCATGGGGGTGGAAACATCATACTTTGGGGCTGTTTTTCTGCAAAGGGACCAGGACGACTGATCCGTGTAAAGGAAAGAATGAATGGGGCCATGTATCGTGAGATTTTGAGTGAAAACCTCCTTCCACCATCAAGGGCATTGAAGATGAAACATGGCTGGGTCTTTCAGCATGACAATGATCCCAAACACACCGCCCCGGCAATGAAGGAGTGGCTTCGTACGAAGCATTTCAAGGTCCTGGAGTGGCCTAGCCAGTCTCCAGATCTCAACCCCATAGAAAATCTTTGGAGGGAGTTGAAAGTCTGTGTTGCCCAGCGACAGCCCCAAAACATCACTGCTCTAGAGGAGATCTGCATGGAGGAATGGGCCAAAATACCAGCAACAGTGTGTGAAAACCTTGTGAAAACTTACAGAAAATGTTTGACCTCTGTCATTGCCAACAAAGGGTATATAACAAAGTATTGAGATGAACTTTTGTTATTGACCAAATATTTATTTTACCGAGGAATTTACCAATTAATTCATTAAAAATCCTTCAATGTGATTTTCTAGATTTTTTTTTTCTTATTTTGTCTCTCATAGTTGAGGTATACCTATGATGAAAATTGGAGACCTCTCTCATCTTTTAAGTGGGAGAACTTACACAATTGGTGGCTGACTAAATACTTTTTTACCCCACTGTACACTACTCACAAAAACTTTGGGATATTCAGCTTCCAGGTGAAATTTCAGGATGCACCTAAAATGGACTATAACCTTTAACAGGTGAACTTAATTTGACCTTCTCGAACTGTTTGAATGCACATGTCAAACTGTTCAATGTTTCAATACTTTTTGCATAACTTGCTGTTCTCTAACAAGGTGCTTAATGGCAAAATTCACAACAGATGTTTGATCCATGAATCAACCAATAAATGTTCTGGTTCAATTAGAATTGGTATTTAAACAGTCCTCTTCATCATGCTGTTCACATTTTCACATCATGAGACCAAGACACCTAACAACTGATCAACAGTAACTCGCCATTGCGAGGCTTCAAACAGGATGTTCTCAGAGGGAAGTGGCCACTGAGCTTAAAGTGTCACAGAGTGTCATCAACAGGTTGCAACAGAGATACAGAGAGACTGGAAGAGTCACAGAAAGGCATAGAAATGAACGTCCTTTCCCCACATCCCACGCTGATGACCGCTTCATTGTGAACAGTGTCCTGCAGAACCGGATGATGAATGCCACTCAACTCCAGGAACATTTAAGGGAGGTGAGAGGCACCCAAGTGTCACGTCAGACCATTCAAAACTGTTTACATCAGCATGGTCTGCGTGCTAGATGTCCTGACCACACCACCAGGCACAGGCATCATTGTCTTGCATGGGCCAGGGAGCATTTACGCTAGACAAGGGGCCAGTGGGCCTCAGTGCTGTTCTCTAATGAAAGTCGATTCACGTTGCGCAGAAATGATGGCCGCCAACAATGTTGGAGATGTCAAGGAAAGCCACTGTTGTCACCAGATGAGCCTTCCTGAATTCAGTAATATTACGGGGGCTGGATGGAAAGCTCTGGTGGGCTGCTTGTGGCCTGAAAGCTGATCTAGAGAGTAGCCGTAAAAACTATGAATTCCCTGCTAAGCTAACCAGGCCTGCTGCACTGTCAGTGTGTGGTGTTGTATTGGCAACAACCCCAGAGATACAAATTCATGCCCAAATGCACTGCAATGGTGGAAATTTTATTACATGTCCCCTTTAAGGCAGCCAGCAAGTGAGTACATATACGATCCAGGGAGGGGGTAAAAGTTTTGACAATCGCTTGTTGTTCAACAAATGACAGTTTTAGACTGTTAATGCCCACACAATCTCTGAGAAAACAACATCAAGGATGAAGAAAAGGCAGAAATCAGGAAAATGACAGAGATACATGATATCTTTCTCCTATGAGGATGAGCCCAAATCAACTGGCTTCTTCAGCAACCCACCAAGGACACTAAACACTGATTAAAGAGTCATTAAAGACAATAGATGCTGCCAAAAGCCCCCCCACCCCACCACACACACATACACGAGCCCGAATCAACGCTGCACTTTCATTCTGAAATGTTAACAGCATCATTAAAGTGGTAAAATCTCTGAGTACAAGACCAGGGTCCTCTCAAGTTCTTTCTGCTGTCACTGGGATTGAGTGGCTGTATTCGCTGTTTACTACACTTTTAATCAATTCACTGGCAGACACAAAGCAAATCAGCAGTTTGGGTTTGGATAAAAGAAGCAGGCAGCGGCACATCATTTATCTTTGGCTGAGTGTGGGACGTGGAATATTTAATCAGGGCTTTGTTTCAGTGGAAGGCCTCTAAAGCTAGGGGTTCAGGAGTTTATTTTTGGGATACGGCGTCACTTTTGTGCCTAATTGGGAGCAACAGACCAATAAAAATGACTAGAATAAAAAATTGTCCACATGCTTCAGGATCATTTTCATATTCTTGATCACTACACTTACAAAAAGCAAATAATGTGGCTTATGCATGACAAACGATAATCTCACTAACAGAGTATATTACAGTGACTGTTTGCCATGAAACTGTTAGGAAATTAGAAAAGTTCACAGCACACTGACTCTAATCTTGTGTAGTCAGATCTCGGTTTCATCAAGTTTATGAATTTGAAGACAAGAACAACTGGGAAAGTACAGAAAAGAATAACAGAAAACAGTATGCAACGTATACGTACTGTAAATACAATGAATGTGAATTGTGGCTTATTTAATAGAAGGTTTTTATCCCATTATTTATTGTCTATGGACAACAGGAAGACTGGGTGGTCATCCAGGCCTCAGCTAATGGGAATTATTTCAAAGGGGTCATTCACTGAAAAAAATGTGTTTTTCTAGGTTTTAACCTTCTGGAATGTGTCTTTTGGTGATCTGATTATCCCCCCCCAAAACCCAACACACTTCTCTTAAAAAATGCACAGCCTCTGTATCATTTCTGTCTCTGAGGAGCCATTTTAACTCTTCCAGGTATTTCCTTCCTGTACCTCATGGTAAGGTAAGTCCAACCTTGACACCCACCCACTGCTCTATTATTCGCCAGCCAAGCTGTCTGTCTGCAAATATGCAGTGGCGCCTAGTCAAGGCATTAGCTTCAGAGCTAACAGTGCTACTAGGGAATTAGCTTATCAAGCATGGTTTATATTGTTTTTTTCTTTATTTTTCAGTCACCAAAAACAAACATCCCTGTCTCCACCTGGTTCACTAACCCACAACCGATAATACATCTCATGTCATTCTGGCTTACTTTATTATATTTTCATCCTGATACTACATCAAACCATTAGCATTAGCTTGGCTAGGCAGTCAGAGTTGGTCAGTCTAACAGCATTAAAGCTTGCCTCAGCGGGCCATCTGACGTTAGCTTAACTATCAATCCGGCTGTTTTGAATCGCTATTTTCTATAAATTCTATTCACCTCCCCATCACTGAAATCCTTGTTCTTCTAACTACACTTGACCATATACAGTATGTCATTGTTAGCTGTTATTTTAGCTAGTAGTTTAGCCACTCATTCACAAATATCAACATGTGGAAAAATGCAGTGAATGACCCCTTTCAAAAATAAATAAACAAGATTTAAGATTCAAAGGCTTTATTATCATGTGCACAGTTAAGAAATGCTACATTTCCTGAGCATTGAAATTCTTACTTTGCTCTCCAAACGAATGCCAAGTTAAAAGGTACATAAACAACAGCTCTAATAGGTCATGACACACCAACACAGTAACTCAATCCTAATACTAATGGATGCTAAAACACACACACCAACACACAGTTAGGCAGTTGAGGAATGAAACTGAAAATTCACTGGATGGCTAAAGCGATAGTGGTATATTGATATCAGAGATGATGTGAACCTGAGATGGCATGAACCTATGTACCGTGTGCAATGAGCATTGTGCAGCAAGCAGTGTATAATTACAAATTATTTGATAAGTAGCAGCAGAGATGATATGGACATCAGACAGGTGATACTATATCTACTGTACAGGTGAGCAGTGTGCCAATTTAGCAGCCGGTGTGTGAGTTCCTATATGCAAAGCAGTGTTACAGAGTTTTGGGAGTTGTTATCTGTTCAGGAGTCTGATGGCAGAGGGAAAGAAGGAGTTTTTCAGTCTGGATGTCCTGCATTTCACACTTCTGTACCTCCGGCCTGAGGGTAGAAATGTGAACAGTCTGTGTTGGGGGTGGGTCGGGTCCCGGAGGATGGTGTCAGCTCTCTTTTGGACTCTGTGATGGTAGATGCTCTGGAGAGAGGGGAGTGGAGTCCTGATGATCTTCTCCGCTGTCTTCACCACTCTGCAGGCATTTGCCATCCAGGGCAGTGGTGCTGCTGTACCATGTAGTGATGCAATTGGTCAGGACGCTCTCAATGATGCAGCTGTAGAAACTGTTGAGGATCCTGGAAGACATGTCAAACTTCTTCAGCCTCCTCAGAAAGGACAGTCGCTGTTGAGCTCTCTTGACCAGCTCTGTGGTGTTGTGTGTCCACTTAAGGTCCTCGCTGATGTGGATGCCCAGGTATTTAAAGCTGCTCACCCTCTCCACCTCAAGCTTCTGGATGAACAGCGGCCGATGGGGTCTCCTCCTCCCTTTCCTCATGTCCACTATCATCTCCTTTGTCTTGTCTGTGTTGATGGTGAGACTGTTGTCCTCACACCATGACACCAGGTTGGTCACCTCCCTCCTGTAGGATGCTTCGTCATCACCAGCAATGCGTCCTATCACTGCTGTGTCATCCGCAAACTTTAGGATGATATTGTCCTTGTGAGAGGCGACACAGTCATGGGTGAAGAGGCTGTAGAGGATGGGGCTGAGAACATAACCCTGTGGGACACCTGTATTTGTGATGATGCTGGCTGAGGTCCTATTACCCACAGACTGAGGCATGCCAGTTAGAAAGTCCAGTAGCCAATCACAGAGGGTGGGGTGCAGGCCAAGTAAAGACAGTTTGTTGGTGAGTTTGTGGGGGATGACCGTGTTGAAGGCGGAGCTGTAGTCGACAAAGAGCATCCTAATGTAGGAGTCTTTATCTTCCAAGTGGGAGAGAGAATAATAGAGTGCTGCAGCGATAGCATCTGAGGTGGACCTGTTGGGGTGGTAGGCGTACTGCAGGGGGTCCAGGGTGCCCGGTATGCTGTTCTGAATGAGGGGCAGCACCACTCTCTCAAAGCACTTCATGATGATTGGAGTGAGTGCTACCGGTCTGTAATCATTCAGACAGGTTGGTGGGCTCCTTTTGGGGAGGGGGATGATGGTTGTCGTTTTGAAGCAGGAGGGGACTATGTTCTGGTTCAGGGAGAGGTTGAAGATTGCTGTGAGAACGTCAGTCAGCTCCACAATGCATGCTCTGAGGGCCCACCCAGGTATGTTGTCTGGTCCTGCTGCCTTGCGGGGGTTGATATTCATCAGTGCTTTGTTTACCTGGCCTGGTGAGACTCTTAGTGGGTGGGGGGGGGGGGGTGCGTGAGTGTGTGTCTCTTCTCTGTGCTGTGGCTGGTGGTCTTGAAGCGGGTGTAAAAGATGTTGAGATCGTCCAGCAGGCTGTCTGTAGAGCTAGTGGTGCTGCTGTTGGTCCTCTTGAAGTCTGTGATGTGTTGCAGGCCTTGCCACATGCGCCCCGGGTCAGGAGTGGAGTAGAGGCTGTCCAGCTTTTCTCTGTACTGCCTCTTGGCTGTTGTTATAGCCTTCCTCAGTCGATACTTTGCAGCCTGGTACTCGACCTCACAACCTGATCTAAATGCATGAGAGCAAGCATGCAGCATCTGATGTACCTGACTGTTTATCCAGGGCTTCTGGTTGGGAAACTTCCTGACCTGTATGGTGGGTACAATGGTATCAACGCACGTGCTGATGTACCTAGTCATGTATTCAGCATAATCCTGTATGTTTACAGAAGAGTCCTCTCGGGTGGCTGCAGCTTTAAACGCATCCCAGTCTGCGCAGGCAAAACAGTCTTGCAGGGTGCTCTCAGTGTCTGGAGTCCAGTGCTTAATTTGCTTAATAACTGGGTTGGTTTGTTTCAGCTTTAGTCTGTAGGCTGGGTACATAAACAGTGAGATGTGATCTGACTGTACGAAGTGGGGGCGGGGTGCCGCTCTGTAGGCACCACTTATGTTGGAATAAACATGATCCAATGTGCTTTTATTGCGGGTGGGAATGTCCACATGTTGATAATATTTGGGGGTATGAGCTGTACATTGCACTGGTTAAAGTCGCTAGCAACAATAAAAACAGCATCAGGATGTTTCGTCTCTGCTGCGCTGATGATGTCATGGAGTTTGTTTAGCGCTACTGTGTAGTTGCTCTGTGGACAGATGTATACAGCAGCCAAAAACACAGCGGTAAATTCCCTTGGTAAATAGTAGGGACAGCATTTCAGCAATAAAAACTCCACATCGGGCGAGCAGTGCTTGTAAACGGTCTGTACATCTCCACACCACGAGTGGTTTATAAATACATCCCCACCCCCACCCCTCGCCTTACCAGAGTCTCCTGTTCTGTCTGCTATGCAAAAACCATGTCCCCTGTGCACAGAGATGCCTCCAGATTCTTAGAAACTTTTGATAACATTACGTACCAGGGATGTTTAGGATGGAATATTCAAAGTTTTTGCAATTTCACATTGAGGATTCTGAAACTGCTACACAGTTTGTAGCCATGTTTTTTTTTTTTTTTCCAGATTGCTGAACCTCTGCCCATCTTTACTTCTGAGAGACTCTGCCTCTCCAAAGGTGCTCGTTTTCACCCCATCATGTTAATGGCCTGTTGCACATTAACTTAATTAGTCGCAACATCTTCCTCCAGCTGTTTCTTTTTAGTACCACTTACTTTTCCAGTTATTTGTTGCCATGTCCTAACTCTTGAGACATGATGCTGCTATCAAACTCAAGATGAGCTACTATTTTACATGAAATGGTAAACTGTCTCACTTTCAACATATGATACATTTTCTATGTTCTATTGTGTATAAAACAGTGGTTTATCAAAAACAGTGACCCGACCTTTGTAAAATAATGCTACTAATTAATTAGTATGGAGGAGAAATAAAGTTCTTCCAAAAGCTGGCTCTAAAGGCAAGTGCCCACTGATTCACAAATAAAATATATAACTTGAGAGGGTAACCAAGGTTGATAATACTAGCTTAGAACTTGGCACTCCATCCTCTGGTTTATCTTTTTATAGGAAAACTGAAATGGCCCCCAAACTAAAGAGCATGCTTCGTAAGAGGACAACAAAGGTGAGATCAAACTGTGTCCGGCTTTTGTTTACAGTCTGTGGCCCTTATGTCAAGATGCGTCATGTAAGTCAGAAAGAAAGCATCTCGCATTTACTGGATGTGTAACATCAGGATGCAAGGTAGTGCTTGTTCAAGATCAAGCGGCCCTAACAGACAGCTGCTTAACCTGGCACTCTGAGTTTATCTCCGTGGTCCCCCCAGACCTCAGTCATTAAGAGTGCTAATCATGCAGAGAGCAGGTGGTGCCATTGAGATAACTACAGAGGAGGAGGCGGCATTATATGCAAAGGAGGAGCTAGTTTTATCCCCGCTGCTTAGAACTTTAGCTGATTACGTTCGGGTCCTCTGCCACATGGAGGGGCACCAAAAGGAAAAAAAAACAACACGAGGCTAAACAACAAACTAAACAATTTCTGCGCTAAGAAAACTAGTGTGCCTTCATAGCTATGAGAAATGGATACACGCTCACCTTCTTTTTCTTGGCCATAGGTATATGAGGTGGATCTGAAAAGTTCATAGTGGTCAAATTTGACCAAATGTGGTTTATTTTTCAACCGGGGGGATCCAAGCACTGCAACACCAATGGAAGAAGTGTGTGAAGACTATGTCAAAAAATAAACCACATTTGGTCAAATTTGACCACTATGACCTTTTCAGCCTATGAACTTTTCAGCCCTCCCTCGTAACTTAAGGGGGGAAGAGGGGGGACATGTCCCTCCAAATCTGTCCCCCGCAAAATCATCACAAACCTTTCTATACTGTGTTCCGTAACTGAATGAAAAGAATTTGAAGCACCATAAACTGCTAAGCATAAATGCACATTGTTTTCTTATGAATTTGCAACTTCATTCATTCAATCATCTTCTTCCGCTTAATCCTTTCTTGGGTTGCAGGGGGGCTGGAGCCTATCCCAGCATCTTTGGGTGAGAGGCAGGGTACACCTTGGACAGATCGCCAGTCCATCACAGGGCCAACACAGAGAGACAGACAACCATTCACTCTCACAGTCATACCTAAGGACAATTTAGAATCCCCAGTTTGATGCCAATTAACCTAACTTGCATGTTTTTTTTGGCATGTGGGAGGAAACCAGAGAAATCCTAGAGTAAACCCATGCAGACACTTATTTCTCATAAATTTACTATTTTTTTCTCATAAATTAGCAACTTTTTCCTGTGAATTTGCACTTTCTTAATAAATTTGCAACTTTTGTCTCATAAATTAACAATTTTTCTAAATCAACAACTCCTTTCATGTAAAGTTTCTACTTTTCTCATAAATTTACACTACCGTTCAAAAGTTTGGGGTCACCCAGACAATTATTTTGTGTTTTCCATGAAAAGTCACACTTATTTACCACCATGAGTTGTAAAATGAATAGAAAATATAGTCAAGACATTGACAAGGTTAGAAATAATGATTTGTATTTGAAATAATATTTTTTTCCAGATACTCAACCTGCTCAAAGGAAGGTCAGTTTTATAGCTTCTCTAACCAGCTAAACTGTTTTCAGCTGTGCTAACATGATTGCACAAGGGTTTTCTAATCATCCATTAGCCTTCTGACACAATGAGCAAACACATTGTACCATTAGAACACTGGAGTGATAGTTGCTGGAAATGGGCCTCTATACACCTATGTAGATATTGCACCAAAAACCAGACATTTGCAGCTAGAATAGTCATTTACCACATTAGCAATGTATATTAGATATTAGAGTGTATTTCTGATTAGTTTAAAGTTATCTTCATTGAAAAAAACAGTGCTTTTCTTTCAAAAATAAGGAAATTTCTAAGTGACCCCAAACTTTTGAATGGTAGTGTACATTTTGTTCCTAAATTTGTATTTTTTTTCCTCAAAAGTTTGCTACTTTTTTCTTGTACATTTGCAGCTTTTTTCTCTTAAATTTGTTACTTTTTCTCGTACATTTACCACCTTTTTTCATCATAAATAGGTAAATTTGCAATTTTTTTCCCTCATAAATTTGTAACTTTTTCATGTAAATTTGCAGCTTTCGCCTTGTAAATTAACAACTTTTTTCTAATAATTCAGCAACTTTTTTTCATGTAGTTTCTTTTATCTTACAAATTTACAGCCTTTTCTCATAAATTTGACTTATGTAAATTTGCAGTTTTTTTTCATAAACATGTCTTTTTTCCTCAGGTTTGTGTCTGTTTTCATCATAAATTTGGAACTTTTTTCTTATAAATTTGCTACTTTTTTAATTTGCAACTTTTTTTCTTATAAATTTACAATTTTTCCCATAAATTAGCAAATTTTTTCAGGTGAATTTGTCACTTTTTTTCCCTCAATAAATCTGCAACATTTGTCTCATAAATTAACAACTTCTTTTTCCCATAAATCAGCAACATTTTTTCATGTAAATTTTGTACTTTTTATCTTATAAATGTACATTTTTCCTCCTAAACTTGTAACTTTTTTCCTCATAAGTTTGCTACGTTTTTCTTGTACATTTGCAACTTTTTTCTCTTAAATTTGTGACTTTTTTTCTTGTATGTTTGATCAATTTTTTCCATCATAAAAAAATGCAATTTTTGTTGCAACTTTTTTCATGTAAATTTGACACACTTTTATCATAAATTTGTGACTTTGTTCTGATAAATGTTCAGCATTCATATGGATGCTGGTTAAATTGTAATCTTTGTAATTGTTCATTTTATTTCTGTACATCTAGACAGTGACTCAATTTTGTTTTTTATGGTTTTGCTTGAGCTAATGAACTCTTCCCCATTACAAAAATAGGGCCCCCAAAAAGCTGACAACAATATTTTTAGTGTCCCCCCTCAATATTTACACCTGCTCTGTTTACAGTGAACTAATATATCAACCTGTGTTCTTGGCTGATCTTGCATCTATTCCTTCCCCATTACTATGTGCTTAAAAAGCCATTATAGGTAACATGTTATTTACCCTGTGAAGATGCTGAAGGTGATCTTCTCTGATGCTGCACATCTTCCTGCTTCATCCTCAGAGGTGTCTTTGGGCTGGGTGCCTTCCTCTCCAGGCTGGATGACAGCCAAAATGTTATCCTATCCTTCGCTTCCTCTGAGAACTCCTTGAGAGGAAAAGTTTCATCAGAACATTTCAGCAACACAACACAAAAAGGAAGAGAAAGAACAAAACACATTCAGTAGGGGGAAAGCCACAAATGAAATGGAGGGAGCGAGTCGGCAGAAGAAGGATTTAGTGGCAGTGGTGTTTACTTATTTTCAGAGCGGTGTGTCACAGCCGAGGTGTGAAAAGTTAAGTCATCAAAACATGACGAGTTTGGCACCCATTGAAATTTGTGTTTTGTCAGTATGAAGATGAGACCTCCAAAGAGTTATGTATTTAAAGGCTGTGCTGTATACTAAGGTGAACCATCTTTATGGGAGGGATTAAAAATATTGTATCCTAACTAGGGCTGCACAATATTAATGCAATAAGCGATATAGTTGTTGAATATTGCAAAAACGACATGACTTGTGATACAGTATCTAAACAAATACTATCTTTGTCCAATATCTCCACTATCCCTCCTCTGCACATGTCCAAACCATCTCAGTCTTGCCTCTCTTACTTTGTCTCCAAACTGCTCAACCTCAGCTGTCCCTCTGATACACGCATTTCTAATTCTGTCCCTCCTAGTCACTCCCAATGAAAATCTTAGCATCTACAACTCTGCCACCTCCAGCACCGCCGCCTGTCTTTTCGTCAGTGCCACCATCTCCAAACCATACATCATAGCAGGTTTCACCACCATCTTGCAAATCTTCCCTTTCACTCTAGCTGCTATCATTGTCACAGATCACCCCGACACTCGTCTCCACTCACTCTCCACCTGCCTCCCTCTTATTCACATGAATTCACATGTATTCTGTCTTGCTTCTACTGATTTTTATTCCTCTTCTCTCCAGAGCATACCTCCACCTCTCCAGGTTCTCTTCCACCTGCTCGCTACTCTCACTACAGATCACAATGTTGTGCAAACATCATAGTTAATGAAGACTCCTGCCTGATCTCATCTATCAGTCTGTTCATCACCATGGCAAAGAAGAAAATGCACAAATTTTTCATCATACATTTGTGACTTTTTTCATATAATTTTGTGAATTTTTTTCCATATAAATGTGCAAACTTTTTTACACAAAATTTGGTAATTCTGTCCCACGAGTTTGTGACATACACATACAATTTGCTACTATATCCACATGAATTTCTGACCCTTTTTCATAAAAAAATGACTTTTTCATGTAAATTTTGCAACTTCGTCATAAGTTTGATCCCCCCATAAATATACAACTTTTTCACTTAAAATTTGTTGCTTTTTTCCTGATAAATTTGTGACTTTTTTCATATAAATTTCTGGCTTTTTTCATGTTACTTTACAACTTTTTCATGTACATTTTGCAACTTTTATGTCACGAATTTGTGATTTTTTTCAAGTAAATATGCACATTTTTTTCATATAAAATTAGCTTCTTTTTTTTTCCAATAAATTTGCGACTTTGTTCCTGTAGCTTCGGGGGTTTTTCAGCTACTTTGTTGGAGTGTAATAACTCGGACGCCATGTAGATGCTGCTCCAAAATGCTGGAGTATAAATGTATAAGCACATGGAAAATGGGCTGTTATCACTGTTCAAACTGTCTTTAGTGATGATATCCATATTGTACATGTTGCTTTAGCTATAATGACAAAATTCCATTATATTGTGCAGCTCTAATCCAAACCTTTCAGTGACACTTTTATTTTGTTGAACGAAAAAAGAAAACTGCAACCTAAATGAGTGAATAAAACTAAATGACATCTAAACCCTTCAGTGCGCTCGTTGCTTCTGACTCCTTCGACAAAGACGTTCCTCTGTGCCATTGTCTTACCTGAGCTGCAGTTGGAGCCGAGGCTGGTGTAGGGCTCTGACTCTTGGCAGATGACTCTGTGCCATAGACCATGACGCCATGAGGGTTTGGCTCCGCGCCCCCTTTCAGAGCAAGCTGTATCTCTCCCCCCTTCCACCCATCCGGCTCCTGGAAGGGGCACCAAGTCCCCCAACGGAGGCACTGCAAGAAAGCAGCTCGGGACGTGGAGGTTGCCGACAGCTGTGTCAAAGGAATGAAAGCAAGATTGATAAATTGTGTATTTTTTTTGTTTTTAACACCGTCATAAAGAAATCGAAAAAACTTGATAAGCTACTTTCCCATCTATTGAGAACAGGGTTTCATCTTTATTATACAGGATTATTACTGTTGCTGAATTTAACAGTTATCAGATGAAAAATTTATTAACACCCCAATGTACAAGTTCACCCTCAAATTTTTAAGGGGAGAAGTAAAATTATCTTCAACTTTTTCTCTTAAACTTGCAACTTTTTTTCATAAATTTGCTACTTTTGATTCCTAAATTTTGGGACTTTTTTCCTCCTAAATTTGTTACTTTTTCCTCAAAAATTTCCAAGTTATTTCTCATAAATAACTTGGAATAAATCTTCCGGTTCCGGCACCACACAAGTTGGCTGCCTTTTGCAACAGCGGCTCAATTCTGAGTCTTTTTATCTTCCTTCTTCTTTCTGATCCGGTGATAACTTTCTGATCCGGCACACCTTTCCCTCTATATATATCACGGACACACAGATCGCCCCAAAGGTCTCCCGAGTCGGCGGACGGAGCCTCTGTTTACAGCAGGAGACGATACAGCAGGGAAGAGCTAGCTAGCACTCAACCGCCACCCGGTGCTAGCGGAGAAACTCGACATACCGGGATAACTGAAGCGAAAACGACACGGGTGCCGGGCTGGAGTTTAGGCAGCGTGCAAGAAATATAAGACAGAATAATAAAGAGCGATGGCAAGAACCAAGCAGACCGCCCGTAAATCTACTGGAGGAAAAAGCCCCCAGGAAGCAGCTGGCCACCAAGGCTGCTCGGAAAAGTGCTCCGGCCACCGGTGGAGTGAAGAAGCCTCACCGGTACCGTGGCTCTGAGAGAGATCCGTCACTACCAGAAATCCACGGAGCTGCTCATCCGTAAGCTGCCCTTCCAGCGCCTGGTGAGGGAGATCGCTCAGGACTTCAAGACTGACCTGCGCTTCCAGAGCTCCGCCGTCATGGCTCTGCAGGAGGCCAGCGAGGCCTACCTGGTGGGTCTCTTCGAGGACACCAACCTGTGCGCCATCCACGCCAAGAGGGTCACCATCATGCCCAAAGACATCCAGCTGGCCCGCCACATCCACGGAGAGAGAGCTTAGACTTTCTGCTGCACATCCACCAACCACAATGCTCCGCACTGTGTGTCTATATATATATATATATATACACACTACCGTTCAAAAGTTTGGGGTCACTTAGAAATTTCCTTATTTTTGAAAGAAAAGCACTGTTTTTTCAATGAAGATAACTTTAAACTAATCAGAAATGCACTCTAATATCTAATATACAGTACATTGCTAATGTGGTAAATGACTATTCTAGCTGCAAATGTCTGGTTTTTGGTGCAATATCTACATAGGTGTATAGAGGCCCATTTCCAGCAACTATCATTCCAGTGTTCAAATGGTACAGTGTGTTTGCTCATTGCGTCAGAAGGCTAATGGATGATTAGAAAACCCTTGTGCAGTCATGTTAGCACAGCTGAAAACAGTTTAGCTGGTTAGAGAAACTATAAAACTGACCTTCCTTTGAGCAGGTTGAGTATCTGGAAAAAATATTATTTCAAATACAAATCATTATTTCTAACCTTGTCAATGTCTTGACTATATGTTCTATTCATTTTACAACTCATGGTGGTAAATAAGTGTGACTTTTCATGGAAAACACAAAATAATTGTCTGGGTGACCCCAAACTTTTGAACGGTAGTGTATATACTGTATATATATACGTATATATACAGTATATATATATATATATATATATATATATATATATATATATATATATATATATATATATATATATATATATATATAGTAACCCTCAAGCGACCAAGCTATTTTACTGACTGAAATGACTAAGTGGGGTCATTTATGACCCCATTGTGCTCTGTACAGGGATCTTTATTATAAATGGCTGGTTGGAGGTTTATCATACCAAAACTACTCCCTGTATTTAAGACAGGTATTTTATAATGATCTAATGTAAAATGTGTTTGCTAATAATACTTTTATTGCAAGAAATAACCAAAACGCAGACTGTAAGAACAACATTACATTTATTTAGACAGTCCTTGTCAGTTCACTCTTGGAACATCATCATCATCACAGTTATTATCATCATAGTTACAATAATGGGTATCATCATCATCATAGTTACAACAATAATGGGTATCATCATCATCGTGGTAACAGTGATAGGTATCATCATCATCATCATCATCATCATAGTCATCATAGTCATCATATCATCATCACGATGATGATGATACCTATTATTGTAGTTGCGATGATGATCATGATACCTATTATGGCATTTTGCATAATGGCGGTTTTCTTGTGGACGGTGATCCGGATCACCACCAAAATCTAATCATCTGTAGGATACCCCATTTCTGACAATCTGTGAAAATTTCATGAAAATCCGTCCATAATTTTTTGAGTTATCTTGCTAACAAACAGACAAACAAACAGACAAATCCAGACAAACAGACAAATGTAAATCTTGCTATCCTAGGTCTATTAGCCATGGTTCACTGCAATATAATATAAAGTACTGCTTAGAAGTGGAAACCGGAGTGGTGGCTCAGTTGGTAGAGCATCCGCCCCACACCCGGGAGGCAGGGGTTCAAATCCCGGCCAGGTCATACCAAAGACCATATAAAAATGGTGCTTTCTGCCTTCTAGCATGGTGCTCCGCATAATGGAATGGGGAAAGTAAAGTTACACACAGAGCTACCAGAGGACTGACCCCCCGCTGTAGCTTTCACTACTTACAGTAGCTGTGTGGCCTAGGGTCAGAGAAACGGAGATAGGCGCCGCCCATATACACCTTCAGGTGTGAAGGGATTAACTAACTAACTATTAGAAGTGGAACATTTGAATAAAATTTATAAAACCAATGTTTAAAAACCAGTTCTTCTCTTCGGGGTCATAAATGACCCCACAAGAGTTTGCGATGTCTACGCCACACCAATTGGTTGATCCCTGCAAAAAACTATGAAAGTGTGTAGGATTAGTAGACTGACAAATTCATGCTAGGAAAGAAAATTTGGATAAAAAATAAAGAGACGGCACATTAAATTATATGGCTGGGGTCGTAAATGACCCCACTCGGTCACTTGAGGGTTAATATGTACATATGTACGTATACTAGCTGCTCTTGTTTTTTCTTGCCTTCTGATTGTTGCTCTGAGTGTTGCTATCCCTGTGCTGTTGCAATCCTGGAATTTCCCCATTGTGGGACTAATAAAGGCTTATCTTATCTTATCTTAAATGTCAACTCTATTTCTTGTAAATTTTCAACTTTTTTCTTGTATATTTGCAACTTTTTTTCTCTTAAAATGGCAACTTTTTGTCAGAAATTTGTGGCTTTTTTTTCTTGTAAATCTGCAACTTTTCTTGCAAAACTTTTCCAAAATTTTCTCATAAATTTGTAACTTTTTTCAAACAAATCTGACATTTTTGTAAATTAGCAACTTTTTTCTTGCAAATTTGTGATTTTTTTTTTTTGCTTGCTGATTTTCAGCCTTTTCCCCTCATAAATTTACTCTTTTTTTTGCAAATTTGCAGCTTTTTGTCATATATTTGTTACTTTTTCTTGTATTTTTACAACTTTTTTGTAAATTACATTTTTCCTCATATATTTGCTATTTTGTGAGTTCACTTTAAAAAATTTCAAGTAAATATGTGACTTTCTTTGTTGTAAATTTTTAAAATGTATTTGTAGTCTAACTAAATTTTTTTTTAACATTCTTTGTATTTGTCTAATTTTTTTCTGTTCATCTAGACAATGACCCAAGATTATTTTTTAAAATATTTTCGCTGGGATGGGAGAGGTATTTTTTTTTTCCATTTTTAAGGGTTTTAACTCTTCCCCATTCCAAAAATGGAGCACCCCCCAAACACAAACCTGCACAGGGTCCCCCAAAAAAGCTAGAAACGGGCCTGCAGATCATTACAATTAAATGTGAAAAGAAAAAACAATCGCTACATTTCCCCGCTCCAACTTCCTTTCCTACATTGAAAAAAGATAACGGTAAAATCTCATGACTTCTTATTATTCTGTTCGTCGACTGCATGCGGGTGTCCTCTGCCCCATGGGTGATGATTCATTAAACCAGAGGTCACACTGTAGGTTTATGAACAGCTTAGATGTATTTCAACATGATTTATAATCAGTGCTGTCGAGTCTCTACTCCAGTTGTCCCAGGAAAAGTTTAAAAAAAAAAAAAACAGCCTTTAGCTTTAAAATCATCCACAGGGGAACTCTGTGGTTTTGCTGAATCGATTAATAAGCTGGTCAGCCCCAGACGATTGTAATCAATCATAGGTGGGACGGTACAGAATACACAAGAAGTCCATGAGCCCACACACTTCCAAGTGGGGTATATGAAGGTTTTACAGTCCCTCCGGGCACTATTTTAACATGTAATACCATAACCCATTACTGTAGGCCATTTTCGTATCAGTTTTATCCGGCTTAGGATCATGGCTAATCTGGAGTATTTCACAACGAATATAGGCCTTCAGTGTCTTTAATTAACCCTATAACAGCTACTGAAAATTGGGCTGTGGTTTGTGTTATGTTCATAACTTGAGCATTCAAGGAAGAGGCTGAAGGATATAGCTGAACGTACTTTATTATAAGAACCACAACAACAATAAGTGCTCTGTACAGGCCAAGGGATCAACGATGAAAGAAACCGTGCTCTTCCGGCCTGGCCCTTTATACCCCTGGTGACGGCAGAACCAGAAAGGCGGGACGTCACCTCCCACTACACCCAGGTGCCATATTGGTACGCCACATTTATCCCCCCCCCCCCGTAGAAAAATGCCAAACACACCAATTAGGCCCTCCTAAATTTAGACCCGACTCACACACTAAAAGCACTTACGCACTATATATATATATATATATATATATATATATATATATAGATATATATACTGTATATATATATATACACACACACACACACACAAACCTACCCATTCACACAACATAAACTAGAGGGGGCCAGGTAGACTGCCGACCCACCTCGACATGGCTAGACGGGTTATTCTGCCGTCTTTAAAATAAAAGAGTCCATAAAACAAAATGCCATGTTCCTAAAATTAAAACAATCCCATAACATATTTACACAATCAGAATTTCCGTAATAGAACACAAACAGTTAATATGTACACCTAAAGCACGTTGCCAGCCACTACACCAACACACCCACCCCACAACCTGGGCGATTCCCATAAACAACACACTATAAATAAAAACATAAACAGTGCTGAGATTTGTTTTTTTTTTTAAATAACAGGGAAAAAGCAACCAGTACATACTAACTAAACACTAAAGTGACCTTAAGGTAAGCTGACATATCAACAACATCACCAAACCGTGCAAATAGCCCCCCCTTACAGTTACAGTGGAAGACCCACCCTAGGATTTCTGTCAGGCGGATCCCTCCAAGAGTGCCTTCGCCTCTTCTCCTTTGGGGAAGAGCAACGCCGGCATCTCTTTTCATCCACCTGCCACAGCTCGTTAGGGTGTCTCCATGATTCATCAGACAGCCTCAGGTAGCCGTCCTCCCAGGTAGCCATCACCCACAGCCACCCCTGGTCATCTCATTGCTTCCTTTTCACATGCACGCCCCTCACCCGAGCTTCCACCCTGGGCCGGGCCTCTTCACTGACACAGGGGAGCTCGATTGGGTTTCCGATGACCATCATGTAGTAACCGGGCTCCCGCCCCGGGTTAAACTTCGTCACCGACCCAATCCGAAGTCTTTCCGGGTCTCCAGTGTTGTCACCTGGCGCGTCTTGGAATCACGCCGGTTGGTCTCGCCCCGCTCTCTTTCATTTCCAACACTGGCACAGCCCCCGCAGCTCCTCGCTTCACGGTATCACCGGGACACACTCCTGAAGTTGAGGGAGCTGGTGTCTTGGCTCCTTCAGCCATCCCGGGCGTTCCGCTGTGCCGTCCAGTTCCCACATCCAGGGCAACTTGGGACACTGGCATCAGAACCTTCCCGAGATGGCGCTCCACGATGTTGGTCCTGCACACCTCCCAAAATACCAGGCCAGTCACTGTCCCAAACGACGTCGTCCTCCACATACGGAGCGGGTCAGTCCCAAAAACCACAGCCCAACCACTACTCTCTGACACCGCAGGCGATTGTGAATCCCAAGCCGTAGAACATGTCGCATCCCAAGATGCTCAATCCGGTGGCGGTCACCACGAATCAGACGCTAGCCATCATTGCCCTCTTGTACCTTGCTGTCAACTCCAACGAACTCACAACTGCCAACCTGCTTCCTCCCTAGCCATAGCACTGCGTCGACAGCTCACTCACACGGTAATGCAGTAACAGACTCCTCACAGTGGGCCAGTTTAGCAGGGAAATTGCTGATCCCGTGTCTATCAACAACGGCATTTCCACGCCGTCCAGTGAAACATCGCAATAAATTCGCCCATCTGTGCTCGGGAAGACGGTATGAACAACCCTAGGAGTCGCTGCAGGGAAGTCCGTCTTCTGTCTTTGATCCCCTCGCTCAAAATTCTTGCAGGCCCTGGCGAAATGGTCCAGCAGACCACACTTTCCACAGTGCTTGCCCTGCTTGCCCAGTCTTCTCCCTCTCATTACTCCCAGCTGATCTCTGTTATAATCATTGTCACCTCTTGCCCGTTCATGTGATCCACACCTGCCGTCACTTGTTATCATTTATTTCTGGCCCTATTTAAGGACTGTTATTTTCTTCCCTCATTGCCGGAGTCTCAGCTACTCGCCTCCACCAGAACCCTGCCCCTGTTCTGGTGTACTCTGTGTCATCCACTTGTTCTTCTGTTCATAAGTTTGTTTTGTGATTAGTTTGGATTTTTTGTTGGTGCACTGTTTGGACTTTTTGTGTTTCTTTAATAAAAATCACAAACTGCAGTTCAGCGTCTGGGTCTCCCCTCTCTGCCCCGAGGGGCAATTCATGACAGGTCTGCAGCTTCTACTATGAAAAGAGCCATTTTAAGCAAATTATGTCCCAGAAAAATCTCCATGGAGCCAAAAAAATATTTTCCTGTTATATATGACATTACTGTCTTAGAAATCAGATTTTAGTCATAAATCTGCAACTTTTACCCTCAAAAGTTGTAATGTTTTTCTGAATTTTTTTCTAAAAAGTTTATTTTTTCTTAAAAATGCATATTATTTTTGTCCTCAGAATTATCCCATTTTCTTCTCTTATTAAATTGGAGAGGGTTTTAATCATTGGTGATTTTAACATTCATATTGATGATGTTAAGGGTCTGCACTTATATAGCGCTTTTCTAGTCTCAAAGACCACTCAAAGCGCTTCACTAGTACTAACCCTCTATTCTAAGGGCCTACAGGAGACAGATATCGAGGGACAATTTAGAAAAACCCACTAACCTAACATGCATGTCTTTGGGATTGTGGGAGGAAACCGGAGCCCCCGGAGTAAACCCACGCAGCACAGGGAAAACATGCAAACCCCACACAGAAAAGTTCCTACCCCTGCCAGCCTGGGGATTCAAACCTGGAACCTTCTAGCCGTTAGGCAACAGTGCTAACCACTGCACCACCATGCTGCCCAATCACTCCTTTTTATAACCTCATCCAGCATGTTTCAGGCCCTACATACGCTAAGGGTCATACCTTGGACCTTATTTTTTCTGTGGGCTTGAATATTGAAAATGTGTGTGTGGATGACTTCTAGATCAGTGATCACAGCTGTGTGCTTTTTAATGTTAACTTCCCTGTGAATCCTCCCCCTCTGAAAACGGCAGCAAAAAGGCGGATTATTAACCAAGAGGCAGCAAATGACTTCTCTGCTTTTTTTGAGCCACACTTACTGATGGGAATTAAAGATCCTGATGCCTTCACTCAGACATTTAACAGCCACTGTACGGCTATTTTAGACAAAGTGGCAACAGTGAAATCTGTCTTTGCTTCTCCTAAAAAGTCTCATCCCTGGATAAATGACTCCATTCGATCCTTTAGAAGAAATTGCAGTAAGATAGAACGCTTATGAAAATCCACCCAATTGGAGGTTCACAGAATCCATCTAAGGGAACTTAGAGGCTCCTTAAATGACATGCTGAGGGATGCCAGGTATCAGTATTTTTCAAAAATAATTTTCACAAATAAGAAAAATCCTAGAGTCTTATTTGACACAATTAACACTCTTGTCTCACCTGCTGCCCCTCTAATTCCTGTGTTCTGTAAAGCAGACAGCAACGAATTTCTTAATTTCTTTGTAGATAAGATCAGAGATATCAGGGAAAACATTTCGCCATCACCTTCGCTTAACTGTGCCAGTGTTATGCCCACACCTTGTACTTGGTCCACTTTTAACCCAGTGACCCTTCAGGACATCACAGCTCTGCTGCAGAAGATGAAATCTTCCTCTTCCCCTGCTGATGTTCTCCCTACTAAGCTGTTTTTAGCAATTTTTGAGTTAATTGGTCGTTCAGTTGTTGAACTGCCCGCAACTATCCAAAAGTTGTTCCAAATAAGGGAGAAACAACATCATTTCAGAGGAACATGTATATTTCAAAAATCTTCAGTGAGAACTACCACCAAGCATCACTGCGTCTTAGTGCAAGGAGTTAGATTGTGGAATGCTTTTGGACTTGAATTAAAATCATGTACAACACTTGGACAATTAAAACAAAAACTAAAGGAAGAAATACTCCAAACATATATACAAGATGACATGTAAAATCACATAAGGATTATCATATTCAGTCTGTGTTGTGTTGTTGCTTAGATTTTTGTCACGTTTTGTCTTAGCTTTGTTCTGAATTGTAATCGCTCTTGTTTTGTTTTCCTTTTGAATTCTTGGATGGAATATGGGTGGGAAATATAAGCTGCGGCTTCAGCCATCAGCCATTTCGGATAACTTATGTTGAACTGTATAATCAGAGGAGTTATTGTTTAATTTGGCCTTGTAAGATTTTTTTTCTTTCCCCTTTGTTATATTATTCTGTTCCTTTCTTTTAATCTTTACTTTTAATCTATCCGAAATAAAGATTCATTCATTCATTCAAAAAACTGATAAACATTTCACTTTCTGCTGGTGTGGTTCCCAGCCCCTTCAAACATGCTGTGGTTGAACCAATACTTCAGAAGCCGAGTTTGGATCCATCGCAGCCAAATAATTGTAGGCCAATCTCTAAACTCCCTTTCATATCAAAAATTCTGGAAAAGGTAGTGGCTGAGCAGCTTATGTCATTTTTGGCAAATTGTAATATCATGGATAAATTTCAGTTGAAGCTTTCGGAAAAATCATTCTACTGAAACAGCTTTAGTCAGAGTCTCCAGTGACATTATGATGACGGCTGACACTGGTAAATACACAGTTTTGGTTTTATTGGATCTTTCTTCTGCCTTTGATACTGTTGATCACTGTTTAATGATCAACAGACTCAAAGAGCTAGGGCTGTCTGGTTCTGTTTTAAAATGGTTTTCATCATACCTCTCCAGAAGAACCTTTAATGTGTCCGTGAATCAGATCCTTTCTGAAATAGCACAGTATTCATGTGGGGTACCACAAGGATCAGTTCAAGGACCCATTTTATTTCTAATTTACATTTTGCCACTGGGACGGATAATTAGCCAGTTCAATGATATTTCTTATCATCTTTATGCTGATGATATTTAGTTGTATTGCTCTTTTAAAGAGTCTGAGTTTTACATGCTATCATCTTTAACTAACTGCTTGTTTAACATCAAACAGTGGTTAAGTGCAAACTTTTTACAGCTTAACTCAGACAAGACAGAGACATTAATTATCGCTCTTGAAAACAAGATCCCGCTTATTAAGCACCACATGGGTACACTAGGTTCCTCTGTACAGGTGAGTCTTCGGAATCTTGGTGTCAGTTTTGACTCGGCTATGTCTTTTGAGCACCACATTAATCAATTAATTAGAAACTGTTTCTTTCATCTGAAGAATATTTCTAAGTTGAGAACCCTGGTGTCAAAGGCACTACTTGAGATGATTATTTATGCTTTTATTTCTTCTCGCTTAGACTATTATAATAGTCTTTTTACTTGTCTGAGCCAAAAGCACCTTCAGCGCCTCCAGGTTGTTCAAAGTTCGGCTCACACTAAGAAAAGAGCTCCCATTACACCAGTTTTGGCAGCACTTCACTGGCTCCCAGTTGGTTTTAGGATTCAGTTTAAAATTTGAGTTCTTGTTTTTAGAGCTATTCATGATCAGGCCCCTAAATACATCACTGAGCTGCTTAATGTGTATAACCCCTCGCGGTCTTTGAGGTCCTCGGATCAACTTTTATTGGCTGTCCCTCGAACCCATTTTAAACTAGAGGTGATAGAGCCTTTCAGGCAGTGGCACCAAAATTGTGGAATGCTCTACCTTTGTCTTTGCGCTCAGTAGACTCTGTCGAGGCTTTTAAAAAGCAGCTGAAGACACTGCTGTTTAAACAGGCTTTTTAGTTTGATTTGGTTTTCATGTTTTTAATGTTTTTATGCCTTTATTACTGTATTTGTGATGTTGTGTTTTATTTTACTGTGCAGCACTTTGTGATCCTTTCTGTGAAAAGTGCTATATAAATAAATTTTACTTACTTAATTTTTCAAATGCATATTATTTTTGTCCTCAGAATTATCTCATTTTCTTGCATAATTTTGTCATAAGTTTGCAACTACTAATACTTACAAATGTAAGATTTTCTTCTCAAATTGCAGTGAGGTCTTTCTCTCAAATTTGCAGTTTTTCTAATAAATCTGCAATTTTCCCTCACAAATGTCACTCTTTTCATGGACTTTTCATGAATTGTTTTTTTTATTGTAAACTTGCTACTCCTTCCCATTAAATTTGTAATTTTTCTGTGCATTTTTTTGTTCATTGTAAGTAATTTTTTAAACTTTATTTTCATTAATTCACAGCATTTCAATGTAAATTAGCAGCTTTTTCCTAAACGCTTAATTTTTCATGTATGTTTTCCACTTCTTGCTATTGCATGTACTGGGGCGACGCCCAAACCCAGTGGAGGAGTTAGATGAGAGGAGGATGGTGGCTAAGCTGTAATCTCTGCTGGAGTCCGAGTCCCACCCCCGTCCCATGCTGGACGCTGAACGCACTGAGGAGCTCTTTTAGCGGTAGGCTGTGTCATCCTAGGTGCACGACGGAGAGGTTCCACAGGTCCATCCTACCTACGGCTGTCAGACTTTAAAACCTAACCAGGGCTGCTCGTAGAGGTCGTATTAAACGTACTAAACGTAACAACTTTGCACAATAGAGATCGTCCCCTCCAATACACAATTAGAACAATAACAATTATTACCAAGGGTGGCAACAACACTGATGATTCAAATGCAAACTATACTGTTTGGGTACATATTCATATTGTGCAGGGTAATTTACCAAACCATAATGCTGTTTATTCCATCTAGCTGCAATGCTCCTGCACTGTGTATATATCTGTGTACATATGTATATTCATTTACTGCTTTGGCTAACCAGTTTTTATTATCTTGTTGACTATTGTTCTGAACGCTGCTATCCCTTTGCTGTTGTAATCCTGGAATTCCCCCCATTGTGGGGCTAATAAAGGCTTAGCTTATCTTATATTTGTAATTTTTCTATGATAAATCTGAAGCATTTCTAGAAAATTTTATCATGAATTTGAGACTTTTCTTCATGTAGATTTCATTTTCTTAAAAAAAAATTGATATTTTGCTTGCAACTTTGCAACATTTCTTTTGAAACTTTGGTACTTTTATCATAAATTTGCAACTTTTATGGTAAATCTGCAGCTTTTTCTCCATAAAGTTGTAAGATTTTTGTTATTTTTGTCACTTTTTGCATATAAATGTGTTGCATATGAAAAGTCAGTGCCTTTGACAGCAAAGAAGAGAAGACTTGAAAGTCTTACACTGTGCACAGAAACACTTATTTCATTTTTTTTTGTATCTGAAAATACAGCCAGCAGAAAAAAAGTCTTCATTCGAGTGAATAACACTGAAAATGTAATGGACCAAACAAAGATTTCTAGTGTCACAAAGATGAAAGGCCATTTTTATTCCATTTACTGTTTCCACTGCAGCAACTGAAAAGTTCACAGATGTCATTCACATTTAATGCCAAAGAAGTACACAGTTCCCTCCCGTGTACAGTATGGCCATCTGGCAATCGTGTGACCAGCTTCTGTACTCGCTGCAGGCCAAAACACATCAAGCCCCATTTGTCATGGAAGACTGTGAGTAAGTTTAAAGCTGCAGAAAAAGCTGGTTAGCAAATGTGACCAGATCAGTGTCCAAGAATAACAGCACATTTAGAAGAAGGGATATTTAGAACTGTTTTAATACTAATAATAAGTACTGGGTCTATAAGTTCATCCACTGTCAGAAAAGACCCAGTTTAGCCATTGTGCCTTTGAGACCACACTCTCTCTATACAAAGTTACTTCTGATTGGCTGTTCCTTGCAAACAGAAACTTTACTCACAGAGAACTTGTTCAAAAAGTTAGCAGGGCCATATACCAGAGATGACAGTATTCGGGAAGTTGTGGGCAGGTAAAATATGAATATCCACCAAAATATCCACTATTCCATTTCCCTGCACTGATCCTGCTTTTTTTGCAACCAATCCCACACAATATCTTGGCTCCAATATCTAGCAACGCAACACTGAGCTGATCCGATACCATTTTAACAGGTTGTATTAGTCCTCACTAAGAGAAAGAGATGGGGGTGCCATCAAGCAATATTTGGCTAAGATTAAAACACAATTTCTACCTCTAGGCCACTGGAGTGGCGGCCAAGAGGTAGAGCATCCACACCACAACTGGGAGGACAGGGTTCAAAGTCCTGGCCGGGTCATGCTAAAGACCATATAAAAATGGAACTTCCTGCCGTCCAGCTTGGTGCTCAGCAAAAATGGAACGAAGGAGGGAAATGTGGGTGGCAGTGGCTCAGGAGGTAGAGCGGGTCGTCCAATAACCAGAGGGTTGGCGGTTCGAATCCCGCTCTCCCCAGCCATCCTGCCATTGTGTCCCTGAGCAAGACACTTAAACCACCTTGCCTCCAGTGTCCATGACATTGGGTATGAATGTGTATAAATGTTTGGTAGTGGTCGGAGAGGCCACTGGCGCAGATTGGCAGCCACGTTTTCGTCAGTCTGCCCCAGGGCAGCTGCGGCTACAGCAGTAGCTTACCACTATCAATGTCTGTCTGGAGTGAATGAATAATAGACTCACTGTAAGCCCTTTGAGATGTCACTTGACATGTACAGTGCCATATAAATCTAATCCATTAAATTATTATAACTTTGTAATATAAAACAAGAAAAACACCAAAATTTACAGGAAATTTATTGCAGATGGTGTAACCTTATAACAATGTTTTAAATAAGCAACTTTTTTTTTTTTTTACACAAAACCTTATATTCTCGATAAGTATCTTACCTGTCTCTACACTTTATTACCTCTGCCAAGGAGGTTATGTTTTTGCCGGCGTTTGTCTGTCTGTTAGTGACATTACTCAACAAGTAGCAAACAGATTTCAGGAAAAAATTCAGGAAAGGTAGGAAATGGGCCAAGGAACAATTGGTTTTTGGTGCTGATCCGGATCACTGTGTGGATCCAGGAATTTTTAAAAATTATTTTATATATATATTAATATTGCACTTTTCATGTGCTTCCCTTTCAAGACGTGGCCACAGAGTTCCATGTGTGGCCACATACCTCCACACCCCAGAAGCAGCACACTCTTGGCGCTGTTTGGAAGCACCAAACACTGCAGACAAAGTAAAACGGTGTGTAACAAAACATGTGGTTTCCATCCACATAGTATGTGATGATTGACTATTTCAAGATGCTTGATTGAAGATTTTCTTGAAGATGCCAAGAAAAAGCAAGAAAAGTGTGCGGTGTAAGACGGGGTGTGGAGCGCCCATGCACATAACTCCATACGAACGAAAAGGTAAGGATCTTGTCGTGAGCCATGTGACCCACGTGGTACATAAACACACTAACTTCAGCACTGGACAATAATTTTTTTGTGTGTGAAATGACAATACGCCTGTTCTATTATGCTTGTTTACTACGCACAGCGGTGATATGATACAGCACTGTTGTGTAATATTGCTTCACAATTATGAGCTTTGTCAGTAAACTGTAAGGGAGAAGAGAAGAGGAAAAAAAAAAACGCAAAAAACAAAAAACGACCTGAAAGGGTCAATAAACCGTGATGCCGATTTAAGGTCAAATTGCCCAGCCCTACTGTATGGTCAATACAATTATGATACTGGTGTTATAATGTACAGTGCATCTGGAAAGTATTCACAGCGCTTTACTTTTTCCACATTTTGTTATGTTAAAGCCTTATTCCAAAAGGGATTAAATTCATTTTTTTCCTCAAAATTCTACACACAATACCCCATAATGACCATGTGAAAAAAGATTAAGATTTTTGCAAATTTATTAAAAATAAAAAACTCAAAAATCACATGTACATAAGTATCCACAGCCTTTACTCAATACTTTGTTGATGCACCTTTGGCAGCAATTACAGACTCAAGTTTGTTTTTGAATATGATGCCACAAGCTTGGCACACCTATCAGAATCAGAATCAGAATCAGAATCAGAATCAGAATAAACTTTATTGCCAAGCATGTAAAAAACACACGAGGAACTTGACTTGACATTGGTGCGCATGCGCGCGACACAACGACACGGCAGCCATAATAGGCGCCTCATCAAACAGAGATAGATAAGAAGGGAGGGGAAGGGAGGGAACGACACAAGGGGGGAGGAGAAAAAAAACTTCGTTATCAGAATACAGCTTATTTTTAAGCAGATTATGATTACAATGAAAAAAAATCTCTCAATAGCACAGAGCAACAACTCAGAATTTCACAAGACACAAGAGAGCAGTGTACAGTATATCTTTAATCAGTTCATGAATCAATGTGTGTGCAGTGTTGAGCAGTGTTGATGATAATAAGAGAGACCCAAGGACCCTTGGCAGAAGATGTTTTGTCTGTCTGGCGCCCAGTCTTATATGGCGCTGCAGCTGGCTGTCCAAGGCCTTGTGCTCATGATTTTGAAAAAACACAGTCTGCAGACAGCCAGGAGGAATTTTCATGGGGAAATAATAATGCCAAATAGGACTGATCACAGAGAAGACTTGTATTTCTTCTGTAGATTCAGTACATTAATCCTTCATTGCGCAGCTTTGAATTCGTCGTGGAAAGACCTGAGCGAACCCATGATGTAATCCACCTTACGAGACAGTTCTCCAGTAGTCGCTATCAGGGTCTTCTCCAGTTTCTCAATTTGTTGGATGCACCTCGCCTGGCCAGCATTTTGATAGGTTGAATCCATCTTCAGCAATTTGCGGTAAACCAAGACAATTCCCGTCCCAATCAGAATTATGCCAATCACCAAGATTACGAAGATAAACAAATCTTCAATATCTTCGATAGAGAGATTAGAGAGACACAGCATTTTCCAATTACCTGTGTCACATAGATAGCCCACTGGAGCCGTTCCAGCGGGGCAGACAGCTTCCCCCGGAGCACTTTTCCTTGTTGAAAAAATAGTGTCAATTGTGTTCAAAGCCCAGCTTATTAACTCCATAATTTCTTTTCGGCGGTCGCAGTTAGACGCAGACAGACAACAGCAAGCTGGGATCCAGTAGTAGGAGGGGAGGAAAAGTCAGCAGGAGAGAAGAAAAAAGCATCTGCTCTCTTGGGAGGGCGGAAGTGGTACCTATCTTTGGGCAGTTTGGCCCTGTTCTCTTTGCAGCACCTCTCAAGCTCCATCAAGTTGGATGGGAAGCATCGGTGCACAGCCATTTTCAGATCTCTCCAGAGATGTTCAATTGGATTCAAGTCTGGGCTCTGGCTTGACCACCCAAGGACATTCAGAGTTGTCCTGAAGCCACTCCTTCGATATCTTGGCTGTGTGTTTAGGGTCGTTGTCCTGCTGAAAGATCAACTATCACCCCAGTCTGAGGTCAAGAGCATTCTGGAGCAGGTTTTCATCCAGGATGTCTCTGTACATTGCTGCATTCATTTTTCCCCTCTATCCTGACTAGTCTCCCAGTTCCTGCCGCTGAAAAACATCCCCACCACCACCGCACCAGCGGGCGTCCTGGTGCGGCTTCGCAGGAGAGGCATGCGCACGGCTTTGCCTGGGATCTTTCTGTCCAGCGTCAACTCACTTTATAACAAGGTAGATGAAATGAGACTGCTGATGCGATTTAAGGACCTCTCCACCTCGTGTGCCCTCTGCTTCACTGAGACCTGGCTCAAGGAAAAGACACCGGACAGCGCGCTCCTCCTCGAGGGATTTCAGCTGTTTCGTGCTGACCGAGACACGGGGCTCTCTGGCAAGACCACAGGCGGAGGAGTCTGCTTCTACATCAACAGCAGCTGGTGCTCTGATGTAACTGTGATCTCCCAACACTGTTCTCCCGCTCTGGAATATTTATTCATCAACTGCAAGGCATTTTATTCCTCGCGTGAGTTTGCTTCATTCATCCTGGCCACTGTCTACATCCCGCCCGATGCGGACGTGCGCGAGGCTCAGCGCGCGCTCGCGGATCACATTCAGCAAGCGGAGCGGACTTTCCCGGACTCTCTGGTTATTGTGGTTGGCGACTTTAACCAGAGCAACCTGAGCCACGAACTCCCCCGGTACAAACAGTTTATTAAATGCCCCACCAGGGGAGAGAACACGCTGGATCACTGTTACACTACAGTTAAGGACGAGTATCGCGCTGTTCCCCGCGTTGCGCTCGGACTATCTGATCACGTGATGGTCCACCTGATTCCCACATACAGACAGAGACTGAAGCTCACAAAACCTGTTGTGAGCACTACGAGGAAATCGACCAGTGAAGCTGTGGAGGAGCTGCGCACGTGACTGGAAATAACTGACTGGGACATGTTTAAAGGAGCTACGCATGATCTGGATGAGTACACGGACACTGTGACTGGTTCACAGCTAAGCTCAGACAGATCAGGAAGGAAAAGGAAGCAGCGTTGAAAAGTGGAGACAGGGACTGCTACAGGGAGGTCAAATACCAGTTTAGCAGACAGCTGAGGAGAGCTAAATCTGTGTATTCTGAGAGACTCCAGCAGCAGTTCACTGCTAACGACTCTGCTTGTGTGTGGAGAGGACTGAGGCAAATCACCAACTATCGGCCTCAGGCTTCTAAGGGACAGGATGACAAAGCCCTTTGTCAAAGACTGTCCCAACACTATGCCCGTTTTGACACCTCGTCAGCTGTGTCCAACTCCCCCCCTCCCCCCAGCGCCACTGCCTCCATGGTCCCCACTTCATCAAAGGCGCCCCCCCCCTCCCCCCCCCCTGCCCTTGCCATCAGTGAGCAGGATGTGCACAGACAGTTCTCCAGACTGAACCCGCGCAAGGCCCCCGGTCCAGACGGCGTGTCTCCCTCCACCCTGAGACACTGTGCGGAGGAGCTGACTCCTGTCTTCACAGACATTTTTAACACCTCCCTGAAGTCATGCCACGTGCCGGCCTGCCTCAAAACCTCTACCATCGTCCCTGTCCCCAAGAAGCCACGGATCACTGGACTTAACGACTACAGACCTGTAGCACTCACCTCTGTAGTCATGAAGTCCTTTGAGCACCTGGTCCTGCCCCACCTCAAGACCATCACCACTCCCCTCCTGGACCCGCTGCAGTTCGCCTACAGAGCCAACAGGTCTGTGGACGACGCAGTCAACCTGGCCCTCCACTCCATCCTGCAGCACCTGGACTCCCCGGGAACCTACATCAGGATCCTGTTTGTGGACTTCAGCTCTGCATTCAATACCATCCGCCCCGCTCTGCTCCAGGACAAGCTGTCCCTGCTCAACGTGCCTGACTCCCTCTGCAGGTGGATCACCGACTTCCTGACGGACCGGAGGCAGCATGTGCAGCTAGGAAAGACTGTCTCAGACTCTGTTAGCATCAGCACCGGATCATCCCAGGGCTGTGTACTTTCCCCCCTGCTCCTCTCCCTGTACACCAACTCCTGCACCTCTAGCCACCAGTCTGTCAAGCTGATCAAGTTTGTGGACGACACCACCCTCATCGGGCTCATCTCCAACGGCAACGAGTCCGTCTACAGGAGAGAGGTGGCCCGGCTGGCATCCTGGTGGAGCCACAACAACCTGCAGCTGAACGCTCTGAAGACAGTGGAGATGATCATGGACTTCAGAAAAGTCACAGCCCCTCTGCCCCCCCTTACCCTGACAGACTCTCCCATCACCACTGCGGATTCCTTCCACTTCCTGGGCACCACCATCACCCGGGACCTCAAGTGGGAGCCGACCATCAGCTCCCTCATCAAAAAGGCCCAGCAGAGGATGTTCCTCCTGCGGCAGCTGAGGAAGCTCAAGCTACCCACCAAGATGTTGGTGCAGTTCTACACGGCCATCATCGAGTCCATCCTCACCACCTCCATCACCGTGTGGTACGCAGGAGCCACCGCCAGGGACAGACTAAGACTGCAGCGCAGCGTTGTGCGCACTGCTGAGAAGGTGGTCGGCTGCAAGCTCCCATCCCTCCAGGACCTGTACATCTCCAGGACCCGGAGGCGTGCAGGTCGGATCATAGCCGACCCTTCACACCCTGGACATGCACTGTTTGCCCCCCTCCCCTCAGGCAGAAGACTTCGGTCCATTCAGACTAAAACCTCCCGCTACATGAACAGCTTCTTCCCCTCTGCCATCAGACTGCTGAACACTAAGTGACTTATTAGACTCTCGTGCACTACGTACAGCAGCTCAACCGGACTCATGACATTTATCACTGTTTTCTTTTTGCACTACCTACTGCACTACGTGGAACTTCACAATATCTGCTGCTTGTTAATATATTTAAAAATTGCATAGATTAGTATTACTTATTCATATTCTACCTTTTATTGCATGCATAGTTTTTATCTTTAGTGCTACTCCATGTTTAATGTTGCAGCATTGCACCGAGACAAATTCCTAGTTTGTGTACTACATGAACAATGGCAATAAATCTCATTCTGATTCTGATTCTGATTCACAGCATGATGCTGCCACCATCATTGGCATGGTTATAAGCAGTGCCTGGTTTCCTCCAAGAATGACGCCTGGCATTCACGCCAAACAGTTCAATCTTTGTCTCATCAGACCAGAAAATTTTATTTTTCATGGTCTGTGAGTTCTTCAGGTGCCTTTTGACAAACTCCAGGCGGGCTGTCATGTGCCTTTTACTAAGGACTGCCTTCCGTCTGGCCACTCTACCATAGAGGCCTGATTGGTGGACTGCTGCAGCGATGGTTGTCCTTCTGGAAGGTTCTCCTCTCTCCACAGAGGAACACTGGTGCTCTGACAGAGTGACCATCAGGTTCTTGGTCACCTCCCTGACTAAGGCCCTTCTCCCCTGATCACTCAGTTTAGATGGCTGGCCAGTTCTAGGAAGCGTCCTGGTGGTTCTGAAATTCTTCCATTTACGGATGATGGAGGCCACTGTGCTCATTGGGACCTTCAAAGCAGCAAAAATTTTTCTGTACTCTTCCCCAGATTTGTGCCTCGACACAATCCTGTCTCAGAGGTCTACAGACAATTCCTTTGACTTCATGCTTGGTTTGTGCTCTGATATCCACTGTCAACTTCAAAAAAAAAAAAAAAAAAAAAAAGATGGCGGCGCGCCTAGACGCAGCGGCCCCTCTTGGTATCAGCGAGTGTGAGAGTTTTAATCATCCCAGACGTACATTCTGTAAAACTTACAACCGTGAGACCTTATTAAACATCAAGGTACTGCACGCTGCAAGAATCGCGGCAATCAGTTGTGATTTGGACATTCTACGCCAGCATGGAATTTTGGCGGAGTCCCCGCTGGAAGCTACCCGGGAGAGGCGGAAGTGGAAGCGGAGCGAGCGCAAGCAAAAGCGAGGAAAAAGGGCCGGGATCCATGCTAGGCTAAAGGCTAACCCCTCCAGACCAGCGGTACCGTCGCTTCTTCTATCAAACGTCCGCGCCCTCGAAAACAAGGTAGACGAGCTGCGTTTGCTGAAAGAAACCCGGAGAGAGTGGAGGGACTGCTGTGAGTTTGTTTTCACCGAGACATGGCTCCACGACAACATTCCTGACGGGGCCATTCAGCTGGAAGATATGGCGATGTTCCGGGCCGACAGGGAAACGGCGAGCTCCGGTAAGAGCCGGGGGGGGTGGGCTATGCATCTATGTTAACAAGAACTGGTGTGTTAATGCCACGTTAGTGTCTAAACACTGCTCTCCGTTGGCGGAGTTCCTTATTGTTAATTGTCGGCCTTTTTATCTGCCGAGGGAATTCAGCAACGTGTTTGTAGTTGGTGTTTACATAGCGCCGAGCGCTAACGCTAAAGCTAATGCTAAGAAGGCACTCGGGGGGCTGCACAATGCAATCAGTGGAATCCAAACGTCACACCCGGACAGTTTTGTGGTGGTTGCGGGGGATTTTAACCACACCAGCTTAAAGACTGTGCTCCCCAAGTTTAAACAATGTGTAGACTTTAAGACCAGAGGAGAGAATATGTTGGACTTAGTGTACACAAACACAGATGCATATAAAGCGTTACCCCGCCCCCATCTCGGCCGTTCTGATCACATGTCCGTGATGCTGGTTCCTGCCTACAAACCTTTATTGAAGCGCAGCAGGCCAGCAGTGAAACAAATCAGGATTTGGCCAGAGAGTGCAACCTCTGCACTGCAAGACTGTTTTCATCACACAGACTGGAAGATCTTCAAAATAGCAGCCTCCCAGGAAGACAGGACAGATGTGGAGGAGTATGCTGATTCGGTCACCAGCTACATCGTGAAGTGCACAGAGGATGTCACTACAGTGAAGACCATCTCTATGTGGGGTAATCATAAGCCCTGGATGACTGCAGAGGTGCGCTCGCTGCTTAAAGCCAGAGATGCAGCGTTCAGAGCGAAGGACAGGATTGCCCTCCGCTCAGCCAGGTCTGCGCTTTCAAAGGGAATTAAGGCGGCAAAGCGCGCCTATGCGGAGAAAATCCAGGGACACCTCTGTGACACTACGAACACCAAGCAGATGTGGCAGGGAGTTCGGACACTGACGGGCTTTAAGTCTAGGCAGGGGGTCGATGATGACGACGCTTCGCTTCCAGAAAGGCTTAACGACTTCTTTGCACGTTTTAAAGCATCAAACTCGACAATCAGAGGGAGGGCCGGCCCACTCCCACCATCGGTCGGACCAGCTTTTACCATTAACACAGCGGACACACGGAGGACCCTATCCAGAATCAACCCACGCAAAGCTGCAGGTCCAGACAACATTCCGGGACGTGTGCTCCGAGACTGCGCGAGCGAGTTGGCGGTGTCCTGACTGACATTTATAACATCTCCCTGAGTCAGGCCATCGTTCCCAGATGCTTCAAGACCTCTATCATTGTACCGGTGGCAAAGAAACCAGTGGTGTCCTGTTTGAATGACTATCGTCCTGTTGCACTTACACCAACTGTGATGAAGTGTTTTGAACGGCTTGTCAAACCACACATCACAGCCTGCCTCCCTGCATCACACGACCCGCTCCAGTTTGCATATCGTTCAAACCGCTCCACGGAGGATGCTATAGTCACCACCCTACACTCTGTCATCACCCACCTGGACCAGAAAGACACCTACGCCAGACTCCTGTACATTGATTTCAGTTCAGCATTCAACACCATTATTCCCCAGAGACTGATAGAGAAATTACTCCTTCTCGGTCTGAACACCGCCACATGTCTCTGGATCCTGGATTTCCTGACTGAGAGACCTCAGTCTGTCCGGGTTGGAAACAACATCTCCAACTCTGTCACGCTGAGTACCGGAACCCCTCAAGGCTGTGTACTCAGTCCACTGTTGTTTACACTTCTGTGTGTGTTTATATATTTGCATATTTATTCCATCTAGCTACAATGCTCAGCACTGGGTGTGTTTATATGTTTATATATTTATATATCTACATATTATTCCATCTAGCTACATTGCTCCGCACTGTGTGTGTTTATATACTTGCATATTTATTCCACCTAGCTGCAATGCTCCGTACTGTGGGTGTTTATATATTTACATATTTATTCCATCTAGCTACAATGCTCTGCACTGTGTGTTCATATATTCATATATTTATTCCATCCAGCTACAATGCTCTGCACTGTGTGTCTGTGTGTGTGTGTATATATATATATATTTTATAGTAATACGTACATATGTTATTAGCTGCTCTTGCTTGCTTGTTTTTTTTCTTGCCTTCTGATTGTTGCTCTGAGTGTTGCTATCCCTGTGCTGTTGCAATCCTGGAATTTCCCCGTTGTGGGACTAATAAAGGCTTATCTTATCTTATCTTATCTTAACACATGACTGTGTATCCAAACACGAGGGGAACCAGATTATTAAGTTTGCAGATGACACCACAGTGGTGGGACTTATTCAGAGGGATGAGGAATCAATGTACAGGGAAGAAGTGAGAGACCTGGAGGGCTGGTGCAGGGAGAACAATCTGGTGCTCAACGTGGACAAAACAAAGGAGGTGATTATCGACTTCCGGCGGTCACAGCCTGAGCACGTCCCCCTCAGCATCGGTGGCCGTTTAGTGGAGAGAGTAGAGAACATCAAGTTCCTCGGAGTGCAGATCTCGCAGGACCTGACCTGGAGCAAGAATTCCTTGGAGATCAGGAAGCGAGCTCAGCAGAGACTACACTTCTTGAGGAAACTCAAACAGGCCTCTCCCCATCTGCATCCTCAGGACCTTCTACAGAGGTGTGGTGGAGAGTGTTCTGACGTACTGCATTGCTACATGGTACTCCAGCTGCAGTATGTCAGACAAAAAAGCCCTGCAGAGGATAGTCAAGGGGGCGGAGAGGGTAATTGGAGTCTCCCTCCCCTCTGTCCAAGAACTTTTTCAGAACCGTTGTAGGAGCAGGGCACTGAACATTGTCAAGGACCGTTCTCACCCTCTGCATAAACACTTTGAACTTCTTCCATCTGGTAAACGATTCCGGAGCATCAGAGGCAGAACCACCAGACTGATCAACATCTTCCTCCCACAAGCTGTCAGGATGCTGAACAGCTGACCCGGAATCTCACATACACACTACTGCACCTATGGACATTTTGTATATTATAGTTAGTTATTCTTTTTCCCCAAGTATGTCTCAGGGATGTGTGAATGGATGGGGGGGTGGGAGCTATGTGGGAGTGTGTCTTAATCATGCTGCTTCTTATATGGATGCCGAGAGAAACGCAATTTCATCTTGCCTGCACTACAGTTGTATGTACAGCAATATGACAATAAAGTTTGATTTGATTTGATTTGATTTGAACTGTGGGACCTTATATAGACAGGTGTGTGCCTTTCCAAATCATGTCCAATCAACTGAATTTACCACAGATGGGCTCCATTTAAGCTGTAGAAACATCTCAAGGATGATCAGTGGAAACAGGATGCACCTGAGCTCAATTTTGAGCTTCATGGCAAAGGCTGTGAATACTTATGTACATGTGATTTCTTAGTTTTTTATTTTTAATAAAGCTGCAAAAATATAAAAAAAATTCACACTGTCACTATAGGGTATTGTGTGTAAAATTTTGAGGGAAAAAGTGAATTTAATCCATTTTTGAATAAGGCAGTAACATAAAATGTGGAAAAAGTGAAGCGCTGTGAATACTTTCCGGATGTACTGTAGTCATATTGTTTTTGATAGATAGATAGATAGATAGATAGATAGATAGATAGATAGATAGATACATACTTTATTTCGAACAAAAAAGTAAAAAAAAAAAAAAAAACAACAACGAATGACAAGTGTGATAAAGTGACAGTATACAGTGCTCGAAAGGGAGAAGGAAGAAGTGAACACTTAACTCCAATTCCTCTTTTCCATAAATACAACCCATGTGAAATATATACAAATTACCACATTTAAGACCTCAAGTAAACAATTAACTATATTTTGTACATATCAACATTAACACCCATCCATCCCAACATACTATACATACAGTCCATACATCAAAACCAGCCCCAAACAACACAGATATACACAGCACTGTCCCATCCACCATTCCATAGTGTCCCAGAGTGAGCATAGTGAATCGTACATATAAATATTACCCTTCTAACATATATTCTTTCAGCAAATAATGTTTATACCTATTTTTGAATTGATTTCTGTTTGTACATAGTTTCAGTTCCAGCTCCAGACTGTTCCACAAATCCACCCCACAGACAGATATGCACATACTTTTCTTAGTTGTTCGTATCTTAGGTTTTGTTAAAGTTTAAGTCTCCTCTCAAACTATAATCATTGTCTCTTTTTTTGAATATTTGTTGTATATTAGTTGGGAGTTGATTATTAATTGCCCCGTACATGACTTGTGCTGTCTTAAATTTAACTAAATCCATGAACTTTATGACACGTGACTTTAAAAACAACGAATTGGTATGGTCTCTATATCCTACATTATTTATTATCCTTACAGCTTTTTTTTGTAATGTGCATATTGGCTGTACGTTGGTCTTGCAGGTGTTTCCCCAGACTTCTACACAGTAGTTAAGATAAGGTAGAAACAGTGAATTGTACAATAAGAACAATGATTTATAGTCCAAGATGTGTCTTGTCTTCCCCAGTATCCCTATACATTTTGCCAGCTTGGCCCGGATGTGACTGATGTGAGGTTTCCAGCAGATTTTATTGTCTAGCGTCACCCCCAGAAACTTATTTTCCTGTACTGTTTCTATTCTGGTATCATCTATCGTTACCATTATTTTATGATTTATTTTATAATTTCCAAACAACATAATCTTTGTTTTTTTTTCAGATTTAGAGATAATTTATTTTTGTTGAACCACTGCGTTAACCTTTTCATTTCAGTTGTGACCACCTCTAAAATCTGCTGCAAATTCTCACCAGTGTAAACGATATTTGTGTCATCCGCAAACAAAATAAATTTCAGAATTTTTGATGCTTGGCATATGTCATTTATATACAAGATAAAGGGTTTGGGTCCCAAAACTGACCCCTGGGGCACACCACAAGTGATGTCCATGAAGGGTGATTTGTGCTCACCAATTCGTACAAATTGTTGTCTGTTACTTAAATAACTTTCCACCCAACTCAGTCCGGGTTGCTGGCGCTTCTGTGTCTGTTAGCAGAATTACATAAAAACTCCCACATGGATTTGGCTGAAATTTTCACCAGAGGTGGCCCTTGGCCCAAAGATGAACCCATTTGATGTTGGAGGTGATCCATGAGTGCAAACCTCCACCAAGACCCTATCTTGCATTATACAAATGGATGACATTCTGGACAAGGGGACAGAGGGGAGGACCCTTGGCGAAAGTACATGCTTTCTGAGTGTCCTCAAGTTTTTTCTATCTTTATTTTAGGGCTGGAAAATATCAATGATTTTCAGAATCAATTTAATTCCAATTCATAAGGTCCTGATTCAATTTGATTTTTTTATATTGAGTTGCGTTTCGATATTGCCTCTATAATAACTATTCTACTTGTAAATGAAAATGACACCCAATACTGTAAATACTACCAGAAACCTTTAAACTTAATGAATTGAATATATTGAATATATACTGTAAATGTGACAGTTAATTCATGGTAAAAGACCTCTTTGTAAGCCTCCTACAAGTTTCACACATGTGAAATCGTACATTTTTTTTTTAAATTTTTTTTTAAGCAATCGCAGGATTTTGTGAATGGACATTGAATCATTCAATGAAAATTTATATCAATATACAGTATGTAAGCAATGTTACACAAGGGTATCAATGAATATACCACAGCAATGATTCAGTTGTAGGTCTAACGTGAAGTTGAGGGCCAAATACATTGTCACAGTGCTATATTCATGATACAGTATGACCCTGAGTGTAACATTGCTTTAATACAACAGTTCCACAAGCACAATTTATTAAATATTATGATTTGTTTGTTTAACCAATTAGTTTGCTCTGCAGAGAAAATAATCCCTTCTGAATATACCCAGTTAATTGTTGCTAAGCACCTCAATGAGCATAATATAGAAAAAAATAGGACTACAGTGATCCCTCGCTACTTCGCGCTTCACCTTTCGCGCCCTCAGTGCATCGCGGATTTTTCAAAAATATTCATCAAAAATTCAAAATTGAGAAATAATGGACGGGCGCTAGCAGAAGGCAGGGAGACTACATTAGACCATCAGGTATCAACACGGAGAGCCGCACAACTCAAAAAATCCACCTCTCTGTTCGCTGTTCTCGTGTTGGCTCGGCTCGGAAATCTCGCAAGCTGATTGGCCGAGACGTTTCACCCACCTCCTCTCCCTGCCGAGCGCCCATGAAGGGAAGGAAGACCGCATTCATTGCTCTTTATCGCTCGTGTTACGTAGTCTCGCAGCGTGGAACTTTTTGCTGTTCTCTTGTGCCATTTTGTGCGAAATAGTCTTCCCATCGAGCCACTACGCCGCCTCCTGCAGCTTCTCCAGCTCTATCGGAAGCTGCCCTCAATGATCCTGCGCTTCTAGCACCTGACGATGAGGCGTCACCTGAGGAGCAGTAAAGCTCTCATTAACCTGTGAAGTAAATCATCTTCATCTTGAGTTACGTATCTTGTTATAAGAATAAAAGAGTTCTAAAAACATATTTATGTACACTTTATTTACATCTACGTATGTATGTACACGTACACACACACACACACGTATCATATGAGAGCGAGAGAGTGAGAGAATGAACGTACGTATTATTTATGGATGACGTCATTAGGGGTGACGCTACTTCGCGGTTTTTCACTTTTCGCGGTCGGTTCTGGAACCCATTAACCGCGATAAGTGAGGGATCACTGTATTGTCATCTCATACAGATGTAACCAAATTAAATATTGTCCAGTGCATCAGACAGTGTATTATAACACTGTCCATCTTATGGCACATTCAGAACAAATGCAAAGCAAAAAATTTGCATCGATCTACTGGCATGAATAGAGCTTAAAGGGTTGAGAGGCACAAATGAAAATTCATCCTGCAGAACGTGGGGTAACCTTTGTTGCTGCCTTGTACTTGCTGTGAACATCCCATAAATGGTGTCATGTTTGGTTTCTCAACAGTATCCAGCGGTGCACACAGTAGGAAAAACGTCACTGCCTCCTACAGAAACAGCATTATAATGATGGCCGTTTTCAGGGCTAACTAAGGGTGACATGGCATCCAGTTTGATGTGCTGCTGGCCCACATTAACAGATCAGTGGCAGGATTTCACAGATGTATACAAACTACAGACACTCCGTCTCAGCTGTGGAACACCTGTCCATCTGTCTCCAGTTAGCAGTAGTCTCATTTTCAAACTGTTTATCCTCCATTACCGATTCTCACTTATGTTGATGACAGAATCTCCATGCTGATTGGCTACCGTGTCCAAGCATTAAAGAAATTTTTCACCCAAGTTGAACCAAATTCATTTCATGCAGATGCCGATTCGTGCTTTTCCACTGACTTTGTGTCAATGTACACTACCGTTCAAAAGTTTGGGGTCACCCAGACAATTATTTTGTGTTTTCCATGAAAAGTCACACTTATTTACCACCATGAGTTGTAAAATGAATAGAAAATATAGTCAAGACATTGACAAGGTTAGAAATAATGATTTGTATTTGAAATAATATTTTTTCCAGATACTCAACCTGCTCAAAGGAAGGTCAGTTTTATAGTTTCTCTAACCAACTAAACTGTTTTCAGCTGTGCTAACATGACTGCCGGTTCCAAGGTTGTCATAGCCAGGAGCGGCACTGGGGTTAAGCTCCCAGTGCTCATAAAATGCTCCTTACGGCGTGTGTCTCGAAAAGCCTCTGACAACCAAGTCCAACTCCTAGCCTGCCCGTGTGGTTTAGTCTCTAAGCCCGGCGGAACTGCTTTTACTAATAGGAGAAGGGGCGAGGGCGGATCTCTGGCGCCTTAAAACCAGATGCTTTGGGTAGATGGTGGCTTGTCAACCTGGGAAGGTAGCCCATCTAGGGGAAGGTAAACCCTGATTTCAAACCTCCGCTGCCTTGCGGCACACCCGGTCACGGGAAAGGCTTCGGGAGTCAACCCTGAGGAAAAATCCGGAGTCGGAGCCCCTAAGGCAGTTCTCTGTTGTTCTCAACATCGTTCTGGCAGCTCCTGCGACGGCGCTGGTGCCAAACTATAGCAGCCCTGCTGTTCCTTTGGATTCATCAGTGACGTGGAGAGGGGGGACATGCTGCATGGGTAACAGCTTGTCCTCCATATCTTCCTGCCCAGGCTTGAATCCTACCAACGCCCAACGCTGGAAGGTAGAACACTGGTGCGCATCGGCCTGTTCAGCCACAGGCGGTGCTGTTCCAGCAGAGTAGACGTTTAGCATTCTCTTCCATGGTCATCATAGACTGACGGAGGCCGACGACGAACATGACTGCACAAGGGTTTTCTAATCATCCATTAGCCTTCTGACGCAATGAGCAAACACATTGTACCATTTGAACACTGGAATGATAGTTGCTGGAAATGGGCCTCTATACACCTATGTAGATAGTGCACCAAAAACCAGACATTTGCTAGAATAGTCATTTACCACATTAGCAATGTATATTAGATATTAAAGTGCATTTCTGATTAGTTTAAAGTTATCTTCATTGAAAAAACAGTGCTTTTCTTTCAAAAATAAGGAAATTTCTAAGTGACCCCAAACTTTTGAACGGTAGTGTATGTAATTGTGCCAAGCAAAATATCTGCTTTGCATTTGGTCTGAATGCAACACTACAGTCAACATTAGGCATGCTTGAAGTTTAGGTGATGTCTTTGTTGGCTGTCACAGAAATAACTGCAGTAACTTAATTTACTTAGGTTGGTGGTCAACCTTGAAACATTTTATAATTTTCCAAAACAATCAACTAACCAATAAATGATTAGATTACATGGTTACATTCAAAGGAAATGAGCAGTGATATGATTGAAGATTTAATGGCATGTGAAAGAATGTGGCCACGTGGTCACACACATTGACTATCCATTGGTTAAAAAAGGAACAAATAAGACACCATTTTACGTTCACATTTGCTACTGGCAAACCACAAGAGCTCTTTTTCAGATAACGAAAACCTGCATATTGGCTCTTTTACCTTTTTCATCCCGAACAATATCCAATATTGTCTTTGTTTTGCCACTGAAGACAGTCTCAAAATGTCAGTTTAGGATGCATTATGCAAAGTACTCTTGCTGTCCAGTTAACAAAGCCCAAAGTCAAGTGTTCAGACAGGTTAATGGAGCTGACATTTTGAATGCTACAAGTAAAAGTGCACTGGAGCGAGGACTAAGAATGCTAAAGGTGTAAAGGTTAAAGACTTCAAAATATGAGTATTCATTTTGATAATATTAATGGACACCTTCTAGACCTACAAACATTTTAAAGCTCAGAGCCATTTCCTCAGCTGTTGTTTGGATACAACATACAGAAATATCCAGTATTTATAGTTTGAATATAAATAAGAGTAGCTAGGACTATCCATGTCTATATTAGGACTACACAATACATCAATTTTTATTTTTATTTTTTGCGATATCAGTGTGCACAATGTGCATATTACAAAAGACAAACTGAATAGTGATAACAGGATATTTTTCATATGCTTAGGCATTCACATTTCGCGATTTTGGAGAAGCATTTACATGGCCTCCAAGTTATTACATTCCAGAAAAGGAGTTAAAAAAAACCCTTCATAAATCTACATGAAAAAAGCCACAAAGTAATTGGAAATAATGTGCAAATTTTATATGTAAAAAGTTGCACATTTATTTTGGGAAAAACAAACATGTGTGTGTGTGTGTGTGTGTGTGTGTGTGTGTGTGTGTGTGTGTGTGTGTGTGTGTGTGTGTGTGTGTGTGTTGGGGTGGGGCAAAATCTATGTAAAAAAAATCACAAATTTATGATAAAAAATTACATTAGAAAGTCACAAATTTACATAACAAATGTCACAAATTTATTTTAAAAAGTAGTTCATTTTAAGAGGAAAAAGGGTCAAACTTTATGTGAAAAAAGTTTCACATTTATGTGCAACTAAAATCCCAAATTTACGACAAAAAAGTTACAAAATTTAAAAGAAAAAGACATTTATGAGGGAAAAAAAATCAAATTTCATGTAAAAGTTGCTTATTTACTTTTAATTTAGGACAAAAAAGTCACAATTTAACATGAAAAAGTCACACATCAAGAATCAAGAACTTTATTTGCCATTTGGACTCAATGGACTCAATGATAAATCCAAGATGGCGCCGCGGATGGCAGCCACTGGCTTCTGCTCTCTGATGTTTTTGATAATTTTGTGTGTTTTTTTGGACTTCTGCTCTTCTGTCCGAATCACCTATTCAAGGGAGGAACTACTTTCACTCAGACTACCTCCCAATGCAACTTCTCCGCCAGTTACTGCTGCTGATCTGAAGTTTTTTCAGTCCATCTTAGCTGTGGGAGCAGCGGCTATTGGCGCTGGCCGGAAACGAAGGCGGCGTGGTAAACGTGCCGGTGCGTTAGTCAGGCTGAAGAAACGAGGATTTCGCACGCCGCTCCCATCGATCCATCTGGCAAATATCCGCAGTTTGGCGAACAAAATGGATGAACTGCTGCTCCTGACTCACAAAAACCGGGATTTTAGCAGATCTGGCGCCCTTTGTTTCACGGAGTCCTGGCTGAGTGAACACATCCCGGACAGCGCGGTGCGTCTGGACGGATTTCAACTGTTTCGCGCTGATCGCAGCCGAGAATTTTCTGGAAAGACTAAGGGTGGTGGAATCTGCTTCTACATAAACGAAGGTTGGTGTACTGATGTCACAGTGTTGAAGAAGTTTTGTAGCCCTAACCTAGAGTCACTGTTCATAAACTGTAAACCCTTTTATTCACCGCGAGAGTTCTCCTCGTTTATTCTGGTCGGAATTTATATCTCGCCTGCTGCTTGTACAACGGAGGCACTGCAGCTCCTCGCTGACCAGATAGCAGACGTGGAGGAAAAACATCCAGACTCTCTGCTTATCATTCTGGGTGATTTCAATAGAGCTAATCTCACAAATGAGCTTCCTAAATACAGACAGCATATTAAATGTCCCACCAGGGACACAAATACACTTGACCACTGTTACACAGTTTTAAGAAATGCCTATCATGCCGTCCCCCGTGCAGCTCTGGGTTTTTCTGACCACTGCCTGCTCCATCTTATTCCAACATACAGACAGAAACTAAAAACTTCCAAGCCTGTTGTAAGGACTGTGAAGAAATGGACTGAGGAATCAAAGCTGAAGTTACAAGCCTGCTTTGACTGCACAGATTGGAGTGTTTTTGAAGCTGCAGCCATTAACTTAAATGAACTCACTGACACTGTGACATCATACACCTGTTTCTGCGAGGACATGTGTGTGCAGACCAAGACCTTCTGCATATACAACAACAATAAACCCTGGTTCATTCCTAAACTGAAGAAGCTACGTCAGACCAAGGAGGAGGCCTACAGGACTGGTGACTGGACTCTGTACAAGCGGGCCAGAAACATGCTGACGAAGGAGACCAGGCTTGCTAAGAGGAGCTACAGTGTGAAGTTACAAAAAAACTTCTCAGCTAACAACTCTGCTTCTGTCTGGAGAGGCCTACGGAATATCACCAACTACAGGAGACCATCCCCCCACCCTGCGGAAAACCTCCAGCTGGCTAATGACCTAAACAGCTTTTACTGCAGGTTTGAAAAGAACCTACAGTTCTCACCTCCCACCCACACAAAAGGATTATCTGCAGCCCCAGGAACTCCATCCCTCGTCCACTCTGACCTCCCACCAGCACTAATGATCTGTGAAGAGGAGGTGCGCCGGGTCTTTCAGAGACAAAAGATCAAGAAGGCTGCAGGACCTGATGGTGTGTCTCCGTCCTGCCTGAGAGTCTGCTCCAACGAGTTGGCCCCCATCTTCACCCGGATCTTTAAAAGATCACTGGAGCTGCGTGAAGTGCCTTCCTGCTTCAAACGCTCCATCATCATTCCAGTTCCCAAGAAACCCTCTATTACAGGATTAAACGACTACAGACCTGTTGCCCTGACCTCTGTGGTCATGAAATCCTTGGAGAGATTGGTGCTGAACCACCTGAAGGTCATCACAGGCCCCCTGATGGACCCACTGCAGTTTGCCTACCGGTCAAACAGGTCAGTGGATGATGCAGTGAATATGGGACTACATTACATCCTGCAACACCTCGACTCCCCAGGGACGTACGCCAGGATCCTGTTTGTCGACTTCAGCTCAGCGTTCAACACCATCATCCCAGGCATTCTTCATCAGAAACTCCTCCAGCTCAAGGTGCCCCCCTCCACCTGCCAGTGGATCTCCAGCTTTCTGACTGACAGGTGGCAACAGGTGAAGCTAGGGAGATTTACATCCAGCTCCCGAAAAATTAGTACTGGCGCCCCCCAAGGATGTGTCCTTTCCCCACTGCTCTTCTCCCTCTACTCCAACGACTGCACCTCAGAGGACCCTTCGGTGAAGCTCCTGAAGTTTGCGGACGACACCACAGTCATCGGTTTGATCCGGGATGATGATGAGTCTGCATACAGGCGGGAGGTGGAGCAGCTGATCCTCTGGTGCAGCCAGAACCATCTTGAACTTAACCCAGCCAAAACGGTGGAGATGACTGTGGATTTCAGGCGACACCCCCCTTCATTCCCCCCACTCACCATCCTCAACAGCACAGTGTCCACTGTGGACTCCTTCAAGTTTCTGGGTACCACAATCTCCCGGAACCTGAAGTGGTCCTCCCATATTGACACTGTCCGGAAAAAGGCCCAGCAGAGGTTGTTTTTTCTGCGTCAGCTCAAGAAGTTTGATTTGCCTCAGGAGCTGCTGGTTGTCTTCTACACCGCCATCATCCAATCTGTCCTCTGCTTTTCCATCACTGTCTGGTTTGGATCTGCCACTAAACAGGACAAGACCAGACTGCAGCGGATCATTAAGTCTGCGGAGAGGATCATTGGTACCGACCTACCCTCCATTGAGAACTTATATCGGTCCATAACCAGGAAACGGGCGGGAAACATCTGTGCTGACCCATCACACCCCGGCCACAAACTGTTTGAACTTCTATCTTCTGGTCGTCGTTACAGATCACTGAAGGTCAAAACCACCCGTCACAGGAACAGTTTCTTTCCTCAAGCCATCACTCTGATGAACTCCTAACATTCACCTAGTCCTACCTGTTGCTGTACTCATGACTTTTCATCCATTATTACATTGCACATAACTCTCACACTGCTTTTTACTTCATTCACATTATATCACTGAATCTGAGTCCACATTGAAATACTGTGTGATTGTATATTTTTTCATATATTTCTGCAAAGTGTGGTTAGTCCGAGTAAATAACTGCATATATTCCTGTATATATTTGCATCCTTTTATAGAAACGTGGACAGACTGTAATTTACTGTACATACTGTGGTTGTCATTGAATCCTTATTTAAATCCTTCACCTGAACAACGAGAGCAAGTTTTTAGCCAAAGTCAAATTCCTTGTATGTGTTGTGCATACTTGGCCAATAAAGCTGATTCTGATTCTGATTCTGATTCTGAACATATAGTTCAAACACATAGGAATTAACTGTGCAAAGCTCACGGGTCAATAAGAAAAAAAAGAGGAAGTAAAGTGCATCAATAACAAAAAAATACTATTCTAATTAAAGACACACAGTATAAACACACAATAAATACATAACAAAATGCCATAAAAAGACCACTGTAAACTGTAGCGTTTTTCTGTTTAAAGTGTCTGTGACACGAATTAGGAACTATGGATCATATTCAGTATGAATTTATCTTAAATCGTCCATATAGTTGGTTCTTTTGACTTAGAATGCTAAATAAGTGGAAAAATATTTCCAAGTGAATTCAAATTTAGGTCTGTCTTGCACTAATGCGATCTCCTGAGACTCGCCTCGCTTCCGGATATGACGTCATGAGGTGAAGTTCCTCTCGGCTGATCCGTGTGCTGTCAATGTAAACAAACTGTTTAGCTTCTATATATCAGAGAAGAAATGCCGAAACATTGTGTGGCGGCTGGGTGTTCTAATTGCTCCAGTGAACGTATAAGCCTGTTCTCCCTCCCAAAAGATCCAGATCTTCTTAAAAAAATGGGCGAAGCAAGTACAGAGAACAAGGGACAAATGGCAGCCAACACCATCTTCTGTACTCTGTAGTGATCATTTCACTGCAGACAGTTTTGAGGAGGCACCTGCTATACAGGAATGCTTAGGCTTGAAAGTTCATTACAAACGGGTTCTAAAACCGACTGCCATACCTACGGTTTTCAAACGAAAACCCACAGCTCAAGACGATATCAACATATCAAAACAGTGTAGAGAAGCAACAGTGTCAAAACTCGCCTGGAAAAGAGTTTGTGTAATTGATTTTTCTTTCCACATAAGGCAATCATGATTTTATTATATTTTTTCCACCGAAAGTAAAATCCTCCCCTTTGAATTTTGAAGCTGAGTGTTGACTTTACTCCAAATGGAACGACTTTGTGTTAAAAAACGTTATATTACTTTTTTCAGTTTTCATTTTTATAAATGTCATTGCCTACCGAAACTGAACATCTGAGCATTTTTTTTTAAATTTCCCTTAACACCCGATCAGGGAAATTTAGATCTATCTGTACATTACCATTAGTGTTTTGGAGGCGACCGATGTCCATCTCTAACCCTTCACCGTCGCACCCTTTATCCTCTGAAATGTGCAAGTCATCGTTGCTTCCTGAACGATATGGTTCAAATAAATAGGGTTGCAGTCCTTCGTTAGAACCAACTCGCTCTTCTTCATCACTCGATCCTGCTTCTTCCTCAAAAACTATTGACAAATCACTCAAATCTTCGCTGAAATCGCTCACGACTTCCTTCGCTTCAGTGTACTCAGCCATGCTTGTTTACATCTTTGGTTCACCTCATTACGTCACAAAATGGCACCAGCGTTTGACCCAATTTCAACAAACGAACATCGCAATACTCTGCATCACGATGTAGTTTATGGTAGTATATGGAAACAAAATTTTATTGAATTTTTTTGTCTACACAGAATAAAAACACAGTAGCTCTTCTTTCTAACAATGTCTTGGTTGAATTATGTCACAGACTCTTTAAGTTGTGCTTTTGACTATTTAGAGAGTCCTTATCCAGTGTTCGCCATCAGTCTAACTGTGGCAGGGAAAAAACTGCTGTAGAAATGTGTTTTGTGGGTGATAATACTGTCCGCTTTATTTTTTCTCAGGTTGTATGCTGTCTGTTTATGCCTGAGAAGAGCGTGAGCTGGGTGATGTTTGTCTGTAATGATTTTGTGTGCTTTTTTCCAGTATTTTTGTGTGTATATAATGTCCATAGATGGCAGTTCAGTCCTGATGATTCTCTTAGTCACCTTTACCACTTTCTGGAGAGCTTTCCTCTCTGTGTGGGTCTTGTTACCATACCATACAGTGATGCCCATAGGACACATTTTAAAAAGGTCAAATTTATGAGGAAAAAAACTGCAAATAGGTGAAAAGTTGCATATTTACCTGGGGGAAAATCACAAGTTTGTGACAAATAAGTTTTTAAAATTATCAAATTTTATTATTATTTATTATAACGTAGTTATGAGGGAAAAAATTAGCAAATTTTATGTGAAAAATCCCAGATTTTTGAAAAAAATAAAAAGTAGAAACGGTTATAGGGAAAAAGTTGCACATCTATGTGGAACTAAAAATCACAAATTTATGACAAAAAAGTTGAAAATGTTATAAGAAAACATCACAATTTTGTGAAGAAAAAACTGCAAATTTTATCCACCTTATCCCTAGGCCCCATGATGCCTTGCGTGAATTATGGTAGCAGCTTCCGGTACTAGTTTAGAACGTATGGCTGTCACTGAAACGGGACACTTTTCTTTGTTAAAAAACAATGACTTCTGCATCAGAAATGCGGGAACATGGCCTCTTGCACCTCAAAACAGTAACATAATCATACCACTTCCCATGACTATCGAGGGGTGGAAAGATGACCTTAAGAAGTGGCCTCGTAGACAGTAGCTCCGTTAGTTAGTGCCGCTGCTAGCATGCTAACGATGTAAACAAATAACCCATGCTGCCAAAATAAGTCACTTTGAGGACATTTTCAGAACTGATGTAATGTTATTTCCATATTCTGTATTGAAAGACCTTCAAAATGATATTTACAGTGGGGGAAAAAGTATTTAGTCAGCCACCAATTGTGCAAGTTCTCCCACTTAAAAGATGAGAGAGGTCTCCAATTTTCATCATAGGTATACCTCAACTATGAGAGACAAAATGAGAAAAAAAAAATCCAGAAAATCACATTGAAGGATTTTTCATGAATTAATTGGTAAATTCCTCGGTAAAATAAGTATTTGGTCACCTACAAACAAGCAAGATTTCTGGCTCTCACAGACCTGTAACTTCTTCTTTAAGAGGCTCCTCTGTCCTCCACTCGTTACCTGTATTAATGGCATCTGTTTGAACTCATTATCAGTATAAAAGACACCTGTCCACAACCTCAAACAGTCAGACTCCAAACTCCACTATGGCCAAGACCAAAGAGCTGTCAAAGGGCACCAGAAACAAAATTGTAGACCTGCACCAGGCTGGGAAGACTGAATCTGCAATAGGTAAGCAGCTTGGTGTGAAGAAATCAACTGTGGGAGCAATTATTAGAAAATGGAAGACATACAAGACCACTGATAATCTCCCTCGATCTGGGGTTCCACGCAAGATCTCACCCCGTGGGGTCAAAATGATCACGAGAACGGTGAGCAAAAATCCCAGAACCACATGGGGGGACCTAGTGAATGACCTGCAGAGAACTGGGACCAAAGTAACAAAGGCTACCATCAGTAACACACTACGCCGCCAGGGACTCAAATCCTGCAGTGCCAGACGTGTCCCCCTGCTGAAGTCAGTACATGTCCAGGCCCGTCTGAAGTTTGCTAGAGAGCATTTGGATGATCCAGAAGAGGATTGGGAGAATGTCATATGGTCAGATGAAACTAAAATAGAACTTTATTGTAAAAACTCAACTTGTCGTGTTTGGAGGAGAAAGAACACCATACCTACTGTGAAGCATGGGGGTCGAAACATCATGCTTTGGGGCTGTTTTTCTGCAAAGGGACCAGGACGACTGATCCGTGTAAAGGAAAGAATGAATGAGGCCATGTATCGTGAGATTTTGAGTGAAAACCTCCTTCCATCAGCAAGTGCATTGAAGATGAAACGTGGCTGGGTCTTTCAGCATGACAATGATCCCAAACACACCACCCGGGCAATTAAGGAGTGGCTTCGTAAGAAGCATTTCAAGGTCCTGGAGTGGCCTAGTCAGTCTCCAGATCTCAACCCCATAGAAAATCTTTGGAGGGAGTTGAAAGTCCGTGTTGCCCAGCGACAGCCCCAAAACATCACTGCTCTAGAGGAGATCTGCATAGAGGAATGGGCCAAAATACCAGCAACAGTGTGTGAAAACCTTGTGAAGACTTACAGAAAACGTTTGACCTCTGTCATTGCCAACAAACGGAATATAACAACGTATTGAGATGAACTTTTGTTATTGACCAAATACTTATTTTACCGAGGAATTTACCAATTAATTCATTAAAAATCCTTCAATGTGATTTTCTGGATTCTTTTTCTCATTTTGTCTCTCATAGTTGAGGTATACCTATGATGAAAATTGGAGAACTCTCTCATCTTTTAAGTGGGAGAACTTGCACAATTGGTGGCTGACTAAATATTTTTTTTTCCCCACTATAATTTGTAGGTAGTGTGCAAAAACTGACCCAGAAAAAGACGATTTCTTTATAGTTTAGCTAGGTTGAAAACTTGCGTTTGATTGGTTGGGAGTACGTCTTCCACAAAAATATAGGTATTTTTAGAAAGTACAATTTCTTTTTTTTTTTTTTTTTTTGTAACTTAGATTTTTATTCATTTTTCATCATATATAATGCATTCAGATCACATTCTACATTTAAAAAACAAAGGGGTTAGGGTAGGGAAAATTAAAAAAATAAAATAAAATAAAAAAAAATAAAAAAATAAAAAAATAAAAAAAAATAAAAGGGGGGGGGCAAATGTTGGAGCATCAAGTTTTTAGTTTCCATCTCTTAATTCTTCTGGTTTTTTCAGTGTCTTTGGTTATTCTTTCAATTTCTGCCTCGTTGTTGCACTTTGTAGTGTGTCCATTTCCGCCATTTTTTCTCCCATATTCCTTCTTGCATTCTTCGTCGATATGTTAGTTTTTCCATCATACGTATGTCCTCAACAATGTCAGTCCATTGTTCTTGGTCAGGAAGAACTTCTGATCGCCATTTTTTTGTGATAGTTTTTTTACATGCAATCAACAAGATTTTAACTAGATATCTGTCCTCAGCCTGTATAACATTGTCTTTTTTAAGATCACATAAGTACATCAGGTTACAGTTCATTGGTATATTATATCCTAATATCCTCTGTATTGTCACATGCATAGATTTCCAAAATGATGATATTTTGTAGCATTTCCAAAACATATGTGAGTGGTCTGCATTTTGAGCCCCACATCCCCTCCAGCATAAAGATTGGGTATTTGTATATTTTCCTTGAATCTGTGGTGTAATGAAAAAGCGAATCAGGTTTTTCCATCCAAATTCCCTCCATGCCCTTGAATTTGTTGATGTGTGTTGTGTTTTCCATATTTCCTGCCAGCTTTCTTCTGTTATGTTTAAATTGAGCTCTTTCTCCCATTTCTCCTTTATATAGTTACTTGTATGATTGTTTGTCATAAGTTTCTGATATAGTTTTGAAATAATTCTTATTTTATTTCCTGCATATGAGCTTAAAATAAGTTGTATAATCTCGTTCACATCTGTTTGGAGGTTATGCCTAATCTTCTTCATATAGTAATCTCTCATCTGCAGATATCTGAAAAATTCCGATCTTTCTAATTTAAATTTTCTCCTGATATTTACAAAGCTCCCGAGATCTTTTTTTCCGATATTGCCCCATGCTGTGATTCCCTTGTTCACCAGATTTTTGTATCCCCTATCTTGTTTTGCCGGTTCAAACTGACTGTTAAATGCTACCCATTTCAATAGTTTGTCTTCCCTTATATTATATTTTTGTACTATTTTATACCACAGTTCTAAAGTAAATTTAGTGATTGGGTCTATTTGTTTGATTTGCTTATATGCATCTTTATCCCCTATTATGCTTTGTACTGGGAGTCCCTCAATTTCCTTTTCCATTTCTTTCCATTTTGCCTCATATCCCTCGTCGCACCAACATATGATATATCTTATTTGTGCTGAGGAGTAATATTCCTTTAGACTCGGTAGGCCCATGCCTCCTTTCTCTTTTGGTAATTGGAGGGTTTTATATTTCACTCTTGGTTTTTTACCTCCCCAAACAAATCTCGATATCATCCTGTCCCACTTTGAGAATTGGGCATCTGGAATCTCTGTTGGTATAGCCTGGAAGAGGTAAAGTAATCTAGGTTGTATGCTGATTTTGACTGTCTCAATTTTTGAATTCAGATCCATATTTAAGATTGACCATCTATCAATATCTTTTTTTATTTCTTGTTCCAACCTATCATAGTTTGCTTTATATATTTTGCTTAGGTCTTTAGGTATGTTCCCTCCAAGGTATTTTATTTCTTTTTGGTTCCCGTTTAGTTTGAGCTTATCAGTTATCTGGTTTAGAGGGTTATAGTGGAATGTCAGTATTTGTGTTTTTGTTATGTTTATCTTGTATCCTGATAATTTTCCAAAATTTTCTATCAAGTTCATCATTTCCATTATTGATTTATCTGGTTGTTCAAGGTAAACTATAATATCGTCTGCAAATAGCCTAATCTTGTGTTCCGCCCCCTTTATTGTTACACCTTTTAATTTCTTATTTTGTCCTATCGCTTGAGCCAATGGTTCTATGAACAGAGCAAACAAGGTGGGCGATAAGCAGCATCCCTGCCTAGTTGATCTTTGTATATTTACTTTGTCTGTTAAGCTACCGTTTATCTTGATTCTTGCCACAGGTTCTTGATATAGCGTCCTTATGCATTGTACTGATTTTTCGTTAAATCCAAAGCGCTCCAGTACACTATATAGGAATTTCCAGTTAACCCTGTCAAATGCTTTTTCTGCGTCTAAACTCATTATTACTGCGCTTTTCTTTTCTTTATGTATTTGGTTAATTATATGTATTGTTCTCCTGATATTGTCATGTGTTTGGCGTCCCTCTATGAATCCAGTTTGATCATCTTCTATCAATTCCGTCAAGAATGTCTTTATTCGTTTACATATAATTGTTGTGTATATTTTATAATCTACATTTAATAAAGAGATTGGTCTATAGTTTCCGCATTGTTCTTTATCTTTCCCTGGTTTTAAAATAACTGAAATGATTGCTTCGTTCCATGATGGAGGTATTTTGTTGTTGTTCAGCGTCCAATTAAATGACTTTAGGAGTTGTGGCGTGAGTTCTTCTATAAACAGTTTATAAAACTCAGAGGGGTATCCATCACTACCTGGTGATTTACCATTTTTAAGTGACTTAATCACATCTCTGATCTCTTGTGTTGTTATTTCTGCTGTTAGTTTTTCATTTTGTTGATTTCCTATTGATAGCAAGTCCAATGTGTCTAGAAATTTTTTGATATCTTTAGTATTTGTTTCTTCAGGTTGCGAGTATAGTTCTTGGTAGAAATTATGGAAAATTTCTTCGATGTTTTCTGGGTTAACTGTGGTTTTATTTGTGGTGGGGTCTTTAATCTTGTATACATTATTCATTGTTTGTTGTTTTCTTAACCGTTTTGCCAGCAGTTTTGTGGCTTTTGGCCCCGTTTCATAATATTTTTGCTTTAGATATCTATTTTTCCTTTCAATTTCATCCATTTGTGTTTCTTTTATCTTTGTTTTTTCTTCTTTAATTTCTTGATATATTTTTGGGTCATTTGTGCTTTGATGTTTACGTTCTAGTTCCCTCAGTCTCTCACATCTTTGTTCATACGCTTCCAGTTTAGTCTTATTTGCTTTTCCTGTTTCAACAATTAATTTACCCCTTAACACGGCTTTTAGTGTGTCCCATAGTATTGTTGGGTCCACTTCTTCATTGTCATTCTCTTGGATATATTCGTTTATGTTTATTTTTATTCTTTCTTTCATTTTCTCATCATTTAACAGTCCTACGTTAAGTTTCCATGTTGTTTGTCGTTTTCTATTGTTCAAATATATTTCCATGTATATAGGATTATGATCTGATATTTCTGCCCCTCCAATCCAACAATTTCTCACCCTGTGTCTGTCACCTTCATTCATAAGGAAGTAATCTATTCTAGAGTGTACTTTATGGACTGCTGAATAATGTGTATAGTCTTTTTCGAGTGGGTGCAGGTCCCTCCATATGTCTACCATACCCATTTCTGCCAGTGAGGTTCTTATGAACTTTGTTACATGTTTTTTTGTCTTCTTAACACTTGTTGTGTCAACTTCATGATCCATGACAGCATTTAAGTCTCCTCCACAAATTAGGACTCCTTCACTGTGTGTTGCTATGAGATCAAACAGATGTTGAAAAAAACCCTTGTCACTTTCTGGTGGGGCATAGATGTTCACTAATGTAATCTGCATACCATCTATTCTTCCCTTTATTATTACATACCTGCCTTCTTTATCCTGGATTTCCTGTTCACTTTCAAATTGTATTTTGTTTGAGATTAGTATCATAACCCCCCTTTTTGCTCCTCCCTTAAATGAACTGTAGTAGGAGTTCTTATAGCCAAATCTCTTTAGTTTCACATGTTCTGTCTTGCTCAAATGTGTCTCTTGCATAAATATAATTTCAGCTTTTTCCTTCTTGAATTTTCTTATTATTCTTTCCCTTTTAACAGGTGAGTTCAGACCATTCACGTTTAATGTCATTATCTTAAGATTTTTACCCATATTCATGTTTTTCCATTTTTTTAACTTGTGCTCCTAGGCCCCTTTAACAACAAAAATAACACATATTTATATAAAAACACATTAAAAAATCTCGACCTCCGTACTTTGGGCCTTTCTTCTGCCCACTGGTCCCTGTTGGTGGGTGGGGGGTTTGTCTTCACAGAGTGAAGGGCCCTCCCTAGACCTCTAATTACTATCAAAGTAATAGTCATAAGTCTAGAAATGTCCAACAAATATCACTTAAACCTCTCCTAGCCGTCTGTTTCTCTTTTACCTTGTCTTCTTGGCCTTCATTTCTTCTGTGCCTTTCTTAATCTTTGTTATGATCTAGGCTTTCAGTTGAAAGCTTTGTAGCTTGTCCTGGGCCCGCTGCTCTACGTCTCTCCCCCTTCTTCCGCCGTTCACTCGCCTCCACTCCGTCTGTCGTGGTGCGTTCAGGGCCGCCGCTGCTCCAGCCGTCTCCTTCGGCACGCTCACCTCAAGGCCCCGCTCCATCATATCCCGCGCTGCCTCTTCGGCCGTGTTGTAGGTTCTTGTGCCTTCCTCCCAATGAATCCTCATTTTCGTTAGCGGCGTTTGGAATCTAATTTTTTTCTCTTTCAGCGTTTTTTTTAATATTGGCATATTTCTTCCGCTGCTGCACGATTTCTGTCGGGTAGTCATGGTCAAAAAATACCTGTTTGTCGCCGATTCGTATCTTTTTTTTCCCTGCTTGCGTCAGGATTCTTTCCTTTATGTCATATTTCACAAAGTTTACCACAACTGACCTGGGTGGAGAGTTTGTTTTCGGGTTCTGTGCCGGTGCTCTGTGCGCCCGTTGAATCTGCAGATCCGTTTCTCCGGGTATTTCCAGTTCTTTTTTTAAGAACTGATCCATGAATTTTGTCATCGAGTTGCCTTCAATGCCCTCCGGAATTCCAAAGATGCGCATATTGCTTCATCGGGATCTGCTCTCCAAGTCGTTTATTTTCTCCTGCATCCTCTGCGTTTGCATCGTCAGGGTCTGTAGTTGTTCGTTTGCCTCGCTTTTCCAATCTTCTAGTTCCGAAATTCGGGTCTGCGCTTCTGTCATACACGCCCGCTGGGAGCGCAGCTCCTCCATGTTTTCCGTTAATTTACGCTCCATTTCTCTTCGGAGGTCCATGATTTCCTCCTTAATTTCTTTTTTCAGTTCCTCCTTAAGAGCCGCTAAATCCTGTTGTAGCTGTCGCTTGAATTCTCTTAACTCTTCACCCAAACTGGCGATGCCAGCGTTCATGTTGTCGAGTCTGGTGTCTTCCATTTTCTCTGCTGTAGACACCTCGTTTTTTTGGGCTTTGCGTACAGCGGTTTTTCCTGCGTTGTTGGAGAGGAATTCTTCAATTTTACCCTGTTTTTGTCCTTGTGCCCGGTTCCTTCGTGTTTTCATCCCTTAGTTTATTGATTCGTTTATGTCGAGTTGGCCATTTACCGATGATTTTTAATCCGGTTAGGGAGAGCTCTTTGTTTAAGTGTTATGTCTCTCCGCCATCTTCCTGGAAGTCAGAAAGTACAATTTCTAAGCTTTAAAATGATACCAAACACTCATGGGGGGTTCCTGGAACTTTGCCGCTACCAAGCAAAGAAAAAGCCATGATTTATGACTTCTCCTTTCCTGTACTCATAATGACGCAGTGCACATTCTGACTCATTTTGCCAGCATGGGTCACAATATCAATGTCTCCACTGAAATAAAGTTGGCTGCATTTTGTTAAAATATGTTGACCATAATCAGATTTACCTCAGGGCAGATGTTGAATCTAGTCAGAGCCACAAAGAAGCCTCCATTTATCCAGTGTATGGCACAACCACAAACAGCAGCAAGTACCAGAACTACGCCAAAACATTCAAAAATACAAAAACTAGAAGAGCTGAAATTAGCTGCCACTTGAGTGCAAATACGTATGTGGACTATACATTAAAATGAATTTGAAAAACTTTTAAAAAACGTTATTCTAAATGCCCCTGCTACTCCACTCAAACTGATTGATTTAACACTTGGTCAGCCAAAACCGCAAGTTCCGTCCATACTCGTTCCTACAGTGGCACCCCCAGGAATAAGGTGGCTAAAGAAAGCTGCATATTTATGTGGGGAAAAAATCAATTTTATGACAAAAAAAAGTTGCTAAATTTACATAAGAAACTGACTGAAAAAGTCAAAAATGGGAAAACGTCACAAATTTATGAAAAAGTAGCAAATTTCATGTGGAAAAAGTTGCACATTTATATGGAAATAAAATTAAATGTATTAGTCATAAAAAGTTGCAAAATTTACATGAAAAAGGCATAAATTTATGAGGAAAATAAATCTGCAAATTTTATGTGAAAAATCCCAGATTCATGAAAAAAAATCAAAAAGTAGAAACCTTTATGTGGAAAAAGTTGCACATCTATGTGGAACTAAAATAACGAGTTTCTGACAAAAAAGTTGCAAAATTTACAATATCACAATTTTGAGGAAAAAGCTGCAAGTTTTATAAGAAAAGTTGCATAATTGTGTGTGAAAAATATAAATTCAAGTTAAAAATTAGAAAGGTCACAAATTTATGAAAAAGTAACAAATTTTATGTGGGGAAAAAGTTACACATTTATGTGGAAATAAAATCAAATGTATTAGCAATTAAAAAAAAGCTGCAAAATTTACATGAAAGTCACAAATTTATGAGGAAAAAATCAGCAAATTTTATGTGAAAAGTTGCATATTTACTGTATGTGGGGGGGGGGGACTAAAAAATTATATGTACAAAAATGTACAAATGGATACTGATTAATACTCCATTCCAACTGAGTGGAAGCTGTAATTTACAAGTATTTCTTTGACTCTCAACTCCCAAAATTATATAGCAGCTACAAAAAAGAAATTCAGCCTTGAGGCACTGCCTGTTTTTCCATCTCGTGTAGTAGAATTAATAAGAGACTTTCTATGAAATGTTAAATCAAGTCTATTTTCACAGTGATAAATTTGTAAGAACGATCCATCTATAGAAGGATCATTTAGCAGCAGGAGGGAGTAGCCAGGAAAAATCTCTTTCCATCTAACATCGCCCACATAACTTGAAAAAAAGAAGAGCAAAATGAGTGTCAGCACATGACCCGATGTTCACTTCTTGTATTATTCAGTGAAAATATTGCAAGAGTGATTCGGAGAGCAGAAACTCCGGCTGAGCGCTGAGAGAATGAGAGAGACAAAAGACCAATCAGGGGCCATTTCTAAAGGGACGCCTACAGCCTTGGAAAAAAGGCTTTTATCTGCCCAACACTCAATACCTATCACACACTTTCAGTCTCCCAATCATAGGAAACTGAGAGTGACTCCATGTTCAAAACTGCACTGAATAACTGCGAGCGAGGATAAAAGGAACAAGAAAAAAAGTAGTGAGCTAAACACACATCAGAACTATACATGAAGTGAAGGAACTATGGCATGTTATAGGTCATATGGAGGATCAAAAAAGTGAAATTCAGTGATTACAATTGCTCTGAAATGGAGGCAAAAAATTAGAAGTGGATGCTAAAGTGGAGGAAGAATCAGTCACCATCAGGATTTTAGTACATAATGCTTCTAGGTAGCGTGATCTACATATGAACTGCAGAAGGCATCAACAGTGTGGGATGGCAAACAATAGGACTGAAGGAATCTCAAAGAAGTGAGGTATGAGTAAACAAACGGGATAACAGTTTCTTTCAAAGCCCTGGAGGATGTTTACATTATATGTATGTCATCCCTTCTACGCAGACATTCATCAACATTCAGTGGCATGCGCTCAAAGTGGACCTATTATTCACAGTTCCTCACTCTGCTTTCTTAATCCTGGAATTTACTAGAGTGGCTTTGCATGATTTACAAGTCAGAATAAACCTTTGAAAGATTTCAGTTTGAGGTTTGGATTCAGAAGTCAAAATTCCCTGGGTTATTTCTTGGCGACTAAGAATGTAGCCAAAAGAGTTACACTTTGCTATTCAATGTTCGTTAATAGTTTTTAGTGACCACTGCGTCCTCAGGTGCCTTGGCAGGGAAAGAGCACAAAGACGAATGGAAATATTGTGATGTAGTTCCTCGATTGACCACGAGTGTCACTAAAAATTAAAATTTAAGACCTACAACAGTGAAATCCAACAATAGAGGGGATGCATTAGAACAGAACTCTTGGCAGATGCAGGGCAGTTACCATAGTTACCCAGCACTGAGTGGCAAACACATGTGGCAGCTTTAATTTGTATACAGTAAAACATGAAAATCACACAAACTATTTAGTCACAGTCGTACACAGAGTTCCTTATTTAACTTTAGATGTTAATATCACACTGTTTACTTGACTGTAATGATGTGTGGGTAAGAGCACACATAAGTGAAGAACTGGTTCTGAGCCTTTAAATATTTATTGAGCTAGTTTTTGTCAATTAATACAAGATGGAATGATAAGATTAGCTCTCCACAATGCAAACAGGTACTCTGTGTACTGCTGTGACTGAATACTGTGTGTATTTTTTGTGTTTTACTGCATACACCCTAATGGTGCCACACATTTTTGCCACTCAATGTTTTGGAACTGCCATGAGTTCTATTTGGTGACATCACATGCATACGCTCTATTCAAGTTACTGATTATCCTGTACCTAGGAGTCATTTTAAAGGTGTTTAATTAAATATTGAGCAATTCTCTATGAATTCTCAATAAAATTCATTTAATCTCTGGTGCTTTCTTTCTCTCTCTTTTTTAACCTTGGCTTTATACTAAATCCGACAAGATTTTAGACTTTACTGTACTGGTCTCTCATATCTCTGATGAACCTCCCTGGCAATATCAAATATAATTTTTTCATCTAATTTTTTTGTTCACTTAATCAGACATAATCAAAACAGTGCAAACCACAAATCTCAAATTTACATTTCATAAATGAGTCTCATAACATTAAAAAGGCCATTTATGCTCCTGTAGACAAACCTTCAGTCAACAGAAACAGAGGTCTCAGATATAATCGACCATCTACCTACAGTGCATCTTCCCTTCCTAAGAAATTCTGGGAAATTTTGGGGCATCATACAATGCTTTTTTAATTTTTTTCATTTTTTTACACTCTTATTTTACAAATTTAAATAGTACTTAATTTGTTTATTTTTCAAAATTTTGTAGCTTGATATCACCACAGTTAACCACTTGCGCTCCGTTGTTCCGCGGGCGGGCAAGTCTCTGCGTCCTATGACGCACGAGGGCGCGCTCGTGCGCCCTCATGCGCATGACACATGATAAGGATATTGATGGTGATGGTGTAGGTCACAGGTGTCAAACTCATTCCATGGAGGGCCAAGACCCTGCAGGTTTTACCTCCACCCAGTGGCTTCAACAGGTGTTTTCTCTGAATTTCTTCCCACTGATTGCTGATCAGTGAAAACACCTGCTGAAGAGACTGGGTGGAAGTAAAACCTGCAGGGTCTTGGCCCTCCATGGAATGAGTTTGACACCCCTGGTGTAGGTGGTGTGCCCTCCAAGCGCCACTGAAAAAAAAATCTGCAAACACAGCCGCGAACAGATTAGTTCATCTGATTGACCTCTCATTCGACTAATAAGAGCCTTGAATTGGGTTTCTGAAACCTTGAGGAGCCAATGAATGAAAATCTAGGAAGGAGGACTCGCCTACTGTGAACGCAGGAGCCAATTGAAGCACAGAAATTCAGGCTGGGTGAAGCGATATTTACTGCTGCAGAAGGACTGTACGAATCTACTACAGACCCAGGCTCACCCAGCAGCATGGAGAACACCCACAAGTGGGACCTGCACTCATTCCAGCAGAATAGACGGAGGCCGACGACAAAAGTCGTAAATCATTCGCCAAAACGGCAATAATGGAATTATGTTGATCGGGATCCACGAGCGAAGCAGCGTCGCGTTCGTCTGACGCGTGGGAAGAGCTGTTCGCCACGACTCTGCTGCTTTGAAGAGGTAAGGTGTTATAAGCTAAATTATTATTTATCCCTGAAAACTGTAATCCAAAAATGACTTTTGACCGATCGGTAAATTACAACTGTACTGCGCACGAAGTGCGTGCGCCGCGATAAACGGTTCATTTGCCGTGTTCGGACCATGAAGGCCCCCCCCCCCCCCCCCGCTGCAGAAGAGGAGCGGGGGGGGGCACGGTCCGAACGCTCCCCGGTCCGCGGGGGGAAGCATATCAGTCCATTCCATCATGTAGCGATGGCCCTGTTCTGTAGCGAGGGGGGGGGGCGTTCACGGTCCCCCCCCCCCACACACACACACACAGTAGCGAGGGGGGGGGGAGCCGCTGTGAAAACATGCAAGGAAAAAAAAAAAAAAAAGAGTGTATTCCGTCATGTAGCGAGGGCCGAATTTGGTCCTTGGTAGCTGGGGGGGGGGAAACGACCCCCCGCCCACACACACACACACAGACACAGCCCTGAGTGTGACCTTTCATTAGAGCCTAAAATGAAGATTCTACATTGAATTATTCAAAAGTTACAGATGTTTTTCCAAACTGTGCCATTTGGCACAATTTGGCACAGTTCCAAAACGCCTGGGAACAGCCTGAGAACAAAGCTGTGTAAAATATTCATTTTTTGTGGTATTGTTACCAAATTTGGATCTCAGCTGGATAACACTTGGTTCTACATTTCTGTTGCATTTTCCAGCCGGATCGGACAGCTGTGTGTTATTTACAAGTATTTGTATCCAAAAAAACACTGTGTCCAATTTTTTTTTCTTCAAGTTCAGTATGTTTAGATGACTGTAACTCAGTGGCCGGAGCACGTAGAGAGATTGTTTTTTTTGCCAAAAAATTCAAAGTGTTTTCTTTTAAATGAGACCAACCCCATGAAGATGCTGCAAAGGGTTGAATAACAGCTTTCGATTTACTTTGGGCACGTTATTTTTTGGCATTTTTAGGAAAATTGCCCGGAGTGCAAGTGGTTAAGACAGATACTGTTATTATATGTCTGTTAACATCCTTCTATGCACTCATTCCTGACTGACGAAGCCATTTGGATGAAGGGTGGAACATTTTCACAATTGACTGAGCTTTCATACAGTATATTTACCTGCCTGGATGGCTGAGAATCTCCATCAAAGAGGCTCATAATGACGTTGCATAGTGCTTTAAGTTCTCTGTGAATGCCAGATTTGATGGTTATGCTAGTTAACTTTATCTACTTGTTATAGTAAAGTGCACATCATTATGGTGCAGCTTCTTGGTGATCTCAAGCTCAAACCTTTGGTCTCATTACTCAACTACTCATGGTGCTTATTGTTTGAAATCTGATGGTTTTGTTTCGCTTTTCGTCTCATTTTGACCTGGATGGAAGTGATGACGAAACAAATGATCTCACTGGTCCAGTGTATATTTCTAAAGTGAAGGTCCATTGAGATCAAGGTCCCATGGACTTTTATTCTTTCCAACCACACAGATGTTCTGCAGCAGTACGATTTGCTATCAATCAGTTCAAACAAATTTCTATGCCAACTCTGCTTTACAGAGACTATATCTAACTTATTTCATTTATTTATTTTTGGTAAAATCCTCCCATACTTTGGAAAGTTTGGGCCTTCTCTGTAATTTTCTCTCTGTGTCATCATGATGTGCTGCTCTTCTTTGCTGGGACAGTTAAACTGAACATTTCCGTGGCATGCATATAAACTTTAAAATTAAATGATGCATTGACAATAAAAATCTGCATCAACAAATTTTTATGATGTGAAGTTGTCGACAAGGTCGACTAATTGTTGCAGCCCTATTGACACAATTTTATGTTGAATAAGTGGAAAAATAAAAAACTATCGTGACATCGCAAAACTTAAGGAAATGGCAGTATTGTGATAGTATTGCATTGTGACGCAAGTATTGTGACTGTATCCCATTGTAAGGTCTCTGACAATTCCCACCCCTAGTACTTGGTGTGAAACAGCCTTAATACCAAGGGCCCTATAAAGATAACCCCATCCTCCACCGCTGTGGTTTGACTGGGCTCATATGATGATAGGTGTCTGCAAGATACCCTTCATTCTCAATGCATCAGCCTCTAAAGGCATTGCATTAAATTTTGAGTGACGCATCATTGGTATTCTTAATTTGCAAAAGGCTGAGGTATAGACTACTATGTGTCAATGAGATACATAGGAAACTAGGAGGAAAAGGATGCTTAAAGTAAACCTGTATTGGTCATTATAACAACATTAATACAGCTTTAGGTATTACTTATAAACCAAAAATGTGTTTATTCAGTAAAAATAACCCCCTAGAGTCAGTATACTGAATAATTTTATCCCATGAAAACAGCTCAGTCAAAACCAATGGGAAGCAGCCATCGCCAGCCGGACATGACGTACAATCGTTGTTCCCGGCTTTACCGCGGACGAGTAACATGTTTACTGCGGACAAGTAAACGAGTTCAACAGATGCTCAGTGGGTCGAGATCCGAGTTGAAAATGGCACAAAATCTGCACAGACATATACTGCACAAACCGTCCTTGGAAATGGCCTTCATTGACAGCATGATCTGCAGGTACCTCTGGGGACCGGCAGCTGAAGGGGACCTGACGAACAGGAAAATTCCCAGTCAAGTAACTTCAGAACACGTTGAATAAATCTTGATATACTAGAATTTTATTTCTTTAAATTATATGCGGGTAGATTTGCTTGTACATGGTTCTAAAAAATTACATACAATTAACAGTAAAACTCTGTTGACTGCTATACTGCAGCCCAGTCAATCACACAAAGCAACGACTGTGCGTCATTACCAGTTCTGAAACAGCCCATGGAGGAGGCAAGATGTCACTGACCATGACTGATTGAGAGAGCAGTGACTTGAAACTCGTGTGTATTTGAGAAGGAATCATGACCAAAATTACTGGACGGAACCAACAGTATCATATTTGATCCTCTGAAATAGCTATTAATTAAAATTCACTGCAGGTACCCTTTAACAGAGGCTGATTTTATGCTTCAGTTGGGTTTCAGAACTTTCTGGTTGCTTCCAGTGATACAGAAAAAAGTTTGCATGGGAGCAACTATGTTTTTTTTTTCTTTCTTTTTTTAATCTGGGGCAGACTGGTCGACTCGAGGCGTACAGGAGGAGGTCTCATTATCTGAAAACTTGACAGCCGGTTATATCAACATCCAGTATTGTTGTAGCACACTGCATGTACAGTATACCACAATATAAGAAACATTTTAGAAAGTTCAGTAAGTATTCCCCAGATTAAATGCCAGCATAGATCAATGTAGCATCTGTATGCAGGTGTAAAGGGGATTAGTACCTCTGTGATGAAAGCACAGCTCTGTGGGAGGTGGTTGGTTTATGCATCTGTTATGACCTCCAGTGAGGAGAAAGTTGCCTAGAGGGTCAGAGGGATTGGCTGATTCTGAGGCACCGCAGTAAGTCAGTGAGACTTAATCAATTCCAGAGCCTGCCAGTGATGGCGAAGAGACATCAAATCAATTACATTATATTTCAGTGGAAATAAACTAGGACTTTTTGCACTTGTGCTGTTTTGGGGAGGAAACATTTGAATTAATCAAAGAATTTGCCATTCCAGTTAAAAGTTGGCCCTTATAAGCATTTACTATGGTTATTATTGTTGGACAAGGTGGAATGATCAATAGCCAATTTCCCCAAAGTGTGATTACACCTCTGATTTGAGTGTTAAAGGCTATATTCAAAATAAGAGTCATTACGTGTCACCCAGAGAGCAACCAAGCACTTGTTTCAACGGGAAAAAAAATAGACCCAAAAGCCCGAGGCAAAAACAAGGAGGCAGCAAACTTTGTTCATAAAGTTACACTGAGAACAATAACAAAGGATGTCATTGCACATATAATTACTCAGACTGGTAAAGTGTTTTCTAAGGGAAGAATCCATCAACCTTGTTTGAGTGTAAAGCATAATGTTGTGGCACTTCCAGACAAATAAGTGTGTGGGTTCCAGGCACACCACAGCGTGGAAACAAAAGATCTCACGTCTGTAACCTGGAGCAAGAAACGCAATTGTCAAGCTTATACAGGGGACACAGAAGAGAGAAAGGGGAAAAATATGAGGGAATTATCAAAAAGGTGACAGAAGGCAAGTTTTGCACATCAAAGAGAGCCGAAAACACACTTCCCAGCAGACAAAATGAACTGGAAGCAAAGGCATTTCCAGTTCAATTCACCAGCAAATGCATGAAATGCTTTCTCTCAGTCACAGAAACAAAACCCCTTTTTTGTTGTAAATCATTACGGAGCAAGAGCTGCTGTTGGCATGTTAGGATAATACGTCTTAATACAAAACAGGGAAGATGGTGATGGGCTGAGATAAAGCGGCATATTTTTGGAGAAGCTCAAAGAAAAAAAAAACGCATTGAGCGGCTCGGGGCTTTCTAGAGCAACAGTGGGAATTAATCATAAATTAAGGGGATGTGAGCATTGATCGGAGACAAAGTCTGACAGTTATTACCATTACTACAGTCTGCTGGGCTGTTCCAGTCATTATTTCAGCCAAGACCCTGTGACAAGCACCGGCCCACAGCTCCCCGCTACTTATTCTCCCACAATGAGGAGGAGCCCCGGAGGAAGTGAGGAGAACATGCACCGAGATCATTAACTTAAGAGCACTAAACCACTCACATTTTCTTCCATCTGCATGAGCAGTCCAAATGAACCCAGCGGGTTGTTCTGCTTCTATTCCGCTCACCAAGGCCAAATCAGGCTTAAGAAGAACTGTGTTCATTCTCACGTCTGGCTGTTGATGCTAAAGCTTCAAGGAGATGCTCGCTGCTCAGGCCTATTTACTAAAATTGTGCATGTTTTGTAATCACTTCTAAAAAAGACTACCAGTGTAATGTAGGCACACAGAGATGATGGTTTAACTGCATTTGAGGAATGAAAAGAAATGGGTTAAAATATACGTACACATTACGGCTGCACAATTTACCAAAATTTTATAGTTATCACAATATCAACACGTGCAGTATGCATATCGCAAAAGACAGCTTTAACTTTGATGACAGTAGATTTTCCATGCATTTATGCATTCATCCCCCGCTGTTTTGGAGCAGCATTTATACAACCTCTGAGTTTTTACACTCCAGCAAAGCAGGTGAAAAACTCACATTTCTACATGGACAAAGTTTATTGAGGGGAAAATGCAAAAATGTTGCAAACTTCTGTCAAAATGTCACAGATTTGAGGGGACAAATCAAATTTTTATGTGAAAAAATTGCACATTTACATGGAAAAAACTTACAAATTTGGTGGGGCTTCCGGTGACGCGGAACAGCATGGACGCATAAAAACTGAGCTCTGGCTCTAGCTCTATTTTACCCCTAGACTCGAGACTCAAACCTGGGAAAAACGGCAATATTTTGCTGCCATAATGAGCGGGGACAAATTCAAGAAAGGCGGATATGGGCTACGAAACAATCCCGATAACGAAGCAACAAAAGAAATCTCGGCTAATGAAACGGACCTAACATCGGACCAACATGGCGACCGCATGGCTGGTTTGGACCTGATTCGAGTTACCGTGAGCGAGGCCGTGGCAGCCGGAATGGCAACTCTTCGAGCTGAATTAAAAACAGATTTACAAGATTTTCGTTCAGTGATCCGTGAGGATATGAAGAAACAAATGGATGAATTCACAGCGGGAGTACAGCAACAGCTCCAGGAAACTGCTAAACAAGTGCATGACGCGGGAGAACGTATAAAACAGACTGAGGAAAATATGGCGGAACTGGAGAATTGGAACATTGGTGTTAAAAACACACTTATTCAACTGCTACAAAATCAGCGGACACTTGAGGATAAGATATCCGAAATGGAGGGCCGGGCCAGGCGGAATAATATTCGCATATACGGGGTACCCGAGGACTCGGAGCAAGGCACATCTGTGGCTTCCTTTGCCGAAAGTTTCATTAAAAAAGAGCTCGGTGATGCTTTAGGCCAAGACTGTGGCCTCGGCATTGAGCGCGCTCATGGTGCCTTGGGCCCAAAGCCGCCAGCGAGTGCCCCGCCACGCTCAATAATAGTCCGCTTTCTCCGGTTCACAGTTAAAAAGAAATACTCCACGCTGCATGGAAAAAGGTAATACGCATTCACAACAAGCAAGTGTATTTTGACCATGACTACACGGTGGAAGTTCAGAAAAGAAGAAAAGAATATATCCCCGTCAAAAGAGCTTTGAAGGAGAAAGGGATTCGCTTTCAAACTCCACTCAACAAGATGCGTATTTTTACGCCTCAGGAAGTGTCCTCTACAATAGTGCTACAGAAGCCGCGGAAGATTTACAAAGGAGAGGCATCGCTATGGTTCAGATCACCGCTGCCAGAAACAGAGCTGCTCAGATGACGTCAGAGGAGATGCTGAAGCAGCTTTTGCCATGGGAGACGCAGAGGACCCGCCGAGGGGACTTCCACAAACACATCCGGGAGAAGCTGAGTGAGTTTCGGCGGACGTCAGAAGAAACAACGGTGGACTAATGAGTACTCCGCAACAACACACGGCCTTACTATGGTGAGAATAGTTGTTTTGGATTATCCATGACTATGATTTTGTAGCCTTATCCAATCTCATTATTGATGAAAGGGCTGGAGCCTGTAGACTCGAGCTGAGGGTCACCAGACTACTTTATTTCTACTTAACCACTGATTTCTTCTTTTTTCTTTTATATTATTATTGCTGGGGTTTCCCCCCCCCTTTTTCTTTTCTTTTCTTCTTTTTGTTTCCCACGATGCTCATCGTGGAGAGGGGCCCCACCTTGTGGCCAGTCCCCTCTTTTTTCAAGGCCTACATTGTATCCTCCTTGTTGGAAGCCCAGTTCAGTGTTACGTCGTTTTACTGTTCAGCATGTTTACGTTTTACAGTTGTTGTTCTGAGGTCTGGGATGATATTTTGTTCTTACATGTTAAGCTATGTCTCTTAAATATTATAATATACTGTCACTAAATGTTAATGGAGTGAATAACCCTGTAAAAAGAAGTAAACTGGTGGTAAAGATGAAAAAAGAGAAAGTAGATATTGCATATTGGCAAGAAACTCATCTATCCAACACAGAGCATGATAAATTAAAAAAAATGGGTTTCAAAAACACATACTATTCCTCTCATAGAAGTGGTAAAAAAAGAGGAGTAGCTATCTTGATTTCTAATAGAATTAAATTTGAATTCATATCTGAATTGAGTGACAAAGAAGGCAGATATATTTTAGTGAAAGGTAAAATTGACCATAAAGAGGTCACATTATTGAATATATATGCTCCCCCCGGGAGTAATATTGGTTTCTATAAAAAAGTTTTTGATTTGACTACTAAAGAATCTTATGGACCTTTAATTTTTGCTGGAGACCTTAATCTATTGTTAAACCCTCAATTGGATACAACAAATATTAGAAGGAAACGTCTGCCTATAGAGAAACGTGTAAAAAAAATGCTTTCAGATTTAGGACTTATTGACGTATGGCGCTCTGTACATAGATCTACCCCTGGATTTACATTTTACTCTGCACCCCATTCTTTTCACTCAAGGATAGATTATTGCTTCATGTATAATAAAGACTTAAACAGGATAAAACAATGTAGAATTGGTCAAAGAGATATCTCTGATCACTCTGGAATTTACCTAAGTTTACATCTTGATGTCAGACAGAGAAAAACACTATGGAGATTAAATACAGGGATGCTAAATGATCTCTCCTTTCTACAGTCCATGACAACCGATTTAAATTCATACCTACAGGATAATAACAATGGCGAGACAAACCCTAGCATCGTGTGGGATGCAGCTAAAGCGGTTCTGAGGGGGAAAATAATAGCAAGGTCGGCTATGCTTAAAAAACAAAAGACTCAAGAATTGCTACAACTACAAGAGAGACTGAAAGATCTAGAGAAAACACAACTGACAAAAAAAAGTCCCACTATAACACAACAAATAAGACAAGTTAAACAGGACATAGACAGGATACTAGGTGAGGAAGTAGAGAAAAACTTACGGTTTATGAAACAGAGATATTATGAGGCAGGATCTAAAGCATCTAAATTGTTGGCATGGCGACTTAAGAAACAACAAGCAGAAAATTCAATCTACAAAATAAAAGACCCTATAAGTCGCAACATTTTAACTGATTTGGATGGTATTCAAAAATCATTTGAAACATATTACAAAAATCTATATAGCCAATCTGTGCCGATTAATAAAAATGCAGTAGTTGATTTTTTGGACTCTTTGGATCTTCCCTCACTCGGCAAAGATGCAAATAATAAGCTTATGTCACCAATAACACGTGAGGAAATTGACAAGGCCATCTCTAACCTTAAACCTAACAAATCTCCTGGTACTGATGGGTTCCCCCCTGAATGGTACAAGAAAATGAAAGAAAGTCTGATACCTCTACTAGAAACCAGTTTCAACTATATTCTGAAAGGAGGCCCTGTACCTCCATCCTGGAAGGAAGCCTTTATATCTGTTATACCAAAAGAGGGAAAGGATAAAAAAGACTGCAAATCGTATAGACCAATAAGTGTATTGAACACGGATTACAAATTATATACAACTATTTTGGTCAAACGAATGGACACTGTGATGCCCTTACTGATTGATGAAGACCAAACAGGCTTCCTTAAAAATAGACAAACTTCGGATAACATAAGGAGAGCTCTACATATAATTGAACAGATTAATAAAAGAAAGATAAACTCAGTTATCCTTAGTCTTGACGCTGAAAAAGCATTTGACTCAGTTCAATGGGACTTCCTCTATTTAGTAATGAGGAGATTTGGATTCTGTACTGACTTTATAAAATGCATTCAAGCCCTTTACTCTTCCCCTACTGCTAGAATAAAAATAAACGGGAGTCTTTCTAATTCTATACAACTACAACGCGGATGTAGACAGGGTTGCCCCGGTAGCCCCAATTTATTTAATTTATTTATAGAGCCTTTAGCACAAGCAATACGCCAAGAGATCGCACTAAAGGGTGTTCGGATTGGTGAGGAGGAATATAAATTGAGCCTGTATGCGGATGATGTAATGATCACAATCTCAGATCCGGACTCTGGTTTACCAGTGTTGATGGAAATCTTAGAAATGTATGGTTCATTTTCTGGATACGCTCTTAATATCCATAAAACTCAGGTTATGACCTTCAATTTTCACCCTGGACAAGAATTAATATCTAAATATAATTTTAATTGGCATTCTGACCATATAAAATATTTAGGAGTGTACCTACCCAAAGATTTGTCACAATTGTATGATATGAATTACAGCCGACTAAACAAAGAAATAAGTGATGATCTTGATAGCTGGAGTCTGCTCCCCCTTGACTTTGGCAGCAGAATACAGGCAATCAAGATGAACATCCTCCCTAAATTGCTATATCTCTTTTCATCTCTTCCAGTATCAATTCCTGACAAACAATTTAGGAAATGGAATAAATACATTTCAAGGTTTATTTGGCTTAAAAAGAGACCAAGAGTTAAGTATTCTACCTTACAGCTGCCGAAGGATGGGGGGGGGGGGGGGGGGCAGGCTCTGCCTTCTTTATGAGACTACTACATATCTGCCCAACTGAAACCACTGGTTTGTCTGTGTGACCCATCTTATTATGCAAAATGGAAAACAATTGAGATGTCTTTATCTGAGGTCCCAATCCAATCTAAACTAGGCACCCTTGAAAGCGAAACTACCCCAACAACTAGTCAGTGGACTAATCTGACATTTAAAATCTGGAAATCAGAGATAAGAAAACTAAAACTCCAGGAACAGGTTAAAATGCTCAGATGGCCAGCATATGATCCTGACTTTCTGCCCGCCTCACATGATTTTAGATTTAGACAGTGGACATTCAGGGGCCTTACCGCCGCATGTACAATGTACGAGAAATCAAACCTAATGTCATTCGATACTCTACGAAGGAAGTACAATCTGGAGAAGCAAGATTTTTTTAGATACTTGCAGCTTCGCGATTTCATTAATAAAAAGATATAAAGCAGTAATATCAAAGAATCTTCATTATTTCTTGATATCTTTATTAATGCATGTAAGTCAACAAGTCTTAAAAACCTTATTAGTAAATTATACCGCAGTTTAATGACACTTAAAACAGACTCAACAACATATATAAAGCAAAAGTGGGAAAAGGAAATGAACATTGTAATAACTGATGATATGTGGTCAAGGGTTTGGGAGGTGCAATCCTCATCCACCAACTCCGGCACCTGGAGGGACTTTTGCTGGAAGACTCTTATTCGTTTTTTCATAACACCCAATCAGAAATCTAAGTACAGTGGAGTTCCTGCTCACTGCTGGAGAGAATGTGGGGAAACAACAGCAGACCATGGGCACGTATTCTGGTCTTGCCCACACATTCAGCCTTTTTGGACAGACGTAGCAAATGTCATTTCTAAGGCACTGGACTTTAATATCAGCTGCTCTTTTATTTTGTTATTCCTTGGATGTTTCCCTGACAAGCTGAATGCAGATGATATTTACCTCCTGAAAATTTTTTCGGCATCGGCCATAAAGGCTATAACAAAGTGCTGGCTACAAAAACAGCCCCCCACACTGAACCTTTTCACCTCCATAATAGACAATATAAGGTCTATGGAACGCATGACCTATACCCTGCGACTCCAAGAGGAGCTAGAAAAAAGACGTTGGAAAAAATGGCTGGACTTCATAAGACGTGACAGTATTTATTAATGTGCGGATTCGGAATTGTATGTTTTTGCTACATCTGATTTGTATCATATTGATCATCCCATGACCTCTTGTGTTTGTGTTTTTTTAATTGAAAAATGTTCATAAATAAAAAGTTTAAAAAAAAAAACTTACAAATTTATGACAAAAAAATGTAAAATTTACATGAAAAAGTCACAGTTATGTGGAAAAAGCCAACAAATTTTATGTGGAAAAGCTGTATATCTACATAAAAAAAATCCTAAATTTATATATTAAAAAAAGTTGCAAAACTTACATGAAACAAATCACAAGTTTATGAATGAAAAAAGCAGCAAATTTTATGTGGAAAAGTCACAAATTTTTGTGAAAAAGTAGCAAAATTTATGTGAAAAAAATTAGGCATTTATGTGGAAAAGCCACAAATTAACATGAAAAATGTCACAAATTTTGGAGGAAAAAGGTGACAAATTTTATTTAGAAAAGTCAAATTTATGAGACAAAAGTAGCAATTTTTTGTAAAAAGTTGAACATTTATGTTGAAAAAAAATCTATATTATTAGAAAAAATTGCAACATTTTCATGAAAAAGTCACAAGGGATGATGAAGGAAGGAAGGAAAAAGCAGCAGATTATATGTAGAAAAATCCACAGGTTTATGAGACAAAAGTACCAGTTTTTTGTGGAAAAAGTTGCACATTTTATGGAGGAGAAAATCAACAAAAAGTCACAAATCTATGTGGAAAAAAGCAGCAAATTTTATGTAAAAATGTTGCTTTTATATGGAAAATAATCAAATTTTGGGAAAACGTTGCTAAACTTACATGAAAAAGGTCACAAATGTATGCAGAAAAAAGGTGGCAAATTCTATGTCAAAAAATCTACACATTTTGAAGAAAAAAAATCAAATGTATAATAAATAAGTTTAACTGGAAAAAATACAAATTTATGAGTGGATAAAAGCACCAAAAGTCCAAAATTAATAAGAGAAATTGCAAATTTTACATAAAGATGTTGCATATTTATGTTGAAAAGTCAAAAAAAATTATCCTGAAAAAGCAGCAAATTGTAGGAGAAAAAGCTGGATATTTAAATTATTTAAATTCTTAATTTATGACCCAAAAAGTTGCACAATTTGATATGAAAACATTCAAAGTACATGAAAAAGGTTAACAAATTCATGGGGAAAAAGGTAGCTAATTTTATATGTAGAAAATAGTTACAAATTTACATGGGGGAGAAATCACAAATTTATGGCAACTGCAAAATTAGCATGAAAAAGTAAAAAAAAATTATGAGTAAAAATAGCAACAAATTTTACACAAAAACTGCATTTATGTGGAAAAAAACCCACACATTTATGAGAAATATTTGATTCAATAGCACAAGTCATATCGCTATTTCAACAATCTGCAACAGTATTCCACATTGCATGTTTTTCTTATATCGTGCAGCCCTAGCAGACACCCATCATTTATGCTTTCAACAGTGACAGAAAGTACAGAACAGTGTTTTTGTAGCTGTCGTTCCGGAGATGACAGAAAGGTGTCCTCGTCTGGGTCCATAACGTTTTACTGCCTGGTAACAGGATGACTGATGCTGCACCAGGCTGCCCGGGACACAGGAGAGTCACGGTGCCTACAACAGTGCCTCAACAACACACTAAATTCCTGACGCCAAATTGTCTGTACTCAAACTGCAAGGCATGGATTTGGGATTCACTCAGACTTCTGTGTTTTAATTTGCACTCATTCCATTTAGTCTGTGTCCATCATCAGACTGGCTCCTCCATTCAAAAACAATTTCTCAACTCACACTCAGGATCCACATAGTTTCTGGTCATAAAGTGGAGAACGCAAATGCTATGGGCCCCTTCAACCACTAGAGGCCCCAAAGCTCCAAGTTGACCCTCAATATTTTTATAAGGACACATACAATTGGGGGCTAAAAAGTTCACAGGCTGAAAAGTTCATAGTGGTCAAATTTGACCAAATGTGGTTTATTTTTCAACCACAGGGATCCAAGCGCTGCAACACAGATTGAATTATTTTTTTTTATTTTATTTAACCTTTATTTATACAGAGTAGTTCCACTGAGAGGCAACCTCTCTTTTTCAATGACACCCTGTTCACATTCACACAGTTGCACATTCCCACCAGGAAGCTGCCCAGTACAACCACAGACTGACCTGTGGCCAGTGAGCAGCTCCACTGCAGCAGTTGGGGTTAAGGGCCTTGCTCAAGGAAACCACAGTGGGGTTAAATCAAAGAGTCAAAGATTTTATTTGTCAATACTACTATACGTACAGGACATACTGGAGAACTGAAATGGCATTTCTCGCTCTTCAGTGGTATGCACAATACAAAAAAGAAAAAGGAATAAGGCTGGAAAAACAACAGCAGTCTATGTACAGTAATGCTACCCGTAGTGCAAATGGCGACAAAAGATAGACCCAGACCTCCCATAGTGCAAATAAAGATAAACGATGAACGATGAGACCCAGCAATCTTATATATAGAAAAGTATAGCAGTAATACTCGTAGTACCAAATTCAATGCAGTAGTGTACAGTAGGTGCAGACAGTGACAGATTGGACTGCACATGGTCAGTAAAGTGCAGAGACATACAGCAGCAAATGTATTACTGTTGGTGTGCCAGTCTTTCTGTGCCAACAGCTGAGTTGGTTATAGTGCGGGTGAGCGCATTAAGGTCTGGGGATGGGGGTGGGGTGGGGGTGAGTGGACAGAGTTCAGGGTCCTGATGGCCTGATGAACAAAGCTGTTTAGCAGTCTTGTGGAGCGGGCCAGGAAGCACCGGTACCTTTTCCCTGAAGGCAGGGGGCTAAAGAGGGAGTGTGAGGGGTGGGAGGTGTCATCTGCAATGCTCATGGCTTGGCGAGTGAGGTAGATGTCTGGTGGTGGGGGGGGGGCGCCGATGATCTTGCTGGCTGCTTTCACTGTGTGTTGTAGAGTCTTCCAGCAGGAGGCGGTGCAGTTTCCATACCACACCGTGATGCAGCTGGTCAGGATGCTCTCAATGGTGCCCCGGTAGAAAGAGCACATGATGAGGGGTGGGACTCATGCTCCCCTCAGTTTGCGGAGGAAATGGACTTCTTGGCCAGTGATGTGGTGTTGTTGGACCAGGAGAGGTCCTCAGAGATGTGCACTCCCAAGAACTTGGTGCTGCTCACCCTCTCCACAGCTGCTCCATTGACGATCAGAGGGGGGTGCTGTGTGTGTCCCCTCCTGAAGTCGACCACAATCTCCTTGGTTTTTCCCACGTTCAGGAAGAGGTTAATGTCTTTACACCATTGGACCAGTCGGCTCACCTCATTTCTGTAATTGACCTCCTCATTGTTGGTGATTAGGCCCACCACCGTCGTATCATCCGCAAACTTGATGATGTGGTTGGTGTTGTAGACTGGTACACAGTCATGGGTCAGCAGGGTGAAGAGCAACGGGTTGAGCACGCACCCTTATGGGGCCCTTGTGCTCAGTGTGATGGTCTTCGATGTGTTGCTGCCAACCCGCACATTCTGTGGCCTTCCTGTGAGAAAGTCCAGCACCCAGTTACAGAGAGAGGTTTGAGTCCCAAGTTTTTGTATTAGGTACTGGGGGATGATCATGTTGAATGTTGAACTGAAGTCCAAGAACAGCATTCGCACATAGGAGTTCTTTGAGTCCAGGTGGGTGAGGGTTGGGTGGAGAGCAGCAGCAATGACATCCTCTGTGGATCCATTTGACATGTATGCAAATTGAGATGGGTCATGGGAGGGAGGGAGGATGGACTTGATGTTCTGTATGAGCAGTCGCTCAAAGCATTTCATTATGATAGGGGACAATGCTACAGGCCAGTGATCATTGTAGCTGGATGGGACGGGCTTCTTTGGGACTGGTGTTATGGTAGCAGTTTTGAAACATGTGGGGACAACAGCTTGACTCAGGGAGATGTTGAAGATGTTGGCCAGGACATTCTTGAGCTCCTCTGCACAGTCCTTCAGAACACGACACGGTATGTTGTCTGGTCCAGCTGCCTTGCGTGGGTTGATCCTGCAGAGGGTCCTCTTCACGCTAGCTGGATTCAGACTTATGGCCTGCTCATCTGGAGGAGGAGTGGGCTTATGTGTTGATGTGCTGTTTTGTGCTTCAAAGTGGCCGAAGAAGTCATTTAGGTTGTTAAACAGTGTGATGTCACTTGCACCGATCTGAGGTGGAGGTTTGTAGTTGGTGAGGGTCTGTATGCCATGCCAGAGGGAACGTGCATCTTTGGTGTTGCTGAAGTGGCCAGATATTTTCTTGCTGTACTGTCATTTTGCCTCCTTGATGCCATGGAACAGGTTGGCTCTACCTGTTGTTATTCCTGCAGTATTGCCGGCCCTGAAGGCTGCATCCCGAGCCCTCAGGAGTGTGTGAACCTCTGCTGTCATCCATGGCTTTTGGTTGCATGAACAGTGATGGTTTTGCAGTGAGTGACATCATCAATGCATTTCGCTATGTACAGCGGGGTAAAAAAGTATTTAGTCAGCCACCAATTGTGCAAGTTCTCCCACTTTAAAGATGAGAGAGGTCTCCAATTTTCATCATAGGTATACCTCAACTATGAGAGACAAAATAAGAAAAAAAAAATCCAGAAAATCCCATTGAAGGATTTTTAATGAATTAATTGGTAAATTCCTCGGTAAAATAAGTATTTGGTCAATAACAAAAAAGTTCATCTCAATACTTTGTTATATACCCTTTGTTGGCAATGACAGAGGTCAAACGTTTTCTGTAAGTTTTCACAAGGTTTTCACACACTGTTGCTGGTATTTTGGCCCATTCCTCCATGCAGATCTCCTCTAGAGCAGTGATGTTTTGGGCCTGTGGCTGGGCAACATGGACTTTCAACTCCCTCCAAAGATTTTCTATGGGGTTGAGATCTGGAGACTGGCTAGGCCACTCCAGGACCTTGAAATGCTTCTTACGAAGCCACTCCTTCATTGCCCGGGCGGTGTGTTTGGGATCATTGTCATGCTGAAAGACCCAGCCACGTTTCATCTTCAATGCCCTTGCTGATGGAAGGAGGTTTTCACTCAAAATCTCACGATACATGGCCTCATTCATTCTTTCCTTTACACAGATCAGTCGTCCTGGTCTCTTTGCAGAAAAACAGCCCCAAAGCAAGATGTTTCCACCCCCATGCTTCACAGTAGGTATGGTGTTCTTTCTCCTCCAAACACGACAAGTTGAGTTTTTAAAATAAAGTTCTATTTTGGTTTCATCTGACCATATGACATTCTCCCAATCCTCTTCTGGATCATCCAAATGCTCTCTAGCAAACTTCAGACGGGCCTGGACATGTACTGGCTTAAGCAGGGGGACACGTCTGGCACTGCAGGATCTGAGTCCCTGGCGGCGTAGTGTGTTTCTGATGTAGCCTTTGTTACTTTGGTCCCAGCTCTCTGCAGGTCATTCACTAGGTCCCCCCATGTGGTTCTGGGATTTTTGCTCACCGTTCTCGTGATCATTTTGACCCCACGGGGTGAGATCTTGCGTGGAGCCCCAGATCGAGGGAGATTATCAGTGGTCTTGTATGTCTTCCATTTTCTAATAATTGCTCCCACAGTTGATTTCTTCACACCAAGCTGCTTACCTATTGCAGATTCAGTCTTCCCAGCCTGGTGCAGGTCTACAAATTTGTTTCTGGTGTCCTTTGACAGCTCTTTGGTCTTGGCCATAGTGGAGTTTGGAGTCTGACTGTTTGAGGTTGTGGACAGGTGTCTTTTATACTGATAACGAGTTCAAACAGGTGCCATTAATACAGGTAACGAGTGGAGGACAGAGGAGCCTCTTAAAGAAGAAGTTACAGGTCTGTGAGAGCCAGAAATCTTGCTTGTTTGTAGGTGACCAAATACTTATTTTACTGAGGAATTTACCAATTAATTCATTAAAAATCCTTCAATGTGATTTTCTGGATTTTTTTTCTCATTTTGTCTCTCATAGTTGAAGTATACCTATGATGAAAATTGGAGACCTCTCTCATCTTTTAAGTGGGAGAACTTGCACAATTGGTGGCTGACTAAATACTTTTTTGCCCCACTGTATGCTACAACAACCTCAGTGTACTCCTCTAGGTTTGTGTGTCCATTGTAAGTGGCAGCATGCTTGAAAGTGTCACAGTCTGTAGTGCTGAAGCAGTCTTTCAGAGCATCAGAGGCCCCCTTTGGCCACACACATACCTGCTTTTTTGTTGGTCTGATTGTTTTCATTTTGGGTTTGTATGCCAGCCTTAACAAGATGGTGACGTGATCAGAGAGACCCAGCTGGAGAAGGGGGGAGGCTCTGTATGCTTTCTTGTGAGTGAGGGTGGGGCAAACACTGCTATGTTATCTGTCTCACCCAGATCTAATCCTGCTGCTCTGCTCATCAATCCACATCCCTAACCATTAGGCCACCACTGTCCAGTGTAGAAGAAGAATGGAAGAAGTGTGTGGACCGAAAATCTTTGTGTTGCGCCTCCTCCAAGAAAAGTGCAGGGAACAACACTGCAACCTCTATGTTGGATTCATGGACCTTGCCAAAGCCTTTGACACGGTGAATCGGGAGCTTCTCTGGACCATCTTGTCCAAATGTGACTGTCCCCCCGGTTTCATCAGTATCCTCTGTAAGTTCCACGATGGTATGTTTGCCCATGTCATCATAGGTGGACTCCAGTCTGACCCCTTTGAGGTCAAGGTTGGTGTAAAACAGGGGTGTGTTCTTGCTACTGTACTCTTTAACATCTGCTTGGTGGCAGTTACCTTGCTCTCAAGGCAACAGCTGAAGATTGATGACGGGATCCCCTTCCGTTATTGCCTTGATGGGAACATCTTCAATCTCCAGAGGCTTAAGGTGCACACCAAGACCAGGTCTGCGACAGTTTTCAAACTACAGTATGCCGATAATGCCGCATTCATTAGTCACAGTGCTCCTGGTCTCCAACGCGCGCTCTCTACTTTGGCTTCTATGTATACCAGTACTGGTCTGGTCGTGAATGCTCAGAAAACTGAGGTCCTTCAACAGTGTGCTCTCAATGCCATCCACTACCCTCAAGCTACCTTCAAGGTTGGCGACGGTATCCTGTGCCAGGTTGACAACTTCACCTACCTGAATACTATCAGCTCGTCGTCTTGCTCCATCAATGATGAAGTCCAGAACCGCATCAGGCAAGCGGCTACTGCCTTTCGCAGACTCTCTCCAAGAGTTTTCCTAAATCACGACATCACTATCTCTACTAAGGTCATGGTCTACCAGGCCGTAGTCATCTCTTCCCTTCTGTATGCCTGCAAGACCTGGACCCTCTATAGGATGCATATCTGGCGCCTAAAAGCGTTCCACATGCGATGACTACAGAAAATTCTTGGTCTCACATGGGCTGACAGAGTCCCCCACATCACCATTCTTCAGACAGCCGGTTGTGTGAGCAATAAGGAACAGATCATCAAGAGGCAGCTGTGTTGGGTGGGACATGTCCGTAGGATGCCAGAAGATCGGTTAGCCCTCAGGATCCTCTATGGAGAGCTTTCCAGCAGACGACGTACAGTTGGTGGTCAGTGAAAGAAATGTAACATCTTGCCTCCCAGCCTGGAACAGTTAGCCACCGATCATTCCACCTGGCACTCTACCAGCAATCGAGTCGTTCAGTTCTTTGAAAACTGCCGCACGCATGCCAGGGAGGATCACCAACACCACGTGCGACAACTCCACCCTCCACCCAAAGCTAATATTCCTTGTCCAACCTGTGGGCGCAGGTATGCCTCTGCATTTGGCCTGCGCAGTCATCAACGCAGCCACCAGCGACACCCCCAATGCAGCATCTGATGCAGGGCAGCAAAGAAGACGTCGTCATTGTATAATCGATGGACAGCCAAAGAAAAAAAAAGATAAATTTTTATTCTACATGTATGTAATGAGATTTTTTCTATTTTAAAAGGTTTGAATTCTTACTCAAATTACCATCTTTAAAAAACCCAAAACATTAATATAAGACCTAGAATGAGATATATGGTCAAGTGTACTGTACGTAGATGATCTGGCTGCTGTATACTGGGCCATCCAAAACATCACAAAATAAGCCAGAATAATGTCTGGAAGAGCAAAAAATGAATGAGTGTGGATTAATGAACCTGCTAGGAATATATATGTCTAGTCGGGTAAGTAGAATATCTAGAAAGCAGCGATAAAAACCACAGACTAAGCAAGGCTAACGAAATAGCTGCTATAGGTAGCCTTTGCGAAAATAATAACAAAATAAGCCAGAAAAATGCCTAAAAGTGAGATGTGTAGAGTGGAATTCTATAAAGTGGGCATAAAAACTGGTGTCACTCAACTAAGCTAACTAGGCTAACTCCACCGCCAGTGAGTGACTTTGGACAGTTACAGGAACGTGTCTACTCTATCGTCATTAAAATGGGTGGAAATGAGCTCCAGTTCTCATGTCTTCACTGGAGCCAAACCAGAAGGGCTTCAAAAATGTGTAAAACTTGTTTTCTCCCAAATGAACATAAACATAAGACTTTATACTATCATATACAGTACAAGGCCACTTACATACGATACACCCTGGCCTGTGTGTAATTCCCCAAGTGAGTCCCATCACTCAACAGAGGCAGTGATATGGCAGTGATTTAATCTTGTGACACACAGGGAACCATAACACCACCGTGAACATCTATATCGTGACTTTACTGTAAATCTTGTTTTTCATTTAAAAAAAACACAGAAGCATATTAACCTTTACACGTAGATTGTATTATGTAGCAAATAGAAATATAATCAGCAGCTTCCTCATATCAAATAATCAAGCACATTTAACTGGGAAGATGATTATCAGTGCCTCATCAAAGCAGATCATAAATAACCTCTTCACATAATTATCAGAATCACCTCAAGACACCAATGACAAAAAAGATGACTTACTGAAAATTAATGGCATTTGGTAAACATGCAAGTTGTGCAACAGGCAAACATTCCTTATCACTACATTATCATAGTAATCATGCAACGGTATTTTTATCTTTCATATAGTGAAATTTGTTGGTTCTGACTGTTATATTGTAAAAAAAGGTAGAGTCTTCTACACCTGCTTGAGCTTCAAATCAATTCAAAAGGCCACCAACTGCTTTACTATTTTAAATGAAATGCATTTAAAACTAGGCTTAGTTGCCTGTTGATGCATTTTGATGGGGGCTTCTGTATCAACGCCGAATGTTAATAATGGAGAACCCTGGCATAACAGTGTTGCCAACTCTCACTCTTTTGGAGTGTCTCCCTATATTGCCTCCTCTCTCACACCACAAAACTTATTTCTCACTTCAAAATGAGAAAATGACTGCAAAAACTGTATTGATTTTCTTTAGACTTTTCCCCCAATAACCCAGGATTTACACTGACTCAGGATGGAGTACGTTACAGCTGCGATCCAGCCTCCGCAGCAAATAGCTCCCATTCTTGTCAATTTTCTAATCCCCACCTGGTCCGGACCACTGTGGAACGAATCCAGCTCGTCAGATACGGTTCGCTAATGAAACGCAACAAGTCTATTTTTGACGGATACCGGATACAAGCCACAAGGAAATCCCACGGTGTCTCGTGGTATTTAATAGCCGTTTGATCATTAAAAACAATTTAAGGATCGTCCATTATTTCTGAGGTCTACTTCTCCGCCACTGTGTCAGAGAAGGTAAAAACTTGACATAACATACAAACGCTTCATAGAATTAAACTTAATGGGCTGCTTACAATTTATTTAGGCTGCATTCAGACCAGGATAGTCCTGGGGTCTCGGCTTGACTGGGCAGGGATTGCATTCACACTGCAGCGGACCAAACTGCCTGGACGTCAAACAGTGACAACAACTGCTCGTTTGGGACACTGTAGCCGAAACCCCCACTGACCAGGAAGAAAAAATCTCGGCGAGAAGAAAAATCAGGCTCATCAATTGGCCAGGACCAAAAACGGACATCCGTTCCCTTCAGCTGGGTTTTTTGTCCGCCATAAATGAGACATTTAACTTTTCTCCTCGGCTTTCACCAGTAAAAGGATTTCTCGGACTTACGCGGGTGTCTTTTTTATTTTCTACCCAAAATGTACTACGGTAAACACCACTTCCTCTTCTCAGACTATGTGTTGCTATGGTTGCACAAACACCGAGGGGCACTTCCGCCCTTTGGTCAGCTAGATGCTCCATTTGGATTCACACTGCAAGCGAAGCGCACCAGACTTTGTTTGCAAGAGAATTGAGACCCCCCGTTTTCAGGGGGACCAGACTTCACTTGATTGGTGCGCACCAGAGTTCCAACGTGCTTTCAGATTGCACCAAAACAAAACAAACTATCCACAGAAGCCACTGTTTGGTCCTTTAGTCCGGACAAAACAGTGGCCATCTGAATGTGCCCTTAGAGCCCAAAAATCTAGATGGGGAGACACCACTACATCACACTTCCTTGTTGTTATCACGTGATCGCAATCGGTTCATCTCGGTCACTCTCGGGTCTTTCTCAAGATCTCGTTATTTTGTATAATTCTCGCGTGATCTTGTATTTCAAGCTCTGTTCTCATCCGTACCCTAGCAAAGCACAAACAGATTTGGTAGGGACAGACGCAAGGCTCAATCCGTACTGCATCTGCAATGTAGTGCCTCCGGAATCAGTGTAAATCCTGGGTAAGAGCTGTCAATGCAGCATAAAGCAGGCTGAACATGTTCTAGACTTTATTCAAAGGTAAAGAAGTGTACACATTGAAAAAAAATAACAGTTTATGCCACCCCTACCCCTATTTCCCCTGTGCACAATTCTTGATAAATCTCATTCCAAGCTTTACTGAAAAGATGGCAACTCTGAGCATAACATTGTGTTGATTTCCTGGCTCCGCTGTGGAACTGTGAACAGTAAAAGCCTGTCCAAAGTGCTATCTGATTGGTGAGTTACAGCTTATCAGTGCAACCAAAACACGGAAGCTGTAATGACGAGTGCCAAGAACAAAGGTATCAATGTATAAATGTGCTACATTTTATCAGCCATCTAAACTGTAAGTGTTACGATCACAATAGACTGAAAGTACAGGTACATCTCAAAAAATTAGAATATCATGAAAAAGTTCAATATTTTTGGTCACTCGTTTCAGAAAGTGAAACCCATATATTATAGAGATTCATTACACAAAGAGTGATATATTTCAAGTGTTAATTTATTTTAATTTTGATGATTACGGCTTACAGTCCATGAAAACCCCAAATTCAGTTTCTCAAAAAATTAGAATATTAAATAAAATTTAAAAAATTGTTTTTAATAGAAATGTCGGCCGACTGAAAAGTATGTCCATGTGCACACTCAATACTTGGTCAGGGCTCCTTTTGGATTAATTACTGTATCAATGTGGTGTGGCGTGGAGGTGATCAGCCTGTGGCACTGCTGAGGTGTTATGAAGGTCCAGGTTGCTTTGATAGTGACCTTCAGCTCGTCTGCATTGTTGGGTCTGGTGTCTCCCAGCTTCCTCTTGACAATACTCCATAGATTCTCTATGGGGTTTAGGTCAGGAGAGTTTGCTGGCCAATCAAACACAATGATGCCATGGTCATTAAACCAGGTTTTGATACTTTTGGCAGTGTTTGGGGGGGGGGGGGGGTGCCAAGTCCTGCTGGAAAATGAAATCACCTTCTCCATAAAGCTTGTCAGCACAGGGAAGCATGAAGTGCTCTAAAAATTTCCTGGTAGACGACTGTGCTGACTTTGGTCTTCATAAAACACAGTGGACAAACACCAGCAGATGACCTCTGTCCAGATAAAAGTAAATTTTGCTTTCATTTGGAAATCAAAGTCCCAGAGTCTGGAGAAAGAGTGGAGAGGCACAAAATCTCAGTTGCTTGAGGTTTAGTGTGAAGTTTCCACAGTCAGTGATGATTTGAGAAACCATGTCATCTGCTGGTGTTTGTCCACTGTGTTTTATCAAGACCAAAGTCAGCACAGTCGTTTACCAGGAAATTTCAGAGCACTTCATGCTTCCCTGTGCTGATAAGCTTTATGGAGAAGCTGATTTCATTTTCCAGCAGGACTTGGCACCCCCCACACACTGCCAAAAGTATCAAAACCTGGTTTAATGACCATGGCATCACTGTGTTTGATTGGCCAGCAAACTCTCATGACCTAAAACCCATAGAGAATCTATGGAGTATTGTCAAGAGGAAGATGAGAGACATCAGACCCAACAATGCAGACGAGCTGAAGGTCACTATCAAAGCAACCTGGACCTTCATAACACCTCAGCAGTGCCATAGGTTGATCACCTCCATGCCACGCCACATTGATACAGTAATTAATCCAAAAGGAGCCCTGACCAAGTATTGAGTGTGTACATGGACATACTTTTTAGTCGGCCAACATTTCCATTAAAAAACTATTTTTTAAAATTAATTTTATGTAATATTCTAATTTTTTGAGAAACTGAATTTGAGGTTTTCATGAGCTGTAAGCCATAATCATCAAAATTAAAATAAATAAACACTTGAAATATATCACTCTCTGTTTAATGACTCTATATAATAGATGGGTTTCACTTTCTGAAATGAGTGGCCAAAAATATTGAACTTTTTCATGATATTCTAATTTTTTGAGATGTACCTGTATGACCTGTTTAGGTGACAACAGACATCCCAAGTTTCACAGTTAAAACTGACAATGTCCTAATAAAGAAATTCAACCCAGCTAATCACAGCTAACGGCTAGCAATATTCCCAGCAAGTACGCTAACAGATTTACTGATGAGCAACTACTGTACAAGTGGGATCAGCGTCTAAAGTCACAACTTTTAACGATCAGCTTTGACTACCAGGCATGCCTCTCTAATAGAAGGATCTATTATATAAAACAGAGTTGTTAAACGGGTGGATTGCCATCTCTGGATTGGGGACAAGCTCCTGCCCCAAGTGGAGGAGTTTAAAGCTGCATTCACACCAGGATAGTCCAGGGGTCTTGGATCGATTGGGAGGGGAATGCCGAGAATTTTCGCACCTTTGTTTGGTTTGGTTCGCATTCACACTGTAGCGGACCAACCTGCCTGGATAACGTCACGCAGTTGCAACAACTGCTTGAGTGGGGCACTGTAGACGAACCCACCACTGACCAGGAAGAAAAAATCTTGGCGAAGAAGAAAAATCCGGCTTATCAATTGCCTGGGACAAAAAACGAAAATCGTGCCCTTCAGCCATGTTCTCTGTCCGCCACAAACGAGACATTTTTTTTTTAACTTTTCTCCTGAGCTTTCTCCGGTAAAAGGATTTTTCGGATTCGCGTGGTTACCTTTGTTGTTATTTTCTACTCAAAATGCACTACGGTAAACGCCATTTCCTCTTCTCAGACTACGTGTTGTTATGGTTACACAAATGCGAGGGGCATTTCCATGCTTTGGTCTGCTGGATAGTCCATTTGCATTCACACTGCAAGCAAAGCACACCAGGGTTCCCTTGCAAGTGAACCGAGGCCCGCCATTTTCAGGCAGACCAAAGTTCAGTTGTTTGGTGTGCACCAGAGTTCGAATGTACATTCAGACTGTACTAAATGAACCAAACTATCCGCGGAAGTGGACCAGAGTTCCTTTGGTTTGGACCAAACAGTGGCCGTGTGAATGCACCCTAAGTATCTCAGGGTCTCATTCACGAGTGAGGAGAGAATGGAGCAAGAGATTGACAGACGGATCGGAACAGCACCTGCAGTGATGCGGACATTGTACCGGTCTGTTGTGGTGAAGAGGGAGCTGAGCTTTAAAGCAAAACTGTCGATTTACAGGTCAATCTACTGTACGTTCCTACCCTTATCTATGGTCACGAGCTTTGGGTAATGACCGAAAGAATGAGATTGCGGATGCAAGCGGCTGAAATTAGCTTTCTCTGTAGGATTGCTGGACTCACCCACAGAGATGAGGTGAGGAGCTCAGTCATCCGGGAAAGACTCAGAGTAGAACCGCTGCTCCTCCACATCGAAAGGAGCCAGCTGAGGAGGTTTGAGCATCTGATCAGGATGCCTCCTGAACGCCTCACACTTGAGGTGTTTCGGGCACGTCCCACTGGGAGGAGACCCCGGGGAAGACCCAGGACACACTGGAGAGACTATTGCTGCATTCACATTAGGATAGTTTGGGGGTCTCAGTTCGACTGGGTGGGAAATGCCGAGAATTTTTGCACCTTCGTTTGGTTTGCATTCACACTGCAGCGGACCAAACTGCTTTACAACAAGTGCTTATTTGGGGCACCGTAGCTGAAACCACCACTGACTAGGAAGAAAAAATCTTGGGGAAGAAAAAAAATCCAGCTCATCGATTGGCCAGGACCAAAAACAGAAATCTGTTTCCTTCAGCCAGGTTGTTTGTCTGCCACAAACGAGACATTTTTTTAACTTTTCTCTTCGGCTTTCTCCAGTAAAAGGATTTCTTGGATCTGCACAGTTGTCTTGATTGTTATTTTCTACCCAAAATACACTACGGTAAACACCACTTCCTCTTCTCAGACTACATGTTGCTATGGTTACACAAATGCCGAGGGGCACTTCCCGTATTTTGGTCTGCTGGATAGTCCGTCTGCATTCGCACTGCAAGCAAAGCGCACTAGACTTCGTTTGCAAGTGAACTGAGACCCCCATTTTCAGGCGGACCAGACTTCGCTTGTTTGGCGCGCACCAGAGTTCGAATGTGCGTTCAGGCTGCACCAAATGAACCAAACTATCCCCGGATGCGAAGCAGAGTTTCTTTGGTCTGGACCAAACAGTAGCCATGTGAATGCACCCAGCTGGTCTGGTTCCGTCTTGGTATCCTCTCTGAAGAGCTGGAGCAGGTGGCCAGGGAGAGGGAAGTCTGGGCCTCTCTGCTTGAGCTACTGCCTGTGTGAACCAGACCTCCAGAAAAGTGGTAGAAAATGGAAGGCTGGATGGATGGAGTTGTTCAATTAAAGTTGAAAGCAGCCACACAAGCAGCTAAAATGCTAATGACTAAAAAAACAGCACAAATTATTGTAACAATGACCGCACCATGTCACAAGGAAGTCACACAACAACTTAATGGGTTATTTATCTAAGCCGGGATAATGCACACCTCAATACATAACCATATCATAAAGAACATTAAGCACCAAACAAAAAATATATAAATGGAACTATTATTATAACATATGGAATATATTCGTTATTATGTATAAATGTATTCATGCAATAGACAGATAGATGTACAGTCATGTGAAAAAATTAGGATACCCTGTATAAGCCTGTATGTTTTTTTTAACATATTTGGACATATGGATATTTAATATCAGTGTTTAAAATACTGGGAGATTCATGTAATACAACTAAACAATTAAAAATGAATTAAAGATTATTTTCAAATTTTCTGTAAAATATAATTCTAAACAAATAGCGAGAAATAAGTTAGGATACCCCCCCCCCATCTTTTTTAGGACACCCCCACATTCATTCCCACTTAAAATGGATAAAATAAATGTTAAAAAATGCAAATAAAAACAAAAACAAGGTTAGACATAGATATGTGAACATTTCTTAATAAAGAACTGAATATTTAATGGGGTGTCCTAATTTTTTTCACGACTGTACTTCATTGATCCCAAACTGGGAAATTACAGTAATAAGCTCTATTCTTTTAGAATATATTCTAAAAGAAAATAAGCTGAGAATTGTTTTAAATTTGAATCAAATCATTTTGCACTTGAATCACTGCAGGTGAAACATGAATCAAGACTGCTGAAGATTCAAACCTCCAGTGCCTGTATGTGAAAATCTGGGTGCTGTTTAAAAGACAACATTAGATGAGCAAACATCATCATCATCAATGCCTCTCTGGCTGCCGGGGCGCTGCAGCCGTCTGGAGGAGGATGGATGGCCCTGCTGACAGGCACTGATGGGGTAAGACACTCTGGGACGGTCACAGGGGGGAGATTGATGCACTTCTCAGTGAGGGGAGGGCTGACATTCATTTTAATTAGGCAGGCAAAATACTGTCTCTGCGGCATGTAGCCCTCTCGCCTCATCCTCAACTTCTTGTGGTAAGAATAAGAGAGGGAGGGGGGGCCTCCAGGGAGCAATGACCTCCAGAACGAGCCACAAATGAGCTAAATATATCACTTTCAAATCCTGATGACATTCCCCCGCTTAAGATGTTTGATTAACATTTAATTAACATTTGTATGACATTTCAGATCAAACCCAAACAGGCATATAACTGGTTTCTTTGAGGGGTCCACATCAGTAGTGGACTGCCCTGCTACGTACGGGGTATCTGCAGCTAAAAGGAAACTGAACTTAAGACCCAAAGTTGCATGATGACAGGGGTCACTTTCCACTAAATTTTAACAACTCACACGTCTTGATGAAATGTTGGTGACATATTTTGTTCAAGTTTTCTTTAACCTCTTAAAATTCCAGTGCCCCACCAGTGGAACATTTTAAATTTTCTACAGCAACACAGTGAAGAAAGAATTTGATTAATGATACGTATGCTAGTTCTAGTATTTTTAGGAAAATTGGCTGGAGCGCTAAATGGATTATTATTTAATTATTGTTGCAGTTTGTTTTTTTTTAATTTTTCCAGCCTTTCTGAAAACAGCCTGTTTGAGCATATAGAACATTAAATCTTCAAACTGGATTCAACTCCGCCCTCCCTCTTATATCATATTACTAACGTAGACTAGCTCGTTCCTAGCCTTTAGCTCGGATGTATCCTGAACCAAACAGGTTGGCTCAGCACCAGGATCTTTCATGGCACAGCCGGAGGATTTCTGTAAAACTCCTTACATTTGTTGGTAAACAAGGAAATTCTTCTTAACAGTTTCATGAGGACTGCGCTGTGGGGATCCCAGATCCGACTTGGGGTCCAACTGCATCGGGGCCAACTTGACCTGTTACCAGTGAGCCAACTAACGTTTGTCTTAAAGAATGAATCAAATAATGCATCACTAAATGTACGTCTTAAATTGATACATTTTAAATGGTTAATGCGGATGTATGTTACACCGGTGGAGTTAAATAGATATAACAAAAACATACCAGATACGTGCACAAAATGTATGGAAAGTAAAGGAACCCTATTTCATTGTTTATGGAAATGTAGAAAAATCAGAGTGTTTTGGGAAGAGGTGAGGGTAACAATTGAAAAAATAATTTCAAAACAATTCATATTGAACCCTAAACTGTTTTTGTTGGGTCTGTATCCAGAAAAGCACAACTTTAATAAGAGTGAAAGAGTATTCTTAGACCTCAGTTTGCTTAATGCCAAAAAATGTATTGCACTACTGTGGAAAAAGACTCATAGACCAGATGTGACTCAGTGGTTAAGACAGATGTTAACAAACCTTCCACTAGAAAGAATAACATACATACTGAAATCAAAGGAAAATGTGTTTGAGAATATATGGAGACCTTTCATTGATTATGTAAAGAAATTAAACATAACTTCTGAAGAAGAAGGTGAATGATGTGTGTGGACCTTGTAAATTCCAAATTGGTGAATGTATATTATGTATACTTATGTAATGGATTACCTAGACTAAACAGAGGAGCATTGTTGATGACTTGCTTTTGTTAGTGGTTGTTGGTGTTTTTAGTACTTTTTTTTTTAAATACTTTAGTGTTAGTGTTTGATTGTTTGCGTCATGTTTGTTAAAAAAAGGTTCAATAAAAAATATTGTGGAAAAAAAAATAATGCATCACTGGTTGACAGGGGTAGGATATTTACCAGTCCTTGGAGGACAATAAGCACAGAAACTTTTGGGAATGACCAACTAAAATGCTACTTTCAAGGTGGCTAGGTGGCATAAGCGGCTAGATGATGATTGCAACAAGCTGGCAGCTCAAAATAACATCTAGTGGTCATGTTGGAAGATGAACAAGGACTTCAGAGGGGGTGAAGTGAATTTATAGAAAATAACAATTTTGCTTTTAGGAGTGAAAAACATTAAAAATTCTGTGTGTTTTTTGAGAGAAGTGAGCACTTTCATATTTTTTATAATCAAATTTTTTTTTATTTTTTTTTTTGTTACTTATTTGTACCCGTAGGTAGACTTGGTTTGGAGTCTGGTGACAAGCCACCGGCTGCTGGTCGCTGCGTGCGCGAGCGCCCTAAACCTACATGTTTTTGGTGTGCGGGAGGAAACCGGAGAAATCCCGGAGTAAACCCGCGCAACACGGGGAGAACATGCAAACTCCACACAGCTCACTGTTGGTCGGGGGCTGGGATCAAACCCACGATCTCATGATCCCCGCGGTCCCCTGGCCGAGGGTAAAACTGTGCTGCCACAGTGCTAAACCACTGCGCCACCGTGCAGCCCCGTGACCAATAGACACCTTTCAGAAGGTTAAAATCTACAAAAAACACAATTTTTCAGTCAATGACCCCTTTAAAAAGTGGAAAACTTACAAGTAAAAAGGGGCAAATTTGTGAGAACAAAAGCGGCAAATTAACTAGAAAAAAAGAGCTAATTTACAGGAACTAAGGAACCATTTTATGAGGAAAAAATGTGGCAAATTTACCCCAAAAAGTGGTAAATTGATGAGAAAAAGGGTCTGATTTGTGAGAAAAGTAGCAAATGTATGAATAAAAGGCACAAATTTATGATGGAAAAAAAATGGCAAATTTACCAGAGAAAAATAGCACATTTACAATGAGAAAAAAGTGGCAATTTTACATGAAAAAAAAACTGTCAAATTTATTACATTTTTTACTTAAAAAGGAAGCAAATTTACAAGGAAAAACTGGTAAATTTGAGAAAAATGCGACAATTTTACAACAGAAAAGTAACACGTTTACTAGAAAAAAGTTGGATATTTAAGAGAAAAATGTCAAATTCATGAGCAAAAAGTGGCAAACTTAAAAGCAAAGAGTAACAAATTTAAGAGAAAACTAGCAAATTTTTGAGTAAAATAGCACAAATCTATGACAAAAAATGGCCTAATTCATCAGATTAAAGTTGCAAATTTAGGAGGAAAAAAGTTACAAACTTACAAGAAAAAAGTGGTAAATTTATGTGGGAAACATAGCAATTTTTCAACAGAAAAGTAGAAAGTTTACTAGAAAAAAGTGGCAAAAAAGGAAAAAAAAGAGAAAAATTTATGAGAAAAAAATCACAAATTCATGGGGGAAAAATGGTAAATTTTCAAGAAATATGGCAAGGTTTCCTTTGGTAACATTTCCGCGTGGTGGGCCACAAAGGAAAAATAAATTTAAGAAAAAAATATGAAGCAATGACGCTCCACAAGCACACACATGAGCAACGCGCGTGACAATCATCTGCGTGGAGTTTGGAAGCGCCCTGCCCGCGTGACCGTTTCAGTCTGCAGACAGAGTGACTCTCTAATGTCGTTGTCAAAGACAAGCATGAGCTTATTAAAGTACTTTAATTGCAGAAAAAAAGCAGAAGAGGTATGTATGCAGTAAAGGCATTTATCGTGGTTTTAACACGCTGGTAATGGCAGCAACAATGAGGAGTTGCTTAGCTAACAGGTGTGGTTAGGCTGCATATGCAGGGAAAAGCAAGAGTGACTGATGAATTGCTGAGGATTTACTTCACCAGCCAGTACAATATTAACTAATATATGTTCATTATTATGTACCTGGCAAGTTAAGATGACCAAAATTGAGGACGTCAATGACTTTATTCCGTCAGTAGCCTTCAGACAAACTCAATGTGCCAACATCTGGATTTCAAAATAAGAGAGGTTTTTCCTGCTGTTTGGGTGGTGGTGAGATTTCTAAAAAACTATAAATATATAGAAATATTTTAACAGAAATAACTGCAACTTTGGTCATTTAGCTAATAGACAAAAATTAGCTATAAAATAATCCACAAGTTTATAATAAAGTAACAAATGTACATACAAGAAAAGTCAATTTTACAAGAGGAAATTACAAATGAGGAAAATGGTTTCAAATTTAGATAAACTTACAGACAAAAGTAGAAAACTATAAGAAAATTGTTAGAAATTTTAGAGAAAAACTTCAGACCTTCAAGACTGAAGTCATTACTCAAGTTTTTAAGTGGGTGCTTTTTGTACCCTTAACTAGAAATTTTTGGCTGTCTACTTTTAATTATTAATTTCATAACACTGATTTACATGAGTAGAATTTGTGGCTACTACAGTGCATCCGGAAAGTATTCACAGCGCTTCACTTTTTCCACATTTTGTTTTGTTACAGCCTTATTCCAAAGTTCATTAAATTCATTTTTTTCCTCAAAATTCTCCACACAATACCTCATAATGACAATGTGAAAAAAGTTTTTGAGATTTTTGCAAATTTATTAAAAATGAAAAACTAAGAAATCACATGTACATACAATGTTGTGAAATTTTGTCCCACTCATCTTTGCAGAATTGTTGTAATTCAGCCACACTGGAGGGTTTTCGAGCATGAACCGCTTTTTAAGGTTATGCCACAGCATTTCAATCGGATTCAGATTAGGACGTTGACTAGGCCACTCCAAAGTCTTCATTTTGTTTTTCTTAAGCCATTCAGAGGTGGACTTGCTGGTGTGTTTGGATCATTGTCCTGCTGCAGAACCCAAGTGCACTTTAGCTTGAGGTCACGAACAGATGGCCGGACATTCTCCTTCAGGATTTTTTGGTAGACAGCAGAATTCATGGTTCCATTTACCACAGCAAGTCTACCAGGTCCTGAAGCAGCAAAAAGGCCCCAGACCATCACACTACCACCACCATATTTTACTGTTGGTATGATGTTCCTTTTCTGAAATGCAGTGTTACTTTTACACCAGATGTAATGGGACACACACCTTCCAAAAGGTTCAACTTTTGTCTCGTCAGTCCACAGAGTACCATTGGATCGCAGCACGATGTCTAGCTTTTGAGGATCTTTTGGTCTACTTCACTTTGTCAAGCAGGTCCTATTTAAGTGATTTCTCATTTGAGAACAGGTGTGGCAGTAATCAGGCCTGGGTGTGGCTAGAGAAATTGAACTCAGCTTTCCAAAGATGTGATAAACCCACAGTTAATTTATTTTATTGGGGGGGGCAATCACTTTTTCCACACAGGGCCATGTAGGTTTGGATTTTTTTTTTTACCCTTAATAATAAACATCTTTATTTAAAAACTGCATTTTGTGTTTACTTGTGTTATCTTTGTCTAATATTTAAATTTGTTTGATGATCTGAAACATTTAAGCGTGACAAACAAAAACACGAGAAATCAGGAAGGGGCAAACACTTTTTCACACCACTGTTAAGTATTCACAGCCTTTGCCATGAAGCTCAAAATTGAGCTCAGGTGCATCCTGTTTCCAATGATCATCCTTGACATGTTTCTACAGCTTAAGTGGAGTCCACCTGTGGTAAATTCAGTTGATTGGACATGATTTGGAAAGGCACACACCTGTCTATATAAGGTCCTACAGTTGACAGTGCATGTCAGAGGACAAACCAAGCATGAAGTCAAAGGAATTGTCTGAGACAGGATGGTGTCGAGGCACAAATCTGGGGAAAGGTACAGAAAAATTTCTGCTGCTTTGAAGGTCCCAAATGACATAATTGGCTGACCCAGGGAACAGACACAAGCTCAAGAGTAGGTTCAATGATCTTTATTGTAATAGTGTGTGTGCGTGGGTGCGTGTGTATGTAGTGAATGTGGATGTGGGTGCGTGGATCCGTAGACTCGTAAAAGCTGGGAGTGAGTAGAGCGCCGTGCAATCTGGCAACCCTATGAACAGAGCAGAGGCACAGTGTTAGCACAGTTCCACACCCGAGTGTATAGGAGAAGTAACTGAGGTTTACTGTTACAGCTGCGGTGGAGAACAAAGTTGGCCCCAAGGCAATCCAGGAAGACAGCGTCTGCCACACAGCGCTGCTGACGAAGGTCGGTGCAAGGGAGAGAGGTAGGCGATGACCGCCGCCTGGGAGTTCTGCCTGTGCACAGGGGATAACGCACAACAGGTGAGTAGAATGGTGAGCTTACCTGGAGGTGAGGAAAATCCTTCCAGGCTGAGGCCGCAGTGGGAGGGATGACGAGGGCTGTATGTTTGGCTGGAATGAAGGGCGCAGAGCTTCACGTAGCCAGGGAGACAGACGGCTCCGTGTCGGTCTATAGGCAGAGCAGGTTATATAGCCCGTGAGTGATGGGGAGCAGGTGTGCGCGCAGCTGTAGAAGATAATGGCAGAGAGCAAGTCATCACAGTATCCCCCCGAGAGGTGCCTCCTGGCACCTGATCCAGCCTCCCTGGGTGCGTCCGATGGAAATCCCTGATGAGTTGACTATCCAACACAAAGGATGGACGCACCCAGGAGCGCCACTCGGGCCCATACCCCTCCCAGTCCACCAGATACTGCAGGCCGCGACCCCAGCGGTGGACGTCCAGGATGGAACTGACCCTCCACGCTGGGTCGCCTTTGATCACCACTGGTGGAGGTGGAGACCTGGGAGAGGGACAGAGAGGGCTGGAGAAAAAAGGTTTAACCTGTGACACATGAAACGTAGGACAGATGCGGAGGGGGGGGAGAGTCAGGTGCACAGCCACAGGATTGATAATCCGCTCAATGGGAAATGGCCCGATGAAGCGCTGAGATAGTTTCCCATTCTCAGCCTTGAGGTTAATATGCTGTGTAGAAAGCCAAACTTGTTGACCCACCTGGTAGGGTGGAGCCGGTCTCCTGCGGCGATTAGCTACCCTGGAGTTGTGCTCCGCCATGCGTTGGAGCGCCGCCCGGACCGTCCTCCATATCCATCGACAGCATTTTAGATGGACCCAGACAGATGATACGGCGATGTCCCCTTCCTCGTTGGGAAAAAGCGGGGGATTGTAACCCAAGGAGGCTTCAAAAGGTGACATGCCGTTCGCCGATGACACCGTGGAGTTGTGGGCGTACTCGATCCACGGGAGGTGCATGCTCCATGACGCAGAGTTGGAGGAGATGATGCAGCGCAGCGCAGCCTCCAGTTCTTGGTTGGCTCTCTCACACTGTCCATTGCTCTGTGGGTGGTAGCCGGAGGATAGGCTCACCGTGGCCCCCAGAGCATTACAGAACGATTTCCAAACTCGAGACATAAATTGGGGACCCCGGTCAGAGACGATGTCTGTGGGTATCCCGTGTAGCCTCACCACATGTTGCACCAGCAGATCCGCTGTATCCCTCACCGTGGGCAGCCCCTGCAGGGGGACAAAGTGGGCAGCCTTGGAGAAACGGTCCACTATAGTGAGAACAACAGTGTGATGATTAGATGGAGGAAGACCAGTAACAAAATCTAGTGCGATGTGAGACCAGGGTCTGCCGGGAGTAGGGAGAGGGTGGAGCAACCCCGCAGGAGGAGAGGATGGTGTCTTACTGGTAGCGCACTGAGGACAAGCGCAGACGTAGTCGGCGACGTCCCTCCGGAGAGATGGCCACCAGAACGACCTCTGAAGGATCCTGATCATGCGCCCCCCCCCCCCCCCCCAGGTGACAAGTCAGCCTGGAGGAGTGAGCCCAGTGAATCACCTCGCCCCGAACAGAAGAGGGAACATACAATTTACCTACTGGCCCCCCGCCCGGGTCCGGTTCGGCCTCCTACGCCCTCAAGACCTTTTCCTTAACGTCCCATGAGAGGGCGCCCACGATGCAAGACGACGGGAGGATGGGCTGATCGGGTGCCTCCGTCGTGTCCGGAGCGAACTGCCTGGAAAGAGCGTCTGGCTTGGTGTTCTTTGACCCAGACCGGTAGGTGATGGTGAAATTAAAGCGCCCAATAAACAGGGATCAGCGGGCCTGGCGGGCGTTAAGGCATCTGGCCGTCCTAAGGTACTCCAAGTTCTTATGGTCCATCCAGACGACGAATGGCTGGGCGGCCCCCTTCAACCAGTGACGCCACTCCTCCAGTGCGAGTTTCACTGCCAGAAGCTCCCTGTCGCCGATATCATAGTTCCTCTCCGCCGGCGACAATCGGCGAGAAAAAAACGCACATGGCCAGACCACCCCATCCACCGGAGAGCACTGGGAAAGCACAGCCCCCACCCCTGAGTCCGAGGCATCCACCTCCACCAGACACTGAAGAGCGGGATCCACCTGCGTCAGAATGGGGGAGAAAGCAAACCACTCCTTGAGGGCAGCAAACGCAGCAGCAGCCTCCGCAGTCCACCGGAAAACCGTCTTGGGGTAGGTGAGGTGGGTCAGGGGGAGAGCAATGACACTGTAGTTGTTAATGAAGCGGCGGTAGAAATTAGCGAATCCCAGGAACTGTTGGAGCTGCTTCCTAGAAGGGGGGGGGGGCAATCCACCACCACCTTCACCTTGCCGGGGTCCGGGATGACCTGGTTGTGAGAAAGGATGAAACCCAGAAATGATGTCTTAGAAGTGTGAAACTCACATTTCTCGGCCTTCACATACAGTTTATTTTCCAAGAGCCATTGCAGAACCCGCCTCATGTGCACTTGATGTTCCTCCAATGATCGGGAGAAGATCAAGATGTCATCAAGATAAACGAAGACGAATGATCCCAGGAAATCCCGTAGCACGTTGTTACTCAAGCGTTAGAAGATGGCCGGAGCGTTGGTCAGTCCAAACAGCATCACCAAATACTCAAAGTGCGCGCTTGGGGTCCGGAACCCAGTCTTCCATTCATCCCCCTCCCTGATCCGCACCAGATGGTACGCATTGCGGAGGTCCAGCTTGGTGAAGTAGGAAGCCTCCTGAAGGGAATCAAAGGCTGTGTCCAACAGAGGGATGGTGTACTTATCCTTAATGGTGATGTCATTGAGGGCACGGAAATCGATGCACGGCCTCAGGGAGCCATCCTTCCTCCCGACGAAAAAAAAACCCTGCCCCCACCGCCGAAGATGACGGGAGGATGATGCCAGAGCTGAGGGACTTCTTAATATACAAATCCATGGCCTCCTGTTCCGGAGCAGACAGGCTGTAGAGGCGGCTCACCGGCAGCAGGGCTCCAGCCCGGAGGTTGATGGTGCAGTCGTAGGGCCGATGGGGAGGGAGAGACAACGCCTGAGATTTACTGAACACCGCCCCCAAGTCATGATATTCAGGGGGGACCCCAGTGAGATCGGGAGGAGGGGTGACAGGAGTAGCCAAGGGCTTGGAAGGTGAACATGCAGCGGACTGCAGACACGCACTTAGACAGAAAGGGCTCCAGGCATCCATATTACCAGTGCGCCAGTCGATGGAGGGGTTATGGAGCCAGAGCCAGGGATAACCCAGAATAACTGAGGAGGCTGCGACCGGCAGGACGAAAAGGCTCAGGTCCTCCCGATGGTTCCCGGAAATGATGACAGGGATGGGGAGCAGTTTGCTTAGACACTACTGTCAACGGGGCTTTGGCTAGAGCAGTGAGCCTCAGGGGGGTCTTCAGTCAATGGCAGGGAAGACCCAACCGGGTTGTCAGTTCCCCTGAGATGAAACTCTGCTCAGCTCCCGAGTCCACCAAGGCGTGTGTGCAATATTCTGTTCGACTGTGCATGAACCTGATGGGTGAAAGACACTTGGGAGAGGGAATTTAACTGGGGTGAGTCCGTGAGACCCCCTACTGCGACGCACGGACTCCCTCTTTCGGCCAAACGTAATGTGATGTTCATCACTACCACAGTACATACACAGGCCAAGCTCTCTACGGCACTGTCTTTCTGCCAAGGGTAATTTAGTTTGCCCCATTATCATAGGCTCTGATACTTCAGCCGACTCAACCGAAGGCAGGGCCCGTAAAGGTGACTGAGGGGAGCGGCGAAACTGAGCGCCCGAGCATCCGGACGTCTTCCGCTCGGCTTCCCGCTCCCTCAGCCTGTTGTCTAAACTAATAGTTAGGGAAATTAGCTCTGTTAGCCTCTCCAGCTTCTCTAAGTGGGCTAGCTCATCCCGCAGGCTTGGGCTCAGACTCCTAGTAAAGATGCTGCGTAACAAGGCGTCTTCCCACCCCACCTCTGCCGCCACCACCCAGAAATCGACAGCATAGTCTGCCATGGACCTGCCCCCCTGTCGAAGATTTAACAGCCGGGTGGTGAACACATTATCCCGGTCGGAGTGGTCAAACACCTTGTTAAACTCGCTAACAAACTGGGTATAAGTAAGATTAGTGTAGCTAGGTCTAGCCATTACTGCATAAGCCCAAGCAAGAGCCCGCCCTTCCAGTAAATTAGTAACATAGCCAATATGGCTGTGATCGGTTGGGAAATCCCCAGGAGCCCGCTGAAAGACAATCTCTCAGTGGAGAAGAAACCCCCGGGCCACTCCTAGTTTACCATTGAACCGAGTGGGAGTGGGAACCGGTGTGAGTCAGGCTAAGAGAACCTGATTAGCTTGGCTAGGTGGAGAGCTAATGGGCGCCGGAGCCCTACTTGAAGCCAGAGGAAATGCCTGCTGTCCGGCCAGGCGATCCAATCAGCTGTTAATTTGGACCAGCTGATTAAGAATGACTTGCTGCTGGTAAGCTGTTTGATCTACTCGAGCTTTTAAGTTGTTTACTTGGCGCGTTAGCGCGCTGTTCGCTGGGTCGTTTTGACAGAGCCGTACTGACATAACTGCCTGACCCAGGGAACAGACACAAGCTCAAGAGTAGGATCATCCTTCCGGTTCCGGCGCCACACGAGTTGGCTGCCTTTTGCAACAGCGGCTCAATTCTGAGTCTTTTTATCTTCCTTCTTCTTTCTGATCTGGTGATAACTTTCTGATCCGGCACACCTTTCACTCTATATATATCACGGACACAGAGATCGCCCCAAAGATCTGCCGAGTCGGCAGATGGAGCCTCTGTTTACAGCAGGAGACGATACAGCAGGGAAGAGCTAGCTAGCACTCAACCGCCACCCGGTGCTAACGGAGAAACTCGACATACCGGGGAACTGTAGCAAAAACGACGCGGGTGCCGGGCTGGAGTTTGGGCGGCGTGCAAGAAATATAAGACAGAATAATAAAGAGCGATGGCAAGAACCAAGCAGACCGCCTGTAAATCTACTGGAGGAAAAGCCCCCCAGGAAGCAGCTGGCCACCAAGGCTGCTCGAAAAAGTGCTCCGGCCACCGGCGGAGTGAAGAAGCCTCACCGTTACAGGCCCGGTACCATGGCTCTGAGAGAGATCCGTGGCTACCAGAAATCCACGGAGCTGCTCATCCGTAAGCTGCCCTTCCAGCGCCTGGTGAGGGAGATCGCTCAGGACTTCAAGACCAACCTGCGTTTCCAGAGCTCCGCTGTCATGGCTCTGCAGGAGGCCAGCGAGGCCTACCTGGTGGGTCTCTTCGGGGACACTAACCTGTGCGCCATCCACGCCAAGAGGGTCACCATCATGCCCAAAGACATCCAGCTGGCCCGCCGCATCCGCGGAGAGAGAGCTTAGAGTTTCTGCTGCACATCTACCAACCACAATGCTCCGCACTGTGTGTCTATAGGCCCTTTTCCACTAGCCTCACTTAGCCCTACACCGCACCACTCAGCCCGCTTTAGGCGCTTTTCCATCAGCCCCAGCACCGGTTAGCAGGTACTTTTTTCGTACCTGATCCAGGGCAGGGTCTAACCGAGCTGAGTAGGGCTGAGTATGGCTGTGATATGACTTTAAGAGACTGGTCGCCGCTAATTGGTCAGGTCGTAACGTCACGAAAGCGACTTTTTCTGCTGAATTTACTCCACGACCGCCATTTGTAATTGTTCAGCCAGTGAACACAGTGCGCCCCTTTAATACAGTATATTATATTAATATACTGTATAATATACTTATATAATAATATACTCCTAATATAATATATTAGGAGGTGCGCAATTTTCTTTCTATATTAGGCGACGATCGCATCCAGCGCGAGTTGGACGGATCTACTCGAAATGCAGGTGTCCGAGCAGATGGCTTCCCAAGGGCACATCCGTACTGCCAAACAGTGTCGGGAGAAGCTGAAAAAGCTGAAAAGCGATTACCGAGCAGTGAAGGACCACAATGCTCGAAGTGCAGCAGCTCGGAAGAGGTGGAAGTGGTTCGCTGAGAGACATTGGGCTCGACACGGTCACTGTCACGGTCACGGCCTTGGAAACCGTGGATGGTGAGTGTTGTTTTGATATTGCGCATCTTTTTCGCCACTTTATCCTTTCTGTGCCAAGCTCACTGTTTTTAAGAAATAGGAAGGTTGTTAGATTGTGGGTAATGGTTGTTACTGAGGCTTTCCTATTGTTTTGCAGCCAACTGCAAATTCACGCTTGCTTTGTGTTAAGTATTAGCGTGAACAAAACGCTGAATTACGCTTATTGTATTCTGGTTAAAAACTTGAGAGTGTTGTGTACATGTTGCACTTTGGTGTTAAGTTTTAAATTGCGTGCATTTTCTTTCTAGAATCGCACTTCATATCACAGGGGTCCACCTCAGTGGACAGACACAGCGGACTCTCCTGGCGCTGCATGTGCGTCTGGCGGAGCGCCAGCTGGATCGACTCCGATGTCAGCCACATCACCAGCTCCATCTGGATCACGTTCAAGTGCCGGTAAGGCACAATAACCACGATTTTTTTTGGTTGAAACAGGTCCAGCGGAAACCAGGGTCGAAAATCCATCCATCCATCCATCCATCTTCTACCGCTTAATCCTTTACAGGTCGCGGGGGGGCTGGAGCCTAACAAGTTATGTACCAAATTGATTAATGCAATTTCCTGGAGCTGCATATTAATTAATTGAAAATGTCTTTTTAAATGTACAAAAAGGTTATTCTTTGGTCTTCACTTATCGGTGTTCCACAACCATTTTTAGGTGTGGTGATTGAAGTACTGTTGTAACTCCTCTTTTATAAAAACAACTAAAGCTCATGAACTGCCGTTGAAATCCACATGCTTCATTGAAATGCTTCGCGTCAGCTGACTGTATTAACCCATTCAGATTTCTGTGGCCACACTATAAGCAACTAGTTTAAACATTACCCATCCATCCATCCATATTCTTAATCTTAATCCTTTTTAGTTTTGCAGGGGGGCTGCAGCCGAAGACAGCACCCTGCGTGTTGCAAAATCTGCTCTACTGAGGGGCAGCAACATGACAGTTCAGCTTATATACAGCAATGAAGCATAATATAATAGTGACATTCCACCACAGACTTTCACCTGTGTAATTCCATAATATATGTAGTGATCCAGCTTTAACGACCACGCCTTTCTGTCTTTCCATCTAGGCAAGACGAAAACAGACAACTCCCATCGCTGACCTTACATTAGCGATGGTCAACATGCATGACGAAGAGATGCGGCTCTTGGAACGGCAACATGACCAGCGGCAAGAATCAGGAGTACATGCAGCATTTGCGACAGGTGGCCGCAGATGTGCGGGCAGATGCGCGTGAAGCCCTGGAGCAGGACGCTGCGTTATGAAGGGAAGAGCTTGCAGAGATGTCATCGCCCAGTCTGTTTTTTTGTTTGTAAATTTTGCTTCTGGAATAAAATTGTATTGTTTGCATCAAAAGTCTGGTTTATCTGTTATGACACCATATGAGAAAAGCCAATAATTACATACACATTCCATTCTCTGTTCACTCCACATGCTGCTGTTCATCAGGTCAGGTGTATAGCCTTCTAATGGTAATTTAATGTTTAACAACACAACGAAACGTAATGTCTTGGTAGTTTTTTTATTTTATTTTAAACAAATTTGCAATGCTGAATCCATTTCTCTTGAACGGGTACATTTTTTAGGTTATAAGCAGTTGTACAGGTGTGCTTGAACTTGTAGACACTGATAAAGGTAAGTACGTGTAAGTTGAATGTTGCATCACCAGTCAAAATTTAATAAATTAAGAAGGAATCTAGCAAAAATTTGGCACTAATAACAGTAGACAAATCGGACAAGGATACACAGCTGTGTTTTTGTTGCACACAACTGTTGTTACTAACAAGTGCAAAATTTATATTCCCTTTTCCCAAAAATTAAAAATCAATTTGTAAGTAAAAGTGGGAGACCTTTACATGGGAAAATATGACATGTATCAGCACATGATTTATAGTTCAATTTGCATTTCCACCTAAGCAAAAGTGGCTTGTCGAGCTGGATTTTTGTGAAGATGGCCTGTGCAGTGTTTCTGCATGTAATTACATACCTGTCAAGTGATACGGTTTCGCCGTATTTTAATACGGGGAAAATGCAATTTTAGCAAATACGGGTGTATTGCCATTTCTGTACGCCAAAGAGAAAAATATACGGGAAAAAAAATTGAGAGTGTGGGGAGGAACACGTCGTGTGTGACCCCCACAGCGTACGGGGCTGTCAGAGCGCTCAGCGTGAGCAATTATCACAACAGAAGTGTGGACTCATCATTAGGCTGATGGCTTCGCACCTTCTTAACAGATAAGCGTTATGAACAAGAGGACAGGTAGATGGACCATGCACAACATTTTATTTACAAAAAACATTTTTGAAATATGTATGTACATAAATGTGGATGAAATAGGCAAGTATTGCATCACAGCATCTCATATTATATTGTAACGTGCAGCTCGACATGGCAACGTCCCACCGGGAGGTTCGAACTCACGCCTCCCGCTCTGGAGTCCCGCACTCTACCTGTGTCACCAATAGGGTCAACCCACTTGACAAGCCAAGTAGGGTGCTTATATTGAGTTCGCTACAATATCACCACCCTGCTCCTCTGCTCTCTGTGCCGCTGTCACCACTGGTTCATCTACTGCATCATCCAATGTAGTGTCAAACGTCTCTCCATGACTCTCACACAGATTGTGCAGAGCACAAGTCAGCACCATAGATTTAACCAGTTTCATGTCACAGTCATTCCTCTCTCCTTCCTTCTCTCCTCGTCATCAGCCATTTTGTTTGTTGTGGAGGATTCGGTCGCGTGTTTCACGTCACGAGGGTGTGGCGCCGCCTGCTGTTCAACAAATCCCACCCACAGCAGGTGTGCCAGCAGTAGTTGAAAAGCAACTGAGGCTGAACCGAACCGAAGTGAGTAGAGTCGGGTTTTCAATCGGGGCTGAGCGGGGCTAGTGGAAAAGCGCCTTAAATATATATATATATTTATAGTAATATGTACATATATATACTAGCTGCTCTTGTTTTTCTTGCCTTCTGATTGTTGCTCTGAGTGTTGCTATCCCTGTGCTGTTGCAATCCTGGAATTTCCCCATTGTAGGACTAATAAAGGCTTATCTTAATCTTATCTTAATGATCTTTACTGTAATAGTGTTTGTGCGTGGGTGCATGTGTGTGTAGTGAATGTGGATGTGGGTGCGTGGATCCGTAGACTTGTAAAAGCTGGGAGTGAGCAGAGCGCCGTGCAATCTGGCAACCCTATGAACAGAGCAGAGGCACAGTGTTAGTGCAGTTCCACACTCGAGTGTATAGGAGAAGTAACTGAGGCTTACTGTTACAGCTGCGGTGGAGAACAAAGGTTGGCCCCAAGGCAATCCAGGAAGACAGCGTAGGGGGTAGAGGTAGGCGATGACCGCCGCCTGGAGGAAAAGATTCCGGCACCTGGGAGTTCTGCCTGTGCACAGGGGATAACGCAGAACAGGTGAGTAGAATGGCGTGCTTACTTGGAGGTGAGGAAAATCCTTCCAGGCTGAGGCCACAGCAGCAGGGATGACGAGGGCTGAATGTTTGGCTGGAATGAAGAGCACAGAGCTTCACGTAGCCACGGAGACAGACGGCTCCATGCCAGTCTACAGGCAATGCAGGTTATATAGCCCGTGAGTGATGGGGAGCAGGTGTGCACGCAGCTGTAGAAGATAATGGCAGAGAGTGAGTCATCACACCAATGAGCACAGTGGCCTCCATTATCCGTAAATTGAAGAAGTTCGGAACCATCAGGACTCTTCCAAGAGCTTGCCAGTCTAAACTGAACAATCAGGGGAGAAGGGCCTTAGTCAGGGAGGTGACCAAGAACCTGATGGTCACTCTCAGAGCTCCAGCGTTCCTCTGTGGAGAGAGGAGAACCTTCCAAAAGGACAACAGTCTCTGCAGTAACCAATCAGGCCTGTATGGTAGAGTGGCTAGACGGAAGCCACTATTTAGTAAAAGGCACATGGCAACCCACCTGGAGTTTGCCAAAAGGCAACTGAAGGACTCTCAGATCATGAGAAACAAAATTCTCTGGTCTGTTAAGACAAAGATTGAACTCTTTGGTGTGAATGCCAGGCATTATGTTTGGAGGAAACCAGGCACCGCTCATCACCATGCCAATACCATCCATACAGTGAAGCATGGTGGTGGCAGCATCATGCTGTGGGGATGTTTTTCAGCGGCAGGAACTGGGACACTAGTCAGGATAGAGGGAAAAATGAATGCGGCAATGTACACAGACATCCTGGATGAAAACCTGCTCCAAAGCGCTCTTGACCGCAGACTGGGGTGACGGTTCATATTTCAGCAGGACAACAACCCTAAGCACACAGCCAAGACATCAAAAGAGTGGCTTCAGGACAACTCTGTGAATGTCCTTGAGTGGCCCAGCAAGAGACCAGACTTGAATCCAATTGAACATCTCTGGAGAGATCTGAAAATGGCTGTGCACCGATGCTTCCCATGCAACCTGATGAAGCTTGAAAGGAATGGGCAAAACTGCCCAAAGATAGGTGTACTAAGCTTGTGGCATCATATTCAAAAAAACTGGAGGCTGTAATTGCTGCCAAAGGTGCATCAAGTATTGAGCAAAGGCTGTGAATACTTAGGTACATGTGATTTCTTTTTTTAAATTTTTTTTTAATAAATTTGCAAAAATCTTAAAAAAAAAAAACTTTTTTCATGTTGTCATTATGGGGTATTGTATGTAGAATTTTGAGGAAAAAAAATGAATTTATTCTATTTTGGAATAAGGCTGTAACATAAAATGTGGAAAAAGTGAAGTGCTATGAATACTTTCCAGACGCACTGTATACCTGCCTCTGATCATATAATTTAAGTATGCATCCATCCATCTTCTACCGCTTTTCCGGAGGTCCGGGTCGCGGAGGCAGCAGTTCAAGCAGAGAAGCCCAGACTTCCCTCTCCCCAGCCACCTGCTCCAGCTCTTCAGAGGGGATACCAAGGCGTTCCCAGACTAGCTGGGAGACATAGTCTCTCCACCGAGTCCTGGGTCTGCCCCGGGGTCTCCTCCCAGTGGGACGTGCCTGAAACACCTCAAGTGGGAGGCGTCCAGGAGGCATCCTAATCAGATGCCCATACCACCTCAACTGACTCCTTTCAATGTGGAGGAGCAGCGGTTCTACTCTGAGCCTCTCCCGGATGACTGAGCTCCTCACCCTATCTCTGAGGGTGAGTCCAGCAATCCTACGGAGAAAGCTCATTTCAGCCGCTTGTATCCGCGATCTCGTTCTTTCGGTCATTACCCAAAGCTCGTGACCATAGGTGAGAGTAGGAACGTAGATTGACTGGTAAATCGACAGCTTTGCCTTAGAACTAAGCTCCCTCTTCACCACAACAGACCGGTACAACGTCCGCATCACTGCAGATGCTGCTCCAATCCGTCTGTCGATCTCTCGCTCCATTTTCCCCTCACTCGTGAACAAGACCCCAAGATACTTAAACTCCTCCACTTGGGGCAGGAGCCTGTCCCCAACCCGGAGAGGACAATCCACCTTTTTCCGGCTGAGGACCATGGACTCGGACTTGGAGGTGCTGATTCTCATCCCAGCCGCTTCACACTCAGCGGCAAACCGTCCCAGCAAGAGCTGTAGGTCATTGCTGGATGAAGCCAACAGGACAACATCATCTGCAAACAGCAGAGATGAGATCCTGTGGTCACCAAGCATGACACCCTCCATTCCCTGGCTGCGCCTAGAAATCCTGTCCATAAAAATTATGAACAGGACCGGTGACAAAGGGCAGCCCTGGCGGAGTCCAACTCTCACTGGGAATGACTCCGACCGAGTGTTGGCAATGCGAACTAAACTCTCACAACGGTCGTACAGAGACCGAATAGCTCGTAACAACAAGCCCGATACCCCATACTCCCGAAGCACCCCCCACAAAAATCCACGAGGGACGCGGTCAAATGCCTTCTCCAAGTCCACAAAACACATGTAAACTGGTTGGGCAAACTCCCACGAACCCTCAAGAATTCTCGAGAGGGTAAAGAGCTGGTCCGATGTGCCACGGCCAGGACGAAAACCACATTGCTCCTCCTGAATCCGAGGTTCGACCAACGGCCGGACTCTCCTCTCCAGTACCTTGGCATAGACCTTCCCAGGGAGGCTGAGGAGTGTGATCCCTCTAAAGTTGGAGCACACCCTCCGGTCCCCTTTTTTGAAGAGAGGAACCACCACCCCGGTTTGCCATGCCAAAGGCACTGCCCCCGACCTCCACGCAATGTTGCAGAGGCGTGTCAACCATGACAACCCAACAACATCCAGGGCCTTGAGGTACTCGGGGCGAATCTCGTCCACCCCCGGGGCCCGGCCACCAAGGAGATTTTTAACCACCTTGGCGACCTCAGCCCCTGTGATAGGTGAGTCATCCCCCTCGTCCCCAAACCCTGCTTCCTCTGTGGAAGGCGTATCAGTGGGATTGAGGAGATCCTCGAAGTATTCCTTCCACCGCCCGACGATATCCCCAGTTGAAGTCAACAGTGTCCCATCCGCACCATACACAGTGTGGACGGGGAGCTGCTTTCCCCTCCTGAGCCGCCGAACAGTTTGCCAGAATCTCTTTGAAGCCGACCGAAAGTCTTGTTCCATGGCCTCACCGAACTCCTCCCATACCCGGGTTTTTGCTTCAGCAACCACCCGAGCTGCACTCCGCTTGGCCTGCCGGTACACCTCAGCTGCTTCGGGAGTCCCACAAGCCAACCAAGCTTGATAGGACTCCTTCTTCAGCTTAATGGCCCCCCTCACCACTGGTGTCCACCACTTGGTTCGGGGGTTGCCACCACGAGATGCACCGACCACCTTGCGGCCACAGCTCTGGGCTGCCGCTTCAACAACAGAGGTGGAGAACATGGCCCATTCAGACTCCATGTCTCCAGACTCCCTCGGAATGTGGTTGAAGTTCTTCCGGAGGTGGGAGTTGAAGACCTCCCGGACAGGGGCCTCAGCCAGACGCTCCCAGCACACCCTCACTATACGTTTGGGTCTACCAGGTCTGAATGGCTTCCTCCCCTGCCATCGGATCCAACTCACCACCAGGTGGTGATCAGTTGACAGCTCTGCACCTCTCTTTACTCGGGTGTCCAAGACATACGGTCGCAGGTCTGATGATACGATAACAAAATCGATCATCGACCTGCGGCCTAGGGTGTCCTGGTGCCAGGTGCACATATGGACACCCTTATGCTTGAACATGGTGTTCGTTATAGACCAGGGGTGGGCAATCATGTGCCATGGAGGGCCATTCCACTGCAGATTTTCTGTTCCACCCAGTGTCTTCAGCAGGTGTTTGCTCTGATCAGCTTCAAGGATCGCTAATAACTGAAAACACCTGCTGAAGACACTGGGTGGAACAGAAAATCTGCGCTGGAATGGCCCTCACTGCCCACCCCTGTTATAGACAGACTGTGGTTAGCACAGAAGTCCAATAACTGAACACCACTCGGGTTCAGATCGGGCAGGCCGTTCCTCCCAATCACCCCCCTCCAGGTTTCACTGTCGTTGCCCACGTGCGCATTGAAGTCCCCCAGTAGGACAATGGAGTCTCCAGGAGGAGCACCCTCCAGCACCCCAGTCACAGACTCCAAAAAGGGTGGGTACTCTGAAACATCATTTGGTGCATAGGCACAAATGATGGTCAGGACCCGTTTCCCAACCCGAAGGCGCAGGGAAGCAACCCTTTCGTCCACCGGGGAAAACTCCAATATAGAGGCAGCAAGGTGGGGCGATACAAGAATACCTACCCCTGCTCGTCGCCTCTCGCCCGGGGCAACTCCAGAAAAGGCCAAGCTCCAGCCCCTCTCCAGGAGACTGGTTCCGGAACCGGAGCTGTGTGTTGAGGTGAGGCCGACTATATCTAGCCGGTATCGCTCAATCTCGTACACCAGCTCAGGCTCCTTCCCCACCAGAGAGGTGACATTCCACGTACCAAAAGCCAGTTTAGAAAGCTTGGGATCAGTCCGCCAAGGTCTCCGCCTTTGACTGCCACCTAATCCACATAGCACCGGACTTCCATGATCCCTCCTGCAGGTGGTGAACCTACTGGAGGGCGGACCCATGTAACTCCTTCGGGCTGAGCCCGGCCGGGTCCCATGGGTGGAAACCCGGCCACCAGACGCTAGCCTTCGAGCCCCTCCCCCAGGCCTGGCTCCAGGGTGGGGCCCCGGTAACCCCATACCGGGCGGGGTACACTGAATCCTTGATATACAATTTATCATGAGAGTCTGTTGGATCGTTCTTCGTCTGGCCCTTCACCCAGGACCAGTTTGTCTTGGGAGACCCTATCAGAGGCAAATTGCCCCGGACAACATAGCTCCTGGGATCACTGGGGCACGCAAACCCCCCCACCACGATAAGGTGACGATCCATGAGGGGAGTTTAAGTATGCATGACATGAGTAAATTACTATTATGAATGTTTTTTCCCTTCCCTTTCCTATTCCTTCTTAATGGAAAAAAAGAAACACTAGAATAAAAATACACACATTTTTGTCATTTATGTAAACCATGACAAAAATTCCTGCAGGACAGAACGTGACAGTATTTTCCAAACTGTTTGTATACCACCATAGACAGAGAGAGAACCTGAATTAGATGGGACTCAGTGAGGGAAAGATGAGACAGATGAGATAAGCCAAGGAGAGGAAAGTGTTCAGGCAGAGGGTCCAGGAGAGGTGAGAGCAGAGGAAGGAGAGAAGGATGACACCAGTAAAAAGTCCAAACACAGGATGTCTGGATGGGACCCCAACTGGCCCAATATTCCAACATTCAAGCCTTGGTTGTACAATACTTCAAATGGTGCGCAAAATTATAAAAAAAGAATAGTATAAAATTAACATATTCTGGTTACAACAGTGTCATGTGTTTTCTGCCCCCCGCCACAGAAAAATATGTTGCCACCACGCCAAGGTCTTTAAGCCAGAGGAAACACTGTATGGAGAAATTTTTATTATATTTAGATTTATATTAGAAGTATAGCAAATTTACAAGAAAGAAGCCACAAACTGATGAGAAAAGTGAAGGAAAAACCAAGTCAGAGGTGTATAATTCCAGGGGACAGTATCACTGTAAAAGAAGGTCAGTTGATGATTGTGGGGAGAGCTGCGTAAGGCACTTTTCACTCAGCAAAGATCATTAAAGCCTGTAGGGACCCACAAAACTGTGGAACACATATCCAGCCACTTAAGAAAGTACCCACCGGTGAGCCAATTAAAACCCAGACGAGGATCCTCTGTGACACCGGCATGTTTAATAAACCCATGCTGCTGTTTTCTGCTCCACATACTGTTTACCTTCCATCCCCTGGTGGCGACATCCCAGGAATAAAAAGATAATTAAAAGAGAGACATTTGTTATATGGCTTCACTAATGGAAGGCTGTCAAATAACAACAAACACCACCACGATTACTGAGAAGTCAGTCAAGAATTGCATTTGTACGGTAACAACACGAGAGTTTTGGATGTACAGCTGGAGGAGAAGCTCGTCATTTCCTTATTTTGATGTTTTAATTAGCGGATTAAAAAGAGCTACTTCAACCGTTGTTGAGGTACAGAGGCGGGGCGGAACGGCACCTCCGACAGCACAGTGGGACCGTCGAGCTTTTGGATTTCACCACGTGTTAAAACAGCATGCAGCGGGAGCGACACTCCGCATTTAGGAGAAAAGGTGACACGAGCATGAAGAGGTGAAAAGAGGATGTGTTAAGATGTAGATTCTGTCACATAACTTGCAACAACCACTTTTTTTTTGAGGCCTTGGCTTATGTAGTCAGCAGTGCAGGTTTGTGGGAGAGCATTTTCTTCTTTATACTTTTGGAGATATATACAGTGGTGTGAAAAAGTGTTTGTCACCTTCCTGATTTCTCATTTTTTGTATGTTTGTCACACTTAAATGTTTCAGATCATCAAACTAATTTAAATATTAGACAAAGATAACACAAGTAAACACAACATGCAGTTTTTAAATGAAGGTATTTATTATTAAGGGTAAAAAAAAAAAAAAAATCCAACCCTACATGGCCCTGTGTAAAAAAGTGACCCCCCCCCCCAAAAAAAACAAAAAAACAAATTAACTGTGGTTTATTACATCTTTGGAAAGATGAGTTCAATTTCTCTAGCCACACCCTGGCCTGATTACTGCCACACCTGATCTCAATCAAGAAAGCACTTAAATAGGACCTGCCTGACAAAGTGAAGTAGACCAAAAGATCCTCAAAAGCTAGACATCATGCTGTGATCCAAAGAAATTCAGGAACAAATGAGAAACAAAGTAATTGAGATCTATCAATCTGGAATCAGTTATAAAGCCATTTCTAAAGCTTTGGGACTCCAGCAAACCACAGTGAGAGCCATTATCCACAAATGGCGAAAACATGGAACAGTGGTGAACCTTTCCAGGAGAGGCCAGCCGACCAAAATTACCCCAAGAGCGCAGCGATGACTCATCCAAGAGGTCACAAAAGATCCCACAACAACATCCAAAGAACTGCAGGCCTCACTTGCCTCAGTTATGGTCAGTGTTCATGACTCCACCATAAGAAAGAGACTGGGCAAAAATGGCCTGCATGGCAGAGTTCCAAGACCAAAACCACTGCTGAGCAAAAAGAACATAAAGGCTCATCTCAGTTTTGCCAGAAAACATCTTGATGATCTCCAAGACTTTTGGGAAAATACTCTGCGGACTGACGAGACAAAAGTTGAACTTTTTAGAAGGTGTGTGTCCCATTACATCCGGCGTAAAAGTAACACAGCATTTCAGAAAAGGAACATCATACCAACAGTGGCTCAGGAGGTAGAGCGGGTCGTCCAATAACCGGATGGTTGGCGGTTCGAATCTCGCTCTCCCCAGATATCCTGCCATTGTGTCCCTGGGCAAGACACTTTACCCACCTTGCCTCCAGTGTCCATAACACTGGGTATGAATGTGTATAAATGTTCGGTGGTGGCCGGAGAGGCCGTTGGCGCAGATTGGCAGCCACGTTTCCGTCAGCCTGCCCCAGGGCAGCTGTGGCTACAGTAGTAGCTTGCCACTACCATTGTCTGTCTGGAGTGAATGAATAATGTATCTACTTGTAAAGCGTCTTTGAGTGTCTATGATAAAGCGCTATATAAATCTGATGCATTATTGTTATTATTAACAGTAAAATATGGTGGTGGTAGTGTGATGGTCTGGGGCTGTTTTGCCGCTTCAGGATCTGGAAGACTTGCTCTGTTAAATGGAATCATGAATTCTGCTGTCTACCAAAAAACCCTGAAGGAGAATGTCCGGCCATCTGTTTGTGACCTCAAGCTGAAGCGCACTTGGGTTCTGCAGCAGGACAATGATCCAAAACACACCAGCAAGTCCACCTCTGAATGGCTTAAGAAAAACAAAATGAAGATTTTGGAGTGGCCTAGTCAAAGTCCTAACCTAAATCCGATTGAGATGCTGTGGCATGACCTTAAAAAGGTGGCTCATGCTCGAAAACCCTCCAATGTGGCTGAATTACAGCAATTCTGCAAAGATGAGTGGACCAAAATTCCTCCACAGTGCTGTAAAAGACTCATTGCCAGTTATCGCAAACGCATGATTGCAGTTGTTGCTGCTAAGGGTGGCCCAACCAGTTATTAGGTTTAGGGGGTAATCACTTTTTCACACAGGGCCATGTAGATTTGGATTTTTTTCCCCTTAATACAGGGGTGTCCAATCATGTGCCATGGAGAGCCAAGACCTTGCAGGTTTTCTCTTCTACCTAGTCTCTTCAGCAGGTGTTTTCACTTATCAGCAATCAGTGCGAAGAAATTCAGTGGAATCTGCTGTTGAAGACATTGGTTGGATGTAAAACCTGCAGGGTCTTGGCCCTCCATGGCATATGATTGGACACCCCTGCCTTAATAATAAACACCTTCATTTAAAAACTGCATTTTGTGTTTACTTGTGTTATCTTTGTCTAAGATTTAAATTTGCTTGATGATCTGAAACATTTAAGTGTGACACACACAAAAAATGAGAAATCAGGAAGGGGCAAACACTTTTTCACACCATTTTCTATGAGGACAGTAAGACAGTGGGGGAGTTGTGCTGTGGGTATGACAGATGGATTCAAGGTGGGGGTGGGATTAGACAACTATGATGTTCATAGACAACATTGTGGAGAGTAGGGAGCAGGTGGAAGAGAACCTGGAGAGGTTGAGGTATGCACTAGAGAGAAGAGGAATGAAAGTTGGTAGAAGCAAGACAGAATACGTGTGCAAATGAGGGACAGGCAGGTGTAATAGTGAAGACACAAGAAGTCGAGGTAGAGAAGGTGGTTGAGCTTAAATACCTGGGGTCAACCATCCAAAGCAACAGGCAGTGCACAAGAGAGGTGAAGAAGAGAGTATGGGCAGGGTGGAGTGAGTGAAGATGAGTGTCAGGGGTGATCTGTGAAAGAAGGATAGCAGCTAGATTTTAAAGGGGAGGTTTAAAAGACAGTAGTGAGACCTGCTGTGATGTATGGTTTGGAGATAGTGGCACTGACAAAAAGACAAGAGGCGGAGCTGGAGGTGGTGGAGTTGAAGATGCTAAGATTCTCATTGGAAGTCCTGAAGGACAAGCTGCTGTGCACAGGGGTGGACCAGCACCTGTCATCATGGATCCTGGACTACCTCACAAACCGGCCACAGTTTGTGAGAACTCGGGACTGTGTGTCCGATACGATCATCGGTAGCACAGGGGCCCCCCAGGGAACGGTTTTGGCTCCCTTCCTGTTCACCCTTTATACTGCGGACTTCTCACACAACACAACACACTGCCATCTACAGAAGTTCTCTGATGACTCTACGATCGTTGGCCTCATCTCCAACGGAGATGAAGCTGAGTACAGAGGGCTTATCCAGGACTTCGTGGACTGGTGCCATCGGAACTGCCTCCAGATCAACGCGAGGAAAACTAAGGAGCTGGTGGTGGAGTGCCGCAGGCAAGGACAATCTGAACAATAAACTAGACTGGTCACACAATACTGACGCACTCTACAAGAAGGGACAGCACAGGCTGTTCCTACTGAGGAGACTCAGGTCTTTTGGTGTACAAGGGATGCTGCTGAAGTCATTCTACGACACGGTGGTGGCATCAGCCATCACTTTTGGAGTGGTCTGCTGGGGCAGTGGCGTTACAGCAGCCAATAGGAAGAGACTGAACAAACTGACCAAGAAAGCTAGCTCTGTCCTGGGGCAGCGCCTTGACCCAGTGGAGGAGATAGGAGAGAGAAGGATGGTGGCTAAACTGTCATCTCTGCTGGAATCCGAGTTCCACCCTATGCAGGACACACTGAATGCACTGAGGAGCTCATTTAGCAGCAGACTACATCATCCTAGGTGCACAACCGAGAGGTTTCGCAGGTCCTTCCTACCTACGGCTGTCAGACTGTACAACCTAAGCAGGGCTGCTCGCAGAGATAGCAAAAAGACGTGACAACCTAATAGTATTGAATGCAAAAGACGCAATAGACTTACACAATGGTCCCCTCCGGTATACAAGTAGGAAAATACTGGTCGCTACGGAGGGTGACAATATGTATGGGTACATAATCATACCATGTAGGATAACTAAGTAGACGGTTGTGCTGTTTCATTCCATCTAGCTACAATGCTCTGCACTGTGTGTGTTTATATATTTATATATTTATTCCATCTAGCTACAATGCTCCGCACTGTGTCTATATATTTATATTTATATGTACATATGTATACTCACTGCTCTTGTTTTTTCTTGTCTTCTGATTGTTGCTCTGGGTGTTGCTATCCCTGTGCTGTTGCAATCCTGGAATTTCCCCATAGTGGGACTAATAAAGGCTTATCTAATCTTATCTTATCTTAAGTGACTAGGAGGGACAAGATTAGAAATGAGTATATAAGAGGGACAGCTCAAATTGAGCGGTTTGGAAACAAAGTAAGAGAGGTAAGAGCTGAGATGGTTTGGACATATGCAGAGGAGGGATAGTGGATATATTGGACAAAGGATGTTGAAGATGGAGCTGCCAGGCAGGAGGAAAAGAGGAAGACCACAGAGAAGATACACGCATGTAGTGAAGGACATGGAGAGGGTTGGTGCTACAGTGGAAGATGCAAGGGAAAGGGTGAGATGGAGACAGATTATCTGCTGTGGAGACCCCTAAAGGGAGTTCCTGTGAGTTCTTTACAGTCAGTGTGCTACTAACCAACAACATTCAACAGGCAAATCTTCTCCAAAATCAACTAAGTAATGACAGGTCAGCACATGATTTAGGAGTTACCAAGTTAAGATGATTCATTTCAGACTAAATACAAACTGAGCAGTTTAATCACTTGTGCACAATACTTTGGTAAAAATCCACAAAAAATGCATCTCCATGAGCTGTGCACTCATCAGTCTCCGTTATTTAGAAATCATTCTCCATTACCTCTCTGACAGCCAACAGATGTTTTTGGCTTGTAGTTTTTAATCAAACCACAGACAAGGGATAAGAAAACATCAATAAATGCCATCAAGAATATTCATTCAGAATATAAGAATACACTGTGTACCATATGGGCACTTTGTATACTGTATGAGAAACGGGCACGCTGCCAAATTCATACCCGTGTCTGCATATATTCACATGAAAGCTCGGTAAAGGGTGAAATGTTGAGTACAATTAAAGGTCATGCATTATGGTTACACTTTCTCTGATGCTCAGTAATCAACCGTGACTCACTCACACTCACAAATCTTAACAGGGTCATAGGTGATAACCTGAAAATATGACGCAGGTGACGCTTTCATTACTAGTAGTGCACTGGCCCGGTTATTCAAACCCGAGAAGCTGTTTCTGTATACGAGGCACATCAGAAATGTCAACACCCCATCCTCGGCTACACAAGTTTGCCGGCGTGAAGCAGCTTGGCAGAGTTGCCAATTACTGTACGGAAGATGTGATTCACATATGACAGCCTGTAAGAAGCATAACAACGTTTACTGAGAAGATGAAACCAAGTATCCAGTCTCAGTGTGTCCCTCCTTCCCCGCGCACCTCACTATCTGCTTCGCTTCCCTCTTTCCAAGGCTGTGACCTGTGAGCAGTCCCTCATTCCCCATGTCAGTGTTTTGGATGGCTGCAGCTGTCACATCGACCAACAAATTGTTTCCTGGCAAGAGGACAATGCCAGGCAAGCCAGCGGTGCCTTCTACCTTGATTTCCTCTGGACCAGCACCCCCTCTTCCCCGCCCTACCCCTGCATTAACGATGAGCCACTGCTTGTCAGCAGAAGAAGGCGGACAGCAATAAGCTCCATCGTCTTGCATTAAGCTGTATGTGACTGTATTACATGGCTCAATAGATGAGCACTGCCACGCTGACGGAGGCTGAGGAGAGGCAGCGATCAGCAAAGAAGAGCGGGGCAGAGACGTCTCAGATGAAGTTACGACAGCACTAAATTGGTGCTGACAGAAAACAATTAGGAAAGCGGTCGTTGCCTCACGTCAGTTGTCATGGACCCAAGTATTCTCACAGACAGTAAATCATGTACTATAGAAGGCATTCACTTACACTTCTGAGTGGTTAGTTAAATGCATGATGTGTTAGTATGCATGAATGTTTTAAACTTTTCAAATACAATAAAAACAAAAAATAAAAAACAGTGGTTCCCCACATGTGGTCAGGGCTGGGGGGCATCTGCGACCATGGGATCTCTTTCCAGTATTTCCACTTAAAAGTAGAAAACAGATAAAGATTGCGCTGAAAGCAATAAGCCTTAAACCTAAATAATAATAACTTTAATATAATAATAATAATAATCACAATAATAATAATTTTATTTATATAGCACTTTTCAAAGACAAAAGTTACAAAGTGCTTTACATGAAATGAAACACAAAAGAGGATAATAACAAAGAAGCGCAAAGAGTGAAATTTACAGTGATAAAATAAAACACAAGTTAAGAATAGATTACAACAAATAAATACAGTAAAATATAACAAATAAAATCAATAAATGACAAATAAATCAGCTTAAAGTGGATTAAAGTTAAATTAAAAATGCTAAATAAAAATTTAAAGCTGATAAATGTGGGTTAGCATAAAAGCATAAATACCTTTCACAGTTGTTACTGATATCTGGTGAAAATCTCAGGTGATTGGCTCTAACAGAAATATAGATAGACAGACAGACAGACAGACAGACAGACAGATAGATAGATAGATAGATAGATAGATAGATAGATAGATAGATAGATAGATAGATAGATACATACATACATACATACATACATACATACAAACATACAGTGGGGCAAAAAAGTATTTAGTCAGCCACCAATTGTGCAAGTTCTCCCACTTAAAAGATGAGAGAGGTCTCCAATTTTCATCATAGGTATACATCAACTATGAGAGACAACATGAGAAAAAAAAATCCAGAAAATCACACTGAAGGATTTTTAATGAATTAATTGGTAAATTCCTCGGTAAAATAAGTATTTGGTCACCTACAAACAAGCAAGATTTCTAGCTCTCACAGACCTGTAACTTCTTCTTTAAGAGGCTCCTCTGTCCTCCACTTGCTACCTGTATTAATGGCACCTGTTTGAACTCGTTATCAGTATAAAAGACACCTGTCCACAACCTCAAACAGTCAGACTCCAAACTCCACTATGGCCAAGACCAAAGAGCTGTCAAAGGACACCAGAAACAAATTTGTAGACCTGCACCAGGCTGGGAAGACTGAATCTGCAATAGGTAAACAGCTTGGTGTGAAGAAATCAACTGTGGGAGCAATTATTAGAAAATGGAAGACATACAAGACCACTGATAATCTCCCTCGATCTGGGGCTCCACGCAAGATCTCACCCCGTGGGGTCAAAATGATCACGAGAACGGTGAGCAAAAATCCCAGAACCACACGGGGGGACCTAATGAATGACCTGCAGAGAGCTGGGACCAAAGTAACAAAGGCTACATCAGTAACACTCTACGCCGCCAGGGACTCAAATCCTGCAGTGCCAGACGTGTCCCCCTGCTAAAGCCAGTACATGTCCAGGCCCGTCTGAAGTTTGCTAGAGAGCATTTGGATGATCCAGAAGAGGATTGGGAGAATGTCATATGGTCAGATGAAACCAAAATAGAACTTTATTGTAAAAACTCAACTTGTCGTGTTTGGAGGAGAAAGAACACCATACCTACTGTGAAGCATGGGGGTGGAAACCTCATGCTTTGGGGCTGTTTTTCTGCAAAGGGACCAGGACGACTGATCTGTGTAAAGGAAAGAATGAATGGGGCCATGTATCCTGAGATTTTGAGTGAAAACCTCCTTCCATCAGCAAGGGCACTGAAGATGAAATGTGGCTGGGTCTTTCAGCATGACAATGATTCCAAACACACTGCCCGGGCAATTAAGGAGTGGCTTCGTAATAAGCATTTCAAGGTCCTGGAGTGGCCTAGCCAGTCTCCAGATCTCAACCCCATAGAAAATCTTTGGAGGGAGTTGAAAGTCCACGTTGCCCAGCGACAGCCCCAAAACATCACTGCTCTAGAGGAGATTTGCATGGAGGAATGGGCCAAAATACCAGCAACAGTGTGTGAAAACCTTGTGAAAACTTACAGAAAACATTTGACCTCTGTCACTGCCAACAAAGGGTATATAACAAAGTACTGAGATGAACTTTTGTTATTGACCAAATACTTATTTTACCGAGGAATTTACCAATTAATTCATTAAAAATCCTTCAATGTGATTTTCTGGATTTTTTTTTTCCTCATTTTTTCTCTCATAGTTGAGGTATACCTATGATGAAAATTGGAGACCTCTCTCATTTTTTAAGTGGGAGAACTTGCACAATTGGTGGCTGACTAAATACTTTTTTGCCCCACTGTAGATAGATAGATAGATAGATAGATAGATAGATAGATAGATAGATAGATACTTTATTTCGAGCAAAACAGTAAAACAAAAACAAAACAAATGACAAATGCAATAAAGTAACAGTATACAGTGTTCGAAAGGGAGAAGGAAGAAGTGAACACTTATTAATTCCAACTCCTCTTTTCCATAAATACACCCATGTGAATTATATACAAACTAGAAAAGCACTCGGAGAGCGCAGACCTCTGCCAAGCGCCACAGTTCCCCCCATACAGTGTTTGTGTGTACGTTTTCAGATTCCTTGACCATGAAAACATATGACAAGCAATTGGATTGACAATGATAGGATTAGTGGTTCAGTAGTTATTCATGAAAATGGCATTTTGCATAATGGCGGTTTTCTTGTGGACGGTGATCCGGATCACCACCAAAATCTAATCATCTGTAGGATATCCCCTTTCTGACAATCTGTGAAAATTTCATGAAAATCCATCCATAAATTTTTGAGTTATCTTGCTAACAAACAAACAGACAGACAGAGAAACAAACAGACAGACAGACAAACCAACGCCGATGAAAACATAACCTCCTTGGTGGAGGTAATTACCACATTTAAGACCCCAAGTAAACAATTAACTGTATTTTGTACATATCAACATTAACACCCATCCATCCTAACATGCATCGATGTCCATACATCAAAACCAGCCTCAAACAACTAGGGCTGCACGGTGGCGCAATGGTTAGCACTGCGGCAGCACAGTTTACCCTTGGCCGGGGGATCGTGGGGATCGTGGGATCGTGGGTTCGATCCCAGCCCCCGACCAACAGTGATCTGTGTGGAGTTTGCATGTTCTCCCCGTGTATGCGTGGGTTTACCCCGGGATTTCTCCGGTTTCCTCCCACATGCCAAAAACATGCAGGTTAGGTTAATTGGAGACTCTAAAGTGGCCCTAGGTGTGAATGTGTGTGTGAATGGTTAAGGGATAGCGCCGTAACGTGGCTGCTTCATCCATCCAGGTGGTGGATGACCCTCAATTTCCCCTCTGGGGATCAATAAAGTATACTAAATCTAAAAATCTAAAAAAATATACACAGCACTGTCCCACCCACCATTCCATAGTGTCCCAGAGTGAGCATAGTGAATCGTACATATAAATACTACCCTTCTAACATATATCATTTCAGCAAATAATGTTTATACCTATTTTTGAATTGATTTCTGGTTTGAGTGGTCACTGAGATTAGAAACCCCATCTTAATATTTTGCACATCATAATTACAGAGCACAGCAACATCTAATTGCAACTCTCAAACACACTATCAACCCTACTTTCCCTTTTTGACCAAAGCTTTAAGAGGATATTTTATCTTCGTACTCTTTCCTCTGTGATGGAGCATTGTGAAAAGTGTGCTGGAGTGGGCATGGGGAAGACACAGTTCCCTCATGTGCCGGTGTAACACAATGGAAACCGTGATGAGGAAACGATAGGAGAGAACAGATGAAGGAAAGCAAGAAGAAGAAGGAGGGGAAAGAGGCAGAAAGAGGACATGTTGTGTTCAAAGGGCAAGAAAAGTTGATTGCTTGAAGTTCGTCGACCGCAGACACCCTCACTGATAACAGCCTATCAGACAAATTCCCGGCTCCTCGCCGCTTCCCGGGCTCCTTCATTTAAATTGCTATCTCCATCCGTCTGACTGCTAAGGAGCATGAAAAAAGTCAGCTGAAGGGCTCCGAGGGAGAAAATGTGTGACACCGAGAGACTACATGGAAAAGAGGGGGCCAATCATAAGGAAAATCAAAAATATCAAAGAGGGAAAATGACGACAATGCATGATTTTCTTTCTTCAACCACTGCCTTTAACCAAAGGCAATGGGGGCAATACAATTTGAGTCCAAAAATTGAGGCCATTCTTTCTTTTTTTTTGTTCTTTGTCTTACAGTGAGAGGCAGAGAGGCTTTCAGTGCGGTGCGGATGAGACGTGTAGGCAGTCTCAGAGCACCAGGTGATTGCCTCTGTATTGCAGCGGTAATGCTTTGCAAGAGAAGGGATTTCAACAAAATTGTTTTACTCTTTTCACCCACCTTAGCCCCCCCCTTTCAGAATACATCAAAAGACATAATTCTATTTAATCAGAAGAAAAAACAGTAAGGCAGACAGGCATGTTCCTCCCGAACAAACACAGCCCTATTGCAAAGGGCGCTCCGGCAAAACGAACTACACAGCACCATCTAGTGTCAATGGGTGAGGGCAAAGATGGAGCGATGGAGGAAGGGTTTAGTAGGAGTCCAACAGTCTCCATGTTTAGTATAATGTTAAGTCCACATGCAAAATAAGACTTCACATCTTCAGGCCTTTATGTAGTTCCACTCCACCAATTTCATGCAAAACTGCAACTTAACACAATTACTACTGATATGCACATACACAATACATTTATTTTATTGCAAGCAATGTCATTTCAAGCAAAAACTCAGACCCATTCCTAGGTTTTTGGAGGCCCTGTGCAAGACTGTGTTTCAAGACTGCGCTTTAAAATGGTAAATGGCATTCACTTATATAGCGCTTTTTCTCATCTCTGGATGACCAAAGCGCTTTACAAATCCTGCTATCCACCCATTCACACACATTCACACACTGATGGCGACGGAGCTGCCATGCACAGGCGCTGACCTGACCCACCAGGAGCAACTGGGGATTTGGTGTCTTGCTCAAGGACACTTGGAAATGCAGACTGCAGACAGCGGGAATCGAACCACTGATCCTTCAATCAGTAGTCGGCCACACTACACCTGTGCCACAGCCACCCCCAGGGTCCTTAAAATGGAGGAAAAAATCTCCCCTCCCCACAAAAACATCCATCCATCTAGCTATCCATCTTCTACTACTTATCCAGGGTTCCATGTCATGGGGGCAGCAGTTCAAGCAGAGATGTAGAGTTCCGCCCAAGTTCACATAGCACCTGTGAGCACCATGATCCCTCCTGCAGGTGGTGAGCCCACTGGAGGACGGACCCACGTGGCTCACCTGCGAAGAAACCCGGGTACTAGGCTTTTGCCAGGGAGCCTTTCACCCCACTGTGGCTCCAGGGTGGGGTCTTTTAACCCCATGCCGGGTGGAATACACTGGATCCTTGATGTTGCTGATTCTTTCATAGGGACTCACTGGACCGCTCCTGGTTTGGCTCTTCACCCATGACCAATTTTAACTGGGAGACCCTACAAGGGGCAAGCTACCCCCAACAACACAGCTCCTAGGATCATTAGGGCACCCAAACCCCTCCACCACAATAATGTGGGGATCAACAAAAAATTTAAAATGTAAACTTGTGTCATTGTCAACCATAAGTTAATATACACTGTATAAAAAGATGCAATCTTTTTTTCTCACTGTCTGACATTAATCAGAATAAACTTTTCCCGTTTTAGGTCAGTTAGGATTACCAAAATTATTTCTGTTTACTAAATAATTTTTATATTTGCTAAATATTTTTTTGAGAATTTTTCACTACTTTCTTCAAAGTCAGAAGTTTACCTGCATTTCCTTACAATTTGGCAGCATTACCTTTAAACTGTATGACTTGGGTCAAACGTTTTGAGTATCCTTCCACAAGCTTCTCACAATGCTGGAATTTTGGATCATTCCTCCTGACAGAACTGGTGTAACTGAGTCAGGTTTGTAGGCCGCCTTGGTTGTACACGTCTTTTCAGCTCTGCCCACAAATTTTCTATGGGATTGAGATCAGGACTTTGTGATGGCCGCTCAAAAACATTGACTTTGTTGTCCTTAAGCCACTCTGTAACTAATTTGATGGTATACTTGGGGTCACTGTCCGTTTGGAAGACTCATTTGCGCCCAAACTTTAACTTCTTGGCTGATGTCTTGACATGTTACTTTAGTTTTTCCAAATAATGCTCCTTCCTCATGATGCCATCTATTTTGTTAATTGCACCAGTCCCTCCTGCAGCAAAAACCTCCCACAAAATGACGCTGCCACCCCCGAACTTCATATGGATGGTGTTCTCAGGGTTGTAAGCTTCCCCTTTTCCTCCAAATGCAACAATGGTCATTATGGCCCAGCAGTTCAATTTTTGTTTCATCAGACCACAGGACATGTCTCCAAAAGTTATGGTCTTTGCCCCTGTGTGCATTTGCAAACTGTAATATGGCATTTTTTATGCTGTTTTTGGAGTAATGGCTTCTTCCTCGCCAAGCTGCCTTTCAGCCCATGTCAGTACAGGACTCATTTTACTGTAGATAATGACACTCTTTTACCAGCTTCAGCCAGCATCTTCACAAGGTCTTTTGTTTTTGTTCTGGGGTTGATGTGCACATTTTGCACGGAAACATGTTCATCTCTGGGACACAGAACCCGTCTCCTTCCTGAGCTGGTGTTTATACTTGCGTATAATTGAACAGATGAACATGGCACCTCCAGGAATCTGGAAATTGCACCCAAGAATGAACCAGACTTGTGGCAGTCCACAGTTCTCTTCTTGATATCTTGGCTGATTGCTTTTTTTTCTCATGGCATCACACAAGGAAGCAGTGTGTTTGAGGTTTGTCTTAAAATATATCCGCAGGTGTGCCTCCAATTAACTCAAATGTTGTGAATTAACCTATCAGAAGCTTCCAAAGCCACATCATCATCATCTGGGCTTTCCCAGGTTGTTTAAAGGCATCGTAATCTTAGTGTATGTAAACTTCTGACTTTAAAGAAAGTAATAAAAAAATTCTCTAAAAAATTATTTAGCGAATATAAAAATTATTTATTATTTATTTAATCTGATTTAATGTCAGACAGTGAGAGGGAAAAAAAAGTGTCTTTTTATACAGGGTATGTAAACATCTGGTTTCAACTGCATATCTACTTTTAAAGTTATTAAAGTGACTCTTTATGTGTTACAATCTAAACTGCATAAGTTAGAAAAAAATTCATGAAGGAAGCCTGATTAAAACAAACAAAAAAATCCCCTTTAAGGGCCTTGATTGATTTTTGAAGGTTTAAGCACCAGCAGAGTTTTAAAGGGGGTTGAAAAAGTCTAGAGGAGGTTGCAGTGGCACTCAGACACAAACCTTCGCATTTGTTGTTCTCAAGTGGTGTCAAGTGGAGTGAAGTCTTGTTGACAGTTTACACCTGCCTGCACTGCAAGCAAGCGCACCTCAGCTCAAAACAGCCGCGATGCCTCAAAAGCATTTCATCTCTGACAGCTGTGTCACGGAGTAAGGACGCGCAATATTGCCCCATCACATTTGAGATACAGCAGCATTTTGAATCTGTCGCAGTCAGCTGATAATATAGCCGGCTTCTCGGATGCAGTAGGTGGCTGCAGAATGCTGCTTGTGTCGAATCCTTATCAGTCAAAACCCAAGACAGATCGGCCTCTGCATTAGCGCACTCCATGAACTCCCACGCTGAGACAGAAATGACTGTCCGCCCACTAAAATATCTTTCACCTCATCAAATAACCGAATGCACAGGCCAGCGAAGGTGAAGCTGGTGCAGCAGAGTGTGGTGGGAGATCTCTTTTATTTTCACCCTCAGTTGCTATTCTGGGAGGATGTAGATGACAATTTGATGGTTTTATCGGGTTTATTAGAATTTCCCATTTGCGGGTGAGCCTTTTTTTTTTTACTCTTCACTAATAAAGACACAAATTCCATAGGGAGCCTGAATGTTTTTAATAAACCTCACGTCTATTAGATTATGAAATGTATTGTATGAGAAGCTGGCAGGCTGATAGGTAGGATAGGAAATGCAGGAAGTCTGAAATTTGAGGGACTTATCCTCTTATCCAGTCTAAATGTGCTCACCACTAATAGGGGCTCAAGAGGAAAGGCTCAGGGGGTCATTAACTATATTAGACATCACCTTCTGGGGAATAGGAACCTCCAAGGCCTACTTTAATTCATTGGATGTGAAAAGTCTTTGGGTCCTTTTAAAGGGGACATGTGATGATTTTTTTCTTTTTCAGTGCTTTTGCAAATCTATTAGGGTATCTGAAGTGGGTGCCAACAGAAAGACTGAAAAAAAGAAAAACAACACAGACTGCATCCAAACCCACAATGATGGTGCTACTTTGGCTGCTAGCCTGCAACGTAGTTAGCTTGGTGACCCCAGTTTATATTGCTATTCTGTTTCGATTCTAGTCACCCCAATAGACATCCCTGTCCCACCTGGTTCATTAATCTATAGTTGATAATACAGCTTGCATCATTGTGGCTTATTATGTCATATTGTTGGACGTAATAGGCTACCATGCTGACAGCTAGCATCTTGGCTAGCCATCTGATGTCTTGGAGATGGCCTCAGAGGGAAAAGGTGATGAATGAGACTGCCTAGTACAATGTTAGCTTTCAGGTCACAAACAGATCTTAAAAGGCTGACTAGCCGAGATGCTAGCTGCCCAAGGCTGAGCCCTCTACCACCTCGGTGCTCGCCTTGGTGGGGAGAAGCCAACGGATGACCTGGCTAGTGCTAGGTTAGCTGGCAGATCACGTCAGATCTTTTCTATTTATTCTATCTACCCTCACAAGATGCACAAGTTACCACCTGGTTCACTAATTCAAAGTTGATAATATATCTTAAGTCATTCTGGCTTATTTTTTTTTCTTAATGTAATAGCCTGGCAATTTTTCTTGCTATTACCTAGGCTAGCTGGCCAATGTTGGTCTGTGTATGGCCTTGGATGTAGAAAGAGTGACAGATTGGTCCTCTTTGCATTAGCAGAGTTTACCATTCACTCATTAATGGTTGGTGGGGTGAACTGAGGCTCATGGAGATTTAAAGAAACATCCACTAAAACTAATCATTCTAAGGAAGCTTGACAAAATAGGTTGAAAATGGTACTGAAATACTTAAAGGCTGATGTACTGTGACCAAAGAATGTCACTGACGTCCGGCAAAGTGTCAACATGTGAAAAAAGTGCATCATATGTCCCCTTTAAATCATATTAGAAGGTGGGAAAAAAGAAAACACCAAGTATGTGGAGTTGTGATAGAAAGCCAGAAGTAAAACCAGTAGAGCAGCACTTCACTAATCAAACCTTAACGGGAGACTGGACAGATGGAAACCATTCTTCATTTAACTGCACTTGACAGCCCGCCAGAGTTTGCCAAAAGGCACCTGAATGACTTTCAGAACATAAAAAACATGAAAGTCTGTGGTCTCATGAGACTACAATTGAACTACCTGACCAAATTGCCAAAAGTGTGTTTCTGAAGAACATATGTGCTGCATATCACCTAAATTATTGTCATCCCAACAATGAAAACATGGCATTGATGCATCTAAGAGACTGGTCAGAATAAAGGTATATACAAGGGCAGAATAATGAAGAGCAAAGAGAAAAAGGGGGAAAATCTATCCAGAGTTATCAGGCTGGGCCAAAGGTTTACATTTTAACAACAGCCAGTCATCAGAAACACTCTGTGAAAGCCCTTAATTGGCCCAAGTAGAATTCGATCTTGAACCAAACTAGACGTCTGAAAACCTGGTTGAGCCTAAACAAATCTCCCATGAACACTGGTCTGCAATCTGTGTCTCTTTGGTCCAAAAACAGCAGCTCCCAGTACCACTGTACAAGGAGCCACCAACTTCAAATTCAGATTTAACAAAAATAATCTCTTAAATTTATAAGCAAATACATCAGAAAAGTCACAAATTTACAAAAAAAAAAAGATTTACAAGAAAAAAAGTTCAAAGTTTTTTGAGGGGAAAAAAAACCTCAAATCTACTAGAAAAAAGTGAAATTCACAAGAAAAAAATTTAAATTATAAGGAAACTGTAATAAATTGATGAAAATTGACACTGCTATTTTTTGAAGCATGATTAACACACATGCGGACGCACGTTTTTGAACTTGATGGCTTTCCGAACTTGTGACCCTCAGCCCATGTCACAGGGAACCCACAGGCACACCACAGACAGCAACGCGGTAAAAAATGCCCATGAGTTAATATGGACAAAGAAAAGGCCATTTTGAAAGTTCAACTTCACATTTACATTATAACTGATAAAAAATGTGTGATTAATCAAGAGTTAACTTTGGGCATCATGTGGTATTCCAGGTTTGAGCACACTCGCACACACTCTCCTTAATTGATTACCTGATCCTGCTCAGCTGCACTAATTATTTCAGCTCTGCCTCATCAGTTTTGCCTATAAAAAGGAGCTCATGTCACACTCTTATTGTGGGACTGTTGGACTTCATGTTGTCAGCAGCAGCTTTTTCCAGAGTGTGCATGCCTGCTACATCATGCCTTTTCTCACCTTCTCCCTCCATGGGAACACAAGCAAGCCTGCCCACCTTCTCATTTTTCCTCATTCTCCTCCAAAGGACTTCCTACCTGGACTTCCTCCGAGGCAGAATCAGGACCCCTGCGTGCAGACTCATCTTACAGTCGGGGACCTCCAGACCAACCTGGATCCTCTTCACCCCATCTGTAAGTCTCAAGCAACATTTATATTAAGCATCACATCTCAAGTCCCAGGGCCCCGGGCATCTCTCCTCTCACCCACAGTAGTCTCCAATATCACTCACCTGAAGATCACAACCAAAAGAAGCTGGTTGTAGCTCACTGGGATTTCAACAGAAGCACTTTCAGCCATAACAGCAAGAACATAGTATTCAAGTTCATTCTGGTCTCCCTTCTGTCTCCACAGGGGTGCCAGAACCAGCCACTTGTCTTTTTACAAACAATTCACTTACTAAAAAAGGTAAGTAAGAACTTACTGATCTGCTCTCCATGTCTGCATTTATGGTCCATTACAGTTGCAAATCAGCCACAGGGGGTGCACAAGCCAGTGTACTCCTAATGCTGGTCCAAAGCCCGGGCAAATGGAGAGGGCTGTGTCAGGAAGGGCATCCGACCTAAAACCTTTGCCATATCAAACATGCAGATCATGACGAATGAGAACTTTGATGCCGGATCGGTCGAGGCCCAGGTTAACAACGACAGCCACCATTGCTGTTAACCGACAGGGTGCCGGTGGAAATTGGGCTACTGCGGGTCGAAGATCAAGGAGGAGGAGAGGGGAAAGGCATGTTAGGAAGGAGAGGGAGAAAAGGAAAGGTAGAAGTGTGGAGGTGAGAGTCTGGTGGCCCATGTACTTTGGTAGGTCACCTCATGCACTGTGTCCTGCCTACTGGTGGTCTTGGGACTCTGGCGACCACCTGGCAAACATTTTTTCCTTGTTTGTGTTCTTGTTTTGTCCCACCGTGCCTATGTCCCCCTCCTCTCGCCTGATTGGGATGTTCTTTGTTTTGTTTGGAGGGCATCTGGAGTCTGCCCTTGGGGGGGATGGGGGGACTCTGTCATAGTCTGGCCATGACCATGAGATCATGCTCACGCTTTGTGGTTATTTTCATTCTCCCTGTGATTATTTGTGATTATCATTTACATTTTATTGCCCTGTGTTCCGCTGAGTCCCCTGTCATTGTCTTCTGTGTCTGGGCCACCAGACGGAGGAACATGGCACGTCGGGTGGCCTACCAAAGTCCAAGGACCAACAGATGGGTGAACACGGTGCCGTGGGAGCGTTGAGCTCAGGGGCCTTTAACACGGGAGCTAACACATAAACTCTTTGCTCCGGAGATAACATCATAGGAACTTTACCCTGAGGAGATAATGATATAGGAACTTTACCCTCAGGATATAATGACATAGGTACTTTAAACTTGGGAGATAACAACATAGGGGCTTACTGCACAGGAGATAACGTTATAGAAGCTTTTTGCACTGAAGATAACATAGGAGGCTTAACCTCAGAAGATCACAAGATAGGAGCTTTTTGCTTTGGAGACCACAACATAGGAGCTTCAAAGTCAGGAGACAACATAGGAGTGTTAAACTCAGGAAATAATGACATGGAACATTTAAACTCGGAAGACGACATGGGAGTTCTAACCTCTGGAGAAAACAACATGGGAGCTTTTTGCTCTGGAGAAAACAACATGAGAATTTTTTGCTCTGGAGAAAATAATGGAAGAGCTTCTTGCTCTGGAGAAAACACAGACACTTTTAACTCGGGAGATAATGACAACCTGGAGCCTTTAACCTCAGGAGATAAAAGCAATGAACTTTTAAACTCAGGAGATAATGATGTAGGAGCCTCTCTCTCTGGTGCTAACACAGGGATTCTTTGCTCAGGAGAAAACAACATGGGGCCTCTTGTCCTGGGGAAAACAATGTAGGAGCCTTTCGCTCTGGGGCTAATGACACAGAAGTTTCTAGTTCTGGAGATATCAACACAGGAGTTTCTAATTCTGGAGATAACAGCACAGTTAGTTTCTAGTTCTGGAGAGAGTACCTGAGGGGCCTTCAGCGCAGGGGCTAACAGCAGCTGAGAAGCGGTGACCCTTGGCAGTGAAGTGTGGAGCGGACTGCTCGGACGACCACGGTGGAGTGTACTGCTCGACCTCTTGGAAGACAGGTGGAGGTCCCCTGACCTCTGGGACAATGGGTGGACATCCCATGACCTCTGAGACAACAAGTGGAGGTCCCCAGACCTTTGGAATGATGGGTGGAGGTCCCCTGACCTCTGGAACGTGCAGCTCAGGCGATGGAGTGTGCAGCTCGGATGCTGGCTGGGCTGTGGTGTGCACCTCAGAGGCAGCTGGAGCTGTGACGTGAAGCACCATCTCCAACGCAGACACTTCGGAAGCAAAGGAAGAGATGGAGGATGGGTCAGTACAGGAACAGGCGGTGGAGCCTGGCAGAGGAGGGCCAGAAGCAAATGAGGGCTGCAGCTGGGTTCCCCCATGAGGAGTTAGACAAGACTTCTTAAGTATAGATGTTAAGAATACAACAAGTACTTGCCTTAACTCCTGCTCCACTGCTGAGGAGGACCCCATTGACTCCGCTACTGGAGAGGCGATGGCAATTTCAGGAGACGCTGTAGGAACAGCGGATGAGGCAGTCTGAGATGCAGCAGCAGGTAGGGGCACCAGTGTAGCGGATGTGAGAGCGGGCACTGCAGGCGTGAAGACGGACAAAACTGCAGGCGTGAAGACAGGTGAAGCAGATGGAGTGCGAGCTGGTATGTGCACCATGGAGAGAGCTGGAGCTGTGGCGTGCACCTCGGGGACAGCGGGAGCCATTGTGCGCACCTCGGGGACAGCAGGTGCCGTTGTGCACACCTCGGATGGCTAGAGTTGTTGTGTGTACCTCGGGGATGGCTGGAGCTGTGACGCACACCTCGCCAACAGCTGGAGCTATCTGGAGAGGAGCTGGAGCGGCATTTCCTGAAGCCTTCCCTCCACCTGGGACCACCAAATGCCCATCCCAATCCCCGAAACTGCTTCTGGCAGCGGAGCAGCAGGCTGCTGCCTGGGAGGTGGAGATGGGGGTGGAGCTGGTGAAGGGCGAAGAGCAGGGGGTGCTGAAGCCAGGGGATGCTTCTTCGTCTGCGCTGGCTTTGACTTCGTTTGCGATGTCCCCACCATTTTGCAGTAACCTTGCTGCAGGGCGGCCACCGAGGTAATCAGCTCCTTCCCCTTGGCGTGCTCTGCGAGCTGCGGATGACGGCAGATAGCTGCCTCTGTGCGCGTCAAGTACTACAGTGCTGACTGGGGTGAGAGCTGAGCAAGCCCCTGAAATGAGGTGATCGGTTTCAAGTGCCGCAAAGCTCCCACCCCATGCTCATGCTGAATGAGTATCTGCCTGCTGAGTCCTTTGTTGGTGGCATCATTCTGTCAAGGGTTGGTGGTGGAGAGGACTCAAGCACAGGAAGGATCAAGTGCAACAATGATAATTTATTAATAAAAACAGGAACAAACAAATAGCAGCGCCAAACTAAGGAAAACAAAGCTCACAGGCAAACTAGGCTAGGAAAAGTGTAGGCATGAAAAACTCAAAGGACTCAGGCAAGAATCAAAAACATTGAAACTCGGCAGAAACATCAATGACACGACACAGACTGAGACAGAGCACCGACATACAGTATATAGACAAGGGGTAATCATCTAGACACAGAACAGGTGGGGATAATCAAGGACAATCAGACAATGAACATACAGCGCAAGAGTACAGGAGCAATACAGAGAGGGCGGTGGCTACAGGTATGGAAAACATGAGTTGGAACAATGTGGAAACGCACGCACGCACACACACACACACACACAGAGGCAAAAGTGTTGTTTCATTCTTTTATTTATCTTAACTGTCTAGTCTTTTAACCAACAAATTATCTTATCATTTATCAGTGATTGTTTTATTTTTTATCATCCAAGCTTCAGCGTTTCCTCACAGGGAGCCCGCCAACAGAGAATTGTGTCTGTTTTCTGGCTGCAGGGTACTGGCCTGTGATTGCCCTGGTCTACCCGGTAAAGGGGATCATACACTGCGGCATCACACCTGTAGTGTCGACCCATCGGATTGGACTTGGGCGGTCTCAGAGCTGGTGTCGCTGTAGCTGTAGACTCAGCCCTTTCCCTGCTGGTGATGGCTCCCTAGTGATGGTACTTCCTCACTTGGATCCCCAGTGCTCAGTCATAAGTCTTACGTAGACAAAAGCTTGTGTGTGCATATATGTATACAAGTATGTATGTGTATGGGGAGGTTAATTGTGTTTTATTTTAATGTGTGAAGCACTTTGTGTTACAACTTTTGTATGAAAAGTACTATATAAATAAAACTTTGATTGACTGATAAGGAAGGACAAAAGGACTTGGAATGATTGGCTAGACAAAGAGATCAAGCTGGAAAAGATGTGCAGCAGGTTAGGCTGATTCAGGACAGAAATGGTCATGCACTAACAAACGATAAGAGTGTGTTGAGAAGGTGGAAGGAATACTTTAAAGAGCTGATGAATAAAGAAAATCAGTGAGGAGGTTGGCTAAAGTAAAGATGATAAACAAGGAAGTCCCAAGGATTAGCAAGGCGGAAGTGAGGGCAGCTTTGAAGAGGATGAAGAATGGAAAGGTGGTTGGTCCAGATGACATACCTGTGGAGGTAGGGAGATGTTTAGGAGAGATGGCAGTGGACTTTTTTACCAGATTGTTTAACACAATCTTGGAGAGTGAAAGGATGCCTGAGGAATGGAGAAGAAGTGTTTTGGTACCAATTTTCAAGAACAAAGGTGATGCTTAGAGCTGCAGTAAGTACAGAAGCATAAAGTTGATCAGCCACACTATGAAGATATGGGAAAGAGTCGTTGAAGCCAGGTTAAAAGGAGAGGTGACAATCAGTGAGCAGCAGTACGGTTTAATGCTAAGAAAGAGTACTACAGATGCAATAAGATGCTTTAAGAGTGTTGATGGAGAAGTATAGAGAAGGTCCAAAGGAGTTGCACGGTGTCTCTGTGGATCGAGAGAAAGCATATGATAGGGTGCCAAGAGAGGAAGTGTGGTAATGTATGAGAAAGTCAGGAGTGGCAGAGAAGTAGAAGAAGCAATCTCTGTTGTCATACAGTCCATATAGCCATCATGTAGAGTAGAACGAAATTACGTTTCTCCTATCTATAATGTTAATCACATGTACAATCAGAGGGGTCACTGCCATGCAAGGCACCGCCACAAACAACTTCTCCTTCTCCCATTCTATTACGCTGAGCACCAAGCTAGAAGATGGGAAGTACCATTTTTATATGGTCTTTGGTATGACTCGGCCGGGACTTGAACCCCCAACCTCCCGATTGTGGGGTGGATGCTCTATCAACTAGGCCACCACTCCAGTGGTAGTATGTGAGGGTGGTGCAAGACATGTATGAGGACAGCGAGACAGTGGTGAGGTGTGCTGTAGGAGTGACAGATGGGTTCAGGGTGAGGTTACATTAGGGATCGGCTCTGAATCCCTTCTTGTTTGCCATGGTGATGGACAGGCTGACAGATGAGGGCAGACAGGAGTCTCCATGAACCATGATATTTGCAGACAACATTGTGATCTGTAGTGAGAGTAGGGAGCAGGTGGAAGAGAACCTGGAGAGGTGGAGGTATGCTCTGGAGAAAAGAGGAATGAAAGTCAGTAAAAGCAAGACGGAATACATGAATACTGAGAGGGAGAGAGGTGCACTGGAGAAGATGGAAGGAGTAGAGGTAATGAAAGTAGATGAGTTTAAGTACCTGGGGTCAACCATCCAAAGCAATGAAAAATGGAGACAAGTGTCAGGGGTGATTTGTGACAGGATAGCAGCAAGGGTGAAAGGGAAGATTTACAAGACAGTAGTGAGACCTGGTATGATGTATGGTTTGGAGACAGTGGTGCTGACAAAAAGACAGGAGGTGGAGCTGGCGGTGGCAGGGTTGGAGATGCTAAGATTTTCATTGGGAGTGACTAGAAGGGACAAGATTGGAAATGAGTATATCAGAGGGACAGCTCAGGTTGATCAGTCCGCCAAGGTCTCCGCCTTTGACCGCCACCTAATCCACATAGCACCGGACTCCCATGATCCCTCCTGCAGGTGGTGAGCCCACTGGAGGGTGGACCCACTGGGGTTCGGGCTGAGCCCGGCTGGGTCCCATGAGTCTGAATGGGCCATGTTCTCCACCTCTGTTGTTGAAGCGGCGGCCCAGAGCTGCGGCCGCAAGGTGGTCGGTGCATCTCGTGGTGGCAACCCCCGAACCAAGTGGTGGACACCAGTGGTGAGGGGGGCCATTAAGCTGAAGAAGGAGTCCTATCAAGCTTGGTTGGCTTGTGGGACTCCCAAAGCAGCTGAGGTGTACCGGCAGGCCAAGCAGGGTGCAGCTCGGGTGGTCGCTGAAGCAAAAACCTGGGTATGGGAGGAGTTCGGTGAAGCCATGGAACAAGACTTTCGGTTGGCCTCGAAGAGATTCTGGCAAACTGTCCGGCGGCTCAGGAGGGGAAAGCAGCTCCCTGTCCACACTGTGTATGGTGCGGATGGGGTGCTGTTGACTTCGACTGGGGATATCGTTGGGCGGTGGAAGGAATACTTCAAGGATCTCCTCAATCCCACTGATACGCCTTCCACAGAGGAAGCAGGGTTTGGGGACGAGGGGGATGACTCACCTATCACAGGGGCTGAGGTCGCCAAGGTGGTTAAAAATCTCCTTGGTGGCCGGGCCCCGGGGGTGGACGAGATTCGCCCTGAGTACCTCAAGGCCCTGGATGTTGTTGGGCTGTCATGGTTGACATGCCTCTGCAACATTGCGTGGAGGTTGGGGGCAGTGCCTTTGGCATGGCAAACCGGGGTGGTGGTTCCTCTCTTCAAAAAAGGGGACCGGAGGTTGTGCTCCAACTTTAGAGGGATCACACTCCTCAGCCTCCCTGGGAAGGTCTATGCCAAGGTACTGGAGAGGAGAGTCCGGCCGTTGGTCGAACCTCGGATTCAGGAGGAGCAATGTGGTTTTCGTCCTGGCCGTGGCACATCGGACCAGCTCTTTACCCTCTCGAGAATTCTCGAGGTTTCGTGGGAGTTTGCCCAACCAGTTTACATGTGTTTTGTGGACTTGGAGAAGGCATTTGACCACGTCCCTCGTGGTTTTTTGTGGGGGGTGCTTCGGGAGTATGGGGTATTGGACTTGTTGTTACGAGCTATTCGGTCTCTGTACGACCGTTGTGAGAGTTTGGTTTGTATTGCCAACACTCGGTCGGACTCATTCCCAGTGAGAGTTGGACTCTGCCAGGGCTGCCCTTTGTCACCAATCCTGTTCATAATTTTTATGGACAGGATTTCTAGGCGCAGCCAGGGAATGGAGGGTGTCATGCTTGGTGACCACAGGATCTCATCTCTGTTGTTTGCAGATGATGTTGTCCAGTTGGCTTCATCCAGCAATGACCTACAGTTCTTGTTGGGACAGTTTGCTGCTGAGTGTGAAGCGGCTGGAATGAGAATCAGCACCTCCAAGTCCGAGTCCATGGTCCTCAGCCGGAAAAAAGGTGGATTGTCCTCTCTGGGTTGGGGACAGGCTCCTGCCCCAAGTGGAAGAGTTTAAGTATCTTGGGGTCTTATTCACGAGTGAGGGGAAAATGGAGCGAGAGATTGACAGACGGATTGGAGCAGCATCTGCAGTGATGCAGACATTGTACCAGTCTGTTGTGGTGAAGAGGGAGCTGAGTTCTAACGCAAAGCTGTCGATTTACCAGTCAATCTACATTCCTAGTCTCACCTATGGTCACGAGCTTTGGGTAATGACCGAAAGACAGTGAAGACAGCGGAGATGATTGTGGACTTCAGGAAAGTCACAACCCCCCTGCCCCCCCTCACCATCACAGGCTTTCCCATCACCATTGCAGATTCCTTCCGCTTCTTGGGCACCACCATCACCCGAGACCTCAAATGGGAGCCAACCATCAGCTCCCTCATCAAAAAGGCCCAGCAGAGGATGTTCTTTCTGCGGCAGCTGAGGAAGCTCAAGCTACCCACTAAGATGTTAGTGCAGTTCTACACGGCCATCATCGAGTCCATCCTCACCTCCTCCATAACTGTGTGGTATGCAGGAGCCACTGCCAGGGACAGACTAAGGCTGCAGCGCGTCGTGCGCACTGCTGAGAAGGTGATAGGCTGCGAGCTCCCATCTCTCCAGGACCTGTACATCTCCAGGACCCGGAGGCGTGCTGGCCGGATCATAGCCGATCCTTCACATCCTGGTCACGTACTGTTTGCTCCCCTCCCCTCAGGTAGAAGACTTCGGTCCATTCGGACTAAAACCTCCCGGCACATGAACAGCTTTTTCCCCTCTGCCATCAGACTGCTGAACATTAAGTGACTTTTTGACTCTCGTGCACTATGTACAGCAGCTCAACCAGACTCACGTCATTCATCACTGTTTTCTGTTGCATTATCGACTGCACTATGTGGTACTTCACATTATCTGCTACTTGCTAATTTTTTAAAACTGCCTTGACTAGTACTACTCATTATTACTAGTATTGTTATTATTATTATTATCATTATTACTTATTATTACTTATTTTTCTACACTTATTGCACGTTTTCAGTCCTTTAGTTTTTTAGTTTATCTCTTTTTCTCATCATGTTTTTAATGTTGCAGCATGGCATCGAGACAAATTCCTAGTTTGTGTACTACATGAACAATGGCAATAAATCTGATTCTGATTCTGATTCTGAAGAACGAGATCGCGGATACAAGCAACTGAAATGAGCTTTCTCCGTAGGATTGCTGGACTCACCCTCAGAGATAGGGTGAGGAGCTCAGTCATCCGGGAGAGGCTCAGAGTAGAACCGCTGCTCCTCCTCATTGAAAGGAGTCAGTTGAGGTGGTATGGGCATCTGATTAGGATGCCTCCTGGACGCCTCCCACTTGAGGTGTTTCGGGCATATCCCACTGGGAGGAGACCCCGGGGCAGACCCAGGACTCGGTGGAGAGACTATGTCTCCCAGCTGGTCTGGGAACACCTTGGTATCCTCTCTGAAGAGCTGGAGCAGGTGGCTGGGGAGAGGGAAGTCTGGGCTTCTCTGCCTGAACTGCTGTCTCCGCGACCCGGACCTCCGGAAAAGTGGTAGAAGATGGATGGATGGATGGATGGAGCTCAGGTTGAGCGGTTTGGAGACAAAGTAAGAGGCACAGCTTTGATGGTTTGGACATATGCAGAAGAGGGATAGTGGATATATTGGACAAAGGATGTTGAAGATGGAGCTGCCAGGCAGGAGGAAAAGAGGAAGACCATAGAGAAGATTCATGGATGTAATGAAGGAGGACATGGAGAGAGTTCACCTTACAGAGGGAGATGCAGACGGATGATCTGCTGTGGCGACCCCTAAGGGGGGGGGGGGGGGGGGTTGCAAATCAAAATCATTTCACCCCCACTGTAAATTAGGTTTATTGGCAAACAAACTCCCAGCTGTTTGTGATAAATCAAACAAGAACAATTTAAATAGCTCAAAACAACTAATATTACAAGTGGCTTCTCAAAATGCAACACAAAATGCCACTTTTAATGACTACTACAGTCACAACATTATTCAACCTCTTCATGACAAGCATCTTTTATACTGAGCAGAGTACCCTTTTGCCGTTATGACCTGCTGCAAACATGATGCATAGCCAGACACCAGCTTCTGGCAGCGTTCCTGAGGAATCTTAGCCCATTCTTCATGGGCAAAGGCCTCCTGTTCACTAATATTCTTGGTTTGCGTGTTGCAACCACCTTTTTCAAATCCCACCAGAGATTTTCAGTGAGATTCAAGTCAGTGATGGCCACTCTAGTATCTTTTAGGACTTCTTTTGAAACTAAGCCTTGGTGGACTTTGATGTATGCTTGGGATTATTGTCCTGTTGGAAGGTCCAATCACAGTTAAGCTTCATCTTCCTCACAGACGGCAGGAGTTTTTTTCCCAGGGCTTCCTGATACTTGATTAAATTCATCTTGCCCACTAAACGCTGCAGGTTTCCAGTGCCAGAGAAAGTGAAGCAGCCCCAGAGAATCACTGAGCCACCACCATACTTCACTAAGCAAATTGGAGCCAACTTTTCTTGTGCTTTTTGGTCAGTAGTGGTGTACATCTTGGGAGTTCAAACATGGAGCCCTTCAGCGTTTAGTATGCGCCTTACTGTGGAAACTGAAACCTCAGTGCCTTTTTCCACCAAGTCTTACTGCAGGCCTTTTGCAGTCATTCGAGGGTTTTTGACCACCTGGAAGCTGTTGATAGCTTCCTCTTTCTGCCACGTCCAGGTAGTGGAGCCACTGTTCTTTTAACTTTCAACTTACGAACTATGCTTCAACTGTATTTCTAGGAATATTCAGGTCTTTTGCCGTTTTTCTGTATCATTTTTATTGTTTGTGCAAGGCAATGATCTCTTCTCTGAACTTTTTAGACAATTCTCTTGACTTTATTTCTAACATGCAATCAAATGTCACCGTCAACAGTCCAGATATTTGAGGTGTTCTATCTCATGCAAACCTGATGTAACTAATGATGCCCTTGGTTGGTTGCATCAGGTATGCTTGAGACCACACCTGATTTGCAAATGTGTGCTCTTATGAGTATTTCTACTCAGGGGGCTGAATAATTTTGCGTCTGTAGTAGTCACTGAAAGTAGGATTTAGTGTTGAATTTGGATAAAATCCATGCAGTATTAACTTTAACTATTTAAACTTTTCTTCACTCAATCAATCAAACTTTATTTGTATAGCACTTCACAAGGGGTGCTCCTGAAGACATTCTACAACACGGTGGTGGCATCAGCCATCACTTTTGGAGTGGTCTGCTGGGGCAGTGGCATTACAGCAGCCGATAGGAAGAGACTGAACAAACTGATCAAGAAAGCTAGCTCTGTCCTGGGGTAACGCCTTGACCCAGTGGAGGAGATAGGAGAGAGAAGGATGGTGGCTAAATTGTCATCTCTGCTGAAGTCCAAGTCCCACCCTATGCAGGACATACTGAACGTACTGAGGAGCTCATTTAGCAGTAGACTACATCATCCTAGGTGTACGACCAAGAGGTTTCGCAGGTCCTTCCTACCTACGGCTGTCAGACTTTATAACCTAAGCAGGGCTGCTCGCAGAGATAGCAAAAAACCGTGACAACCTAATAGTATTGAATGCAAAATATGCAACAGACTTACACAAATGGTGCCCTCCAGTATACAACTAGGACAATATCAGTCGCTACGGCGAGTGACAATATGTATGGGTACATATTCATGCTATGTAGGATAACTAAGTAGACGGTTATGCTGTTTATTGCATCTAGATACAATGCTCCACACTGTGTATACATATTTATGTGTACATATGTATATTCACTGCTCTTATTTTCTTATCTTCTAAATTATTGCTCTGAGTGTTGCTGTCCCTGTGCTGTTGCAATCCTGGAATTTCCCCATTGTGGGACTAATAAAGGCTTATCTTATTTTACCTTATCTTATCTTATCTTAAACATTAAATGCTGCGCAAAGTGCTTTATATAGATAAAAGCAGTACACATATTTAAATACATATATTTGCATGATACAGCGCGCGCACGCGCGCGCGCACACACGCACACACACAGAGAGGTACAAGCACGACTCCCCACTTCTCTCTCTCTCTCTCTCTCTCTCTCTCTCGTGCGCATGCGTGGGCGTTTGTGGGAGCAGGGGTGTGGAGTGGTGTCGAGTGAGTACTTTAAACTTTGTATTTTCTAACTTTTTCTCTATCTTGTGTGTTTGAGGTGTGTGTGTTTAATATAGTGGGTTGAGTGTGGGTGTGCTGGGGTGTGAGTGTTGGAGTGAGTGTGTTGGGGAACGGTAGCTTCTGCTGCCGGTTTTTCCCGGCCGGCATCATGCCGGTGATTGATGGTGGTGTGGAGTTTGAGCGCTTAACCCGGCGTCATGGTGTGAGAATCCTCCCGACAGTTCCCTGTTCTGTGAAGGAGGCCAGCCTCGCTGTAGGACAGGTGGTTGGGCATGGCAGCATAAAATCAGCATCGAGGATGAACAGCGCAATTGTGATCTTTCTGGATTCGACTGAAAAAGCTGATCAGGTGGTGGCACAGGGAGTGGTCCTAGGTGACACTTTTACTCCCGTTTTACCGCTGGCGAATCCGTCTAGGAGGATCACCATCTCAAACGCTCCTCCTTTCGTTAAAAATGATCAGCTGATTAGAGAGTTGTCCCGTTTTGGCCAGGTTGTGTCCCCTATCAGAATGGTCTCTCTGGGTAGTAAATCACCCCTGCTGAAGCATGTTGTATGTCATAGGAGGCAGTGTTTCATGGTGTTGAAAGACAGCTCTGCTGAACTGAACGCGTCTTTTAATTTCAGGATTGACGGCTTTAGCTACTTGGTGTTTGCAACATCTGAAACCATGAAGTGTTTTGCGTGTGGCGCAGAAGGCCATCTTATTAGGTCATGTCCTGAAAAGGCGAACACAAAGAGCACTGGCGGTAAGAAAGGTGACGCCGCTGTTTCTGGTGGTCCGGAGGGTAGCGCTACATGTGGTGCGGCGGATGCCGCTGCGGCGCCCGCTTCTGCTGGGGCGGTCGCAGCCGCGACTGCGGCCGCATCCGCGTCCGCATCCGCGTCCGCTTCTACTTCTGCGGGGGCGTCCGCGTCCGCTTGTGCTGGGGCGGCCGCAGCCGCCTCTGCTGGGGTGGCCGTGGCGGGCGCGGTAGTTGCCCCCCCAAACAGTGATGGTGGGGAATTTCTGTCTGGCGGCAGCTCTGATCATTGTGACGAGCCTGTCGCCCGGGGTAAACAGGTGGAGGGTGTAAGTAAAAGTGCAGTTAAACGAAGGAACGTGAATGAACAGACTTTGCAGGCGGGGGAGGAGCGGTTTGAGGCTGTAGCGGACACACAGAGCAAACACTGCATGACAAACGTTGCGTTTCATGAAGAAATGCAGGAATGTAGTTTTGTTGAAGAGGATCCTTTTAAAGCTGCACAAAAAAGGAAAAGTGCGGAAAACTTGCAGAGCTCTGCTAAATCTAGTAGGGTTGGGAATTTAGATTTACTGAATGAGAGCGCTTCTGACGAAAGTGGAGATGAGTCTGAACTGATGCAGACGCAGACGCAGGAGGAGCAAAGCTCCTATTGTTTTACTAAAATTAGGCAATTTCTCCAGGTGACTAAGGGGAGCAGAGCTGTGAAAGTGGAAAATTACTTTCCAGATCTGGAGTTATTCGTGGCATCAGCTCGCAAATTTATGAAACTGAATGATGGGAATGAGACTTTCACTGATCAGGAAATTTATCGTTTAAAGAAACTGGTTGCTAAACTGAAATTGCAAATTACTAACAGTCATGTTGACTCTTAGTTTGTTTCTTCCCTTTTATGCTATGTGTGTGTTTTTTTTACTGTACCCTATTTTTATCCTTTTTAATGCCCCACCTTAGAATTGGCACTCTCAATATTAATGGGGCCAGGGATGATGTAAAAAGGGCCTCTTTATACAAGCTTTTTAATTTAAAGAAACTTGACGTGCTGATGGTCCAGGAGACTCACAGCACTGTGGACATTGAGAGCCATTGGAGAAAAGAGTGGGATGGCTGCATTTTTTTTAGCCACAAATCCAGTAGCAGTGGGGGGGTGGCTGTACTTTTCTCTAGGGGTTGTGTGCCTGTCTCTTATGAGGTAGAAGAGGTGGTGAGAGGTCATTTCCTCTTATTAAAGGTACAGTTTGAAAACGTGAACTTCGTTTTTATAAACGTGTATGTGCCAACACAGAGAGCAGAGAGGATCAGGGTCTTTGACGTGCTTTCGGATACGGTTAAGTCCTGTGATCCAAATAGTTTTTTATTTCTGGGGGGTGATTTTAACTGTACATTAAACCACAGACTAGACAGGAACCATCAGGAGCCTCACCCTGCTTCTGCCAATAGGCTGAGAGAACTGGTGAAAACACATGAAATGGCCGATGTGTGGAGATCACATCATGGGGACCAGAGGCAGTACACCTGGAGCCATGTCAAAGATAACCTTTTATCTATGGCTAGGTTAGACCGTTTTTATGGTTTTAAACATCAAATGAGTGTTTTTAAAAATAGTTGTATCTGTCCTGTTGGTTTCACTGATCACTGCCTGCTGTTTTGTTCTGTGTTTATTGAAAATGTAAAGTGTAAGAGTGCTTTTTGGCATTTTAACAATACACTTTTAAATGATGTGTTTTTTAAAGAGGTTTTTCATGATGTTTGGAAGTCACACAGGGAACAAAAACCCTCTTTTAGTTCTCTCCAATTGTGGTGGGATTTTGGTAAGGCCCAGATAAAACAACTCTGCCAACAGTACACTCAAAATGTCACTCGTAGCTTGACCCAATCCTTGAAAGTTCTGGAGACTGAGGTGGTAGAACTAGAGGAGTTGCTCAGTTCTACAGGAAAACAGGAGCACTTAGAGGCTCTCAAGTCAAAAAGGTCAGCCTTGGCTAGCTTGCTAGGGGTCACCGCACAGGGTGCTCTGGTCCGCTCACGCTACATGGATGTAGCTCTGATGGACTCGCCCTCCCAGTACTTTTTTGGACTGGAGGGGAAAAATGGACAGAGAAAGCTCATTCACTCCTTGTTGGGCGATGACGGGAGAACAATCTCCACAGCAGCAGAGATCAGGAAACACGCTGCTAGCTTTTACAGTGAATTGTTTAGAGCAGAGTGGAGGGAGGACACGTCACTGGGCCAGGTTTTCCTTGATGGTCTTCCAGTGCTCTCAGAGGACCTTGTTGCCGGCTTGGATGCTCCACTGTCTCTGTCTGAGCTGCATACGGCGCTAATGAGCCTCCAGAATGGAAAATCACCAGGCATAGATGGTCTCTCTGTGGACTTTTTTAAGGAATTCTGGCCCCTGCTTGGTCCAGACCTGCTGGAGGTTCTCCAAGATAGCTTGGAAAGGGGGACCCTACCCACGACCTGCAGGAGGGCCATCATCACACTGTTGCCGAAAAAGGGGGACCTCCAGAGCCTAAAGAACTGGAGGCCAGTCTCTCTGCTCTGCACAGACTACAAGATTCTCTCAAAAGCTCTGGCCCGAAGACTGAGAAAGGTGATGAGCGAGCTCATTCATGTAGACCAGACTTACTGTGTGCCTGGCAGGCTGATTAGTGACAACGTCACTTTAATTCGGGATAATTTGGAGGTCTCTGGTTCATTGGCGGTAGAAACTGGTTTGATTTCAATTGACCAGGAAAAGGCGTTTGATCGGGTTGAACACCAATATTTATGGACAGTTTTAACAGCTTTTGGGTTCAGCCCAGGCTTCATAGCCAGGATACGGGTCTTGTACAGTGACATTGAGAGTGTGCTGAAGATAAATGGGGGCCTGTCTGCCCCTTTAAAAGTCCAGAGGGGGGTTCGGCAGGGCTGCCCTCTCTCAGGGATGCTGTACTCCCTCGCCATAGAGCCTTTGCTTCACTGCCTGAGAAGGGATCTATCAGGAGTTACTTTTCCTGGCTGTGACACCACGTTCAAGCTGTCGGCCTATGCAGATGATGTAGTCATTCTGCTAAACAAGCAGAGTGACATTGACGTTCTGGTTAGGAGTGTCAATCTTTTTGGCCAACTTTACTCTGCAAAGATAAACTGGGGAAAAAGCGAGGCTCTGATGGTGGGGGAGAAACTAGAAAATCAGCTTACGCTGCCGGGTGGGTTGATTTGGAAAAAAGGAGGTTTTAAGTATCTTGGTGTCTTTATTGGAAATCAGCAGTTTGAGCAAAAAAATTGGGATGGGGTCATAGAGAAGATTAACGGGAGACTAAACAAGTGGAAGTGGCTAATGCCAAGAATATCTTTTAGAGGAAGAGTGCTCATTTTAAATAATCTTGTTTCCTCATCCCTGTGGCACCGCCTCATGTGCATGGACCCCCCTGCTGGTTTGTTGTCCAAAATTCAGTCTGTTTTGGTGGACTTTTTTGGGGGGGGGGTGGACTCCACTGGGTTCCTCAAGCCCTGTTATTTCTTCCCAAAGAGGAGGGGGGGCAAGGAGTGATTCATTTAGCTAGTAGAGGTGCTGCTTTTAGACTGACTTTCATACAGAGACTGCTGACGGGCCCCCAGGACCTGGTATGGAGGCCTTTGGCCTGTGTTATTTTACAGAGAGTCTTTGGGCTTGGGCTAGACCTCCCTGTGTTTTTAATGGATTTTAAGAACTCTAATGCACTGTCTTTACCCAGTTTTTACCGCAGTCTCTTTTCAGTGTGGACTCTTTTTAAAAAACAAAGAGGGCCATGCGATTCCCTCTACTGGTTGTTGAGGGAGCCGCTGGTTTTTGGTGGTCGCCTTGGTGTCCTGCCGGGAGTTGGAAGGACCTTCCTTGATAGGCTGTGTTCCAGGAACATTCTCACTCTGAAGCAAGTGGTGGAACTGGCCTCAACAACGCCTCAGCTTTAGCAGCTCATCTTGGTGTCAGGTCGAATCGTTTCATCGATGGTCTTCTTGCACACTGGAAACAGGAGCTTCATGGACTTGAGCACTCCCTACTCTTGGACTTTAGCAATGGCACGCTGCAGCCAGAAAGCACTGACCCCTTTCCCTCTCTCACGCTCTATATGGACTTTGACGTCGCTCCTTGCTCCTTACTGGCATTCTGTGCTCCCACTGGTGTGGACTTTGGAGGAGCCAGTGGTAAGGCACTCTACAGACTGGTGGTGATGGCACTCAACAAGGACCGATTGAACACCTGTGTGGACACTCCTTGGAGAGCCTATTTTAAACTAGGAAAAGGGCATCGGCCTGCCTGGAGGGATCTTTACAAAGCCCCTCTCCCTAAGAGGCATGGAGACTTACAGTGGAGGGTCCTGCATGGTATTATAGCTGTCAATGCTTTTGTTTCTGTGATTAACAGCAGTGTCAGTGATCAGTGTGTTTTTTGTTCCTCTAGGGAGACTGTTTTTCATTGTTTTATTGAATGTCAGCGCCTGAGTGGCCTCTTTGAACTTCTCACAAAACTTTTTCATATTTTTAAGGAAGTTTTCTCTAAGCAGGTTTTCATTTGTGGTTTTATGTACAATCGTCGTTTTAAGCAGAAGTGTCAACTACTGAACTTTGTTTTAGGGCAGGCAAAGTTGGCTATCTATGTAAGCCGGAGAAGAAAACTTGAAAATGTTGAGAATGATGTTGATGTCAAAATTTTATTTGTGAGGCTACTTAAAGCCAGAATCAGGCTGGACTTTCAGTTTTTTATGGGGAATGGGGATGTGGAAGGTTTCAGGACCCTCTGGTCCCTGGAGAATGTCCTCTGTTCAGTTCATGATGGACAGCTTTTTTTGGGGCGTTTTTTGGGGGATTAATTTTCTGTGTAACATAGCATGATATAGAAATTGTATTGACTGATGGACAAGTGTGTTTATTAAAGATCTTTTAAAAATCAAAAATCTCTCTCTCTCTCTCTCTCTCTCAATGGCGGTCGTTCCTCTGCCTGTTTTACACATTTTTGGTATATTGTTCGATCAGACTTTTATGACGTTTCTAATTGACTGTAATTGACTGTCACGGAACTGGATCTTTACCGGTCTCCTGCCGGCGCGCAGCACTATCTTTGCTGCCCGAGAACGGGGACTTGGCCTGGCTTGAAAACGGGAGGCCTGTGGCTCTTCTTTGCACAGACTACAAGGTCACGGTTTACTCGCCTGCAGGACATGGATGCCCCAACATTTTCTTTCTACAATCTGGACGAGCCTGCTGCAAAGATGACTTGCTTGAAAATCCCGCATGGTCTAAGGACTACAATCCATCTGAGATGAGGAAAATGTTTCTGGGCCGTACAACGGAACTGGCTGCGGGAGCGCAACGCTATCTCTGCTGCCGGAGGAAGGGGACTTGGCCTTGCTTAAGAACTGGAGGCCTGTGGCTCGTCTTTGCACGGACTACAAGGAAGACTCGGACTACTGCCACTGGCAATGTGGAATAGGTGGACTGCAGGGAATACTTTGTGTTGTGTGGGGGGGATGACTTATGTTTGCACTTTTCCAATGTGAGACACTTGGTGGAATGATATTGGTGCTCTTACATTTTTTGAATTGTGCAATAAAGGCATTTTTTTAAAACTCAAACTCTCTCTCTCTCTCTCTCTCTCTCTCTCACTCACTCACTCACACACACACACACACACACACACACACACACACACACACACACACAGAGTGGCACAAGCACCACTTCTCACACACACACACATATAAAATAGAAGAGACGTAGCTCGGCACTGAGAAATCATGTGAAGGAACACCATCTTGTGGAGCCCCCCAATGCCGGGAGACTACACAACCCATAACCACAGGGCATGCCACGGAGGCCACCCCGACCAGGACAGACTGAGGCCCACACCACAGCTGTAAGGCAACAGCATAGAGTCCGCACCCACCCAAGCCAGAGCGACCCACGAGACCAACACACCTGCAGATGGGTCAGGCAGCATCCAGCATGAGGGGCTCCACTGAGGAAAACACTGGAGCTAAAACACATAAAATACAAAATAAAACTAAGAACATAAAACAAGAGGAACTAAAAACCCATACTTACACACTTTCTTACATAATTTGTTTATTGCAAACACCTGAACATTTTAAATTTTTGCCCAAAAACCTAAAATGCAATGAGGGTTGAATGACTTTGATTGCAACTGTATATAAGAAATGTCACATCATGAGATTAATCATGATTAAAAATTTTAATCAACTGACAGTACTACGTATAACGAACCTGCAGTCACACCTCCTGTCCTCAAAAAGCAGTCATGTGTAAAGAAACGTCACAATCGACAGAGCAGCATCCTCTCTGCTCTCTGTGTGAGTGCTGAGCAGCCACAGAAACATGAATTAAGCTTTGAATAGGAGTGGAAACATTTTTGAACTGTTTAATGGTGCTGAAAAACTCTCTGGAGGAGCTGTTTTTTCTTCTGAAGTCTGTTTTTTAATCTCTAGTGCAAATTCTGTGTACCGCCTCTTGTATCAAAATTAACTTCCTTTTTTTTCATAATCAAACCAGCTATTGAGATGGTAGACAAGTTTATGAATCTTCTATTTAGAACACTGCTGTCAGGATCATGAAACTTTATTGTAGTCCACAATAAAACTGTAAAAAATATGCTGAATCTGAATGAACTTTGACCTTTTTCATAAAAAATAAAAGCATGTTCGGAAATTTGCATATAGTAATCCCACCCCACATTTGGCATTGATATCTGGGCTATCTGCAGCAGTTCTTGTTTTAGTGTCTGGAACACAAACACTTTGTGACCCAGTGACCTTGAACTTTTGACTTGTTTGACCTCAAAATAAATGCATCATAGAAATTCACATGTACTATTCCTGTCCCAAGTTTGGTGTTGATATCTGCAGCCATTCTTGTTTACCAGTTATCTATGAAAATATTACAAAAGAGATTATTGTGAACAGCAGGACAACTCCCCAGTTACACTGGTGATACTGAGGTTGAAAAGGTCGGTAGCTTTAAATTCTTCAGTGTGCACATCACAGAGGAACTCACACTGACACTGTGGTCAGAAATGCCTGTCAGCAGCTCTAGTTCCTGAGGAGACTGAGGAAGTTTGGCATGAAGGCTGGCTTCTTCTCAACATCTACAGGTTCCCCATCGAGAGCATGTTAACTGGCTGTATCACAGTGTGGTATGGGAATTGTTTCAGTCATAACAGTGACAGTGCAGCACATCATCAGTGCCAGAGAAAAGCATTAAATATTTTCTACAGGACAACCTTTGAGTCTGCGTTACGGTATGGTATTACCAGCTGGTTTGGCAATTTAACAGTTAAATCAAAAGCTCAGATACTAAATCTGATAAAGACAGTAGGTAAAATCATAGGTACAGCAGCACCTCTAACTCCCCAAGACCTGTTTGAACAAACCACCTTCAGACAGGCAAATTGTATTTTAAAAGTTGGTAAAAGTTCGTGTGTGCTCACGAATATAACTTCACCAACATTTGGATTGATTTCTCTGATTTTTCAAAATGTCAGTAAAAGTTGGTCCAAACGTTATTGAACCCAGCTTTAGGCTAGGGATGAAGCCATTATATTTTGGAGGAATCCATGAGCGCATACCTCCGACAAGGCCCTATCTTGCAATGTAATGTAATGTGATCATTCATCCGTCAGCAGGATTACGCAAAATCTACTGGACAAATTTTAAGGTACAGAGAAAGGTTTGGAGGCACCGAGGTATGGCTGGAAGATGGACAGGTGGACAGACAGACTAAGGGATGGACAGACAGAAGGAGCCTTCGCAAGTATTTATCTCTTTTAAACATTTTATTCAAAAAATTTTTTCATGTTAATGTGGATTTCTAAGTTAGCACTGTGTTTGACTGCTCTTCCCATCGCACACATTAAATATGACAAATAAATGGAACTTGAACTATTACTATTAACCGCAGTGAGCTTTCCAAACTATGACGGAGCATTGACCTACTAGAGTATGCCAACATCTAACTTATAATCATTTCCCAAAAGTCTGGAACAACAGTGGGCTACGTTAGTTTGAACTATCTTGGTTTCAACTACAATTTTGATAGGAGTGTCAGAATAATTCCGTCATATACGATGGCAGCCATCACTATGTAGCCTATTGATAAGATACAGTAATTCTCTACAGGTGAAATACAAGTAGCCTAATTATTACAAGCATGAAACATAGCCTACTTTTGGGAACTTTCGGTCAGCCTCCGTCGGTCTATGATGACCATGGAAGAGAATCCTAAACGTCTACTCTGCTGGAACAGCACCGCCTGTGGCTGAACAGGCCGATGCGAGAATGGCAGTCCCTGTCACACAGGTCGCACTTGTGGGTGGTCTCCGTGCTGCTGGGTCTGTGGCGGTTCTTCCTGTGGGTCCTTTTTTCATCTGCTGCAGCAGTCAGTCTCTCTTCACCCCCCTTGAGCTGTCTGGTCAGGGTGCCTCTCCATTTGGAGCGGTCCGTTGCAAGGTTCTCCCAGTGCTCTGTGTTGATCTCCAGGGTCTTCATGTCTCTCTTGCAGACGTCTCTAAAGCACAGCTGTGGGCGGCCAATGTCTCTCCTGCCAGTCGCCAGTTCTCCGTAGAGGACGTCTTTGGGAATTCTGCCATCCTCCATACGGTGAATGTGGCCTAGCCAGCGGAGCCTGCGCTGCCTGAGCAGAGTGAGCATGGAGGGAAGGCCGGCGCGGGACAGAACTTCTGTGTTGGGCACTTTGTCCTGCCAGGATATGTCCAGGATGCAGCGAATGCAGCGCAAGTGGAAGGAGTTCAGTCTCTTTTCCTGCCGGGCGTATGTTGTCCACGTCTCACTCCCATAGAGCAGTGTGCTGATGACGCAGGCATTGTACACTGCCATCTTCATCTTGACAGAGAGTTTGGGATTCTTCCACACTCGTGTGGTGAGGCGAGCGAGTGTGAAGGCTGATTTTCCAATCCTCTTGTCGATCTCTGTATCAAGGGAGAGGTTGTTGCTGATCGTGGACCCCAGGTACGTGAACTGATTCACGACCTCCAGCTCGTAGTCGTCGATGGTGATGGTTGGTGGTGCTTCCGTGCCTTGCACCTAGACGTTAGTCTTCTTCAGGCTGATGGTAAGCCCGAAGTCCTTGCATGCCTGGGAGAAGTGGTCCAACAGGGTCTGAAGCTCCTGCTGTGTGTGGGTTGCGACTGCAGCGTCATCTGCGAACAGCATGTCTCTGATTAGAGCCTCGCGTACTTTGGTTCTGGCTTTCAGGCGGGCGAGGTTGAAAAGCCTGCCGTCAGATCTTGTGTGCAGGTAGATTCCCTCTGTTGCTGTGCTGAAGGCATGCCTCAGGAGCATAACAAAGAAAATCCCAAAGAGGGTTGGCGCAAGTACACAGCCCTGTTTCACTCCGCTGTGTATGTTGAATGGCTCTGAGACGTTGCCGTCGTGCTGCACTATCCCCTGCATGTTGGTGTGAAACGATTCGATGAGGCTTTGCAACTTTGGTGGGAATCCTATCTTTGGCAGGATCTTGAAAAGGCCCTCTCTGCTGACCCGATCGAACGCTTTGGTGAGGTCGATGAAGGCGACGTACAGGGACATGTTCTGTTCTCTCCCTCCACCCTGAGACTCTGTGCGAAACAGCTGGCTCCTGTATTCACAGACATTTTTAACACCTCCCTTAAGTTATGCCACGTGCCGTCCTGCCTCAAATCCTCCACCATCATCCCTGTCCCCAAGAAGCCACGGATCACTGGACTTAATGACTACAGACCTGTAGCGCTCACCTCTGTAGTCATGAAGTCCTTTGAGCGCCTGGTCCTGTCCCACCTCAAGTCCATCACCACCCCTCTCCTGGACCCGCTGCAGTTTGCCTACCGAGCCAACAGGTCTGTAGACGATGCAGTCAACCTGGCCCTCCACTCCATCCTGCAGCACCTGGACTCCCCGGGAACCTACGCCAGGATCCTGTTTGTGGACTTCAGCTCCGCATTCAACACCATCCGCCCCGCTCTGCTCCGGGACAAGCTGTCCCTGCTCAACGTGCCTGACTCCCTCTGCAGGTGGATCATCGACTTCCTGACGGACCGGAGGCAGCATGTGCGGCTGGGAAAGACTGTCTCAGACTATACTAGCATCAGCACCGGATCACCCCAGGGCTGTGTACTTTCCCCCCTACTCTTCTCCCTTTACACCAACTCCTGCACCTCCAGCCACCAGTCTGTCAAGTTGATCAAGTTTGCGAACGACACCACCCTCATCGGGCTCATCTCCAACGGCGACGAGTCCGCCTACAGGAGAGAGGTGGCCCAGCTGGCGTCCTGGTGCAGCAATAACAACCTGCAGCTGAATGCTCTGAAGACAGTGGAGATGATTGTAGACTTCAGGAAAGTCACTACTCCTCTGCCCCCCCTCACCCTCTCAGGCTCTCCCATCACCACTGCTGATTCCTTCCGCTTCCTAGGCACTACCATCACCAGGGACCTCAAATGGGAGCTGACCATCAGCTCACTCATCAAAAAAGCCCAGCAGAGGATGTTCTTCCTGCGGCAGCTGAGGAAGCTCAAGCTACCCACCAAGATGTTAGTGCAGTTCTACACAGCCATCATCGAGTCCATCCTCACCACCTCCATAACCGTGTGGTACGCAGGAGCCACTGCCAGGGACAGACTAAGGCTGCAGCGCGTCGTGCGCACTGCTGAGAAGGTGATCGGCTGCAAGCTCCCATCTCTCCAGGATCTGTACATCTCCAGGACCCGGAGGCGTGCTGGCCGGATCATAGCCGATCCCTCACACCCTGGTCACGTACTGTTTGCCCCCCTCCCCTCTGGTAGAAGACTTCGGTCCATCCAGACTAAAACCTCCCGTCACATGAACAGCTTCTTCCCCTCTGCCATTAGACTGCTGAACACTAAGTGACTCTCGTGCACCATGTACAGCAGCTCAACCAGACTCATGTCAATCATCACTATTTTCTTCCTGCATTACCGACTGCACTATATAGTTCTCCACAGTATCTGCTGCTGGCTAATATATATTTTAACTGTTGACCAGTATCACTTAATCTTATCCTACACTTTATTACATGTATAGTTTATTTCTCTTATCTTATCATGTTTAATGTTGCAGCATTGTACCGAGACAAATTCCTAGTTTGTGTACTACATGAACAATGGCAATAAACCTGATTCTGATTCTGATTCTGATTCTGATTCTCTGCATTTCTCCTGGAGTTGGCGGATGGAGAATATCATGTCTACCGTTGATCGCTCAGCACGGAAGCCACACTGAGACTCGGGGTAGACACGTTCGGCAAGCTTCTGTAGACGAACGAGAACAACTCGTGCGTAAACTTTGCCAACAACGCTGAGGAGGGAGATGCCCCTGTAGTTGTTGCAGTCGCTTCTCTCCCCTTTGTTTTGGAGAGGGTGATGATCTTGGCGTCCCTCATGTCCTGTGGTACGGCACCTTCCTTCCAGCACTGGCAGAGGATGTCATGCAATGGCAGCAGTAGGGCGGTCTTGCAGTGCTTGATCAGGTCGGGGGGTATGCCGTCATTGCCGGGTGCCTTGCCAGCGGCCAAGCTATCAATGGCCTTGCTGAGTTCGTCGATGGTTGGCTCGGCGTCAAGTTCGCCCATGGATGGCAGGCAGTCGATGGCATCAAGGGCTGACGGTGTCATGGTGTTCTGTCTGGAGTAGAGGTCGGAGTAGTGTTCCACCCATCTCTCCATCTGCTTGTTCTTTTCTGTGATCATCTCCCCAGTGGAGGATTTGAGGGGTGCCGTCTTGCTCTGAGCCGGACCAAGTGCTTTCTTGATGCCATCGTACATACCACGGATGTTCCCTGTTATGGCAGCGGTTTGAATGTCTTGGCTGAGCTGAGTCCAGTACTCGTTGGCACAGCGCCGAGCAGTCTGCTGAACTTTGCTTCTCGCAGCCCTGAGAATCTGGAGATTCTTCTCGTTTGGGTACTTCTTGTACCCAGCAAGTGTTGAGCGCTTGGCTTCAATGACAGGGGTCATCTCGGTCAACTTGGCATCAAACCAGTCCCGTGACTTCGAGGTCTTCCTCCCAAAGGTAGCCAAGGCTGTGCGGTGGATGGTGTTTCGCAGCTCTTCCCACTTCTGCTTTGCAAATTCTCCTTCTTGTGGTACACCAAGTTCCTTCTCAAAGGTGGAGGCAAACTGCTCAACAAGTTCTGGTTGGGCCATCTTGCTGGTGTCAATCCGTGCCTTTCCAGGCTGTCTAGCACAATGGAATTTCTTCAGCTGCAGTTTGACCTTGCAACACACCAATGAATGGTCTGTGTCGCAATCTGCACTCTGGAACGAGCGGGTGATTAGCACGTTCTTCAGTGAGGTGCGCCTGGTCAGGATCAAGTCCAGCTGGTGCCAGTGTTTTGAGCGCGGATGTCGCCAGGAAACCTTGTGTTGGGGCTTGGTCTTGAAGAACGAGTTTATGATGCACAGATCGTGATATGTGCAGAACTCGAGCAGCCGCTGTCCGTTGTCGTTCATTCTGCCCATGCCAAATGGTCCAAGACAGGAGGGCCAGGAGTCATGGTCAGCACCCACTCTGGCATTGAAGTCTCCAAGGAGAAGGAGTTGTTCAGAGTTGGGGATGATCCCGACAGTTGTTGCGAGATTCTCGTAGAACTCGTCTTTTGCCTCTGGTGTGGCTGTCAGTGTTGGGGCATACACACTGACGAGGGTGACTGGGCCTTGAGTGGTGTTCAGGCGGAGGGTGAGGAGTCGTGCAGAGCCATTGCTGCCTGGTTCCACCATCTTCAGCAAGGTGTTCTTCACTGCGAAGCCCACTCTGTGTTCCCTGTGTTCGTTTACTTTATCCTACAAAACTTTATCCTACAAAATATGCACATAAGCTCAATTCTTGATCCACCGACCCATACAAGGTAAGAATCCTCACAAGGCTGTTGATATTCCTTTGCCTTTGACTAAAATCTCTTGGAAGCCAAAACCTCTTGGGACCCCATCAATTGGTTTTCTACTAAGGAAAAAAACACCCCAATTTTGAGATGTTTTGCTATCCAGTGCAATAATTACAGGGCAGCTTTATCCTGTCCAATCCAACCTGTTTGGGGCTAAACAGCCAGAAAATTAATGACACTTCAGCATTGTCTGCCCACAGTTCAGCCCTTACTTTTTAACTCTCCAAGTCATAAAATAATAATAACAAACTACCCCTCACTAGAGCTGATGTGATTCATTTGCTGAAATGTATTATTCCAACTATTAAACGATGTTTCTCACCTAACCAACATCCATTATGTGTCAACAAGTGTGTGGAATACTCTTTATAACCTATGTTAAAACAAAACAGAAAAAAAAGGAAAAAAGTCTTTTCACAATAGACTGATTTTCAAGAGGACGCAGAGGTAAGAATGGATGAATTAATGCATAAATGCAAATGTAGCAGTGACTGCTTGTTTTGTGCTGCTTTTAATTGTTGATCCGGTGGCCCCTGCTTGTATGAGGGACAACGCTCTGTAACAGAGCAAGAGCCCAACCTCTGCATGCATTAAGAGTTCAAGGCTCACCCACGCACCTAATTACCACATTTTTTTTCTGTGCATCGTGTTGTTGAGCAGTATGGTTTGGATTGGAATCCACTTCCCTGAGGACATTTTAACTGTGCTGTTCTGTAAGAGGTACCTGAGTTCATTCATCCATCCATCCATCCATCCATCTTCTACCGCTTTTCCGGAGGTCCGGGTCGCGGAGGCAGCAGTTCAAGCAGAGAAGCCCAGACTTCCCTCTCCCCAGCCACCTGCTCCAGCTCTTCAGAGGGGATACCAAGGCGTTCCCAGACTAGCTGGGAGACATAGTCTCTCCACCGAGTCCTGGGTCTGCCCCGGGGTCTCCTCCCAGTGGGACGTGCCTGAAACACCTCAAGTGGGAGGCGTCCAGGAGGCATCCTAATCAGATGCCCATACCACCTCAACTGACTCCTTTCAATGTGGAGGAGCAGCGGTTCTACTCTGAGCCTCTCCCGAATGACTGAGCTCCTCACCCTATCTCTGAGGGTGAGTCCAGCAATCCTACGGAGAAAGCTCATTTCAGCCGCTTGTATCCGCGATCTCGTTCTTTCGGTCATTACCCAAAGCTCGTGACCATAGGTGAGAGTAGGAACGTAGATTGACTGGTAAATCGACAGCTTTGCCTTAGAACTAAGCTCCCTCTTCACCACAACAGACCGGTACAACGTCCGCATCACTGCAGATGCTGCTCCAATCCGTCTGTCGACCTCTCGCTCCATTTTCCCCTCACTCGTGAACAAGACCCCAAGATACTTAAACTCCTCCACTTGGGGCAGGAGCCTGTCCCCAACCCGGAGAGGACAATCCACCTTTTTCCGGCTGAGGACCATGGACTCGGACTTGGAGGTGCTGATTCTCATCCCAGCCGCTTCACACTCAGCGGCAAACCGTCCCAGCAAGAGCTGTAGGTCATTGCTGGATGAAGCCAACAGGACAACATCATCTGCAAACAACAGAGATGAGATCCTGTGGTCACCAAGCATGACGCCCTCCATTCCCTGGCTGCGCCTAGAAATCCTGTCCATAAAAATTATGAACAGGACCGGTGACAAAGGGCAGCCCTGGCGGAGTCCAACTCTCACTGGGAATGACTCCGACCGAGTGTTGGCAATGCGAACTAAACTCTCACAACGGTCGTACAGAGACCGAATAGCTCGTAACAACAAGCCCGATACCCCATACTCCCGAAGCACCCCCCACAAAAATCCACGAGGGACGCGGTCAAATGCCTTCTCCAAGTCCACAAAACACATGTAAACTGGTTGGGCAAACTCCCACGAACCCTCAAGAATTCTCGAGAGGGTAAAGAGCTGGTCCGATGTGCCACGGCCAGGACGAAAACCACATTGCTCCTCCTGAATCCGAGGTTCGACCAACGGCCGGACTCTCCTCTCCAGTACCTTGGCATAGACCTTCCCAGGGAGGCTGAGGAGTGTGATCCCTCTAAAGTTGGAGCACACCCTCCGGTCCCCTTTTTTGAAGAGAGGAACCACCACCCCGGTTTGCCATGCCAAAGGCACTGCCCCCGACCTCCACGCAATGTTGCAGAGGCGTGTCAACCATGACAACCCAACAACATCCAGGGCCTTGAGGTACTCGGGGCGAATCTCGTCCACCCCCGGGGCCCGGCCACCAAGGAGATTTTTAACCACCTTGGCGACCTCAGCCCCTGTGATAGGCGAGTCATCCCCCTCGTCCCCAAACCCTGCTTCCTCTGTGGAAGGCGTATCAGTGGGATTGAGGAGATCCTCGAAGTATTCCTTCCACCGCCCGACGATATCCCCAGTTGAAGTCAACAGTGTCCCATCCGCACCATACACAGTGTGGACGGGGAGCTGCTTTCCCCTCCTGAGCCGCCGAACAGTTTGCCAGAATCTCTTTGAAGCCGACCGAAAGTCTTGTTCCATGGCCTCACCGAACTCCTCCCATACCCGGGTTTTTGCTTCAGCAACCACCCGAGCTGCACTCCGCTTGGCCTGCCGGTACACCTCCTGCAGCTGAGGAGTTCATTCATATGAACAGGTAATTGATGACACATTTTTAGCCTTTTTTTTGTATTTGCTGTGTCGATCCATTTAATCTTGGCATTTTTGTTTTAAAGGATCACAGGAGCATTCAAGCGCTCTTCTTCACCACATATGAAAAATACTAATAAAAAACATCACATAGAGTAAGGCTGACTGCAAAAAAGACGCAATATACCCTTCATCTTATGATCACTTTAGCAGTGAATCACCATGGCTGACATTTTTTTTTAGTCTAAAACCTAATATTTGCCCGTCTCACACGCACAGGGATAAATTGCGGTACGTTGGTGAAATGACAAGCAGCAAATGACACTGATAACATGGTATTGTTCCCTGTCAACCTCTGGCTATGGAGCGAAGATAAGTCTGAATTCTAATAATGTTATGTACATAGTAATGTCATCACCTGTCACCTGATATTATTTCCTAACAAAGAGATTTAAAAAAAATCCTCTGACTACACCCGGATAATAATACCTTTAATACAGAGAGGCGAGAAGACCAGCTTATACCACCAAGAACTTGTGAAAATTGAAAATAGATCTACTTATACGTTTGCCAATTAAAATAATAATTGATATACCCGGGGCATACAAATGTAACTTTGCTGTCTTGCTGTCAGACAATAGTGCACTGACTTTAAAGTTTCTTATGTCTATGGCTGGCCACACACTGGATGATTTTTAAAGGGGATATATGACACACTTTCTTCACGTGTTGACACAGTCCCCAGAAGTATTGGCCAAAACAGATCAGCTTTTAATTATTTCAGCTCATGTTAACAAAATTCCTCATAACGACATATTTCACTCATGAGCCTCAGTTCTCCTCACCCTTCCTCTTTCGTGACCAAAAGAAGTTTGGCTAAGGAGGAATTTGCACCATTTTGAGGCTAATGTTAGCTGGTTAGCCATTAGCTCCAAATTATGAAGGCAGACAGGGGGCAGAGGTGTGTGGTGCGAGTGCTCGAAAAGATATGGCCGGTTCCTGGCATACAAAAAAGACCCCTGAATGGCTATGTCTGCTAATGCTAGATGGGTACTAGCAAGCTCATATGGACTGTAACGCACTCGCCCACACAATAACTACCTTAGCTGTTTGCACAGAAAGACTTGGCACACCAACAGTAATACATCTGCTACTGTATGTCTCTGCACCTTACTGCAACCATTTGCACAAATGCCATACCTGCTGCTGTCTGTTATTGAAATATTGATCATGTGCAGTTCAATCTGTCACTGTCTGCACCTACACTACCGCACTGAACTTGCAATTACGGGTATTATGGCTCCACTTTTTCTGTATATAGGATTGCTGGGTTTTATCGTTTATCTTTATTTGCACTACGGCTAGCATTACTGTACACAGACTGCTGTTGCTGTTTTTCATCCTCATTCCTTCTTTTCTTATATATTGCACACATCACTAAGAGAGAGAGAGAAACAGCATTTCAATTCTCCTTTATGTCCTGTATGTATAGAAGTATTGACAATAAAAATCTTTAAATATGTTGACCTATTACAGCAACATCTAACAAAATAAGCCAGAATGATGCACTCTAAATTAGTGATCCATAGGGGAAAAGGAATGTTTAGTGAGGGGAGATAGAATATATAAAAAAAAACAAACTTTAAGACCCAACCGTGTTCCGATGGCTAACCTAGCGCTAGCTGGGGTCATCCATAGGTTTCTCCCTTAAAGTTGATGTCCAAGGCAGTGGCCGGCCCGAACCTCTGCCTGCTAACTACAATGCTAACCATTGCAAATTCAACCTGAAAGTGACCGCACTGCTTCCAACTTTCAGTGAAAATGTATTATCGACTATGGAATATTGAAGCAGATGGGAACACAGACGTCTAGTGAGGGTTGACAAAATATACAGAAAATAATTTTGACTCCCGACCATGCTCTGACAGCTAACTCAGCACTACTTTATTTTACGTAGCATTGCTATAATTGAGCTATTGCTAACTCTGTTGATTAGCGTGCAGGACCATTTTGAGTTACCTTGTTATGAGTGCATGAAATAAGCTAGTGCTTGATTAGCTGTTGGGTTGCATCAAAAAAAGCAAAACATGACTCAAAACATATTATCGACTGTGGACTAGTGAACCAGGTGGGAACACGGATGTCTGGTAGGGTGGCCAGAATTTAAAGAAAATGTCAATATTAAACCACAGTCACCAAGTTAACTCCGTAGCAGGCTAGCACCCATTGTGGTACTGTCAATGTAGGTTTGGACATTTGCTGTCATCTCCACATAGAAGCTGGGAGGGTGGTATCATTCCAGTGAGCTCCGGTTCTTATGTCACAGCCGGAGCAAAATCAAAACCACTTGTTTAGAGAGAGGTACTGAGGCAAAAACTGACCCTAACAAAGTGACAAGGCTGTGTCTTTTTCAGTGTTTTGGTAGTGACTCCAGATACCCAAATACTAAACTAAAAAAGTGAAATTTTCATCATGTGTCCCCTTTAAGTAATTGAAAGATTAATCCAAAGAGGGACATCCATATCAGACTTTAATCCACATCACTATGATCAGACTTAACCTTCTGCGGATTCATACGACTTTCAGTTCTGCTTCTTTTCTTATGTTCTAAATAATAAACCAATGCCTTTCAACTCAGCAGAAAGTTGATTTCAGGCCAAGATCTTGGTTTAGGATTAACAAAATCCAATCTTCAGGAATTTCTGCATACTGTATACGCACACACTCTGTGTGTGTGTGTGTGTGTGTGTGTGTGTGTGTGTGTGTGTGTGTGTGTGTGTGTGTGTGTGTGTGTGTGTGTGTGTGTGTGTGTGTAACTCTTACCATAGTCTCCCGGCCAATTGGGGCAGAGAAGACGTACTCCAACTGAAAGACGACTGCCAAAGACTGATGATTTGTCAGCATGAGCTCCAGGCTGCTGCGAAGGCCAAGCATCTGACGAAGGGAAGATGTTGTCGTGCTGAAAGACACACACACGCACGCACACGCACGCACACACAGAGAAGCACACAAAATGAAAGATAAGTCACCATTCCTGAAGAAATGATTTTGCTTTACTAAAATGTAGAAGGTCCTATAATTTCTCTTAACACAGTTGTATTTTCTGTTACAAGGGAACTAAATCAAAGTCCCAGGGGATTTGTAGTCGCCCGCTAAACGTTCCCTGGCAAGCACCGGCCTCCTGTGTGAGGGATGGAATGGCTCTCTTGGTATTTGTCATTCACAGTTTGCATACACCACAGGCGGGCAGCATACTGTGAAGAGCTGGCTTGTCACGAGGTGGGGCCGAGCACCTTTTTTTCTCTTTTGCCTCATGGATTCTCAAGAGTACCCTTGTTCTTTCTATGTTGTCTGGAGCAATCAGTCATAACACAAGCTAGCAAAACACTCTGCTAGATTTTACTGGCAGGACAAGGACATTAAATATTATTATAGTAAGCATTATTGTTATTAAGATCTACACTGGTGTCACCATACAAATCTGCTTAACTGTTGAAAAATGAGAAAAAAAAACATATTAGAAGACATTCATATATTCACTATGCTCTCCATCATCTATTAGAACATGACCAACCAACAACCAAGCCACAGCGGTATGTGCAGGCCCCACTTTCATACGATGCCACAGCAGTCTCTACACTCTACCTAGGACCCTCATATGATGCCACCCCAGTCACGTACAACCACAATCTCACCACTGAAGTTTTGTGTAAGCTCAAAATTCTCCACGCTCTATCATGCATATAGGGGATCCTAGTACATTCTTACTACGCTCCGAAAATCTTGTCAAGATCCTGCAAAGACCATTCATGTTCTGGCTGATTATTAGGTCGTAACGTGGCCTTCATCCAGTGTGAAGGGGGTTTAATGTGTTGTTTAAAGACTTCCATGTTTGTGAACACTCTTTGATGGCACACCACCCATGCAATCAACCCACATAATCATCACGTTAGCTAGTGATTGATTTAATGGAGCAAACTTGTTTTGATTTAGATTGATAGATAAGTAAGTAAGTAAGTAAGCTTTATTTATATAGCACTTTTCACAGACATATAAAGTCACAAAGTGCTTTACAGTGCAATACAATCAAAACAATTAAAATACAACTAAAATACAATTAAAATACAATAAAATACAATTGAAATACAATAATACAGTTAAGATACAGTTAAAATACGATTAAAGTAAAACTAGGATACAATAAATACACTCTATGCAGTCAGGTGGTAACAGTAGATTTGTTTTAACTGGTATGAGGTCCATTCCTCCCATGGCCATTCAACCCTGGTCCATTCCCCTCCAGAGAAAAAGTCACATATTTTGAGAAAAACACCACAGGCTTACATAAAACCAGATTGTTGATGATGGAGTAGCTCAATTCGGCCTGACGAAATCCCCCCAAGGGTGCTCAGATCTCTGGACTGGTGAGCTTAAACCTTAAGCACAGCCTAGATACAGACCTATCTAGGATGCGCTTAAAAAGGTCAAGGGCAATGGCCTAAGAGGAGTAACGTTGTCTCATGAAACCATAAATGCCCAGACCTTCTGACCTTTGACAATAACACTGACCTCAACCTGGATGCAGACCTGTCTGAGGACCATTGTGAGTGAGTTTGGTGAGAACTGAGGTAATCGCCTAGGGGGAGCAGTGACTGTTCTAAAATAATGTAAGTGCCCAGATCTTCTAATCGTTGACCTTAACCTTGACCTTGATCATAACCTGGATAGGGGCCCTCCTGAGGATCCCTGTGAGTAAGTTTGTTTCCTGTGAGTAAGTTTGAGTAAGTAAGTTTCCTTTCAGCTTTGCTGTAATGAGCTAAAAATTCAAAAAGATCAGGTGATTTTTTTAAAAATGGAAATTAAAATTAAAAAAACAACAACACGAATTAGAGAAAACAGTCAAGAGAAACAAGAAAAAGTAGCATATTTCCAAATAAAATTTTCAAATGTACAAGAAAAAAAGGTGAATATTTACAAGAAACATAAAAAGGGGCAAAAAACATTTCATATAAAAAGGTCACAAATTTCAGATACAATGTTACAAATTTATGACAAAAAAAAAAATCAAAATTTTTGTAAGAAAAAAATCACAAATTTCAGGGGAAAAAAGTTGCAAACTTTTGAATGTTGTGAATTTTTGAGAAACAAATTAAGTGCCAGATTAATTGGTAACAGAAATCATTGCAGCCCTAATGTACACCAAATAAATTAAACCAGATTTAAATCAGATCATGTTGTGGTGGACATACAGTAAGTAATGAACTCTCCGCAAGCATCACTCTGGAGTTTCTTTCCCAGTTCTACAGCCTTTTCACTTTTATTTCCATGTGTTAAAACACTGACGACCTTACAACAACATGTTCACTCTGAAAGGCCCAGCACCGACTCTCATGATGTCTCAATAAAAGCCAGGGGCACAGGTGGCAGGAGTCATATCTAGTTGACTGGTTATGGAGTGAATAGCCACATTGGAATGCAGTGCAAGGCTGTTTGATGAGGATGGGAGGTGGTACCGTATGGATGAGCATGTAAACTATGAGGCAAGACTTGGGTTAGGAAGTGGGAGGCTTTATGAGGAGCAGCAGTCGTTCGCTTACTAAGGTCAGTGGACAGTTTACAAAGGTATGAGCGTATGTTTGTTTCTAGAAAATAGAAATAAAAGATAAATATGTGTCAGTAAAGGCAGGCAGATTTTGTTCTGCTCCCCACAGGGGGAGAAACTGAAGATCCCAGAAGAAATCCCCACAAGTGTCAATGTGTACAGAGGCAATTTAGCTCGCCTGCTGCATGAAGAAACCACAGCCATTTCTGGCTATACAGCAGAGTATGCAAATGGAAGCTACAAGTACACCCTCAACAATTTTTGAGAGGATAATTAACATTTCCTCAACCTTTTTTCGATTAAACTTGCAACTTTTTTCCTCATACATCTGCAGCTTTTTTTCCATAGAAATTTGTGACTTTCTTCATAATTTTGCCACTTTTCTCTTGTAAATTTGCAGTTTTTCCTCATAAAATTTGCAGCTTTTTTCCTCATAAATTTGCTGCTTTTTTATCAAAAAATGACATTTTTTTGTAAATATGTAAATTTTTCTTGTATTTTTTAAAACTTTTTTTAACAAATTTGCAACTTTTTTCCTCAAAAATTTGTGACTTCTTTCTTGTAAATTTGCAGCCTTTTCTTGTATAATTTATGACTTTTTTCTTGTAAATTTACAACTTTTTTCTTAAATTAGCAACTTTTTCCTCAAAAATTTGCTTATTTTTGTACGTATTTTTTTCCCTCACAAATTTGGAACTTTTTTCTTGTTGTATTTGCAACTTTTTTCTCATACATTTGCAACTTTCTTCTTAGAAATTTGTGACTTTTTCTCATAATTTTGCAACTTTTCTCTTGCAAACTTTTCTCTTTTCTCAGCTTTTGTCTGAAAAATGTGATTTTCTTTGTGTAAACTTGCAGATTTTTCTTGCATTTTTTTTTACTTTTTCTTGCAAATGTACTACTTTTTCTCATAAACATGCCTCCTTTTTTCCCGTAAATTTACAACTTTTTTTGTTGTAAATTTGTGACTTTTTTCTTAGAAGCTCAAACCCAGGACCCTCTTCCTGTGAGGAAACAATGCACAACCCCTGTGCTGCCCACTTCAATATCCAATTTATGTCCTTATACTGCCTTACTAAGTAGCTTGGGTATAATACAAGGATGGGTACTCATAACCACTAAGTTAGCTTTGTTTTTGAATGTTTTATAAGCAGAATTTCACCTGTATCCACAAATCAAACAGTTACAGTATGTGGCAGCAATTATGGTCTGCTCTGCCTTTTTCAGTGAGAAAACAATAATAAAAAGACACCTTTACATGAAGTTTGGTCTTAACCCACTGTATGTAATGAGGAACCACAGAATACAAAACAGACAAAGGAATATAAGAAAGCACACCTGCCATGAGAATGAACACACACACACACACACACAAATACAGAGTTAGCATGTTACACTTCTTCCAGACATCATTAAACCAACACAACACAAAACATGGATTTCAGTTCTTGCTGATTTTACAAAATAAACTTTGAATCCCTTGCCTATCAGCAAAAGACGCAGTACTTGGGGAGACACCATGAAAATAAGCAGCCCTAAAAATATTTTTGCCCATGTGGACTTTGATGACAGAATTATGCTCTACCGTCCTGTGAAGCCTCTTGCTGCAGCGCTGCAGTAGACGGTGTGCATGTTATTTTTCTTTTTCCTTTAACTCACCTGTCCTTGATGAGGGTGCTTTGTTTGGAGAGGCTGTCTGCTCGTCCTCTGACTCTAGATGCAAGGGACTCTAATACGACCACTTGGGGCTTGTCAAGGAAACACCAGCCATTGTGGACCCCGACATGAAGCCTCCGTTCCTGGATGATGACTGTCTGAAGGGTGCCCTCCGATCCTGGCTGCTTCTGCAACACAGAAAACATCAAATTCAATGTACAACCAATATATAGTTATTTAATTTTCATCAGTTTCTTAATGGTTTTGAGGCTAATCCCTGAATGGCACTATACAAAGTTTAGTTCTGACCAAACAATTTGATTGGACAACAGGACTTCTTAAGAGTGCTGAAGAAGGAGTGGAACATCAATTTCCATATCACTCCATGACAGCGATAACGACAGAGATAATGATGGCAGTCAACCGAGATGCAGACCCACACCTTTTGCAGCCCTATAGATTGAAAACCTTTTCTTTGACTCCAAACCCATAGTTAGAGGTCAGGGTAAAGATGTGTACAAGTTTGGGGACTCTAGCTTTAATCGTTCTATCTTTAATAGCTTTAATCGTTCTAGTAGGGCATAATACGGCAAAGAGAATGCAAATGTTGCCCTTTGATCTTTTGACCCCAAACCCATAGTTCCAGATCAGGATGTCAGGGTGAACCTATGTAACAAGTTTGGTGGCCCTGGCTGTCTTTGTTGTTGAGATATGACTTATTTGGCATTCTGACCTTGACCCTTGACACCAAAAGCACAGCCACAGGTGCTAATCCCAAGGTCAACCTGTGTACCAAGATTGGTGGCCACAGCCTCATTCCCTGCTGAGTTAGAGCATGGATATAGCCAAGGCAGGACGTTAGAGTGACAAAGGCAATGTGTGGCGAGGACTGCTGGACAGATCACAGACTCATTCTCTCAAAGCTCAACATGCACATCCAGACAAAACGGCATCCACAGGGGAAAAGGCAAACAAGCAACTCAATGTCAGCAAGCTGGAACAGCACTCTGTGCGACAGAACCTCAGTGAGGACCTGGACAGCAAGCTTAATCAGCTCGACCTCGGGACGTACAGAGCAGAAGAAGACTGGGCAGCTTTCAGAGACATGGTGTATGACACCTCACTTACTCTTCTGGGCCAGAAGATGCACAGACACCAAGACTGGTTCGATGAAAACGATGAGGACATCTAAAAGTTGCTTGACGAAAAACGTGAAACCCACAGAGTGTACCAGCAAGACAGCAGATCTGCCTCTAAGAGGGCAACCTTCAACTCCATCAAAGGAAAGGTGCAGGCAAAGCTCAGAAAGATGCAGGATTTCTGGCTCAGCAAAAAGGCAGATGAAATATAGCAGTACGCTGACAGCAACAACTCCAAATGCTTCTACAATGCCCTTAAGACTATCTACAGGCCTCAGTCTTCTGGAACATCGCCACTGCTCAGTGCTGACGGGTCCACTCGCCTCACCGACAAGAATGCAATCCTGGAAAGATGGACAGAACATTTCAGCAGCGTCCTGAACAGACCTTCGTCCATCAGTGCAGAAGCCATCACTTGCATGCCCCAAGTAGAGGTGAACAGATCTCTGGCAGAACCTCCAATGGAATCAGAAGTAAAAACCAAGTAAGAAAACCGAGGTCCTGCACCAACCCGCACCGAAGAAGACTTACGTGGAACCAGCCATCACTGTCAACGGGGAGACCCTCAAGGCTGTCGACAAGTTCACGTACATCGGCACGACACTCTCCAGGTCTGTCAACATTGACGATGAGGTCGATTCGCGCATTGCCAAGGCAAGCTCAGCATTCGGACGGCTACATGCAACAGTGTGGGAAAAGAGAGGCATCAGGCTGACCACAAAACTGAAGGTGTACAAGCCAGTTGTCCTGCCTTCCCTACTGTACGCCTGCGAGACCCGGACAGTCTATGAGCGCCATGCCAGAAAGCTAAATTGCTTCCACCTGAACTGCCTCAGAAAGCTCCTGAAGATCACCTGGCAGGACAAAATCCCTGACACAGAGGTCCTCTCCCGAGCTGAGGTGCCTAGCATTCACACCCTACTAAAGAGAGCCCAGATTAGGTGGGCTGGCCACCTTGTTCGTATGCCTGATTCACGGCTACCAAAGAGACTGTTCGACGGTGAACTAGCAGAGGGCAAGCGCTCACAAGGTGGTCAGAAGTAGCGCTACAAAGACACTCTTAAGGCCTCACTGAAGAGCTTTGACATCAGTGATGACACCTGGGAGACCCTAGCGCTAGACCGACCAGACTGGCATAGCCGTACCAACAAAGGTGCTGCCTCCTTTGAGCTGAACAGGATTGCCAAGGCCCAGAGAAAATGTGAGCTTCGCAAGTCCAGAGCCACCCCTGTATCTTCTGTCTGCGCAGACCACCTGTGCCCGACCTGTGGCAGAGCCTTCCGTGCCCGCATCGGACTGATCAGCCACAGCCAGACACACCACACCCAGTCCTCTTCCCTGTGATGTCCTTGGTCATCGTCGAGAACAACGGACGAACAACAACAACAACAACAACAACATAGCCAACTGGCCAGTTGGTCGGCTGACTGCAGATGGCACCAACAGCCCTACCCACGCCAATGATTTTCCAAATTATCTGTCATTCATTTTGTTACAATATGTACATACTATGGTGTATACTGCACCTTCCTTCTCACAGTGGGGAGCTGTTTAACAAGAGACAGTCCTCAAAATCTAGATGTGACACTCCCAACCTGGCAGCTTTCCTTCCATTTCAGTTAGGCGGTTTAGCTAGCACTGAATCCTGGGACGCCTCCCACTTGAGGTGTTTCAGGCACGTCCCACTGGGAGGAGACCCCGGGGCAGACCCAGGACTCGCTGGAGAGACTATGTCTCCCAGCTGGTCTGAGAACGCCTTGGTATCCTCTCTGAAGAGCTGGAGTAGGTGGCTGGGGAGAGGGAAGTCTGGGCTTCTCTGCTTGAACTGCTGCCTCCGCAACCCAGAGCTCCGGAAAAGCGGTAGAAGATGGATGGATGGATGGATGAATCCTTATAGTCGGCTGTAGAATTTCTGTTAAAGTGTCACAGTGTATAATTTCTATTAAAGCCACACAGCATAATGCATGCTTCATAATGCACGACCCTGCATTTCATCTGAAATCGGCAAGAAGATGCAGGTAAGGTTTGAGCAGAAGCACTAACTTAGCATTTGTTAAGCTACATCTGTTGAGAGCAAAACAAGCTGAAAATGGAATTATCATGCAGATCAGCCATTTGTAATATCTGTAGTATTACAGGTTTGGGCACACTCTCACACTCACGCTTCATAGTTGACTACCTGATCCTGCTCAGCTGCACTAACTACTCCAACTGTGCCTCATCAGCCTCTGCCTTTAAATAGGACCACAGCATTCATTCTCATTGCGGGACTGTTAGACTCCACTCAAGCTGTCAGCAGTGGATCCCTCTACTCCAAAATAAAGTGTGCCTACCTGGATTCTCATGCTTCTACTATCAACTTATTTCAATGCAAGGGAGAAGGCAACCTACCTACAATTATACTCACCACTATTAACACGAACTCTTCAAGTAAACAGCCACCATTCATATTACCTCCATGCCCATTAAAACCTTTACTTTCAATAAAAACAAACTCTTGACTTCCGGTTATGGCAGCCGCGTAGGAAGACGTGTTTCACACTGCTCTGCTCGTAAAAATAAAAATTTTACTAAAACTCTCTTAATTGGAACAAAAACCCATCCCAGCGTTTTGGCACTGATATGGTAAAGACCAAGGTTGGAAAATTAGGTGGAGGAAAAGGTAATTCGACAAAACAACCCAAGCTAACAGACTTTCACGCTCGAGGCGAAACAGAGAAAACTCCAGAGGCAATGGCGGAGGAGGGAGCCAATGGCGGAGCGGGAACTGCTGAAGAGGGGACAAACGTAGTGCTCACTGCCATCAACTCCATGAGAACAGAGTTTTCGTCTAAATTTGATGGGATTATAGCAGCGATAGAAGGTATGAGAAAGGAAATAAACGACTGCATGGAGCGAGTGTCGCAGGCGGAGCTCCGAATTATAAGTGTGAAGATGACGTCACCAGCCTACAATCTAAACTGCAAACACTGGAATTAAAATGCAAAAGTCTGGAAGATAACATCCTAGACTTGGAATCCCGCTCGCAACGGAATAATTTGAGGGTGGTGGGCCTCCCGGAGGGAGCGGAGGGACGGGACCCATGTTCCTTTTTGGAAAAGTGGGTTCCAGAAGCGCTGAATAACATGGATCTGCAGTCATCGGTCGTTTTAGAGACAGCTCACCGAATCGGCCCACCGAGAGATAATAAGACACCACCAAGGACGCTGATTATGAAGTTCCTCAACTACAGAGACAAGATGACAGTCACCAATGCGGCGCGAGCTAAAGGGGGAATTAAATACCAGGACCAACAAGTGCGGTTCTACCCAGATTTGGCCAAAGGAATACAACAATTAAGGAAACAGTTCAACCCGGCCCGCAAAGAGCTGCACAACCTAGGGATTTGTCACAGAGTAATTCAGCCGGCAAGACTGCTGGTCACATATAAGGGGAGAACCCACACCTTCAAGACCCCTCAAGAGGCGCAGGAGCTCATCAAGCAGATCCAAAAAGAAACTGGCGGGAGCTAAGCATGAACATGACAAAGGTAGAACATTTAAGCATATGTACAGACATCTGATTGATCTGAAACATATAACATGTCTACAAAATACAGACTGTATTTAAAAAAAAAAAAGCTATGATGTACAAAGTTGCTATAAAACTTTGAAGTTATGTTGAACAAACTACAGAAGAGAGTTAATGTCATAAGAATAGTAGTAGAGTCGGGGTGATTGAGAGGAGAAAGAGAGAGTGGTTTGACTGATCCTCGCAGGTGTGGAACAGTCACTAGCTACAACGGGAGACAGAATATTTTGGGGGGATTACCACAAATGTGGGGAAAGGGAATTTGTTTTTGTTTAGTTTGTAGGGTGAATGTTCTATCATCCATGTTTTTGCTTCTCTGTAAGAGTATGGTCATATTGCAAGGTAATCTCAAACTCCTTATTGATCATAGATCAAAGCGTTAATCTTAATTTAACCTCTTGCACTCCGGGATACTTCGGGCGGTCACGTCTCTGCGTCCTAGGGCGCACGAGGGCGCCCTAGGAAACACACTGATTTACCGATTTACTGATCGGTAAATTACAACTGTGCGTCATCGCGACATGACGGACCGCAGTGAACGCCACCCCCCCCCCCGCTACTCTTCTGTAGCGGATTGCAGATATATTGCAGATATTTTAGTACAACTGTGCGTAGTAGACTGCGGCGCACCGTCACCGCAGTCCGTCATGTAGCGATGGGCAAAGTCCGTCCTCTGTAGCGGGGGGGGGGGGGGGGGGGGGGAGTTGCTATCTTCTACATTACAGATATTTTAGTATAATTTTTAGTGCACTGTAGGTTATTTTTTCTTGTAAAAAAAAAAAGCCACACATTTTTTACGTGGCATGCTTCTTTGTGTGTGGGGGCTTGTTTGTTCATTCATTCATTCATGAATGAATAAACAACCCCCCCCACACACACACACACAGCCCTGAGTGTCACCTTTCATTAGAGCCCAAGATGAAGCTTCTATATTGAATCATTCAAAAGTTACATACGTTTTTCCAAAACTGTGCCATTTGGCACAATTTGGCAGTTCAAAAACGCCTGGGAACAACCTGACAAAAAAGCTGTGTAATATATTCATTTTGTGGTATTGTTATAAAATTTTGACCTCAGCTGGATAACACTTGGTTCTACATTTCTGTTGCATTTTCCAGCCCGGATCTGAAGCTGTGTGTTATTTGCAAGCATTTGTATCCAAAAAAACACCCAAGCGAAATTTATTTTCTTCAAGTTCAGTATGTTTAGATGACTGTTACTCAGTGGCAGGAGCACTTAGAGAGATTATGACTGTTTTGCCAAAAAAAATCGAAGTGTTTTCTTTTAAATGAGACCAACCCCATGAAGATGCTGCAAAGGGTTGAAGAACAGCTTTTGATTTACTTTGGGTACGTTATTTTTAGGTGTTTTTAGGGAAACTGACCAGAGTGCAAGGGGTTAACTTCATGGAATTGCAGAGGTCTACAAAATCTTAAAAAACTTAAACAAGTTATGAATAAAATAAAAGACATAGATTCAAAAATTGTATTTTTACAAGAAACTCATCTATTAGAGGAGGATGTAAAAAGAATTAGGAGAAGATGGCAAGGCAATGTGTTCACCTCATCATTTTCATCCCGAGCTAGGGGAGTTATGATTCTCATACATAAAACAATCCCATTTCAAATGAAAAATGTAATTAGAGACAAATTTGGAAGATATCTAATCATCCAAGGATCTTTGTTATTAGAAAATATAAATCTGGTGAACTTATACGGCCCCAATATTGATGATCAAAACTTCTTTGTTAATTTATTCCTCACTTTATCATCACTTACAGGGCAACATATAATAGCAGGGGATTTTAATTGTACATTGAATCCCAGTATAGATAGATCAACAGGACTGGACTGTACGCACAATGGATGTAGGATGACCATTAATCATTTTATGAAAGAACTGAGATTGCTAGATATATGGAGAGAAACGAAACCACAAGTCAAAGCCTATTCTTGTTATTCTAATACCTATAAGACATTCTCACGTATTGACTACTTTTTGATCTCTACAGAATTAAGGTCCAAGATTCAAAACTGTTTCTATGATAACACTATGATCTCTGATCATGCACCCTGCTGTCTAGTATATGTAGATAAGAAAATGACAAAGGACCCAGTTAGGTGGCATTTTCAACACTAGAAAAGCACTCGGAGAGCGCAGACCTCCGCCAAGCGGCACAGTTCCGCCCATACAGTGTTTGTGTGTACGTTTTCAGATTCCTTGACCATGAAAACATATGACTAGCAATTGGATTGACAATGATAGGATTAGCGGTTCAGTAGTTATTCACGAAAATGGCATTTTCCATAATGGCGGCAACAGTTCCCCCCATACAGTGTTTGTGTGTACGTTTTGAGATTACTTGACCATGAAAACATATGACTAGCAATAGCACGGTGATTCTCCACATCGTCTGTGTTATCTCCCTGCCTTTTTTTCTTTCTCATGCACTCTGCACTCTGTTGCCTTCTGTGTTTGACACTTTTAGACTTTGAACGAGGCATGACTGGCAATATCGAGCAGATCTTCTTTTTTAAAAAAAAAAAAAACAACCTCCTGGCGGAGGTAATAAGACAAAAAATCAATTAAAAAAAAAATAAAAGTAAGCTCGACGAGCTTCAATAGCGCCTGAGTCACTGCATTTCTTCTGTCGCTGCAGCACGGTGATTCTCCGCATCCTGTGTGTTGAAAATGGCCCTATGTCACAATGTTAAAGAATCTTTAAAAAATTCCTGTATCCAGATGGTGATCCGGATCATCCCCAAAATTTAATCAGTTCTTCCTTGTACCATTTGCAACAATGGCTGAAAGTTTCATCGAAATCCGCCCAAAACTTTTTGAGTTATCTTGCTAACCAACACACAGACAGACAAACAGACAAACCCCAGCAAAAACATAACCTCCTGGCCTGCGGCCTGGCGGAGGTAATAAATGGCTTCAGGATGAGGAATTTGTTAAGTACATAGAAAAACAGATAGATGAGTTCTTTGATATTAATACTACACAAACAACAGCATGTATAAAGTGGGAGGCTTTCAAAGCTTTTATTAGGGGGCATATTATTAGTTATACAGGTTCAAAATCTAAGAAGACCCAAGAGGAGAGAGTCCAATTGGAACGTAAAATAAAAATTCTTCAAGAAAAAGTGTATGCAGGAAGTAACCCACAGTTAGAGAACGAATTACTGATTCTGAGAGCTGAATATGACAAAAAAATCAGCGAATAGAGCTGCCTCGAGTCTTCTAAGATTGAAGCAAACTTTTTATGAACAAGGTGAAAAATCAGGAAAATTATTGGCATGGCAGATTAAACAATTAGAATCTAAAACACCAATTACTAGTATTATAAGTAACGGACAGGTAGTTATAGATCCTTTAGAAATTAATAGTGCCTTTAGAGATTATTATGAAAAACTATATGATACAAAAAATGAAACTGACTTAACAAAACTAAATGGGTTTTTGGGTAGATTATCTATACCATGTATTCCAAATGAAAACAGGAAGATACTGGAGTCTAAAATTAGTCAAGAAGAAGTTGGGCAAGCCATTGATAATATGAAATCAGGAAAAAGAGCAGGACCAGATGGTCTTCCAGTTGACCTCTATAAAAAAATTTAAGAATAAATTAATAAAACCACTGTTGGAAATGGTTTTAGAAGCATTTCAAAATGGTAATTTACCACCATACATGAATAATGCCTTAATTATACTGTTGCCAAAACCAGGTAAACCCCTAATAAATGTGAAAACATGAGACCAATAAGCCTATTAAATGCTGATCTTAAAATAATCTGTTAAATTTTAGCAAGACGACTACAAGAAATATTACCAAATATTATTAACCGAGATCAAAATGGCTTTATAATGGGAAGACAAGGCTTCCATAATGTAAGAAGACTATTTAATATTATTTATTCCAATAAAGAAGTACCGGATACAGCTCTCCTATCACTGGACGCCGAAAAGGCCTTTGATAGGGTCGAATGGCCCTCTCTTTTTGAAGTCCTACAAAGGTTTGGACTTGGAAATAATTTCATAAAATGGGTTCAGATAATATGCAATAATGCTACACCAGAAATCCTAACAAACAGCAATATCTCAAAATCAATAAAAATCAATAGAGGATGTCGACAAGGCTGTCCACTTTCACCTTTATTGTTTACTATGGCAATTGAACCCTTAGCGATGGCAGTACGTTTACATCCACAAATATATGGAATTAAAGTAGGACCAACAGAACATAAAATCTCCCTGTATGCCGATGACATAATTTTGTTTATGTCGAATTTTAAAAAATCAATTCCGACCTTGTTAAATTTAATAAAGAACTTTGGGGATATATCAGGATATAAAATAAACAAAACTAAATCTTCAACATTAATGTTAAATGAGACCCAGAGAAATCACCCAGCTCCTGAGGTAAATCAATTCAATGTTGTAAATCAGTTTAAATATTTAGGAATTCAAATTTTGCCTAAGCTAGAATCAGTCGCCAATGCCAACTATGAAGCCTTAATGACAGATATTAATGAGTTACTTCAGAGATGGATGTCACTACCAATGTCGATGATCGGGAGAATTAATATACTTAAAAGTAATATCTTACCAAAAATACTTTATTTATTTCAAAACATTCCTTTACCACCACCTTCAGATCTATTCTCAAGAATTAAAAAAAAGTTAGTGGAATTTATATGGAACAATAGGAAGGCTAGATTACGTTTGTCCTTACTATATTTGCCATTTGATCGTGGAGGTCTGAAATGTCCAAACTTTATGTTGTATTACTGGTCAGCACAACTGAGGTCTATGACATATTAGTTTTCATCAAAGGATCTTCCTCACTGGACTGAAATGGAATCATACTAATTTACCTTTACCTCTTCCCTTATTCATATACTCAGACTCGGCTAAAAAATTACAGAAGCAAGTTAAAAATCCAATTGTAAAGCACATGATCAAAATATGGTGTGAAACCAAAAAATATTTAAAAGAACCACACTCACTGTCACAATTTAGCCCAATATGGGGTAATCAATATTTTACACCAGGGAGAGCAGATACTGTATTTAAAATGTGGAATTTAAAAGGGATTCAAAAGATTCAAGACTTATATTTGTCACACTCAGATAACATAATGTCTTTTGAAGAACTAAGGATTAAATTCAATCTTAATAGAACACACTTTTTTAAATATCTTCAGCTTAGAAATTTTATTCGATCAAATCAAAATAATGCTCTCATCCGACCTACTTCTTCATCTTTGGAAAAAATTTTGATGAAAGATAGTAAGAGAAAGGGTATTATTTCAGAGTTTTATAACTCACTGACACTATTCTCAAGTGAAAACTCACAGAAAAGACTGAATTACTGGAAAGAAGACCTGCAAATTGAAATTTCAGAGGAACAATGGGAAATGGCTTGTGCAGGAGCTCAAACCAAATCAATAAATGTACGTGTTAAACTGATACATTTTAAATGGTTAATGCGGATGTATGTTACACCAGTGGAATTAAATAGATATAACAAAAACATACCAGATACATGCACAAAATGTATGGAAAGTAAAGGAACTCTATTTCACTGTTTATGGGAATGTAGAAAAATCAGAATGTTTTGGGAAGAGGTGAGGGTAACAATTGAAAAAATAATTTCAAAACAAATCACATTGAACCCTAAACTGTTTTTGTTGGGTCTGTATCCAGAAAAACATAACTTTAATAAGCGTGAAAGAGTATTCATAGACCTCGGTTTGCTTAATGCCAAAAAATGTATTGCACTACTGTGGAAAAAGACTCAGACCAGATGTGACTCAGTGGTTAAGACAGATGTTAACAAACCTTCCACTAGAAAAAATAACATATACTGAAATCAAAGGAAAATGTGTTTGAGAATACAGTATATGGAGACCTTTCATTGATTATGTAAAGAATTTAAACATAACGTCTGAAGAAGAAGGTGAATGATATGTGTGGACCTTGCAAATTCCAAGCTGGTGAATGTATATTATGTATTCTTATCCAAGGTTGTCATAGCCAGGAGCGGTACTGGGGTTAAGCTCCCAGTGCTCATAAAATGCTCCTTACAGCGTGCGTCTCGAAAAGCCTCTGACAACTAAGTCCAACTCCTAGCCTGCCCGTGTGGTTTAGTCTCTAAGCCCGGCAGAACTGCTTTTACTAATAGGAGAAGGGGCGAGGGCGGATCTCTGGCGCCTTAAAAACAGATGCTTCGGGTAGATGACGGCTCGTCAACCTGGGAAGGTAGCCCATCTAGGGGAAAGTAAACCCTGATTTCAAACCTCCGCTGCCTTGCGGCACACCCGGTCACAGGAAAGGCTTCGGGAGTCAACCCTGAGTAAAAATCCGGAGTCGGAGCCCCTAAGGCAGTTCTCTGTTGTGCTCAACATCGTTCTGGCAGCTCCTGCGACGGTGCTGGTGCCAAACTATAGCAGCCCTGCTGTTCCTTTGGATTCATCAGTGACGTGGAGAGGAGGGACATGCTGCATGGGTAACATCTTGTCCTCCATATCTTCTTGCCCAGGCTTGAATCCTACCAACGCCCAACGCTGGAAGGTAGAACACCGGTGCGCATTGGCCTGTTCAGCCACAGGCGGTGCTGTTCCAGCAGAGTAGACGTTTAGGATTCTCTTCCATGGTTATCATAGACCGACGGAGGCCGACGACAGACGGACCTAGACTAAACAGAGGAGCATTGTTGTTGACTTGTGTTTGTTAATGGCTGTTGTTGTTTTTATTACATTTTTTTTTGTTATTGTTCTTTTTAATTTTTAAGTTACTTTTGTGTTAGTGTCTGATTGTTTGTGCCATGTTTGTAAAAAAAGGTTCAATAAAAAATATTGTGGAAAAAAAAAAAACTCTTGCGCCTCAGCATCTATGTGATTACAGACTCTTTATTTCATATAAATATGCCACGAAAAAGCAGCTAAAGTGTGTGGAAACTAATGCGGAAATGGCGCTTGCTTAGCATTTAGCACGTAAGCCCAGTCTGCATTTAGCACGTATGTCTCGGGGTGGGCAATATGGCCTAAAAGTGATATCACGATATTTCTGTGAATTTTCACGATAACTGTTTTTCTCAATATTGCAGAATAGTTTGGGTTTTTTTTTTTAAATTTATGCAAAGGACAGTTTCACAGGCCAGCATTATTTACCTTCAACATATTCAGTTAAAAAACTTTTATTTCTCCATTTTATAAACAACAGCTCAGATTTAGTTTAAAATATTTTTTTTAGTTCTGTATCAAATATTGCAAGAAAATAATATAAACGATTACATCTTAACTGCACACAGAGGCCGGGTTTTGTGCTGAATCACTTTACCTGCATTACTCCCGTTACAAGGACTTGTCCTGGGGTTTTTGGCTCTTGTTGCACTGAATGGATGGGATTTTTTTCCTTTCTCTCTCTTTGGGTGGTTGAATAAAATCAAGATGGAGCAGCCAAAATAAAAGTAAAAATCTACAGCCACTTCAAGCTGCACATTATTCAACGTTAATACAGCTCCAGCAGTATTGCTGATGTGCGGGAAAAAAAATGCAGGCAGATTATCCACACTGCTGCACTGTTTTGTTTTGTTTTTTTAGCCATGACAGCAGTCTGAAACAGAAAGTGAAACTTAAATATTTCCATTCAACTGGAGACGGTCTAACTTCGGAGCTGCAGCTTCTCGCCATGTTTGTTTTACCGTTTTTATCCAGCATGACATCACACAGCAGACCCCAAATATTGCAATATTCATTTTTACACCGGTATCAAAATTTATACCGGTATTATCGTAAACAATACAATATGGCACACCCCTACTTATGTCCGGTCTGTAATTGCAAATATCACAACTGTTATGAGTTAAATGGATGAGCTGAAGTTGGATTCATCATCCCCATCAGCCATTTTTAGCATCTATTTGCTGATAACATATTTGTGGCTTAATCTAAGAGCTATCAACTGAGCTAGCAAGCTGAAGCAAGTTAGCAGGCCAGTGACTTATGTGCTTGTTTACATGTCTGTAAAATTTGGTGTGAAAGAACCCAAATGGATTTCTTGAGCTCTAATTTAAACCACCAGCTCTGACCAACCTTATCAGCAGGCCAAAAAAAAATCCTTGCAAATGGATATCGAAAATGTCATCCTACAATATTCTAAGGGCTCAAGGATTTGAACATTTTTTTTTTTTTTGGGCAATCCCGCACCATGCTTGTAAAGGCATCATGCTTTTTCCTTCTTTATTCAATTGTTTGCCTGCCAGAAATCTTCCAAACACTCAAATGTACTGTATATAAAAAGAAATTTTACAACACACGTAAGCATGGAGTCCTAATTCTCTCTTCACGCTATCCTTGGATTTTTCACTCCTTTATGGACTGACTATCAGTGGTCACCAGTGTTGGGCAAGTTACGAAAAAATAGTAACTAGTTACAGTTACTTCTTTTCAAAAGTAACTGAGTCACTTTTGAATTACTGCATGATTAAAGTAACTAGTTACTTGGAAAAGTAACTTTCACATTACTTTTAAATGCATACTTAAATCATCTTGCACAAATAGCAAGATCAAGGGCCCCTTGTTCTCATCAGAAAAAAGAAGAAATAGAAAACTGATGAGAAAAAAAGTCTTATCTTACAGAGAAAAAATGTGTCAGATTTACATAAACTATTGTAATCAGTAGAAAGTCAGAAATTTACTAGAAATAAAGCTATAAATTCACAGAGAAAATTTTGGACCCCCTGGTGGGTTGTTTTTGGCCCATGAGCTATATGTTTGACACCCCTGGATCAGCCCATTAAAAACACATATTTAGAGCCTTTACTTCCATGAAATAGTTGCATATCACAACAGCACATAAATTAGTAAGATAAAATAAAACAGAAAGGACAGATAAATTAAAATTCACCGCTTAAAAAAGCTGTTCTTTACTGCAACAAATCACAGTCACTTTTTCTCTGTGCGTAAGAAAACTTTAAATGCATTTAATGCAGACAATAAATGCGAGCTTCTTGCTCAAAAAATACTCATGTTTAATCACAGAGGTAGGAGCTGTTGGAGGCCACTCACCGCTCGGACAACAGGCGATCAGGGCTCGATATGAGAAGTCGCCACCACCATGGCATTTCTTCCTGCCAGGCTGCGGCGTGAACTGGGGCAGGACAGGAAACCGACCGTGGAGGAGACTGACAACTGCGCCAGCTATGGCAGGGTCGGTTTATTTGCAGTAAAAATATCTATCCATATCAATAAAATGAGTAACGCGAGTAACGCATCTGATCAAACTTCAGTAACTAACGCATTACTGAATTTTTAAACTGCAATTTGTTACACAGCACGTTACTGCAAAAGTAGTGGCGTTACTCCCAACACTGGTGGTCACACAGTCCTCTCATTCCACTCCTGCACTTCTCGGCAAACTATTGAAGTGGGATTTAACATTTTATGTAGTGCATACATTTTTAAGATGATTTCCTCACAGGGAAAGAAAATCTTCAAAATTATAGATCTAAATGTTGACAGTAAATATTCAGATCTTTCATCTTATTTTCCAAAAAAGAAGAAAACACCCAATAAAATACATTTTGGCAAATTATTATACTGGTTCTTTTATTTAAATAGCTGATTTATTATACATACTATAGTGTAGTTGATCATAAATACTGTAATAACTCTTAACTTTTTTTGCATTCTTTTTTTTTCTTGACTCTGTGGACCACTGGAAGGGGCCTGATCAGAGCAGTCCAAACTCTGTACAAATATGATAACACCACATCCAAATTAAGTGGTTAAGCTGTATCCAAATGCTATCTTATCAAAAAAACACATTATACAACCAAGCGATTTGACTGGACAATAGGCTTTAAAGACGTGACTATATTCCCTGATAATCACACTCAGACGTTTCACTGAATATATATCACTCCACTTCAGCTGTGTTTTAATAATCTTTAAGAGTTAATATCAGTGGCTTCTTATATGTTAGAACTGTAATACTGTGTTGGACACCTTAATTTCCACAGTGAGGCTCTGTTTAAAAAGAGACAGTCCTAAAAATCTAGACCTTTACAAGTGCCACCCTTGTAAACATCTGGCTAGATATTTGGTCTTGATTAGCCATTCATAATACCTTTGTGGTGATGGACTCTTTGTAATCTGAAAATCCCAAGAAAAAATGAGCGAAGTGTGCAGAAACTAACATGGAAATGTGCCAAAGCTACATCGCTGTTAGCCTCTAACTGCTATCCACGTCAACTCAACCATTTACAGTGGAGAAACTTTGACAAAATTGACAAGTTGAGGTTGCACTTGCCATCCCAATCAGAGACTCATAATTCCTTTGTGGTGATAACATAATCGTGGCAAGGTAAGGGACTCCCTCAATGCAGCTAACAAGCTAACTAGCCACCGGTGCCAGTCCCGTGACCTGCAAAACGTACTCAACTGGTGGAGCGGTACGAACTGTATATAAACACTGACTTCTGCCCTGGACAATATTTCATTTGATTACATGTGTGTATGAAATGACAGTAGGCCTATTCTTTTCTATATTATGCTCGTCAAAGTGCTTAGCAATAGTTAAAGGGATACATTCGGAAAGGACTACTTTTGTCAGCAGAGCAATACAACTGGCTAAACAAACAAAAATCATAATATTTTGTCCTGTGCTGCTGTCATTTGATGATGATGATGACTGCTGTCATTTAATAAACTGCCTGTGCAACTGTTGCATAAAAGGAATATTGCACTTGAGGTCATGCGGTATCATGAATATACAGTATAACCGTGGTGTTGGCATCGGTCCTCTGCTTCGCATTGGGCCTATGACCGAATCACCACAGTAATAGCGTATGTTCATTGATACTGCACTCCCTCTCGTGTACTACTGCTTAATTGTACTGTCAGGGGTAAATGGCCTTAAGGTGGATTTATGCTCCACATCCGCTCTGCATGTCTGCTTGAGCGCAAGGCTTCTGTGATGTAAATTTCATCATCTCCAGTCGCAGGGCCCTTCTGCAGCTGAGCCCATGCAGCCCAAATTTCGTGACCGTGTTGCCTGTGCGCGTTAACTACGCATGCACAAGATCCAACCTCCCATTCAAAAGAACACTTGGCCTAATAGATGCAAAAAATTAAGTGTATATACAGCCAATTGTGGGTTGGCCTTGCACAAAGTGCACGCGCACCCGAGCAGTAAGGAGCATAAACCCACCTTTATTAACACAAGTTGTGTCAATAGGCACAGACAGGCAGCAGTCTAACCCTGAACCTGCTGGTATTAGAGTGGACTGACAGCTGTTCACTACATGACTGTAAACTCTCTAACCCCAAACTATGATACCATTCTAAGCTCTCCTCTCCTCCCACTCCTTCCCATTTGTTTTGTTTCAATCTTCTCCTTCTCTCCATCTCCTACACCCACTCTCCCTTTCTTTCCCTCCCTCTTATTTCATTGTCGTTCTCTTTCTGTCCCCACTTGCTGCTTAATGTCTTCTCCGTATCCACCCACACCTTCTCAATCAAATTAGCATATCAATTCACCTTTTTTTCCTTTAATTTTTAAAGCATCAACAGCGGCAGGAGTAGCATTCTCGTCTGTCTGGAAACTGTACAGCCCACATACATCACCGCCACTCGTTTCCTCATGTTACACGTCTGCATCGACCAAAAACCATCCCTATCTGTGCCCGCCTGTTTACTATCTGCCCTCGTCTTGTTATCGTCGCTCGTTTTCTCACTTACAGTCAATGGCCAATATGTGCTCGGCAGTGTATCATATTTTTCTTTCAGTGATAGGGATGGGAGATTAGGGCTCTTCTGCCAACCTCAAGTGATTTCTTCCCTTTTTAGTCTTCCTCTTACAAAATATCTCCAGCAAAACCCTATCCTCTCATCTCAAGTGCTCTGTTTTGGAGCAAGAATGATCTTTGCTGGTCACACACTTAAACAGCACTGGAATAAAAAATTTTTTAAGAAGTTTGTTTTTTTCTTAATAAAGAACCAGCAGGCCTAACACTTAAGGCTTCACTCAGATGATTAAGGGGATGATTACATCATATTACTTAAAGATCTGATGGCTCAATAATGAAATGTCTGCTCTATGGCATGTTTTGAATGTAATTCTTTTCCCGCTTGGTTTCAAGCTCTTTCTCTAATCATTTTATGTCTACTCCAAGACAGCAAAGACTATGATGTACCAGAACAGAGAATGACCACTAATTACCACATAAAGTGTTGAAAATTATACAAGTCAGTTCCAACCAAACATTCTGATTGGACAATAAGAATTCTAGGAGTTACTATACTCCTCCAATAGTGGTGGCCTAGTGGTAGAGCATCTGCCTCCCAGCTGGGACATACTGTACCTAAGACCATAAAAAAACGATACTTGTCCGTCCACATAATGTGAGACTATTGACTCTTTAGTTTCATCTGGGGATGCTAGGAGGGCACGAGCAGGATCCGCGGAGGCTGGCTTCATTGCGCCGAGGCCGGATCCTGTTGGCCTCCTGTTGACTGCTATCCATGTTACACTACAGTTAAGGACGCGTATCGCGCTGTTCCCCGCGCTGCGCTCGGACTATCTGATCACGTGATGGTCTACCTGATTCCCACATACAGACAGAGACTGAAGCTCACAAAACCTGTTGTGAGCACTACGAAGAAATGGACCAGTGAAGCTGGGGAGGAGCTGAGCACGTGCTTGGAAATAACTGACTGGGGCATGTTTAAAGGAGCCACGCATGATCTGGATGAATACACGGACACTGTGACCTCATGTATCCACTTTTGTGAGGAGAGCATTCTTCCATCGCGCACCAGGGTGAGTTACTCCAACGACAAGCCCTGGTTCACAGCTAAGCTCAGACAGATCAGGAAGGAGAAGGAAGCAGCATTGAAAAGTGGAGACAGGGACTGCTACAGGGAGGTCAAATACCGGTTTAGCAGAGAGCTGAGGAGAGCTAAATCTGTGTATTCTGAGAGACTCCAGCAACAGCTCACTGCTAACGACTCTGCTTCTGTGTGGAGAGGACTGAGGCAAATCACCAACTATCGGCCTCAGGCTTCTAAGGGTCAGGATGACAAAGCCCTTTGTCAAAGACTGTCCCAACACTATGCCCGTTTTGACACCTCGTCAGCTGTGTCCAACTCCCCCCCTCCCCCCAGCGCCACTGCCTCCATGGTCCCCACTTCATCAAAGGCGCCCCCCCTCCTCCCCCCCTGCCCTTGCCATCAATGAGCAGGACGTGCACAGACAGTTCTCCAAACTGAACCCGCGCAAGGCCCCCGGTCCAGACGGCATGTCTCCCTCCACCCTGAGACACTGTGCGGAAGAGCTGACTCCTGTCTTCACAGACATTTTTAACACCTCCCTGAAGTCATGCCACGTGCCGACCTGCCTCAAAACCTCTACCATCGTCCCTGTCCCCAAGAAGCCACGGATCACTGGACTTAACGACTACAGACCTGTAGCGCTCACCTCTGTAGTCATGAAGTCCATTGAGCGCCTGGTCCTGCCCCACCTCAAGACCATCACCACTCCCCTCCTGGACCCGCTGGAGTTTGCCTACAGAGCCAACAGGTCTGTGGACGACGCAGTCAACCTGGCCCTCCACTCCATCCTGCAGCACCTGGACTCCCCGGGAACCTACACCAGGATCCTGTTTGTGGACTTCAGCTCTGCATTCAATACCATCCACCCCGCTCTGCTCCAGGACAAGCTGTCCCTGCTCAACGTGCCTGACTCCCTCTGCAGGTGGATCACCGACTTCCTGACGGACCGGAGGCAGCATGTGTGGCTGGGAAAGACTGTCTCAGACTCTGTTAGCATCAGCACCGGATCACCCCAGGGCTGTGTACTTTCCCCCCTGCTCTTCTCCCTGTACACCAACTCCTGCACCTCCAGCCACCAGTCTGTCCAGCTGATCAGGTCTGCGGACAACACCACCCTCATCAGGCTCATCTCCAACGGCGACGAGTCCGTCTACAGGAGAGAGGTGGCCCAGCTGGCGTCCTGGTGCAGCCACAACAACCTGCAGCTGAACGCTCTGAAGACAGTGGAGATGATTGTGGACTTCAGAAAAGTCACAGCCCCTCTGCCCCCCCCTTACCCTCACAGACTCTCCCATCACCACTGCGGATTCCTTCCGCTTCCTGGGCACCACCATCACCCAGGACCTCAAGTGGGAGCCGACCATCAGCTCCCTCATCAAAAAGGCCCAGCAGAGGATGTTCTTCCTGCGGCAGCTGAGGAAGCTCAAGCTACCCACCAAGATGTTGGTGCAGTTCTACACGGCCATCATCCGAGTCCATCCTCACCACCTCCATCCCCGTGTGGTGCGCAGGAGCCACCGCCAGGGACAGATTAAGACTGCAGCGCGTTGTGCGCGCTGCTGAGAAGGTGATCGGCTGCAAGCTCCCATCCCTCCAGGACCTGTACATCTCCAGGACCCGGAGGCGTGCAGGTCGGATCATAGCCGATCCTTCACACCCTGGACACGCACTGTTTGCCCCCCTCCCCTCAGGTAGAAGACTTCAGTCCATTCAGACTAAAACCTCCCGCTACATGAACAGCTTCTTCCCTCTGCCATCAGACTGCTGAACACTAAGTGACTTATTAGACTCTCGTGCACTACGTACAGCAGCTCAACCGGACTCATGATAATTATCACTGTTTTCTTTTGCACTACCGACTGCACTATGTGGAACTCCACAATATCTGATGCTTGTTAATATATTTAAAAATTGCATAGATTAGTATTACTCATTCATATTCTACATTTTATTGCATGCATAGTTTTTTATTTTTATCTTTAGTGCTACTCCATGTTTAATGTTGCAGCATTGCACTGAGACAAATTCCTAGTTTGTGTACTACATGAACAATGGCAATAAATCTCATTCTGATTCTGATATCAGCTATAACTCCTGGAATCCTCCAATCAAATTACTCGGTTGGAACCTACTGTTGTATAAATAAACTTATGTTACGGCTCACCTACTGGGACAAGGCCAGAATTGCCTATTTAACCTGGGATCTCCAAGTCCATTTCAACCCTCTCGTCAAGGTGGACTGACCTAGTTGTTTTCTCCCTTAGGCAAGGTAGACATACAGTGGTGTAAACAAGTGTTTGCCTCCTTTCTGATTTCTCACTTTTTGTATGTTTGTCACACTTAAATGTTTCAGATCATCAAACAAATTTAAATATGAGACAGCGATAACACAAGTAAACACAAAATGCAGTTTTTAAATGAAGGTGTTTATTATTAAAGGTTAAAAAAAATCCAAACCTACATGACCCTGTGTGAAAAAGTGATCCCCCCCGTTAAAACATAAATTAACTGTGGTTTATCACATCTTTGGAAAGCTGAGTTCAATTTCTCCAGCCACACCCAGGCCTGATTACTGCCACACCTGTTCTCAATCAAGAAATTACTTAAACAGGACCTGCCTGATAAAGTGAAGTAGACCAAAAAAGCCTCAAAAGCTAGACATCATGCTGCGATCCAAAGAAATTTAGAAACAAATGAAAAATAAAGTAACTGAGATCTATCTGTCTGAAAAAAGTTATAAAGCCATTTCTAAAGCTTTGGGACTCCAGCAAACCACAGTGAGAGCCATTATCCACAAATGGTGAAAACATAGAACAGTGATGAACCTTTCCAGGAGTGGCCGGCTGACCAAAATTACCCCAAGAGTGCAGTGACGACTCATCCAAGAGGTCACAAAAGACCCCACAACAACATCCAAAGACCTGCAGGCCTCACTTGCTTCAGTTAAGGTCAGTGTTCATGACTCCACCATAAGAAAGAGACTGGGGGGGGGGGGGGAAATGGCCTGCATGGCAGAGTTCCAAGACGAAAACCACTGCTGAGCAAAAAGAACAAAGGCTCATCTCAGTTTTGCCAGGAAACAGCTTGATGGTCCCCAACACTTTTGGGAAAATACTCTGTGGACTGATGAGAAAAAAGTTGAACTTTTTGGAAGGCGTGTGTCCCATTACATCTGCCATAAACGTAACAGCATTTCAGAAAAGGAACATCATACCAATAGTAAAATATGGTGGTGGTAGTGTGATGGTCTGGGGCTGTTTTGCTGCTTCGGGACCTGGAAGACTTGCTGTGGTAAATGGAACCATGAATTCTGCTGTCTACCAAAAAATCCTGAAGGAGAATGTCCGGCCATCTGTTTGTGACCTCAAGCTGAAGCGCACTTGGATTCTGCAGCAGGACAATGATCCAAAACACACCAGCAAGTCCACCTCTGAATGGCTTAAGAAAAGTAAAATGAAGACTTTGGAGTGGCCTTGTCAAAGTCCTGACCTGAATCCAATTGAGATGCTGTGGCATGACCTTAAAAAGGCGGTTCATGCTCGAAAACTCTCCAATGTGGCTGAATTACAACAATTCTGCAAAGATGAGTGGGCCAAAATTCCTCCACAGCACTGTAAAAGACTCATTGCCAGTTATCGCAAACGCTTGATTGCAGTTGTCGCTAAGGGTGGCCCAACCAGTTATTAGGTTTAGGGGCAATCACTTTTTCACACAGGGCCATGTAGGTTTGGATTTTTTTTACCCTTAATAATACCTTCATTTAAAAACTGCATTTTGTGTTTACTTGTGTTATCTTTGTCTAATATTTAAATTTGTTTGATGATCTGAAACATTTAAGTGTGACAAACATAACACTTTTTTACACCAATGTACACCTACGAAGTCTCTTCTGCACACAAGCAAGAAAGACATACACCTACAACCCAGGCCAGGATTTTAGCCCATGACACCATGATCTAAAAACCTCTCACTCTTACCACTGAGCCAAAGAGAAATTCCTCTAGTAGCACTGACCTAGAAATGGAGGTGAACCTTAAGGTGTCAGAAACTGCATCACTGACTAATTCCTTATGGAGGAGGGCTCATTAACATTTGATTTGACTAGTTTAGAAGAAGTGTGTTATGCTATACAACCTTAAGCGATGCTGTATAATAACTGGCATCCCACATTTCTCTCTTCCCACCCTAAGTGAGTGGCGAGATGAGGCTACTCTAAATACCTTCAACATTCTGAAGGACAGCTCTTCACCTCTGCACAGCTTCCTGTCTGATGATGTTTACTCTCTTCGGTGGCCCAGAGAACTTGGACCCAGGAGTAAAACCAAAAGGCATGAACTCTCTTTTATTCCCTGTGCTTTTAAACTGTATTATAAGTAATTTAGTTTTCAGGCGTGATGAGTTTTACATTTAACTTACTTTTAAGTTAGTGAGAACAATCATGGTTTTTATTGTTTGTCTCAATTCAGGATCCATGGTTTCAACAAGGTGTTGCTATGCTGTGTTTTCCAGCTATGATAAACTTCTAATAAAGTGAATGAATGAATGAAGTGCCAAAAAAAATTCAGTTCTATTTGACATTTAGATGGCTGCATTTTTTAAGGTTTGTATCATTCCTAAAATTAAGTAAGTTGTTTTTTAATTTTGGTTGATGTAAGATCTTTAACAATGGTTCAGTAGGTAGAGAAGGTCAGTCAAGTGTTTAGAGTGGTTTAATCTTCAGCTTTAATGATCTGAATGCTGAAGTTTCCTTGAAAAATGCCGACCATGCATTTTCTTAAATCATTTCTCGGCTTTTAAGAAAACACATTAATGTTATACTATCTAAAGTGCAGCCCCTCAGCTTTAATTTGTGGTTCAAGTCCAAGTGGGATGAAGGATTTATGAATTACAGTGCGTTAATATGCAGCCCCTTTCTTTTTCAAGGGACCAAAATGTAATTGGACAATCGACTCAAAAGCCCTTTTCAAGGACAGATGTGGGCGTTTCCCTCATTATTTCTTAAATCAGTTGAGCGGGACTAAGGGGGTTAGAATTGATTACGGCAGTCATATTTGCATTTTGGAAGTTGTGGCTATTAATGAACATGCAGTCAAAAGGAGAAGTCATTGCCAGTGAAACAGTCCAAGCTTCAAAAACCAAAACCAGAAGAGATGATACAAACCAGGCCAAATCTGATAATATGAAAACACAGTATCATCCGCAGAAGACAGAACTGACTTGATGCCTAATGGAAATACCAGTGTCAAGATATAAACAAAACAAAATCAAAGAAGCACCAAAAAGCAGAAAAAGATCATAATGAAGCTCTAATACCTAACAAGACTGTCAATGATGGAGTAGCTCCTTCCAACTTGAGTTACCATCCCAAGAGTGACAAGATCTTCTGACATTTGACCCTGAACTTGAGCACTACCTGGATGTAGACCCACCTGAGGATCACTGTGCATGAGATTGGTGCAATTGCTGAGGAGGAGTAACACATTAGCTCCTTTTGGCTTTGCAGGAATGAGCTAAAGATTTAAAATCTAATGCTGCCATGACTGTGGAGAGGAACAGTCAGATTGATTATACAGCATATTCAAGCTAGGTGACCATGAGCTTTACAGCAGAGGAGCATGGTACAGATCCAGCTGCTCACAGGATGGGGGATGGGGGGTTGGTTGTGGATTCACAACGCTGGCCAGCAGTAAATGGAGTCCCCATTGGTGCAAGAGGGTTGTAAAAATACTGTCATAATCTATCATTACCTGTCATTTTAAATGCCATATGATAAAATGCCAAAATTGCTTTTGTTTTTGGTCACAGATAGTTTTGTTTGGTTTTTTTTATCTTGAACATACAGGATGAAACATGCAGATTATGCAATTATTTATGTATTAATTGAACTGATGAACAGAAACTGGAGACAGTACTAGAAAAATCGCTATTTAGAGAGACAGTTGGAAAAAAGTTACAATAAATCTAGCTCAGTATAGTCTGTCAAAATGACAAGCACTTTTCAGATTTTTCTGCCATTACTAAAAAAAATCTGTGTGAGATAAACAATATTCAGTTAACATAACGTCTGGTGTCATACTGCGCAAGCCTCAGGAGAGCACAAGCATTAAAGCAGAGGGGCATGGCACAGAACAGGCTGCTCCCGCTCTAAGTAGTGAAGAAGTAGATCCACACTAGGGCTGAACAATTTGACTTTAAATCAGCATCACACTTAATTGGTCCTTTCATGTCAGTTTTCAGTTTCGTTTTGTTTTCCCCCCGATTATTTTTCCCCTCCCTTCATCTTACTGACAAGGCTCGAAATTGAGCAATATTACACAAAAGTGTGGCATCATATCACTGTGGTGTGGTAGTAAATGAGCATAATATACTAAAGAACAGATTGTTGTCATTTCACACACAAAACAAACATTGTCCAGTGTTTACAGCACATACCTCCTGAGGGTTTGTGGGTCACATCACATGCAGGGTGGCTAATTAGCTTGTTAGCTGCGTTGGGGAGTCCTTTACACACCCATGATTGTATTAGCACCACATAGTGATTCTGAGTCTCTTATCAGGTTCTTACATACAGGCTTAACTTAGTCCGTTCCTTGACGCAAACAGCCATCAGAGGCTAACAGCTACTGCTCCTTTTAGTGTTAGCATCTGTGCAATTCACTCATCGTTTCTTGGCATCTTCAGTTGAAATAAAGATTCAATCATCACACATTATATAGATGGAGACCACATTTGTTTTTGTTACAAGCTGTCTTTTAATTGTTCCGCCCGTGTTCTGTTGCATCCGACTGTGCTGCTTCCAGAGTTACACAATCGCACCTGTAACTCCATGGGCACATCTTAAAGGGGTAGTACATGAAAAGCTCTCACATACACGCACACAACAGGGAGAGGGGGAAAATTGAAAAAACTGTCACAAGCAAGATTACATCGGTTCTACACTCCCGAACAACGGTTCCAGTTTTATTTTGGTTAGCTGCCCAGCCTTAATCCACACCAGCGGCCAGTGCTGCCATGCTGTACAATCCGATCCTCCATGCAATCTTTAAACCACAACGGTGGCAAATTGGCCCCCTACACTCCACTCTAGATCAATTTTGTCCACAATCACTTCTATATGAGTTCAATATATTTTAAACAGTGCAGCTTGTTTACTTTGCTGGGCTATATCACGGTTGAAAATGTCAAATGGTTACATCATGTACTAAACTTCTGGAGACCAATGGCTCATACCGAAACAAAAGAGACACAATCGGTGAGAGGACTAAATACAAGAAAGGCCTCAGCAAAGTTCCCATCCCTTAAAAGTGGTTCCTAGTTCCTGCAGTGGAAACAGGGCTTGTATGCTCGAACACGTGTTAAAATTGTTATAAAATGTGCACAGTATTGAGAGGAGTACCATCCTGGGTTAGATAAGCTTATCTTTTCTCATGTCAGATAATTGCAAAAGTATATTAACAAAAAAAATCTATGTTGTCTTTACATGTACAGTTAGGCCCAGAAATATTTGGACAGTGACACAATCTTCATGATTTGGGCTCTGCATGCCACCACATTGGATTTGAAATGAAACAACTACAACGGAATTGAAGTGCAGACTTTAAGGTTTAATTCAAGGGGTTGAACAAAAGAAGTCCCAGAAGTTGGCCCTCTTGTGGCCTCTTGTTGGTCCCCTTATGGGTTTTCTAGGTAAAAAGGCCAAATGGCCCCTCTCTGGGACTTCTAGTTTAAACATGTAGGAATTGTAGCTATTTTTATACAAACGCTCCTCATTTCAGGGGCTCAAAAGTAATTGGACAAATAAACATAACCCTAAGTAAAATGTTGCTTTTCAATATTTTGTTGAGAATCCTTTGCAGGCAATGACTGCCTGAAGTCTGGAACCCATGGACATCACCACACACTGGGTTTCCTCCTTTGTGATGCTTTGCCAGGCCTTTACTGCAGCTGTCTTCAGTTGTTGCTTGTTTGTGGGTCTTTCTGCCTTAAGTTTTGTCTTGAGCAAGTGAAATGCATGCTCGATTGGGTTGAGATCTGGTGATTGACTCGGCCATTGCAGAATATTCCACTTCTTTGCTTAAAAAAACTCCTCGGTTGCTTTTGCAGTATGTTTTGGATCAATGTCCATCTGTACTGTGAAGCGCCATCCAATCAACTTTGCTGCATTTGGCTGAATCTGAGCAGAAAGTATATCCCTATACACTTCAGAATTCATCCAGCTGCTTCTGTCTTTTGTCACATCATCAATAAACACAAGTGACCGAGTGCCATTGGAAGCCATGCATGCCCATGCCATCACACTGCCTCCACCATGTTTTACAGAAGATGTGGTGTGCTTTGGATCATGAGCTGTTCCAGTTCTTCTCCAAACTTTCTTCTTCCCATCATTCTGGTACAGGTTGATCTTAGTCTCATCTGTCCAAAGAATGCTGTCCCAGAACTGGGCTGGCTTCTTCAGGTGTTTTTTGGCAAAGTCAATTCTGGCCTTTCTATTTTTGAGGCTGATTAATGGTTTGCACCTTGTGGTGAATCCTCTGTATTTACTCTCATGAAGTCTTCTCTTTATGGTAGACTTAGATACTGATACACCTACTTCCTGGAGAGTGTTCTTCACTTGAGTGGATGTTGTGAAGGGTTGTTCTTCACCATGGAAAGGATTCTGCGATCATCCACCACTGTAGTCTTCCGTGGACGTCCAGGCCTTTTTGAGTTCCCAAGCTCACCAGTGCACTCTTTTTTTCTCAGAATGTACCAAACTGTTGATTTGGCCACTCCTAACATTTCTGCTATCTCTCTGATGGATTTCTTCTTTTTTTTCAGCCTCAGGATGGTCTGTTTCACCTCCATTGAGAGCTCCTTTGACCGCATGTTGTGTGTTCACAGCAACAGCTTCCAAATGCAAACACCACACCTGGAATCAACTCCAGACCTTTTAACTGCTTAATTGATGACAGGTTAACGAGGGAACAGCCCATGCAGCGTTTTTATTTTTTTTGCAGCCTTCTGAGTCAATTGTCCAATTACTTTTGGTCCCTTGAAAAAGAGGCGGCTACGTATTAAAGAGCTGTAATTGTAAGTGATCTTCCTCCTTCACCATTCTCTGTCCCACCTGGAGAAGCCCGGGAATGTGGTGAGGATCATGTTCTTTGACTTCTCCAGTGCTTTCAACACCATCCAACCGATGATCCTGAAGGACAAGCTGCTGTGCGCAGGGGTGGACCAGCACCTGTCATCATGGATCCTGGACTACCTCACAAACCGGCCACAGTTTGTGAGAACCTAGGACTGTGTGTCCGACACGATCATCGGTAGCACCGGGGCCCCCCAGGGAACGGTTTTGGCTCCCTTCCTGTTCACCCTTTATACTGCGGACTTCTCACACAACATAACACACTGCCATCTACAGAAGTTCTCTGATGACTCTGCGATCGTTGGCCTCATCTCCAACGGAGATGAAGCTGAGTACAGAGGGCTTATCCAGGACTTCGTGGACTGGTGCCATCGGAACTGCCTCCAGATCAACGCGAGGAAAACTAAGGAGCTGGTGGCAGACTGCCGCAGGCAAGGACAACCCCTCACAGCACCAATAAGTATACAGGGAACAGACATCGAGATGGTGACATCCTATAAGTACCTGGGTGTTCATCTGAACAATAAACTAGACTGGTCACACAATACTGACGCAGTCTACAAGAAGGGACAGCACAGGCTGTTCCTACTGAGGAGACTCAGGTCTTTTGGTGTACAAGGGGCGCTGCTGAAGACATTCTATGACACGGTGGTGGCATCAGCCATCACTTTTGGAGTGGTCTGCTGGGGCAGTGGCATTACAGCAGCCGATAGGAAAAGACTGAACAAACTGATCAAGAAAGCTAGCTCTGTCCTGGGGAAGCACCTTGACCCAGTGGAGGAGATAGGAGAGAGAAGGATGGTGGCTAAACTGTCATCTCTGCTGGAGTCCGAGTTCCACCCTATGCAGGACACACTGAATGCACTGAGAAGCTCATTTAGCAGCAGACTACATCATCCTAGGTGCACAACCGAGAGGTTTCGCAGGTCCTTCCTACCTACGGCTGTCAGACTGTACAACCTAAGCAGGGCTGCTCGCAGAGATAGCAAAAAGACGTGACAACCTAATAGTTTTGAATGCAAAAGATGCAATAGACTTACACAGTGGTCCCCTCCGGTATACAACGAGGAAAATACCGGTCGCTATGGAGGGTGAGAATATGTATGGGTACATAATCATACCATGTAGGATGACTAAGTAGACGGTTGTGCTGTTTCATTCCATCTAGCTACAATGCTCCACACTGTGTGTGTTTATATATTTACATATTTATTCCATCTAGCTACAATGCTCCGCACTGTGTGTTTATATATCTACATATTTATTCCATCTAGCTACAATGCTCCGCACTGTGTGTTTATATATTCATATATTTATTCCATCTAGCTACAATACTCCGCAATGTGTGTTTATATATCTACATATTATTCCATCTAGCTACAATGCTCCGCACTGTGTGTTTATATATCTACATATTTATTCCATCTAGCTACAATGCTCCACACTGTGTTTATATATTTACATATTTATTCCATCTAGCTACAATGCTCCGCACCGTGTGTTTATATATCTACATATTTATTCCATCTAGCTACAATGCTCCGCACTGTGTTTATATATTCACATATTCATTCCATCTAGCTACAATACTCCGCACTGTGTGTTTATATACTCATGTATTTATTCCATCCAGCTACAATGCTCCGCACTGTGTTTATATATTTATATATCTATCCCATCTAGCTACAATGCTCCGCACTGTGTGTCTATATATATATTTATATTTATATGTACATATGTATACTTGCTGCTCTTGTTTTTTTCTCTTGCCTTCTGATTGTTGCTCTGAATGTTGCTATCCCTGTGCTGTTGCAATCCTGGAATTTCCCCATTGTGGGACTAATAAAGGCTTATCTTATCTTATCTTAATTCCTAAACCCTTGCTCCAATTTGGATGTGAATACTCTCAAATTACAGCTGAGAGTGCACTTTAAGCCCATATTGATTATATAATTGTATCCTGAATATGTTTTCGTAAACAGCTAAAATAACAAAAGTTGTGTCACTGTCCAAATATTTTTGGGCCTAACTGTACCTATCAAACAACAATCTCTCTAGTGGCAGTTATTGATGTAATTGTGACAGGATAGCAGTAAATTATTGCTTGTGGTGACATCCAGATTATAATTATGATAGTGTCTTTTCACACACAGCCCGTCTTTTTTTGCACTGCACCCAGCGGCGGGGGAAACGGCTTCGTCGTTTGTTGGACAGGTCTGCCGTGAAGTGTTCTGGAGCAAAAAGAAAAGACAGAAAGAAAGTTGTTTATAAGAGAACATCAGTTAAAGTGCCACTCTCTGTTCTCTCTCTATCCGTCTCCCCGCTCCCCCCCTTCTCAAAGTTTCTCTTTCATTTATTCCATTGCTCTTTCTTCCTCATTCCATCAGTTCCTCTACCTATCTTGTTCGCTCTCCCCTTTCTTCTCCCTCTTTTTGCTTCTGTCTGCTGCCGTCACAGATTTCTTCCTCCCTCGCCTGAGATATGAATATTTTAGCGCTAAGGAGCTTAAAGGGAACAATGAAATGGCCCCCCAAGTTAAATTATATTCCATTTCCAGAGTCACAGAAAAGGGACTTTTTTCGTGAGTGATGAGCACACCGGTGGCACGTGGGTGTCTCTTCCATTTTTTTCCCCCCACACACGTATAAGCATGTTGCCTCCTACTTTTGTGTCACATTTGATATTCCCACAGAGCCGGATTCTGGAGTTGCTGAAGCAGACAGGTGCACTGAAACCAATCAACACGATCCCTTTAGCGATCGGAGGATAGGATGTACACTCAACATCTGCTTTAAGATATGAAAAAGTTATTCCGTGCTAATGTGCTGTTTATATCTTTACAGGAATAGAAAGGGAGGAAGAACCAGACTAATTTGCATGCATTAGAAGGCAGCTTGTTTCAAAAATTCGTTAACGGGGTAAACTAAAGAAGATTTGTGCTCATTTCTTTTATTTTGTTTGTCATCGTCCAGTTAGACAAGTCACCCCAGTGTGGTTTTTGTTAAAGTGAAACTAAGCATTCAGTTTAATGAGACTTTTATTTAATTTGTCTGAAAGCAAATTTAAAAAGTTAACTGTAATCATTCTGTAACTGTAAGGGAGTTAAATTTGCCACTAGATAAAACAGAAAAAAACTAGAAAAGTAACTTTCCCACCCTAGTAAGGATTAAAATAATGCAAAATTTCTAATCATATAACAACAGGAAAGACTCCCCGGGCCTGGGGTATTTCCATAATTATCACAAAGGAACTCAATATCACTGGATCAATCCACCAACACTCCTAAAGAATGCTTACATTGAAGAAGTTCTCCACCTCATCTGTTCCCAGTCACCTCCTGTAAGTGGACTTATCATCACTCGCGCTTCACATTCTCCTCCGGTTCTCATCTTCTTCAACAGATGACCTGGCTGCCACCAAGATTATACTCCTCTATTTATCACCCATTATTGTCCTGCAGTGTACTCATACAGTGGGGTAAAAAAGTATTTAGTCAACCACCAATTGTGCAAGTTCTCCCACTTTAAAAGATGAGAGAGGTCTCCAATTTTCATCATAGGTATACCCCAACTATGAGAGACAAAATGAGAAAAAAAAATCCAGAACATCACATTGTCTAATTTTTAAAGAATTTATTTGCAAATTCTGGTGGAAAATAAGTATTTGGTCAATAACAAAAGTTCATCTCAATACTTTGTTATATACCCTTTGTTAGCAGTGATGGAGGTCAAACGTCTTCTGTAAGTCTTCACAAGGTTTTCACACACTGTTGCTGGTATTTTGGCCCATTCCTCCATGCAGATCTCCTCTAGAGCAGTGAAGTTTTGGGGCTGTCACTGGGCAACACGGACTTTCAACTCCCTCCAAAGATTTTCTATGGGGTTGAGATATGGAGACTGGCTAGGCCACTCCAGGACCTTGAAATACTTCTTACAAAGCCACTCCTTCGTTGCCCAGGTGGTGTGTTTGGGATCACTGTCATGCTGAAAGACCCAGCCACGTTTCATCTTCAATGCCCTTGCTGATGGAAGGAGGTTTTCACTCAAAATCTCACGATACATGGCCCCAATCATTCTTTCCTTTACACGGATCAGTCATCATGGTCCCTGCAGAAAAACAGCCCCAAAGCATGATGTTTCCACCCCCATGCTTCACAGCAGGTATGGTGTTCTTTGGATACAACTCAGCATTCTTTCTCCTCCAAACACGACAAGTTGAGTTTTTACCAAAAAGTTCTATTTTGGTTTCATCTGACCATATGACATTCTCCCAATCCTCTTCTGGATTATCCAAATGCTCTCTAGCAAACTTCAGACGGGCCTGGACATGTACTGGCTTAAGCAGGGGGACACGTCTGGCACTGCAGAATTTTGAGTCCCTGGCGGCGTAGTGTGTTACTGATGGTAGCCTTTGTTACTTTGGTCCCAGCTCTCTGCAGGTCATTCACTAGGTCCCCCCGTGTGGTTCTGGGATTTTTGCTCACCGTTCTCATGATAATTTTGACCCCACGGGGTGAGATCTTGCGTGGAGCCCCAGATCGAGGGACATTATCAGTGGTCTTGTATGTCTTCCATTTTCTAATAATTGCTCCCACAGTTGATTTCTTCACACCAAGCTGCTTACCTATTGCAGATTCAGTCTTCCCAGCCTGGTACAGGTCTACAATTTTGTTTCTGGTGTCCTTTGACAGCTCTTTGGTCTTGGCCATAGTGGAGTTTGGAGTCTGACTGTTTGAGGTTGTGGACAGGTGTCTTTTATACTGATAACGAGTTCAAACAGGTGCCATTAATACAGGTAACGAGTGGAGGACAGAGGAGCCTCTTAAAGAAGAAGTTACAGGTCTGTGAGAGCCATAAATCTTGCTTGTGACCAAATACTTATTTTCCACCATAATTTGCAAATAAATTCTTTAAAAATCAGACAATGTGATTTTCTGGATTTTTTTTCTCATTTTGTCTCTCATAGTTGAGGTATACCTATGATGAAAATTGGAGACTTCTCTCATCCTTTAAGTGGGAGAACGTGCAGTGGTGGTGGCTGACTAAATACTTTTTTGCCCCACTGTATGTTGTCTTCTCCTCCCCCCGTGGGTCAGATCACGCCGAGAAATGAAAATGACAAAGATGTTGAAAAAGCTGTCCGTACAAAAGTTATGATGGTCCAGACAATATTTGTGGTTGTGTCTTAAAATGCTGTGCAACCCTGTCTTTAATTAAATTTTTAATGAATCTTTGGAGAAACAGCATGAACCACTCCCCTGGAAAGATGCTGTTGTAGTTCCTGTACCCAAAACTAATACCCCTAAAACATTAAATGATTTTAAATTTTGTGGCTCTGACCTCAATTTTAATGAGAGTTTTTGGAGAACTTACACAGGCTGAGATTTTAAAACATGCTAAGTATGCACTTGACCTGTTGCAGTTTGCTTATAGGCCCAACAGAGGAGTGGAAGATGCCACACACTCACTTTTTAAACACTTGAAAGGGAATGGCTGTCAGGCTTGACTTTTATTTGTAGACTTTTCATTTGCTTTTAACACAATTCAGCCCCATGTTTTAATCCACAGGCTTTTAGATCATTTTAACCTGAATTTTAACCTGCAGGCTGGATTTTTAGACTTTTTAACAAACAGGACACAGTGTTAACAATGTTTCATCAGAAAAAGTTTGCTCTTCTACCGGCTCTCCACAGGGGTGTGTGCCCTCTCCCTTGCTTTTCATTTTACATACAAACATGTGTCAAAGCACTTTTAAAGATAGGGTTGTTTTAAAATACGCAGATGATTGTGTAATTGTTAGCTTACGCCACACAGATGTAAAGGGTCACGGCCCTATCGTGAACGATTTTATCAAGTGGTGTAAGGATTCTTTCCTTCTTTACATGTTTTAAAAACAAAAGATATGATCAATGATTTCAATTAATTATCACACAGCTGGGCACACTAGAATAAGTACATGTGACTGACAGAGGTTTGTCTACAACAGCGGTGTCCAATCATGTGCCATGGAGGGCCAAGACCCTGCAGACTTTACCTCCAACCACTGTCTTCAACAGCAGATTTCACTGAACTTCTTCCCACTGATTGCTGATCAGTGAAAACACCTGCTGAAGAGACTGGGTAGCAATGAAAACCTGCAGGGTTTTGGTCCTCCATGGCACATGATTGGACACCCCTGGTCTACAACAACACTTCTAGATGATTTTTGTTGTTGTTTAAGTCAAGACACACCTGTAGATGCACTGGGACACATCATCAGTGATGTACTTGAACTCACTGGGTGTTTCGGATCTTTCAACATCATACACCCTCACTCAGGTGACCCAGTCAGGGTTGATTAGGCCCTGGCTTTTGTTCCAGCACAAGTACTGGCCCACAAACAACTCCTCTTGAGCCACAGTCATCTGGAGGCCCTTTCTGCTGCCTTCATGGTCGATTTGGTGGCTTTTCTTCTGGTGACTCCAGTGATACCAATAAGTGTGTACACCTTATGCAGTGATCGACCAGCAAAGCCTCTGCAACCCAATTCAGTGGGCTCACAGCATGTCTTCCAGCCTGCCCACCTGCACTGCTCCACCAGCACCTGGTACTTGGCCCACTTGTGCTCATTTGCCTCTTCAATTCAGTCCTCCCACAGGATTGTAAGCTCTAGTAGCAAAACCTGCTTTGAGGTGATAAATATTAATACCATGTCTGGTCTCAAGGAAGTTGTTGTGATGTGGTCTGGGAACTTGAGCTGTCTCCTCAGATCTACTCAGCTCCCAGTCCAATGGCAAGTTCAGCAATGTATGTGCAGGTTTGGGCTGAATACGTGGCTGGTCGCCGGCTCTGACAAAGCTGATGTTTTCTCGCTGGCGGAGCTGGCTTATTGTTAGCCACAGCGTTTGAGATGGTTTCCGCTATGGACTTGAGGACCTGGTTGGGCCACCAGCGGTAGCGGCCGTCCCTCAGGGCTACTGGGCAACTGCTTAAAATATGCTCTGGGGGGAACCCCTTCCTGAGCACAAAGGACAAGTTGGTGAGTCCTTCTCCCAGATGTAAAGATTTGTAGGGCTGGGAAGAACATCATAGACCACACATATATCTTATATACTGTATATCTTATATCTTATATATATAAGATATCTTAGGGAGGGGCAGTCATCTGCTGCGACTGGCTGGGGGGTGAGGGGATAGAGAAGAAGAAAAGAACAGACATGTAGAGAGCAAACAGCACGATGGGGACTCAATCTATGGGAGAGAACAAACAAATGTTAATGACCAGCAAAAAAAAATATTTCATAGAGAGTGAGGAAAGGAGTGAGGCCCAGTGCATTACTGGAGGTCCCCCGGCTGACTAAACCTATTAGCAGCATAACTAAGGGAGGGTTCAGAAACACATGATCCCTCCCTAATTGTAGGCTATATCAAAAAGGTAGGTTTTAGCCCTATTCTTAAAAACAGACATCGAGTCTGACTCCCGAATCCAGATTGGCAGCTGATTCCACAGGAGAGGAGCTTGATAACTGAAGGCTCTGCCTCCCATTGTACTTTTGGAGATTCTAGGTATTACAAGTAATCCTGCATTTTGGGAGCGTAGTGCTCTGTTAGGATGATACGGTAGTATCAGATCTTTTAAATAAAAAGGAGCCTGGTTGTTTAGAGCTTTGTAAGTAAGAAGAAGGATTTTAAACTTAATTCTAAACTCTATGGGAAGCCAATGAAGGGAGGCCAGAACCGGAGAGATATGATCTCTCTTTCTAGTACCTGTTAAAACTCTTGCTGCAGCATTTTGGATCAGCTGAAGACTTTTTAAAGATGTTTTAGGACAGCCTGATAATAAAGAATTACAATAATCTAATCTCGAGCTAACAAAAGCGTGGATCAGCTTCTCAGCATCACTCTGAGACAAGATGCTCCTAATCTTGGCAATATTACGCAAATGATAGAAGGCAGTCTTAGAAACAAATTTAATATGTGAATTGAAGGACAAATCCTGATCAAAAATAACTCCAAGGTTCCTCACAGAGCTATTAAGAGAAAGAGTAACTGCATCCAAACTGAAAGTTTGATTTGGAAAGGAATTTCTAAGGTTTTTTGGACCAACAAGAATGACTTCAGTCTTATCTGAATTTAATAGCAGGAAATTACAAGTCATCCAAGCTTTGATTTCCTTAAGACAGGCTTCTAACTTGACTAATTGATTAGTATCATCTGGCTTCATTGACAGGTATAATTGTGTGTCATCTGCATAACAATGAAAATGTATACAGTGCTTTCTAATAATGTTGCCTAACGGAAGCATATATAAACTAAAAAGAGTAGGGCCTAGCACAGATCCCTGTGGAACTCCATGACTAAGCTTTGAGCTGAAAGAAAACTCATCATTTACATGAACAAACTGGAACCTATCAGATAAATAAGATCTAAACCACTGCAACGAAGTTCCATTAAGTCCAACATAGTGTTCTAATCTATCAAGTAGAATATTATGATCAATAGTATCAAAAGCTGCACTAAGATCTAAAAGGACAAGTACAGAAACTAGTCCATTATCAGATGCAATGAGGAGGTCGTTAGTGACCTTCGCTAAGGCTGTTTCAGTACTATGATGGATTCTAAACCCAGATTGAAACTCTTCAAGTAAACCATTTCCCTGCAGGTGGTCAAATAATTGCGTAGCAACAACTCTTTCTAAGATTTTTGAAATGAAAGGGAGATTAGAGATTGGTCTATAGTTAACTAAAGCTCCTGGATCTAGCGTTGGCTTTTTGAGTAAGGGTTTAATTACAGCCGTTTTAAAAGCCTGCGGTACATGGCCTGAAGTTAATGAAGAATTGATTATATGAAGAATAAAGCTACCAATAAGTGGGAAGACTTCTTTAAATAACCTGGTAGGAATAGGGTCTAAAAGACAAGTTGAAGGTTTGGATGAGGAAACTATTTTGTCTAACTCACAAAGGTCGATTGGAGTAAACTCATCAAGACAGACATCAATAGAAGGAGTTGTAGTAGTTACAGTATTTAAGTTAACTGTGGGAAGAATCTGATTGACTTTATCTCTGATGGATGAAATTTTATTATTGAAAAAGTTCATAAAGTCCTGACTAGTAAGCTCTAAGGGGATGCTAGGATTGACAGAGTCCTGACTCTTTGTCAACCTGGCTACAGTACTGAAAAGAAACCTGGGATTATTCTTGTTCTCTTCTATTAATGCAGAGTAATAACTCGTTCTAGCTTTTCTAAGAGATTTTTTATAAATTAAAAGATGATTTCTCCAAGCTAAATAGATTTCATGTAAATTAGTAGAGCGCCATTTTCTTTCTAATTGACGAGTCTTCTGTTTTAAGCTACGAGTTTCTGTGTTGAACCAAGGAGTTAAAAATCTCTGATTAGACTTTTTCTTTTTTAAGGGGGCCACCAAGTCTAGAGCCTGATGCAGAGAAGCTGAAACACTATCCACCATGTTATCAATTACAGAAGGAGCAAGCTGTCTATAGCTTATTTCCGTTGTGTTGACACATGGTGTAGAGGAAACAATCTGCATAAATTTGGAAACAGCATCATCTGAGAGGCATCTACTGTGATAATATTTTTCTTTAGGAGCCAAATAGTCAGAAATAGTAAAATCAAAGGTTAACAGACAATGGTCTGACAGTACAGGGTTATGAGGAGACACTACAAGATTTTCTATTTCTATGCCATATGTCAGAACAAGGTCCAATGTATGGTGGAGGTAATGAGTAGAATTTCCTACTTTCTGAGAAAACCCAATCGAGTCTAATATTGAATTAAAAGCCACATTAAGGCAGTCACTATCTACATCCACATGTATATTAAAGTCCCCTACTATAATTATTCTATCAGATTTCAGCACTAAATCAGCTAAGAAATCAGCAAATTCAGATAAAAATTCTGAATAGGTTGATGGGGGACGATAAACTATGGCAAATAAAATTGGGTTTAACCTGAAATTGCCAAAGTGCCCAACACTGAGGACCAGGCCCTCAAAGGAATTATAACATGTTTTTTGCTTTACATTAACTAGTAATTTGGAATGGTAAATTGTTGCTACTCCTCCTCCACGACCAGAACTTCTGGGATTTTGACAGTTTAAATAACCAGAGGGAGTTGATTCATTTAAACCAACATAATCCTCTTGCCCTAACCAAGTCTCTGTAAGGGAAATTAAATCAATCTGATGATCAATTAACAGATCATGGACTAACAGAGACTTGGGAGTTAGAGACCTAATATTTAATAAACCACATTTAATTTTTAAATTATGAGGAGGAACAGAGGCCAAATCATTCAATTTAGAGGCTTTATGTTTAATTTGAGTTTTACCAATATTTTGCTTTATCACTTTGGGATGCTTATACATTATATTTTTATTTACTCTGGAGGGAGCAGACAACGATTCTCTGATGGGGAAGACAGGGGCTAAGTTGAGGGGTGGCGGATGAAGAGGAGCTTGCAGAGAGGCGTTTACGACTGTGACTCTGCTTCCTGGTCCCAACTCTGAGTAGTCATGGTTTTGGAAATTTGGATAAAAAAGATGCCAGATTGTTAGATAAATGAGAAGCACCATCCAAAGTGGGATGAATGCTGTCTCGTCTCATAAGACCAGGTTTTCCCCAAAAAGAGCTCCAATTGTCAATGTAGCCCACGTCATTTTTAGGACACCACACAGACAGCCAGCGGTTCAAGGATGACGAGCGACTAAACATGTCATCACTGGTCAGATTGGGGAGGGGCCTAGAGAATACTACAGTGGCACACATCGTTTTTGCAAACTCACACACCGAGAAAAGGGAGGGGGCCACAGAATAGCACCCAGTAACACTGCTTGGATCCTGTGGGGATGATGCATCTTGTACAGAGTTAAAACGGTCTTAAAAGTTTGTAAATGGAGGAAGCAAAGTTCACGAGAGGGGAATTACAGAATTCAATCTGGCTCGAGTCAGAAGAGTAGAATGGTTTGGAAACCTGACCTTCAAAGGACACAAACAAACTGGTTCAGATTGTGAAACAGGTCAGTCGAGTGATTGGTGAGACCCAGCTAAGTCTAGCATCTCTGTGTACTAAACAATTACAGAGGATACCCAGCCCCATGGTAAATGATGATTCTCACCCCTTGCATGGTGAATTCTTACTTTTGCCCTCTGGTTGGAGTTTTAAGATAAGATAAGATAAGATAAGATAAGCCTTTATTAGTCCCACAATGGATGGTTCCAAGGTGCTCCAAGGTGTATTCCAGTTTCAACAGTCCTTATGAATAAGTCTTAGCTGAATCTGTGTTTTATTGAATAACATTTTACTATAGTTGGTTCTTTTATGTATTTATTTGTATGTTTTAATTTGTGGTGTCTGTGTGTTAATGGATGGATACCTCCTCTTTGCTGCAGAACACATATACACTACCGTTCAAAAGTCTGGGGTCACCCAGACAATTATTTTGTGTTTTCCATGAAAAGTCACACTTATTTACCACCATGAGTTGTAAAATGAATAGAAAATATAGTCAAGACATTGACAAGGTTAGAAATAATGATTTGTATTTGAAATAATAATTTTTTCCTTTAAACTTTGCTTTCGTCACAGAATCCTCCATTTGCAGCAATTACAGCATTGCAGACCTAACATGATTGCACAAGGGTTTTCTAATCATCCATTAGCCTTCTGACGCAATGAGCAGACACACTGTACCATTAGAACACTGGAGTGATAGTTGCTGGAAATGGGCCTCTATACACCTATGTAGATATTGCACCAAAAACCAGACATTTGCAGCTATAATAGTCATTTACCACATTAGCAATGTATAAAGTGTATTTCTGATTAGTTTAAAGTTATCTTCACTGAAAAAAGTGCTTTTCTTTCAAAAATAAGGAAATTTCTAAGTGACCCCAAACTTTTGAACGGTAGTGTACCTTATAGGGATGAGCCGATCCAATCCGCCGTATTGGTTTCGATCCAGGCAAAACGGATGGATCAGTATAGGTAAGCAATAAAAGTAATTTACCGATCTGATACATTAATAATATTAAGATGAAGGTGTGATCATGTTCTCAGCCATGTTGTGTGCGGTTCTGTAAATGGAAGCAACGAGTGTCACTTGAGCCTGTCTGTGGAACTCACCTCAGTATGTTGCTGTGTGGTACCAGCATTTACAATTTTCAGTGTTTCCTTTGGCTTAAAGACCTTGGTGCAGTGGTAACATATTTTTCCAAGGGTGGGTGGGCAGAAAACACATGACACGATTGTAACCGAAATATGTTAATTTTACACTTCGTTTTCATTCATTCATTCATTCATTCAATCATCTTCTTCCGCTTAATCCTTTTCGGGTCGTGGGGGGATTGGAGCCTATCCCAGCATCTTTGGGCGGGGGCAGGGTACACCCTGGACAGATCGCCAGTCTATCGCAGGGCCAACACAGAGAGATAGACAACCATTCACTCTCACATTCATACCTAAGGACAATTTAGAATTCCCAGTTTGATGCCAATTAATCTAACTTGCATGTTTTTGACATTATTTTTTTTAAATTTTGCACAGCAATATTGATTAATGGAACTTACACACATTCACACACCATCAGTGTGTGAATGTGTGTATGAATGGGTGGATAGCAGGATCTGTAAAGCGCTTTGGTCATCAAGAGATGAGAATAAAAGCGCTATATAAGTGAGTGCCATTTACCATTTACCATTTGAAGTATTGTACAACCAAGGCTTGAATGTTGGCATATTAGGCCAGTTGGGGTCCCACCCAGACGTCCTGTGTTTGAACTTTTTACTGGTGCTATCCTTCTCTCCTCCCTCTGCTCTCACCTTTACTGGACCCTCTGCCTGAACACTTTCCTCTCCTTGGCTCCTCTCTTCTGTCTCATCTTTCACTCAGAGAGGGAACTTTTGACCATAATTTTGTAGAGCCAGAACAGAACAATAACTTTAACTCTGAATTCAAAGAAATATAATTATTAAAATTATATGTAAAGAAATAAATTAACTTAAATGACCAAATATGCAGTTATTTCCATTATAATATTTCTATATATCTGTAGTTTTTGACATGGTTCGTTGACCCAGTGACAAAACACAGACTTCGAATTGATACAGTTAGGTTTATTTACAGCAAAAATGTGTATGTTGGTGCCTGAGAGTGTAGGCAGGAGCAGCAGGGACAGAGCGGCACACCGTACGACCCGGCAACCCTAAAGACACACAGACAGGGACTGTTAGTGAGCGTCGTAGCTGGAGTTAAACAGTTACACTGTTGCTTACTGTGGGAGCAGATGGAGACAGACTCAGGTTCAGCACAACGGCTACGGCCAGGAAGACAGTGTCCTTCGGTCGGGAGTGCAGCTCCTGCAGGTGAGTGTCTGGGGAGTTCGACGACAAAGGAGGGAAGGAAGAATCCGCCACCACGGACTCCGTCTGTGCACAGGGGACTGGAAGACAGGGTGAGTTGAGGATTTGCGCTTACGTGGACGGCTGGAGGGATTCTCCGGTGACGAACGAAGCAGGCTTTGGATGAGATCACGACGAGTAGAAGGAGTTGGCGATGAAGCTCCTCTGGAGCGCAGTGAGACATCTCCGCACCGCCAGTCAGGGCAGCGCGGTATAAAATAGGCCAGCCGTAATGGGAACCAGGTGAGCGCACAGCTGGGGAAGATTAGCAGAGCAGGCCATAACAGTACTCCCCCCCCCCCACCCAATGAGCACCTCTTGGCGGTCGTTCCAGCCTACCTGGGTGCGTCCGATGGAACTCCCTGATGAGATCTTTATCCAGCACGCAGGCGGAACGCACCCAGGACCTTGCCTCCGGACCATAGCCCTCCCAGTCCACCAGGTATTGCAGGCCGCGGCCCCGGCGACGGACGTCCAGGATAGCTGTCACACCCCACGCCGGACTGCTTTTGATCATCCTCGGAGGGGGTGGAGACCTGGGAGGAGGACACAGTGGGCTGGATGACACAGGTTTCACTTGAGACACATGAAACTTGGGACATATGCGGAGAGAGGGGGGGGAGATCAAGTCGCACAGACACGGGATTAATGATGCGGGAGATGACAAAGGGGCCAATAAAACGTTTCGTCATCTTCCGTTGTTCGGCCTTCAAGTTGATATTTTTAGTAGATAACCACACCTGCTGGCCCACCTGGTATGACGGCAATGGGGTCCTGTGGCGGTTAGCCACCGCAAAGTTGCGTTCCGCCGTACGCCGCAGCGCTGCCCGGGTAGCCCTCCACAGCCGTCGACAGCGTCTCAGGTGCGCCTGGACCAATGTCACGGCGATGTCACCCTCCTCCTCGGGAAACAATGGGGGAGAATACCCAAGTGAAGCCTGAAACAGGGACATACCTGCAGCCGAAGAGACGGTTGAGTTGTGGGCATACTCAATCCACGGCAGGTAAGAACTCCAGGAGGCCGAGTTGTGTGATGTCACACACCGCAGCACCGCCTCCAGCTCCTGGTTAGTCCGCTCACACTGGCCATTCGACTGTGGGCGGTAGCTGGATGACAGGTTCACCATGGCCCCAAGGGCGTTACAAAATGACCTCCATACCCGAGAGATGAACTGGGGACCCCGATTGGAAATGATGTCTAGGGGAATCCCGTGCAGTCTCACCACATGTTGGACCAGCAGGTGTGCTGTCTCCTTGGCCGTAGGCAGACCCGGAAGAGGGACAAAATGGGCCGCCTTGGAGAACCGGTCAACTATGGTGAGCACCGCGGTGTGGTTGTTGAAGGGAGGGAGGCCGGTGACGAAATCCAACGCCACATGGGAGCAGGGCCTACCAGGAGTCGGGAGAGGGTGGAGTAGCCCAGCCGGAGGGGATGAAGGAGACCTGCCAGTGGCACACTGAGGGCAGGCACGGACGTATTCCCCGACGTCATTCTGAAGAGAGGGCCACCAGAACGAACGTTGCAGAAGCTCCTCCATGAGACGTCTCCCTGGGTGGCAGGCAAACTTAGAGGAGTGGGCCCATTCGATAACGTCACCCCGGACGGCCGATGGGACAAACATCTTACCCGCTGGCCCCCCGCCCAGGTCCATTTCCATCTCTTGCACCCTCCTGATCTTCTCCTTGATCCCCCATGAAAGAGCACCCACGACACAGGAGGCAGGAAGGACAGGATGATCTTCAGGCTCCACGGCGTCTGTGGCGAATTACCTCGAGAGGGCGTCCAGCTTGGTGTTTTTGGACCCGGGACGATACGTGATGGTAAAGTCAAATCACCCAAAAAACAGGGACCAGCGGGCCTGGCTGGCATTCAGGCGCTTGGCCATCCTAAGGTACTCCAAGTTCCTGTGGTCCGTCCAAACCACAAACGGCTGCGAGGCCCCCTCCAGCCAATGGAACCACTCCTCTAGAGCCAACTTAATGCCCAGAAACTCCCTGTCGCCGATGCAGTAGTTGCGCTCCGCAGGGGACAGCCGCCGGGAGAAGAAGGCACACGGTCGGACCCGCCCATCCACCGGGGAGCGCTGAGATAAGATGGCCCCCACTCCAGAATCTGAGGCATCCACCTCCACCAGACACTGAAGATCAGGATACACCTGCACCAGAATGGGGGACTCGAAGAACTGCATCTTAAGGTCTGCAAAAGCCGTAGCCGCCTCTTCCGTCCACTGAAAGTGCACTTTGGTCAACGTGAGGCACGTCACGGGAAGGGCCAGGCTGCTGTGGTTCTTGATGAACCGACGGTAGAAGTTTGCAAACCCCAGGAACTGCTGGAGCTGCTCCCTGGAGGATGGGGTCGGCTATTCCACTACCGCCTTAATTTTCCCAGGGTCCGGGAGGATCTCCTTATGCGAGATGATGAACCCCAAAAAGGATGTCTTGGAGGTGTGGAACTCACACTTCTCTGCCTTGACATAAAGTTGGTTCTCCAACAAACGCTGCAGCACTCACCTTACATGCACCCGATGTTCTTCTAGGGATAGAGGAAAAAATCAGAATGTCATCAAGGTAGACAAATATAACCCCCCCCCCAGAAAATCCCTCAGCACGTCATTAATAAGCCGCTGGAATATAGCAGGCGCGTTGGTAAGCCCAAAGGGCATTACTAAGTACTCAAAATGACCACTGGGGTGCGAAAACCTGTCTTCCACTCATCCCCCTCGCGGATCCGTACCAGATGGTAGGCGTTGCGCCGAACCAGCTTGGAGAACCAGAACGCCCCCTGGAGAGAATCAAAGGCTGAGTTAAGCAAGGGAAGGATAGGCAATACAGGAACAACCCCAGCTCCCAGTGGTGCTGTTTCTCCACCGAAGGCAACCTAGATTGTCCTACTACCATGGGTTCCGGGGTCTCAGAGGAGTCAGCAGGTGGCAGAGCCAGAAGGGGAGTAGGTGGAGCGTGGCGGGGCTGTGACCCTGAGCGGCCATGGGATTTCTGCTCCGCCGCCCGCTCCCTCAGCCTATTATCCAGACAAATAACTAGGGATATTAGCTCAGATAGCCTAGCCGGCTTTTCTCGAGGGGCTAACTCATCCTGGAGACTAGGACTAAGGCTCCTAAGGAAGATGCTACACAGAGCGGCGTCCTCCCAACCCACTTCGGTAGTCGCTATCTGGAAGTCCACCGCATAATCAGTTGCAGCCCTAGTCCCCTGCCTCAGGTTCAGCAGCCGAGAGGTAAGCACGCTGTCTCGGTCTGAATGATCAAATACTTCACTGAATTCATCAATAAACTGACCATAAGTCATGCTAGCGTAGTCGGCCCTAGCCATAACTGCGTAAGCCCATGCTAGTGCCCTTCCCTCCAGCAAGTTAATCACATAGTCGATCTTACTACGGTCCGAAGTAAAGTCCTCAGGTACCCGCTAGAAAACCACCCCGCATCGCATGACGAAGCCCCTGGTGTCACCGAGCTTACTGCTAAAGCGATTGGGGGCGGGAACGGGAGTGAGCCACGCTGGGGACCCCTGTCTGGGCTGGTTAGCTGGGATGCTAGTGGGAGCTGAGGAGCTACTGGGAATACGCTGGGCCTGCGACAAAGGCTGGAAGTTAGTTAATCGGTCTAACCGATCTGTGACACGGGCTAATTGGGTCAGAACAGACTGCTGCTGATAAGCCAATTGATCAATTCGAATTTCCATGTGGTTGACACGGCGCACCAAAGCGCTGTCAGCTGGGTCGTTCTGGCGAAGATGTACTGACATGGTTCATTGACCCAGTGACAAAACACAGACTTCGAATTGATACAATTAGGTTTATTACAGCAAAGATGTGTATGTTGGTGCGTGTGAGTGTAGGCAGGAGCAGCAGGGACACAGCGGCACACCGTACGACCCGGCAACCCTAAAGACACACAGACAGGGACTGTTAGTGAGCGTCGTAGCTGGAGTTAAACAGTTACACTGTTGCTTACTGTGGGAGCAGATGGAGACAGACTCAGGTTCAGCACGATGGCTACGGCCAGGAAGACAGTGTCCGTCGGTCGGGAGTGCAGCTCCTGCAGGTGAGTGTCTGGGGAGTTCGACGACGAAGGAGGGAAGGAAGAATCCGCCACCACGGACTCCGCCTGTGCACAGGGGACTGGAAGACGGGGTGAGTTGAGGATTTGCGCTTACGTGGACGGCTGGAGGGATTCTCCAGGTGAGCGCGCAGCTGGGGAAGATTAGCAGAGCAGGCCATGACAGTTTTTTAGAAATCTCCTCACCAACCAGACAGCAGGAAAAACCTCCCTTATTTTGAAATCCAAATGTTGGCAAGTTTAGTTTGTCTGAAGCCTGCTGATGGATTAAAGTCATTGACTTTGTGAATTTCGGTCATCTTAACTTGCCAGGTACATAATAATGAACATAAGTTATTAGTTAATATTGTAGTAGCTGGTGAAGTAAATCCTCAGCAATTTATCAGTCACTCTTGTCCTTCCCTGCAATGAAGCCTAACCAGACCTGTTAGCTAAGCAACTCCTCATTGCTGTTCCATTTACCAGCGGGTTAAAACCACCATAAATGTCTCAACTGCTTATATACCTCTTGTACTTTTTTCCACGTTTAAAGTACTTTAATAAGCTCATGCTTCTCTCTGACAGCAACGCTAGAGAGACAATCTCTGCCTGCAGAAACGGTCACGCGGGTGCCGGGCGGGCAGGGCGTTTCTGCGCAGATGATAGTCACACGCATTGTTCGTATGTGTGCTTGCGGAGCGTTTCTTTCATATTTAATTTTTCTTAAATTAATATATCATAGGCGTGGCGGCATACTTCCAAGGGCGGCGGGCCGCCACACGGAAATGTTACCAGAGGAAACCCTGATTTTACACCACCAACTTGATAAAGCACTTGCAAAAGTATCATGGTAAAGGAGGATGCTGAATTCTGTTAAGAACTGAGCAGAAGGAAGTGTGCAACAGCAGCCACTGCTTTTCCAGCTTGGGAGGCTGGAAGATGCTAAAAGTGAAACCTAAACAAAAGAACGAAACTGAAAGTAAAAACCAGACTGGAGTGTGGAAACAAAGACATAACATGGGTTTACCTTTCGGGGAAGAGTTACAGCTGATGAGAGGTAGGTGACAGAAACACAAATAGCAAATCATAACATGAATTGGAAGCAGGACTCAAACAAGGCTACATGAAATGGAACAGGAATGAGTTCAAAATAAGAGCAAACCTAAAATCTAAGAATGGACAGAGATTAATATCAGAAACACTACTAAATAAACCGAGGACCAGGTGAACACTTATGATAATAAAAATGGATGACAAAAATACAACTTAAAGGATTAGTTCCTTTATTTTCAGAACTAAAGAATTTTTTACCTTCTGCATAAAGTAAAATTTCTTCTGAATGTTTACTTAGTCAGCTTCAAAGTGTTACATAAACTTGCACTTAAAACTTCTGAATGCATGTTTATATGGTCCTGACCGGTGAAATGCTGCCAATATTGCAAAGTTTAGAATAAAATAAAGCAGCAGCATTGCTGAACTGAGTCAAACTTGTAATATATTCTTTGACTTTTAGATTTCTGTTTTTATGTGTGCAAACTGCAACTAGTCATTAACAAAGTATCTTCTACACTTTTGTGTTTTAAATAAAAGAGACAGTATCAGGTTTGGATCAGTATTGGCCAATACTCAAAGTCACAGTATTGGTATCGGACTTGAAAAAGTGGTATCGGCTCATCCCTATTTACCTATGGGTACAGAAAAGTGACTTCAACCTTGAGAACTGTCCTTCCCAGTTTTAATAATAAAAATACAAAAGCCTTGCATCTCTGTCTCAGCGTGTTCTGTTGTGTTATCTGCCACTGGGTACAAAACCCTGTCAGTAATTACAGTATAATACCAGAAATTAGCACCTTCCACCCACATCCAAAATTCGTAACAAAATGGGGAAAAAAGTCATAAAATTCTCAGGAAAAAAAATAGTAACTTTCCAGGATGAGATAAAGAAGCAAATATCCTCAGTTTTTTTTTTCCAAGGTCACAAATTTAGGAGGAAAAAACTTCCATTTATTTATTTATTTATTTAAAAAAAAAAAAAAAGGTTGCAAATTTTCTAACACAAAGTCACAAATTTTCACCAAAAAAGCAACAAAATTACTATGGCTAAATGAAAAATAGGAAACTTCTAAGAAAAAAAGTTGTTAATTAACAAGATGAGAAAAAGTTATAAATTTCTGAGGAAAATGTAGCAAATTCTCAAATATTGGCAAACTTATGAAAAAAGATGCAAATTTCCAAGATAAGGGAAAAAAATAGCAAATTTCTGAAAAATGAAAAAATTCACAAATTTCTTGTTTAGGCTGCACACGTTAACATTAAAACAAGTCAGATAACAACTGTTTCACAGGTTAATCAGAGCCAATGCAGTGGTATTTGGAATGGGTAAGAGACATACGTAAACAACACGACAGCTATGGTCTGCTAAGCTAACTTGGCTAACAAACAACAGCAGACAGTATGATCACAAAAACAATCAAAATGTAAAACATGAACTCCATAAACAAAAACAATTTGTCAAACCACTATTTCCAATACGTACAATGATGAGTGAAAGTAGATATATTGATTTACTGATGATAAAGCTCAGTGTAAAGAGCAAATATAATGCTGTCTGGCTGTTTGGAAGTGAACTGACGGGTGGTTCGTAAAGCAGAAGTATGTCACTCTACACTGTGCAAGAGGTTCATTATGTGCGATGGTTACTCTCATGGCTTTGTGTCGGCAGTGCATCAAGCCTGACTTCAAAATGATATGGCCTGGAGGACTCAACAAAAATATTTCTTAAACTGCAATAGCCAAAAACATATTTCTAATGTGCCGGCACGGCAGTCTCGAGGAAAAATTACCACAGTCCCTTGAAAACTGTGTTGGGTGATAAAGTGCTTAGCAGAAAGTCAAAGATAAAGCTGGTTGAAAACATGCCATATCTCTGAAAGAAAACCACCGCTGGAAAAAAAAAACCTAAAGCTACATATATATCTTTGTGAACACTGAGGTTTAGTGTTCACAAGCGTTTAGTGTTCACAGCGGCATCAGAGTGATGCCGCTGTGTTTAAGTTTTTGAGGACATTTACTGTATGCTCTACATTTTTATCTCAGATGGTTCGTTGACAAGCTGCTGCGGCCTCCATGGGTGCCCTCCAGTCTTCACAATTTTACCCAAGTTGAGATATTAAAGCTAGCATTTTTAAACTAACTTTTTTCATTGTAACTTATTGTAACTTTTATGGTAATGTTCCATAAATTTACACTGTTTTAGCTTTTAAGCTCACATTTACCACTGTTAAATTGGCATTCACTTATATAGCACTTTTTCTCATCTCTCGATGACCAAAGCACTTTACAGATCCTGCTATCCACCCATTCACACACTGATGGCGACAGAGCTGCCATACACAGGCGCTGGCCTGACCCACCAGGAACAACTGGGGGTTCAGTGTCTTCCTTATGCAGACTGCAGACAAAGCGGGAATCGAACCCCTGACCCTCCGATCAGTAGTTGGCCACACTACACCTGCGCCACAGACACTTGTTAACCCCTGCCAATTTTATACTAAATAAAGGTTTAACTTTCTTCAGTTTTAAGCTATTTCAAATTGTAAGCTAACAGTGTTCAACTTCAAGCTATATTAGCTTTTAAATTAACTTTGGTCAGCCTTAAGCTATCTAAGATTTTAAGTTAATTGTTAATTGTTGTTTAAGCTGCTTTGCTTTTCTGCTGTAACTTTCAGCTTTTTTTTAGCCTTTCAGGAAATCACTTTCAGCCAACAACATTCACACTGGACTTTCTTCTGGAAATGCATATTTTCTAGATTGATTAGCTCTGTTTTTAATGGCTGTATATTCCTTGTGTGCATTTCAGATTAAAAAAAATAACATACTGTATAAAGTACTCTCACCTATGGTCACGAGCTTTGGGTAATGACCGAAAGAACGAGATCGCGGATACAAGCGGCTGAAATGAGCTTTCTCCGTAGGATTGCTGGACTCACCCTCAGAGATAGGGTGAGGAGCTCAGTCATCCGGGAGAGGCTCAGAGTAGAACCGCTGCTCCTCCACATTGAAAGGAGTCAGTTGAGGTGGTATGGGCATCTGATTAGGATGCCTCCTGGACGCCTCCCACTTGAGGTGTTTCAGGCACGTCCCACTGGGAGGAGACCCCGGGGCAGACCCAGGACTCGGTGGAGAGACTATGTCTCCCAGCTAGTCTGGGAACGCCTTGGTATCCCCTCTGAAGAGCTGGAGCAGGTGGCTGGGGAGAGGGAAGTCTGGGCTTCTCTGCTTGAACTGCTGCCTCCGCGACCCGGACCTCCGGAAAAGCGGTAGAAGATGGATGGATGGATGGATGGATGGATACTGTATAAAGTATAGAGGGGGAAGAATATTTTCTCACAAGTGGTGGCCTAGAGGTAGAGCACCCACCCCACAACCAGGAGGCCGGGGTTCAAGTCCCAGCCAGGTCACGCCAAAGACCATATAAAATTGGAACTTCCTGCCATTCAGCTTGGTGCTCAGCAATAATGGAACGGAGGAGGGAAATGTTAGTTAACCAGCCATAGGGGGTGCACAAGCCAGTGTACTCCCTGTGCCGGTCCCAAGCCCATATAAAATGGGCAGGGTTGTATCAGGAAGGGCATCCAGTGTAAAAACCCTTGCCAAATCAATATGCAGATCATCGCAATATAAGGTGATGATACGCTGTGGCGACCCCGAAAGGGAGCTGCCAAAAGACAAAAAAACAAAAACAAAAAAAACACCTAGATTGAAGCATCACTGTCACACATTAAAAACAAAGACTTTCTTAGATTCAATTTGCCGGTCCAACTACCAGGTGAGAAAAGGGGAGATGCAGCCATATTAGTAAGCAAAATTGATTTACTTGGGGACACTATTGATTGAATAAAACTGAACTGCTGAAAAAGAAAGTAATTTGGAACAAATTTAGAAATAATAGCAGCTGGAAATGAAAAAGGAAAGCAGGGAGGTAGCTGCCTTATTGTGCAACTTGGAGGAAAATGAGTGCAGACTTTCAGAGGAGAACAAATTAGCTCCTGAAGGTTCTTTGTGCTTAAAGGCTCAAAAAAATAAGAGTGAAAGAGCAGGCTCCTTTAACATGATAGCTCGGACACACGGAGCTCCAGATGGCAAATGACTCATGATCCAGGAATCACTGGATAGGAACTTTATTAAAGGTCATGATCGGGCTCATGAACCCTGTTAACCCCTGACAATTTTAGGATATTAGATCATATTAGTGGATGGACAAAAGCAACACAAAGGTCCCCTTTTGTGCATTTTCTAGGTATTAAAGTTAAGGACATCCTCAAGGATATATATATATATACAGTATATATACTATATATCCTCTGTGTGTGTGTGGGGGGGGGGTGTAAAGCTCTCTCTGAGACAGTTTCAGTCTGCTCACTAAAATTAATGCCCCCCCCCCCCAAAAAAAACAACCTGGCTGGTGAAGCTTTTTGAATGAGGTGCTGTAAGCCAATCACAAGCAACAAGACAAAGACTAAAAACTGAAGCTGGTGGTTGTTCATTTGCGACATCACAAAATCCAGGAAGTACAATCTGTTTTCTTCAGGAGTGTGAATAAAAGCAGTGTGCATTTCTCCTTGAAAAAAGTTTTAATGGTACACATGAGTTAGTAATGGCCTTGAGATTCTGCCAACACAAGAGTAAAAGTCTCAACAATGGAGAGTACACTAGTTTGAAAATGAGACTGAAACTCACCTACAGACAGTAGGGCTTCACAATTAATCGAGTTTTGATCCCAACCCCGATTTTGGTTGCCATGATTAAATTAACATCATCCTCAGCAATACTGACAATTAAAATGTGGGATCTGCTGCATATCAATTCGAGCATTTTCTCAACCAACAGCCAGCCGACCACCTAACGCACGTTAGGGCAACATTAAGCTGCAGAACTGACGAGCACACCCTGTAGCAGCAGCCTTAAGTTTTCAATAGCGGACTGGTGTGATGGTAAAACACAAACCAGATGTCAGGAGCAGAAGGTTGACAGTGCGGCAACATGTGGAGGCAAGGAGCTAGTGCCTCGAAAGGATCATCATCCGTTGTCTGGATGTGTTTTGGATTCAGGGCAAGTGATGCCGATTAAAAAGAAATTATATGCAAAGAGTGCAATAGAGCTGTGTCTGTGTTGCAGGGCAACACAACTAACTTATTCAACCACCTGAAAAAACACTACAAACACAAGCACAATAAATGCATGGAGGCTAAAGCAAATGTCACTTCACTAAATCATAGTATGTGTCCTGCGTCGACCCAGACAACCACAGTATCAACCCTGCACAGAGCTTCACTGTATCCATCCGCCTCCCAAAGACACACTAAAGTAACTGATGCAATAGCGTTTTATTTGGCCAAAGACATGTGTCCACTAAATACTGTATGAGCAACAAAGGCTTCAGAAACATGGTCAAAACACTGGATAAGAAATAGGTGATCCCCAAGTGATTCTCCAAAGTTGCATTACCTGCAGTGTATGAAAAATACAGATAAATATCATAACTGTTGAGTACTTTGCAACTACAATTGACCTATGGTTAAGCAAAATAACTGAGCCCTACCTGTCCCTGACAATTCACTACAATGATGGAGATTTTGAAATGCAGAGTCGATGCTTGCAGACATCATTTTTCCCACAAGACCTCACAGGAGAGGCTACAGCCCCCAGAACTGAGGGAAGTGCAATCATTTTGGAGCCTGCAGGAGGAGGGACTTGTCTGCATAACAACAGACAGTGGCTCTAAACACATCAAGGCAGCTTCTCTAAATAAATGGACGAGGCTCCAGTGCCTTGGCCACAGGCTTCATCTAGCAATTTTATGTAATCTGCGTTTTTCCTAAAGTTAAGGAATAATCGTGATTAATAATCTTGACTTCAATATTGTTCAAAATAACCACAATCATCATTTTGGCCATAATCGTGCAGCCCTAATAAACAGATGGACCAGGAGCTACGCAACTGAATCAGAATGTCGGAGTCATTTACCCACAGACTCCTGCCACGGACGTGCTAACAAGGCTAGCAGGCTAGCAGTGTAAACAACCATCATCCAGGTGAAATTTTGGAGGCAGGGACAGTTTTTTCAGGTGACACCCCTGTCGGATAATGTAAACCTAAACATGACAGTGTTTTGGGGATTTCCACAGCAGGCTGAACACAGCTGCAGAGGAAACTCCACCCGACTGCAACTTACTCAGACGGTGAATTTACATGTACGTATTCACGCGTTTACATTGAGTTAAAATGTAATCGTGCTTCACAAAAAATTCACCCGTTCACGTTTGGTCTGAATGCACCTTTAAAGAAATGAGCAGATTGCACTTCCTGGGTGTTATGACATCACAAACAAACAAGCCCCACCTTCATTTCTGTCTTGTTACTTTTGACTGGTCCACTCAAAAATCTCTGCCCAATCATTATAGAGGTTCATCAATATTTATGCGCAGAGTGAAAACCGACTGTTTCACATATTTACTGACAGCACTTTGGAGAAGTTGTTAAACTGCAGAAATGGTTTTTGGTCTTTAAAGCTATGTAAAAACTGTAATAAAATGGTTCCCTAGCACAATAAGAGATCTTTAATTACACAATCATCAAATAAAACCTTTATCTCACTAAGAGGAAAATGAATAATTTTTATGCAACAAAGATTCCAAAACAGAGGTCAAAGGAAATATATGGGGGGGGGGGGGGGGCTGAAAAGTTCACAGTGGTCAAATTTGACCAAATGTGGTTTATTTGTCAACCGCAGTGATCCAAGCAATGCAACACCGATGAAAGAAGTGTGTGGACTGAAGGGGTGACTATGTTGAAAAACAAACCACATTTGGTCAAATTTGACCACTATGAGTTTTTCAGCCCCACCTCATATATAATCAGCCAAATAGTTAAACTGGCACTATGACCCGTGTGATAATTGCATAATTTCTTACTTATCATGACAGTATAATTAGTCATGTTCCTTCTCAATTCCAATCGTCCACATTATCTCACGCTGATAATCTTTAAAGGGGACCTGTGGTGGTCATCTAAACGCATTCAACTTGAAAACATAAGGCAAAGTATTCGTTATTTGGTTAAATAATTATTGCCAGCCATATACCACCAGAGAAATATGCAAATACGACCGCAGGCATGGCCAGCCAATGAAAACTATGCACGCAGCCATGACACATGCGGATGTGACGTCACTACGTTGCTACTGAAAAGTCAATGCTCCGCCTGTATGAGCGACTAGGGTGCTTTGTGAGTGTTTTTATTCTATTATGGCTGAATTGTCGGACTCTGGGGAAGAATTCGTCCAACATGGCTACAGGTTTGAGCCAGAAAGGTCTTCTGAGGGTGAAAGTGACGAAGTGGTCCTCACACACAATGCAATTTCGTCTGAAAGGAAACGTCTGTGCCCTGTTCCGAGATTGCACAACCACTTTTCCACTACGATCTTCCGACAAGGTGAGCTGGGTTTGGGTACACAAAAGAAGTGTTTATCTTTGTTTTTTCGCTTATTATTGAGACATCCAAAGGCTTTACATTCCGCCATGTTGCGATATCCAAATTGCATTGTATGTTTTTGTTGTTACAAGAGCGCCGAGTGTCTGCTGATCTGTATATACTTTTAGCGGCGAGGGAAGAGCCCAGCGCCAAATCATCGGCCGTCTGGCGGCCGTTACGACCTCAGATCAGATGAGACGACCCGCTGAATTTAAGCATTTATTTATTTATTTTCTACTCGTTTTAGTTCTGCATTTAATATGAACCCTGAGTTTGAAATAAACATTTGAATTTGAATATCCCGAAAGCCACTGCTCATCTGGGCACTCCAGGCTCAGCCAATATTGATCCAGATCGCGGTAGCCACGACACTACGTCACAGGAAGCGTCCTGGCAGGCCATGTAGCCGCTAGTATGGCTGCGCCCATGTTTTGCTGACATAGCTGAACCAGCACATCAGCAATGGATTTATATCGCATTGCTTTGAACTTGAACTTAAACTTGAACTAGAACGTGAGACAGGGGCTCAATATAATATCTTTTTTTTCACGACCACCACAGGTCCCCTTTAAAACATCAGCTTATTTCTGTACAAGTTAACAAATACAAACAGCAGCAGGCAGCAGTATACAAATATTTGTTTGGATTGCTTTATTTATTGATTAACATGAGTAGTAAACTGAAAATAGTTTCATTTGACACCCTCCTGCCTCTGAAACAGCACCAAATCTCAAACTACCCCTATGACGGCATGTAAGGAACACAAAGCTGTGCCGTGCATCACTGTGTCTATCTCACAGTCTCCAAAACCGTGTGGCTATGAATACCCAGGAAAGCTGCAGCAACTACCAGAATTATTCATCAAGTTATTCAAAAATTAATCTGGCGATAAAATGCAGAAATGCTTCAACAGAAATGGGCTCTGCTCAGGAGTTTTATTATATGCTGTTTGGTTTGGGAAGAGACACAAGTAAATTTCAACTAGAAATAGACTCAAAACTCAGTGGATTTGGGCAAAGGGAGACTACATATGTGTGTCATGCGTTCACACTAACATCAACAAAAGTACGGGAGATGCACAGGAGACAATTCTGAACAACTGTGCTGCATTGTTGTGTGTATTGTGAAAGGAGTAAAATCTGTTCATCATACTGTGTACCTCTGGATGTGACAAATGAGATATTTAAATGAGATAGTGTAGCTAAGGGTGCTGTCACACCTAACCTGCTTGGTTCTGACTTTAGGACTTTTCAGTTGGATTTGGAACAAAATTTCAGGTATGAACCCTCCCCCGAACCACAGTCCTAACAAATTTGGTATGAATGGACCCAAAACACACACACAAGAGTTTTTATTGACAGTAAATGTGCAAAGGTAGAGAACTGGTAACTCTGCGAAGACTGAGAGAAGAGAAAAAAGTGAGGATACTGAATGGAGATATATTCAGTGTTATTTACTGAGCTTGTTTTTCTCACAGGTTGAGATGTCGCGAGGAACGGTGAGTATACTGGAGGTGGGCTGTCGCTCTTCACCAGGTGGAGATTGATCTGATTCTGGCTTCCATAAGTTGGGAGTCTGAAGAAAGCTGGCAAGAGTGCCCCAGGCCCAAGAACTTGGGGGGTTAGGATATGTCTGAAAGTAGTTTCTGACTTGGGCGAGTTGGAGGAATTCCAGATTTATGGTTCTACCAGGAAGGATAGATATAGTGGAGGTCCTGGGACAGGTGGAAGTCAGAGGATAAAGTTAGTATCATGTTAAGCTTACAGATTCCAGTGTCTGGAGAAGGTCGGTACACAAGACTTTGCAGAGAGACGTTAAACTGCTGGCATGCAGAGTCCAACATTCCCGTGAGGAGAAAGAGGAACTGCCCGCTTATGAAGGCTGTGGCTGATGAGAAGCAGGTGGTTAATCAGAGCAGCTGGACATGAAGCAACTACAGTATTTTGGGGGAGTCAATATTGACAAATCAAATTTTATTATTCCCAAATCAAAAAATGAGGAGTTTGAACATTACTTAGAGAATCAAAATTGGGAGCAGCTCATGTCAATATATGAAGTAGATGATTGTTGTAATTTTATAACTGCAACAATTACAAAGTCCATAGAAAAATTTACAAAGCAAATTAAAAGTAGACAACAGAAGATTAACCTACCATGGTTAAATAATGAAACAAGAAAACTTATGAAGAGGCGAGACTCTGCATTGAAAACATCATTAACCTCTAAACTACAAAATGATCACCTTGTGTACAAAAGTTTAAGAAATAAAGTGGTACAAGAGCTGCGAAAATCAAAAGTATCTTACTACAATAAACTGATAGATCATGCAAAGGGTAACAATAGTTCCCTATGGAGGCATTTAAATAACTAATAAAAAAAATGTTCAGAGTGGGGTAAAGGAACTTAGAATCAATGGCAAGACCATCAGTGACAAGGCTACATTGGCAAATGAATTTAATTCATATTTTGTGGACTCTGTGGAAGACTTAACAAAAAACTTTGTGCTGCCAAATGTGCTCAACAACACAAAATCAATACTTCCAACAGATTCTTTTCACATCGATGAGGTAAATGAGGAGTTAATTGCTGGTATTGTTAAAACACTGTCAAACTCAAAAACTAATGATATCTACAATATGAGCACTTCCTTTCTCAAAACGCACAGCAAAATATTAATCAAACCACTGACTCATCTCATTAATCTCTCCATTAGGTCTAGCACATTTCCATCTGGCTGGAAAAAAACTGTCGTCATACCAGTTCATAAATCAGGCAGTAAAGACGATATATGCAATTACCCCCCAATCTCTATTTTACCAGTCCTGTCTAAGGTTCTTGAAAAAGTTGTAGCTACACAGCTGATAGACTATTTACAAGACAGTCAACTTCTTCATCCGCATCAATTTGGTTTTAGACCAGGATACTCAACAGAAACAGCAAATTGTTGCCTTATTGAAAATGTCAAACAGTCCTTGGACAGGGGTAATGTGGTAGGAGCTGTTTTTCTAGATCTCAAAAAGGCTTTCGATACTGTAAACCACAGTTTGCTTTTATCCAAAATGGTATCTTTTAACTTCTCTCCAGATACATTAGAATGGTTTGCATCTTATCTCCAGAATAGAGAACAGTGTGTAAAAGTTCACCAGGATAAATCCTCATTTTTAAACAACCGCATGGGTATCCCACAAGGGTCCATTCTTGGTCCTTTACTTTTCAGCATTTTTATTAATGACTTGTCGCTACACTGCTCAGCTGCAACATGCCAACTTTATGCAGATGATGCAGTTATTTACACAGCTGCCAAGACTCCAGCACAGGCTGCAGATGTACTGTCTACAAGTATGGTTGATGTCCAAGAGTGGCTCCTCCAGAACCGTCTATTGCTGAACCTTCAGAAAACAGTTTCAATGTGCTTTTCAATCAAAAAATGTAACCTGCAATGTTTTAAAATTAATATACATGATCAAGACATCAGTTTAGTTACAGAATTCAAATACCTTGGCATTGTACTAGATCCTCAACTCAAATTTAATCTTCATATAAAGAAAATTTCAAAAACAGTAAAAAAAAATCTGAACTGCTTTAAATTAATTAGATATTACATACCTTACGAAGCAGCTGTACTGTATATGCACTCTATGGTTTTTTCTCATATATCATACTGTTTAACAGTCTGGGCTCAAGCAGCCCCTTCCACAATAAGACATATAGGTTCATTATATAATCAAACTCTAAAAATCTTGGACAAAAAGCCCATTAGGTGGCATCACTGTGATATTTTTAAAAAATACAACCTATTGAGTTTTGAGAGTTTCATTGACCTCTGTTTTCTGAAATTAACTTTCAAATGTTTCCATAAATCAGCACCCGAGCCACTTGCTGGTTTCATCCAAAGACAGGACAGCAGCAGAGCCACCAGGAGTTCTGTTAACAATAACTGTAAAATATTCCACCGCAGAACCACATTTGGACAAACAGCTTTCTCTATAAAGGGCAGTCACATCTGGAACACAATGCCAAATTGAAATTAAAATAATAACGGACTTTAAAACATTCACTAAAAAGGTTAAAAACTGGCTGAAAAATAAACAAGAATGTACCCATGTATGAAATGATTGTCTGCAGGGTGAGAGTGAATGAAGGGAAGGAATGAATGTGTTTGTTTATAGTGAGTGAGGAAGGGAGGGAGGCCTGAAACAGGCAAATGTGAGTCAGGTTGTTATATTGTGTATTTATAATATTTATAATATTTATAATTGTGTATTTATAATGTATTTACAATCTTTTTTGCATTGATGTATGTGGTTATTGTGTATTCTGTTTTCATTTTTTTTTAAATCTTTTCCTTTTTACTTGTTTCTCCTTTCTAAAGCCCATCCAGGGACAAGAGTTGCAAATTAGCTAATAGCTATACACTCTTTGTGCAACACATCAGATTGATTGTCATTGATTAACTGTCTATGTTTATTGCACTGTCCCTGTCAAATAAACAAATAATCTAATCTAATCTAATCAGGTAATCAGCAGTGGAGACTGAGGTGAAAATGTGTGCACTAACCTGAGACACTAGAGGTGCAATTCATTTAGAGTGTGAAACCAATTTTCAGAAAGGTTCAGACTTTCGGACCAAACACAGACACTCAAGGCAGCCGATAAGAGGGAAAATGAGCCATGGCAGCACTCACAGAGAGGAAATATGGCTGTTAGAATAATCACTTGAAAACAATAATCAAAGATGCAGGAACTTACCAGATATTTTTGGAAAGAATGCAAGAGTTTTTTGGGGAAAAAAAAAAAAAAAGGACAAGCAATACCACCTGAAAATCCTTACAGTTGATGAGAAGGACAAAAGTCCATTTTCATGAAGACCTGGATAATATTCTAGCCTCACTAAACTAGTTCACTGACTAGGGTGATGGAGTCTTCCCCAATATTATACCGGAGTGGTGGCCTAGTTAGTACAGCATTCGCCCCACAACCGGGAGGTCATGGGTTCAAATCCCAGCCAGGTCATGCCAAAGACCATACAAAAATGGTACTTTCCGCCTTCTAGCTTGGTGTTCAGCATAATGAAACGGGGAAAGGAAAGTTAGCACACACAGGACTGACCCCCCCCCTCCCCCAGACCCACTGTAGCTTTCCCTACTCACAGTAGCTGTGTGGCCTAGGGTCAGAAAAACGGAGATAGGTGCTGCCCCATGCACCACATGGTGTGGTAGGGATTAACTTCCCCAATATTAATTACCTCCGCCAAGGAGGTAATGTTTTTACCAGGGTCTGTCTGTCTGTTACCAACATAACTCAAAAAGTTATGAACAGATTTTGACGAAATTTTCAGGAAAGGTGTGTAATGGCATGGGGAACAGATGATTAGATTTTGGTGATGATCTGAGAGTGCATACCTCCACCAAGGTCTTTGTTTGTATTTGTGCAGCAGGATTACACAAAAACTACTGGATGGATTTGGATGAAATTTTCATCAGAGGTGGTTCTTGGCCTACAGAGGAACCCATTACATTTTGGTGATGATCTGAGAATGCATACCTCAGCCAAGGCTCTTCTCTTCTCACAGTGTGTTAGCAACAATACTCCAAAACTGATGGACAGACTTTGATGCAATTTTCACCACAAGTGGCTATAGGCCTACATACAAACCCATTACATTTTGGAGGTGATCCATGAGAAACGGAAGGAGCCTTGGCGGAGGTATGCGCTCTATGAGTGTTTTTCTAGTTTAAAATGTGGCTCCCAGTGTGTCAATAAACAAAAATATGAAACTTGGCATGGACTGTCAGGTGTGAAAATGTGCTAAATTACAGTTTACAGAGCCTTGGCCTCTTTCATAGCAGGAAGAAATCAATATGAATGACCTGAATAAGTATCTAAATCATGTTTGCTTCTTTCAGTTAATTTTGTTGTGGAATCTTCAACTTTGGAAAGCCAACAAGTGGAAGGTGCAATACTGCATCAAATAGATACTGTGAAACTTGTAGATGAATTAGCTGGCCTTATCAATTCACAACTGTGTTAAATCAGTAGTAATGTATTTGTTTTAGTGAGTAAACTAGCATTATTGAACATTTACTAACTAGCTAACATCAGTTTCAATGCACAGAACCACAAAAAATGACTTAAGAATAAGCCAAGTTACGTCAATTAGATTTTTTTTGCTTTTATGTAGAGTGGCTGTTGCATGAAGGGTTGTACAGTGGCTATGTTTCTATGTACAATAATAAACTGATTATGACCAGATTTTTCCAGTTACCCAATTAGCATAATTTGATATTCTTTATCAGATAAAGGCAATTATCAGATCATGAGAAATTGGACAAACAGCTAATTAATTCCCAATTATCTGTTTATTCAGTGCATGTAAACCTTGTAGGGCTGTCATGATGCTAGAGTTTGAAACTCAATATCGCTACGTCATAGCATTTCCAATATCACCAGGGACAACAATAACATCAAAGACAACACTTAAAGAAATCGCTTATTTATGTGGAGGAAAATAAAATGCAAATTTCTGTTAAAAAGTTACTAATTGACTCCCGGTTATGGCGGCCACGTAGGAAGATGTGTTTCACACTGCTCTGCTCCTAAAAATAAAAAGTTTACTTAATCTCTCTTAATTGGAACAAAAATCCATCCCAGCGTTTAGGCGCAGATATGGTAAAGACCAAAGCTGGGAAATTAGGTGGAGGACAAAGCAATTCAACAAAACAACCCAAGCTAACAGACTTCCACGCTCGAGGCAAAGCAGAAAAAAATCCAGAGACGATGGCGGAGGATGTAGCCAGCAGCGGAGCAGGAGCTGCTGAAGAGGGGACAAATGCAGTGCTCACTGCCATCAACTCTATGAGAACAGAATTTTCGTCTAAATTTGATGGGATTATAGCAGCGATAGAAGGAATGAGAAAGGAAATAAGCGACTGTAAGGAACGAGTATCGCAGGCGGAGCTCCGAATTTCAAGCGCTGAAGATGACGTCACCAGCCTACAATCAAAGTTGCAAACACTGGAATTAAAATGGAAACGTCTGGAAGATAACGTCCTGGACTTGGAATCCCGCTCGCGACGGAATAATTTGAGGCTGGTGGGCCTCCCGGAGGGAGCGGAGGGACGGGACTCATGTTCCTTTTTGGAAAAGTGGATTCCAGAAGCGCTGAACAACACGGACTTGCAGTCATTGGTCATCTTAGAGAGCGCTCACCGAATCGGCCCACCGAGAAATAATAAGACACCACCAAGGACGCTGATTATGAAGTTCCTCAACTACAGAGACAAGATGACGGTCTCCAACGCAGCACGAGCTAAAGGGAAAATTAAATACCAGGATCAACAGGTGCGGTTCTACCCTGACTTCGCCACAGGAATTCAACAATTAAGGAGGCAGTTCGACCCCGCTCGCAAAAAGCTGCGCAACCTCGGGATTTGTCACGGAGTGATTCATCCGGCAAGACTGCTGGTCACATATAAAGGGAGAACCCATACCTTCAAGACCCCTCAAGAGGCGCAGGAGCTCATTAAGCAGATCCAAAAGGAGACTGGTGGGAGCTAAGCATGAACATGACAAAGGTAGAACATTTAAGTATTTGTACAGGCATCTGATTGATCTGAAACATATAATATGTCTACAAAATACAGACTGTATTTAAAAAAAAAAAGCTATGATGTACAAAGTTGCTATAAAACTTTGAAGTTATGTTGAAAAACTACAGAAGAGAGTTAATGTCATGTCATAAAATAGTAGAGTCAGGGTGAATGAGAGAAGAAAGAGAGAGTGCTTTGACTGATCCTCACAGGTGTGGAACAGTCACTAGCTATAACGGGAGACGGAATTTTTTTGATTTTGGGGGGATAACCACAAATGTGGGGAAGGGGAAATTGTTTTTGTTTTTGTTTGGTTTGTAGGATGAATGTTCTATCATCCATGTTTTTGCTTCTCTGTATGAGCATGTTCATATTGCAAGGTAATCTTAAACTCCTTATTGATCATAGATCAAAGCGTTAATCTTAATTTAACTTCATGGAATTGCAGAGGTCTACAAAATCTAAAAAAAACTTAAACAAGTTATGAATAAAACAAAAGACATAGATTCAAAAATTGTATTGTTACAAGAAACTCATCTAATAGAGGAGGATGTAAAAAGAATTAGAAGAAGATGGCAAGGTAATGTGTTCACCTCATCATTTTCATCCCGAGCCAGGGGAGTTATGACTCTCATACACAAAACAGTCCCATTTCAAGTGAAAAATGTAATTGGAGACAAATTTGGAAGATATCTAATCATCCAAGGATCTTTGTTATTAGAAAATATAAATCTGGTGAACTTACACGGCCCCAATATTGATGATCAAAACTTCTTTGTTAATTTATTCCTTACTTTATCATCACTTACAGGGCAACATACTGTATATAATAGCAGGAGATTTTAATTGTACACTGAATCCCAGTATAGATAGGTCAACAGGACTGGACTGTACGCACAATGGATGCAGGATGACCATTAATCATTTTATGAAAGAATTGAGATTGCTAGATATATGGAGAGAAATGAAACCACAAGTCAAAGCTTATTCTTGTTATTCTAATACCTACAAGACATTCTCACGTATTGACTACTTTTTGATCTCTACAGAATTAAGGTCCAAGATTCAAAACTGTTTCTATGATAACACTGTGATCTCTGATTATGCACCCTGCTGTCTAATATATGTAGATAAGAAATTGACAAAGGATCCAGGTAGGTGGCATTTTCAGCATAAATGGCTTCAGGATGAGGAATTTGTTAAGTACATAGAAAAACAGATAGATGAGTTCTTTGATATTAATACTACACAAACAACGGCATGTATAAAGTGGGAGGCTTTCAAAGCTTTTATTAGGGGGCATATTATTAGTTATACAGGTTCAAAAGCTAAGAAGACCCGAGCGGAGAGAGTCCAATTGGAACGTAAAATAAAAATTCTTCAAGAAAAGGTGTATGCAGGAAGTAATCCACAGTTAGAGAACGAATTACTGATTCTGAGAGCTGAATATGATAAAAAATCAGCGAATAGAGCTGCCTCGAGTCTTCTAAGATTGAAGCAAACTTTTTATGAACAAGGTGAAAAATCAGGAAAATTATTGGCATGGCAGATTAAACAATTAGAATTTAAAACACCAATTACCAGTATTATAAGTAATGGACAGGTAGTTATAGATCCTTTAGAAATTAATAGTGCCTTTAGAGATTATTATGAAAAACTATATGATACAAAAAATGAAACTGACTTAACAAAACTAAATGGGTTTTTGGGTGGATTATCTATACCGTGTGTTCCAAATGAAAATAGGGAGATACTGGAGTCTAAAATTAGTCAAGAAGAAGTTGGGCAAGCCATTGATAATATGAAATCAGGAAAAAGAGCAGGACCAGATGGTCTTCCAGTTGACCTCTATAAAAAATTTAAGAATAAATTAATAAAACCACTTTTGGAAATGGTTTTAGAAGCATTTCAAAATGGTAATTTACCACCATACATGAATAATGCCTTAATTATACTGTTGCCAAAACCAGGTAAACCCCCTAATAAATGTGAAAACATGAGACCAATAAGCCTATTAAATGCTGATCTTAAAATAATCTGTAAAATTTTAGCAAAACGACTACAAGAAATATTACCAAATATTATTAACCGAGATCAGAATGGCTTTATAATGGGAAGGCAAGGCTTCCATAATGTAAGAAGACTATTTGATATTATTTATTCCAATAAAGAAGTACCGGATACAGCTCTCCTATCATTGGACGCCGAAAAGGCCTTTGATAGGGTCGAATGGCCCTATCTTTTTGAAGTCCTACAAAGGTTTGGACTTGGAAATAATTTCATAAAATGGGTCCAGATAATATACAATAATGCTACACCAGAAATCCTAACAAACAGCAATATCTCAAAATCAATAAAAATCAATAGAGGATGTCGACAAGGCTGTCCACTTTCACCCTTATTGTTTACTATGGCAATTGAACCTTTAGCGATGGCAGTACGTTTACATCCACAAATATATGGAATTAAAGTAGGACCAACAGAACATAAAATCTCCCTGTATGCCAATGACATAATTTTGTTTATGTCGAATTTTAAAAAATCAATTCCGACCTTGTTAAATTTAATAAAGAACTTTGGGGAAATATCAGGATATAAAATAAATAAAACTAAATCTTCAATATTAATGCTAAATGAGACCCAGAGAAATCACCCAGCTCCTGAGGTAAATCAATTCAATGTTGTAAATCAGTTTAAATATTTAGGAATTCAAATTTTGCCTAAGCTAGAATCAGTCGCCAGTGCCAACTATGAAGCCTTAATGACAGATATTAATGAGTTACTTCAGAGATGGATGTCACTACCAATGTCGATGATCGGGAGAATTAATATACTTAAAAGTAATATCTTACCAAAAATACTTTATTTATTTCAAAACATTCCTTTACCACCACCTTCAGATCTATTCTCAAGAATTAAAAAAAAGTTAGTGGAATTTATATGGAACAATAGGAAGGCTAGATTACATTTGTCCTTACTATATTTGCCATTTGATCGTGGAGGTCTGAAATGTCCAAACTTTATGTTGTATTACTGGTCAGCACAACTGAGGTCTATGACATATTATTTTTCATCAAATGATCCTCCTCACTGGACTGAAATGGAATCATACAATTTACCTTTACCTCTTCCCTTATTCATATACTCAGTCTCGGCTAAAAAATTACAGAAACAAGTTAAAAATCCAATTGTAAAGCACATGATCAAAATATGGTGTGAAACAAAAAATATTTAAAAGAACCACACTTACTGTCACAATTTAGCCCAATATGGGGTAATCAATATTTTACACCAGGGAGAGCGGATGCTGTATTTAAAGTATGGAATTTAAAAGGGATTCAAAAGATTCAAGACTTATATTTGTCACGTTCAGATAACATAATGTCTTTTGAAGAACTGAGGATTAAATTCAATCTTAATAGAACACATTTTTTTTAATATCTTCAGCTTAGAAATTTTATTCGATCAAATCAAAATAATGCTCTCACCCGACCTACTTATTCATCCTTGGAAAAAATTTTGACGAAAGATAGTAAGAGAAAGGGGTATTATTTCAGAGTTTTATAACTCATTGGCATTATTCTCAAGTGAAAACTCACAGAAAAGACTGAATTATTGGAAAGAAGACCTGCAAATTGAAATTTCAGAGGAACAATGGGAAATGGCTTGTGCAGAAGCTCAAACCAAATCAATAAATGTACATCTTAAACTGATACATTTTAAATGGTTAATGCAGATGTATGTTACACCAGTGGAGTTAAATAGATATAACAAAAACATACCAGATACATGCACAAAATGTATGGAAAGTAAAGGAACCCTATTTCACTGTTTATGGGAATGTAGAAAAATCAGAATGTTTTGGGAAGAGGTGAGGGTAACAATTGAAAAAATAATTTCAAAACAATTCACATTGAACCATAAACTGTTTTTGTTGGGTCTGTATCCAGAAAAACATAGCTTTAATAAGAGTGAAAGAGCATTCATAGACCTAGGTTTGCTTAATGCCAAAAAATGTATTGCACTACTGTGGAAAAAGACTCATAGACCAGATGTGACTCAGTGGTTAAGACAGATGTTAACAAATCTTCCACTAGAAAGAATAACATACATACTGAAATCAAAGGAAAATGTGTTTGAGAATATATGGAGACCTTTCATTGATTATGTAAAGAAATTAAACATAACTTCTGAAGAAGAAGGTGAATGATATGTGTGGACCTTGCAAATTCCAAACTGGTGAATGTATATTATGTATACTTATGTAATAGATTACCTAGACTAAACAGAGGAGCATTGTTGTTGATTTGCTTTTGTTAATGGTTGTTGTTTTTAGTACATTTTTTTTTGTTATTGTTTTTTTTTAAATTTTTAAATTACTTTAGTGTTAGTGTTTGACTGTGCCATGTTTGTAAAAAAGGTTCAATAAAAAATATTGTGGAAAAAAAGTTACTAATTTACAAGAAAAAAAGTCGCATATCTACAAGAAAAAACTTGCAAATATACATGGGAACAAGTTAATTGACAAGAAAAAAACTTGCTAATTTATGAGAGAAAAGTTGCAAATTTATGAGAAGAAGGCTGTAAATCTATGAGAAAACAGTTGCAAACGACAAGAGAAATCACTAATTTACGACAAAAAAAAATTGTTAATTTATGAGAGAAAAGTTGCATTTTTCAGGAAAAGGTTTACAAACTTGAGAAAAAAAAATTCTTGTTAAAGTTTCTGCATTTTTTCTTGGAAAAAATAGACTTCTTTTTATATACTGTATTTGCACCTCCCTTGTAAATTTGTGATAATTTGTGAATCTCTGCGGGCACTACGGGGACGCATTGATTATTGGAACAACACCCACATGTTGCACACCCCTGGTCTAGGCAATGTCATATAGGCAAGGGTTAAACTAAAACGTTATAAATGTAAATTATTAGCATCAGTACATTTAGTAGGACTTTATTCAAGACAAATCAGCCTACTTTTTTCCATCTTTCCTGTTTAATTTCTTACTTTAAGCAGTCAAAAGTAGCTGAACTGCTGCAACTATGAGAGGGAACCAGCTTTGGCAGCTTTTGCCAAGTTCATCCTCTGGAAGGCACTATTAAAAGCTGTCAGCTTTTCATCAGTACGTTTTCGTGTCAGTCCTTTATGAAATGAGCGTGTAGGCTGTTGTAACAGGTAATAATAACTCTACAGATGGCAACTGTCATCTTGAAGGGAGCTTGTGAGCGTGTGTCAGAGGGAAAAGAAAGCAGGTAAAATTATGTCCCGTCGGACTTTTTGTATAAGCCAATTACCACATGAGCTGCACAACTCGTGCTTCATGGCACGTTCTTCATCGTCTCACCTTTGAAAAGCAGAAAACAAAGAGGAGTGCATCTTTAAACTTCTGTGATCACACTCCTCTCACAAAGCCATGGAGAAGGAAGCTAAACGGCTGTTCATTTGTCTTTATTCCCCAGTTTTAACCTGTTTGACAGCATATCAGTCAGGTCGCTGGCTGACAGTGGAAACCTTTCATTCTGAAAGAATCATATGGTGAGTGAGTGACTGTGTGTGTGTGTTGCTTCCTACGCAGTGGATGTTAGCTCCCCCATATTGAGGGTGAATCATCCGTGGCAAGAAACAGTAGCGGCATCATTAGCATGCTGCTCTCATCCTCCCACTCCCCTACTCCTTAACAAATTTTAACTGGCACACAGCTTCCACCGATAAATCACTGTTGCCCTGTTGCTGAAACGCTGCCATAATTCACAGCCCAAAATACTGAGGCAAGCATACACGCCATCTTCCCATTTCGCACAATTTGCACCCAAATAACATCTTCAATCGGTGCGTGTGATGTACCGCTGCACCATGGTCACATCATGCATTAGGACAGATGGTTCCACTTGAAAAGAAAGCTTTCATGTTGGATTCATCTGTTACATGTATTCTGTATGATGATATCGACAGGAGATTTTATACAAGTACACTGTAAAATAAAGTCTGTGTAATTTACAATAAACTGACGGCAGCTGGGGATGCCCAGATTTCATTGTTGAAAATACTGGTGGTGTTGTATAACTGTTGAAGGTAGTGTTAAGCGAGCGATATGACCTCCCAACAAAATCCCTTATTTTTTTTTCATGCCGCATCGACTTCCCGATATTTTTTTGTTGTTGTTGGGGAGGAGGGTGTACAATAAAAATCACACACACACACACACACACACACACAGACACACCATCCATCTTCTTCCGCTTAATCCTTTTCGGGTCGCGGGGGGCTGGAGCCTATCCCAGCATCTTTGGGCAAGAGGCAGTGTACACCCTGGACAGATCGCCAGTCCATCACAGGGCCAACACAGAGAGACAGACAACCATTCACTCTCACAGTCATACCTAAGGACAATTTAGAATCCCGTTTGTTGCCAATTAGCCTAACTTGCATGTTTTTGGCATGTTGGAGGAAACCGAAGAAATCCCGGAGTAAACCTACGCAGACACACAAATTACAAAAGAAAAGGAATTTCAACAAATCGATTCTTTTTATTTCAAACAAAACCATTTTTCCCATTTTGGGAATCAAGTGCAAACCCAACAAAACCTTTTGTTGAATAAAGCTTTGATCAAAGATGAAACCACAAATTCAGAATAAAGTGCCAGCCATTTCTAAAATTACAATAAAAACATATAATAAAAACTAAAGGGTTCCTCTATCATCTAAGTTGAATACCCACAGTGCAAACCCATCTCACTTTCTGTAAAATAAATGAAAATGCCTCACTGCTTCTTGAAAAGAAACATGTACTCCGGCTGGAGTTTAATCACTATTCTGAAATTACTCCACCACCACTTAACCATAGCTACTGTAAACAAATCTGCAGTGAACACCTGTTTTACAGTTTGTGAACAGACACTTTTCAGACTCCAGCTGTCAGTTATGAAATGTTTGTCATGAGAAAGTGCGAAGCCGAACCAATTCCATATGACACTGTTTCATCTGTGAACCCACTACCATACCTGTGTATATTTCCACAATCCTGGGCTATTTTTTATTTCAGTCGTGTGTTTAATCGTGTGTTCTGTAACCATGTTTTATCAAATCATTCTCTCATAATTAATTGTGCAGTAGCCTGATGGAGCACCTACAATTTTGTTGTACTGTACAACTGTACAATGACAATAAAGCCTATTCTATTCTATTCAATTTGATTCAAAGACTGCCTTTTTTCGGAACAAGATTCTCCCTTTTCTCTGGGCGTGCTGTCATGTTTCATGTGTGTTTGTGTCAGAGAGAGACGGGGTTGGGGGAGGCACTTAGCGCTGCTGTATTTACTCTTGCAAAAACAGGGAAAAATGAAAGTAAAATATAGACTACATATATCTGTGGGGGGGGGGGGATACCGATTCTGTCAATTTTCATTTTAAAAAATCTTCCAAACAAAAGTATGCAAATACCAATTTAAAATTGATTTATTGCCCAGCTCTACCTGAAGGTACACTATTTTGTCTGAGGTAAATTATGCAGATCAGAACTGTTCTTTTAATGGTAAAACACAATTTAAAAAAACAAAGTAGTAGGGCAGCAACTAACTGATTGTTCTTGTTATGACTAATCATTGAAACATTTGTGGGGGTGGGGGGGGTTCCTTAGAAACTTGTAAATAATTTTTAATTCCGTTGACATAGTTTTCATTTTTTATGTAAGGGTGATTTCACACTTAACCCGTTAGGTCCAAACTCTCAAACTTTTCAGTTTGGTTTGAACAAAGATTTTAATTCAAACCAAACTGAAAGACATCTGGCGGTGTTGTCATTTGAAATGTCCATAGTTCTATTTTTGTTCCGTTTTGGCTGCTTCAGCTTGATTTTATTTAATCACCCGCAGAGGAAGGAAAAAAACATCCATTCAGTGTGACGAAAACCAAAAAGCCCCAGGAGAGGTCTGTGCAACGGAGATTTACAATACAGGTAAAGTGATTCAGCATAAAACTCTGACATCTGTGTCCACTTAAGATGTAACAGTTTATATTATTTTCTTGTAATAGCTATACATTCCTTTCAGACATCTTTTCTTTTGCTTGTCTCTGAGGTTCAAACTTGCTGTTAGACAGATTTTTGAGTTATAATGTTTTATGTTAGCCTATCTATGAGTCACTGTCAATCTGGTTTGGAGTGGCTGTTTTAAGAGTGTGATTAAATAGCAGCCAAAAAAAACCCCAAAACAAAACATTGTTGCTGGCATTGATCATGAGCCATATTATTATATCAGACACTCAGAATTTTTTTTACAGACTAAAAAAATATTTGAAACTTAATCTGAACTGCTGTTTATAAACTGGAGAAATAAGAGTTTTTTGTTTTTACTGAATATGTTGAAAGTAAATAACGCTGGCCTTTGAAACTGTCTTTTAGGTATAAATTTAAAAGGAAAAAAACTGCATTTTGTGATCTTGTGAAGAATATCATTACTGCAAAATTCACAGAAATATCGTGATATCATTTTTCAGCCATATCGCCAACCCCTATTCAGACCAAACCGAACCTTGGTCTGATTTGCTTAACCTCTTGCACTCCGGGCAATTTTCCTAAAAATGCCAAAAAATAACATGCCCAAAGTAAATCGAAAGCTGTTCTTCAACCCTTTGCAGCATCTTCATGGGGTTGGTCTCATTTAAAAGAAAACACTTTGAATTTTTTTTTTCCACAATATCTTTATTGAACCTTTTTTTTTTTTAACAAACATGATACAAACAATCAAACACTAACACTAAAGTACTACAAAAAAAAAAAAAAAGAAAAAAAAAATGCCCTAAAAACACCAACAACCACCAACAAAATCAAGTCTTCAACAATGCTCCTCTGTTTAGTCTAGACAATCCAATATATTAGTATACATATTATGTTCACCAGTTTGGAATTTACAAGGTCCACACACATCATTCACCTTCTTCTTCAAGAGTTATGTTTAAATTTTTTACATAATCAATAAAAGGTCTCCATATATTCTCAAACACAATTTCCTTTGATTTCAGTATATATGTTATTCTTTCTAATGGAAGGTTTGTTAACATCTGTCTTAACCACTGAGTCACATCTGGTCTATGAGTCTTTTTCCATAATAGTGCAATACATTTTTTGGCATTAAGCAAACTGAGGTCTATGAATGTTCTTTCACTTTTATTGAAATTATGCTTTTCTGGGTACAGACCCAACAAAAACAGTTTAGGATTCAATATGATTTGTTTTGAGATTATTTTTTCAATTGTTACCCTCACCTCCTCCCAAAACATTCTTATTAATCTACATTCCCATAAACAATGAAATAGGGTTCCTTTACTTTCCATGCATTTTGTGCATGTATCTGGTATATTTTTGTTATATCTATTTAACTCCTCCGGTGTAACATACATCCGCATTAACCATTTGAAATGTATCAATTTAAGGCGTGCATTTATTGATTTGGTTTGAGCTTCTGTACAAGCCAATTCCCATTGTTCCTCTGAAATTTCAATTTGCAGATCTTCTTTCCAGTAGTTTAATCTTTTCAGTGAATTTTCACTTGAAGATAGTGTCAATGAGTTATAAAACTCTGAAATAATACCCTTTCTTTTACTATCTTTCATCATCATTTTTTCCAAGGATGAATAAATAGGTCGAGTGAGAGCTTTATTTTGATTTGATCGAATAAAGTTTCTAAGTTGAAGATATTTAAAAAAATGTGTTCTATTGAGATTAAATTTGATCCTCAGCTCTTCAAAAGACATTATGTTGTCTGCACATGGCAAATATAAATCCTGAATCTTTTGTATCCCTTTTAAATTCCATACTTTAAATACAGCGTCCGCTCTCCCTGGTTTAAAATATTGATTACCCCATATTGGACTAAATTGTGACAATAACTGTGGTTCTTTTAAATAGTTTTTAGCTTCACACCATATTTTGATCATATGCTTTACAAATGGATTTTTAACTTGTTTTTGTAATTTTTTTGCCGAATCTGAGTATATGAATATGGGAAGAGGTAAAGGTAAACTGTATGATTCCATTTCAGTCCAGTGAGGGAGATCATTTGATGAAAAATAATATGTCATAGACCTCAGTTGTGCCGACCAATAATACAACATAAAATTTGGACATTTCAGACCTCCACGATCAAATGGTAAATATAATAAAGACAAACGTAATCTAGCCCTCCTGTTGTTCCATATAAATTCCACTAACTTTTTTTTATTCTTGAGAATAGATCTAAAGGTGGTGATAAGGGAATGTATTGAAATAAATAAAGTATTTTAGGTAAAATATTACTTTTAAGTATATTGATTCTCCCGATCATCGACATTGGTAGTGACATCCATCTCTGAGTTAACTCATTGATATCTGACATTAAGGCTTCATAGTTGACACTGGCGACTGATTCTAGCTTAGGCATAATTTGGATTCCTAAATATTTAAACTGATTTACAACATTGAATTGATTTACCTCAGAGGCTGGGTAATTTCTCTGGGTCTCATTTAGCATTAATATTGAAGATTTAGTTTTATTTATTTTATATCCTGATATTTCCCCAAAATTCTTTATTAAATTCAACAAAGTTGGAATTGATTTTTTTAGATTCGACATAAACAAAATTATATCATCGGCGTACAGGGAGATTTTATGTTCTGTTGGTCCAACTTTAATTCCATATATTTGTGAATGTAAACGTATCGCTATCGCTAAAGGTTCAATTGCCATAGTAAACAGTAAAGGTGAAAGTGGACAGCCTTGTCGACATCCTCTATTGATTTTTATTGGTTTTGAAATATTGTTATTTGTTAGGATTTCTGCTGTAGCATTATTGTATATTATTTGAACCCCTTTTATGAAATTATTTCCAAGTCCAAACCTTTGTAGGACTTCAAAAAGAAAGGGCCATTCAACTCTATCAAAGGCCTTTTCGGCGTCCAATGATAGGAGAGCTGTATCCGGTGCTTCTTTATTAAAATAAATAATATTAAATAATCTTCTTACATTATGGAAGCCTTGTCTACCCTTTATAAAGCCATTCTGATCTCGATTAATAATATTTGGTAAAATTTCTTGTATTCGTCTTGCTAAAATTTTACAGATTATCTTAAGGTCAGCGTTTAATAGGCTTATTGGTCTCATATTTTCACATTTATTAGAGGGCTTACCTGGTTTTGGCAGCAGTATAATTAAGGCATTATTTATGTATGATGGTAAATTATTATTTTGAAATGCTTCTAAAACCATTTCCAAAAAAGGTTTTATTAATTTATTCTTGAATTTTTATAAAGGTCAACTGGAAGACCATCTGGTCCTGCACTTTTTCCTGATTTCATATTATCAATGGCTAGCCCAACTTCTTCTTGACTAATTTTAGACTCCAATATCTCCCTATTTTCATTTGGAATACACGGTATAGATAGTTCATTCAAAAACCCATTTAGTTTTGTTAAATCAGGTTCATTTTTGGTATCATATAATTTTTCATAGTAATCTCTAAAGGCTCTATTAATTTCTAAAGGATCTATAACTACCTGTCCATTACTTATAATACTAGTAATTGGTGTTTTAATTTCCAATTGTTTAATCTGCCATGCTAATAATTTTCCTGATTTTTCACCTTGTTCATAAAAAGATTGTTTCAATCTTAGAAGACTCGAGGCAGCTCTATTCGCTGATTTTTTGTCATATTCAGCTCTCAAAATCAGTAATTCATTCTCCAACCTTGGGTCACTTCCTGCATACACTTTTTCCTGAAGACTTTTTATTTTATGTTCCAATTTAGCTCTCTCCTCTCGAGTCTTCTTAGATTTTGATCCTGTATAACTAATAATATGTCCCCTAATAAAAGCTTTGAAAGCCTCCCACTTTACACATGCTGATGTTTGTGTAGTATTGATGTCAAAGAACTCGTCTATCTGTTTTTCTATATACTTGACAAATTCCTCATCCTGAAGCCATTTATGCTGAAATTGCCATCTACCTGATTCCTTTGTCAATTTTTTATCTACATATATTAGACAACAGGGTGCATGATCAGAAATCACGATGTTATCATAAAAGCAGTTTTGAATCTTGGACCTTAATTCTGTGGAAATCAAAAAATAATCAATACGTGAGAATGTCTTGTAGGTACTGGAATAACAAGAATAGGCTTTAACTTGTGGTTTCATTTCTCTCCATATATCTAACAATCTCAATTCTTTCATAAAATGATTAATAGTCATCCTACATCCAATGTGCGTACAATCCAGTCCTGTTGATCTATCCACACCTGGATTCAATGTACAATTAAAATCCCCTGCTATTATATGTTGCCCTGTAAGTGATGATAAGATGAGAAATAAATTAGCAAAGAACTTCTGATCATCTATATTGGGACCATATAAGTTCACAAGATTTATATTTTCTAATAGCAAAGAACCTTGAATGATTACATATCTTCCAAATTTGTCTCCAATTACATTTTTCACCTGAAAAGGAACTGATTTATGTATGAGAGTCATAACTCCCCTGGCTCGGGATGAAAATGAAGAGGTGAATACACTTCCCTGCCATCTACTCCTAATTCTTTTAACATCCTCCTCTATCAGATGAGTTTCTTGTAAAAACACAATTCTTGAACCCATGTCCTTTATTTTATTCATAACTTGTTTAAGTTTTTTTAAATTTTGTAGACCTCTGCAATTCCATGAAGTTAAATTAAGATTAACACTTTGGTCCATGATCAATAGAGAGTTTGGGATTACCTTGCAGTGTAAACATGCTCATACAGAGAAGCAAAAACATGAGTGGTTGAACATTCATCCTACAAACTACACACAAACAAATTTCCCCTTCCCACACTTGTGGCAAACCCCCCAAAATCAAAAGAAAAATTCTGTCTCCCGATATAGCCATCGACCGTTCCACACCCACGGGGAACAGCCTAAGCCACTCCTTCTTCATCCTCCCAATCACCCTAACTCTACTGCTTTTAATGACATAACATTAACTCTCCTCTGTAGTTTTCCAACTTAACTCCAAAATTTTTAACAACTTTGTACATCATAGTTTTTTTGTTTGTTTGTTTTGTTTTTGTTTTGTTTTTTTAATATATAATACAATCTATATTTTGTAAACTTACTATTTACTTCAAGTCAGTCAGATGCCTGTGCAAATGCTTAATTATTCTACCTTATATTTTGTTCATGCTTAGCTCCCACCAGTCTCTTCTTCTTCTTTGATCTTCTTGATGAACTCCTGCGCCTCCTCTGGGGTCTTGAAGATGTGGGTTCTGCCCTCATACGTGGTCAGCAGTCTCGCAGGATAGATTACACCATGACGAATCCCAAGGTTGCGCAGCTCCTTACGTACGGGATCAAACTGCTTCCTCAATTGCTGGATTCCTGTGGCCAAATCTGGGTAGAACCGCACCTGCTGGTCCTGGTGTTTAATCTCTCCTTTAGCACGTGCAGCGTTGAAGATCTTCATCCTGTCTCTGTTGCTAAGAAACTTCATAATTAAGGTCCTCGGCGGTCCCTTGTCTCTCCGTGGGCCAATACGATGTGCTTTTTCCAGAACCACTGCTGATTGCAACTCCTCGCTGCCCAGCACCTCCGGAATCCACTTTTCCAGAAAGGAACATACGTCCCGACCTTCTGATTCCTCTGGAAGACCCACCAGCCTCAAATTATTCTGTCTCGACCGAGATTCCAAATCCAAAATATTATCTTCCAGAGATTTTTTTTTTTTTTTCCAAAGTGCGCACCTTTAATTGAAGACGGGTGACGTCATCTTCAGCACTAGCGAGACGGAGCTCCATCTGCGCCGTTCGTTCTACACAGTCACCCAATTCCTTTCTTATTCCTTCCAACGCTGTCATAATCCCATCAAATCTAGAGGAAAAGTCCGCTCTCATTGAACTCATGGCAGCCATCAGCGCATCTGCGCCATTCCCCGCAGACATCGCACCGCCGCCAGCCTCCTCCGCCATATATGGAGTTTTGTTTGCTGCGTCACAGACCTGAAAGTCCGTTAATTTGGACTGTTTCGGCGGCTCGCTTTTTCCTTTTCCTGGTTTTCCAGCCTTAGGCTTCGCCGACATATCCTCGCCCAAATGCTGGGATACGTTCTGTCCCAAATGAGAGAGTTATTTGCCGATTTTTTTTCTCCAGGAGCAGAGCAGAGCGAGACACGTCCGTCCTACGTGGCAGCCATAACCGGAAGTCCACTTTGAATTTTTTGGCAAAAAAAAACATAATCTCTCTACGTGCTCCAGCCACTGAGTTACAGTCATCTAAACATACTGAACTTGAAGAAAAAAAATTTGGACACAGTGTTTTTTTGGATACAAATGCTTGCAAATAACACACAGCTGTCTGATCTGGCTGGAAAATGCAACAGAAATGTAGAACCAAGTGTTATCCAGCTGAGATCCAAATTTGGTAACAATACCACAAAAAATGAATATTTTACACAGCTTTGTCCTCAGGTAGTTCCCAGGCGTTTTGGAACTGTGCCAAATGGCACAGTTTGGAAAAACGTCTGTAACTTTTGAATAATTCAATGTAGAATCTTCATTTTAGGCTCAAAGGAAAGGTCACACTCAGGGCTGTGTCTGCGTGTGTGTGTGTGGGGGGTCATCCCCCTCCGCTACCAAGGACGGAGTTCGGCCCTCGCTACATGACAGATTACACTCGTTGCATGTTTCCACAGCAACGCTGTCACAGCGGCTTCCCCCCCCTCGCTACTGTGTGTGTGTGTGGGGGGGGGTTGTCCCCCCCCCTCGCTCGCTACAGAGGATGGACTTCGGCCATCGCTACACAACGGATTAGCCTCATGTGGTGATGTGGGACAGCAGTGCAATAGCCGCGGCTCCCCCCCCCCTCGCTGCAGAAGAATAGTGGGGGGGGGCGTACAGCTGTAATTTACTGATCGGTCAAAAGTCATTTTGGATTACAATTTTCAGGGATAGAGAATAATTTAGCTTATAACACCTTACCTCTTCACAGCAGTGTCCTGGCGAACTTCTCTTCCTCACTGTTAGACGAACGTGACGCTGGTCCGCTCTGGTTCTGGTCTCGCGACTCGATCAAAACATAATTCCATTATTGCGGTTTTGTGCTTCTATGATTGCGGTTTTTGGCGAACGATTTTTCAAAACAAATAACAGTAGTAATTAAAAAAAGACTGGCGAAGGCGTGTGTGTCACTCAGCCTTCGTCGTCAGCCTCCGTCGGTCTATGACCATGGAAGAAATCATAACGTCTACTCTGCTGGAACAAATACAAAATAAGCACCGCCTGTGGCCGAACATGCCAATCCACGAATGGCACTCCCTGTCACACAGGTTGCATTTGTGGATGGTCTCTGTGCTGCTGGGTCTGTGGGGCTCTTCCTGTGTCCTTTTTTGATCCGCTCCAGCAGCCAGTTTTCACCCAGCCTTAAAAAAAAACAGCTCGCGAACTTCTGTGCTTCAACTGGCTCACTGCATTCAAAGCGTTGGGAGGCGGGTCCTCCTTCCTAGGTTTTCATTCATTGGCTCTTCATGGTTTCAGAAACCCAATTCAAGGCTCTTATTAGTCGAATGAGAGGTCAATCAGATGAACTAATCTGTTCGCGGCTGTGTTTGCAGCTTTTTTTTTCAGTGGCGCTTGGAGGCCACACCACCTACATCACCACCATCAATATCCTTATCATGCATCATGCGTCCGAGGGCGCCCAAGTGCGCTCTCGTGCGCCCTCGTGCGCCCTAGAACGCAGAGACTTGCCCGCCCGCGGAACAACGGAGTGCAAGAGGTTAACCTGATGAACTCTGTTCAACTTCCCTAAAAACGCCTAAAAATAACATGCCCAAAGTAAATCAAAAGCTGTTCTTCAACCCTTTGCAGCATCTTCATGGGGTTGGTCTCATTTAAAAGAAAACACTCTGAATTTTGGGGAAAAACAGTCATAATCTCTCTAAGTGCTCCTGCCACTGAGTAACAAGAAAGTTTGACTGGGTGTTTTTTTAGATACAAATGCTTGCAAATAACATACAGCTGTCAGATACTGGCTGGAAAACACAACAGAAATGTAGAACCAAGTGTTTTCAAGCTCAGGTCAAAATTCTGTAAAAATTCCACAAAAAATGGAATATATTACACAGCTTTTTTCTCAGGTTGTAACAAGGCTGTGTCTGTACTGGAAGACCGGAAACACAGCTTTTTTTTTTTTTTCAGTGTGCACTGAGACGCACTAAGATGCAGAGACGTGACCGCCCGCAGAATTCACAGAGTTCAAGGGGTTAAAGTATGAAAGCAATTTCCAGAAAGGTTCGGACTTTCAAACCAAGCAGGAAGTTACGGCAGCTGATAAGAGGGAAAATGAGGCGTGGTAGTATTCAGTGGAAATATGACCAATAGATGTGTAACAAGTCACTTGAAAAATATCACAAAAATGCAGAAATCATCATCATCACAAAACAATTATGAGGTTACTTAAATCAAAAAATGTCAAGGTCATTTAAAGAATTTGCATAATACAATTTACCCTGTAAAACATTAATGCCAGATGTCCAATACCCAGACAAAGCCTGGACAGAAAGAAATCATTTTTCCATGAATATGTGAGCAAAGCCGCCCATATCATGTGATCAGAGGTATAATCAGTGTTTATTATCAGTGTTTTCGATCAGTACCAAATAGCTGGATCTAAAAAACTGACAGTCCATTAGAGAGGTCTGTGTGTGTAGTCAATAAATGTCATTTTATTTTGGGTCTCTAATTTCCTTGTGTGGAATCAGTAACATGCAGTCTATAAAGACCACCACACTGTTTTCACGTATACTGGATTTATACACTAGACTACAACAAATGTCACGTATCACTAAGAAGATAAAAAAAAATACAAAGATTATCATATCAATCTGACTTTTAAATTGATTTTGGGCAGACAGTAAATTACTGTTTTTATTTAGGTTCCAACATCAGTAACAAAAAAGTAATGTGACGCTTTAATAATGAAAAAAATCTAGTTTAACATTACATTAACATATGAGCCACTGGGATCTGATGAACAGCATAATTCTGAGATGTAACCGTGCTAATCATTCCTTATTATCATCAGCAGCAGCTTTATCTGGAACAGCAGCTTCCTGCATTGTGAGTCTGTCACATTTAATTAATAAATGATGCTGGCTTCTGGCAGTTCGCCATTATTGGCTGGAATCAATAAAGTTTGCCTTAAGCAGCCACAGTCTCCAAGTTTTGATCTCTATCTGGCTGGAAGCAAATAACCGGTGTACAGTCATCTGAAAAAATGAGGACGCCCCATTAAATATTCAGTTCTTTATTAAAAAATGTTAACATATTGATGTCTAATCTTGTTTTTATTTATCTCTGGAAAATAAGGTGATTTAATTGCAGGTAAATAAGAAAAATTAACCTTGTTTTACTCATTAAACAAAAGATACCAATAAAAATGCGCATTCTGGGGAAAAAGTTAGGACACCCTACTGCCTAATAGCTAGTGTTACCCCGTTTGGCTGAAATAACTTCAGTGAGTTGTTTCTTGTAGCCATCTACCAGTCTCTGACATCGGTCTGAGAAAAGTTTGCCACACTCCTCCACACAGAATTCTTTCAGCTGTGAGATGTTTGAGGGGTTTCTTGCATGTACAGCCCATTTCAAGTCACCCCACAGCATCTCAGTGGGATTAAGGTCTGGGCTTTGACTCAGCCATTCCAAGACTCTCCATTTCTTAGTTTTTAGCCAGTCCTCGGTGGATTTACTGGCATGCTTTGGGTCATTGTCATGCTGCAGGGTCCAGGTCCGCTTCAGCTTTAATTATTTTTTACAGATGCTCTCACTTGGTCTTCAAGCACCCTCTGATACACGGTAGAATTCATGGTGGATTCTACGATGGTGAGCTGGCCAGGTCCTGCTGCAGCAAAGCATCCCCAAACCATGACACTTCAACCTCCATGCTTCACAGTTGGTATGTGGTTCTTTTCCTGGAATGCTGTATTTGGTCTATGCCAAACATGTCTGGTGTCCAAATAATTCCATTTTAGACTCATCTGTTCAAAGAACATTATTCCAGAAGTCCTAGTATTTGTCTACATTCTCTCTGGCAAACCAGTCTGGCCTTCATGTTTCTCTTAAAGAGCAGAGGTCTCCCCCTTGCATGCCTCCCATGTAAGTTAAACTTGTGCAGTCTCTTTCTGATTGTAGAGGCATGCACTTTCACATCAACAGTAGCAAGAGCCTGCTGTACAGTGCATCCAGAAAGTATTCACAGTGCTTCACTTTTTACACATTTTGTTATGTTACACCCTTATTCCAAAGGGGATTAAATTCATTTTTTTCCTTAGTATTCTACACACAATACCCCATAATGACAACATGAAAAAAGTTTTTTTGAAACTTTTTGCAAATTTATTAAAAATAAAAAACTAAGAAATCACACGTACATAATTATTCACAGCCTTTGCTCAATACTATGTTAATGCACCTTTGGCAGCAATTAATCATCATCATAGCAGTCTGCCGTCCTCAAGTTTTTTTGAATATGATGCCACAAGCTTGACACACCTATCTTTGGGCAGTTTGGCCCATTCCTCTTTGCTGCACCTCTCAAGCTCCATCAGGTTGGATGGGAAGCATCGGTGCACAGCCATTTTCAGATCTCTCTGGAGATGTTCAATTGGATTCAAGTCTGGGCTCTGGTTGGGCCACTCAAAGACATTCACAGAGTTGTCGTGAAGCCACTCCTTCAATATCTTGGCTGTGTGCTTAGGGTTGTTGTCCTGCTGAAAGATCAACCATCACCAAAGTCTGAGGTCAAGAGCCCTCCGGAGCAGGTTTTCATCCAGGATGTGTCTGTACATTGCTGCATTCATCTTTCCCTCTATCCTGACAAGTCTCCCAGTTCCTGCCACTGAAAAACATCCCCACAGCATGATGCTGACACCACCATTGGCATGATGATGAGCAGTGCCTGGTTTCCTCCAAACATGATGCCTGCGATTCATGCCAAAGACTTCAATCTTTGTTTCATCATCATAGAATTTTGTTTCTCATGGTCTGAGAGTCCTTCAGGTGCCTTTTGGCAAATTCTAGAATGGCTGCCATGTGCCTTTTACTAAGGAGTGGCTTCCGTCTGGCCACTCTACCATACGGGCCTGATTGGTGGATTGCTGCAGAGATGGTTGTCCTTCTGGAAGGTTCTCCTCTCTCCACAGAGGAGTGCTAGAGCTCTGGCAGAGTGACCATCAGGTTCTTGGTCACCTCCTAAGGCCTCCTAAGGCCCATCTCCCCCGATTGCTCATTTCAGACGGCCGGCAAGCTCTAGGAAGAATCCTGGTGGTTCCGAACTTCTTCAATTTACAGATGATAGAGGCCACTGTGCTCGTTGGGACCTTCAAAGCAGCAGAAATTTTTCTGTACCCTTCCCCAGATTTGTGCCTCAAGACAATCCTGTCTCAGAGGTCTACAGACAATTCCTTTGACTTCATGCTTGGTTTGTGCTCTGACATGCTCTGTCAACTGTGGGACCTTACATAGACAGGTGTGTGCCTTTCCAAATAATGTCCAATCAACTGAATTTACCACAGGTGGACTCCAATTAAGCTGTAGAACCACTGCAAGGATGATCAGTGGAAACAGGATGCACCTGAGCGCAATTTTGAGCAATTTTGAGAAAATAATGCTCTCACCCGACCTACTTATTCATCCTTGGAAAAAATTTTGACGAAAGATAGTAAGAAAAAGGGTATTATTTCAGAGTTTTATAACTCATTGTGTGGTGGACACACACATGGGACCTGTGGGACCTGTTTTGTGACTCACATTTTAGGTCAGAACAAAGGCAGGAAGCTGCAGGGATCTTAGCCTTGGTATGCAAGGCTTGAGACTGTGGGGGGTTCAATTAAAGGATTAAGGAAAGGATGCATTGGAGACAGTGGAAGTGATATCATGGAGAGAAATGCATTGTGACTGGCTTTATAATGCAAGGTGGTCTGTGTGACATGTGATCTGTGAAGTGTGAAGTTCCTGATATTTAAGGACGAGAGTTTACTGTGTCATTCTCTTTCTCTGCTTTGAGATGATGGTGCTGTGAATAAAACTGACTTTGAGAGAGAACTCTGCCTCGTCATTTTCACATCACCACAACTGACACTATTCTCAACTGAAAACTCACAGAAATAACTGAATTATTGGAAAGAAGACCTGCAAATTGAAATTTCAGAGGAACAATGGGAATTGGCTTGTACAGAAGCTCAAACCAAATCAATAAATGTACGTCTTAAATTGATACATTTTAAATGGTTAATGCGGATGTATGTTACACCAGTGGAGTTAAAAATAGATATAACGAAAACATACCAGATACATGCACAAAATGTATGGAAAGTAAAGGAACCCTATTTCACTGTTTATGGGAATGTAGAAAAATTAGAATGTTTTGGGAAGAGGTGAGGGTAACAATTGAAAAAATAATTTCAAAACAATTCACATTGAACCCTAAACTGTTTTTGTTGGGTCTGTATCCAGAAAAACATAACTTTAATAAGAGTGAAAGAGCATTCATAGACCTCAGTTTGCTTAATGCCAAAAAATGTATTGCACTACTGTGGAAAAAGATTCATACACCAGATGTGACTCAGTGGTTAAGACAGATGTTAACAAACCTTCCACTAGAAAGAATAACATACATACTGAAATCAAAGGAAAATGTGTTTGAGAATATATGGAGACCTTTCATTGATTATGTAAAGAAATTAAACATAACTTCTGAAGAGGAAGGTGAATGATGTGTGTGGACCTTGCAAATTCCAAATTGGTGAATGTATAATATGTATACTTATGTAATAGATTACCTAGACTAAACAAAGGAGCATTGTTGATGACTTGCCTTTGTTAGTGGTTGTTGGTGTTTTTAGTACATTTTTTTTGTAGTTACTGTTTTTTTTTATTATTATTTTTAAATTTCTTTAGTGTTAGTGTTTGATTGTGCCATGTTTGTAAAAAAAAAAAAAAAAGGTTCAATAAAAAATATTGTGGAAAAAAAAAACAGTCAGGAGCACAACAAATTAAATTTCTGAGGTTTAAATGGGACAAACCTCCTTCAAAATGCTGAGTAATTATGTTCTAATCATGTGCACCTGATGTAATACACCTGTGTGTGACTTTAGCCATTTTAAGTGGGAATAAATGTGAGGGTGTTCCAAGGTTGTCATAGCCAGGAGCGGCACTGGGGTTAAGCTCCCAGTGCTCATAAAATGCTCCTTATGGCATGCGTCTCGAAAAGCCTCTGACAACTAAGTCCAACTCCTAGCCTGCCCGTGTGGTTTAGTCTCTAAGCCCGGCGGAACTGCTTTTACTAATAGGAGAAGGGGCGAGGGCGGATCTCTGGCGCCTTAAAACCAGATGCTTCGGGTAGATGGTGGCTCGTCAACCTGGGAAGGTAGCCCATCTAGGGGAAGGTAAACCCTGATTTCAAACCTCCGCTGCCTTGTGGCATACCCGGTCACGGGAAAGGCTTCGGGAGTCAACCCTGAGGAAAAATCCGGAGTCGGAGCCCCTAAGGCAGTTCTATGTTGTGCTCAACATCGTTCTGGCAGCTCCTGCAACGGCGCTGGTGCCAAACTGTAGCAGCTCTGCTGTTTCTTTGGATTCATCAGTGACGTGGAGAGGGGGGACATGCTGCATGGGCAACATCTTGTCCTCCATATCTTCCTGCCCAGGCTTGAATCCTACCAACGCCCAACGCTGGAAGGTAGAACACCGGATCACTGGAGAGGACACTCCAGCTTCGCCTTTGGCGTAAACAAAACACGGGGAATGACAGTTACCGGTTATAAGCCACCGCTCAATTGGCGTAGAGCGCGGCGCCAGGGGTTGTTCCCAACCGTGGGAGGGATCATCGGATCTCACTGGACAGCTACCGCCCGCCTCAAGCTGGGCAGCCCCCAGCCAATAAGGTGTTGTCCCGCCACAGCTTGCTTTCCTCATTGGGTGCATGGGGATGAGGAGAAGTCCGAACAGCAGGCTGAGAACCTTCGCACCAGGCAAGACAAAAAAACAAAAGAGACCAACTCTAAAACTGGGAACTTGGAACGTCCGCACTATGATGACAGGACTCGCTGCTAACCTCAAGGACATCAACGACACCAGGAAGACTGCCATCATCAATAATGAGCTGAAGACCCTGGGAGTGGATATCGCCACTCTCCAGGAAACACGGTTGGCTGACGCAGGCACACTGAGAGAGAAGGACTACACATTCTACTGGCAGGGAAAGGGCAGTGACGAACACAGGGAACACGGAGTGGGCTTCGCAGTGAAGAACACCTTGCTGAAGATGGTGGAACCGGGCAGCACTGGCTCTGCACGACTCCTCACCCTCCGCCTGAACACCACTCAAGGCCCAGTCACCCTTGTCAGTGTGTATGCCCCAACACTGACAGCCACACCAGAGGCAAAAGACGAGTTCTACGAGAATCTCGCAACAACTGTCAGGATCATCCCCAACTCTGAACAACTCATTCTCCTTGGAGACTTCAATGCCAGAGTGGGTGCTGACCACGACTCCTGGCCCTCCTGTCTTGGACCATTTGGCATGGGCAGAATGAACGACAATGGACAGCGGCTGCTCGAGTTCTGCACATATCACGATCTGTGCATCACAAACTCGTTCTTCAAGACCAAGCCCAAACACAAGGTTTCCTGGCAACATCCGCGTTCAAAACACTGGCACCAGCTGGATTTGATCCTGACCAGGCGCACCTCACTGAACAACGTGCTAATCACCCGTTCGTTCCAGAGTGCAGATTGCAACACAGACCATTCATTGATGTGTTGCAAGGTCAAGCGGCAGCTGAAGAAATTCCATCGTGCTAGACAGCCTGGAAAGGCACGGATTGACACCAGCAAGATGGCTCAACCAGAACTTGTTGAGCAGTTTGCCTCCACCTTTGAGAAGGAACTTGGTGTAATACAAGAAGGAGAATCTGCAAATCAGAAGTGGGAAGAGCAGCGAAACACCATCCACCGCACAGCCTTGGCTACCTTTGGGAGGAAGACCTCGAAGTCACAGGACTGGTTTGATGCCAAGTTGACCGAGATGACCCCCGTCATTGAAGCCAAGCGTTCAGCATTTGCTGAGTACAAGAAGTACCCAAACGAGAAGAATCTCCAGATTCTCAGGGCTGCAAGAAGCAAAGTCCAGCAGACTGCTCGGCGCTGTGCCAACGAGTACTGGACTCAGCTCAGCCAAGACATTCAAACCGCTGCCATAACAGGGAACATCCGTGGTATGTACGATGGCATCAAGAAAGCACTTGGTCCGGCTCAGAGCAAGACGGCCCCCCTCAAATCCTCCACTGGGGAGATGATCACAGAAAAGAACAAGCAGATGGAGAGATGGGTGGAACACTACTCCGACCTCTACCCCAGACAGAACACCGTGACACCGTCAGCCCTTGATGCCATCGACTGCCTGCCATCCATGGACAAACTTGACGCCGAGCCAACCATCGACGAACTCAGCAAGGCCATCGAGAGCTTGGCCGCTGGCAAGGCACCCGGCAACGACGGCATACCCCCTGACCTGATCAAGCACTGCAAGACCGCCCTACTGCTGCCATTGCATGACGTCCTCTGCCAGTGTTGGAAGGAAGGTGCCGTACCAAAGGACATGAGGGACGCCAAGATCATCACCCTCTACAAAAACAAAGGGGAGAGAAGCAACTGCAACAACTACAGGGGCATCTCCCTCCTCAGCGTTGTTGGCAAAGTCTACGCACGAGTTGTTCTCGTTCGTCTACAGAAGCTTGCCGAACGTGTCTACCCCGAGTCTCAGTGTGGCTTCCGCGCTGAGCGATCGATGGTAGACATGATATTCTCCATCCGCCAACTCCAGGAGAAATGCAGAGAACAGAACATGCCCCTGTACGTCGCCTTCATCGACCTCACCAAAGCGTTTGATCTGGTCAGCAGAGAGGGCCTTTTTAAGATCCTGCCAAAGATAGGATGCCCACCAAAGTTGCAAAGCCTCATCGAATCGTTTCACACCAACATGCAGGGGATAGTGCAGCACGATGGCAACGTCTCAGAGCCATTCAACATACGCAATGGAGTGAAACAGGGCTGTGTACTTGCGCCAACCCTCTTTGGGATTTTCTTTGCTATGCTCCTGAGGCATGCCTTCAGCACAGCAACAGAGGGAATCTACCTGCACACAAGATCTGACGGCAGGCTTTTCAACCTCGCCCGCCTGAAAGCCAGAACCAAAGTACGCGAGGCTCTAATCAGAGACATGCTGTTCGCAGACGACGCTGCAGTCGCAACCCACACACAGCAGGAGCTTCAGACCCTGATGGACCGATTCTCCCAGGCATGCAAGGACTTCGGGCTTACCATCAGCCTGAAGAAGACTAACGTCTTGGCGCAAGGCACGGAAGCACCACCAACCATCACCATCAACGACTACGAGCTGGAGGTCGTGAATGAGTTCACGTACCTGGGGCCCACGATCAGTAACAACCTCTCCCTTGATAAAGAGATCAACAAGAGGATTGGAAAATCAGCCTTCACACTCGATCGCCTCACCACACGAGTGTGGGAGAATCCCAAACTCTCTGTCAAGACGAAGATGGCAGTGTACAACGCCTGCGTCATCAGCACACTGCTCTATGGGAGTGAGACGTGGACAACATACGCCCGGCAGGAAAAGAGACTGAACTCCTTCCACTTGCGCTGCATTCGCCACATCCTGGACATATCCTGGCAAGACAAAGTGCCCAACACAGAAGTTCTGTCCCGCGCCGGCCTTCCCTCCATGGTCACTCTACTCAGGCAGCGCAGGCTCCGCTGGCTAGGCCACGTTCACCATATGGAGGATGGCAAAATCCCCAAAGACGTCCTCTACGGAGAACTGGCAACTGGCAGGAGAGACGTTGGCCGCCCACAGCTGCGCTTTAGAGACGTCTGCAAGAGAGACATGAAGGCCCTGGAGATCAACACAGAGCACTGGGAGGACCTTGCAACGGACCGCTCCAAATGGAGAGGCACCCTGACCAGACAGCTCAAGGCGGGTGAAGAGAGACTGACTGCTGCAGCAGATGAAAAAAGGACCCACAGGAAGAACCGCCACAGACCCAGCAGCACGGAGACCACCCACAAGTGCGACCTGTGTGACAGGGACTGCCATTCGCGCATTGGCCTGTTCAGCCACAGGCGGTACTGTTCCAGCAGAGTAGACGTTTAGGATTCTCTTCCATGGTCATCATAGACCGACGGAGGCCGACGAAATGTGAGGGTGTCCTAATTTATTGCTCACCAAAAATTGTATGTTTTTAGAATTACATTTTTCAGAAAATTCTAAAAAGTCTTTTCTTCAGTTTTCATTGTTTAGTTATATTACTTGAATCTCCCAGTATTTGTGGTCTATATTAATCATATATCCCATAACCTACATATGTATAAGCATGTGAGAATGTTTGGTGATTACATATGTAAAGCGACTTCACACCTCAGAACAGGACAAAGAGGTCTTAACCGCCAGTGAAGATCAAAGAGCATCCGAGGCACTGCGGTGGAGACCGGATAGGTCGCCCTGACCCCCCAGGGCCAGGTGGAGGGGTACGGAGACAAAGGAGGGGATTAAGATAGTGAGGGATGTCAGCTTTTGATATGCATGTCTTTTGTTATGTGCGAGTATAAGTTGGTAGAGCCGAAGGTGTTCGCTCTCTTACTTCTTCTGCTGCTGCACCTAGATGAGACTTGTTGGAGAAGCTGATAATAAACTTTGGTTTGTGAATCACATCGCCTCGTTATTTCAAGCTCCTCTACACTGGTGACCCCGACGCGAGGATGGACCAGAGGCGTTCCCCCGCGATCGACTCATCTGTGGCGACCCAGGCAGACGCCGGCGCCCATGCAGACAGGGGAACAGATGAACGACGTTCCCCCACGGCAGAAGTGATAGAGAGGGCTCAACCGAGCACCAGTGCCGCGGAGAGAGCCGAAGCAAGGCACTCTCATCCTGCGGACACATCAGTGACGGTCCACACAAGCGCCGTCACCGTCAAGCTGCTGGACTTCTGGCAGGAAGACCACGCCTCGTGGTTTCAACAAGCTGAAGCCCAGTTTGCACTTGCGGGCATCACGGCTGACGATACAAAGTTCTATCACATCGTCGCCAAACTTGACGCCGCCACTTTGAGATGTGCGCGGAGCATAATCCAGCGGCCGCCGGCCCAGGACAAATATAAAGAACTGAAAGTGACCATCGTGGCAAATTACGTCCCCTCAGCCGAGGAGAGAGCCGAGAGGATCCTGGCGGTCTACGGCCACAGAGGATGCAGACCCAAGGCCCTCATGGAGGACTTGCTGCAACTTAAAGAAGAGGACAACGACAACTTCCTCTTCCAATTCATATTCCTCAGTACGCTGCCGCCACACGAGAGGGACGCTTGCCAACATGCGATGCAGCACCCAGCAAGACTTCCGCACGCTGGCTCACGAAGCTCAACGGCTCGTCAACGCCTGCAAGGAGCAGACACCCACAGCAGCATCCGCAGACCTCAACGCTGATGTCCGGAGCCACGAGGAGCCACAAACCACCGAGCAGAATCAGCCCGCGGTGACAGCGACACGGCCAAGACGTAACAGACGGAGCGACGTTTGTTATTACCACCACCGCTTCGCCGAGAAGGCTTACAAATGCTTTCCCCCCTGCAAATTCACGATTTCGGGAAAACGCCAAAGCCGAGAGCCGTTAACAGCGGCGGTTCTCGACGAAAAAAGCAAGCTTTTATATGTGACGGACGGACACACCGGCAAGCAGTTCCTTATCGACACGGGAGCTCAACTAAGTTTTGTCATGCCCTCCCAAGCAGACCGGGCCATGGGCCCCCGGGGCAATGGAGCGGTGGCAGCCAACGGCTCCATCATCGACACTTTTGGCGAAAAGAGCCTGCCCCTCTGCATCCACGGCCGCAACTACAGATGGACATTTGTTGTAGCGGCGGTGAGTTTTAACTTGTTGGGCGCAGATTTTTTGTGTGCACATGGGTTATTAGTTGATCTAGCGAACAGACGCTTGGTTAATGCACTGTCCTTTGCTTCTATTCCCTGCTCAGCTCGAATTTCTCCACCACCCGTGCAGGCCAGCGTCACCACAGCAGGAGGTAAGTTTGATCAACTCCTCACCCAATTTCCAGCACTCACAATTCCCAAATTCTCAGCCACAGTGGCTAAACACGGGGTCGAACACTTTATTCCCACAACGGGCCCACCTGTATTCGCCAAAGCTCGGCGCTTAGACGCGACCAAGCTCGCCATAGCTCGGGACGAGTTTACCACCCTTGAAAAATTAGGCATTATCAGGCGCTCAAAAAGCCCCTGGGCGTCACCACTTCACATGGTCCCGAAATCCGACGGTTCTTGGAGACCGTGCGGCAATTACCGCAGATTAAACAATGCGACAGCGCATGACCGCTACCCAATTCCTCACATTCAAGATTTTTCACTACATCTGGCGGGTGCACGCATTTTTTCAAAAATAGACCTGGTCCGCGGCTATCATCAAGTCCCAGTTCGAGCAGAGGACATTCCTAAAACAGCTGTAATAACCCCCTTCGGTCTTTTTGAATTTTTGCGGATGCCTTTCGGCCTCAAAAGCGCCACTCAAGCCTTTCAGCGGATGATGGACGCGGTATTACGCGATCTCCCCTTCGTGTTCGTCTACCTCGACGATAGGCTGGTAGCCAGCTTGTCTGAGGAAGAACACAAGCAGCATCTCACTATGGTTTTTCAGAGACTAGAAGAGCACGGGTTAATAATCAATCCAGCCAAATGCAAATTCAGCGTGTCTCAAATTGATTTTTTAGGACACAGAGTTTCACCAAAGGGGGCAGTCCCACTGCCAGACAAAGTTCACGCAGTAAAAAGTTTCCCACGGCCACAAACGGTCAAATCGCTGCAAGAATTTTTGGGAATGGTTAATTTTTACAACCGTTTCCTCCCCCACGCAGCTCAGCTCATGCAACCCCTATATGACGCACTCAGAAAACAAAAACCTTCCAACGCAGTCGAATGGACCCCGGAGCGCGAACGCGCCTTCGCGGAAGTAAAAAGTGCCCTAGCTAATGCCACATTGTTGGTTCACCGCGATCCCTCGGCCCGCATTGCGCTAACCACAGACGCTTCAGACCTGGCCATAGGGGCAGTTGTAGAACAACACGTCAGCGGAATCTGGCAACCTTTGGCATTCTTCAGCAAATCGCTAAACCAAACTGAGCGTAAATACAGCACTTTTGACAGGGAGCTGCTAGCGCTTCATTTATCCATCCGCCACTTCCAGTTCTGGTTGGAAGGGCAGCGTTTCACAGCTTTTGTAGACCACAAACCGCTCACCTTTGCGATGGCTAAAATTTCCGAACCGTGGTCAGGCAGGCAACAGAGACAGCTAGCTGCGATTTCAGAGTTCACCACAGACATTCGACATGTGGCAGGCAAACTTAACGTGGTAGCAGACTGTCTTTCTCGCGCTGTGACATCGCCAGAGCACGAGGACACAGATTATACTACCTCAGCCGCAGAACTCTTCGCCAACGCGGACACATACGCGGCCCCAATCCATGCAGGGATAGATTATGCAGCCATGGCGGAGGAGCAAAGTAATGACGCGGACGTGCACGCACTCCTGTCTGGACCAACAGGGTTAAGGCTGGAGGAAAGGGGTTTACGCGACGGTGTGCCCCCCCCTAATATGCGACATCTCAACCGGCCGACCTCGCCCGTTAGTCCCAGCTGCATGGCGCCGCCGTATTTGTGACTCGATTCACTCCCTCGCGCACCCAGGTGTGCGCGCTTCGGTTAAAATGGTCGCCGAAAAGTTTGTGTGGCCTGGCCTGCGCAAAAACGTAAAAGAATGGGCAAAGACTTGCATTTCTTGTCAGCGCGCCAAAGTACACAAACACACAAAAGCCCCTCTAGAGCCTTTTCGAATCCCTGCTAGAAGGTTCGACCACGTTCATGTCGACCTCGTGGGGCCACTACCTTCCTCCCAAGGTTTCACACATCTGTTAACAATAATAGACCGCACCACGCGCTGGCCGGAGGCAATCCCTCTGGCGTCAACCACAGCGGAGGAAGTCGCTCGCGTTTTTTTGACAAACTGGGTGGCACGTTTCGGCGTCCCATCGGACATCACATCCGATAGGGGGCCTCAATTTGTCTCAGAGCTTTGGTCAGCCATGGCCAGCAGCTTAGGGGCGACAATTCACCGCACCACCGCTTATCACCCTCAGGCTAATGGGTTATGCGAGCGTTTTCACAGATCTTTAAAGGCCGCCCTCAGAGCCTCACTAACGGATACAAATTGGGTAAATAAACTTCCCTGGGTTTTATTGGGGTTGCGTGCTGCGCCTAAAGAGGATCTAGACGCCTCCCCAGCAGAATTAGTTTTAGCACAACCTCTCAGGCTCCCAGGTGAATTTTTACCAGAGAACCCAGAGCCAGGGCATCTTCCTGCCCCGAGGTTTTTAGGCAGCAACGGACCGGACTCTCTCCCCGGACCGGCACATCACTCTTTTCCACGGGTTTTTGTCCCCCAAGCCTTAAAAAACGCTGAATTCGTTTTTGTTAGGCATGAAGCTTTAAAACCAACTTTCCGCCCACCATACGATGGACCATTCAGAGTGCTGGAACCTGGTGATAAGCATTTTGTGCTTGATTTTGGGGATAGAAAAGAAACAGTCAGCATTGACAGACTTAAACCTGCCTTCTTGTTGAGAGACGAGCCTGCACGGTTGGCGAGAGCACCTCGGTGGGGTAGACCCCCCAAGAGAAAAGACTCAGCCCCCCTGCAGGGAACAAATAATCACTCTCCTCCCCAAGCTGCAGATTCCTTACAGGAAGGTCCCACCAGGACGCCCAAGCGGACCCACAGCAGATTCGGGAGAAGATTAAAACCCAGACGGCACAGGGACTGATGCAAACTACTCAACAGTTGTTCACTAATTGTGCTGTAACAGTTTAGGACTGACTTGTGATATTACTATGCTGTTATGATTACCACTGAACTCTCTTAGGAGCATGGCTGCTGGAAAGTTTCTTCTGTGTCAAGAGGTGTAGCAGTTAGTATGTCATAATAATTATCTTAAACTGTGAATTTTTCTATTGTCCTTTTCTTAGTCGTTTGGGGGGGGGGGCTGTGGTCTATATTAATCATATATCCCATAACCTACATATGTATAAGCATGTGAGAATGTTTGGTGATTACATATGTAAAGCGACTTCACACCTCAGAACAGGACAAAGAGGTCTCAACCGCCAGTGAAGATCAAAGAGCATCCGAGGCACTGTGGTGGAGACCGGATAGGTCGCCCTGACCCCCCAGGGCCAGGTGGAGGGGTACGGAGACAAAAGAGGGGATTAAGATAGTGAGGGATGTCAGCTTTTGATATGCATGTCTTTTGTTATGTGCGAGTATAAGTTGGTAGAGCCGAAGGTGTTCGCTCTCTTACTTCTTCTGCTGCTGCACCTAGATGAGACTTGTTGGAGGAGCTGATAATAAACTTTGGTTTATGAATCACATCGCCTCGTTATTTCAAGCTCCTCTACAGTATTGTTAAAATTGATATTAAAAATCCATATGTCCAAATATGTTAAAAAAAAACACACACAGGCTTTCATAGGGTGTCCTAATTTTTTCACAACTGTATATCCATGTCTGCTAAAAAGGAAGGCAATCCCTGAAATTTAAAATTTACCATATAAACCCCATAAAAACTAACATTTATGACAGAGAAGAAAAATTTGAAATGTAATGAGGGAGAGATATTAAAGAAAAAAAATACCTCCCCTCTAAATAAAAACATAAAAGAAACTGAACTTGAGTCACTGGCTAGATGATTAGAAAAAGAATTAAACCATTACATAGAATAAAAATTTTAACCAGCATCCATAGGAACACTGCAAACTTACAAGTAAAAAGTCACAAATTTGTGAGAAAAAAATGATCATTTGTAATAAATGGTTCCAAGCTTAAGATGTAGCAATGGATTTATTGGAAAAAGGTTTCAAATTTACAAGAAAAGTCACAAGTTTCTGAGAAAAATAGTGACAAATTTACAAGAGAAAAAGTCACAAAGTTCAGAGAAAAAAGTTGCACATTTTCAGGAAAAAAGTAACAAACTTAAGAGAAAAAAAACGTGCAAGTTTATGAAAAAAGTTGCAAATTTACAAGACAAAAGTTGCTACCAAAAAATTTACCAAAAAACTCTCAAATTCATGAGAAAAATGAAAGCACCAAGGTGCTGTGCCTCAGTGCCTATGGCATGGTAGCATGGGCGGCTGTAAAATAGTGGCACTCCGACCTCTAGTGGCCTGGGATAGTTATTACAATACCTTTTTTTTCCACCGCGGCATTGACAGAAATGGTGAGTTAAATTTGTGTTCATTTCAAAAACAAAATGATATTTCAAAATTCTGGCAAATTAAGTCGAGAAAATATGGTGATACAATGATACAAGCCTTTAGTTCCACTTAATTTTGACCAGGCAAGCTGAAACAGAGACAGACAGACAGACAGACAGACAGATACACACAGCCACAAACAGACGCACTAACCAATTACTGTACGTATGCTTCTGTTTCACCGAGGCACAAAAATCGCAAAGTTCAGAGAAAAAAGTTGCACATTTGCAGGAAAAAAGTTGCAAACTCAAGAGAAAACTAGAGGACACTCAGAGAGCGCATACCTCCACAAAGGCTCCATCCCTCCCTCCCTTTGTCCTCCCCTCCGTCCCTTTGTTTGTCCATGTTGCCATCCATCTGTACACTACGAGATCGGGCCCTAGTGGAGGTATGCACTCACAGATCACCTCCAACATCTAATGAGTTCATCTTTGGGCCAAGAGCCCCCTCTGGTGAAAATGTCATCCAAATCCAACTACAGTCGGAGTTTTTGCGTGGTCCTGCTAACAAACAGAGAAACGGCAGCAAAAACAATAAGACTACACACGTGGACAAAATATGTTGGTACCCCTCTGTTAATGAAAGAAAAACCCACAATGGTCACAGAAATAACTTGAATCTGACAAAAGTGGTAATAAATAAAAATTCTATGAAAATTAACCAATGAAAATCAGACAATGCTTTTGAATTGTGGTTCAACAGAATTATTTTAAAAAACAAACTCATGAAACAGGCCTGGACAAAAATGATGGTACCCTTAACTTAATATTTTGTTGCACAACCTTTTGAGGCAATCACTGCAATCAAACCATTTCTGTAACTGTCAATGAGACTTCTGCACCTCTCAGCAGGTATTTTGGCCCACTCCTCATGAGCAAACTGCTCCAGTTATCTCAGGTTTGAAGGGTGCCTTCTCCAGACGGCATGTTTCAGCTCCTTCCACAGATGTTCAATAGGATTTAGATCAGGGCTTATAGAAGGCCACTTTACAATAGTCCAATGTTTCGCTCTTAGCCATTCTTGGGTGTTTTTAGCTGTGTGTTTTGGGTCATTATCCTGTTGCAAGACCCAGGACCTGCGACTGAGACCAAGCTGTCTGACACTGGGCAGCACATTTCTCTCTAGAATACCTTGATAGTCTTGAGATTTCATTGTACCCTGCACAGATTCAAGACACCCTGTGTCAGATGCAGCAAAGCAGCCCCACAACATAACACAACCTCCTCCATGTTTCACAGTAGGGACAGTGTTCTTTTCTTGGTATGCTTCATTTTTGTGTCTGTGAACATAGAGCTGATGTGCCTTGCCAAAAAGTTGCAGTTTTGTCTTATCTGTCCATAGGACATTCTCCCAGAAGCTTTGTGGCTTGTCAATATGCAGTTTGGCAAATTCCAGTCTGGCTTTTTTATGATTTGTTTTCAACAGTGGTGTCCGCCTTGGTCGTCTCCCATGAAGTCGACTTTGGCTCAAACAACGACAGATGGTGCGATCTGACTCTGATGTACCTTGACCTTGGAGTTCACCATGAATGTGTTTAGAGGTTGTTCTGGGCTCTTTTGTTACCATTCATATTATCCGTCTCCTCCTGCGGCCACGTCCAGGGAGGTTGGCTAAGGTCCCATAGATCTTACATTTCTGAATAATATGTGCAACTGTAGTCACAGGAACATCAAGCTGCTTGGAGATGGTCTTATAGCCTTTACTTTTAACATCCATCCATCCATCCATCCATCTTCTACCGCTTTTCCAGAGGCCCGGGTCGCGGAGGCAGCAGTTCAAACAGAGAAGCCCAGACTTCCCTCTCCCCAGCCACCTGCTCCAGCTCTTCAGAGAGGATACCAAGGCGTTCCCAGACCAGCTGGGAGACATAGTCTCTCCACTGAGTCCTGGGTCTGCCCCGGGGTCTCCTCTCAGTGGGACGTGCCTGAAACACCTCAAGTGAGAGGCATCCAGGTGGCATCCTAATCAGATGCCCATACCACCTCAACTGACTCCTTTCAATGTGGAGGAGCAGCGGTTCTACTCTGAGCCTCTCCCGGATGACTGAGCTCCTCACCCTATCTCTGAGGGTGAGTCCAGCAATCCTATGGAGAAAGCTCATTTCAGCCGCTTGTATCCGAGATCTTGTTCTTTCGGTCATTACCCAAAGCTCATGACCATAGGTGAGAGTAGGAACATAGATTGACTGGTAAATCGACAGCTTTGCCTTAGAACTAAGCTCCCTCTTCACCACAACAGACCGGTACAACGTCCGCATCACTGCAGATGCTGCTCCAATCCGTCTGTCAATCTCTCGCTCCATTTCCCCTCACTCGTGAACAAGACCCCAAGATACTTAAACTACTCCACTTGGGGCAGGAGCCTGTCCCCAACCCTGAGAGGACAATCCACCTTTTTCCGGCTGAGGACCATGGACTCGGACTTGGAGGTGCTGATTCTCATCCCAGCCGCTTCACACTCAGCGGCAAACCATCCCAGCAAGAGCTGTAGGTCATTGCTGGATGAAGCCAACAGGACAACATCATCCGCAAACAACAGAGATGAGATCCTGTGGTCACCAAACATGACACCCTCCATTCCCTGGCTGCGCCTAGAAATCCTGTCCATAAAAATTATGAACAGGATCGGTGACTCGTCTATAATTTTCTTTCTAACCTCCTGAGACAACTCTCTCCTTTGCTTCCTCTGGTCCATGTTTAGTGTGGTACACACCATGTCAACAAACAGCACAGTGACTACTTGTCACCCTTTAAATAGGCTGACTGACTGATTACAAGTTTGTAGACACCTGTGATGTTAATTAGAGGACACATCTTGGTTGAACATGTCCCTATGGTCACATTATTTTCAATCTTTTCTAGGGGTACCATCATTTTTGTCCAGGCCTATTTCATGAGCTGGTTCCAAGGTTGTCATAGCCAGGAGAGGCACTGGGGTTAAGCTCCCAGTGCTCATAAAATGCTCCTTATGGCGTGCGTCTCGAAAAGCCTCTGACAACTAAGTCCAACTCCTAGCCTGCCCGTGTGGTTAGTCTCTAAGCCCGGCGGAACTGCTTTTACTAATAGGAGAAGGGGCGAGGGTGGATCTCTGGCGCCTTAAAACCAGATGCTTCGGGTAGATGGTGGCTCGTCAACCTGGGAAGGTAGCCCATCTAGGGGAAGGTAAACCCTGATTTCAAACCTCCGCTGCCTTGTGGCACACCCGGTCAAGGGAAAGGCTTCAGGAGTCAACCCTGAGGAAAAATCCGGAGTCGGAGCCCCTAAGGCAGTTCTCTGTTGTGCTCAACATCGTTCTGGCAGCTCCTGCGACGGCGCTGGTGCCAAACTATAGCAGCCCTGCTGTTCCTTTGGATTCATCAGTGACGTGGAGAGGGGGGACATGCTGCATGGGTAACATCTTGTCCTCCATATCTTCCTGCCCAGGCTTGAATCCTACCAACGCCCAACGCTGGAAGGTAGAACACCGGTGCACATCGGCCTGTTCAGCCACAGGCGGTGCTGTTCCAGCAGAGTAGACGTTTAGGATTCTCTTCCATGGTCATCATAGACCGACGGAGGCCGACGACGATTTCATGAGCTTGTTTTTTAAAGTAATTCTGTTGAACCACAATTCAAAAGCATTGTCTGATTTCCGCTGTTTAATTTTCATAGAATTTTTATTTATTACCACTTTTGTCAGATTCAAGTTATTTCTGTGACCATTGTGGGTTTTTCTTTCATTAACAGAGGGGTACCAACAATTTTGTCCACGGCTGTACATTATATGACTAATAATAATAATAAAAATGCATCAGATTTAAATAGCGCTTTTCATAGACACTCAAAGACGCTTTTACAATGGATACATTATTCATTCACTCCATAGACATTGGTAGTGGGAAGCTACTACTGTAGCCACAACTACCCTGGGGCAGACTGATGGAAATATGGCTGCCAATCTGCGCCAACGCCCTCTCTGACCATTTCCGAACATCTATACACATTCATACCCAGTGTTATGGACACTGGAGGCAAGGTGGGTAAAGTGTCTTGCCTAGGGACACGGAGGCAGGATGTCTGGGGAGAGTGGGATTCAAACCGCCAACCCTCCGGTTATTAGACGACCCACTCTATCTCCTGAGCCACTGCCGCCCACAATTCCCTCCTCCATTCCACTTTTGCTGAGCACCAAGCTGGACGGCAGAAGTTCCATTTTTACATGGTCTTTGGCATGACCCGGCCGGGACTTGAACCACGACCTCCCGGTTGTGGGGCTACATTGCTATGTTGCTGCATTATAATAACAAGACTGTCATAATTGCATTGAACATACATTGGGGCTGGGCAATTCCAGCATCATGGTATATTGAATCTTTCAGTTCGGTTTTCATTTTTTTCTCCTCTCTTCTCCCTTACAGTTTACTGACAAAGTTCATAATTATTAAGCAATATTACACAACAGTGTGGTATCATATCACTGCGGTGCGTAGTAGACAAGCATAATAGAACAGGCCTATTGCGATTTCACAAACAAAAAAATTAAACATTGTCCAGTGCTGAAGTTCACTGTGTTTACATACCGTGTGGGTCATGTGGCTCGCAACGACATCCTTACCTGCCGGCTGGAGTTACATCTGAATGTCCAAACCCAATCTTAGACCGCACACTTTGCTTGCTTTTTCTTGGCATCTTCAGATGAAATAATGTCAATCATCACATACTATGTGGATGGAGACCACATTCCTTTGTGTTCCAAGCCGTTCTACTTTTTCTGCAGTGTTTGGTGATAAGATTGCACTGCTTCCAGGTTGCGGAGGTGCGTAGTCATGCACATAGCTCAGCAGACACGTCTTAAAGAGGAAGTGCACGAAAAGTGCAATATTAATATATAAAATAATTTTCAAAAAATTTCTGGATCCAGATTCTGACCCGGATCACCACCAAAATCTAGTCATCTGTTCCGGGTGCCATAACACACCTTTCCTGAAAATTTAATCAAAATCCATTTATAACTTTTGGAGTAATGTTGCTAACAGTCAGACAGACAAATCAACCAACAAACAAACCAAGCAATGCCGGCAAAAACATTACCTCCTCCCTTGGTAGAGGTAAAAAACTTTAAACTTGAAAGTTTATGAATAAACAGCTGCAAATTTAGAAGAAAAAAGTTGCAATTTACAAAGTCACAAATTTATGAGAAAAAAGTCAAATCTATAAGAAAAAAAGTTGCAAATTTGCAAGGAATAAGTAGCTCATTTATGAGAAAAATTTTGTAAATTTACAAGAAAATGGTCTCCAATTTATGAGGAAAAAGTTGCTGCTTTAGTAGTCTAAAGTAGTCTGCTTTATAGCAAGAAACGGCTCTGGTCCAATGTACTCTAACACTACACATATGAAATTTGCATACCAAGCTTGTTTGTAGGGGTGGGGTAAAAAAAATACTGACACATCCATGTATCGCGATACCTTGCGAGGGTGATACTGCATCGATTCAGAGACACAGTATCGCGATACTATATTAAAATGTTACAAATACAAGTTTACCAATTAAGGTGCCAGAGTAATAAAAAAACAGTTGACCTTTCAGACCATTAGATGGTGCTAGGGATGGGGCAAAAGACTGATTCAGTGTAGTATTGCCATACTTGACCCTCGTGATGATGCACTGATCCCTAAACGCACATACAGATCTTTTATTAACTGCACATATAACATATGGTATCACAATACGTAAGGAATCATAGTCTCATGATAGTATTGCATTGTGACCCGGGTATCGCAATACATGTCGTACCGTGAGGTCCCTCATGATTCCCACCCCTACTTGTTTGTCACACCTAATAATTATAGTGTGTTCCAGGAGTTCTCTTAAGTGTCATTTTCCTGGTTAGGTGCCAAAAGTTATTAAACAGCCTGGCCCTGAAGTGGGATATGTGAAGATAAATGTGTTCCAACGCAACATTTTAAAAAAGTCAAAAAAAAACAAAACAACATAAGAGATGCCTCCATGAAAACCCCTATTTGTGTTCAATCTGTCAAAAGTGCTAAAAATAGAACATCTAACATGAGCTTCCACTTCCTGATAATGCTAGGCCAAGTCATTTTGAATCCTTAACTCCTTCTTAACTAGGGGGTGTGGCATTCTACAACTTCCCGTGCCTAACTGAAAATACACCCTAGCTTAACTCCTAGAATGCACCAATGGACCTCCATCCTTTTCTCGAAAGCTGATTACTTTAGATTCCCTTAAACAAGATTCCCTTAAACAAGATTGCAAAGATCATAAAAAGAAAAACTAATATGTCAGTTGTTATAATGTGAATGACATCCATTTTTAGATTATTTTTACAAGTTATACAAATGGTAACAGAAATATAATTTGTTTCAATAAAAATCTGAGGCACTTTCTTCAAACAAAGTGGATATGCCCTGGAAGAGGGCTCAGTTGCCCCCAAAGGACTCACAGAATTAAACAGTATTCCATCAGAGTGAAGGCAAAGGAAAAAATAGTGACTCTATTACTTTTACAGTCTACGAATCTGTCTTTTCTTTTCTTACCTCAGTGCATTTCCTGTCGTGTCTGACTTACTGGGTCTATAATCGGGTGCAGTCTATCTCATCTAATGATTGGATCGTCAATCACAACGAAGACTTGCATTTCATGAATATTTGATGCGAGGCGAGTGCATTAAACATAGTTCTTTTGCACTGCTTTGGTTATAGCGGTTACCGGCCTGCAGCCAAACTGAACCGAGGGCCCTTGGAGGACGGCATGCGAGACGGTAGCTTTTTCAGAAATGTTCCAGCTACTTTGTCTTTTTTTTTTTTTTTTTAACAGTACTATGTCCACAGGGGCAGTCCTACTTTGAGTGAGTTTTCTTATTTTGGGACAAGTGGAAACTTTCCCGGAGCTTTGTTGCCAATAGTCTTTTCTCCATTCATTAAATCAGCCCAAGGCATTTTGTTCTGCCTGTGGCGTGGGGTTGGTCCTCGCTCGCTCCTCTCCTTCACCTCCTCTTCATCATCTTCCACTCTCCCTGCTCTTTTGATCATGAGTTAAGGTGCTACATGTACTCTGACAAGATCTTGTGCCCTTTCATCCTGCGTAATAGATTTTATTGAAGATGTAGGTGAACGGGCGGTGCAGGTCGTTTGAGGTTCTGGCCTCTGGCTCCTCTTGAACTTAGGGATATGGCCACATTCACACAACCCCCAAAGATGAATAGGGTTGAAGCTCTTTCAAACTGAAGGTCAGAGTGGGTTTGAAGAGGGTCAAGAGCTGGAGTTAAAATGAGTCTCGTGCTCATTAAAGTGTGGTGCAAAATTAGCTCGGGGGAGCACATCAACTAGGGCACCAGCGGTATAATATATGGAAGAGTGACCTGTGAGAAGAAGTCACACTGGGATAGTTTGTGGAGCTAAAAACAGCAATACTTATGGGGAGATTATGTGAAGACGGTATATCATACTAGCAGCCAGCATAAAGGATTGGTCTCCGCTGTACTGTACATTCATCAGCCTTCCCATTCCTCTTCATTTTCGCTGCTCCATTCATGCCCTAATACCAATTTAAGCATGGTGCTGTGGAATCGCACACACACACTCACAAACACGGAGGTAAAAGCAAGGTGGAAGATGAGGTGTCGGCATCACCTCAGAGATGGGTTGATGACAATCCAGCTGAAGTCACACTTTTAAAGGTCATACACAGATCACAAGTGCACACTTTTCTCTCCATTTCTCTCTCTCTCTCTCTCCCTCACACAAACACGTTTTAATTAAAATCTGCAATCAAGCCAACTCCTGCATGTATTAGCACCTCTCTCAGACGTGAGAATGTTGTCATATCACCAGAGTTATAAAAGTCTGGGACATTTAACTAATCTACACAACTCAGGCTGATGTGAAGCTTCAAAGAACATCTCACTAATGAGGAAAAAAACTGTGAAAATGCCAAAATGAGAAAATTCTTCACACTAACATGTCACTTACCTCATGGATGAAAATGAAGTTGTAGTCAACTTTCAAGTTTGTTTTGGGTTTTTTTTTTGTTTTTTTGTTTTTTTAAATTAGAGGAGGACGTGTGACATATGTCAGAACAGTATATCATAAACCTATCAAAGGAAGATTTGAAAGCAGCAAACATCTGGCTCGTTAGTTCCTTAGAAACAAGAAGGGGAATTAATTGGACTGCTGATAAGACAGCACCTTCTAATATGTGTTTCCCGATAAAACTAAATAATACTAACAGGAAAAGTGTAAATTCTCTAATTTCTCTGTACTCAAAGAATCCAACCACTCATTTACTATTGTTTTTATGGGGTTCTGCGAAAACACACAGGTGTTTTCAAACCAGGTGGCAGGTATAATGTATACAATTTACATAAAGTCCCCAGAGTCTCCTCGCACAGTGACATGACCAAAGCAGGTACTCAGAAGCCAAAAGCTACAGTGACCCAGAGAGCTCACCAAAATATAAAATCCCTAACACAATTACAAAAGTCACAACACAAATACTGGCCATTTTTGGGGGGAGGGGGAGGGTTGTTGGCTTCCCTTGTGGTTCCCGGAGTTGCGCCGGGGAAGCAGTGGCCTTCCGGCACCCAGGGTCGGTGTGTGGCCTCACTGGGGGGGATGGGGGGGTGGGGAGGGGGCCAGCCGGCCCAGGGCTGGTGTGCACCACCACGCCAGCCCCTCCTGGGGTGGGTGCCTGGCTGTTCTGGGGCTTGGTGGCTTTGGGGCATTCGTGCTCTGTGGGGGCTGTGGGTTGCCCAGGGGTTTGGGGCACTCTCTTTCTTGCTCATGGTTTTGGGAAGTAGGAGGAGGGGGTTGCTGCAGCCTGCTACCTTTTTTTTCCCTGTTTCCTAGCAAACCACACACATGCACGCACTCTCTCTTGCACGTGCTTGCACACACACACACACACACACACATCTCTCTCTCTTCTCTTATGGGTGCAAATATCAGGCTTGTGATGAGATCTCATCAGAAGCAGAAATTATTTCTTGTGTTTTTGCTGTTAGTTCTTCTTTCTTTCTCTCCCTCTCACTCCCCCATTTTCCCCTGTCAGGTCCATCATAAGTAAAACAATTTAAATAAAATATTAAAATGAATTATCTTACACACTTTTAAGATGACTAAAAATTCTAATTTACAACTCATACAGTACAAAGTTCTGTATGAGCACCATCTTGCTATGACGACAGCGAGACGGTGGTGCGGTGCGCTGTAGGAGTGACGGATGGATTCAGGGTGGGGGTGGGATTACATCAGGGATCGGCTCTGAGCCCCTTCTTGTTTGTTATGGTGATGGACAAGCTGACAGACGAGGTCAGGCAGGAGTCTCCGTGGACCATGATGTTTGCAGACATTGTCATCTGTAGTGAGAATAGGGAGCAGGTGGAAGAGAATCTGGAGATGTGGAGGTATGCACTCTGGATAGAAGAGGAATGAAAGTCAGTAGAAGCAAGACGGAATACATAAGTGTGAATGAGAGGGAGGCAAGTGTAACGGTGAAGATGGAAGGAGTAGCGGTAGTGAAAGTAGATGAGTTTAAATACCTGTGATCAACCATCCAAAGCGATGGAAAATGCACAAGAGAGGTGAAGAAGAGAGTGCAGGCAGGGTGGAGTGGGTGGACACCACTGTCAGGGGTGATTTGTGACAGAAGCGTAGCAGCAAGAGTGAAAGGGAAGATTCACAAGATGGTAGTGAGACCTGCTATGATGTATGGTTTGGAGACGGCAGACAAAAAGACAGGAGAAGGAGCTGGAAGTAGTGGAGTTGAAGATGCTAAGATTTTCATTAGGAGTGACTAGGAGGGACAAGATTAGAAATGAGTATATCAGAGGGACAGCTCAGGTTGAGTGGTTTAGAGACAAAGATAAGAGAGGTAAGGCTGAGATGGTTTGGACATGTGCAGGGGAGGGATAGTGGATACATTGGACAAAGGATGTTGAAGATGGAGCTGCCAGGCAGGAGAAAAAGAGGAAGACCAAAGAGAAGATTCATGGATGTAGTGAAGGAGGACTTGGAGAGGGTTGGTGTTACAGAGGAAGATGCAAGGGATAGGGTGAGATAGAGAAAGATGGTCAGCTGTGGCGACCCCTAAAGGGAGCAGCTGAAAGAAGAAATAGAAGACTATACAAAGTTCTACATAGAACTCATTACACAGGACAACGGATGTTCAAAATGGGCCTGAGTCAAACAAATATCTGTTCCCATTGCATCAGCAACGTCCCAGATAGTTATATGCATTGTATGTGGTCCTGTGCACCGGTCCAAAAGTTCTGGCAGAAGATATGTGGAGACTTATCGGCATGGCCTGGGTATCATATCTCAACCTCTCCCAGACTTTACATATTGGGTGATTTAAGTGAAATAAATATAGAGGTAAAGTTGTCACACATGGTTCTCACTGCTTTATGCATCGCCAAGAAAACTATCCTCATGAACTGGAAATCAAGAAATAATTTACAGTATGTACAACCCATTATAAGAACCTCCTATTAGATGATATTAGTCTGGAGAGAATGTCTGCCTCCTCTAAAAACCAACTGGCTGAATTCAATTCTCTCTGGTCCCAGCTTATTGATTCTATAACTTGAAGTGTGGTGGGCAGTGGCTCGCCACCACTGCCCTGACTGTGTTTTTTTATTTATTTTTTTTTTTTTGGTGACCCACTGGAGCTGGTGTCTTGGGCACCTGTCCTGGGGTGGTTGTGTGCCTGTCCTGGGGAGGCTGGGGGGAAGGCATGAGACAATAAGACATCTAAGCCCTGCAGTAACGGATGGGCCAGCGACAGGGGCATGTTCTGGATGAGACTGGAGGCCTGTAGTTCACCCCCCGATCATCAGGCGGTACAGGTGTGATGGTCATCTGGGGCCAGGGTGGAGTGGCGTCCCCATTCAGCAGCTACCCGTGCAACCAAGCAGCACTCTTCAGGGACTGCACTGCTCGCCTCCTGGCCTGGAAAAGATGACCCAAAAACTGCTCACTCCATTTCCTCCTGGACGGGAAGCCACACCCATCAGGGCATCCCCTCTAAGCGGCCAAAGATCAAGAACCAAGCTGGCTCATCTCTACAGACTAGCAACATGGAACGTATGCACATTGCAAGACTCCAAAGCCCAGTCTTCATCGATGTCGCCTGACATGTGGTGAGCCATATGGATCTGACATATTATTCATTATTATTATTATTGTTATTATGTATGTTTGTGTATGTGCATACAGGGTGTGTTCAAGACACGTGAGAATTAGTGTGAGAGTGGCTGCCCCATCGTGCCTGTGGTGCTGGTGAGCGCTGGGGTATGACATTGCTGGGTCCTAGGTTGCACTGCCTGGTGCCCGTTGCCCTGGGATGGGATCTGGGGGCAGTGGGTGGCTTCCAGAGCCAGTTTGGGAGCTGGCTTCTGGGACCGCCTCCCACCCAGTCGTACCTCCCCCCATCCCCAAATTCTGAGTGGATCATACATCTTATTGGATATACTAAGGGTTTTGGGGTGGGGGTTGTTTAAGAGGATCCCTCTGTTTACAGCGCCGTGGGGCCACCCTCACCTCAATTTTAATTGCATTGTAGACACTGAGGGCTTGGAGGGATGGAAGCTCTGCTGCCCATAGCAGTGGGTAGCAATGCCCTATCACACTATCCCCCCAATTGTAACTGCATTTTGGTAGTTCACACATCTGCACCCAATCACACCACACAACTAACACTCACCTATCACAATTCATGCATGGGTGGGGGGTCTTCCACCACCCCTGCTGCCCTCCTTCTGTTGGGGGCCTGGGGCCTGGCTTGTGACCTGGAACCCGTCATGCTGTCATCATCCCAGGGTGCTACCGCGAGTGAATAGGTGCAAGTGAGTGAGAAAGTGAGTGAGCAAGTGAGTAAGTGAAAGTGAGGGAGTGATAAGTAGTGATGATGATGGTGGTGGGTCGGATTTGTGTGGTGTTTTGCATGTCGGGTGGCATCTCGGAGCGCTTGCAGTGGGTCCATTGATCATTCGCTCTGGGTGGGCGTTGGTGGTGGTGGGCTGCTTCTGTGGAGGATTGGCGGGAGTGCGGCTGCTGGTCCGCGCTGGCAGCCTCTCCGGCCGCTGCTGGGCATTGCTCCATGTTCATGCCCATTGCATCTGCGCCACGGCCGCCCCAAGTGTTAAGGGTGAATGAATGTAAGTGAGTGTGTAAGAGAGCACAAGTAAATGTGAGTGAGTCAGAGCGCAAATCAAAGTGTATATATGAGTGAGCGTGAGTGGAAGGAAGCCTGTGTGAGTGCAAGCAACTGTGAGGACACGTGGGAATGGGAGCGAGACTGAACAAGTACGGGAGTGGGTGAGAGTGAATGAGTTCGAGTGTGGGAGTGCGAGTGTAAGATTGTGTGAGTGAGTGAGTGAGTGAGTGAGTGAGTGAGTGAGTGAGTGAGTGAGTGAGTGAGTGAGTGCATATGAGAGCACGAGGGCATGAGTTTGTATATGTGCTGGTCGGGGGCTGCTGGACTGAGGGGGTGGCACCTTCTGGCCGCATGGGCTCCCTTGGACTGGGGGGGGTGGCCCCCTGTGGGGATCCCCACACCTTGCTGCTGCCTTCCTTGGGTGTGGGGGCCTGGAAGCTCCTGGTGTGTGTCGGGGGCACTGGGGTGGGTGCGGAACAGTCTCCAGTCCAGCGGAGTGGGGCTTCTGATGCTGAGGGCCTGGGGGCTGGCGTTGGCCCTGCTGGGGTGGGGGGGGGGGGGGCTGGTCCAGGGGTGGTGGTGCACCATGGCGGCCCAGTCTCCCTCGGCCATCTCTCCTGGGGCGGATGCCTGGCTGTCCTGCGGCTTGCTGGCTTTGGGACATTTGTGCTTTGTGGGGGTTGGTGGCGCTGTCTTGCTTGCTAGGGGTTTCTGGGGGGGGAATGGGGGGTGTTGCTGTAACCTGCCACCCTCTTTGTATGTTTCCTGGCAAACCACTCACATGCACACACTCACTTTGCGCACGCTCTCATACACACGCATATACACACATGCACACACACGTCTCTCTGTTCTTTGACAGGTGCACATACCAAACTCATGATGAGACCTTTTCAGAAGAAGAAACAGTTTGTCTTCTGTTTGTTTCAGTTATGTCAGTCTGTTTGTTTTTTCTGTTCCTCGCTCTTTTCCCCCCTCCCCACCTCTCCCTTCCCCATTCCCCCCCTGTCGGGTCCATCATGGGTAAAACAATTTAAATAAAGTATTAAAAGTTAATACAAGAGAAGTCTATAAATAATATATCATACATACCGCACATCTGTCCTGTATAAAGCTTCTTTTGGCAAAGTAAATCTGTTTGGCACAATAAGGGAAGCAGATTTCTGTTTTTATCTCGCTGGTTGATAGGACAAGGGGAAAGAAAAAAATTAAATTATTAGATAGGAACAAGAGTCTATAAATACTATTGATATACAAGATAAATCAAATATGAGGAGAGTTCCTCTTGGCAAAGTAGATCTGCTTGGCACAATAAGGGAAGTAGATATCTGTTCTGCTGGATAGGACAGGGCAAAAAAAATGAAATACTAAATGCTAATTAATCGGAGTGGTGGCCTAGTTTATACAGCATCTGCCCCACAACCCGGAGGTTGGGGGTTCAAGTCCTGGCCGGATCATACCAAAGACCAATAAAAATGGTACTTCCCACCTTCTAGCTTGGTGCTCAGAGTAACAGAATGGGGGAAGGAGAAGTTGCTTGTGGCGGCGCGTTACATGGCAGCGACCCCTCTGATTGTTGACGTGATTTACATTGTAGATAGGAGAAACGTAATTTCTCGTACAGACTGAATGACAACAGAGATGTCTTCTCTTCTTCTTAATTTAATGCAGGTTTTTATAAGTCAATGTATCACTGATGTTAACATTAGCATGATAATGTTAGCATCAAGGACAGCATTTACACTAACGTTGGAATGCTTTTGTGTTTGTGTGGCTTTGTGTATTTGTGTGTGCCTTTTGTATTTGTGTTGTGGCTTTTTTGTATTTTGGTGAGCTCTCTGGGCCACCGTAGCAAACACCACAACTGAATTGTTACAATGCTGACAAACATTTTGTAGAAAAATATATGTCACCAAGTGCTTGCTCACAGAGGGGTTGCCTGACTGTTGGGGTCTTTCTGCAATTACTAACTACTAACTAACCTGCACTTATATAGCGCTTTTCTAGTCACAAAGACCACTCAAAGCGCTTTCATTAGTACTAACCCTCTATTCTAAGGGCCTATAGGAAACAGATATCTAGGGACAATTTAGAACAGCCAATTAACCTAACATGCATGTTTTTGGCATGTGGGAGGAAACCGGAGAAATCCCGGAGTAAACCCACGCAACACGGGGAGAACATGCAAACTCCACACAGATCACTGTTGGTCGGGGGCTGGGATCGAACCCACGATCCCACGATCCCCACAATCCCCCGGCCAAGGGTAAACTGTGCTGCCACAGTGCTAACCACTGCGCCACCGTGCAGCCCCAATTGTGAGGTATTCCCCTACAGTTTGAAAGCGCTAAGACTGTTGTTGTGAAATGCGCTATATGAATAAAGATGAATTGAAGAACATTTCGAACAGCTTTTTTAAAACAAGGCTGCAAATATTTTCTGCATTTCTGCACAAGCCAAATCATATTTGACTTGGGATTTTATTCATGTAGTGTTTATATCACAGCCTAGCATTAGTAGAGATAGCTATTCACTCATTCAGAATTGTTGTCATTCAAAGCTTTTTGTACACCAGGGACCAGTCATATCCATCCAGCCACTCTCACCACACACCCCTGTCATTGATAATGCTTTATTGGGGCTTTTACATATAATCACATAGAGAAGAGAAGTATAGAGAAGGTCAGAAGGAGTTGCACTGTGTCTTTTTGTTTCTACAGAAAGCCTGTGATAGGGTACCAAGAGAGGAAGTGTGGTACTGTATAAGGAAGTCAGGAGTGGCAGAGAAGTGTATTAGGGTGGTACAGGACATGTATTAGGACAGTGAGACAGTGGTGAGGTGTGTTGTAGGAGTGACAGATGGATTCAAGGTGGGGGTGGGATTATATCAGGGATCAGTTCTTTTGTTTGCCATAGTGATGGACAGGCTGACAGATAAGGTAAAGCAGGAGTCTCTGTGGACCATGATAGTGATATGTAGTGAGAGTATGGAAGTAGGGAGCAGATGGAAGAGAACCTGGAGAGGTGGCAGTATGCACTGGAAAGAATAGAAATGAATGTCAATGGAAGGAAGACAAGACAGGAGGACATGGAGAGATTTGGTGTCACAGAAGAGGATGCACGGAACAGGATGAGGTGGAGGTACACGATCCGTTGTGGTAACCCTTACAGGGAGCAGCCAAATTACTAATATTAAGAAGAAGATTTGCTTTTTGTCTACATGTTTCAAATGCATCACTGCTATCTCTGAAGTACTGGAGAAACTTTAAACCAACTTTTTATGGCACAAGCTTTTACATATTATTCCCTCGTCCATCAAAATAAACAAAACAGTCCAGCACCACCTGCACTTCAATACACTAGTGATTAGGCAGTTATTCTATCATAGATACACTAAGCACAAATTCACAAGGTAAAAGCAGCAGTGCCGACTATATGCTCAACTTAATCAGCTTTAAAAGTGTTTGTGTCTGAGGTTTCTATAAGGCTGAATCAAAGGCAGCCAGTACCAAAGACACGTCTCACTTAGGCTGAAGAGAACCGATAGGGCCCAGGCGAAGCTATTGTGCATATAATTGTTGGTTCAAAGTTGCAACTGTCAAACGCGGTTAACCATCTGTGCTTCCGTAGACAAGAAAAAAAGGGGAAAGAGACCAGATAAGCCCCATTTAGTTCGGGAGGTGATGTGCCTTAAATTGCAGTGGCAGCCGTAAAAAAAGGGGCTTCTGCTCGCACACCAAAGGAAAGGAAAGTGAGATAAAGGAAAGCCTCAGGCTGGAGAAAATAATCTCAACAGAGGTGTGTCAAGGCCATCATGGACATCTTTCATTTGAGGAGAGCGGGCAGCGGCCGCCTCAGAAGGATGACATTTTATCGGGACTGTAGCTATGTGTTGGATGTGTACCATTGCAGAGGACGGAGGTTATTTGTCCCCCCCACCCCACCCTGTAAGCACACCACAACCTATGCATTTAAAGGACATGGGATGCAAGATGAGGAAAGGACATATGTGGTTTATGAGGGTATGAATTTCAATATTTCCCTTAACTCCATGTCTGGGAGTTGATATTTCTCAATAAAACACAAACTTTAGGTTATACAAGCCATACAAATACTTGGATGCAACATGGGTGAACATATCTTACTGAAAAATGGCATTATAGTCCCTCATGCCTCATCCACATAAACGACCAAGGCTGTGTGCAGCGCAGAAGCGTGGCCTTACCGTGTTGTGGCAGTCGGCATTGATCAGCTGCAACAGCTGGCTCTCAAACTTCTGCAGGGATGGCTGGAGGGAGACGGTGAGTCGACTCAAGGTGAAGGGCTGCATCTTCAGCAACTGGGGCCTCAGCAGAGCATCTTCTGGCGACAGCAGAGACATCAAACTTCAGAGGAGGCATGTTTTTCCCCCCACTGTATTTAGATCAATTCCAAGTTTAAACCCCATTCTAGCTTGTGTTAAAATGTGGTGGTTTCATCTGTCATAATAAACTGGTTGTGATTTTAACCTTTTAGGACCCTGTGACCTTGACCTTTAACCTTTTGATCCCAAAAGCACATCCAAAAGTGGTACTTTCCCCATGGTCAACCTGTGTATCAAACTTGGTCACCCTAGCATCACTTCCTCTTGAGTTACAGCACAGATACGCAGACTCAGGCGACCGCCCTACCCACACCTCGGCTCCATCAGCATGGCTAATTACAGGTACATCTCAAAAAATTAGAAAATCATGAAAAAGTTCAATATGTTTTGTCACTCATTTCAGAAAGTGAAGCCCATATACTATATAGATTCATTACACAGAGAGTGATATATACAGTATATATATATATATATATATATATATATATATATATATATATATATATATACTGTATATATCACATACTGTATATATGTGTTTCACTTTCTGAAATGAGTGACAAAAAATATTTAACTTTTTCGTGATATTCTAATTTTTTGAGATGTACCTGTACTCAAGTAAGAGCAAGACGGTATCTACTAAAAAAACTGTCTTGAGTAATACAGACGTGGACAAAATTGTTGGTACCCCTCTGTTAATGAAAGAAAAACCCACAATGGTCACAGAAATAACTTGAATCTGACAAAAGTGGTAATAAATAAAAATTCTATGAAAATTAACCAATAAAAATCAGACAATGCTTTTGAATTGTGGTTCAACAGAATTAGTTTAAAAAACAAACTCTTGAAACAGGCCTGGACAAAAATGATGGTACCCTTAATATTTTGTTGCACAACCTTTTGAGGCAATCACTGCAATCAAACCATTTCTGTAACTGTCAATGAGACTTCTGCACCTCTCAGCAGGTATTTTGGCCCACTCCTCATGAGCAAACTGCTCCAGTTATCTCAGGTTTGAAGGGTGCCTTCTCCAGACGGCATGTTTCAGCTCCTTCCACAGATGTTCAATAGGATTTAGATCAGGGCTTATAGAAGGCCACTTTACAATAGTCCAATGTTTTGCTCTTAGCCATTCTTGGGTGTTTTTAGCTGTGTGTTTTGGGTCATTATCCTGTTGCAAGACCCAGGACCTGCGACTGAGACCAAGCTGTCTGACACTGGGCAGCACATTTCTCTCTAGAATACCTTGATAGTCTTGAGATTTCATTGTACCCTGCACAGATTCAAGACACCCTGTGTCAGATGCAGCAAAGCAGCCCCACAACATAACACAACCTCCTCCATGTTTCACAGTAGGGACAGTGTTCTTTTCTTGGTATGCTTCATTTTTGTGTCTGTGAACATAGAGCTGATGTGCCTTGCCAAAAAGTTCCAGTTTTGTCTCGTCTGTCCATAGGACATTCTCCCAGAAGCTTTGTGACTTGTCAACATGCAGTTTGGCAAATTCCAGTTTGGCTTTTTTATGATTTGTTTTCAACAGTGGTGTCCTCCTTGGTCATCTCCCATGAAGTCCACTTTGGCTCAAACAACGACGGATGGTGCGATCTGACACTGATGTACCTTGACCTTGGAGTTCACCTTGAATGTGTTTAAAGGTTGTTCTGGGCTCTTTTGTTACCATTCATATTATCCATCTCCTCCTGCGGCCACGTCCAGGGAGGTTGGCTACAGTCCCACGGGTCTTAAATTTCTTAATAATATGTGCAAGGAACATCAAGCTGCTTGGAGATGGTCTTATAGCCTTTACCTTTAACATGCTTGTCTATAACTTTCTTTCTAATCTCCTGAGACAACTCTCTCCTTTGCTTCCTCTGGTCCATGTTTAGTGTGGTACACACCATGTCAACAAACAGCACAGTGACTACTTGTCACCCTTTAAATAGGCCGACTGACTGATTACAAGTTTGTAGACACCTGTGATGTTAATTAGAGGACACATCTTGGTTGAACATGTCCCTATGGTCATATTATTTTCAATCTTTTCTAGGGGTACCATCATTTTTGTCCAGGCCTCTTTCATGAGTTTGTTTTCTAAAATAATTCTGTTGAACCACAATTCAAAAGCATTGTCTGATTTTCATTGGTTAATTTTCATAGACTTTTTATTTATTACCACTTTTGTCAGATTCAAGTTATTTCTGTGACCATTGTGGGTTTTTCTTTCATTAACAGAGGGGTACCAACAATTCTGTCCACGTCTGTAAGTGAAAATTTTACTTTCGCCAATGGGTGAAGTTTTTCCTCTCTCGTTAGGGCCCATTTTTCTTTTAAATTTAGGAAATTTACTCATAGAGTTGCAGCTTTTTTTTCTTGTAAATTTTTTCGTTTTTCCCCCTCATAAATCAATTTTTTTTTGTACATTTGAAATTTTTTAATGGAAAATTTGCAATTTGTGAGGCTTTTCTCTTCGAAGTGTTAGATATATTCCATGTGTGCCATCTATTATAATTCAAACACATACAGAATTAGTAATAAATCAAATATTTAATGAACAACAACAGAAAAAAAACAATAATTTCAAATCTGATTAGAAGAAAAACTGACTCATTTCATATCAGTGACACAGTTGTATGCTTAAGATGAAATAACACTGCCATTACTATTTTAATATACTTATTACCTATATTTTACTTTTTTGACAAATATTGCTTAAAATGACGAATTATCTACCCAGCCTGTGGTCAAAAGCTACCAAGATGGAGAGGATAGAGCTCATTGTGGCTGAGATCACAAAGATGGAGCAGAAGGAGTATCGGTCAAAAGTAGTGGCACAGGCACAGCAGGTGGGGCTGGAATACATGGGCTGGGAAATCAGCTGGGCAGACTTCTGGAGAATGCTGCAAGTCAGGCTCAGCTTCCTTGTCAGGGCCGTACCATGGGAGGTGGGGGGTTGAGGTAGCACACGAAAGGAAAAAGTTGTAATATGCTGATCTGGTCGCAGAGCGTAAGGAAGGTGGATGGAAAGCTCAAGTCTATCCTGTGGAAGTGAGTGCAGGAGGATCTGTGGGGGTCTCAGTGGCACGTCTGTTTAAAGATATTGGCCTGTTCAGTAGAGTTCGGAGCAAGGCAACCAGGGAGGTGTGACAAGGCATGGGGAGCTAGCAACTCCTGAGGCAGGCTGGTTGTAGGAAGTGGCAGGGGAAACGTCCCTGTTCACTGACCCAGCCGCCAGGAGATGTTCCGAGATGAGGGGTGAAATGTCAGATTTTTGTTCCCCAGCTGCAGACCCTGAAGCCATAAGCATAAATCAGCAAAGCAAAGAATACACCAACCTTCCCATATTTCGGCATAAACCTTTAATATCATGTTACATAAGACTTTGAGGGTGCCAATGCTAAATGCAAAAAAAAGCTTGCAAATTTGGAATATTTCTTGTAAATTTTAATTTTTTCTTTTAAATTTCCAACTTTTTCTGATAAAGTTTCTACTTTTTTCTCATAATTTTGCAATTTTCATTTAAATCAGCAATTTCTTTCTCATGAATTTGCAATTTTATTCTTTTAAACCTGCTGTTAGGAGCCACACAATGAGAGCCAAGGGCGAGCCAGTGAGTTGTGATGTTTTATTGAAGGTAAGGGTGAGGGATGAGGAAAGCACAGATGCTCATACACAGTAACTCACATGAGCAGTACCGCAACAGAGATAACAGTTGACACCGGGCGTAGGGGTGCACAACAAGAGAGCTCACAGCGGGTAACACTCACGGGTTAAGCAGCCAGAAGAGTAGAGAGCTGGCACTGGGCAAAGGACTCCAATACACAGGACACTCATACAAGATGGTTCTCCCAAGTGACACAGTAAGGCAAGTAGCAGGCTAGCACCGGACATGGGGGTACAAAATGCACAATTACTCCTTACGGGAAGACACGTACGAGTAATGCTGAAGATGAGGAAGGGGCTGGCACCAGACGAAGGGGCTCCAGCCTAGCAGTGCTTATGTCGCAGCCCCGAGTGATCGAGGCTGCTCCTTTTTATCCTCATTAGCAGCGCCCCAGCTGATGAGGATTAATTGGCCCCAGCCGTCCCGTAACACTGACAGCTGGGAGCCAGCTGAGACGCTGCCCAATGAGAGGCAGGGATGAGAAGGGACATGGGCTGAGCGCCAAGACGGCGTCTCACCCCATGGTGACACCTGCAACTTTTTCCTCATAAATTTGCAACTTTTCACTTTTAAATCTGCAACTTTTTCATTAAAATCGGTATTTTTCCCCATAAATTTGCAACTTTTTTCTTTTAAATCTGCTACTTTTTCCACATACTAAATTTGATACTTTTTCCCTCATAAATTTGCAACTGTTTTCTATGAAATTTGCAACTTTTTACTTTTAAATGTGGAACTTTTTTCTCATAAATTTGCAACTTTTTTCTTTTAAATCGGCAACTTTTTCCACATAAACCTGATACTTTTTACTCACAAATTTTCAACAGTTTTCCATTAAATTTGCAACTTTTTTGTTGTAAAGTTGCAACATTTTTTAATCAAACTGTGACTTTTTTCTTGTAAATTTGCTGATTTTTCCACGAGTTTGCTCCTTTTTTCATAAATTTGCAATTTTTTCTCCTAAATTTAAAATTTTTCTTGTAAACATGAAATATCCAGCCATGCCTGAAGCCATCTGAACAGGCACCAGGGAAGGTACAGCAGGCCAAGAGTCAAGCGAGTTAAACATCTACATGTAAGAACAGAGGGGAAAAGGTTACAGACTCCTGATCAATCCTGTACATTGATTTTCAGAGCAATCCACATTCTATGTTGGTGGTTTATTTTACAGTGTATTTGGGTCATTGGGTAAAATTTCCCAGCAGATTAATTGCAAATTTTTATATGCATAGATACACGAGGAGCCTTAACTGTTTCAGATTCAATAATCTAAGAAACAGTGGTAGATTTTAGTGGATATCAGTGCATACCTAATACATCTTCAGCTGCCAAAGTTTCAGTGGAGTGTTAACGTGACCAAAGAAAAAAATTCATCTGAACTTGGATTAATACAACATGACTCAACAGAGTCTAAAAATCAGGTGTAATCTTACATTGCATAAATCAGCGAATTCCTCCAGCTGTCACTGCAACATACAGGACATTCATCATAGCTGTGGCCTTTTTTTGGCAAACTTAGTTCCATCTGAAGTTGAAATGTCTGCAGTGCTTAGAAAGTGAGTTTCTAAGGGGGGAATGTAATGAAGTCTGACAGTGCAGAGCTATAATCATTGGGAGTCAGTGGGAGGTATGGTAGCAGGCTAATCCTCTTCATGTTCTGGAGCTGTGAGCAGCAGAGACCAACACTGCCTTTTAAGACCACAGCCACCGGCTTGATATTCATGCCCCATTCAGAAACAGCCCAATTCGCCTTTGCCGAGACAAGAGCTGCAATGAAATGCTTGATGGCTGCATTACTCTTGAAGAGATTACAATCACGCCGGCTATTTACTCTTTGTTGTGTCTGAAAGGTGTGATTTTGGACTTCAGATTTTTTATGCTTCATCGGCTGGCAGAGATGCTGTCTTCATCTGAGTCTCATTCAATTTACTCCAAACCATCCAAAAGGAAATTGTTTTGGGTTTGGGTTTTTTTCGGGGTTTGTTTGACACAAATGCTTTTACTTTGCTGTGGTCTAACTACTCCAGTTGATTTGGATTATAGGAAGATTACTGCAAATGGGTTGAGTACTTAATTAGATGGAGCTGTTTTATATAAATAATAAAACATTAGCACATTTGCTGCAAAGGGGAAATGTGCGTTTTCTCCTTCAGTTTATAGATACATCAACAGTAAAACATGTAACATATTGGATAATTAAAGTGAGTATGGATAGTAGCGGGTTAGCTTTACACCACTGTGACAGATTCACATTCCCCACCACAAAGCCTGCGCCTGCCTTTATCTGAAAGAACTTCAAATGACAACACCCCTTGAACCACTGTCTGCACCTTCAGCAGAGGTGTGAGGTTTAAACTACAATCAGAACTCCCCATGTCAGTCCATAGAAGAGATGCTTTGAGTTATATATTTATGAGCGTTCCTGTAGAAGAGCTTGGAATAACGAGGCAATGTGACTTATAAACCAAAGTTTATTATCAGCTTTGCTCCTCTAACAAGTCTCATCTCGTGCAGCAGCAGAAGAAGTAAGAGGGCGAACACATTCGGCTCTGTGTACTTATACTCACACACAACAAAAGACATGCATATCAAAGCTGACATCCCCCATTAACTTAATTCCCCTCCTTTGTCTCCATACCCCTCCACCTGGCCCTGGGAGGTCAGGGCGACCTATCCGGTCTCCACCGCAGTGCCTCGGATGCTCTTTGATCTTCACTGGCGGTTGAGACCCTTTGTCCTGTTCTGAGGTGTGAAGTCGCTTTACATATGTAGTCACCAAACATTCTCACATGCTTATACATATGTAGGTTATGGGATATATGATTAATATAGACCACAGCCCCCCCCCAAACGACTAAGAAAAGGACAATAGAAAAATTCGCTTAAGATAATTATTATGACATACTAACTGCTACACCTCTTGACACAGAAGAAACTTTCCAGCAGCTATGCTCCTGTAGAGAATTCAGTGGTAATTATAACAGCATAGTAATATCACAAATCAGTCCTAAACTGTTACAGCACAATTAGTGAACAACTTTTGAGTAGTTTGCATCAGTCCCTGTGCCGTCTGGGCTTAAATCTTCTTCCGAATCTGCTGTGGGTCCGTTCGGGCGTTCTGGTGGGACCTTCCTGTAAGGAATCTGCAGCTTGGGGAGGAGAGTGATTATTTGTTCCCTGCAGGGGGGCTGAGTCTTTTCTCTTGGGGGGTCTACCCCGCCGAGGTGCTCTCGCCAACCGTGCAGGCTCGTCTCTCAACAAGAAGGCAGGTTTGAGTCTGTCAATGCTGACTGTTTCTTTTCTGTCCCCAAAATCAAGCACAAAATGCTTATCACCAGGTTCCAGCACTCTGAATGGCCCATCGTATGGTGGGCGGAAAGTTGGTTTTAAAGCTTCATGCCTAACAAAAACGAATTCAGCGTTTTTTAAAGCTTGGGGGACAAAAACCCGTGGAAAAGAGTGATGTGCCGGTCCGGGGAGAGAGTCCGGTCCGTTGCTGCCTAAAAACCTTGGGGCTGGAAGATGCCCTGGCTCTGGGTTCTCTGGTAAAAATTCACCTGGGAGCCTGAGAGGTTGTGCAAAAACTAATTCTGCTGGGGAGGCGTCTAGATCCTCTTAGGGCGCAGCACGCAACCCCAATAAAACCCAGGGAAGTTTATTTACCCAATTTGTATCCGTTAGTGAGGCTCTGAGGTGGGCCTTTAAAGATCTGTGAAAACGCTCGCATAACCCATTAGCCTGAGGGTGATAAGCGATGGTGCGGCGAATTGTCCCTCCTAAACTGCTGGCCATGGCTGACCAAAGCTCCGAGACAAATTGAGGCCCCCTATCGGACGTGATGTCCGATGGGACGCCGAAACGTGCCACCCAGTTTGTCAAAAAAACGCGAGCGTCTTCCTCCGCTGTGGTTGATGCCAGAGGGACCGCCTCAGGCCAGCGCGTAGTGTGGTCTATCATCGTTAACAGATGTGTGAAACCTTGGGAGGAAGGTAGTGGTCCCACGAGGTCGACATGAACGTGGTCGAACCTTCTAGCAGGGATTTGAAAAGGCTCTAGAGGGGCTTTTGTGTGTTTGTGTATTTTGGCGCGCTGACAAGAAATGCAAGTCTTTGCCCATTCTTTTACGTTTTTGCGCAGGCCAGGCCACACAAACTTTTCGGCGACCATTTTAACCGAAGTGCGCACACCTGGGTGCGCGAGGGAGTGAATTGAGTCGAAAATACGGCGGCGCCATGCAGCTGGGACTACCGGGCGAGGTCGGCCGGTTGAGATGTCGCATATTAGGGGGGGTACACCGTCGCGTAAACTCCTTTCCTCCAGCCTTAACCCTGTTGGTCCAGACAGGAGTGCGCGCACGTCCGCGTCACTACTTTGCTCCTCCGCCATGGCTGCATAATCTATCCCTACGTGGATTGGGGCCGCGTATGTGTCCGCGTTGGCGAAGAGTTCTGCGGCTGAGGTAGTATAATCTGTCTCCTCGCGCTCTGGCGATGTCACAGCGCGAGAGAGGCAGTCTGCTACCACGTTAAGTTTGCCTGCCACATGTCGAATGTCTGTGGTGAACTCTGAAATCGCAGCTAGCTGTCTTTGTTGCCTCTCCTGACCACGGTTCAGAAATTTTAGCCATCGCAAAGGTGAGCGGTTTGTGGTCTACAAAAGCTGTGAAACGCCGCCCTTCCAACCAGAACTGGAAGTGGCAGATGGATAAATGAAGCGCTAGCAGCTCCCTGTCAAAGGTGCTGTATTTACGCTCAGTTTGGTTTAGCGATTTGCTGAAAAATGCCAAAGGTTGCCAGGTTCCGCCGACGTGTTGTTCTACAACCGCCCCTATGGCCAGGTCTGAAGCGTCTGTGGTTAGCGCAATGCGGGCCGAGGGATCAGGGTGAACCAACAATGTGGCATTAGCTAGGGCACTTTTTACTTCCGCGAAGGCGCGTTCGCGCTCCGGGGTCCATTTGACCGCGTTGGAAGGTTTTTGTTTTCTGAGCGCGTCATATAGGGGCTGCATGAGCTGAGCTGCGCGGGGGAGGAAACGGTTGTAAAAATTAACCATTCCCAAAAATTCTTGCAGCAATTTGACCGTTTGTGGCCGTGGGAAACTTTTTACTGCGTGAACTTTGTTTCGTCAGCCGTGATGCCAGCAAGTGCAAACTGGGCTTCAGCTTGCTGAAACCACGAGGCGGGGTCTTCCTGCCAGAAGTCCGGCAGCTTGACGGTGACGGCATTTGTGTGGACCGTCACTGATGTGTCTGCAGGGTGAGAGTGCCTTCCTTCAGCTCTCGCCGCGGCGCTGGAGCTCGGTTGAGCCCTCTCTATCACTTCTGCCGTGGGGGAACGTCGTCCATCTGTTCCCCTGTCTGCATGGGCGCCGGCATCTGCCTGGGTCGCCACAGATGAGTCGATCGCGGGGGAACGCCTCTGGTCCATCCTCGCGTCAGGGTCACCAGTGTAGAAGAGCTTGGAATAACGAGGCGATGTGACTTATAAACCAAAGTTTATTATCAGCTTCGCTCCTCTAACAAGTCTCATCTCGTGCAGCAGCAGAAGAAGTAAGAGGGCGAACACATTCGGCTCTGTGTACTTATACTCACACACAACAAAAGACATGCATATCAAAGCTGACATCCCCCATTAACTTAATTCCCCTCCTTTGTCTCCGTACCCCTCCACCTGGCCCTGGGAGGTCAGGGCGACCTATCTGGTCTCCACCGCAGTGCCTCGGATGCTCTTTGACCTCTCTTCCTCGGCTGCCCTCTGTTTTACCGAGACCTGGCTCAGGGAAAATACACCGGACAGCGCGCTGCGCCTCGAGGGATTTCAGCTGTTTCGTGCTGATCGTGACACAGAGCTCTCCGGTAAATCCTCAGGAGGCGGAGTCTGCTTCTACATCAACAGCAGCTGGTGCTCTGATGTAACGGTAATTTCCAAACACTGTTCTCCCGCCCTGGAATTTCTTTTTATTAACTGCAAGCCATTTTATTCCCCGCGGGAGTTCGCCTCATTCATCCTCGTCGCTGTGTACGTCCCTCCCGACGCGGACACGCGCGAAGCTCAGCGCGTGCTCGCGGATCACATCCAACACACGGAGCGGATTTTTCCAGACTCTCTGGTTATTGTGGTTGGCGACTTTAACCAGAGCAATCTGAGCCACGATCTCCCCCGCTACAAACAGTTTATTAAATGCCCCACCAGAGGAAAAAACACGCTGGATCACTGTTACACCACAGTGAAAGACGCATATCGCGCTGTTCCCCACGCTGCGCTCGGACTATCTGATCACGTGATGGTCCACCTCATTCCCACATAGAGACACTGTGCGAAAGAGCTGGCTCCTGTCTTCACAGACATTTTTAACACCTCCCTTAAGCTATGCCACGTGCCGTCCTGCCTCAAATCCTCCACCATCATCCCTGTCCCCAAGAAGCCAGGGATCACTGGACTTAACGACTACAGACCTGTAGCGCTCACCTCTGTAGTCATGAAGTCCTTTGAGCGCCTGGTCCTGCCCCACCTCAAGTCCATCACCACCCCCCTCCTGGACCCGCTGCAGTTTGCCTACCGAGCCAACAGGTCTGTAGACGACGCAGTCAACCTGGCCCTCCACTCCATCCTGCAGCACCTGGACTCCCCGGGAACCTACGCCAGGATCCTGTTTGTGGACTTCAGCTCCGCATTCAACACCATCCGCCCCGCTCTGCTCCAGGACAAGCTGTCCCTGCTCAGCGTGCCTGACTCCCTCTGCAGGTGGATCACCGACTTCCTGACGGACCGGAGGCAGCATGTGCGGCTGGGAAAGACTGTCTCAGACTCTGCTAGCATCAGCACCGGATCACCCCAGGGCTGTGTACTTTCCCCCCTATTCTTCTCCCTTTATACCAACTCCTGCACCTCCAGCCACCAGTCTGTCAAGTTGATCAAGTTTGCGGACGACACCACCCTCATCGGGCTCATCTCCAACGGCGACGAGTCCGCCTACAGGAGAGAGGTGGCCCAGCTGGCGTCCTGGTGCAACAACAACAACCTGCAGCTGAATGCACTGAAGACAGTGGAGATGATTGTGGACTTCAGGAAAGTCACAACCCCTCTGCCCCCCCTCACCCTCACAGGCTCTCCCATCACCACTGCTGATTCCTTCCACTTCCTAGGCACCACCATCACCAGAGACCTCAAGTGGGAGCCAACCATCAGCTCCCTCATCAAAAAGGCCCAGCAGAGGATGTTCTTCCTGCGGCAGCTGAGGAAGCTCAAGCTACCCACCAAGATGTTAGTGCAGTTCTACACAACCATCATCGAGTCCATCCTCACCTCCTCCATAACCATGTGGTACGCAGGAGCCACTGCCAGGGACAGACTCAGGCTGCAGCGCGTCGTGCGCACTGCTGAGAAGGTGATCGGCTGCAAGCTCCCATCTCTCCAGGATCTGTACATCTCCAGGACCCGGAGGCGTGCTGGCCGGATCATAGCCGATCCCTCACACCCTGGTCACGTACTGTTTGCCCCCCTCCCCTCAGGTAGAAGACTTCGGTCCATCCAGACTAAAACCTCCCGTCACATGAACAGCTTCTTCCCCTCTGCCATCAGACTGCTGAACACTAAGTGACTTATTGTCTCTCGTGCACTATGTACAGCAGCTCAACCAGACTCATGTCAATCATCACTGTTTTCTTCCTGCATTACCGACTGCACTATATGGTTCTCCACATTATCTGCTGCTCGCTAATATACAGTATTTTAACTGCTGACTAGTATTACTCACTCTTATTCTACACTTTATTGCATGTATAGTTTATTTCTTTTATTTTATCATGTTTAATGTTGCAGCATTGCACCGAGACAAATTCCTAGTTTGTGTACTACATGAACAATGGCAATAAATCTGATTCTGATTCTGATTCTGATCTTCACTGGCGGTTGAGACCCTTTGTCCTGTTCTGAGGTGTGAAGTCGCTTTACATATGTAGTCACCAAACATTCTCACATGCTTATACACATGTAGGTTATGGGATATATGATTAATATAGACCACAGTTCCATTATTTACCCGTTTTGGGGTCTTGGCTGAATGCATTTTCTGTACAGAAGAGAAAAAGTAAACCAGGGAGTCAATGATGGAGTAGCTCACTCCGGCCTGATGAAATCACCCAAGAGCGCTCAGATCTCCTGACCTTGATAAATGGTGTTCACTTACATAGCACTTTTTCTCATCTCTGGATGACCAAAGCGCTTTACAGATCCTGCTATCCACCCATTCACACACACATTCACACACTGATGGTGATGGAGCTGTCATGCACAGGCGCTGGCCTGACCCACCAGGAGCAACTGGGGGTTCAGTGTCTTGCTCAAGGACACTTGGCATGCAGACTGCAGACAGAGTAGGAATCAAACCCCTGACCCTCCAATCAGTAGTTGGCCACACTACACCTGCGCCTTGACCTTGAGCAAAGCCTAGATCGGGGTGTCCAATCATGTGACATGGAGGGCCAAGACCCAGCGGGCTTTACCTCCAACCAGTGTCTTCAACAGCAGATTTCACTGAACTTCTTCCCACTGATTGCTGATCAGTGAAAATACCTGCCAAAGAGACTGGGTAGAAGAGAAAACCTGTAGGGTCTTGGCCCTCCATGGCACATGATTGGACACCCTTGGCCTAGATACAGACCCACTTGAGGATCATTGTGCATGACTTTGCCAAACACTAGGGCAATTGCCTAGGAGTAGTAACGATTTTCGCAAAATCATATAAGCACTGAGATTTCCTAACTTTGTTGACCTTGGCCTTAACCACAACCTTGATGCAGAACACCCCCAACCGCCACCACCCCAACCCCGATGATCATTGTGCGTGAGTTTGGGGAGCACTGGGGAAACTGCCTAGGAGGAGCAGCAAGTCTAGTGAAATGTGGAAGACAGATATACAGACGGACAGATGGATGACAAGCCCCACACCATCACATTAGCTCCTTTTGGTATCACCAGACTGAGCTAAAAAGGGATTAAAAGACATTTTATTATTTATTTATTTTCATCTTTTCAGAATTGCTATAATTACCTAAGCCACGAAGGAAATGTGCTCATTGCTGTTTGCCGCAGAACTGCATAAAAACTACAGGACGGATTCTGATGACATTTTCTTCATGGATGGCCCTTGTGTCAAGGATGAAAGTTCTCTGGATATTGGAGATTTAGAGCTTTTTGGTGGATTCCATTTTTTTAAACTTTTGTAATTTTTATGGTTTCACTTCTCTGGAATTCTGGAACCTTTTAAAATAAATATACATTTTGTAAGTGTATGTGTGTGTGTAGAATTGCAACATTTAGACTACATGTCCACCAAACATATTTTTTTACGTTCTGGGCAACTATTTTCCATTCATTCTGTATGTAGACCAGCGTAAACAACGCTGAGTGCCCTCGGTGCTGAAACGCTCTCGGCAGTGGCCGTTTTTGTCGCAGCGCTCAGGGCACTCAGAGCTAAAAAGTTAAACTTTTCAGACTGCAGCTGAGCTCGTCAATGTCAGACCTTAAGCAGCCAATCAGAACTGCTGCGTGTGCGGGACATAGGACGCCGGTACTAGTCTGTACTCAGACTCCTGCTTTCCAAGTCATCATATTTTACTTCCAGAGCTGCTAGAATATGTTTCTTGTCCATTGTTATTTAGAGACTGCTATTAAAAAATCAATAAAGTTGACCATAGGAAAAGCGGAAGTGCTGAGCTGAGAGTGACAAGCTGTTGCTAGGATACAGGGCACAGACCTTTTTTTTTCCCAGAGCACAGCACACAAACGAAAAAAAAAGCTCAGGGCGGTCGGGCGATAAAAAATGTGTTTGGTGGACACGTAGCCTTAATTTGAATTTATACATTTTTTTGATTTTTTCATGATTGTTTTTTGTAAATTTGTAACCTTGTAAATTTTAAACTTTAATTAATAATTTAAGATGCTATTTTTATACATTTCACCATTCAAATGTATGTTTGACATTTTTCGCTATAATTTACAACCCTTTACTTGTAAATTTGTGACCTTTTGCTGAGTATTTTTACTCATCAAATTGCAGTTTTTTTAATCATGCAAATTTGAGACTTTTTCCTCACAAATTTGAAGCTTCTACCAATAATCTGAAACCAGTAATTTTTTTACCGGTTAATATTGGGTCTTTTTAAAATTTGTAAGATATCTAACATTTTTCTTGTAAAATATTGTACTTTTTATTTTTTTTTCTTTTCTTTTATTTTTTTTTGGGGGGGGGGGGGTCAAAGTCATTGGGAAGTAGAGCTGGGCAATTTGACCTTAAATAAGCATCAAAGTAAACTGACCTTTTCATGTTGGTTTTCCTTTTATTCAATTATATTTTTTCCTCCCTTCTTACTGACAGGGCCCATAATTTAGCAATATGACACAAGAGTGTGGTATCATATTACTGTGGTGTGGTAGTAAATGAGCTTTAATATAATAAAGTACAGACCTATTGTCACTTGACACACAAAATAAACATTGCCCAGTGTTTACACCACATACCTCTTGAGGGTTTGTAGTTCATGTCACGTGCGTGGTGGCTAATTAGCTTGTTAGCAACGTTGAAGGAGTCCTATATGCACCCATGATTGTGTCACTTCCACATAGTGATTATGAGTCTCTTATTGGGTTCTTAAATACAGCCTTAGAAACACAGGATGCAGATCCCTGAGCTTGATATCTTAAGGAGTTTTAATCAGTGATTAAAAATCCATGTTTTTCTAAATTAGTACAGACATTAGTGAATATGAACAGTATTCTTAAACAACATGCTCTTTATTCATGTGTATTTAGAGGGGCAGGACATCACCACTACAGTTCCCCACTAAAGTAAGGTATTGACTGCTGCCTTTTACTTAAGCAATATTACAAAAGAGGGAGCTTGTTATCATGTATATATGAACTCTAGCAGGGTATGATTTGGCTTGTGCCCTCCGCGTAGCCAATCACACCCTGCTGGAGTTCATATATTCATGATACCGTAACGAACTCAAGGGTAATATTGCTTTTATACAACAGTTCCGGCAAGTAAAACTTATTAAATGACACCAGTACTGGAAAAAATATTATGATTTGTTTGTTTAACCAGTCATTTTGCACAGCTGAGAAAAAAAGTCCCTTCTGAATGTAGCCACTAGCCACTAACTGCTGCTAAACATCTCAATCAGCATGAAGACGTCTGTCATTTTATAAACACATGTAAACAAATTAAATATTGTCAAGTGCAAAAGTAATAAGTGTTTATAAAACATACCTGTAAAGTTGATACTTAAATGTAGAGTGGTGTGAAAAAGTGTTTGCCCCCTTCCTGCTTACTCATTTTTTCGTATGTCTGTCACACTTAAATGTTTCAGATCATCAAACAAATTTAAACATTAGACAAAGATAACACAAGTAAACACAAAATGCAGTTTTTAAATGAAGGTGTTTATTATTAAGAGCAAAAAAAAATCCAAACTTACCTGGCCCGGTGTCAAAAAATGATTGCTCCCCCTGTTAAAACATAATTAACTGTGGTTTATCACATCTTTAGAAAGCTGAGTTCAGTTTCTCTAGCCAAACCCAGGCCTGATTACTGCCACACCTGTTTTCAATCAAGAAATCAATTAAATAGGACCTGCCTGACAAAGTGAAGTAGACCAAAAGAGCCTCAAAAGCTACACATCATGCTGTGATCCAAGAAATTCAGAAACAAATGAGAAACAAAGTAATTGAGATCTATCAGTCTGGAAAATGTTATAAAGCCATTTCTAAAGCTTTGAGACTCCAGCAAACCACAGTGACAGCAATTATCCACAAATGGCGAAAATATCGAACAGTGGTGAACCTTCCCACGAGTGGCTGGCCGACCAAAATTACCCCAAGAGCGCAGCAACGACTCATCCAAGAGGTCACAAAAGACCCCACAACATCCAAAGAACTGCAGGCCTCACTTGCCTCAGTTAAGGTCAGTGTTCATGACTCCACCATAAGAAAGAGACTGGGCAAAAATGGCCGGCATGGCAGAGTTCCAAGATGAAAACCACTGCTGAACAAAAGAACATAAAGGCTTGTCTCAGTTTTGCCAGAAAACATCTCAATGATCCCCAAGACTTTTGGGAAAATACTCTGTGGACTGATGAGACAAAAGTTGAACTTTTTGGAAGGTGTGTGTCCCATTACATCTGGCATAAAAGTAACACAGCATTTCAGAAAAGGAACATCATATCAACAGTAAAATATGGTGGTGATGGTCTGGGGCTGTTTTGCTGCTTCAGGACCTGGAAGACTTGCCGTGGCAAATCGAACCATCTGCTGTCTACCAAAAAATCCTGAAGTAATGTCTGGCCAAGCTGAAGCGCACTTGGGTTCTGCAGCAGGACAATGATCCAAAACACACCAGCAAGTCCACCTCTGAATGGCTTAAGAAAAACAAAATGAAGACTTTCATGCTCCTTCAGAGCACAGAGCGCAGTAATTGTGTGTTTTTAGATGGTTTTAATTCAGACACAGAGCTGGCTAATGCTCTTAACTGTTTTTATGGTCGTTTTGATTCCTTTGATTTTAGCACAGAAACCCAAGATTTGAAACAGAAACTCAAAGACAATCAGCACTTTAATATTGAGGTGCAGGATGCTAAAAGGGCGTTCTGTGCTGTAAAAATGAACAAAAGTCAGTGCCCTGATAATATACTGTATGTGGACACTTGGTAAAGTCCTGTGCACATGAACTGAGTCCTGTGTTTCACTACATTTTTAATAAATCCTTACAGACACAACATGTGCCTAAGATCTAGAAAGATGCTGTGGTTGTCCCTGTTCCAAAATCCAGCTGTCCTAAAATGGTAAATAATTTTAGACCAGTTGCTTTGACTTCAATTTTAATGAAAATTTTTGAAAAACTGGTCAGATTTGAGGTCCTAAAGCAGACTTGAGCATGCATTGGATCCTCTGCAGTTTGCCTATAGGTCTCACAGAGGAGTGGAGGATGCCACTGTCACTCTGCTTAACATGCTTTTTAAACATCTGGATTTTAATGGGACACACGCCAGGCTTTTATTTGTGGACTTTTCTTCCACTTTTAATACAATCCAGCCTCATATTTTAATTGAAAGGCTCCTGCAACAATTTGACTTGAGTAATAACCTGGTGGGTTGGATTCTGGATTTTTTAACCAACAGGACACAGAGAAAGGGTCAATGGTACATTGTCTGACTCAAAAGTGTTCTTCTACTGGCTCTCCTCAGGGGTGAGTGTTGTCACCACTACTCTTCATCCTGTACACAAACATGTGTCGGAGCAGACATGACAACAGACACATTATAAAGTATGCTGATGATTCAGTTGTTGTCAGCCCAGTAGTTGATGATTTTGTTCACTGGTGTGAGGACTCCTACCTGCAGCTGAATACGACGAAATCTAAAGATATGATTATTGACTTTAGGAGGAAAACTCCCAGGCACGAAGTCACTGTACTAAAAGGCCAGACCATTGAATGTGTGCAATCTTACTGATATCTTGGAACGATTATTGATAGTAATTTAAACTTTGAAGAGAACCGTGAAAGGGTGTGCAAAAAGGGTCAGCAACATTTGCATTGTTTAAGGACACTTGCACACTTCTAAACTGGCCGAACCATAATGACAATGTTTTATCGGGCTTTTATTGAATCTGTTTTATCCTTTTCTTTAGTGTCATGGTTTGGTCAGATAAAACTGAAACAGAGGAAATCCTTGGATCAGGTAGTTAGATGGTCCAGTCGTTTGCTTGGTGAGTCACAGCTGAGACTGACATCCCTGTACAATACGACATGTACAGAGGATTGCTACCTCCATTCTAAATGATGACTCCCACCCTTTGCACTACCACTTTCAGCTTCTTCCCTCCAGACGGAGGTTTGTTGTCCCAAAATGTAAAAATCCAGCGATACAAAAACAGCTTTGTTCCTGCTGCTGTCAAAGAGTTGAACAAGATGTAGCAATATATTGCACTTAATTTAGTTATCTGTTTATTAATTTTTATTTTATATTTATTTATTTTTGTAGGTTTTCTATTTGGGTTCCAAATCTTTTATTGGGTTTTAGACTTTTATTGAGTTTTTAATCTCTTTGACTTAGTTTTTAACTTTTTAATATGACCCTTCTCTCTTATCTCTTTGTTTTTTCTCTTATCGCTTTGTCTTATGTCCTGATTGGTGGAGCCTTGAGTATCGTGTTTATAGTCAGCTTCATGTGTGCCTGTGTTTGTGTTCATGTTGAATGTAATTGTGGTTTGTAAATATGTGTCTAAAAGGATGTCACCTGACTGCAAAACAAATCTACCTACGGGCACAAATAAAGTAACCTGAACCTGAACCTGAACCTGACTTTGGAGTGGCTTAGTCAAAGTCCTGACCTGAATCCAATTGAGATGCTGTGGCATGACCTTAAAAAGGCGGTTCATGCTCGAAAACCCTCCAATGTGGCTGAATTACAACAATTCTGCAAAGATGAGTGGGCCAAAATTCCTCCACAGTGCTGTAAAAGACTCATTGCCAGTTATCGCAAATGCTTGATTGCAGTTGTTGCTGCTAAGGGTGGCCCAACCAGTTATTAGGTTTAGGGGCAATCACTTTTTCACACAGGGCCATGTAGGTTTGGATTTTTTCCCCTTAATAATAAACACCTTCATTTAAAAACTGTATTTTGTGTTTACTTGTGTTATCTTCGTCTAATATTTAAATTTGTTTGATGATCTGAAACATTTAAGTGTGACAAACATGCCTCTCTCCCAAAGATGCTGGGATAGGCTCCAGCCCCCTCGCGACCTGAAAAGGATTAAGCGGAAGAAGATGAATGAATGAAAACATACAAAAAAATGAGAAATCAGGAAGGGAGCAAACACTTTTTCACACCACTGTATCTAATACCGGTGTAGTTAGCATGCTAGTGATTTAGCACATGCTAGCAATTTAGCACATTTTGTTGGCTTTTCTTTGCATTTTCAGATGAAACAAAAAGTCCATCACCACAAAGGTATTGTGGTTTGTTAATCGAGACAATAAACAAACTCTAGCACTGCCTATTTTTTTTTTCCCTTGTCCTGTCAGGCAGCTAGGCAAACAGAACAGGGATCTGTCACCCTTATTGTGCCAAAACAGATTTACTTTGCCAAGCGGAGCTTATACAGTACCTAACTGTGTATTGTATATTGTTGTAAACTCCTCCTGTAATAACTTTTAATACTTTATTTTAATTATTTTACCCATGGAAGGCCCAACAGGATGGGGAAAAGGGAAAGGAAGTGTGTGGAGGGGAAAAGAAAAGGGAGGGGAACAGACAAAAAAACCCCAAACAAACCAACAACTAGAACAAACAATAGACAAACTGCTTCTTCCACCAAAGATGTGTCAACACGAGTCTGGTTTCTGCACCTGTTAAAGGAGAGACACTTGTGCGTGTATGTCTGCGTGCATATATATGAGAACGCGCGCAAAATAAGTGTGTTGCCTATTTTTTTTTTGCCTATTTTTTTAAGAGACGTGAAATTGTGTAATGATCTTAAAATGACCGGGACATAAGTAGACCTTTGCAAAAGGGTGGGACTTTTGGGTCAAGGATGTATAATTTCTTCTTGTCAAAACAGCGCTTCACTGTGGAAATTAAGGTATCCAAAACAGCACCTCAATTGTCAGAGTTGATAGAAAAATACTGTTAGTAATTAACGTTACTAGAACACCTTTGAAGCGGAGTGATACTGTACATAGCCAGAGAAACTGGAGTGCAATTATCGCAGATTATAGTAACTCCTGGAATCCCTGTTGTCCAGTCAAACTGCTCGGTCCGAACTAACTGTCATTTGTCTTAGCTTTGTTCTAAATTGTAATCACTCTTGTCTTGTTTACTCTTTTTTCTTTGAATTCTTGGATGGAATCTGGGTGGGCAATATAAGCTGCGGCTTCAGCCATCACCCATTTCGGATAACTCACGTGGAATTGTTTAGTAGAAGGAGTCTTTGTCTAATTTGACCTTGTTGTTATATTATACAGTTTCTTTAACCTGTACTGTATTATCCGAAATAAATAAATTCATTCATTCATTCACTGTTGCATAATGTAGTGCAAACTTTACCTCTTGGAGAAGGTGTGAGTCCAGGAATACTCTCATTCCCAGAAACAAGGACATTTTCTGGAAGGAGGTGCACCACAGAACCCAATGCAGGGTGGCTTTTTACCCCACAGTCCAAATATGCCCCATCAATAACCTTCAGGAGACGGCTGTCTGCAAAAAGAGACAAATTATGATTTCACGACAAGCAGGTGAACTCATTCTGTGAATACCAATGAGACAGATGTGCTGTTTCATTATCCCCAACCCGGCCAGGAAAAGAAAAAAAAAGTTAACCATCCCCATGGTGCATTAGAGTCATATAATATTTCCTCCGAAGCAGGGATTCACCTGACACCCAGTGCACGGATGCTTCCATTTTTCAATATTCCATTTGGGCCATTGGTGACTTATGAGCAATGTTCCATTACACTGCCAGCATCATTTTCCAGGGCTGAAACTAAAAATGACAACAATTCAACTTGGAGAGCGCACCCAGGAAAGAAGAGCGTCACAGCATTAGATGAGGGGCCGGGTAGACGTTGCCATCACTCAGACGGGCCATCCAAGTAAAACAAGTGATGACCCACAACTCCCACCATCAACACAAAGCACAGATCATTTGGATGGTGAGTCGAGCGGTGTCAGATGCACCGTGTATGTTGGCTTCTGTCGAGCCTGAAACGGCGTCTCGATCCGTCACCCTGACAGGGTTAATGACAGCACCTTCAACGGCATCGCTGACAATCAATACAGCAGGCCTCATTCACTTCAATAACCTGTTAATACAAAATGGCACTGAGCATCCGGACAGTGAGATACTGAATATATTCAAGTAACTGATATTTCAGAAATATTAAATTAGGCTTTTTTAGGGGTTCATATTTATTGTGGTAAACAGCATCATAACCACTCCTTGTTCTATTTATCTGTTAGTACAAAAAAACAGCTGTTCCGAGTAATCAGACTGCGATACTAGAAGTAGAGGCAGGAATCTCTAGCCACCTCACAATTTCTATTTGGTATTTTCAAAGCAAAGTATTTCTAATGACCCATAATGAATTTAGTTTAGTAAAACAAATGGAAGAGAGATATGATAAGCCAACTGGAATGCTACATTTACTCTGTGTATCACCCACCACAGATACTACAGTACCTGGTTACTTCCTTTTCAGTTCTGGCTTAACTCTGGACATTTAAAAATCAATTCTTTCACATTTGTTGATCGATTTAGAATTTTCACATATTTCAATTCGATGCAACTCTTGGGCGCATGCGCACGCAGCGACCGGCAGCTGGTGAAAAAAGTCTGACGTTTGTGTGTCTGTTTTTACACACTTTAATGTGTTTTAACGAAATTCTCTGTGTCGTTTTTGTCCTTGAATGTTTGTGGACTACATAACGAAGAGCTCCCTGGTTCCATCAGTAAGGATCTCCTCCTTATTTTTGCACTGTTGCTTCTTTCCTACCGGCTCTTTGTCTCTGAGGTAAGCACAATCACGATTATGCCGGGAAGAATACAGTATTCCAGAGACATGTTACTGCATTTCAACACGGATAATGCAGCATCGGTGAATGAGTCTGTGCCACAACTGCCGGACTTTATTTTAAGAGATTTTCATGGACACAGCGATGAAAAGAGAGACAAGAGGAGGAAACGCGGAAAGCGTGGAGGTGTAAGATTAAGCCTGAGGAGGCGTCAGTTTAACAGCATTCCTCTTCCTTCCATGATTATGAGGAACGTTCAATCCCTGAGAAATAAAGTGGATGAAATTCAAGGGAATGTACACTATCACAAGGACTTCAAGAACTGCTGTGTCATGGCTTACGGCGCATGTTGCGAAGGGGTTGTTCTTCACCATGGAAAGGATTCTGCGATCATCCACCACTGTTGTCTTCCGTGGACATCCAGGCCTTTTTGAGTTCCTAAGCTCACCAGTTCACTCTTTTTTTCTCAGAATGTACCAAACTGTTGATTTGGCCACTCCTAACATTTCTGCTATCTCTCTGATGGATTTCTTTTTTTTTTTCAGCCTCAGGATGGTCCGTTTCACCTCCATTCAGAGCTCCTTTGACTGCATGTTGTGTGTTCACAGCAACAGCTTCCAAACGCAAACGCCACGCCTGGAATCAACTCCAGACCTTTTAACTGCTTAACTGATGACAGATTAACGAGGGAAGAGCCCATGCAGCCTTGTTATTTTTTTTTTGCAGCCTACTGAGTCAATTGTCCAATTACTTTTGGTCCCTTGAAAAAGAGGCGGCTACGTATTGAAGAGCTGTAATTCCTAAACCCTTGCTCCAATTTGGATGTGAATACTCTCAAATTACAGCTGAGAGTCTGCACTTTAAGCCCATATTGATTATATAATTGTATCCTGAATATGTTTTCGTAAACAGCTAAAATAACAAAACTTGTGTCACTGTCCAAATATTTCTGGGCCTAACTGTATATTTCTACAGTACATGTATCTAGTAAATCAAGTATTTTCCATGTAACCTTGTGACTGCATTATTTTAATTGCTTTTAATCTTAGATCAAGTTTGTTTTGGCCTAAAATGCATCATAATTGTCAAATATATCTTATTATACCTAACTCAGTACTGTTTACCTTTTGAATATATATTTTGTGGTTAATATAACTACAACCTGGCGATCAAGTTGTGTCAGCTGATCACTTTTTGCCATGACACCACCACAGACTCAGTGCTGCTGGAGCAGGTACATGACATGATGTCTCAACAGTCTCTTCATGATTTTCACACAGATCAGAGCAATTTGTTGTACAGGAAGCTAAATGTTTCTACAGACATGCTTAGGCTCCATAACCACTGATCGTTTGTGAAGCTGGGGTGACATCAGTGAGAGGCTGTACTGAATGCCAGACCGACCGTTTGAAACAGTAATTTTCCCACAACAGAGCCATCTGAAACACACACACACAGCATACATATTTTAGTACCTAATAGCGATAACTTGCAGACATTACAGTGTAGTACGACATACTTAAAGCAAACTAGCATTAGCAATCATTAGCTTACCATCATATATGATCTACTTCATATCCTCACGTCTTTGGCTCTATGGCTTCCCAGACGCTCCAGTACTTTTCCAGAGTGTTTCGTCTCGCTGCCTGTCCCCTTGTCTGGCGGTCCTTTTTGGCCTTTACGGTGACAAAAAGCCACAGACCGAGGAGTCGCCTTGTACACCCGCAATGTTATGTTTTGCTTGGGTCGCATGTTTTACGTCATGGGAGTGTGGCGCCGCCTTGCTGTAAAAAAATCCCACCCACCCCAGGCGTACCCAGCTGTACCCAGCTGCAATGGAAACACAACTGAGCCGAACCGAGTAGAGCTGAGTAGTGTAGAGTAAGGCCGACTGAGTACTAGTGGAAAAGGGCCATTAGTGAACTAGTTTAGTGAGGCTAGAATATTATCCAGGTCTTCATTAAAAACAACACTGCCCATTCTTTTTTCCCCTAAAAAAACTGTTGCATCCTCTCTGAAAATATCCGTTAAGTTTCTACATTTTCATGATTTTTTTTAATTGACTATTACTTCCTCTCTACAAGTGCTACCACGACTCATTTTCCCTGTTCTCAGCATCTTTAACTTCCTGTGTTTGGTCCAAAAGTCTCAACCTTTCTGAAAATTGCTTTCACACTTTAAACAAGCTAGACCAGGGTTCAGTTTGATCTGAACTGAGACCATCTCTGTCTGCTGGACCAAATTTTGGCTCTTTGATCCAGACCATGGCTTGGTGGAGGTTTCACACCTAAAATTTTTGGTCTGAAACAAACTGAAAAGTCCGAAAGTCCAGATTGGTTAGGTGTGAAAGCCCCTCTCATCTCTGTTGCTGAATCACACCCATATCGACAGAAATCAAGCAGGAGTAATTACAAGCACTTTTAAGACAAGAGCAAGACAAACAGAATGACAGAAAAAACACAGGCAGCGTTACATCCATCATGTTGTAATTTGAAAATATAATGAACGAGACAGATGCCAGTAAAAATGGCCCGCTTGATAACAACAGCTTATTGTGAGTTTTCAAGGTTTCTTTTCTTTTTCTGCAACATGCAGCATAGCAGAGAATGGCAGACGGGACAATCTCAGCGAACAAAAAGCGATGCCACGTTCTGTCTGAAGTCCAAACAAAAGCAAAGACTGCAGACTTGCAGGATCTTTGTTCTACAATCATCACAGCTTCATTTTCTAATAACTCAAAATGAGAAAAAGTGAGATAGTTTAACATAAATTAAATTGTTGGTTCTGCAAAAGGGGTGCTGGAGTGTTCTGATGAAACAATTAACATTTCATTTGCTTTACTGTATTAAAATTATTCTAAATATCCCCACTGTCATACTGCCATTTTAATAAATAGACTGGAAAAAATAACATTGGTAAAGAACATATTTCATCACGTCCTTACTTAACAGATGTGATATAGATCTTCCCCATAGCTACTCTGATATGCCCTCCCCTCAGAGAAAAAGTAGTTTCCCACTGAGCCTTGAAGCTCACATAGCGACAGCCCAGTTAGCTTACCTTGCAGCGTGACCGTGGTTTTTAGAGCTCTTCTCTGTAAATTCTAGTCAACCAACGAGACATCAGTGGGTCCCACCTCATTCATTAATCCACAGTCAATAATATGTCTCACAGCATTCTGGCTAACTTTGCCGTTTTTTCCCAGCATGACTGATACCTTCTTTTCTTCTTTTAGATTTGATTGGCAGTTGGCAACCAGCTTACAGGTGTATTACCACCACTGACTTGATTATCATCACTCTATATCTTTGTATAAGGAGTTCCCATAAGGAGCTCCGAACAACTCCCCATGTGTGAAAAAAACATCTGTCCCTGGACTGCATCCCACCACCACCAACTTGAATAGTGTCCTGTCTTCTTCCTCTTCACTCTATATAGACATCATCACTCTAGAATCATTAGCATGGCAAGATTAGCAATGCAAATCAGCATAATAAGGTAGTTTATAGCACTTTTTTTTGTAAATTGTAGTCATCATATTAGCCCAGCATGTTCATTAATCTACACTCTACTGTCTTATCTCGAGCCATTCTGGCTTATTTTGTTACATTTTGACCTGTGATAGCCATGCGTGTTAGACTACTAATGTTAGCTGGCCTGAGTTGCTACAGCCAGGATTTCTGACTGACTTTGAGGTTGAGTTGCTGGGTACAAACTGAGAAAAGAGTCTGTTAGTTTAGCCAGTAGATGTCTGTTTACGTCTATGTTCTCTACTATACATCTCCACTAGACACCAGTTTACCCAGCCCAATTATCTACCAATCCTTGACCATATATTTCTCTCCATTCATTTTCATTTATTATACTCTGGACCAGACGAGGCGGCTCCTCAGTTATGGGCAGCTCAGTGGTGCAGTGGTTAGCACTGTGGCAGCACAGTAAGAAGGTCAGGGATCGATTCCACCCCTGACCATCGGGGGGTCGATCCCACCTCCTGAACATTAGTGACCCTTCTGTGTGGAATTTGCATGTTTTCCTCGTATCTGTGTGGGTTTAGTTCGAGTACTCCGGTTTCCTCCCACAGGCCAAAAACATGCAAGTTAGGTTAATTGGAGACTTTAAAGTGGCCCTAGGTGTGAATGTGTGTGTGTGTGAATGGTGAAGGGATTGGCACCGCACCGTGGCTGCCTCATCCATCCAGGTGAATGCCCTGTAATTTCCCCACTGTGGGACTAATAAAGGATTATATAAATAATATAAATAAATAAGTTATATGTATAAATATAAATTAGAAGTGCTTAGCTGCTGTTGGCAGAGTTAGCTGTTCACTCATACAGGTTGTTTCTGTGCTTATTAAACCCCAGGGACCAGCCATCAACCACTCAAACTACACACCCCTGTCTCTGATAATGCTTTATTTGAGCTTTTAAACACTAACATTCACCCTTCATTTCGTTGCTGTCAGTAGAAAATCTTGTAGTTCCAATTTTGGTTTTTACTAGTTTTTTGTCTTTGAATGCTTTTTTCCCTAATATAAAACCAAAGAAAAGCATTAGAAAAACCATGTGAATAAATCTCATCACTGCTGAATTAATTTCCTGAAATGTGTTTTGTGCATACGAGGCTTGTGCCCGACAGCAACTGTATGTTACTTAGTCTGGCAATCAAAGGTTAAAAGCTAACATTAGCCTCAAACATGAATGGCTTCTTAGATAAATGATAAAAGATGGAGGGTGGGGTGAGCTAAGGCTCATTAGCATTTAAAGCAACATACCATAAAAACAGTCAGTTCTGAGGAGTGTGCCACCCACTTAGATAAAAAGGTATTGCAATCACTGAACTCTGGAGTGTTTTGACCAAAGCATGCCACAGACATTTCATTAACATCTCTGAAAGTTGTATCAACATGGAAAAAGAGCATAATAGGGGCTCTTTAATACTATAATTGCTTTTTATCAATGCAAAGGTCACTAAATTGCAGATTCCAGGCGTAAACAAGATGAACTAGTAATTCTCACACAGACTTACATTTTTCTGATGATATTAAAATCAGTTTCCCTCACGGAACCAAACTTTTAGGCATTTGTGCTGAAATGGCACCAAATGTATGACTATACAAACATATGCACATTCTCTGTGTATCACAAACAAAAGTCCATGTACATTGGAGAGACAAAGACCAAAGAACTCCTTACCGGGCATCAGAATATGATGATACAGCACTACACTTCTAAGACAAACTGCCCAAAATCCTACAGTCTGGGAAAACTGCTGAATGTAAGCTACAGAAGCTGCATTTCTTTCAATATATTGTGTGTATCAGCATTTGAAAATAAAAACTTTAATTCCCACAGTAGTGAAATTCTGTTACTTGTAGTATTTATATATAGTATAGTGCTGTGTCTGTTGAGATACTGATTCAGTACTGATTGCAGCTCCACTAGAAATTCAGACTGAAGAAATATCGAAAATAAAACAACCCACCTGTCAAAGTATGCTCAATGTAAATCTGCCATGTACTGTAAAACAGAGTTAAACACTGTCAAATGCCACACATTTTTACTTTATATCCGTCTTTGAATAGAAGTCATTTACATGCAGTGGAGCAAAGACCAATCACAGCATTTGTAGCTTTAAAGGTGGCATACCCAATTAACTGATTGTTCTGGCATTTTGGCATTGTTTTTTTTTATTTAATTTCAGTTTTTACTTTATATTTGTCTTTGTCAAAGGTTCCTTACTGTGAAAAAAATATATTTTTGTGAGTTTAAACTTTACAAATTAATGAACTGTGTCACAGGCAAACTTTTAAAATATTATTATTTGTGTGAATGACTGCTGTTGTTTGAATTGGCCATTTTTATTCTTCTGTACATTTTTTGGATGCAATCTCTATTTGCATACTTAATGCTAAAAACTCCATTCTGGTTCAGCTTTTTAAGGGCATTTGTGCTTCCATTTTTCTGCTTTACAACTTCAAAATAAAATTTGACCATTTTATTTTTTAAGCTAGCTTTTTTCCCAGCTTAAGTTTTATTCAGAATTTTTAAGCTAACTTTAATTCAACTTTAAACCATGTCTGCTTCTACATTAACACTGTGCAACTTTTAAGGGTGCTTGCACACTTAACCCGTTTGGTCCAGACTTTTCAATTTGGGTCGGAGCAGATTTTTAGGTGTGAAACCTGCCCCGAACTACGGTCCGGACCAAAGAGCTGAAATTTGGTTTGGCAGAAAGAGGTGGTCTCAGTCCAGATCAAACTGAACCTTGGTCCGGTTCATTAAGAGTGTGAAAACTACTTTCAGAAAAGTTCAGACTTTCAAACCAAACAGGAATTAATGGCAGCCAATAAGAAGGAAAATGACCCCTAGTAGCACTAGAAGAGAAGAAATGGCCATTGCCGGCATATTTGAAAAAAAAAAAAAATGCAGAAAATCATCACAGCTGACGAGAAGGACAAATGTCCTTTTTAAAGACATTTTTTGAAGACTTGGATAATATTGTAGCCTCACAAAACTAATTTACCAGCTAATATGATGGAGTCTTCCCCAATTTTAATGTAACATGTTCAGAGCTGTAGAAAACCTCTTGGAGGATGAGCAGCATATTTGTAAACTACCAATCTGTGCTACAGGGATGGCAACAGGAAATTCTGATTTCAGCTGAAATCTAATTTGGTTGATTGACTTATGGGGGGGGGGGGCACAGCCCCCTGGAAGCTGAGAGGTTTTCAGTAAAACAGAAGTAATTTAGACTGAAAAAAATGATTAAAAAAAACGAAATACTAGACTTAGATAAATCATTAAATTTAATGAAAAGTTAACTTACTTTTTCTTCAATGTTGTCTCACTGTCTTTAGTCCAACACATTTAACAGTTCTATAAGAGTTTATTACACTATTTACACTGGTCACCAAGTCACTTCTAATGTGAAACTTTCTTCCTTTTGGCAGCAAGCTGTGTCAGTCTCTGAACTTTGAACTTCATCTCCTTTTCTGGTTTCTTCAGAAACTGTCCAAGTGTTTCTGTTACCTCGTCGAACTTTGAGCCAATTTTCACCTTTACCGTCACTTTTCTCTCAAGCCAATTCCATCAGAACTTATTTTTGACACTTTTGTCTATTTCTAGCACTGATGACTCCTGATCCTTTGATAAAAATCTCATAATTCCGCTGAAAACAATACCGAAAGCTCAGAATTCCAACACGAACCAGGGATGTTATTTGGGGTCGGGGAAATTATCAGAAAATTCAGCAGGGGGTCTGGGAGACGCAGTCCCCCAGTGGGGTCCTGGGCAGAGCCCCGGTGGGGGTGGGGGGGCAAGGGGGGGCAAAGCTCCTGGGTTGTTATGATTTTTAAGTACCAGAACTGTGCTTAAATGACATAAAACAAACAGCTGAATGCCACTTATTACTGTATAATATTGACTTATGTTCCAAGAAGACAGCATTCCTAAAATATTCCAACAAGCATTATCCATCACATGCTTTAATACTTGATCAAATCAAAATCAGTTAATTTTATCTATTCCATAATAGAAATAAAATTCCAACGTACCATTACTTTTTATAATTTCAGCATTCATTTCAGATCACCAGTTTCAATCTCCATTGAGACTTGAGCAGTTCATTTTGCACAATCACTGATGTAGCCAAGTCTTAGAAATATTCAAAAGTTATGAGTCAATGTCCACTGTGCACTGTCAATTTCAAACTGTTTGGAATCATAAAAGGGGATGGTTAACTTTTATTACCGTTTCCTCCCCCCGCGCAGCCCAGCTCATACAGCCGTTGTATGCCGCCAGTAACAGAGAGTTAATGGCTCTCCACCTGGCCATACGCCACTTCCAGTCCTGCCTGAAAGGGCGCAGCGTCACTGCGTTCGTGGACCACAAGCCGCTAACGTACTTAATGTACTTTATCTTCCTGGAAGATAAAATAAAGCGGAATTCGGCGAATTAGCAGAAAATCACATCCCTGAGAACACGCCGCCATGAATCTTTGAAAAAGCATACAACGAGCCATTTGATTGGTCCAATCGTTTGCAACTATCCAATCGCAGGGCTGTCAAGCTACTGCAATACAGCAGTAGCTTGAACACAACACATCCGGGTTATTGCGGGAGACGACTTCCGGGGAAGTGCCGAGCGCTTATGTAATTGTGTTGATTTTCGCTAAAATCGGTAACAATAAGGTACCTTACCCCCCTTAAAATTTTCTCAACGGATTTAGATGATTCACAGAAATGATCAATTTGAAAATAAATCGGCGGAAATCCGCGAATCAGCGGAAAATGCCATCCCTGGTGCTAGCAAAACGTCATAATGACAACAAGGTGTCATCATGAAAACAAGAAAGTAGCGCATCATATAAAGATTTTTTTTAGCATTGTTCATTTGGAAAAGGAGCAGTGTGAAACCAAACCTAACTGAACCAAATGCAGACAGTGTTAGAAAAATATGACATGTGGTCCAAACCAAATTTTAAGGTGTGAAAACGTCTTAAGGCATAGTAGTTTTTAAGCTAGCATTGTTTTTCTGTTTTGTTTTTGTTTGTTTTTTTACAATTTTATATTAAAGTTCTTCAACTTTAAATTATTTCAGGTTTTAGGCTAATGGTGTGCAGCCTTCAGATATTTTAGTTTTTAAGCTAGCTTTGGTCAATGTTTTGGCTATTTCTCATTTAAGCTAATATAGGTTAGCTTCATCCTATTTTAGGTATGAAGCTAAATATTAAGCTCTATGTTACTTTAAGCTACAACTTTCAACTTTAAACTACTGTATGGTAGCTTTTAAGCCAGAATATTTCATTCAGCCTCTTTTTAGCATTTCAGAAAAGTATTTTCATCTTACATTTTCAGTTTTTTCCTCAGGAAATGCAAAATTTCTAGTAAATTTCATTATACAAGAAGCAAAGTTTTCTTTCACCTAATGTGAGTAAGGTTGACATTAATTTTATTAGTACTAAGTAAACTGATTCCTTTCTTCATCAACATCATCATCATCCATATTTATTTTTGACAGGACAAAATGAATCCCTCAGTTGGGGTGGACCTGCTTGACTGCACTTCTCAGAGTCCCACTCCAGTGGTTCCTGTCCACTGGTTCAATCTGGGCCAGTTGTAGCTTGACCCGATCCATATGGACACCCTCTAGCTATGTCTTCTTCGGTCTTCCTCTTCCTTGACCTCTGCTACTACCAGGATCAACCTCCATGACCTTCTTAATCAAGCCAACATTCCTCTCCACATGGCCAAATCAATGCAAACGGCACATGCGAAGCACATCTTCGAGGTTGTCCAGCTGCAGCCTAACTAGGAGTGCGTGCGAGCTGACCTCATCCTCAGTGGAGGCGCCACACATCCAGCAGACCATGACCCTGTCATTCCGCTGCAGACAGGTAAGACAGACAGCAGTCATGGTCCATGTCTCACTGGTGTGCAGCTACATGCTCCTCACACAGGAGTTGTCGATATGGCCTTTAAAGGTTGGTGGGAGCCAGCGGGTCTTGAGAACTGGGAGCACTTGCCTGAATTTGTTCCAGGCAGCCTGACATCTCATGATGGTCGCAAGCTCAGATCCACCACCAGCAGAGAGCATGTCACCCAGGTAGCAGAAAGATGCCACCACTTCCAGCTTGTTGTCACCAACAACCAACTGTGTCACAGGTCGACCATCAATTGGCCTGGCCTCCCCACGACAGCATGTACATCGGAAATCTTGGTCATATGCCCGGCCACCAGAGTCCACTGCATCTCTTGTGCACCCATCTCGAGCAGCCTTTCTTAGAAAAAAGAATATTTGGGGACTGAATCTGAAAGTTATACCCTTGAATTTGATGTCCTCTACATTAAAAACCTACATACAAAACCTTTAAAATAAAAAAACAGCTAAGTAATATTTGTTATGAATGTATCCACAATATACAACATCTGAAAAGTTGTTTTTCATTTCATATAACATAAAGTTACAGTACAGAAAGGTGATGACTTCTCAGAGAGGAAGGACACAAAGTCCATTTATCTTTAAATTTATTGAAAAGGGGTTGAGAAGAAAAGAAGACGATTGAGTATATGTAACTGTTCCCTTTCCTTTTCTGTCCATCACTCATACCACCCAAGCCCTTTAACAGTTTACCACTACAAAAAAGGTGCTTACATTTAAAGCCAAACACAGGAAAAGGGGGGAAAAGGTGTGTGTGTGGGGGGGGGGGGGGGGGTTTCTGATGTTGTAGCAAAGATCAACTTTGCTCTTCAGTGGCAACAGCAGCTTTCATTGAAAAGGTGTTTCTGACCATGAAGCACAGATAAAGAACGGGATGGGCAGAAAAAGGAAGAGGGAAATCAAACAGAACTTTCTTGACACAGATGGTGCCCAGGTGTTGGCAACTTTTTCATCTTTTATTTCTTGTTATTCATTATGCAATGAGCTTGGCTTTCAGTCAGATGCTGTGCATAGATTAGAAATCTGTCCCAAAGTTTCTTTTATAGCAGTGGTGTGCTGCCTCGGAGTCAGTTGAGCAGTTACTTGGCAAGAGATGTGAAAGCAAGGAACTGAGAGGGGAGGAAAAAATGGCTCAGCATCAGGAAGAGGCAACAGTTTCGGGAGAAGGCTGTGTGGAAAAGAAGAAAGCAACAAAGATGAAAGTCTGAACATCACTGAAAGTCAATTTTACACTGCAGCTTTTTGTTAGAATTACTATACAGCTGTTGGCTAAACTTATTTTTAAAGGTCTCATTCACTAAAACACTATTTCTGTGGGTTTTAACCTTCTAAAATGCTTTATTGGGTCATATGATTGCAGTGAAACTATCAAAATCTCCCTTTACTTAGAAATGTTTCTATGTTTACATTTTGGCAGAAACAGTATACCTCTTCCTGGTTACATTTCCCTACATGACTAACACATAATCCAATCATCACTGTGCTGTTGGCTGTGATATCTATTCAGTCCCCAGTTTCTGAGCCCAAGGTTTTAACTTCAGAGCTAAGAGTACTACTATGGAGCTGGCTTACCATTCATGTTTTTTATTGGTATTTTCTTTAAATTCCAGTCACCCCACAACACATCCCTGTTCCCAAATAGTTCACTAATCCAGTGATTTTCAACCTTTGTGCCTGGTGTTCCATGGAAAATTGTCTGGTTCAGGACGGTTGTACAGTCTCACTTGAATGGTTAAAAAGCTGGTCAATTTTTTGACAAGTTTTCCTGAGTTAGACTTTTTTTTTTTTTTTTTTAGCACATCTGGGGTCCCTAGGAGCCTTGGTTGAAATTCACTGTGAATAACCCACAGTCGTTAATATATCTCATGTCTAGCTTATTTTGAGATATATTCACCATGATTCTTGTTAGATCAAACCATTAGCATTAGTTGGCTTGGTGGTTGGAGCTGGTCTGTCTAACAGCATTATAGTTCCCCTCAATAAGGAGAGGCTGATGGTCAGGTAGCCTAGTGTTAGTTTTAGACTGCATGTCCGCAGAAAGTGGGGTTTTTTTTCCCACTGGGAGCGTCAAACTTCTGTTCATTTTCTATGTACTGTAGTCAATAATTTATTGCTCTTAAAGCTCAGCGCAAAAACGCTTTAGGCAATGAGCTGTTTTTGTCACTGCATTCAGAGTTCTAAAAGTTGAAAAAAGTTCTACTTTTGGAATGCTACACTGCTTATCAGCAGTGTTTGTTTTGCTAACTTGGAGAGCAAAAGGTGGGGTTGTTGGTTTGTAAAATATCAGGAAAATCAATCTGCTCATTCCTCTAAGACTAACGAAATAAAGGCTGGGTGAACATTTTATTATTTTAACAGTAAATTTGTGACTCATGAATGGATATAAAAAGATTAAAATCCACAATAACACCATTTTGCAGAATATGGTACCTTTAAAATGCCAGTGTCATAAATGTATTGTGATAACATGCCAATGTTTAATGTCATGATCAGGTGAGTGCACTCCCCCTTCCTTCCTGTGGGAGGCTCCTTGTTAAGTCCCCGGTTCCACAGGTAATCTGTACACCTGCATGGGTGGATGCACCTGCCGCCTCTTCCCTGCCAACGTTTAAAAGGACCAGTTTGTGAACGCTCCAGCACTGGCTGGTTGGGTATAGCTGCCATACTAAATAAGTAAGTGTTATTTAAAGTTATTAAGGAACACAGCCATTAAACTCTTTTCCTCTTTCTCCTCCTCAGGTTGCTGCCATCTCCGCGGTGTGTCTCCGGAGGTTGTTGTGCACTTACCTGCTCCATCATCATCATCGCTCCGGACTGCCTTCTCCACCTGGTCAGACACCTCTCCCAGCTCAACTCATCTGCAATTTCCTGCCAGCTCCACTTCGCTGGTTCATCCTCTTCCTGCTGGGTTCCTCTGCCGGGCTCTCTGCTCCTATTCGTAAGAATATCCTTGGAATTCATTATTCCCCGTCTCCCTCCTCATAGCTAACCTGCTCTCGTCTCCCTCTTTACAGGCTGGGTATTCCTCTGGCAAAGAGACATTTTTTTTCTCTAACTTTGAGTTCGCCTGTTCAATAAAACTGTTTAAACGTGCTTCTCTGTGTCATGTGCATTCTCTGGTGTAGTATCCTGCACGTGAGCTGATCATTCTCGTAATCACAACAGAACGAGCCAACCACGAATTAGGCTCAGCAGGTGCTGCATCAGCGGAGCCCTCTGCCCTCTACCGCCTCAGCGTCACAAAGAGGCAGGTGGCCGTGCTGACAGAAAAGCTGCAGACAATTACGCAGCAGCTGAGCACGGTCACTGACCATCTTAGCCACATGTCTCATTCGGGTCCAGTTCCCCCACCAGCCATTCCAGTTTCTTCCATCATTCACTGAACCACTTCCATTCCCTCACCGGCCCCGTACACTGGGGAGGTGGGGAAATGTAAGGGATTTTTGTGCCAGGTTCAACTTTATTTGAGGCAGGTGGGCGGGGAGTACCCAGACGACACTTCCAAAATTCATTTTATGACCATACTGCTGCAAGACCGAGCCCTCAGCTGGGCTAAGTCTATTCTTGACAGCGCGGAGGGCCCTAGCTACACTTTTGATAGATTTATTGTTGAGTTCTCCAGGGCTTTTGATCGCTCTGAGAACAGGGGTAACATTATGAGCCGCCTCTTGTCACTCTGCCAGGGCAGTCGGTCTGCAGCCGACTATTCTGTAGAGTTTTGGGTCGTTGCTTCTCTGTGTTGTGTGCATTCTCGGGTGTAGCATCCTGCACGTGAGCTGATCATTCTCGTAATCACAGTTTAATGCTGATATTACAACCAAATCAATAAATTAAAGAGCATTTCAAGGTTGAAAAGAGTGGAAGTTTGCTTGAACAGGCTGTGAAAGAAAAAGTCCTCCATCTAAGATTAGACTTTGGACTTTTACTCTTAAAACCTCTGGGGGACAATAACATGGGGGCAAAAAAAATAAATAAATAAAATAAATAAATAGAATTTAAAATGAAAGTTTCTTTCAAGTGTAGTTTTTCATATTGCTGTTTTAGCAAGTATACACTTCTTCGACATAAGCCAAAACCCAAGGCAATGAGGCAAAAGAAAGTGAAGATTATAAACATTTTGCTTTTTTTTTTTTTTTGTACTTATTTTGTACCCGTAGGTAGATTTGTTTTGCAGTCTGGTGACAAGCCACCAGCTGCCGGTCGCTGCGTGCGCAAGCGCCCCGTATCCCTAACCCCTAATTTGACATTAAAACATTTTTTTCTCCATCCTGTTCAGCCTCACTAAAGACAATGTTTGCCTCTGATGCAATGGCTGATAATAACATATACTGTATACTATGCTTAAAAACTGGTTCAACAAAATATGACTTCTAGTTTCTGTGGTGCAAACAAACCTCCAAAAGCTATAAAACCTGAAATATCTTCTGGAGACCAAAATCAATACCCCAACAGATATTTTTTTCTTATTAAAATCCATAAAATTAACTTACTACTTGCTGTTATATAAGATAAGGTTTAAATACATAAGAAAACACAGACACAGGGATACAGACACTGTGAAATACATTGTCCTGGATGCATTTACAACATGTATAAACCCCTACCAATACCTTAACTGTATTGGAATTCATAGACAGCATTTATTATGAATTCTATTATTATTTTTTAATCATAAGTGTCTCAGACAGAAGGCATCTGCCCCAAGACACCTTGTTTGAAACATGGCAGGTGGCATAAAAATGGGGCTATACCTAATACTTAATACAGCAGACGAGTGAAAACACATGACTCATAAAACACTGGTATTTTAAATATTTAACAAGTAAAAGGAGAGACTAGCATATGAATAAATAATTACTGCTTTCAAATCATTTACAGGGCTGCAGTGAGAAAAATAAATGATACAGAGGATATGAAGGGGAGGGGAGCTATTGTGTTATTCATTCAACTGTCTAAACCAATTAACTGCATAATTATAGTTACATTTTCTGTGGATTTATTTCACTGAAAATTAAGATTAAGATCTGATACTTCTAATAAGCATGTATTAGGTTTTAGGGAAAATGAGTTCTGTAGGCAACCATGCATCCATGCTCAATAATGGAAAATTATTTTCAATTTTTTTGGACCCATTAAGACGTGAAATAGAAAATTGGGGAATAAACCTTTATTGTGATTGACCCTTACCTTATAAAAATAAAGGCCCAAATAACTGCAAAACAATGTTTTTGGGATTTAGGCTGGCTGTCCACAGAGTGTGTGTTTGTCGCTTGCAAGCACTTGACAAGAACAAGAAAAGAAAACAAGAAAAGGTCTCCGTCCTGTAACCTAGCAACCGTGTCACCTATCACTCACAGCTCCCCAATTGGAGTTTCATACAGTTTGCCCTAAAACCCTCAACTAACCATACTAAACCACTTCAAAATGGGAGGAAAACACATCTCTCCAGGCTTCTGCTTTCACGTACTGATCATGGTATCATTTTAGCCCAATTCTGGTTGGCTGGTTCAAGAGGAGTGCTGCTGATGAGCAATGCGGCACTCCAAAAATGTAACTTTTTTTTCAACTTTAAATACTTTGCACAATGACAAAAACACAATGACCAGTGCTGAGAGCGTTTTTGTGACAAGTGCTTCAAGCATATTAAACCCTCAACTAAATAGAAAATGAACAGAAAATAGATGACAATCAAAAAAAAGTTCTCTGTGGCTATGCAGCCTTGATCTCATAAAATATGTCTATGGGTCGCATTTATGCTGTGGGGGGCAAGGTGTTAGGCTTCTCCACCCAGAGAGCTATGGACCATGAGAAGAGAGGTCACCGGGGGGTTCAGACAGAACAGCAATGGTTGGGCACCCCCCGGGGAGAAGACGAGACACTGGACCGCCGGGAGAGGAGTGAAGTGCGGCACCAGCGTAATGTTATGTTAATGCACTGCACAGGCTTTTTTATGTAATAGTTATGATGTCGGAGCCCCGGGCCACTATGCAAATGACTAAAGGTAGCACTGTGGCCTGGGAGCTCTGATGTGATCCTGACTTGTTAGAAAGAAAAAAGTCTGTGTTGATCCAGCTCTTTGCCTCGCCTTGATCATTCTCTCTACAATGCCACTAAAATTTTAAAACGCTCACAAACACCTGTTGTGAATTTTGCCATTAAGCACCTTGTTAAGAGTACAGCAAGTTACGCAAAAAGTACTGAAACATTGAACAGCTGGAAATGTCCATTCAAAAGGTTAGAGAAGGTCAAATTAAGTTCACCTGTTTAGGTTAGAATGCATTTTAGGTGCATCCTGAAATTTCACCTGAAAGTCGAACATCCCTAACTTTTTGTGAGTAGAGTATATTAAGGCTGCGTGTCCACCAAATGCGTTTTTTCAGCTGTGGGTGACTATTTTCTATTCATTCTCTATGTAGTCCAGCGTTTGCAGCGCTGAACGCCCTTGGCACTGAAACACTCTCGGTGGTAGCCGCTTTTTGTCACGGCACTCAGGGCACTCAGAATTGAAAAAAAAAACTAGAAAAGCACTCGGAGAGCGCAGACCTCCGCCAAGCGCTACAGTTCCCCCCATACAGTGTTTGTGTGTACGTTTTCAGATTCCTTGACCATGAAAATGTATGACTAGCAATTGGATTGACAATGATAGGATTAGTGGTTGAGTAGTTATTAACGAAAATGACATTTTGCGTAATGGCGGCCACAGTTCCGCCCATACAGTGTTTGTGTGTACGTTTCAGATTCCTTGACCACGAAAACATATGACTAGCAATTGGATTGACAATGATAGGATTAGTGGTTGAGTAGTTATTCACGAAAATGACATTTCCCGTAATGGCGGCCACAGTTCCCCCCATACAGTGTTTGTGTGTACGTTTTCAGATTCGTTGACCATGAAAACATATGACTAGCAATTGGATTGACAATGATAGGATTAGTGGTTCAGTAGTTATTCACGAAAATGGCATTTTCCGTAATGGCGGTTTTCTTCTGGACGGTGATCCGGATCATCCCCAAAATTTAATCAGTTCTTCCTTGTACCATTTCCAACAACACCTGAAAGTTTCGTTGAAATCCGTCCAAAACTTTTTGAGTTGTCTTGCTAACCAACAGACAAACAGACAGACAAACCCCGGCAAAAACATAACCTCCTGGCGGAGGTAATCAACTTTTCAGACTGCAGCTGAGCTCATCAATGTCACACCTTTCTAAGCAGCCAATCAGCATAAGGAAGGGCGGGACATAGGACGCCACTATAGTCTGTACTCAGACTCCTGTTTTCCGTGTCATCATATTTTGCATCCAGAGCTGCTACCAATGACAGAATACTGTACGTTTCTTCTCCATTGTTATAAGGAGACTGTTACTAAAAAAGAAGTAGAAAGTCTGACCATAGGAAAAGCGAAAGGGCTGAGCTGTGAGTGACAAGCTGTTGCTTCAATACAGGGCACAGACTTTTTTTTTTTTTCTAAGCGCAGTGCACAAACGCTGAAAAAAAGACGTTCAGGGCGATCGGGTGACAAAAAATGCATTTGGTGGATACGTAGCCTTATACAACAGTTAGTTCCGACCAAGCAATTTGATTGGACAATAGGAATTCCAGGAGTTACTATAATCTGCTATAACTGCACTCCAATTTCACTGGATATGTATCATTCCACTTCAAAGGTGTTCTAGTAACGTTAATTACGAACAGTGTCTCTCAGTGTGTCTCAATGACTGGTGTGATGCGCATGAAGTGTGGTGGCCCTGTGCCCCTACAGCTGACTAGCACCGCCGCTTGCAGCTCCGCTGCCTGTGGCACTGCGAAAAGGAGAGCCGTGTGTGTAAGTCTCTCTCTGTCAGTTCAGCCTCTCCATCAGTAAGCCCTATGTAGTACCTCCTCGTGGTGACACATGGTAATTGGGTACCTCGCGGCCCCAAGCGAAACTACAAGGGACTCGGAGGAGACCTGGCCCCTAGACGTGCAGCATGCAGGCCCACTGGTGTGTGGATACACCCTGGTGCTCATGAACCAGATCCCCAACTATGGGTTAAATAGTTACATTGCCTTGTGTACGGCTTGGGAGAGCCCAAGGTTAAGGGAGTAAACCCCGTCAGAAAATCCGGAGTGGAGCCCCGCAGGCGGTTGGTTGGGCTTTGCGACACCTTCCGGCAACTCCTGCAGTTGCGCTGACACCGACAGTATCGGCTTGCCTTTCCGTCGGACTCTGTCACCAACACCGGGAGGGGGATCCTGGCAACTCCAGGATCTCCTTATCACCCGCCCAGGCCTGCACCTGGAGAGGTCACTCCAGCGCCGCTGTTCTAGCGGCTAAGCCAACACGGGAGACGGCAGTTACGAGTGATAAGCCCAGAGCGTATTGGCGTAAGCTCGGGCGCTACGGGTTGTCTCCGACGGTGGGAGGGATCATCGTATCTCACTAGTCAACTACCGCCCACCTTAAGCTGGGCAGCCCCCAGCCAGTTAGGTGTTGACTCGCCACAGTCTGCCTGCTCCAATGGGTGCTTGGGGCTTAGGGAAAAACCCAAAAAGCAGACTACAAACCTCGCACCAGGTAAACATAATATCAAGAAACCACCAGCCCTACGGCTGGCGACCTGGAACATCAGAATAATGTGTCCTGGACTCTCTGATGATCTCCAGTTAGTTGACGATGCCAGGAAAACAGCCATCATCGATCGCGAGCTTTCTAAGCTCAACATCGACATCACAGCCCTTCAGGAGACACGTCTTCCCTCCAGCGGCAGGCTTAAGGAGAAGGAGTACACCTTCTTCTGGCAGGGACTGGAGCTAGACGAGCGCCGTCTACATGGGACTGGCTTCGCAGTGCGCAACTCCCTCCTCTCGTCAGTAGAGCCTCCTTCCCGAGGGACCGAGCGTATCCTCCCTCTCCGCCTCATGACCTCCATGGGACCAGTAAACATCTTTAGCATTTACGCCCCCACACTCTGCTCCACAACAGAGGCCAAAGACGAATTCTACAGTGAGCTCGAGGCTAGGATCAGAGAGATTCCATCTAATGAAAATCTGCTCCTGCTCGGTGACTTCAACGCCCGGGTGGGTGCAGACCACAACTCCTGGCCACATTGCTTGGGGCACTTTGGAGTCAGCAAGCTCAATGAAAATGGTCAGCGTCTACTTGAGATGTGCTCCTTTCATAACCTGTGCATCACCAACACCTTCTTCTCCACTAAGCTCCACCACAGAGTGTCTTGGAGACACCCCAGGTCCAAGCACTGGCACCTACTGGACTTTGTCATTGCCAGGAGAACCTTGCTGAACAACATCCTTATCACTCGCACTTACCATAGTGCTGACTGTGACACTGACCACTCTCTGGTCAGCTGTAAGGTACGTCTTCAGCCCAAACGAATTCATCGTGCAAAGCAGAAGGGTCGTCTTCGGATCAATGCAGCCAGTGCATCAAAACCAGAACTTGTCAATAGCTTCGGCGAAGCTATTGACAAGGCCCTCAAGGATTGCCCTACAGGCAGTGCTATGGCTCGCTGGGACTTCATCAGTGACGCTGTGTACGAAGTTGCATTGGACTCCTTCGGGAAGAGAGCGATGAAGAGTGAGGACTGGTTTGAGGCCGGGATAGAGGAGATGGAGCCTGTCATCACCGCAAAGCGTGCTGCACTACTTGAGTACAAGAGGCAGCCTTCTGAGAAGACACTGGCTGCCTACAGAGAAGCCAGAAACAGTGTTAAGCGGATTGCTCGTAAGTGCGCAAATGACTACTGGCTGAAGCTGTGCAGCAACATCCAGACCTCTGCTGACTGTGGTAACATCCGTGCCATGTACAAGGGTATGAAGAAAGCTTTTGGTCCTAGTGTCATCAAGATTGCTTCCCTCAAGTCCACCTCGGGCAACATCATCACGGATCGCAGCAAGCAGATGGAGAGATAGGCCAAGCACTATCAAGAGCTGTACGCAAGAGAGAACGTCGTTACCAACATAGCGATTGAGAGCATCACTCCCCTGCCCATCACGGAGGAGCTCGATACACCACCTACCATCGGCGAACTCAGGAAGGCCATCGACACCCCGGCCTGTGGGAAAGCACCAGGTAATGATGGTATTCCACCAGAGGTCATCAAGGCGGGGAAGGACAGTGCCTTCCTGGGTCACCTCCATGATCTCCTGCTACAATGCTGGGAAGAGGGCACCATTCCCCAAGACATGCGGGACGCAAAGATCACCACTCTCTACAAAAATAAAGGCGACCGTTGTGACTGCAATAACTATCGCGGAATTTCCCTCTTAAACATTGTGGGGAAAGCTTTCGCTCGTGTCATCCTCAATCGTCTCCAACTACTGGCCCGAGTGTGTGTACCCAGAGTCCCAATGCGGGTTTCAAGCAAAGCGGTCGACGATCGACATGGTGTTCTCTCTCAGGCAGCTGCAGGAGAAGTGTCGCGAACAGAGACGCCCCTTGTATCTGGCCTTCATCGACTTGGCCAAGTCCTTTGACCTGGTCAGTCGGTCGGGCCTCTTCACCCTCTTACATAGGATTGGTTGCCCCCCAAGCTCCTGAGGATGATCACTTCCTTTCATGACAACATGACTGGCACAGTTCAGCACGACGGATCATCTTCAGACCCCTCCCCAATCAAAAGTGGTGTGAAACAAGGCTGTGTCCTGGCCCCAACACTCTTTGGCATCTTCTTCTCCCTGCTCTTGCGCTACGCCTTCCGCGAGTCAGACGATGGTGTCTTCCTCCACACCCGGAGCGATGGGAACTTGTTTAACCTCACCCGCCTCAAAGCCAAGACAAAGGTGCGTAGAGTCCTGATCAGGGAGATGCTCTTCGCAGATGACGCCGCCCTTATCGCTCACACTGAGAATGCCCTGCAGCGACTCATCACCAGCTTCGTGGAGGCATGCAATGAGTTTGGCCTCACCATCAGCCTCAAAAAGACAAACATCATGGGACAGGATATCAGCATCATCCTTGCAATCACCATCGGTGACCACACTCTGGAGGTGGTTGAAAACTTTACTTACTTTGGCTCCACCATCTCCAGCAACCTTTCCTTGGATGCCAAACTTAACACGAGGATAGGCAAAGCAGCAACCACCATGGCTCGTCTTGCAAAGAGAGTGTGGGAAAACAACTTGCTGACACTCAACACCAAGATAAAGGTGTACCAAGCATGTGTGCTGAGTACCTTACTGTACGGCAGCGAAGCCTGGACTCTTTACTCCCGCCAAGAGCAAAGACTGAATGCCTTTCACCTGCACTGCCTCAGGCGACTTCTGGGCATCACCTGGCGTGATCGCATCACAAACAAAAGCGTGCTCTCCCAGGCAGAGGTTCCAAGTATGTTCGCCATCCTCACTCAGAGACGCCTGCGATGGACTGGCCACGTGTGCAGGATGGACGATGGTCGCATCCCCAAAGACGTCCTATATGGGGAGCTCGCCACAGGAAAGCGACCAACTGGAAGGCCGGTTCTGCGCTTCAAAGACACCTGCAAACGTGACCTGAAGGCCTGTGGCATCAACCCAGTAAACCTCGAGCAAGCGACCTCAAACCGCACACAGTGGCATTCCATTATCAAGGCTGGAGTCCAGCAGGCTGAGGAGGAGAGAGAGATTCTACATGAGAAGAGGACCCGCCGGCAGCAGAATCTCCAGTCCGTCCCCACTGTCCCCATTGTCCCCACTGCCCTCACTACTGACTACATTTGCAGCAAGTGTCAGCGAAGCTGCCAATCCCACATTGGACTGTACAGCCACAGCCGGCGCTGCAAAGCAACTACTGACTGACGTGTGCAGATTCCATTGTCTCCCGAGACAAAAGGATGCCAACATTTTTCAATCAACTCTAACAATTGCAGTACTGTTTTGGATACCTTAATTTCCACAGTGAAGTGCTGTTTGACAAAAAATTAAACATCCATGACCCAGAAGTCAACGTATAGTGAGGGTGTGCTGGGAACGTCTGGCTGAGGCCCCTGTCTAGGAGGTCTTCAACTCCCACTTCCGGAAGAACTTCAACCACATTCCGAGGGAGTCTGGAGACATGGAGTCTGAATGGGCCATGTTTTCTACCTCCATTGTTGAAGCTGCGGTCCAGAGCTGCGGCCGCAAGGTCACCGGGGCATCTCATGGTGGCAATCCCCAAACCAAGTGGTGGACACCAGTGGTGAGGGGGGCCATTAAGCTGAAGAAGGAGTGCTATCAAGCTTGGTTGGCTTGTGGGACTCCCGAAGCAGCTGAGGTGTACCGGCAGGCCAAGCAGAGTGCAGCTTGGGTGGTTGCTGAAGCAAAAACTCGGGATATGGGAGGAGTTCAGTGAGGCCATGGAACAAGACTTTCGGTCAGCCTTGAAGAGATTCTGGCAAACAGTCCGGCGGCTCAGGAGGGGGAAGCAGCTCCCTGTCCACACTGTGTATGGTGTGGATGGGGCACTGTTGACTTCGACTGGGGATATCGTCAGGCAGTAGAAGGAATACTTCGAAGATCTCCTCAATCCCACTGACACACCTTCCACAGAGGAAGCAGGGCTAGTGGATGAGGGGGACGACTCGCCTATCACAGGGGCTGAGGTCGCCAAGGTGGTTAAAAATCTCTTTGGTGGCTGGGCCCCGGGGGTGGACGAGATTCACCCTGAGTACCTCAAGGCCCTGGATGTTGTTGGGCTGTCATGGTTGACACGTCTCTGCAACACTGCGTGGAGATCGGGGACAGTGCCTTTGGCATGGCAAACTGGGGTGGTGGTTCCTCTCTTCAAAAAAGGGGACCGGAGGGTGTGCTCCAACTTTAGAGGGATCACACTCCTCAGCCTCCCTGGGAAGGTATATGCCAGGGTACTGGAGAGGAGAGCAAGGCCGCTGGTCGAACCTCGGATTCAGGAGAAGCAATGTAGTTTTCGTCCTGGCCGTGGCACATCGGACCAGCTCTTTACCCTCTCAAGAATCTTCAAGGATTTGTGGGAGTTTGCCCAACCAGTTTACTTGTGTTTTGTGGACTTGGGAGAAGGCATTCGACCGAGTCCCTCGCGTTTTTTTTTTTTTTTTTTTGGGGGGGGGGTGCTTCAGGAGTATGGGGTATCGGACTTGTTGTTACGAGCTATTCAGTCTCTGTGCGACCGTTGTGAGAGTTTGGTTTGTACTGCCAACACTTGATCGGACTCATTCCCAGTGAGAGTTGGACTCCGCCAGGGCTGCCCTTTGTCACCGATCCTGTTCATAATTTTTATGGACAGGATATCTAGGCACAGTCAGGGAATGGAGGGTGTCATGCTTGGTGACCACAGGATTTCATCTCTGTTGTTTGCAGATGATGTTGTCCTGCTGGCTTCATCCAGCAACTTACTGGGATGGTTTGTCGCTGAGTGTGAAGCGGCTGGGATGAGAATCAGTACCTCCAAGTCCGAGTCCATGGTCCTGAGCTGGAAAAAGGTGGATTGTCCTCTCCGGGTTGGGGACAGGCTCCTGCCCCAAGTGGAAGAGGTTAAGTATCTTGGGGTCTTATTCATGAGTGAGGGGAGAATGGAGCGAGAGATTGACAGATGGATTGGAGCAGCATCTGCAGTGATGCGGATGTTGTACCGGTCTGTTGTGGTGAAGAGGGAGCTAAGCTCTAAGGCAAAGCTGTTGATTTACCAGTCAATCTACATTCCTACCCTCACCTATGGTCATGAGCTTTGGGTAATGACCGAAAGAACGAGATTGCGGATACAAGTGGCTGAAATTAGCTTTCTTCGCAGGATTGCTGGACTCACCCTCAGAGGTAGGGTGAGGAGTTCAGTCATCCAGGAGAGGCTCAGAGTAGAACTGCTGCTCCTCCACACTGAAAGGAGCCAGTTGAGGGGGTATGGGCATCTGATCAGGATGCCTCCTGGACACCTCCCACTTGAGGTGTTTCGGGCACGTCCCTCTGGGAGGAGACCCCGGGGCAGACCCAGGACTCACTGGAGAGACTATGTCCCCCAGCTGGTCTGGGAACGCCTTGGTATCCTCTCTGAAGAGCTGGAGCAGGTGGCTGGGGAGAGGAGAGGGAAGTCGGGGCTTCTCTGCTTGAACTGCTGCCTCCGCGACCCGGACCTCCGGAAAAGCGGTAGAAGAAGGATGGATGATGGATGGACCCAGAAGTCCCACCCTTTTGCAAAGGTCTACTTCCGTCTACCCGGTAAACATCTGTTTAAAAAATAGGCAGTGCTAGAGTTTGTTTACTGTCTCGATTAACAAACCAGAATACCTTTCTGGTGATGGACTCTTTGTTTCATCTGAAAATGTGAAGCGAGCAAAATATGCTAAATCGCTAGCATGCTAACTAGTAGCTTCTGGCGACCGATAGATACGTTTTGATCTGGGATTTATGTTATGTTTGGCCCATTAAGAGCATTAATGAGGCACCACTCGCCTGCAGTGAGTTCGGTGATTTAATAAGAAATAATAATCAATACAGACACTCGCCTCGAGGGACGGACATACAAAAACTAAGAATGAGCCCCAGTGGGGTGGTAACAAGTACATAAAGAGAAGAGAGTCAATATAACAACTTACATACACTGGCGAGGACGAAACCTTCTGCCGAAAATGGACTGGAGTCAGGGTAGGGGACTCCAGCCTCAGTGAAGCGAGGACGCAGCGAGGAATAAGCCCCCATCGGCCAGCTTAAATAGTGATATTAAACTCAAAAGATCAACAGGTGTCAAGTGAAAGCAATCAGTAAACCACTGACAGCTGTGACTGGCCGCGAACAGACTGACAGCCAGAAGTCCTGTTACGACGCTGTCAAAATAAAAGCACAACCCAAACAACTGAGAAACAGAACTAAATATATACACAAAAAAAGGAATAATAACAAAAACCCGAGCGCAGAACAGATCCGTGCTCGGCATCATTACAGTGCCCCTCCCTTAAGGGGTGGATCCCCAGACATCACACAGAAACATCAAAAAGGGAAAGGAGAACACCCCCTGCCTCCAAAAAAAAAAAAAAAAAAAAAAAACAGTAACAGACACAAAACCAACCCCGGGAGGGCGGTGGGGGGATCCAGGCCCGGAGGGAGAGACACAAAACCCAACACAACTTGCAAACCCAGAACCATAATTTAATAAACAGCACACGAAGAAAAATGGGTCACACATAATGAATAAAAAAAGAGTTCAGGTGGCCTCCCGGCATCCTGGCTCCACCCGACGATCAAATGGAAAAGGCCAGGCAGCCAACCAAGTCCCCAGAGACCCCAATTGGAAGAAAAAAGTTCGGGGGGCCAACCGAAATCCCAGGACCGCTGAACGGCCGGATGGAATGAGTCAGGTGGCCTGCCTGAGAACATGGACCACCCGACCCGGCGGCTCAGTCTTTTCAGGAGGCCGGCCAGAGTTCTTAAGCCACCAGGACTGCAGGGGTGAAAAAGGAGACTGCTTTCCCACGGTCAGGTTCCTCCACACCAAACTCGCTCGTTTATGTCCTTGTGGGCCTTACTTTGTCCATTGGTGTCCATTCATTTGCAGGGGTGTGCCAATATTTGTGGCAATATAGAAAATCTCAGAAAAGGTTTTTTGTTTTTTTTTCTCTGAAAAATGTTTGTTTTGGAGCTAGGAGAGGTTTGCACCCGACAGTGACGAAATGTGACTTGTTTTTCCTCTACTCAAGCTCAACATGATTTGTTGGTGCAGGATCCCAACTGCGTTCACGCCGATCCAGAACATCCCATAAGTTTTCTTATGGAGAGTTTTTATGCATTCAGATGACTGGAATTACTTTGTTACTGTTTCAGAGCAGATAAGATAAGCCTTTATTAGTCCCACAATAGGGAAGTTCCAGGATTGCAGGATTGTAACCATATGCAGAATTTTGTTTTTTTGTATTTTTAATGCCTCTCTATATTTTCCTCGGATGTTTTTGAATGAATGAGCTCACATATTTGAGGATAATGAAATTGGAAAAAGGTAAAAAAACTCAGACTGACTTATGTAGATTTTATACATATGAAACATGATCTAAACCTGATGTTCAAGTGAATATACTGTATCTGTCATCACTGTTCCTCAACTAGAGTTTTTATAAAGACGTTACCAGAATTCATCAAGTTCAGTTGGAGTTTCTCCAAAAATGAAAAATCAGAATGGCCAGAAATGCCACAAATGCTGTAGTAAATGCTCATGATTGTGGTTGTCCCTAATAAAAGTATAGTTCCACACACACACACACAAAAAAAAAAACCATCTTCCTTTGGCAATGGTTGATTGAACCTGGTGTTGGAGACTGTTGCTGAGTGTTGTGAGCTGGGCTCTGGGCTAGGGACTGGTGTTGGCTGTGGTTGGCTATGCTCTGGGCTGGAGACTACTGCTGGCTGTGGCTGGCTTGGCTCTGGGCTAGAGACTGTTGCTGGCTGTGACTGGTTGGGCTCCAGACTGGTAAAAAAAAATCTCCATCAAAACATTGCAAGCAACTCAACACTGGTCCTTTGACAGGAATCACAGGACCGGCCAAAAGGAAAGAAATGGGAATAGCAGGAAGTCGGACCGGAGGAGGGGGACCCCAACAGCGTCTGGTGAAGAAGAAGGGAGGGGAACCACAACGGCGTCAGACTGGAGTTTAGCAGAATCCATGGTGGACCCCGGCTGGGCCAACGAAGCACCCGCGGAGACCCCAGAATGAAGCTCCGAAGCACCCACAATGGCTCCATGCTGGAGCTTAGCTGAACCCTCGGTGGACCCCAACTGGGCCAACGCTGCACCCTCGGTGGACCCCAACCGGGTAAATGCTGCACCCTCGGTGGACCCCGATCAGGCCAACGCTGCACCCACGGTGACCCCAGACTGGAGTTCCAAAGCACCCGCGGTGGCTCCAGGCTGGAGCTTAGCTGCACCCACAGTGAAACCCGGGCTGGAGCATAGTGCCCACGACGGGCCCATGCAGGAGCGCAGCACCCATGTAGGACTGATACTGGGGCGCAGCATCCACGAAAGTCCCCGACCTGGACGCAGCACCCACGGCGACTCAACCCGAGGAGGGACCCAAATGATGGCCTTGGGCAGGGGGGAAAATGCGCCCTGGACGACCTCCAGAGGTGAACCTGGACCCTTGGGAACCTCCGGCGGAGCTGGATCATCTCCGGTGACCCTGGAAGAAGGCTCAGAGACAGGAGAGAGACCAAGAGGAACAGGGTCACCGGTAGCGGCAGAGCCCAGCGAGGTGAGCTCGGATGCAGAGGACGGCTGCACCCAGCTCTCCTCCCCAAGAGACAGGCAAGATTGCTCCAAAACAGAAAACAGAAAGACAACATAGAGCACTTGCCTGATCTCGAGCTCCACCACCGTCCAGGACTCCGGCGATCCGGGCAGTAGCGACGATTCGGGCTCAGTCCTCAGGAGGCACACCTCTGGTACCCACTCGACTGCGGTGGCCTCCGCAGCCGGCATGATGGTCTTGACAGTCCTGGAGCCCCCTGGCGATGTAACCCACACTGATGGCTCACTCGGTGCGGCGATGGGAGGTTCGCTTCTTGCTGGGGCTGAATTCTGCTCCGGTGACACCCAGAGACGCTTCATCGTCGGCTCAGGCGTGTGCATGTTTGGCCCATTAAGAGCATTAATGAGGCACCACTCACCTGCAGTGAGTTTGGTGATTTAATAAGAAATAATAATCAATACAAACACTTGCCTCGAGGGACGGACATACAAAAATTAAGGATGAACCCCAGTGGGGTGAAAACAAGTACATAAAGAGAAGAGGGTCAATATAACAACTTACACACACTGGCAAGGACGAAACCTTCTGCCGAAAATGGACTGGCATCAGGGTAGGGGACTCCAGCCTGAGTGAAGCGAGGACGCAGCGAGGAATAAGCCCCGCCAGCCAGCTTAAATAGTGCTACTAAACTCAAAAGATCAACAGGTGTCAAGTGAAAGCAATCAGTAAACCATTGACAGCTGTGACCAGCCGCGAACAGACTGACAGCTGGAAGTCCTGTCATGACGCTGTCAAAATAAAAGCACAACCCAAACAACAGAGGAACAGAACTAAATATATACACAGCCGAGTGCGGAACAGATCCTTCCTCGGCATCATTACAATTTACTGAAGTATTGACTTAACAGGTATGTTTTATAAACACTTACTACATTTGGACTTGACAATATTTAATTTGTTTACATGTGTGTGAAATAGACGTCTTCATGCTGATTGAGATGTTTAGCAAGTTACTGGCTAGATTTAGTGACTATTTTTTCTCATCTGTGCAAAATAACTGGTTAAACAAACAAATCATAATATTTTGTCCAGTACTGCCGTCATTTAATACATTTTGCTTGCCGGAACTGTTGTATAAAGCAATATGACACTCTGCGTCATTACGGTATCATGTTTATACTAACTATGGCTGTGGTGGAGGGCATTAAGCCACATCACAGCCGCAGGTACTATAATCATGATACCGTAACTCCGTCTTGTGTAATGCTATTTAAACATATAACTATTCTTATTTAATTAAACTTTTAAACAATCACACTTTCTTTTTGTGTTTTGTGATGTCACAAACCAACAAGGACTACCTTCAGGTCTCAAATCAAACAGACCCCAATTGTGATTGGCTCATCCAGAAAACCTTTATCCAATCAGATTAGAGACTTGGGTTACAGTCTAAAAAGGCTGAAAATTGACTACTTCAGAGAGAGAGAGATGTCCATCTCTTAGCTACAGTCTATATTTGCTAAACTATTTTTCATTTTGTCAGAAATAAATAATGAGTCTTCGAAACGTTTGAAGTGATTGCCCGTCCTTTATTGCAGAGAGCGTGCTAAAAGCATCACAGCACAAAACCATTCTTTTAATACCAACAGTGACATCATATTTTGGGTGAGTGAAAAGGAGAGAGCGAGAGAAGGAGGCTAGCTCTAACCGATTTAAGCCAGATATCAAGGAGACATATCTTGAAACATCTGAACTCGAATGAACTCAGTTCTGTGTAAGAAAAACAAATGGAATGCAACAATACAATATTTTGCAATAATTCCCTATCATGTTAAAAGACAAAGAATTGTAAAAATGGTTTTAAGAGAATAATTCACAGGCAATACTTGGGCAGTCATGATATATAACTCCAAGTACAATTTATCACTTTTATTTTTATTTCTTGGAGAAAGTATCGTAATCAAGTTACTGAAAAGACTTTTCAATGTTCAGACTTATTTCAATGTTCACTCAATGCTAACCACCTAGTTTCCTTATCCAGACAGTAAAACTGTTCTTGTGGTAGTCCTGAAAGACTTTCAGCTCTCACTCCTTAGCACTCACACTGTACTCAAGCACGTTTGACCCCCAAACTTTAGATCATTTAACTTGCATACTATGCTCTAGCATGATTCTGCAGAGCCAGTTGGACAAAATCCACAAGAAAGTGGAGGTATTTGTGAAGATCTCTAACCAAACCTCAGTGGGGGAAAGGGGGGTAGAGACAATTTGGGGGGCAGTGAGAATACACCTTTCCTCTCTTATCCTGCTGGCGTGCATACTCCAACTCTATCAACTATAACTGAAGCTAATTGTGGTATTTTTTTCCTCTAAAGATTTTCTTCAAAACCTTGTAGGTTAAAATGATTTGTCAGCAATGGTAAAAGGTGGAAATGTCCCTTTTTTGCTATGGACATCAATATGTGAAACCCTGTAAGGATGCCAAATGCGATCTCTCTCCATCCAATAAAATTTGACTGATTCTCCAAAGAGACAGTACCACATTATATATAGTGATTCCAGAAAACACTGTATCATGACTTTGAAGTTGTAAAAATCTAGTTTCTCCTTACTTAAGTGTCACGGGAGTAGCCACATCAGAGTAGAAGCCCTGGGTAACTTTAAAGGATTTGGGCCACCCACACAGCAATAAAACTCACTGGTGAAAACAAGCACTTACTGTACATGAGAAACCACAGAGGTCAATATAGAGGGGAAAAACTATTGACTAAACCCCTTCTTTTCCCTCTGTTACAGCCAACCGTTTTAGACGTATAAGTAACAAATCTGTTTTGACACAACCTTCCTGTCTCCTACAAACAGTAATACACAATAAATTAATGCACTGTGGTGTTGCCTCAAATTAGGATATGCTAATCTGAACACAATGTACCATCTGTGGTGTCTCTCATCACATTAAGCGGTCCCCAGAGCAGCCCTCCACCCATCTCGTTTCATTTTTTTCTTCTCACTGCTCTTTCTCCTTTTCTTCCAGTTGGTTGATAGAAGCTCAGATCGAGCCAGTGAGCCCACAGCCACCCTCTATGCTCCTTTCCTTCTTCTTTTTTACCGCCTCCTGTCATTTAAGGCTTTCAAACACCCCAAGGCAACTTCCTTCTTATTTTCCCTCCTGTTTTCTACTTCCTGCCACTTGACCCTGACTCCAGCTCTGGAAAAATCTGGAGGTTTTGGCTTCTCTGCAGCCACCACCGCTTTCCTGGTCTTGTGTAGTAAGTCTCCAATTTACTTTCAAAATACAGCAATATTTTGCATTCCTACTGATGCCATTCACATTTAGATCCACACTGTTTAACCTACAGAAAGAAATTTGTTATTTTCTGTTGGAAGTTAAATGTGTTTATCTAAAGAAACATCTTTTCGCAGATATGAAATGGCTTGTTTTTCTTCCCTTAACCTCTACCACTTTGTGTTTTTCAATCAGGAAATTAATTGTGTATTTCTCTGTAATCAGATCTATTCATCTAATAGTTCCCCCAGTGACAGACATCTAGATAATATGAAATAACCTGTTTTCTCTCAGTTATTTTATTCACTCAGAAAAAGAGGACACCCCAAATACCTACCCACCTTACATAGAACCAAAACATAAAGCCCCCTTATGAGTGGGGTGTTATACAATGAAAAGCCATCTATCCTATAGCTTACTAAATCCAACAGTGTGTGCCAGTGTGTGAGTGTTTTATAGCCAGTGGCAGAGAGCCCTGGTGGGCAGCAGAACATAGGAACATGTTCATGTTCATAATGTTTGGCAAACCACACTATACCCCGCTCTGCTTCTGACATCCAAATGCATCTCCCATGGCACACACCGCAAACATGAATACATGGATAATACCACAAACATACATGAACAACACCTCCCCACACACACATGACAACACAGTCAATTCTTCATTTACAGCTAAGCCCTGTCGAAACTACCATTCCGTTGCAAACAAAAACACATTTGCTTAGCAGAACTGAAGAATATGCATGCATATACTGTATACTTTATTTGGTTATGTGTTTATGGGCAAGTGTTTAGCGTTAACGAAGACCAAAGACCGCAGCACATATAGCCTAACCCAGTGGTCCCCAACCTGCTACTGCATCTCAGAGAGCCACACAGAAAAAGTAAATCCTTTATTCTGTTCCTCTATGTTGACTATCATAGTGTTTTATTTTGAATATTTACCTGATGTTCTCTTCCCACCTGACCCAAATATTCTTTTGTCCATCTGACTTCCTGCCTGTTGTGTCTGTGTGTTCTTGACACAACTATTTCAGTAGTGGCGGTGAAAAACCGTCATTTGTTAGGCAGTTTGAGCGTTATTTTCTGACCACAAAAGACTGCAACCCTTCTCCAAGCATGCCACGTTGATGGTGAGTGTGTTATTTGCTTTTATGCCAGCTGGTTTGGACCTCAAGGTGGGTAATCACCTATCTTTGCTTTCAAGAGAGTTTCAGCACACCACACACAGGAAGACCGGCCACCCGGGGCCGCAAATTATGGGGGACCTGAAAGCATGTGTGGGGCAGCATCCTTACCACCACAACCCTGCAAACCTAGGGCAGAGCATCCCAAAACCACCATGGAAGCACTCCTAGAGTGAACTGGACACGTGCAAAGGAGGGATAGTGGATATATTGGACAAAGGATGTTGAAGATGGAGCTGCCAGGCAGAAGGAAAAGAGGAAGACCACAGAGAAGATTCCTGGATGTAGTGAAGGAGGACATGGAGAGGGTTGGTGCACTGTAAAAAAAAAAAAAAGTTGTCTCAACTTAAAAAAGTTAGTATTTGGGCTATCTTAAAATTTTAAGTTGACTGAACTTGAAAACATAAGTGGTAAAGACACATAAAAACACATAAACTCAAGTTCAGTCAACTTAAAATTTTATAAGTAGAATAACCCTAATTATTTTTTACAGCGTGTTACAGAGGAAGATGCAAGAGATAGGGTGAGATGGAAGCAGATGATCCCGTATGGAGACCCCTAAAGGGAGCAAGAAGAAGAAGGAGAAAAAGAACCTTTTAACTGTCAGATTTCACGCACCCCTAGTGGCACAGTGCAGCAACAGCACCTGTCAACTGACTCTGACGTCCCTTTAACTCCCCAGCTGTACTGAGGATTTGTACCGATCTGCCAGTTCAGAAGGTGGCAGACACGCATTGGAGGAATCATGGCTGACATGGAAGACACCAAAGAAGAAGAAATCCTTATTATTATTATTCCTTTTCCTTCTTTGAGCTCAGAAAGCAAATATGGCCGCCATGCATAGTCACATAAAACGGCTTCATACACGAAAAATTGCCACGGGATACAAATGAAATTGACGTGGGATAATCATAACACTTTGTAGATGTGAGAGTGTGCAAATGATCAACAGAACGCAAAATAACGACCACGATGGACGAAAACGGAGCGACCACGCCAGCCAGCAAGCCCCCTTCGCCAACGGTAAGTGATGAATTTCTTTGTTTCTTTCCACTGTACTGATTTTCTGGTTCATATACTTTGAAGATAAGATAACAACATACCCCTGTAGAAAAAACAGTGCCAAAAAACAGAATCATTCTTTGTGTAAATATGTCCAAAGTCCACTTTTGACTGAGTTATGTAATTTGATATAGTTCCCGTGGTATTATGCAAATTAGATGTGTAAATTTATTCCTATCTGAAACTTTGGATCATATTCTACATCTTTCTTTCAAGTTATAGCCTTGGAAATCTCACCAGAGGATCTGAATATTTCTTGACAAAAAAATCTATACTACTCTTGACCACCAGGTGTTATGGGGCCAAACGGCACCTAAGACAGTTAGAGGGGAGTTCAAAAACAAAAGCTGTCTTTGGACTTGCATCATTTCAGTCATCTGCATCTAAAGACTGGAGTAAACTGTAAAAATGAAAGCACCAAGGTACTGATGCCTCGATGCCAGAGCCTTGGTGGAGGTATGCATTCTCGAATCATCACCAAAATGTTATGGGTTCCTCTCTAGCCCAAGAACTACCTCTGGTAAAAACTGCATCCAAATCCATCCAGTAGTTTAGGAGTACTCTCGCTAACACACTGTGAGAAGATAAGAGCCTTGGTGGAGGTATGCATTCTGGGATCATCACCAAAATATTATGGGTTCCTCTCTAGCCCAAGGACCACCTCTAGTAAAAATTTCATCCAAATCCATCCAGTAGTTTTGGAGTACATGCATGCACAGTGAAAATAATCTGCAGTTCAAATGCCCATACTGTCGGCGGCAGCCAAGATCTTAAATGGAGGAAGCATTAAAGAACATCTTAAATGGAGGAAGCAATGGAGGTACGTACACTACCGTTCAAAAGTTTGGGGTCACCCAGACAATTATTTTGTGTTTTCCATGAAAAGTCACACTTATTTACCACCATGAGTTGTAAAATGAATAGAAAATATAGTCAAGACATTGACAAGGTTAGAAATAATGATTTGTATTTGAAATAATATTTTTTTCCTTCAAACTTTGCTTTCATCAAAGAATCCTCCATTTGCAGCAATTACAGCATTGCAGACCTAACATGATTGCACAAGGGTTTTCTAATCATCCATTAGCCTTCTGACGCAATGAGCAAACACATTGTACCATTAGAACACTGGAATGATAGTTGCTGGAAATGGGCCTCTATACACCTATGTAGATATTGCACCAAAAACCAGACATTTGCAGCTATAATAGTCATTTACCACATTAGCAATGTATAAAGTGTATTTCTGATTAGTTTAAAGTTATCTTCATTGAGAAAAAGTGCTTTTCTTTCAAAAATAAGGAAATTTCTAAGTGACCCCAAACTTTTGAACGGTAGTGTAAATACAATGACAATCAAGACGAACAGGAGCTTTTGCTGTTTAGTGCTACAGGAAGAAAACAGACGGGCAAAAAAGATGGACACTTATTCACCCAGTATTGGCGGATTGCTAAGTACTTTCCTCTGGCGGGAGTTTACAGGCACATGTGCAGTACTGTCCCATTGATGGAAAAGGTGAGCGATTTTTATGATTATTTCAAAAACAAAGCATTATTTTGAAAATCTGGCAAATTAAAAGTCAAGAAAATATGGTGATATAATGATACAAGCCTTTAGTTCCACTTAATTTTGACTGGGTGAGCTGAAACAGAGAAGCGGACGGACGGATACAGACAGCTACACACAGATGCACCTGACGCACTAACTGACTACCTTATGCCTCTCACTGAGGCATAAATACCTCTAAAACAGTACAAGTTTTATTCACTCATAGACTTTTTCATCAACAAATGCAGCTGTTTCAAGTCCATATAATCATGAAAAAGCACCTGGATTCACTAAGTTATATTTTATTTTTTTATTTTATTTAACCAGGCAAGACAGATTAAGAACACATTCTTATTCACAACTGTGGCCTGGGGGAAGGAGCAAGGGGAAAACAGACACTAAACAAATGCATATATTAAAAAACATTTACAAAGACACAATTACAAACACGTACAATCATAATAACAGCTAAAACAAGATGCACTATCACAAGACATAACATAGACATAGCTAAAATATGTACATAAAAGCAACCAATGAGAACAGGTTGGTTGTTGAACCTGTTTAGCAGTTCAAGTGACAATAGCATTCTTTCTTAACCTGGTTTGTAATCAAAGTTTTAAAGGCTGCTTTAGAGATGAAGGCGTCTAGCTGAAGTGTTTTTTGTAAGTCATTCCAATCTCTAGCTGCAGCAGACTGAAAGGATGACAAGCCTATTGACAATTTAGTTTTTGGGACTGTCAACCACATTAAATTTGCAGAACAGGTATTATATACAGAGAATGAAGTGTGCAACAGCTGATTCAAGTAGGGGGGAGACAGACCAAGGAGAGTTTTGTATATTAACCTAAACCAGTGCATTCTGCGTCAGGCATATAATGACGACAAATTAAGAGAAGAATATGCAGTGATGTGTTCTGAAAGGAGCATTTGTTACAAACCGAATGGCAGAATGGTGAAGGACATCAAGCTTTTGCAATGAGCCTTTACATGCTGTTCTACATCACCATAATCAAACATTGGAAGAATAGTCATTTGAACCAGTGTTTGCCTGGCAGAAAAAGTAAAAGAGGAACGCATTCTATAGAGAAAGCCAGTTTTTAATTTGACCTTGGTCTATAGCTTGTTGATGTGGTTTTTAAAAGGGCAGATTGTTAGCTAGCCATTTTCCCAAGTATTTATTCTGCAACCTGGTCTAGAGGTGTCCCATCAGTGGTGAAAATGCTTGGGGAAACATAGCCCTTTTTGCTAAACCACATAACTTTAGTCTTAGAAGTGTTCAACTGAAGATGCAATCTGGAGAGAGCCTGCTGGAGTCTACTAAAACTAAGTTGAAGTTGTTGACAAACTATGTCTTGAGAGGGGCCAGCAGAATAAATAATTGTGTCATCAGCATAGAGATGAATGGATGAATCTATTACAGAGTTTGCTATGTTATTGATGTAAATGGAGAAAAGGGTGGGACCAAGGATTGATCGTTGCGGAACACCTTTAATGACGGGGAGGGACTGGGAGAGATATTGTTCCAATTTCACACACTGAACTCTTTCTGAAAGATATTTTGAAAACCAGGACATTGGGCAGTGTGGTAGCGGAGTGGTTAGCACTGCAGAAGCACAGCAACTCACCCTTGGCCGGGGGATCCTGGGTTCGATCCCAGCTCCCAACCAACAGTGATCTGTGTGGAGTTTGCATGTTCTCCCCATGGCTGCGTGGGTTTACTCTGGGATTTCTCCGGTTTCCTCCCACATCCCAAAAACATGCGAGTTAGGTTAATTGGCATCAAACTGGGGATTCTAAATTGTCCTTAGGTATGGCTGTGAGAGTGAATGGTTGTCTGTCTCTCTGTGTTGGCCCTGCGATGGACTGGCCATCTGTCCAGAGTCTACCCTGCCTCTCGCCCAAAGATGATGGGATAGGCTCCAGCCCCCCTGCGACCCGAAAAGGATTAAGCGGAAGAAGATGGATGGAGATGGATGGACAAAGATGTACAAGCTGTACAAGAAGCAAAGCAGCACTATTGGTAAGTGCAACCCATGACAGGCATGCATGGATGATGCCAACAGCTCAAAATTCACACAACAGAGAAAGCATCTGAATGCAACATTTACTAGTAACTTGTCAAGCACCATCTCCAAACTATCATTTCCTTTCACCTTGTCAAAATATCTCATAAAAGTACATGCTAAAATTCTCACAGCCAACATGAACTTGCTGACATTTGGGATTGATCGAGTCTATATTCAGGCACAGCTACACTCACTCTTTCCACTGATCTGTCTTTATTTTACCTGTGAGAGGAAGCAAGTCAACACTTTTTCCAAGGATTAAAAAATACAGTATACACTATATAAACTACTCCCTTAAGGTGGGAAAACATCAAGTTTCCTCTCTTTTTCCTTCTACCCACTTTTGCTGCATGATGTGATTCAGCAGACAATTCTCTGAGGACAGTGATGACAAAGAGCACATTTTGCAGTGTAAACAGAGGATGAAATGCTGACCTACCAAAGTACAGTTGCTGGCTTCTGAAAAGGAAGTAAGTTCAAGGTTTGCTCAAATCTCCTTACACATGGAAAGTCCAAAAAGTCCCGCACACAATTTACAGTGTTCAAGAGATAATTGGAAGCACTTCCAAGGTTTAAAGCACTACAGCAGCCAAACACTTCACCAGCTTAAAACCACAACTGCAATATCATTATTTGGTTGTTCTGACATGCTTCTCAAAATAGATTGTAAAAACCAACCAAATGCCTTAAAGTCATCAACAAGGGAAGACTGAAACCAGTGCCAACCAGAGTACATAACAGTGAAGACAACTGGGAATAAACTGGACATATTAACGTCTTGGGGGAGAGCTACTATGTCCATGGGGCTAAGGACTGCTTCAGTGCATGGTTGATTACTGAGGCAACATGTTTCCATAGCTTGTACATTCATTCCTTAAACATAAAAAACTGCCAATGAAGAAAGAGTTCTTACTCTGAGATTTCTCTGAAATGGCGATGCCATGTTTGAAGCTAACATTAGCTTTAAGCTTTGGTTGCCAGACTAAAGCCCTGTGTATACTTGACGCAGGGGTCGTTGCATGAGCAAACAGTGACATCACGGAACCCCTGCAACTACTCATATAGTTGTGTGGGGTGCCTGGAGTTTTCATAGAAAGGGGATGATAATTTTGTCTGTTACCTATTATTTCAAGAGACCAAACTAAAAATGAGTACATGTATCTTGATCTAATATGTTCCATTGCACAGAGATTTTAATTTTTGTTGTTTAAAACACCTGATTAATCCAAAAATTTTTTACTGCTTTTCAGTGTCTAAAAATCAAAAACATCTGTGCCAAAATAAAGGTGTAAACCTCAAACAGCACTTGTATTAGAATGAAACTGTGAATGTCCGGTTTTGGCCTCCAAACCCGATTCAGACTCATTGTTATGCCTTGGCCTAGTTTTCCTCCCGACAGCTCTGGCACGCCCCCTTCTCCCGTCAAGTACCGCCAGCTGCACTGTCACCGGTGTTCACACACATACACACACCCACACGCACGCACACACATGCACACACTCCATTCACTCGCATTCACACGCTCTCTCACACACTGGGTGCCTATCAGTTCTGCCCACGCATTCTCACACCGGCAATTTCTTTCCTCGTTAGCTTCAGGAGTATTTGTTGGCCGCTCCAGAGGAAGGAGATTGTTGGGACATGCGCCTCCATACGCGGCAGCTAGTTCTCCCCGTATGAGTATCACTCTTTGTGCTCAACTTAGCTGGACATTGAAGACGACCCATTCCTTGGTGTTCCAGCTAATCCTGCTTCACTGCCTTTTCCTCCAGACTGCATGTTTCGCCCCGGAATTGCTCCAGCCTTGTAAGTGTCATGTTCGCCTTTTCTCTTGCGCTAAGCAGCCCCGCAGCACTAGGCTAATCGCCTTTCCTGTTTTTGTGCGTAACGCTGCCCTGTAGCACTAGGCTCTCTATTGACCGGGCTGTTGAGCGTCTGGCTGGCGCCCTGTATGTTTGGTGGCCTAACCTATCATTGCATCTCTCTGTATTTCTGTGGTGGAACTGAACTTGTGGTTTTTGTGAACTTTAATAAATATGACACTCTCTACTCCTGCAATTGGGTTTTCCATTCTCTCCCCCGTGCGCCATAACATGGCTTGTGACAGAGAACTAGTTGTTAGAAAAAAAAAAACAAAACTGAAAAAATAATCTTTTCCTCCCAATTGTTTTAATGAGCTGGATGCACTGCGCCTGCCAAGTTATAAAAATCGGGAGGTGCACGACCAGCAGAAACGACACCAAAGCGTACTGGGCAACACCAGTCCTGACGTCATTTTATGCGCATACAGCCATTTGCAAGGGCCAACATATCAAGTATACACAGGACTTAAATAGCATATTAACAAATACTGGTTAAATGTTAGAGTTTAAAAGCCAAAATAAAGCATTACTGGAGACAGGGGCGTGTGGGTTAAGTGGTCACTGGGGTGAAATAACCACAGAAACAACCCTGAATGAGTGAATGGCTAACTCTGCCAACGACAGCTAACCACTGCTAACCAAGGAGATGTCCAGACAAGAGTATAATAAACTATAGTAAAATAAGTTAAAATTATGTATATGAATGAAATATATGGTCAAAGGTTGGTAGATGATCTGGCTGGGAAAACAGGTGTCTAATGGGGATAGGTAGAGTGTCATATATAGAAAACAGACAAACGGACATTTCGTGGCTATCATGGTCAAAATATAACAAAAAGTCAAAATAGGTTGAGAAATACAATCTAATGTAGATTAATGAATGAGCTGGTCTAGTATGGTGACTACAATTTACAAAAAAAGAGCCATAAATCCCTGGTCGTGTCACACAGCTAGCCATGCTAACACCGCTAGTACCCATGTCATACCGGGGGGGGGGGGGGGGGGACACCTAAAATAGGCCAGAATGGCATGAGATATATTATCAACTGGGGATGAATGAATGAGCTGGGTCTACAGATGTCTAGTGGGGCAACTAGAATTTACAGAGAAGAGCTCTACAAACCACAGTCAGGGCTACTGGCTAGCTGCACTGTAGCTGAGCACCGAGGCTCAATGAGAAACTTCCTCTTCTCCTCTGAGGAGAGAGTGTACCACACTATCCAGGAGGCAGGTCTGTATCAGGACTGATAAGTAATGACTTGATAACCTCACAGTAGAGAAAAGCCAATCCAAATGAGGCATTTCAGATAGCTCTCTAGTCCTAGATTCTGTGGTAGACAACTCCTGCGCAGGCGGACTTAGGTCCATTTGACTTTGCAGACCCTATCTCGACATATTTTGACTTTGTAGAATCAATGACTGCTTACCTTTGTGTTAAACAATGGTTTTCTGGTCATTCACCCGTAAAACTTGAGGTGGCTGGACCTATCCATTGGTTAATTAAACATGAGGCTCTAATGATTTATAGTTTTTAAATTGCTCATGGGTTTATGCGCTCACCCCACAAACCAGGTAGGCAAACACATCTGACAGCGTGACTCCAGGCAGTTGGGCGAGATCCCGGGTCCATTTCTTGTGCTCATATCGATCAATCCCATTTATTTCTTAAATTTTTTTGCAGTGGTGCACCTTTGCTTCCTTATTCAGAATAAGGAATTTGAATTTTCTGGTTGCTCCGTTCCATTGCACATATGTCTGTTCACGTTAGCAGTTGCCTAGACTACAGGTAAACAAAGAAGCCAGACCATGACGATGGCGACAATGGCCCAGTATGCAACACGGCATGACGTCAATGCCCATTCTCTGTATCATAGAAATCCAACGTAACCCACTAAAATAAAGGGGAAACCACAATAATAAGGGTCCTTTAAAGGTCATACACATCTAAATCTATTCAGTCAGTTTTATTTAGAAAGCAAAGTTTTTGAATTTGAATCAAACTTTTGTCCTACAGTCTATCCAAAACTTAAGGTGGCACAGTGGAATTTCCCAATAAAACTTGAAACAGAACATTTATCCACATTCAGAAAGTGGCCATTTTTTAACTGTCTCAGCCCCTGAAGGCAGAACTTAGTTTATTTACAACAAGGAACCACATTCCACTTTACTGATAATAGTTTGTAATGCCTGTAATCACGTTAATACACTGGGCATGCAGAAAAGCCAGCCATTTACAGTTTAAATCTATCCACTTTTATAGAATTCAACTTTTAACCCCGGCTTCATTTGCAACACATCAAGTAATAATAACGAAAGTCTTCTTCTCTGGAGCTATAGCACTTTCAAAAACAAAGTCTGGGAAACTGCATAATGTGGAAACTGTAATGAATGGAGGGAAACAAAAAAAATTCTCCCTCCAGAGAGTGAATTCTCATTAGAATTCGTCCACACAATCAGACATGAATGGTCGCTATACAGGATGTGCTTACTTCACTTCAGCACAAAAAGATACCTCAGATATTTGTTTTGCAAAAATAAAGAAATAAATTCACACTCCCAAAGTGGTTCGCATCATCCAGCAGACAGGAGGACTGTGTCTCCGTCACAGTGGATGAATCTAAAAGCGATTTTTAAAAAGTGAAAAGGGGAGTTTTCACCATAAAAAAAAGAAACAGCAGAAGTGGCAGCAACATGGGTCTTAAAACAGAGGAGCAACGTAGCACCAAACAGCAGGCATGACGTTAATAATTCAGGGAGCACAAGCGTCCGTTTGAGAAGAGGTTTTTGGAATATTTATGTGTCATGATATCCAAGGCAGGAACTCTCGCTGCCACAGGGCTATTCCTACTGTTTTGTAATTCATAGTCTTGGTTTTAAGCCAATCAACAACATAATGCATTTAAACCCGCCTCGCTCCCAACAAACACAATCTTGCATAGTACCCCCAAAAAACTACAATCAGCCCCGGGTACATTTATGCAGATCCGCTCTCCGCTAAGCCCAATTAATAGCAGCATAGGTCACCACCAGTGTAATAAATGGCACTTTCGAAAGGCTACACCTGACAACCTAAACCCTTCAGACGGCACGAGCCTGTAAATGAATCACTGGTATGTTGCACTTTTTAACAGCTCAGCCAGCCATGACATGGATGAGTGCCGAACTGTAGCTTTTTTTTGTGCGTGACAGCTGTGTCACCGTGCACAATGAAAATATTTCACTTCAGAAGACACAGGCAGCCTCACTGGGCACAGAGTAAACCCTGCTGAACCCAAAATGTGGGGTTTATGATCAATTACTCCAAAATGAATAGCAAAAGTGAATAAATCTTTAGAATATTTGTAAGAGAAAAAACAAATTCTTACAGTCAGTGGTGTCCTTCAGCAGAGGATGGAGAAGGCTCCTTGGTGATCCGTGGTGCAGATTCAGTCTAGAAGAGAAAGCAAAAACTGCATGAATGAATCCAAAAAATAAATGAGCAGCTATAGACAGCCTTGTTGTAGACCAGTTGGCATGAGGAGGAGCAAACCTAACAGAGATCACTGTCAGAATAACTCACAAATTTGATAGAAGCTGTGATGTAAGGTTCACAGAGTAACATAAAATGGAAGATAACGGACTGCCAGATCTCTAGGGCATCAAATCGACAAGCTAAAAATGTTTGCAGCAATTCAGAATGTCTACTTTTAACAGGTAGGAACATTTCTTTTAATGTAGCTGCTTTATTCTGTGGCTAACTGGGTTATCGCCATGATATCACATCAAAAGTGTTTGGCAGATATTTGGTTAAAGACTGAGCAGTCTAGTTTATGTGTTGAAAAGGTTTCATTGGAGGTGTCGTACAGTGCCAGTGACAGCCAGCAGGATGACATTGGGTAATGAGCATGTATTCCAGTGTTCAGGTGGGTTTATGCTCCACCTCCGGTTCGCGCATCTGCTCGAGCGTGAGACTTATGTGACGTAAATTTCATCACCCTCTCCAGTCTGCTAGGCTCCACAGGGTCTCTCTGCAGCTGAACCTGTGCAGCCCAAATTTTGTGACCGTGCTGCCTGTGTGCGCTGACGATGTACTGTAAGTACAAGATCCAACCTCCCGTTCAAAAGGTGGCATGGACGACACAGAAAGATGAAGAAGACAAATTAAAAAGAAACATGACGAGACCAGAGAAAGAAAAAGATTATTAGTGGTAAAAGTAGTAAACAGGAGTTCCTTTTCTCACCTTGGTGCAGTCACCATTATTATTGGTAATCGCTATAGCTGATGAAAAAACTAGCAAGTCAGCACATTTGCACTACCTATACTGCTAGAGTGAAACCACAAATGATGGTTATGCGCATGTGTCAAACGATTGGCCTTGTAGAGCAAAAAACAAAAGTATATGTACAGCCGCGCGTGCACCGGCCTTGCAGTGTTGCCAACTTGGTGACTTTCTCATTAAACCTGGTGACTTTTCAAATCCTCTTGGTGACTTTTGTGTCAGAAGCGACTTTTTTTTTTCCCTTAAAAGTGACCAGTGACAATTCAAGCAACTTTTTCTGGTGTAATTGGAGACTTTTGGAGACTCTGATGTGAAAGTACATATTTTTCTTACTCTTCTCAACGAGTAGCAAGAGCTGCCATGGGCCCCTCCCCTGCCCCAAAGCACTCACGGGTGGCCCAGTCCTCAGACAGCAGTCTCTCTCAGCTGCAGTCGGAGCAGGAGGTGTTCACCCATCTGCATCCAGACTGCAAATCAGTGGCACATGCGCAAAGCCACCATTAGCTGATAATGAATGTTGTAAAATCTTCTTTAAAAAAGACCTAAGTAACTCCACCAGAGTACCTCTTTTTGGTCACTTTTGCCAGTCCCAAGAATGGATAAAAGAGGAGGGTTGGAACTGTGACAATAAATAAAACAAGAATTGACAGAAGTTCATTTGTAGTTCTAAACATATTTTGGGTATTTTGACTCACTTTTTGTCTTTCCCACAATGTTATTCCTTTCTCCTACAGCATCCATTACAATAACATACACAGGGTCAATTATACAAATTAGACAATGACATCATTTAGCGACTTCTAGCAACTTTTCGGGCAACCAATAGCTACTTTCCTTATTGAGGAGTTGGCAACACTGTGGCCTTGTCCAAAGCGTACATGCATCATAGACGCACAGAGTGGAGAGGGAGCATAAATCCACCTTTATGATCAGAATATCAAGTCATCAGACACCTCACATTACAGTAGGTTATGTTCTCTGCAGGTTATGGTTCTGGTCTACAATTTCCACAGTGTTCATGTTCTGGCAACATACTGTAGAACAATAGGGGCTCGACAGTCTTTTACCAATCTGTGACACCACTCACAAATGTGCCGACAGTTCTCTAAATAACAAAAACATATTGTGTCACCTTGAGCAGCTTGCTAAAAACAGTTATTCTGAATAGGTGCAATATACATCTGAACAATTGTTTGCTGTATATATGTTATTATATAATAGTTAACTATTTGATTGGAAAACAGGGATTCCAGCCTTTACTATATTCTCTAGTAACCACACTTAAACTCTTCACCAGATATGTATCACTCTGCAACAGCAGTGCTCTAATGATTTTTAAATAAGTCACTGTCAGTGGCTTTTTATCATATATGTACAGTAGATTGTAGTGTACTGTGTACCTTAATTTACACAGTAAGGTGCAGTTTGTCTTTGTGTTCTGGGTTCATGCTAACAGTTAGCCCTGTTAGCTGTGTTAGCTCACTTTTAAAATGAATACATTTTAGATTACTTTTAGATTAAAACCTCACAGTGTAGTTTCTCTTGCAGCCTCACAAAAAATGATGCTTACAGACAAAAGTGGAGCTACCCATGGGAAGCTAGCTAGAAAGCTACTAAAGAAACTGGACTGATGGTCTCTGGAAAAGTATTCATGTAAACAGTGACTGGTAGATGACAGCAACTTTTGTTGATCATCTGTGTAAAATGACAACAAAGCTATCATATTCAATGCTCTGCTAGCAACATCCAAGAGCAGCACAAGGGAACTACTTGTTTTCACATACTGGCAGAATGTTCATGTGAATCATTACATAGACAAAACGTAACCTGTTGTCCCTTATTACCATCAACATATAAATAGCATTAGTGAAACTAATTAATAATAATAATAATAATTTTTTTTATTTTTTTGCTGCCTCTTGGCCAGGACTCCCTTGAAAAAGAGGTTTTTAATCTCAATGGGATTTTCCTGGTTAAATAAAGGTTAAAATAAAAAAAAATAAAAACTGTTGTAGAAAAGCAGTGTTACACAGCAACGGTTGTGCTGTTTCATGAGTATAGAACCGTGGTGATCTCTATGACCAAATCACTTCTATCACTGCTATATTCATTAATACTCCATTCCCCCTTGTATAACATTCCTTAATTAATACAAATAGACAGGGTATGTGTATGAAAGACCAATAGATACGCAGCCTCTTCAGTATAAATACAGTATATCTATCTTTTATTCATCTCCTCAAGAGTCTTCTTCTCTTGCTGGGGTAATTAAGAATGGGATAATCACCTTCTGTCCCCATCAGTAGCTGGAGCCTCTGGCCTACCGGTGAACAGCTCTAGGACTGTGAAGCCTCGGCCCAGAGCCTGAAGAGAACCATCTGGCCTGGGTGACAGCGACACAAGCTCCAAGACCACCAGTGTGCTGGACAACAGCAAAGATGTATGGAAGTAGAGCACCTATAGAGAAATGCAGGCATGGGGTAGAAGAAAGATGTTTTAATTCTGGAATTGAGAGCTCAACTTGAAGTGGGAGTGAATCATATCAGTGCAGTTAATGATCAAGTCTCAAGTTTTAACCTTTAAGACAAAGCAAGTCAGTTTCAGTCCCTGCTATAAGTTAAGGAAGCCATAGGTCAAGTCATGACCTGAGTTTTTGTTTTCAAAATTAGCCGAAATTGTTGCAGCCTGTATTTGCATTGTATAACATCTTCTTTCAATCCTAATGTTGATTTGGAGCCACTCTCCCCACTGGCTACTTCTGCCTTTCCTTTTGCTGGTCTGCTGGAATGTAGCAGGTTGCTAATAATTGTACTTTGGACAAGAAATCACTCAATCAACCTTAAAAGCATGCAAAACATAAATTCAAATCATTAGAAGTCATTTTTTTCCTCGGTAAAGTCTCCAGTCTTTAAAAGTAGTTTAAAGTTAGTTCAGTTTGCAACTTTTTTCAGGAAAATCCGCATTAAGAGGCAAAAGAAAGGTTTAGAAAACCCAATATGAATGCTGAGCCTTGTTTCCACTACGGGAACAGGAACAGATCTCACAGGAACTTCCCCCATAGTGTATGCCTCCACTATAGGAACCTCTCAGAAAAGGGAAGTTTTCAAGAACTAGTAGCGGCTAAAATAAGACCCTGGTCAAGGGTAGGTACTTTAGAGTGGCCTGAAAACTGCTGGGTGGGGTTTAGGATTGACTCGATGCTGATTGGATAAAACTCAGCCTCACAACACAAACAAAACAGAAAGAAATGAGAAGTGCCAAATTTGACCAGGAAAAATAAAACTGTGAAAATCTCATGGTTAAACATGTACAATATAATGCTGCCGTGTTTGCAGAGGGTTTGAACAATTATTCGGCATATGTGGCCATGCAGTGCGAGAATCAGGAGGAAATGGGCACTACAGTGGCGTGACACAGTGAGTAACACCGGCCGTTACAGCTGTCCTTTGCCAGGATGCAAACCCACACAGGCAGTCGCAAACCAATAGAACAGAATAAAATAGAAAAGAATAGGGTTTACCGTCATCCTCCACAGACTGATGGTTCCAAGCTCCACAATGGAGACATGACGGGGGAGAGGGCCAGATACAGGGCTGGCCCTTATCAAGTTCCTGTCCTCTAAAATTAGTTCCTGGTTCCTTAGTAAAAACAGGGCTCTTGTCATTTAACCTCTTAAAATTGCAGTGTTCCGCCGGCGGGATGTTTCAAATTTTCTGCTGCCACTCAGTGAAGAAAGAATTTGACTTTCTTTGCCTATGCTAAATTTAGAGAAATTGGCTGGAACTGGCTGGGGTTAAATACAACCTACACAATATCAAAAATTAACTATTATTCCAAATGACAATTCTAATTCTGTCTAAATGCAGACATTTCCCATATACTTCAAATTTAATCATCCTCTGAGTTGAAAAAATATAGATGATATAAGACATTTTATAAATTTTATAAAAAATAAACTACAGCTGACATTTTTATAAATTTGTGGCTAACTTGTGGCTAACTAAAACCATGATACTGCAATAGCCAGTTATTTTAAAATAAATCCTAAGGAACACTGTCCAATATCATGGGTAAATCTAGAGGCCACACACTCACACACTTTTTATTCTTCAAGCACAAGCACGGATAAGAGAACTCAGGGAAACGTGTCACAAAAATAAAATCTCTAAAAGAAACAGAAATAAAAAATTATTTTAAAAAACAGCACTAAAAAACACATTCCCAGTTCTACAGCAGGTTTATATGAAGTGCATCATAAAAATGACTGATAAACACGGCGTTCAGAATCACTTCAGGGAAATGACCTATAAACAAGTACAGATGGTGCAGTGTCCCATGGTATCTAATCTGGCTTTAAGCATCAACGATTGCAGACCATATGAGCAGAATACATTCAATTCAGTATGTGGACTGTGGATTTGGAGTCCTGAGGACATTAAAATAAACACTTATAGACAGACTTTCTAGACTTGTGCGTTTTTCTACAAAAACTAGACCATCAATGACAGAGTAGTTCATTCCGGCCTGACGAAATCATCCCGAGAGTGCTCAGACCCGCTGACCTTTCACCTTGACCTTAAGCACAGTCTAGATGTAGACTTGAGGATCAGTGTGCATGAGTTTGCCGAACATTGGGGAAATTGCCTGGGACAGGGGTCTGAGACCATGTTAATTTTTTGCCCATAGATTGTGGCTCCCTAAGGCCTTGAGGAAAAAAGTTGCACATTCATGAATAAAACATCCTAAAAAGCAAAAAATGAGTGAAACTGAAAATTTATGCAAAAAAAAGCTCACACATTTAGGAAAAAATGTTGCCATTTTCTGAGGAAAACATACCCACACATTTGCAAGAAAAAAAAGTCAACAAAATTCTGGAAAAGAAATCAAATTTACTGAAAAAGCTGGAGTTTTATGAGAAAAATGTAAGAAATTTATGTAAGAAATTATGTACTTTTACCCATGAAAGGTAATAAATTTACAAAGAAAAATAGAATAAATGTATGACAATTGCTGAAAAATTATGCCAAAAATACTCAGTTTATGCAAAATGTTGCAGTTTTATGAAGAAAAAACTCACAAATTGGCAAGAAAAAAGTCACAAATTTACAAGAAAAAGCTGCAATGTTATTAGAAAACTGTTGCAAATTTATGTGAAAAGGGCAGCATGTTTACAAGAAAAAGGTAATCAGATAAGAATCTTATGAGAAAAGCAGAAGATGTCAAAAATATCACAATTTATGAAAAAAGATTAGAATTTTAATGGGAAAAATATCACTAATTTATATGTAAGAGTTTTACTTGATAAAGGTATTAAATTTGCTAAGAAAAATATGAAAAAATTAGGGAAAAAGCAGAACACATTAATGCCAAAAATATTTTTTTAAAAACTGAAAAAAAACAGTTTATTGAGGAAAAAACCTACACAATTTAAAAAAACACACAAACACAAACAATTAGAACAAGCAGTATTTTTGTGAGAAAAAGGTAACAAATTTACAATAAAAAGGCTGCAAATTCATGAGAAAAAAACCCTCTTAATCCTAATGCTGTCAGGCCAGACTGTAGTTGTAATGCTGCTGTTTTACCTTAGTTTTTTAAGTCTCAGATATTTTTGTGGCTCCATGCAGAATTTTTTTATACAAAAACCACTCAAAGTGGTACAGGTTGACGACCCCTGGCACAGGACGAGTAATGATTTTCATGAAGTCATAAATGCCAAGATCTCCTGACTGTTGACAAAGATCTTGACCTTGAGCTCAACCTGGACGCAGACAAACCTGAGGATGATTGCGTGTGAGTTTGTTGAGAGTTAAGGTGATTGTCCAGGTCTCCTAAGGCAAAGCTGCCCTTGGTAGAGATCCCCTACCAGGGGCAACCTGCTCCACCAACATAGTCCCTGTGATCAGTAGGGTACAGAAAGACGTCCACCACGATAAGATGGCGATCCACAGAAAGAAAGTACACATCTCAGCTCAGCTTAACACCTCTCAAATTAATATTTCATAAACTTTATTAATAATTGTTCTTAAATACTCCATTTGACAAGAAACAAATGCAATCTTTGTTTGGAATGAGCAGCATACACAGCAGAAAAGATGTGGCCTAAAAAAAGAGGTCATATTCAGGAGGCGGGTATGTTCTGTTGAGGAGTCTCTTTAGGATTATGTCTGGGGTTTCACCTCGCTGTTTTTACACAAGTTCAGAAGGTGGTAGTTAAACCTTTTGGGATCCCATTTGTAGTTCATGCCAGGTAGGAGCCAATTGTTTACCGACTCGGAGGTGGCATCTGAATTGGAAATAATAGCCAGCCTACAGCAGAGCCACACTGATTTACATCCACAGAGGCCCCGGTACGAAAAACAGACCCACAAATTCTCTCTGATCCATTGCTCCCACAGCACAATAGAGCCTGTTGTTTTTCAAACCAGTAAAGAAGGAACATGATGGCCTCAAAACAAAAAAGAAGAGGAAGAAAAAGAAAAATGGCATGAGTAGACTGAAGCTACCTTGAATTGCAGAAGCAATTTGTCCCGATCTGGCAGAATTTGTTCATCTTTAAACCCTGCTCCTATCACCCACCACAGAGCCAAATATTCAAATTGAAAGCCTCCAAGGCATTCCTATTTTGTCCACATCACACTTTTATCTCTATGCATGGTGAGTTTAAATTACTGCCTTTCCAAATACAAACACTGCTGAATACAAATGTAGTAAAACACGGGAGGTAAAGATTTGTCTCTGCATAAGGCTGGTAATTATTCGACTGCTTGTTTTTTAATGTGAAAAGGGTTTCACCTAACTGACAGGAACATTGAGATGGGATAAAAATCAAGGTGACTCATTGTTTATTTCCCATTAACACAGTGCAACCAAAATTATGGTATAAACATCAAGTCTTGTGCTGCTTTCTCACATTCAGATTCACCTCAAAACCTTCTGCCACTGCAACCAAGAACTCACTACATTAATGTTGTTAACGGGCTAATGTATGTCAGTAGGACATAATGTCAATATGAAGGCAAAGTGTAATTAATTGGTAAACATCTGCACAAAAAAAAAAACAACTTATAGACATTCGAAGGGTTATGTGATGGCTATGGAAGGAAAATGCTAGTACGTTAGCTGAGCTTTGCAGAAAAGTACAAGATGTTAATAAAGTTGGCCACCAATGTACAGTATATCAACAAAAATGCTTACATTTGACAATATTTTTTACTTATTTTAAAGATCCACCGACTGATAATGCCCTCACTAGCAAGTGCTGCAGTCAGGCTAGTCTGGCGCAGGTGTGGCAGGACTCATATTTGGGACCGATTTTAGTTTTGTTCACAGTCTGCTAGCATGGGGTTTATGCCTGCACAACACTATTGCTGACACAAAAGCTGTTCAACAACGCTCTGACTGCCTAACTTTCTACAGCAATAGCATAGCATTAGCCAGATTTGTTCTTAGCCCTGAAATGGAACTTTTTTATGGTAGTTACTTTCCCATGTAAGACTTACCTTTGTAATTCACCTATTGATCAAATATACCATTTCTTTAATGTGGTTTCCTGCCAGTCTCCTGTCTCCTTGATTTAACAAGAGCACTCTGAGGCGAATGCAATAATCCCCACCTCAGTTTTCTTTGAAGCTCCCAAGACTTACTGAGAGCAGTTTTCAACTTTTTAATATAATTATTGTGGCAGATCCAAATTATGGTAAACCATCATAAAGTATACAACCCATAGTTGTAGGGCAGAATCCCGAGGTGAACCTGTGTAGCAAGTTTGGTGACCCTAGAGAGCTTTACACGTTCTATAGTAAAAGAACATAGGGAGTGTCAACTTTGACCTTTTGATCCCAAACCTGTAGTCAGAGGTCATGGTCTCACAGTGAAACTGTGTAGCAGGTTTGGCAACCCTAGCTTTCTTTGTTATTGAAATATAGTTTATAAGGTATTTTGATGTTGATAGGGCTGTCGCAAAAACCGCAATTATGTAGTTCCAAGCTATGAACAAGCATACCGCGGAGGATAACGAGCAACCACGGTGTAAATAACCTCTGAAAGGTTTATTATTTTAGGTTAATTACCTGATCAATAATTCTGAAATATGTATTTTTTGAGCTTTGCATGAATGTTTTCCTATTAATAGTTAATTTTACAAAATACAGAAGCCTTATGCCATTCTTTGCACTGAAGTAAAAAAGCAGGCTTTTATTTTGATAACGGTGGTTTTGTTTTCACTTCTTGTGCCTGCCTGTGGAATTGTCAGTAAAGCTACAGTGCTTAGTAAAGAAAGTCGAACTATGAATGCTAACGTTAATCGGTTTATGGACCTGTAATGAGGCACAAGCTGTTACGGTGATTGTAGTTTATGTGTTTTACTTAATGTATACCGTGCTAAAATAAGAAAATAAAACTGTAAACTTCACCAGCAGTCAAGACCATTGCCATCACATATTGCGGGGATCCGTACACGCAGAGTTCACTTTTTTTTTGTGTGTGTGGCTAAGTCTTGTTCACTTATGTGGCCCTATTGAGTATTAAATAAATTATTAAATATTAAGTGTATTTTTATTGCCAACAGTATGTTTGCACCTGGTATTGTGGAAGCTTCCACAGCACCAGGTGCTGCTGCCGCCAGCACCGTGTGGGGGACTCTCTCCAGACAGACTCCAGCAGGCAGTTAGTGGCGGAAGCGTTTGGACGAATTGCTAAACACAGCTATGACAGTGAGCACTGAAAGGGCACAAAGGGTGTTATTTTCTTCTGAGCAGAGTGTTTATGATCCTGACAATTGATCTCCGAGAGCAAAACAACTACTGCATAGTGCATTGCTTGTTTGAACGTGATTTTTCGTACAGTGGCAAAAATCCAAAAATTATGGAGACAAGAGCCATGCAGGGTCCTGTACGGAGGCTGTCCTGTTTAAATAAGCTGAAAGTTGCTGCAGTCTCTAACCAGTCTACACATATATAAATACTGGCGTTACTGCCACTGCTTTATGAAAATGACTGAGTTTTTTCTTTTTCTTTTTTTTTACAGAATCAGCAGTTCATGCCTGTAGGAAGGCCGGAGCTCTGCACAACTGTCACACACACACAAGCTGAGGGCAGAGCTGCAGTGAGTTTCTCACAGCTTCCATCATTTGCCACATAAGTTATGAACCCTGTTTAAATTACAAGACCACAGAGTCCTAAAAACATTTGCAATAATAATGCATATCACAGTGTTGAGCTATCCACCAACACCGCAGGGGAAATTCCTTCACTGTGACAGCTCTAGATGTTGACCTTTGACCCTGCAATCCCCAAAGCATAGTCACACTTCAGGGTCACAGGGTGAAGATATGTACCAAGTTTGGTGACCCTAACTTTATTCGTTGTACAGTAATAAGGCATAGGGAATGTTAACCTTGACCTTTTGACTTCAAACCCATAGTCCGAGGTCAGGATCCCAAGGTGAACCTGTGTGCCAGGTCTGGTGGCCTTAGCTTTACTCAATGTACAGTAGGGCTGAAACAATTTGTCGACGTTATTGATAATGCCAACAATACAAATTTGTCGACAAATATTTTTATTGTCGACAAATCGTTTAATTAATTATATTAATTATTATTATATTAATTTTATTTAATTATAAAGTTTATATGCATGCCGAGGTTCAGCTGTAACCAGCAGGAGCAAGCTCCATTTAACCGGAACCGCAATGCACGACCAGAACTGCTGAGGGCAATAGCGCCTCTGTTGTCAAGTATGCATGAACAATTTCCAGCAAAGAAGAAGAGGAGCACAGCATGGCAAAGCGTGTGTTGTGTTTTGATTTCAAGGTTGTTACAGAGTTTAAGCGTGAAGCAGCTGTATGTGTCTCTCCAACATAGAGAAAAGAGAATAAAGACCCACTGTTGTGAAGGTATTAACATGTGCTCCGTGTCTAACTGGCTGCAGAACCTACCTAGAGGTAAGCCTGTTACCAGCTAACAAGCCAGGCTAAAATACGGACATTTTAGCTTTAATTCACAGGGAGTCCATACTACGGTTAGGAACTGCCAAGCTGTGAATGTCAAGAAGGTAACAATGAGGATCTGAAACAATAGTGCCTGGGAGCCACGACATTACCGTCTGCAAGGGTAAGTTTTAGTGAGTAAAGAAAGTTAAGCGCTGCTTATTTTCAATGGCCAACTGTTTCAAGCTTTAGAAAAATTACAATACTGTTAGTATGTGCTGTTAATGTTAGTTTATCTGTTGGACAATAAGCTCTCTGGTTGCTGAGGTTTGAGCTGTCATGGCTAATGCTGAATGCAGTGACTGAATTGCAGGAGTCGCTATTGCTTTTTCATCTTTGTTAATATTAGCCCTCATTCTGAATATTAGTTACACTGTGTTACACTGTGTCCAGCTGAGACAAAATGGCATTTAAAAGCCTCCCGCCCACAGGAGACGGAACGTTAAGAGGTATTAAACAGCGGCTGAGGTAAAATATGCAGCCCCAACAAGAAGCAGAGATGGTGGACATGAGAAAAATAAACGCAACTAGTTGACTAGTTGAAAAAAATAGTCATTAGATTAGTTGACAACTAAAATAATCTTTAGTTGCAGCCCTAATGTACAGTAATAAGGCATAAGGAATGTTAACCTTGACCTTTGATCTTTTGACCCCAAATCCATAATCAGAGGTCAGGATCCCAAGGTGAACCTATGTATCACGTTTGGTGGCCCTAGCTTTAATGGTTGTACAGTAATAAAGCATAAGGACTGCTAACCTTGACCTTTGACTCGAAACCCATAGTCAGAGGTCAGGATCCCAAGGTGAACCCGTGTAGCAAGTTTGGTGACCTTAGCTTTCTTTGTTGTTGAGATATAGTTTAAAAGCCATTTTGATGTTGACTTTTGACCTTGCGATCTCAAAACCACAATCAGAGGTCAGAATCCCAAGGTGAACCTGTATACCAGGTTGGTGGCCTTAGCTTTATTCATTTTATAGTAACTAGTGCATACCCGTGCATGCCCGTAGAAACCAAATATAAGCAAGTATTTCTGCGTGCCCGTAGAAAGCATTTCTGCTTGCCTGTCTAAAGTTACTGTTACCATGACAACAGTAACCATGGTGATGCCTGCCTTTGATCTTTGACATGGTTAACCGTTTGAGTGTGTATGGTGTCAAACTGCGACATACCTCCTAGTGGTCAAGAGTGGTAAATATTTTCTGTCAATAAAATAGTTCATATTTCCAAGGCTATAACTTTAAAGTGGTAAGAGATAATGGCTTACTGTCAATTAGAAAGATGTAAAATAACGATCCAAAGTTTCAGATAGGAATAAATTTGCACATCTAATTTGCATAATGTCACGGCACCTCTTTAAATTCCATAACTCAGTCAAAACTGGACTTTGGACGTATTTACACAAAAAAATGGTTCAGTCTTTTGACACAGTTTTTTGTACAGAGGTACCTCATCATCTTATCTTCAAAGTATACGAACAAGAAATCAGTACATTTAAAAAAAAACCAGAAATTTCTCACTTACTTTTGACAAAGTCAGAGTCAGAAGGCAGGTGCAGTGCCACGCTCTGCCACTAGGGGCACGCAAATTCTCACACTCAAAGGGTTAAGAAAGTATTTCTGCATGCCCGTCGAAAGCAAGTATAAGCAAGCAGTTCTGCATGCCCGTGGAAAGTGTTCTGACCTCAGAATGTGCCTATGATGTCTATATGACATCATAGGAGGAGTTATTCAGAACTCCTTATATGGTCATGTGAAATCATAGAAACACAGTGTGCGCATGCGATATTCCACATCTCCTCGGTCTCAGCTTGTCTGTGCATCGCCTGGCGTGCAGTGTTGGTGGCCAGCCGACTATTCAGCATCTCCTTGGTCTCAGCTTCTCTGTGCCTTGCATGGAATTCACTGTCCCTGGCCAGCCGACTATTCCGCATCTCCTCGGTCTCAGCTTGTCTGTGCCTTGCCTGGCGTGCAGCGTTGCTCACTTTGTGGGCATTTCAGGCTTCAAGTGACTCAGCACGTGCATGGCGCACTGCCACATGTTTCCTGTCTGTTTGTGCATCCCTTGTCTGTCGTACCCTATGATGGTGAAGGGTCTCCTCCTGTCTCAGACGGGTGTGTTGTTCAGAGTCATGCGTGCGAGGTACTGCTGGAACCTCAGGTGTTTCATCTTCATGGCATCTTTTCTGACGTGCAGCAGTTCTCCTCATTCTATTGCTCTCCATCTGGTGGGTCTTCTTCTTCTTCTTCTTCTTCTTCGTTGAGACCACTGGTTGGAGGGATAGGTGCGTCATAATTCCAGTTCATGAAGAGGATCATGAAAATAGATCTGAGCAAAAACAGGCTTTCAACCCTGTTCAGGAAGACACCGACTTATTCACCTTGCCAATTTTAAAGATATATTAGTCTAGGCATCGTGAGTGACGGTCTATATGACATCATAAAGACATATTTGTCTATGAGCCATATGACATCATAAAGACACATTAGTCTAGGCCAGGGGTCACCAACGCGGTGCCCGCGGGCACCATGTCGCCCGCAGGGACCACATGTGTCACCCGCAGGCCTGTTCTAAAAATAGCACAACTCGCAAGTGAGCTGCAGATGTAATTTTTTCTGCCGCTATTTTTTATTTTATATTTTTTATATTTTTTAAAATCACACTTGCATTTATAGATTTTAAAATGACAATGTCTTAAAAATAAAAAAAATGAAAATGTTTATTATACGTAAAGTTAAGGTGAACTCTGACCTAGTTCAAAGGTCAGTATTGTGCGCATGACAAAACCTTCGCGCTTGTGGAGCGTAAGCTTAGCTAGCGGGCAGTTAAGATGGTGGGCGCAGTGCGGTTTCCAAGCCCAAAAACATGGCAAAAAAAAGACAGAAAATTTATCATTTTCAAAGTGAGCGGGAGGAAGAGTTCTTTTTTACTACCGTGAAAGGAAGCTGCGTGTATTTCATTTGCGGGGCGATGGTGAAGCGCCACTTCACTACCCACTCTTTTTTTTTTTTTTTTTTTGGACTTATCTTGTACCCGTAGGTAGATTTGTTCTGCAGTCCGGTAACAAGCCACCAGCCGCTGCGTGCGCAAGCGCCCCTTAACTCCCTAACCTGCATGTTTTTGCATGAAAAACGAGAACATGCACACTCCACACAGATCACTGTTGGCCGGGGGCAGGGATCGAACCCACGATCCTCCACCATCATCCCTGTCCCCAAGAAGCCACGGATTACTGGACTTAACGACTACAGACCTGTAGCGCTCACCTCTGTAGTCATGAAGTCCTTTGAGCGCCTGGTCCTGTCTCACCTCAAGTCCATCACCACACCCCTCCTAGACCCGCTGCAGTTTGCCTACCGTGCTAACAGGTCTGTGGACGACGCAGTCAACCTGGCCCTCCACTCCATCCTGCAGCACCTGGACTCCCCGGGAACCTACGCCAGGATTCTGTTTGTGGACTTCAGCTCCGCATTCAACACCATCCGCCCCGATCTGCTCCAGGACAAGCTGTCCCTGCTCAACGTGCCTGACTCCCTCTGCAGGTGGATCACCGACTTCCTGACGGACCGGAGACAGCATGTGCGGCTGGGGAAGTCTGTCTCAGACTCTGTTAGCATCAGCATTGGATCACCCCAGGGCTGTGTACTTCCCCCCTACTCTTCTCCCTTTATACCAACTCCTGCACCTCCTCCCACCAGTCTGTTAAGCTGATTAAGTTTGCGGACGACACCACCCTCATCGGGCTCATCTCCAACGGCGACGAGTCCGCCTACAGGGAAGAGGTGGCCCAGCTGGTGTCCTGGTGCAGCCACAACAACCTGCAGCTGAATGCTCTGAAGACAGCGGAGATGATTGTGGACTTCAGGAAAGTCACAACCCCCCTGCCCCCCCTCACCATCACAGGCTCTCCCATCACCATTGCAGATTCCTTCCGCTTCTTGGGCACCACCATCACCCGAGACCTCAAATGGGAGCCAACCATCAGCTCCTTCATCAAAAAGGCCCAGCAGAGGATGTTCTTTCTGCGGCAGCTGAGGAAGCTCAAGTTACCCACCAAGATGTTAGTGCAGTTCTACACGGCCATCATCGAGTCCATCCTCACCTCCTCCATAACTGTGTGGTATGCAGGAGCCACTGCCAGGGACAGACTAAGGCTGCAGCGCGTCGTGCGCACTGCTGAGAAGGTGATAGGCTGCAAGCTCCCATCTCTCCAGGACCTGTACATCTCCAGGACCCGGAGGCGTGCTGGCCGGATCATAGCCAATCCTTCACATCCTGGTCACGTACTGTTTGCCCCCCTCCCCTCAGGTAGAAGACTTCGGTCCATTCGGACTAAAACCTCCCGGCACATGAACAGCTTTTTCCCCTCTGCCATCAGACTGCTGAACATTAAGTGACTTTTTGACTCTCGTGCACTATGTACAGCAGCTCAACCAGACTCACGTCATTCATCACTGTTTTTCTGTTGCATTATTGACTGCACTATGTGGTACTTCACATTATCTGCTACTTGCTAATTTTTTAAAACTGCCTTGACTAGTACTACTCATTATTACTAGTATTATTATTATTATTATTATTATTATTATTATTACTTATTATTACTTATTTTTCTACACTTATTGCACGTTTTTAGTCCTTTAGTTTTTTAGTTTATCCCTTTTTCTCATCATGTTTTTAATGTTGCAGCATGGCACCGAGACAAATTCCTAGTTTGTGTACTACATGAACAATGGCAATAAATCTGATTCTGATTCTGATTCTGATCCCCGCGATCCCCCGGCCGAGGGTAAACTGCTGCCGCGGTGCTAACCACTGCGCCACCGTGCATATAAGCACTCTCAGTGCTTGTTTAGTTTCTTCTCATGAAAGGACAGTGCTGGTTGCTCAAGCATGATTCTTGGCAAGAACTGTATGGATATAATTCCAGTGAAGAAGAACACACAAAAGTGTGTTTATTAAATGTAACAGATTTTGAGCAGAATTGCAGCAGATTTGTTCAGTTAAAAATGTGATAAGATTTATTTAATATGAAAGTTGATTTTTCTTAAATGTTGCATAACTTTTTCAAACATGGTTCAACATAGTTCATGAATTAAAAGGGTTTAGTTTTTTATGGTTAAAAGGGACTTGGTGAAAACTGGACATTTTTTTATGAAATGTAGAAGGGATCATCTGAACAATTGCTGAGATTAATAAAAATAAAGTGTTGAATATTGATCTTGTCTGTTACCCACTCTAAGTTATTGATAATTATTTATGTGTACACACACACACACACACACACACACACACACACACAATTTGTTATTTTAGAGGAGTGTGTCAAGCTGGTGCCCTTCACATGACTCGATACCCATGAAGTAGCTCTTGGTTTCAAAAAGGTTGGTGACCCCTGGTCTAGGCATTAGTCTAGGCATCGTGAGTGATGGACTATATGACATCATAAAGACACGTTTGTCTCGTCATACAGACATCATATCTTTATGACAGCATCGCGAGTCCTATGATGCCTGAGTTCATAGGACGTCCTATGATGATCAGGCAGAGATCATAGGCCGTCCTATGATGTCCTATGAACGTGACAGACACACAAGAGATTTCTTGCTTTAATAGAGGAAACAGTCATTGTCGCCCGCGACAGACTGCTATGATGATGATGATGAGAGTGATAGTAAATGTAGGATTTACCATAGTGCAACTGCAATGTTAACATAGTGCAACTGCAATGTTAACTCTTTTTAAGTCTTGATTTTATGGACAGACAGCACCCTCACTGTCTATGTCACAGCTCTGCGCCTGTCATGTGATGTAATAAAAATCCCCAGTTGTACTAATTATTCCACCTCACAAGGTGTCTGACACGTATAACTTACGGCTCTTGACTTGGAGGACTCATGTCTCCCAAATAACCACCCAACAACCTCACTACTTATTGGACACCACAGAAGAAGACTTTGTAAACGAATGTTGATGTTCGCCATCGCAACACAGAGGAGGCATTTGTTCCCAAATTTGCCAATGATTCCAAAAAGAGATTATTTAGCTTATGAAGGTAAATATCTACATTTTGTTATAACAGAGGGTGGCCGAAGCTGGTTAATTTTCACCTGCCATCGACCCCAGCACCATGTGACTGGACAGAACAATCGCGCCGGTTCTGTATTGTCATATAAGATAAATTGTGGCGGAAAAAAAGCGAAATTGAGGTGGAATAATCATGAGTTTCTAGATGTGGGAGAGAAAGCGAAAATGACAGAGAGAAGACAAAATAATGACCAGGATGGACGAAAATGGACGAAGCGAGCCGCCTGGCCAGCGGTAAGTGATGAATTTCTTTGTTTGTTTACATTGGACTGATTTTCTGGTTCATATACTTTAAAGATAACAAAAAACCCAAAACAAAAAACAAAACCATCCTTTGTGCAAATATGTCCAAAATCTGCTTTTGACTGAAAGTTATGTAATTCGATATGGCTGCTGTGGCATTATGCAAATTAGATGCGTAAATTTACTCCTATCTCAAACTTTGGATCATATTCTACATCTTTCTAATTGACAGTAAGCCATTATCTCTTACCACTTTCAAATTATAGCTTTGGAAATCTCTGACATCTGAACTGAATATTTTCTTGAAAAAAATCTTGACCACCAGAGGGAGTGGAGGAAACGGCGCAACAGAGCGCCACAGACTGTCATTGGGTTAACTCTGACCCCTTGACCCCAAACCCATAGCTAGGTGAGGGTGTAAATCGTCCAAGATGTGTATTAGATACAACTACTGTATCAATTTGAAAAGCCTACATCATTTCTTTCAATAGTTGCAATAATTTTCAATAGCTGTTTAGAAGATTTAGGGAAAAACTGACCTCAGACCTCAAGATCATCCGATGAGAGTAAAATTGCAATATGTGCATCATCAGAGTATATCAAACCACAGTACCAAGTTTCAAAATAGTCAGAACAAAACTGTAGGAGGAGTTGATTTCACAAGACAGTGACTGTCTATGAAGTGAGATGAAATAAGAGGTCATAGGTCAGGGGCTACAACTGCAAAAATTATCCTATCGGAACCAAATTGCAATATGCACATCCTCAGTGTATGTCAAACCATGATACCAAGCTTCAAAACAATCAGAACAAAACTGTAGAAGGAGTTGATCTCACAAAAGTGGGATGGACGGACAGACTGATCCATAACACAATGCCCCCTTTGGGCTTTGCCCAGCAGGGGATAAAAACCAAATATACTCTCACTTCTGGTGTCAGATGAGCAGACTGGAACTGGGTAGCCATGCTCTCTGTCCACACTGATCGTCTTTGCAAAGATTAAAATTACAAGACAACCTCTGGGTGGGACTTCTTTATTTTATCTCTCTGTGCACAACTTTAGCATTTTTCCACAACAATGAATGAATCCAATTCAATCCAATCCAACTTTATTTCTAAAGCACTTTAAAAACAACTACAGCTGACACAAAGTGTTGTGCATCAAGAATAAAATGTGAAAGACATTCAAGACATAAAAGGAAATAAAAGACAATAAAATACAACTGAAAAAGTATAAAACAAGACAGGTAAAAATGACAATCATATAATAAAAAGAATAAAACAAGTGAGATCAATGTCTCATGCTGGGTTGAAGGCCAAGGAGTAAAAATGAGTTTTAAGATAAGTTTTAAAAATGGACAGTGAAGGAGCCTGCCTATGGCAAAGAGAGACTGTTCCACAGTTTAGGAGCAGAGACAGAAAAAGATCTGTCCCCTCTGAGCTTCCTCTTCGATCTCAGTATCTCCAGGAGCCACTGGGTCCAAACACAATCACTTCTGTCTTCTTTTCATTAAAACTTAAGAAGTTTACTGCCAGCCGATCTTTAATGCCATTAAGACATTAAATAAGTGATTTAATTGAGAAGGCCTCCTTCTGCCTTAATGGAACATAGATCTGACAGTCGTCAGCGTAACAGTGGAAGGAGATACCATTCTTTCTAAGAACTGAACCCAGTGGAAGCAGATAAAGTGAAAAGAGCAGGGGCCCTAAAATTGAGCCCTGTTGGACCCCACATGACAGGGAAGCAGAGGATTCAGAGCCAGCAAGGGTTACACACATGGTTCTATCAATTAAACAGGACCTGAACCATTCCAATGCAGTACCAGAAATACCCACAAGATGCTGCAAGCAAGAAATTAAAATGTCATAGTCCACTGTATCAGAAGTGGCGGTTAGGTCAAGCAGAACAAAAACCACATAATCACTGGAATCAGACATCAAAAGGATGTCATTAAAAACCCTTAATAGTGTTGACTCTGTACTATGTAGGGTTTTAAAACCAGATTGGAACACCTCCAGGATATTATGTTCATCCAAAAAAGCCTTCAACTGAAAATAAACTATTTTCTCCAATATTTTTGAAATAAAAAGGTAGCTTGGAGATTGGCTGGAAATTAGCCAACACAGTGTAATCAAGACCAAATTTCTTAATCAGGGGTTTAACTACTGCATGTTTAAAATTTGCAGTCACCACACCGGAAGATAAACTGTTGTTTAAAATGGTTAAAACTGACTAACCTATATTAGGAAAGACTCCTTTTAAAAAATCGAGGAGGGAGAGCATCACAAGGGGGACCCAAGGGCTTAATATGATCAACCACATTCTGTAATTGTAGCAGGGTCACAGGCTCAAACTGATCGAAAACAGCAGAGCAAGGGACAGACACAGAGGGGTCAGAGGCAGGAGCTGGGATGAGAGCCCTAATGGTGGTGACCTTACCAATAAAAAAATGTAAAAAGTCATTGCATGTTACAGATGATTTTTTTTTTTTTTTTTGGGACTTATTTTGTACCCGTAGGTAGATTTGTTCTGCAGTCCGGTGACAAGCCACCAGCTGCCGGTCGCTGCGTGCGCAAGCGCCCCATATCCCTAGCCTGCATGTTTTTTGGCATGTGGGAGGAAAACGGAGAAATCCCGGAGTAAACCCACACAACACGGGGAGAACATGCAAACTCCACACAGATCACTGTTGGTCGGGGGCAGGGATCGAACCCACGATCTCATGATCCCCGCGATCCCCCGGCCGAGGGTAAACTGTGCTGCTGCAGTGCTAACCACTGCGCCACCGTGCAGCCCAGATGATGCTTCCATACTGACAGATGGTGAGGCATTGAGAACAAAGTCAAAAGTTTTAAATAACACACGTGGGTCATGACAGTTTGCTGCAATAATATTAGATAGATGTTCCCTTTTAGTCTCTTTAACACAGATCTGGTAGCGATGCCAGTAGTCCTTTAAAATTTGAAATGATACCTACAACTTGTCCTTCTTCCACCTGCACTCAGCTTTGCGGCATTCCCTTCTGACTGCCCAAGTTCTGTCATTAAACCATGGCTAAAGTTTGGCTCTGGGCTGCTTAATTTTTAATGGAGCCACAGAGGCCAGGACAGTTTGGCAAGAGGAGTAAAACCAGGAACTGAGGTCTTCCGTATCAGAAGAAGTAAAATCCAGCAGAGCACAGAGCTGGGTAAAAGCAGCGGAAAACTGGCCAGCAGTGGAGGGGTTAAAAATTTGACAGCTGCGAGCAGGAGCGCAGATTTTATCTTTGGTAGAGGATAAAACAACATCAATCACCACATGATCAGAAAATACAGCATCACCAATCTCCAGGTTAAACAGACAAACCATGTGAAAGCACAGGGTCTAATGTGTGTCCATGTTCATGTGTAGGTCCACCAGGTAAAAACTGTTGCAAATTAAAAGAATAATAAGGTTTAAAAAGTCATTCCCCAGTAGCTTTTCCAGACAGCACACGTGTACTGTATATTAAAATCTCCAACAATAAGGACTTGGTCGTACTTTGGCATAATTTCTGCCAGAAAATCAGCAAAGTCATTCATAAAATCCTTATTGTATTTGGGGGGCTGGTAAATGATAGCGACCAGCACCGGGTCAGAGCAACCCACCTCAAATAAAGTCATTTCAAAACTGGGGAACGACAATGATAAAAAGCACTGCTCACATTTAAAGTCATTCTTATAAATAGTCGCCGTTCTTCCTCCTCGACCCGACATCCACGGGGAGTTAAAATAAGAGCAACCAGCAGGTAAAAGTTCAGAAAAAGTGCTACAGTCACCAAGAGTGAAACATAAAAGTCAGTGAAACATAAAAAAAGAGACTGAAAGAGAGAAATACCGGATGAATATTCCTTTGTTGTTCACTGTGAAAAAGTAAGGATGCACAACTTGGTAGCTGGCTTTTTTATTTGTAGTCACAAATTTGCACTGATATTTGCACTCAGACCAAATGTGAAGGTGCAATTAGTCAATGTAAAGAGGCAAATGCACACAAATTCACATCTGAGCGAGTTGTTACCTTCATAATTTCTGCTGCTGCTTTTTTACCTGCTTTGGAAATCCCCCCCAAAAATACCATCATGTTTAGGTTTATAATGTTATCCATCGGCGCATACAGGTGGGAAAATGTCACTGCCTCTTCCAGAAACTGCACCTGGATGACGGTTGTTTACAGCACTAAACTGAAGCTGGCCGGTGCGCAGTTTCAGGGGCTGCTAGCCTGCCAGCCCTTGTTAGTACATTGGCAACTGAGTACATGGGTGGATTAAAAACTACACACACTCCGTTTCAGCTGCAGAGCTCTGGTCCATCTGTTTGCAGGTGAGTGGCAGTCTCCATTTCAAACTAGCTTACACTTCAGTGTCGATACTCACTCTGATGACGGAGGAATTGCAAGCCTGATTAGCTATCAGGACCAACTCGCTCAGATGCGAATTTGAGTGTATTTGTGTCTTTACATTAATTTTATAAGTAATTGCACCACATGAAAAATCTGCTTCACGTTTAGTCTGAGCGCAGCGTTACACGTAGAAAAACGGCTTGTCTAAGGTTTAAAAAAACTCTCACTGCCCTTAAGAGTGATCGAAGTAACACGGGGTTTAAGTTTATTTCAAACAAGTGAGTAAAATACAGCGAAAACGGCAATATTTCAGTTTTGTGTAGAATATACACAAACTCTTAGTGAGAGACATTCATATGCTGAAATAGGAGTAGCTAGAAGTTAAAGACTTTATCAAGACCTACCTTCTTCTATCAAATCCAAACAAAAAAAAACATAAACAAGGGTTACAAAGCAGCCAACATTCTATTTTCCTTGTATGGAATCCTAATTTTAACAATGTTTATGTTAACATCTGTGTAACAGGTCAATAGACAATATATAATAAGGAATAAACTAATACAAGGAAAGCATAATAGTAAATAAAAAAGTTTTTAACAAGCAGATTTTAATGAATATTCACGTAGTATCATGTTTCTGTACATATGTTTGAATCTAGAAAAGGACAGACAGTTCTTCACTTCCTTTGAACAGCTATTGAACAGTGTCACACCCCTGATTGAGATGCTACGGTATTTAGTGTTGGTTCTTACAACTGGTTTATTGAACATGTGATTTCCTCTCAATGCATGGTGTTTTTGTCAAACTTGGAACAGATTCTGAATGTTGCTGGGCAATGTACAATGCCTTACTTTATACATTATTTGGATTGTTTTGAGGTCAACTAGCACATGGAATTTTAAGGTTTTAAGATAAAGAAAAAGTGAATTAGATGGTTGTCAATATCCTGTTTTGTTTATAATTTTTATTGCTCATTTTTGTAGTATGAATAATGATTGCATTATGGCTGTGTAGTGGTGCATGTACATGTTGGACATAAGATGTGATTTAGCTAGTGGTACGTGTATATGTGGCACACAGGCATATTTGATTTAACCTCACGATGAAGGAGAGCCGGAGCCCCTGTGGAGGACAGAGAGAGAAGACATTGGTGTGGACAGAAGACTTCCTGCCCTCTGAGGCTCGAACATAGGTGTGAACAGAAGGCTTCCTGACCTCTGAGGCTCGAGAGGAGAGAGGGGGGGAGTTATGTAAATAAAAGGGTGATGTAGGTCAGGGGTGTCCAACCATGTGCCATGGAGAGCCAAGACCCTGCAGGTTTTCTCTTCTACCCAGTCTCTTCAGCAGGTGTTTTCACTTATCAGCAATCAGTGGGAAGAAGTTCACAGAAATCTGCTGTTGAAGACACTGGTTGGAGGTAAAACCTGCAGGGTCTTGGCTCTCCATGGCACATGGTTGGACACCCCTGATGTAGGTGAATAAAGGCAGATTCTTTGATATGAGAGTGACCTCCCCTGTGAGGGAGATGCTTTGATGTGAGAAGGTTTAAAGGTGAGGACTTTGGTGTGTGTCCTCCTCTTTGTTCTCTGCTCAAGAATGAGAGCAGACTGTGGGAATGGTTGCTTGAAATAAACTTGAATTAAATGCAATTCAGTTTCGTTATTCAAGGCTCCCCACAGCATATTAGTTTTGTAAGTGTTCCCCCATACTTCCACACAATATGTCAAGTATGGGAGTATGAAAGAACAGTACAGTGTGTATAAAGATTTAGTATTAATATAATCTTTTACCTTATATAATATTGCAACTGATTTGGAAATTTTGTTTTTAACATAGTTGATATGCGGCTTCCAGCTTAGTTTGTTATTTATAATTACTCCAAAAAATTTGATTTCTGTAACTTTTTCTAGCTCAATATCATTTATCATGATTTTTTTTTTTTTTTACTGGTATCTGTTGGCCAATTACCAAATATTATGTATTTCATTTTAATTAAATTCAGCATGAATTTAATGTAGTCAAACCAGGTTTTAATTTATTCAGATCATTTTCCAGTGAATTCAGAAGCTGTTCCAAGTCATTACCACTACACACAAGGCTGGTGTCATCAGCAAATAAAATAGTTTGTAGGGACCCACAGTAATCACAGATGTCGTTCATGTACAAGATGAATAACAAAGATCCCAGTACAGATCCCTGTGGCACCCCACATGTTACTGTTTGATATTGTGAATACACTTCTTCAGTTTGGACAAATTGTTTTCGATTAGTGAGGCAACTTTCAACCCAAGACAGCGAAACCCCTCTGTCTTGGGTTAAAGGTTACCTCACTAATCGAAAACAGTTCTCGAAAACAGTAATAGTTCTTGACAGTAAATTGCAGGATGCATATAGAAGAGAGGCACAACTTTTTAGGTATTAAGGTTTCAGTAGACAGTATCAGGGTGTACTCAAACTGAAGCACTCATACTCGGTTTGAAGAAAACTGGAGTCATTGCATCCCTATCACAAAGAATTATGCAGCTTTTAATAAAGCCTACTTTTATGTCCACATACACATGCACCTACTTTGACAGTAATATAAATATAATCACACTCTGTGGAAAAAAACATGAGCAACGTATTTCTCACAGGATGAATATAAGTAAATATGAACTAGAAAAGCACTCAGAGAGCGCATACCTCCGCCAAAGCTCCTTCCGTCCCTCATGGATTACCTTCAACATGTAAGGGGTTTGTGTGTAGGCCTAGAACCACTTCTGGTGAAAAATGCATCAAAGTCTGTCCATTAGTTTTGGAGTATTGTTGCTAACACACTGTGAGAAGATAAGAGCCTTGGCTGAGGTATGCATTCTCAGATCATCACCAAAATGCAATGGCTTCGCTCTGTAGCCCAAGGACCACCTCTGGTGAAAATTTCATCCAAATCCATCCAGTAGTTTTGGAGTATTCTTGCTAACACAGTGTGAGAAAGATAAGAACCTTGGTGGAGGTATGCGTTTTTAGATCATCACCAAAATGTTATGGGTTCCTCTCTAACCCAAGGACCACCTCTGGTGAAAATTTCATCCAAAGCCAGTAGTTTTTGTGTAATCCTGCTGCAAAAATACAAACAAAGCCCTTGGTGGAGGTATGCACTCTCAGATCATCACCAAAATCTAATCATCTGTTCTCCGTGCCATTACACACCTTTCCTGAAAATTTCATCAAAATCCATTCATAACTTTTTGAGTTACATTGCTAACAGACAGACAGACAAACCAACCAACACCACTAAAAACATTACCTCCTCCCTTGGCGGAGGTAATAATGGTGTTACTTTATCATTATTATTCACAATCTAATGATATGATATAAGGTAGGAATCTGGAAACAAATGCAGTCCAACTGAATGCACATTTTCCCAAGAACATTGTATGTACAGTACGTATTTGCTGAGTTGGAATTCAGGCAGAAATATTATCAGCAGCAAACAAAGTCTGAGCAGAGAATGTAAAAATAGTCACTCCCAAGATGTGTATCGTTCACTATTCATGCACTGAAAGCTTTGCTTTCAGTCAGTTCATATATTTATTTCTATCCAAACTTATCTCCCAAATTAAAGGCTCATCTTTGAGCAACCTTCTCTTGAACTTATCCCAGGTTCCATAACTAGACATGGGGGGGGGGGGGGGGGGTGTCCATATTCTATTACGTTAACCCAAGCTCCTTCCTACTGTGAAACTGTAGAAATTTCACTGTGAATCGATGACAGGGTCCTCAGTCTCACAGCAATCCAATGAAGACGTTGTTCATATTGGTGTTATAAGATATGATAAGATAATCCTTTATTAGTCCCACAATGGGGAAATTCCAGGATTGCAACAGCACAGGGATAGCAACACTCAGAGCAATAATTTAGAAGATAAAAAAAATAAGCGCAGTGAATATACATATGTACACATAAATATATAAATATATATACACAGTGCAGAGCATTGTAGTGAGATGGAATAAACAGCATAACAGTCTATTTAGTTATCCCACAAAGTATGAATATGTACCCACACATATTGTCACCCTCCGTAGCGATTTATATTGTCCTAGTTGTATACTGGGGCGGGACCATTTTGTGTAAGTCTGTTGCGTCTTTTGCATTCAATACTATTAGGTCGTCATGTTTTTTTTGCCATCTGTATGAAGGACCTGTGAAGCCTCTCGGTCACGCACCTAGGATGATGTAGCCTACTGCTAAATGAGCTCTTCAGTGCATTCAGAATGTCCTACATAGGGTGGGACTTGGACTCCAGCAGAGATGACAGCTTAGCCACCATCCTTCTCTCACCTATCTCCTCCACTGGGTCATGGCGCTGCCCCAGGACAGAGCTAGCTTTCTTGATCAGTTTGTTCAGTCTCTTCCTATCGGCTGCTGTGATTCCACTGCCCCAGCAGACCACTCCAAAAATGATGGCTGATGCCACCACTGAAAACTAGAAGGTCTTCAGGAGCACCCCTTGTACACCAAAAGCCCTGAGCCTCCTTAGTAGGAACACCCAGGTACTTGTAGGATGTCACCATCTCAATGTCTGTTCCCTGAATATTTACTGGTGCTGTGAGGGGTTGTCCTTGCATGTGGCAGTACACCACCAGCTCCTTAGTTTTTCTCACATTGATCTGGAGGCAGTTCCGATGGCACCAGTCCACAAAGTCCTGAATAAGTCCTCTGTACTCAGCTTCATCTCCGTTGGAGATGAGGCCGACGATCACAGAGTCGTCAGAGAACTTCTGTAGACGGCAGTGTGTTGTGTTGTGTGAAGGCTGCACGGTGGCGCAGTGGTTTAGCACTGTGGCAGCATAGTTTTACCCTCGGCCGGGGGATCGCGGGGATCATGAGATCGTGGGTTCGATCCCAGCCCCCGACCAACAGTGAGCTGTGTGGAGTTTGCATGTTCTCCCCGTGTTGCGTGGGTTTACTCCGGGATTTCTCCGGTTTCCTCCCGCATACCAAAAACATGTAGGTTTAGGGCGCTCGCGCACGCAGCGACCGGCAGCCAGTGGCTTGTCACCAGACTGCAAACCAAATCTACCTACGGGTACAAATAAGTAACAAAAAAAAAAAAAAAAAAAGTCCGCAGTATAAGGGGTGAACAGGAAGGGAGCCAAAACCGTCCCCTGGGGGGCCCCCATGTTGCCAATAATCGTGTCGGACACACAATCCCGGGTTCTCACAAACTGTGGCCGGTTTGTGAGGTAGTCCAAGATCCACGATGACAGGTGCTGGTCCACCCCTGCACACAGCAGCTTGTCCCTCAGGATCACCGGTTGAATGGTGTTGAAAGCACTGGAGAAGTCAAAGAACATGATCCTCACTGCGTTCCCAGGCTTCTCCAGGTGGAACAGGGAACGGTGTAGGAGGGAGATCACTGCATCCTCCACCCCGATGCCATGCTGGTAGGCGAACTGGAGTGGATCCATCGCTGGTCCCAACAGGGGGCGGAGTTGAGCAAGGAGCAGTCTCTCCAGGGTCTTCATCAGGTGAGATGTCAGGGCCACTGGTCTGTAGCTGTTCAGGTCTCTGAGGTGACCTGAACCCAAACCCCTGTCTTTGGTACGGGTACCACACAACATGTTTTCCACAACTGTGGTACCCTCCCCAGCTTCAGGCTCAGGTTAAAGATGTGCTCCACAATCCCACACAGCTGGTCTGCGCAGAACTTGAGGAGCTTTGCGCTGATGCAGTCCGGACCCGAGGCCTTCCTCGCCTTGATCTTCCTCAGCTACGCCCTCACCTGGGTCTTACTGAGGGTCAGGTTGGGGGGCTGTGTGCTGGGAGTGGGGGGGGGGGGGTGTTGGTGGAGAGGGTGGTGGACAGCAGGTCTCGATGACAGTAGAGGCAGCGGTGGTTATTGTGCAGACGGAGGGGAGGGCAGTTGGTCAAACCTATTAAAAAACAGGTTCAGATTGTTCACCCACTCCCTGCCCCCTGCCCCCCCCCCCCCCCCGTGTCCTGGGAGGAGGTATTCTGGAGCCCAGAGATGGTTTTGAGGTTTCTACAGACCCCGCCGATGTCGCTCTGTTGCAGCTTGTCCTCCATCTTCTTCCTGAAGCTGTCCTTGCCTTCTCTGATCTTCCTCCTTAGCTCCCTCTGTACGGACTTCAGCATCTCCCTGTTCCCCAACCTGAAGGTCCCCTTCTTCTCTCTCAGTAGTGACTTTATCTCAGGGTTGATCCAGGGTTTGTTGTTCGAGCAACACCGTATGATCTTGGTGGGTACGGTGTTGTCCACACAGAAGTTGATGTAGTCTGTGATGGTGTGAGTGAGGTCGTCGATGTCCTCACCATGTGGATCGCAGAGCTGCTCCCAGGCAGTGATCTCAAAACAGTCCTTTAGAGTGTCCATTGCCTCCTCAGACCATATCTTCACCGTGCGTATAACCGGAGGTTGTCTGTGTACTAGGGGTTTGTACACCGGCAGGAGATGAACCAAGTTGTGATCCGATCTCCCGAGTGGGGGGAGTGGCGATGAGGTGTACGCCTCTTTAGTGTTTGCATAGAGTAAGTCCAGTGTTTTATTGTCTCTGGTGTGGCATGTGACATACGTACTGGGTGAACGTGGGCAGGATGGGGGACAGTGAGATATTTTTAAAATCACCGGAGATGAGGAGGAGAGCATCTGGGTGTTCTGTCAGAAGCCTGCCAGTTACTGAGTGGATGATGTCACGTGCTGCCCCAGCGTTTGCCGTCGGATTTGCATAAATAACAATGCAGATCACGTGTGAGTATTCCCTCGGGAAGTAAATAGGCCGCATGCTAAAAGCTAGCAACTCCATGTCTTTGCTGCAGTGTTGCTCTTTTACCGTGATATGTCCCGGTTTACACCAGCTGTTATTGACATACATTATCACTCCTCCGCCCCTTGCGTTCCCACTGTCTGGTGTCCGGCCTGCCCGTATTGCATGGAAACCTTCCAGTTCGATGTTAGCATCTGTTGCTAGTTCTGTTAGCCACGTCTCAGTAAACAACATCATGCTAATCTCTCTGAAGATGCTCTCGTAACGGGACATGGCCGCCAGTTCATCTGTCTTATTGAGTAGCGATCGAACGTTCCCCATAATAATGGATGGGAGGACGGGTCTGTACCTTATATTCCTCGTCCGCCGTCTTACTCCAGCTCGACATCCACGCCGTTTCCGTCTTATTTCTCCCAGTATGTCGAGTTTTTGCATTAGCATTGTGGGCCGGTTAAGTGCTAACAGCTGGTCCCTGTTGTACTGTCTCCTGCCATAAACAGTGCTCCGCCCGCCGGCTCAGGAGACATCTGGAGTGATCTGTGTGTCTGTGATGGATAAGGTGTCGCCGGAGCGAGAGAAGCCAGATAGTAAATAAGAAATAGGAAGAAAAATACTCAGAATTGAGCCACTGTTGCAAAAAGGCAGCCGACTCGTGTGGCACCGGTAGTAATGTTATGTAAGTTATGTAAAATGTGTCCATTTTGTCTTATATTTACCTCCGCCAAAGGGGCAGGTTATGTGATCATCGGCGTTGGTTTGTCTGTCTGTCTGTCTGTTTGTTTGTTTGTCTGTTAGCAAGATAACTCAAAAAGTTATGGACGGATTTTCGTGAAATTTTCACAGATTGTCAGAAATGGGGTATCCTACAGATGATTACATTTTGGTGGTGATCCGGATCACCGTCCACAAGAAAACTGCCATTACGCAAAATGTAATTTTTGTGAATAACTACTAAACCACTAATCCTATCATTGTCAATCCAATTGTTGTGAATCCAATTGCTAGTCATATGTTTTCATGGTCAAGGAATCTGAAAGCGTACACACAAACACTGTATGGGGCGAACTGTGGCGCTAAACCGCCATTACGGAAAATGCCATTTTCCTCAATAACTACTGAACCACTAATCCTATCATTGTCAGTCCAATTGCTAGTCATATATTTTCATGGTCAAGGAATCTGAAAAAGTACACACAAACACTCTATGGGGGAACTGTGGCGCTAAACCGCCATTACGGAAAATGCCATTTTCGTCAATAACTACTGAACCACTAATCCTATCATTGTCAATCCAATTGCTTGTCATATCTTTTCATGGTCAAGGAATCTGAAAACGTACACACAAACACTCTATGGGGGGAACTGTGGCCGCCATTACGGAAAAGGCCATTTTCGTGAATAACTACTGAACCACTAATCCTATCATTGTCAATCCAATTGCTAGTCATATCTTTTCATGGTCAAGGAATCTGAAAACGTACACACAAACACTGTATGGGAGGAACTGTGGCCGCCATTACGGAAAAGGCCATTTTCGTGAATAACTACTGAACCACTAATCCTATCATTGTCAATCCAATTGCTAGTCATATCTTTTCATGGTCAAGGAATCTGAAAACGTACACACAAACACTGTATGGGAGGAACTGTGGCCACCATTACGGAAAATGCCATCTTCATGAATAACTACTGAACCACTGCTTGGCATATGTTTTCATGATCAAGGAATCTGAAGACTGTATGGGGGGAACTGCGGCGCTTGGCGGAGGTCTGCGCTCTCCGAGTGCTTTTCTAGTTTGTCTATGGATTGTCCTGTTAGTTGTGATGTGTTGTGTGCTCTGTCTTATGCATTGTCTTGTTAGTGGTGGCATACATATTTGCAAACGTGTCTTATGAATTATGACGTGTGTGTGTGTGTGTGCGTGCGTGCGTGCGTGCGTGCGTGCGTGAGTGAGTGAGTGAGTGAGTGAGTGAGTGAGTGAGAGAGAGAGAGAGAGAGAGAGAGAGAGAGAGAGAAACCTGCCTTAGGACTACAGATGAAATTTAGCTATTGTGCTAATTCCAACATGTTTACATTGAAGCATAATGTTGATATGTTGAATAATGTGCACTGCCCTAACTCAATAAATCGAATTAAAAAAAAAAAGAATTTCAATTCAAAGAATTTCATTGTGCTCCACTGGTTTGATTTGGCTCCAAAGTGATTTTGAGCCAAACACCGGAGGGGAAAAAGAACCTCTGTTCCCACAGAGCAAATACCTCCAACATTCAATTTGTAATTATTCAGATGAACAGAAAGAGGTACTGTAATTGAAGCCCAAAAACATTGCTGAACATCCAGAGACAGTCTGCACATGGATGTTATTGTCCTTCTGAATAGTAATTTGTCAGAAAAATACAGTCCTATACAGTAGATGTTGTTACTAATTAATCTGCCAATAATTTGTTTTTTTCGATCAGTGGACTAATCATTTGGACATGTGTGGGATTTTTTCCTCAGAAATTTCTGATTTTTTTTTTTAAATTCCTCTGATAAGTTTGTGACTTTTTTCTCGAAGTTTTGGTTGGAAATTTGTAATTTTCTTTGTTGTAAATTTTCTACTTTTTTCTCTGAATTTGGTTGATTTTTTTCCCCTTAGAAGTTTATAACATTTTTCTCAAATTTGTAACAATTTCATAAGAATTTTTTCTCTTAATTTTGCAACTTTTTTTCTTGTAAACAGACAACTATTTTCTTTCAAGTTTGCAACTTTTTTCAGAAACTTGTAACTTGTTACTTCTGTTTCTTGCCTCATAAATTTGTACCATTTTCTCAGGATATTTGTGTTTTCCCTGATCTGTTTTTTGTGGCAGCTTTTCTCAAAAACTTGTGATTTTTTGTTAGGATATGTGTGACATTTTTCTTTTTAACTCTCAACTTTTTCTTGTAAATATGCAAGATATTTTTTCTCAAGACATTTGTATGTGTGTGTGTGTGGGGGGGGGCGCTAAGAAATATGGGGAGTTTTTTCTTTTTATTCCCCCGATAATTTTGTGGCGTTTTCATGTAAGTTTGTGATGTTTTACTCAAAAATGTGTGATGTTTTATTAGGAAATTTGTGATTTTTTTTTTCTTGTAAATTTGCAACGTTTTTCATGTAAATATGCAACGTGTTGAGTTCGTGTTGAGTTAATGTCATGTTTATTGCTTGGTATTATGCGCCATCTAGTGGCCGTTTTAGTTAACTTACTTAAGACAGTAGAAGAACTCAGACAGGAAGTTGTGGAAAAAACGGTCCCACTGTGATACACGGCAGCTCCACTTTCCTGGTCTTCTTTATTTGTTTGTGTTTGTTAAAGCATCATTTGTAAGTATTTTATCCATCCATCCATCTTCTTCCGCTTAATCCTTTTCGGGTCGCGGTGTGGGGGGGGGGGTGCTGGAGCCTATCCCAGCATCTTTGGGCGAGAGGCAGGGTACACCCTGGACAGATCGCCAGTCCATCACAGGGCCAACACGGAGAGACACACAACCATTTACTCTCACATTCATGCCTAAGGACAATTTAGAATCCCCAGTTTGATGTCAATTAACCTAACTTGCATGTTTTTTGGCATGTGGGAGGAAACTGGAGAAATCCCGGGGTAAACCCACGCAGACACGGGGAGAACATGCAAACTCCACACAGAACACTGTTGGTCGGGGGCTGGGATCGAACCCAGGATCCCCCAGCCAAGGGAAAGTATTTTATAGTAGAAATAATTAGTCACCACATACGTTGTTTTCAGTTTGGTAGTCTAGCATTTTTGGTGCACTATTTCACATTGAAAACCGTATGTTAATGTTTATACTGGTGCTATGCTAACGGCTGCTACTCCGTGCTTTACATATGTAAATAAGACAGTCATTGCCTGTGATTGTTATTTTCGCCCAAATTGACATGTGTATGTCTTGTTTTTCTGTATTGTTACAGTTTCACAAATTAAAGATTCAGTAAACTACACTGAGCGTCTTCTGGAGTTTGAGAAGTTTCTGGATCTGTGTTTAGCTGTTTGGATAGCTAGATCAGCTTCTAGCAAGGCCATTTACAGTGAAAAGATGGCACCATGGCAAGCAGCAAAGCTACAGAAGCCATCATGTGGAGCCACTGCCATCTCAAAGAGCTAAGTAAAGTGCAAACGGGCATCAAAAGCCCACTCATCAACTTAACTCCTCTACATTTGAGACAAACCGATTCAAAATGTCTAAAAGCAAATCTCAAAAAAGTGACACTCGATCAGTCCTCTCACGAAAACTATCATCGCGAGCAGGTTGAGCAGCAAACATTGAATTACTAAGAGCAAAACAAAGGCAGAAGCCGCTCAAGCCAGAGCCTCATATGCACAAAAAGAAATAGAAATTAAAGTTGAGCAAGCACGTTTACAAGCCACTCTTGATGCTCTTAGAGTAGAACACGAAAAAGAAACTGCTATAGCAGAAGCTAATACTTTAGAAGCTGGACTACTTGAATTGAACCTTGAAACACGCAGTGAAACTTACGGGTCATCTCTTGCTGAAGACCAAAAACAACGCACTGCTCAATATGTATTAGAACAAGCAGCTGTCACTGCAGAGCAGCAACCCATTCCACAAAAGACTGAAATTGTCACTAAAGCAGCTCCTTCCCGATCTGCAGTGGCAAAGCAAGGAAGCAAACCAAGCTACATATCAAACCAGGCTGCATCTGACAATGATTTTGATAAACCCTTGTCTACTAGCTTTAAAACACTTGCACCCGTGAACCAAAGTATCCCCAAAACATACAATGTTCGCAGTGATTATGTGCCAACCCAGCCAACCTATGATCTTGCCAAATACCTTGCACGCAGTCAACTCATAACTTCAGGCCTTTCCACCTTTGATGACCAGCCTGTGAACTACCGGGCATGGAAATCATCCGTTAAAAGCGCCATAGCAGGTTTAGACCTATCTGCAGGAGAAGAGTTTGATTTGCTAGTACGGTACCTTGGTAAAAACTCCGCCAAACAAGTTAAACACATGAAAGCAGTCAACATCAGGCACCCTGAAGCAGGTTTAATGATGGCTTGGGAGAGACTTGAGGAAACATATGGCTCGACAGAGGCCATAGAGCAAGCCCTGTTTCACAAAGTCGAAAACTTCCCTAAAATCACGACAAGAGATCCTCTTAAACTTCGCGATCTAGCAGATTTACTGTTAGAGCTGGAGCTCGATGGCTATTTACCGGGCTTGTCTTATTTAGATACATCTAGGGGGATCCAACCAATCGTTGACAAATTACCTTACAACATACAGGAGAGCATGTAACATGATAAAGGAGAACATTTAAGCATTTGTACAGGCATCTGATTGATCTGAAACATTTAACATGTCTACAAAATACAGATTGTATTATAAAAAAAAAAAAAAAGCTATGATGTACAAAGTTGCTATAAAACTTTGAAGTTATGTTGAAAAAACTACAGAAGAGAGTTAATGTCATTAAAAATAGTAGTAGAGTCAGGGTGATTGAGAGGAGAAAGAGAGAGTGGTTTGACTGATCCTCGCAGGTGTGGAACAGTCACTAGCTATAACGGGAGACGGAATTTTTTTGATTTTGGGGGGGATTACCACGAATGTGGGGAAAGGGAATTTGTTTTTGTGTAGTTTGTAGGATGAATGTTCAATCATCCATGTTTTTGCTTCTCTGTATGAGCATGTTTATATTGCAAGGTAATCAAACTCCTTATTGATCATAGATCAAAGCGTTAATCTTAATTTAACTTCATGGAATTGCAGAGGTCTACAAAATCTAAAAAAAACTTAAACAAGTTATGAATAAAATAAAAGACATAGATTCAAAAATTGTATTTTTACAAGAAACTCATCTAATAGAGGAGGATGTAAAAAGAATTAGGAAAAGATGGCAAGGAAATGTGTTCACCTCATCGTTTTCATCCCGAGCCAGGGGAGTTATGACTCTCATACATAAAACAGTCCCATTTCAAGTGAAAAATGTAATTGGAGACAAATTAGGAAGATATCTAATCATCCAAGGATCTTTGTTATTAGAAAATATAAATCTGGTGAACTTATACGGTCCCAATACTGATGATCAAAACTTCTTCGTTAATTTATTCCTTACTTTATCATCACTTACAGGGCAACATATAATAGCAGAGGATTTTAATTGTACATTGAATCCCAGTACAGATAGATCAACAGGACTGGACTGTACGCACAATGGATGCAGGATGACCATTAATCATTTTATGAAAGAATTGAGATTGCTAGATATATGGAGAGAAATGAAACCACAAGTCAAAGCCTATTCTTGTTATTCTAATACCTATAAGACATTCTCACGTATTGACTACTTTTTGATCTCCACAGAATTAAGGTCCAAGATTCAAAACTGTTTCTATGATAACATTGTGATCTCTGATCATGCACCCTGCTGTCTAATATATGTAGATAAGAAACTGACAAAGGATCCAGGTAGGTGGCAATTTCAGCATAAATGGCTTCAGGATGAGGAATTTGTTCAGTACATAGAAAAACAGATAGATGAGTTCTTTGATATTAATACTACACAAACAACGGCATGTATAAAGTGGGAGGCTTTCAAAGCTTTTATTAGGGGGCATATTATTAGTTATACAGGTTCAAAATCTAAGAAGACCCAAGAGGAGAGTCCAATTGGAACGTAAAATAAAAATTCTTCAAGAAAAAGTGTATGCAGGAAGTAACCCACAGTTAGAGAACGAATTACTGATTCTGAGAGCTGAATATGACAAAAAATCAGCGAATAGCGCTACCTCGAGTCTTCTAAGATTGAAGCAAACTTTTTATGAACAAGGTGAAAAATCAGGAAAATTATTGGCATGGCAGATTAAACAATTAGAATTTAAAACACCAATTACCAGTATTATAAGTAACGGACAGGCAGTTATAGATCCTTTAGAAATTAATAGTGCCTTTAGAGATTATTATGAAAAACTATATGATACAAAAAATGAAACTGACTTAACAAAACTAAACTGGTTTTTGGGTGGATTATCTACACCGTGTATTCCAAATGAAAACAGAGAGATACTGGAGTCTAAAATTAGTCAAGAAGAAGTTGGGCAAGCCATTGATAATATGAAATCAGGAAAAAGAGCAGGACCAGATGGTCTTCCAGTTGACCTCTATAAAAAATTTAAGAATAAATTAATAAAACCACTTTTGGAAATGGTTTTAGAAGCATTTCAAAATAGTAATTTACCACCATACATGAATAATGCCTTAATTATACTGTTGCCAAAACCAGGTAAACCCTCTAATAAATGTGAAAACATGAGACCAATAAGCCTATTAAATGCTGACCTTAAGATAATCTGTAAAATTTTAGCAAGACGACTACAAGAAATATTACCAAATATTATTAACCGAGATCAGAATGGCTTTATAATGGGAAGACAAGACTTCCATAATGTAAGAAGACTATTTAATATTATTTATTCCAATAAAGAAGCACCGGATACAGCTCTCCTATCACTGGACGCCGAAAAGGCCTTTGATAGGGTCAAATGGCCCTATCTTTTTGAAGTCCTACAAAGGTTTGGACTTGGAAATAATTTCATAAAATGGGTCCAGATAATATACAATAATGCTACAGCAGAAATCCTAACAAACAGCAATATCTCAAAATCAATAAAAATCAATAGAGGATGTCGACAAGGCTGTCCACTTTCACCCTTATTGTTTACTATGGCAATTGAACCTTTAGCGATGGCAGTACGTTTACATCCACAAATATATGGAATTAAAGTAGGACCAACAGAACATAAAATCTCCCTGTATGCCGATGACATAATTTTGTTTATGTCAAATTTTAAAAAATCAATTCCGACCTTGTTAAATTTAATAAAGAACTTTGGGGAAATATCAGGATATAAAATAAATAAAACTAAATCTTCAATATTAATGCTAAATGAGACCCAGAGAAATCACCCAGCTCCTGAGGTAAATCAATTCAATGTTGTAAATCAGTTTAAATATTTAGGAATTCAAATTGTGCCTAAGCTAGAATCAGTCGCCAGTGCCAACTATGAAGCCTTAAAGGCGACGGACAGACGAAAACTCAAAATCGCTAAATCATATCTCAAATTGTTGTCTGAGACGAGCTAATTGGAACCCCACATGTTTTGGTGTCAACGTATGTCGCATAAGGTGACAATGCGCCCTTGAAGTACGCTGTTGTGGAGAGCTGTCTGACCCAGCCAAGAACAGCGGCTAAGATGGCCACTGACTGTGTGACGTCCTCTCGGTTTGGCACACAGTCGGTGGACATTGCTTTGTTTTATTTGAAGTTTACGTTTTAAAATCGGCGATTACGGATATTTTTCGGAATACTTGTGGATTAGAAATAGATTATTTATTAACATTAGGATTTCAGGACTTCCGGTTATGGCTGCCACGTAGGACGGACGTGTCTCGCTCTGCTCTGCTCCTGGAGAAAAAAATCGGCAAATAATTCTCTCATTTGGGACAGAACGTATCCCAGCATTTGGGCGAGGATATGTCGGCGAAGCCTAAGGCTGGAAAACCAGGAAAAGGAAAAAGCGAGCCGCCGAAACAGTCCAAATTAACGGACTTTCAGGTCTGTGACGCAGCAAACAAGGCTCCATATATGGCGGAGGAGGCTGGCGGCGGTGCGATTTCTGCGGGGAATGGCGCAGATGCGCTGATGGCTGCCATGAGTTCAATGAGAGCGGACTTTTCCTCTAGATTTGATGGGATTATGACAGCGCTGGAAGGAATAAGAAAGGAATTGGGTGACTGTGTAGAACGAACGGCGCAGATGGAGCTCCGTCTCGCTAGTGCTGAAGATGACGTCACCCGTCTTCAATTAAAGGTGCGCACTTTGGAAAAAAAAAATAAATCTCTGGAAGATAATATTTTGGATTTGGAATCTCGGTCGAGACAGAATAATTTGAGGCTGGTGGGTCTTCCAGAGGAATCAGAAGGTCGGGACGTATGTTCCTTTCTGGAAAAGTGGATTCCGGAGGTGCTGGGCAGCGAGGAGTTGCAATCAGCAGTGGTTCTGGAAAAAGCACATCGTATTGGCCCACGGAGAGATAAGGGACCGCCGAGGACCTTAATTATGAAGTTTCTTAGCAACAGAGACAGGATGAAGATCTTCAACGCTGCACGTGCTAAAGGAGAGATTAAACACCAGGACCAGCAGGTGCGGTTCTACCCAGATTTGGCCACAGGAATCCAGCAATTGAGGAAGCAGTTTGATCCCGTACGTAAGGAGCTGCGCAACCTTGGGATTCGTCATGGTGTAATCTATCCTGCGAGACTGCTGACCACGTATGAGGGCAGAACCCACATCTTCAAGACCCCAGAGGAGGCGCAGGAGTTCATCAAGAAGATCAAAAAAGAAGAAGAGACTGGTGGGAGCTAAGCATGAACAAAATATAAGGTAGAATAATTAAGCATTTGCACAGGCATCTGACTGACTTGAAGTAAATAGTAAGTTTACAAAATATAGACTGTATTATATATTAAAAAAACAAAACAAAAACAAAACAAAAAAAAAAAAAAACTATGATGTACAAAGTTGTTAAAAATTTTGGAGTCAAGTTGGAAAACTACAGAGGAGAGTTAATGTTACGTCATTAAAAGCAGTAGAGTTAGGGTGATTGGGAGGATGAAGAAGGAGTGGCTTAGGCTGTTCCCCGTGGGTGTGGAACGGTCGATGGCTATATCGGGAGACAGAATTTTTCTTTTGATTTTGGGGGGTTTGCCACAAGTGTGGGAAGGGGAAATTTGTTTGTGTGTAGTTTGTAGGATGAATGTTCAACCACTCATGTTTTTGCTTCTCTGTATGAGCATGTTTACACTGCAAGGTAATCCCAAACTCTCTATTGATCATGGACCAAAGTGTTAACCTTAATTTAACTTCATGGAATTGCAGAGGTCTACAAAATTTAAAAAAACTTAAACAAGTTATGAATAAAATAAAGGACATGGGTTCAAGAATTGTGTTTTTACAAGAAACTCATCTGATAGAGGAGGATGTTAAAAGAATTAGGAGTAGATGGCAGGGAAGTGTATTCACCTCTTCATTTTCATCCCGAGCCAGGGGAGTTATGACTCTCATACATAAATCAGTTCCTTTTCAAGTGAAAAATGTAATTGGAGACAAATTTGGAAGATATGTAATCATTCAAGGTTCTTTGCTATTAGAAAATATAAATCTTGTGAACTTATATGGTCCCAATATAGATGATCAGAAGTTCTTTGCTAATTTATTTCTCATCTTATCATCACTTACAGGGCAACATATAATAGCAGGGGATTTTAATTGTACATTGAATCCAGGTGTGGATAGATCAACAGGACTGGATTGTACGCACATTGGATGTAGGATGACTATTAATCATTTTATGAAAGAATTGAGATTGTTAGATATATGGAGAGAAATGAAACCACAAGTTAAAGCCTATTCTTGTTATTCCAGTACCTACAAGACATTCTCACGTATTGATTATTTTTTGATTTCCACAGAATTAAGGTCCAAGATTCAAAACTGCTTTTATGATAACATCGTGATCTCTGATCATGCACCCTGTTGTCTAATATATGTAGATAAAAAATTGACAAAGGAATCAGGTAGATGGCAATTTCAGCATAAATGGCTTCAGGATGAGGAATTTGTCAAGTATATAGAAAAACAGATAGACGAGTTCTTTGACATCAATACTACACAAACATCAGCATGTGTAAAGTGGGAGGCTTTCAAAGCTTTTATTAGGGGACATATTATTAGTTATACAGGATCAAAATCTAAGAAGACTCGAGAGGAGAGAGCTAAATTGGAACATAAAATAAAAAATCTTCAGGAAAAAGTGTATGCAGGAAGTGACCCAAGGTTGGAGAATGAATTACTGATTTTGAGAGCTGAATACGACAAAAAATCAGCGAATAGAGCTGCCTCGAGTCTTCTAAGATTGAAACAATCTTTTTATGAACAAGGTGAAAAATCAGGAAAATTATTAGCATGGCAGATTAAACAATTGGAAATTAAAACACCAATTACCAGTATTATAAGTAATGGACAGGTAGTTATAGATCCTTTAGAAATTAATAGAGCCTTTAGAGATTACTATGAAAAATTATATGATACCAAAAATGAACCTGATTTAACAAAACTAAATGGGTTTTTGAACGAACTATCTATACCGTGTATTCCAAATGAAAACAGGGAGATATTGGAGTCTAAAATTAGTCAAGAAGAAGTTGGGCTAGCCATTGATAATATGAAATCAGGAAAAAGTGCAGGACCAGATGGTCTTCCAGTTGACCTTTATAAAAAATTTAAGAATAAATTAATAAAACCTTTTTTGGAAATGGTTTTAGAAGCATTTCAAAATAATAATTTACCATCATACATAAATAATGCCTTAATTATACTGCTGCCAAAACCAGGTAAGCCCTCTAATAAATGTGAAAATATGAGACCAATAAGCCTATTAAACGCCGACCTTAAGATAATCTGTAAAATTTTAGCAAGACGAATACAAGAAATTTTACCAAATATTATTAATCGAGATCAGAATGGCTTTATAAAGGGTAGACAAGGCTTCCATAATGTAAGAAGACTATTTAATATTATTTATTTTAATAAAGAAGCACCGGATACAGCTCTCCTATCATTGGACGCCGAAAAGGCCTTTGATAGAGTCGAATGGCCCTTTCTTTTTGAAGTCCTACAAAGGTTTGGACTTGGAAATAATTTCATAAAATGGGTTCAAATAATATACAATAATGCTACAGCAGAAATCCTAACAAATAACAATATTTCAAAACCAATAAAAATCAATAGAGGATGTCGACAAGGCTGTCCACTTTCACCTTTACTGTTTACTATGGCAATTGAACCTTTAGCGATAGCGATACGTTTACATTCACAAATATATGGAATTAAAGTTGGACCAACAGAACATAAAATCTCCCTGTATGCCGATGACATAATTTTGTTTATGTCGAATCTAAAAAAATCAATTCCAACCTTGTTGAATTTAATAAAGAATTTTGGGGAAATATCAGGATATAAAATAAATAAAACTAAATCTTCAATATTAATGCTAAATGAGACCCAGAGAAATTACCCAGCCCCTGAGGTAAATCAATTCAATGTTGTAAATCAGTTTAAATATTTAGGAATCCAAATTATGCCTAAGCTAGAATCAGTCGCCAGTGTCAACTATGAAGCCTTAATGTCAGATATCAATGAGTTAACTCAGAGATGGATGTCACTACCAATGTCGATGATCGGGAGAATCAATATACTTAAAAGTAATATTTTACCTAAAATACTTTATTTATTTCAATACATTCCCTTATCACCACCTTTAGATCTATTCTCAAGAATAAAAAAAAAGTTAGTGGAATTTATATGGAACAACAGGAGGGCTAGATTACGTTTGTCTTTATTATATTTACCATTTGATCGTGGAGGTCTGAAATGTCCAAATTTTATGTTGTATTATTGGTCGGCACAACTGAGGTCTATGACATATTATTTTTCATCAAATGATCTCCCTCACTGGACTGAAATGGAATCATACAATTTACCTTTACCTCTTCCCATATTCATATACTCAGATTCGGCAAAAAAATTACAAAAACAAGTTAAAAATCCATTTGTAAAGCATATGATCAAAATATGGTGTGAAGCTAAAAACTATTTAAAAGAACCACAGTTATTGTCACAATTTAGTCCAATATGGGGTAATCAATATTTTAAACCAGGGAGAGCGGACGCTGTATTTAAAGTATGGAATTTAAAAGGGATACAAAAGATTCAGGATTTATATTTGCCATGTGCAGACAACATAATGTCTTTTGAAGAGCTGAGGATCAAATTTAATCTCAATAGAACACATTTTTTTAAATATCTTCAACTTAGAAACTTTATTCGATCAAATCAAAATAAAGCTCTCACTCGACCTATTTATTCATCCTTGGAAAAAATGATGATGAAAGATAGTAAAAGAAAGGGTATTATTTCAGAGTTTTATAACTCATTGACACTATCTTCAAGTGAAAATTCACTGAAAAGATTAAACTACTGGAAAGAAGATCTGCAAATTGAAATTTCAGAGGAACAATGGGAATTGGCTTGTACAGAAGCTCAAACCAAATCAATAAATGCACGCCTTAAATTGATACATTTCAAATGGTTAATGCGGATGTATGTTACACCGGAGGAGTTAAATAGATATAACAAAAATATACCAGATACATGCACAAAATGCATGGAAAGTAAAGGAACCCTATTTCATTGTTTATGGGAATGTAGATTAATAAGAATGTTTTGGGAGGAGGTGAGGGTAACAATTGAAAAAATAATCTCAAAACAAATCATATTGAATCCTAAACTGTTTTTGTTGGGTCTGTACCCAGAAAAGCATAATTTTAATAAAAGTGAAAGAACATTCATAGACCTCAGTTTGCTTAATGCCAAAAAATGTATTGCACTATTATGGAAAAAGACTCATAGACCAGATGTGACTCAGTGGTTAAGACAGATGTTAACAAACCTTCCTTTTTTTTTTTTTTTTTTTTTTTCTCTCGGCGCCACACGAGTCGGCTGCCTTTTGCAACAGCGGCTCGATTCCGAGTCTTTTTCCCTTCCTCTCTCTTTTGATCCGTCTTTTTTTTTCACCCCACTTATATCACGGACACACAGATCGTCCTAAATGTCTCCTGAGCCGGTGGACGGAGCCACTGTCTATAGCAGGATACGATACAGCAGAGAACAGCTGCTAGCATTCAACCGCCACCCGGTCCCATTGGAAAAACTCGACATACCGAGTGAACTGAGGCGAAAACGCCGCGGCTGCCGGGCTGGAGTAAGGCGGAGGACAAAAAATATAAGGTACAGACCCTCCCTTCCATCTGTTGTCATGGGAAATGTACGGTCGATACTGGGAAAGTTAGATGAGCTAGCGGCTATCTCCCGTTATGATAGCACATACCGGGAGTGCTCTCTCCTTTTGTTTACTGAGACGTGGCTAACTGAACTAGCAGCAGATGCTAACATTGAGCTGGAGGGTTTTCACATGATACGAGCTGACCGAACACCAGACAGTGGCAAGGCTAGGGGCGGTGGAGTGATCATGTATGTTAACAACAACTGGTGCAGACCGGGACATATCACTGTTAAACAACGACACTGCAGCAAAGACATTGAGTTGCTAGCTGTTAGCATGAGGCCTACATATCTCCCGAGAGAACACTCACACGTGATCTGCATTGTTGTTTATGCAAATCCGACGGCGAACGCTGGGACAGCACGTGACGTCATCCATTCAGTAACCAGCAGGCTGCAGACAGAACACCCAGATGCTCTTCTCCTCATCTCAGGCGATTTCAACCATGTTTCACTGTCTCCCATTCTACCCACGTTCACCCAGTATGTCACATGCCACACTAGAGACAATAAAACACTGGATTTATTCTACGCAAACACTAAGGAGGCGTACACCTCATCACAACTACCCCCACTCGGGAGATCGGATCACAACTTGGTTCATCTCCGGCCGGTGTACAAACCCCTAGTGCACAGACAACCTCCGGCCATGCACACTGTGGAGTTATGGTCTGAGGAGACAATGGACACCCTAAAGGGCTGTTTTGAAGCCACCGCCTGGAAGCAGCTCTGCGATCCACATGGTGAGGACATCGATGGCCTCATTCACACCTTCACGGGCTACCTCAGCTTCTGTGTGGACAAATCCGTTCCCACCAAGACCATACGGCGTCACTCAAACAACAAACCCTGGATCAACCCTGAGATAAAAACACTTCTGAGAGAGAAGAAGAGGATCTTCAGGTCGGGGAACAGGGAGATGCTGAAGTCCGTACAGAGGGAGCTGAGGAGAAAGATCAGAGAAGGCAAGGACAGCTTCAGGAAGAAGATGGAGGACAAGCTGCAACAGAGCGACATCAGCGGGGTCTGGAGAAACCTCAAAACCATCTCGGGGCTCCAGAATACCTCCCCCCAGGCCACAGGGGGCAGGGAGTGGGCGAACAACCTGAATCTGTTTTTCAATAGATTTGACCAACCGCCCTCCCCCCTGACTGCACAACAACCACTGCTGCCTCTAAAGAAATCAAGTCCTGCTGCCCACTCCCCACTCTACCAACACCCCCCCACTCCCAACACACAGCCCCCCATCCTGACCCTGACCAGGACCCAGGTGAGGACGGAGCTGAGGAAGATCAAGGCGAGGAAGGCGCCGGGACCGGACGGCATCAGCGCAAAGCTCCTCAAGTCCTGTGCAGACCAGCTGTGTGGGATTGTGACGTATATCTTCAACATGAGCCTGAAACTGGGGAGGGTACCACAGCTGTGGAAAACATCTTGTGTGGTACCTGTACCAAAAACTTCCCACCCCAAAGACCTGAACAGCTACAGACCGGTGGCCTTGACGTCCCACTTGATGAAGACCCTGTAGAGACTGCTCCTTGCTCACCTCCGCCCCCTGGTGGAACCAGCGATGGATCCACTCCAGTTCGCCTACCAGCATGGCATTGGGGTGGAGGATGCGGTGATCTTCCTCCTTCACCGTTCTCTGTCCCACCTGGAGAAGCCCGGGAATATGGTGAGGATCATGTTCTTTGACTTCTCCAGTGCTTTCAACACCATCCAACCGATGATCCTGAAGGACAAGCTGCTGCGCGCAGGGGTGGACCAGCACCTGTCATCATGGATCCTGGACTACCTCACGAACCGGCCTCAGTTTGTGAGAACCCGGGACTGTGTGTCCGACACGATCATCAGTAGCACGGGGGCCCCCCAGGGAACGGTGCTGGCTCCCTTCCTGTTCACTCTTTATACTGCGGACTTCTCACACAACACAACACACTGCCATCTACAGAAGTTCTCTGATGACTCTGCGATCGTTGGCCTCATCTCCAATGGAGATGAAGCTGAGTACAGAGGGCTTATCCAGGACTTCGTGGACTGGTGCCATCGGAACTGCCTCCAGATCAACGCGAGGAAAACTAAGGAGCTGGTGGTGGACTGCCGCAGGCATGGGCAGCCCCTCACAGTACCAGTAAATATACAGGGAACAGACATCGAGATGGTGACATCCTATAAGTACCTGGGTATTCATCTGAACAATAAACTAGACTGGTCACACAATACTGATGCACTCTACAAGAAGGGACAGCGCAGGCTGTTCCTGCTGAGGAGACTCAGGTCTTTTGGTGTACAAGGGGCGCTGCTGAAGTCATTCTATGACACGGTGGTGGCATCAGCCATCACTTTTGGAGTGGTCTGCTGGGGCAGTGGCATTACTGCAGCCGATAGGAAGAGACTGAACAAACTGATTAAGAAAGCTAGCTCTGTCCTGGGGCAGCGCCTTGATCCGATGGAGGAGATAGGAGAGAGAAGGACGGTGGCTAAACTGTCATCTCTGCTGGAGTCCGAGTTCCACCCTATGCAGGACATACTGAATGCACTGAGGAGCTCATTTAGCAGCAGACTACATCATCCCAGGTGCACAACCGAGAGGTTTCGTAGGTCCTTCCTACCAACGGCTGTCAGACTGTACAACCTAAGCAGGGCTGCTCGCAGAGATAGCAAAAAGACGTAACAAACTAATAGTTTTTTGAATGCAAAAGATGCAATAGACTTACACAATGGTCCTCTCCGGCATACAACTAGGAACATACCGGTCGCTATGGAGGGTGAGAATATGTATGGGCACATAATCATACCATGTAGGATAACTAAGTAGACGGTTATGCTGTTTCATTCCATCTAGCAACAATGCTCTGCACTGTGTGTGTTTATATATTTGCATATTTATTCCATCTAGCTACAATGCTCCGTACTGTGGGTGTTTATATATTTATATATCTACATATTATTCCATCTAGCTACATTGCTCCGCACTGTGTGTGTTTATATACTTGCATATTTATTCCACCTAGCTGCAATGCTCCGTACTGTGGGTGTTTATATATTTACATATTTATTCCATCTAGCTACAATGCTCTGCACTGTGTGTTCATATATTCATATATTTATTCCATCCAGCTACAATGCTCTGCACTGTGTGTCTGTGTGTGTGTGTATATATATATATTTTATAGTAATACGTACATATGTTTATTAGCTGCTCTTGCTTGCTTGTTTTTTTTCTTGCCTTCTGATTGTTGCTCTGAGTGTTGCTATCCCTGTGCTGTTGCAATCCTGGAATTTCCCCGTTGTGGGACTAATAAAGGCTTATCTTATCTTATCTTATCTTATTAGAAAGAATAACATATATACTGAAATCAAAGGAAATTGTGTTTGAGAATATATGGAGACCTTTTATTGATTATGTAAAAAATTTAAACATAACTCTTGAAGAAGAAGGTGAATGATGTGTGTGGACCTTGTAAATTCCAAACTGGTGAACATAATATGTATACTTATGTATTGGATTGTCTAGACTAAACAGAGGAGCATTGTTGAAGACTTGATTTTGTTGGTGGTTGTTGGTGTTTTTAGTGCATTTTTTTTTTTTTGTAGTACCTTAGTGTTAGTGTTTGATTGTTTGTATCATGTTTGTTAAAAAAAAAAAAAAAGGTTCAATAAAGATATTGTGGGAAAAAAAAACATTAGGATTTCAGGAATCGAATTAATTATGGTTTGTCGTTGTGTTGTGTACGGGTGCGACGTTATACCAGAGGAGCATGCTGTGAGTGTTTTTGAATGTCTCGTCCCTGTGAAAATCAGAACGGCATGGGTGAAATTCATTCAGAAAACGCAAAAAAAAATGTACTTATGTCGGTAAAACACCAAAAATGTGCAGTAGAGATTTTGTTGACAGCGATTTCGAGAATAAGATGCAATTTGTGTCACGACTCGCCGCTCCTCAGCGGATTCAGCTGCGCGCACACCTGTCCCTCGTCAGCACATCCCCATAAATCCATTCACACACACCTGCTTGTTGAATAAAGCTGTTAAATCTATCCTGAGCCTGCGTGCGTGTTTCCTGGGCCAGACATTATGTCAATTTGAAATGAAATTTGCAAAAAGATTTCTGATAAAGAAAACGGCTATTCCAACTATATATGCCTCGATTTCCAAGTGTGACTCTGAGAACGGGGTCAGTGCTAGTGGCGATCAACTGTCAGAACACGAGAAGTAAACAGGGTAATTTTTTTTATTTTTAATATTCACTGCAAATGTTTACTAAACATCTTAAATGAATTCCAAGCCATGGTTTGCATTGCCTTACCAACTTATCAAATATTAGCATATTAGGGTGTTCATACTCATCAAATATGAAATATTCAGTGCTGTATAGGGAGGTGGTTGTGCCTGTTTGATCAATTTATATTTCTATGTATGTAATCCAATTTGAGACCTCTTGGATAAAATTATGATCTACTTTTTTTGCAGATTTTATCAACTGTCACTCAATGTTGATGTTTCTGACCAAGCAGAGGAAGCTGATGAACAGGACTTTTATGTAAATCCAAATTTATACCATAAAATGGTAGAAAAATTATTGAAATGTATATGACATGCGACTTTGATGAATGCTGAACTATGAGAATTATAACATTGACATGAACATTAAGAAACTCAATATATGATTTTACAAAACTTTATTTAAATAACATTGTTCACAAATCTAATCTTGGTAGGCAAAATCCCTTGTAGTGATAAGATGGGAATGTTTCTCTGATGAGGCTCACCGCACAGGCAGGCAACATAACCCCTACTTCTGTATCGCCTGAAAAATATGGGGTTGGCATTGATTATTCCGTTTGCATTGATTATTGAATGTATTGAATGATTTCTTCATAATTCATCTGGGAAATTAAATCAAATGAATAAATATTGTTTATAAACTCACTCGTGTGGACGATGACGGCCGCAGCTCCAGCTGCGCACAGACCAGCAGGTGCTAATCAGCGGCTGTTAAAAGTATTGACAAGATGATTAACAACATGTCATCAGGCAGCGAGTGACCAATGGGTAGTTTTAGTTTGAAAATTAAGTGTGTGACCATGCATGTCGCCAAAGAAAAATATTTCTAAGAATCTTTTACCAAGAAAAATGTTCCAGCCGATCGTAAAAGTGTTCTGTTCTCCGTCTGTGTTGCGTCTTTCTCCTCTCCCTCTGCCTCGAACAAATAAGGCTGACAGGCCACACACCACCCAAAACGTCTTCATTGTCAATTTCATCATTTATATTGAGGTCGTCAAACTCTAGAAAATAATCGCTGTCCGAATCACTTTGCTCTCGTTCTGCAATTTTTTTTCATACCGAATTGACGTGAAGGCTGCACGCACCTATCGGGAGATGGCGGTACTGCAGCCTTACTGAGTGACAGATGGGCTATGACCAAATAATTTCATTTATGGAGGATGGTGACACATATTAAATCAGGGGAATGGGAAGAATGGAATATTTTCATACAATCAGTTGATTGGTTCAATAAAAAAAAGGCACTGTCCGTCACCTTTAATGACAGATATTAATGAGTTACTTCAGAGATGGATGTCACTACCAATGTCAATGATCGGGAGAATTAATATACTTAAAAGTAATATCTTACCCAAAATACTTTATTTATTTCAATACATTCCTTTACCACCACCTTCAGATCTATTCTCAAGAATTAAAAAAAAGTTAGTGGAATTTATATGGAACAATAGGAAGGCTAGATTACGTTTGTCCTTACTATATTTACCATTTGATCGTGGAGGTCTGAAATGTCCAAACTTTATGTTGTATTACTGGTCAGCACAACTGAGGTCTATGACATATTATTTTTCATCAAATGATCTCCCTCACTGGACTGAAATGGAATCATACAATTTACCTTTACCTCTTCCCTTATTCATATACTCAGACTCGGCTAAAAAATTACAGAAACAAGTTAAAAATCCAATTGTAAAACACATGATCAAAATATGGTGTGAAACCAAAAAATATTTAAAAGAACCACACTTATTGTCACAATTTAGCCCAATATGGGGTAATCAATATTTTACACCAGGGAGAGCGGATGCTGTATTTAAAGTATGGAATTTAAAAGGGATTCAAAAGATTCAAGACTTATATTTGTCACGTTCAGATAACATAATGTCTTTTGAAGAACTGAGGATCAAATTCAATCTTAAAAGAACACATTTTTTAAATATCTTCAGCTTAGGAATTTTATTTGATCAAATAAGATAAGATAAGATAAGATAAGATAAGATAAGATAAGATAAGCCTTTATTAGTCCCACAACGGGGAAATTCCAGGATTGCAACAGCACAGGGATAGCTACACTCAGAGCAACAATCAGAAGGCAAGAAAAAAAAAAGCAAGCAAGCAAGAGCAGCTAATATACATATGTACATATTACTATAAAATATATATATACACACACACAGACACACAGTGCAGAGCATTGTAGCTGGATGGAATAAATATATGAATATATAGATACATATACGTATACAATATATAGAATATTTTGATACAAATCAAAATAATGCTCTCACCCGACCTACTTATTCATCCTTGGAAAAAATTTTGACGAAAGATAGTAAGATAAAGGGTATTATTTCAGAGTTTTATAACTCATTGACACTATTCTCAAGTGAAAACTCACAGAAAAGACTGAATTATTGGAAAGAAGACCTGCAAATTGAAATTTCAGAGGAACAATGGGAATTGGCTTGTACAGAAGCTCAAACCAAATCAATAAATGTACGTCTTAAATTGATACATTTTAAATGGTTAATGCGGATGTATGTTACACCGGTGGAGTTAAATAGATATAACAAAAACATACCAGATACATGCACAAAATGTATGGAAAGTAAAGGAACCCTATTTCACTGTTTATGGGAATGTAGAAAAATCAGAATGTTTTGGGAAGAGATGAGGGTAACAGTTGAAAAAATAATTTCAAAACAATTCACATTGAACCCTAAACTGTTTTTGTTGGGTCTGTATCCAGAAAAGCATAACTTTAATACGAGTGAAAGAGCATTCATAGACCTCAGTTTGCTTAATGCCAAAAAATGTATTGCACTACTGTGGAAAAAGATTCATAGACCAGATGTGACTCAGTGGTTAAGACAGATGTTAACAAACCTTCCACTAGAAAGAATAACATACATACTGAAATCAAAGGAAAATGTGTTTGAGAATATATGGAGACCTTTCATTGATTATGTAAAGAAATTAAACATAACTTCTGAAGGAGAAGGTGAATGATGTGTGTGGACCTTGCAAATTCCAAATCAGTGAATGTATAATATGTATACTTACGTAATAGATTACCTAGACTAAATAGAGGAGCATTGTTGATGACTTGCCTTTGTTAGTGGTTGTTGGTGTTTTTAGTACATTTTTTTTGTAGTTAGTGTTTTTTTTTTAATTTTTAAATTACTTTAGTGTTAGTGTTTGATTGTTTTTGCCATGTTTGTAAAAAAAAAAAAAAAAGGTTCAATAAAAAATATTGTGGAAAAAAAATTGAACAATTAACATCATACAATAAAGGACCATGAATAGGCCCTTCCATTAAGGAAAAGATTTGTCCTCAAAGAAGAAATGGAGTCTGTCTCCCTTTACCCAAGTTGGAAGCTGTTTTCACAGATGAAAAGCCTAGAAGCTAAAAGTGCTTTGTTAATTCTGCAAACTTTGGAAATAACAAGCTGTCCCACATTTCCGAGAGTGCAGTGGTCTGGTAGGTTGCTATTCTGCAATAGGATTTTTAAGATATGAAGGGAATGATCATTTAGAACCTTATAGGTGAGAAGAAGTACTTTATATTCAATTCTGAACTTTACGACAAGCCAGTGAAGCAAGTCTAATATGGGAGAGATGTGATCTCTCCTTCTGGTCCCAGTCAGTGTTCTGGCTGCAGTGTTTTAGATCAACTGAAGACTTTTTATGGTGTTTTGGGGGACTGCCGGAAAATTAAATGCAGTAATCTAATCTTGAGGTAACAAAAGCATGAACTAATTTTTCAGCATCGCTCTGAGACAGGATGCTCCTGATCTTGCTGATATTACGCAACCGAAAGAAAGCAGTCCTAGTGATTAGTTTGATGTGACTTAAGAGATATGACTCCAAACCATCCAGGGAGAGGATTTGTTCAGACAATGTTCCTACGACTGCCTTTCACTCTGAATGGAATAAACAGTCACGACCAGAGCATTAATGACGGAGTAGCTCCTTCCAGTCTGATGAACTTACCTCAAGGTCACCAAGAGCCTTCACTTCTCTCTCTATAGATACTACGTACAGATAAGCATATTTATGTCCAAGGCCTACTGTAAGTTCAGATGATATACAGTATAATCCTATCTTTGCCTAGAAGGAGTAGGGATTCTGAATGGATGGATGGATGGCTCATCGGCTCATTTCGCCTTGACTGGAATGAGCTAAAAATTAATTAACGGATGGGTTCTAATTCATCTTATATTCATACTCTACAAATAAAACACAGAAAATGGGAAAAAAGATGGCATCATATGCATGCTGTGTCTCAGTTCAGGGGTTGCAGCATCATAGACTGTGGCCTAGGGGGCCAGACCACTCCAGCATCGGGTAGGTTGCATCTAAAGGTTGGTTTACGGCTGTTAAGTGATTTGTCATTAAGGCTGCAACTAATTATTTTTGTTACTGATTAATCTAATAATTATTTTTTTCAGTGAATCAACAAATCATGTGGTCATTTGTGTGTGTGCATGCGGGGTGGGGGGGGGGTGCTCAGAAGTTTGTGATATTGTTTTAATTCCCCTGATCAGTTTGTGGCTTTTTTCATGCAAGTCTGATATTTTTCTCAAAAATGATTTATTTTTTTTTTCGTTTTGAATTTGCAGCATTTTTCCTGTAAAATTTGTAACTTTTTCTCAGAAATGTGTGTTTTTTCATAGGTTTGTAACTTACATATGGTAGGTCGGTGGTTACTTTTTTCATCTTGACTTGATTAAATTGTTTATTTTTTTTTCTTTTCATTTTAAATGGTTTGAACTCTTCACCATTACAAAAACATGGGCACCCAAACACAAACACATAGTGCCCCCAAAAAGCTAGAAACGGCCCTGGCCACAGTAATACTTGTGCCCTCCTCAATATTTACTGTTTTCTAAAGACATTTGTTACATTTCTTCAAAAAAATTATGATTTTATTAATTTCCCTGATTAGATTGTGACTCTCGTTTATGGATCACACCTGATTGTGGTGGAGGAGTTTGAGTGCTATGTTGTCAGAGGCAACTTGCCCCTAGTAGGGTCTCCCAAGGCAAACTTGTCCTGGGTGAAGGGCCAGACCAAGAGCGGTCCAGTAGATTCCCATGTAAAAGGTTAGGTCAAGGATCCAATGTACCCAAAGGAGCCACATGGGTTTGTACTCCAGTAGGTTCACCACCTGCAGGAGGGATCATGGTGCTATGGTGGCAGTCTGAGCTACTCTGTTTGGACTGCTGCCTCTGTGTAATGAACCCCTGGATAAACGATATGAGATGGATGGATAGCTATGAATGGAAGTAGCTTTTTTATATGTTTGTGATGTTTTACTCAGAAATTTCTCCTTTTTGTGATGAAATTTGAATTTTTTTTGCATAAATTTGCATTTTTTCCCTAAAATATGAGATTTTTTTCTCTCACTTTTTTCCCTCACAAGTTGGAAATGGGTGAAGAGGCAACTAAGTCAATTATCAAGTTAGTTGTTGATTAATTTTCCTGTCAATCTACTAGACAATAAATTGTTTCTGACCTATTTGTCGGTACAGATTCTAAAAAGGTTTATTAAGGATATTCTCAATTTATAACACAATTCACAGTAAGATTCCTTTTGGGTATTTTATCTTGGCAAACAGTGAGCCTACGTCAATGTGTGAAACTAGGGCTGGGTGATATGAAAAAATTCCAGTCACGATAAAAAAAATTTCATATTGATCAATATCGATACATATTGTGATATGAATCAAATTACTATTTCTGTCAAGCTTTAAGGATCCTTTTTACTCCTAAGTGAGATGTGACGCTATAACAAGATTAATTTTAAATATTTATTTTCTGTCAGAAGTTGAACTTGAAAAATGTAGTGTCGAACATTATATAACTATATTTCAAATAATTATAAAACATAAAATAATTATAAAACATAAATATTTTACAACATTCTGCTCATCTACTTACGGATACCTGAGTGAAGTACATGCCCAGAGCACTGCAGCCTTTGTCCCACTGCCTGTCATGATGCAGACTTGTTTGTCTTTTCTCAGTCTCCAGGATGCAAGTGCTTTGGTCAGTCCAAAAGCAATAACTTCACCTGTATGGTCTTCAGGAAAGTTTGAAGACATTTGCTTTTCAAATTCCAATCTTGATCAATGAAGCGGGCAGTGAGGGTGATATATGGCTTAGATGTGCGACCTGACCACAAATCTGACGTAATAGCGAAATAAGGCAGACTTTGCAGCTCCTTTTCAACTGTTTCTCTACATTCCGTGTACAGCTGGGAAAGTGCCATCTGGGAGAAATATTTATGGCCAGGGAGTTGGTAACGAGGGTCAATTACTTTAATCAGCCACTTAAATCTGACATTCTGTACGTACTACTGAATTCCTCGGACCCTTCTTTTCAACAATCTCCTCGTCTACTGAGCATTGGGCGGCATCCATTTCAATGTCTTCTTTGATAACGTTCTCACTGGACCTTCCATTAATGTTTTCTGTCATTTTCTTTTTAACCAGGCTCTAACTTCAACACAGCTGCGCTAGCCCAAACATTAGCAGGTGTGCTAAGCCTTGGCCATAGGTCCTACGCGCCTGTGCACGCTGTTGTGTGCGTCAATCCAACGTGACTTCCAGCCACATGATTAATTTGGTGTGGTGTATTCTCATTTTCATTGGCTTTTTGTGCTGTCTGTCAAAACACGGAACGAACGACTTCTGTTGATGTTCTATCGAAAATGTGTTATCTCTATCAAGAAAAAGTTATTTCACGATAATTGTCATTATCGTTTTATTGCCCAGTCCTATGTGAAACATGCCATGACTTATTTATATTTGCTTTTTCCTGATTTACAAAGCATTTATAACCTGTTTATAACTTCTTTATAAGGGGACCCTTATTGTAAAGTGTGACCTGTAGGTCTTCCAAAGTAACACTGAATGCAACATATACACATTTTTATTGTTTTTGTCTTAGGACAATAAATATAGATCTATTCTCATGGAAATGATATTGAGGCATAGTTACTGTGAGCAAAGGATCGTTCTGCACTTTACTGTGGATTTTTTTTAAACCACTCAGCTTTGAAACCAAAATAATGGAGAACTGTTTTTCCTTGAACTTTACATTAAGGCAATGCTGCGAGAGTTTACTTCTTCATCACCGTGGGGAGTGCTGGGAGATGTCATTGAGGAAACAGCTTGCATCGGCAGCGACGACAGGCACAGCATATGTCGGCTCTAATGAGAGGTTATAATCCGCAGCGACCGCCAACAAAAACTGTAATCGATTCTCACAGGGGTAAATATTCAAGCCCCGCAACTTGGGGTGGGGGGGTGGGGTGGGGGGGACAGCAACGGGGTAACATTAAAAAATCATCAGCACAGAGGCATGTACCCTGAAGTCACTATCACCACCAACGACGAGCCTGCCTGTAGCTTCTGGGGGGGGGGGGGGGGTGTCACTGAAACCCCTTTGTGGGTGGCAGAACCAGGGCAAATTAAAATGTGAGACAGCAGTGTTGGATGATTTAAAGCAATAAGAAAAGAAGCACAAAAATGAAAAAAACAAAACAAAAAACAATTGCTAAATTCTGGTAAAAGTTTGCATTTAAACAAGCTAGGTACCTAAAGCTGTTTTTACTTTAGTAGTACAGAAAAGCATCAAAGAGAATGGCTGCAGTGGAAGTTGCTTTTGGAAAGTATCAAACACAATAATGTTTGGAAAAATATATGAGGGAAAAAAGTTGTCTAATGGTTTCATTTATAGTTCAATAATTGCCTGTTGGAGCTCAAGACACAATTATGACTTTTTCTATTTGTTATGAAACTATAAAAGCTGAAGCCAATTTTCCCTGCCCTCTTGAGGTGGTCATTCAAATGCTCGACTTGAGGGTAAACCGGGTGAGCACTAACGGTGGAATCAGAGGCACTGCACAGACATAAAAGGCTGCAAACAAGCACTGATTTTTGCAAATACAAGGCCAGAGCAAATAGAGTGTAATTGACATGGACCTGTTGTTTGACCCTTGAAGGCTTCCAAGAAGAACAGTAAACAGAGCATTTCCATTTGAGCACACTGGCTAGGAGGCTGGGGTCACAAGTCTAAGCTACCTGGGACAGAGAACAGTCCAGTTCTAAATGTTATCCATTAATTTAACAGGGTTGGTGATTTGATAAGTACAATAGGGGAAACACAGTAGGTACTGAAGGTGTCACATGTTTTTTCAATCATCTATGTATTTCCAATAATGAAATTTTCACCAGATTTTTGTATTAACTCAAGAAATCCACACATCAAAAGAAATCAAAACATTTAAGTTCATAAATAAAGTTTTGTGCAATAAAGTGAAATGGAACAGGAAAAAGTACTGAACACAAAAAAAGCAGTATCCCAAGGCATGGAAAGGCAAAAGTCATGGAAATTAATATCAGCTGGGTAGGTACTTCATGACCTCAGTTTGCTTAATGCCAAAAAATGTATTGCACTATTATGGAAAAAGACTCATAGACCAGATGTGACTCAGTGGTTAAGACAGATGTTAACAAACCTTCCATTAGAAAGAATAACATATATACTGAAATCAAAGGAAATTGTGTTTGAGAATATATGGAGACCTTTTATTGATTATGTAAAAAATTTAAACATAACTCTTGAAGAAGAAGGTGAATGATGTGTGTGGACCTTGTAAATTCCAAACTGGTGAACATAATATGTATACTAATGTATTGGATTGTCTAGACTAAACAGAGGAGCATTGTTGAAGACTTGATTTTGTTGGTGGTTGTTGGTGTTTTTAGGGCATTTTTTTTTTTTTTTTTTTTGTAGTACTTTAGTGTTAGTGTTTGATTGTTTGTATCATGTTTGTTAAAAAAAAAAAAAAAAGGTTCAATAAAGATATTGTGGAAAAAAAAAAAAAAAAGGACAAACAACAGAGTGGACCAGGCTGAGGCCCGAATCATGGAAGCAGAGGAAAGACTAAAAGGGCTGGAAGAAACCACGCTGGAATTACTCAAACGACAGACTAGACTGGAGGCTAAGCTAACCGACCTGGAAGGAAGACAAAGAAGGGACAACATAAGAATTCGTGGTCTGAAAGAAGGAGTCGAGGATGGTTTCACCACAATGGCTGCATGCGTGGAAACCATACTGAGAGAGAAGTTAGATATTCCCCAATCCACCGATTTGAAAATAGAAAGGGCGCACGGTTCATTAGCCCCAAGGCCGTCGGCGGAAGCCCCCCCGCAATCAGTGGTGGTGAAGTTTTCCAACTTCAGAACAAAAGAAGAGGTTTTGAGACTGGCTTGGCAGAAAAAAGGATTTATGCACCAAGAAAGAAAAGTTTTTGTGGAGCATGACTACGCCCCGGAGGTCCTTAAAAAGCGTTGGGAATACAATGACGCTAAAAAGGTACTAAGAGAGAAGAAACTGCATTTTCAAACTCCATTTCCGGCGAAGCTGAGGGTTTTTTACGGGGAAGAGACGTGTCTCTACAATTCGGCGGAAGAAGCAACCACGGATATTGCGAGAAGAGGGCTCCCGGTAACGGTGTATTAACCCGCAGCAGACCCGATTGAAAGAATCAAGGCTCAAACGTGGTGCACACAGAGACCCTCAAAATCCACGGGCCAGCAGTGGGAAACCCAGCGCCAGGGCTATAAGGAAAAACTGGACGCTTTCAGGAGGGAATAACGATATTTTTAGTCAATCTGCGCATCCAGCCCTCCTCCTACAAGGTATACAGAATCAGCAAATATGAAGTGGTAAAAAATTTCATGGAACAGTTTAATATTAGAAACAAATAAGTCTTAAAAAAAAAAACTTGTTAAAATAGAAATGTGACAATGAACTCTCCACACTAACAAATACTGTATTACCGTGATTGTTTGCTGTGATGGTGGTGGGAGGTTGCGCACAATTTCATAGGGTATAGGCATTAAAAAAAAAAAAAAAAATCATTACAAGTTCGGATTGGGATCTGAAAATCACGTTAAAAACATGGGACAACTTACAGGGGTAAGAGAGGGCCCTCAACACGTAACAAAGTTTGAGGAATTTCCCTCAGAGCCAACACACCATCAAGGCTCTTCTAAGGTCGCTAAAAAGACCTCAGTTCAGGAAGATCTTTAGACAGTTTTTTGTTTTAATGTTTTATATACTATGTTCTTAATGTTTTTTATGTTCTTAATGTTCTTTCAGTTTTTGAGTAGCATAAAAGAGGGCCACTATACTGTTATACTAAATAAGACAATACAATGGAGAAACAAGGTGCAACCAAAATAATCTCATATAATGTAAAAGGGATCCTGAATCCAGTTAAAAGATCCAAGATTCTAGGCAAAATGCAAAATGAAAAAAGACAAAGCAGGAATAATATTTTTACAGGAGACCCAACTAACAGACTTGGAGCACACTAAACTTAATAGACAAGGGTTTAAACTGATCTCTTCATCTTCATATAAGTCAGGGAGTAGGAGGGGGGTAGCGACATTGATGTCAACCAAAATTATATTTGAAAAAAATTCAGAACACAAAAAAAAAGAAGGGAGATTTAGCATGGTACTTGGTCAGCTAGAGGGAGAAGATATCACCCTGCTGAATGTATATGCACCTCCAGGGGCTAACTGGAAATTTTATAAAAATGTATTTGACCTAATGATAACTAAAGCCCAAGGTTTAGTGATATGTGGTGGAGACTTCAATCTAAGACTGACTCCATACTGGGATGCATCAGGTAATTCTCCACATCAAAATAACACTCAAAGTAGAAAAACTAGGATGCTACTAAATGAACTGGGAATCTCTGACGTCTGGAGGGAATTCAACCCCAGTGTAAAAGATTATACATTTTACTCAGCACCACATTCATCATACTCAAGGACTGATTATTTTTTTTATGTTTAATAGAGACATTGGAAGAGTAAAAACAAGTAAAATAGGACTGATGGATCTCTCTGACCACAGTCCGATCTATATGGACTTAAATATCCAAAAATACACAAATAATACATTTTCTTGGAGGTTAAATTCAAATGTGCTGAAAGGACCACTGAAAGATGAATTGGAATCAGATATTCTCAGATATTTGGAAGAAAATGATAATGGAGAAGTATCCCCTTTAATACTGTGGGACGCATGCAAAGCTGTAATAAGGGGAAAGATTATCGCAAAACTGGCACTCCAAAAGAAATTGAGACAAGAAAAACTAATCACATTAGAGTCAGAACTTAAGAAACTAGAAAAAGAACACAAAGACAACACTCATTCTAATGACTCGCTCAAAATTAAGGAAATAAAAAAACAAATAAACGAGATCTACACAATAGAAATCCAGAAGAAACTTACATTTCTGAAACAAAAATATTATGAAACAGGTAGCAAATCGGCAAAATTACTAGCCTATAAATTAAGGAAACAACAAACGGAGAGAGCAATCTACAAAATCAGAGACCCAGTATCAAAGGAAATAAAATTTAGAATTCAGGAAATTCTTGAAAGTTTCGAGAATTACTACAAGAACTTGTACTCCCGCAAAAAACACAAAAACACATCCGAAGCCTTCCTAAATACATTGGGTCTTCCCCAACTTACTGAGTCACAAAATAAAAACTACTGGCAGAAATACAACCTAAAGAATTAGAAAAAGCAATTATGAAACTTAAAGCTAACAAATCCCCAGGAGCAGATGGTTATACAGCAGAGTGGTACAAAACCTTTAAACAGCAACTATCTCCTCTCCTCCTGAAAACATTTAACTATGTCCTCCACACAGGGGAAATCCCCCCCTCCTGGAGAGAAGGGGTCATTGCAGTCACACCTAAACCTGAAAAGGATAGACTGCTCCAACTACAGACCAATCAGTGTGTTAAATCAAGACTATAAACTTTTTACCGCTATCCTTGCCAAAAGGTTAGAAAATATACTGACAGACTTAATTCATTTAGACCAAACAGGTTTTATAAGACAAAGACAGACACAAGATAACATTAGACGCACTTTACACTTAATTCATCATATAAAAAAATATAATTTAAATGCAGCCATACTGGGATTAGATGCTGAAAAAGCATTTGATTCGGTTGACTGGTCTTTCATATACAGAATCTTATCCAGTTTCAATTTTCATAACAACTTCATTAGAACTATCCAGGCATTATATAAAAAACCAACAGCTAAAATAAGGATTAACGGTAAATTATCATCATCTTTTGAACTGGAAAGAGGATGTCGTCAGGGCTGCCCCTTGTCTCCACTGCTCTTTGCAATCTTCATAGAACTTCTGAGCCAATGGATAAGACTGAATCAAAAAATTCAAGGTATTACACTTGGTCAGAAGGAACATAAAATAGCACTCTTTGCTGATGACATTTTAATATACCTGGGGCAGCCGGACACCTCTTTTCCAGAACTAATCTCAGTTTTTTCAGAGTATGGAGAGTTATCAGGGTACGAATTAAACATGCATAAATCCCAAATTTTAACATTCAACTTTCACCCAAATCAATATTTACTAAGCAAATTCAAAACTAACTGGGAGTTGGAATCTATGAAATATCTGGGGGTCAATATCCCGAAACAACTCAACAAAATTATAACACTAAACTATGATCCACTGATGACAAAAATAAAATCTGATCTAGCAAGATGGAATATGATACCATTCTTGGGTACTGCACAAAGAATTGAAGCAGTCAAAATGAATATACTTCCATGTCTTCTATATCTTTTCCAAACAACACCGGTAGAACCTCCCAAAAAAAACATGGCAAGAACTGGACAGAAGGATCTCAAGATTCATATGGCAGGGCAAGAGACCAAGAATCAGAAATAGAACCCTACAGCTAAACAAAGACAAAGGTGGGCTCGCGCTGCCAAATATCAGGGACTATTTTAAAGCCACGCAAATTAAAATTTTAGTAGCGATATGTAACCCAGTCTACACTGCACAATGGAAGGAGATAGAATGCCAAATAACAAGTGACATTCCCCTACAGGCGATAATAGGGAATAATGCCTTACCTAAACTTTTGAATAACACTAACCCGTGGATAGAGACCCCACTAAAAATTTGGTTTAAGATAGTCAGAGAGAATCAAACTAAAGAACCCCATCGATTATTGCAATGGATTTCCTATGATCAGGATTTTTGACATGATTTACAACCCAAGAGACAGACGCTGACACGAGAGATACAGACAATTATCTTTATTGTGAGTTAATGAGTTAAGTGTGAGTGAATGTGTGAATGCTCGTCTGGCCACTGGAGCTGAGCCCGTCTTGTGGTAACCTGGCAACCCTGGAAAACACAAGCATAAGGTTACTGTTGCACAGTAGCAATGCTCGGCGGTTATGCTGCAGGGGCTTACTTGCAGGTGCCACAATGAGAGGCTGGCTGACTCCTGGTGTCCGTGTGACGTCGTGCTCGTGGTGTCCGGTGCTGTGGATGTGTGGCGGAGCTCCGCGGAGCGGAAGACGGTGCCTCGTCAGCAGAGGAGGGTGGTCCGCCGCCAGGGAGGTCCACCTGTGCACAGGGGAAAAGGCTAGCAGAGGAATTGTGAAGAGATGGCTTACGTGGCCTGGTTTGGCAAAGCGTAGATTCCTTCACGAGAGATCGAGATCTTGGCACGTTGCTCAGTGAGAGTGACAGACGACTCCGTGCTGAGGCGTCCGCGCGTTGGGCTTTTATGGCCCTCTGATTGCCACCTGCTGAAGTGAGCGCAGCTGATGTTGATGATGCTGATGACGGCCTAGCGGCCATCATGACAGTACTCCCCCCTCTAGAGGTGCCTCCAGGCACCTGCCCAATCCTACCTGGATGCGCCCGATAGAAATCGCGGATCAACTGCTTATCGAGGATCAACGCAGGGCGTATCCAGGAGCAATGCTCAGGGCCAAACCCCTCCCAGTCCACCAAATACTGAAGGCCCCGACCCCTCCTGCGGACGTCCAGGATTGCCGTTACCCCCCAGGCCGGATGGCCATCGATCATCCTCGGGGGAACAGGAGCCGCAGGGGGTGGGCACAGCGGGTCGGCGACGTAGGGCTTGACCTGGGAGACGTGGAAAGTGGGGCAGATGCGCATGTGAGAGGGGAGAGAAAGACGCACAGATACAGGGTTGACAATGCGGGAGATAACAAAGGGACCGATGAAGCGCTTGGTTAGCTTACGCTTCTCGGCAGGCACACTGATGTTCTTCGTGGACAACCATACCTTGTCACCCACCTTGTAATCCGGGGCAGGCCTCCTTTGGCGGTTGGCCACCTCAATGTTCCGTTCCGTGGTCCTCAGAAGGGCTCTGCGGGCAATGGTCCAAACTTGCCGACACCGTCTGGCGTGAGCCTGAACAGACGGGACCGCTACCTCCCCCTCCTCCTCCGGGAACAAGGGCGGCTCGTACCCCAACGATGCCTTGAAGGGGGACATCCCTGTGGATGAGGACACCGTGGTGTTATGAGCGTACTCGATCCACAGGAGGTACATGCTCCACGAAGATGAGCAGGAGGAGATGACGCAGCGCAGCGCAGCCTCCAGCTCCTGATTGGCTCGCTCGCACTGGCCGTTACTCTGAGGATGGTATCCAGAGGAGAGACTGGCCGTGGCCCCGAGCGCTGTACAGAACGCCTTCCAAACCTGCGAGACGAACTGTGGCCCTCGATCCGAAACAATGTCAGCGGGGATTCCGTGAGGACGAACCACATGGAGAACGAGGAGGTCCGCCGTCTCCCGCGCTGAAGGCAACCCCCGGAGGGGCACAAAATGGGCAGCTTTAGAAAAGCGGTCCACGATGGTTAAAACAGTCGTGAAGTGGCCGGAGGGGGGCAAACCGGTCACAAAGTCCATGGCTACATGGGACCAGGGGCGGGAGGGGACGGGCAAAGGGTGTAGCAGACCCGCCGGGGCCGATGATGATGTCTTCCCCGTCGCGCACTGAGCGCAGGCCCGGACATAGTTGTTAACGTCCCTCCGCAGCCCTGGCCACCAAAAGGTTCTCTGGAGGAGGTCAATGGTCCGACTCACACCCGGATGGCACGCCAGCTTGGACACATGACCCCACTCTATTACTTGGCTCCTAACAGGACGAGGAATAAACAAGCGACCCGGGGGCCCCCCGCCCGGATCAGGCTCCACCTCCTGTGCTCTTCTAACCTTATCGCAGATGCCCCAGGTCAACGCACCTACCACACACGCAGGTGGCAGAATAGACTCCTCCCGGTCGTCAGCGGAGGGCGCGTCAAACTGCCTGGAAAGGGCGTCAGGCTTACCATTCTTACTTCCTGGCCGGTAGGTGATCGTAAAATTAAAACGGCCTTAGAAAAGTGACCAGCGGGCCTGACGTGCATTCAACCGCTTGGCAGTCCTAAGGTATTCAAGATTGCGGTGATCAGTCCAGACGACAAACAGCTGGGCAGCCCCCTCCAGCCACTGTCTCCACTCCTCCAGCGCAAGTTTGACAGCCAATAGCTCCCTGTCGCCGATGCTGTAATTCCTCTCAGCAGGTGTCAAACGATGAGAGAAGTAAGCGCAGGGGCGGATCTTCCCGTCCGTCGGGGAGCGCTGAGAGAGTACCGCCCCCACCCCCGAATCCGATGCGTCCACCTCCACCAAGCATTGGAGCTCCGGGTCCACCTGGGTCAATACTCGGGCCGAAGCAAACTCTCCCTTCAGCCTGTCAAATGCCGCGGCAGCCTCCTCACTCCAATGGAAAGGGACTTTCGGGGATGTGAGTGCAGTCAGGGGTCTGGCGATGTTCCCAAAATTTGGCACGAAGCGCCGGTAAAAATTGGCAAACCCCAAAAAACCCTGCAGCTGTTTCCTGGATGTGGGCGTAGGCCAGTCCACCACCGCCTTGACCTTGTCCGGGTCGGGAAGCACCTGGTTACGGGCGATTATAAACCCCAGAAAGGAGGTGCGATCCGTGTGAAACTCACACTTCTCCGCCTTGACGAACAACTGATTCTCCAGGAGGCGCTGTAGGACCGGTCGTACATGCACCTGATGCTCCTCCAGTGTGCGCGAGAAAATGAGGATATCATCAAGATAAACAAAGATGAAGGAATTCAGAAAGTCCCGGAGAACGTCATTTATTAAGCGCTGAAACACTGCCGGAGCGTTGGTTAACCCAAACGGCATCACCAGATATTCAAAGTGGCCGCTTGGGGTCCGGAAAGCAGTCTTCCACTCATCACCTTCCCGAATGCGCACCAGGTGATAGACGTTCCGTAGATCTAGTTTAGTAAACCAAGACGCCCCCTGGAGGGAATCGAAGGCAGTGTTCATCAAGGGAAGAGTGTATTTGTCCTTAATAGTAATGTCGTTGAGGCCCCGGAAATCGATGCAGGGGCGCAGCGACCCGTCCTTCTTCCCAACGAAGAAAAACCCTGCCCCGACAGCCGAGGAGGATGGACGGATGATACCGGAGGCCAGGGACTCCTTGATGTACGTATCCATGGCCTCGCGTTCCGGAGCTGACAGGCTGTACAGGCGGCTCGCCGGGAGAGGGGCCCCAGCCTTGAGGTTGATCGCACAGTCGTACGGGCGACGGGGGGGAAGGACAACGCCCGTGACTTACTAAACACCTGGCCCAAATCATGGTAGACGTCAGGCACCTTCGACAGGTACGGAGGGGGTGTTGAGGGAGGCATCAATGGCACTGAGGGAGCGCACGCAGCGGACTGAAGACAGGCACTCAGACAGAATGAGCTCCAAGCCGTTATTCTCCCAACTTGCCAGTCGAACGTGGGGTTATGCAGCCAGAGCCAAGGGTACCCCAGGATGACGGGTGAAGAGGAGAAGGGCAAGACCAGGAACCGTATTTCCTCCCTGTGATTACCAGAAACTATTGTTAACACAGGTGCCGTCTGGTGGGAAACTGACGTCAGAGATGCTTTTGACAGGGTGACCAGATGGATGGGGGGGCGTAAAGATTGACAGCTGAGGCCCATCAGAGTTGCCAGGTCTCTGGAGATAAAGTTTTGCTCAGCCCCAGAGTCAACTAAGGCAAATGTGGTGTGTTCCTTGTGTTTATGAATGAGCCTAATGGGAATGTGGCAACTAGTGAGGGGCTTTGTCTGATTTTTGTCCGCGAATCCCCCTACCGTGATCCGCGGACCTCCCCTTTTAACGGGCAATCCACTACTCCATGTGCCCCATTCCCACAGTAGAAGCATAACCCCTGCTCCCTGCGGCGCTGTCTCTCAGCCGCTGTAAGACCCAATTGCCCCACAACCATATCCTCCTGCTCCTTGCTCCGCCTGCATCCTTCAGATGCAGGCGGAGCCAGGAGGGGGGACCTAGCGGAGCGAGGGTGAGGCTTATTCGCACAGATAGCTGTTCGCCGTTCTGCAGCTCGCTCCCTCAGTCTGCTGTCTAGGCTGATGGTGAGTGAGATTAATTCCCCAAGTCTATCTGGTTTCTCCTTTGCCAGTAGCTCGTCTTTTAACTCGGAGTTAAGGCTGCGGAGGAAAATTCCACAAAGTGCTGGCTCTCCCCACCCAACCTGACCGGCTAATACCCGTAAGTCCACGGAATAATCGGCGGCAGATCTACTGCCCTGCCGAAGTCCAAGCAGCCGTTCAGTTAACACCGCGCCCCGGTCAACATGATCGAACACTTCCATGAACTCTGCCACGAACTGCTGGTAAGTTAACAATGAATAATTTGGTTTGGCCATGATGGTATAAGCCCAATCAAGAGCCCTGCCTCCCAGCAGGTTGATGATGTACCCAATCTTATTCATATCAGTGGCAAAGTCCCCCGGGACGCGGAGAAAAACTGACTCACACTGTAGCAAAAACCCCCGCGCCTCCCCCAGTTTACCAGTAAAGCGTGCGGGGGTTGGTACAGGAGTTAGGCGATGTGTGGAAGATGGGCTGGTTTGGCTAGTAGCCGCAGCTGCGGGTGCAGAGGGCGCCCCGCTAGCCGGGGAGATTGCCTGGTGACCTTCCAGGCGATCCAGCCGGCTGTTAATCTGAGTTAGTTGGTTTAAGATTACTGTCTGCTGGTGGGAAATCATGTCTACTCGTGCGCTGAGTGTGTTAAAGCGGCGCGACAGCGCGCTGTCTGATGGGTCATCGGGACGGAGTCGTACTGACATGATTTACGACCCAAGAGACAGACGCTGACACGAGAGATACAGACAATTATCTTTATTGTGAGTTAATGAGTGAAGTGTGAGTGAATGTGTGAATGCTCGTCTGGCCACTGGAGCTGAGCCCGTCTTGTGGTAACCTGGCAACCCTGGAAAACACAAGCACAAGGTTACTGTTGCACAGTAGCAATGCTCGGCGGTTATGCTGCAGGGGCTTACTTGCAGGTGCCACAATGAGAGGCTGGCTGACTCCTGGTGTCCGTGCGACGTCGTGCTTGTGGTGTCCGGTGCTGTGGATGTGAGGCGGAGCTCCGCGGAGCGGGAGACGGTGCCTCGTCAGCAGAGGAGGGTGGTCCGCCGCCAGGGAGGTCCACCTGTGCACAGGGGGAAAAGGCTAGCAGAGGAATTGTGAAGAGATGGCTTACGTGGCCTGGTTTGGCAAAGCGTAGATTCCTTCACGAGAGATCGAGATCTTGGCACGTTGCTCAGTGAGAGTGACAGACGACTCCATGCTGAGGCGTCCGCCCGTTGGGCTTTTATGGCCCGCTGATTGCCACCTGCTGAAGTGAGCACAGCTGATGTTGATGTTGATGATGCTGATGACGGCCTAGCAGCCATCATGACAATTTTATTCCTAATAAAACAGACACTAGATTTAAAAAGTGGAAAGAGAATGGACTGATAAAATATTACGATTTTTTTAAAGGGCAAACTTTAAGAAGTTATGAAGATTTGAAAAAACAAGGTCTAGTAAATCAAGACCTTTACAGGTTCTTTCAGCTTAGACACCACATAAACAAAATACTTAAAAAGGAGGATTTGGAAAGGGCCCAGTCAGGTGTTCTGAAGGTTTTCTTAATGGCATATAAGGGGATCCCAGGGATCAGATACATTTCTAAAATATACCATGGTCTTCAAGATTTAAAAGGAGACAACACATCATATATAAAAGAGAGATGGGAAAAAGAGGGGAATTTCACTTTACAACTGGAAATATGGGAAAGGCTAAATTAACAACAATGGAAAAGTACTTCATCCCTGCTGTGGAGAGAATTTGGATGGAAAAATTTGGTAAGATTTTTCAGAACACCTGCACAAAATAAATTTACTCGTAAAGGGCTGAATTGTTGGCGCTTGTGTGGTGAAAAGACTGCAAATCATTTTCATGTGTTTTGGTCATGCCTAGTTATCCACCAATACTGGACCAATGTACAGACAATATTGGGGAAAATATTCAAAGTAACAGTTCCCTTTTCTTTTGTAACTTTGTATTTGGGTTTACTACCGGAATCACTGGAAAGACGAGGAGAAAAATACTTACTCACTGTTTTAATATTGGCAAGTAAAAAAGCTCTAACAAAAAAATGGATGTCGAAAGACTGTCCTGCACCTGAAGATTGGATTAACGTGATTCAGGACATTTATTTGATGGAAAAGTTGACATTTGCACTGAGATAGGACATGGATGGGTTTTTCAACTTGTGGCAACCCTGGAACGCATATGTGTCTTCCATCAGATCTAATCTTGCACAAACACCTTTTCAATAATGGCACCTCTCTTTGTTCCAATGCTACTCAGATGCTCTTTTATTTTTCTGCTCTTTTGGTTTGTTTTTTTTGGGGGGTTTTTTTAATTTTTCTTTTCTTTCACTTCTTCTTCTTCTTCGTCGATCACTAGATGGTCACACCAGCTGCCCTGACGAATGCTGCCGTCCTGCGGAGGTCCCCGAGGTCCCCGTGCAGCTTTTGGTTCAGCGATGTGGGGTCAGGCCACGTAGCTCGTCTGAGTGCAGCGTGGTCTGGGCAGTCTTGGAGGAGGTGTTCGCTGGTCATTTGGGCAGTACCACATGGGCATCTGTCCGATTGTCCAACTTTAAGTTTCTGGTGCATGTGAGCATGCATTCTGTTATGTCCAGTTCGGAGTCTGAACAAAAAAGGGTGTTGTAATAATTTTTTTTTCCAATGTTGTCAAAAAAAGGGGAATATGTGATGAAAATGTAAACAATACAACGCTGTAATGACATGTATACCCTTTACAAAAACTTAAATAAAAAAAAAATTATGAGGAAAAAGTAGGGAATTTACAAGAAAAAAATGCAAATTTACAAGAAAAAAGTCACATTCATGAGAAACAGTCACAAATTTATGAGAAAAAGGTTGAAAATTTATAAGAGGAAAAACTTCCAATTTTACACCCCCCCCAAAAAAAAAATCACAAATTTTTGAGAATAAAATTTATGAGAAAAAAGTTGTAAATCTGAAAGAAAAAGTAACAAATTTATGAAAAAAATAATTTGCAAGTTCATGAGAAAAAAAATTGCAAGTAAAAGTTGCAATTTTACAATAAAGTCAAAAATTTATAAGAAACACGGCTGACATTTACAGAAAAAAACATTCAGAGAGTTTAGGAGGAAAAAAGCTGCAAATTTAAAAGAAAAAAAAACAAATTTTTGAGGGAAAAAATACAGAATTTACAAGATTTTTTATTTTTGCAAATTTAAAAGAAAAAAGTTATAATTTTATGAGGAAAAAAAATAAAGATGTTATAAGAAAAAATTGCAAACTTCCACAAAAAAGGTTACAAATTTATGAGGAAAAAACAGGGAATTCACAAAAAAAAAATCAAATTTCCAAGAAAAAAAGTTGGTAATGTATTGATGAAAAAATATGGAATTTACAAGAAAAAAATTCAAAATTTATGAGGAAAAAGTAGGGAATTTACAAGAAAAAACCCCGCAAATTTACAAGAAAAAAGTCACACTCATGAGAAACAGTCACAAATTTATGAGAAAAAGGTTGAAAATTTATAAGAGGAAAACTTGCAATTTTACACCCCCCCCCCAAAAAAAATCACAATTTCTTGAGAATAAAATTTATGAAAAAAAAGTTGTAAATTTGAAAGCAAAAGTAACCAATTTATGAAAAAATAATCTGCAAGTTCATGAGAAAAAAAATTGCAAGTACAAGTTGCAATTTTGTAATAAAGTCAAAAATTTATAAGAAACACGGCTGACATTTACAGAAAAAAACATTTGGAGAGTTTAGGAGGAAAAAAGCCGCAAATTTACGAGGAAAACACTGAAGCTAATTTTAACTGTACCCCCCAAAAATACTGAGGCTGAACTTGTAGCTTAGGTGCCTCCTTGTGACTGAGGGGGCCATTACATTTGCATACTCTGCTTTATATTCAGAAATAGCTCTGTTTATGTCTATATGTGACAGTGAAAGCAAACTAACCTTCAGTGTTCAAGCAAACAATTAACAATTTCTAACAAGTAAAAGCACAGATCCTAAAATTTGGAAACTATGTTGTCACTTGTGCTTAGGTAACCCTATGTAATGCAGTAGAAGTTAAAAAAAATACTTTGACATGTCGACCAAGAAGGGAAGGGCCAAAAGACAGATGGAGGACAGGGGAAAATGGAGCAATCAGCCAAAGATGAGAAGACAGTAGCAATTACTGGAGAAAATAGCCCAGTTTTGTGGAATCAGTCCAACCATTGAAGGTGAAAGAGCTGTGAGGTTTTTGGAACAGCTAATTATCATTCATATAAAAATCTCACTCTGAGAATTCGTCATTTAGCACCCATTTAAAGCTTTATTGGAGTTATTTATTAACAGGTAAAATTTGAAAATATCCTTGGTCCAGCCTCTCATTTGAATGTGTTTTCCCAAGTTAAATCTAGTGGATCAAAGCCAAGGTTGCTCTGATAACAGAACAAATTAAGATTTTTTTTAATGCTGTAGCAATGAATTCGTTAGAGACAGAGATAACTCAATGACGTTAGTTTCCAGAGTGCACTGTACATACTGTTTACCTGCAGACGATAAAAACCACACAATCAGCAAAATTCTCGCAACCTTCTACCCCCTCTCTAAGCGACTTGATTACAGCTACGGCACCTCTGTTTTGCAGCTTTGTCTCTGCCTCCAACAGCACTCTACAACATCCCCCAGATTTCAGCACTCGCTATAATAACTCCTGGGTTTTTGGTTTCCTGACATTTTGTAAAATTCACATCTGAAATGGCTCATAAACAAATTACATGTGCTGAAGATGCATCACAACTACAGGGAGCAAAGCAACAAAGAATAAAGAGTAGAAATGAAAGAAAATAGAGGAACCCTGTTAGACTTCAGATACAAATAGATAAAGATGGAGCCGACATGTCAACACCCGAAACAGCGAAGTACGAGACAGACATAATCTCTTTCTCTCCATGTGTGGAGACCTCAGGGAGAGTTGATGGTGAAATTATAGGGACGACTTCAGAGGAAGATGAAGGACTGACAGAGAGAGAAGTGCGGCAGGGATTAGGGCTGCACAGCCAGAGCCATTTCTGGCTTTGCAGAGCACACAAATGCAATGGGCTCTTCAAGACACTAGAGGGAAGAATTAAGATCCTCTAATTAATTTATGGCTTTTTAGTACATTTGCAGCTTTTTCCTCATTAATTTTGAGCTTTGTTGGTCTTGTAAATTGACTCATCTCATAAATATGCAACTTTTCCCCACGCCAACAGAGTCTGTCCATTTAACCATTTGTCTGTCCGAAATGTAACTTGAGAAAAAAAAAAAAAAAAAAAACTTAAGTCACCAAAATTGGTATACAGGTGAACCTCAGGCTTAGCATGTGTTGCTATGTCTTTGGGGTCACAAAGTCAAAGGTCAAGGTCACAGGGTCACAAAAGGTCAGTTTTTCTGTCCAGACTGAAACTTGAGAAAGAATGAAGGACTTGAAATTAGTGACTATGGCTATAATTTTGGGGTCAAAAAGGTCAAACATCAAGGTCACAGGGTCATAAAAGGTCAAAATTCATTTTGGCCCATAGTGACTTCAATTAAAAAAAGAAAAAAACCACAAGTATGTGTACTGGAGAATTAGAGCTGCCTCTCTGCTGGGTGAATTCTAGTTTCTTGTATATTTGTATCCTTTTTTTGGTAAATTTACATTTTTCCTGTGAATTTTCAACTTTTTCTCACAAATTTGTGTCTCTTTTCTTGCACACTTTCAACTTCTTCCTTAGAAATTTGTGACTTTTTTTCTTGTAAATTTGGAACCTTTTTCTTACAAATTTGCAATGTTCATTTGGATGCTGGTTAAATTGTTACCTCCACCAGGCCGAAAAGGCCAGGAGGAGGTATTATTTGCCAGAAATTCCCCGCCCAGCCATAGGCGCTGCGCATTTGGCAGAAATTCACCGGCCAGCCATACGCGCTGCACAAAAACGAGCTCTCTGCCGGGGAAGCTTCTAAATTCTGTTTTGCCGCGGAGCGCAACCCCAATAATATAATATAAAACCCACGGCAACTTGTCTACACAATCAACATCCGTCAGTGGAGGAGATGGACACAACAGCAACACTTCAGTTTATTACCTCCGCCAAGGAGGCAATGCTTTTACTACTGAACCACTAATCCTATCACTATCAGATTGATCGTCATTGATTAATTGTCTATGTTTGTTGCACTGTCCCTGTCAAAGAAACAAATAATCATTGTGAATCCAATTGCTAGTCATATGTTTTCATGGTCAAGGAATCTGAAAACGTACACACAAACACTGTATGGGGGGAACTGTGGCACTTGGCGGAGGTCTGCGCTCTCCGAGTGCTTTTCTAGTTATTCCATGTAATTGGTTTGTTTTTTTTGTTCATATAGACAATGGCCCAAGGTTTCTGTGTGCGCGTGCGTGTGCAGAAAATTTTTTAGAGTTTGAACAGAGATAACAGGATATTTTTCATGTGCTTATGCATTCATGATCTGCCATTATGGAGCAGTATTTTTCACAGCCTCCATGTTATTACACTCCAGCACAGTACGAGGTGGTAATGTACACAGAAGAGCTGGAGTGGAGGCCAACCACAGAAGAAGGAAGACGTTATAGCACACAGAGTGTGGTGTGTATCATGATGTCTGAAGGAACGTTACCATAAAGGGAAATGTTGGGGAAGAAAAAAGAACTAAGTGCTAAAGCAGAGCGGTATTAAACCAGTATACTTAAGTATACCATAAAAAGTCACAAATTTATGTTAAAAAGCCACAAATTTATGAGGAAAAAAGTAGCAAATGTTATTGGGAAAATGTTGCACATTTACAGCGGGGGAAATAAGTATTGAACACATCAACATTTTTCTCATTAAACATATTTCTGATGGAGCCATTGACCTGAGATTTTCACCAGATATCAGTAACAACCCAAGTAATCCATACATACAAAGAAATCAAGGCAACTGTGTTCACAAAACAAGTTATATTTAGTAAAATGGAATGACACTGGGAATAAGAAATGAACACGAAAAAATAAAGGTGCAAAAAAACCATAAAAAAACATAGCCAAGAAACTAGCTGAAATCATCAGAATTTAGGAAGCCATCCCCCATCAGTGCAAATTAATTTCAGCTGGTGAAGTCCTGACTGACAGCTTTTAAAAAGGTCTGTGACAAAGAACTCATGATGGGCAGAAGCAAAGAGCTCTCTCGAGACCTTTGCAACCTTATTGTTGCAAAACATAATGATGGCATTGGTTACAGGTGCATTTCTAAACTCCTGAATGTTCCAGTGAGCACTGTTGGAGCCATCATTCGGAAATGGAAACAACATTAAGATAAGATAAGATAAGATAAGCCTTTTAAAATGCAGCTTTTTCCTCATTAATTTTGAGCTTTGTTGGTCTTGTAAATTGACTCCAGTGTGGAGGAAAAAATAAGTGCAGGCGGACACGGCAAGCTGAAGGTTAAAGGTGTTTTATTCCTCCATCATGAGACTCACTCAGCACTCTTACCTGTGCGCTGTGAGTGAGCTCTGAGTACGTTAGTGAGGCATGTAAAGTCAGCTCTTTTATACAGTGATACAGACAGAGAATGCATGGCACATTAGCATATCAATTGTCATCCAATACACATTGGTCAATACACATGATTAGCATGACATTGGTTGGCACAGAAGATGCATGCATTCAGTCCAGTCTGACAGTCTCCTGTGGTTCTTTTGATCATATGCAAATCCCTGCTGAGCGTGAATATTATCAGTCTGCATTGTGCTGGGTGCCCACACTGCTCCCCCTAGAACGGTCAGAAGTTGTTGGCAGAGTGCGGTGGCGGAGTGGTTAGCACTGCGACAGCACAGCAACTCACCCTTGGCCGGGGGATCCTGAGTTCGATCCCAGCCCCCAACCAACAGTGATCTGTGTGGAGTTTGCATGTTCTCCCCGTGTCTGCGTGGGTTTATTCCAGGATTTCTCCAGTTTCCTCCCACATGCCAAAAAAAACATGCAAGTTAGGTTAATTGGCATCAAACTGGGGATTCTAAATTGTCCTTAGGTATGAATGTGAGAGTGAATGGTTGTCTGTCTCTCTCTATGTTGGCCCTGCGATGGACTGGCGATCTGTCCAGGGTGTACCCTGCCTCTCGCCCAAAAAGATGCTGGGATAGGCTCCAGCTCCCCCCGCGACCCGAAAAGGATTAAGCAGAAGAAGATGAATGAATGAATGAATGAATGAATGAATGAATGAAGATAAGCCTTTATTAGTCCCACAATGGGGAAATTCAAGGATTGCAACAGCACAGGGATAGCAACACTCAGAGCAACAATTTAGAAGATACGAAAATAAGAGCAGTGAATACACATATGTACACATAAATATATAAATATATATACACAGTGTGGAGCATTGTAGCTAGATGGACTAAACAGCATAACCGTCTATTTAGTTACCCTACATGGTATGAATATGTACCCATACATATTGTCACCCTCCATAGCGACTGATATTGTCCTAATTGTATACTGGAGGGGACCATTTGTGTAAGTCTGTTGCGTCTTTTGCATTCAATACTATTAGGTCATCACATTTTTTTGCTATCTCTGATAGCAGCCCTGCTTAAATTATACAGTCTGACAGCCATAGGTAGGAAGGACCTGCGAAACCTCTTGGTCACGCACCTAGGATGATGTAGTCTACTGCTAAATGAGCTCCTCAGTGCGCTCAGTATGTCCTGCATAGGGTGGGACTCGGACTCCAGCAGAGATGACAGTTTAGCTACCATCCTCCTCTTTCCTATCTTCTCCACTGGGTCAAGGCATTGCCCCAGGACAGAGCTAGCTTTCTTGATTAGTTTGTTCAGTCTCTTCCTATCGGCTACTGTAATGCCGCTGCCCCAGCAGACCACTCCAAAAGTGATGGCTGATGCCACCACCGTGTCGTAATGTCTTCAAGAGCACCCCTTGTACACCATCTGAGCCTCTTCAGCAGGAACAGCCTACGCTGTCCCTTCTTGTAGAGTGCATCGGTATTGTGTGACCAGTCTAGTTTATTGTTCAGATGAACACCCAGGTACTTGTAGGATGTCACCATCTCAGTGTCTGTTCCCTGGATGTTTACTGGTGCTGTGAGGGGTTGTCCTTGCCTGCGGCAGTCCACCACCAGCTCCTTAGTTTTCCTCGCGTTGATCTGGAGTTAGTTCCGATGGCACCAGTCCACGAAGTCCTGGGTAAGTCCTCTGTACTCAGCTTCATCTCTGTTAGAGATGAGGCCGACGATCGCAGAGTCGTCAGAGAACTTCTGTAGATGGCAGTGTGTTGTGTTGTGTGAGAAGTCCGCAGTATAAAGGGTGAACAGGAAGGGAGCCAAAACCGTTCCCTGGGGGGCCCCTGTGCTGCCGATGATCATGTCGGACACACAATCCCGGGTTCTCACAAACTGTGGCCGGTTAATGAGGTAGTCCAGGATCCATGATGACAGGTGCTGGTCCACCCCTGCACACAGCAGCTTGTCCTTCAGGATCATCGGTTGGATGGTGTTGAAAGCATTGGAGAAGTCAAAGAACATGATCCTCACCGCATTCCCGGGCTTCTCCAGGTGGGACAGGGAACGGTGAAGGAGGAAGATCACTGCATCCTCCACCCCAATGCCATGCTGGTAGGTGAACTGGAGTGGATCCATCGCTGGTCCCACCAGGGGGCGGAGGTGAGCAAGGAGCAGTCTCTCCAGGGTCTTCATCATGTGGGACATCAGGGCCACTGGTCTGTAGCTGTTCAGGTCTTTGGGGTGGGAAGTCTTCGGTACAGGTACCACACAAGATGTTTTCCACAACTGTGGTACCCTCCCCAGCTTCAGGCTCAGGTTGGAGATGTGCTCCACAATCCCACACAGCTGGTCTGCGCAGGACTTGAGGAGCTTCGTGCTGATGCCGTCCGGTCCCGAGGCCTTCCTCGCCTTGATCTTCCTCAGCTCCATCCTCACCTGGGTCTTAGTGAGGGTCAGGTTGGGGGGCTGTGTGCTGGGAGTGGGGGGTGTTGGTGGAGTGGGGTGTGGACAGCAGGTCTCGATGACGGTAGAGGCAGCAGTGGTTGGTGTGCAGGCGGGGGGGAGGGCGGTTGGTCAAACCTATTAAAAAACAGGTTCAGATTGTTCGCCCACTCCCTGCCCCCCGTGTCCTGGGAGGGGGTATTCTGGAGCCCAGAGATGGTTTTAAGGTTTCTCCAGACCCCGCTGATGTCCCTCTGTTGCAGCTTGTCCTCCATCTTCTTCCTGAAGCTGTCCTTGCCTTCTCTGATCTTTCTCCTCAGCTCCCTCTGTACGGACTTCAGCATCTCCCTGTTCCCCAACCTGAAGATCCATCCTCTTCTCTCTCAGCAGTGTTTTTATCTCAGGGTTGATCCAGGGTTTGTTGTTCGAGCAACATCGTATGGTCTTGGTGGGTACGGTGTTGTCCTCACAGAAGTTGATGTAGTCCGTGATGGTGTGAGTGAGGCCATCGATGTCCTCACCATGTGGATCGCAGAGCTACTCCCAGGCAGTGGTTTCAAGACAGTCCTTTAGAGCATCCATTGCCTCCTCAGACCATATCTTCACCGTGCGCATGACCAGAGGTTGTCTGTGTACTAGAGGTTTGTACACCGGCAGGAGATGAACCATGTTGTGATCCGATCTCCCGAGTGGGGGGAGTGGTGATGAGGTGTACGCCTCCTTAGTGTTTGCATAGAATAAGTCCAGTGTTTTATTATCTCTAGTGTGGCATGTGACATACTGGGTGAACGTGGGCAGAATGGGGGACAGTGAAATATGGTTGAAATCACCTGAGATCAGGAGAAGAGCATCTGGGTGTTCTGTCAGCAACCTGCCAGTTACTGAGTGAATGGCGTCACGTGCTGTCCCTGCGTTCGCCGTCGGATTTGCATAAATAACAATGCAGATCACGTGTGAGTATTCCCTCAGGAGATAGGTAGGCCGCATGCTAACAGCTAGCAACTCAATGTCTTTGGTGCAGTGTTGTTGTTTAACCGCGACATGTCCCGGTCTGCACCAGCTGTTATTGACATACATTATCACTCCTCCGCCCCTTGCCTTCCCACTGTCTGGTGTCCGGTCTGCTCGTATTGCGTGGAAACCTTCCAGTTCGATGTTAGCATCTGTTGCTAGTTCTGTTAGCCACGTCTCAGTAAACAACATCATGCTAATCTCTCTGAAGACGCTCTGGTAACGAGCCATAGCCGCTAGCTCATCTGTCTTATTGAGAAGCGATCGTGCATTCCCCATAATAACGGATGGAAGGACGGGTCTGTATCTTATATTTCTCGCCCGCCGTCTTACACCAGCACGGCATCCACGTCATTTCTGTCTTATTTCACCCGGTATGTCAAAGTCTTGCGCTAGCATCTTGGTCCGGTTAAGTGCTAACAGCTGGTCTCTGCTGTAACGTATCCTGCTAAAAACAGTGGCTCCGTCTGCCGGCTCAGGAGACATTTGAGCGATCCATGTGTCCGTCCGATGGATAAGGTGTCGCCGGATCAGAAAGATTAGCAAGAGAAGCCAGATAGTAAATAGAAATAGGAAGAAATTGATCCGCTGTTGCAAAAAAGCAGCCTACTCGTGTGGCGCCAGAAGTCCCTACAATTATTTTACCATAAACTGGCCACGACCATGAGCTCCTCGCAAGATTTCTGACAGAGGAGTCAAAAGAATTATCAGAAGAGTTATCCAAGAGCCAAAGACCGCTTGTGGAGAGCTCCAGAAAGACATGGGAGTTAGCAGGTACTGCTGTTTCAAAGAAGACAATAAGTAACACACTCAAACGACATGGGCTCTATGTCCACTCACCTCGCAAGACTCCATTGCTGATGAAAGAGCATGTTGAAGCTCGTTTAAAATTTGATTTACAACATTTGGGCAAGCCAGTAAAATACTGGGAGAATATACACTCACCGGCCACTTTATTAGGTACACCTGTCCAACTGCTCGTTAACACTTAATTTCTAATCAGCCAATCACATGGCGGCAACTCAGTGCATTTAGGCATGTAGACATGGTCAAGACAATCTCCTGCAGTTCAAACCGAGCATCAGTATGGGGAAGAAAGGTGATTTGAGTGACTTTGAACGTGGCATGGTTGTTGGTGCCAGAAGGGCTGGTCTGAGTATTTGAGAAACTGCTGATCTACTGGGATTTTCACGCACAACCATCTCTAGGGTTTACAGAGAATGGTCCGAAAAAGAAAAAATATCCAGTGAGCGGCAGTTCTGTGGGCGGAAATGCCTTGTTGATGCCAGAGGTCAGAGGAGAATGGCCAGACTGGTTCGAGCTGATAGAAAGGCAACAGTGACTCAAATAACCACCCGTTACAACCAAGGTAGGCAGAAGAGCATCTCTGAACGCACAGTACGTCGAACTTTGAGGCAGATGGGCTACAGCAGCAGAAGACCACGCCGGGTGCCACTCCTTTCAGCTAAGAACAGGAAACTGAGGCTACAATTTGCACAAGCTCATCGAAATTGGACAATAGAAGATTGGAAAAACGTTGCCTGGTCTGATGAGTCTCGATTTGTGCTGCGACATTCGGATGGTAGGGTCAGAATTTGGCGTCAACAACATGAAAGCATGGATCCATCCTGCCTTGTATCAATGGTTCAGGCTGGTGGTGGTGGTGTAATGGTGTGGGGAATATTTTCTTGGCACTCTTTGGGCCCCTTGGTACCAATTGAGCATCGTTGCAACGCTACAGCCTACCTGAGTATTGTTGCTGACCATGTCCATCCCTTTATGACCACAATGTACCCAACTTCTGATGGCTACTTTCAGCAGGATAATGCGCCATGTCATAAAGCTGGAATCATCTCAGACTGGTTTCTTGAACATGACAATGAGTTCACTGTACTCAAATGGCCTCCACAGTCACCAGATCTCAATCCAATAGAGCATCTTTGGGATGTGGTGGAACGGGAGATTCGCATCATGGATGTGCAGCCGACAAATCTGCGCCAACTGTGTGATGCCATCATGTCAATATGGACCAAACTCTCTGAGGAATGCTTCCAGCACCTTGTTGAATCTATGCCACGAAGAATTGAGGCAGTTCTGAAGGCAAAAGGGGGTCCAACCCGTTACTAGCATGGTGTACCTAAGAAAGTGGCCGGTGAGTGTAGTCTGATCAGATGAGACTGAAATTGAACTTTTTGGATGCCACAACACACAGCATGTTTGGAGGAGAAATAACACTGCATATCCCATCACGGTGTGGGGGTATTTTTCAGCACATGGTACAGGCAGACTTCATATAAGTGAAGGAAAAATGAATGGACAAATGTACAGACACATCCTTTATAAGAATCTGTTGTCATCTGCCAAGATGCTGAAGATGAAAATAGGGTGGACATTTTAGCAAGACAATGATCCCAAACACAGCCAAGGAAACTTTCAACTGGCTCCAGAGAAGGAAAATAAAGCTGCTAGAATGACCCAGTAAATCACCTGACCTGAATCCAATTGAAAATCTATAGAAGGAACTGAAGATCAGCGTTCATAGAAGACACCCACGGAACCTTCAAGATTTGAAGACAGTTTGTGTGGAAGAAAGATTAAGAAGAAGATTAAGAAAAATATTGGTAAACCTCAAATTAAACATAAAGCCTCTAAATTGAATGATTTGGCCTCCCTTCCTCCTCATAATTTAAAAATTAAATGTGGTTTATTAAATATTAGGTCTCTAACTCCCAAGTCTCTGTTAGTCCATGATCTGTTAATTGATCATCAGATTGATTTAATTTCCCTTACAGAGACTTGGTTAGGGCAAGAGGATTATGTTGATTTATATGAATCAACTCCCTCTGGTTATTTAAACTGTCAAAATCCCAGAAGTTCTGGTCGTGGAGGAGGAGTAGCAACAATTTACCATTCCAAATTACTAGTTAATGTAAAGCAAAAAACATGTTATAATTCCTTTGAGGGCCTGGTCCTCAGTATTGGGCACTTTAGCAATTTTAGGTTAAACCCAATTTTATTTGCCATAGTTTATCGTCCCCCATCAACCTACTCAGAATTTTTATCCGAATTTGCTGATTTCTTAGCTGATTTAGTGCTGAAATCTGATAGAATAATTATAGTAGGGGATTTTAATATACATGTGGATGTAGAAAGTAACTGCCTTAATGTGGCATTTAATTCAATATTAGACTCGATTGGGTTTTCTCAGAAAGTAGGAAATTCTACTCATTACCTCCACCATACATTGTACCTTGTTCTGACATGTGGCATAGAAATAGAAAATCTTCTAGTGTCTCCTCATAACCCTGTACTGTCAGACCATTGTCTGTTAACCTTTGATTTTTTTTTCCACAATATTTTTTATTGAACCTTTTTTTTTTACAAACATAACACAAACAATCAAACACTAACACTAAAGTAATTAAAAAAATGTACTAAAAACACCAACAACCACTAACAAAGGCAGGTCTTCAACAATGCTCCTCTGTTTAGTCTAGGCAATCCATTACATAAGTATACATATTATGTTCACCAGTTTGGAATTTACAAGGTCCACACACATCATTCACCTTCTTCTTCAAAAGTTATGTTTAAATTCTTTACATAATCAATGAAAGGTCTCCATATATTCTCAAACACAATTTCCTTTGATTTCAGTATGTATGTTATTCTTTCTAGTGGAAGGTTTGTTAACATCTGTCTTAACCACTGAGTCACATCTGGTCTATGAGTCTTTTTCCACAGTAGTGCAATACATTTTTTGGCGTTAAGCAAACTGAGGTCTATGAATGCTCTTTCACTCTTATTAAAGTTATGCTTTTCTGGATACAGACCCAACAAAAACAATTTAGGATTCAATATGATTTGTTTTGAAATTATTTTTTCAGTTGTTACCCTCACCTCTTCCCAAAACATTCTAATTTTTCTACATTCCCATAAACAATGAAATAGGGTTCCTTTACTTTCCATACATTTTGTGGACGTATCTGGTATGTTTTTGTTATATCTATTTAACTCCACCGGTGTAACATACATCCGCATTAACCATTTAAAATGTATCAATTTAAGACGTACATTTATTGATTTGGTTTGAGCTTCTGTACAAGCCAATTCCCATTGTTCCTCTGAAATTTCAGTTTGCAGGTCTTCTTTCCAATAATTCAGTCTTTTCTGTGAGTTTTCACTTGAGGATAATGTCAATGAGTTATAAAACTCTGAAATAATACCCTTTCTCTTACTATCTTTCGTCAAAATTTTTTCCAAGGATGAATAAGTAGGTCGGGTGAGAGCATTATTTTGATTTGATCACATAAAGTTCCTAAGCTGAAGATATTTTAAAAAAATGTGTTCTATTAAGATTAAATTTGATCCTCAGTTCTTCAAAAGACATTATGTTATCTGAACATGACAAATATAAGTCTTGAATCTTTTGAATCCCTTTTAAATTCCATACTTTAAATACAGCATCCGCTCTCCCTGGTTTAAAATATTGATTACCCCATATTGGGCTAAATTGTGACAATAAGTGTGGTTCTTTTAAATATTTTTTGGTTTCACACCATATTTTGATCATATGCTTTACAAATTGATTTTTAACTTGTTTCTGTAATTTTTTTGCCGAGTCTGAGTATATGAATATGGGAAGAGGTAAAGGTAAATTGTATGATTCCATTTCAGTCCAGTGAGGGAGATCATTTGATGAAAAATAATATGTCATAGACCTCAGTTGTGCTGACCAGAAATACAACATAAAGTTTGGACATTTCAGACCTCCACGATCAAATGGTAAATATAGTAAGGACAGACGTAATCTAGCCTTCCTATTGTTCCATATAAATTCCACTAACTTTTTTTTAATTCTTGAGAATAGATCTGAAGGTGGTGGTAAAGGAATGTATTGAAATAAATAAAGTATTTTGGGTAAGATATTACTTTTAAGTATATTAATTCTCCCGATCATCAACATTGGTAGTGACATCCATCTCTGAAGTAACTCATTAATGTCTGTCATTAAGGCTTCATAGTTGGCACTGGCGACTGATTCTAGCTTAGGCACAATTTGAATTCCTAAATATTTAAACTGATTTACAACATTGAATTGATTTACCTCAGGAGCTGGGTGATTTCTCTGGGTCTCATTTAGCGTTAATATTGAAGGTTTAATTTTATTTATTTTATATCCTGATATTTCCCCAAAATTCTTTATTAAATTCAACAAGGTCGGAATTGATTTTTTTAAGATTCGACATAAACAAAATTATGTCATCAGCATACAGGGAGATTTTATGTTCTGTTGGTCCTACTTTAATTCCATATATTTGTGGATGTAAACGTACTGCCATCGCTAAAGGTTCAATTGCCATAGTAAATAGTAAAGGTGAAAGTGGACAGCCTTGTCGACATCCTCTATTGATATTTATTGATTTTGAGATATTGTTGTTTGTTAGGATTTCTGCTGTAGCATTATTGTATATTATCTGAACCCATTTTATGAAATTATTTCCAAGTCCAAACCTTTGTAGGACTTCAAAAAGAAAGGGCCATTCGACCCTATCAAAGGCCTTTTCGGCATCCAATGATAGGAGAGCTGTATCCAGTGCTTCTTTATTAGAATAAATAATATTAAATAGTCTTCTTACATTATGGAAGCCTTGTCTTAACCTTTGATTTTACTATTTCTGACTATTTGGCTCCTAAAGAAAAATATTATTACAGTAGATGCCTCTCAGATGATGCTGTTACCAAATTTATGCAGATTGTTTCCTCTATGCCATGTGTCAACACAACGGAAATAAGCTATAGACAGCTTGCTCCTTCTGTAATTGATAACATGGTGGATAGTGTTACAGCTTCTCTGCATCAGACTCTAGACTTGGTGGCCCCCTTAAAAAAGAAAAAGTCTAATCAGAGATTTCTAACTCCTTGGTTCAACACAGAAACTCGTAGCTTAAAACAGAAGACTCGTCAATTAGAAAGAAAATGGCGCTCCACTAATTTAGATGAAATCTATTTAGCTTGGAGAAATCATCTTTTAATTTATAAAAAATCTCTTAGAAAAGCTAGAACGAGTTATTACTCTGCATTAATAGAAGAGAACAAGAATAATCCCAGGTTTCTTTTCAGCACTGTAGCCAGGTTGACAAAGAGTCAGGACTCTGTCAATCCTAGCATTCCCTTAGAGCTTACTAGTCAGGACTTTATGAACTTTTTCAATAATAAAATTTCATCCATCAGAGATAAAATCAATCAGATTCTTCCCACAGTTAACTTAAATACTGTAACTACTACAATTCCTTCTATTGATGTCTGTCTTGATTAGTATACTCCAATCGACCTTTGTGAGTTAGACAAAATAGTTTCCTCATCCAAACCTTCAACTTGTCTTTTAGACCCTATTCCTACCAGGTTATTTAAAGAAGTCTTCCCACTTATTGGTAGCTTTATTCTTTATATAATCAATTCTTCATTAACTTTAGGCCATGTACCGCAGGCTTTTAAAACGGCTGTAATTAAACCCTTACTCAAAAAGCCAATGCTAGATCCAGGAGCTTTAGCTAACTACAGACCAATCTCTAATCTCCCTGTCATTTCAAAAATCTTAGAAAGAGTTGTTGCTATACAATTATTTGACCACCTGCAGGGAAATGGTTTACTTGAAGAGTTTCAATTTGGGTTTAGAATCCATCATAGTACTGAAACAGCCTTAGCGAAGGTCACTAACGACCTCCTCATCGCATCTGATAATGGACTGGTTTCTGTACTTGTCCTTTTAGACCTTAGTGCAGCTTTTGATACTATCGATCATAATATTCTACTTGATAGATAAGAACACTATGTTGGACTTAATGGAACTTCGTTGCAGTGGTTTAGATCTTATTTATCTGATAGGTTCCAGTTTGTTCATGTAAATAATGAGTTTTCTTTCAACTCAAAGCTTAGTGATGGAGATCCACAGGGATCTGTGCTAGGCCCTACTCTTTTTAGTTTATATATGCTTCCGTTAGGCAACCTTATTAGAAAGCACTGTATACATTTTCATTGTTATGCAGATGACACAATTATACCTGTCAATGAGGCCAGATGATAGTAATCAATTAGCCAAGTTAGAAGCCTGTCTTAAGGAAATCAAAGCTTGGATGACTTGTAATTTCCTGCTATTAAATTCAGATAAGGCTAAAGTCATTCTTGTTGGTCCAAAAAACCTTAAAAATTCCTTTCCAAATCAAACTTTCAGTTTGGATGCGGTTACTCTTTCTCTAAATAGCTCTGTGAGGAACCTTGGAATTATCTGCTCCTGAATTTGGAATTATATGCTAACTGAACTAGCAGCAGATGCTAACATTGAGCTGGAGGGTTTCCACACGATACGGGCAGACCGAACACCAGACAGTGGCAAAGCAAGGGGTGGTGGAGTGATAATGTATGTTAACAACAACTGGTGCAGACCGGGACATATCACTGTTAAACAACGACACTGCAGCAAAGACATTGAGTTGCTAGCTGTTAGCATGCGGCCTACATATCTCCCGAGGGAATACTCACACGTGGTCTGCATTGTTGTTTATGCAAATCTGATGGCGAACGCTGGGACAGCGCATGACGTCATCCATTCAGTAATCGGCAGGCTGCATGCAGACAGAACACCCAGATGCTCTTCTCCTCATCTCAGGCGATTTCAACCATGTTTCACTATCTCCCATTCTACCCACGTTTACCCAGTATGTCACATGCCACACTAGAGACAATAAAACACTGGACTTATTCTACGCAAACACTAAAGAGGCATACACCTCATTACAACTCCCCCCACTCGGGAGATCGGATCACAACTTGGTTCATCTCCGGCCGGTGTACAAACCCCTAGTGCACAGACAACCTCCGGCCATGCGCACAGTGGAATTATGGTCTGAGGAGGCAATGGACACTCTAAAGGGCTGTTTTGAAATCACCGCCTGGGAGCAGCTCTGCGATCCACATGGTGAGGACATCGATGGCCTCACTCACACCATCACGGACTACCTCAGCTTCTGTGTGGACAAAACCGTTCCCACCAAGACCATACGGTGTTGCTCAAACAACAAACCCTGGATCAACCCTGAGATAAAAACACTTCTGAGAGAGAAGAAGAGGATCTTCAGGTCGGGGAACAGGGAGATGCTGAAGTCCGTACAGAGGGAGCTGAGGAGAAAGATCAGAGAAGGCAAGGACAGCTTCAGGAAGAAGATGGAGGACAAGCTGCAACACAGCAACATTAGCGGGGTCTGGAGAAACCTTAAAACCATCTCTGGGCTCCAGAATACCTCCCCCCAGGCCACGGGGGGCAGGGAGTGGGCGAACAATTTGAATCTGTTTTTCAATAGGTTTGACCAACCGCCCTCCCCCCTGACTGCACAACAACTGTGCCGGTTCGGTCGCTATGGAGGGTGAGAATATGTATGGGTACATAATCATACCATGTAGGATAACTAAGTAGACGGTTGTGTTGTTTCATCCCATCTAGCAACAATGCTCTGCACTGTGTGTGTTTATATATTTACATATTTATTCCATCTAGCTACAATGCTCCGCACTGTGTGTGTTTATATATTTATATATTTATTCCACCTAGCTGCAATGCTCCGTACTGTGTGTGTTTATATATCTACATATTTATTCCATCTAGCTACAATGCTCCGCACTGTGTGTTTATATACTTATATATCTATTCCATCCAGCTACAATGCTCTGCACTGTGTGTCTGTGTATATATATATATTTATAGTAATATGTACATATGTATATTAGCTGCTCTTGTTTTTTTCTTGCCTTCTGATTGTTGCTCTGAGTGTTGCTATCCATGTGCTGTTGCAATCCTGGTATTTCCCCATTGTGGGACTAATAAAGGCTTATCTTATCTTATTTTTGATCAAGATCTGTCCTTCAATTCACATATTAAATTTGTTTCTAAGACTGCCTTCTATCATTTGCGTAATATTGCCAAGATTAGGAGCATCTTGTCTCAGAGTGATGCTGAGAAACTGATCCACGCTTTTGTTAGCTCGAGATTAGATTATTGTAATTCTTTATTATCAGGCTGTCCTAAAACATCTTTAAAAAGTCTTCAGCTGATCCAAAATGCTGCAGCAAGAGTTTTAACAGGTACTAGAAAGAGAGATCATATCTCTCCGGTTCTGGCCTCCCTTCATTGGCTTCCCAGAATTAAGTTTAAAATCCTTCTTCTTACTTACAAAGCTCTAAACAATCAGGCTCCTTTTTATTTAAAAGATCTGATACTACCATATTATCCTAACAGAGCACTACGCTCCCAAAATGCAGGATTACTTGTAATACCTAGAATCTCCAAAAGTACAATGGGAGGCAGAGCCTTCAGTTATCAAGCTCCTCTCCTGCGGAACCAGCTGCCAATCTGGATTCGGGAGTCAGACTCGATCTCTATTTTTAAGAATAGGGCTAAAACCTACCTTTTTGATATAGCCTACAATTAGGGAGGGATCATGTGTTTCTGAACCCTCCCTTAGTTATGCTGCTAATAGGTTTAGTCAGCCGGGGGACCTCCAGTAATGCACTGGGCCTCACTCCTTTCCTCACTCTCAATGAAATATTTTTTTGCTGGTCATTAACATTTGTTTGTTCTCGCCCATAGATTGAGTCCCCATCGTGCTGTTTGCTCTCTACATGTCTGTTCTTTTCATCTTCTCTATCCCCTCACCCCCCAGCCAGTCGCAGCAGATGACTGCCCCTCCCTGAGCCTGGTTCTGCTGGAGGTTTTTTCCTGTTAAAAGGGAGTTTTTCCTCTCCACCATCGCCAAGTGCTTGCTCACAGGGGATCGCCTGATTGCTGGGGTCTTTCTGCAACTGTGGGGGTTCCCCCTACAGTTGGTAGTGCTATGAGATGACGGTTGTTGTGAAATGGCGCTATATAAATAAAGTTGAATCGAATTGAATTGAAGAATGGGCTAAAATCACTCCTGAGCAATGCCTGTGCCTAGTTTCTCCATACAGGAGGCGTCTGGAAGCTGTTATTATCAACAAAGGCTTTTCTACTAAATATTAAATAAATTTCACCAAGTGTGTTCAATACTTATTCCCAGTGTCATTCCGCTTTATTAAATATAACTTTTTATAAACACAGTTGCCTTGATTTCTTTGTATGTATGGATTACTTGGATTGTTACTGATATCTGGTGAAAACCTCAGGTCAATGGCTCCATCAGAAATATGTTTAATGAGAAAAATGTTGACGTGTTCAATACTTATTTTCCCCGCTGTAAATGGAAAAGTCACTAATTTTTGTGGGGGGGAGGAAATGAAAATTTTATAAGGAAAAACAAGTTGCAAACTGTACATGAAAAAGTCACAAACTGCCATGAAAAAAGTAATACATTTCTATGGAAAAGGTCACAAAATTTACGAGGAAAAGGGCAGCAAAATTTATGTGGAAAAAGTTGCAACATTTATGTGAAAAAGTCAGAAATTTATGTGAGGAAAAAGTAGCAAATTTTACGCATAATTATGTGCAAAAAAATGACAAATTTATAAGAAAAAGGTGAAAAATTTTATGAAAAAAGTTCAACAGTTATGTCAAAAATCACAAATTTATCAGAAAAAAGTTGCAAAATTTACATGAAAAAGTCACAAATTTATAAGGAAAAAAACATCAAATTTGATGTAGGAAAAAACACAAATTTATGAGAACAAAGAAGCTAATTTTTTCATAAAATCATTGCACATTTATGTGAAAAAAAAATTTATTAGAAATATTTGTTCATATATCACAAAGGGCATATCCTTATTGCGATATTCATTAACAGTATTATGCATGTTTTCCTTATCATGCATTCCTAATAGTCCTAACAGTGAAACAACAGTCAGGTAAGAATCCAGTCCACACACACCTCAGACAGCAAAAATGAGCCACGCACAGACACGTTAAACCTCCTCGAGGCTCTCATCCCTCCCTACTGTCACCCGGGCAGTAGCTCTCATAGCCCTTGAATTCCCCCAATCACCCACACGCCCACAGGTCTATAGCTGTGTATTATAGTGTGTGCCACTCCACTGTGCAAAGCTGTTAAGCAGCAGCTGCTCCACTAGATGTTTGGTCCCCTCGGAGCTGAAATATTGATCAGTTCTCGAGCTAGGCGGTGCAGTCTGTGCCCCCGCTGTCCACATGTATAATTGAAGTGTATATCTCTTAGTGTGGTACCCCAGTCGGGAGAAGGAATTAAGAGTTGGAGGGAAGTTAAAGGCCCATCTATGGTGCCATAGCATTTCCTTTATGCATCAATCATAAGACTTTTCCACACAGGCAGTTTTCATTGGCTCTTCTGCTTTTACTAGAAAAAGTGCTATACCTTGTAAAAGAAAACAAAAGACAGAAGATGAGTTTTATACAGCAGGTTTATCTTGTTCAGATGTCTGTTATCTGATCCCTGCTCTGGGGCACTCGGAAGCAGAGAGGATTCATAAGAACACAATTCAGTACAGTGTGTACCTCGTGTAGTGTTAAACCCCACTCACATCGGCTGTAAACCCTGCTTTGACCTAAGAAATCAGCCAGAACATGGACGATCTTTGCAGGGTCTTTGCAAGGTCTTCAGAAGTGTATTAAGGACGTACTGGGATCTCCATTGGGCGTGATAGAGTGTGGATAGTTTTGAGGATGCACAAAAATTCCATAGCGAGGTTGTAGTGGTTAATGATCATGGTGGCAAGGAAGACAAAAGAAGAGGAAAACAGCAGCCTTGTGTGTAGCAGAATGGAATGTACGCACTCTGTTGGACAGAACAACATCACAGCGCCCAGAAAGACAGACCGCGATGGTGGCCCTGGAAATGAACAGGTACAATGTAGACATAGCTGCACTTAGTGAAACAAGATTGCCTGGATATGACAGCTTGGAAGACCATGGGTACATCTTCTTTTGGAGTGGGAGATCAACTCAAGAAAGGAGAAAAGCAGGAGTGGGCTTTGCAGTTAGAAAGGAGATAGCAGCAATGCTTGATGAGGAACCGGTGCCAATCAACAACAGGATAATGACTATGAGACTCCCACTATAGCGGAAGATGTATGCCACACTCATCAGTGTATATGCCCCAACAATGACCAACACAGAGGGGGTGAAGGAAGAGTTCTACAGTGATTTACATGAGACTATCAGGCGTGTACCAACTGATGACAAGCTGATACTCGTTGGAGATTTTAATGCCAGAGTTGGTTCAGACACGGAGAAATGGAAAGGAGTGCTAGGCAATCATGGAGTATGCAAGTGCAATGCTAATGGAGAACTTCTACTTGCACTATGTTCAGAGTACAACCTTGTGATAACCAACACTCTATTTAACCACTTGCACTCCGGGCAATTTTCCTAAAAATGCCAAAAAATAACGTGCCCAAACTAAATTGAAAGCTGTTCTTCAACCCTTTGCAGCATCTTCATGGGGTTGGTCTCATTTAAAAGAAAACACTTTGAATTTTTTGGCAAAAAAAACCATAATCTCTCTACGTGCTCCGGCCACTGAGTTACAGTCATCTAAACATACTGAACTTGAAGAAAAAAAATTTGGACACGGTGTTTTTTTGGATACAAATGCTTGCAAATAACACACAGCTGTCCGATTCGGCTGGAAAATGCAACAGAAATGTAGAACCAAGTGTTATCCAGCTGAGATCCAAATTTGGTAACAATACCACAAAAAATGAATATTTTACACAGCTTTGTTCTGTTCCCAGGCGTTTTGGAACTGTGCCAAATTGTGCCAAATGGCACAGTTTGGAAAAACGTCTGTAACTTTTGAATAATTCAATGTAGAAGCTTCATTTTAGGCTCAAAGGAAAGGTCACACTCAGGGCTGTGTCTGTGTGTGGGGGGGGGGGGTCGTCCCCCCCCGCTACCAAGGACAGAGTTCTGCCCTCGCTACATGACGGATTACACTCGTTGCATGTTTCCACAGCAACGCTGTCACAGCGGCTTCCCCCCCCTCGCTACTGTGTGTGTGTGGGGGGGGGGGGGTTGCCCCCCCCCCTCGCTCGCTACAGAGGATGGACTTCGGCCATCGCTACACAACGGATTAGCCTCATGTGGTGATGTGGGACAGCAGTGCAATCATCGCGGCTTCCCCCCCCTCGCTGCAGAAGAATAGCGGGGGTGGGGGGGCGTTCACAGCCTGTACACTACGAGCAACCCCTTGTACCGCGGCACACGAACTTCAGACTTCGTGAACCGCACAGTTGTAATTTACCGATCGGTCAAAAGTCATTTTTGATTCCAATTTTCAGGGATAAATAATAATTTAGCTTAAAACACCTTACCTCTTCACAGCAGAGTCTTAGCGAACTTGTCTTCCTCATTGTCAGACGAACGCGACGCTGGTCCGCTCTGGTTCTGGTCTCGCGACTCGATCAAAACATAATTCCATTATTGCGGTTTTGTGCTTCCATGATTGCGGTTTTTGGCGAACGATTTTTCAAAACAAATAACAGTAGTAATTAAAAAAAGACTGGCGAAGGCGTGTGTGTCACTCAGCCTTCGTGGTCAGCCTCCGTTGGTCTATGATGACCATGGAAGAAATCACAACGTCTACTCTGCTGGAACCAATACAAAATAAGCACCGCCTGTGGCCGAACATGCCGATCCACGAATGGCACTCCCTGTCACACAGGTTGCATTTGTGGATGGTCTCCATGCTGCTGGGTCTGTGGGGCTCTTCCTGTGTCCTTTTTTGATCCGCTCCAGCAGCCAGTCTTCACCCAGCCTTAAAAAAAAACAGCTCACGAACTTCTCTGCTTCAATTGGCTCACTGCATTCAAAGCGTTGGGAGGCGGGTCCTCCTTCCTAGGTTTTCTTTCATTGGCTCTTCATGGTTTCAGAAACCCAATTCAAAGCTCTTATTAGTTGAATGAGAGGTCAATCAGATGAACTAATCTGTTCTGTGTCTGCAGCATTTTTTTCCCAGTGGCGCTTGGAGGCCAGCACCATCTCCATCTGCACCATCATCATTATATCATGCGTTATGCGTCCGAGCGCGCACGAGTGCGCTCTTGTGCGCCCTCATGCATCCTAGGACGCAGAGACTTGCCCGCCCGCGGAACAACGGAGTGCAAGTGGTTAAGCACAAGGACACACACAAGAAGACATGGATGCACCCAAGATCCAAGCACTGGCACTTATTAGACTACATCATAGTCAGGCAGAGAGACATAAGGGATGTATTGGACACCAGAGCAATGAAAGACACGGACTGTGGTACTGATTATGTTATGCTGAGATCTAGATTAAGGATTTGCAGGTGAAAACAGCACTCCAGGACGGGTGCGAAGCCACCACGGAAGCTAAACACTAGTGCACTGAAAGGCCAAAAGAAGCAGGAAGAACTTACACAGGAAAGGGATGAAAACTTGAAAGACTGGGACAGCAACAACTCAGAGAATGACATAGAAGAGAAATGGACAACACTGAAGGATACGGTGTATCAGACTGCGAGTGATGTATTAGGCTACCTGAGAGGAAACATCAAGATTGGTTTGATGAGCATGATGAACATCTGAAGAAACTACTAGAAGCGAGGAATACAGTTCAGCAGGAAAACCTACAGTGTAACACAAGGTCAAAGAAGAAGAAATACTCAAATGCTCAGAGTGAGCTACAGAAGTACACCAGAGAGATGAAGTCCAACTGGTGGGATGAAAAAGCAGAGGAATTTCAAACTGCAGCAGACAGAAAGGACATGAAAACATTTTTCACAGGTTTGAGAGGAATCTATGGCCATAAACCAAGAGGATTGATCCATCTAAAGGCTATGGATGGTGAAACAGTTTTGCAGGAGAAAGACAAGATCCTGGACAGATTTGCAGACCACTTTGACCAACTACTAAACAACCCTGGAGATCTCACTGAAGAGGCTAAAGAAGCTCTAGTGCAGTGACCAGCTGTATCAAGTCTGGATGAACCACCAAATTTTGATGAACTAATGGTAGCTATCAGGACAACACAGGATGGTAAAGCTCCAGGAAGGGATGGAATTCCAGCAGAAGTGTGAAAATTTGGTGGTGTTCAGCTGACCAACTGCCTGCACAAGCTCATCCAAGAGATATGGGATGCCCAGAAAGTACCTCAAGACTGGAAGGATGCAAGTATTGTGCCTTTGTTCAAGAAAGGTGACAGGAAAGATTGTGGAAATTACCGAGGTATATCACTGCTAGCCACTGTTGGTAAGATTCTCTCACGTGTACTACTTAACAGACTCAATGAACACATCTCGCAGAATGTACTACCAGAAACCCAGTGCGGCTTTAGAAGTGGAAGAAGCATAATGGACATGACTTTCTGCTTGAAACAGGTTCAAGAAAAGTGTATCAAACAGAACATTCCGCTTTATGTAGTCTTCATAGACTTCAGTAAAGCCTTCAATACTGTTTCGCGACAAGGACTTTGGCAGGTACTCAAGAAATATGGTTGTACAGAGAAGTTTGTCAGCCTGATCGAGGCACTCCATACAGGTATGCAAGCAAATGTGGCAATGAGTGGTTCAGTATCTAAAGACTTTTCAGTAAGCAACGGGGTGAAACAAGGGTGTGTGCTGGCACCTACACTCTTCTTGCTTTATCTGGCAGCCATGCTTGAGGTGGACTTCAAAGACACTTCAGAAGAAGTATACATTCAAACAAGGAAAGAAGCAGACTTGTTCAATGCGGCACAGTTTAAAGCCAAGTGTAAGACATCGATAAAGGTAGTAAGAGAAATGCTCTTTGCCAACGACAGTGCTCTAGTAACGTTGAACACAGCGTGGAAGATATGCAATCTTTAGTGGAGAAATTTGCAAGAGCAGCTAGCCAATTCAGCCTCCAAATCAACATCAAGAAGACAGAGTGACTTTATCAACCACCAAAGTTCCAATTATCAACATCACTACCAGAAGAGATCAGCATTGGTACAGAGCCACTAGTCAAGTGCAAGACTTTCAAGTATCTAGGGAGTACTGTTTCAGAGAATGCTAGGCTGGAGGATGAACTATCTCTCAGAATGGGAAGAGCAAGCGCTGTGTTTGGAAACTTGAGGGAGAGACTGTGGAACAATCGACACGTGTCTATCCGTGTTAAATGCAAAGTGTACAGAGCGACAGTACTGGCTACTCTATTGTACGGTGCTGAAACTTGGACTGTCTACAGAGTGCAGGTGAAGAAACTCCACCCGTACATGATGAGACACCTTTGAGCCATAATGAACATCTCATGGAAAGACAAGATAACCAACATAGAAGTGTTGAAACGAGCTGGTCTACCATCAATGGAGGACATGCTAATACAGATGAACCTGAGATGGCTCAAACATGTTGAGAGGATGGACCACCAACGTCTCCCTCGGCAGTTACTCTACTCACAGTTATGCAAGGGCAAACGCAATCAGGGTAGACCAAGGCTCAGATTTAAAGACACTGTAAAAAGAAACTTGAAGACGTTGGACATAGACAGGAGTTCCTGGCAGTGGAAGGCTAAGGACAGAGCTGTGTGGAGGAATCTGATCAGACCTAAATGAAACAGTCATTGTCGCCCACGACAGACTGCTATGATGATGACGATGGCATCATATCAGGGTCTTGGGTGAAGGGTAGTGGCAGCAGAGGCATCCTATCAAAGTTGGGCCCACGCACACCAGCGAGGCTTGGTCGTCACGAATTTGAAGCAGGATTGACCACATGGATAAACGTGGCAGTTGCATTATGTTAGTGTGGTGTGATCTTACAAACAGGTGCATCCTGACATGGTCCAAAGGAGGTCGTGCCAGAATGTGTCCAGCGTATGGTGCGATCATGGGTGTACACAGTAAAATTGTAGAGGGAATGAGCTGCTGACATACAGAGCATGGAAAATAGCAGCAAATATCAGGGGAAAAGCATAGCAGTGATATGGCTGCCTTCACGCCGAAGGAGGTTTTTCAGTAGTTCTACGATCCAGCTACCTCGTAATAGGTCGAGGAAGTCATGGAGAGCAGAGTGGGGTCTTCATCCAGTGTGAAGGAGGCCTTAGGCAGTCCTTCTGAACACAAGGTGGGGGGATTCCAACTTTAGGAATGCCGCAACATGATCTCAGATTACAAGACGTTCACCTTACCTCAGCAGCAAACAAGAGCACTCTGAGGCGAGTGCAATACCCCCACCTCCATTTTCTTTGAAGATCCCAATACTTACTGATTGAGAGCAGTTTTCAACCTTTCAATATAATTACTGTGGCAAAACCAAATTATGATAAACCCATCATCCACAAACAAATAAAGTATACAACCCATAGTTGTAGGTCAGGATCTCAAGGTGAACCTGTGTACCAAGTTTGGCGACCCTAACTTTACTCATTGTACAATAATAAGGCATAAGGAATGTTAACCTTGACTTTTGACCCCAAACCCATAGTCAGAGGTCAGGATCCCAAGGTGATCGTGTGTACCAGGTTTGGTGGCCCTTGCTTTACTCATTGTACAGTAATAAGGCATAAGAAATGCTTGGCATAAGGAATGTTAACCTTGACCTTTGACCTTGTGATCCCAAAACCATAGTCACACTTCAAAGTCACAGGGTGAACCTGTGTACCAAGTTTGGTGACCCTAACGTTACTCATTGTACAGTAATAAGGCACAGGGAATGTTAACTTTGACCTTTGACCTTTTGACCCCAAACCCATAGTCTGGGGTTAGGATCCCAAGGTGAACCTGTACACCAGGTTTGGTGGCCCTAGCTTTACTCATTTTATAGTAATAATATATGTAGCATTTACCATGCAACTTCAATGTTAACGCTGACCTTTGATCCCTTGACCGAAAACCCATACTTAGGTGAAGGTGTAAGTTATCCAAGATGTGTGTTGGATACAACTACTGTATCAATTTGAAAAGCCTACATCATTTCTTTCAGTAGTTATTGTGTTTAGAAGATTTACAGAAAAATCTGACCTCTGACCTTTGACCTCAAGGTCATCCGATGAGAGTGAAATTGCAATATGCGCATCATCAGAGTATATCAAACCATGGTACCAAGTTTCAAAACAATCGGACCAAAACTGTAGGAGGAGTTGATTTCACATAAGTGGGATAGACAGATGGACAGACCCATAACATAATCACATAAAAATGCAGGTGTTAAAGCAAAAAATTTCCTGAGCCTGAACTTTTTTCTGGGGGCAGGGTCATTGGCGTGGACACGCACACATTTTATATATATACATACATACTGTAGTTATAGTGCCTCCTAGCAGAAAAAAACAAAGCCTTATAACTCTGAAATACGTAGCCCAAATTCAACCAAATTTTGTGTGGTGCATGGTTAACCAACACTGAACCTTTCTATAATGAACAATTACACATAGCTCTAGTGCCCCATTGCAGAAAAACAAAGCTTAATAACTCTGGCATACTTTGTCCAAAGTCAACCAAATTTAGCGTGTTGAATAGGCAGCCAACAGTGAACATTTCTATAATATACGAGACACAGCAGTAGTGCCCCTTACTGCCAATGGAGGGGAAGTTGTCATAACTCACACGTACATCATCTAAATGGACCCAAACTTGATATACATGGTACTAGTACCACCCAGAACAGATTTATATGACTATACAACATATAGCTATAGTGCCCCCTAGGTAAAAAAAAAAAAAAAAAAAACATTTATAACGATGGCATAGCCTAAATTCAAACAAATTTCCTGGTGAAATTTTCACCAGAACTGCTCTTTAGGCTATGGAATAAACATATTAGATTTTTGAGGTAATCCACGAGCTTACACAGTACCTCTGCCGAGGCGCTCTCTTGCAATGTACAGATGGACAAATGGACGGACTGATGATGGATGGCGGTATGGACGGATGGACGGGCGAATGGATTAATGGACGAATGGATGGGGGATGGATGGGCGTATAGTATATACACTGTATATAAAAATAAATGCAGCATATCTCTGTCTGTCTGTGTGTGTTGCTCACATATCTCTCAAACCATTTGTCAGACTGACCTCAGATTTTATAAGTGCTTTGCTGAGGTTACAAGGGTGTGCATCACCAAGTATGGAGTTGCTCAGTAAAAATATTTAATTTTTATCAATAATAGTTTAGCCACTGCTCTGTCACCACTATCTCTTCATGCCCTGGCTTTAGGAAGTGTGGGCGGGGTTTAGCTCTGTGTGTGTGTGTGTATGCGCTGCAGGCAGCAGCTGAGCAGAGCTCTGTACGGGTTTTTCCTGTGAACAAACGCTGCAAATATTCCATTATAGGGTAGCTCCAAGTTAGAAACCCATTCAATTATTCCCTTTATCACTGGATCATAATTTTGTCGGCTTCGACTGCACAACAACTTCAAAATTTCAGATGGGGGGTGGGGTCAGGACTTAAACCATCAGACAAGCAGGCACACAGTAACCGCACATTTCCTGGATGCTGCAAATTCCTTTTTCCCTTTTAACGGCACACCATGAGTCGTGACCGCTGTAATATCTAAAATGTAAAGTTAATGCCAACAAGACTGTGGAGTGGAATGGCCAGAGGACCCACAGTTCAGGAGAAGGGAGTCTGTGTTGGCTTCTCCTTCCTGTTGGGTACCGGTTCCGCTGGTATGAGCCACGCTGTGTATTAGGGCCCAAGCCACTGACAACGTCAGTGGGCGAGAGCCCTATTGCAGTCGCAAGGATTATTTATTATTAACCTTATTTATACAAGTAATCCCATTGAAACACAGGGTCTCATTTTCAGCAGAGCTGTTTAATCGATCAGTTCTGTTAAAGCAGAGCTGATCACAGCGGTCATCTGGCGTGTAGAGGAATGAAGCTGGTCTCATTTATTTTTGTGCATAATAATTTCTGAATGATTTTAACATTATATTTTGCTGCACTGTATCAAGGTGAAGAAGTTCTGTCCCCCTCAATCATTCGGGGCTCAAACACAACGCTGTGTCTGATGTTACGTTTTCTTCTGCGCATGCAGGTCACTTCATAGCTGCAGACCATTCACACTGGAGTCTGATGGGGGTCGCATTTAAATTATAATGTGAACGCCCACACAAAAAAATCGGATCTCGGCAAAAAATCAGAATTGAGTATAAAGACCTGCAGCGTGGACATAGCCTTTGATTTGCTGACAAGTGTGTGAACAAACACATAACTTCCCTACAACCTTTGCTCCGCGAACGCGGGACGTATCAACCATAGGCTTGAAAAACTGTCAGCATGCTGAAAATTTTCAGAGGAGCTCGGCGAACTATACCGTGTACTAGCGTGCTTCAGGGTGCTGCAGTGTTCTTCAGCGTGCTCTTAACTTCTTCTTCTTCTTTTAGATTTGATTGGCGGTTGGCAACCAGCTTACAGGTGCATTAACTTAGACAAAACTTAGCCATAACTGATTTGACGTATGCCAGCGTATTCTCCAAATTTTTCATACATTTTGCAAACACTGCCTAAATCGTCTAGGTGTGACAGGGTCTAAATGCAGGACACAAAAATGCCCAAATAACGAAATAAATCATTTTTAGTTAAATATTTACTGACAAATGGGCAACAATGATGCATCGGTTGCAGTCAAACGGGTCCTTCTGTGTATAATAATGTTGGGCATTTTGCAGTTAATTCGGTTGATTACAATTTTAAAAAACCTTTTAATAACAAAATACTGCTAAAATATAAAATGATGCACTACAATGGGTCTCAAGTATTTGTAATGTATCCTGTTATAGTACTGCATGAGTTTATTGACAATACACAGAAGAAATTCAATATTACACTTAACTCCATCACTGACCAGTGATATCTATCCATCCATCTTCTTCTGCTTAATCCTTTTCGGGTTGCAGGGGGCTGGAGCCTCTCCTAGTATCTTTGGGCGAGAGGCAGGGTACACCCTGGACAGATCGCCAGTCCAACACAGAGTGACAGACAACCATTCCCTCTCACATTCATACCTAAGGACAATTTAGAACCCCCAGTTTGATGCCAATTAACCTAACTTGCATGTTTTTGGCATGTGGCAGGAAACCCCAGAGTAAACCCACGCAGACACAGGGAGAACATGCAAACTCCACACAGATCACTGTTGGTCAGGGGCTGGGATCGAACCCAGGATCCCCCGGCCAAGGGTGAGTTGCTGTGCTGCCACCGTGCTAACCACTCCGCCACTGCGCTGCCCTGACCAGTGATAAAAGCTAAAATAATCATAATGATGACTGAACAATTCCCATTCCCCGACGTGCAAGATACACTATCATCTTGAATATTATGATAAAAGATCAGACAAATAAGTGACCTGACAAACAAATAAACAAGGGATCTGAAACAGTCGCTAATATTGGATGTCCCACTCACTTTTAATATTAAGGTATTCTGTAATTAATATTCACACAATCAAATAAATCTTAGTGCCATTTACTCCCTTTTATATTTGTCAAAGTCTAACATGCAACTGCCGACATATAGCCTACACCTCTTTGTATTCAAAGCCTAAAATACCCGTTTCAGACAGGAATACTTGCATTTCTACGGGCAATGCACTAGTACACACACATATACAGTTTATTTTATATATATATATATATACTTTTTTCCCCACTGTATATATATATATATATATATATATACGTATATATACAGTGGGGAAAAAAGTATTTAGTCAGCAACCAATTGTGCAAGTTCTCCCGCTTAAAAGATGAGAGAGGTCTCCAATTTTCATCATAGATATACCTCAACTATGAGAGACAAAATGAGAAAAAAAAATCCAGAAAATCACACTGAAGGATTTTTAGTTAATTAATTGGTAAATTCCTTGGGAAAATAAGTATTTGGTCAATAACAAAAGTTCATCTCAATACTTTGTTATATACCCTTTGTTGGCAATGACAGAGGTCAAACATTTTCTGTAAGTCTTCACAAGGTTTTCACACACTGTTGCTGGTATTTTGGCCCATTCCTCCATGCAGATCTCCTCTAGAGCAGTGATGTTTTGGGGCTGTCGCTGGGCAACACGGACTTTCAACTCTCTCCAAAGATTTTCTATGGGGTTAAGATCTGGAGACTGGCTAGGCCACTCCAGGACCTTGAAATGCTTCTTACAAAGCCACTCCTTTGTTGCCCGGGCAGTGTGTTTGGGATCACTGTCATGCTGAAAGACCCAGCCACGTTTCATCTTCAATGCCCCTGCTGATGGAAGGAGGTTTTCACTCAAAATCTCACGATACATGGCCCCATTCATTCTTTCCTTTACACGGACCAGTCGTCCTGGTCCCTTTGCAGAAAAACAGCCCTAAAAGCATAATGTTTTCACCCCCATGCTTCACAGTAGGTTTGGTGTTCTTTCTCCTCCAAACACGACAAGTTGAGTTTTTACCAAAAAGTTCTATTTTGGTTTCATCTGACCATATGACATTCTCCCAATCCTCTTCTGGATCATCCAAATGCTCTCTAGCAAACTTCAGACGGGCCTGGACATGTACTGGCTTAAGCAGGGGGACACGTCTGGCACTGCAAGATTTGAGTCCCTGGCGGCGTAGTGTGTTTCTGATGTAGCCTTTGTTACTTTGGTCCCAGTTCTCTGCAGGTCATTCACTAGGTCCCCCCATGTGGTTCTGGGATCTTTGCTCACCGTTCTCGTGATAATTTTGACCCCACGGGGTGAGATCTCGCGTGGAGCCCCAGATCGAGGGAGATTATCAGTGGTCTTGTATGTCTTCCATTTTCTAATAATTGCTCCCACAGTTGATTTCTTCACACCAAGCTGCTTACCTATTGCAGATTCAGTCTTCCCAGCCTGGTGCAGGTCTACAATTTTGTTTCTGGTGTCCTTTGACAGTTCTTTTGGTCTTGGCCATAGTGGAGTTTGGAGTCTGACTGTTTGAGGTTGTGGACAGGTGATATATACTGTATATACAGTGGGGCAAAAAAGTATTTAGTCAGCCACCAATTGTGCAAGTTCTCCCACTTAAAAGATGAGAGAGGTCTTCAATTTTCATCATAGGTATACCTCAACTATGAGAAACAAAATGAGAAAAAAAAATCCAGAAAATCACATTGAAGGATTTTTAATGAATTAATTGGTAAATTCCTCGGTAAAATAAGTATTTGGTCACCTACAAACAAGCAAGATTTCTGGCTCTCACAGACATGTAACTTCTTCTTTAAGAGGCTCCTCTGTCCTCCACTCATTACCTGTATTAATGGCACCTGTTTGAACTCATTATCAGTATAAAAGACACCTGTCCACAACCTCAAACAGTAAGACTCCAAACTCCACTATGGCCAAGATCAAAGAGCTGTCAAAGGACACCAGAAACAAAATTGTAGACCTGCACCAGGCTGGGAAGACTGAATCTGCAATAGGTAAGCAGCTTGGTGTGAAGAAATCAACTGTGGGAGCAATTATTAGAAAATGGAAGACATACAAGACCACTGATAATCTCCCTCGATCTGGGGCTCCACGCAAGATCTCACCCCGTGGGGTCAAAATGATCACGAGAACGGTGAGCAAAAATCCCAGAACCACACGGGGGGACCTAGTGAATGACCTGCAGAGAGCTGGGACCAAAGTAACAAAGGCTACATCAGTAACACACTACGCCGCCAGGGACTCAAATCCTGCAGTGCCAGACGTGTCCCCCTGCTTAAGCCAGTACATGTCCAGGCCCGTCTGAAGTTTGCTAGAGAGCATTTGGATGATCCAGAAGAGGATTGGGAGAATATCATATGGTCAGATGAAACCAAAATAGAACTTTTTGATGAAAACTCAACTTGTCGTGTTTGGAGGAGAAAGAACACCAAACCTACTGTGAAGCATGTGGGTGGAAACATCATACTTTGGGGCTGTTTTTCTGCAAAGGGACCAGGACGACTGATCCGTGTAAAGGAAAGAATGAATGGGGCCATGTATCGTGAGATTTTGAGTGAAAACCTCCTTCCATCAGCAAGGGCATTGAAGATGAAACATGGCTGGGTCTTTCAGCATGACAATGATCCCAAACACACCGCCCGGGCAACGAAGGAGTGGCTTTGTAAGAAGCATTTCAAGGTCCTGGAGTGGCCTAGCCAGTCTCCAGATCTCAACCGCATAGAAAATCTTTGGAGGGAGTTGAAAGTCCGTGTTGCCCAGCGACAGCCCCAAAACATCACTGCTCTAGAGGAGATCTGCATGGAGGAATGGGCCAAAATACCAGCAACAGTGTGTGAAAACCTTGTGAAGACTTACAGAAAACGTTTGACCTCTGTCATTGCCAACAAAGGGTATATAACAAAGTATTGAGATCAACTTTTGGGATTGACCAAATACTTATTTTACAGAGGAATTTACCAATTAATTCATTAAAAATCCCCCCCGAAGCTCCTGGGTTTTTATGATTTTTAAGTACCAGAACTGTGCTTAAATGACATAAAACAATCAACTGAATGCCACTTATTACTGTATAATATTGACTTATGTTCCAAGAAGATAGCATTCCTAAAATATTCCAAGCATTATCCATCACATGCTTTAACACTTGATCAAATCAAAATCAGTTAATTTTATCTATTCCATAATAGAAATAAAATTCATTCATACCATTACTTTTTATAATTTCAGCATTCATTTCAGATCACCAGTTTCAATCTCCATTGAGTCTTGAGCAGTTCATTTTGCACAATCACTGATGTAGCCAAGTCTTAGAAATATTCAAAAGTTATGAGTCAATGTCCACTGTGCACTGTCAATTTCAAACTGTTTGGAATCATAAACGTAATGTAACTAAATTGTTTTGCTATTTTTTTCTCCTCAACATCAATGTCAGGGCGCTGCAGGAGTTTTGGGGGATGGTTAACTTTTATAACCATTTCCTCCCCCGCGCAGCCCAGCTCATACAGCCGTTGTACGCCGCACTCTAGAAACGGAAACCGGCGGACAGAGTCGACTGGACTCCTGAGCGGGAGCAGGCGTTCTGAGGTTAAAACAGCTCTGGCGAACACTGCACTACTGGCGCACCCAGACCCGGCAGCTCGGATAGCGCTCACTACCGACGCCTCGGACATGGGCATAGCGGCCGTCGTGGAGCAATGCGTTGCCGGTTCTTGGCAGCAGCTCACCTTTTTTAGCAGGTCTTTGCACGACAGTGAGCGTAAATACAGCGTGTTCGACAGAGAGTTAATGGCTCTCCACCTGGCCATACCACACTTCCAGTTCTGCCTGAAAGGGCGCACCTTCACTGCGTTCGTGGACCACAAGCCGCTAACGTACTTAACGTACTTTATCTTCCTGGAAGATAAAAAAAAAGCGGAATTCCGCGAATTAGCGGAAAAATCACATCCCTAATACACACACACACACACACACACACACATATATATATAAACAGCAACAGTGAATTTTATATAATACTCTAAATTGCCTTATTTCCATAATTGTTTTGTTCAAAAGAAATAATCCCTAGGCTTGAAAAACTTACTCTCTGTCCTACAGAATGTATGAAAGACTTTGTGTACATTGAAGGATGAAATACTCGCACAGGGCCAGAGTGGGACCAATTTTAAGCCCGGGAGATTCATGCCCAAGACTAGCTCACTTTTTGCCAAGTGGAGGAAATTGGAGCAAACGTTCTATTTCTATCCAACAGTTTTTATTGCAGACATGTTTTGACAAGAATACAGAACTTAGTTCACCTCCGTAAACCATCTGACAAATAAATGAGAAACTGAAAGATAAATCACAAACGGGAACATCAATTCAGTTCAGTGGCATAAAAATCCTACAGACACAAAACAGCTATTCATTAGACAACTTTAACCCCTTGCACTCCGGGCAATTTTCCTAAAAATGCCAAAAAAAAAATGTGCCCAAAGTAAATCGAAAGCTGTTATTCAATCCTTTGCAGCATCTTCATGGGGTTGGTCTCATTTAAAAGAAAACACTTTGAATTTTTTGGCAAAAAAACCATGATCTCTCTACGTGCTCCAGCCACTGAGTTACAGTCATCTAAACATACTGAACTTGAAGAAAATAAATTTGGACACGGTGTTTTTTTGGATACAAATGCTTGCAAATAACACACAGCTGTCCGATCCGGCTGGAAAATGCAACAGAAATGTAGAACCAAGTGTTATCAAGCTGAGATCCAAATTTGGTAACAATACCACAAAAAATGAATATTTTACACAGCTTTGTTCTCAGGTAGTTCCCAGGCGTTTTGGAACTGTGCCAAATTGTGCCAAATGGCACAGTTTGGAAAAATGTCTGTAACTTTTGAATAATTCAATGTAGAATCTTCATTTTGGGCTCTAATGAAAGGTCACATTCAGGGCTGTGTCTGTGGACACAGACACAAAGGACAGAGTTCGGCCCTCGCTACATGACGGATTACACTCCTTGCATGTTTCCACAGCAACGCTGTCACAGCGGCTCCCCCCCCCCTCGCTACTGTGTGTGTGTGTGGGGGGGGGGTTGTCCCCCCCCTCGTTACAGAAGACGGCCATCGCTACATGATGGAATAGACTCATATGCTTCCCCCCGCGGACCGGGGGCGTTCGGACCGTGAAACCCCCCCCCCCCCGCTCCTCTTCTGCAGCGGGGGGGGGGGGGGGGGCGTTCACGGTCCGAACACGGCAAATGAACCGTTTATCGCGGCGCACGCACTTCGTACTTCGTGCACGGTACAGTTGTAATTTACCGATCAGTCAAAAGTCATTTTTGGATTACAGTTTTCAGGGAGAAATAATAATTTAGCTTATAACACCTTACCTCTTCACAGCAGCAGAGTCCTGACGAACTTCTCTTCCCCATTGTCGGACGAACGCGACGCTGGTCCGCTCGTGGATCCCGATCAAAACATAATTCCAATATTGCGGTTTTGGTGAATGATTTACGACCTTTGTCGTCGGCCTCCGTCGGTCTATGATGACGGAAGAGAATCCTAATCCTATTCTGCTGGAATGAGTGCAGGTCCCACTTGTGGGTGGTCTCCATGCTGCTGGGTGAGCCTGGGTCTGTAGCAGGTTCGTCCAGCGTCCTTTGTTTTCATCTGCTGCAACAGTAAATATCTCTTCACCCAGCCCGAATTTCTGTGCTTCAATTGGCTCCTGCATTCACAGTAGGCGGGTCCTCATTCCTAGGTTTTCATTCATTGGCTCTTCATGGTTTCAGAAACCCACTTCAAGGCTCTTATTAGTCGAATGAGAGGTCAATCAGATGAACTAATCTGTTCGCGGCTGTCTGCAGCTTTTTTTTTTCAGTGGCGCTTGGAGGCCAGCACCATCTCCATCTGCACCATCATCAGTATATCATGCGTCATGCATCCGAGCGCGCACGAGTGCGCTCTCGTGCGCCCTAGGACGCAGAGACTTGCCCGCCCGCGGAACAACGGAGCGCAAGTGGTTAACCTAGTATGTAATACTAATACATATATACAGTGGTGTGTTTCCTCCTTTCCTGATTTCTCATTTTTTTGTATGTTTGTCACACTTAAATGTTTCAGATCATCAAACAAATTTAAAAATTAGACAAAGATAACACAAGTAAACACAAAATGCACTTTTTAAATGAAGGTGTTTCTTATTAAGGGTAAAAAAAAAAATCCAAACCTTCATGGCCCTGTGTGAAAAAGTGACACCCCCCCCCCCCCGTTAAAACATAAAATAACTGTAATTTATCACATCTTTGGAAAGATGAATTCAATTTCTCTAGCCACAGCCAGGCCTGATTACTGCCACACCTGTTCTCAATCAAGAAATTACTTAAAATAGGATCTGCCTGACAAAAAGAAGTAGACCAAAAGATCCTCAAAAGCTAGACATCATGCTGCGAGCCAACAAAATTCAGGAACAAATGAGAAACAAAGTAATGGTGATCTATGGTCTATGTCTGGAAAAGGTTACAAAGCCATTTCTACAGCTTTGGAACACCAGCAAACCACAGTGAGAGCCATTATCCACAAATGGCGAAAACATGGAACAGTGGTAAACCTTTGCAGGAGTGGCCAGCCGACCAAAATTACCCCAAGAGTGAAGCAACGATTCATCCAGGAGGTCACAAAAGACCCCACAACATCATCTAAAGAACTGCAGGCCTCACTTGCCTCCGTTAAGGTCAGTGTTCATGACTCCACCATAAGAAAGAGGCTGGGAGAAAAATGGCCTGCATGACAGAGTTCCAAGACGAAAACCAACCGCTGAGCAACAAGAACATAAAGGCTCATCTCAGTTTTGCTAAGAAACATCTTGATGATCCCCAAGACTTTTGGGAAAATACTCTGTGGACTGACGAGACAAAAGTTGAATTTTTTGGAAGGTGTGTGTCCCATTACATCCGGTGTAAAAGTAACACAGCATTTCGGAAAAGGAACATCATACCAACAGTAAAATATGGTGGTGGTACTGTGATGGTCTGGGGCAGTTTTGCTGCTTCAGGACCTGCAAGACTTGCTGTGTTAAATGGAACCATGAATTCTGCTGTCAGTGGCTGGGGGACACGGGCAGTGAAGATGGCTGCATAGGTGAGGAGCTCTGCAGTGCAGACAGCCTTTTTACTTTTACAAGGGCGCTTTTCACTTGTTTCCTCGGTCGAAACTAGGGATGGGCATAATTTACCGATTAACCGATAATTGATCATTAAGAATTTCACCGAGGAAGTTCATTTTCGTCGACAAACCGTTTTTGTTTTGTTTTTTTAAACAATCCGAGGTTATTAAGGCCTAGTGCACGGCCGTCCTCAAACAATGCAATGGCAAAATTTGGGCACCAGGGGGCAACATTACACCATCGCCGTACCCTGGCGTGCCTCCGTTGATACATGCGGGCTTCCGTAGGGCGATCGCCAAATCATGAGGCGGTTACGGCGAAGTGTTGCGTGGGACCATTTCAATTTAAAAAATGACCAGGTGTACTGCAATCACTGCAATGCAGCATACAAATATACCTCATCGACAGGGTCCATGGAACACCCTTATTACGCGAAGAAACCGCCAACAGTGGTTGCGCGCTGAGTAATGGCGGTCGTGAAGATTCTTTTTTTTTTTTCAGAAACTTTATTGAGAAGGTCATGAAGATTCGGTGTACACACGTCGAGGGAAGCTGCAGGAGGCGGCGTAGTGCCTCGACGGGAAGACTATTTCGCACAAAATGGCACAAGAGAACAGCAAAAAGTTCCACGCGGCTAGACTAAGCAATACGAGCGATAGAGCAATGAATGCGGTCTTCGTTTGTTGGGTGGCCGCTTGGCAGGGAGAGAGAGCTGGGTAAAACGTCTCGGCCAATCAGCTTGCGGGGTGAAACGTCTCGGCCAATCAGCTTGCGAGATTCCCGAGCCGAGCAAACACGAGAACAGAGAGAGAGAGGTAGATTTGAGTTGTGCGGCTCTCCGTGCCCTCCGTGCTGATACCTGATGTTCTAATGTAGTCTACCTACCTAAAAATGTTAATGATTAACCGATTATTAATCATTAATTCTCCCGGCGATCGGTGAAGAAAATTTCACCGAATGCCCATCCCTAGTCGAAACTACTCTACACTTTTGCATTGAGACTGCATTTGTGGAGAACAGGATTAAAATGCAAACGCAGCAACAGAAACTTAACATTCGCTCCAAAGCCGGTGCTAGCAAGGAAAGTCTGGCTAAAGCTAGCGATACCGCAACGAGCCCTCCTTCCTCTCCGCCACCTTCAACAGACGCAGGTGTTCCCGAAGACCAAATGGCGGAGGACATTTCTAAGATCTATGCACTACTGAAAGAAATATCGGAGAGGCAAGATGCTAAGCTCAACTCTATAGAGGCGTCAATGAGGGCGGTGGATACCAAGCTAACGGAGTTAGCCACCCGGCTGGGAGACGTGGAATCTTGCATTGCCTTTCTCAAAGATGCTAATGCAGCTCTGGATGCTAATCCTCCCGCAACCCAGACGCAGGTGGAAGATTTGCTTTTGAAGCTGGATGACTTGGAAAATAGATCACGCTGAAACAATTTACGTTTTGTTGGCTTTCCAGAAAACTGTGAAAAGTCAGATGCCCTCACCTTCATGCACAAAGCTATCACAGATCTGCTGAAAATTGAGTTCCCTGGAGGGCTGGAAATTGACCGTGCACACCGGAGCCTCGCCAGACGCAAACCAGACGGCCAGCCACCCAGGACTATCCTGATTCTACTTCTGCACTTCCAAGATAGGGAGCGTATTGTGGAGGCAGCGCACGGGACGGGAAAGCTGGATTGGAATGGTCATCACATTATGATTTTTCCGGATTATTCCAGACGAGTATCCGAGATGAGGGCGACGTTCAAGCAATGTAAACACCTGCTGCACCAGAAGAAAATTCCATTCTCTCTCAGGTATCCTGCAGTTCTCGTCGTGAAGTTGGCAAGTGGTAAACAGGAGTTCACTGATCCTAAAAAAGCACTGAACCTGATTCTTTCCCTACCGTGAGACATTGATGAACAATGGTATGAATACATGCTATATGTTTATATGTTATATATTTTTGAAGGAGGATTTGATGCAGTATTAATGTAAGGCTTCACTTTTGTTTTTGTTAACAACCGAACATAAAAATTTATAAAAGTTACTGCCCACGCTTTATTATCTGTATGCATGAGGCTGCTGCGATGTTGCGGCTCTCCCTAAGTTTGTTGCACTATTCACAGTCACAGTCTTAGAGTTTTTTATTTTATTTTATTTTTTTTTGGTTGGTGCTGTTCTTGTGCACCGATGGGTGACATTGTTTCTAGGTCACCGTTTATGTTACTCTATGATTAAGTGGTTTTCGTTTCTTTTTTTTGTATTTTCAACTTTTACTGTGTTTATCTTTTACCCAGTGAGGAAGTTTTTGGTAGAGAATTGCTGGATATTTTGGATGGTAATATGTACTGTTTATGATGTTGGCTAATTGTCAGAGCTTTCTTAACCTTATTACTTGGAATGTTAAAGGTCTTAACCACCCAATTAAGAGGAAAAAATTTTTGGAGTTTATTAAATCAAAAAAAGTGGATGTAGCGTTGCCTCAGAAGACCCACCTTACTAATACAGAATTTAAAAAACTCTGTCGGGATTGGGTGGGCCATGGGTTTGCGTCTTGCGGTAATAGCCAGAGCAGGGGGATGGCAATCCTTATTCATAAACATTTGCAGTTCAAGTGTCTAAAAGAGGATAGTGATGATGATGGACGACTCCTTATAATCCTTATAGAAATTCAGGGCCATAGGATGATACTCGCTAATGTCTATGCACCAAATATAGTTGATTGTGCATTTTTTGCACAACTTGAACATAAACTAAGCGAAATGAGTAATTATCCCATTTTAGTAGGTGGGGATTTTAACCAGGTCATGGACAACATTTTAGATCGGAGCACCCCCTCACAGCGTTCATCTAAATCTGGCTCTATATTGAAAGACATGTGCAATGCAATTGGTTTGGTAGATGTTTGGCGGCTTTTTAATCGGTCCACAAGGGATTACACTTTTTATTCCACTGCTCATAATGTGTTTTCCAGGACTGATTACTTTCTAATGTCAAAATCCTCTGTCTTCTCTGTAAATTCGAGCTCCATTGGTAGCATATTACTATCAGACCATGCCCCTGTTTTTTTACATATGATTCTGCCTTGTCAGTTAAAAAAAAATCTAGATGGAGGCTTAATTCAAGTCTTCTTCTTAATCCAGATTTTGTGTCCTCTTTGCAAGCAGAGATCTCCTTATATCTCGAGACAAACTGGGATTCTGCTCCCTCTGCCAGTGTTGCTTGGGAGGCCTTTAAGGCATTTATCAGGGGTCATATTATTCAATATGCATCTTTTAAAAAGAAAGCTAACATTGCTAAACAGATTGATTTGGAGAGGAGAATAGCTATATCAGAGACTGCATTCAAACAGGACACAAACTTAGTAAATTTGCCACCCCTTGTAAAGCTTAAGTATGAGCTGAATTCAATCCTAACACAAAAAGCTGAATTTTCCCTATTTCGCCTTAGGCACAAACAATTCGAGGAGGGGGATAAAGCTGGCAAAATGCTGGCTAGATACATTAAAATGAAAGAAGCTCAGTGCACTATATCTGCTATTAGGACACAGGATGGTACTCTGGTGTCAGACTCAAATGAAATTAATGGTGCTTTCAGAGAATTTTACACTTCGCTTTATTCTTCTGAAATGGAGGCTGGATCTCAAGAGATTTATGCATTTTTGTCTTCCCTATCTTTGCCCTCCCTAACGAAGGAACAAATAGACCTGCTTGATTCCCCAATTACTAAAGATGAAATTGTGAAAGTTATTAAGAGCCTTCCAACTGGAAAGGCACCGGGCCCTGATGGATTCACTGTAGAATTTTACAGGGCCTGTGTTGATGAGCTTTCCCCTTTACTTTTAGAAATGTTTGCAGAATCTTTTGAACAATGCCGTCTGCCTCCTTCTTTAACAGAGGCTTTAATCTAGCTTATTTTAGAAAGCAATAAAGACCCGTTAGATTGCAAGAATTATAGACCAATTAGTCTTATAAACGGTGACTGTAAAATTCTCTCCAAAATTTTGGCATTAAGATTAGATAAAGTAATGATATCTCTTATAAATCCTGATCAGGTGGGTTTTATTCGTTCCAGGGGTGCGGCAGACAATATTAGGCGATTCATTGATATCGTATGGTCAGTTCAAAATGATCCCTCACTTGCACACCTCTCTCCAGTAGCAGCCCTCTCCCTGGATGCTGAAAAAGCATTTGACAGGGTTGAGTGGCAGTATCTTTTTGCTACTCTAGAGACTTTTGGTTTTGGTTCAAAGTTTCTGTCCTGGATTAAATTACTATATAATGAACCTAGAGCTTCAGTGACATCAAATCAAGTTACATCACAGCCTTTTAGACTCTATAGGGGCACGCGCCAGGGCTGCCCTTTAAGTCCCCTGCTTTTCGCTTTGGCATTAGAACCATTAGCTGTAGCTATCCGCAAAGACGGCAACTTTCCAGGTATTCAGGTCCATGGCAGTACCCATGAGATAATGTTGTATGCTGATGACGCATTGGTACTGATTACACAACCTCAAAAATCAATTCCAGCTCTCCTTAAAATTATTAACCAATTTTCACATCTGTCTGGTTATAGAGTTAACTTGATAAAATCAGAAGCTCTCCCCCTAACACCTTATTGCCCTAAAACACTGTTTACATTTGGTCAAAATACAGGCTTTTCTTGACCAAAATTAGGAATTAAATATCTTGGCATCCTGTTTCCTCATACTTTATCGGATCTGATTCAGATTAATTTTGAGCCTTTGCTCAAAAAATTTAAAATACACATAGAGAGGTGGTTGCCCCTTTTTTTGTCTCTTTGGGGCAAGGTCAATGTTATCAAGATGAATTGTGCACCCCGATTTAATTACCTTCTACAATCCCTTCCTCTTAGGATCCCAGTTGGTTATTTTCGGCAATTTGATAGGCTACGCAATAAGTTTTTATGGAATGGTAAGCGCCCTAGATTAAAGTTGAAAAGACTACAAAAGGCTACAGATTCAGGAGGTTTGGGGGTCCCAAATCTAGTTGAACTTTTTGGAAGGTGTGTGTCCCATTACATCTGCTGTAAAAGTAACACAGCATTTCAGAAAAGGAACATCATACCAACAGTAAAATATGGTGATGGTAGTGTGATGATCTGGGGCTGTTTTGCTGCTTCGGGACCTGGAAGACTTGCTGTGGTAAATGGAACCATGAATTCTGCTGTCTACCAAAAAATCCTGAAGGAGAATGTCTGACCATTTGTTCGTGACCTCAAGCTGAAGTGCACTTGGATTCTGCAGCAGGACAATGATCCAAAACACACCAGCAAGTCCACCTCTGAATGGCTTAAGAAAAAAAAATTAAGACTTTGGAGTGGCCTAGTCAATGTCCTGACTTGAGTCTGATTGAGATACTGTGGCATGACCTTAAAAAGGCAGTTCATGCTCGAAAACCCTCCAATATGGCTGCATTACAAAACAATTCTTCAATGATGAGTGGGCCAAAAATCCTCCACAGCACTGTAAAAGATTGACTGCCAGTTATCGCAAATGCTTGATTGCAGTTGGTGCTGCTAAGGGTGGCCCAACCAGTTACTAGGTTAAGGGGGCAATCACTTTTTCATACAGGGTCATGTAGGTTTGGATTTTTTTTCCGTTAATAGTAAACACCTTCATTTAAAAACTGTACTTTGTGTTTACTTGTGTTATCTTTGTCTAATACTTAAATTTGTTTGATGATCTGAAACGTTTAACTGTGACAAACAAACAAAAACATGAAAAATCAGGAAGGGGGCAAACACTTTTTCACATCACTGTAGTGTCATGTCAGTTCAGTGTCAGTAATGATATCATATCATTGTTTAATTTCCCCATATAGATTTTTTTTGTCCTGTTCCAATACATGCATGTCTGTCACAAATTTACCAGAAAAAAGTTAAAAATGTCCAAGAATGTTTATAAGAAAAACCTCACTAATTGCATAGAAAATGGGAAAAAATAAAACATTTATACTAATCTTCAAGCTTTTGTTCTTCAAATTTTTGACTTCATTCTTGTGAATTTATAATTTTTTTGTAGAAATGTGCCATTTCTCCCCTGCATTCATTATGTTTTTCATACAAAATTGTAACTTTTTTCCTCACAAATTTTCTATTTTACTTGTAATTTTTGTTTTTTGTATACTTTATTGATCCCCAGAGGGGAAATTGAGGGCATCTACCTGGCTGGATGAAGCAGCCACGGTACGGCGTTATCCCTTAACCATTCACACACACATTCACACCTAGTGGGCCACTTTAGAGTCTCCAGTTAACCTAACCTGCATGTTTTTGGCCTGTGGGAAGAAACCGGAGAAATCCCGGAGTAAAAATTTGGCCTCCTCTGTCTTATTTTACAGTTTTATTATTGCTAATTTATACTTAATTTACATTTATAGGCTTTACCTTACACTAAATTTGTGAGTCCACCACCACTACCATCCCCTTGTTAAAAAATAATAAACCACCTGAGAACAAAGAAGGGTTTTTTTGTCTTCATTCAGCAACATCTACTGTGCAAAGAGGCTTTTTCACCAAACTGTGTCCACAAAAATCTGCATGGAGCAGTATTTGATCTTAACCCCTTGCACTCCGGTCCATTTTCCTAAAAACGCCAAAAAATAATGTGCCCAAAGTAAATCAAAAGCTGTTCTTCAACCCTTTGCAGCATCTTCATGGGGTTGGTCTCATTTAAAAGAAAACACTTTGAATTTTTTTGGCAAAACAGTCATAATCTCTCTAAGTGCTCCGGCCACTGAGTTACAGTCATCTAAACATACTGAACTTGAAGAAAATAAATTTGGCCTGGGTGTTTTTTTGGATACAAATGCTTGCAAATAACACACAGCTTCAGATCCGGGCTGGAAAATGCAACAGAAATGTAGAACCAAGTGTTATCCAGCTGAGGTCCAAATTGTGTAATAATACCACAAAAAATGAATATATTACACAGCTTTTTCCTCAGGCTGTTCCCAGGCGTTTTGGAACTGTGCCAAATTGTGCCAAATGGCACAGTTTGGAAAAACGTCTAACTTTTGAATGATTCAATGTAGAAGCTTTATTTTGGGCTCTAATGAAAGGTCACATTCAGGGCTGTGTCTGTGTGTGTGTGGGGGGGGGGGGTTGTCCCCCCCCCTCGCTACAGAGGACAGAGATCGGCCATCGCTACATGACGGATTAGCCTCATGTGGGATGTGGGACAGCAGCTCAGTCACCGCCGCTTCCACCCCCCACCCCCTCGCTACAGAAGAATAGTCAGGAATAAAGAATAATTTAGCTTATAACACCTTACCTCTTCACAGCAGCGTCCTGGCAAACTTCTCTTCCCCATTGTCAGACGAACGCGACGCTGGTCCGCTCGTGGTTCTGGTCTCGCGACCCGATCAAAACATAATTCCATTATTGCGGTTTTGTGCTTCCATGATTGCGGTTTTTGGTGAACGATTTTTCAGAACAAATAACAGTAGTAATTAAAAAAAGACTGGCGAAGGCATGTGTATCACTCAGCCTTCGTCGTCAGCCTCCGTCGGTCTATGACCATGGAAGAAATCATAACGTCTAATCCTTTTTTGATCCGCTCCAGCAGTCAGTCTTCACCCAGCCTTAAAAAAAACAGCTCGCGAACTTCTCTGCTTCAGTTGGCTCACTGCATTCACAGCAGGCGGATCCTTCTGGCTAGGTTTTCAGTCATTGGTTCTTCAAGGTTTCAGAAACTCAATTCAAGGCTCTTATTAGTCGAATGAGAGGTTAATCAGATGAACTAATCTGTTCGCGGCTGTGTCTGCAGCTTTTATTTTCAGTGCGCGCTTGGACGCCACTACATCACCATCACCACCTACATCACCATCTACACCATGCGTCCTAGAGTGCACGAGAGCGTCCTCGTGCGCTCTAGGACATGGAGACTTGCCCATCCGCGGTACAACGGAGTGCAAGAGGTTAAAATAAAGATAATAGGTAAAAGGCTGTAACTACTAAGAATGTTTAGGCTATTATAAATATGCAGCTTTTTCTATAAATGTGATTTTCTTCACGTAAAAAAATCATATTCTTTTAATTTTAGAACTTTTTGAATGTATTTTTTTTTTCTTTTTACCATAAAAATTGCAGCTTTTGCTTATAAATTTTCAAACTAACATATACTGTAGGTTCAGGTAGCTAATTTTTTCTTAGAAAATTAGAACTTTAATTAATTACTTATTACGAAGATTTTTAAACAGTTTTTCAGTTTATGATAAAAATATGTCGGAGTCAGAGAACTGTAAAGTATTTGATGGCAGCTAAATATTATAGAATTCATTCTGAGAGTCACTTAACTAACCTGAGGTGCTAACAATCTCACAGCCTCTCCGCTGTAGCAAGAACACACTCCTCTGCAGCCTCCTCTCCCCTCACCTGTGCCATCTGACTCATTTTTCTTTGGAAAAAAAAAATCACCTCTTCTATCAATTTCTGCCATTTGTTAACCACCAAAATGTGAACACACCTGGTGTCCCACGCCCTATTGAATGCTGCCAGTCTGTCTTTCAGTCAGACCAATCATTACTGGCACCAAACTGTGAGGGATGCTCTGGTGTGTAGTTTAGTCAGGCAGATTTAGGGCTATTAAACACTGGGATAGTGCTAACAACATGCCTGCCACAGATTATATTGATGTTAATTCATTTTACTTCCAACTAGAACACCGGACCATCAGTGAAGTGGCCCAGTGGGAATCCTCCCTATGGGCCACTCCGGTCCTGCACTGGCACCTCCAGTCACTCACTTGTACGCTGTCACTACCCGAATTAGGAGCGCACAAGCGCAATATGGTCTGCTATCTTGGATCACTATATACGGGAACAACGCTTGGACACAAAGTAGTTCTGCGTACAGGAATAGGAAGTAAATCTTTTGTTTTTATAGGTGTATCATTTTTCCCCGCAGCCAAACAACACACTGGAAATCCGACACAGTCCCGGAAAACTTTAAGCCCTGAAAATGTGACTTAATGGCCAGGAAGTACTTGATGGGCACACACCAATTAGCATTGCTCTGAGGTTTCAGAACACACCATATTACACACACCAAGGAGGTTGTTTTTTGTTTGTTTTTTTGGTGCAGTTGTCTATTTGTTGGCCTTTATCAGGATTATGCAAAATCCACTCAACTGATTTCAATGAAAATTGGTGGAAGGGAATTTCAGAGAATTGTGCATGGCACTTGAATGAATGAAATTCATAAGTATACAGTACATGTAGGAGGTGGATATCAGGGTGTCCAAATAAAAACCTGTATCTAGCAATAAAGTTTTTCCAGATAGCATCATCAGAATCAGAATCAGAATCAGAATCAGAATCAGCTTTATTGGCCAAGTATGCACAACACATACAAGGAATTTGACTTTGGCTAAAAACTTGCTCTCGTTGTTCAGGTGAAGGATTTAAATAAGGATTCAATGACAAACAGAGTATGTACAGTAAATTACAGTCTGTCCACGTTTCTATAAAAGGATGCAAATATATACAGGAATATATGCAGTTATTTACTCGGACTAACCACACTTTGCAGAAATATATGAAAAAATATACAATCACACAGTATTTCAATGTGGACTCAGATTCAGTGATATAATGTGAATGAAGTAAAAAGCAGTGTGAGAGTTATGTGCAATGTAATAATGGATGATGATGATCATGTGCTGCCTGTGGACTTTCAGATTTTTAATTGAGATTAATCCCACAGGGTTTCCGCTGGTAATGTTTCCACATGGCGCACTGCCACCCCTGAAACTATGTCACCACGCTAATGAAATATAAATTTAAGAAAAATAAATTAAGGAATGACACTCAGCAAGTGTGCACACGAACAACACAAGTGACAGTCATCCGTGCGTCAGAGTTTGGAAGTGCGCCGCCCGCGTGACCGTCACTCGCCGGGCAAAGTATCTCTCTACACAGTGTTCCAATTATGCAAATAGGATTTTAGTGTCATAAACATTCTTTTTTTTTTTTCCAATTAAACTCATGGATGATACTGTTATGGTGCGGCCCTCACAGACCGCTAATGAGACGCTATAGGCGACCAGTGAGTTTGCGTATTTATTAGCACAGGACAAAAGGTACAAAATAATGAGCCACAAGGGGCAAAACACAAATAAGGACAAAGGCAAGAACACACTGACGATAAACACGGGTTAAGGAATAAACTTACAGAGGATTGCGAGGAATTAGAACAGGGGTGTCCAACCATGTGCCATGGAGAGCCAAGACCCTGCAGGTTTTACCTCCAACCAGTGTCTTCAACAGCAGATTTCAGTGAACTTCTTCCCACTGATTGCTGATAAGTGAAAACACCTGCTGAAGAGACTGGGTAGAAGAGAAAACCTGCAGGGTCTTGGCTCTCCATGGCACATGGTTGGACACCCCTGAATTAGAAGATGACTGGAGCCGGGACGTAGGGACTCCAGCCTAACGTTGGGGAGACCAGCGTTATCCATTCACGTATGAGGTCGCAGCCCAGAGTAACCTAAGCTGCTCCCTTAAGTAGGGCGAGATGATTAATCAGCTGATGAGGCGTTAACAGCTGAATCAGATCAAGTCCAGCTGTCACTGCTGAGCTCGGCTCCTGACAGCCGGAAGCCCCGCAGGGATGGTGTCAAAATAAGGGCTCAGAGAGCCCACAAGAAATTACTAAAGAATGGGAAGGAAACACTGCATGACCCGAGCGCGGACGAGATTGGCGCTCAGACCATGACAGTACTCTCCCCCGAAGGATGCACTCTGGGCGTAAACATAACATTCAAGCCCCCCCCCCCCCAACCCCCAACCCAGAAGGCTACGAAATCCCACCAGGGCGGGTGGAGGGAGGAAAAGGCTCGGAGGGCGAGAGTCACAAAAAGAAAAAACACCAAAAAACGACCAGGGCCAATACAGAACAAATATTAGTATGGTGCACAACAGAGAAAGGGAAAAAAAACACAAATATACTCCATAAAGCCCAGGTAGAACACCAAACCAAAAAAAACAAAAAAACAAACAGATACAGTACATGGTTAAACAATCATAATATGCAAGCGTCTCTACCAGAGGAAGGGAAACAAAATCACGCGAAAACAGCGGCAAAATACAGACAGTTTAAATCAATTCAAATAAATGGGCAAAGGCAACAAAAGAATATCTCCCAGACTACGGAGAGGACAATCTAAGGGAGAGAGGGGAAAAAAAAAAAAACATTACAGGAATGGAGGCAGGCAGAGCACAATAACACAAAAATAAATAGTTCGGGAGGTCTACCTGCATCCAGCGTCCAGATCGCTGGCATGGAAAAAAGGGAACGTTCGGGCAGCCTACCCCAGTCCCAGGCCAGGAAACACAGTACCTCTGGTGGCCAAACAGAAAGTCCAAATGGTCAGGTGGCCGACCCAGTACGCCAAACGGGCGAGGCAGTCTCCCAGGCAGCCGACCCGCGTCACTCAGCCACCAGGACAGCAGGGGAGACCTTGGAAACAGCCCCCCTATAGAGAGGGAAAACGAAGAAGGGCCGGACCGATAACGGATAGCTCCAGCGGGCCCCGATGGAAGGGGAAAAAGAACAGGGGAAGGATGAGGGACCAGTCCAGCGTCGCTCAGTGGAGGATCTGCAGCTCCACCTCCGAACTTCACCAGATTAGGCGCTGTCCTCCTGTCGGATCCCATGTGAGCCCGAGCTGCATCCACGATGGACCCCGATCGGGTCGCGGCTGTACCCACCATGGACCCTGATTGGGTCGGAACAGCACCAGGAACGAACTCCAACCGCGAGCCCAGATCCTCCAGAACAGAGACCAGGACCGACTCATCACCGGCGACCCTGGGAGAAGGCTCAGGAGAGGGAACAGAACCGGAATCAGGATCACCGGCAGTGACAGAACCCGGCGAGACAAGCTCGGCTGCAGCAGACGGCTGCACCCGGCTCGTCTCCCTGAGAGACAGGTAAAAATGCTCAAGAGTAGAAAGGAGGAAGACAAAATAGAGCACTTGCCTGATCTCGAGTTCTGTCGCCGTCCAGGACTTCGGCAATCCGGGTTCAGGATGAAGAAGGACGTCCTCTGGCTCCCACTCGGCTACGGCGGGCTCTGCAGCCGGCATGATGGTCTCCACAGTCTGAGGACCCTCCAACGCTGACGTCCATGCTGACGACCCGCACGGCGTGGTGGCAGGAGATCCTCAACCTGTTGGGTCAAACCGCTCCTCCATGGAGACCCGGGGATGCTTCGTCGTAGGCGCAGGCTCCAAGTTGCAGTCCGACCTTCTCCTCTGCCCGTGACGTGGCTGCGAGGCTGGATCCAAACTCTCCAGGGCCGTAGGCTCCTTCCTCGTCCGGTGGTTTAGTCCTGACCGCAGGGAACGCTCAGGGGAAGGAGACACAGAAGCAGCAGGTTCACTGTTAACTACTGCAGCAGGTGGAGGGAGCTCGGGGGACTGTAAACCCCGAGCTCCACCCCCAGGAGTCAGACAAGGCAATTCACTCAGAGAGGGAAAAGAAGCAGGAAAGAAGCAGAAGCAAGAAAGAAAGAAAGCAAGAAAGAAGCAGGCAAGTGCACTTGCCTGCTTCGCTGAGGACCGATGGGACCCGCAGCAGTGGACTTGGTTTCCCTCTTCCCCCGCTGGATGGAGACGGAGGGAGGGCCCCCCGGGAAGACGAGAAGGAGCCTCTCGCACCGGATCAGGAACGGAAGCAGCCGGAGACGGACTCGAGGAGTTCACAGCAGCTGGAGGGGGCGTCGAGGAGGGGGGAGGAACAGCCGAGGCGAACCGGGATCGAGGAGCCGACGGAACAGCGGGGACAGATGACCTGGAGGCAGAGGCGGAGGCGGCTGTCTTACTCCTCCGACGAGACACGGAGGCTGCAGCTGGCTGGGAGACAGAGTTTGTGCGGCTACCCGGAACTGGATCCGGACGGGGTTCTCGCTGAGGCTTGCAATCTGCATGGAGACGACGTTTACTGGCAGAGGGCAAGGCGAAGGTGAGGTTAGGGAAACGCCGCTCCTGCGCAGAAATAGAGGCGAGCAGGTCGGCGTATTCGGGGTAATCATACAGTTTTGGATTCCTCTCCACTAGCCTGACCGCCGTCATCACACGCTTTATTATCGGTGTAGGATGGGAGGTGGAGCGAGCTGCAGCCACTCGGTCCCGGATGGAAATGGCTGTCAGCTGTAAATCCTCCGGGGGAATCCCGACTGACGTCTCACTCCATCGGGGATGACCTCTGGGCGGTGCGAACTCCTGGACTGGATGAGGGACAGGAATGGGATCCCGAAGCGAGGAGCGAGGATGCCTCCTCTTCGGCTTCCTGCCGGAGTTTCCCTCCAGCCCACGGAGCTTCTCCCAGTGCGCAGAGATGTCCGCCATCCTCGCCGTGATTTCAGGATGGTCAGCGTAGCGAGGATGGCAGTTAATGGTCGCCTCAGCGACAAGGTATGAAAACATTAAATATTTTACAAAAACTTAAGTGTGATCATCATACCAGGGATGGCAACAGGAAATTCTGATTTCAGCTGAAATCTAATTTGGTCGATTGACTTATGGGGGGGCTGGGGGGGGGGGGCGCAGCCCCCCTGAAGCTGGGAGGTTTTCAGTAAAACAGAAGTAATTTAGACTGAAAAAAATGATAAAAAAAAATGAAATACTAGACTTAAGATAAATCATTAAATTTAATGAAAAGTTAACTTACTTTTTCTTCAATATTGTCTCACTGTCTTTAGTCCAACATTGAAAATTCAGCAGGTGGTCTGGGGGACACAGTCCCCCAGCGTGGTCCAGGGCAGAGCCCCGGTGGGGGGGGGGGGGGGCCAAGGAGGGCAAAGCCCCCCGAAGCTCCTGGGTTTTTATGATTTTTAAGTACCAGAACTGTGCTTAAATGACATAAAACAAACAGCTGAATGCCACTTATTACTGTATAATATTGACTTATGTTCCAAGAAGACAGCATTCCTAAAATATTCCAACAAGCATTATCCATCACATGCTTTAACACTTGATCAAATCAAAATCAGTTAATTTTATCTCTTCCATAATAGAAATAAAATTCCAACATACCATTACTTTTTATAATTTCAGCATTCATTTCAGATCACCAGTTTCAATTTCCATTGAGACTTGAGCTGTTCATTTTGCACAATCACTTATGTAGCTAAGTCTTAGAAATATTCAAAAGTTATGAGTCAATGTCCACTGTGCACTGTCAATTTCAAACTGTTTGAAATCATAAAAGGGGGTGGTTAACTTTTATTACCGCTTCCTCCAGCCCAGCTCATACAGCCGTTGTACGCCGCCAGTAACAGAGAGTTAATGGCTCTCCACTTGGCCATACGCCACTTCTTCCAGTCCTGCCTGAAAGGGCGCAGCTTCACTGCGTTCGTGGACCACAAGCCGCTAATGTACTTAACGTACTTTATCTTCCTGGAAGATAAAATAAAGCGGAATTCGGCGAATTAGCAGAAAATCACATCCCTGAGAACACGCCGCCATGAATCTTTGAAAAAGCATACAAAGAGCCATTTGATTGGTCAATCGTTTGCAACTATGCAATCGCAGGGCTGTCAAGCTACTGCAATACAGCAGTAGCTTGAACACAACACATCCGGGTTATCGCGGGAGACGACTTCCGGGGAAGCGCCGAGCGCTTATGTAATCGTGTTGATTTTCGCTAAAATCGGTAACAATAAGGTACCTTACCCACCCTAAAATTTTCTCAACGGATTTAGACGATTCACAGAAATGATCAATTTGAAAATAAATCGGTGGAAATCCGCGGATCGGCGGAAAATTGCCATCCCTGTCATACTGTGAAGAAATTTGTGGCTAATTTAGAGCACAGATGGGTTCGTGCAGATAAAGGCATAATGAGGAAGGTTTCTGCCAGACAAATTCATTGGATTAAGACAGCAGCTGTTAAAATGCCATCATAAAGCAGCGAACAGGTATTTGAAGCTGTTGGTGCCTCTGGAGTCCCACAAACCTCAAGGTGTAGGATCCTCTTAGAGCAGGGGTCTCAAACTCATTACATGGAGGGCCAAGACCCTGCAGGTTTTACCTCCACCCAGTGTCTTCAACAGGTGATTCACCAAAATTCTTACAACTGATTGCTGATCAGTGAAAACACCTGCTGAAGACACTGGGTAGAGGTAAAACCTGCAGGGTCTTGGCCCTCCATGGGATGAGTTTGAGACCCCTGCTCTAGAGGCTTGCAGTTGTGCATAACCCAACTATTCGGCCACCCCTAGCCAATGCTCACAAGCAGAAACGGTTGCAGTGGGCCCACAAACATATGAAGACTAATTTTCAAACAGTCTTGTTTACTGATGAGTGCCCTGCAACCCTGGATGGTCCAGATGGATGGAGTAATGGATGGTTGGTGGATGGCCGCCATGTCCCAACAAGGCTGTGATGTCACCAAGAAGGTGGCAGAGTCATGTTTTGGGCTGAAATCATGAGGAGACAGCTGATAGGCCCCTTTAGGGTCCCTGAAGGTGTGAAAATGACCTTGGCAAAGTGCATAGAGTTTCTGACTAACCACTTTCTTCCATGGTACAAAAAGAAGAACCGTGCCTTCCGTAGAAAAAATTACCTCCATGCATGATAATGCACCATCTCATGCTGCAAAGAATACCTCTGTCATTGGCTGCTCTGGGCATAAATGGAGACAAAATCATGGTGTGGCCCTCGTCCTTCCCTGATCTCAACCCTATTAAGAACCTTTGGAGCATCCTCAAGCAAAAGATCTGTGAGGGTGGGGGGCAGCTCACATCGAAACAGCAGCTGTAGGAAGCTATTCTGACATCTTGCAAAGAAACTTGAGCAGAAACTCTCCAAAAACTCACAAGTTCAATGGATGCAAGAGTTGTGAAGGTTATATCAAAGAAGGGGTCCTATGTTAGCATGTAACTTGGCCTGTTAAAATGTTTTTGATTGAAATAGTTTTTGATTTCAGTAAACATGACCTTCCAATGCTGCAAATTCAACAAATGACCATTTTCAATTCTTTACAACCAATAAAATGTTTTGAAACTCTGTTGTGCATAATAATTTGGAACAGTGAATTTTGAGTTATCATTGGGAGGTTTGTTCAATAAAATTTGAATTATGCTCTAACGGTTGATGACTTGAAAATTATACTGACTGCCATTTGCATTGACTATTTAGGAAAATCAGAGACAAATATCATTTGCATAATAATTTGGAACGCGGTGTAGTGTCGTTGTTTAGGGATGTGGACTGGTGAACGGAGGATCAAGGGTTCGATCCTTGGACCGGCCGGATCAGATCTGGGTGGGACAGATAACACAGCAGTGTTTGCCCCACCCTCTTTAATCCCACTGTGGTGCCCTTGAGCAAAGCCCTGAACCCCAACTGCTCCAGTGGAGCTGCTCAGTGGCCACAGGTCAGTCTATGGTTGTACTGGGCAGTTTCCTGGTGTGAATGTGTAACTGTGTGAGTGTGAACAGGGCATCCTTGAAAAAGAGAGGTTGCCTCTCAGTAGAACTACCCTGTATAAATAAAAAGTGTTGCTGTCCAAGAGAAGCAAGAGCTAATTAAAGTACAGCAGGCAGGCAGATAGATAGATTTTACTGATCTCAAACTGGGAAATTACACTGTAACAGCAGCATCACACAGCAGATGACCCAAACCAACAGAAATACACACAACATAATAGAAAAGAAATTACCCAAGGAAGTAAAAATGCTAAGATAACTTTCTAAACTACATAGGCTACCACTAGGTTAAATAGATGATGATCCTTATGAGTCAATGGATAGTACCAACTGTACAAAGGAGGATTTATAAGGTGCAGGGTGAAATGTGAGGCACCATTTAGACTGTAAGGTGCAGTATGGCAGCAATGTTATGACCAAAATTCAACATTAGAGTGAGTTGTTGTACAGTTTAACCTGCTGATAATGGAAACAATTGTCATGGGCAGCAGGAGCACGCCCCTCCCCTCCAGCCTCACATTCACAAATTCATCACTGCACCTGAGGCAGAAGACACCTGCACCCACTCATCAGCCAGCATACATATGGATGCTCCCTTCACACAGTCAATGCTGGCTCGTCTGCGTATACTGCCAGTGATCAAGCAAGCTATTATAGCTTGCAATGGGCGAGCAACGGGCAGGTGGAGCACGCCAATCAGTCCCTGGAGGCTGCCTTGCAGTACGTAGCGGCCGATAATCCCTCTTCCTGGAGCACACACCTGACCTGGGTGGAGTATTCCATGAACTCTGCCGTTTCCTCAGCTACCGGACTCACTCCATTCGAGGCGTCGTTAGGGTACACGTCGCCACTCCTTCCTATGGCCGAGAGGGAGGTCTCGGTTCCATCTGTAGGGGCCCACGCTCGACGCTGCCGACAGGTCTGGAGGTCTACTCGGGCCGCCCTGGCCCGCACCACCGAGCGCACCCGGGCTGCTGCTGATAGGAGGTGGGTCCCAGCCCCCAAGTACGTTGTGGGACAGCAGGTCTGGCAGGCAGAGAGTCAGATTCCGCTGAAAGAGAAATCAAAAAAACTGTCCCCCCGCTTCCTTGGGCCTTATACCATCTTCTGGGTGGTCAATGACGCGTCGGTCCAGCTCAAGCTGCCCCCAACCCTACGGGTGAACCCTACCTTTCACATCAGCCACATCAAGCCCCTCTCGGCCAGTCCCCTCTGCCCCCCCCCCCCCGAAGCAGCCTCCTACTCCCCGCATCATCAATGGCCACCCTGCCTACATGCTTCAGCGAATTTTGGATGTTCGCTGCGGGGGCCGGGGTCTACAGTATCTAGTCGACTGGGAGGGCTATGGCCCGGAGGAACGATCCTGGACCCCCTCATCGCGAGTGCTGGACAAGGGGATGCTCCGGGCCTTTCACCGTGCTCACCTGGAGAAGCCCACCGGACCGCCAGGAGGCGTTTCGAGAAGAGGGGAACCTGTCACGGGCAGCGGGAGCACGCCCCTTCCCTCCGGCCTCACATTCACAAATTCATCACTGAACCTGAGGCAGAAGACACACCTGCACCCGCTCATCAGCCAGCATACATAAGGAGGCTCCCTCCATGCAGTCAACGCTGGCTCGTCTGGTATACTGCCCATGATCAGGCAAGCTATTATAAGTCTTAAGTGTTAACACGCCGTTAACCTTATTTCTCCTTTTCTCCTCAGGTTGCTGCCACCGTGTAGGTGTGTCTCCAGGACTGCGTGCCCTCTCCTGCCTCACCACACCGTTCCTCAGCAATCTACTCCACCCGGTCAGGCACCATCGGCTCATCTTCCCCCTTACCCTACTGGTTCATCTATTCCCTGCTGGGTCCTGCCGGTCCTCTTTGGATTTCCCAAGTAAGTGGTAATTTGGCTCGCCCATTTCCCTTACTCCACTCCTCAGCTCACGGCTCTCGTCTTCTCTCCACAGGGCCCTTTCCTCTGGCGAGTGACTGTTTCTGCAGCTGTGCGCTTTGGATTTTTGCTATTAATAAAATTGTCAAACGTGCTCCTCTGTGTGGTTCCTTCCTGTGTTTGGCATCGTGCACGTGAGCTGTCAAAAATTAATTCGCTATGACAACAATGAGTCGCTTAACAAACAGGTGTGGCTAGGCTTCATATGCAGGCTTCATATGTAGGGAAAGGCGAGAGTGACTGATGAATTATTGAGGATTTACTTCACCAGCCACTACAATAGTAACTAATTTATGTTCATTATTATGTACCTGGCAAGTTAAGATGACCAAAATTCACAAAGTTAGCGACTTTAATCCGTCAACAGCATTTGGGACAAATTAAACATGCCAACATTTGGATTTCAAAGTAAGGGTTTTTCCTGCTGTCTGGGTGGTGAGGAGATTTCTAAAAGCTATAAATATATAGAAATATTATAACAGAAATAACTACATCTTCGGTAATTTAAGTTAATTTATTTCGTTAAATACAATTTTATTAATTTTTTTCCTTTGAAATCAGAGTTAAATTATTGTTCTGCTCTGGCTCTGCAAAATTATGGTCAAAAGTGTAAACTGTATAAGGAAAAAAAAGTCAAAAATTTTACCACAGTCTGTTTCAAATTTATTTTTAAAAAAGGTAATTTTATACAAAAAAAATACACAAAAATTAGTTATAAAATAATCCACAAGTTTATAATAAAGTCTCAACTATACAAGAAAAGTCATACTTTTACATGAGGAAATTACAAAAGAGGAAAATGATTGCAAATTTATACAGACTAGTGCATGCTCACAGAAAGCAAGTATTCTTGTCTGAAAACAGGTAGTCCAATTATGTCAGGATAGCCCCTCCGGGGCGAGGAAGAGGACCCAACTGTGAGGTGGATTTGATACACCATGATTTATTAATTAAACAGAACAGAAAACAAAGCAGCAAGTGGGCTGAACAGAAACAAACTCGGCAGACTTACAGACAGGCAGGATAATTTTCAACATGACAGGAACAGGCTGGACCAAAGCATGGGGACTAAGCGAACATGCAACAGCAAACAGGAAACAAGGATGCCTGAAATAAATAGTCTGACTGGCACCATTTATGGTGACAATTATCTATACCCATATGCCTTCAAAAGTTGTTGAAAACTTTTCCAAATGCCCGAAGGTTTGGTAAAAGGGGCGTGGCTACGTTTGTAGTATCACCATCACCCTTCCAATGCCTTTAACTCTGGCATACATTGACTGATTTCAACCAAATTTTGTGTGGTGAATAGGTAGCAAATACTGATTATTTCTATCATAAATACTGACACATAGTGACAGCGCCCCCTACCGCCAATGGACAGGAAGTTGCCATAACTCACATGTAGAATGTCTGATTGCTGCTAAACTTTATATATATATGATACTAGACAAACCTAGAAAAGATTTTTGTAATGATAACAAACATAGCAATAGCAGCCCCTAGGGAAAAAAAAAGCTTTATAACTCAGGCATACTTTGTCCAAATTCAGCCAAATTTTGTGTGGTGCATCAATAGCCTACATTGAACCTTTGTATAATGAAAAATGACACATACTGTATATTCATATATATGTTACTAGTCAGACCCCGAACAGATTTATATAACTATAACAAATATACCTACAGCACCCCCTAGGAAAAAAAACAAAGCTTTATAACTCAGCCATGCTTTGCCCAAATTCAACCAAATTTTATGTGGTGGACCGGTAGCCCACATTGAACATTTCTTTAATGAACAATGACACATAGTTATAGCGCCCCCTAGCAGAAAAAAACAAAGCCTTATAACTCTGGCATACTTTGTCCAAATTCAACCAAATTTTGTGTGGTGCATGGTTAGCTAACACTGAATATTTCTATATTGAACAATTACATATATCTGTAGCGCCCCCTAAGAAAAAACAAAGCTTAACCCTTTAACTGCCCAGAATAAATGGACAGGTCGCGCGCCCCCAGTGGCACAGCACAGCAACTGCACGTGTCAACTTACTGACGTCCCCCGGCTATACTGAGAATTTGTACTAATCTCTATTGATCTGACAGTTTAGAAGGTGGCAGACACGCGCTGAATGAATCATGGCCGACACGGAATATAGCAAAGAAGAAGAAATCCTCATTATTATTCTTCCTTTTTCCACTTTGAGCTCACACACCAATGTGGATGCCGCCGTGTTTGGTCATTGCGTCAGCATTGCATTAGCGCTGATGACGGAAACTTCATGAAACGGGAAAAATAGCCGAGTAATACAAACAAAATTCACGTGGGATAATCATAGAGTTTGTAGATGTGGTACACGGGTGTAAATTACTAAGTAAACAAGGAGCACTCAGGACCAAGATGGTGGCGCCCGCGGGCGGCATGGACTCCCACAGGAATATTGCCCTAAACAGAAAAAATAGCCACGTAATACAAATGAAATTCACGTGGGGTAATCATAAGAGTTTGTAGATGTGGTACACAGTGTAAATGGCTGAGCAAACACACAAACATCGGCTACGATGGACGAAAACGGACCGGTCATGTGGGTGGGCGAGCCCCCCTCCCGGTAACAGGTAAAAGAGAAATATGTTTTTTTGACATTTTATTGATTTTCTGGTTCATATACTTTGAAGATTAGATAAAAACATACCCCAGTAGACAAATCAGCGTAAAAAAAACCCCAGACCATTCTTTATGTAAATGTGTCCAAAGTCCACTTTTGACTGAGTTATGTAATTTATATAGCTGCTGCAACATTATGCAAATTAGATGCGTAACTGTGTTCCTATCTGAAACTTTGGATCATATTCTACATCTTTCTAATTGACAGTAAGCCATTATCTCCTGTAACTTTTAAGTTATAGCCTTGGAAATCTGAACTATTTTATTGACAAATTTTTTACCACTCTTGACCACTAGGGGGTTAAGTTGCCATAGGGTGAATTTGGCAGCTAAAGGGTTAATTAAAGCTGAAAGCAGCTGCAAGTGGGTCCTGTAAGTGGGTAAACAACAATACGGTTGCAAAGGTCTAGAAAAAGCTCTTTGCTTCTACACATCATGAGTTCTTTGTGGTGTGACAATCTGATATTCACAGACCTTTTTAAAGGCTATCAGCCAGGACTTAACCAACTGAAATTAATTTGCACTGATGAGGGATGGGATGGCTTCCTAAATTCTGATGGATTTGAGCTGGTTTCTTGGATTTCTATGCCTTTTTGCATCTCTTTTTCTTCGTGTGTTCCATACTTATTCCCTGTTTCATTCCACTTTATTAAATATAACTTGTTTTGTGAACACAGTTGCCTTGATTTCTTTGTATGTATGGATTACTTGGGTTGTTACTGATATCTGTTGATGTGTTCAATACTTATTTTCCCCACTGCAAATAACAGTATGACAATAAAGGAAAGCACTTCATATCAGCACCAAACTTTTGTTTTCATCAGTTTCAGTTTTTATTTCTGTCTGCATAAAGAAAACAAGAGAGAGAGAAAAAAACAAATAAAAATAAAGGGAAAACCCTCCACAAATCAATATTTAGTCAATAGAGCTAAATCAAATTTACAGACAGAGTTTAAGTTGGGTTCACACAAGCGTGTTCGGACCGACTTTTACAGACGTTTTGAAAAATCAGAGAAATTAGTCCAAATGTCTGTGAAATTACGTTCGTGAGTAGGTTTTTTAAATCCAGCACACACCAACTTTTACGAGCTTTTGCTAGCATTTGCTAGCATTGCATTCAACGTTGGCAAACTTTTGCTAATTTAGGCTAGTGTATGTATAGCTGTTGCCAACTTAGGTAAACTTAAGCAAATGAATATTCAACGCAGGTCAGCTGACATCAGCGTCAGGTGACACCCATATAAAGATCAGCATTTGTGAAGCCATTCTGGACCTACTTTTGGAGTGAACACATCTTCCTTGGGCATACGTTTCCGTATTTATTTTCATTTTCTATTCCTATGTAGTTACTTCTGCATGCCCTTTTCCCCCTGTTCATTCATTTATTCTTTTTCTTCTGGCTGTTCCTTTTAGGGGTCGCCACAGCAGATCATCTGTCTCCATCTCACCCTGTTCATTGATTCATTCATTCCTCTAAAAAAATTACAATAACGCCTATCTATAGACTCCAACATTAAGTCCACAATTAAAATGTGAATGTGGATGGATTAAAAAAAAAACAATTTAGTGTATCATCATATAAATAAAATGACAGGTAATTATATTTTGACTGTTACAACTCTATCCATTAAAATAACATAAAATCCCGTTAAATGTCATTTACTTTTTGACACCACATCAGCGCTGTTTGACTCACCACAATAGAAGCCGAACCAACAAATGCTGGAGAATGATTACGCATGGAGCAGAAAATTAAGAACAGTAAATTTCGCAATGAGATCTCTTTTTTTCCTTTTGGGCTGTCACATTTTTGGGAGATTATATTTTTTTTCTTGCCCCCCCCCCCCCTCGGCTTGTGGCATTCCAGCACCATGGACAGCGACATTTCTTTGCATTTCTCTTGCGTTCGTTCATGTCTGAAGTGAGTTTCAGTCTAAAATACATCTGCTTCCACCAGCATTTCAGTCAACATTTGTCAACGGAGCTTAACTTAGGCCGACTTAGGCGAGCTCTGCATAACAGCCCACTGCTCAGAAACTTTTACAAACAGACCACAGCTTTCACCAATGTGTATTTCCAAATGTCAGCAAATTTTCAGCATGCTGAAAATTTTCAAAGAACACAACTTTTGCCAGCGTTTGCCAACAAACGCAAACGATCATTAACTTTTACCTTCTTTTGCCAGCAGAGCCAGATGTTTGCCAAAATGTCAGTAAAAGTTGGTACAAATGCTGTAGTGTGAATCCACCCTGAGGCTGAAGAAATATGAGCCTACCCATTTTACTATAAATACTGTATGGTCAATGGCAAACACAAAACATCACCATAACAAAAGTCTGAACCTAAATGACTTACCTATTATCATAACAATAATCTAGATGCCCTTATAGCTATTCATGATTGTATTTTTTTGTCAGCCTTTTAAATTCATTAAATATAAAACATAACTTCAAATCATGAGTACAATTATCCCATAGCTTTATTCCAATAACAGAAAAAAACAATTATTTTTAGACTTTGTTCTTATTTTTGGTTTCTGGAAAGTAAAAGTTCCCCTTAAATTGTAATTACTTTCCCTCAACTGAAACAACTCTTGGATATTAGATGGTAACAAATAGTTCCTTACGTTATACATAATTTGCATGATTTTAAAATTATTTGACAAGCTGCTAGTTGGGAAATTATTAACAGTGATAGGGAGAAAAAAAAAAGACAAAACCAACATGGGCAAAATTATGTTGCCAGCCTTAGTAATGTGTGTAATAGATAATTAATTAATATGACGTGAATGTGGTACCATGAATATGTCATAGCTGTAGCACTAGTCACAAGACTATAGGACAAATGACAAAGATATCACAACCATGATATACTCATGGTACCGCATGATCCCGAGTGTTATATGTGTAGTTTATAGTCTAGCATCAATAAACTCATGCAGTACTATAACAGGACACATTTACAAATATTTGAGACCCACTGTAGTGCATCCTTTTATATTTTAGTAATATTATAAGTACAAAACACCAAACATTATTATTTATTTTTTTTGTATTTGTATCTTGTATATTTTATTGATCCCCAGAGGGAAATTCAGGGCATCCACGTACGGCGCCGATCCCTTCACCATCCCCCCCCCCACCCACACACACACAGAACAGAGGAGAATGAGCCGTTTGGCTGCAACTTTTACATCAGTGTTGCCCATTTGTCTGTAAATATTTAAATAAAAATGATTTATTTCATTATTTGGACATTTTTGCATCTTGTCATCGTTTAGTCAAAGCATGTGCCCTCATGCAATGTGCGGTTGATCTGGTCATTCCGCTCCACAATGAAGCAGCAGTCGGGATTGTCGTCTACCACTGACCAGGCAGGCTGAGCGTGCCTCCCCACGAACTATCGTGGAGCGCCCGGTTGGATACCGGTGTTGCCCGGTTAATGGGAGTCTCGGCTGCTGCTTCACCCATGTGCCAGTGATGTCCTTTGCGGCATCACAGGTCCCCACCAGCGCAGCCCCTCCACCACCACCTCGTGTTCTCCATGCTGAATTATCCATTAGACCTATGCAATCACAGCATCTTTATGGTATATATTTTGACTGAGCAACTCCATACTCAAGGATGCACACCCTCGTAACCTCAGCATCAAAGCACTTATAAAATCTTTGTCTGTGAAGTGCTGTGGTGACTGACAGGTTGTGATGCTGTGTTATCCAATCAGCATGGTCATGGTGCCGTGTACTGTCCAATCAGCATGGTCGTGATGTGGCGTATTATCCAATGAGCACGGAGTCAATCCGAAACCCCACCCACACTTCTTGAAGCCTGGGCATGAAGACACAGAGCGGTCACAGAGCAGTGGCTAAACTTTTATTGATAAAAATTACACATTTTGACTGAGTGACTCCGTTTTCAGGGATGCACACTCTCGTAACCTCAGCAAAGCACATCTAAAATCTTAGGTCAGTCTGCCGAATGATCTGAAAGATATCTGAGGAACACACACACACACACACACACACAGACAGAGGTATCTTGAATTTATAGATAGATACTGTATGTCAACAAAAATGTGTATTCTAACTGAGGAAAAAGTTAGGACACCCTACCGACTAATAGCTACTGTTACCCCCTCTGAAATAACTTCAATGAGTTGTTTCTTGTAGCCATCTACCAGTCGCTGACATCAGTCTGAGAAAAGTTTGCCCCACTCCTCAACGCAGAATTCTTTCAATTGTGAGATGTTTGAGGGGTTTCTTGCATGTACAGCCCATTTCAAGTCACCTCACAGCATCTCAATGGGATTAAGATCTGGGCTTTGACTCAGCCATTCCAGGACTCTCCATTTCTTTGGTTTTAGCCAGTCCTTGGTGAATTTACTGGTATGTTGTGGGTCACTGTCATGTTGCAGGGTCCAGTTCTGCTTCAGCTTTAATTTTTTTTTACAGATGGTCTCACGTGGTCCTCAAGCATCCTCTGATACACGATAGAATTCATGGTGGATTCTATGATGGTGAGCTGGCCAGGTCCTGAGCCTAAGCAGCAAAGCATCCCTAAACCATGACACTTCAACCTCCATGCTTCACAGTTGGTATGAGGCTCTTTTCCTGGAATGCTGTATTTGGTCTACGCCAAACAGGACCTCTGTTCTGGTGTCCAAATAATTCAATTTTAGACTCATCTCTCCAAAGAACATTATTCCTAAAGCCTTGGTCTTCGTTCTCTCTGGTAAACATCAGTCCGGCCTTCATGTTTCTCTTCGAGATCAAAGGGTTCCTCCTCGCATGCCTCCCATGCAAGTTAAACTTGTGCAGTCTCTTTCTGATTGTCGAGACATGCACTTTCACATCAACAGTAGCAAGAGCCTGCTGTAGGTCCCGTGATGACATTTTACTTTTTTTGGAGACTTCTTTTAGCATCTTGAGGTCTGTTCTCGGGGTGAACTTGCTTGGACAGCCAGACCTGGGCATGTTGGCAGTTGCTTTGAATGTCCTCCACTTGTAGGCTGTTTTCCAGACAGTGGAATGGCTGATTTCAAATTCTTTTGAGATCTTTTAAAATCCCTTACCAGACTCATAAGCTGCTACTATCTTCTTTCTGAAGGCATCAGACAGCTCTTTCGAGCTCACCATCGTGCTCACTCTCACGTCAACAGTCAGGAGCACACCAAACTAAATGTCTGAGGTTTAAATAGGACAAGCCTCCTTGAAAATGCTGAGTAATGATGTTCTAATCATGTGCACCTGATGTGATACACCTGTGTGTGATTTTAGCCATTTTGAGTGGGAATAAATATGGGGGTGTCCTAATTTATTCCTCACCAGAAACTGCATGTTTTTAGAATTACATTTTACAGATAATCTTTAAAAGTCTTTTCTTCAGTGTTAATTGTTTAATTGTATTAGTTGAATCTCCCAATATTGTTAAAATTGACATTAAATATCCATATGTCCAAAAAAATGTAAAAAAAAAAAAAGAAAAGAAAAGAAACAAACAAACACAGGCTTTCATAGGGTATCCTAATTTTTTCATATGACTGTACATGCACAGTCCTCTTCCACAGCTGGAATTGCTTTGATCGGGCACACCACAAATAGCTTACCTAGCTTGATAGCTGCATTCAGTGTTCCAGGATGAAGCCAGTTTTCTATCATCATCATCACCCAGCTTGTAGAAGGGACTGATCGGGATACAAGTAAAACCTACGTTTTTCCATCTTGCCAGTCAAGGTCCTTAGATTTGCTGCAAAATTACTGGGAAATGATGACCCACCTGTGCCAAAGCTAAACTATGGACTAAAAAACACATGCTACATCATTTTTGTCTTTGTGGTCTTCTCTCTTCTTATTGGCATCTTCAGATGAAGTAAAGAGTTAGAAGAACATTCAACATGGAGTACAACTGTCAATATCTGTTTCATACAAGTTTTCTCTCTTTTCAACTCACTGCCGCCACTTTTGTTTCAGTGGCTGGAGGCTCTCAGTCCTCTTGTGAGATGGTGTGCTGTTGTTCGGTCCTTTCTGCCATGCTCAGGGATTTCTCAGCTTTGGTCTTCACTTCTCAGTTCAGTTTTGGGACCACCGTGGCAGCAGGACAGGGTCACATGCCTAGGGTCCAATGGTCTTATGTTCCAGAGTGGGCTTCATTTTCCACAGGGACACAGGTATCTGCACACGGGGAGGGCAGTGGAGTGTACTGTCTTCTTGGCTTGTTCTGAGTCTAGAGGTAGTTTGGTTGCGCAGGGTGTATCTAGAGTTGGTTGATTTTTTTCCGGGTGCTATTTTGGCTTTACTGTCACCGGGGTTCAGCCTTGCTCAGGGAGTGTTTTTAGTTTAGTTGTCATCCACTAACGCTGCTGTTGTTGGATGGTTCCCAGAGGAGTGTGCCAGCCCGTCAGTTCCGAGTGTTTTGGGGCATTTTGTGTGGCACACCTTGCAGGTTGAGTGCGTCATGTCAAGGTTCTTCATTCCATCTTTGTTATAAAATCCAAAAAAGGCCCGACGTTTAAGTGAACTTTTTGGTGCATCCAACTGGCATACTTGTACACCTGGCTGCAAATCTCGCAAGACAAGCGATGGCCTCACCAGACAATGTACTTTTATATTTGCACCATCTAGTGGATTGAAAACTCAGTTGGTTGCTTGCAACATTTACATAAATATATATAACTAATGAAAGATCAGTATGTGCATTTAGGGATCGGTGTATCATTGTGAGTGCCAAGCATTGCGATATTTTTTTTTTTTATTATTATTACTTATTTTGTACCCGTAGGTAGATTTGTTTTGCAGTCTGGTGACAAGCAACCAGCTGCCGGTCGCTGCGTGCGCAAGCGCCCCGTATCCCTAACCTGCATGTTTTTGGTATGTGGGAGGAAACCGGAGAAATCCCGGAGTAAACCCACGCAACACGGGGAGAACATGCAAACTCCACACAGACCACTGTTGGTCGGGGGCAGGGATCGAACCCACGATCTCACGATCCCCGCGATCCCCCGGCCGAGGGTAAACTGTGCTGCCACAGTGCTAACCACTGCGCCACCGTGCAGCCCTAATTGATTACACCTAATTGATATTACACCTAATTGATCTTTTGCCCCACCCCTAGCGGCTTTAATGTAAACTTAAGGCTAACAAATTAAAATAATGCAGCTCACTGGGGTTAAGTTTTCCTAGTAGAGATAAACACTCCATATTAATCACAATCTGTCATAGATCATATTCACGTGCATTTTAATGGTCAGTCGACAAGCCATTCTGATTGGTTCATTGCATGTTAGACCCAGAACAATCATTGTAACTTTTTTGCCCTTTTGCCAGTGCAAAATCTGTTTTTCCTGCCATTGTAATAGCAAAATAAACTTAAACACAACCATAAATTATGTCTGCATTTTTGACATTGCCCTTTTGACTAGACCATCGAAATAAAGCCCTATAGTTTAAACGTTACACTGAAGAAATACTGCTGCTACCTTTCTGTCACAAATCCCCCCCAACACTCATCTCCACCCACTCCACCCTGCCTGCACTCTCTTCTTCACCTCTCTTGTGCATTTTCCATTGCTTTGGATGACTGACCACAGGCATTTAAACTCATCTACCTTCACTACCTCTACTCCTTGCATCTTCACTGTTACACCTGCCTCCCTCTCATTCACACTCATGTATTCTGTCTTGCTTCTACTGACTTTCATTCCTCTTCTCTCTAGCATACCTTCACCTCTCCATGTTCTCTTCCACCTGCTCCCTACTTTCACTACAGATCAAAATGTTGTCTGCAAACATCATGGTCCACGGAGACTCCTGCCTGACTTCATCTGTCAGCCTGTCCATCACCATGGCAAACAAGAAGGGGCTCAGAGCCAAACCCTGATGTAATCCCACCCCCACCAAGAATCCATCCATCACTCCTACAGCGCACTTTACCACTGTCGTTGTCCTCATGCATGTTCTGCACCACCCTTACATACTGTACTTCTCTGCCACTCCTGACTTTCTCATACAGTACCACACTTCCTGTCTTGGCACCCTATCACATGCTTTTTCTAGATCCACAAAGACACAGTGCAACTCCTTCTGACCTTCTCTATACTTCTCCATCTGCACTCTTAAAGCAAACATTGCATCTGTAGTACTCTTTCTTGGTGTAAAACCATACTGCTGCTCACTGATTGTCAACTCTCCTCTTAACCTGGCTTCAACAACTCTTTCCCATATCTTCATAGTGTGGTTGATCAACATTATCCCTCTGTAGTTACTACAGCTCTAAGCATCACCTTTGTTCTTGAAAATTGGTACCAAAACACGTCTTTTCCACTCCTCAGGCATCCTCTCACTCTCCAAGATTGTGTTAAACAATCTGGTTAAAAAGTCCACTGCCATCTCTCCTAAACATTTTGATACCTCTACAGGTAAGTCATCTGGACCAACCGCCTTTCCATTCTTCATCCTCTTCAAAACTGCCCTCACTTACGCCTTGCTAAACCTCAAGACTTCCTTGTTCATTATCTTTCCTTCATCCATCCTCTTCTCTCTCTCTCATTTTCTTTATTCATTAGCTCTTCAAAGTACTCCTTCCACCTTCTCAACACATTCTCGTCATTTGTTAGTACATTACCATTTCTGTCCTTAATCAACCTAACCTGCTGTTCATCGTTTCCATCTTGATCTCTCCGTCTAGCTAATCGATACAACTCCTTTTCTCCTTCCTTAATGTCCAACCTCTCATATAAATCACTATATGCCTTTTCCTTTGCCACCTCTCTCTTTGCCATGCACCTAGATTTCAAATCCTCCTGTCTACTTTCTTCATCTCCCTGACTATCCCACTTTTTCTTTGCTAACCTCTTCCTTTGGATACTTTCCTGTACCTCCTCATTCCACCACCAAGTCTCCTTGTCTTCCTTCCTCTGTCCACTGGATACACCACATACCTTTCTACCCGTTTCCCTCAATACTTTTGCTGTACTTTCCCAGTCATCTGGTAATTCTTCCCTACCAACCAGAGCCTGTATCATCTCCTTTCTGAACTCAGTGTGACCTTCTTCCTTCTGTAACTTCCCCCACTTAATCTTTGGCTCTGCCTTCTCTCTCTTCCTCTTCTTGCTTTCCAAAGTCATCCTACAGACTACTATCCGATGCTGTCTAGCTACATTCTCCCCTGCCACCACCTTGCAGTCTTCTATCTCTTTCAGATTTCTCCTTCTGCATAAGATGTAGTCCACCTGTCTGCACCTTCCTCCACTCTTGTAAGTCACCCTATGTTCCTCTCTCTTCTTGAAGTATGTGTTCACCACAGCCATTTCCATCTTTATAGCAAAATCCAAAACCATCTGTCCTTCCACATTTCTCTCCTTAAGACCATACCTATCCAGGACCTCCTCTGTTCACCTCTGCTCCCTTCATCTACATGCCCATTAAAGTCTGCTCAAATCACCACTCTCTCCCCCCTGACAACACTCTCTATCACTTCATCTAACTTACTCCAGAATTCCTCTTTCTCTTCTACCTGACATCCAACTTGTGGGGCATACGCACTGGCAACATTCAACATCGTACCTTTGACTTCTAGCTTCAAACACATGATTCTGTCTGACCCCCTCTCTACCTCCTGAACACTCTTCACATACTCTTCCTTCAAGATTACCCCTACTCCATTTCTCTTCCTATCTACGCCATGGTAGAACAGTTTAAATCCACCTGCAATACTCCTAGCCTTGCTTCTGTTCCATCTGGTTTCTTGAACACACAGTATATCTACCTTTCTTCTCTCCATCATATTAGCCAACTCTCTGCCTTTACCAGTCATAGTGCCTACATTTAACATCCCTACTCTCACCTCCACACTTCTACCTTTCCTTTTCTCTCGCTCCCTCCTAACATGCCTTCCTCCTCTCTTCCTCCTCGATCTTCGACCAACAGTAGCCCAATTTCCACTGGCACCCTGCCAGTTAACAGCACCAGTGGCAGTCGTTGTTAACCCGGACCTCAACCGATCTGGTATCAAAGTCTCATTCGTCATCATCCACATGTTTGATATGGCAAAGGTTTTACGTCGGATGCCCTTCCTGACACAACCCTCTCCATCTACCTGGGCTTGGGACCGGCACTAGGAGTGCACTGGCTTGTGCACCCCCTGTGGCTGGGTTATTTTAATTTTAATTTCTTGCTTATATGTCGAGAAACCAGAAATGTGTATGTAAAAACATCCACTAGGTTCTCAGCCTCTTTCACAACCACACTGCAATGAAATTGAGCAGAAGAGATCAACTACCAGCTTTCTGAATAGAAACATGTAGCACTGTGCAATCAAAAACCTGCAACCAAAAAGGCACAGTTAGAATCAGTGGAACCCTTCCTGATGATTCGCTTGCATTAAGTAAACAAACATCTGTAGGCATGCAGTGAAATGCAAAGCTGACAATCAGGGTTTCACCTTCCTCTCAAAACGCAGAAGAAAGGGGATCAGCTTCTTCCTGTGTGACAGCTCAGTGTCAGCAGTTGAATAGCTGTGAATCATGTGTGCAATCATACGTGGCACACTGCAAAACACAACACCAACAAACAGACCACACTTCAAAGACAACCCCCCCCCCCAGCTGAGCCAGCTTTTCAGGAGTATGTCACTGCTTTTATACAGCAAGTTAAAAAAAAAATTAAAAAAATGAGGCAGAGTGGAGGTTTTAGATGTAGCTGACATCCTAGATTTGGCAACCTGCTGTATGTTATAAGAGAGTAAGAACTTTTTACAGATGAATGTGCCCATTACTCTGAACCTTGTGGGATTTTTCACTTTGAAACCAGTTTGTGCTTTAGAGAAAAAGCACAAAAGAGGAGGAGTTGCACTAGTGAGCTTCGACTATTTCTCCATCTGTGAAATTGTGCCATTGTGGGGAACGTTTTTGTGAATATTTAGAAACTTGGGAGAACAAGAGTTTGTGTGGACACAAGCAAAGCGTGGCCTTTCCTCCTGAGCTCGTCTGATGGCCAGATAGTGTTGCACATATGGAAGGAAGAAACCACCAGCTCTCTGTGAAGGCTGGGAGTTCAAATGGAGCGATCAGTGAGACAATGCAGAAAGATGCACATTTTTCCTTCTCTTGCCTCTTCTATCTATGCATCTGCAGCACAACATTGCCCTCTACTGACCACAGCTATAAGAAAAGGCAGCCAGTGAAAAAGAAATACCCTGACAACTGACTGACATTCTGTGGCGTGGTGTGAGAAAGTGCAATCTAGATAATCTGGAGCTCTACTAGGAAGAAAAAGACATTCTTTCACTTTATGAAGGCTGCATATACAGAAGTCAACACTGTCACAAAGCAGCCTCAATTTAGAAACCAAAACCTTTCACAGAGTTACCAATTAAATAATTTTTCCTCCTTGTAATTCCGAGCAAAAAGCCAACCAAAGGTCTGAGATGTCACTGCTCTGCTTTCCCTGCATAAAAGCCTCATAAGACACAAACCCATTACAGCCTTGCCAAGCCCATTAAAACATCCCAAACAGTGCTTTCTCACTTTAAAATAAAGGCCTAATAAGTCTGAGATGACAACATGAAGAAAAAAAAAAAAAAAAAACAACTTCGCAAACCAGCCGGCACGAGAAGCAACAGACACGACAGACTGTCAAGACGTCGCGCCTCTAATGGGAAAGAAAGAGATGCAGAGACAGAAACCAGATTTACAAAGAGCCCGCTCTTTCTCTCTTTAATCATTGCACGTCTCGGCTTTTCACCAGATATTAAAACCAATCCATCATGGCTGACTGACTGGGAGGGGGGGTGACTTGCAATTTTCACCGAGCTCCTGTAACTTAGGAGAGAATCCCCCCCCCCAACATTATTTGGATATCAAACAAGCAATTTGCTAGTCATAAACATGGGCATGAATGGGAGTGCATCGGGCCAAATCCAATAAAAAAGGTTGGTGGAGCTCTCGCGGCACAGCACAGAGCAGGCCAGGCCCACTTTATCATCCTGATGGGATATGATGTGGTTTATATTATTACCCTGGATGGATAATGGGATTTGGATGCTTATTGGGACACTGAGTGGGGGTTTTATACAGGCTATGGCTGTGATGGTGGATCAAAGTTGTTCAATAAAAAGGAAAAAGGGGGAGAAAACAGATGGTGACAAAAAAATGGAAATCAGTATGTGCCATGGCTGAGTCATTGGTGTCTCTGTGAAAAAAAAAAAAGACTTATGCAACACTCAGCATTCAGCAGCCAGCTACAGCTTACTGTATTCTTTTGATTAGGTGAGGTTCTAAAAACTCTCGGCATGCGCAGTAAACAGATGAGGTATCTTCAAAATTGGAGGCTGCAGAGGAGCGCCGCATCACTCCGACACGATCATAAAACAGTGGGTGAGCGGCCTCCAACCAGGAGACTGAGACCTTCAGATGTTTGATGGAAAGGGAACACAGAAATCCAGCTGCTCTCCACATATCCACACAAAGATAAGATTGGTAAACAATGCTGGGAGGCTAATTTTCAAGGAGTAACATTACAAAGGGGTACAGTTTGTAATTGGAATCGGTCGGTTCTTTCATGAAAAACCTTTCAGAGACTGGAGAGGAGGAGGGGGTAAAATATTCACTGTGGATGTGCTTTCAACTTGAAGGGTGGACCCCCCCAAATAACTGGAAAGGAAAGATGGCATAGCAGACGAAGGCATAGCAAACCTGACTGCAATCCTTCATTATCAGGGGTGGGTGATAAGTTGCAAAAAAAAAAAAGAAAATTACAATCTTTCTGAGTTTTGTGATAACGATATTTTTGACAGTAAGACAAAACACTTTTATTTTTCAATTTTCACAGGCCAGCATGGCAGTCTTTGCCTTCAGCATATACAGAAAAAAAACAGTGAACAACAACATAGAACGTGGATCACTTTGAAAATCAATGCTCAAGCGAGGTCACTTTGATGTCTGAACGTTTGAACAATGTTCATTCTTAAGGTGGCTGAATAAATTCAACCTGAAGTGGCCAAAAAAGAATGAAAATAGAACTCTGTGCTCCAGAAACTTTGCACAGGAACAATGTGAATTATTGACAGGGCTGTACAGTGCAACATATACACTACTCACAAAATGTTAGGGATATTCGGCTTTCCAGTGAAATTTCAGGATGAACCTAAAATGCACTACAACCTTTTACAGGTGAACTTAATTTGACCTTCTCCAATCTTTGAATGCACATGTACAAATGCTCAATATCCCAATACTTTTTGCATAACTTGCTGTTCTCTAACAAGGTGCTTAACAGCAAAATTCACAAGAGGCGTTTGATCCATGAATTAACCAATAAATTTTCTGGTTCAATTAGAATTGGTATTTAAACAGTCCTCTTCATCATGCTGTTCACATTTTGACATCATGAGACCAAGACGTCACCTAACAAATGATCAACAGTACCTTGCCATTGCAAGACTTCAAACAGGATGTTCTCAGAGGGAAGTGGCCACTGAGCTCAGTGTCACAGTGTGTCATCAGCAAGTTTCAACAGAGATATTGGACGAGACGAGACGAGACGAGACGAGACGATAAGATAAGATAAGATAAGATAAGATAAGATAAGATAAGATAAGATAAGATAAGATAAGCCTTTATTAGTCCCACAATGCAATGGGGAAATTCCAGGATTGCAGCAGCACAGGGATAGCAGCACTCAGAGCTATAGTAAATAAGAATTGGTTAGCCAATGCAGTAAATAAATATATATACTGTATATGTACACAGTTATATACACAGTGCAAGAGCATTGCAGCTACAGTCATGTGAAAAAATTAGGACACCCTGTATAAACCTGTGTGCTTTTAGTTTAACATATTTGGATATATGGATATTTAAAGGTGAACTGAACTGAACGGCATTGAACGGCACTGGGTGATAGTACATACAATTATAAAGCTAATTTATCATTGGCACCCCCTCCACAAATCCCGGAATCTTGGAGAAAATCGCGATTTAGAATTTCCCGCCCTGAAAAATCAGACAAATCCGCCGAAGCGCAGCCGGAGTTCCGCGTGACGTCACGAGTGTGACCCAGTCCTCATGTTTACCATTGCGAGCACGTCGACACTGGTTGTTTTTGGTGCATTTTGTCGTGATAGTCGACTACAAAAGACTTCCAACACCTGGGAAGATCTGTTCAGTGGCCAAGGAAAGCTGTCATGGCGACGAAAGAAAAGAAAGGGGGAGGAAAAGCGACCGGGAAGCGATGCGTTTCTAGATATACAGTGATCCATCACTTATCGCGTTTAATGGGGACCAGAACCGACCGCGAAAAGTGAAAAACCGCGAAGTAGCGTCACCCCCCCCCCCCCCAAGGGCGTCACAAGCACTATTTTGCACAAAAAGGCACAAGAGAACAGCGAAAAGTGCCACTAAGCAACACGAGCGATAAAGAAGGCGCTCTGCAGGGAGAGAAGCTGGGTAAAACGTCTCGGCCAATCAGCTTGCGAGATTCCCGAGCGGTGAAGAGGTGGGCGGAGAGGAGTGGAGCGGTGGTCAGAGATGTAGATTTTGAGCTGTGCGGGCTCTCCGTGTTGATACCTGATGTTCTAATGAGAAGGCAGGGAGACTACATTAGAACATCAGGTATCAACACGGAGAGCCCGCTCCCCCCGGCTCCCCAGCCCGCTCGGGAATCTCGCAAGCTGATTGGCCGAGACGTTTTACCTCGCAAGCTGATTGGCCGAGACGTTTTATCTCGCAAGCTGATTGGCGGAGACGTTTTACCCAGCTTCGCTCCCTGCCGAGCGCCTATACCCAGCGAAGGAAGACTGCATTAAACGCGATAAGTGAGGGATAACTGTTTTTCCCTTTCTTTTTTATTGTTAATTTTCCTTATCCTGACACCCCAAACATGCCAAAGTAAAGACTCACCATTCTGTATTCAATAAGCGACTCTCCACCCCATCACTGCTGCGGTCTGAGTCGGTGCCGGAATCCCCCGAAAATTCTGGCTCTAATCTGTACGGTTCGATGCCTCCCTCACTCTCTTCCTGTTCACTTGACAATCCTGCATCCTCCTCTGTCTTGTCACCGATCCTGAATGCCTCTTCACTCTGAAAACTCTGGTGTTCTTGACTGCTGGAACTGCTATCATCTGCCATTGTTGTTTTGATAAGGCTCACACTCCTGACGTCACGCAGCGTCGTCTGCACTACTTCCGGTTTGTTTGGCACTGCCAGCCAGAGGCAAAAGTTTATCGGCTTATAGCTTGGCCATCGCACGGCCTAAAAATGTCTTTTATGTGTTGAAAAATACAATAGGTAATAAGGAATTAATCTGCTATTCTACTTTTTTGGCAAAAAGGTGAGTTCAGTTCACCTTTAATATCACTGTTAAAAATACTGGGAGATTCATGTAATACAACTAAACAATTAAAAATGACTTAAAGACTTTTGTCAAATTTTTTGTAAAATGTAATTCTAAACAAATAGCAAGGAATAAATTAGGACACCCCCATCTTTTTTAGGACACTCCCACATTCATTCCCACTTAAAATGGCTAAAATAAATGTTAAAAAATGCAAAAAAAACAAAAACAAGGTTTGATATAGATATATGAACATTTCTTGATAAAGAACTGAATGTTTAATGGGGTGTCCTAATTTTTTCACATAACTGTAGATGGTACAGTGGGGCAAAAAAGTATTTAGTCAGCCACCAATTGTGCGCGTTCTCTCACTTAAAAGATGAGAGAGGTGGACTTCCGGGAAGATGGCGGAGAGACATAACGCTTAAACAGAGAGCTCTCCCTAGCCGGATTAAAAATCATCGGTAAATGGCCAACTCGACATAAGCGGATCAATAAACTAAGGGATGAAAACACGAAGGAGCCGGGCACAAGGACAAAAGCAGAGTAAAATTAAAGAATTCCTCTTCAACAACGCAGGAGAAACCGCTGAACACGGGGCCCAAAAAAACGAGGTGACCGCAGCAGAGAAAATGGAAGACACAAAACTCGATACCATGAACACTGGCATCGCCAGTTTGGGTAAAGAGTTGAGAGACTTCAAATGGCAGCTACAACAGGATTTAGCGGCTCTTAAGGAGGAGCTGAAAAAAGAGATTAAGGAAGAAATTATGGGCCTCCGAAGAGAAATGGAGCGCAAGCTAGCAGAAAACATGGAGGAGCTGCGCTCCCAGCGGGCGTGTATGACAGAAGCGCAGGCCCGAATATCAGAGCTGGAAGATTGGAATAGCGAGGCAAGCGAACAGCTGCAGACCCTGACGGCACAAATGCAGAGGATGCAGGAGAAAGTAACCGACTTGGAGAGCAGGTCCAGACGGGGCAATATACGCATCTTCGGGATCCCGGAGGGCATTGAAGGCAACTCGATGACGAAATTCATGGATCAGTTCTTAAAAAAAGAGCTGGAACTGCCCAGCGAAGCGGATCTGCAGATTCAACGAGCGCACAGAGCCTCGGCACAGAACCCGAACCCACGCTCTCCACCCAGGTCAGTTGTGGTAAACTTTCTGAAATATGATGTAAAGGAAAGAATCCTGACACGAGCGTGGAAAAAAAAGATACGAATCGGCGACAAGCAGATATTCTTTGATCATGACTACCCGGCGGAAATTGTGCAGCAGCGGAAGAAATATGCCAACATTAAAAAAACGCTGAAAGAAAAAAAAATTAGATTCCAAACGCCGCTAACGAAGATGAGGATTCATTGGGAGAACGGCGTAAGAACCTACAACACAGCCAGAGAGGCAGCGCAGGACATGATGGAGCGGGGCCTTGAGGTGTACGTGCCGGAGGAAACGGTAGGAGCAGCGGAGGCCCTGAACGCATCACGACAGACGGAGTGGAGGCGAGTGAACGGCAAAAGACGGGGGGAGACGTGGCGCAGCGGGCCCAGGAAAGACTACAAGGCTTTCAACTGAAAGCCTAGATTATAACAAAGATTAAGAAAGACACAGAAGAAATGAAGGCCAAGAAGACAAGGTAAAAGAGAAACAGACGGCTAGGAGAGGTTTAAGTGATATTTGTTGGACATTTCTAGACTAATGACTATTTCTTGGATAGTAAATACAGGTCTAGGGAGGGCCCTACACTCGGTGAGGACAATCCCTCCACCCACCAACAGGGACCAGTGGGCAGAAGAAAGGCCCAAAGTACGGATGTCGAGATTTTTTAATGTGTTTTTATATAAATATGTGTTATTTTTGTTGTTAAAGGGGCTAGGAGCACAAGTTAAAAAAATGGAAAAACATGATTATGGGTAAAAATCTTAAGATAATAACACTAAACGTGAATGGTCTGAACTCACCTGTTAAAAGGGAAAGAATAATAAGAAAATTCAAGAAAGAAAAAGCCGAAATTATATTTATGCAAGAGACACATTTGAGCAAGACAGAACATGTGAAACTAAAGAGATTTGGCTATAAGAACTCCTACTACAGTTCATTTAAGGGAGGAACTAAAAGGGGGGTTATGATACTAATCTCAAATAAAATACAATTTGAATGTGAACAGGAAATCCAGGATAAAGAAGGCAGGTATGTAATAATAAAGGGTAGCATAGATGGAATGCAGATCACATTAGTGAGCATCTATGCCCCACCAGAAAGTGACAAGGGTTTTTTTCAACATCTGTTTGATCTCATAGCAACACACAGTGAAGGAGTCCTAATTTGTGGAGGAGACTTAAATGCTGTCATGGATCATGAAATTGATACAACAAGTGTTAAGAAGACAAAAAAAACATGTAACAAAATTCATAAGAACCTCACTGGCAGAAATGGGTATGGTAGACATTTGGAGGGACCTGCACCCACTCGAAAAAGACTATACACATTATTCAGCAGCCCATAAAGTACACTCTAGAATAGATAGTAGTAGTAGATTAGTTTATTTGACAGGGACAGTGCAATAAACATAGACAATTAATCAAAGACAATCAATCTGATGTGTTGCACATAGAGTGTATAGCTATTAGCTAATTTGCAACTCTTGTCCCTGGATGGGCTTTAGAAAAAAGAATCAAGTAAAGATGGGAGAAAAAAAATAAATAAAAAATATACACAAATATAAAACTATAAAATATACACAGATTACTTCCTTATGAATGAAGATGACAGACACAGGGTGAGAAATTGTTGGATTGGAGGGGCAGAAATATCAGATCATAATCCTATATACATGGAAATAAATTTAAACAATAGAAAATGACAATGAAGAAGTGGACCCAACAATACTATGGGATGCACTAAAAGCCGTGTTAAGAGGTAAATTAATTGTTGAAACAGGAAAAGCAAATAAGACTAAACTGGAAGCATATGAACAAAGATGTGAGAGACTGAGGGAATTAGAACATAAACATCAAAGCACAAATGACCCAAAAATATATCAAGAAATTAAAGAAGAAAAAATAAAGATAAAAGAAACACAAATGGATGAAATTGAAAGGAAAAATAGATATCTAAAGCAAAAATATTATGAAACGGGACCAAAAGCCACAAAACTGCTGGCAAAACGGTTAAGAAAACAACAAACAATGAATAATGTATATAAGATTAAAGACCCCACCACAAATAAAACCACAGTTAACCCAGAAAACATCGAAGAAATATTCCATAATTTCTACCAAGAACTATACTCGCAACCTGAAGAAACAAATACTAAAGATATTAAAAAATTTCTATGCACATTGGACTTGCCATCAATAGGAAATCAACAAAATGAAAAGCTAACAGCAGAAATTTAGAGATGTGATTAAGTCACTTAAAAACGGTAAATCACCAGGTAGTGATGGATACCCCTCTGAGTTTTATAAACTGTTTATAGAAGAACTCACACCACAGCTTCTAAAGTCATTTAATTGGACGTTGAACAACAACAAAATACCTCCATCATGGAACGAAGCCATTATTTCAGTCATTTTAAAGCCAGGGAAAGATAGAGAACAATGCGGAAACTATAGGCCAATCTCTTTATTAAATGTGGATTATAAAATATATACAACAATTATATGTAAACGAATAAAGACATTCTTGACGGAATTGATAGAAGATGATCAAACTGGTTTCATAGAGGGACGCCAAACACATGACAATATCAGGAGAACAATACATATAATTAATCAAATACATAAAGAAAAGAAAAGCGCAGTAATAATGAGTTTAGACGCAGAAAAAGCATTTGACAGGGTTAACTGGAAATTCCTATATAGTGTGCTGGAACGCTTTGGATTTAACGAAAAATCAGTACAATGCATAAGGACGCTGTATCAAGAACCTGTGGCAAGAATCAAGATAAACGGTAGCTTAACAGACAAAGTAAATATACAAAGATCAACTAGGCAGGGATGCTGCTTATCGCCCACCTTGTTTGCTCTGTTCATAGAGCCACTGGCTCAAGCGATAGGACAAAATAAGAAATTAAAAGGTGTAACAATAAAGGGGGCGGAACACAAGATTGGGCTATTTGCAGACGATATTATAGTTTACCTTGAACAACCAGATGAATCAATAATGGAAATGATGAACTTGATAGAAAATTTTGGAAAATTATCAGGATACAAGATAAACATAACAAAAACACAAATACTGACATTCCACTATAACCCTCTAAACCAGATAACTGATAAGATCAAACTAAACTGGAAACAAAAAGAAATAAAATACCTTGGAGTGAACATACCTAAAGATCTAAGCAAAATCTATAAAGCAAACTATGATAGGTTGGAACAAGAAATAAAAAAAGATATTGATAGATGGTCAATCTTAAATATGGATCTGAATTGAAAAATTGAGACAGTCAAAATCAGCATACAACCTAGATTACTTTACCTCTTCCAGGCTATACCAACAGAGATTCCAGATGCCCAATTCTCAAAGTGGGACAGGATGATATCGAGATTTGTTTGGGGAGGTAAAAAACCAAGAGTGAAATATAAAACTCTCCAGTTACCAAAAGAGAAAGGAGGCATGGGCCTACCGAGTCTAAAGGAATATTACTACTCAGCACAAATAAGATATATCATATGTTGGTGCGACGAGGGATATGAGGCAAAATGGAAAGAAATGGAAAAGGAAATTGAGGGACTCCCAGTACAAAGCATAATAGGAGATAAAGATGCATATAAGCAAATCAAACAAATAGACCCAATCACTAAATTTACTTTAGAACTGTGGTATAAAATAGTACAAAAGTATAATATAAAGGAAGACATAAAACTATTGAAATGGGTAGCATTTGACAGTCAGTTTGAACCGGCAAAACAAGATAGGGGATACAAAAATCTGGTGAACAAGGGAATCACAGCATGGGGCAATATCGGAAAAAAAGATCTCGGGAGCTTTGTAAACATCAGGAGAAAATTTAAACTAGAAAGATCGGAATTCTTCAGATATCTGCAGATGAGAGACTATTATATGAAGAAGATTAGGCATAACCTCCAAACAGATGTGAGCGAGATTATACAATTCATTTTAAGCTCATATATAGGAAATAAAACAAGAATTATTTCAAAGCTATATCAGAAACTTATGGCAAACAATCATTCAAGTAACTATATAAAGGAGAAATGGGAGAAAGAGCTCAATTTAAACATAACAGAAGAAAGCTGGCAGGAAATATGGAAAACACAACACACGTCAACAAATTCAAGAACATGGAGGGAATTTGGATGGAAAAACCTGATTCGCTTTTTCATTACACCACAGATTCAAGGAAAGTATACAAATACCCAATCTATATGCTGGAGGGGATGTGGGGCTCAAAATGCAGACCACTCGCATATGTTTTGGAAATGCTGCAAAATCTCATCATTCTGGAAATCTATACATGTGACAATACAGAGGATATTAGGATATAATATACCAATGAACTGTAACTTGATGTACCTATGTGATCTTAAAAGAGACAATGTTATACAGGCTGAGGACAGATATCTAGTTAAAATCTTGTTGATTGCATGTAAAAAAACAATCACAAAAAAATGGCGATCAGAAGTTCTTCCTGACCAAGAGCAATGGACTGACATTATTGAGGACATACGTATGATGGAAAAACTAACATATCGACAAAGAATGCAAGAAGGACTATGGGAAAAAAAATGGCGGAAATGGACACACTACAAAGTGCAACAACGAGACAGATATTGAAAGAATAACCAAAGACGCTGGAAAAACCAGAAGAATTAAGAGATGGAAACTAAAAACTTGATGCTCCAACATTTGTCCCCCCCCCCCCTTTTTTTTTTTCTTTTTTTTTCTCCTTTTTCTTTTTTACTCTAGCCCCTTTGTTTTTTTAAATGTAGACTGTGATCTGAATGCAATATATACTGTATAATGAAAAATGAATAAAAATCTTAAGTTACAAAAAAAAGATGAGAGAGGTCTCCAATTTTCATCATAGGTATACCTCAACTATGAGAGACAAAATGAGAAAAAAAAAAAATCCAGAAAATCACATTGCCTGATTTTTAAAGAATTTATTTGCAAAGTATGGTGGAAAATAAGTATTTGGTCACCTACAAACAAGCAAGATTTCTGGCTCTCACAGACCTGTAACTTCTTCTTTAAGAGGCTCCTCTGTCCTCCACTCGTTACCTGTATTAATGGCACCTGTTTGAACTTGTTATCAGTATAAACGAGGCGGCAGTGGCTCAGGAGGTAGAGCAGGTCGTCTAATAACCCGATGGTTGGCAGTTCGAATCCCGCTGTCCCCAGATATCCTGCCGTTGTGTCCCTGGGCAAGACACTTCACCTGCATTGCCTCCAGTGCCCATAACACTGGGTATGAATGTGTGTAAATGTTCGGTGGTGACCGGAGAGGCCGTTGGCACGGATTGGCAGCCACGTTTCCGTCAGCCTGCCCCAGGGCAGCTGTGGCTACAGTAGTAGCTTGCCACTACCATTGTCTGTCTGGAGTGAATGAATAATGTATCTACTTGTAAAGCGTCTTTGAGTGTCTATGATAAAGCGCTATATAAATCTGATGCATTATTATTATTATTATTATTATTATTATTATTATTAAAAGACACCTGTCCACAACCTCAAACAGTCAGACTCCAAACTCCACTATGGCCAAGACCAAAGAGCTGTCAAAGGACACCAGAAACAAAATTGTAGACCTGCACCAGGCTGGGAAGACTGAATCTGCAATAGGTAAGCAGCTTGGTGTGAAGAAATCAACTGTGGAAGCAATTATTAGAAAATGGAAGACATACAAGACCACTGATAATCTCCCTCGATCTGGGGCTCCACGCAAGATCTCACCTCGTGGGGTCAAAATGATCATGAGAACGGTGAGCAAAAATCCCAGAACCACACAGGGGGACCTAGTGAATGGCCTGCAGAGAGCTGGGACCAAAGTAACAAAGGCTATGTAGCCACCTTTATATGCACCTTTATACGCCCTCTCTGTCTGTTCTTGTTTAACATTCTCCACTGCATATTTAACATCATGTTATGCTGAAAATAACTGGTATAAATATGTAGCCTTCCTAAGCTCATCTGAAGTGTCTTACTTTATTACTGTACACCACGTTCCAAATTATTATCCACTCCTGGAAAGTTTCACCACTGTTCCATGTTTTCGCCATTTGTGGATAATGGCTCACACTGTGGTTCGCTGGTGTCCCAAAGCTTTAGAAATGGCTTTATAACCTTTTTCAGACTGATAGATCTCAGTTACTTTGTTTCTCATTTGTTCCTGAATTTCTTTGGATCACAGCATGATGTTTAGCTTTTGAGGATCTTTTGGTCTACTTCACTTGGTCAGGCAGGTCCTATTTAAGTGATTTCTTGTTTGAGAACAGGTGTGGCAGTAATTGGGCCTGGGTGTGGCTAAAGAAATTGAACTCAGCTTTCCAAAGATGAGATAAACCACAGTTAATTTATGTTTTAACGGGGGGGGGGGTCACTTTTTCACACAGGGCCATGTAGATTTGGATTTTTTTTACCCTTAATAATAAACACCATTTAAAAACTGCATTTTGTGTTTACGTGTGTTATCTTTGTCTAATATTTAAATTTGTCTGATGATCTGAAACATTTAAGTGTGACAAACATACAAAAAAAGAAGTCGGGAAGGGGCAAACATTTTTTCACACCATTGTAAATCAAAGAAGGGGTCCTATGTTAATATGTAACTCAGCCTGTTAAGATGTTTTTGACTGAAATAGCTTTTGATACCAGTAAATATGACCTCCTAATGCTGCAAATTCAACAAATGACCATTTTCAGTTCTTTACGACCAATAAAATGTTTTGAAGCTCTGTTGTGCATAATAATTTGGAACAGTGCATTTTGAGTTTTTTTATTTTTACAAAAAAAAGTTATCATTGGGAGGTTTGTTCAATAAAATCTGAACTATGCTCTAACGGTTGATGGTTTGAAAACTACACTGACTCTCATTTGCATTGACTATTTAGGAAAATCAGAGACAAATATCATTTGCATAATAATTTGGAAAGCGTGTATATCTTACAGGGTTTCCTCTGGTAACATTTCCATGTGGAAGCCCGCCACGCTTGAAGTTATGTCACCACTCTAAAAGGAAATATAAATTTAAGAAAAAAATATGAAGGAATGACGGTCCACAAGCACGCACACGAACAACACGCATGACCGAGTTCAGAAGCGCCCCACCATTCCAGTCAGCAGGAAGAGTGTCTCGCTAGCGTCACTGTCCGAGAGAAACCTGAGCTTATTAAAGTAGTTTAAATGCGGAAAAAATTCAATTCAATTCAACTTTATTTATATAGCGCCATTTCACAACAACAGTCATCTCATAGCACTATCAACTGTAGGGGGAACCTCCACAGTTGCAGAAAGACCCCAGCAATCAGGCGATCCCCTGTGAGCAAGCACTTGGCGACGGTGGAGAGGAAAAACTCCCTTTTAACAGGAAGAAACCTCTAGCAGAACCAGGCTCAGGGAGGGGCAGTCATCTGCTGCGACTGGCTGGGGGGTGAGGGGATAGAGAAGATGAAAAGAACAGACATGTAGAGAGCAAACAGCACGATGGGGACTCAATCTATGGGAGAGAACAAACAAATGTTAATGACCAGCAAAAAAAATATTTCATTGAGAGTGAGGAAAGGAGTGAGGCCCAGTGCATTACTGGGGGTCCCCCGGCTGACTAAACCTATTAGCAGCATAACTAAGGGAGGGCTCAGAAACACATGATCCCTCCCTAATTGTAGGCTATATCAAAAAGGTAGGTTTTAGCCCTATTCTTAAAAACAGAGATCAAGTCTGACTCCCGAATCCAGATTGGCAGCTGGTTCCACAGGAGAGGAGCTTGATAACTGAAGGCTCTGCCTCCCATTGTACTTTTGGAGATTCTAGGTATTACAAGTAATCCTGCATTTTGGGAGCGTAGTACTCTGTTAGGATAATACGGTAGTATCAGATCTTTTAAATAAAAAGGAGCCTGATTGTTTAGAGCTTTGTAAGTAAGAAGAAGGATTTTAAACTTAATTCTAAACTCTATGGGAAGCCAATGAAGGGAGGCCAGAACCGGAGAGATATGATCTCTCTTTCTAGTACCTGTTAAAACTCTTGCTGCAGCATTTTGGATCAGCTGAAGACTTTTTAAAGATGTTTTAGGACAGCCTGATAATAAAGAATTACAATAATCTAATCTCGAGCTAACAAAAGCATGGATCAGTTTCTCAGCATCACTCTGAGACAAGATGCTCCTAATCTTGGCAATATTACGCAAACGATAGAAGGCAGTCTTAGAAACAAATTTAATATGTGAATTGAAGGACAAATCTTGATCAAAAATAATTCCAAGGTTCCTCACAGAGCTATTAAGAAAAAGAGTAACTGCATCCAAACTGAAAGTTTGATTTGGAAAGGAATTTCTAAGGTTTTTTGGACCAACAAGAATAACTTCAGTCTTATCTGAATTTAATAGCAGGAAATTACAAGTCATCCAAGCTTTGATTTCCTTAAGACAGGCTTCTAACTTGGCTAATTGATTACTATTATCTGGCTTCATTGACAGGTATAATTGTGTGTCATTTCCATAACAATGAAAATGTATACAGTGCTTTCTAATAATGTTGCCTAACAGAAGCATATATAAACTAAAAAGAGTAGGGCCTAGCACAGATCATTGTGGAACTCCATGACTAAGCTTTGAGTTGAAAGAAAACTCATTATTTACATGAACAAACTGGAACCTATCAGATAAATAAGATCTAAACCACTGCAATGAAGTTCCATTAAGTCCAACATAGTGTTCTAATCTATCAAGTAGAATATTATGATCGATAGTATCAAAAGCTGCACTAAGGTCTAAAAGGACAAGTACAGAAACCAGTCCATTATCAGATGCGATGAGGAGGTCGTTAGTGACCTTCGCTAAGGCTGTTTCAGTACTATGATGGATTCTAAACCCAGATTGAAACTCTTCAAGTAAACCATTTCCCTGCAGGTGGTCAAATAATTGCGTAGCAACAACTCTTTCTAAGATTTTTGAAATGAAAGGGAGATTAGAGATTGGTCTATAGTTAGCTAAAGCTCCTGGATCTAGCGTTGGCTTTTTGAGTAAGGGTTTAATTACAGCCGTTTTAAAAGCCTGTGGTACATGGCCTAAAGTTAATGAAGAATTGATTATATGAAGAATAAAGCTACCAATAAGTGGGAAGACTTCTTTAAATAGCCTGGTAGGAATAGGGTCTAAAAGACAAGTTTTAGGTTTGGATGAGGAAACTATTTTGTCTAACTCACAAAGGTCGATTGGAGTAAACTCATCAAGACAGACGTCAATAGAAGGAGTTGTAGTAGTTACAGTATTTAACTGTGGGAAGAATCTGATTGATTTTATCTCTGATGGATGAAATTTTATTATTGAAAAAGTTCATAAAGTCCTGACTAGTAAGCTCTAAGGGAATGCTAGGATTGACAGAGTCCTGACTCTTTGTCAACCTGGCTACAGTGCTGAAAAGAAACCTGGGATTATTCTTGTTCTCTTCTATTAATGCAGAGTAATAACTCCTTCTAGCTTTTCTAAGAGATTTTTTATAAATTAAAAGATGATTTCTCCAAGCTAAATAGATTTCATCTAAATTAGTGGAGCGCCATTTTCTTTCTAATTGACGAGTCTTCTGTTTTAAGCTACGAGTTTCTGTGTTGAACCAAGGAGTTAGAAATCTCTGATTAGACTTTTTCTTTTTTAAGGGGGCCACCAAGTCTAGAGTCTGATGCAGAGAAGCTGTAACACTATCCACCATGTTATCAATTACAGAAGGAGCAAGCTGTCTATAGCTTATTTCCGTTGTGTTGACACATGGCATAGAGGAAACAATCTGCATAAATTTGGTAACAGCATCATCTGAGAGGCATCTACTGTAATAATATTTTTCTTTAGGAGCCAAATAGTCAGAAATAGTAAAATCAAAGGTTAACAGACACTGGTCTGACAGTACAGGGTTATGAGGAGACACTACAAGATTTTCTATTTCTATGCCATATGTCAGAACAAGGTCCAATGTATGGTGGAGGTAATGAGTAGAATTTCCTACTTTCTGAGAAAACCCAATCGAGTCTAATATTGAATTAAATGCCACATTAAGGCAGGTTTTAACCCACTGGTAACGGGAGCATTAATGGAAGAGTCGCTTAGCTACCAGGTGTGGTTAGGAGCTCCAGTAGGTTCATTTTGTCTTCTTTTTAATTATTATTTTTTTGTTTTTCTTATTTAAAACAAAAATAAAAACATTTTTTTCCTTTATCTTAGTTAATATTAATTAACGAATTTATGTTCATTATTATGCACCTGGCAAGTTAAGATGACCGAAATTCATGAAGTCAGTGACTTTAATCTGTCAGCAGCCTTCAGACAAACTAAACGTGCCAACATTTGAATTTCAAAATAAGGGAGGTTTTTCCTGCTGTCTGGGTGGTGAGGAAGTTTCTAAAAAAAAAAACAAAAAAAAAAACAAAACTATAATTATATAGAAATATTATAACAGAAATAACTGCATCTTTGGTCATTTAAGTTAATTTATTTCATTAAATACAATTTTAGTAATATTTTTTTCTTTGAAATCAAGAGTTAAATTATTTTTCTGTTCTGGCTCTGCAAAATTATGGTCAAAAATGTAAGTTGTTATAAGGAAAAAGTAAAAACAATTACCACAGTCTGTTTCAAATTTATTTAAACAGTAATTCCCCCCCCCCTTGTCCTGTCAGGCAGCTAGGCAAACAGAACAGGGACCTGTCACCCTTACTGTGCCAAAACAGATTTACTTTGTCAAGAGGAGCTTATACAGTACCTAACTGTGTACTGTATATTGTTGTAAACTCCTCCTGTAATAACTTAATACTTTACTTTAATTGTTTTACCCATGGAAGACCCAACAGGATGGGGAAGAGGGAAAGGAAGTGTGTGAAGGGGGAAAAGAAAAGGGAGGGGAACAGACAAAAAAAAAAAAAAAAAAACCCAACAACTAAAACAAACAAAAGACAAACTGCTTCTTCCACCGAAGATGTCTCAACATGAGTCTGGTTTCCGCACCTGTTAAAGGAGAGACACTTGTGCGTGTATGTCTGTGTGCATATATATATGAGAACGCACGCAAAATAAGTGTGTGCATGTGAGTGGTTTGTCAGGAAACATACGAGCGGCGGGCCGGTCGCAGCAGCTCTCCCCCCGGGAACCCCGAGCAGGCAAGGCAGCGCCACCAACCCCCAGCCCCGAGGTCAGCAAGCTCCAGGAAAGCCAGGTATCCGCCCCTGGAGGGACAATCAAGGGAGGCCAGGCTGCTCAGCGGCCGGTGCGGTGAGCCCACTTCTCCGGACTCGCCCAACCCCCACCCCCCCAGCGGGGCCAACATCCGCCCCCGGGGGTCGGTGAGGGTGGGACATGTCTTCTGCCAGAACTTTTGAACCGGTGCACAGGACCACCTAGCATGCATATAGCTATCCGGGACGTTGCTAGTGCAGTGAGAGCAGATATTTGTGTGACTCAGGCCCATTTTGAACATCCTTTGTCCTGTGTAATGAATTCTATGTAGAACTTTATACTGTATAAGTTGTAAGAGTTTTTAGTCATCTTAAAAGTGTTTAAACATATTTGTGTCCAGAAACTTTCCTCCTTATTAATCGATAAGTCTGTCTCCCATTTTGATATTGGAAGAGATACGGACTCATCTAACTTTGATAATAGTCCATGTATTTTCGATATCAATTTTGGGGAACGGAGATTTAGAAACTCTGCCACCTTAACTGGTACTTCTAAATCTGTCTGATTAAGATTAAATCTTGCTTTTATTATGGATTTAAGCTGTTGATATTCAAAATACTTCTCATCACTGATTTCGTGTTGTGACACTAGATCCTGAAATTGAATAAAATTTCCACCTTGAATAAGATGTTCTAAGTTATTTATTCCCTTCTCTTGCCATAGTGGAAATTTTAATGTCCTCTTTTGTTGCAGGATATCAGGATTATTCCAAATGGGCATGAGTTTACAGGGGACAAGTGAAGACCCTGTTATTTTTAAAAATTTCCACCAAGCCATCAGAGAGTAACTGATATTCATACTTTTAAAACAGTCATGGCGTTTAATACAGGGACTTATAAAAGGTAAGACAGATATTTAGCAACCCACAGAGAGCCTGTTCAGCATCTAACCATAGATTTCCTAGTGGGGTTGATTTTGTCCATTTTTTATTTTTTTTTTATTTAAGTTTTTGTAAAGGGTATACAGGTCATTACAGCATTGCATTGTTTACATTTTCATCACACGTTCCCTTATTTTTTGCTATTTGACAACACTGGTAGGATAGTTATTACAACCCCCCCCCTTTTTTTTTAAAGTGAAAAAAAAGTGAAATTAAAGAGAATTAAATAAAAAAAATGAATAAACAAACAAACAGAACAGCAAAAAACAAACAAACAGAAAATTAAGTAATTAAAAGTAAAAGAGCATCTGAGTAGCTTTGGAACAAAGAGCGGGACCATCATTGAAATGGTATTTGTCAAAGATTAGATCTAATGGAAGACACATATGCGATCCAGGGTTGCCAAAAGCTCATGAACCCATCCATGTCCTGTCTCAGTGCGAATGTCAACTTTTCCATCGAGTAAATGTCTTGAATCACGTTAATCCAATCTTCAGGTGTAGGACAGTCCTTCAGCATCCATTTTTTAGTTAGGGCTTTTTTACTTGCCAATATTAAAACATTGAATAAGTATTTATCTCCTCATCTTTCCAGTGAGTCCAGTAGTAAACCCAAATACAAAGGATTTTGTCCATTTTGAAACAAACTGCAGTCTATTGGCTAAAAAGTAATTAAAAAAATTTGGTAAATCTAGGCCTCCACACTCTTTCGCTTTTTGGAGGGTTTTTAAACTAATCCGTGATGGTTTATCCTTCCATAAAAATTTACTTATATTTGAGTCTAGAGACTTAAACCAGGCCATTGATGGTTGGGTAGGGATTAGGGATGGGCATTCGGTGAAATTTTCTTCACCGATCGTCGGGAGAATTAATGATTAATAATCGGTTAATCATTAACATTTTTAGGTACGTAACAAGGCAGGTAGACTACATTAGAACATCAGGAATCAGCACGGAGAGCCCTCTCTCTGTTCTCGTGTTGGCTCGGCTCGGGAATCTCGCAAGCTGATTGGCCGAGACGTTTCACCCCGCAAGCTGATTGGCCGAGACGTTTTACCCAGCTTCTGTCCCTGCCGAGCGGCCACCCAACAAACGAAGACCGCATTCATTGCTCTATCGCTCGTGTTACTTAGTCTAGCCGCGCAGAACTTTTTGCTGTTCTCTTGTGCCATTTTGTGCGAAATAGTCTTCCCATCGAGCCACTACGCCGCCTCCTGCAGCTTCCCTCGACGTGTGTACACCGAATCTTCATGACCTTCTCAATAAAGTTTCTGAAAAAAAAAAAAGAATCTTCACGACCGCCATTACTCAGCGCGCAACCACTGTTGGCGGTTTCTTCGCGTAATAAGGGTGTTCCATGGACCCTGTCGATGAGGTATATTTGTATGCTGCATTGCAGTGATTGCAGTACACCTGGTCATTTTTTAAATTGAAATGGTCCCACGCAACACTTCGCCGTAACCGCTTCATGATTTGGCGATTGCCCTACAGAAGCCCGCATGTATCAACTGAGGCACGCCAGGATACGGCGATGGTGTAATGTTGCCCCCTGGTGCCCAAATTTTGCCATTGCATTGTTTGAGGACGGCCGTGCACTAGGCCTAATAACGTTGGATTGTTTAAAAAAAAAAACGGTTTGTCGACGAAAATGAACTTCCTCGGTGAAATTCTTAATGATCAATTATCGGTTAATCGGTAAATTATGCCCATCCCTAGTAGGGATCATTGAGAACAATTAATTTTAGGAAGGACCATCATTTTAACGGTTGCGACTCTTCCCATTAATGATAAAGGTAGTGTCCTCCAGCACGTAAGGTCATCTTGTATTGTTTTTAAAAGGGGAATATGATTTAGTTGCAATAACTCTGCGAGCCTGGGGAAAATATCTATTCCTAAATATTTAACATTTCCTGATTGTATTGGAATAGTAGATGTATTTGAGAAATTGCAATTTATAGGTAAAGCTATTGATTTTACCCAGTTAATAGAGTAGTCTGATAATGATGAAAATTTATCAATGAGCGCCACTGTCTGAAGAAAAGATCTTTGTGAGTTTTCAAGGAAAATCAATACATCATCAGCATAAAGACTTATCTTGTGTTCCTTTTCTCCAGTTTGAATACCTCTGATATCAACATTTTGTCGTATAGCTGCTGCTAATGGTTCAATAAAGATGGTAAAAAGTGAGGAAGAGAGTGGACACCCCTTCCTAGTACCTCTCTAGAGATTAAAGCTTCGGGAAGTCTGATCATTTGTTCGGACAGACACAGCTGGACACCTATATAGTGTTTTAAACCAGTTTATGAAAGATGAGCCAAACCCCAACTTGTTTACCATAAAAAGAAATTTCCAGTTAACACAGTCAAAGGCTTTCTCTGCATCCAGAGACAAGATTGTAGTTTCTACATTATTGATCTTGCAGTAGTCTATTAAATTAAATAGCCTGCATGTATTATCAGCCGAGTGCCTACCCTTGATGAAACCTGTTTGATCTGGGTGTATAATAAACGGGATTATCCTTTCCAGTCTTTTGGCGAGAGCTTTGTAAATTATTTTTTTTTTTTTTTATTTAAGTTTTTGTAAAGGGTATACAGGTCATTACAGCATTGCATTGTTTACATTTTCATCACATGTTCCCTTATTTTTTGCTATTTGACAACATTGGTAGGATAGTTATTACAACACCCCCCCTTTTTTTTTTTTAAAGTGAAAGAAAAAGTGAAATTAAGGAGAATTAAATAAAAACAAAAAAAACAACAAATAAACAAACAAACAGAACAGCAAAAAACAAACAAACAGAAAATTAAGTAAATAAAAGTAAAAGAGCATCTGAGTAGCATTGGAACAAAGAGCGGTGCCATTATTGAAATGGTATTTGTCAAAGATTAGATCTAATGGAAGACACATATGCGATCCAGGGTTGCCAAAAGTTCATAAACCCATCCATGTCCTGTCTCAGTGCGAATGTCAACTTTTCCATTGAGTAAATGTCTTGAATCACGTTAATCCAATCTTCAGGTGTAGGACAGTCCTTCAGCATCCATTTTTTAGTTAGGGCTTTTTTACTTGCCAATATTAAAACACTGAATAAGTATTTATCTCCTCGTCTTTCCAGTGAGTCCGGTAGTTAAACCCAAATACAAAGTTACAAAAGAAAAGGGAACTGTTATTTTGAATATTTTCCCCAATATTGTCTGTACGTTGGTCCAATATTGGTGGATAATTGGGCATGACCAAAACACATGAAAATGATTTGCAGTCTTTTCACCACACAAGCGCCAACAGTTCAACCCCTTATGGGTAAATTTGTTTTGTGCAGGTGTTCTGAAAAATCTTACCAAATTTTTCCATCCAAATTCTCTCCATTGCAGGGAAGAGGTACTTTTCCATTGCTGTTTATTTAGCTTTTCCCATATTTCCAATTGTAAAGTGAAATTCCTCTCTTTTTCCCATCTCTCTTTTATATATGATGTGTTGTCTCCTTTTAAGTCTTGAAGACCTTGATATATTTTAGAAATGTATCTGATCCCTGGGATCCCTTTATATGCCATTAAGAAGACCTTCAGAACACCTGACTGGGCCCTTTCCAAATCCTCCTTTTTAAGTATATTGTTTATGTGGTGTCTAAGCTGAAAGAACCTGTAAAGATCTTGATTTATTAGACCTTGTTTTTTCAAATCTTCAAAACTTCTTAAAGTTTGCCCCTTAAAAAAATCGTAATATTTTATCAGCCCTTTCTCTTTCCACTCTTTAAATCTAGTGTCTGTTTTATTGGGGGTAAAGTCTTGATCATAGGCAATCCATTGCAGAAGTCGATAGGGCTCTTTAGCTTGATTCTCTCTGACTATCTTAAACCAAATTTTTAGCGGGGTCTCTATCCACGGGTTGGTGTTATTCAAGAGTTTAGTTAAGGCATTGTTCCCTATTATTGCCTGTAGGGGGATGTCACTTGTTATTTGGCATTCCATCTCCTTCCATTGTGCAGTGTAGACTGGGTTACATATCTCTACTAAAGTTTTAATTTGTGCAGCTATAAAATAGTGATATTTGGCAGCGCAAGCCCACCTTTGTCTTTGTTTAGCTGTAGGGTTCGATATCTGATTCTAGGTCTCTTACCCTGCCATATGAATCTTGAGATCCTTCTGTCCAGCTCCTGCCATGTTTTTTTGGGAGGTTCTACCGGTATTGTTTGGAAAAGGTATAGAAGACGTGGAAGTATATTCATTTTGACTGCTTCAATTCTTTGTGCAGTACCTAAGAATGGTATCATATTCCATCTTGCTAGGTCAGATTTTATTTTAGTCACCAGTGGATCATAGTTTAGTGTTATAATTTTGTCGAGTTGTTTCGGGATATTGACCCCCAGATATTTCATAGATTCCAACTCCCAGTTAGTTTTGAGTTCATTTAGTGAAAAATGATTTGGGTCATAGTTGAATGTTAAGACTTGGGTTTTATGCATGTTTAATTTGTACCCCGATAAATCTCCATAGTCTGAAAAAACTGAGATTAGTTCTGGTAGAGAAGTGTCTGGCTGCCCTAGGTATATTAAAATGTCATCAGCAAAGAGTGCTATTTTATGTTCCTTCTGACCAAGTGTAATACCTTGAATTTCTTGATTTTGTCTTATCCATTGGCTCAGAGGTTCTATGAAGATTGCAAAGAGCAGTGGAGACAGGGGGCAGCCCTGACGACATCCTCTTTCCAGCTCAAAAGATGATGATAAATTACCGTTAATCCTTATTTTAGCTGTTGGTTTTTTATATAATGCCTGTATCGTTCTAATGAAGTTGTTATGAAAATTGAAACTGGATAAGATTCTATATAGGAAAGACCAGTCAACCGAATCGAATGCTTTTTCAGCATCTAATCCCAATATGACTGCATTTAAGTTATATTTTTTTATATGATGAATTATGTGTAAAGTGCGTCGAATGTTGTCTTGTGTCTGTCTTTGTCTTATAAAACCTGTTTGGTCTAAGTGAACTAAGTCTGTCAGTATGTTTTCTAACCTTTTGGCAAGGATAGTGGTAAAAAGCTTATAGTCCTGATTTAATACACTGATTGGTCTGTAGTTGGAGCATTCTAGTTTATCCTTTTCAGGTTTAGGTATAACTGCAATGACCCCTTCTCTCCAGGAGGGGGGGATTTCCCCTGTGTGGAGGACGTAGTTAAATGTTTTCAGGAGGAGAGGAGATAGTTGCTGTTTAAAGGTTTTGTACCATTCTGCTGTATAGCCATCTGCTCCTGGGGATTTGTTAGCTTTAAGTTTCATAATTGCTTTTTCCAATTCTTTAGGTTGTATTTCTGACAGTAGGGTTTTATTTTGTGAATCCGTAAGTTGGGGAAGGTTTAATGTGTTTAGTAATGTCTCGGATGTGTTTTTATGTTTTTTGTGGGAGTATAAGTTCTTGTAGTAATTCTCGAAGCTTTTAAGAATATCCTGAATTCTGAATTTTATTTCCTTTGATACTGGGTCTCTGATTTTGTAGATTGCTCTTTCCGTTTGTTGTTTCCTCAATTTATAGGCTAGTAATTTTGCCGATTTACTACCTGCTTCATAGTGTTTTTGTTTCAGAAATGTAAGTTTCTTCTGGATTTCTATTGTGTAGATCTCATTTATTTGATTTTTAATTTCTTTAATCTTGAGCGAGCCATTAGACTGAGTGTTGTCTTTGTGTTCTTTTTCTAGGTTCTTGAGTTCTGACTCTAGTGTGATTAGTTTTTCTTGTCTCAGTTTCTTTTGGGTTGCCAGTTTTGCAATAATTTTTCCCCTTATTACAGCTTTGCACGCATCCCACAGTATTAAAGGAGATACTTCTCCATTATCGTTTTCTTCCAAATATCTGAGAATATCTGATTCCAATTCATCTTTCAGTGGTCCTTTCAGGACACTTGAATTCAACCTCCAGGAAAATGTATTATTTGTGTATTTTTGGATGTTTAAGTCCATATAGATCGGACTGTGGTCGGAGAGATCCATCAGTCCTATTTTACATGTTTTTACTCTTCCAATGTCTCTATTAAACATAAAAAAGTAATCAATCCTTGAGTAAGATGAATGTGGCGTTGAATAAAAAGTATAATCTTTTACATTGGGGTTGAATTCCCTCCATACGTCACAGATTCCCATTTCTTTTCGTAGCATCCGAGTATTCTTACTTTGGGTGTTATTTTGATGTGAAGAATTACCTGTCGCATCCCAGTATGGATTCAGTCTTAGATTGAAGTCTCCACCACATATCACTAAACCTTGGGCTTTAGTTATCATTAGGTCGAATACATTTTTATAAAATTTCCATTTAGCCCCTGGTGGTGCATATACATTCAGCAGGGTGATATCTTCTCCCTCTAGCCGCCCAGTTACCAAACTGTACCTCCCTTCTTTATCTTTGTGTTCTGATTTTTTTTCAAATGTAATTTTGGTTGATATCAATGTCGCTACTCCCCTCCTCCTCCCTGATTTATATGAAGATGAAGAGATCATTTTAAACCCTTGTCTATTGAGTTTAGTGTGTTCCAGAATCAGAATCAGAATCAGAATCAGAATCAGAATAAACTTTATTGCCAAGCATGTAAAAAAACACACGAGGAACTTGACTTGACATTGGTGCGCATGCGCGCGACACAACGACACGGCAGCCATAAAGGCGCCTCATCAAACAGAGATAGATAAGAAAGGGAGGGGAAGGGAGGGAACGACACAAGGGGGGAGGAGAAAAAAAACTTCGTTATCAAAATACAGCTTATTTTTAAGCAGATTGTGATTACAATGAAAAAAAATCTCTCAATAGCACAGAGCAACAACTCAGAATTCACGAGACACAAGAGAGCAGTGTACAGTATATCTTTAATCAGTTCATGAATCAATGTGTGTGCGGTGTTGAGCAGTGTTGATGATAATAAGAGAGACCCAAGGACCCTTGGCAGAAGATGTTTTGTCTGTCTGGCGCCCAGTCTTATCTGGCGCTGCAGCTGGCTGTCCAAGGCCTTGTGCTCATGATTTTGAAAAAAAACACAGTCTGCAGACAGCCAGGAGGAATTTTCATGGGGAATAATAATGCTAAATAGGACTGATCACAGAGAAGACTTGTATTTCTTCTGTAGATTCAGTACATTAATCCTTCATTGCGCAGCTTTGAACTCGTCGTGGAAAGACCTGAGCGAACCCATGATGTAATCCACCTTACGAGACAGTTCTCCAGTAGTCGCTATCAGGGTCTTCTCCAGTTTCTCAATTTGTTGGATGCACCTCGCCTGGCCAGCATTTTGATAGGTTGAATCCATCTTCAGCAATTTGCGGTAAACCAAGACAATTCCCGTCCCAATCAGAATTATCCCAATCACCAAGATTACGAAGATAAACAAATCTTCAATATCTTCGATAGAGAGATTAGAGAGACACAGCATTTTCCAAATACCTGTGTCACATAGATAGCCCACTGGAGCCGTTCCAGCGGGGCAAACAGCTTCCCCCGGAGCACTTTTCCTTGTTGAAAAAATAGTGTCAATTGTGTTCAAAGCCCAGCTTATTAACTCCATAATTTCTTTTCGGCGGTCGCAGTCAGACGCAGACAGACAACAGCAAGCTGGGATCCAGTAGGAGGGGAGGAAAAAATCAGCAGGAGAGAAGAAAAAAGCGTCTGCTCTCTTGGGAGGGCGGAAGTGAGAGACCCACGTCTGTTAGGTGGGTTTCTTGTAAAAATATTATTTCTGCAGAAATATTATTTCTGCTTTGTCTTTTTTCATTTTGCATAGAATCTTGGATCTTTTAACTGGATTCAGGATCCCTTTTACATTATATGAGGCTATTTTGGTTACACCCTGTTTCTCCATTGTATTTTCTTATTTAGTATAACAGTGTGGTGGCCCTCTTTTTTGCTACTCAGAAACTGAAAGAACATTAAGAACATAAAAAACATTAAGAACATAGTGTACGAAACTTTAAAACAAAAAACTGTCAAAAAACTTCCTGAGCTGGGGTCTCTTTAAAGACCCTGTAAGAGCCCTGATGGAGTGTAGGCTCTGAGGGAAATTCCTCAAACTCTGTTACGTGTTGAGGGCCCTCTCTAACCCCTGTAAGTTGTCCCATGTTTTTAACGTGAATTTCAGATCCCAATCCGAATTTGTAATGATTTTTTTTTTTTTTTTATGCCTATAACCTATGAGATTGTGTGCACCCTCCCACCCCCATCACAGCAAACATTCACTCTAATATAGTATTTGTTAGTATGGAGAGAACATGTGGGTCATTGTTACATTTCTATTTTAACATGATTTTTTTTTCCCCCTTTAAATTAAGAAGACATTTGTTTCCAATGCTATAACTGCTCCATGAAAGGTTTTACCACATGCTGATTCTGCATCTCCTTTAATGTTTGTTACCTTGTAGGAGGGGGGGTGGAAGTGCAGAGTGACTGAAAAGAAAAAAAACAAACAAACAAAAAGGTCGCTATTCCTTCCTGGAACTGGAAAGCTTATCTTTGTAGCTCTGGGGCTGGGTTTCCCGCTGCTGGCCCGTGGATTTTGAAGGTCTCTGAGTGGACCACGTTTGAGCTCTGATTTTCTCGCTCAGATCCGCTGCGGGTTTAAACACCGTTACCGGGAGTCCTCTCCTTGCCATGTCAGTTGTTGCTTCTTCCGCTGAATTATAGAGACATGACTCTTCACCGTAAAAGACCCTTAGCTTCGCCGGAAATGGCGTCTGAAAGCGTAGATTCTGTTCCCGTAAAACCTTTTTGGCGTCGTTATAGTCCCGTCGTTTTTTTAAGAACCTCAGGGGCGTAATCGTGCTCCACGAAGACTTTTCTCTCATGATGCATAAATCCTTTTTTCTGCCAAGCCCGTCTTACAACCTCTTGTTTTATTTTGAAATTGGCGAATCTTACCACCACAGAATGTGGGGGCGCTTCCGGGGCTGGCTTTGCGGCTAATGTACGATGGGCTTTTTCTATCTTCAAATCGGTGGTTTGTGGAATATCCAACTTCTCTCTCAATAAGGATTCCACGCATTCCGCCACTGTGTTGAAACCATCTTCAGCTCCTTCTTTCAGACCGTGAATTCTGATGTTATCTCGTCTCTGTCTTCCTTCTTGGTCGGTTAGCTTAGCCTCCAGCCATGACTGTTTTCTGTGTAAATCCAGCACAGAATCTTCAAGCACTTTTACTCTTTCTTCAGCTTCCAAGATTTGGTTTTCGGCCTGGTCCATTCTGCTGTTCGCCTTTTTTAGATCCTCTCTGAATTCAAGAAATTCGGCCCGAAATCGTCGTATTTCGTCAAATAGAGATTTCAAGCTAATCCTTTTGTTAGCTAGGCCCAGGTCCTCGTCTTCTGAACGGAGGTCCTCCGGTTCGGATTCTGCGGTCGCTGTGCGTCCTGACCTGGGGAATGTCAGTTTCCTCTGCTTGTGGTTAGGCATGGTGTTATTGTCTTTTGATTTTTAATCTTCCAAAAATCCGTTAGGTCTGATTTTGAGGATGTTTTCCTTGGATTGAGTCTGGGAGTTTCAGCGTTACGTTGCTATCACCATGGCGTCCAGACCGGAAGTCCTGTAAATTATTTTAAGATCGACATTCATAAGTGAGATGGGACGGTAGCTGCATGGAAGCATAGGTTCTTTTCCAGGTTTAAGGAGCAGGATAATACTAGCCAAATTCATATTCAGAGGAATTACATTATCTTCTTTAATTTGGTTCACCATTTTAAAAAAAAAGTAGGTGCCATCACAGGCCAAAATTCTTTATAAAATTCTACTGGAAAACCATCTGGTCCCATGGCTTTGTTGTTTGGGATGTGCTTAAGTGCCTCCTGGAGTTCAGACACCTGAAGAGGTGCATCCAGAGCTGCAATCTGTTCATTATTTAATTGTGGTAAATTAATATCGTCCAAAAATGTATTTATCTCTGAGTCAGATGGGTTATCCTGAGATGAGTAGAGGTTTTCATAAAACTTTCTGAAGGAGTTATCTATTTCTTCAGGTTCATGGGTAATATTTCCAGTCATATCCTTGACAGAGTGGATAGTTGTTTTTTCTTTATTCAATCTAAGCTGGGTCGCAAGATATCGCCCCAATTTATTACTGTGTTCAAAGTTCTCAAGACGCAGTCTTTGTATTAAAAACTGTGCTCTTTTGTTTGTAATTTCTTTTAATTCCACCTTTAATTTTCTCAGATCGTTAAGTGTCTGTTCCAGTGGGGAAACGGCACAGGTTGTCTCCAGTGATTTAATTTTCTGTTCTAAGTCCAGTACCAGTGCTTTTTCTTTTTTATGCTTATATGAACAGTAAGAGATTATTTTACCTCGCATGACCACTTCTGCTGCTTCCCAAAGAACACCTGGGGATATTCCTGGCACATCATTTTATTCCAGATATGATTCCCACTCTTTATTAAAATAGTTAATAAAGTCTTTGTCTTTCAGTAGTGATATATTAAATGTCCAGCTCCTAGTTTCCCTTGTAGCTTTCCTATTTACTAGTGTAAGAGATACTGGATGGTGATCACTAATAGCTTGATTTGAACATATTTCAGTGTCTGTGATGTCCCTCACAATAGAGTTACTGGCTAAAAAGAAATCTAGACGCGAATGTGAACTATGAACTGATGAAAAAAAAGTGTATTCCCGAAGAGTTGGGTGAAGAGAACGCCATTCATCGCAAAGACCAAAATCATTCATGTACTGTTTGAGAGTGTCAGTAGCCTGCCATTTTCGGTAATTCCCCGATGTACTGAGCCTGTCGATTGCAGGGTTTAATACCAGGTTGAAGTCCCCTCCTATTATAAGTGTGTCCAAGTGCTCAGAAAGAGAAGTGAAAAAAGTGTGAAAATAGGATGGGTCATCAACATTTGGGCCATAAACGCTTGCAATACATAGATCCAAATTTTGGACTGAGATTTTTAGTATTATAAATCTACCTTCCGGATCTATTATGGTGTTATTCACAACGAAGTGTATTCTTCTGTTTACCAGTATAGCTACCCCCCTTTGTTTAGAATTAAAGCCGGCTGAGTACATGTGGGGGAATTCCGGGGAGGTGAGCGCATCTACAGACGATTTAGAGACATGTGTCTCCTACAATAAAACAAAGTCTGCCTGTAGATCGTTCAGTCGATTAAAAACTTTTAGCCTCTTCTCCCTGGTTCCAATTCCACGCATGTGCCACGTGACAAACTTAAATGTAGACATGTTTTCACTAACTGGTTGTGTACTAAAGACTAAATAAATGTGCCTATTTGATTATATGTCTGTAACGTATGCATATATGTGTATATACTGTATATGTTGTGTGTAAAGTATACACCTACGCATATATAATTGGGTGTGCGCGCATGATGTCTCTGTGCCATTTGCCTGCAATTGCAAGCAAATGGGGTACATGTGTTTCAAGTTATTTCCTATAAACCAGAAGTATGAGGAAAAAACAGACATAGGTTAGTAAGTGGTGAAAAAATGCAGACAACATACAACAATGACCTAAAAACTTCAAAAAAATTAACTATAACAGACAAACAACAACCTCAACAACAAACAAAGAAATAAACATTTTGACAAATGTCAACAAATTAAACTGAGATCGAGTAAGAGACCTGCGCACAATTGCACTCTTTTTCCACCTGTAGCTAATAAATAAATAAATAAATAAATAAAAATAACTCAACAAAATCAAAAAACAAAATAGGCTCTAGAATAACCAGGGTGTTATAGTTTCATCCATAAACAGCTTGCCATCTACATACAGTCTATCCACAGAAACAATAGCTCGTTTACCTTCTTGGATGTTTTGTTTCCTAATGGGAAAAAGCTTCCTTCTCCTTTCCAAGATTTCCTGTGGAAATTGATCATTTAAACCATAATTGGTGCTTTTAAGCTGCCTGCCCTGCCTCTGTACCAAAATATTTGCTTAAAATGCTCAAATTTGGCAACAATAGGTCTGGGACGTTTATTCTGGGAATTTTTTTGCCCAATTCGGTGGACTCGGTGGAAGGTAATTGAATTTGTGACTTCGGGGGATAGTTTTAGTTGTGTGAGATAAATTCACGGACCAGCTGTTCTGGATTTTCATTATATATATATATATACAGTAGTTTTATTTTAAAAAATTGACAAAAATTAGCCATGAAATAATCCACAAATTTATAATAAAGTCTCAAATGTACAAGAAAACTCAATTTCACAAGAGGAAATTTCAAATTTGAGGAAAATGGTTTAAAATTTAGATAAATTTACAGAGAAAAGTAGAAAACTATAAAAAAAATTGTTATAAATTTTGGAGAAAATCCTCAAACCTTCAAGACTGAAGTCATTACTCAAGTTTTTAAGTGGGTGCTCTTTGCACCCTTAACGCAGGGGTGTCAAACTCATTCCATGGAGGGCCAAGTCCCTGCAGGTTTTACTTCCACCCAGTCTCTTCAGCAGGTGTTTTCACTGATCAGCAATCAGTGGGAAGAAATTCAGAGAAAACACCTGTTGAAGCCACTGGGTGGAGGTAAAACCTGCAGGGTCTTGGCCCTCCATGGAATGAGTTTGACACCTGTGCCTTAACGCAACTAGAAATTTTTGGTTGTCTACTTTTAATTAATTTCAAGGCACTGCTTTTATATGAGTAGAATTTCTGGCTACTGTACCCACCTCTGATCATATAATTTAAGGATGCATGAGTAAATTAATGTTTTTTTCCCTTCGCTTCCCTACTCTCTTGATGGAAACAAAAGAAACACTAGAATAAAAATACACATATTTTTGTCATTTATGTAAACCATGACAAAAAAATCCTGCAGGACAAAACATGGCACTTGATATTTTCTAACCTGTTTGTATACCACCATAGACAGAGAGAGAACCTGAATTAGACAGGGCTCCAAGAGGGCAAGATGAGACAGAAGAGAGGAGCCAAGGAGAGGAAAGTGTTCAGGCAAAAGGTCCAGGAGAGATGACAGCAGAGGAAGGAGAGAAGGATGACACCACTAAAAAGTCCAAACACAGGACGTCTGGGTGGGACCCCAACTGTCCCAATATTCCAACATTCAAGCCTTTCCATATGTAAAGTTACTGTGCAAAATAAAAAAAAAAAAAGGAATAGTATAAAATTAACATATTCTGGTTACAATAGTGTCATGTCCCGTCCCCCCCCTCGGAAAAATATGTTGCCACCGCGCCAAGGTCTTTAAGCCAGAGGAAACACTGTCTTATAATTGATCACAATACAGGAAACAGTCGATTGTTCATGGTGATTATCACAGAAAAAAAACTGCTTCCTTATTAAATGTCTACTTCAGTTGAATTTTTTTCTGGTTTATTTAAAAAGTCTTCTCTGTCAGTCAGTTTAAAGCACTTTGCAGTGACTTTCACTGAACTTCCTGCTCATCAGGACCAGAAGCACACCTTTTCTTTTTTGGGTGCAGACCAAATGTGTAATTGGCAGCGAGGAGAGGGGATGTCTGCTCGGATTTGTAATCATGTTACCTAATTCAATATTGGACAGTTCCTGGATAAACTGAACAGTTGGCATGTTTCAGACTGCATTTCATTAGTGGTTATGCTCCTGTGCGGTTACTTGCGTTGCATTTTGACAGCCCTTCACATTTGAAAAATTAAGCTTTTTTTGGGCCAAGCCCCCCCAAAAAAAGAGTTAGTATGGTAGATATAGAGTGGTTAAACTTGTTCCAAGGACTTTGATTTTATAAAGTTTTCTCCATCTGAATGTAGATAATCTAACAATGCCGCATTTTATATGATTTGCATCATTTTCTTCATCAGTTTCAACAAGTAATTGCATTTTTCATCATCAAAGAAAATAATTCAAAGAGTGCAGGTATAACACAGTTTGATGTCAAAAACAGTTTCTTTGTTCCCTTTGTCTGATCATGATTATAGAAAGGAAAACTGAAAAGGAGATACTGATGGGAAAATTTTAATATTTTGTATCTGCTGTTGCCTCAGAGTCTGTGTGAAATGTACAAGGCCATGGCAGCTGGACATTTATCTGTTTTTGTACGAATGTACTGTATTGTTTTGAGTAAGTCTGAGAAGGAGACAGCTTGAAAGAACCAGTCTGAATTAGACATTCTCTCATGGACATTCTTAAGAAAACTGGATGTTTAAAGGACTGAAAGTTGTGTGTTTGAATCAGAATGATGCGCGGAAGAAACTCTGGGGCAGTTTCTGTATTGTTCTCCACTGGCCAGTGCAAATTAAATTTGCTGAAACTTTAATCCTGTCTGATTTTTGACTAATGGTTCAAGGGGAATTTTTCCAACATACTTGGTGCACCAAACAATGGACTCCAGAAATCTTTCTCCAGACCAGCAGTGCTTTGGACCGTTCTCACAGTCAGTGCACGGGTTGCTGATAAGACCTCCCGTCCTCCTCCCAGTTGGAGCAGTTTGTCTTAAGTGAGGCGACAGCAGAGGCGGTCTGGAGTGCCGGAGCGGAGAGGGTGACGGAGCTGAACAAAGGCAGATTGAAGTGAGTAAATTTAATTATTAATGGTTTACAGATGTCTCGCAACAGGTTTGGGTCTAGTCGGTGTAATTACACGTAAAAGTTGAGATTAAGACGTCTCGCGGCGGGTTCAAGTCCGGTCGTTGTAATTACACGTAAAAGTTGAGATAAAAATGTCTCACGGTGGGTTCGAGTCCAGTTGTTGTAGTTACACGTAAAAGTTGAGATAAGGTACCATCGGTTCGAATCCGTTTGGGTAAAAGTGCCGTGGGTATAGGCCGTTTGGTGAAAATGCATTTTTACTGAGGTTAGTTTGAGTCTAATCTGGGAAGTGACCAGTGCGGAGGCAGTGCATGGAAGGATACAGAGTACCACGGAGTGATATCAACAGCCGAAGAAAAAATAGAGAAAAACAGAGAAAAAATAGTTATACTAAGAAATAACTTTAAAATAAAGACAAATAACTTTAATATAATAAGGAATAACAATATAACAACAATAATTAAAATACCGTAAGATATAATTTAAAATATGCTTAAAATAGAATAAAATAGCCTTAACTAAGATCAAATATAATACATTAAAATAAATAACTGCAGTTTGTTTGTCTGGTCATTTGCGTGTTTGTGTGTGTTTTTAATAAACAACATCTCTACGGGTTTACTTTGATGAAATATGGGAGACTGCCTCAGGCAGAAACCACAAGAGGCAGGAAGAGAGCAAGACTTTGCGATGTAGCAGAAGGGAAGAGAGGATGTTATGGTTGTTGTTGTGGAGCACAAGAGGACATTATTGAGATTTTTGTTTTGATGGGGAATGGCAGATTTATGCACAGGAGGGACAAGGATAGTACTCGGTATGTAGGGAAATGGTGAAAATGTTTTGGTTTTTCAAGGCAGGTGAAAGTGATTGACTGTGAGAACCTTGGGTTGCCAGGTCCGCTTATTGTAAGCGACTTTTGGATTGTTTTCTTTTTTTACTGAGAGATTAAAGGAATGATACATGGTTGTATGCAGCAAAACTCTCATATTTTTGTTTTTACAATCAGAACAGAACAGTGTCTCTGTATAAAGAAATAACTAAAATGTACACAAAAAGGGAAAAGAAAGCTGGTTATAAATAAACACACCCATATGCAAGCACATCAAAGCCTACCTAGTTTATATACCCATATACAGTATATGTACCATATATAAAAAGAGTTCCAATAGAAGAAATATCACAAAAGGGGGGGGGGGATGAGGGAGGGAATTAGGGAATTAGATAATTAAACTAGAAAAGCACTCGGAGAGCGCAGACCTCCGCCAAGCGCCACAGTTCCCCCCATACAGTGTTTGTGTGTACGTTTTCAGATTCCTTGACCATGAAAACATATGACTAGCAATTGGATTGACAATGATAGGATTTGTGGTTCAGTAGTAAAAGCATTACCTCCTTGGCGGAGGTAATAAACTGAAGTGTTGGTGTTGTGTCCATCTCCTCCATCTGCAAACTCCAGGGCTGCGGCCGTTGCAATTCATCGCACAACCGCGTACAACCCACAGGCCAATGGGTTATGCAAGCGTTTTCATAGATCACTGAAAGCAGCACTCAAGGGTTCACTGACGGATGCAAATTGGGTAGACAGGTTGCCGTGGGTTTTATATTGGGGTTGCACTCTGCGGCAAAAGAGGATTTGGAAGCTTCCCCGGCAGAGAGCTCGTTTTTGCGCAGCCCCTATGGCTGCCCGGGGAATTTCTGCCAAATAATCCCGCGCTGGACAGCTGCCCGTCTCAGCTTTTGCAGCGTAGCACAAACACAGGCACGCTGCCGGGCCCGGCCCACCACTGTTTTCTGCGTGCTTTTGTGCCTAAAACTTTGAAGAAGGCGGAGTTCATGTTCGTCAGACACGACGAGCAGCGCCCTCCAACGCGCCTGCAGACATGTTGAAAATGGCCGTATCTCACAATGTTAAAGAATCCTTTAAAAAATTCCTGTATCCAGACGGTGATCCGGATCATCCCCAAAATTTAATCAGTTCTTCCCTGTACCATTTCCAACAATGCCTGAAAGTTTCATCGAAATCCGTCCAAAACTTTTTGAGTTATCTTGCTAACCAACAGACAGACGAACAGACAGACAAACGTTGGCAAAAACATTACCTCCTCCGGCCTGCGGCCTGGCGGAGGCAAAAATATTTGCAAATAGAGCTCAATCAAAAGATGTTTTTTTTTAAAGAGTAAAAGTAACTGAAAGGGTTCCATTTTTCAAAAAACTTAGCTGAGGAACCTTTTACAGTCAGATTTATCTTTTCTACCTTAAAGGACATAACATCCTTAAGCCATAAAGAGCTGGATAGAGGTTTAGGCGATTTCCAAAGGCGTAGGATACGACGTCTAGCTAGAAGGGAGGTAAAAGCAAGTAATTGTAATTGAGATGATGTTAATCGAATTGGAGCATGTGGGATTCCAAATATGGCAATCAAAGGGTCCATCTTAACTTTAATTGCTAGAACCTTGGACAGAGTGATAAAGAAATCACTCCAATATTTATACAATCTGGAACAAAAAAAGAACATGTGACTCAAATTACAGGGTGAGGCTTGACATCTGTCACGTTGGTCCCTTACAGTATATCAGGATAAATTCTTGATAGTCGAGACTTGGAGAGATGGACTCTATTCAATATCTTAAAGGTGACGGACAGACGAAAACTCAAAATCGCTAAATCATATCTCAAATTGTTGTCTGAGACGAGCTAATTGGAACCCCACATGTTTTGGTGTCAACGTATGTCGCATAAGGTGACAATGCGCTCTTGAAGTACGCTGTTGTGGAGAGCTGTCTGACCCAGCCAAGATCAGCGGCTAAAATGGCCACTGACTGTGTGACGTCATTTCGGTGTGGCACACAGTCGGCGGACATTGCTTTTTTTTATTTGATGTTTACGTTTTAAAATCGGCGATTACGGATATTTCTCGGAATACTTTTGGATTACAAATAGATTATTTATTAACATTAGGATTTCAGGAATCGAATTAATTATGGTTTGTCGTTGTGTTGTGTACGGGTGCGACGTTATACCAGAGGAGCATGCTGTGAGTGTTTTTGAATGTCCCGTCCCTGTGAAAATCAGAACGGCATGGGTGAAATTCGTTCAGAAAACGCAAAAAAAAATGGACTTATGTCGGTAAAACACCAAAAATGTGCAGTAGAGATTTCGTTGACAGCGATTTCGAGAATAAGATGCAATTTGTGTCACGACTCGCCGCTCCTCAGCGGATTCAGCTGGGCGCACACCTGTCCCTCGTCAGCACATCCCCATAAATCCATTCACACACACCTGCTTGTTGAATAAAGCTGTTAAATCTATCCTGAGCCTGCGTGCGTGTTTCCTGGGCCAGACATTATGTCAATTTGAAATGAAATTTGCCAAAAGATTTCTGATAAAGAAAATGGCTATTGCAACTATATATGCCTCGATTTCCAAGTGTGACTCTGAGAACGGGGTCAGTGACAATCAACTGTCAGAACACGAGAAGTAAACAGGGTACGTTTTTTTATTTTTAATATTCACTGCAAATGTTTACTAAACATCTTAAATGAATTCCAAGCCATGGTTTGCATTGCCTTACCAACTTATCAAATATTAGCATATTAGGGTGTTCATACTCATCAAATATGAAATATTCAGTGCTGTATAGGGAGGTGGTTGTGCCTGTTTGATCAATTTATATTTCATAAACTCAATATACTAATAATAACTCAATATATGATTTTACAAAACTTTATTTAAATAACATTGTTCACAAATCTAATCTTGGTAGGCAAAATTCCTTGTAGTGATGAGATGGGAATGTTTCTCTGATGAGGCTCACCGCACAGGCAGGCAACATAACCCTCACTTCTTCTCCAAAAAAATCCCCAACACTATGAATCTGTATCGCCTGAAAAATATGGGGTTGGCATTGATTATTCCGTTTGCATTGATTATTGAATGTATTGAATGGTTTCTTCATAATTCATCTGGGAAATTAAATCAAATGAATAAATATTGTTTATAAACTCACTCGTGTGGACGATGACGGCCGCTTCATCTGTCTCATCAGCTCCAGCTGTGCACAGACCAGCAGGTGCTAATCAGCGGCTGAGAAGCTGCAGCGAGTGACCAATGGGTAGTTTTATTTTTAAAATTAAGTGTGTGACCATGCATGTCGCCAAAGAAAAATATTTGTAAGCATCTTTTACCTAGAAGTATCTTACAGCCGATCGTAAACGTGTTCTTTTCCCGTCCATGTTGCATCTTCCTCCTCTCCCTCGAACAAATAAGGCTGACAGCCCACACACCACCCAAAACGTCTTCATTGTCAATGTAATCATTTGTAATCATTTATATTGAGGTCGTCAAACTCTAGAAAATAATCGCTGTCCGAATCACTTTGCTCTCGTTCTGCAATTTTTTTTCATACCGAATTGACGTGAAGGCTGCACGCACCTATCGGCAGATGGCGGTACTGCAGCATCACTGAGTGAAAGATGGACTATGACTAAATAATTTCATTTATGTAGGATGGTGACACATATCAAATCAGGGGAATGGGAAGAATGGAATATTTTCATACAATCAGTTGATTGGTTCAATAAAAAAATGTCAATGTCCGTCGCCTTTAAACTGTATAAGTTGAAGCCTAGCACAAGGTGTAACTGAGCGTATACCAAGGACGGCTTTATCCCATCACTGATCAAACAAAACGGTACCAAGCTCCTGCTCCCATGCAGTTTTATTTTTGACAACCAACTGAATATCAAATGTCATAAGTGCATCATATATTTTTAGAAATAAATGATTTTTGATTAAGTTCAAAGGTCAAAAGGTCATCCCAAGGTTGATTAACCGAGAGCCGAGGATAGCAGGAAAAAAATAGTTGAGGCACAGTGCCTAATCTGGAAATAGAAGAATAAGTGGGATGTAGGTAAATTGAAATTGGAAGTTAAATCTGAAAAGCTGGCAAATAAACCATCCTTGCAAAGATCTCTGAAGGTTTTAATACCATGATTATGCCATTGATGATAAGAGAAGTTGGTAAGTGAGGGTAAAAATAGATGATTTTTAAGTATGGGCATCATACTAGAGGGTGATAAAAACTTGAAATGACGACTAAACTGGAACCAAATTCTCAGAGTACACAGTACCATTGGGTTCTTTGTGAAATTGGAGAGGTTAATGGGCAATGGAGAAGTGATTAAGGTGGTGAATGAAGATGAAGAACAGGATTGAATCTTAAGTGCACACCATAATAGATCTGGAGAATGGAGGCAGTAATTCAATTTACATATGTGTGCAGACCAGTAATATAAAAGAAAATTGGGCAAGGCAAGACCACCATTTGTTGAAAATTTTTGTAATACTGATTTACTCAATTTGGGAGCTTTACCACTCCACAGAACAGAGGATATAATCTGGTCTAGAGTTTTAAAAAAGGTTTTTGGCAAAAAATAAAGGAATGCACTGGAATAAAAAGAGAAATCTGGGCAAAATGTTCACCTTGACTGCATTAATTTTACCTATTAGTGACAGAGGGAGACAGCTCCATTTCTGTAAATCAGCCTTAACATGGGCCAGTAGAGGAACAAAATTAGCAGAATAAAGAGCTGGTAGAGTGCGTGTTACGTTGATCCCCAAGTATTTAAACCCTGAAGGACTAAGTTTGAAAGGAATGTCAGACTGATTAAATCACTAGCGCTATGGTGTTCATGGGGTAACATTCGCTCTTAAGAAGATTAACTTTGTAGCCTGAGAAAGAACTGAATTGTTGCAACAGAGATAAAATAGGAGGAATACTAGTTGATGGATCAGACACATATAAAAGAAGGTCATCAGCATATAAAGATAGTCTAACTTCGAAAGCAGATCAAAAAGTTCCATGAAAAGAAGGAAGGGACCATAATGCGATTGAGAGGGGCTCTATAGCCAAAGCAAAAAGGAGAGGAGAAAGGGGGCAGCCCTGCCTAGTTCCACGAGATAGTGTAAAATACTTAGATTGGGTATCATTTGTAACAACACTGGCTTGGGGGGGGGGGGGGTATAGAGAAGCTTAATCCAACACACAAAGTTCTCTCTGAAGTCAAACCTGCTGAGGACAGCAAAAAGATAGTTCCACTCGACCTGATCAAATGTTTTCTCTCCGTCAAGTGAAACTACAACCTCAGGAACAACAGAAGTGTCTGCAGAGAAAATTATATTAAAGAGAGTATGAAGATTGAAAAATAGCTGTCGCCCCTTGATAAAACCACTCTGCTCCTGCAATATAATAGTAGGAAGAACTGTTTCCAGACAAGCAGCCAAGACCTTAGCCAGAATCTTAACGTCAATATTAAGGAGTGATAAAGGTCTGTAGGATGCACATGATGTGGGATCCTTATCCTTCTTCAAGAGAAGAGATACAGATGCCTGGATTAAAGTGGGAGGCAGTGAGCCACGTTCTAAAGATTCGATGTAAATGTTAAGCAGAAGAGGAGCCAATTTAAACATAATTTTTTGAAAAATTCAATGGGGAACCCGTCTGGACCAGGAGCTTTATTATTTTGCATGGCTTTAACTGACTTAATAATTTCCTTTAAACTCACAGGCGCATCAAGCCTCTCCGTGATAAGGGGATTGACTGTAGGGGTATTTAAATTGTGGAGGAAGGACGTCATTTCACTTGGATCTGATAGTGACTCAAGACTCATATAGGGAGGAATAAAAATTCATAAATCATTAATAGATAGTGGATCAGAAGTAAGATTACCAAAAGAATCCTTAATTTGAGGAATTAATCGAATTCACCCACCATTTCAACTGATGTGCCAAAAGCCTAGAAGGCTTTTCACCATATTCATAATAAGCTGCACGGGAACATAATAAGAGGCATTCTGCATCAGCTGTTGTGAGGAGATCCAATTCTAGTTTCAAGTTTTGACGTTGCTTCGTTAAACTCTGTGAAGGATTACTAGTATTTTGTCTGTCAATTTCTTGAATTTTAGCCAACAGTTCATTTAACTTAGCCTTTTGAGTTTTGAAGTGATGTGCTGAATAGGAAATAATCTGACCATACAAGTAAGCTTTAAGTGATTCCCATAACAGTAAATGAGAGATCGAATCATTTTTGTTAAGCGCTAAAAAGTCATCAATTGAAGAAATGATGAAAGCATTAAATGCATCATCAGATAGTAACAGAGTTAAATCTCCAGAGTGAAGCAAAACGAGGTTGATCTTTAAATCTAATATTAAGACTTAGAGGGGCGTGATCAGAGATTACAATTGGAAAATATTCAGAGGAGACCACCTTAGAGATTAAAGAACTATCAATAAAAAAAAATCAATTCGAGAATAGGTTTGATGCACCTGAGAAAAGAAGGAATAAGCCCTCATTTGAGGGTTGAAAAACCTCCAGGGGTCGACAAATCCATTTGGTGCATAAACTCAGATATTGATTTAGCTATAGAGGACTGTGTGAGGAAGCAAGAAGAACGATCTAAAGACGGGTTTATAACACAATTAAGATCGCCAGCTAGAATTAGGAAATGTGTGTCTAAGAAAGGGAGAGTACTAAATAACTTATTCATAAAGTCCGAACTGTCCAAATTAGGAGCGTAAATGTTAACCAATAAAACAGGAGTGTGAAATAAGCTACCTGCAATAATCAGGTATCTGCCATTTTTATCAGTTATTATTTTAGAAGTTGAGAAGGAAATTTTTTTCTTAATTAAAATAGCTACTCCTCTGGTTTTTGAGCTGAAAAAAGAATGAAAGATATCACCTACCCATGGGCATTTAAGTCTACAATGATCTTGATCCCGCAGATGAGTTCCCGGAAGAAACACTATATAAGCTTTTAAGCGCTTAAGATGGGAAAATAGCTTTGACCACTTGACCGGATTATTTAATCCTTTAACATTCCAATTTAAAAATCTAATTGAGGAACCACCTTCTAACTTTTGCGAACTAACACATCTAATTAAATATTTGAAGAGAAGGTAAATAAGAAATCCCCCCCCCAAAAAAAGAAAGAAAGAAAAAAGAGGGGGGGGGATAAAATACAGAGACATAACCAAAGTTACCCCCCCCCCCCAGGTGCACTAATGGCCCTTTTCCACTAGTACCCAGTTGGCCCTACTCAGCTCTACTCGGCCCGGTTTGTAGCCTTTTCCATTTTAGTACCTATTCGAGGCCAGGGTACAACCGCACTGAATCGAGCCGAAAATGTGACGTCAACAGACTGCAGGCCACTGATTGGTCAGGGCGTAACGTCATGAAAGCGTCCGTCTTCTGTGGAATCGACACGACCGCCATTTGCAATAGTTCACGGACTAAACTCGGTCACTGAGTAAACACGATATTAATAGAGATGGCATTGTAACATTTGTAACGTTCCTTAAACATTTGCATTGTTTAAGGAAACTTGCACACTTCCAAATTGACCGAACCATAATGACAATGTTTTATCAGGCTTTTATTGAATCTGTTTTATCCTTTTGTTTAGCGTCATGGTTTGGTCAGACAAAACTGAAACAGAGGAAATCCCTGGATCAGGTTATTAGATGGTCCAGTCGCTTGCTTGGTGAGTCACAGCTGAGCCTGATATCCCTGTACACCAGACAGGTACAGAGGATTGCTACCTCCATTTTAAATGATGACTCCCACCCTTTGCACTGCCACCTTCAGCTTCTTCCCTCCAGACAGAGGTTTGCTGTCCCAAAAAGTAAAACCCAGTGCTACAAAAACAGCTTTGCTCCTGCTGCTGTTAAAGAGTTGAACAAGATGTAACAATATATTGCACATAATTTAGTTACCTATTTATTAATTTGATTTTATATTTACTTATTTTTGTAGGTTTTTTATTGGGGTTCTAAATCTTTTATTGGGTTTTAGACTTTTGTGTCTTTAACCTCTTTGACTAGTCTTTAACTTTATAATATGACCCTTCTCTCTTATCTCCTTGTTTTTTCTCATCTCTTTGTCCTATGTCCTGATTGATGGAGCCTTGAGTACTTTTATCATGTTTATAGTCAGCTTCATGTGTGCCTGTGTTTGTGTTCATGTTGAATGTAATTGTGGTTTGTAAATACGAATGTCACCTGACTGCAAAACAAATCTACCTACGGGTACAAATAAAGTAACCTGAACCTGAACCTGTTGTAGGTTTCGCGGAAATCTACACCGTGGTCCAACAAAGAGGTGTGGAGTTTTCTGTGCTTGGTGGCAGATCCACAGTGAGAGGAGCAACCCACACCGAGACAGATGGCAGCCCAGCATAGAACCGGACTACGGACAAAGCTGAAGATGAACGTGAGAGAACCATCTCTGATGGGGTTCCTAGTGTTTTTATTTGGTATATTGAGCAACCAATGGGTGCGTCGTTTGTTTGGCAGCATCAGCCAATGGGGTAACGCCAGCCAATGGGGTCACGCGCTCCCTCACTCAGTCTTGGTGTAATCTGCAGAACGCTTTCAGACCCGGCCGAGACACCGACCGAGAGAATGCGATCCCTTACTGAGATGATGAGCTAACGTGCTAGTAGCAGCCTTTGCCTGGATAAAACTCTTGAGATTGGTAAGCCAAAACCAATATGAGAAACGAGGTATTGCTGTATGGTCAAATTCTAATACCTCTTTTGTTAAATTTTAAGATTTGAATCCAAAGGCTGTGAATTCACATGAGCACGGGAATCCCCTTTGAGGCACGTGTTGCTATGCATGGTGAGTGCCATTCATTGTGTATGTGAAATGCTAACCGCTAGCTTAAAATGCTAACCTCCGATGCTAATTCCGGCTAGGTCTTTCATGGGAGAAGTCATTTTTCAAGGCTGTAATGGTTAGCAAAGGTTTCATTTCACTTACTATTGATTGTTACTTAAGAGTGAATGTTACACCTGTGGTTTATATGTGTTTAAAAATGTTAATTGAAATAAGCTGTTGTGCTAGCACACTTCTTTTTTTTCCCTTGTCAAGTGCTTCCAATGCACTTGACTTAGATCTTAGATTAAGTTTTTGTCTGGCCTATTCTGTAGGTCAGGTTTTTGTTTGGAATGGATTTAGAAGACCGTGGATCTCCAGATCTGGATGGCGAGCTGAAGCACGAACCAAAACAACTGGTAGAGGTGATCCAACTGATCACCTGGAACGGACACTAGAGGACTGTACATCTTGTAAATATATTTTGGGGTATTTTATTTTAGTTTTATTTTTTCCACTGTTGTTACAGTGCTGTGTTTTTGTTTAAGTGTACACATTTGTTAAAATATACATATTTGCAAGTTCCCATACTATTGTGTGTGTGTCATCTGTTGATGCACCTCCCAGGCTCCTACGCACCTAGAGTCTATCTGACCTGGCCCAATTGTCCCTTCTGTCCAGGTAGTAAGGTTAAAGGTAACTACACTGCCATACCCAGTACTATCAAAAGGGTACAAGACTGCACCTAAAGTAGTGTTACACACAGTGTTGGTGTCAGTGTTACACAAAGGTTCAGTAGTCCTCAAAACTCGATACCTACTCACTGCCTTTGAACTGGGTGACCACAGCACAAAAAGGGTCCACATTGATGTTCCCAGTTCACCCATTTGATCACTTTTTACATTAACACAAGAAGAGGAACACATACTCTCACAAATTCCAAATTCTCTGTGGTCAACAGGAAAGGCAGATGTAGGCTTAATAAAAAATGCAGAGTTGGTCAAAATAAATGCAAAATCACACTATTGGCCATACAAAAGACAGTATCCTCTATGTCCTGAGGCCCAAGAGGGCATTAAACCAGTGACAGAGGAATTCAAAGCAGCAGGTGTTATTGTACCATGTCCAGCTTCTCCATGTAACACACCTTTGTTTCCTGTAAAGAAAGCTCCTCCATCTTCCAGCTGGAGGATGGTACAGGACCTTCAAGAAGTAAACAAGGCGATCATGACTTCCGGTTATGGCGGCCACGTGAGAAGGACACGTATCACTCTGCTCTGCTCCTAGAGATAAAAAATAGGCAAATAACTCTCTCATTTGGGACAGAACCTATCCCAGCGTTTGGGCGAGGATATGTCGGTGAAGCCTAAGGCTGGAAAATCAGGTAGAGGAAAAAGCGAACCGCCGAAACAGTCCAAATTAACGGACTTTCATGTCTGTGACGCAGCAGACAAAGCTCCATATATGGCGGAGGAAGCTAGCAGCGGTGCGGTGACTGCGGGAAACGGCACAGGTGCAGTGCTAGCTGCTATTAGTTCAATGAGAGCAGACTTTTCCGCTAAATTTGATGGGATTATGGCAGCGTTGGAAGGAATGAGAAAAGAATTGGGTGACTGTGTAGAGCAAATGGCGCAGGTGGAGCTTCGTGTCTCCAGTGCTGAAGATGACATCACCAGTCTTCAATTAAAGGTGCGCACTTTGGAAAAAAAAAAAAAATGTCTGGAAGATAATGTCTTGGACTTGGAGTCCCGGTCGAGACGGAACAACTTGAGGCTGGTGGGTTTACCGGAGGGAACCGAGGGTCGGGACCCATGTTCCTTTTTGGAAAAGTGGATTCCGGAGGTGCTGGGCAGCGCGGAGCTGCAATCAACAGTCGTCCTAGAAAGTGCACACCGAATTGGCCCACCGAGAGATAAGGGACCACCGAGGACGCTTATTATGAAGTTCCTCAGCAACAGAGACAGGATGAAGATCTCCAACGCTGCGCGAGCTAAAGGAGAGATTAAACACCAGGACCAGCAGGTGCGGTTCTACCCAGATTTGGCCACAGGAATCCAACAATTGAGGAAGCAGTTTGACCCCGTACGTAAAGAGCTGCGCAACCTTGGGATTCGTCATGGTGTAATTCACCCTGCGAGACTGTTGACCACGTATGGGGGCAGAACACACATCTTCAAGACCCCAGAGGAGGCGCAGGAGTTCATCAAGAAGATCCAAGAAGAGACTGGTGGGAGCTAAGCATGAACAAAATATAAGGTAGAATATTTAAGCATTTGCACAGGCATCTGACTGATTTGAAGCAAATAGCAAGTTTACAAAATATAGATTGTATTATATATTAAAAAAAAAAAACCTCTATAATGTACAAAGTTGCTAAAAATTTTGGAGTTAAGTTGGAAAACTACAGAAGAGAGTTAATGTTACGTCATTAAAAGCAGTAGAGTTAGGGTGATTGGGAGGATGAAGAAGGAGTGGCTTTGGCTGATCCTCGTGGGTGTGGAGCGGTCGATGGCTATATCGGGAGATGGAATTTTTCTTTTGATTTTGGGGGATCACCACAAATGTGGGAAGGGGGAATTTGTTTGTGTGTAATTTGTAGGATGAATGTTCAACCACTCATGTTTTTGCTTCTCTGTATGAGCATGTTTACACTGCAAGGTAATCCCAAACTCCCTATTGATCATAAACCAAAGCGTTAATCTTAATTTAACTTCATGGAATTGCAGAGGTCTACAAAATTTAAAAAAACTTAAACAAGTTATGAATAAAATAAAAGACATGGGTTCAAAAATTGTGTTTTTACAAGAAACTCATCTAATAGAGGAGGATGTAAAAAGAATTAGGAGTAGATGGCAAGGAAGTGTTTTCACCTCATCATTTTCATCCCGAGCCAGGGGAGTTATGATTCTCATACATAAATCAGTCCCATTTCAAGTGAAAAATGTAATTGGAGACAAATTTGGAAGATATTTAATCATTCAAGGATCTTTGCTATTAGAAAATATAAATCTGGTGAACTTATATGGTCCCAATATAGATGATCAAAAGTTCTTTGCTAATTTATTTCTTATCTTATCATCACTTACAGGGCAACATATAATAGCAGGGGATTTTAATTGTACATTGAATCCCGGTATAGATAGATCAACAGGACTGGACTGTACGCACAATGGATGTAGGATGATCATTAATCATTTTATGAAAGAATTGAGATTGCTAGATATATGGAGAGAAATGAAACCACAAGTTAAAGCCTACTCTTGTTATTCTAATACCTACAAGACATTCTCACGTATTGATTATTTTTTGATATCCACAGAATTAAGGTCCAAGATTCAAAACTGCTTTTATGATAACATTGTGATCTCTGATCATGCACCCTGCTGTCTAATATATGTAGATAAGAAATTGACAAAGGAACCAGGTAGGTGGCAATTTCAGCATAAATGGCTTCAGGATGAGGAATTTGTTAAGTACATAGAAAAACAGATAGATGAGTTCTTTGATATCAATACTACACAAACATCAGCATGTGTAAAGTGGGAGGCTTTCAAAGCTTTTATTAGGGGACATATTATTAGTTATACAGGTTCAAAATCTAAGAAGACTCGAGAGGAGAGAGTCCAATTGGAACATAAAATAAAAATTCTTCAAGAAAAAGTGTATGCAGGAAGTGATCCAAGGTTGGAGAACGAATTACTGATTTTGAGAGCTGAATATGACAAAAAATCAGCGAATAGAGCTGCCTCGAGTCTTCTAAGATTGAAACAATCTTTTTATGAACAAGGTGAAAAATCAGGGAAATTATTGGCATGGCAGATTAAACAATTAGAATTTAAAACACCAATTACCAGTATTATAAGTAACGGACAGGTAGTTGTAGATCCTTTAGAAATTAATAGAGCCTTTAGAGATTACTATGAAAAATTATATGATACCAAAAACGAATCTGACTTAACAAAACTAAATGGGTTTTTGAACGGACTATCTATACCGTGTATTACAAATGAAAACCAGGAGATACTGGAGTCTAAAATTAGTCAAGAAGAAGTTGGGCTAGCCATTGATAATATGAAATCAGGAAAAAGTGCAGGACCAGATGGTCTTCCAGTTGACCTTTATAAAAAATTTAAGAATAAATTAATAAAACCTTTTTTGGAAATGGTTTTAGAAGCATTTCAAAATAGTAATTTACCATCATACATGAATAATGCCTTAATTATACTGTTGCCAAAACCAGGTAAACTCTCTAATAAATGTGAAAATATGAGACCAATAAGCCTATTAAATGCCGACCTTAAGATAATCTGTAAAATTTTAGCAAGACGAATACAAGAAATTTTACCAAATATTATTAATCGAGATCAGAATGGCTTTATAAAGGGAAGACAAGGCTTCCATAATGTAAGAAGACTAATATTATTTATTCTAATAAAGAAGCACCGGATACAGCTCTCCTATCATTGGACGCCGAAAAGGCCTTTGATAGAGTCGAATGGCCCTTTCTTTTTGAAGTCTTACAAAGGTTTGGACTTGGAAATAATTTCATAAAATGGGTTCAGATAATATACAATAATGCTACAGCAGAAATCCTAACAAATAGCAATATTTCAAAATCAATAAAAATCAATAGAGGATGTCGACAAGGCTGTCCACTTTCACCTTTACTGTTTACTATGGCAATTGAACCTTTAGCGATGGCGGTACGTTTACATTCACAAATATATGGAATTAAAGTTGGACCAACAGAACATAAAATCTCCCTGTATGCCGATGACATAATATTGTTTATGTCGAATCTTAAAAAATCAATTCCGACCTTGTTGAATTTAATAAAGAATTTTGGGGAAATATCAGGATATAAAATAAATAAAACTAAATCTTCAATATTAATGCTAAATGAGACCCAGAGAAATCACCCAGCTCCTGAGGTAAATCAATTCAATGTTGTAAATCAGTTTAAATATTTAGGAATCCAAATTGTGCCTAAGCTAGAATCAGTCGCCAGTGTCAACTATGAAGCCTTAATGACAGACATTAATGAGTTACTTCAGAGATGGATGTCACTACCAATGTCGATGATCGGGAGAATTAATATACTTAAAAGTAATATCTTACCTAAAATACTTTATTTATTTCAATACATTCCCTTACCACCACCTTTAGATCTATTCTCAAGAATTAAAAAAAAGTTAGTGGAATTTATATGGAACAACAGGAGGGCTAGATTACGTCTGTCCTTATTATATTTACCATTTGATCGTGGAGGTCTGAAATGTCCAAACTTTATGTTGTATTATTGGTCGGCACAACTGAGGTCTATGACATATTATTTTTCATCAAATGATCTCCCTCACTGGACGGAGATGGAATCATACAATTTACCTTTACCTCTTCCCATATTCATATACTCAGATTCGGCAAAAAAATTACAAAAACAAGTTAAAAATCCATTTGTAAAGCATATGATCAAAATATGGTGTGAAACTAAAAACTATTTAAAAGAACCACACTTATTGTCACAATTTAGCCCAATATGGGGTAATCAATATTTTAAACCAGGGAGAGCGGATGCTGTATTTAAAGTATGGAATTTAAAAGGGATTCAAAAGATTCAAGATTTATATCTGTCACATTCAGATAACATAATGTCTTTTGAAGAGCTGAGGATCAAATTTAATCTTAATAGAACACATTTTTTTAAATATCTTCAACTTAGGAACTTTATTCGATCAAATCAAAATAAAGCTCTCACTCGACCTATTTATTCATCCTTGGAAAAAATGTTGATGAAAGATAGTAAAAGAAAGGGTATTATTTCAGAGTTTTAGAGTGATCTTCTGTCTTGGTTTGAAGAGACGATGATGCTACAATTGATTTGGTTTGAGCTTCTGTACAAGCCAGTTCCCATTGTTCCTCTGAAATTTCAGTTTGCAGGTCTTCTTTCCAGTAGTTTAATCTTTTCTGTGAGTTTTCACTTGAGGATAGTGTCAATGAGTTATAAAACTCTGAAATAATAAGTTCAACAGGTTAATATTTGAAAGATAATCTGAGAAAGTAAGTAAAACCTAAAAGATGTTTAATATTTTTATGCAATGACCATAAAGAAATTATGTTTACTAATAAAAGCAAAGATATCTTAGGAAAGGCAACCCATCACCACCCATGACAAAAAAAACTTACACATGCATTATGTAACTCCTCCTAGTGAAACAAAAAATGATAAATTATATTCAAAATTCTTATATTGCATTTCAAATTGTGAGAAAATATGTAATAACATAACAATCGATAATCAGCATTCAAATGCAATTAGTGTTTCAAAACAGGCATGACATCACAACTTACACATGCTATTTCATAACAAATTCATTACGCGAAAATTCTCAAGTACATTACTTAAACGAGAAAAAAATCTTACCTCGGAATGTGTCTTCCGATCACTAATTGCTGTAATCGGGGCCGATTGTAATGAACTTTGACTGGCATCTGAATTTGACCGTGTCCATCGATCGTTTTGAATGCAGCACGAGCAAGTAGTTCGATCTCCTTGTAGCCACAATTTTGAGATGTTTCTGTTTTGAACAGTGCTCAACTAAGGCAACACAACCACGAGATCCATAACTCAAGAAATCGTTGCAATAAACACACTGGGCTTTCCCTGGTACTTCGCATTTCGCTATGAAGTCGGCCATTTTTTCAACCACAACTTCGGTATTTTTACCGATCTTTACAGTCATTGACACAGTTTTTTCGAGCCATTCCCAACGAAACTTGTTCCTTATCCCTTTGTCGATTTCTAAAATTCTTGCTTTGTTGTCTTTCGGGAGTTTTAGGTTCACCATTTTCACAAAATCGTGAAAACTCAGTTGATTGAACTGATTGAACTGTCCGCCATTTGCATTTCGCTCCTCGTGTTGGATATGACAAAGGAAATCTAACAAAATCTCCGATTGGTTGCTTCAATAAGTATCAGCCAATCAGTGGCCTTGTTACATTACATTACTGATCTCGCTGGGTAGCGCGTTCTGCGCGGTGGATTTTAGCAGCTGATCGAAAATACGACTCGCCGCTCATAACATACCCCTCCCCCCCCCAAAAAAAAATTTCTCCTCGAATTTAGACGATTCACGAGAATGACTCTAGACATGATCAAATCCGAGGAATTCCACGGATCCGCGGAGGATTCTCATCCCTGTAAATTAGGCCAGGGAAAAGCACTCACAGTATACACTGACAGCCAATATGCTTTTTCTACCATCCGTCATTTTGCACAACAGTGGGGAAAAAAGAGGCATGATCACATCAACAGGAAAGCCAATCCAACATAAAGATCTCATTTTAAAACTGTTAGTGTAAAATATCCCTCTAAATTGGCCATATGCAAATGTGCCGCACACACCAATGGCACAGACCCAATCTCTAAGGGCAACCACTTTGCAGAAAACACTGCAAAAGCAGCTGCACAAGGTCATACAGGGAACCACGCCTCAGAATCTCTTCTTTTAACATTGACAGAACAGCTATCACATGACATGCTCACTAATGCCCAGGAAACATCACCACAAGCTGAAATTTACCGGTGGATAAAAAATGGGGCAACATTTGACAACACTTCAAAACTCTACAAATGATGCAATAATAAACCCATTTTACCACGCAAATTATTCCACCAGACTGCTCTTCTGCTACATGGGCTCTCCCATGTAGCAGCAGGGGGTATGATTTCTATGTTAAACAAATCTTTTACCACTCACGGGTTTAGTCAATTTGCTGCTCAATTTTGTAAAAAAAAATGTCTAATCTGAGCAGAAAACAATGCTCAGGAACACTTAAGACCTGAGAAAGGTACTGCACCTTCTTCTTCTTTTAGATTTGATTGGCGTTTGGCAACCAGCTCACAAGTGCATTACCGCCACCTACCGGGCTGGAGTGTGGACAAGAGAATCCAGAAAGGTACCTCCCCTGCATCAACTTATTCATTTCAAAACATTTGCATTGATTTAATTGAACTAAATAAATGTGAAGGGAAGAAATACTGTTTGGTGACTGTTGATATGTTTACCAAGTGGACAGAAGCCTTCCCTTGCACTCATCCAAATGCTGTTACAGTAGCAAAGAAACTCTTAGTTGAAATAGTACCAAGATTTGGAATATCTGAAAAGATTTACTCAGATAATAGCACACATTTTGTAAATCAGGTTGTATCCCATTTAGGCACAGCACTTAACATTAACTTGAAAAATCACTCAGCTTACCATCCACAATCTGCAGGACTGGTGGAATGCACAAATAGGACCATTAAAGAAAGGCTTAGAGAAACAATGGCGGAAACAGGACAAAATTGGATATATTGTCTACCCCTAGGCCTTTTTTATGAGGGTAGTGCCCTCAAAAGGGGGGTTGTCTCCATTTGAAATAATGTTTGTCAAACCTTATCTACTTCCACCATTAGGCCATTTAATTCAGGTGATGAGGAAGTGTGTTTAGCTGATCACATGCGAAGAATGTTGACTGACAGAGATGCTGTGCATGCTGCTCTTCCCAGGAAGGAGCACAGGGAAGCACCCACCATAGCCAAGCCAGGGGATCTTTTCCTCATCAAAGCCATCAAAAAGAAAAACTGGGCCGACGCCCCCTGGCAAGGATCACACAAGGTCATCCTGGCGACACCGACAGCCATGAAAGTTGAAGGACGTGATTCTTGGGTGCATCTGACACATTCCAAACTTTACCCCTTTCAAAACCCTCAGCAAGTCACTGTTCAACAACTTAACTATTTAACTGTTTTGCTATACAAGTGTCGGCTGATGGTACACCCAGTAATGGCTTCTGTACCGAAACAACTGTTGTTTATCATGGAGAGACAAAATGCAAGAGAGAGAAGGTTGGCAGCAGAAAGATGAGAATGGTACACCTGTTTTTTCCTCATCCTCATCCTTGTGATAGCACTTTTGATTTGGTTACTGTTAGGGACACCATTACCTATTCATCACAGGGCTAGGTATGTTACTCATGTGCATCATGACTGGCTAGAAGGACCAGGCTATGATAGCCATGTTTATGCTGGCAATGTGTGGTGGAAGTATGCTAACCACACAGCCAAAACAGCTAATCGTTCAAATTGTTATGTGTGTTCTTTGCTCCCACTCTCAGCTGGTCAAATATCTGTTACTGCTAAACCAATGTTACTGTCAGAAGCTGTTTGTTTCTTGCAAAAGGCTATGGATGGAAATAGTACAGCAAGCATTAACTTGAATCACACCTGCCCATTGTCTATGACTCCACTGACCGGAGAACATGATGACACCCCTTATTCGGTGAAGGTAAGATTAGCCCACCAGGGAATTTTTTTCTTTTTGTCTAAAAGGGTGTGGAAACGTCTCTTTGGGCAGTTTATCAGTTTCCAGGTGTGCAACAGTGCATAGTACATCACGCCCCTGTACCTGTCACCTGCCGGATTGGTGTAGTGGGCAAAAGTTGTCCTGAAGACCCTTATTGTCAGTCTAGAAGTCTGGAAGGCGATATCACCCTGCAGGAGCTCTGCAGCGCCGTGATTTGTGATTCTCACAAGTACAGCACATACATGGTGACAGGGAGTTGGTGGCTGTGCAGTCATCATACGTACTCACACCTGCCCATGAACTGGGGAGAGATGTGCGCCCCCGTAGTGGTCACTGACCATACCATCATATTGTCAGCAGGACAGGCGGACAGGGTGAAGAGAGATTTCTCTTTTTCACCACATGATCCCATCTGGGGCACAGATATGCTGGAAGAATTCAAGTTAGAAACCATTGGGCAGGAAGTACTTAATTCCTTATTCCCTTGGGTGGGATTGGCTAAGAATACCTTATGGATTGAAACAACTAGTTATAGACTACACTCATTTGCGAATTTTTCTTTGTCTGCTTTTTGTGGAATAAGGCTGCGTGTCCACCAAATGCGTTTTTTACGCTCTGGGTGACTATTTTCCATTCATTCTCGATGTAGTCCAGCGTTTACAGTGCTGAGCGCCCTCAGCACAGAAACACTCTTGGCGGTGGCCGTTTTTTGTCGCAGCGCTCAGGGCGCTCAAAGCTGAAAAAAGTTCAACTTTTCAGACTGCAGCTGAGCTCGTCAATGTCAGACCTTAAGCAGCCAATCAGGACTGCTGCATGGGTGGGACATAGGACACCGGTACTAGTCTGTACTCAGACTCCTGCTTTCCGTGTCATCATATTTCACCTCCAGAGCTGCTAGAATAGGTTTCCTGTCCATTGTTATTTAGAGACTGCTATTAAAAATCAGTAGAAAGTCTGACCATAGGAAAGCGGAAGTGCTGAGCTGAGTGTGACAAGCTGTTGCTGGGATACAGGGCACAGACTTTCTTTTTTTTTTTTCAGAGCACCGCACACAAATGCTGAAAAAAAAAATGCTCAGAGTGGTCAGGCAACAAATTGCATTTGGTGGACACGCAGCCTAAAAGAGGAGTTAACAGCTCTGAGACTTATACTGACCCAGAATAGGATGGTTCTTGATCAAATAACTGCCGCTCGAGGGTGTGTGTGTGTGTGTGTGTGTGTGTGTGTGTGTGTGTGTGTGTGTGTGTGTGTGTGTGTAATTGTGGGGGATTAGGCTGCGTGTCCACCAAGTGTGTTTTTTGCCGCCCGACCACCATAAGCATTTTTTTTTCAGAGTTTGTGTGTGGCGCGATGGAAAAAAAAAAAAGCCTGTGCTCTGTATCCCAGCAACAGCTTGTCACTCTCAGCTCAGCACTTCCGCTTTTCCTATGGTCAGACTTTCTACTGATTTTTTAATAGCAGTCTCTAAATAACAATGGACAGGAAATGTTTTCTAGCAGCTGGATGTAAAATATGATGACACGGAAAGCAGGAGTCTGAGTAGAGACTAGTACCGGCATCCTATGTCCCGCCCACACAGCAGTTCTGATTGGCTGCTTGGTCTGACATTGACGAGCTCAGCTGCAGTCTCTGAAAAGTTTAACTTTTTTCAGCTCTGAGTGCCCTGAGCGCCGCGACAAAAAAGGCCACTGCCGAGAGCGTTTCTGCGCCAAGGGCACTCAGCGCTGTAAACGCTGGACTACATAGAAAATGAATGGAAAATAGTCGCCCAGAGCGGAAAAAACGCATTTGGTGGACACGCAGCCAATTGTTGTACTTTTATCCCTGATAATGATGCAGATGGTCCCATGATTGCTTCAGCAATACGGAACCTGCCTTGCAGGCAGCCATGACCAAGGACAATGTCACTGATGAACATGCCTGGTTAAGTTGGTCATTCTCTTCATGGACAAGTCTCATCATGAACTTGTTAATGATTTTTGTGGTAATATTTATGGTCTTTTGTGTTATTCCCTGCATCCATGATATGATGATGAGACTTGTGCATGTTAATTTAGTGATGTTCCATGAAGTGGTTGCGGAGGATGATGGAGCTGATGAACAAACAGTGTGAGCTCAAAGTGTCTCTCCATGACCCCAAGTACAGAGTAAAAGTATGACTGACATTGCAGAAAATCGAGAGGAATTGCATGATCATGGTGCGAAGTTTTAAATGTTACTTTTATTTTATTTTATGCTACTTTATTTTCTGCTTTTATATTTTTGTCATTGATTTTATGTTTTGTTTTCATCCTTTATTTTTTGTTTTTATACAAGCTGCAATGACACATATAGTAATGACACACATATCCTTATTAAATCCATATTATCACCTTTACGTTATTATCATTTTAATTTTAATGTTTTTACCATTAATTACTTTTACTATTAATTAATAAGTTTAGCTGTTCTATTTTCCTCCTTAAGGACTAATTGTTAGCCGGCGCCTGGGGCAGCAGGGCCAATGGCGGACTTTCCCCATCACTAGCTAGTTAGGGTCTGTTGCACATCAATGCACTGGAGCTTAGCATAGCTGCCAAATGGGGTTTTAGATGCCATAACTTGTTATCACTTTTCATTTATGATGCCTTTCATGGCATCGGGGGGGGGGGGGTGATGGGAAAATTTAATATTTTGTATCTGGTGTTGCCTCAGTCTGTGTGAAATGTACAAGGTCATGGCAGCTGGACATTTATCTCTTTGTTTTTGTACGTATGTACTGTATTGTTATGAGTATGTCTCAGAAGGAGACAACTTGGAAGAACCAGTCTGAATTAGATATTCTCTCATGGACAGTCTTAAGATAACAGGATGCTTAAAGGACTGAAAATTGTGTGTTTGAATCAGAATGATGCACGGAAGAGACTCTGAGGCAGTTTTTGTGTTGTTCTCCACTGGCCAGTGCAAATTAAATTTGTTGAAACTTTAATCCTGCCTGATTTTTGACTAATAATTGAAGGGGAATTTTTCTAACAGATACGTACAACAAAGTGTGACAGTGGACTTTTGTGTAACGATTGCAACCTTTGTCTAAAACTGCAACAACGCCTCCATGAAAAATTACACTCTACTACTCTATGGACCTCTGTCCAAAACTGTGGATTCCTGAGCTCTTTTTAAAGTGAAATTTTAATTTCTAAGTTAGATTTTTGCAGACTTTATGTGTCTTGTTTCTTCAAACCCGATGCTGCTCTTCGATCACAGTAACTGAAGGAGTTCAATGTGTTTGTGTTTGTTCACTTGTGTGGATGAGCAGGTAACAAATGAGTTGCATCAGTGAACACATTAAAATAAGGCAAACCCAAATGAACGCTATGAAGTGTGAGGCTCTCATACTGGGTGCAGGTAATTGAAAATCAATCCGACTTCTTCAATCACATCTGTTCAGTCAGAAGGAGTGAAAGCTGAGGAGACTGAGCTGAAATGGCAAAACAAGCTGAAGCTTTTAATGTGTGAGGCTGCCAGGATTTTATACAGGAACGTTATATCGAGTAACCATGTTCCCCAAAGGAAAGGAACTCAGTACAACTGTATGGGAAGCGCATGTCGCTGAAGCAAAACCTTTAATGCCACCTATCAGGCAGTGTGTATGATGATTAGGGAGGGGTTCCTTTCCTTCCCCCCCCCCCCCCCCAGTCATCATCAACAGATAGTCAGTCCCTAGTCGCTCTAAGCCAAGGCGTGAGGCTGGGCTGCGGCGAGTTGTATCAAGCTCCACTCTTTTGAAGAGCATGGTTACTCAATGTAACCTTCCATTTTCCTGCACTCAGTCCACTCGGTACAACTTTATGGGACCTCACAAAGTGCCCCAACTAGATAATTTAAGAACTAAGGCAAGACTGGGTGCCTGTGCCTCAGGGCAGGGTAACTCCAGCCAAAAGGGTCTTACTTGGGGTCTTAAAGGTGGTAATTTGTATAAAATTCACATGGGTGTATCTATGGAAAAGAGGAGATGGAATTAATAAGTGTTCACTTCTTCCTTCTCCCTTTCGAACAGTGTATAATGTTACTTTATTGCATTTGCCATTTGCTTGTATTTGTTATATTTTTGTGTTCGAAATAAACTATCTATCTATCTATCTATCTAAAAGTATGAAGCAGGCCACCAAAGGGGCCATCGTATCCAAAATGTAATACCAGACATAAGTGACCAAATGGTGGAAGCACAGATGTCTGCTAATTACATTTCCTTAAATAGTGCCAATGAAGTAGCCACACCCCTAGTAGAGTGTGCTCTGACACCCCTGGGTCTTTGTGGGAGTGTGCAACCTAGATGGCCAGAACAATGCAGCAAGAAAGGCTCAGTTTGGACAATGGTTTCCCCTTGGCCAGGTGAATGAAGGCAACAAAGAACTGCTCAATGGAACGCCCCTTTCAGGACAATCCATGTAAGTGTAGAGTACACGTACTGGTGCTGAAGGAGTACATTTTTCCCTACTCATCCAAGGAGGATGGAAGCCAAGAAGCTTGATTGTGGTCGAATTAAAATTAGGCGGGATGACTTTTGGTAAATATTCAGCATTAGGGTACAACAGGACCCTAGACCAGGGGTGTCCAATCATGTACCATAGTGGGCCGAGATCCTGCAGGTTTTCTCTTCTACCCAATATCTTCAGCAGGTGTTTTCACTAATGAGCAATCAGTGGGAAGAAATTCAGTGAAATCTGCTGTTGAAGACACTGGTTGGAGGTAAAGCCTGCAGGGTCTTGGCCCTCCGTGGCACATGATTGGACAATCCTATTGCTCTAGACCATTCAGTAGAGAATCGTGCAGAAGGGGTGGACCAACAAAGCATTCGCCCCTATACTTAATGGAGGTGAGCACCAGTAGCAGGGAAGTCTTACAGCAGATGAATTTCAAATCCATTGTCTGCAGGGGTTCAAAGAGATGCTTGCAAAGAGACCAGCAAAAGATCCTACATAACAATGTTAAAACTCAGCACAGGCCTGAGTCAGTAGGCGTTTTACGAAGTCCACAGCTAGAGGATGGGCGTCTGGTGAGACACTGATGAACCCTGAGTGGCAGGCCAAGATGGCTGCCAGGTGCACCTTCACTGTGGGAAAAAAACAGGCCTTTATCCACCAGGGTTTGCAGAAAAGAGAGGATTTCGGCAATGGAACATTATGAGGAGAGCATCGATCGGGACTCACACCAATGCACAAATGTGCCCCACTGGTATGCATAGAGACTCCTCATATACGGTGCTCTAACTGACTGGACAATAGCCACCACAGAGGCAGGCATTCAGCTCTGAGCATCCTTTCAACAGGAAGGCATGCAATATAGGTTCAGGCAAAGTTGGAGTATTTCCTCCAGACCCTGGGACAAAAGGTCACTGCTTCCCCCTATGGAATGCTTCCACAGAGAGAGGCATCAATGTGGACTTTGCAAAACATGACCGTACCTATTGGAGCACCTCATTCAAGCAGGCTGGGTTCTCTCCACGGGAAAAAGAGCTCTCATCTCATTGTGAGTGACTCTAACCCACCTTGCGTGGTGACGGAAGGGGAAAAAAGATTGAGAGTATGTGTCCATATTTGGAAAACATGCATCTTGAGGAGGCCGGGCGAGGATGACCACTTCATGAAGCCCAGCAACTAGAGAATCGTGCAGAAATGCAGCCTGCATTCCCGTGGAGAACATTCGAAGCAGCACAACCTGAGATAGTTGATATTTCTAAGCCGAGAAAAGAAAATCACTGGTTGGGAATAAGAAAGCTCTCTCGAAGATTTACCAAGAATCGTAGGCTTCTTACATGCCTTACATGGAACAGACCCTGTGACACATGTTGAACAGCCTGTTCGTACAAACTCACCATTAGCGAATACCCCTCTCTCTTAGTGGAAACAGCTCACTCTCCATACATTTGGAAAAGGTGCGGGACTTGAGTGAAAGCCCAAAGGGAAGAACCAAACTACAATGGCAAAAAAGCAAACCTGCTTTATAGACTACCATAAAGCAGCATAAATCACAGTGATATATCCCCAATATTCTTCTAAATCTTTTTTTTTTTTTTTTTAAGAAATTCTCTGCAATCGAGTTTTGGCTTTCCATAAAAAAATACATTCCTCTACAACTTCCAGGGTGAGAAAAACAACCTAAAATGCCCTGAAGTCATTGAATGCAACTGGAATCACTTACTGACAATCACTTCAGTTTGTAATTTGCTGTGTTTTTGGCTGACAGCATCCTCAAGAGCGTTGCAGAATAGGGTCCAATCATAGCTGCTAATTTAAAGATTCTGATTGGTAAAGCTTTTGAGTTTATTTTAATTAAGTTATAACTGTGCTAAATAAAACCTAAATTAATGCATGAATGAGCAGTGATTTTACTATATAATCATCAACCACCTGTTTATCTAAACAGCATGTAAAGAGTTCAAACAAAACTTGCAAAAAGTAGCAATTCACAGCTGTGCGTCATTTTCTGAAGTATGGACTCATTTCTGTTGGGAGTAAAGTTACCTCGTTGAAAGAAATCTTGCTATTTTTCATATTCTGGGGTGAGCTCGTCCATGTTTTCCCAAAGAAATGGTGGTGGTTTCTATCGAACAGTGTTGCCCTTAGCTGGTACGTCACATCTTGTTCACTTGTGGATAACTCCTGTGAATAAAAAAAAAGAAAAAATGTGCTTGTCAAAGAAGTTACTGCTTACCCATGTAAAAAGAGTTTGACTGTAAAACTTAAAAAGATTTTCTGTGACTGATGAAAACGGTCATCTAAAGAAAGACAAATTATTAGGGATGTATCTGAGTATACAACTATGTAGATATTTCTTTTGAGTGTGAGTATTTTCTTTTCAATTTTGACAGTTTGCCCCAGTGAGGCTGAAGCTCACCTGTATGAATAGTGTGATTAGAGCTGCAGTTCCACTGATGACCACAAAGGTCACTAAATTTCAAGCTTCTTGAAGGGGTCGTTGACTGAAAAATTGTGTTGTTTTTTTCTTGGGGGGTGGGGGTAACCTTCTGAAATGTGTCTAATAGCCACGTAATTATCAAAAAACATCAAAGTGATCACTTCTCTTAAAAAAAAAAAAACAGCCTTTATTTCCATCTCTGAGGAGCCATTCTAATTCTTCTGGGTTTGCTCCTGTACGTCAAGGAAAGGTAAGCTCGGCCTTGACACCTGCCCGCTGGTCTATTATTGACCAGCCTAGCTGTCTGTCTGCAAACATGTAGATTAGTGGGAAGCCAAAACGGTTAGCTTCAGAGCTAACAGTACTACTAGGGAGTTAGCTAACCAAGCACTGTTTATACTAGATAGCTAGATAGATAGATGTACTTTATTGATCCCAAACTGGGAAACTACATATTGTTATTTAAATTTCCGTCATCCCAATAGACATCCCTATTTCCACCTGGTTCACTAATCCACAGCCGATAACATTCTTGCCTCATTTTGGCTTATGTTTTCACCATGATGCTACATCAAACCGTTAGCATTAGCTTGGCTAGGCAATCAGAATCAGTCAGTCTAACTGCATTCACATCAGCGGGGATAGGCTGACCAACAGGCCCCCTGGCATTAGCTTAACTCGATCCAGCTGGTTTTGACCGCTGTTTTCTAATTCTATAAATTCTATTTGCAACCCCCCGCCATCAGCACCACTGGAATCCTTGTTCATCTAACAAGCTGGCAGCACGGTGGTGCAGTGGTTAGCACTGTTGCCTAACAGCTAGAAGGTTCCAGGTTGGAATCCCCAGGCTGGCAGGGGTAGGAACCTTTCTGTGTGGAGTTTGCATGTTCTCCCTGTGCTGCGTGGGTTTACTTCGGGGGCTCCGGTTTCCTCCGACAATCCAAAGACATGCATGTTAGGTTAACTGGTTGTTCTAAATTGCCCCTTGATATCTGTCTCCTACAGGCCCTTAGAATAGAGGGTTAGTACTAGTGAAGCGCTTTGAGTGGTCTTTGAGACTAGAAAAGCGCTATATATGTAAGTACAGGTCCTTATCCCTAACAGCACTTGACCATATACGTCATTCTTGGATGTTATTTTAGCTTATAGTTCATTTTCTGTAACAGAGACCCAAGGTGGCTAGCTGAAGCTTGGCAGTTTAGCCACTCTTTCACAAATCAAGCACTGAAACCACACACCCCTGTCCACCACTGATGCATTATTTCATTCATTCTTGAAGACAAATTTACATTAGTTGATTCAGGCTCACTGTCTGAGCTAGGAGCTTGTGAGCTAAGGTTAACAGTGACAGAGAGGGAGGGCGGAGTTAAATATGGCTCTTAGGAATTTAAAGAAACATGCACTAAAACAAGCCGTTCTGAGTAAGGTGGCAAAGCATGACTCACATTGATGCTGCAATTATTTTACAGACAAACACATTTGCACATAAAACACCATAGCAGCAATTTCAGAGACAGAAGATGGGCAGAACTGTGGATGCAACCAACAAAAACAGACATATAAAGCATGAAATAAATAAAAAAGAATGTACATTTTCCACAACTGTTGATGTGCACCACATGGGTGCAGCCATCTTGAATTAAGTCGGTCCTGACGGCTCAACCCAGCTTCGACAGCTGAAACATTGACTTCACAACTAGAGGTACATGTGAGCCACACCCCAAAGCCAACTTGACAGGATTAGAAGGAATGATACACAAGTCCTCCTCTCTGCAGCCTGTGGAATGAGGCAGGGCCACATGCAGGTGGGGTTGGATATGCATCCCATTCAGGGTTGTGCAGCAAGGACCCTCTCAGTCAGAGTAAAGCACACTTGGCTACAGTGTGTAGAACAGGGCAGGATTAAATGTTGGAGCTCCTCAGAGTTCAATGCAGTCCACATAAAGTGCTCGAGGGAGAGGTCCCGCAGGTCCTTCCTACCTATGGCTGTCAGACTTTATAACGTAAGCGGTGCTGCTCGTAGAGGTCATATTAAATGTACTAAACATAACAACTTTGCACAATAGAGATTGTCCCCTCCAATACACAACTAAGACAGTTACAATTATTATTGAGGGTGGCAACGACACTGTTGACTCAAATGTGAAATATACTGTCTGGGTACATATTTATATCTTGCCGGGTAATTTAACAAACTGTAATGCTGCTGATACCATCCAGCTGCAATGCTCATGCACTGTGTATATAACTGTGTACACACAGTGGATATTAAAAGTCTACACACCCCTGTTCAAATGCCAAGTTTTGTGATGTAAAAAAATTAGTCCAAGATAAATCATTTCAAAACTTTTTCCACCATTAATGTGACCTATAACCTGAACAACCCAATTGAAAAACAAACTGAAATCTTTTAAGGGGAAAAATAAAAACTAAAAACCGTACAATAATGACCACCCTTAAACTTAAACCTTTGGTTTTTATTACAGCACTCAAGTCTTTTTGGGTAGGAGTCTATCAGCGTGGCACATCTTGATGTGGCAATATTTGCCCACTTTTCTTTGCAAAAACACTCCAAATCTGTCAGATTGCGAGGGCATCTCCTGTGCACAGTTCTCTTCAGATCACCCCACAGATGTTCGATCGGATTCAGGTCTGGACTCTGGCTGGGCCATTCCAAAACCTTAATCTTCTTCTGGTGAAGCCATTTTTTGTTGATTTGGATGTGTGCTTTGGGTCATTGTTGTGCTGAAAGATGACGTTCCTCTTCATCTTCAGCTTTCTAGCAGAAGCCTGAAGGTTTTGTGCCAACACTGGAGGATATTTGGAACTGTTCATAATTCCCTCCACCTTGACTAAGGCCAGTTCCAGCTGAAAAAAACAGCCCCAAACCATGATGGTGCCACCACCATGCTTCACTGTACAGTCATGTGAAAAAAATTAGGACACCCTGTATAAGCCTGTGTTTTTTTAACATATTTAAACATCCATCCATCCATCTTCTTCCGCTTAATCCTTTTCGGGTCGCGGGGGGGCTGGAGCCTATCCCAGCATCTTTGGGCGAGAGGCAGGGTACACCCTGGACAGATCGCCAGTCCATCGCAGGGCCAGCACAGAGAGACACACAACCATTCACTCTCACAGTCATACCTAAGGACAATTTAGAATCCCCAGTTGGATATTTAATATCAATGTTAAAAATACTGGGAGATTCATGTAATACAACTAAACAATTAAAAATGAATTAAAGACTTTTCCTAAATTTGGATGCGGTTACTCTTTCTCTTAATAGCTCTGTGAGGAACCTTGGAATTATTTTTAATCAAGATCTGTCCTTCAATTCACATATTAAATTTGTTTCTAAGACTGCCTTCTATCATTTGCGTAATATTGCCAAGATTAGGAGCATCTTGTCTCAGAGTGATGCTGAGAAACTGATCCACGCTTTTGTTAGCTCGAGATTAGATTATTGTAATTCTTTATTATCAGGCTGTCCTAAAACATCTTTAAAAAGTCTTCAGCTGATCCAAAATGCTGCAGCAAGAGTTTTAACAGGTACTAGAAAGAGAGATCATATCTCTCCGGTTCTGGCCTCCCTTCATTGGCTTCCCATAGAGTTTAGAATTAAGTTTAAAATCCTTCTTCTTACTTACAAAGCTCTAAACAATCAGGCTCCTTTTTATTTAAAAGATCTGATACTACCGTATTATCCTAACAGAGCACTACGCTCCCAAAATGCAGGATTACTTGTAATACCTAGAATCTCCAAAAGTACAATGGGAGGCAGAGCCTTCAGTTATCAAGCTCCTCTCCTGTGGAACCAGCTGCCAATCTGGATTCGGGAGTCAGACTCGATCTCTGTTTTTAAGAATAGGGTTAAAACCTACCTTTTTGATATAGCCTACAATTAGGGAGGGATCATGTGTTTCTGAACCCTCCCTTAGTTATGCTGCTAATAGGTTTAGTCAGCCGGGGGACCTCCAGTAATGCACTGGGCCTCACTCCTTTCCTCACTCTCAATGAAATATTTTCTTTGCTGGTCATTAACATTTGTTTGTTCTCTCCCATAGACTGAGTCCCCATCGTGCTGTTTGCTCTCTACATGTCTGTTCTTTTCATCTTCTCTATCCCCTCACCCCCCAGCCAGTTGCAGCAGATGACTGCCCCTCCCTGAGCCTGGTTCTGCTGGAGGTTTCTTCCTGTTAAAAGGGAGTTTTTCCTCTCCACCGTCGCCAAGTGCTTGCTCACAGGGGATCGTCTGATTGCTGGGGTCTTTCTGCAACTGTGGGGGTTCCCCCTACAGTTGATAGTGCTATGAGATGACTGTTGTTGTGAAATGGCGCTATATAAATAAATAAAGTTGAGTTGAAGTTGAAAATTTTCTGTAAAATGTAATTTTAAACAAATAGTGAGGAATAAATTAGAACACCCCCATCTTTTTTAGAACATCCCCACATTCATTCCCACTTAAAATGGTTAAAATAAATGTTAAAAAAATGCTAATAAAAACAAAAACAAGGTGACACAAATTTGTGAACATTTCTTAATAAAGAACTGGATACTTAATGGGGTGTCCTAATTTTTTCGTATGACTGAAGGTATGGTGTTTTTTTGATGATGAGCAGTGTTGTGTTTGCGCCAGATGTATCTTTTTGGAATTATGGCCAGAAAGTTCAACCTTGGTTTCATCAGACCATAACACATTTCCTCACATGCGTTTGGGAGATTTCAAATGGGTTTTTGCAAAATGTAGCCGGGCTTGGATGTTTTTCTTCGTAAGATAAGGCTTCCATCTTGTCACCCTAGATGGGAGATTGCTGTCACGTGTACTAAACAGCCAGTACTTGCCAGAAATTCCTGCATCTCCTTTAATGTTGCTGTCAACCTCTTGGCAGCCTCCCTGACCAGTTTTCTTCTCGTCGCTTCATCAGTTTTGGAGGGTCATCCAGTTCTTGGTAATGTCACTGTTGTGCCATATTTTCTCCACTCGATGATGACTGTCTCCAGTGTGTTCCATGGTATATTTAATGCCTTGGAAATTCTTTTATACCCTTCTCCTGACTGATACCTTTGAACAATGAGATCCCTCTGATGCTTTGGAAGTTCTTTGTGGACCATGGCTTGTGCTGTAAGATGTGACTACATAAAATGTCAGGAAAAGCCTACTAGAACAGCTGAACTTTATTTGGGGTTAATCAGAGCAACTTTAAATGGTGGCAGGTGTGTGCTGACTCCCATTTAACATGAAGTTAAATGTGATTGGTTAATTCTGAACACAGCCACATCCCCAGTTATAAGTGGGTGTGTATATTTATGCAAACAGGTTATTGTTAAGTTTTTTCTTTTTTCTTTTCCCCTTAAAAGATTTCAGTTTGTTTTTCAGTTGGGTTGTACAGGTTATAGGTCACATTAATGGTGGAAAAAGTTTTGAAATGATTTCTTTGTTTCATTTTTTACATCACAAAAACCTGGTATTTGATCAGTTGGGTTATACAGGTTATAGGTCACATTAATGGTGGAAAAAGTTTTGAAATGATTTCTTTGTTTCATTTTTTACATCACAAAAACCTGGTATTTGAACAGGGGTGTGCAGACTTTTTATATCCACTGTATGTACACACATGGACAAAATTGTTGGTACCCCTCTGTTAATGAAAGAAAAACCCACAATGGTCACAGAAATAACTTGAATCTGACAAAAGTGGTAATAAATAAAAATTCTATGAAAATTAACCAATGAAAATCACACAATGCTTTTGAATTGTGGTTCAACAGAATTAGTTTAAAAAACAAACTCTTGAAACAAGCCTGGACAAAAATGATGGTACCCTTTACTTAATATTTTGTTGCACAACCTTTTGAGGCAATCACTGCAATCAACACGATTTCTTTAACTGTCAGTGAGACTTCTGCACCTCTCAGCAGGTATTCTGGCCCACTCCTCATGAGCAAACTGCTCCAGTTGTCTGAGGTTTGAAGGGTGCTTTCTCCAGATGGCATGTTTCAGCTCCTTCCACAGATGTTCAATAGGATTTAGATCAGGGCTCATAGAAGGCCACTTTAGAATAGTCCAATGTTTCGCTCTTAGCCATTCTTGGGTGTTTTTAGCTGTGTGTTTTGGGTCATTATCCTGTTGCAAGACCCATGACCTGCGACTTGAGACCAAGCTGTCTGACACTGGGCAGCACATTTCTCTCTAGAATACCTTGATAGTCTTGAGATTTCATTGTACCCTGCACAGATTCAAGACACCCTGTGCCAGATGCAGCAAAGCAGCCCCAGAACATAACAGAACCTCCTCCATGTTTCACAATAGGGACAGTGTTCTTTTCTTGGTATGCTTCATTTTTTGCATCTGTGAACATAGAGCTGATGTGCCCTGCCAAAAAATTCCAGTTTTGTCTCGTCTGTCCATAGGACATTCTCCCACAAGCTTTGTGGCTTGTCAACATGCAGTTTGGCAAATTCCAGTCTGGCTTTTTTATGATTTGTTTTCACAACAATGGTGTCCTCCTTGGTCGTCTTCCATGAAGTCCACTTTGGCTCAAGCAACGACGGATGGTGCGATCTGACACTGATGTACCTTGACCTTGGAGTTCACCATGAATGTGTTTAGAGGTTGTTCTGGGCTCTTTTGTTACCATTCGTATTATCCATCTCTTCCATTTTTCATCAAGTTTCCTCCTGTGGCCACGTCCTGGGAGGTTGGCTACAGTCTTGTGGATCTTAAATTTCTGAATAAACTGTAGTCACAGGAACATCAAGCTGCTTGGAGATGGTCTTATAGCCTTTACCTTTAACATGCTTGTCTATAATTTTCTTTCTAATCTCCTGAGACAATTCTCCTTTGCTTCCTCTGAACCACAATTCAAAAGCATTGTCTGATTTTCATTGGTTAATTTTCATAGATTTTTATTTATTACCATTTTTGTCAGATTCAAGTTATTTCTGTGACCATTGTGGGTTTTTCTTTCATTAACAGAGGGGTACCAACAATTTTGTCCATGTGTGTATATTTATTTACTGCTGTGGCTAACCAGTTCTTATTATATTATCTTATTTATTATTGCTCTGAGTGCTGCTATCCCTTTGTTGCTGCAATCCTGGAATGTCCCCATTGTGGGACTAATAAAGGCTTATCTTATCTTTTCTTATAAGTTAGTTTAGGTGCAGTAAGTTAGATTTTGCGCTTTTTATTGCTTTTTTCAGGCCTCTGCCATCTTCCATTTTCAGTCTGCTGGTCTCTCAGGGTTCCTTTCCAGCATTTGATGCACTAAGGCCTCCATTTTTCCTCATAAATTTGCATCCTCATCTCTTAAACTTGCTTTTTTTTCCTCATAAAATTTTTTAATTTGCAACTTTTTTCTCATAAATTTGCTACTTTTTCTTGTAAATTTCCTTTTTTTTTATAAATCTGTACTTTTTTCTCTTAAATTTCAAGATTCAAAGATTTTATTTGTCAATACTACTATACGTACAGGACATACAGGAGAATTGAAATGGCATTTCACTCTCTCTTCGGTGATGCGCACAATATAAAAAAGAAAAAGGAATAAGACTGGAAATAAAAACAATAACAGCAGTCTATGTACAGTAATGCAACCCGTAGTGCAAATGGCAACAAAAAATAGACCCAGACCTTCCATAGTGCAAATAGAGATAAACGATGAACAATGATGAAACCCAGCAATCCTATATACATAAAACTAGAGATGTAATACATGTAGTTAAAGTATGGCATTTGTGCAAATGGTTCCAGTTAAAGTGCAGAGACATACAGCAGCAAATGCATTACTGTTGGTGTCCCAGTCTTTCTGTGCCAACAGCTGAGGTAGTTATTGTGCGGGTGAGTGCATTACAGTCCGGGGGAGGGGGCATGGAAGAAGCCTGGACAGAGTTCAGGGTCCTGATTGCCTGATGAACAAAGCTGTTTAGGAGTCTTGTGGAGCGAACCCGGAAGCTCTGGTATCTTTTTCCTGAGGGCAGGGGGCTGAAGAGGGAGTGTGAGGGGTGGGAGGTGTTGCCTACGATGTTAATGGCTCTGCAGGTGAGGTGGGTGAGGTAGATGTCTGAGAGAGGGGGAAGAGGGGTACCAATGATCTTGCTGGCTGTGTTCACTGTGCGTCATAGTGTCTTCCGGCAGGAAGCGGTGCAGCTTCCACACCACACCGTGATGCAGCTGGTCAGGATGCTCTCAATGGTGCCCCGGTAGAAGAAGCACATGATGGGGGGTGGGACTCATGCGCTCCTCAGTTTGCGGAGGAAATGGAGGCGAGTTTGAGCCTTCTTAGCCAGTGAAATTGTGTTGTTGGACCAGGAGAGGTCCTCAGAGATGTGCACCCCCAAGAAGTTGGTGCTGCTCACCCTCGCCACAGCTGTACCATCGATGATCAGAGGAGGTTGCTGTGTGTGGCCCCTCCTGAAGTTGACCACAATCTCCTTGGTTGTTCCCACATTCAGGAAGAGGTTATTGTCTTTACACCACTGGACCAGTTGGCTCACCTCATTTCTGTAGTTGGCCTCCTCGTTGTTGGTGATGAGGCCCACCGCCGTCATGTCATCTGCAAACTTGATGTTGTGGTTGGTGTTTTAGACTAGTACACAGTCATGGGTCAGCAGGGTGAAGGGCAGCAGGCTGAGCACGCACCCTTGTGGGGTCCCTGTGCTTAGTGTGATGGTTTGGGAGGTACTGCTAACAACCCGCACGTTCTGTGGCTTCCTTGTGAGAAAGTCCAGCACTTAGTTACAGAGAGAGGTTTTGAGTACCAAGTGTCTGAGTTTTTGTATTAGCTCCCGGGGGATGATTGTGTTGAATGCTGAACTGAAGTTCAAGAACAGCATTCGCACGTAGGAGTTCTTTGACTCGAGGTGGGTGAGGGCTGGATGGGGAGCAGCAGCGGTGGCATCCTCTGTGGATCTGTTTGATCTGTATGCAAACCGAGATGGGTCGTGGGAGGGAGGCAGGATGGACTTGATGTTCTGCCTGACCAGCCGCTCGATGCACTTCATTATAATGGGGTCAGTGCTATGGGCCGGTAATCATTGTAGCTGAATGGAATGGGCTTCTCTGGGACTGGTATTATGGTGGCAGTTTTGAAACATGTGGGGACAACAGCTTGACTCAGGGAGATGTTGAAGATGCTGGCCAGGACAATCTTGAGCTTTTCTGCACAGTCCTTCAGGACACGACCCAGTATGTTGTCTGGTCCAGCTGCCTTGTGTGGGTTGATCCTGCAGAGGATCCTCTTCACACTAGCCGGATTCAGACTTATGACCTGCTCGTCTGGAGGAAGAGTGGTCTTCTGTGCCTATGTGCTGTTTTGTGCGTGAAAGTGGCCAAAGAAGTCGTTTAGGTTGTTGAGCAGTGTGATGTCACTCGCACAGGTCTAAGGTGGAGGTTTGTAGTTGGTGAGGGTCTGTATGCCACGCCAGAGGGAACCTGCATCTCTGGTTTTGTGGAAGAAGCGGGATATTTTGTTGCTGTACTGTCATTTCTGTCTTCTGTACTGTCACTTCTCACTTCCGCCTCCAAAGAGAGCAGACGCCTTTTTCCTTCTCTCTTGCTCTGACTTTTTTTCCTTCCCCCCCAACTACTGGATCCCAGCTTGCTGTTGTCTGTCTGTGTCTAACTGCTGACCGTCGAAAGAAATTATGGAATTAATAAGCTGGGCTTTGAACACAATTGACACTATTTTTTCAACAAGGAAAAGTGCTCCGGGGGAAGCTGTCTGCCCCGCAGGGACGGCTCCAGCGGGCTATTTACGGGACACAAGTAATTGGAGGATCTTGTGTCTAACTAATCTCTCTATCGAAGATATTGAAGATTTGTATGTCTTCGTAATAATGGTGATCGGGATCGTTCTGATTGGAACTGGGATTGTCCTGGTGTACCGCAAATTGCTGAAGATGGATACAACCTATCAAAATGCTGGCCAGGCGAGGTGCATCCATCAAATTGAAAAATTGGAGAAGACCCTGATAGCGACAAATGGAGAACTGTCTCGGAAGGTGGATTACATCATGGTCACGCTTAGGTCTATCCACGACGGACTCAACGCCCCGCAATGAAGGATTAAGTACTGAATCTACAGAAGAAATAAAAAGCTCCTTCTCTGTGATCAGTTCTATTTGGCTCAATTTCCCCATAAAAATTCCTCCTGGCTGTCTGCAGTCTGTTTTTTCAAAACATTGAGCACAAGGCCTTGGACAGCAGCTGCTCAGATAATCGCAAGGACGATGGCGAGCAGCCAGACAAAACATCTCCTGCCAAAGTGCCCTTGTTGTTCTTCTGATACAACACTTGCTTCAACAGTGCACACATATTGATCCACGAACTGATAAATAAAGATCCACACACTGCTCTCTTTGTGTCCTGTAAAATCTTTGGTCCGCTGATGTGCATTGAGAGCTTTTTTTTTCCTTGTAATCACAATATTGATTGATTATGCAACCAGTATTCTGAATCAATGATTTTTTTGCTCCTTCCTATTGTATTATCCTTATGCTACCTGTACCCTCCTGCTGATAGGCGCGTTTCAGATGCGCCGCGGCACGGAAATGCAGGTTCATTTACTGTGTCAAGTCAAATTCTCTCGTATGTTATCAGTGATCTGTTAATGTACTTGGCAATAAATCTTTTTCTGATTCTGATTCTGATTTTGCCTCCTTGATGCCACAGGACAGGTTGGCCCTAGCTGTTGCTAGTCCTGCAGTGTTGCCAGCCCTGACGGCTGCGTCCCGAGCCCTCAGGAGCCTGCGGACCTTAGCTGTCATCCATGGCTTCTGGTTAGTAGACAGTGATGGTTTTGCAGTGAGTGACATCGTCAATGCATTTTGCTATGTATGCTACAACAACCTCAGTGTACTCCTCTAGGTTTGTGTGTCCATTGCGAGTGGCCGCATGCTTGAAAATGTCCCAGTCTGTAGTGATGAAGCAGTCTTTCAGAGCATCAGAGGCTCCCTCTGGTCACACGCATACCTGCTTTTTTGTTGGTCTGATTGTTTTCACTCTGGGTTTGTATTCCGGCCTTAACAAGATGGCGATGTGATCAGAGACCCAGGGGGGAAGAAGGGGGGAGGCTCTGTATGCTTTCTTGTGAGTTGTGCACACCAGCTCCAGCAAATTGTCTCCTCTTGTTGGAAAGTCTACATGTTGGTGTAGGTTTGGCAGGAGGGCCTTTAAATCTGCATGGTTGATAGTCAGGCAGATAGGTGAAACAATTGTTCACTTCTGGATAGAAGCATGAAATTTGGCATAAATGTGGTCCAATAAGTCCTCTTTCATATAAGATTAAGACCCACTTCGAATCTTGCTTGGTACTTGCATTATTCAAGATGGCGTCCAAATATGGCCACCAAAAAACACGTTTTTGCTTATAACTAGAAAATGTGAGCTTTTAGGGCATAATAATGTATTGTTGACTAATATAAATGTGTACATTCCGCACATTTTGAGCCCAAAATCAAGTCTGTATGACAAACGGTTCTTGAGATATAACATTTTGAAAATTGCTACAAACTGTATAATCTTAATCATATCAAAAGTTACAGAGATACAAATGCTGAACAATAGTAATTGAACATTTATGGTATATGTTCATTCAAATCACATTCGAAGATCAATAATAGCATAATGAGAACCCCCAAGAAAGTTAAAAATACAAAACGCAGTCAGTGATATGCCAAATATTATGTAATCGAGTGTAACCTCATTACAACCCATGCATCAACAGAGTGAAGTGATCGAGAAGACCCCCGCTAACCTTCTGCCTGGTGACATGCACCACCACAATAACACAGAGAAGTGCAGCTTAAATTTGCCCTGCTGCACTTGCACAAGCCCCTACAAGCTTTCTTGCAACCACAGTGCACAAGCTCTTGACATACTTTGGAAGCTTCAGGGAGAGTGGTCCACTTTGGGACGAAGCCTTCCCTTGCTTCAGTCCATCCCCAATGTGTAGAACCTGGTAGATTTTGCACTGGATCCAGTGCTTGACCCCACACATAGCCACCTTGATAAGCAGCTCTTTTGATATGTTCTGTTAATGCTGCCTTTGTTGGTGGAATATTTTCAAGTGACTGCGTTCCTTGTGCAAAAAGGGTCTGACGAGCTTTGTTTACCTGATACAGTAGGCAGGTACGACTGTACATTATTACCGTGTACCGTTCAAGAACAGCTTCATCCTCTGCTGTTATAACTTCAGGAGTGAAGCTCAGTTTCCTGAATACAGGTGTCACTTCAGGAAAAACTTCCCAAGTATCAAATGCAGTCTTCTTGCCCCTGCCAGCAAACGAGGAAGTAGTGTCTGAGCCACTGAAAGCATGGAAGAAGGGAAGGGCTTTGCACTTGTCAGGACCAAGGCTACCTGCCAAGCTGTTTGCTGATATGTAGGTGAAATGTTTTCCCACACCAAACGCCAGCCACAGGTCAATGTCCAGCTGATTTACATATGTAACAGCTAGAACAACAACATCTGTGTCAACTGTCCTTATCAATGCACTCCTGTGGACTTGAGCTGCACCATGGGCAACATGCAACATAAGCCTTGTATCAGCTTCTTCATGATCAGTTGGATCAATGCCAGCAGAAGCCATGTAACTTGGTCTGTTGCTCACAACATTCACATCAGAAGTTGAAACAAACAAGACACCTTCCACCTCTAGAGAAGCCAGTTCTCTACCAAGGAATTGGAATAGCTCTGCTTTGTTATCGGTGCAGCGCAAAAAGGTCTGCCAGTTACTGGGAATGACAGTGTCAGGAAGCACCCTTCTTCGGATACCTTTGCCTCGAGACACTCTGGTTGCCTTTTTGAGGCTGCTGTCAAGATATCAGTCCCACACTACATCAACACGTTTCACATCTTTAGCCTGATCAATGATGTAAGGCAAGAAAACTCCCCTTGAATACTCTTGGAAAGTCTTTGCTTTACCAGGAGCAAGCATATTCACAACAGCTGCTCCATCAAAGACCTTCATGGTAACAGCTGGTAACAACTGATTTTGTGATACCCCAATGCACTGAAGCAAATCTGACTTCTTGCCTTGACGCAATTTGCCTAGAGCAGACAGTGAAGGAGGATGGGCATTGTTTTCATGTCTGAAAAACTCCTCTATGTTTCCATCACGGGTTTGACAGGCAATATAGAGCTGAGCAAAAAGATTGCAATCAGATTTCAAAGCAGACACCTTAGATTGACTGACATTGTTTGTCACTTCATAAGTACCAAACAGAGGTAGATTGTTTCTTGAAACTGTGTCAGTTAAAGCAACTGTACGCTTATTCAGTCTGTTATCAACAAACTCCTGATACTGATATAAAAAAAAAAAGAAATCATAGTTAGGCCTGAAAAAAAAGCAATCTGGACATCCCTGTATCTCAATACTGACACTCCCACTGCTGTACCTGAAATGAACATAAGAAGTTGCATTATTGTGATTACTTGAATAAGCCATATCTCAAGAACCGTTTGTCATACAGACTTGATTTTGGGCTCAAAATGTGCGGAATGTACACATTTATATTAGTCAACAATACATTATTATGCCCTAAAAGCTCACATTTTCTAGTTATAAGCAAAAACGTGTTTTTTGGCGGCCATATTTGGACGCCATCTTGAATAATGCAAGTACCAAGCCAGATTCAAAGTGGGTCTTAATCTTATATGAAACAGGACTTATTGGACTACATGTGTGCCAAATTTCATGCTTCTATCCAGAAGTGAACGATTCTTGTGAAAATTGGCCCTTATCTGCCTGACTATGAAGTCTCCTGCTGTGATGAGGAATCTGTCTGGATGTGCTGTTTGTGTCTCACTGATGGCATAATAGAGTTCCTTTAGTGCTTTGCTCCTCTCGCCGGTGCCAGTGGACATACACGGCGACTAGTAGGACAGATGTAAACTCACTTGGAATGTAAAAGGGTCGGCACTTGATGATCATAAACTCTACTAGTGGAGAAGAGTATTTGTGTACATCAGTTGCATCTCTGCACCAGGCGTTGCTGATGTGCACACACACGCCTCCACCCCGGGTTTTCCTCCCTTCCATGAGCACTCTGTTGCTGCTGTACCATTTTAGCCCAGCTAAATGAATGGCAGAGTCAGGTATATTGTCATTTAACCATGTTTCCGTAAAGATAACAACACAGCAGTTCTGCACATCACGTTGCGTAGTTCTCAGGAGCTGTATGTGGTCTACTTTGTTGTCTAGTGAGCGTACTGTGATATGTGAGTTTGGCTGCTGGGGCTTGCCATAGCCGGCGTCGGACATCAGACGGGATGACGTCAGGTGGACTGCAGTCTGTGTATATTTATCCATCTCTTCTGTAATAAAGTTCAGTTGGATGTTCGGCATAAGACGGCTCACGGCTCGCTTATTTCATACATAACATTTGGCAACAAGAGGTAAAACCATGAAGGCGTGCGTGGCACCACTACAGCCTTTTCTTGAGCACCCCGGGGAACCAACAGTCCTGTGGCCATGATGGCTGGACACATTCGAGACCTATGTTGCAGCGTTGGACCTAGGTGAACTCGACGAAGTAAGGAAACAAGCACTTCTTGTCCACAGACTCGGCGTAGAGGGTCAGAGAATTTTCCACACGTTAGGACCTACGGAGTCATATGTGGATGCTGTCGAACTTCTTGCTAGCTACTCTGCTACTTATCCTAACTGCTCGTAGTCTATATTTGGGCTGATTGGTCTGAGTGTACGCTGGCTCGTTTGGCTGCCGCTACTCGCCGGTCAATTTTAATGCTTTTAATGTGTTTTAGTAGCTCACCTGGCTTTACAAACCCACAATGTTGACCTCCAAGCTACTTACTTGGTCTGCACTTGTCTGGACTACACTATCATTGTTTCACTGTTCTGTGCCTGGTCTGCTCCTGTACTCGGCTGTCGAGTTCCTCCGGCTCCGCTGTCACCTGTCAGAGCCTCCGCGCGTGCTGCGTCAGCACTTGGACATTGCTTTCCTGCCTCGCCGAAATTACATCCACCGTGGCTCTCGCCGGAACTTCCACATCGACAACTCTAAATTAATACAGTCCATTTGGTCCTTCTCACGTTGCCCCCAGAGAACTACTGCGTCCCGCCGGGTTGACCACAGCTCACTAGCCACCCTAGCTAGCTCGGCTAACACTACTGTCAAGACTGACAACACCACCGTTAACTTTGGGCTTCTCAACATCCGCTCACTCACGAGCAAGGGCCACCTTGTCTAGGACTACCTCGTCGACTGTAAGTTTGACTTTCTCTGCCTGACAGAGACATGGCAGCATCCGAACGACTTTTCCCAATTAAACGATGCTACTCCTCCTGGGTTTGTTTACCTTTCCGAACCCCACGGCTCCGGTTGCGGTGGAGGTCTCGCGATAATTTACCGCGAGAAGTGGAAAGTCCTGCCTGTCTCCTTTCCAGCATCCAAGGCATCTGAATGTCTTGCTTGTAAACTGCCTGGTCCCATTCCCACCATCCTGGCTATTATCTATCGCCCACCTAAGCCCCACACTGAGTTTTTTAATGATTTTGCTGCTCTCCTTACTCATCTCTCCGCTCTTTCACCTAATGTAATACTGTTAGGTGACTTCAACATTCATATGGACAATACCAACCTCTCCCTTACCCGTGACTTCTCCTCTTGCCTTGAGAGTTTTGATTTTCATACCTTCACCGATTTTCCTACTCATATTAAAGGACACACTCTGGACCTCATCTGCTGCTCTGGCCTTTCACCCTCTGGCTGCACAGCTGATCAACTTCCCATAACCGACCATTTCCTCATCTCTTTCAATGTCACACTTCGCCTCTCCACAACCAAGCCTTCACGTCTTATCTCATTCCGGAATATCAAGGACATTAATCCAGACACCCTTTCCTCCATTACTGCCACTTTACCAGACCCTGAGTATTCTTCCTCCCCTGATGAACTGGTCGACCACTACAACAATTCCCTAACTTCCATTCTCAACTCCCTCGCTCCTGTTAAAACCCGGTCTGTTTCATTCTCCTTCTCTGCCCCCTGGTTTACCCCTCAACTTCGCTCCATGAAAGCTAAAGGCCGCCAACTTGAGCATCTCCATAAAAAGACTGGTCTCACTATTCACTTTAACATGTACAAAACTCATATTTTACAGTACAAGGACTCTATTGCACAATCCAAATCTACTTATTACTCTGGTCTCATCTGTTGTAACCATGGCAATTCCAAAACACTCTTTTCGCTCCTCAACAGAATCCTTCAACCCCTGGACTCCCTACCCCCCCATCTGTACTCGGTGGACACCTGCAACTCCCTCCTTTTGTTTTTTTAATGCGAAAATTGAAAAGATCCACCAGCACCTGTGTCCCATTCCCTCTTCTCCCTCCCCCTCGGCACCTCCCTCCTATAGTTCTTCACTTTCCTCTTTTCAACTTCCTGACCATTCTGCCATCTCCGACCTCATTTATAAATCCAAGCCATCCACTTGTCTTCTCGATCCCCTTCCTACAGCTTTGGTCATATCCTGCCTCCCCTCACTGCTCCCTCTTATCACTGCTATCATCCACTCCTCACTCACCACTGGTTCATTTCCCTTATCCTTTAAAACTGCTGCTGTCTCCCCAATCCTCAAAAAACCCGGTTCAGATCCCAATAATTTCAATAACCTCCGTCCCATCTCTAACCTTCCATTCATTTCCAAAATTCTCGAAAAGGTTGTTGCTTCTCAACTCCACTCCCACTTATCCCACAATAGCCTGTATGAAGATTTTCAATCGGGTTTTCGCCCCCACCATTGCACCGAAACTGCCCTTTTGAAAATCACTAACAACCTCCTCACTGCAGCTGATTCTGGTTTGCTTTCTATTCTCATTCTCCTTGACCTGAGTGCGGCCTTTGACACAATCTCCCACTCCATTCTCCTCAACAGATTGTTTTCCATCGGTATCACTGGCACTTCCCTTGACTGGTTTCAATCTTACCTCTTTGGCCGCACTCAGTTCATCCAACTTAAATCCTTCCGTTCTCAACACTCCCCCGTCTCATCTGGTGTGCCCCAGGGCTCAGTCCTGGGGCCTTCCCTCTTCATCATCTACCTCCTCCCCCTCGGTTTTATTTTCCGTAAATACAATATTCTCTTCCACTGCTTCGCAGATGACACTCAGCTCTACCTTTCCACCAAGCCAAATTCCACCCTCCCTCCCTCCTCCCTGACCAACTGTCTTTCTGAAAGAAAGACCTGGTTCACCGCAAACTTTCTTAAACTCAGCAGTGATAAAACAGAAATCCTTTTAGTTGGCACCAAATCCACATTATCAAAAGTTGATAGTTTCTCCCTCACCATCGACGGCTCCTCAGTTTGTCCCTCCCTTCAGGTCAAGAGTCTGGGTGTCATCCTCGATGGTTCTCTTTCCTTTCACTCCCACATCAATAACATCATCCGGTCTGCTTATTTTCATCTTCGCAACATTAATCGTCTCCGCCCTTCGCTCACCCCCCACACTACCTCTATTCTTGTACACAGCCTTGTCACTTCCCGTTTAGATTACTGTAACTCCCTACTCGTTGGTCTCCCTCAGAAATCCCTTCACAAGCTCCAGTTAGTCCAGAATTCAGCTGCCCGCGTTATCTCCAAAACCCCTTCCTTCCTTCACATCTCCCCTGTTCTTCTGCAACTTCACTGGCTCCCAGTCAAATTTCGCATTACTTCAAATTCCTCCTTCATACTTTCAAAGCTATCCATAACCTCGCCCCTACTTATCTGGCTGACCTCCTTTACATTGTTACCCCTACCCGCTCCCTCAGATCCTCCTCCTCTGTGTACCTCACTGTCCCTCCTGCTCGACTCAGCTCCATGGGGAGTAGAGCCTTCAGCCGCTCTGCTCCCAAACTTTGGAACTCACTCCCACCTGCCATCAGAAACACTGACTCCCTCCCTCAGTTTAAATCTGCTCTCAAAACTCACCTGTTCAGATTAGCATTTTCATTGTAACTGCCATGGTTTTTATGATTGTTGTTTTTGTGTTTTTGTTGTCTATTGTTACTTTGTTTTTATCTGTTTCTGTAAAGTGTCCTTGAGTGTCTTGAAAGGCGCTTTTAAATAAAATGTATTATTATTATTATTTGCTGAACACACACGTAACAAGAGGCTGTGGGCTAAGATGCTAATGACGCCAAACGACAGGATGCTAGCTAGCACGGCAGAGCTAGTGTTCCAGCGGGAAGCAACAGAGAAGTTAGCCACTGAGATAAATGGGTGCCAAACACAGAGGTTACCCGGACAGACAATGCTAGCTAGCTCAGTGAACATGGAGGGCATAGAAAACACGGCAGAAAAGTGCGAGACGAATGCAGCGAACCGAAGGTCTGCGCCAAGAGGCCCCGTCTGTGGGGGCTGTGGGTCCCCAACGCACCAGGACAGAGCGCGGTTATGCCCGGCAAGAGGACAGCGGTGCAACAAGTATGGGCGCATGAACCATTTCCCAAGAATGTGCCGGTCGACAGCACCGTGGGGCTCGCCAAGTAAGCCAGCCCGCCTGCCAACAACGACCATTCATTCAGTGAGCCCCGACATCAGTGGTTGCTCCTACAGCATGGCTGAATTAGACAGAGTAGCTGTACCACTCCTGCTCAACACAGTGGCGGTGCGGTCGATGTTACAAACCGGGCCACGGAAAAAAAGTTTTTCCCCAACCACAAAGTCAAGAAGAACCCAATGCCGCTGTACAGATACAGCGATCACAGACTGTGCAATGTCCTAACAGTGGAAGTGACTGTTTGCTGCAAGACCTATGGGATGTGACCTTTTCTACAGACTGGCCTTCGCTATCAGAGACAGCGCTGGGTTTGAACGGTCCGGATGCGGCAGGTGGGGCACAGTGGACCTGGATGACAGCGTCGTGGTGTGGGATGAGGTAACTGAGGACGGCACTGACATCAAAGCGCACACTCTGCGCTCTCAGGAGGAGAGCCGCATGGAGACAGAGCAGCGACCAGACTCGCCTCCGTTCCCCTCTCAGCCAGAATTGGAACCACGGGAGGGGGGAGTCTGAGCATGCAGAGAGCCCCAAAGCACAGCAGCAGCAGCCAGGCACAGACCCAGTGCACGGCACAGCACAGCAGAGCACTTCAGACGACAAAGAGGAGGAACCGGACTGCTCCCGTGCCTTCGCTCAACAAGCTACAGAGGATACGACCGAGCGGACGGGTGAGGAGTCTGTTTCAACGAGCGAGACTGGAGAGGCACCAGACACCTTCCGTACCCACGATGAGCCTCAACCGACAATGGAGACAACAAGTGAAGGGTCCACAACCAACATGGTAACTACGGAACCGCCACAGCACAACGGCAATCCCAAGCCAAACGAGCACACAGAGCCACCGGGAGCACAACAACAACGAATAAAAACAAGTAAGGTACCATTCCAAGTCATGGATTGGATTCGGGTTTGCACTGGCGAGAGACCAGGATGGCAACTGACCAGGCCGCAGCCAGCAAAACAATGGGCGCTGCTGAGGATCGTGGCGAAGCTGGGAACAACGTGCTTTCGGCTGACGGACCATTCGGTTCAGCACACAAACCAACCACAGCGTGTCTAGGTGGCTGCTTCAGACGGCGAGGCTTCGTGGAGTCAGCTACTGCAGTGTGGGACCCGGGGCCCGACATCATGAAGCTTGACCCTGGGGGTCCAACAGCTCCAGGGAAACGGCTGCCACGGGCCCGCTTCAAAGCTCCAGAGATGAGGCCACCACGGGCCCGCTTCAAAGCTCCAGGGAGGAGGCTGCTACGGGCTTGCCACAAAACCCCTCGGGCAGATCTGTTCCTCCCATGGAAGACTGTAAAAAAAAAAAAATAATGAATGACTGTTTAGTTAGGAGCGTGGCTTTAAAAAAAAAAAGTGGGAGAATAATCCACTTAGCCGTGCTGGTTCCAGAGGTGGTCCACCCACGGCACCTAGTTCCAAGTTAAAAAAAGAACAAAAGAGTGTTCTTTAAGATATAATAACGGGGCTGACTTGCTAAGTTATGTGTTGTTCTACATTTTTCTGAAGGGGGGGCTATGTGAGTTTGGCTGCAGTGCCGTAGCCACTGTCGGACGTCAGACGGGATGACGTCAGGCGGGCTGCGGTCTCTGTATATTTATCCATCTCTTTTGTAATAAAGTTCAGTTGGTTGTTTGGCATAACACGGCTCACAGCTTGCTTATTTCATACATAACATGTACACTGGCCAGAATGAGAGAAGGAATCAACAGTCTGTGCAGGCTAGCAGTTAGCTTCGTTCAGATACCTCCACGTTTACCTCTCTTTTGTCGCCGCTCACACCATCTACGGCGTCTCCATTTGGGATGAGACATAGCAGTCAAATCCGGGAGTGTGGAGGTCTGATGGAGAAGACCCAGACCACGGAGATCCTCTGTTACGCTCTGATCCAGAACGTAATGTTTGGTCACATTCCTTATCTTCAGGAGGCTGTGGCAACTGTAGCTTGTGCACAGCATCATATATGTACATTAAACACATGAATATACACTTAAGCATAATTTAAACAACACTAAGTGGCACAAAACACGAAGAGAGAAGAGAGGCCGCTGCGTGTTCACGCGCCACCTTCTTTCCTTATAAATTTGTGACCCTTTTCTCATAAATTCACTCTTTTTCTGGTAAAAATTTTTCAACATTTTTCTTGTAAATTGTCAACTTTTTCTTATAAATTTGCAACTTTTAGTAAATTTGTAACATTTTTTCTTGTAAATTTGGAACACATATGGATACTGGTTAAACTTTTATTCTATGTAACAGACTGATTTGTTTCTGTGATCATCAAAACAATGACCCAAGTTTATTTGTCAACATTCTTGCTGCGAGGGAACAGATTTTTTTTATCCACTTTACTTGGACCTTTTCCCCTTTATAAAACCAGGGGTCCCCAAATACAATCTTGCATAGGGCCCAAAAAAAGCTAGAAACGGCCCTGCTTTACAGTTACTACCATATCATGACCCCCAGAAATTAGTATGCCGTATAAACACATAAAACACTCTGAATTGGGGGGACTTTTTTTAACTCTCCACTTTAGCGATAACACGAGTACCGCTGCCTCTACACCTCTGCCGAGCGTGTTGGCAGTCACCTGCGGGATGTGGGCGGCAGTGAGGCGGTTCAGGCTGAGCTGGAGACCGTGGGAGTAAGTGAAGTGGCTGTCCACGGCTAGCCGGACGGTCTGACTGGGCGGTGGGACCAGCCGCTGCTTCCCAAATACTTCCCTCCAACCCTCCGCCATGCTGGGCCGGTCTTCCGTTTTCACCATGGTCGTAAGTTAAAATAAAAAAGCGCCTGACATGTTGAAGAAAACTCCGAAACGTTTGGTCCGAGCCAAAATCTTTTATATTCGCTATTTTCTCTGTTATCCGCTTAGACTTTCAAACACGCGGCCGCCATGTTGAAACTAGACTTTTCCATTCGATACGGGAGGGGCTAGCAGAGTGAATTCTTCATTAAACCAGTGAAATACACGAGGGACACGAATTAACAAAATGTATATTGGTACTAAATAGGTAACATTTAATCTAGTCTAGTACTTTGACTTGAAATTAAACAATCTTATAAATGATGTACTTGTTTTCTTTAAACGGACGTATCTCTCATTTGGTATTACCCAGCACGCGGCATCAGTTGCTATGGTGACGCTCACGTAGGCGCGTTTGACTTCTTGCAGATCTGCACAGCTATCTTCTATCTAGCGATTAAAGAAATCTCTGTGTGTCTGTGTGTCACGATCATAGGGCATCATAGGACAGCCTATGATGCCCTATGATGCTCCTATGATTTCTGCATGGTCATACAGACCATGCTGTCCTGATGTTCCTATGTCAGTGATGCCTGCCATGCTGTCTATATGATGTCATATAGACCTTCATAGCACTCGCTATGGCGGTCCTACATAGGGACATCATGTGAAGCAGGAAATCAGCAAATCTCGCTCAACATCATGTCAAGCAGTAAATCTGGAAATCGGATATATAAAGTGTGTGGCGGTGCCTGGGTAACTGCCACGGCCGGGATGTGTAGGGTGATGATATACAGTAGAGTGAAGTGATGATATAGAGTAAAGTACGAGGAGACGAAGAAAAGAAGAAGAAGAAGAAGACACACAGACGAGCAGCATGAATCCAGCTTAAGGAGTTAAGGAGTCCAGTAGAAGATATATAGAGTGATGATATAAAGTGAAGTACGTGGCAGTAATGCACCTGTAAGCTGGTTGCCAACCGCCAATCAAATCTTAAAGAAGAAGAAGAATCTGGAAATCGCTCTCAGTAAGTCAGAAGGCAAATCAATAATTAAAAATTATATAGTGGAAAAGTGGCAAGAATATTGCCACTCAACACATACAGGAAGACATCTTTATGACATTCAAAAGCAGGTAAACTCTGGAATGGGAGTTGGTAGAAACAGGAACGCAGAGATACTCATCACCCAATTAAAAATATGACACACTAATTTAAGCCACACGCTACATAAATGGACAGCAATACACTGAGGACAACTGCTGCACGTCAACAGCTGAGATTCCAACAGTATGTTGCAGGCATGCCTTGCTTACACCTGCTTTCTACGGACATGCAGAAATACATGCTTATACTTGGTTTCCACGGGCATGCACAGGTATGAAGCAATAAATCTGGAAATCTCAGTCAACATCATGTGAAGCAGTAAATCTGGAAATCTCAGTAAGTCAGAAGGCAAATCAATAATGAAAAATTACAGCGATTTCTTGAATTTATACAGTGATATAGTGGAAAAGTGGCAAGAATTTTGGCACTCAGTAGATACAGGAAGACATTTTTATGACATTCAAAAGCAGGTAAACTCTGGAATGGGAGTTGGCAGAAACAGGAACGCTGACATACTCATCACCCGATTAAGAATTGGACACACTGTACAGGATGACTTTCACAAACGAGACTGAGTTTATTTCTCAGGGTTGGTTTATTGCAAGGTCACATCCTCTGACAAGAACAGGATCTCAGGAAAAGAGGCAGAGCAATCATCCAACACAGCTCAGTCTCACCAGACACAAAACCCCCCACATCAAATCACACACCCCCAACCCACAGTCTTAGGTAAACATCCAGCGCCCGAGGCTCCTTGGCGTCTCCATTGTCCTCTGACCCTCTAGCGTCTGGGGCTCCTGCTGGGGCATTCTCTCCAGCTTCACATCTCCTGCAAGGCCAACTTCACACCTCCCGTAGGTCCTCACAGGGTCAGGTCCTCTTTGGTCCTTAAGACGTGAAGCTTCTGGAATATGCACCGTCATTCCTACTAGGTGAATGCGGGGGATATGAATACCATATATGCGCCATAACACTAATTTAAACCAGACGCTACATCAATGGACTTGCTACGACATCATCAAAAATCAAATGCAGGCATCATAGGGCTTGCTATGCCATCGGCAAAGATCATAGGACTCACTATGACATCTTGACAGATCAAACGTAGCCATGACTAACAATCATAGGACTCACGATGGCATCATCGCAACGTATCGTCACTTCCTGTGTTGCTGGCTGTCTGTGGTTTGTGCTCCTCATTCTCCCGAGGATTTTGCCTTTAATTGTATTTTAATCACTTTTTACCATCTACTGTTAGCTCTCACTTCTGTTTATCAAGCCTCTTGCACCTGTGTGCGCACTCAATGTCATCTAATCACCCTCTTTAGCCTTCTGTTCACCTTTCATCTGTGTTTTTGTTAGCTTCGAGTTAGCTACTAGCTATGGCTACTAGCTCAACTTCCTCTCCTCTGGTGTGCTCTCTATGTCAGATGTTTAGCTACACCTCTGCCTCTTTTAGTGATAACGATAAATGTAATAAATGTTGTCTTTTTGAGGCGCTCGAGGCGAGGTTGTCTGATTTGGAATCCCGGCTCCGCTGCATTGAAACACCGTCTGCGCCGGTTAATAACAACGGACGTCCCCCAGCTGCAGCAGAGCTCCCTAGCTTGGGGCGGCCTGCTAGTGGTTCTCTGGTCCTCCTCAGCAGCAAGGAGACTGGGTGGGTGACGGTGAGAAGGAAGCCTAGCCACAAAGCCCCAGTTAACCACCAACCTGTTCATGTTTCTAATCGTTTTTCCCCACTCAGCGACACACCCGCTGAGGAAAAAACTCTGATCATTGGTGACTCTGTAGTCAGAAACGTGAACCTAGAGACTTCTGGGGCCAGAGCAGGCAACATCGAGTCAAATTTGAAAATGCTGGCTAAAAGTAACTGTAAATACTCCACAATTGTTATCCACGCCGGCATTAATGACGTCCGACTCCGGCAGTCGGAAGTCTCAAAACTTAACGTGGAATCGGTGTGTGACTTTGCCAAAATGATGTCTGCCTCTGTAGTATTCTCTGGGCCCCTCCCCAATCTGATCAATGATGACATGTTTAGCCACTTGTCATCCTTCAACCGCTGGCTGTCTGTGTGGTGTCCTGCAAACAGTGTGGGCTACATAGACAATTGGAGCTCATTTTGGGGAAAACCTGGTCTTATTAGATGAGATGGCGTCCATCCCACTTTGGATGGTGCGTCTCATTTATCTAACAATCAGGCATCATTTTTATCCAAATTTCCAAAACACTGACAACTCAGAGTTGGGACCAGGAAGCAGAGTTGCAGTCTCACACACCTCTCTGCAGCTCCTCTTCATCCACCACCCCTCAACTTAGCCCCTGTCTTCCCCATCAGAGAATCATTGTCTGCTCCCTCCAAAGTAAATAAAAATATAATGTATAAGCATCCCAAAGTGATTAAACAAAAAGCTGGTAAAACTCAAATTAAACATGAAGCCTCTAAATTTAATGATTTGGCCTCTGTTCCTCCTCATAATTTAAAAATTAAATGTGGTTTGTTAAATATTAGATCTCTAACTCCCAAGTCCATGATCTGTTAATTGATCATCAGATTGATTTAATATCCCTTACAGAGACTTGGTTAGGGCAGGAGGATTATGTTGGTTTAAATGAATCAACTCCCTCTGGTTATTTAAACTGTCAAAATCCCAGAAGTTCTGGTCATGGAGGAGGAGTAGCAACAATTTACCATTCCAAATTACTAGTTAATGTAAAGCAAAAAACATGTTATAATTCCTTTGAGGGCCTGGTCCTCAGTATTGAGCATTTTAGCAATTTTAGGCTCAACCCAATTTTATTTGCCATAGTTTATCGTCCCCCATCAACCTACTCAGAATTTTTATCTGAATTTGCCGAATTATTAGCTGATTTAGTGCTGAAATCAGATAGAATAATTATAGTAGGGGACTTTAACCACTTGCGCTCCGTTGTTCCACGGGCGGGCAAGTCTCTGCGTCCTATGACGCACGACGCATGATGGTGGTGATGGTGATGTAGTAGCGTCCAAGCGCCACTCAAAAAAAAACTGCAGAGACAGCCGCAAACAGATTAGTTCATCTGATTGACCTCTCATTCGACTAATAAGAGCCTTGAATTGGGTTTCTGAAACCTTGAGGAGCCAATGAATGAAAATCTAGGAAGGAGGACCCGCCTACTGTGAACGCAGGAGCCAATTGAAGCACAGAAATTCAGGCAGGGTGAAGAGAGATTTACTGTTGCCACAGATGAAAACAAAGGACGCTGGACGAATCTAATACAGACCCAGCAGCATGGAGAACACCCACAAGTGGGACCTGCACTCATTCCAGCAGAATAGACGGAGGCCGACGACAAAAGTCGTAAATCATTCGCCAAAACGGCAATAATGGAATTATGTTGATCGGGATCCACGAGCGGAGCAGCGTCGCGTTCGTCTGACGCGTGGGAAGAGATGTTCGCCACGACTCTGCTGCTTTGAAGAGGTAAGGTGTTATAAGCTAAATTATTATTTATCCCTGAAAACTGTAATCCAAAAATGACTTTTGACCGATCGGTAAATTACAACTGTACTGCGCACAAAGTACGAAGTGCGTGCGCCGCGATAAACGGTTCATTTGCCGTGTTCGGACCGTGAACGCCCCCCCCCCACTGCAGAAGAGGAGCGGGGGGGGCATTCACGGTCCGAACGCCCCCCGGTCCGCGGGGGGAAGCATATCAGTCTATTCCATCATGTAGCGATGGCCCTCTTCTGTAGCAAGGGGGGGGGGCGTTCATGGTCCGTTCACGGTTCCCCCCCCCCCCACACACACACACAGTAGCGAGGGGGGGGGAGCCGCTGTGAAAACATGCAAGGAGTGTAATCCGTCTGTAGCGAGGGCCGAAGTCGGTCCTTGGTAGCGGGGGGGGGAACGACCCCCCGCCCACACACACACACACAGACACAGCCCTGAGTGTGACCTTTCATTAGAGCCTAAAATGAAGATTCTACATTGAATTATTCAAAAGTTACAGACGTTTTTCCAAACTGTGCCATTTGGCACAATTTGGCACAGTTCCAAAACGCCTGGGAACAGCCTGAGAACAAAGCTGTGTAAAATATTCATTTTTTGTGGTATTGTTACCAAATTTGGATCTCAGCTGGATAACACTTGGTTCTACATTTCTGTTGCATTTTCCAGCTGGATCGGACAGCTGTGTGTTACTTACAAGCATTTGTATCCAAAAAAACACTGTGTCCAATTTTTTTTTCTTCAAGTTCAGTATGTTTAGATGACTGTAACTCAGTGGCCGGAGCACGTAGAGAGATTATGTTTTTTTTGCCAAAAAATTCAAAGTGTTTTCTTTTAAATGAGACCAACCCCATGAAGATGCTGCAAAGGGTTGAATAACAGCTTTCGATTTACTTTGGGCACGTTATTTTTTGGCATTTTTAGGAAAATTGCCCGGAGTGCAAGTGGTTAATATGCATGTAGATATAGATAGTGATTGCCTTAATATGGCATTTAATTCAATATTAGACTCGATGGGGTTTTCTCAGAAAGTAGGAAATTCTACCCATTATCTCCACCATACTTTGGACCTTGTTTTGACATATGGCATAGAAATATGTTTTTGAACCCTCCCTTAGTTATGCTGCTATTAGGTTTAGACAGCCGGGGGACCTCCAATAATTGCACTGGGCTTCACTCCTTTCTTCACTCTCAATGAAATATTTTTTTTTTTTTTTTTGCTGGTCATTAACATCTGTTTGTTCTCTCCCATAGATTGAGTCCCCATCGTGCTGTTTGCTCTCTACATGTCTGTTCTTTTCATCTTCTCTATCCCCTCACCCCCCAGCCAGTTGCAGCAGATGACTGCCCCTCCCTGAGCCTGGTTCTGCTGGAGGTTTCTTCCTGTTAAAAGGGAGTTTTTCCTCTCCACCATCACCAAGTGCTTGCTCACAGGGGATCACCTGATTGCTGGGGTCTTTCTGCAGTTGTGGGGGTTTCCCCTACAGTTGAAAGTGCTATGAGATGACTGTTGTTGTCAAATGGCGCTATATAAATAAAGTTGAATTGAATTGAATCATCAAAGATCATAGGACTGCTATGACACCATTACAGATCAAAGGCAGGCATCACTGAACGAGTGCTGACGTGCTTGCTTACACCTGCTTTCTACTGGCATGCAGAAATACTTGCTTATACTTTGTTTCTACGGGTGTGCACAGGTATGCACGGGTATGTAGGCCTACTAGTTTTTTTTTTTCCACAATATCTTTATTGAACCTTTTTTTTTTTTAAACAAACATGATACAAACAATCAAACACTAACACTAAAGTACTACAAAAAAAAAAAAAAATGCCCTAAAAACACCAACAACCACCAACAAAATCAAGTCTTCAACAATGCTCCTCTGTTTAGTCTAGACAATCCAATACATAAGTATACATATTATGTTCACCAGTTTGGAATTTACAAGGTCCACACACATAATTCACCTTCTTCTTCAAGAGTTATGTTTAAATTTTTTACATAATCAATAAAAGGTCTCCATATATTCTCAAACACAATTTCCTTTGATTTCAGTATATATGTTATTCTTTCTAATGGAAGGTTTGTTAACATCTGTCTTAACCACTGAGTCACATCTGGTCTATGAGTCTTTTTCCATAATAGTGCAATACATTTTTTGGCATTAAGCAAACTGAGGTCTATGAATGTTCTTTCACTTTTATTAAAATTATGCTTTTCTGGGTACAGACCCAACAAAAACAGTTTAGGATTCAATATGATTTGTTTTGAGATTATTTTTTCAATTGTTACCCTCACCTCTTCCCAAAACATTCTTATTAATCTACATTCCCATAAACAATGAAATAGGGTTCCTTTACTTTCCATGCATTTTGTGCATGTATCTGGTATATTCTTGTTATATCTATTTAACTCCTCCGGTGTAACATACATCCGCATTAACCATTTGAAATGTATCAATTTAAGGCGTACATTTATTGATTTGGTTTGAGCTTCTGTACAAGCCAATTCCCATTGTTCCTCTGAAATTTCAGTTTGCAGATCTTCTTTCCAGTAGTTTAATCTTTTCAGTGAATTTTCACTTGAAAATAGTGTCAATGAGTTATAAAACTCTGAAATAATACCCTTTCTTTTACTATCTTTCATCATCATTTTTTCCAAGGATGAATAAATAGGTCGAGTGAGAGCTTTATTTTGATTTGATCGAATAAAGTTTCTAAGTTGAAGATATTTAAAAAAATGTGTTCTATTGAGATTAAATTTGATCCTCAGCTCTTCAAAAGACATTATGTTATCTGCACATGGCAAATATAAATCCTGAATCTTTTGTATCCCTTTTAAATTCCATACTTTAAATACAGCGTCCGCTCTCCCTGGTTTAAAATATTGATTACCCCATATTGGACTAAATTGTGACAATAACTGTGGTTCTTTTAAATAGTTTTTAGCTTCACACCATATTTTGATCATATGCTTTACAAATGGATTTTTAACTTGTTTTTGTAATTTTTTTGCCGAATCTGAGTATATGAATATGGGAAGAGGTAAAGGTAAATTGTATGATTCCATTTCAGTCCAGTGAGGGAGATCATCTGATGAAAAATAATATGTCATAGACCTCAGTTGTGCCGACCAATAATACAACATAAAATTTGGACATTTCAGACCTCCACGATCAAATGGTAAATATAATAAAGACAGACGTAATCTAGCCCTCCTGTTGTTCCATATAAATTCCACTAACTTTTTTTTTATTCTTGAGAATAGATCTAAAGGTGGTGATAAGGGAATGTATTGAAATAAATAAAGTATTTTAGGTAAAATATTACTTTTAAGTATATTGATTCTCCCGATCATCGACATTGGTAGTGACATCCATCTCTGAAGTAACTCATTAATATCTGACATTAAGGCTTCATAGTTGACACTGGCGACTGATTCTAGCTTAGGCACAATTTGGATTCCTAAATATTTAAACTGATTTACAACATTGAATTGATTTACCTCATGGCTGGGTAATTTCTGTGGGTCTCATTTAGCATTAATATTGAAGATTTAGTTTTATTTATTTTATATCCTGATATTTCCCCAAAATTCTTTATTAAATTCAACAAGGTTGGAATTGATTTTTTTAGATTCGACATAAACAAAATTATGTCATCGGCGTACAGGGAGATTTTATGTTCTGTTGGTCCAACTTTAATTCCATATATTTGTGAATGTAAACGTATCGCTATCGCTAAAGGTTCAATTGCCATAGTAAACAGTAAAGGTGAAAGTGGACAGCCTTGTCGACATCCTCTATTGATTTTTATTGGTTTTGAAATATTGTTATTTGTTAGGATTTCTGCTGTAGCATTATTGTATATTATTTGAACCCATTTTATGAAATTATTTCCAAGTCCAAACCTTTGTAGGACTTCAAAAAGAAAGGGCCATTCAACTCTATCAAAGGCCTTTTCCGCGTCCAGTGATAGGAGAGCTGTATCCGGTGCTTCTTTATTAAAATAAATAATATTAAATAGTCTTCTTACATTATGGAAGCCTTGTCTACCCTTTATAAAGCCATTCTGATCTCGATTAATAATATTTGGTAAAATTTCTTGTATTCGTCTTGCTAAAATTTTACAGATTATCTTAAGGTCGGCGTTTAATAGGCTTATTGGTCTCATATTTTCACATTTATTAGAGGGCTTACCTGGTTTTGGCAGCAGTATAATTAAGGCATTATTTATGTATGATGGTAAATTATTATTTTGAAATGCTTCTAAAACCATTTCCAAAAAAGGTTTTATTAATTTATTCTTAAATTTTTTATAAAGGTCAACTGGAAGACTATCTGGTCCTGCACTTTTTCCTGATTTCATATTATCAATGGCTAGCCCAACTTCTTCTTGACTAATTTTAGACTCCAATATCTCCCTGTTTTCATTTGGAATACACGGTATAGATAGTTCGTTCAAAAACCCATTTAGTTTTGTTAAATCAGATTCATTTTTGGTATCATATAATTTTTCATAGTAATCTCTAAAGGCTCTGTTAATTTCTAAAGGATCTATAACTACCTGTCCATTACTTATAATACTGGTAATTGGTGTTTTAATTTCTAATTGTTTAATCTGCCATGCTAATAATTTTCCTGATTTTTCACCTTGTTCATAAAAAGATTGTTTCAATCTTAGAAGACTCGAGGCAGCTCTATTCGCTGATTTTTTGTCGTATTCAGCTCTCAAAATCAGTAATTCATTCTCCAACCTTGGGTCACTTCCTGCATACACTTTTTCCTGAAGACTTTTTATTTTATGTTCCAATTTAGCTCTCTCCTCTCGAGTCTTCTTAGATTTTGATCCTGTATAACTAATAATATGTCCCCTAATAAAAGCTTTGAAAGCCTCCCACTTTACACATGCTGATGTTTGTGTAGTATTGATGTCAAAGAACTCGTCTATCTGTTTTTCTATATACTTGACAAATTCCTCATCCTGAAGCCATTTATGCTGAAATTGCCATCTACCTGGTTCCTTTGTCAATTTTTTATCTACATATATTAGACAACAGGGTGCATGATCAGAGATCACGATGTTATCATAAAAGCAGTTTTGAATCTTGGACCTTAATTCTGTGGAAATCAAAAAATAATCAATACGTGAGAATGTCTTGTAGGTACTGGAATAACAAGAATAGGCTTTAACTTGTGGTTTCATTTCTCTCCATATATCTAACAATCTCAATTCTTTCATAAAATGATTAATAGTCATCCTACATCCATTGTGCGTACAATCCAGTCCTGTTGATCTATCTATACCTGGATTCAATGTACAATTAAAATCCCCTGCTATTATATGTTGCCCTGTAAGTGATGATAAGATAAGAAATATGTAGGCCTACTAGTTACTTAAAAACGTCATCATGTCATCATCTTAAATGATCAAAATTAACATTTCAGATATCCACAGTGACATTCTCTCTCTCCATAATGACCACTTCAGCTATATCAGATATCATTCCGAGTAGGACAAATGATGTCACTTTTCCCCATTCATGTAAGCATGGACATTCTCGTTTAAATTTGCAGATCAATGTAGGATAATGACCACTGGAGGGCAGCAGCACATCACAGGTGGCGCAGTGAGTCTCGGGATGAGGAAGCGGAAGAAGGAGTAGGAAGAGGACGCGGGAAGGAGAAAACGAAACAAAAACAAATCTTAAGAGAAATGTTCGGTGTCTTTGGGAAAAATAAACCCGTGAAAATCAGAGGTGTGAGCGGAAACAAAAAGTTCGGAGTCGCCGCGAAAGATGTGAAGGAGCTGATTAAAAAAGGCTGTACAATGTTAGAGGTGAGATTACAATTTACATGTTCATTGTTCCCGTTTTTTCTGCTGGGGAAGCTTCTCACTTAGGTCACTTTTAAAAAGTTTTAACCTTTTTAGTTAGCATAAAGTAAATGCTATTTCAACCAGCCTAAGGTATTCTTAAAATTTGAAGCAGTCTAATATGAGATTCTTCTTTATAAACAGGCTGACAACATAGTCCCCGCCCCAGCAATATTTCTGCCTCCGAATTTTCTTTGGCTACATCCATCTTCTTCCGCTTAATCTTTTTCGGGTCGCTTTGGCTATATTGGTTTTCAAATTGATATTTGGGTATTCTGCCTTTTCTTACTGTCCAATGCCAGTAAAGGTAAATTATGATGGCCAAAATCTGGAAGAAAAAACACTAAATTTCCAAGAAAAAAAAAGTTGAAACTGACCATACTGTTACTGTATGTATGAATATTGAGGGTATTAGTAAGATGGCGGCCGGGGTGGACGGGGAATGAGCAGGGGTGGTGAACTGCCGGTTTCCAGTGGTGACGCCACTCCGGGTATAAAGGATGTGGGCGGAAGAGGCTAGTCCTCTTTCTTCATGGGACACCTGGCCTGTCGGAGAGTGTCGAACGCCTGAGGGTATTGTACAAAGTATTTATAATAAAGCTCCGTAAACAGTAGTCACTGTCTACTTATTATTGCCTCAATTATGGATGCAACATTTGGCGATGAGGTAAAAGCAGTTGTGGAGTGGTCGGTTGCTAGTTTTCGGCCATTTTTGGAAACTCCGTGTGAGCCGCCCGTGCCTTGGCCTCAGTGGTTTGCTGCATTTACAAATTATTTAGTAGTACTGAATAGGGATGGGCATTCGGTGAAATTTTCTTCACCGATCGCCGGGAGAATTAATGATTAATAATCGGTTAATCATTAACATTTTTAGGTAGGTAGACTGCATTAGAACATCAGGTATCAGCACGGAGGGCACGGAGAGTCGCACAACTCAAATCTACCTCTCTCTCTCAAATCTCTCTCTCTCTGTTCTCGTGTTTGCTCGGCTCGGGAATCTCGCAAGCTGATTGGCCGAGACGTTTCACCCCGCAAGCTGATTGGCCGAGACGTTTTACCCAACTCTCTCTCCCTGCCGAGCGGCCACCCAACAAACGAAGACCGCATTCATTGCTCTATCGCTCGTATTGCTTAGTCTAGCCGCGTGGAACTTTTTGCTGTTCTCTTGTGCCATTTTGTGCGAAATAGTCTTCCCGTCGAGGCACTACGCCGCCTCCTGCAGCTTCCCTCGACGTGTGTACACCGAATCTTCATGACCTTCTCAATAAAGTTTCTGAAAAAAAAAAAAAAATCTTCACGACCGCCATTACTCAGCGCGCAACCACTGTTGGCGGTTTCTTCGCGTAATAAGGGTGTTCCATGGACCCTGTCGATGAGGTATATTTGTATGCTGCATTGCAGTGATTGCAGTACACCTGGTCATTTTTTAAATTGAAATGGTCCCACGCAACACTTCGCCGTAACCGCCTCATGATTTGGCGATCGCCCTACGGAAGCCCGCATGTATCAACGGAGGCACGCCAGGGTACGGCGATGGTGTAATGTTGCCCCCTGGTGCCCAAATTTTGCCATTGCATTGTTTGAGGACGGCCGTGCACTAGGCCTTAATAACCTCGGATTGTTTAAAAAAAAAAAAAAAAACGGTTTGTCGACGAAAATGAACTTTCTCGGTGAAATTCTTAATGATCAATTATCGGTTAATCGGTAAATTATGCCCATCCCTAGTACTGAACCTCGGCAAGCTGGTGAAGCTTTGCACGAGGGCTGTTTTGGTCCATAATTTAGGCATGGAGGGGCAAAGGATACTGGAAAACCTTGGAGGGGCTGACAGTTTTGATGAAGTGATGGAATTAATGGCGTGCTACTTTCACGCACTGGAAAATGTCACTGTCCAGCGCATTCAGTTTCGACAGCGCCACCAGCGGTCGGGGGAGCCGGTGAAGAGATTTCTGGCAGACCTTTGGGAGCTGGCAGGGTAATGCAAGTTCGGACCCCTGGAAGATGAGATGATACGGGATCAGCTGGCAAAACACATTCGCTGTCCAGCAGCCCAGTCCAGGCTTTTGACCCATCCAGGTGAGCTGACATTGGCCGCAGCTGTCGAGCTCGCTCAGCAATTCGAGGCAGCAGAGACTATCCCGAGGGGCCTGACTGAAGGGACTGCTCTGACCCAAGACGAGTCTCGTGCTAAGGTGCTGTCATTGGACCCTGGAGATGAAGACAGCGGAGAGGAAGAATATGCCTCCATTGTAAAAGTTAGGTCCGCCCCAGGTACGCCGCGTTGTTATGGTTGCGGGTCCCCAAGTCACCGCTATAAGTCCAGGATATGTCTGGCAAAGGGCAAGCATTGTGGGAAGTGTGGTTTGCTGAACCACTTTGCTAGGGCGTGCACAAACTTTGAGCGTAAGGACCGGCGGAGTGAGGCAGGTCCCTTGCAGAAGACTCCCACCTTTGTCCACACCGTTTCCCCGGAGACCACGGGATGGATCGGGTGTGATGTAATGCTGGATGGCGTCGAGGTTCCCCTGTTGGTGGATACAGGAGCTGTTATTTCCGTTTTGAACCTGGCGACCATGAAGAGTCTGTTTCCTCACCGACAAATCAGGATGCAGGAGAGACACTACTTTGGCTATGGACGGAACAGACTGGCCGTTTTGGGATTTGTGGAAATGGAGGCACGGTACAAGTCTGTTGTGGTACCCAAGGCCCGTGTTTATGTCACCGCTGTGGGTGTTAACATCATGTGGTGCAACCTTTTTTTATAGCCTGGGGTTCTCTATAGCAAACGTGTCGGGTGAGGAGTAGTTGGGGTGTGTACTTTGGGGCCGACTAGCTCCGGTGGTGGATGGCGAGGAAGTGTGGGACTCAGACTAGCTGGATACTACGAGTAGAGAGCACGTTCGGCGCCACGCAACGTCGCCCCGGGATGGACCCAATGCCGATTGCCAGGTTGCCCTGGATGAGGGAGCTGGACGGCATGCCGGGATCCCCGGGGTGGCCCATAAGGACGAGGTGCCCGTGCTGGAGACTGAGGGGGTGAGACCTGAGAGCGTGGTTGTGAAGCGCTCACAATGATGGCCTGCCAAGAGGGAGACGAACCGGACCTGCGAGTCGACCGGATCGGTGAAGGAGGCCAGTCGGAGTCAGAGTGATCCCGTTAAGAAGAAGAGGGCTTCCCTACGGGTTGGAGATGAGGTTCGGGCCAGGGTCGAGACCCGGATGAGAGGAGATCACGGGTCATGCGAGCGGCATGATGACCAGAGGCGGTTCCAGATGGTGGCTGCCCGGAGTGATGGGTATCTATGCTTGTCTGACGAGACCTGGAGGCATCCGAACGAGCTGCGTCTAGTGGTGGAGAAGAGGAGATGATGCAGCGAGAGCCCGGAGGTCAAGAGACGGAGGCGTTTGGAAAGAGACCCATCCAAGGACTGAGGGTGTTTTACTGTGTGTGTCTTGATTTTAACACAGGTTTTGTTGTACATAGTTTAACACTGCTGTATTGGTGCCCCAGATATTGGTTTTAAAAAAAAAACAATAGAGAAAAGAAAGAGGATGAAATTTTATGAGTTAAATTTTATAACTATGTGTTTTTATAAGGGCAAAGTTTTAATGGATAAGGGTATTTTGTAGTTATTGGTTTTATTCTGGGAATGTGGTGAGGGTGAAATGGTTCACTGATTGGTTTGATATGTGCCTGAATTGAGATTTGATGGGAAAAGAGTTAAAGAAGTAGAAATAGTTAATTATGACTGAGTTGTTTAGTCTTGATATTGATAATCTGTGCTATCTAACATACCCAACATGCATTGTTTTGTACTGTATGGCCAGGTGTAGGGTGGGTGTTGGGGTGGGGGCTGCCAGTGGTGTTTCCAATGAGTGTTGTGATTGTTGTTCTTTATGTTCTTATGGAGCTGTTTAATGGGATTATTTTGTTTAGAAACATGGCTTTTTTAAAAAGTTGGACTGTTTTAAGTATGGCGGCAGAATAACTCGCCTAGCCGTGTTGGGGTTGCTGGCAGTCTACCTGGCCCCCCCCAGCCTTGGTTGTGTGAATGGATAGGCAGTTTGTTTATTTTTGCACATATTTTTTATGCTTAGAGTGTGTCGGGAGACAAATTTGGATGGGTTATCTGTGTGCATGACGTTTTTTTGAAGGGTGGAGAAATGTTATGTATGAATTATTAGTAAGATGGTGGACGGGGAATGAGTAGGGGTGGTGAACTGCCAGTTTCCAGTGGTGACGCCACTCTGGGTATAAAGGATGTGGGCGGAAGAGGCTAGTCCTCTTTCGTTGTGGGACACCTGGCCTGTCGGAGAGAGCCGAACGCCTGAGGGTATTGTAGAGTATTTATAACAGTGGTCAACACCAAATTTATTGTCTCAGTTTTTTTTAGCTGATTTAGGACAATTTTGATGTGCTGAATCCAAAAATCACATTGGTTTTGCTCAAATCAGGTCAACTTTTTGAACTATGGCCACATGTTTTCTTATGTTTTTGTTTACATGTACAGGTATTTTTGCTTTATATGATGCAAAATTCTTTTTTATTTCTTGAAATTCTCTGAATTTTGAACAATGATGATGTAACATTCAATTTACATGTACTTACCTTTATCAATGTCTACTATTCAATTTACAGTACAACTGTACAACTGTTGTGCAACTGCTTATAACTTAACATAAAAACCTGACCTGATCGAGAGAAACGGATGTCATTTTCGGATTCAGTGGTGCAAAATTGTCTTAAATCAGTTGAAAAAACATAGACAACTTACAAAAAAATTATTTTTGTTATGTTGTGTAATAAAGCTCCATAAACAGTAGTCACTGTCTACTTGTTATTGCCTCAATTATGGATACAACACACACTATGCGCCTACAGCGCAGCAGCAGCCAGCTGGAATAGAGCTGAAAAGGTTTTGTTGATTGTCACCTCTTCCGTACCAGTAGATACAGTATTTAAAACAGGGATACAGCTTCCATGCAAATAGACACTTCCTTATTATTATTATATGATCAAAGAGGGAATAAACCAAAACTGTATGTACACAAATATGGTTGTGTTGTGGAGTGTGTGAAATCAGAGGCAGATTCATTTCAGACGATTTATTACACATTCACATCTCTCAAGCACAGAACAGACTAAACCTTTAAGCAGAAACTCTCCTCTTAAGTTTCATGGCATTTACATCACACACAACATGGCATTTGCATCACACTGCATTCAACATCCTTCATCCCTGACTCCTTCCTGCTATCTCACCAGGAACCCCCTGCTCTTTGTTCTCCCAAGCTTATCCACTGTCTCCTGTCTGAGATGCTAGATAATCTGGCTCCCCAAAGGTGCTACACCGTAAGCTTATGTGTGCATGGCCATGTATATTGATAGCGATAAGTTTACCGGGCGGCACGGTGGAGGAGTGGTTAGCACTGCGGCAGCACAGTAACTCACCCTTGGCCGGGGGATCCTGGATTCGATCCCAGCCCCCGACCAACAGTGATCTGTGTGGAGTTTGCATGTTCTCCCCGTGTCTGCGTGGGTTTACTCCAGGATTTCTCCGGTTTCCTCCCACATGCCAAAAACATGCAAGTTAGGTTAATTGGCATCAAACTGGGGATTCTAAATTGTCCTTAGGTATGACTGTGAGAGTGAATGGTTGTCTGTCTCTCTGTGTTGGCCCTGCGATGGACTGGCGATCTGTCCAGGGTGTACCCTGCCTCTCGCCCAAAGATGCTGGGATAGGCTCCAGCCCCCCCGCGACCCGAAAAGGATTAAGCGGAAGAAGATGAATGAATGAATGAAAGTTTACCTTGTTTTTTTTTTGTTGTTTTCTTAAAAGGGCCATTGACTGAAAAATTGTGTTTTTGTAGGTTTTAACTTAGCATCATAAACCCAGATTTGATACCCTTGCTGCTCTATTATTGGCCAGCCTAGCTGCCTGTCATGTAGACTAGTGGGGAGCCAAAGGCGTTAGCTTCAGAGCTAACAGTGCTACTAGGAAGTTAGCTTACCAAGCGCAGTTTATATTGTTATTTCTTTAGATTTCAGTCACCCTAAAAGACATCCCTGTTTCCACCTGGTTCACTTATTCACAGTTGATAATGTATCTTACATCATTCTGGTTTGTTTTATTTTTGCCGTGATACAACATTGAACCTTTAGCATACCGCTGAAACCACACACCCATGTCCACCATTCATTCATTCTTTAAGACAAATTTATGGTAGTTGGCTCAGGCTCACTTTCTGCGCTAGGAGCTAGCCAGCTAAGGTTAGCAATAGTGACAAAAGAGGGAGGGTGGAGTTAATTGTGGCTCTTTGACATTTAAATATACATGCACTGAAATGAACCATTCTGAGGAAGGTTGTAAAAGCTGTTCAACAATGATGCTGCAATAATTACATAAATAATTAAATGCAGTTTGACCAAAATATGTCACAAACATTTCATTGAGACCTGTGGGAGCTGTCAACATGTGGAACAAGTGCAGTAAATGGGACCTTTAAAACATGGGGTGTGAGTGGTTTGTTTCTGTCGGTTTGTTTAATTGTTTGCATGATTACACACAAATTACTGGATGGATTTGGGTGAAATTTTTGCCAGACGTGGCCCTTGGCTTACAGAAGAACCCTTTTGATTTTGGAGGTGATCTGAGAGTGCATACCTCTGCCGAGGCCCTAACACAATGTTAAAGAAAGTGGAAAAAATGATCCAGAATCCACATCCTGACCCAGATCACCACCAAAATCTTATAGGTTCATCTGTAGCCCCAGGGCCAATTTGACTGAAAATATCCTCAAAATCCATCCAGTAGTTTTTGCATGATCCTGCTCAGAGTTGGGTGAACGGGCCATTTATGGTCCATTTCAAAGGATTCAAAGATTTTATTTGTCATTACTACTATACATACAGGACATACAGGAGAATTGAAATGGTGACTCTCTCTCTCTTCAGTGATGTGCACAATATAAAAAAAAAGAATAAGACTGGAAAAACAACAGCAGTCTATGTACAGTAATGCTACCGTAGTGCAAATGGCAACAAAAGATAGACCCAGACCTCCCATAGTGCAAATAAAGATAATTGATAAACGATGAAACCCAGCAATCCTATATACAGAAAAGTAGAGCAGTAATACTCGTAGTAACAAGTTCAATGCGGTAGTGTAGGTGCAGACAGTGACAGATAGGACTGCACATGATCATGACAGACACCAGCAGATATGGCATTTGTGCAAATGGTTGCAGTAAAGTGCAGAGACATACAGCAGCAAATGTATTACTATTAGTGTGCCAGTCTTCCTGTGCCAACAGCTGAGGTGGTTATTGTGGGGGTGAGTGCGTTACGGTCCTGGGAGGGACAGAGTTCAGGGTCCTGATGACCTGATGAACAAAGCTGTTTAGCAGTGTTGTGGAGCAGCCCCGGAGGTTCCAGTACCTTTTCCCCGAGGGCAGGGGGCTAAAGAGGGAGTGTGAGGGGTGGGAGGTGTCGCCTGCAATGTTGGTGGCTCTGCAGGTGAGGTAGATGTCCCAAGAGGGGGGCAGAAGGGCACCGATGATCTTGCTGGCTGCTTTCACTGTGTGTTGTAGTGTCTTCCGGCAGGAGGCGGTGCAGCTTCCATACCACACAGTGATGCAACTGTTGAGGATGCTCTCAACGGTGTCCCATTAGAAGGAACACATGATGGCGGGTGGGACTCATGCTCTCCTCAGTTTGCGGAGGAAATGGAGGCAAGTTTGAGCCTTTTTGGCCAGTGATGTGGTGTTGTTGGACCAGGAGAGGTCTTTAGAGATGTTCACCCCCCAGGAACTTGGTGCTGCTTACCCTCTCCACAGCTGTACCATCAATGATCAGAGAGAGGTGCTGTGTGTGACCCCTCCTGAAGTCGACCACAATCTCCTTGGTTTTTCCCATGTTCAGGAAGAGGTTATTGTCTTTACACCACTGGACCAGTTGGCTCACCTCATTTCTGTAGTTGGCCTCCTCATTGGTGATGAGGCCCACTACCGTTGTGTCATCCCCAAACTTGATGATGTGGTTGGTGTTGTACACAGTCATGGGTCAGGAGGATGAAGAGCAGTGGGCTGAGCTTGCACCCTTGTGGACCTCCTGTGCTCAGTGGTCTTGGATGTGTTGCTGCCAACCCGCACATTCTGTGGCCTCCCTGTGAGAAAGTCCAGCACTCAGTTACAGAGAGAGGTTTTGAGTCCCAAGTGTCTGAGTTTTTGTATTAGCTGCTGGGGGATGATTGTGTTGAATGCTGAACTGAAGTCCAAGAACAGCATTTGCATGTAGAAGTTCTTTGACTCGAGGTGGGTGAAGGCTGGATGGAGAGCAGCAGCGATGGCATCCTCTGTGGATCTGTTTGACCTACTGTATATGCAAACTGAGGTGGGTCGTGGGAGGGAGGGAGGATGGACTTGATGTTCTGCATGACCAGCCCCTCGAAGCACTTTATTGCTTGATGTGGGTTAGTCCTACAGGCTGGTAATCATTGTAGCTGGATGGGACGGGCTTCTTTGGGACTGGTATTATGGTGGCAGTTTTGAAACATGTGGGGACAGCAGCTTGACTCAGGGAAAGGTTGAAGATGTTGGCCAGGACATTCTTGAGCTCCTCTGCACAGTCCTCCAGAACGTGGCCCGGTATGTTGTCTGGACCAGCTGCCTTGCGTGGGTTGATCCTGCAGAGGGTCCTCTTCACGCTAGCCAGATCCAGACTTATGGCCTGCTCGTCTGGAGGAGGGGTGGGCTTATGTGCTGATGTGCTGTTTTGTGCTTCAAAACCGAGGAAGTTATTTAGGTTGTTAAGCAATGTGATGTCACTCGCACAGGTCAAACGTGGAGGTTTGTAGTTGGTGAGGGTCTGTATGCCACGCCAGAGATTAGATTAGATTAGATTAGATTCAACTTTATTGTCATTACACATGTATGAATACAAGGTAACGAAACACAGAGGGAACCTGCATCTCTGGTTTTGCAGAAGTGGCCGGATATTTTGTTACTGTACTGTCATTTTGCCTCCTTGATGCCACAGGACAGGTTGGCCCTACCTGTTGTTAGTCCTGTAGTGTCGCCGACCCTGAAGGCTGCGTCCCGAGCCCTTAGGAGCCTGTGGACCTCTGCTGTCATCCATGGCTTTTGGTTGGCACGAACAGTGGTAGTTTTGCACATTTAGGACAAAATATGCAAATTTACAAGAAAAGTCACAAATTTCTTCTAAAACATTGATGTTTTTACGGTCCACTGCAGAAGAAGACAACAAGAAGAAAAAAGCAAATTTATAAAAATGTCTTATAGAAAAAGTCACAAATTAGTGAAAAATCTCAACTTTACACTGAAATAAACAAGTTTATGAATAAAATCAGAAGTTTAAGAGTGTTCTGTCAGTGTTATTCATGTTCTTCTATATTGTTTGCACATTCTCCACTTTTAAACTAAACATAGTCAACAAGCATACTATCCTAATGTGTAGATATTCTCCTTAAATGAAAAGTGTTTTTGTCATCCAGTATATTCTTTTCTTCATGGGTCCAGCTGCCAGTCTCTGGTGCACGTGTTTGTCTGTACGAAGATGGCACAGTCGTGACGGGCGACTTCTTTAAAATACTACCAGATAACGCCGAACTCGTTCTTCTGTCCAGGGAGCAGACCTGGAGTGGAGGTACTATTTTATTTGTTTTCCTGATCAGCGAAATTATACAAGGGCTGCTCATTAAATATTTCCCCTGACTCACTTCTGGTTCTTGTTGGAGGCTGAAATTCTACGTATATAATAATCCATGGGATTATCCTGGGAAGGTCTATGCCAAGGTACTGGAGAGGAGAGTCCGGCCGTTGGTCGAACCTCGGATTCAGGAGGAGCAATGTGGTTTTCGTCCTGGCCGTGGCACATCGGACCAGCTCTTTACCCTCTCAAGAATTCTTGAGGGTTCGTGGGAGTTTGCCCAACCAGTTTACATGTGTTTCGTGGACTTGGAGAAGGCATTTGACCGCGTCCCTCGTGGATTTTTGTGGGGGGTGCTTCGGGAGTATGGGGTATCGGGCTTGTTGTTACGAGCTATTCGGTCTCTGTACGACCGTTGTGAGAGTTTGGTTCGTATTGCCAACACTCGGTCGGAGTCATTCCCAGTGAGAGTTGGACTCCGCCAGGGCTGCCCTTTGTCACCGATCCTGTTCATAATTTTTATGGACAGGATTTCTAGGCGCAGCCAGGGAATGGAGGGTGTCATGCTTGGTGACCACAGGATCTCATCTCTGTTGTTTGCAGATGATGTTGTCCTGTTGGCTTCATCCAGCAATGACCTACAGCTCTTGCTGGGACGGTTTGCCGCTGAGTGTGAAGCGGCTGGGATGAGAATCAGCACCTCCAAGTCCGAGTCCATGGTCCTCAGCCGGAAAAAGGTGGATTGTCCTCTCCGGGTTGGGGACAGGCTCCTGCCCCAAGTGGAGGAGTTTAAGTATCTTGGGGTCTTGTTCACGAGTGAGGGGAAAATGGAGCGAGAGATCGACAGACGGATTGGAGCAGCATCTGCAGTGATGCGGACGTTGTACCGGTCTGTTGTGGTGAAGAGGGAGCTTAGTTCTAAGGCAAAGCTGTCGATTTACCAGTCAATCTACGTTCCTACTCTCACCTATGGTCACGAGCTTTGGGTAATGACCGAAAGAACGAGATCACGGATACAAGCGGCTGAAATGAGCTTTCTCCGTAGGATTGCTGGACTCACCCTCAGAGATAGGGTGAGGAGCTCAGTCATCCGGGAGAGGCTCAGAGTAGAACCGCTGCTCCTCCACATTGAAAGGAGTCAGTTGAGGTGGTATGGGCATCTGATTAGGATGGCTCCTGGACGCCTCCCACTTGAGGTGTTTCAGGCACGTCCCACTGGGAGGAGACCCCGGGGCAGACCCAGGACTCGGTGGAGAGACTATGTCTCCCAGCTGGTCTGGGAACGCCTTGGTATCCCCTCTGAACAGCTGGAGCAGGTGGCTGGGGAGAGGGAAGTCTGGGCTTCTCTGCTTGAACTGCTGCCTCTGCGACCCGGACCTCCGGAAAAGCGGTAGAAGATGGATGGATGGATAATAATCCATAGCTGTATAGGTCACATGGTAATTTGCAGCTCTGAACTGCTAAGAGTTTCTCTTTTACATGTGCTAAGGTGGAGTAAGGTGTGAAAATGGAGGCATTTGAATGCAGAGTGGTCATCAGGTTGCTATACTTGAGAGCTGGGAGACGTTCAATGAGATGAAAGAGACTTATGGGGAGGACGCCCCATTGTATGACGTAGTCAAGCACTGGCATCAACAGTTCAAGTGTGGTCGGACATCGGTGGAAACGGCACCCATTCCCGGGTGACCACAGTGCGCCATTGATGAAGTGCGGCGCAGTGGTTAGCACTGCGGCAGCACAGCAAGTCAGCCTTGGCCGGGGGGATCCCGGGTTTGATCCCATCCCCTGACCAACAGTGATCTGTGTGGAGTTTGCATGTTCTCCCCGTGTCTGCGTGGGTTTACTCCGCAGACACGGAGTAAGTTAGGTTAATTGGAGACTCTAAAGTGGCCCCAGGTGTGAATGTGTGTGTGAATGGTGAAAGGGTTGGGTGCCGCACCAGTGGCTGCTTCCTCCACTCATGTGGATGCCCTGTAATTTCCCCATGGTGGGACTAATAAAACAATCTAATGAAGACACCATCCAACAAGTGGAGGCTACCATTCTGGAGGATTGCTGCAAAATCATTCACCAACTAGCCCAAGATGTCAAGATCAGTGTGGGGTCTGTGTCAAAAATCATCTGTGACCATTTCAAATGTGGAAGTTCTCAGCACAATGTACTCCCCAGTTGCTCACACCTTTTCAGAAGCAGGAATGAGTGACGTGCTCCCAGGCTCTTTTGGCCATGTGCCAAGACTTCTTTGACAGACTAATCACACAGGACGAATCATGGATGCATCATTATGATCCAGAGACTACAGCCCAGTCAAAGCAATGGAAGCATTATGACTCACTGCCTCCGAAGAAAGCACATGTCCATCCCTCAGTGGGCAAGGCCATGCTCATGGTCTTTTGGGACCAGCATTGAGTATTGATAACACAACATAACAAAAATAATTTTTTGTAAGTTGTCTGTGTTTTTTCAACTGATTTAAGACAATTTTGCACCGCTGAATCCGAAAATGACATCTGTTTTTCTCAATCAGGTCAGGTTTTTATGCTAAGTTGTAAGCAGTTGTACAGTAGTTGTACAGTTGTACTGTAAATTGAATAGTAGACATTGATAAAGGTAAGTACGTGTAAATTGAATGTTGTGTCATCATTGTTCAAAATTCAGAGAATTTCAAGAAATAAAAAAGAATTTTGCATCATATAAAGCGAAAATACCTGTACATGTTCGATCCCAGCCCCCGACCAACAGTGAGCTGTGTGGAGTTTGCATGTTCTCCCCGTGTTGCGCGGGTTTACTCCGGGATTTCTCCGGTTTCCTCCCGCATACCAAAAACATGTAGGTTTAGGGCGCTCGCGCACGCAGCGACCAGCAGCCGGTGGCTTGTCACCAGACTGCAAACCAAGTCTACCTACGGGTACAAATAAGTAACAAAAAAAAAAAAAAAAAAAAAAAAAAAAATGTAAATAAAAACGTAAAAAACATATGGCCATAGTTCAAAAAGTTGACCTGATTGAGCAAAACCAATGTGATTTTTAGATTCAGCACATCAAAATTATCCTAAATCAGCTAAAAAAAAACTTAGACAATAAATTTGGTGTTGACCAATGGTCAATGTTGAATGGATTTTCTGGCAAAGGGTACCACAATTACTGGGACTTACTAAGCTTTACTGCTGCAGAAATTGCGGGAGGCCATCAAAACTGAGAGGCATGGCATGATGACCATAGGTGTCCGCCTCCTGCAAGTAAACGTCCCAGTTCACAGCTCACATGTTACCCAGATGGAAGCACGGTCATGCAGCTTCCTCACCCTGCTTACTCTCCCAACCTCACACCATCTAACTTCCAACTCTCTCCAATCGTGAAGTCATTTTTGAAGGGGAAGCATTTCCAAGAAGATGAAATGCTGATTTCTGAGGTCAAGTCATGGCTTCTGATGGAATCTGCAGACTTCAACAGGTGAGGTCTCCACAGCTGCATAAAGTGATGAGAGAAGTGTGTGACCTTTGGTGGTACCTATGTACTGAAAGACTAATACTGGTGTCAAGTTTGGCTCCTCTCAGTCCATGGGAAATCTTTAATGAGCAACCCTTGTAGTCCTGACTACGGATGACTAATCTTTGTATCTACTGTTTGTTTTGGGTTTTTTTTAGTTGTGTGCGACATCGCTCAGTTACTGAACACAGACCAATATGCCGACAGGCTCATCGAAACAGCGAAGGGGCTCCTTTCCGGTGAGAAATCTGCCAAGAGACGTAAAATCCTGACCGATCTGCTGCAAAATCTGGAGGATAAGTCTGAGCTGGAGAGTAGGAAGGAGGATGAAGACTGGTTCATAGGTGAAGAAAAACTCAATAAGGATAAAAATTACAATTTAGAATAGAAACTGACAGAGCTTTTCAAGGCTTTTCACTCAGTTTGAGAAAGTTTTTCACAGAAGTTTTACATTTAAATTTACCATACATGAAAAAGTCAGATTCTCTTCAGATATGCAGAGTGGGGGAAATAAGTATTAGACATGCCAGCTTTTTTTTCCCCAGTACATACTATATATTACCAGTGATGGTGCTTGCATGAAATTTTCATCAGACTCAAGAAATCCGACTTAGGTATTGAACACATTAGAAAAAGCAGGACACCAAGGCAGCTGAAACCCACACATCTGTGACATTTTTCAGGTCAAATTCCGACTTTTTTTTATTACGTTTCGCAGTTTTTCCACGTAAAAATTTGCTTCTTTTTTCCCAATAAAGTCGTGTCTTTTCCACATAAAAGTTGCTGCTTTCTTCCTTGTGAATTTGGGATTTTTCTTGCAAATTTTACAACTTTTTTTTAAATAAATTTGTGACTTTTTTTTACACATAAATGTGACTTTTTGGCATGAAATTTGGTACTTTTGTTCCGTAAGTTTGTGATTTATTTTTCCATGTCAATATTTTTTTCCACATAAAATTGGCTGTTTTCCCTCAAACAAGTCACTTTTTCATATAGATTTTATAACAGAATTTTTCCACAGAAATCTGCACTCAATTTCCCATAAAATTTGATAGTTTTTCTCATACATTTGCTACCTTTTTCATATAAGTTTGTCACTTTTTCCATGTTGATTTGTGACTTTTTTCTGGAAACTTTGCAACTTTTTTGGTCATAAATTAGTGAATTTTTTTCATGTAAATATGCAACTCTTTCATATAAAATTTGCTACTTTTTCCTCATTAATTTGTGACTTTTTTTTTCCAATAGTTGCTGTTTTCTTCCTTATAAACTTTTTCATGTACATTTTACAGATTTTTGCTCCGTTTGCACTATTGTTTTTTTTTCTGCATAAAATTTGCTGCTTTTTCCTTATGAATTTGTGACTTTTTTTAAGTCAGATTGTGACTTTTTTATGAAAATGTTACAACTTTTTTGTAATAAATTTGTGATTTCTTTCCACATAAATGTGCAACTGTTTTCACATAAAATTTTCTGTTTTACCCTCATAAAGAAGTCACTTTTTTATGTAGATTTTACAACTTGTTTCTAATAAATTTGTGATTTTTCTTTTCCCACAGAAATGTGCCACTCTTTTCCCATAAAAATTTGGCACTTTTTCCTCATACATTTGTTCCCATTTTACATATAAATTTGTGACTTTTTCATGTAAATTTGGCAACTTTTTTGTCTAACATTTGTCAATTTTTAACTTTTTGCTTTTTGCCCTCATAAATTTGCAAATTTTCTTCATAAATGTGCAGTTTTTTTCATACAAAATTTACCATTTTTTCCAGTAAATTTGTGACTTTTTCTCCTACGTTGTTGGAGTGCAAATGCTGCTCCAAAATGGCTGGATATGAATGCATAAATACCTGGAAAATCTGCTGTTATTGCTGTTAAAGCCGTCTTTTGTGATGTCACAACAACAATAAAATTTTAACACCTTGTGCAGCCATAATACAGACATAATATGCAGAATTTTTTTATAACTCGGGAACTGTGTGGGTGATTTGATATGGAATAACGCATGTGTAGTTCTTCCTGTGACTGGGTAGTTCCATTTGTTTTTTAGGTGTCGATGCTCGATTTAAAACAAAGTCTTCCTACATGAAGTTCAACTGTGAAAGCCGGATACGAGGCTACATGAAGGAGGTTAGCACCTGGGGATGTAAACTCTCATTCTCAGTCACTTATCTGATGAAAACACCCAACTGTTTTGTTTATCATTGTTGTCTGGTGTGTGCGTGTGTGTGTGTGTGGCAGTTGGACGATACCACCAAATTGATCCAGAAAGCTAAAGTCAGGGCAGAGTTTGTGAAAACCTCTGAATGCCTGACGGAGATGCTGAGAGCAGCCCGGTACAACGGCTGCTACTTTGACAGGACTGAGAAGGAGCCAAACCGCCTCTGTACTCGGGAGGGATGGTTCACCTGCCAGGTAAACCATTCAGTCCTGTTCGGATTAAATAGGAAGAGCAGTGCTGGTGACATGACTGCAGTCTGTTCAGGGAGACTGGTAGCTTCTATGTTCTTTTTTAAATACACCTGAAAAAAAAAGATCAACAAAGAACTCCCAACATAAGTCAGCATTTTTAACATCGCAAAGGTGGCCTTCACTGACTACGTCACTTCCTGACTACGTCACTGGTAATGTGCTGTCTGAAAGTACAAAATTGGCACAAATTATTTCCTTACAATGTCATCTTAGAGTGAAAACTTGATTATCAGCTGAGGAAATAATGTGGGGCTGTTGATCAGGGAATCTGCAGGTAAAGGCAGTAGGTGATTTTTTTATTTTATTTATTTTTTTATTATTTTTTTTTGGGGGGGGGGGCTGGGGGGCTGTTATCTCCCCTGTTAGCAGAATGACCCAATATCATCCCGCTTCTCAACCTGCCATTCTCAGGGGGGACAATGCCCCTCCCAACCTGGAAAAAAAACAGAGAATTCCCCCCCCCCCATATCATCATAAACCTTTCTATATCATGTTACAGAAATGAATAACATGACTTTGAATGACCAATTTTACACAGAAATACAAAAAAAACCCCAAAACTTACACATTTTCAACTTTTTCTTGTAGATTTGCAACTTCGCCCCCATAAATTCGCAACTTTTTTCTTTTAAATTTGCATTTTTTTTCTCGTAAAATTGCAGCTTTTTTCTCATAAAGCTGTCTTTTTTCTCAAAAATTGGCATTTTTTTCCTTGTACATTTGAATTTTTTTCCTGTAAAATTATAACTTTTTTCTTGTAAATTTTTTTAAACTTTTTCCTCAAAAATTTGACTTTTTTCATAAATTTGCAACTTTTTTCTGTAAATTTTCACCTTGTTTCCTCATTAATTTGTGACTTTTCTTGTAAATTTGCGATTTTTTTCTTGAATTTTAGAAATTTTTTTCTATAAATTTTCACCTTTTTTTTTCCTGTAAATATTCATCTTTTTCCTCTTAAATTTGCAACTTTTTTCCTCATAGATTTGCAACGCACTGGACAATCTGGATGGTGGTGAAATTTTTATTCTGTTATTGTAATTTGTGACTTTTTTATTTTTAAATTGGCATATTTTATCATATCGTTGCACCTTTATTCTTGCAAATTAGTCCCTAGTTTACATTTATGCATTTGTACCCTTTGCTAAATTAGTGAAGAGGGAGGATGGGGTAAACTCGGACTCATGAGCATTTGAAGAGACATGCACTGAAATGAGTCGCTATGAGGAAGGCTGCAGAAGATGGATCAAAATAGTACTGCTGTAATTAAACCCTGAGGTATTTTGACCAGTGCATGTCACAGACATTTCATTTAGACCTGTGGAAACTGAGACAAGTGAAAAATTGCAGTAAATGTCTCCTTTAAATAACAAAAAATGTCTATTTTCTAGATAGTTTTGCCCAAAACCAAATGAAATTGCTACAGATTTTTGACCCAGGTCAGAGCCGAATGATTGCAGTTGGTTTGTTCAATTCAAATTCTGTCTTGCTAAAGTTCAAAAATAGTAAATACAGAGGACAGACACCTGTAGGATACCCGGTTTTTGCATTGTAAAAAATGAGATCACCATAAATCATTTACAAACTTTTGAATGTGACAACAGTTATAAAGAAGCGGGCAAATGCAGATGCATCTACAAAAAATTTGAATATGGTAAACATTTTAATTTTATTCCAAAAGTAAACTTTGGTGTATTTGACATTCCTTACAAGTAAAGAAATATATAATATTCTACACCTTTTGTTTTAAGTTTGATGATTCTAATTTATAGTTGATGGAAATCAGAAATCTGGTATCTGTTGCTGTTGTCTGACCTTTTGTCTGTTGCCTCTTTAGGGATCATTTGATGAAAAATTGTGCCAGTCTCTCCACTCCATCAACCCCTACTGCAGCCGAGAGAACCGCATTTTGTTCAGCACCTGGAACCTGGACCACAGGTTGGACTACCTGCCTATGATGGCATTTTAGGGTCATTGGAGATTTAAAGAGCCCCCCTATTATATTTTTTGGGGGTGTGTGGAGAGAGGAATGACCAGGCCAAGCATTCAGAGCAGATGAACTTTATTCCCCCTCTCACATCTCTCAGAATCAGAAAACATTAACATTCTGTAGCAGGGACTCTCTTTTATATTACCACACTCACACGCCCCTGCTGCCTGAGGTCCTGCATCACAATTCATTCTCACATCACAATCCCTTTTGTCCCCCAGCCCCTTAATCCCCATGCTCTTCCATCAGATGAATACCACAGCATGGGTCCCCCATACCCCCCCCCCCCCCCCCGAGTCTCAGACTGAGTTTTAACCCTCATGTCCTCTCAGCTTCAGCCTTCGCCCATAGCTGCTGTAACGGGGGGTCTTCGGCTCCGAGGCACTGCTGTGCCGGTGGGGGGTTCCTGGGGCTGCGTCCATCTGTGGGTGGACAATGGAGGGGGCGGGGACATTCAGCATGCTCGTGTGACTGCTCTGATGAGTCGTTTACCTGGGGAGTTCTCGGGGGGGTCTTCCGCGCCGAGGAGCTCGAGCCAACTCCACTTGCTCGTCTGCCACCACAAAGGCGGGCTTAAGCCTGTCTATACAGATTTTCTCCCGGCGACCACCCAAGTCTAACACAAAATGTTTGTCCCCGGGTTCCAGCACTCTAAAGGCCCTTTTCCACTAGCACGCTTTAACGCGACACGGGACGGCTCAGCACGCTTTTGGGCCATTGTAGGGTAGGCGCAATGGGGGTCGGTGTGCATCATGCCTGACAAACGCCGCGTCCTTCAAGGTTTTTGGCACAAAAGCGCGGGGAAAACAGTGGTGGGCCAGGCCAGGTAGCGTCCCTGCGTCTGCGTTATCCCATGAACGTGGAGACAGATGGGTTTTTGGCGCGGGGTTATCTGGTAAAAATTCCCTGGGGAGCTGCAGCGGCTGAGAAAAAACAAGCTCTGCTGGGGAAGCCTCCAAATCCTCTTTCGGTGCAGAATGCAACCCTAATAGAACCCACAGCAATCACAGTCTCAGCTCGTTTATTAATCTATAGTTGATAATGTATCTCACATCACTGTGGCTTTTTTGTTGTTGTGGGTTTTTTTTGGTTTAATAACATGGATACCTGAATCATTAGTATTGCTAGCTTGGTGACACAAATCAGCACAGCCGGGGGGTGTTATGGCTTTTTTTCAGTTAAAGTCAATTTTATTATCAATTCTGTCATATGAACAGCACATACATAGAATTGAAATTGCGTTACTCTGAGACCCACAGTGCAACAAGGTAAACACTAAGTAGGAAATATGAATATACACCACATTCCAAATTATTATGCAAATAGGATTTTAGTGTCATAAACATTCCTTTTTTCTTTTTTTTTTTTGGTTTTTCAATTAAACTTATGGATGGTATTGTGTTCTATGGTTCTTTGGATCACTGATATAAATCTCAGATACCTGTCATAATTAGTTTGCCAGGTGAGCCCAATTAAAGGAAAACTACTTAAGAAGGATGTTCCACATTATTAAGAATGGCACAGGTTTCAAGCCATATGGGAAAGAAAAAGGATCTCTGCTGCTGAAAATCATAAAATAGTGCAATGCCTTGGACAAGGTATGAAAACATTAGATATTTCACGAAAACTTAAGTGTGATCATCGTCCTGTGAAGAAATTTGTGGCTGATTCAGAGCACAGATGGGTTCGTGCAGATAAAAGCATAATGAGGAAGGTTTCTGCCAGACAAATTCATCGGCTTAAGACAGCAGCTGCTAAAATGCCATTACAAAGCAGCAAACAGGTATTTGAAGCTGCTGGTGCCTCTGGAGTCCCATGAATCTCAAGGTGTAGGATCATCCAGAGGCTTGCAATTGTGCATAAACCTACTATTCGGCCACCTCTAACCAATGCTCACAAGCAGAAACTGTTGCAGTGGGCCCAGAAATACATGAAGACTAATTTTCAAACAGTCTTGTTTACTGATGAATGCCATGCAACCCTGGATGGTCCAGATGGATGGAGTAGGGAATGGTTGGTGGCTGGCCATCATGTCCCCACAAGTCTGCAACGTCAGCAAGGAGGTAGCAGAGTCATGTTTTGAGCCAGAATCATGGGGAGAGAGTTGGTAGGCCCCTTTAGGGTCCCTGAAGGTGTGAAAATGACCTCAGCAAAGTATGTAGAGTTTCTGACTGACCACTTTCTTCCATGGTACAAAAAGAAGAACTTTGCCTTCAGTACAAAAATTATCTGCATGCATGACAATGCACCATCTCATGCTGCAAAGAATACCTCTGTGTCGTTGGCTGCTATGGCCATAAAAGGAGAGAACCTCATGGTGTGGTCCCTATCCTCCCCTCACCTCAACCCTATTGAGAACCTTTGGAGCATCCTCAAGCAAAAGATCTATGAGGGTGGGAGGCAGGTCACATCAAAACAGCAGCTGTGGGAGGCTATTCTGATATCTTGCAAAGAAATTCAAGAAAAAACTCATGTTAAATGGATGGAAGAATTGTGAAGGTTATATCAAAGAAAGGGTCCTATGTTAATATGTAACTTGGACTGTTAAGATGTTTTTGATTGAAATAGCTTTTGAGTTCAGCAAATATGACCTCCTAATGCTGCAAATTCAACAAATGACCATTTGCAGTTCTTTACAACCAATAAAATGTTTTGAAACGCTGATGTGCATAATAATTTGTAACAGTGCATTTTGAATTTTTTTATTTTTGCAAAAAAATAGTTATCATTGAGAGGTTTGTTTAATAAAATTTGAATTATGCTGTAACGGTTGATGACGAAAATTATACTGACTGTAATTTGCAGCGACTATTTAGGAAAATCAGAGACAAATATCATTTGTGTAATAATTTGGAATGTGGTGTAAAGTATAACATCTAACATTAAACATCATTGCAAAGAAAACCAAACCCCAACCAGAAACGAACTAAAAACACTAAAGGTGTGCAAAATAACTAAATGGATAAAAATTAAGACAGCATGTAGTGACGTAAGACACATATCAGGGCACAAAGAGGGTTAAAGTGGCATGTAGTGCAAAGAGAGCAGTCATTGCTGCATAAAGTGACTTGTGCAGCCCTGAGATCAGTGTGTGTGTGCGTGTGTTGGAGCGAACAGTACCTGGATGACAGAGTTCAGGTTTTTTTTGTTTTGTTTTTTTGGGGGGGGGGGGGGGGCAGAGTCCAGGATTCGTGTGTGGGGGGACCAGAAGGGGGAGAGGGGGGCAGAGCAGGGAGAGAGTTGAGCTTCTTGACAGCCTGGTGGATGAAGCTGTCCTTGAGTCTGCTGGTTCTGGCCCGGAGACTCCGCAGTCTTCTCCCTGATGGCAGCAGACTGAAGAAGCTGTGTGATAGGGTGGGTGGGATCACCTGCAAAGCCCTCTGCATTGCAGGTGAGGCAGGTGCTGTGGATGGCTTCAAGGGAGGGGAGAGAGACAACAACGATCTTTTCAGCTGTTCTCACTATGCGCTGGAGGGTCTCGCAGCAGGACGCGGTGCAGGCGCTGTACCACACGGTGATGCAGCTGGTCAGGATGCTCTCGATGGTGCCTCTGTTGAAAGTACACATGATGGGGACCGGGGCTTTGGCTCTTCTCAGTTTGTGGAGGAAATAGAGGCACTACCGAATTTTCTTGGCCAGTGATACAGTGTTGGTGGTCCAGAAGAGGTCCTCTGTAAAGTGCACACCCAGGAACTTGGTGCTGCTCACCCTCTCCACAGCAGCGCCATTGATGGTCAGGGGAGCATGCTGGGTGTGCGCTCTTCTGAAGTCCACAACAATCTCCTTCGTCTTCTCCACATTCAGAGAGAGATTGTTGTCTCTGCACCACATGGCCAGGTGGCTCACCTCGCTCCTGTAGTTTGTCTTGTTTCTGTTGTCGATGACACCCACCACAGTTGTGTCGTCCGCAAACTTGATGAAGAGGTTAAAGTACTGGAACAAAGACTAGATGAGTTGGAACAATATGCTAGAAGGGATAACCTGGTTCTCACAGGACTGGAAACCACACATCGTTCCTATGCCTGAGCCCTGGCAAACACAGAGGCAACAGAAGATGCACTGGACGAAGAACCATTGACACTTGAACAAGTAGTAAACTTTCTACAGAGTAAAAATATTAATATTCAAAATGAAGCAATATGTACTTGCCACACCTTACTGAACAAGACAGTGAAAACAAAACCAGCCATTATAATAAGATTTATCGGTAGAAAGTAAAGGAATGCTGTGCTTTCACAAGCAAACTCAAAGGCACAAATGTACATATATATGAATGAACATTTAACAAAGAAAAATGGGGATATTGCATGTGAAGCAAGGATGTTAAGAAAAAATAAAAACATCACAGCAACATGGACCAGAAATGGCAATGTCTGGATAAGAGAACAAGAAGGGTCACAGGCAAAGATGATAATGGAAGTAAGAGTTACAGAAGATTAAAGAAGCAGAATAAAATAAATTCTGGGAACTCGCAGCATAGTAACACATACGTTATGTATACGTATGTGGGATCGACGGGTGCAAATGAATCAAAACTGCTGTACTAAGCATGGATACAAATTTGAGGAATTTGACTGTAAAATATATAGTATAGATAAGGGGACAGACACAAACTTATTGAATACAATCCCCCAAAAATGTGAATATTATACTGAGGAACAATTTAACAATAAGTTCATTAATGATAGAGTGTTATCTATTGTCCACCTTAACGATACTTTAAACTGTGATTTACCAAAGATAAATGATTTTCTACGTTAACTGAAACATAATTTTAGTATTACAGCAGTAACTGAAACATGGTTAAAAGACAGAGATTTGGATGAGATTAAAATAGAAGGATATGAAATGTACTTTGCAAATAGAAGAAATAAAAAAGGCAGAGGTGTAGCCTTATATGTTAAGTCATCTCTTAAATGCAAACAAATCAATAATATGACAGCTGTTAAGGACAACATTGAAATCATCACTGTGGAAATTATCAATGAAAAAAACAAAAATGCTGTCATCAGCTGTGCGTACAGGCCACCAGGTTCTTGTGTGGAGGCTTTTGTGGATAAAATAACCGCAATGTTTGACACTTGCCAAAATAAGCTATTTCTATGTGGAGACTTCAACATCAACCTTGATGATACAGAAATTTCTAGTGCATCAAACGACTTCAAAAACTTTATGTACAGTTTGGGCTTGTTCCCTAAAATAACAAAACCTGCCAGAATCACTGTGCAGAGTGCAACAACAATTGATAATATTTTTACTAATATATCAGGTGAATTAGTGGAAGGTGGGCTCTTACTAACTGACGTAAGTGACCATCTACCTGTTTTTATTTTGTATAAAAATGATCATTATAAAATAAAGAAAATCAATAGAGTAAAAGTAGTAAGAGAGAGATCAAAAATAGCCATGGATGCATTGAAAACAGAGCTATGCAAACAAAACTGGAATAGTGTATATGTAAATGATGTTAACACTGCATATAATTCATTTATCAAAATACTGACTGAGCTGGAACATTTCCCGACTGCATGAAAATAGCCATAGTCATTCCACGCCACAAAACTGGAGATAAACATGTTTTTTCTAATTATAGGCCCATATCACTGCTTCCACAGTTTTCAAAAATATTAGAAAGATTATTTGTAAATACGCTGGATAATTTTTTGAATAAACACAACATTTTATGCAATAGTCAGTATGGATTCAGGACCAGTCACTCTTCCTCAATGGCACTTATAGACTTTATAGAAGAAATGGCAGCGGCAGTAGACAAAAGGCACTTTTTTGTGAGTATTTTTGTGGATCTTAAGAAGGCATTTGACACCATTGAGCATACAATACTACTCAATAAATTAGGAAAATATGGTATTAGAGGGTTGGCACATCAGTGGGTCAGTAGTTACTGAGCAGGAAGAAAACAATACATGTACAACTGGACAACATAAAGTCAGAACTTAACAATATAACGTGGGATTCCTCAGGGGTCAGTGCTTGGTGTGGGGAGCGTGAAATAAAGAGACTGAATTATTTCTCAATTCAGGTTTAATGCAGATTTCACATCCCCAGCTTTCTCTCAAGACAAGAAGAGAATGAGCTGCATAAAAAACCCCACATTTATACATATCACATCAGAGGCAGAATCACACAATGTCGTCAAATCCCCCATTGACAATAATTCTCCCCCCGAGTTCTCTCCCTCGATCGTCTGACTCCAGGAGGTCAGGAAGTCCTTTCAGAGTCTTATCAAGGCACCTCCATCCTCCTGCCATTGTCCACAGGCGGTCCAGCCGTATTGTTCCATCCCAGACGTGAGGTCAATCAACACATGCAGTCCTAAGCATCTCCTTTGTGCTTATACATATGTAGATAAAAATATGTGAGCCACACTTGGACCAAAATTGTTCATCCTGTATATAAATGATCTCGTTAAAGTATCTCAGCTTCTCAGCTGCATTCTATTTGCAGATGACACAACTTTTTTCTACTCCACGGAGAATTTAACAGAGATGATAAAGGTGGTGGAAAAAGAATTCATGCAAATAAAAAGTTGGTTTGATTTAAACAAATTATCACAAAATCTTCGTAAAACTCACTATACGATATTCTCTAATAAAAACACAGATACAAATGTCTCCATCAGTATAGAAGGTATTGTAGTCAATAGAGTCAAAGAAACCAAGTTTTTAGGGGTCATTCTGGATGAAAACTTAAATTGGAAATCACACATAAATAATATAAAATTAAAAATGTCAAGAACAATGCTGTTTTATACAAAGTAAAAGACTTACAAAATGATAATACACTCAGGATGTTGTACAACACTATGATCGTTCCATATCTCACCTATGGTGTTGAAGTAGTCATGCAGTCAATTTTCATTTTACAAAAAAATCCATTAGAATGAGAAGGAAACCATATAAAGAGCCAACAAACACCCTATTTCACCAACTAAAATTGTTAAAATTTCAGGACTTAGTGGAATACCGCATGTTACAAATTGCATATGTTTAAAGCTCATAAACATTCATTACCAAATAATCTTCAAGGTAGATTTGAAAAGAGAAAAAGCTGTTATAACCTAAAAAGAACAGAGATATTTAACAAACCAAGATTTAGAATTAAATTTAGGGAATGTTGTGTTACTGTGAAAGGAGTCAGTTTGTGGAATAGTTTGACAGAGGAAGCCAAAACAATGCAAGCTGGGAGAGCATTCAGAAAAATTATAAAAATCTGTGCAATAAGAAAATATGAATTGTGCTAGTCAGGGATCAAGTTGTTCAAATCAAGAAAATGGGAATCTAAGACAAAAGTGTTCTTTTTTGTTATTTATGTTACTTTTGTAATTTCTATCTCTGTTAATATAGAATAATAGTCTATGTGTGATAAAGGGGCAGATGTTTTTTTTTTTTTCTGCTCCGTTTCATTCTTTCAGTTATGGATATTTTGTTAGCTTTTTCCCAGTGAGAGTTGGACTCCGCCAGGGCTGCCCTTTGTCACCAATCCTGTTCAGAATCTTTATGGACAGGATTTTTAGGCGCAGCCAGGGAATGGAGGGTGTCATGCTTGGTGACCACAGAATCTCATTTCTGCTGTTTGCAGATGATGTTGTCCTGTTGGCTTCATCCAGCAATGGCCTACAGGTCTTACTGGGACGGTTTGCTGCTGAGTGTGAAGCAGCTGGGATGAGAATCAGCACCTCCAAGTTCGAGTCCATGGTCCTTAGCTGGAAAAAGGTGGCTTGTCCTCTCTGGGTTGGGGACAAGCTCCTGCCTCAAGTGAAGGAGTTTTAAGTATCTTGGGGTCTTATTCATGACTGAAGGGAGAATGGAGCAAGAGATTGACAGATGGATCGGAGCAGCATCTGCAGTGATGCGGACGTTGTACTGGTCTGTTGTGGTGAAGGGGGAGCTGAGCTCAAAGGCAAAGCTGTTGATTTACCGGTCAGTCTACGTCCCTACCCTCACCTATGGTCATGAGCTTTGGGTAATGACCAAAAGAATGAGATTGCGGATACAAGCGGTTGAAATGAGCTTTCTCCATAGGATTGCTGGACTCACCTTTAGAGATAGGGTGAGGAGCTCAGTCATCTGGAAGAGGTTCAGAGTAGAACCGCTGCTCCTCGACATTGAAAGGAGCCAGTTGAGGTAGTTTGGGCATCTGATCAGGATGCCTCCTAGATGCCTCCCACTTGAGGTGTTTCAGGCATGTCCTACTGGAAGGAGACCCCGGGGCAGACCCAGGACTCGCTGGAGACACTATGTCTCCCAGCTGGTCTGGAACCACCTTGGTATCCTCTCTGAAGAGCTGGATAGGTAGGTGGGGAGAGGGAAGTCTGGGCTTCTCTGCCTGAACTGCTGCCTCCGTGACCCAGTCCTCCGGAAAAGCGGTAGAAGATGGATGGATATCAGCTTTGTTTTTAAATTGCTGTTTTATTTCTTTTTCTGATAAAATGAAATAAACTTAACTAAGGTTGGAGCTGTGTGTCAGTGTACAGTCATGGGTCAGCAGAGTGAAGACGAAGGGGCTCAGCACTCATCCTTGGGGTGCCCCTGTGTTCAGAGTGATGGTGCTGGATGTGTTACTGCTAACCGATACTGCCTGCGGTCTCCCCGTCAGGAAGTCCAACAGCCAGTTACACAGTGAAGTGTTGAGCCCCAGCTGGTCCAGGTTGTAAATAAGCTGTTGGGGGATTATTGTGTTGAATGCTGAACTAAAGTCTATGAACAGAATTCTGATGTAGGAGTCCTTTGTGTCCAGGTGTGTGAGGGCTGAGTGGAGAGCAGTAGAGATGGCATCACCGGTCAAGCGACTGGACCGGTATGCAAACTGCAACGGGTCCAGGGGGGAGGACAGGGCAGAGCTGATGTGCTGCATGATTACCCGCTCAAAGCACTTCATGATGATGGGAGTGAGTGCAACCGGATGGTAGTCATTGTAGCAGGAGGGAGACGACTTCCTGGGGACTGAAGTGATGGTAGTGGCTTTGAAGCACGTGGGGACAACAGCCTGTCTCAGTGAGATGTTGAAGATGTCCGTGAAGACACCTGTGAGTTCCTCTGCACAGGCTGTCAGTACACGACCAGGTATGTTGTCAGGACCTGGAGCTTTGCATGCATTGAACCTGCCAAGGGATTTTTTTTTTGTAAATTGTAGTCACTGTACTACTAGCTTGTTTATTATTCCACAGTCAATTATGCAGCATCTTGCACACAGATTTGGCTGCTAATGTTAGCTGTCCAAGAGGCCACTACCTGGATTTCCAACTGATTTTTGAGGTTGACTTGCTGGGTGCAAGGAAAGGAGTCTGCCAGCCTTGCCACCTGTTTATATCTATTTATATACAGTCATGTGAAAAAATTTGGACACCACTTTAAATATTCAGTTCTTTATTAAGAAATGTTCACATATCTCTTGTCTAACCTTGTTTTTGTTTTATTTGCATTTTTTAACATCTATTTCAGCCATTGTAAGTGGGAATGAATGTGGGGATGTCCTAATTTATTCCTCACTATTTGTTTAGAATTACATTTTACAGAAAATTTGGAAAAAGTGTTTGTTTAGTTGTATTATGTGAATCTCCCAGTATTTTTAACATTGATATCAAATATCCATATGTCCAAATATGTTAAAACACACACACACACAGGCTTATACAGAGTGTCCTAATTTTTTCACATAACTGTACAGTATATTTTATCCATCCCCACCGGACATCCGTTTACCTAGCTGGATCATTTACCAACCCTTGACCATATAATTAATTCACTGATGTAATTTTATCTTATTTTATTATAGTTTATTATACTCTGGGCCAGGCTCCTGATGTATGGTTTGGAGATGGTGGTGCTGACAAAAAGACAGGAGCTGGTGCTGGAGGTGGCAAAGTTGAAGATGCTAAGATTTTCTTTGGGAGTGACTAGGAGGGACAAGATTAGAAATGAGTATATCAGAGGAACAGCTCAGGTTGAGCGGTTTGGAGACAAAGTAAGAGAGGCAAGGCTTGTCCGGCAGCCGGTGGCTTGTCACCAGACTGCAAACCAAATCTACCTACAGGTACAAATAAGTAACAAAAAAAAAAAGGCTGAGATGGTTTGGACATGTGCAGAGGAGGGATAGTGGACATACTGGACAAAGGATGTTGAAGATGGAGCTGCTAGGTAGGAGAAAAAGAGGAAGACCACAGAGAAGATTAGTAGATGTAGTGAAGGAGGACATGGAGAGAGTTGGTATTACAGAGGAAGATGCAAGGGATAGGGTGAGATGGAGGCAGATGATCCACTGTGGAGACGCCTAAAGGGAGCAACCAAAAGAAGATACTCTGGGCCAGACTCTTCCTTGATCAGCAATGATTAGTTGCCATTAACAGAGTTAATCGTTCACTCAATCAGGGTTGTTTCTGTGTTTATTACACCTCAGGGACTGGTCATATGCTATTAATCACACAAACTAAACACCCCTGTCTCCAATAATACTTTATTTGAGCTTTAAAACTCTTTAATATTCTGCCAGTATTTGTTGGTATGTTGCTTAGTCTGACAACCGATGCCAAAAGGTAGCATTAGCCTCAAATGTGGCATCACCATCAAAACATAGTATATGACAAAAGAGGGAGGGTGGAGTGAACTGGGGATCATTAGCATTTAAAGAAAAACACTGCAAAACAGCCCATGTTGAGGAGACTTCCTTCCCTGTCTGTAAAGTGGTACTGCAATAATTAAACCCTGAGTTGTTTTGACTAAAGCATGTCAAACACCTCATCAGCACCTCTGGGAACAGTATCAACATGTGTGTGTGTGGGGGGGGTGGGGGGCAGCATAGGTTCAGGTTCAGGTTCCGGTTCCTTTATTTGTACCCGTAGGTAGATTTGTTTTGCAGTCAGGTGACATCCATATTTACAAGCCACAATTACATTCAACATAAACACAAAACACAGGCACACATGAAGCTGACTATAACATGATAAAAGTACTCAAGGTTCCATCAATCAGGACATAAGACAAAGAGATAAGAGAAAAAACAAAGATAAGAGAGAAGGGGCATATTAAAAAGTTAAAGACTAGTCAATGAGGTTAAAAACTCAAAAGTCTAAAACCCAATAAAAGATTTAGAACCCAAATAAAAAACCCACAAAAATAAGTAAATATAAAATGAAATTAATAAATAGGTAACTAAATTATGTGCAATATATTGTTACAACTTGTTCAACTCTTTGACAGCAGCAGGAACAAAGCTGTTTTTGTAGCGCTGGGTTTTACTTTTTGGGACAGCAAACCTCCGTCTGGAGGGAAGAAGCTGAAAGTTGCAGTGCAAAGGGTGGGAGTCATCATTTAAAATGGAAGTAGCAATCCTCTGTACCTGTCTGGTGTACAGGGATGTCAGGCTCAGCTGTGACTCACCAAGCAAACGACTGGACCATCTAACTACCTGATCCAAGGATTTCCTCTGTTTCAGTTTTATCTGACCAAACCATGATACTAAAGAAAAGGATAAAACAGATTCAATAAAAGCCCGATAAAACAATTATCATTATGGTTCGGTCAATTTGGAAGTGTGCAAGTTTCCTTAAACAATACAAATGTTGCGGACCCTTTTTGCACACCGTTTCACAGTTCTCTTCAAAGTTTAAATTACTATCAATAATCGTCTCAAGATATTTGTAGGATTGTACACATTCAGTGGTCTGGCCTTTTAGTACAGTGACTTCGTGCCTGGGAGTTTTCCTCCTAAAGTCAATAATCATATCTTTAGTTTTTGTCGTATTCAGCTGCAGGTAGGAATCCTCGCACCAGTGAACAAAATCATCAACTACTGGGCCGTGGCCACTCTCACCATCCTGGAGGAGACTGACAACAACTGAATCATCAGCATACTTTATAATGTCTGTTGTCATGTCTGCTCTGACACGTTTGTGTACAGGATGAAGAGTAGTGGTGACAACACACACCCCTGAGGAGAGCCAGTAGAAGAGCACTTTTGGTCAGACAATGTACCATTGACCCTTACTGTCTGTGTCCTGTTGGTTAAAAAATCCAGAATCCAACCCACCAGATTATTACTCAAATCAAATTGTTGCAGGAGCCTTTCAACTAAAATATGAGGTTGGATTGTCCACAAATAAAAGCCTGGCGTGTGTCCCATTAAAATCCAGATGTTTAAAAAGCATGTTAAACAGAGTGACAGTGGCATCCTCCACTCCTCTGTGAGGCCTATAGGCAAACTGCAGAGGATCCAATGAATCAGAATCAGAATCAGGTTTATTGCCATTGTTCATGTAGTACACAAACTAGGAATTTGTCTCGGTACAATGCTGCAACATTAAACATGATAAGATAAGAGAAATAAACTATACATGTAATAAAGTGTAGGACAAGATTAAGTGATACAATGCATGTTCAGTCTGCTTTAGGACCTCAAATCTGACCAGTTTTTTAAAAATTTTCATTAAAATTGAAGTCAAAGCAACTGGTCTAAAGTCGTTTACCATTTTAGGACAGCTGGCTTTTGGAACGGGGACAACCACGGCATCTTTCCAGATCTTAGGCACATGTTGTGTCTGTAAGAACTTATTGAAAATGTAGTGAAATACAGGACTCAATTCATGTGCACAGGACTTTACCATTCGCCCACATATATTATCAGGGCCCTGACTTTTGTTCACCTTTACAGCACAGAACGCCCTTTTAACATCCTGCACCTCAATATTAAAGTGCTGATTGTCTTTGAGTTTCTGTTTCAAATCTTGGGTTTCTGTGCAAAAATCAAAGGAATCAAAACGACCATAAAAATAATTAAGAGCATTAGCCAGCTCTGTGTCTGAATTAAAACCATCTAAAAACACACGATTACTGCGCTCTGTGCTCTGAAGGCCTGCAATAGTTTTCATACTGGCCCAGGCTGAACCAAGCTTTGTTGTTGCCATCTTGCTTTCCAACTCTGATTTATAATTCTGTTTTGCTCTTAAAATTTCGGCCTTCAGCTCTTTTGTGGCAACCTGCAGCTCAGAAACAACCTCGTTTAAAGGCAAGTGCTTTCCTCTGTAAGCAGGATTTAACTGAGTTTGTAACCCATGGCTTGTTGTTGGGATATATTTTGACACGTTTACGTGGAACGATCATATCTCTGCAGAAAGCCATGTATAAGCATGTGATGTCCACCAAAGAGTCCAAATCATCCCCGCAGGCCAGTGTGAACACCTCCCAGTCTGTACAGTTAAAGCATTCCTGGAGGCAGTGCACTGAATCCTCTGTCCACACGTCTATGTCTCTGGTCTTCGCCTTGTCTCTTTTGAGAGCAGTTTTATATGTGGGCAGCAAATGTACACAGTTGTGATCTTAGGATCCTAAAGGAGGAAGGGGAAGTGATTTGTAGGCCATCTCTATGGAGCCATAGCACAGGTCCAGTGTTTTTTTTTTGTTTTTTTTTTGCCTGGTTGGGCAGGAGACATACTGATAAAAGTTTGTAAGTGTCTTCTTTAAAGAAACATGGTTAAAATCCCCAAGGATAAAATTTGGAGCCTCTGGGGAAATCGACTGCAACCGCTGTACCACATCAAAGACGGTGCTGGAGGCGGAGTCAGCATCCGCTCTCCGGTGAATGTACACAGTCATTATGAAAAGTTGGGGGAACTTGCGGGGCAGATAAAAGGGGCGTAGTGACATGGACAGAAGCTCCACATCTGGTGTACAGATGCGCTCTCTGACCGTGACAGATGAACAGTACTGTTTGTTAATATATAAACATACACCGCCCCCCTGACGTTTCCCCGTTACCTCTTCCTGCCGATCTGAGCGAAGTGGGGCTCCAAAGCCGTCAATACTCAGGTCCGCATCCCGGTCATGCGCCGCAAGCCACGTCTCCGTGTAAGCCATGACACAGCAGTTCTTGAAATCCTTCTGATATTGTAGATTCCCTTGAATTCCATCCACTTTATTTCTCCGGGATTGTACGTTCCCCATAATAATGAAAGGAAGAGGAATGCGGTTAAGCTGACGCCTCCTCAGGCTTAATCTTACGCCTCCACGCTTTCCGCGTTTCCTCCTCTTGTCTCTCTTTTCATCGCTGTGTCCATGAAAATCTTAAAATAAAGTCCGGCAGTTGCGGCACAGACTCAAACACAGATGCTGCATTATCCATGTCTAAATGCAGTGACATGTCTCTGGAATACCGTATTCTTCCCGGCATAATCGCGATTGCGCTTACCTCAGAGACAAAGAGCCGGTAAAAAAAAAACGACAGTGCAAAAACAAGGAGGAAATCCATACTGATGGAACCAGGGAACTCTTTGTTATATAGTCCACAAACATTCAAGGAGAAGAACGGCACAGAGAATTAAAACACATTAAAGTGCATAAAAACAGAGACACAGACGTTGAACTTTTTTCACCCGCTGCTGGTCGCTGCGTGTGCATGCGCTGAGCTCTTTAAAGCAAAATTCTCCAGTGACACCATCTTGACTGAAGGTCTTGATGCTTATTTTTAAAGTTCTCTTTTTTTGTGCTTTTTGTCCTCATTTCCTTTGCATCAATCTCCAGGATTGAAAAGAAGAGGACAATCATTCCCGCTCTGCTGGAAGCTCTCCAGAATCACAGAAGCTCCACAATCAACTTGGACTACTTCTATCGGCTCCTGTTCACCAGGGAAAACCTGAAGCTGGTCCACGTCGTCTGCCACAAGAAGGGAGCTCACAACCTGCAGTGTGACGGCAGGAAGATCTTTAAGGACGGCAGCAATGCAAATAAAGCTAAAACGAAGCGCAGAGTCAAGAAAAGGTGTCTGGATTGATTTTGTTTTAAATTTTATGAACAATTTTCTTAGACCTTGTAAAATTCAAGAAAGCAGCTGAGGTCTTTTGACCATTTTTTATCGTTCGAAAAACCAAAATCAGTGTTTGTTTTAAGGCTGTTCTGAATATTGGTTCAGGAGCAATCCAGACTGAATATCCAAATCTTATGTGCAGTCTTTATTTTCCCCACTGCATCAGCATTAGTGTTTTACAGAAATGTAGGGGTTTTTTTTTTTTAACATTTTTGTCATAAATTTGCAGCTTTTCCTGTAAATTTTGGGCCTTTTTCTCCTCATGAAGTTGCCTTTTTAATTATGTGTATTTCTCCCCTTGTAAATGTAAATTTTTTACACTTTTCTATAATTTTCTTTTAAATTTTTGGGTTCTTTTCTCAAAACTTTGCAAATGTTATCATGTAAATTGTATACTTTTTTTTAATTGCTTTTTCAGATTTATGAGGGGAAAAAGTCCTAAAATTTGCAGCTTTTCTTGTAAATTGGAACCTCTTTTCCACCTCAAGATGCATTTATTATAAATGTGTATTTTTTTCCCCATTGTAAATTAAATTTTTCAACCTTAATTTTGCATCTTTTTTTCCCAAAATTTGATTTTTTTTAAATTTATTTTTTTGGGGGGGAAGGGTCATAACTGTGCTAATTATATCGTGCATTTTTTTTTCTTGCACATTTGCAAATTTATGAGGGAAAGAGTACTAAAATTTGCAGCTTTTCTTGTAGAGACAATTTTCCATCTTATAAAGTTGCTTTTTTAATTATAAATATGCAATTTTTGTGGTAATTAAAATTAACCTTAATTTTGCATCTTTAAATTTTACTTTGTCATAAATGTGCAAATTTTATCATGTAATTTTTTTTCTTGCAAATATAAGGGGAAAAAAGTCCCAAAATTTAGCTTTTCTTGTAAACTTTAGGACTTTTTTCCTAATGAATTCACACATTGTCATGTAAATGTGATTTTTTTCTTATACATTCACAAATGTATTTTTTGTAAATTCAACCTTTTTTGTTAATTGCTAACTTTATAATTAATCACTTGCCCCCCCCCCCCCTTTTTTTTAAATTTCCAAGATTTATCTCCTAGATTTGCTTTTTTGGTAAATTAATTAAAAATGTTATATAGTACCATCAGATATTTGGGCAAAATTTTACTTGTAAAAATGAATAGTTCCACTTGAATAAACTTTGCAATAATGAAAAACATTTATTTTTTGTTCTTTATAATGGCACTGTGATGTAAATACATGGACTGATTACAAAAATGCCTTAATGAATTATGATTTCAGTCTGAAAAATGTTAGTAATAACAAATGTGCATAAATAAGGCAGTAAAATATATAAAATATTTGGATGATCATCAGAACATTTGACTATATACAACATACTACAATGGAATCAGTATCTAGTGCAATTACTGTTGTAAGTATCCACAAATGACTTCTTTTTAGGCAGTATTTTGTATTTTCTCTTTGTAAAACAGGACTCATAACTCAGGGACGTTAGTAGTTGCATTGATTATGTTTACAGACATGCATCATGTGTTAAAGAGCTGCCAGATAATGGATGACACACAGATGTGCTGATGAGGACACTTGGTGATTCATGACTTTTATGCATGAAATGACATTCTTGTTGATCGATAACTATGAAAGATTAAAGCTCCGACTGCAGAACTGTGTTGGTTCCATTTGTCCTGATCATGTTCATGCACCAGATCCTAAATAGAAAAAAAAAAATGTAAGAAGCAGAGCCATTTCTAGCTTTTTCAGGGCCCCTCTTTTTGTAATGGGGGAAGGGGGTTTAAGCTGGGGTGGGAGTCTCCCAACAAAAACATTAAAAATAAACTTAAGTCGTTGTTGAGATGAACAGGAAGAAATTAAACAGAATAAAAATTTAACTGTTATCCATATGAACACTGCAAAGTTACAAGAAAAAACAAACTTCCTAGAAAAGGGTAGCAAATTTAGGACAAAAACAGTTGCAAATTTACAAGAAAATATTTAAGAGAAAAAGCTGCAGTTAGAAGAACAATATAAAATTTTACTAGAAAAGGGTAGCCAATATAGGAGAAAAAAGTTGCAAGTCTGGGGAGAAAAGTTGCAAGTTTATTAGGAAAAAAAGTTGCAAATTTAAAAGAAAATGAAATGGAAACTAAAGAGAAAACAATGCAAATTTACAAGAAAAAAAGTTACAAATTTACAAGAAAAATGTTGCAAATTTATGAGAAAAGGTGAGGGGAAAAAGTTGAAGGTAATTTTAATTTGCTCCCAAAAATGCTGAGGGTGAACTAGCTGGTTCAGGGAGTCAGTGAGCATTTGCGTACTCTGCTTTACAGCCAGAAACGACTCTGGTAAGAACTACGTTTGTGGGGGACAATATTGAGCACAACTGTAAAGATACATCAGCATCGTCTGAAATTCAACTTTGTGACGCTTGAAACAAACTGAACTGGAAAACTTAACCATCAGTCAGTTGTATCCAAAAATGGCCACCCCTTGACAAATAGCATATTGTGGTGATTTTTTTTTTTTAATTTGTAAGTCCAGAGTTCCCAGACTTCTGAACATGCCATGATTGTGTGTGTGGGTTTTTTTCTTCTTCATTTTTGCTAAAAACATTAAATAAAAAAGTAAGTATGCATATTTTTTTGTGGATAAACTGTAAATTCTTGCATATTCTGCACAGACTGTGTGGACATCTTTTCAATTCAAAATTATGCTATGAGTCAAAGAGTGGTCAAATTATTCACATATCACAAAGATGGAAACGGAGAGGAATTACTGCAGAGAATTGTTGGTACTCAAAAGGTTCCTGTGGACATTTTTCCCTATGAACAAGTCCAATATATACCAGAGACTGAGAAAAAAATAAGCCACTTAAACTGTGACCAGATCATGAGGATGTTACCATGCTATATTTAACAGCTGACTTTAAGTTTCCAACTCCAATCCAGAATGCATCTGGCATCTGAAAAAAAAAAAAAGAGTCTTTTCACAAGCTGCAGTCACATTCAAACATAAACCCATAACTTCAGTGGACTGATTTGTCTTTTTTTAAAGTGCTGCATAAACTCACCCCCAAGAAAAAATTAAGCCTACACTGGTGTGATGTGAGTTTTCGGTCAGAAATAAATAATCAAATTAATGACTGAATGCAGTGCCTGTCTGATCAGGTAGTTTTTCTTTTTTGCTCAGTTGTCATAGGCTGGTTTTCACTAAGTGTCCTCTCTGTCATCTGATTGGACGCTGCTGAAGTCCACCACGTCTTCATCGCTGTCCTCGGGGGCGTAATAATGTCGCCTCCTCTCCTTCCTTTGGGGATGGGTGGAAGTCGTGTACGGTCTTTGAGGAAAATCCTGTTGGCAGAGGTGAAGAAAATAAAACAGAGTGTCAATGATGGAATAGCTACTTCCACCCTGACAGTGTTGAGATCTCCCGACCTTTGACCCTGACCTTGACTACAACCAGGGTACAGAACCACCTGAAGATCATTGTCCATGGGTTTGAGAATTGGGGAAACTGCCTAGGAGGAGCAGAGATTTTTTTCTGAAATCACATAAGATGCCAAATCTCCTGACCGCGGACCTTAACCTCAGCCTGGATGTAGACCCATCTGAGGAGCACTGTGCATGAATTGGGTGAACACCAAGGCAGCTGCTTAGGAGGAGTGGCAATTTTCCTAAAAATCACATAAGATACTAGATCCTGTGACTGTTGACCTTGAATACAACTTGGATGCAGACCCACCTGAGAATTACTGTATGCGAGTTTGGTGAACGCTGGGGAAACTGCCCCTGACAGTTGATGTTAACCTTGGACATTATTGTGCACGAGTTTGCTGAATGGAGCAATTGCCTAGAAGGAGTAGTGATTTTCACAAAATCATAGAGGTTCTCAGATTTCCTGACTGATGACCTTTACCTGAATACAGACTAGTGTTGGGCAAGTTACTAAAAAATAATAATGAGGTACAGTTACTAGTTACTTCTTTTCAAAAGTAATTGAGTTACTTACCAATTGCTGCATGATTGAAGTACGTAGTTACTTGGAAAAGTAACTTTCACGTTACTTTTAAATGCATACTTATAGTATCTCACAAAAGTGAGTACACCCCTCACACTTTTGTAAATATTTTATTATATCTTTTCATTGGACAGCACTGAAGATATGACAGTTTGATGCAATGTAAAATAGTCAGTGTACAGCTTGTATAACCATGTAAATTTGCTGTCCCCTCAAAATAACAACACAGCCATTAATGATTAATGGCTGTGTGTTAAGTTATTTTGAGGGGACAGCAAATTTACATGGTTATATGTCTAAACCGCTGGTAACAAAAGTGCGTACACCCCTAGTGAAAATGTCCAAATTGTGCCCAAAGTGTCAATATTTTATGTGGCCACCATTATTTTCCAGCACTGCCTTAACTCTCTTGGGCATGGAGTTCACTAGAGCTTCATAGGTTGCCACTGGAATCCTCTTCCACTCCTCCATGACGACACCACGGAGCTGGTGGATGTTAGAGACCTTGCGCTCCTTCACCTTCCGTTTGATGATGCCCCACAGATGCTCAATAGGGTTTAGGTCTGGAGACATGCTTGGCCAGTCCATCACCTTTACCCTGTTTCTTTATTTAGCAAGGCAGTGGTCGTCTTGGAGGTGTGTTTGGAGTCGTTATCATGTTGAATACTGCCCTGCGGCCCAGTTTCTGAAGGGAGGGGATCATGCTCTGCTTCAGTATGTCACAGTACATGTTGGCATTCATGGTTCATTCAATGAACTGTAGCTCCCTAGTGCCGGCAGCACTCATGCAGCCCCAAAGCAAGACACTCCAACCACCATGCTTGACTGTAGGCAAGACACACTTGTCTTTGTACTCCTCACCTGGTTGCTGCCACACACGCTTGACACCATCTGAACCTAATAAGTTTATCTTGGTCTTATCAGACCACAGGACATGGTTCCAGTAATCCATGTCCTTAGTCTGCTTGTCTTCAGCAAACTGTTTGCGGGCTTTCTTGTGCATCATCTTTAAAGGCCAAATGTCACGTAATTTTTTTTTCTAAATGACAACGAATTTAGATAAAATACACATAGCTTAAACCAAATATTCATACCGGAGACCATATCACCCACCTGTATTTACATAATTGCACAAAATACACCAGGTGAAGGCCCCACCTTGCTTGCTGGCTTGTGACAGCCAGTCCAGACCACGCCCATGTTTTTGACATCACCAGTTGTACCCTGGCTGCCCTGCCTATCCACATTCACACTTATCAACATTGGACAATCATGACGGAAAGTGACAGCGATTGTGAACAAATTAGTTTAGTTTTGTCTTTTTTTTTTTGTCAGTGGTTCAGACAGTGACAGAGGCACTGAACCTTACCGGTTCGAGCCGTCCGAGACGGAATCAGATGCTTTGTCTGATGACAACAGTTCCAACGATGACCAGAGAGCAGAACCAGTGGAAAATGTCATTGAACTGGACATTAATCGCCTCCAGAATTGCGAAGCCGGAGGGGGTCTGTCGAGGGCGCCCCATAAATATTGATTTTTCGGAAGCCATTATTATTACAGTGGAGGAGATCCGCTGCTGTCAAGAAATTGACCAGATCAATATGAAAATGGAGGCGCATAACTGTCAAGGGAGACGTTTTCGCCGTATTTTTGTGCCAAGCGCGGCTGTGGGAGACGGCAGAGTGGTTTGGGACACTTTTCTGGGAAATGTTTTAAATGTAGTTCGTGTTGTTATTGTCAAATATTTTAAGGAAAATACGGGGAAAATGCAATTTTAGCAAAAACGGGCGTATTGCCATTTCTGTACGCCCAAAAGAAAAAATATACTGGAAAAAAAACAGTGTGTTGAGGAGCAGTCCTGTGTGTGATCACTCACAGCTGGGGCGGGCTGATCGCTCAGCATCAGCTATTCTCACTACTGTTCGAAGTGTGGAGTCACTCATTAGTTTAATTGTCTGGGCGGGCTGATCGCTCAGCGGGAGCAATTCTCACTACCATGAGAAGTAATCAGGACAATGGTTTAACACCTTGAGCTGTGCAGCGGTTGCGGAACAGACAGATCCCAGAGAGGTGTGCCTTGTTGCTCCGCCGTTCCTTATAGCCGCTTTTTACGGTGTTGAAGTACGGCGAAAACGTCTCACTTGACAGGTATGAAAACATTTCCCAGAGAAGTGTCCCTTATTACCCAGCTGTCCCTGATAGTCCCGTTTTAAGGTATGGGTGAAATATCCAATTTTTTTTCTTTCTTGTTGCTCACTTCAACCTTCCAGTCTCCATATAAACAATCAATTGAAATACCCCAAGCATCAAACTAGGGTGCAATCGATTTCGTCACGTCCGCCTTCTTCCCCAGGCGATTCCAGGGGCCGTGTCAGGCCAAGCGCGGCAGTTTTAAATTAACGAATATTTCGTTGTTACTGAAGCATATGCACCAAGACCCGAACGGATCGGTTCCCTTTTATATCTAGTTTCAAGATATTTAAAGTACCCTGTTACGTGACATTTGGCCTTTAAAAGGGGCTTCCTTCTGAGATGACAGCCATGCAGACCAATTTGACGCAGTGTGCAGCGTATGGTCTGAGCACTGACAGGCTGAAACCCCACCCCTTCAACCTCTGCAGCAATGCTGGCAGCACTCATACGTCTATTTTCAAAAGACAACCTCTGGATATGACGTTGAGCACGTGCACTCATCTTCTTTGGTCGACCATGGCGAGGCCTGTTCTGAGCAGAACCTGTCCTGTTAAACCGCTGTATGGTCTTGGCCACTGTGCTGCAGCTCAGTTTCAGGGTGTTGGTAATCTTCTTACTGCCTAGGCCATCTTTATGTAGAGCAACAATTCTTTTTTTGTCAGATCCTCAGAGAGTTCTTTGCCATGAGGTGCCATGAACTTCCAGTGACCAGTGTGAGAGCGATAACACCAAATACAGTATTACACACCTACTCCCCATTCACACCTGAGACCTTGTAACACTAGCGAGTCACATGACACCAGGGAGGGAAAAATGGCTAATTGGGCACAATTTGTTTATTTATTTATTTGTTTGTTTATTTGTCAGGGAGAGTGCAATAAACATAGACATGGGGATTTTTTTTAACAACAAATGTCTCACCTGCACAGAATCAAGGTTTCCAAAGAACTGCTCCACAGGAAGAATCTGATTGCTGTCGTCATCTGGATAGATGCTTTTATCCCCGTCGTCATACTCCATCAGCTCGGCCTCCTGTTTGCACCACATGCCGCCCGTTCCGCAGGTGTCGGAATCCCATGGCGCCGTCTGCTCGTTCTCTTTACCCTCCCGCCCTTCGTGCTCTGGTGATGCCGAGCATCGCCTCCTGCCTGCGGACTGGTGACATTCACAGCTAATGTAGGACATTCTCTCTTGAGGCGCAGCTGCTGCTGCTTTACCGTGCCCGACGACCGAACTGCTCTCCGTTGCAGAGGGACACTTCTGAATTTTTGGGCCCCTCTTTGCTTTAGCAGCTACCTGTGATGAGTAGATAGAGACATTTAGAGATAAGAAAGTTATATTTAAGACTTTTTGTAAGGCCATTTGATCAAATTTTAGTTCCTTGCATTTGCAAAAGGTGTTTACTGGAACTGAAATTACTACATCAATCCAGCTCACATTAAATTTAGACTTTCCACCTAGGGATGGGAATTGATAGGATTTTATCAACATCAGTGACACTGTCGGTTCTGCTTATCAATCTGATTCTTTATCGATTCCCTCATTAATTCCTGATCAGTTTTCTGTATGAAAATAAGCAACCCTTCACAGGAGTTCAGTATCAATGCAGGAGTTTTAGCTGTCTGGCTTTAATACAATGGTTTCCTCCCACAATCCAAAGACATGCATGTTAGGTTAATTGGTTGTTCTAAATTGAATCGGTGAATTCAAAAGGGGCCCAAGTCCCCATTGAAAAAGTGTGGACTTGGGCCCTTTTTGAATTCACCGATTCAATTGTCCCTAGATATCGGTCTCCAATAGGCCCTTAGAATAGAGGGTTAGTACTAGTGATACGCTTTTGAGTGGTCTTTGAGACTAGAAAAAGCACTTTATAAGTACAGGTCCTTATCCCTTATCCCTCCTTCTCTTAAAAAGATATAATAAAATCAAATATGGGCAGCGCACTTCCGGTTATGGCTGCCACGTAGGACGGACGTGTCTCGCTCTGCTCTGCTCCTGGAAAAAAAAAAATCGGCAAATAACTCTCTCATTTGGGACAGAACGTATCCCAGCATTTGGGCGAGGATATGTCGGCGAAGCCTAAGGCTGGAAAACCAGGAAAAGGAAAAAGCGAGCCGCCGAAACAGTCCAAATTAACGGACTTTCAGGTCTGTGACGCAGCAAACAAGGCTCCATATATGGCGGAGGAAGCTGGCGGCGGTGCGATTTCTGCGGGGAATGGCGCAGATGCACTGATGGCTGCCATGAGTTCAATGAGAGCGGACTTTTCCTCTAGATTTGATGGGATTATGACAGCGCTGGAAGGAATAAGAAAGGAATTGGGTGACTGTGTAGAACGAACGGCGCAGATGGAGCTCCGTCTCGCTAGTGCTGAAGATGACGTCACCCGTCTTCAATTAAAGGTGCGCACTTTGGAAAAAAAAATAAATCTCTGGAAGATAATATTTTGGATTTGGAATCTCGGTCGAGACAGAATAATTTGAGGCTGGTGGGTCTTCCAGAGGAATCAGAAGGTCGGGACGTATGTTCCTTTCTGGAAAAGTGGATTCCGGAGGTGCTGGGCAGCGAGGAGTTGCAATCAGCAGTGGTTCTGGAAAAAGCACATCGTATTGGCCCACGGAGAGATAAGGGACCGCCGAGGACCTTAATTATGAAGTTTCTAAGCAACAGAGACAGGATGAAGATCTTCAACGCTGCACGTGCTAAAGGAGAGATTAAACACCAGGACCAGCAGGTGCGGTTCTACCCAGATTTGGCCACAGGAATCCAGCAATTGAGGAAGCAGTTTGATCCCGTACGTAAGGAGCTGCGCAACCTTGGGATTCGTCATGGTGTAATCTATCCTGCGAGACTGCTGACCACGTATGAGGGCAGAACCCACATCTTCAAGACCCCAGAGGAGGCGCAGGAGTTCATCAAGAAGATCAAAGAAGAAGAAGAGACTGGTGGGAGCTAAGCATGAACAAAATATAAGGTAGAATAACTAAGCATTTGCACAGGCATCTGACTGACTTGAAGTAAATAGTAAGTTTACAAAATATAGATTGTATTATATATTAAAAAAAAACAAAACAAAAACAAAACAAACAAAAAAAAAACTAGGATGTACAAAGTTGGTAAAAATTTTGGAGTTAAGTTGGAAAACTACAGAGGAGAGTTAATGTTACGTCATTAAAAGCAGTAGAGTTAGGGTGATTGGGAGGATGAAGAAGGAGTGGCTTAGGCTGTTCCCCGTGGATGTGGAACAGTCGATGGCTATATCGGGAGACAGAATTTTTCTTTTGATTTTGGGGGGTTTGCCACAAGTGTGGGAAGGGGGAATTTGTTTGTGTGTAGTTTGTAGGATGAATGTTCAACCACTCATGTTTTTGCTTCTCTGTATGAGCATGTTTACACTGCAAGGTAATCCCAAACTCTCTATTGATCATGGACCAAAGTGTTAATCTTAATTTAACTTCATGGAATTGCAGAGGTCTACAAAATTTAAAAAAACTTAAACAAGTTATGAATAAAATAAAGGACATGGGTTCAAGAATTGTGTTTTTACAAGAAACTCATCTGATAGAGGAGGATGTTAAAAGAATTAGGAGTAGATGGCAGGGAAGTGTATTCACCTCTTCATTTTCATCCCGAGCCAGGGGAGTTATGACTCTCATACATAAATCAGTTCCTTTTCAAGTGAAAAATGTAATTGGAGACAAATTTGGAAGATATGTAATCATTCAAGGTTCTTTGCTATTAGAAAATATAAATCTTGTGAACTTATATGGTCCCAATATAGATGACCAGAAGTTCTTTGCTAATTTATTTCTCATCTTATCATCACTTACAGGGCAACATATAATAGCAGGGGATTTTAATTGTACATTGAATCCAGGTGTGGATAGATCAACAGGACTGGATTGTACGCACATTGGATGTAGGATGACTATTAATCATTTTATGAAAGAATTGAGATTGTTAGATATATGGAGAGAAATGAAACCACAAGTTAAAGCCTATTCTTGTTATTCCAGTACCTACAAGACATTCTCACGTATTGATTATTTTTTGATTTCCACAGAATTAAGGTCCAAGATTCAAAACTGCTTTTATGATAACATCGTGATCTCTGACCATGCACCCTGTTGTCTAATATATGTAGATAAAAAATTGATAAAGGAATCAGGTAGATGGCAATTTCAGCATAAATGGCTTCAGGATGAGGAATTTGTCAAGTATATAGAAAAACAGATAGACGAGTTCTTTGACATCAATACTACACAAACATCAGCATGTGTAAAGTGGGAGGCTTTCAAAGCTTTTATTAGGGGACATATTATTAGTTATACAGGATCAAAATCTAAGAAGACTCGAGAGGAGAGAGCTAAATTGGAACATAAAATAAAAAATCTTCAGGAAAAAGTGTATGCAGGAAGTGACCCAAGGTTGGAGAATGAATTACTGATTTTGAGAGCTGAATACGACAAAAAATCAGCGAATAGAGCTGCCTCGAGTCTTCTAAGATTGAAACAATCTTTTTATGAACAAGGTGAAAAATCAGGAAAATTATTAGCATGGCAGATTAAACAATTGGAAATTAAAACACCAATTACCAGTATTATAAGTAATGGACAGGTAGTTATAGATCCTTTAGAAATTAATAGAGCCTTTAGAGATTACTATGAAAAATTATATGATACCAAAAATGAACCTGAATTAACAAAACTAAATGGGTTTTTGAACGAACTATCTATACCGTGTATTCCAAATGAAAACAGGGAGATATTGGAGTCTAAAATTAGTCAAGAAGAAGTTGGGCTAGCCATTGATAATATGAAATCAGGAAAAAGTGCAGGACCAGATGGTCTTCCAGTTGACCTTTATAAAAAATTTAAGAATAAATTAATAAAACCTTTTTTGGAAATGGTTTTAGAAGCATTTCAAAATAATAATTTACCATCATACATAAATAATGCCTTAATTATACTGCTGCCAAAACCAGGTAAGCCCTCTAATAAATGTGAAAATATGAGACCAATAAGCCTATTAAACGCCGACCTTAAGATAATCTGTAAAATTTTAGCAAGACGAATACAAGAAATTTTACCAAATATTATTAATCGAGATCAGAATGGCTTTATAAAGGGTAGACAAGGCTTCCATAATGTAAGAAGACTATTTAATATTATTTATTTTAATAAAGAAGCACCGGATACAGCTCTCCTATCATTGGACGCCGAAAAGGCCTTTGATAGAGTTGAATGGCCCTTTCTTTTTGAAGTACTACAAAGGTTTGGACTTGGAAATAATTTCATAAAATGGGTTCAAATAATATACAATAATGCTACAGCAGAAATCCTAACAAATAACAATATTTCAAAACCAATAAAAATAAATAGAGGATGTCGACAAGGCTGTCCACTTTCACCTTTACTGTTTACTATGGCAATTGAACCTTTAGCGATAGCGATACGTTTACATTCACAAATATATGGAATTAAAGTTGGACCAACAGAACATAAAATCTCCCTGTACGCCGATGACATAATTTTGTTTATGTCGAATCTAAAAAAATCAATTCCAACCTTGTTGAATTTAATAAAGAATTTTGGGGAAATATCAGGATATAAAATAAATAAAACTAAATCTTCAATATTAATGCTAAATGAGACCCAGAGAAATTACCCAGCCCCTGAGGCAAATCAATTCAATGTTGTAAATCAGTTTAAATATTTAGGAATCCAAATTATGCCTAAGCTAGAATCAGTCGCCAGTGTCAACTATGAAGCCTTAATGTCAGATATCAGTGAGTTAACTCAGAGATGGATGTCACTACCAATGTCGATGATCGGGAGAATCAATATACTTAAAAGTAATATTTTACCTAAAATACTTTATTTATTTCAATACATTCCCTTATCACCACCTTTAGATCTATTCTCAAGAATAAAAAAAAAGTTAGTGGAATTTATATGGAACAACAGGAGGGCTAGATTACGTTTGTCTTTATTATATTTACCATTTGATCGTGGAGGTCTGAAATGTCCAAATTTTATGTTGTATTATTGGTCGGCACAACTGAGGTCTATGACATATTATTTTTCATCAAATGATCTCCCTCACTGGACTGAAATGGAATCATACAATTTACCTTTACCTCTTCCCATATTCATATACTCAGATTCGGCAAAAAAATTACAAAAACAAGTTAAAAATCCATTTGTAAAGCATATGATCAAAATATGGTGTGAAGCTAAAAACTATTTAAAAGAACCACAGTTATTGTCACAATTTAGTCCAATATGGGGTAATCAATATTTTAAACCAGGGAGAGCGGACGCTGTATTTAAAGTATGGAATTTAAAAGGGATACAAAAGATTCAGGATTTATATTTGCCAGGTGCAGACAACATAATGTCTTTTGAAGAGCTGAGGATCAAATTTAATCTCAATAGAACACATTTTTTTAAATATCTTCAACTTAGAAACTTTATTCGATCAAATCAAAATAAAGCTCTCACTCGACCTATTTATTCATCCTTGGAAAAAATGATGATGAAAGATAGTAAAAGAAAGGGTATTATTTCAGAGTTTTATAACTCATCGACACTATCTTCAAGTGAAAATTCACTGAAAAGATTAAACTACTGGAAAGAAGATCTGCAAATTGAAATTTCAGAGGAACAATGGGAATTGGCTTGTACAGAAGCTCAAACCAAATCAATAAATGCACGCCTTAAATTGATACATTTCAAATGGTTAATGCGGATGTATGTTACACCGGAGGAGTTAAATAGATATAACAAAAATATACCAGATACATGCACAAAATGCATGGAAAGTAAAGGAACCCTATTTCATTGTTTATGGGAATGTAGATTAATAAGAATGTTTTGGGAAGAGGTGAGGGTAACAATTGAAAAAATAATCTCAAAACAAATCATATTGAATCCTAAACTGTTTTTGTTGGGTCTGTACCCAGAAAAGCATAATTTTAATAAAAGTGAAAGAACATTCATAGACCTCAGTTTGCTTAATGCCAAAAAATGTATTGCACTATTATGGAAAAAGACTCATAGACCAGATGTGACTCAGTGGTTAAGACAGATGTTAACAAACCTTCCATTAGAAAGAATAACATATATACTAAAATCAAAGGAAATTGTGTTTGAGAATATATGGAGACCTTTTATTGATTATGTAAAAAATTTAAACATAACTCTTGAAGAAGAAGGTGAATGATGTGTGTGGACCTTGTAAATTCCAAACTGGTGAACATAATATGTATACTTATGTATTGGATTGTCTAGACTAAACAGAGGAGCATTGTTGAAGACTTGATTTTGTTGGTGGTTGTTGGTGTTTTTAGTGCATTTTTTTTTGTAGTACTTTAGTGTTAGTGTTTGATTGTTTGTATCATGTTTGTTAAAAAAAAAAAAAGAAAAGGTTCAATAAAGATATTGTGGAAAAAAAATATGGGCAGCGCGGTGGTGGAGTGGTTAGCACTGCGGCAGCACAGCAACTCACCCTTGGCCGATCCCAGCCCCCAACCAACAGTGATCTGTGTGGAGTTTGCATGTTCTCCCCGTGTCTGCGTGGGTTTACTCCGGGATTTCTCCGGTTTCCTCCCACATGCCAAAAACATGCAAGTTAGATTAATTGGCATCAAAACTGGGGATTCTAAATTGTCCTTAGGTATGACTGTGAGAGTGAATGGTTGTCTGTCTCTCTGTGTTGGCCCTGCGATGGACTGGCGATCTGTCCAGGGTGTACCCTGCCTGTCGTCCAAAGATGATGCTGGGATAGGCTCCAGCCCCCCCGCCCCCCCCCCCGCGACCCGAAAAGGATTAAGCGGAAGAAGATGAATGAATGAATGAAAATCAAATATTAAAAAAATGGTAAATGGCATTCACTTATATAGCACTTTTATTCTCATCTCTAGATGACCAAAGTGCTTTACAGATCCTGCTATCCACCCATTCACACACACATTCACACACTGATGGCGGACCGTAATCATGCCTTCCTTAGAAAAAATGGGCATGTATGCCTTGTAATGTACCACCTACTCGTATCCAATACTCCAGCTGCTCTACAGTCATGAATGGATGTAAGCAGATGACTGTCGAATCTCAATGCAGACTTGTCATTTCTTGCCATGATGCGTCGAGAGATGTTTCAACATGGTGCTCATGTTTGAACCTTTGCATGAAATAACAATTGGCAGATACTGTAGAAAGCACTTTTTTATGAAATGAAAAAACGCTTTCAACCTCCTTCTCTGATCCGCCATTCTTATCCCATGGTAGGTAGCAGCAGCGTGTGGCGTCATGACACGTGCTGTTTTTTTTAAAAAGTGGAAGTGTTCAATCTTGGAGAGTGAGAGGATGCCTGAGAAGTGGGGAAGAAGAAGAAGAAACCATCTCTATTGTCATTTAGTCCATACAGCCAATCATGTATAGTAGAACAAAATTACGTTTCTCCTATCTACAATGTTAATCACATGTAGAATCAGAGGGGACGCTGCCATACAAGGCGCCGCCACAAACAGCTTCTCCTTTCCCCAATCTATTACACCGAGCACAAAGCTAGAAGGTGGGATGTACCATTTTTATATGGTCTTTGGTATGACCCAGCCGGGACTTGAACCCCTAACCTCCCTGTTGTGGGGCAGATGCTCTATCAACTAGGCCATCACTCCGGTGTCTTGGTACCAATTTTCAAGAGCAAAGGTGATGCTCAGAGCTGTAGTAACTACAGAGGCATAAAGTTGATCAGCCACACTATGACAGTATGAGAAAGAATTACTGAAGCCAGGTTAAGAGGACAGGTGACAATCAGTGAGCAGCAGTATGGTTTCTTGCCAAGAAAGAGTACTACAGATGCAATGTTTGCTCTAAGAGTGTTGATGGAGAAGTATAGAGAAGGTCAGAAGGAGTTGCACTGTGTCTTTGTGGATCTAGAGAAAGCATATGATAGGGTGCCAAGAGAGGAAGTGTGGTACTGCATGAGAAAGTCAGGAGTGGCAGAGAAGTATGTGAGGGTGGTGCAGGACATGTATGAGGACAGCGAGATGGTGGTGAGGTGCACTGTAGTAGTGACAGATGGGTTCAAAGTGGGGGTGGGGTTACATGAGGGATTGGCTCTGAGCCCATTCTTGTTTGCCATGGTGATGGACAGGCTGACAGACGAGGTCAGGCAGGAGTCTCTGTGGACCACAATGTTTGCCAACGACATTGTCAATGACAGTAGGGAGCAGGTAGAAGAGAACCTGGAGAGGTGCGGTATGCTCTGGAGAGAAGAGGAATGAAAGTCAGTAGAAGCAAGACAGAATACATCAGTGTGAATAAGAGGGAGGCAGGTGTAATGGTGAAGATGCAAGGAGTAGGGGTAGTGAAAGTAGATGAGTTTAAATACCTGGAGTCAAGTGTCCAAAGCAATGGAAAATGCACAAGAGAGGTGAAGAAGAGAGTGCAGGCAGGGTGGAGTGGGTGGAGACCAGTGTCAGGGGTGATTTGTGACAAAAAGAGCAGCTAGAGTGAAGGGGAAGATTTACAGGACAGTAATGAGACCTGCTATGATGCATGGTTTGGAGACAGTGGCGCTGACAAAGACAGGAGATGAAGCTGGAGGTGGAGGAGTTGAAGATACTAAGATTTTCATTGGGAGTGACAAGAAGGGACATGATTAGAAATGAGTATATCAGAGGGACAGCTCAGGTTGAGCAGTTTAGAGACAAAGTAAGAGAGGTAAGGCTGAGATACTGTGGACTAGGGATGGGCATTCGGTGAAATTTTCTTCACCGATCGTCGGGAGAATTAATGATTAATAATCGGTTAATCATTAACATTTTTAGGTACGTAACAAGGCAGGTAGACTACATTATAACATCAGGTGCACGGAGAGCCCTCTCTCTGTTCTCGTGTTGGCTCGGCTCGGGAATCTCGCAAGCTGATTGGCCGAGACGTTTCACCCCGCAAGCTGATTGGCCGAGACGTTTTACCCACCTTGTCTCCCTGCCGAGCGGCCACCCAACAAACGAAGACCGCATTCATTGCTCTATCGCTCGTGTTACTTAGTCTAGCCGCGCAGAACTTTTTGCTGTTCTCTTGTGCGAAATAGTCTTCCCGTCGAGCTACTACGCCGCCTCCTGCAGCTTCCCTCGACGTGTGTACACCGAATCTTCATGACCTTCTCAATAAAGTTTCTGAAAAAAAAAAAAGAATCTTCACGACCGCCATTACTCAGCGCGCAACCACTGTTGGCGGTTTCTTTGCGTAATAAGGGTGTTCCATGGACCCTGTCGATGAGGTATATTTGTATGCTGCATTGCAGTGATTGCAGTACACCTGGTCATTTTTTAAATTGAAATGGTCCCACGCAACACTTCGCCGTAACCGCTTAATGATTTGGCGATTGCCCTACGGAAGCCCGCGTGTATCAACTGAGGCACGCCAGGGTACGGCGATGGTGTAATGTTGCCCCCTGGTGCCCAAATTTTGCCATTGCATTGTTTGAGGACGGCCGTACACTAGGCCTCGGATTGTTTAAAAAAAAAAAAAACAGTTTGTCGACGAAAATGAACTTCCTCTGTGAAATTCTTAATGATCAATTATCGGTTAATCGGTAAATTATGCCCATCCCTACTGTGGACATGTGCAGAGGAAGGATAGTGGATATATTTGACAAAGGATGTTGAAGATGGAGCTGCCAGGCAGGAGGAAAAGAGGAAGACCACAGAGAAGAATCATGGATGTAGTGAAGAAGGACATGGAGAGGGTTGGTGTTACAGAGGAAAATGCAAGGGATAGGGTGAGATGGAGGCAGATGGTCCGCTATGGAGACCCCTAAAGGGAGCAGTCAGAAGAAGAAGAAGAAATCCAAACCCCCAGCATTGCTAAAAGGTCAGTGACGTACAATTCCGATGGATCAAAAAGTTTGGAAATGGTTCCCAGCAGGAATTGGTTTTCAATTCCCATCCCCATTTCCAACTAGGGCTGCACAATATATCGAAATATATAGAAATTTTATCATTGTCAGTAGGCGTGTAACGATAACAAATTTTGATGGATGATAAATTTTCCCCACAATTATCACAATAAACGATATTATCATTGACGTCATGACGTCCATTTTATGCCCCGGATATATTAATAATAATAACAGTCTATGTACAACTCTTCAAAGAGCTTTGAACTTTTATTTATGGACAATATTAAACACCAGAACAGAAATACGTAAAAAAAAAAATATTTAAAATAACCAAAATTAATGAAACAAACTAAAAAAAATTAAATAAATAAAATTTTTTGGCAACAACTGTTTATAAGCTGCCATGGACGACTGAGACACGTGGCCTTACAACATCAGTAAGCGCAGTTTGCTTACAATATGAGTGATCTCAGAGACGGCACCATAGAGAACTACGGAGTCAAAACTTCAACTTCACGGACCTTACCTTATTTTGTGTTGTTTTCCCCCAGTAGCACACTGTAATACAGCTGCTATGTTGTAAAATGACAATAAAAACGGTTGCATCATACAAACATAGCGTGAACATGGGTGTTACACAAGTAACAGTTGAAGATGACGTTTCCAATTGGGAAAATAATAGCGTTTCACTCTGTGAGCAGACGTTTAGGCTCAGTGGGAACTGACTTTGTAATCCGAGTGGACCCTTCAGCTCACACTTCACTTTTTTCCCCGGCTGTGTTCACGAGCACCGCCTTGCACGGGGAGTGTGCACAGGAAAAGAAGCATCTGCAGCCGGCTGAAAATGATGGTGGATTATGTTAAAAAGTAAATAAATCAAAAATACTCACACACATGTAAACAGTGACTTATCGTGGCCAGAAGACTTATGGTGATTGTTTTTCCTTATCGTGCCATTAATCGTTTTAGCCGTTATTGTTCAGGCCTAATTGTCAGGATATCAATGTGCACAATATGCATATCGCAAAGCACAGCTGAAACAGCAGTAACAGTATATTTTTCTTTTTATATTTTACACGGCCTCTGTGTTATTACACTCTAACAAAGTTGTGGCAAACTCACAAATCTACATCAAAAAATATCAATTTTTTATTTAAAAGGGCGCATTCACACAGCCACTGTTTGGTCCAGACTAAAGGACCAAAGAGTGTATTCCGCGGATAATTCGGTTCGTTTTGTGCCATCTGAACACACGTTGGAACTCTGGTGCAGCACCAAACAAGCGAAGTCTGGTCCCCCTGAAAACGGGGGTCTTGGTTTGCTTGCAAATGAAGTATGGTGCACTTCACTTGCCGTGTGAATGCAAACGGAGTATCCAGCAGACCAAAGCGCAGACATGTCCCCCGGTGCTTGTGTAAGCACAGCAACACACAGTGAGAAGAGAAAGTGACGTTTACCATAAAGGTGCCTTCATATCAAACATGAATGGGTGACTTTTTCACGCAGCATGATTTCATCTGTTTACATTGAGTTATAATGTAAAGACCTGAGTTCACCATCTGGGTGAGATGCAGACAGGCAATGTTGCCACTCACCTGAAAAAGTTGTCCCTGCCTTGAAAACTTGATGTGTGTTTCCAATGCTAGCTTGCTAGCCTTGCTAGCACGTCCGTGGCAGGAATACGTGGGTAAATAACTCCAATATTGTCATGCCTGGCTCTCACGAGCCAGAAAGGAGATGCGAGGGCGACCAGTGAGTTTGCGTAATTTATTAGTATCAACAGCCTCGTGGGGCTATAACACACATAACACTAGACAACAAACGGAAAGGAAAAGAGCCACGTGGGGCTAAAACACGCACAGAACAAAAGACAATGTACAACCCGGAAAGAATGGCTAGAGAGGCGGCGAGGGGAAACACACGCCGAGTCGCAGCACTTAAAAACCCAGGTAACAGTATAGGATCTGACACCATAATAATAGTTTCAAACAAGAAAAACCCATCACCCCCTCCTCTGCAGAGGCCAGACGGTCAAAGCAGGTGACCACAGGAGGTGGGGAGATCAAAATGCAGAAATATAGCGACATAGTCATAAAAAGGCTCACAACAACTTAGGGCGAGGACAAGGCAAAACTCATGTCCCGAAGACCAAAAAAAAAAAAACTACAAAACTCTGTGAACATAAGGTTGAAGAAGACTTACACATGTAACCCCGGCCAAGACAGAATAATATACAGGAAGCAATCCGGGCATAAGACCTAAAAATAGGGCCTGAGGCCGCAAACTGGCATAAAGATACAAAGAAAAATCAACTCCTCAATCACGTATTAGCACAACACAGAAAGTCAAACAGTCTGGAGGAGGATATAGATGCAGATGAACAAAAACTACTCTGAATAAGGCCAGGCAATGTGAGGCAAAAGCTACTTAAAGGGCTAACAGAAATAAGAGATCATACAGGGATTATAAACATAGAAAATAGACTAAGGAAATCTTAGTTATAATGACACCACAATAAGAACTCTAGGGCAGAAAGTTCCTTGTTGTCCTGAATAAGGTTAAATAAAGGAGAACAAGCAAACACAAGGCTATGAACAGTCAGTCCATTCTTCAGGAACGTCAGCAGGTGGAGCGGGGCAGGCGGTGACAGCTTGTCCGGCGGGCGACCCGAACTCCACCAGGCCAGGAACCACAATACCAGTTCGGGCGGCCTACCAGAGTCCCAGGCTAGGAGACACAGTTTCTCCGGAGGCCGACCCAGATCACCGAACCAGCCAGACAGCTCCCCGGGCGGTCGTCCCGTGACCTCAGACCACCGAGAGCTGAGGGAGAAGTTTTGGTGCAGCTTCCTCCCTGAGGGAAAAGGCAGGAGGAAACTGACCCGGGTGAGAGAAACCCTTACAGTGGCAGGGGGAAAGGAGATGGAAGCAAGGGGCGAAGACAGCCTGACATCTGAAGAACACATGGGCAGGGGGAAACTGGCCCGGATGAGAGGAACCCCAACAGCGGCAGGGGGAGAGATGATGGAGGCAAGGGACGAAGTCAGCCTGATGTCAGGCGAACACAATCCTCCAGCTCCCTCACTGACCTTTACCCGGACTGGCGCAGCACCCCTGGTGGACCCCGATCGGGCCGGCGAAACACTCCCGGAGGACCCCGATCGGGCCGGCGAAACACTCCCGGAGGACCCCGATCGGGCCGGCGAAACACTCCCAGTGGACCCCGATCGGGCCGGCGAAACACTCCCGGTGGACCCCGACTGGGCCGGAACGGCACTCCCGGTGGACCCCGACTGGGCCGGAACGGCACCCCCGGTGGACCCCAACTGGACCGGCGAAGCACCCCCGGTGGACCCCGATTGGGCTGGCGAAGCACTCCCAGTGGACCCCGATTGGGCCGGTAAAGCACCTCCGGGCGCAGCATCTGAGGCGAACACCGTGCAGAGAACCGGAACCTCCGAGGTGGCACCCAGAGCAGGTTCGTCTCCAGTGACCCTGGGGAGAGGCTCAGAAGGACAAAAGGAACCGGGATCAGGATCACCGGCAGCGGCAGAGCCCGGCGAGACAGGCTCGAGCGCAGCAGAAGGCTGCACCCGGCCCGCCCCCCCGAGAGACAGGCGATAATGCTCCAGAAAATAAATGAGAGAGAGAAAATAGAGCACTCGCCTGATCTCGGGCTCTACCGCCATCCAGGACTTCGATGCTCCGGGTTCAGCGTGCAGGACTCCGTCCTCCGGCTCCCACTCGACTGCGAATGGCTCCGCAGCCGGCATGATGGTTTCCACAGTCAGACAACCTCCAAGCGCCGAAGACCGCGTCGACAGCCCGCATGGCGTGGAGGCAGGAGATCTGGGCTCTGCTGGGCCGAACCATTCCTCCGTGGAGACCCGGGGACGCTTAATCGTCGGCGCTGGCTCCAACAGGCAGTTCGACCTTCTCCTCTGCCCATGACGTGGCTGCGGGGCTGGGGCAAAACCTTCCAGGGCCGCAGGCCTCCTCCTCGCGCAGCGGTGCAGACCTGGCACCGGGGCACACTCAGGGGGAAGAGACACAGAGGACGCAGGTTCATATTCAACTTTTGCAGCGGGAGGAGAGAGCTCAGGGGACTGTGAACCCTGAACTCCTCCCCCAGGAATCAAACAAGGCAATTCACTCATAATGGGAGGAGAATGAAAGGACACTTGCCTGATTCCCGGAGGGCTGGTGGAATCCACTGCAAGGGACTTGAGTCTTTCCTCTCCCAGCTGGATAGAAGTGGAGGACCCCCCGGACAGACGAGGTGGTGCCTCTCGCACCGGATCGGGACCGGGAACACCTGGAGGCGAATTCGCGCCGTTCTCAGCCGCCGGAGTGAATGACGAAGAGGGGGGGAGAAACAGCTGAGGAGAACCGAGGGCCCAGAGCTGATGGGACAGCAGGAAGAGCGGGCCCAGGAGCGGGAGCAGCTGATTCGCTTCTTCGGCGAGACACGGGAGCTACAGCAGGCTGGGAGGCGAAATTCATGTGGTTTCCTGGAGCGGGATCCGGACGGGGCTCTCGCTGAGATGTACGGGGAACTTGGGAGCGGCGTCTTCTGAACGTGAAGTCGGGAAAACGCCGCTCCTGTACGGAGACCGAAGCCAACAGGTCAGCGTATCCCGGATAATCGTTCAGCTCAGGGTTCTTCTCCACCAGCCTGACCGCCGCTATCACGTGCTTCATGGCTACGGGGGGATAGGCGGCGGAACAAGCGGCTGCCACTCGGTCCGCGATGCGAATTGCTGTTAACCTCATCTTCTCCGGGGGAACCCCGGTTGACGTCACTCTACCTTGGGGATTACCCCTGGGTGAGGCGAACTCCTGGGCTGGATCGGCGGCAGGAGCGGGATTCCGAAGCGAGGAGCGATGGTGTCCTGTCTTCGGCTTCCTGCCGGGGTTCTCCTCCAGCCTACGGAGTCTCTCCCAGGCCACAGAGATGTCTGCCCTCCTCGCCTTAACCTCGGGGAGATGGAAGTAGCAAGGGAAGTTGTTAATCATATTCTCGGCGAGCTCCAGACGCCAGCGTATCTCGCTGGGAGTATCGTAGAGGTCTGTGGTGAACAGCGTCCCGTCCACTAGGTCCAGAGCCTCTGAGAGATCGTGGCCTGGGTGCCGCATACGCCTCCTGGAGGGAGACATGATACTAGCCTGCCTGCACCCAGAGGAAGGGAAAAACGACGAGTCCCACTGCAAACTCACGGTCGCAGACGTCTCAGTCTGGCTGCGACCTACTGTCATGCCTGGCTCTCACGAGCCAGAAAGGAGATGCGAGGGCGACCAGTGAGTTTGCGTAATTTATTAGTATCAACACACAAAGAACAAACACAAAGTAAAGAGCCTCGTGGGGCTATAACACACAAAACACTAGACAACAAACGGAAAGGAAAAGAGCCACGTGGGGCTAAAACACGCACAGAACAAAAGACAATGTACAACCCGGAAAGAATGGCTAGAGAGGCGGCGAGGGGAAACACACGCCGAGTCGCAGCACTTACTTTGGGGGTAGCGCCGAGGTAACGGCGGACTGAAGCTAGGCATAGGAGCTACAGCCGTGGAAACACGGGGCACGTCTTTCCATAGCGAGGTCGCAGCGAGGAGTAACACTCAGCTGCTTGTTTAAAAGGAAAAGGGAACCCAATCAGAAGTGGGGAAGATGATTAACAATAATGAGAGACAGCTGTCCCAGAGCAGCTGAACTAGACAGCTGGAGATCAGCTGGGCACTGTCAAACAACGGGCCTAGTAAGACCCGGCACAGACTAGCACGGAGCAGGAGCGGCACTGGACAACCTGAACGCGGGGAAGGATAGCGTTCAGGTCGTGACAAATATCCCTATTCAGCTGAAGAGCTCCCAGTACTTCTGCCTTCATTTTGGGTAGAAAATAACAAAGACAACCGCATAGATCCAAGAAATACTTTTACCGGAGAAAGCCAAGGAGAATAGTTTAAAAAAAAAAAAATGTCTCATGGAAAGACATGGAGTAGTGAGGAGATGCAGGCTCTGATAGATATTTGGTCTGAGGACCAGATTTCTCAGCTGCTTGTGGCTACACACAAGAATATTGAGATTTTTAAAACATTTAGCGACATGATGGCAGCACGGGGGTTTATACAGACCATCCGTCCATCCATCTTCTACCGCTTTTCCAGAGGTCCGGGTCACAGAGGCAGCAATTCAAGCACAGAAGCCCAGACTTCCCTCTCCCAAAGGCGGTTTATACAGACAGCAGAGTTTTTTATTTTTATTTGTTTGTGGCAGACAAACAACCCAGCTGAAGGGAATGGATTTCCGTTTTCAGTCCTGGCCAATTGATGAGCAAGATTTCTCTTCTTCACCGAGATTTTTTCTTCCTGGTCAGTGGTGGCTTCAGCTACAGTGCCACAAACGAGCAGCTGTTGTAACTGTGTGACGCTGTCCAAGCAGTTTGGCCCGCTTGAATAAAGTGCTGTGTGAATGCAAACCAAACTAAGGTGTGAAAATTCTCACCATTCCCCGGCAAGTCGAACCAAGACCCCTGGACTATCCTGGTCTGAATGCAGCCTAAGATAAGCCTTTATTAGTCCCACAATGGGAAAAATTCCAGAGCAAACAAAGTTGCACATTTATGTGGGAAAGACCTACAAATGTATGTGCAATGAAACAGAGTCTACGAGTAAGCAACCTCACATACCCCACACATCTGCACATCAGGGGCCCCCTAAGGAGAACTGATCAACATAAAATGAACTAAAAAGGAAAAGTTCCGGGACTTCCGGTTATGGCGGCTACATAGGACACGTCTCACTCTGCTCTGCTCCTAGAGATAAAAAAATCGGCAAATAACTCTCTTATTTGGAACAGAACCTATCCCAGCGTTTGGGCGAGGATATGCCGGTGAAGCCTAAGGCTGGGAAATCAGGTGGAGGAAAAATTGAACCGCCGAAACAGTCCAAATTAACGGACTTTCACGTCTGTGGCGCAGCAGAAAAAGCTCCAGATATGGCGGAGGAAGCTAACGGTAGTGCGGTGACTGCTGGCGACGGCACAGGTGCGGTGCTCGCTGCCATTAGCTCAATGAAAGCAGACTTTTCCGCTAAATTTGATGGGATTATAGCAGCGATTGAAGGAATGAGAAAGGAATTGGGTGATTGTGTGGAACAAGTGGCGCAGGTGGAGCTTCGAATCTCCAGTGCTGAGGATGACGTCACCAGCCTTCAATTAAAGGTGCGCACTTTGGAAAAAAAAAATAAATGTCTGGAAGATAATGTCCTGGACTTGGAGTCCCGGTCGAGACGGAACAACCTGAGGCTGGTGGGTCTACCGGAGGGAACCGAGGGTCGGGACCCATGTTCCTTTTTGGAAAAGTGGATTCCAGAAGCGCTGAACAACGTGGAGCTGCAATCATCAGTCGTTCTAGAAAACGCACACCGAATTGGCCCACTGAGAGATAATAAGGCAGCACCGAGGACATTAATTATGAAGTTCCTCAGCTACAGAGACAGGATGACGATCTCCAACGCTGCGTGAGCCAAAGGAGAAATTAAATACCAGGATCAACAGGTGCGGTTCTACCCAGATTTGGCCACAGGAATCCAACAATTAAGGAAACAGTTTGACCCCGTCCGTAAAGAGCTGCGTGACCTTGGGATTCGTCATGGAGTGATTCACCCTGCAAGACTGTTGGCCACGTATAAGGGCAGAACACACATCTTCAAGACCCCTGAGGAGGCGCAGGAGTTCATCAAGAAGATCCAAGAGGAGACTGGTGGGAGCTAAGCATGAACAAAATATAAGGTAGAATATTTAAGCATTTGCACAGGCATCTAACTGATCTGAAGCATATAGCAAGTTTACAAAATATAGATTGTATTACATATTAAAAAAAAAAAAAAAAAACCTATGATGTACAAAGTTGCTATAAAATTTTGGAGTTAAGTTGGAAAACTACAGAAGAGAGTTAATGTTATGTCATTAAAAGCAGTAGAGTTAGGGTGATTGGGAGGATGAAGAAGGAGTGGCTTTGGCTGTTCCTCGTGGGTGTGGAGCGGTCGACGGCTATATCGGGAGACGGAATTTTTCTTTTGATTTTGGGGGGATTACCACGAATGTGGGAAGGGGGAATTTGTTTGTGTGTAGTTTGTAGGATGAATGTTCAACCACTCATGTTTTTGCTTCTCTGTATGAGCATGTTTACACTGCGAGGTAATCCCAAACTCCCTATTGATCATAGACCAAAGCGTTAATCTTAATTTAACTTCATGGAATTGCAGAGGTCTACAAAATTTAAAAAAACTTAAACAAGTTATGAATAAAATAAAAGACATAGGTTCAAAAATTGCGTTTTTACAAGAAACTCATCTAATAGAGGAGGATGTAAAAAAAATTAGGAGTAGATGGCAAGGAAGTGTATTCACCTCATTTTCATCCCGAGCCAGGGGAGTTATGACTCTCATACATAAATCAGTCCCATTTCAAGTGAAAAATGTAATTGGAGACAAATTTGGAAGATATCTAATCATTCAAGGATCTTTGCTATTAGAAAATATAAATCTGGTGAACTTATACGGTCCCAATATAGATGATCAAAAGTTCTTTTCTAATTTATTTCTTATCTTATCATCACTTACAGGACAACATATAACAGCAGGGGATTTTAATTGTACATTGAATCCCGGTATAGATAGATCAACAGGACTGGACTGTACGCACAATGGATGCAGGATGATCATTAATCATTTTATGAAAGAATTGAGATTGCTAGATATATGGAGAGAAATGAAACCACAAGTTAAAGCCTACTCTTGTTATTCTAATATCTACAAGACATTCTCACGTATTGACTATTTTTTGATCTCCACAGAATTAAGGTCCAAGATTCAAAACTGCTTTTATGATAATATTGTGATCTCTGACCATGCACCCTGTTGTCTCATATATGTAGATAAGAAATTGACAAAGGAACCAGGTAGGTAGCAATTTCAGCATAAATGGTTTCAGGATGAGGAATTTAAGTACATAGAAAAACAGATGAGTTCTTTGATATCAATAGTACACAAACATCAGCATGTATAAAGTGGGAGGCTTTCAAAGCTTTTATTAGGGGACATATTAGTTATACAGGTTCAAAATCTAAGAAGACTCGAGAGGAGAGAGTCCAATAGGAACATAAACTAAAAATTCTTCAAGAAAAAGTGTATGCAGGAAGTGACCCAAAGTTAGAGAACGAATTACTGATTTTGAGAGCTGAATATGACAAAAAATCAGCGAATAGAGCTGCCTCGAGTCTTCTAAGATTGAAGCAATCTTTTTATGAACAAGGTGAAAAATCAGGGAAATTATTGGCATGGCAGATTAAACAATTAGAATTTAAAACACCAATTACCAGTATTATAAGTAAAGGACAGGTAGTTATAGATCCTTTAGAAATTAATAGAGCCTTTAGAGATTACTATGAAAAATTATATGATACAAAAAATGAAACTGACTTAACAAAACTAAATGGGTTTTTGGACGGATTATCTATACCGTGTATTCCAAATGAAAACAGGGAGATACTGGAGTCTAAAATTAGTCAAGAAGAAATTGGGCTAGCCATTGATAATATGAAATCAGGAAAAAGTGCAGGACCAGATGGTCTTCCAGTTGACCTTTATAAAAAATTTAAGAATAAATTAATAAAACCTTTTCTGGAAATGGTTTTAGAAGCATTTCAAAATAGTAATTTACCACCATACATGAATAATGCCTTAATTATACTGTTGCCAAAACCAGGTAAACCCTCTAATAAATGTGAAAATATGAGACCAATAAGCCTATTAAATGCTGACCTTAAGATAATCTGTAAAATTTTAGCAAGACGAATACAAGAAATTTTACCAAATATTATTAACCGAGATCAGAATGGCTTTATAAAGGGAAGACAAGGCTTCCATAATGTAAGAAGACTATTTAATATTATTTATTCTAATAAAGAAGCACCGGATACAGCTCTCCTATCATTGGACGCCGAAAAGGCCTTTGATAGAGTTGAACGGCCCTTTCTTTTTGAAGTCTTACAAAGATTTGGACTTGGAAATAATTTCATAAAATGGGTTCAGATAATATACAATAATGCTACAGCAGAAATCCTAACAAATAGCAATATCTCAAAATCAATAAAGATCAATAGAGGATGTCTACAAGGCTGTCCACTTTCACCTTTGCTGTTTACTATGGCAATTGAACCTTTAGCGATGGCAGTATGTTTACATTCACAAATATGTGGAATTAAAGTTGGACCAACAGAACATAAAATCTCCCTGTATGCCGATGACATAATTTTGTTTATGTCGAATCTTAAAAAATCAATTCCGACCTTGTTGAATTTAACAAAGAATTTTGGGGAAATATCAGGATATAAAATAAATAAAACTAAATCTTCAATATTAATGCTAAATGAGACCCAGAGAAATCACCCAGCTCCTGAGGCAAATCAATTCAATGTTGTAAATCAGTTTAAATATTTAGGAATTCAAATTGGGCCTAAGCTAGAATTAGTCTCCAGTGCCAACTATGAAGCCTTAATGACAGACATTAATGAGTTAATTCAGAGATGGATGTCACTACCAATGTCGATGATAGGGAGAATCAATATACTTAAAAGTAATATCTTACCTAAAATACTTTATTTATTTCAATACATTCCTTTACCACCACCTTCTGATCTATTCTCAAGAATTAAAAAAAAGTTAGTGGAATTTATATGGAACAACAGGAAGGCTAGATTACGTCTGTCCTTACTATATTTACCATTTGATCGTGGAGGTCTGAAATGTCCAAACTTTATGTTGTATTACTGGTCGGCACAACTGAGGTCTATGACATATTATTTTTCATCAAATGATCTCCCTCACTGGACTGAAATGGAATCATACAATTTACCTTTACCTCTTCCCATATTCATATACTCAGATTCAGCAAAAAAATTACAGAAACAAGTTAAAAATCCATTTGTAAAGCATATGATCAAAATATGGTGTGAAACTAAAAAATATTTAAAAGAACCACACTTATTGTCACAATTTAGCCCAATATGGGGTAATCAATATTTTAAACCAGGGAGAGCGGATGCTGTATTTAAAGTATGGAATTTAAAAGGGATTCAAAAGATTCAAGATTTATATTTGTCACGTTCAGATAACAATGTCTTTTGAAGAGCTGAGGATCAAATTTAATCTTAATAGAACACATTTTTAAAAATATCTTCAGCTTAGGAACTTCATTCGATCAAATCAAAATAATGCTCTCACTCGACCTATTTATTCATCCTTGGAAAAAATTTTGACGAAAGATAGTAAGAGAAAGGGTATTATTTCAGAGTTTTATAACTCATTGACACTATCCTCAAGTGAAAACTCACAGAAAAGATTGAATTATTGGAAAGGAGACTTGCAAACTGAAATTTCAGAGGAACAATGGGAATTGGCTTGCACAGAAGCTCAAACCAAATCAATAAATGTACGTCTTAAATTGATACATTTTAAATGGTTAATGCGGATGTATGTTACACCGGTGGAATTAAATAGATATAACAAAAACATACCAGATACATGCACAAAATGCATGTAAAGTAAAGGAACCCTATTTCATTGTGTATGGGAATGTAGAAAAATTAGAATGTTTTGGGAAGAGGTGAGGGTAACAATTGAAAAAATAATTTCAAAACAATTCACATTGAACCCTAAATTGTTTTTGTTAGGTCTGTACCCAGAAAAGCATAACTTTAATAAAAATGAAAAAGCATTCATAGACTTCAGTTTGCTTAATGCCAAAAAATGTATTGCACTATTGTGGAAAAAGACTCATAGACCAGATGTGACTCAGTGGTTAAGACAGATGTTAACAAACCTTCCACTAGAAAGAATAACATACATACTGAAATCAAAAGAAATTGTGTTTGAGAATATATGGAGACCTTTCATTGATTATGTAAAGAATTTAAACATAACTTTTGAAGAAGGTGAATGATGTGTGTGGACCTTGTAAATTCCAAACTGGTGAATGTATAATATGTATACTTATGTAATGGATTGCCTAGACTAAACAAAGGAGCATTGTTGATGACCTGCCTTAGTTAGTGGTTGTTGGTGTTTTTAGTATAATTTTTTTTTATTATTATTACTTTAGTGTTAGTGTTTGATTGTTTGTGTTATGTTTGTAAAAAAAAAAGGTTCAATAAAAATATTGTAGAAAAAAAAAAAAAAAAAGGAAAAGTTCCTCTCCCCAAAACTCGAACCCCTCATTTGAGTCAAAGCTTCTGTATAAACAGGAAGTCAATCTAATCAGAAATGTAGAAGTTATAGTGGCAAGAACATAAAATGAAGCTGAAAAAAGTTTTAAAAAGTTGAAAAAAATCCCCCCTCACAAGAAAAATGTAACCCTTAATCAGATTGATGTCAAAGTAAAAATTAAAATTGTCAAAGTTACTGAAGATTTAAAGCTTCTGTATAAAGCTGAAATCAATCTGATCGGAAACATAGAAACAATATTGACAACAACAGAAGATGTCAAACGACAAACAGACAAACAGGTCAACAACATTATACCCTTCACAACTTTGTAGGGTGGGGTATAATAAAGGTCACACACATTCAGCTGTTCTGAGTACACAATCGATACAAACCTTTCTGGAGTTTTTGACCTCAGAACTGCTCTTCCTCTTTTTGGACTTCAAGTGATCAAGTTGACCAGGCATCTGGAAAGAAAAATATTGTCATTTATATGCTGTATTTTACCATCCATAGCAACCAGATTTTAAAATTCAAACCACTTCGTCAGCTGGGAGGCAGCTGTGGTTGTCAACCTCCCATATATACAATGCTGTGAAAAAAACACCACAAAAAAAAAGGAAAAAGTAGAAATATAAGGTTACAAGTAAACCTATGTATGTTGGCACCATGGATCAACTCTTTTTATGTTAAGTTGGCTCTTTTCCCATTTAGGTACTTTTCTGCACATAGAAACCAATTAATCAGTATGAGATTATGGTGAGTCAACCATGAATGTGACATCTGCTGGCCAGGGGGTCAGAATGCCATCCCTTGCACCTTTAAGATATCAAGAGTTTGCATAGTTCTACAAACTTCTTGCTCACCCATGTTTTTATCTTGAATGTACAATTTTTTTGTGTGTGAATGTGATTTTTTCCACTTATAAATTGACTTATTTTTGTAAGTTAAAAATCTTTGTCTCATAAATTAGGGGTTTTTTTTTCTTGAAAACTGTTGTTTTTACTTTGAATATGCAACATTTTTATTATCAATCTGCTACCATTTTTAAAATAAAACTACTAAAATTTTCCATGGCAAATGTGAGCATTTTTGGGTCTTGAAAACATGCAACCAACTTCTTCTTAAATTTACCATTTTTTTTACCTCTGCCAAGGAGGTAATGTTGTCATGTTGACTCGTTTTCCTATCCGCAGGACTATGCAAGAACTACTGGATGGATTTGGATGAAACTTACACCAGAAGTGGCTCTTGGGCTACAGAAGACTATGTTAGATTTTGGAGGTGATCCAGGTCAGGATGTGGATTCTGGATCACTTTTTCACTTTCTTTAACATTATGAGATAGGGCCTTGGCAGAGGAACGTACTCTTCCAGCGCCCTCTAGTTATTTCTTGTAAACAGTTTTTTTTCCCCCATTACTTTTGTGTACATATGTAGTTATTGCTTAAAAAAAAAATCTAAAAGGATGGTTTATATTTATTGCAATTCTGTAACGACGTTTCTCTTCAATTCGCAGCACTTCGTCTGTTTTGTGACTTTTACCCTAAATAATCCGAAAGGTTTTTTTTGTTTTTTTTCCCAGTCCAAGTCGTATGATTATGGAAAACCTTGTAAGGGGCAAAAGCACTGCACACATGGCTCCTGAACCGCAGACCCGTGATCTAGCTGGAAAATCCTTCAGAAATTCAGAAAATTTGACTCCAAAAATGAACGAGTAACACTGACAAACACCACAGCGGGGGTCGAACATTTTAACCACATTACGGATTAATGTATAACTGTTAATCGCCATGACATCAATATTACAAGATATGTATGGTTTAAGAAAAGAAAATATCACTATTTTCATCGCGGCTACACGCTAACGCGGCTAGCAGCATAGCTAAGCTAATTTTCCTCATTAGCTAGCTCTCTGCTCGGTTAGCTCGTAAAAATCCTACCGTATGTGCTCTTTATTTGCCGGTTTTCCGCTTTTGTCTTTCATCAACCACGATCATCGGGATTCGCTCTTTAGTTTTCAAGTTGCTTGGCTTCAGTTGAAAACGACCCAGTCTGCTTGTCTGACGGGTTTTTTTTTAACTGACATCCGAGTTTCCTGTTTGCGAGGTTCACCAAGAGGACAAGTGAGACTGTCAAGCCACGGAAAGCCAAAAGGTACCATATTACCCAAAGTTAGAGAACGAATGTACTGATTCTGAGAGCTGAATATGACAAAAAAATCAGCGAATAGAGCTGCCTCGAGTCTTCTAAGATTGAAGCAAACTTTTTATGAACAAGGTGAAAAATCAGGGAAATTATTGGCATGGCAGATTAAACAATTAGAATTTAAAACACCAATTACCAGTATTACAAGTAACGGACAGGCAGTTGTAGATCCTTTAGAAATTAATAGTGCCTTTAGAGATTATTATGAAAAACTATATGATACAAAAAATGAAACTGACTTAACAAAACTAAATGGGTTTTTGGACAGATTATCTATACCGTGTGTTCCAAATGAAAACAGGGAGATACTGGAGTCTAAAATTAGTCAAGAAGAAGTTGGGCTAGCCATTGATAAGATAAGATAAGATAAGCCTTTATTAGTCCCACAACGGGGAAATTCCAGGATTGCAACAGCACAGGGATAGCAACACTCAGAGCAACAATCAGAAGGCAAGAAAAAAAAAACAACAAGCAAGCAAGAGCAGCTAATATACGTACATATGTACATATTACTATAAAATATATATATACACACACACAGACACACAGTGCAGAACATTGTAGCTGGATGGAATAAATATATGAATATATAAACACACAGTGTAGAGCATTGTAGCTAGATGGAATAAATATGTAAATATATAAACACACACAGTGCGGAGCATTGTAGCTAGATGGAATAAATATATAGATATATAAATATGAACACACCCAGTGCTGAGCATTGTAGCTAGATGGAATAAATATGTAAATATATAAACACACACAGTGCAGAGCATTGTTGCTAGATGGGATGAAACAGCATAACCCTCTACTTAGTTATCCTACATGGTATGATTATGTGCCCATACATATTCTCACCGTCCATAGCGACCAGTATTTTCCTAGTTGTATACCGGAGGGGACCATTGTGTAAGTCTATTGCATCTTTTGCATTTAAAAACTATTAGTTTGTTACGTCTTTTTGCTATCTCTGCGAGCAGCCCTGCTTAGGTTGTACAGTCTGACAGCCGTTGGTAGGAAGGACCTACGAAACCTCTCGGTTGTGCACCTGGGATGATGTAGTCTGCTGCTAAATGAGCTCCTCAGTGCATTCAGTACGTCCTGCATAGGGTGGAACTCGGACTCCAGCAGAGATGACAGTTTAGCCACCGTCCTTCTCTCTCCTATCTCCTCCACCGGATCAAGGCGCTGCCCCAGGACAGAGCTAGCTTTCTTAATCAGTTTGTTCAGTCTCTTCCTATCGGCTGCTGTAATGCCACTGCCCCAGCAGACCACTCCAAAAGTGATGGCTGATGCCACCACCGTGTCATAGAATGTCTTCAGCAGCGCCCCTTGTACACCAAAAGACCTGAGTCTCCTCAGCAGGAACAGCCTGCGCTGTCCCTTCTTGTAGAGTGCGTCAGTATTGTGTGACCAGTCTAGTTTATTGTTCAGATGAACACCCAGGTACTTATAGGATGTCACCATCTCGATGTCTGTTCCCTGTATATTTACTGGTGCTGTGAGAGGCTGCCCATGCCTGCGGCAGTCCACCACCAGCTCCTTAGTTTTCCTTGCGTTGATCTGGAGGCAGTTCCGATGGCACCAGTCTACGAAGTCCTGGATAAGCCCTCTGTACTCAGCTTCATCTCCATTGGAGATGAGGCCAACGATCGCAGAGTCATCAGAGAACTTCTGTAGATGGCAGTGTGTTGTGTTGTGTGAGAAGTCCGCAGTATAAAGAGTGAACAGGAAGGGAGCCAGCACCGTTCCCTGGGGGGCCCCCGTGCTACTGATGATCGTGTCGGACACACAGTCCCGGGTTCTCACAAACTGAGGCCGGTTCGTGAGGTAGTCCAGGATCCATGATGACAGGTACTGGTCCACCCCTGCGCGCAGCAGCTTGTCCTTCAGGATCATCGGTTGGATGGTGTTGAAAGCACTGGAGAAGTCAAAGAACATGATCCTCACCATATTCCCGGGCTTCTCCAGGTGGGACAGAGAACGGTGAAGGAGGAAGATCACCGCATCCTCCACCCCAATGCCATGCTGGTAGGCGAACTGGAGTGGATCCATCGCTGGTTCCACCAGGGGGCGGAGGTCTCTCTTTTGATCACTTTTTTTTTCACCCCACTTATATCACGGACACACAGATCGTCCCAAATGTCTCCTGAGCCGGTGGACGGAGCCACTGTTTATAGCAGGATTCGATACAACAGGGAAGAGCTGCTAGCATTTAACCGCCACCCGGTCCCACTGGAAAAACTCGACATACCGAGAGAACTGAGGCGAAAACGCCGCGGCTGCCGGGCTGGAGTAAGGCGGAGGACAAAAAATATAAGGTACAGACCCTCCCTTCCATCTGTTGTCATGGGAAATGTACGGTCGATACTGGGAAAGTTAGATGAGCTAGCGGCTATCTCCCGTTATGATAGCACTTACCGGGAGTGCTCTCTCCTTTTGTTTACTGAGACGTGGCTAACTGAACTAGCAGCAGATGCTAACATTGAGCTGGAGGGTTTTCACACGATACGAGCTGACCGAACACCAGAGAGTGGCAAAACTAGGGGCGGTGGAGTGATAATGTATGTTAACAACAACTGGTGTAGACCGGGACATATCACTGTTAAACAACGACACTGCAGCAAAGACATTGAGTTGCTAGCTGTTAGCATGAGGCCTACATATCTCCCGAGAGAACACTCACACGTGATCTGCATTGCTATTGATGCAAATCCGACGGCGAATGCTGGGACAGCGCGTGACGTCATCCACTCAGTAACCAGCAGGCTGCAGACAGAACACCCAGATGCTCTTCTCCTCATCTCAGGCGATTTCAACCACGTTTCACTGTCTCCCATTCTGCCCACTTTCACCCAGTATGTCACATGCCACACTAGAGACAATAAAACACTGGATTTGTTCTACGCAAACACTAAGGAGGCGTACACCTCATCACAACTCCCCCCACTTGGGAGATCGGATCACAACTTGGTTCATCTCCGACCGGTGTACAAACCCCTAGTGCACAGACAACCTCCGGCCATGCACACTGTGGAGTTATGGTCTGAGGAGACAATGGACACTCTAAAGGACTGTTTTGAAGCCACTGCCTGGAAGCAGCTCTGCGATCCACATGGTGAGGACATCGATGGCCTCATTCACACCTTCACGGGCTACCTCAGCTTCTGTGTGGACAAATCCGTTCCCACCAAGACCATACGGCGTCACTCAAACAACAAACCCTGGATCAACCCTGAGATAAAAACACTTCTGAGAGAGAAGAAGAGGATCTTCAGGTCGGGGAACAGGGAGATGCTGAAGTCCGTACAGAGGGAGCTGAGGAGAAAGATCAGAGAAGGCAAGGACAGCTTCAGGAAGAAGATGGAGGACAAGCTGCAACAGAGCGACATCAGCGGGGTCTGGAGAAACCTCAAAACCATCTCGGGGCTCCAGAATACCTCCCCCCAGGCCACGGGGGGCAGGGAGTGGGCGAACAACCTGAATCTGTTTTTCAATAGATTTGACCAACCGCCCTCCCCCCTGTCTGCACAACAACCACTGCTGCCTCTAAGAAATCAAGTCCTGCTACCCACTCCCCACTCCACCGACACCCCCCCCCCACTCCCAACACACAGCCTCCCATCCTGACCCTGACCAAGACCCAGGTGAGGACGGAGCTGAGGAAGATCAAGGCGAGGAAGGCGTCGGGACCGGACGGCATCAGCGCAAAGCTCCTCAAGTCCTGTGCAGACCAGCTGTGTGGGATTGTGACGTATATCTTCAACATGAGCCTGAAACTGGGGAGGGTACCACAGCTGTGGAAAACATCTTGTGTGGTACCTGTACCAAAAACTTCCCACCCCAAAGACCTGAACAGCTTCAGACCGGTGGCCTTGACGTCCCACTTGATGAAGACCCTGGAGAGACTGCTCCTTGCTCATCTCCGCCCCCTGGTGGAACCAGCGATGGATCCACTCCAGTTCGCCTACCAGCATGGCATTGGGGTGGAGGATGCGGTGATCTTCCTCCTTCACCGTTCTCTGTCCCACCTGGAGAAGCCCGGGAATATGGTGAGGATCATGTTCTTTGACTTCTCCAGTGCTTTCAACACCATCCAACCGATGATCCTGAAGGACAAGCTGCTGCGCGCAGGGGTGGACCAGCACCTGTCATCATGGATCCTGGACTACCTCACGAACCGGCCTCAGTTTGTGAGAACCCGGGACTGTGTTTCCGACACGATCATCAGTAGCACGGGGGCCCCCCAGGGAACGGTGCTGGCTCCCTTCCTGTTCACTCTTTATACTGCGGACTTCTCACACAACACAACACATTGCCATCTACAGAAGTTCTCTGATGACTCTGCGATCGTTGGTCTCATCTCCAGCGGAGATGAAGCTGAGTACAGAGGGCTTATCCAGGACTTTGTGGACTGGTGCCATCGGAACTGCCTCCAGATCAACGCGAGGAAAACTAAGGAGCTGGTGGTGGACTGCCGCAGGCATGGGCAGCCCCTCACAGCACCAGTAAATATACAGGGAACAGACATCGAGATGGTGACATCCTACAAGTACCTGGGTATTCATCTGAACAATAAACTAGACTGGTCACACAATACTGACGCACTCTACAAGAAGGGACAGCGCAGGCTGTTCCTGCTGAGGAGACTCAGGTCTTTTGGTGTACAAGGGGCGCTGCTGAAGTCATTCTATGACACGGTGGTGGCATCAGCCAACACTCTTGGAGTGGTCTGCTGGGGCAGTGGCATTACTGCAGCCGATAGGAAGAGACTGAACAAACTGATTAAGAAAGCTAGCTCTGTCCTGGGGCAACGCCTTGATCCGATGGAGGAGATAGGAGAGAGAAGGACGGTGGCTAAACTGTCATCTCTGCTGGAGTCCGAGTTCCACCCTATGCAGGACATACTGGATGCACTGAGGAGCTCATTTAGCAGCAGACTACATCATCCCAGGTGCACAACCGAGAGGTTTCGTAGGTCCTTCCTACCAACGGCTGTCAGACTGTACAACCTAAGCAGGGCTGCTCGCAGAGATAGCAAAAAGACGTAACAAACTAATAGTTTTTTTTGAATGCAAAAGATGCAATAGACTTACACAATGGTCCTCTCCGGCATACAACTAGGAACATACCGGTCGCTATGAAGGGTGAGAATATGTATGGGCACATAATCATACCATGTAGGATAACTAAATAGACGGTTATGCTGTTTCATCCCACCTAGCAACAATGCTCTGCACTGTGTGTGTTTATATATTTACATATTTATTCCATCTAGCTACAATGCTCTGCACTGGGTGTGTTTATATTTATATATCTATATATTTATTCCATCTAGCTACAATGCTCAGCACTGGGTGTGTTTATATTTATATATCTATATATTTATTCCATCTAGCTACAATGCTCCGCACTGTGTTTTTATATATCTACATATTATTCCATCTAGCTACATTGCTCCGCACTGTGTGTGTTTATATACTTGCATATTTATTCCACCTAGCTGCAATGCTCCGTACTGTGGGTGTTTATATATTTACATATTTATTCCATCTAGCTACAATGCTCTGCACTGTGTGTTCATATATTCATATATTTATTCCATCCAGCTACAATGCTCTGCACTGTGTGTCTGTGTGTGTGCGTGTGTATATATATATTTTATAGTAATATGTACATATGTATATTAGCTGCTCTTGCTTGCTTGTTTTTTTTTTTTTTTCCTTGCCTTCTGATTGTTGCTCTGAGTGTTGCTATCCCTGTGCTGTTGCAATCCTGGAATTTCCCCGTTGTGGGACTAATAAAGGCTTATCTTATCTTATCTTATCTTATCTAAGGAGCAGTCTCTCCAGGGTCTTCATCAAGTGGGACGTCAAGGCCACCGGTCTGTAGCTGTTCAGGTCTTTGGGGTGGGAAGTTTTTGGAACAGGTACCACACAAGATGTTTTCCACAGCTGTGGTACCCTCCCCAGCTTCAGGCTCAGGTTGAAGATGTACGTCACAATCCCACACAGCTGGTCTGCACAGGACTTGAGGAGCTTTGCGCTGATGCTGTCCGGTCCCGACGCCTTCCTCGCCTTGATCTTCCTCAGCTCCGTCCTCACCTGATAATATGAAATCACCTGATAATATGAAATCAGGAAAAAGAGCAGGACCAGATGGTCTTCCAGCTGACCGCTATAAAAAAATTTAAGAATAAATTAATAAAACTGTGGAGTGTGTAAATGACGAGGCAGTTTTGTCTCAGGCAGTTTATTACACATCTCACACATGAGCATAGTAAAAAGAGGGCATCTCAGACAGAACTCTTCTCTTAAATACTCAGGTCTTTCTTCAGCCGCTTCTACACATCAAAGGTCACATTGCATGCACTTCCTTAATCCCTTAACATCCCCCTTGCAGTCTCTGACACACAAAGGATCCTCCTAGCAGTCTCTGACACACAAAAGATCACACTTTCACAACTTCCTGTTATCTCCAAGGAAACTCTGCTCTTTGTTCTTATCTAAGATGCTACACATTATGTTTTCCCCATGTGCGGCCACAAAACCACTTTTGGAAATGGTTTTAGAAGCATTTCAAAATAGTAATTTACCACCATACATGAATAATGCCTTAATTATACTGTTGCCAAAACCAGGTAAACCCTCTAATAAATGTGAAAACATGAGACCAATAAGCCTATTAAATGCTGACCTTAAGATAATCTGTAAAATTTTAGCAAGACGACAACAAGAAATATTACTAAAAATTATTAACCGAGATCAGAATGGCTTTATAATGGGAAGACAAGGCTTCCATAATGTAAGAAGACTATTTAATATTATTTATTCTAATAAAGAAGCACCGGATACAGCTCTCCTATCATTGGACGCCAAAAAGGCCTTTGATAGGGTTGAATGGCCCTTTCTTTTTGAAGTCCTACAAAGGTTTGGACTTGGAAATAATTTCATAAAATGGGTTCAGATAATATACAATAATGCTACAGCAGAAATCCTAACAAACAGCAATATCTCAAAATCAATAAAAATCAATAGAGGATGTCAACAAGGCTGTCCACTTTCACCTTTACTGTTTACTATGGCAATTGAACCTTTAGCGATGGCAGTACATTTACATCCACTGTAGAGGATGCCTTTCACAAATGAGACTGAGTTTATTTCTCAGGGTTGGTTTATTGAGAGGTCACATCCTCCAACAAGAACAGAATCTCAGAAAAGAGGTAGAACAATCATCCTTCACAGTTCTTATACCCTCCAAAGACACAAAACTCCCATCATCAAATAACACACCCCCAACCCACAGTCCTTGAGCAAACATACAGCCTCCATTGTCTCTCTCATCCTTCTAGCCTCCGGGGCTCCTGCTGGGACATTCTCTCCCACTTCTGGTCTCCTAAGCAACCAACTTCACACCTCCCATAGGTCTCTGCAGGGTCAGGTCCTCTTTGGCCATTGAGACGTGAAGCTTCCAGAATATGCACCGTCATGCCTACTAGGTATATGTGGGTGAATATGAATGCCATATATGCGCTCTAAATATGCGCCATACCACAAATATATGGAATTAAAGTAGGACCAACAGAACATAAAATCTCCCTGTATGCTGATGACATAATTTTGTTTATGTCGAATCTTAAAAAATCAATTCCGACCTTGTTAAATTTAATAAAGAACTTTGGGGAAATATCAGGATTTCAAATAAATAAAACTAAATCTTCAATATTAATGCTAAATGAGACCCAGAGAAATCACCCAGCTCCTGAGGTAAATCAATTCAATGTTGTAAATCAGTTTAAATATTTAGGAATTCAAATTTTGCCTAAGCTAGAATCAGTCGCCAGTGCCAACTATGAAACCTTAATGACAGATATTAATGAGTTGCTTCAGAGATGGATGTCACTACCAATGTCGATGATCGGGAGAATTAATATGCTTAAAAGTAATATCTTACCCAAAATACTTTATTTATTTCAAAACATTCCTTTACCACCACCTTCAGATCTATTCTCTAGAATTAAAAAAAAGTTAGTGGAATTTATATGGAACAATAGGAAGGCTAGATTACGTCTGTCCTTACTATATTTACCATTTGATCGTGGAGGTCTGAAATGTCCAAACTTTATGTTGTATTACTGGTCAGCACAACTGAGGTCTATGACATATTATTTTTCATCAAATGATCTCCCTCACTGGACTGAAATGGAATCATACAATTTACCTTTACCTCTTCCCTTATTCATATACTCAGACTCGGCAAAAAAATTACAGAAACAAGTTAAAAATCCAATTGTAAAACATATGATCAAAATATGGTGTGAAACCAAAAAATATTTAAAAGAACCACACTTATTGTCACAATTTAGCCCAATATGGGGTAACCAATATTTTACACCAGGGAGAGCGGATGCTGTATTTAAAGTATGGAATTTAAAAGGGATTCAAAAGATTCAAGACTTATATTTGTCACGTTGAGATAACATAATGTCTTTTGAAGAACTGAGGATCAAATTTAATCTTAATAGAACACATTTTTTTTAAATATCTTCAGCTTAGGAATTTTATTCGATCAAATCAAAATAATGCTCTCACCTGACCTACTTATTCATCCTTGGAAAAAATTTTGACGAAAGATAGTAAAAGAAAGGGTATTATTTCAGAGTTTTATAACTCATTGACACTATCCTCAAGTGAAAACTCACAGAAAAGACTGAATTATTGGAAAGAAGACCTGCAAACTGAAACTGAAATTTCAGAGGAACAATGGGAATTGGCTTGTACAGAAGCTCAAACCAAATCAATAAATGTACGTCTTAAATTGATACATTTTAAATGGTTAATGCGGATGTATGTTACACCGGTGGAGTTAAATAGATATAACAAAAACATACCAGATACGTGCACAAAATGTATGGAAAGTAAAGGAACCCTATTTCATTGTTTATGGGAATGTAGAAAAATTAGAATGTTTTGGGAAGAGGTGAGGGTAACAATTGAAAAAGTAATTTCAAAACAATTCATATTGAACCCTAAACTGTTTTTGTTGAGTCTGTATCCAGAAAAGCATAACTTTAATAAGAGTGAAAGAGCATTCATGACATAATGTCCGGCTCAGGAGACACACACGCAGGCTCAGAATAGATTTAACAGCTTTTATTGACAGACAGGTATGAATGAATGCGTGAGTGGAATATGGATATGTGTTGGGGATGAACTTCCAAGTGCAGGTAGCAGAACAGACCGTCGTACAGCCGGGCAACCCTATAACGACAAAGCAGAGGGACAAGGTAAAGGGCAACACACCTGGACGGGGAATGTGAGAATGACAGCTGCTTACTTGGTATGACAGGTGGCTGGCGTCAGCAAGGGATGAGCCCAGAAGACAGCGGCCTGCGGAGCCTGTGGCAGTGGTGTGGAGAGATTGGCGAAGGCGAAGGTCCGCCGCCGAGGAATCCACCTGTGCACAGGGGAGAGGACTGAAGAAACAAGGTAAGATGCTTACAGTTAAGCGTAGTCTTGCTGGTCATGGGGGTTCCAATCACCAAGACGAGCTGAAGGGAACAGACGGCTTCAGGCCGAAGCACAGGGCTGAGTGGGTTAAATAGTCTATTGCCGACGAGGCGCAGGTGTGCGCGCAGCAGGAGCCAACAATGAACGGCGAGTCATGACAGTACTCCCCCCCCCAGCAGCACCTCCTGGTGCTGGTTTATCCGGGTGCGCCCGATGGAACTCTGTGATGAGACTCTTGTCTAGAACCAGGGATGAGCGCACCCATTGCCTCCACTCTGGACCGAAACCCTCCCAGTCCACCAGATACTGCAGCCCGCGACCTCGGCGCCGAGAGTCTAAGATGGTAGTGACTCTCCAGGCCGGGTGGCCATCGATCATCAGGGGTGCGGGCGGCACCACACCAAGATCAAACACCACAGGTTTGATCTTGGATACGTGGAAGGTGGGGTAGATACGGGGGGGAGGGAATAGCCACACGCACAGCCACCGGGTTGATAATTTTGGTGATGGTGAAGGGTCCGATGAAGCGTTGGGCCAACTTCCTCTTCTCACCCTTAAGGTTGACGTCGTGAGCAGAAACCCAAACCTTCTGACCCACCTGGTATGCTGGTGCCGGTCTTCTATGACGATTGGCGGTGGTTGTGTTGCGTTTTGCTGTGCGGAAGAGCGCATCGCGCGCCTTGGACCAAAGACTCCGGCACCGCCTCAGGTGCGCCTGGATGGACGGGATGGCCAACTCACCCTCCTGCACCGGGAACAATGGCGGATCGTAACCCAGGGAGGCTTTGAAGGGGGACATACCAGTGGCAGAAGACCGAGTGGCGTTGTGGGCGTATTCCACCCAGGCCAGATGCGTGCTCCAAGAGGCTGGGTTGGAGGCGGTGACGCAGCGGACAGCGGCTTCCAGCTCCTGGTTGGCCTGTTCGCATTGCCCGTTGGACTGTGGATGGTGGCCGGAGGAGAGGCTTACCGTGGCTCCCAGGGCGTTACAGAAGCACTTCCACACCTCGGAGACGAATTGGGGCCCCCGATCCGACACAACGTCCACCGGTATCCCATGCAGTCTGACCACGTGATGGACTAGGAGATCCGCTGTCTCTCGCGCCGTAGGGAGGCCTTGCAGCGGCACGAAGTGGGCGGCCTTGGAGAAGCGGTCGACGATGGTCAGTACTGTGTCATAGTTGTTAGAGACTGGGAGACCGGTGACGAAGTCAAGGGCTATGTGAGACCAGGGCCTGCCTGGGATCGGCAGGGGCTGGAGCAGACCCGCGGGGGGAGGGTTACCTGACTTGCCGGTGGCACAGACTGGGCAGGCCCGGATGTAGTTGGCGGCGTCCTTCTGCAGGCCAGGCCACCAGAAAGACCGCTGGAGAAGATCGACCAGCCGGGAGACCCCAGGATGACAGGCGAACTTGGAGGTGTGAATCCAGTGGATAACCTCCCCCCGGACTGAAGATGGAACGAATAGCCTCCCCTCCGTTTCGCCGCCAGGGTCCGGTTCAGTCTCCTGCGCCTTCCGGATCTTGTCCTCGATGGCCCAGGACATCGCCCCCACAATACACGAGCCGGGCAGGATGGTGTGCGCTGACTTCTCAGATGTCTCAGGGGCAAATTGCCTGGATAGGGCGTCAGGCAGGCCGTTCTTCGAACCAGGGCGGTACGTGATGGTGAAGCGAAAACGGGCAAAGAACAAGGACCAACGCGCCTGGCGGGCATTCAGACGTTTGGCAGATCTCAAATACTCCAAGTTCTTATGGTCCATTAGCACTATGAACGGCAGAGCAGCCCCCTCCAGCCAGTGGTGCCACTCCTGCAGGGCGAGCTTGATTGCGAGGAGCTCCCTATCCCCAACGTCATAATTGCGCTCGGCTGGCGACAGGCGTCGAGAGAAGAAGGCGCAGGGTCACTTGATCCCGTCGGCGGGCGACCGCTGGGACAACACCGCCCCCACTCCTGTATCAGACGCATCGACCTCCACCAAGCACTGCAGCGCAGGGTCAACCTGGGTAAGGACCCGGGAGGAAGAGAACTCCTTCTTGAGTGTAAGAAACGCCGCAGCTGCCTCTTTGGTCTACCGGAAGGGGATCTTAGGCGAGGTGAGGCGGGTCAATGGGCCGACGATGGCGCCGAAGTTTGGCACGAAGCGGCGGTAGAAGTTGGCAAATCCTATGAACTGTTGTACTTGCTTCCTGGAGGTCGGTGTGGGCCAGTCGACCACCGCTTTGACCTTAGCGGGGTCGGGCAGGACTTGGTTGTGTGAAATCACGAACCCCAGGAAGGAGGTGGTCTTGGCATAGAATTCGCATTTTTCGGCCTTGACGTACAACCTGTTCTCAAGCAGCCGCTGCAGGACCCGCCTCACGTGGACCCGGTGTTCGTCTCGTGTCCTGGAGAAGATTAGGATGTTGTCCAGGTACACAAAGACGAAGAGGCCGAGGAAGTCACGCAGGATGTCGTTTATGAGGCGCTGAAATACTGCGGGGGCGTTGGTTAATCCGAACGGCATCACCAGGTATTCGAAGCGACCAGTTGGCGTACGGAAGGCTGTCTTCCACTCATCCCCCTCCCGGATCTGGACGAGGTGGTAGGCGCTGCGGAGGTCCAGCTTGGTGAACCAGGTCGCCCCCTGGAGGGAGTGGAAGGCAGTGTCCATCAACGGCAGGGTGTAGCGGTCCTTCTCCGTGATGTCGTTGAGGGCCCGATAGTCTATACAGGGGCGGAGAGAACCGTCCTTTTTGGATACAAAGAAGAACCCTGTGCCGAGCGGGGACGAAGATGGGCGGATGATTCCTGCGCTGAGCGACTCCTTCAGGTAGGCGTCCATCGCTTCCCTCTCTGGCGCTGACAGGCTGTAAAGACGCCCAGAGGGTAAGGGAGCCCCCGTGCGGATGTTAATTGCACAATCATAGGGCCGGTGAGGGGGGAGCGACATTGCCTTGGACTTACTGAAGACGAGGCCCAGGTCGTGAAACTCCGAGGGCACCAGGGTGAGATCAGGTGGTGCAGCGTCCTTGGCCAGAGGGGGTGAGGATGGGGCGCAGGCTGCGGACTGGAGGCAGGTGCTCATGCAAAACGAACTCCAGGCGGCAATCCCTCCGGCCTGCCAATCCAGCACCGGGTTGTGTAGGCGCAGCCAGGGATAGCCTAGGATGACTGGTGAGACAGAGGAGGACAGGACATAAAGGACAAGATCCTCCTGATGGTTACCTGAGATGATTACAGGAATGGGCTTGGTTCGATGGGTCACACGCCCGAGGGGAGCTTGAGAGAGAGTGACCAGGCTGAGCGGAGTTGGCAGAGGGTGACAGGGAATGCCCAATTGGGTTGCCAGGCTCTTAGAAATTAAACTCTGCTCTGCTCCTGAGTCCACCAGTGCGTGAATAAGATGCCCCATGGCGTTGTGACAGAAACGGATAGGCAAAGAAAGGCTAGTGAGGGCTAGTTTTGTCCGGTTAGAGTCCGCGAGGCCCCCTACAGTGACTCGCAGACCTCCCCGTTTGGCTTCTCCGGACAATTCTCCACGGTGTGTTGGCTGCCTCCGCAATACATGCACAGGCCCAACTTCCAGCGGCGTTGTTTCTCCGCTGGAGGGAGCTTTGACCGGCCAACCACCATTGCCTCCGACTCCTCGGAGGACTCTGGTGGCGGCAACGCCAGGGGGCGAGCTTGAGGAGTGCGAGCGGAGCCTCCTTGCGAGCGGCTGGTCGACTTCCGCTCGGAGGAGCGCTCACGCAGCCTGTTATCCAAGCTAATCGCTACGGAGATTAGCTCCGCGAGAGTCTCCGGGAGATCTCGGCCGGCCAATTCATCCCTCAGACCGGAGCTGAGGCTGCGGAGAAAGATGCCACAAAGTGCCGCCTCGTCCCAGCCCACTTCCTCTGCAGCGACCCGGAAGTCGATGGCGTAGTCCGCCGCCGACCAGCTTCCCTGCTGGAGAGCAAGGAGACGGTCAGTTAGGACGCTATCAAGCCGAGAGTGATCAAACACTTCGAGGAAGTTTCGCACGAACTGGTTATAGGAGAGGTTCGCGTAACTGGGCTTCGCCATTACGCCGTAAGCCCAGGTTAGCGCTCGCCCCTCCAGGAGATTACCTATGTAACCAATCCGGCTGTGGTCTGAGGGGAAGTCCCTGGGAACGCGCATGAATACCGACTCACACTGCATAATGAAACCCCGAGCTCCGCCAAGCTTCCCGTTAAAACGGGCCGGAGTCGAGATCGGTGTGAGCCGGGTCGGCGTTCCCGCGGTAGACTGGCCGGCCACCGGAGCGACAGGAGCTAACCCTCCCTGGGAAGCCCGGGGGAACGCCAGCTGGGGGTCCAGGCGGTCTAACCGGTGAGTAATTGAGGTCAACTGATTCAAAATTACCTGCTGTTGGTGGGCTATTAAGTCTACTCGAGCCTCGAGGGTGGAAAGACGGCGTGCGAGCCCACTGTCTGCCAAGCCGCTCTGCTGAAGCCGTACTGACATAATGTCCGGCTCAGGAGACACACATGCAGGCTCAGAATAGATTTAACAGCTTTTATTGACAGACAGGTATGAATGAATGCGTGAGTGGAATATGGATATGTGTTGGGGATGAACTTCCAAGTGCAGGTAGCAGAGCAGACCGTCGTACAGCCGGGCAACCCTATAACGACAAAGCAGAGGGACAAGGTAAAGGGCAACACACCCGGACGGGGAATGTGAGAATGACAGCTGCTTACTTGGTATGACAGGTGGCTGGCGTCAGCAAGGGATGAGCCCAGAAGACAGCAGCCTGCGGAGCCTGTGGCAATGGTGTGGAGAGATTGGTGAAGGCGAAGGTCCGCCGCCGAGGAATCCACCTGTGCACAGGGGAGAGGATTGAAGAAACAAGGTAAGATGCTTACAGTTAAGCGTAGTCTTGCTGGTCATGGGGGTTCCAATCACCAAGACGAGCTGAAGGGAACAGACGGCTTCAGGCCGAAGCACAGGGCTGAGTGGGTTAAATAGTCTATTGCCGACGAGGCGCAGGTGTGCGCGCAGCAGGAGCCGACGATGAACGGCGAGTCATGACAATTCATAGACCTCAGTTTGCTTAATGCCAAAAAATGTATTGCATTACTGTGGAAAAAGACTCATAGACAAGATGTGACTCAGTGGTTAAGACAGATGTTAACAAACCTTCCACTAGAAAGAATAACATACATACTGAAATCAAAGGAAAATGTGTTTGAGAATATATGGAGACCTTTCATTGATTATGTAAAGAAATTAAACATAACTTCTGAAGAAGAAGGTGAATGATGTGTGTGGACCCTGTAAATTCCAAATTGGTGAATGTATAATATGTATACTTATGTAATGGATTACCTAGACTAAACAGAGGAGCATTGTTGATGACTTGCTTTTGTTAGTGGTTGTTGGTGTTTTTAGTACATTTTTTATTTTTTTTTTATTTTTAAATTACTTTAGTGTTAGTGTTTGATTGTTTGTGTCATGTTTGTTAAAAAAAGGTTCAATAAAAAATATTGTGGAAAAAAAAAAAGGTACCATATTCGTCTTTTGGCTTTCCATAACACACCACAGCCGCTACAGACCATTGCTGCGTTTATGTGTACAAATGTGTATGTGCCAAGGTTTCACAACCTGCGACTGTGGAACAATATGCAGCTCTACTTTATTTATAACTGGTGGCTCCTTCAGCACAGGGTCATTTCTGGCATTTTAACCCCCCATGCAAGACTGTGGCTGTGTCTCAATTCAGGTTCTGCATCCTCCAAGTGCACATTTCTAGGCCAGACGTCACTGTGCTGCGTCCAAGGCTGTCCCATTCCGTGGGCTCGTTCACATGCAGTCAACAAATGCAGCCTTCTAAACCCCGAAAACCAAGGATACATGAAGAGTATCCTTGTGGCCCTAACATATCCCAGCATTCAGTGTGTGGCTCAGCCTGGCTTCTTTTTTGTTTTGCTTGGCTCAGGCAGAAGTGGAACCAAGTCAGAAATATTTCAAAGTAAGTTTTTTCGCTTGAGTTATGCAGCGGTTTGAACGTAAAAACACCAATAATCCAGAAAACAGCAGCATCTGATTATTTAAGCTCATGTTATATGACATTATTTTTTCTGATGTGCTGTTGCGGTGGTACACCTGGAGGTCTTACTCTCACCCAGTGACTTTGGGAATAGGGAGAAGGGGTGAGAAATGGAAATGTGTGTGCTTCAGGCAGGAGAGGCAAATATAGGCACTGTGGCACCCAGGGGGGAGAGTTGAAAGGAGGAGATGCAGAGGAAGGCGCCAGAGCGCCAGGGGGGAGAAAAGATGTTAAGAATGTACCTTCACACCTGGGACTGCAGGTGTGAATGTATTGTGGTGTTATGTGCTCTTGTGGTGATATGTACTCTTGGTGCCAAAGAAGACAAGTGTAAGATGTATAAAGGTTCGCTTTGGCACCCAGAAGTCAGTCTTGTTTTAAGGATGGAGGAATAAAGTCTGAATCTGCAAAGCTTGTGTTTCGTCTCATCAATCCTCCACACTGGTGACCTATGACGTGAGAATGGAAGACGAACCAAGCACCTCTGTGGGACCACCCATGCTAGGGTTTCCCCCTGCCGCATTCGCTGTGGCAGTAAAGCTCCCGGACTTTTGGCTCCATGACCCAGCCACTTGGTTCATCCACATGGAAGCCCAGTTCGCTCTCCGCAGAGTCTCTGCTGATGACACGAAGTACCATTACATGGTGGCTTCGCTGGACCCACACTCTACTCAGCACGCCATGAAACTGCGCCGAGCCCCCCCAGCCCAGGGGAAGTACAATGCTCTCAAACAGCTGCTGTTGCAGCGTTACACTCTCTCCGCCAGAGAGAGAGCAGAGAAGCTCCTCGCACACTCTGAGTTAGGGGATGGATTGACTGTGGAGCTAATGGAGAATATGCTGGCTGCTGGCTTTGCTGGGCACAGATGACGGCTTTTTTCTCTTCGCCCATCTCTTCCTGAGGAAACTGCCGGTTTTGGCACGGACAGTTCTGGCCAACTCACCGCTGCTGGCCGCCAGGGACTACCGCTCACTGGCAGAGGAAGCAAATCGCATTATCCTGGCTAGCAGGAGTTTTGGAGTCCAGGCAGTGAGACCAGGGTCTTCGGAGGAGCACACCGACGGTGAGGAGCCGAAGGTTATGGTCGGAACAGCCACTCGGGGACACCGGAATGGGACGACCTGTTTCTACCATCAGTGTTTTGGTGCCGATGCGCGGTGTTGTCTCCCACCATGCCGCTTCAAGATGCCGGAGAAACGGGCCTGCAGCAGTTGGTAGCAGCTACGACTGCTAGCAACAGGGAGAAGCTGCTTTTCATCGAGGACACACATTCCGGGAGACAGTTTTTGGTGGACTCTGGTTCCCAGAAGAGTCTCATTTTGCCAGTCAGCACTGATAGGCTGGCGGAAGGCTGCGGCCCGTTACTAACGGCCACCAACGGATCCCCATCAAGACTTTTGGAGCGAGGTCGGTGACTGTGTGTTTGCATGGACGCAACTACAAGTGGGACTTTGTGGTAGCCGCCTGTTCGGTTCTTATCTTAGGTGCTGATTTTCTGTGTGCTTATGGTCTCCTTGTCGATGTTGCTAACAGATGTTTAGTGGATGCTGTGTCTTTTGCCTCACTGCCTTGTATAGCTCGGGGAGCTGGGCCACCAACACATGCCAATTTTTTAGCCTCGGGTTATGTATATCAGCATTTGCTTTCTGAGTTTCCTGTGCTCACGGTGCCCACCTTTTCCACTACTGTGACCAAACATGGGGTTGAGCATTTTATCACGACTAAGGGTCCGCCAGTTTTTGCACATCCGCGCTGCCTGGATGTGGCTAAGCTAGCCACCGCGAAGGAAGAGATCGTCAATTTGGAACATTTGGGCATTGTTAGGTGCTCCAATAGCCCTTGGGCATCCCCGCTGCACATGGTGCCCAAGTCCGATGGTTCGTGGCGGCCGTGCAGTGATTTCCGTCACCTAAACAATGTCACTGAACACGACCGCTACCCCATCCCACACATCCAAGATTTTTTGGTGCACCTGGCTGGAATGCGCATTTTTTCTAAAGTGGATCTGGTCCGCAGCTACCACCAGGTCCCGGTTCATGCCAAAGACATCCCAAAAATGGCGGTGATAACACCTTTCCTCCTTTTCGAGTTTTTACGCATGTCGTTTGAGTTAAAGAGCACAGGTCAGACTTTTCAGAGGATGATGGACGTGGTGCTCCACGACTTGCCGTTTGTGTTCATCTACTTAGGTGACATTCTGGTGGCTAGCGTGTCAGAGGAGGAGCACCTCTCCCATCTGAAGCAAGTTTTCCGTCTGTTGGAAGCACATGGGCTGATAGTTAGCCCAGCAAAGTGTCAGTTCAGGCTGCCAGTGATTGATTTTTTTGGGCCACCGCATCTCGTTGGAGGGCACGATCCCGCTGCCGGATAAGGTACGAGCGGTCTCAGAGTTTCCATGTCCACAGACAATGAGGGCGCTGCAGGAATTTTTGGGCATGGTCAATTTTTACAACCGTTTCCTTCCCCAGGCAGCCCAGCTGCTGCAACCGCTGTATGGCGCGCTCAAGAAAAAGAAACCCATGGATAGCGCTGACTGGACCCCCGATCGGGTCGAGGCATTTACAGGCACCAAAGCGGTGCTCACTAATGCGGCTCTGCTAGCCCGCCTGTCTCCGTCGGCGTGGATAGCGCTCACTACAGACGCGTCTGAAGTTGTGGTAGGAGCGATGGTAGAACAGTATGTCTCCGGTTCATGGCAACCTCTCGCCTTTTTCAGCCATACTTTGCGCGACAACGAGCGTAAGTATAGCACTTTTGACAAAGAGCTGTTGGCCCTCCGCCTGGCCACGCGTCACTTTCAGTTCTGGCTTGAGGGTCGTGAATTTACCGCTTTTGTTGACCACAAAACCCCTAACCTACGCAATGTCCAAAGTCTCGGAACCGTGGTCAGCCCGGCAGCAATGGCACCTAGCTGCATTTTTTTTTTTTTAATATATATATTTTATTCATTTTTTTAAAAAATAAGACAGAACAATAAACACTGCCAGTGCTCAAGAAAATACACAAAGAAATAAGTGATTATTACACAAAGCCCATATAACTACAAAAGTGTAAGCAGTCCATGCTAAGCAAGTTTCATAATACAATCCTTTCATGTTACAGGCTGAGTCTTCTTTTTCTTAATGTGATCCATAAGTGGTCCCCAAATTTTAGTAAACATATCTTGAGTGTTAGACAAATGATAACGAATCTCCTCAAGGTACAAGCAGGATGCCAAATCGTTAAGCCAGTTAATATAACTGGGCGGCGTATTGGCCTTCCATTCTTTCAGGATGACCCTCTTCGCAACAATCATACCAAACCTGATAGCATGCTGAAGTGATTGTGAGCAGAGCAAAGTCTGATCTGAACAACCAAGTATTACTGTTAAGACATCAGGTATTATGACTTTTTTATATATGACACTGTACAAATTAAAAATCTGAGACCAAAAATTTTTAAGCGAGGGGCAGGAGAAAAATAAATGACAAAGTACCATCACTTATTTTACACTTGTCACATAGTGGTGAAATGGTCGGAAAAAGTCTATTAAGGCGAGTCTCAGAGTAATGTAATCGGTGTATTACTTTAAATTGTATTAGCTGAAGTCTGGCATTTACTGAACATGAATGAATACCAACTAAGGCTCTTTCCCATAGATCATTTGAGATCTCTATACCTGCATCCCTCGTCCATGCCTCCTTGACATGGGTCGAAGACGTTGGCCAAGAGAAAAGATTAACGAATTCTGAAACTAAATGCTTGGAGGTTGGGTGTTTTCTCAAAACCTCATAGAAATCATGTTGTACAGGAAGTTTGACAAAATGGGTTAAAGACTGTTGTACAAAATGTCTAATCTGCAGGTACCTGAAAAAATGACCAGGTGGGAGATTGAACTTCATTTGTAATTGTGTAAAAGATGCAAAGTTTTTGTTGATATACAGGTCCTTTATTGAAAGAATACCTTTATTTGACCATTGCCTGAACACAGGATCTGATAAAGCTGGTTTGAAGGCAGGGTTTTGGCATATAGGTGCATATATAGAAAGGTCAGGAAGATGCAATATCTTCTTAATTTGTTTCAGAATTCTGAAAGAGTTGTGCAGCACAAAGTCATGTCTGAACACATTCAGAGGGACGTCGACCTTGCTAAATAATAAAGCAGATAAAGATGTACCAATGAGGGATTGACAGTTATGAGATTCAAGTGCAGGCCAACACGGTATTTGATCCGCATAATGATTATCTTGGGACCAGAAGACCAAGGCCCTAGCGTTGCAGGCCCAATAATAATGTCTCATAATAGGCAACCCAAGACCACCCTCGACCGAGGATTTTTGGAGATGTAATTTAGAGACACGGGGGTTTTTGCCAGCCCAAATAAAGGGGATGATAATGGAATCAACTAATTTAAAAAAAGATGCTGTAAGAAAAATTGGCAGATTCTGAAATAAATATATAAATTTAGGAAGTACAATCATTTTGACAATATTTACTCGTCCAATTAGAGAAATTGGTAGTAATTTCCATTTCTCAATCATGCTCCTAATCTTATTTAATAGTTCTGTAAAATTCAATTTGAAAATAAGTTTAGGATTCCTAGGGATGGTGATTCCTAAATATTCAAAGTGCTCATTTGATATTTTAAAAGGTAATGTGTTGAGAAATGTTTTATCTAGACCATCTGAGAGAGGCATGAGAACACTTTTCTCCCAGTTAATGGTAAAACCAGAGAACTGACCAAATTCCCTAATGATCTCAAGAAGAGGTGGAAGAGACTGTCTAATGTCAGACAGTGTCAAAATGACATCATCAGCGTACAAGCCAATAGTACATTCAAATGCGCTATATCTAAACCCTACTATTTCAGGCTCAATCCTGATGGCAATAGCAAGTGGTTCAAGCACCAGAGCAAAAGACATTGGCGACAGGCAACAGCCCTGCCTGGTCCCGTGATGTAATAAAAATGGGGCAGATTTATTGTTGTTAGTAAGTACATATGATCTAGGACGTGCATAGAGCATTTTTGCGATAGCTATAAATCTGTCACCAAAGCCAAATCTTTTAAGAGTAATAAACATATACTCCCACTCAATTTGATCGAAGGCCTGTTGTGCATCCAAAGAGACAACAGCAGAATATGGTGGGTTGTTAGAATGCATGACGTTCAGAAGTCTACGAGTATTCGAAAATGCAAACCTTTCGGGGATAAACCCGGTTTGGTCACTATGAATTAAGGAACCAATGTGTTTGTTCAAGCGGTTTGCCAAAACTTTTGCAACAATTTTCTGGTCACTATTTAAAAGGCTGAGAGGGCGATAAGAAGCTAGATTTGTTTCATCTTTACCCTTCTTCAACAGTAGACAAATGTTCGCATCGTTTAATGTCTCTGGGAATGATCCTTCCTTCACGGAAGAGTTTATCATACGAAGCAACAATGGAGCAAGTTTATCAATGTGAATTTTATAAAATTCAATGCCAAATCCGTCAGGGCCACAAGCCTTACCATTTGGAAATGAACGGATGGCAGCTTTGATCTCCTCTAGTGTGAAGTCAGCATCCAACTGTTGTTTGGCATTTTCACTCAATGTGGGCATATCCAATCTATTTAAGAACCCCCATATGTCTTCCTTTGATGACGATGATTTAGAGGTATACAAGTTTTTATAATATTCATAAAAAGTGTTATTTATCTGTAAAGGGTCAGTTATTAGTTCTCCATTAGATACAATTTTATAAATTGCCCGTTCAGCTTGAACACCTCTCAACTGCCTAGCAAGTACGCTGTGTGCTTTATCACCAAGCTCAAATTGCTTTTGTTTAAGCTTTCGTATATAATTACAAACATGCTCACCAAGAATGCGGCTGTATTCAAGTCTTGCAGATACAATATTCTTTAGTATTTCATCTGATTTTGAGATACGAAATGATTCCTCCAACAAAGGGAGTTGGGTCTGTATTTCAGACATACGCTTCTGTTTAACCTTTTTATTATAAGACTGGTACGAGATAATATCACCCCTAATAACAGATTTAAATGTTTCCCACAGTGTGGAATCAGATACCTCACCATTATCATTAAAGTATAAGAAATCTGTAATTTTGTTTGAAATGCTTTCACAAAAAGCTTTATCTGAATTTAATGCTGGATTGTATTTCCAATTATATGAGTGCACAAGCATATTGAAGTTTATTTTAACAGGCACAGGGGCATGATCAGAGATTAAAATATTGTTATAATCTGAACTGACAACGTTGGTAATTAAATTGGAATCAACGAGAAAATAATCAATCCTAGTAAAACTACCATGTACCTGGGAGAAAAAGGAGTATTGTCTGTCCAAGGGATGTTGATGCCTCCAAATATCCACTAAATTTAGCGATTTAATAAGATTATTTAGGACTGGCACAGATTTTAACATGGGAGCAGTTGTAATGGAAGATCTATCAAGATGAGGGTCTAGGAAACAATTAAAATCACCTCCTATAATAATGTTACAGTTATTCTGTTCCGCAACAAGACGAAAGATTTTACAGAAGAAATCCGGACTGTCAAAATTTGGAGCATATACATTCAAAAGGGCCAATGGCATAGAGTTTATGGTACCTGTTACAAGCACAAATCTCCCACCTGGATCGGTCACCATAGACTTGAATACAAAAGGTATAGTTCTGCGCACTAAGATGGCCACTCCTCTGGCCTTTGAGGAAAAGGTAGATTGATAAACCTGGGATATCCATAAGGCTCTCAACCGTCTCTGTTCTGTGGGGTGAATATGGGTTTCCTGTAAGAAGATTATATCAGAGGACAATGATTTCAGATGTGAAAATACTTTTACTCTTTTAAGAGCTTTCCCCAAACCCCTACAGTTCCATGATGTGAACGTGAGATGACTCACACCTGATCCAGAGGAACCAGCTTGCATTCAAAAACTAAATTTAAAAAAATATATGGGCTTAGGCAGTAAATGGCTACACTGGCAGGCAAAACAAACCAAACAAAGAACAAATTAAAAAAGAAAAACATATTATAAAAACCCATTCCCTTAGCGCCGCAAAAAACAGGAACAAAGCGGCAAAACCCACTAATACTTGGGAGACTGCTGGGTAACGGACACAATTTTGCGTTTCAGCAAACCACCAATGGAACCGTGCAGTCTTCTAATGTGAATCAATTAACTGAAAGAAAGCTACACACAGAGACAATATAATTAACTCGGAATATGCCATCAAAAAAGGGCGAGGCAGAATAAAGTGCAGTATTAGAGTGGCGTCAACAGCTGTATAATTTAAACAATGTGCACTTCGCCAGTTATACACTGTCAGTCAGGGAGTTGGCAAACCTCTCTGCATCCGCCGGAGTGTTAAACACTTTAACTTCTCTGTTGTGGACGACCTGAAGTTTGGCTGGAAACCGTAGAGAACACTTGGCGCCGGCATCAGTCAGCTTCTTCTTGACGTTGTTAAAGGCTTGACACTGTGATGCAACCTCCGCAGTGTAGTCCGGGAAGATGTACACTTTGTTGCCTTGATAACGGAGTGGACCCTGTTGTCTGCTGAGTTTAAAAATATTGGCCAAGTCGCGGTCATTGTGGACTTTGGCGATGATCATCCGTGGGCGCTCATTGTCCGGAGGCTTAGGTTTGAGGCTGCGGTGGGCACGGTCAATTTTAATGGGCTTGGTCAGGTTATTCGGGCCAAGCAGCTCCGGTAGCAGTCGTGTCACAAACTCCGTGGGATTGCCCTTCTCTTCTCCTTCTTTGATCCCCACGATCCTGATGTTTAACCTACGCGAGCGCCCCTCCAAGTCATTTAGCTTAGCCTTAAGCCGACCATTTTCCACCTGCAACTCACGGTAGCTAGCTTCCAGTGCCGTGATGCGAACATCTGCGTCGGAGAGTGCCACATCCATACTATCAAAGCGTTGTTCAGTCTGATTATGTTCATTCTGTAATGTGCCCAAATGCGTCTCCACTGTGTTTAAGCGACCTTCCACGGACTTTTTCAACTCTTCCATCTGCGCTGAAACTTTAGCTAGCTCAGCGCCATATTTGTTAACTGCAGCTAATATAGCTTTGTTGCTAGCGCTAGCCGAGGCTGAATTTGATGGTTTTACCTCGTCTCTCTTGGGTGGCATGATTGGAAGTTAGTTAGAAACAGCTCTGACGATAAGTAGGCAAAAAGTTGGTAAGTAGGTGTAGCAAAAATAAACAAAATTTAGAAGTCTGCGACGGAGCCTCGTAGAAACACGTCTACTCCATTACTGCGCACGAGCGCCCCCCCCCCACCTAGCTGCAATTTTGAAGTTCACTACCAACATTCAACATGTATCCGGTAAACTTAATGTCGTGGCTGACTGCCTGTTGCGCGCATTAGTTTCCCCGGTCTACTTGGGTATTGATTTTTCCGCCATGGCCGCCAACAAACCAGGGGATGCGGACATTTGCAAGCTCCGATCCGTGGGTACCGGACTAAAACTGGAAAACAGGGCAGTACAAGAGGGTTGCCCCCCCCCCCTTGCTTTGCGACGTTTCCACCGGTTGTCCCCGCTCAGTGGTTCCCAGTTCTTGGTGGTGCCGCATTTTTGAGACCGTCCACTCTTTCAAACCCGGGCGTACAGGCTTCAGTTAAGCTGGTGGGGTCTAAATTCGTCTGGCCCCGCTTACACAAGGATGTGAAGGAGTGAGCTGTGGCATGCGTCGCGTGCCAATGGGCTAAGGTCCAGAGGCACACCAAGGCCCCCCTCGAACCTTTCCGAATTCCAAGCAGGAGGGTCGACCATGTACACATGGATTTGGTGGGCCCCCTTCCACCATCGCAGGGTTTCATGAACCTTTTAACAATAGTGGACTACACCACGCATTGGCCAGAGGTGGTTCCACTGGCTTCCACCACATCCACCGACGTTGCCTATGCATCGGGTTGCATGTTTTGATTCCCCGTTGGACATCACTTCCGGCAGGGGTTCCCAGTTCGTTTTGGAACTCTAGTCCACGATGGCCGAGAGCCTGGGGGTCACAATCCACTGCACCACCGCGTACAACCCGCAGGCTAACAGTTTGTGCAAGAGGTTCCACAGGTTGCTTAAAGCAGTGCTCAGAGCCTCGTTGACGGACACAAATTGGGTTGACTGCCTGCTTTGGGACCTACTGGTGTTGTGCTCCATGCCCAAAGAAAATTTAACAGCTTCCCCAGCGGAGCTTGTTTTTTGTCAACCATTACTGATCCCAGGTGAATTTTTGCCGGAAAGTCCTGCACCCGGTACTGACTCATCCACACACATTTTCCCAGGGCAGGGGCAAGCAGTGTTCCAGGGCCGGTGCACTTTTGTTTTCCCTGCACTTTTGTTCCAAAGCATTTGGAGGACGCCAAGTTTGTTTTCGTTAGACACGATGCCCACCAAACCCCACTGCGTCTGCCTTACAATGGCCCTTTCAGAGTTTTGGAAACTGGGGCAAAAAATTTCCTGTTAGATTTTTTTTTTTTTTTTTTTTTGGGGGGGGGGGGGCGTAAGGAAACCATTTGTATAGCCAGGCCGAAGCCCATTTATGTGTTGGCAGATGAGCAGGTGGTGCTGGCCCAGGCTCCCCAGTGTGGTCACCCGCTTGCGGTGGGTCCACAGGTTTGTTTTCCCCCTTCAGAGAGCTGTTTGCAGGAGACCAAAACTTCCCCTCCCCACCTTTTCCCCCTACAGAGGACTGTGCACCGGAGACCGAGTCTTCTCCCTATCCACCCCACCAGGAAGGTCCTTCGGCCAGCCTGGCGGCTCTACGTTACAGCCGGTACGGGCGATTGTTCAAGCCCAAGGCACCAGATGGTTACGGCCCCTTCTGGGTGTCGGGGAGGGGCATGTGGTGGCACACCAGGAGGTCTTACTCTCACCCAGTGACTTTGGGAATAGGGAGATGGGGCGAGAAATGGAAATGTGTGCGCCTCAGGCGGGAGAGGCAAATATAGGCGCTGTGGCACTCAGGGGGGAGAGTTGAAAGGAGGAGGTGCAGAGGTAGGTGCCAGAGCGCCAGGGGGAGAAAAGATGTTAAGAATGTGCCTTCACCCCTGGGACTGCAGATGTGAATGTATTGTGATGTTATATATGCTATTGTGATGATATGTACTCTTGGTGCCAAAGAAGACAAGTGTAAGATGTATAAAAGGTTTGCTTTGGCACCCAGAAGTCAGTCTTGTTTTAAGGATGGAGGAATAAAGTCTGAATCTGCAAAGCTCGTGTTTCGTCTCATCAATCCTCCACATTGTATACTTCACTTAATGTATTAATTAAACATGTTGAACTGTTATTTTTTCTGGTCAAACCTTTTTCCCATTAATGTCAATTTATCAACTAATGTAGTAATATAAAAATACAGTATGACGTGGTTGAAGTAACTTGCTTTAATATAACTTTTAAAGTTCCGAAACATCAGGAAGTTGATGTTATTTATTTGCCTACCTAAAGTTATTTTTAGAGAAAACGGAGCACTTTATGAAGCTGAGGAGGGACACTGTAATGTAGTTATTTATTGTTCATATATTGTATTCTATATGGAGCTCTTATTTGTGTGGCACGGGGTGGTGGCTCTGCTTTCTGGTCCCTCCAACCCCATGGGTATAAGAAGGGCTGCAGGTAGGGGAGTGGTCTCCTCCGCCTTTACTTCTGCCAGCAGCTGTATATGTGGTTAGGTGTACTGCACCCTGTGTAGTAATGAACGTGTGTTCAGCTCCACTGCTGGTCTCCTCCTTGACTCCAAGGACATCTGTAATAATTTGATTATGCTGATAAATGTCCATCACATTTGAAGTGATCATCAGATTTCTCAGATTGTTTTTTCTGGTTTATTTCTGAGGTCCACGGTTGTGATCCTGCAGGAACTGAGGGTCAGCTGTGGAGAGAACGGGATGGACTCAAAATTTATAAAACTGATATTTTTTTTTTCCACAATATCTTTATTGAACCTTTTTTTTTTTAAACAAACATGATACAAACAATCAAACACTAACACTAAAGTACTACAAAAAAAAAAAAATGCACTAAAAAACACCAACAACCACCAACAAAATCAAATCTTCAACAATGCTCCTCTGTTTAGTCTAGACAATCCAATACATAAGTATACATATTATGTTCACCAGTTTGGAATTTACAAGGTCCACACATATCATTCACCTTCTTCTTCAAGAGTTATGTTTAAATTTTTTACATAATCAATAAAAGGTCTCCATATATTCTCAAACACAATTTCCTTTGATTTCAGTATATATGTTATTCTTTCTAATGGAAGGTTTGTTAACATCTGTCTTAACCACTGAGTCACATCTGGTCTATGAGTCTTTTTCCATAATAGTGCAATACATTTTTTGGCATTAAGCAAACTGAGGTCTATGAATGTTCTTTCACTTTTATTAAAATTATGCTTTTCTGGGTACAGACCCAACAAAAACAGTTTAGGATTCAATATGATTTGTTTTGAGATTATTTTTTCAATTGTTACCCTCACCTCTTCCCAAAACATTCTTATTAATCTACATTCCCATACACAATGAAATAGAGTTCCTTTACTTTCCATACATTTTGTGCATGTATCTGGTATATTTTTGTTATATCTATTTAACTCCTCCGGTGTAACATACATCCGCATTAACCATTTGAAATGTATCAATTTAAGGCGTACATTTATTGATTTGGTTTGAGCTTCTGTACAAGCCAATTCCCATTGTTCCTCTGAAATTTCAGTTTGCAGATCTTCTTTCCAGTAGTTTAATCTTTTCAGTGAATTTTCACTTGAAAATAGTGTCAATGAGTTATAAAACTCTGAAATAATACCCTTTCTTTTACTATCTTTCATCAACATTTTTTCCAAGGATGAATAAATAGGTCGAGTGAGAGCTTTATTTTGATTTGATCGAATAAAGTTTCTAAGTTGAAGATATTTAAAAAAATGTGTTCTATTGAGATTAAATTTGATCCTCAACTCTTCAAAAGACATTATGTTTTCTGCACATGGCAAATATAAATCCTGAATCTTTTGTATCCCTTTTAAATTCCATACTTTAAATACAGCGTCCGCTCTCCCTGGTTTAAAATATTGATTACCCCATATTGGACTAAATTGTGACAATAACTGTGGTTCTTTTAAATAGTTTTTAGCTTCACACCATATTTTGATCATATGCTTTACAAATGGATTTTTAACTTGTTTTTGTAATTTTTTTGCCGAATCTGAGTATATGAATATGGGAAGAGGTAAAGGTAAATTGTATGATTCCATTTCAGTCCAGTGAGGGAGATCATTTGATGAAAAATAATATGTCATAGACCTCAGTTGTGCCGACCAATAATACAACATAAAATTTGGACATTTCAGACCTCCACGATCAAATGGTAAATATAATAAAGACAGACGTAATCTAGCCCTCCTGTTGTTCCATATAAATTCCACTAACTTTTTTTTAATTCTTGAGAATAAATCTAAAGGTGGTGGTAAGGGAATGTATTGAAATAAATAAAGTATTTTAGGTAAGATATTACTTTTAAGTATATTAATTCTCCCGATCATCGACATTGGTAGTGACATCCATCTCTGAAGTAACTCATCAATATCTGTCATTAAGGCTTCATAATTGACACTGGCGACTGATTCTAGCTTAGGCACAATTTGGATTCCTAAATATTTGAACTGATTTACAACATTGAATTGATTTGCCTCAGGGGCTGGGTAATTTCTCTGGGTCTCATTTAGCATTAATATTGAAGATTTAGTTTTATTTATTTTATATCCTGATATTTCCCCGAAATTCTTTATTAAATTCAACAAGGTCGGAATTGATTTTTTAAGATTCGACATAAACAAAATTATGTCATCGGCATACAGGGAGATTTTATGTTCTGTTGGTCCAACTTTAATTCCATATATTTGTGACTGTAGACGTATCGCCATCGCTAAAGGTTCAATTGCCATAGTAAACAGTAAAGGTGAAAGTGGACAGCCTTGTCGACATCCTCTATTGATTTTTATTGATTTTGAAATATTATTTGTTAGAATTTCTGCAGTAGCATTATTATATATTATCTGAACCCATTTTATGAAATTATTTCCAAGTCCAAACCTTTGTAAGACTTCAAAAAGAAAGGGCCATTCAACTCTATCAAAGGCTTTTTCGGCATCCAGTGATAAGAGAGCTGTATCCGGTGCTTCTTTATTAGAATAAATAATATTAAATAGTCTTCTTACATTATGGAAGCCTTGTCTTCCCTTTATAAAGCCATTCTGATCTCGATTAATAATATTTGGTAAAATTTCTTGTATTCGTCTTGCTAAAATTTTACAAATTATCTTAAGGTCGGCATTTAATAGGCTTATTGGTCTCATATTTTCACATTTATTAGAGGGCTTACCTGGTTTTGGCAACAGTATAATTAAGGCATTATTCATATATGATGGTAAATTACTATTTTGAAATGCTTCTAAAACCATTTCCAAAAAAGGTTTTGTTAATTTATTCTTAAATTTTTTATAAAGGTCAACTGGAAGACCATCTGGTCCTGCACTTTTTCCTGATTTCATATTATCAATGGCTAGTCCAACTTCTTCTTGACTAATTTTAGACTCCAGTATCTCCCTATTTTCATTTGGAATACACGGTATAAATAGTTCATTCAAAAACCCATGTAGTTTTGTTAAGTCAGATTCATTTTTGGTATCATATAATTTTTCATAGTAATCTCTAAAGGCTCTATTAATTTCTGAAGGATCTATAACTACCTGTCCCTTACTTATAATACTGGTAATTGGTGTTTTAGATTCTAATTGTTTAATCTGCCATGCCAATAACTTTCCTGATTTTTCACCTTGTTCATAAAAAGATTGTTTCAATCTTAGAAGACTCGAGGCAGCTCTATTCGCTGATTTTTTGTCATATTCAGCTCTCAAAATCAGTAATTCGTTCTCCAACCTTGGATCTCTTCCTGCATATACTCTTTCTTGAAGAGTTTTTATTTTATGTTCCAATTGGACTCTCTCCTCTCGAGTCTTCTTAGATTTTGAACCTGTATAACTAATAATATGTCCCCTAATAAAAGCTTTAAAAGCCTCCCACTTTACACATGCTGATGTTTGTGTAGTATTGATATCAAAGAACTCATCTATCTGTTTTTCTATATACTTAACAAATTCCTCATCCTGAAGCCATTTATGCTGAAATTGCCATCTACCTGGTTCCTTTGTCAATTTCTTATCTACATACATTAGACAGCAGGGTGCATGATCAGAGATCACGATGTTATCATAAAAACAGTTTTGAATCTTGGACCTTAATTCTGTGGAGATCAAAAAATAATCTATACGTGAGAATGTCTTGTAGGTATTGGAATAACAAGAGTATGCTTTAACTTGTGGTTTCATTTCTCTCCATATATCTATCAATTTCAATTCTTTCATAAAATGATTAATGGTCATCCTACATCCATTGTGCGTACAGTCCAGTCCTGTTGATCTATCTATACTGGGATTCAATGTACAATTAAAATCCCCTGCTATTATATGTTGCCCTGTAAGTGATGATAAGATAAGAAATAAATTGGCAAAGAACTTTTGATCATCTATATTGGGACCATATAAGTTCACCAAATTTATGTTTTCTAATAGCAAAGATCCTTGAATGATTACATATCTTCCAAATTTGTCTCCAATTACATTTTTCACTTGAAATGGGACTGATTTATGTATGAGAGTCATAACTCCCCTGGCTCGGGATGAAAATGATGAGGTGAAAACATTTCCTTGCCATCTACTCCTAATTCTTTTTACATCTTGCTCTATTAGATGAGTTTCTTGTAAAAACACAATTTTTGAACCCATGTCTTTTATTTTATTCATAACTTGTTTAAGTTTTTTTAAATTTTGTAGACCTCTGCAATTCCATGAAGTTAAATTAAGATTAACGCTTTGATTTATAATCAATAGGGAGTTTGGGATTACCTTGCAGTGTAAACATGCTCAAACAGAAAAGCAAAAAAATGAGTGGTTGAACATTCACCCTACAAACTACACACAAACAAATTCCCCCTTCCCACATTTGTGGCAATCCCCCCAAAAGCAAAAGAAAAATTCCGTCTCCCGATATAGCCATCGACCGTTCCACACCCACGAGGATCAGCCAAAGCCACTCCTTCTTCATCCTCCCAATCACCCTAACTCTACTGCTTTTAATAACGTAACATTAACTCTCTTCTGTAATTTTCCAATTTAACTCCAAAATTTTTTTAGCAATTTTGTACTTTTTTTTTTTTAATATGTAATACATTCTATATTTTGTAATCTTGTTATATGCTTCTAATCAGTTAAATGCTCAAATATTCTACCCTATATTCTGTTCATGCTTAGCTCCCACCAGTCTCTTCCTGGATCTTCTTGATGAGCTCCAGCGCCTCCTCGGGGGTCTTGAAGATGCGTGTTCTGCCCTCATATGTGACCAGAAGTCTTGCAGGGTGAATCACTCCATGACGAATCTCAAGGTTGCGCAGTTCTTTGCGGATGGGGTCAAACTGCTTCCTTAATTGTTGGATTCCTGAGGCCAGATCTGGGTAGAACCGCACCTGCTGATCTTGGTATTTAATTTCTCCTTTGGCCCGCACCGCGTTGGAGATCGTCATCCTGTCTCTGTAGCTGAGAAACTTCATAATTAGCGTCCTCGGTGCTGCCTTGTTACCTCTCGGTGGGCCAATTCGGTGGGAGCTTTCCAAGACGACTGATGATTTTAGCTCCGCGTTGTTCAGCGCCTCCGGGATCCACCCCTCCAAAAAGGAGCATGAATCACGACCTTCGGCTCCCTCCGGTAAACCCACCAGCCTCAGGTTGTTCCTTCTGGACCGAGATTCCAAGTCCAGAACGCTATTTTCCAGATCTTTATTTTTTTTTTCCAAAGTGCGCACCTTTATTTGAAGTCCGCTGATTTCATCCTCCGCACTTGAAACACGAAGCTCCGCCTGCGTCACTCGCTCCACGCAGTCACCCAACTCCTTTCTCATTGCATCCAACGTTGCCATAATCCCATCAAGTTTAGCGGAAAAGTCTGCTCTCATTGAGCTAATGGCAGCCAGCACTGCACCTGTGCCGCCATCGTCAGCAGCAGCAGTTACCGCACCACCGCTAGTTTCATCCGCCATATCCGCAGCTTTTTCTACTGCGCCACAAACTTTAAAGTCCGTTAATTTGGACTGCTTCGGCGATTCAATTTTTCCCCCTCCTGATTTCCCAGCCTTAGTCTTCACCGGCATATCCTCACCCAAACGCTGGGAAAAGTTCTGTTCCAAATGAGAGAGTTATTTGCCGAATTTTTATTTCCAGGGGCAGAGCAGAGTGATACGTGTCCTTCTAGGCGGCCGCCATAACCGGAAGTCATAAAACTGATATTTGACTGAAATAACCACAATAAAAGAGATTTGATGAGTTGTTTTATTGACTGTGATTTTTTTTAGCAGTTTACGTTGCAAACTGAAACAAGCTAAATAAAAATATTGTATGTTTACTGTTAATAGTAAGAAAAACTGCATTTTAATTAGTGTTTTTTTGAAAAAGATTATTTTTTGCAAGCTAATTCTAAAAGAGACTTTCACCTATTTATTACACACAGTGAAATATTTTAAACCTGATTTAATATTGATGATAATTATAGTTTTTAAAATTAAATGACAAATCATGATTTTCTAATTTACTGAGATGGTCCAACTGAGATGAAGCTGAAGATGGAATGTGTTCTACTGCTGCTGAAAATCATTGAGGGTCATCATCCTACAGTACAGGACTGTGGTCTGTTTTAGAACATTGAAAACTAAATGCCAGAGCTGATACAATCCAGCCTTCCCAGGACACAGTCAGTTCCAACAAGACCACCTGCTTGGAAGATTCTGACACAAGAACCATGTCTGGTCTAAGTGTGGTTGTTACGATGTTGTCAGGGAATCTCAGCTGTCTTCCAAGGTCAACCTTCAGCTGCCAGTCTCGGGCTGTTGCCAGAAGCTCCCCCAATAGGTTTGTGTGATACTGTGGGTTCTCACCAGCTTTGATGAAGGCTATGGTATGTTCTGCTGGGTGTTGCTGCCTGCTGAAAGAGATCCCTGCACTGATGGACTCTGCAACGGCCTTCAGTACCTGGTCATGCCTCCACCGATAGCGCCCCTCACTGAGGGCTCTTGGACAGCTACTTAGGATGTGTTCTAGGGAACCTCTTTGCTGGCATAGAGAGCATGCAGGGACTTCTGTCAGGCCCCAAGAAAAGAGGTTGGTTGGGCATGGAAGGACATCGTACACCGATTGGATCAAGAATTTGATCTGATGTGGCTCCACTCTCCAGAGCGCTGACCATGAGATTTCATGTTCCATTGCCTCCTCCCACCTGGTCCACTCCCCCTGCTGGTGCATTCCAACTATCTTGCTGGTTCGTGTTTCCTCCACCCCCACTCTAATTTCATCCTGGACCAACTGGCCGTCTTTCCTTTCCCCGGGACTTGCTGTATTGAGGTCTTGGGCTACTCCCAAGGCCTGCCCGCCCTGCTGCAACTGTCCCCACCAGCTCTTTAAACTGCAGCTGTGCCTTGGCCTGTTCAATGACTTCATGGGCTTTGAATTTCCTGCCCGTCTTCACCTGAATGCCAGTCAATGAGACTTTGATGTCACTGGAGTCTCTGTACAGCATCACTTCTCTTGCCCAGGAAACTATGAACTCCTCTGACAGACTACTGAAGGGGAGTTGTAGCTTGTTGTTTCTCCCATATAAGGTGATGCTGCTGAGGCTGCGAGGCAGGCCCAAACACCTAAACAAGAAGTGACTGATCTTCTTCTCAAAGCCTTTGACGGTGCTCAGTTGAATGTCATTGACAAGCAGTGGCCAGAGGAGTCATGGTTTGATGCCATGCTGGTAAATCCAAGCCTTGAATTTACCTAGCAACTCTGACTTGTCTATCTCTCTAAGCCAGGTTCCTAATTGATTGCTGGTCTCTTGAAGTGCGGCTGTGTCCCTCAGCGCACTGTTGAAAACCTTTCCCAGGCTCTTGACTGGCTTCTTGGTAATTGATGGGATCTGGACTGTTCTGATGGAAAATCTAAACTTATCAGACACCTTTCCCTTCCCCACGACTAGGGCTCAGGACTTTGATGGTTTAAAGTCCATTCGTCCTCAGCTAATGAGGACGAATGGTGTAGTCACGGTCAAATCATCCATAAATGCTCTAATGGGGAGCTGTCGCACACCTGATCTGGTGCGTGGACCTCTGCACTCCACCTCTGCTGAGTTTACAAGCATGTTCATGGCCAGAACAAATAAAATCACTGAGACTGTCATGGTTCGAGCGCCAATCTCGTCCACGCTCGGACCATGCAGTATTTTTTCCCATCTGGCGTGTGTCCCTTTTGGCTCTCCGAGCTTTTATTATGACAGCACTCGGAGGGGCTGGTTCCAAGGTTGTCATAGCCAGGAGCGGCACTGGGGTTAAGCTCCCAGTGCTCATAAAATGCTCCTTATGGCGTGCGTCTCGAAAAGCCTCTGACAACTAAGTCCAACTCCTAGCCTGCCCGTGTGGTTTAGTCTCTAAGCCCGGCGGAACTGCTTTTACTAATAGGAGAAGGGGCGAGGGCGGATCTCTGGCGCCTTAAAACCAGATGCTTCGGGTAGATGGTGGCTCGTCAACCTGGGAAGGTAGCCCATCTAGGGGAAGGTAAACCCTGATTTCAAACCTCTGCTGCCTTGCGGCATACCCGGTCACGGGAAAGGCTTCGGGAGTCAACCCTGAGGAAAAATCCGGAGTCGGAGCCCCTAAGGCAGTTCTATGTTGTGCTCAACATCGTTCTGGCAGCTCCTGCAACGGCGCTGGTGCCAAACTGTAGCAGCTCTGCTGTTCCTTTGGATTCATCAGTGACGTGGAGAGGGGGGACATGCTGCATGGGCAACATCTTGTCCTCCATATCTTCCTGCCCAGGCTTGAATCCTACCAACGCCCAACGCTGGAAGGTAGAACACCGGATCACTGGAGAGGACACTCCAGCTTCGCCTTTGGCGTAGACAAAACACGGGGAATGACAGTTACCGGTTATAAGCCACTGCTCAATTGGCGTAGAGCGTGGCGCCAGGGGTTGTTCCCAACGGTGGGAGGGATCATCAGATCTCACTGGACAGCTACCGCCCGCCTCAAGCTGGGCAGCCCCCAGCCAATAAGGTGTTGTCCCGCCACAGCTTGCTTTCCTCATTGGGTGCATGGGGATAAGGAGAAATCCAAACAGCAGGCTGAGAACCTTCGCACCAGGCAAGACAATAAAACAAAAGAGACCAACTCTAAAACTGGGAACTTGGAACGTCCGCACTATGATGACAGGACTCGCTGCTAACCTCAAGGACATCAACGACACCAGGAAGACTGCCATCATCAATAATGAGCTGAAGAGACTGGGAGTGGATATCGCCACTCTCCAGGAAACACGGTTAGCTGATGCAGGCACACTGAGAGAGAAGGACTACACGTTCTACTGGCAGGGAAAGGGCAGTGACGAACACAGGGAACACGGAGTGGGCTTCACAGTGAAGAACACTTTGCTGAAGATGGTGGAACCGGGCAGCACTGGCTCTGCACGACTCCTCACCCTCCGCCTGAACACCACTGAAGGCCCAGTCACCCTCGTCAGTGTGTATGCCCTAACACAGACAGCCACACCAGAGGCAAAAGACGAGTTCTACGAGAATCTCGCAACAACTGTCAGGATCATCCCCAACTCTGAACAACTCATTCTCCTTGGAGACTTCAATGCCAGAGTGGGTGCTGACCACGACTCCTGGCCCTCCTGTCTTGGACCTTTTGGCGTGGGCAGAATGAACGACAACGGACAGCGGCTGCTTGAGTTCTGCACATATCACGATCTGTGCATCACAAACTCGTTCTTCAAGACCAAGCCCCAACACAAGGTTTCCTGGCAACATCCGCGCTCAAAGCACTGGCACCAGCTAGACTTGATCCTGACCAGGCGCACCTCACTGAAGAACGTACTAATCACCCGTTCGTTCCAGAGTGCAGATTGTGACACAGACCATTCATTGGTGTGTTGCAAGGTCAAGCTGCAGCTGAAGAAATTCCATCGTGCTAGACAACCTGGAAAGGCACGGATTGACACCAGCAAGATGGCCCAACCAGAACTTGTTGAGCAGTTTGCCTCCACCTTTGAGAAGGAACTTGGTGTACCACAAGGAGGAGAATCTGCAAAGCAGAAGTGGGAAGAGCTGCGAAACACCATCTACCGCACAGCCTTGGCTACCTTTGGGAGGAAGACCTCGAAGTCACAGGACTGGTTTGATGCCAAGTTGACCGAGATGACCCCCGTCATTGAAGCCAAGCGCTCAGCACTTGCTGAGTACAAGAAGTACCCAAACGAGAAGAATCTCCAGATTCTCAGGGCTGCGAGAAGCAAAGTTCAGCAGACTGCTCGGCGCTGTGCCAACGAGTACTGGACTCAGCTCAGCCAAGACATTCAAACCGCTGCCATAACAGGGAACATCCGTGGTATGTACGATGGCATCAAGAAAGCACTTGGTCCGGCTCAGAGCAAGACAGCCCCCCTCAAATCTTCCACTGGGGAGATGATCACAGAGAAGAACAAGCAGATGGAGAGATGGGTGGAACACTACTCCGACCTCTACTCTAGACAGAACACCGTGACACCGTCAGCCCTTGATGCCATCGACTGCCTGCCATCCATGGACGAACTTGACGCTGAGCCAACCATCGACGAACTCAGTAAGGCCATTGATAGCTTGGCCGCTGGCAAGGCACCCGGCAACGACGGCATACCCCCTGACCTGATCAAGCACTGCAAGACCGCCCTACTGCTGCCATTGCATGACATCCTCTGCCAGTGCTGGAAGGAAGGTGCCGTACCACAGGACATGAGGGACGCCAAGATCATCACCCTCTACAAAAACAAAGGGGAGAGAAGCGACTGCAACAACTACAGGGGCATTTCCCTCCTCAGCGTTGTTGGCAAAGTCTACGCACGAGTTGTTCTCGTTCGTCTACAGAAGCTTGCCGAACGTGTCTACCCCGAGTCTCAGTGTGGCTTCCGTGCTGAGCGATCGACGGTAGACATGATATTCTCTATCCGCCAACTCCAGGAGAAATGCAGAGAACAGAACATGCCTCTGTACGTTGCCTTCATCGACCTCACCAAAGCGTTCGATCTGGTCAGCAGAGAGGGCCTTTTCAAGATCCTGCCAAAGATAGGATGCCCACCAAAGTTGCAAAGCCTCATCGAATCGTTTCACACCAACATGCAGGGGATAGTGCAGCACGATGGCAACGTCTCAGAGCCATTCAACATACGCAGCGGAGTGAAACAGGGCTGTGTACTTGCGCCAACCCTCTTTGGGATTTTCTTTGCTATGCTCCTGAGGCATGCCTTCAGCACAGCAACAGAGGGAATCTACCTGCACACAAGATCTGACGGCAGGCTTTTCAACCTCGCCCGCCTGAAAGCCAGAACCAAAGTACGCGAGGCTCTAATCAGACACATGCTGTTCGCAGACGACGCTGCAGTCGCAACCCACACACAGCAGGAGCTTCAGACCCTGATGGACCGCTTCTCCCAGGCATGCAAGGACTTCGGGCTTACCATCAGCCTGAAGAAGACTAACGTCTTGGCGTAAGGCACGGAAGCACCACCAACCATCACCATTGATGACTACAAGCTGGAGGTCGTGAATCAGTTCACGTACCTGGGGTCCACGATCAGCAACAACCTCTCCCTTGATACAGAGATCAACAAGAGGATTGGAAAATCAGCCTTCACACTCGCTCGCCTCACCACACGAGTGTGGGAGAATCCCAAACTCTCTGTCAAGACGAAGATGGCAGTGTACAACGCCTGCGTCATCAGCACACTGCTCTATGGGAGTGAGATGTGGACAACATACGCCTGGCAGGAAGAGAGACTGAACTCCTTCCACTTGCGCTGCATTCGCCACATCCTGGACATATCCTGGCAGGACAAAGTGCCCAACACAGAAGTTCTGTCCCGCGCCGGCCTTCCCTCCATGTTCACTCTACTCAGGCAGCGCAGGCTCCGCTGGCTAGGCCACGTTCACCGTATGGAGGATGGCAGAATCCCCAAAGACGTCCTCTATGGAGAACTGGCAACTGGCAGGAGAGACGTTGGCCGCCCACAGCTGCGCTTTAGAGACGTCTGCAAGAGAGACATGAAGGCCCTGGATATCAACACAGAGCGCTGGGAGGACCTTGCAACGGACCGCTCCAAATGGAGAGGCACCCTGACCAGACAGCTCAAGGCGGGTGAAGAGAGACTGACTGCTGCAGCAGATGAAAAAAGGACCCGCAGGAAGAACCGCCACAGACCCAGCAGCACGGAGACCACCCACAAGTGTGACCTGTGTGACAGGGACTGTCATTCGCGCATCGGCCTGTTCAGCCACAGGCGGTGCTGTTCCAGCAGAGTAGACATTTAGGATTCTCTTCCATGGTTATCATAGACCGACGGAGGCCGACGAACTCGGAGGGGCTTCTGGCTGTCAGAGCTGACAGCTGAGCCGCATTAATCACCTCATCAGCTGCCCCACTTGGAGCCTTACTTAAGAGGGCAGTTGAGAGGTGAAAGGTGCGGCAGTCTCGTCAGATTTTCCCTGTCTGACAGCATCGAGCGTTCCTCACCGTGTTTCCCTGGTCAGACGTTTACTACTTTCCATCCATGATTGTAAGTGTTTTCATTGTGACTCTGTTCCTCCTTATCTTAGCCTGAGTTATCGTCATAGTGTGTTTTAGCTCCCCGTGGCTTGTTATTTTGTGTCCTTTTCTGTCCTGTAATAAACTGTGCAAACTCACCAGTGATTTGTGGCGTCTTATGATGGCTCGTGAGGGCCATCCATGACAGAGACAGTGCAGCCGGTGATGATTCCCTTCTCTAGCCGATGTAATGAAGATGTTACTGTTCCAGAGGTGACTCTCAAGCTGAAGCAGTTGTAGTAATTCATGATTAGGTCTCTGATCTTGACTGAAATGTGGTGCCGGACAAGTGAGATTTCCACCAGCTTGTGGGGGATTGACCCATAAGCGTTTGCAAGGACAAGCCACAGTACTGCCAGATCGCCATTGTCTTCCTGAGCTTTATGGATCAGTTGTGTGACAATTCCTGTGTGTTCAATGTAACCTGCCACATTTGGGATCCCACCCTTCTGTACAGCTGTATCAGTGTACTCATTCCAAAGGAGGAATTCTGTCATGTGACAAGCAACAATACTGAAGAAAATCTTTCCCTCGATGCTGAGGAGTGAGATGTTCCTGAACTGTTTGGTGGTTGAATTCTCCTCCTTGGGAATCCAAACACCCTCTGCGAATCTCCATTGCTGTACTACTTTTCCCCTTCTCCAGATGACCTTGAATATTTTCCATTGTCTCTGTAGAAGTCTCGGGCACCTCTTGTAGACCAGATAGGGTACTCCACTGGGGCCTGGTGCAGAGCTGGTTCGAGCTGCCTTGACAACCTCCTCGATCTCTCTCAGCAATGGCTCCTTGAGGTTAAATGCTATGGTTGGTTCTGGCGGGGCTATCAAGTTACTGCATGGACCAAGATCATGCTGTCTTCCAGCGTCGCTGTAGCTGGCTCTGAGGTAACCGTCAACCTCTTCCTCGGTGCAGGAAAGTTGACCACTGTGTTATACAGTGATCCCTCACTTATCGCGGTTAATGGGTTCCAGAACCGACCGCGAAAAGTGAAAAACCGCGAAGTAGCATCACCCCTAATGACGTCACCCATAAATAATACGTACGTTCATTCTCTCACTCTCTCTCTCATATGATACATGTGTATGTGTGTGTGTAAGTGTACATACATACGTAGATGTAAATAAAGTGTACATAAATATGTTTTTAGAACTCTTTTATTCTTATAACAAGATACGTAACTCAAGATGAAGATGATTTACTGCACAGGTTAATGAGAGCTTTACTGCTCCTCAGGTGACGCCTCATCGTCAGGTGCTAGAGGCGCAGCATCGTCGAGGGCAGCTTCCGATAGAGCTGGAGAAGCTGCAGGAGGCGGCGTAGTGGCTCGACGGGAAGACTATTTCGCACAAAATGGCACAAGAGCTGGGCTGCACGGTGGCGCAGTGGTTTAAGCACTGTGACAGCACAGTTTTACCCTCGGCCGGGGGACCGCGGGGATCGTGGGTTCGATCCCAGCCCCCGACCAACAGTGAGCTGTGTGGAGTTTGCATGTTCTCCCCGTGTTGCGCGGGTTTACTCCGGGATTTCTCCGGTTTCCTCCCGCATACCAAAAACATGTAGGTTTAGGGCGCTCACGCACGCAGCGACCAGCAGCCGGTGGCTTGTCACCAAACTGCAAACCAAATCTACCTACGGGTACAAATAAGTAACAAAAAAAAAAAAAAAAAAAAAAAAAAAAAAAAACAGCAAAAAGTTCCACGCAGCGAGACTAAGCAACACGAGCGATAAAGAGCAATGAATGCGGTCTTCCTTCGCTGCATGGGCGCTCGGCAGGGAGAGGAGGTGGGTGAAACGTCTCAGCCAATCAGCTTGCGGGGTGAAACGTCTCGGCCAATCAGCTTGCGAGATTTCCGAGCCGAGCCAACACGAGAACAGCGAACAGAGAGGTGGATTTTGAGTTGTGTGGACTCTCCGTGTTGATACCTGATGGTCTAATGTAGTCTCCCTGCCTTCTGCTAGCGCCCGCCCATTATTTCTCAATTTTGAATTTTTGATGAATATTTTTGAAAAATCCGCGATGCACTGAGGGCGCGAAAGGTGAAACGTGAAGTAGCGAGGGATCACTGTATAGTTATGTTGTTATGGGGATGCTCTTATTTGTGAAGTGCGGTGAAGTGGCGGCCACATCCTTCCGCCACTGCACCGCCCCTATAAATACCAGCGGGCATCAGGATTGGCCTCTTTGCCGATGCCCCTGCCTGGTGGCTGTATCCTGTGTGTTGCCAACCCAACGTTTCGTTTCCCTGTGGTTTCCTGTGGTAACGTATCATCACTTCCTGTGCTGCTGGCTGTCTGTGTGGTTTGCTCTGTGGTTAGCTCGCCTTCTCCTGAGGATTTTTGCCTTTAATTGTATTTTAATCACTTTTTTCCTTCTACCATTAGCTCTCACTTCTGTTTATTAAGCCTCTTGCACCTGTGTGTGCACTCAGTGTCATCTAATCACCCTCTTTAGCCTTCTGTTCACCTTTCATCTGTGTTTTTGTTAGCTTCAGGTTAGCCACTAGCTATGGCTACTAGCTGTCCTTCCCCTTCTCCTCTGGTGTGCTCTCTGTGTCAGATGTTTAGCTACACCTCCGCCTCTTTTAGTGATAATGGTAAATGTAATAAATGTTGTCTTTTTGAGGCGCTCGAGGCGAGGATGTCTGATTTAGAATCCCGGCTCCGCTGCATTGAAACACCGTCTGCGCCAGTTAATAATGTCGGATGCCCCTTAGCTGCAGCGGAGCTCCCTAGCATAGGGCGGCCTGCTAGCGGTCCTCCGGTCCTCCTCAGCAGCGAGGAGACTGGATGGGTGACGGTGATAAGGAAGCCTAGTCGCAAGGCCCCGGTTCACCACCAACCTGTTCATGTTTCTAATCACTTTTCCCTGCTCAGCAACACACCCACTGAGGAAAAAACTCTGATCATTGGCGACTCTGTAATCAAAACGTGAACCTAGAGACTCCAGCGGCCATACTCAAAAGCATTCCTGGGGCCAGAGCAGGCAACATCGAGTCAAATTTGAAAATGCTGGCTAAAAGTAACTGTAAATACTCCAACAATTGTTATTCACGCCGGGATAAATGACATCCGACTCCGGCAGTCGGAAGTCTCAAAACTTAACGTGGAATCGGTGTGTGACTTTGCCAAAACAATGTCTGCCTCTGTAGTATTCTCTGGGCCCCTCCCCAATCTGACCAGTGATGACATGTTTAGCCGCTTGTCATCCTTCAACTGCTGGCTGTCTGTGTGGTGTCCTGCAAACAATGTGGGCTGCACAGACAATTGGAGCTCATTTTGGGGAAAACCTGGTATTATTAGACGAGACGGCGTCCATCCCACTTTGGATGGTGCATCTCATTTATCTAACAATCTGGCATCATTTTTATCCAAATTTCCAAAACATTGACAACTCAGAGTTGGAACCAGGAAGCAGAGTCGCAGTCTTACACGTCTCTCTGCAGCTCCTCCTCATCCGCCACCCCTCAACTTAGCCCCTGTCTTCCCCATCAGAGAATCATTGTCTGCTCCCTCCAAAGTAAATAAAAATATAATGTATAAGCATCCCAAAGTGATTAAGCAAAAAGTTGGTAAAACTCAAATTAAACATGAAGCCATTAAATTGAATGATTTGGCCTCTGTTTCTCCTCATAATTTAAAAATTAAATGCGGTTTGTTAAATATTAGTTCTCTAACTCCCAAGTCTCTGCTAGTCCATGATCTGTTAATTGATCATCAGACTGATTTAATATCCCTTACAGAGACTTGGTTAGGGCAAGAAGATTATGTTGGTTTAAATGAATCAACTCCCTCTGGTTATTTAAACTGTCAAAATCCCACAAGTTCTGGTCGTGGAGGAGGAGTAGCAACAATTTACCGTTCCAAATTACTAGTTAATGTAAAGCAAACACGTTATAATTTCTTTGAGGGCCTGGTCCTCAGTATCGGGCATTTTAGCAATTTTAGGCTAAACCCAATTTTATTTGCCATAGTTTATCGTCCTCCATCAATCTACTCAGAGTTTTTATCAGAATCAGAATCAGAATCAGCTTTATTGGCCAAGTATGCACAACACATACAAGGAATTTGACTTTGGCTAAAAACTTGCTCTCGTTGTTCAGGTGGAGGATTTAAATAAGATTTAAATAAGGATTCAATGACAACACCACGTTTCTATAAAAGGATGCAAATATATACAGGAATATATGCAGTTATTTACTCAGACTATCCACACTTTGCAGAAATATATGAAAAAATATACAGTCATACAGTATTTCAATGTGAACTCAGATTCAGTGATATAATGTGAATGAAGTAAAAAGCAGTGTGAGAGTTATGTGCAATGTAAGAATGGATGAAAAGTCATGAGTACAGCAACAGGTAGGACTAGGTGAATGTTAGGAGTTCATCAGAGTGATGACTTGAGGAAAGAAACTGTTCCTGTGACGGGTGGTTTTGACCTTCAGTGATCTGTAACGACGACCAGAAGATAGAATTTCAAACAGTTTGTGGCCGGGGTGTGACGGGTCAGCACAGATGTTTCCCGCCCGTTTCCTGGTTATGGACCGATATAAGTTCTCAATGGAGGGTAGGTCGGTACCAATGATCCTCTCCGCAGACTTAATGATCCGCTGCAGTCTGGTCTTGTCCTGTTTAGTGGCAGATCCAAACCAGACAGTGATGGAAAAGCAGAGGACAGATTGGATGATGGCGGTGTAGAAGACAACCAGCAGCTCCTGAGGCAAATCAAACTTCTTGAGCTGACGCAGAAAAAACAACCTCTGCTGGGCCTTTTTCCGGACAGTGTCTATATGGGAGGACCACTTCAGGTTCCGGGAGATTGTGGTACCCGAAAACTTGAATGAGTACACAGTGGACACTGTGCTGTTGAGGATGGTGAGTGGGGGGAATGAAGGAGGGTGTCGCCTGAAATCCACAGTCATCTCCACCGTTTTGGCTGGGTTAAGTTCAAGATGGTTCTGGCCGCACCAGAGGATCAGCTGCTCCACCTCCCACCTGTATGCAGACTCTTCACCATCCCGGATCAAACCGATGACTGTGGTGTCATCCGCAAACTTCAGGAGCTTCACCGAAGGGTCCTCTGAGGTGCAGTCGTTGGAGTAGAGGGAGAAGAGCAGTGGGGAAAGGACACATCCTTGGGGTGCGCCAGTACTAATTTTTCGGGAGCTGGATGTAAATCTCCCTAGCTTCACCTGTTGCCACCTGTCAGTCAGAAAGCTGGAGATCCACTGGCAGGTGGAGGGGGGCACCTTGAGCTGGAGGAGTTTCTGATGAAGAATGCCTGGGATGATGGTGTTGAACGCTGAGCTGAAGTCGACAAACAGGATCCTGGCGTACGTCCCTGGGGAGTCGAGGTGTTGCAGGATGTAGTGTAGTCCCATATTCACTGCATCATCCACTGACCTGTTTGACCGGTAGGCAAACTGCAGTGGGTCCATCAGGGGGCCTGTGATGACCTTCAGGTGGTTCAGCACCAATCTCTCCAAGGATTTCATGACCACAGAGGTCAAGGCAACAGGTCTGTAGTCGTTTAATCCTGTAACAGTGGGTTTCTTGGGAACTGGAATGATGATGGAGCGTTTGAAGCAGGAAGGCACTTCACACAGCTCCAGTGATCTATTAAAGATCCGGGTGAAGATGGGGGCCAACTCGTTGGAGCAGACTCTCAGGCAGGACGGAGACACACCATCAGGTCCTGCAGCCTTCTTGATGTTTTGTCTCTGAAAGACCCGGCGCACCTCCTCTTCACAGATCGTTAGTGCTGGTGGGAGGTCAGAGTGGAGGAGGGATGGAGTTCCTGGGGCTGCAGATAATCCTTTTGTGTGGGTGGGAGGTGAGAACTGTAGGTTCTTTTCAAACCTACAGTAAAAGCTGTTTAGGTCGTTAGCCAGTTGGAGGTTTTCCACAGGGTGGGGGGATGGTCTCCTGTAGTTGGTGATATTCTGCAGGCCTCTCCAAACAGAAGCAGAGTTGTTTGCTGAGAAGTTTTGTTGTAACTTCTCACTGTAGCTCCTCTTAGCAAGCCTGATCTCCTTCGTCAGCATGTTTCTGGCCCGCTTGTACAGAGTCCAGTCACCAGTCCTGTAGGCCGCCTCCTTGGTCTGACGTAGCTGCTTCAGTTTAGGAGTGAACCAGGGTTTATTGTTGTTGTATGTGCAGAAGGTCTTGGTTTGCACACACATGTCCTCACAAAAACTGATGTATGATGTCACAGTGTCAGTGAGTTCATTTAGGTTAATGGCTGCATCTTCAAAAACACTCCAGTCTGTGCAGTCAAAGCAGGCTTGTAACTCCAGCTTTGATTCCTCAGTCCATTTCTTCACAGTCCTTACAACAGACTTGGAAGTTTTTAGTTTCTGTCTGTATGTTGGAATAAGATGGAGCAGACAGTGGTCAGAAAAACCCAGAGCTGCACGGGGGACGGCATGATAGGCATTTCTTAAAACTGTGTAACAGTGGTCGAGTGTATTTGTGTCCCTGGTGGGACATTTAATATGCTGTCTGTATTTAGGAAGCTCATTTGTGAGATTAGCTCTATTGAAATCACCCAGAATGATAAGCATGTGGCGTAACATTATGTAGCTCACATATTCCTTGGCAGAGACCCAGACATGAGGGAACTTTGAGCTCGCAGTGTGTATTGACATCACGCCTCAAACGGACATTGAGTCTGGACCCCCTGCGGACTGGAGAAGAAGTGAGAAGATCTGAGAGTGGACCTGAAGAGACTGTCTGACTCCTGGGGTCAGACAGAGAAGCCGAGAGGACAATAGGAGGATTAGATGTGAATGGAATTCTGTGTTTGATGTGAATGTGATTTGTGTCTGATGTAACAGTATAAAGGTATGTGGTTTACCGCAGCTCAATCTCTTCATTCCCTGATTGAGAAAGGAGCTGTAGGACTTGAGATGAAATAAACCAATACTGAAAAATCATTCAGTCTCTTCATTTCGAGGTTCCTACATTGGTGACCCACACGTGAGAAGTATGGAAAGGCTTGGAGGTCGTCTCTCCGACTCCGAACCTGATTCACCGGAGACCGCCCGCACCGGCGTAAGCTCCATTAGACTCCCCGAGTTCTGGCAAGAGGACCCGCACTCATGGTTCCAACACTTGGAATCGCGGTTCGTGCTTAACGGGGTATCAGCAGATGACGTTAAGTTCCACAATGTCATCGCAAGACTCGACAGCCGCACGGCCCGGTGTGTGCGGAGCCTGGTGCAGCAGCCGCCCGCTGCTGGCAGATACGACGCCCTGAAAGCCGCCCTCATTCGGAGCTTTGTGCCATCAGCCGAGGTGAGGGCCAGAACACTTCTGGACCTGCACGACAGAGGAGGACGCAGGCCGACCGTCCTCATGGAGGACATGCTGCAGATGATCGGGGCAGACAACGATGCGTTTTTATTTAAACACATCTTCTTAAGGACCCTTCCAGCGCACATGAGAGGCTCCCTGTCCAGCATGAGGTGTGTGGACCAGCAGGACTTCCGCGCGCTGGCTTTTTTTTTTTTTTTTTTTGTTACTTATTTGTACCCGTAGGTAGATTTGGTTTGCAGTCTGGTGACAAGCCACCAGCTGCTGGTCGCTGCGTGCGCGAGCGCCCTAAACCTACATGTTTTTGGTATGCGGGAGGAAACCGGAGAAATCCCGGAGTAAACCCGCGCAACACGGGGAGAACATGCAAACTCCACACAGCTCACTGTTGGTCGGGGGCTGGAATCGAACCCACGATCTCATGATCCCCGCGATCCCCCGGCCGAGGGTAAACTGTGCTGCCACAGTGCTAAACCACTGCGCCACCGTGCAGCCGTGCAGCTCCGCGCTTTGGAAGCGGAGCGGCTCCTGGACGCATGCGGCGAGCAGGAGACGGCAGCGGCAGCAGCAGACCTCGGCGCGGCAGCCCAGGGCGACGGAGAACCGGTGGCAGCAGAGCCGACCCCAGCGACAACAGCGGCAGCGCGGTCCCGAAGCAGAGGAGGGGACGAGCTGTGTTTCTACCATCAACACTTCGCGCACAAGGCTCACAGATGCGTCCCGCCATGCAACTTCAGGAAGCAGGGAAACGCAAGAGCCGGCGGTCGTTAGCAGCTTCGACCCTCGGCGAACGGAACAAGCTGCTGTACCTGACAGACGCGAGCTCCGGACGGCAATTCCTCGTTGACACCGGAGCACAGAGGAGTTTCATCACCGCAACCTACGCGGACCGGGCGGCCGGTCCCCGCGGAGATGGAGCAACAGCCGCAAACGGCTCGTCGATCAAGACTTTTGGCGAAAGAACTCTGCGCCTGTCCTTGCACGGCCGCATCTATGAATGGACCTTTATAGTAGCGGCAGTGAGTTTCAACATGTTAGGCGCCGACTTTTTGTGCTCACATGGCTTGTTGGTAGATCTGGCTAATAGACGCTTGGTTAATGCACTCTCTTTTTGTTCTATTCCCTGTGCAGCGCGAGTGTCCCTGCCGTCAGTACAGGCCAACGCCGCCGCAGCAGGAGGTAAGTTCCACACTCTCCTAAACCAGTTCCCAGCACTCACAGTTCCCACGTTTTCAGCTAAGGTGGCGAAGCACGGGGTGGAGCACTTTATAACCACAAGTGGCCCACCAGTTTTTGCTAAGGCTCGGCGCTTGGATGCAGCTAAGCTCTCCATTGCGCGTGAGGAGTTCGCCAACCTGGAAAGGTTGGGCATAATTCGCCGCTCGAAGTCCGCTTGGGCTTCCCCTCTCCACATGGTCCCTAAGGCGGATGGCTCGTGGAGACCGTGCGGCGATTATCGCAGGTTAAACAATGCCACAGCGCAGGACCGCTACCCAATTCCGCATATCCAAGATTTTTCGGTGCATTTGGCCAAGGCGCGAATTTTTTCTAAAATAGACCTGGTCCGTGGTTATCATCAGGTCCCGGTCTGACCAGAGGACATTCCCAAGACAGCGGTAATAACCCCTTTCGGGCTTTTTGAATTTTTACGCATGCCTTTTGGCCTTAAAGACGCTGCGCAAACCTTCCAACGCATGATGGATGCCGTTTTGCGCGACCTCTCTTTTGTTTTTGTCTACTTAGATGATATTTTAGTCGCCAGCGCCTCTGAGGAGGAACACGAAAGTCACCTCAGAACTGTTTTTCAGAGGTTGGGAGCGCACGGGTTGATAATCAACCCAGCCAAGTGCCATTTTGGCGCAGCACAGATCGATTTTTTGGGGCACCGCGTCTCCCCAGAGGGTGCAGTTCCGCTGCCCTCCAAAGTACGCGCAGTGGCTGAGTTTCCCCAGCCACAAACGGTAAAAGAGTTGCAAGAATTTTTAGGTATGGTAAATTTTTACAACCGTTTCATACCTCACGCGGCGCAGCTCATGCAACCGTTGTACGTCGCGCTAAAAAAACAGAAGCCCTCCAATGCGATTGAGTGGTCCCCGGAGCGGGAGCGCGCATTCACTGAGGTTAAGAAAGCACTAGCGAATGCAGCACTGCTGGCTCACCCAGACCCGGCAGCCCGAATAGCGCTAACCACAGACGCGTCAGATGTGGCCATAGGAGCTGTGGTAGAACAGCAAGTCGCCAGGGCTTGGCAGCCACTCGCTTTTTTTAGCAGATCCCTACGCGATGCTGAGCGAAAATATAGCGCGTTTGACAGGGAACTGCTAGCGCTCCACCTGGCCATTCGCCATTTCCAGTTCTGGTTGGAAGGGCGGCGTTTCACCGCGTTTGTCGACCACAAACCGTTAACCTTTGCAATGTCCAAAGTCTCAGAACCATGGTCAGGCCGACAGCAGAGGCAGCTGGCCGCAATTTCAGAATTCACCACCGATATACAGCACGTAGCCGGTAAATTTAATGTGGTGGCGGACTGCCTCTAGCGAGCAGTAACAGCGCCTGTCCGCGTGGATGGGGGCTGTAGCGCCGCAGACGCGGAGCGCGGTAACAGCGCGGATGTGCACGTGGCTCCGGTGCACGTAGGGATAGATTGCGTGGCCATGGCAGCAGAGCAGGGCGAAGACACAGACATGCGCGCGCTCCTGTCTGGACCAACAGGGTTAAGGCTGGAGAACGTAAGTTTACAAACCGGTTCACCCCGCTTATTTGCGACGTATCCACCGGGCGACCTCGCCCAGTGGTACCGGCCACATGGCGCCGTCATGTTTTTGATGCGGTGCACTCCCTAGCACACCCGGGAGTACGCGCTTCGGTGAAAATGGTAGCAGAGAAGTTTGTTTGGTCGAGCCTGTGCAAGCACGTGAAGGAGTGGGCGAGAGCCTGCACGTCCTGCCAGCGGGCCAAAGTTCACAGACACACAAAAGCCCCTTTAGAACCTTTCCACATCCCGGCTAAGGGGTTTGATCATGTGCACGTAGATCTAGTGGGACCCCTGCCGCCCTCGCAGGGGTTCACACATCTCCTGACAATGGTGGACCGGACCACGCGTTGGCCGGAAGTGGTCCCATTGCAGTCTACCACAGCAGCAGAGGTGACTCGCATTTTTTTTAACAGCCTGGGTAGCGCGGTTCGGAGTCCCATCGGACATTACGTCCGATAGGGGTCCGCAGTTCGTTTCAGAGCTGTGATCAGCCATGGCCAGCGGCTTAGGGGCAACAGCCCATCGCACCACCGCTTATCACCCACAGGCCAACGGTTTATGCGAGCGTTTTCACAGATCGTTGAAGGCAGCCCTCAGAGCGTCGCTCACGGATACAGATTGGGTAAACAAACTACCATGGGTTTTATTGGGGTTGCGTTCGGCACCCAAAGAGGATTTAGATGCCTCACCTGCTGAATTAGTTTTTACTCAACCTCTCAGGCTGCCAGGAGAATTCCTGCCAGCCCATGCAGCACCCGAGCGCCCCCCGGTGCGGGGACCTCTACGCGGCACGGGGGCAGAAATGCTCCCGGGCCCCGCTCGTCACACTTTTCCGCAGGTTTTTGTTCCCAAGGCTTTGCAAAACGCAGAGTTTGTTTTTGTCAGGCACGACGCCCAGCGTCACAGCCTCCGCCCACCTTACGATGGTCCGTTCCGAGTGCTGGAAACCGAGGAGAAATATTTTGTGCTGGACTTGGGGGGCAGGAAAGAGACAATCAGTGTTGACAGATTAAAGCCTGCTTTTGTGTTACGTGATGAACCTGTACGGCCGGCGGGGGCGCCTCGATGCGGCAGGCCTCCCAAGGAACAGCCCCTAGTTCCCCAGCGGGGGGTAAATAACCCTTCTCCCCCTCATTCCACAGGCGCACCGCAGGACGGCACAACACAGGCTGCGAAGCCTGCGTTCAGCAGATTCGGGAGGAGATTGAAGCCTAAGCAACGGGCAGAGTGATGTGTATTTTGATCAACCCGTGTAAATTGTGCTGTAGATCCTGCAAAGGGGGGGATGATGTAAGGGTGTAATGTGTATGACTGCCCATTATGGACATGAAGTCGGTGTGTGTGTCCATTCTTGACATAGTGTGTATGACTGTCCATTATTGACATAAGGTGTATAGCGGGTAGAGTAATGTTGGTGTATGTCCGTTCTTGGGCGTTTCGGGGGGAGTGATGTGGCGTAACATTATGTAGCTCACATATTCCTTGGCAGAGACCCAGACATGAGGGAACTTTGAGCTCGCAGTGTGTATTGACATCACGCCTCAAACGGACATTGAGTCTGGACCCCCTGCGGACTGGAGAAGAAGTGAGAAGATCTGAGAGTGGACCTGAAGAGACTGTCTGACTCCTGGGGTCAGACAGAGAAGCCGAGAGGACAATGGGAGGATTAGATGTGAATGGAATTCTGTGTTTGATGTGAATGTGATTTGTGTCTGATGTAACAGTATAAAGGTATGTGGTTTACCGCAGCTCGATCTCTTCATTCCCTGATTGAGAGAGGAGCTGTAGGACTTGAGATGAAATAAACCAATACTGAAAAATCATTCAGTCTCTTCATTTCGAGGTTCCTACAAGCAGAGAGTCTGGATGTTTTTCCTTCACCTCTGCTATCTGGTCAGCGAGGTGCTGCAGTGCCTCCGTTGTACAAGCAGCAGGCGGGATATAAATTCCGACCAGAATAAACGAGGAGAACTCTCGCGGTGAATAAAAGGGTTTACAGTTTATGAACAGTGACTCTAGGTTAGGGCTACAAAACTTCTTCAACACTGTGACATCAGTGTTTATCCGAATTTGCCGAATTCTTAGCTGATTTAGTGCTGAAATCAGATAGAATAATTATAGTAGGGGACTTTAATATACATGTAGATGTAGATAGTGATTGCCTTAATATGGTATTTAATTCAATATTAGACTCGATGGGGTTTTCTCAGAAAGTAGGAAATTCTACCCATTATCTCCACCATACGTTGGACCTTGTTCTGACATATGGCATAGAAATAGAAAATCTGGTAGTGTCTCCTCATAACCCTGTGCTGTCAGACCATTGTCTGTTAACCTTTGATTTTACTATTTCTGACTATTTGGCTCCTAAAGAAAAATATTACTACCATGGGCTGCACGGTGGCGCAGTGGTTTAGCACTGTGGCAGCACAGTTTTACCCTCGGCCGGGGGGGCCGCGGGGATCATGAGATCGTGGGTTCGATCCCAGCCCCCGACCAACAGTGAGCTGTGTGGAGTTTGCATGTTCTCCCCGTGTTGCGCGGGTTTACTCCGGGATTTCTCCGGTTTCCTCCCGCATACCAAAAACATGTAGGTTTAGGGCGCTCGCGCACGCAGCGACCAGCAGCCGGTGGCTTGTCACCAGACTGCAAACCAAGTCTACCTACGGGTACAAATAAGTAACAAAAAAAAAAAAAAAAAAATAGATGCCTCTCAGATGATGTAGTAACCAAATTTATGCAGATCGTTTCCTCTATGCCATGTGTCAACATAACGGAAATAAGTTATAGACAGAATCAGAATCAGATTTATTGTCATTGTTCATGTAGTACACAAACTAGGAATTTGTCTTGGTGCCATGCTGCAACATTAAAAACATGATGAGATAAAGAGATAAATTAAAAAACTAAAGGACTAAAAACGTGCAATAAGTGTAGAAAAATAAGTAATAATAATAATAATAGTAATAATGAGTAATACTTGTCAAGGCAGTTTTAAATAAATTAGCAAGTAGCAGATAATATGGGGTACCACAGTGCAGTTGATAATGCAACAGAAAAACAGTGATGAATGTCATGAGTCTGGTTGAGCTGCTGTACATAGTGCACGAGAGTCAATAAGTCACTTAATGTTCAGCAGTCTGATGGCAGAGGGGAAAAAGCTATTCATGTGCCGGGAGGTTTTAGTCCGAATGGACTGAAGTCTTCTACCTGAGGGGAGGGGGGCAAACAGTACGTGACCAGGGTGTGAAGGATCGGCTATGATCCGGCCAGCACGCCTCCGGGTCCTGGAGATGTACAGGTCCTGGAGAGATGGGAGCTTGCAGCCGATCACCTTCTCAGCAGTGCGCACGACGCGCTGCAGCCTTAGTCTGTCCCTGGCAGTGGCTCCTGCATACCACACAGTTAGGGAGGAGGTGAGGATGGACTCGATGATGGCTGTGTAGAACTGCACTAACATCTTGGTGGGTAGCTTGAGCTTCCTCAGCTGCCGCAGAAAGAACATCCTCTGCTGGGCCTTTTTGATGAGGGAGCTGATGGTTGGCTCCCATTTGAGGTCCCGGGTGATGGTGGTGCCCAAGAAGCGGAAGGAATCTGCAATGGTGATGGGAGAGCCTGTGATGGTGAGGGGGGGCAGGGGGGTTGTGACTTTCCTGAAGTCCACAATCATCTCCGCTGTCTTCAGAGCGTTCAGCTGCAGGTTGTTGTGGCTGCACCAGGACACCAGCTCGGCCACCTCTTTCCTGTAGATGGACTCGTCGCCATTGGAGATGAGCCCGATGAGGGTGGTGTCGTCCGCAAACTTAATCAGCTTAACAGACTGGTGGGAGGAGGTGCAGGAGTTGGTATAAAGGGAGAAGAGTAGGGGGGAAAGTACACAGCCCTGGGGTGATCCGATGCTGATGCTAACAGAGTCCGAGACAGACTTCCCCAGCCGCACATGCTGCCTCCGGTCCGTCAGGAAGTCGGTGATCCACCTGCAGAGGGAGTCAGGCACATCGAGCAGGGACAGCTTGTCCTGGAGCAGAGCGGGGCGGATGGTGTTGAATGCAGAGCTGAAGTCCACAAACAGAATCCTGGTGTAGGTTCCCGGGGAGTCCAGGTGCTGCAGGATGGAGTGGAGGGCCAGGTTGACTGCGTCGTCCACAGACCTGTTGGCACGGTAGGCAAACTGCAGCGGGTCCAGGAGGGGAGTGGTGATGGACTTGAGGTGAGACAGGACCAGGCGCTCAAAGGACTTCATGACTACAGAGGTGAGCGCTACAGGTCTGTAGTCGTTAAGTCCAGTAATCCGTGGCTTCTTGGGGACAGGGATGATGGTGGAGGATTTGAGGCAGGTCGGCACGTGACATTACTTAAGGGAGGTGTTAAAAATGTCTGTGAAGACAGGAGCCAGCTCTTTCGCACAGTGTCTCAGGGTGCAGGGAGACACACCGTCTGGCCCGGGGGCCTTGCGCGGGTTCAGTCTGGAGAACTGTCTGTGCATGTCCTGCTCACTGATGACAAGGGCAGGGGGGGAGGAGGAGGAGGAGGGGGGACCGCTTTTGATGAATTAAGGGCCGAGGAGGCAGTGGAGCTGGGTGGAGTGGGGGAGTTGGACACAGCTGACGAGGTGTCAAAATGGGCGTAATGTTGGGACAGTTTTTGACAAAGGGCTTTGTCATCCTGACCTTTAGAAGCCTGAGGCCGATAGTTGGTGATTTGCCTCAGTCCTCTCCACACAGAAGCCGAGTCATTATCAGTGAACTGCTGCTGGAGCTGCTGCTGCTGACAGCTTGCTCCTTCTGTAATTGATAGCATGGTTGATAGTGTTACAGCTTCTCTGCATCAGACTCTAGACATGGTGGCCTTTTTAAAAAAGAAAAAGTCTAATCAGAGATTCCTAACTCCTTGGTTCAACACAGAAACTCGTAACTTAAAACAGAAGACTCGTCAATTAGAAAGAAAATGGCGCTCCACTAATGTAGATAAAATCTATTTAGCTTGGAGAAATCATCTTTTTGTTTATAAAAAATCTCTTAGAAAAGCTAGAACGAGTTATTATTCTGCATTAATAGAAGAGAACAAGAATAATTCCAGGTTTCTTTTCAGCACTGTAGCCAGGCTGACAAAAAGTCAGGACTCTGTCAATCCTAGCCTTCCCTTAGAGCTTACTAGTCAGGACTTTATGAACTTTTTCAATGATAAAATTTCATCTATCAGAGATAAAATCAGTCAGATTCTTCCCACCGTTAACTTAAATACAGTAACTACTACAACTCCTTCAATTGATATCTGTTTGGATGCGTTTACTCCAATTGATCTTTTAGAGTTAGACAAAATAATTTCCTCATCCAAGCCTTCAACTTGTCTTTTAGACCCTATTCCTACCAGGTTATTTAAAGAAGTCTTCCCATTTATTGGTAGCTTTATTCTTCAAATAATCAATTCTTCATTAACTTTAGGCTATGTACCGCAGGCTTTTAAACCTGCTGTAATTAAACCCTTACTCAAAAAGCCAACGCTGGATCCAGGAGTTTTAGCTAACTATAGACCAATCTCTAATCTCCCTGTCATTTCAAAAATCTTAGAAAAAGTTGTTGCTACGCAATTATTTGACCACTTGCAGGGAAATGGTTTATTTGAAGAATTTCAATCTGGATTTAGAATCCATCATAGTACTGAAACAGCCTTAGTGAAGGTCACTAATGACCTCCTTATCACATGGGATAATGGACTTGTTTCTGTACTTGTCCTTCTAGACCTTAGTGCAACTTTTGATACTACCGATCATAATATTCTACTTGATAGAACACTATGTTGGACTTAATGGTACTTCATTGCAGTGGTTTAGATCTTATTTATCTGATAGGTTCCAGTTTGTTCATGTCAATAATGAGTTTTCTTTCAACTCAAAGCTCAGTCATGGAGTCCCACGGGGATCTGTGCTAGGCCCTACTCTTTTTTAGTTTATATATGCTTCTGTTAGACAACATTATTAGAAAGCACTGTATACATTTTCATTGTTACGCAGATGACACACAATTATACCTGTCAATGAAGCCAGATGATAGTAATCAATTAGCCAAGTTAGAAGCCTGTCTTAAGGAAATCAAAGCTTGGATGACTTGTAACTTCCTGCTATTAAATTCAGATAAGACTGAAGTCATTCTTGTTGGTCCAAAAAACCTTAGAAATACCTTTCCAAATCTAAACTTTTAGTTTGGATGTGGTTACTCTTTCCCTTAATAGCTCTGTGAGGAACCTTGGTGTTATTTTTGATCAAGAGCTGTTTTTCAATTCACATATTAAATTTGTTTCTAAGACTGCCTTCTATCATTTGTGTAATATTGCCAAGATAAGGAGCATCTTGTCTCAGAGTGATGCTGAGAAACTGATCCACGCTTTTGTTAGCTCTAGGTTTGATTACTGTAACTCTTTATTATCAGGTTGTCCTAAAACATCTTTAACAAGTCTTCAGTTGATCCAAAATGCTGCAGCAAGAGTTTTAACAGGTACTAGAAAGAGAGATCATATCTCTCCGGTTCTGGCCTCCCTTCATTGGCTTCCCATAGAGTTTAGAATTAAGTTTTAAATCCTTCTTCTCACTTTCAAAGCTATAAACAATCAGGCCCCTTTTTATTTAAAAGATCTGATACTACCCTAACCCTAACAGAGCACTACGCTCCCAAAATGCTGGATTACTTGTAATACCTAGAATCTCCAAAAGTATAATGGGAGGCAGAGCCTTCAGTTATCAAGCTCCTCTTCTGTGGAACCAGCTGTCAATCTGGATTCGTGAGTCAGACTCGATCTCTGTTTTTAAGAATAGGGTTAAAACCTTCCTTTTTGATATAGTCTACAATTAGGGAGGGATCATGTGTCTCTGAACTCTCCCTTAGTTATGCTGCTAATAGGTTTAGACAGCCGGGGGACCTCCAGTAATGCACTGGGCTTCACTCCTTTCTTCACTCTTAATGAAATTTTTTTTTTTTTCTTTTGCTGGTCATTAACATCTGTTTGTTCTCTCCCATAGATTGAGTCCCCATCATGCTGTTTGCTCTCTACATGTCTGTTCTTTTCATCTTCTCTATCCCCTCACCCCCAGCCAGTCGCAGCAGATGACTGCCCCTCCCTGAGCCTGGTTCTGCTAGAGGTTTCTTCCTGTTAAAAGGGAGCTTTTCCTCTCCACCGCTGCCAAGTGCTTGCTCACAGGGGATCGCCTGATTGCTGGGGTCTTTCTGCTATTGTGGGGGTTCCCCCTATTGTTGAAAGTACTATGAGATGACTGTTGTTGTGAAATGGCACTATATAAATAAAGTTGAATTGAATGAATTGAATTGAACCCCTTCAATAAAGCTAAGTTCGACTGTGCACCTGGCCTTGTCATTACAAGGTATTTCCATACATAACATTTTGGCAACGAGAATAAAAATTGAGGCGTGTGTTTCACCACTCCGGCCCTTCCTGGAGCTCCTGGGGAGCCACCTGTGCCTTGGCAAAGATGGTTTGCTGCCTTTCAAAACTGCGTCGTGGCACTCAACCTGGGTGAGCTAGATAGGCAGAGGGCACGTGTGCTTCTGGTGCATAATTTGGGGTTTGAGGGCCAGCGCATCCTGCGTACACTCGGAACTACCGACTTGTATGAGGATGTGGTCGAGTTGTTGGCGTGCCATTTCCACACCCCGAACAACTTCACCGTCCAGAGGATTTGGTTCCGACGACGACACCAGCATGTGGGTGAGCCTGTCTGCCAGTTTGTCACTGACCTGCAGGAGCTGGCTAGCAAGTGTTGTTTCGGGATGTTGGAGGAGGGAATGGTACGTGACCAGCTGGCGGAACACACAACCAGCAATGCTTTGCGAGCTAGGCTGCTTTCGGCGCCGAGTGAACTGACATTAGCCGAGGTTGTCAAGCTAGCTCTCAAGGTGGAGAACGCGGATGAGCTAGCTTCGGAGCTAAAGTGGCACCAGTTACAACAACAGCTGGGACCTGCCACCGCAGCATTAGTAGCGGACCCTGACAGTGAGGATAGTGCGGCGGACGACAGCGTGGACTCCTACGACATCAACCTGAGGTCTGCCCCGAGAAGGGCTGTGGGTCCGTGAAGCACGGATACAAGGTTAGGGAATGCCCAGCTATAGGGAAGTGCTGTGGCATGTGTGGACATTTGAACCATTTTGCAGGGTGTGTAGTGTGTCCAAGCCGGAGAGCTCATGGAGAATAACACCTGCACCCGCCCCGGTAGCTGTCCATGTGGTGTCCCTGAGTACCAACGGGTTCAAGTACTGTGCTGTTGTGAAATGGCACTTTATAAATACAGTTGAAGTGAATTGAATTGAACTGAATTGAATTGAACCCCTTCAATAAAGCTAAGTTCGTCTGTGCACCTGGCCTCGTCATTACAAAGTATTTCCAGACATAACATTTTGGCAACGAGGATAAAAATTGAGGCGTGTGTTTCACCACTCCAGCCCTTCCTGGAGCTCCTGGGCGAGCCACCTGTGCCTTGGCAAAAATGGTTTGCTGCCTTTCAAAACTGCATTGCGGCACTCAACCTGGGTGAGCTAGATAGCCAGGGGGCATGTGTGCTTCTGGTGCATAATTTGGGGATCGAGGGTCAGCACATCCTGCGTACACTCGGAGCTACCAACTCGTATGAGGATGTGGCCGAGTTGTTGGCGCGCCATTTCCACACCCCGAACAACTTCACCGTCCAGAGGAATCGGTTCCGACGATGACACCAGTGTGTGGGTGAGCCTGTCCGCCAGTTTATCACTGACCTGCGGAAGCTGGCTAGTGAGTGTTGTTTCGGGATGTTGGAGGAGGGAATGGTATGTGACCAGCTGGCAGAACACACAACCAACAGTGCTTTGCGAGCTAGGCTGCTTTTGGCGCTGAGTGAACTGACATTAGCCTAGGTTGTCAAGCTAGCTCTCGAGGTGGAGAACGCGGATGAGCTAGCTTTGAAGCTAAAGTGGCACCAATCACAACAACAGCTGGGACCTGCCACTGCAGCATTAGTAGCAGACCCTGACAGTGAGGATAGTGCGGCGGACGACAGCATGGACTCCTATGACATCAACCTGAGGTCTGCCCTGAGAAAGGCTGTGGGTCTATGAAGCACGGATACATGGTTAGGGAATGCCCAGCTAGAGGGAAGCGCTGTGGCATGTGTGGACGTTTGAACCATTTTGCAGGGTGTGTTGTGTGTCCAAGCCGGAGAGCTCATGGAGAATAACACCTGCACCCGCCCCGGTAGCTGTCCATGTGGTGTCCCCCAAGTACCAATGGGTTCAAGTACTGTGTGGTGACGCTGGGTGATGATGAGGTGCCGCTGATGATTGACACGGGGGCGGAGAGATCATTATTGAATTGGGCCACAGTGAGGAAATTTTTCCTGTACTACAGAATAAGAGATGATCCAGCGCCACTCTATGGTTATGGAGGTGGCAGACTGGTTGGAACGCTGGACCTGACGGCTCGGTGCAAGTCGGCGGTGATGCCTAACTGTACGTTCCACATGACGGCCCGAGGCGACAACATTATGGGCTGCGACCTGTTTTATGGACTGGGGTTCACCATTAGAGATGACGCTGGGAAGCAATGGACTGGTTGTAGCTGGCGGAACCATTCGGTTCCGGTAGCGAAGGAAGACATGGTGTGGGGGAAGGATTTGTCTTGCACCATGGCTGTCAAGCAGGACCAGCCTCACTCAGGTTCGACACAGGAGGGTCTCAGCGCTCGCGATACCTTGGACGAAGGTTCCGAGCATGACGGCAAGGCGGCTGTGGGGAAGAGTGACGCCAACGAGTGAGCCTCAGTTTCCTCCGGAGCTCAGCCACAGTGGGCTGGAGGATATGGAGCTTCAATGGCGAATGCTGCAGCAGCTTTACAAGGAGTCGGGGCCAGACCGACAGACACTGAACTGGGTGCCGAGCAGCAACACTGCAGGCTGAGCAAGTCCCCTCTGAGAGTCACAGATCTGGTTTGGGCTCGTGAGAAGGGACAACCACAGCAAATACGGACCAAACGACAGTTTGAAGATCACCAGGGGTGGCTGCACATCGTGGCTAAATGAGGCGCTGCCTATTTTCAACTGTCAGATGGCTCATGGAGGCATGCCAATGAGCTGCGGCGTGCTCAGGAGTAGACTGCGGGTGGTGGGCCCGGATGAGAGGGACGCCCAATGGCAAGGACGAAGAGGCACATCATCATTTATGTGATCAGATGCGGCCCAGGAGGCATGCCGCCTCCAGGGGTGGACTTACAAAGAGATGGTCCGGGGGCCCCACAGGCCAGTTCCTCCCATACTTAGCCGTGTGGTCTGTGAGTCTATATATATGACCGAGTGAAAGAAGTTATAATTGTGTGTTTTTTTTCTAATAGTGGGTTTGCATTTGTTTTGAAATAATGTTCATACTGTATGTGTGCATGTGTAAAAAAAAAAAGTGTTTTGTTGTGTATACAATTGTATGTAGTTCTGTGGATTATTTTATGTGTTTTGTTTAGTTTAGGGAAAACGGCAGTGATTTTGTGTTATTAATGGACTATAATTATTTATTTTAAAGGTGGAAGAATAGTCCACCTTACCGTGTGGGGTAGGATGGTAGTCCACCCGTCCTCCCTCGTTTTAGATTTTGTTTTATGAATGTGATAGGCCCTTTAGTGTTTTCAGTTTTAGTTTTATTAGTGCGTAAATCAGGTTCTAAACTGGGAAGGGTCTTGATTGTGTGTATGTTTTTGGACTTTTCTTGGGGGGGGGGGGGGTTATATAGTTATGTTGTTATGGGGATGCTCTTATTTGTGAAGTGCGGTGTAATGGTGGCCACATCCTTCCACCACTGCACCACCCCTATAAATACCAGCAGGCATCAAGGTTTGGCCTCTTTGGTGGCTGCATCCTGTGTGTTGCCAACCTCTTCAATAAAGCAAAGTTTGACTGTGCACCTGGCCTCGTCATTACAAGGTATTTCCAGACATAACACACTGCGCTTTTGTCCAAGGATTTTCCTAGTGAATCCATATGGATCTGCAATAAACGGCACACGCTTTCTGGCTCCCTCCTTCCCTCCCCTTCTGTGCCACTCAGCTTGATGGAGGTTGGTGATCTTTTTCCTTGTGATGTTACGGAGCTCTGCCAAACTGACCTTTTCCTCCTCACTTGCCTTCTTAAACTGGCGTCTGAGCACACAACACTCTTGCCGGAGCCAGCTTATCTTTCCCTCACGTCGGTTTGGTCCACCTGGTGCTGCTCCTTAGTTCCAAATCTCTCGACTGCGATACTGAGGATTATGGTACACATTGACTGCAGTCTCCGGTCAGTATCCCCTCTGGATGAGGCTTCGAGAATCGAGTCCATATCTTCATCAAACTGGCGCCACTCCTGTTTCTTGTTGGTGGTAGGCCACTTAACCTGTCAGTGTTCTGCATGCCAGATTTGAGGGAGGCTTTGTGGGGCATGGGCACCCACTTGGCACTGTGGGGTGATTCCTGGCAGGGTTCCTCCTGCACCTCACCAGGTGTAAGACCTGCGTGTTGCACCACTTGCCACCTAATCAGGCACTTCATTTTGGCCTGGTGGATCTTCAGGCCATGCAGGTTTTTGCAGTCTTTGCCACACTGCACTCGTAGTCATATGTGCATAATTTTAGGACAATGCCTGTGCATCTGTCCCGGTGGGGTGCTCACTCCCCCCCCCCCCCCGGCATCCCTGGGGTATATTTTCATTGAGCTTTACGTAGCCAACTATGGGTACTTCCTTCATGGGAGCTGCATTTCGGGGAGCTAATCCTCCCTGCCCTGTTACTGTCTTTCTGGTTGTCAGCTGGACAATTGCAAATTTATGAGAGAAAAAAGCTGCAAATTTACAAGAAAAAGTAGGACATTTATGAGAAAAAAAGTCACAAATTTACTACAAAGAAAGTTTTAAAATTATAAGTTAAAAATGGCAAATTTACAAATAATTTTAATTCTTTCTCAAAAAATGTTGAGGATAAACTTCTAGCTTGGAGGCCTCCTGGTGTCTGAGGGAGAGGCTGTGCTTCTGTGTTGCCAGTGACTTTTTCCTTCAAAATAAGCCACAAACAAGACTGTCCAAAAAGAGGTTCGAGCAAGGTAACCACTAAAATTGCTAATTATCTTTAGCCTACATTTCAGAATCAGAATCAGAATCAGGTTTATTGCCATTGTTCATGTAGTACACAAACTAGGAATTTGTCTCGGTGCAATGCTGCAACATTAAACATGATAAGATAAAAGAAATAAACTATACATGCAAAAAAGTGTAGAATAAGAGTAAGTGATACTGGTCAGCAGTTAAAAAAATATTAGCGAGCAGCAGATACTGTGGAGAACTATATAGTGCAGTCGGTAATGCAGGAAGAAAACAGTGATGATTGACATGAGTCTGGTTGAGCTGCTGTACATAGTGCACGAGAGTCAATAAGTCACTTAGCGTTCAGCAGACTGATGGCAGAGGGGAAGAAGCTGTTCATGTGACGGGAGGTTTTAGTCTGGATGGACCGAAGTCTTCTACCTGAGGGGAGGGGGGCAAACAGTACGTGACCAGGGTGTGAGGGATCGGCTATGATCCGGCCAGCACGCCTCCGGGTCATGGAGATGTACAGATCCTGGAGAGATGGGAGCTTGCAGCCGATCACCTTCTCAGCAGTGCGCACGACGCGCTGCAGCCTTAGTCTGTCCCTGGCAGTGGCTCCTGCGTACCACACGGTTATGGAGGTGGTGAGGATGGACTCGATGATGGCTGTGTAGAACTGCACTAACATCTTGGTGGGTAGCTTGAGCTTCCTCAGCTGCCGCAGGAAGAACATCCTCTGCTGGGCTTTTTTGATGAGTGAGCTGATGGTCGGCTCCCATTTGAGGTCCCTGGTGATGGTAGTGCCTAGGAAGCGGAAGGAATCAGCAGTGGTGATGGGAGAGCCTGAGAGGGTGAGGGGGGGCAGAGGGGTAGTGACTTTCCTGAAGTCTACAATCATCTCCACTGTCTTCAGAGCGACAGATAGATAGCATAATATTGATATTTTAAAGCTAAACAGCGTGCTACACAGGATATATGGAGGAAAAAAACACTGCACTTCATGGATTACGTCTCTGTCCTTTGAGATAAATGTGGAGGAAGGGCCCAAAAAATGCAATTGCACAAAATATCCACAAGATGTCCCCAGAAGCCTTTTAAAAAAAACAAACATTTTTACAGCCTGGAGCAGGGCACCCTGTGCTATAAAAAGAGCCTTGAGCTATTTTTGCACAAAAAATCTGCATGAAGCCACAAACCCTATTTGAGCCTTTAAAAATACATAAAAGAGCCCAATAAAACCAATATCATCAGCAGCTTTTTAACTATTTTTTTCTGTAAATTTGTACCCTTTTTAAATTTACAACTTTTCCTCCCAAATACGAAATAAATTTGCAACTAATTTCCTGAAAACATTTTTTTTGATATATTTGCAACATTTTTCTCTTCAGTTTGCATCTTTTTCCTTCTAAATTTGTGTCTTTTTCCTCATAAATTTGCCTCTTATTTTCTTAACTTATTTCACAGATTTTTGCAACTTTTTTTCTTGTAAACATGCATCATTTGTCTCTCACATTTGTGACCTCATCCTCTAACTTGTAGCATTTTAACTGTAAATTTGAAACATTTTTCCCCACATAAATGTGTGACTTTTTAAAAAATGTGAAATCTTTTCATAAATCTGGGACTTTTTTCCTCTGTGGAGATGTGTGGAAGGACAAGGCTGAGTTTATTTCTCAAGTCCAGATTTATTGACATTCACATTCTCCAACATCCAAAAACAGAAAGAGGAAGGAATCCCCCAACATCTGTCCCTTAAATACCCCGGGACATCAAAACACACAGTCACATTGTCTTTTAATCCCAAAACACAATACATCCCCCACCAGGTCTTCTCGTCTCCACCTAAAGTCCTGGTGGTCAGGAAATCTCTCACGGCCATCTCTTTGCATACAAAAGGCCAGACTTCACATCCTCCTGTTACCCCTAGGAGGTTCAGACCTTTTGTTCCTCTGAGACGTGAAGCATACAATAAGCATACAGTAATTTTTTTTTTTTTTTTAACCATGTAATAACCATGTAATAACCAGTAATAACCATGTGAAGCATGTGAAGCATATGGAACCCACATATGTGCACCACATAACCCCCCCCCCCCAAACGTCTAAGATGGAACAACATAACCACAGATTGCATGTCATAATAAAATCACTACATATCAGTCCACGTGCCGCTTGGGTCTCAGCCTTCTCCCGTATTTGCTGTAAGCAGGCTGTACCACTTCCGCGGTGCCCTCCTGCTGTGGAGCTGCTGCCTGGGGGTGAGAACTGTTAGTCAACCTCTGTGGGTGTTCTGGGGAATGCTATCTAGGGGGTCTGCCGCGCCGAGGAGCCTTAGCCAACTGCACAACTTCGTCAGCTACCACAAAAGCGGGTTTGAGCCTGTTAATGCCAATCATTTCTTTTCTGCCCCCCAAATCTAGCAAAAAATGCTTATCCCCCGTTTCCAGCACTCTATATGGTCTGTCATAAGGTGGGCATAACGGCAGACGATGGGCATCATGTCTGACAAAAACAAACTCCGCATTTTTTAAAGCTTTAGGCACAAAAACACGCGGAAAACTGTGGTGAACGGGGCCTGGTAGCGTGCTTGGGCCCGTGCTATTCTGTAACCGCTGAGCCGGGGAGCACTGTGGCGCTGGATTATCTGGGAGAAATTCCCCGGGCAGCCGAAGTGGCTGTGCGAAAACTAGCTCAGCTGGGGAGGCTTCTAAATCCTCTTTAGGTGCAGAACGCAACCCCAATAAAACCCATGGTAGCTTGTCCACCCAATTTGCGTCCATAAGCGACGCTCTGAGAGCTGCCTTCAGTGACCTGTGAAAACGTTCGCATAACCCGTTAGCCTGCGGGTTGTACGCGGTCGTGCGGTGGATCATTACCCCCAGGCTGCGGGCCATCGCTGACCAAAGTTCAGAAACAAATTGCAGGCCTCTGTCGGACGTAATGTCTGACGGGACTCCAAAACGCGCTACCCATGCCGTTAAAAACACGCGCGCAACCTCCTCGGCTGTGGTTGACGACAGCGGAACCACTTCCGGCCAGCGCGTGGTGCGGTCAAACTACAAGGTCCACGTGGACATGATCAAACCTTTTAGCTGGGATGTGAAACGGCTCCAAGGGAGCTCTCGTGTGTCTATGAACCTTGGCCCGCTGACAGGCCATGCCGGCTGCCGCCCACTCTCTAACTTGTTTGCGCAGGCTCGGCCATACAAATTTCTCTTCTAAAATTTTGACCGACGCACGCACTCCTGGGTGCGCCAGAGAATGGATCGAGTCAAAAACGCGGCGGCGCCACGCGGCTGGAACCACCGGACGCGGCCGCCCAGTGGAGACATCGCAGATTAGAGGGGGCATACCGTCTTGCAGCACCCTATTCTCCAGCCTTAACCCTGTTGGTCCAGACTGGAGCGCACGCACGTCCGCGTCGCTAACCTGCTCCGCGGCCATGGCTGCATAGTCTATCCCCACGCGGACCGGGGCCGCGCGCACTTCCGCGTCGCTAACCTGCTCCGCGGCCATGGCTGCAGAATCTACCTCCATGCGGGCTGGAGGCGCCATGGCGCGCGAGAGGCAGTCCGCCACTACATTAAGTTTACCCGCCACATGCTGGATATCGGTAGTAAACTCCGATATCGCGGCCAGCTGTCTCTGCTGCCGGCCCGACCAAGGTTCTGAAATCTTGGCCATCGCAAAAGTCAGCGGCTTGTGGTCAACGAACGCGGTGAAACGGCATCCTTCCAGCCAGAACTGGAAGTGGCGAATGGCCAAGTGGAGAGCTAACAGCTCTCTGTCGAATGCGCTGTATTTTCGTTCGCTGTCGCGCAGGGTCTTACTGAAAAAGGCGAGCGGTTGCCAGGCTCTGGCTACAAACTGTTCCACAATCGCCCCTATGGCCACATCTGACACGTCAGTAGTGAGCGCCATGCGGGCCGCTGGGACTGGATGTGCCAACAACGCAGCGTTTGCCAGGGCTGTTTTGACCTCCGAGAATGCGCGGTCTCGCTTCGGAGACCATTCGACTTTATTTGTGGGCTTTTGTTTTTTTAGTGCAGCATACAACGGTTGCATGAGCCGCGCTGCGCGGGGGAGGAAACGGTTATAAAAATTCACCATTCCCAAAAACTCCTGTAACGCTTTGACCGTTTGTGGTTGGGGAAAATTTGTTACCGCGCGCACTTTGTCAGGCAGAGGGACCGCTCCTTCTGGGGAGACGCGATGCCCCAAAAAATCAATCTGCGTCACCCCGAACTGACACTTCGCTGGGTTAATTATTAACCCGTGCCCTGCCAACCTCCGGAAAACTGCCGTGAGGTGGTTTTCGTGTTCGTCTTCGGACGCGCTGGCTACCAATATGTCATCCAGGTAGATGAACACGAAAGGGAGATCGCGCAAAACCGCGTTCATCATGCGTTGGAACGTCTGTGCCGCGCCTTTAAGCCCAAACGGCATGCGCAAAAACTTGAAAAGCCCGAAAGGTGTTATTACCGCTGTTTTGGGTATGTCCTCAGTGCGCACTGGGACCTGGTGGTAACCGCGTACCAAGTCTATTTTAGAAAAAACGCGCACCCCCGCCAAATGAACTGAAAAATCTTGGCTGTGCGGGATTGGGTAGCGGTCGTGCGCTGTAGCGTTGTTCAACCTGCGGAAATCACCGCAAGGTTGCCACGAGCCATCAGCTTTCGGGACCATGTGAAGCGGTGAAGCCCATGGGCTCTTCAAACGCCTGATGATGCCCAACCTTTCCAGGTTGGCGAACTCCTCGCGCGCTATGGTCAGTTTAGCTGAATCCAAGCGCCGAGCTTTTGCAAAAATGGGCGGACCGGTGGTAGTAATAAAATGCTCCACCCCGTGTTTAGCCACGGTCGCCGAAAATGTTGGAACCGTGAGTGCTGGGAACTGAGTGAGGAGTGTGTGGAACTTACCACCCGCAGCTGTGATGTTGGCTTGTGCTGTTGGCGGGGACACTTGAGCTGTACAGGGAATAGAATGAAAAGAGAGTGCATTAACCAGGCGTCTGTTAGCAAGATCGACCAACAACCCATGTGAGCACAAAAAATCAGCTCATGTTGAAATGTTGAAATTGACTGCCGCTATGACGAAAGTCCACTCAAATGTACGGCCGTGTAAAGACAGAAGCAGAGTCCTCTCACCGAAGGTCTTAATCGCCGAGCCGTTCGCTGCTGACACCCGGGGACCACTGGAAGGCGCCAGCCGGTCAGCGTAGGAAGGTGTGATGAAACTTAGCTGGGAGCCCATGTCCACAAGGAGATGCCTCCCCGAGTGCGCATCCCTCAAGTAGAGCAGCTTGTTCTCCTCTCCAAGGGCCGCAGCTGCTACCAACCCCCGGTCTTGGCGTTTCCCAAGCGCTTGAATTGGCATGGTGGAATGCACTTGCGTGCCCTCTCCGCGAAGCGGCGATGGTAGAAGCAAAGGACATCGTCTGCTCCGTGTTTCCTGGCCCCTGCCGCCGCCGTCGTCGGTGAGTCTGGTGCTGCAGCCTCTGGCCCCCTGTCCTCTCTGGACGTTGCGCCTGGCTCCGCTGCCGCAGCCGTAGCCGCACGCTGCTTATTGGCGTTGACGAGTCATTGTGCCTCCTGGCCCAGCTCGTGGTAGTCTCGTCGGGACAACAGCGGTGAACTGGCCAGGGTCACTCTCACCGCTGACGGTAGGGTCCTGAGGAAAAGGTGGGTGAAGATGAAGCTATCATCTTCGGAGTCTCTCAAACTCAACATCTTCCCCATCAGGTCTGCAGGTCTGTCGCTCTCAAATTCAGTCAGCGCCAGGAGCCTCTCTGCTCGCTCCTCCACCGAGGGGGTGAAGTAACGGATGAGTGCAGCCTTCAACGTGCTGTACTTGTCGCTGTCCGGCGGGTGGTTGATCAGGCTCTCCACTCGCTGGGCTGTGTGGTTGTCCAGCTTTGCAACCACATGGTAGAACTTTGTGGCGTCTACCAAAATCCTCCGGAGGTGGAACTGTGCCTCGACTGCGTTAAACCAGGAGCGCGGATTGTTCGGCCAGAAGTCCGGTAGCTGAACTGTGGCTGCATTCATCTGGCTGGCTCCTGACAAGTCTGGCTCGGGAGATTCGTCTCCGCTCATGATACGTCTTAAGGGTCACCAGTGTGGAGATGTGTGGAAGGACGAGGCTGAGTTTATTTCTCAAGTCCAGATTTATTGACATTCACATTTTCCAACATCCAAAAACAGAAAGAGGAAGGAATCCCCCAACATCTGTCCCTTAAATACCCCTGGACATCAAAACACACAGTCACATTGTCTTTTAATCCCAAAACACAATACATCACCCACCAGGTCTTCTCGTCTCCACCTAAAGTCCTGGTGGTCAGGAAATCTCTCACGGCCATCTCTTTGCATACAAAAGGCCAGACTTCACATCCTCTTGTTACCCCTAGGAGGTTCAGACTTTTTGTTCCTCTGAGACGTGAAGCATACAATAAGCATACAGTAATAACCATGTGAAGCATATGAAACCCACGTATGTGCAGCACACCTCACATTTTTTCAATTTTATAATACTTCATTTTTTTCTCTCTTGAATTTGGAACATTTTCTTGTAAATTCACAATTTTGTTCTTATAAATAAGCTATATTTTGTCAAACAATTTTGTCATTTTTCTCGAATTTTCTAGAGGGTTTCTTCTTTAATTTGCAGCTTTTTCTTGTACATTAGTGAATTTATTCCATCATAAATGTGTGAGCGTTTTCTCATAAATTTGTGGGGGTTTTTTAAATCATAGAGAGCCACTGAATATGGGCATAAGAGCCACATTTGGCTCCAGAGCCACAGGTTGGATACCCCTAGCCTAGAGGCACACTTTTTTGCACAATGATGGGAAATTCATTCATTCATTCGTTCATCTTCTTCCGCTTAACCCTTTTTTCGGGTCGCGTGGGGGCTGGAGCCTATCCCAGCATCTTTGGGTAAGAGGCAGGGTACACCCTGGACAGATCGCCAGTCCATCGCAGGGCCAACACAGAGAGACAGACAACCATTCACTCTCACAGCCATACCTAAGGACAATTTAGAATCCCCAGTTTGATGCCAATTAACCTAACTTGCATGTTTTTGGCATGTTGGAGGAAACCGGAGAAATCCCGGAGTAAACCCACGCAGACACGGGGAGAACATGCAAACTCCACACAGATCACTGTTGGTTGGGGGCTGGGATCGAACCCAGGATCCCCCGACCAAGGGTGAGTTTCTGTGCTGCCGCAGTGCTAACCACTCCACCACCGCGCCGCCGGATGGTGGAGTGGATGGGAAATTATTTAGTAAAAATACGTATTTGCTTATCACAGGGAAGCTTCGTATGGGACTGTTGATTTAATTCCAAATGGCTCCTACAAATCAAAATAGAAGAGAACCTGTGACTTTTTTTCTCATAAATTAGATTTTTTTCTTGTGAATTTGCAAATTTTCAACTTTTTTCTCATAAATTAGAAACTTTAATAAATTTGCAAAAAAATTTTCTCATAGATTTGCATTTTTTCCTTCATAAATTTGCACCTTTTTTCTCAGAAATTTGCAACTTTTTCCTCAAGATTTTATGACTTTTTCTAAAAAATCTAACTTTTTCCCTGTAAGTTTTAACTTTTTTCCATAATTTTGCAACTTTTTCTCATAAATTCACAATTTTTTCTTGCAAATTTGCAATTTTTCTTATAATTTTTCAACTTTTTGTCATAAATTTGCAGGTTTTGTTTTTTTCAAAAATTGGACTTTTCTTTCATAAGTTTGAAACTTTTTTCTTAATTTTTTTTTACTTTTTTCTCATAAATTTGCAAAAAAAAAAATTCTTGTAGATTTGCAACTTTTTTCTTATAAATCTGCAACTTTTTTCTCAGAAATGTACAACTTTTTTTGCAAAGTTTTGTGACTTTTTCTCAAAAACTTGTAACTTTTTTCTATGAATTTTCAACTTCTTTTTTTACTATAAATTTGCAACTTTGTCTCATAAATTTGCATTTTTTTCTGTAAATTTTCAATTTTTGTCATAGATTTGCATTTTTTTCTTAAAAATTTCTGACTTTTTACTCAGAAATTTGCTAAACTTTTTCTTGTAGATTTGCAACTTTTCCCTCATCAATCTGCAACTTTTTTCTCAGAAATTTGCAACTTTTCCTCAAAATTTTATGACTTTTTCTCAAAAATTTGTAACTTTTTTCCTGTAAATTTTCAACTTTTTCTCATAATTCATAATTTTTTTCTTGTAAATTTGCATTTTTTTAATGTAAATTTTCAACTTTTTTCCTCAAAGATAAATGAATGTTTTCTGAGAAATTTAAAACTATCTTCTTAAATTTTTTTTTTTACTTTTTTCTCATAAAGTGGTGACGAAGAGGTAGAGCATCTGCCCCACAACTGGGAGGTTGGGGTTCACGTCCCGACCAGGTCATGCCAAAGACCATATAATTCAATTCAATTCAATTCAACTTTATTTATAGTATAGCGCCATTTCACAACAACAGGCATTTCATAGCACTTTCAACTGTAAAAGTGGAACTTCCTGCCGTCCAGCTTGGTGCTCAGCAAAAATGGAATGGAGGAGGGTAATGTGGGCGGCAGTAGCTCAGGAAGTAGAGCGGGTCGTCTAATAACCAGAGGGTTGGTGGTTCGAATCCCACTCTCCCCAGACATCCTGCTGTTGTGTCCCTGGGCAAGACACTTTATCCACCTTGCCTCCAGTGTCCATGACACTGGGTATGAATGCGTATAAATGTTTGGTAGTGGTCGGAGAGGCTGTTGGCGTGGCAGCCACATTTCCGTCCATCTGTTCCAGGGCAGCTGTGGCTACAGCAATAGCTTACCACTCTCAATGTCTGTGGAGTGACTCATTGTAAAGTGGGCTGGGTATCTTGAAAGGTGCTATATAAATGTAATCCATTATAAATTTGCAACATTTTTTCTTGAAGATTTGCAAATTTCCTCCTCATAAATCTGAAACTTTTTTCTCAGAAATTTGCAATTTTTCCTCAAAACTTTATGATTTTTTCTCAAAAATATGTAACTTTTCCCTGTAAGTTTTCCAACGTTTTCTCATCAATTCACAATTTTTTCTTGTAAATTTGCAATTTTTTCATGTAAATTTTCTCCCTTTTTTTGCAAATAAATTGTAATTTGTGACTTTTTTAATTCTAAAATTGGCATTGGTTATCATCTCATTGCACCTTTATTCTTGCAAATTTATACTTAATTTACATTTATATATTTGTACCTGATGCTGAACTGAAATGAAAAAATTAACGCAGTGGTTCAACAAAAATAAATTATCTCTAAATCTAAAAAAAACAAAGATTATGTTGTTTGGAAATTATAAAATAAATCATGAAATAATGGTAACGATAGATGATACCAGAATAGAAACAGTACAGGAAAATAAGTTCCTGGGGGTGACGTTTGACAATAAAATCTGCTGGAAACCTCACATCAGTCACATCCGGGCCAAATTAGCAAAATGTATAGGCATACTGGGGAAGACAAGACACATCTTGGACTATAAATCATTGGTCTTATTGTACAATTCACTGTTTTTACCTTATCTTAACTACTGTGTAGAGTCTGGGGAAACACCTACAAAACCAACCTACTATGGCTGTGTTGTGAGACATGTATATGTTGGACACTGCATATGTGATTTAACCTCACGATGAAGGAGAGCCAGCCCCCTGCGGTGCGGAGCCACAGAGCCTGGACCCCCTGCGGAGGACAGGGGACAGAAGACTTCCTGACCGCTGAGGCTCGAGAGGAGAGAAGGGGGAGTTATGTAAATAAAAGGTTAATGAATGTGAATAAAGAGATTTTGATATAGATGTGTGATTTCCCCCGCGAGGGAAATGGTTTGATGTGAGAATGTTTAAAAGGGAGAACTTTGGTGTGTTCACTCTCTTTGTTCGCTGCTCAGGAATGAGAGCAGACAGTGGAATGGTTACATGAAATAAACTGAAATTAAAGGCAATTCGGTTTCATTATTCAAGTCTCCCCACATTGGTGACTGACGACGTTGAGAATGAACGAAGAAATTCTCAGGGTCCCGGACTCACAGCGCTCAGAGCTGGCGAGCGCAGTGGCCGTTAAGCTGCCTGATTTCTGGCAGGATAACCCACGGTCGTGGTTTCTGCAAGCAGAGTCGCAGTTCGCGCTCGCAGGAGTATCGGTGGATGACACTAAGTTCCACCATGTCATCGCTAAACTGGACAACAGCACAGCTCGGTGCGTGCAGAGCTTGGTGGAGCAGCCACCCGCGACCGACAGGTACGGCAAGCTGAAATCCACCCTCATCAAGTTTTTCACCCCCTCGGCTGAAGTGAGGGCGAGGAGGATCCTGTCTTTGCTAGACCAAGGTGGACACAGGCCGAGCGCCCTGATGGAGGAGATGATACAGCTGAGAGGGTTGGACAACGATGATTTCATTTTTCAGTTCATCTTCCTCTCCAACCTCCCGGCGCATGCGAGAAGCACGCTGGCCGGCAAAAAGTGTCACACCCTGGAGGAGTTCCGGGAGCTGGCCCAGGAGGCAGATGGGATCCTGGACGCCTGCGGCGGGCAAGCAACCACAGCGGCGACCCGAGACAGCGGGGAGCCAGAGGTGGCAGAACCAGACTGGCCGACGACGGCGGCAGCACGGCCGCGACGAGGTGGAGCCAATAGCCCGGCGGCAGAGGCGCGGACACGACACAGCGGAGGAGAGGATCTCTGCTTTTACCATCGGAGGTTCGCAGAGAAGGCACGCAGGTGTGTGCCGCCCTGCATCTTCAGGAGTTCGGGAAACGGCAAGACCGGGGGTCGCTAGCAGCTTCGACCCTCGGAGAACGCAGCAAGCTGCTCTACATCACGGATGCGCGCTCCGGACGAGAGTTCCTCATCGACACCGGAGCACAAGTGAGCTTCATCACCCCAACATACGCGGACCGGGTGGCTGGACCCCACGGTAGCGGAGCTACAGCGGCAAATGGCTCGAACATCAACACCTACGGGAGAAGGACCTTGCCTTTGTGCTTACATGGCCGCACATATGAATGGACTTTTGTAATAGCGGCGGTGAGTTTCAACATGTTGGGCGTGGATTTTTTGTGTTCACACAATCTGTTAGTTGATCTTGCTAATAGACGGCTGGTAAATGCACTCTCTTTTTACTCTCTCCCCTGTTCAGCTCGAGTGTCCCCGCCACCAGTACAGACCCACGTCGCTACAGCTGGTGGTAAGTTTCACACACTCCTCACCCAATTTCCAGCGCTCACTGTGCCCACTTTTTCAGCGACGGTCGCGAAGCACGGGGTGAAACACTTTATCCCCACGTCTGGTCCTCCCGTGTTTGCAAAAGCTCGGCGCTTGGATGCAGTTAAGCTCGCCATTGCGCACGAGGAGTTCGCCAGCCTGGAGAGGCTGGGCATCGTTCGTAGGTCGAAGAGCCCGTGGGCTTCGCCGCTGCACATGGTACTGAAAGCCGATGGCTCCTGGAGACCGTGCGGGGATTACCGCAGGCTAAACAACGCTACGGCGCACGATCGTTATCCCATCCCGCACATTCAGGATTTTTTGGTGCACCTGGTGGGGGCGCGCATTTTTTCAAAGATTGATCTAGTTCGCGGCTATCACCAAGTCCCAGTCCAACCGGAGGACATTCCTAAAACAGCGGTAATAACCCCGTTCGGACTTTTCGAATTTTTACGCATGCCGTTTGGTCTCAAAGGGGCGGCGCAAACATTTCAGCGGATGATGGATGCCGTGTTATGCGATCTCCCTTTCGTGTTTGTGTACCTCGACGACATTTTGGTCGCGAGTACTTCAGAGGACGAACACGAAACGCACCTCACAGCAGTTTTTAGGAGGCTGGGAGAGCACGGCTTAATAGTTAACCCAGCCAAGTGCCAGTTCGGCGTCGAGCGGATCGATTTTTTGGGTCACCGCGTCTCCCCGGAGGGAGCGGTTCCATTACCAGAGAAAGTACGCGCGGTAGCGGATTTTCCCCGTCCACAAACGGTCAAATCACTACAGGAATTCTTGGGGATGGTGAATTTTTATAACCGATTCCTGCCCCACGCAGCTCAAATCATGCAACCGTTATATGCCGCGCTCAAAAAACAAAAACCGACCCAGGCGGTCGAATGGTCCCCGGAGCGGGAGCGCGCGTTCACAGAGGTTAAAAAAGCCTTGGCTGACGCTGCGCTCCTGGCCCACCCAGACCCTGCAGCACGTATCGCGCTGACGACAGACGCTTCAGATTTAGCCATAGGGGCCGTTATTGAACAACAGGTAGCCGGAGTTTGGCAGCCTTTGGCTTTCTTTAGCAAATCTTTAAGCGCGGCTGAACGAAAATACAGCGCGTTCGACAGAGAACTGTTGGCGCTGCATTTGGCTATTCGTCATTTCCAGTTCTGGCTGGAAGGACGGTGCTTCACCGCTTATGTGGACCACAAGCCGCTCACATACGCCATGGCCAAAATTTCAGATCCGTGGTCCGGCAGGCAGCAGAGGCAGCTGGCCGCAATCTCGGAATTTACCACTGACATTAGGCACGTCGCGGGCAAATTCAATGTAGTAGCGGATTGTCTCTCACGCGCGTTCACGACCCCAACACGCGCAGAGGCAGAACGGGCCACCGTGACCGCGCCGCAGGAGAGCGGCACGGTGGCGCGCGCAGCCCCGGTGCACGTGGGTATAGATTACGCAGCCATGGCAGCGGACCAGGGGGCGGACGCAGACGTGCGCGCGCTCCAGTCTGGACCAACAGGGTTGAGGCTGGAGAGCAAGTGTTTACAAACCGGTATGCCCCCCCTGATCTGCGACATGTCGACGGGGCGCCCGCGTCCGGTGGTTCCGGCCACGTGGCGCCGCCGTGTTTTTGACTCGGTCCACTCACTGGCGCACCCGGGGGTGCGCGCGTCGGTGAAACTAGTGGCGGAAAAGTTTGTTTGGCCGTGCCTGCGCAAGCACGTGAAGGAATGGGCAAAAACCTGCATTTCCTGTCAACGGGCCAAAATTCACAGGCACACAAGAGCCCCGTTAGAACCGTTCCGCATTCCGGCCAGAAGGTTCGACCATGTGCACGTCGACCTTGTGAGCCCCCTACCGGCATCACAGGGGTTCACGTATCTTTTGACAATGGTGGACCGCACCACATGTTGGCCGGAAGTGGTCCCACTTGCGACGACCACGGCCGCGGAGGTGGCTCGTGTTTTTTTAACGGCTTGGGTGGCGTGCTTCGGGGTTCCGTCGGACATTACGTCCGATAGAGGACCGCAATTCATCTCTGAGCTGTGGTCAGCGATGGCCAACGGCTTAGGAGCCAAAATTCACCGCACTACAGCTTACCACCCTCAGGCTAATGGTTTATGCGAGCGTTTTCATAGGTCTTTGAAGGCAGCACTCAGAGCGTCGCTCACGGATGCAGATTGGGTAAATAAACTTCCATGGGTTTTATTAGGGTTGCGTTCTGCGCCTAAAGAGGACTTAGACGCCTCCCCAGCGGAGCTGGTATTCGCACAAACTCTGAGGCTGCCAGGCGAGTTTTTACCAGAGCACCCAGAGCCCCCACCTCTCTCTGCTCTGGGACCGTTAGTCGGCACGGGAGCAGACACGCTCCCGGGTCCGGTTCATCACGCTTTTCCACGAGTTTTCGTCCCCAAGGCTTTGAAAAATGCCGACTTCGTTTTTGTCAGGCGCGAAGCCCTAAAAGCAACGCTCAAACCACCTTACGAAGGGCCATTTCGAGTGCTGGAGGCAGGTGATAAGCAATTTGTGCTAGATTTTGGAGACAGAAAAGAGACAGTCAGCATTGACAGACTGAAACCTGCTTTTGTCATGAAGGACGTGTCTGTACCGGTCGCAGTGGCGCCTCGACGAGGCAGGCCCCCGCAAAGGGCAATTAATCACTCTCTTCCTCAGTCAACAGAGCCGAAGCAGAAAAGCGCCGCAGGCAAGGCGGGGCCAACGCACAGCAGATTCGGCAGACGGCTGAAGCCCAAGCGGCGCACAGACTGAATGTTGGTGTTGATTATTCAGTAGTGAGTAAGGTGCTATTAAATTTTAGGAATTAGTCTGTTCTTCATCGTTTGGGGGGGGTTATATGGCTGTGTTGTGAGACATGTATATGTTGGACACTGCATATGTGATTTAACCTCACGATGAAGGAGAGCCAGCCCCCTGCGGTGCGGAGCCACAGAGCCTGGACCCCCTGCGGAGGACAGGGGACAGAAGACTTCCTGACCGCTGAGGCTCGAGAGGAGAGAAGGGGGAGTTATGTAAATAAAAGGTTAATGAATGTGAATAAAGAGATTTTGATATAGATGTGTGATTTCCCCCGCGAGGGAAATGGTTTGATGTGAGAATGTTTAAAAGGGAGAACTTTGGTGTGTTCACTCTCTTTGTTCGCTGCTCAGGAATGAGAGCAGACAGTGGAATGGTTACTTGAAATAAACTGAAATTAAAGGCAATTCGGTTTTGTTATTCAAGTCTCCCCACACCTACAGTCAATATGCACATTACAAAAAAGAGCTATAAGGATAATAAATAATGTAGGATATAGAGACCATACCAATTTGTTGTTCTTAAAGTCACATGTCATAAAGTTCATTGATTTAGTTAAATTTAAGACAGCACAAGTAATGTACAGGGCAATTAATAATCAACTCCCAACTAATATACAAAAAATATTTAAAAAAAGAGACAATGATCATAATTTGAGAGGAGACTTAAACTTTACAAAACCCAAGATACGAACAACCAAGAAAAGTATGTGCATATGTCTGTGGGGTGGATTTGTGGAACAGTCTGGAGCCGAAACTGAAACTATGTACAAACAGAAATCAATTCAAAAAGAGGTATAAGCATCATTTGCTGAAAGGGTATATGTTAGAAGGGTAGTAGTTATATGTACGATTCATTATGTTCACTCTGGGATATTATGGGACACTATGGAATGGTGGGTGGGACAGCACTGTGTATATCTGTGTTGTTTGAGGCTGGTTTTGATATATGGACTTCATTGTATGTTAGAATGGATGGGTGTTAATGTTGATTTGTAAAAAATACAGTAAATTGTTTACTTGGGGTCTTAAAGGTGGTAATTTGTATAAAATTCACATGGGTGTATCTATGGAAAAGAGGAGATGGAATTAATAAGTGTTCACTTCTTCCTTCTCCCTTTCGAACAGTGTATACTGTTACTTTATTGCATTTGCCATTTGCTTGTATTTGTTATATTTTGTGTTCGAAATAAACTATCTATCTATCTATCTATCTATCTATCTATCTATGCTAAATTGGTTATTGTGCAGCGGCATGAAAAAATAAGCAGCTATGCTGTGGTTTTAAGCAGGTTTTATTAATCATACCGCCGTCACGGGAACTCGGCTCCAGCCCATAGCGTGAGCAGGCTGAAGCCGAATTCCTCAGGCTCTCAGTGAAGAAGAAGAGAGGCGGACACGTGTGTGTCTACCAGTTGCAGGATCAGAGTGAGAGAGTGAGAGAAAGATTGCGTTACAGAGTTGCACCTTAAATACTTGACCATAACAATACATCAAAGGGACATACCCCACAGTTAGAATGATCAAAGCAATAACCGAACAGGCAGGAGGTATTTGCATTTGTAAGACATACATCACAATGGGCAGATTAGCTAGACCTCGCTCCAAGTGTCAGACAAAGAGGCTAACAAGCACATCTACATATTGATCTGAGTCTCTAGGTCACAGTAAGGGCAAAATGCATGAACACTTAAACTTCAAGGCTGTAAACTCAGCATGCAGCGGAACAAACCCCAGGAGTGCGAGCTGACTGTCTCTGTGTTCTGTTTGTGTGTTGTGGGGGGTTTAATCAAACCGCTACACTGCTCCCCCCCAAGAGGGAAATGGTAGGGGACCGTGACCTCGATGTTGCAGTCTGGGCAGCGAGCAGGGAAAAGCTCTGTGCAGGGGGGGGGGGGGGAGTACATGCTGACGGGGCGCGGGAAAATCGTTCAAGTTGCGCCAAAAGTGTTTGCTGCTCCGCGATGTCCCGTCTGAACATGCAGAGATCAGAAGAAGAAAAATTAGTCTCTGACTCCTCTCGTGGCCATGAAGAAAAGCAGGAGCGGCTGTAAGAAAAACATAAAAGCAGAGGGACTGGCATGTTGGTTTAGGTGCAGAAGCAACCCCAAAACTCCCGGGAACAGCTGACGGCTGAAATCCCTTTGTGCCGTGGCTGAGACCGTTAAAAAAAAAAAAAATCCAGTGGCGAGCTGCGTGCTTGCTTCAGGTGAACGAGCAGCCTTGAAGGTCCTGTGAGTAGCGGCGGAGGACGATGGCGGTCTCTGGAGCCGTTACTTGTCCCGTGCGTGATGCGCCGTCCTCGTAACTCCCCGATGCGTGCGTGGGGGTTCAGTGCATGGGTGGGCCGCTGGAGTGGCGAGTCAGGGTGCAGAAACTTGGTGGAGATCGGCGCAGACGGCGCCGATAAAATCCAGGTTGAACTGTGGCTGTAGATTGGTCATGGTGCGTTGGAGCGGTGAGAGGAAATAGACGATCTTTTGTTCCTCAGGCTCATGCAGCTGCGTTGGGGCGGTGAGAGGGAGGAGACGCGTTGGAGCGGCGCGAGGCAATAGGCGATCTTTGTGCCCTGGGCTCGTGCAGGTGCGTTCAGTTCCACGCGCTGCGCTCTCCGTCGGCCCTGGAGGTTGCCGTCGTGGAGAGAGGACGAGGTGCGTGCGCTCTCTGTGAGAGCGGCCGGTCCAGCGTGGATGTGTAGATCTCAGGCGTGCAGATCTCACCGTGAAGCGTGAAGCGGTCACCAGTCGCGGTCCGGACCAGAAGTTTGCTTCGCACAAAGCGTGTGCGTGTCCGGGTGTTGCATTCGCTGGCTGCTCGTTTTTTTCAGCGTCGGTTCGCCAGCGTGGCCGTCCAAATCAGAAGGCTGCGTCGCACAAAGCGTGTGCGTCTTCAAGGGGTCACCAACGCAGCTGTGCGGCTGTCCAGCTCGGAAGGTTGCTTTCGCACAAAACGTGTGCGTGTTCGAGGGGTCACCAGTGCAGCGGCATAAAAAATAAGCAGCTATGCTGTGGTTTTAAGCAGGTTTTATTAATCATACCGCCGTCACGGGAACTCGGCTCCAGCCCATAGCGTGAGCAGGCTGAAGCCGAATTCCTCAGGCTCTCAGTGAAGAAGAAGAGAGGCGGACACGTGTGTGTCTACCAGTTGCAGGATCAGAGTGAGAGAGAAAGATTGCGTTACAGAGTTGCACCTTAAATACTTGACCATAACAATACATCAAAGGGACATACCCCACAGTTAGAATGATCAAAGCAATAACCGAACAGGCAGGAGGTATTTGCATTTGTAAGACATACATCACAATGGGCAGATTAGCTAGACCTCGCTCCAAGTGTCAGACAAAGAGGCTAACAAGCACATCTACATATTGATCTGAGTCTCTAGGTCACAGTAAGGGCAAAATGCATGAACACTTTAACTTCAAGGCTGTAAACTCAGCATGCAGCGGAACAAACCCCAGGAGTGCGAGCTGACTGTCTCTGTGTTCTGTTTGTGTGTTGTGGGGGGTTTAATCAAACCGCTACAATTGTTTATTATCACTGTGGCAGGCAATTGCAGGAAAATGATATAAAACTAAATAAAAGTTATATAAAAAAAGAGATGGTACAATGACTCTTCAGTCACAGAATAGAAAGATTAAATCATTCCACTGAGTTATTCTACAAAAATGTTACCGTATATTGTCGAGTTTGCACATCAGATTCAAGATATTTTTTACATTTGTGTCCATCACGCTGACTTATTATTTCAGATGACACCAACTCCAAACACTCACCCATAGAAACTTCTCTGGTGACAATAGGAGCATGACAAGGCCATCCGGCAGCAGATGGTGAGGGGCCCACAGGACAAGCATCTTATCGGCCTCCCAGTCAGAGCAGGACTTGAGGAGACACAAACATTCTCTCTCAGCCAAAACAAATGTGACACATATGTGCAGCACAGCCTACCGGATCAAACTGTGTACTAGTGTTGAGAATGTACTGTATACTGCTTAAACCCTGATTATTATTATTGCCCCTGATGGCAATAGAGGGATACCAGATGTTTTATATTAACAGAACTCAAAAAAAGGGTGGTGGTGTTGCACTGTATATTGATGACCTGTACAGGTGTAAGCTTGTAAATGAAATGTCCTCAGCACTACCAGGGATTTTGGAATGTGTTACTGTTGAGATTGACCTAGACAAAACAAAAAATCTAATCATAAGCTGCATATATAGAACACCGGGAACTTGCATTGAGACATTCAGAGATAAATTAGTCGAGCTGTACAATAATATTACTAGTAAGAAAATGGTAGCAATTTGTGGAGATTTCAATATTGACTTACTGAATCCTCATCAACAAAATGTAGTTACAGAGTTCATGAACTCTATGTACAGCATGAGTCTATATCCCACAATAACACATCCCAGTAGAATCACAGTTCACTCTGCTACACTTATTGACAACCTGTTTGTCAATGTTTTCGATAAGAAAATAGAAAGTGGATTATTGATAAATGATATAAGTGACCACTTGCCAACCTTTGCACTTATCCATGGCCACACGGGGCCCAACGCAGAAAAAACTTCAAAATCGTTCAGACACAAATCACCAAATGCAATCAGTTCTCTTAAAGAGGACTTGCTGAAGCAAGACTGGACAGAAGTCTATGTATCAGATGTAAATGAAGCCTATGACACATTTATAAACATTGTAACCACTCTTTATGAAAAAAACTGCCCATTAGTAATAAAAAAGCTTAAACACAAATTTGCTAATAAGCCATGGTTAACCAAAGGACTACAAAAGGCGTGTAAAAAGAAAAATTCATTATATAAAGCTTTCCTAAAGAAAAGAACAAAAGAAGCAGAGCAGCGGTATAAAACATACAAAAATAAGTTAACATATACAGTATAATAAGATGTAGTAAAAGAGACTATTACAGTAAAGAACTGGAGAAAAACAGAGACAATATTAAAAATACATGGACAATAATCAACAGTATCCTTGGAAATAAAAGCAGAAATACAAGCTACCCAACTAATATTCCAAAAAATAATAAAACGACTCAGAGTGTGAATATCGCTTCACCTGCAGATGAATTTAATAATTTTTTTGTTAACATTGGACCTAAACTGGCCCGAGAAATACCCACTACGGCGCCTACAGGTGATTCAATATGCAATAACACTGCTGTAAAAGACTCCATCTTCATAAAGAACACAGACGAAAGAGAGGTCATTGAAATTGTTAAATCGTTCAAAAGTAAAACATCTACTGACTGTGGTGGTATTGACATGCTACTAGTCAAAACTGTTATCGAATGCATAGTGAAACCACTGACGTATATCTGTAACCTGTCTCTCCAATCAGGTATATTTCCCAATGCAATGAAAATAGCTAAAGTAATTCCGATATACAAGATGGGCGACAGAGGGGAACTCTCCAACTACAGACCAATTTCACTATTACCACAATTTTCCAAGATACTTGAAAAAATATTCTATGAGATAATTGACAACTTCATACTGAAGAATGATTTATTATGTGAGCAGCAATATGGGTTCAGACACAAGAGGACAACTGCATATGCCCTAATGGAATTTACAGAAAAAATATCAACAGCCATTGAAAATAAAGAGTATTCAGTTGGAGTATTCCTAGATCTTAAAAAAGCATTTGATACAGTAGATCATAATTTATTATTAAAGAAACTACAAAATTCTGGTATTAGAGGTGTAGCACTGTCCTGGTTAAGTAGTTACTTAAAGAATAGATATCAGTATGTATGTGTTAGCAACAAAAACTCAGAGTTGCTGAAGGTCACCTGTGGAGTCCCACAGGGTTCAGTTTTGGGACCATTATTATTCAATATGTATATAAACGATATATGTAAAGTCTCAGAAAAAATGGACTTAATATTGTTTGCCGATGACACTAATCTGCTATGCAGTGGAAACAATTTGGAACAACTTCTGGATACACTCGGGAAGGAATTAGGAAAGCTTAAACTGTGGTTTGATTCAAACAAATTAACACTCAATTTAAGCAAGACAAAATTTATAGTCTTTAACAACCATCACAACAATCCAGTACCCAAACTCAGTGTAAATGGTGTAGAGATTGAAAGGGTATCTGAAACCAAATTCCTTGGAGTAATAATTGATAACAAACTGTGTTGGAAGTCACATATTAATTATATTAAAGGTAAAGTCTCCAAATCAATTGCAATATTACACAGAGTGAAATATTTGCTGAATCAACCCACACTATACACCTTGTATCATTCATTAATACTCCCATACATGACATATTGCAATGAAGTATGGGGAAATACATATAAAACAAACATATATCCACTCTTTATGCTTCAAAAGAGAGCTATTAGAATAATAAACAAAGCAGCTTACAGGGAACCAACAAACCCACTTTTTCTTAAACAAAAAACTCTCAAGTTGAAAGATCTGGTTGACTTTAAAACTGCAATAATAATGTTCAAAGTGAAGAATTTATCACTGCCTGCAAATATCCAAAAGTTGTTCCAAACAAGGGAGAAACGATATCACTTCAGAGGAACATGTATATTTCAAAAGCCTACAGTGAGAACAACCACCAAGCAACACTGTATTTCAGTGCAAGGAGTCAGATTATGGAACGATTATGGACCTGAATTAAAATCATGTACAACGCTTGGACAATTTAAACAAAAACTAAAGGAAGAAATACTCCAAACATATTTACAAGACGACATGTAAACTCACATAAGGATTGACATATCCAGCCTGTGTTGTGTTGTAGCTTAGTTTTTTTTTTTTTTCTCTCTGTGACATTCTGTCTTAGATTTGTCTTGAATAGTAACCGCTTAACTTAGCTTAGCTTAGTTTTCTTTTTTTTTCCTTTTTTTCTTTTTTCTCTCAGTCACACTTTGTCTTAGCTTTGTTCTAAATTGTAATCACTCTTGTCTTGTTTACTCTTTTTTCTTTGAATTCTTGGATGGAATATGGGTGGGCAATATAAGCTGCGGCTTCAGCCATCACCCATTTTGGATAACTCACGTGGAATTGTTTAGTAGAAGGAGTCTTTGTCTAATTTGACCTTGTTGTTATATTATACAGTTTCTTTAACCTGTACTGTATTATCCGAAATAAATAAATTCATTCATTCATTCAAACTGGAAAATGAAGATCAAACTGTGGTGCCAGGAAGCTGTTTTATCATTCAGTCATGTGCAGGTGGCACTCAGAAGTGACTCCCAGCATTTTTGACATTTTGTTCCACTTTCTTTGTACTTTTATTTAAAATGAATTCTCTCGCATAATCCTGATTCTGTATAAGCCTGTAATAAAGACACCTTTAACTTGTAAAACGCGGGAACAGCAGTTTCTGGCTATAAAATGCAATGGGCTCCACCAGCCACTAAGGGGCCCCAAACTACAAGTTCACCCTGCAACAATTTCTGTGGAGAATTAAAATGATTTTCAACTTTTACTTCTAGTAAACTGAAGCTGCTTTCTCATAAATTTGTTTCTTGTAAAGTTGCACCTTTCTATGATAAATGAGACAATTTTTCCTCCCCTTCTTGGTACTTTTTTCCTCATCAATTTGTGACTTTTTTCTTGTAAATTTGCATTTTTTCCCAGTCAATTCACTGCTGTTTTTTCCATCGTAAATTTTGTGACTTTATTCCATGTGAATTTGCAACATGGAAGCTGCTTACGGCTAGACCAGGGGTCTGCAACCTGCGGCTCTGGAGCCCCAGGTGGTTCTGTTGCCCATGGCCGGTGGCTCCTTAAGGCCTTCAGAAAAATATTGAAAACTGTCAGTGAAAAGAGAGCACAGACGAGAGAAAAATACTAATTTACTAGAAAAATACCAAATTTATGAGAAAACTGAAAATGCATGCACAAAAATTGTCACAAATTTAGGATGAAAAGGTTGCAGTTTTATGAGGAAAATACCACAACGTATTTACAAGACAGTCATATTTTTTTGGGAGGGGGGGACGATTTTAATTTTTTTTAAAACAGTGTAACAAATTTATGCTGAAAATTTGTCTGAAAAGGTACCAAATATACAAGGGATAATAGAAAAAAATATTAGAATTTATAGATTGCCAGAAATATGACAAATTTAGTAAAAAAGTTGCAATTATATGAGGAAAAACTCTTACAGTTTCACAAACTCATAAATCTACTGAAAAAAATACATTTTTATGAGGAAAAAATGTCAAATTTATGTGGAATGAGTCTGCAATTTTACCTGAAAAAATAGCAAATTTCCAAAGAAAAACATGATAAATTTATTAGAAAACCTGAAAAAATCTCACAAATTTTGGAAAAAGTAGTATTTTTTATGAGGAAAAGCCTGTTAATGTTGAAGGTGTCCCGCCAGTTTGTTCTAACTTTATCTCAGTTTCCAGGCTCAGCTGTTTTTGTGGCTCCATGCAGATTTTGCTGGTCAAAGATTTCTCAAAAATGTCTCTTTGATTAGTAGACACCGACCCATGACCCAGGTTTATTTTTAATGCTTTTGTTGGCAGGGGAGACATTTTTCCCACCAATTTTAAATCGGGGACACTAAACACAACCTTGCATATGGATCACAAAGCTAGAACTGGCACTGTCTGCTCTCATAAATGACGAACATTCATTGATTACCATTTCTGACATGTTACTCTTCTGATTTCTCCTGAGTAATCGTGATTCAGTGAAAATACTTCCACTTGTAAACCGCTGGCACCTTCATTTGGACACTGGTGTAGATAAGGGAAGAATGTTGGTCCCAGATCAGCTGGGATCACCGGGGGGAGGAGATATTTGGGGGGGGGGGTGGCGTGGGATGTGGCTGCAAGTCTCTCCGGTCTGCCTGCGTAAAGACAAAAGGCGGTGGAGACGCGCCGAAGGACATGGCGGTGCACACTACACCCAGAAACCATGTCAGCACCGCTGGGGGGCCAAAGCGGCCCGGAAGATACACGTGAGGAGGGACGGCGTCTGAGGGTCCGCGGGCCCCCGCGGTGACAGAGATGGACCACTGCTTCCGCAGAAAGCGGCTCGGTCTGCTGAAGCCGCTCCTCAGCCTCTCTCTGGTCTTTGCGTCTTTCCTCATGATCCAAAAACTGAAGCTGCAGGTGGAGAAGGACGCGGTGCGGGGACTCAAACCTGCGGCCTGGTGCGGCTCGGAGTGTTTTTCGTTCAAGAAGAGGGTCGTAAGGACCAGCTGGTGGATCTCGGACGCCCCGGAGCCCCGCGAGGAGCCGAAATCGCCGCCCGCCGCAGTCGCCAACGTGAGTCGCGCGTCCTGGGACGCGCAGGTTCTGAACTGCAGCGAGGACGCATCAGTGCGGAACCAGGACTGGTTCCGGCGCCTGGACCCGCGGTTCCACCAGTTCGTCCTCCACAGACACTGCAGGTACTTCCCCATGCTCATCAACCACCCAGAGAAGTGCGCGCGCGGAGAGGTGCACCTCCTCATGGTGGTGAAGTCCGTGATCGAGCAGCACGACCGCCGCGAGGCTGTGCGTAAAACCTGGGGCAAGGAGCGCACCGTGGACGGGAGGAAGATCCAAACCTTATTCCTGCTGGGAACCCCGACCACCGGCAAGGACATCAAGAACCTGCAGAAACTGATTGAATTCGAGGATCAGATATACGGGGACATCCTGCAGTGGGACTTCATGGACACGTTCTTCAACCTCACCCTGAAAGAAGTCAACTTTTTAAAATGGTTCAGCATCTACTGCCCCGAGGTGCGCTTCATATTCAAGGGGGACGACGACGTCTTTGTGAACACGCACAACCTGCTGGAGCTCATCGACTTCAAAGTGCAGGAGCGCAGGGACTGGGATCTGTTCGTGGGGGACACCATCTCCAAGGCCATCCCCATTCGGAACAGGCAGAGCAAATACTACATTCCCAGGGAGCTGTACGACAAGCCGTACCCGCCGTATGTGGGGGGCGGGGGGTTTCTGATGTCCTCCCCCGTGGCCAGGCGGCTGTTCGCGGCGTCGGAGAACCTGGAGCTGTACCCCATAGACGACGTCTTTCTGGGCATGTGTCTGCAGAAGCTCCCCCTGGCCCCGGAGACGCACCCGGGTTTCAGGACTTTCGGGATCAGCAAGCGCAGGGCGAGCTCCATGAACAACGAGCCGTGCTTCTATAAAAACCTCCTAGTGGTGCACAAGCTGAGCGCGCAGGAGCTGGTCAAGATGTGGAGCGTGGTGCACAGCGAGGACCTGATCTGCGCCAAAAGGACGCCCATGTTGTAAAAATATAGCAAGTTTTAAGCTGGACAACACGTGGAACATGGGATTTTTTTATTCAAAAATATTTAAACAATTATTGAATCTACAGTTTTCAGTGTTTACTGGGTGTAGACTACTTTTAATTTTCACTAATGGCACTAATAAAGAGCACAATGATAAACTGGAATCGTGTGACACACTGGGGTGGGTAGTAAGGGGGGATCTCTCCCTTCCCAACAAAAAAAAGAAATAAATTTAGGTCAATGTCTAGATGAGCACAAACAAACAAACAAAAAACTCACATGGAATGAAAATGTATAAAAAGTCACATTTCTAAGAAAACAGTTGCAAATTTACAAGTAGCAAATTCATGAGTAAAGAATGCAGTTAATGAAATAAAAGTAGCAAATTTAAAATAAAAGTCGAAATTTACAAGAAAAATATTTCAAACTTAGTAGAAAAAAGTAGCAAATTCGTTGGAAAAAAAAGCCATAAATATGAGGAAAAAATGGCAGATTTATCCACTAATGGACTAATTTTTCTTCATCTTTTTGAGCCAGAATCTGCTCAATTACAGCAATATTACATGTGAAAGAATGCCATCCTTGAAATTTCTTTTATGTGTGATATTAAAGGTCATCATGGTCAAAAATTACTCCAAGGTCTCTGACTGTGGCCTTAGAGGCTAAAGCAGTGGCATCTCATCATAAAATACTTCTTGCATGTTTGGGGCTAAGTACAATTCTGTTTCGTCTCTGTTGAATAGAAAAAATGCAAGTAATACACTTTCTTGTGCCATCAAGACATCTTTGAAGTCAGCTTCATTGATAAATATAACTAAGTATCATCTGCATAACAGTGAAAATTAATTGAGTGTGTCCTCATGATATCACTTAAAGGCAGCATGTATAAGGTGAACAATACTGGTCCAAGCACAGAACCTTGTGGAACTCCATGCATTACCTTAACTAGCAAATTTATCAGGAAAAAAATATGCAAATTTACAAGAAAACTGACAAATTGATGAGAAAAAGGTTGCAAATTTACAAGAAAAACATCATGAATATGAGAAAAAAAGTTTAAAATTTACAAAAGTCACAAATTTACAAGAAAAAAGTCACAAATTTATGAGGAAAAAACCTCACAAATTCACAAGACAGTTACAAATTTATGAGAATTTTAAAAAGATGTACAAGAAAAAAATAGCAAATTTATGAGAAAAAAGTTGCAACTTTAAGAAAAAAAGTTGCAAATTTGCTGTTGCATTTGCATATTCTGCTTTATAGCCAGAAATAGCTATAAACCCAACTAACATTTTCCAAAAAAATCATACTCACAGTAGTTTTAGTGCAGCATAATATTTTATTCTTACCTAAGTTATTTAACCTTTATTTAACCAGGCAGGACAGATTAGAGCACATTCTTATTTACAACTGTGGCCGGGGAGGGGGGGGGGGTGGCAAGGGACAACTCACATTCATACCTCCCCAGTTGATGCCAATTAACCTAACCTCCATGTTTTTGGCCCCTGTGGGAGGAAACCAGAGAAATCCCAGAGTAAACCCACATAGACACGGTGAGAACATGCAAACTCCACACAGAAAGATCACCGTTAGTCAGGGGGTGAAATTGAACCAGAGATCCCATGTCCAAGGGTGAGCTGCTGTGCTGCCACAGTGTGAACCACTGTTTCACCGTGCTGCTCAAGTACATTTTTTAAGGGAAAAAAAATACTTTTATACTCAAGTAGATTTGTAATATTTGATTGAGAACTGCGTTAATATTATTATCCTTCTACTCAGGCTTAGTGGTAATAAATAAACAAATTATGAGGAAAAACTGCAGTTTATGACTAAAAAGGTGCAAATTTATGTGAAAAAAATTCATTCTCAAAACAGTCACAAATTTGTAAGAAAAAGTTTATTAGAAAATGTCTGAAATGTATAAAAGAAAAAAATCACAAATTTTAAAGTCACAATTTCATGAGAAAAACAAATTTATAGGAAAATGGAAACTTATATGCAAAAAAGTGGTAAATGTATACAACAGTCATAATGTCAAAAATTATGAGAAAAAGTAATAAATATTTTAAAAAACATCTGAAATTATGAGCAAACCTCACAAATTTATGACTAAACATTAATTTGGAAAAGTTTCTATATGTATGTGAAAAAAATCCCAAACCTTACAGAAAAGCCAAACAAATTGACTGTTACATTTTTCATAGACACTTTCTTACTGTTGGTGGATACTCCCACTCACACTTGAGCAATTACCATCTCAAGGTAAAGCTACTTCTACTTGAATACAATTCTGGGATAGATTCTATCCACCTCTGGTGTCACGTTAAACCAGACCAAACAGGCTGAATTTCCTCTGCTGGATTCTTTGAGTTTGAACCACTACAGCACAGCTCCGCAAGGTGCACAAGCATGCCGACATTTTTAGATTCTCAGTGCCATTTGAGATTTTACTGTAAATCTGAGATCAGCTGTAAGATGTCTTTGTAGGAGTGTTTTTCTGTGGAAAAAAAAGACTTGATTTGTTCCATCCAAGTGTTTCCCTTGATTTCAGCGCTGCAATCACAGAACTTAGACCATAAAAAAGCTCAATGAGTACTCTGTAAGTGTAAAAATCAAATTGTGATTTTTATTCTAAAGGTAAAAATATTATATTGTTTTTTCCCCATTCACTCTGTATGATATACACAACAGTGGCAGACCTGAAACCAAAGAAACTAGATGGTTGTAATGTTGCTGATTTATTTATGTATAAAATTGTAAATAAAACTAAATCTCACATATGGGCCAATGATACATTTGCAGAAAATAGATGACAGAATCATTAGCCAAAAATGCTAATATGTACATAATGTCAGTAGGTGATCTGAAGGGGGATGAGGTGGGAATCATAGGTTGAAAAAAACCCCCCAAAACACAAGAACCCCCCCATCATCATAAACCTTTCTATCAAGATGTTGAACCGAGGGGACAAAGACTGTGAACCAACAATTCTAAGCAGAAAAAAACTCATACATTTTCAACTTTTTCTTGCAAATTAAATTTGCAAAAAAAAAAAAAATTCTCAGATTTTTACCATTTTTGGCAAAACTAAAATTTTTTTTTATAAACTTGAAAGTTTTTTTCTCATACGTTTGTGTTTTTTTCTCTTGTAAATCTGCAACTTATTTCTTGTAAATTTTCAGTTTTCTCCTCATAGATATGCAGTTTTTTTTTCTGGTGAACTGGCAATTTTTTCTCAAAAATTTGAAACTTTTTTCTTGTAAATTTTCATTTTTATTTTTTTTTTGTAAATTTGCAAGTTTTTTTTCCAGATAAATTTGCAACTTTTCCCTGTAAATTTTCATCTTTTTCTTGTAAATTTGCAACTTTTTTGCTTCATAAACTTGCATTTTTTCCTCATAAATCTGCAACTTTTTTCCTGTAAATTTCCAACTGCCATCTGGATGCTGGTTGATTTCTTATTCTATGTAATTAATTTGTGACATTTTAAAGTGGAAATCTTTAATCATATTTTTGCACATTTATTCTTATAAATTTGTACTTAATTTACATACACAGCTTCGTACCTCATGCTAAATGTGTGACTACTCCCATCCCCCTTGTTAAAAAATAACATCGCACACTGTATAAAACACAATAAAATATCAACTGTTGCATCAGTTCATTGTGAATTGGCCATAAGAAAGCAGATTTCATACACCATCAAAGCTTTTTTTTAATCTTCAATAATTTTTTTTTTTTTAAAGAACATTTATACACATGAATGCAGAGTTGAAGGATGCCACAAATTCACTGATTCACTTTGTGTTATTTTGCCATCAGATGAATACAATCAACATCATCATAACACTGAGCAATACAACAGGAGGAAAGTTACAAGAAATAACTACCCATCTGGTAAAATATATCAGGTTAGTTCTTTATCTGTGAGCAGTTAAAAGCCACTTGCATGCCTCAAGTTGTTTTTGCTATCATGTATAAAATAACTGTTGCCACACATGAAATAGTACATTCATCTATTCTTACATCATATTGTCTCTTTCAGAAAAAAAATTGAAAATAACTACTGTAGGTCAGCAAATGAATAATTCTGGATGACAGCAGTGTTATGTCTGATATGGAGCCAAGGATGAGGCCAGGTGTCAGACCGAACACACGTTTATTAAAGAGGCAGCACAACACACCACACATAGAACTGTCAGGCAGAGAGGGTGGCAAAGAGATTGCCCCTCCTGCCTGCTGCCCTTTTATAGGCACGTGTGGTGGTGAGGCCGAATGCCAGAGCCAACACACCGTGCCTCACAAATAAAAGCACAGAATATTAATATCATAAATAACTACACAACATTCTCCCCCCTTCACAAAAGTCCAAAACACACAGACAATTCAGATCCACCCCAATTTAGGACCCGATTCACGCACTAAAATGACGAAGCTACTGTATATGTGGCCTGACACACTCACACCAAAACAACTAAAACTAGGGGGAACGGGGGGACTGCCATCCCCTCACATGGCAAAGCAGATTATCAGGTTCAGGTTCAGGTACTTGTACTAAAAAAAGAGTCCATTTATAACCAAAATTACTGCCGTATCTCCTAAACTAAAACAAAATAAACAAAATAATCCCCATGAATACAGTGGGGCAAAAAAGTATTTAGTCAGCCACCAATTGTGCAAGTTCTCCCACTGAAAAGATGAGAGAGGTCTCCAATTTTCATCATAGGTATACCTCAACTATGAGAGACAAAATGAGAAAAAAAAAATCCAGAAAATCACATTGAAGGATTTTTAATGAATTAATTGGTAAATTCCTCGGTAAAATAAGTATTTGGTCACCTACAAACAAGCAAGATTTCTGGCTCTCACAGACCTGTAACTTCTTCTTTAAGAGGCTCCTCTGTCCTCCACTTGTTACCTGTATTAATGGTACCTGTTTGAACTCGTTATCAGTATAAAAGACACCTGTCCACAACCTCAAACAGTCAGACTCCAAACTCCACTATGGCCAAGACCAAAGAGCTGTCAAAGGACACCAGAAACAAAATATGTAGACCTGCACCAGGCTGGGAAGACTGAATCTGCAATAGGTAAGCAGCTTGGTGTGAAGAAATCAACTGTGGGAGCAATTATTAGAAAATGGAAGACCTACAAGACCACTGATAATCTCCCTCGATCTGGGGCTCCACGCAAGATCTCACCCCGTGGGGTCAAAATTATCACGAGAACGGTGAGCAAAAATCCCAGAACCACACGGGGGGACCTAGTGAATGACTTGCAGAGAGCTGGGACCAAAGTAACAAAGGCTACATCAGAAACACACTACGCCGCCAGGGACTCAAATCCTGCAGTGCCAGACGTGTCCCCCTGCTTAAGCCAGTACATGTCCAGGCCCGTCTGAAGTTTGCTAGAGAGCATTTGGATGATCCAGGAGAGGATTGGGAGAATGTCATATGGTCAGATGAAACCAAAATAGAACTTTTTGGTAAAAACTCAACTTGTCGTGTTTGGAGGAGAAAGAACACCATACCTACTGTGAAGCATGGGGGTGGAAACATCATACTTTGGGGCTGTTTTTCTGCAAAGGGACCAGGATGACTGATCCGTGTAAAGGAAAGAATGAATGGAGCCATGTATTGTGAGATTTTGAGTGAAAACCTCCTTCCATCAGCAAGGGCATTGAAGATGAAACGTGGCTGGGTCTTTCAGCATGACAATGATCCCAAACACACTGCCCGGGCAACGAAGGAGTGGCTTCGTAAGAAGCATTTCAAGGTCCTGGAGTGGCCTAGCCAGTCTCCAGATCTATTCAATTCAGATCTATTCTATTCCAGATCTATTCTTTCATCTACAGATGAAAGTCTGTGTTGCCCAGCGACAGCCCCAAAACATCACTGCTCTAGAGGAGATCTGCATGGAGGAATGGGCCAAAATACCAGCAACAGTGTGTGAAAACCTTGTGAAAACTCACAGAAAACATTTGACCTTTGTCATTGCCAACAAAGGGTATATAACAAAGTATTGAGATGAGCTTTTGTTATTGACCAAATACTTATTTTATCGAGGAATTTACCAATTAATTCATTAAAAATCCTTCAATGTGATTTTCTGGATTTTTTTTTCTTTCTTATTTTGTCTCTCATAGTTGAGGTATACCTATAATGAAAATTGGAGACCTCTCTCATCTTTTAAGTGGGAGAACTTGCACAATTGGTGGCTGACTAAATACTTTTTTACCCCACTGTATATACAAACAACCAATTACTCTGAACACATGCATAATAAATAACCTATACACACACATAACAATCAACTTATGTACATACGGCTGGAGAAAACAACCCCGTAGGCCCCCGTGGACAGTCCTTTCCTCAGTCTGCTCCTGGAGGCGGCCTGCCTCCCGGGCCACAGCTGGTTGCCTCGGCCCCGGTGCGCCTCCTCTTCCTCACCATCGGATGCTCTGCTCATCCAGGCCCACGTCCCACAGTCTCCTCCTGGGCACGCCGTAGCTCATTCGGGTGCCTCCATGAGCCATCCGACAGCTGGAGATAAGCATCCCTCCATTTGGCCACGATGCGCAGCTGTTCCTGGTGCTCCTCCACCAGCCGTATGGCCCGTACCCGCCGTGATCTCACCACCTCCCGAGCCCGAATCCAGTCCGTGACTCCCAGAGGGGTTTTGCTCAGCTTGCAGGGTCTCTGCATGGTACACGGTCTCACTGTGCCTAATGGTCTAGCCACGACCTCTTGTGAATCTGCTGCGGCCATTGCCGTTGTGGCCCCATGTTCGCCGGCCTACTTCAGCCGAGCTCCAGGAACAACTGGAGTCAGCCCCTCAGCATTGCTCGTCATCGCAGGTGTCCCCCCGTGCTGCCCAGTACTCTTGTCCAGGGTGACTTGGGCTCTGGCACAGGGACCCTCCTGCAATGATCCTGAGCGAGACTGGTCCTGCTCACCCTCCAAGGTGCCGGGCAATTCTTCATCCCACCCCTGCATTGTCTTCCACTCTCGGAACCAGTCAGCTCCACAGTCCACAGCCTGACCACTCCTTCTCAGCACCGCCCTTAATGGCAAAACCCAGACCATAAAAAAGGTTGCAACCCATGATGTTGTCACCACGGGCCACCACGGTGAACTCCAGATTGGACACCTCTGCCGATTTGCACTGGACCATCAGTCTCAGTATTCCCACCAGGGCCCACCATCCTCCTCCATATCCACAAAGCGATGCTGGGTCCCCTCCAATTCTGCAGTGCAGGAAAAATCATCTCACTGTGGCCCAAATCAGCAAGGAGCCTTCCGCCCCCGTGTCGATCAGCAATGGCACCTCCACACCATCCAACCTCACCGTGCAGAAAGTGTATCTGTTGGTGCTCAGGGACACAGTGTGGACAGCCATCGGGGCGGGAGGGGCTGATTTATTCTGCGGACTCCCTCGCTCGAACATGCGACACACCCTGGCAAAATGCTGTAAGCGGTCACACCTGTCGCAGGGCTTCCCTCTTGCCAAACAGTCTCTGGCCTTGGAACGGTACTTCATGGACCCCCAACCCAGACACATAGGCTTCCCCGAGGCAGACCTCAACTTGACAGCATTGGTATCTCTGGCGTTGTCCTCAACGCTCCCATTGCTGTCCGGGTCGGCTACTTGTGCGGTAACGGGAGACTCCAGCTGTCAACATGATGAACGCCCACTCAGCAGGTCACGAACCATCTCCTCCTCCAATGGTCAGAACCAATACACACTAAACAGTAGTTTCAAGTTGGTTACGAACCGCTGAATATGCTTGCCCACCTGTTGGCAGCGCCGTCGAAACTTGATCCTCTGAACAATGTCCTTGTCCAGGGTGCGAAAATTGCATGCCATCAGCTCGACCACGTCCTCGAAGCTGTCCGAGCCACCAAGCGTGCTCAGTATCTGCTGGCCTCCAATTCCCAAATTGTGCACCAACAATGTGCTTACCCTCAGCCTGTCCATCCTTCCCGGGTTCAGCGCCACCATGTAAGCCTGGAAAGCAGCACACCGTCTTGGCCAGGGGACAGGTGGCTCGCCCGGGAGCTACTGAAACGGCTGAATTTGAAACACACATGCTTCCATTGTAGAGGGTAAAAGGGAAGGATGTGGAGGTGAAGCATGAGTGTAGGTCGACACAGAATCTTTATTCACCCTCTAACATATATGTACAGGCTGTGGCCCCAGCGTGGCTGCTGGGGCAGAGTCTCAGTAGAAGAACTTAGAAGCTTCTTCAGTCTCTCTGCGTTCTCTTTATATAACTTTATAACCTCGCATAGAGACTGGGGCTGGCGCATTATGCATGGGTATGAACAAAGGCAATGTGTGGCACGATTATCATAACACGTTACATTCATCGCATACATTCACCTCCCTGCGCTACATGCTACAGCGTGGAGCAGCAGGGGGCGAAGGTACCTCATAGTCTGGTCTAATTACCCTGCTGGGGGGCTACCCCCTTCAGTCCATTGTTCAGCCCCTTTTCCTGGTTCTGGGTGTGAGAGAATGTCCACCCGCAGTGTCTAGTGTCACCACACCATACCTTTTATCCTCGTCGCCAAATGTTACGTCTGATATGGAGCCAAGGATGAGGCCAGGTGTCAAACCAAACACACGTTTATTAAAGAGGCAGCACAACACACCACACATAGAACTGTCAGGCAGAGAGGGTAGCAAAGAGACCACCCCTCCTGCCTGCTGCCCTTTTATAGGCACGTGTGGTGGTGAGGCCGGAAGCCAGAGCCAACACACTGTGCCTCACAAATAAAACCACAGAATATTAATATCATAAACACCTACACAACAAGCAGCAGTTTAAACTGTGTATATTCTGAATTTCTGTGTTTATGTACAACTATCACAACAGGTCCGCTTAATGTTAAGAGCTCTACATTCTCAGGATTATCTTTAGGCAGTGAGCAGTAAAATAAAATAACAACACTACACATACACTGTCCTATAATTCAGTAGTGAAACGTCACCCCTCAGGCAAAGCGTTACTCCATTCATCCTGTATAAATTATTTAAAACAGTAAATGAAAGGGAACCTGTAAACAGATGGCTAACCGTAAAAGATGACAATACAGCTACTCTTGGGCTGTCGGCAGCTTTAGGCCTGAAGAATAGCCTGAAGATTAGTGTTTCCATGGGAGGGGAGTCTTCTGCTTGTAACTAAACCACGGCCTTACTCCATCTCTCATTACAGTTTCTACCAGAAGAAGAGGAGCCACAGTCAGTATCAGTCACTTCCTTCTGGAAAGGGTGAAGTGACTGAGTTTGTATTTAATGGCGCTGTAGTACTTAGCCATCAACTCACCAATAGTTATTACACAAACTGGTCCCATTTACAGTATGCGATTTCCCTTCCACTGTTCTTAGTTTGTTCAGGGCAGCGGAATATAGCTGAAAAACAAAGCAAATGCAGTTCCTCTACTGGCCACTTGAGGCTGGATCCATAAGTGAGTCAATTCCCATTCATTCACATGTTAAAATGTCAAACTTTGGGAATTAAATAAACATGTAGAGCAGACAAGAAATGAGGATAACGGCTGTTCCACACTGTGGCAAAGCAAAGTCACTCTAGCGGAAAACCTCCAGCACTGAAAATTCCACTTTCGTTCCACTTGGGCTGCTTCAGCTAATATTTTCCAACTAACAGTGGAGCAGATTGGGGATTCTAACCCCAAGTTCATTTATGTTGATTGAGGCTGTATCAACGTTACAAAATGTTTTAAATACCTGAGTAAAGTCAGTTAGTGTATGTACCTTTAAACAGCAATTATTTGGATGATCAGAATTAATTGGTTTAAAAAGTCATCTAACTCTTTCACATAGATAAAGTGAACAGAATACCATACCAATTCTAAGTACATCAAGATGCACCTAAAAGCAATAAAATCTTACTGTTAAGTTGGTATTTGTACACATGTACCAACTAACTGACACAACTAACTTATTTCTGTGGATTACAAATGTGCCTGAAACAGCTGTTACCAAAATGTTGACACTACACTGAAAATAAAACTTGTAATATCTAAAAACCAGACCGTTAAGACGGAGTAGCTCATTCTGGCCTAACAAAATCACCCGGGAGTATTCAGATCTCCTGACCACTGACCTTGACCGTAAGCACAGCCTAGATACAGACCCTTCTAGGATGTGCATAAAGTCAAAGTCAATGGCCTAGGAGGAGCAATGTTTTTTGGGAAATCTGACCTTTGACAATGACCTTGACCTCAACCTGGATGCAGACCTACCTGAAGGTCACTGTGAGTGAGTTTGGTGAGAATAGGGGTAATTGCCTAGGAAAAGTAGTGATTTTTCTAAAATCATGTAAGTGCCCAGATCTCCTGACCTTTGACCTTGAGCACAACTTGGACACAGACCCACCTAAGGATCATTGTGAGTTTTGTGACCATCAGGGCAAATATCTAGGAGGAGTAGCGATTCCCTTGAAATGTGGACTGATGGACAGAAGGACAGATGGCATGTCATCGCATTAGCTCCTTTTGGCTTCGGCACAATGAGCTAAATAAATCATAACACCACAAATGAAAATTATAGCGGCACAAACAATTGGGAATATTTTTGTGGAGTTCTGCGTGGGGTGGGGGGGTCAACTTAACTCAGGTGTTTTGAGTTCCCTGTGGACATCAGATGTAATAATTATGTTAGCTAACATGGCTAATTTTAGCGCCTTTCTGCAAAAAGCTAACATTTGCATGCAAAATACTGTCACATTGTCACTGTCGCCTGTTGGAGAGCTCGCATCATGTGTTGTACTTGATCTGATAATTCAAGTACTTGTTGTGGTGCTTTATCCCACAAAACTGGATGTTTTCGTTTTTCATTTTGACCAGGCAGTGACATTATCTGAATAACCCTTTTACGCTTCAAAACTCCCCTTCACAAAGGCCCCCCAAACAGCACCGAGTGCTGTGAAAATGAGTCTTAAACCCTAGAAATGTTGTAAGGAGATACCATCCAACAGCACGTGGTGTGGTCACGTCTACCAGCCTCACTAGCTTTCCTGTGACCTGATTTAAACAGATATATTCCTTTTATAAAAGTTTTTCTGAAAAGCGTATAAATACATCCATGGCTTCAAGCAACAACAACAAAAATTATTAGCTCATTTATTGCATATGTCAATAAATATATCAGGAAATCATCTATTTGTTTTGTCAGAACCAGAAAGTATGTGGAGAGCATGTCTGCTGACATTGGGTTCCTCAGAGTCAGTGTCAGTGCTTCTCCGGTGCCTGTCCTCTGCCTGTGGGAGCCAGGGATGGGATCCGGCTGCCTCTGCCCACGGGCCTGGCTCTGGCCCCCACCGACAGGGCCTACTTTAGCTTGGCCCCTCCAGCGGCGCCCCGGCCTGAACAGAAACACACAATTGGCCAGTTAGCTGCTGTAGGAAAATCAAAAAACAAAAAACCTTCCCCTGTGTTTTTGTATGTATGTTCCAAAGCAAAGCAGTCATGTACTGTATGTACAGCCGTGGACAAAATTGTTGGTACCCCTCTGTTAATGAAAGAAAAACCCACAATGGTCACAGAAATAACTTGAATCTGACAAAAGTGGTAATAAATAAAAATTCTATGAAAATTAACCCATGAAAATCAGACAATGCTTTTGAATTGTGGTTCAACAGAATTATTTTAAAAAACAAACTCATGAAACAGGCCTGGACAAAAATGATGGTACCCTTAACTTAATATTTTGTTGCACAACCTTTTGAGGCAATCACTGCAATCAAATGATTTCTGTAACTGTCAATGAGACTTCTGCACCTCTCAGCAGGTATTTTGGCCCACTCCTCATGAGCAAACTGCTCCAGTTGTCTCAGGTTTGAAGGGTGCCTTCTCCAGACGGCATGTTTCAGCTCCTTCCACAGATGTTCAATAGGATTTAGATCAGGGCTCATAGAAGGCCACTTTAGAATAGTCCAATGTTTCGCTCTTAGCCCTTCTTGGGTGTTCTTAGCTGTGTGTTTTGGGTCATTATCCTGTTGCAAGACCCATGACCTGCGACTGAGACCAAGCTGTCTGACACTGGGCAGCACATTTCTCTTTAGAATACCTTGATAGTCTTGAGATTTCATTGTACGCTGCACAGATTCAAGACACCCTGTGCCAGATGCAGCAAAGCAGCCCCAGAACATAACAGAACCTCCTCCATGTTTCACAGTAAGGACAGTGTTCTTTTCTTGGTATGCTTCATTTTTGCATCTGTGAACATAGCGCTGATGTGCCTTGCCAAAAAGTTCCAGTTTTGTCTCATCTGTCCATAGGACATTCTCCCAGAAGCTTTGTGGCTTGTCAACATGCAGTTTGGCAAATTCCAGTCTGGCTTTTTTATGATTTGTTTTCAACAGTGGTGTCCTCCTTGGTCGTCTCCCATGAAGTCCACTTTGGCTCAAACAATGACAGATGGTGCGATCTGACACTGATGTACCTTGACCTTGGAATTCACCATGAATGTGCTTCGAGGTTGTTCTGGGCTCTTTTGTTACCATTTGTATTATCCGTCTCTTCCATTTTTCATCAAGTTTCCTCCTGCGGCCACGTCCAGGGAGGTTGGCTACAGTCCCGTGGATCTTAAATTTCTGAATATGTGAAACTGTAGTCACAGGAACATCAAGCTGCTTGGAGATCATCTTATAGCCTTTACCTTTAACATGCTTGTCTATAATTTTCTTTCTAATCTCCTGAGACAACTCTCTCCTTTGCTTCCTCTGGTCCATGTTTAGTGTGGTACACACCATGTCACCAAACAGCACAGTGACTACTTGTCACCCTTTAAATAGGCCGACTGACTGATTACAAGTTTGTAGACACCTGTGATGTTAATTAGAGGACACATCTTGGTTGAACATGTCCCTATGGTCATATTATTTTCAATCTTTTCTAGGGGTACCATCATTTTTGTCCAGGCCCATTTCATGAGTTTGTTTTTTTAAAATAATTCTGTTGAACCACAATTCAAAAGCATTGTCTGATTTTCATTGGTTAATTTTCATAGAATTTTTATTTATTACCACTTTTGTCAGATTCAAGTTATTTCTGTGACCATTGTGGGTTTTTCTTTCATTAACAGAGGGGTACCAACAATTTTGTCCATGTGTGTATGCAGAGATGTTTCTACACCCATCAGTGATGTTTGTGTAAACAGGAGGGTGTTGTGTTGGTAGTGGCTCATGCCGTATGATACTGTCCATACTGTAAATTGGGCCCTTAGATTGTGGACTGTGACAACAGTGTCCATTGTATGACATGGAGACTTTTGGGATACACTACTCACAAAAAGTTAGGGATATTCAGCTTCTGGGTGAAATTTCAGGATGCACCTAAAATGCACTATAACCTCTACAGGTGAACTTAATTTCACCTTCTCTAACCTTTTGAACGCACATGTCCAACTGTTCCATGTTTCAGTACTTTCTGCGTAACTTGCTGTTCTCTAACAAGGTGCTTAATGGTAAAATTCACAACAGCTGTTTGATCCATGAACCAACCAATAAATGTTCTGGTTCAGTTAGAATTGGTATTTAAACAGTCCTCTTCATCATACTGTTCACATTTTTTTTAAAAATTTTTTTTAATTAATTTTAAACTTTATACAAAGAAAAAGCAAAATTCACAAAACAATACATGACTGGTCAAACATATTCACAGCAGCTTAAAAACAAAGAAAGAGCCACCAAGCAAACGTTTTTTGTACATGGGTTTTTCGTTTACACGTCCACCTGCAGTCCACACCACCGTTCAATCCCAATGCTTCCAACGGCTTCGTCCATTTTTGTAGATAGACTCTAGCTTTCCCATCAATATAATATCCCAGTCTTATTAAAGTCAGGGTTTCCAGGATCAGCAACTTCCATATAGCAACAGAGGGAGGTTCATCTCTGACCCACTTCACCATAATGACTTTCCTAGCCAACAGTAGAAGTGTTTGAATAACATCCTCATATTGCATCAAAGAGTCAGGAACATTTCCAAGTAAACATAGTAGAGGACTGATTACTACTTGTTTACCTACTGCTTTACTAATGTTTATGCATACTGCCCTCCAGAATGTCTGAATGATATTACATTCCCACAGACAATGAAATCTTGTGCCAACTTGACTTTTACATTTAGGACAATTTGATGAAATTCCTGTTTTATATTTACTATAAATATATGGCAAAATATAATATACTGTAGTTCTTTAAATCTGTTGCATACTGAAATTCTGGAAGGCAGCAACAACATTTTATCCCAGACATCATTTCCTATGGCACATTTGAGTAGAGTACACCAGGATTTTCTTAACCACGCAAGTTTATCTAAACTCAAACTATATATTTCAGAGTAAAATTTTGATATGAAGTGTTTGTGCTCTCTATTATTAAGAAAAAACTTTTCCAGTTGGTGAGAATCACCTATAAAGTCCAGAGAATTAGCTTTCTTATATATGAAATGTACTCTTGGCCGGGGGATCCTGGGTTTGATCCCAGCCCCCGACCAACAGTGATCTGTGTGGAGTTTGCATGTTCTCCCCGTGTCTGCGTGGGTTTACTCCGGGATTTCTCCGGTTTCCTCCCACATGCCAAAAACATGCAAGTTAGGTTAATTGGCATCAAACTGGGGATTCTAAATTGTCCTTAGGTGTGACTGTGAGAGTGAATGGTTGTCTGTCTCTCTGTGTTGGCCCTGTGATGGACTGGCGATCTGTCCAGGGTGTACCCTGCCTCTCGCCCAAAGATGCTGGGATAGGCTCCAGCCCCCCGCCCCCCCCCCCCGCGACCCGAAAAGGATTAAGCGGAAGAAGATGAATGAATGAATATATGAAATGTCTAATTTGTAAATATTTATAGAAATCCTTATTTTCAAGATGATATTGAGTTTTCAAAGAATCAAATGTTTTAAATCTTCCATTTTCAAAAAGATCGTAAAGTCTCTTTATACCTGCTCTTTGCCAGCTTGTAAAATTTAATCCTGCACTTTGTAGTGAGAGTTCTGGATTATCCAGTGTTATGAGGGTATTAAGTGAGTTACTTTTAAATATTTTCCTCATTTTTTTCCATGCCCATAATACATTTCCTATCAGAAAATTATCCTTAACAATACATGGTAACTCATTTACACGTCTTTCCAGCAAATTCACAGGGGAAAAAGGTGTACACATTACTGACTCCATCTCAAACCAGGGACATTGACGTGAATGTTCATTAACCCAGGAGGAGAGGATTCTTGCATGAATTGCCAAAATATAGTTTTCTACATTTGGTAAACCCCATCCTCCCTTATCATTTGGCAATTGTAGTATCTCCAATTTAACCTTAGACCTCCTGCCTGCCCAAATATGGTCTGATAAAGCTTTAGTAATTGTTTTAATATCCTCTGATTTTAATATCACAAATAGCATAGATATAGGATATATTATTTTTGGGAGAACGGTCATCTTGATAAGATTAATTCTACCTAAAAATGATATTGGAAGGCTCTTCCATCTGGTCAGACTTTCTTTGATCTCTTTTATCATGGGATTAATATTTTCTGCATATAATTGAGTAATTTTAGGTGTAATTTTAATTCTTAAATATATAAATCTTGACAGGGCCCAGCGGAAGGGTTTGACATACATAGGTTCAGTGTTTCCCGTATAACTCTGGGGCATTATCTCTGACTTATCAAAATGTATCTTATAGCAAGATATTAAACCAAATTCCCTGATGCACTGGGTCACTACTGGTAATGATTTAGCCGGGTCTGTTAATGTCAGCAAGACATCATCAGCATACAGCAGAATTTTGTGTTGTTTTGTTCCCACAGTTACTCCCTGAATATGTGGGTTTTGTCTGATAGCCATTGCTAAAGGCTCAATGGCCAGAGCAAACAAAAGAGGAGATAATGGGCTTCCCTGTGCTGTACCTCTAGTCATTTTAAATGGAGCTGATAGAAGGCCATTGGTCAAAACTGAGGCAGTAGGCACTCGATACAGAAGTTTAACCCATTTCAAATAATTTGGTCCGAAACCAAATCTTCTCATCACTTCAAACATACAGTATATTCCCATTCAATTCTATCAAACGCCTTTTCAGCGTCCATTGAAACAATGGCCCCAGGAGTCTGATGAAAATTAAGATAGTGAATAATGTTGAAAAGCCGTCTTGTGTTATAGTATGAGTTCTGACCTTTGATAAAGCCCGTCTGATTGGAATTCACAATGGAAGGTAGAATCTGCTCTAATCTAGTAGCCAGTAACTTAGACAGTATTTTGTTGTCCACGACCAGGAGACTAATGGGTCTATAAGAAGAACATAATTCTGGGTTCTTACCTTTTTTTTCTACTAATATTATATTTGCTCTATACATAGACTCTGGAAGTTCGGATCCGTCAAATGACTTATTAAAAACCCTGAGTAAGATATTACTGATTTTCCCTTTCATCACTTTAAAGAACTCAACAGGAAAGCCATCTGCTCCTGGACATTTCCCTGACTTAAGTGCTGAGATAGCCATGTCTATCTCAAGTTGGGATATCGGTGATTCCAAAAATTTGACTTGGTCCTCTACTAACTGCGGGAAACTTAAATTATTTAAAGTAGAACTGAACTCACCTTTTTGCCAAAAAAGTAGAATAGCAGATTAATTCCTTATTACCTATTGTATTTTTCAACACATAAAAGAAATTTTTAGGCCGTGCGATGGCCAAGCTATAAGCCGATAAACTTTTGCCTCTGGCTGGCAGTGCCAAACAAACCGGAAGTAGTGCAGACGACGCTGCGTGACGTCACGAGTGTGACCCTTATCAAAACAACAATGGCAGATGATAGCAGTTCCAGCAGTCAAGAACACCAGAGTTTTCAGAGTGAAGAGGCATTCAGGATCGGTGACAAGACAGAGGAGGATGCAGGAGTGTCAAGTGAACAGGAAGAGAGCGAGGGAGGCATCGAACCGTACAGATTAGAGCCAGAATTTTCGGGGGATTCCGGCACCGACTCAGACCGCAGCAGTGATGGGGAGGAGAGTCGCTTATTGAATACAGAATGGTGAGTCTTTACTTTGGCATGTTTGGGGTGTCAGGATAAGGAAAATTAACAATAAAAAAGAAGGGGAAAAAAAACCATCAGCATTTTTCCAACTTATTACAGTGATCCCTCACTTATCGCGTTTAATGTAGACCAGAACCGACCGCGAAAAGTGAAAAACCGCGAAGTAGCGTCACCCACCCCCAAGGGCGTCACAAGCACTATTTTGCACAAAAAGGCACAAGAGAACAGTGAAAAGTGCCACTAAGCCACACGAGCGATAAAGGACAATGAATGCGGTCTTCCTTCGCTGGGTATAGGCGCTCGACAGGGAGCGAAGCTGGGTAAAACGTCTCGGCCAATCAGCTTGCGAGGTAAAACGTCTCGGCCAATCAGCTTGCGAGATTCCCGAGCGGTGAAGAGGTGGGCGGAGAGGAGTGGAGCGGTGGTCAGAGAGGTAGATTTTGAGTTGTGCGGGCTCTCCGTGTTGATACCTGATGTTCTAATGTAGAAGGCAGGGAGAAGGCAGGGAAACTACATTAGAACATCAGGTATCAACACGGAGAGCCCGCACAACTCAAAATCCCCCTCTCTGACCACCGCTCCACTCCTCTCCGCCCACCTCTTCACCGCTCGGGAATCTCGCAAGCTGATTGGCCGAGACGTTTTACCTCGCAAGCTGATTGGCCGAAACGTTTTACCCAGCGAAGGAAGACCGCATTCATTGTTCTTTATCGCTCGTGTTGCTTAGTGGCACTTTTCGCTGTTCTCTTGTGCCTTTTTGTGCAAAATAGTGCTTGTGACGCCCTTGGGGGGGGGGGGGTGACGCTACTTCCCGGTTTTTCACTTTTCGCGGTCGGTTCTGGTCCCCATTAAACGCGATAAGTGAGGGATCACTGTATATCTAGAAACGCATCGCTTCCCGGTCGCTTTTCCTCCTCCTTTTTCTTTCGTCGCCATGACAGCTTTCCTTGGCCACTGAACAGATCTCCCCAGGTGTTGGAAGTGTTTTGTAGTCGACTATCACGACAAAATGCACCAAAAACAACCAGTGTCGACGTGCTCGCAATGGTAAACATGGAGGACTGTGTCACACTCGTGACGTCACGCGGAACTCCGGCTGCACTTCGGATTTGATTTGTCTGATTTTTCAGGGCGGGAAATTCAAAATCGCGATTTTCTCCAAGATTCCGGGATTTGTGGAGGGGGTGCCAATGATAAATTATCTTTATAATTGTATGTACTATCACCCAGTGCCGTTCAATGCCGTTCAGTTCAGTTCTACTTTAAAAAGAAACCTGATCCGAGCCTCTCCTCATCAGCCTGCGATCTATATACATTAGCGTAAAATTCTTTGAAGCTCTCATTGATTTGACGATTACTAACTTGTTTCTGATTATTATGCTGTTCAAATTTTGACATCATGAGACCAAAGTAATACCTCACAATTAATCAACAGAACCTCACCATTGTGAGACTTCAAACAGGATGTTCTCAGAGGGAAGTGGCCACTGAGCTTAGAGTGTCACAGATTATCATCAGCAGGTTGCAACAGAGATACAGAGAGACTGGAAGAGTCACAGAAAGGCATAGAGGTGGACATCCTTTGGCCACATCCCACGCTGATGACCACTTCATTGTGAACAGTGCCCTGCGGAACCGTATGATGAATGCCCTTCAACTCCAGGCACATTTAAGAGAGGTGAGAGACACCCAAGGGCCATGTCAGACTATTCAAAACTGTTTACACCAGCGTGGTCTGCGTGCTAGACGACCTGCAAGGGTACCTGACCACACCACCAGGCACAGGCGTCATCGTCTTGCATGAGCCTGGGAGCATTTATGCTGGACAAGGGACCAGTGGGCCTCAGTGCTGTCCTCTGATGAAAGCTGATTCATGCTGAGCAGAAATGATGGTGGCCAACGATGCTGGAGACGTCAAGGAGAGCGCTATGCATCAGCCACTGTTGTCACCAGACGAGCCTTTGGTGGTGGTGGTGTTACAGTCTGGGCAGGTGTGTCTAGTCAATACAGAACTGCCCTACACCTTGTGAATGGTACAGTGACAAGCCAATACTACCTGAATAACATCATTAATCCAGTCATTGTGCCTGTGCATGGACAACACAGGCCTAATTTCATCTTCACGGATGGCAATGCTTCAGCTCATCGAGATCACATCATTAGGGCTGCTGGAGGCTGGAGTACTTCAAATGGAGTGGCCTGCACTTTCTCCAGACCTGAATCCCATAGAAAACCTATGGGGTCAGCTGAGTCGCCGTGTAGAGGCTCGAAACCCTGCACCCCACAACCTCAATGAACTGATGGCCACCCTTCAAGAAGAGTGGAATGCCATACCTCAGCAGACAATAAGTCAACTTGTGAACAGCATGAGATGTCATTGTCAAGCTGTCAATGATACTCAAGGGCACATGACAAGTTATTGAGCCACTGACATTTTTTGTTGTGGTATCCCCACCACTGTTGTTGACTTTTGTTTCAATAAATTGTTTGAGATGAGGAAATCACCATTGCATGCTTCTACTTAAATGCCCTACTTTCATGATATAATATCACTGTAGTGTGAACTTTTTATATTTTCCATAAATTTTACCCGAAAGCCAAATATCCCTAACTTTTTGAGTGTAGTGTATTTACAATGCAAACAGATTAACAGAGTGCTGACAAGATTTACTTTGCCACGATACTTAAGTGGAACAAAGTTGGTAAACGATGTGATCAAAAGCGATGTAAATATGGGGTTGAGCACTTGTTTTTACCTCTGCCAAGGAGGTTATGTTTTTGCCGGTGTTGGTTTGTCTGTCTGTCTGTTAACAACATAACTCAAAAACTTAAGAACGGATTTTGATTAAATTTTCAAGAAAGGTGTGTGATGGCATGGGGAAGAGATGATTAGATTTTTTTTTTTTTTTTTTATTTAAGTTTTTGTAAAGGGTATACAGGTCGTTACAGCAATGCAGTGTTTACATTTTCATCACATGTTCCCTTATTTTCTGATATCTGACAACATTGGAAGATTAATTCTTACAACACCCCCTTTTTTTTTTTTTAAAGTGAAAGAAAAAGTGAAATTAAAGAGAAAAAAAAACAAGAAACAAATAAAAACAAACAAACAAACCAGTAAAAAACAAACAAAAAGAAAAAGTAAGTAAATAAAGATAAAAGAGCATCTGAGTAGAGTTGGAACAAAGAGCGGAACCATTATTGAAATGGTATTTGTCAAAGATTAGATCTAATGGAAGACACATATGCGGTCCAGGGTTGCCAAAAGTTCATGAACACATCCATGTCCTGTCTCAGTGCGAATGTCAACTTTTCCATCGAGTAAATGTCTTGGATCACGTTAGTCCAATCTTCAGGTGTAGGACAGTCCTTCAACATCCATTTTTTAGTTAGAGCTTTTTTGCTTGCCAATATTAAAACATTGAATAAGTATTTTTCTCCTCGTCTTTCCAGTGAGTCCGGTAGTAAACCCAAATACAAAGTTACAAAAGAAAAGGGAACTGTAATTTTGAATATTTTCCCCAATATTGTCTGTACGTTGGTCCAATATTGGTGGATAACTGGGCATGACCAAAACACATGAAAATGATTTGCAGTCTTTTCACCACACAAGCGCCAACAGTTCAATCCCTTATGGGTAAATTTGTTTTGTGCAGGTGTTCTGAAAAATCTTGCCAAGTTTTTCCATCCAAATTCTCTCCACTGCAGGGATGAGGTACTTTTCCATTGCTGTTTATTTAGCTTTTCCCATATTTCCAGTTGTAAAGTGAAATTCCCCTCTTTTTCCCATCTCTCTTTTATATAAGATGTGTTGTCTCCTTTTAAGTCTTGAAGACCTTGGTATATTTTAGAAATGTATCTGATCCCTGGGATCCCTTTATATGCCATTAAGAAGACCTTCAGGAACACCTGACTGGGCCCTTTCCAAAACCTCCTTTTTAAGTATATTGTTTATGTGGTGTCTAAGCTGGAAGAACCTGTAAAGGTCTTGATTTATTAGGCCTTGTTTTTTCAAATCTTCAAAACTTCTTAAGATTTGCCCTTTAAAAAAATCGTAATATTTTATCAGCCCTTTCTCCTTCCACTTTTTAAATCTGGTGTCTGTTTTATTAGGAGTAAAGTCCTGATCATAGGCGATCCATTGCAGAAGTCGATAGGGCTCTTTAGTTTGATTCTCTCTGACTATCTTAAACCAAATTTTTAGCGGGGTCTCTATCCACGGGTTAGTGTTATTCAAAAGCTTAGGTAAGACATTGTTCCCTATTATCGCCTGTAGGGGGATGTCACTTGTTATTTGGCATTCGATCTCCTTCCATTGTGCAGTGTAGACTGGGTTACATATCTCTACTAAAGTTTTAATTTGTGCGGCTTTAAAGTAGTCCCTGATATTTGGCAGCGCGAGCCCACCTTTGTCTTTGTTTAGCTGTAGGGTTCTATATCTGATTCTAGGTCTCTTGCCCTGCCATATGAATCTTGAGATCCATCTGTCCAGCTCCTGCCATGTTTTTTTGGGAGGTTCTACCGGTATTGTTTGGAAAAGGTATAGAAGACGTGGAAGTATATTCATTTTGACTGCTTCAATTCTTTGTGCAGTACCCAAGAATGGTATCATATTCCATCTTGCTAGGTCAGATTTTATTTTTGTCACCAGTGGATCATAGTTTAGTGATATAATTTTGTTGAGTTGTTTCGGGATATTGACCCCCAGATATTTCATAGATTCCGACTCCCAGTTAGTTTTGAGTTTGCTTAGTGAATAATGATTTGGGTCATAGTTGAATGTTAAAACTTGGGTTTTATGCATATTTAATTTGTACCCCGATAAATCTCCATACTCTGAAAAAACTGAGGTTAGTTCTGGTAAAGAAGTGTCCGGCTGCCCTAGGTATATTAAAATGTCATCAGCAAAGAGTGCTATTTTATGTTCCTTCTGACCAAGTGTAATACCTTGAATTTTTTGGTTTTGTCTTATCCATTGGCTCAGAGGTTCTATGAAGATTGCAAAGAGCAGTGGAGACAGGGGGCAGCCCTGACGACATCCTCTTTCCAGTTCAAAAGATGATGATAAATTACCGTTAATCCTTATTTTAGCTGTTGGTTTTTTATATAATGCCTGTATAGTTCTAATGAAGTTGTTATGAAAATTGAAACTGGATAAGATTCTATATAGAAAAGACCAGTCAACCGAATCGAATGCTTTTTCAGCGTCTAATCCCAATATGACTGCATTTAAGTTATATTTTTTTATATGATGAATTATGTGTAAAGTGCGTCGAATGTTGTCTTGTGTCTGTCTTTGTCTTATAAAACCTGTTTGGTCTAAATGAATTAGGTCTGTCAGTATATTTTCTAACCTTTTGGCAAGGATAATGGTAAAAAGCTTATAGTCCTGATTTAGTACACTGATTGGTCTGTAGTTGGAGCACTCTAGTTTATCCTTTTCAGGTTTAGGTATAACTGCAATGACCCCTTCTCTCCAGGAGGGGGGGATTTCCCCTGTGTGGAGGACATAATTAAATGTTTTCAGGAGGAGAGGAGATAGTTGCTGTTTAAAGGTTTTGTACCACTCTGCTGTATAGCCATCAGCTCCTGGGGATTTGTTAGCTTTAAGTTTCATAATTGCTTTTTCCAATTCTTTAGGATGTATTTCTGACAGTAGTGTTTTATTTTGTGACTCCGTAAGTTGGGGAAGGTTTAATGTGTTTAGGAATGCCTCGGATGCGTTTTTATGTTTTTTGTGGGAGTATAAGTTCTTATAGTAATTCTCGAAGTTTTTAAGAATATCCTGAATTCTGAATTTTATTTCCTTTGATACTGGGTCTCTGATTTTGTAGATTGCTCTTTCTGTTTGATGTTTCCTCAATTTATAGGCTAGCAATTTTGCCGATTTACTGCCTGCTTCATAGTATTTTTGTTTCAGAAATGTAAGTTTCTTCTGGATTTCTATTGTGTAGATCTCATTTATTTGGTTTTTAATTTCCTTAATCTTGAGCGAGTCAGTAGAATGAGTGTTGCCTTTGTGTTCTTTTTCTAGGTTCCTAAGTTCTGACTCTAATGTGGATAGTTTTTCTTGTCTTAGTTTCTTTTGGGTTGCCAGTTTTGCAATAATCTTTCCTCTTATTACAGCTTTACATGCATCCCACAGTATTAAAGGGGATACTTCTCCATTATCGTTATCTTCCAAATATCTGAGAATATCTGATTCCAATTCATCTTTCAATGGTCCTTTCAGGACATTTGAATTTAACCTCCAAGAAAATGTATTATTTGTGTATTTTTGGATATTTAAGTCCATGTAGATCGGACTGTGGTCGGAGAGATCCATCAGTCCTATTTTACATGTTTTTACTCTTCCAATGTCTCTATTAAACATAAAAAAATAGTCAATCCTTGAGTAAGATGAATGTGGAGTTGAGTAAAATGTATAGTCTTTTACACTGGGGTTGAGTTCCCTCCACACGTCACAGATTCCCAATTCTTTTAGTAGCATCCGAGTCTTCCTGTTTTGGGTGTTATTTTGATGTGGGGAATTACCAGAAGCATCCCAGTATGGATTCAGTCTAAGATTGAAGTCCCCACCACATATCACTAAACCTTGAGCTTTAGTTATCATTAGGTCGAATACATTTTTATAAAATTTCCAGTTAGCCCCTGGGGGAGCATACACATTCAGCAGGGTGATATCTTCTCCCTCTAGCCGCCCAGTTACCAAACTGTATCTCCCTTCTTTATCTTTGTGTTCTGATTTTTTTTCAAATGTAATTTTGGTTGATATCAATGTCGCTACTCCCCTCCTCCTCCCCGATTTATATGAAGATGAAGAGATCATTTTAAACCCTTGTCTACTGAGTTTATTGTGTTCCACGTCTGTTAGGTGGGTTTCTTGTAAAAGTATTATTCCTGCTTTGTCTTTTTTCATTTTGCCTAGAATCTTGGATCTTTTAACTGGATTCAGGATTCCTTTTACATTATATGAAATTATTTTGGTTACACCCTGTTTCTCCATTGTGTTGTTTTGTTTAGTATAACTGTGTGGTGGCCCTCTTTTGTGCTACTCAGAAACTGAAAGAACATTAAAAACAAGAAAAACATTAAGAACATAGTGTAAAAAACTTTAAAACAAAAAGCTGTCATAAGAACTTCCTGAGCTGAGGTCTTTTTAAAGACCCTGTAAGAGCCTTGATGGAGTGAAGGCTCTGAGGAAAATTCCTCAAACTCTGTTACGTGTTGAGGGCCCTCTCTTACCACTGAAAGTAGTCCCATGCTTTTAACGTGAGTTTCAGAACCCAATCCAAACTTGTAATTATTATTATTTTTTTTTCCTTTTATGCCTAAACCCTGTGAAATTGTGTGTACCCTCCCACCCCCATCACATCAAACATTCACGCAAAAACAGTATTTGTTAGTATGAGGAGAACATGTGGATTATTGTCACATTTCTATTTTAACAAGTTTTTTTTTTTTTATTACAAAGACTTATTTGTTTCAAATAATATGATTGTTCCATGAAATGTTTTACCACATGCTGAATATGCATCGCCTTTAATGTTTGTTACCTTGTATGAGGGGGGTTGGATGTGCGGATTGATTCAAGAGAAAAAAAAAAAAAAAGGTCGCTATTCCAACCTGAAAACGGATAGTTTATCCGCGACGCTCTGGTGCTGGGTTTCCCGCTGCTGGTCCGTGGATTTTGAAGGTCTTTGTGTTGTCCATGTTTGCGCTTTGATCTTCTCACTCGGGTCTGCTGGGGGTTTAAATACCGTTACCGGGAGGCCTCTTTTCGCCATGTCAGCTGTTGCTTCTTCCGCCGAATTATAGAGACACGTTTCATCGCCGTAGAAGACCCTTAACTTCGCAGGAAATGGTGTCCGAAAGCGCAATTTCTTCTCTCTTAACACCTTTTTCGCGTCATTGTATTCCCTGCGCTTTTTAAGGACCTCCGGGGCGTAATCGTGTTCCACGTAGACTTTTCTCTCCTGGTGCATAAATCCTTTTTTCTGCCAGGCCAGTCTTACAACCTCTTGTTTTATTTTGAAATTGGAAAATCTTACCAACACCGAACGTGGGGGCGCTTCCGCCGCCGGCCTAGCGGCTAATGAACGATGTGCCTTTTCTATCTTCAAGTCGGTGGTTTGTGGAATATCCAATTTCTCTCTTAGTAAGGATTCCACGCATTCTGCCATTGAGTTAAAACCATTTTCGGTTCCTTCTATCAGACCATGAATTCTTATGTTGTCTCTTCTTTGTTTTCCTTCTTGGTCGGTTAGCTTAGCCTCTATAGCTGCTTGTCTTTTGCGTAGGTCTAGCACAGAATCTTCGAGCACTTTTATTCGATCCTCTGTTTCCAAGATTCGGTTCTCGGCCTGGTCCACTCTGCTGTTTGTCCTTTTCAATTCTTCTCTGAATTCCCGAAATTCGGCCGTAACATCTCGGCGAAATCGTCGTAGCTCCTCAAATAGTGATTTCAGGCTAACCCTTTTGTTAGCTATCACCAGTTCCTCGTCTTCTGAACGGAGATCTTCCAGTTCGGATTCTCCGGCCGATACGTGTCCTGGCCTGGAGAATTTCAGTTTCTTCTGTTTTCCTTTAGACATGATGATTTTGTCTTTTGATTTTCACTCCTCCAAAAATCCGTTAAGTTTGATTTTCAAGGTGTTATCCTGAATTGGGTCTGAGAACTTCAGTGTTAAGCTGCAGTCGCCATGGCGTCCAGACCGGAAGTCGAGATGATTAGATTTTGGCGATGATCTGAGAGTGCATACCTCCACCAAAGGCTTTGTTTGTATTTGTGCAGCAGGATTACACAAAAACTCCTGGATGGATTTGGATGAAATTTTCACCAGAGGTGGTTCTTGGGGTAGAAAGGAACCCATTACATTCTGGTGATGATCCAAGAATGCATACCTCCACCATGGCTCTTATCTTCTCACAGAGTGTGAGCAACAACACTCCAAAAATACTGGATGGATTTGGATGAAATTTTCACCAGAGGTGGCTCTTGGCCTACACACAAATCCATTACATTTTGGAGGTGATCCATGAGTGCATACCTTCACCAAGGCCCAATCTTTTAGCAGTGGTTTAGCAGGGTTATGCAAAAACCACTGGATGGATTTTGATGAAATTTTCACCAGAGATGGTCCTTGGGCTGCAGAAGAACCCATTAGATTTTGGAGCTGCTCTATGAGCACAAACCTCTGCCAAGGCCCTATCTTGCAATATATGGTGGGATGGAGACAGGCAGGTATGGACAGATGGATAGACAAAGGGAGACAAGGAAGGAGGTGGAGGTATGCAGTCCTTGAGCGCTTTTCTAGTTGATACATGGGTATGTGAGGAAAGGATTTGAAAGGAGGGTAGCAAAGATAACTGGCTATCTGTCTAACCCTTTCATAGTTTTAAAGGAGTGTATCTGCAGCTACAGCGGTGCTCGAAAGTTTTTGAACCCTTTAGAATTTTCTACATTTTTGCATCAATATGACCAATAACATCATCAGATTTTCACACAAGTCCTAAAGGCAGATCAAGAGAAACAAGTTAAATAAATGAGACGAAAAATTTACTTTTTCATTTTGTTTATTGAGGAAAATGATCCAATATTACATACCTGTGAGTGGCAAAAGTTTGAGAACCTCAAGGATTAGCAGTTAATTTGAAGGTGAAATTAGAGTCAGGTGTTTTCAATCAATGGGATGACAGGTGTGGGTGGGCACCCTGTTTTATTTAAAGAATCTTTTATTTAAAGATCTATCAAAGTGTCAACACATGTTTGTGGAAGCGTATCATGGCATGAACAAAGGAGATTTCTGAGGACCTCAGAAAAAAGGTCATTGATGCTCATCAAGCTGGAAAAGATTACAAAACCATTTCTAAAGAGTTTGGACTCCACCAATCCACAGTAAAACAGATTGTGTAGAAATGGAGGAAATTTAAGACCACTGTTACCCTCCAACTAAGATCACTCCAAGAACAAGGCGTGTAATAGTCAGCGAGGTCACAAAGGACCCCAGGGTAACTTTTAAACAACTTCAGGTCTCTTTCACATTGGCTAGTGTTAATGTTAATGAGTCTACCATCAGGAGAACACTAAATAACAATGTTGTGCATGGCAGCGTTGCAAGAACAAGGCCACTGCTCTCCAAAAAGAACATTGTTGCTCACCTGCAGTTTGTTAAAGATCACATGGACAAGCCTGAAGGCTGTTGGAAAAATGTCTTGTGGATGGATGAGAGCAAAATAAAACTTTTTGATTTGAATGAAAGGCATTTTGTTTGGAGAAAGGAAAACACTGCATTCCAGTATATGAACCTGAGCCCATCTGTGAAACACAGTGGTGGTAGTATCATGGTTTGGGTCTGTTTTGCTGCATCTGGACCAGGACGGCTTGCCATCATTGACGGAACAATGAATTCTGAATTATACCAGCAAACACTAAAAGAAAATGTCAGAAATACAGAAAATTCTAAAGGGTTCACAAACTTTCAAGCACCAGTGTATAAGGAAATTAAATCTAATGTGCCACTATTAGGGCTGGGTGATATACCCAATATATTCTGTACATTTAGCTGCCAGCAATACATAAAATGCCTATATCGTGCAGATCGAGTATAGTTAGTCACTTTAATATGAACCGGGACTTCACTCCATGCAGCATCTCTCTCTCCAGCTGCCGCTGCCCCGCCCCCCAGCATGCGGCTGCACACAGAGAAGTCTACTGCGACCAGCGATAAACAGTGGAATAACAGAATAAACAGAATAAAAGTAGGTCCATCTTAAGCACATGAAACGGGGAAAACCAGATAAAGATAAACATTTCTAGTCTAAACTGTGTGGGTATGGAAATCAAGCTCTCTTTATAAGCGAACTTTCAAAATATGAGCTCCTATCTGGTCTCGCAAACCTTCAAAATCCGAGTGAGCGGCTGGTCAAATGAAGAACTGATGAAATGTAGATGCATAAAAAACAAAAATAAGCGACAAATTATACTTCTGTCACGGATTAGATCACCAGGTATTAACTATGTGTGGAAAGTGAAATATTTCTACCTATGTGAATAAACTTGATTACTTGACAATGTGAGGTTTGATAAGCAAGGGGGGAAAAGTCACTTTCATCGGTTACATACTGTTCTGAGTTCTCTGAGGTGAACTTTCATTTTATTTTATTATGCAGCTATTTCTAAAGTGAAATGAAACTTTGTCCATCTAATGTGTGTATATACGCAAGCATTAGGGCTGCAACGATTACTCGAATAATTTGATTACAAAAATTCCTCGATTCAAAATCTATGCTTCGACATGTCGTTGAATGTAGCAATTCCGGCCTATATGACCTTCTTCCGGTACAACCTTCTTCTGGTCACTTTACGTAAACAAGACACAACTTTGTTTAACGGCGCCATATCAGAGGGACATAGTGACGGGCTGACAAAGAGGAAGAAAGTCAGCAAAAGCGACAAAAGTATCTCAAGTCTGTGATCATTTCAAGCTCAAATCGAAGGAAAGCACTGTGCAGTGTGTACATGGTAAAGCCGAGCGGCTAGCTAGCGTCCTACAATGTCAATGTTAGAGTCTCAGCAGAAAGCATCTCACATCGTGCACAGTCAGCACACCCAAGACAAGGTGCGTGATTGAGATTTTAAATTAAGATGAACAGAATGTAGTCAGCTATGCTACTTATGCTTATATGACCAAAGAACATATAGCCATCGCTGCTAGCGGATCGGGACTTTATGGTGTAACGTAACATTTAAAGTTACATTCTATGCAATAAACATTGCAATGAGCATCTGTGTTATTGAGTGTTTGGTACAAATACTACTGCTCTTTAGGAAAGAAAGTTCCGCACATGTTGGTCAGTGCAGTTTCTTTAAAAAAAGTATCCAATTACTTGAGTAATCTTTGAATGGAGTGGGGGATTACCCGAGCTGTAAAATAGTCGTTAGCTGTAGCCCTAATAAGCATTAAATATGAATTCATATTTTTTTCCTAATAAAAATGTAAGTAAAACCAGATTTTCAAGGACATAAAGGGCACGAAATACATATTGCAATATATATTGTGTATCATGATATAGAGAGATTATATTGTGATACTTATTTTTTTGCTACCCCTCCGTGGATCACCACTTTATCGTGGTGGAGGGGTTTGAGTGCCCGAATGATCCCAGGAGCTATATTGTCGGGGGCAACTTGCCCCTGGTAGGGTCTCCCAAGGCAAACTGGTCCTGGGTGAACAGCCAGACTAAGAGCGGTCCAGTGGATCTCCATGAGGGCGTTACATCAAGGGCCCAGTGTACCCAAAGGAGGCACATGGGTCTGCCGACCAGTGGGCTTACCACCTGCATGAGGGATCAAGGGGATCATGGTGCTATGTGAACTGGGTGTTAGTCTGGACTGCTCTGCCTGGACTGATGCCTCCACGACCCGGTTCCCCAGATAAGTGGTAGAATATGGATTGATGGATGGATTTTTTTTGCTATATCACCCAGCCCTAGCCCCTAATATGCCCTTTTTCTACATGTTGATAGTGTCCACATGTGCTAAGTCCAATTCATGGTGTCACAAGGGTGTGCCATGCACGTGATGCGAATTTCATCATGGTGAGCGCAGCCTGAGCACGTGCAGCCAAAAAAATGTGACTGTGCATCTTGGGAACATGGGATCTGCACTGAGCTGCGCAGTAGTTCCATTTTTGACAAAGGAGAAGAGGAAACCACATGGATGCCAGCTTCAAGGAGAGAACGTATTTCTGCCTTTTTGCCTGTCTGTTTTGCTCCTCAGCCGCTAACAACTAATCGTCCTGTTACTCCTGGTCGTCCTCATATTTGTGCTCCAAATAAAGCATCATCAGAGACTGGCATGTGTGGTGTAAGTGGCTGATAGCCTATGACTGGTCCCCGGGGTGCCACAATCACAGGAACAACCTTGGATGAGTTAATGGCTAACTCTGATAACAGCAGCTAACCTCTGCAAATTGAGGAGGCATTGATCCAAACCATAATAAACTAAAATAAACTTAAATAATGTTTGTGATTAAAATATACAGTATGGTCAAGGTTTGGTAAATGATCTAGCTGGGAAAATGGGTATCTAGAGGGCAAAGAATACAGAACATAGACAAAAATAGATGCTGTGTTGCAGCTAAGTTAAAGGCTGCTCTACAACAGCTGATACTGTACATATCATAGATGTACACTTTCAGATGGGAGGTGGTTTTGCACAGGAAGTAGTGTGGGAGCCGTAAGAGGCAGGCAATTTTTTTTCTTCCAATTTCTGTTTCTTGGGTTTGTGCCTGTTGCAGCTTTAACAGCATTTGGGTGAGACATCTATAAACAGACATCAACCTGGAAAAAAGAGAATTGCCCCCCCCCCCCAATATCATAATAAACATTTGTATATTATGTTACAGAACTGAATAAAATGCATTTAAGGTGAAGGATACATGTAAAACTAGAAAAGTGCTCAGACAGTGCATACCTCTGCCAAGGCTGCTTCAAGGTCCTTGGTGGAGGTATGCAGTCTCAAATAATCACCAAAATTTAATGGGTTCATCCTTGACCCAAGGGCTACCTCAGGTGAAAATTTCAAAATCCGTCTTGTAGTTTTTGCATAATCCTGCTAACAGAAACAACATCATCACATCATAGCAGTCTGTCGGGGGCGACAATGACTGTTTCCCGATTACATTACCTCTTTGGCAGAGGTAACAAATATTTGTTGAGGGAAATTTGCAACTTTTCATATAGATTTGCATTTTTTTCTCATAAATTTTCAACTTTTTTCTCATTAATTTTCAACTTTCTCATTATTTAGCAACTTTTTCCTTGTAAATTTGCAAATTGTCATTAATTTTCAACTTTTTCTTGTTAACTGCCGTTTTTCTCATTAATTTGGAATTTAGCTGCATCTGGACCAGGACGGCTTGCCATCATTGACGGAACAATGAATTCTGAATTATACCAGCAAACACTAAAAGAAAATGTCAGAAATACAGAAAATTCTAAAGGGTTCACAAACTTTCAAGCACCAGTGTATAAGGAAATTAAATCTAATGTGCCACTATTAGGGCTGGGTGATATACCCAATATATTCTGTACATTTAGCTGCCAGCAATACATAAAATGCCTATATCGTGCAGATCGAGTATAGTTAGTCACTTTAATATGAACCAGGACTTCACTCCATGCAGCATCTCTCTCTCCAGCTGCCGCTGCCCCGCCCCCCAGCATGCGGCTGCACACAGAGAAGTCTACTGCGACCAGAGATAAACAGTGGAATAACAGAATAAACAGAATAAAAGTAGGTCCATCTTAAGCACATGAAACGGGGAAAACCAGATGAAGATAAACATTTCTAGTCTAAACTGTGTGGGTATGGAAATCAAGCTCTCTTTATAAGCGAACTTTCAAAATATGAGCTCCTATCTGGTCTCGCAAACCTTCAAAATCCGAGTGAGCGGCTGGTCAAATGAAGAACTGATGAAATGTAGATGCATAAAAAACAAAAATAAGCGACAAATTATACTTCTGTCACGGATTAGATCACCAGGTATTAACTATGTGTGGAAAGTGAAATATTTCTACCTATGTGAATAAACTTGATTACTTGACAATGTGAGGTTTGATAAGCAAGGGGGGAAAAGTCACTTTCATCGGTTACATACTGTTCTGAGTTCTCTGAGGTGAACTTTCATTTTATTTTATTATGCAGCTATTTCTAAAGTGAAATGAAACTTTGTCCATCTAATGTGTGTATATACGCAAGCATTAGGGCTGCAACGATTACTCGAATAATTTGATTACAAAAATTCCTCGATTCAAAATCTATGCTTCGACATGTCGTTGAATGTAGCAATTCCGGCCTATATGACCTTCTTCCGGTACAACCTTCTTCTGGTCACTTTACGTAAACAAGACACAACTTTGTTTAACGGCGCCATATCAGAGGGACATAGTGACGGGCTGACAAAGAGGAAGAAAGTCAGCAAAAGCGACAAAAGTATCTCAAGTCTGTGATCATTTCAAGCTCAAATCGAAGGAAAGCACTGTGCAGTGTGTACATGGTAAAGCCGAGCGGCTAGCTAGCGTCCTACAATGTCAATGTTAGAGTCTCAGCAGAAAGCATCTCACATCGTGCACAGTCAGCACACCCAAGACAAGGTGCGTGATTGAGATTTTAAATTAAGATGAACAGAATGTAGTCAGCTATGCTACTTATGCTTATATGACCAAAGAACATATAGCCATCGCTGCTAGCGGATCGGGACTTTATGGTGTAACGTAACATTTAAAGTTACATTCTATGCAATAAACATTGCAATGAGCATTGCAATAAATGTGTACCTGTGTTATTGAGTGTTTGGTACAAATACTACTGCTCTTTAGGAAAGAAAGTTCCGCACATGTTGGTCAGTGCAGTTTCTTTAAAAAAAGTATCCAATTACTTGAGTAATCTTTGAATGGAGTGGGGGATTACCCGAGCCGTAAAATAGTCGTTAGCTGTAGCCCTAATAAGCATTAAATATGAATTCATATTTTTTTCCTAATAAAAATGTAAGTAAAACCAGATTTTCAAGGACATAAAGGGCACGAAATATATATTGCAATATACTGTATATTGTGTATCATGATATAGAGAGATTATACTGTGATACTTATTTTTTTGCTACCCCTCCGTGGATCACCACTTTATCGTGGTGGAGGGGTTTGAGTGCCCGAATGATCCCAGGAGCTATATTGTCGGGGGCAACTTGCCCCTGGTAGGGTCTCGCAAGGCAAACTGGTCCTGGGTGAACAGCCAGACTAAGAGCGGTCCAGTGGATCTCCATGAGGGCGTTACATCAAGGGCCCAGTGTACCCAAAGGAGGCACATGGGTCTGCCGACCAGTGGGCTTACCACCTGCATGAGGGATCAAGGGGATCATGGTGCTATGTGAACTGGGTGTTAGTCTGGACTGCTCTGCCTGGACTGATGCCCCCACGACCCGGTTCCCCAGATAAGTGGTAGAATATGGATTGATGGATGGATTTTTTTGCTATATCACCCAGCCCTAGCCCCTAATATGCCCTTTTTCTACATGTTGATAGTGTCCACATGTGCTAAGTCCAATTCATGGTGTCACAAGGGTGTGCCATGCACGTGATGCGAATTTCATCATGGTGAGCGCAGCCTGAGCACGTGCAGCCCAAAAAATGTGACTGTGCATCTTGGGAACATGGGATCTGCACTGAGCTGCGCAGTAGTTCCATTTTTGACAAAAGAGAAGAGGAAACCACATGGATGCCAGCTTCAAGGAGAGAACGTATTCCTGCCTTTTTGCCTGTCTGTTTTGCTCCTCAGCCGCTAACAACTAATCGTCCTGTTACTCCTGGTCGTCCTCATATTTGTGCTCCAAATAAAGCATCATCAGAGACTGGCATGTGTGGTGTAAGTGGCTGATAGCCTATGACTGGTCCCCGGGGTGCCACAATCACAGGAACAACCTTGGATGAGTTAATGGCTAACTCTGATAACAGCAGCTAACCTCTGCAAATTGAGGAGGCATTGATCCAAACCATAATAAACTAAAATAAACTTAAATAATGTTTGTGATTAAAATATACAGTATGGTCAAGGTTTGGTAAATGATCTAGCTGGGAAAATGGGTATCTAGAGGGCAAAGAATACAGAACATAGACAAAAATAGATGCTGTGTTGCAGCTAAGTTAAAGGCTGCTCTACAACAGCTGATACTGTACATATCATAGATGTACACTTTCAGATGGGAGGTGGTTTTGCACAGGAAGTAGTGTGGGAGCCGTAAGAGGCAGGCAATTTTTTTTCTTCCAATTTCTGTTTCTTGGGTTTGTGCCTGTTGCAGCTTTAACAGCATTTGGGTGAGACATCTATAAACAGACATCAACCTGGAAAAAAGAGAATTGCCCCCCCCCCCCAATATCATCATAAACATTTGTATATTATGTTACAGAACTGAATAAAATGCATTTAAGGTGAAGGATACATGTAAAACTAGAAAAGTGCTCAGACAGTGCATACCTCTGCCAAGGCTGCTTCAAGGTCCTTGGTGGAGGTATGCAGTCTCAGATAATCACCAAAATTTAATGGGTTCATCCTTGACCCAAGGGCTACCTCAGGTGAAAATTTCAAAATCCGTCCTGTAGTTTTTGCATAATCCTGCTAACAGACAAACAACATCATTCAATTCAACTTTATTTATATAGTGCCATTTCACAACAACAGTCATCTCATAGCACTATCAACTGTAGGGGGGAACCCCCACAGTTGCAGAAAGACCCCAGCAATCAGGCGATCCCCTGTGAGCAAGCACTTGGCGACGGTGGAGAGGAAAAACTCCCTTTTAAACAGGAAGAAACCTCCAGCAGAACCAGGCTCAGGGAGGGGCAGTCACCTGCTGCGACTGGCTGGGGGGTGAGGGGATAGAGAAGAAGAAAAGAACAGACATGTAGAGAGCAAACAGCAGGATGGGGACTCAATCCCCATCATCACATCATAGCAGTCTGTCGGGGGCGACAATGACTGTTTCCCGATTACATTACCTCTTTGGCAGAGGTAACAAATATTTGTTGAGGGAAATTTGCAACTTTTCATATACTGTAGATTTGCATTTTTTTTCTCATAAATTTTCAACTTTTTTCTCATTAATTTTCAACTTTTTCTCATTACTTAGCAACTTTTTCCTTGCAAATTTGCAAATTGTCATTAATTTTCAACTTCTTCTTGTTAACTGCCGTTTTTCTCATTAATTTGGAACAATTTTGGACATTTTTTCCTTGTAAATCTATAACTTTTTCCCCTCATATTTTTCATGTAAATTTGCAACTTTTTCATTAATTCACATCAATTTTGGACATTTTTTCTTTTAAATTTGCAACATCTTTCCTCATTAATTTGCAACTTGTTTCTTGTTATTTTTGCAACTTTTGTCATGAAACTGCAACTTTGTAGTCATTAATTTGCAACTTTTGTCTTGTTAATTTGCAACTTTTTTCTCATTAGTTTGCAACTTTTTGCATGTAAATTTGCAACTTTTCTTGTCAATTTACAACTTTTTCATATCAATTTGCAACGAGTTGAGATTTTTTTTTAATGGAAATTCTCAACTTTTTCTTGTAAATTTGTGATTTTTTTCTCATACATTTCTAAACATTTTATTCTATGCAATGGTAAATTTTTTTTATATTTGTCTAGACAACTTGCAGCGGATGTGAAAGTCTAGACTAAGAGCGGTCCAGTGGCTCTCCATGAAAAATCTTACATCAAAGATCCATATGGAAGCACATGGGTCCACCCTCCAGTGAGCTCACCACCTGCATCATGGTGCAAAGTGAACCGGGTGGATATCTGGGCTGCTCTGCCTGGACTGATACCCGCACGACCCTGATCCCTGGATAAGCGGTAGATGATAGATATATATACTGTGTGTGTGTGTGTGTGTGTGTGTGTGTGTGTGTGTGTGTGTGTGTGTGTATACACACACACACACTACTGTTCAAAAGTTTGGGGTCACTTAGAAATTTCCTTATTTTTGAAAGAAAAGCACTTTTTTTCAATGAAGATAACTTTAAACTAATCAGAAATACACTCTATACATTGCTAATGTGGTAAATGACTATTCTAGCTGCAAATGTCTGGTTTTTGGTGCAATATCTACATAGGTGTATAGAGGCCCATTTCCAGCAACTATCACTCCAGTGTTCTAATGGTACAATGTGTTTGCTCATTGTGTCACAAGGCTAATGGATGATTAGAAAACCCTTGTGCAATCATGTTAGGTCTGCAATGCTGTAATTGCTGCAAATGGAGGATTCTTTGACGAAAGCAAAGTTTGAAGGAATAAAGTATTATTTCAAATACAAATCATTATGTCTAACCTTGTCAATGTCTTGACTATATTTTCTATTCATTTTACAACTCATGGTGGTAAATAAGTGTGAGTTTTCATGGAAAACACAAAATAATTGTCTGGGTGACCCCAAACTTTTGAAATATATATATCAGTCCCTCGAGGATTTCACGGGATGTTTTTATGATTGTTGTGGTCCAAAAAGCCTGAATTTGTGGGACCTTTTTCAAAAGTTGCAATTAAAGTTGCTATGTTCTGAGAGGCTTTTTTGCACTAAAAGTTGTGGGAAGAATTACAAATTTTAAAGCAGATGCTTTTTCTATAGTTTACTGCAATGATATTCTATATAACACCACAAGAAAAGCACAGGATTGTCAAAAATTTCCTATTAAACAGTGATTTGTAAATTAACCAGAAACTTCTGCTATACAGAAAAACTCTTGTGCAACAGCAAATACAGACTTTAACACAATATCCATTACAACAGCTAAACTGCATTGAATGCATGTTAAAGAGTATAGATTTGGAAATTATTGGCAGTACCTTCATTTGAAAACTCCCTAACCGCAGCGGTCCCCAACCACTCGGTATCGAGTGCAGAGAAAAAACAAAGTATTTATTCTGTTGCTCTGTATTGTCTATCAGAGTGTGTATTTCTGAAAAAAATTATAGAAAATATTCTCTCTTTCCATGCCTAACTCCGACCTGTCTATCTATGTGTCTTGACACATACCTGTCTCATCAGATACTGATCTGTCATTTACCGGAAGTCTTATGGGGAAGGGGCGGGGTGTAGTAATGATTTTACCTCTAAAGATGTACAAAATGTTCAAACACTGGCTGTCGTGTTAGATTTGCTCGTTTGTGTTTGGGACGGCTGTGGCACAGGTGTAGTGTGGCGACTACTGATTGGAAGGTGAGGGTTCGATTCCCGCTCTGTCTGCAGTCTGCATGTCGATGTGTCCTTGAGCAAGACACTGAACCCCCAGTTGCTCCTGGTGGGTCAGGCCAGTGCCTGTGTATGGCAGCTCTGCTGCCATCAGTATGTGAATGTGTGTGAATGCGTAGATAGCAAGATCTCTAAAGCACTTTCGTCATCCAGAGAGGAGTAAAATGTGCTGTATAAGTGAATGTTATTTACCATTTACGGCATCTCTCCTTATGCGCACTCCTGCGACAGGGTGGTTTTCATGCAGCCAGATGTTTTTCAACACAAACCCAGCACTTCATACACGCGGTCAGGACGGAGAAGTGGCGAGATGTCCACCGACAGGCAGGGGGAGATGGTGTGTGAAACCTCACGGGTGAGTGTTTTTTAAAAATCGCAGTCTGTTTTTTGCTGAGGTGTTCCATTAAACATGGAAGTGAGCGCAGTGCAGCAACACATTTGATTAGTTAGACTGAGCGTTTGAGCATGACTCAGGGACAAATTTGGTAAAATTGGTGGAAGTTGACGAGGATTGGCCAAAATTGCGGGAACGATGCCTTGAAGGACCATCCATTTAAGATATCAACTGATAAATTTACCTATCTTGGAACTGATGTAACTAAGTGCTACTCCTCCCTAGAACAAGCTAATTTTCTACCCCTGCTTGACAAGTTAAAAAATAAGATTCAGTTTTGGAAAACTCTTCCTATATCTTTACTTGGGAGAGTGAATGCAATTAAAATGATTTTTTTTTTTTAACCACAGATTCTATATATGTTTCAGAATATTCCTATCTTTTTGACTAAAACCTTTTTTTTTTTTAAAAAAAAGCTAGATACAATTATAATGCCCTTCCTATGGAATTATAAAGCTCACAGGGTTAGTAAAAAACATTTTTTTTACTAACATCGAGATGGTGACATCCTACAAGTACCTGGGTGTTCACCTGAACAATAAACTAGACTGGTCACACAATACTGACGCACTCTACAAGAAGGGACAGCGCAGGCTGTTCCTACTGAGGAGACTCAGGTCTTTTGGTGTACAAGGGGCGCTGCTGAAGACATTCTATGACACGGTGGTGGCATCAGCCATCACTTTTGGAGTGGTCTGCTGGGGCAGTGGTGTTACAGCAGCCGATAGGAAGAGACTGAACAAACTGATCAAGAAAGCTAGCTCTGTCCTGGGGCAGCGCCTTGACCCAGTGGAGGAGAAGGGAGAGAGAAGGATGGTGGCTAAACTGTCATCTCTGCTGGAGTCCAAGTTCCACCCTATGCAGGACATACTGAATGCACTGAGGAGCTCATTTAGCAGCAGACTACATCATCCTAGGTGCACAACTGAGAGGTTTCGCAGGTCCTTCCTACCTACGGCTGTCAGACTGTACAACCTAAGCAGAGCTGCTCGCAGAGATAGCAAAAAGACGTGACAACCTAATAGTATTGAATGCAAAAGACGCAATAGACTTACACAATGGTCCCCTCCGGTATACAACTAGGAAAATACCGGTCGCTATGGAGGGTGAGAATATGTATGGGTACATAATCATACCATGTAGGATAACTAAGTAGACGGTTATGCTGTTTCATTCCATCTAGCTACAATGCTCAGCACTGTGTGTGTTTATATATTTATTCCATCTAGCAACAATGCTCCACGCTGTGTGTTTATATATTTACATATTTATTCCATCTAGCTACAATGCTCCGCACTGTGTGTTTATATATTTACATATTTATTCCATCTAGCTCAGGGGTCTCCAATCATGTGCCATGGAGGGGCCAAGACCCTGCAGGTTTTACCTCCAGCCAGTGTCTTCAACTGCAGATTTCACTGAACTTCTTCCCACTGATTGCTGATAAGTGAAAACACCTGCTGAAGAGACTGGGTAGAAGAGAAAACCTGCAGGGTCTTGGCCCTCCATGGCACATGATTGGAGACCCCTGATCGAGCTACAATGCTCCGCACTGTGTGTGTTTATATATTTATTCCATCTAGCTACAATGCTCCACACTGTGTGTTTATATATCTACATATTATTCCATCTAGCTACAATGCTCCGCACTGTGTGTTTATATATCTACATATTTATTCCATCTAGCTACAATCCTCCGCACTGTGTGTTTATATATTCACATATTCATTCCATCCAGCTACAATGCTCCGCACTGTTTATATATTTATATACCTATCCCATCTAGCTACAATGCTCCGCACTGTGTGTGTTTATAGATCTACATATTTATTCCTACAATGCTCCGCACTGTGTGTTTATATATTCACATATTCATTCCATCTAGCTACAATACTCCGCACTGTGTGTTTATATACTCATATATTTATCCCATCTAGATACAATGCTCCGCACTGTGTGTCTATATACACTACCGTTCAAAAGTTTGGGGTCACCCAGACAATTATTTTGTGTTTTCCATGAAAAGTCACACTTATTTACCACCATGAGTTGTAAAATGAATAGAAACTATAGTCAAGACATTGACAAGGTTAGAAATAATGATATGTATTTGAAATAATAATTTTTTCCAGATATTCAACCTGCTCAAAGGAAGGTCAGTTTTATAGCTTCTCTAACCAGCTAAACTGTTTTCAGCTGTGCTAACATGATTGCACAAGGGTTTTCTAATCATCATTAGCCTTCTGACGCAATGAGCAAACACACTGTACCATTAGAACACTGGAGTGATAGTTGCTGGAAATGGGCCTCTATACACCTATGTAGATATTGCACCAAAAACCAGACATTTGCAGCTAGAATAGTCATTTACCACATTAGCAATGTATATTAGATATTAGAGTGTATTTCTGATTAGTTTAAAGTTATCTTCATTGAAAAAAACAGTGCTTTTCTTTCAAAAATAAGGAAATTTCTAAGTGACCCCAAACTTTTGAACAGTAGTGTACTGTATATATACAGTGGGGCAAAAAAGTATTTAGTCAGCCACCAATTGTGCAAGTTCTCCCACTTAAAAGATGAGAGAGGTCTCCAATTTTCATCATAGGTATACCTCAACCTTGAGAGACAAAATGAGAAAAAAAAAAACCCAGAAAATCACATTGAAGGATTTTTAATGAATTAATTGGTAAATTCCTTGGTAAAATAAGTATTTGGTCACCTACAAACAAGCAAGATTTCTGGCTCTCACAGACCTGTAACTTCTTCTTTAAGAGGCTCCTCTGTCCTCCACTCGTTACCTGTATTAATGGCACCTGTTTGAACTCGTTACTAGTATAAAAGACACCTGTCCACAACCTCAAACAGTCAGACTCCAAACTCCACTATGGCCAAGACCAAAGGGCTGTCAAAGGACACCAGAAACAAAACTGTAGACCTGCACCAGGCTGGGAAGACTGAATCTGCAATAGGTAAGCAGCTTGGTGTGAAGAAATCAACTGTGGGAGCAATTATTAGAAAATGGAAGACATACAAGACCACTGATAATCTCCCTTGATCTGGGGCTCCACGCAAGATCTCACCCTGTAGGGTCAAAATGATCACGAGAACGGTGAGCAAAAATCCCAGAACCACACGGGGGGACCTAGTGAATGACCTGCAGAGAGCTGGGACCAAAGTAACAAAGGCTACCATCAGTAACACACTACGCCGCCAGGGACTCAAATCCTGCAGAGCCAGACGTGTCCCCCTGCTTAAGCCAGTACACGTCCAGGCCCGTCTGAAGTTTGCTAGAGAGCATTTGGCTGATCCAGAAGAGGATTGGGAGAATGTCATATGGTCAGATGAAACCAAAATAGAACTTTTTGGTAAAAACTTAACTTGTCGTGTTTAGAGGAGAAAGAACACCATACCTACTGTGAAGCATGGGGGTGGAAACATCATGCTTTGGGGCTGTTTTTCTGCAAAGGGACCAGGATGACTGATCCGTGTAAAGGAAAGAATGAATGGGGCCATGTATTGTGAGATTTTGAGTGAAAACCTCCTTCCATCAGCAAGGGCATTGAAGATGAAACATGGCTGGGTCTTTCAGCATGACAATGATCCCAAACACACCGCCTGGGCAATGAAGGAGTGGCTTCGTAAGAAGCATTTCAAGGTCCTGGAGTGGCCAGTCTCCAGATCTCAACCCCATAGAAAATCTTTGGAGGGAGTTGAAAGTCCGTGTTGCCCAGCGGCAGCCCCAAAACATCACTGCTCTAGAGGAGATCTGCATGGAGGAATGGGCCAAAATACCAACAACAGTGTGTGAAAACCTTGTGAAGACTTACAGAAAACGTTTGACCTCTGTCATTGCCAACAAAGGGTATATAACAAAGTACTGAGATGAACTTTTGTTATTGACCAAATACTTATTTTACCGAGGAATTTACCAATTAATTCATTAAAAATCCTTCAGTGTGATTTTCTGGATTTTTTTTTTCTCATTTTGTCTCTCATAGTTGAGGTATACCTATGATGAAAATTGGAGACCTCTCTCATCTTTTAAGTGGGAGAACTTGCACAAATGGTGGCTGACTAAATACTTTTTTCCCCCACTGTGTATATATATATATATATATATATATATATATATATATGTACATATGTATACTCGCTGCTCTTGTTTTTTCTCTTGCCTTCTGATTGTTGCTCTGAGTGTTGCTATCCCTGTGCTGTTGCAATCCTGGAATTTCCTCATTGTGGGACTAATAAAGGCTTATCTTATCTTATTTACACAAGTCCAAATTAAACGGAGGACTCGGTCTTCCAAATTTCATATTATTACTGGGCATGTGCCATAAGGTCCTTCTCTTTCTGGTTGGATGTCACAAACACCCCCAGACTGGCTAAAAATTGAAAAAGAAGATTGTTGTGGGGGCATGGTGTGGGACTTCTCTACTCAGAGAAGAAGGCAACTGGGGAAGGGGGGAACAATGGACTGAAAGAGGAGGTGTCACCAGGGGGTATCAGACGGGACAGTAAGGACTATGCGCCCCCCAGGGAGAGTAGTAAATGCCAGAGCCGCTGGAAGGAGAAGGGTGTGAGAGCGGCGCTGGTGTTATGTCATGTCAATGTGCCACACAGGCTTTGTTCTAAACACAGTGTATGATGGTCGGAAGTTCCGGGTCTCAATGCATGGTATTAAAGATATAAAAGAGGAATGCACAGAGACCCGGGTGCTTTTTTTTATGTTGGAAATGAAATAAAGTTTCTGTGTCGTCCAGCTCGTTGCCTTGCCTACCTCCTTTCTCCACATTGGTGACCCTAAGACGTGCCAAGGAAAATATGAAGCGCTCAAGAGGATACTTCTCCAGCGCTATACCCTTTCTGACAGCGAGAGGGCAGAGAGACTCCTAACGTGTTCGGAGTTAAGGGACAGATCAGCAGTGGAGTTCATGGAGAGCATGTTGGCGCTGAGGGGGAAGGACGATGAATCTTTCCTGTTCGCCCACTTGTTCCTCAGGAACCTACCGGCTACAGCAAGGGTGATCCTGGCCAACTCGTTGTGGCTGGTTGCTAAGGACTACCGCGCCCTGGCGCAGGAAGTGTACAGCATCATTTTGGTGACCAGAACTCTCAGTGTGCAGACGGTGGCACCGGCAACCATGAGGGACTCCAGCGAGGTTGAGGAGCCATTCGTGGTAGCCGGGACGGACACCAGGAGACGAAGGAACGGGGCGATCTGTTTTAATCATCGCCATTTTGGCTCGAATGCTCAACGTTGCCCGTCACCATGCCAATTCAAGAAGCCAGGTAGACAGCACGTTCAGAATTCAGTGGCAGCTGCAACCAATGGCGACAGGAACAGACTGCTTTATGTCACGGACACACGTTCGGGGAGACAGATTTTGGTGGACTCTGGCTCCGTGAAGAGCCTCATCCTGCCAGTCAACACAGACAGGGTGGCAGGACGCAGCGGTCCCGAGCTCATGGCCGCCAACAGATCCACCATCAGGACATTTGGCGAGCGGACACTGACGATATGCTTACACGGACGAAACTTTCAGTGGGACTTTGTGGTAGCTGCATGTTCCGGCCCCATTTTAAGCGCAGATTTTTTATGTGCTTATGGGTTGTTAGTCAATGTTGCTAGTAGGAGATTAGTGGACACTGTCTCTTTTACCTCACTGCCCTGCACAGCTTGGGGAGCTGGGTTGACAACACTGGCTAACGTTATAGCTCCAGGGGGTAAGTACCAACATTTGCTCACACAGTTCCTAGCACTCATGGTCCTGACTTTTTCGGCTACAACAACAAAACATGGGGTCGAGCACTTTATAACGACGAAAGACCCGCCGGTGTTCGCGTGACCTCGGCGTTTGGATGCAGCTAAACTGGCCAGCGTGCGAGAGGAGTTTGCCAATTTTAAGCAGCTGGGCATCGTCAGGCGCTCCAACAGCCTGTGGGCATCCCCGCTACACATGGTGCCTAAAGTCGATGGGTCGTGGCGACCGTACAGCAATTTTCGGCACTTGAATATCGCCACGGAACACGATCGTTATCCCATTTCGCACATCCAGGATTTTTCCACGCACCTGGCCGGGGCCCTTGTTTTTTCGAAAGTGGATCTGGTTCGCGGATAACATCAGGTCCCGGTGCACGCGGAAGATGCTCCAAAAATGGCAGTAATAACTCCTTTCGGCCTTTTCAAGTTTTTAAGCATGCCATTCGGATTAAAAGGCGCGGTGCAGACTTTTCGGAGGATGATGGACGCAGTGCTTCGCGACTTGTCCTTTGTTTTTGTCTACTTAGATGACATTCTGGTAGCTAGCGCGTCCGAGGAGGAGCACATCGCCCATCTCAAGAAGGTTTTCCAGAGGTTGGAGGCGCACGGGCTGATAGGTAACCCGGTGAAGTGCCAGTTCGGTGTGCCAGTGACTGATTTTTTGGGCCACTGTATTTCACCGGAGGGCGCGATTCCGTTACCGGATAAGGTGCGCGCTGTGTCAGACTTCCTGCGTCTGCAGACCGTGAGACCACAACAAGAGTTTTTGGGAATGGTTAATTTTTATAACCGTTTCCTTCCCCAGGCAGCCCAGCTGATGCAGCCGTTGTATGCCACACTTAAAAAAAAAAAGAAGCCTGCTAAAACCATCGACTGGACTTCCGAGCGAGTCCAGGCTTTTATCAATGCCAAAACAGTGCTTGCGGATACCGTGTGGTTAGCCCACCCAGATCCGTCTGCATGGATAGCTATGCTCACTACGGATGCGTCTGATTTTGCCATGGGGCAGTGGTGGAGCAGTACATCTCAGGTTTGTGGCAGCCGCTCGCATTTTTCAGCTGAACTTTGCGTGACAACGAACGCAAATAGAGAACTGCTGGCTCTTCACCTGGCAACGTGCCATTTCCAGTTTTGGTTAGAGGGGCGTGAGTTCACTGCGTTGGTGGACCATAAGCTGCTGACATATGCGATGCCCAAGGTCTCGGAACCGTGGTCGGCCCGGCAGCAACGGCATTTGGCCGTGATTTTGGAGTTTACTACCGACATTCAACACGTCGTCGGTAAGCTCAACGTCGTGGCCGATTGTCTGTCGTGCGCGTTAGTCCCCCCGGTCTACATGGGAATAAATTTCCCCATAATGGCCATGGAGCAGACCAGGGACGCAGACATTTGCACGCTCCAGTCTGCGCCTACTGGGTTAAGGCTGGAGAGCAGGGTGGTGCAAGAAGGGTGCCCTCCCCCTTGCTCTGCGATGTCTCCACTGGCTGCCCGCGCCCGGTGGTTCCGAGCTCTTGGCACCATTTTTTTTTGAGTCAGTCCAGTCCCTTTCGCATCTGAGAGTGTGCGCTTCAGTGAAGCTAGTGGGGGCGAAATTCGTCTGGCTGTGCTTGTGCAAGGACGTGAAAGAGTGGGCTGCAGCTTGCGTTGTGTGCCAGCGTGCCAAAATGCATAAGCACACCAGAGCCCTCCTTGAGCCGCTCCAAATCCCGACCAAGAGGTTTGACCATGTCCACGTGGATTTGGTGGGACCCCCTCCCGCCATCACAAGGTTTTATGCACCTTTAAACAATCGTGGACCGCACCACACGCTGGCCTGAAGTGGTCCCACTGGCTTCTATCACGTCCGCAGAAGTGGCTCATGCTTTTTTGTCGGCTTGGGTGGTGCGGTTTGGATCCCCGTCGGACATCACTTCCGAAAGGGGTCCACAATTTGTTTCGGAATGCTGGTCTGTGATGGCCCACAGCCTGGGGGTCAAAATTCACCACAGTACCATGTACAACCCCCAGGCTAATGGGTTATGCGAGCGTTTTCATAGGTCGCTTAAAGCAGCGCTCAGAGCTTTGCTCATGGATGCAAATTGGGTTGACCGCCTGCCCTGGGTTCTTTTAGGGTTGCGCTCCACACCTAAGGAGGATTTGGCAGCCTCCCCAGCAGAACTCGTTTTTTTCAGCCACTACGGATCCCCGGAGAGTTTTTACTGGAAAACCCCGCACCCAAGGCTGAGCCGCCCGTGCAATTTTTGCACAGTATGGAGGCTTTTAACGAACCAGGTCTGGACCACCATTGTTTTCCCCACACCTTCGTCCCAAAAAGCTTGCAGAATGCCAGTTTTGTCTTTGTCAGACACGATGCGCACCGGACCCCGCTGCGGCCACCATACGATGGACCGTTCAGGGTGTTGGGACCTGGGGAAAAACATTTTGTGTTAGACTTGGGGGGACATAGGGAGACCGTCTGCATCGACAGGCTGAAACCTGCTTTTGTGTTGGCAGAAGAGCAGGTGGTGTTGGACCAAGCGTGGACACCCAGTGTTGGTGGCTCCGGAAGTTGGCGATCCCTCGGCAGGGGCCTGCACTTGCGAAGCTTATGTGTTTTCTCCCCCTCCCTTTTTCCCTCCACAGACTGACGTGCCCTCCTGTACACCCCGCCAGCAGGGTGGTTCGACTGGATTGGCAACCCCCCACTACAGCCGCTATGGGCGCCGGCTCAAGCCCAAAGGACGGGGGGGTGGGGGGGGCATGGTGTGGGACTTCTCCACCAAGAGAAGAAGGCAACTGGGAAAGGGTGGGGAACAATGGACCGTAAGAGGAGGTGTCACTGGGGGGGTATCAGATGAGGCGGTAAGGACTATGCGCCCCCCAGGGAGAGGAGTAAATAACGGAGCCGCTGGAAGGAGTAGGGTGTGAGAGCGGCACCAGCGTTATGTCAAGTTAATGTGCCACGCAGGCTTTGTTCTAAACACAAAGTATGATGGTCAGAAGTTCCGGGTCTCAATGCATGGTATTAAAGATACAAAAGAGGAATGCACAGAGACCCGGGTGCGCTTTTACAGTACTGTATGTTGGAGATGGAATAAAGTTTCTGTGTCGTCCAGCTGGTTGCCTCGCCTGCCTCCTTTCTCCACATTGTCACCCATTTTCTAATGGTGCTATTTTTCTTTCACCCATTCCTATTGACAAAATGCTCTATAGATGTAATCCTATTATACATAATTTGTTTCAAATATGGAAGCAAATTAGATCTCACCTATCACTTAAACCTATATCACCTGCCTTGCCGATCGCAGGAAATCCCACATTCACCCCATTAAACAAAGACAAAACTTTCTCCACATGGAGTGAACTCGGACTGCACAGTGTCAAAGATTTATACATTAATGGCACATTTGCTACTTTTGAGCATTTACAAATGAAATTTAAATTCCAGTAACAGGTTTTTTTTTTTTAGATATTTACAAATCAGGGATTATATCCAAAAACATTTAACAGGATTTGAAACCGAACAAGAATCACCAGCTGACAGATGTCATAACATCTCACCATATTAAAGTCATTATATTTCTGACATGTATGACATCCTCCTATCAACAACCTCTCCATCTTCTAACAGTTTTAAGATATGTTGGGAAAAGGAAATAGGTGTTCAAATACCCATCGATATATGGGAAAAGTCTCTTGAACACGTCATGACTTGCTCAAATAATGCAAGACATTGTCTCATTCAGTTCAAGATTATACATAGACTTTACTATTCTAAAGAAAAACTCCATAAGATCGACTCAGATCCATCTGCAACTTGTGATAAATGTCAGTCCTCAGATGGAACTCTTTTTCATAGCTTTGTATCATGTCCCAAGATTGTTTGTTATTGGTCTGATGTCTTTAGACATATCACAAATTCTTCAAACTTCACTGTCACCAGATTCTCTGTTGATAATCCTTGGAATATCCAAAATTTCTGGACAGTTTACAACAGCGCAACAACACTTTCTTTCTTATTGTCTTATAATAGCAAAAAAGTAATCTTGAGTATATGGAAAGGCACAGCAAATCCTTCTGTAAAAATGTGGATACATGAATTAACTACTACATTACATTTACAGAGAATAAGATACATGCTAAAAGATAGAATCACACAATTTAATAAGAGTTGGCAACCATTTATTGACTTTTTAGGAAACTGAATGTTCTGTGTTCTGCCATTAGCAAATGACAGAGAAGGTGAGAATTAAAATTATATAAATTATATCATAATATAAACATTCATATAAAATGTCTATTTATATATATATATATATATATATATATATATATATATATATATATATATATATATATATATATATATATATAGTATATATACTGTATACTGTATATACACACACACACACACTACCGTTCAAAAGTTTGGGGTCACTTAGAAATTTCCTTATTTTTGAAAGAAAAGCACTTTTTTTTCAATGAAGATAACTTTAAACTAATCAGAAATGCACTCTATACATTGCTAATGTGGTAAATGACTATTCTAGCTGCAAATGTCTGGTTTTTGGTGCAATATCTAGATAGGTGTATAGAGGCCCATTTCCAGCAACTATCACTCCAGTGTTCTAATGGTACAATGTGTTTGCTCATTGCGTTTTCTAATCATGGATGATTAGAAAACCCTTGTGCAATCATGTTAGGTCTGCAATGCTGTAATTGCTGCAAATGGAGGATTCTTTGACAAAAGCAAAGTTTGAAGGAAAAAATTATTTCAAATACAAATCATTATTTCTAACCTTGTCAATGTCTTGACTATATTTTCTATTCATTTTACAACTCATGGTGGTAAATAAGTGTGACTTTTCATGGAAAACAAAATAATTGTCTGGGTGACCCCAAACTTTTGAACGGTAGTGTGTATATATATACAGTATATATACACACACACACACAGTGGGGTAAAAAAGTATTTAGTCAGCCACCAACAGTGCAAGTTCTCCCACTTAAAAGATGAGAGAGGTCTCCAATTTTCATCATAGGTATACCTCAACTATGAGAGACAAAATGAGAAAAAAAAAAATCCAGAAAATCACATTGTCTGATTTTTAAAGAATTTATTTGCAAATTATGGTGGAAAATAAGTATTTGGTCAATAACAAACGTTCATCTCAATACTTTGTTATATACCCTTTGTTGGCAATGACAGAGGTCAAACGTTTTCTGTAAGTCTTCACAAGGTTTTCACACACTGTTGCTGGTATTTGGACCCATTTCTCCATGCAGATCTCCTCTAGAGCAGTGATGTTTTGGGGCTGTCACTGGGCAACACCGACTTTCAACTCCCTCCAAAGATTTTCTGTGGGGTTGAGATCTGGAGACTGGCTAGGCCACTCCAGGACCTTGAAATGCTTCTTACGAAGCCACTCCTTCATTGCCCGGACAGTGTGTTTGGGATCATTGTCATGCTGAAAGACCCAGCCACGTTTCATCTTCAATGCCCTTGCTGATGGAAGGTTTTCACTCAAAATCTCACGATACATGGCCCCATTCATTCTTTCCTTTACACGGATCAGTCGTCCTGGTCCCTTTGCAGAAAACCAGCCCCAAAGTATGATGTTTCCACCCCCATGCTTCACAATAGGTATGGTGTTCTTTGGATGCAACTCAGCATTCTTTCTCCTCCAAACACGACAAGTTGAGTTTTTACCAAAAAGTTCTATTTTGGTATCATCTGACCATATGACATTCTCCCAATCCTCTTCTGGATCAACCAAATGCTCTCTAGCAAACTTCAGACGGGCCTGGACATGTACTGGCTTAAGCAGGGGGACACGTCTGGCACTGCAGGATTTGAATCCCTGGCGGCGTAGTGTGTTACTGATGGTAGCCTTTGTTACTTTGGTCCCAGCTCTCTGCAGGTCATTCACTAGCTCCCCCCATGTGGTTCTGGAATTTTTGCTCACCGTTCAATTCAATTCAGCTTTATTTATAATGCGCCACATCACAACAAAAGCCGTCTCTTGGCACCACACAAGTACTCCACTATGTAGCCATATTTCCGTGAAAATCATGATATTGCAGTTCATAAGTTTCTTATTGTTGGTCATCTGAAGCCGTAGCTCATCCATTCTGTTCACCACTGACCGTACATTAGCAAGGAAGATGCTGGGTTGAGAAAGCCGGTGCGGTGTTAGCTTTAGCTTAGCTCTTAGCCCTCTGCGCTTCCCCCGCCTTTGTTTACGGTCTCTACGCCGCCTGTGAGCACTTCCGGTTGGCCGGGTAGCTTACCTAGCGTCGGGTGTTCTCCAGAGCTCAGGGATGAAACGTAGATTGTTGATAAAAAGGTCGTTATTTTGTTATCCAATGTCCAAAAGTTCATTTCGGGTGTAGGATGTAAAAGCGAAGCTGTTCTGAACGAACAGACCCGAAATGAGCAGAAATATCGCTGCTAATCCACAAAATCTGAAGAGACGCTGAGCCTCGCATTGTGCAAGCGCCGCCAACTGGTCTGAAAATTTTTGGAAGATAAAAAAAGCAGAATTCCGCGAATTAGCGGAAAAATCACATCCCTACTTGGTGGAGGAATGCCCTCTCTGAGTGCTTTTCTACTTTCTTCACTGATTCCAGCTGAGATTCTCACTCATTTATTTTCACTTTTTCAGCAAACCTGGGGACACCTGTGGGATCCTGTGATGTGTGGCTGCTGATCAGGGCCTGGTTAGGTTCCACCTCTCTGTCTCTTCTCAGCATGGAAGCCATGACTGCAGAACTGCTGTTCACCACCTTGAGCTTTTTTCTAAGAAACCTTCTTTAAGTTGTGCTAGTGGGTTGGACTCCTTTATACTGAGCCCTTCAATCCAGGCTGCATTTATGGCCCATCATTGAATATTTAGATATTTGGTCATTTTTCTATATTACATATTCATTTTACCATTTAACTATCCACGTCATTTACTTTGAGTCTACAGAGTTTCAATTCTATTGTACCACATCATTTTTTGTCTTTTTTGTTAGTTTGATCTACAACTACTTTGTCTTTCCTCAGGCTGACTGCCCTCATGTCATTTTTCACTTCACTTCTTCTATCTCATCACTCACTGAGTGGAACCTTGACCTGCACCAACCTTCATCAAAGGTTTGGGTCTCCTGCTTCAGTCCAAACTGCTCTCCCTCCTGACTGATGCAGACGTCCTCCTGTTCCTCTTTCATCTGGGAACAATCTGCTCCCACCTGAACAACAAAGTTTCTCTCCTGGTTTAGAAGCTGCTGCTCATCCACAACCTCCTCCTGGTTACAGTCATTTTGCTGTGGGACATCCAGACTGTGTGATTTCTCGTGATCATTTTGACCCCACGGGGTGAGATCTTGCGTGGAGCCCCAGATCGAGGGAGATTATCAGTGGTCTTGTATGTCTTCCATTTTCTAATAATTGCTCCCACAGTTGATTTCTTCACACCAAGCTGCTTACCTATTGCAGATTCAGTCTTCCCAGCCTGGTGCAGGTCTACAATTTTGTTTCTGGTGTCCTTTGACAGCTCTTTGGTCTTGGCCATAGTGGAGTTTGGAGTCTGACTGTTTGAGGTTGTGGACAGGTGTCTTTTATACTGATAACGAGTTCAAACAGGTGCCATTAATACAGATAACGAGTGGAGGACAGAGAAGCCTCTTAAAGAAGAAGTTACATGTCTGTGAGAGCCAGAAATCTTGCTTGTTTGTAGGTGACCAAATACTTATTTTCCACCATAATTTGCAAATAAATTCTTTAAAAATCAGACAATGTGATTTTCTGGATTTTTTTCTCATTTTGTCTCTCTTAGTTGAGGTATACCTATGATGAAAATTGGAGACCTCTCTCATCTTTTAAGTGGGAGAACTTGCACAATTGGTGGTTGACTAAATACTTTTTTGCCCCACTGTGTGTGTATATATACAGTATATATACGTATATATACTATATATATATATATATAATGCTGTATCATACCCTCCCCGTCATTCTCTTCAGCAAAACTTGCCTATTTTTTGTTTTTATATCTGTCTTATATTAACCTTTGTTAATTACCTCCACCTTTTTTAAGTTTTGTGTTTTTTCTTTTTTATATATATGGGTTTGTGTTAAAAAAAAAAAGAGTACAACTATATGTATAACAAATATTGTTAAATATACTGATGCTCAATAAAACTTGTAAGGACAAAACTGTGGGAAAGTTGCGGTGACTGGACGAAGTTTCAACGTTGCCCTGACTGGCTGATTTTGCGTGAAGTGACGCAATCGCAACATCACCAAATCCTGGAGGGGCTGATGTGCACGCACGCACGCACGCACGCACACACACACACACACACACACACACACACACACACACACCTCACAAAAAGTGGATATTTGGCTTTCAGGTGAAATTTCAGGATGCATCTAAAACGCACTATAACCTTTACAGGTGAACTTAATTTGACCTTCTCTAACCTTTTGAATGCACATGTCCAACTGTTCCATGTTTCAGTACTTTTTGCATAACTTGCTGTTCTCTAACAAGGTGCTTAATGGCAAAATTCACAACAGGTGTTTGATCGATGAATTGACCAATAAATTTTCTGGTTCAATTAGAATTGGTTTTTAAACCGTCCTCTTCATCATGCTGTTCACATTTTGACGTCATGACACCAAGACGACACCTCACAAATGATCAACAGTACCTCGCCATTGCGAGGCTTCAAACAGGAAGTTTTCAGAGGGATTTGTTTTGTTTTTGCTTTTTTTTTTTTTCCACAATATCTTTATTGAACCTTTTTTTTTTTTTTAACAAACATGATACAAACAATCAAACACTAACACTAAAGTACTACAAAAAAAAAAAATGCCCTAAAAACACCAACAACCACCAACAAAATCAAGTCTTCAACAATGCTCCTCTGTTAGTCTAGACAATCCAATATATTAGTATACATATTATGTTCACCAGTTTGGAATTTACAAGGTCCACACACATCATTCACCTTCTTCTTCAAGAGTTATGTTTAAATTTTTTACATAATCAATAAAAGGTCTCCATATATTCTCAAACACAATTTCCTTTGATTTCAGTATATATGTTATTCTTTCTAATGGAAGGTTTGTTAACATCTGTCTTAACCACTGAGTCACATCTGGTCTATGAGTCTTTTTCCATAATAGTGCAATACATTTTTTGGCATTAAGCAAACTGAGGTCTATGAATGTTCTTTCACTTTTATTGAAATTATGCTTTTCTGGGTACAGACCCAACAAAAACAGTTTAGGATTCAATATGATTTGTTTTGAGATTATTTTTTCAATTGTTACCCTCACCTCCTCCCAAAACATTCTTATTAATCTACATTCCCATAAACAATGAAATAGGGTTCCTTTACTTTCCATGCATTTTGTGCATGTATCTGGTATATTTTTGTTATATCTATTTAACTCCTCCGGTGTAACATACATCTGCATTAACCATTTGAAATGTATCAATTTAAGGCGTGCATTTATTGATTTGGTTTGAGCTTCTGTACAAGCCAATTCCCATTGTTCCTCTGAAATTTCAATTTGCAGATCTTCTTTCCAGTAGTTTAATCTTTTCAGTGAATTTTCACTTGAAGATAGTGTCAATGAGTTATAAAACTCTGAAATAATACCCTTTCTTTTACTATCTTTCATCATCATTTTTTCCAAGGATGAATAAATAGGTCGAGTGAGAGCTTTATTTTGATTTGATCGAATAAAGTTTCTAAGTTGAAGATATTTAAAAAAATGTGTTCTATTGAGATTAAATTTGATCCTCAGCTCTTCAAAAGACATTATGTTGTCTGCACATGGCAAATATAAATCCTGAATCTTTTGTATCCCTTTTAAATTCCATACTTTAAATACAGCGTCCGCTCTCCCTGGTTTAAAATATTGATTACCCCATATTGGACTAAATTGTGACAATAACTGTGGTTCTTTTAAATAGTTTTTAGCTTCACACCATATTTTGATCATATGCTTTACAAATGGATTTTTAACTTGTTTTTGTAATTTTTTTGCCAAATCTGAGTATATGAATATGGGAAGAGGTAAAGGTAAATTGTATGATTCCATTTCAGTCCAGTGAGGGAGATCATTTGATGAAAAATAATATGTCATAGACCTCAGTTGTGCCGACCAATAATACAACATAAAATTTGGACATTTCAGACCTCCACGATCAAATGGTAAATATAATAAAGACAAACGTAATCTAGCCCTCCTGTTGTTCCATATAAATTCCACTAACTTTTTTTTTATTCTTGAGAATAGATCTAAAGGTGGTGATAAGGGAATGTATTGAAATAAATAAAGTATTTTAGGTAAAATATTACTTTTAAGTATATTGATTCTCCCGATCATCGACATTGGTAGTGACATCCATCTCTGAGTTAACTCATTGATATCTGACATTAAGGCTTCATAGTTGACACTGGCGACTGATTCTAGCTTAGGCATAATTTGGATTCCTAAATATTTAAACTGATTTACAACATTGAATTGATTTACCTCAGGGGCTGGGTAATTTCTCTGGGTCTCATTTAGCATTAATATTGAAGATTTAGTTTTATTTATTTTATATCCTGATATTTCCCCAAAATTCTTTATTAAATTCAACAAGGTTGGAGTTGATTTTTTTAGATTCGACATAAACAAAATTATATCATCGGCGTACAGGGAGATTTTATGTTCTGTTGGTCCAACTTTAATTCCATATATTTGTGAATGTAAACGTATCGCTATCACTAAAGGTTCAATTGCCATAGTAAACAGTAAAGGTGAAAGTGGACAGCCTTGTTGACATCCTCTATTGATTTTTATTGGTTTTGAAATATTGTTATTTGTTAGGATTTCTGCTGTAGCATTATTGTATATTATTTGAACCCATTTTATGAAATTATTTCCAAGTCCAAACCTTTGTAGGACTTCAAAAAGAAAGGGCCATTCAACTCTATCAAAGGCCTTTTCGGCGTCCAATGATAGGAGAGCTGTATCCGGTGCTTCTTTATTAAAATAAATAATATTAAATAGTCTTCTTACATTATGGAAGCCTTGTCTACCCTTTATAAAGCCATTCTGATCTCGATTAATAATATTTGGTAAAATTTCTTGTATTCGTCTTGCTAAAATTTTACAGATTATCTTAAGGTCGGCGTTTAATAGGCTTATTGGTCTCATATTTTCACATTTATTAGAGGGCTTACCTGGTTTTGGCAGCAGTATAATTAAGGCATTATTTATGTATGATGGTAAATTATTATTTTGAAATGCTTCTAAAACCATTTCCAAAAAAGGTTTTATTAATTTATTCTTGAATTTTTTATAAAGGTCAACTGGAAGACCATCTGGTCCTGCACTTTTTCCTGATTTCATATTATCAATGGCTAGCCCAACTTCTTCTTGACTAATTTTAGACTCCAATATCTCCCTGTTTTCATTTGGAATACACGGTATAGATAGTTCATTCAAAAACCCATTTAGTTTTATTAAATCAGATTCATTTTTGGTATCATATAATTTTTCATAGTAATCTCTAAAGGCTCTGTTAATTTCTAAAGGATCTATAACTACCTGTCCATTACTTATAATACTGGTAATTGGTGTTTTAATTTCCAATTGTTTAATCTGCCATGCTAATAATTTTCCTGATTTTTCACCTTGTTCATAAAAAGATTGTTTCAATCTTAGAAGACTCGAGGCAGCTCTATTCGCTGATTTTTTGTCGTATTCAGCTCTCAAAATCAGTAATTCATTCTCCAACCTTGGGTCACTTCCTGCATACACTTTTTCCTGAAGACTTTTTATTTTATGTTCCAATTTAGCTCTCTCCTCTCGAGTCTTCTTAGATTTTGATCCTGTATAACTAATAATATGTCCCCTAATAAAAGCTTTGAAAGCCTCCCACTTTACACATGCTGATGTTTGTGTAGTATTGATGTCAAAGAACTCGTCTATCTGTTTTTCTATATACTTGACAAATTCCTCATCCTGAAGCCATTTATGCTGAAATTGCCATCTACCTGATTCCTTTGTCAATTTTTTATCTACATATATTAGACAACAGGGTGCATGATCAGAAATCACGATGTTATCATAAAAGCAGTTTTGAATCTTGGACCTTAATTCTGTGGAAATCAAAAAATAATCAATACGTGAGAATGTCTTGTAGGTACTGGAATAACAAGAATAGGCTTTAACTTGTGGTTTCATTTCTCTCCATATATCTAACAATCTCAATTCTTTCATAAAATGATTAATAGTCATCCTACATCCAATGTGCGTACAATCCAGTCCTGTTGATCTATCCACACCTGGATTCAATGTACAATTAAAATCCCCTGCTATTATATGTTGCCCTGTAAGTGATGATAAGATGAGAAATAAATTAGCAAAGAACTTCTGATCATCTATATTGGGACCATATAAGTTCACAAGATTTATATTTTCTAATAGCAAAGAACCTTGAATGATTACATATCTTCCAAATTTGTCTCCAATTACATTTTTCACCTGAAAAGGAACTGATTTATGTATGAGAGTCATAACTCCCCTGGCTCGGGATGAAAATGAAGAGGTGAATACACTTCCCTGCCATCTACTCCTAATTCTTTTAACATCCTCCTCTATCAGATGAGTTTCTTGTAAAAACACAATTCTTGAACCCATGTCCTTTATTTTATTCATAGCTTGTTTAAGTTTTTTTAAATTTTGTAGACCTCTGCAATTCCATGAAGTTAAATTAAGATTAACACTTTGGTCCATGATCAATAGAGAGTTTAGGATTACCTTGCAGTGTAAACATGCTCATACAGAGAAGCAAAAACATGAGTGGTTGAACATTCATCCTACAAACTACACACAAACAAATTTCCCCTTCCCACACTTGTGGCAAACCCCCCAAAATCAAAAGAAAAATTCTGTCTCCCGATATAGCCATCGACCGTTCCACACCCACGGGGAACAGCCTAAGCCACTCCTTCTTCATCCTCCCAATCACCCTAACTCTACTGCTTTTAATGACGTAACATTAACTCTCCTCTGTAGTTTTCCAACTTAACTCCAAAATTTTTAACAACTTTGTACATCATAGTTTTTGTTTTTTTTTGTTTTGTTTTTGTTTTGTTTTTTTAATATATAATACAATCTATATTTTGTAAACTTACTATTTACTTCAAGTCAGTCAGATGCCTGTGCAAATGCTTAATTATTCTACCTTATATTTTGTTCATGCTTAGCTCCCACCAGTCTCTTCTTCTTCTTTGATCTTCTTGATGAAATCCTGCGCCTCCTCTGGGGTCTTGAAGATGTGGGTTCTGCCCTCATACGTGGTCAGCAGTCTCGCAGGATAGATTACACCATGACGAATCCCAAGGTTGCGCAGCTCCTTACGTATGGGATCAAACTGCTTCCTCAATTGCTGGATTCCTGTGGCCAAATCTGGGTAGAACCGCACCTGCTGGTCCTGGTGTTTAATCTCTCCTTTAGCACGTGCAGCGTTGAAGATCTTCATCCTGTCTCTGTTGCTAAGAAACTTCATAATTAAGGTCCTCGGCGGTCCCTTGTCTCTCCGTGGGCCAATACGATGTGCTTTTTCCAGAACCACTGCTGATTGCAACTCCTCGCTGCCCAGCACCTCCGGAATCCACTTTTCCAGAAAGGAACATACGTCCCGACCTTCTGATTCCTCTGGAAGACCCACCAGCCTCAAATTATTCTGTCTCGACCGAGATTCCAAATCCAAAATATTATCTTCCAGAGATTTATTTTTTTTTTCCAAAGTGCGCACCTTTAATTGAAGACGGGTGACGTCATCTTCAGCACTAGCGAGACGGAGCTCCATCTGCGCCGTTCGTTCTACACAGTCACCCAATTCCTTTCTTATTCCTTCCAACGCTGTCATAATCCCATCAAATCTAGAGGAAAAGTCCGCTCTCATTGAACTCATGGCAGCCATCAGCGCATCTGCGCCATTCCCCGCAGACATCGCACCGCCGCCAGCCTCCTCTGCCATATATGGAGTTTTGTTTGCTGCGTCACAGACCTGAAAGTCCGTTAATTTGGACTGTTTCGGCGGCTCGCTTTTTCCTTTTCCTGGTTTTCCAGCCTTAGGCTTCGCCGACATATCCTCGCCCAAATGCTGGGATACGTTCTGTCCCAAATGAGAGAGTTATTTGCCGATTTTTTTTCTCCAGGAGCAGAGCAGAGCGAGACACGTCCGTCCTACGTGGCAGCCATAACCGGAAGTCCTGTTTTTGCTTTTTTGATTGCAATAAAGTATCTTATCTCTCTCTCTCTCTCTCTTGAAGTGGCCACTGAGCTTAGAGTGTCACAGAATGTCATCAGCAGGTTCCAACAAAAACTTGCATAATACCCCAAAACCCAGGAATGGCCCTGACTAAAATAATACTTATAGTGTCCCTCTCAAAATTTACTCTTGAGAAAATGTTCTGTTTATTGCACCCCCCCCCCCAAACAAAAAACAAAAAACAAAAAACAGTGAAATGAAACATCCACCCATGTTAAGGACGCCTCCACATGACACCATTTGCCTCCAAGTGAAGAACAAACTGTCTGAAAATGAACTTTGAAGGAATTATTTGTACAAACACTGGCCTAATTTGGAACTTTGGCCATGATGAATTTGAGCATCTATCAGTGTTAATACAGAAAATGAGTAGAACAGGTCCACTTTTTAGAAAACATTTTCAAACACTGGTTCTCCACTGCAGGGACATTAGCCACCCCCATTGATTTTTCTGGCTTACAACTAATGTAAACACTAATGCCGGATATCCTTCTAAAGACCATTGGGCGTCCAGCTTAATAAACCTCAACCGCATGTACAAGAAGCAGGGTTGTCACTGAGCATCACTAAAACTCAAAACACTACAGGCCACCACAGTAAAATCCAAATTAAATCACTATTTTTACTTTTGCGTGCAGAGGCCCAGAGTTACAACAGTTTCACTGACGACCACGGGGTGCTTTCTTAGCTCTTCTACTAACTATTGGTGTGGGTGTGGGTGTGTGTGTGTGTGGGGGGGGTTTGTGTGTGCATGTGAATGCTTTACCTTGTGCTGGCTGGGTTCTCTGGGTCACCGCAGTCCGGCGTGAGTTTTGTTTACAGCCCTCCCTGCCCATGAGGTGAGCCTTCCAGGCCTGGAAGAAGGACAAAGTAGCTCAGTCAGTCTTGTTCCCCTCTCGGCAACTTTTCTCCACACTGGTGACTGTAGGCCCAGTCAGGGCTGGAGCGGCGGCCCTGCCTCCCACTAACACTGCACTCATTCACTGGGTTTACACTCAAAGACAGATTTTTAAACCCTTCTGTAAGGGTGTGTGAGGTAAGAAGGAAGCAAACCAAAATTTTAATGAGAACACAGGTGTGAAGGCTCAATTTGAATTAAATTTGTTGCCTAAGAGCTAAATATAATCTTTACAAATAGTTTCACATCTTTTACTGCACGTTCAGAGCCGCTTCTGGCTATAAGAGGAAGCAAACGCAGATGACCATTTAAATTCAAGTGGGATTCAAAGCTACAAGTTCACTCTCAACATTTTTTCCTCATAAATTTCTTTTTTCTTAAATTTGCAACTTTTTTCTTGTAAAATTGCAACATTTTTTCCTCATAAATTTTCAACTTTTTCTTAAATTTGAAACTTATTTTTCTCCTAAAAATGCTACATTTTTCTCTTAAATTTTCAACTTTTTCTCATGACTTTTTTCCTGTGAATTTGTGACTTTTTTCTTGTAAATTTGCAACTTTTTTCTTGCAAATTTGTGACTTTTTTCTTGTACATTTATAACGGTTTCCACATAAATGTGAAACTGTGTTCTTGTAAATTTGCAACCTTTTTTTGTAAATTTGTGACTTTATCTTCTAAAATTGGCAACTTAAATCTGCAACTTTTTTCTGTTAAATTTATATTTGTCAATCTGCAACTTTTTTCTTGATTCTGTGACTTTTTTACAACTTTTTTCCTGTAAAATTATAACTTCATTCTTGCAAATTTGCAGCTTTTCATGAATTTTGACTCTTTTTTCCTTGTAAATTTGAAAGCTTCTTCTTGTAAATTTGTGACTTTTTCCTTGTAAATTTGCAATGTTCATATGGGTGCTGGCTAATTTTTTAAAATTGGTTTGCAAGATATTAATTTTATCCTCTTCATCAAGAAAATGGCCACAGCTTATTTTTTAAAATGTTTTTGTTGTAAAGGGAAAAAAATCTCCATTTTAAAGGGTTTAAAATGAAAAAAAAAAAAAAAACCTGTATAAATTCACATCTGTCAATATGTACCAACAAAACGATGTTTGTTAGGATGTGCACTCTAGATGGAATATAAATGGTAAAAAATGGCTCTATATAAATTCAGTTTTAAAAACAGTATGTATGTTTATTTACAATCCAGTAAAATTAAATACATTATTAATGTTGCCTTAAATTTAGAGAATGATGATGCACCGTCTCTGATCCCTGTAATGAGTTATGTAATTTGTTATAAAACATTTCAGGGGTCCAACAATTTCTTTAATCGGCTTCAGCCCTACTGGTCTCTGCTCCAAACTAGGATGGGACGCTAGTGGGCTGGACTGATTCTAGCAGGAACAGAATCTCCTTCAAAGAGGAGCTACATGATTTATTAGGCCGCCACAAGACAGAAGGCAGTGAATGAGAGAGAAATGAAAGAAGGTTCTACTGTTACGTCTCCCTGTGAGGCAGAGAATCTTCTATCCAATTTCAGCTTCCCCAAGACACTAAAGATCAGTCTGATTGTGCAGCTCCAACCACACTGCAATATATCACATTTGTTTCATTACACAATATTTAACACACAGGTTACTTAAAGGTCCAATACTGTGCTTATTTGGAGGGGGGTTTAACTAGGGCTGCACGTTAGCAAAACATGATATATAGTTGTTGAATACTGCAATAATGATATGACTTTGAGGTATAAAAACAAATTATTTGCATAGAGAAATTTATGGGGAAAAAGTCATTGATTTACAGGGGAAAAAGCTTCAAATGTACAAGAACAAAGCTGAAGATGGCATGTTGGGGAAAAACTATTCCAAATGATGAGGGGGGAAAAAAATGAACAAAAATCACAAATTTACAAATGTAATTTACAAGAAAAGTTACAAATTTATGAGGAAAAAAAATTGGAGATGGCGAGAAGAAAGTGTGCAAATGATGAGGAAAAAAGTTGAGAATTTATGATACAATATGATTTTATTGTCAGTTATTTCCATTTTGCAGTTCATGGGACACTCCATTTTCGAACATACAGGAAAAACAAAACACATACAGCCATGAGAAAAAATTAGGACACCCCTTTAAATATTCAGTTCTTTATTAAGAAATGTTCACATATCTGTGTCTAACCTTGTTTTTGTTTTATTTGCATTTTTTAACATTTATTTTAGCCATTTTAAGTGGGAATGAATGTGGGGGTGTCCTAAAAAAGATGGGGTATCCTTATTTATTTCTCACTATTTGTTTAGCATTACATTCTACAGAAAATTTGAAAAAAAATCTTCAATTAATTTTTAATTCTTTAGTTGTATTACATGAATCTCCCTTTATGTTTAACATTGATGTTAAATATCCATATGTCCAAATATGTTAAAGAAAACCCACACAGGGTTATAGAGGGTGTCCTAATTTTTTCACATGACTAGATTGGACAAAACATACAGGTTACACAAAACACACCAGTTGGACACACCATACAAATAAAAATAAAACAGTGAGGACGACTTCCGGTTATAACGGCGCAGATGTCTGCGGGGAATGGCGCAGATGCGCTGATGGCTGCCATGAGTTCAATGAGAGCGGACTTTTCCTCTAGATTTGATGAGATTATGACAGCGTTGGAAGGAATAAGAAAGGAATTGGGTGACTGTGTAGAACGAACGGCGCAGATGGAGCTCCGTCTCGCTAGTGCTGAAGATGACGTCACCCGTCTTCAATTAAAGGTGCGCACTTTGGAAAAAAAAAATAAATCTCTGGAAGATAATATTTTGGATTTGGAATCTCGGTCGAGACAGAATAATTTGAGGCTGGTGGGTCTTCCAGAGGAATCAGAAGGTCGGGACGTATGTTCCTTTCTGGAAAAGTGGATTCCGGAGGTGCTGGGCAGCGAGGAGTTGCAATCAGCAGTGGTTCTGGAAAAAGCACATCGTATTGGCCCACGGAGAGATAAGGGACCGCCGAGGACCTTAATTATGAAGTTTCTTAGCAACAGAGACAGGATGAAGATCTTCAACGCTGCACGTGCTAAAGGAGAGATTAAACACCAGGACCAGCAGGTGCGGTTCTACCCAGATTTGGCCACAGGAATCCAGCAATTGAGGAAGCAGTTTGATCCCATACGTAAGGAGCTGCGCAACCTTGGGATTCGTCATGGTGTAATCTATCCTGCGAGACTGCTGACCACGTATGAGGGCAGAACCCACATCTTCAAGACCCCAGAGGAGGCGCAGGAGTTCATCAAGAAGATCAAAGAAGAAGAAGAGACTGGTGGGAGCTAAGCATGAACAAAATATAAGGTAGAATAATTAAGCATTTGCACAGGCATCTGACTGACTTGAAGTAAATAGTAAGTTTACAAAATATAGATTGTATTATATATTAAAAAAACAAAACAAAAACAAAACAAACAAAAAAAAAACTATGATGTACAAAGTTGTTAAAAATTTTGGAGTTAAGTTGGAAAACTACAGAGGAGAGTTAATGTTACGTCATTAAAAGCAGTAGAGTTAGGGTGATTGGGAGGATGAAGAAGGAGTGGCCGTTCCCCGTGGGTGTGGAACGGTCGATGGCTATATCGGGAGACAGAATTTTTCTTTTGATTTTGGGGGGTTTGCCACAAGTGTGGGAAGGGGAAATTTGTTTGTGTGTAGTTTGTAGGATGAATGTTCAACCACTCATGTTTTTGCTTCTCTGTATGAGCATGTTTACACTGCAAGGTAATCCTAAACTCTCTATTGATCATGGACCAAAGTGTTAATCTTAATTTAACTTCATGGAATTGCAGAGGTCTACAAAATTTAAAAAAACTTAAACAAGTTATGAATAAAATAAAGGACATGGGTTCAAGAATTGTGTTTTTACAAGAAACTCATCTGATAGAGGAGGATGTTAAAAGAATTAGGAGTAGATGGCAGGGAAGTGTATTCACCTCTTCATTTTCATCCCGAGCCAGGGGAGTTATGACTCTCATACATAAATCAGTTCCTTTTCAGGTGAAAAATGTAATTGGAGACAAATTTGGAAGATATGTAATCATTCAAGGTTCTTTGCTATTAGAAAATATAAATCTTGTGAACTTATATGGTCCCAATATAGATGATCAGAAGTTCTTTGCTAATTTATTTCTCATCTTATCATCACTTACAGGGCAACATATAATAGCAGGGGATTTTAATTGTACATTGAATCCAGGTGTGGATAGATCAACAGGACTGGATTGTACGCACATTGGATGTAGGATGACTATTAATCATTTTATGAAAGAATTGAGATTGTTAGATATATGGAGAGAAATGAAACCACAAGTTAAAGCCTATTCTTGTTATTCCAGTACCTACAAGACATTCTCACGTATTGATTATTTTTTGATTTCCACAGAATTAAGGTCCAAGATTCAAAACTGCTTTTATGATAACATCGTGATTTCTGATCATGCACCCTGTTGTCTAATATATGTAGATAAAAAATTGACAAAGGAATCAGGTAGATGGCAATTTCAGCATAAATGGCTTCAGGATGAGGAATTTGTCAAGTATATAGAAAAACAGATAGACGAGTTCTTTGACATCAATACTACACAAACATCAGCATGTGTAAAGTGGGAGGCTTTCAAAGCTTTTATTAGGGGACATATTATTAGTTATACAGGATCAAAATCTAAGAAGACTCGAGAGGAGAGAGCTAAATTGGAACATAAAATAAAAAGTCTTCAGGAAAAAGTGTATGCAGGAAGTGACCCAAGGTTGGAGAATGAATTACTGATTTTGAGAGCTGAATACGACAAAAAATCAGCGAATAGAGCTGCCTCGAGTCTTCTAAGATTGAAACAATCTTTTTATGAACAAGGTGAAAAATCAGGAAAATTATTAGCATGGCAGATTAAACAATTGGAAATTAAAACACCAATTACCAGTATTATAAGTAATGGACAGGTAGTTATAGATCCTTTAGAAATTAATAGAGCCTTTAGAGATTACTATGAAAAATTATATGATACCAAAAATGAACCTGATTTAACAAAACTAAATGGGTTTTTGAACGAACTATCTATACCGTGTATTCCAAATGAAAACAGGGAGATATTGGAGTCTAAAATTAGTCAAGAAGAAGTTGGGCTAGCCATTGATAATATGAAATCAGGAAAAAGTGCAGGACCAGATGGTCTTCCAGTTGACCTTTATAAAAAATTCAAGAATAAATTAATAAAACCTTTTTTGGAAATGGTTTTAGAAGCATTTCAAAATAATAATTTACCATCATACATAAATAATGCCTTAATTATACTGCTGCCAAAACCAGGTAAGCCCTCTAATAAATGTGAAAATATGAGACCAATAAGCCTATTAAACGCCGACCTTAAGATAATCTGTAAAATTTTAGCAAGACGAATACAAGAAATTTTACCAAATATTATTAATCGAGATCAGAATGGCTTTATAAAGGGTAGACAAGGCTTCCATAATGTAAGAAGACTATTTAATATTATTTATTTTAATAAAGAAGCACCGGATACAGCTCTCCTATCATTGGACGCCGAAAAGGCCTTTGATAGAGTTGAATGGCCCTTTCTTTTTGAAGTCCTACAAAGGTTTGGACTTGGAAATAATTTCATAAAATGGGTTCAAATAATATACAATAATGCTACAGCAGAAATCCTAACAAATAACAATATTTCAAAACCAATAAAAATCAATAGAGGATGTCGACAAGGCTGTCCACTTTCACCTTTACTGTTTACTATGGCAATTGAACCTTTAGCGATAGCGATACGTTTACATTCACAAATATATGGAATTAAAGTTGGACCAACAGAACATAAAATCTCCCTGTACGCCGATGATATAATTTTGTTTATGTCGAATCTAAAAAAATCAATTCCAACCTTGTTGAATTTAATAAAGAATTTTGGGGAAATATCAGGATATAAAATAAATAAAACTAAATCTTCAATATTAATGCTAAATGAGACCCAGAGAAATTACCCAGCCCCTGAGGTAAATCAATTCAATGTTGTAAATCAGTTTAAATATTTAGGAATCCAAATTATGCCTAAGCTAGAATCAGTCGCCAGTGTCAACTATGAAGCCTTAATGTCAGATATCAATGAGTTAACTCAGAGATGGATGTCACTACCAATGTCGATGATCGGGAGAATCAATATACTTAAAAGTAATATTTTACCTAAAATACTTTATTTATTTCAATACATTCCCTTATCACCACCTTTAGATCTATTCTCAAGAATAAAAAAAAAGTTAGTGGAATTTATATGGAACAACAGGAGGGCTAGATTACGTTTGTCTTTATTATATTTACCATTTGATCGTGGAGGTCTGAAATGTCCAAATTTTATGTTGTATTATTGGTCGGCACAACTGAGGTCTATGACATATTATTTTTCATCAAATGATCTCCCTCACTAGACTGAAATGGAATCATACAATTTACCTTTACCTCTTCCCATATTCATATACTCAGATTCGGCAAAAAAATTACAAAAACAAGTTAAAAATCCATTTGTAAAGCATATGATCAAAATATGGTGTGAAGCTAAAAACTATTTAAAAGAACCACAGTTATTGTCACAATTTAGTCCAATATGGGGTAATCAATATTTTAAACCAGGGAGAGCGGACGCTGTATTTAAAGTATGGAATTTAAAAGGGATACAAAAGATTCAGGATTTATATTTGCCATGTGCAGACAACATAATGTCTTTTGAAGAGCTGAGGATCAAATTTAATCTCAATAGAACACATTTTTTTAAATATCTTCAACTTAGAAACTTTATTCGATCAAATCAAAATAAAGCTCTCACTCGACCTATTTATTCATCCTTGGAAAAAATGATGATGAAAGATAGTAAAAGAAAGGGTATTATTTCAGAGTTTTATAACTCATTGACACTATCTTCAAGTGAAAATTCACTGAAAAGATTAAACTACTGGAAAGAAGATCTGCAAATTGAAATTTCAGAGGAACAATGGGAATTGGCTTGTACAGAAGCTCAAACCAAATCAATAAATGCACGCCTTAAATTGATACATTTCAAATGGTTAATGTGGATGTATGTTACACCGGAGGAGTTAAATAGATATAACAAAAATATACCAGATACATGCACAAAATGCATGGAAAGTAAAGGAACCCTATTTCATTGTTTATGGGAATGTAGATTAATAAGAATGTTTTGGGAGGAGGTGAGGGTAACAATTGAAAAAATAATCTCAAAACAAATCATATTGAATCCTAAACTGTTTTTGTTGGGTCTGTACCCAGAAAAGCATAATTTCAATAAAAGTGAAAGAACATTCATAGACCTCAGTTTGCTTAATGCCAAAAAATGTATTGCACTATTATGGAAAAAGACTCATAGACCAGATGTGACTCAGTGGTTAAGACAGATGTTAACAAACCTTCCATTAGAAAGAATAACATATATACTGAAATCAAAGGAAATTGTGTTTGAGAATATATGGAGACCTTTTATTGATTATGTAAAAAATTTAAACATAACTCTTGAAGAAGAAGGTGAATGATGTGTGTGGACCTTGTAAATTCCAAACTGGTGAACATAATATGTATACTAATGTATTGGATTGTCTAGACTAAACAGAGGAGCATTGTTGAAGACTTGATTTTGTTGGTGGTTGTTGGTGTTTTTAGGGCATTTTTTTTTTTTTTTTTTTTTTGTAGTACTTTAGTGTTAGTGTTTGTTTGTATCATGTTTGTTAAAAAAAAAAAAAGGTTCAATAAAGATATTGTGGAAAAAAAAAAACAGTGAGGACAGGTATAACAGCACATGCTTAGACCGTAGGCTTGATGGTATTCGGCCATTCACAAATTCTGGTTCAGCAGCAGAACAGACTGGTAGATAAATGAATTTTTGAGTTTACTGTTCTCAAATGTAGGGATTCTGAATCGTCTGTTTGAGGGAAGAAATATGCACCGTTTAGAACATGGAAGGAGTCAGAGGAGATGGAGCTGGCTCACCTGATCATGCGTTTCCTGTGCGCTTCATGAAAATTACTTCTGAGTGATTGATCAATGATCTTGGCACAAATTTGGCTGTTGAGTTTAGTTTTAAGTTTGACAGTCAGGCTGCTGAACCAGACTGTGCTACAATACAACAGCACACACTGTATCACTGAGGAGTTAAACAGTCATTGTTATTATAATTTATGAGGAAAAGTTGCTTTTTCACATGAAATATTGAGGATTTGAATTAATTAAAAAAAAAAGTTTATAAATAACCAGAAATTTTGGACAAAGCTTTCACACACTTTCTGGCACAGCCCTCCCCGTTTACATGGTTTGAGGCCGGCACTAGGAGTACACTGGCTTGTGCTCCCCTTGTGGCTGGGTACCCAAATATACTGTATATAAGACAAAAACATTTCAAGATTTTTAAATTTAAGATTCCCCATTAATGTCTTTGGGCTTTAGTCATGACTTTCTTCTTTGCCCACATTTTCTTCCCCCGTCTCCGTCTCTCTAGCCATCACGATGCACACCACTCTTCCTGTGCTGTAACTTTTCCTTCTTCTTTTTCTGTGGTTCTTCTTCTGGACTTCCTGGTTTTTACAACTTGGCATGCAAACAAGCCCCACTTTCAGCTCACTAAATTAGGCAAAGAAACACAACCTGACAAAAAACCCCCCCAAAAAAACCGCTACCCCATCAGATTAGGGGCTGATTAATATGAACAGGCAAGCAACAAAATAAGCTGTAAAAAAGCAAAGAAATTGTTTTTGGTCTTTAAAACTATGCATATATATCTATGTGTGTCCTTCAGGATGTCAAAACTTAAAAATTAATCACTGGAAAATGCACAGCATGGGACCTTCATTATGTTTTTGAATGACCTGCTTCGTATCACACACCTTAATCACTGACTGACGAACAATAAATACAAGCAAAATTTTGTCTACAAAGGAGTGACTCACCTCAGCAGGGATATTTTTTTTAACAAAAGCATAAGAAAGAAATCAACTGAATTGTGGCTGAAGGGGATGATTGTCCTAATAAAAAATGACAGGGATTATGCCAACAGAAAAATGGACTAAAGTTTAATTCATGAGCTATTTTTTTCATCTCTATGTCTTCTAAACTACTAGGAATGTGAAGAATGTGATGGCCTTTTCTCCAGCCATTAAGACCAAAGGCTCAGCCTCCTTTGAAGTCTTGAGAGGCCAACAATGGCTATGTTTTACCTCAACACCTGTTTGCTTCCAATACCTAATATTTGCTGCCTTTTTTTTTTTAGCTTCTACATCAATATGAAAAAGGCAGAAAATGTTAAAAGAAGACAGAAAAATTCAGACACAAGCTCAGCGATGAAAGATGAACCTCTTCTGAAATATCTAGCCAGTTTATTTATTCCTTGCTAATTATTTGCTACTTGCACAGAGATCGTCTCACCTCTTCCCCAGGCGTGAAGTTGCTGTGGCACAAAGGACAGTGGTTGGAGCCTTTAGCCGACACGGGGGCTGAAACAGAAACGTGATACCTTTGAGCTGCCTGCTGAGACAACTGCAGAAAACAGTCCCGTAAACTCAAGAAACAGAGATAACTCTTACAGCACTGCTGGAGAGGAAATTCACACACAAAACACCTTCAAGAACTACCGCATTACACGCAGTTTATGATCAACTACAAATCACATTTCTGTAACTTCTAACTAGCAGGAGTAATAATGACTGCATGGTGTCAATTTTTAATGAAACATAGGGCTGATGTCAGAGATGTTGACAACAGGGATTATCTGTCTGCTGAAGGAGGCTAAAGTTGGCAACTCTGAGAAGACGGCAGCAGCGGGAGAAATAAGTAACTAACCTCAAACTTCAGTTATTAACGGATTACAAGCTCTTTGGAAAAAAAATAACTTTTTAAAAGGCTATCTGAAGTCAAGAATATTTTCTTTGTGGATACACAAGCAACAGGGCTGTACAGAAATATTCAGCTGTGTGTATTTTGTATACTTTATTGATCCCCAGAGGGGAAATTGAGGGCATCCACCTGGATGGATGAAGCAGCCACGGTACGGCGCCATCCCTTAACCATTCACACACACATTCACACCTAGGGCCACTTTAGAGTCTCCAATTAACCTAACCTGCATGTTTTTGGCCTGTGGGAGGAAACCAGAGAAATCCCGGGGTAAACCCACACAGATATGGGGAGAACATGCAAACTCCACACAGATCACTGTTGGTCAGGGGCTGGGATTGAACCAGGGATCCCATGGCCAAGGGTGAGTTGCTGTGCTGGCGCACCACACCACTCATTTTTGTCTGTTGTCTTGCTATCTGGTTTTCAGTTTAAACACTGATATAGTTGTTATTTAAAGTGTGAATCATAGTGCTTTAGCTCATCACACTGTTTCAAATTAATTAACAACTTTTTATAATCTTTCAGTTAGTTTGCACTTTTTAAAATTAAAATAATTAACCAACTCAAATCTTCAGCAGTGGCTTAGAACTATCAGAACCCCTAATAGCTAACTCTTGTTTGTAAAGTCTGACAGATTGGGTGCTGATATGCTGTGGTGATCCCAAAAGGTAGTAAGAAGAAGAACTGTAAAAAAAAAAGTTTGAAACCTTTGGCCTACCTCGATTGCTTAGCAACGCAATGTCAAGTGCCTGTTAAGGTCCCGACTCTTCGATTGAAAGATCCAAGAATAATCCAGAGAATTCTTCAATTCAAGGATGCAACATTTATTTAGAGATCATATGCAAAGCAAGCAGCGCTGGGTGCAATGTGATGCAGCCCCCCTCGGGAGCGTCGCCAGACTGACTTCGACTTCCGGGTGCAACTTACATTCATCTTCTTGGGTTGGTTGGACCAACCCCGTACAATAGGATGGGCTTGTACGCAACCGTCTGATTGGCCAGTTTAACTCTGACGTGAACAGGCCATCCGCTATTCACATTAACTATCTCCTAAATTGTACTATAAAAAGTGTGTGTGAGTGTTGGTTTGGGTGTGTAACTAATGTAATAGACCTGACTAAAAGAAGTTTGAGAGAGAGAGAGAGAGAGAGAGAGAGGAAAGAGGGCTCTATAGCTCTGCCTAATTCCTGTTTGTCAGAGTTTAGCACAACATATTTGTTCATAAGAATGCAAACAGAATATGTATAGAATATGTGTAGGGCATAATGGGAGATTACCTACAGAATTATTATTTTGGCACTCTAACTTTTCATAACCCTTTCATTCCCCCCTTTGAAATGATTTTATCACGTCAACTATACATGGTGTGAGGGATGCTAGTGGTTAGCAGATGGTGAATAAGGTAGGTCCCTACATTGTGTGTCAACCCAGTCAGTCAACCCAAGATAGGCTTGCACCATTGGTTCGGATACCCTTGCCTCCCCCCTTGCGGACACCCCAGCGCAGTGCAGCGATGTTTAAGAGGGCGTACCGAGGCAACACACCATAATTGTCCTTGTTCACCAAGTCCCGCACCCCCACTGAGGTCTCCTCCTGATCATCATGTGAACAGTTCTTTGTCCGGTGGAGTGGATCATCTGGGGGTCATAAGGTTGAACAGGGTCAATCCACAAAGCCCACAAAACATTTTGTCCACCAGTTGACCTTTGTTAGGGCTCACATCGTTCAGCTGCAGTCATCACACGGTTGCGACAGGGGTTTGACCTTCCTCTGTGTCTGCTTTCTGTATCCACAGCTGTGGAGCACAGTCCCATCTTGTAGACACACACCGGCACCATTAGAAGCAAAACAAGTGTGTGCCCACGCTCTCAGAGGCACATCTCGTCCCATGAGGTTTATAGGACAGTCTGGTGGATGCAGCAGAGAGTAGACAACATCCAGTCCAGCCAGTGAACAGTTCAGTGATGCTGTCCCAGGGATGCCACCCACCGGTGTACAATCAGTGGACAGAGGTAGAGAGGCTGGTGTTGATGCAGAAAATGCCATCTCCCCTGTGTGGCTGATCTGGCTCCACCCTGGATGCTGGAGGTGTGATGGGTGTGCATGGGTACCAGTCCATCCTTCTTCTAGGGACTGGAATCGTACAGTCACTAGCCCTACGACCTCCTTTTCTACGTCGCAGGCACACATCATGATGGTCTGGTTCCCCCCCTGCATGCACCTTCCCTGCACCTTACACCTTTGTTTGGGTGCTGATACAAAGGGCTCGGCCGGGACAGGATCAATAATGGCCTGAGGGGTTGTCACTGCAATGGCTGGAGCCTGTACCGTTTTATCCTTATTCACTACATCTGTAGTTGACAATGTGCTGTTGTAAGTTATCTCCCATTAGCCTTGAGTGTGTGATTATTGGCTATGTGCAAGCTACAAGCAGTGGTTGTGTTGTGATAAGTGAGCTGGGTGATGAGACCTATGTGTTGCAGTGTAAGTAGGTAGTGAACAAATTCGTTCAAAGTTAGGAGACATCCTTATCTATGCTTGTTGTATTTGGGCCTCTAGAGGTTCTAACCTTCACAATTATCCTGACTACCTAACCGTAATTAGCACGATGTAAATAATAATGCAAGAATACTATGTCTCACACCCCTACGTGTGTGTGGTGAGCTATGTATGATTCATGTATTATGAGTAGTACATTGTGTTTACAAATAATCTGTAATAGCGCAATGGTCTTCCTCGTCATCATCTTCAGTCTTGGGGGTCCTTCAGCTCCTCCTCTGGACTCAGCAATTGGTTTCTATGAGGAGGTATGAGATGTGCAAGATTTGCTGCTGACAACCACTGTGGAAAATTGCATTTGGAGGTTTAGCTCATTTATCAATATATGTGATCCTGGCATACAACGAGCACAAGGAGTTAGAGCTTCGTTAATTCCTGCAGGCCCTGCGTCATCAGGGTGTTTCCTACAGGACTGATGACGCTATGACATCTGCTGCTTTTGGTTTTATGACCTGGTTAACACCTTTCTGGGCTTCTGAATATATGGTCTATAGTCTCATACTCTGCTCCTTTTATTAGATCTACATCTGTTTAACCTTTTACCATAACAAATTTAGAATTTGCTTCAAATTTTCTCATCCCCTTGTTTGTTAATGTTAAGACTGGTCATATAGGAGATTTCTGGGCGTCAACGTGCACAGCCTTTTGTGCTGTGGTTACCCAGTTAAGAGACAATGCGCGTGTTTCTAATTTAGGAGAATATTCTATGTTAAGGTCAGGTGTTGGTTTTCCATAGATGGCTATATTCCCCAGTAGAGGTGACAAAATGACCAACATTTTCCAACCCATGTGTTTGGGTCTAACCAGCGGGATGTGTGGAACCCCCCATAGGTTGAAATGTCTCTTATCCTCTTCAATTAGGACAATGGATGCTTCCACACATTCCCTTGTTTACCAGTCCAAGTTTTATGACCAATCTGGAGGATGGGTTTACAAATAATGGTTCATAATTTGGATCAGAGCCGTTCAATTGCCTATAGTACATGGGGTACAATGCTACTTTTACAGATGTTGATAGGTATTCTACTGGTAGCTTGCCATTTGCAGATTTTAACTGTTACTTTTTCTGACTTTGAAAAGTCCTGTATGTCATTACCTGGAGTTACTACTTTACATGCACCTGCACCATACAAATTTAATCGAAGTACCTTGAACCTCAGAGTCAGGTAAATGGAAGATGTCTGCTATTTTCTAATAGTTTAATTTTTGCTAATTTTTTGTATATGTGTAGTAGAAGTGAGTCATCTTATCTGTTTTAGTCTTAAGCATGCAGTCCAGTTTTTTCGGGTGTGGATCATGGGTGCCTCCCCTCCCAGCGGCCGGTCTCGCCATCACTGTTTCCATTGTGGGTGCATTGGCCCCTCCTGCTCCACTGCATCCTCCCCCTCCTCCTTTGGGCTTCCTTTTATAAAAGAAACAGATTCATGGGGAGCCTCAGGCTCCCTGTGTGTCAGCCATTCCATAAATAAATGTGGGTTTTTTCCTTCAAATTTTATTTTCCTTTCTTATCTAGATTTCTGACTTTCAGTCTAAAAAGGCTTTAACTCCATGTGTTGTGTGAATAGTGGTTTGATTGCCCATTGTCAGGTGCCATGCCTTTTCTACAGCCTTTCTTATAGTGGCTTCATGTTTCACACTAGCCGGATGACCTATTCCTACGTTGTCTACGGACCACAAGGTTACAAAGAAAAGACAGCTTTGTGCACATACTCTAGTTTTGTATTTGTCTACAATAAAATAAAATGTGATGTTTTTCCTGTTTATTTTACCTTTATTTAACCAGATAAAAATCCTATTGAGATTTAAAAACCTCTTTTCCAAGGGAGAACTGGCCAAGAATGAAAATGTGATGACTTGTGATGGTATGGAGTCCTGAAATGCCCACCAACAACTAAATAAAAGAAATATTTCCCTTCAAATTTGCTACTATAGTACATTAGCACCTTTCTATCCGTGCTTATTTGCTACTATAGGAACATTAGCAACTTTCTATTCATGCTTGTCCCACTCTCCCCCTTTTGAAACAGAAGGGCATTAACAAAGCTATTCTTTTTCAACAACCAAACGAGGACCATGTAGGGGAGGATACCCATTGTGTTGCTAAATGGGGGATCCCCCCTCCCCTCCCCCGGGGGTTTACTGTTAACATGGCCTCTGCCTCCATTATTAACCTGTTGCACTCCGGGATACCGCAGGCGGTCACGTCTCTGCGTCCTAGTGCGTCTCAGTGCGCACTGAAAAAAAAAAAAAAAGCTGCATTTCCGTTCTTCCAGTACAGATACAGCCGCGAACAGAAAGCCAAAGGAGTGTTTTGATTGGTTTAGATTTGATTGACCTCTCATTTGACTAATAAGAGCCTTGAATTGGGTTTCTGAAACCTTGAAGAACCAATGACTGAAAACCTAGCAAGAAGGACCTGCCTACCAACGGCCGCGAATACAACGAGCTAATTGAAGCAGAGAAGTTCAACAATTGAAACGCATGTGTCCCGTGCGTAAAATCTGTTTTGTCAATAAGCCGCTGGGTGACACACATTGAGACCTGTGTAACGGTAGCGTTAGCCAGTCTTTTTTTATTACTACTGTTCTTATTTGTTTTGAAAAATCGTTCGCAAAAACCGTAATCATGGAGGAGATGGTTTGACCAGGTCACGTGACCAGAACCACGAGTCCGTAACAAGCGGACCAGCTTCATGTTCGTCTGACAATGAGGAACAGATGTTCGCCAACGACACTGCTGTTGTGGACAGGTAAGTGTTATAAGCTAAATTATTCTTTATCAATAAAAATAGTAATAAAAATTACTTTTGACCGATCGGTAATTACAACGGTGCGTCATGGCCACATGACGGACCGTTGACGGACCATTTTTTGGGCGCCGAGCTCCTCTGTAGTGGGGGGGGGGGGGGTTGTTATCCTTTACATTGCAGATATTTTAGTATAATTTTTAGTGCACTGTAGGTTATTTTTTCTTGTAAAAAAAGGCCACACATTTTTTACGTGGCATGGTTCTTTGTGTGTGGGGGGCTTGTTTGTTCATTCATTCATTCATGAATGAATAAACAACCCCCCCCCCCCACACACACAGCCCTGAGTGTCACCTTTCATTAGAGCCCAAGATCAAGCTTCTATGTTTAAGCATTCAAAAGTTATAGACGTTTTTCCAAACTGTGCCATTTGGCACAATTTGGCACAGTTCAAAAACCCCTGGGAACAACCTGACAAAAAAGCTGTGTAATATATTCATTTTTTGTGGTATTGTTACAAAATTTTGACCTCAGCTGGATAACACTTGGTTCTACATTTCTGTTGCATTTTCCAGCCAGTATCTGACAGTTGTGTGTTATTTGCAAGCATTTGTATCTAAAAAAAACACCCAGGCGAACTTTATTTTCTTCAGATTCAGTATGTTTAGATGACTGTTACTCAGTGGCAGGAGCACTTAGAGAGAGATTATGACTGTTTTGCCAAAAAATTCAAAGTGTTTTCTTTTAAATGAGACCAACCCCATGAAGATGCTGTAAAGGGTTGAAGAACAGCTTTTGATTTACTTTGGGTATGTTATTTTTAGGCGTTTTTAGGGAAACTGACCAGAGTGCAAGGGGTTAAACCTCTGACCATCTCTTGTGGCCCTGCAGCTTATACTGATAGGGCAGATTAGGTGGGGAGTCTGGGTAGGGTCCATATTGTTGTGATGTGAGGTCCTGGGGTGCATAGATTGAGTTTGGTGGGGCATGGGTTGTTGTGGCATCTGCTTAGCAGAGGCTTTATTTTGATTTTTACCTTATCCATGGCTTTTTCTAAAAATACTTCAGTTTGCTCAGTATGTGATTTTGGCACCTCTCTGATAGGGCTTTTAGTGAAATCACATCTCAATTATATCGAGATGTGATTTTAGCGGTAGTTTTAGGCACCAGTTATGCAATCCTCAATTCTCGTGAACACGTGCTGACTACAGCTGATTCACGAATACTGTTTATGCACACTTAGAGAACATATGAGAAGTTTGCTGAATCTGGAATGGCTCGTTAGCACCAACACAGCTTCCTGGCAAAATATGTATGGCTTACGCAGACTAACACTTAAATGTTCATGAATGAGATTCAATATTTGAGATGCTGTCCGAAGGTAAATGGAAAGCAACAATATAATTTATTGTACTTACATGTGCTCAGTTGATCCTCTTTGACCCATCTTTCGATGCCCCTTTGTTTTACATTCTTTTACTGTTGTTGCGGAGGGAGGAGGGGGTCGCTAGGCCATGGCGTGGAGGGGGAGGGTGGATGCAGCCAATTCCAGTGGGCATGAAGAGGGACTCACACAGTCGCTGGGGGAGGGAGGCGATCCACAGCCATGACCATTGTCTAAGATTAATAGAGAAACAGACAAGCCATTAAACAGCGTGTTTTTGTCCTCTTCCGTTTTATCGCGTTTATTGTTTTGCTTTTGTTCTCACCGTTGCAGCATGAGTCTCTTATTCTTACGTTTTTTCTTTCCTTCTTCCAATCGTTTCTCTGTATTTTCTCGTGTCCTGCACAAAACTTTAACAATTCATCAGCTTTCAATTTTTCTCTAGAACCAAACTTCTCTTTCTACTTTCTGTCCACTCTCACTTCCACAATGCTCATCTCCACAACTTCAATCTATTTATTTATATATTCATTTATCTTTATTTTATTTTATTTATTTATGTATTCATTTATTTATTCCGATTTGCAATTTTCCTTATTTCTTCATTTAAAGTACCTCACCTTTACAGTGGGGCAAAAATGTATTTAGTCAGCCACTAATTGTGCAAGTTCTCCCACTTAAAAGATGAGAGAGGTCTCCAATTTTCATCATAGGTATACCTCAACTATGAGAGACAAAATGAGAAAAAAAAAATCCAAAAAATCACAGTGAAGAATTTTTAAAGAATTTATTTGCAAATTATGGTGGATAATAAGTATTTGGTCACCTACAAACAAGCAAGATTTCTGGCTCTCACAGACCTGTAACTTCTTCTTTAAGAGGCTCCTCTGTCCTCCACTCGTTACCTGTATTAATGGCACCTGTTTGAACTTGTTATCAGTATAAAAGACACCTGTCCACAACCTCAAACAGTCAGACTCCAAACTCCACTATGGCCAAGACCAAAGAGCTGTCAAAGGACACCAGAAACAAAATTGTAGGCCTGCACCAGGCTGGGAAGACTGAATCTGCAATAGGTAAGCAGCTTGGTGTGAAGAAATCAACTATGGGAGCAATTATTAGAAAATGGAAGACATACAAGACCACTGATAATCTCCCTCGATCTGGGGCTCCACGCAAGATCTCACCCCGTGGGGTCAAAATGATCACGAGAACAGTGAGCAAAAATCTCAGAACCACACGGGGGGACCTAGTGAATGACCTGCAGAGAGCTGGGACCAAAGTAACAAAGGCTACCATCAGTAACACACTACGCCGCCAAGAACTCAAATCCTGCAGTGCCAGACGTGTCCCCCTGCTTAAGCCAGTACATGTCCAGGCCCGTCTGAAGATTGCTAGAGAGCATTTGGATGATCCAGAAGAGGATTGGGAGAATGTCATATGGTCAGATGAAACCAAAATAGAACTTTCTGGTAAAAACTCAACTTGTCGTGTTTGGAGGAGAAAGAACACCATACCTACTGTGAAGCATGGGGGTGGAAACATCATGCTTTGGGGCTGTTTTTCTGCAAAGGGACCAGGATGACTGATCCGTGTAAAGGAAAGAATGAATGGGGCCATGTATTGTGAGATTTTGAGTGAAAACCTCCTTCCATCAGCAAGGGCATTGAAGATGAAACGTGGCTGGGTCTTTCAGCATGACAATGATCCCAAACACACCGCCCGGGCAACAAAGGAGTGGCTTCGTAAGAAGCATTTCAAGGTCCTGGAGTGGCCTAGCCAGTCTCCAGATCTCAACCCCATAGAAAATCTTTGGAGGGAGTTGAAAGTCTGTGTTGCCCAGCGACAGCCCCAAAACGTCACTGCTCTAGAGGAGATCTGCATGGAGGAATGGGCCAAAATACCAGCAACAGTGTGTGAAAACCTTGTGAAGACCTACAGAAAACGTTTGACCTCTGTCATTGCCAACAAAGGGTATATAACAAACTATTGAGATGAACTTTTGTTATTGACCAAATACTTATTTTCCACCGTAATTTGCAAATAAATTCTTTAAAAATCAGACAATGTGATTTTCTGGATTTTTTTTTCTCATTTTGTCTCTCATAGTTGAGGTATACCTATGATGAAAATTGGAGACCTCTCTCATCTTTTAAGTGGGAGAACTTGCACAATTGGTGGCTGACTAAATACTTTTTTGCCCCACTGTATATATTGACCACCCAGGATTTTTCTACACTTTTATTGTATAAGTAGATAAATCTCCTTATTCCTCCCTCTGCCCAATTTAAAGTTGAGCCTTTTCTTTCTAGCTGATTGGACAGGCCTTGCCTCACTACATCAAACCCGCATTGGCGAGCGTGGGAAGGCTTTATTTTGCCGTGCACGGACTTAAAGCTTTCCTTTCAGCTAGCGAGATAAGGTTCCAAATTTGTTAGGAAGATTTGAAGCTCTATTTGGCAGATTTTTTTTCTCATTTATGTTTTTATTAGAAAAGGATGTCATTTTTACAAATATAGCATTCAGACATTTACATCATAGTCCTTCTCATTTGTTTTATAGGAACAAAAAAAAAAAAAACAAAAAACAAAAAACAAAAAAACCCAACCTGAACTGGGGGCTTACAGTCATTCCTTCTTCTCATATGGAAGAATAAATAAACAAAATTTCAGTCTTAGTAAGGTGATTCAGAAAGGATGTTTACATCTGGAGTCATACAAAATCATTCCGAATAGGGGATATAAAATTAATCTACTTGTTCCAAATTGAATAAAATTTTTCCCTTTGAATTCTTAACAAATACGTCAATTTTTCCATTTTGAAGATTTCCAAAATTATTCCAAACCAATCACTGAGTGTGGGTGGGGCTGGGTTTAGCCATTTTCTAGTAATTGATTTCTTACTGGCTGCTAAGAGCGCCTGCAGCAATTTTATGTCCCCTCTTCTGTCCAGAGTTAGAACAAGACCCATATATAAATTTAAAAAGTCGTTTGCAATGTTTACCTTGAAGATATCATTTAAAGCTTTATGAATTCCAGACCAATATTGATGCAAAACCGGACATTCCCAGAATATATGAAAATGATTTGCTTCAACAGAGCCACACCTTCTCCAACACTCATTATTTATGTTTCTATATTTACTTTGGTGAGGAGTCTTAAAAAATCTTATCACATTTTTCCAACAGTGCTCTCTCCATACCAATGAGTTTGTGGAGGACCATTGAAAGATACAATTTTTTTCCCAATTCTCATCAGAAATGCCCATTCCCACTTCATGTTCCCACTTATTCTTAATGTGTAGCGTATCATCGTTCCTTGCATTTAGCATCCCATTATATAACTTAGAAATTGCCTTTTTCATCGAAGTGTCATAAGCTGACTTTAAAATTTTAAAAAAAGTGTGACTCTGTTGAAGATAGGTTTAGAGATTTGCTATGCTTGTTAAAATAATCACGCATTTGGAGGTACCTGAAGAAGTCTACTTGCTCAAGACCAAATTTGGTTTGTGGGGACTGGAAATTCTGTAGTGTTCCTTTGCTTGTAAAGGTGAGGTACGTTGTTAGCCCTTTTTTTGTCCAAGTTTGAAATCTTTTATCACTTTTGTTGGGTTGAAAATCTGTGTCATAGGCACACCATCTGAAATTTCTTAGCATGTTTCCTATTTCACAGGTTTTCACTACTTTATGCCATACCTTAAGTGTGTGTTCAATCCAAGGGTTTAGACCCTGTAATTGGTCAGCTAGTCTTTTATCTGAAATTGCAGCTTGTAAGGGGAATATAGGTGATATGTTGGATTCTATTATCTTCCAGTTGGCTTGGAAGTCTGGGTTACACCAATATAATAGAGGAATAACTTGAGAAGCATAATAATAGTATTTCAAACAAGGAAGCATTGCTCCACCCTTTTCTTTCTCTAATTGTAAAACAGTATAGCATATTCTTGGTTTCTTCCCCTGCCATATAAAGCGTGAAATCCATTTGTCCCATTCCTTGAATTGATTGTCACTCACTTCAGTAGGTAATGTTCTAAACAAATACAGCAATCGGGGAATTATATTCCTTTTCACTGCAATAATCCTTGAGTTTAAATTGAGAAAGGGTACAAGAGTCCATCTATTTATGTCTGATTTTATTGCTAATGATAGTGGGTCATAATTTGCTTGAAACAGTCTAGTAATGTCTTTAGTGAGAATTATACCTAAATATTTTAGGGAGACAGCATCCCAGTCAAGATTATATTTTTCCTTAAGAGATTTTGAAACTTCATAATTCAGGGTCATCACCTGAGTTTTAGATATATTTAATTTGTATCCAGATAACTTCCCGAAACTGTTTAATACTGACATCAACTTCATAAAAGATTCTTCAGGCTCCTCCAAAAAAACAAGTACATCATCTGCAAACATTGCAACTTTTTGTTTATTCCAAGCTACTGTAATCCCCTTAATCTCCCCAGTTTGTCTTATCAATTGGCCGAGGGGCTCAATATAAAGGGCAAAAAGTAGGGGTGAAATCGGGCATCCCTTCCTCGTTCCTCGTTCCAGGAAGAAGGAGTCAGAAAAATCTCAGTTGATCTTTACACGAGCCCTTGACTTATCATAAAGGGATTATATTAATGTGATAAAATTTTCATTAAAACCGAATTTCGCCAATACTTTATAGAGGAATAACAATCTGACTGAGTCGAACGCCTTTTCGGCATCTAATCCTACAATAATGGCCTTAGTCTTTTCCTTATTTATTTGTCCTATCACATGTAAGGAGCGTCTTATATTATCTAAGGTCTGTCTTTGCTGGATAAATCCACACTGGTCTAAATGTATCAAATCAGGTAGGAATTTTTCAAGTCTTCGAGCCACTATTGCTGTGAATAATTTATAATCCAAGTTAAGGACACTAATGGGACGGTAGCTACTGCAATCCTGTCTGTCCTTACCCTCCTTGGGTATGACAGAAATGACTGCATCTTTCCAAGATTGAGGGATTTCACCATTTTGTATAATCCAATTAAAGGTTTTTAATAGTACAGGGGACAATTCTTCTTTAAGACATTTATACCACTCTGTAGTGTAACCGTCGGAGCCTGGGGACTTCCCCACTTTTAATTTGGAAATGGCCAGATTTAGTTCTTTGGTTGTTATTGGTTGGACTAATTTTTCATTTTGTGTATTTGTCATTGTTGGTAAGTTCAATGCTTTTAAAAAATCTTCTATTTGTATCTCGTTAGAAGTTTGAGGTTGGGAATACAAATCTTTATAAAATAATTCAAAACTTTCCTGTATTTTTTTTCCAGTTTTTTCTTCGTTTGGAGGTGTTTTATTCTATAAATTGTGTTTTCTGCTCTCTGTTTGCGTAATTTATATGCTAGTAGTTTAGTCGATTTGCTCCCAATTTCGTACTATTTTTACTTCAAAAAAACAATTTTTTTCTGAGTGTCCTGCGTATAGATGTTATCAATTTCACTTTTAATCTTTTTTATTTCCTCTTTTACTTTTGAATTACTCATATTACTGTCTAACCGTTGTAACTGTTTTAATTTTCCTTGGAGATCAGCTAATTTTTGCCCCTTAATTTTTTCAAGATGAGACGTCATTGAAATGATCTTTCCTCTCATTACAGCTTTCAGAGCGTCCCACAAAATTATCTGTGACACTTTGCCTGTGTCGTTCAACTCAAGATAGTTCTTAATGTCATCCTTTAATTTTTGTCTTAATTCGGAATCATTTAATATATCTGAGTTGAACTTCCACAACACTTTTCTGACCTTCTTTTCTAAAATAATAGACAATGAAATGGGACTATGATCCGAGAGATCAATTGTCTTAATTTTGCAATCTCTTACTCTGAAAGAATCATTATTGAACACAAAAAAATAGTCTGTTCTTGAATAAATACTGTGCGGGCAAGAATAGTGTGTATAGTCTCTACTTTTAGGATGTAATTCTCTCCAAACATCAATAATTCCCACTTCTTTCATCAATGAATTTACCTTTTTAATTAATTCTGCATTGGTTGTACTTGATACATCTAATTTTGGATTTAATCTAATATTGAAGTCTCCTCCACAGATTACCACTCCCTGAGAATTCATCATTAACTCAAATATGTGTCTATAGAGAGTCCAATCACTTCCAGGTGGAATATAAACGTTTATAAGCATTATTTCATGTCCCTCTATTTTACCAGTAATTTTGATAAATCTTCCCTCCTCATCTTGTACTTCTGGTATATGATCATAATTTAGTAAATTTGAAATAAGTATAGCAACACCTCATCAGTGCCCAGCTTTATAAGAAGAGGAGAAAACAAATTTAAAGCCCTGCCTTTTTAATTTTGCATGTTCAGATTGACTCAAATGGGTTTCTTGAAGGAAGGCAATCTGTGCCTTTTCTCGTTTTAGTTTTGTTAAAATCTTACTCCTCTTTATAGGATTCAGAACTCCATTTACATTGAAAGAAACAATTTCAACCGGTTCTCCTTGCATTCAAATATTTACATTTAACCTCAGTTCCCTGTAAGCACTCCCTTGGAAAAAGAATAACACTGTGGCGATGTTAAGATAAGGCACGGCGACTGGAGTTTTAATGGAAGTTTATTCATCAAATCATCGCCATCACGGAGCTCACCCCAGCTGCTGTATAAGCAGGCTGGGGATCGCTCTCAGGCTCTCATGAGCAGTAGTCAGAAGCAGTCAGACGAAGAACAGAGAGTGAACATATGAATTCAGCCACTTAAATACCCAGCAACAGACAATACATCAAAGGCATTTTATCATCAAAGGAAATGCATTCAGGCATATGACATTAGTACCACAATGAGAGCGGGAAGCATGAATGTTTGCATTTGAGTCATACATATCCACAGGATGCTGGTGCCTGAACTAAGCACAGGAAGGCTGCCTATTGACCTCAACACACACATCTCACTGTCCTGTTAATTGCTCTAGTTGAGCGCTGTGTTTGTCCGTGGCTGTTGTGGGGGTTACCCCATACACTCCCCCCCCCAGAGGGCTTCGCGGGGAGTTGAGGCCTCGATCCGGCCAGCTTGGGAGCGAGCAGCTGGGAAGGTCTGTGCCGGGGAAGGGAGGAGGGTGGGGGTAGCAAGTGCCGGGGGATGTCAGTGGCTGTGGGAAGAAAAATTAGTCTCTGATTCCTCTCGCGATTCAATCCGGCAATGAAGAAAAACAGGAGCTGGAGCTGTGTGAGGGACTTGGCGTTTAGGCTTTAGGTGCGTTCGCGGCCCTAAAGCCCTCGGGGACAGCTGACGGCTGGGTTCCCGTCGTGCCCCGTGGCTGAGACCTACACCAAATCCTGTGTGCGGGCTGCGTGTGTGCTTCAGGTGTGTGAGCAGTCCCGAAGAGCCGTGTGCAGCAGCAGGGGATGATGTATAAGTCTGTAGAGCCAGCTCGTCTCTGGTGCGTGGCACGCGCTGCGGCCACGTGCCTTCCAGCTGCGCTGTTCTGATGCGAGGCTTCTGTGCATGGCCGGTCCGCTGTCGCGAGGCGAATCAGGGTCAGGGGGCTTGATGGAGATCTGCGCAGTCGGCGCCGATGGTCTCCCCTGTTCGGGCTGTGGGTCGTCGCTCGTGCCGGGTCATAGTGCGTTCAGGTCCACGCATTCTCCGTCGGCCATGGGCCGCCATCGTGGAGAGAGGGAAAAGGTGCATGCGCTCTCGTGTGGAGACACAGAATCGTGTGTCAGGAGCCGTGAGAGCGGCCGGTCCAGCGTGGATGTGCCGATCTAGGCGTGCAGACCTCACCATGAAATTTCCTCAGCTTTCCCGGTCGTGGGTGGTCTCCGAAGAGCGTCAAAGTCTCCCTGAAGCAGAAAGGAAGGGCAGATCAGTCGGGCTGCTGCGTTCGCTTGTCGTCGGAGAATCACTGCCGGGTGCTGCGTTCGCTGGCAGCGTGTTCTTTTCAGCGTCGGGTCACCAGTGTGGCGATGTTAAGATAAGGCTGCTGTATAAGCAGGCTGGGGATCGCTCTCAGGCTCTCATGAGCAGTAGTCAGAAGCAGTCAGACGAAGAACAGAGAGTGAACATATGAATTCAGCCACTTAAATACCCAGCAACAGACAATACATCAAAGGCATTTTATCATCAAAGGAAATGCATTCAGGCATATGACATTAGTACCACAATGAGAGCGGGAAGCATGAATGTTTGCATTTGAGTCATACATATCCACAGGATGCTGGTGCCTGAACTAAGCACAGGAAGGCTGCCTATTGATCTCAACACACACATCTCACTGTCCTGTTAATTGCTCTAGTGGAGCGCTGTGTTTGTCCGTGGCTGTTGTGGGGGTTACCCCATAACACAATGAATAACAAAAACAAACTTTGTGAACATAGAACAGATTCCAAAACTAACTTCCAACCCTAAGGTCGATTTACTGACCCGTTGTTGCTTTGAGGGATAGCTTCTACACCTCCAGTGTGTCAGAGGGCCCTCCCCTATGACGTCAGCCATATAAACAGATCAATGACCCCTTGTTGTCCCTTCCTCTGACCAAAATTTTCGTAATTCTTTTCTTATACATCTTTCTCATTTATTTCTTATCTTTAATCAAAAAAGACCAAATCAACCTGTATTCTCCGTTGCTGTGCGTCTAAATGCTTGCAGCTTTTGCTTGAAGCTCTGTGTGTTCCCGGCCGCGATGGTCCGTGCTGGCTGCCAGGCTTCTCGCTTAATCCTCTCCCACAACGTTGCTGGCTGCTCAATCACTTTCACCAGCAGGCCACGGCTGACCATGTCCGCTGTCGCCTCTTCCGCTGTGTCATACGTTCTCTGCACTTCTTCATAGTGATCTCTTAGGCAAGCTGGATAGAGAGTCTGAAATCGTATTTTGTTTTCTTTCAGGACTCGTCGCGCCTCGGCATATACTTTCCGTCTGTGTAAAATTACTGGAGCATAATCATGATCCAAGTTTATCTTATGGCCATCCAGAGTAAAGCCTTTCTTCTGCCATGCCAAATGGATTACTTCTTCTTTCGTTCTAAAGCTCTGGAATTTGACAAGGATAGATCTCAGCTTGGCTCCAGGAGGGGGCTGAGGGGCGAGTGCTTGGTGCGCCCTCTCTATATTCAGGTTTACAGTATCAGGGATGTCAAAGTTATCTCTAAGCACTTTCTCTATAAATGTAATCATTGTCTTTGGGTGCATTTCTTTTTGTTCGGGAATTCCATAAATCCTGATGTTTTCTCTTCTCGACCTGCATTCCTGATCCGTTAATTTCTCCTGAAGTTGTTCTTGCAGTTTTAACATTCCTGCAACCACTCCTTCTATGTCTTGTAGCCTTTCCTCGTTCCCCACAATTCTTTTCTCCACTTCATCCAGACTTGAGTTTGTCTTGGCAAATTCTCTCATGATCTCTTGTCTGTATTCACGCAGTTCTTTGAGTATTGTGCTGTTAGTCACCTCTCCTTCGTCCTCATTTGCATCGTTTTCTCCCTGGTTAGCAGCGGTAGGGTTAGCATTAGCTTCTTGATCTTGCGACACATCCGTTTCTGTGGATGTCGCTACAGTGGTTGATTTATTTCTCCCTTTCGGAGGCATCTCCCCTCCTTTGTAGGTGTTAGGACTAGTTTTGTCGGTTTAAATTTGACTTTTTCGAAGTAATCTCTTGTTTTTGGTCGGGAGACCACACTCTATGCTACCATCCCTTGGTGACCCGGAAGTGGAACCCCTATTGGGCAGATTTATGAAAGAATGCACTTCCTACAGTTGGCCACTCAATGGAGGCACTGTGCCGCAGTTTGAAGGCGGTTCAAGATGGCTTTTACCCGCACATGCGCACCGAATGCCACGTGGCCGCCTCTGCCACATGCAATTGTGAATGCGCAAGATGGCCCCGGAGCCTATTGTCCACAAACCACGACTTGTTTTTCAAAGAAACTGGAGCACTGCCTCCTTAACTTCAGCTGTAAACATGCCAGAATAACCTTACAACTTTAATTTAGCGCTCCATTTTAATACTGTTACCTCAAATAATCTCTTCTCAGTAGCCTGTTTTAAACGATCTCAACTCCACTCAGGAGTGGGGGCAAATTGCCTCCCTCCTTTGTGGAAAAACACACACACACCTTTGGTCCCCACACAGCTTGAAGAGCGCCGTTAGTTAAATCATACTATGGGAAAAGGCCAATAGATATTCCCAACCCCCGTTATTTGTCATACCACACATTTAACCCCTAAAGACACAGAATTAACAGACATCAGTATGCACACTATAGACAATACAAACAGTAACTATTGTTATTATAATGGACAGTCCCTCACTAAGGAATGGTTAAAAGATTCTTGCACTGTACCTTAAATTATTAACAAAAGTTGTTTTTTTTGTTTTTTTTTTTCAATACCAGCACCAGACTAGCCCTGGTTCCCTTATTCGGGGAGATGAACACGGTTGATTCCGCTGTTCCCTAAGTCTCGTAATTATTTCGGAACAGACTGCATCCGAAATACTTCAGTACCGGCACCAGGCTAGCCCTGGCATCAGCCATCACTTTTGGAGTGGTCTGCTGGGGCAGTGGCATTACTGCAGCCGAAAGGAAGAGACTGAACAAACTGATTAAGAAAGCTAGCTCTGTCCTGGGGCAGCGCCTTGATCCGATGGAGGAGATAGGAGAGAGAAGGACGGTGGCTAAACTGTCATCTCTGCTGGAGTCCGAGTTCCACCCTATGCAGGACATACTGAATGCACTGAGGAGCTCATTTAGCAGCAGACTACATCATCCCAGGTGCACAACCGAGAGGTTTCGTAGGTCCTTCCTACCAACGGCTGTCAGACTGTACAACCTAAGCAGGGCTGCTCGCAGAGATAGCAAAAAGACGTAACAAACTAATAGTTTTTTGAATGCAAAAGATGCAATAGACTTACACAATGGTCCCCTCCGGCATACAACTAGGAACATACCGGTCGCTATGGAGGGTGAGAATATGTATGGGCACATAATCATACCATGTAGGATAACTAAGTAGACGGTTATGCTGTTTCATTCCATCTAGCAACAATGCTCTGCACTGTGTGTGTTTATATATTTACATATTTATTCCATCTAGCTACAATGCTCAGCACTGGGTGTGTTTATATATTTATATATCTACATATTATTCCATCTAGCTACATTGCTCCGCACTGTGTGTGTTTATATACTTGCATATTTATTCCACCTAGCTGCAATGCTCCGTACTGTGGGTGTTTATATATTTACATATTTATTCCATCTAGCTACAATGCTCTGCACTGTGTGTTCATATATTCATATATTTATTCCATCCAGCTACAATGCTCTGCACTGTGTGTCTGTGTGTGTGTGTATATATATATATTTTATAGTAATACGTACATATGTATATTAGCTGCTCTTGCTTGCTTGTTTTTTTCTTGCCTTCTGATTGTTGCTCTGAGTGTTGCTATCCCTGTGCTGTTGCAATCCTGGAATTTCCCCGTTGTGGGACTAATAAAGGCTTATCTTATCTTATCTTATTTGGGGAGACTAACACAGTTGATTCTTATTATTTTGGCACTCTAACTTTTCATAACCCTTTCATGCCCCCAAAAAATGATGGCGTGTTCACATACTGCAACTAGATGCGCCAGACTACTGTGCTCCTTTATGTGTTTTTCCTGCCTTTTTTTGTCCTCCTTCTGCAACAGACTAATTACTTACAGTCGCCAGGAACTTCTAGGCATTGGCCGCCAACTTACATCACGAACACTTATTCCAGTAATCAATATCACATCCCTGAGGAGATCATCAGACCTCCGGGTGCGCCATAGATTATTATCGGGCCCCGCAAGCAGTGCCGACAGTGACAAGAGAGGAAGCAGAAACGAGGCTGCGGGGCTGGCCTCCATGCCCAGCTGCGCAAACTACGCACCAAACCACCGTTACTTTCAATTTTTCTCACCAATGCCAGATCCCTCGCCAACAAAATGGATGGGCTGTGATGGGAGATCACCTACAATCACTATGTCCAGGACTGTGGTATTCTGATTGTGACTGGATCTTGGCTTCAAATGCTTATCCCAGACACCACTGTGGAATTACCCAGCCGGACCACACTCCGTTATAACTGCAACACCGATTCTGGTAAGGGAAGGAGTGGCGGGCTCTGTGTTTTTGTGCTCCAGAATAATTCACAGCCACTGTTCACCGGACTTAGAGGCCATGCCCTTTCTGTGTAGGCCTTTCTACCTCCCCCACAAGCTAACCGCAGTAGTTGTAATAGCCGTTTACATTCCTCCTGACGCTAGCGTTAGCTTAGCACTCAGCCACCTCCAGCACATTGTCAGCAGGCAGCAGAGAGATCACCCTGACGTAGTACACATTATTGCAGGGGATTTTAACAAAGCATGCTTAAAGACTGTACTCCCCAAATTCCACCAACATGTTCAGTGTCCCACAAGAGGAGAAAGAACACTGGATCATGTTTACAGCAACATTAAGCACATCTACAGAGCCACCCCGCTCCCTCACTTTGGACAATCAGACCATCTCTTCCTGCTTCTAATACCTGCTTATACCCCCTTAGGAAGATTTTCCTACCAACCAACCAAACAATTGAAACCTGGTCTGAAAATGCTCTCCTCCAGCTACAAGACTGCTTTAGCTGCACAGACTGGAACATCTTTGAACAGCAGGACCTGGACTCCTACACCGAGTCCGTCCTTTTCCACATTAAATGCTGTGTAGAAATGTGACGGTCACCAAACACATCCGGGTCTTTCCAAACAGCAAACCCTGGATGACCAGAAGTCCAGGCTCTGATCATATCCCGCAACTCAGCCTTCAGGCAGAGGGACAGCTCTCTGTACATCACTGCTAGAGCCAACCTGAGGAGAGGCATAAAACTCACTAAGAATGCCTACAGGAGGAAGGTGGAGGGCTTCCTCACAGACAACAACCCTCGACAGATGTGAAGAGGCATCCAGGCCCTCACCAATTACTGAGGACAGTGCCCCCCGACATCTGACAGCAGCCTCACTCTAGCAGAGGAGCTTAACAGCTTTTTTGCCCGGTTTGAGCCCCCCCCCCAACTCGTCCCCCTCTCCTCCTCTTGCCTCCCCTCCTCCCCTCTCTCTCTACAGGTGCAAGAGGTGAGGAGGAAACTGAAAGTAGTGAACTCCCGCAGAGCTGCTGGCCCCGACAGCACCCCAGGAGCGGTGGTCAAAGCATATACAGATCAGCTGGCAGAGATCCTGACCAAGCTGTTCAACCTCTCCCTGATGCACACCACCATCCCCTCTTGCCTCAAGGCCACCACCATCATCCCCATCCTCAAAAAGTCTGCAACTGACAGCCTGAATGACTGCAGACCCATAGCACTCACATCTGTAGTCATGAAGTGTTTTGAGTGACTGGTGTCCCAGCACATCAGGTACTGTCTTCCCCCCTCCTTCGACCCCCACCAATTCGCCTACAGGGAGAACCGGTCCATGGAAGACGCCATCGCCACCACACTCCATAGAGCGCTGAGCCACCTGGAGAACCCAAGAAGCTATGTGAGGATGCTCTTTGTGGATTACAGCTCAGCTTTCAATACCATCATCCCGGACATCCTGATCAACAAACTGCACCTCCTTCAGAACCCGTCCCCAACCTGCTCCTGGATAAAAAAAACTTTCTCACCAACCACCCACAGTCAGACTTGACCCCCACCACTCCTCCATACTGTCTCTCAGCACTGGCTCCCCCCAAGGTTGCGTGCTAAGTCCTCTACTGTACTCCTTGTACACCTTTGACTGCATTACAACCCACCCAACCACTGTCATCATGAAGTATGTGGACAATACCACCTTGGTCGGGCTCACCACTGACAACAATGAGAAGGCATACATGGCAGAGGTAGAGAATCTGTTGCTGTGGTGCCAAGCAAACAACCTGAAATTGAATGTTCAAAAAGACCAAAGAACTCACACTGGACTTCAGAAAGAACAGACAGGACCACACCCCCCCTCCTCATAAATGGTGACCACGTGGAAACCATCCCCACCTTCAGGTTTCCGGGCACCCACATCTCCTCTGCCCTCTCCTGCTCTGTCAACACCAAGGCCCTGGTGAAGAAAGCCCAGCAGCGGCTGCACTTCCTCCATGTCCTGAGGAAGAACAACCTAGACCAGAAGCTGCTCCTGGTCTTCTACCGCTGCTCAGTGGAGAGTGTGCTCACCTACTGTCTGAGTGTGTGGTACGTCAGGTCCACAGCCGAGAATAAAAAGGCTTTGCAGAGGGTCATCAACACTGCCCAAAAAATCATCAGCGGTGCTCTGCCCTCCCTTGAGGACATCTCCAGATCCTCCTGTCTCAGAAAGATTAAGGCCATCACAGGAGACCCCTCACATCCCGCCCACTACCTGTTTGACCTGCTTCCCTCTAGACGACCACACCTCCAGACTGACAAACAGTTTCTTCCCCTGGACCATCCAAACTGCAAACAGTCAGAGGCCCCACTCCCCTCCCTCCGAATGCTCACATGCCCAGAACTGAGGACCTTTTCAATTATCATAATAATCACACCTGTCTTTGCACTCCGCACTTTCATGTATCTTGACCCATCCCTGAAACCACTACCATACCTGTGTATATTTCCATAATCTTGGGCCATTTTTATTTCAGTCGTGTTTAATCGTGTGTTCTGTAATTGTGTTTTACCTAATCCTTCTCTCATTCTCAATTGCGCAGGAGCCTGGTGGAGCACCCACAATTTTGTTGTACTGTATAACTGTACAATGACAATAAAGCCTATTCTATTCTATTGTACCACAAAGGCTTATGGGAGTGAGTCACCATATTGAACAACTAAGTTAGTTAAGTTAATCCCTTCCACAGCATGTGGGACACCATGTGTTGCATGGGGCGGCACCTATCTCCGTTTCACTGACCCTGGGCCACACAGCTGCTGTAAGTATTGAAAGCTACAGTGGGGAGTCAGTCCTCTGGTAGCTCTGTGTGTTAACTTTCCTTCCCCAATTCTATTATGCTGTGCACCAAGCTAGAAGGTGGAAAGTACCGTTTTTATATGGTCTTTCATATGACCTGGCCAGGATTTGAACTCACGACCTCCCGGTTGTGGGGTGGATGCTCTACCAATTAGGCCACCACTCTGGTAACTGAACAGCTAGCGTGCTGTTTATTCAGGTTATTAAACATGTATCCATTCCAAATAATGCTGCATGAGTTCTAATGACCCCGTGAATCACACTGAAACACATATGTGACCAGCCATAGAAAAACCAGAAACAAGTCTTTAGAAGGGTATTTTGAGTTATTTACAGATTCTAAAAGTGTGGAATCTAAGCTTTCTAATGATGCCTAACACATGGAAATCCGAAAAGTTTTGAAGAAGATGTGGTCATTTGAATGTCAGTACCTCTCAAACTACTTCTCTGAGAAAATCAGGTTCAAAGTTTCCAAGGATTGTCACCTTCCAGGGGAGCCAGGTGGGGGTGGTAACAAAAGCTGGTCATTTGCATGACTTAGCATGAGCCCAACCCCCTTACGGTGCTTATCAAAAGGAGCTTGATAAATGCAGGAAGACAAGCTACTTAAGTAGTCATGTGCTTCAACCTGAATGTGCTGCTGATTGGCCGAAATGAATAACAAAGATGTGTGAATAGCCAAACAAACCGAATATGTAAATCAGCTGTGGTATCCACGCCCCCGAAACTAGGAAGCGGTCTTGCTGATATTTCTCTCTGAAACTACTTTATTTCAAATACAAAGTTTACGGTTTTAAAATCTCCCACACTGTTATCTGAAGCATGGAGTCGCTTCTTTATGATTTCAACTAGCATTTTTTGCAAAAAAATAAAATCACAAATTTAAGAAAAAAAGTATTTCTATGTTTTTAGGAATCACGTCAGGCCGACTTGTTGCTGGTTTACTCATGGCGAGTCACATATCTCATTCCCACTTGTTGTTCTGCATCCATTAGTTGTTGCTGTTAGTGTTACTTTGAGCTTGCCCACCCATCGGTTTCTTAGGGGGTTCTGTTGCTGGTGAGTGGACTTGCTATTTACGGGCCTCTGCTGTCTCCCATTTTCATCCTGTGGGTTTCTAGAGATTCCTTTAAGGCCTTTGTCGTACACCAGCGCCCTATGAGTTGGACCAGGTCAGACGGTAGAAGCTGGTCTCAGCGCCATAGCGAGTCTGTACTCGAAGAACATAAGAACTGCCGGATGGGACAGGAGACTTTTGATCATTAAAAGGTGATGGAAAACTGTGGGAAGTCAGCCCAGCGCAGATAGAAACTGCTGTGGTTAGCCAATAGCAAGGATTCTGCTAGCATTAGTGCTAGCAGAGCACTGCACCACTGTGTTAATTGTGGGCAGCACAGTGGTACAGTGGTTAGCATTGTTGCCTCACAGCTAGAAGGATTCAGGTTTGAATCCCTAGGCTGGTAGGTGTGGGAACCTTTCTATGTGGTTTGCCTGTTCTCCCTGTCGTATGTGGGTTTACTCTGGGGGCTCAGGTTTCCTTCCACAATCCAAAGACATGCATGCTAGGTTAAATGGTGACTCTAAAATTGTCCCTAGGTATTTGTCTCTGATAGGCCCTTAGAGTAGAGGGTTTGTGTAGCTACTAGTTAAATGCTTTGAGTGGTCTTTGTGACTAAAATAAAAGCACTATATGTATAAGTAACGGTCCTTATCCCTTATCCCGAGTATTTGGCAGATACTAAGTGGAAGGCAGAAGAAGAGGTGCTGATGGCTGGTGTGAGGAGGTGTAGCCAAGCGACAGCTTTGTTTTGAGAGTGAAGCTATAGTGAGACATCCAGTGATGGAGAAAAATCCCAACAGGGCCTTTAAGAAATATGATCGTCCTACACCTGGTGTGAGAACAGCAGCCCCGCTAACCCGAAATTTATGTTTTTATGTTTGTGAGGGAAAGCCAGTCAAAAGAAATTTGTCTTCAGGGAGTGTATCTGAAAGGGCTCATCATAAGCCAGTATTTGATAATTAAGAAACATTTGAAACTGGGAATCATACAAAGCTAGTTTAGTCTAAGAACAAAAACATGGAGTTAGAAATTTTAACCAAACATATTAAACAAACAAAAAACTTGGAGGAAAACGCTAAACAAAAGCCAGCTTGTAAAGATCAGTGGGTAACCAAGTTAGAGGAAAAACTAACACAAATGTTTTTTTTTTTTTTTGCACAAATGTAATGATTAAAAGAAGAAATCAACTTTGTGTTTGCTGTGTAAGATGAGAATGGAGAACTGGGAGGGGAATTTCCCAAATGTGCCTGCAGGAAAATTGTCATATATACAGATGAAGAGATAAGCTGCTTAACCTTATCAAAGCAATATAAATACCTGAAGCTGCCAGTAATCACTTGGTGGTGCTGACAAGAATAATAGTGTTTAAGAAAATATGACAAAACATCACAGCATCATTTACTCTGTGATAGCAATGGATGGGTTTAAAGATTTCTTGATTGTTCAAAATAATTCACAATAGCATCTTCTTCATCTTCCGCTTAATCCTTTCCGGGTCGCGGGGGTGCTGGAGCCTATCCCAGCATCTTTGGGCGAGAGGCAGGGTACACCCTGGACAGATCGCCAGTCCATCGCAGGGCCAACACAGAGAGACAGACAACCATTCACTCTCACATTCATACCAAAGGACAATTTAGAATCCCCAGTTTGATGCCAATTAACCTAACTTGCATGTTTTTGGCATGTGGGAGGACACCGGAGAAATCCCGGAGTAAACCCACGCAGACACGGGGAGAACATGCAAACTCCACACAGATCACTGTTGGTCGGGGGCTGGGATCGAACCCAGGATCTCCCGGCCAAGGGTGAGTTGCTGTGCTGCCACAGTGCTAACCACTCCTTCACCGCGCCGCCCATTATAGCAGTTTAATAAAAAAAAAAATATCTTGACTGTGTTAACCTTTAAAGGAACAATAACATGGAGAGTCCAAAACAAAAAGATATGATATGTAGCAGGGTTTCACTTGTGGGAAATAGTTTATTTTGAAGTTGGTTTGCAAAGTAAACTAAAATGGCCAGTTTGTCTGACCATAATGGCTGCTTTAGAGGTGTGGTATAATACAGTATGTGGGGATCAGGGACTAATGATCCACTACTCAAAGGTTCAAATCTGAAAACTGAAGTCTTTATCATACTCGTAGGAAGTAATAAAATGTCCAAAAGGGAAATTCATCAGAAAGTGTATTGGAAATCATAAAGTTAAAATGTAAATGTTAATCTAATTATTTTTTCTTGTAAATTTGCAACTTTTGGGGACTTCCGGTCATGGTCGCCACGTAGGAGGACGTGCTTCACTCTACTCTGCTCTTAAAAATAAAAAAATCGGCAAATAACCCTCTCAATTGGAACAAAACCTATCCCAGCGTTTGGGCAAGGACATGCCGGTAAAGCCTAAGGCTGGGAAATCAGGTGGAGGAAAAACTGAACCGCCGAAACAGTCCAAGTTAACGGACTTTCACATCCGTGACAAAGCAGAAGAATCCCCAGATATGGCGGAGCAAGCTAGTGGAGGAGCGGTGAATGCTGGCGATGGCACAGTTGTGGTGCTTGCTGCCATTGGCTCAATGAGAGCAGACTTCTCTACTAAGTTTGATGAGATTATAGCAGCGATAAAGGGTTTGAGAAAGGAATTAAGCGATTATATGGAACGTGTAACGCAGGTGGAGCTCCGAATTTCCAGCGCTGAGAATGACGTCACCAGCCTACAATTAAAGATGCGCACATTGGAATTAAACAATAAACGTCTGGAAGATAATGTCCTGGATTTAGATTCCCGGTCGAGAAGGAACAATCTGAGGCTGGTGGGTCTTCCTGAGGGTACGGAGGGGCGGGACTCATGTTCCTTTTTGGAAAAGTGGATCCCAGAAGCGCTGAACAACGCGGATCTGCAGTCATCAGTCGTTCTGGAAAGCGCCCACCGAATTGGCCCACTGAGAGATAATAAGGCATCACCGAGGACGCTGATTATGAAGTTCCTCAGCTACAGAGACAGGATGACGATCTCCAAAGCGGCGCGGGCCAAAGGAGAAATTAAATACCAGGATCAACAGGTGCGGTTCTACCCAGATTTGGCCACAGAAATCCAACAATTAAGGAAACAGTTTGACCCCGCCCGTAAAGAGCTATGCAACCTTGGGATTTGTCATGGAGTGATTTATCCTGCAAGACTGCTGGTCACATATAAAGGGAGAACCCACACCTTCAAGACCCCAGAAGAGGCGCAGGAGCTCATCAAGAAGATCCAAGAGGAGACTGGTGGGAGCTAAGCATGAAGCATGAATAAGATATAAGGTAGAATATTTAAGCATTTGCACAGGCATCTGACTGATCTGAAGCAAATAGCAAGTTCACAAAATACAGATTGTATTGTATTAAAAAAAACAACAACTATGATGTACAAAGTTGCTATAAAATTTTGGAGTTAAGTTGGAAAACTACAGAAGAGAGTTAATGTTACGTCATTAAAAGCAGTAGAGTCAGGGTGATTGAGAGGAGAAAGAAAGAGTGGTTTTGCCTGATCCTTGTGAGTGAGGAGCAGTCAATGGCTATAGCGGGAGACGGAATTTTTTTTTTTGATTTTGGGGGGATTACCACGAATGTGGAAAGGGGGAATTTGTTTGTGTGTAGTTTGTAGGATGAATGTTCAACCACTCATGTTTTTGCTTCTCTGTGTGAGCATGTTTACATTGTGAGGTAATCCCAAACTCCTTATTGATCATAGACCAAAGCGTTAATCTTAATTTAACTTCATGGAATTGCAGAGGTCTACAAAATTTAAAAAAACTTAAACAAGTTATGAATAAAATAAAAGACATAGGTTCAAAAATTGTGTTTTTACAAGAAACTCATCTAATAGAGGAGGATGTAAAAAGAATAAAAAAAAAGATGACAGGGAAGTGTATTCACCTCATCATTTTCATCTCGAGCCAGGGGAGTTATGACTTTCATACATAAAACAGTCCCATTTCAAGTGAAAAATGTAATTGGAGACAAATTAGGAAGATACCTAATCATTCAAGGATCTTTGTTATTAGAAAATATAAATCTGGTGAACTTATATGGTCCCAATATAGATGATCAAAACTTCGTTGCCAATTTATTTCTTATTTTATCATCACTTACAGGGCAGCATATAATAGCAGGGGATTTTAATTGTACATTGAATCCCAGCATAGATAGATCAACAGGACTGGACTGTACGCACAATGGATGCAGGATGATCATTAATCATTTTATGAAAGAATTGAGATTGCTAGACATATGGAGAGAAATGAAACCGCAAGTTAAAGCCTACTCTTGTTATTCTAATACCTACAAGACATTCTCACGTATTGACTATTTTTTGATCTCCACAGAATTAAGGTCGAAGATTCAAAACTGTTTCTATGATAACATTGTGATTTCTGATCATGCACCCTGCTGTCTAATATATGTAGATAAGAAATTGACAAAGGAACCAGGTAGGTGGCAATTTCAGCATAAATGGCTTCAAGATGACGAGGAATTTGTTAAGTACATAGAAAAACAGATAGATGAGTTCTTTGATATCAATACTACACAAACATCAGCATGTATAAAGTGGGAGGCTTTCAAAGCTTTTATTAGGGGGCATATTATTAGTTATACAGGTTCAAAATCTAAGAAGACTCGAGAGGAGAGAGTCCAATTGGGACATAAAATAAAAATTCTCCAAGAAAAAGTGTATGCAGGAAGTGACCCAAAGTTAGAGAACGAATTACTGATTCTGAGAGCTGAATATGACAAAAAAATCAGCGAATAGAGCTGCCTCGAGTCTTCTAAGATTGAAGCAATCTTTTTATGAACAAGGTGAAAAATCAGGGAAATTATTGGCATGGCAGATTAAACAATTAGAATTTAAAACACCAATTACCAGTATTATAAGTAACGGACAGGCAGTTGTAGATCCCTTAGAAATTAACAGTGCCTTTAGAGATTATTATGAAAAACTATATGACACAAAAAATGAAACTGACTTAACAAAACTAAATGGGTTTTTGGACGAATTATCTATACCTTATAAGTTGGGCTAGCCATTGATGATATGAAATCAGGAAAAAGTGCAGGACCAGATGGTCTTCCAGTTGACCTCTATAAAAAATTTAAGAATAAATTAATAAAACCATTTTTGGAAATGGTTTTAGAAGCATTTCAAAATAGTAATTTACCACTATACATGAATAATGCCTTAATTATACTGTTGCCAAAACCAGGTAAACCCTCTAATAAATGTGAAAATATGAGACCAATAAGCTTATTAAATGCTGACCTTAAGATAATCTGTAAAATTTTAGCAAGACGGCTACAAGAAATATTACCAAATATTATTAACCGAGATCAGAATGGCTTTATAATGGGAAGACAAGGCTTCCATAATGTAAGAAGACTATTTAATATTACCTATTTTAATAACGAAGCACCGGATACAGCTCTCCTATCATTGGACGCCGAAAAGGCCTTTGATAGGGTCGAATGGCCCTTTCTTTTTGAAGTCCTACAAAGGTTTGGATTTGGAAATAATTTCATAAAATGGGTTCAGATAATATACAATAATGCTACAGCAGAAATCCTAACAAACAGCAATATCTCAAAATCAATAGAGGATGTCGACAAGGATGTCCACTTTCACCTTTACTGTTTACTATGGCAATTGAACCTTTAACGATGGCAGTATGTTTACATCCACAAATATATGGAATTAAAATAGGACCAACAGAACATAAAATCTCCCTGTATGCTGATGACATAATTTTGTTCATGTCGAATCTTAAAAAATCAATTCCGACTTTTTTGAATTTAATAAAGAATTTTGGGGAAATATCAGGATATAAAATAAATAAAACTATCCATCCATCCATCCATCTATCCATCTTTTACCGATTTTCCGGAGGTCCGGGTCGCGGAGGCAGCAGTTCAAGCAGAGAAGCCCAGACTTCCCTCTCCCCAGCCACCTGCTCCAGCTCTTCAGAGGGGATACCAAGGCGTTCCCAGACCAGCTGGGAGACATAGTCTCTCCACCGAGTCCTGGGTCTGCCCCGGGGTCTCCTCCCAGTGGGACGTGCCTGAAACACCTCAAGTGGGAGGCGTCCAGGAGGCATCCTAATCAGATGCCCATACCACCTCAACTGACTCCTTTCAATGTGGAGGAGCAGCGGTTCTACTCTGAGCCTCTCCCGGATGACTGAGCTCCTCACCCTATCTCTGAGGGTCAGTCCAGCAATCCTACGGAGAAAGCTCATTTCAGCCGCTTGTATCCGCGATCTCGTTCTTTCGGTCATTACCCAAAGCTCGTGACCATAGGTGAGAGTAGGAACGTAGATTGACTGATAAATCGACAGCTTTGCCTTAGAACTAAGCTCCCTCTTCACCACAACAGACCGGTACAACGTCCGCATCACTGCAGATGCTGCTCCAATCCGTCTGTCGATCTCTCGCTCCATTCTCCCCTCACTCGTGAACAAGACCCCAAGATACTTAAACTCCTCCACTTGGGGCAGGAGCCTGTCCCCAACCCAGAGAGGACAATCCACCTTTTAACGGCTGAGGACCATGGACTCGGACTTGGAGGTGCTGATTCTCATCCCAGCCGCTTCACACTCAGCGGCAAACCGTCCCAGCAAGAGCTGAGGGTCATTGCTGGATGAAGCCAACAGGACAACATCATCTGCAAACAACAGAGATGAGATCCTGTGGTCACCAAGCATGACACCCTCCATTCCCTGGCTGCACTTAGAAATCCTGTCCATAAAAATTATGAACAGGATCGGTGACAAAGGGCAGCCCTGGCGGAGTCCAACTCTCACTGGGAATGACTCCGACCGAGTGTTGGCAATACGAACCAAACTCTCACAACGGTCGTACAGAGACCGAATAGCTCGTAACAACAAGCCCGATACCCCATACTCCCGAAGCACCCCCCACAAAATTCCACGAGGGATGCGGTCAAATGCCTTCTCCAAGTCCACAAAACACATGTAAGCTGGTTGGGCAAACTCCCACGAACCCTCGAGAATTCTCGAGAGGGTAAAGAGCTGGTCCGATGTGCCACGGCCAGGACGAAAACCCCATTGCTCCTCCTGAATCCGAGGTTCGACCAACGGCCGGACTCTCCTCTCCAGTACCTTGGCATAGACCTTCTCAGGGAGGCTGAGGAGTGTGATCCCTCTAAAGTTGGAGCACACCCTCCGGTCCCCTTTTTAAAAGACAGGAACCACCACCCTGGTTTGCCATGCCAAAGGCACTGCCCCCGACCTCCACGCAATGTTGCAGAGGCGTGTCAACCATGACAACCCAACAACATCCAGGGCCTTGAGGTACTCGGGGCGAATCTCGTCCACCCCCGGGGCCCGGCCACCAAGGAGATTTTTAACCACCTTGGCAACCTCAGCTCCTGTGATAGGCAAGTCATCCCCCTCGTCCCCAAACCCTGCTTCCTCTGTGGAAGGCGTATCAGTGGGATTGAGGAGATCCTCGAAGTATTCCTTCCACCGCCCGACGATGTCCCCAGTCGAAGTCAACAGTGTCCCATCCGCACCATACACAGTGTGGACGGGGAGCTGCTTTCCCCTCCTGAGCCGCCGGACAGTTTGCCAGAATCTCTTTGAGGCCGACCAAAAGTCTTGTTCCATGGCCTCACCGAACTCCTCCCATACCCGGGTTTTTGCTTCAGCAACCACCCGAGCTGCACTCCGCTTGGCCTGCCGGTACACCTCAGCTGCTTTGGGAGTCCCACAAGCCAACCAAGCTTGATAGGACTCCTTCTTCAGCTTAATGGCCCCCCTCACCACTGGTGTCCACCACTTGGTTCGGGGGTTGCCACCACGAGATGCACCGACCACCTTGCGGCCGCAGCTCTGGGCCGCCGCTTCAACAACAGAGGTGGAGAACATGGCCCATTCAGACTCCATGTCTCCAGACTCCCTCGGAATGTAGTTGAAGTTCTTCCGGAGGTGGGAGTTGAAGACCTCCCGGACAGGGGCCTCAGCCAGATGCTCCCAGCACACCCTCACTATACGTTTGGGTCTACCAGGTCTGAATGGCTTCCTCCCCTGCCATCGGATCCAGCTCACCACCAGGTGGTGATCAGTTGACAGCTCTGCACCTCTCGTTACTCGGGTGTCCAAGACATATGGTCGCAGGTCTGATGACACGATAACAAAATCGATCATCGACCTGCGACCTAGGGTGTCCTGGTGCCAGGTGCACATATGGACACCCTTATGCTTGAACATGGTGTTCATTATGGACAGACTGTGGTTAGCACAAAAGTCCAATAACTGAACACCACTCGGGTTCAGATCGGGCAGGCCGTTCCTCCCAATCACCCCCCTCCAGGTTTCACTGTCGTTGCCCACGTGCGCATTGAAGTCCCCCAGTAGGACAATGGAGTCTCCAAGAGGAGCACCCTCCAGCACCCCAGTCACAGACTCCAAAAAGGGTGGGTACTCTGAAACATCATTAGGCACAAATGATGGTCAGGACCCGTTTCCTAACCCGAAGGCGCAGGGAAGCAACCCTTTCATCCACCGGGGAAAACTCCAACATAGAGGAAGCAAGGTGGGGCGATACAAGAATACCCACCCCTGCTCGTCGCCTCTCGCCCGGGGCAACTCCAGAAAAGGCCAAGCTCCAGCCCCTCTCCAGGAGACTGGTTCCGGAACCGGAGCTGTGTGTTGAGGTGAGGCCGACTATATCTAGCCGGTATCTCTCAACCTCGTACACCAGCTCAGGCTCCTTCCCCACCAGAGAGGTGACATTCCACGTACCAAAAGCCAGTTTAGAAAGCTTGGGATCAGTCCGCCAAGGTCTCCGCCTTTGACCGCCACCTGATCCACATAGCACTGGACCCCCATGATCCCTCCTGCAGGTGGTGAGCCCACTGGAGGGCGGACCCATGTAACTCCTTCGGGCTGAGCCCGGCCGGGTCCCATGGGTGGAAACCCGGCCACCAGACGCTAGCCTTCGAGCCCCTCCCCCAGGCCTGGCTCCAGGGTGGGGCCCCGGTAACCCCATACCGGGTGGGGTACACTGAATCCTTGATATACAATTCATGAGAGTCTGTTGGATCGTTCTTAGTCTGGCCCTTCACCCAGGACCAGTTTGTCTTGGGAGACCCTATCAGAGGCAAATTGCCCCGGACAACATAGCTCCTGGGATCACTGGGGCACGCAAACCCCCCCACCACGATAAGGTGACGATCCATGAGGGGGTAAATAAAACTAAATCTTCAATATTAATGCTAAATGAGACCCAGAGAAATCACCCAGGTCCTGAGGTAAATCAATTCAAAGTTGTAAATCAGTTCAAATATTTAGGAATTCAAATTTTGCTTAAGCTAGAATTAGTCGCCAGCGCCAACTATGAAGCCTTAATGATAGACATTAATGAGTTACTTCAGAGATGGATGTCACTACCAATGTCGATGATTGGGAGAATTAATATACTTAAAAGTAATATCTTACCCAAAATGCTTTATTTATTTCAATACATTCCTTTACCACCACCTTCAGATCTATTCTTAAGAATTAAAAAAAAGTTAGTGGAATTTATATGGAACAATAGGAAGGCTAGATTACATCTATCCTTACTATATTTACCATTTGATCGTGGAGGTCTGAAATGTCCAAACTTTATGTTGTATTACTGGTCAGCACAACTGAGGTCTATGACATATTATTTTTCAACAAATGATCTCCCTCACTGGACTGAAATGGAATCATACAATTTACCTTTACCTCTTCCCTTATTCATATACTCAGACTCGGCTAAAAAAATTACAGAAACAAGTTAAAAATCCAATTGTAAAGCATATGATCAAAATATGGTGTGAAACCAAAAAATATCTAAAAGAACCACAGTTATTGTCACAATTTAGCCCAACATGGGGTAATCAATATTTTAAACCAAGGAGAGCGGATGCTGTATTTAAAGTATGGAATTTAAAAGGGATTCAAAAGATTCAAGACTTATATTTGTCAGGTTCAGATAACATAATGTCTTTTGAAGAACTGAGGATCAAATTTAATCTTAATAGAACACATTTTTTAAAATATCTTCAGCTTAGGAACTTTATTCGATCAAATCAAAATAATGTTCTCATCCGACCTACTTATTCATCCTTGGAAAAAATCTTGACGAAAGATAGTAAGAGAAAGGGTATTATTTCAGAGTTTTATAACTCATTGACATTATCCTCAAGTGAAAACTCACAGAAAAGACTGAATTATTGGAAAGATGACCTGCAAACTGAAATTTCAGAGGAATAATGGGAATTGGCTTGTGCAGAAGCTCAAACCAAATCAATAAATGTACGTCTTAAATTGATACATTTTAAATGGTTAATGCGGATGTATGTTACACCGGTGGAGTTAAATAGATATAACAAAAACATACCAGATACGTGCACAAAATGTATGGAAAGTAAAGGAACCCTATTTCATTGTTTATGGGAATGTAGAAAAATTAGAATGTTTTGGGAAGAGGTGAGGGTAACAATTGAAAAAATAATTTCAAAACAAATCATACTGAATCCTAAACTGTTTTTGTTGGGTCTTTATCCAGAAAAGCATAACTTTAACAAGAGTGAGAGAGCATTCATAGACCTCAGTTTGCCTAATGCCAAAAAATGTATTGCACTATTGTGGAAAAAGACTCATAGACCAGATGTGACTCAGTGGTTAAGACAGATGTTAACAAACCTTCCACTAGAAAGAATAACATACATACTGAAATCTAAAGAAATTGTGTTTGAGAATATATGGAGACCTTTCATTGATTATGTAAAGAATTTAAACATAACTTTTGAAGAAGAAGGTGAATGATGTGTGTGGACCTTGTAAATTCCAAACTGGTGAATGTACAGTATGTATACTTACGTAATGGATTGCCTGGACTAAATAGAGGAGCATTGTTGAAGACCTGCCTTTGTTAGTGGTTGTTGGTGTTTTTAGTATTTTTTTAAATTATTTTAGTGTTAGTGTTTGATTGTTTGTGTTTTGTTTGTAAAAAGGTTCAATAAAAATATTGTGGAAAAAAAAAATTTGCAACTTTTTTTTTTAATAGATACTGGTTAAATTTTTATTTTGCTTAAATGAACCAAGTTTATTTTTCTCCCTCTCTTTTACAGTGTGTTACATTTTCAGCATCTTAACTAAAAAGTGTAGGTAAAAAGGAAAATGAAATGGTATTTCACAATAACTCACGGTTGCAGGTGGGACCCTGACTGTGGCTGCTCAGATCTTCCATGGCCACGGCCTCGGAGCAGCGTGGGCACTGGCTGAACCTGGACCTGTTTTCACACTCGCCCAGTAGGTGCTCTGTGAGGCTCGCAATTTCAACTACCTGCAAATGCAATGGAGAGCTGTGAACAAAGTGCCCAAGCTACATTCACTGAGGTGGTGATTAAACGGCTGAACAGAGAAGCTGATTGCAAAAAATTTAACAATGCACCTGTCTGCATTCATCGCATCGCCTCAGCATGGGACAGTGTTTCCAGTAGTGAAGGTCCAACCCATCTTCGGTGAATGACTCATCTTTTTTACCGCAGAAAATACATAAGCTGGAGAAGAGTGTGGAGATCACTGCAGTTTACATCTTACCAAAGCTTAAACTAACAACACTAATGGAGCGAAGTGAAAACAAATCCTTGAAACAACTATGCACAGGCATGACATTTAGAATCAAGAAGTCAAAGAGAAGGTGCAAACCCCCAACCTTCTAATTATGTAGTCTGACAGCCATGTAAACCACTGCACTTATAGTAGGCTTAATTAAACATAAATCAAAACTGCCATTGGAAAGTAATTAACTGCATTAAGGACTAAAGACAATACTGCATGCATTTTGTGCAAGGATAATTTAAAGGAGACATATTATGCATTTTATCAACACAATTCCCTGAGGCATTAATGACATACCTATAACATGTTTTGGCCAAATACCTTAGGGTTTAAATATTAAAGCATCCTTTTCCACCCAGATTAAACACCTTTCTTCACTGTGACCCATTTCAGTGGAGGTTTCTTAAATACTAGTTCAGCCCACCATCCCTTTTTCATCATTGAAGCTACAGTTAGCTGGCTAGATTGAGCTACCTAAATGGTAAATGACATTCACTTATATAGCACTTTTTACTCATCTCTGGATGACCAAAGCACTTTACAGATCCTGCAATCCACCCATTCACACACACATTCACACACTGATGGTGGCAGAGCTGCCATGCACTGGCGCTGGCATGACCCACCAGGAGCAACTGGGGGTTCAGTGTCTTTGTCAAGGACACTTCGACATGCAGACTGCAGACAGAGTGGGAATCGAACCATTGACCCCGTGATTAGTAGTCGGCTACACTACACCTGCGCCACAGCCACCCCCAGCCACAGTTGCCCCCACAGCTAGCTTAAAATTGGCTGAATGTAAGACGGTGAACACACAAATAAAGCATAAGTGGGGATGTGTGGTTTGAGTAGGTGGCAGGACAGAACCAGTCACCGGGGTATAATAAGCACAAAAACAAGCCTAAATTAGTGAATGATTGGTCTCTTAGCATTGGCTAATTGTCACTAGTTGAGAAGCCATATCAATCATTTCAGTTACGTCAAGGGGAGCCACAAGCACTACCTAAGCTAGGCTAATTTGGCTAGTGTGTCTACCAGTGCAATTACTGGCCCAACCCAGCCAAAACACAACAAAATAAGCTAGAACAAAACCTGGAAGAACACAGATATGTAGTGGACTGAGAAGAATATAAGGAAAGTAACCATAAAAACCCCACGCTCTTGGTATGAGGTTTCAGAAGCTCACAGGCATATGTCTACTCCCACTGTAACTAAAATGAGTAGAGAGAAAGAGTGGAGGTGGAGGGGGTATCATTCCAGAGTTAAATGTCAACATTTCACTGAATGAAATCTACTGAGTCCAAGACGAGCATTAACAAAATGACAGGATTGTGTTTTTGCTTTGCTAGCCACTCCAGATATCCAAATTTATTCACAAAGTCACTGAAAAATAATCATAATATGTCCCATTTAAGATTTGTTGCATGTCTACATCACAGTTTTTTTTAAGTTGCTTACTTGTCAAGAGAGTTGATCGACTGTTGGACATCTACGACGTTTGACGTCTTGCTCTGGGGCCCTTTGTTGCTAGCTGGAAATCAGTAAGAAAATGTTTATCATTTGTCAGAATGCACTAACTTTGAGGTCATGGTTCCAAGCATCAAATAAATGAATTCCCTCTCAAATAATAAATATTATTAACTTCACTCAAAAAATATTTGTCATAAATAATTGAATTAAAACGGCTCTAGCTGGGGATTAAGCAAGATGGCAGCGGCACGTTTGCACGCAGCGGCTAGACACTACAGACTATAGCACTCCTTTTTGTGTCTTTTCTGTCTTTTTCTGTGTACCTTCTGTGATGGACTAATTACCTACAGTCACCAGGAACTTATAGGCATCGGTCGCCAACTTACCTCCGACATCTCCAGCGCTCATTCCAGTGACTACCCCCACATCCCTGAGGAGATCGCCAGACCTCCGGGTGCTTCATGGTTCATTATGCCCCACAAGCGGCACAGACGACGGGACAGGAAGCAGAAACGAGGCTGCAGGGCTGGCCTCTGTGCCCAGCTGCGCAAACGCAAACCATCTTTACCTTCAGTTTTTCTCATCAATGCCTGATCCTTCACCAACAAAATGGATGAGCTGAGATCGGCGATCACCTATAATTGATATGTCCGGAACTGTTGTATTCTGATTGTGACTGAACTATGGCTGACTGAATGCATTCTGGGCACCGCTGTGGAATTACCTGGCTGAACTACAGACCGTTTTGACCGCAACGCTGATTCTGGTAAGGGAAGGGGGAAAAGGCTCTGTGTTTAGGTGCTTCAGACTTGGTGTAATAACAGCAGAATATTTCATAGCCATTGATCACCGGACTTAAGAGGCCATGCCCTTCCTGTGCAGGCCTTTTTATCTCCCCCGCGAACTAACATCAGTAATTTGGATATCGGAGTGGTGGCTCAGTTGGTAGAGCATCCGCCCCACACCCGGGAGGCAGGGGTTCAAATCCTGGCCGGGTCATGCCAAAGACCATATAAAAGTGGAACTTCCTGCCGTCCAGCTTGGTGCTCAGCAATAAATGGAATGGAGGAGGGAACTCTGTGGCGGCGCCTTGCATGGCAGCGGCCCTCTGATTCTGCACTTGGGGTGTGTGTGATTAACACTGCAGATAGGTAAAGCACAATCTCGTTCTGCTGTACATGATTGGTTGTACAGTTGAATGACAATAAGGGTGATTTAATTTTAATTTTTTTTTAAATTTTTGAACAGACGTTTATGTTCTTCCAGATGTTAACGTTAGCTTAGCACTCAATCACCTCCAGCACATTGTCAGCAGGCAGCAAAGAGATCACCCCGACGCAGTCCACATTATTGCAGGGGATTTTAACAAAGCATGCTCGAAGACTGCACTCCCCAAATTCTACCAACATATTAAGTGTCCCACAAGAGGGGAACAAACAATGGATCATGTTTACAGCAACATTAAGCATGCCTACAGAGCCACCCCCTCCCCCACCTTGGACAATCAGCTCACCTCTCCCCATTTCTGATTCCTGCCTACACCCCACCACCACCTTTGGAAGAGCTCCTCCCCCAACCGAACAAACAATTGAAACCTGGTCTGAAAACGCTCTTCTCCAGCTACAAGACTACTTTGCCTGCACTGATTGGAGCATCTTTGAACAGCAGGACCTGGACTCCTACACCAAATCTGTCCTTTTCTATATCAAATGCTGTGTAGAAAATGTGAGAGTCACTAAACACATCCAGGTATTTCCAAACTGCAAACCCTGGATGACCAGTGAAGTCCAGGCTCTGATCAAAGCCAGCAACTCAGCCTTCAGACAGCGGGACAGCTCTCTGTACAGCACTGCTAGAGCTAACCTGAGGAGAGGCATAAAACTCACAAAGAACACCTATAGGAGGAAGGTGGAGGGCTTCTTCACAGACAACAACCCCCGACAGATGTGGAGAGGCATTCAGGCCCTCACCAACTACAGGGGCCAGTGCCCCCCAGCATCAGACAGCAGCCTCACTCTGACAGAGAAGCTTAACAGCTTCTTTGTCCGGTTTGAGCATACCTCCCCCCAAAACTCGAGCACCAAGCTAGAGGGTGGGAAGCACCATTTTTATATGGTCTTTGGTATGACCCGGCTGGGGCTTGAACCCATAACTTCTTGGCTGAGGGGCAGGTGTTCTACCACTAGGCCACCACTCCAGTGAGGATGCTCTTTGTGGACTAAAGCTCAGCTTTTAACACCATCATCCTGGACATCCTGATCAACTGCACCTCCTCCAGATCCCCCTCCTACCTGCTCCTGGATAAAGAACTTTCTCACCAACTGCTCACAAACAGTCAGACTCGGCCTCCACCACTCCTCCACACTGTCCCTCAGCACTGGCTCCCCCCAAGGCTGTGTGCTTAGCCCTCTACTGTACTCCCTGTACACCTTTGACTGTATTCCAACCCACCCAACCACCGTCATCGTAAAATATGCGGATTACACCACATTGGCTGGGCTCATCACCGACAACGATGAGAAGGCATACAGGACAGAGGTAAAGAATCTGTTGCTGTGGTGCCAAGCAAACAACCTGAAACTAGTGAAGAAAGCCCAGCAGTGGCTGCACTTCCTCCGTGTCCCGAGGAAGAATAATCTGGACCAGAAGCTGCTGCTGGCCTTCTATCACTGCTCATTGGAGAGTGTGCTCACCTACTGTCTGGGTGTGTGGTATGTCCGCTCCACGGCCGAGAACAGGAAGGCTGTGCAGAGGGTAATCAACACCGCCCAAAAAATCATCGGCAGCCCTCTACCCTCCCTGGAAGACATCTTCAGATCCTCCTGTCTCAGAAGGCTCAAGGCCATCACAGGAGACCCCCTCACATCCCGCCCACCGCCTATTTGACCTGCTTCCCTCTGGATGACAGTTCAGCTCGATCAGGTCCCACACCTCCAGACTGGCAGTTTCTTCCCCAGGGCCATCTGAACTGCAAACAGTCAGAAGCTGCACCCCCCTCCCTCAAAACGCTCACATGCACAGAACTGAGGACCTTTTAATTATCACTATAACTCACCTGTCTTTGCACTCCTCACTTTCATGTACATTGACCCATCCGTGAAATCACTACTGCACATATTTTCCATAATCCTTGGGCCATTTTACTCAATTATGTGCTTTGCACTCCGCACTCTTACGTACATAGTTCCACCTGTGAAGCCGCTATCGTACCTGTGTATTTAGCAATGGGCTATTTTATTTTTATTTTTATTTCAATCGTATGTTTAATCGTGTGTTCTGTAACTGTGTTTTATTCAAACTCTTCTCTCTTACTTTATTGCACAGTAGCCTGGTGGAGCACCTACAATTTTGTTGTGCTGTACAACTGTACAATGACAATAAAGCCTATTCTATTCTATTCAATTCTATAAAGAAATGCCCTCTGGGTCAGCTTTGAAGATATGGAAGCAAAAGCCTTGGTATGCTTTGATAAAACTAAAGCAGCAACAAGGAAAATTCCTTGATTGCAGATAAAATCTAAATTAGACCCTTAAGGAGTACACTGATAAAAATGTCAAAAGATTACACTGGTCAACACCAAATTTATTGTCGAAGTTTTTTTTAGCTGATTTAGGACAATTTTGATGTGCTGAATCCAAAAATCACATTGGTTTTGCTCAATCAGGTCACCTTTTTGAATTATGGCCACATGTTGTTTTATACGTTTTTGTTTACATGTATGGGTATTTTCACTTTATATGATGCAAAATTCTTTTTTTTATGTCTTGAACTTCTCTGAATTTTGAACAATGATGACATAACATTCAATTTACATTTACTTACCTTTATATAAAGGTAAGTACATGCACAGTACTAAGTAAGTACAGGTTTTTGCTTAGCACCTGATCGAGAGAAATGGATGTCATTTTCAGATTCAGCGGAGCAAAATTGTCTTAAATCAGTTGAAAAAACACACACAACTTACAAAAAAATTATTTTTGTAACCCTGTGTTATCAGTCTGCTCTGACACCAACTTTCTAGTGAACACTTTACAGAAAAGGGGGTGAAGAGTAAGGAAGAGACATGTAGAAAGATCACTGTGGCTGCAGCTGAGCACTGTGCTTTTGTGGTATGCACTTTAATTATCTGGCCACTGGATATGGAGTACTATTTGTGTCATAATACAATTTAAAAATAAGTTCAATTTATAGGAAAAATTGATTATTATGAAACATTTAACCATTATAATGAAATATTTCACACAATTATCTATTATTAACATACAGAGCATCTGGAAAATACACACAGTGCTTCATTTTTTCCACATTTTGTTATGTTACAGCCTGATTCCAAAATAGAATAAATTTATTTTTTCCTCAATTCTACATATAATACTGCATAATGACAACATGAAAAAGTTTTTTTTGAGATTTTTGCAAATTTATTAAAAATAAAAAACTAAGAAAATCACATGTACATAAGTATTCACAGCCTTTGCTCAATACTTTGTTGATGCACCTTTGGCAGCAATTACAGCCTCAAGTCTTTTTGAATATGACGCCACAAGCTTGGCACACCTATCTTTGGCCAGTTTCGCCCATTCCTCTTTGCAGCACCTCTCAAGCTCCATCAGGTTGGATGGGAAGCATCGGTGCACAGCCATTTTCAGATCTCTCCAGAGATGTTCAAATGGATTCAAGTCTGGGCTCTGGCTGTGCCACTCAAGGATATTCACAGAGTTGTCCTGAAGCTACTTCTTTCATATCTTGGCTGTGTGCTTAGGGTCGTTGTCCTGCTGAAAGCCGAACCATCACCCCAGTCTGAGGCTAAGAGTGCTCTGGAGCAGGTTTTCATCCAGAATGTCTCTGTACATTGCTGCATTCATCTTTCCCTCTATCCTGACTAGTCTCCCAGTTCCTGCCACTGAAAAACATCCCCACAGCATGATGCTGTCGCCACAGGGTTTCCTCTGGTAACATTTCTGTGTGGCGTGCAGCCACCCTTGAAGTTATGCCGCCACGCTAAGAGGAAATATAAATTTAAGAAGAATAAATTAAGGAATCAGAATCAGAATCAGAATCAGGTTTATTGCCATTGTTCATGTAGTACACAAACTAGGAATTTGTCTCGGTACAATGCTGCAACATTAGACATGATAAGATAAGAGAAATAAACTATACATGTAATAAAGTGTAGGATAAGATTAAGTGATACTGGTCAACAGTTAAAATATATATTAGCCAGCAGCAGATACTGTGGAGAACTACAGTATATAGTGCAGTCGGTAATGCAGGAAGAAAACAGTGATGATTGACATGAGTCTGGTTGAGCTGCTGTACATGGTGCACGAGAGTTAATAAGTCACTTAGTGTTCAGCAGTCTAATGGCAGAGGGGAAGAAGCTGTTCATGTGACGGGAGGTTTTAGTCTGGATGGACCGAAGTCTTCTACCAGAGGGGAGGGGGGCAAACAGTACGTGACCAGGGTGTGAGGGATCGGCTATGATCCGGCCAGCACGCCTCCGGGTCCTGGAGATGTACAGATCCTGGAGAGATGGGAGCTTGCAGCCGATCACCTTCTCAGCAGTGCGCACGACGCGCTGCAGCCTTAGTCTGTCCCTGGCAGTGGCTCCTGCGTACCACACGGTTATGGAGGTGGTGAGGATGGACTCGATGATGGCTGTGTAGAACTGCACTAACATCTTGGTGGGTAGCTTGAGCTTCCTCAGCTGCCGCAGGAAGAACATCCTCTGCTGGGCTTTTTTGATGAGTGAGCTGATGGTCAGCTCCCATTTGAGGTCCCTGGTGATGGTAGTGCCTAGGAAGCGGAAGGAATCAGCAGTGGTGATGGGAGAGCCTGAGAGGGTGAGGGGGGGCAGAGGAGTAGTGACTTTCCTGAAGTCTACAATCATCTCCACTGTCTTCAGAGCGTTCAGCTGCAGGTTGTTATTGCTGCACCAGGACGCCAGCTGGGCCACCTCTCTCCTGTAGGCGGACTCGTCGCCGTTGGAGATGAGCCCGATGAGGGTGGTGTCGTCCGCAAACTTGATCAACTTGACAGACTGGTGGCTGGAGGTGCAGGAGTTGGTGTAAAGGGAGAAGAGTAGGGGGGAAAGTACACAGCCCTGGGGTGATCCGGTGCTGATGCTAGTATAGTCTGAGACAGTCTTTCCCAGCCGCACATGCTGCCTCCGGTCCGTCAGGAAGTCGATGATCCACCTGCAGAGGGAGTCAGGCACGTTGAGCAGGGACAGCTTGTCCCGGAGCAGAGCGGGGCGGATGGTGTTGAATGCGGAGCTGAAGTCCACAAACAGGATCCTGGCGTAGGTTCCCGGGGAGTCCAGGTGCTGCAGGATGGAGTGGAGGGCCAGGTTGACTGCATCGTCTACAGACCTGTTGGCTCGGTAGGCAAACTGCAGCGGGTCCAGGAGAGGGGTGGTGATGGACTTGAGGTGGGACAGGACCAGGCGCTCAAAGGACTTCATGACTACAGAGGTGAGCGCTACAGGTCTGTAGTCATTAAGTCCAGTGATCCGTGGCTTCTTGGGGACAGGGATGATGGTGGAGGATTTGAGGCAGGACGGCACGTGGCATAACTTAAGGGAGGTGTTAAAAATGTCTGTGAATACAGGAGCCAGCTGTTTCGCACAGAGTCTCAGGGTGGAGGGAGACACGCCGTCTGGGCCGGGGGCCTTGCGCGGGTTCAGTCTGGAGAACTGTTTGAGCACATCCTACTCACTGATGATATGGGGAGGGGGGAGGAGGGGGGGTGCCTTAAATGAAGTAGGGAATGTGGAGGCTGTGGAGCTGGAGGGAGGGGGGGAGTTGGACACAGATGACGAGGTGTCAAAACGGGCATAGTGTTGGGACAGTCTTTGACAAAGGGCTTTGTCATCCTGACCTTTAGGAGCCTTAGGTCGATAGTTGGTGATTTGCCTCAGTCCTCTCCACACGGAAGCCGAATCATTAGCAGTGAACTGCTGCTGGAGTCTCTCTGAGTATAGAGATTTAGCCCTCTTCAGCTCTGTTAAACCGGTATTTAACCTCCCTGTAGCAGTCCCTGTCTCCACTTTTCAGCGCTGCTTCCTTCTCCTTCCTGATCTGTCTGAGCTTAGCTGTGAACCAGGGTTTGTCATTAGAGTAACTCACCCTGGTGCGTGATGGAAGAATGTTCTCTTCACAAAAGTGAATATATGAGTTCACAGTGTCCGTGTACTCATCCAGATCATGCGTGGCTCCTTTAAACATGCCCCAGTCAGATATTTCCATGCACGTTTCCAGCTTCTCCTCAGCATCACTGGTCCGTATCTTCGTAGTGCTCACAACAGGTTTAGTGAGCTTCAATCTCTGTCTGTATGTGGGAATGAGGTGAACCATCACGTGATCAGATAATCCCAGCGCAGCTCGAGGGACAGCGCGATATGCGTCTTTCACTGTGGTGTAACAGTGATCCAGTGTGTTTAATCCTCTGGTGGGGCATTTAATAAACTGTTTGTAGCGGGGGAGATCGTGGCTCAGATTGCACTGATTAAAGTCGCCAGCCACAATAATCAGCGAGTCTGGAAAAATCCGCTCTGTGTGTTGAATGTGATCCGCGAGCACGCGCTGAGCTTCGCGCGTGTCCGCGTCGGGAGGGGCGTACACAGCGATCATTATGAAAGAAGCAAACTCCCGCGGGGAATAGAAGGGCTTGCAATTGATAACAAGAAATTCCAAGGCAGGAGAACAGTGTTTGGAAATTACCGTTACATCAGAGCACCAGCTGCAGTTGATGTAGAAGCAGACTCCGCCTCCTGTGGTCTTGCCGGAAAGCTCTGTGTCACGATCAGCACGGAAGAGCTGAAAGCCGTCGAGGCGCAGCGCGCTGTGCGGTATATTTTCCCGGAGCCAGGTCTCAGTAAAGCAGAGGACAGCTGAGGAGGCGAGGTCCTTAAAACGCATCAGCAGTCTCAGTTCATCTACCTTGTTAGAGAGAGAGTTGGTATTGGACAGAAATATGCCAGGCAGCGCCGTTCGCGAGCCTCTCCTGCGAAGTCGTACGAGAGCGCCCGCTCGTCTTCGTCTCTTCCGCCGTCTCACTTTCCGAGCCAAACAATAAACCAGATCGGCGGCAGGGGCTAGAAAAACTGGGAGGAGGTCCGTGGGGGTGAAAGTCCTGATATTTAGAAGTTCTAAATATTCTAAATGTTCTAAATAGCTCTTGGGGAGCATCAGGAATGATGCTCCCCAAGCACGCACACGAACAATGCATGTGACAGTCATCCGCATGTCAGAGTTTGGAAGTGCCCCGCCTGCGTGACCATCAGCCGGCAGGCAGAGTGTCTCTCTAGCATCACTGTCCGAGAGAAGCATGAGCTTATTAAACATGGAAAAAAGCAGAAGAGGTATGTAAGCAGTGGAGGCATTTATTGTGGTTTTAACCCATTTGTAACGGGAACAATAATAAGTCGCTTAGCTAAAAGGTGTGGTTAGGATTCATATGCAGGGAAAGGCAAGAGTCACTAAATCGCTGAGGATTTACTTCACCAGCCACTACAATATTAACTAATAATTTATGTTAACTATTATGTACCTGGTAAGTTAAGATGACCGAAATTCAAAATTCACAAAGTCAATGACTTTAATCTGTCAACATCCTTCGGACAAACTAAACGTGCCAACATTTGGATTTCAAAATAAGGGAGGTTTTTCCTGCTATCTGGGTGGTGAGGAGATTTCTAAAAAACTATAAATATATAGAAATATTATAACAGAAATAACAGAATCTTTGGTAATTTAAGTTAATTCATGTTATTAAATATAATTTTATTAATATTTTTTCTTTGAAATCAGAGTTAAAATATTGTTCTGTTCTGGCTCTGCAAAATTATGGTCAAAAGTGTAAACTGTATAAGGAAAAAAAGTCAAAAATTTGACCACAATCTGTTTCAAATTTATATATATAAAAAAACTTCGTAATTTTATAAAAAAATTGACAAAAATTAGCTCTAAAAGAGTCCACGAGTTTATGATAAAGTCTCAAATCTACAAGAACAGTCATAATTTTACAAGAGGACATTACAAATGAGGAAAATAGTTGCAAATTTAGATAAATTTACAGATAAAAGTAGAAAACTACAAGAAAATTGTAAATTTTGGAGAAAACCCTCAAACCTTCAAGACTGAAGTCATTACTCAAGTTTTTAAGTGGGTGCACTTTGTACCCTTGACTCAACTAGAAATTTTTGGTTGTCTACTTTTAATTATTAATTTCATAAGATAACACTGCTTTTACATGAGTAGAACTTCTGGCTACTATGCCCACCTTTGATCATATAATTTAAGTATGCATGAGTAAATTACTATTATGAATGGTTTTTTCCCTTCTTTTTCCTACTCTTTCTCAATGGAAAAAAAGAAACCCTAGAATAAAAATACAAAAAATACACATATTTTTCTCATTTATGTAAACCAAAAAAAAAAAAAAAAAAAAAATCCCGGAGGACAAAATGTTACACTTGGTATTTTCTAACCTGTTTGTATACCAGCATAGACAGAGAGAGAACCTGAATTAGATATGGCTCAGAGAGGGCAAGATGAGACAGAAGGGAGGAGCCACGGAGAGGAAAGTGTTCACGCAGAGGGTCCAGGAGAGGTGAGAGCAGAGGAAGGAGAGAAGGATGACACCAGTAAAAAGTCCAAACACAGGAGGTCTGGGTGGGACCCCAACTGGCCCAATATTCTAAGATTCAAGCCTTGGTTGTACAATACTTCATATGGCAAGTTCCATATGCAAAGTTACTATGCAAAATTTAAAAAAAGAGAGATAATAGTGTAAAATTAACATATATTCTGGTTACAATAGTGCCATGTGTTTTCTGCACCCCCCCCCCCCCCCGAAAAATATGTTGCCACCAAGGCCTTTAAGCCAGAGGAAACACTGCACCACCATGCTTCACTATAGGGATAGTATTGGCCTGGTGATGAGCGGTGCCTGGTTTCCTCCAAACATGACACCTGGCATTCACATCAAAGAATTCAATCTTTGTCTCATCAGACCAGAGAATTTTGTTTCTCATGGTCTGAGAGTCCTTCAGGTGCCTTTTGACAAACTCCAGGTGGGCTGCCATGTGCCTTTTACTAAGGAGTGGCTTCCGTCTGGCCACTCTACCATACAGGCCTGATTGGTGGATTGCTGCAGAGATGGTTGTCCTTCTGTAAGGTTCTCCTCTCTCCACAGAGGAACGCTGGAGCGCTGACAGAGCGACCATCAGGTTCTTGGTCACCTCCCTGACTAAGGCCCTCCTCCCCAATCGCTCAGTTTAGACAGCCGGCCAGCTCTAGGAAGAGTCCTGGTGGCTAGGAACTTCTTCCATTTACGGATGATGGAGTCCACTGTGGTCACTGGGACCTTCAAAGCAGCAGAAATTTTTCTGTACCCTTCCCCAGATTTGTGCCTCGTGACAATCCTGTATCGGAGGTCTACAGACAATTCCTTTGACTTCATGCTTGGTTTGTGCTCTGACATGCACTGTCAACTGTGGGACTTTATATAAACAGGTGTGTGCCTTTCCAAATCATGTCCAATCAACTGAATTTACCACAGGTGGACTCCAATTAAGTGCAATTAAGCAATGGGCAGAGCACTTCACAGAGCTGCTGAACTGCCTAGCCCTCAAAACACCACTAGACATCCCACCAGCAGAGACAACACTACCAATCAATTGTGACAAGCCCTCAAAAGCAGAGATCAAGAAAGCCATCATGACCTTGAGGAACGGCAAAGCTGCAGGACCGGACGAGATACCGGCAGAAGCCATCAAAACAAACATCGAAACAGCCATCAACAAGCTACACAGCCTCTTCAACAAGATCTGGGCGAAGGAAAAGGTGCCAGCCCAGTGGAAGGAAGGTACTGTCATCAAGCTACAGAAGAAGGGGAACCTCAGAGACTGCAGCAACTACCGCGGAATTATGCTCCTGTCAGTGCTGAGCAAGGTTTTTAATCGAGTTCTGCTGGAGAGGTTGAAAGAGGCAGTTGACCCCAAGCTCCAAGATCAGCAGGCAGGCTTCCGCAAGAACAGATCCTGTGCCGACCAAATCGCCAGCCTACGCATCATTGTGGAGCAATCGCTAGAGTGGAACTCACCCCTCTATATCAACTTCATAGACTACGAGAAGGCCTTCGACAGTGTGGACCGTGAGATGCTGTGGAAGTTACTGAGGCATTATGGAGTTCCCGAGAAAATCATCTCCCTCATCCAGTGCATCTACCAGGACATGAGCTGCAGGATCAAACATGCTGGCTAGCTGTCAGAGAGCTTGGAGGTGAAGACCAGAGTCCACCAGGGGTGCTTGCTGTCACCGTTCCTCTTCCTCTTGGTCATTGATTACATCATGAAGATCACGACAACAGGCAGGGAAAAACGGGATACAATGGACAGTCTGGATGCAGCTGGACGACCACGACTTTGCTGACAACCTGGTGCTCCTGTCACATAATCACAGCCAGATGCAGGACAAGACTACTCGCCTGGAGACTACATCAGATGGGACAGGACTCCAGATCAATAAGAAGAAGACCGAGCTGATGAAGAATAACACCACTGCCAACACACCAGTCACAGTTGGAGGAGAGCCCATCAGAGAGGTGGAGTCCTTTGTCTATGTGGGAAGTGTGGTGGATCGACAGGGGGGCAAAGACCGAGACCTCACAGCCAGGATTGGCGAGTCAAGAGCAGCTTTTGTCATACTGAAGAATATAAGATAAGCCTTTATTAGTCCCACAACGGGGAAATTCCAGGATTGTAACAGCACAGGGATAGCAACACTCAGAGCAACAATCAGAAGGAAAAAAAAAAAAAAAAAAAAGCAACCAAGCAAGAGCAGCTAATATACATATGTACATATTACTATAAATATATATATATACACACAGACACACAGTGTAGAGCATTGGGGCATCAAAAGAGATCTGAACGAGAACAACACTTTGCATCTTCAACTCTAATGTCAAGTCTGTTCTACTTTATGTACGTGATTCCTGGAGGACAACAAAGATATGCAGAAGAACATCCAGACTTTCTTTAGCACATGCCTGAGGCGGATCTTTAACATCAGGTGGCTGGGGAAGATCAGGAATGAAGACCTGTGGGAGCAAGCCGGACAGAAACCAGTGGCAGAACAGATTCTGCGGAGGAAATGGGACTGGATTGGACACACCCTCAGGAAACCAGCATCCAGCATCACACGCCAAGTCCTGACCTGGAACCCGCAGGGGAAGAGAAAGAGAGGCCGGCCTTGAAACAGCTGGAGACAAGACACTGAGGCAGAGCTGAAGCAGCAGGGAACCAACTGGAGGACAGCAGAGAGCGCAGCCCAGAACCGAGTGCAATGGCGAGGGGTCGTCAATGGCCTATGCTCCATAGCAAGCTATGGGCTTAACTCCAATTAAACTGTAGAATCATCTCAAGGATGATCAGTGGAAACAGGATGCACCTGAGCTCAATATTGAGCTTCATGGCAAAGGCTGAGAATACTTATGTACAGGTGATTTCTTCGTTTTTTTATTTTTCATAAACTTGTGCATTGCCCGTAGAACGCAAGTATTCCTGTCTGAAACAGGTATCCCAATTAGGCTTTACAGGCCCAAATGTGGGCTGTGTTTGAAAGTGGAATACAGAGAGGTGTAGCCTATATGTCGGCAATCACGTTAGATTTTGACAAATCTAAAAGGGAGTAAATGGCACTAAGATTTATTTGATTGTGTGAATATTAATTACAGAATACCTAAATATTGAAATTGAATGGGACACCCAATATTAGCAGCTGTTTCAGATCCAGCTTGTCAGATCACATACTGTATTTGTGTGATCTTTTACCACTTATATTCAGGATAATAGTGTATCTTGCACTTTGGGGAATGGGACTTGTTCAGCCATCATTATAATTATTTTAGTTTATATCACTGTTCAGTGATGGAGTTAAGTGTAATATTGAATTTCTTCTGTGTATCATCAATAATCTCATGCAGCACTATAATAGGACACGTTTACAAATATTTGAGACCCATTGTAGTGCATCATTCTATATTTTAGCAATATTTTGTTATTAAAAGGTTATCAACCGAATTAACTATAAAACAGCGGAAGGACCTGTTTGACTACAACCATTGCATCAGTGTTGCCCATTTATTGGTAAATATTTAACTAAAACTGATTTATTTCATTATTTGGGCATTTTTGTATCCTGCGTTTGGTCCGCTCCACAATCATGGTGGCATGATTATTAAGTTTTTAATTTTTAGATAATCATACGGGAGGGGGGACTCCCAGTCCTGCATAGTACAGTGGTACCACACGGGTGAAGCAGAAGCAGGGACTCCCGTCTACTACTGACCGGGCAGGCTGGGCGTGCCTTCCCACGAAGGATCGTGGTCTGCTTGGTCGGGCCGCTGCTTCTCCCAGCATGTTCTGTGTTGGATACATCGGTGTTCTTTGTTAGACTCGTTCCCCGCTGACGCTCTGCCCAGTCTGCTCATGCACCTCATGTTCTCCACATATGCCAAATTATCCCTTAGACCTACACAATCACGGCAAATTTATGGCATAATTTCTTAAGCATTAAATCTTCAGTATTATGTTTTTCTAGTCAAATTTGTCACTCTTCGCTTCCTTGTTTTGCTCACAGTGCGCTGTGGTAACTGATGCCATGATGTTGCGTATTATCCAATCAGTACAGAGTCAATGCAAAATCCCACCCACACCTCTAGAAGCCACAGCATGAAGAGAGAGCAATGACTAAACTTTTATTGATAAAAATTACATATTTTGACTGAACAACTCCATACTTGGGGATACACACCCTCCTAACCTCAGCAAAACACATATAAAATCTTAGGTCAGTCTGATGAATGGTTCAAGAGACATGCGTGGAACAGACAGACAGTCACACACACACACCCCACACACACACAGATTCCATGCATTTATAGATAGATTTGCAAAAATCTCAAAAACCCCCCAACTTTTTTCATGTTGTCATTATGGGGTATTGCGTATAGAATTTTGAGGAAAAAATGAATTGAATTCATTTTGGAATAAGGCTGTAACATAACAAAATGCGGAAAAAGTGAAGCACTGTGAATACTTTCTGGATACACTGTAATTTTAAACTTATTTTCCAACTGTATTATGACACAAAGGGAACTCCATATCTGGACACCCAAAACAGTCATTTTTACCATTTGTCCTGATCTGTGGTTTCTCAAAAACAACATCCTTCTCTCAAATCATACTTACTTGCCTACAATTGGAACAACTATTCCATATAGCAATAGCATTGTTAAAAAGTCAATATCAGCAAATCATTGCCATTTGATGTCATGAATACATTCCTTTATGAGCTTAATAACAATTCAAATGAGAACTGGTGGACTAACTTCCAAAATGACAATAAGTACTTGTTTAAAAATATGAACATGTGTACATACTTGCTTTGCCAGCTTTGTGGGAGTCTTTCTCAGCTTTTCGAGATTCCTTTTTAGCTACTTGTCCTTTGGTGCTGTCATTCTCTCGCTCCTTCACAAAAAACAAGAATACAGTATATGTCAAAAACAGAGTGGAAACGTAGTGTATAAAGTTAACACTGACAAAAATAAGCATCTTTGTTCACATACAGACAACCGTTTCTGGCTATAAAGCAGAATATGCAAATGCTACAGGCATCCTCAGCCACTAATGAAGGCCACACCCTAAACTTGAAACTTTTTACTAATAAATATGCAACTTTTTCTTGTAAATTTCTGACTTTTTTTTCCTATTAATTCTGTGACTTTTTCTTCTTGCAAATTCATAACGTTTTTCTTGGAAATTAAGTTTTTTCCTCATAAAACTCCATAGTTGTTTTTATTTAAATTTGTCACTGAACTTGCAACTTTTCTCCCATAAATTAGCTATTTTTTCCTTACAAATTTGTGAAACTTTTTTCTTGTTAATTAAAACATTTTTTTCTCAAAAACTGGCTATTTTTGTGTCACAAATTTGCTACTTAATATATGACTTTTGTTTTATAAATTTGCAACTTTTTTGTAAATTTTCAGCTTTTTCAAATAAATGTCACTTTTTTCTTGTAAATTTAAAACGTTCATACAGATGAATGATTTAATTTGTTTTCTGTTCATCTAGAAAATGTCCCAAGTATAGTTATCATGTTTTTGTTGGGAGGGGAGAGATTTTGTCTCCCCTCCCATATTTTAAAGCGTTTGAACTGTTCCCCATTACAAAAATTGGGGTCCCAAAACACAATCTAGCATAGAGCCTCCAAAAAGCTAGAAATGGCCCTGGACAGAGATGATATAAGGTATCTGCACAGTAATGATAAGTGTGGAGTCATAAATACAAACTAGCGATAGTTAGGAGACATAAATGTTCTCAGACTAGTGACAGCTCCACCTACTGTGATCTCCTTCAGAACAGCCAGCTGCTCCCGCAGAGCGTGGACCTCTTCCTCCTCCTTTTGCCCGTCCTGCTGACAGATAACCTTCTTCACAGTCTGGGTGGAAATTAATAAGAGGTATTAGCTGAATGTTTCAATTATTTCTGTTTATTATGCACATTTATTTCCACAGGTGAATCTCAAAAATACACACAACTATGATAAAAAAATAAAACACAAAATGTTTGAAATGTTTCACTGTATGTGGACTGAATACAGACCATATTAAAGGTTACCTTTTGGAATTTCATAATGAAAGAAACATTTTTCACAACATTCCAATCTGTTAACCTCCATCTGTACTTCTTTTTCATCTTTTAAAGTTGCTTAAAAATCATCAGCAGGTGAGGTGCATATACACGCTACATAACTGAACAAGAGCACTCTGAGGCAAGTGCAATATCCTCTGCCTCCGTTTTCGTTGACGATCCCAATACTTACTGACAGAGAGCAGTTTTCAACTTTTGAATATAATTACTGTGGCAGAACCAAATTATGATAAGCCCATCATCCAAAAATATCCAACAAAGTATACATGCCATAGTTGTAGGTCAGGATCCCAAGGTGAACCTGTGCAGCAAGTTTGGTGACCCTAGCTAAGCCATTTTGATGTTGCCCTTTGACCTTGCGATCCCAAAACCATAGTCACACTTCAGGGCCACAGGGTGAACCTGTGTACTAAGTTTGGTGACCCTAACTTTACTCGTCGTATAGTAATAAGGCATAAGGAATTTTAACCTTGACCTTTGACTTTTTCACCCCAAATCCAGAGTCATAGTCATAGTTCAACGTTCCTCTGTGGAGAGAGGAGAACCTTCCAGAAGGACAACCATCTCTGCAGCAATCCACCAATCAGGCCTGTATGGTAGAGTGGCCAGACGGAAGCCATTCCTTAGTAAAAGGAACATGGCAGCCCGCCTGGAGTTTGCCAAAAGGCACCTGAGGGACTCTCAGACCATGAGAAACAAAATTCTCTGGTCTGATGAGACAAAGATTGAACTCTTTGGCATGAATTCCAGGCGTCATGTTTGTTGGAAACTAGGCACCGCTCATCACCAGGCCAATACCATCCTTACAGTGAAGCACGATGGTGGCAGCGTCATGCTGTAGGGATGTTTTTCAGTGGCAGGAACTGGGAGACTAGTCAGGATAGAGGGAAAGATGAATGCAGCAATGTACAGAGACATCCTGGATGAAAACCTGCTCCAGAGCACTCCTGACCTCAGACTGGGGCGAAGGTTCATCTTTTAGCAGGACAACGACCCTAAGCACACAGCCAAGATATGAAAGGAGTGGCTTCAGGACAACTCTGTGAATGTCCTTGAATGGCCCAGCCAGAGCCCAGACTTGAATCCAACTGAACATCTCTGGAGAGGTCTGAAAAAAAAAAAGTCTGTTGCAATCCTGGAATTTCCCCGTTGTGGGACTAATAAAGGCTCATCTTATCTTATCTTATCTTATCTTAAATGGCTGTGCACCAATGCTTCCCATCCAACTTGTCCAAAACTTGTCCATGCATTTATCTTCAGTAAACTGGACGACTGTAATACTGTCCTCACAGGTCTCCCTAAAAAGTCCATCAGACAGCTGCAGTTGGTTCAGAATGTTGCAGCTCAAGTCCTCACTAAGACCAGGAAAGTAGGTCATATAACTCCAGTTCTCAGATCTTTACACTGGCTTGCTGTCTGTTAAAGAATAGATTTCAAAATACTGTTGTTGGTTTATAAAGCTCTGAATGGTTTAGGGCCAAAATATAATTCAGATTTGCTAGTCCATTATGAACCACCCAGAGCCCTCAGATCATCAGGGTCAGGCCTACTATCTGTGCCCAGAGTTAGAAACAAACGTGGTGAGGCAGCGTTTAGTTTTTATGCCCCTCACATACGGCACAAACTCCCAGAAAGCATCAGGGCTGCTGAAACTCTCAGCTGCTTTAAATCAAGGTTAAAAACTCTCCTATTTGCTGCGGCCTTTCAGTAGCCTACAATGTACTGTAACTTTCATTTCTGTCGTATTCTATTTTAGCCTGTTTTTGTTTCTCTTTAATTTACTTATTAGTTTGCTTTTAAATTCTTGTTTTTGTAAAATATATGTTTAAACTTTAAGGGAGGGTTTGCAGCCCCCCTGAGGAGTGGGTTTGAGGCCCCCTCATAAAAGAAAAGGAGCGGGTTTGAGGGACCCCTGATAAAAGGAGTTTGAGGCTCTTTAAAGGGATTGACAAAACCTAAGGCTATTTGGGTTTGAGGAGTGGGTTTGAGGCCCCCCTCAGAGAAGAAAAGGAGTGGGTCAGAGGTCAAAGACCCCTTGATAAAAGGAGTCTGAGGCTCCTTAAAGGGATTGACAAAACCTAAGACTATTTGGATTAGTCAAAACATTGTCCGTGTTTTTTTTTTCACATATAAAAAATAAAAGGAAAGGAAAGGAGGTTCGAGGCCTTCTAATGTGTAGATTGCTTTTGTACCTTGCTGTAATGCTTTAATGTTTTTATGTAAAGCACTTTAATTGCTGCCAAAGGTGCATCAACAACGTACTGAGAAAAGGCTGTGAATACTTATGTACATGTGATTTCTTAGGGTTTTTTTTTAAATAAATTTCAAAATCTAAAAAAAAAAAACTTTTTCATGTTGTCATTATGAAGTGTTGTGTGTAGAGTTTTGAAGAAAAAATTAATTTAATCCATTTTGGAATAAGGCTGTAACATGACAAAATGTGGAAAAAGTGAAGCGTTGTGTATACTTTCTGGATGCACTGTAAGGGTATCTTGCACTTTGGGGAATGGGAGTTGTTTAATTACCATTATAATTGTTTTAGTTTATATGTGTAGTTTATAGTGTATTGTCAATAAACTCATGCAGTACTATAACAGGACACGTTTACAAATATTTGAGACCCATTGTAGTGCATCCTTTTATAGTTTAGCAATATTATAAATACAAAACACCCAACATTATTATACACAGCAGAATGACCTGTTTGGCTGCAACTGTTCCATCAGTGTTGCCAATTTGTCAGTAAATATTTAAATAAAAATGATTTATTTCATTATTTGGGCATTTTTGTGTCTTGTTGTCATTTAGTCAAAGCATGCATCTGTGTCTGCATATGATATGCAATTGATCTGGCCATTCCGCTCCACAATCATGGCAGCATTATTATTAAGTTTTTAATCTTTACATACTCACACAGGAGGGGGGACTTGCAGTCCTGCAAAGGACAGTGGTACCACCCGGGTGAAGCAGCAGTCGGAACTCCCGTGTACCACTGACCAGCCAAGCTGGGCGTGCCTCCCCGCGAAGGATTGTGGTCTGCCCAGTTGGACACCGGTGTTGGAGAAGCAGCAGCTGAGCCAGTGGATCGCAATCCTTCACAGGGAGCCAAGCCCAACCTGCCCGGTTAACAGGAGTCTTGGCTGCTGCTTTCCCCCGTGTGCCACCGCTGTCCTTTGCGGCACCACGGGTCCCCGTCAGTGTCCCCCCCAGTGCATCTTGTGTTCTCCATGCCGAATTATTCATAAGATCTACGCAATCACAGCAACTTTATGGTATAATTTTTTGAAGCATTAAATCTTAAGTATTATCTTTTTCTACTCAAATCTGTCACATTTCACTTTCTTGTTTTGCTCACAGAGCGCTGTGGTTACTGATGCCGTAATGCCACGTATTATCCAATCAGTACGGAGTCAATCTGAAACCCCGCCCACACTTCTAGAAACCTGGGCATGAGACATAGCAGTGGCTAAACTTTTATTGATAAAAATTACATATTTTGACTGAGCAACGCCATACTCGGGGATGCACACCCTCGTAACTTCAGCAAAGCACTTATAAAATCTGAGGCCAGTCTGACAAACGGTTGAGAGCTATGTGAGGAAGACACAGAAAGACATTCTTTGCATTTATAGATAGGTAACCAAGGCTATAAAGCAAAGGCTACAGGTCCTCTCAGCCAATAGGAGGCACCCAAAGTACAAGTTCACCCTCAACAGTTTTGGGGATAAAATTAAAATCACCTTCAACATTTTTCTCATAAATTTATAGCTTTCTCCCCTTGTAAATTTGCCTACTTTATTCATAAATTTGTGACTTTTTCTTGTAAATTTGTAACTTTTTTGTAGATATGCAATTTTTTACTGATAAATTAGTGTTTTTTTCTTGTAAATTTGCAACTTTTTTCTTGTAAACCTGCAAGTCTTTCTGTAATAAATATAACTGGAATTAAATAATTCTGATTAAACTTTAATGTCACAATACAAGCAGGAGCTTTCATGCTGATCATGTGAAAAAGTGTGACTTTACAAAGAGCCCATGGCACCGACGTGACTGTGCAGAAAAAACACAATTTACATCATGCCACATTTATGTACACACATGTCTGAGAGAAAGGCATGTCTGAGGAGATTTGGTTTTGGTGAAGGCAAATTCATATTTGTGGATTCTTCTGCGGTTGAAAAAAACCCTTCCATTTCCACGTTTGTGCTGGTTTTGAATTAATAAAAGGACACATATTCCTCTCTGAAAATCTGAACTTCAGGTTTCAGCGTGGGGGTGTTCCCCCTTGTCTTTAAGTTTCACCGTCCACCTAACAGCTGCTCCTCCCCGACTACAATCTGTTGGATGAATATCCACAATGATGACACAGCCACTCTTCAACAGATGGGATAATCTTAACAATTTGCTACTGTATAAAACACGAAGAGACAGAGTTTTCCTTTTTTTAACGAAATATTGTCAAAACGGTGAGGTTTTTTTTTGTCTTTGGGGATTAGCTGTACAAACACTGAACTCATAGTGTGAAATTATAATAGGAACATCCACCAATGTAACAGCAATAAAACACAACTGGTCCACCTGATGGGAACAACACATCAAGTATGATGAAAAATTATAGCAGCAAATCAAGAAGAAGCTCTCACCTGAGTCCCCACCAGCTTTCCGTCAATTTTGGCAAAGCCGTCGAAGATTGTTTTGTAGAGGAAGGGTGTTGTGGCATTGTTGGGTGGAAGGTAGCTAAGGACGGCGCTTCTATACTGCTGGTACATGGATAAGACAATGTGCACCGCCAGCTTTCGAACAGGTTCTGCACTGTGCTCCAAAGCGGCTCTGCAGAACTGACAGAGGATAACAGTGTTTCTGTTAACATGAAAGACTTGATAATACTGTGTGTCAAAACAAAGGAGAAGACATTGATATTCAAAATTAAAGAGCCCATATTATGCTTTTGAGAGTTTCCCTTTTAGTTTAGAGGGCTATGTAGGATTTTTGTGACATTTTATGTCCTGCACAGGAGTTCTCTCCCACAGAAACTAGGACGACAACTCTGCCCAACTCTGGCCGTTAGCACTGCTAGCTTTGCAACGTGAATCAGGGTGATCAGAGATTTTATTGGCTCTTTTCTTTTGTAAATTGTAATCACAGTAATCCATAGTCAGTTTTATGTCTTACACTGATCTGGCATACTTTGTTACATTTTGGCCGTGATAGACGGGTACACTGGGTTGCTAACGTTAGCTTGCCTGAGCAGCCACAACCGCGACTGCACCTGCTGGGTAGAAACAAAGAGAAGTCCGTTCATCATTATCTACTTATGACATTTTTTTAAACAGTTTTTAACCGCATTCACTGTCATTCTTTTTACAGAATGATTCAAAATGAAACCTTTAAGGATAAGGACCGGTACTTATACAGCGCTTTTTCTAGTCACAAAGACCACTCAAAGCGTTTAACTAGTGGCTACACTAACCCTCTATTCTAAGGGCCTATCAGAGACAGATACCTAGGGACAATTTAGAGTCACCAATTAACCAGTATGGAGAGTGTGGGAAATGAGGAGGCAGGTTTACGAGCAGACGAAGTTTATTAACACTCTCACATCAGTCATACGCAGAAAAAGAACTTGGGCACATGCACACGCAGCAAACGGCAGCTGGTGAAAAAAGTCCATCGTCTGTGTCTCTGTTTTTACGCACTTTAATGTGTTTAAACGAAATTCTCTGTGTTGTTTTTGTCCTTGAATGTTTGTGGACTGTATAACGAAGAGCTCCCTGGTTCCATCAATATGGAATTCCTCCTTACTTTTGCACTGCTGCTTCTTTCCCACCGGCTCTTTGTCTCTGAGGTAAGCGCAATCACGATCATGCCGGGGAGAATACAATATTCCAGAGACATGTTACTGCATTTAAACACGGATAATACAGCATCTGTGATTGAGTCTATGCCGCAACTGCCAGACTTTATTTTAAGAGACTTTCATGGACACAGCGATGAAAAGAGAGACAAGAGGAGGAAACGCGGATAGCATGGAGGCGTGAAATTAAGCCTGAGGAGACGTCAGTTTAACAGCATTCCTCTTCCTTCCATGATTTTGGGGAACGTACAATCCCTGAGAAATAAAGTAGATGAAATTCAAGGGAATGTACGCGACCAGAAGGACTTCAAGAACTGCTGTGTCATGGCTTACACGCAGACGTGGCTTACGGCGCAAGACCCGGATGCGGACCTGTGGATTGACAGCTTTGGAGCCTCACTTTGCTCGGATCGGCAGGAAGAGGTAACGGGGAAACGTCAGGGGGGCGGCGTATGTTTATACATTAATAAACAGTACTGCACATCCATCACGGTCAGAGAGCACATCTGTACACCCGATGTGGAGCTTCTGTTCGTATCGCTACGCCCCTTTTATCTGCCCCGCGAGTTCCCCCAACTTTTCATCACGACTGTGTACATTCACCCGAGGGCAGATGCTGACTCCGCCTCCAGCACCGTCTTTGATGTGGTACAGTGGCTGCAGTCAATTTCTCCAGAGGCTCCAAACTTTATTCTTGGGGATTTTAACCATGTTTCTTTAAAGAAGACACTTAAAAACTTTTATCAGTAGGTCTCCTGCCCAACCAGGCGAAAAAAGACATTGGACCTGTGCTATGGATCCATTGAGAGGGCCTATAAATCACTTCCCCTTCCTCCTTTAGGATCCTCAGATCACAACTGTGTACATTTGCTGCCCACATATAAAACTGCTCTCAGAAGAGGCAAGGTGAAGACCAGAGACATAGATGTGTGGACAGAGGATTTAGTGCACTGCCTCCAGGAATGCTTTAACTGTACGGACTGGGAGGTTTTCACACTGTCCTGTGGGGATGATTTGGACTCTTTGGTAGATGTCACATGCTCATACACGGCTTTCTGTAAAAATATGATTGTTCCACGTAAACATGTCAAAATATATTCCAACAACAAGCCATGGGTTACAAAATCAGTTAAATCCTGCTTACAGAGGAAAGCACTTGCCTTTAAACAGGGGTCTGTTTCTGAGCTACAGGTTGCCACAAAAGAGCTGAAGTCCGAAATTTTAAGAGCAAAACAGAATTATAAATCAGAATTGGAAAGCAAGATGGCAACAAAGAAACTTGGTTCAGCCTGGGCCAGTATGAAAACTATTGCAGGCCTTCAGAGCACAGAGCACAGTAATCGTGTGTTTTTAGATGGTTTTAATTCAGACACAGAGCTGGCTAATGCTCTTAATTGTTTTTATGGTCGTTTTGATTCCTCTGATTTTAGCACAGAAACCCAAGATTTGAAACAGAAACTCAAAGACAATCAGCATTTTAATATTGAGGTGCAGGATATTAAAAGGGAGTTCTGTGCTGTAAAAGTGAACAAAAGTCAGGGCCCTGATAATATACTGTATGTGAGCAATTGGTAAAGTCCTGTGCACATGAACTGAGTCCTATATTTCATTACATTTTCAAAAAGTCCTTACAGACACAACATGTGCCTAAGATCTGGAAAGATGCCGTGGTTGTTCCTGTTCCAAAATCCAGCTGTCCTGAAACGGTAAACGACTTTAGACCAGTTGCTTTGACTTCAATTTTAATGAAAATTTTTGAAAAACTGGTCAGATTTGAGGTCCTAAAGCAGACTGAACATGCATTGGATCCTTTGCAGTTTGCATATAGGCCTCACAAAGGAGTGGAGGATGCCACTGTCACTCTGTTTAAAATGCTTTTTAAACATCTGGATTTTAATGGGACACATGCCAGGCTTTTATTTGTGGACTTTTCCTCCGCCTTTAATACAATCCAACCTCATATTTTAGTTGAAAGGCTCCTGCAACAATTTGATTTGAGCAATAATCTGGTGGGTTGGATTCTGGATTTCTTAACCAACAGGACACAGAGAGTAAGGGTCAATGGTACATTGTCTGACCAAAAGTGCTCTTCTACTGGCTCTCCTCAGGGGTGTGTGTTGTCACCACTACTCTTCATCCTGTACACAAACATGTGTCGGAGCAGACATGACAACAGACACATTATAAAGTATGCTGATGATTCAGTTATTGTCAGTCTCTTCCAGGATGGTGAGAGTGGCCATGACCCAGTAGTTGATGATTTTGTTCACTGGTGTGAGGATTCCTACCTGCAGCTGAATATGACAAAAACTAAAGATATGATTATTGACTTTAGGAGGAAAACTCCCAGGCACAACGTCACCGTACTAAAAGGCCAGACCACTGAATGTGTACAATCCTACAAATATCTTGGGACGATTATTGATAGTAAATTAAACTTTGAAGAGAACTGTGAAAGGGTGTGCAAAAAGGGTCAGCAACATTTACATTGTTTGAGGAAACTTGCACGCTTCCAAATTGACCGAACCATAATGACAATGTTTTATTGGGCTTTTATTGAATTTGTTTTATCCTTTTCTTTTGTGTCATGGTTTGGTCAGATAAAACTGAAACAGAGGAAATCCTTGGATCAGGTAGTTAGATGGTCCAGTCGTTTGCTTGGTGAGTCACAGCTCAGCCTGACATCCTTGTACACCAGACAGGTACAGAGGATTGCTACCTCCATTTTAAATGATGACTCCCACCCTTTGCACTGCCACTTTCAGCTTCTTCCCTCAAGACGGAGGTTTGCTGTCCCAAAAAGTAAAACCCAACACTACAAAAACAGCTTTGTTCCTGCTGCTGTCAGAGAGTTGAACAAGTTGTAACAATATATTGCACATAATTTAGTTACCTATTTATTAACTCCATTTTATATTTACTTATTTTTGTAGGATTTTTATTTGGGTTCTAAATCTTTTATTGGGTTCTAGACCTTTGAGTTTTTAACCTCTTTGACTCGTCTTTAACTTTTTAATATGACCCTTCTCTCTTATCTCTGGTTTTTCTCCCATCTCTTTGTCTTTATATCCTGATTGATGGAGCCTTGAGTATTTTTATCATGTTTATAGTCAGCTTCATGTGTGCCTGTGTTTGTGTTTATGTTGAATGTAATTGTGGTTTGCAAATATGGATGTCACCAGACTGCAAATCAAATCTACCTACGGGTACAAATAAGGTAACCTGAACCTGAACCTGAGATGCATGTCTTTGGATTGTGGGAGGAAACCGGAGCCCCTGGAGTAAACCCACACAGCACAGGAAGAACATGCAAACTCCACACAGAAAGGTTCCCACCCCTGCCAGCCTGGGGATTCAAACCTGGAACCTTCTAGCTGTGAGGCAACAGTGCTAACCACTACATCACTGTGTCACCCCTCTAACAGCCCTAGGTCAACAGACATTTCTTGTCTTGAGAAGGTGGACATTTACTTCATACTTTCATTGTGATTCTGCACTTTTAAAACCACTTTCAATTGCTTTCATATTTGCCAAGAAATTAATCATGCCCAAGGACGAAAGACATTCAGCACTTGCTTTTTAAATGACAAGCATACACATTTCTCAGCAAATAACTGTGATATTTGCAGGCTGGTTTCACACGTGTATTGAGAAAGTCCTTTGAGAGAAGTCGATCCCATGACGTAAAAAGAACGCCATTATCTGGCATAATTGTAGTGAAGAGAGTCACAATACAAAGGCGGTCTTGCTGGTGGAGAACATTAACATCCAGAGGTAAACTGTGCACAAAGGCACCTCTTCCCTCATTCAACAGGCTCAGGGACAGCCTGCCATTCTTCTCTGCCGTCTGTTCTGTCCACTTCTCATTTTAATGATAGGAAATTCAATCACCCTCCTACTTTTTTTTTTCATTCTGACTCCCATCTCAGACCAGATCACCCAGGTAACAGAGGGACAAAAAAGGAAAAATGCTCCAACCATAGCTGAGCGAACACTGTAGAGCCATCACATGATAGAGTAAAAGAACAGACAAATTGAAATTACTGCCTCGCGGTTCTGTGCAAGTTAAAGGTTATATCCATGTCCATTGAAGCTCATATGATATTATATAATACTATGAAGAGTGGAGAAATTTAATAGGTGAAACCCAGAGGATTAATTTCATCATTACAGGATTCAAACCACAGTTAAGTGATTTTTGAATTAAAGTATGAGATCACATTGAAGTTTGCAATCAAATGGTCATTACTAGTGCATCCTTGTAAATTCATTCACGCACAAAAACTTGTTGGAGTCTTTCTGCAGTTGTGGGCTATTTCCCCTACAATTTGAAAGTGCTATGAGACGACTGCTGTTGTGAAATGGTGCTATATAAATAAAGTTGAATTGAACCAAAATTTAGTACAAAGTACAAACACACACAAAACTCTGCAAAAAAGGTGCAAAAAATGTGACAAAAGATGCTAATTTACAATTTAAAACATCACAAATTTGTGATAAGCAAGTCCCAAATTTATGAGAAAAAAAAATCTCCAGAATGAGGAACCCTCCCCCCGAAAAGCAATAAATTTACAAGAAAAAAAAAGCAAATTTACAAGAATGTAGCAGACTCAAGCTGGATTGAACACTAAAATTTGAACTTTGCATCATGTATGAACAAACTGTCTAACCTCTGCCCAGTTTCATAACCCCCAACAGGATCCATTTGTGATGGAGGACCATATGCAGCACCCCTGCCCCCTCTCTTTCTTCCTTTCAACACAGATCCCTGACATGGAGAAGAGAGAAGCAGGAAACAAACTCCTCCACTAAGACATTATTTTACGACCACGGTAGTAAAACTCCTGCAGAACAGGAATTTTTCCTTAAGACTTCCTAAATGTGCTTACAATGTTGCTGCATTATCTGTGGTCATAAATGTTTCATTTATGCATGCTTTTCTTACTTATGAACCCTCATAGATTAGAAAATTCAGATGGGGGTATTTTGATAATGTGTGTCTAGTTGTGATAAGTGTCTGTTTGATGACTGTCTCACTTCTCCATTGGGACAAGCGAGTTTACCAAAGGGGCAGTGAGATAGTAATGCAAAGCACTGATTGGCTGACCCCTCAGGACTGCCCAGGGGGTAGGGGCCAATACCCCTTTATCACAATTCTCTCTCTTTTGCTGCTGTTTTTCTGAGGAGAAAGGTCATCGGCCTTCTCTCTCCTCAGAGGCCTGAAGGCCTCTAATCCAGCTCTTATCTGACTGAAGGTAACACTTGAAGCTTTCCCTTTTTCTAGCATGCCTTAACTACCTGAACTTTGATACTTTTTGGATTTTTCTTTAAAACTTCATCACCTTCTCTAGCAATTCATGACTAGTGGAAGTAATCTTCAATTTTTATCTTTTCTAAAGCCAACCAAGCCATGATTTTCTTCTTTAATCTTAATTTTTCTGTAAGTCAAGCGTGATCACACTGTTTAGAGCTCATTCCATTTGTAAGGCTTCCTTCTGGCTATCCTGCACTGCCAAATGCAGGCCTAGAGGAGATCCATTGTTCCAGCCACCTCCAGCAGACAAGCTCCGGGCCTGAACCAGGCCCCACCCCACCAAGGATTTCCAGGCCGAGACCCCGTGGCACAGGACAGCAGGGAGAACCATTGCCGCCAAGGCTCATCTCCAGTCCAGGTTGGACCAGTGCTGGGCTACCCAGAGTCATTCTTCCCACGCCTGTGACCCCTCCTAAGGCTCGACCATTTTGTCCTGTTCCAAGCCTCTTGGGAACCAAGCAACGGCAAGAGAATAAGGCAGTTAGCAGCATTAGCTTCAAGGAAAGCCATAGCCTTTTTCTGTAACGACTGTCCCTTTTTGAACACAAGGTAAAGTTAAATTGTTTTCTTTTTCATAACATTTTTTTTTCAAATTCCTTTTTCCTTAACTTTGCGTTCCACTTAATTTTTTACCACTATTTTCACTTCACCCTTATTCCACATATGCAAGACCTGTAAATATGTAAATATTGCTGTTTCTTCATATATGCAAAATTACCACTGTTCATGCTAATTTGGTTATCTTCCCATTCTACAAGCTATACAGATGTCTATTGTCATTTTGGGTTTCTCTGTAAAAAATTTACTAACCTCTTCATCAGTGTCCTCGCTGTCCAGATTTTAAGAATCACACAGTGTCAAGAACTGATGCCCAGATTATGAGACTGATCAAATATTGTCAGTAGAATTATTAACTAAGGCTTAACTTACGAGTTGTCAAATTCTTAAGCTTAAGTCTTTGTTCATAAGAGTTTCCACCTCTATAAAACATGGATGGTGCCCCAACTAGTCTTACAAACAAGGTAATGCAAGAGTTATTCATAATTATTAATTCAAGTTATTAATTATTAATAATCATATACATATCAGTGATGTCCCCACCTCATGTTAATGCTACAAGAACAAAGGCGCACATTTGTATACATTTTTGACTTCTACTATCCTAAATTTCCCATTTTCTCACTAAATTATGATTTTTTTCTTGCAAACTTGCAACATTTTTCTTGGAAATTTAAACATTTTTCTTATAAATGTGCTAATTTTTCCTGGTACATTTGCGAATTTTCTCATAAACTGAATGCCTTTTTTGGCTTGATAAGTTTTCCACTTTCTGTGATAAATCTGTTCCTTTTTTCTGCACACAAATTTAAAACTATATACTTTCACCAAAGTGGTAGTCTAGTGGTAGAGCATCCACCCCATAGCCAGAAGGTTGTGGGTTCACGCCCCAACTGCGTCAAACCAAAACACCCGATACAACTGGTACTTTCTGTCTTCTACCTTGGTGCTAGGCATAAAAGAATGGGGAAAGTAAACACACAGAGCTACCAGAGGATTGACCCCATCCCTCTGTAAATGTGTGGCCTATAGGGTCATAGAGATGGGCACCACCACTATACACGACATGGTGTGCAAAGGGAATTAACAGACTCATGAATCTGCCACTTTTTCTCACAAATTTCAAACATTTTCTTGTAAGTTTACAGCTATGCTCTCATGGGTGGATGGCAGGTTAACAAGTGGGATGGTTTTGGGTCATTTTGGTAACAAGGGGTATGGCAGCCCCCTGACACCAACCTCAAATCACCTACTATCACCAGTTGCTCCTGGTGGGTCAGGCCAGCGCCAATGTATGGCAGCTACATCACCATCAGTGTGTGAATGTGTGTAAATGGGTGGATAGCAGGATCTGTAAAGTGCTTTGGTCATCTAGAGGTAAGAAAAAAAGTGCTATATAAGTGAATGCCATTTACCATTTACAGTCAATACTCTTTGGATACCCACTGAAATATTTTTAAGCTTTTTGATTTTTGGTTATAGCTTTTGAAATTAAAGTTACAAATCATTATATTTTAATTTACTGAGATGGACTAATATTTTAAAAGGTTAGAAGGTTATGTTTTTGTTTAATATTAATATTTAGTTGGTCCTACAGGGCTGTGAAAAAGTATTTGCCCCCTTCCTGATTTCTTATATTTTTGCATATTTGCTACACCTAAATGTTTCAGCTCATCAAACAAATTTTAATGTTAGACAAAGATAACCTGAGTAAATACAAAATGCAGTTTTTAGATGATGATTTCATTTATTAAGGGGAAAAAAGCTATCCAAACCTACCTGGCCCTATGTGAAAAAATAATTGCCCCCAACTGCCCCCTAAACCTAATAACTGGTTGTGCCACCATTGGTTCCAACAACTGGCAATGAGTCTTTTACATCGCTGTTAAGGAATTTTGACCCACTCTTCTGTGCAGAATTGTTTAAATTCAGTCACATTGGAGGGCTTCATGAACTGATGGCCGGACATTCTCCTTCAGGATTTTTTGGTAGAGAGCAGAATTCATGGTTCTGTCAGTTAGGCAAGTTGTCCAGGTCCTGAAGCAGCAAAGAAGCCCCAGACCAGGACACTACCACAGTTATTGGACACATTCAGTTATTGGACTTCTGTGCTATCCACAGTTTGGCCATAACGAACACCATGTTCAAGCATAAGGGTGTCCATATGTGCACCTGGCACCAGGACACCCTTGGTCGCAGGTTGATGATCGATTTTGTTATCGTGTCATCAGACCTGCGACCATATGCCTTGGGCACTTGGGTAAAAAGAGGTGCAGAGCTGTCAACCGATCACCACCTGGTGGTGAGTTGGATCTGAAGGCAGGGGAGGATGCCATTCAGACCTGGTAGATCCAAATGTATAGTGAGGGTGTACTGGGAATGTCTGGCTGAGGCCCCTGTCCGGGAGGTCTTCAACTCCCACTTCCAGAAGAACTTCAACCACATTCCGAGGGAGTGTGGAGACATGGAGTCTGAATGGGCCGTGTTGTCCACCTCCATTGTTGAAATGGCTGCCCAGAGCTGTGGCCGCAAGGTCATCGGGGCATCCCGTGGTGGCAACCCCCGAACCAAGTGGTGGACACCAGTGGTGAGGGGCCATTAAGCTGAAGAAGAAGTCCTATCAAGCTTGGTTGGTTTGTGGGACTCCCAAAGCAGCTGAGGTGTACCAGCAGGCCAAGCGGAGTGCAGCTCAGGTGGTTGCTGAAGCAAAAACTCGGGTATGGGAGGAGTTCAGCGAGGCCATGGAACAAGACTTTCAGTTGGCCTCGAACAGATTCTGGCAAACTGTCAAGCAGCTCAGGAGGGGGAAGCAGCTCCCTATCCACACTGTGTATGGTGCGGATGGGGCACTGCTGACTTCAACTAGGGATATCGTCGGGCGGTGGAATTAATACTTCGAGGATCTCCTTAATCCCACTGACACACCTTCCCAGAGGAAGCAGGGCTTGTGGTTGAGGGGGAGGACTTGCCTATCACAGGGGCTGAAGTCGCCAAGGTGGTTAAAAATCTCTTTGGTGGCCGGGCCCCGGGGGTGGATGAGATTCGTCCTGAGTACCTCAAGGCCCTGGATGTTGTAGGGCTGTCATGGTTGACATGCCTCTGCAACATTGCGTGGAGGTCGGGGGCAGTGCCTTTGGCATGGCAAACCGGGGTGGTGGTTCCTCTCTTCAAAAAAGGGGACTGGAGGGTGTGCTCCAACTTTAGAAGGATCACACTCCTCAGCATCCCTGGGAAGGTTGAGGCCAAGGTACTGGAGAGGAGAATCCGGCTGTTGAACCTCGGATTCAGGAGGATCAATGTGGTTTTCGTCCTGACCGTGGCACATCAGACCAGCTCCTTACCCTCTCGAGAATCCTTGAGGGTTCATGGGAGATTGCCCAACCAGTTTACATGTGTTTTGTGGACTTGGAGAAGGCATTCGACCACGTCCCTCATGGATTTTTGTGGGGGGTGCTTTGGGAGTATGGGGTATTGGGCTTGTTACGAGCTATTCGGTCTTTGTACGACTGTTGTGAGAGTTTGGTTTGTATTGCCAACACTTGGCTGGACTCATTCCCAGTGTGTTGGACTCCGCCAGGGCTGCCCTTTGTCACCAATCCTATTCATAATTTTTATGGACAGGATTTCTAGGCACAGACAGGGAAAGGAGGGTGTCATGTTTGGTGACCACAGGGTCTCATCTCTGTTGTTTGCAGATGATGATGTCCTGTTGGCTTCATCCAGCAATGACCTACAGGTCTTACTGGGACGGTTTGCTGCTGAGTGTGAAGTGGCTGGGATGAGAATCAGTACCTCCAAGTCCGAGTCCATGGTCCTCAGCTGGAAAAAGGTGGATTGTCCTCTTCCGGTTGGGGACAGGCTCCTGCCCCAAGTGGAGGAGTTTAAGTATCTTGGGGTCTTATTCACAAGTGAGGGGAGAATGGAGCAAGAGATTGACAGATGGATCGGAGCAGCATCTGCAGTGATGCGGACATTGCACCGGTCTGTTATGGTGAAGAGGGAGCTAAGCTCCAAGGCAAAGCTGTCGATTTACCAATCTACATTCCTACCCTCACCTATGGTCATGAGCTTTGGGTAATGACCCAAAGAACGAGACTGCAGATACAAGCGACTGAAATGAGCTTTCTTTGTAGGATTGCTGGACTCATCCTTAGAGATAGGGTGAGGAACTCAGTCATCCGGGAGAGGCTCAGAGTAGAACCGCTGCTCCTCCACACTGAAAGGAGCCAGTTGAGGTGGTATGGACATCTGATTAGAATGCCTCCTGGACGCCTCCCACTTGAGGTGTTTTGGGCACGTCCCTCTGGGAGGAGACCCCTGGGCAGACCCAGGACTCGCTGAAAAGATTATGTCTCCCAGCTGGTCTGGGAACTCCTTGGTATCCTCTCTGAAGAGCTGGAGCAGGTGGCTGGGGAGAGGGAAGTCTGGGTGTCAAACTGACCAGCAGTTTCCCCCACTTGAACGGGATGCTTGCTTCGGAAGATAGAACTGGAAATCACTCAGTGACCAAGACTCAGCTTTTCCTTTTCTTTCCTTTAATTTTTTGTAAAGTCATCAAGGCCAAGCACAGCCAAGCACAGGCCAAGCACAGGAACAGTACAGCCAAGCACAGGCCAAGTACAGGTGAAAAACCTTTAAATACAACACAAATAAAGAGTCAAGGAGAATGTAACCCAAGAACCCATAATAAATAATCATAACCCAAAATCAAATACTCAGTTTTTAAATTACTAAAACCCAGTCTTGAAACAAATAGAAAATACTCACATCTAAAGCACCCCAAATACTAAACACATCTTAAAACACTGTTCAATAATGGTTTTTAACCTTACAACCTTAACAGCTTTTAACTTTTAAACTCTTAAAATACATTCCATTTTAACTATACTTTTAAACCCACATAATTTTATAAATATATGACATTTTAACTTACATTTCAAACACACAATTTTTTAACACATCACATTTAACCTAAACTTGATCAAATTACTTTTCAAATGCAGCTGCAAAGACATATCACAAATGGATGCACACCAGCTCCTTCTTCCTTGCTTGAAACAAGCTTTAGTCCTGCAGTCTTTTCCAAAGTCCAAAGTCTCCAACCATTTCTCTCACACACTGCTTACTCTCCACTGCCCTGTGAGTAACTGCCTTCAAACTCTATTAATCACCAGATCATTCCCACCTGGTGCAATCAACCAACTGCTCTCAGGCTGGGAAGCACACCCAGATCTAAAGCACTCAGGCAGAGAGGGTGTGGCCTGCAGCTCAGCTCAACACTGGGCTTCTCTGCTTGAACTGCTGCCTCTGCGACCTGGACCTCAGCAAAAGCGGTAGAAAACGGATGGATGGATGGATGGTCTGAGTTTGTTTTGCAACTTCCTGGTAGCTTCAATCAAACCCAAATGAATGAATGAATCAATCAATCAGACTTTATTTATAAAGCACTTTTCATACAGTGTAGCAGCTCAAAGTGCTGTACAAAATAATAACATACACCAAAAGCCAAAGCATAGTCTCACCCACCCACACATACACTCAGAACACACCGACTAATCGACCTACCATATAAAACTGTTAAAAAAACCAACACCATATAAAACATTAAAACTGAACTGAGGAAGTGCTACTATCAGTGAGGAAAAACCAGAGGTAATAAGGCATAAAACCAAGCAATAACAAGTTAAAAAATGGTTCAAACAGGATAAATGCAAATAAAAATAGGATAAAAAATAGTTAAAACAGGATAAAAAGGTGTCAGAAAAGGTAAAAGTGGGAAAAGCAAAAATAAATTTAAATAAAAGCCAGGTCAAAAAGGTGGGTCTTTTTTTTTTCCACAATATCTTTATTGAACCTTTTTTTTTTAACAAACATGACACAAACAATCAAACACTAACATTAAAGTACTACAAAAAAAAATGCACTAAAAACACCAACAACCACCAACAAAATGAAGTCTTCAACAATGCTCCTCTGTTTAGTCTAGACAATCCATTACATAAGTATACATATTATGTTCACCAGTTTGGAATTTACAAGGTCCACACACATCATTCACCTTCTTCTTCAAGAGTTATGTTTAAATTTTTTACATAATCAATAAAAGGTCTCCATATATTCTCAAACACACTTTCCTTTGATTTCAGTATGTATGTTATTCTTTCTAATGGAAGGTTTGTTAACATCTGTCTTAACCACTGAGTCACATCTGGTCTATGAGTCTTTTTCCACAGTAGTGCAATACATTTTTTGGCATTAAGCAAACTGAGGTCTATGGATGTTCTTTCACTTTTATTAAAGTTATGCTTTTTTGGGTACAGACCCAACAAAAACAGTTTAGGATTCAATATGATTTGTTTTGAAATTATTTTTTCAATTGTTACCCTCACCTCTTCCCAAAACATTCTAATTATTCTACATTCCCATAAACAATGAAATAGGGTTTCCTTACTTTCCATGCATTTTGTGCATGTATCTGGTATGTTTTTGTTATATCTATTTAACTCCACCGGTGTAACATACATCCGCATTAACCATTTAAAATGTATCAATTTAAGACGTACATTTATTGATTTGGTTTGAGCTTCTGTACAAGCCAATTCCCACTGTTCCTCTGAAATTTCAGTTTGCAGATCTTCTTTCCAGTAGTTTAATCTTTTCTGTGAGTTTTCACTTGAGGATAGTGTCGATGAGTTATAAAACTCTGAAATAATACCCTTTCTTTTACTATCTTTCATCAACATTTTTTCCAAGGATGAGTAAATAGGTCGAGTGAGAGCATTATTTTGATTTGATCGAATAAAGTTCCTAAGTTGAAGATATTTAAAAAAATGTGTTCTATTAAGATTAAATTTGATCCTCAGCTCTTCAAAAGACATTATGTTATCTGCACATGACAGATATAAATCTTGAATCTTTTGAATCCCTTTTAAATTCCATACTTTAAATACAGCATCCGCTCTCCCTGGTTTAAAATATTGATTACCCCATATTGGGCTAAATTGTGACAGTAAGTGTGGTTCTTTTAAATAGTTTTTAGTTTCACACCATATTTTGATCATATGTTTTACAAATGGATTTTTAACTTGTTTTTGTAATTTTTTTGCCAAATCTGAGTATATGAATATGGGAAGAGGTAAAGGTAAATTGTATGATTCCATTTCAGTCCAGTGAGGGAGATCATTTGATGAAAAATAATATGTCATAGACCTCAGTTGTGCCGACCAATAATACAACATAAAATTCGGACATTTCAGACCTCCACGATCAAATGGTAAATATAATAAAGACAGACGTAATCTAGCCCTCCTGTTGTTCCATATAAATTCCACTAACTTTTTTTTAATTCTTGAGAATAAATCTAAAGGTGGTGGTAAGGGAATGTATTGAAATAAATAAAGTATTTTAGGTAAGATATTACTTTTAAGAATATTGATTCTCCCGATCATCGACATTGGTAGTGACATCCATCTCTGAAGTAACTCATTAATATCTGTCATTAAGGCTTCATAATTGACACTGGCGACTGATTCTAGCTTAGGCACAATTTGGATTCCTAAATATTTAAACTGATTTACAACATTGAATTGATTTACCTCAGGGGCTGGATAATTTCTCTGGGTCTCATTTAGCATTAATATTGAAGATTTAGTTTTATTTATTTTATATCCTGATATTTCCCCAAAATTCTTTATTAAATTCAACAAGGTCGGAATTGATTTTTTAAGATTCGACATAAACAAAATTATGTCATCGGCATACAGGGAGATTTTATGTTCTGTTGGTCCAACTTTAATTCCATATATTTGTGACTGTAGACGTATCACCATCGCTAAAGGTTCAATTGCCATAGTAAACAGTAAAGGTGAAAGTGGACAACCTTGTCGACATCCTCTATTGATTTTTATTGATTTTGAAATATTGTTATTTGTTAGGATTTCTGCTGTAGCATTATTATATATTATCTGAACCCATTTTATGAAATTATTTCCAAGTCCAAACCTTTGTAAGACTTCAAAAAGAAAGGGCCATTCAACTCTATCAAAGGCCTTTTTGGCGTCCAGTGATAAGAGAGCTGTATCCGGTGCTTCTTTATTAGAATAAATAATATTAAATAGTCTTCTTACATTATGGAAGCCTTGTCTTCCCTTTATAAAACCATTCTGATCTCGATTAATAATATTTGGTAAAATTTCTTGTATTCGTCTTGCTAAAATTTTACAGATTATCTTAAGGTCAGCATTTAATAGGCTTATTGGTCTCATATTTTCACATTTATTAGAGGGCTAACCTGGTTTTGGCAACAGTATAATTAAGGCATTATTCATGTATGATGGTAAATTACTATTTTGAAATGCTTCTAAAACCATTTCCAAAAAAGGTTTTATTAATTTATTCTTAAGTTTTTTATAAAGGTCAACTGGAAGACCATCTGGTCCTGCACTTTTTCCTGATTTCATATTATCAATGGCTAGTCCAACTTCTTCTTGACTAATTTTAGACTCCAGTATCTCCCTATTTTCATTTGGAATACACGGTATAAATAGTTCGTTCAAAAACCCATGTAGTTTTGTTAAGTCAGATTCATTTTTGGTATCATATAATTTTTCATAGTAATCTCTAAAGGCTCTATTAATTTCTAAAGGATCTATAACTACCTGTCTGTTACTTATAATACTGGTAATTGGTGTTTTAAATTCTAATTGTTTAATCTGCCATGCCAATAACTTTCCTGATTTTTCACCTTGTTCATAAAAAGATTGTTTCAATCTTAGAAGACTCGAGGCAGCTCCATTCGCTGATTTTTTGTCATATTCAGCTCTCAAAATCAGTAATTCGTTCTCCAACCTTGGATCACTTCCTGCATACACTCTTTCTTGAAGAATTTTTATTTTATGTTCCAATTGGACTCTCTCCTCTCGAGTCTTCTTAGATTTTGAACCTGTATAACTAATAATATGTCCCCTAATAAAAGCTTTGAAAGCCTCCCACTTTACACATGCTGATGTTTGTGTAGTATTGATATCAAAGAACTCATCTGTTTTTCTATGTATTTAACAAATTCCTCATCCTGAAGCCATTTATGCTGAAATTGCCATCTACCTGGTTCCTTTATCAATTTCTTATCTACATACATTAGACAACAGGGTGCATGATCAGAGATCACGATGTTATCATAAAAACAGTTTTGAATCTTGGACCTTAATTCTGTGGAGATCAAAAAATAATCAATACGTGAGAATGTCTTGTAGGTATTGGAATAACAAGAGTAGGCTTTAACTTGTGGTTTCATTTCTCTCCATATATCTAGCAATTTCAATTCTTTCATAAAATGATTAATGGTCATCCTACATCCATTGTGCGTACAGTCCAGTCCCGTTGATCTATCTATACCGGGATTCAATGTACAATTAAAATCCCCTGCTATTATATGTTGCCCTGTAAGTGATGATAAGATAAGAAATAAATTAGCAAAGAACTTTTGATCATCTATATTGGGACCGTATAAGTTCACCAAATTTATATTTTCTAATAGCAAAGATCCTTGAATGATTACATATCTTCCAAATTTGTCTCCAATTACATTTTTCACTTGAAATGGGACTGATTTATGTATGACAGTCATAACTCCCCTGGCTCGGGATGAAAATGATGAGGTGAATACACTTCCTTGCCATCTACTCCTAATTCTTTTTACATCCTCCTCTATTAGGTGAGTTTCTTGTAAAAACACAATTTTTGAACCCATGTCTTTTATTTTATTCATAACTTGTTTAAGTTTTTTTTAAATTTTGTAGACCTCTGCAATTCCATGAAGTTAAATTAAGATTAACGCTTTGGTTTATGATCAATAGGGAGTTTGGGATTACCTTGCAGTGTAAACATGCTCATACAGAGAAGCAAAAACATGAGTGGTTGAACATTCATCCTACAAACTACACACAAACAAATTCCCCCTTCCCACATTTGTGGCAATCCCCCCAAAATCAAAAGAAAAATTCCGTCTCCCGATATAGCCGTCGACCGCTCCACACCCACGAGGATCAGCCAAAGCCACTCCTTCTTCATCCTCCCAATCACCCTAACTCTACTGCTTTTAATAACGTAACATTAACTCTCTTCTGTAATTTTCCAATTTAACTCCAAAATTTTATAGCAATTTTGTACTTTTTTTTTTTTTATTTTTTAGTATGTAATACAATCTATATTTTGTAATCTTGCTATATGCTTCAAATCAGTTAAATGCCTATGTAAATGCTCAAATATTCTACCCTATATTCTGTTCATGCTTAGCTCCCACCAGTCTCTTCCTGGATCTTCTTGATGAGCTCCTGCGCCTCCTCAGGGGTCTTGAAGATGTGTGTTCTGCCCTCATATGTGACCAGAAGTCTTGCAGGGTGAATCACTCCATGACCAATCTCAAGGTTGCGCAGTTCTTTACGAATGGGGTCAAACTGCTTCCTTAATTGTTGGATTCCTGAGGCCAAATCTGGGTAGAACCGCACCTGATGATCTTGGTATTTTAATTTCTCCTTTGGCCCGCACCGCGTTGGAGATCGTCATCCTGTCTCTGTAGCTGAGGAACTTCATAATTAGCGTCCTCGGTGCTGCCTTGTTACCTCTCGGTGGGCCGATTCGGTGGGCGCTTTCCAAGACGACTGATGATTTTAGCTCCGCGTTGTTCAGCGCCTCCGGGATCCACCCCTCCAAAAAGGAGCATGAATCACGACCTTCGGCTCCCTCCGGTAGACCCACCAGCCTCAGGTTGTTCCGTCTCGACCGGGATTCCAAGTCCAGAACATTATTTTCCAGACATTTATTTTTTTTTTTCCCAAAGTGCGCACCTTTAATTGAAGTCCGCTGATTTCATCCTCCGCACTAGAAACACGAAGCTCCGCCTGCGTCACTCGCTCCACGCAGTCACCCAACTCCTTTCTCATTGCATCCAACGCTGCCATAATCCCATCAAGTTTAGCGGAAAAGTCTGCTCTCATTGAGCTAATGGCAGCCAGCACTGCACCTGTGCCGCCATCATCAGCAGTTACCGCACCACCGCTAGTTTCATCCGCCATATCCGCAGCTTTCCCTGCTGCGCCACAGACTTGAAAGTCCGTTAATTTGGACTGCTTCGGCGATTCAATTTTTCCCCCTCCTGATTTCCCAGCCTTAGTCTTCACCGGCATATCCTCACCCAAACGCTGGGAAAAGTTCTGTTCCGAATGAGAGAGTTACCGAATCTTTATCTCCAGGAGCAGAGCAGAGTGATACGTGTCCTTCTAGGAGGCCGCCATAACCGGAAGTCTCAAAAGGTGGGTCTTTAGTTTGGTTTTAAAAGTATCAACATTCTCTGCAGTTTTCAGGTCTTTAGGAGGGCTGTTTCACTGACGTGTACCATAATGGCAGAAAGCCGTCTCACTGTGAGTTTTAGTTCTGACTTTAGGAATGATTAAAAAACCTTGGCCTGAAGACCTGAGGGTTCTTGAAGGTTCATAATGTAAAAGCAATTCTGATAAATAATCTGGGCTAAGACCATTAAGCTCCTTAAAAACCAATAAAAGAACTTTAAAATCTATTCTGAAGCTGACAGGAAGCCAATGCAGAGTCTTTAAAATGGGTGTCATGTGTGCTCTCTTTCTGGTCTTGGTCAGAACCCAGGCGGATGAGTTCTGGAGTAGTTGTAGGGGTGCTATAGTCTTTTTAGGAAGACCAGAAAGAAGAGCATTGCAATAATCTATTCTAGAAAAAATAAAAGCATGTACAAGTGTCTCTGCATCGGCTTAAGAGAGAAACTTTTGCACTCTGGAGATATTCTTAGATGATAAAAACCAGCCTTAGTTACATTTCTAATATGTTGTTTAAAAATAAGATCCTAATCAAAGATCACTCCCAAATTTTTCACAGTTTTGGAGGAGTTTGTTGCCAGTATCTGTAAATGTGCTGATACTTTCTCTGTCTGAGCTTCCCTCCCAATAACTAAAACTTCTATTTTGTCCTGGTGGAGCTGTAAAAAGTTGTTTGCCATCCACTGTTTAATATCATAAGAATCAATCGGTTCAGGGTCATCAGGAGACACGGCCATATACAGCTGGTTGTCATCAGCATACCTGGAAATTTATGCTGTGCCTCTTGATGATCTCACCCAGTGGCAACATATAAAGATTAAAAAGTGATGGACCTAAAATTGAACCTTGTGGAACACTGTAATTTGTCTTATAGCTTTTAGATGACTAAAGATTAGATAGATTGCCTCTGTTGGACAATGTTGACCATAGATGATGTGCCCTCTTGGTTTGCCGTTGTGGAGGTGTCTCAGCTAGTACAGTGTCGGCTGTGGCTGATCAGTCCATTACGGGAATGGCAGTCTCTACCGCATCTGGTACAGGTGTGGGTGGTCACAGTATTTACTTCGCAGGCACACGCCTTCCGTCTGGCTCTCTTTTCTTCGGCCAAGGTCTGGAGTTTTTCCTCTCCTGCCTTGAGTTGTTTCTGGAGAGTGCTGCACCATCTACTGCAGTCACCTGCTATATCCTCCGAACTCTCAGTGCTGATGCCCAGGGCTTTCATGTCACGCTTACAGACATCCTTGTAGCACAGCTGGGGACAGCCAACAGATCTCTTGCCAGAGGCAAGCTCGCCATACAGAACGTCCTTAGGTATGCGTCCGTCTTCCACACAGCGCACATGGCCGAGCCAGCACAGCCTACATTGCCTGAGCAGCGTATACATAGTGGGGAGACCAGCGCGTGCGAGGACCTGGGCATCTGGCACTTTGTTGCTCCATGTGATGCAGAGGATGCGACGTAAGCAGTGCAGGTGGAAGCTGTTCATCTTCTTCTCTTTCTTGGCACATGTTGTCCATGTCTCGCTGCTGTACGGCAATGTGCTGATGATGCAGGCATTGTACACTTGCATTTTGGTTGACACTGTCAATTTGGGATTCTCCCACACGCGGGTTGTAAGTCGTCCTATAGTTGTTGCGGCTTTTCCGATGTGCTGGTTGATTTCCGCATTAAGGGACAAGTTGTCGCTGATGGTAGACCCGAGATATGTGAACTGGTGGACAACAACTAGTTCATAGCTGTCGATGGCAATGACAGGTGGTGTTTCCACATCTTGGCCCAACACATTGGTCTTTTTCAAGCTGATGGTGAGCCCAAAGTCTTTGCATGCTTGGGAAAATCAATCCATGAGACACTGAAGTTGTTGCTCAGTGTGTGAAATGACTGCAGTGTCATCAACGAAGAGCATGTCTCTGATGATGGCCTTGTGCACCTTGGTCTTTGCTCTCAGTCTAGCAAGGTTAACGAGTCGTCCATCTGATCTGGTGTGTAGGTACACTCCTTCTGTCGAGGTCGCAAAGGCGCACTTCAGGAGCAGAGAAAAGAAGATGCTGAAGAGGGTGGGCGCAAGGACGCAGCCTTGTTTCACACCACTCTTGATGCCAAATGGCTTAGGCATGCTGCCCTCATACTGGATGGCTGCCTTCATGTTGTCGTGGAAGGATCTGATCATGCTGTGTAATTTCGGGGGGCATCCTATTTTCCGGAGGATGTTGAAGAGCCCATCCCTGCTGACCAGGTCGAATGCCTTAGTAAGGTCAATAAAGGCAATGTAGAGGGGCTTCTGCTGCTCTCTGCACTTCTCCTGTAATTGGTGTAGGGAGAAGATCATGTCTACTGTTGAACGTTCAGCTCGGAAGCCATACTGGGACTATGGATAAATGCGCTCAGCCAGCTTCTGGAGCCGCACAAGCATGACATTGGCATAGAGTTTGCCTACAGTGCTCAGGAGGGAGATGCCCCTGTAGTTATGGCAGTCACTTCTGTCACCCTTGTTCTTGTACAGGGTGACAATCTTAGCGTCATGCATGTCTTGCGGTACCGTCACTCCAGCACTGACAGAGAACACCGTATAATGGCTGCAAGAGGGTGGCTTTGCAGTGCTCAATCAGGTCCGGCGGGATGCCATCCACACTAGGTGCCTTGCCACAGGCTAAGCTATCAATAGCCTTGCTAAGCTCTTCCAATGTTGGCTCGACATCTAGCTCCTCCATGATGGGCAGAGGTTCAATGGCATCTAAAGCTGAAGTTACCACAGTGTTTTCTCTGGAGCACAGCTCTGAGTAGTGTTCTACCCATCTCTCCATCTGCTTACCTTTATCGGTAATCACTTCTCCGCTGGATGATTTGAGGGGGGCCGTCTTGCTCTGAGTTGGACTGAGAGCTTTCTCGATCCCCTCGTACATCCCTCTGATGTTACCAGTTGCAGCTGCAGTCTGGATGTCATTGCTGAACTGCTGCCATTACTCATTGACACATCTTGCTACCTGCTGTACTTTACTTCTGGCTGCTCTGAGTGCTTGAAGGGATTTCTCACTTGGTGAGCGCTTGTATTCAGTCAGAGCAGCGCATTTTGCTTCAATAGCGGGAGTCATCTCGTTCAACTTGGCTTCAAACCAGTCGCAGTTCTTAGAAGTCTTCCTCCCATAGGCTGTGAAAGCTGTTTTTTGAATGGTCTCCCAGAGGTGGTCCCAATTTACAGAAGCAGAGCTGTGTGGGTGGTCTGTGGCCAGGGCATCCTCAAAGGACTTGACAAATTACTCAATTTTCTCTGGATACTGCATCTTGGTGGTGTTGATGCGTGGCTTCCCATCTTGCTTGTTGTGATGGATCTTCTTTGGGAGAATCCTGATCTTGCTGCACACTAGTGAGTGGTCAGTGTTGAAGTCTGCACTATGGTATGTGCGAGTAAGGCGCATGAACTTCAAGCTTGTGCGTCTGACAATGACCATGTCCAGCTGGTGCCAGTGCTTTGAGCAAGGGTGTCGCCATGACACTCTGTGTTGTGGCTTCGTCTGGAAGTAGGAGTTGGTCATGCAGAGGCCATGATAAGAGCAAAGCTCTAACAAACGTTGTCCATTCTCATTTACCTTGCCAACTCCAAAATGTCCTAGACAGGAAGGCCAAGAATCATGGTTGGTGCCCACCTGACATTGAAGTCACCAAGGAAGACAAGGTGTTCATTGCTAGGGATGTTCTTGATGATGTCACTAAGCTTGGTGTAAAACTCGTCCTTTCCCTCAGATGTGGATGTCAGAGTAGGAGCGCATGCACTGACAAGGGTGACTGGGCCATCAGAGGTGTGGAGTCAGAGCATCAACAAACGTTCGTACCCCTTGTCACCTAGTTCAACCATTTTCAGCAAGGAGTTCCTGACGGCAAATCCAACTCCATGTTCTCTGCGCTCCTCTACATACTTTCCTTGCCAGAAGAATGAGTAGTCTTTCTCCTTGAGCATGCCTGATCCAGCTAGGCGCGTTTCTTGTAGAGCGGCGATGTCTACCTGTAATCGCAGTAGCTCATTGTTGATGACTGCTGTCTTTCTGGCATCGCTGATGTCCTGAGGGACCACAGCGAGTCCTGGTGCCATAGTGCGGATGTTCCAGGTTCCAAGTTTAAGAGCTGGTCTCATGTGTTTGGATGTTTTCTTTCTTGCCTGGTGCGATAGTTACAGCCTGCTTGTTGGTTTTATCCTAATCCCTATGCACCCAAAGAGGAAGGGAGACTGTGGTGGGACAGTACCTCTCTGGGTGGGGGCTGCCCAGCTTAAGGCGGGCGGTAACTTTCCAATGAGATCCGAAAATTCCTCCCACTGCCGGAAGCAACCCTTGGCACCATACTCTACGCCAGTCAAGCACTATGGCTTATAACCGGTAGACTGCTGTTTCCCGTGTTGTTTTGACGCTGTGAGGTGAAGCTCGAGTGTCCTCTCCAGGGTGCAAGCCAGGGCAGGGTAATGTGGAAGAACCAACTGTTGCCCAGGTAGTAGGTCCCCCCTCTCCATACTGGTGGTGGATCCAAAGGAACAGCAAAGCCGATACAGGTTGGCACCAGGAATGTTGCAGGAGTTGCCAGAACAATGCTGAATACAGCAGCAGACCGCCTTAGGGACTCCAACTCCGGATTTTTCCTCAGGGTTGACTCCCGAAGCCTTTCCTGTGACCAGGTATGCCACAAGGCAGCAGAGGTTTGAAATCAGGGTTTTCCTTCCCCTAGATGGGCTACCCTCTCAGGTTAGCAAGCCCCATCTACCCGAAGCAACTGGTTTTAAGGTGCCAGAGACCTGCCCTCGCCCCTTCTCCTGTCAGTAAAAGCAGTTCCGCCAGACTTGAGACCAAGCCACACAATCAGGCCAGGAGCTGGACTTGGTTGTCAGAGGCTGAGACGCACGCCATAAGGAGCATTTTATAAGCACTGGGAGCTTATCCCCAGCACCACCCCCAGCTATGAGAACCTTGAGAACCATTTATCACATATATTGTGAGAAATTAAAGTCATGTACTGCCGCCATGAACTGCCGCCATCAGTGTGTGAATGTGTGTGTGAATGGGTGGATAGCAGGATCTGTAAAGCGCTTTGGTCATCAAGAGATGAGAATAAAAGCGCTATATAAGTGAATGCCATTTACCATTTACCATGTAACTGACTAGAAACAATCTTCTGTAAAATTTGACTTAAAAATGGTAAATTAGATAAGGGCCTATAATTGTTCAGATGGGAAGGGTCTGAGTTTTTTCTCTTCAGAAGGGGCTCAACTACAGCAATCTTGAGCGCTGAGGGAAAGACTCCCATCTGAAGAGAATAGTTTACTATGTTAAGAACATCATCCTTAAAGGATACATCCATAAAATGTTTTTAAAAAGCCAGTGGGGATGGGATCTAAAGGTCGTCCTTTAGATCCCACAGGCATGCACAGGTATGTACTAGTACATACCTGTGCATGTACATACCCAGGTACATACCCAGGTATGTACTAGTACAGGTACATACCTGTACTAGTACCCAGGTACATACCCAGGTATGTACTAGTACATACCTGGGCATGCACAGGTATGTACATACCTGTGCATGCCCATGCATACCTGTGCATGCCCGTAGAAACCAAGTATAATCAAGTATTTTTGCATGCCCGTAGAAAGCAGGTGTAAGCAAGAGCGTAAGCAAGCACGTCAACACTTGTTCAGTGATGCCTGCCTTTGATCTTTGATGGTGTCATAGCGAGTACTATGATCTTTGATGATGTCATAGCGAGTCCTATGATCGTGAGTGATGACTGCCTTTGATCTTTGATGATGTCATAGTGAGTCCTATGATCTTTGATGATGACATAGTGAGTCCTATGATGCCTGCATTTGATCTTTGATGATGTCATAGCGAGTCCTATGATATTTGATGATGTCATAGCGAGTCCTATGATCGTGAGTGATGACTGCCTTTGATCTTTGATGATGTCATAGTGAGTCCTATGATCTTTGATGATGGCATAGTGAGTCCTATGATGCCTGCATTTGATCTTTGAAGATGTCATAGCGAGTCCTATGATATTTGATGATGTCATAGCGAGTCCCATGATTGTAAGTGATGCCTGTCTTTGATGTCCTATGATTGTGAGTGATGCCTGCCTTTGATCACACAGACAGACAGACACAATTTTTTTGAATCACTCTATATATGGTGTCTGTATGACGTCATATACTGTAGATATCATGTAGAGATCATAGGCAATCCTATGATCTTTTAGTGAGTCCTATGGTCGTGACAGACATACAGACACACAGAGATTTCTTGAATTACTGTGTATATAGAGTGAAGTGATATACTGTATACTGTAGAGTGAAGTGATAGTGATTTCAGCATCAACCAGGACAAACTCCTCCAGTTTTTCCTCACATCACTCTATACTAGTGCATACCCGTGCATGCCTGTGTGTGTGTCTGTGTGTGGTGTGTGTGTGTGTCTGTCTGTCAGGATCATAGGACTCGCTGAAAGATCATAGGACTCATCAAATTCATGGTCTATGACTATAGTGTCTACATGATGTCATACAGACATCATAGGCGCATTATAGGCTGAGTGATTTCAGGAGCTCAAAATACAAGAGAATGACAGAATAAGTCACATGGCCAGGGACTTTTGGAGTGAGGACTTGGGTGTGAACTGCTGGAGAGCCTTGGAGGACTGGAAGGCGCTGAAGAGAAGAAGAAGATTGGGACCGCATTTACGTCTGTGTTCGGCTGGTGGTAGGATTGATTTGTTTGTGGTGGATAGCAAAAACTGTACACTGTCTGTAACATTATGGCATCTAGCTCTGACGGGTACAATAAAGATGAGGTGGGCTGGACACTATCCAGACCTGGGGGCCGGAAAAGAGCAGCTAGGGGGCCAACAAGACCTAGAAGTGGGTCAGATGAGAGTGATGCGGGAGGAAGTAACAATGCGAAGAAAACACGAACTGGCCAAAATGGATGGCAGTTTGAGGATGTAGGGAATGACGGGAAGGTTGTCATTGAGTTCAATCAGGGTGGGGGGCACTATCACCCGGTTAAGCTAACCAAAAGCAATTGAGAAAGAAATTGGGAGAGTTAAGTTTGCAAAATTCTTGAAGAATAACCGGCTGTTAATTTATGCCACAAGTAAACAACAGCAACAGAAAATACTGACAATGACATGTCTAAACGGAGAACAAATGAAGGCGCATGTTCCTGGCGCGACAGCTAATTTGAGGGGAGTTATATCAGGTGTCCCTTTGTGCATGTTTATGGAAGAAGTGAAAAACGAGATCCAAGGAGGAAAGATGAAGGATGTGAAAAGGCTACAGAGTAAAAAGAAGGTTCGCTGAAGAACACATGGTGTGTCATGATTCAGTTTGAGGAAACACTCCCTAAATTAGTCCTAATAGGATACATGTATTTCAGTGTCAGAGAATATGTCCCAAAGCCACTCAGGTGCAACAAATGTCAAAGGATGGGTCACACTGCTCAGTAATGTAGGGGAAAGCTAACATGTGCTAGATGTGGAGGGGAGCATGAACATGGTAAATGTGACAAGGACGCCAAAGTAAAGTGTTGCAACTGCGGGGGTGAGCACAGTGCTGCATATGGAGGATGTGTTGTGCAGAGGGAAGCTAGACAAGCCCAAGATATTAGAATAACTAAGAAAATCTCGTATGCGGAAGCTCTAAAGACAGTTAGAGAGGCAGGAATAGTCAGAAACACAGCAGGCCTTCCTCAAAGATGTTGAGTTCAAATGGAAGCCCAACAATCAACGGGTCCCATGCAAGCACAGGATCGTGCAGCTACAAGGAATGTTTGAGTTCACAAATGCAAAATGGACGATTACACATTGATAGTCAAGAGGACAAACTTTATAGCTTTTATCTGCCACACCATGAATGTTGTGGCACAGCTAAAGAAGAAAAGTGACAGAATCAAAACCATTGTGGAAGCATCAGGAAGCTTCCTAAATGTGAAAGATATCACAGCTGACCAGATTCATGCTTTATTGAAAGCTGAAACTAGGGAGACTGCACATGCTGAAACAAGACCTTAATTATGGTACTACACATACTACAGTGGAATGCGAGGAGTCCTATAGCAAACGGACAAGAACTCACGAAGTATCTTTACAACCTAGAAGTTGTTCCACAGGTAGTGTGTGTACAGGAGACATGGCTTCAACCTCACTTAGATACTGTTATTCCAGGATACATTTCAATCAGACAGGATAGAATTAACACTGTAAATGGAGGAGGATGTGCCACTTTCATTAAAGATGGCCTGGCATATACTGTAGGGTGATTACCTCCCCTGAGGATACAGAGTGTAATAGTATTGAAATATGTAGGCCAAATGGACAAGGAAATATTAAGCTGATTAATTATTACAACCCAAGTAGGAAGTTAACAGCAGATATTTTCAGTGTTATGGCAGGGGAAGGGCATATGGAAGGGGTATGGTGTGGAGACTTTAATGCCCATAATAGCTTGTGGGGAAACGCACATACAGATAACAATGGAAATGTTGTGGAAGAGATGTTAGATGAAAGATCGTTAATTTGTCTAAATAGTGGTGAAGGTACCAGGGTGGATGTGCATAGGGGCACATTATCATGTATTGACCTGACTCTGGTATCTGATTCTTTAGTGAGCACCTGTGAATGGACGGTTATGAACAGGACAACTATGGGAAGTGATCACTTCCCAATACTTAGTCATTAAAACTGAAGTATGTATACAAGAGGGAAGATGTTTTACAAGATAGTGTTTTGACAAGGCAGATTGGGGAAAATTTAGGCAATACTGTGTTCAATCGTGTCATTTGGTAACATTAGAAGGTGGCATAGAAGAGTGTTCAAGTCAGGTAACCAATCATATTCTGAATGCTGCAATAGCAAGTATACCTAAGAAAACAACACAGGGTAGGAAGAAGGCTGTACTCTGGTGGAATGACGAATGTAGTATTGCAACAAAAAAGCGAAACGAGGCATTCAGAGAGCTGAGGAAGATTATGACTAGTGAAAACTTAATAGAGTATAAAAAGAAAAGGGCAGTAGCTCGAAGGATTATTAAAAACAGCAAAAGGTCAACATGGAGAGAATTTTGTTCCACCCTTGGTAGGAAAACAGAACTAGGTGATGTCTGGGGTATGTTTAAAAAAAATGAGTGGGAAAAAGGGTACCATTTAAAATTCCAGCTTTAGTGGATGGGGACAAGATGGCTGTATAAGACAAAGAAAGGCAGAAGTCCTAGGTAGAGCATTTGCAGCAGTGCATAGAGGAGACCATCTTGGTGAGAGTCATAGACAGCAAAGGCAGCATAATCTCAGAGAAAATGCAAACTTAAAAAAATGAAGTGAAAGAGGACATGACTGTGTTAGACCTTGAGCTCACAATGCCAGAGCTTAAGAGAGCTTTGCAAAATAGTGGATACACAGCTCCAGGATATGATCAGTTAAGCTATGCTATGTTCCGGCAGTTGCCTATGCAATCAATTCAACTGGTGCTGAAATTGTTTAACAGGATATGGAAGGAGGGGGTTATCCCAAGTGGGTGGAAAAAGGCTGTAGTTTTACCATTTAATAAGCCAGGGAAAGATCCAACTCATCCAGGCAACTACAGGCCAATAGCATTAACGTCACATTTAGGGAAATGGATGGAGAAGGTGTTAGTTTACAGACTCTCATATGTATTAGAGCAAAAATGATTAATAAACGACTATCAGAATGGTTTTAGAAGAGGAAGATCAATAATGGATGCTCTAGTTAGGGTAAGTAATGATATTGAAAAGACTCTCAAAATGAAAGAAGTAATGGTTATAGTTTATCTGGATATTGAAAAGGCTTATGACTCACTGTGGAGGGATGGACTTCTTATGAAATTGAATAAAATGGACATTGATGGTGGGATGGATTCTTTAACACACAGGACAATTAAGGTTAAAGTAGGATCAGAAGTTTCTAATGACTTTGAAATAGAAAATGGTGTTCCTCAGGGGAGTGTGATAAGCCCTGTTTTATTCAATATAATGATTAATGACATGTTTGAGGATCAAGAGGGATCCATCAAAACAGCACTATATGCAGATGATGGAGCCATATGGACGAGGGGAAGAAATGAGAAATTTGTGTTCAAAAACATCAGGAAAGCAATGGAGAAAGTGGAAAAGTGGTTATATGACTGGGGATTTAAATTTTCAAACAGTAAAACCTGCTATATGACTTTCACAAAAAAAACAGAACTGGTACAGAGCCATTAACACTATATAATCAACCAATAGAAAAAGTCAGTGAATTCAAATATCTAGGATTGTGGTTTGATAGTGCATACACATGGAGAGTTCATGTTGAAAATCTGGATACAAAATGCAAAAAAGTCAATCTCATAAAAGCTGTAGCTGGACACAAATGGGGTGCAGATAAACAGGCATTAATTGACATTTACAGAGCACTAATGCGATCGACAATAGACTACGGATGCATGATTTATGGAACAGCGGCAAAGACGACTCTGGAAAAAATAGACAGAATGCAGCATAGAGTGCTTCGCCTGTGCATTGGAGCCGTCAAAACAACACCAAACACTGCAGTTTTAATAGAAGCAGGAGAAATGCCAATGGATTTGAGAAGAGATAAACTCGCATTATCATACTGGGGTCAAGCTGAAAGGAAGTGACGAAGCAAATATTTCAAAAACAACACTACAAGACTGCTGGGAATACTCTAATTTCCAGGGACATGGGTTTGGGAGGACAAGTGAAAGAAGGACCAGAATGTATGGGCTGCACACTATTGATATAGCTAACACCAGCCCAGTGAGTAATGTTCCCCCTTGGGTGGGGAATAGCAGTAGACGCTAGTCTGCTAATGAGGAAAAAGGATTGGCATATGAGTGAAGTTGGTGTTATAACAAGCATTTACCTCAGGAATAATTATTATAACTTCTTACAGCTCTATACTGATGGTTCAAAGAATAAAGAGGGCTCTGTTGGAGTTGAAGTATACATCCCAGAGTTTAAAGTGACCATCACAAAAAGACTCTCCAACAATACATCCGTGTTTACAGCAGAGATGGTGGCAATAATTATTGCTTTGCAGTGGGTGGAGGAGGTCAGACCGGACCGGGTGGTGGTGTGCACGGACTCACATGCAGCACTAAAAACCATACAGACACTAAAATCTACAAGGGAAAACTTGGTGATTGAGCTATATCACAGTTTATTTAGGGTACACAGGGATGGTGGACAAGTTCAGTTTTGTTGGGTTCCTGCACATTAAAGGTTGAAAGGGAATGACTGCACACAAATGAGCAAAAAGTGCTCTTGGAAAAGAGATAACTATACCATTGTCTCTTGGAAAAGGTGAAGGGAAAGCAGTAATCAAGAAAAAAGGAACTGAGCTATGGCACAAAAAAGATGGGATGAACATCATAAAGGTAGATTGTATTATAAAAAACAAAAATCTATTGCAATAAAGAATTTCATAACAACCAAAAGGAGGGAAGACATCATTATGGCAAGACTCAGACTGGATCACACAGGTTTAAATGGCACTTTATTCACCATGGGGAAAAGCGAAAGTGACAAATGTTGAGAATGTGGAGTAAAAGAAAATGTCGAGCACATCTTATTACACTGTCACAAATACAGAAATGAAAGACAGATAATGGAAAATGAAGTTTGAGAGGCCGGTAGAGAATGGGATTTAACTGGAATTCTAGGAACAGATGGAGATGGAGAGGCAATAAGAATCACGAGAAGGGCTCTTTTCTCTTTTGTAAACAACACAGGATTAAGTCATAGAATTTAAGGGTCGGGCTCAGATGACATAATGTTACACACACTTGTACAGTAGGTGGCGGTATGCACCTTTCAGTTGTTTGCTATCCGCCAGTAACCGAGAGAAGAAGAAGAAGAAACGACAGCTCAGGAAAATCTAAAAGAAGAAGAAAAAGAAGGCATCACCATCATATAGACATAGAAATCTCACTGTTTGAAGAGGAGGAAGAAGAAGAAGGGCGGCCGAAGACGGCCATGGCATGAAGAGACGGTAACTCTCTGCTGAAGAAGAAGAAGGCGATTTGACCAGAACACGAATTCAACTAGGAGGAATGGAGGTGGCAAGTGAGGAAGAGGAAGTTTGGAGCACGGTGGAGTCTAAAAGAAAGAGAAGTAGACATCAAGAAACTCAATCAAGACCGTTATCAAGTGCTGTGGAATCAGAGGATGAATGATCCCGGAATGAACAGAAGGAGTGGAAAGTAATCATTAAACTTACTCAGGAAGGGGCATAGTTTCGTGAATGGAACCCAATTAAGCTCACAAATGCAATGAATGGATTACTTGGAGAAGTTTTAAATGCAAGGGTTCTTCATAGTGGTTCGTTGCTAGTTGCATGTAAAGATAATGTTAAACAAGGAAAAGCAATCACAGTCACTGAGATGGAGGGAAAAAATGTGCAGTGTTAAGTATTGGAAGGAAAAAAAGGCAATCAGAGGAGTGATATCGGACATCTCAATGGCTGTCTCAACTGATAAAATAATGAGGACCTTAACTGGAGCAAAAGTGACAGAGGTACGGACACTGAAAGCTAACAGAAATGGCGAAAAATGTGATAGTCTGTCAGTAATGTTAAAATTTGATGAAACAAGACTGCCAAGTAAGGTGTATATTGGCTACATGAGCTATGAAGTTAGACTTTACGTTCCTCCTCCACTCAGATGTTTCAAATGTCAACAGTTTGGTCACGTAGCAGCGATATGCAAAAGTAGACAACGATGTGCCAGATGCCCCGGTGAACATGAATATGGCAAGTGTGAAAGAGGAACCAAATTAAAGTGCTGTAACTGCGGTGGTGAACATAGCTCTGCATATCGAGGTTATGAAGCCAGAAAAAGAGCAGCAGAAATTCAGCAGATAAAAGTCTCCCAGGGACTAACATATGCAGAAGCTGTGAAAAAGGTGCCAGCTAAAAAAGTGGAAGTGGACTCAAACAGGGAAAGTGTGCAGACTTGCAGTGCATGCAATAGAATTAAGGAAGATACTGTATGAAGGAAAATAATTTTGTCTTATTTGTGGTAGATGTGATAAACTGCACTGCGCAGACTTCCAAGAAAAAAGAAAAAATCAAAATCATTGTGAAAGCAGCAGAAAAATATCTTGGCATTAAGGGGTTACAGTGGGAAGCAGTTGAAGACTTGTTAAGTGGGGGACCATGCAGATACGAGATTAAAAAAGAAATGTCACAAAGCTATGAGGAAAATGTCACAAAGCAATGAGGAAAACTTCACAAAGCTATAAGGACAAAGCTATGAGGAAAACGTCACAAAGCTATGAGGAAAACATCATAAAGCTATGAAGAAAACGTCACAAAGCTATGAGGGAAACGTCACAAAGCTATGAGGAAAAACGGACACACAGAAAGACAGACATATATGGGATGTGTGGTGGCGGTGCGCCTGTGGGCTGATTGCTGGCTGCCAGTCAGGTCTGGAAGAAGAAGAAGAAGTTGTTCACAAAGATACAGAGTGATGATAATCAAGTCAGTGGCAGTAATGCACCTGTAAGCTGCTTGCCAACTGTCAATCATATCTAAAAGAAGAATGGGGTTTAACTGGGATTCTTGGAGCAGATGGAGATGGAGAGGCAATAAGAATCACGAGAAGGGCTCTTTTCTCTTTTTTTTTTAAATAACACAGGATTAAGTCAGAGAATTTAGGGGTCGGGCTCAAATGACATAATGTTACACACTCTTGTACAGTGGGTGGTGGTATGCACCTTTCAGTTGATTGCTATCCACAAGTAACCGAGAGAAGAAGAAGAAGATTGTTCAGAGCTCCTTGTGGGAGCTACTTGTGCAAGAGTGTAGAGTGAAGAAAATGAAGAAGAGGTTGCCAACTAAGAATTCTGACTTTTGATATATAGAGTGATGTTTACTGAGTGAGGTACTTGGCGGTAAGGACTACAGCTCCTGACCAGATCGAGTGATGATATAGAGTGAAGTACATGGCAGTAATGCACCTGTAAGCTGGGTGCCAACCGCCAATCAAATCTAGAAGAAGAAGAAAATAGTGGAGTCGATGGCTCCTCTGGGATAGAGTGATGACCTGAAGAATATAGAGTGGGACAGATAGAGTGTTATAGACATCATGTAGACATAGAAGTCTCACTGTTTGAAGAACAATGTTCAGAACTCCTTATAGAGTAATAGACGCCACTGTCGAGAAGAGACGGATGATTTTTTCACGCGCAAGGAGTTGTTCAGAACTCCTTGTAGAAAGATTGAGTGATGATAATGAAGTCAGTGGCAGTAATGCACCTATAGGCTGGTTGCCAACCGCCAATCAAATCTTAAAGAAGAAGAAGAAGAAAATGACCAGATAGAGTGTTATAGACATCATGTAGACATGGAAATCTCACTGAAGAAGAAGATTGTTCAGAACTCCTTATAAGAACTCCTTATACAAAGATATAGAGTGAAGAAGACGAAGAAGAGGTTGCCAACCGAGAAGAATTCTGACTACTGATACATAGAGTGATGTTTACTGAGTGAAGTACGTGGCGGTAAGGACTACAGCTCCTGACCAGATAGTGACAATATAGAGTGAAGTATGTGGCGGTAATGCACCTGTAAGCTGGTTGCCAACTGCCAATCAAATCTAAAAGAAGAAGAAGAAATGACAGCTCAGACTTCTGTTTGTAAACTGCAGGAGCTCAAAGGAGTTGTTCCTCTGTCTCTGTGCACAGATATTTTTATTTGTGCACAGAGTTGTTCAGGAGCTCAAAATGCAAGAGAGAATGACAAAATGACAACTCAGACTTCTGTTTGTAAACTCAGTCCTATGGCTATGAACACTCACAGCAAACCTGATCCCCTATGAGCGTTCATTAAAGATCTCCCCTCCTAAACTTCCGAATATCTGGGGAGGCCAAAATTCGGGCATGCACACCCTTGCGACCTCAGCAAAGCACGTGTGAAAAATCTGAGGCCAGTGCGACGAACGGTTTGGGAGATACGCATGGAAAACACACACACTGACACACAGAAATTTCTTGAATTATACAGAGTGATGATATAATTCAAGAAAATCTGTCTGCCTGCCTCTGTGTCACGATGATAGGACTGAATGTGTGTGTCACGATCATGTCTGTGTGTCACGATCATAGGACTGTGTGTGTGTGTGTCACAATCATAGGACTGTGTGTGTGTCCGTCTGTGTGTCACGATCATAGGACTTTGTGTTGCCATGGTAACCATGTCAAAGATCAAAGGTAGGCGTCACTCATGATAATAGGACTTGCTATGACATCATCAAAGATCAAAGGCAGGCATCATTCTCGGGCACACTAAGTAACACAGGCACATTCACTGGAGTCACCCCAGTTTTATTATTTCTTTTGTTCCCTTATGATCTTTGATATTTCTTAAAAGACGGCACATTTATTGAAATGGAAAAAAAATGACTTTTTTTCTTGTAGAACTGTGACTTTTTTCTTATAAATTAACATTTTCCCATAAATTTGTGACTTTTTTTCTTTTAATTTTGCTTTTTCTTACAAATTTGTGAATTTTTTTTCTTGTAAAACGTGTAAAATTTGCATCTTTTTCTGGTAAGTAAATTTGTGAACATTTTCTTGTAATTTTGCAACTTTTTGGGGGTAAATTTGTCCCTTTTTTGTGCAAATTTTAAACTTTTTGTAAATTTTGCAACATTAATATGGATGCTGAATGGGTTCTGTAGACACCTATGCACAACAAGGCAAATTATTTTAACCACTTGCGCTCCGTTGTTCCGCGGGCGGGCAAATCTCTGCGTCCTATGACGCACGAGGGCGCACGAGAGCGCGCTCGTGCGCCCTCGTGCGCATGACGCATGATGGTGGTGATGGTGATGTAGTACCGTCCAAGTGCCACTCAAAAAAAAAAACTGCAGAGACAGCCGCGAACAGATTAGTTCATCTGATTGACCTCCCATTCGACTAATAAGAGCCTTGAATTGGGTTTCTGAAACCTTGAAGAACCAATGAATGAAAATCTAGGAAGGAGGACCCGCCTACTGTGAACGCAGGAGCCAATTGAAGCACAGAAATTCTGGCTGGGTGAAGAGAGATTTACTGTTGCAACAGATGAAAACAAAGGACACTGTACGAATCTACTACAGACCCAGGCTCACCCAGCAGCATGGAGAACACCCACAAGTGGGACCTGCACTCATTCCAGCAGAATAGACGGAGGCCAACGACAAAAGTCGTAAATCATTTGCCAAAACGGCAATAATGGAATTATGTTGATCGGGATCCACGAGCGGAGTAGTGTCGCGTTCGTCTGACAATGGGGGAAGAGATGTTCGCCGCGACTCTGCTGCTTTGAAGAGGTAAGGTGTTATAAGCTAAATTATTATTTATCCCTGAAAACTGTAATCCAAAAATGACTTTTGACCGATCGGTAAATTACAACTGTACTGTGCACGAAGTACGTGCGCTGCGATAAACGGTTCATTTGCCGTGTTCGGACCGTGAACGCCCCCCCCCCCCCCGCTGCAGAAGAGGAGCAGGGGGGGGGGCCACGGTCCGAACGTGCATATCAGTCTATTCCATCATGCATAAAGCATATCAGTCTATTCCATCATGTAGCGATGGCCCTCTTCTGTAGCGAGGGGGGGGGGCGTTCACGGTCCGTTCACGGTTTCCCCCCCACACACACACAGTAGCGGGGGGGGGGGGGGAGCCGCTGTGAAAGCATGCAAGGAGTGTAATCCGTCATGTAGAGGGCCGAATTTGGTCCTTGGTAGCGGGGGGGGGGGACGACCCCCCGCCCACACACACACACAGACACAGCCCTGAGTGTGACCTTTCATTAGAGCCTAAAATGAAGATTCTACATTGAATTATTCAAAAGTTACAGACGTTTTTCCAAACTGTGCCATTTGGCACAATTTGGCACAGTTCCAAAACGCCTGGGAACAGCCTGAGAACAAAGCTGTGTAAAATATTCATTTTTTGTGGTATTGTTACCAAATTTGGATCTCAGCTGGATAACACTTGGTTCTACATTTCTGTTGCATTTTCCAGCCGGATCGGACAGCTGTGTGTTATTTACAAGCATTTGTATCCAAAAAAACACTGTGTCCAATTTTTTTTTCTTCAAGTTCAGTATGTTTAGATGACTGTAACTCAGTGGCCGGAGCACGTAGAGAGATTATGTTTTTTTTGCCAAAAAATTCAAAGTGTTTTCTTTTAAATGAGACCAACCCCATGAAGATGCTGCAAAGGGTTGAATAACAGCTTTCGATTTACTTTGGGCACGTTATTTTTTGGCATTTTTAGGAAAATTGCCCGGAGTGCAAGTGGTTAAATCAGTTGGACTGATTAAGAAGTGAATTTAGAAAATTTCCATGGACGCATGAACATTCTAATCTAGACAATGACCCATTTTCTAATGTTTTTATTGGAAGGGGATATAGTTCCCCATTTCACAATCTTGCATAGGGCCTCCAAAAGCTAGGAATGCCCCTGACTACAGAAACACAGTATGACAGTGTTCCCCTCAGTATCTACTCTTGAGAAAATGTTCTGTGTATTGACCCCCCCCCCCCCCACCACCACCACCACCACCACCAAAACAGTGAAATGGAATAGCTTCCAATGTACAACATATGCAGGTTTTAGAGCCCCTGATGGATAAGCTCTGTGAAAAGCTGGCCCCTCGATAGCTGGGTGGTTAGGGTGCATACCATGTCAAGGCATGCCTTTGAGCAGGGAATTCCTGGTTTGACTTCCAGGCTGACATGGATGTTTACTGCATCTTGCTCCTTTTTTCCACTGATCTTTCTGTGTCTTTACTGATGCCATTTATCAGAAAATGAAGGCTGACAGCTTTGTAAATCCACTGCCTTAGCTTGGCTTAATGTCTCCTGGACCTATCCAATATTGTAGCATCACTATGTAGGTTTTCAATGTGATATTTTGTCTTGCTACACTGAAGACAAACCCACACATAAAGTCACCTGGCCATATTTCACAAGCTACTAGCACAGCTAGCCATGTGCAACAATAAGTAGGCTTAAGCATGTGTTTAAAAATTTTATACTTAAAAGACTGGACTTCCGGTTATGGCGGCCACGTAGGAAGACGTGTTTCTCACTGCTCTGCTCCTAAAAATAAAAAGTTTACTAAAACTCTCTTAAATGGAACAAAAACCCATCCCAGCGTTTAGGCGCGGATATGGTAAAGACCAAGGCTGGGAAATTAGGTGGAGGAAAAAGTAATTCGACAAAACAACCCAAGGTAACAGACTTCCACGCTCGAGGCGAAACAGGGAAAACTCCAGAGACTATGGCGGAGGAGGGAGCCAGCGGCGGAGCGGGAACTGCTGAAGAGGGGACAAAACGCAGTGCTCATTGCCATCAACTCCATGAGAACAGAGTTTTCGTCTAAATTTGATGGAATTATAGCAGCGATAGAAGGAATGAGAAAGGAAATAAGCGACTGTATGGAACGAGTATCGCAGGCGGAGCTCTGAATTTCAAGTGCTGAAAATGACGTCACCAGCCTACAACCAAAGTTGCAAACACTGGAATTAAAATGGAAACGTCTGGAAGATAACGTCCTGGATTTAGAATCCTGCTCGCGACGGAATAATTTGAGGCTGGTGGGCCTCCCGGAGGAAGCGGAGGGGTGGGACTCATGTTCCTTTTTGGAAAAGTGGATTCCAGAAGCGCTGAACAACGCGGACCTGCAGTCATCGGTCGTCTTAAGAGAGCGTTCACCGAATCGGCCCACGAGAGATAATAAGACACCACCGAGGACGCTGATTATGAAGTTCCTCAACTACAGAGACAAGATGACGGTCACCAACGCGGCGCGAGCTAAAGGGGAAATTAAATACCAGGAGCAACAGGTGCAGTTCTACCCAGACTTTGCCACAGGAATTCAACAATTAAGGAGGCAGTTCGACCCCGCCCGCAAAGAGCTGCACGGTGGCGCAGTGGTTTAGCACTGTGACAGCACAGTTTTACCCTCGGCCGGGGGACCGCGGGGATCATGAGATCGTGGGTTCGATCCCAGCCCCCGACCAACAGTGAGCTGTGTGGAGTTTGCATGTTCTCCCCGTGTTGCGTGGGTTTACTCCGGGATTTCTCCGGTTTCCTCCCGCATACCAAAAACATGTAGGTTTAGGGCGCTCGCGCACGCAGCGACCGGCAGCCGGTGGCTTGTCACCAGACTGCAAACCAAATCTACCTATGGGTACAAATAAGTAACCAAAAAAAAAAAAAAAGCTGCGCAACCTCGGGATTTGGCACGGAGTGATTCATCCGGCAAGACTGCTGGTCACATATAAGGGGAGAACCCACATCTTCAAGACCCCTCAAGAGGCGCAGGAGCTCATTAAGCAGATCCAAAAGGAGACTGGTGGGAGCTAAGCATGAACATGACAAAGGTAGAACATTTAAGCATTTGTACAGGCATCTGATTGATCTGAAACATATAACATGTATACAAAATACAGACTGTATTAAAAAAAAAGCTATGATGTACAAAGTTGCTATAAAACTTTGAAGTTATATTGAAAAAACTACAGAAGAGAGTTAATGTCATGTCATAAAAATAGTAGAGTCAGGGTGATTGAGAGGAGAAAGAGAGAGTGGTTTGACTGATCCTTGCAGGTGTAGAACAGTCACTAGCTATAACGGGAGTCAGAATTTTTTTTGATTTTGGGGGGATAACCACGAATGTGGGGAAAGGGAATTTGTTTTTGTTTTGTTTGTAGGATGAATGTTCTATCATCCATGTTTTTGCTTCTCTGTATGAGCATGTTCATATTGCAAGGTAATCTCAAACTCCTTATTGATCATAGATCAAAGCGTTAATCTTAATTTAACTTCATGGAATTGCAGAGGTTCACAAAATCTAAAAAAACTTAAACAAGTCATGAATAAAATAAAAGACAGATTCAAAAATTGTATTTTTACAAGAAACTCATCTAATAGAGGAGGATGTAAAAAGAATTAGGAGAAGATGGCAAGGCAACGTGTTCACCTCATCATTTTCATCCCGAGCTAGGGGGGTTATGATTCTCATACACAAAACAGTCCCATTTCAAGTGAAAAATGTAATTGGAGACAAATTTAGAAGATATCTAATCATCCAAGGATCTTTGTTATGAGAAAATATAAATCTGGTGAACTTATATGGCCCCAATATTGATGATCAAAACTTCTTAGTTAATTTATTCCTTACTTTATCATCACTTACAGGGCAACATATAATAGCAGGGGATTTTAATTGCACATTGAATCCCAGTATAGACAGATCAACAGGACTGGACGGTACGCACAATGGATGTAGGATGACTATTAATCATTTTATGAAAGAATTGAGATTGCTAGATATATGGAGAGAAATGAAACCACAAGTCAAAGCCTATTCTTGTTATTCTAATACCTATAAGACATTCTCACGTATTGACTACTTTTTGATCTCTACAGAATTAAGGTCCAAGATTCAAAATTGTTTCTATGATAACATTGTGATCTCTGATCATGCACCCTGCTGTCTAATATATGTAGATAAGAAATTGACAAAGGATCCAGGTAGGTGGCATTTTCAGCATAAATGGCTTCAAGATGAGGAATTTGTTAAGTACATAGAAAAACAGATAGATGAGTTCTTTGATATTAATACTACACAAACAACGGCATGTATAAAGTGGGAGGCTTTCAAAGCTTTTATTAGGGGGCATGTTATTAGTTATACAGGTTCAAAATCTAAGAAGACTCGAGAGGAGAGAGTCCAATTGGAACGTAAAATAAAAATTCTTAAAGAAAAGGTGTATGCAGGAAGTAACCCAAAGTTAGAGAACAAATTACTGATTCTGAGAGCTGAATATGATAAAAAATCAGCAAATAGAGCTGCCTCGAGTCTTCTAAGATTGAAGCAAACTTTTTATGAACAAGGTGAAAAATCAGGAAAATTACTGACATGGCAGATTAAACAATTAGAATTTAAAACACCAATTACCAGTATTATAAGTAATGGACAGGTAGTTATAGATCCTTTAGAGATTAATAGTGCCTTTAGAGATTATTATGAAAAACTATACGATACAAAAAATGAAACTGACTTAACAAAACTAAATGGGTTTTTGGGTGGATTATCTATACCGTGTATTCCAAATGAAAACAGGGAGATACTGGAGTCTAAAATTAGTCAAGAAGAAGTTGGGCAAGCCATTGATAATATGAAATCAGGAAAAAGAGCAGGACCAGATGGTCTTCCAGTTGACCTCTATAAAAAATTTAAGAATAAATTAATAAAACCACTTTTGGAAATGGTTTTAGAAGCATTTCAAAATGGTAATTTACCACCATACATGAATAATGCCTTAATTATACTGTTGCCAAAACCAGGTAAACCCCCTAATAAATGTGAAAACATGAGACCAATAAGCCTATTAAATGCTGATCTTAAGATAATCTGTAAAATTTTAGCAAAACGACTACAAGAAATATTACCAAATATTATTAACAGAGATCAGAATGGCTTTATAATGGGAAGACAAGGCTTCCATAATGTAAGAAGACTATTTAATATTATTTACTCTAATAAAGAAGCACCGGATACAGCTCTCCTATCATTGGACGCCGAAAAGGCCTTTGATAGGGTCGAATGGCCCTATCATTTTGAAGTCCTACAAAGGTTTGGACTTGGAAATAATTTCATAAAATGGGTCCAGATAATATACAATAATGCTACAGCAGAAATCCTAACAAACAGCAATATCTCAAAATCAATAAAAATCAATAGAGGATGTTGACAAGGCTGTCCACTTTCACCTTTATTGTTTACTATGGCAATTGAACCTTTAGTGATGGCAGTACGTTTACATCCACAAATATATGGAATTAAAGTAGGACCAACAGAACATAAAATCTCCCTGTATGCCGATGACATAATTTTGTTTATATTGAATTTTAAAAAATCAATTCTGACCTTGTTAAATTTAATAAAGAACTTTGGGGAAATATCAGGATATAAAATAAATAAAACAAAATCTTCAATATTAATGCTAAATGAGACCCAGAGAAATCACCCAGCTCCTGAGGTAAATCAATTCAATGTTGTAAATCAGTTTAAATATTTAGGAATTCAAATTTTGCCTAAGCTAGAATCAGTCGCCAATGCCAACTATGAAGCCTTAATGACAGATATTAATGAGTTACTTCAGAGATGGATGTCACTACCAGTGTCGATGATCGGGAGAATTAGTATACTTAAAAGTAATATCTTACCAAAAATACTTTATTTCAAAAGATTCCATTACCACCACCTTCAGATCTATTCTTAAAAATTAAAAAAAAGTTAGTGGAATTTATATGGAACAATAGGAAGGCTAGATTACGTTTGTCCTTACTATATTTACCATTTGATCGTGGAGGTCTGAAATGTCCAAACTTTATGTTGTATTACTGGTCAGCTCAACTGAGGTCTATGACATATTATTTTTCATCAAATGATCTCCCTCACTGGACTGAAATGGAATCATACAATTTACCTTTACCTCTTCCCTTATTCATATACTCAGACTCGGCTAAAAAATTACAGAAACAAGTTAAAAATCCAATTGTAAAGCACATGATCAAAATATGGTGTGAAACCAAAAAATATTTAAAAGAACCACACTAACTGTCACAATTTAGCCCAATATGGGGTAATCAATATTTTACACCAGGGAGAGCGGATGCTGTATTTAAAGTATGGAATTTAAAAGGGATTCAAAAGATTCAAGACTTATATTTGTCACGTTCAGATAACATGTCTTTTGAAGAACTGAGGATTAAATTCAATCTTAATAGAACACATTTTTTTAAATATCTTCAGCTTAGAAATTTCATTCGATCAAATCAAAATAATGCTCTCACCCGATCTACTTATTCATCCTTGGAAAAAATTTTGACCAAAGATAGTAAGAGAAAGGGTATTATTTCAGAGTTTTATAACTCATTGACACTATTCTCAAGTGAAAACTCACAGAAAAGACTGAATTATTGGAAAGAAGACCTGCAAATTGAAATTTCAGAGGAACAATGGGAAATGGCTTGTGCAGAAGCTCAAACCAAATCAATAAATGTACGTCTTAAACTGATACATTTTAAATGGTTAATGCGGATGTATGTTACACCAGTGGAGTTAAATAGATATAATAAAAACATACCAGATACATGCACAAAATGTATGGAAAGTAAAGGAACCCTATTTCACTGTTTATGGGAATGTAGAAAAATCAGAATGTTTTGGGAAGAGGTGAGGGTAACAATTGAAAAAATAATTTCAAAACAATTCACATTGAACCCTAAACTGTTTTTGTTGGGTCTGTATCCAGAAAAACATAAGTGAAAGAGCATTCATAGACCTCGGTTTGCTTAATGCCAAAAAATGTATTGCACTACTGTGGAAAAAGACTCATAGACCAGATGTGACTCAGTCGTTAAGACAGATGTTAACAAACCTTCCACTAGGAAGAACAACATATATACTGAAATTAAAGGAAGGTGTGTTTGAGAATATATGGAGACCTTTCATTGATTATGTAAAGAAATTAAACATAACTTCTGAAGAAGAAGGTGAATGATATGTGTGGACCTTGCAAATTCCAAACTGGTGTGTATATTATGTATTCTTATGTAATAGATTACCTAGACTAAACAGAGGAGCATTGTTGTTGATTTGCTTTTGTTAATGGTTGTTGTTGTTTTTAGTACATTTTTTTTGTTGTTTTTTTTTTAATTTTTAAATTACTTTTGTGTTAGTGTTTGACTGTTTGTGCCATGTTTGTAAAAAAAAAGGTTCAATAAAAAATATTGTGGAAAAAAAGATACAGACTGGAGGAAGCGCCACTTTTCCACTAGCCCAGCTCGCCTCCCCACGCCTCGATTCACTATGACACGGTTCGGCCTCGGTTGTGTCTCCATAACAGCCAGGTAAAGCGGGGTTAAGCTGGGGTGGGCAGGATTCTTTTTACAGCAAGGCGGCGCCACATTGCCGTGACGTAAAACACGCGACCCAAGCAAAACATAACATGGCGGCTGTACAAGGCGACTCCTCAGTCTGTGGCTTTTTTCACCATAAATGCCAAAAAGGACCGCCAGACAAGGGTACAGGCAGCAAGACGAAACACTCTGGAATAGTTCTGCAGCTTCTGGGAGAGCCGAAGATGTGAGGATACAAACTAGGTCATATATGACGGAAAGCTAATGGTTGCTAATGCTAGTTTGCTATAAGTACGTCGTACTACACTGTAATGTCTGCAAGTTATCGCTGTTAGGTACTAAAATATGTACGCTGTGTGTGTGTGTGTGTTTCAGATGGCTCTGTTGTGGGGAAATTACTGCTTCAAACGGTCAGTCTGGGCGTTCAACACAGCCTGTCACTGATGTCACCCCAGCTTCACCAACGATCAGTGGTTGTAGAGCTTAAGAATGTCTGTAGAAATGTTTATTTCCTGTGCAACAAATTGCTCTGATCTGCGTGAAAATCATGGAGAAACTGTTGAGACATCATGGATGTACCTGCTCCAGCAACACTGAGTCTGAGGTGGTGTCATAGCAAAAAATGATCAGCTGACACAACTTGATCGCCATGTTAATAACTATATTAGCCACAAAATATATATTCAAAAAGTAAACAGTACTGAGTTACGTATAATAAGATATATTTGACAGGTATGATGCATTTTAGGCCAAAACAAACTTGATCTAGGATTAAAAGCAATTAAAACAATGCAGTCACAAGGTTACATGGAAAATATTTGATTTACTAGATACATGTACTGTAGAAATTTATATTCTCTGCATCAACAATGTACTATACATGCATTCATGTAGTATTGCACTGGGAATTGCACTGACAATAAACCTCTGAAGTTTTTGCAGATGTCTCTGTTTTAAGATAAGATAAGATAAGCCTTTATTAGTCCCACAATGGGGAAATTCCAGGATTGCAACAGCACAGAGATAGCAACACTCAGAGCAACAATCAGAAGGCAAGAAAAAAACAAGAGCTGCTAGTATACATATATACATATACATATTAATATATATATATAGACACATAGTGCGGAGCATTGTGGTTGGTGGATGTGCAGCAGAAAGTCTAAGCTCTCTCTCCGCGGATGCGGCAGGCCAGCTGGATGTCTTTGGGCATGATGGTGACCCTCTTGGCGTGGATGGCGCACAGGTTGGTGTCCTTGTAGAGACCCACCAGGTAGGCCTCGCTGGCCTCCTGCAGAGCCATGACGGCGGAGCTCTGGAAGTGCAGGTCGGTCCTGAAGTCCTGAGCGATCTCCCTCACCAGGCGCTGGAAGGGCAGCCCACGGATGAGCAGCTCCGTGGACCTCCGGCAGCGACGGATCTCTCTCAGAGCCACGGCACCGGGCCTGCGACGGTGAGGCCTCCTCACTCCACCGCCGGCCGGAGCGCCTTTTCGAGCAGCCTTGGTGTCCAGCTGCTTCCTGGGGGCTTTTCCTCCAGTAGATTTACGGGCGGTCTGCTTGGTTCTTGCCATCGCTCTTTATTATTCTGTCATATATTTCCTGCATGCCGCCCAAACGCCAACCCGGCATCCACGTCGCTCCCGCTTCAGCTCTCCCGGTATGTAAAGCCTCTCCGTTAGCACCGGGTGGCGGCCGAGTGCTAGCTAGCTCCTCCCCGCTGCATTGTCTCCCGCTGTAAACAGAGGCTCCGTCCGCCGACTCGGGAGACCCCCGGGCGCGATCTGTGTGTCCGTGATACACATAGAGTGAAAGGTGTGCCGGATCAGAAAGAAGAAGGAAGATAAAAAGACTCAGAATTGAGCCGCTGTTGCAAAAGGCAGCCAACTCGTGTGGCGCCGGAACCGGAAGGGTTTTATATGTGAAAGTTACCACCATGTGGCACAAATTAAATACTAACAGATTGGAAAAGCTGTATAAGAACAATCCAGCAGTTTGAGAAATCACTTTTGGTTTGGTGTAAGTCTGTCAACAGAATTATGAACCATAAAGCAGTTTGCGTTAAAATGTTAAACCCCATTAAACCCTAACCCGAGGGCTTCCAATCATGGGGGGCCAAGACCCTGCAGGTTCTCTTCTACCCAGTCTCTTCAGCAGGTGTTCTCACTGATCAGCAGTCAGTGAAAGTAGTTCAGTGGAATCTGCTGTTGAAGACACTGGTTGGAGGTCAAGCCTGCAGGGTCTTGGCCCTCCATGGCACATGATTAGACACCCCCGCCCAAACCCATTATGATGAAGAGCAGATGTTAATATGACCCAGAATTCCTCCATATACTGGTACTGTCACTAAAGTATGCAGGGTCTTCTGCGGTGCCACATCCGACAATACAGTCTTCAGTTAATAAAATAATTGTTTTGGTTACTTTTTTCTTAAAAATGAGCCATTATTTTCAAGGTCACCAACAAATTCTTTGTACTGTTGACTCTTTTCCCACCGGTGTCTTAACAGACAAAATAGAAAATCATGATGCAAACACATAAGTCACTAAATTGTTTATTACAATCAGCAGCAAATTCCAGATTATTCAGAATGTGCAAAATTCAAACTGTAAAAAAAAAAAAAAGAAACTGGAATGGGTCACACATGCCAGCCACGCTGCCTCACTGAGAAGCAACTGGATCGGCCCCTCATACTGGTCCTGGTTCAGCAGATCTTCAGCCTGCATCTCTGTAAATACTGAGGCAAGGTCCAGTTGGGGTGGATCGTTTCCCTCTTGCCTAGACGAAAGACAGAAATGGGTGGTAGTTAATTAAAGCAAGTTTAAAACATATTTGGGAAATACACTTATTGCTAAAAGCCAGTGGTGGAATGTGAATGAATGAATGAATCTTTATTTCGGATAGATTAAAAGTAAAGATTAAAAGAAAATAGAATAATATAACAAAGGGGAAAAATCTAACAAGGTCAAATTAAACAATAACTCCTCTGATTATACAGTTCAACATAGGTTATCTGAAATGGGTGATGGCTGAAGCCGCAGCTTATATTGCCCACCATATTCCATCCAACAATTCAAAAGAAAAACCAAACAGGAGCGATTACAATTTGAATGTGACAATAAAGTACTTTGTTGTTGTATTTAACCACAATTTTCATGTAACTGCGCTTCAGTAGATTTTACAAGGGCTGGGTTACATTTAAAATCATCTGTTTTTACTGTGGCCTCAGCAATCAGAATGAATTAATACATTCACTTGAATGGAATCTAGTACTTTAACTGAAGGTGTGCATCACCGAGTATGGAGTCGCTCAGTCAAAATATGGAGTTGTTATCAATAAAAGTTTGTCTTGTCTGTAAAAGTGTCTCTTCTTGCCCGGGCTTCATGTGTGGGCGGCGTTTTGTACTTGTATTGCTAAAATATAAAAGGAAGCACTACAATGGGTCTCAAATATTTGTAATGTGTCCTGTTACTAGCATGAGTTTATTGATGATAGACTATAAACTACACATATAAAGTAAATTATATTGACGACTGAACAACTCCCATTCACCAGAACATAGTTATGAACATAACTCACAAAGGATCACACAAGTGATCTGACAAAAAAATAAATACATTAACAAGTGGTTTATTTTACAGTTGATGTTCCAGTCATTTTCAATTATTCTGTAATTAATATTCACACAATCAAATAAATCTCAGTTCAGCCCCTTTTATATTAAGTGGAAATTGTGCTACTTTGGTTTTGACACTTTACCTATAAAAGCAAAGGATTTCAGTACTTTCCACAGTGGCGAGGTCCGTTGTGGGGCGGCTGCTTTCCTCTTGCCTAGACGAACGACAGAAATGGATGGTGGTTAGGTTCAAGCAAGTTCAACACATATACAGGCACATCTCAAAAATTAGAAGATCATGAAAAAGTTCAATATTTTTGTCACTAATTTCAGAAAGTGAAACCCATATATAGATTCATTACAGGGACAGTGATATATTGAAAGTGTTTATTTTAATATTGATGATTATGGCTACAGCCCATATTAACCAACACCTCAGCGGCCAACATTTATATTTAAAAACTATTTTTTACAGTTAATTTTATGTAATATTCTAATTTTTTACCCAATTGAATTTGGGGTTTTCAGGGGCTGTAAGCCGTAATCATCAAAATTAAAATAAATAAACGCTTGAAATATATCACTGTCTGTGTAATGAATCTATATAATATATGGATTTCTCTTTCTGAAATGAGTGACAAAAAATATTGAATTTTTTCATGACATTCTAATTTTTGGAGATGTACCTGTGTTAGGGAAATACACTTGTGAAAGTCAGTGGTGGGCTGTGACAAAAATGCTTCGTTTCCCTGACAAGCATCGCAGGATCCACTCTGTACATCTACAAATACATTATCAATCCAGGGATTTATGGTGGAACAGCACAACAACACTGTTCCAACACCTTTTATGGAAAATCCACAGAATAAGGGGGGTGGGTCTATTCTGATGCTTTAGAAAATTATATGAATCACTTTATAAATCACTGGTTTGAAAGAGCACTTTTAATATGTCGAGATTTCGGCTCCCGTGGTCCACTTGACCTGTATCCACAATATAAACAATGAGGGAGGCTAAACCCTGGCATGTGGACACACATTCTAGCATTAAATTGCACTCAATTTAATGCACAGCACCAAAGTGCAATACGTACACAAACCAGGACTTTAACCAGGATTAACATATTTCATCGTTTTGCTCTCACAAGCGAATACTTTGGAGAAAACAAGCGCAAATCAGCAGTTGGCTACTAGCTAGCTAGCTAGCTAGCTACTAGCTAACACTCGTTAGCCAGCACAGGACGGCTCTGTATGGCTCAAAAAAAGTGAGCTTACCACCAACAGGATAAATAAGCGAACAGATGCACATTATTACAAATCACTCACCATCGATGGTTCTCTCATGTTCGTCTTCAGCTTGTCCGTAGTCCGGTTCTATGTTGGGCTGCATCTGTATCGGTGCGGGTAGCTCCTCTCACTGTGGATCTGCCACCAAGCAGAGAAAACTCCGCACTTCTTTGTTGGACCACGGTGTAGATTTCCGTAAAACCTACAATGCTGTCTGTATTAATATCGTATTTACTTCGTGACCGAGTTAGTCCGTGAAATATTGCAAATGGCGGTCGTGTAAATTCCACTGAAGACGGTCGCTTTCGTGACGTTACGATCTGATAAATCAGCGGCGACCAGTCTGTTGACGTCATACCTCGGCACGACTCAGCACGGTTGTACCCTGCCCTCGATCAGGCATGAAAATAGCGCCTGCTAACTGGTGCTGGGGCTAGTGGAAAAAGCTACAAACGCGGGCTGAGCCATGACGTGTTGGGCTAAGCGGGGCTAGTGGAAAAGGGCCTTATGTTGTAAATAGCATGTATTTGAATTGTTCCTCATATTCTGATGCTGGTACATGTGTTTTGTGAACAACTGTCATTTCTTTTCTATAATACTGTAAATGCGTCAATTGTTTGTTTGTTTGCTTATTTTTTTTAATACTGAATCTTTTCAATTAATGATTTTTATCCTTGGAAAATGGGGTTAGGACTAGATAAGCGCTGCATTTCATCCTATACCCTTTTTGAATATTGGACAAGGATTTTTTTTTTTAAATTGTTTAAGTCTTGTGTTTTATTATGACGTTTGAAATAAATAAATAAAATAAATACTTGTGTTTTTTACCCCTGAAATGATTCTAAGATCACAGGATAACAATCTGTTTTGTGTTTACACAATAAGTTTCAAGCTGGGTTCACACTACAGTGTTTGGACCAACTTTTACTGACTTTTTGAAAAATCAGAGAAAGTAGTCAAAACGTTGGTGAAATTCCATTTGTGAGCAAGTTTTTTTTTAATCTAGCGCACACCAACTTTTACAAACTTTTTTTTCCCACAATATCTTTATTGAACCTTTTTATTTTATTTTTTTTTTAACAAACATGATACAAACAATCAAACACTAACACTAAAGTACTACAAAAAAAATGCACTAAAAACACCAACAACCACCAACAAAATCAAGTCTTCAACAATGCTCCTCTGTTTAGTCTAGACAATCCATTACATAAGTATACATATTATGTTCACCAGTTTGGAATTTACAAGGTCCACACACATCATTCACCTTCTTCTTCAAGAGTTATGTTTAAATTTTTTACATAATCAATAAAAGGTCTCCATATATTCTCAAACACAATTTCCTTTGATTTCAGTATATATGTTATTCTTTCTAATGGAAGGTTTGTTAACATCTGTCTTAACCACTGAGTCACATCTGGTCTATGAGTCTTTTTCCATAATAGTGCAATACATTTTTTGGCATTAAGCAAACTGAGGTCTATGAATGTTCTTTCACTTTTATTAAAATTATGCTTTTCTGGGTACAGACCCAACAAAAACAGTTTAGGATTCAATATGATTTGTTTTGAGATTATTTTTTCAATTGTTACCCTCACCTCTTCCCAAAACATTCTTATTAATCTACATTCCCATACACAATGAAACAGGGTTCCTTTACTTTCCATGCATTTTGTGCACGTATCTGGTATATTTTTGTTATATCTATTTAACTCCTCTGGTGTAACATACATCCGCATTAACCATTTGAAATGTATCAATTTAAGACGTACATTTATTGATTTGGTTTGAGCTTCTGTACAAGCCAATTCCCATTGTTCCTCTGAAATTTCAGTTTGCAGATCTTCTTTCCAGTAGTTTAATCTTTTCAGTGAATTTTCGCTTGAAGATAGTGTCAATGAGTTATAAAACTCTGAAATAATACCCTTTCTTTTACTATCTTTCATCAACATTTTTTCCAAGGATGAATAAATAGGTCGAGTGAGAGCTTTATTTTGATTTGATCGAATAAAGTTTCTAAGTTGAAGATATTTAAAAAAATGTGTTCTATTAAGATTAAATTTGATCCTCAGCTCTTCAAAAGACATTATGTTATCTGCACATGGCAAATATAAATCCTGAATCTTTTGTATCCCTTTTAAATTCCATACTTTAAATACAGCGTCCGCTCTCCCTGGTTTAAAATATTGATTACCCCATATTGGACTAAATTGTGACAATAACTGTGGTTCTTTTAAATAGTTTTTAGCTTCACACCATATTTTGATCATATGCTTTACAAATGGATTTTTAACTTGTTTTTGTAATTTTTTTGCCGAATCTGAGTATATAAATACGGGAAGAGGTAAAGGTAAATTGTATGATTCCATTTCAGTCCAGTGAGGGAGATCATTTAATGAAAAATAATATGTCATAGATCTCAGTTGTGCCGACCAATAATACAACATAAAATTTGGACATTTCAGACCCCCACGATCAAATGGTAAATATAATAAAGACAGACGTAATCTAGCCCTCCTGTTGTTCCATATAAATTCCACTAACTTTTTTTTAATTCTTGAGAATAAATCTAAAGGTGGTGGTAAGGGAATGTATTGAAATAAATAAAGTATTTTAGGTAAAATATTACTTTTAAGTATATTGATTCTCCCTATCATCGACATTGGTAGTGACATCCATCTCTGAAGTAACTCATTGATATCTGTCATTAAGGCTTCATAATTGACACTGGCGACTGATTCTAGCTTAGGCACAATTTGAATTCCTAAATATTTAAACTGATTTACAACATTAAATTGATTTACCTCAGGGTCTGGGTAATTTCTCTGGGTCTCATTTAGCATTAATATTGAAGATTTAGTTTTATTTATTTTATATCCTGATATTTCCCCAAAATTCTTTATTAAATTCAACAACGTTGGAATTGATTTTTTTAGATTCGACATAAACAAAATTATGTCATCGGCGTACAGGGAGATTTTATGTTCTGTTGGTCCAACTTTAATTCCATATATTTGTGAATGTAAACGTATCGCCATCGCTAAAGGTTCAATTGCCATAGTAAACAGTAAGGGTGAAAGTGGACAGCCTTGTCGACATCCTCTATTGATTTTTATTGATTTTGAAATATTGTTATTTGTTAGGATTTCTGCTGTAGCATTATTGTATATTATCTGAACCCATTTTATGAAATTATTTCCAAGTCCAAACCTTTGTAAGACTTCAAAAAGAAAGGGCCATTCAACTCTGTCAAAGGCCTTTTCGGCGTCCAGTGATAGGAGAGCTGTATCCGGTGCTTCTTTATTAAAATAAATAATATTAAATAGTCTTCTTACATTATGGAAGCCTCGTCTTCCCTTTATAAAGCCATTCTGATCTCGATTAATAATATTTGGTAAAATTTCTTGTATTCGTCTTGCTAAAATTTTACAGATTATCTTAAGGTCGGCATTTAATAGGCTTATTGGTCTCATATTTTCACATTTATTAGAGGGCTTACCTGGTTTTGGCAGCAGTATAATTAAGGCATTATTCATGTATGATGGTAAATTATTATTTTGAAATGCTTCTAAAACCATTTCCAAAAAAGGTTTTATTATTTTATTCTTAAATTTTTTATAAAGGTCAACTGGAAGACCATCTGGTCCTGCACTTTTTCCTGACTTCATATTATCAATGGCTAGCCCAACTTCTTCTTGACTAATTTTAGACTCCAATATCTCCCTGTTTTCATTTGGAATACACGGTATAGATAGTTCGTTCAAAAACCCATTTAGTTTTATTAAATCAGATTCATTCATTATAATACTGGTAATTGGCGTTCTAAATTCTAATTGTTTAATCTGCCATGCCAATAATTTTCCTGATTTTTCACCTTGTTCATAAAAAGATTGTTTCAATCTTAGAAGACTCGAGGCAGCTCTATTCGCTGATTTTTTGTCGTATTCAGCTCTCAAAACCAGTAATTCATTCTCCAACCTTGGATCACTTCCTGCATACACTTTTTCCTGAAGACTTTTTATTTTATGTTCCAATTTGGCTCTCTCCTCTCGAGTCTTCTTAGATTTTGATCCTGTATAACTAATAATATGTCCCCTAATAAAAGCTTTGAAAGCCTCCCACTTTACACATGCTGATGTTTGTGTAGTATTGATGTCAAAGAACTCATCTATCTGTTTTTCTATATACTTGACAAATTCCTCATCCTGAAGCCATTTATGCTGAAATTGCCATCTACCTGATTCCTTTGTCAATTTTTTATCTACATATATTAGACAGCAGGGTGCATGATCAGAGATCACGATGTTATCATAAAAGCAGTTTTGAATCTTGGACCTTAATTCTGTGGAAATCAAAAAATAATCAATACGTGAGAATGTCTTGTAGGTACTGGAATAACAAGAATAGGCTTTAACTTGTGGTTTCATTTCTCTCCATATATCTAACAATCTCAATTCTTTCATAAAATGATTAATAGTCATCCTACATCCATTGTGCGTACAATCCAGTCCTGTTGATCTATCTATACCTGGATTCAATGTACAATTAAAATCCCCTGCTATTATATGTTGCCCTGTAAGTGATGATAAGAAATAAATTAGCAAAGAACTTTTGATCATCTATATTGGGACCATATAAGTTCACAAGATTTATATTTTCTAATAGCAAAGAACCTTGAATGATTACATATCTTCCAAATTTGTCTCCAATTACATTTTTCACTTGAAAAGGGACTGATTTATGTATGAGAGTCATAACTCCCCTGGCCCGGGATGAAAATGATGAGGTGAAGACACTTCCTTGCCATCTACTCCTAATTCTTTTTATATCCTCCTCTATTGCACGGTGGCGCAGTGGTGGGGCTGCACGGTGGCGCAGTGGTTAGCACTGCGGCAGCACAGTTTACCCTTGGCCAGGGGATTGTGGGGATCGTGGGTTCGATCCCAGCCCCCGACCAACAGTGATCTGTGTGGAGTTTGCATGTTCTCCCCGTGTTGCGTGGGTTTACTCCGGGATTTCTCCGGTTTCCTCCCACATGCCAAAAACATGCATGTTAGGTTAATTGGCTGTTCTAAATTGTCCCTAGATATCTGTTTCCTATAGGCCCTTAGAATAGAGGGTTAGTATTAATGAAAGCGCTTTGAGTGGTCTTTGTGACTAGAAAAGCGCTATATAAGTGCAGGTTAGTTAGTTAGTTAGTTAGTATTAGATGAGTTTCTTGTAAAAACACAATTTTTGAACCCATGTCTTTTATTTTATTCATAATTTGTTAAAGTTTTTTTAAATTTTGTAGACCTCTGCAATTCCATGAAGTTAAAATAAGATTAACGCCTTGGTTTATGATCAATAGAGAGTTTGGGATTACCTTGCAGTGTAAACATGCTCATACAGAGAAGCAAAAACATGAGTGGTTGAACATTCATCCTACAAACTACACACAAACAAATTCCCCCTTCCCACACTTGTGGCAAACCCCCCAAAATCAAAAGAAAAATTCCGTCTCCCGATATAGCCATCGACCGCTCCACATCCACGGGGAACAGCCAAAGCCACTCCTTCTTCATCCTCCCAATCACCCTAACTCTACTGCTTTTAATGACGTAACATTAATTCTCCTCTGTAGTTTTCCAACTTAACTCCAAAATTTTTAGCAACTTTGTACATCATAGTTTTTTTTTTGTTTGTTTTTTTTTTTTAAATATATAATACAATCTATATTTTGTAAACTTGCTATTTACTTCAAGTCAGTCAGATGCCTGTGCAAATGCTTAATTATTCTACCTTATATTTTGTTCATGCTTAGCTCCCACCAGTCTCTTCTTCTTCTTTGATCTTCTTGATGAACTCCTGCGCTTCCTCTGGGGTCTTGAAGATGTGGGTTCTGCCCTCATACGTGGTCAACAGTCTCGCAGGATAGATTACACCATGACGAATCCCAAGGTTGCGCAGCTCCTTACGTATGGGATCAAACTGCTTCCTCAATTGTTGGATTCCTGTGGCCAAATCTGGGTAGAACCGCACCTGCTGATCCTGGTGTTTAATCTCTCCTTTAGCTCGTGCAGCGTTGAAGATCTTCATCCTGTCTCTGTTGCTGAGAAACTTCATAATTAAGGTCCTCGGCGGTCCCTTATCTCTCCGTGGGCCAATACGGTGTGCATATTCCAGAACCACTGTTGATTGCAACTCCGCGCTGCCCAGCGCCTCCGGAATCCACTTTTCCAGAAAGGAACATGCGTCCCGACCTTCGGATTCCTCCGGAAGACCCACCAGCCTCAAGTTGTTCCGTCTCGACTGAGATTCCAAATCCAGAATATTATCTTCCAGACATTTATTTTTTTTTTCCAAAGTGCGCACCTTTAATTGAAGACGGGTGACGTCATCTTCAGCACTAGAGAGACGGAGCTCCATCTGCGCCATTCGTTCTACACTGTCACCCAATTCCTTTCTCATTCCTTCCAACGCTGCCATAATCCCATCAAATCTAGAGGAAAAGTCCGCTCTCATTGAACTCATGGCAGCCATCAGCGCATATGCGCCGCTCCCCGCAGACATCGCACCGTTGCCAGCCTCCTCCGCCATATATGGAATTTTATTTGCTGCGTCACAGACCTGAAAGTTCGTTAATTTGGACTGTTTCGGCGGCTCGCTTTTTCCTCTACCTGGTTTTCCAGCCTTAGGCTTCGCCGACATATCCTCGCCCAAACGCTGGGATACGTTCTGTCCCAAATGAGAGAGTTATTTGCCGATTTTTTTTCTCCAGGAGCAGAGCAGAGTGAGACACGTCCGTCTTACGTGGCAGCCATAACCGGAAGTCCAACTTTTACGAACTTTGCTAGCATTTGCCAGCACTGTATTCAGTGTTGGCAAACTTTTGCCAACTTAGGCTAGCGTATGTGTAGCCGTTGTCAACTTATGTTAACTTAAGCAAACAAAAACTCAGCACAGGTCAGCTGACATCAGCGTCAGGCGACGCTCATATAAAGATCAGCGTTTGTGGAGGCTTCCTGCCATTCTGGACTTGTTTTTTTTTTGGGGGTGGATTCACACTATAACGTTTGGACCAACTTTTACTGACGGTTTGGCAAACGTCTGGCTCTGCTGGCAAAAGTTAATAGAAGTTAATGATGGCTGGTGTTTGTTGGCAAATGCTGGCAAAAGTTGTATTTTTTTGAAAATTTTCATTCATTCACTCATTCATTCATCTTCTTCCGCTTAATCCTTTTCGGGTCGCAGGGGGACTGGAGCCCATCCCAGCATCTTTGGGCGAGAGGCAGGGTACACCCTGGACAGATTGCCAGTCCATCGCAGGGCCAACACAGAGAGACAGACAACCATTCACTCTCACAGTCATACCTAAGGACAATTTAGAATCCCCAGTTGATGCCAATTAACCTAACTTGCATATTTTTGGCATGTGGGAAGAAACCGGAGTAAAACCATGCAGACACGGGGAGAACATGCAAACTCTACACAGATCACTGTTGGTCGGGGCATGGGATCAAACCCAGGATCCCCAGGCCAAGGGTGAGTTGCTGTGCTGCCGCAGTGCTAACCACTCCGCCACCACGCCAGAATGATAAAAATTTGCCAATGTTTGGAAATAAATATTGGTGAAAGTTGTGCTCAGTTTGTAAAAGTTCCTGAGTGCTGGGCTAAGTTATGCAGAGTTTACGTTATGCAGAGCTTTGTGTGTGTGTGTTTTGCACAGGGCGTATGATGTGTCAGTGCAGTAGTGTTGGAGTAGTAGTGCTTGTAGTTAGTGCATGCTGCATGCTGCCTCTGCTTGCTACTTTCTGCTTTCAGCTACCGCCGCCGGCTAGCCCTCTATTTTCGGGGGTGAAAAGAGGAGCCGAGTGCGTAAGTCTCCTTAGCCGGTACATAGCCTCTCCCCTGCCAAGACTCATACACGCCTCCTCGTGGCCACACACGGTAACTGGTACCTTGCGGTTTCCAGGCCAAGTTGTACGGGATCTTGGAGCAGCAGTGGGCCCCAGAGTCGCAGCATGCAGGCCCACTGGTATGTGGATACGCCCTGCTGCCCGTCAACCACTGCCCCGGTTGTGGGTAAACAGCCCCAGTTATGGGCAAATAGCAAAGACCTCAATGGTGGACCAGGCGGAGGATGATGGTTGACCTTTGGGAAACATCACAACGGCTGGGAAGGCGGACGAAGGCTGCCGCAGAAACGGGTCACCAGTCGTCTTGGAGTCCATGCCACTGGATCCTGACCCCGATCTGTCAAGGTCTGTGTGGTGGCTGTATGTGCACCAGCCTCCCCACACTAAACAAATTCACGCACAAGCGTCTTCTTCATGGGAATCCACTTAACATCCCGGGTTAAGTCCTGTGGCGACCAGTAAGTGGCGACGGGGGCAGGATTGTCAAGTCTGGAAGCCCCTAGTCACAAGCTGGCACATCAGGTGGTGGATGCCAGATGATCGCTGGGCTCTTGGACTGAGGCAGAAAGAGCCCTTCGGTAGCTACATCCATGACTGAGCAGTCCTTTTTAGGATCCACTCTGCTCACCCTTGATAGGGAAGGGGCTAGAAAAGGTGCCCTAAAAATAGCCTGCCTCAAACTTCCCGTCTGGATTACCGTGTTCAGAGGGATCACCAATTTGTGGTCAGAAACACAGAACTATGAATTTTGGAGCCTGGAATGTGCGCACACTGATGGACAGTGCAACCAGTGACAGGCCGGAGAGGAGAACCGCCATCATTGCCAGAGAACTGAGGAGATGCTGGATTGACATAGCTGCTGTCTCAGAAACACGACGGGCAGAGGAAGGCCATCTGAAGGAGGAGAAGGGTGGCTATACTTTCTTCTGGAAAGGAAAAGCAGCAGATGAGCCCAGGATCCATGGGGTTGGGTTTGCCATCAGGAACCAACTCATCAGTCATCTCTCTGAACTCCCTGTGGGAATCAGTGAACGTCTGATGACCCTCCGTCTGGTGCTTGCCAACACCCAGATGACAACAGTCGTGAGTGCCTACGCACCTACCCTTGTCTCCGAGGAGGAAGTGAAAGAGACCTTCTATGCCTGTCTGGATGAGACACTGTCAAAAATCCCCAAGGAGGATAAGATCATTCTTCTGGGAGATTTCAATGCCAGAGTCGGCCGAGACCACCACCTCTAGAAGGGCACCATTGGCAAGGAAGGCATTGGAAACATAACTCCAATGGAGTTCTGCTTCTCGACAAATGTGCTCAGTATGATCTTACCATCACCAATACCATCTTTCGCCAGAAGAATAAATTTAAGGCTTCATGGAGACACCCTCGCTCTAAACAGTGGCATCTTATTGATTATGTCATTGTCAGAACCAGGGATCTACGTGATGTAAACATCACTAAGGCCATGATCAACTCCGACGATTGCTGGACAGACCACCGCCTTATACGATCCATGATATCCATCAAACTTAAGAGGAAGAGGAGATTGCAGAAGAAGCAGAACCAGCTGAGACTAAACCTTGAAAGCCTTAATGAAACTACCATCCAGCAGCAGCTTCAGGCTTCTCTTGGAAAAAGTCTCAAACAGGAATATCCAGAGAACATCAAAGAGCACTGGAACCTGCTTAAGTCCACTATCCTCAACACCTGCCAAACCACCCTTGGGTACAAGTCCAGAAAACATCAGGACTGGTTTGATGAAAATGATGCAGAGATAGAACTGCTCATCTCCAAAAAAAAAGGGAAGCCTTTCATGCCTGGCAAAACGACATCACCTGCAAGGCCAAGAGACTGGCTCACTCTAGAGCCAAGGCTGACGTCCAGAGCCGGGTGAGACAGATTAAGAACTCCTGGTGGACAGAAAGGGCAATGGAAATCCAGTGTCTGGCAGAATCTGGAGACACCAGAGGCTTTTTCAGTGCCATTAAGGCTGTCTACGGCCCAAGCCGTCGTGGCTTGAACCCATTACGCTCAAAGGATGGACAGGAGCTGCTGAAGGACAATGAGTCTATTAATAAGCAATGGAAAGAGCACTTTCAGGAACTCCTCAACCGTAACACTGCAACCCAATCAAATTTCATCTGTTACATTCCTCAGAGTCCCATTAGGGAAGACATAGGGGCACCTCCCACCTTATCCGAGGTCCAAGATGCCATCAGGAGCCTGAAGAACAACAAGGCCACCAGTCCAGATGGGATCCCAGCTGAGGTCCTAAAGGAAGGTGGTCCAGAACGCCTGCGCTGTCTCCATGCCCTCCTTCTGAAGGTCTGGGAAAAGGAAGAACTCCCCTCAGAGCTCAGGGATGCTCTGATCGTGACCATATTTAAGAAGGGGAACAAAGCTGATTGTGGAAATTACAGAGGCATCTCACTCCTGTCAACAACTGGCAAGGTACTTGCTCGTGTTCTCGTTAACCGTTTACTGCCACTTTCTGAGGAAATACTCCCAGAATCACAGTGCGGCTTTCGTCCATCTAGAGGCACAGCAGATATGATCTTCACTGCCCGCCAACTTCAGGAGAAATGCCGTGAGCATAAGCTGCCATTGTACATGGCTTTTATAGACCTGACAAAGGCCTTTGACTCAGTAGATCGCCAGGCTCTGTGGAGCATACTGTTGAGGTATGGCTGCCCAGAGAAATACATGAGGATTCTGAGGCTACTGCATGATGGAATGACAGCCACGGTGCTAAGTAACAGCGGCTCCATGTCTGAGCCTTTCACCGTGGTGACAGGGGTCAAACAGGGATGCATCATTGCACCCACCCTGTTTTCTATCTTTATTGCTGCCATACTTCACCTCATTGGCAAAGACCTACCACAGGGAATTCCGATCCGGTACAGAACCGACGGTAGGCTCTTTAACCTTGCTAGGTTCAAAGCCAAAAGCAAGGTTAGAAACACCACCATTATGGAGCTCCAGTATGCAGATGACAACGCCATTGTAGCACACTCTGCAGAAGACCTACAGGGTATCCAGAATGCCTTTGCCAAGGCATATAGAGCCCTGGGTCTAACCTTAAACATCAAGAAGACCCAGGTGCTACATCAACCTCCACCCAATCAGCCATTTATTTCACCTATTATAAAAGTGGACAACACCCCTCTCGAAAATGTTGACCACTTCCCCTACCTCGGCAGTCTTCTCTCCTCCAAAGTGGACATTGACTCTGAGATCAACCATCGTCTGAGCTGTGCCAATGGAGCATATGCCAGACTCAGGATGAAGGTCTTTGAAGATCGAGATCTCAGGATCAATACCAAGCTCTTGGTTTACAAGGCTGTGGTTCTCCCCACCTCGCTGTATGGGGCAGAATCATGGACCATCTACAGCAGGCACCTGAGAGCTCTGGAGCAGCTCCACCAAAGAACTTTTGAGAAAGATTCTGAGGATTAACTGGGAGGACCGACGCACAAACATCAGCGTTCTGGAAGAGGCCAAAATGCCCAGCATTTCCACCACAATAATAAAACACCAACTACGATGGATTGGTCATCTCATTCGCATGTCTGACACCCGTCTCCCAAAACAAATTCTTTATTCTGAACTGGAGAGAGGTTCGCGGGCTCCAGGAGGGCAAAAGAAACGGTTCAAGGACAATATTAAAACAAACCTTAAAAAATTCAATATCTTATCTCCTGACTGGGAGTACATGGCTGTAAACAGGCACCGATGGAAGGAAGCGGTGCAAGAAGGTGCTGCACAGTATGAGAAGGAAATCCACCGTGTCGCAGAAACAAAATGACAGCTCCGCAAGAAAAGACAGAAAAAGGCTCCAGCACGACCACAACCCACCACCTTTTTCCCATGCCAACATTGCACCAAAATATGCGGGTCACGGATCGGCCTCTACGCCCACCTGAAGACCCACAAGTAGACGCTCCCACGAGGAATGCCTGTCATACTCGCTCCGAGTAACCGCCGATGATGATGATGATGATATGCAGAGTTTACCTAAGTCAGCCTAAGTTAAGCTCCATTGGCAAACGTTGACTGAAATGCCAGTGGAAGCAGATGTTTTTAGACTGAAACTCACTTCAGACATGCACGGACAAAACAGAAATGGAGAGAAGGGGGAATTTAAAAAAAGAAAATATATATGTAAGAGGACAATGTACAGTATTTGTTTGGTGATAACATGGTGTGTATGACATGCTTTTTTCTTTTTTTTTAATCTACGGGATATCTGTCTATCTATCTATCTATCTATATATCTATATCTATATCTCTATCTATCTATCTATATCTATATACAGTATATATCTATATATATCTATATATATGTGACCCGTGCTGGCAAAATGAGTTGGAATGGCTGATTACAAGCTACAGGCACTAGAAGTCAAAAATCGTGATTTTGGTCAAAATTAAGATTTTCACAAGAATGAGTCCATAAAAGCATCATCTACCAATCCAAATGGTCAAAACAGCAAATAAATACTTTTAATCACCTTTATTTGAAGGTTTTGTACAAGTCATGTCTTCAGAAATTAGTCCTTTGTTTCAGTTTTTCTTAGAAAATTTATGTATTTCTTTGCTCGCTGGCGGCAAGTCCTGGAAAAACCACCATCAGTGCCTGGTATCATTGTAAACCCTGGAACTCCTACTTTCTAAAAATACACATGGAATTCCAGAAGACATAACTCAGGACCAAAAGAATGCGAGTTTTCAAACCAGCCAAGACATAAACAAAACCAACTTGTTGCTCACCAGATGTTGTAAGGCCCAATTCCTTCAAATTATATATCATTTTGGAAGGTCTTTTGATACAGAATATGAAAATAACAATAACTCAGTTTTGAAAAATTCATTTCGCCAGCACACACACACACACACACACACACACACACACACACACACACACACACACACACACACACACACTCTACAGGCATCTCATTAGTTTTGACTTGTTTGTGGGTTTGTTTGCTCCAGGTGATTGGTGTGGTTTGGGGGTCTTGTGTCTTTGCAGTGTTATTTTTCTACCACTTGGCTGTGCTGTTGGGCAAACATGTCTTTTGCCAGTATGGATTACTGGTTGCCTTGGAAACAACTGCTGTTGGAGACGCAGGTCATTGTTTTTTTTGTTGTCTGAAAAAACATTGTCGGCCCGTGGAATAAAGTTTTTTTCGTGACATTTTCAGTCAGAGTCTGTCTACTCTCTGCCTGCTTCATATATATATGATCTCCCAAAAATGTGACAGCCCAAAAGAAAAAAAAATCTCATTGAGAAATTAACTGTTCTTAATTTTCTGCTCCGTGCGTAATCATTCTCCAGGATTTATTGGTCCGGCTTCCATTGTGGGAACTCAAACAGCACTGATGTGGTGTCAAAAAGTAAATGACATTTAATAAGATTTTATGTTTTAATGGAGAGGGCTGTAACAGTCAAAATATAATCACCTGTCATTTTATTTATATGATGATACACTAGTTTTTTTTATTCCATCCACATTTTAATTGTGGACTCAGTGTTGGGAGTCTATAGCATTATTTTATTATTTTTTTAGATGAATGAATGAATGAACAAACAAACAAATGAACAGGGGAAAGGGTATGCAGAACTAACTACACAGGAATATAAAATGAAAATGAATATTGAAACCCATATGCTCAAGGGAGATGTGTTCCTTCCAGAAGCAGGTCCAGAATGGCAAGAAGCCTCCACAAACGCTGATCTTTATATGAGCGTCGCCTGACGCTGATATTAGCTGACCTGCGCCGAGTATTTCTCTGATTTTTCAAAACGTCTGTAAAAGTCGGTCCAAACGTTATAGTGAAAACCCAGCTTTAACTTAGGCTGACTTAGGTGAACTCTTTATTAACTTAGTCCAGCACACCAGAACTTTTACAAACTGAGCACAACTTTCACTGTTTATTTCCAAACGTCAGCAAATTTTCAGCATGCTGAAAATTTTCAAGGAACACAACTTTCACCAGCGTTTGCCAACAAACACCAACAATCATTAACTTTTGCCAGCAGAGCCAGACGTTTGCCAAAACGTCAGTAAAAGTTGGTCTTTAACGGAGAAGTCAACCAGCCATGCCAGACTTTAAGACACATTGCTCTATAAGCCAGTCTTTCATAGTCTTTGACAAGGCCGAACCGAACCTTTGCTATATTTGTGGTTTTACACATAGTGGGAAAAAAACAAGGACACAAAACATTTTTAAAACCTTGGTTGAAGGTTTTGTAGCTTCGGGTAATTGACTTGGGTGATATATTTTACAAAGTACTTGCAGTTAACACATCAATCATCACCTCTGGGGGCCATTTGGGAATATGTGATTGTTTCCCATTTGGTGTTCTTCCAGAATGAGTCATCCTATAAATGCTAGATTCCAATCTTGGGAGCAAAGTGCTCAATTGAAATGTTGCATTTACTTTTTAATCTTGAAAAAAAAAAATATACACAACCTTGAATGTTCATCAGATAAATTAGCCAGTATCTTAATTTTTTTTCCTGGAAATTCATTTCTGTAGGTAATTTTAGGTAATTAACAGAACCATATACAATGGGGGAAATAAAAATTAAATGCATCCACATTTTTTTTCAGTATATACACTACCAATGAGGCTACTCATATGAAATTCTCACTAGACTTTGGCATTAACTCAAGGAATCTACACATAAAAAGAAAACATTAAATTTTATAAATAAAGTTACGTGTAATAAAGTGGAATAAAACAGGAAAAAAGTATTGAACATATTAGAAAAAGCTGTGCACCAAGGCATGATAATGCAAGGAATCAGCTAAAATCCATAACTTGTTAGAAAGTACAGTGGAAATAAAAAGTCTACACACTCCTGTTCAAATGCCAGGTTTTCGTGATGTAAAAAAATGAGACCAAGATAAATCACTTCAAAACTTTCCGACCATTAATGTGACCTATAACCTGTACAACCCAATTGGAAAGCAAACTGAAATCTTGTAAGGGGAAAAATAAAAAATAAAAAACTTACAATAACCTGGTTGCATAACTATGTACACCCTTAAACTAATACTTTGTTGCAGCACCTTTGGCTTTTACTGCAGCACTCAGTCTTTTTGGGTAGGAGTCTATCAGCGTGGCACATCTTGATGTGGCAATATTTGCCCACTCTTCTTTGCAAAAACACTCCAAATCTGTCAGATTGTGAGGGCATCTGCTGTGCACAGCCCTCTTCACATCACCCCACAGATGTTCAATCGGATTCAGGTCCGGACTCTGGATCCCAAAACCTTAATCTTCTTCTGGTGAAGCCATTCTTTTGTTGATTTGGATGTATGCTTTGGGTCACTGTCGTGCTGAAAGATGAAGTTCCTCTTCATCTTCAGCTTTCTAGCAGAAGCCTGCTAGCAGAAGCCTGGAATTTCCCCATTGTGGGACTAATAAAGGCTTATCTTATTTTATCTTAAGCCTGAAGGATTTGTGCCAACACTGACTGGTATTTGGAACTGTTCATAATTCCCTCCACCTTGACTCAGGCCCCAGGTCCAGCTGAAGAAAAACAGCCCCAAAGCATGATGCTGCCACCACCACCACACTTCACTGTAGGTGCAGTGTTCTTTTGGTGATGAGCAGTGTTGTGCTTGTGTCAAATATACCTTTTGGAATTGTGGCCAAAAAGTTCAACCTTGGTTTCATTGGACCATAACACATTTTCCCACATGCGTTTGGGAGATTTCAAATGTGTTTTTGCAAAATGTAGCCGGGCTTGGATGTTTTTCTTTGTAAGATAAGGCTTCTGTCTTGCCACCCTACCCCATAGCCCAGACATATGAAGAAGATAGGAGATTGTTGTCACATGTATTATACAGCCAGTACTTGGCAGAAATTCCTGCAGCTCCTTCAATGTTGCTGTCGGCCTCTTGGCAGCCTCCCTGACCAGTTTTCTTCTTGTCTTTTCATCAATTTTGGAGGGACGTCCAGTTCTTGGTAATGTCACTGTTGTGCCATATTTTCTCCACTTGATGGTAACTGTCTTCACTGTGTTTCATGGTATATTTAATGCCTTGGAAATTCTTTTGTACCCTTCTCCTGACTGATACCTTTGAACAATGAGATCCCTCTGATGCTCTGGAAGCTCTCTGCGGACCATGGCTCGTGCTGTAAGATGTGACTACAAAAATGTCAGGAAAAGCCTACTAGAACAGCTGAACTTTATTTAGGGTTAATAAGAGGCACTTTAAATGGTGGCAGATGTGTGCTGACTCCCATTTAACATGGGTATGAATGTGACTGGTGAATTATGAACACAGTCACATCCCCGGTTATAAGACGGTGTGCATATTTATGCAAACAGGTTATTGTAAGTTTTTATTTTTCTCCTTAAAAGATTTCAGTTTGTTTTTCAATTGGGCTGTACAGGTTATAGGTCACGTCGGGGGAAAAGTTTTGAAATGATTTATCTTGATCTCATTTTTTTCCATCACAGAAACCTGGCAGATTTTTGTTGCAAAGGTGTCACACAAGAAACATCTCACAACCTGACTGTTGCAAAACACATTGATGACTTGGTTACAGATGTGTATCAAAACTTCTGAATCTTCCAGTAAGCACCATTGGGGCAATTATTAGCCATGCACTGGAGTGCCTCACAGGAGTCGACCAGGGATGTTCAGTGTTTTTCTCCTGTTTGATTCAACTTTAGCACATGTCATTTTATTTATGGACTTAAAGGAGAAATTTGTTTTTTTTATTAATTTAGGCTGAATTTGGTATGTTTACGCAGGAAATGATATAACTTCCTTGAATATCACCATTTTTTGGAATAAACTGTGATGCAGAGAGAGAAAAGTCAGCAAAAGTGATGGTTTCAGATGACAGAAAATCACTGAGAATATTGGCCTGAAATGCGTGACGTCACCAAAGGAACCATGAATTAATTACTAGTCTTGCTACAATCTGAAAACAACGAGATGACGTTCATATGAATTCCTTCAGCTACTAAGCTGTTGAATGCCCAATGTTATGGAGGTTGTGTGTTCCCCCACTTTCTGACTTGCTTGGGACCCTACGCTGAGCTGCTTCTCACTGAATACTGAATGCTGATTATGAGTATGAATGCAGATGTTATTGTTATTGTTGTGTTTTTATAGCTGGGACTGTACACTGAATTGCCTAGCAATGGACAAATAAAGTTACCTGAATCTGAATATTTTGAGGAAAAAGGAAGCAAACATTCTCGATCTGAGTTTCAAAGTGGATACCAACGAAGAGGAAGACGAAGGTGAAGAGACTGACTTAAAAGACAGCAATAATGATGACAGAGATTTGGGAGATTGAAGCCTGAAGCCGATGACGAAAACCAAGCTAGTGCTAACACTGCAGCTGCAGTCCCTGCAGCTTACCTGCATGAACCGGGTCCAAGACAGCCAGATGGTGAGTTCCTCTTTAATCTGTCCTGGAGGTTTTTATTCACCGTCCAGCTGCTCCCTGTTAGCTGTTAGCTCCGGTCCTCCTGCCCGGCTGCTCCTCCCTCATCGTCCTGCAGGTGCCGGTGGCTAAAGCGGCATCCACCAAACCGATGTCCCAGTCCACCGGCGGTCCCTCCTTCACCTCTTGAGCCCCGATGACATGAGCCCTGGGGTGGCCATTCGGTCCCATGTGAGCCGCTGGATCAGAGCGGAGACATGGGGGGGATGGGGGGGGATTGGTGCTCCTCCTCCAGGCTGAATCTCCGTGGTGGTGATGATGAACCGAGGAGAAATGAAGATGAGTTGCAGCTTGACCCTAACAACACTGTGAAATGGTATGTGTAAATGTATTTATTGATGCTTCTTGTCTTACTTTTATATTATAGAAAATTTAGAAATCCACTTTGCGATTGTCTTTTCCCTAAATTAAAAAAAAAAGTGTAAAAGTTGTCCCTGAGCAATCGGCAACTCAGCTGAAATTATTCATCCGATTTTATACAGGGTTTCCTCTGGTAACATTTCCGGGTGGTGGCCCGCCACACTTGAAATTATGCCACCACTCTATGAGGACATATAAATTTAAGAAAAAAATATGAAGGAAAGACAGTCCGCAAGCCCGCACATGAACAACGTGCATGGCCGTCATCTACTCGGAGTTCAGAAGTGCCCCGCCCGCATGTTCCAGTTAACAAGCAGAGTGTCTCGCTACTAGCGTTGCTGTCCGAGAAAAGCTTATTAAAGTACTTTAAACGTGGAAAAAAAAGCAGAAGAGGTATGTAAGCAGTGAAGGCATTTTTCATGGTTTTAACCCGCTGGTAACGGGAGCAATAATGGAAGTCGCTTAGCTACCAGGTGTGGTTAGGAGCTCGAATTGACTCATTTTTTGTTCTTTTTAATTATTAGTTTTTTGTTATTCTTATTTCAGACAAGAATAAAAAGATGTTTTTACCTTTACCTCAGTTAATATTAATTAACTACTTTATGTTCATTATTATGTACCCAGTAAGTTAAGATGACCGAAATTCACCAAGTTAGTGACTTTAATCCGTCAGCAGCCTTCAGACAAACTAAACATGCCAACATTTGGATTTCAAAATAAGGGAGGTTTTTCCTGCTGTCTGAGTTGTGAGGAGATTTCTAAAAAAACCCAACAACAACCAAAAAACAAAACTATAAATATACAGAAATATTATAACAGAAATAACTGCATCTTCGGTCATTTAAGTTAATTTATTTCATTAAATACAATTTTATTAATATTTTTTCTTTGTAATCAGAGTTAAATTATTGTTCTGTTCTGACTGCAAAATTATGGTCAAAAATGTAAATTGTTATAAGGAAAAAGTAAAAAAATTACCAGTCTGTTTCAAATTTATAAAAAAAAAAAAAAAAGTAATTTTATTTAAAAAAATAGACAAAAATTAGCCATAAAATAATCCACAGATTTATAATAAGGTCTCAAATGTACAAGAAAAGTCAATTTTACAAGAGGAAATATCAAATTTGAGGAAAATGGTTTAAAATTTAGATAAATTTACAGAAAAAAGTACAAAACTATACAAAAATTGTTATAAATTTTGGAGAAACATCTCAAACCTCAAGACTGAAGTCATTACTCAAGTTTTTCAGTGGGTGCTCTTTGTACCCTTAACTCAATTGGAAAGTTTTGGTTGTCTACTTTTAATTATTAATTTCAAAGCACTGCTTTTACATGAGTAGAATTTCTGGCTACTATACCCACCTCTGATCATACAGTATAATTTAAGTATGCATGAGTAAATTACTATTATGAATGTTTTTTTTTCCCTTCCCTACTCTCTCAATGGAAAAAAGAAACACTAGAATAAAAATACAAAAAAATACACATATTTTTGTCATTTATGTAAACCATGACAAAAAAATCCTGCAGGACAAAACATGACACTTGATATTTTCTAACCTGTTAATGTACCACCATAGACGGAGAGAGAAAATTAGACAGGGCACAGAGAGGGCAAAATGAGACAAAAGAGAGGAGCCACGGAGAGGAAAATGTTCAGGCAGAGGGTCCAGGAGAGGTGAGAGCAGAGGAAGGAGAGAAGGATGACACCAGTAAAAAGTCCAAACACAGGATGTCTGGGTGAGACCCCAACTGGCCCAATATTCCAACATTCAAGCCTCAGTTGTACAATACTTCATATGGTAAGTTCCATATGCAAAGTTATTGTGTAAAATTTAAAAAAAAGAAATAAATTGTATAAAATTAATATATTCTAGTTACAATAGTGTCATGTGTCCTTCCTCCGCCCCCCGGAAATATATGTTGCCACCGCGCCAAGGTCTTTAAGCCAGAGGAAACGGCATTATAGAAACTAGAGTGTTTCTTATTTTAATACCAAATTATGTTTTTAGCAAGGGTAGACTTCATTCTTCAAATACAGTATATGTGCTTTATTGATTGGGATATTTAGACAAGTCTTGATCATCATTTTTGCTTCATATCTTCACCCTCTCCTTGCAAGTTGCATGCTAGCAGTGAGAATAGTGATCTTGCCACCGAGTGATCAAGCAATCAAAATCTTCACAAGGTCTATTGTCTGCAATATTCATTTATTTCTACAATTTCGATGCATAATCAAGAGTGTGGGTTGGATCCACTGGAGCCATTGAGCTTTTAGTTGGTTCCACTGGTGACATCACCCAAATCAGTACCCAAATCAATTACGGAAGTCACAGCCTTGATTGTGGGTGCACAGAATGAATGGAAAAAATTCAATTTCTTTTCTTTCTAGACGAAATCAAGACTACAAAAGTACTATATTCATGCTTATGATGTTCTCAGCTTTTGGTAGAGGCATAATATGCTTTTTTTAGGATTCTCAACGAGTATTCCCTTTAAATGTGTTGAATTCTTCATATGTGGCTTTCTTTTTGTCATGTCCGCTGCGTAACCTCGCAGCAAGTACCTAACGCGCTCCTAACAATCAGGAGCAGAGGGAGAAGGCACAAAATGAGGACTTACAGAAATGTTGGAGCGGAAGGGCTCTAAGCAACAATATGATTAGTCCAAAGGAAAACAGCCGATAATCCGGTGAGTCAAGATGTCCATGTTGACTTAAGCTGCCACCCTGACGGGTCATACTGCCTCCGTATAAGTACACAATACACTAATGAAGGCAAGTGGACACAGCCGTGTGGCAAGCAGGTGCGTGAATGATTGGATGTGTGCATGTGTGCGCATGTGGTGACGGAATACAGCCGGTGAATGTCAGAGAGGAGGAGGCGTGGCTGTAGGGCTGGCAGAGAGCAAGGCTCAATCTGCCAGCTGAAATTAATAAGCAATAATCAAAACCTACAGCCACGGCGCCCCCCCCCAAAGGGGTGGTAACCAGACATCCACCATACCATCAAAAACAAGAGAACGAAGCCTGCCCCCCACCCCCACCCCGAGAAGGCCAACACACCAAACCAGGGCGGGAGGTGGGAGAAAACAGGTTAGGAGGGATTAATCAAGAAAAGAAAAAACACCACAATACAACACAAAGAACACTTCCCAACCCCAAAACTAAGCTAACCCACCCCACCCCCCAAGAGACCCACAGTTCCAAGGCCCAGCAGGTGGCCGTAAGTTCAGGAGGCCGCCCAAAATCCCAGGGCCAGCAGACGGCCTGCCAGAGGAAAAGGGACACTTGACCCAGGAACCCAGTCCTTCGGGCGGCTGGCCCACATAGTTGAGCCACCAGGCCTGGGGGGAGAGATGAGGCAGCGGCCTACCCACTGGAAGGCTGATAGGTGGGTGGCCGTACTGAAGAAGGGGACCCCCTGCGGTTCCTGGTGGAGGGAGCAGGTGGACCACGGCGGAGACTGGCGGAAGAGGAAGGGACACCCCGAGGACCTCTGGAAGGGAGTAAGGGACCTCGGTGTCCCCAAGCTAGCTGGCTGCACCCTCGGTGGTCCCAGCTTGGGACAACATTGCACCAGCAGTGGCCCTTCCCCAGGACCTCATTACCCCCGTGGTGAGCCCCAATTGGGCCAGTGTTGCACCTACGCTGGACCCTGACCGAGCCATGGTTGCACCATCGCTGGAGCCCGGGAGGACCCTTGCTGCACCCGCGATGGGACCTGGCTGGGCCACTGCTGACCTCCACGCCGTCCTGACCCTGGGCCAGCCGGCCTGTACGAGAATCCAAGCCAGAAGGCGGTTGATAGAAAAATTCCATATTATCTACATTATTATTGATATTAATAATGTATTATTATATTTGAGAAGTGTCATACCTTCCATATGCCATGTTTAATGTTTATATGTGCATTGCATGTGGAATAAGTTCATATATTCTTGGCATGTTTCTATGAGCAATTTCAGAGAGTTCAGACTGAAGATCAGTACATGCGTAAGGAATGGTCTAAGCCACTCTTATAATCTCTTTGACATGTCCTGTTTCGGGTCACAGGAATGCACAGGAACTCCTCAGGCTGTATAGATCAGTGGTAGAGATTAGAACTACATTTGTTAAAAATAACAAAATGTATATAGACATTTTGTTAGTTTTATGGACCTCATGTGCATGTCTCCATGACCCCATGTCTCCAGAGTGTCTGTGACATTTCCCCGGATAAGCTTTGATTATCAGGACTGTCCCGTTCTGTCCCTTCCCTTCCCTTATCCTCATCCTCCCTCTCCTTTCTCCTACCTATATATATCAGACCTAAAGAAATGAATCCTTTAGAGATTCTAGGTGTGCCTGAATGCCATGCTTTGTAATCTCTCCCTCAAGATAGCAATTTGAGGTTAAATAAATGTACATAAATCCAACTTTCCGCCTGAATTTTTGACTTTGAATAATTTTAGCTCAAAATTATTCTAACATTTTGGCGCCCAAACAGGGACAATTCTGATAATCAAAGCTCATCCAGGGAAACGTCACAGACACTCTGGAGACATGGGGTCGTGGAGACATGCACATGAGGTCCATAAAACTAACAAAATGTCTATATACCTAATCTCTACCACTAATCTATACAGCCTGAGGAGTTCCTGTGCATTCCTGTGACCCGAAACAGGACATGTTAAAGAGATTATAAGAGTGGCTTAGATCATTCCTTACGCATGTACTGATCCTGTACTGATCTTCAGTCTGAACTCTCTGAAATTGCTCACAGAAACATGCCAAGAATATATGAACTTATTCCACTTGGAATGCACACAGAAACATCAAACATGGCATATGAAAGGTATGATACTTCTCAAATATAACAATACATTATTAATATCAATAATAATGTAGATAATATGGAATTTTTCTATCAGTGGTCGATCACAGGCACCCCCGGGAACCTGGGCAGACGGGGAGCTGGAACCACAGGAACCACAGTGGGGCTGGCAGTGGCAACGATAACCTCCAGAGGCGAGCCTGGATCCTCCATCTCATCCAGCAACACGGACCTCTCTCCGGCAACCCTAGATGAGGACTCAGACACAGAGGAGGAGGGGTCAGGATCGCCGGCAGCGGCAGAGCCCGGCGAGGCGAGCTCAGGTGCAGGTGTGGCTGCAGCTGGCTCTCCTCACCTAGAGCTAGGCAAAAATGCTCTATGAGGGAAAGAAGAAAGACAAAAGAGAGCACTTGCCTTAGCTCGAGCGCTACCGCTGTCCAGGACTCTGACGATCCGGGCGATGTTTCCACGGGCTCGGCCTCCTGGAGGTGCAGCTCGGGTGCTGGCTCTGCTGTGGCGGCCTCCGCAGTTGGCATGATGGTCTCTGCAGTCATCATAGTCCCAGCCGTCGTGACCCATGCTGGTAACTCCTCCAGCGTGGCGGCTGGGGTCTGGCTCACCATTGCTGCGGGGGAAGAATCCTCCCGGACCTCTGGCTCCTCCCAGTCCTGGCTGTCCCGCTCTGGTGCCGGTGTATATTCAGGGGAGAAGGGAGACAGCATGGAGAGGGCTGGTGAGCAGTTCATGGTTGCAGCAGGTAAAGGGGTCTCTGGGGACTGCACACCCAGAGACTCTCTACCAGGGATCAGGCAAGATCAGGCAAGAATATTCAACAATTTTAGGAACAATTGAAGAGATTACCTGCCTGTTCTCCTGGTCAATGATGTTTCCTGCTGCAGCTGGTGAGGTAACATCCCTCTCCATGGCTGTGACGGCCCTGGGCTCCTTCATAGGCTGCAGAGAAGCCCCCATAACCGGCACCAAAAGGGATGGATAAGAGGAGTAACCTGCCCCCACACCTTGGCGGAGGAAAAAACGGATGAGATGGCAGCAGGTCTCTTCTCCTCAGAACGGCGATCAATCTCTGCCGGCCCCGCCCGTTTGTGTTTCTTCTTATTCCCTGGCGATGGAGCGAGGCCGGGCTCAGGAGACGGAGGCAATCTGAGTGCAGACAGCTGGTGGAGGAAAACAGCTGAGGCTGGGAACGCCTCTTCTTCGGCGTGCGTCCGGGCTTCTCCGGGCACTTCCTCTCCGCTCCGCCGTTCTCCCGCTGCAGTGCAGCGATCAGGGCGATTCTCTCTCTCCCCTCAGTGTGCATCAGCTGATGGTAGCTGCGAGCTGCAGCGTCTGCCAGTCCCACATACCACAAAATGTCATCTGGAGTGGAGTAAATGCGTGCCGCTGAGTTCAACCCGTCTATTTTCATCAGGGCTTGGCAGCATTTCCACCCTAGGCGCACTGGATAGCCTCTGCTACCCGGTAAGTCTATCCTGAATGTAACTCCGGAAAGGGAAAAACACACAGGGAATAGTGAAGTGAAGAAAACACGGCATGCTACTTCACTGCTTGGGCTCTTTGTGGTGGCAGCTTACTGTCATGTCCGCTGTGTAACCTCGCAGCGGACATATAAATTGGAAGCGAGCCCAACGTTCAGTAAAGTAGACGTGTTTATTACAGGGAGAAAAAGTACACAAAATGTCCAAATAACAGCTACAGATGGGAATGGGAAAGACAACCCACTGCAAACCTAGTAGGCTAGAGGAAATGCCCAACGTGCTCCAAACAATCAGGAGCGGAGGGAGAAGGCACAAAATGAGGACTTACAGAAATGTTGGAGCGGAAAGGCTCTAAGCAACAATATGATTAGTCCAAAGGAAAACAGCCAATAATCCAGTGAGTCAGGATGTCCATGTTGACTTAAGCTGTCACCCTGACTGGTCACACTGCCTCCTTATAAGTACACAATACACTAACAAAGGCAAGTGGACACAGCCGTGTGGCAAGCAGGTGCGTGAATGATTGGATGTGTGCATGTGTGAGTGTGTGCGCATGTGGTGACGGAATACAGCCAGTGAATGTCTGGCAAGAGGAAGAGGCATGGCCATAGGGCTGGCAGAGAGCAAGGCTCAATCTGCCAGCTGGAATTAATAAGAACCTACAAAAAAAACCTACAGCCACGGGTCATGGGCGGGGTTGAAAACAACCCTGAACATGACACTTTTTCTGGTGAAAACTTCATGTGAGTAGCCACATGGGCACATATGTACTCAAAAAATACTGATGCATTCAGTAGTTATTTACCCCCATTGTATGTCAAATGATTGAATTCAGATTCTTTACTGAAAGTGAGTTTTAATCTAGAAAGTTAGAGTGCCAAAATAATAATTCTGTAGGTAATCTCCCATTATGCTCTACACCAGGGGTGCTCATTACGTCGATCGCGATCTACTGGTCGATCGCGGAGGTAGTACTGGTCGATCGCAGTTTGTACGACTGTTGACTGATTTCTGTACCTTTATCTTGTTCTCAATAAAGTTTGGAAAAAAAAACTGGTCGATTGCAGCGTGACATTAAAAAAAAATTTGTCAGCCTATCAAACATCCCGTCACTTGATTGACATACAGGGCAACCATTCAGATGACAACTGAATTTTGACCTTTAGGTCACCGCTCATGTGTAAACAACGGCGCTAAGCGCAGCAAAACTTACAAGCTAGTCAGCGAATTACCTCAGATTTTAAGCCCTTGCTAAAACATATGGTGATCAAAATGAGTGAGAAAGCTGGACCAAGTAAGAAGGCAAAAACATATCACTTTCATACGGAATGGGAGGTGGACTTTTTTTTCACGATGTCATTTTCGAAGTGCGTTTGCCTCATCTGCCAGTCTACCATCGCAATACCAAAGAAGTGAAATGTGGAGCGGCATTTTCGGACTGTTCATGGAAAATACAACATCGACTTTCCGCCGAAAAGCCAGCTGAGAAAGAGAAAGGTGGAGGAACTAAAATCCCAGTTGTCCGGACAGCAGTCATTTTTCACTCAACAAACTTCAAAAGCGAAAGCCGCCACCGAAGCATCGTTCCGGGTGAGTCACGCCATCGTTAAAAACAATAAGTCCTTCCAAGACTGAGAGATGGTAAAAGAAGCATTCGTTGAAGCAGCTGACTCATTTTAATTTTAATTTAATTAAAATTAAAATGATTAATTAATTTAATTTAATTAAAAATTTTAAAAAAAATTTAATTTAATTTTAATTTTAATTATATGTTTTGCATTTTTGTAGTGGGTAGATCATTTTGACTTGGTTGTTTTATAAGTAGCTCGCATGCTGAAAAAGTGTGAGCACCCCTGCTCTACACATACTCTATACATATTCTGTTTGCATTCTTATGAACAAATATGTTTTGTTAAACTCTGATACAGTAAACAGGAAGCAGGCAGAGCTATAGAGCTCTCTTTCTTCTCTCTCTCTCTCACTTCTTTTAGTCAGGTCTATTACATTAGTTATACACCCAAACCAACACACACACACTTTTGATAGTACATTTTAGGGGACAGTTAATGTGAATAGCGGATGGCCTGTTCACATCAGCGTTAAACTGGCCAATCAGACGGTTGCGTACAAGCCCATCCTATTGTACGGGGTTGGTCTAACCAACCCGAGAAGATGAATGAAAGTTGCACCCGTAAGTCGCGGTCAGTCTGGCGACGCTCCAGGGGCTGCGTTATGCTGCACCCAGCGCTGCTTGCTTTACATGTGACCTCTAAATAAATGTTGCATCTTTGAATTAAAAAATTCTCCAGCTTATTCTTGGATCTTTCAAGAATCGAGATTCTAACAGCCTCCTGTTTCTTATATAAGTTTCTTGTTAAACAAAATATTGTGAAAGTCAAGAGAGAAGGAAAACTAAATCGTGGAACAGAGCACACCCCCTCCTCTTGTCACATCTCAATCCCCAGTGGAAAAAAAAAGTTTCCCAAGCAAACACACATTAAGGCAGTCAACGCAAAGGGGTCAGGCGCTGTGCAAGCATGCCCGAACATGCAAACAGGGCCACACGGTGCCACCTGTGTGTCCTTGGCTTCAGAAGGTGGAGAATCCGTGAGGACAAACATAATAATTTGCTGTCACTGATAAAAGCTGGGCTGAATAAAGAAAGGGGTTAAACTGGGGGGATGGGAAGGTCGAGCTGTTGAGAAGTAGAGGGGTGGACAAAGATGTTTGGCTGCTAGTTTGCACGTACACATTAGGTCACTGCTGGAAACTGAAATAGTGCAGGGGACCTTAAAATGGGTGCCAGTGGTGACAGCATCGACTCGGCTGACGGGAGCTCGCTGACAGCCCGTTAAAGAACCGCCACCAAGAGCCAGCCAAGGAACCTTAATAACTGAGTCAAATGTAATGGAAAAATGAGCATGATGGAAGCCTGATTTTAAAAAAGAATACCACAGACATCATACTACTGGATGTAGTCCTGACAGTACGTGTCCTATCATGTTGTCATGCGGTTGCTATTTCCAGATTGGAAAAAAGGAGTGTGATGGTGGAGTTGAAACATTGCCAAAAGGCAGCAGTTGATAACAGTTTAACAAGAAGTCTTTGACACTTCAGGGCATTTTCTTTTGAGCGGCGGGGGTTCGCTGATACTTTCAGTAAAAAAAAAAAAAAAAAAAAAAAAGGAAAACGGAAAATACTTCTGATATGTAAGAAAAGCCCTGAAACTGCAGGACACAAATCCATCTTATGGAGAATGCAGACCTCCAGTTTTCCCTCAATTTCCCAATTTTTTCCCTCATTGAAAGGAATGGGGATTTTCAGTGAAAACCTTCAGAACCCAAATGTTTCAGAGATCTGCATCTCAGCTATACTTGGTCAAACAAACTCAATTTTTTCTCCAAAATGTCAGAAATTGTTTTAGTATTAACCATGTACGTTATCGTCTCTGGTATTGGTTCCTCGTATAACACTCGATTATTTGTCTTTGTTGTTGGTTAATAGATTGGTCTCTGGTATCAGTTCCTGTATCATTTTTGGTATCAGTTCCAGTATCCGTGTCAGGTATCAGTTCCTGGTATTGGCTTCTGGTGTCAGTTTCTGTATTATCCCTGGCATTAGTCCATGGTATCATTTCCTGGTATCAGTCTCTGGTATCAATTTCTGGATAGGTCTCCGGTTTCAGTTCCTGTATCCTCTCTGGTATCAGTCTCTCAAATCAGTTAGTGTATTGTCTCTGGTATCAGTTCCTGTATCAGTCTCTGGTATCAGTTCGGGTATAGGTCTTTGTTCCTTTGTTCTGCTCCTGGTAACGTTTCCTGGTATCAGTCTCTGGTATTAGTTCCTGTATTGGTCCTGGTAAGAGTTCCTGTATTGTTCCTGGTATTGGTACTAGTATCCATCTCAGTTATCGGTTCCAATACCCGTCTTAGTTATCAGTTTCAGTATTCATCTCAGATACAGGTTCTTGTATCCATCTCCAGCATTGGTTCCTGGTATTGGTATCTGGTATCAGTTCCTGTATTGTCCCTGGTATTGTTTCCTCCTGTATCATATCTGGTATCAGTGTCTATATTGTCTTTGGTTATGGTTACTGGTATCGTTCTCTGGTATCAGCTACTGGTATTGTCTCTAACATCACTTAACATTTATTCAAATTTTTATACCCAGGAAACAGTTTAAAGACACTTCTTCACTGGGCAGCAGTTATATTGTCACACTACCAAAATTTCCTTGAAGACTTTTGTAGTTAGTAGCAACAGAAAAAAAAAAAATCAACTGGAATTGTGACCTTAAAGTTACAAGCATATAAAGATAGCTTCAGACACCCACTCATAAATAAATAAATAAATGCAAATCATGCACATAAATATCACCCAAAAAGAAAAGTACAGAGAGGTGCATTTAGGCTGTTTTAAAGGTAATTACCGTCATGACATTTTCCAGGGTGAAGCCAGAATTCTCTGTGCCCAGTTCAGTGAGCAGCTTATCGATTATCTTGGCCCGACTCTCAGCCAGGCGTGGAGGGAAGTTGAACTTGAAGGGCTTCACCAGCTCACCAGGAATGACCTGCAGGGCTCGGACCCCCGTCAGAATAGCAATTTCCTAAACGAGGATAGACAAAAGAGAGACAATCATTTTAAAACTTGCTGTCAGAACTGTTTCTGGCTTTAAAAGCAAAGAAAATGGCCCAAGCTTATTTTCTAATGTTTTTGTTGGGATTGGAGAGATTTCTTTTCTCCATTTTAAAGCGTTTTAACGCTTCCCCTTTACAAAAATTGGGGCCCTCCAAACACAATCTTACATAGGGTCCCGCAAAAAGCAAGAAACGGCCCTGAACTACACTATGTGATGTGTCTGCGGACTTACACCTTTAAATAAATATATGTGCTTCAAAGCCTGCGGTGAGCTATCTGTTATTCCACACATAGTAATTTATCGTTCAACATAGGCCTCTGGCAAAGAGACAAGTCATGACAGAAAATACATGTGTACAATCTAAGTGAGACGGAAGAAGGCTCGCAGGAGATCCCTCGCTCTTCTGTTTGTTATTTTAGCTGCATCAGGCGGGTGGAATGTAAGGAGGAAATGTGGGATGGACAGAAAGAAAGTGTGCAATTTGTCCCTAAAACACAAAGAGGTTTTCAGTCACGGATCTAATGGAGGTCTGGACACAAACCAGAATGCTGATGGGGTGACGCTTTTACATCCAGAGGTGCTGAGCTAATGGCCATCGTCTCTTTCTTACTCAACACACACACGCATGCCTACTCTGTGGCTGAGCAAACACAGCGTACGTCACGTCTAGCAGCAGCCCAGTGAAATCTTCTGGTCTCACCCAGCTGCACGTGTGAAAGCACCAGTACAGAGAACAAATGAGAAACCTCTGACCCAAAAGGATCTAAACACAATCAACTAATAATAACATATATACAGAGCAATTTCTGGTTATAAAGCACAGTATGCACATGCAACAGGCCCCCCTCAGCCACTAAAGGCGGCCCCCGAAAATACAAGTTCACCTTCAACATTTATTGGGGTGAGGGATTAAAATTACTTTCAACTTTCTTTTTCTCAGAAATTTGCTACTTTTTTCCCAGGAATCTAAATAAATATGTAAGTTGAGTTTATTTATATAGCATCTTTCTAGATAAAATAAAGTGCTTCACAACAACAATCAGCAAATACAATGTTAAACCACAACAATAGCATCCACTAATTAAAAGCAAGTGTATACAAATAAAGCTGCTCTTTAAAAGCTGCAACAGAGTCCACAGATCTTGGGTGTGAAGGTCGAGCATTCCATAGTTTAGGAGCTGCAGCCTCAAACACACAATCACCTCTAGATTTCAACCACAAATGAGGAGCTACCAACAGGTTTTGGTCGGAAAACCTCAAAGACTGCATGTTATACAGTATATGGATGAAGGAGTTTGATCTAACAAGGTGACTTATTGAGGCCAATGTATAATGAATTACAATAGTCTAGATGTGATGAAACAAAAGCGTGGACAATCATTTCATCTTCTAATTTGGACACCATTCGACTGAGGCGGGAAATATGATGAAAAAAGCAGGATCGTACCACAAAGAGTCTGGTCAAATGCAACACCTACAGTCATGAAAAAATTAGGACACCCTGTATAAGCCTGTGTGTTTTTTTTTTTAACATAGGAGCTCATTTAGCAGTAGACTACATCATCCTAGGTGCGCAACCGAGAGGTTTCGCAGGTCCTTCCTACCTACGGCTGTCAGACTGTATAACCTAAGCAGGGCTGCTCGCAGAGATAGCAAAAAAACGTGACAACCTAATAGTATTGAATGCAAAAGACGCAACAGACTTACACAAATGGTCCCCTCCAGTATACAACTAGGACAATATCAGTCGCTACGGAGGGTGACAATATGTATGGGTACATATTCATACTACTGTATGTAGGATAACTAACTAACTAACTAACCTATACTTATATAGCGCTTTTCTAGTCACTAAGTAGATGGTTATGCTGTTTATTCCATCTTGCTACAATGCTCCGCACTTTGTATATATATTTATATATTTATGTGTACGTATGTATATTCACTGCTCTTATTTATATTTTTCGTATCATCTTAATTATTGCTCTGAGTGTTGCTATCCCTGTGCTGTTGCAATCCTGGAATTTCCCCATTGTGGGACTAATAAAGGCTTATCTTATGTTATCTTAATATCAATGTTTAAAATACTGGGAGATTCGTATAATACAACTAAACAAAAATGAATTAAAGACTTTTTCAGATTTTCTGTAAAATGTAATTCTAAACAAATAGTGAGGAATAAATTAGGACACCCCCATCTTTTTCAGTACACCCCCACATTCATTCCCAATTAAAATGGCTAAAATAAATGTTAAAAAAATGTAAACAAAAACAAGGTTAGACATAGATATGTGAACATTTCTTAATAAAGAACTGAATATTTATTGGGGTGTCCTAATTTTTTCACATGACTGTACAGTTCTAACTTTAGACTGAACCAGTGATGACAAAGAACGAAGATTGTTAATTACAGAAGGAACAAAGCTGTCAGGACCATGAACAAGATTGTCTGTTTTCTCACTGTTAAGTGAAAGATAATTAGCAGCCATTCAGTTCTTTATGGCATCAACAATCTTGAAGGATACATATTCCTACATATGTGGCACTGAGCTCAAGACAAATTTCCCTTCTGGGACAATAAAGTTTATTCAATTCAATTCAGTATTTGTGAAACATTTTTGGAAGGAAGGAAATGTGCAGTTGGATATCATCAGCGTAAAAGTGATACAAGAATCTGCAAACAAGATGTGTCCAAGAGGCGGTAGCAGGGCTTGGCATTAACACCTGCCAACCAGCCAATGGCTGGTGGATTTCAGCAGCGGCCGGTAAGACAGCCACTCCCACTAGCCACTTTGGCAGGTTGTAATTTTCTCAAACGGCATCTAAAATAATAAACCTACTGCAATGTGAGACTACAAAACTACAACTCCCATAAGCACTATCTGCACACAGTGTGTGATCATTGGTTCACTGTCACTGTGAAGGGAGTCTGGAGAAGCTGCGGACAGTCTACTCCACAGGTTGGTGTTCTGTCCTGCCCCTGCTCAGCCCGGAGGGAAGAAATGCCGTGGTGGGTGACGGCTTCTCCTGCACAAAGTACGCAGTGGAGCCAGACTCTGCCCATGGTGAGCTCATTTTGCAGCCAGTCTGGAGAAACGGCGACAAACAGACAGCAGCCGGTACAACACACCTGTCCCCACTCTCAACGATCAGATTACCAGGAGAACTGCCCCTGATCCCCGCTGTCCCTGCCGTGAGTAGCTAATCCATGTACTCCCTCACACACATTAATTGTTGCCCCTGACAGTGTCATTCCTTTAATAAAACCTTTAATAAAACAGCACACAGGTCCTTTAGCATCTTCTGTCAAGCCCTGTGTTCATAACCTGTGTTATTTTTGATTCAGCAATGTCTTTGGAGCGTCATTCTAAACAGTTAATAAAGAACTGTTTTTGTCATCTCCGCAATATTTCCAAGTGGATGCCCTGAATTTCCTCTCTGGGGATCAAAGTACACAAAATCAAAAAAAATAAATAAATATTGAAATCCCTTGTGTTCAAGGTTGAACTGGAGATGATTATCCACGCTTTTATATCCTCGCGTCTGAACTTTTGTAGTAGTCTTTTTACGTGTTTAAATAAGAAGGAACTTGACCGCATTCAGGTTGTTCAGACCTCTGCTGCAAGGCTTTTAACTGGAACACACAAACAGGTCCATATTATGCCTGTTTTAGCCTCTCTGCATTGATTACTGGTGAATTTTAGAATACATTTTAAAATCTTGACCTTAACTTTCAGAGCCTTGCATGGCCAAGCTCCTCCTTATATCTTGGACCTGCTATAGCTCTACACTCTGACCCGTAGTCTGAGGTCAGCAGGTCAAATGTTACTTGCAGTCCCAAAAACCTATTTCAAGACACGAGGCAATTGCTCCTTTGAAGTAATTGCACCAAAGCTGTGGAATGCTCTTCCCTTTTCCTTCATTACCAAAACACTGCTGATGTATTTAAAAAGCAGTTACAGACTTTTCTTTTTAAACAGACTTTTAGTTAGATAAGGGTTTTATTTATTTATTGTATTTTATTGTGTTTTTCAATCTACCCTGTCTGTATTTTATGTATTTTATTTTAACTGCTTTGTGAAACACTTCATGATTTTTATATCTGTTAAAGATGCTATATAAATAAAATTTAGTTACTTACATTAGTTGCTACCTCTGTGGTTAAACATTATTTTTTAGAGCAAGAAGTTATCGTTGACCCTCTAAATATGTATTTTTAATGGGTTGGTCAAGGGATGTCAAACATATGGCCCACAGGCCAAAACCAGCCACCAGGGGGTCCAAATTTTTCTCTCTGAATTTACAATTTTCTTTCTTGTAAATTTCTGACCTTTTCTACAAATTAGAATAGTTCAAGTAAATTGGAGACATTTTTCTCCTTAAGATAATACTTTGTCTCATCAGTTTTCTTTTTCTTGCGCTTCTTTTTTCTGTCAAAAACAGGTCAGGTTAACTCCATCAGGAACTACTAATGACACAGTGCAGCCATGAAAGGGTGTCCCAATTCATAGGGGTAGGGAAAAGGGCAGGGGAAGTGGTCTTCTTTTTCTTTTGGCTGCTCCCTTTAGGGGTCGCCACAGCGGATCATCTGCCTCCATCTCATCCTATCCCTTTCATCTTCCTCTGTAACACCAACCCTCTCCATGTCCTCCTTCACTACATCCATGAATCTTCTCTGTGGACTTCCTCTTTTCCTCCTGCCTGGCAGCTCCAGCTTCAACATCCTTTGTCCAATATATCCACTATCCCTCCTCTGCACATGTCCAAACCATCTCAGCCTTGCCTCTCTTACATTGTTTCCAAACTGCTCAACGTGAGCTAACCCTCTGATATACTCATTTCTAATCTTGTCCCTCCTAGTCACTCCCAATAAAAATCTTAGCATCTTCAACTCAGCCACCTCCAGCTCCACCTCCTGTCTTTTTGTCAACACCACGGTCTCCAAACCATACATCACAGTAGATCTCACTACCATCTTGTAAATCTTCCCTTTCACTCTTGCTGCTACCTTTCTGCCACAAATCACCCCGACACTCATCTCCACCCACTCCACTCTGCCTGCACTCTCTTCTTCACCTCTCTTGTGCATTTTCCATTGCTTTGGATAGTTGACCCCAGGTATTTAAACATCTACTTTCACTACCGCTACTCCTTCCATCTTCATCGTTGCACCTGCCTCCCTCTCATTCACACTCATGTAATCTGTCTTGCTTCTACTGACTTTCATTCCTCTTCTCTCCAGTGCATACCTCCACCTCTCCAGGTTCTCTTCCACCTGCTCCTTACTCTCACTGCAGCTCACAATGTTGTCTGCAAACATCATGGTCCACGGAGACTCCTGCCTGACCTCGTCTGTCAGCCTGTCCATCACCATGGCAAACAAGAAGGGGCTCAGAGCCGATCCCTGATGTAATCCCACCCCCACCTTGAATTCATCTTTCACTCCTACAGCGCACTTCACCACTGTCTCGCTGTCCTCATACATGTCCTGCACCACCCTCACATAATTCTCTGCCACTTCTGACTTTCTCATACAGTACCACACTTCCTCTCTTGGCACCCTATCATAAGCTTTCTCTAGATCCACAAAGACACAGTGCAGCTCCTTCTGACCTTCTCTATACTTCTCCATCAGCACTCATAGAGCAAACACTGCATCTGTAGTACTCTTTCTTGGCATGAAACCGTACTGCTGCTCACTGATTGTCACCTCTCCTCAAACCTATCCCCTCACCCCCAGCCAGTCGCAGCAGATGACTGCCCCTCCCTGAGCCTGGTTCTGCTGGAGGTTTCTTCCTGCTAAAAGGGAGTTTTTCCTCTCCACCGTTGCCAAGTGCTTGCTCACAAGGGATCTCCTGATTGCTGAGGTCTTTTTGCAATTGTGGGGGTTTCCCCTACAGTTGAAAGTGCTATGAGATGACTGTTGTTGTGAAATGGCATCATATAAATAAAGTTGAATTGAACTGAATTTAACCTGGCTTCAACAACTCTTTCCCATATCTTCAGAGTGTGGCTGATCAAATTAATGCCTCTGTAGTTACTACAGCTCTGAGCATCACCTTTGTTCTTGAAAATATGTACCAAAACACTTCTCCACTCCTTGGGCATCCTCTCACTCTCCAAGACTGTGTTAAACAGTCTGGTTAAAAATCCACTGCCATCTCTCATAAACATCTCCATACCTCCACAGGTATGTCATCTGGACCAACCGCCTTTCCATTCTTCCTCCTCTTCAAAGTTGCCCTCCCTTCCATCTAGCTACAATGCTCCACGCTGTGTATATTACTGTGTACATATACTGTATATAATCACTGCTCTATTTATGTTATCTTCTAAATTATTGCTCTGAGTGTTGCTATCCCTGTGCTGCTGCAATCCTGGAATTTCCCCATTGTGGGACTACTAAAGGCTTATCTTATCTTCTGCTTGCTAATCCTCGGGACTTCCTTGTTTACCATCTTTACTTCATCCATCCATCCTCCTTTCTCTCTCATTTTCTTTATTCATCAGCTCTTCAAAGTACTCCCTTTCACCTTCTCAACACACTCATTTGTTAGTTCATTACCATTTCTGTCCTTAATCAACCTAACCTGTTGCACATCTTTTCCAGCTCAATCTCTCTGTCTAGCCCACAGGTGTCAAACTCATTCCATGGAGGGCCAAGACCCTGCAGGTTTTACCTCCACCCAGTGTCTTCAACAGGTGATTTCTCTGAATTTCGTCCTACTAATTGCTGATAAGTGAAAACACCTGCTGAAGAGACTGGGTGGAAGTAAAACCTGCAGGGTCTTGGCCCTCCATGGAATGAGTTTGACACCCGGCTAGACTCTAGCTAGACTCTAGCCAGTCAAATTAGTTAGTTAATCCCTTCACACCTGAAGGTGTATATGGGCGGCGCCTATCTCCGTTTCTCTGACCCTAGGCCACACAGCTACTGTAAGTAGTGAAAGCTACAGCGGGGGGTCAGTCCTCTGGTAGCTCTGTGTGTAACTTTACTTTCCCCATTCCATTATGCGGAGCACCACGCTAGAAGGCAGAAAGCACCATTTTTATATGGTCTTTGGTATGACCCGGCCAGGATTTGAACCCCTGCCTCCCAGGTGTGGGGCGGATGCTCTACCAACTGAGCCACCACTCCGAGCCAGTCAATACAACTCATTTTCTCCCTCCTTAGTGTCCAGCCTCTCATACAACTCATTATATGCCTTACCCTTTGCCTTTGCCACCTCTCTCTTTGCCATATGCCTAGACTCCAAATACTCCTGTCGACTTTCTTCATCTCCCTGACAATCCCACTTTTTCTTTGCTAACCTCTTCCTTTGGATACTTTCCTGTAACTCCTCATTCCACCACCAAGTCTTCTTGTCTTCCTTCCTCTGTCCACTGGATACACCACATACCTTTCCACTTGTTTGTAGATTCTCATTTGTACCCAAAGGGGTACAAATGAATTGTCCCAATTCTCATTTGTACATTGGGACGGACCTCAAATCTACCTGTACTTCACAGTCATATTACAATATTTTTCTCTACTGTTTTACAGTATTTACTGCTGTTCATAAATAAACAGTGTTTCTCTTGCTATTTATATGTATAAGGGCCATTTAGATTCAAAAAGGTTGTAAATTTAGTTCAAGTAAATTTTAGCATGCAATAGACCAATTTGATCATATTAAACATAATTTTCCAATCATAAAATTGTGGCTAGTGAAAAGGTTGAGTGGCTTGTCCATCCATCTTCTTCCGCTTAATCCTTTTCAGGTCGCGGGGGGCTGGAGCCTATCCCAGCATCTCTGGGCAAGAGGCAGGGTACACCCTGGACAGATCGCCAGTCCATCGCAGGGCCAACACTGACAGACAACCATTCACTCTCACAGTCATACCTAAGGACAATTTAGAATCCCCAGTTTGATGCCAATTGACCTAACTTGCTTGCTTTTGGCATGTGGGAGGAAACCGGAGAAATCCCAGAGTAAACCCACGCAGACACGGGGAGAACATGCAAACTCCACACAGAATACTGTTGGTCGGGGGCTGGGATCGAACCCAGGATCCCCTGGCCAAGGGTGAGTTGCTGTGCTGCCGCAGTGCTAACCACTCTGACACTGCGCTGTGAGTGGCTTGTAACTTTGTAAAATCACTAGCTACAGTGGCTGGTGAGCAAAAAAAGTTAATGTCAAGCGCTGGGCAGCAGGTAGAGTGAAAACAAAATGGGTCCCAGAACAGAACAGAACCTTGGGGGACATCACAGGACAAAGTGGAGGATGAGCACATAGAGCTATTTTGTATTTGTGACTTTTTTTTCTCAGAAATGTGCAACTAGTTTCTCATAAATTTGTTACTTTTGTAGGGTGGTAATTTTTTTTTCTCAAAAATTTCTAACTTTCTTTTGGAAATAGAGAACTCTTGTAAATTTGCAACTTCTCACAAATTTCTAACAGCTTTCTGGCAAATTTACATTGTTTTCCTTGCTAATTTAAACCTTTATTCTTGTTGGGAGTTTAGCAGTCCCCCCATTTTAAAGACTTGAACTCTTTCTTATTCCAAACATAGGTACTCCTTTTTAAAGCTTGTTTTTCGATGAAAGTTGTACTGAACATTGCATGCAATGGACATTCTATCTGCCCGCTGGAGGGTGTGTCAATGCACCAATCTGACAAAACTTTTCCATGCATGCTACAGAAAGAAACAAAAAAACAATGCTCCATTTGACTGCATCCAACTACAGCATGTATTTACATATAAATACAATCAGAGAGAACGAATTCATACTCATTTTTTCCTACCAGTTCTTTTGTCCACAGTTGGTGTCAATGCCACTAAAGCGCCATGTGGGTTTGGACAGCTGACAAATTGGAAAAAAAAAACAAAAAAAACAGCAACCATGGTGTAATAAGATGCTAGACCAACCTGTGCCATTAGAATACACTTGTGAATGTTGGTCATAACTCTTCAACACTCTTTAACTAAAAAGGCATTCATCACCATTGTGAAGGAGCCACTGCAATAAGGAAATATTTTTTTTCATTCCACAGAATAATGGGGAAAAATTACAAATTATTGATTTGTAAACTGTCAAAATACACAGCACAGCTATAGCTGATGCAGCATATACCAGGTTAACAAACTGGGGCCTGACTAGAACACTAACCCTGCTACTGGTGCCAAATAAATGTGCCTGTTCAGTGTGCTGAAATACCTGTATGAAGGCGACAATTGTGGCCCGAAGGCTGATGGCGTTGTCTCCGGTCCTGGCCAGCAGGTTGGGAAAAGTCTGCTCCAGGCAGTAGACCGTCTCTTCTCGACCCAGTCCCAAACCGGGGATCAGCTGGCTCAGCATAAGCCGCAGCAACTTCAATGAGGAATGGACGATCTATGGTAAAATAAGAGGCAAATGTTCGACAGCTTTCTGTCTCAGACATGAGGCCTACAAGGAAATGATTTCATCCAGTAGTATGTTTAAATCCCAACAGGTGGCAGCATGCACGGTTGCAAAATACAACCGTGTATCAGCTAAATGATGTCATATATGTCCATTAGAAATATATGACAGACCATATAACATAACATAACAAAAATATTTTTTTTGTAAGTTGTCTGTTTTTTTTCAACTGATTTAAGACAATTTTGTACCACTGAATCCGAAAATGACATCCGTTTCTCTCGATCAGGTCAGGTTTCTATGCTAAGTTGCAAGCAGTTGTACAGCAGTTGTACTGTAAATTGAACAGTAGACATTGATAAAGGTAAGTACATGTAAATTGAATGTTACATCATCATTGTTCAAAATTCAGAGAATTTCAAGAAATAAAAAAGAATTCTGCATCATATAAAGCGAAAATACTCGTATATGTAAACAAAAACATTAAAAAAATATGTGGCCATAGTTCAAAAAGTTGACCTGATTGAGCAAAACCAATGTGATTTTTGGATTCAGCACATCAAAATTGTCCTAAATCAGCGAAAAAACTTATAGACAATAAATTTGGTGTTGACCAGTGTAATCACTGGTGAAAACTATGAAATTTATGAGAACAAGTCACAAACACAAGAAAAAAAAGTCATAAATTTAAGTGAAAAAGTCACAAATTAAGGAGAAAAAGACACCATGTTTTAGCTTTTACAGCTTCAGTTGTCATTTGTATCATACTAACAAATACTGGCTGAATGTAAGAGGGGAACTCCTGTGCCGGAGGACTTTGGGCTGTTTGATTTTGTAGACCATATAACATCACAAAAATCTTATATAATCCACTGTAATTAAGAGGAAAGTACAAAAAGCATAATATAGGCTCTTTAATACAGCATCTAAAAAATGTACAAATAATCACTCTGAGTCAAGAGGTACATGTGAAGCTTCTCTGGACACTTGATCTCAAAGTTTTTCTGGTTTTGGAGCTAAATGATGTCGGTGGTTGGACAGAGTGGGCAGTTAGTGCAAGAGCTCCTTCCAAAAGAAAAACTGAAAAAAGACCCAAGTTAAAGGAGCCAAAAGAGCTTGTTCCTGATCAAGGATGAACTATGGGAGGCATCAAGTTTCAAATAATTTTGAAATTCGAATCATTCAGTATTGAAGTGGAGTCCAAGAATATACTGAAAGCAAAGATGAAATTTGGAGCTGGAAATTAGTGCTTTCAGAGCAGTCTAGATTTTGTTCAGAGAAGGTCTCTTCAGTTGGAGGGTGTTATGACCTTACACCTGCTCCACTTAGATAAGATTAAACTTTCAAAAAATAAAAGGGTCCTTCTGTTCCAACTAGAAGCAAAGCTTATACAGGCGGGAGAAAATTTTGTGGTGCAAGATCTCCACTTTAACAGTGAGGGAGTCCATGAGAACAGACAAAAATTTAAGGCCTTTAAGAACAAACTTGCAACCATCTGTGACGTTGCAAGGGTTCACACAATAAGGAGAGATAAACTTTGATGAAACAGGCTTTATTTATACACACACAACACAGAACGGAGGGGAGGTCATTTACACAGACCCTCATTAAGCTCATGGTGACACAGACACATGATTTGGCGCATATAGGGAAACAACGCTATCACAACTGGTATTATTACACAGTTATAATGGTACACACGAATAACGCTTAGAACACAGACACAGTATTTGAATCCTCTGCGGCGCAAGCTGGGAGACTCCCACCCCCTTATCACAGCCCCGACGTTACACATCTTTATGGTTTATGGAACTTCATGGTTTATTCTTTATAATTTATGGTGTATGCGGCATAGTAGGATGTTATTACCATTCCAGGCCACTAGAGGTCAGTAGTGCACAGGAATAGAGTATGTGCAGAGGCTATGTTCCACTCTGAAGACATGTTGCGCCCTCAGTAATAAAGCCAATTGAACTGAAGATAAACGTTTATTATTGATATCCCAATATACAGTATCACATATGGCAACGAGGATAAAAGCCATTAAGGATAGAAGATGTTGTAAGTAAAAACGAGGCTTGAAGAAGAAGCGACTGCTTTGACAACTGTTATGGCCCTGGCCATTAGTTTGTGCTTTTTCGGTCTTCTGTTTGGTGTTTTTTTTCTTGCTGCAGTGCGTCATCATCTTAATAGAGACTCTTCACCAGCGCAGCATGCCACAGCTGAGCAGAAGTTGCTGGGGATTGGCTGAAACTCACGCCGACGCCAGGTTAAAACCTCCAGCTGGACCGGGTGACAGTAGCAGTTTGACAGCAGCAGCGTCTCGTGTCGGTCTCCAAAGCAGCGTGCTTTAGATTGGTTAATTTGTTGTTAGTTATTGTGTGATTAATTTATCGTCCGCTATCTTCTGATTAATTTGGTGTTATTTTGTGACCTTTCTTGTTGTTAGATACTTTGTGACCTTTTTCCCAAAGTACTTGTAAATACTCTTGTATATTAAGCGGTAAGACCACATTTTTGCACATAGTCACAGAGCAGAAGGGGTGAGCTGCCTATTTCTTTTTGTCTGTTTTCTCCTGCTTTTGTTAGTGTAGGAAGTCAGGTGCAGGGTTGCCTTTTTGTTCTTTTTGGTTTCACATAGAATAGGTAGCACTAATTTGGGGTAAAGATAGGTGGGGTTTTGTTTATTATTTTGGCCTTGGTTCACCCTGGAGTCACGCTCACTGGTCTGTAAATAATTCACGTGTACATAAAGCACACTGAACTTGTTATTAATCTCTGGTTTTGGTTTTTGGGGACCGGGACTTTTGGGGACTGGGTTTTTCCTCATTCTGTTTATGGTGTGCTCCTTTACCCCTAGACAGGGGGCGTAACAACAAGTAAAGCTAACACTGCTAACAACATGAGGTGCTACGTGCTGCTATCAAGGACAATGGCTGCTATGGTGGGCTCGGTGACTCCTCTTGATAGTAAGTCACAGTCATGGGAAGAATACTGTGAGATTTTGGAGCACTTTTTTGTGGCAAACAGCATTGATAATGAAGACAAGAAATGAGCTGTACTGCTAAGCTGTGTGGGGGCCCAGACCTATGCCCTGATGAGAAATCTCCTCAGCCCAGATAAGCCAGGTGATCGCTCCTACAGTGAATTGGTGAGACTGTTGAAAAATCATTTTCATCCAAAACCAAGTGAAATAATGCAGCGGTGAAAGTTTAATACAAGGAACAGAAGATCTGATAAAAGTGTCAGCGACTATGTGGCAGAATTGAGGAAGCTGGCACAGGATTGTAATTTTGGAGACTCTTTAACAATGATGCTGAGAGACTGTTTGGTTTGTGGCATAAACGATGACAGGATACAGTGGAGACTGCTGGCGGAAGATAGTCTGACATTTGACAAAGCACTCAGGTTTGCACAAGCTATGGAAGCGGCAAATCGAGACATGGTGTGAAAGAACAGAGTAAATGGAACCAAACGATGGGGTCCGTAAACAAGGTCAGCGATGCCCATACTAAAGTCCAGCCGGACATCAAGAAATGTTACAGATGTGGGGGAGAAAACTACGTGGCAAGAGACTGCAGATTTGCCAAGGAAAAGTGCCACAACTGTGGAAAAGTGGGACACATAAAAAGAACCTGTAGAATGAAACCAGCTAAGGAGGAAAGAAAGAAGAACACAAAGAGAGCTAATTTCATGCAAGAAACAGATGACAATGAGGACGTTTTCACTGTATACCACATTGAGGGGGATGTAACTATGTACAACATGCAGGAAAAGAAAGTGATGGACATTCCCAGAGAAGAACCTATTAGAAAAGAGCTAAAGGTACTGTAAATGGGGAAAGTGTAACATTTGAAGTAGATGCAGACTGTGGATACACCATAATGTCAAGTAAAACTTTTTACAAGTTATTCAGTGACATTCACAGGCCCAGTCTAGCGAAATGCAGAATTAAGTTAAAACATATGGTGGACAATAAAGTACCAGTGATAGGTGCAGCTGAAGTTAAAGTAGAACATAAAGGCATCACCAAGATGTTAGAGGTAGAGGTAGCGAAGAGCTTAGGGACAAGTCTAGCGGGACGAAGGTGGATCAAGGCCTTCAAGTTAGTCTGGCAGTCTGTGCATAAAATAGAGTACAGAGAAGATTCTCAACAGGAAGTACTTTCAAGACATGAGACTGCATTTAAGGAAGAACTAGGGATGCTTAAGGGCTTCAAAGCAAAAATACATGTAGCTAGTGATGCCACCCCTTGCTTTTATAAGCCAAGGTCAGTCCTTTTTGATATAAAGAAAAAAAGTAGAGCAAGAGATAGAGACTTTTACAAGAAAAAAATCATAGAACAAGTGAAGTTCTTGGAGTGGGCAGCTCCAATAGTGCCAGTGCTTAAGCCAGACTCAAGGGTAAGGCTTTGTGGGGACTACAAGTTAACAGTTAACAAAGCATCACCCACCGAACAGTACCCCATCCCAAGAATGGAGGACATGATAACTTCTTTAGCAGGTGGAGAGAAATACACCAAGTTACACATGAGCCATGCTTATCAATAGACAGTGCTGGATGAGGAATCCAGGAAGTATGCCACAGTAAACACTCACAAAGGGTTGTTTACATACACAAGGTTACCTTTTGGCATGAGCTCCAATCCAGTCATCTTTTAGTGTACAATGGAAGGCATATTGCAGGGTATTGAAAATGTGGCAGTATACCTGGATGACATCATCCTGACTGGGAAAGATGACACAAATCATCTGAAGACACTACATCAAGTGCTGCAAAGACTGGGGGATGCAGGACTGTGTCTGAAAAGGAGCAAATGCCAGTTTATGGAAAAAGAGGTGACATTTTTAGGTCACAAGGTGGACAAAACAGGTGTAGCATCATCGTCTCCTCAAACCAAGACAGAAGATCACTTCTCTCCATTTTACAGGAATTTCACTTTATTCCTTCTACAGGAAAACCACTTTTCTGCATTCTACAGGAATATCACTGGCTTTCATAGTGACTACACTCATCCCGGCCAGACCCAAAGATGTTTTCCCAGGACCCCAATGTAAACAGTTGCCTCTTGCAGAGATTGTAAGGATCAGAATTTGCTTTTAAAGGCTCAAAGGAACATAAAACTCGGGAGACCAGACCTCCAACGTGAACACTGCATTTGGATAACATCCTCCTTTACAGGAAACCAATGCTCTTAAAAGGGTCATAAACGGCTTAATCAGACAGGTTTATAACCGCCGATATTTTCCAGATTTCCTTCCAGACACCATGGACCTAAAAGAAATCATCTACAGCTCAACAGTACCTCCTAGCGGATACCTACAAAATGTGTTTCAGTATATAGGATGACTTTTTAATTTGTTCTCAACATTAAGTTTCTTTCAGCTTATCCTCTTCTCCCCTGGATCCTAAGGACACTGAAAATCATCCCTTTTATCACCAACCATGGTTTGCTGTACTACATTAAGCTTTGATCTAAATATGAATGCATGTATTATAATTATGTTAAGAAATGTTATATTCATGAGTGTTATTCAAACAAATGTAATATTAGAGTAATGGTATAAATGCATGATCACCAAATATTAGCCAAGTCATTTAATTTAGTTAGATCTTATATTGAGCACCTAATTTCATAAGAACTGACTGAGTGTTGATTTTTCTCTGCAATTTCATGGGATGGTGTCTTTGTTTGATTGGCTGCTCTCAAACAAAGAAATGCTCTCACATTGGATGGCAGCCATTTCAAACTGCTTTTGATAAAGTCGATTGGTCAGTCTTGCGATCGACATCACCAGTTTATGACCAGGCGGGGTCATTTAAAAAGTAGTGGAAGCTGCCCTGCAGACAGTTATGTAAGAGAGAACAAGAGAAGATCAAAGATGAAAGAAAAGTTAAGTCAGGAGAGCAAGAGAAACACCTACACAGAGACAAGCTATGCAGTTAAAAGGTTTAGTTAGAATTAGAAACACAGAAAAGAAGAAAGAAAGCGATTTTGAGAAAGATTAGGAACTAAGTTAAGATTAAAGAAGCAGAATAGTAATCTAGATCTCAGAGGAAGATTTTATTCCACCGTTTCAAGGTTCCGTGTAGTTTTATTTTATCTAAATTGTTCTGTGTGATGTTTGTCAAATCCTGTGTTAGTTTTTCTGGTTACTGAAGAGAAATCACCTTTTCTTTAGAGCTCGCTTTCTCAGAGAATCAAATTCTCAAACTTTTTCCTTCACCTCAGAAGCCATTCTTATCCTAGTAAATGTTTTTCTCAATTTTTTTATGACTTTTCACGCCGTTAAAGTGGACCTTTAATTTTCCTTGTTAAAGTGAACAGAGACTGTGCTTTTTTGGACTCTCTTTCCGGCCTCATACCTGCCTGACTGAGAAGTGGTTCCTTCAGTTTTTGGGTATATCCCGCTACAAGAGACTTCACCGATTCGGCTGGACTCGTTTCCAAGGACTTTTTCACGCCGCTCGGGGACGATTACTCTGCTGCCCTCGTCCTGAACGAGCCCCCCGGCTGGGCCAACACTTCTGACGGCTGTGAGGAAGCATCGCAGCAGCCGCTTCCTCCCGATGTGCTGACCCTAAACTCGGCCGGTATCGACCCGCTGAACACAGCTGTCGTGTGAGTGAGGCTCATTTTACTATCTGCTGGGTTAAACGTGATGTCTGAACAATTAAATTGCAATTGAATATAGCCCGTATTTCAGGGCTCAGTTAGTCTCTTAGCCACAGGATAAAGCTATAAACTGAAGGAAGACTCTTAGTCATTTTTAAGTAACTGCCCTTAATTTTTGTAGATTAATTCAGAAGTCATTTTTAGATAATTAGCTTATGAATTTTCCCCATAAAATTGCGTTGTTTTGTTGGACATTTCAGCCTCATTTACCATTGAAACATAAGTCTGGTTCCTCCTTGGTTCTACAAAGGTGTAACGCTGGATTTTATGTTCAGGAATCCAATATCAGTTGATGTGATATCGTACACTGTTATCATTTGAATCTGTTTATCCATCATTTGAACACCATATCATGTAACCTGAATGAGTTTAATAAAAGGGTGAATGACAGAAGTTGAAGTGTTTTCCTTTCGCATATATACGTATGTTTCCTAATCATGGCAGGAAAAGAACTCACTGAAACTTTGAGACTGATTCATTAAGTAATTGAAGGTACAAAATTAATTAAAATTAAAGTTAATATTATTGTCCATTGTGACTGGTGCCCCCTTTTACGAGTGCTTTTATTTAATTTAGCGGGTGTAGAAGTGAAGGTTTAACTCCGCCCCCTTTCACACCCACTATTAAATAAAATAAATAATTCCTGTACCTTATGACAAATATTTTATTATACAATCCCTTTACAGTATTAATGGTGCCGCCGTGAGAGGTCTGTGTAATTAGGAAACGTATATGCAAAAGGAAAAATCATTGAGACATAAGCTGTTTTTTTTTCTGCAAATATTGATCCACTTTATTCGGTGAGCCTGTGTGTTTGGGAGAGAGAGGCTGAGGCCTGCGGCTCTCCCTCTGTCTGTGTCTGTTGTGTTTGTTTACTTAGCCTCCCGCTGAGGCGTCTGGTTGCTGATAGCGGCAAAAGGGGGGTGAGTTGAGTCACCCACTGTCTCAGGAACGAAACAGCTGTGTTGATGCATGTAAGTTTTAAGCAGTATTATATGCTGGATTAAGAACATAAAGGCCTAGAGTGACAGAAACGCGAAGAAAACCATCCTGTCTCTCGCCAGTTTAACTTTCCAGCGATTATCCCGAAAGGATTAATTAAACTGGCCAGTTCTGTAATTACCCAAGCGTGGTGACGTCAGATTAAGCTGGACGCAGTTTGATCTGGTCACTGAATAAACCGTTGGGGAAGTAGCGCTACTAAAAACTATACCCGGAATTAAAGGGGTAACATTATTTGTGAAAGTTGGAGATTAAACTCTCATTTTGAAAAGCAAGGCGCTGCGTTGTCGCTAAGACTCGTGCCCACATCACGTGAACATGCACGATCGTGCTCGTGACTGAAAGGCGTGCACAAAAAACTGCGCATGAGCAGAGTAAGCGTGCAGACGCCATTTTGAAGATGCTAAGAGCGAGTCACCCTAGCCGCCATTTTGATTGAGACCGGTAGACCCACCCAGAGCGACGTCACCAGTGTCACCATGCAAGGCGCCGCCACAAATTTCCCTCCTCTGTTCCATTATTGCTGAGCACTAAGCTAGATGGCAGGAAGTTCCACTTTTATATGGTCTTTGGCATGACCCGGCCAGGATTTGAATCCAGGCCTCCCGGGTGTGGGGCGGATGCTCGACCAACTAGGCCACCACTCCAGCTAAGAAGTAATTAGCTCAGTCAAAATGTCCGGGAAAAAGTTTGAAAGTGGTGGTCATAAAATTATTGACAGGAAAAGAGCTTAGGGAAAACAAAGTGCTCAAAAAATCCTGAAGTGTAAAGGATTTTTCTAAGCTGAAGCATAGAAAAGTGTGGAGTGGAGGCGGAGCTGCTGCACGGAGGAGACAGGTGGGCCATTAAAGCTCTCACCTGGAGAAGGGCAAAGGGAGAAGAAAGCACATGATTGCTTACATCAGACAGCTGTGCATGGGACAGTGGACTCCGAACTTGGTAAAAAAAAAAAAAAGTAGACTGGATCAAGCATGCATCCATAGAGTATGATGATATTCCTGAGCTGGACTTAAAAGGACATAATGAAGAATTTTTCTTTAAAGAAGGCCAGAAGAGAGACCTTCTAAAAAGGTAAGACATGCTATTTGCATTGCTTTCCAGCCACCTGTGCAGATTTTTGTGCTGTAGTATATTGTTTGAATCGGGAATACTTCACTGATGTAATTTTATGCCAAAGGCAGTATTTGTCACACTGTAAAAAGGGAAATCTCAGTAAGACAAAATATCCTTAATCAAGGCTTTATGCTTGTTTTTCTCTCACAAGATAATTTTGACAAGACAAGAATTTTTTTGTTGTGCAGTTTTCTGTAAGATTTTACTTGTTTTCCGAAGGTTTTTACTGGTTTTAAGCAATTTAATCTTACTTTGTTGGCAGATATTTTTTTTTTCTAATTTTAACTAAAATTATCTATTGCCAGAATTTTTTCTTTGCTTAAGTAAAATTACCTGCCAACAGAGCAAGAAAATTTGAGTTATTAAACTGTGTAAAACAAGTTAAAACTATTGGAAAGCATGTAAAATTTTCTTACATATAAACTGCACAGCAAGACTAAATATTCTGTCAGACCAGACAAACAAAAGTCTTAATTTATTTCATTTTACTTATATTTGACTTTTTGCAGTGTGGTTGTGTTTTATAGCTCACAGTTGGATTAATTCTCAAAGAGGAACAAAAATGAGGCCATACTGGCTCAGGAGATACAGCAAGTCGCCCAATAACCGGAGGGTTGGCGGTTCAAATCCCACTCCCCCCACCTTGCTGTTGTGTCTTTGGGCAAGACACTTTACCCACCTTGCCTCCAGCATGTTCATGGTTCATGACACTGATGTATGAATGTGAATACATGTTCGGTGGTGGTCGGAGAGGCCGTTGGCATGGATTGGCAGCCTTGTTTCCATCAGTCTGCCCCACGGCAGCTGTGGCTACAGAGGTAGCTTACCACTATCATTGTCTGTGGAGTGAATGAATAATGGACTCATTGTAAAGTGTCTTTGGGTGTCATGAAAAGCGCTACATAAATGCAATCTATTATTAAAAACAGCCATTATACAATTTTAAACCGATATTCTGTATTATATAAAATCTGAAATTTCTAGGAATAGTGTTTTTTTCCATGTACTATGAAACATGACACTGAATATCAGTATTTTTAAGGTATTATCAAAGTAAAAAATCTCAGTATTATGACAACACAAATGTCCACAACATCGTAGCACCAAGAAATAGTTAAAACCCTCTGTCCCTTAATTGGCTGTGAGAAAGTTGGCAACCCTAGCTATAGTTGGCATGTTGCTAACGATTGCTATTTAAATGTTGTAGTAATATAAATAACTGCATATGTAGAGCTTGCATCCCTTTGTTGTTTGCTTCTAGGAGCAGGGAACTGACATCAATGATGTAATGGATATTCCTACTTATCAGTTCTACTCATTTGATATTTAAAAAAAACAACAACATTATAAATAAATGCAACAATATAGTTAGCATGGTGTTAATTATTGCTCGTAGTTATGGAAATAACTGAATATGGAGAGCCTGAATTCCTTTACCTGCTTATTTTTGGAGAAGGGAACTGGAATTAATGTTGCAATCCACATCATTCATATTTATTTTCGGCAAATCTTGAAGATAAAAAGATGTTAGATGAGGACTGCACATAAACAGGAAAGAGATTTGCCGACTCCTAGTGCAGTCAGATGTTTGTCATCTTGCTTGTGCACAAAGTCTATTGTAGAATGGGCTAAAACAGCAACAATAGGTGGTGGAGTTTTTCTTTGTAATGCCTACTGAAATTAAATTTAGGTAAGTTTAACATGGGGATATGTTTGTAATGTACATTTGAGACTGTTTAAGGAAGACGCCTTAAACAAAGAAAGGCTGAAAATGAAGTATACAGAGAGAGAATATTTAAAAACAGAGCAAACACGCAAAAAGCCATCAAGAGGGTGTCTTTAATGAAACTAACTGAAGCATATTTAAAAAACAACAAATTAACTAGTTAACATCTTCATGGATCCCTCCATGCAGCAACATGAGAAGCAAAATAAATAAATGAGCAGAATTACTGCAGCACTGCCCTGTAAATTAACATACAAGCTGTTGGTGACCTCCACACAGGGATGACAAGGCCATGTTTGCCAAAACAGTTTGTTTAAGAAGGCCTGCTCTGGGATGGGAAAAAAGGGGTTGAATGTCATACAGAGGGAGCACTGTTTAGGGTGTGCAAGTGTGAAAGTGTGTTTATGTTTTAACAACACAAAAGTTTGCTGTGTCTGAAACATAACTCCTCTTCTTCTTCTTTCGGCTGCTCCTTTTAGGGGTCTCCACAGCAGATCATCTGCCTCCATCTCACCCTATCCCTTGCATTTTCCTCTGTAACACCAACCCTCTCCATGTCCTCCTTCACTACATCCATGACTCTTCTCTGTGGTCTTCCTCTTTTCCTCCTGCCTGGCAGCTCCAGCTTCAACATCCTTTGTCCAATATATCCACTATCCCTCCTCTGCACATGTCCAAACCATCTCAGCCTTGCCTCTCTTACTTTGTCTCCAAACTGCACAACCGGAGCTGTCCCTCTGATGTACTCCTTTCTAATCTTGTCCCTCCTAGTCACTCCTAATGAAAATCTTTGCATCTTCAACTCTTCAACCTCCAGTTCCATCTACTGTCTTTTTGTCAGCACCACCATCTCCAAACCATACATCATAGCAGGTCCACTACCATGTTGTAAATCTTCCCTTTCACTCTTGCTGCTACCTTTCTGTCACAAATCACCCTTGACACTCGTCTCCACCCATTCCACCCTGCCTGCACTCTCTTCTTCACCTCTCTTGTGCATTTTCCATTACTATGGATGGTTGACCCCAGGTATTTAAAGTCATCCACTTTCACTACCTCTACTCCTTCTATCTTCACTGTTACACCTGCCTCCCTTTCATTCACACTCATGTAATCTGTCTTGCTTCTACTGACTTTCATTCCTCTTCTCTCCAGAGCATATCGCCACCTCTCCAGGTTCTCTTCCACCTGCTCCCTACTGTCACTGCAGATCACAATGTCGTCTGCAAACATCATGGTCCACGGAGAGTCCTGCCTGACTTCATCTGTCAGCCTGTCCATCACCATAGCAAACAAGAAGGGGCTCAGAGCTAATCCCTGATGTAATCCCACCCCAACCTTGAACCTATTTGTCACTCCTACAGCACACTTCATGACCGTCTCGCTGTCCTCATACTGTACATGTCCTGCAGCATCCTCACATACTTCTTTGCCACTTCTGACTTTCTCATACAGTACCACACTTCGTCTCTTGGCACCCTATCATATGCTTTCTCTAGATCCACAAAGACAGTGCAGCTCCTTCTGACCTTCTCTATATTTCTTCATCAGCACTCAGAGCAAACATTGCCTCTGTAGGACTCTTTCTTGACATGCTGCTTACTGATTGTTACCTCTCACTCTTAACCTGGCTTCAACAACTCTTTCCCATATCTTCATAGGGTGACTGATCAACTTTATGTCTCTGTAGTTACTACAGCACTCAGCATCACCTTTGTTCTTGAAAATTGGTACCAAAACACGTCTTCTCCACTCCTCAGGCATCCTCTCACTCTCCAAAATTGTGTGAAACAATCTGGTTAAAAAGTCCACTGCCATCTCTCCTAAATATCTCCATACCTCCACAGGTATGTCATCTGGACCAACTACCTTTCCATTCTTCCTCCTCTTCAAAGCTGCCCTCCCTTCTGCCTTGCTAATCCTCGGGACTTCATTATTCACCATCTTTTCTTCATCCATCCTCCTCTCACTCTCATTTTCTTGATTCATCAACTCTTCAAAGTACTCCTTCCACCTTCTCAACACACTCTTGTCATTTGTTGGTACATTACCATTTCTGTCCTTAATCAGCCTAACTTGCTGCACATCTTTTCCAGTTCGATGTCTCTGTCTAGCCAATCGATACAAGTTCTTTTCTCTTTCCTTAGTCTTTAGCCTCTCATACAACTCAGTATATGCCTTTTCCTTTGCCACCTCTCTCTTTGCCATGCGCCTAGATTCCAAATACTCCTGCCTACTTTCTTCATCTCCCTGACTATCCCATTTTTCCTTTGCTAACCTCTTCCTTTGAATACTTTCCTGTACCTCCTCATTCCACCACCAAGTCTCCTTCTCTTCCTTCCTATGTCCACTGGATACACCACATGTCTTTCTACCCATTTCCCTCAATACTTTTGCTGTACTTTCCCAGTCATCTGGTAATTCTTCCCTACCACCCAGAGCCTGTATCATCTCCTTCCTGAACTCTGTGCGACCTTCTTCCTTCTGTAACTTCCCCCACTTAATCTTTGGCTCTGCCTTCACTCTCTTCCTCTTCTTGCTTTCCAAAGTCATCCTACAGACTACCATCTGATGCTGTCTAGCTACATTCTTCCCTGCCACCACCTTGCACTCTCCCATCTCTTTCAGATTTCTTCTTCTGCATAAGGTGTAGTCCACCTGTCTGCACCTTCCTCCACTCTTGTAAGTCACCCTATGTTCCTCTCTCTTCTTGAAGTATGTGTTTATCACAGCCATTTCCATCTTTTTAGCAAAATCCACACACATACAGTTAGGCCCAAAAATATTTGGACAGTGACACAAGTTTTGTTTTTTTAGCTGTTTACAAAAACATATTCAGGATACAATTATATAATCAATATGGGCTTAAAGTGCAGACTCTCAGCTGTAATTTGAGAGTATTCACATCCAAATTGGAGCAAGGGTTTAGGAATTACAGCTCTTTAATATGTAGCCGCCTCTTTTTCAAGGGACCAAAAGTAATTGCACAATTGACTCAGAAGGCTGCAAAAAAAAATAAAAAAATAACAAGGCTGCATGGGCTCTTCCCTCATTAACCTGTCATCAATTAAGCAGTTAAAAGGTCTGGAGTTGATTCCAGGTGTGGCATTTGCATTTGGAAGCTGTTGCTGTGAACACACAACATGTGGTCAAAGGAGCTCTCAATGGAGGTGAAACAGACCATCGTGAGGCTGAAAAAAAAAAGAAGAAATCCATCAGAGAGATAGCAGAAATGTTAGTAGTGGCCAAATCAACAGTTTGGTACATTCCGAGAAAAAAAGAGTGCACTGGTGAGCTTGGGAACTCAAAAAGGCCTGGACATCCACGGAAGACAACAGTGGTGGATGATCGCAGAATCCTTTCCATGGTGAAGAACAACCCCTTCACAACATCCACTCAAGTGACAAACACTCCCCAGGAAGTAGGTGTATCGGTATCTCAGTCTACCATAAAGAGAAGACTTCATGAGAGTAAACACAAAGGATTCACCACAAGGTGCAAACCATTAACCATTGGGCTGCACGGTGGCGCGGTGGTTAGCACTGCGGCAGCACAGTTTACCCTTGGCCGGGGGATCATGGGATCGTGGGTTCGATCCCAGCCCCCGACCAACAGTGATCTGTGTGGAGTTTGCATGTTCTCCCCGTATATGCGTGGTTTTACCCCGGGATTTCTCCGGTTTCCTCCCACATGCCAAAAACATGCAGGTTAGGTTAATTGGAGACTCTAAAGTGGCCCTAGGTGTGAATGTGTGTGTGAATGGTTAAGGGATAGCGCCGTATTGTGGCTGCTTCATCCATCCAGGTGGTGGATGACCCTCAATTTCCCCTCTGGGGATCAATAAAGTAAACTAAATCTAAAAAAAAAATAAATAAATAAATAATCAGCCTCAAAAATAGAAAGGCCAGAATTGACTTTGCCAAAAAACACCTGAAGAAGCCAGCTCAGTTCTGGAACAGCATTCTTTGGACAGATGAGACTAAGATCAACCTGTACCAGAATGATGGGAAGAAGAAAGTTTGGAGAAGAATTGGAACAGCTCATGATCCAAAGCACACCACATCTTCTGTAAAACATGGTGGAGGCAGTGTGATGGCATGGGCATGCATGGCTTCCAATGGCACTGGGTCACTTGTGTTTATTGAATGATGTGACAAAAGACAGAAGCAGCCGGATGAATTCTGAAGTGTATAGGGATATACTTTCTGCTCAGATTCAGCCAAATGCAGCAAAGTTGATTGGACGGCGCTTCACAGTACAGATGGACAATGATCCAAAACATACTGCAAAAGAAACCCAGGAGTTTTTTAAAGCAAAGAAGTGGAATATTCTGCAATGGCCGAGTCAATCACCAGATCTCAACCCAATCGAGCATGCATTTCACGTGCTCAAGACAAAACTTATGGCAGAAAGACCCACAAACAAGCAACAACTGAAGACAGCTGCAGTAAAGGCCTGGCAAAGCATCACAAAGGAGGTAACCCAGCATTTGGTGATGTCCATGGGTTCCAAACTTCAGGCAGTCATTGCCTGCAAAGGATTCTCAACAAAATATTGAAAAGCAACATTTTACTTAGGGTTATGTTCATTTGTCCAATTACTTTTGAGCCCCTGAAATGAGGAGCATTTGTATAAAAAAATAGCTACAATTCCTACATGTTTAATCATATATTTTTGTTCAACCCCTTGAATTAAACCTTAAAGTCTGCACCTCAATTCCGTTGTAGTTGTTTCATTTCAAATCCAATGTGGTGGCATGCAGAGCCCAAATCATGAAGATTGTGTCACTGTCCAAATATTTCTGGGCCTAACTGTATGTCCTTCCACATTCCTCTCCTTAAGACCATAGCTACCCAGAACCTCCTCATCACCTCTGTTTCCTTCACCTACATGTCCACTAAAGTCTGCTCCAATCACCACTCTCTCCTTCCTGGGAACACTCTCTACCACTTCATCCAACTTACTCCAGAATTCCTCTCTCTTCTACCTGACATCCAACTTGTGGGGCATACGCACTGACAACATTCAACATCACACCTTTGACTTCTAGCTTCAAACTCATGATTCTGTCTGACTCCCTCTTTACTTCCTGAACGCTTCACATACTCTTCTTTCAAGATTACTCCTACTCCATTTCTCTTCCCATCTATACCATAGCAGAACAGTTTAAATCCACCTCCAATGCTCCTAGCCTTGCTTCCCTTCCATCTGGTTTCTTGAACACACAGTATATCTACCTTTCTCCTCTCCATCATATCAGCCTACTCTCTGTCTTTACCAGTCATAGTCCCTACATTTAACGTCCCTACTCTCACCTCCACATTTCTACCTCTCCTTTTCTCTCTGCCCCTCCTAGCACGCCTTCCCCCTCTCCTCCTCGATCTTCGGCCAACAGTAGCCCAATTTCCACCGGTACCCTGTCAGGTTTACAGCACCAGTGGTGGTCATTGTTAACCCGGGCCTCAACCGATCCGGTATAAAAGTCTCATTCGTCAAGATTTGGCAAAGGTTTTACATCGGAAACCCTTCCTGACATAACCCTTCCTATTTACATGGGCTTGGGACCGGCACTAGGAGAACACTGGCTTGTGCACCCCCTGTGGCTGGTTGTCTGAAACATAACTACTATTCCTTACTTGGGCATCGATTTTCTTGTGAGGATATGACTCACGGGTGGGGTGGTATCCAGGAGGGCCTTCTTGACCAGGAAGACTGCGGCTCTTATCATGTTCCTCAGCTCATCCTTTGGAGTGGCGGGAGGAACCGCTAAGAGCTTCTTATACACTGTCAGCAGTGCGTCCTCTCTGCGATGCCATGTTTTGGAATACGCTTCGGCCACCTGGAGGACAGTGAAGAGCAGGGAAACAGTCAGAGGGGTCAGAAACATCACAAATTTAGAGCAAACAGTAATAACAATCAGCTGGGTACTTCTTCTTTGGCTGCTCACGTCAGGGGTTGCCACAGCGGATCATCTGCTTCCATCTCACCCTATCCCTTGCATCTTACTCTGTAACACCAACCCTCTCCATGTACTCCTTCACTACATCCATGAATCTTCTCTGCCGTTGTCCACTTTTCCTCCTGCCTGGAAGCTCCATCTTCAATATCTTTTGTCCAATATATTCACTATCCCTCCTCTGCCCATGTCCAAACCATCTCAGCCTTGCCTCTCTTACTTTGTCTCCAAACTGCTCAACCTGAGCTGTTCCTCTGCCATTTCTAATCCTGTCCATCCTAGTCACTCCCAATGAGAATCGTAGCATCTTCAACTCTGTTACCTCCAGCACCGCCTCCTGCCTTTTTGTCAGTGCCACCGTCTTCAAACCATACATCACATCAGGTCTCACTACCGTCTTGTAAATCTTCCCTTTCACTCTTGCTGCTATCCTTCTGTCACAAATCACCCCTGACACTCACCTCCACCTACTCCACCCTGCCTGCACTCTCTTCTTCACCTCTCCTTCATTTTACCCCAGGTATTTAAACTCATCTACCTTCACTACCTCTACTCCTTGCATCTTCACTGTTACAGCTGCCTCCTTCTCACTCACACACATGTATTCTGTCTTGCTTCTAATGACTTTCACTCCTCTTCTCTCTACCTCTACAGGTTCTCTTCCACCTGCTCCCTACTCCTACTACAGATCACAATGTCATCTGCAAACATCATGGTCCACAGGGAATCCTGCCTGACCTCCTCTGCCAAGCATGGTAAACAAGAAGGGGGTCAGAGCTGATCCCTGATGTAATCCCACCTCCATCTTGAATCCATCTGTCACTCCTATAGCACCATTGTATTCAAATCAATGTACAGCTCCTATATAATGGTCAACACACTAAGGTAGTGTATTTCCAATCAGGGTTCCCTGGAAGGTTCAGGTTTCTGTGGGAAATTTTCTAATTTCCCTTCTTAATTGTCCAGAAATATTGAAAATAATTTGCCATTATTGTGCATGGGTGTGTAACCATCCATCCATCCATCCATCTTCTTCCGCTTAATCCTTTTCGGGTCGCGGGGGGACTGGAGCCTATCCCAACATCTTTGGGCGAGAGGCAGGGTACACCCTGGACAGATCGCCAGTCCATCGCAGGGTCAACACAGAGAGACAGACAACCATTCACTCTCACATCCATACCTAAGGACAATTTAGAATCCCCAGTTTGATGCCAATTAACCTAACATGCATGTTTTTGGCATGTGGGAAGAAACCAGAGAAATCCCGGAGTATACCCACACAGACACGAGGAGAACCTGCAAACTCCACACAGATCACTGTTGGCTGGGGGGGGGGGGGTAACCCACATGATAAAATGGGCTACATACAAGACACTAAACATGCAGAACATCAAATATAAAATAGTTAATTAAATTACTCTCTTTAAGCTTTTGCTAAGGGAAAGATCAATTATTGTGATAAGAGGGAAAGAATATATTTTTATTTCATTTTTATTTGCCATTAATTGTCAAATGTGAAGTTGCACACCTTCACCCAATGAACAGTTCAGAATGTAGTTACAAGATTGGCTCGGCCAATCCGAGATGTTGCCTGCGGCAGTTAGTCCTACTCATCTGCTAGGGGGGTGGGTAATGCTGTTTGTGGGTCAGAGAGACGGTTGGATTTCAGCAGAAGAGTACAAGCCATAGTGTATGTGAGCGGGAGTACACGATAAGAAGCGGAGCGAGACTTCCGGTTATGGCGGCCACGTAGGAAGACGTGTTTCACTCTGCTCTGCTCCTAAAAATAAAAAGTAGGCTAAAACTCTCTCAATTGGAACAAAAACCTATCCTAGCGTTTAGGCGCGGATATGGTAAAAACCAAGGCTGGGAAATCAGGCGGAGGAAAAACTGATTCGTCGAGACAATCCAAGCTAACAGACTTCCACGCTCGTGACGAAGCAGAAAAATCTCCAGAGACTATGGCGGAGGAGAGAGCTAGCGGCGGAGCGGTGACTGCCGAGGAGGGCACCAATGCGGTACTTGCTGCCATCAGCTCTATGAGGGCAGACTTTTCGTCTAAATTTGATGGGATTATAGCAGCGATAGAAGGAATGAGAAAAGAAATAAGCGACTGTATGGAACGAGTATCGCAGGCGGAGCTCCGAATTTCCATCGCTGAAGATGACGTCACCAGCCTACAATTAAAGGTCCAAACATTGGAATTAAAAAATAAACGTCTGGAAGAAAACGTCTTGGACTTAGAATCCCGGTCGCGACGGAATAATTTAAGGCTGGTGGGCCTCCCGGACGGTACGGAGGGACGGGATACATGTTCCTTTTTGGAAAAGTGGATTCCAGAAGCGCTGAACAATGCGGATCTGCAGTCATCGGTCATCTTAGAGAGCGCTCATCGAATTGGCCCACCAAGAGATAATAAGACACCACCGAGGACGCTGATTATGAAGTTCCTCAACTACAGAGACAAGATGACGGTCACCAACGCAGCGCGAGCTAAAGGAGAAATCAAATACCAGGATCAACAGGTGCGGTTCTACCCAGACTTGGCCACAGGAATTCAACAATTAAGGAAACAGTTTGACCCCGCCCGTAAAGAGCTGCACAACCTCGGGATTCGTCACGGAGTGATTCATCCGGCAAGACTGCTGGTCACATATAAAGGGAGAACCCATATCTTCAAGACCCCTCAGGAGGTGCAGGAGCTTATCAAGCAGATCCAAGGAGAGACTGGCGGGAGCTAAGCATGAAGCAAGAACAAGATATAAAGGTAGAATATTTAAGCATTTGTACAAGTATCTGACTGATCTGAAACATATAGCATGTCTACAAAATATAGATTTTTTTTTATATATATATAATACAAAGCTATGATGTACAAAGTTGCTATAAAATTTTGGAGTTAAGTTGGAAAAACTACAGAAGAGAGTTAATGTCATGTCATTAAAAGAAGCAGAGTCAGGGTGAGTGAGAGGAGAAAAGAGTGAGTGGTTTGACTGATCCTCGCGGATCTGGAGCAGTCACTGGCTATAGTGGAAGACGGAATTTTTTTTTTTTGATTTTGGGGGGATTACCACAAATGTGGGGAGGGGGAATTTGTTTTTGTGTAGTTTGTGGGATGAATGTTCAACCATCCATGTTTTTGCTTCTCTGTATGAGCATGTTTATTTTGCAAGGTAATCTCAAACTCTTTATTGATCATAGATCAAAGCGTTAATCTTAATTTAACTTCATGGAATTGCAGAGGTCTACAAAATTTAAAAAAACTTAAACAAGTTATGAATAAAATAAAAGACATAGGTTCAAAAATTGTGTTTTTACAAGAAACTCATCTAATAGAGGAGGATGTAAAAAGAATTAGGAGAAGATGGCAGGGAAGTGTGTTCATCTCATCATTTTCATCCCGAGCCAGGGGAGTTATGACTGTCATACATAAAACAGTCCCATTTCAAGTGAAAAATGTAATTGGAGATAAATTTAGAAGATATCTAATCATCCAAGGATCCTTGTTATTAGAAAATATAAATCTGGTGAACTTATACGGTCCCAATATAGATGATCAAAACTTCTTCGTTAATTTATTTCTTACTTTAGCATCACTCACAGGGCAACATATAATAGCAGGGGATTTTAATTGTACATTGAATCCCAGTATAGATAGATCAACAGGACTGGACTGTACGCACAATGGATGCAGGATGATCATTAATCATTTTATGAAAGAATTGAGATTGCTAGATATATGGAGAGAAATGAAACCACAAGTCAAAGTCTATTCTTGTTATTCTAATACCTACAAGACATTCTCACGTATTGACTATTTTTTGATCTCCACAGAATTAAGGTCCAAGATTCAAAACTGTTTCTATGATAACATCGTGATATCTGATCACGCACCCTGCTGTCTAATGTATGTAGATAAGAAATTGACAAAGGTTCCAGGTAGGTGGCAATTTCAGCATAAATGGCTTCAGGATGAGGAATTTGTTAAGTACATAGAAAAACAGACAGATGAGTTCTTTGATATCAATACTACACAAACATCAGCATGTATAAAGTGGGAGGCTTTCAAAGCTTTTATTAGGGGGCATATTATTAGTTATACAGGTTCAAAATCTAAGAAGACTCGAGAGGAGAGAGTCCAGTTGGAACATAAAATAAAAATTCTTCAAGAAAAAGTGTATGCAGGAAGTAATCCAAAATTAGAGAATGAATTACTGATTCTGAGAGCTGAATATGACAAAAAAATCAGTGAATAGAGCTGCCTCGAGTCTTCTAAGATTGAAGCAAACCTTTTATGAACAAGGTGAAAAATCAGGGAAATTATTGGCATGGCAGATTAAACAATTAGAATTTAAAACACCAATTACCGGTATTATAAGTAACGGACAGGCAGTTGTAGATCCTTTAGAAATTAATAGTGCCTTTAGAGATTATTATGAAAAACTATATGATACAAAAAACGAAACTGACTTAACAAAACTAAATGGGTTTTTGGACGGATTATCTATACCGTGTATTCCAAATGAAAACAGGGAGATACTGGAGTCAAAAATTAGTCAAGAAGAAGTTGGGCTAGCCATTGATAATATGAAATCAGGAAAAAGTGCGGGACCAGATGGTCTTCCACTTGACCTCTATAAAAAAATTAAGAATAAATTAATAAAACCATTTTTGGAAATGGTTTTAGAAGCATTTCAAAATAGTAATTTACCACCATACATGAATAATGCCTTAATTATACTGTTGCCAAAACCAGGTAAACCCTCTAATAAATGTGAAAACATGACACCAATAAGCCTATTAAATGCTGACCTTAAGATAATCTGTAAAATTTTAGCAAGACGACTACAAGAAATATTACCAAATATTATTAACAGAGATCAGAATGACTTTATAATGGGAAGACAAGGCTTCCATAATGTAAGAAGACTATTTAATATTATTTATTCTAATAAAGAAGCACTGGATACAGCTCTCCTATCATTGGATGCTGAAAAGGCCTTTGATAGGGTCGAATGGCCCTTTCTTTTTGAAGTCCTACAAAGGTTTGGACTTGGAAATAATTTCATAAAATGGGTTCAGGTAATATACAATAATGCTACAGCAGAAATCCTAACAAACAGCAATATCTCAAAATCAATAAAAATCAATAGAGGATGTCGACAAGGTTGTCCACTTTCACCTTTACTGTTTACTATGGCAATTGAACCTTTAGCGATGGCAGTACGTTTACATCCACAAATATATGGAATTAAAGTAGGACCAACAGAACATAAAATCTCCCTGTATGCCGATGACATACACTACCGTTCAAAAGTTTGGGGTCACCCAGACAATTATTTTGTGTTTTCCATGGAAAGTCACACTTATTTACCACCATGAGTTGTAAAATGAATAGAAAATATAGTCAAGACATTGACAAGGTTAGAAATAATGATTTGTATTTGAAATAATAATTTTTTCCTTCAAACTTTGCTTTAGTCAAAGAATCCTCCATTTGCAGCAATTACAGCATTGCAGACCTAACATGATTGCACAAGGGTTTTCCAATCATCCATTAGCCTTCTGATGCAATGAGCAAACACATTGTACCATTAGAACACTGGAGTGATAGTTGCTGGAAATGGGCCTCTATACACCTATGTAGATATTGCACCAAAAACCAGACATTTGCAGCTAGAATAGTCATTTACCACATTAGCAATGTATAGAGTGTATTTCTGATTAGTTTAAAGTTATCTTCAGTGAAAAAAGTGCTTTTCTTTCAAAAATAAGGAAATTTCTAAGTGACCCCAAACTTTTGAACGGTAGTGTAATTTTGTTTATGTCGAATCTTAAAAAATCAATTCCGACCTTGTTAAATTTAATAAAGAACTTTGGGGAAATATCAGGATATAAAATAAATAAAACTAAATCTTCAATATTAATGCTAAATGAGACCCAGAGAAATCACCCAGCTCCTGAGGTAAATCAATTCAATGTTGTAAATCAGTTTAAATATTTAGGAATTCAAATTGTGCCTAAGCTAGAATCAGTCGCCAGTGCCAACTATGAAACCTTAATGACAGATATTAATGAGTTGCTTCAGAGATGGATGTCACTACCAATGTCGATGATTGGGAGAATTAATATACTTAAAAGTAATATCTTACCCAAAATACTTTATTTATTTCAATACATTCCTTTACCACCACCTTCAGATCTATTCTCAAGAATTAAAAAAAAGTTAGTGGAATTTATATGGAACAGTAGGAAGGCTAGATTACGTCTGTCCTTACTATATTTACCATTTGATCGTGGAGGTCTGAAATGTCCAAACTTTATGTTGTATTACTGGTCAGCACAACTGAGGTCTATGACATTATTTTTCATCAAATGATCCCCCTCACTGGACTGAAATGGAATCATACAATTTACCTTTACCTCTTCCCTTATTCATGTACTCGCACTCGACTAAAAAATTACAGAAACAAGTTAAAAATCCTATTGTAAAGCATATGATCAAAATATTGTGTGAAACCAAAAAATATTTAAAAGAACCACACTTATTGTCACAATTTAGCCCAATATGGGGTAATCAATATTTTACACCAGGGAGAGCGGATGCTGTATTTAAAGTATGGAATTTAAAAGGGATTCAAAAGATTCAAGACTTATATTTGTCACGTTCAGATAACATAATGTCTTTTGAAGAACTGAGGATCAAATTTAATCTTAATAGAACACATTTTTTTAAATATCTTCAGCTTAGGAATTTTATCCAATCAAATCAAAATAATGCTCTCACCCGACCTACTTATTCATCCTTGGAAAAATTTTTGACGAAAGATAGTAAGAGAAAGGGTATTATTTCAGAGTTTTATAACTCATTGACGCTATCCTCAAGTGAAAACTCACAGAAAAGAAAGAATTATTGGAAAGAAGACCTGCAAACTGAAATTCCAAAGGAACAATGGGAATTGGCTTGCACAGAAGCTCAAACCAAATCAATAAATGTACGTCTTAAATTGATACATTTTAAATGGTTAATGCGGATGTATGTTACTCCGGTGGAGTTAAATAGATATAACAAAAACATACCAGATACATGCACAAAATGTATGGAAAGTAAAGGAACCCTATTTCATTGTTTATGGGAATGTAGAAAAATTAGAATGTTTTGGGAAAAGGTGAGGGTAACAATAGAAAAAATAATTTCAAAACAAGTCATATTGAATCCTAAACTGTTTTTGTTGGGTCTGTATCCAGAAAAGCATAACTTTAATAAGAGTGAAAGAGCATTCATAGACCTCAGTTTGCTTCATGCCAAAAAATGTATTGCACTACTGCGGAAAAAGACTCATAGACCGGATGTGACTCAGTGGTTAAGACAGATGTTAACAAACCTTCCACTAGAAAGAATAACATACATACTGAAATCAAAGGAAAATGTGTTTGAGAATATATGGAGACCTTTCATTGATTATGTAAAGAAATTAAACATAACTTCTGAAGAAGAAGGTGAATGATGTGTGTGGACCTTGTAAATTCCAAATTGATGAATGTATAATATGTATACTTATGTAATGGATTACCTAGGCTAAACAGAAGAGCATTGTTGATGACTTGCTTTTGTTAATGGTCGTTGGTGTTTTTAGTACATTTTTTTTCTTTTATTTTTAAATTACTTTAGTGTTAGTGCTTGATTGTTTGTGTCATGTTTATTAAAAAAGGTTCAATAAAAAATATTGTGGAAAAAAAAAAGAAGCGGAGCGAGAGTGAAATGAGATAAACCTACAATATACTGAAGCTGAAAGAGTGAAGCTTCCCAACAGTTTTCTACAACTTGTTCTTTACTGCCTGAAGCCGAAAGAGGCCTGTGGTTTAGCTGGGCGCCTCCATTTCGCGCCAGCGCCTCCATTTCGCACCATGTGTAAACCCCCAGAGAGATTGGTCAGGTTTTTTTTTTTTGTGTGCCTTGATTCTACATTGATTGTCCTGCGTGAATCTGTCCAGTGAGGATCCACGCTTTGACCTTGATGGTGAGCCGTCCCAGTAGGATCTAGAAAGAATCATCACGATATCACTGGATGCTGGACCAGTTCTGCTGCACTCCTCGGTGTGGTAGGACCAGTATTTGCAGACGCCTTCACACTCAGCCCATTACACAATTTCCCTTTTCCCCCAACATCACACATACACTTCCCCTTCTTCCCTTGGACTCTGGACACTACCGACATTTTTTTCCTTTTTTCTTTTCCTGGGAACTGTGGACTTATTTTTGTGTTTTTGACCGTTTCTAATATTTTGGACTTATTTCAACTACTGATGGCTAAGGGCTAAATTTGTGTACTGGTGCTGAAATGCAGGGTATCCTCCCTGTCTGAATGGTGTTTGTTACTGATTTGTACAGTGAACTGTGAACCTAGAACTGAATTAGATAACTTGAATTTGAGTTACACTCCAAATTGAGGTAACAAGGGTGCACCCGAGATCAAACTTGACTCAGCTTATATTGAGTTATTAGAAGTGAAACAAAGGTAACAAACTTTTGGTTTGGTTTTGACTATTCACTTGGTGGATGTTAAATCCATTTCAATTGTGTGTCGTTAAATGTCTTTTTATTTTTCCCCATTCTTTTCATTTTGTTACTAAAGCCGGCAATTATTCAATTTAACAATCCTTTCTCTGTGCTTCATTTGAATGCTTCACTTTGCTCCAGCAGCCGAACCAACTGGTCCAACTGAGTAACTTGTATTGGCTAGTCACTTATTTATTTTGAGTGACACAAATTATACACACAAGTTACATACATGTGGTGGTTAATATATGCTACAGGTGTTATTACAGAATACGGGGTTTCACATGGCGACCAACCAGGAGCATTGTTGAGCATTTAATGACGGATTTATTTTGCTTTTTTCAGGCAAATTACTAAGTTAAATCAGATATCCCAAGCTAAGTCTGATAAAATGGAAATAGTGACATGCGAATCAGTTAAAGTTCCCTCCTCTGTAGTCATCAGCGGGTGAACAGAGACTGAAAGTGATGAAGAAGTAGCTTCTTACCTGCAGAAATATGGTTCGATCAATCGCTACTTGCGCATAGATGATCCCAAATCAGATTTTCACAAGCACATGATAGTTGAGTTCACCCAGGACACTGCCATGCAAGTGTTAGAGCCCTTGTTGCCACTTAAACTTCAAAGTCCCACCCAGACTGGTACTATGTATGATGTGAAGAGCTTAACAAGTGTTTATATGCTAGATGCTCATAGCAAAGCTATCAAAACCTACATGGAACAGTTATGTGAAATTGCCATACTCAGTGGAGATCCTCTAGAGCAGGTGTTGAAAGAGGAGCTGGCAAATCTTGCTCTGGCTACACCCAAAACCCCCTCTCTTGAAACTTTGCAAGAATCCCCCACTGAGTAGAACTCACTTCCTCAAATGAAACTACTTGAACAGGGAGATGTTCTACCTTCTCGAGATCCTTCTTTTGTTGACTTACCTGACCACACAACATTGAAATCTCTCCTTGAAACAGTTCAGCTTCAAACTTCTGAAACCTTAAACAAAAACCTAATCAATCTCACTCCATTACCAGCTCCATCAGTCATGCCTAGCAGCACTACTCAATCCTTGATTGACATAAATCCATCCTCTGTTCAGAGAGTGGTAGTTGAGCATGTTGTGCGCAGTAGTGAAAGTCCACCGCACACAGCTACACGTGGTAGGCTTCGAGTCTTTTCAGGGCAAACAACACGCCCTAACCATGAAACAGATTATGATACATGGCGCACTAGGGTTGAAATCCTTATGAGAGACCCTTCTTTTTCTGACTTGCACTGCACTCATCGCATACTTGACAGTCTTCTTCCTCCTGCGGCTGAAATGACTAAACATCTCGGCCCACAAGCTAACCCTTCTGCCTACCTTCAACTGCTTGACTCCGTCTATGGAACAGTTGAAGATGGCAATGAGCTTTATGCTAGATTCATGAACACACTCCAGAATGATGGTGAGCAGCCATCAGCCTATCTGCAGAGATTATATGTTGTACTTAGTACAACTATGAGACGTGGTGGTGTCTCCCCCAGTGACTTTGACCAGCAGCTGCTGAAGCAGTTCTGCCATAGCTGCTGGGAAAATGCCTTAATAATTGACCTTCAACTTGAGCAGAAAAACCACCGTTTGCAGAGTTATTAATTCTGCTAAGAACAGAAGAAAATAAACGGGCTGCAAAAATTAGCCGTATGAAACAACATTTAGGCATTGCCAGGCCTGCTAGTTGTATCAGCAAGCAGCGTGTCATTCCACAACTATACGCTGCACATGCCACTACTGATCCAGTACACAGTACTGAAATCGAGACACTGAAAAGCCAAATAACTGACCTCAAGTTGCGTGGAAAGCACAAGCTAGCCAACAAGTGGGAGGATGATGTCTATGTTGTCCTCAAGCAAGCTGGCGACCTGCCTGTGAAGGAAAGGATGGGCCTGTATGCATACTCAATCACAATCTGCTTCTACCTTGTGGCTTTCTACCTGCAACCACAACAACCAAGCCTGCTAAGCAGCCTCAAGTCAAAAGACCCAGAACACGACAGTTCCCAATCACTGAGAGTGAGAAGGAAGGTGACTCAGACACTGAAATGGTGCCTACTTCGACATTTACCCCTTCACAATTTTTGGCACCTCCAGTATTTGTCACTGTCCATGAGACTCACAAGTCGAGGGATACTCCTTGTGCAATCAGTCCATCAACTGAACTTGACATGTCAACTGCCCCTGCTCTTCCTTTTCTTCCTGCAGTTGAAGTCTCCTCAGAAGACAGGAAAGAGACATCTGTGCAGAGTTTACCTGATTCAGTCATCCCACCTGAAAGAGACAATTTACCTAATGAAAGAATTCTACCCGAACAAGACAACTTACCTGCACAAGACTCCACACTTGATTGTGACCTACCTAACAATCCTCTCCAGAGCACTGTTCCACAATCCCCTGAAGAACTACCTCCCACTGGAGATGAAATATGTACGATGTCACCAGATGTGGGCGGGCAAGGAGAGGAGGTAGCAGAAAGGCTTGAACCTGTGACTGAGCAGCCTAGACCCAAAGAGACACAGGATGATATGCCTCAAACTGGTGAACCCCTTCTTTGCCGTTCTCAAAGACAGCATGAAAAGCCTGAAAGACTTCACTACTCAAGACTAGGCTATCCCTTATTAATGGTAGTGAACTGACTTTTACAAGGCCTTAGTGAGGCTATTGCAAGTTCCATGCATTATAATGAAGACACAGAACGGCCACCATATCAGAATTGAGAGCTTTGCAATTTAGTTGTCATATGTGGATGCCCAGGGACGGGCATACTGTCAAGAGGGGAGAGTGTAACCCACATGAAAAAATGGGCTACATACAAGACACTAAACATGCAGAACATCAAAGATAAAATAGTTAATTAAGAGTTACTCTATGGGAGACCCATACTGTGGTATTCATCTCAGACTGAAAGACATGGAGATGCAGTAATTTCCTCTGACGGAAGAGCATGGGGATTAAAGGGCTGGGGGACAAAAGGAATTGTCATGTGGGAATGAATTGTAATGCAGGACCTCGGGTAGCAGGGACGTGTGAGTGTTGTGATATAAAAGAGAGTCCCTGCTACATGAGGTTAATGTTTTCTGATTCTGGAAGATGTGAGAGAGTGAATAAAGTTAATCTGCTCTGAATGCTCGGCCTGGTTATTCCTCTCTCCACACTGGTGACCCTTGACGAATAATGTAACATGCGGCGAACACCCCGGAGATGACCCAGACGGGAAGCCCCAGCAATGCGTGCACCGTTTCAGTCAAACTACCAGACTTTTGGCTGCACGACCCAAAGTCTTGGCTCCTCCACACTGAGGCCCAGTTCGCGCTCTGGGGAATAACGGCAGATGACACCAGATATTACTATGTGGTTGCAGCACTGGACGCTCCCACGACTCAGCAAGTAGCAAGCCTGCTTCAACAGCCCCCAGCCCGCGACAAATACGGGGCTCTCAAAACCGTGCTGACCTGGCACTACACGCTCTCGGACTGCGAGAGAGCGGAGAGGCTCCTGACACGCTTCGAGTTAGGAGACGGGTCGGCGGTTGAACTGATGGTGAAGATGTTGGTGTTGATGGGCACGGACGACAGGCATTTTCTATTTGCCCACCTTTTCCTCTGGAACCTCCCAACGGTGGCCAGAGCGGTCCTTGCCAACTCGCCGTTGCTGGCCACATGTGACTTCCGTGCGCTAGCCCAGGAGGCAGATCGGATCATTCTCACCACCAGAGCCCTCACAGTGAACGCAGTGGCGTCGGAACCTAGCGAGATGGCCAGCGTAAGTGAGGAGCCAGCGATGGTAGCGGCAGCAGGGACCAGGAAGCACCAGAGAGGCACGCTCTGCTCCTACCACCGCCGTTTTGGAGAGGATGCATGCCGATGCGTGCCACTGTGCCAATTCAAAGCGTTCGGGAAATGCCAGGACCGGCAGTCGGTAGCGGCTGCGACCGCCAGTGAAGAAAGCAAGCTACTCTACGTGACGGACTCACGCTCGGGGAGACGGTTCCTCGTGGACTCCGGCTCCCAAAAGAGCCTCATCCTGCCATCCTACGCAGACCGGCTAGCGGGAACTAGCGGCCCCGAGCTGACAGCCGCAAATGGCTCAGACATTAAGACTTTTGGTGAGAGGACACTGACTGTATCTCTGCACGGCCGTACGTACCAGTGGACATTCGTCATAGCGGCATGCAGTCTCCCAATCTCAGGCACTGATTTTTTCTGTGCACACGGACTACTGCTCGATGTTGCTAACAGACGCCTGATTAATGCAATGTCTTTTGATTCTCTCCCCTGTACAGCTCGAGGAACCGGGCCAACAACGCTAGCCAACGTCACAGCTCCAGGTGGTAAGTTCCACACACTACTCACCCAGTTCCCAGCACTTATGGTCCCAACGTTTTCGACGGCCATCACTAAACACGGGGTGGAGCACTTTATTACCACCACCGGGCCGCCCCTTTTCGCACGACCTTGGTGCCTGGACACTGCTAAACTGGCCATAGCGCGCGAGAAGTTTGCCAACTTGGAAAGGCTGGGCATCATCAGACAATCAAACAGCCCATGGGCATCCCCACTACATATGGTTCCTAAGGCCGAGGGATCATGGCGACCTTATGAAGATTTCCGCAGATTAAACAACGCCACAGCGCACGACTGCTACCCGATCCCCCATATTCAGGATTTTTCCGTTCACCTCGCCGGGGCACATATTTTTTCTAAGATAGACCTGGTCCGTGGTTGCCACCAGGTCCCGGTGCGTGCGGAGGACATACCTAAAATGGCAGTAATAACCCCGTTTGGTCTGTTTGAGTTTTTACGCATGCCTTTCGGGTTAAAAGGCGCAGCACAGACATTCCAACGCATGATGGATGCGGTGTTGCGCGATCTGCCGTTTGTGTTCGTCTACCTGGATGACATCCTGGTGGCCAGCGCGTCCGAGGACGAACACGTAACCCACCTCAGGACAGTTTTCTGGAGGTTAGAGAAGCACGGGTGAATAATCAACCCAGCAAAATGCCAGTTCGGGATGACGGGGATCAGTTTTTTGGGACACCGCATCTCACCGGAGGGAGTGATACCCTTGCCGACAAGGTGCGCGCAGTGGCGAATTTTCCCCGGCCTCAGACAGTCAGGGCGCTGCAGGAGTTTTTGGGGATGGTTAACTTTTATAACCGTTTCCTCCCCCGCGCAGCCCAGCTCATGCAGCCGTTGTACGCCGCGCTCAAGAAATGGAAACCGACGCCTCGGACGTGGCCATAGGAGCCATCTTGGAGCAATGCGTCGCCGGTTCTTGGCAGCCGCTCGTCTTTTTTAGCAGGTCTTTGAGCGACAGTGAGTGTAAATACAGCACGTTCGACAGAGAGTTACTGGCTCTCCACCTGGCCATATGCCACTTCCAGTTCTGGCTGGAAGGGCGCACCTTCACTGCGTTTGTGGACCACAAGCCGCTAACGTACGCGATGGCCAAGGTTTCGGAACCATGGTCGGGGCGGCAGCAGAGACAGCTGGCCGCGATCTTGGAGTTTACAACCGACATTCAGCATGTGGCCGGTAAACTCAACGTGGTGGCGGACTGCCTCTCGCGCACATTAGTGGTCCTAGTCTACGTAGGGATAGATTACACGGCCATGGCCGCGGAGCAGATCGGCGATGCGGATGTGTGCGCACTCCAGTCTGGACCAACAGGGTTAAGGCCGGAGAGCAGGGTACCTCAAGACGGGGCCTCCCCCCGATCTGTGACATCTTCACAGGCCGCCAGCACCCGGTGGTCCCACGTACTTGACGCTGCCGCGTTTTTGAGTCAGTTCACTCCCTGGCGCACCAAGGAGTGCGCGTGTCAGTCAAAATTGTGGGAGCGAAGTTCGTCTGGCCAAGCCTGCGCAAACAGGTGAAAGCGTGAGCTGCAGCCTGCGTAGCGTGCCAACGAGCCAAAGTGCACAGGCACACAAAGGCCCCCTTGGAGCTGTTCCATATCCCGGCTAAGAAGTTCGACCCTGTTCACGTGGACCTCGTGGGCCCCCTCCCACCATCGCAGGGGTTCACGCACCTCCTGACAGTGGTGGACCACACCACACGATGGCCAGAAGCAGTCCCGCTAGCTTCCACCGCGTCCACAGACATGGCACATGCTTTTTTGACAACATGGGTGGCACGTTTTGGCACCCCTTCAGACATCAAGTCCGATCGGGGCCCTCAGTTTGTTTCCGACCTCTGGTCCACGATGGCCCGGCACCTGGGCATCTCAATTCATCGCACGACCACGTACGACCCACAGGTCAATGGGTTATGCGAGCTTTTCCATAGGTCACTGAAAGCAGCACTCAGGGCTTTGCTTACGGATGCAAATTGGGTGGACCGGTTGCCACGGGTTCTATTAGGGTTGCGTTCCACACCGAAAGAGGATTTGGTGGCTTCCCCAGCAGAGCTGTTTTTTCCTCAGCCGCTGCGGCTCCCCGGGGAATTTTTACCAGATAACCCCGCGCTGAACACCCATCTGTCCCTGCGTTCACGGCATAGCGCAGACGCAGGGATGCTACCTGGCCCGGCCGACCACTGTTTTCCCCGCGCTTTTGTGCCAAAAGCCTTGAAGGATGTGGCGTTCGTGTTTGTCAGGCACAATGCCTACCGGCCTCCATTGCGCCCACCCTACGTTGGCCCGTTTAGAGTGATGGAACCTGGGGACAAACATTTTGTGTTTGACTTGGGGGATCGCCGGGAGAGACTCTGTATAGACAGACTTAAGCCCGCCTTTGTGGTGGCAGACGAGCAGGTGGTGTTGGCCCGAGCTCCTCGGCATGAAAGACCTCCCCCGAGAACTCCCCAAGTAAACGATTCATCAGAGCAGTCACACGAGCATGCTGAATGTCTCCCCCCCCTTCCATTGTCCACCCATAGACGGACACACCCCCAGGAACCCCCCACCAGCACAGCAGTGCCGTGGAGCCGAAGACCCCTCGTTACAGCAGCTATGGGCGGAGGCTGAAGCCAAGAGGACGTGAGGGTTAACACTCAGTCTGAGACTCTGGGGGGTGCGGTATGGGGGACCCATGCTGTGGTATTCATCTCAGACTGAAAGACATGGAGATGCAGTAATTTCCTCTGACGGAAGAGCATGGGGATTAAAGGGCTGGGGGACAAAAGGAATTGTCATGCGGGAATGAATTGTAATGCAGGACCTCGGGTAGCAGGGACGTGCGAGTGTTGTAATATAAAAGAGAGTCCCTGCGACATGAGGTTAATGTTTTCTGATTCTGGAAGATGTGAGAGAGTGAATAAAGTTCATCTGCTCTGAACGCTCGGCCTGGTTATTCCTCTCTCCACAACTCTCTTAAAGCTTTTGCAAAGTGAAAGATATCAATTATTAAGCTAAGAGGGAAAGAATATATTTTTATTTGCCATTAATTGTCAAATGTGAAGCTGTACATTTTCACCCAATGAACATTTCAGAATGTAGTTACAAGATTGGCTCGGCCAATCCGAGATGTTGCCTGCGGCAGTTAGTCCTGCCCACCTGCTAGGAGAGTAGGTAACGCTGTTTGTGGGTCAGACAGACGGTTGGATTTCAGCAGAAGAGTACATGGCCATAGTGTACGTGAGCGGGAGCACACGATAAGAAGCGGAGCGAGAGTGAAATGAGATAAACCTACAACATACTGAAGCTGAAAGAGTGAAGCTTCCCAACAGTTTTCTACAATTTGTTCTTTACTGCCTGAAGCCGAAAGAGGCCTGTGGTTTAGCTGGGCGTCTCCATTTCACACCATGTGTAAACCCCCCAGAGAGATTGGTCAGGTTTTTTTTGTGTGTGTGCCTTGATTCTACATTGATTGTCCTGCGTGAATCTGTCCTGTGAGGATCCACACGTTGACCTTGATGGCGAGCCGTCCCAATAGGATCTAGAAAGAATCATCACGATATCACTGGATGCTGGACCAGTTCTGCTGCACTCCTCAGTGTAGTAGGGCCAGTACCTGGAGATGCCTTCACACTCAGCCCATTACACAATTTCCCTTTTCCCTCAACATCACACATACACTTCCCCTTTTTCACTTGGACTCGGGACACTACCGACATTTTTTTCCTTTTTAATTTTCCTGGGAACTGTGGACTTATTTTTGTGTTTTTGACTGTTTCTAATATTTTGGACTTATTTCAACTACTGCTGGCTAATGGCTAAAATTGTATACTGGTGCTGAAATGCAGGGTATTGTCCCCGACAGAATGGTGTTTGTTACTGATTTGTACAGTGAACTGTGAACCTTGAACTGAATTAGATAACTTGAATTTGAGTTACACTCCAAATTGAGGTAACAACGGTGCACCCAAGATCAAACTTGACTCAGCTGATATTAAGTTATTAGAAGTGAAACAAAGGTAACAAACTTTTGGTCTTGACCATTCACTTGGTGGATGTTAAATCCATTTCAATTGTGTGTCGTTAAATGTCTTTTTGTCTTTTTATTTTTCCATTCTTTTCATTCTGTTACTAAAGCCGGTAATTATTCAATTTAACAATCCTTTCTCTGTGCTTCATTTGAATGCTCCACTTTGCTCCAGCAGCCGAACCTACTGGTCCAACTGAATCAGAATCAGAATCAGCTTTATTGGCCAAGTATGCACAACACATACAAGGAATTTGACTTTGGCTAAAAGCTTGCTCTCATTGTTCAGGTGGAGGATTTAAATAAGATTTAAATAAGGATTCAATGACAACAGAGTATGTACAGTAAATTACAGTCTGTCCACGTTTCTATAAAAGGATGCAAATATATACAGGAATATATGCAGTTATTTACTCAGACTATCCACACTTTGCAGAAATATATGAAAAAATATACAGTCACAGTATTTCAATGTGAACTCTGATTCAGTGATATAATGTGAATGAAGTAAAAAGCAGTGTGAGAGTTATGTGCAATGTAAGAATGGATGAAAAGTCATGAGTACAGCAACAGGTAGGACTAGGTGAATGTTAGGAGTTCATCAGAGTGATGGCTTGAGGAAAGAAACTGTTCCTGTGACGGGTGGTTTTGACCTTCAGTGATCTGTAACGACGACCAGAAGATAGAAGTTCAAACAGTTTGTGGCCAGGGTGTGATGGGTCAGCACAGATGTTTCCCGCCCGTTTGCTGGTTATGGACCGATATAAGTTCTCAATGGAGGGTAGGTCGGTACCAATGATCCTCTCCGCAGACTTAATGATCCGCTGCAGTCTGGTCTTGTCCTGTTTAGTGGCAGATCCAAACCAGACAGTGATGGAAAAGCAGAGGACAGATTGGATGATGGCGGTGTAGAAGACAACCAGCAGCTCCTGAGGCAAATCAAACTTCTTGAGCTGACGCAGAAAAAACAACCTCTGCTGGGCCTTTTTCCGGACAGTGTCTATATGGGAGGACCACTTCAGGTTCCGGGAGATTGTGGTACCCAGAAACTTGAAGGAGTCCACAGTGGACACTGTGCTGTTGAGGATGGTGAGTGGGGGGAATGAAGGAGGGTGTCGCTTGAAATCCACAGTCATCTCCACCGTTTTGGCTGGGTTAAGTTCAAGATGGTTCTGGCCGCACCAGAGGATCAGCTGCAACACCTCCCGCCTGTATGCAGACTCATCACCATCCCGGATCAAACCGATGACTGTGGTGTCGTCCGCAAACTTCAGGAGCTTCACCGAAGGGTCCTCTGAGGTGCAGTCGGAGTAGAGGGAGAAGAGCAGTGGGGAAAGGACACATCCTTGGGGGGCGCCAGTACTAATTTTTCGGGAGCTGGATGTAAATCTCCCTAGCTTCACCTGTTGCCACCTGTCAGTCAGAAAGCTGGAGATCCATTGGCAGGTGGAGGGGGGCACGTTGAGCTGGAGGAGTTTCTGATGAAGAATGCCTGGGATGATGGTGTTGAACGCTGAGCTGAAGTCGACAAACAGGATCCTGGCGTACGTCCCTGGGGAGTCAAGGTGTTGCAGGATGTAGTGTAGTCCCATATATTCACTGCATCATCCACTGACCTGTTTGACCGGTAGGCAAACTGAAGTGGGTCCATCAGGGGGCCTGTGACGACCTTCAGGTGGTGAGTAACCTGTATTGGCTAATCACTTATTTGTTTTGAGTGACACAAATTATATACACAAGTTACATACATGTGGTGGTTAAAATGTGCTACAAGTGTTATTATAGAATACAGGGTTTCAGGTGCCTTGTTGAAAAACACTGCACTAATGCAACAGTGTTCCTAACAAAGCGACAAGACCTTCCAGGCTTTCCACCACCAAAAAAACCCCTCAACATTAAGCCACAGGAAGGCTCCCAGATAAAAACAGAATGGCATCCCCAAGATAGAGAGCATTACGAGACCCACAACAATGCATTCCACCACCCTGACTCTGCGGCCAGCACACAGAAAACTACTGAAGGAACTTCCAAGAAAGCAAGAGCCGAGGCATAAAAGTAGCATAAAATCATCCCCTGCCTCATACTGCTTTCTTACCAGGTTTTCTCCATAGACCTCTATGGGAAGGGCGGCCTCTGTCAGGGCCTTTTTTGTCAGTGGCTCGGGCTCTTTGCTCCTGTCAGGGCTGCGTGGACTCCTTTGGACATTGGATGAAGGGGAGGACACCTCTGCGGGGCTGTGGATGGCTTCATCTGGCTGACGTTTCCTCTGAAGCGCTGGCAGTGGCCTCTCATCAGAAGACACATTGGTACGCTATCACAATCATAAAAAACAGCAAACAAACAAACAAAAAACAGTCATTCCATATTACAAGTGTCAATATTAAGGTCTGGGAGCCAGATACAGTCCTCTAGTATATTTTGTCTGGCCTGCTTTTAAATTTCCAACTTTTTTCCCCAGTCTCATAAATTTCCAACTTTTCCCTCAGGCTGACTGGCTGCCGGCGCAAGTCGTGTGGCCCACAGGCCCTCAAGGAGTATGTGTATGTGTGTATGAGTATGTGTGGACACTGACTTCTGCACTGGACAGTGTTTATTTTAGTTGTATGTGTGTGCAGTGACAATGATCCTATTCTTTATTATATTACTGTATGTTGATTTATGGGCAATATATATTCATTGATGCCACACGCTTGTGGCTTAAGAGCATTGTCAGTGAACTATAAGGGAGAAAAAAGAAGTGAGAAAAAAATGAAAAAGAAACAGACTTGAAAGCTTCAAATAATGGTGATGCTGATTTAAGGTCAAATTAGCCAGCCCTTTCCTCAGGTCTCATAAATCTGTGACTTGTCTCGCTCTCTCAGTTTGCAACTCTTCAATTTACTTTTTCGGTTTCCACTTTTGCAGATTTTTTTTTGCCAAGTCTTGCAATTTTGCAACTTTTTTCCCCAGTCTTTTAAATTTGCAACATTCTTTTTTACCTCCCTCTTAAACTTTCAACAGTTTTTGGACTCATGCAAGATATTTTTAATTAATTTACAAATTTTTTAAATTAAAAACAAGAAAATAAAAATGAATGCTCGGCCACTGGCTTTATTCATTATCTTCTTGGCCCTCAGGTGGAATGAATTTTACACCTTTGCTCTACAAAGATGAAAAAATACAAAACCTTTTGCTTCAAATTAACTGATGCCTTGGTTCAAAAGTTTAAAGAAAGCCGATCCATATTTTGAAGCACGTCCATTCTTCTGAAAAATTCATCTCCTCCCGCCCTCACTCTTGTCACCAACTCTCACTTGCATTTGATAACTGAACTGATCAATCTCTCACCATCAGGGTGACAGTGGATGTTCAACCCCCTTTACACAAGCCAAATTTCCTGCCACCGAGCGCAGTTTCCCATCCCCCTGGGCCAACTGGCATCCTGCACTCCAGCACAAGGCTCAAAGCCCTGCCTTCAGGCCAGGTTGGCAGCCGCTGGAGTCAGCCAACTGTTACACGCTTTTAATTAAATAGTGAAACCCAAACCTGCAGGAGGCTTGGCCTTAGTAGACGGTGAGTGGAGCACAAAAGCCCCCACTGGTCATCATCTCCCTGTGTACTTTTGTGTTTCAACACTACAGAGGTTTGGGGCGGAGACGTACTCCAAAGGTGCCTCAGTGGGGTAGATGATATTTACAGTGAACAGGTAAAACTGGATTTTTTTTAACCGCTCACCATACATTTAATCATGATAAAATGATACTGTTTGAAGTCAACTCAAACTTGCTTTGTGCAGTAATGTGACAATCAATTCGATAAAGGTAGCTGCTTACATCAATCTTGGGTTCAGCTGCAGTGGTGTGGGGAAAGTTCGGCTGGCTTCTGTTTCTAGGTGAAACTGTTTCCACAACTGATGGGTGACTCTGATGTGAGCTGGCTGCTTTCTCCATCCTGAATGTGTCTTTGGATACAAGGGGTTTGGGGGAGACTGAACCATGACCAGGAGAAGGCAAAAATGGAGCAGGACGATGGGCTGGGGAGGAAGCTCCTGCCTCTGTGATCTGATAACACGGCAAAAGACACGGAACTCATCATTAGCTTAGGCAGAACCAGTCGAGGTTTGGCCTGCATTTTATCACTGACTTGGTTGACCAACCATCGTCATGTCCAGCAGGTTGTGGACTTCCAGCTGCTGGTAGACACTCTTCCTGTACTCCTCCATCAGATCCTTCTTCTTCTTGGCCAGGTCGTAGTCTTCCTTCTCAATGGCGCATCGCTTTTCCACGTCATATCGAGCCAATCGTTCCCCCACCTGGAAGAGCCAGAGACAAGGATACACAGAAAACTTCCACTGTATGTCTGGAAAGAGAACATGGATTCACTTAATAAAACTCCTGACATCCTTGTATGGGTTAACAGCACTCAACCTCTGACCCTGTGACCCTGAACTGAAGGGACTAACCAGGCAGTTTTTCCAGCTTAAATGTTTACTAAATCTCTGGTGAAATTTAATATATTTTGCTACAAATAGTTCCTTTAGTGTGGGACTGGAACATGGGACAAAAAGCACCGCCCTCATCATGCGTCATAGGGGCGCCACATGATGACTCGCTGAGAATACAGAATGGAAATTTGACCACAGCTTCCAGTAAAGGAAGACTCGTCATCATTTCTCAGGGAGCCAAATTCCATTACGACAAATTAAAAAGGTGCCAGCTGGGTGTCAACGGACAGTCTCAGCCAAAGTGTCTTGTGAGTCCTCGGTTTTCTGGACAAAATAAAGACTAAAATCTGTATAGCAGCTCCGACAGAATATCCTTTCAAAGAATTCAATCATGCCACTCAGACTGGTTTTGGAATAATACAAAATTTTGCTATGTGAAATTGCTAGTAATGAGCTGATATTTTATTTTATTGCTGGGGGGATAATAGATGAAATATGTTCTCAAGACTAAATGTTGAGGGGGAAATGACAGTAAGTACTAATGGATCACAAGTTGTCTAACAAAAACTCAGGATTTTTTTTGAGGAAAAACACCACAGATTTACATGAAAAAATAAAAATAAAAAAAAAGCCAGGAGAGTTTAACGAAAATCCAAAATTTCTGAGGAAAAAACGCACAGATGTCTTCTGAAAATAGTTGCAAATTTCTGAGGAAAAAAAAAGTCAGAGTCATGAGAAAAAAAAGCTGTAAATTTAGAGAAAGAGAAAAGTTATAAAATCATAAGAGAGGAGTAGCAAATTTAGAAAAAAAATCATAGATGTACAAGAATAAAGAAGCAAAACTAAAAAATCACAAATTCATGAGAAAAAAGTAGATGATTTATAGCAGAAAAGTTGCAAATTTTTACAAAAACGTCACAGACAAATAAGAATGAAGTATCAAAATTATGAGGAAAAAAATCACATGTTTATAAGAAAAACATTGCAAATTTCTGAGGAAAAAGTGACAAATTTAAGCGACAAAGTTGCTAATTTATGAGAAGAAAGTTGAACATTTACTGTATAAGAGAAAAAGTTATAAATTTAAGAGAGAAGTTGCAAATTTAAGAGAAAAACTAGTCAATTTATGAGAAAAAGTTGCAAATTTTGAGATAAACATCACAGGCGTACAAGCATAAAGTATTAAAATTATGAGAAAAAAGTTGAATATAAGAACAAAGTTGTAAATTTATGAAGAAAAAAGTCCCAAATTCATAAGAAAAAAGTTGTAAATTTATGAGAAAAAAAAGTGGCAAATTTATAAGAGAATATTAGCAAATTTTGAGAAAAACATCACAGACGTACAAGAATAAAGAAACAAAACTATGGGGAAAAAGTCACAAATTTATGAGAAAATAACAGACAAATTCATAAGAGAAACGTTGCAAATTTATGAGAGCAAAGTTGCAAATTTATGAAGAAAGTCTCAAATTGAGACGTGGCTAACTGAACTAGCAGCAGATGCTAACATTGAGCTGGAGGGTTTTCACATGATACGAGCTGACCGAACACCAGAGAGTGGCAAAACTAGGGGCGGTGGAGTGATAATGTATGTTAACAACAACTGGTGCAGACCGGGACATATCACTGTTAAACAACGACACTGCAGCAAAGACATTGAGTTGCTAGCTGTTAGCATGAGGCCTACATATCTCCCGAGAGAACACTCACACGTGATTTGCATTGTTGTTTATGCAAATCCGACGGCGAACGCTGGGACAGCGCGTGACGTCATCCATTCAGTAACCAGCAGGCTGCAGACAGAACACCCAGATGCTCTTCTCCTCATCTCAGGCGATTTCAACCACGTTTCACTGTCTCCCATTCTGCCCACTTTCACCCAGTATGTCACATGCCACACTAGAGACAATAAAACACTGGATTTGTTCTACGCAAACACTAAGGAGGCATACACCTCATCACAACTCCCCCCACTTGGGAGATCGGATCACAACTTGGTTCATCTCCGACCGGTGTACAAACCCCTAGTGCACAGACAACCTCCGGCCATGCACACTGTGGAGTTAGGGTCTGAGGAGACAATGGACACTCTAAAGGACTGTTTTGAAGCCACTGCCTGGAAGCAGCTCTGCGATCCACACGGTGAGGACATCGATGGCCTCATTCACACCTTCACGGGCTACCTCAGCTTCTGTGTGGACAAATCCGTTCCCACCAAGACCATACGGCGTCACTCAAACAACAAACCCTGGATCAACCCTGAGATAAAAACACTTCTGAGAGAGAAGAAGAGGATCTTCAGGTCGGGGAACAGGGAGATGCTGAAGTCCGTACAGAGGGAGCTGAGGAGAAAGATCAGAGAAGGCAAGGACAGCTTCAGGAAGAAGATGGAGGACAAGCTGCAACAGAGCGACATCAGCGGGGTCTGGAGAAACCTCAAAACCATCTCGGGGCTCCAGAATACCTCCCCCCAGGCTACGGGGGGCAGGGAGTGGGCGAACAACCTGAATCTGTTTTTCAATAGATTTGACCAACCGCCCTCCCCCCTGTCTGCACAACAACCACTGCTGCCTCTAAGAAATCAAGTCCTGCTGCCCACTCCCCACTCCACCGACACCCCCCCCACTCCCAACACACAGCCCCCCATCCTGACCCTGACCAAGACCCAGGTGAGGACGGAGCTGAGGAAGATCAAGGCGAGGAAGGCGTCGGGACCGGACGGCATCAGCGCAAAGCTCCTCAAGTCCTGTGCAGACCAGCTGTGTGGGATTGTGACGTATATCTTCAACATGAGCCTGAAACTGGGGAGGGTACCACAGCTGTGGAAAACATCTTGTGTGGTACCTGTACCAAAAACTTCCCACCCCAAAGACCTGAACAGCTACAGACCGGTGGCCTTGACGTCCCACTTGATGAAGACCCTGGAGAGACTGCTCCTTGCTCATCTCCGCCCCCTGGTGGAACCAGCGATGGATCCACTCCAGTTCGCCTACCAGCATGGCATTGGGGTGGAGGATGCGGTGATCTTCCTCCTTCACCGTTCTCTGTCCCACCTGGAGAAGCCCGGGAATATGGTGAGGATCATGTTCTTTGACTTCTCCAGTGCTTTCAACACCATCCAACCGATGATCCTGAAGGACAAGCTGCTGCGCGCAGGGGTGGACCAGCACCTGTCATCATGGATCCTGGACTACCTCACGAACCGGCCTCAGTTTGTGAGAACCCGGGACTGTGTTTCCGACACGATCATCAGTAGCACGGGGGCCCCCCAGGGAACGGTGCTGGCTCCCTTCCTGTTCACTCTTTATACTGCGGACTTCTCACACAACACAACACACTGCCATCTACAGAAGTTCTCTGATGACTCTGCGATCGTTGGTCTCATCTCCAACGGAGATGAAGCTGAGTACAGAGGGCTTATCCAGGACTTTGTGGACTGGTGCCATCGGAACTGCCTCCAGATCAACGCGAGGAAAACTAAGGAGCTGGTGGTGGACTGCCGCAGGCATGGGCAGCCCCTCACAGCACCAGTAAATATACAGGGAACAGACATCGAGATGGTGACATCCTATAAGTACCTGGGTATTCATCTGAACAATAAACTAGACTGGTCACACAATACTGACGCACTCTACAAGAAGGGACAGCGCAGGCTGTTCCTGCTGAGGAGACTCAGGTCTTTTGGTGTACAAGGGGCGCTGCTGAAGTCATTCTATGACACGGTGGTGGCATCAGCCATCACTTTTGGAGTGGTCTGCTGGGGCAGTGGCATTACTGCAGCCGATAGGAAGAGACTGAACAAACTGATTAAGAAAGCTAGCTCTGTCCTGGGGCAGCGCCTTGATCCGATGGAGGAGATAGGAGAGAGAAGGACGGTGGCTAAACTGTCATCTCTGCTGGAGTCCGAGTTCCACCCTATGCAGGACATACTGGATGCACTGAGGAGCTCATTTAGCAGCAGACTACATCATCCCAGGTGCACAACCGAGAGGTTTCGTAGGTCCTTCCTACCAACGGCTGTCAGACTGTACAACCTAAGCAGGGCTGCTCGCAGAGATAGCAAAAAGACGTAACAAACTAATAGTTTTTTTGAATGCAAAAGATGCAATAGACTTACACTATGGTCCTCTCCGGCATACAACTAGGAACATACCGGTCGCTATGGAGGGTGAGAATATGTATGGGCACATAATCATACCATGTAAGATAACTAAATAGACGGTTATGCTGTTTCATCCCACCTAGCAACAATGCTCTGCACTGTGTGTGTTTATATATTTACATATTTATTCCATCTAGCTACAATGCTCAGCACTGGGTGTGTTTATATTTATATATCTATATATTTATTCCATCTAGCTACAACGCTCCGCACTGTGTTTTTATATATCTACATATTATTCCATCTAGCTACATTGCTCCGCACTGTGTGTGTTTATATACTTGCATATTTATTCCACCTAGCTACAATGCTCTGCACTGTGTGTTCATATATTCATATATTTATTCCATCCAGCTACAATGCTCTGCACTGTGTGTCTGTGTGTGTGTGTGTGTATATATATATTTTATAGTAATATGTACATATGTATATTAGCTGCTCTTGCTTGCTTGTTTTTTTTTTTTTTTTGTCTTGCCTTCTGATTGTTGCTCTGAGTGTTGCTATCCCTGTGCTGTTGCAATCCTGGAATTTCCCCGTTGTGGGACTAATAAAGGCTTATCTTATCTTATCTTAAATTCACGAGAAAAAGTTGCAAATTTATAAGGAAAAAATCTGATTCATGAGGGGAAAAAAGTTGCAAATTTATCTGAGAAAGGCTGCAAATTTTAAGAAAAACCGCAGACGAACAAGAATAAAATATCAAAAAATGAGAAAAACCTTGTAAATTTATAAGGAAAAACATTTTTTTGCATTTTTGCTTAGCATTAGTGTATCAAATGCATTTTACACAGTTGTGTAGCATGATATAGAAAGGTTTGTGATGATTCTCTTTTTCCAGGTTGTGGAAAAATTTACACCAGTGCTCCAAGATAACACTACTGTATTCAGCCCCTTTTTCTTTGCCTCTTCTTCAGATATGAACCATTGTCTGACATCTGAGGGTGCTGTGACAAGGGATTTACAGTATGACTGCCCTGTCAACTGCTTTGTCCACAAACTAATATGCCCTGCTAACAAGCTAGTAGTGTGTGTTTACATGTTATCTGGTTACAGAAGAGCCTGTCTGCAGGGACACTGACTGAGTACCGTCACTGCAGCTGCTGTGGACTTATTAAGAATTCATGGTCAGCATGGCAACACTGTATACAAGGGAGGTCAGTAACAGGAATCCAAACAATGTTTAACAACTACTGTTACAAACCGTGGTGAAAACACTCAAGATTTCTGTCCCACAAGTTATAGAGACGCTTAAAGTGCATTATAGTGATATAGGCATCTGAATTCCACATGGATTCTCAAAAACAAAAACATTTTCAGCATTTTATAGAAGTTTATTGTAAATGTTAATATCTCTATATTTCACGGGAACTCAAAAGTTTCTGCCATCCATCCATCCATCCATCTTCTACCGCTTTTCCGGAGGTCCGGGTCGCGGAGGCAGCAGTTCAAGCAGAGAAGCCCAGACTTCCCTCTCCCCAGCCACCTGCTCCAGCTCTTCAGAGGGGATACCAAGGCGTTCCCAGACTAGCTGGGAACGCCATCCCCCTCATGGATCGTCACCTTATCGTGGTGGGGGGGTTTGCGTGCCCCAGTGATCCCAGGAGCTATGTTGTCCGGGGCAATTTGCCTCTGATAGGGTCTCCCAAGACAAACTGGTCCTGGGTGAAGGGCCAGACGAAGAACGATCCAACAGACTCTCATGATAAATTGTATATCAAGGATTCAGTGTACCCCGCCCGGTATGGGGTTACCGGGGCCCCACCCTGGAGCCAGGCCTGGGGGAGGGGCTCGAAGGCTAGCGTCTGGTGGCCGGGTTTCCACCCATGGGACCCGGCCGGGCTCAGCCCGAAGGAGTTACATGGGTCCGCCCTCCAGTAGGTTCACCACCTGCAGGAGGGATCATGGAAGTCCGGTGCTATGTGGATTAGGTGGCAGTCAAAGGCGGAGACCTTGGCGGACTGATCCCAAGCTTTCTGCCATTGCATCACTTACAAATGTTTTTGGTGAAAAGAAAATCATTGAAAAATTAAAAGTAAAAATATTTCTGGGGTTTTCTATTGGATAAAGTTTGAAAAAAATATTGTATTAAACATACTTTTTAGTGAAAAATTGTCCATTTTTTAAAAATAAATTGGCATACATTTTAATGCCATACATTTTCACATTTTTTTCTTGTAAATGTGCAAATTTCTGATAAATTTTCATACCCTTTTTCTCATGAATTCTTACCTTTTTTCCCTATAAATATATTTTTTTCCATACACGTACAAGACTAATTTAATAAATTTGTAAAAGAAATTCCTGTAAATCTGCATTGTTTCCCTTTTAAATTTTCAAGTATATCTTCAGAAGTTTATCACATATATTTGCTCATCATTTTCTATTATATTTACAAAAACAATCTCATAAGTTGCATATTTTTTCTCATACATTTGCAAATTTATCAAAGACAATCACTTTTTTTCTTCATAGCTTTATATTTTATTTATATTCTTACCCATAATCAGCATTGTAGGAATTTTAAAAAATGGCATTTTAAGAGAAAAAAAATATTTTCAAGAAAAAAAAAAAAATCTTGACATTAAAGATGCACTCTGGGGGCTCTAAAACCATCTCAAAAACCAACGTGTTTTGCCCAAAATAGTATATTGTGGCTTTTTATACACAAAACACTTTCATTGCCTTAGAATGGCTTGGAAAGAGCTTTTACGTCTTCCACCTACTTAAGTATGGGCGGATCTATGAATATTCTAATTAGTTTCACCCATACTCCCACCCACCAGTAGCTGGAAGAAGACGAGGACTCCAAGAAGGCGATCCAACTTAAGGAAGTAAGGTTCATTAAAGGTATATAGCGGGGCGCTTCCTCGACTCAAGACCAAACTTTAGGTTCTCTGAGGTGCTCTTTGGGTGGGAAACTTCATGAAAACAGCCAAAAAGAGACTCCAAGGCACTCATTTCGAAAGTAAAAAAGCCTTTATTCAAATGGCTTTGGTCATATAAACCTATTAAAACCAATTACGCTCCTACGAGTTTCGGCAACAGCCTTCATCAGGGAGTCAAACATATCAAGAAGAGGGGTCGGTTCTTTTTGAAACAGGACACCACAGCAGCCAGGTGGAGGTTTCTGATTGGTGGACCTGGATGTTTTTTTTTAAAAGAAATAAGGTTTCCATATGTGAACCTGGGGAAGGATCATTCTCAGTGGAGTGGAGAGTTGCTGCCCGGCCCCGTGTGGAAGCTGGAGGGTTCCACGCCGGTCTCTGGTTACCCACTCACCACAGATCAACTCGCTGGGGGCTGGCTAGCAGTTTGCCTTGGCCCGGTGCGCCCACCAGCTGGCTCGCTCCACAGGAAGGAGGCTGGGGAGACCTCACTTCAAGCTGCTCCGAGGTGAACAGCTCATCGGCCCTCAGGGAGGCGATCCACGGTGAGTGGGTAACCAGAAACTGCTCCTTCGGGGGAAGAGGGAGGAGCCGAGGAGTGCTCACTTGCTCTCCCCAGCTCTCCCCAACCTCCTTCGGAACGAGCCAGCTGGCGGGGCACACCGGTGGGTGCTCCCAGCGAGGCAAGGGGAGTCATCCAGATGGGCAGCAACTCTCCGCTCCACCAAGAATGATCCTTCCACAGGTTCACCTACGACAATACTCACCCCGGCCATTGTGCCCCACACCAGGGCCATCTCCCTTGGCATGCAGGCTGCAAATCAGTGTCTTCTCCAGTATTTTAGCAGGAACACTGAGGTTTTTCCAAATAAAATTAATCATTGTGTGGTATGTGGGTTTGGCCCTTGGGGCTTGCCGTAGCCATCTGGGGGGATGACACCAGGTGGGCTGTGGCCGCTGTATATATTGTGTGTGTTCTCTCAATAAAGGCAGTTGAACGTTCGGCATACGACGACTCGCATCCCATTCATTTCCATACATAACACTGGCGACTGAGGATTAACTCATGGAGGTGTGCACGGTACCTCTCTGGCCATTTCTGTAGTATCCAGGAGAACCAGCAATTCTGTGGCCTTGCTGGTTGGCCGCGTTTGAGGAGTACATTGCGGTGTTGGGCCTGGGTAAACTCGACGGAGTGCGGAGGTGAGCGCTTCTGGTTTGCAATCTCGGCGTAGAAGGTCAGAAAATTTTCCACACGTTAGGGGAGACCGAGTCTTATGCACATGCTGTCGGACTGCTCGCTGACTACTTTGCCGAACACACACAGAGCATGAAGCTGTGGGTTGAAAGGCTGTTGGCACCAAAAGACGCTACAATAGCTAGCTCGGGGGAGCCAACAGCCCAGCTAGTAGCAATGGAGAAATTAGCCACAGAGCTAGGTGGACGCCAAACACAAAAGCTAGAAGGTACAGGCTACAAGCTACGTAGATAACACGATGGAATCAGAGCCACAGGAGAGGGAGCCTGTGTCCATCGGGAACGACAAGCCAGTCAAAAAGCACAGCACTAAGAGTGACCGCAGCACGGAGGGAGAGCAGCGAACGAACTTGGCTCAGTTTTCCCCGCAGCCATAGCCAGAGCAGTGGGAGGAGGAGCACGAGCATGCTGAGAGCCCCGAAAAACAGCAGTGACAGCCCTGCATAGAGACAGCACAGCGGAGCACCTCGAATGACAGAGAGGAGGTACTGGAATGCTTTTGGACCTGAGACGAGCCGCAGTCAAGACAGACACTGGGAGCGAACAGTGCAAAGAGCTAACGGGCACCACGGAGGTCAAGCAGGGACAGTTTAACTCAGGTTTGGCACGGGTGGGTCTCAGTGCCAGTGATCGGGACATGGCAGAGGGGGGTGCTGAGCGTGGCGGTGAGGTGCCTGCATTGGCGAGTGACATCAAGGTGCTAGACCCAGAAACCCCTGGTAATTGGCCGCAGAGGGATGGAGGATCTACAGCTACGATGGCGACCACTACAACGGCTTCAGAAGAGGAACGTCCACGGTGAATACAGGCCAGATGCCAGCCAGCTAAACACCAGGAACACCTGCACATCGTGGCTAAGCTGGGCGCAGTGCGCTTTGAATGGTCTGACGACTCGTCAAGGCACACCAATCAGTTTCGACGTGTCCGGGAAGACGCCCCAGGTGGTGAAACTGGACGGGGGTCGGTGATGGCGGTGTGAGATCTGGGTGCCACCATCCAGAGGTTCGGCCATCGTTCCGGGGGTCTGTGGTCTCCAGGGGCGCGCCTGCTGAGGGGCTGCCCTGGACCCCCATGCAAGTTCCAGTTTTATTTTACATAAATGACTGTGTGTGGTAGCACTTTGCTCATAGTTTTGTGTGTTTTCTGTGCATGTTATGTGATATGAGATAATTTTGGTGTATTTTGCTTTTAGTTAGGAGCATGGCTGAGATTTTAGTTTAATAAAGGACTCTTTTAGTTACCAGTGGCAGAATAATCCACTGCACCGTACAGGCTGCACGGTAGTCCATCCGTCAGCCCTATTTTAGTTATTTTGTGTGAATGTGTTAAGCCATTTAGTGCATCGTTTTCATTATCTTAGTGTGTGATTTGGGTCCCAAATGTGGGGAGGGTTTAAATGGTATGTGTGGTTTTGGACTTTTCTAAAGGGATGGGGGCGGTGATAGGTGGGTTTGGCCCTTGGGGCTTACTGTAGCCGTCTGGGGGGATGATGTCAGGTGGGCTGTGGCCGCTGTAAATATTGTGTTCTCTCAATAAAGGCAGTTGGATGTTTGGCATAAGATGACTCGCGTCTCACTCATTTCCATACATAACACACTGCTGTTGTATTTTCATGTCTGTGGGTTAGACATGTAATTTAAAAGAAGAGGACTTCTTGCTCACACAGCCAAAAACTGAACACATAATCTGTCATCTTTCCCAACTTAAAAGCTCCTGCTGCTCCTGGCCTTTTTTTTTGGGGGGGGGGGGGGGGGGGTCCTCAGCTCCACTCTCTTTCCCGAGGCAGTGCACTCAGGGCTGTAGCTGTACCCAGTGCTTAGCCTCATTGGTTAATAACCACTCAGGCTAAGCAGGAATGCTTACGTAGCGAGAAACACTCTGTCCAAAGTCACCTGCTTGGGGTGTGTGTGTGTGCGCGTGCGCACATGTGCGTGCAGCTTGAATGAAACTTTACAGCAAAAAAAAAAAAAACAAAGATATGAGACATTTCAATGATTTCGCTCTTCATATATCTTGTAAGTCACAAAGAACATGTTACAGTCATGTTAACAACAGAAAAAACTGTCACTTTAAGAGAAGAAAGAATTATAATTAGAAAAAAGGTATCAAAATTAGGAGGAAAAACTCTAAAAATAGTAGCAAAAAGCCTCAAAATTAAGGAGAAAAAGGTATCAATATGGGGAAGAGGATTTAATAACTGCATTTTATTTGTAGTGTAATTTCAAGAAATGACTTGAATAAGGGGAATAAATATGCCAGTGTTTCAGGGAAATAAAAAATACAGATATTTGTAGTACCTGCCAGTATTTTGATTGTATTTGCTTGAGTATCAGTGTGTTGTCTGCTGCTCTCACACTCCCTAACACTACAATGAAGCTGTGATAAATACAAGCCAGTGACACATTTCTGCTGTGCTCTGTAACAGTGTGCTCACTATTCTCTAAATCATACTTGACAATAATTTTCTGTCGCAGTGAGCGTTTCTGAACAAATTGGAAAATAGGTCCTTGAGTTTAAAACTTACATCTTTTCATTATTCTGATCATGGCAAATCATCCTGTTCTTGTTTTATAATTGTCATTATCAGAGAATTACCACTTAGCATCCAGAAGCTGTATAAATGAGAAACTAGTAAGTAAATAAATAACTAATAAGAACCAAGGGGTAATCATACTTTTGCAAAACCCAATACTAGGACTAATATCAAGTGTCACTGGATGTCTGTTACATGGGTTAAAGTTTGGAACTGTTGCTGTGATAATATAAAAAGGTGTTTCACACTGAAAAATTAAAAAAAAAATGTACAGGAAAAACTTAATTGTCCTGTATTGTGGTAAACTATGTTTAGTGTGATGGTGTTGTATACATAGAGTAAATCTGTAGCCAGTAGGCGGTTTATTTTTTTTTAACAAGGAGGATGGTTCAAGATGGGAGTATTTATGATGTATTTATGAGAAAAAATTGCAAAATTATCAGAAAAGTTGCAAATTTATATTAAAAAAAATCACAAATTTATATAAATAATATTTACAAGAAAAAAGTAAAAAATGTATCTCAAAAAAGCTGCAAATTAAGAGTGAAAAAATGAGAATAAAATTGCAAATTTATAAGCAAAAAAATGACAAATGTATGCAAAAAATGCAAATATGCAAAAACAAAAGCTGCAGATTTGTATAAAATTTTTACTTTTGTCTCTGATGAAGTTCATCTTTTTATTTCTGAGGTTTTTCTTGCATACTTAAAACATTTTTCTTGGAAATTTATAACCTTTTTTTGGATAAATTTTCAACTTCTTTTTTTCCTGGAAAAGCTGTGACTTCATTCATTCATCTTCTTCCGCTTAATCCTTTTCGGGTCTCGGGGGGGCTGGAGCCTATCCCAGCATCTTTGGGCGAGAGGCAGGGTACACCCTGGACAGATCGCCAGTCCATCGCAGGGCCAACACAGAGAGACAGACAACCATTCACTCTCACAGTCATACCTAAGGACAATTTAGAATCCCCAGTTTTGGATGCCAATTAACCTAACTTGCATGTTTTTGGCATGTGGGAGGAAACCAGAAAAATCCCGGAGTAAACCCACACAGACATGGGGAGAACATGCAAACTCCACACAGATCACTGTTGGTCGGGGGCTGGGATCGAACCCAGGATCCCCCAGCCAAGGGTGAGTTGCTGTGCTGCCGCAGTGCTAACCACTGTGCCACTGCGCCGCCTGAAAGTTGTGACTTTTATAATACATTTTGTATTTCTTACTATAAATTTGCCAATTTTTGTGATTTTCAGATTCAAAGATTTTATTTGTCAACACTACTATACGTACAGGACATACAGGAGAATTGAAATGGCGTTCCTCTCTCTCTTCAGTGGCGTGCGCAACATATACAGTATATATAAAAAGAAAAAGGAATAAGGCTGGAAAAACAACAACAGCAGTCTATGTACAGTAATGCTACCAGTAGTGCAAATGGCAACAAAAGATAAGACCCAGACATCCCATAAACGATGAAACCCAGCAATCCTATATACAAAAAAGTAGAGCAGTAATACTCGTAGTTGCAAGTTCAATGCGGTAGTGTAGGTGCGGACAGTGACAGATAGGACTGCACATAATCAGTACTGCAATGGCAGACAGCAGCAGATATGGCATTTGTGCAAATGGTTGCAGTAAAGTGCAGAAACAAACAGCAGCAAATGTATTACTGTTGGTGTGCCAGACTTTCTGTGGCAACAGCTGAGGTAGTTATTGTGTGGGTGAGTGTGTTACGGTCCGGGGGGGGGGGGGGGGGGGGGGGGGCTGGACAGAGGTCAGGGTCTTGATGACTTGATGAACAAAGCTGTTTAACAGTCTTGTGGAGCAGACCCAGGGGCTCCGGTACCTTTTCCCTGAGGGCAGGGGATGAAGAGGGAGTGTGAGGAGTGGGAAGTGTCGCCTGCAATGTTGATGGCTCTGTGGGTGAGGTAGATGTCCAAAAGGGGGGGCAAAGGGGCACCGATTATCTTGCTGGCTGCTTTCACTGTGTGTTGTAGTGTCTTCCGGCAGAAGGCGGTGCAGTTTCCATACCACACCATGATGCAGCTGGTGAGGATGCTCTCAATGGTGCCCCGGTAGAATGAGCACATGATGGGGAGTGGGACTCGTGCTCTCCTCAGTTTGCAGAGGAAATGGAGGCGAGTTTGAGCCTTCTTGGCCAGTGATGTGGTGTTGTTGGACCAGGAGAGGTCCTTAGAGATGTGCACCCCCAGGAACTTGGTGCTGCTCACCCCCTCCACAGCTGCACCATCGATGATCAGAGGGGGATGCTGTATGTGACCCCTCCTGAAGTCGACCACAATCTCCTTGGTTTTTCCCACGTTCAGGAAGAGTTATTGTCTTTACACCACTGGACCAGTTGGCTCACCTCATTTCTGTAGTTGACCTCCTCGTTGTTGGTGATGAGGCCCACCACTGTCGTGTTGTCCGCAAACTTGATGATGTGGTTGGTGCTGTAGGCCAGTACACAGTCATGGGTCAGCAGAGTGAAGAGCAGTGGGCTGAGCATGCACCCTTGTGGGGCCCCTGTGCTCAATGTGATGGTCTTGGAGGTGTTGCTGCCAACCCGCACATTCTGTGGCCTCCCTGTGAGGAAGTCCAGCACCCAGTTACAGAGAGAGGTTTTGAGTCTCAGGTGTCTGAGTTTTTGTATTAGGTGCTGGGGGATGACTGTGCTGAATGTTGAACTGAAGTCCAAGAACAGCATTTGCATGTAGGAGTTCTTTGAGTCCAGGTGAGTGAGGGCTGGATGGAGAGCAGCAGCGATGGCATCCTCTGTGGGTCTGTTTGACCTGTATGCAAACTGAGATGGGTCGTGGGAGGGAAGGAGGATGGACTTTTGTTACCCATTTCCACACAAATTTACAATTTCTTGTTTTTCTTTTTTCGGGCGATCCCTTTCAGGGTCACCACAGCATATCATCACCTGATATTGCTATGATCCGCATGTCGATCTGGCAAGGATTTTTATGCTAGATGCCTTTTCTAATGCAACCCTCCCCATTTACCCAGGCTTGGAACCGACACAGGGAGTACCTTGGCTTGTGCTCCCCTTGTGGCACCACCCTCATCCCTCTTCAAATCACCTACTGTTTTCTTTTGTCATGATTTTCTATTTCCTTCCAAGGTCTGAGATGTAGGCGATATATTTTTTTTAATATGCTGATTTCCTATTGTAATCACAGAAGGTGTTATCAGACTTTAGTGGGTATGTAGATGAAGGGAACAGAGGTGACAAGGAGGTGCTGGGTAGGTATGGTGTTAAGGAGAGAAACATGGAAGGACAGATGATTGTGGATTTTGCTAAAAGGGTGAAAATGGCTGCGGTGAACATATATTTCAAGAAGAGAGAAGAACATAAGGTGACATACAAGAGTGGAGGAAGGTGCACACAGATGGACTACACCTTATGCAGTAGGAGAAATCTGAAAGAAACAAGAGACTGCAAGGTGCTGGCAGGGAGGAATATAGCTAGGCAGCGTTGGATGGTAGTCTGTAGGATGATGTTGAAAAGCAAGAAGAAGAAGCGAGTGAAGGCAGAGCCAAGGATTAAATGGTGGAAGTGAGAGAAGGAAGAATGTGGCACAGAGTTCAGGAAGGAGGTGACACAGGCTCTGGCTGGTAGGGAAGAATTATCAGATGACCGGGAAAGTACAGCAAAAGTATTGAAGGAAACTGGCTCAAAATGTATTTTGTGTATCCTCTGGACAGAGGAAAGAAGACAAGAAGACTTGGTGGTGGAATGAGGAGGTACAGGAAAGCAGTCAAAGGAAGAGGCTGGCAAAGAAAAAGTGGGATAGTCAGGGAAATGTAGAAAGTAGATGGGAGTATTTGGAATTTTAAGCAAAGAGAGGGGAGGCAAAAGCAAAGGAAAGGGCATATACTAAGTTGTATGAGAAGCTGGACATTAAAGAAGGAGAAAAGAACTTCTATCGATAGGCTACACAGAGGTCGAGCTGGAAAAGATGTGAAGCAGGTTATGCTGATTAAGAACAGAAATGGTAATGTACTAACAAGTGACGAGAGCCTGTTGAGAAGATGGAAGAAGTACTCTAAGGAGTTGATGAATCAAAATGAGAGAAAGAATCAGAATCAGAATCAGAATCAGGTTTATTGCCATTGTTCATGTAGTACACAAACTAGGAATTTGTCTCGGTACAATGCTGCAACATTAAACATGATAAGATAAGAGAAATAAACTATACATGTAATAAAGTGTAGGATAAGATTAAGTGATACTGGTCAACAGTTAAAATATATATTAGCCAGCAGCAGATACTGTGGAGAACTATATAGTGCAGTCGGTAATGCAGAAAGAAAACAGTGATGATTGACATGAGTCTGGTTGAGCTGCTGTACATGGTGCACGAGAGTCAATAAGTCACTTAGTGTTCAGCAGTCTAATGGCAGAGGGGAAGAAGCTGTTCATGTGACGGCAGGTTTTAGTCTGGATGGACCGAAGTCTTCTACCAGAGGGGAGGGGGGCAAACAGTACGTGACCAGGGTGTGAGGGATCGGCTATGATCCGGCCAGCACGCCTCCGGGTCCTGGAGATGTACAGATCCTGGAGAGATGGGAGCTTGCAGCCGATCACCTTCTCAGCAGTGCGCACGACGCGCTGCAGCCTTAGTCTGTCCCTGGCAGTGGCTCCTGCGTACCACACGGTTATGGAGGTGGTGAGGATGGACTCGATGATGGCTGTGTAGAACTGCACTAACATCTTGGTGGGTAGCTTGAGCTTCCTCAGCTGCCGCAGGAAGAACATCCTCTGCTGGGCTTTTTTGATGAGTGAGCTGATGGTCAGCTCCCATTTGAGGTCCCTGGTGATGGTAGTGCCTAGGAAGCGGAAGGAATCAGCAGTGGTGATGGGAGAGCCTGAGAGGGTGAGGGGGGGCAGAGGAGTAGTGACTTTCCTGAAGTCTACAATCATCTCCACTGTCTTCAGAGCAGGAGGAGAGGGGAGGTTGGATGAAGGAAAGAATCCTCGGAACCAGGAAGTTCTGAGGATTAGCAAGGCGGAAGTGAGGGCAGCTTTGAAGAAGATGAAGGATGGGAAAGTGGTTGGTCCAGATCACATACCTGAGGAGGTATGGAGATGTTAAAGAGAGATGGCCGTGGATCATTTGGAGAGTGAGAGGATGCTTGAGGCATCTGATTATGGGTATATTTTGCTAAGGAATATAAAATGAATATGAAGAAGATAAGGTACATCAAAGAAAAATATTCTACAGTACCAGGTGCAGGTCAGCGATGGCCTGCTTCAGGTTCTTGGCCTGCTCATACTTCTCCTGCCTCTTCTGATCCAGGATACGGATGATGTGGGCCACTTCGGGGTCCTGGTACATATCGAAGGCCAGGTCATCCAAGGGGGAAATGGACTCACATTTGCTGAATGAAAGATGACAAAATATTAACTGTTACACTTTACATCTCAAATTTAGACAATAGAACAGTCAAACCTGAGCTACACAGTCAAATCATGTTATGATATTTAGACCAGTATGGGACGTTTTCATCACATTAAGTTGTTAAGCACTGCACCATATCTGAACTCAGAGTGAAACATCCCTCGTCGAAAATTAAAATATATTTTATTTCAAAATGTGCTCAGTTTGCACAAACTGCCACCACCACCATCTTTATATGCACTGATTACAACTTAATTTGCACATCAAACTTATTTTCAAGGCTGCTTTTAATCATTTTTATAATATCACAAAGATTAGGAACAGCTTATCTTAGAGTAATGCTGAGAAACTAGTCCATGCTTTTGTTCTAGATTAGATTATTGCAATTCTTGATCATCAGGCTGTCCTAAAATGTCTTCACTTGATTCAAAATACTCCAACTAGAGTTTTCACAGGAACTAGGAACTGGGATCATATTTCTCCCGTTTTGTTTTCCATTCATTGGCTTCCTATAGAATCGAGAATTAAATTCAGAATTCTTCTTTTCACTTACAAAGCTCTAACTGATCAGGCCTCTTGTTATCTAAAAGATCTGGTAGTACCGTATCATCCTAACAGAGCACTGTTGGGATTACTGGTAATACCTAAAATCTCTAAAAGTACAATGGAAGGCAGAGCTTTCAGTTGTCAGGCTCCTCTTCTGTTGAACCAGCTGCCAGTTTGGGTTCAGGAGACTTGGTCTCTGTTTTTAAGAATTGGGTTAAAACCTTTTTTTTGATCAAGTTTATAGTTAGTGTTGGATCAAGTGACCATGAACCTTCCTGTAGTTATGCTGCTATATGTTTAGGCAGCTGGGGAGCCTCCTATGATGTATTGAACTTTCAATTCTTTCTTCACTCTTAATACATTTTATAAGAATTTTACTGCTGATTAACATCCGTCTGCTCTCTCCCAGAGATTGTGAGTCCCCAACATGTTTGCTACATGTCTGATCTTTTTTTCTCCTTCTTCTTTATCTACTCACCCCCCCAACCAGTCTCAGTAGATGACTACCCCTGCCTGAGCCCATTTCTGATGGAGGTTTCTTCCTCTCCACTGTTGCCAAGTGCTGTTCACAGGAAATAACGTAATTATTGGGGTCTCTTTCTGTGATTGTGTGGTCTTTATGTTACAACTAAAATGCTATGAGATGACTGCTGTGAACTGGCGCTATATAAATTGAGATGAATTCAACTGATTTGAATTGAACATGGCTGCAAATGTCTGACTGGTTTGTTTTCACACTGAATGGCGCTGTTCTGTAGTGTTATTGTCCGATGTCAAAGAAAGAAAAGCAGGGTTCACTAGCCGAGACTCACGCTGTGAAGGTCGAGTCCGAGGCGGCCTCCAGCTGGGTACTGTTGAGGTAGTGTTCCACCAGCTGCTCTCTGCTTGGCTGGGGGTAAACAGATGGACAAATCACTGACACACACATTATGCATTATCAGAAAGATTTCCCATATTTTTTGTATTAGCTTATCTTAAAGAGAAATAAAGACATCCGCATACTTAGTGTCATGTCTGTTGCGCGATCTCGAAGCGAACATATAAATTGGAAGCGAGCCCAATGTACAGTAAAGTAGATGTGTTTATTACAGGGAGAAAATGTACACAAAATGTCCAAATAACAGCTACAGATGGGAAGGGGAAAGACAACCTGCTGCAAACCTAGTAGGCTAGAGGAAATGCCTAACGTGCTCCAAACAATCAGGAGCGGAGGAAGAAGGCACAAAATGAGGACTTGCAGAAATGTTGGAGCGGAAAGGCTCAAGGCAACAATATGACGGCCACCCACCCGACCTGTCTTGAAACACGGACCAAGGAGTTTCTAGTCCAAAGGACTTTGGACTTTAGTCCAAAGGAAAACAGCTAATAATCCGGTGAGTCAGGATGTCCATGCTGACTTAAGCCGCCACCCTGACTGGTCACACTGCCTCCTTATAAGTACACAATACACTAACATAGGCAAGTGGACACAGCCGTGTGGCAAGCAGGTGCGTGAATGATTGGATGTGTGCATGCGTGAGTGTGAGTGTGTGTGCATGCGTGCGTGCATGTGTGTGCATGTGGTGATGGAAAACAACCGGTGAATGTCTGGCAAAAGGAGGAGGTGTGGCCGTAGGGCTGACAGAGAGCAAGGCTCAATCTGCCAGCTGGAATTAATGAGCAATGGTCAAAACCTACAGCCACGGGTCATGGACAGGGTTGAAAACAACCCTGAACATGACAGAGCCCTCCGCCCGCCTCCCTCCCAAGGGGTAGAAACCAGACACCCTCCGTACCATCAAAAACAGAGAACAAAGCCTGCCCCCCCCACACACCCAGAAGGCCAACACACCAAACCAGGGCGGGAGGTAGGGGAAAACAGGTTAGGAGGGATCAAACAAGAAAAGAAAAACACCACAATACAACACAATGAACACTTCCCACCCCCAAAACTAAGCTAACCCACCCCACCCCCAAGAGTCCCACAGTTCAGGGGGCCAGCCAGAGTCCAAGGACCAGCAGGTGGCCGTAAGTTCAGGAAGCCGGCCAAAATTCCAGGGCCAGCAGGTGGCCTGCAGAAAAGTATCAGGCAGCCTGCCAGGGCATACAGGCCACCCGGCAAGGGAAATCAATTTTTCAGGTGGTCTGTCCACATGATCAAGCCACCAGGACCGGAAGGGCAGATGAGGCGGTGGCCTACCCACCGGAAGGCTGAGAGGTGGGTGGCCAGACAGAGGAAGAACCCCTGCGGTCACTGGCGGCGGGGGAAATAGAACCCCGATGGTGCCCAGCAGAAGGAGGAGGAACACCCACAGGGCCTCCAAAAGGGAAAGGAAGACCCCGGTGTCCCCAAACTGTTCTGTGGCACCCTCGGTGGTCCCGACGTAAGACTGAGACTCCGTAGAACCCGTGGTGGACCCGGGCTGGGCCATGGCTGCATCTGCGGTGGTCCCAGTCTGGGACAACGTTGCACTCCCAGTGGACCCCGACCGAGCCATGGTTGCACCCACGGTGGAGCCCAGCTGGGTTGCTGCTGCACCCTCGGTGGTCCTGGAGCTCGGCTGCACCCTCAATGACCTCCTTGGCCAGGGAGGCTGGACCCACAGTGACCTCCAGCGGCGAACCTGGGTCCCCGGACCCATCTGGCGATGTTAGACTTTTTTCCAGCGATCCTGGAAGAGGACTCAGATAGGGAGAAAGAAGGGTCAGGGTTGCCAGCAGTGGCAGAGCCCAGCGAGGCAAGCTCAGACGCAGCGGTTGGCTGCGCCCGGCTCTCCTCACCAAGAGCTAGTCAAAAATGCTTAATAATAGAAAGGAGGAAAACAAAAGAGAGCACTTGCCTTAGCTCAAGCTCCACCGCTGTCCAGGACTCCGACAATCCGGGCGAAGTAGTCCCAGGCTCGGCCTCCTGGAGGTTCAGCTTCAGTGAAGACTCTGCTGCGGTGGCCTCCGCAGCAGGCATGATGGTCTGTGCAGTCCTTGTTTCCCCAGCTGCCATGATCCACGCTGGTGACTCTCCTGGTGTGGATTCTGGAGGTGGAGTCTCACGTTGCACTGGACCTCAGGAGACTGAAGCCAGGGGACGCTCTGTCGTTGGCACAGGCTTCAGGTCGGTCACAGTGCCCTCTCTCTGTCCATAGAAGCTCCATGGGGCTGGGATTAGGTCTTTCAGCACTGCAGGTTCTTCCCTCATCCGGTGACTGAGCTCCAGGGCCAATGGATGCTCAGAGGCAAGAGGAAGAGAGATGGAGAGGGTAGGTGAGTCATTTTCAACAGCAGCAGGTGGGGAGAGCTCAGAGGACTGCCCTTCCTGAGCCCCCCTACCAGGAATCACGCAAGACATTTCGTCATTAATAGAAATAGAATGAAAATTAACTTGCCTGTTAACCTGGACTTGGATGTTGCCTGCTGCTGTACTAGGTGGAGTGTCTTCCCTCTCCCTGGCTCCGGAGAGCTTGGACCCCGCCATGGGAAAAGTAGGAACCGCCCCCGACGTCATGGAAACAGGAACTTCCGGAGACTGCATGGATAGCCTGCGAGCAGCGGAAGGCGCCATCGAGGAGACAGACTATGCGGCAGCTGGAGAGGATGAATAGGCTGAAGTGATAGCTGGCGAGAACGATCTAGAAAAGGAGGCTACTGTGGAAATGGTCTCACTGGCTGAGGAAAAGGCTGCTGGCAAGGAGGAGATGGTGCCTCTCTGGTGATCCAGGGCTGGAGTCAAGGTGGGTTGGAGCTCCGAAGACGGGGGTGGGAATAGAGTGGAAGGGCTGAGGGAGGAGGACGGCCGCTTTCGCTGCTTCTGTGTTGAGGGCTGCTCCAACGCTGGCGATTCCCTCTCGGGCTCTTCATCACGCAGCGCGAGGATGAAGTGAAGGATGTCGGCCAACTCGGGGAAAAAACAAGAGATCGGGACATTCTTCCAATACCTTCACTGCAGTGTCCCGAGCGGCACAAGGAGCCTTGTGAGAAACCAGCCCCTGTGTGGAAGCGAAGGCGTCCTTAAGACGGGCCAGTCTGTTCAGCTCTGCATCACTCTAGTAGTCCAACATGACTCCGGTTGCAGGTAGGAAAAACACACGAAAAATTGAAAAAAAGCATGCTACTTCACTGCTTGGGCTCTTTTTTCGGTGGCAGCTTACTGTCATGTCCGCTGCGTGATCTCGCAGCGAACATATAAATTGGAAGTGAGCCCAACGTGCAGTAAAGTAGACGTGTTTATTACAAGGAGAAAATGTACACAAACTGTCCAAATAACAGTTACAGATGGGAACGGGAAAGACAACCCGCTGCAAACCTAGTAGGCTAGAGGAAATGCCTAACGTGCTCCAAACAATCAGGAGCGGAGGAAGAAGGTACAAAATGAGGACAAACAGAAATGTTGGCGCGGAAAGGCTTACGGCAACAATATGATTAATCCAAAGGAAAACAGCCAATAATCCAGTGAGCCAGGATGTCCATGTTGACTTAAGCTGCCACCCTGACTGGTCACACTGCCTCCCTATAAGAACACAATACACTAACAAAGGCAAGTGGACACAACCGTGTGGCAAGCAGGTGCGTGAATGATTGGATGTGTGCATGTGTGAGTGCGAGTGTATGTGCGTGCATGTGGTGATGGAAAACGGCCGGTGAATGTCTGGCAAGAGGAGGAGGCGTGACCATAGGGCTGGCAGAGAGCAAGGCTCAATCTGCCAGCTGGAATTAATGAGCAATGGTCAAAACCTACAGCCACGGGTCATGGACGGGGTTGAAAACAACCCTAAACATGACACTTAGTGAATGCAATTTCCACTTTACTGCTTGCTAAGCTTTCAGTTTTGTCAAACCTTCATCTGATGAAGGTTTGGTCTTTGGTCTTTAATTCTATTTATACTTGGTTGATGGTTCAGCACCTTACAAAGTCCTTGAGCTGGGTGGAGCGGCAGCCTTTCTCTACAGTATTAGCTTATCTTAAAATTACCATGTAAAATGTCTGAACGAGACAGCATGATGCCACTAAGTGATAACAGAACCTTGCAATGGACAAAACATATGAGCACACAACTCTAAACCAAACAGCCTAAAGCTACAGTGGGGAAAAAAGTATTTAGTCAGCCACCAATTGTGCAAGTTCTCCCACTTAAAAGATGAGAGAGGTCTCCAATTTTCATCATAGGTATACCTCAACTATGAGAGACAGAATGAGGGAAAAAAAATCCAGAAAATCACATTGAAGGATTTTTAATGAATTAATTGGTAAATTCCTCAGTAAAATAAGTATTTGGTCACCTACAAACAAGCAAGATTTCTGGCTCTCACAGACCTGTAACTTCTTCTTTGAGAGGCTCCTCTGTCCTCCACTCGTTACCTGTATTAATGGCACCTGCTTGAACTCTTTATCAGTATAAAAGACACCTGTCCACAACCTCAAACAGTCAGACTCCAAACTCCACTATGGCCAAGACCAAAGAGCTGTCAAAGGACACCAGAAACAAAATTGTAGACCTGCACCAGGCTGGGAAGACTGAATCTGCAATAGGTAAGCAGCTTGGTTTGAAGAAATCAACTGTGGGAGCAATTATTAGAAAATGGAAGACATACAAGACCACTGATAATCTCCCTCAATCTGGGGCTCCACGCAAGATCTCACCCCGTGGGGTCAAAATGATCACGAGAACGGTGAGCAAAAATCCCAGAACCACACGGGGGGACCTAGTGAATGACTTGCAGAGAGCTGGGACCAAAGTAACAAAGGCTACATCAGAAACACACTACGCCGCCAGGGACTCAAATCCTGCAGTGCCAGACGTGTCCCCCTGCTTAAGCCAGTACATGTCCAGGCCCGTCTGAAGTTTGCTAGAGAGCATTTGGATGATCCAGAAGAGGATTGGGAGAATGTCATATGGTCAGATGAAACCAAAATAGAACTTTATTGTAAAAACTCAACTTGTCGTGTTTGGAGGAGAAAGAACACCATACCTACTGTGAAGCATGGGGGTGGAAACATCATGCTTTGGGGCTGTTTTTCTGTAAAGGGACCAGGACGACTGATCCGTGTAAAGGAAAGAATGAACGGGGCCATGCATCGTGAGATTTTGAGTGAAAACCTCCTTCCACCAGCAAGGGCATTGAAGACGAAACGTGGCTGGGTCTTTCAGCATGACAATGATCCCAAACACACCGCCCAGGCAACGAAGGAGTGGCTTCGTAAGAAGCATTTCAAGGTCCTGGAGTGGCCTAGCCAGTCTCCAGATCTCAACCCCATAGAAAATCTTTGGAGGGAGTTGAAAGTCTGTGTTACCCAGCGACAGTCCCAAAACATCACTGCTCTAGAGGAGATCTGCATGGAGGAATGGGCCAAAATACCAGCAACAGTGTGTGAAAATCTTGTGAAGACTTACAGAAAACGTTTGACCTCTGTCATTGCCAACAAAGGGTATATAACAAAGTACTGAGATGAACTTTTGTTATTGACCAAATACTTATTTTACCGAGGAATTTACCAATTAATTCATTAAAAATCCTTCAATGTGATTTTCTGGATTTTTTTTTCTCATTTTGTCTCTCATAGTTGAGGTATACCTATGATGAAAATTGGAGACCTCTCTCATCTTTTAAGTGGGAGAACTTGCACAATTGGTGGCTGACTAAATACTTTTTTGCCCCACCGTAAGTGGACATGTGAAATTGTCTGGTCTTAAATGTTAATCTATCTATAAATGCAAGGAATCTCTGTCTGTGTGTCTGTTCCTCACATATCTCTCAAACTGTTCATCAGACTGACATTAGATTTTATAAATGCTTTGTTGAGGTTACGAGAGTGTGTATCCCCAAGTATGAGGTTGTCCAGTCAAAATATGTAATTTTTTTCAATAAAAGTTCTCCTCATGCCCAAGCTTCTGGCAGTGTGGGTGGGGTTTTGGATTGACTCAGTACTGATTGGATAATACATGGCATCACAACCAGTCACCAGAGCACTCTATGAACAAAACAAGGAAGTAAAAAAGCGACAGATTTGACTAGAAAAAGATAATACTGAACATTTAATGCTTAATTATACTATAATGTTGTCGTGATTGTGTAGGTCTAAAGGATAATTCGGCATATGTGGAGAACATGAGGTGCACAAGTACAATGGGAGGAGCTCCGCCAGCGGGGACTCGGGTTTGGCAAAGAACATCGGTGTATCAACACAGAACACAATAGGAAAAGCAGCAGTCGGACCGGGCCGACCACGGTCTTTTACGGGGAGGCAAGCCCAGCCTGCCCAGTTAGCGGTAGACGGGAGTCCCGACTGCTGCTTCAACCATGTACCACCACTATCCTTTGCAGGACCATGAGTCCCAAGTGGTGCTCATCCCGGAGTGCTCGCGTGGCTATCTAAAAATTAAGTTAATAATAATCCTGCCATGACTGTGGAGCGGAATAGCCAGATCAATTGCATATCATATGTGGCTACATATGCATGCTTTGACTAAACAATGACCATGACCAAACAGGACACAACAACACCCAAATAACAAAATAAATAATTTTAATTTAAATATTTACTGACAAATGGGCAACACAGACACAACGGTTGTGTTGTGTATGTAAATAGGCTGTAATAGTAAGATGGCGGCCGGGTTGGTCATGGGCTAGACCGGGGTGACTACTGCCAGTTTCCGGTAGTGACGCCGCCCACGGTATAAAGGAGTGGGTGGAAGAGGCTCTGCCTCTTTCGTCGTGGGAGCCACCTGGTCAGAGGGTGTGTGCCATGAGCCTGTATATGTAAGCAACGACTCTGTGTAATAAAGCTCTGTTAAACTGCAGCAACCGTGTGTTTGCTTTATACCAGTTATGGACATAACAGGTTGCAGCCAAATAGCTCCTTCTGCTGTGTATAATAATGTTGGGTGTTATGCACTTATAATATTGCTAAAATATAAAAGGATGCATTACAATGTGTCTCAAATATCTGTAAACATTGTCCTGTTATAGTACTGCATAAGCTTATTGACGATACACAATAAACTACACGTATAAAGTGACTGAACAACTCCCATTCCCCAAAGTACAAGATACAACACTTACAGTATGAATATAAGTCATAAAAGATCAGACAAACAAGTGAACAAGGGTTCTTAAATAGTCGCTAATATTGGATGTCCCATTCATTTTCAGTAATTAAGTATTCTGTAATTTAATGTTCACAGAATCAAATCAATCTTAGTGCCGTTCAGTCCCTTTCATACAGTGGTGTGAAAAAGTGTTTGCCCCCTTCCTGATTTCTCATTTTTTGTATGTTTGTCACACTTAAATGTTTCAAATCATCAAACAAATTTAAATATTAGACAAAGATAACACAAATAAACACAAAATGCAGTTTTTAAATGAAGGTGTTTATTATTAAGGGGGAAAAAAAAATCCACCCCTACATGGCCCTGTGTGAAAAAGTGATTGCCCCTAAACCTAACCTGCCACCCTTAGCAGCAACAACTGCAATCAAGCATTTAAAATAACTGGCAATGAGTCTTTTACAGCACTGTGGAGGAATTCTGGCCCACTCATCTTTGCAGAATTGTTGTAATTCAGCCACATTGGAGGGTTTTACCTTACCGTACACTTAGGTACGGTAAGGTCATGCCACAGCATCTCAATCAGATTCAGGTCAGGACTTTACTAGGCCACTCCAAAGTCTTCATTTTGTTTTTCTTAAGCCATTTAGAGGCGGACTTGCTGGTGTGTTTTGGATCATTGTCCTGCTGCAGAACCAAAGCGCGCTTCAGTTTGAGATCATGAACAGATGGCCAAACATTCTCCTTCAGGATTTTTTGGTAGACCGCAGAATTCATGGTTCCATTTACCACAGCAAGTCTTCCAGGTCCTGAAGCAGCAAAAAAGCCCCAGACCATCACACTACCACCACCATGTTTTACTGTTGGTATGATGTTCCTTTTCTGAAATGCTATGTTACTTTTACGCCGGATGTAATGGGGGACACACCTTCCAAAAAGTTCAACTTTTGTCTCGTCAGTCCACAGTATTTTCTCAAAAGTCTTGGGGATCACCAAGATGTTTTCTGGCAAAATTAAGACGAGCCTTTAAGTTCTTTTTGCTCAGCAGTGGTTTTCGTCTTGGAACTCTGCCATGCAGGCCATTTTTGCCCAGTCTCTTTCTTATGGTGGAGTCATGAACACTGATCTTAACTGAGGTAAGTGAGACCTGCAGTTCTTTGGATGTTGTTGTGGGGTCTTTTGTGACCTCATAAGTCATCGCTGTGATCTTGGGGTAATTTTGGTCGACCAGCCACTCTTGGGAAGGTTCACCACTGTTCCATGTTTTTGCCATTTGTGGATAATGGCTCTCACTGTGGTTCGCTGGAGTCCCAAAGCTTTAAAAATGGCTTTATAACCTTTTCCAGACTGTAGATCTCAATTACTTTGTTTTTCATTTGTTTGGATTGCAGCATGATGTCTAGCTTTTGAGGATCTTTTGGTCTACTTCACTTTGTCAGGCAGGTCCTAATTAAGTAATTTCTTGATTGAGAACAGGTGTGGCAGTAATCAGGCCTGGGTGTGGCTACAGAAATTGGACTCAGCTTTCCAAAGATGTGATAAACCACAGTTAGTTTATGTTTTAACGGGGTGGGGGCAGGCATAATCACTTTTTCACACAGGGCCATGTAGGTTTGAATTTTTTTTTACCCTTAATAATAAACATCTTCATTTAAAAACTGTATTTTGTGTTTACTTGTGTTATTTTGATCTAATATTTACATTTGTGTGATGATCTGAAACATTTAAGTGTGACAAACATACAAAAAATGAGAAATCAGGAAGGGAGCAAACACATTTTCACACCACTGTAGTTGTCAAAGTCTGACAATGTAGAGAAAGATGTCATCCTGCCATCTTGCCTGGGGAATTTTTGCCAGATAATCCCATGCCAGACAACTGCCCGTCTCAGCGTTTGCAACAGAGTGCAGACACAGGCACGCTGCCCGGCCCATCATTGTTTTCCACGCGATTTCGTGCTGAAAACTTTGAAGAACGCAGGGTTCGTGTTCGTCAAGCATGATGCCCATCGCTCTCCATTGCGCCCACCCTATGATGGCCTATTCAGAGTGCTGGAAACAGGGGACAAGCATTTTTTGTTAGATTTTGGAGGGCGTCGGGAGAAAATATGCATAGACAGACTTAAGCCCGCCTTTGTGGTGGCGGACGAGCAAGTGCTGCTGGCTCGGGCCCCTCGGCGTGGAAGACCCCCACGGAGAGCTCCCCAGGCAAACGATTCACCAGGACAGCCACACGGGCAAAGCGGAGTCCCCCCCCCCCCCCCCACCCGCAGTCAGACACACCTCCAGCAGCCCCCCGCCGGCACAGAAACCCCAGTTACAGCAGATATGGGGGGAGACTGAAGCCCAAAAGGCATGTGGACTGAAACTCTGTGGGGGGGGGGGTAGGACTTTGGGTGAGTCGGCAGACAGCGTCCCAGTCAGGATGCAGAGAATAAAGAGAGGTGGACAATAGCAAGGAGATCATGGGGAGTTTGCCAGGAAGAAGGAGCTGTGTGGGGTCAAGGGTGAATGTATTGTGATGTGAAATGTCATGCTTTGGGATGTGAAGTGTCGTGGAGATGTGAGACGAGCTGTGGATATAAAAGGAGAAGCTGTGCTTAGCTGTTTATGCTTTTTGTGTATGACTGATGGGAGAGTGTAATAAACTTCGTCTGCTCGTAACCTTGCCTCCTCATTTCACACTCTCCACACTGTCATCTGTGGATGACACACTCCACACGCTCCACACTTCACACGCCGCCATCTTGGGAAAGATGGTGGCGCACGGTTGTGCAGCGGCTCTTTGCTCCCTATTTTTGTGTGTATGTATGCTGTTTTTGGATATTGGACCGTGTGAAGCTGGATTTGTGTACAGTCGTACTGAGCTGATAAACACTGGACTTCAACAAAAGTCTGCTGTTACAGCAGTTTTTGAGAACACACAAGACATACCGGAGGCTATCTGTAGACCAGCGGGATCACCATGGATTGTTGTCGGTCCTGGGAAGCGACGCAGACGGAGGAGGGAGAGAAAGAAAAAGCGGGGATGCCGGTCGGGCCTGCTAGCGAGGCTAAAGAGACAACCGCATAGACCGCCGCTACCGAGCATTTTTCTCTCCAACGCCAGAAGCATCGTCCACAAGATGGATGATCTAGAGCTACAGCTGGCAACTAATAAAACTGTGAGAGACTGCTGTGTGCTGTTGTTAACGGAAAGCTGGCTCCACCCGCTGATCACCGATACTTCAATACAGCTGCCAGGGCGCACACTTCACCGAATGGACCAAACAGCAGAATCCGGTAAAAAAAGAGGAGGCGGCCTCTGCATTTTTCTTCACAACACTTGGACTAATCACAGCAGTATTACTAACACTTAATGTTCTCCTGATCTAGAGACAATGTCAGTCTTATGTCGGCCTTTTTATCTTCCTAGAGAGCTGAGCGTGATCATTATAATAGCCGTCTATATTCCCCCGATGCAAATACTAAAGCGGCCCTTAGTCATTTGTAGTAGTTAATCCCTTCACACCTGAAGGTGTATATGGGCGGCGCCTATCTCCGTTTCTCTGACCCTAGGCCACACAGCTACTGTAAGTAGTGAAAGCTACAGCGGGGGGTCAGTCCTCTGGTAGCTCTGTGTGTAACTTTACTTTCCCCATTCCATTATGCGGAGCACCACGCTAGAAGGCAGAAAGCACCATTTTTATATGGTCTTTGGTATGACCCGGCCGGGATTTGAAGCCCTGCCTCCCGGGTGTGGGGCGGATGCTCTACCAACTGAGCCACCACTCCGGTCTTAGTCATTTGTACAGTGTAATAAATAAACAGCAGCAGGCCTATCCCGAGGGTGTTCACATTATAGCTGGTGATTTTAATCAAGCATGCTTGAAAACTGTGCTGCCTAATTTCACACAGTATGTGAAATGTGCCACTAGGGGAAAGAATTGTCTTGATCGGGTGTATTCAAACCTGAAGCATGCTTACAGAGCTGTGCCGTGTCCACATCTTGGCCTGTCAGACCATCTATCATTGCTCCTCATCCCAGCATACACCCCCCTCAGCCCTCAGGAGAACTGCTAGACCTACTATAAAGAACATCACAACATGGCCTGAGGGAGCTCTTTCTCAGCTGCAGGACTGTTTTTCAAACACTCTATGGGATTATTCAAGAATGAGGATCTGGAAATGTACACACAGACTGTATTACACTACATTACCTTCTGTATCAATCAGGTGACTGTGGAAAAACGCATCAGGGTTTTTCCTAACCAGAAGCCTTGGATGACAAAAGAAGTCCAGGCACTCCTCAGAGCTCGTGATACAACCTTCAGGTCAGGGGATACAGATCTGTATAGCACTGCCTGGGCTAATCTGAAGAAAGGCATTAAGGAGGCTAAACAGACCTATAAGAAGAAAGTCGAGGAACATTTTTCTGATAATGATTCGAGACGAGTATGGCAAGGCTTTAACCATATCACAAACTATAAGGGCGGCAGCATCATTTCCAGTGACATCAGCGCCTCACTGGCAGAAGAACTGAACTGCTTTTTCGCATGGTTTGAGGCAAATACACCTCGCCCGGACCCACAGATGTTATTGAATGCCAGCTCTGATGTGCTTATCCTGCAGGATCATGAGGTGAGACAGACACTGAGAGCAGTTCACCCGAGAAAGGCTACTGGTCCCGATGGAGTGCCAGGAAAGGTGCTCAGAGCATGTGCAGATCAGCTATGCTCTGTTTTGACTGACATTTTTAACTTGTCTCTCAAGGCAGCCGTTGTTCCACAATGTTTAAAATCTGCAGTCATTATTCCTGTACCAAAAAAACATACTATTAGCAGTCTGAATGACTATCGACCAGTAGCATTAACACCCATTGTTATGAAGTGCTTTGAGAAAATGGTATTGAAACATCTTTTGCCAAGTCTCCCCCCAGACTTTGATCGGTACCAGTTTGCCTACAGGCGGGGCAGATCCACTGAAGATGCTATTGCTATAGCTCTCCACTCGGCATTCAGCCATTTAGAAGACAAGGGGAGCTATGTAAGAATGTTGTTTGTGGACTATAGCTCGGCATTTAATACAATTATTCCCAACATTCTCATTACCAAATTGCTTCAGCTTGATCTGCCTACTCACACTTGCAGCTGGATTAAGGACTTCCTAACAAACAGAGCACAGACTGTTAGACTCGGACCCCATTCCTCCTCTACAGTCATGCTTAACACAGGCTCGCCACAGGGCTGTGTGTTGAGCCCCTCTTTGTATTCATTGTACACATATGACTGCATACCTGTTCATCCCACAAACATTATAGTGAAGTTTGCAGATGACACAACAGTAGTGGGGCTCATACCAGGAGGAGATGAGTCCGCATACAGAGATGAGGTCCAGAAACTGGTGAGATGGTGCTCAGATAATAATCTGCTATTGAATACAAAAAAAACAAAAGAACTCATTATTGATTTTAGGAAGCATAGCAGGGAACTGCCTCCTCTATATATAGGCAAGGAGCGTGTGGAGAGGGTGGAGGCTTTTAAGTTTTTGGGTGTTTATATTTCTCACAACCTTACCTGGGCAGTTAACACCATAGCTACGATAAAAAAGGCTCAACAACGTCTACACTTTCTAAGGCTCCTCAAAAAGAATGGCCTCAATGCACAGTTGCTGGTTTTATTTTATCGCTCTGCTATTGAGAGCATTCTGTCATATGGCATCACGGTTTGATATGAGGGCTGTTCAGCCGCAGACCGCAAAGCCTTCCAGAGAGTGATCGAGACTGCGCAAAAAATCACTGGCTGTTCTCTCCCTTCTCTGGAAGAGATTTCCAGGTCTCGGTACCTCAACAGAGCTACTGCCATCATTAAAGACTGTGCTCATCCAGGCCATGACTTCTTTCACTTGCTCCCCTCAGGAAAACGGTACAGATCCCATAAAACCCGGACTACCAGGTTTAATCATAGTTTTTTCCCAGCAGCAGTACGTATTTTGAACGGATTTATGTAACACGCACAGACTGCTGTATTTTTTGTTATTTTAGGTTATTTTGTAGCAACAACCCTGTGTGCATAAGCTGGTCTTTTGTATTTATCGCTCAGTATGTTTTTCATTATTGCTACGTACATATTGGATTCAACTTTTAGGTAATTTTGTTTCAAGCATTATTTATTGTAGTAATTGTAAGAATGTTAAATGCGTGAGTGAACTGTGAGTGTGATAGTTTGTTTATAGTTTGTTTTTAGGGAGCAGCATCTCAATTTCGTTGCATTGTTCATTAACAATGGAATGACAATAAAGGTACTTTGACTTTGAAAGGACTTTGACTTTGAAAGGCTGCCGCTCCACCCAGACCGAGGACTTTGTAAGGTGCTGGACAATCAACCAAGTATAAACACAAATAAAGACATCCGCACACTGCCACAGGGATGCGTACACAGGTGTACTGCACACGGATTAATATGGGAATGCTCTCCCATTTAACCCTGTTCATGGCTATAGTCTGTATGCTCTGATGAAAGGTTTGACAGAACCGAAAGCTTAGCAAGCAGTGAAGTGGAAATTCCACTGACTAAGTGTGTGGATGTCTTTATTTCGATTTGTCAAAGTCTAACATGTGATTGCCAACATATAGCCTACACCTCTTTGTATTCCACTTTCAAACACACCCTACATTTGGACCTGTAAAGCCTAATTGAGTTACCTGTGTCAGACAGGAATACTTGCTTTCTACAGGCAATGCACTCGTTATTATAAGAGATGAAAACAGAACTTCTATGTGAAGCAGGAAATTCTTACTGGTTGGCCAATAACGCCTTGAAACAAAAACCCTCTTGTACAGGTTAATTATAAACTAGGTTCTTAATCTGCCATCAATAAGTGGACAGAATACTTCATGAGGGAGAAGATGACCAAACATGATTCTGCCTATGAATAAACACAAAGACATGTTCACACACACACACACACACACACACACACACACACACACACACACACACACACACACACACACACACACACACACACACACAGAGAGAGAGCAGCCTTGATCTTTCCAGACAGAAGTGTATCACGACGGAAACGTCGGATGCAGCCTTTCACTTACAGGCCTCCTAACACACCATCTGTCTCATGCTGGATTCCAAAACAGCCCTGTCTATTCACGTGGTCATCATGCATGTTACAGCTCCTCTTTCGTATGCTTTTGCGGCCTTACTAGGCCAAGGCCAGAACTGCTTATTTATCCAGGAACTCTCAGCACCACTGATGGAAGGATAGAAGGATTCATAAGAAGAAACCAAATTTATTGTCATTCAGTCCATACAGCCAATCATGTACAGTAGAATGAAATTATGTTTCTCCTATCTACAATGTTAATCACATCTAGAATCAGAGGGGTCGCTGCCATGCAAGACGTCACCATAAACAACTTCTCCTTCCCCCATTCTATTACGCTGAGCACCAAGCTAGAAGGCGGGAGGTACCATTTTTTATTTGGCCTTTGGTATAACCCGGCTGGGACCTGAACCCCCAACCTCCCGGTTGTGGGGCAGATGCTTTATCAACTAGGCCACCACTCCGGTCATAACATCTCCCTCCTTAAGGAAGTGGTGTAGTTGAGAGGATCTGGTTGATCCTCTCAACTATGTCACATGCCACACTAGAGACAATAAAACACTGGATTTGTTCTACGCAAACACTAAGGAGGCGTACACCTCATCACAACTCCCCCCACTTGGGAGATCGGATCACAACTTGGTTCATCTCCGACCGGTGTACAAACCCCTAGTGCACAGACAACCTCCGGCCATGCACACTGTGGAGTTAGGGTCTGAGGAGACAATGGACACTCTAAAGGACTGCTTTGAAGCCACTGCCTGGAAGCAGCTCTGCGATCCACATGGTGAGGACATCGATGGCCTCATTCACACCTTCACGGGCTACCTCAGCTTCTGTGTGGACAAATCCGTTCCCACCAAGACCATACGGCGTCACTCAAACAACAAACCCTGGATCAACCCTGAGATAAAAACACTTCTGAGAGAGAAGAAGAGGATCTTCAGGTCGGGGAACAGGGAGATGCTGAAGTCCGTACAGAGGGAGCTGAGGAGAAAGATCAGAGAAGGCAAGGACAGCTTCAGGAAGAAGATGGAGGACAAGCTGCAACAGAGCGACATCAGCGGGGTCTGGAGAAACCTCAAAACCATCTCGGGGCTCCAGAATACCTCCCCCCAGGCCACGGGGGGGCAGGGAGTGGGCGAACAACCTAAATCTGTTTTTCAATAGATTTGACCAACCGCCCTCCCCCCTGTCTGCACAACAACCACTGCTGCCTCTAAGAAATCAAGTCCTGCTGCCCACTCCCCACTCCACCGACACCCCCCCCCACTCCCAACACACAGCCCCCCATCCTGACCCTGACCAAGACCCAGGTGAGGACGGAGCTGAGGAAGATCAAGGCGAGGAAGGCGTCGGGACCGGACGGCATCAGCGCAAAGCTCCTCAAGTCCTGTGCAGACCAGCTGTGTGGGATTGTGACGTATATCTTCAACATGAGCCTGAAACTGGGGAGGGTACCACAGCTGTGGAAAACATCTTGTGTGGTACCTGTACCAAAAACTTCCCACCCCAAAGACCTGAACAGCTACAGACCGGTGGCCTTGACGTCCCACTTGATGAAGACCCTGGAGAGACTGCTCCTTGCTCATCTCCGCCCCCTGGTGGAACCAGTGATGGATCCACTCCAGTTCGCCTACCAGCATGGCATTGGGGTGGAGGATGCGGTGATCTTCCTCCTTCACCGTTCTCTGTCCCACCTGGAGAAGCCCGGGAATATGGTGAGGATCATGTTCTTTGACTTCTCCAGTGCTTTCAACACCATCCAACCGATGATCCTGAAGGACAAGCTGCTGCGCGCAGGGGTGGACCAGCACCTGTCATCATGGATCCTGGACTACCTCACGAACCGGCCTCAGTTTGTGAGAACCCGGGACTGTGTTTCCGACACGATCATCAGTAGCACGGGGGCCCCCCAGGGAACGGTGCTGGCTCCCTTCCTGTTCACTCTTTATACTGCGGACTTCTCACACAACACAACACATTGCCATCTACAGAAGTTCTCTGATGACTCTGCGATCGTTGGTCTCATCTCCAACGGAGATGAAGCTGAGTACAGAGGGCTTATCCAGGACTTTGTGGACTGGTGCCATCGGAACTGCCTCCAGATCAACGCGAGGAAAACTAAGGAGCTGGTGGTGGACTGCCGCAGGCATGGGCAGCCCCTCACAGCACCAGTAAATATACAGGGAACAGACATCGAGATGGTGACATCCTATAAGTACCTGGGTATTCATCTGAACAATAAACTAGACTGGTCACACAATACTGACGCACTCTACAAGAAGGGACAGCGCAGGCTGTTCCTGCTGAGGAGACTCAGGTCTTTTGGTGTACAAGGGGCGCTGCTGAAGTCATTCTACGACACGGTGGTGGCATCAGCCATCACTTTTGGAGTGGTCTGCTGGGGCAGTGGCATTACTGCAGCCGATAGGAAGAGACTGAACAAACTGATTAAGAAAGCTAGCTCTGTCCTGGGGCAGCGCCTTGATCCGATGGAGGAGATAGGAGAGAGAAGGACGGTGGCTAAACTGTCATCTCTGCTGGAGTCCGAGTTCCACCCTATGCAGGACATACTGGATGCACTGAGGAGCTCATTTAGCAGCAGACTACATCATCCCAGGTGCACAACCGAGAGGTTTCGTAGGTCCTTCCTACCAACGGCTGTCAGACTGTACAACCTAAGCAGGGTTGCTCGCAGAGATAGCAAAAAGACGTAACAAACTAATAGTTTTTTGAATGCAAAAGATGCAATAGACTTACACTATGGTCCTCTCCGGCATACAACTAGGAACATACCGGTCGCTATGGAGGGTGAGAATATGTATGGGCACATAATCATACCATGTAGGATAACTAAATAGACGGTTATGCTGTTTCATCCCACCTAGCAACAATGCTCTGCACTGTGTGTGTTTATATATTTACATATTTATTCCATCTAGCTACAATGCTCAGCACTGGGTGTGTTTATATTTATATATCTATATATTTATTCCATCTAGCTACAATGCTCCGCACTGTGTTTTTATATATCTACATATTATTCCATATAGCTACATTGCTCCGCACTGTGTGTGTTTATATACTTGCATATTTATTCCACCTAGCTGCAATGCTCCGTACTGTGGGTGTTTATATATTTACATATTTATTCCATCTAGCTACAATGCTCTGCACTGTGTGTTCATATATTCATATATTTATTCCATCCAGCTACAATGCTCTGCACTGTGTGTCTGTGTGTGTGTGTGTATATATATATTTTATAGTAATATGTACATATGTATATTAGCTGCTCCTGCTTGCTTGTTTTTTTTTTTTTTCTTGCCTTCTGATTGTTGCTCTGAGTGTTGCTATCCCTGTGCTGTTGCAATCCTGGAATTTCCCCGTTGTGGGACTAATAAAGGCTTATCTTATCTTATCTTATCCCACAATTTGTCTTGGGGGCCAGATTCATCTATTGCCATCACTGTCCATTTCAGCTCATTATTGTTAAGGTGGACTTACCGTCTGTCTTTTTCACCCGTAGGGAAGACTCACACCTATATGGTCTTCTGTCACTCTTAGGTACGGTAGACTCACACCTATATCCCATGCCTGTGATTCGAATCCTCTCACTCTAACCACTGAGCCAAAGAGAAATTCCTCTACTAGCTGTGAGCTAGTAGCGGAGGTGAATCTTAGTGAGTTGGGAAACTGCACCACTGATGAAAGGATGGAAGGATTTGAAACATAAGCCACCCAGAGTATTCCCACCTGTGAGCATTTCCTGTTGTGTGCTACATGTGAGAAAGGATAACTATGGGAACTATCTGGGTTTGATTCTTCCAAAATTATCTGAAGTTCATAAGGGGCCGTATTTACATTTAATGCGAAAAAAAGCATCCTAAAGTGTATCAATTAGATTAGCCCTATTTCCATTGAAGGAGTTACAAAAATCAGCTTCAACCTTGGGGCATCAGAATTTAGCCTAATGGTTACGACAAATACTAAAAGAACATGCTGCTCAAACACAGTGATCCCTAAGTCCCAGCTAGAGCGACCTTTCCTGTGTGTCTCTCGCCTGCTGTTTATCACATTTTCTGTCTTTCTTGCTCTTCACTAGGTGTCCAATAAAGGCAAAAATGCCCCATAACAAATCTCAAAAACTGCCAATTTATGAGATTAAAAGTGATGCAAACACACAAGTTAAAGAAAACACAAATTTACACACACACACACACACACACACACACACACACACACAAAATAGACCATCAATGATAGAGTATCTTACTCCGGCCTGATGAAATCACCCCACGAGTGCTCAGATCTCTTCACCTTGACCTCGACCTTGAGCACAGCCTAGATGCAGACCCACTTCAAGATCACTCTGCATAAGTTTGCCAAAGATTGGGGCAAATGCCTAGGAGAAGTAGCAATTCTAGTGAAATCATAAATGCCCAGCTCTCCTGACTTTTGACATTGACCCTGACTTTGAGCTCAACCTGGATGCAGACAATACCAAGGACGATTGTGTGTGAGTTTCTTGAGAATTAGGCCAATTGCCAAGGAGGAGCAACTATTTTCATAAAATCATATGAGCACTAACATCTCCTGAACTTTGACCTTGAGCACAACTCTAATACAGACCCACTTGAGGATCACTCTGTGTGAGTTTGGTGACCACTGGGACAAATGCCTCGGAGGAGTAGTAGGGATGTGATTTGGGGTTGGGGAAATTATCTCAAAATTTAGCAGGGGGTCTGGGGTACGCAGAAAAGCTCCTGGGTTTTTATGATTTTTAAGTACCAGAACTGTGCTTAAATGACATAAAACAAACAGCTGAATGTGACTCATTACTGTATAATATTGACTTATGTTCCAAGAACATAAGTTCTGCAGGGTGGCGCAGTGGTTAGCACTGCGGCAGCACAGTTTACCCTCGGCCGGGGGATCGCGGGGATCATGAGATCGTGGGTTCGATCCCTGCCCCCGGCCAACAGTGATCTGTGTGGAGTTTGCATGTTCTCCCCATGTTGCGTGGGTTTACTCCGAGATTTCTCTGGTTTCCTCCCACATGCCAAAAACATGCAGGTTAGGGATATGGGGCGCTTGCGCATGCAGCGACCGGCAGCTGGTGGCTTGTCACCGGACTGCAGAACAAATCTACCTACGGGTACAAAATAAGTCAAAAAAAAAAAAAAAAAAAAAAAAAAAGATAGCATTCCTAAAATATTCCAACAAGCATTATCCATCACATGTGTGGCGTTAAAAATATTTTTTAAATAAAGTCCAAAACATCTTCAGCAGGCAAGATGAAGAAAAGTGAAAAGTGAACTCCTGTGGCAGATGGAAAGGTCTACACTTAACCATGAGAAACTCCAGGTTAGCTGAGCAGTGTCTCCCAACAGTGAGAGTTCGTGCACCAAGACTTGTTTTTTTTTCCACAATATCTTTATTGAACCTTTTTTTTTAAACAAACATGACACAAACAATCAAACACTAACACTAAAGTACTACAAAAAAAAAAAAATGCACTAAAAACACCAACAACCGACTTCCGGTTATGGCTGCCACGTAGGACGGACGTGTCTCGCTCTGCTCTGCTCCTGGAGAAAAAAAATCGGCAAATAACGCTCTCATTTGGGACAGAACGTATCTCAGCATTTGGGCGAGGATATGTCGGCGAAGCCTAAGGCTGGAAAACCAGGAAAAGGAAAAAGCGAGCCGCCGAAACAGTCCAAATTAACGGACTTTCAGGTCTGTGACGCAGCAAACAAAACTCCATATATGGCGGAGGAGGCTGGCAACGGTGCGATGTCTGCGCGGGGAGGCGCAGATGCGCTGATGGCTGCCATGAGTTCAATGAGAGCGGACTTTTCCTCTAGATTTGATGGGATTATGACAGCGTTGGAAGGAATAAGAAAGGAATTGGGTGACTGTGTAGAACGAACGGCGCAGATGGAGCTCCGTCTCGCTAGTGCTGAAGATGACGTCACCCGTCTTCAATTAAAGGTGCGCACTTTGGAAAAAAAAAAAAAAAATCTCTGGAAGATAATATTTTGGATTTGGAATCTCGGTCGAGACAGAATAATTTGAGGCTGGTGGGTCTTCCAGAGGAATCAGAAGGTCGGGACGTATGTTCCTTTCTGGAAAAGTGGATTCCGGAGGTGCTGGGCAGCGAGGAGTTGCAATCAGCAGTGGTTCTGGAAAAAGCACATCGCATTGGCCCACGGAGAGATAAGGGACCGCCGAGGACCTTAATTATGAAGTTTCTTAGCAACAGAGACAGGATGAAGATCTTCAACGCTGCACGTGCTAAAGGAGAGATTAAACACCAGGACCAGCAGGTGCGGTTCTACCCAGATTTGGCCACAGGAATCCAGCAATTGAGGAAGCAGTTTGATCCCGTACGTAAGGAGCTGCGCAACCTTGGGATTCGTCATGGTGTAATCTATCCTGCGAGACTGCTGACCACGTATGAGGGCAGAACCCACATCTTCAAGACCCCAGAGGAGGCGCAGGAGTTCATCAAGAAGATCAAAGAAGAAGAAGAGACTGGTGGGAGCTAAGCATGAACAAAATATAAGGTAGAATAATTAAGCATTTGCACAGGCATCTGACTGACTTGAAGTAAATAGTAAGTTTACAAAATATAGATTGTATTATATATTAAAAAAACAAAACAAAAACAAAACAAACAAAAAAAAAACTATGATGTACAAAGTTGTTAAAAATTTTGGAGTTAAGTTGGAAAACTACAGAGGAGAGTTAATGTTACGTCATTAAAAGCAGTAGAGTTAGGGTGATTGGGAGGATGAAGAAGGAGTGGCTTAGGCTGTTCCCCGTGGGTGTGGAACGGTCGATGGCTATATCGGGAGACAGAATTTTTCTTTTGATTTTGGGGGGTTTGCCACAAGTGTGGGAAGGGGAAATTTGTTTGTGTGTAGTTTGTAGGATGAATGTTCAACCACTCATGTTTTTGCTTCTCTGTATGAGCATGTTTACACTGCAAGGTAATCCCAAACTCTCTATTGATCATGGACCAAAGTGTTAATCTTAATTTAACTTCATGGAATTGCAGAGGTCTACAAAATTTAAAAAAACTTAAACAAGTTATGAATAAAATAAAGGACATGGGTTCAAGAATTGTGTTTTTACAAGAAACTCATCTGATAGAGGAGGATGTTAAAAGAATTAGGAGTAGATGGCAGGGAAGTGTATTCACCTCTTCATTTTCATCCCGAGCCAGGGGAGTTATGACTCTCATACATAAATCAGTTCCTTTTCAAGTGAAAAATGTAATTGGAGACAAATTTGGAAGATATGTAATCATTCAAGGTTCTTTGCTATTAGAAAATATAAATCTTGTGAACTTATATGGTCCCAATATAGATGATCAGAAGTTCTTTGCTAATTTATTTCTCATCTTATCATCACTTACAGGGCAACATATAATAGCAGGGGATTTTAATTGTACATTGAATCCAGGTGTGGATAGATCAACAGGACTGGATTGTACGCACATTGGATGTAGGATGACTATTAATCATTTTATGAAAGAATTGAGATTGTTAGATATATGGAGAGAAATGAAACCACAAGTTAAAGCCTATTCTTGTTATTCCAGTACCTACAAGACATTCTCACGTATTGATTTTTTGATTTCCACAGAATTAAGGTCCAAGATTCAAAACTGCTTTTATGATAACATCGTGATCTCTGATCATGCACCCTGTTGTCTAATATATGTAGATAAAAAATTGACAAAGGAATCAGGTAGATGGCAATTTCAGCATAAATGGCTTCAGGATGAGGAATTTGTCAAGTATATAGAAAAACAGATAGACGAGTTCTTTGACATCAATACTACACAAACATCAGCATGTGTAAAGTGGGAGGCTTTCAAAGCTTTTATTAGGGGACATATTATTAGTTATACAGGATCAAAATCTAAGAAGACTCGAGAGGAGAGAGCTAAATTGGAACATAAAATAAAAAGTCTTCAGGAAAAAGTGTACGCAGGAAGAGATCCAAGGTTGGAGAATGAATTACTGATTTTGAGAGCTGAATACGACAAAAAATCAGCGAATAGAGCTGCCTCGAGTCTTCTAAGATTGAAACAATCTTTTTATGAACAAGGTGAAAAATCAGGAAAATTATTAGCATGGCAGATTAAACAATTGGAAATTAAAACACCAATAACCAGTATTATAAGTAACGGACAGGTAGTTATAGATCCTTTAGAAATTAATAGAGCCTTTAGAGATTACTATGAAAAATTATATGATACCAAAAATGAACCTGATTTAACAAAACTAAATGGGTTTTTGAACAAACTATCTATACCGTGTATTCCAAATGAAAACAGGGAGATATTGGAGTCTAAAATTAGTCAAGAAGAAGTTGGGCTAGCCATTGATAATATGAAATCAGGAAAAAGTGCAGGACCAGATGGTCTTCCAGTTGACCTTTATAAAAAATTTAAGAATAAATTAATAAAACCTTTTTTGGAAATGGTTTTAGAAGCATTTCAAAATAATAATTTACCATCATACATAAATAATGCCTTAATTATACTGCTGCCAAAACCAGGTAAGCCCTCTAATAAATGTGAAAATATGAGACCAATAAGCCTATTAAACGCCGACCTTAAGATAATCTGTAAAATTTTAGCAAGACGAATACAAGAAATTTTACCAAATATTATTAATCGAGATCAGAATGGCTTTATAAAGGGTAGACAAGGCTTCCATAATGTAAGAAGACTATTTAATATTATTTATTTTAATAAAGAAGCACCGGATACAGCTCTCCTATCATTGGACGCCGAAAAGGCCTTTGATAGAGTTGAATGGCCCTTTCTTTTTGAAGTCCTACAAAGGTTTGGACTTGGAAATAATTTCATAAAATGGGTTCAAATAATATACAATAATGCTACAGCAGAAATCCTAACAAATAACAATATTTCAAAACCAATAAAAATCAATAGAGGATGTCGACAAGGCTGTCCACTTTCACCTTTACTGTTTACTATGGCAATTGAACCTTTAGCGATAGCGATACGTTTACATTCACAAATATATGGAATTAAAGTTGGACCAACAGAACATAAAATCTCCCTGTACGCCGATGATATAATTTTGTTTATGTCGAATCTAAAAAAATCAATTCCAACCTTGTTGAATTTAATAAAGAATTTTGGGGAAATATCAGGATATAAAATAAATAAAACTAAATCTTCAATATTAATGCTAAATGAGACCCAGAGAAATTACCCAGCCCCTGAGGTAAATCAATTCAATGTTGTAAATCAGTTTAAATATTTAGGAATCCAAATTATGCCTAAGCTAGAATCAGTCGCCAGTGTCAACTATGAAGCCTTAATGTCAGATATCAATGAGTTAACTCAGAGATGGATGTCACTACCAATGTCGATGATCGGGAGAATCAATATACTTAAAAGTAATATTTTACCTAAAATACTTTATTTCAATACATTCCCTTATCACCACCTTTAGATCTATTCTCAAGAATAAAAAAAAAGTTAGTGGAATTTATATGGAACAACAGGAGGGCTAGATTACGTTTGTCTTTATTATATTTACCATTTGATCGTGGAGGTCTGAAATGTCCAAATTTTATGTTGTATTATTGGTCGGCACAACTGAGGTCTATGACATATTATTTTTCATCAAATGATCTCCCTCACTGGACTGAAATGGAATCATACAATTTACCTTTACCTCTTCCCATATTCATATACTCAGATTCGGCAAAAAAATTACAAAAACAAGTTAAAAATCCATTTGTAAAGCATATGATCAAAATATGGTGTGAAGCTAAAAACTATTTAAAAGAACCACAGTTATTGTCACAATTTAGTCCAATATGGGGTAATCAATATTTTAAACCAGGGAGAGCGGACGCTGTATTTAAAGTATGGAATTTAAAAGGGATACAAAAGATTCAGGATTTATATTTGCCATGTGCAGACAACATAATGTCTTTTGAAGAGCTGAGGATCAAATTTAATCTCAATAGAACACATTTTTTTAAATATCTTCAACTTAGAAACTTTATTCGATCAAATCAAAATAAAGCTCTCACTCGACCTACTTATTCATCCTTGGAAAAAATGATGATGAAAGATAGTAAAAGAAAGGGTATTATTTCAGAGTTTTATAACTCATTGACACTATCTTCAAGTGAAAATTCACTGAAAAGATTAAACTACTGGAAAGAAGATCTGCAAATTGAAATTTCCGAGGAACAATGGGAATTGGCTTGTACAGAAGCTCAAACCAAATCAATAAATGCACGCCTTAAATTGATACATTTCAAATGGTTAATGCGGATGTATGTTACACCGGAGGAGTTAAATAGATACAACAAAAATATACCAGATACATGCACAAAATGCATGGAAAGTAAAGGAACCCTATTTCATTGTTTATGGGAATGTAGATTAATAAGAATGTTTTGGGAAGAGGTGAGGGTAACAATTGAAAAAATAATCTCAAAACAAATCATATTGAATCCTAAACTGTTTTTGTTGGGTCTGTACCCAGAAAAGCATAATTTTAATAAAAGTGAAAGAACATTCATAGACCTCAGTTTGCTTAATGCCAAAAAATGTATTGCACTATTATGGAAAAAGACTCATAGACCAGATGTGACTCAGTGGTTAAGACAGATGTTAACAAACCTTCCATTAGAAAGAATAACATATATACTGAAATCAAAGGAAATTGTGTTTGAGAATATATGGAGACCTTTTATTGATTATGTAAAAAATTTAAACATAACTCTTGAAGAAGAAGGTGAATGATGTGTGTGGACCTTGTAAATTCCAAACTGGTGAACATAATATGTATACTTATGTATTGGATTGTCTAGACTAAACAGAGGAGCATTGTTGAAGACTTGATTTTGTTGGTGGTTGTTGGTGTTTTTAGTGCATTTTTTTTTTGTAGTACTTTAGTGTTAGTGTTTGATTGTTTGTATCATGTTTGTTAAAAAAAAAAGGTTCAATAAAGATATTGTGGAAAAAAAAAAAAAAAACACCAACAACCACCAACAAAATCAAGTCTTCAACAATGCTCCTCTGTTTAGTCTAGACAATCCATTACATAAGTATACATATTATGTTCACCAGTTTGGAATTTACAAGGTCCACACACATCATTCACCTTCTTCTTCAAGAGTTATGTTTAAATTTTTTACATGATCAATAAAAGGTCTCCATATATTCTCAAACACAATTTCCTTTGATTTCAGTATATATGTTATTCTTTCTAATGGAAGGTTTGTTAACATCTGTCTTAACCACTGAGTCACATCTGGTCTATGAGTCTTTTTCCACAGTAGTGCAATACATTTTTTGGCATTAAGCAAACTGAGGTCTATGAATGTTCTTTCACTTTTATTAAAGTTATGCTTTTCTGGGTACAGACCCAACAAAAACAGTTTAGGATTCAAAATGATTTGTTTTGAGATTATTTTTTCAATTGTTACCCTCACCTCTTCCCAAAACATTCTTATTATTCTACATTCCCATACACAATGAAATAGGGTTCCTTTACTTTCCATGCATTTTGTGCATGTATCTGGTATATTTTTGTTATATCTATTTAACTCCTCCGGTGTAACATACATCCGCATTAACCATTTGAAATGTATCAATTTAAGACGTACATTTATTGATTTGGTTTGAGCTTCTGTACAAGCCAATTCCCATTGTTCCTCTGAAATTTCAATTTGCAGATCTTCTTTCCAGTAGTTTAATCTTTTCTGTGAATTTTCACTTGAGGATAGTGTCAATGAGTTATAAAACTCTGAAATAATACCCTTTCTTTTACTATCTTTCATCAACATTTTTTCCAAGGATGAATAAATAGGTCGAGTGAGAGCTTTATTTTGATTTGATCGAATAAAGTTCCTAAGTTGAAGATATTTAAAAAAATGTGTTCTATTAAGATTAAATTTGACCCTCAGCTCTTCAAAAGACATTATGTTATCTGCACATGGCAAATATAAATCTTGAATCTTTTGAATCCCTTTTAAATTCCATACTTTAAATACAGCGTCCGCTCTTCCTGGTTTAAAGTATTGATTACCCCATATTGGGCTAAATGGTGACAATAACTGTGGTTCTTTTAAATAATTTTTAGCTTCACACCATATTTTGATCATATGCTTTACAAATGGATTTTTAACTTGTTTTTGTAATTTTTTTGCCGAATCTGAGTATATGAATATGGGAAGAGGTAAAGGTAAATTGTATGATTCCATTTCAGTCCAGTGAGGGAGATCATTTAATGAAAAATAATATGTCATAGACCTCAGTTGTGCCGACCAATAATACAACATAAAATTTGGACATTTCAGACCTCCACGATCAAATGGTAAATATAATAAAGACAGACGTAATCTAGCCCTCCTGTTGTTCCATATAAATTCCACTAACTTTTTTTTAATTCTTGAGAATAAATCTAAAGGTGGTGGTAAGGGAATGTATTGAAATAAATAAAGTATTTTAGGTAAAATATTACTTTTAAGTATATTGATTCTCCCGATCATCGACATTGGTAGTGACATCCATCTCTGAATTGACTCACTGATATCTGTCATTAAGGCTTCATAGTTGACACTGGCGACTGATTCTAGCTTAGGCACAATTTGGATTCCTAAATATTTAAACTGATTTACAACGTTGAATTGATTTACCTCAGGGTCTGGGTAATTTCTCTGGGTCTCATTTAGCATTAATATTGAAGATTTAGTTTTATTTATTTTATATCCTGATATTTCCCCAAAATTCTTTATTAAATTCAACAAGGTCGGAATTGATTTTTTTAGATTCGACATAAACAAAATTATGTCATCGGCGTACAGGGAGATTTTATGTTCTGTTGGTCCAACTTTAATTCCATATATTTGTGAATGTAAACGTATCGCCATCGCTAAAGGTTCAATTGCCATAGTAAACAGTAAAGGTGAAAGTGGACAGCCTTGTCGACATCCTCTATTGATTTTTATTGATTTTGAAATATTGTTATTTGTTAGGATTTCTGCTGTAGCATTATTGTATATTATCTGAACCCATTTTATGAAATTATTTCCAAGTCCAAACCTTTGTAAGACTTCAAAAAGAAAGGGCCATTCGACTCTATCAAAGGCCTTTTCGGCGTCCAGTGATAGGAGAGCTGTATCCGGTGCTTCTTTATTAAAATAAATAATATTAAATAGTCTTCTTACATTATGGAAGCCTTGTCTTCCCTTTATAAAGCCATTCTGATCTCGATTAATAATATTTGGTAAAATTTCTTGTATTCGTCTTGCTAAAATTTTACAGATTATCTTAAGGTCGGCATTTAATAGGCTTATTGGTCTCATATTTTCACATTTATTAGAGGGCTTACCTGGTTTTGGCAACAGTATAATTAAGGCATTATTCATGTATGATGGTAAATTATTATTTTGAAATGCTTCTAAAACCTTTTCCAAAAAAGGTTTTATTTTTTTTTTTCCACAATATCTTTATTGAACCTTTTTTTTTTTTTTTAACAAACATGATACAAACAATCAAACACTAACACTAAAGTACTACAAAAAAAAAAAAAATGCACTAAAAACACCAACAACCACCAACAAAATCAAGTCTTCAACAATGCTCCTCTGTTTAGTCTAGACAATCCAATACATAAGTATACATATTATGTTCACCAGTTTGGAATTTACAAGGTCCACACACATCATTCACCTTCTTCTTCAAGAGTTATGTTTAAATTTTTTACATAATCAATAAAAGGTCTCCATATATTCTCAAACACAATTTCCTTTGATTTTAGTATATATGTTATTCTTTCTAATGGAAGGTTTGTTAACATCTGTCTTAACCACTGAGTCACATCTGGTCTATGAGTCTTTTTCCATAATAGTGCAATACATTTTTTGGCATTAAGCAAACTGAGGTCTATGAATGTTCTTTCACTTTTATTAAAATTATGCTTTTCTGGGTACAGACCCAACAAAAACAGTTTAGGATTCAATATGATTTGTTTTGAGATTATTTTTTCAATTGTTACCCTCACCTCTTCCCAAAACATTCTTATTAATCTACATTCCCATAAACAATGAAATAGGGTTCCTTTACTTTCCATGCATTTTGTGCATGTATCTGGTATATTTTTGTTATATCTATTTAACTCCTCCGGTGTAACATACATCCGCATTAACCATTTGAAATGTATCAATTTAAGGCGTGCATTTATTGATTTGGTTTGAGCTTCTGTACAAGCCAATTCCCATTGTTCCTCTGAAATTTCAATTTGCAGATCTTCTTTCCAGTAGTTTAATCTTTTCAGTGAATTTTCACTTGAAGATAGTGTCAGTGAGTTATAAAAAAAAAAAAAAGGTTTTATTAATTTATTCTTAAATTTTTTATAAAGGTCAACTGGAAGACCATCTGGTCCTGCACTTTTTCCTGATTTCATATTATCAATGGCTAGCCCAACTTCTTCTTGACTAATTTTAGACTCCAATATCTCCCTGTTTTCATTTGGAATACACAGTATAGATAGTTCGTTCAAAAACCCATTTAGTTTTGTTAAATCAGATTCATTTTTGGTATCATATAATTTTTCATAGTAATCTCTAAAGGCTCTGTTAATTTCTAAAGGATCTATAACTACCTGTCCATTACTTATAATACTGGTAATTGGTGTTTTAATTTCTAATTGTTTAATCTGCCATGCCAATAATTTTCCTGATTTTTCACCTTGTTCATAAAAAGATTGTTTCAATCTTAGAAGACTCGAGGCAGCTCTATTCGCTGATTTTTTGTCGTATTCAGCTCTCAAAATCAGTAATTCATTCTCCAACCTTGGATCACTTCCTGCATACACTTTTTCCTGAAGATTTTTTATTTTATGTTCCAATTGGGCTCTCTCCTCTCTCCTCTTCTTAGATTTTGAACCTGTATAACTAATAATATGTCCCCTAATAAAAGCTTTGAAAGCCTCCCACTTTACACATGCTGATGTTTGTGTAGTATTGATATCAAAGAACTCATCTATCTGTTTTTCTACGTACTTGACAAATTCCTCATCCTGAAGCCATTTATGCTGAAATTGCCATCTACCTGATTCCTTTGTCAATTTCTTATCTACATGTACTATACAGCAGGGTGCATGATCAGAGATCACGATGTTATCATAAAAGCAGTTTTGAATCTTGGACCTTAATTCTGTGGAAATCAAAAAATAATCAATAAGTGAGAATGTCTTGTAGGTACTGGAATAACAAGAGTAGGCTTTGACTTGTGGTTTCATTTCTCTCCATATATCTAGCAATCTCAATTCTTTCATAAAATGATTAATGGTCATCCTACATCCATTGTGCGTACAGTCCAGTCCTGTTGATCTATCTATACCGGGATTCAATGTACAATTAAAATCCCCTGCTATTATATGTTGCCCTGTAAGTGATGATAAAATAAGAAATAAATTAGCAAAGAACTTTTGATCATCTATATTGGGACCATATAGGTTTACCAAATTTATATTTTCTAATAGCAAAGATCCTTGAATGATTACATATCTTCCAAATTTGTCTCCAATTACATTTTTCACTTGAAAAGGGACTGATTTATGTATGAGAGTCATAACTCCCCTGGCTCGGGATGAAAATGATGAGGTGAAAACACTTCCTTGCCATCTACTCCTAATTCTTTTTACATCCTCCTCTATTAGATGAGTTTCTTGTAAAAACACAATTTTTGAACCCATGTCTTTTATTTTATTCATAACTTGTTTAAGTTTTTTTAAATTTTGTAGACCTCTGCAATTCCATGAAGTTAAATTAAGATTAACGCTTTGGTTTATGATCAATAGAGAGTTTGGGATTACCTTGCAGTGTAAACATGCTCATACAGAGAAGCAAAAAAATGAGTGGTTGAACATTCATCCTACAAACTACACACAAACAAATTCCCCCTTCCCACACTTGTGGCAAACCCCCCAAAATCAAAAGAAAAATTCCGTCTCCCGATATAGCCATCGACTGCTCCACATCCACGAGGATCAGCCTAAGCCACTCCTTCTTCATCCTCCCAATCACCCTAACTCTACTGCTTTTAATGACGTAACATTAATTCTCCTCTGTAGTTTTCCAACTTAACTCCAAAATTTTTAGCAACTTTGTACATCAGTTTTTTTGTTTTGTTTTTTTAATTATATAATGCAATCTATATTTTGTAAACTTGCTATTTGCTTCAAGTCAGTCAGATGCCTGTGCAAATGCTTAATTATTCTACCTTATATTTTGTTCATGCTTAGCTCCCACCAGTCTCTTCTTCTTGGATCTTCTTGATAAACTCCTGCGCCTCCTCTGGGGTCTTGAAGATGTGGGTTCTGCCCCCATACGTGGTCAGCAGTCTCGCAGGATAGATTACACCATGACGAATCCCAAGGTTGCGCAGCTCCTTACGTACGGGATCATACTGCTTCCTCAATTGTTGGATTCCTGTGGCCCAATCTGGGTAGAACCGCACCTGCTGATCCTGGTGTTTAATCTCTCCTTTAGCTCGTGCTGCGTTGAAGATCTTCATCCTGTCTCTGTTGCTGACAAACTTCATAATTAAGGTCCTCGGTGGTCCCTTATCTCTCCGTGGGCCAATACGATGCGCGCCCTCTAAAACCACCGCCGGCCGCAGCTCCGCACTGCCCAGCGCCTCCGGAATCCACTTTTCCAGAAAGGAACACGGGACCTTCGGATTCTTCCGGTAGACCCACCAGCCTCAAGTTGTTCTGTCTCGACCGGGATTCCAAATCCAGAATGTTTTCTTCCAGACATTTATTTTTTTTTTTTCCAAAGTGCGCACCTTTAATTGGAGACAATTGACTTCATCTTCAACACTGGAAATACGAAGCTCCATCTGCGCCATTCGTTCCACACAGTCACCCAATTCCTTTCTCATTCCTTCCAACGCTGCCATAATCCCATCAAATCTAGAGGAAAAGTCCGCTCTCATTGAACTCATAGCCGCCAGCAACGCACCTGTGTCGCTTCCCGCAGCTCCCGCGCCGTTGTTAGCTTCCTTCGCCATATTTGGTGCTTTCTCTGCTGCGTCACAGACCTGAAAGTCCGTTAATTTGGACTGTTTCTGCGGCTCGCTTTTTCCTCTACTTGGTTTTCCAGCCTTAGGCTTCACCGACATATCCTCGCTCAAACGCTGGGATACGTTCTGTCCCAAATGAGAGAGTTATTTGCCGATTTTTTTTCTCCAGAAGCAGAGCAGAGTGAGACGTGTCCTTCTTACGTGGCAGCCATAACTGGAAGTCGCACCAAGCCTTGTTAATATAAATGCACACTCCCCCACCTCTGGTCTTACCGGAGTCATCAGCTGCTCTGTCTGCCCGGAGAGTGTGCCATCCGGCCAGCTCGACAGCACCGTCAAGTACTCCACTATGTAGCCATGTTTCCGTGAAAATCATGATATTGCAGTTTATAAGTTTCTTATTGTTGGTGATCCGAAGCCGTAGCTCATCCATTCTGTTCGCCACTGACCGTACATTAGCAAGGAAAATGCTGGGTAGAGAAAGCCGGTGCGGTGTTAGCTTTAGCTTAGCTCTTAGCCCTCCGCGCTTCCCCCGCCTTTGTTTACAGTCTCTACGCCGCCAGTGAGCGCTTCCGGTCAGCCGGGTAGCTTACCTAGCGTCGGGTGTTCTCCAGAGCTCAGGGATGAAACGTAGGTTGTTGATAAAAAGGTCGTTATTTTGTAATCCAATGTCCAAAAGTTCATTTCGGGTGTAGGATGTAAAAGCGAAGCTGTTCTGAACGAACAGACCCGAAATGAGCAGAAATATGGCTGCTAATCCACAAAATCTGAAGAGACGCTGAGCCTCGCGTTGTGCACGCGCCACCATCTGGTCTGAAAATTTTTGAAAGATAAAAAAAGCGGAATTCCGCGAATTAGCGGAAAAATCACATCCCTAGAGTAGTGATTTTTTCTGAAATCCCATATGCCCAGATCTCCTGACCTTTGATCCTTACCTTGACTTTGAGCACGACTCGGATGCAGACCCACTTGAGGATCATGTGTGAGTCTAGTGACCATCAGGGCAAATGCCTCGGAGGAGTAGTGATTCCAGTTAAATGTGGATAGACGGACGGACACCAGACAAATGACGGCCACCACCCCATTGCATTAGCTACTTTCGGCATTGACAGAATGAGCTAAAAATAATGGCCATGTGTTAGCATCCCTTGGCTAGGAACAACAGGAAGACTAGTGGCAACAGTGGCCCAAAACTTCATGTGAAGCCCTGATTCCCAGAAAAAGTTCTGACTTTTCACAAATGTAAAACATTACAAAATGATAATTTAACAGTTGCTGAAAGTGGCATTAGGACAGTGTATCTGTGCATGACCTTTCACTCATAGTGTATTGGGGATGTCAATGACAATGCCCTCAAGGAGAGTGAAAATAAGGTGGAACATCTGAATCAAAACAACTTGTTGGAAAGCGATAAAAAAAAAAAAAAAAAAAAAAAAAGAGTGTACCACAAGAGATTTTTTTAAAATAATAATCTGGGTAAACCAAAGCTTTAAAGCAACACAATACTTCAGTTTTCTCCCTGTGTTCACGTCACAGTCTCTCTCCGCTGGACACTACTTCCTCCCATGGAGGAGACAGCTTCTTCCCCTCTGCCATTAGACTGCTGAACACTAAGTGACTCTCGTGCACCATGTACAGCAGCTCAACCAGACTCATGTCAATCATCACTGTTTTCTTCCTGCATTACCGACTGCACTATATAGTTCTCCACAGTATCTGCTGCTGGCTAATATATATTTTAACTGTTGACCAGTATCACTTAATCTTATCCTACACTTTATTACATGTATAGTTTATTTCTCTTATCTTATCATGTTTAATGTTGCAGCATTGTACCGAGACAAATTCCTAGTTTGTGTACTACATGAACAATGGCAATAAACCTGATTCTGATTCTGATTCTGATTCTGACATAGGAGAATAAGATCTAGCCGACCCTCCAGGTGAGATCATGGCTGTGATGGTGGTGCTCAGAGTTGGATTAGTGGGCCAACAATGCACAGCCTGTTCGCTGGAATCTGTGTGAGTGTGTGTGTGTCCATGTCCTTCCATGACTCCGTCTGTGTTTTAAGGTGCTCTCACTCCACCAGGAGCTGTTTATCTGCAGGAATCTCTGATTACACGGACTAACTAAAGAGCTCTGGTTTGATTACATATTGGCCTCCACTTGTGTCTCATTACTACACATTGGACACATATGTAACAATTCTACACGCATGTACACCCCCACAGCATCCAGGTAAACACACTTGCATGCATCAAAATATACAGTACAGACTGTTTCTACATCATTATGTAATATGGAACATCAGATAGTTCCCATGTATGCACATTACAGGTAAATTAATCTGTACACTAAGAGAGGAAATCTTATTTAACAGAACTGTTTTATTATGGCAAAGGTTCAACCAGCCAGTTCCAGAGCTGTTTCTGCCTATGAAGTGAGAGTACACAAATGCTATGGCCCCCTCAGGCTCTAGGGCCTCCCCAAGGTACATGTTCACTACCAACATTTTTGGGGGAGGAGAATTAAAATTACCTTCAACTTTTTGAAAATTTGCAATTTTTTCTCATAAATTTGCAGACTTCTTTTGTATAAATTTGCAACTTTTTTCTCATATTTGCAACTTATTTCTCACACATTTATAACTTTTTTCACATAACTTTGCAACTTTTTTCTCATAAATTTGCAAACTTTTTCTCATAAATTTGTAACTTCTTCATATAAATTGCCATTTTTTTTTCATAACTTTGAAACTTTTTTCTCATAACTCCAACTTTTTTCTCATAAATTTGCAACATTTTTCATATAAATTTGCAATTTTTCCTCAGAACTTGGCAACTTTTTCACATAAAGTTGGGACGGCAGTGGCTCATCCAATAACCGATGGTTGGCGGTTCGAATCCCGCTCTCCCCAAATATCCTGCCGTTGTGTCCCTGGGCAAGACACTTTGCCCACCTTGCCTCCAGTGTCCGTAACACTGGGTATGAAAGTGTATAAATGTTCGGTGATGGCTGGAGAGGCCACTGGCGCGGATTGGCAGCCATGTTTCCGTCAGCCTGCCTCAGGGCAGCTGTGGTTACAGTAGTAGCTTGCTACTACCGTTGTCTGTCTGGAGTGAATGCATAATGTATAATGTATCTGTAAAAAGCGTCTTTGAGTGTCTATGATAAAGCGCTATATAAATCTGATGCATTATTATTAAATTTGTAACTTTTCACATAAATTTATTACTCTTTTCTTCATAATTTGCAACATTTTTTCTTGTAAATTTACAACATTCACATATGTGTTGTTGAAAATGTTTTTTTATGTACTTGTTTAATTTTTTCTGATCATCTGGACAATGATCTAAGTTTTTTTAATTTACTTTTTTGTATTTTTCTTTCATTTTAAAGGGTTTAAAATCTTTCCCTTTAAAAAAAATTGTATCCCCCAATCACAATCTCTCTCTTTTTTTGTTGTCTTTCAAACTGCTCCCTTTTAGGGTCACCACAGCGTATCATCACCTTATATTGCGATGATCTGCATGTTGATTTGGCAAGGGTTTTTACGCCAGATACCCTTCCTGACACAACTCTGCCCATTTTATCTGGGCTTGGGACCGGCACAGGAAGTACACTGGCTTGTGCACCCCCTATGGCTGGGTAATCAACATTTCCCTCCTCCGTTCCATTATTGTTGAGCACCAAGCTGGATGGCAGGAAGTTCCATTTTTATATGGTGTTTGGCATGACCTGGCCGGGACTTGAACCCCAGCCTCCCGGTTGTGGGGCGGACGCTCTACCTCTAGGCCACCACTCCGGTCAAACACAATCTCTCATAGAGCCCCCAAAAAGCTAGAAACGGCCCTGCCTGGTTCACTGTAGCCAATGAAACATCAGTGAATTGTATTCTGAGCAGCTGATGAGCAGCATGTCACACAGCACAACATCTCCACCTGCTGCATTGCTGATGTAAGCTGAGCAATGAATGAAGAAATTGGCTCACTTACTATTGTGTTAAAGGCATTGCCATCCAAAGAATCTCCCAGAACATTAATGGCAACCAAAGAAACCTGAAATCATAAACAGATGTCTGTGATGCTGAGGGAGTTAAATGAAACAAAACTGCGACAAAAAATAAATTTAAAAAATATAAATACTAAATGATGGCTTGAAAGGTCACAGCACAACTATTTGTTTGCAACTTAAGACAGCAGATATCAAAACAGACATTCTGCCAAGTCAGTGCATCACCACAATGCAACAGGTTACCTGATTGTAGTGATTGTAGCGGTTGCAGTGGTTCCTGTGGAGGGTTACTCTCAGGTATGTTCCGATGGCATCTACATGGACCGACTTCAACTCCCGAGCTTTGAAACTTGTGTTCTCATTGTCCGACAAAGAGACATACCTGTGGGGAGAGGACACTGCAGTCATTCATTCATCCACCCATTTCTTCAAAGCTGATCCAACCAAAAGTTATGAGGATGTTGAGTTGGACCTCATCCGTTTCTATACTGTATAAAGCTTTTCTAATCTGAAGACTATTTAAGGCACTTTAACGAACTAACACATTCTATGGTTAAGAGAAGGAAGCCATGATCAATCCCACCTAGCACAATTTGTATTTTTGACATTTTTTTGGACTTAATCTGGTTGGACTGTCTAAACCAGGGATGGGCAACTGACGGCCCGCAGGCCGCATGCGGCCCCAATGCCATCCACTGCAGCCCGTCAGTCCATTTCCAAAAATCACTTATTTATTTATATCCCGTTTGAACAAACATACATGTATTTGGAACTGCATTCTTAAATGAAGTTATAGAGTCCGCCAGCAGCGGGAGCTCTAATCAAAACCTAGGTGCAAGTGGTGAGAGTGAGGGAGCCAGAGATAAGATAAGATAAGCCTTTATTAGTCCCACAATGGGGAAATTCCAGGATTGCAACAGCATAGGGATAGCAACACTCAGAGCAACAATCAGAAGACAAGAAAAAACAAGAGCAGCGAGTATACATACGTATGTACATATAAATATATAAACACACAGTGCGGAGCATTGTAGCTAGATGGAATAAATATATAAACACACAGTGTGGAGCATTGTAGCTAGATGGAATAAATATATAAACACACAGTGCGGAGCATAGTCACAAGATGGAATAAATATATAAACACACACAGGGAGCAGGGTGCCCTGAAGTATGTCTTTTAAGCAGAGATGCATGTAAGATAAGATAAGATAAGCCTTTATTAGTCCCACAATGGGGAAATTCCAACCCAACGCCCAATGCTGGAAGGTAGAACACCGGATCACTGGAGAGGACACTCCAGCTTCGCCTTTGGCGTAGACAAAACACGGGGAATGACAGTTACCGGTTATAAGCCACCGCTCAATTGGCGTAGAGCGTGGCGCCAGGGGTTGTTCTTGACGGTGGGAGGGATCATCGGATCTCACTGGACAGCTACCGCCCGCCTCAAGCTGGGCAGCCCCCAGCCAATAAGGTGTTGTCCCGCCACAGCTTGCTTTCCTCATTGGGTGCATGGGGATTAGAAGTCCGAACAGCAGGCTGAGAACCTTCGCACCAGGCAAGACAAAAAAACAAAAGAGACCAACTCTAAAACTGGGAACTTGGAACGTCCGCACTATGATGACAGGACTCACTGCTAACCTCAAGGACATCAATGACACCAGGAAGACTGCCATCATCAATAATGAGCTGAAGAGACCGGGAGTGGATATCGCCACTCTCCAGGAAACACGGTTGGCTGACGCAGGCACACTGAGAGAGAAGGACTACACGTTCTACTGGCAGGGAAAGGGCAGTGACGAACACAGGGAACACGGAGTGGGCTTCGCAGTGAAGAACACCTTGCTGAAGATGGTGGAACCGGGCAGCAATGGCTCTGCACGACTCCTCACCCTCCGCCTCAACACCACTCAAGGCCCAGTCACCCTTGTCAGTGTGTATGCCCCAACACTGACAGCCACACCAGAGGCAAAAGACGAGTTCTACGAGAATCTCGCAACAACTGTCAGGATCATCCCCAACTCTGAACAACTCATTCTCCTTGGAGACTTCAATGCCAGAGTGGGTGCTGACCACAACTCCTGGCCCTCCTGTCTTGGACCTTTTGGCGTGGGCCGAATGAACGACAACGGACAGCGGCTGCTCGAGTTCTGCACATATCACGATCTGTGCATCACAAACTCGTTCTTCAAGACCAAGCCCCAACACAAGGTTTCCTGGCAACATCCGCGCTCAAAGCACTGGCACCAGCTGGACTTGATCCTGACCAGGCGCACCTCACTGAAGAACGTGCTAATCACCCGTTCGTTCCAGAGTGCAGATTGCGACACAGACAATGTGTTGCAAGGTCAAGCTGCAGCTGAAGAAATTCCATCATGCTAGACAGCCTGGAAAAGCACGGATTGACACCAGCAAGATGGCCCAACCAGAACTTGTTGAGCAGTTTGCCTCCACCTTTGAGAAGGAACTTGGTGTACCACAAGAAGGAGAATCTGCAAAGCAGAAGTGGGAAGAGCTGCGAAACACCATCCACCGCACAGCCTTGGCTACCTTTGGGAGGAAGACCTCGAAGTCACAGGACTGGTTTGATGCCAAGTTGACCGAGATGACCCCCGTCATTGAAGCCAAGCGCTCAGCACTTGCTGAGTACAAGAAGTACCCAAACGAGAAGAACCTCCAGATTCTCAGGGCTGCGAGAAGCAAAGTTCAGCAGACTGCTCGGCGCTGTGCCAACGAGTACTGGACTCAGCTCAGCCAAGGCATTCAAACCGCTGCCATAACAGGGAACACCCGTGGTATGTACGATGGCATCAAGAAAGCACTTGGTCCGGCTCAGAGCAAGACGGCCCCCCTCAAATCTTCCACTGGGGAGATGATCACAGAAAAGAACAAGCAGATGGAGAGATGGGTGGAACACTACTCCGACCTCTACTCCAGACAGAACACCGTGACACCGTCAGCCCTTAATGCCATCGATTGCCTGCCATCCATGGACGAACTTGACGCCGAGCCAACCATCGACGAACTCAGCAAGGCCATTGATAGCTTGGCCGCTGGCAAGGCACCCGGCAACGACGGCATACCCCCCGACCTGATCAAGCACTGCAAGACCGCCCTACTGCTGCCATTGCATGACGTCCTCTGCCAGTGCTGGAAGGAAGGTGCCGTACCACAGGACATGAGGGATGCCAAGATCATCACCCTCTACAAAAACAAAGGGGAGAGAAGCGACTGCAACAACTACAGGGGCATCTCCCTCCTCAGCGTTGTTGGCAAAGTCTACGCACGAGTTGTTCTCGTTCGTCTACAGAAGCTTGCCGAACGTGTCTACCCCGAGTCTCAGTGTGGCTTCCGCGCTGAGCGATCGACAGTAGACATGATATTCTCCATCCGCCAACTCCAGGAGAAATGCAGAGAACAGAACATGCCCCTGTACATCGCCTTCATCGACCTCACCAAAGCGTTTGATCTGGTCAGCAGAGAGGGCCTTTTCAAAACCCTGCCAAAGATAGGATGCCCACCAGAGTTGCAAAGCCTCATCGAATCGTTTCACACCAACATGCAGGAGATAGTGCAGCACGACGGCAATGTCTCAGAGCCATTCAACATACGCAGCGGAGTGAAATAGGGCTGTGTACTTGCGCCAACCCTCTTTGGGATTTTCTTTGCTATGCTCCTGAGGCATACCTTCAGCACAGCAACAGAGGGAATCTACCTGCACACAAGATCTGACGGCAGGCTTTTCAATCTCGCCCGCCTGAAAGCCAGAACCAAAGTACGCAAGGCTCTAATCAGAGACATGCTGTTCGCAGACGACGCTGCAGTCGCAACCCACACACAGCAGGAGCTTCAGACCCTGATGGACCGCTTCTCCCAGGCATGCAAGGACTTCGGGCTTACCATCAGCCTGAAGAAGACTAATGTCTTGGCGCAAGGCACGGAAGCACCACCAACCATCACCATCGACGACTACGAGCTGGAGGTCGTGAATCAGTTCACGTACCTGGGGTCCACGATCAACAACAACCTCTCCCTTGATACAGAGATCGACAAGAGGATTGGAAAATCAGCCTTCACACTCGCTCGCCTCACCACACAAGTGTGGGAGAATCCCAAACTCTCGGTCAAGACGAAGATGGCAGTGTACAACGCCTGCATCATCAGCACACTGCTCTATGGGAGTGAGACGTGGACAACATACGCCCGGCAGGAAAAGAGACTGAACTCCTTCCACTTGCGCTGCATTCGCCACATCCTGGACATATCCTGGCAGGACAAAGTGTCCAACACAGAAGTTCTGTCCCGCGCCGGCCTTCCCTCCATGGTCACTCTACTCAGGCAGCGCAGGCTCTGCTGGCTAGGCCACGTTCACCATATGGAGGATGGCAGAATCCCCAAAGACGTCCTCTATGGAGAACTGGCGACTGGCAGGAGAGACGTTGGCCGCCCACAGCTGCGCTTTAGAGACGTCTGCAAGAGAGACATGAAGGCCCTGGAGATCAACACAGAGCGCTGGGAGGACCTTGCAACGGACCGCTCCAAATGGAGAGGCACCCTGACCAGACAGCTCAAGGCGGGTGAAGAGAGACTGACTGCTGCAGCAGATGAAAAAAGGACCCGCAGGAAGAACCGCCACAGACCCAGCAGCACGGAGACCACCCACCAGTGTGACCTGTGTGACAGGGACTGCCATTCGCGCATCGGCCTGTTCAGCCACAGGCGGTGCTGTTCCAGCAGAGAAGACGTTTAGGATTCTCTTCCATGGTCATCATAGACCGGCGGAGGCCGATGATGATGATGATGATGATGATGGGGAAATTCCAGGATTGCAACAGCACAGGGATAGCAACACTCAGAGCAACAATCGGAAGGCAAGAAAAAAAAAACAAGAACAGCGAGTATACATATGTACATATAAATATAAATATATAGACACACAATGCGGAGCATTGTAGCTAGATGGAATAAATATGTAAATATATAAACACACACAGTGTGGAGCATTGTAGCTAGATGGAATAAATATGTAGATATATAAACACACACAGTGCGGAGCACTGTCGCTAGATGGAATGAAACAGCATAACCATCTACTTAGTTATCCTACATGGTATGATTATGTACCCATACATATTGTCACCTTCCATTGCGACCGGTATTTTCCTAGTTGTATACCGGAGGGGACCATTGTGTAAGTCTATTGTGTCTTTTTTTTTTTTTTATTTAAGTTTTTGTAAAGGGTATACATGTCATTACAGCATTGCATTGTTTACATTTTACATTTTCATCACATGTTCCCTTTTTTTTGTTTTTTGACAACATTGGAAGAATAATTATTACAACACCCTTTTTTTACGTGAAAGAAAAAGAGAAATTAAAAAAGAACAAAAAAACAAAAACAAAAAACAAAACAAGAAAAAACAAAAAACAAAAACAAAACAAAAGAGCAAAAAACAACAACAAAAAAAAAATAAAAAAAAATAAAAGAGCATCTGAGTAGCGTTGGAACAAAGAGAGATGCCATTATTGAAATGGTATTTTTCCTTTTTTTTTTTTTTTTTCCTTTGAAAGACAAAAGTAAAATAGAAAGATGTCTTTACCTTCTTTACATGTTTCAACTGCACTGCAGCCTTCATCAGAAGAGTCAGCTGATTGCTGCCAGGTGACATTTATCAGCTGATTTTCGTAGGCGGGGCCAGCTCAGCAGATCTGTCAGATCCACCGAGCCGGCCCCGCCTCCCGCCGTCAGATGGTCTCTGGAGAATGTGGTCCCAGGTGTGAGAAAGCATAAAGGCCCCCTCATCTCGGTTCATGGTGTCTTTTCCCCGCTTTCTGATCTCTATTGCCTCCTTGATCCAACGTTTGTGTCTGTTGCTCTCCGATCCAATAATTTTTGTGTTGTCCCAGTCCATGATGTGATTATTTCTTTTGCAGTGGTCCGATATAGCTGATTTTAATGTTTCTTGTTCTGCTTTTTCTTTTTGTGATCTTGTGAGTCGTCCTTGCGTTTCCTTCTCACATTCCTTTTGGTGTTCTTTTTTTCTTGTGGTGAATAATCTTCCGGTTTCTCCAATGTAGGTTTTGTTACATGATCTGCATGATATTTCATATAATACATTGCATTTATTGTCTTGTTCTATTCTGTCCTTGGGGTGTACTAATAACTGTCTTAATTTTTTGTGTGGTTTGACTGCTGTGTTTATTTTGTATTTTTTCATGATCCTTTGAATTGGTTCCGTGATCCCTCGTATGTATGGTATAGTTATGGTTTCCTTGTTTTTGATTTCAGCTTTTGTTCTGTGTCTTGTGTCCTGTTTATTTTCTTTGTTTTTGACTTGCTGTTTCCCTTTGTTTATGGCCCATACTGGATATTGGCAGCGTATAAGTGCATGTTTTATGTGGTTTTCCTCTTCCTGTCTGTCTTCTTGTTCCGTGATGATGGTGGCTCGTTCATATAATGTCCTGACGACTGATAGCTTGTGTGCTGTGGGGTGTTCCGATGTCCAAAGTAGGTATTGATCTGTGTGGGTTGGTTTCCTGTAGACTGTGATTTTTATGCTGCCGTCCTCGTTGTGGTGGATTTTCATGTCCAGAAAGGCTATGGTGCCATTTTCCTCCTCTTCGTGTGTGAATTTTATGTTCCCCGTACTGTCTGTACTGTTCAGATGGTCAGTGAGTTCTTGTGTATGTCCTTTCCTTATTTTTTCCAGAATGTCATCTACGTATCTCTTCCAAAGGGTGGGTTTGCATATTGTGGGTGCTGTGTTGATGGCTTTATTTTCCAGATCCTCCATAAAAAAACTGCTCATGATGGCTGATAGTGGGTCTCCCATTGCAAATCCTTCTTTTTGTTTGTAGATTTTTCCTCTGAATTGAAAATAAGTGGATTTTGCAACAAACTGTAGTAATTTGGATATGTCATGGACTGTGAGGTTGGTGCGTCTTTTTAGGGTACTGTCCTTGTTGAGGCGTTCTTGCACTATATGTAGTGTGACGTCAATAGGAGTCTTTGTGAATAAAGAGATGACGTCATGTGAGATGAGGATCTCGTCTGATTCTATTTTTATGTCTTTGAGTTCTTGTGCCAGCTCTTTTGAATTTTTACAGTGAAAGTCTGATAAAACTCGTAAGGTGATAAAATATCACCTTACGAAATATCACCTTACGAAATATCACCTTACGAAATATCACCAGATCCACCGAGCCGGCCGGCTCGGTGGATCTGACAGATCTGCTGAGCTGGCCCCGCCTACGAAAATCAGCTGATAAATGTCACCTGGCAGCAATCAGCTGACTCTTCTGATGAAGGCTGCAGTGCAGTTGAAACATGTAAAGAAGGTAAAGACATCTTTCTATTTTACTTTTGTCTTTCAAAGGAAAAAAAAAAAAAAAGGAAAAATAATTGAAAGAAGACAAAATGAACCTGTTTGACGTATTGAAATGGTATTTGTCAAAGATTAGATCTGATGGAAGACACATACGTGATCCAGGGTTGCCAAAAGTTCAAGAACCCATCCATGTCCTGTCTCAGTGCGAATGTCAACTTTTCCATCGAGTAAATGTCTTGAATCACGTTAATCCAATCTTCAGGTGTAGGACAATCCTTCAACATCCATTTTTTAGTTAAAGCTTTTTTACTTGCCAATATTAAAACAGTGAATAAGTATTTTTCTCCTCGTCTTTCCAGTGATTCTGGTAGTAAACCCAAATACAAAGTTACAAAAGAAAAGGGGACTGTTATTTTGAATATTTTCCCCAATATTGTCTGTACATTGGTCCAATATTGGTGAATAACTGGGCATGACCAAAACACATGAAAATGATTTGCAGTCTCTTCACCACACAAGCGCCAACAATTCAACCCCTTACGAGTAAATTTGTTTTGTGCAGGTGTTCTGAAAAATCTTACCAAATTTTTCCATCCAAATTCTCTCCACTGCAGGGATGAGGTACTTTTCCATTGTTGTTTATTTAGCTTTTCCCATATTTCCAGTTGTAAAGTGAAATTCCCCTCTTTTTCCCATCTCTCTTTTATATATGATGTGTTGTCTCCTTTTAAGTCTTGAAGACCTTGGTATATTTTAGAAATGTATCTGATCCCTGGGATCCCTTTATATGCCATTAAGAAGACCTTCAGAACACCTGACTGGGCCCTTTCCAAGTCCTCCTTTTTAAGTATTTTGTTTATGTGGTATCTAAGCTGAAAGAACCTGTAAAGGTCTTGATTTATTAGACCTTGTTTTTTCAAATCTTCTTAAAATTTTCCCTTTAAAAAAATCGTAATATTTTATCAGTCCGTTCTCTTTCCACTTTTTAAATCTGGTGTCTGTTTTATTAGGAGTAAAGTCTTGATCATAGGCAATCCATTGCAGTAATTGATAGGGTTCTTTAGTTTGATTCTCTCTGACTATCTTAAACCAAATTTTTAGCGGGGTCTCTATCCACGGGTTAGTGTTATTCAAAAATTTAGGTAAGGTATTGTTCCCTATTATCGCCTGTAGGGGGATGTCACTTGTTATTTGGCATTCCATCTCCTTCCATTGTGCAGTGTAGACTGGGTTACATATCTCTACTAAAGTTTTAATTTGTGCGGCTTTAAAATAGTCCCTGATATTTGGCAGCGCAAGCCCACCTTTGTCTTTGTTTAGCTGTAGGGTTCTATATCTGATTCTAGGTCTCTTGCCCTGCCAAATGAATCTTGAGATCCTTGTGTCCAGTTCTTGCCATGTTTTTTTGGGAGGTTCTACCGGTATTGTTTGGAAAAGGAGAGGAGATGGAATTAATAAGTGTTCACTTCTTCCTTCTCCCTTTCGAACAGTGTATACTGTTACTTTATTGCATTTGTCATTTGTTTGTTTTTGTTATACTTTTTTTTTTGTTCAAAATAAAATATGTTCGAAAAAGGTATAGAAGACGTGGAAGTATATTCATTTTGACTGCTTCAATTCTTTGTGCAGTACCCAAGAATGGTATCATATTCCATCTTGCTAGATCAGATTTTATTTTTGCCATCAGTGGATCATAGTTTAGTGTTATAATTTTGTTGAGTTGTTTTGGGATATTGACCCCCAGATATTTCATAGATTCCATCTCCCAGTTAGTTTGAGTTTGCTTAGTAAATATTGATTTGGGTCATAGTTGAATGTTAAAACTTGGGTTTTATGCATGTTTAATTCATACCCCGATAAATCTCCATACTCTGAAAAAACTGAGATTAGTTCTGGAAAAGAGGTGTCCGGCTGCCCCAAGTATATTAAAATGTCATCAGCAAAGAGTGCTATTTTATGTTCCTTCTGACCAAGTGTAATACCTTGAATTTTTTGATTCTGTCTTATCCATTGGCTCAGAGGTTCTATGAAGATTGCAAAGAGCAGTGGAGACAAGGGGCAGCCCTGACGACATCCTCTTTCCAGATCAAAAGATGATGATAATTTACCATTAATCCTTATTTTAGCTGTTGGTTTTTTATATAATACCTGGATAGTTCTAATGAAGTTGTTATGAAAATTGAAACTGGATAAGATTCTATATAGGAAAGACCAGTCAACCGAATCAAATGCTTTTTCAGCATCTAATCCCAATACGGCTGCATTTAAGTTATATTTTTTTATATGATGAATTATGTGTAAAGTGCGTCTAATATTGTCTTGTGTCTGTCTTTGTCTTATAAAACCTGTTTGGTCTAAATGAATTAAATCTGTCAGTATATTTTCTAACCTTTTGGCAAGGATAGTGGTAAAAAGCTTATAGTCCTGATTTAACACACTGATTGGTCTGTAGTTGGAGCATTCTAGTTTATCCTTTTCAGGTTTAGGTATGACTGCAATGACCCCTTCTCTCCAGGAGGGGGGGGATTTCCCCTGTGTGGAGGACATAGTTAAATGTTTTCAAGAGGAGAGGAGATAGTTGCTGTTTAAAGGTTTTGTACCACTCTGCTGTATAGCCATCTGCTCCTGGGGATTTGTTAGCTTTAAGTTTCATAATTGCTTTTTCTAATTCTTTAGGTTGTATTTCTGACAGTAGTGTTTTATTTTGTGACTCAGTAAGTTGGGGAAGGTTTAATGTGTTTAGGAATGCTTCGGATGCATTTTTATGTTTTTTGAGGGAGTACAAGTTCTTGTAGTAGTTCTCGAAGCTTTTAAGAATATCCTGAATTCTAAATTTTATTTCCTTTGATACTGGGTCTCTGATTTTGTACATTGCTCTCTCCGTTTGTTGTTTCCTCAATTTATAGGCTATGTGGGTAACCCCCACAACATACTGGGACAAGCAGAGTGCTCAGCTGGAGCAATTAGCAGAACAATGAGATGTGTGTATTGAGATCAATAGGCAGTTTCTCTTTGTCTAGCTCCTTCCTGCCAGTATCCTGCTGCTGATATGTGTGACTCAAATCAGAATCAGAATCAGAATCAGCTTTATTGGCCAAGTATGCACAACACATACAAGGAATTTGACTTTGGCTAAAAACTTGCTAAAAAATGCAGGTGTTCATGACTTCCTGCTCTGTACTGTGATGCAAATGTCCCATGCCTTCCTGCAGTTACTGTGATGTTAATGTGCCATTCATGCATTGTCTGTAGTGGGGTATTTAGACAGATAGTTTATTTTGAACACAAAATTATAACAAATACAAGTAAATGGCAAATGCAATAAAGTAACATTATACACTGTTCGAAAGGGAGAAGGAAGAAGTGAACACTTATTAATTCCATCTCCTCTTTTCCATAGATACACCCATGTGAATTTTATACAAATTACCACCTTTAAGACCCCAAGTAAACAATTTACTGTATTTTTTACAAATCAACATTAACACCCATCCATTCTAACATACAATGAAGTCCATACATCAAAATCAGCCTCAAACAACACAGATATACACAGTGCTGTCCCACCCACCATTCCATAGTGTCCCATAATATGCCAGAGTGAACATAATGAATCGTACATATAACCACTACCCTTCTAACATATATCCTTTCAGCAAATGGTGCTTATACCTCTTTTTGAATTGATTTCTGTTTGTACATAGTTTCAGTTCCGGCTCTAGACTGTTCCACAAATCCACCCCACAGACAGATATGCACATACTTTTCTTGGTTGTACGTATCTTGGGTTTTGTAAAGTTTAAGTCTCCCCTCAAATTATGATCATTGTCTCTTTTTTAAAATATTTTTTGTATATTAGTTGGTAGTTGATTATTAATTGCCCTGTACATTACTTGTGCTGTCTTAAATTTAACTAAATCGATGAACTTTATGACATGTGACTTTAAGAACAACGAATTGGTATAGTCTCTATATCCTGCATTGCTTATTATCCTTATAGCTCTTTTTTGTAATGTGCATATTGACTGTAGGTTGGTCTTGTAGGTGTTTCCCCAGACTTCTACACAGTAGTTAAGATAAGGTAAAAACAGTGAATTGTACAATAAGACCAATGATTTATAGTCCAAGATGTGTCTTGTCTTCTCCAGTATGCCTATACATTTTGCTAATTTGGCCCGGATGTGACTGATGTGAGGTTTCCAGCAGATTTTATTGTCTAGCGTCACCCCCAGAAACTTATTTTCCTGTACTGTTTCTATTCTGGTATCATCTATCATTACCATTATTTCATGATTTATTTTATAATTTCCAAACAACATAATCTTTGTTTTTTTTAGATTTAGAGATAATTTATTTTTGTTGAACCACTGCGTTAATTTTTCCATTTCAGTTGTGACCACCTCTAAAACCTGCTGCAAATTCTCACCAGTGCAAAGGATATTTGTGTCATCCGCAAACAAAATAAATTTCAGAATTTTTGATACTTGGCATATGTCATTTATATATAAAATAAAAGAGTTTGGGTCCCAAAACTGACCCCTGGGGCACACCACAAGTGATGTCCATGAAGGGTGATTTGTGCTCTCCAATTTGTACAAATTGTTGTCTGTTACTTAAATAACTTTCCACCCAACTCAGTCCAACCCCTCTTATCCCATACCTTTCCAGTTTCCTTAGTAGTATTCTGTGGTCAATGGTGTCAAAAGCTTTCTTTAAATCTATAAATACTCCTACAGCAACATTTTTTTTATCTATACAACTAGTAATTTCTTCTATAAGTTCGATCAGTGCCAAAGATGTAGATTTATCTGCTCTAAAACCATACTGGCTATCTGTAAGGAGGTTGTGTTTTTCAGTGAAATCATCCAGTCTCTTAGTGAAGATTTTTTCAAGTATTTTGGAGAATTGTGAGAGTCAAGAGACTGGCCTGTAATTTGTGAAGCGATGACTGTCTCCTGTTTTGTATAGAGGTATTACTTTTGCTATTTTCCTTTTGTCTGGAAATGTACCAGTTTGAAATGACAGGTTACAGATGTGGGTGAGTGGCTTAACAATTCCCTCAATTACTTTTTTCACTATTGTCATGTCAATTTCATTCCAGTCCGTTGATTTTTTGTTCTTAAATTTACTCACAGTCTCGATAATTTCCTTTTCAGTAACTGCACCCAAAAAGATTGTGTTTGGATTTCTATCTTCTATTTCATTCACAGAACCACTGTAGTTTGTTTCTGGTGTCACTATTGATTTTGCTAATTCAGGACCGTTTACAAAAAATTTATTGAAACCACTGACCACATCTTCCATATTATTTATCAAATTGCCATTTTCGATAAAATATTCTGGATAATTTGCATTCTTAGGACAATTACTAATAATCCCATTGAGTACTTGCCGGCCTTGGATGCGCTCTGCAGAGCGTGCCCTCATACATGTGTAATGACAATAAAGTTGAATCTCATCTCATCTCTCATCTCATATTCCTTTGATGTTATTTTTGTTATCTTCTAGTATTCAGTTGTAATATTCTTTCTTACAGGTCCTTATTATAGTAGTAAGCTTATTTTTGTATCTTTTATATTTGATCTCAGCTTCCACAGTTCTGCATTTAATGAATTGTTTATATAATGTATTCTTCTTTTTACATGCATTTATTAACCCCTTGGTGACCCAAGGAATATTTTTTTTGTTGTTGTCTGTCACTGTATTGTTTTATTTAACTGCATATCGCTCTGTAACTCTCTCTCTCTCATTGACTACTGCTTCTGACCACACGCATTGCTTATCTGCTGACGAGAGCCTGAGAGCTCGCTCCGGCGCGCCTGCACGGCACTGGAGTGAGTTTCTGTGATGGCAGATGAATGATGAATAAAACCCTTTTTTTTTTTTTTTTTTGTAACTTAGATTTTTATTCATTTTTCTTCATATATATTGCATTCAGATCACAGTCTACATTTAAAAACAAAGGGGCTAGAGTAAGAAAGAAAAAAAAAAAGGGGGGGGGACAAATGTTGGAGCATCAAGTTTTTAGTTTCCATCTCTTAATTCTTCTGGTTTTTCCAGCGTCTTTGGTTATTCTTTCAATTTCTGTCTCGTTGTTGCACTTTGTAGTGTGTCCATTTCCGCCATTTTTCTTCCCATAGTCCTTCTTGCATTCTTTGTCAATATGTTAGTTTTTCCATCATACGTATGTCCTCAACAATGTCAGTCCATTGCTCTTGGTCAGGAAGAACTTCTGATCGCCATTTTTTTGTGATTGTTTTTTTTACATGCAATCAACAAGATTTTAACTAGATATCTGTCCTCAGCCTGTATTACATTGTCTCTTTTAAGATCACATAAGTACATCAGGTTACAGTTCATTGGTATATTATATCCTAATATCCTCTGTATTGTCACATGTATAGATTTCCAGAATGATGAGATTTTGCAGCATTTCCAAAACATATGTGAGTGGTCTGCATTTTGAGCCCCACATCCCCTCCAGCATAAAGATTGGGTATTTGTATATTTTCCTTGAATCTGTGGTGTAATAAAAAAGCGAATCAGGTTTTTCCATCCAAATTCCCTCCATGTCCTTGAATTTGTTGATGTGTGTTGTGTTTTCCATATTTCCTGCCAGCTTTCTTCTGTTATGTTTAAATTTAGCTCTTTCTCCCATTTCTCCTTTATATAGTTACTTGAATGTTTGTTTGCCATAAGTTTCTGATATAGCTTTGAAATAATTCTTATTTTATTTCCTGTATATGAGCTTAAAATGAATTGTATAATCTCGCTCACATCTGTTTGGAGGTTATGCCTAATCTTCTTCATATAATAGTCTCTCATCTGCAGATATCTGAAGAATTCCGATCTTTCTAGTTTAAATTTTCTGCTGATGTTTACAAAGCTCCCGAGATCTTTTTTTCCGATATTGCCCCATGCTGTGATTCCCTTGTTCACCAGATTTTTGTATCCCCTATCTTGCTTTGCCGGTTCAAACTGACTGTCAAATGCTACCCATTTCAATAGTTTTATGTCTTCCTTTATATTATACTTTTGTACTATTTTGTACCACAGTTCCAAAGTAAATTTAGTGATTGGGTCTATTTGTTTGATTTGCTTATATGCATCTTTATCTCCTATTATGCTTTGTACTGGGAGTCCCTCAATTTCCTTTTCCATTTCTTTCCATTTTGCCTCATATCCTTCGTCGCACCAACATATGATATATCTTATTTGTGCTGAGTAGTAATATTCCTTTAGACTCGGTAGGCCCATGCCTCCTTTCTCTTTTGGTAACTGGAGAGTTTTATATTTCACTCTTGGCTTTTTACCTCCCCAAACAAATCTCGATATCATCCTGTCCCACTTTGAGAACTGGGCACCTGGAATCTCTGTTGGTAGAGCCTGGAAGAGGTAAAGTAATCTAGGTTGTATGCTGATTTTGACTGTCTCAATTTTTGAATTCAGATCCATATTTAAGATTGACCATCTATCAATATCTTTTTTTATTTCTTGTTCCAACCTATCATAGTTTGCTTTATAGATTTTGCTTAGATCTTTAGGTATGTTCACTCCAAGGTATTTTATTTCTTTTTGTTTCCAGTTTAGTTTGATCTTATCAGTTATCTGGTTTAGAGGGTTATAGTGGAATGTCAGTATTTGTGTTTTTGTTATGTTTATCTTGTATCCTGATAATTTTCCAAAATTTTCTATCAAGTTCATCATTTCCATTATTGATTCATCTGGTTGTTCAAGGTAAACTATAATATCGTCTGCAAATAGCCCAATCTTGTGTTCCGCTCCCTTTATTGTTACACCTTTTAATTTCTTATTTTGTCGTATCGCTTGAGCCAGTGGCTCTATGAACAGAGCAAACAAGGTGGGCGATAAGCAGCATCCCTGCCTGGTTGATCTTTGTATATTTACTTTGTCTGTTAAGCTACCGTTTATCTTGATCCTTGCCACAGGTTCTTGATACAGCGTCCTTATGCATTGTACTGATTTTTCGTTAAATCCAAAGCGTTCCAGCACACTATATAGGAATTTCCAGTTAACCCTGTCAAATGCTTTTTCTGCGTATAAAATCATTATTACTGCGCTTGTCTTTTCTTTATGTATTTGATTAATTATATGTATTGTTCTCCTGATATTGTCATGTGTCTGGCGTCCCTCTATGAAACCAGTTTGATCATCTTCTATCAATTCCGTCAAGAATGTCTTTATTCGTTTACATATAATTGTTGTATATATTTTATAATCCACATTTAATAAAGAGATTGGTCTATAATTTCCGCATTGTTCTCCATCTTTCCCTGGCTTTAAAATAACTGAAATAATGGCTTCGTTCCATGATGGAGGTATTTTGTTGTTGTTCAACGTCCAATTAAATGACTTTAGGAGCTGTGGCGTGAGTTCTTCTATAAACAGTTTATAAAACTCAGAGGGGTATCCATCACTACCTGGTGATTTACCGTTTTTAAGTGACTTAATCACATCTCTAATCTCTTGTGTTTTATTTCTGCTGTTAGCTTTTCATTTTGTTGATTTCCTATTGATGGCAAGTCCAATGTGCATAGAAATTTTTTAATATCCTTAGTATTTGTTTCTTCAGGTTGCGGGTATAGTTCTTGATAGAAATTATGGAATATTTCTTCGATGTTTTCTGGGTTAACTGTAGTTTTATTTGTGATGGGGTCTTTAATCTTATATACATTATTCACTGTTTGTTGTTTTCTTAACCGTTTTGCCAGCAGTTTTGTGGCTTTTGGTCCCGTTTCATAATATTTTTGCTTTAGATATCTATTTTTCCTTTCAATTTCATCTATTTGTGTTTCTTTTATCTTTATTTTTTCTTCTTTAATTTCTTGATATATTTTTGGGTCATTTGTGCTTTGATGTTTACGTTCTAATTCCCTCAGTCTCTCACATCTTTGTTCATATGTTTCCAGTTTAGATTTATTTGCTTTTCCTGTTTCAACAATTAATTTACCTCTTAACACGGCTTTTAGTGCATCCCATAGTATTGTTGGGTCCACTTCTTCATTGTCATTCTCTTGGATATACTCGTTTATGTTTACTTTTATTCTTTCTTTCATTTTCTCATCATTTAACAGTCCTACATTAAGTTTCCATGTTGTTTGTCGTTTTCTATTGTTTAAATATATTTCCATGTATATAGGATTATGATCTGATATTTCTGCCCCTCCAATCCGACAATTTCTCACCCTGTGTCTGTCACCTTCATTCATAAGGAAGTAATCTATTCTAGAGTGTACCTTATGGACTGCTGAATAATGTGTATAGTCTTTTTCGAGTGGGTGCAGGTCCCTCCATATGTCTACCATACCCATTTCTGCCAGTGAGGTTCTTATGAGCTTTGTTACATGTTTTTTTGTCTTCTTAACACTTGTTGTATCAACTTCATGATCCATGACAGCATTTAAGTCTCCTCCACAAATTAGGACTCCTTCACTGTGTGTTGCTATGAGATCAAACAGATGTTGAAAAAAACCCTTGTCACTTTCTGGTGGGGCATAGATGTTCACTAATGTCATCTGCATACCATCTATTCTTCCCTTTATTATTACATACCTGCCTTCTTTATCCTGGATTTCTTGTTCACATTCAAATTGTATTTTATTTGAAATTAGTATCATAACCCCCCTTTTAGTTCCTCCCTTAAATGAACTGTAGTAGGAGTTCTTATAGCCAAATCTCTTTAGTTTCACATGTTCTGTCTTGCTCAAATGTGCCTCTTGCATAAATATAATTTCGACTTTTTCCTTCTTGAATTTTCTTATTATTCTTTCCCTTTTAACAGGTGAGTTCAGACCATTCACGTTTATTGTCATTATCTTAAGATTTTTACCCATAATCATGTTTTTCCATTTTTTTAACTTGTGCTCCTAGCCCCTTTAACAACAAAAATAACACATATTTATATAAAAACACATTAAAAAATCTCGACCTCCGTACTTTGGGCCTTTCTTCTGCCCACTGGTCCCTGTTGGTGGGTGGAGGGATTGTCCTCACCAAGTGAGGGGCCCTCCCTAGACCTGTATTTACTATCCAAGTAATAGTCATTAGTCTAGAAATGTCCAACAAAAATCACTTAAACCTCTCCTAGCCGTTTGTTTATCTTTTACCTTATCTTCTTGGCCTTCATTTCTTCTGTGCCTTTCTTAATCTTTGTTATAATCTAGGCTTTCAGTTGAAAGCCTTGCAGCTTTTCCTGGGCCCGCTGTTCCACGTCTCCTCCCGTCTTCTGCCGCTCACTCGCCTCCACTCCGGCTGTCGTGATGCGTTCAGTGCCGCCGGTGCTCCAGCCGCTTCCTCCGGCACGCTCACCACAAAGCCCCGCTCCATCATGTCCCGCGCTGCCTCTCTGGCTGTGTTGTAGATTTTTACGCCGTCCTCCCAATGAATCCTCATCTTCGTTAGCGGCGTTTGGAATCTAAGTTTTTTCTCTTTCAGCGTTTTTTTAATGTTGGCATATTTCTTTCGCTGCTGCACAATTTCTGTCGGGTAGTCATGATCAAAGAATATCTGCTTGTCGCCGATTCGTATCTTTTTTTTCCACGCTTGTGTCAGGATTCTTTCCTTTACATCATATTTCAGAAAGTTTACCACAACTGACCTGGGTGGAGAGTTTGGTTTCGGGTTCTGTGCCGAGGCTCTGTGTGCTCGTTGAATCTGCAGATCCGCTTCACCGGGCAGCTCCAGCTCTTTTTTTAAGAACTGATCCATGAATTTCGTCATCGAGTTGCCTTCAATGCCCTCCAGGATCCCAAAGATGCGTATATTGCTCCGTCTGGACCTGCTCTCCAGGTCGGTTATTTTTTCCTGCATCCTCTGTGTTTGCGCCGTCAGGGTCTGCAGCTGCTCGCTTGCCTCGCTCTTCCAATCTTCCAGCTCCGATATTCGGGCCTGTGCTTCTGTCATACACGCCCGTTGAGAGCGCAGCTCCTCCATGTTTTCAGCTAGCTTGCGCTCCATTTCTCTTCGGAGGCCCATAATTTCCTCCTTAATCTCTTTTTTCAGCTCCTCCTTAAGAGCCGCTAAATCCTGTTGGAGTTGCCGCTTGAAGTCTTTCAACTCTTTACCCAAACTGGCGAAGCCAGTGTTCATGGTATCGAGCCTGGCGTCCTCCATTTTCTCTGCTGCAGTCACCTCGTTTTTTTGGGCCTCGTGTTCAGCGATTTCTCCTGCGTTGTTGAATAAAACCCACTTTTAAACCTCAGTTCGCTGCTTATTATTTCATGCCGCCACAGCTAGTAATTTTGCCGATTTGCAGCCTGATTCATAGTATTTTTGTTTCAGAAATGTAAGTTTCTTCTGGATTTCTATTGTGTAGGTCTCATTTATTTGTTTTTTAACTTAATTTTGAGCGAGTCATTAGAATGAGTGTTGTCTTTGTGCTCTATTTCTAGGTTCTTAAGTTCTGACTTTAATGTGATTAGTTTTTCTTGTCTCAGTTTCTTTTGGAGTGCCAGTTTTGCGATAATCTTTCCCCTTATTACAGCTTTGAGATGAGATGAGATGAGATTCAACTTTATTGTCATTACACATGTATGAGGGCACGCTCTGCAGAGCGCATCCAAGGCCGGGGCAGCCGGGCTCCCCCTTGGCCCATACAAGGTAACGAAACGTGACTTGGCATTTGGGCACGCTCTGCAGAGCGCATCCAAGGCCGGGGCAGCCGCTAGGCGCCAGTCATGCATGCGTCCCACAGTATTAAAGGGGATACTTCTCCATTATCATTTTCTTCCAAATATCTGAGAATATCTGATTCCAATTCATCTTTCAGTGGTCCTTTCAGCACATTTGAATTTAACCTCCAAGAAAATGTATTATTTGTGTATTTTTGGATACTTAAGTCCATATACTGTAGATCGGACTGTGGTCAGAGAGATCCATCAGTCCTATTTTACATGTTTTTACTCTTCCAATGTCTCTATTAAACATAAAAAAATAGTCAGTCCTTGAGTATGATGAATGTGGTGCTGAGTAGAATGTATAATCTTTTACACTGGGGTTGAATTCCCTCCACACGTCACAGATTCCCATTTCTTTTAGTAGCATCCGAGTTTTCCTATTTTGAGTGTTATTTTGATGTGGAGAATTACCTGATGCATCCCAGTATGGATTCAGTCTTAGATTGAAGTCTCCACCACATATCACTAAACCTTGGGCTTTAGTTATCATTAGGTCAAATACATTTTTATAAAGTTTCCAGTTAGCCCCTGGAGGTACATATACAGTGGGGAAAAAAAGTATTTAGTCAGCCACCAATTGTGCAAGTTCTCCCACTTAAAAGATGAGAGAGATCTCCAATTTTCATCATAGGCATACCTCAACTATGAGAGACAAAATGAGAAAAAAAAAATCCAGAAAATCACATTGAAGGATTTTTAATGAATTAATTGGTAAATTCCTCAGTAAAATAAGTATTTGGTCACCTACAAACAAGCAAGATTTCTGGCTCTCACAGACCTGTAACTTCTTCTTTAAGAGGCTCCTCTGTCCTCCACTCGTTACCTGTATTAATGGTATCTGTTTGAACTCATTATCAGTATAAAAGACACCTGTCCACAACCTCAAACAGTCAGACTCCAAACTCCACTATGGCCAAGACCAAAGAGCTGTCAAAGGACACCAGAAACAAAATTGTAGACCTGCACCAGGCTGGGAAGACTGAACCTGCAATAGGTAAGCAGCTTGGTGTGAAGAAATCAACTGTGGGAGCAATTATTAGACAATGGAAGACATACAAGATCACTGATAATCTCCCTCGATCTGGGGCTCCACGCAAGCTCTCACCCTGTGGGGTCAAAATGATCATGAGAACGGTGAGCAAAAATCCCAGAACCACACGGGGGGACCTAGTGAATGACCTGCAGAGAGCTGGGACCAAAGTAACAAAGGCTACCATCAGTAACACACTACGCCACAAGGGACTCAAGTCCTGCAGTGCCAGATGTGTCCCCCTGCTTGAGCCAGTACATGTCCAGGCCCGTCTGACGTTTGCTAGAGAGCATTTGGATGATCCAGAAGAGGATTGGGAGAATGTCATATGGTCAGATGAAACCAAAATAGAACTTTTTGGTAAAAACTCAACTTGTCGTGTTTGGAGAAGAAAGAACACCATACCTACTGTGAAGCATGAGGGTTGAAACATCATGCTTTGGGGCTGTTTTTCTGCAAAGGGACCAGGACGACTGATCCGTGTAAAGGAAAGAATGAATGGGGCCATGTATCGTGGGATTTTGAGTGAAAACCTCCTTCCATCAGCAAGGGCATTGAAGATGAAACATGGCTGGGTCTTTCAGCATGACAATGATCCCAAACACACCGCCCGGGCAACGAAGGAGTGGCTTCGTAAGAAGCATTTCAAGGTCCTGGAGTGGCCTAGCCAGTCTCCAGATCTCAACCCCATAGAAAATCTTTGGAGGGAGTTGAAAGTCCGTGTTGCCCAGCGACAGCCCCAAAACATCACTGCTCTACAGGAGATCTGCATGGAGGAATGGGCCAAAATACCAGCAACAGTGTGTGAAAACCTTGTGAAGACTTACAGAAAACGTTTGACCTCTGTCATTGCCAACAAAGGGTATATAACAAAGTATTGAGATGAACTTTTGTTATTGACCAAATACTTATTTTACCGAGGAATTTACCAATTAATTCATTAAAAATCCTTCAATGTGGACTTCCGGTCTGGATGCCATGGTGATAGCAACCTAACGCTGAAACTCCCAGACCCCAATCCAAGGAAAACATCTTCAAAATCAGACCTAACGGATTTTTGGAAGATTAAAAATCAAAAGACAATAACACCATGCCTAACCAAAAGCAGAGGAAACTGACATTCCCCAGGTCAGGACGCACAGCGACCGCAGAATCTGAACCGGAGGACCTCCGTTCAGAAGACGAGGACCTGGGCCTAGCTAACAAAAGGATTAGCTTGAAATCGCTATTTGACGAATTACGACGATTTCGGGCCGAATTTCTTGAATTCAGAGAGGATCTAAAAAGGACGAACAGCAGAATGGACCAGGCCGAAAACCGAATCTTGGAAGCTGAAGAAAGAGTAAAAGTGCTTAAGATTCTGTGCTGGATTTACACAGAAAACAGTCAAGGCTGGAGGCTAAGCTAACTGACCAAGAAGGAAGACAGAGACGAGATAACATCAGAATTCACGGTCTGAAAGAAGGAACTGAAGATAGTTTCAACACAATGGCGGAATGCGTGGAATCCTTATTGAGAGAGAAGTTGGATATTCCACAAACCACCGATTTGAAGATAGAAAAGGCCCATCGTACATTAGCCGCAAAGCCAGCGCCAGAAGCGCCCCCACGTTCTGTGGTGGTGAGATTCGCCAATTTCAAAATAAAACAAGACGTTGTAAGACGGGCTTGGCAGAAAAAAGGATTTATGCATCATGAGAGAAAAGTCTTCGTGGAGCACGATTACGCCCCTGAGGTTCTTAAAAAGCGATGGGAATATAACGACGCCAAAAAGGTTCTACGGGAACAGAATCTACGCTTTCAGACGCCATTTCCGGCGAAGTTAAGGGTCTTTTACGGTGAAGAGTCATGTCTCTACAATTCAGCGGAAGAAGCAACAACTGACATGGCAAGAAGAGGACTCCCGGTAACGGTGTTTAAACCCGCAGTGAATCTGAGCGAGAAAATCAGAGCTCAAACGTGGTCCACTCAGAGACCTTCAAAATCCACGGGCCAGCAGCGGGAAACCCAGCCCCAGAGCTACAAAGATAAGCTTTCCAGTTCCAGGAAGGAATAGCGACCTTTTTGTCTTTTTTTTTTTTTCTTTTCAGTCACTCTGCACTTCCACCCCCCCTCCTACAAGGTAACAAACATTAAAGGAGATGCAGAATCAGCATGTGGTAAAACCTTTCATGGAGCAGTTTTAGCATTAGAAACAGACGTCTTCTTAATTTAAAGGGGGAAAAAAAAAAATCATGTTAAAATACAAACGTAACAATGACCCACATGTTCTCTCCACACTAACAAATACTGTATTAGAGTGAATGTTTGCTGTGATGGGGATGGGAGGGTGCACACAATCTCATAGGGTATAGGCATAAAAATAAATAAATAAATAAATAAATCATTACAAATTCGGATTGGGATCTGAAATTCACGTTAAAAACATGGGACAACTTACAGGGGTAAGAGAGGGCCCTCAACACGTAACAGAGTTTGAGGAATTTCCCTCAGAGCCTACACTCCATCAGGGCTCTTACAGGGTCTTTAAAGAGACCCCAGCTCAGGAAGTTTTTTTGACAGTTTTTTGTTTTAAAGTTTCGTACACTATGTTCTTAATGTTTTTTATGTTCTTAATGTTCTTTCAGTTTCTGAGTAGCAAAAAAGAGGGCCACCACACTGTTATACTAAATAAGAAAATACAATGGAGAAACAGGGTGTAACCAAAATAGCCTCATATAATGTAAAAGGGATCCTGAATCCAGTTAAAAGATCCAAGATTCTACGCAAAATGAAAAAAGACAAAGCAGAAATAATATTTTTACAAGAAACCCACCTAACAGACGTGGAACACACTAAACTCAATAGACAAGGGTTTAAAATGATCTCTTCATCTTCATATAAATCAGGGAGGAGGAGGGGAGTAACGACATTGATATCAACCAAAATTACATTTGAAAAAAAATCAGAACACAAAGATAAAGAAGGGAGGTACAGTTTGGTAACTGGGCGGCTAGAGGGAGAAGATATCACCCTGCTGAATGTATATGCACCACCAGGGGCTAAATGGAAATTTTATAAAAATGTATTCGACCTAATGATAACTAAAGCCCAAGGTTTAGTGATATGTGGTGGAGACTTCAGTTTAAGACTGAATCCATACTGGGATGCAACAGGTAATTCTTCACATCAAAATAACACCCAAAATAGGAATACTCGGATGCTACTAAAAGAAATGGGAATCTGTGACGTATGGAGGGAATTCAACCCCAATGTAAAAGATTATACTTTTTATTCAACGCCACATTCATCTTACTCAAGGATTGATTACTTTTTTATGTTTAATAGAGACATTGGAAGAGTAAAAACATGTAAAATAGGACTGATGGATCTCTCTGACCACAGTCCGATCTATATGGACTTAAAACATCCAAAAATACACAAATAATACATTTTCCTGGAGGTTGAATTCAAATGTCCTGAAAGGACCACTGAAAGATGAATTGGAATCAGATATTCTCAGATATTTGGAAGAAAACGATAATGGAGAAGTATCCCCTTTAATACTGTGGGATGCGTGCAAAGCTGTAATAAGGGGAAAAATTATTGCAAAACTGGCAACCCAAAAGAAACTGAGACAAGAAAAACTAATCACACTAGAGTCAGAACTCAAGAACCTAGAAAAAGAACACAAAGACAACACTCATTCTAATGGCTCGCTCAAGATTAAAGAAATTAAAAATCAAATAAATGAGATCTACACAATAGAAATCCAGAAGAAACTTACATTTCTGAAACAAAAACACTATGAAGCAGGCAGTAAATCGGCAAAATTACTAGCCTATAAATTGAGGAAACAACAAACAGAAAGAGCAATCTACAAAATCAGAGACCCAGTATCAAAGGAAATAAAATTCAGAATTCAGGATATTCTTAAAAGCTTCGAGAATTACTACAAGAACTTATACTCCCACAAAAAACATAAAAACGCATCCGAGACATTCCTAAACACATTAAACCTTCTCCAACTTACGGAATCACAAAATAAAACCCTACTGTCAGAAATACAACCTAAAGAATTGGAAAAAGCAATTATGAAACTTAAAGCTAACAAATCCCCAGGAGCAGATGGCTATACAGCAGAATGGTACAAAACCTTTAAACAGGAACTATCTCCTCTCCTCCTGAAAACATTTATCTACGTCCTCCACACAGGGGAAATCCCCCCCTCCTGGAGAGAAGGGGTCATTGCAGTTATACCTAAACCTGAAAAGGATAAACTAGAATGCTCCAACTACAGACCAATCAGTGTATTAAATCAGGACTATAAGCTTTTTACCACTATCCTTGCCAAAAGGTTAGAAAACATACTGACAGACTTAATTCACTTAGACCAAACAGGTTTTATAAGACAAAGACAGACACAAGACAACATTCGACACACTTTACACATAATTCATCATATAAAAAAATATAACTTAAATGCAGTCATATTGGGATTAGATGCTGAAAAAGCATTCGATTCGGTTGACTGGTCTTTCCTATATAGAATCTTATCCAGTTTCAATTTTCATAACAACTTCATTAGAACTATACAGGCATTATATAAAAAACCAACAGCTAAAATAAGGATTAACGGTAATTTATCATCATCTTTTGAGCTGGAAAGAGGATGTCATCAAGGCTGCCCCCTGTCTCCACTGCTCTTTGCAATCTTCATAGAACCTCTGAGCCAATGGATAAGACAAAATCAAGAAATTCAAGGTATTACACTTGGTCAGAAGGAACATAAAATAGCACTCTTTGCTGATGACATTTTAATATACCTAGGGCAGCCAGACACTTCTCTACCAGAACTAATCTCAGTTTTTTCAGACTATGGAGATTTATCGGGATACAAATTAAACATGCATAAAACCCAAGTTTTAACATTCAACTATGACCCAAATCATTTTTCACTAAGTGAACTCAAAACTAACTGGGAGTTGGAATCTATGAAATATCTGGGGGTCAATATCCCGAAACAACTCGACAAAATTATAACACTAAACTATGATCCACTGGTGACAAAAATAAAATCTGACCTAGCAAGATGGAATATGATACCATTCTTAGGTACTGCACAAAAAATTGAAGCAGTCAAAATGAATATACTTCCACGTCTTCTATACCTTTTCCAAACAATACCGGTAGAACCTCCCAAAAAAACATGGCAGGAGCTGGACAGAAGGATCTCAAGATTCATATGGCAGGGTAAGAGACCTAGAATCAGATATAGAACCCTACAGCTAAACAAAGACAAAGGTGGGCTCGCGCTGCCAAATATCAGGGACTATTTTATAGCTGCACAAATTAAAACTTTAGTAGAGATATGTAACCCAGTCTACACTGCACAATGGAAGGAGATGGAATGCCAAATAACAAGTGACATCCCCCTACAGGCGATAATAGGGAACAATGCCTTAACTAAACTCTTGAATAACACTAACGCGTGGATAGAGACCCCGCTAAAAATTTGGTTTAAGATAGTCAGAGAGAATCAAGCTAAAGAGCCCTATCGACTTCTGCAATGGATTGCCTATGATCAAGACGTTACCCCCAATAAAACAGACACTAGATTTAAAGAGTGGAAAGAGAAAGGGCTGATAAAATATTACGATTTTTTTAAGGGGCAAACTTTAAGAAGTTTTGAAGATTTGAAAAAACAAGGTCTAATAAATCAAGACCTTTACAGGTTCTTTCAGCTTAGACACCACATAAACAATATACTTAAAAAGGAGGATTTGGAAAGGGCCCAGTCAGGTGTTCTGAAGGTCTTCTTAATGGCATATAAAGGGATCCCAGGGATCAGATACATCTCTAAAATATACCAAGGTCTTCAAGACTTAAAAGGAGACAACACATCATATATAAAAGAGAGATGGGAAAAAGAGGGGAATTTCACTTTACAATTGGAAATATGGGAAAAGCTAAATAGACAGCAATGGAAAAGTACCTCATCCCTGCAGTGGAGAGAATTTGGATGGAAAAACTTGGTAAGATTTTTCAGAACACCTGCACAAAACAAATTTACCCATAAGGGGTTGAACTGTTGGCGCTTGTGTGGTGAAAAGACTGCAAATCATTTTCATGTGTTTTGGTCATGCCCAGTTATCCACCAATATTGGACCAACGTACAGACAATATTGGGGAAAATATTCAAAATAACAGTTCCCTTTTCTTTTGTAACTTTGTATTTGTGTTTACTACTGGACTCACTGGAAAGACGAGGAGATAAATACTTATTCAATGTTTTAATATTGGCAAGTAAAAAAAGCCCTAACTAAAAAATGGATGCTGAAGGACTGTCCTACACCTGAAGATTGGATTAACGTGATTCAAGACATTTACTCAATGGAAAAGTTGACATTCGCACTGAGACAGGACATGGATGGGTTCATGAACTTTTGGCAACCCTGGATCGCATATGTGTCTTCCATTAGATCTAATCTTTGACAAATACCATTTCAATAATGGTCCCGCTCTTTGTTCCAAAGCTACTCAGTTGCTCTTTTACTTTTAATTACTTAATTTTCTGTTTGTTTGTTTTTTGCTGTTCTGTTTGTTTGTTTATTCGTTGTTTTTTTTTTGTTGTTTTTTTTTATTTAATTCTCCTTAATTTCACTTTTTCTTTCACTTTAAAAAAAAAAGGGGGTGTTGTAATAACTATCCTACCAATGTTGTCAAATAGCAAAAAATAAGGGAACATGTGATGAAAATGTAAACAATGCAATGCTGTAATGACCTGTATACCCTTTACAAAAACTTAAATAAAAAAAAAAAATATATAAAATTTTTTTGAGACATAATGGTAATATTAAAGGTTGTTTCATATGTATGTATGAATAAAGTTACAATTTTGCTTAGAAAAAAAACAAAAACAAAAATCCTTCAATGTGATTTTCTGGATTTTTTTTTTCCTCATTTTGTCTCTCATAGTTGAGGTATACCTATGATGAAAATTGGAGACCTCTCTCATCTTTTAAGTGGGAGAACTTGCACAATTGGTGGCTGACTAAATACTTTTTTGCCCCACTGTACATTCAGCAGGGTGATATCTTCGCCCTCTAGCCGCCCAAGTACCATACTGTATCTCCCTTCTTTATCTTTGTGTTCTGATTTTTTTTCAAATATAATTTTGGTTGAGATCAATGTCGCTACTCCCCTCCTCCTCCCTGATTTATATAAAGATGAAGAGATCATTTTAAACCCTTGTCTATTGAGTTTAGTGTGCTCCACGTCTGTTAGGTGGGTTTCCTGTAAAAATATTATTCCTGCTTTGTCTTTTTTCATTTTGCCTAGAATCTTGGATCTTTTAACTGGATTCAGGATCCCTTTTACATTATATAAGATTATTTTGGTTACACCCTGTTTCTCCATTGTATTGTCTTATTTAGTATAACAGTGTAGTGGCCCTCTTTTATGCTACTCAGAAACTGAAAGAACATTAAGAACATAAAAAACATTAAGAACATAGTATATAAAACTTTACAACAAAAAACTGACAAAAGATCTTCCTGAGCTGAGGTCTTTTTAGTGACCTTAGAAGAGCCTTGATGGTGTGTTGGCTCTGAAGGAAATTCCTCAGATTCTGTTACGTGCTGAGGGCCCTCTCTTATTCCTGTAAGTTGTCCCATGTTTTTAACGTGAATTTCAGATCCCAATCCGAACTTGTAATGATTTTTTTTTTTTTTTTTTTATGCCTATACCCTATGAAATTGTGTGCAACCTCCCACCACCATCACAGCAAACATTCACATTAATACAGTATTTGTTAGTGTGGAGAGATCATGTGGTTCATTGTCACATTTCTATTTTAACAAGTTTTTTTTATTTTTTTAAAGACTTATTTGTTTCTAATATTATGTCTGTTCCATGAAATGTTTTACCACTTGCTGATTCTGCCTCTCCTTTAATGTTTGTTACCTTGTAGGAGGAGGGTTGGATGTGCAGATTGACTAAAAATATCATTATTCCCTCCTGTACATGGCCAGTTTTCCCTTATAGCTCTGGCGCTGGGTTTCCCGCTGCTGGCCCGTGGATTTTGAGGGTCTCTGTGTGGACCCCGTTTGAGCCTTGATTCTTTCGATCGGGTCTGTTGTGGGTTTATACACCGTTACCGGGAGCCCTCTTCTCGCCATAGCCGTGGTTGCTTCTTCCGCCGAGTTGTAGAGACACGTCTCATCGCCATAAAAAACCCGCAGCTTCACCGGAAATGGCGTCTGGAAGCGCAGTTTTTTCTCTCTTAATACCCTTTTAGCGTCGTTGTATTCCCGACGCTTTTTAAGGACCTTCGGGGTGTAATCGTGTTCCACGAAAACTTTTCTCTCTTGGTGCATAAATCCTTTTTTCTGCCAAGCCAGTCTTACAACCTCTTCTTTTATTCTGGAGTTGGAGAACTTCACCACCACCGATCGTGGTGGCGCTTCCGCCGCCGGCCTAGGGGCTAATGTACGGTGCGCCCTTTCTATCTTCAAGTCGGTGGTTTGGGGAATATCCAACTTTTCTCTCAATAAGGATTCCACGCATGCCACCATTCATGCTCCATGCTCCCACAGTTGATTTCTTCACACCAAGCTGCTTACCTATTGCAGATTCAGTCTTCCCAGCCTGGTGCAGGTCTACAATTTTGTTTCTGGTGTCCTTTGACAGCTCTTTGGTCTTGGCCATAGTAGAGTTTGGAGTCTGACTGTTTGAGGTTGTGGACAGGTGTCTTTTATACTGATAACGACTTCAAACAGGTGCCATTAATACAGGTAACGAGTGGAGGACAGAGAAGCCTCTTAAAGAAGAAGTTACAGGTCTGTGAGAGCCAGAAATCTTGCTTGTTTGTAGGTGACCAAATACTTATTTTACTGAGGAATTTACCAATTAATTCATTAAAAATCCTTCAATGTGATTTTCTGGATTTTTTTTTTCTCATTTTGTCTCTCATAGTTGAGGTATACCTATGGTGAAAATTGGAGACCTCTCTCATCTTTTAAGTGGGAGAACTTGCACAATTGGTGGCTGACTAAATACTTTTTTGCCCCACCGTACATGTGATTAAAGTTGAAGAGTCCCATGGCATAAAACATAAATACTATGCAAAGAATTTATCAGCATGTAAAGTTCACCATGAAGTTAGAACTGTAACGATAACAAATTTTCTTGGATGAAAAATTGTCAGAAATTGTCATTATAAACTATATTATTGACATAATAATAAGGAGGACCATTTTATGCTACTGATATAATGATAATAACAATCTATGTACAGTCGAGAAAAAATTGGGACACCCTGTATAAGCCTGTGTGTTTTTAACATATTTGGACATATGGATATTTAATATCAATGTTAAAAATACTTGGAGATTCATGTAATACCACTAAACAATTAAAATGAATTAAAGACTTTTTCTCAAATTTTCTGTAAAATGTAATTCTAAACAAATAGTGAGGAATAAATTAGGACCCCCCCCCCATTTTTTTTAGGACACCCCCACATTCATTCCCACTTAAAATGGCTAAAATAAATTTTAAAAAATGCAAATAAAAACAAAAACAAGGTTAGACATACTGCAGATATGTGAACATTTCTTAATCATCATAGCAGTCTGTCATGGGCGACAATGACTGTTTCATTTAGGTCTGATCAGATTCCTCCACGCAGCTCTGTCCTTAGCCTTCCGCTGCCAGGAACTCCTGTCTATATCCAGCTTCTTCAAGTTTCTTTTTAAAGTTTCTTTAAATCTGAGCCTTGGTCTACCCTGATTGCATTTGCCCTCGCATAACTGTAAGTAGAGTAACTGCCGAGGGAGACGTTGGTGGTCCATCCTCTCAACATGTCTGAGCCATCTCAGGTTCATCTGTATTAGCATGTCCTCCATTGATGGTAGACCAGCTCGTTTCAACACTTCTATGTTGGTTATCTTGTCTTTCCATGAGATGTTCATTATGGCTCAAAGGTGTCTCATCATGTATGCGTGGAGTTTCTTTACCTGCACTCTGCAGACAGTCCAAGTTTCAGCACCGTACAATAGAGTAGCCAGTACTGTCGCTCTGTACACTTTGCATTTCACACGGATAGACACATGTCGATTGTTCCAGTCTCTCCCTCAAATTTCCAAACACAGCACTCGCTCTTCCCATTCTGAGAGATAGTTCATCCTCCAGCCTAGCATTCTCTGAAACAGTACTCCCTAGACACTTGAAAGTCTTGCACTTGACTAGTGGCTCTGTACCAATGCTGAGCTCTTGTGGTTGTGATGTTGATAACTGGAACTCTGGTGGTTGATAAAGGCACTCTGTCTTCTTGATGTTGATTTGGAGGCTGAATTGGCTAGCTGCGCTTGCAAATTTCTCCACTAAAGATTGCATATCTTCCGCACCGTGTGCAACTAGAGCACTGTCATCGGCAAAGAGCATTTCTCTTACTGCCGTTATCAATGTCTTACTCTTGGCTTTAAATTGTGCCACATTGAACAAGACTGCTTCTTTCCTTGTTTGAATGTATACTCCTTCTCAAGTGTCTTTGAAGTCCACCTCAAGCATGACTGCCAGATATAGCAAGAAGAGTGTAGGTGCCAGCACACACCCTTGTTTCACCCCGTTGCTTACTGAAAAGTCTTTAGATACTGAACCACTCATTGCCACGTTTGCTTGCATACCTGTATGGAGTGCCTTGATCAGGCTGACAAACTTCTCTGTACAGCCATATTTCTTGAGTACATGGCAAAGTCCTTGTTGCAAAACAGTACTGAAGGCTTTACTGAAGTCTATGAAGACTACATAAAGTGGCATGTTCTGTTTGATACACTTTTCTTGAACCTGTTTCAAGCAGAAAATCATGTCCATTGTGCTTCTTCCACTTCTAAAGCCGCACTGGGTTTCCGGTAGTACATTCTGAGAGATGTGTTCATTGTCATTAAGGCCTCATAATTGGCACTGGCGACTAATTCTAGCTGAGGCACAATTTGAATTCCTAAATATTTAAACTGATTTACAACATTGAATTGATTTACCTCAGGAGCTGGGTGATTTCTCTGGGTCTCATTTAGAATTAATATTGAAGATTTAGTTTTATTTATTTTATATCCTGATATTTCCCCAAAATTCTTTATTAAATTCAACAAGGTCGGAATTGATTTTTTAAGATTCGACATAAACAAAATTATGTCATCGGCATACAGGGAGATTTTATGTTCTGTTGGTCCTACTTTAATTCCATACAATTGTGGATGTAAACGTACTGCCATCGCTAAAGGTTCAATTGCCATAGTAAACAGTAAAGGTGAAAGTGGACAGCCTTGTCGACATCCTCTATTGATATTTATTGATTTTGAAATATTGCTGTTTGTTAGGATTTCTGCTGTAGCATTATTGTATATTATCTGTACCCATTTTGTGAAATTATTTCCAAGTCCAAACCTTTGTAAGACTTCAAAAAGGAAGGGCCATTCGACCCTATCAAAGGCCTTTTCGGCGTCCAATGATAGGAGAGCTGTATCCAGTGCTTCTTTATTAGAATAGATAATATTAAATAGTCTTCTTACATTATGGAAGCCTTGTCTTCCCTTTATAAAGCCATTCTGATCTCGGTTAATAATATTTGGTAATATTTCTTGTAGTCATCTTGCTAAAATTTTACAGATTATCTTAAGGTCAGCATTTAATAGACTTATTGGTCTCATATTTTCACATTTATTAGAGGGTTTACCTGGTTTTGCCAACAGTATAATTAAGGCATTATTCATGTATGGTGGTAAATTACTATTTTGAAATGCTTCTAAAACCATTTCCAAAAATGGTTTTATTAATTTATTCTTAAATTTTTTATAGAGGTCAACTGGAAGACCATCTGGTCCTGCACTTTTTCCTGATTTCATATTATCAATGGCTAGCCCAACTTCTTCTTGAGTAATTTTAGACTCCAGTATCTCCCTGTTTTCATTAGGAATACACGGTATAGATAATCCGTCCAAAAACCCATTTAGTTTTGTTAAGTCAGTTTCATTTTTTTGTATCATATAATTTTTCATTGTAATCTCTAAAGGCACTATTAATTTCTAAAGGATCTACAACTGCCTGTCCGTTACTTATAATACTGGTAATTGGTGTTTTAAATTCTAATTGTTTAATCTGCCATGCCAATAATTTTCCTGATTTTTCACCTTGTTCATAAAAAGATTGCTTCAATCTTAGAAGACTCGAGGCAGCTCTATTCGCTGATTTTTTGTCATATTCAGCTCTCAGAATCAGTAATTCATTCTCTAACTTTGGGTCACTTCCTGCATACACTTTTTCTTGAAGAATTTTTATTTTATGTTCCAATTGGACTCTCTCCTCTCGAGTCTTCTTAGATTTTGAACCTGTATAACTAATAATATGCCCCCTAATAAAAGCTTTGAAAGCCTCCCACTTTATACATACTGATGTTTGTGTAGTATTGATATCAAAGAACTCATCTATCTGTTTTTCTATGTACTTAACAAATTTCTCATCCTGAAACCATTTATGCTGAAATTGCCACCTACCTGGTTCCTTTGTCAATTTCTTATCTACATATATTAGACAGCAGGGTGCATGATCAGAGATCACAATATTATCATAGAAGCAGTTTTGAATCTTGGACCTTAATTCTGTGGAGATCAAAAAATAGTCAATACGTGAGAATGTCTTGTAGGTATTAGAATAACAAGAGTAGGCTTTAACTTGTGGTTTCATTTCTCTCCATATATCTAGCAATCTCAATTCTTTCATAAAATGATTAATGATCATCCTGCATCCATTGTGCGTACAGTCCAGTCCTGTTGATCTATCTATACTGGGATTCAATGTACAATTAAAATCCCCTGCTATTATATGTTGCCCTGTAAGTGATGATAAAATAAGAAATAAATTAGCAAAGAAATTTTGATCATCTATATTGGGACCGTATAAGTTCACCAGATTTATATTTTCTAATAACAAAGATCCTTGAATGATTAGATATCTTCCAAATTTGTCTCCAATTACATTTTTCACTTGAAATGGGATTGATTTATGTATGAGAGTCATAACTCCCCTGGCTCGGGATGAAAATGATGAGGTGAATACACTTCCTTGCCATCTTCTCCTAATTCTTTTTACATCCTCCTCTATTAGATGAGTTTCTTGTAAAAACACAATTTTTGAACCCATGTCTTTTATTTTATTCATAACTTGTTTAAGTTTTTTTAAATTTTGTAGACCTCTGCAATTCCATGAAGTTAAATTAAGATTAACACTTTGGTCTATGATCAATAAGGAGTTTCAGATTACCTCGCAATGTAAACATGCTCATACAGAGAAGCAAAAACATGAGTGGTTGAACATTCATCCTACAAACTACACACAAACAAATTCCCTCTTCGCATATTCATGGTAATCCCCCCAAAATCAAAAAAAAAAATTCTGTCTCCCGCTATAGCCATTGACTGCTCCACACCCGCAAGGACCAGCCAAAGCCACTCCCTCTTTATCCTCTCAATCACCCTGACTCTATTGCTTTTAATGACGTAACATTAACTCTCTTCTGTAGTTTTCCATCTTAACTCCTAAATTTTATAGCAACTTTGTACATCATAGGTTTTTTTTTTAATATATAATACAATCTATATTTTGTAAACTTGCTATATGCTTCAGATCAGTCAGATGCCTGTGCAAATGCTTAAATATTCTACCTTATATTTTGTTCATGCTTCATGCTTAGCTCCCACCAGTCTCTTCTTGGATCTGCTTGATGAGCTCCTGCGCCTCCTCAGGGGTCTTGAAGGTGCGGGTTCTGCCCTTATATGTGACCAGCAATCTTGCAGAATGAATCACTCCATGACGAATCCCGAGGCTGCACAGCACTTTACGGGCGGGGTCAAACCGTTTCCTTAATTGTTGGATTCCTGTGGCCAAATCTGGGTATAACCACACCTATTGATCCTGGTATTTAATTTCTCCTTTGGCTCGCGCCGCGTTGGAGATCGTCATCTTGTCTCTGTAGCTGAGGAACTTCATAATCAGCGTCCTCGGTGGTGCCTTATTATCTCTCGGTGGGCCAATTCGATGGGTGCTCTCTAAAACGACTGATGACTGCAGCTCCGCGTTGTTCAGCGCTTCTGGAATCCACTTTTCCACAAAGGAACATGGGTGCCGACCCTTGGTTCCCTCCGGGAGGCCCACCAGCCTCAGGTTGTTCCGTCTCGACCGGGATTCTAAGTCCAGGACATTATCTTCCAGACGTTTATTTTTTAATTCCAATGTGCGCACCTTTAATTGTAGGCTGGTGACGTCATCCTCAGCGCTGGAAATTCGGAGCTCCACCTGCGTTACTCGTTCCATACAGTCGCTTATTTCCTTTCTCATTCCTTCTATCGCTGCTATAATCCCATCAAATTTAGCGGAAAAGTCTGCTCTCATTGAGCTAATGGCAGCGAGCACCGCACCTGTGCCGTCGCCAGCAGTCACCGCTCCGCCACTAGCTTGCTCCGCCATATCTGAAGATTTTTCTGCTTCGTCACGAACGTGAAAGTCCGTTAACTTGGACTGTTTCGGCGGTTCAGTTTTTCCTCCACCTGATTTTCCAGCCTTAGGCTTTACCGGCATATCCTCACCCAAACGCTGGGATAGGCTTTGTTCCAAATGAGAGAGTTACTTGCCGACTTTTTATCTTTAGGAGCAGAGCAGGGCGAAACACGTCTTCCTGCGTGGCCGCCATAACCGGAAGTCAGAAGGAAAACAGTTTAATATAAAACACAGCTGTCTTACCTTGAAATGTCCTTTACAAATGAAGATATTCAAACTGAAGAACGGAGGAAAAACATAAAAAAATGTCCAAAATATCCAGTAGATTCCATAGAGGCGTTACATTGAAGGAATGAAAGGACGAGACGAGAAGCCCAAATTGTGCACCAGAAGAAAAGTGGAAAAACACAGATCGTACTGCTTATGCAAAGGGCTGCAAACTAACAAAAAAGTTACATGAATATGGCACAAAATCACCAGGGAAAAAAAAAGACCTGTTTAAGCACAGAAGGTCTGAAACTGTGTGAAAATGTTAGAAATGTTACAGAGTCAGAGCCGAGGACTCAACTACTATTTACACGGTAAAAATGCCAAAATCAGGAGCAAATATACAAAAAGTCACTGCTCCTTTCTCCTCTGTTCTTGAAGCAAATAAAAACACACCAAAAATCTCACAGTCACTACTAAAACTACTATTTACTATTCTGAACTATTATTTACACGGCAAAAGTGCTGAAATCAGATCAAAACTAGACAAACACACTCACGTGTTGAAGGTCCGTCCATCTCTAATTAAACAATAGCAGACAAATGGTCCGGAAAAAAAATGTTAAATAATAAAAACACAATAAAAAATACTCACAAACTAAAACTACTATTTACTATGCTAAACTATTATTTACACAATCTATAAAAAAAAAAACGTGCTTCAGTTGGAAAGCCCACTAACCAAAACACCACATTTTTCATTATGTCATATGACATTTCTTAATAAAGAACTGAATATTTAAAGGGGTGTCCAAATTTTTTCACGACTGTATGTCCTTTCAAAGAGTACTGAATGTTTATTTATCAACAATATTAAATTACTGAAATGTGGAAAAAAATATTTGCTGTTCATATTCATTTGATGGCTGCTAATTTAAAGGCCAAATGTCACGTAACAGGGTACTTTAAATATCTTGAAACTAGATATAAAAGGGAACCGATCCGTTCGGGTCTTGGTGCATATGCTTCAGTAACAACGGAATATTCGTTAATTTAAAACTGCCGCGCTTGGCCTGACACGGCCCCTGGAATCGCCTGGGGAAGAAGGCGGAAGTGACGAAATAGATTGTACCCTAGTTTGATGCTTGGGGTATTTCAATTGATTGTTTATATGGAGACTGGAAGGTTGAAGTGAGCAACAAGAAAGAAAAAATTGGATATTTCACCCATACCTTAAAACGGGACTATCAGGGACAGCTGGGTAATAAGGGACACCTCTCTGGGAAATGTTTTCATACCTGTCAAGTGAGACGTTTTTGCCGTACTTCAACACCGTAAAAAGCGGCTATAAGGGACGGCGGAGCAACAAGGGACACCTCTCTGGGAAATGCCCCAAATGCAACTCGTGTTGTTATTGTCAAATATTTTAAGGATTCATGGATATTTGACAATAACAACACAACTCAGCGTCCGGCGCAAAATAAAAAAAAAAAAAGCAGAATTCTGTATTTGTAAGGCGATCTCTCTCTGTTCCGCAACCGCTGCACAGCTGAAAGTGTTAAACCATTGTCCTAATGACTTCTCATTGTAGTGAGAATAGCTCCAGCTGAGCGATCTGCCCGCCCCGACAATCAGACTAATGATTGAGTCCACACTTCGAACAGTAGTGATAATAGCTCCCGCTGAGCGATCTGCCCGCCGCGGCCATCAGACTGATTGAGTCCACACTTCTCATTGTAGTGATAATAGCTCCCGCTGAGCCATCTGCCAGCACCAGCTGTGGGGGATCACACACAGGACGTGCTCCTCAACACACTCAATTTTTTTTCCCGTATATTTTTCTTTTGGGCGTACAGAAATGGCAATACGCCCGTTTTTGCTAAAATTGCATTTTCCCCGTATTTTCCTTAAAATATTTGACAATAACAACACGAACTACATTTAAAACATTTCCCAGAAAAGTGTCCCCCACCACTCCGCCATCCCCCACAGCCGCGCTTGGCACCAAAATACGGCGAAAACGTCTCACTTGACAGGTATGCGCCTCCATTTTCATATTGATCTGGTCAATTTCTTGACAGCAGCGGCTCTCCTCCACTGTAATAATAATGGCTTCCGAAAAATCAATATTTATGGGGCGCCCTCGACAGACCCCCTTCGGCTTCGCAATTCTGGAGGCGATTAATGTCCAGTTCAATGACATTTTCCACTGGTTCTGCTCTCTGGTCATCGTTGGAACTGTTGTCATCAGACAAAGCATCTGATTCCGTCTCGGACGGCTAGAACCTGTAAGGTTCTATGCCTCTGTCACTGTCTGAACCACTGACAAAAAAAAAAGACAAAAAAAAAAGAAGACAAAACATGATTGTCCAATGTTGATAAGTGTGAATGTGGATAGGCAGGGCAGCCAGGGTACAACTGGTGATGTCAAAAACATGGGCGTGGTCTGGACTGGCTGTCACAAGCCAGCAAGCAAGGTGGGGCCTTCACCTGGTGTATTTTGTGCAATTATGTAAATACAGGTGGGTGATATGGTCTCCGGTATGAATATTTGGTTTAAGCTATGTGTATTTTATCTAAATTCGTTGTCATTTAGAAAAAAAAATTACGTGACATTTGGCCTTTAAACACCCAGAATCAAACAGAGTGAGGAGGAAGAACATAAAGGCAGTTTATTTTAGTATAAATGATAGCACACAATAAGTATAAAATTAACTTGACAAACCATTTTTATATGATAAGTAAACGTAGTAGTTATTGTGAAGGGCCTACATGTATGCAATGGAGAACTGGGTGATAGCACCTGATTTTATATTTTAAGTGTACAGCAAACAGCTTGAGGGAAGTTGTTCATATTGCCTACAGGCTGCTGTGTGACAGACAGCTTACATGAGTATGATGAATATTCTGTCCGGGGAATGTGGACACACTCTTGCTGTGATCCACCACCAAGTCACCGTGCATCATACATAATACTTTGTTTTGTGTTATTTGACTAGTTGAAGTTAGAGATGAAAATAGTTTACTATGAATAGATACTATATGCGGCTTTCGAAAACTCAAGTCAATTGAATGGAGTGAATGAAGCCTAAACCATATTGGACTTCTCTCTCTCTTTTTTTCCACCCTTAATCTGCATTAGTTTAGCATGTCGTCTCACCCAAGTCTACACAGCTCCCCGGGGAATCCCAGCGCACCACTGTCGGGGAGAGTGTCTCCGATGTGGAACTCGACCTTGGCAGGGATCATGTAGTGGTGAGCCAACAGCTGCAGCTTCTTCACCCTGCTCCTCTCCAGCAGCTGGAGGGTGACGTGCTGAGGGTATGGACACATCCTGCGCAACATACCAGTCACAGATGTAACTTTTTTATATTAGAAAAGAAAAGTGAAAGTGAAAGGCAAAGAGTAATTTGAGTGGAAGAAAAAAAAGACAACCGTTGATCATACAACCCCTGGAAAACATTATGGAATCATCACTATTGGGGGATATTCATGCAATTGTTTAATTTTTGGGAAAAAAGTTACAAATTAGTCTGCAGTTTAAAAAAAAAAAAAAGAGTGCTTGCACACCTTGGTGAGTTGTTGCACCAAGCTGATGAACATAAATCATTTCTCCAACATTAGAAATATCAGTTCAAACAAAGTAGAGGACTATAAAACTTGTTCAAGAAGGTAAATCACCATGGAATGCAGCAAGACATGTTGGTTGTTCCCAGTCAGCTGTATCTAAAATCTGGACCAAGTACAAAAAATTGGGAAGGCTGTAAAAGGAAGCATACTGGTAGACCAAGGAAGACATCAAAGTGTCAAGATAGAAAACTTCAAGCAATATGTCTTGAAAACAGAAAACGCATCAAAAAAACAAATGAGGAAAAAATGGGTGGAAACTGGAATGAATGTCTGACCGAAATGTAAGAAGTCACCTCAAGGAAATGGGATTTACATACAGAAAAGCCAAAAGAAAGCCATCATTAACACTTAAACAGAAAAAAGAAGGTTACAGTGGGCCAAAGAAAAGCAGTCATAGATTGTGGACGATTGGGTGAAATTGATATTCAATCACGAATCACAAATTTGCATTGGGAAAGGTGATGATGCTGGAACTTTTGTTTGGTGGCATTCCAATGAAATTCATGAAGATGACTACCTGAAGAAAACATGCAAATTTCCACAGTCATTGATGATATGGGGTTGCATGTCAGGTAAAGGTATGGGGGGGGATGAGAGTCATCACATCTTCAATAAATATACACACACGCGTGCGTGTGTATGTGTGTGTGTGTGTGTGTGTGTATGTATATATATATATATATATACTATAAGTTTATAATGACATTTTGGCCACTTTTCTTATTCCATCAGTTGACAGGATGTTTGGTGATAATGACATCAATACCCAGGATGATAATGCATCTTGCCATCAGGGCAAAGAGTGTGAAAACTTTCCTCCAGGAAAGACATATAATGTCAACTGCATGTACTGCAAATAATCCGGACCTCAATCCCTTTGAAAATCTGTGGTGGAAATTGAAGGAAATGGCACATGACGAGGTTCCAACCTACAACGCTGATCTGACAACAACAATAAGAGAAAGTTGGAGTTGGACTGATGAAGAATAATGTTTGTTTATAGTAGGGGTGTAAAAGATCAATTCAGCGATGGATCACAATACTTGGCATTAGCTATGATGCAATGCACTGATCCCTAAAAGCATGAATCAATCTTTTATTAGTTATATGGGGGGGGGGGGGGTGAAAAGTTCATAGGCTGAAAAGTTCATAGTGGTCAAATTTGACCAAATGTGGTTTATTTTTCAACCGCAGGGATCCAAGTGCTGCAACACCGATGGAAGAAGTGTGTGGACTGAAGGAGAGACTATGTTGAAAAATAGTAATAATAATAATAAGAAGTCAACTTTATTGTCATTCAGTCCATCATGTACAGCAGAACGAAACTACATTTCTCCTATCTACAATGTTAATCACATCTAGAATCAGAGAGGCCGCTGCCATACAAGGCATCACCACAAACAACTTTTCCTTGCCCAATTCTATTATACTGAGCACCAAGCTAGAAGGTGGGAAGTACCATTTTTATCTGGTCTTATGTATGACCCGGCTGGGGCTCGAACCCACGACCTCCTGGTTGCGGAGCGGACGCTCCATCAAAAAGGCCACCACTCTGGTATAAACCCCATTTGGTCAAATTTGACCACTATGAACTTTTCAGCCCCCTCCACTCATACACAGTGGGGCAAAAAAGTATTTAGTCAGCTACCAACTGTGCAGGTTCTCCCTCTTAAAAGATGAGAGAGGTCTCCAATTTTCATCATAGGTATACCTCAACTATGAGAGACAGAATGAGAAAAAAAAATCCAGAAAAATCACATTGTCTGATTTTTAAAGAATTTATTTGCAAATTATGGTGGAAAATAAGTATTTGGTCAATAACAAAAGTTCATCTCAATACTTTGTTATATACCCTTTGTTGGCAATGACAGAGGTCAAACGTTTTCTGGAAGTCTTCACAAGGTTTTCGCACACTGTTGCTGGTATTTTGGCCTATTCCTCCATGCAGATCTCCTCTAGAGCAATGATGTTTTGGGGCGCCGCCAGGGACTCAAATCCTGCAGTGCCAGACGTGTCCCCCTGCTTAAGCCAGTACATGTCCAGGCCCGTCTGAAGTTTGCTAGAGAGCATTTGGATGATCCAGAAGAGGATTGGGAGAATGTCATATGGTCAGATGAAACCAAAATAGAACTTTATTGTAAAAACTCAACTTGTCATGTTTGGAGGAGAAAGAACACCATACCTACTGTGAAGCGTGGGAGTGGAAACATAATGCTTTGGGGCTGTTTTTCTGCAAAGGGACCAGGACGACTGATCCGTGTAAAGGAAAGAATGAATGGGGCTATGTATCGTGAGATTTTGAGTGAAAACCTCCTTCCATCAGCAAGGGCATTGAAGATGAAACGTGGCTGGGTCTTTCAGCATGACAATGATCCCAAACACACCGCCCGGGCAACGAAGGAATGGCTTCGTAAGAAGCATTTCAAGGTCCTGGAGTGGCCTAGCCAGTCTCCAGATCTCAACCCCATAGAAAATCTTTGGAGGGAGTTGAAAGTCCGTGTTGCCCAGCGACAGCCCCAAAACATCGTTGCTCTAGAGGAGATCTGCATGGAGGAATGGGCCAAAATACCAGCAACAGTGTGCGAAAACCTTGTGAAGACTTACAGAAAACGTTTGACCTCTGTCATTGCCAACAAAGGGTATATAACAAAGTATTGAGATGAACTTTTGTTATTGACCAAATACTTATTTTCCACCATAATTTGTAAATAAATTCTTTAAAAATCAGACAATGTGATTTTCTGGATTTTTGTTTTCTCATTTTGTCTCTCATAGTTGAGGTATACCTATGATGAAAATTGGAGACCTCTCTCATCTTTTAAGTGGGAGAACTTGCACAATTGGTGGCTGACTAGATACTTTTTTACCCCACTGCATACACTACCGTTCAAACGTTTGGGGTCACCCAGACAATTATTTTATATTTTCCATGAAAAGTCACACTTATTTACCACCATGAGTTGTAAAATGAACAGAAAATATAGTCAAGACATTGACAAGGTTAGAAATAATGATTTGTATTTGAAATAATAATTTTTTCCAGATACTCAACCTGCTCAAAGGAAGGTCAGTTTTATAGCTTCTCTAACCAGCTAAACTGTTTTCAGCTGTGCTAACATGATTGCACAAGGGTTTTCTAATCATCCATTAGCCTTCTGACGCAATGAGCAAACACATTGTACCATTAGAACACTGGAGTGATAGTTGCTGGAAATGGGCCTCTATACACCTACACTATCGTTCAGAAGTTTGGGGTCACTTAGAAATGTCCTTATTTTTGAAAGAAAAGCACTGTTTTTTTCAATGAAGATAACTTTAAACTAATCAGAAATACACTCTATACATTGCTAATGTGGTAAATGACTATTCTAGCTGCAAATGTCTGGTTTTTGGTGCAATATCTACATCGGTGTATAGAGGCTCATTTCCAGCAACTATCACTCCAGTGTTCTAATGGTACAATGTGTTTGCTCATTGCGTCAGAAAGCTAATGGATGATTAGAAAACCCTTGTGCAATCATGTTAGCACAGCTGAAAACAGTTTAGCTGGTTAGAGAAGCTATAAAACTGACCTTCCTTTGAGCAGGTTGAGTATCTGGAGCATCACATTTGTGGGGTCGATTAAACGCTCAAAATGGCCAGAAAAAGAGAACTTTCATGTGAAACTCGACAGTCTACTCTTGTTCTTAGAAATGAAGGCTATTCCATGCGAGAAATTGCCAAGAAACTGAAGATTTCCTACAACGGTGTGTACTACTCCCTTCAGAGAACAGCACAAACAGTCTCTAACCAGAGTAGAAAGAGAAGTGGGAGGCCCCGCTGCACAACTGAGCAAGAAGATAAGTACATTACAGTCTCTAGTTTGAGAAATAGACGCCTCACAGGTCCTCAACTGGCAGCTTCATTAAATAGTACCAGCAAAACACCAGTGTCAACATCTACAGTGAAGAGGCGACTCCGGGATGCTGGCCTTCAGGGCAGAGTGGCAAAGAAAAAGCCATATCTGAGACTGGCCAATAAAAGAAAAAGATTAATATGGGCAAAAGAACACAGACATTGGACAGAGGAAGATTGGAAAAAAGTGTTATGGACGGACGAATCGAAGTTTGAGGTGTTTGGATCACACAGAACAACATTTGTGAGACACAGAACAACTGAAAAGATGCTGGAAGAGTGCCTGACGCCATCTGTCAAGCAAGGTGGGGGTAACGGGATGGTCTGGGGTTGCTTTGGTGCTGTAAGGTGGGAGATTTGTTCAGGGTAAAAGGGATTTTGAGTAAGGAAGGCTATCACTCCATTTTGCAACGCCATGCCATACCCTGTGGACAGTGCTTGATTGGAGCCAATTTCATCCTACAACAGGACAATGACCCAAAGCACACCTCCAAATTGTGCAAGAACTATTTAGAGAAGAAGCAGGCAGCTGGTATTCTATCTGTAATGGAGTGGCCAGAGCAGTCACCAGATCTAAACCCCGTTGAGCTGTTGTGGGAGCAGCTTGACTGTATGGTACGCAAGAAGTGCCCATCCAGCCAGTCCAACTTGTGGGAGGGGCTTCTAGAAGCGTGGGGTGAAATTTCTCCAGATTACCTCAACAAATTAACAGCTAGAATGCCAAAGGTCTGCAATGCTGTAATTGCTGCAAATGGAGGATTCTTTGACGAAAGCAGAGTTTGAAGGAAAAAATTATTATTTCAAATACAAATCATTATTTCTAACCTTGTCAATGTCTTGACTATATTTTCTATTCATTTTACAACTCATGGTGGTAAATAAAAGTGTGACTTTTCATGGAAAACACAAAATTGTCTGGGTGACCCCAAACTTTTGAACGGTATTGTATGTAGATATTGCACCAAAAACCAGACATTTGCAGCTAGAATAGTCATTTACCACATTAGCAATGTATATTAGATATTAGAGTGTATTTCTGATTAGTTTAAAGTTATCTTCATTGAAAAAAACAGTGCTTTTCTTTCAAAAATAAGGAAATTTCTAAGTGACCCCAAACTTTTGAACGGTAGTGTATATTCATGGAAATGTTGCATACTCTTGGATATTAATCAATTATAGTTTCAGTCCATTATATGGTGCAAAGCAAGTACCCAGTCAAGTGAAGTCATAGCTTGTCTCACTAGATTTGCAGCTAGATGGTGCAAAAGCAGTCATTGTCAGGTGAAGTCATATCTTGTCTCGTGAGATTTGCAACCAGGTTTGAAAGCTGGGAAGCAGCTGGATGCTCCAAAAAGTTTAGCTCATATGTTAGGCCTTTTTTGGATTTTATAACAAAGATGGAACGAAAGACCCTGACATGACACACAAGCCATGAGAGCATTACACGAAAAAAAAAACAAAAACAAAAACAAAAAACATTCAGAACACACAGGCCAGCACCTTCATCTCGGAGCACCATTAGCAATGACTAAGCTAAAACACTGGCATGGAGCAACACTGACCAGCCAACTCTGGACACCTGCCACCTTCAATCTACCGCTGTCGCTGTGGGCAGAGATGTGTCTCAGTGGAACATGAAGCCCCTGCAATATGAGAATGTGGGCAGCAAAAATGACCAAAGCAGCACCATATCCCACAGAGGTCTGAGAGCCTGCAGCCACCAAAACAAAAGCGGAAAAGTTGAAAAGAGTGAAAACTTATATGAAACAGATATTGACAATTGTACTTTAGGGACAAGATTTGATGCTGAAATGTGAGGAGGCGTGTCTGGTATAGAATAGAATAGGCTTTATTGTCATTGTACAGTTGAACAGCACAACATAATTGTAGGTGCTCCACCAGGCTAGTGTGCAATAAAGTAAGAGAGAAGAATTTGAAAATAAAATGGTTACAGGACACACAGTTAACCAACTGACTGAAGTAAAATAACAAATAAATAGCCCATTGGTGTATACACCGGTATGGTAGTGGCTTCATGGGTGGAACTATGTACATAAGAGTGCGGAGTGCAGAACACATAATAAGAATAAAATGGCCCAAGGATTATGGAAAATATGTACAGTAGTGATTTCATGTAAATATACATGAAAGTGAGGAATGCAAAGACAGGTGAGTTATAGTGATAATTAAAAGGTCCTCAGTTCTGTGCATGTGAGCGTTTATAGAGGGAGGGCAGTGGGGCCTCTGACTGTTTGCAGTTCGGATGGCCCAGGGGAAGAAACTATTTGTCAGTCTGGAGGTGTGGGACCTGATCGATCTGAACTGCGGTGGATTGTAATAGTGATAGGATTGCGATAGCATTGGATCATGACCCAAGTATCACGATCTGAATCGGATCGTGAGGTCCCTCGCGATTCCCACCCCAGTTAATAGTTACAGTCATGTGAAAAAATTAGGACACCCTGTATAAGCCTGTGTTTTGTTTTGTTTTTTAGATATTTGGACATATGGATATTTAATATCAATGTTAAAAATAATGGGAGAGTCATGTAATACAACTAAACAATTAAAAATGAATTAGAGACTTTTCAAATTTTCTTAAAATGTAATTCTAAACAAATAGTGAGGAATAAATTAGGGCATCTGCCCATCTTTTTTAGAACACGCCCACATTCATTCCCACTTAAAATGGCTAAAATAAATGTTAAAAAATGCAAATAAAAACAAAAACAAGGTTAGACATAGATATGTGAACATTTATTAATAAAGAACTGAATATTTAATGGGGTGTCCTAATTTTTTCACGACTGTCAATCCTTGACTTAGAGAATTCAGTTCAATTTCAGTTCAATTTATTTATATAGCGCCAAATCACAGCACAGGTCGTCTCAAGGCACTTTACAGAAAAGAGTGGGATTAGGCCACACTCTTAGTTTATAGAACCCAGCAGAGACCCCTAAGAGCAAGCACTGTGGCGACACAGGCGAGAAAAACTTCCCTTTAATGGGCAGAAACCTCGGGTGGAACCATAGCTCATAGAGGACGGCCATCCGCCTCGACCGGCTGGGTTGAGCAGCTACATTCAAAACAAACATACAAACACAACATTCAAAGCCAAACAGTCCAGTACCAAGCCTGGCCAGGCTGCACATGGAAGCGAAGGCCTGGCAGGGGCAGCATTTCTAACTAAAGGCCTTATCAAAGAGAAAAGACTTCAACTTGCTCTTGAATAAAGAGAGAGTGTCTGCCTCCCAAACTGAACTGGGAAGACAGTTCCACAGGAAGGGAGCTTGATAGCTGAAAGCTCTACCTCCCAATCTACTTCTAGATACCTTGGGGACCACTAGTAGTTTGGATTTTTGGGAGCGCAGAGCTCTGGTTGGATGATAGAGAACTAAGAATTCTTGCAGGTAAGAAGGAGCCATACCATTAAGAGCTTTATAGGCTAAGAGCAATATCTTGAATTCAATTGTATATTTTATTGGGAGCCAATGTAAAGAAGCTAAGACTGGAGTAATGTGAACTCTTCTCCCTGTTCTCATAAGGACACGTGCATCTGCATTCTGAATGAGTTGGAGAAACTTTATGGACTTATTTGGGCAACCTGATAAAAGTGAATTGCAATAGTCAAGTCTAGAGGTGATAAAGGCGTGGACAAGTTTCTCTGCATCTTTATGAGACAGGATGGATTCACACAGAATTCAAGCTGTGATAAAAGCCAGTGGAGGGGGGGATAAGATGGCGACCTGCGTGGCAGTGGGGCACAATCCGGGGCGGATGGTTTTTTCACACATGGGGAGTTGTGTGGAGCTCCTTGTACAGGGATATGGAGTGACGATAATCAAGTCAGTGGCGGTAATGCACCTGTACGCTGGTTGCCAACTACTAATCAAATCTAAAAGAAGAAGAAGAAGAGGAAGAAGAAGCCAGTGGCGGTGCAACAAAGTACTAGTGGTGGTGTAGCATTTTTTCATTATTCCATATTTTCTTCAACACTGAGTGATTCCATAGTCTTTTTCTCTGCTTGATCTAATAAAAATATTCTTCATTCTTTTTTATAAATTTCTTAAAGCCAGAAGGTTGAAATTTTGAATAAAAATAGTTTTGTGACATGTCCGTGATTAGTTTATTATTATTTTTTTAAATAAATTTAAACAACTGAATGAATAGCCTCCAACAGTGGTGATTCCATTAGTTTTGCCAGGGGTTGTATGTGGTAGGTGTCAGTGTGGAAATGCAAATTTTGTACACTCTTTTAAACAAAAAAATAAGATCTCTTTCTTTACCAAAATCTTAAAACTTTCAGGAATCTTCTCTGACCTGCTTTAAAAAGTGTGTTTATGTACCTGCTGGATCTCCACCCGCTGACTGTCGGCCCATGGACCATGAGCTCCTTTGCACTGAAGTTGTCCTCATGACTTGAAGAGTCAATCACAGTGAATCCAATCTTCCTGGACATCCTTTTAATGGACACTGATAAGAACAATAGACAGTATTATATAGCAACCTCTACAATGTAAAAAGACATTTTGAGCTATTTTATGCCCCCCAAAACTGCATGAAGCCACATATTACACTTTGTTTTTGTACATTGTTGTCTCAGAAATTTGCAGCTTTTTTAGTTGTAAATTAGAAAGCTTTTTTCTTATAAATATGCAGCTTTTACTTACAAATATCCAACTATTTCCTCTTAAATTGTAGTTATTCTGAAAAAACGTGATTTTTGTAGGTTTATTATTTTTTTCTAATAAATTAGAAACCAGACTCTTGTAGAAGTGTGAGGTCTTTCTCCTAAATTTTCAGCTTTTGTTGAAAATTTTAAACCTTTTTCATATATTTAGGACTTTTTCTCATAAATTATGCTTTTATCATACTGTTTTTCTTGCAAATTCGATATTTCCTCCTTTAAATTTGCAGTTATTATCTGTTGTATATTTTCAGCTTTTTCTGTGAAAAGTTGTAATTTGTATGTCCATGATATTCCTTTACTTTAATTTTCATTAATTAGCAACTTTTTTTCTTGAAAATTTCTGACTTTGTTTCTCATAAATTTGCAACTTTTATCCAAGTCTTACTTTCTTGTAAATTTGCTACTCCTTGTCATTTTTTTCCATCAGAAATTTGTGATCCCCCCCACCACCACCACTTGTCTGGAACTAACATTTTGAAAGTGTGACTTTTTCCATCATAAAAAAATCCATCATAAATCTGCAGCCTATCTCCATATATATTTCACTTTTTCCTTATAAAATGGTGACGTTGCAGTTGAAAATTTCCAATATTTTCCTAGAAACCTTCCTATCTTGATAATAAAACTGCGAGATTTATTGTAAATTTGCAGTTTTTCTTAATAAATTCGTAAGTTTTATCATATTTTATGACTTCTCTTCCCAAATTTCTTACGTCGTTTGCAATTTTGTCAAACCTACAGATAACCAGTAATTATGGGCAAAAGAGCCGGAGGTTGGAGAACCCTACCTAGTAGAAGTTCCCCAGCGGACCATCAGGAATGTATTAACTTTCATAGTAGAACAGAGAACTTCTTAGCTGTTGTTCGTGTGTTTTTATGGACAAAACTTGGAAGTGGGGCGTCAATGAAGCTAACCGTTGCTAACTAAAGCTAACCGTTAACTAAACACAGCTAACTAACCCGACCGCACAGACCGGAGATTAAGGGGCTAAAATCCGACAAATATCGCGATAGTTAGTACCCGCTTTGTTCTCAGGTTTCCCATGATTAAATTATGCAGTTTTCGGTGTCGTTAGTTAACGACATCTTACCATGAAGATAACAGCGCCGTTGACAGCTTCAAGCACAAGCTCCTCGTCTCCATAACAACAGCAAGGACTTCTTCTTCTTCTTCTTTTAGATTTGATTGGCGGTTGGCAACCAGTTTACAGGTGCATTCCCGCCACTGACTTGATTATTATCACTCTATATCTTTGTATAAGTTCTTATAAGGAGTTCTGAACAACTCGTGTGAAAAAAATATCCGTCCTTGGACTTTGTCCAGGACCCGGGACTTCATCTCGGCAACGATGGATGTCACTCAACACATGCGCAGTAGAGGCCAATGTTGGATAGTGTTTTTGAATAACTTTATTGTAAGGCAATTGGGAAACAGAGAAGATAGCCAAGGAGCTTTCGAACATTTTTCCTTTCCTTTTTCCATGGCAAGAGATGTGATGACAATTAGCCACCACAAGATAGCGATAGAGACTAGTTTGTTGTGGCAAACCTGCTACTGCCTATTCAGTGGTTTATCTGTAGAAGGTAGTGGCATATTGTATAATAAACCATTTATATGGCTATATTCTAATTATATGATTATTCTTCTTTTTCTTCTTTTAGATTTGATTGGTGGTTGGCAACCAGCTTAAAGGTGCATTACCACCACTGACTTGATTGTCTTTAGCGAACTGAAAGTTCTTATAAGGGGCTCCGAACTCTATATAAAATTTAAGAAATCTGTGTGTGTGTGTGTGTGTGTGTGTGTCTGTCTGTCTCGAGCACAGGACTCGCTAAAAGATCATAGGTGTCATATAATGTGATATTTATATGTGGTGTTGTGGCGGTTCGTTTTAACCCCACAACAGACTAAGGACACTCAGCCCTCTTTTCTCTGTTTTTCTGCTGCATTACTGAGAAGCAATGTGCCATTCATGTATTTGTGATGCAAACATGCATGTGTTGTGATGTAATGCGCCATTCGGTATAGTGTGCATATGGCTTGTCCTTACTGTGCTTTTTCTGAGCATCTTAGATGTGCTTTGGTGTATTAATGTCTACAGGTAGACGAGTTTCTTCTGTCTCACCTATGTGATGTTAATCGATGCTTTTCATCCTTTGTACTCATGCGTCCTGTCCTTACTGTGACCTAGAGACTCAGATCAATATGTAGATGTGCTTGTTAGCCTCTTTGTCTTGCACTTAGAGCGAGGTCTAGCTAATCTGCCCATTGTGATGTATGGCTTACAAATGCAAATACCTCCTGCCTGTTCTGTTGTCCCTTTGATCATTCTAGACTGTGGGGTATGTCTTTTTGATGTATTGTTATGATCAAGTATTTAAGGTGCAACTCTGTAACGCAATCTCTCTCTTACTCTCTCTCAATCTGACTTCAACCCTGCTGCAGGACACAGATTTTGTGTCCCCTCTTCACTGAGAGCCTGAGGAATTCGGCTTCAGCCTGCTCACGCTATGGCTGGAGCCGAGTTCCCGTGACGGCGGTATGATTAATAAAACCTGCTTAAAACCACAGCACTGCTGCTTATTTTTGCATGCCGCCTCACTGGTGACCACTCGAACACGCACACGTTTTGTGCGAAAGCAACCTTCCGAGCTGGACAGCCACACAGCTGCGTTGGTGGCCCCTTGAAGACGCACACGTTTTGTGCAATGCAGCCTTCTGTTTTGGATGGCCACGCTGGCGAACCGACGCTAAAAAAAACGAGCGGCCAGCGAACGCAACACCCGGGCATGAATGCTCCGTCGCCTGAGATCTGCACAACCACGCTGGACCGGCCGCTCTCACTGAGAGCGCACGCACCTCGTCCTCTCTCCACGACGGCAACCTCCAGGGCCGACGGGGAGCGCAGCGCGTGGAACTGAACGCACCATGGCCGCACGAGCGACAACGATCGTCTCCTCCCTCTCACTGCTCCAACGCAGCTGCACGAGCCCGGGGCACAAAGATCGTCTATTGCCTCGCACCGCTCCAACGCGCCTCCACGAGCCCGAGGGACGGAGATCGTCTACTTCCTCACACCGCTCCAACGCAGCTGCATGAGCCTGAGGAACAAAAGATCGTCTATTCCCTCCCGCCGCTCCAACGCCTCTGCACGGGCCTGAGGGACTAAAGATCGTCTATTTCCTCTCAACGCTCCAACGCACCATGGCCAAATCTACAGCAACAGCTCAACCTGGATTTTATTGGCGCCGTCTGCGCTGATCTCCGCCAAGTTTCTGCACCCTGACTCACCACTCCAGCGGCCCACCCACGCACTGAACCCCCGCGCACGCATCGGGGAGTTACAAGGACGGCGCATCACGCATGGGACAAGTAACGGCTCCACAGACTGCCTTCCTCCTTCGCCGCTGCCTTTCAGGGCTGCTCGCTCACCTGAGGCACGCATGCAGCATACTGGAAGGATTTGTTAACAGTCTCAGCCACGCCACAGACCGCCATCGTCCTCCGCCGCTGCCCACAGAACCTTCAGGGTTGCTCGTTCACCTGAAGCAAGCACGCAGCTCGCCACTGGATTTTTTTAATGGTCTTAGCCACGGCACAACGGGATTTCAGCCGTCAGCTGTTCCCAGGAGCTTTGGGGTTGCTTCAGCACCCAAAGCCAACAGTCCCTATGCTTTGTTTACTTTTTCTCTTACAGCCGCTCCTGCTTTTCTTCATGGCCACGAGAGGAGTCAGAGACTAATTTTTCTTCTTGTGGACCGCTGCACGTTCAACGGGACCAGCCCTTCGACATTGCGGACCCACAAGCAATTTTTGCGCGGCTCAGGACGATTTCACAGCTCCTGCCGGCACTTACTACCCCTCCCCTCCCTACCCCTCCGCCTGCAGCGAGCTTCTCCCACAGCTCGCTCACACAGATGGATTATCGAGGTCGCAACCCCCTGCCGCGTCCTCTGGGGGGGAGTGTGTGTGGCGGTTCGTTTTAACCCCACAACAGACTAAGGACACTCAGCCCTCTTTTCTCTGTTTTTCTGCTGCATTACTGAGAAGCAATGTGCCATTCATGTATTTGTGATGCAAACATGCATGTGTTGTGATGTAATGCGCCATTCGGTATAGTGTGCATATGGCTTGTCCTTACTGTGCTTTTTCTGAGCATCTTAGATGTGCTTTGGTGTATTAATGTCTACAGGTAGACGAGTTTCTTCTGTCTCACCTATGTGATGTTAATCGATGCTTTTCATCCTTTGTACTCATGCGTCCTGTCCTTACTGTGACCTAGAGACTCAGATCAATATGTAGATGTGCTTGTTAGCCTCTTTGTCTTGCACTTAGAGCGAGGTCTAGCTAATCTGCCCATTGTGATGTATGGCTTACAAATGCAAATACCTCCTGCCTGTTCTGTTGTCCCTTTGATCATTCTAGACTGTGGGGTATGTCTTTTTGATGTATTGTTATGATCAAGTATTTAAGGTGCAACTCTGTAACGCAATCTCTCTCTTACTCTCTCTCAATCTGACTTCAACCCTGCTGCAGGACACAGATTTTGTGTCCCCTCTTCACTGAGAGCCTGAGGAATTCGGCTTCAGCCTGCTCACGCTATGGCTGGAGCCGAGTTCCCGTGACGGCGGTATGATTAATAAAACCTGCTTAAAACCACAGCACTGCTGCTTATTTTTGCATGCCGCCTCAGTGTGTCTTTAAGACTGTGGTGACGTCACAGGTCAGAGTTGACCTTCACCGTGTGATATGATATGAAAATGGCGATGTGTTGATGTTGCCGCCTGTTAATGTTCCCGCTCCTAGTTTTAAAAAGAGAACTTTGTTGAAACCACTATTCGTGTGGACCTCAGTTCTTTACATGGTGTCAGAAGTGCTTGACGGACGCTCTGCTTCAGTAAGATGGCCAAGTTTAATCCCCCGGAAAGTTTTCCTTTTCATCGTCCAAATGAATGGGCGGGCTGGAAAGAGCGCTTTCTGCGTTTCCGGACGGCTACAAAACTGAATAAAGAGGACGGCGAAATTCAGGTCAGTTCACTGATTTACGCCATGGGCCCCGAAGCTGAAAACATCTTCAAATCATTCTCATTTACTGAGGAAACGGATCAAAAGAAGTTTGACGTTGTGTTAGGAAAATACGACGAGTACTTCTGTCCTAAACGGAACGTGATCCATGAGCGCGCTTGTTTTCACCAGAGGCTGCAGCGGCCTGGTGAGAAAGTGGAAATGTTTATCAGAGCCCTTCATGAGATGTCAGAACACTGTGACTTTGGTGTAAAGAGAGATGAACATATCCGTGACCGAATTGTTGTGGGCATCCTTGATAAAGAGCTGTCACGTAAACTGCAGATGATGGCTGATCTAACACTTGCCCAAACCATTCAAACAGTTCGCCAGTCCGAGGAGGTTGTCCTCCAGGTTCACCAGCAGGGGGAGGCACACGCCACGGTGCAGGAGATCCAGGGAAAAGCAGCAGGCAGAGGAAGATCTCCATTTAAACCAAGCAAGGGAAAAAGTGGAGAGCAAAAAGACTCATGGTGTGGAAGATGTGGAAAATTTAAACACAGAGATGCTGAAAAGTGCCCAGCCATGAAGTCAACATGCAACAAGTGTAAAAAGGTGGGTCACTGGGAAAAGAAATGTCACAGTAAATCAGTCAGAGAAGTCACTGAAGAGACAGTTTCCCAGACACCATTTTTTTTGGGCGCAGTCACAAAAACAGAGAGAAATGATGACCCATGGACCATACAGCTTACAATTGGAACAACACCAGTCAATTTTAAAATTGATACGGGTGCAGATGCAAACATTATGGGACAAAAGACATTTAACGAACTAGTTCCTAAGAAGGAATTAGAGCCATCTAATGTCACACTGTGCAGCCCGGGTGGTCAGTTGGACTGTATAGGAAAATTTCAAGCCTTCACAGAATACAAAGAAAAAACATATACTTTTCCTGTGTATATACGTCAAACAGGTTCATTTTGTTTTCTTTCAATTATTTATCCTTTTTTTTTTTCCCTTTGAAAGACAAAAGTAAAATAGAAAGATGTCTTTACCTTCTTTACATGTTTCAACTGCACTGCAGCCTTCATCAGAAGAGTCAGCTGATTGCTGCCAGGTGACATTTATCAGCTGATTTTCGTAGGCGGGGCCAGCTCAGCAGATCTGTCAGATCCGCCGAGCCGGCCCCGCCTCCCGCCGTCAGATGGTCTCTGGAGAATGTGGTCCCAGGTGTGAGAAAGCATAAAGGCCCCCTCATCTCGGTTCATGGTGTCTTTTCCCCGCTTTCTGATCTCTGTTGCCTCCTTGATCCAACGTTTGTGTCTGTTGCTCTCCGATCCAATAATTTTTGTGTTGTCCCAGTCCATGATGTGATTATTTCTTTTGCAGTGGTCCGATATAGCTGATTTTAATGTTTCTTGTTCTGCTTTTTCTTTTTGTGATCTTGTGAGTCGTCCTTGCGTTTCCTTCTCACATTCCTTTTGGTGTTCTATTTTTCTTGTGGTGAATAATCTTCCGGTTTCTTCAATGTAGGTTTTGTTACATGATCTGCATGATATTTCATATAATACATTGCATTTATTGTCTTGTTCTATTCTGTCCTTGGGGTGTACTAATAACTGTCTTAATTTTTTGTGTGGTTTGACTGCTGTGTTTATTTTGTATTTTTTCATGATCGTTTGAATTGGTTCCGTGATCCCTCATATGTATGGTATAGTTATGGTTTCCTTGTTTTTGATTTCAGCTTTTGTTCTGTGTCTTGTGTCCTGTTTATTTTCTTTGTTTTTGACTTGCTGTTTCCCTTTGTTTATGGCCCATACTGGATATTGGCAGCGTATAAGTGCATGTTTTATGTGGTTTTCCTCTTCCTGTCTGTCTTCTTGTTCCGTGATGATGGTGGCTCGTTCATATAATGTCCTGACGACTGATAGCTTGTGTGCTGTGGGGTGTTCCGATGTCCAAAGTAGGTATTGATCTGTGTGGGTTGGTTTCCTGTAGACTGTGATTTTTATGCTGCCATCCTCGTTGTGGTGGATTTTCATGTCCAGAAAGGCTATGGTGCCATTTTCCTCCTCTTCGTGTGTGAATTTTATGTTCCCCGTACTGTCTGTACTGTTCAGATGGTCAGTGAGTTCTTGTGTATGTCCTTTCCTTATTTTTTCCAGAATGTCATCTACGTATCTCTTCCAAAGGGTGGGTTTGCATATTGTGGGTGCTGTGTTGATGGCTTTATTTTCCAGATCCTCCATAAAAAAAACTGCTCATGATGGCTGATAGTGGGTCTCCCATTGCAAGACAATAAATGCAATGTATTATATGAAATATCATGCAGATCATGTAACAAAACCTACATTGGAGAAACCGGAAGATTATTCACCACAAGAAAAATAGAACACCAAAAGGAATGTGAGAAGGAAACGCAAGGACGACTCACAAGATCACAAAAAGAAAAAGCAGAACAAGAAACATTAAAATCAGCTATATCGGACCACTGCAAAAGAAATAATCACATCATGGACTGGGACAACACAAAAATTATTGGATCGGAGAGCAACAGACACAAACGTTGGATCAAGGAGGCAATAGAGATCAGAAAGCGGGGAAAAGACACCATGAACCGAGATGAGGGGGCCTTTATGCTTTCTCACACCTGGGACCACATTCTCCAGAGACCATCTGACGGCGGGAGGCGGGGCCGGCTCGGCGGATCTGACAGATCTGCTGAGCTGGCCCCGCCTACGAAAATCAGCTGATAAATGTCACCTGGCAGCAATCAGCTGACTCTTCTGATGAAGGCTGCAGTGCAGTTGAAACATGTAAAGAAGGTAAAGACATCTTTCTATTTTACTTTTGTCTTTCAAAGGAAAAAAAAAAAAAAAAAGGATAAATAATTTTCCTGTGTATGTCATCAGTGGCAATAATGCAAACAATTTGCTGGGCAGAGACACAGCAATGTCGATGGGGCTTGTGAAACGTGTTGAAGAAGTTCACAAAGCATTTGGTGAGCATGGAACACTTAAAACAGAACCAGTTAAAATCCTGTTAAAAGAGAATGCTCAGGCTTCCGGTTATGGCTGCCACGTAGGACGGACGTGTCTCGCTCTGCTCTGCTCCTGGAGAAAAAAAATCGGCAAATAACTCTCTCATTTGGGACAGAACGTATCCCAGCGTTTGGGCGAGGATATGTCGGCGAAGCCTAAGGCTGGAAAACCAGGAAAAGGAAAAAGCGAGCCGCCGAAACAGTCCAAATTAACGGACTTTCAGGTCTGTGACGCAGCAAACAAGGCTCCATATATGGCGGAGGAGGCTGGCGGCGGTGCGATTTCTGCGGGGAATGGCGCAGATGCGCTGATGGCTGCCATGAGTTCAATGAGAGCGGACTTTTCCTCTAGATTTGATGGGATTATGACAGCGTTGGAAGGAATAAGAAAGGAATTGGGTGACTGTGTAGAACGAACGGCGCAGATGGAGCTCCGTCTCGCTAGTGCTGAAGATGACGTCACCCGTCTTCAATTAAAGGTGCGCACTTTGGAAAAAATAAATAAATCTCTGGAAGATAATATTTTGGATTTGGAATCTCGGTCGAGACAGAATAATTTGAGGCTGGTGGGTCTTCCAGAGGAATCAGAAGGTCGGGACGTATGTTCCTTTCTGGAAAAGTGGATTCCGGAGGTGCTGGGCAGCGAGGAGTTGCAATCAGCAGTGATTCTGGAAAAAGCACATCGTATTGGCCCACGGAGAGATAAGGGACCGCCGAGGACCTTAATTATGAAGTTTCTTAGCAACAGAGACAGGATGAAGATCTTCAACGCTGCACGTGCTAAAGGAGAGATTAAACACCAGGACCAGCAGGTGCGGTTCTACCCAGATTTGGCCACAGGAATCCAGCAATTGAGGAAGCAGTTTGATCACGTACGTAAGGAGCTGCGCAACCTTGGGATTCGTCATGGTGTAATCTATCCTGCGAGACTGCTGACCACGTATGAGGGCAGAACCCACATCTTCAAGACCCCAGAGGAGGCGCAGGAGTTCATCAAGAAGATCAAAGAAGAAGAAGAGACGGGTGGGAGCTAAGCATGAACAAAATATAAGGTAGAATAATTAAGCATTTGCACAGGCATCTGACTGACTTGAAGTAAATAGTAAGTTTACAAAATATAGATTGTATTATATATTAAAAAAAAACAAAACAAAACAAACAACAACAAAAAAAACTATGATGTACAAAGTTGTTAAAAATTTTGGAGTTAAGTTGGAAAACTACAGAGGAGAGTTAATGTTACGTCATTAAAAGCAGTAGAGTTAGGGTGATTGGGAGGATGAAGAAGGAGTGGCTTAGGCTGTTCCCCGTGGGTGTGGAACGGTCGATGGCTATATCGGGAGACAGAATTTTTCTTTTGATTTTGGGGGGTTTGCCACAAGTGTGGGAAGGGGAAATTTGTTTGTGTGTAGTTTGTAGGATGAATGTTCAACCACTCATGTTTTTGCTTCTCTGTATGAGCATGTTTACACTGCAAGGTAATCCTAAACTCTCTATTGATCATGGACCAAAGTGTTAACCTTAATTTAACTTCATGGAATTGCAGAGGTCTACAAAATTTAAAAAAACTTAAACAAGTTATGAATAAAATAAAGGACATGGGTTCAAGAATTGTGTTTTTACAAGAAACTCATCTGATAGAGGAGGATGTTAAAAGAATTAGGAGTAGATGGCAGGGAAGTGTATTCACCTCTTCATTTTCATCCCGAGCCAGGGGAGTTATGACTCTCATACATAAATCAGTTCCTTTTCAAGTGAAAAATGTAATTGGAGACAAATTTGGAAGATATGTAATCATTCAAGGTTCTTTGCTATTAGAAAATATAAATCTAGTGAACTTATATGGTCCCAATATAGATGATCAGAAGTTCTTTGCTAATTTATTTCTCATCTTATCATCACTTACAGGGCAACATATAATAGCAGGGGATTTTAATTGTACATTGAATCCAGGTGTGGATAGATCAACAGGACTGGATTGTACGCACATTGGATGTAGGATGACTATTAATCATTTTATGAAAGAATTGAGATTGTTAGATATATGGAGAGAAATGAAACCACAAGTTAAAGCCTATTCTTGTTATTCCAGTACCTACAAGACATTCTCACGTATTGATTATTTTTTGATTTCCACAGAATTAAGGTCCAAGATTCAAAACTGCTTTTATGATAACATCGTGATCTCTGATCATGCACCCTGTTGTCTAATATATGTAGATAAAAAATTGACAAAGGAATCAGGTAGATGGCAATTTCAGCATAAATGGCTTCAGGATGAGGAATTTGTCAAGTATATAGAAAAACAGATAGACGAGTTCTTTGACATCAATACTACACAAACATCAGCATGTGTAAAGTGGGAGGCTTTCAAAGCTTTTATTAGGGGACATATTATTAGTTATACAGGATCAAAATCTAAGAAGACTCGAGAGGAGAGAGCTAAATTGGAACATAAAATAAAAAATCTTCAGGAAAAAGTGTATGCAGGAAGTGACCCAAGGTTGGAGAATGAATTACTGATTTTGAGAGCTGAATACGACAAAAAATCAGCGAATAGAGCTGCCTCGAGTCTTCTAAGATTGAAACAATCTTTTTATGAACAAGGTGAAAAATCGGGAAAATTATTAGCATGGCAGATTAAACAATTGGAAATTAAAACACCAATTACCAGTATTATAAGTAATGGACAGGTAGTTATAGATCCTTTAGAAATTAATAGAGCCTTTAGAGATTACTATGAAAAATTATATGATACCAAAAATGAACCTGATTTAACAAAACTAAATGGGTTTTTGAACGAACTATCTATACCGTGTATTCCAAATGAAAACAGGGAGATATTGGATTCTAAAATTAGTCAAGAAGAAGTTGGGCTAGCCATTGATAATATGAAATCAGGAAAAAGTGCAGGACCAGATGGTCTTCCAGTTGACCTTTATAAAAAATTCAAGAATAAATTAATAAAACCTTTTTTGGAAATGGTTTTAGAAGCATTTCAAAATAATAATTTACCATCATACATAAATAATGCCTTAATTATACTGCTGCCAAAACCAGGTAAGCCCTCTAATAAATGTGAAAATATGAGACCAATAAGCCTATTAAACGCCGACCTTAAGATAATCTGTAAAATTTTAGCAAGACGAATACAAGAAATTTTACCAAATATTATTAATCGAGATCAGAATGGCTTTATAAAGGGTAGACAAGGCTTCCATAATGTAAGAAGACTATTTAATATTATTTATTTTAATAAAGAAGCACCGGATACAGCTCTCCTATCATTGGACGCCGAAAAGGCCTTTGATAGAGTTGAATGGCCCTTTCTTTTTGAAGTCCTACAAAGGTTTGGACTTGGAAATAATTTCATAAAATGGGTTCAAATAATATACAATAATGCTACAGCAGAAATCCTAACAAATAACAATATTTCAAAACCAATAAAAATCAATAGAGGATGTCGACAAGGCTGTCCACTTTCACCTTTACTGTTTACTATGGCAATTGAACCTTTAGCGATAGCGATACGTTTACATTCACAAATATATGGAATTAAAGTTGGACCAACAGAACATAAAATCTCCCTGTACGCCGATGACATAATTTTGTTTATGTCGAATCTAAAAAAATCAATTCCAACCTTGTTGAATTTAATAAAGAATTTTGGGGAAATATCAGGATATAAAATAAATAAAACTAAATCTTCAATATTAATGCTAAATGAGACCCAGAGAAATTACCCAGCCCCTGAGGTAAATCAATTCAATGTTGTAAATCAGTTTAAATATTTAGGAATCCAAATTATGCCTAAGCTAGAATCAGTCGCCAGTGTCAACTATGAAGCCTTAATGTCAGATATCAATGAGTTAACTCAGAGATGGATGTCACTACCAATGTCGATGATCGGGAGAATCAATATACTTAAAAGTAATATTTTACCTAAAATACTTTATTTATTTCAATACATTCCCTTATCACCACCTTTAGATCTATTCTCAAGAATAAAAAAAAAGTTAGTGGAATTTATATGGAACAACAGGAGGGCTAGATTACGTTTGTCTTTATTATATTTACCATTTGATCGTGGAGGTCTGAAATGTCCAAATTTTATGTTGTATTATTGGTCGGCACAACTGAGGTCTATGACATATTATTTTTCATCAAATGATCTCCCTCACTGGACTGAAATGGAATCATACAATTTACCTTTACCTCTTCCCATATTCATATACTCAGATTCGGCAAAAAAATTACAAAAACAAGTTAAAAATCCATTTGTAAAGCATATGATCAAAATATGGTGTGAAGCTAAAAACTATTTAAAAGAACCACAGTTATTGTCACAATTTAGTCCAATATGGGGTAATCAATATTTTAAACCAGGGAGAGCGGACGCTGTATTTAAAGTATGGAATTTAAAAGGGATACAAAAGATTCAGGATTTATATTTGCCATGTGCAGACAACATAATGTCTTTTGAAGAGCTGAGGATCAAATTTAATCTCAATAGAACACATTTTTTTAAATATCTTCAACTTAGAAACTTTATTCGATCAAATCAAAATAAAGCTCTCACTCGACCTATTTATTCATCCTTGGAAAAAATGATGATGAAAGATAGTAAAAGAAAGGGTATTATTTCAGAGTTTTATAACTCACTGACACTATCTTCAAGTGAAAATTCACTGAAAAGATTAAACTACTGGAAAGAAGATCTGCAAACTGAAATTTCAGAGGAACAATGGGAATTGGCTTGTACAGAAGCTCAAACCAAATCAATAAATGCACGCCTTAAATTGATACATTTCAAATGGTTAATGCGGATGTATGTTACACCGGAGGAGTTAAATAGATATAACAAAAATATACCAGATACATGCACAAAATGCATGGAAAGTAAAGGAACCCTATTTCATTGTTTATGGGAATGTAGATTAATAAGAATGTTTTGGGAAGAGGTGAGGGTAACAATTGAAAAAATAATCTCAAAACAAATCATATTGAATCCTAAACTGTTTTTGTTGGGTCTGTACCCAGAAAAGCATAATTTTAATAAAAGTGAAAGAACATTCATAGACCTCAGTTTGCTTAATGCCAAAAAATGTATTGCACTATTATGGAAAAAGACTCATAGACCAGATGTGACTCAGTGGTTAAGACAGATGTTAACAAACCTTCCATTAGAAAGAATAACATATATACTAAAATCAAAGGAAATTGTGTTTGAGAATATATGGAGACCTTTTATTGATTATGTAAAAAATTTAAACATAACTCTTGAAGAAGAAGGTGAATGATGTGTGTGGACCTTGTAAATTCCAAACTGGTGAACATAATATGTATACTTATGTATTGGATTGTCTAGACTAAACAGAGGAGCATTGTTGAAGACTTGATTTTGTTGGTGGTTGTTGGTGTTTTTAGTGCATTTTTTTTTTTGTAGTACTTTAGTGTTAGTGTTTGATTGTTTGTATCATGTTTGTTAAAAAAAAAAAAAAAAGGTTCAATAAAGATATTGTGGAAAAAAAAAAAAGAGAATGCTCAGCCATACACAGTGCACACTGCCCGTCGTGTCCCTTTGCCACTTTTGCAGAAGGTTAAAGAGGAATTGCAGCGTATGGAGGAGAATAATGTGATTGAAGCTGTGATTGATCCTACAGATTGGTGCGCGCCAATGGTACCAGTCCCAAGGAAAAATGGAAAAGTGCGGATCTGTGTCGATTTAAAGAGGTTAAATGAAGCTGTACGAAGAGAGAGGTATGTTCTTCCTACTGCAGAGGAAATCACTGCAAAACTTAGTGGAGCAACCACATTCACATCATTGGATGCTGCCTCCGGGTTTTGGCAGATTCCTCTCCATCCAGAAAGCAGTAAATTAACAACCTTTATCACACCCTTTGGGAGATATGCATTCAAACGTCTTCCATTTGGGATCTCAAGCGCTCCTGAAATTTTTCAGCGCAAAATGACAGAAACCCTCAACGGCCTGGAAGGCGTGGCTATCTACATGGATGACATACTGGTGTATGGCGACACTCCTGAACAGCACGACCAGCGTCTCAGCAAGGTACTGGAAAGGATCGAGTCAGCCGGACTTAAACTGAACAGAGAAAAATGTAAGTTTAGACAAAACAAGCTTCACTTCTTGGGCCAAGAAATTGACAAATCAGGCGTGAGACCCGACCCTGATAAAGTCAAGGCAATCCGCGAGCTCCCTCCACCACAGAACGTGCATGACCTCAAGCGTGTCCTGGGCATGTTTAACTATCTAAGGAAAATAGACACCATAAAGACCGCTACAGCAGCTGACTGTAACCTACAGTTGGTGTTGTGGTACATCAAGTCAGGATGGCCAGAATACATAGGCAATGTCCCAGCAGCTATCAGAGACTATTTTCCCATTAAAAATGAACTGTCTGAATGCGATGGAATTATCACCAGAGGAAGCCGCATGTTGATTCCGGATGTGCTCAGAGCAGACATCTTGGATCGAATACATGATGGACATCAAGGTCTGACAAAATGCAGAGAGCGGGCCTGCACATCTGTGTGGTGGCCTGGCATCTCATCTGAAATCAAACGCAAAGTCCAGTCCTGTCAGGTGTGTCGTGAGATGAGACCAGCTCAGCGAAAAGAGCCTCTCTTGTCAACCCCTCTACCTGATCGACCCTGGAAGAGACTTGCTGTTGACCTGTGTGAGCATAACAAGCACACCTACCTTGTTGTGTCAGACTATTTCTCTCGGTTCCTCGAGATACTTCATCTGCCAGTAACCACTGCTTCTCAGATGATCTTAAAGCTGAAGGCAGTGTTTGCGAGGTTTGGTTGTCCAGATGTGGTTGTATCTGACAATGGGCCTCAATTCTCTTGCCAAGAATTTAAAAAGTTTGCAAGGGAGTTTGACTTTTTGCACATCACCTCAAGTCCACACAACCCCCAAGGAAACGGACATGCAGAGAGGGGAGTTCAAACAGCAAAAAGAATCTTAAAGCAGCAAGATCCTTTGCTCGCCCTCATGTGCTTTCGATCAACGCCCTGCACCACCACAGGCGTGAGTCCTGCAGAGCTACTTATGGGTCGAAAGATCAAAACAACTCTTCCTACACTCGAAGTGAATCTTCAGCCCCGATGGCCTGATCTGGAAGTTGTCAGGAACAAGGATGCAATGGAGAAACAGAAACAAGCATTCTACTTCAATCAGCGCCATGGAGCTAAACCCCTACCTTTGTTGAAGCCAGGAGATTCAGTTCTCACAAAGCTGGACCATCAGAAATCCTGGAAAACACCCGCTGTTGTCACAGGAGAAAGCAGCACACCTCGCTCCTTTCTTATTGAAACACCCCAGGGAGCAACTTTGCGACGCAACCGCCGTCACTTGCAACATGATCCTGAATCAGCCAGAGAGATACACTCTTCAGCTCCAAATGACCTGCAGCCAGAGATTGTCGATCAGCAGCCTGAAACTGCAGCTGCCGCTGACACTATTTTACCAGAATCCAGTGTCAAACCGCCAGACCCAAAGCAAGGACTGTTGTTTACCCGGTCTGGTAGAATGATTAAACCTGTGCAAAGACTAGATTTGTAGAGAAAAAAAAAAAAGAAAAATGAAAAGAGAGAAATTCACGTGTTCACTGTGATAAGTGTGGTTATATGTGGTTCAATAATTAAGCCATGGGCTGTGGGGAAGGGTGAAATGGAAATGGAAAATGTTTGAATTGAAAATTGTTTTGTTCTGAAAAAAAAAAAGCTAAAAAAGGGGGAGATGTCATATAATGTGATATTTATATGTGGTGTGTCTTTAAGACTGTGGTGACGTCACAGGTCAGAGTTGACCTTCACCGTGTGATATGATATGAAAATGGCGATGTGTTAATGTTGCCGCCTGTTAATGTTCCCGCTCCTAGTTTTAAAAGAGAACTTTGTTGAAACCACTATTCGTGTGGACCTCAGTTCTTTACAATAGGACCGCCTATGATGCTCCTATGATGTCTACATGTGGAGTTCTGAACAACTCATGTGTGAAAAAAATTATCCATTGTGGCGGGTTGATTCAACCCCCCCACAACACACAGGACACTCAGCCCTCTTCTCTCGGTTTTTCCCGCTGCACTACTGAGATGTAATGTGCCATTCATGTATTGTGATGCAATGTGCCACGCATGTATTGTGATGCAATGTGCCACGCATGTATTGTGATGCAATGTGCCATTCATGTATTGTGATGTAATGTGCCATTCATGTATAGTGTTCATGCGTCCTGTCCTTACTGTGACCTAGAGGCTGAGATCAATATGTAGATGTGCTTTGGTGTAAACCCCCACAAACAGACTGGTCAGACACAATGCTCGGCTAGAGCAATTAACAGAACAGGGAAATGTGTATTAATGTCTACAGACAGACTCGTTTCTTCTGGCTCACTTCTGTGATGTTAATGTTGCCTTTCATGCATTGTGTTCATGCGTCCTGCCCTTACTGTGACCTAGGGACTGAGATCAATATGTCTCTCAAATGCAAATGTCTCATGCCGTTCTGTTATCTCTTTTGATCATGCCAACTGCTGGGGAATGCCCTTTGATGTATTGTTGTAGTTGGGCATATATGCTGCAACTCTGTAACGCAAACCCTCTCTCATTCACTCACTCTTCAGCTGCCACTGCAGACACATTGTGTCTCTCTGCTGAGAGCACTCTGAGCTTGCTCCCAGCGCGCATGCACGGCGCCGGGAGCGGAGCCCGTGAAGGCGGTATGATATAATAAAACTTCACTTAAAACCGTCAGCATACGCTGCTTATATATTTTATCATCCGCTTTACCGTCCTTGGACTGCATCACTCACAATCATAGGACTCGCTATGACATCATCAAAGATCATAGGACTTGCTATGACATCATCAAAGATCAACGGCAGGCATCACTCATCATCACTCTATATATAATAATTCAAGAAATCTCTGCCACGATCATAGGACTCGCTAAAAGATCATAGGACTCGCTATGACATCATCAAAGATCAAAGGCAGGCATCACTCACGATCATAGGACTCGTTATGACATCATCAAAGATCATAGGCAGGCATCACTCACAATCATAGATTCGCTATGACATCATCAAAGATCATAGGACTCACTATGACATCATCAAAGGTCATAGGACTCGCTATGACACCATCAAAGATCAAAGGCAGGCATCACTGAATGAGTGCTGACGTGCTTGCTTACACCCTTGCTTACACCTGCTTTCTACGGGCATGGAAAAATACATGCTTATACTTGGTTTCTATGGGCATGCATGGGTATGCACTAGTAAGATTAAATTACAAATTCCACAACTGAAAAAAATGCATTATTTCCCAGTGAGCACTAGCTGAACTAGTTTAACTTCAGTTTAACGTCCCATTCACTGACAAATTGTGTTTTTACAGGTTTTAACCTTGTGAAGTGTGTCTCTTGGTCACGTGACTATCGAAAAAAATCTCATCAAAACCCTCACTTCTCTTAAAAAGCAGGCAGCCTTTATATAGATTCTGTCTTTGAGCAGCCATGTAACTTTTCTAGATTTTTTTCTGTATCTTACTAAATGGTAAGCCCAGCCTTGTACCTGCCTAGCTCCACCCATCCATCTTCTACCGCTTTTCTGGAGGTCCAGGTCGCAGAGGCAGCAGTACAAGCAGAGAAGCCCAGACTTCCCTCTCCCCAGCCACCTGCTCCAGCTCTTCAGAGAGGATACCAAGGCGTTCCCAGACCAACTGGGAGACATAGTCTCTCCACTGAGTCCTGGGTCTGCCCCGGGGCCTCCTCCCAGTGGGACGTGCTTGAAACACCTCAAGTGGGAGGCGTCCAGGAGGCATCCTAATCAGATGCCCATACCACCTCAACTGACTCCTTTCAATGTGGAGGAACAGTGATTCTACTCTGAGCCTCTCCCGGATGACTGAGCTCCTCACCCTATCTCTGAGGGTGAGTCCAGCAATCCTACGGAGAAAGCTCATTTCAGCCGTTTGTATCCGCGATCTTGTTCTTTCGGTCATTACCCAAAGCGTGTGACCATAGGTGAGAGTAGGAACATAGATTGACTGGTAAATCGACAGCTTTGCCTTAGAACTAAGCTCACTCTTCACCACAACAGACCGGTACAACGTCCGCATCACTGCAGATGCTGTTCCGATCCATCTGTCAATCTCTCGCTCCATTTTCCCCTCACTCGTGAATAAGACCCCAAGATACTTAAACTCCTCCACTTGGGGAAGGAGCCTGTCCCCAACCCAGAGAGGACAATCCACCTTTTTCCGGCTGAGGACCATGGACTCGGACTTGGAGGTACTGATTCTCATCCCAGCCACTTCACGCTCAGCGGCAAACCGTCCCAACAAGAGCTGTAGGTCATTGCTGGATGAAGCCAGCAGGACAACATCATCTGCAAACAACAGAGATGAGATCCTGTGGTCACCAAGCATGACACCCTCCATTCCCTGGCTGCGCCTAGAAATCCTGTCCATAAAAATTATGAACAGGATCGGTGACAAAGGGCAGCCCTGGCGGACTCCAGCTCTCACTGGGAATGAGTCCGACCGAGTGTTGGCAATACGAACCAAACTCTCACAATGGTCGTACAGAGACTGAATAGCTCATGGATCGTCACCTTATCGTGGTGGGGGGTTTGCGTGCCCCAGTGATCCCAGGAGCTATGTTGTCCGGGGCAATTTGCCTCTGATAGGGTCACCCAAGACAAACTGGTCCTGGGTGAAGGGCCAGACTAAGAACGATCCAACAGACTCTCATGATAAATTCTAGATCAAGGATTCAGTGTACCCCGCCCGGTATGGGGTTACTGGGGCCCCACCCTGGAGCCAGGCCTGGGGAGGGGCTCGAAGGCTAACGTCTGGTGGCCAGGTTTCCACCCACGGGACCCGGCCGGGCTCAGCCCAAAGGAGTTACATGGGTCCGCCCTCCAGTGGGCTCACCACCTGCAGGAGGGATCATGGGGGTCCGGTGCTATGTGAATTAGGTGGCGGTCAAAGGCGGAGACCTTGGCGGACTGATCCCAAGCTTTCTAAACTGGATTTTGGGACGTGGAATGTCACCTCTCTGGTGGGGAAGGAGCCTGAGCTGGTGTACGAGGTTGAGAGATACCGCCTAGATATAGTTGGCCTCACCTCAACACACAGCTCCGGTTCCAGAACCAGTCTCCTGGGAGGGGCTGGAACTTGGCCTTTTCTGGAGTTGCCCCGGGCGAGAGGTGATGAGCAGGGGTGGGTATTCTTGTATCCCCCCACCTTGCTGCCTCTATATTGGAGTTTTCCCCGGTGGATGAAAGGGTTGCTTCCCTTTGCCTTTGGGTTGGGAAACGGGTCCTGACCATCATTTGTGCCTATGTACCAAATGATGTTTCAGAGAACCCACCCTTTTTGGAGTCTCTGACTGGGGTGCTGGAGGGTGCTCCTCTTGGAGACTCCATTGTCCTACTGGGGGACTTCAATGCGCACGTGGGCAACGACAGTGAAACCTGGAGGGGGGTGATTGGGAGGAACGGCCTGCCCGATCTGAACCTGAGTGGTGTTCAGTTATTGGACTTCTGTGCTAACCACAGTTTGTCCATAACAAACACTATGTTCAAGCATAAAGGTGTCCATATGTGCACCTGGCACCAGGACACCCTAGGTCGCAGGTCGATGATCGATTTTGTTATCATGTCATCAGACCTGTGACTGTATGTCTTGAACACTCAGGTAAAGAGAGGTGCAGAGCTGTCAACCGATCACCACCTGGTGGTGAATTGGATCCGATGGCAGGGGAGGAAGCCATTCAGACCTGGTAGACCCAAACGTATAGTGAGGGTATGCTGGGAACGTCTGGCTGAGGCCCCTGTCCGGGAGGTCTTCAACTCCCATTTCCGGAAGAATTTCAACCACATTCCGAGGGAATCTGGAGACATGGAGTCTGAATGGGCCATGTTCTCCACCTCTGTTGTTGAAGCGGCGGCCCAGAGCTGCGGCCGCAAGGTGGTCGGTGCATCTCGTGGTGAAGCTGAAGAAAGAGTCCTATCAAGGACTAGGAGTCCTATCAAGGAAGAAGGAGTCCTATCAAGCTTGGTTGGCTTGTGGGACTCCCAAAGCAGCTGAGGTGTACTGGCAGGCCAAGTGGAGTGCAGCTCGGGTGGTTGCTGAAGCAAAAACCTGGGTATGGGAGGAGTTTGGTGAGGCCATGGAACAAGACTTTTGGTTGGCCTCGAAGAGATTCTGGCAAACTGTCCGGCGGCTCAGGAGGGGAAAGCAGCTCCCTGTCCACACTGTGTATGGTGCGGATGGGGCGCTGTTGACTTCGACTGGGGATATCGTCGGGCGGTGGAAGGAATACTTCGAGGATCTCCTCAATCTCACTGATACGCCTTCTATAGAGGAAGCAGGGTTTGTGGACGAGGGGGATGACTCGCCTATCACAGGGGCTGAGGTCGCCAAGGTGGTTAAAAATCTCTTTGGTGGCCGGGCCCCGGGGGTGGACGACATTCACCCTGAGTACCTCAAGGCCCTGGATGTTGTTGCGCTGTCATGGTTGACACACCTCTGCAACATTGCGTGGAGGTTGGGGGCAGTGCCTTTGGCATGGCAAACCGGGGTGGTGGTTCCTCTCTTCAAAAAAGGGGACCGGAGGGTGTGCTCCAACTTTAGAGGGATCACACTCCTCAGCCTCCCTGGGAAGGTCTATGCCAAGGTACTGGAGAGGAGAGTCCGGCCGTTGGTCGAACCTCGGATTCAGGAGGAGCAATGTGGTTTTTGTCCTGGCCGTGGCACATCGGACCAGCTCTTTACCCTCTCGAGAATTCTCGAAGGTTCATGGGAGTTTGCCCAACCAGTTTACATGTGTTTTGTGGACTTGGAGAAGGCATTTGGACGTGTCCCTCGTAGTTTTTTTGTGGGGGGTTGGGGAGTATGAGGTATCAGGCTTGTTGTTACGAGCGATTCGGTCTCTGTACGACCGTTGTGAGAGTTTGGTTCGTATTGCCAACACTCAGTCGGACTCATTCCCAGCCTAGCTCTCTGTCTGCACATATGTCATGTAGATGAGTGTGGCACCAAAGATGTTAGCTTCAGAGCTAACAATGCTACTAGGGAGTTAGCTTACCAAGCATGGTTTATATTGATATTTTCTTTGGAAAATAGCCTAATAGACATCCCTTGTCATGGGTGGCGAGAACGCGCCCCCTCCTTCCCGTTCATCTCTCCTCAGCTCATCAGCACACCTGAGTGAGAGGACACACCTGCACCTGCTCATCAGCCAGCGTACTTAAGGAAGCATCCTTCAGTGATTCAGCGCTGGCTTGTTTGGGTATACTGCCGTAAGGCAGCAAGTCATGTTCACACTGGTGAAGGAAATTACTAACCTGTGTGCTCTTTTTTCTTTGTTCAGGTTGCTGCCACCATGTGGGTATGTTGCTGGGGATGCGCACGCTCTCCTGCCACATCTCCACTCTCCTACAGTCAACCTCCACCCAGTCAGGCACCACCAGCTCATTCCCCACCCTGCTGGTTCGTCTATTCCCCACTGGAGTCCTGCTGGTGCTCCCTCGGAGTCCACGTAAGTGGTAATTTGACTTGCCCATTTCCCCTTACTCCATTCCTCCTCTCACAGCTCTCATCTTCTCTCCACAGGCTCCTTCCGCTGGTGAGTGACTGTTTCTGTAGCTGTGCGAGGAGTTTTTGCTATTTAATAAAGAAACTCAAACGTGTATTATTGTTTGATTGTCTCTTTGTTGCTGCATCTCGCATGTGGGCTGAATTATTATATCAGTCATGACAGAATGAGCCAGCCTGAACCTTGGCTCAGCAGGTGCAGCAGCAGGGCAATCAGCTCTGGATCACCTAGAGGCATCTGAGCAACAGATTACCTTGATGGTCCAACAGCTGTAAACCATGATGCGGCAATTGGACACCATCACACAGCATTTGGAGGGGGCGGCTCCTCTGGATCCTCCTCCTCAGCCTGCTCCCATTGTTCAACTACTGGTGCACCGTACCACTTCTGTTCCCACACCTGCCCCGTATGCGGGGGAGGGGGGAAGTGTAAGGAATTTCTCCTCCAGGTATGGATGTATTTGGAGCAGGTCGGGGGGAGTACCCGGGAGATGTTGCAAAGATTCAATTCTTTAACTAAGGGCTTGGCCCCGCAGCAGACTGTTGACTCTTCCCACTGGTGTCTTTACAAAAAAACAGAAACTCATGATGCAAACACATAAGTCACTAAATTGTTTATTACAATCACCAGCAAAATCCAAATTATTTAGAATGTGCAAAATTCAAACTTTAAACTGTAAAAAAAAACCCAAAACAAAACAGAATGGGTCACACACGCGGCCACACGTGCTAACTCCTCGCCTTCGCAAAGTGGCCCAGCACACCAAGGACCACTTGATTGAAGGCAGCATTCTGAGCCATCTCCTCCCTTCACAAGGTAGTTTCATGGGATCCAGGTCAAGTGGACCCCTGACCAACTGAGCACTCCCAAGTTATTTATTTATTTAGCGAATGCAAAGTCTTTAAGCCAAGCAGTTGCCTCCTGGTTTGCTGTATGGAGGGTGTGTAATCCTCCTTCCAGTCTTTGGAGCGGGCAAGTCTCTATGATGTGTTCCATAGTTTGCTCCTCTCCACATGCGCACAGTGGGCTAGGGCTACTGCCCCATCTGTGAAGGCTGGCCAAGCAGGGGCCATGTCCAGTCCTGAAGCGATTGAGTGTAGACCACTGTCTCCTTGGGAGGTTGGTGCCCGGGACCTGTTGGTTGGGGTTTATCACCAGCTGTTTGTTTGGGACCTCCTTGGTCTCCCATTCCTCTTGCCAAGCTGTCTGGATGGTAAAGTCAGCTGGGGGAGGGTTTTTCCAAATCGGCCGTCTGGATGAAAGTCGGGCAGTGGGTGGGGTGTAGATATCTGCATGGATTGGTAAGTGAGGAAAATCTTTAACTTTTTGGAGCATCCTTTGAGTTAATGCTGCTCGCCGGATGTGTGGAGGGGCTATGTTTGACAGTACAGAGAGCCAGGGGAGTGGTGTTGAGCGGATTGTTCCAGTTATAGTTCTCATGGTTGAGTTGAGCTGGGTGTCTACATAGTGTGTGTAAGATGACCTGGACCAGACAGGGGCACAATATTCTGCTACAGAGTATGAAAGGGCCAGTGCTGAGGTGCGCAGGGTGGAGACTGCCGCCCCCCAGTTTGCACCAGCGAGCTTGCAGAGCAGGTTGTTTCGTACTTTCACCTTAGCAGCCGTCCCCTTTAGATGTTCCTTGAAGGATAAGGTCCTATCAAGGGTCACTCCAAGATAAGTTGGATTTGGGGCATGCTTAAGCTTGAGTCCGCTCAGGTGGATGTTTAGTTCTCTGGCAGCTTTTGCATTGTGGAGATGAAATACACTGGAGACGGTTTTTGCTGGGCTTGGTTTTAGGCGCCAGATTTTGCAGAACTGGTCCAGTTTAGCAAGATCTTCCGTGAGCACCCGTTCCAGTGGTTCAAAGTCTGGTGCTTGGAATGCCAAACAGATGTCGTCTGCATAGATGAATTTGCGGGATTTTGTAATAGGCAGGTCGTTTATGTAGAGGTTGAACAGAGTTGGAGCTAGAACTGAGCCTTGTGGGAGTCCGTTTTTCTGCATTCTCCATGCACTTGTGCTCTGACTGAGGTGGACTCTGAACCTTCGGTTGGTCAGCAGGGTTTTTATAATTGCTGTTGCCCAAGCAGGGATCGCCTTTTTAAGTTTCAGGAGGAGGCCTTTGTGCCAGACCGTATCATAGGCGGCTGTAAGATCGAGAAACACAGCCCCTGTCTTCAGTCTGCTCTCGAAGCCATTTTCAATGAAGGTGGTTAGGGCCAGTACTTGTTCTCCTGTACTGCGGTCCTTGCGGAAACCTGCTTGATCCACACTTAGAATATCCTCTATTTCTGGGGAAATGCGTTGCAGTATTAGGCGCTCCATGATTTTGTAAGGAACGCTGAGTAGGGAGATTGGGCGGTAGCTTGCTGGTAGTTTGTGGTCTTTGCCAGGTTTTGGGATGGCAATGACCTTTGCTGTCCGCCATTTCTTTGGGATCGAGTTTGTTTGTGTGATCCTTGTGTAGAATTGTGCCAACCAGGTTAGGGCTCGGGGGCCAAGATTTTTCATGAATTCTGGGAAGATGTTATCGTATCCTGCTGCCTTTCCACATTTCAGGCCCTGTAGGACTTTCTCCAGTTCAGCAGCCTCGAAGGGTTCAGGGTTCGTTTCCTCTACAGGCATTTTTTGGTGTTTTTTTTAGCTCAGTTGTAACTGCTCTTCTGGTGTCTTTGTCTTGGGGTGCTTTGGCGATAGTCAGTAGGTGGGATGCAACTTGGTTGGGTGTGACGGATGCTCAGCTTTGGCTAGGGGGCTTCTGTGCAGCTCCTAGGCGACGGATGAGGCTCCAACATTTCCTGCTAGAGTGGGTAAAGCTCCGGTCAGCAACTGTCTCCTCCCATTTCTTTCGCCGGGCTGTATTTAGCGATTCAATGAGATGGTCTGCTATCTCTGGGTCCCCTGATGTTTGATAGGATTGTAGGAGGGCAGCACTTTCTCCGTCCAAACATGGGACATAGAGGGGTCGGTAGCCTCGTGGGATTGCAGTATGGGCAGCCTTGAAGATTGCACTGCAGAAGCGGTTGTATGCTTCATCTACAGTGATGGTGTGGAGTGGGATGGTAACAACGCTCCGGTCCAGAGTTTCACTGAATTTCTTCCAGTTGGCTTTGCGGAAGTTCCAGCGCATCTTCCTTGGGCTGTATATGACTGGAAGTTGTAGGCCAATGTGTACAAGCAGGGGCCGGTGTTGGCTGTGTGGAAAATCATCAAGAATGAGGATCTGTGTAGGATATGGCTCCCCATTCAAAGAGCTGACCCAACACAGGTCAGGAGAATAGTCCTTCTTCCACCTAGCAGAGTGGAAGGTTCCTCTTTGTTTGGGGTCGTATATCAAAGCGAGGTCATTTCTGGATGCCCAGTCTGAAAGTGCCTCCCCATCACTGTCCACTGCTGGGTACCCCCAGTCAGGGTGATGGCTGTTAAAGTCCCCCACATAGATGGCAGGGTGGGGTAGGGTGGGTAAGACCTGCAGATCCCAGTTGGCATTAGGGGGCTTGTACACATTGACAATATGGAAGCCACCAATGATTATGGTGTCTGAGAAATGTGTTGTTATCAGGTGATTTGCTTCAACTATGTCAGAACGCACATAGGTGGCACGTCCATGTTTAGCATGTAGAACATAGCACAGGAGGTCAAAGCCTTTGATGGTGAAGCGGCCAGCTTCCTCTGTGCCAATATGAGTCTCTTGGAGGCAGATTACATCAATCGAATGTTGGAAGGCGAGGACTTCGATAAGGCTTCGCTTGGCTGCAGATAGGCCTTCAACGTCTAGTTGTAATATGCGAAGGGCAGATCCTACCACAAAGTGCTCTTGGGGCTGTTTGCTTTCGGCTTTAGGACTGTGACTAGGATTCTTCTTTGACTTGGCACAGAGGCGTCGTCTCTTCGAATTTAGTCTGCTGGTAGGATCATTAGCTTCCCCAGGCGAGCCCGGGTACTGGCGGAGGGCGCGACGAGAACGCTGATCCATTGCCCCCCAAGTGGACCAAGTGGACCCCAGGATCCAGTCTGTACATGTACAAGTACATTCTCAATCCAGTGATCTGTAAACGAGAAGAAGGAGAACAACAAGAATTTGTGTAAAACTGTTGGAAAGACTTTTCCTGATCACCAAGAAGTGTAAAAAATACAAGTACATCTCAAAAAATTAGAATATCGGTCTTCCGGTCTGGACGCCATGGTGATAGCAACCTAACGGTGAAACTCCCAGACTCAATCCAAGGAAAACCTCCTCAAAATCAGACCTAATGGATTTTTGGAAGATTAAAATTCAAAAGACAATAACACCATACCTAACCAAAAGCAGAGGAAACTGACATTCCTCAGATCAGGACGCACAGCGGCCGCGGAATCGGAACCAGAAGACCTCCATCCAGAAGACGAGTCCCTGGGCCTAGCTAACAAAAGGATTAGCTTGAAATCGCTATTTGACGAATTACGACGATTTCGGGCCGAATTTCTTGAATTCAGAGAGGATTTAAAAAAGGCGAACAGCAGAATGGACCAGGCCGAAAACCGAATCTTGGAAGCTGAAGACAGAATAAAAGTGCTTGAAGATTCTGTACTGGATTTACACAGAAAACAGTCAAGGCTGGAGGCTAAGCTAGCCGACCAAGAAGGAAGACAGAGACGAGACAACATCAGAATTCACGGTCTGAAAGAAGGAGCTGAAGATGGTTTCAACACAGTGGCAGAATGCATGGAATCCTTATTGAGAGAGAAGTTGGATATTCCACAATCCACCGATTTGAAGATAGAAAAGGCACATCGCACATTAGCCGCAAAGCCAGCCCCGGAAGCGCCCCCACGTTCAGTGTTGGTAAGATTCTCCGACTTCAAAATAAAACAAGAAGTTGTAAGACGGGCTTGGCAGAAGAAAGGATTTATGCATCAAGAAAGAAAAGTCTTCGTGGAACACGATTACGCCCCTGAAGTTCTTAAAAAGCGACGGGAATATAACGACGCCAAAAAGGTTTTACGGGAAAAGAATCTACGCTTTCAGACGCCATTTCCGGTGAAGCTAAGGGTCTTTTACGGGGAAGAGTCATGTCTCTACAATTCAGCGGAAGAAGCAACAACTGACATGGCAAGAAGAGGACTCCCGGTAACGGTGTTTAAACCCGCAGCGGATCTGAACGAGAAAATCAGAGCTCAAACGTGGTCCACTCAGAGACCTTCAAAATCCACGGGCCAGCAGCGGGAACACCCAGCCCCAGAGCTACAAAGATAAGCTTTCCAGTTCCAGAAAGGAATAGCGACCTTTTTGGTTTTTTTTTTTTTCTTTTTCTCTTCAGTCACTCTACACTTCCATCCCCCCTCCTACAAGGTAACAAACATTAAAGAAGATGCAGAATCAGCATGTGGTAAAACCTTTCATGGAGCAGTTTTAGCATTAGAAACAAATGTCTTCTTAATTTAAAGGGGAAAAAAAGGAAAAAAAAAATCATGTTAAAATAGAAATGTAACAATGACCCACATGTTCTCCCCACACTAACAAATACTGTATTAGAGTGAATGTTTGCTGTGATGGGGGTGGGAGGGTTCACACAAGCTCATAGGGTATAGACATAAAAAAAAAAAAAAAAAAAAAAAAAATCATTACAAATTCGGATTGGGATCTGAAATTCACGTTAAAAACATGGGACAACTTACAGGGGTAAGAGAGGGCCCTCAACACGTAACAGAGTTTGAGGAATTTCCCTCAGAGCCCACAGTCCATCAGGGCTCTTACAGGGTCTTTAAAGAGACCCCAGCTCAGGAAGTTTTTTTTAACAGTTTTTTGTTTTAAAGTTTCGTACATTATGTACTTAATGTTTTTTATGTTCTTAATGTTCTTTCAGTTTCTGAGTAGCAAAAAAGAGGGCCACCACACTGTTGTACTAAATAAGAAAATACAATGGAGAAACAGGGTGTAACCAAAATAGCCTCATATAATGTAAAAGGGATCCTGAATCCAGTTAAAAGATCCAAGATTCTACGCAAAATGAAAAAAGACAAAGCAGAAATAGTATTTTTACAAGAAACCCACCTAACAGACGTGGAACACACTAAACTCAGTAGACAAGGGTTTAAAATGATCTCTTCATCTTCATATAAATCAGGGAGGAGGAGGGGAGTAGCGACATTGATATCAACCAAAATTACATTTGAAAAAAAATCAGAACACAAAGATAAAGAAGGGAGGTACAGTTTGGTAACTGGGCGGCTAGAGGGAGAAGATATCACCCTGCTGAATGTATATGCACCACCAGGGGCTAAATGGAAATTTTATAAAAATGTATTCGACCTAATGATAACTAAAGCCCAAGGTTTAGTGATATGTGGTGGAGACTTCAATCTAAGACTAAATCCATACTGGGATGCAACAGGTAATTCTTCACATCAAAATAACACCCAAAATAGGAATACTCGGATGCTACTAAAAGAAATGGGAATCTGTGACGTATGGAGGGAATTCAACCCCAATGTAAAAGATTATACTTTTTATTCAACGCCACATTCATCTTACTCAAGGATTGATTACTTTTTTATGTTTAATAGAGACATTGGAAGAGTAAAAACATGTAAAATAGGACTGATGGATCTCTCCGACCACGGTCCGATCTATATGGATTTAAACATCCAAAAATACACAAATAATACATTTTCCTGGAGGTTGAATTCAAGTGTCCTGAAAGGGCCACTGAAAGATGAATTGGAATCAGATATTCTCAGATATTTGGAAGAAAACGATAATGGAGAAGTATCCCCTTTAATACTGTGGGATGCGTGCAAAGCTGTAATAAGGGGAAAAATTATTGCAAAACTGGCAACCCAAAAGAAACTGAGACAAGAAAAACTAATCACACTAGAGTCAGAGCTCAAGAACCTAGAAAAAGAACACAAAGATAACACTCATTCTAATGGCTCGCTCAAGATCAAAGAAATTAAAAATCAAATAAATGAGATCTACACAATAGAAATCCAGAAGAAACTTACATTTCTGAAACAAAAACACTATGAAGCAGGCAGTAAATCGGCAAAATTACTAGCCTATAAATTGAGGAAACAACAAACGGAAAGAGCAATCTACAAAATCAGAGACCCAGTATCAAAGGAAATAAAATTCAGAATTCAGGATATTCTTAAAAGCTTCGAGAATTACTACAAGAACTTATACTCCCACAAAAAACATAAAAACGCATCCGAGACATTCCTAAACACATTAAACCTTCCCCAACTTACGGAATCACAAAATAAAACCCTACTGTCAGAAATACAACCTAAAGAATTGGAAAAAGCAATTATGAAACTTAAAGCTAACAAATCCCCAGGAGCAGATGGCTATACAGCAGAATGGTACAAAACCTTTAAACAGCAACTATCTCCTCTCCTCCTGAAAACATTTAACTACGTCCTCCACACAGGGGAAATCCCCCCCTCCTGGAGAGAAGGGGTCATTGCAGTCATACCTAAACCTGAAAAGGATAAACTAGAATGCTCCAACTACAGACCAATCAGTGTATTAAATCAGGACTATAAGCTTTTTACCACTATCCTTGCCAAAAGGTTAGAAAACATACTGACAGACTTAATTCACTTAGACCAAACAGGTTTTATAAGACAAAGACAGACACAAGACAACATTCGACGCACTTTACACATAATTCATCATATAAAAAAATATAACTTAAACGCAGTCATATTGGGATTAGATGCTGAAAAAGCATTCGATTCGGTTGACTGGTCTTTCCTCTATAAAATCTTATCCAGTTTCAATTTTCATAACAACTTCATTAGAACTATACAGGCATTATATAAAAAACCAACAGCTAAAATAAGGATTAACGGTAATTTATCATCATCTTTTGAGCTGGAAAGAGGATGTCGTCAAGGCTGCCCCCTGTCTCCACTGCTCTTTGCAATCTTCATAGAACCTCTGAGCCAATGGATAAGACAAAATCAAGAAATTTACACTTGGTCAGAAAGAACATAAAATAGCACTCTTTGCTGATGACATTTTAATATACCTAGGGCAGCCAGACACTTCTCTACCAGAACTAATCTCAGTTTTTTCAGACTATGGAGATTTATCAGGGTACAAATTAAACATGCATAAAACCCAAGTTTTAACATTCAACTATGACCCAAATCATTTTTCACTAAATGAACTCAAAACTAACTGGGAGTTGGAATCTATGAAATATCTGGGGGTCAATATCCCGAAACAACTCGACAAAATTATAACACTAAACTATGATCCACTGGTGACAAAAATAAAATCTGACCTAGCAAGATGGAATATGATACCATTCTTAGGTACCGCACAAAGAATTGAAGCAGTCAAAATGAATATACTTCCACGTCTTCTATACCTTTTCCAAACAATACCGGTAGAACCTCCCAAAAAAACATGGCAGGAACTGGACAGAAGGATCTCAAGATTCATATGGCAGGGTAAGAGACCTAGAATCAGATATAGAACCCTACAGCTAAACAAAGACAAAGGTGGGCTCGCACTGCCAAATATCAGGGACTATTTTATAGCTGCACAAATTAAAACTTTAGTAGAGATATGTAACCCAGTCTACACTGCACAATGGAAGGAGATGGAATGCCAAATAACAAGTGACATCCCCCTACAGGCGATAATAGGGAACAATGCCTTAACTAAACTCCTGAATAACACTAACCCGTGGATTGAGACCCCGCTAAAAATTTGGTTTAAGATAGTCAGAGAGAATCAAGCTAAAGAGCCCTATCGACTTCTGCAATGGATTGCCTATGATCAAGACTTTACCCCCAATAAAACAGACACTAGATTTAAAGAGTGGAAAGAGAAAGGGCTGATAAAATATTACGATTTTTTTAAGGGGCAAACTTTAAGAAGTTTTGAAGATTTGAAAAAACAAGGTCTAATAAATCAAGATCTTTACAGGTTCTTTCAGCTTAGACACCACATAAACAATATACTTAAAAAGGAGGATTTGGAAAGGGCCCAGTCAGGTGTTCTGAAGGTCTTCTTAATGGCATATAAAGGGATCCCAGGGATCAGATACATTTCTAAAATATACCAAGGTCTTCAAGACTTAAAAGGAGACAACACATCGTATATAAAAGAGAGATGGGAAAAAGAGGGGAATTTCACTTTACAATTGGAAATATGGGAAAAGCTAAATAAACAGCAATGGAAAAGTACCTCATCCCTGTAGTGGAGAGAATTTGGATGGAAAAACTTGGTAAGATTTTTCAGAACACCTGCACAAAACAAATTTACCCATAAGGGGTTGAACTGTTGGCGCTTGTGTGGTGAAAAGACTGCAAATCATTTTCATGTGTTTTGGTCATGCCCACTTATCCACCAATATTGGTCCAACGTACAGACAATATTGGGGAAAATATTCAAAATAACAGTTCCCTTTTCTTTTGTAACTTTGTATTTGGGTTTATTACCGGACTCACTGGAAAGACGAGGAGATAAATACTTATTCAATGTTTTAATATTGGCAAGTAAAAAAGCCCTAACTAAAAAATGGATGCTGAAGGACTGTCCTACACCTGAATATTGGATTAACGTGATTCAAGACATTTACTTGATGGAAAAGTTGACATTCGCACTGAGACAGGACATGGATGGGTTCATAAACTTTTGGCAACCCTGGATCGCATATGTGTCTTCCATGAGAATTAATCTTTGACAAATACCATTTCAATAATGGTCCCGCTCTTTGTTCCAACGCTACTCAGTTGCTCTTTTACTTTTAATTACTTAATTTTCTGTTTGTTTGTTTTTTGCTGTTCTGTTTGTTTGTTTGTTTGTTTTTTATTTAATTCTCCTTAACTTCACTTTTTCTTTCACTTTAAAAAAAAAAAAGGGGGGGTTGTTGTAATAACTATCCTACCAATGTTGTCAAATAGCAAAAAATAAGGGAACATGTGATGAAAATGTAAACAATGCAATGCTGTAATGACCTGTATACCCTTTACAAAAACTTAAATAAAAAAAAAATAAAACAAAATTAGAATATCATGAAAAAGTTCAATATTTTTTGTCACTCATTTCAGAAAGTGAAACCCATGTATTATATAGATTCATTACGCAGACAGTGATATATTCCAAGTGTTTATTTATTTTAATTTTGATGATTATGGCTTAAAACCCATGAAAACCCCAAATTCAGTTTCTCAAAAAATTTGAATATTACATAAAATTTTAAAAAATTGTTTTTTAATAGAAATGGCTGACTGAAAAGTATGTCCATGTACACACTCCATACTTGGTTGGGGCTCCTTTTGGATTAATTACTGTATCAATATGACGTGGCATGGAGATGATCAGCCTGTGGCACTGCTGAGGTGTTATGAAGGTCCAGGTTGCTTTGATAGTGACCTTCAGCTCGTCTGCATTGTTGGGTCTGGTGTCTCTCATCTTCTTCTTGACAATACTCCATAGATTCTCTGTGGGGTTTAGGTCAGGAGAGTTTGCTGGCCAGTCAAACACAGTGATTTTTTTTTTTGATTTTGTATACTTTATTGATCCCAGAGGGGAAATTGAGGGCATCCACCTGGATGGGTGAAGCAGCCACGGTACGGTGCTATCCCTTTACCATTCACACACACATTCACACATAGGGCCACTTTTAGAGTCTCCAATTAACCTAACCTGCATGTTTTTGGCCTGTGGGAGGAAACTGGAGAATTCCTGGAGAAAAACCCACGCAGACACGGGGAGAACATGCAAACTCCACACAGATCACTGTTGGTCAGGGGCTGGGATTGAACCAAGGATCCCACGGCCAAGGGTGAGTTGCTGTGCTGCCGCAGTGCTAACCACTGCACCACCGCACCATGCCATGGTCATTAAACCAGGTTTTGATACTTTTGGCAGTGTGTGTGTGTGGGGGGGGGGGGTGCCAAGTCCTGCTGGAAAATGAAGTCAGCTTCCCCATAAAGCTTGTCAGCAGAGGGAAGCATGAAGTGTTCTTAAATTTCCTGGTAGATGACTGTGCTGACTTTGGTCTTGATAAAACACAGTGGATAAACACCAGCAGATGACCTCTGTTCAGATAAAAGTAACTTTTGCATTTCATTTGTAAATCAAAGTCCCAGAGTCTGGAGAAAGAGTGGAGAGGCACAGAATCTAAGTTGCTTGAGGTTTAGTGTGAAGTTTCCACAGTCAGTGATGATTTGAGGAACCAGGTCATCTGCTGGTGTTGGTCCACTGTGTTTTACCAAGACCAAAGTCAGCGCAGTCGTCTACCAGGAAATTTTAGAGCACTTCATGCTTCCCTCTGCTGACAAGCTTTATGGAGAAGCTGATTTCATTTTTCAGCAGGACTTGGCACCCCCCCCCCCCCAACACTGCCAAAAGTATCAAAACCTGGTTTAATGACCATGGCATCACTGTGTTTGACTGGCCAGCAAACTCTCCTGACCTAAACCCCATAGAGAATCTATGGAGTATTGTCAAGAGGAAGATGAGAGACACCAGACCCAACAATGCAGACGAGCTGAAGGTCACTATCAAAGCAACTTGGACCTTCATAACACCTAAGCAGTAACACAGGCTGATCACCTCCATGCCACGCCACATTGATACAGTAATTAATCCAAAAGGAGCCCTGACCAAGTATTGAGTGTGTACATGGTCATACTTTTCAGTTGGTCCACATTTCTATTAAAAAAATATTTTTTAAAACTAATTTTATGTAATATTCTAATTTTTTGAGAAACTGAATTTGGGGATTTTATGGGCTGTAAGCCATAATCATCAAAATTAAAATAAATAAACACTTGGAATATATCACTCTCTGTGTAATGAATCTATATATGTGTTTCACTTTCTGAAATGAGTGACACAAAATATTGAACTTTTTCATGATATTCTAATTTTTTGAGATGTACCTTTATATATATATGTAAGATGACAACTAAGCTGACCCGATGAAGGTTTTGGTTCTGTTTCTGCTTTCAAAAGACTTTTCTTCTCCACCGCTGCTGCTCGTCACTACTGGTTGCCCCCCAGATGAAAATAAACAGATTCATGATTCCAGATTCAAAGGCTTTATTATCATGTGCACAGTTAAGAAATTCTACATTTCCTGAGCAATAAATATGTTTGTGGAGCACAGAATAGGTATGTGGGACTATAATGTTCTGAAAGAGGCTTTAGAAAGCTCTGAATTAGTTTGTAAATCACTGGATTGAAAATGTACTTGTACATGTACAGATTGGACTCCGGGGTCCACTTGGGGTGCTCACATGGGGTGCTCACTTGGTCAAGGGTCCACTTGACCTGTTCCCGTTTCATGCTCTCTTGCCTCACTGAGAAGCAACTGAATGTGCTGCTGGTCCCGGTTCAGCAGATCTTCAGCCTGCAGTGGGACTCTAGAATGAAAATACACACACAACTTAAGTTCAAGCACAGCACAAAAGTGCAACATGTAAAAATTTACTTTTTAACCAGGATTAACACTAGCTTATTTCGTCAGATGTTGTCGACACATGCGCAAAACATAAGCAGAGCACAGAGTTAGCATTGATGGCTAACTAGCTAGCTCATTCTCTGCATATAGGAGACCATGGTGTTGTTTGTTCAAAGTAAGCTTTCCATCACTGGGATAAATAACGGCAAAGATGCATAATATAAAAAATAAAAACAAGATGGCGACCGGGATGGTCACACTTTTTCAGCGCTGAGACAAACTCGCTGATTTTCCCATTGAAAGTACCTAGCCAACGGCGATCGGCGCTCGTGGTGGACACCCACGGGCTGAATTTCCACCTCCGTCGGAATCCCATTGGAATGCCCCTTTAATCAGGTAGAACTGCTGCGCTCTACCCGAAGCAATTGCCAAGCTAACGCTAGTTAGCTTAACGCTGGCCCCAGTGCGCCACCTAACTCCGACACGAAGCGGCTCAGTCCCTGGTGAGGGCTTATCGGAGGAACCAACCGAGGCGGCGGTTGGGAGCTTGGGCGCGGCGTTGGTGAGAGACGGGGGCCACCTGGACCCAGCAGGACAGTGGCCTGAGTCGGAACCCAGTTGCAAGGCCCAGCTGAGGAACTACCAGACCGACGGCGGTCGGTGATGGGGCCTAGCGGAGGTGCCACCCAGCCAGACGGCGGCGAGCGGCGGTGATCGGCGGCGGCGAGCGGCGGTGATCGGCGGCGGTGATCGGCGGCGGTGATCGGCGGCGGTGATCGGCGGCGGTGATCGGTGGAGTTCGGCTGCGCCGGTGGTGTGCGGCATAACCGGCCAGGCAGACGGCGGCAGGCGGCGGTGATCTGCGGAGCTGTGCGGCGTTGCTTGGCGGAGGAGCTGTGCGGGAGCTCGGTGCAGCGGGTCCAGCGGCGGCCGGGCTAGTTGAGGCCTAGCCGGATTCTCTGTTTATTTCTATCCACAGGTCAGTAAGATGCCACAAAAGAAAGAGGAAATGGAAGAAATCAAAAAAATCTCTGAACTTTATGTCAGAAGAATTGGCCAAATTGACTAGCCAGTAGGCCAAAATAATAGGCCTAATAGAACAGGTACAAGCCCTACATTTAATAATAAAAGAAAAAGACAAAAAAATTATGGACCTGGAGCAACACGGGCGTCTTTTGGAGCAACGCGTCGAGGATCTTGAACAAGGTTCTCGTATTGATGACCTAGTTATAAGTGGACTAGACATCAGATATCAGTCATACGCCCATGCCGCAACAGGACTGAATGGTGAAAATGCTCCCATGAGTGAATCATTGTCCTTAGAAAATCAAGTGCTTCAGTTCCTTAATAATAGTGACATTAAGGTAGAAGCCAATGCAATCTCAGCCTGTTATGCTCTACCGAAGAAAGATAACAAAACAAAGAAATCAATTGTGATGCGCTTTGTGAACAGAAGGGTAAAGAATGACATACTGAGGCAGGCCAAAAAGCTAAAGGATACTCAAGTTTACCTAAATGAACACCTGACAAAAAAACCCGCTGAATTAGCACGACAGGCACGGATGCTAAAAAAACAAAATAAGATACAAGCAACCTGGACAAGAAATTGTAGAATTTGGATTAAACTAAATGGATCACCTGAGCAAGCAAAGAGTATAATGATCAGAGATGCTACTGACTTAGATAAATACAGATGAACACTGATTAAGAAAATTATGAGTCAATGATAATCCGTATTCATACACACGATAAGAATAGTTCTTTTGATACACCATGCCTAAGTACTTTAAAAAAAATAAGCAAAATAAACAAAAACTTATGACTGACTCGAGTAGACATCAATTATCCCCAGTTGGAGGAAGTCATTTGACACAGAATGAGGAAACTCAAACTCTGAAAACATACCATTATGCTGAACATAAACCACAAGAGATGGAGAATGATATTGATCCTGATAACCACTTTTTCAATAATATTCATAACCACTGTGAATACTACACTGAAAAACAATTCAAAAGTCAAGTGCAATTAGATGGTAAACTGTCAATAATACACTTCAATAGCAGAAGTCTTAACAAAAACTTTCCACAGATTCAGGACTATTTAAAACAGCTAGACAGAAAATTCACAGCTATTGCAGTCTCTGAAACCTGGCTTAATGAAGAACTGGCTCCCCTGATGGCAATAGAGGGATATCAGATGTTTTATATTAACAGATCTCAAAAAAAGGGTGGTGGTGTTGCACTGTATATTGATGACCTGTATAGGTGTAAGCTTGTAAATGAAATGTCCTCAGCACTACCAGGGATTTTGGAATGTGTTACTGTTGAGACTGACCGAGACAAAACAAAAAATCTAATCATAAGCTGCATATATAGAACGCCGGGAACTTGCATTGAGACATTCAGAGATAAATTAGTCGAGCTGTACAATAATATTACTAGTAAGAAAATGGTAGCAATTTGTGGAGATTTCAATATTGATTTACTGAACCCACATCAACAAAATGTAGTTACAGAGTTCATGAACTCTATGTACAGCATGAGTCTACAGTATATCCCACAATAACACATCCCAGTAGAATCACAGTTCACTCTGCTACACTTATTGACAACCTGTTTGTCAATGTTTTCGATAAGAAAATAGAAAGTGGATTATTGATAAATGATATAAGTGACCACTTGCCAACCTTTGCACTTATCCATGGCCACACGGGGCCCAACGCAGAAAAAATTTCAAAATCGTTCAGACACAAGTCACCAAATGCAATCAGTTCTCTTAAAGAGGACTTGCTGAAGCAAGACTGGACAGAAGTCTATGTATCAGATGTAAATGAAGCCTATGACACATTTATAAACATTGTAACCACTCTTTATGAAAAAAACTGCCCATTAGTAAAAAAAAAGCTTAAACACAAATTTGCTGATAAACCATGGTTAACCAAAGGACTACAAAAGGCGTGTAAAAAGAAAAATTTATTATATAAAGCTTTCCTAAAGAAAAGAACAAAAGAAGCAGAGCAGCGGTATAAAACATACAAAAATAAGTTAACATATATAATAAGATGTAGTAAAAGAGACTATTACAGTAAAGAACTGATGAAAAACAAAGACAATATTAAAAATACATGGACAATACTCAACAGTATCCTTGGAAATAAAAGCAGAAATACAAGCTACCCAACTAATATTCCAAAAAATAATAAAACGACTCAGAGTGTGAATATTGCTTCACCTGCAGATGAATTTAATAATTTTTTTGTTAACATTGGACCTAAACTGGCCCGAGAAATACCCACTCCGGTGCCTACAGGTGATACAATATGCAATAACACCGCTGTAAAAGACTCCATCTTCATTAAGAACACAGACGAAAGAGAGGTCATTGAAATTGTTAAATCGTTCAAAAGTAAAACATCTACTGACTGTGATGGTATTGACATGCTACTAGTCAAAACTGTTATCGAATGCATAGTAAAACCACTGACGTATATCTGTAACCTGTCTCTCCAATCAGGTATATTTCCCAATGCAATGAAAATAGCTAAAGTAATTCCGATATACAAGACGGGCGACAGAGGGGAACTCTCAAACTATAGACCAATTTCACTATTACCGCAATTTTCCAAGATACTTGAAAAAATATTCTATGAGAGAATTGACAACTTCATACTGAAGAACGATTTATTGTGTGAGCAGCAATATGGGTTCAGACACAAGAGGACAACTGCATATGCCCTAATGGAATTTACAGAAAAAATATCAACAGCCATTGAAAATAAAGAGTATTCAGTTGGAGTATTCCTAGATCTTAAAAAAGCATTTGATACAGTAGATCATAATTTATTATTAAAGAAACTACAAAATTGTGGTATTAGAGGGGTAGCACTGTCCTGGTTAAGTAGTTACTTAAAGAATAGATATCAGTATGTATGTGTTAGCAACAAAAACTCAGAGTTGCTGAAGGTCACCTGTGGAGTCCCACAGGGTTCAGTTTTGGGACCATTATTATTCAATATGTATATAAACGATATATGTAAAGTTTCAGAAAAAATGGACTTAATATTGTTTGCCGATGACACTAATCTGCTATGCAGTGGAAACAATTTGGAACAACTTCTGGATACACTCGGAAAGGAATTAGGAAAGCTTAAACTGTGGTTTGATTCAAACAAATTAACGTTCAATTTAAGTAAGACAAAATTTATAGTCTTTAACAACCATCACAACAATCCAGTACCCAAACTCAGTGTAAATGGTGTAGAGATTGAAAGGGTATCTGAAACTAAATTCCTTGGAGTAATAATTGATAACAAACTGTGTTGGAAGTCACATATTAATTATATTAAAGGTAAAGTATCCAAATCAATTGCAATATTACACAGAGTGAAATATTTGCTGAATCAACCCACACTATATACCTTGTATCATTCATTAATACTCCCATACATGACATATTGTAATGAAGTATGGGGAAATACATATAAAACAAACATATATCCACTCTTTATGCTTCAAAAGAGAGCTATTAGAATAATAAATAAAGCAGCTTACAGGGAACCAACAAACCCACTTTTTCTTAAACAAAAAACTCTCAAGTTGAAAGATCTGGTTGACTTTAAAACCGCAATAATAATGTTCAAAGTGAAGAATTTATCACTGCCCGCAAATATCCAAAAGTTGTTCCAAACAAGGGAGAAACGATATCACTTCAGAGGAACATGTATATTTCAAAAGCCTACAGTGAGAACAACCACCAAGCAACACTGTATTTCAGTGCAAGGAGTCAGATTATGGAACGATTTTGGACCTGAATTAAAATCATGTACAACGCTTGGACAATTTAAACGAAAACTAAAGGAAGAAATACTCCAAACATATTTACAAGACGACATGTAAACTCACATAAGGATTGACATATCCAGCCTGTGTTGTGTTGTAGCTTAGTTTTTTTTTTTTCTCTCTCTCTGTGACATTTTGTCTTAGATTTGTTTTGAATAATAACCGCTTAACTTAGCTTAGCTTAGTTTTCTTTTCTTTTTTTTTTTTTTTCTTCTCTCAGTCACATTTTGTCTTAGCTTTGTTTTAAATTGTAATCGCTCTTGTCTTGTTTTCTCTTTTTTCTCTTTTGAATTCTTGGATGGAATATGGGTGGGCAACATAAGCTGCGGCTTCAGCCATCACCCATTTCGGATAACTCACGTGGAATTGTATAGTAGAAGGAGTCCTTGTCTAATTTGACCTTGTTGTTATATTATACAGTTTCTTTTAACCTGTACTGTACTATCCGAAATAAATAAATTCATTCAAATAATATCACATCACTCACCATCCCCTGTCACTGTTTTCAACAATGATGATGCCATGGTCGGGTTGACACCACTCTGCCTCCCATCTGCCTTTGCCGGTCGGTGGCTGTGAATTCTTTTCAGGTTGCTCCGTCCAGCTCCCTCTGGATTTCTTTAATCAGCAACCAAGCACAGAAAAGTCTGCACCTTGTCGTTGGACCACGGTGTTGATTTGTGTGTAGCCATTTATCTTTTTGATTACACTCACTCATGCTTGCTGTTGGTGATTTGACTGTTCGTTGCCGTCCAAAATGGCGCAGTAAACAAAAGACACGTGATCCGTGTGACGCAGGTGCAACCCCTCTATATAGTACCTTTGAGTCATCATCCTGAGGCCAAGGGCCAAATTTTCCAAAAACACAATCCATCCATGAATCTGTCACCTCCAAATGTGGAAGATAACATTTTAATCTAGGGTAAAATACATTTCCACGGTCACTGAGTTTATACATAACAGAAGAATGAGCTTGATTGGTTTGGCCCTGTAGTGCAGACTTTGTGTGTGTGTCTCACCCAACCATGGTGTAAAGGGAGGTGCCATGGGGATCCCTTACCATGATGACCCACACAACTCTGTCTATACTAACAGCTTTAAGCACAGTCTGATATGATTAGCAGACCCAGTTAGCAGACTCAGGAGTAGATGCAATTATCTTTATTGTGTTAGTGTGTGTGTGTGTGTGTGTATGTGGTGATGTAGCAGCTGGGGGTGAGCAGAGCGCCATGCAACCTGGCAACCCTATGGACAGAGTAGAGACAGAAGGCGTTAGTGATGACCCTGGAGGGAATATACGAGAATGACCAAGGCTTACTGTTTGCAGAGGTGGAGTGGAGTTCAGATTGGCCCGCAGGCTTCAGCCAGGAGGACAGCGCCTGCTGTCTCAACAAAGCTGGAGAGGTGAAGAGGACATGCGGTGAAGTGCGCTGCTTGGTCCGCCATCACGGATCTCCGCCTGTGCACAGGGGACGAGCGTAGATAATGGTGAGTTGATAAGCAGGCTTACTTGATGCGGAAGAGATGCTCCCTCCAGGAGGTAGAAGGCAGAAGGCGAGGTTAGTTCTGGAGTGCCGGCTGTGGCTAGGAGGTTCTTTGGCAATGAAGAAGACAAGTATTGGTTTCATCCGACCAAGGAGACAGACGGCTCCGCACTTATCTGAGGGCAGCGCGGTCTAAATAGTCTGAGGGTGATGGAGAGCAGGTGTGCGCGCAGCTGCGGATGATAATGAGACAGAGCGAGCCATCACAGTACTCCCCCCCTACGAGGTGCCTCTCGGCGCCCGATCCAGCCTACCTGGGTGCGTCCGGTGGAAATCCCTGATGAGTTGATCGTCCACCACGAAGGAGGGATGCCCCCAGGACCTCCATTCCGGGCCATACCCCTCCCAGTCCACCAGGTATTGCAGGCCACGACCCCGAGAGTGGACATCCAGGATGGCATTGACTCTCCACGCCGGGTCGCCTTCAATCACCACTGGTGGAGGTGGAGACCTGGGAGGGAGACACAGAGGGCTGGAACAGAAAGGTTTAATTTGAGAGACATGAAAGGTTGGACAAATATGGAGGGAGAGGGGGAGAGCTAGGCGCACAGCCACAGGGTTGACAATCCGGGCTATGGCAAAAGGTCCAATAAATGGTTGTGATAATTTCCTCGCCTCCGCCTTGAGGTTAATGTGCCTGGTAGAGAGCCACACCTGCTGACCCACCCGGTAGGGAGGGGCTGGTGTCCAGCGGCGATTTGCGATCGTGGTGTTGTGCTTCGCCGTGCGCCGAAGTGCGGTCCAGGTCGCTCTCCACAGCCATTGGCAGTGCCTCAGGTGGGCTCAGACGGATAGCACGGCGATGTCCCTCTCCTCCTTGGGGAACACTGGGGGATTATAACCCAACAAGGCTTCAAAAGGATACATGCCGATTGCTGAAGACACGGTGGTATTGTGAGCATACTCGATCCACGGAAGTTGGGTGCTCCACGACGCTGGGTTTGCGGTGGTGACACAGCGCAGCCTCCAATTCCTGGTTCGCCCACTCACACTGTCCGTTACTCTGTGGGTGATAACCAGAAGACAGGCTCACTGTAGCCCCCAGGGCATTGCAGAACAACCTCCACACCTGGGAAATAAATTGGGGTCCCCGATCAGAGATGATGTCCACGGGGATGCCATGCAACCTCACGACATGCTGGACGAGCAGGTCCGCCATTTCCTTCGCCACAGGCAGCTCCTGTAGGGGGACAAAGTGGGCGGCCTTGGAGAATCTGTCTACAATCGTGAGGACGATGGTGTGGTGATTAGAAGGTGGAAGGCCGGTAATGAAGTCCAAGGCAATGTGGGACCAGGGCCTGCCGGGAGTGGGAAGAGGGTGGAGCAGACCAGCTGGAGGAGAGGAAGATGTCTTGCCGGTGGCGCACTGGGGGCAGGGGCGGATGTACTCTGCGACGTCCCTCCAGAGCGATGGCCACCAAGACATCCTCTGGAGGAGCTCCACCATGCAAGCCCTCCCTGGGTGGTACGAGAGTCTGGAGGAGTGGGCCCAGTGGATCACCTCGCCTTGAACGGAAGAAGGGACAAACAGCCTCCCCGCTGGCCCCCCGCCTGGGTCCAGCTCGGCCACCTGCGCTCTCACGACCTTTTCTTTGATGCCCCACAAGAGGGCGCCCATGATGCATGATGGGAAAAGGATAGGATGCTCCACCACCTCCACTGCATCTGAGGCAAACTGTCTGGACAGCGCATCTGGCTTGGTATTCTTGGACCCGGGGCGGTAGGTGATTGTAAAGTTGAAGCGTTCGAAAAACAGGGACCAGCAGGCCTGGCGCGTGTTCAGGCGCTTGACCATCCTGAGGTACTCCAGGTTTTTGTGATCCGTCCAGACGATTGCGATCCGTCCAGACGATTAACGGCTGGGCGGCCCCCTCCAGCCAATGATGCCACTCCTCCAGTGTGAGCTTGACCTCCAGGAGCTCCCTGTCACTGATGTCATAATTTCTTTCCACCGGGGACAGACAGCGGGAGAAAAACGCACAGGGGCGGATCTTGCCATCGACCGGAGAGCGCTGGGACAGCATGACTCCAACCCCCGAGTCCGAGGCGTCCACCTCAACCAGGCATTGAAGGGCGGGATCCACCTGTGCCAAAATAGGAGAGGAAGAGAATTTAGGCTTCAGCTCGACGAAAGCCGCTTCAGCCTCCTCCGTCCACTGGAAGGCCACCTTGGGGAATGTGAGGCGGGTCAGGGGGACAGCAATAATGCTTCATTTCTCGATAAAGCGCCGGTAGAAATTGGCAAACCCCAGAAACTGTTGGAGCTGCTTCCTGGAGGAAGGGGTGGGCCAATCTACCACCGCCCTCACCTTGTCAGGGTCAGGGATGATTTCATTGTGGGAGATAATAAATCCAAGAAATGAAGTCTTGGGGGCATGGAACTAGCACTTCTCAGCCTTCACAAAGAGTTTGTTCTCCAGAAGCTGCTGCAGAACTCACCTCACGTGCACCCGATGCTCTTCTAAGGACTGAGAAAAAATCAGGATGTCATCCAAGTACACAAAGACAAAAGAGCCCAGAAAATCCCTGAGTACGTCATTAATTAGGTGCTGGAAAACGGCGGGGGCGTTGGTCAGCCCAAACGGCATCACCCGGTATTCGAAATGCCCGCTAGGGGTCCGGAAGCCAGTCTTCCACTCGTCGCCCTCCAGGATCTGCACCAGATGGTACGCATTGCGGAGATCCAGCTTGGTGAACCAGGAGGCCCCCCAGAGCGAGTCGAACGCCGTGTTGATTAAGGGGAGTGTATAATTGTCCTTGATAATAATGTTATTCAGTTTGCGGAAGTCAATGCATGGCCTCAGCGAGCCGTCTTTCTTCCCAACAAAAAAAATCCCACTCCCACCGCCAAGGACGAAGGCCGGATGATGCCAGAGTTTAGTGACTCCTTGATGGAAGTCTCCATCGCTTCCCGCTCCGGAGCTGACAGGCTGTAAAGGCACCTCGATGGTAACGGGGCTCCAGCCCGGAGATTAATGGCACAGTCATACGAGCGGTGGGGGGCAAGAGACAGCGCTTGGGATTTACTGAAAGCGGCCCCCAGGTCGTGATACTCTGGGGGAACCTTGGACAGATCAGGTGCAGGGGGTGATGGGGGCACCCAGGGGCACAGATGGCAAGCAGGCAGCGGATTGCAGGCAGGCACTAAGGCAGAAAGAGCTCCACGAAACCACGCTCCCAGAGCGCCAGTCGATCATCGGATTATGTAAACGAAGCCGGGCTAGCCCAGGATAACTGGAGAGGAGGAAACTGGCAGTACAAATAACCTGAGGTCCTCCCGATGGTTACCAGAAACAATGACAGACACTGGGGCGGTTTGTTTGGACACCACTGCCAGGGGGGCTTTAGACAGGGCAATGAGCCTGAGGGGGTCTTCAGAGGCTGACAGGGAAGCCCCAGCCGGGTTGCTAGTTCCCCCAAAATGAAGCTCTAGTCAGTCCCCGTATCAATCAAGGCATGTGTGGCTATTTCAGTCTGATTATGAATGAACCAAATGGGAAGGAGAAATTTGGAGAGGGGATTAGATTGTGGTGCATCCGTGAGTCCCCCTACTGCGATGCATGGACTCCCTCTTTTGGCCGAATGGGGCAGGATGCTACCTGATGCTCCTCGCTGCCACAGTAGAGGCATAACCCCAGCTTGCGGCGGCGCTGTTTCTCAGCTACTGGCAGTTTGGACTGCCCCACTACCATAGGCTCCGGGGCATCCAGGTAATCTGAGGGAGGTAGGGCCAATAGGGGAGACTGTAGGGAGTGACAAAATTGGGCGCCTGAGCAACCGGAAGTTTTACGCTTGACTGTCCGCTCCCTCAGCCTGTTATCTAGGCTACTGGCTAGAGAAATTAGCTCAGTTAACCTACTTGGCTTTTCTAAGCGGGCCAGCTCATCCCACAGGCTGGGGCTAAGGCTCCTGACAAATATACTGCATAACAAGGTGTCCTCCCACCCCACCTCTGCGGCCACCGCCCAGAAGTCAACAGCATAATCCGCTACAGACTTGCTCCCCTGTCTTAAGTTTAATAGCCAGGAGGTAAGCACACTGTCACAGTCGGAGTGGTCAAACACCTCGATGAATTCACTGACGAACTGGTCATAAGTCAAACTAGCATAGTTTGCCCTAGCCATCACTGTATATGCCCAGGCTAACGCTTGCCCTTCCAGAAGGTTGGTAATGTAGCCTATACAGCTGTGATCTGTGGGGAAGTCTCCGGGGCACACGCTGGAACACTATTCCACACTGTAGCAGAAACCCCCTAGCCTCCCCTAGCTTACTGTTAAAGCGAGTGGGAGTGGGGATTAGCGTTAGCTGGGATGTGGAAGCTTGACCTGGTGGTGAGCTAGCAGGAGCAGAGGTGCTACTTGGAGCCAGTGGAAAAGCCTGTGGACCTGCCAGACGATCCAACCGACCATTAATTTGGACCACCTGAACTTCTAGGTCGTTAACTCTGTGCGCTAGTGTAACTGAGGTCATCCTGCGCAGTTCGCCCACTCGGGACACGAACCCGCAACCTACCAGTCAACTACACAGTTCAAGCATGGGAGACACAGCACGATCGCGCTGAGCTAAAGGTCCGACCGATAGCTCAGCGCTACCGATACTATATGAGGCTTTTCGGGAGGGAGGTTTACTAACGTTCTACGCCGAACAGTGCTAGTTGGCATCCGTTACACTCTCCCCCTTAAACCTCACTCCCATCCCGGGTTCACGGCACCAGTGTAACTGAGGTCATCCTGCGCAGTTCGCCCACTCGGGACACGAACCCGCGACCTACCAGTCAACTCCACAGTTCGAGCATGGGAGACACAGCACGATCGCGCTGAGCTAAAGGTCCGACCGATAGCTCAGCGCTACCGATACTGTATGAGGCTTTTCGGGAGGGAGGTTTACTAACGTTCTACGCCAAACAGTGCTAGTTGGCATCCGTTACACTAGCACGCTGTCTGCTGGGTCATTTTGGCGGAGCCGTACTGACATGATTAGCAGACCCAGTGAGCAGACTCAGACTCAGGAGTAGATATAATTATCTTCATTGTGTTAGTGCGTGTGTGTATGTGGTGATGTAGCAGCTGGGGGTGAGCGGAGCGCCATGCAACCTGGCAACCCTATGGACAGAGTAGAGACAGAAGGCGTTAGTGATGACCCTGGAGGGAATATACAAGAATGACCAAGGCTTACTGTTTGCAGAGGTGGAGTGGAGTTCAGGTTGGCCCGCAAGCTTCGGGCAGGAGGACAGCGCCTGCTGTCTCAGCGAAGCTGGAGAGGTGAAGAGGACGTGCGGTGAAGTGCGCTGCTCAGTCTGCCGCCAGGAAGGAGAGAGGTCCGGATCTCCGCCTGTGCACAGGGGACGAGCGTAGATAATGGTGAGTTGATAAGCAGGCTTACTTGGTGTGGAAGAGATGCTCCCTCCAGGAGGTAGAAGGCAGGAGGTGAGGTTAGTTCTGGAGTGCCAGCTGTGGCTAGGAGGTTCTTTGGCGATGATGAAGATGAGGGTTGGTCTCATCCGACCAAGGAGACAGACAGCTCCGCGGTGATCTGAGGGCAGCACAGTCTAAATAGTCCGAGGGTGATGGAGAGCAGGGGTACGGGCAGCTGTGGATGATAATGAAACAGAGCGAGCCATCACACAGTCACCACAATCCCTGGATTTTGGATGCCAAAATCAGGTTGAAAGTGGTCTGATTGTGCAAAATGTCAGTGCTTGCTCAACCTATACATTTATGGAAATAGGTCAACCACACAGAAGTAAATAAAAAAATCTATGAATATTGTCAGCCTTTCTGCCAGGGAGTAACAGTGTGGCTTTTATGTTCCATGTTACTGTATCAGGGCAATGTGCTGTCACGCCGCGCCATTCATCAGCGGCGCCACCTGCTCACGCACCTGACAATCATCAGCGGCGAGGGATAAAGGCCGTCTCGCCCGGAGGCTCGGCCTGAAGCCGTCAGACTTCGTCCCTCACCGTTGTGAGCTACTTCTCTTCAGCAACATTATTTGGGTAAGAACCCTTACCTCTCTTTCCCAGTCTGCTCCCCTGTGCACAGGTGGATTCCCCGGCGGCGGACATCTCCACTCCATCGCCCAATCCTCGCTGCTGTACGGAGCTCTCCAGGTGGCTGTCTTCCGGGCTTCGCCCCCTTGTTGTGCCAGCTATCCTGACAAACCAAGTAAGTCCTTCTCTCGCCATAAATCCCTCCTGTGTTGGTGTATGCCCGTCACCCTCTCCCTGTGCTCTCTCCATAGGGTTGCTCGGCTGAACGGTCACCTGCCTCTGTGCCTGAAGCAGACGCCATCACCAACACATTTACATCCCGCAGACACGCACTCATTCACTCCTGCTGTTAATAAACTCTTTGAACTACTCTAAGCCTGTGTGTGTGCGTCTCCTGAGCCGTGCGTTATGTCAGTACGGCTTCAGCAGAGCGGCTCGGCGGACGGCGGGCTCGCACACCGGTTTACCACTCTCGAGGCTAGAGTGGATCAAATTGCTTATCAACAGCAGGTTATCCTAAATCAATTATTAAACTTAACTAACCGGTTGGGCTGCTTAGATCCTCAACAGTCGTTCCCCCCGGCTCGTCAGGGTGGCGCGGCTCCTGCTGTTCCAGCGGCCGTCCAGCCGGCTCCAGTGGCACCGGTTCGGTTCACACCGATTCCGACCCCCGCCCGCTTTAGCGGTAAGCTCGGCGGAGCGCGGGGGTTCATTATGCAGTGTGAGTCCGTGTTCCACCGTGTGCCCGGAGATTTTCCCTCGGATCACAGCCGGATTGGTTACATAGGGAATCTTCTGGAGGGGCGTGCGTTAACTTGGACCTACGCCGTAATGGCGAGGCCCAGTTATGCCACCCTCACCTATGACCAGTTCATGAGGCGCTTTGTGGAGGTCTTTGACCATTCTCAAACCGAGACGGTCCAGGTCGATCGGCTTCTCGCTCTCCAGCAGGGAGGCCGGTCGGCAGCGGACTACTCGGTCGACTTCCGGGTAGCGGCGGAGGAATTGGGCTGGGAGGAACGCTCCCTCTGTGGCCTGTTCCTCCGCAGCCTCAATAATGATCTGAGGGATGAACTGGCTGGACGGGATATCCCTGGGACGCTAGCGGAGCTGACATCCTTAGCGATAAGTTTGGATAACAGGCTGCGCGAGCGCTCCTTGGGGCGGAAGTCTTCTTCTTCTCGCCCTCGTGGAGTCTCGCCGCACCTGTTCCAAGCTCGCCCCCTGGCGGCGCCGCCAGCATCGTGCCCCGAGGAGTCGGAGCCGATGGTGACGGGCTGGACCAAGCTTTCCCCTGCTGAGAGACAACGCCGCCGTGAGTTGGGCCTCTGCATGTATTGCGGAGGTGACCAACACACTGTGGAGCGTTGCCCGCGGAAAGCCAGTCGGCGGGGTCCGCGAATCGCTGTAGGGAGCCTCGCGGATCTCAACCGGTTAGACACCCTCACCCAATTAAAGCTGCCCATCCGTTTCTGCCACAATCCCACTGGGCACCTCACCCACGCACTGGTGGATTCGGGCGCAGAGGGCAGCTTCATTTCACAAGGCCTGGCAACCCGATTGGGCATCCGCTGTCAGGCATTAAAACACCCCATCTCCCTGGTCCATCTCTCCCGTGCCTCCCTTGGGAGAGTTTCTCACCAAACCATGCCTGTCCTAGTCATCATCTCAGGGAACCACCGGGAGGAGATGGTATTTTACGTCCTGCCCAGCTCTGTGTCGCCCGTCATCCTGGGGTATCCCTGGCTACGCCTCCACAACCCTGTCCTGGACTGGAGGTCAGCTGGGGTATCGGCGTGGAGTACCTTCTGTATGGGCACCTGCCTTCAGTCCGCTGCCTGCTCCCCGTCCACGGCTTCCCCTGTGGCGGATACAGCACCCCCGGACCTGTCGCTGGTGCCTCCAGAATTTCACGACCTGGGTATGGTATTTAGTAAATCGAAAGCTATGTCCCTTCCCCCGCATCGACCCTATGACTGTGCTATCAACCTCCGCCAGGGGGCTCCCCTGCCTTCTGGTCGGCTCTACAGCCTGTCGGCGCCGGAGAAGGAGACTATGAATACTTACCTGAAGGAATCACTGAGCGCTGGGATTATTCGCCCATCGTCGTCACCCGTGGGGGCAGGGTTTTTCTTTGTCGGGAAAAAGGACGGATCCCTCCGCCCCTGCATAGACTACCGAGCGCTAAATGACATCACTGAGAGGGACCGTTACACCCTGCCCCTCATGGACACTGCCTTTCACTCCCTCCAGGGGGCGACCTGGTTTACCAAGCTGGATCTACGCAGCGCTTACCACCTCGTCCGGATCCGGGAGGGAGATGAATGGAAAACAGCCTTCCGTACCCCGAACGGCCACTTTGAATACCTAGTCATGTCGTTCGGGTTGACCAACGCTCCTGCCGTCTTTCAGCGCCTCATTAATGACGTCCTCCGGGATTTCATCGGCCTCTTCGTGTTCGTCTACCTGGATGACATCCTTATCTTCTCCAAGTCCAGGGACGAGCACCAGGTCCATGTGAGGCGGGTCCTCCAAAGACTGCTGGAGAATCAGCTCTACGTGAAGGCTGAAAAATGCGAATTCTACGCTAGGACCACATCCTTCCTGGGATTCATCATCGCTCAAGACCAGGTGCTCCCAGACCCAGAGAAGGTGAAGGCAGTGGTGGAGTGGCCTACTCCCGCATCCCGGAAGCAGGTGCAACAATTTGTTGGCTTCACCAATTTTTACCGCCGCTTTGTCCCAAATTTCAGCTCGATCGTCGGACCGCTGACCCGCCTCACGTCCCCGAAGGTCCCGTTCCGCTGGACCGAAGAGGTCGCTGCTGCCTTTAAGGCGCTGAAGGCGGAGTTCTCCTCCTCCCGGGTCCTTCGCCAGGTCGACCCCGCGCTGCAGTGCATTGTGGAGGTGGACGCATCGGACACGGGAGTGGGAGCAGTGTTATCCCAGCGGTCGCCTGACGATGGCGCCAAACGACCGTGCGCCTTCTTCTCCCGGCGCCTGTCCCCGGCGGAGAGGAACTACGATGTGGGGGACAGAGAGCTCCTGGCCATTAAACTCGCCTTACAGGAGTGGCGCCACTGGCTAGAGGGGGCGGACCTGCCGTTTGTGGTCCTGACGGACCACAAGAACTTAGAATACTTACGATCTGCCAAGCGCCTGAATGCCCGCCAGGCGCGCTGGTCTTTGTTCTTCGCCAGGTTCCGCTTCTCAATCACCTTCAGGCCGGGCTCCAAGAACGGCCTGCCTGACGCCCTCTCTAGGCAGTTCACCCCCGTGGAGGCTGAGGAGACGCCCCACACTATCCTGCCCAGGTCGTGCGTCGTGGGAGCCATCTCTTGGGACATTGAAGACAAGATCCGGAAGGCACAGGAGGTGGAACCTGATCCTGGCGGCGGACCAGAGGGAAGACTGTTCGTCCCATCTGCGGTCCGAGGAGATGTCATCCACTGGCTCCACACCTCCCGGCTCACCTGTCATCCCGGCACCTCTCGGATGATCAGCCTCCTCCAACGGTCCTTTTGGTGGCCAGGCCTGCGGAGGGATGCAGCCCGCTACGCCCGGGCTTGCCCAATCTGTGCCACTAGCAAGTCGGGAAATGCCCCTCCAGCGGGTCTGCTCCAGCCTCTGCCCGTCCCCGGCAGGCCCTGGTCGCACATCGCACTGGATTTCGTCACCGGACTCCCCGTTTCCAACTCCTTTGACACCGTCCTGACCATCGTGGACCGTTTCTCCAAGGCGGCACACTTCGTCCCCCTGCGAGGTCTCCCTACCGCCCTGGAGACGGCGGGCCTCCTTGTCCAACACGTGGTCAGGCTGCACGGGATTCCGGTGGACGTGGTCTCGGACCGGGGCCCCCAATTTTCATCCGAGGTTTGGAAATCCTTTTGTAACGCCATCGGAGCCAAGGTGAGCCTCTCCTCCGGCCATCACCCCCAGTCTAACGGGCAGTGTGAGAGGACCAATCAGGAGCTGGAGGCTGCGCTCCGCTGTGTTGCCAGATCCAAGCCGACGTCCTGGAGCAACCATCTCGCCTGGGTGGAGTATGCCCACAACACCGCCCGCTCTTCTGCAACGGGGATGTCCCCCTTCAAGGCATCCCTGGGTTACGACCCCCCGCTGTTTCCAGCGCAGGAGAGCAAGGTAACTGTCCCCTCTGTTAGGGCGCACCTTAGGCAGTTCCGCTCCACCTGGGCTGCCGCGCGTCATGCGCTTTTACGCACGGCGGAGCGCAACAGGACCGTGGCGGACCGGCACAGACGACCTGCCCCGGCGTACAGAGTTGGGCAACTCGTGTATGTGTCTACCCAGGACGTCACATTAAAAGGCGAGAGGAGGAAGCTGGCACAGCGGTTCATGGGTCCCTTTCCCATCACCCGGATCATCAACCCGGTGGCTGTGCGCGTGGCTATTCCCCCCTCCCTCCGCATCCATCCCACTTTCCACGTGTCGAAGGTGAAACTGGCAGTCACGACCCCCTTTGCCCTCCTCCTGCAGCGCAACCCGCGCCCCGGATGATTGGTGGCCATCCGGCCTGGTCCGTCTCCTCCATCCTGGACTCCCGGCGCCGAGGTCGTGGGTTGCAATACTTGGTGGACTGGGAGGGCTATGGGCCCGAGCATCGACAATGGGTGCTCCCGTCGTTTGTGTTGGACCCATCGCTCATCGCGGACTTCCACCGAGCGCACCCGGATAAGCCATCGCCAGGAGGCGCTGCTAGAGGGGGGAGTACTGTCACGCCGCGCCATTCATCAGCGGCGCCACCTGCTCACGCACCTGACAATCATCAGCGGCGAGGGATAAAGGCCGTCTCGCCCGGAGGCTCGGCCTGAAGCCGTCAGACTTCGTCCCTCACCGTTGTGAGCTACTTCTCTTCAGCAACATTATTTGGGTAAGAACCCTTACCTCTCTTTCCCAGTCTGCTCCCCTGTGCACAGGTGGATTCCCCGGCGGCGGACATCTCCACTCCTCGCTGCTGTACGGAGCTCTCCAGGTGGCTGTCTTCCGGGCTTCGCCCCCTTGTTGTGCCAGCTATCCTGACAAACCAAGTAAGTCCTTCTCTCGCCATAAATCCCTCCTGTGTTGGTGTATGCCCGTCACCCTCTCCCTGTGCTCTCTCCATAGGGTTGCTCGGCTGAACGGTCACCTGCCCCTGTGCCTGAAGCAGACGCCATCACCAACACATTTACATCCCGCAGACACGCACTCATTCACTCCTGCTGTTAATAAACTCTTTGAACTACTCTAAGCCTGTGTGTGTGCGTCTCCTGAGCCGTGCGTTATGTCAATGTGCATCTTGACCCGATGTGGAGCTGCTGTCTGTATCGCTACGCCCCTTTTATCTGCCTCGCGAGTCCCCCCAACTTTTCATCACCACTGTGTACATTCACCTGAGGGCAGACGCTGACTCCGCCTCCAGCACCGTCTTTGATGTGGTCCAGTGGCTGCAGTCAATTTCTCCAGAGGCGCCAAACTTTATTCTTGGGGATTTTAACCATGTTTCTTTAAAGAAGACACTCAAAAACTTTTATCAGTATGTCTCCTGCCCAACCAGGCAAAAAAAGACATTGGACCTATGCTATGGATCCATTGAGAGGGCCTATAAATCACTCCCCCTTCCTCCTTTAGGATCCTCAGATCACAAGTGTGTACATTTGCTGCCCACATATAAAACTGCTCTCAGAAGAGGCAAGGTGCAGACCAGAGACATAGATATGTGGGCAGAGGATTCAGTGCACAGCCTCCAGGAATGCTTGCACTCTGGTCAATTTCCCTAAAAACGCCTAAAAATAACGTACCCAAAGTAAATCAGAAGCGGTTCTTCAACCCTTTGCAGCATCTTCATGAGGTTGGTCTCATTTAAAAGAAAACACTTTGAATTTTTTGGCAAAACAGTCATAATCTCTCTAAGTGCTCCTGCCACTGAGTAACAGTCATCTAAACATACTGAACTTGAAAAAAATAAATTTCGCCTGGGTGTTTTTTTGGATACAAATGCTTGCAAATAACACACAGCTGTCAGATCCGGGCTGGAAAATGCAACAGAAATGTAGAACCAAGTGTTATCCAGCTGAGGTCAAAAGTGTGTAACAATACCACAAAAAATGAATATATTACACAGCTTTCTTCACAGGTTGTTCCCAGGCGTTTTTGAACTGTGCCAAATTGTGCCAAATGGCACAGTTTGGAAAAACGTCTGTAACTTTTGAATGATTCAATATAGAACCTTGATGTTGGGCTCTAATGAAAGGTGACACTCAGGGCTGTGTGTGTGTGTGTGTGTGTGTGTGTGGGGTTGTTTATTCATTCATGAATGAATGAATGAACAAACAAGCCCCCACACACAAAGAAGCATGCCACGTAAAAAATGTGTGGCTTTTTTTTTACAAGAAAAAATAACCTACAGTGCACTAAAAATTATACTAAAATATCTGTAATGTAGAAGATAACAACTCCTCCCCCCACCCCGCTACAGAGGACGGACATCGCCCATTGCTACACGACGGACCGCGGGGATGGTGCGCCGCGGTCTACTACGCACAGTTGTACTAAAATATCTGCAATAATATCTGCAATCCGCTACAGAAGAGTAGCGGGGGTGGGGGGGCGTTCATGGTCCGGACGCGGCGCACGGACCGGTCCGTCATGTTGCGATGACGCACAGTTGTAATTTACCGATCGATCAAAAGTCATTTTGATTACAATTTTCAGGGATAAAGAATAATTTAGCTTATAACACTTACCTGTCCACAACAGCAGTGTCGCTGGCGAACTTCTCTTCCTCATTGTCAGACGAACATGACGCTGGCCCGCTTGTTACGGACTTGTGGTTCTGGTCACGTGACTTGGTCAAACCTTGATTCCATTATTGAGGTTTTGCGCTTCCATGATTGTGGTTTTGGCGAACGATTTTTCAAAACAAATAAGAACAGTAGTAAGAAAAAAAGACTGGCAAATGCGTGTGTGTCACCCAGTGGCTTACACAAAACAGATTTTACGCACGCTTTCAATCGTGGAACTTCTCTGCTTCAATTGGCTTGCTGCATTCGCAGTCGTTGGTAGGTGGGTCCTTCTTGCTAGGTTTTCAGTCATTGGTTCTTCAAGGTTTCAGAAACCCACTCAGATTTCACCAGAGACGTGACTGCCCGCGGTATCCCGGAGTGCAAGAGGTTAACTGTACAGACTGGGAGATGTTCACACTGTCCTGCGGGGATGATTTGGACTCTTTGGTGGACGTCACATGCTCATACATGGCTTTCTGTAAAAATACGATCATTCCACGTAAACGTGTCAAAATATATCCCAACAACAAGCCATGGGTTACAAAATCAGTTAAATCCTGCTTACAGAGGAAAGCACTTGCCTTTAAACAGGGGTCTGTTTCTGAGCTACAGGTTGCCACAAAAGAGCTGAAGGCCGAAATTATAAGAGCAAAACAGAATTATAAATCAGAGTTGGAAAGTAAGATGGCAACAAAGAAACTTGGTTCAACCTGGGCCAGTATGAAAACTATTGCAGGCCTTCAGAGCACAGAACGCAGCAATCGTGTGTTTTTAGATGGTTTTAATTCAGACACAGAGCTGGCTAATGCTCTTAATTGTTTTTATGGTCGTTTTGACTCCTTTGATTTTAGCACAGAAACCCAAGATTTGAAACAGAAACTCAAAGACAATCAGCACTTTAATATTGAGGTGCAGGATATTAAAAGGGAGTTCTGCGCTGTAAAAGTGAACAAAAGTCAGGGTCCTGATAATATATGTGGGCGCTTGGTAAAGTCCTGTGCACATGAACTGAGTCCTATATTTCATTACATTTTCAATAAGTCCTTACAGACACAACATGTGCCTAAGATCTGGAAAGAAGCCGTGGTTGTTCCCGTTCCAAAATCCAGCTGTCCTAAAACGGTAAACAACTTTAGACCAGTTGCTTTGACTTCAATTTTAATGAAAATTTTTGAAAAACTGGTCAGATGTGAGGTCCTAAAGCAGACTGAGCATGCATTGGATCCTCTGCAGTTTGCCTATAGTCCTCAGAGAGGAGTGGAGGATGCCACTGTCACTCTGTTTAACATGCTTTTTAAATATCTGGATTTTAATGGGACACACGCCAGGCTTTTATTTGTGAACTTTTCCTCCGCCTTTAATACAATCCAACCTCATAATTTAGTTGAAAGGCTCCTGCAACAATTTGATTTGAGCAATAATCTGGTGGGTTGGATTCTGGATTTCTTAACCAACAGGACGCAGAGAGTAAGGGTCAATGGTACATTGTCTGACCTAAAGTGCTCTTCTACTGGCTCTCCTCAGGGGTGTGTGTTGTCACCACTACTCTTCATCCTGTACACAAAAATGTGTCGGAGCAGACATGACAACAGACACATTATAAAGTATGCTGATGACTCAGTTATTGTCAGTCTCCTCCAGGATGGTGAGAGTGGCCACGGCCCAGTAGTTGATGATTTTGTTCACTGGTGTGAGGATTCCTACCTGCAGCTGAATACGACAAAAACTAAAGACATGATTATTGACTTTAGGAGGAAAACTCCCAGGCACAAAGTCACCGTACTAAAAGGCCAGACCACCGAATGTGTACAATCCTACAAATATCTTGGGACGATTATTGATAGTAATTTAAACTTTGAAGAGAACTGTGAAAGGGTGTGCAAAAAGGGTCAGCAACATTTGCATTGCTTGAGAAAACTTGCACGCTTCCAAATTGACCGAACCATAATGACAATGTTTTATCGGGCTTTTATTGAATCTGTTTTATCCTTTTCTTTAGTGTCATGGTTTGGTCAGATAAAACTGAAACAGAGGAAATCCTTGGATCAGGTAGTTAGATGGTCCAGTCGTTTTCTTGGTGAGTCACAGCTGAGCCTGACATCCCTGTACACCAGACAAGTACAGAGGATGGCTACCTCCTTTTTAAATGATGACTCCCACCCTTTGCACTGCAACTTTCAGCTTCTTCCCTCAAGACGGAGGTTTGCTGTCCCAAAAAGTAAAACCCAGCGCTACAAAAACAGCTTTGTTCCTGCTGCTGTCAAAGAGTTGAACAAGTTGTAACAATATATTGCACATAATTTAGGTACCTATTTATTAACTACATTTTATATTTACTTATTTTTGTAGGATGTTATTTGGGTTCTAAATACTTTATTGGGTTTTAGACCTTTGAGTTTTTAACCTCTTTGACTAGTTTTTAACTTTTTAATATGACCCTTCTCTCTTACCTCTGGTTTTTCTCTCATCTCTTTGTCTTTATACCCTGATTGATGGAGCCTTGAGTATTTTATCATGTTTATAGTCAGCTTCATGTGTGCCTGTGTTTATGTCTATGTTGAATGTAATTTGTGGCTTGTAAATATGGATGTTACCAGACTGCAAAACAAATCTACCTACGGGTAAAAATAAAGTAACCTGAACCTGAACCTGAATCTTGGGTTAGCAGGTCAGGGGTCACCAACTGGCAGACTCCGGTCCGGATCTGCACCCGGAGAGTCTTCCGTCTGGACCCTGAAGACTTTTGATACAATTTGAAGAAAAGGGAGACTTTTATTTTGGTGGGGAAAAAAGGCTTAAAAAGCGGAACTGGACTGCTGCATCAGCAACTGTCCAACAGATTATGGCGTGAGCCCTTGGGCGCGCTCCTCCTGCTGCAGACTGACTCCCTCTTTGCTGTCCCACTGAATGTACAGTACCTTCGCTGGTATCACTCAAAAACAGTAAAAGCTCCGTGTGTTACTGAACATAAAAAGTTCCACCTCCCCTCTCCCTGTAACCAGAGTTACCGCTCCATCCATGCTGTAACAGAGTTTACTGTGGAGATTTTTAAAAAATGTTGGAGAAATTCTGTCCTGTGGAATTATATTTTGTGTCCTGGAATTATATTTTGTGTCTGTTTTTTTTTTTCTTAGTTTGAAACAGTTTTTTTCTGCACTGAAAATATTGTATAGAGGTGGACTTTTTGTGAAATTTTGTTGTTTTAGATTTACGTTTTGTTTGAAATTGAACAAAGAATTCATTTTGATGTTTTTTATTTAAAAATTAATATAGCGCTAAAACCATCTAAAACATGAGCTGAATAAAATAATGTGTGAAAGCATGTTATACGTTATTGGCCTTTCTGGAGACAGCTGTGGTCTTCTGAAAGAATGTCAATGAAAGGATGACAGATCTTAAAAGCATATTTTGAGATAAATTTGTCCATGTTTTTATTTAACCTTTATTTATACAGGGTAGTTCCATTGAGAGGTAACCTCTGTTTTTCAAAGACACCCTCTTCACATTCAGACCAGGAAGCTGCCCAGGACAATCACAGTCTGACCTGTGGCCACTGAGCAGCTCCACTGGACCAGTTGGGGTTAAGGGCCTTGCTCAAGGGCATCACAGTGGGGTAAAGGAGGGTGGGGCAAACACTGCTATGTTATCTGTCCCACCCAGATCTAATCCTGCCGGTCCAGGGATCAGACCCGTGACCCTCTGCTCACCAGTCCACATCCCTAACCATTAGGCCACCACTGTCTGCCATGTGTCAGATTTTTCTTCCATTAGTTCTAATAAAGGATGTTGGAAGTAAATTCATGGGTCTTTGCAAATACTTGGCTTTCAAAGGGCCAAGTTGTCACACAGTGGGAGGGAAAAATCTTGAATTGAAAAAAAAAATGCATCAAGATGCATTGAGAATTGTTTTAGAATCAAGTCAGAGTTCTGAATCATAATCATATCATGAGACACCTAAAAATTCCCACACCTAGTTCAGATCTCGGCTGGGGAGGAGGATCGACTTATTGGACCTTTTGCAGTTTTAGTTGGTGACCTCTGTAGTAGGTGATTTGATTTTTTCCCCTCATAATATTGCAAAAAAAAAAAAAAAAATTCTTGTAAATTAGCAACTTTTTGCTGTAAATTGTCATTTTTATCATAAATCTGCAACTTTTTTCATGCATTTCCATTTTTTTCATTGTAAAGTTGCAATTTTTCAACTTTTTCCTCAGATTTGTAACTTTTTCTTGTAAATCTGACTTTTCCTCATACATTTGCAACTCTTTTCTTGTAAATTTGTGACCGTTTCCTTATAAATTTGCAACTTATAGATTTGTTTTTTTTCTCCTGTAAAATTTTGAGTTTTCCCCTGACAAATTTCCATTTTTTTTGTAAACTTGCAATTTTTTTGAAAAATTTCCACTTTTTTGCGATAGATTTAAAACCTTCTCAAAAATTTGCTTTTTCACATAAATTTGAACCATTTTTCCTGTAAATTTTCAACTCTCATAAATTTGCAACTTTTTTTCTAAAAAAAAAAAAAATTGCCATTTTTTCCATTTAAATTTTCATAAATTTGCAACACTCATCTGGGTTCTGGTTATGTTTTTATTCTTTGCAATTAAATTGTAATTTGTGACTTTTGTTAATTTTTAAATTGGCATCTTTTGTCATATCTTTGTACCTTTATTCTTGCAAATTTGTATCATGATTGGCAATAATTGACAGCTCATGTACAGGAGTGACACCAGAGAAAACACATGATGACACAGAAGTAAATTGATTTGGATTTTTATTATATTCCAAAAGGGAAAGCTTCGTTAATGAAAGACATCACTCGCCAGAGGAAGCCCCAGCCTGGAAGGAGAGATGAGAGCAGGTTAGATAAGGAGGGAGACTGAAAAGGAAAAATAGGACTGCACTCACGTGGGAAAAACAGAACCTGGCAGCAAAACCCAGCACCAATGGCGAACCAGAAGTAGAAGCTGAAAGGCAGGAGTAGAGTTGGGTGAGGTGTCTGACCGGGTGAATATGGCTGTTGAAGTGGTGATGATGATGAGGCAGGTGAGCGCACAATAACCCCAGAGACGCACCACGAAGGAGGTAGCAACCTGAAGAGGAGAAGACAAAAAGGATTAATAATTTTCCTCAGAGAGGGAGACTCTAACTTACTTGCTGTGAAAGGTAGTATACCCAACAACCCAGCGCTGAAGCATTGACATAAAGGTCCTTATAAGCGCTGGCGAGGCAGAGGCAGCAGGTGTGTCTCATCATGCAGGTGAGGTGATTGCCTGCAGAGTCGGTGAAAGTTGAACAGGAAGGGAGGGGGAGAGTGCCCTCACCAGAACATGACAATTTGTACCTAATTTGCATTTATTCGTTTGTATCTTGTGCTAAATTGGTGAATACCCCCAGCCCCCCTTGTTAAAAAATAACAAATCACCTAGTTAGTAGTATTGCTAATTGGAAAATTATTAGTTTTAAAGAGAAAAACAAAAGAAAACTGTACTTTCACTTTTAGTCAGAGGCTAAATTGGTCAACAATCTGACTCCTGTAGGATAGAGGGTATGCATATGATGTCACCAAACAGAACTCACAGTAGTTAAAAAACACTTACCCACACATCTCTACAGTCAAGTGAAAGGTGTGGTATTGATGATGATGATAATGAAATACTTTATTTTGAACAAAAAACAAGCACTGCTTTGACTAAATATTTTGTGTGATTTTTATGTTTTGCGGCATACAAAATAAAGCTGTCACATGTGATTGCCACGCAGTGCTATGTTGCTATGGTAACTGTCCTGTAACTGCTAAGAATTCTGTTCCAGTGCATCCCCTCTATAAGAGAATGAGATAATTAAGGTAGAATTATTAGAGTTTCAAGAAGTGCAGCAGCATGAAATTATTCTGTGATAGAATATTTTAGTTAGATAAGAATGTTTTACTTTACAATGTGTTAATTAGATAAAAGAGCAACACAATGTGCTTTTTGCTGCATGAAGTCTCTTGCACTGCTACATGCATAACGTAACAAGATGTGGGTTTTTAGCTCTGCACACAAACACCCTCTATTGCCTAGCAATGAAGTACTTGCTTCTTCTTACATATAGAAAAATAAAAAGATTAACCTGGGTTAAAGGGTTGCGATAGAGGAAATGAGAGGAGACAGTGGAGCATCAACAGGAAAACATCTGCCATAGACCGTTCCAGAGGAGGGGGCATCTGATGGAGTCAGCAGTCCTTACCAGCTCAATGAGAAGATAGCCATTGTGGGGGTGGCGTAGGACACCCCCGGACCAGAAGACTTTATATACCTTATGCTTTTGTTTTTCGGGGTCTTCTCTATCAGATTGTGCTAAGATGAAGCCCTCATAGCTGTGATATTCTCTGCATGCTTCAATAAACAGATAAGTTGAGAAATAGTACTTCTCATGTGATGTTTAATCCTCTGGTAAGTGGTTTTGTGCTAACTGTCCAATTTTTGAACTCACTTTTCAGAACAGAACATTTTACAACCTGGTGACCCTGACGTGATTGGCCAGTTGGCCCACTCCACTGACAGGCATCGGAGGTGACCGGACGAAAAGCTTTCACCTGTGCTATTGCAGACAATTCCGGGCCCATATTAACAAGGTGAGCAGGGAACCTTTTTAACAAATCTCTGTAGGATTGTCTGCAATATGCAGTAGAAGTAAGTCTTTTTGTCATAAAAATAAACATGCAGAGAATATTTTAATCATTTGCATTTTAGGATAATATGAATGAACTGTCCAGTCATTGGTACATTTTAGGGTCGGATTAATAAGCCGTCTTTTATAGAGAATAAGAAGAATCGATACTGAAAAGACATACCATATATTACAAGAATATCAATTACAAACAACGATTGAGTAATATATAAATAAAGTATGATATATTACAAGAATATCAATTACAAACAATGATTGAGAAATATATGAATGGAAAGAATGGGCATTTAAGGAATATATGACACAACACGAGAATCTTAAATAAAACCAAATAGTGAGTGAACTGTGTCATCATAAGAAATATAAGGAATATACGGCACAATACAAGAAACTTAAGTACCAACAAATAGTGAGTAATTGTGTTTGGCCAGTTTGATAAAATCAGTTGGACTGATCTTCATAACACGCTATCAATGGTTTTGGTTATCGGATGTGAGCCAAGGTAAATAGCCTCTGTTATAGAGTTAAACTGGTTAAAAAACCCCTAGTATTGAGCGGCAAAGGGAAAGACACACAATCACACAACTACTTCTACAGATATTGTGTATGGTATGTATGTTGACATTGTGTTGCCTCTGTAAATCTTGTGGGGATAAATGTGTGGGTGGCTAACCTCTTATATCCCAATTTAAGACACAAAGAGTGGTGTAGGGTGAAAGGAGTGAGTCCTGATCCCGAATTCCCATTTCTGGTTGTCTGGAAAAAGAGGCAGTGTACTGTGAGGGTTGGAAAATAAAGGTGAAAGCCCCTGGGGAATGTAATTTTTTTTTGTCTAACAGAAACAAAGAATTTGCAATCTCCACTGGCATTGCAGGCCATGTGCTCTACCGCCTGGGTCACCAGGATAACAGGCAGAAGGTTGTAAGGCTGCAATTTCCAGTAAGGAGTTGAAAATTTGGAGTTTGGACCCTAGGGATTGTAAATATTTACTAACTTTTCTTCTCATAGTTTGTATAGAGAACCTGATAACTATGACATTGTTAAAACCATTTTTTACTATGAAGGAAATATGTGCGAGGACAGAAAAGGCTATTGAAAGGCAGACTGATGTGGCAGACAGAAAAAAGGAAGTCAGAAAGTTTCAGCAGTGGGTGTGTGACATGAAGAGTCAAGAATTTTTTTTACCAGGGTCAGAAAAAACCATGCCTCAGTCAACCAAACTGGTAGAAATTCTGCAGATAATTGTGCAAAGTTATCTCAATGCAGAGGAAAATTATGTTAAGGCAGAAAATCCTAAATTTGGAAAAATTAAGAAAAAATTGCAGGAAACAGAGAAGAAAAAGACCAGGGCTATGTGTTACATTCCTAAACTTGTGGCAGCATTGGAAGAAGGACAGGTACATAGTTGTAAGTGATACTGGAAAGGTAACCTTACAGCTGATTAAGCAAAAAGAGGACAGTGAGAAACCACCTCATTATGATGAAGTTGCCTCATCTCCTCCAAAAGCTCCCCAGCTTCTTGTGTGTCACAGCCAAGCCCATATGTAGAGTGTGTAAACATGCTCTCCAAACAAATGCCCCTTACTACATTTGTAGAAAACCATGACATGGTAAATGCACGGTAAATGCACAAGAAAACCATAACACGGTAAATGCAGTAACAGAAGTGCTTCACATGAGGCCAATGCTGACCACAGGAGACAGCAAAAAACCTGCAGACGCAGTACAACAAATTATTAACCAACTAACACCTATAGAGTCACTAGGTCAACGCAATCACCCTTATGACAGAGAGGAGATGGAGGAGGAGGAGCTCCTTGGCAAACTGGGGATAGCTGCCACTTCCACTCCCTCAACAAAACTGAAAACAGGAAATGAGAGGGATGATTTAGCGACTGCAATGAACAAATTACAAAGATCTTTAGCAGAGGCTAGAGCTAGTCTACAAAATGTATCTGTTAATGGAGGAAACACCTCTAAGAAAATCACTGATTACACAGACAAAAACGCACCTACAGGCACCCAAAAACTGGAAATATGATGATTATGGAGCTACAATAGAAAATCTGACAGAAAAGGCACCTCAGCACACGCGTTTACAAGCAGGAGCCATATCTACAGTAAATTATAAGCACATGGAAGATGCTAGGGCAGAAGCGCAGTGGGAGACTGGAGTGTTCTAAGGAGGAAGTTGACCATTTCTTGCACAACACCCTAAGTGACCCCTTTAGAGAACAGGATCTGGGACCTCAGAGAGCTCTTTTGGACATTCCAGCCCCTCTGGTGGAGTTCAACACCTCAGAACCCACCTGGAAGGAAGTTCAGGAAGTGGTGGCAGCGGCGAGAGCCAGCTCTGCTCCAGGCCCCAGTGGAGTACCTTATAAAGTATACAAGCATTGCCCAGAGCTCCTGAGAATCCTATGGAAGATACTGAGAGTGATCTGGCGAAGAGGAACTGTAGCAGAGCAGTGGAGATGGGCAGAGGGAGTGTGGATTCCCAAGGAAGAGAGGTCATCTAAAGTGGAGCAGTTTAGGTCTATCTCACTCCTCAGCGTGGAAGGCAAGATCTTCTTTAGTGTCCTGTCTAGGAGAATGACCCACTTCCTTCTGAAGAATAATTATATCGATACATCAGTACAGAAGGGTGGAATCCCAGGTGTACCAGGGTGTTTGGAACACACTGGGGTGGTCACTCAGCTGATCAGAGAGGCACGGGAGGGAAATGGAGATCTAGTGGTGCTTTGGCTGGACCTTGTCAATGCTTATGGGTCAATCCCTCATAAGCTGGTCGATATCACGCTGGACCAACACCACATACCCAGTAAGATCAAGGCTCTCATTCTGAACTATTATGGTCAATTTAGACTCAGAGTCACCTCTGGCAGCTTGACCTCAGATTGGCACCAGTTGGAGAAAGGGATTATAACAGGTTGTACCATTTCTGTTATCCTTTTTACCCTGTCCATGAACATGTTGGTTAAAGCAGCGGAGGTAGAATGTAGAGGACCCCTTTCAAGGTCAGGAATCCGGCAGCCAACCATTAGAGCTTTCATGGATGACCTGACAGTTACTACTACATCAGTGTCTGGCAGTAGGTGGATTCTTCAAGGCTTGGAAAAACTTATTTCCTGGGCAAGAATGAACTTTAAGCCTTCAAAGTCTAGATCTATGGTCCTGAAAAGAGGGAAAGTGGTGGATAAGTTTCATTTCTATCTGGATGGCTTTGTGATACCATCTATCACAGAGAAACCAGTCAAAAGCCGAGGGAAGGTCTTTGACTGTAGTCTCAGGGACACAGCATCCATTCGAACTACCATCAGGAAACTGGAAACATGGCCGTTGACTGTGGATAAGTCTGGCCTTCCCGGCAGGTTCAAGACTTGGGTGTACCAACATGGCATTTTGCCCCGTATCCTCTGGCCTCTGCTGGTATACGAGGTGCCTCTGTCTACAGTGGAGACCCTGGAAAGGAAGATCAGCTCCTACCTTCGAAGATGGTTGGGTTTACCACATAGCTTCAGTAGTGCGGCGCTTTATGGCAGGAGCAACAAACTCCAGCTTCCTATTAGTAGTTTGGAAGAGGAGTTCAAGGTTTCCCGCACAAGAGAGGCACTAGCCTATCGTGACTCTAGAGACTGGAGAGTGGCAGCAGCAGGCATTGTGGTGAGGACAGGTCGGAAGTGGAGAGCTCAAGAGGGGTTGGAGCTTGCAGAATCTCGGTTTAGACACAAAGCTCTGGTGGGCACAGTGGCAATAGGATGTGCAGGGCTGGGCTCCATCCCACAGCCCCGCTACGATAAAGTCCAGGGAAAGGACAAACGCAAGTTAATCCTGCAGGAGGTGAGAGCAGGTGTTGAAGAAGTGAGGACTGGTAGGATGGTAGGCATGCGGCAGCAGGGGGCATGGACAAAATGGGAGGGAGTAGTGAACAAGAAGCTGACCTGGAATGACATCTGGCATGCAGAGCCTCAGCGCATCCAATTTATGCTTTGAGCAGTATATGATGTGCTACCCAGTCCGGCAAACCTGCATACCTGGGGTAAGAACGAGCTGCCAACATGTCCTCTCTGCTCAGGAAAGGGCACACTTGAACACATCCTTAGCAGTTGCCCAAGACCTCTTGGAGAGGGCTGATATCGCTGGCGCCATGACCAAGTGCTAAAGTGTGTAGCGGAGACCATCTCCAGCGCCATGGCAAACAGTAAGCAGGTCGGTAGTCAATGGAAAATTACATTTGTTAAAGCTGGAGAGAGGCCCCAACCACAGCGTAGACCATCAGCCAGTCTGCTCTCTTCAGCATCAGACTGGGACCTGCGAATTGACTTGGGAAAGCAGCTTAAGTTCCCCGATTATATAACACCAACATCTCTTATGCCAGATGTGGTACTTACATCTTCCTCTTCCAGGCAGGTTCTGTTAGTGGAGCTCACAGTTCCCTGGGAGGAGCGCATAGAAGAGGCCAATGAACGCAAACGGCTCAAATACCAAGAACTGGTAGAACAGTGCCAGAGGAATGGTTGGAGAGCACACTGTGAGCCCATAGAGGTGGGATGTCGAGGCTTTGCTGCCCGCTCCCTGTGCAAAATTTACACTCAGGAAACATCACTGATGATGTGTCCCGGCGCATCCCTGGATGTATCTATTCATCAGTGTTGCCACCCCAGAATTCATTATTTGGTCACTGATTCAGCTCACCAGGCAGCACATGTTGATTTGCCGATTGGAAAAGAAAAGGATTCCTCACTTCAATTAACACACTGATTAGACATCTAACTGAAATGGTTGAGCTGTTGGAGGCCATGGGTCAACCAAAGAGGGTGGCAATTTTGAAGTACAAAGGACATCAAAAAAGAAATGCTGTTGTAGCCAAAGGAAATGAAGCTGCTGATTTGGCTGCTAAGCAAACAGGTGGTTATGCTACCCAGGCAAGTATGATGGTACAGAAGGAAGGTCAGAAGTGCATGGAATTGGGTGAGGAGGAAATCAAGCAGCTACAAAAGAAGGCAAGTCCTGAAGAAAAGAGTAGGTGGATAGAGAAAGGAGCGAAAAAGGATGAAGAAGGCTTGTGGAGATCAGTTGATGGAAGGCTAGTAGCCCCAGCTAAGGTATTGTTTAGAGAAGCACACTTGAAAGGCCATGTCTCAAAAACAAAAATCTCTGCTTTAACTGAAGCACATTGGTGGCATCCACATTTGGTTGAGAACGCAGAAGTAGTTGTCTCTGAATGTGAAGCATGCCAGAAGTTCAATCCTAAACACACGTTAAAGGCTTCTATGGGAGCTTTTCCAGCCCCTGAAGTGCCATGGAAAGACACTGTAATTGATTTTACTGACATGGGCCCAGAAAACAGATACAGAGGCTACAGATATCTGTTGGTGTGTGGACACATTTTCAAGATGGGTTGAGGCTAAAGCATGTAAAACAGAAAGTACAAAGGAAGTGATTAAATGGCTGACAGAGGAAGTAATTCCTAGGCATGGGTTTCCAAGAGTGATCAGATCAGACAATGGCAGGCATTTTGCAAATAAACATTTGAAGAAAGTTGAAAGTGCCTTAGTCTCAAGGCATAAGTTTGGTTCTGTGGTGCATCCATCCTCCCAAGGGCTAGTTGAGAGAGCAAATAGAACACTGAAAAGAATGCTAGCCAAACAATGCATGGGGACAGGCATGCAATGGGTTGATATACTGCCATTAGCGCTGATGGCACTGCGAGCTACCCACAACATGACGCTCTGCCTGACTCCTCATGAGCTGCTAACAGGGAGAAAGATGCCAGGACCTTTTGTTGATTCACCTTTGACTCCCAGAAACAGTCAAGCTGTAGAGTTGTCACAGTACATTAAGAGTCTCAGAAAAATATCTGAAGCTCTCTCTCAACAGGTTCCAGATATTCTCAACAAGGACAGACAAGGAGACACTGCTCCATTGGAACCTGGTGACTGGGTGTGGAAAAAAGTGATAAGGCCCCACTGGGATTCTCCTAAGTGGCAGGGACCTTTTAAAGTGATAAAAGCCACATCACATGTAGTACAAGTCTGGAAAAAAGGAAAGCTCAGCAATAGGATTCATGTGACTCATTGTGCTAGAGCAGCTGAACCAAGCCGACCTTTATTGCAAACTGCCGAAGACACAGCAAACGTAGGCTAAAAGGGTGTTCCCCACATTTCCCAACTGCTCCACTAGGGCAACTTTTTGTCTCTTGTTGCTCCTAGCATTGATCACATCCTTCCCAGTTATCTGGTGGAAAATTCTCTACCATGATGAAGTTTATGCCATTAAGCTTCGGGGTATACACAGCAATAGGTGACAAAAGAGGTTCAAAACTAGAAATACGGACTCAAATTGGGAAACGTACTGTAGTGACTATTGATTTGTGTCACGTGATCAATAGTGGAGACTCTATGTTAAGCTACACCATTGATACCTTAAAAGGTGTGCATGAACAATTAAAAGCATCCTCCCTAATGATTTACCAGAATCGCATTGCCCTTGACATGCTCTTGACAGAGTCAGGGGGAATGTGTCAAATCTTTGGTCAAAATACTGGTTACGAGGAAGATGTATTTACTGCGTGGTTGCAGTCTATTTTTCGACGTTGGGCAAAAAAGGAGGGGCATGCACTCACCTGAACATGACAGTGCCCCCCCCCCAAGGGGCTCCTCCTGGCGGTCCACTGGGCTTCTCAGGATGGGCCTGATGAAAGGCCCGGACCATTCCTTTGTCGTGGACATAAGACTTGGGGATCCATGACCGTTCTTCAGGGCTGTAGCCCTTCCAATGGACTAAATATTGGAGACCTCGGCCCTGGCGGCAAACGTCCAGAATTCTCTGGACCGTGTAGGTGGTCTGGCTGTCAAGGATCTGAGGAGGAAGAGGCGGCCTGGGGGGGGGGGGACAGAGAGGACTGGTGGAGAGAGGCTTGATCTTAGAGACGTGAAATGTCATTTGGATATGGAGAGTCCGTGGGAGCTGTAGGTGGACTGTGGCTTCGTTGATGATCTTGATGATGGGAAACAGACCCAAGAAGCGAGGTGATAGTTTTTTAGAGTCCGTCTTCAAGGGTGTCTGGTCCGCTGATAGCCAGACATGCTGCCCGACATCATACTTGGGAGTAGGGGTCTGCTTCGGATCCGCATACTGGCGTTTGTGCTCCGTAGAGCGGAGGAGGGCAGCTCGGGTGGCTCTCCAGAGTCGGCGGCAACGGCGTGCGTGAGCCCCCACGGATGGCACAGCAAACTTCCTCTCCACCATGGGCCACCGGGGGGGGGGGGGAGTGTATTCCATGGAGGCCTCAAAGGGTGTGAGACCCGTGGCAGCGGAGTTATGGGCGTACTCCACCCAGGTCAGATCGGTGCTCCAGGTTGAGGGATTATCAGCTGTTACACATCTGAGGACGGCCTCCAGGGACTGGTTGGCACGCTCAGCCTGCCCATTGCTCTGTGGGTGGTAACCTGAGGTGAGGCTGACTGAAGTTCCCAAATGATTGGCAGAAGGATTCCCAAACCTGTGATGTAAATTGAGAGCCCTGGTCAGACACAATGTCCAGGGGGATATCGTGAAGGCAGATGACATGTGTGGTGAGAAGGTTAGTGGTTTCCGATACTGAGGGTAGTTTGGGGAGGGGTACTAAGTGAATCGCTTTAGAGAAATGGTCGACAATGGTAAGGGATACTATATTACCTTGTGAAGGGGGGAGTCCAGTAACAAAGTCCAAGGCAATGTAGGACCAAGTTCGACTGGGGATGTGTAGTGGGTGAAGCAGCCAGCAGGTGGTGAGGAGTTGGATTTATTGCGAGCACAGGTCTGGCATGCTTTCACATAGTCCAGGACATTCCTCCGCAGAGTGGGCCACCAGAACACTCATCGGACAAGGTCGATGGTCTGGGACACTCCAGGGTGACAGGCAAAGTGGCTGGAGTGGCCCCATTGGATGACATCACTGCGGAGGGTGGCTGGAACAAACAGGCAGTCTTTAGGTGCCCCTGCCAGTTCGGGTTCCAGAGACTGGGCCTATCGGACCCTCTGCTCAGTTTCCCAGGTAAGGGCTCCGAGAACGCACGAAGGCGACAAAACTGGCTGGGAGCGGGAGGGGGGGCTGGATGGTATGAGCAGAATTGTCAGGAGAGAGCGTCCGATTTGATGTTATGTGAGCCAGGCCTGTATGTAATGGTGAAATTAAATCTAAGGAAAAATAAGGCCCAGCAGGCCTGCCTGGCATTGAGTCGGCGGGCCGACCGAAGGTACTCTAAATTTTTGTGGTCAGTCCACACGACTATGGGATGGACCGCTCCCTCCAACCAGTGCCTCCACTCCTCTAAAGCCAATTTAATTTCTAGGAGCTCTCGATCCCCTAAGTCGTAATTTCTCTTGGCTGGGGTGAGCCTCCGAGAGAAATACGCACACGGGTGGAGCTTCTGGTTGGAGGTTGAGCGCTGCAAGAGAACAGAACCCACCCCTGAGTCAGAAGCATCCACCTCCAGGGTGAACTGGAGCTGAGGATCGACCTGAGTCAGGATGGGTGTATTGGAGAACAGGCTTTATAATTTGGAAAAAAGCCTGTTTGGCTGCCTCGGACCAGAGGAACGGTACCTTAATGGAGATCAGCTGTGTGAGAGGCTGTGCTACCCCACTGTAGTTCCTGATGAACCTGCGATCAAAATTTGCAAACCCCAAGAAGCGCTGGAGCTCCTTGCGGGAGTGGGGTTTGCCAATCCAGCACAGCCTTCACCTTGGCTGGGTAAGCTCTCATTTTCCCCTTCGCCACAATAAATCCCAGGAAGGAAGTGAAGCAGGAGGAAAACTCACACTTTTCGGTCTTCACAAAAGGTTAGTTCTCCAGGAGCTGTTGTAACACGGCCCTGACGTGGACCTTGTGTTCCTCTGGCATGCAGGAAAAAAAATCAGGATATCATCCAGATATACAAAAACAAATTGGTCCACCATATCGCGGAGGACATCATTAATGAGGTGATGGAAGACAGCAGGGGAGTTGGTGAGTCCAAAAAGCATGACGAGGTACTCGAACTGCCCCAAGTGTGTTTTGAAAGCTGTCTTCCATTCGTCCCCCTCCCGAATACGGACCAAGTGATATACATTGCATAAAACTAATTTCATAAACACTCACGCGCACTGAAGGAGCTCGACGCAGAGTTTATCAGGGGCAGAGGATATTTGTCTTTGATGGTGATAGCAGTTAGTTCCCGGTAATTGATACATGGGTGCAGAGATCCATCCTTCTTGCCGACAAAAAAGAAACCTGCCCCAAGAGGAGCTGAGGAAGGCCGAATGAGCCCGGCGTTCAGCGAGGCCGCGCACCCGGGAGGAGGTCAATGGCACAATTGTATGAGCGGTGAGGTGGTAAGAAGAGCGGTCTCGATTTGCTGAAGACCTCCCCAAGGTCATGATAGACCTCGGGTACAAGGGTAAGGTCCGGCGGCTCCATTGGAGAGGAGGAGACAGGTAAGGACGGCGAACACTCGGCCGAGCTGAGACATGATGCCAAACAATGAGGAATCCAGGAGGAAATTGAGTTTTGTGCCCAGCTGATAATGGGGTTGTGCCTCCGGAGCCAAGGATAACCCAGAACCACCTGGGAGGATGAATATGGGAGGCTAAGGAATGATAGCACCTCCTGGTGGTTCCTGGAAAGAAGGATGGAAATCGGCACTGTGCATTCGGAAACTGAGGCCACATTTTTGCCAGATTAGATGGTGACATTCAGTGGACTGGATAATTTGGTGGTGGGAATACCCATCTCCCGCACGAGTTGGGAAGAGACGAAATTCTGCTCCACCCCTGAATCAATCAAAGCCGTAACCCTCCTCTCGACCCTCAACAATTGAATAAGGGTGAAAATAGAGAGATTACCAGGGGAATGAAGAAGAATCACACCAGTTAGACCCCCCACAACTACTGACGGGCTGCGTCTTTTTGGCTTCAGGTGGCAGTCATCCAATTTATGCTCTAAAGAGCCACAGTAAAGACATGCACTGGCCCTCCTCCGCTGCTGGTACTCCTCCAGAGTCAACTGAGCCCGGCCGAGCACCATCGGTTCAGAAGAAGGGTCGGCCCCACCTGTGTCAGTAGCCTGGACAGGCACACGCGCGAAGGGCGGGTGAGAGAAGGATTTGAGCTCCTTTGCGCGCTCGCGTTACTGGTTGTCCAAACTGACAGCCTGATCAATTAAACTGTCCAGAGAGGAGGGAACAGCGTGAACCACCAGGTCATCACGGAGGTTGGCGTTTAGACCCTGGAGGAAGGCGCTGCGTAACGCAATGTTGTTCCATCCCGAGTCCGCCACGACGACCAGAAAGTCCACTGAGAAACCGGAAGCAGACCGACTTCCCTGGCAGAGAGACAGAAGGCGGCTCATAATATTGCCGTCACTCTCTGTTCGGTCAAAACTACAGGAAAACTCAGTAACAAAACGATCGAATGTGTAGTTGGGACCCTCCGGGCTATCAAGAACAGACCGGGCCCAACTAAGGGCTCGGTCGCGCAGCAGGAGGGTCATGAACTGAATTTTGGAAATCTTGTCCGGGTATTCCCCGCCCACCTGGCCCAGATAAAGCCAAACGTGACAAAGGAAGTCCTTGCATTTCCCCACCTCTCCCGAATACAGGGCAGATGAGGGAACAGAAGTTGTTCGGCGTATGATTGAAAAAACAGGGCAGCAAGTGGAGTAGGAGAACCCAAGCGAGACATATGGCCCAAATGCTCAGTGACCGTGCTCAGCTGCTGTGTAATAGTCTGCAGCCGTTGCGTGAGCACAGCTATCTGCCTCTCTGTGGCGTCGAGGTGGTGGAGAGCAGAGTGTTCCGCTGATGCAGCCCCCGCTGAGCTCACGTTCTGGCTGGCTCGTTCTGTCATATTGATAGAATAGTCAGCTCATGTGCAGGGAACCACACCAGAGAAAACTCACACAACACAGAGAAGCAGCGTTTAAACAATTTATTAATTTCAAAATATGGAGCACAGTTATGGAAAATGTCACTTGCCAGAGGAAGACTCAGCCTGAGGGGAGAGACGAGAGCTGATTAATAAGAGAAGGGAAGAAGGGAAGTGGAAAGACAAATCTGTCACTTATGTGAGTTGAACAGAGAGCCAAACAGAGAGACCCAGCAGGAATAGATGAACCAACAGGATGAGGCTGGCAGAGAGTAGGAGAGGGAAGGAGCTGGGTCGTGTCTCACGGGGTGGAGACAGGTAGTTGAAGCGGGGTGAGGATGATGGAGCGGGTGAGTGCACAACAATCCCCGAAGACGCACTGCACTGATGGCAGCAACCTGGGAAGGAGAAAAAGGAGAGGAATTAGACATAAATCCTCTGAAAACAATGTTAGTTTGCTTGCTTGTGTTTCAGGCAGTATACCCAATGAGCCAGCGCTGAAGCCTCCGCTTGATGGTCCTTTTATGCGCTGGAGAGGAAGGAGCGGCAGGTGCGTCCAATTACGCAGGTGTGCTGATTGCGTGAGGAGTCGGGGAATCCTTGACAGGAAGGAGGGGGCGTGCGCTCCCATGAACATGTCATCTTTTTGAAATGTCTATCAGCTTCAGTGTCTTGCCACCGGAACAGTGTGTGCTGAGGAAGTCACAGTGAACAGAAAGAGTCCTGTGCTATTGTGGGTTAAGGCATTTGGTTGGTTAACTACAAAATCTTCAAGCCACCAGCTGCTTGTAACCCAATGACTGTTGCTTTCACCTATATTCTGTAGGTAGGTGGGTGCAACACCTATAGAACTAAAATGCAAGAATGAAGTAAAAGCATTGGAATGAATTCATTAAAATGTAGGAATTAAAGAACATTAATAAACCTAAAAAGAAGCAGAGCCTGGAGCATGGTCACTTTAGAAAAATGATCTCATGGCTGTGCAGTGAAATGTTCAACAAGACAAGGTCAACAAGTGTCTATCTCTAAAATAAGCAGGTCAGTCGTTTGTCAGGCCTGGATTATTAATATAATAGCGTTCCTGCTGCTCTCCATAATTATAGTGAAAGAAGGAAAGGGGGTTTGTTTAATCCATTATGTGAATCTTGTCAAAACTCGATGAAATGGAAAGTGCAGACATTTCTATGACTGTACAAAGGTTTGAAAGATAGGAATTATTTGAAAAAAAAATTGAATGCTGTGCAGTGAAAGATAAAGTGCCTTTGTGCTTTTAACATGACTCAATGTCAGTGGAGTGAGTCTTTTAATGGTTTATTTAATAAATGGCATTAGGCCTTGATGTCAAACTGGCAAAGTTAACTTTTCTGTTTTGTTTTGAGCTGGCCTGCATGTCAAATGGCAGCTTGGTGGCACAGTGGTTAGCACTGTGACAGCACAGCAAGGTCACAGGATCAATTCCACCCGAAAATGGACCACCCGACCTGGCGGCTCAGTCTTTCAGGCGGCCGGCCCATGTTCTTTGGCCACCGACACAGGAGAGGCGGCCCGGGAGGTGGCTCCCTCACTGGCAGACCCAATAATGGAGAGGAGAGCCGAGAAGGGTGAATCATGACATTCTCTGGCAGAGAAAGAAGGGAGACCCCGACGGCGTCAAGCTGAGGAGGAAGGGGGACCATGACGTCCTCGGTGGTCTTGGACTGGAGAATTGTTGCACCCACGGTGGCTCCGGGCTGGAGCATGCCAGCACCCACAGTGGCTCCGGGCGGGACCGTGGCAGCACCCTCGATGGCTCTGGGCTGAAGCACTGCAGCACACCTCAGTGGCTCCGGGCTGGAGCACTGCAACACACCTCGGTGGCTCCGGGCTGGAGCACTGCAGCACACCTCGGTGGCTCCAGGCTGGAGCACTGCAGCACCCTCAGTGGCTCTGGGCTGGAGCACTGCTGCACCCCCAGTGGCTCCAGGCTGGAGCACTGCTGCACCCTCGATGGGCCCCGGCTGGCCCAACGCTGTACCCTCGGTAGACCCCGGGCTGGGGGGTATCACCCATGGCGGGCCCATAGTGAAGCGCAACACCCACGTCAGGTTAATACTGAGGCGCAGCACCCACGAGGATCCTCAACCAGGATGCAGCACCCACGAGGACTCGGAGCGAGGAGGTGGAACCCAGATAACGGCCTTAGGCAGAGGAGAAGCTGCACTCATGGAGGACCCGGCTTGGGTTGGAGCTGCACCCACGGAGGTCCTGGGTTAAGACGGAACACCCATGACGACCTCAACAAGGGGAGCTGGACCCAGGACGACCTCCAGCCGTGAGCCTGGACCCATAGAAACCTCTGGCAGTGTTGGTTTGTCTCCGGTGACCCTGGGAGAAGGCTCAGACAAACATAGAGGAGAGAGTTCAGGGTCACCGGCAGCAGCAGAGCCCGGCAAGGCGAGCTCAGGTGCAGTGGTCGGCTGCACCTGGCCGTCCTCACCAAGAGCCAGGCAAGATTGCTCTATAACAGACAATAGGAAAACAAAGGAGAACACTTGCCTGAGCTTGAGCTCCACTGTCATCCAGGACCCTGACAATCTGAGCGATGGTGTTTCCTCGGGCTCAGCCCTCTGGAGGTCCATCTTGGTTGTTGACTCTGCTGCGGCGGTGTCCACAGCAGGCACAGCAGGTTTTTTTTTTTTACTGGTGGCTAGGTTCTGTCATGATTGCTCCTCCGAGGTAGAGAAACAAACCCACGCGCTGAATGGTGTTGTGCAGTTTATTCACAAAAAAGAATATAAGAGTCCAAAATAGTGCAAAACGCAAAATGCAAAGCAAGGATAACTTACACAGGGATGCACTCCACAGCCAGCTTGACTCAGGAGGAGAAGAGGAGCTGATAAGAGTGATGATCAGAGGGACAATAATACAGAGAAACTATGGCTGGTACATTCAATCTAGCCGCAATGATGATGTAAACAGACAGAGCTTAAATAGTGAATGGACTAATGACATGAGTAATCACAGGTGTGGATTCACCTGAGCAGGAGAAGGGGACAATAACAAGTAACTGGGACCAGCTGGTAGTGATGAGGAATGAGGGAGGAGCGGCCGGACTGACAGCTTGTTACACAGAGCACAAAACCCAGAAATAACACCTGACAGCTGTCAGCCCATAAAATAAATACAAACACAACCAACTGCAGATTAGATAATAAGCACAAATAAAGTGGAACACAGTCAATACAAACTGAAACATAAACAGAAAAAATAGGAAGCAGTGTAACAACTCAAAAAGGCACAAGAAATACAACAGATAAATATATATGAATACAAGAAAAGAGCCACAAGACTGAGTCCAGCAAAACATCAGACTCAGCTCGTAACAGACAAAAGCTGTGAATTTGCAAGAAAAAGTCACATTTCTAAAAAAGTTGCAAGTTAATGAGGAAAAAAGTTGCAAATTAATTACAAGCTGTAAATTTACAAAAAGTCAAATTCATGTGAAAAAGTTTACATAGAAAAGTTGCAAATTTATGAGGAAAAAGTTGCAAAATTATGAAAGTTGTAATTTTTTTGTAAATTTACAAAAAAGTTACAAATTCACGAGACAGTTGCAAGTTTATGAGTGTCAAATTTATGAGAAAAATGCCACAGATTTACAAGACAAAAGTTTTGAATTTGTAAGAAAAACTCACAGTTAAAAAAAGTTGCACCTTAATGAGGAAAAAAGTTGCAAATTCATGAGAAGATGCAAATTTACAAAAAAGGCACAAATTCATGAGAAAAAGTTGCAAATTTACAAGAAAAAGTTGCAAGTTTAGAAGGAAAAGTTACAAATTTATGAGAAGCTGCAAATATACCAAAAAGTTACAAATTCACAAGAGCACTTTGCAGATTTATGAGAAAAAAATGCCACAAATTGACAAGACAAGAAGTGACAAATTTATGAAAAACATTGCAAATTTACAAGAAAAAAACTGCAAACTTATGAAAGCATGTCAGATTTATGAGAAAAAAATCACAATTTGAAAAAAAGTTGCAAATTCACGAGACAGTTGCAAATTTATGAGAAAGTGTCAAATTTATGAGAAAAATGCCACAGATTTACAAGACAAAAGTAGTGAATTTGCAAGAAAAAGTCACAGTCATAAAAAAGTTGCAAGTTAATGAGAAAAAAAGGTGCAAATTTATGAGAAGCTGAAAATTTACAAAAAAGTCATCAATTCATGAGGAAAAAAGTTGCAATTTTACAAGAAAAAGTTGCAAGTTTGCAAGAAAAAATTGCAAATTTTTGAGAAAAAAGTTGCAAATTTATGAAAAGCTGCAAATTTACAAAAAGTTACAAATTCACGAGAGACAGTTGCAGATTTATGAGAAAAAATGTCCAAAATTGACAAGACAAAAGTGACAAATTTATGAGAAAAATGTCAGATTTACAGGACAAAAGTTGAAAAATTTACAAGAAAAAGTTGCAGTTATGAGAAAAAACTTGCAAATTTACAAGAAAGAGTTGCAAGTTTACAAGGAAAATTGCAAATTTATGAGAAAAAGTTTGCACGGTAGCGAGAAAAAAGTCTCAAATTCATGAGAAAAAGTTGCAAATTTACAAGAAAAAACGTGTAAATTTATGAGAAGTTGTATTTTTTTAAAAAAAGCTACAAATGTGTGAAAATTCAGAAAATTTACAAATATACTGTAAATATCACAAATTAATGTAAAAAATACAAATTTATGACAAAAAGTTGGAAATTAACAAGAAAAAGATGCAGATTTACACAAATTAATCACAAATTTATTTGAAAAAAGTTTCAAATTTGCAAGAAAAAAAATTAAGTTTCAATTCTTGCCTCCAAAAATGTTGAGGGTGAATTTGTAGCTTGGGGGGGAAGGGGGCTGAGAGGGCCATTGCATTTGCATACTCTGCATTACAGAAACTGATCTGATGAACAGTTTTTTTGAAGGTGAAATTGGACACAGAGTGAATTGGAAGCCTTATCTAAACATTAATAAGCTCATGCTTCTCAAATAGTTTCTTTAGCTTGAAGCATTAAATGGAACTTTTAATAAAATGTGTGTTTTCTGGTAGGTATTAGTCAGTGGACTGCACAGCTAAAAACTCATATTCAGAAAAAGAGACTGTGTTTGGTAGGTAGTGTTTTGGTGGGTAGAACTCAGCTGGTTACAGGAACAGCTCACCCTCTTCAGTGCCAATGAAAGATTTTTTAAAAAATGCCTGTGAACAAAAGGGACATACGTGTATCTGAGAAAAGTAATGTACAGCTGACAGCCTGGGACACCATGTTCAAAATCACAACCCTCATCTGAGTTTAACCTATTCTAAGAGTGTCTAAAATAGATCCCATTTCTGAGTCCATGTTTCACTGTGACTCAGCCTGGTGCGTGAGAGTTTTTGATCCAGACATTTTATGACTGTGCAGCCTTGCTGCTGCTGGTACGAATGCAACACACTAAGTCACTCTTTGGCATGCTAACTGGAGTGTGTCCAAAAATCAGCCATTGTGCATTTAAGTCACTGCTACCTGATGTAAGCCAAGCTCAGGAAATACAGCTCCTGTAGAGGATATGTGGGCAGCAACCAATGATACACATCAGCAGTTGGCTTTTAATAACCGTGATAATGAAGTGGACAGGGCAATTTCTAGCTTTTTTTTTTGTCGGGGGGGGGATATGGAGGATTGTCCTTGGAGGTCCTTGTTTTTGGAATGGGGAAGTGACATAGTTTTGACAACGCAGGAACCCAGTACCAGAAACCACAACAGGAAAACAAGTTTAAATGCAAGGTAAGTATTTTATAGAACTGGTAAATATTGATATGAGTGAGACTGACAACCCTGCAGTGGAGAAAAGAGAGGATAAGTATATAAGCAAGAGGCTTACTTGAGGTTGGTCTATGGTTGACAGTTTCCTCGCAGGTGGAAGGAATGAAGAGAGGAGCAGGTAGAGCAGGTGTCTAACAAAGGTTGGTAAGGAAAGGTACCCCGGGCCTGAGGGCTTATTCCTGGGACGAAGGTTGTTAATTGAATAATAGATTGAATTATTTCAAGGGCTTACTTAACATGTTGTTTGTCCAGGCGTTCCAGTTTCCACAGGGGAGTGGGTCCGAGATCCAACGGAGGCCACAGGAGAGAGGCACCAAGGAGAAGGAGATGGAGAGGTCTTGAGAAGCAGACGAGGTAAGTTGGTGGGTTGGCTTACTTGAAATTCCACAGCAGTCCAGAGTACGAGGGACAGAGTGGCAAGGGAACTGGGAGCACACACACATACACTGGCGCGAGTAATCTCTGAGGCAGCTTGAGCTATGATGTTGAGACGTTCCACAGGGAAATGAAGCCAGCTCACCTCTTAGTGTGGAGCCAAGCAGCAGCAGGTAGATGAAGATGAGCAGCTGCAGGTAATCACAAACAATTAGTAGCAGAATGGTATGTGTGTGTGTGTGTGTGCGTGCGTGTGCTTCAAACCCTAAAATGTGGAAAAAAATCTCTCCCCTCCTAGTAAAAGCATTTTTAAAAAATTACCCCAAAAATTGCCCCCCAAATTGCAAAATTTTCAAAGAAAAATCACAAATTTGAAAGAAAAAAAAAATCACACAGCCCCACACTATGATGCATCCCTCTCCAAACTTCACCACTGGTGTAATGTTTTTTTTTTTTTTTGGGGAGGGGGTGATCTGCATTGCCATTTCTCTTCCAAACATGGTGTGTAATATGACACCCAAAAAGTTCTATTTTTGTCTCCTCTACCACACTACATTCTCCCAGTATTTCATATGCTTGTCCAAACAAGCTTCAACCTGTGTTTTCTTTCATAATAGACTCTTGCAAGGTGAGCTTACATGGAGCCCATGACAGTGCCTATATTTCTCCATCTGCTGCCTTAAAGTCTTTCTGGAGCTCTTTTCAAGTTGTCCTTGGCTCATGGGTTACTCTTCTCAGTATCCTTGTGAGAAGCTCCTGTGTGTGGCTGGTTGATGGTAGAATGATGTTCCTTCCACTTAGGTATAAGATCCCCAATGGTGATTACTGGAAGATTCAGAAGTTTTGTTATGTCTGTAACCAAATACATCAATGTGTTTTGAAACAATCAAGTTATGAAAGTAATGGGAGAGCTCTTGGCTTTTACCCACCATGAGATACTTCTTGTATGACACCTTGGTAATAAAAAAAAACCCCTTTTAATAGCTACTCATGAAGTACCTACTTGGCTGATATTATCCACATATCCACTGTAGATAAGGGAGTGCGCATGTGTCGGCGTCTGTTTGCAAACTATCACGAAGCTGTCAAAGCATTATCTTGTCTGTTTTTGTTTGTTGTACTAGCTCCGTTTTAATTTTTTTTTCTCTCTTTATCTCTTTTACTGATATTAACTTTTTACTTAGTGTTAGCTTAGTAAATACAAAAGTCCGATCAGGCACACAGGTGAATCAGACCCCAGGCAGGACTGTTCACCAGGTTAGGCTAACCTGTTTTAGCTAGCCAGCTAGCCACTTCTGGCCTGGAAAGCCATGGCTCCATCCCCTACTTGTGTCAGCTGTGTTTCCCTCTCTAAGAAGGTTTCTGAGTTGGAACTCTCTAACCTTTATAAGATTCGGGAGGCTGAAAACCACCTTGACACTATTATTTCTGGACAGACATCGGCCCCAGTGACAGACTCACAGCTAGCAGAGACGGCTACTTACCTGGGTGAAATTAACACATCGCCATCCACTTCCACCCCTGCTCCGGCCACCTCAGCTGTCCAGGACTCCAGCATCAAACACTGGCTTCAGCTCGGAGCTAAACCCAAAGCCCCGGGTGGTTCGTCATGGCCTCAATGCGCGCCCTGGACCTTGGTTGAGCCAAATAACAAACGTCGGGGATTGACCAGACATGGCCGCGCCTCCTCCCTTCCCCTTTTGCTGGAAAAAGTCTATGTATCAGATGTAAATGAAGCCTATTGTAGAGGATGTGCTCAAGGATGAGGCTGAGTTTATTTCTCAGGTTCAGCTTTATTAACAGAACACATTCTCTAACAATCTCCAAGCAAGAAAAGAGACAGATCAATATCACATCGCTCTTTTATACTCCGGAACATGGAAACTCAAGTCACATGGTGTCTAAGCAAACATACAGTCACATGGTACTTCATCCCAGTCACGCTGTAACCCTTTTGATCTTCCACCATTGTCTCTTAGCCTCCGATGGCCCGGAAGTCCCTCCAGGGCTTCTCTCTGAGACAAAGGCCAAATCTCACACCTTCTCGATATCTCCTGCAGACTCAGTCCTTTTGTCCCTCGAGACGTGAAGCACACAATAAACATACAGCAATACATTTGTGGAAAATATGTACCCAACATATGTGCCACATAACCCCCCCCCCCCAAACGTCTAATATGGGACAAACATAATCAGAGATGCATGACATAAAAACATTACCACAAATCAAATATTAATCCACCAGTTGCCTAGGTCTAAACCTCCTGCCGAATCTGCTGTAAGCCGGTCTTGCTGCTTCTGCAGTGTCTTCCTGCACCTGTGGATTAGAACTGTTAGCCAATCTCTGTGGGGGTTCTGGAGAATGCCTTCTCGGACGTCTGCTGCGACGGGGGGGCCCTCGCCAACTGCACTTGTTCATCCGCCAAAACAAAAGCAGGTTTGAGTCTGTTTATACAAATCAACTCTTTCCTGTCTCCCAAATCTAGCAAAAAATGCTTCTCACCTGTTTCCAGCACTCTGAAAGGTCCATCATAAGGTGGCCGCAAATTTGGGCGATGAGCATCATGTCTAACAAAAACAAACTCCTCATTTTTTAAAGCCTTCAGCACAAAAGCGCGTGGGAAACTGTGATGAACGGGGCCAGGAAGCGTGTTTGATCCTGTGTCGCTCTGCAACAGCTGAGCGGGGGGGCAATTTGGCGCAGGATTGTCGGGGAGAAATTCACCGGGTAAACGGAGAGGTTGTGCAAAAACTAACTCAGCTGGGGAGGTGTGCAAATCCTCCTTAGGTGCAGAACGCAACCCCAATAAAACCCATGGAAGTTTGTCAACCCAATTTGTATCCGTAAGCGACGCTCTGAGGGCTGCTTTCAATGACCTATGAAAACGTTCGCATAAACCGTTAGCCTGGGGGTTATACGTGGTAGTGCGGTGGATCTTCACCCCTAGGCTGCGGGCCATCGATGACCAGAGTTTGGAGACAAATTGAGGACCTCTGTCTGACGTTATGTCCGACGGGACTCCAAAACGCACAACCCAAGATGTTAAAAACGCGCGCGAAACTTCTTCCGCTGTGATTGATGCCAGAGGAACTGCTTCTGGCCAACGCGTGGTGCGGTCCACCATTGTCAAAAGGTGTGTGTGCCCCTGTGACAACGGAAGGGGGCCCACCAAGTCGACATGCACATGATCAAAGCGCTTAGCCGGGATGTGAAAAGGCTCCAAAGGAGCCCTAGTGTGCTTGTGTATTTTGGCTCGCTGACACGCTACGCAGGCTGCTGCCCATTCCTTGACCTGTTTGCGCAACCCCGGCCAAACAAATTTCTCCCCCACCATCTTGATCGATGCGCGCACCCCCGGGTGCGCCAGGGAATGGACCGAGTCAAAAACGCGGCGGCGCCACGCAGCTGGTACCACGGGGCGCGGCCGTCCCGTGGAGACATCGCAGATTAGGGGGGGCATACCGATTTGCTGCCCCCTGTGCTCCAGCCTTAACCCTGTTGGTCCAGACTGGAGCGCGCGCACATCCGCATCACTAACCTGCTCCGCGGCCATGGCTGCATAATCTAAACCTACGCGGACCGGGGCTGCGTGCGCTTCCGCACCGCTACCCTGGCCCGCGGCCATGGCTGCCGAGTCTGCCCCCACAGGGCCTGGCACCGCCACTGCATGCGAGAGACAGTCTGCCACTACATTATGTTTACCTGCGACATGCTGGATATCGGTGGTGAACTTCGATATCGTGGCCAGCTGTCTTTGCTGCCGGCCCGACCAAGGTTCTGAAATCTTGGCCATCGCAAACGTTAGCGGCTTGTGGTCAACAAACGCGGTGAAACAGCGCCCTTCCAGCCAGAACTGGAAATGACGGATGGCCAAGTGTAGGGCCAACAGCTCCCTGTTGAACGCGCTGTATTTTCGCTTGCTATCGCGCAAGGTTTTGCTGAAAAACGCGAGCGGCTGCCAGGTCCCTGCCACAAACTGTTCGACGACCGCCCCCACCGCTAAATCGGAAGCGTCAGTGGTGAGCGCCATGCGGGCCGTTGGGACTGGGTGTGCCAACAAAACCGCATTTGCCAGGGCTGATTTGACTTGGGAGAATGCGCGCTCCCGCTCTGGAGACCATTCGATTTTATTTGTGGGTTTTTGCTTCTTTAGTGCAGCATACAATGGTTGCATGAGCTGCGCTGCGCTTGGGAGGAAACGGTTATAAAAATTAACCATTCCCAAAAACTCCTGTAACGCTTTAACCGTTTGAGGTCGGGGAAAATCTGTTATTGCGCGTACTTTATCGGGTAGAGGGACCGCTCCTTCTGGCGAAACGCGATGCCCCCAAAAATCAATTTGCGCCACCCCAAACTGGCACTTCGCTGGGTTAATTATTAACCCGTGCTCTGCCAGCCTCCGAAAAACCTCTGTGAGGTGGCTTTCATGTTCGTCTTCGGACGTGCTGGCTACCAAAATGTCATCCAAGTAGACGAACACGAAAGGGAGGTCGCGTAGAACCGCGTCCATCATACACTGGAACGTCTGCGCGGCACCCTTGAGTCCAAAAGGCATGCGCAAAAACTCAAAAAGCCCGAAAGGAGTTATTACCGCTGTTTTGGGTATATCCTGAGCGCGCACTGGGACCTGATGGTAACCACGCACGAAGTCTATTTTAGAAAAATGCGCGTCCCCGCCAAATGAACCGAAAAATCTTGGATGTGCGGAATCGGGTAGCGGTCATGTGCTGAGGCACAAATCGCCGCAAGGTCGCCACGAACCATCAGCCTTTGGGACCATGTGTAGCGGTGAAGCCCAGGGGCTTTTAGAACGTCTAATGATGCCCAGTTTTTCCAAGTTGGCGAACTCCTCGCGCGCTATGGCCAGTTCAGCTGAGTCCAAGCGCCGAGCTTTTGCAAAAACGGGGGGCCCGGCGGTAGTGATAAAATGTTCCACCCCGTGTTTAGCCACTGTCGCCGAAAATGTTGGGACTGTAAGTGCTGGGAACTGAGTGAGTAGTGCATGGAACTTACCACCCGCAGCTGTGACGTTGGCCTGTGCAATAGGTGGGACCACCCGGGCTGTGCAGGAAATAGAGTGAAAAGACAGCATTAACCAGACGTCTATTAGCAAGATCAACCAATAAACCATGCGAGCACAAAAAGTCAGCACCTAACATGTTAAAACTGACTGCCGCTATGACGAAAGTCCACTCGAATGCCCGGCCGTGAAAAGACAGGGGCAGAGTCTTCTCCCCGAAGGTCTTGATCGTCGAGCCGTTCGCTGCCGACACAAGGGGTCCACTGGAAGGCGCCAGCCGGTCAGCGTAGGAAGGTGTGATGAAACTCAGCTGGGAGCCTGCGTCCACAAGGAACTGCCTCCCTGATCGTGCGTCCGTCAGGTAGAGCAGCTTGCTCTTTTCACCGAGAGCCGCAGCTGCTACCGACTCCCGGTCTTGGCGTTTCCCGAGTGCTTGAACTGGCACTGTGGAATGCATTTGCGTGCCCTCTTGGCGAAACGGCGATGGTAAAAACAGAGAACGTCGCCCGCTCCGCGTCTCCTGGCCTCCGCCGCTGCTGTCGTCAGCGAGTCTGGTGCTGCAGCTTCTGGCCCCCTGCCGTCTCCGGGTGTTGCGCTCAGCTCCACTGCTGCGGTCGTGGTTGTGTGTCGCCTATGGACGTCGACGAGTCGCTGCGCCTCCTGGCCCAGCTCATGGTAATCTCGGTGGGCCAGCAGCTGTGAACTGGCCAGGGTAACTCTCACCGCTGACGGTAGTGTCCTGAGGAAAAGATGGGCGAAGATAAAGCCATCATCTTCGGCGTCTCTCAAACTCAGCATCTTCGCCATCAGGTCTGCAGGTCTGTCTGCCTCGCCCTCAGTCAACACCAGGAGCTTCTCTGCTCGCTCTCCCAGCGAGGGTGTGAAAGCACGGATGAGAGCAGCTTTCAATGCGCCATACTTGTCGTCGTCTGGCAGGTGGTTAGTCAGGCTCTCCACCCGCTGGGCTGTGTGGCTGTCCAGCTTTGCAACCACATGGTAGAATTTCGTGGCGTCCGCCGAAATTCCCCGAAGATGGAACTGTGCCTCGACTGTGTTAAACCAGGAGTGCGGGCTATGCTGCCAGAAATCAGGTAGCTGGACCGCGGTAGCTGCATTAGCCTGGCTGGCTCTTGATGAGTCCGGTGCGGAAAGGTCGTCACCGGCTATAATTCGTCTTAGGGTCACCAGTGTAGAGGATGTGCTCAAGGATGAGGCTGAGTTTATTTCTCAGGTTCAGCTTTATTAACAGAACACATTCTCTAACAATCTCCAAGCAAGAAAAGAGACAGATCAATATCACATCGCTCTTTTATACTCCGGAACATGGAAACTCAAGTCACATGGTGTCTAAGCAAACATACAGTCACATGGTACTTCATCCCAGTCACGCTGTAACCCTTTTGATCTTCCACCATTGTCTCTTAGCCTCCGATGGCCCGGAAGTCCCTCCAGGGCTTCTCTCTGAGACAAAGGCCAAATCTCACATCTTCTCGATATCTCCTGCAGACTCAGTCCTTTTGTCCCTCGATACGTGAAGCACACAATAAACATACAGCAATACATTTGTAGAAAATATGTACCCAACATATGTGCCACACTATGACACATTCATGAACATTGTAACCACTCTTTATGAAAAAAATTGCCCATTAGTGAAGAAAAAGCTTAAACAGAAATTTGTCGACAAGCCATGGTTAACCAAAGGATTACAAAAAGCGTGTAAAAGGAAAAATTCATTATATAAAGCTTTTCTAAAGAAAAGGACAAAAGAAGCAGAGCAGCGGTATAAAACATACAAAAATAAGTTAATATTGTAGAGGATGTGCTCGAATGATGAGGCTGAGTTTAGTTCGTAAACCAGCTTTATTGACAGAACACATCGTCTAGCATTCTCAAAGCAGGAAAGAGAAAGAATCATGTCTCATCACCCTTTTATATGTTTCCAGCATCAGAATTCAAGTCACATGGTGTTTTCAGTAAACATACAGTCACAAAGCATCCCTTTGAATCTTCACCATTGTCTCTCATTTCTTGATGAACTGGAAATCTCTCTGGGGCATCTTCTGTGGGACAAAGAGACAAATCTCACACCTCCTTGTTATCTTCTGCAGATTCGAGTCCTTTGTCCTTGCAGACGTGACACCCTCAATACACATGCAGTCATGTCTCTGTGGAAAAGTGAGCCCACAATGTGTGTCGCCCACACTACCCCCCCCCCCCAAACGTCTAGTAAGGGCAAAACCTGCATGGCATAAAAAAAAAGAAAAACACAAAACAGTCCATATATCGCTAATCAATCCACCAACTGCCTAGGTTTTAACTTTCTGCCGAATCTGCTGCAACCTGGCTTTGCTGCACCTGCAACATCTCTCTGCACCTGTGGATTAAAGCTGTTAGCACCTTTCTGTGAAGATTCTGGAGAATGTCCTCTCGGCGGCCTGCCACGGCGGGGAGGCCTCGCGAGCTGCACTTCCTCATCAGCCAAAACAAAAGCGGGTTTGAGCCTGTTTATGCAAATCAACTCCCTTCTGCCCCCTAAATCTAGCAGAAAATGCTTCTGCCCGGTCTCCAGCACTCTGAACGGTCCATCATAAAACGGTCGCAAACTTGGACGCTGAGCATCATGTTTAACAAAAACAAACTCTGCATTTTTTAAAGCCTTTGGCACAAAAACGTGTGGTAAACTGTGATGGACCGGGCCAGGGAGCGTGTTTGCTCCCGAGTCGCTCTGCCACGGCTGAGCAGGGGGGCCATTTGGTGCGGGATTATTGGGGAGAAATTCCCCGGGCAAATGGAGAGGTTGTGCAAAATCTAATTCAGCCGGGGAAGCATGTAAATCTTCCTTAGGTGCAGAACGCAACCCCAATAAAACCCATGGAAGTTTGTCTACCCAATTTGTATCCGTCAGCGACGCTCTGAGGGTTGCTTTCAATGACCTGTGAAAGCGTTCGCATAAACCATTAGCCTGGGGGTTATACGCGGTGGTGCGATGAATCTTCACCCCCAAGCTGCGGGCCATCGATGACCATAGTTCGGAAATAAATTGGGGACCCCTGTCGGACGTTATGTCCGACGGTACACCGAAACGCGCAACCCACGCTGCTAAAAATGCTCGCGCAACTTCTTCCGCTGTGGTTGATGTCAGAGGAATTGCCTCTGGCCAACGCGTGGTGCGATCCACCATCATCAAAAGATGTGTGTGCCCGTGTGATAATGGGAGCGGGCCCACCAAGTCAACATGCACGTGATCAAAACGCTTAGCGGGGATGTGAAAAGGTTCCAACGGGGCCTTAGTGTGTCTGTGTATTTTGGCTCGCTGACACGCTACGCAGGCTGCCGCCCATTCTTTGACCTGTTTGCGCAACCCAGGCCAAACAAATTTCTCCCCCACCAACTTAATCGATGCGCGCACCCCCGGGTGCGCGAGAGAATGGACCGAGTCAAAAACGCGGCGACGCCACGTGGCTGGCACCACAGGGCGGGGCCGTCCCATGGAGACATCGCAGATTAGTGGGGGCATACCACTTTGTTGCTCCCTGTGCTCCAGCCTTAACCCTGTTGGTCCAGATTGGAGCGCGCGCACGTCCGTGTCGTTAACCTGCTCCGCAGTCATGGCTGCATAATCTAACCCAACACAGACCGGGGCTGCGCGCGCTCCCGCGTCGCTGCCCGGGCCCGCGGCCACGGCTACAGAGTCTGCCCCTATGGGGCTTGGTGGTGCTACCGCGCGCGAGAGGCAGTCTGCCACAACATTGTGTTTACCCGCGACATGCTGAATATCAGTAGTGAACTCCGATATTGCGGCTAGTTGCCTTTGTTGTCGGCCTGACCAGGGTTCTGAAATTTAGGCCATCACAAACGTTAGCGGTTTATGATCCACAAACGCGGTGAAACGTCGCCCCTCTAACCAGAACTGAAAATGACGGATGGCCAAGTGTAGGGCCAAAAGCTCCCTGTCAAACGCACTGTATTTACGCTCACTATCACACAAAGTCCTGCTGAAAAACGGGAGGGATTGCCAGGTACCTGCCACGAACTGTTCAACTACCGCCCCCACCGCTACATCGGAAGCGTCAATGGTGAGCGCCATGCGGGCCGTTGAAACTGGGTGCGCTAACAAAACTGCATTTGCCAGGGCTGATTTGACCTGGGCAAAAGCGCGCTCCCGCTCCGGAGACCATTCAACTTTATTTGCGGGCTTTTGTTTTTTTAACGCGGTGTACAATGGCTGCATGAGCCGTGCTGCGCTTGGGAGGAACCGGTTGTAAAAATTAACCATCCCTAGAAACTCCTGAAGCGCCTTGACCGTTTGAGGTTGCGGAAAATCCGTTATGGCACGCACTTTATTTGGAAGAGGAACCGCTCCTTCTGCCGAAACGCGATGCCCCAAAAAATCAATCTGCGCCACCCCAAACTGGCACTTCGCTGGGTTAACTATTAACCCGTGCTCTGCCAGCCTCCGAAAAACTGCTGTGAGGTGTTTTTCGTGCTCGCCCTCGGACGCGCTGGCTACCAAAATATCGTCCAAATAAACGAACACGAAAGGAAGGTCACGTAAAACTGCATCCATCATGCGTTGGAAAGTCTGCGCGGCCCCCTTGAGGCCAAAAGGCATGCGCAAAAACTCAAAAAGGCCGAAAGGAGTTATGACCGCTGTTTTGGGTACATCTTGTGCGCGCACTGGAACCTGGTGGTAACCGCGCACCAAGTCTATTTTAGAAAAAATGCGCGCCCCCGCCAAATGAACAGAAAAATCCTGAATGTGCGGAATCGGGTAGCGGTCATGAGCTGAAACGTTGTTCAACCTGCGGAAATCGCCGCAAGGTCGCCACGAGCCGTCAGCCTTTGGGACCATGTGTAACGGCGAAGCCCAAGAGCTCTTGGAGCGTCTAACAATGCCCAGTTTTTCCAGATTAGTGAACTCCTCGCGCGCGATGGCCAGTTTAGCTGGGTCCAAGCGCCGAGCTTTTGCAAAAACGGGAGGGCCGGTGGTGGTTATGAAATGCTCCACCCCATGTTTAGCCACCGTTGCCGAAAACATGGGGACTGTGAGTGCTGGGAACTGAGCAAGCAATGTGTGAAACTTACCACCCGCAGCTGAGACGCTGGCATGTGCAGTCGGCGGGGCCACAGGAGCTGTGCAGGGAATAGAATGAAAGGACAGTGCATTAATCAGACGTCTATTAGCAAGGTCAACCAATAAACCATGTGAGCACAAAAAATCAGCCCCTAACATGTTGAAACTGACTGCTGCCACAATAAATGTCCACTCAAATGAACGGCCTTGTAAGGACAGAAGCATGGTCCTCTCACCGAACGTTTTAATCGCGGAGCCGTTCGCTGCTGACACTGACACCCAGGGAGCTTTAGACGGCATCAGCCGTTCCGCGTAGGTGGGTGTGACGAAACTCAGCTGAGAGCCCGTGTCCACGAGGAACTGTTTCCCCGATCGTGCATCCGTCAGGTAAAGCAGCTTGTTCTCTATGCCGAGGGTTGCAGCTGCTACCGGCCCTCGGTCTTGGCGTTTGAAGTTGCACGGTGGGACGCACCTGTGCGCTCTCTCTGCAAAACGGCGGTGGTAGAAACACGGGTCATCCTCCGCTCCGCGTCGTCTGGCCCCCATCGCCGCCGTCGTTGGTGCGTCTGGCGCCGCGGCCGCTGGACCTGCGCTGTCTCCGGACGCCGTTCCTGGGCTAGCAGTCGCGGCTGAAACCGCGTTCCGCTTGTGGGCGTCGACCAGCCGCTGCGCCTCTTTGCTCAACCCATGGTAGTCTCGCCTGGCCAATCGGGGCGACTCTGCCAGGGCCACTCTCACTGCTGGCGGCAGGGTTCGAAGGAAAAGGTGGGCGAAAATGAATTCGCCATCCTCAGAGTCTTTGAGCCTCAGCATCTTCACCATCAGGTCCTCAGGTCTATCGTTCTCTGACTCCGTCAACGTCAGGGGCCCCTCTGCTCGTTGTTGGACTGAAGGGGTGAAGTGGCTGATCAGCGCGTCCTTCAATGCGTTGTACTTGTCACTGTCTGGTGGATGATTAACCAAATCCTCCACTCTCTGGACCGTGTCGCTGTCCAGCTTCGCTACCACATGGTAGAATTTTGTGTCGTCGTTGGAGATTCTCCGGAGGTTGAACTGCGCCTCGACTGCGCTAAACCATGAGCGCGGGCTGTGCGGCCAGAAATCGGGCAGCTGGATCGTGGCGGCGGCCATCAGGCTGGCTTCCGCCGAGCCCCGCTCGGGAGAATTCTGTCTGCTCATTTCTCGTCGTAGGTCACCAGTGTAGAGGATGTGCTCGAATGATGAGGCTGAGTTTAGTTTGTAAACCAGCTTTATTGACAGAACACATCGTCTAGCATTCTCAAAGCAGGAAAGAGAAAGAATCATATCTCATCACCCTTTTATATGTTTCCAGCATCAGAATTCAAGTCACATGGTGTTTTCAGTAAACATACAGTCACAAAGCATCCCTTTGAATCTTCACCATTGTCTCTCATTTCTTGATGAACCGGAAATCTCTCCGGGGCATCTTCTGTGGGACAAAGAGACAAATCTCACATCTCCTTGTTATCTTCTGCAGATTCAAGTCCTTTGTCCTTGCAGACGTGACACCCTCAATACACATGCAGTCATGTCTCTGTGGAAAAGTGAGCCCACAATGTGTGTCGCCCACAATATATACAATGAGATGCAATAAAAGAGACTATTACAGTAAAGAACTAGAGAAAAACAGAGATAACATTAAAAATACATGGACAATACTTAACAATATTCTTGGAAATAAAAACAGAAATACAAGCTACCCAACCAATCTTTCAAAAAAAAAAAAAACGACTCAAGAGTTTGAAAGCAGTCTCACCTGCAGATGAATTTAATAATTTTTTTGTTAACATTGGACCTAATTTGGCTCGAGAAATACCCATTACGGCATCTACAGGTGATACAATAAGCAAAAACATTGCTATAAAAGACTCCATTTTCATAAAGAACACAGATGAGAGAGAGGTCATTGAAATTGTTATATCGTTTAAAAGTAAAACATTTACGGATTGTGATGGTATTGACATGCTTTTAGTCAAAACTATCATTGAATGCTTAGTGAAGCCACTGATGTGTATTTGTAACCTGTCTCTCCAAACAGGTATATTTCCCAGTGCAATGAAAATAGCTAAAGTAATTCCGATATACAAGACGGGTGACAGAGGGGAATTTTCAAACTATAGACCTATTTCACTATTGCCTCAATTTTCCAAGATACTTGAAAAAATATTCTGTGAGAGAATTGACAACTTCATAATGAAGAATAATTTATTGTGTGAGCAGCAATATGGGTTCAGACACAAGAGGATAACTGCATTTGCTCTAATGGAATTTATAGAAAATCCGTTGAAAATGAAGAGTATTCAGTTGGGGTATTCCTGGATGTTAAAAAAGCATTTGATACAGTGGATCATAATTTATTATTAAAGAAACTACAAAACTATGGTAATAGGGGGGTAGCACTGTCTTGGTTATGTAGTTACTTAAAGAACAGATATCAGTATGTATGTGTTGGTAGCAAAAACTCACATTTACAGAAGGTTACTTGTGGAGTCCCACAGGGTTCAGTTTTGGGGCCATTGTTATTCAATATGTATATAAATGATATATGTAAAGTTTCGGAAAAATGGATTTAATATTGTTTGCAGATGACACTAATTTATTATGCAGTGGAAGCAATTTGGAACAACTTTTGGATACACTTGGAAAGGAATTAGGAAAGCTTAAACTGTGGTTTGATTCAAACAAATTAACGCTCAATTTAAGTAAGACAAAATTTATAATTTTTAACAACCATCACAACAACTCAGTATCTAAACTCAGTGTAAATGGTGTAGAGATTGAAAGGGTATCTGAAATTAAATTTCTTGGAGTAATAATTGATAATAAACTGTGTTGGAAGTCACATATTAATTATATTAAAGGTAAAATATCCAAATCAATTGCAATACTACACAGGGTGAAATATTTGCTGAATCAACCCACACTATATACTTTGTATCATTCATTAATACTCCCATACATGACATATTGTACTGAAGTATGGGGAAATACATATAAAACAAACATATATCCAGTCTTTATGCTTCAGAAGAGAGCTATTAGAATAATAAACAAAGTTGCTTACAGGGAACCAACAAACCCACTTTTTCTTAAATTAAAAGCTCTCAAGTTGAAAGATCTGGTTGACTTTAAAACTGCAGTAATAATGTTTAAAGTGAAGAATCTATCACTGCCTGCAAATATCCAAAAGTTGTTCCAAATAAGGGAGAAACAATATCATTTCAGAGGAACATGTATATTTCAAAAACTTTCAGTGAGAACTACTACCAAGCAACAGTGTGTCTCAGTGCAAGGAGTCAGACTGTGGAATGCTTTTGGACCTGAATTAAAATCATGTACAACGTTTGGACAATTTAAACAAAAACTAAAGGAAGAAATACTCCAAACATATATACAAGATGACATGTAAAATCACATAAGAATTATCATATTCAGTCTGTGTTGTGCTGTTGCTTAGTTTTTTTTTTTGTCACGTTTTGTCTTAGCTTTGTTCTGAACTGTAATTGCTCTTGTTTTGTTTTTCTTTTGAATTCTTGGATGGAATATGGGTGGGCAATATAAGCTGCAGCTTCAGCCATCACCCATTTCAGATAACTTATGTTGAACTGTATAATCAGAGGAGTTATTGTTTAATTTGACCTTGTTAGATTTTTTTCCCCATTTTTCCCCTTATATTATTCTTTTCCTTTCTTTTAATGTTTACTTTTAATCTATCCGAAATAAAGATTCATTCATTCATTCAAAAACAGATTCGACATCCTTCCCCTGGAAGATTTCCCCCACCTGGACGTCGATCATCCTCCCATGGCCACCCCTATTCCTTCAGCAGCGGCCCAAAACCGCAATCCCCGGATCAAAACTACCTTAGGTGTGCCAAACTATTCACCAGCTCCAAAAAGAAGAGAACGCATCTCCCTGCATCGGCACCCCGCTGCCACAGCAGCAACTACGGCAAAATAACCCACCATTTCAGAAGCCACCGACAAAGCCCCCCCAGTCGTCGTCGGCCTCCGTCGGTCTATGATGACCATGGAAGAGAATCCTAAACGTCTACTTTGCTGGAACAGCACCGCCTGTGGCTGAACAGGCCGATGCGCGAATGGCAGTCCCTGTCACACAGGTCGCACTTGTGGGTGGTCTCCGTGCTGCTGGGTCTGTGGCGGTTCTTCCTGCGTGTCCTTTTTTCATCTGCTGCAGCAGTCAGTCTCTCTTCACCCGCCTTGAGCTGTCTGGTCAGGGTGCCTCTCCATTTGGAGCGGTCCGTTGCAAGGTCCTCCCAGCACTCTGTGTTGATCTCCAGGGCCTTCATGTCTCTCTTGCAGACGTCTCTAAAGCGCAGCTGTGGGCGGCCAACGTCTCTCCTGCCAGTTGCCAGTTCTCCGTAGAGGACGTCTTTGGGGATTCTGCCATCCTCCATACGGTGAACGTGGCCTAGCCAGCGCAGCCTGTGCTGCCTGAGTAGAGTGAACATGGAGGGAAGGCCAGCGCGGGACAGAACTTCTGTGTTGGGCACTTTGTCCTGCCAGGATATGTCCAGGATGTGGTGAATGCAGCGCAAGTGGAAGGAGTTCAGTCTCTTTTCCTGCCGGGCATATGTTGTCCACGTCTCACTCCCATACAGCAGTGTGCTGATGACGCAGGCGTTGTACACTGCCATCTTCGTCTTGACAGAGAGTTTGGGATTCTCCCACATTCGTGTGGTGAGGCGAGCGAGTGTGAAGGCTGATTTTCCAATCCTCTTGTTGATCTCTGTATCAAGGGAGAGGTTGTTGCTGATTGTGGACCCCAGGTACGTGAACTGATTCACGACCTCCAGCTCGTAGTCGTTGATGGTGATGGTTGGTGGTGCTTCCGTGCCTTGCGCCAAGACGTTAGTCTTCTTCAGGCTGATGGTAAGCCCGAAGTCCTTGCATGCCTGGGAGAAGCGGTCCATCAGGGTCTGAAGCTCCTGCTGTGTGTGGGTTGCGACTGCAGCGTCGTCTGCGAACAGCATGTCTCTGATTAGAGCCTCGCGTACTTTGGTTCTGGCTTTCAGGTGGGCGAGGTTGAAAAGCCTGCTGTCAGATCTTGTGTGCAGGTAGATTCCCTCTGTTGCTGTGCTGAAGGCATGCCTCAGGAGCATAGCAAAGAAAATCCCAAAGAGGGTTGGCGCAAGTACACAGCCCTGTTTCACTCCGCTGCGTATGTTGAATGGCTCTGAGACGTTGCCATCGTGCTGCACTATCCCCTGCATGTTGGTGTGAAACGATTCGATGAGGCTTTGCAACTTTGGTGGGCATCCTATCTTTGGCAGGATCTTGAAAAGGCCCTCTCTGCTGACCAGATCGAACGCTTTGGTGAGGTCGATGAAGGCGACGTACAGGGGCATGTTCTGTTCTCTGCATTTCTCCTGGAGTTGGCGGATGGAGAATATCATGTCTACCGTCGATCGCTCAGCGCGGAAGCCACACTGAGACTCAGGGTAGACACGTTCGGCAAGCTTCTGTAGACGAACGAGAACAACTCGTGCGTAGACTTTGCCAACAATGCTGAGGAGGGAGATGCCCCTGTAGTTGTTGCAGTCGCTTCTCTCCCCTTTGTTTTTGTAGAGAGTGATGATCTTGGCGTCCCTCATGTCCTGTGGTACGGCACCTTCCTTCCAGCACTGGCAGAGGATGTCATGCAATGGCAGCAGTAGGGCGGTCTTGCAGTGCTTGATCAGGTCAGGGGGTATGCCGTCGTTGCCGGGTGCCTTGCCAGCGGCCAAGCTATCAATGGCCTTGCTGAGTTCGTCGATGGTTGGCTCAGCGTCAAGTTCGTCCATGGATGGCAGGCAGTCGATGGCATCAAGGGCTGATGGTGTCACGGTGTTCTGTCTGGAGTAGAGGTCGGAGTAGTGTTCCACCCATCTCTCCATCTGCTTGTTCTTTTCTGTGATCATCTCCCCAGTGGAGGATTTGAGGGGGGTTGTCTTGCTCTGAGCCGGACCAAGTGCTTTCTTGATGCCATCGTACATACCACGGATGTTCCCTGTTATGGCAGCGGTTTGAATGTCTCGGCTGAGCTGAGTCCAGTACTCGTTGGCACAGTGCCGAGCAGTCTGCTGAACTTTGCTTCTCACAGCCCTGAGAATCTGGAGATTCTTCTCATTTGGGTACTTCTTGTACTCAGCAAGTGCTGAGCGCTTGGCTTCAATGACGGGGGTCATCTCGGTCAACTTGGCATCAAACCAGTCCTGTGACTTTGAGGTCTTCCTCCCAAAGGTAGCCAAGGCTGTGCGGTGGATGGTGTTTTGCAGCTCTTCCCACTTCTGCTTTGCAGATTCTCCTTCTTGTGGTACACCAAGTTCCTTCTCAAAGGTGGAGGCAAACTGCTCAACAAGTTCTGGTTGAGCCATCTTGCTGGTGTCAATCCGTGCCTTTCCAGGCTGTCTAGCACGATGGAATTTCTTCAGCTGCAGCTTGACCTTGCAACACACCAATGAATGGTCTGTGTCGCAATCTGCACTCTGGAACGAACGGGTGATTAGCACGTTCTTCAGTGAGGTGCGCCTGGTCAGGATCAAGTCCAGCTGGTGCCAGTGCTTTGAGCGTGGATGTTGCCAGGAAACCTTGTGTTGGGGCTTGGTCTTGAAGAACGAGTTTGTGATGCACAGATCGTGATATGTGCAGAACTCGAGCAGCCGCTGTCCGTTGCTGTTCATTCTGCCCACGCCAAAAGGTCCAAGACAGGAGGGCCAGGAGTCGTGGTCAGCACCCACTCTGGCATTGAAGTCTCCAAGGAGAATGAGTTGTTCAGAGTTGGGGATGATCCTGACAGTTGTTGCGAGATTCTCGTAGAACTCGTCTTTTGCCTCTGGTGTGGCTGTCAGTGTTGGGGCATACACACTGACGAGGGTGACTGGGCCTTGAATGGTGTTCAGGCGGAGGGTGAGGAGTCGTGCAGAGCCAGTGCTGCCCAGTTCCACCATCTTCAGCAAGGTGTTCTTCACTGCGAAGCCCACTCCGTGTTCCCTGTGTTCGTCACTGCCCTTTCCCTGCCAGTAGAACGTGTAGTCCTTCTCTCTCAGTGTGCCTGCGTCAGCCAACCGTGTTTCCTGGAGAGTGGCGATATCCACTCCCAGTCTCTTCAGCTCATTATTGATGATGGCAGTCTTCCTGGTGTCATTGATGTCCTTGAGGTTAGCAGCGAGTCCTGTCATCATAGTGCGGACGTTCCAAGTTCCCAATTTTAGAGTTGGTCTCTTTTGTTTTATTGTCTTGCCTGTTGCGAAGGTTCTCAGCCTGCTGTTCGGATTTCTCCTCATCCCCATGCACCCAATGAGGAAAGCAAGCTGTGGCAGGACAACACCTTATTGGCTGGGGGCTGCCCAGCTTGAGGCGGGCGGTAGCTGTCCAGTGAGATCCGATGATCCCTCCCACCGTCGGGAACAACCCCTGGTGCCACGCTCTACGCCAATTGAGCAGTGGCTTATAACAGGTAACTGTCATTCCCCGTGTTTTGTCTATGCCACAGGCGAAGCTGGAGTGTCCTCTCTAGTGATCCGGTGTTCTACCTTCCAGCGTTGGGCGTTGGTAGGATTCAAGCCTGGGCAGGAAGATATGGAGGACAAGATGTTGCCCATGCTGCATGTCCCCCCCTCCACGTCACTGATGAATCCAAAGGAACAGCAGGGCTGCTACAGTTTGGCACCAGCGCCGTTGCAGGAACTGCCAGAACGATGTTAAGCACAACATAGAACTGCCTTAGGGGCTCCGACTCCAGATTTTTCCTCAGGGTTGACTCCCAAAGCCTTTCCCATGACCGGGTATGCCGCAAGGCAGCGGAGGTTTGAAATCACGGTTTACCTTCCCCTAGATGGGCTACCTTCCCAGGTTGACAAGCCACCATCTACCCGAAGCATCTGGTTTTAAGGCGCCAGAGATCCGCCCTCGCCCCTTCTCCTATTAGTAAAAGCAGTTCCGCCGGGCTTAGAGACTAAACCACACGGGCAGGCTAGGAGTTGGACTTAGTTGTCAGAGGCTTTTCGAGACGCACGCCATAAGGAGCATTTTATGAGCACTGGGAGCTTAACCCCAGTGCCGCTCCTGGCTATGACAACCTTGGAAGCAGGTACTGTGTTACATAAAATTTTTCCTGGGGCTAAAGTGTCAGACACTGAGGCTGTTACCCCTGACCTATTAAATGAATACCCTCTCGCTAAAACTGTTATTGTGCACATTGGATGCAACAACTATCCCAGATGAAATGTTGGAGATCTTAAAGAGTGCCTTCAGGAGCCTTCTGCCCACTCTTATGAACTGTGGCAGATGTGTGTTTATTTCTGGGCCACTTGCACCTTTTAGAAGAGGTTGCAATTATTTTAGCAGAACCCTCAGCCTTAATACCTGGTTGTGTTCAACATGTCCTACTTTTAACATTGGTTTTATAGGCAATTTCAACCTGTTTTGGAACCGCTCATCATTTTTGAAGCCAGATGGCATTCATCCAAATAGACTTGGTGCACGTGTTCTAAAGGACAATCTGTTTTATTCCATTCAGCATTTTTTAGTACAGTGACTGAAAGCTGGTATGTTAACGCTCCCCAAAGTACCAGGGTCTGCCAACCAGCTCTTTTTTGCTTCCACTTCTCATACTAATCCTATTAATCCAAATAATTCTCACTGTTTAGATCAGTCTTCAATTCATAACCCCACAGAGGTTGTGTCTGTCTCCCGTTACCCAAAACATTTTAACCCAAGACAAATACAACATAACTTGTTAAATACACGCCTCTCTGCAGCTCCTCTTCATCCGCCATCCCTCAACTTAGCCCCTGTCTTCCCCATCAGAGAATAAATGTCTGCTCCCTCCAAAGTTAATAAAAATATAATGTATAAGCATCCCAAAATGATTAAACAAACAGTTGGTAAAACTCAAATTAAACATCAAGTCTCTAAATTTAATGATTTGGCCTCTGTTCCTCCTCATAATTTAAAAATTAAATGTGATTTGTTAAATATTAGGTCTCTAACTCCAAAGTCTCTGCTAGTTCATGATCTGTTAATTGATCATCAGATTGATTTAATGTCCCTTACAGAGACTTGGTTAGGGCAAGAGGATTATGTTGGTTTAAATGAATCAACTCCCTCTGGTTATTTAAACTATCAAAATCCCAGAAGTTCTGGTCATGGAGGAGGAGTGACAATTTACCATTCTAAATCCTGGAATTTCCCCATTGTGGGACTAATAAAGGCTTATCTTATCTTATCTTAAATTACTAGTTAATGTAAAGCAAAAAACATGTTTTAATTCCTTTGAGGGCCTGGTCCTCAGTATTGGGCATGTTAGCAATCTTAGGTTGAACCCAATTTTCCTTGCCATAGTTTATCGTCCTCCCTCAGCCTACTCAGAGTTTTTATCCGAATTTGCCAAATTCTTAGTTGGTTTAGTGCTGAAATCAGATAGAATAATTATAGTAGGGGATTTTAATATACATGTAGATGTAGATAGTGACTGTCTTAATAAGGCATTTAATTCAATATTAGACTCGATGGGGTTTTCTCAGAAAGCAGAAAATTCTTCCCATTATCTTCACCACACATTGGACCTTGTTCTGACATATGGCATAGAAATAGAAAATCTAGTAGCATCTCCTCATAATCCTGTACTGTCAGACCACTGTCTGTTAACTTTTGATTTCACTATTCCTGACTATTTGATTCGTAAAGAAAAATATTACAACAGCAGATGTCTTTCAGATGATGTTACCAAATTTATGCAGATTGTCTCCTCTATGCCATGTGTGGACACAACGGAAATAAGCTATGGAGAGCTTGCTCCTTCTGTAATTGATAGCATAGTAGATAATGTTACAGCTTCTCTGCATCAGACTCTAGACTTGGTGGCCCCTTTAAAAAAGAAAAGTCCAATCAGAGATTTCTAACCCCTTGGTTTAACACAGAAACTTGAAGCTTAAAACAGAAGACTCATCAATTAGAAAGAAAATGGCATTCCACTAATTTAGATGAAAACTATTCAGCTTGGAGAAATCATCTTTTAATTTATAAAAAAATCTCTTAGAAAAGCTACAACAAGTTATTACTCTGCATTAATAGAAGAGAATAAGAATTAAACCTGCAAGCAGGTGTAAGCAGGCCTTCGCCCCCACACACCCGCACAGCCCAGCGCCCGTCGTACCTTGCTGGCTCGGAAAATTTGCCGTTGTTGCTGCAAGGGCTGCATGAATAATAAAGTAAACCATTTGGCAAGAACATCCTTTGAGCAGTAAGTGGCGCTGTAACTTTTGTCAAATATTCTCATGTAGGTGCTTGCAGAGGGGGACTAATGTCCATCATGGCAATTACGGTGAAAATCTGACACAGTTCGTCCAATTTACAACTGTCTAATGTATTGCGATAAGGTTAACTTGGACATGTGGCCATTGTAACACTTAACCCGTTGAGTGTGAGAATTTGCGTGCCCCTAGTGGCAGAGCATGGCACTGTGCCTGCCTTCTCACTCTGACTTTGTCAAAAGTAAGTGAGGAATTTCTGGGTTTTTTTTTTAAATGTACTGATTTCTTGTTCATATACTTTGAAGATAAGATGATGAGGTACCTCTGTACAAAAAAACGGTGTCAAAAGACTGAACCATTTTTTTGTGTAAATACGTCCAAAGTCCAGTTTTGACTGAGTTATGGAATTTAAAGAGGTGCCGCAACATTATGCAAATTAGATGCATAAATTTATTCCTATCTGAAACTTTGGATCATATTTTACATCTTTCTAATTGACAGTAAGTCATTATCTCTTACCACTTTCAAGTTATAGCCTTGGAAATCTGAACTATTTTATTGACAAAAAATATTTACCACTCTTGACCACTAGGGGGTATGTCACAATTCTGCACCATACACACTCAAAGGGTTAACATTTTCAGTAGATGTTACAAACCTATGCAGAACTGCAGAAGAGAGTCATCTTGACTTACGTTCCACATTTGGTGACCCTTGGACTTCCCCAAGCCTCCAAAGTATAAAACGTGTTTAATGTCAAGGAATGGTTTTCCATAGCAACTGTGCTTATCGCAGGGAAAAAGTGACTTCCACTGAGAGTAGTCCAGTGCACTCTGAGAAACCACTGAAAATGTCATGTCATTGTGACTACTGGTGTTTGCGCAAAATTTGAAACAATTTTGTGCAGTACCTCATGTCAGCAGTAGGTGCTGGTGTGACAGTTTTATAAATATTGATATACAGACGTGTTCAGAATGGGATCAGTATGATTTGTGCAAAGTTTGGTCCAAATCAGACGAGGATTGTCTGAGCTGTAACTGTCAAGTTTTGCATTGCGAGGAAGCCATTGAAGCATGCTGGTCGCTATGGAAACAGTTCTGTGCTATGTACATGTACTGTCAATGAGCCCTTGTCATTCCTTCATGTCATTTTTTTCAGCTGGTGAGAGAAAAATAAACAGTTGTCAGCAATTCTTCCTTTAATCATTAGGGGGCACTAAAACTTTTGTTTCTTATTTGTATATAGACTCGTTTGTTCTATTAAACATAGAGGATTTTGTGAAAATCCTACAAAGTTTGTTAAATTTACAAGGGTCCGATGTTGTAACCACTAGGCAGAGCTCTAACTTTTGTTTATTTTTATATAGGAGCGTTAAGGGTGGGACTACTATCTATTGTCGAAAGTTTGGTGAAAATCAAACAAAGATTGTCCAAGATGAAACTTTCCGATGTTCCATGGCGAGGAGTCAACCTTCACCATGTCGCCATGGCAACACTTCCCTGTCAGTTATGTGTTGTCCACCCATATAGGAATATATATGACAGTCACCTCAACCTATGTTAAAGATTTCATGACTCCAGGTTGTTCCTAATTCTGCAAACAAGATCAAGGATTGAATGATGAGGAAGGCATGTCCATGGTAACACATGTTACGTCATGCTAAACTTAATGTGCAGCTATGATCAAACCTGTGGTGTGATGAATCTCTGTGATGAATCTGAAAATTTCACATCAGTCTAGCAAGTGACGCATGAGTAATAAAAAGACAGTTTTCAACAATTCTTTTGTTAACCACTATGTATCCCTATATCTTTTGTCAGGTATTTTGATGATGACGCGTTCAGGGTGGTAATATTTTCCATCTTGGAAACTTTGGTGCACATCGGACAAGTTTTGCGCGAGTTAAAGCTGCTTGATTTTGTAAGGGGAGGAGTCAAACTTCGCCATGGCACCATGGCAACACTTCCCTGTCAGTTATGTGTGGTCCACCCATATAGGACTATATATGACAGTCATGTCAACGTATGTTCCAAATTTCATGACTCTGGGACCTTCCCACCCCTCCCCATAAGCTCACGGACTGAATGGCGAGGAGGGTGTGTCTATGGTAACACATGTGATGTCGTGCTAAAGTTGATGTGCAGTTATGATTATCCCTTTGGTCTGATGAATCTCAGAAAATTTCACGTCATTCTGGCCAGCAGTGCGTAAGTAATAAATAAGAGTTTTCAGCAATTCTTCCTTTAACCACCCGGGGGCTCTATAACTTGTGTTTATTATTTTTATATACATGTGTTTGCAGTGGGACTAATATCGAATGTGCAAAATTATGTGAAAATCGTACAAAGTTTGTCCAGTTTACAAGTGTCTGTTGCTCTAACCACAAGGTGGCGCTGTAACTTTTGCTTATTATTTTTACATAGACGCGTTCGGGGCGGGAGTCATATCCATTGTCGAAAATTTGATGGAAATCAGATGAAGTTTGTCCAATTTGCAAGTTTTTGATATTCCATGGCGAAGAGTCAGCATACGCCATGTCACCATGGCAACACTTACCTATCAGTTATGTGTTGTCCATCCATATAGGACTATATATTACAGTCACCTCAACCTATGTTGGAGATTTCATGACTCCAGGTCATTCCTAATCCTGTAAAAAAGATCAAGGTTTGAATGGCGAAGAGGGCGTGTCCATGGTAACAAGTGTGACATCATGCTAAAGTTGATGTGCAGTTATGATCATCCCTGTGGTGTGATTAATCTCAGAAAATTTCATGTGAGTCTGGCAAGTAATGCGTGAGTAATAGATTAAAAAGTTTTCAGCAATTCTTTCATTAACCACTATGTGGTGCTATATCTTTTGTCAGGTTTGTCAGGTTTTTTTTTTTTTTTAATGGCGCCGGAGGCAGGGCGGCCGTACCAGCAGCAACTCTCTCGTATCTTTGTGTTTCTATCTGTTTATTCCTGTATATAGTGTGTCTCTTAGTAACCAGGGCTCTGTAGGACTAAGATAAGATAAGATAGATAAGATAAGCCTTTATTAGTCCCACAATGGGGAAATTCCAGGATTGCAACAGCACAGGGATAGCAACACTCAGAGCAACAATCAGAAGGCAAGAAAAAACAAGAGCAGCTAGTATACATATGTACATATTACTATAAATATATATAGACACACAGTACGGAGCATTGTGGTTGGTGGATGTGCAGCAGAAAGTCTAAGCTCTCTCTCCGCGGATGCGGCGGGCCAGCTGGATGTCTTTGGGCATGATGGTGACCCTCTTGGCGTGGATGGCGCACAGGTTGGTGTCCTCAAAGAGACCCACCAGGTAGGCCTCGCTGGCCTCCTGCAGAGCCATGACGGCGGAGCTCTGGAAGCGCAGGTCGGTCTTGAAGTCCTGAGCGATCTCCCTCACCAGGCGCTGGAAGGGCAGCTTACGGATGAGCAGCTCCGTGGATTTCTGGTAGCGACGGATCTCTCTCAGAACCACGGTACCGGGCCTGTAACGGTGAGGCTTCTTCACTCCGCCGGTGGCCAGAGCGCTTTTTCGAGCAGCCTTGGTGGCCAGCTGCTTCCTGGGGGCCTTTTCCTCCAGTAGATTTACAGGCAGTCTGCTTGGTTCTTGCCATCGCTCTTTATTATTCTGTCTTATATTTCTTGCACGCCGCCTAAACTCCAGCCCGGCACCCGCGTCGTTTTCGCCTCAGTTCCCCGGTATGTCGAGTTTCTCCGTTAGCACCGGGTGGCGGTTGAGTTCTAGCTAGCTCTTCCCTGCTGTATCGGCTCCTGCTGTAAACAGTGGCTCCGTCCGCTGACTCGGGAGACCTTTGGGGCGATCTGTGTGTCCGTGATATATATAGAGTGAAAGGTGTGCTGGATCAGAAAGTTATCACCAGATCAGAAAGAATAAGGAAGATAAAAAGACTCAGAATTGAGCCGCTGTTGCAAAAGGCAGCCAACTCGTGTGGCGCCAGAACTGGAATACTCGGACTAAGACTGGACCAACTTTTCTCTCTATTTTAGCCGGTCTTTTTTCTAGTTTTCGTTTCTTTTCTCTTCCTCGGACAATGGAGATCAGCAGAGGTGGGGGCGGACGCATTGTTTACACACGCGAACAGCTGATTGCGCTGAGGAGGCCGGAGCCTGGAGCGCTGCGGCCGGCAGTGAAGCCCCTCATCCCGGATGAGCTGAAGAGGAGACACTGCGAGCGAAGGGCTGGAGCGAAGGTGAGGAGGAGGAGGAGGAAGCATAAGCCAGCGGTACCGATGATCATCACCGGGAACGTGCGATCACTGGGAAATAAAACAGATGAGCTGACAGCGCTGATCAGGACGCAAAAGGAGTATCGTGAGTGTAGTTTCATGTGTTTTACGGAGACGTGGTTACACTCACAGATCCCGGATGTAAAAGTAGCGATACCTGGCTTCAGGACTATAAGGGGGGACAGGGATGTGAAAAACAGCAGGAAAAAGAGAGGAGGAGGAGTGGCACTTCTTGTTAACGAACGATGGTGTCACCCCAGGCACATTTATGTGAAGGAAAAATGCTGCAGCCCGGACATTGAACTGCTGGCTGTGAGTATGAGACCCTATTATATGCCGCGAGAAATGAAGTGCGCTTTAACTGTTATCATCTACGTCCCTCCATCAGCTGACGCAGCGGTGGCCTGTGATGTCATCAGCTCCACTGCGGCCACATTACTGGAGAAGCACCCAGATGCATTCATGGCCATCACAGGTGATTTTAACCATGTCTCAGTGGGAAAAACACTACCAAACTTTCATCAGTTTATTGACTGTCCCACCAGAGAGAACAAAACACTGGATTTACTGTATGCCAATGTCAGAGATGCATATAGTGCCACAGCTCTACCCCCCATTGGTAAATCAGATCACTACATGGTCATGTTAACACCCAGGTACGTCCCCCTTGTGCAAAGGCAGCCTGCTTATACACGGACTGTGAGGAGGTGGACACAGGAGGCTGCTGATGCACTACAGGACTGCTTTGAGACGACAGACTGGAGCGTACTCTGTGAACCACATGGGGTAGACATAGACAATGTGACCAACTGCATCACAGAATACATTAGATTCCGTGAAGACATGACCATGCCAGCTCAGACTGTACACTGCTTCTCCAACAACAGACCACGGGTCACCAGTGACCTGAAAGCACTACTGAACAAAAAGAAGAGAGCTTTTAGGGCTGGAGACAAGGAGAAGCCTGAGGGGAGTGCAGCATGAGCTGAGAGAGATGCTGAGGAGGTGCAAGGATAATTATAGGAGGAAGTTGGAAGAGAAATTCAGGCAAAATAACACTAAAGATGTGTGGGAGGGAATGAAACAAATAACTGGGTACAAGGGGAGAGTCAGGCAGCCATCTGGGAGCCAGGAGAGAGCTGAGGAACTGAATCTGTTTTTTAATAGGTTCAACTCACAGTCTGTCACCCGAGCAACACAACCAGACCCCCACGCACCCCTCCCCACCCACGCTCCCGTGCAGAACCTCTCTCCATCTCCCCCCCTTCTCCTCCCCAGGGGGCACCAGGACCCTCCCTCACTTCATGGTGACTACAGATCAGGTGGAGAAACAGCTGGAGAGACTCCATCAGCGGAAGGCTTCGGGCCCTGATGGCATCTCCGCAAGGACCCTGAGGACCTGTGCCAACCAACTAGCTCCGGTACTGAAACACCTGTACAACCTGAGCCTGAGTCTGGAGAGAGTACCCGTGCTGTGGAAGACATCCTGCCTGGTTCCTGTCCCCAAGAAGTCATCTCCATCGGATTTGAATGACTACTGACCAGTTGCCCTCACATCTCATGTGATGAAGGTCCTGGAGAGACTGGTCTTAGCCCACCTGAGGCCGCAGGTGAGGACATGGCTGGACCCTCTGCAGTTTGCATATCAGCCCCATTTAGGAGTTGAAGATGCTGTCATCTACCTGCTGCAACAAGCCCATCTGCACCTGGATGGTGGAGGAGATACTGTGAGAATCACTTTTTTTGATTTCTCCAGTGCCTTTAACACCATCCAGCCACTGCTGCTGGGCAAGAAGCTGCAGGTGATGGGGGTTGACAGCTCTGTGATCTCCTGGATTACCGACTACCTGACAGGCAGACCACAGTTTGTCAGGCTGGGCAGTGCCTTGTCTGGAGTGGTGGCTAGTGATACAGGAGCGCCACAGGGGACTGTGCTCTCTCCTTTTCTTTTTACCTTATACACCACTGACTTTCAGTACAACACTGAGTCATGCCACCTGCAAAAATTCTCTGATGACTCAGCTGATGTGGGGTGTATAAGAGAAGGAGAGGAGAGGGAGTACAAGGCACTGGTAGACAGATTTGTGGAGTGGACGGAGAAGAATCACCTGAGGTTGAATGTCAGCAAGACCAGGGAGATGGTGATTGACTTCAGGAAGAGGAAGGCTCCTTTTCAGCCACTGCAGATTAGGGGGGAGGATGTGGGAGTGGTTGAGGACTACAAATATCTGGGTGTCAGGATCAGCAGCGGGTTGGACTGGAGCTCCAACACCGATGCTGCGCACAAGAAGGGGATGAGCAGACTCTACTTCCTGAGAAAGCTGAGATCCTTCAACGTGTGCAGCAGGATGCTGGAGCTTTTCTATCAGACTGTTGTCACCAGCGCCATCTTCTTTGCTGCTGTCTGTTGGGGTAGCAGTATCAGGGCCAGAGATACCAACAGACTTGACAAGATCATCAAGAGGGCTGGCTCTGTAATTGGTCTCAGACCGGAGACCTTTGAGACAGTGATGGAGAGGAGAACACTAAATAAACTGCGATCCACCATGGACAATCCTGATCACCCCCTCCACCACACACTAGATAGACAGCGAAGCACTTTCTCCAGTAGATTACTACAGCTTTGTTGTCGAATGGCCAGGTACAGGAAATCTTTCCTGCCACATGCAATTTCACTGTACAATGACTCACTATGATGTTGTATTCTGGTCATAGCTATGCTGCCACACTGCATCTTACAGACTAACTGGTACATCACTTTTCACTCTGCTCCTGATAGTCCTTCTTTGTGCAATGGGATGATTCATGTGTTTATACAGGTCATCATATATTAAGCTATGATGTATATAGGTTTTATAGTCGTGTTAGTTTTTACTTTCCATGGGTAGTCCCTTTGTCTGTCATGTGTGTGTTTCTGTTGTTTTGGCTGTCAACTGTCATGCTGCTGTTACACTGTAATTTCCCAGTTTGGGATCAATAAAGTACATCTATCTATCTATCTATCTATCTATCTATCTATCTATCTATCTATCTATCTATCTATCTAGGTATTTTAATGTTGACGCGTTTGGGGCGGGACTATTTTCCATCATGGAAAGTTTGGGGGACATCGGACAATTTTTGCCTGAGTGACAGCTGTTTGAAGTTGTAAGGGGAGGAGTCAAACTTCGCCATGGTGCCCTGGCCACACCTTTTGAGATTTTGACTTAATTTATACAATTTTTCATGGGTAATGCCTATAGATGCCACCATGTAAAAATGAGGTCAATCGGAGCAGGTCCCTAGGACTAGTTCGTTCAAATGCAAGGTGTGACTTTTTTTTCCGAATTGGAGGTTGGGCAACTTTGAGGCAAGATGGCGGCCTTCCTGTTGGTGGTAGGTATGGGCCACAACTATGTTTTTTGCATGTCTTGAGGTGATGCACACCTCACCCAAATTTTATGTCTGTATGGCAAAGTTTATGGTCTCCAGTCTCCATAGACCTTGTACGTTTGGCCCCACCCACAAAAATTAGGGGTGGCGGGGCACATATGTTTTCCAGTTTATTGAATTTTTTGCCAGGTCTGAGGGGTCTGCCAAAAAAAATTGCGTTTTGGTTAACGTTCAGAGGGTGAAAAATTCATTCGTTTAGGTGGAACAATTTCTTCGAGCTGAGCAATTACATACAATAGGGCTTTTGCCGACTGACGTTGTCAGTGGCTCAGGCCCTAATAATCCCAGGTTTCTTTTCAGCACTGTAGCCAGGCTGACAAAGAGCCAGGACTCTGTCAATCCTTGCATTCCCTTAGAGCTTACTAGTCAGGACTTTATGAACAGCAGTGGAGGACGGCAGTGGCTCAGGAGATAGAGCAGGTTGTCCAATAACCATATGGTTGGCGGTTCAAATCCCACTCTCCCCAGTATCCTGCCGTTGTGTCCCTGGGCAAGACACTTCACCCCCAATTGCTCCTGGTGGGTCTGGAAGCGTCATGTTAGGCAGCATGCCGCCATCAGTGTGTGGATGGCAGGATCTGTAAAGCACTTTGGTCATCAAGAGATGAGAATATAAGTGAACACCATTTAACTTTTTCAATCATAAAATTTCATCTATTAGAGATAAAATCAGTCAGATTCTTCCCACCGTTAACTTAAATACAGCATCTACTACAACTCCTTCAACTGATATCTGTTTGGATAAATTTACTCCAATTGACCTTTTAGAGTTAGATAAAATAATTTCCTCATCCAAGCCTTCAACTTGTCTTTTAGACCCTATTTCTACCAGGTTATTTAAAATAGTCTTCCCATTTATTGGAAGCCGTATTCTTCAAATAATCAATACTTCTTTAACATTAGGCCATGTACTGCAGGCTTTTAAAACTGCTGTAATTAAACCCTTACTCAAAAAGCCAACGCTGGATCCAGTAGTTTTAACTAACTATAGACCAATCTTTAATCTCAATTTCATTTCAAAAATCTTAGTAAGAGTTGTTGCTACACAATTATTTGATCACTTGCACGGAAATGGTTTATTTGAAGAGTTTCAGTCTGGGTTCAGAATCCATCATAGTACTGAAACAGCCTTAGTGAAGGTCACTAATGACCTCCTTATTGCATCTGATAATGGACTTGTTTCTGTACTTGTCCTTTTAGACCTTAGTGCAGCTTTTGACACTATCGACCATAATATTCTACTCGATAGATTAGGACACTATGTTGGACTTAATGGAACTTCACTGCAGTGGTTAAGATCTTATTTAAGATAAGATAAGATAAGACAAGATAAGATAAGATAAGATAAGCCTTTATAAGTCCCACAATGGGGAAATTCCAGGATTGCAACAGCACAGGGATAGCAACACTCAGAGCAACAATCAGAAGGCAAGAAAAAAAACAAGAGCAGCGAGTATACATATGTACATATAAACATAAATATATAGACACACGATGCGGAGCATTGCAGCTAGATGGAATAAATATATAGATATATAAACACAAAGTGCAGAGCATTGTAGCTAGATGGAATAAATATATGAATATATAAACACACACAGCGCGGAGCATTGTAGCTAGATGGAATAAATATGTGAATATATAAACACACACACAGTATGGAGCGTTGTAGCTAGATGGAATAAATATATGAATATATAAACACACACAGTGCGGAGCATTGTAGCTAGATGGAATAAATATGTAAATATATAAACACACAGTGCGGAACATTGTAGCTAGATGGAATAAATATGTGAATATATAAACACACACAGTGCGGAGCATTGTAGCTAGATGGAATAAATATGTAAATATATAAACACACAGTGCGGAGCATTGTTGCTAGATGGAATAAATATGTAAATATATAAACACACACAGTGTGGAGCATTGTAGCTAGATGGAATAAATATGTACATGTATAAACACACAGTGTGGAGCATTGTCGCTAGATGGAATAAATATATAAATATATAAACACACAGTGCGGAGCATTGTTGCTAGATGGAAGGAAACAGCATAACCGTCTACTTAGTTATCCTACATGGTATGATTATGTACCCATACATATTGTCACCCTCCGTAGCTACCGGTATTTTCCTAGTTGTATACCGGAGAGGACCATTGTGTAAGTCTATTGCGTCTTTTGCACTCAATACTATTAGGTTGTCACATCGTTTTGCTATCTCTGCGAGCAGCCCTGCTTAGGTTATACAGTCTGACAGCCGTTGGTAGGAAGGACCTGCGAAACCTCTTGGTTGTGCACCTAGGATGATGTAGTCTGCTGCTAAATGAGCTCCTTAGTGCATTCAGTGTGTCCTGCATAGGGTGGAACTCGGACTCCAGCAGAGATGACAGTTTAGTCACCATCCTTCTCTCTCCCATCTCCTCCACTGGGTCAAGGCGCTGCCCCAGGACAAAGCTAGCTTTCTTGATCAGTTTGTTCAGTCTCTTCCTATCGGCTGCTATAATGCCACTGCCCCAGGAGACCACTCCAAAAGTGAGGGCTGATGCCACCACCGTGTCATAGAATGTCTTCAGCAGCGCCCCTTGTACACCAAAAGACCTGAGTCTCCTCAGTAGGAACAGCCTGCGCTGTCCCTTCTTGTAGAGTGCGTCAGTATTGTGTGACCAGTCTAGTTTATTGTTCAGATGAACACCCAGGTACTTGTAGGATGTCACCATCTCAATGTCTGAGTTACGTATGGCTCTCGCGAGCCATACAATGAGAGCCGAGGGCGAGCCAGTGAGTTTGCGATGTTTATTATGATGAGGAAAAGGGAATAAAGGAACAGGGCCTCGTGGGGCCAAAAACACAAATAACAATATGAGGATAACACTTACATATAATGCAGAACGATGAGCAGGTGGCTGGTGCCAGACGAAGGGGTTCCAGCCTTACCCACGCCGTAGAAGAACGTGGATAATGATGTGAAGTCACAGCCCCGAATGATGGGAGCTGCTCCCTTAAATACCGGTTAACAGCGCCTCAGCTGATGAGGGTTAATTGGGCTCCAGCCGTCTCGTAAAGCTTGACAGCTGGGAGCCCGCTGAGACGCTGTCACCATAAGAGCCGGGTTGAGGGGGAATATGGCCTGAGCGCTGGATAGCACGGCGTCTCACCCCATATGACAGTCTGTTCCCTGGATGTTTACTGGTGCTGTGAGGGGTTGTCCTTGCCTGCGGCAGTCCACCACCAGCTCCTTAGTTTTCCTCGCGTTGATCTGGATGCAGTTCCGATGGCACCAGTCCACAAAGTCCTGGATAAGCCCTCTGTACTCAGCTTCATCTCCGTTGGAGATGAGGCCAACGATCGCAGAGTTGTCAGAGAACTTCTGTAGATGGCAGTGTGTTGTGTTGTGTGAGAAGTCTGCAGTATAAAGGGTGAACAGGAAGGGAGCCAAAACCATTCCCTGGGGGACCCCCGTGCTACCGATGATTGTGTCGGACACACAGTCCCGGGTTCTTACAAACTGTGGCCGGTTTGTGAGGTAGTCCAGGATCCATGATGACAGGTGCTGGTCCACCCTGCGCACAGCAGCTTGTCCTTCAGGATCATCGGTTGGATGGTGTTGAAAGCACTGGAGAAGTCAAAGAACATGATCCTCACTGCATTCCCAGGCTTCTCCAGGTGGAACAGAGAACGTTGAAGGAGGAAGATGACCGCATCATCCACCCCAATACCATGCTGGTAGGCGAACTGGAGTGGATCCATTGCTGGTCCCACCAGGGGGCGGAGGTGAGCAAGGAGCAGTCTCTCCAGGGTCTTCGTCATGTGGGACGTCAGGGCCACTGGTCTGTAGCTGTTCAGATCTTTGGGGTGGGAAGACTTTGGTACAGGTACCACACAAGATGTTTTCCACAACTGTGGTACCCTCCCCAACTTCAGGCTGAGGTTGAAGATGTACTCCACAATCCCACACAGCTGGTATGCACAGGACTTGAGGAGCTTTGCACTGATGCCGTCCGGTCCCGACGCCTTCCTCGCCTTGATCTTCCTCAGCTCCGTCCTCACCTGGGTCTTAGTGAGGGTCAGGATGGGGGGCTGTGTGTTGGGAGTGGGGGGGGGGTGATGGTGGAGTGGGGAGTGGGCAGCAGGACTTGATGTCTTCAGTGGCAGCAGTGGTTGTTGTGCAGTCGGGGGGGGGGGGGCGGTTGGTCAAACCTATTAAAAAACAGATTCAGATTGTTCACCCACTCCCTGCCCCCCGTGGCCTGGGGGGAGGTATTCTGGAGCCCAGAGATAGTTTTAAGGTTTCTCCAGACCCCGCTGATGTCGCTCTGTTGCAGCTTGTCCTCCATCTTCTTCCTGAAGCTGTCCTTGCTCTTTCTCCTCAGCTCCCTCTGTACGGACTTCAGCATCTCCCTGTTCCCCGACCTGAAGATCCTCTTCTTTTCTCTCAGATGTGTTTTTATCTCAGGGTTGATCCAGGGTTTGTTGTTTGAGCAACACCGTATGGTCTTGGTGGGAACGGTGTTGTTCACACAGAAGCTGATGTAGTCCGTGATGGTGTGAGTGAGGCCATCGATGTCCTCACCATGTGGATCGCAGAGCTGCTCCCAGGCGGTGGTTTCAAAACAGCCCTTTAGAGTGTCCATTGCCTCCTCAGACCATAACTTCACTGTGCGCATGGCCGGAGGTTGTCTGTGCACTAGGGGTTTGCACACCGGCCGGAGATGAACCAAGTTGTGATCCGATCTCCCGAGTGGGGGGAGTTGTGATGAGGTGTATGCCTTCTTAGTTTTTGCGTAGAATAAGTCCAGTGTTTTATTGTTTCTAGTGTGGCATGTGACATACTGGGTAAACGTGGGTAGAATGGGAGACAGTGAAACATGGTTGAAATCGCCTGAGATGAGGAGAAGAGCATCTGGGTGTTCCGTCTGCAGCCTGCCAGTTACTGAGTAGATGACGTCACGCGCTGTCCCAGCATTCACCGTCGGATTTGCATAAATAACAATGCTTATCACATGTGAGTATTCCCTCGGGAGATATGTAGGCCGCATGCTAACAGCTAGCAACTCGATGTCTTTGCTGCAGTGCTGTTGTTTAACAGTGATGTGTCCCGGTCTGCACCAGTTGTTATTAACATAGATCAACACTCCACTGCCCCTTGCTTTGCCACTGTCTGGTGTTCGGTCTGCCCGTACCGCATGGAAACCCTCCAGCTCAATGTTAGCATCTGCTACTAGTTCAGTTAGCCACATCTCGGTAAACAAAAGGAGGGAGCATTCCCGGTATACGCTGTCGTAGCGGGAGATAGCGGCTAGCTCATCTACCTTTCCCAATATAGAACGTACATTCCCCATAACAACGGATGGGAGGGTGGGTCTGTACCTTATACTCCTTGTCCGCCGTCTAACACCAGCCTGACAACCACGTCGTTTTCGCCTTATTTCTCCTGGTACGTCGAGTTTTTCCTTTAGCACCGAGTGGCGATTAAGTGCAAGCAGCTGTTCCCTGCTGTACTGTCTCCTGCTGTAAACAGTGGCTCCGTCCGCCGGCTCGGGAGACATTTGGGGCGATCTGTGTGTCCGTGATGAATAAAGTGTGTAAGGTGTCGATTTGTCTGATAGGTTCCAGTTTGTTCATGTCAATAATGAGTTTTCTTCCAACTCAAAGCTCAGTCATGGAGTACACAGGGATCTATGCTAGGCCGTACTCTTTTTAGTTTATATATGCTTACGTTAGGCAACATCATTAGAAAGCACTGTATACATTTTCATTGTTATGCAGATGACACACAATTATACCTGTCAATGAAGCCAGATGATAGTAATCAATTAGCCAAGTTAGAAGCCTGTCTTAAGGAAATCAAAGCTCGGATGACTTGCAATTTCCTGTTATTAAATTCAGATAAGACTGAAGTCATTCTTGTTGGTCCAAAAAACCTTAGAAATACCTTTCCAAATCAAACTCTTAGTTTGGATGTGGTTACTCTTTCTCTTAATAGTTTTGTGAGGAACCTTGGAGTTATTTTTGATCAAGGTCTGTTTTTCAATTCACATATTAAATTTGTTTCTAAGGCTGCCTTCTATCATTTGCATAATACTGCCCAGATTAGGAGCATCTTGTCTCAGAGTGATGCTGAAAAACTGATCCACACGTCTGATAGCTCTAGATTAGATTATTGTAACTCTTTATTATCAGGTTGTCCTAAAATATCTTTAAAAAGTCTTCAGTTGATCCAAAATGCTGCTGCAAGAGTATTAATAGGTACTAGTAAGAGAGATCATATCTCTTCGGTTTTGGCCTCCCTTCACTGGCTTCCCATAGAGTTCAGAATTGAGTTCAAAATCCTTCTTCTCACTTACAAAGCTCTAAACAATCAGGCCCCTTTTTATTTAAAAGATCTGATACTACCCTATCATCCTAATAGAGCACTCCGCTCCCAAAATGCTGGATTACTTGTAATACCTAGAATCTCCAAAAGTACAATGGAAGGCAGAGCCTTCAGTTATCAAGCTCCTTTCCTGTGGAACCAGTTACCAATCTGGATTCTGGAGTAAGACTCAATTTCTGTTTTTAAGAATAGGGTTCGTCGGCCTCCGTCGGTCTATGATGACCATGGAAGAGAATCCTAAACGTCTACTCTGCTGGAACAGCGCCGCCTGTGGCTGAACAGGCCGATGCGCGAATGACAGTCCCTGTCACACAGGTCACACTTGTGGGTGGTCTCCGTGCTGCTGGGTCTGTGGCGGTTCTTCCTGCGGGTCCTTTTTTCATCTGCTGCAGCAGTCAGTCTCTCTTCACCCGCCTTGAGCTGTCTGGTCAGGGTGCCTCTCCATTTGGAGCGGTCCGTTGCAAGGTCCTCCCAGCGCTCTGTGTTGATATCCAGGGCCCTCATGTCTCTCTTGCAGACGTCTCTAAAGCGCAGCTGTGGGCGGCCAACGTCTCTCCTGCCAGTTGCCAGTTCTCCATAGAGGACGTCTTTGGGGATTCTGCCATCCTCCATACGGTGAACGTGGCCTAGCCAGCGGAGCCTGCGCTGCCTGAGTAGAGTGAACATGGAGGGAAGGCCGGCGCGGGACAGAACTTCTGTGTTGGGCACTTTGTCCTGCCAGGATATGTCCAGGATGTGGCGAATGCAGCGCAAGTGGAAGGAGTTCAGTCTCTTTTCCTGCCGGGCATATGTTGTCCACGTCTCACTCCCATAGAGCAGTGTGCTGATGACGCAGGCGTTGTACACTGCCATTTTCGTCTTGACAGAGAGTTTGGGATTCTCCCACACTCGTGTGGTGAGGCGAGCGAGTGTGAAGGCTGATTTTCCAATCCTCTTGTTGATCTCTGTATCAAGGGAGAGGTTGTTGCTGATCGTGGACCCCAGGTACGTGAACTGATTCACGACCTCCAGCTTGTAGTCATCAATGGTGATGGTTGGTGGTGCTTCCGTGCCTTGCGCCAAGACGTTAGTCTTCTTCAGGCTGATGGTGTCACGACGGCCCTCACGGACCGTCACAAGACGCCTCAGTCACCAGAGAGTTTGCAGTGGTAATTTATTGAGGATAAGGCAGAACACTCACAGAACACATACAGTGGCTGGGTGACGTCTGAACCGGGGGACACCCGATGCGCCAGACGGACAACAGTGAGAGTAAGGTCTCAAAGGAACATACCTGAGAATAACAGGAGCACGACGGAACGTGGCTGAACATACAGAAGAGCATAGCAGGTGATCATAACAGGATATAACAGAGACTGCCGCGCTGGAGGACATTTAGCACCCGCTTATATCTCTGGCGGCTAATGACCCCAACGCGGCACAGCTGCTGCTAATGACAGCAGAGCAGCAGCTGACTTTGACAGCAGGGAGCTCCCCCGGGCGCCTTCACAATAAGAGCCCGAGGAGCTGGAAGGAACCCTCAGCTGCCAAAGCCAGGGAACAAAAAGATATGAGACCCGAGTGTGGCCAGAACCGACACTCGGGTTATGACAGTACCTCCCCCTCAAGGCCGAGCTCTGAGCGGCCAGAGTACCACCCAAGCCCCCCCCCCCCCTAGGGTGGGTGGATGGGGCGCTGGCAGGAGGGAGAGAGACAAACAACCAACAAGGCTATAGAAAAAAAACAAACCATAATCCCTAAAACGTGGGTAACAACAAAACCACAGGCAATATATATATATGGGCAAACAACGAATTGACATAAGGTGGAGGGAAAGGACCACCAAACATTGGAACAAGGAGTGAACCACAAAAATCACAGATCAAACCCCCCACCCCCACCCCAACAGTCTCACAGACAAACAGAAACCCCGGGAGGAGTGTAGTCCTGACCCAGAGGGGCGGAGGCAGAAAGTTCGGGGGGCCGACCGGCAACAGGAGGCCACAAAACAGGCAGGAGGAGAAAGAACAGTTCGGGCGGCCTACCCCGGTCCCATGCTCGGAAGCAGAGAATCTCAGGCGGCCGGACCAGGTCGCCACACAGGGAGTCCAAAATGTCGGGAGGCCGACCCAGAGAGCCAAATTGGCGAGACAGTCTTTCGGGCGGCCGACCCGCATCGCTAGCCCACCAGAACCGTTGAGTCAAAGTAGCCGGCGGTTCTGCTGAAAAGGGGAGAGATGAGGGAGAACCGGGCGAAGCAATAGGAACCCCAACGGCCCCAGGTAAACATGGGCAGCGCGCCTCAGGGAGACGAGGAGGATGACAATGGAGATGAGGGTGAAGAGGGGAATGAGTCTGCCTAGCATCCGGTGGCTGGGGACCTGCAGCTCCCTCACCGAATCCAGGACCTGCTGGTGCTGCACCCACGTCGGACCCCGACTGGGCCTCCGGAGCCGAACCCGCGACGGACCCCGACTGGGCCTCCGGAGCCGAACCCGCGACGGACCCCGACTGGGTCGGCGTGGCACCAAACTCGACCTCCAACCCCGAAACCGGAACCTCTGGCACAGCAGGCGAAAGCAGCCCCTCGCCGGCGACCCTGGGAGAAGGCTCGAAAGAGAGAGAAAACCCGGGATCAGGATCACTGGCAGCGCCAGAACCCGGTGAGATAAGCTCGGACGCAGCGGGCGGCTGCACCCGGCTCATCTCCCCTTGAGACAGGCAAAAATGCTCTAAGAGGTGAAAAAGAAAGACAAAGTAGAGCACTTGCCTGAGCTCGGGTTCTGACGCTGTCCAGGACTGCGAAGATCCGGGCTCAGATGTCAGGAGGTCGTCATCAGGCTCCCACTCAGCTGCGTCGGGCTCCGCAGCTGGCATGATGGTGCGTGCAGCCAAAGAGTCCTCCGGCACCGATGTCCACACCGGTGGCCCGCATGGCGTGGTGGCAGGAGAATCTCGCCCTGCTGGACCGGACCGCTCCTCCGTGGAACCCCGGGGACGCTTCCTCACCGGCGATGGCTCCATGCTGCAGTCCGCTCTCCTCCTCCGCCCATGGCGTGGCTGCGGAACCGGAACCAGGCTCTCCAGAACCGCAGGCCCCCTCCTCATCCAGCGACGTTGGCCTGACGTCGAGGACCGCTCAGCGGAGGGAGACACAGAGGAAGCAGGGTTAATACTTTCATCCACAGTGGGTGGAGGGAGCTCGGGGGGCTGCATACCCCGAACTCCACCCCTAGGAGTCAGACAAGGCACAACAATGTCAAGAGGAGAGAAATTATCATGCACTCGCCTTTCCCCTAAGGGTAAAATGGTCTCCGCTGTGGGGGACATCATTCCTTCCTTTCCCCGCTGGATGGCGACAGAGGGCCCTCTGGGAAGACGAGATGAGGCCACTCGAGGCGGATCCGGGATGAAGCTCGCCGAAACGGAGCTCTCGTGACACACAGCAGCCAGGATAGGCGACGAGGAGGAGGGGGCGACAGCCGGGGTCAGTCGGGCATGGAGCGCTGACGGGACAGCAGGCGAGGGCCCGGGAGAAGACGAGGCTGCGGGGATTCCCCTCTGACGAGGCGCGGGAGTGACAGCTGTGTGGGGGGTTGAGCCCTTGCGGCGACCCGGGACAGCATCCAGACGGGGCTCTAGCCGAGGTTGGAAGCCGGAGTGACGATGGTTCCTTGTAGGGGGTGAGGCGAAGGTGAGGTCCGGAAATCGCCGTTCCTGAGCAGAAACGGCGGCAAGCAAGTCAGCAAACTCAGGAAACTCACGCAGCGCTGGATTCCTCTCCACCAGTCTGACCGCCGCCACCACATGCTTCATACACGCCGGAGGATTCTTAGCGGAGCAAGCAGCAGCCACCCGGTCCCAGATCTCTTCTGCTGTCATCTGCAGCTTCTCTGGGGGAATCCCGAGTGACGACATGCCCGATGGGAAAAGACCTCCGGGTGGTGCGAACTCCCGGGCCGGAACGGAGGCAGGAGCGGGATCCCGAAGCGAGGGGCGACGTCTCCTCCGCTTCAGCTTCCTGCCAGGATTTCCCTCCAGCCCTCGGAGTATCTCACGCTGGGCGGCGACGTCATCTCTCCTCACGCTTACCTCTGGATGATTAGTGAAGCGGGGAAGAGAATCCAGAATTTCCTCGGCTAGGTCCAGGTACCAGGGCACTTCGCTGTTGTATTCGAGGAGGGAGGCAGCGACAAGGACTCTGTCCACGCGCTCGAGGGTGTCAACGAGAACAGCGTCCTACCTCCGAGCACGAGACCTCCACGATGGCATGCTTCAACACAGCACCCAGACAGGTAGGAACAAACAGTCCACTACTGCAAACTACACGGTGAATGGCGTCTCGATACAACGCCTCCTCTCCGGGCGTTAGGCGGCAGTCTACTGTCACGACGGCCCTCACGGACCGTCACAAGACGCCTCAGTCACCAGAGAGTTTGCAGTGGTAATTTATTGAGGATAAGGCAGAACACTCACAGAACACATACAGTGGCTGGGTGACGTCTGAACCGGGGGACACCCGATGCGCCAGACGGACAACAGTGAGAGTAAGGTCTCAAAGGAACATACCTGAGAATAACAGGAGCACGACGGAACGTGGCTGAACATACAGAAGAGCATAGCAGGTGATCATAACAGGATATAACAGAGACTGCCGCGCTGGAGGACATTTAGCACCCGCTTATATCTCTGGCGGCTAATGACCCCAACGCGGCACAGCTGCTGCTAATGACAGCAGAGCAGCAGCTGACTTTGACAGCAGGGAGCTCCCCCGGGCGCCTTCACAATAAGAGCTCGAGGAGCTGGAAGGAACCCTCAGCTGCCAAAGCCAGGGAACAAAAAGATATGAGACCCAAGTGTGGCCAGAACCGACACTCGGGTTATGACAGATGGTAAGCCCGAAGTCCTTGCATGCCTGGGAGAAGCGGTCCATCAGGGTCTGAAGCTCCTGCTGTGTGTGGGTTGCAACTGCAGCGTCGTCTGCGAACAGCATGTCTCTGATTAGAGCCTCGCGTACTTTGGTTCTGGCTTTCAGGCGGGCGAGGTTGAAAAGCCTGCCGTCAGATCTTGTGTGCAGGTAGATTCCCTCTGTTGCTGTGCTGAAGGCATGCCTCAGGAGCATAGCAAAGAAAATCCCAAAGAGGGTTGGCGCAAGTACACAGCCCTGTTTCACTCCGCTGCGTATGTTGAATGGCTCTGAGACGTTGCCATCGTGCTGCACTATCCCCTGCATGTTGGTGTGAAATGATTCGATGAGGCTTTGCAACTTTGGTGGGCATCCTATCTTTGGCAGGATCTTGAAAAGGCCCTCTCTGCTGACCAGATCGAACGCTTTGGTGAGGTCGATGAAGGCGACGTACAGAGGCCTGTTCTGTTCTCTGCATTTCTCCTGGAGTTGGCGGATGGAGAATATCATGTCTACCGTCGATCGCTCAGCGCGGAAGCCACACTGAGACTCGGGGTAGACACGTTCGGCAAGCTTCTGTAGACGAACGAGAACAACTCGTGCGTAGACTTTGCCAACAACGCTGAGGAGGGAAATGCCCCTGTAGTTGTTGCAGTCGCTTCTCTCCCCTTTGTTTTTGTAGAGGGTGATGATCTTGGCGTCCCTCATGTCCTGTGGTACGGCACCTTCCTTCCAGCACTGGCAGAGGACGTCATGCAATGGCAGCAGTAGGGCGGTCTTGCAGTGCTTGATCAGGTCAGGGGGTATGCCATCGTTGCCGGGTGCCTTGCCAGCGGCCAAGCTATCAATGGCCTTACTGAGTTCGTCGATGGTTGGCTCGGCGTGAAGTTCGTCCATGGATGGCAGGCAGTCGATGGCATCAAGGGCTGACGGTGTCACGGTGTTCTGTCTAGAGTAGAGGTCGGAGTAGTGTTCCGCCCATCTCTCCATCTGCTTGTTCTTCTCTGTGATCATCTCCCCAGTGGAAGATTTGAGGGGGGCCGTCTTGCTCTGAGCCGGACCAAGTGCTTTCTTGATGCCATCGTACATACCACGGATGTTCCCTGTTATGGCAGCGGTTTGAATGTCTTGGCTGAGCTGAGTCCAGTACTCGTTGGCACAGCGCCGAGCAGTCTGCTGAACTTTGCCTCTCGCAGCCCTGAGAATCTGGAGATTCTTCTCGTTTGGGTACTTCTTGTACTCAGCAAGTGCTGAGCGCTTGGCTTCAATGACGGGGGTCATCTCGGTCAACTTGGCATCAAACCAGTCCTGTGACTTCGAGGTCTTCCTCCCAAAGGTAGCCAAGGCTGTGTGGTAGATGGTGTTTCGCAGCTCTTCCCACTTCTGCTTTGCAGATTCTCCTCCTTGTGGTACACCAAGTTCCTTCTCAAAGGTGGAGGCAAACTGCTCAACAAGTTCTGGTTGGGCCATCTTGCTGATGTCAATCCGTGCCTTTCCAGGTTGTCTAGCATGATGGAATTTCTTCAGCTGCAGCTTGACCTTGCAACACACCAATGAATGGTCTGTGTCGCAATCTGCACTCTGGAACGAACGGGTGATTAGCACGTTCTTCAGTGAGGTGCGCCTGGTCAGGATCAAGTCTAGCTGGTGCCAGTGCTTTGAGCGCGGATGTTGCCAGGAAACCTTGTGTTGGGGCTTGGTCTTGAAGAACGAGTTTGTGATGAACAGATCGTGATATGTGCAGAACTCGAGCAGCCGCTGTCCGTTGTCGTTCATTCTGCCCACGCCAAAAGGTCCAAGACAGGAGGGCCAGGAGTCGTGGTCAGCACCCACTCTGGCATTGAAGTCTCCAAGGAGAATGAGTTGTTCAGAGTTGGGGATGATCCTGACAGTTGTTGCGAGATTCTCGTAGAACTCGTCTTTAGCCTCTGGTGTGGCTGTCTGTGTTGGGGCATACACACTGACGAGGGTGACTGGGCCTTGAGTGGTGTTCAGGCGGAGGGTGAGGAGTCATGCAGAGCCAGTGCTGCCCGGTTCCACCATCTTCAGCAAAGTGTTCTTCACTGCGAAGCCCACTCTGTGTTCCCTGTGTTCGTCACTGCTCTTTCCCTGCCAGTAGAACGTGTAGTCCTTCTCTCTCAGTGTGCCTGCATCAGCTAACCGTGTTTCCTGGAGAGTGGCGATATCCACTCCCAGTCTCTTCAGCTCATTATTGATGATGGCAGTCTTCCTGGTGTCGTTGATGTCCTTGAGGTTAGCAGCGAGTCCTGTCATCATAGTGCGGACGTTCCAAGTTCCCAGTTTTAGAGTTGGTCTCTTTTGTTTTATTGTCTTGCCTGTTGCGAAGGTTCTCAGCCTGCTGTTTGGATTTCTCCTTATCTCCATGCACCCAATGAGGAAAGCAAGCTGTGGCGGGACAACACCTTATTGGCTGGGGGCTGCCCAGCTTGAGGCGGGCGGTAGCTGTCCAGTGAGATCTGATGATCCCTCCCACCGTCGGGAACAACCCCTGGCGCCACGCTCTACGCCAATTGAGCAATGGCTTATAACCGGTAACTGTCATTCCCCGTGTTTTGTCTACGCCAAAGGCGAAGCTGGAGTGTCCTCTCCAGTGATCCGGTGTTCTACCTTCCAGCGTTGGGCGTTGGTAGGATTCAAGCCTGGGCAGGAAGATATGGAGGACAAGATGTTGCCCATGCAGCATGTCCCCCCTCTCCACGTCACTGATGAATCCAAAGGAACAGCAGGGCTGATACAGTTTGGCACCAGCGCCGTTGCAGGAGCTGCCAGAACGATGTTGAGCACAACATAGAACTGCCTTAGGGGCTCCGACTCCGGATTTTTCCTCAGGGTTGACTCCCGAAGCCTTTCCCGTGACCGGGTATGCCGCAAGGCAGCAGAGGTTTGAAATCAGGGTTTACCTTCCCCTAGATGGGCTACCTTCCCAGGTTGACGAGCCACCATCTACCCGAAGCATCTGGTTTTAAGGCGCCAGAGATCCGCCCTCGCCCCTTCTCCTATTAGTAAAAGCAGTTCCGCCGGGCTTAGAGACTAAACCACACGGGCAGGCTAGGAGATGGACTTAGTTGTCAGAGGCTTTTCGAGACGCACACCATAAGGAGCATTTTATGAGCACTGGGAGCTTAACCCCAGTGCCGCTCCTGGCTATGACAACCTTTGATATAGCTTACAATTAGGAGGGATCACGTGTCTTTAAACCCTCGCTTAGTCACGCTGCTAATAGATTTAGACAGCTGGGGGACCTCCAATAATGTACTGGGCTTCTCCCCTTTAATGTTTGCTCTCTATATGTCTGTTCTTCTCATCTTCTCTATCCCCTCAACCCCCCCAGCCAGTCGCAGCAGATGACTGCCCCTCCCTGAGCCTGGTTCTGCTAGAGGTTTCTTCCTGTTAAAAGGGAGTTTTTCCTCTCCACCATCGCCAAGTGCTTGCTCACAGGGGATTGCCTGATTGCTGGGGTCTTTCTGCAATTGTTGGGGTTTCCCCTACATTTGAAAGTGCTATGAGATGACTGTTGTTGTGAAATGGCGCTATTTAAATAAAGTTGAATTGAATATTCAGAATCAGAATCAGAATCAGAATCAGGTTTATTGCCATTGTTCATGTAGTACACAAACTAGGAATTTGTCTCGGTACAATGCTGCAACATTAAACATGATAAGATAAGAGAAATAAACTATACATGTAATAAAGTGTAGGATAAGATTAAGTGATACTGGTCAACAGTTAAAATATATATTAGCCAGCAGCAGATACTGTGGAGAACTACTGTATATAGTGCAGTCGGTAATGCAGGAAGAAAACAGTGATGATTGACATGAGTCTGGTTGAGCTGCTGTACATGGTGCACGAGAGTCACTTAGTGTTCAGCAGTCTAATGGCAGAGGGGAAGAAGCTGTTCATGTGACGGGAGGTTTTAGTCTGGATGGACCGAAGTCTTCTACCAGAGGGGAGGGGGGCAAACAGTACGTGACCAGGGTGTGAGGGATCGGCTATGATCCGGCCAGCACGCCTCCGGGTCCTGGAGATGTACAGATCCTGGAGAGATGGGAGCTTGCAGCTGATCACCTTCTCAGCAGTGCGCACGACGCGCTGCAGCCTTAGTCTGTCCCTGGCAGTGGCTCCTGCGTACCACACGGTTATGGAGGTGGTGAGGATGGACTCGATGATGGCTGTGTAGAACTGCACTAACATCTTGGTGGGTAGCTTGAGCTTCCTCAGCTGCCGCAGGAAGAACATCCTCTGCTGGGCTTTTTTGATGAGTGAGCTGATGGTCAGCTCCCATTTGAGGTCCCTGGTGATGGTAGTGCCTAGGAAGCGGAAGGAATCAGCAGTGGTGATGGGAGAGCCTGAGAGGGTGAGGGGGGGCAGAGGAGTAGTGACTTTCCTGAAGTCTACAATCATCTCCACTGTCTTCAGAGCGTTCAGCTGCAGGTTGTTATTGCTGCACCAGGACGCCAGCTGGGCCACCTCTCTCCTGTAGGCGGACTCGTCGCCGTTGGAGATGAGCCCGATGAGGGTGGTGTCGTCCGCAAACTTGATCAACTTGACAGACTGGTGGCTGGAGGTGCAGGAGTTGGTGTAAAGGGAGAAGAGTAGGGGGGAAAGTACACAGCCCTGGGGTGATCCGGTGCTGATGCTAGTATAGTCTGAGACAGTCTTTCCCAGCCGCACATGCTGCCTCCGGTCCGTCAGGAAGTCGATGATCCACCTGCAGAGGGAGTCAGGCACGTTGAGCAGGGACAGCTTGTCCCGGAGCAGAGCGGGGCGGATGGTGTTGAATGCGGAGCTGAAGTCCACAAACAGGATCCTGGCGTAGGTTCCCGGGGAGTCCAGGTGCTGCAGGATGGAGTGGAGGGCCAGGTTGACTGCATCGTCTACAGACCTGTTGGCTCGGTAGGCAAACTGCAGCGGGTCCAGGAGAGGGGTGGTGATGGACTTGAGGTGGGACAGGACCAGGCGCTCAAAGGACTTCATGACTACAGAGGTGAGCGCTACAGGTCTGTAGTCATTAAGTCCAGTGATCCGTGGCTTCTTGGGGACAGGGATGATGGTGGAGGATTTGAGGCAGGATGGCACGTGGCATAACTTAAGGGAGGTGTTAAAAATGTCTGTGAATACAGGAGCCAGCTGTTTCGCACAGAGTCTCAGGGTGGAGGGAGACACGCCGTCTGGGCCGGGGGCCTTGCGCGGGTTCAGTCTGGAGAACTGTTTGAGCACATCCTGCTCACTGATGATAAGGGGAGGGGGGGAGGTGGGGGGGGGTGCCTTAAATGAAGTAGGGAATGTGGAGGCTGTGGAGCTGGAGGGAGGGGGGGAGTTGGACACAGATGACGAGGTGTCAAAATGGGCATAGTGTTGGGACAGTCTCTGACAAAGGGCTTTGTCATCCTGACCTTTAGGAGCCTGAGGCCGATAGTTGGTGATCTGCCTCAGTCCTCTCCACACGGAAGCCGAATCATTAGCAGTGAACTGCTGCTGGAGTCTCTCTGAGTACACAGATTTAGCCCTCTTCAGCTCTCTGTTAAACCGGTATTTAACCTCCCTGTAGCAGTCCCTGTCTCCACTTTTCAGCGCTGCTTCCTTCTCCTTCCTGATCTGTCTGAGCTTAGCTGTGAACCAGGGTTTGTCATTAGAGTAACTCACCCTGGTGCGTGATGGAAGAATGTTCTCTTCACAAAAGTGGATATATGAGTTCACAGTGTCCGTGTACTCATCCAGATCATGCGTGGCTCCTTTAAGCATGCCCCAGTCAGATATTTCCATGCACGTTTCCAGCTTCTCCTCAGCATCACTGGTCCGTATCTTCGTAGTGCTCACAACAGGTTTAGTGAGCTTCAATCTCTGTCTGTATGTGGGAATGAGGTGAACCATCACGTGATCAGATAATCCCAGCGCAGCTCGAGGGACAGCGCGATATGCGTCTTTCACTGTGGTGTAACAGTGATCCAGTGTGTTTAATCCTCTGGTGGGGCATTTAATAAACTGTTTGTAGCATATTGTAGAATATTGATTGAAGAGCACCAATTCACAACTCGTCATCTAAAGGCAAAGACTCTCCAAGATTAAAGAGAGAATCCTGACAATCAGGTGCTTCTGGTATGAGCAAAAATTAGAAAAAGATAAGAGATTAACAGGAAGAACCAGTGTACTACAGGAGGTCTCTCAGAAATCTGGCCCTGTGGCATCAGGGTCACCTGAACCTACACTGGGACCTGGTTCCTGATCACTGACCACATGTGGCTATAGCTAAAGAACCAACAACAGACTGTCATGGCCGCCAACCACGGCACCTGTGCACACACCTGCCTGTCATCTCCTGCGGCCCTATTTATTCCCATCAGGACCAGTGCTGGGCGCGGAGTCGTCTGATTCTTTCCTGTGAATCACGCCACACCCTGCCTCCGTGCTTTCCTGCACTGAATTCTCCAGCCATCGGCTTCCAAACCCAGCTGAACGATGTCCGGGTCGGTTCCACCCAGACCAACAGCCAAGTAAGCATTATTGCTTCTAAACCTGTCCATTCCCCTGTGCACAGGCGGAGCCCGCAATGGCGGACCTCCATCTCCCTCCAGGTGGCGGACCCTTATTCCACCTCCAGCTAACCTGCCCGCGGACACTGTCTCTCTGGCCGCAGCTTCGGCGCCACCTGAAGCCACTCCAACATCTGTTGACAGTAAGCATAATAACATCTAACGTGCTGCATAGGGTGAACTGTAAGCTAACGGCCCTTGTCTCTTTCCAGGGTTGCCAGTCTGTACGGTGCTCTGCCGTCCCAGCTGGAATACATGGATTGCACTACACATTACACCATATAACCGCACTCACACACCCAATCACTCACGTTAACAAATAAAGTACATTAATTGTGTTAATCCTGAGTCGTGTCTGTTCTGTGGGTCACCTGAACCATGTCACAGACACTGACCCTGTTTACATGCTCACGAGTAAACTGATTACTGGAGTAAACTGATAAAGGTGATAAACGGCTTATGGTGTTTATATGCACTGGGTAAAAGGTTTACTGGGCAAATAAACTAGGTGTGTTAATTTGTTTTCTCATAAACTGTTAATGAGCCTTTGACCCGGTTTATATGGTCACGAGTAAACCGATTACTGGAGTAAACCAATAAAGGTAATCAGATTACTCTGTTTACATGACAGTTTGAATAATCAGGTAACTCCAGAAAGCTGATAATGGTAATTGGTTTACTCCTGACCATCTAAAGGGGTGTCAGGAGCCAAGCCGGCTTGGCTTCCCCCCGGCTCAGTCCTGATCTCTCTGTGGGTTTAGGTACCACTGTGTATGTGCATATTATGTATTCTGTGCTGTTTCCATATCCATAGCCACTGCCTGACCTGCAGCTGTTAGACAGCTGCTGTGACCTACTTTCTGTGAACACTGCTGACAGTCTGCCGGTCCGGCCACGCCCCCTCTCTCTCTCATTTCCATCAGCTGTTCCCAGCCCTGTTAATCATCTTTCCCGGTCCTCACCCAAGTGCTCTTCATTACACCATAACCAGAAGTAAGTGTACTTAAGCGCCTTTTGCCAGTCACGCACTGCTGGGTCTTTGTCTAACTGATCGTCTGCCTGCTTGGGTGTGTATCAGTGAACTGTCAACTCCTCTACGGCATGTATCCACTCCGTGCAGCCCGTGGTTCTCCTGCGTCCCAAAAGCGATTCCGGCTGTGGGATACCAGCGTGGATACACGCCTCATCTCATGCGTTCGTGGGGCGATGCCGGCCCCTGAATGTCCACTGTAAGTGTTTGTTGTCCCTTTTGTAAGTCTTTATGTTAATAAATGTGTGTTGGTGGAACCCTGCTCGTACAGCTGTGGACAAAATTGTTGGTACCCCTCTGTTAATGAAAGAAAAACCCACAATTGTCACAGAAAAAACTTGAATCTGACAAAAGTGGTAATAAATAAAAATTCTATGAAAATTAACCAATGAAAATCAGACAATGCTTTTGAATTGTGGTTCAACAGAATTACTTTAAAAAACAAACTCATGAAACAGGCCTGGACAAAAATGATGGTACCCCTAGAAAAGATTGAAAATAATGTGACCATAGGGACATGTTCAACCAAGATGTGTCCTCTAATTAACATCACAGGTGTCTACAAACTTGTAATCAGTCAGTCGGCCTATTTAAAGGGTGACAAGTAGTCATTGTGCTGTTTGATGACATGGTGTTTACCACACTAAACATGGACCAGAGGAAGCAAAGGAGAGAGTTGTCTCAGGAGATTAGAAAGAAAATTATAGACAAGCATGTTAAGGGTAAAGGCTATAAGACCATCTCCAAGCAGCTTGATGTTCCAGTGACTACAGTTGCACATATTATTCAGAAATTTAAGATCCACGGGACTGTAGCCAACCTCCCTGGACGTGGCCGCAGGAGGAGACGGATAATACGAATGGTAACAAAAGAGCCCAGAACAACCTCTAAACACATTCATGGTGAACTCCAAGGTCAAGGTATATCAGTGTCAGATCGCACCATCTGTCGTTGTTTGTGCCAAAGTGGACTTCATGGGAGACGACCAAGGAGGACACCACTGTTGAAAACAAATCATAAAAAAGCCAGACTGGAATTTGCCAAACTGCATGTTGACAAGCCACAAAGCTTGTGGGAGAATGTCCTATGGACAGATGAGACAAAACTGGAACTTTTTGACAAGGCACATCAGCTCTATGTTCACAGACGCAAAAATGAAGCATACCAAGAAAAGGACACTGTCCCTACTTTGAAACATGGAGGAGGTTCTGTTATGTTCTGGGGCTGCTTTGCTGCATCTGGCACAGGGTGTCTTGAATCTGTGCAGGGTACAATGAAATCTCAAGACTATCAAGGTATTCTAGAGAGAAATGTGCTGCCCAGTGTCAGACAGCTTGGTCTCAGTTGCAGGTCATGGGTCTTGCAACAGGATAATGATCCAAAACAAACAGCTAAAAACACCCAAGAATGGCTAAGAGCGAAACATTGGACTATTCTAAAGTGGCCTTCTATGAGCCCTGATCTAAATCCTATTGAACATCTGTGGAAGGAGCTGAAACATGCCGTGTGGAGAAGGTACCCTTCAAACCTGAGACAACTGGAGCAGTTTGCTCATGAGGAGTGGGCCAAAATACCTGCTGAGAGGTGCAGAAGTCTCATTGACAGTTACAGAAATGGTTTGATTGCAGTGATTGCCTCAAAAGGTTGTGCAACAAAATATTAAGTTAAGGGTACCACCATTTTTGCCAGGCCTGTTTCATGAGTTTCTTTTTTAAAATAATTCTGTTGGACCACAATTCAAAAGCATTGTCTGATTTTCATTGGTTAATTTTCATAGAATTTTTATTTATTACTATTGTCAGATTCAAGTTATTTCTCTGACCATTGTGGGTTTTTCTTTCATTAAAAGAGGGGTGCCAACAATTTTGCCCACGTGTGTAAATCCTCATTATTTCACCCCTCGCTGTGCGCATTGGAAAAGCGCACGGGAGGGTTCATGACAATGGGGTCATTGTCTTCACTAAACAGCCTTCAACAAAGGCAAAGATCTACGTAAACTGATACCTTCGTATCTTTTATAAGGAGTGAATGGATATTTTTTGTTTTTTTTTGATTCAGCATCTTTTCCTTGTCTGCAGGAAAGCAGAATAGTTTTATAGAAACATTTATCTGTAGTCTGTTAAACCACTTTGTTTTTAGCAGTGGTGTTGACCTGAGTTTCTTCCTGTTTCCTTTAGCAGTTTGCTGCTACCTCTGCCAAGAGGCGATACAACCAGGCACTTCCTTTGCTTTTATGAACCCCAGTATAGTAAATATATTGTCTTGGCCTGCTGCATCTCTCATTAGTTGTACTTTGTGTCCTGTATGGAGCCTGTTTCCTAACTTCTACCTGTTAGAAAGGAACATGTCTGATTAGCACCTTTGGACCCCGCCCGGCCTGTAACCTCTTACAATCACTATATTTTGTCTATAAAACAGTGTGTGCAAATGCACTCGGCCCCCTCAGCCACTGGAGGACCCCAAACTACATGTTCACCATCAATTAAAATTAAAATTAAAACATTCAACTTTATTCTAATAAATTTGGCTCTTTTTTTTTTTTTTTACCAATTATTTACCTTGCATTTTTCCCAATAAGTGTGCTTTTTTTTTCCTCTTGAAATTTTTTTTTGTAAATTTGTAACTTTTTTGTGCAAACTTGCAATTTTTCTGTCAAACTTGTAACTTTTTCTTGTAAATTTGTAACTTTTTTAATGTAAATTTGTAAATGTTCTAATAAGTTTGCTACTTTTTCTTGCAAATTTGCATTTTGTCTCAGAAATTTAACTTTTTGTCCTCATACAATTGCCACTTTGACATGTTTTAGTAATAATGGACCCAATACGCAGACACCACATAGACAACGCTTCACAGTAAAAGGTAAATATTTTATTGAAAGTGAATGAAGGCTGGAGTGTCTGGTGCTGGCATCCGTTTACAGGCACTGTACCAGATGATAAGTATGACTCAGAGTCTTCATCTCCAGCAATGGTGGTAGGTTGAAGGGATGACTGCAGGTGAGAGAGGAGATACCCCGGGCCCAGGGATTTATGGTGATGCTATATACTGAAATTGCTTGAGACTTAACAGTTTGGGTGTATCTGTCTTCATATATGATATACAAATAGCAACCCCCATCCTTTGTTTTCAGTTGCCCTTGGGCTTTCAGTGACCTTTTACCTCACTGTCTTGAGTTGCCATCCTCCTCATTCTCCCAACTCACACTTCTGTGATCCACTTGCTCCACACTGGTAAACATCCAAGCGACCTTCACTGCAGCTCTGTCACAAGTGATCTAAGTCACTCTGTGCCTGTGCTTCACACCCACCCAGCCCTGCTAAGAATCACTCAGTCTGACTTCCACAGTGGAGACAGCAGCAACAGAATATTTTACTGTTGGTGTGATCTTCCTTTTCTGAAATGCTGTGTGTTATGTCTGAAAATAACGGAGAGTCAGGAGGAAGCTGGAAGGAACATTCTCATTATTTCTAACAAGAACACTTATATTTACTGTATATACCCAGCCGTAGCCCACCTGACATCACTCCGCGCCACCCAGACCAGGCTACGGCAACCCCTGAGGTACAATTCCACTATGTTATATCCCCCCCTTGGAAAAATTAAGAACACTAACAAAACATGCAAACTGAAAACAACTATATACACCTCAGAACACAAAGTCTAACTAAGTCAAACCCCCATCCTAAACATTACACAGCAGAGCCGTTCTCAGTCACCCAGGTAACGAAATCGTCCAAGTATTTGGGTCACTGACGTTCCCTAACCGGGCGGCCCTCGTGAGAATGCTCCGCCGCTGGCACCGTTGGTTCCAGCTGAGAGTCAACCTCCATCCAACCCCTCCAGTCCCAAGTGTCACTCAAATTGTCCAATGCGGGGTCACTCGCCACCTCCCGTGGGGACCTCCACAGCCGACTTGCATGCCACCTGGACCCATCCTCCAGTTCGAACGTGTCCGGTCCTCTTCGTCTCACAATCGTACGTGGCCCAACCCACAGCGGCCGAAGCTTGTGGGTGCGTATAGGGTGCCTGACCCACACCCTATCCGCTACCTCCGGGCCATGTCCTTTTGCTCTATGATTCCTCTTGAAAAAGACCTTCATTTTCCGTTGACGTTCTGTGACGGGGCACCTCAGCGTCCCTGAGTCCTCACTGCACTCCCTGTGAGCCAGCCCCATTCGTCTCACCGGAAGCGGCAACTCCCGTCCCAACATCAGAGCCACTGGAGAGCGACCAGTCGTGGCGTGCACCAATGCCCTATAATGGAGCAGGGTGTTGTGCAATGCATCGGCGAACGTAAATCCGTCCGCCAGATGAGCACTCAAGCCATTCTTCTGTGTTCTATTAATTCTCTCAACTCCTCAGTTAGCCTGAGGGTGATACACCACCATCCTAATTTGTTTCAACCCTCTGTCTCTCAAGAAATCCTCAAAAGCCCCCAAAATGAACTGCGGGCCATTGTCAGTGGTGACTGAAGTCGGAGTCCCCCATCTGGCAAACAATGACGACAGGAAGTCCGTGATCACCTCAGTCATCACTGAGCCAGTTGGAAGCACCTCCGGCTATTTGGAAAACAGGTCATATACCACCACCAGGAACCTGCTACCCGGGGGAGCTGCATGCAGTTCGCCACAGATACCCAGTTCAATGTGCTCCCAGGGCCCCACAGGATACGCAACCGGCCGCAGGGGAGGTGGTGGAGGTCTCTCAGCCTTTCCGCTCTACAGACATGGGACACAGTTTTTCAGGTTCAGGTTACTTTATTTGTACCCGGAGGTAGATTTGACCATTGTTTCAATGTCCTTGTCAATTCCTGGCCACCAAACTGCGTCCCTGCCACGCTGTTTGACTTTAACCACCCCCAGGTGACCCTCACGTAGCATATCCAGCACATGGCCTCTCAGCGCTGCCGGGATTACTGCACAATGTCCCCTGGCCACACACACCTCGTCCCAACAGCTGAGCTCATCCTTACACAGACCAGTGCCCCCCTCTCGCTGACGGCGTACTTCCTCTCAGCCCCTGTCAGAGATCTTGACGCGAAAGCAACCGGATGCTCTGTACCATCCTGCACCTGCGACATTACTTCCCCCAGGGCGGAACCAGATGGGTCGCAGGTCACAATCGTAGTGCAGTCTGGGTCAAAATGAGCCAAGACTGGAGGCGAGGTGAGCTGCTGTTTCAGCCTCTCCACTGCCACTGAGCAGGCTGGAGTCCAGACCCAAGGTGCGCCCTGTTACAGCAATGCCCTATGCGGCTTAATTGTCTTGGAGTACCTGGGAATGAACCATCCATAAAAGTTCACCATCCCCAGGAACGATGAGATCTCAGCCAGAGAGGAGGGGTCTGCGAGGTGGAGCACCGCCTCCACATTCGAAACCAGTGGCTTCAACCCATCTCCCGACAGCTGGAATCCCACAAAGTCCACTGTCTCTGCCGCTAGGACACATTTATCACCGTTCAGCGTGACCCCGTGTTCTTGCAGTGTCTCCAGAACCCTTTCTAACCTCACATCGTGTTCTTCACTTGACGCCCCGTGCACCATGATGTCATCCAGGTACACGACCACCCCCTTCAGGCCGGCTAATATGGCAGCCATAACCTTTTGGAAGTAGCTTGGTGCCGAGCTCAGCCTGAAAGGCATCCTGGTATAACGGAATGCCCCCACGTGTGTCACAAAGGCCGTCAGATTTCTGCTTTCCGGGTGTAGCGGCACCTGCAGGTAGCCCTGCTGCAGATCCAGTTTTGAGAGTACCTTCACCCAGCTGAATGTTGCTGTCAGCTCCTCCATCATGGGCAGCGGGTACTTATCCAGGACAACCGCCTTATTCACCGCCCTGAGGTCTATGCACGGTCTAATGCCCCCGCCCTTCTTTTTATGCCACCACTAGGTTGGAGATCCACGGAGAACCATTGTTTCTCTCGATGACACCCGTCTCCAGCAGTCTGTTTAACTCCGAGACCTCAGCCCGCAGCGCCAGGGAAAGGTGCCTCAATTTTTTGGCGTGATGTTCTCATTCACCGGAGGCCGATGATGAAATGCGTCAATGTGACCCAGGCCTTCAAATAGCTTTGGCCAGAGGAGACGCCAGTCCTAACCCACGGACAGCACCTGCGAGCCACCGGGGTCCACTATGGAGAAACCCAATTATCCCAACAGGACAACACCCAATAGCTTGGTTCCCTGACGTGCCACTTGAGGTCACCTCAAAGTCCACCGTGCCTGCCATTTCTATCTCCACGTGGCCATATCCAAAAAGTCTCACTGCTCCACCCTTAATTTGCTTCACGGGAACAGTCGCTGCAGTGTTGGGAGGCTCAGGATAGATCTTCCAGCCCCCAAATCCACCATGAGCGGTATGTCGACTCCGTCCAGTTGGAGGATGTACCACTTCAGCGGGCCTTTCCCCATCCGTGCAGCGTGAACCTGAGTCAGGCCTCCGGGTCTTCCCACCGGCAAAGCCGCTCCTATTTTCGCTCACCTCTTCTTTTTTTACTTTCTTCTGCCTCCACTAAGCTGCCCTGTCAGCGCGCCAACCTCTGCGTTCGGCGGGAAACTATGCTTGGGCGGCCCCCGGTTAGCCTTAGCCGCCTGCTCCAGCTGGGCCACAGAGTCCTCTCTGTTTGCCAACTCCATCACTTTCTCCTATGACGTCGGCTCCGCAACTAGCAGCAACCTAGATGCTAACTGCGAACCTCTGGCGCCATACGCTAACCTATCCTTAACCAGTCCATATGCTTGCGGCCCAGTTCCAATAGAAACAAGCTTAGCGACTCACCCTCTTGTTGCCGTCTCTCCTAAAATTTCCACCGGCTCCTCGAGACCGTGGAGGGGTCACCAAACACTCCATCCAACGCCTTCATGCATTCCTCCAGCGAGACATCCTGGCACCGACCGAGAGCAATTCTCTGTCCTTCGGTGCTGAGGTGCTGGATTAAAACACTCTTCCATCTGACCTCACTGGCCGTATCCAGGCCCGCCGCTGTCATGAACATCTTGAAGCTCTGCTTCCAATGAGGCCACGACACAGCCGGTAAACCTGGGCGCTCCAGAAACACAGGCATGTGCCCAGTGCACGGCGCCATTATATTCCTCGTTGCCAAAATGTTATGTCTGAAAATAATGGAGAGTCAGGAGGAAGCTGGAAGGAACAGTCTCTTTATTTCTAACAAGAACACTTATATTTATGTACCCAGCCATATCCTGCCTGACATCACTCCGCCCCACCCAGACCAGGCTACAGCAACCCCTGAGGTACAATTCCATTATGTTATACTGTGTTACTTTTAAACCAGATGTACAGTGGGGCAAAAAAGTATTTAGTCAGCCACTAATTGTGAAAGTTCTCCCACTTAAAAGATGAGAGAGGTCTCCAATTTTCATCATAGGTATACCTCAACTATGAGAGACAAAATGAGAAAAAAAAAATCCAGAAAATCACATTGAAGGATTTTTAAAGAATTTATTTGCAAATTATGGTGGAAAATAAGTATTTGGTCACCTACAAACAAGCAAGATTTCTGGCTCTCACAGACCTGTAACTTCTTCTTTAAAAGGCTCCTCTGTCCTCCACTCGTTACCTGTATTAATGGCACCTGTTTGAACTCGTTATTAGTATAAAAGACACCTGTCCACAACCTCAAACAGTCAGACTCCAAACTCCACTATGGCCAAGACCAAAGAGCTGTCAAAGGACACCAGAAACAAAATTGTAGACCTGCACCAGGCTGGGAAGACTGAATCTGCAAAAGGTAAGCAGCTTGGTGTGAAAAAATCAACTGTGGGAGCAATTATTAGAAAATGGAAGACATACGAGACCACTGATAATCTCCTCGATCTGGGGCTCCACGCAAGATCTCACCCCGTGGGGTCAAAATGATCACGAGAACGGTGAGCAAAAATCCCAGAACCACACGGGGGGGACCTAGTGAATGATCTACAGAGAGCTGGGACCAAAGTAACAAAGGCTACCATCAGTAACACACTACGCCGCCAGGGACTCAAATCCTGCAGTGCCAGATGTGTCCCCCTGCTTAAGCCAGTACATGTCCAGGCCCGTCTGAAGTTTGCTAGAGAGCATTTGGATGATCCAGAAGAGGATTGGGAGAATGTCATATGGTCAGATGAAACCAAAATAGAACTTTTTGGTAAAAACTCAACTTGTCGTGCTTGGAGGAGAAAGAACACCATACCTACTGTGAAGCACGGGGGTGGAAACATCGTGCTTTGGGGCTGTTTTTCTGCAAAGGGACCAGGACAACTGATCCGTGTAAAGGAAAGAATGAATGGGGCCATGTATCGTGAGATTTTGAGTGAAAACCTCCTTCCATCAGCAAGGGCATTGAAGATGAAACGTGGCTGGGTCTTTCAGCATGACAATGATCCCAAACATACCGCCCGGGCAACAAAGGAGTGGCTTCGTAAGAAGCATTTCAAGGTCCTGGAGTGGCCTAGCCAGTCTCCAGATCTCAACCCCATAGAAAATCTTTGGAGGGAGTTGAAAGTCCGTGTTGCCCAGCGACAGCCCCAAAACATCACTGCTCTAGAGGAGATCTGCATGGATGAATGGGCCAAAATACCAGCAACAGTGTGTGAAAACCTTGTGAAGACTTACAGAAAACGTTTGACCTCTGTCATTGCCAACAAAGGGTATATAACAAATTACTGAGATGAACTTTTGTTATTGACCAAATACTTATTTTTCACCATAATTTGCAAATAAATTCTTTAAAAATCAGACAATGTGATTTTCTGGATATTTTTTTTTTCTCATTTTGTCTCTCATAGTTGAGGTATACCTATGATGAAAACTGGAGACCTCTCTCATCTTTTAAGTGGGAGAACTTGCACAATTGGTGGCTGACTAAATACTTTTTTACCCCACTGTAATGGGACACACACCTTCCAAAAATTTCAACTTTTGTCTTGTCATTCCACAGAGTATTTTCCCAAAAGTCTTGGGGATCATCAAAATATTTCTGGCAAAACTAGGATGGGCCTTTATGCTCTTTTTGCTCAGCAGTGGTTTTTGTTTTGGAACGCTGCCATGCAGGCCATTTTTGCCCAGTCCCTTTCTTATGGCGGAGTCTGGAGTGAGACCTGCAGTTTTTTGGATGTTGTTGTGGGGTTTTTTGTGACCTCTTGGATGAGTTGTAGCTGCACTCTTGGGGTAATTTTGGTCAGCTGGCCACTCCTGGGAAGGTTCACTACTGTTCCATGTTTTCGCCATTTGTGGATAATGGCTCTCACTGTGGTTCACTGGAGTGTCAAATCTTTAGAAAGGGCTTTATAAACTTTTCCAGACTGATAGATCTCAATTACTTTGATTCTTATTTGTTCCTGAATTTCTTTGGATCACAGCATGATGTCGAGGTTTTGAGGATCTTTTGGTCTACTTCACTTTGTGAGGCAGGTCCTTTTCAAGTTATTTCTTGATTGAGAACAGGCGTGGCAGTAATCAGGTCTCGGTGTGGCTAGAGAAATTGAACTCAGCTTTCCAAAGATGTGATAAACCACAGTTAATTTGTTTGACAGAGGGGGGCAATCACTTTTTCACACAGGGTCATTGAAGTTTGGATTTTTTTTTACCCTTAATAATGAATACTTTCATTAAAAACTGCATTTTGTGTTTACTTGTGTTATCTTTGTCTAATATTTAAATTTGTTTGATGATCTGAAACATTTAAGTGTGACAAACATACAAAAAAATGAGAAATCAGGAAGGGGGCAAACACTTTTTCACACCACTGTACATATTTTATGTCCAAAATGCAAATCTCATCCTTTATAATTATATACAACTTACATGGATTACACACATTACTAATGTAAATGAATGAAGTGTGCCGGGGAATGGGTGAGACTGTTGCATTTCAAACTTTACGCATGTGTTTTTTGACATAACTACTGTACACACAGAGGCAATTGGGGGCTTGGTAGAATGCTGTGAAACTGTAGTTTAATTAGCAAAAAAAGAAAGTCACTTACTCAAATCACTGAACTTTAATGAAGCCTTAAAGACAGGGTGATGTTTGGGGCACACAGGCACATTCCACAAGGACTGCCCATGGAAGCCTATACCGGCTGACAAGCCAGTCATCATCCTGAGCCAGAAAATCTTCTCTCTAAAATACCTGTTCTCACTGTGCGATTTGCAATATCCTCCAGTCCTCTGTTGTTAGAGATATTTTCTGCACTTCTTTGCACTTGCTTTTATATCCACTCATCTAATTGTGCATACTTGGATGTTTGTTCATCATGTGTCTCTGGTGTGTACAATAATTTTCACGTCATTATCACTCTCCCAACACCACCTCTATGTGTCGCCAATGGACCAATAACAATAGAAACATACGTACGCCAGCCATGAAGTTGGCGTGGGGCTGTGCATATATCTACGGTCATTTCATTCTTGATACATCTGAAATTTTCTGTGGAAAAGGACATAGCCTATGCCATGTTTTTGTGCTTAAGTACCCTTTGTACATGAGGCCCTACGTCCAGCAAATTGTCTCCTCTTGTTGGAAAGTCTACATGTTGGCATAGTTTTGGTAGGAGGGCCTTTAAATCTGCATGGTTGAAGTCTCTTGCTGTGATGAGGAATCCGCCTGGATGCACCGTTTGTGTCTCACTTATACCCTGATAGAGTTCCTTTAGTGCTTTTCTCCTCTCGCTGATGGCGGTGGGCGGGACATACACAAAGACTAGTAGGACACATGAAAATTCTCTCAGAATGTAAAAGGGTCAGCACCTGATGATCATAAACTCCACCAATGGAGAACAGTGTTTATGCACAGTTGCATCACGGCACCAAGTGTCACTGATGTAGACACACTCACCTCCACCTCAGGTTTTCCCTCCTTCCATGAACATCCTATCAGCACGGCAGCATGTTAGCCATGCCAACTGAATGGCAGAGTCCAGTATATTGTCATTTAAATCCGTAAAGATAAAAACACAGCAGTTCTGTGCATCACGTTGCCTAGTTCTAAGGAGCTGTATGTGGTCTATTTTGTTGTCTAGTGAGTATATGTTGGCCAGAATGAGGGAAGGAATCGAGAGTCTGTGCGGGCTAGCGGTTAGCTTCATTTGGATACCTCCGCATTTACCTCTCTTTTGTCGCCGCTCACACCATCTACGGCATCTCCATTTGGGATGAGACACAGCAGTTGAGTCCGGGGGTGTGGAGGTCTGATGGAGAAGACCTAGGCCATGGAGTACCTTTGTAACGCTCTCTTCCAAGACGTAATGTTTGGTCATATTCCTTATCTCCAGAAGGCTGTGGCAACTGTAGCTTGTGCACAGCATCATATACATACACTACCGTTCAAAAGTTTGGGGTCACTTAGAAATTTCCTTATTTTTGAAAGAAAAGCACTGTTTTTTCAATGAAGATAACTTTAAACTAATCAGAAATACACTCTAATATCTAATATACATTGCTAATGTGGTAAATGACTATTCTAGCTGCAAATGTCTGGTTTTTGGTGCAATATCTACATAGGTGTATAGAGGCCCATTTCCAGCAACTATCACTCCAGTGTTCTAATGGTACAATGTGTTTGCTCATTGAGTCAGAAGGCTAATGGATGATTAGAAAACCCTTGTGCAATCATGTTAGCACAGCTGAAAACAGTTTAGCTGGTTAGAGAAGCTATAAAACTGACCTTCCTTTGAGCAGGTTGAGTATCTGGAAAAAATTATTATTTCAAATACAAATCATTATTTCTAACCTTGTCAATGTCTTGACTATATTTTCTATTCATTTCACAACTCATGGTGGTAAATAAGTGTGACTTTTCATGGAAAACACAAAATAATTGTCTGGGTGACCCCAAACTTTTGAACGGTAGTGTACATTAAACACATGAATATACATCATCATCATCATCATCATCATAGCAGTCTGTCGTGGGCGACAATGACTGTTTCATTTAGGTCTGATCAGATTCCTCCACACAGCTCTGTCCTTAGCCTTCTGATGCCAGGAACTCCTGTCTATGTCCAACTTCTTCAAGTTTCTTTTTACGGTCTTTAAATCTGAGCCTTGGTCGACCCTGATTGCGTTTGCCCTCACATAACTGTGAGTAGAGTAACTGCCGAGGGAGACGCTGGTGGTCCATCCTCTCAACATGTCCGAGCCATCTCAGGTTCATCTGTATTAGCATGTCCTCCATTGATGGTAGACCAGCTCGTTTCAACACTTCTGTGTTGGTTATCTTGTCTTTCCATGAGATGTTCATTATGGCTCGAAGGTGTCTCATCATGTACGCGTGGAGTTTCTTCACCTGCACTCTGTAGACAGTCCAAGTTTCAGCACCGTACAATAGAGTAGACAGTACTGTCGCTCTGTACACTTTGCATTTCACACGATAGACACATGTCGATTGTTCCACAGTCTCTCCCTCAAGTTCCCAATACAGTTAGGCGTAATTTAAACAACATTAAATGGCACAAACAACACTAAATGGCACAAACAACGCTAAATGGCACAAAACACAAAGAGAGAAGGGAGGCCGCTGCATGCTCACGCTCCACCTAGCCCACCCCTAAAAGCTATAAGCTATATGTTTGTTTTGATTTTCTAATACTACCATGAACGTATTATAAAGACGGTGTCATAGGCAACCTCTGACCGGCAGAAATGACAGACTAATGCAGGCAGGACTTCAGTTTGACTGGGTTTATTTTCCCCAAAACACAAAACAATAACCAGCACGGGGCGGAACACAAAGTGAGCCATGAAAGGCTGAAAACTCACAGATGCAGGCACAATCATGGGAATGGCAGTCAGAAGGAAATCCACTGAGTGATACCACACCAAATGAACGCTGATGAGAACATATATAGAGAGCAGATGATCAGGGAAAACAGGAGACAGCTGGGGATAGTAATCAGGGATTAATCAGCAACACATGAGGAGAAATGGCCAAGACTATAGACGACATGAGGGACTTAGAATGATAGGAAAGGGAGTACAGGAAACACACACACACGAGACTTGTACAGACGACCAAGGCGGGACAGCGCGGTGACGGAATGGTTAGCACTGTGGCAGCACAGCAACTCACCCTTGGCTGGGGGATCCCGGGTTCGATCCCAGCCCCTGACCAACAGTGATCTGTGTGGAGTTTGCATGTTCTCCCTGTGTCTGCATGGGTTTACTCCGGGATTTCTCCGGTTTCCCCCCCACATGCCAAAAACATGCAAGTTAGGTTATTTGGAGACTCTAAAGTGGCCCCAGGTGTGAATGTGTGTGTGAATGGTGAAAGGGCTGGGCACTGCACCAGTGGCTGCCTCATCCACTCATGTGGATGCTCTGTAATTTCCCCACTGTGGGACTAATAAAGGATTCTAAACAACAAATAAATAAAAAGGACACAGAACCACAACAGTTGGTAATGGGGACCACATGACAGACTGAGGACCGAGGAAGACAATAACAATCACAGAGGACCCAAGGGAGACAAAGAAGGCAAAACACAGGCAAAATCATCAAAATAATAAATGTAAAATGTGGGCATGATCCTAGGGCCCAGCCTAAACCATGACAGTATCACCCTTAAGCAGATTCCAGATGCCCAGAAACAAAACAAAGAACACCCCAATTGGGTGGAAGGAGGGGGATAAAGGCATGGCAGGCAAAACAAGGACACAAACACAACAGAAGAATGTTCATCAGGTGGCCGGCCATAGCCCCAAGACCAACAACAAGAGGAATATGGCACATCTGGTGGCCTACCAAAGTCCATGGACCACCATTCGGAGAAACATGGTGCATCGGGTAGTCTACCAGAGTCCAAAAACCACCAGACCGGGGAGCGAGGGAGGTCAGGGGGCCTGCCCAAGTCCATGGGCCACCTGACAGATGAACACGGTGCGTCGGGTGGCCTGCCAAAGTCCATGGGTCACCTGACGGATGAACATGGTGCATTGGGTGGCCTACCAGAGTCCATAGGCCACCTGAAGAAACAACACGGTACCGTAGAGGCGTTAAGCTCAGGAGCCTTTAACCCTTTTACTGTGCAGCTGTCATAACACTTCTGCGCCACCTGCTGTCCCAGTCGCAGGTCCGCGCCTTTCACATGATGTGTCCTAAAACCCCGGAAAAAAACAGTTGTACCAAGCATTTCACATCACAAGATAGCAGACACGTATAGCTTACTGGTCTTCACTGGAGGACTGATGTCACCCAAACGAACCACCTCAAAACATCACTTCCGGGACACCGAAGAAGAGAATGTAAACAGATGTTGATGAGGGCTCCATCGCAACATACATTTTCACATGGAGGAAGCATTTGCTCCAAATTTTGCCAGCTTTGATTCTAAAAAGAGATTATTTAGCTTCTGAAGGGAAATATTTACCTTCTGTGACAGCAGAAGATGGCCTGGAGCATGTACACTGTTCGTCTGCTATTGATGAGCTGCACGTGACGGGAGAGAACAATAGCGCCGGTTCGGTGGCGTTATGTAACCGAAATTGAGGTGGAATAAATCATAAGATAAATGTGAGCATTTCTGGATGTGGGAGAGAAAGTGAAAATGACTGTCAGAAGATGAAATAAGGACCAGGGATGAGGAAATGGATGCATGAAGACGCATGGCGCATGTAGGTCTGATGTATTTATTTGTTTGTGTACATTCTACTGAGTTTCTGGTTCATATACTTTGAAGATAACAAAAAACCAAAAACCAAAATGAAGACAAAAAAACAAACAAACAACCAAAACCATCCTTTGTGTAAATATGTCCAAAGCCCACTTTTCACCAAAAGTTATGTAATTCAATATGGCTGCTGTCACATTATGCAAATTAGATGTGTAAATTTACTCCTATCTCAAACTTTGGATCATATTCTTCATCTTTCTAATTGACAGTAAGCCATTATCTTTTACCACTTTCAAGTTACAGCCTTTGGAATTAGTGATATCTAAATTGAATATTTTCCTGAAAAAAAAAAACGTGACCACCAGAAGGAGGTGAGCTGACAGGTGTACTAGTGCGCCATAGACAGAAAAGAGGTTAACGCAAGCGATAGCAAAGGATCCTCTTGCACAGAGGACAACAACACAGAAGCATCATACTCAGGAGATAATGATAATATCATGGGAGCCTTTTGTTCAGAAGATAACAACACAGGAGCGTTTTGCTCTGAAGATAACATCATGGGAGCCTCTTGCTCTGAAAATAGCAACATAGGAGTTTTTTTGCTCCGAAGATAACATACAGTGGGGCAAAAAAGTATTTAGTCAGCCACCAATTATGCAAGTTCTCCCACTTAAAAGATGAGAGAGGTCTCCAATTTTCATCATAGGTATACCTCAACTATGAGAGACAAAATGAGAAAAAAAAAATCAAGAAAATCACATTGAAGGATTTTTAATGAATTAATTGGTAAATTCCTTGGTAAAATAAGTATTTGGTCACCTACAAACAAGCAAGATTTCTGGCTCTCACAGACCTGTAACTTCTTCTTTAAGAGGCTCCTATGTCCTCCACTTGTTACCTGTATTAATGGCACCTGTTTGAACTCGTTATCAGTATAAAAGACACCTGTCCACAACCTCAGTCAGACTCCAAACTCCACTATGGCCAAGACCAAAGACCTGTTAAAGGACACCAGAAACAAAATTGTAGACCTGCACCAGGCTGGGAAGACTGAATCTGCAATAGGTAAGCAGCTTGGTGTGAAAAAATCAACTGTGGGAGCAATTATTAGAAAATGGAAGACATACAAGACCACTGATAATCTCCCTCGATCTGGGGCTCCACGCAAGATCTCACCCTGTGAGGTCAAAATGATCACGAGAACAGTGAGCAAAAATCCCAGAACCACACGGGGGGACCTAGTGAATGACCTGCAGAGAGCTGGGACCAAAGTAACAAAGGCTACCATCAGTAACACACTACGCCGCCAGGGACTCAAATCCTGCAGTGCCAGATGTGTCCCCCTGCTTAAGCCAGTAAACAGGGGGACAGGCCCATCTGTCATCTTCAGGCCCATCTGAAGTTTGCTAGAGAGCATTTGGATGATCCAGAAGAGGATTGGGAGCATGTCATATGGTCAGATGAAACCAAAATAGAACTTTTTGGTAAAAACTCAACTTGTCGTGTTTGGAGGAGAAAGAACACCATACCTACTGTGAAGCATGGGGGTGAAAACATTATACTTTGGGGCTGTTTTTCTGCAAAGGGACCAGGACGACTGATCCGTGTAAAGGAAAGAATGAATGGAGCCATGTGTCGTGAGATTTTGAGTGAAAATCTCCTTCCATCAGCAAGGGCATTGAAGATGAAACGTGGCTGGGTCTTTCAGCATGACAATGATCCCAAACACACTGCCCGGGCAACGAAGGAGTGGCTTTGTAAGAAGCATTCAAGGTCCTGGAGTGGCCTAGCTAGTCTCCAGATCTCAACCCCATAGAAAATCTTTGGAGGTAGTTGAAAGTCCGTGTTGCTCAGCGACAGCCCCAAAACATGACTGCTCTAGAGGAGATCTGCATGGAGGAATGGGCCAAAATACCAGCAACAGTGTGTGAAAACCTTGTGAAGACTTACAGAAAACATTTGACCTCTGTCATTGCCAACAAAGGGTATATAACAAAGTATTGAGATGAACGTTTGTTATTGACCAAATACTTATTTTACTGAGGAATTTACCAATTAATTCATTAAAAATCTTTCAATGTGATTTTCGGGATTTTTTTTTTCTCATTTTGTCTCTCATAGTTGAGGTATACCTATGATGAAAATTGGAGACCTCTCTCATCTTTTAAGTGGGAGAACTTGCACAATTGGTGGCTGACTAAATACATTTTTTTCCCCCACTGTATGTGAACCTTTTACTCTGAAGATACCATCACGGCAGCTTTCCGCTCCAAAGATAACATGGGAGCTTTCTGCTCTGAAGATGAAAATAACAACATGGGAGCTTTCTGCTCTGAAGATAACAACACAGGAGCTTTTTTGCTTTGAAGATAGTACCTGAGGGGCCTTCAGTACAGGGGCCAACAGCAGCTGAGGATCAACGACCCCAGGCAACAAAGGTGGAGCAGACTGCTTTGACGGCCAGGATGGAGCGGACTGTTCTGATGGCCAGCGTGGATTGGACTGATGGAGCGGCATGCTCCGATGATGGTGATGATGGAGTGGTATGTTCCAATGACAGTGATGATGGAGCATGGTCCTCCTGCGACTCCATCCTCAACACGGCCACCTCGGACGATGGAGGGAAACAGGAGGTCAGTGAAGTGACACCACAGTCATAAGCAGCAGAAATTGGTGGGGAGTGCTCTTGGGTCCCCCCACCAAAAGCAAAGCAACTCTTTTCAAAAATAGTGGTAGAACATAAATTAAAAGGTACTTGCTTTATCTCCTGGTCTCCTGCTGCCAGGGTAATGACATCAGGGTGTACTGCAGGCGAGATGGCTGGTGGAGCTGGTACTGGTGCAGGGAGGCGCCGAGGAGCAGGTACTGGAGCTGAGGAGCGATGGGGAGCCAGAACTGGAGGCCCAGGCATGGAGGGCGAAAGAGCAGATAAGGCATTTGGAAGCTCAGCAGCAGACGCTGATGCAGTGGAGAAGAGGAGAGCAGCAGCAACAAATGAGGAAGAGGAAGAAGCTGACGGGACAGCTGATGAAGAGCTCAGGAGTGAAGAGGGGGCAGCTGCTGAATTTCTCTGAAGCGGCGAAGCAGCAGCTGTGTCTTCCATAACCAGCTGGTTCCAACCCATCAGGGGCACATACTTGGGGAGAAGCCAGGGTTTATAGTCCAACATTAATTCTGTCTGTGTGAGCAAAACCTGCTGGCCCTCCTCCTCATTAACAGAAAACTTGGGCCCCGATGCAGCAAACCCAATCTGACAGCCAACGGGGCCATCCAGTGTAGGCACGGAGGCAGCAGGCAGGGCAGTTACAGGTGATGAAGAAGTTACCCGAGTTGTAGAGCGGCTTGGAGAGGGTCTCGTAGCCGAATGAAAAGTGGAGGATGTCTGTACCCGGGGGTGTGTCCCCACCGGTGCAGGTACAGGGGAAGATGAGCTTCTCTCCAACAGCCAAAGCAACCGTTGCAAACGGGAAATGGTGGAGAGGAACCTGGTCAATCCTGGCTTTGCCCACAGGCTGGGAAAAGCATCTATCAGCTCAGCCGCACCATCCAGGTATCTCAGTGCTTCCTCGGGAGTGCAAGAAGCCGGCCACCAATAAAGTCCTCTATCAGGCCTGCAGCCCAACACTCCTCCTCATCCAAGCTGAAAACATTGAAGTGCGTGCTCACAAAGTCAAATGGTGGCGTCATTCTGTCATGGGCAACCTCTGATCGGCAGAAATGACCAGTGTTGGGCAAGTTACTAAAAAATAGTAACTAATTACAGTTACTAGTTACTTCTTTTCAAAAGTATTTTAATTACTTTACCAACTAGAAAAGCACTCGGAGAGTGCAGACCTCCGCCAAGCGCCACAATTCCCCCCATACAGTGTTTGTGTGTACGTTTTCAGATTCCTTGAGCATGTAAACATATGACTAGCAATTGGATTCACAATGATTATTTGTTTATTTGACAGGGACAGTGCAATAAACACACAATTAATCAATGACAATCATTGTGATAGTGATAGGATTAGTGGTTCAGTAGTAAAAGCATTGCTTCCTTGGCGAAGGTAATAAAGTGAAGTGTTGCTGTTGTGTCCATCTCCTCCACTGACGGATGCAAATTGGGTAGACAGGTTGCTGTGGGTTTTATATTATATTGTAACGTGCTGCTCAACATGGCGACGTCCCACCGGGAGGTTCGAACTCACGCCTCCCGCTCCGGAGTCCCGCACTCTACCTGTGTCGCCAATAGGGTCAACCCACTTGGCAAGCCAAGTAGGGTGCTCATATTGAGTTCGCTACAATATTATTTTTTTGGGGGTTGCGCTCCGCGGCAAACGAGAATTTAGAAGCTTCGCCGGCAGAGAGCTCGTTTTTGCGCAGCGCCTATGGCTGGCCGGTGAATTTGTGCCAAATGCGCAGCTCCTATGGCTGGCCGGGGAATTTCTGCCAAAGAATCCGTCGGCGGACAGCTGCCCGTGTGAGGTTTTGCGGCGGGCCCAGGCCAGCAGTGTTTTCCGCGTCCTTTTGTGCCTAAAACGTTGAAGAACGCAGAGTTTGTGTTGCAGACACGACGACCAGCGCCCTCCATTGCGCCTGCGCACATGTTGAAAATGGCTGTATGTCACAGTGTTGAATGAAAAATGCTTTAAAAAATTCCTGTATCCAGACGGTGAACCGGATCACCCCCAAAATTTAATCAGTTCTTCCTTGTACCATTTCCAACAACGCCTGAAAGTTTCATGGAAATGCGTCCAAGATTTTTTGAGTTATCTTGCTAACCAACAGACAGACAGACAGACAGACAGACAAACAAACAGACAAACCCCGGCAAAAACATAACCTCCTCCTGGCCTTTTCGGCCTGGCGGAGGTAATTACTGCATGAATAAAGTAATTAGTTGGAAAAATAACTAACATTATTTTTAAATGCATACTTACAGTAAATCATCTTACACACATACATAGCAAGATAACTACCTCCGCCAGGCCGCAGGCCGCAGGAGGTAATGTTTTTGCCCGCATTTGTCTGTCTGTCTGTTGGTTAGCAAGATAACTCAAAAAGTTTTGGACGGATTTTGATGAAACTTTCAGGCGTTGTTGGAAATGGTACAAGGAAGAACTGATTAAATTTTGGGGATGATCCGTATCACTGTCTGGATCCAGGAATTTTTTTAAAGGATTCTTTAACATTGTGAGATAGGGCCATTTTCAACATGTCTGCAGGCGCAATGGAGGGCGCTGGTCGTCGTGTCTGACAAACACGAACTCCGCGTTCTTCAAAGTTTTAGGCACAAAAGCACGCGGAAAACAGTGGTGGGCCGGGCCCAGCAGCGTGCCTGTGTTTCCGCTACGCTGCAAAAGCTGAGACGGGCAGCTGACCTGCGCAGGATTATTTGGCAGAAATTCCCCGGGCAGCCATAGGCGCTGCGCAAAAATGAGCTCTCTGCCGGGGAAGCTTCCAAATCCTCTTTTGGCGTGGAGCGCAACCCCAATAAAACCCACGCCAACCTGTCTACCCAATTTGCATCCATCAGTGAACCCCTGAGCGCTGCTTTCAGTGATCTATGAAAACGCTCGCATAACCCATTGGCCTGTGGGTTGTACGCAGTTGTGCAATGAATTGCAACGCCCGCAGCCTGGGAGTTTGGAGATGGAGGAGATGGACACAACAGCAACACTTGAGTTTATTACCTCCGCCAAGGAGGTAATGCTTTTACTGGCATTTGTCTGTTTGTCTGTCTGTTTCATCAGAGGTGGTTCTTGGCCTAGAGAGGAACCCATTACATTTTGGGGATGATCTGGGAATGCATACCTCAGCCAAGGCTCTTCTCACAGTGTGTCAGCCACAAAACTCCAAAACTAATGGACAGACTTGGATGCAATTTTCACCACAAGTGGCGATACGCCTACACACAAGACCATTACATTTTGGAGGTGATCCATGAGAAACGGAAGGAGCCTTGGCGGAGGTATGCGCTCTATGAGTGCTTTTCTAGTTTAATTAATAGATTGCATTATGAGCTTATTAATGGCAGGCTGAAAACAGACTGTTTCAGACAGAACTTCACAGACAGTTTTTTTTAATGCTGGTGTTGCAGCGTATGTCATTGTGGGACATGAAAGCTGTCCATATTTATCTTACCTTTATGTTATGGATTCATCCGATGTGCAGTGATCCAAAGAAAATGTTAATTTTCCACAGTCAAAGCATCTGCTATGACAGATACATGATCCAGTCTCTTAAATGCCTTTTGGAGATTAAAATCCATTTTTGACAAATCTTTATACAGGTAGCAGGTAAATGTGTTTTAAAGTCAGTGGATCACAGTCCAGCTGTTTGATGGAAAGTGACTGTTATCATGTCTTCATTCTGTAATGACGTATCTTGCAATCAGTCGGTTTAATTCTTGCTGGGTCACTAACTGTCCAAATGCATACCTCTGATTGAAATCCAGCCTGTTATGTCTGGAAACTGGAGAGACTCACAAAGAGTGGTGTTGGCTTGGAACACAAACTTTATTACATGAAGCTAGTAACATATAGTATAGGTCTGTTGTCTAATATTGAGCCAGCCGGGAAAGAGACAGTGAGATGGCCGACTCTGCCCTAATAACCATCTGGTGTGATGACGTCATCCTCTTGGCTGCTTCACCACGCTGGCGCTCATTAACCCCTGTAGTGCCACACTACAGTCACCCCCCCCCCTTGGAAAAACACAGAACAATATGCATTGACTAATTAACCCTCCTCAATTTAGTAATACACACAACACAACTAGCTAGGGCTAGCGGGTGGACCACAACATAGCCCAGTGCAACTGAGTGGGTTATTCTGCCACTCTTAGCTGGCAGCCACTCCCCTAGCTAAACAGTCCTTTTTCCTTTGAAGGGGCCATTCAGTTGGAGGGGCCCTGAGGCGAGCTTGTGGTGGACGCGCCCCTGGAGGTACCAATTTCAGCAGGCCCGGGTGCCATACTGCTGGAGCCACGGCACTCTCATCAAAAATGTCTCAGCTGGGATCCCACACCAGCTGGATTGGCTCCAATGCTGCTTTCAATCCATGGCAGTCGCTTTCACTTTCCGCAGATCTCTGGCCTGCCATCTCGATTCATCCAACATCTGAATGGCGGCTGGTCTCAGCTGTGCCGCAATCTTCATATGTGTCGGTGGTGGTGACGATATTAAAGCCGACTGTGAGCCTGGTCGCTTGGTTCTGCAGAGCCGAACCCAGTTCATCACTGTGAGCGGCACTCTGTTCGGCTGCATTTGGCATCGTGGTTGTGACGTTGTAACTCTCACATCTGCTGCAGGGCATCCACCAGACTGTGGTGGTTCTATTGCATTCTGCTCGGTTGTGGACTCTTCATCCTGCAGCTCAGCGGCGGCTTCTGGGGGTCGGTGTTGATCGTGGATTTGGAAGACATCCGGAGACTCTACTCCTTTCTGTATGATTGCAGACTCTTCATCCAGTGGCTCGGCAGTGGCTCTTGCAGGCTGGTGCTGTGCATGGATTCGGAAGCAGTCCGGTTCTTTCTCTCGTTCACCTGGTGCTGGTTGAGGTCAGGGTGATGTGTCGCTGTTGTCGGTAATGAGACGCGCGCTGGGCCGTCCTCGGTCACCGGGGTCCCCTTTCTCCAGGAACTTCCTCTCCTGCGGTTCCATGGTGGCTGTCTGAAGCTCATGCTTGGCGAGGATTGGAGGTGAGTCCGGTTTGCTCTCCCCTTCTCCTGGGAAGTCTGGTCGTGGTGATATGCTGTTATCGTCATTGTCAAAATCTGCACCAGGTTGTTGTGTCACGGGGTTCCCGACAGACATGGGCTCCCTGTCCTGCAGCTCTGCAGCAGCTCCCTGAGGGTCACGCTGGGTGAGGAACTGAGGCAAGTCCGGTTGCTGCTCTCCCTCCGTGTTGTGTTCATTCTCTGTGTTGTGTTCACTCTGTGCTGTGGCCACTCTCTGTGCTGTATTCTCCCATTAGCTTGACACAGATTAGTTCATCTGCTAAGGGGCCCGAAGGCGCACATGCTTGCTAAGACTCAGACCTCCATGACATAATGTTGAGTTGACTCAACTCACCCACCATTTGTTCGCACCTGAAGAAAGCCACTGTTTGGGCCGTAACGCTGGTCCAGCCCCAGAATCACACATTCGCCAAATGAGTCTGCTTGACCCAGAGTACAGCCATCCTTCCTTGCCTAGACTGAGAACCAGCACGCTCTTTAGCTTCTTGTCATCAGCGCCATTCAGGCCAACCGCGTCGACATAATCCTTGAACGTGTCAAACCACCGGTGCACGAGATGGGCGGCTCACCTGGGGTTTCCAGAAACGGTTGAAGTGACCCCACGCATGTTTCCATGATTTTACTCTCATTACCAAATGTTATGTCTGGAAACTGGAGAGACTCAGAGAGTGGTGTTGGCTTGGAACATGAACTTTATTACATAAAGCTAATAACATACAGTACAGGTCTGTTGTCTAATATTGAGCCAGCCGGGAAAGAGACCATGAGATGGCCGACTCTCCCCTAATAACCGTCCGGCGGAATGACGTCACCCTCATGGCTACGTCACCACACCAGCGCTCCTTAACCCCTGTAGTGCCACACTACACAGCCATGGCTGTTGAAACAAGAGTATTTCCATTTTACATCCTGCTTTGAGAGCCACTTCACGGTTTTAGTTGTTAGCATAGCTAGCAGTCACTTAGAACTAGCTTTGTCGGAGCTTGTTGCTGTTTTCAGGCGCTTCTGAAGAGGACTCAATCGGCACTTAATTTGCAACCCGCCAATATGCTTTTGTCCTTAACTGTGACAAAGGAAAAATAATCTGTGTATGTCCACAAAAAACAAAATAGTTTCATCTCTTCCTCCGCTCAGTAATGAAGACTTGGCGCTTTGCAACAGGTCACTTGAGGCTTGTCTCAACTACAGAATGGTCAGTTTGTATATTCATTTATTTGTGCTAAAAATATCTATCCACATTAATAAAATGAGTAATGCATCTGATCAGATTTCAGTAACTGCAACGCATTACTGAATTTTTAAATAGTAATTTCATTACACAACACGTTACTGCAAAAGTAGTAGCGTTATAGTGATGTGTTGCTTTATAACGCATTACTCCCAACACTGGAAATGACAGACTCTAACGCAGGCAGGACTTCAGTTTGACTGGGTTTATTTTCCCAAAAACCCAAAACAGTAACCACCGTGGGGGCTGAACACAAAGCCAGCCGTGAAAGGCTGAAAACTGAGGCTACTGTACGTGTCCACCTAGGCATCTGTTCCCCGCGCCTCCTCCACCTCGGGGATCTGTCAGGAGCGTAGAGGGGGCATAACCAAGTGAGAATTACAAGCCCAATACTCTGTAGCCACAAACTGCACGGAGAGTATCACTGTGACTGGTCAAAGGACTTTGGTCGGTTTTCAAGCAGTATTTTCGGCTTCAAAAGTGCAATTTGATGAGCTTTTTCTGTCTACCAAACCTGTTCTGCTCTCCCCGACCTGCAGGGTTTGCACGTGATTGGTTGCCACTGTGGTATATGGGAAACGACACTTTATTGTGAAGTGCAGTGTGGTGACGTGCACTTCCCGTCACGTCACCACACTGCCCTATATAAGGGAGGGGCGACCATGTTGTGATCTCTGACCGGTGCCCTTCGCCAGGTGCCTGCCGTGTAACTGCCATTCCAGTTCTATCAATAAAGCTGTGCTTGCAAAGTCCATCTTGCCGCATTTTTCGCCCAGGTATTTTCCACACATAACATTTGGTGATCGAGGATTAACTCATGGAGGCATGTATAGCACCACTTCATCCCTTTCTCGAGCTTCCAGGCGAACCACCGGTGCCTTGGCCCAGGTAGTTCAAGGCTTTCCAAACCTGCATCACCACTCTGGACCTCGGTAAGCTTGACAAGCTAAGGGCATGTGTGCTTCTCGTCCATAACATGGGTATTGAGGGCCAGCGAGTCCTGCGTACACTCGGCGCATCTGACTCCTTTGAGGACGTCGTGGAGCTGCTAGCCAACCACTTCCACATACCGGATAGCGTGACTGTGCGGAGGATTCGTTTTTAGCAGTGGCATCAGTGGGTAGGTGAGCCTATTCTCCAGGTTGTCACCGACTTGAGGCAGCTAGATAGCAAGTGCCGTTTTGGGCCGTTGGAAGATGAAATGGTTTGTGACCAGCTTGTGAAGCACATGTGCAGTGCCACATTGCGGGCTAGACTACTCACGACGCCTAATGACTTAACATTAGCCAGAGCCGTCGAGCTAGCTCTCCAGCTGGAAGCCCTAGACAAGCTAGCTTCAGAGCTAACCTGGCGCAATTCACAGTGGCCACCGGAGCCACCTGCTGTGGCAAATGTTGCGGACTCGGAAAGCAAGGATAGCTTGGATGAAGACGTTATTGAAACCAATGCTGCCCGCTGAAGGTCTGTCCCAGGAAAACCCCTGTGCAAGGGTTGTGGGTCTGCAACGCACCGAAATAAGGTGAAGGACTGCCCGGCTAGGGGAAACATTGTAGCCGGTGTGGACGCTTGAACAATTATGCTACAGTGTGCTGTGTATCTGAATCGGAGAGCCCACGGAAGAAATCACTCCGTCCGCCCCAGACAACCATCCATTCGCTGTCCCCCAGCACAAACGGGTACATGTACTGCACAGTGGAATTGGATGGCGTAGAGATGCTGCTGCTGCTCAACACAGGGGCGGAGTGGTCGTTGCTGAATTGGGCCACAGTGAGGAAGTTTTTCCCCCACTACAGGATTAGAGGTAACCCTGCACCGTTGTATGGCTATGGGGGTGGCAGGCTGTGCACGGTTGGGGCTTTGGAGTTAACAGTCTTGTACAAGTCTGCAAAGATGGTTGACTTCATGTTCCACGTGACAGCACGAGGCGATGACATCATAGGCTGTGATTTGTTTTATGGACTGGGTTTCACCATTAAAGAGAGTGCCGGGAATGAATAGTTGGGTTGTGGCTGCTGGAACCCCCTGAATCTGGTGGTCGAAGAGAATGTTGTGTGAGACGAAGATCTGACGGACACCACGGCGGTCAAGCAGGACCAGTTTCACTCAGGTTTGGTGCAGGAGGGTCTCAGTGCCAGTGCTCGGGACATGGTAGAGGGGGGTATTGAGCGTGGCGGTGAGGCGCCTGTGTCAGTGAGTGACACCAATGTGCTAGCCCCAGATGCCTCTGGAGCTTGGCTGCAGGGGGACGGAGGGTCTGCAGCTATGATGGTAACTGCTACAATGGTGTTAGAAGAAGACGGGGCCAGACAGATGGGCATGGAGTTATGCATGCTCAGCAGCACCATGTCAGGCCAACGTTTTGGAGGGTTTTGGACTTGGTTCGGGTTCGGGGTGAAGAATGTCCACAGCGAAGATGGGCCAATAGACAGTCAGCAGAACACCGAGGATGTCTGCGCATAGTGGCGAAGTTGGGCACAGCATACTTCCGACTGTCTGACGGCTCATCGAGGCACGCCAGTCAGCTTTGGCATGTCCGGGAAGAGGCTCCGGGTGACGAGGCTGGACGGGAGTCGGTGCTGGTGGTGAAGGAGTCAGGCTTCACCTTCCAGAAGATCAGCCATCGTCCCAAGGGTGTGCTGCTTCTAGGGGCGTGCTTGCTGAGGGCCTGTCCTTGCCCCCCCCCCCCATGCCGGTTGTACCTCTCCCACCCAAGTGACTGTGCTGTAAAATACAGTTGTTTATATTTCTTGTGTTTTACATGCATGTTATGATTATGGGATTATTTTTGTGTTTGTATTTTAGTTCAGGAGCACAGCAAGTAATTTTGGTTTAATGAAGGGCTTTTTCTTTTAGCTATTGGTGGAAGAATAATTCACCATGCCGTGCGGGCTGTGTGGCAGTCCACCCGCCAGCCCTTGTCTAGATTGTGTTTAGTGAGTGTGTTAGGCCAATTTAGTACATTAGTTTTCGTTACTTTAGTGCATAGTTCGGGTCCTAAATGGGGGGGTGTCTCGTGTGTGCGTTTTTGGACTTTTCTAAAGGGGGGAGGAAATGCGGTATATGGGAAATGGCACTTTATTGTGAAGTGCAATGTGGTGATGCCAGGTGCCTGACGTGTAACTGACATTCCAGTTCTATCAGTAAAGCTGTGTTTACCAAGTCCATCGTGCCTCATCCTTCGCCCAGGTATTTTCCATACATAACAGACTCCCAGTGGGTGGGTTGCTCTAGTCAATTCACGACACTTCTGGATGTTAAAGTTTTGCCTATATCTTCAAAAGTAAAAAGCAAAACATTTTTCTGAAAATGGTTGAGGTGAGAAATAAATGTGTAGTTGTCAAATATGTTTACTTTTTACTAGCAACCACTCACTATTTTAAAAGCTTCGTGAAGCAATCGGCTCTATGCACCTGATCCTCATTTGCGTATTAGGTGGCTTGTCCACCAAATGCGTTTTTTCCGCTGTGGGCAACTATTTTCTATTCGTTCTCTATGTAGTCCAACGTTTACAGCACTGAGCGCCCTCAGCGCTGAAACGCTTTAGGCGGTGGGCGCTTTTCGTCAAGGTGCTCAGGGCGCTCAGGGCTGAGAAAAGTTCAACTTTTCAGACTACAGCTGAGCTCGTCAATGTCAGACCTTTCTAAGCAGACAATCAGAATTAAGGAAGGGCAGGACATAAGACGGTGATACAGTCTGTATCCAGTCTCCTGTTTTTTTTTTTTTTTTGTGTCATCATATTTTGCATTCAGAGCTGCTACCAATACCAGAATACGTTTCCTGTCCATTGTTATTTAGAGACTGCTATTGAAAAATAAGTAGAAAGTCTGAACATAGGAAAAGTGGAAGTGCTGAGCTGTGAATGAAGCTCTTGCTAGGATACAGGGCACAGACTTTTTTCCAGAGCACAGCGTTCAAGCGCTGAAAAAAAGATGTTCAGTGGGGCCGGGTGACAAAAAACACATTTGGTGGACACGCATCCTGGATCTGAGCGGGGATTCAGGAGGAGGAGTGGGCACCTCCACGCGACGGCTCAGATTTCTTGACGCCACGCTACCAGAATGCATGTGGGGCGCGCTACATAGACAATGAATGGGAAGCGTGAAAACGCATGCCAAGGTAAGATAAGATAAGATAAGCCTTTATTAGTCTCACAATGGGGAAATTCCAGACACGTACACTACCGTTCAAAAGTTTGGGGTCACTTAGAAATGTCCTTATTTTTGAAAGAAAAGCACTTTTTTCAATGAAGATAACTTTAAACTAATCAGAAATACACTCTATACATTGCTAATGTGGCAAATGACTATTCTAGCTGCAAATGTCTGGTTTTTGGTGCAATATCTACATAGGTGTATAGAGGCCCATTTCCAGCAAGTATCACTCCAGTGTTCTAATGGTACAATGTGTTTGCTCATTGCGTCAGAAGGCTAATGGATGATTAGAAAACCCTTGTGCAATCATGTTAGGTCTGCAATGCTGTAATTGCTGCAAATGGAGGATTCTTTGACGAAAGCAAAGTTTGAAGGAAAAAATTATTATTTCAAATAAAAATCATTATTTCTAACCTTGTCAATGTCTTGACTATATTTTCTATTCATTTTACAACTCATGGTGGTAAATAAGTGTGACTTTTCATGGAAAACACAAAATAATTGTCTGGGTGACCCCAAACTTTTGAACGGTAGTGTAGCTTCACAAATGCCAGCACAATCACGGGAATGGGAATCAGAGGGAAATCCACGGAGTGACGTCACACCAAATGAACGTAGATGAGGACATACACAGAGAACAGATGATCAGGGGAAACGGGAGACAGCTGCAGATAGTAATCAGGGATTAATCATCAACACATGAGAAGTGGCTATGACTACAGAAGACATGAGGGACTGAGTGGAGTACAGGGAACACACACACACACACACACACACACACACGAGACTTGTACAAATGACCAAGGTGGGACACAGAACCACAACAGTTGGTAATGGGGACCACATGACACGCTGAGGACTGGGAAAGACAATTGCAATCACAGAGGACCCAGGGGTGACACAGAAGGCAAAACACAGGCAAAATAATCATAATGATAAATGTAAAATATGGACATGATCCTAGGACGCAGCCCAGACCATGACAGAAGGGCTCAAGCATCCTCAGATTGGACATAAAAGACTGATATATCCACCACAATTAATGTATAAATTTTAAGGTATGAGATTCTAATCTCAGTTCTTCAGCTAAACATTTCTTCTGTCACCATTTTGCTGTTGTAAGACCAATAAAAACTAGAAAAGCACTCATAGAGCGCATACCTCCGCCAAGGCTCCTTCCGTTTCTCATGGATCACCTCCAAAATGTAATGGGCTTGTATGTAGGCGTATCGCCACTTGTGGTGAAAATTGCATCCAAGTCTGTCCATTAGTTTTGGAGTTTTGTGGCTGACACACTGTGAGAAGAGCCTTGGCTGAGGTATGCATTCCCAGATCATCCCCAAAATGTAATGGGTTCCTCTCTAGGCCAAGAACCACCTCTGGTGAAACAGACAGACAAACAGACAAATGCCAGTAAAAGCATTACCTCCTTGGCAGAGGTAATAAACTCAAGTGTTGCTGTTGTGTCCATCTCCTCCATCTCCAAACTCCCAGGTTGTGGGCGTTGCAATTCATTGCACAACCGCGTACAACCCACAGGCCAATGGGTTATGCGAGCGTTTTCATAGATCACTGAAAGCAGCACTCAGGGGTTCACTGACGGATGCAAACTGGGTAGACAGGTTGGCGTGGGTTTTATTGGGGTTGCGCTCCGCGCCAAAAGAGAATTTGGAAGCTTCCCCGGCAGAGAGCTCGTTTTTGCGCAGCCCCTATGGCTGACCGGGGAATTTCTGCCAAATAATCCCGCGCAGGTCAGCTGCCCGTCTCAGCTTTTGCAGCGTAGCGGAAACACAGGCACGCTGCCGGGCCCGGCCCACCACTGTTTTCCGCGTGCTTTTGTGCCTAAAACTTTGAAGAACGCGGAGTTCGTGTTCGTCAGACACGACGACCAGCGCCCTCCATTTCGCCTGCAGACATGTTGAAAATGGCCCTATCTCACAATATTAAAGAATCCTTTAAAAAATTCCTGGATCCAGACAGTGATCCGGATCATCCCCAAAATTTAATCAGTTCTTCCTTGTACCATTTCCAACAACGCCTGAAAGTTTCATCAAAATCCGTCCAAAACTTTTTGAGTTATCTTGCTAACCAACAGACAGACAGACAGACAAACAAACGCGGGCAAAAACATTACCTCCTGCGGCCTGCGGCCTGGCGGAGGTAACAAGCAAGATGTGGAAAAATGAGACAAAATGTAAATTCATACGTCCCAGAAATCAGAAAAACTCTGCTTTTTCATCCTGCTTGATTCTAACAGGGACCATAGTGTACAACATTATTTGTTTCATTCAATATGATGTAAAAGTAGTGACTGATGACATAAACTGTGCAGAAAAATGTTATTGTGCATGAAATGCAACATGTCATTTTCCCATATATTTCTATAGAATCAGCAGTCGTTTGCAGCCACAGAAGTCGCCCCCTGCTGGTTCTTAAATAGACTGTAAGTTTAAGGTATTTCAGTACTGGCATGACTTCTTCTTCTTCTATGTGATTTGATTGGCGGTTGGCAACCAGCTTACAGGTGCATTACCATCACTGACTTGATTATCACTCTATATCTTTGTATAAGGAGTTCCTATAAGGAATTCTGAACAACTCCTTATTGTCATGGGCAGCGAGAGCGCGCCCCTCCTGTCCCATCTCACCTTCACTAATTCATCACTGCACCTGAGGCAGAAGACACACCTGCACCCGCTCATCAGCCAGCGTACTTAAGGAGGCTCTCTCCGCGCATTCAGCACTGGCTCCTCTGGGTATACTGCGCGTCAAAGGACAAGCAAGTATTATTTGACAAGTGTTGACACGTCGTCTCATCTTGTTTCTCTCTCCTTCTCAGGTTGCTGCCACCATGCAGGTGTGTCTCCAGGACTGTGTGCGCTCTCCTACCACATCTTCACCATTCCTCGGCTTCCAACTTCCACCCGGTCAGGCATCGTCAGCTCATTCCCCCCACCCTACTGGTTCGTCTATTTCCCACTGGGGTCCTGCCGGTTCTTCCTCGGAACACAAGTAAGTGGCAATTTGGCTCACCCATTTCCAGTTACTTCGTTTCTCCTCTCACAGCTCTCATCTTCTCTTCGCGAGTGACTGTTTCCATAGCTGTGCATTTATTTTGAAAATTGATAAACTTTCAAACGTGCCCCTGCATGTGGTTATTTTCCTGTGCTGTTGCATCGTGCACGTGAGCTGTCAGCTTATTCAACCATGACACTTATGTGTGAAAAAATTATACGTCCTTGGACTGTGTCCAGGAGCTGTAACAAGACATAACATCACTGGCATGACTTTTCAGATGGGTAATTCAGATGGATGATACAAAGGTTACACTGCTTATGCAGTTGCAATCAAAATTATTCAATCCCCATTGCATTCTAAGATTATTGGCAAAAATTTACAAATTTTCAGGTGTTTGCTAAAAAAATGCACAAGAACAGTTTAAATAGTTACTAACTAACTAACTAACTAACCTGCACTTATATAGCGCTTTTCTAGTCACAAAGACCACTCAAAGCGCTTTCATTAATACTAACCCTCTATTCTAAGGGCCTATAGGAAACAGATACTAATATTACAAGTGTGCGTGCTCATTCAGACTTGGACGCAGCAATCATGATGGCTGTCTGGAATCTGTCTCTGTCTTTAGCCAGCTTTTCCAAGCAATAGAGGGCCATTTCCATCATTTGGCAAATGTCATCCTCCCACCGTTGTTCGGTGCAGACTGTCGTGTTGTGCTATGTGACCAAAAAATCCCAGTTTCCTTTGTTTCGTTGTTCTCAGTAATTCCTTGTCATTCACTTTGCACGTTTTCCTGATTTCCTCATTAGTCATGTGTTTAGTGTCCGGTAGTGTTAAAATTTTTCTTCGGCACTTGTTTTCAAATGTGTTTATTTTGTCTTCTACACCTTTGGTAAACACCCATGCTTCACAGCCATGCGTTGTCACTGGAAAAATGATGTATTTCAGATTTTTTATTCTGGTTGTCACATCAGTGTCCTTCCATAAGCTCTGGAGTTGATGCAGAGGTTTTATGCTGAGCGCAGCTCTTCTTCTAATTTCTTGAAAATTGTTCTCGTTGTTTTGGATTCGCACCCCGAGGTATTTGAAACTAGATATCTCGTCCAGTTGTTGGTCATCCATTCTTATTGCCATCATGCTTGGTGATTTGTCCAGTCTCATGAATTTTGTTTTACTCTTGTTGATCAGTAAGCCTGCTTCTTTACTGTACAATCTGTTGCTTTCCAGGAGTGTGGATAGCCCATCTTCACTGGTCGATAGGAGAACTGTGTCATCAGCATATCTCAGTCTTGATAGTGCTCTTCCACAGATTGTGACTGCATCATAACTTTCTTCTGCCAGGACATTTCTCATTATCTGCTCAGTGTAGATGTTAAACAACTGAGGCGAAAGGCAGCAGCCTTGTCGCACTCCTGTCTTCACTTTGAACCAGTCTGTTGTACACATGGCTGTTCTTACTGCTGACTCTTGGTTCTTGTACAGACTTTTGAGCAAACTAATGATGTGCTCTGGGAATCTCATGTTGCGCATGGTGTTCCACAATTTTTAGTGTACGACGCTGTCAAATGGTTTGGCGTAGTCCACAAAGCTGAGGTAGACTCCTACAGATTCCACACAGTACTCTCTAAATTTCTGGATTATAATACAAAGTGCAAAGATTTGATCTCTAGTCCCTTTACCTTTGCGAAAACCTGCTTGCGTATCACTGATTTCCATCTCCAACTTCTTCTTCATTCTTCTATTTATTATTTTCAAAAGTATCTTGATTGTGTGACTTAATGATATTGTATGGTAGTTACTGCAGTTCAAGAGATCCCCCTTTTTGGTATAGTTACCAGAACTGCTCTTCTCCAATCTTCTGGCCGTTGTTTGGCTCCCCTGTGGAGATGGGGGGGTCTAATTTCTCCATGGTATGTCCTGTCTGCCGTAAGAGGTGACTAAAAGGACCTGAAGAAAGTTGTGGGATCACTACTTCAGCATTCTCCCGAGACTTGATGATGGCCAGGAAGACTAGAAACCAAGGCATGGAAGCAGGAAGTGAGCCCCTCAGGCAGACTGTCTTGCAAAGAACCACTGAGGATGAGCAGAACGGAAGCAGCACTCACCCAAGAAATGACACTACTAAACAGCAGGCTGACTTTGGATCGAGTTGTGTGACCGGGAAGCTAAACTGCAGAAGCAGCAAGCATATTACAAGTATTTTATCTAAATTCAATGCTAAATCCTGCTTTCAAAGATTACTGCAGTCTCAAAATTATTCAACCTCCTGAATCGAATGCCTCACAAGAGCACACATTTGGAAATCAGGTGTTCTCAAGCACACCTGATGTAACCAATCAAGCAAGGGAAGGGCTTCATTAGTTGCATCAGGTGTGCTTCATAGAACACCTCAAATACTTCGACTGTTGATGGTGATGTTTGATTGCATGCTAGAAATATGGCTAAGTCAAGAGAATTGTCAAGAGAGTTCAGAGAAGAGATCATTGCCTTGTGCAATCCCTTTGCTGCTGCAGTCCTGTAATTTCCCCATTGTGGGACTAATAAATGCTTATCTTGTCTTATCTTACAAGCAAGGAAAAGGATATCAAAAAACAGCAAAGGTGCTGAATGTTCCTGAGATACAATTGGAAGCATAGTTTGCAAGTATAAAGTTCAAGGAACAGTGGCTACACTACCTGGATGTGGCAAAAAGAGGAACCTATCAATGGCTGCCACCAGAGTCCTGAGAAGGCAGGTAGTCAAAAACCCTCGACTGACTGCAAAAGACCTGCAGCAACACTTGGTGGCAGCAGGCACTGAGGTTTCAGTTTCCACAGTAAGGCGCATGCTAAACGCCGAAGGGCTACATGCCCAAACTCTAAGACGTATACCACTACTGACCTAAAAGCACAAGAAAAGCCAGCTCCAATTTGCTTAAAACTATATAAATAAGCCAAGGAAGTTTGGGGACTCTGTTCTGTGGAGTGATGAAAAAAAAAGTGGAACTTTTCAGGCCTATGGATCAACAGTATGTCTGGAGGAGGAAGAATGAAGCATATGCTGAAAAGAAAACCCTGCTTTCAGTGAAGTATGATGGTGGCTCAGTTATGCTTTGGTGCTGCTTTGCTTTCTCTGGCATTGGAAACCCACAGCATGTGGAGGGCAAGATGGATTCAATCAGGTATCAGGAAATCCTGAGAGAAAATGTTGTGCCGTCTGTGAGGAAGCAGAAGCTTAGGTGTCATTGGACCTTCCAAAAGGATAACGATCCCAAGCATACATACCTCAAAGTCCACCAAGGCTTGGTTTCAGAAGAAGTACTGGAAGATATTAGAGTGGCCATCACAGTTGCCTGACTTAAACCCCATTGAAAATCTCTGGTGGGATTTGAAAAAGGCGGTTCCAGCACACAAAACCCAAGAATATTGTGAACTGGAGGCTTTTGCCCATGAGGAATGGGCTAAGATTCCTCAGGAACACTGCCAGAAGCTGGTGTCTGGCTATGCATCATGTTTGGAACAGGTTATTACAGCAACATGGTGCTCTGCCAAGTACTAAAGATGGTTGTCATTAAGGGGTAGAACAATTTTGAGACTGGAGTAGCCATTAAAAATGGCATTTTGTGCCAATTTTGGAGAAACCACTTGTGATATTACTTGTGTTGAGCTATTTAAATGGTTCTTGTTTAATGTGTTTATTGCAAACAGCTGCCTGGTTTGTACATTTTGCCAATAACCCTGATTTGCAGTGGGAGTTGAATAATTTTGATTGCAGCTGTGCATCTACAGCTTGCCAGTCTCAATACTAAATGCTCACTGTCTGGATAGGTCAGCACAGCAAAGTACTGACTCCTGAGATTTAACCGGGAGTTGGACAAGACAAAGACTGGGATGGGAAATTGTGGGATATTGCTGTATTTTGGCCCAAGTATCAGGGGCCTCCCATGATTCCCACCCCTAATGCCTGCATAAACTTCTTCACTCTCATCAGTTTACATTAATTCCTATGCATGTTTTTTTTTGATGGAAATCCAAAGTGTGAAATGACCTGATTGTATTGTTCAACCAGATATTCTATCAAAGACACAATGCAGCATAAATGATGAAGCAGTACAAGCATGACTGCCAACTTGAGCAGGTAGATTGGGTCTGCAGTTCGCTTAATGGACACATGGGTCACTAAATAAGAACATTTTAGGAACATAAACCAGCAGCGTCATTATGCTACCTCACACTCCAAGAGCCACTTACCAAAGGGATGCTCCTCCCATAAAGAGCACTATTCAAGTAGGGAGCAGCATAAACACTGCTCATTCATTCCTGTGGAGCAGAAAGAGCTCTAAATCTGTCTGAAGCTGTTTTTGCCTGCAGACTTCCTCCAGGTGGGACGCCTCTGATAAAACCCACAGACTGCATACTGTACGAAGGAGAACTCCCACAGACAGGCTCATACTGTGTGTGTCTGTGTGTAAATAAAACAGACAGGAGTTCAGACCTTTTCATATACATTTATTATGCGCAAAATTTGCCATGGCATGTTTAGAATTTTTAACTAATCTTTCAGAACCTTGCAGTATTGTGTTAAACTGTATTGTGATCAACCTGTATGTGTATGTGAATGATATATTATCACCCTAAAAGTACCCACAAGTGTAAAAAATGAGATGTATTTAAAAAAAAAAAAAAACTAATTTTGCCAAACCTTATATTCTTGAGCTCACAATATTTTTTTTTTTTTTTTTTTTTTACAAGACTTGCAAGTGTGATATCTGTTTCTGATTAATTTAATTGGTCATATTTTCCAGGAAGTGTGCTTCCATGAGACAGTTGGAGTATCCCTCTATGAGCATCTACTGTAAATGTGCCTACCAGTAGTGCAACTTAGAGTTGGGTTAGCTGCCTCACTGGAGTTATTTAGATACCCAACTAGACATCTTTGTTCCCTGCTTGTATATTAAATCATAATTGATATTATATCTTCCCTCATTCTCACCTATTTCATTATTTTTGGGGAGTATTTCTGCCCGACTAAGTCTGCATACTTCTGCAAATTGGGGGCATTAGCATTAGCTTAGCTGACGATGGTGGTTAGTCTTTTTGCAAATTTTCTATGTAATCTATTCACCCCACTAGACATCTGTGATCCCAGCCGGGTTATAAGATAAGATAAGATAAGATAAGATAAGATAAGATAAGATAAGATAAGCCTTTATTAGTCCCACAATGGGGAAATTCCAGGATTGCAACAGCACAGGGATAGCAACACTCAGAGCAACAATCAGAAGGCAAGAAAAAACAAGAGCAGCTAGTATACATATGTACATATTAATATAAATGTATGTGTATATATATATATATAGACACACAGTGTGGAGCATTGTAGCTGGATGGAATAAATATGTAAATATATAAACACACACAGTGCGGAGCATTGTAGCTAGATGGAATAAATATGTAAATATATAAACACACACAGTGCAGAGCATTGTTGCTAGATGGGATGAAACAGCACAACCGTCTACTTAGTTATCCTACATGGTATGATTATGTACCCATACATATTCTCACCCTCCATAGCGACCGGTATTTTCCTAGTTGTATGCTGGAGTGACATAATGTCTGGCCCAGGAGACACGCGCGCAGACTCAGGATAGATTTAACAGCTTTATTCAACAAGCAGGTGTGTCTGAATGGATGTGTGCGGTATGTGTTGAGGGTGAACGCCGATGCGCAGGAAGCAGAGCAGCGCGCCGTACAGCTGGACAACCATATGGAGAGAGAGCAGAGGACAAGAGGTAAAGGGCACTACACCTGGACAGGGATAATGAGTTGTGTAATGCTTACTTGTAGATACAGGTGGCTGGCGTTGGCAAGGGAGAAGCCCGGAAGACAGCGTCCTGTGGAGTCTGTGCTGATGGTGGGAATTGGTTGGCGATGACGGGGAAATCCGCCACCGAGGAATCCACCTGTGCACAGGGGTGAAGACCTTGGAGAAAGGTAAGGAATGCTTACGCGTGGTTGAAGTCTTGCTGGTGATCAGAGGTTGATACACGAGCTACAAAGTGCCGATGCGAACAGACGGCTCCAGACCGCAGCACTGGGCCGAGTGGGCAAAATAGCCCGCAGCTGACGAGGCGCAGGTGTGCGCACAGCTGAAGCCGCTGATGAGCGGCGAGTCGTGACATGGAGGGGACCATTGTATAAGTCTGTTGCGTCTTTTGCATTCAAAACTATTAGGTTGTCACGTCTTTTTGCTATCTCTGCGAGCAGCCCTGCTTAGGTTGTACAGTCTGACAGCCGTTGGTAGGAAGGACCTGCGAAACCTCTCGGTTGTGCACCTAGGATGATGTAGTCTGCTGATAAATGAGCTCCTCAGTGCATTCAGTATGTCCTGCATAGGGTGGAACTCGGCCTCCAGCAGAAATGACAGTTTAGCCACCGTCCTTATCTCTCCCATCTCCTCCACTGGGTCAAGGGGCTGCCCCAGGACAGAGCTAGCTTTCTTGATCAGTTTGTTCAGTCTCTTCCTATCGGCTGCCGTAATGCCACTGTCCCAGCAGACCACTCCAAAAGTGGTGGCTGATGCCACCACCGTGTCATAGAATGTCTTCAGCAGCGCCCCTTGTACACCAAAAGACCTGAGTCTCCTCAGTAGGAACAGCCTGCGCTGTCCCTTCTTGTAGAGTGCGTCAGTATTGTGTGATCAGTCCAATTTATTGTTCAGATGAACACCCAGGTACTTGTAGGATGTCACCATCTCGATGTCTGTTCCCTGTATATTTACTGGTGCTGTGAGGGGTTGTCCTTGCCTGCGACAGTCCACCACCAGCTCCTTTGTTTTCCTCGCATTGATCTGGAGGCAGTTCCGATGGCACCAGTCCACGAAGTCCTGGATAAGCCCTCTGTACTCAGCTTCATCTCCATTGGAGATGAGGCCAACAATCGCAGAGTCGTCAGAGAACTTCTGTAGATGGCAGTGTGTTGTGTTGTGTGAGAAGTCCACAGTATAAAGGGTGAACAGGAAGGGAGCCAAAACGGTTCCCTGGGGGGGCCCCTGTGCTACCGATGACCGTGTCGGACACACAGTCTCGGGTTCTCACAAACTGAGGCCGGTTAGTGAGGTAGTCCAGGATCCATGATGACAGGTGCTGGTCCACCCCTGCGCGCAGCAGCTTGTCCTTCAGGATCATCGGTTGGATGGTGTTGAAAGCACTGGAGAAGAAAAAGAACATGATCCTCACCGCATTCCCGGTCTTCTCCAGGTGGGACAGAGAACGGTGAAGGAGGAAGATGACCGCATCCTCCACCCCAATGCCATGCTGGTAGGCGAACTGGAGTGGATCCATCGCTGGTCCCACCAGGGGGCGGAGGTGAGCAAGGAGCAGTCTCTCCAGGGTCTTCATCATGTGGGACATCAAGGCCACTGGTCTGTAGCTGTTCAGGTCTTTGGGGTGGGAAGTCTTTGGTACAGGTACCACACAAGATGTTTTCCACAGCTGTGGTACCCTCCCCAGCTTCAGGCTCAGGTTGAAGATGTACTCCACAATCCCACACAGCTGGTCTGCACAGGACTTGAGGAGCTTTGCGCTGATGCCATCCGGTCCCGACGCCTTCCTCGACTTGATCTTCCTCAGCTCCGTCCTCACCTGGGTCTTAGTCAGGGTCAGGTTGGGGGGCTGTGTGTTGGGAGTGGGGGGGAGTTGGTGGAGTGGGGAGTGGGCAGCAGGACTTGATGTCTTTAGAGGCAGCAGTGGTTGTTGTGCAGTCAGTGGGGAGGGCGGTTGGTCAAACCTATTGAAAAACAGATTCAGATTGTTTGCCCACTCCCTGCCCCCCGTGGCCTGGGGGGAGGTATTCTGGAGCCCAGAGATGGTTTTAAGGTTTCTCCAGACCCCGCTGATGTCGCTCTGTTGCAGCTTGTCCTCCATCTTCTTCCTGAAGCTGTCCTTGCCTTCTCTGATCTTTCTCCTCAGCTCCCTCTGTACGGACTTCAGCATCTCCCTGTTCCCCGACCTGAAGATCCTCTTCTTCTCTCTCAGAAGTGTTTTTATCTCAGGGTTGATCCAGGGTTTGTTGTTTGAGCAACACCGTATGGTCTTGGTGGGAACGGTGTTGTCCACACAGAAGCTGAGGTAGTCCGTGATGGTGTGAGTGAGGCCATCGATGTCCTCACCATGTGGATCGCAGAGCTGCTCCCGGGCGGTGGTTTCAAAACAGCCCTTTCGAGTGTCCATTACCTCCTCAGACCATAACTTCACTGTGCGCATGGCCGGAGGTTGTCTGTGCACTAGGGGTTTGTACACCGGCCGGAGATGAACCAAGTTGTGATCCAATCTCCTGAGTGGGGGGAGTTGTAATGAGGTGTACGCCTCCTTAGTGTTTGCGTAGAATAAGTCCAGTGTTTTATTGTCTCTAGTGTGGCACGTGACATACTGGGTAAACGTGGGTAGAATGGGAGACAGTGAAACGTGGTTGAAATCGCCTGAGATGAGGAGAAAAGCATCTGGGTGTTCTGTCTGCAGCCTGCCGGTTACTGAATGGATGACGTCATGCGCTGTCCCAGCGTTCGCCGTTGGATTTGCATAAACAACAATGCAGATCACTTGTGAGTATTCCCTCGGGAGATATGTAAGCCGCATGCTAACAGCTAGCAACTCAATGTCTTTGCTGCAGTGTCGTTATTTAACAGTGATATGTCCCGGTCTGCACCAGTTGTTGTTAACCTACATTATCACTCCACCGCCCCTTGCTTTGCCACTGTCTGGTGTTCGGTCTGCCCGTATCGTGTGGAAACCCTCCAGCTCAATGTTAGCATCTGCTGCTAGTTCAGATAGCCACGTCTCGGTAAACAAAAGGAGAGAGCATTCCCGGTATATGCTATCGTAGCAGGAGAGAGCCCCTAACTCATCTACCTTTCCCAGTAACGACCGTACATTCCCCATGACAATGGATGGAAGGGAGGGTCTGTACCTTATATTTTTTTGTCTTCCGCCTTACTCCAGCCCGGCAACCACGGCGTTTTCGCCTCAGTTCTCCCGGTATGTCGAGTTTTTCCGTTAGCACCGGGTGGCAGTTGAGTGCTAGCAGCTCTTCCCTGCTGTACCGTCTCCTGCTACAAACAGTGGCTCCGTCCACCGGCTCAGGAGACATTTGGGACGATCTGTGTGTCCGTGATATAAATGGAGTGAAAAAACGGATCAAAAAGAGAGAGGAAGGGGAAAAAAAAGACTCAGAATTGAGCCGCTGTTGCAAAAGGCAGCTGACTTGTGTGGCGCCGGAAGAAAGAACATATACTTCCAGCTACTCAAACCATACACTCCTGTAAGTAATGTTTTATTTGGACTTTTTTTCTCAGCCAATATGTTATTTTAGGCTATGCTCGGTACCCAAGCTATGAGCTAACCAGCTAACAGCTGCACAATGGCATCATCAGCTGCAGAGCTGAGTCACGATGAAAGAGTGACGATGAGGTTAGAGATAGGGAGAACGGGCTCATTAGCACTTAAAGCAAAATCAACAGCCCATGTAAATGGGAACTGCAGTAATTAAATCTTACAGTATCTTGACCAGAGCATATCACACATATTTCATTAAAATCTCTGAGAGAACTATGTCAACATGTGGAAAAAAGAGCACGCCATGGGCACTGGAAAATTAGTCCTCTTTTAAAGGCATCTCTAATCTTCTCTTGCAAATATCTCAACCATTCATCATCATGCCACAGCCAATCAGATTTCTCTGGGATCTCGGGCATTGTTTATCATGTGACTGCCAGGACATCGGTTGGGCCCATGTCCTTGCCTTGCCTTTTAGTTTATTATTCCCTGTCACCAGAACATGGGTGTTATGTATGGTAAAATACCTTTGAAAGGATGACGCCAGGTGACTGGACGATCTCAGCTTTATTAAGTGTTGAACCACAACGGACACACAACAGACACCAGTCGAAGAGACTGTGTAATGGCTGCCCTCTGCTATTTACAGGGCGGTGCAGTGGCGGAACAGGATGTGGCCGCCACTACACCGCACTTCACAACAAAGGTGTTAAACCCCAACACCACAATTCCTCCCCCCCTTAGAAAGTCCAAAACCACTCATTCAACTAAAACCCACCCCAATTTGGGACCCAAATCACACACTAACAAAACAAAAACTGATGTCTCTAAATGGCCTAACACATTCACACAACCAAACCTAAAATAAGGCAGATGGGTGGACTACCGTCCTGCCCACATGGCAAGGTGGATTATTCTGGCACCTACTTGTCATATACTGGGCCCCAGAGGGGCAGGGAAATGTGCTCCACTCCGAGGAGCACATTTGGAGGCTGGGAGGAGATCAGAGATTTCCAGTTGACACAAACAGTAATGCCACAAAGACACAGTGAGACGGCAGGGATTAAATACAGGTGCAAATGATTACATACAGTAAGTGGGCTCCGGTGTGGGCTTGCATGAGCAGGCAAGGAAAACACAGTAGTACTTGGAATCAGCTGGAAAGTGAGGGAGAAGCGACTGGATTGACAACTTGACAAGCGACGCCCCCTGCAGAGAACAAACCCGGAAATCGCCTGACAGCTGTCAACCCAGAGAAAAACACCATAACATGCATGTAAAGAACAAACATAATCACTGCAGACTGAGAATGAATTACAAATAAACATGAACCCAAAACCATACAAAATAAGACATGGCCAAAAATAACTGGAACACAACTGAAGAAAATAAAAGGCAGGATAACACTAAGAGGAGGAAAATAATACAAGAGACAAATAAATACACTGAAAAAGCCATGAAACTGGGTCTGGCAGAAATCCCAGCCCCAGCTCGTGACAGAGCCCCCCCCCCCCCAAAGGGTTGATTCCAGACACCCCAGCGTAAAACCAACAGAAAAAAGAAAAAACTGTCCCCCCCCCCCCGGCAGAACACACAATAACCCACCCAGGGTGGGTGGATGGAGGAACAGGCGAGGAGGGCACGAAAAAGGCCCGCTCAGGACCCACACCAGAAAAATACAGACTTAACGCCCCCCTTCCCCAGCCCAAGGAGCTTTAGAGTTCAGGGGGCCACCCAAAGTCCCAGACCCGGCGGACGACAAGGTGCACCAGGTCAGGTGGCCTACCAAAGTCCCAGACCAGCTGGACGGCCAGGTGGTACGAGTCGGGTGGCCTGCCGGAGAAGATGGACCACCCGACCCGGCGACTCAGTCTTTCAGGTGGCCGGCCCGAGTTCTTCAGCCACCTAAACAGAAGAGGCGGCCCGGGAGGCGGCTCCCCCACTGGGAGACCCAATACTGGGGAGGAGAGCCGAGAAGGAGGAGCCCCAACGTCGTCAGGCAAGGCAGGAAGGGGGGCCCCAACGGCCTCAGGCAGAGGAAGAAGGGTGACCCCAACGGTGTCTGGGTGAAAAGGAGAGAGGAGCATGACGCCCTCGGTGGTCTTGGACTGGGGAATAGTTGCACCCACGAGGGTCCCGGTCTGGGACATTGTTGCACCCACGGTGGCTCCGGGCTCAAGCACTGCAGCACCCTCGGTGGCTCCAGGCTGGAGCACTGCAGCACCCACGGTGGCTCTGGGCTGGGCCAACACTGCACCCACGGTGGGCCTGTACTGGGCCAGAGCTGCACCCACGGCGAACAGGCTGGCCCGCGAGAGCACCAGGCCAAGGAGGCGGTCCACCAACGGGATACCGGATGAGGATGACAGAGGTTGGTCCACAATGACCTTGGCAAGGGGAAGTGCACCCACGGCGGACCCGGCCTGGGTCAGAGCTGCACCCTTGGAGGTGTCGGGCAGGGACGGAGCATCCACGAACTCCACTGGGGAAGCTGGACCTCTAGCTGTCTTGGGCGGAGAGCCTGGACCCACAGAGACCTGGCCTTAGTATCATTATCACAGTCATGGTTACGTTCTTGATTCTGGTCTTGTTTGTGTTCTGTTAATTTCCTGATTGTCCACCGCTGTTTGTGTTGTGGTTAATTAGTGTCTGTTCTATTTAAGGAACACCGCCCTTTACCTGGGTGCTGCGTCATTGAAGTCATATCGGCGTTTACCCACACGCTTCTGCCTGTTCTTCCCTTGTGTTTCATCTGCCTTAGCCTTACCTTAGTCTAGTGTTCTTGCCTGCTGTGCATTTTGTTTTTACTTTCCAGCCCCCAAGCTGTGTTTATTTTGTGTTTAATAAATATTGCCAATCGCCCGCCACGCAATTGAGTCCTGCTTTCTGTCCAGCCCAGGCACCCACTGTGACAGAATGAGGCAGCAAGTCATGGACTCAGCGGGTGAGCCCAGTAAGAGGAGGAGGAGAAAATGGACTAAGAATGAGCTGGATGTAGTAACCGCAGTGGAGGATCTCGCGGCCACTGCCCGGAGCTGCTCTTTCCCGGAGGACGCTAGGGATTGCTGGGGGTGAGTTGCAAACTTGATGACAGCTAGACTGAGTTTGCACTCCCAACCGCGGGTGCAGAGACTAGCACTCCCTCTGCTACCACCACTACCCACTGTCTCCTCCTCGCCAGAGCCAGCATTTCAAACATCTATTCTCTCTCTAGCGGAGCAGAGAGAGTTTCTCGGCAGCAAGCTGGTGTTCAGGGGCCTCGGGTGGAAGGATTATTCAAGGAGACACCACTCCTCTCGTTGCTCTGCTCCAACACCTGCAGCTCCCAGCCAGATGATCTCCTGAGCCACCCAGAGGAAGACACCTGGACCATCAGCAGCAGCAGAGTGGGAACTCAGGCAAGTATCTTTTCATTTTTAACACCAATAAATGACAGGTCTTGCCTGGTTCCCGGTGTGTGTGTGTGTGTGTGGGGGGGGCTCAGCAGCAGCCGTCTGCCACTGCTGGACCCTTGCCACCTGCCTCTGCCATCTTCTCTGCTGCCGCCTCAATTCATCCACCCTCACCTGTATCTCCCTTCTCGTCTGCTTTTTCGGAATGTTTGCCCATACTGGGTGGGAACTGGTCCGGGAGGTCTTCAACTCCCACCTCTGGAAGAACTTCAACCACATTCCGAGGGAGTCTGGAGACATGGAGTCTGAATGGGCCATGTTCTCCACCTCTGTTGTTGAAGCGGCGGCCTAGAGCTGCCGCCGCAAGGTGGTCGGTGCATCTCGTGGTGGCAACCCCCGAACCAAGTGGTGGACACCAGTGGTGAGGGGGGCCATTAAGCTGAAGAAGGAGTCCTATCAGGCTTGGTTGGCTTGTGGGACTCCCGAAGCAGCTGAGGTGTACCGGCAGGCCAAGCGGAGTGCAGCTCGGGTGGTTGCTGAAGCAAAAACTTGGGTATGGGAGGAGTTTGGTGAGGCCATGGAACAAGACTTTCGGTCAGCCTCGAAGAGATTCTGGCAAACTGTCCGGCGGATCAGGATGGAAAAGCAGCTCCCTGTCCACACTGTGTATGGTGCGGATGGGGCACTTGTTGTCTTCGACTGGGGATATCGTCGGGAGGTGGAAGGAATACTTCAAGGATCTCCTCAATCCCACTGATATGCCTTCCACAGAGGAAGCAGGGTTTGTGGACGAGGGGGATGTCGCCTATCACAGGGGTTGAGGTTGCCAAGGTGGTTAAAAATCTCCTTGGTGGCCGGGCCCCGGAGGTGGACGAGATTCGCCCTGAGTATCTCAAGGCTCTGGATGTTGTTGGGCTGTCATGGTTGACACGCCTCTGCAACATTGCGTGGAGGTCGGGGGCAGTGCCTTTGACATGGCAAACCGGGGTGGTGGTTCCTCTTTTCAAAAAAGGGGACCAAAGGGTGTGCTCCAACTTTAGAGGGATCACACTCCTCAGCCTCCCTGGGAAGGTCTATGCCAAGGTACTGGAGAGGAGAGTCCGGCTGTTGGTCGAACCTCGGCTTCAGGAGGAGCAATGTGGTTTTTGTCCTGGCCGTGGCACATCAGACCAGCTCTTTACCCTCTCGAGAATTCTTGAGGATACGTGGGAGTTTGCCCAACCAGTTTACATGTGTTTTGTGGACTTGGAGAAGACCAGGGGTGCTCATTACGTCGATCGCGATCTACTGGTCGATCGCGGAGGTAGTACTGGTCGATCGCAGTTTGTACGACTGTTGACTGATTCCTGTACCGTTATCTTGTTCTCAATAAAGTTTGGAAAAAAAAAACTGGTCGATCGCAGCGTGACATTAAAAAAAATATTTGTCAGCCTATCAAACATCCAGTCACTTGATTGACATACAGGGCAACCATTCAGATGACAACTGAATTTTGACCTTTAGGTCACCGCTCATGCGTAAACAACGGCGCTAAGCGCAGCAAAACTTACAAGCTAGTCAGCGAATTACCTCAGATTTTAAACCCTTGCTAAAACATATGGTGATCAAAATGAGTCGGACTGTTCATGGAAAATACGACATCGACTTTCCGCCGAAAAGCCAGCTGAGAAAGAGAAAGGTGGAGGAACTAAAATCCCAGTTGTCCGGACAGCAGTCATTTTTCACTCAACAAACTTCAAAAGCGAAAGCCGCCACCGAAGCATCGTTCCGAGTGAGTCACGCCATCGTTAAAAACAATAAGTCCTTCCAAGACGGAGAGATGGTAAAAGAAGCATTCGTTGAAGCAGCTGACTCACTTTAATTTTAATTTAATTAAAATTAAAATGATTAATTAATTTAATTTAATTAAAATTAAAATTAAAAAAAATTAATTTAATTTTAATTATATGTTTTGCATTTTTGTAGTGGGTAGATCATTTTGACTTGGTTGTTTTATAAGTAGCTCGCATGCTGAAAAAGTGTGAGCACCCCTGGAGAAGACATTTGACCGCGTCCCTCGTAGTTTTTTTGTGGGGAGTGCTTCGGGAGTATGGGGTATTGGGCTTGTTGTTACGAGCTATTCAGTCTCTGTACGACCGTTGTGAGAGTTTGGTTCGTATTGCCAACACTTGGTCAGACTCATTCCCAGTGAGAGTTGGACTCCGCCAGGGCTGCCCTTTGTCACCGATCCTATTCATAATTTTTATGGACAGGATTTCTAGGCACAGCCAGGGAATGGAAGGTGTCATGCTTGGTGACCACAGGATCTCATCTCTGTTGTTTGGAGATGATGTTGTCCTGTTGGCTTCATTCAGCAATGACCTACAGCTCTTGCCTGGACGGTTTGCTGCTGAGTGTGAAGCGGCTGGGATGAGAATCAGCACCTCCAAGTCTGAGTCCATGGTCCTCAGCCAGAAAAGGGTGGATTGTCCTCTCCAGGTTGGGGACAGGCTCCTACCCCAAGCGGAGGAGTTTAAGTATCTTGGGGTCTTATTCACGAGTGAGGGGAAAATGGAGCGAGAGATTGACGGACGGATTGGAGCAGCATCTGCAGTGATGCGGACGTTGTACCAGTCTGTTGTGGTGAATAGGGATGAGAATCTTCCTTGGATCCGAGGAATTCCTCGGATTTGATCATGTCTAGGGTCATTCTCGTGAATCGTCTAAATTTGAGGAGAAAATTTTAGGGGGGGGGGCTGGTGGCGAGTCGTATTTTCGATCGGCTGTGAAAATCCACCACGCAAAACGCGCTACCCAGCGAGATCAGTAATGTAATGTAACAAGGCCACTGATAGGCTGATACTTATTGAAGCAACCAATCGGCGATTTGGTTAGATTTCTTTTGTCATATCCGGATAACACGCGGAGCGAAATGCAAGTGGCGGACAGTTCAATCAACTGCGTTTTCCCGATTTCGTCAAAATGGTGAACCTAAAACTCACGAAAGAGAACAAAGCAACAATTTTAGAAATCGACAAAGGGATAAAGAACAAGTTTCGTTGGGAATGGCTTGAAAAAACCGTGTCAATGACGGTAAAGATCGGTAAAAATACTGAAGTTGTGGTTGAAAAAATGGCCGACTTCATAGCGAAATGCAAAGTACCAGGGAAAGCCCAGTGTGTTTATTGCGACGGTTTCTTGAGTTATGGCTCTCGTGGTTATGTTGCCTTTGTTGAGCACTGTTCAAAACAGAAACATCTCAAAACTGTGGCTACAAGGAGATCGAACTACTCACTCGGTGCTGCGTTCAAAACGATCGATGGGCACGGTTAAACTCAGATGCCAGTCAGTCAAAGTTCATCACAGCCGGCCCCGATTACAGCAATTAGTGATCGGAAGACACATTCCGAAGTAAGATTTTTTTTTTCTTGTTTAAGTAATGTACTTGAGAATTTTCGCGTAATGAATTTATTATGAAATAGCATGTGTAAGTTGTGATGGCATGCCATCACAACTTACTGCATCACAGCATTACACAATGCTGTTCTTCAGCCCTTTGCAGCATCTTCATGGGGTTGGTCTCATTTAAAAGAAAATACTCTGAATTTTTTGGCAAAACAGTCATAATCTCTCTAAGTGCTCCTGCCACTGAGTAACAGGAAAGTTCACCTGGGTGTTTTTTAGATACAGATGCTTGCAAATAACATACAGCTGTCAGATACTGGCTGGAAAACAACAGAAATGTAGAACCAAGTGTTTTCAAGCTCAGGTCAAAATTTTGTAAAAATACCACAAAAAATGAATATATATTACACAGCTTTTTTCTGAGGTTGTAACAAGGCTGTGTCTGTACTGGAAGACCGGAAATACAGCTTTTTTTTTTTTTTCAGTGCGCACTGAGATGCAGAGACGTGACCGCCCGCTGAATTCACAAGAGTTCAAGGGGTTAAAATATACTGATATGCAACGTTTTTATATTCCTAGTAACACTAACAAATGCACACATTAATAAATCAAAATGTTTGCAGAATGTCAGTATATTTTAATAAATGGGTGATGGACTTGGTGATGGAATTTTGTTAATATTTATAATTTATTTTACTTGGTTAAATTATTTTGTCTGTTCTAGAACTATGTAAATGTAATTCTGTGTCAGTTCTAAACATATTAGATAGTAGTAAAATATAATTTAGTATTATTACATCAACATACTATTCAGATATCATAAATTTAATACATATGTACTGTGTTTCACTTTATTTTGTGGCTGAAAAAAATGGCCGACTTCATAGCGAAATGCAAAGTACCAGGGAAAGTGACACTGAATCAAAACAGTATTGAACATGATTACACATGTGATGCAGCAGCAGATTAAAAAGATAAACTATAAATGCATTTGTACTTACTTCTAACTTTAAATATAAGACCACATTTGAGCATTCTCAAACACCAGATTTTGTTAGCTTCCCCCCCCAGACCCCCCACCAAGGCTCTGCCTTGGATCCGGCTTGGGGGCCTGCATCCCCCAAGACCCCTGGCTAAGTTTCCTCTTTTTTTCCAAAACCCCATTCTCATCCCTGGGTGAAGACGAAGCTGAGTTCTAAACAAAGCTGTCGATTTACCAGTCAATCTACGTTCCTACTCTCACCTATGGTCACAAGCTTTGGGTAATGACCAAAAGAACAAGATCACGGATACAAGCGGCTGAAATGAGCTTTCTCCGTAGGATTGCTGGACTCACCCTCAGAGATAGGGTGAGGATCTGGGAGAGGCTCAGAGTAGAACCGCTGCTCCTCCACGTTGAAAGGAGTCAGTTGAGGTGGTATGGGCATCTGATTAGGAAGCCTCCTGGACACCTCCCACTTGAGGTGTTTCGGGCATGTCCCACTGGGAGGAGACCCCGGTGCAGACCCAGGACTCGGTGGAGAGACTATGTCTCCCAGCTGGTCTGGGAACGCCTTGGTATCCTCTCTGAAGAGCTGGAGCAGGTGGCTGGGGACAGGGAGGTCTGGGCTTCTCTTCTTGAACTGCTGCCTCTGCGACCCGGACCTCCGGAAAAGCGGTAGAAGATGGATGAATATGCGATGTCTCCAATCACAGCATCATGGTCTCAGCAGAACATATAAATAAGCACAAAACTGCACAATAAAAAAGAACAACTCCAGACAATCCTTTTTCCCTACATGCAACATCAGTGTGAAAAAAGAAGAAAAATGCATGCATGCAGCCGGAAGTCCGCCGAGACGCTGTCAAAATAACAGCCTCGGAGGAGGCCATAAGACACGACCTGGAATAGGGTAGAACTGGAGAAATACTGGACAACCTGAGCGCGGATGGAATCGGCGCTCAGGCTATCACACCCAGTCTGTCAAAATGTAAAAATATAAATATTTCTAAATGAAGAGATTTGAATATTTTTACCTGAACCATACGACTCAAGAAAGCATTTCAAGAGGTTAAAGCCCACAAACACACCATGTTTGAGTGAACTGGTCTTTTAAGTCAAGTATACTTTTAAAGTACAGTGCATCCAGAAAGTATTCACAGCGCTCCTCTTTTTCCACATTTTGTTATGTTACAGCCATATTCCAAAATGGATTAAAATTCATTTTTTCCTCAAAATTCTTCACACAATATCCCATAATGACAATGTGAATTTTTTTTTGAGATTTTTGTAAATTTCTTAAAAATAAAAAAGTAGATCACTTCCGGTTATGGCCGCCGCGTAGAAGGACATGCTTCACTCTACTCTGCTCCTAAAAAAAAAATAAATCGGCAAATAACTCTCTCAATTGGAACAAAACCTATCCCAACATGAGGACATGCCGGTAAAGCCTAAGGCTGGGAAATCAGGTGGAGGAAAAACTGAATCGCCGAAACAGTCCAAGTTAACGGACTTTCACGTCCGTGATGAAGCAGAAAAATCCCCAAACATGGTGGAGGAAGCTAGCGGAGGAGCGGTGACTACTGGCGACGGCACAGGTGCGGTGCTCGCTGCCATTAGTTCAATGAGAGCAGACTTTTCCTCTAAACTTGACGGGATTATTGCAGCGATAGAAGGAATGAAAAAGGAGTTCAGCGACTGTATGGAATGAGTTTTGCAGGTGGAGCTCCGAATTTCCAGTGCTGAGGATGACGTCTCCGGCCTACAATTAAAGGTGCGCACATTGGAATTAAAAAATAAACGTCTGGAAGATAATGTTCTGGATTTAGAATCCCGGTCGAGACGGAACAACCTGAGGCTGGTGGGTCTCCCGGAGAGAACGGAGGGTCTGGATCCATGTTCCTTTTTGGAAAAGTGGATCCCAGAAGCGCTGAACAACGCGGAGCTGCAGTCATCAGTCGTCTTAGAAAGCGCCCACCGAATTGGCCCACCGAGAGATAACAAGGCATCACCGAGGACGCTGATTATGAAGTTCCTCAGCTACAGAGACAGGAGACGATCTCCAACGCGGCGCGAGCCAAAGGAGAAATTAAATACCAGGATTAACAGGTGCGGTTCTACCCAGATTTGGCCACAGGAATCCAACAATTAAGGAAACAGTTCGACCCCGCCCGTAAAGAGCTGCGCAATCTTGGGATTCGTCATGGAGTGATTTATCCTGCAAGACTGCTGGTCACATATAAGGGCAGAACCCACATCTTCAAGACCCCTGAGGAGGCGCAGGAGTTCATCAAGAAGATCCAAGTAGAGACTGGTGGGAGCTAAGCATGAACAAAATATAAGGTAGAATATTTAAGCATTTGCACAGGCATCTGACTGATCTGAAGCATATAGCAAGTTTACAAAATAAAGATTGTATTATATATTAAAAAAAACAAACCTATGATGTACAAAGTTTCTATAAAATTTAGGAGTTAAGTTGGAAAACTACAGAAGAGAGTTAATGTTACGTCATTAAAAGCAGTAGTTAGGGTGATTGAGAGGAGAAAGAAAGAGTGGTTTTGACTGATCCTCGCGGGTATGGAGCAGTCAATGGCTATAGCGGGAGACGGAATTTTTTTTTTTATTTTGGGGGGATTACCACGAATGTGGGAAGGGGGAATTTGTTTGTGTGTAGTTTGTAGGATGAATGTTCAACCACTCATGTTTTTGCTTCTCTGTGTGAGCATGTTTACATTGCGAGGTAATCTCAAACTCCTTATTGATTATAGACCAAAGCGTTAATCTCAATTTAACCTCATGGAATTGCAGAGGTGTACAAAATTTAAAAAAACTTAAACAAGTTATGAATAAAATAAAAGACATGGGTTCAAAAATTGTGTTTTTACAAGAAACTCATCTAATAGAGGAGGATGTAAAAAGAATTAGGAGAAGATGGCAAGGAAGTGTATTCATCTCATCATTTTCATCCCGAGCCAGGGGAGTTATGACTCTCATACATAAATCAGTCCCATTTCAAGTGAAAAATGTAATTGGAAACAAATTTGGAAGATATCTAATCATTCAAGGATCTTTGTTATTAGAAAATATAAATTTGGTGAACTTATACGGTCCCAATATAGATGATCAAAATTTCTTTACTAATTTATTCCTTATTTTATCTTCACTTACAGGGCAACATATAATAGCAGGGGATTTTAATTGTACATTGAATCCCGGTATCGATAGATCAACAGGACTAGACTGTATGCACAATGGATGCAGGATGATCATTAATCATTTTATGAAAGAATTGAGATTGCTAGTGTAGGATGAAGTGCCTATAAAAATATTTGTCATAAGGTACAGGAATTATTTATTTTATTTAACAGTGGGTGTGAAAGGGGGCGGAGTTAAACCATCACTTCTACACCCGCTAAATTAAATAAAAGCACTCGTAAAAGGGGCACCAGTCCTAACGGACAATGATATTAACTTTAATTTTAATTAATTTTGTACCTTAAATTACTTAATGAATCAGTCTCAAAGTTTCAGTGAGTTTTTGTCCTGCCGTGATTAGGAAACCTGTATTTGCGAAAGGAAAACGCTTCAACTGCTCTCATTCACTCTTTTATTAAAATCATTCAGGTTACATGGCATGGCATTCAAATGATGAATAAACAGATTCAGATGATAACAGCGTAATATATCACATCAACTGATATTGGGTTCCTGAACATAAAATCCAGCATTACACCTCTCCTGAACCACGGAGGAACTAGACTTATGTTTCAATGGTAAATGAGGCTGGAATGTTTTAACAAAACAACGCAATTTTATGTGGAAAATTCATAAGCTAATTATCTAAAAATGACTCCTGAATTAATCTACAAAACTTTAAGGGCAGTTACTTAAAAATGACTAAGAGTTTTCCTTCAGTTTACAGTTCCATCCTGCGGCTGAGAGACTAATTGAGCCCTGAAATACGGGCCATATTCAATTGTAATTTAATTGTTAGGACATCACGTTTTAACCCAGGAGATAGGAGAAATAAAAGTTTCACTCACACACAGCCGTAGGTCCAAGTTTCCGCGGGTCGGTACCGCTGAGTTGGGAGTTAGGACGTCGGAGGAAGCGGCTGCTGCGATGCCTCCTCACAGCCGTTGGAGTGTAAACTCAGCTGGGGGCTCTCCAGACAATGGCAGCAGTGGGTGGTCTGTCACAGAGCGGCGTGACAAGTCCTTTGAAAAAGAGTCCAAATTTGGGGTCTCTTGTAGCGGGATCGACCCAAAAACTGAAGGAAAATCTTCTCAGTCTCTGTTCACTTTAAACTAGGCAAATTAAAGGTCCACTTTAATGGCGTGAAAAGTCATGAAAAAAAAATGTTAGAAAAACATTTACTAGGATAAGAATGGCTTCTGAGGTGAAGGAAAAAGTTTGAGAATTTGATTCTCTAAAAGGGACGAGCTCTAAAGAAAAATGGTTTCTCCTCAGTGACCAGAATATAAGGAAAGACTTGACAAACACACAGAGAATAAAATAAAACTTCACAGGGCCTTGAAACGGTGGAATAAAATCTTCTTCTGAGATCTAGATTACTATTCTGCTTCCTTAATCTTAATTTAGTTCCTAATCTTTCTCAAAATCTCTTTCTTTCTTCTTTCTGTGTTTCTAATTCTTAATTCTATTTCTAGCTAATCTTCCTGCCTGTTCTTTGTCTACCCTTTTTCTTCTGTTTCTGTTCTCTTTGCTGATCTCTGCTGATCTCAAATCTAACCTCTCTCTTTTAAAGTTACCTCGCCGGGTCGTAAAACTGATGATGTAGTCGCAAGACTGACCAATCGGCTTTTTCAGAAGCAGTTTGAAATGGCTGCTATCCAATGTGAGAACACTTCTTTGTTTGAGAGCAGCCAATCAAATGAAGACACCATCCCATGACATTTCAGAGGGAAAATCAACACTCAGTCAGTTCTTATGAAATAAATGCTCAATATAAAATCTAACTAAATTAAATGACTTGGCTAATATATGGTGATCATGCATTTATACCATTACTCCAATATGTGTTTGAATAACACTCATGAATATAACATTTCTTATACATAATTATAATACATGCATTCACATTTAGATCCAAAATGCAGCAAAACATGCAGCAAACCATGGTTGGTGATAAAAGAGGGATGATTCTCAGTGTCCTTAGGATCCAGAGGATAAGCTGAAAGAAACTTAATATTTAGAACAAATTAAAAGTCATCCTACATACTGAAAACACATTCCGTAGGTATCCGCTAGGAGGTACTGTTGAGCTGTAGATGATTTCCTTTAGTATCTGGGCGAAGGTACCTGGACAGCATTGGCTATAAACCCGTCAGATTAAGTGGTTTATGACTCTTTTAAGAACATTGGTTTCCTGTGAAAAGGTACGTTATCAAATGCAGTGTTCATGTTGAGAGGTCTGGTCTCCTGAGTTTTATGTTCCTTTGAGCCTTTAAAAGCAAATTCTGATCCTTACAATCTCTGCAAGAGGCAACTGTTTACATTGGGGTCCTGGGAAAGCAAGCATCTTTGGTCAGGCCTGGAAGAAGCCTGCATGAGTCGACATAAATGCCAGTGATATTCCTGAAAAGGCAGAAAAGTGATATTCCTGTGTAATGAATAAAATGAAATTCCTGTAAACTGGAGAGAAGTGATCTTCTGTCTTGGTTTTGATGAGACGATGATGCTACAGTTCCCCCCTTTGTAGCGATGGTGAGCATCGGTCAGCGTTGGTACACACCCATGGCAGCTTCGTCTCCTTGGCAACACTTGACCTAAATACTGGGTTAAAAGGTTTTTGTGATGTCCATACACACTAGCATGCAAACAGTATCTATTACTAAGTACAGATCTTTGACTTTGGTTTACTGGAAGGACTTCCATGAATTTCCAAAAATAATTTGAATATGGACAAATGTAGATTGTAAAATTGACTTGGAGTAGTAAGCTAAGGCATAGGTCTTGAAATGACTCAAAAATTCTAGCTACAAAAATAAGTGCGTAGTCTGACATACCTGAGGTAGGAATTTTGGTCTACAATGAAATAGCTATCATAGTTGTTAAAAAAAATAGTTTGAATGGGTACAAAAATCAAAATGGAGTGCAAGAGCTATATATAAAAATATAGGTTTGTATATAAGCATGCATATGACTTCAAAATTCTAAAAATAAAGAAAAATAAAAGTCAAAACAAAGAATGCAAAACAAAAATGTATTGCTTATCTGAGGTAGATGTTTTAGGTTAAGCAATATTGAGTTAATTCAAGGAGGTTCGAACTGAATTGGTTTAGCTGGACTAAACCATGGTTCCACAGAGGTGTTACTCAGAGGCTGTCTGAGACCTTTGTTCTGGAAGACTGAGCGAACATGGAAAGTCATCATTGTTCTTTGAGTGGCAATGAGGAATAACTTTGTGACATCTGAAACAGGGGCAAGAAGCGGTGAAGGCAGACTCGTTGTCAAAGTGTTAGCTGAAAGTCTAATATTTCTAGCTACCTTTCGAAGAAACACAGGCATTAGATGTGGGTGAGCAGGGTCACCCTCTAACATGAAGAGTGACAAGTCCAAGATCTTGTTGAGTTTGAATGAGGCTTTGGAGCAAACATTCAAAACCAACACAGTATCTTGCAAAGTTTTGGTAACAGTTGGTGGTTCAACTATCTGGCATTTCAGTGTAGCGGTGTTGACTGATTTAACAGTAGACGTGCTAAGGCTAGCAAGGGGCCCTAATGATGAGGCCGTGGTTGAGAATCTACTTAAGGATTGTTGACTTCTCGTCTGAGGAATGAAAGCATAATAGAAAACCTTGTCTCCCACTTGGAGTTCATCATGTGAGGCTTTCTGATCGTAGTAGGCTTTGCGTCCTTCAGCTGATCGGTCCAAATGTTTTTGGGCAAAGGCAAAAGTCTGTCGGAGATGTTTGGTCAGGTCAGTCATGTACTGGTGAGTAGTGTAGGCTGTAGCAACACTGGCTTCTCCAGGTTGGTAGAGTAAATGCAGGGGCAAAGTCATTTGCCGGCCTGTCATCATTTCAAAAGGTGACACCCCCGTAGCTTCATGGGGTGTGGCTCGGATGGCCATTAAGACCAGCGGGAGTTTTACATCCCAGTCTTTTTGGTGTGGTGAAACATACTTCTTCAGTATGTTGATCACAGTTCGGTGGGTTCTTTCAACCTGTCCGGAGGATTGTGGGTGGTGACTAATATGGAAGTTAGCTTTAACTCCCAAGGTTTCCCACAGTTGTCGCATGACTTCGGCGGTAAAATGAGTGCCGCGGTCAGAGTTGATTCGGCTTGGCAGACCAAACCTAGAGAATACGTGGTTCATCAACAAGTAGGCCGTGGTTTCTGCCATGTCATTAGGAGCAGGCAGGCACTCGACCCATTTGCTGAAAGCACATGTGACTGTGAGGAAGTATTTGTTTCCTCTGGCTGACCGTGGAAGGGGACCTACCCAGTCAATTTGGAGGTCAGACCATGGGAATGAAATGCCTCTTTTCTGTAGGGGTGTTCGATGCATCGGGTTGGTTGGTTGAAACTGGCAACATACGAGACATCCCTTGATGTAGTCGGCTACATCCTTTCGCATGTATGGCCAATATGCCACTTGTTTGAGCGCGTTGTACGTCGCTTTGACGCCTTTGTGTCCTGCAGTTGGGAGATCATGGGCATGAACAATCATCACCCCCCCTCTGGTTACGAGGGACCACAAGCGCAGGCGTAGGGAGTTCATCGGAAACATGAACTAGAATGCCATTTCGCAGCTGCAAGGATGATCGTGCGGCAAAAAGTGGCTTCAAGTCTGGAGTGTCAGCGAGATCCGAGTCGGATGGTGCATTAAGTGCAGGATCTGAGATGTATTGTATCATTTTATGGACCGCAGGGTCAAGGGTTTGAAGAGAGATAAGGTCAGCGTCAGTGAAAACAGGGTCAACCGCAAGGGGACCTGTGGTTTGTGTCGTGTTTTGGGCCCTGTTAGTCTGGGCCCTAGTGACTGCGCAGACTGTAGGGGTGGGTGGGTGGGACTGTGAAGTCGGCACCTGAGCGGAATCAAAGGACCAGGGTGTGCCTTGTATAGCTCCTTGTTTTGCAAGTGAGTCCACAAGGTCATTCCATTCTTTGTCCTGACCTGGTGTGCGCGAGTGACCTCTGACCTTTTTCCAATACACTTGGAGGTTGTTGGAGATGACCAGGTGATCACATGCCTTGAAAAGGTCTTGATATTTAACCGGGTTGTGGTTGGAGGTTACAAAACCTTTGGCCTTCCAGAGTGCTAAATGACAAGTGAAACTGAGGCGTGCATAGTTGGAGTCAGTGCAGATGACCAATGTGCGAATGCCATGGTCTACGGCAAGTTGCAGTGTAATGAGCACACCTGCGATTTCCGCATACTGAGATGATTGGGAACCCAGTTGATAGTTGTGGGGTTCACAAGGCTGATTGTTCAGCCATGCCACACCCACACCAGCACGAATGTGAGTTTCATGGTGAAAAGAACAACCATCGACATAGGCGGTGACCATATCTTGGCAGATGTTCTGGTCAAAGTAGTGATGGTTTGGGTCTTCAGTGACTGTAGGTGGCTCTGCACGAATGGATGGTCCTGGAGTGTCCTCAGAGCACCGTTGGCAGGCAGCCAAGTCTGTGCCGAGAGGGCTTCTCAACTTTTGTGCGTAGCGGACCTCCACATCAAAGCTTTGTAGAGCCATCAACCAGGAGGCTATTTTGGCATTTGTTACAACACCTTCTCTGATGCGTTGACTGTTAAGGAAGACCACTGGTTGGTGGTGAGTCTCAACTGTGATTCTCTGGCCTCCCACATAGTTGGAGAAATGCTTGACTGCCCATACAGTGGCCAGAAGGGCTTTTTCACAGTCCGAGTATTTCAGTTCCGGACCAGAGAGGGTTTTGCTGGCATAGGCCACGACTCGTTTGTCGTGGTCGTAGATTTGGTATAATCCAGCGCTTAAACAGTTGGCAGAGAACCCCACTTGTAAGAAGAATGGCTGGTCGCAGTTGGGATAGGCCAAACATGGTGCTGTGCATAACTTTTGCTTCAACGCTAGCATAGCCTCTTCTTGAGCCTCAGACCAAATGAAAGGGGTGTCCTTTCGTAGGAGGTCTGTAAGGGGTTTTGCCACGTCTGCATAATCCTCAATGAACTGACGTGAGTAATTGCATACCCCTAGGAAGCTCCGGAGTTCGGAGATGTTGGTAGGGGCTTTGATGTTTAACACACCTTGAATTCGTGCCGTTTGTGGTAGTACCCCTTTGGATCCTACCAAGAGACCGACATAGTTGACTTTGGTTTTGCACCATTGGCATTTGGAGAGAGAAATTTTGGCTCCAGCTCGCGTGAGCTGGCCAAGGACATGGTCAATTTCAGTGAGGTGGGTGTCCAGAGTTGGACTCCGAATGAGAATGTCATCAACATAGATGAGGTTACCTCTGTCTCGGGCGTCTGGACATGCTTTGTTCAAGAAAATGTTGAACTCTGCAGGAGAGTTGGCATAACCGAAAGGGCATCGGGTGAATGTGTACTGGCGATTCGCGAACGTGAAGGCCAGTTTGTGTTGGTCTTCAGCTTGGACAGGAATAGTCCAAAAACCAGAAGCAATGTCCAGTGTTGAGAAGTATTTGGCATCTTTGACTCTAGGGAGTTCTTGCTCCAGTTGAGTCATAGGCCACCTAGAGAGAGGAACTTGAGTGTTCAATTTCCTGTAATCAATGGTGAGTCTCCACTTACCTTTGGGCTTTAGGACAGGCCATAAGGGAGCCGAGTAGATACTGTTGCATGACCTGATTATGCCACGGTCCAGTAAATCATCGATTATTTCTTGTACTGGGCCGTACGAGGCCAAGGGAATCTTGTACTGCCTGACGTAGGTTGGAGGGGCGTCAGGCGGTGTAGGAATACGTACTGAGTGGATTGTGGTCAGTCCACAGTCCAAGGAGTCTTTGGAGAAGGATTGTTCATACTTAAGAAGAACTTGGTGAAGTTTTTCACGTTCTTCGTCAGAGGTTAGGGCATCAGCATCAGCTACCACCTGTGCAATCTCTTCAGCAATAGTGAGGACTGGTTTCGGCGGAGCATCGCTGGGATTGTCATTGGTTTGCTGATCGGACTCCGATGGAAGGAGTTCAATGGCTTGGACAAGCATTTGGTCATTGTTAGTCAAGTCGATTCGTCCCACTGACTCTTTGTCAGGGGTTGGTATTGACACAAGAGCGATGGCCTTAGAAGGCTTAGTGTAAATGACTGTAGGTTCAAGAGAGTCGGCCCAAAGAGAATCAGGGAGGCCGCCTAGCACAGGAACAGTCAGTTCAAAATCGTGGAAATCTGTGGGGATGAGCCAGCCAAGAGGCGTGGCCTTGGGCAGGACGATGGTCTCTGCCGTGGGATTATTAACCGGTAATGTGGTGGTGCTGTATTCTAGGCTTAGAAGGGGCATGGCCTCCAGAGTTAAGCCTAGATTGTCAAGCAAAGGAGCCGGTTGGAAAAATGCTTGTGGATGCATAAGTTTCTGTCCTGTTTGAATGCATAGTTGGACCGGGTAGCACGTGACATTAGCAGGTATGAGACAATGTTGAGTGTTCAGTACCTGGCAGGCCTCAGGGATGGTCTGGCCTGACTTTAGAGTGTCAAGATCTGGTTTAGAGTGAGCGTCTCGAACTGAGGTGAGAGACCATAAGACATTGTTTATGGTATCAACCTGGGTTCCAAGTCTCACAAGAAGATCACTGCCGATGTAGACTGCATGTGGCAGGTCGGGAACGACCAAGAAGGGATGCGTTAGCAGTCTGTGGTTCCACTGAAGGTGGAGGGCGCAGATACTTCTGGTGACCAATGTTTTGTTTGATTTGGTCCCAGCAGGGAAATGAAAAGACTTGTTGGTGACCATAAGGTCAGGGTATTTCTCGTGTAGAGAGTCGAAAAGTGTCTGGCTGATTGCAGATTTATCAGCCCAGAGAGCCAGTACCACGTCTTCTACGTGGAAGCTTTGGATAGCTAGTCCTTTGACCACTTGGGGGCAGTACTCTTCATCGGCTGCCCCTGGTTTTAGAGTGCAAAGAAATGAACCGTGTTCATTTAAGGTTGGGTTGTCAGATGTGGTGACATGGGAAGGGGTGCCTGTTTCAGCCGGGTCCCCAAGGTCACTTTCCGTCAAACTTTGTTGGGTCAGCAGTGGGAGTGAGTTGACTCCTGGAACATCCAAGGTGTCAAGAGTGTAGCACTGTGATCCAGTTGCTTTAGGTAGAGTGGTTGGAAGAGGTTGTCGAACTTGAGCCCATAGCTTGAGATTCTTGAAGTCTATCAGAGGCTCAAAGCGATTAAGTAGATCCTTGCCTATCAGCAATGGAATTGAGTTGAGATTGGACACATAGACCGGGTGGATCAAGGTCATGGGCCCAATGGAGATTTGTATCAATGACATGTGTGACACAGTCGTGTTTGAGGGTGCATAAGGTTGAATAGCTAAGGAGCAAGGTCTTAGTTTCAAGTCTTTGTGCGCAAGGTTAGCAGTGACACGTAGGTGTTCGAAAAGGTCACGCGACATGAGTGTGATGTCTGCTGCAGTATCCAGTAGGGCTTCGTGCGTCATCACATCTTCCAAGGTCAATGACAGAAAAAATTTTCGTGCAACCCCCCTCTCGGTTAAATCACACAGAAATTCTTGGACCGGTGGTTCAACGCAGATTAAAAAGTCGCCGGTTTCGGGCGAGTGAGGTTTCTCAGGTAGCTGGACTACCAAAATGGCACTGGGTGGCGTTGCATTTTGGAGCTCCTCCTGAGTTTCGGGTGGAGGATGCTCGGTTGTGTCTTCGGTATCCTTCCCCTTTGTAGTAGGAGAATCCTCAGGGTTGACTTGTGGCAAACCTAAAGGACCGTTTGGGGTGGTCACAATATTTATGGCTAGGACATCTGGTTTCTTGTCCTCTTTCGCCTCCTTTTTCCTCTTCAGTACGTCAAGTATGCGTTGGAGAGTCTCCAGGTCTTCTTGGCTGAAAATGGGCTTTTCTTTCTTCTCCCAGGGTTTGGAGTTAAACTTTCCAGGGGGAGGTCTTGCTTCCCTGTTGAAGTTTTTCCGGCAGTATGAAGGAGGTGACCACCTCCCGCGATTATGCAAGTCTCGAAATTGATATCTGTCATCCCGGGTATCCGTACCGTATTCTCGTGACTTACCTGGTGGACTCAGTCTCTGACGGTAGTCAGGTTTTGGTGATGTTGTCTTGGAACTTGGTGTCAAAAATTTTTCCGGGTCATGACTCGACTTATCTTGACTAGAGGACTGTCGTCATTTTATTTGTGACCGAGATGCTGGAACAGGGGCTGGCCTTGGGGCACCCTCTAGGTCCAGGGTGTCTGATGCGGTGTTGACTGCTAACACCGCGGTAGACTTGGTATGCTTCTGATTGCTTTGTCGCTGTTTCTGGAATGCATAATGTGCGAACTCTCTTAGTTGGTTTATCGAGTTTGTCTTTGGGTTAGCCATGACTCCAAGGTGGTGTCCAATCGTGGGATGGAGATTCTGAATGAACAGAGCCTTGAAATTGTGGTCTTCTTCCATCTCAGGCGTGTTTTGAGATCCGAAATATGCGCGCAGGAGTCGCTGGTAGTATGCCTGTGGGGGCTCTAAGCGACCCTGTTTCACAGCTAGGGCTGTCGCTAGCCCTGACTGTAAGCAGTCGTCAGAAAACTCTCTTTCGATGGCTTCACAGAGTTTCCGGTGGTTCATCTTGATGTCAAATGGTTGCCGATCTATAAATTTTGATACGACCTGTTGGATGTCAACTTGATCAAATAAATGCGGTCGTCAACAGTAGCATCAGGGTATTTACGCAAGTAGTAGTCGATGTCTTGCAAATAAGCCCTGGTATCAGGTGACCCTCTGGTTGAGGGGTCAAATTTCGTGACATGGTGAGCGATCTTATTGAGATCTCCATCGGATGGAATTTGCACACGTCTTTCACGTTGCCGTTCGGGTCTGAACGGGTCAGGTGAGTGTGAGCCGGGGGAGTCCCCATCCCATGAGGGGATGTCCCCCTTTGTCGAGGGAACCGGCCTGTTCATGGATTCTGATCTCAGATCCCTTTGTTTGCGGTGGTCTTCCAGCTCTTCTTGGACGTCCTGAAGACCTTGTTGTGCTTCTCGTAGGAGCAGTTTGCATTTCCCATAATTGGAGCTTGTTTCGTCCAATTGACCTTCAACTTCCTTGAGTTGATTCTCTTTGTGAAGCAGGGCGGTTTTCAATTCCTCGTTTTCTTGCTGAAGTGAGGTATTGTTGTCTTCTAGTCGTTGCTTTTCTTCCTCTGCTTGTTCCAGATTTAGCAACGTCTGATCGAGCGTAGCTTGGGTGTCTTCTTTCTCTATGCGAGCTTGTTCCTGCTTTTTCACAAGTGATTTGTTTTCTTCCTGAAGAGAAAGGATGGTTGTTTGTCGTTTCACCAGTTCCTTTTCGGCGTAGAGTACTTGGGTTTCAGCTCGTTTTAGCCTTGCAACTAATGCTAGTGCAAACTTTCCTAACACACCGGGGATTTCCTTTGCTTTCGGTGGGTTAGCTTCGCATTCATCCGAAAGTTTTTTCGTGATTTGCTTCAAATCTTTTGGTGGAGTATCCCGAACTTGTTTGGAGAAACCAGGTATAAGGTCGGAAGCCAACTCTTCCAATATTACTTGAAGGTCATTTAATTCGTCAAGTGGACTCGACATGTTTGACCGTTTGTGTAACGCTTAGCTTGAAATCAATTCGTTGATTATAGCTAAAGTTGTGCGTCAAGAGTTAACCTTGAGTGTCGTTTTACATTGAGGGTAATTACAAGCTTCTTTTTGGAGTTTGTTTCAACTTCCAGGCTTGTAAGAAGGAAAGAAAATATTTTGGAATTCTTTAGAAATGTGGAATACGTGTTAGTTTATTTGTTGACACTGTATTTTGATTTGTATTTCACAAGACAAAAGCAAAAAAAAAAATAAAATTTTTTGTGTCGATTGACTTCTTTCAGTTCAGTTATCAAAGTGTAGTTTTGGAATAGTCCTCAACTAGGTTGTGAATTTTTTGTTGAATCTCACTTGAAAGTAATGATTTTATTTACAAAAGAAAAAGAAAGCAACAAAAATAGAAAAGGTTAAATGCTTTAAGGCTTTAGGGTTACAGTATAAGTCTTCACTTTGTTTTAAAGTTAGAACTGGCTTTGTTCTATTTGTTAGAGCTTATCTTCATTTAAAGCCTTTCAATGTTTTAATATTTACAAGTTAGGAAACAAATGAATTGTCTTTGCGTATTGTCACTAAGGCTTCCTTAGGATTAAAGTTAAGGATTATTTAAAAAGAGGAAAAAATTAAAATGTTTTACAGACTAGTCAAAGTTTTCACCTTTTGACTTATTTCAAATCCTGGTGAGAAATAGTGAGTTGGTTAAATGTTTTCCTTCTCCTGGGGAGGAAACATGAATCAAAAGCAACACTGACTGTAAATAAGCTAAAGCTTTCAAGTGTTAATTGCTGGATGTGGTTTCCTAATTTTGGAGAATTTTGGTTAAATATTTAGTAAATCACTAAATCCTTTACCAACATGCACAGGATTAACATTAACTTGAGTTTAAATGAACATTGTCATTTATTTGAGTCCCTAAGTTGAATGGCTTCCTGTGAAAGAAATCGCACAAAGTGATCTTTAAACAAAACACATATATATAGCTTCAAAAGTTTGCAGACTTTTAGCATAAGATGTGTGAATATATGCTTTTAACTAAAAAGATTAAAATATGTGGTTAACATATGTGAGTAAATACAAAGTCTATGCTTCTATGCTCTTTCAGTGTGTATATATGCAGTCAAAAGCTCTTCCACCAATGAGAACAAACTTCAAACCCACAAGCTTCTTTTTCCTTTTGGTTCTTGGGATAAACTTTGATTTGGGTTTAAATTTAGGTTGTTCCGGATAATTCGGATTGATTTAAAGTCAATTTGGAAGCTCTGTTTGATTATAAATCAGCTTAATAGATTTGCTCTGCTTTAATCCGAGTGTGCATTCATGCAAGAAATGCAACTCCTATAGTTGACCACACGATGGAGGCAGTTGTCTCTGCCCTCCCTGGGGGAGGAGACACTGGTGACGTCGCTCTGGGCGGGTCTACCGGTCTCACTCAAAATGGCAGCTAGGGTGACTCCCTCTTAGCGCCTTCAAAATGGCGTCTGCACGTTTACTCTGCTCATGCGCAGTTTTTCGTGCACGCCTTTTGGTCACGCTCGTGACTGTGCGTGTTCACGTGATACGTGCTGCGGGCGCGAGTCTCAGCGACAACGCCACGCCTTGCTTTTCAAAATGAGTTTAATCTCCAACTTTCACAAATAATGTAACCCCTTTAATTCCGGGTATAGTTTAGCGCTACTTCCCCAGCGGTTTATTCAGTGACCAAATCAAACCGCGTCCAGCTTAATCTGACGTCACCACGCTTGGGTAATTAAATTACAGAACTGGCCAGTTTAATTACTCCTTTCGGGATAATCGCCGGAAGGTTAAACTGGCGAGAGACAGGACGGTTTTCTTCGTGTTTCTGTCACTCGAGGCCTCTATGTTTCTTAATCCAGCATATAATAATATTGTTTAAACTTCTTTGCATGCATCAAAAACTGTTGACTTTAGTGGGTGAATCACTCACCCCCCTTTGCAGCTATCAGCCACCAGACTCCTCAGCGGGAGGTTAGGTAAACAAGCACAGCAGACACACAGGCACAGGCAGGAGGAGAGACGCGGCCTCAGTCTCTCAAACAAACACACAGACTCGCCGAATATGGATCAATATTTGCAGGGAAAAAAATTATGATTTCAATGAATTTTCTTTTTGCATATACGTTTCCCAATTACAGAGGCGTCACAGCGGGGAACCATTAAGCTGTAGGATGAAGTGCCTATAAAAATATTTGTCATAAGGTACAGGAATTATTTATTTTATTTAATAGTGGGTGTGAAAGGGGGCGGAGTTAAACCATCACTTCTACACCCGCTAAATTAAATAAAAGCACTCGTAAAAGGGGCACCAGTCCTAACGGACAGACTGTTCACTTTAAACTAGGCAAATTAAAGGTCCACTTTAATGGCGTGAAAAGTCATGAAATAAAAATGTTAGAAAAACATTTACTAGGATAAGAATGGCTTCTGAGGTGAAGGAAAAAGTTTGAGAATTTGATTCTCTAAAAGGGACGAGCTCTAAAGAAAAATGGTTTCTCCTCAGTGACCAGAATATAAGGAAAGACTTGACAAACACACAGAGAATAAAATAAAACTTCACAGGGCCTTGAAACGGTGGAATAAAATCTTCTTCTGAGATCTAGATTACTATTCTGCTTCCTTAATCTTAATTTAGTTCCTAATCTTTCTCAAAATCTCTTTCTTTCTTCTTTCTGTGTTTCTAATTCTTAATTCTATTTCTAGCTAATCTTCCTGCCTGTTCTTTGTCTACCCTTTTTCTTCTGTTTCTGTTCTCTTTGCTGATCTCTGCTGATCTCAAATCTAACCTCTCTCTTTTAAAGTTACCTCGCCGGGTCGTAAAACTGATGATGTAGTCGCAAGACTGACCAATCGGCTTTTTCAGAAGCAGTTTGAAATGGCTGCTATCCAATGTGAGAACACTTCTTTGTTTGAGAGCAGCCAATCAAATGAAGACACCATCCCATGACATTTCAGAGGGAAAATCAACACTCAGTTCTTATGAAATAAATGCTCAATATAAAATCTAACTAAATTAAATGACTTGGCTAATATATGGTGATCATGCATTTATACCACTAGATATATGGAGAGAAATGAAACCACAAGTTAAAGCTTATTCTTGTTATTCTAATATCTACAAGACATTCTCACGTATTGACTATTTTTTGATCTCCACAGAATTAAGGTCCAAGATTCAAAGCTGCTTCTATGATAATATTGTGATCTCTGATCATGCACCCTGCTGTCTAATATACAGTGGGGCAAAAAAGTATTTAGTCAGCCACCAATTGTGCAAGTTCTCCCACTTAAAAGATGAGAGAGGTCTCCAATTTTCATCATAGGTATACCTCAATTACGAGAGAAAAAATGAGGGAAAAAAAATCCAGAAAATCACACTGAAGGATTTTTAATGAATTAATTGGTAAATTCCTCGGTAAAATAAGTATTTGGTCACCTACAAACAAGCAAGATTTCTGGCTTTCACAGACCTGTAACTTCTTCTTTAAGAGGCTCCTCTGTCCTCCACTCGTTACCTGTATTAATGGCACCTGTTTGAACTTGTTAACAGTATAAAAGACACCTGTCCACAACCTCAAACAGTCAGACTCCAAACTCCACTATGGCCAAGACCAAAGAGCTGTCAAGGGACACCAGAAACAAAATTGAAGACCTGCACCAGGCTGGGAAGACTGAATCTGCAATAGGTAAGCAGCTTGGTGTGAAGAAATCAACTGTGGGAGCAATTATTAGAAAGTGGAAGACATACAAGACCACTGATAATCTCCCTCGATCTGGGGCTCCACGCAAGATCTCACCCTGTGGGGTCAAAATTATCACGAGAACAGTGAGCAAAAATCCCAGAACCACATGGGGGGACCTAGTGAATGACCTGCAGAGAGCTGGGACCAAAGTAACAAAGGCTACATCAGAAACACACTACGCCGCCAGGGACTCAAATCCTGCAGTGTCAGACGTGTCCCCCTGCTTAAGCCAGTACAAGTCCAGGCCCTTCTGAAGTTTGCTAGAGAGCATTTGGATGATCCAGAAGAGGATTGGGAGAATGTCATATGGTCAGATGAAACCAAAATAGAACTTTTTGGTAAAAACTCAACTTGTCGTGTTTGGAGGAGAAAGAACACCATACCTACTGTGAAGCATGGGGGTGGAAACATCATACTTTGGGGCTGTTTTTCTGCAAAGGGACCAGGACGACTGATCTGTGTAAAGGAAAGAATGAATGGGGCCATGTATCGTGAGATTTTGAGAGAAAACCTCCTTCCATCAGCAAGGGCATTGAAGATGAAATGTGGCTGGGTCTTTCAGCATGACAATGATCCCAAACACACCGCCCGGGCAACGAAGGAGTGGCTTCGTAAGAAGCATTTCAAGGTCCTGGAGTAACCTAGCCAGTCTCCAGATCTCAACTCCATAGAAAATCTTTGGAGGGAGTTGAAAGTCTGTGTTGTCCAGCGACAGCCCCAAAACATGACTGCTCTAGAGGAGATCTGCATGGAGGAATGGGCCAAAATACCAGCAACAGTGTGTGAAAACCTTGTGAAGACTTACAGAAAACATTTGGCCTCTGTCATTGCCAACAAAGGGTATATAACAAAGTATTGAGATGAACTTTTGTTATTGACCAAATACTTATTTTACAGAGGAATTTACCAATTAATTCATTAAAAATCCTTCAATGTGATTTTCTGGATTTTTTTTTCTTATTTTGTCTCTCATAGTTGAGGTATACGTATGATGAAAATTGGAGACCTCTCTCATCTTTTAAGTGGGAGAACTCGCACAATTGGTGGCTGACTAAATACTTTTTTACCCCACTGTATGTAGATAAGAAATTGACAAAGGAACCAGGTAGGTGGCAATTTCAGCATAAATGGCTTCAGGATGAGGAATTTGTTAAGTACATAGAAAAATAGATAGATGAGTTCTTTGATATCAATACTACACAAACATCAGCATGTATAAAGTGGGAGGCTTTCAAAGCTTTTATTAGGGAGCATATTATTAGTTATACAGGTTCAAAGTCTAGGAAGACTCGAGAGGAGAGAGTCCAATTGGAACATAAAATAAAAATTCCTCAAGAAAAAGTGTATGCAGGAAGTGACCCAAAGTTAGAGAACCAATTACTGATTCTGAGAGCTGAATATGACAAAAAAATCAGCGAATAGAGCTGCCTCGAGTCTTCTAAGATTGAAGCAATCTTTTTATGAACAAGGTGAAAAATCAGGAAAATTATTGGCATGGCAGATTAAACAATTAGAATTTAAAACACCAATTACCAGTATTATAAGTAACGGACAGCCAGTTGTAGATCCTTTAGAAATTAATAGTGCCTTTAGAGATTATTATGAAAAATTATATAATACAAAAAATGAAACTGACTTAACAAAACTAAATGGTTTTTTGGACGGATTATCTATACCGTGTATTCCAAATGAAAACAGGGAGATACTGGAGTCTAAAATTAGTCAAGAAGAAGTTGGGCTAGCCATTGATAATATGAAATCAGGAAAAAGTGCAGGACCAGATGGTCTTCCAGTTGACCTCTATAAAAAAATTTAAGAATAAATTAATAAAACCATTTTTGGAAATGGTTTTAGAAGCATTTCAAAATAGTAATTTACCACCATACATGAATAATGCCTTAATTATACTGTTGCCAAAATCAGGTAAACCCTCTAATAAATGTGAAAACATGAGACCAATAAGCCTATTAAATGCTGATCTTAAGATAATCTGTAAAATTTTAGAAAGACGACTACAAAAAATATTACCAAATATTATTAACTGAGATCAGAATGGCTTTATAAAGGGAAGACAAGGCTTCCATAATGTAAGAAGACTATTTAATATTATCTATTCTAATAAAGAAGCACCGGATACAGCTCTCCTATCATTGGACGCCGAAAAGGCCTTTGATAGGGTTGAATGGCCCTTTCTTTTTGAAGTTTTACAAAGGTTTGGAATTGGAAATAATTTCATAAAATGGGTTCAGATAATATACAATAATGCTACAGCAGAAATCCTAACAAACAGCAATATTTCAAAATCAGTAAATATCAATAGAGGATGTCGACAAGGCTGTCCACTTTCACCTTTACTGTTTACTATGGCAATTGAACCTTTAGCGATGGCAGTACGTTTACATCCACAAATATATGGAATTAAAGTAGGACCAACAGAACATAAAATCTCCCTGTATGCCAATGACATAATTTTGTTTATGTCGAATCTTAAAAAATCAATTCCGACCTTGTTGAATTTAATAAAGAATTTTGGGGAAATATCAGGATATAAAATAAATAAAACTAAATCTTCAATATTAATGCTAAATGAGACCCAGAGAAATCACCCAGCTCCTGAGGTAAATCAATTCAATGTTGTAAATCAGTTTAAATATTTAGGAATCCAAATTGTGCCTAAGCTAGAATTAGTCGCCAGTACCAACTATGAAGCCTTAATGACAGACATTAATGAGTTACTTCAGAGATGGATGTCACTACCAATGTCAATGATCGGGAGAATCAATATACTTAAAAGTAATATTTTACCAAAAATACTTTATTTTTTTTCCACAATATTTTTATTGAACCTTTTTTCAACACACGTGACACCAACAATCAAACCCCAACACTAAAGCAAACCAAAAAAAAAAACAAATATTCCAAAAACACCATCAACCATTAACAAAACAAGTCAAACAATGCTCCTCTGTTTAGCCTAGGTAATCCATTGCATAAGTATACATATTATACATTCACCAATTTGGAATTTACAAGGTCCACACACATCATTCACCTTCTTCTTCAGAAGTTATGTTTAGTTTCTTTACATAATTAATGAAAGGTTTCCATATATTCTCAAACACATTTTCCTTTGATTTCAATGACCAGAGGTTGTCTGTGCACTAGGGGTTTGTACACCGGCCGGAGATGAACCAAGTTGTGATCCGATCTCCCGAGTGAGGGGAGTGGTGATGAGGTGTACGCCTCCTTAGTGTTTGCGTAGAATAAGTCCAGTGTTTTATTGTTTCTAGTGTGGCATGTGACATACTGGGTGAACGTGGGTAGAATGGGAGACAGTGAAACATGGATGAAATCGCCTGAGATGAGGAGAAGAGCATCTGGGTGTTCTGTCTGCAGCCTGCCAGTTACTGAGTGGATGACGTCATGCGCTGTCCCAGCGTTCGCCGTCGGATTTGCATAAATAACAATGCAGATCACGTGTGAGTATTCCCTCAGGAGATATGTAGGCCGCATGCTAACAGCTAGGATGCACATGAGCTCAATTTTAAGCTTCATGGCAAAGGCTGCGAATACTTATGTACGTGTGATTTCTTAGATTAGATTAAATTTAGCCCTCAGTTCTTCAAAAGACATTATGTTGTCTGAATGTGCCAAATATAAGTCTTGAATCTTTTGAATCCCTTTTAAATTCCATAATTTAAATACAGCATCCGCTCTCCCTGGTGTAAAATATTGATTACCCCATACTGGGCTAAATTGTGACAATAAGTGCGGTTCTTTTAAATATTTTTTGATTTCATACCATATTTTGATCATATGCTTTACAATAGGATTTTTAATTTGTTTCTGTAATTTTTTTGCCGAGTCTGAGTATATGAATAAGGGAAGAGGTAAAGGTAAATTGTATGATTCCATCTCCGTCCAGTGAGGGAGATCATTTGATGAAAAATAATATGTCATAGACCTCAGTTGTGCTGACCAGTAATACAACATAAAGTTTGGACATTTCAGACCTCCACGATCAAATGGCAAATATAGTAAGGACAGACGTAATCTAGCCTTCCTATTGTTCCATATAAATTCCACTAACTTTTTTTTAATTCTTGAGAATAGATCTGAAGGTGGTGGTAAAGGAATGTATTGAAATAAAAATAGTATTTTGGGTAAGATATTACTTTAAAGTATATTAATTCTCCCGATCATCGACATTGGTAGTGACATCCATCTCTGAAGAAACTCATTAATGTCTGTCATTAAGGCTTCATAGTTGATACTAGCGGCTGATTCTAACTTAATTATATTATTAATAATTTTATTAATATTGAAGATTTATTTTTATTTATTTTATATCCTGATATTTCCCCAAAGTTCTTTATTAAATTCAACAAGGTCGGAATTGATTTTTTAAGATTCGACATAAACAAAATTATGTCATCGGCATACAGGGAGATTTTATGTTCTGTTGGTCCTACTTTAATTCCATATATTTGTGGATGTAAACGTACTGCCATCACTAAAGGTTCAATTGCCATAGTAAACAGTAAAGGTGAAAGTGGACAACCTTGTCGACAACCTCTATTAATTTTTATTGATTTTGAGATATTGCTATTTGTTAGGATTTCTGCTGTAGCATTATTGTATATTATCTGAACCCATTTTATGAAATTCTTTCCAAGTCCAAACCTTTGTAAAACTTCAAAAAGAAAGGGCCATTCGACCCTATCAAAGGCCTTTTCAGCCTCCAATGATAGGAGAGCTGTATCTGGCGCTTCTTTATGAGAATAAATTATATTAAATAGTCTTCTTACATTATGGAAGCCTTGTCTTCCCATTATAAAGCCATTCTGATCTCGGTTAATTATATTTGGTAATATTTCTTGTAGTCGTCTTGCTAAAATTTTACAGATTATCTTAAGGTCTGCATTTAATAGGCTTATTGGTCTAATGTTTTCACATTTATTAGAAGGTTTACCTGGTTTTGGCAACAGTATAATTAAGGCATTATTTATATATGGCGGTAATTTACTATTTTGAAATGCTTCTAAAACCATTTCCAAAAATGGTTTTATTAATTTATTCTTAAATTTTTTATAGAGGTCAACTGGAAGACCGTCAGGTCCCGCACTTTTTCCTGATTTCATATTATCAATGGCTAGCCCAACTTCTTCTTGACTAATTTTTGACTCCAGTATCTCCCTATTTTCATTTGGAATACAGTGATCCCTCACTTATCGCGGTTAATGGGTTCCAGAACCGACCGCGAAAAGTGAAAAACCGCGAAGTAGCGTCACCCCTAATGACACCATCAATAAATAATACGTACGTTCATTCTCCCACTCTCTCTCTCTCATATGATACGTGTGTGTGTGTGTACGTGTACATACATACGTAGATGTAAACAAAGTGTACACAAATATGTTTTTAGAACTCTTTTATTCTTATAACAAGATACGTAACTCAAGATGAAAATGATTTACTACACAGGTAAACTAAGCAGACCGCCCGTAAAATCTACTGGAGGAAGAAGCCCCCCAGGAGACAGCTAGCCACAGGGCTGCTCGGAGAGGCGCTCTGGCCACCGGCAGAGTGAAGAGGCCTCGCCGTCACAGGTCCGTGGCTCTGAGAGAGATCCGTCGCTACCAGAAATCCACGGAGCTGCTCATCCGTAAGCTGCCCGTCCAGCGCCTGGTGAGGGAGATCGCTCAGGACTTCAAGACCGTCCTGCGTTTCCTGAGTTTCGCCGTCATGGCTCTGCAGGAGACCAGCGAGACCCACCTGGTGGTCTCTTCTTCGCTAAGGGGGTCACCATCATGCCCAAAGACTTCCAGCTGGCCCGCTGCATCTGCGGAGAGAGAGCTTAGACTTTCTGCTGCACATCCACCAGCCATAATGCTCTGCACTGTGTGTCTATATATATACATTTATAGTAATATGGACATATGTTTACTAGATGTTGTTTTTTCTTGCCTTCTGATTGTTGCTCTGAGTGTTGCTATCCCTATGCTGTTGCAATCCTGGAATTTCCCCATTGTGGGACTAATAAAGGCTTATCTTATCTTATCTTATCTTAGGTTAATGAGAGCTTTACTGCTCCTCAGGTGATGCCTCATCGTGAGGTGCTGGAGGCTCAGGATCATCGAGGGCAGCTTCCGATAGAGCTGAAGCTGCAGGAGGCGGCGTAGTGGATCGACGGGAAGACTATTTCGCACAAAATGGCACAAGAGAACAGCAAAAAGTTCCACGCGGCGAGACTAAGTAACACGAGCGATAAAAAGCAATGAATGCGGTCTTTCTTCCCTTCATGGGCGCTCGGCAGGGAGAGGAGGTGGGTAAAACGTCTTGACCAATCAGCTTGCAGGGTGAAACGTCTCGGCCAATCAGCTTGCGAGATTTCCGAGCCGAGCAAACACGAGAACAGCGAACAGAGAGTTGTGCTGCTCTCCGTGTTGACACCTGATGGTCTAATGTAGTCTCCCTGCCTTCTGCTAGCGCCCGCCCATTATTTCTCAATTTTGAATTTTTGATGAATATTTTTGAAAAATCCGCGATGCACTGAGGGCGCGAAAGGTGAAGCGCGAAGTAGCGAGGGATCACTGTACATGGTATAGATAATCCGTCCAAAAATCCATTTAGTTTTGTTAAGTCAGTTTCATTTTTTGTATCATATAGTTTTTCATAATAATCTCTAAAGGCACTGTTAATTTCTAAAGGATCTACGACTGCCTGTCCGTTACTTATAATACTGGTAATTGGTGTTTTAAATTCTAATTGTTTAATCTGCCATGCCAATAATTTTCCTGATTTTTCACCTTGTTCATAAAAGGTTTGCTTCAATCTTAGAAGACTCGATGCAGCTCTATTCGCTGATTTTTTGTCATATTCAGCTCTCAGAATCAGTAATTCATTCTCTAATTTGGGATTACTTCCTGCATACACTTCTTCTTGAAGAATTTTTATTTTACGTTCCAATTGGACTCTCTCCTCTCGAGTCTTCCTAAATTTTGAACCTGTATAACTAATAATATGCCCCCTAATAAAAGCTTTGAAAGCTTCCCACTTTATACATGCTGATGTTTGTGTAGTGTTGATATCAAAGAACTCATCTGTTTTTCTATGTACTTAACAAATTCCTCATCTTGAAGCCATTTATGCTGAAATTGCCACCTACCAGGAACCTTTGTCAATTTCTTATCTACATATATTATACAGCAGGGTGCGTGATCAGAAATCACAATGTTATCATTGAAACAATTTTGAATCTTGGACCTTAATTCTGTGGAGATCAAAAAATAGTCAATATGTGAAAATGTCTTGTAGGTGTTAGAATAACAAGAATAGGCTTTGACTTGTGGTTTCATTTCTCTCCATATAGCTAGCAATCTCAATTCTTTCATAAAATTATTAATGGTCATCCTACAACCATTGTGCGTACAGTCCTGTCCTGTTGACCTATCTATACTGGGATTCAATGTACAATTAAAATCCCCTGCTATTATATATAGCCCTGTGAGTGATGTTAAAGTAAGAAATAAATTAACAAAGAAGTTTTGATCATCTATATTGGCACCATATAAGTTCACCAGATTTATATTTTCTAATAACAAAGATCCTTGGATAATTAGATATCTTCCAAATTTATCTCCAATTACATTTTTCACTTGAAATGGGACTGATTTATGTATGAGGGTCATGACTCCCCTGGCTCGGGATGAAAATGATGAGGTGAACACACTTCCTTGCCATCTCCTCCTTATTCTTTTTACATCCTTCTCTATTAGATGAGTTTCTTGTAAAAACACAATTTTTGAACCTATGTCTTTTATTTTATTCAAAACTTGTTTAAGTTTTTTTAGATTTTGTAGACCTCTGCAATTCCATGATGTTAAATTAAGCTTAATGCTTTGGTCTATGATCAATAAAGAGTTTGAGATTACCTTGCAATATAAACATGCTCATACAGAGAAGCAAAAACATGGATGGTTGAACATTCATCCCACAAACTATACACAAATAAATTCCCCCTTCCCACATTCATGGTAATCCCCCCAAAATCAAAAAAAAAAAATCAGTCTCCCGCTATAGCCTGAATCTGCTCCTCCCCTGTGAGGATCAGTCAAACCACTCACTCTTTCTTCCTCTCAATCACCCTGACTCTGCTACTTTTAATGACATGACAATAACTCTCTTCTGTAGTTTTTCCAATTTAACTCCAAAATTTTATAGCAACTTTGTACATCATAGCTTTTTTTTTTTTTTAAATATATAATACCATCTATATTTTGTAGACATGCTATATGTTTCAAATCAGTCAGATACCTGAACTTGCTTAAATATTCTACCTTTTATATCTTGTTCTTGCTTCATGCTTGGCTCTCGCCAGTCTCTCCTTGGATCTGCTTAATGAGTTCCTGCGCCTCCTGAGAGGTCTTAAAGACTTGGGTTCTCCCTTTATATGTGACCAGCAATCTTGCCGGATGAATCACCCCGTGACGAATTCCAAGGCTGCGCAGCTCTTTACGGGCGGGGTCAAACTGTTTCCTTAATTGTTGGATTCCTGCGGCCAAATCTGGATAGAACCGCACCTGTTGATCCTGGTATTTAATTTCTCCTTTAGTACGCGCTGCGCTGGAGACCGTCATCTTGTTCCTGTAGTTGAGGAACTTCATAATTAGCGTCCTCGGTGTTGTCTTCTTATCTCTCGGTGGGCCAATTCGGTGTGCGCTTTCCAAGACGACTGATGACTGTAGATCTGCGTTATTCAGCACTTCTGGAATCCACTTTTCCAAAAAGGAACACGTATCCTGTTCCTCCACCCCCTCTGGAAGGCCCACAAGCCTTAAATTATTCCGTCTCGACCGGGATTCTAAGTCCAAGACGTTATCTTCCAGACGTTTATTTTTTAATTCCAGTGTTTGGACCTTTAATTGCAGGCTGTTGACGTCATCTTCAGCATTGGAGATCCGGAGCTCTGCCTGCGATATTCGCTCCATACAGTCGCTTAATTCTTTTCTCATAGCTTCAATCGCCGCTATAATCCCATCAAACTTAGATGAAAAGTCTGTTCTCATAGCGCTGATGGCAGCAAGGACCGCATTCGTTCCTTCGGCAGTCACCGCACCACCGCTAGCTCCCTCCTCAGCCATGGTCACGGGTGATTTATCTGCTGCGTCACGAGCGTGGAAATCTGTTAACTTGGCTTGTTTCGTCGAATCAGTTTTTCCTCCGCCTGATTTCACAGCCTTAGTTTTTACCATATCCGCCCCCAAACGCTAGAGTAGGTTTTTGTTCCAGTTGGGAGAGTTTTATCCTACTTTTTTATCATTAGGAGCAGAGTGGAGCACACCCTTCAAAGCGGCCGCCATAACCGGAAGTCCAAAATACTTTATTTATTTCAATACATTCCTTTACCACCACCTTCAGATCTATTCTCAAGAATTAAAAAAGTTAGTGGAATTTTTATGGAACACTAGGAAGGCTAGATTACGTCTGTCCTTACTATATTTACCATTTGATCGTGGAGGTCTGAAATGTCCAAACTTTATGTTGTATTACTGGTCAGCACAACTGAGGTCTATGACATATTATTTTTCATCAAATGATCTCCCTCACTGGACTGAAATGGAATCATACAATTTACCTTTACCTCTTCCCATATTCATATACTCAGACTCGGCAAAAAAAATTACAGAAACAAGTTAAAAATCCATTTGTAAAGCATATGATCAAAATATGGTGTGAAACCACAAAATATTTAAAAGAACCACACTTACTGTCACAATTTAGCCCAATATGGGGTAATCAATATTTTAAACCAGGGAGAGCGGATGCTGTATTTAAAGTATGGAATTTAAAAGGGATTCAAAAGATTCAAGACTTATATCTGTCATGTTCAGATAACATAATGTCTTTTGAAGAACTGAGGATCAAATTTAATCTTAATAGAACACATTTTTTTTTAAATATCTTCAGCTTAGGAACTTTATTCGATCAAATCAAAATAATGCTCTCATCCGACCTACTTATTCATCCTTGGAAAAAATTTTGACGAAAGATAGTAAGAGAAAGGGTATTATTTCAGAGTTTTATAACTCACTGACACTATTCTCAAGTGAAAACTCACAGAAAAGATTGAATTATTGGAAAGAAGACCTGCAAACTGAAATTTCAGAGGAACAATGGGAATTGGCTTGTACAGAAGCTCAAACCAAATCAATAAATGTACGTCTTAAATTGATACATTTTAAATGGTTAATGCGGATGTATGTTACACCGGTGGAGTTAAATAGATATAACAAAAACATACCAGATACGTGCACAAAATGTATGGAAAGTAAAGGAACCCTATTTCATTGTTTATGGGAATGTAGAAAAATTAGAATGTTTTGGGAAGAGGTGAGGGTAACAATTGAAAAAATAATTTCAAAACAAATCATATTGAATCCTAAATTGTTTTTGCTGGGTCTGTATCCAGAAAAGCATAGCTTTAATAAGAGTGAAAGAGCATTCATAGACCTCAGTTTGCTTAACGCCAAAAAATGTATTGCACTACTGTGGAAAAAGACTCATAGACCAGATGTGACTCAGTGGTTAAGACAGATGTTAACAAACCTTCCACTAGAAAGAATAACATACATACTGAAATCAAAGGAAATTGTGTTTGAGAATATATGGAGACCTTTCATTGATTATGTAAAGAATTTAAACATAACTTTTGAAGAAGAAGGTGAATGATGTGTGTGGACCTTGTAAATTCCAAACTGGTGAATGTATAATATGTATACTTATGTAATGGATTGCCTAGACTAAACAGAGGAGCATTGTTGAAGACCTGTCTTTGTTAGTGGTTGTTGGTGTTTTTTAGTACAATTTTTATTTTTATTTTTTATTTTATTTTTTTTTTAAATTACTTTAGTGTTAGTGTTTGATTGTTTGTGTTGTGTCTGTAAAAAAGGTTCAATAAAAAATATTGTGGAAAAAAAAATAAAAAAACTAAGAAATCACACGTACATAAGTATTCACAGCCTTTGCCATGAAGCCTAAAATTGAGCTCATGTGCATCCTAGCTGTTTGCATGCGGCCTACATATCTCCTGAGGGAATACTCACACGTGATCTGCATTGTTATTTATGCAAATCCGATGGCGAACGCTGGGACAGTGCGTGACGTCATCCACTCAGCAACTGGCAGGCTGCAGACAGGACACCCAGATGCTCTTCTCCTCATCTCAGGCAATTTCATCCATGTTTCACTGTCTCCCATTCTACCCACGTTCACCCAGTATGTCACATGCCACACTAGAAACAATAAAACACTGGACTTATTTTACGCAAACACTAAGGAGGCGTACACCTCATCACCACTCCCCCCACTCGGGAGATTGGATCACAACTTGGTTCATCTCCGGCCGGTGTACAAACCCCTAGTGCACAGACAACCTCCGGCCATGCGCACAGTGGAGTTATGGTCTGAGGAGACAATGGACACTCTAAAGGGCTGTTTTGAAGCCACCGCCTGGAAGCAGCTCTGCGATCCACATGGTGAGGACATCGATGGCCTCACTCACACCATCACGGACTACCTCAGCTTCTGTGTGGACAAATCCGTTCCCACCAAGACCATACGGTGTTGCTCAAACAACAAACCCTGGATCAACCCTGAGATAAAAACACTTCTGAGAGAGAAGAAGAGGATCTTCAGGTCGGGGAATAGGGAGATGCTGAAGTCCGTACAGAGGGAGCTGAGGAGAAAGATCAGAGAAGGCAAGGACAGCTTCAGGAAGAAGATGGAGGACAAGCTGCAACAGAGCGACATCAGCGGGGTCTGGAGAAACCTCAAAACCATCTCTGGACTCCAGAATACCTCCCCCCAGGCCACGGGGGGCAGGGAGTGGGCGAACAACCTTAATCTGTTTTTCAATAGGTTTGACCAACCGCCCTCCCCCCTGACTGCACAACAACCACTGCTGCCTCTAAAGAAATCAAATCCTGCTGCCCACTCCCCACTCCACCAACACCCCCCCACTCCCAACACACAGCCCCCCATCCTGACCCTGACCAGGACCCAGGTGAGGACGGAGCTGAGGAAGATCAAGGCGAGGAAGGCGTTGGGACCGGACGGCATCAGCGCAAAGCTCCTCAAGTCCTGTGCAGACCAGCTGTGTGGGATTGTGACGTACATCTTCAACCTGAGCCTGAAGCTGGGGAGGGTACCACAGCTGTGGAAAACATCTTGTGTGGTACCTGTACCAAAAACTTCCCACCCCAAAGACCTGAACAGCTTCAGACCGGTGGCCTTGACGTCCCACTTGATGAAGACCCTGGAGAGACTGCTCCTTGCTTACCTCCGCCCCCTGGTGGAACCAGCGATGGATCCACTCCAGTTCGCCTACCAGCATGGCATTGGGGTGGAAGATGCGGTGATCTTCCTCCTTCACCGTTCTCTGTCCCACCTGGAGAAGCCTGGGAATATGGTGAGGATCATGTTCTTTGACTTCTCCAGTGCTTTCAACACCATCCAACCGATGATCCTGAAGGACAAGCTGCTGCGCGCAGGGGTGGACCAGCACCTGTCATCATGGATCCTGGACTACCTCACGAACCGGCCTCAGTTTGTGAGAACCCGGGACTGTGTGTCCGACACGATCATCGGTAGCACGGGGGCCCCCCAGGGAACGGTGCTGGCTCCCTTCCTGTTCACTCTTTATACTGCGGACTTCTCACACAACACAACACCCTGCCATCTATAGAAGTTCTCTGATGACTCTGCGATCGTTGGCCTCATCTCCAATGGAGATGAAGCTGAGTACAGAGGGCTTATCCAGGACTCCGTGGACTGGTGCCATTGGAACTGCCTCCAGATCAACGCGAGGAAAACTAAGGAGCTGGTGGTGGACTGCCGCAGGCATGGGCAACCCCTCACAGCACCAGTAAATATACTGGGAACAGACATCGAGATGGTGACATCCTTTTTTTTCCCTTCTTGCCTTGAGAGAGAGCAGTCGCATTTTTCTTCCCTCCTCCCCTGCCTTCCTGATCTATTCCCAGCTTTTGCAATGTTGCGTTTTTGTCTGTGTTTAGTCGCTCTTCTTCTGCTGAATCTTAGTCTAAACGGAAATTATGGATTTGGAAGCGGCTTAAATGTGCTATTGTCACTATTTTTCAACAAGAATTGGGCCAAGGGGGAGCCCAAGAATTGGAACCTACGAGGAGACTCATGGACATTGGAATTCATGCGTCTGTGGAAACATTATTGGTTATGATCTCGGGACTTCTATTTTTGGCTGTGGAGTTCCCTGATGCATCAGAAATTGAAGGAAGGTGAGAGAGCTGATCAAAGCGGACCCGGCAAGCTCCTTCATCAAATTCGACCAGTTGGGGAGGGCACGAGTAGCGGCAAACGGTGAACTGAATGACAGTGATTCAGTGAAGGAATACATCTGAAGCCCTGTGCTCTCCATGGAAAAACAGTTTAAGCCTGCACATATAATGGAAGCACAGAATTACACGGGTGAGGACAAATTCTATTCTCTGAGTGCACTGTGCTGATTTGATTTGATTTGACCTTGTTTGCCCCGTGTTTACATTCCTCCTGATTGAGATAAGCGGAAGGACCGGCTCTTATGTCTACCCAAACAATTAACAGTCAGTTGTTTGTCATCAGCGGATTGGACCCTCAAGGACAATGCCCATGTGCCTTCTGCAAGCAAGAGAGAAAGCAAGAGAGATAGACTCTGGACTCTGGACTTGTTTATAAGTCACATGATTATAACATCTATCCACTGCCAGGAGGCGCCCTCTGCTGCTCACTAACAACTGTTACATTTACACTACACAATGCATACAACACTACATGCATACAATACACTGCCTCTCAACTTTTGTGTGTGATCTCCTGCTAAATGTCTGCTAAATGTGCATTGAGGGTTTTTTTGCCTGCAATCAAAATTTCGCTCACTTGCCGAGCGTCATTCTGATAAAACGTGTTTTTTTCTCTCACCTACTGTGTCATATCCATTTTCTTTTCTTTTTTTTTCCTTTCTTCTTTATGACTGGCGCCTAGCGGCTGCCCCGGCCTTGGATGCGCTCTGCAGAGCGTGCCCAAATGCCAAGTCACGTTTCGTTACCTTGTATTCATACATGTGTAATGACAATAAAGTTGAATCTCAATCTCAATCTCAATCCTACAAGTACCTGGGTGTGCATCTGAACAATAAACTAGACTGGTCACACAATACTGACGCACTCTACAAGAAGGGACAGCGCAGGCTGTTCCTGCTGAGGAGACTCAAGTCTTTTGGTGTACAAGGGGCACTGCTGAAGACATTCTATGACACGGTGGTGGCATCAGCCATCACTTTTGGAGTGGTCTGCTGGGGCAGTGGCATTACTGCAGCCGATAGGAAGAGACTGAACAAACTGATCAAGAAAGCTAGCTCTGTCCTGGGGCAGCGCCTTGATCCGGTGGAGGAGATAGGAGAGAGAAGGACGGTGGCTAAACTGTCATCTCTGCTGGAGTCCGAGTTCCACCCTATGCAGGACATACTGAATGCACTGAGGAGCTCATTTAGCAGCAGACTACATCATCCCAGGTGCACAACCGAGAGGTTTCGCAGGTCCTTCCTGCCAACGGCTGTCAGACTGTACAACCTAAGCAGGGCTGCTCGCAGAGATAGCAAAAAGACGTAACAAACTAATAGTTTTTTGAATGCAAAGATGCAATAGACTTACACAATGGTCCCCTCCGGCATACAACTAGGAAAATACCGGTCGCTATGGAGGATGAGAATATGTATGGGCATATAATCATACCATGTAGGATAACTAAGTAGACGGTTATGCTGTTTCATCCCATCTAGCAACAATGCTCTGCACTGTGTGTGTTTATATATTTACATATTTATTCCATCTAGCTACAATGCTCCGCACTGGGTGTGTTTATATTTATATATCTATATATTTATTCCATCTAGCTACAATGCTCTGCACTGTGTGTTTATATATCTACATATTATTCCATCTAGCTACATTGCTCCGCACTGTGTGTGTTTATATATTTACTTATTTATTCCACCTAGCTGCAATGCTCCGTACTGTGGGTGTTTATATATCTACATATTTATTCCATCTAGCTACAATGCTCCGCACTGTGTTTATATATTCATATATTTATTCCATCCAGCTACAATGCTCTGCACTGTGTGTCTGTGTGTGTGTGTATATATATATTTTATAGTAATATGTACATATGTATATTAGCAGCTCTTGCTTGCTTGCTTTTTTTTCTTGCCTTCTGATTGTTGCTCTGAGTGTTGCTATCCCTGTGCTGTTGCAATCCTGGAATTTCCCCGTTGTGGGACTAATAAAGGCTTATCTTATCTTATCTTATCTTATCTTAACTAAGAAAACAATATATCCAGAGTATTTTACTGATAATTGTGGTGATAATTATGATAAGAACATGGTAGTAAATAAAATGAATAATTTTTTTGTAAATGTTGGACCGGAGTTCCATCCATCCATCCATCCATCCGTCCATCCATCCATCCATCCATCTTCTACTGCTTTTCCGGAGGTCCAGGTCACGGAGGCAGCAGTTCAAGCAGAGAAGCCCAGACTTCCCTCTCCCCAGCCACCTGCTCCAGCTCTCCAGAGAGGATATCAAGGCGTTCCCAGACCAGCTGGGAGACATAGTCTCTCCACCGAGTCCTGGGTCTGCCCCGGGGTCTCCTCCCAGTGGGACGTGCCCGAAGCACCTCAAGTGGGAGGCGTCCAGGAGGCATCCTAATCAGATGCCCATACCACCTCAACTGACTCCTTTCAATGTGGAGGAGCAGTGGTTCTACTCTGAGCCTCTCCCGGATGACTGAGCTCCTCACCCTATCTCTGAGGGTGAGTCCAGCAATCCTACGGAGAAAGCTCATTTCAGCCGCTTATATCCGCGATCTTGTTCTTTCGGTCATTACCGGACCAGAGTTGGCAGCAAAAATTCCAAACCAAGGAAGAGACGCCGTGAGTGAGACATTGATTGGAAATAACCCTCATTCAATCTTTCTCTCAGCAGTGGATGAACTAGAGGTAAAAGCTTTTGTTGAAAAGTGTAAAAATAAATTATCTACTCATTGTGATGGTATTGATATGGCACTAGTAAAAAGAACCGTTGATGGCATGTTAAGACCATTAACACATATTTATAATCTATCATTTTAAACTGGCTCATTCCCGCAGAAAATGAAAATAGCAAAAGTAATGCCATTATTCAAGCAAGGAAATAAACACCACTACAGAAACTACAGACCAGTATTGCTCCTCCCACAATTTTCAAAGATTATGGAAAAACTTTTCAACAACAGATTAGAGGACTTTTTTAAATAAACATAATCTGCTTAATCAGCATCAATATGGATTTAGAACAAAGAGTACAACATCGTTGGCAATAATGGAAGCAAGAGAGGAAATAATAAATGCATTAGATCAAGGAAAATATGCAATTGGTGTATTTATAGATTTTAGAAAAGCATTTGATACAATAAATCATTCAATACTTCTTGATAAACTGCAAATGTATGGTATTAGGGGAATGGCACTGAATTGGGTTACAAGTTATTTATCTGAGAGACAACAGTTTGTGAAGATGGGAGAATATCTGTCTGGATGTATGGGAATTGCCTGTAGGGTCCCTCAGGGGTCAGTATTGAGCCCCAAATTATTTAACGTATATATACTGTATATGTAAATGATATATTCCAAGTTTCTAAATTATTAAAAATAATATTATTTGCTGATGATACTAATATATTTTATTCTGGAAATAATTATAATCAACTAAGCCATACTCTAAATAATGAATTAAATAAGCTTAAAAAATGGATGGATTGTAATAAATTATCACTAAATATAGATAAAACTAAGGTAATATCTGGTAATTGTAAAAATAAAGAAGATATACATATTCATATAGATAATGTAATTATTACCTCCGCCAAGGAGGTAATGTTTTTACCGGGGTCTGTCTGTCTGTCTGTCTGTCTGTTACCAACATAACTCAAAAAGTTATGAATGGATTTTGACAAAATTTTCAGGAAAGGTGTGTAATGTCACGGGGAACAGATGATTAGATTTTGGTGATGATCTGAGAGTGCATACCTCCACCAAGGGCTTTGTTTGTATTTGTGCAGCAGGATTACACAAAAACTACTGGATGGATTTGGATGAAATTTTCACCAGAGGTGGTTCTTGGGCTAGACAGGAACCCATTATATTTTGGTGATGATCTGAGAAAGCATACCTCAGCCATGACTCTTCTCTTCTCACAGTGTGCCAGCAACAATACTCCAAAACTGATGGACAGACTTTGATGCAATTTTCACCACAAGTGGCTATAGGCCTACACACAAACCCATTACATTTTGGAGGTGATCCATGAGAAATGGAAGGAACCTTGGCGGAGGTATGCGCTCTATGAGTGCTTTTCTAGGTTATTTATTATTATTAGCATTATGTCATGCCTTTTGTGTTTTGTATCCTTAATTGTCCTTATTATTATTATTCAGTCCTGTTTATTACCTCCGCCAAGAAGGTAATGTTTTTACCGGCGTTTGTCTGTCTGTCTATCTTTTACCAACATAACTCAAAAAGTTATGAATGGATTTTGATGAAATTTTCAGGAAAGGTGTGTAATGGCACGTGGAACAGATGATTAGATTTTGGTGATGATCTGAGAATGCATACCTCCACCAAGGGCTTTTTTGTATTTGTGCAGCAGGATTACACAAAAACTACTGGATGGATTTGGATGAAATTTTCACCAGAGGTGGTTCTTGGGCTACAGAGGAACCCATTATATTTTGGTGATGAGCTCAGAATGCATACCTCAGCCAAGGCTCTTATCTTCTCACAGTGTGATACCAACAATACTCCAAAACTGATGGACAGACTTTGATGCAGTTTTCACCACAAGTGGCTAAAGGCCTACACACAAACCCATTACATTTTGGAGGTGATCCATGAGAAACGGAAGGAGCCTTGGTGGAGGTATGCGCTCTATGAGTGCTTTTCTAGTTATTACTAGAATTATAGTATTAGGATTGTTGTTAGGATGGAATTATTTGAAGTATTATATAGGCCAGGTGGTATTATTATTATTATTATTGTTGTTGTAACTACCATATGGCTACCTATTATTATGGTTATTATTATTATATGGTTACTTATTGTGCCTAGATATTGTAAGCCATGTGGGGGTATATGGTGGTATATATCAGTGGTTGGCAAAAGGAGATCCAAAGAAATGATGGCATCATTATATAAACTAGAAAAGCACTCATAGAGTGCCTACCTCTGCCAAGGCTTCTTCCGTTTCTCATGGAGCACCTCCAAAATGTAATGGGTTTGTGTGTAGGCCTATAGCCACTTGTGTTAAAAATGGCATCAAAGTCTGTCCATCAGTTTTGGAGTATTGTGGCTGACACACTGTGAGAAGAGCCTTGGCTGAGGTATGCACTCCCAGATCATCACCAAAATGTAATGGGTTCCTCTGTAGGCCAAGAACCACCTCTGGTGAACATTTCATCCAAATCCATCCAGTAGTTTTTGTGTAATCCTGCTGCACAAATACAAACAAAGCCCTTGGTGGAGGTATACACTCTCAGATCATCACCAAAATCTAATCATCTGTTCCCCGTGCCATTACACACCTTTCCTGAAAATTTTGTCAAAATCTGTTCATAACTTTTTGAGTTATGTTGGTAACAGACAGACAGACAGACAGACAGACAGACAGACAGACAGACAGACAGACAAATCCCAGTAAAAACATTACCTCCTTGGCAAAGGTAATTATTGGCATCAGTTTGCATTTATGTGCACAGAGAAAATGGGCAAAGCTGTGAAGCCCCCTCTACACACACCCCCAACCTCAGAGACAAACACCACCCAGCCCACGCTCTGTTTCAGTGGGTGGACTCAGGTCACAACCTCAGGCACCGCAGACCTGAGAGCATCAGCACTCACAAGGCACGCTTCTACAACACCTTTTATCCAGCCGCTGTCAGGCTAGTGGCACAGGATAATAAAGACAGTAAACATCCATAACCCATTCATACGCTGGACAATTACCCCTTCACTGACCCTCCCTCACATATACACAACTGTCCACCCGCTACTCACAAACATACACATCCAATACAGTCCTCCTGTCTTTCTCCACACATACACATAACTTTCCATCAATTCCATAATACTGTGTGCAATAGCAAAATTACCTCTACACCATCTACTGCTTGTGCAATAAATTAAAAATCTCAGGACATTTCTATCTCTTAGTATTGCTGTTATATAGCTTTTTAACTATAATGTATATGTATATTCTTACATGATTGCATCTTTTATCTTGTCAGTGTTTATTCTGACTTTGTTTCTTTTATTTTTTTTATTATTATTACTGTTATAACTGACTCAGAGAGACATGCACAAGAATTCCAATGTACCTGTTTTTTACTTGTACAAATGGCAATAAACTTAACTTTAACTTTTAACTTTAACTTATATGGTGAATATGATGATGATAATATTGTCTATAATTATATTAAACATACCAGAAGTATTTATTTTATTACAATTATTACTAGATGTTGGTATTATTGTCAATACAAACTATCATTGTTGAATCATTTCTATTGCATAATTTAATTATAAGGTGTATTATTGTTCGAATAATTTTGAGCTTAAATTATTCAAAGTCAAATAATTAGGCGGAAAGTTGAATTTATGTACATTCATTACAAAAATATAAGCAATCACCCCATTGGCCACCTTGGGGGAGAGGTTACAAGGCATGACATTCAGACACACCTAGAATCTCTAAATAATCCATTCTTCTAAGTCTGATATATATAGGTAGTAGAAAGGAGAGGGAGGATGAGGATAAGGAAAGGGACAGAACGGAACAGTCCTGATAACTGAGCTTATTCAGGCGGACGCCAGACACTCTGGAGACATGGGTCATGAAGACATGAGATCCATAAAACTAACAGAATGTCCATCTACCACTGATCTGTACAGGCTGAGGAGTTCCTGTGCATTCCTGTGACCCAAAACAAGTTATGTTAAAGAGATTATAATAAATGGCTTAGATCATTCCTTATGCATGTACTAACCTTGTACTAATCCTCAGTCTGAACTCTCTGAAATTGCTCACAGAAACAGGCCAGGAATATGTAAACTTATCCTATATGGAATGCACATACATTATAAACCTTAAACATGGCATATGAAAGGTATGATACTTCTCAAATATAATAATACATTATTAATATCAATAGTATAGATAATATGGAATTTTTCTATCAATTATATATTATGGTATTGTATAATGAATGTAATTGTGGGATGAATAATGACTAGAATGATATTATAATTTATTGCTTATGGAGAAGGGGTGGGACTATATAAACGTTGGCTTCTTCCCACTCCTTTTGAACATTTTATTTTTTTGGTTTTGGTTTTTGTTTTAATTTTTTTTTCTTTGTTGTCTGAATGTTCAAATAAAATCAATCAATCATCAATCAATCAATCAATCAATCAATCAAACCATGGTTACTGTTACCATAGTAACCATGTCAAAGCTCAAAGGCAGGCATCGCCATGCCTACTGTTGCCATGGTCGCCATGTCAAAGTGAGTGGTGACGTCAAAGATCAAAGGTAGGCTTCACCATGGTTACTATTGCCATGGTAACCATGTCAAAGATCAAAGGCAGGCACGCAGCAGAAATGCTTGCTTACACTTGCTTTCTACGGGCATGCAGAAATACTTGCTTATACTTGGTTTCTACAGGCATGCACAGGTATGTATGAGTGACCATAAAAGGAGTTGTTTACATGTAACCATGTCAAAGATCAAAGGCAGGCATCACCATAGTTACTGTTGCCATGGAAAGAGTAACTTTCTACGGGCATGCAGAAATGCTTACTTACACCTGCTTTCTACGGGCATGCAGAAATACTTGCTTATACTTGGTTTCTACGGGCATGCACAGGTATGCAGTAGTAAAAAAAGAAAAAGGAGTAAGGCTGGAAAAACAACAACAGCACTCTATGTACAGTGATGCTACCTGTAGTGCAAATGGTGACAAAAGATAGACCCAGACCTCTCATAGTGCAAATAAGATAAACAATGATGAAACCCAGCAATCCTATATACAGAAAAGTGGAGCTGTAATACCCGTAGTTGTAAGTTCAGTGCGGTAGTGTAGGTGCCGACAGTAACAGACAGGACTGCACATGATCAGTATTGCAATGACAGAGAGCAGCAGATATGGCATTTGTGCAAATGGTTGCAGTAAAGTGCAGAGACGTACAGCAGCAAATATACTGTATTACTGTTGGTATACCAGTCTACTTGAGGCTTGAGGCTGTAATTGCTGCCAAAGGTGCATCAACAAAGTATTGAATGAAGGCTGTGAGTACTTATGTAGATGTGATTTCTTAGTTTTTTGGGTTTTTTTATTTTTAATAAAGTTGCAAAAATCTCAGAACTTTTTCATATTGTCATTATGGGGTATTGTGTGTAGCATTTTGAGGGAAAAAAGTGAATTTAATCCCTTTTGGAATAAGGCTGTAACATAATAAAATGTGGAAAAAGTGAAGCGCTGAGAATACTTTCCAGATTCACTGTAGGGTGGTAGTTTGACGGAGCTCAACAAAAGTCACTCAGCATGTGGCTTCTGTTGACGATCATAACACTATAATAACCAAGGATGTGTAACCATGGTAACCAAGTAAATGTCAGCAAAGGTGGGAGACGTTTGTCATTTCATTTGTGTTTCACATGGTTTCACATTCATCTACGTATGACTCCCCTTATCCCCTTCCCATGTTGGCCACAGCCTAAAAGTCCAAAAATACATACGTATAAGTTGAATGAGCAAGTGCAGAAAGAAAAAGACCCAACGTCTTGTCTTGTGAACCAGCTCTGATATGGTAGCATTTATTCTGAGCTGTCTGCATCACCTGACATATGCAGAAGGTGCCCAACTGTGTAGGAACTAAGACGCATTGCGTCCATTGTGTTGTCATGGAAATGCATATAAATAGCATGCCATTTATTTACGTGTTTGTAAGGAGGTAGGTGCGGTGAGTGGATGGAGGGTGTTCTAGTAATGTTTTGGAACAGGAGTTCTGAGTCTCTTTGTTGAGGTCTATGTGTCTTTCCTCCCATTTGGCATTCTACTTCTCTGTTTTGCGGGTGATACATTTAAGCCTGGGGTTAGAAACAGAAAATTACAGAGAAACGTGATTTTCTGTGACCACTGTTGTGAACACTTGTTGCCATGTGAACCATGAATTTGTTTACAAGCTGACAGATAAGGAACTGGCAAATTCGGAAGCCTTTGCCTCATTTGGAAAAAAACAAAACATATAGTAAGGCAAGCTTTAAAAAAAGACACAACTTATAGTCTTAATAGCAACAAGGGCTCGGCCGCCATTTGCCTTGCATCACTTTATTTCTTTTAGTGCTTGCCAGCTAGCAGAGAAGGTCAAAAGGACTTGCACTGTGTCTTTGTGGCTCTCGAGAAAGCATATGATAGGTTGCTGAGAGAGGAAGTGTGGCACTGTATGAAGAGGCCAAGAGTGGCAGAGAAGTATGTGAGGGTGGTGCAGGACACATATGAGGGCATCGAGACGGTGGTGAGGTGTACTGTAGGAGTGACAGATGGATTCAAGGTGGGGGTGGGATTACATCAGGGATCAGCCCTGAGCTCCTTCTTGTTTACCATGGTGCTGGACAGGCTGACAGATGAGGTCAGGCAGGAGTCTCCATGGACCATGATATTTGCAGACAACATTGTGATCTGTTGAGAGAGTGGGGAGCAGGTGGAGGAGAACCTGAAGTTGTGGAGGTATGCACTTGAGAGAAGAGGAATGAAAGTCAGTAGAAGAAAGACAGAATACATGAGTGTGAATGAGAGGGAGGCAAGCATAACCGCAAAGGTGTAAGGATGGTGTTTAAATACCTGGCGTCAACCATCCAAAGCAATGGACGGTGCACAAGAGAGGTAAAGAAGAGAGTGCGGGCAGGGAGGAGTGGGTGGAGAGAGTCAGGGGTGATTTGATGACAAAAGGATAGTGAAAGGGAAGATTTAAATGATAATAGTGAGACCTGCTATGATGTATGGTTTGGAGACAGTGGCACTGATAAAAAAGGCAAGAGGTGGAGCTGGAGGTGGCAGAGTTGACAGAAGGACAGCTCAGATTGAGTGGTTTGGAGACAAAGTAAGAGAGGCAAGGCTGAGATGGTTTGGACATGTGTAAAGGAGGGATAGTGGACATAATGGGCAAAGGATGGTGAAGATGGAGCTACCAGGCACGAGGAAAAGAAGAAGATAACAGACATGGTTCATGGATGGAGAAGGTTGGTGTTCCAGAAGAAGATGCAAGGGATAGGGTAAGATGGAGGCAGATGATCCACTATGGAGATCCCTAAAGGGAGCAGCCAGAAGAAGAAGAAGAAGAAGAAGAAGAAGAAGAAGAAGACTTGATGAAAAGGGACACCACTTCATAATTTCTTTGATAAAATAATTAGAAGTATACTTTCACATGGGGAACCTAGTAATTGTGAGACAAGCACAACTCAGGAAGTAGTATTTTATTGCATGGACGACTACATAAGTGTGTAGAAAAGTTCACTTTAGGTTTATCCTTTGCGTGCTCATATTAGTCTCTGATTTCCTTTACTGAAGCGCAGCAGGCCAGTAGTGAAACAAATCAGGATTTGGCCAGAGTGCAACCTCAGCACTTAAAGACTGTTTTCTGCACACAGACTGGGAGGTCTTCAAAATAGCAGCCTCCCAGGAAGACAGGACAGATGTGGAGGAGTATGCTGAAACAGTCACCAGCTACATCACGAAGTGCACAGAGGATTTCACGATAGTGAAGACTGTCACTGCACGGGGCAACTATAAGTCCTGGATGACTGCAGAGGTGTGCTCGCTGCTCACAGCCAGAGATGCAGCCTTCAGAGCGAAGGACAGGATCACCCTCTGCTCAGCCAGGTCTGCGTTCTCAAAGGGAATTAAGACGGCGAAGTGCGCCTAGGTGGAGAAAATCCAGGGACACCTCTGTGACACAAGGAACACCAAACGGATGTGGCAGGGAGTTTGGGTGCTGACGGACTATAAGTCTAGGCAGGGGATCAATGATGATGACGCTTCGCTTCCAGACAGGCTCAACAACTTCTTTGCACGTTTTGAAGCATCAAACCCGACAATCAGAGGGAGGACTGGCCTGTCTCCGCCATCGGTTGGGCCAGCTATCACCATCAACGCAGCGGACACAAGGAGAACCCTAACCAGGGTCAACCCACGTAAAGCTGAAGGTCCGGACAACATCCCGGGACGTGTGCTCTGAGACTGCGCGAGTGAGTTGGCGGATGTCCTGACTGACATTTATAACATCTCCCTGAATCAGGCCATCGTTCCGAGATGCTTTAAGACCTCTACCATAGTACCGGTGGCAAAGAAACCAGTTGTGTCCTGTCTGAATGACTATCGTCCTGTTGCACTGACACCAATTGCGATGAAGTGTTTTGAACGGCTTGTCAAACCACACATCACAGCCTGCCTCCCTGCATCACATGACCCGCTCCAGTTTGCATATCGTTCAAACCGCTCCATGGAAGATGCTATAGTCACTACCCTGCACTCTGTCATCACCCACCTGGATCAGAAAGACACCTATGCCAGACTCCTGTACATTGATTTCAGTTCAGCATTCAACACCATTATTCCCCAGAGACTGATGGAAAAATTACTCCTTCTCGGTCTGAACACCGCCACATATCTCTGGATCCTGGATTTCCTGACTGAGAGACCTCAGTCTGTCCATGTTGGAAATAACATCTCCAACTCTATCACGCTGAGCACCGGATCCCCTCAAGGCTGCATACTCAGTCCACTGTTGTTTACACTTCTAACACATGACTGTGTATCCAGACACGAGGGGAACCAGATTATTAAGTTTGCAGACAACACCACAGTGGTGGGACTTATTCAGAGGGATGAGGAATCAATGTACAGGGAAGAAGTGAAAGACCTGGAGGGCTGGTGCAGGGAGAACAATCTGGTGCTCAACGTGGACAAAACGAAGGAGATGATTATCGACTTCCGGCGGTCACAGCCTGGACACGTCCCTCTCAGCATTGGCAGCCGTTTAGTGGAGAGAGTGGAGAACATCAAGTTCCTCGGAGTGCAGATCTCGCAGGACCTGACCTGGAGCAAGAATTCCTTGGGGATCAGGAAGCAGGCCCAGCAGAGACTGCACTTCTTGAGGAAACTCAAACAGGCCTCTCTCCCCATCTGCATCCTCAGGACCTTCTACAGAGGTGTGGTGGAGAGTGTTCTGATGTACTGCATTGCAACATGGTACTCCAGCTGCAGTATGTCAGACAAAAAAGCCCTGCAGAGGATAGTTAAGGGAGCTAAGAGGGTAATTGGAGTTTCCCTCCCCTCAGTCCAAGAACTTTTTCAGAACCATTGTAGGAGCAGGGCACTGAACATTGTCAAGGACCATTCTCACCCTCTGCATAAACACTTTGAACTTCTGCCATCTGGCAAACGATTCCGGAGCATCAATTCAATTCAATTCAACTTTATTTATATAGCGCCATTTCACAACAACAGTCATCTCATAGCACTATCAACTGTAGGGGGAACCCCCACAGTTGCAGAAAGACCCCAGCAATCAGGCGATCCCCTGTGAGCAAGCACTTGGTGACGGTGGAGAGGAAAAACTCCCTTTTAACAGGAAGAAACCTCCAGCAGAACCAGGCTCAGGGAGGGGCAGTCATCTGCTGCGACTGGCTGGGGGGTGAGGGGATAGAGAAGATGAAAAGAACAGACAAGTAGAGAGCAAACAGCACGATGGGGGCTCAATCTATGGGAGAGAACAAACAAATGTTAATGACCAGCAAAAAAAATATCTCATTGAGAGTGAGGAAAGGAGTGAGGCCCAGTGCATTACTGGAGGTCCCCTGGCTGACTAAACCTATTAGCAGCATAACTAAGGGAGGGTTCAGAAACACATGATCCCTCCCTAATTGTAGGCTATATCAAAAAGGTAGGTTTTAGCCCTATTCTTAAAAACAGAGATCGAGTCTGACTCCCAAATCCAGATTGGCAGCTGGTTCCACAGGAGAGGAGCTTGATAACTGAAGGCTCTGCCTCCCATTGTACTTTTGGAGATTCTAGGTATTACAAGTAATCCTGCATTTTGGGAGCGTAGTGTTCTGTTAGGATAATACGGTAGTATCAGATCTTTTAAATAAAAAGGAGCCTGATTGTTTAGAGCTTTGTAAGTAAGAAGAAGGATTTTAAACTTAATTCTAAACTCTATGGGAAGCCAATGAAGGGAGGCCAGAACCGGAGAGATATGATCTCTCTTTCTAGTACCTGTTAAAACTCTTGCTGCAGCATTTTGGATCAGCTGAAGACTTTTTAAAGATGTTTTAGGACAGCCTGATAATAAAGAATTACAATAATCTAATCTCGAGCTAACAAAAGCGTGGATCAGTTTCTCAGCATCACTCTGAGACAAGATGCTCCTAATCTTGGCAATATTACGCAAATGATAGAAGGCAGTCTTAGAAACAAATTTAATATGTGAATTGAAGGACAGATCTTGATCAAAAATAATTCCAAGGTTCCTCACAGAGCTATTAAGAGAAAGAGTAACCGCATCCAAACTGAAAGTTTGATTTGGAAAGGAATTTCTAAGGTTTTTTGGACCAACAAGAATGACTTCAGTCTTATCTGAATTTAATAGCAGGAAATTACAAGTCATCCAAGCTTTGATTTCCTTAAGACAGGCTTCTAACTTGGCTAATTGATTACTATCATCTGGCTTCATTGACAGGTATAATTGTGTGTCATCAGCATAACAATGAAAATGTATACAGTGCTTTCTAATAATGTTGCCTAACGGAAGCATATATAAACTAAAAAGAGTAGGGCCTAGCACAGATCCCTGTGGAACTCCATGACTAAGCTTTGAGTTGAAAGAAAACTCATTATTTACATGAACAAACTGGAACCTATCAGATAAATAAGATCTAAACCACTGCAACGAAGTTCCATTAAGTCCAACATAGTGTTCTAATCTATCAAGTAGAATATTATGATCGATAGTATCAAAAGCTGCACTAAGGTCTAAAAGGACAAGTACAGAAACCAGTCCATTATCAGATGCGATGAGGAGGTCGTTAGTGACCTTCGCTAAGGCTGTTTCAGTACTATGATGGATTCTAAACCCAGATTGAAACTCTTCATGTAAACCATTTCCCTGCAGGTGGTCAAATAATTGCGTAGCAACAACTCTTTCTAAGATTTTTGAAATGAAAGGGAGATTAGAGATTGGTCTATAGTTAGCTAAAGCTCCTGGATCTAGCGTTGGCTTTTTGAGTAAGGGTTTAATTACAGCTGTTTTAAAAGCCTGCGGTACATGGCCTAAAGTTAATGAAGAATTGATTATATGAAGAATAAAGCTACCAATAAGTGGGAAGACTTCTTTAAATAACCTGGTAGGAATAGGGTCTAAAAGACAAGTTGAAGGTTTGGATGAGGAAACTATTTTGTCTAACTCACAAAGGTCGATTGGAACAAACTCATCAAGACAGACATCAATAGAAGGAGTTGTAGTAGTTACAGTATTTAAGTTAACTGTGGGAAGAATCTGATTGATTTTATCTCTGATGGATGAAATTTTATTATTGAAAAAGTTCATAAAGTCCTGACTAGTAAGCTCTAAGGGAATGCTAGGATTGACAGAGTCCTGACTCTTTGTCAGCCTGGCTACAGTGCTGAAAAGAAACCTGGGATTATTCTTGTTCTCTTCTATTAATGCAGAGTAATAACTCGTTCTAGCTTTTCTAAGAGATTTTTTATAAATTAAAAGATGATTTCTCCAAGCTAAATAGATTTCATCTAAATTAGTGGAGCGCCATTTTCTTTCTAACTGACGAGTCTTCTGTTTTAAGCTATGAGTTTCTGTGTTGAATCAAGGAGTTAGAAATCTCTGATTAGACTTTTTCTTTTTTAAGGGGGCCACCAAGTCTAGAGTCTGATGCAGAGAAGCTGTAACACTATCCACCATGTTACCAATTACAGAAGGAGCAAGCTGTCTATAGCTTATTTCCGTTGTGTTGACACATGGCATAGAGGAAACAATCTGCATAAATTTGGTAACAGCATCATCTGAGAGGCATCTACTGTAATAATATTTTTCTTTAGGAGCCAAATAGTCAGAAATAGTAAAATCAAAGGTTAACAGAAAATGGTCTGACAGTACAGGGTTATGAGGAGACACTACAAGATTTTCTATTTCTATGCCCTATGTCAGAACAAGGTCCAATGTATGGTGGAGGTAATGAGTAGAATTTCCTACTTTCTGAGAAAACCCAATCGAGTCTAATATTGAATTAAATGCCACATTAAGGCAGTCACTATCTACATCCACATGTATATTAAAGTCCCCTACTATAATTATTCTATCAGATTTCAGCACTAAATCAGCTAAGAAATCAGCAAATTCGGATAAAAATTCTGAGTAGGTTGATGGGGGACGATAAACTATGGCAAATAAAATTGGGTTTAACCTAAAATTGCTAAAGTGCCCAATACTGAGGACCAGGCCCTCAAAGGAATTATAACATGTTTTTTGCTTTACATTAACTAGTAATTTGGAATGGTAAATTGTTGCTACTCCTCCTCCACGACCAGAACTTCTGGGATTTTGACAGTTTAAATAACCAGAGGGAGTTGATTCATTTAAACCAACATAATCCTCTTGCCCTAACCAAGTCTCTGTAAGGGAAATTAAATCAATCTGATGATCAATTAACAGATCATGGACTAACAGAGACTTGGGAGTTAGAGACCTAATATTTAATAAACCACATTTAATTTTTAAATTATGAGGAGGAACAGAGGCCAAATCATTCAATTTAGAGGCTTTATGTTTAATTTGAGTTTTACCAATATTTTGGTTAATCACTTTGGGATGCTTATATATTATATTTTTATTTACTTTGGAGAGAGCAGACAATGATTCTCTGATGGGGAAGACAGGGGCTAAGCTGAGGGGTGGCGGATGAAGAGGAGCTGCAGAGAGATGTGTAAGACTGCGACTCTGCTTCCTGGTCCCAACTCTGAGTAGTCAAGGTTTTGGAAATTTGGATAAAAAAGATGCCAGATTGTTAGATAAATGAGAAGCACCATCCAAAGTGGGATGAATGCTGTCTCGTCTCATAAGACCAGGTTTTCCCCAAAAAGAGCTCTAATTGTCAATGTAGCCCACGTTATTTGCAGGACACCACACAGACAGCCAGCGGTTGAAGGATGACGAGCGGCTAAACATGTCATCACTAGTCAGATTGGGGAGGGGCCCAGAGAATACTACAGTGGCAGACATCGTTTTTGCAAAGTCACACACTGATTCTACATTAAAGTAGAACTGAACCCACCTTTTGGCGCAAAAAGTAGAATAGCAGATTAATTCCTTATTACCTATTGTATTTTTCAACACATAAAAGAAATTTTTAGGCTGTGCGATGGCCAAGCTATAAGCCGATAAACTTTTGCCTCTGGCTGGCAGTGCCAAACAAACTTGAAGTAGTGCAGACGACGCTGCGTGACGTCACGAGTGTGATCCCTAAACAAAACAACAATGGCAGATGATAGCAGTTCCAGCAGTTCCAGCAGTCAAGAAAACCAGAGTTTTCAGAGTGAAGAGGCATTCAGGATCGGTGACGAGACAGAGGAGGATGCAGGAGTGTGGCAGGTGGCAGGCGTGCACAAGGGCGAGCCCGGGAGACAGCGACCTGATGCACCTGTGACAGCAGCTGGCAGACGGCGATGCAGAGGCGAGGTCCGCCGCCGGGGAATACAGTGATCCCTCCCTGATGTTCTAATTAGAATTAGAACATCAGGTATCAACATGGAGAGCCCGCACAACTCAAAATCCACCTCTCTGACCACCGCTCCACTCCTCTCCGCCCACCTCTTCACCGCTCGGGAATCTCACAAGCTGATTGGCCGAGACGTTTTACCCAGCTTCTCTCCCTGCAGAGCGCACATACCCAGCGAAGGAAGACCGCATTCATTGTTCTTTATCGCTCGTGTTGCTTAGTGGCACTTTTCGCTGTTCTCTTGTGCCTTTTTGTGCAAAATAGTGCTTGTGACGCCCTTGGCGGGGGTGACGCTACTTTGCGGTTTTTCACTTTTCGCGGTCGGTTCTGGTCCCCATTAAACGCGATAAGTGAGGGATCACTGTAATATCTATATCTAGAAACGCATTGCTTCCCGGTCGCTTTTCCTCCCCCTTTCTTTTCTTTCGTCGCCATGACAGCTTTCCTTGGCCACTGAACAGATCTTCCCAGGTGTTGGAAGTGTTTTGTAGTCGACTATCACGACAAAATGCACCAAAACCAACCAGTGTCGACGTGCTCGCAATGGTAAACATGGAGGACTGTGTCACACTCGTGACGTCACGCGGAACTCCGGCTGCACTTCCGGTTAATCGGCGGATTTGTCTGATTTTTCAGGGCGGGAAATTCAAAATCGCGATTTTCTCCAAGATTCCGGGATTTGTGGAGGGGGTGCCAATGATAAATTATCTTTATAATTGTATGTACTATCACCCAGTGCCGTTCAATGCCGTTCAGTTCTACTTTAACTTTCGTGACTTCCGACTGCCGGAGACGGACATCATTAATGCCAGCGTGAATAACAATTGTGGAGTATTTACAGTTACTTTTAGCCAGCATTTTCAAATTTGACTCGATGTCGCCTGCTCTGGCCCCAGGAATGCATTTGACTATGGCCGCTGGAGTCTCTAGGTTCACGTTTCTGACTACAGAGTCGCCAATGATCAGTTTTTTCCTCAGCGGGTGTGTCGCTGAGCGGGGAAAAACGATTAGAAACGTGAACAGGTTGGAGGTGTACCGGGGCTTTGCGATTAGGCTTCCTTCTTACCGTCACCCACCCAGTCTCCTCGCTGCTGAGGAGAGCCGGAGGACCGCTAACAGGGATTGAGATTGAGATAGAGATTCAACTTTATTGTCATTACACATGTATGAATACAAGGTAACGAAACGTGACTTGGCATTTGGGCACGCTCTGCAGAGTGCATCCAAGGCCGGGGCAGCCGCTAGGCGCCAGTCATAATGAACAGGGATGAACCTGGGATGAACAGGGGGGCCTAAGCTAGCGAGCTCCGCTGCAGCTAAGGGGCGTCCGTCAAGAGTAACTGGCGCAGATGGTGTTTCAATGCAGCGGAGCCGGGATTCCAAATCAGACAACCTCACCTCGAGCGCCTCAAAAAGACAACATTTATTACATTTACCGTTATCACTAAAAGAGGCAGAGGTGTAGCTAAACATCTGACAGAGAGAGCACACCAGAGGAGGAGAGGAAGGAGAGCTAGTAGCCATCGCTAGTGGCTAACCCGAAGCTCAGGAGAGTGAGGAGAGCAAACCACACAGACAGACGGCAAAACAGGAAGTGACGATACGTTACCACAAGGAAGTGACGATCAAGCTGAATTGAATTGAATTGAATTGAATATGTACAAAAATAAATAAACAGGCCTATCCATTCACACCAAATAAACTAGAGGGGCCAGGTGGACTGCTGCATCAGAGGCAGAACCATCAGACTGATTAACAGCTTCCTTCCACAAGCTGATAGGATGCTGAACAGTTCATCCGGAATCTCTCATACATACTACTGCACCTATGGACATTATGTATATTATTTGTATATTATAATTCTGGTTAGTTTTTCAAGTATGTCTCAGAGATGTGTGAATGGCTGTGTTGGGGTGGGGGGTGAGAGTGTGTGTGAGCGTGTCTTAAATTATGTCCTTTTTACTTATATGGATGCCGAGAGAAATGCAGTTTCATCTTGCCTGCACTACAGTTGTATGTACAGCAATATGACAATAAAGGTTGATTTGATTTGATGACAACATTTCCCCTGCCCTTCTTGGCCCTCTGCTGCACATTAGCATGCAAAAACTAATCAAACATTTACTAAAATATGGTCATGAACGTAAAGTGCCCCGTCTGGGGGGGGGGGGGTAGAGGGGGCTTCACAGCTTTGCCCATTTTCTTTGTGCGCATGAACACAAACTGATGCCAATAATTTATATAATGATACTGTGGAAATGTGAAAATGACGAGGCAGAGTTTATCTCACGAGTCAGGTTTAATTCACATCTTCCAACATCAGCAAAGCAGAAATAGGAAAAACACAGAAATTCGTCCTTTATATATTCAGGACATTCAAAGCTCACAGTCACATTGCATTTAATCACAAGTAACAATGCATCTTTCCTTAAATCCTATAACATCCTCCTCATAGTCTCTGGCAGACCAGGAAATCCCCCAAGGCCGTCTCTTGCATACCGAAGACTAAATTTTCACATCCTCCTGTTATCTCCAAGGAGACCCAGTTCTTCGTTCTACTCTGAGATGTGAAGCTTAAAGTGATACATACGTGTCCCACATGACCCCCCCCAAACATCTAAGATGGAACAACAGAATAACAGTCTGCATGTCATGATAAAATCATTACACATTAACCCACGTGCTGCTTGGGCCTCAGTCTCCTCCCGTATCTGCTGTAAGCAGGCTTCGCCACTTCTGCGGCGCCATCCTGCTGGGGAGCTACTGTCTGGGGGTGAGAACTGTTTGTCACTTCCTGTGGGTGTTCTGGGGAATGTCCCCGAGGGGGTCTGCCGCGCCGAGGAGCCCTGGCCAACAGCACATCCTCGTCCGCCACCACAAAGGCGGGTTTGAGCCTGTTTATGCCAATCTTTTCCTTCCTGCCCCCCCAAATCTAGCAAAAAATGCTTGTCCCCTGTTTCCAGCACTCTAAATGGTCCATCATAAGGTGGTCGCAGCGGTGGGCGATGGGCATCGTGTCTGACAAAAACAAACTCCGCGTTTTTCAAAGCCTTAGGCACAAAAACGCGCGGAGAACTGTGGTGAACGGGGCCAGGCAGCGTGCCCGATTCCGTGCCACGCTGCAACCGCTGAGACGGGGAGCTATCTGGCGCAGGATTATCTGGGAGAAACTCCCCGGGCAGCCGAAGTGGCTGCGCAAAAACTAGCTCAGCCGGGGAGGCTTCTAAGTCCTCTTTAGGTGCAGAACGCAACCCCAATAAAACCCACGGTAGCCTGTCTACCCAATTTGCATCCGTCAGCGACGCTCTGAGAGCCGCTTTCAATGACCTGTGAAAACGTTCGCATAACCCATTAGCCTGCGGATTGTACGTAGTTGTGCGGTGGATCGTTACCCCCAGGCTGCGGGCCATTGCTGACCAAAGTTCGGAAACAAATTGAGGACCTCTGTCGGACGTAATGTCCGACGGGACTCCAAAGCGCGCTACCCATGCTGTTAAAAACGCGCGCGCCACCTCCTCGGCTGTGGTTGATGCCAGTGGGACCACTTCCGGCCAGCGCGTGGTGCGGTCCACCATTGTCAGAAGGTGTGTGCACCCCTGTGACGGCGGGAGGGGGCCTACGAGGTCCATGTGAACATGATCGAACCTCTTAGCCGGGATGTGAAACGGCTCCAAGGGAGCTCTCGTGTGTCTGTGTACCTTGGCTCGTTGACAAGCCATGCAGGCTGCTGCCCACTCCTTAACTTGTTTGCGCAGGCTCGGCCATACAAATTTCTCTCCTACCATTTTGACCAATGCGCGCACTCCCGGGTGCGCCAGAGAATGAATCGAGTCAAAAACACGGTGGCGCCACGCGGCCGGTACCACAGGATGCGGTCACCCAGTGGAGACATCGCAGATTAGGGGGGCATACCGTCTTGCAGCACCCGGTTCTCCAGCCTTAACCCTGTTGGTCCAGACTGGAGCGCGCACACGTCCGCGTCGCTAACCTGATCCGCGGCCATGGCTGCATAATCTATCCCTACGCGGACTGGGGCCGCCACGGCGTGCGAGAGACAGTCTGCCACTACATTCAGTTTACCCGCCATGTGCTGAATATCGGTAGTAAACTCTGAGATGGCGGCCAGCTGTCTTTGCTGCCGGCCCGACCACGGTTGTGAAACCTTGGCCATCGCGAATGTCAGCGGCTTGTGGTCAACGAACGCGGTGAAACGGCATCCCTCCAGCCAGAACTGGAAGTGGCGAATGGCCAAGTGGAGAGCTAACAACTCCCTGTCGAATGCGTTGTATTTTCGTTCACTATCGCGCAAAGTCCTGCTGAAAAAGGGGAGTGGCTGCCAAGCCCCGGCTACATGCTGCTCCACGACCGCCCCTATGGCCACATCTGACGCATCAGTAGTGAGCGCTATGCGGGCCGTTGGGTCTGGATGTGCTAACAACGCAGCGTTTGCCAGGGCTGTTTTGACCTCCAAGAATGCTCGCTCTCGCTCCGGCGACCATTCGATCTTATTTGTGGGTTTTTGTTTTTTGAGTGCGGCATACAATGGTTGCATGAGCTGCGCTGCGCGGGGGAGGAAACAGTTATAAAAATTCACCATTCCCAAAAACTCCTGTAACACCTTGACCGTTTGTGGCTGGGGAAAATTTGCTACCGCGCGCACTTTGTCAGGCAGCGGAACCGCTCCTTCTGGAGAGACGCGATGCCCCAAAAAATCAATCTGCGTCACCCCGAACTGACACTTCGCTGGGTTGATTATTAAACCGTGCTCTCCCAACCTCCGGAAAACTGCCGTGAGGTGGTTTTCGTGTTCGTCTTCGGATGCGCTGGCTACTAAGATGTCGTCCAGGTAGACAAATACAAAGGGGAGATCGCGCAACACCGCTTCCATCATGTGTTGGAATGTCTGCGCAGCGCCTTTAAGTCCAAATGGCATGCGCAAAAACTCGAATAGACCAAACGGAGTTATTATTGCTGTTTTGGGTATGTCCTCAGTGCGCACTGGGACTTAGTGGTAACCGCGGACCAAGTCTATCTTAGAAAAAACGCGCGCCCCCGCCAAATGAACGGAAAAATCTTGGATATGCGGGATTGGGTAGCAGTCGTGCGCTGTGGCGTTGTTCAACCTGCGGAAATCTCCGCAAGGTCGCCACGAGCTGTCAGCTTTCGGGACCATGTGAAGCGGGGAAGCCCATGGGCTGTTCGAGCGCCTGATGATGCCCAACCTTTCCAGGTTGGCGAACTCCTCGCGCGCTATGGTCAGTTTAGCTGAATCCAAGCGCCGAGCTTTTGCAAAAACGGGCGGTCCGGTGGTAGTAATAAAATGTTCCACCCCGTGTTTAGCGACGGCTGCTGAAAATGTGGGAACCGTGAGTGCTGGGAACTGAGTGAGGAGTGTGTGGAACTTACCACCCGCAGCTGTGACGTTGGCTTGTGCTGTTGGCGGGGACACTCGGGCTGTACAGGGAATAGAATAAAAAAAAAGTGCATTAACCAGGCGCCTGTTAGCAAGATCAACCAACAAACCATGTGAGCACAGAAAATCAGCCCCCAACATATTGAAATTCACTGCAGCTATGACAAAAGTCCACTCAAATGTACGGCCGTATAGGGACAGAAGCAGAGTCCTCTCACCAAAGGTCTTAATCTCCGAGCCGTTTGCTGCTGACACCCCGGGACCTCTGGAAACCGCCAGCCGGTCAGCGGAGGAAGGTGTGATGAAACTCAACTGGGAGCCTGTGTCCACGAGGAAATGCCTCCCCGAGCGTGCATCCTTCAAGTAGAGCAGCTTGTTCTCCTCCTCGAGGGCCGCAGCTGCTACCGACCCCTGGTCTTGGCGTTTCCCGAGCGCATGAACTGGCACGGTGGTATACATTTGCGTGCCTTCTCTGCAAAGCGGCGATGGTAGAAACAGAGGGTGTCTCCTCCACGATCCTTGGCCCCTGCCGCCGCTGTCGTCGGTGGTTCTGCTACCGCTGTCTCTGGCCCCCCGCCATCTCCGGCCGTCGCGCTGAACTCCGTCGCTGCCGCGGTGGCCGCGCGCTGTTTGCCGGCGTTGAGAATCCGGTGCGCCTCCTGGGCCAGCACGCGGAAGTCCCGCTGGGCCAACAACGGCGAACTGGCCAGGGTCGCTCTCATGGCCGACGGTAGGGTCCTGAGGAAAATGTGGGTGAAGATGAAGTCGTCGTCATCTGAGCCCCTCAACCTCAGCATGTTCTCCATCAGGTCAATGGGCGTGCCATCTCCCAAGTCGTTCAGAGCCAGGAGCCTCTCCGCTCTCTCCTCGACTGAGAGAGTGAAGCGCTGGATAAGTGCAGCCTTCAACCCGCCGTATTTGTCGTTGGCCGGTGGCCGCTCCAATAGGCTCTCCACATGCCGAGCCGTGCGGTTGTCGAGCTTTGCAATCACATGGTAGAACTTCGTGTCATCTACCGTTATCCCCCGGAGGGCGAACTGTGCTGCCACCAAGTGGAACCAGGAGCGTGGGTTGTCCTGCCAAAAGTCCGGTAGCTGGACCGTAGCGGCATACGCTTGGCTGGGAGCTTCTGACTCGGCTGGCCCGGGGGAATTTCTTTCATCCATGATACGTCTTAGGGTCACCAGTGTGGAAATGTGAAAATGACGAGGCAGAGTTTATCTCACGAGTCAGGTTTATTCACATCTTCCAACATCAGCAAAGCAGAAAGAGGAAAAACACAGACATTCGTCCTTTATATATTCAGGACCTTCAAAGCTCACAGTCACATTGCATTTAATCACAAGTAACAATGCACCTTTCCTTAAATCCTATAACATCCTCCTCATAGTCTCTGGCAGACCAGGAAATCCCCCAAGGCCGTCTCTTGCATACCAAAGACTAAATTTTCACATCCTCCTGTTATCTCCAAGGAGACCCAGTTCTTTGTTCTGCTCTGAGATGTGAAGCTTAAAGTGATACATATGTGTCCCACAATACCATCATTTCTCCGGATCTCCTTTTGCTAACCACTGATGTAAAGCTGAAGCTTGATGTTCTTCACACACAGCTGCCCTCCTCACATAAAATATTTAACCTGAGCATGTGAAGGAGCTTATTGCTTTGCCTGGAGAGCTTTAGTAAGACTCCATTTCCTACTTTTGCCTCTCAAGGTTTTTAAAAAATTCAAATAGAGCTCCCCCGCCACTCAGTAACAGTTAATGTGGCCCAGGTAGCAGCAGCAGATGTCTAAACAAATGTGGTGCGTTTGAGGACAATTAAAAGTCAAAGCCCTTGTCCGAACGCGTCATGCGTGACTGTATAACACATGTTTGAGTCATTTTCTGTCCTTGGTTTGATGTAACGTCTGTGTGGAGCATTTCTGTGCTGGCATGGAGGCCATGGTACACCAGTGTGTAATTTTGTATGTTTAAACCTTGACTCTGAGGCCCTACTGTCAGAATAACCATTTTGTAATTTTCACTCATATTTCCTTTTAAAAAAATGAGATTAACACATAGCACAAGTAGAGCATAAATTCACAGACCTAGAATGTGTGAGTGGTAAACAAAAGTGCTCACTATTTTCTTAAGTGCTTCTTCAAGTCTTTCCTTCCTCTTAAACCGCCTTCTCGCTCTCTTTTGACCTCTGGGGAAATTATACAGGATGATGGAGAGGCCAGTTCAACTCATATAGTTTTGCACCTGTTGTTTTGAGGATTGACCAGACACACAGACATCATTTACGCCTTATGCATCCATTTAAGTGCACTGGAACTTTTCAGGTATGGTAAAGGATATAGACAGGGTTTTTGAGGCTATAAGGAAGTTCTGTTTCAAGATTCAAAGATTCAAAGATTTTTATATGTCAATACTTCTATATATACAGGACATACAGGAGAATTGAAATGCCATTTCTCTCTTTCTTAGTGGTGTGTATATATAAAAATATATTTATATATAAAAAGGAACAAGGGCGTAACTTTGTTTAAAACATGGGGGGGGGGGAGCTCTCTGCCCATATGAGGATTTTAAAAAAAATCTTTTTATTATAGGACTGTCAGGTCATCAGTACAGGCAGTTGTCTCCAATGTCCTCTTTTTCATTTTTAAAGGAAAAGGATTTTTTTAAGCAAAAAATGACAGTATACAGTATGTATCCTAGTGTGGAGGAAGGGCGCAAAATCATTAACTTTGCTAAACGGACAAGGCTAATTTACCCCTTTATTTAGGCATTCCCATATTAGTAACAGTTGTAAAAATTATTTCCCTAATTTACCAATCTGTATTCAGCCTTGTAATAGTCTATGCCACTATGAAGCAGCAGGCCTACTTAATACCCATTATGTGTTAAGTATTTCAGCACTGGCAGAAATCAAGTTTTGACTGTTGTTACCTGGTCATTTGTGCCTCCTGTGCCTCTCTGGTTACCTTTACCGCCTCTCTCCTTTTCTTCTTGGTTCACCCTGCTGCTGCCACATCCTTGCTCCTGATATAAAAAAGCTCAGTTAATGTTCAAATGGTTTAAAAGAGGTACTTCATGGACAGTTTTGAAGAATGTAATTTATGCTAGATTTTTGCCCTTCTTCCCTCTTAAAAGCATCTTAACAGTGTAATCAGTATTAACTGAGGTTAATCTAGCTGCTGAATGAGGCTTAATCACTATTATTCTTAACTCATTTTATTTTGTTATTAATCAGTTGTGGTGATTAACACATTTATTCTGACAGGACTAATGTTTTTTCATTAATTTATGATGTCACTACTTGCCACCATGTGGGTATTTCTGACATGGTTTTAGGACCCAGTGAGCAGACACAGGTGATGGTGAAATCAAAGCGACCAAAGAACAGGGACCAACGGGCCTGGCGCGAGTTCAGACGTTTGGCTGTCCTGAGGCATTCCAAGTTTTTGTGGTCCATCCAGACAACGAACAGCTGGGAGGCCCTCTCCAGCCAATGGCGGCACTCCTTCAGCGCAAGCTTGACTGCCAGGAGCTCCCTGTCTCCGATGTCATAATTCCTCTCTGCCGGGGAAAGGCAGCGGGAGAGGAATGCACAGGGGCGGATCTTATTGTCAACCGGGGAGCTCTGGAAAAGCACGGCTCCTACGCTGGAGTCCGAGGCGTCCACTTCCACCAGGCATTGCAGAGCGGGATCCACCTGTGCCAAAATCGGAGAGGAAGAAAACTGAGACCTCAGGTAAACAAAGGCCGCCTCAGCCTCCTCCATCCACTGGAAGGGAACCTTGGAGGAGGTGAGACGGGTCAGAGGCAGGGCAATAATACTGTAGTTTCTGATGAAGTAGCGGTAGAAATTGGCGAATCCCAGGAACTGTTGGAGCTGCTTCCGGGAGGAGGGAGTTGGCCACTCTACCACCGCTTTTACCTTCTCCAGGTCCGCAATGACCTCATTGTGGGAAATGATGAATCCAAGGAATGATGTCTTGGAGGCGTGGAATTCACATTTCTCAGCCTTCACAAAGAGCTTGTTCTCAAGTAGCCGCTGCAAGACACGCCTCACGTGCACCCGGTGCTCATCCAAGATCTGAGAAAAAATCAGGATGTCATCCAAGTATACAAAGACAAATGAGCCCAAAAAGTCCCTCAGCACATCATTGATTAGGCACTGGAATACAGCGGGGGCGTTGGTCAGCCCAAATGGCATAACGAGATATTCGAAATGACCGCTAGGGGTCCGGAACCCTGTTTTCCACTCATCACCCTCCTGAATCTGCACCAGATGGTAAGCGTTGCAGGAGTCAAGCTTGGTGAACCAGGAGGCCCCGTGGAGGGAATCAAATGCTGTATTGATCAAGAGGAGCGTGTATTTGTCCTTGATAGTGATATTATTGAGCTCCCGGAAATCGATGCAGGGCCTCAGCGAGCCATCTTTCTTGCCCACGAAGAAGAAACCCACCCCCATCGCCGAGGACGAAGGCCGGATTATGCCCGAGTTTAATGACTCCTTAATACACATCTCCATAGCCTCCCGCTCCGGCACTGACAGGCTGTAGAGCCGACTCGATGGTAATGGGGCACCAGCCCGGAGGTTGATGGCACAGTCGTATGGGCGGTGGGGGGGAAGAGATAGGGCTTGGGTCTTACTGAAAGCGGCCCTCAGGTCATGATATTCCAGGGGAACTTTGGATAGATCGGTGGGGGGGGGGCGACGGGGACACGGAGTGGCACGGACAGCAAGCAAGCAGCGGACTGAAGGCAGGCACTGAGACAGAATGAACTCCAGGAGACTACGCTCCCCGAGTGCCAGTCAATGGAAGGATTGTGTAACCAAAGCCAGGGGTAGCCGAGGATAACAGGAAAAGTGGACACTGGCAGCACGAACAACCTGAGTTGCTCCCGATGATTCCCAGACACTATGACTGAAACTGGAGCGGTCTGCTTAGAAACCACTGCCAGTGGGGCTTTAGACAGGGCGATTAGTTTCAGGGGAGTCTTTAACTGGTGACACGGGAGCCCCAACCGGGTTGCCAGTTCCCCAGAAATAAAGCTCTGCTCGGCCCCTGAATCCACTAGAGCGTGTGTGGTTATCTCAGTCTGGTTATGAACAAAACGGATGGGTAATAAGAATCTAGTGAGGGGATTGTCTTGAGGTGAGTCTGTGAGTCCCCCTACTGCGACACACGGACTCCCTCTTTTGGCCGTATGGGACAAGTAGCGACCTCATGCTCCTTGCTGCCACAGCAGAGGCACGACCGTAACTCACGACGACGCTGTTTCTCCGCTAACGGTAGTTTAGACTGCCCCATTACCATTGGCTCGAGGGAATCAAGGGAATCAGAGGGAGGGAGGGCCAGAAGGGGGGGCTGCAGGGAGCAGCGAAACTGGGTGCCTGAGTGACTGGAAGCCTTACACTCGGTGGCCCGCTCCCTTAGCTGATTATCTAGGCTAATGGCTAGAGAGATGAGCTCAGTTACTCTACTGGGCTTCTCTAAATGGGCTAGCTCATCCTGCAAGCTAGGGCTAAGGCTCCTGATGAAAATGCTGCAAAGTGAGGCGTCCTCCCACCCCACCTCCGTGGCTACCACCTGGAAATCCACGGCATAGTCGGCTACGGACTTGGTTCCTTGCCTTAAGTTAAGCAGCCGGGAGGTAAGCACACTGTCACAGTTGGAGTGGTCGAACACCTCATTAAATTCGCTAACAAGCTGGTCATAAGTCATATTAGCATAGTCTGCCCTAGCCATCACTGCGTAAGCCCAGGCTAACACCAGTATCTCCAGGAGATTAACTACATAGCCTATACGGCTGTGATTAGTGGGAAAGTGGTTCCAAGGTTGTCATAGCCAGGAGCGGCACTGGGGTTAAGTTCCCAGTGCTCATAAAATGCTCCTTATGGCGTGCGTCTCGAAAAGCCTTTGACAACTAAGTCCAACTCCTAGCCTGCCCGTGTGGTTTAGTCTCTAAGCCCGGCGGAACTGCTTTTACTAATAGGAGAAGGGGCGAGGGCGGATCTCTGGCGCCTTAAAACCAGATGCTTCGGGTAGAAGGTGGCTCGTCAACCTGGGAAGGTAGCCCATCTAGGGGAAGGTAAACCCTGATTTCAGACCTCCGCTGCCTTGCGGCATACCCGGTCATGGGAAAGGCTTCGGGAGTCAACCCTGAGGAAAAATCCGGAGTTGGAGCCCCTAAGGCAGTTCTATGTTGTGCTCAACATCGTTCTGGCAGCTCCTGCAACGGCGCTGGTGCCAAACTGTAGCAGCTCTGCTGTTCCTTTGGATTCATCAGTGACGTGGAGAGGGGGGACATGCTGCATGGGCAACATCTTGTCCTCCATATCTTCCTGCCCAGGCTTGAATCCTACCAATGCCAACGCTGGAAGGTAGAACACCGGATCACTGGAGAGGACACTCCAGCTTCGCCTTTGGTGTAGAAAAAACACGGGGAATGACAGTTACCGGTTATAAGCCACCGCTCAATTGGCGTAGAGCGCGGCGCCAGGGGTTGTTCCCGATGGTGGGAGGGATCATCGGATCTCACTGGACAGCTACCGCCCGCCTCAAGCTGGGCAGCCCCCAGCCAATAAGGTGTTGTCCCGCCACAGCTTGCTTTCCTCATTGGGTGCATGGGGATGAGGAGAAGTCCAAACAGCAGGCTGAGAACCTTCGCACCAGGCAAGACAATAAAACAAAAGAGACCAACTCTAAAACTGGGAACTTGGAACGTCCGCACTATGATGACAGGACTCGCTGCTAACCTCAAGGACATCAATGACACCAGGAAGACGGCCATCATCAATAATGAGCTGAAGAGACTGGGAGTGGATATCGCCACTCTCCAGGAAACACGGTTGGCTGACGCAGGCACACTAAGAGAGAAGGACTACACGTTCTACTGGCAGGGAAAGGGCAGTGACGAACACAGGGAACACGGAGTGGGCTTCGCAGTGAAGAACACCTTGCTGAAGATGGTGGAACCGGGCAGCACTGGCTCTGCACGACTCCTTACCCTCCGCCTGAACACCACTCAAGGCCCAGTCACCCTCGTCAGTGTGTATGCCCCAACACTGACAGCCACACCAGAGGCAAAAGACGAGTTCTACGAGAATCTCGCAACAACTGTCAGGACCATCCCCAACTCTGAACAACTCATTCTCCTTGGAGACTTCAATGCCAGAGTGGGTGCTGACCACGACTCCTGGCCCTCCTGTCTTGGACCTTTTGGCGTGGGAAGAATGAACAACAACGGACAGCGGCTGCTCGAGTTCTGCACATATCACGATCTGTGCATCACAAACTCGTTCTTCAAGACCAAGCCCCAACACAAGGTTTCCTGGCAACATCCGCGCTCAAAGCACTGGCACCAGCTGGACTTGATCCTGACCAGGCGCACCTCACTGAAGAATGTGCTAATCACCCGTTCGTTCCAGAGTGCAGATTGCGACACAGACCATTCTTTGGTGTGTTGCAAGGTCAAGCTGCAGCTGAAGAAATTCCATCGTGCTAGACAACCTGGAAAGGCACGGATTGACACCAGCAAGATGGCTCAACCAGAACTTGTTGAGCAGTTTGCCTCCACCTTTGAGAAAGAACTTGGTGTACCACAAGAAGGAGAATCTGCAAAGCAGAAGTGGGAAGAGCTGCGAAACACCATCCACCGCACAGCCTTGGCTACCTTTGGGAGGAAGACCTCGAAGTCACAGGACTGGTTTGATGCCAAGTTGACCGAGATGACCCCCGTCATTGAAGCCAAGTGCTCAGCACTTGCTGAGTACAAGAAGTACCCAAACAAGAAGAATCTTCAAATTCTCAGGGCTGCGAGAAGCAAAGTTCAGCAGACTGCTCGGTGCTGTGCCAACGAGTACTGGACTCAGCTCAGCCAAGACATTCAAACCGCTGCCATAACAGGGAACATTCGTGGTATGTACGATGGCATCAAGAAAGCACTTGGTCCGGCTCAGAGCAAGACGGCCCCCCTCAAATCCTCCACTGGGGTGATGATCACAGAAAAGGACAAGCAGATGGAGAGATGGGTGGAACACTACTCCGACCTCTACTCCAGAGAGAACACCGTGACACCATCAGCCCTTGATGCCATCGACTGCCTGCCATCCATGGACGAACTTGACGCCGAGCCAACCATCGACGAACTCAGCAAGGCCATTGATAGCTTGGCCGCTGGCAAGGCACCCGGCAACGACGGCATACCCCCTGACCTGATCAAGCACTGCAAGACTGCCCTACTGCTGCCATTGTATGACGTCCTCTGCCAGTGTTGGAAGGAAGGTGCCGTACCACAGGACATGAGGGACGCCAAGATCATCACCCTCTACAAAAACAAAGGGGAGAGAAGCGACTGCAACAACTACAGGGGCATCTCCCTCCTCAGCGTTGTTGGTAAAGTCTACACACGAGTTGTTCTCGTTCGTCTACAGAAGCTTGCCAAACGTGTCTACCCCGAGTCTCAGTGTGGCTTCCGCGCTGCCCGATCGACGGTAGACATGATATTCTCCATCCGCCAACTCCAGGAGAAATGCAGAAAACAGAACATGCCCCTGTACGTCGCCTTCATCGACCTCACCAAAGCGTTCGATTTGGTCAGCAGAGAGGGCCTTTTCAAGATCCTGCCAAAGATAGGATGCCCACCAAAGTTGCAAAGCCTCATCGAATCGTTTCACACCAACATGCAGGGGATAGTGCAGCACGATGGCAACGTCTCAGAGCCATTCAACATACGCAGCGGAGTGAAACAGGGCTGTGTACTTGCGCCAACCCTCTTTGGGATTTTCTTTGCTATGCTCCTGAGGCATGCCTTCAGCACAGCAACAGAGGGAATTTACCTGCACACAAGATCTGACGGCAGGCTTTTCAACCTCGCCCGCCTGAAAGCCAGAACCAAAGTACGCGAGGCTCTAATCAGAGACATGCTGTTCGCAGACAACGCTGCAGTCGCAACCCACACACAGCAGGAGCTTCAGACCCTGATGGACCGCTTCTCCCAGGCATGCAAGGACTTCGGGCTTACCATCAGCCTGAAGAAGACTAACGTCTTGGCGCAAGGCACGGAAGCACCACCAACCATCACCATCGATGACTACGAGCTGGAGGTCATGAATCAGTTCACGTACATGGGGTCCACGATCAGTAACAACCTCTCCCTTGACACAGAGATCAACAAGAGGATTGGAAAATCAGCCTTCACACTGGCTCGCCTCACCACACGAGTGTGGGAGAATCCCAAACTCTCTGTCAAGACGAAGATGGCAGTGTACAACGCCTGCATCATCAGCACACTGCTCTATGGGAGTGAGACGTGGACAACATACGCCCGGCAGGAAAAGAGACTGAACTCCTTCCACTTGCGCTGCATTCGCCACATCCTGGACATATCCTGGCAGGACAAAGTGCCCAACACAGAAGTTCTGTCCCGCGCCGGCCTTCCCTCCATGTTCACTCTACTCAGGCAGCGCAGGCTCCGCTGGCTAGGCCACGTTCACCGTATGGAGGATGGCAGAATCCCCAAAGACGTCCTCTACGGAGAACTGGCAACTGGCAGGAGAGACGTTGGCCGCCCACAGCTGCGCTTTAGAGATGTCTGCAAGAGAGACATGAAGGAACTGGAGATCAGCACAGAGCGCTGGGAGGACCTTGCAACGGACCGCTCCAAATGGAGAGGCACCCTGACCAGACAGCTCAAGGCGGGTGAAGAGAGACTGACTGCTGCAGCAGATGAAAAAAGGACCCGCAGGAAGAACCGCCACAGACCCAGCAGCACGGAGACCACCCACAAGTGCGACCTGTGTGACAGGGACTGCCATTCGCGCATCGGCCTGTTCAGCCACAGGCGGTGCTGTTCCAGCAGAGTAGACGTTTAGGATTCTCTTCCATGGTCATCATAGACCGACGGAGGCCGATGACGAGTGGGAAAGTCCCCGGGCACCCGCTGAAAAACTATCCCACACTGTAGTAGGAACCCCCTAGCCTCCCCTAGCTTGCTGCTAAAACGAGTGGGCGTGGGAATCGGTATCAGACGGGATGATGGAGACTGAGCAGGTTGGGAGCGAGCGGGAGGAGAGGTGCTACCTGAGGTCAGAGGGAAGGCCTGAGGACCCTACAGGCAATCCAACCGGGAATTAATTTGGACCAGCTGGGTGAGTAATACCTGTTGTTGGTATGATAACTGATCTACTCGAGCTTCTAAGGTGTTAACTTTGCGAGCTAGCACGCAGTCTGCTGGGCCATTTTGGCGAAGTTGTACTGACATGGTTTTAGGACCCAGTGAGCAGACACAGGCTCAAAAGTAGATTCAATTATCTTTATTATGTGTAGAGTGTGCGTGCGTGTATGTGTATATTTGCAGCCAGGCTGAGCAGAGCGTCGTGCAGCCTGGCAACCCTAGGGATGAGCAGAGACAGGGAGGATTAGTGTCTGACTCAGGAGGGAAGGTACAGTGATGTGTGGAGCTTACTGTCGATGAGACGGAGAGCAGGCTCAGGTTGGTCCCGAAGGCTCCGGCCAGGAAGACAGTGTCCACTGTCCTGGTTGTGGATGGAGAGGATGGTGGTGCAGTGCGGTGTAATGCCGCTCGGTCCGCCGCCAGGGAAGAGAGGTCTGCCGCCGTGGATCTCCACCTGTGCACAGGGGATAGAGCGTACAATAATAGTGAAGGAGAGGATGACTTACTTGTCATGGAGACGTAGCCCTTCCAGGTGGAAGATGAAGAGAGGCGAGGTTCTTTGGAGAATGTAGACTACGAGGACGATGACTCTAAGGAGGGTGAAGACGAGTGCCGGTCTCATCAGACCAAAGAGTGAGATGACTTCACGCTGGTCTGTGGGCAGCACGGCCTAAATAGCTCCGGTGATGTGGGAGAGCATGTGTATGCACAGCTGTGGAGAATTAGGCAGGCAGAGAGAATCATCACAATTTCTTACCAAGCAGATGAACTAAGGACACTACTGTGATTTAGTCAGCTAAACTATGACAAAAGTAGCAGTTATCCTGCCTGCAGAGACATTATGAACACAGCAGATCATGCCTTAGGTGTGCCGTTTCATTCATGAAATAATAACAAATCTGTGAGTAGATTTCTGACTAAATCATCCTCATATTAAAAACTTAGTCTGGATTCATTATCTAGACATTTAATTTGTAATAATGACATTCAGTTTTCAAATTTAGGATTCAGGTCCCCCCCCCCCCCTACAAAAAAAAGGTAAATAACAAATTTACCTTTACCAAATTTACCAGAAAGAAGCATGAAAATTTAGGAGAAAATAGTATAAATTAACAAGAAGAAAGTAGGAACTTGATGATAGTCAAAAAAATTTTTAAAAATTCAGAAATTTAAATGATTTAGCAAATATGTAAGGAGAAAGGCTTATTTTCCATGACAAAAAAAATGCAAATTTGAGAAAAATGCTATATTTTTATGAGAAACTGTGAATTTGGGTGGAAAACAACATGGGGGAAATACTGCATTTTTATACAAAAAGCAGACAAATTTACAAGAAAAAAATGTCTCTGATTTACAAGAAACTCTGTAAAACTATGACAAAAAAGTTGCACGCACAAAAAATGGGGGGCGCATGCGCACGCAGCGACCGGCAGCTGGTGATATAGTGCGTGTGTGCGTGTGTGTGTTTTTTGTACTTTTTTACGTTTTTAGAAAATCCTCTGTGTCGTTTCTGCCCTGGAGCATTTGTGGAATATATGGCGAAGAGCTCCCTGGTATCTACAACATGGATTTCCTCTCCTCTCTCGCACTGCTGCTATCTGTGCTGTGGCTCTTTGTCTCTGAGGTAAACGCGTTCGGCTCCATGGCGAGCAGAATAGCGGGCAGAATACAATATTCCAGGGACGTGTTGCTACGCTTAAACACAGCTGATGCAGCGTCTGTGATTGAGCCCAAACTGCAACTGCCGGACTTTATTTTGAGAGACGGACACAGCGGTGAAAAGAGAGGCGGCAGAAGGAAGCGTGGAAGATGTGGAGGTGTGAAATTGCGCCTTAGGAGATGTCAGTTTGGTAACATTCCTCTTCCTTCGATAATTTTTGGGAATGCACAGTCTGTGAGAAACAAGGTGGATGAAATTCAAGGCAATGTACGTTACCAGAAGGATTTTAAGAACTGCTGCGTCATGGCTTTCACTGAATCTTGGCTTACTGCGCATGATCGAGATGCAGACCTGTGGATTGACGGCTTTGGAGCCCCGCTGCGCTCGGATCGGCAGGAAGAGGTAACGGGGAAGCGTCAGGGGGGCGGAGTATGTTTATACATTAATAAGCAGTACTGCACATCTGTCACAGTCAGAGAGCACATCTGTACACCCGATGTAGAGCTGCTGTCTGTGTCACTACGCCCCTTTTATTTGCCTCGTGAGTTTCCCCAACTTTACATCACAACTGTGTACATTCACCCGAGGGCAGACGCTGACTCCGCCTCCAGCACCATCTCTGATGTGGTGCAGCGGCTGCAGTCAATTTCTCCAGAGGCGCCAAACTTCATTCTTGGGGATTTTAACCATGTTTCTTTAAAGAAGACACTTAAAAACTTTCATCAGTATGTCTCCTGCCCAACCAGGCAAAAAAAGACATTGGATCTGTGCTATGGATCCATAGAGAGGGCCTATAAATCACTCCCCCTTCCTCCTTTAGGATCCTCAGATCACAACTGTGTACATTTGCTGCCCACATATAAAACTGCTCTCAGAAGAGGCAAGGTGGAGATGAGAGACATTGATGTGTGGACAGAAGATTCAGAGCACAGCCTCCAGGAATGCTTTGACTGTACAGACTGGGAGATGTTCATCATGGCCTGCGGGGATGACTTGGACTCTCTGGCTGAGCTCACATGCTCATACATGGCTTACTGTCAAAATAAGATTGTTCCACGTAAACGTGTCAAAATATACCCCAACAACAAACCATGGGTTACTAAATCAGTTAAATCCTGCTTACAGAGGAAAGCACTTGCCTTTAAACAGGGGTCTGTTTCTGAGCTACAGGTTGCCGCTAAGGAGCTGAAGGCCGAAATTTTAAGAGCAAAACAGAATTATAAATCAGAGTTGGAAAGCAAGATGGCAGCAAATAAACTTGGTTCAGCCTGGGCCAGTATGAAAACTATTGCAGGCCTTCAGAGCACAGAGCGCAGTAATCGTGTGTTTTTAGATGGTTTTAGTTCAGACACAGAGCTGGCTAATGCTCTTAATTGTTTTTATGGTCGTTTTGACTCCTTTGATTTTAGCACAGAAATCCAAGATTTGAAACAGAAACTCAAAGACAATCAGCACTTTAATATTGAGATGCAGGATGTTAAAAGGGAGTTCTGCGCTGTAAAAGTGAACAAAAGTCAGGGCCCTGATAAAATCTGTGAGCGCCTGGTAAAGTCCTGTGCGCATGAACTGAGTCCTGTATTTCATTACATTTTCAATAAGTCCTTACAGACACAACATGTGCCTAAGATCTGGAAAGATGCCGTGGTTGTTCCCGTTCCAAAATCCAGCTGTTCTAAAACGGTAAATGATTTTAGACCAGTTGCTTTGACTTCAATTTTAATGAAAATTTTTGAAAAACTGGTCAGATATGAGGTCCTAAGGCAGACTGAACATGCATTGGATCCTCTGCAGTTTGCCTATAGGCCTCACAGAGGAGTGGAGGATGCCACTGTCACTCTGTTTGACATGCTTTTTAAACATCTGGATTTTAATGGGACACACGCCAGGCTTTTATTTGTGGACTTTTCTTCTGCCTTTAATACAATCCAACCTCATATTTTAGTTGAAAGGCTCCTGCAACAATTTGATTTGAGCAATAATCTGGTGGGTTGGATTCTGGATTTCCTAACCAACAGGACGCAGAGAGTAAGGGTCAATGGCACATTGTCTGACCTAAAGTGCTCTTCTACTGGCTCTCCTCAGGGGTGTGTGTTGTCACCACTACTCTTCATCCTGTACACAAACATGTGTCGGAGCAGACATGACAACAGACACATTATAAAGTATGCTGATGACTCAGTCATTGTCAGTCTCCTCCAGGATGGTGAGAGTGGCCACAGCCCAGTAGTTGATGACCTGCAGCTGAATACAACAAAAACGAAAGATATGATTATTGACTTTAGGAGGAAAACTCCCAGGCACAAAGTCACCATACTAAAAGGCCAGACCACCGAATGTGTACAATTGTACAAATATCTTGGGACGATTATTGATAGTAAATTAAACTTTGAAGTGAACTGTGAAAGGGTGTGCAAAAAGGGTCAGCAAAATTTGCATTGTTTGAGGAAACTTGCACGCTTCCAAATTGACCGAACCATAATGACTATGTTTTATTGGGCTTTTATTGAATCTGTTTTATCCTTTCCTTTAATGTCATGGTTTGGTCAGATAAAACTGAAACAGAGGAAATCCTTGGATCAGGTAGTTAGATGGTCCAGTCGTTTGCTTGGTGAGTTACAGCTGAGCCTGACGTCCCTGTACACCAGACAAGTACAGAGGATGGCCGACTCGATTTTAAATGATGACTCCCACCCTTTGCACTGCAACTTTCAGCTTCTTCCCTCCAGACGGAGGTTTGCTGTCCCAAAAAGCAAAACCCAGTGCTACAAAAACAGCTTTGTCCCTGCTGCTGTCAAAGAGTTGAACAAGCTATAAAAATTATATTGTACATATTTTATATTTACCTATTTTGTAAGATGAGTGCCTGTGTTTGTGTCTATGTTGAATGTAATTAGTGGCTTGTAAATATGGATGTCACCAGACTGCAAAACAAATCTACCTACGGGTACAAATAAAGTAACCTGAACCTGAAAGTGACATTAGAAACGTCACAGTACTACATAAAACACTGATGAAGTTTACAAAGGGAGAAAAAAGATTGGACAGAATATTTGGAGCCCCAAAAGTTGGTACTGAGGACAGCTCTAACTTAAAATGGGTTTATAATAGACTTTTAATTGATATATAATATATACTGTATACATACACACGTATATTCAGTACTGAAGTGACCATACAGGAAAAGCAACAGGCTGGAGTAGGTGACAAATGTTGTAAGAAAAAAATGCTGGAAGAAGCATTGCAACTTTTTATTTATCAATTTATTTATTGTTTTAGCACTCCCTTTATCGCAAATGGACCCTTAAGCGCCAACAAACTCAAAAGGTATGGTGTTAAGGTGATGAAGAATCTTTTTATTGTCATGAGCTGAGCACTGGAGGTTTCCGCCTTGCTCAGTCTCATTGCTTTTTCTCTACATTTATATATTTGTTGCATTTTGTGCTTTCTGGGTTTCTGCAATTCTTGTACTGTTTGCTATTTTCCTGTTTATGCTTTAGTTTTGTTACACTTTTACTTTGTGTATTAATTTGCATTTGTTTGTTGATATTTTATTCTTTATATCTTTACTGTTTTGTTCTTTCTCGGGGTTGACAGCTGTCAGTGGCATTTCCGGGTTTGTGCTCTGGGTGTGCATCGCCCTGTCAGCTGTCAGTTCCAGTCGCTCCTCTCTCATTACCCCCAGCTAGTCTAATTATGAATCATTTTTTCCTTCTGCCTATTCATGTGACCCACACCTGTCATTACTTACCTAAACTGTTTTGGACCCTATTTAAGGGCAGTTATTTTCATTTTCTGTTGCCGCTGTCTTGAGTAATTTCCTCTCACTTCATCTCCACCAGAACCCAGTCCCTGTTCTGGTGCGCAATCCGTAAGTTTATACATTGCTTGTATTTTGTGCTAGAACACTGTTTGGACTTATATTTTGTTACTTTCAATAAACCTCACAAACTCATAGTTCAGCGTGTGGGTCTCACCACTCTGCCCCTGAAGGGCAATTCATGACAGAAGACAGTGGCCACATAAGAGGCCACGTAAGAGACCCAGCTGCTGTGAGTTTGTGGATTTTTGGCTTTTTTGTTTTCACTTACCTTTTTCTCCGGAGCTCATCATGTCCCCAGCACACCGACCTCCAACAGGCAAATTGACATTGGCAGCGGGGGTTCCAAGTGTGGATTAGGAGTGGGCCGCTGAGTTCGTCCAGAGTTTTGTGGCCGAAGCTCTCGCCTCTCGCAGCCCAAAAAAGATCTAGAAGAGTGTGGATTCTGCGACCACCATTGTCGAAGCACACCCAGGGTTATGGAGGCATGTCCAGTTCGCGGACTTGTTGGCCACGCTCTCCGTGCTGCAACAATCTTTCCCTGGGCTGATGTGGGGGCCATCTCCAGCAAACCCGGTGCCCACACGGAAGCGCGCTCCGCGGAAGACGCCCTGCTTCACCAACAGTGCGCCCATTCCTGCTCCTGCTCCACCAGCTCCACGATGTCACCATCCAGCTCCAGATTACCGGAAAAATACCTCCACCTCCTTGTCAGCAACCCCTCCTTCACCGAGGCCGAAAACTCCCACAGCAGTTTCCTGATCTGGTTTTTCTTCTCCGGCTGTTCCGTCAGCCAACTCCTCCGCTGCTGCTGCCTCTCCCTCCTCCTCGGTGATTCCTCCCACTGCTGAAGGACTGGTCGCCTCCTTCCCGGCTCCACCCGTCACCACGTCTGCAGGGGTGGCTCCTCTACATTCCTCTGAGGGGTCCACAACAGCTGCAGCCACGGAGAGGGCGGATTCTATGCCAGTGGCAGCAGAAAACATCACGCCCCGGGAACACATGCAAGTGCTTTTTCATTCTCTGTCATTGACACATGAATTACCTTGCCTGATTCCCCATGGTGAGGCTCAGCCAATGCCGTCCTCTGAGTCCTCACCGCCTGCTGCAGCTATAAACTTTTCACCTGCTCTCTCCGTGTCTCCTCCTATTCTCCCCGAGTGTCCGCTGGCCGCAGAATTGAGCCGTTGGACGATGGAGGACCCTGTGGCTATGGAGGACGTGGTTCCAGCCCCGCAGCCATGCTCTTGATGGAGGGAGAGCGCTGAGACCAAGCTGACACCTGCGCTGACTAAGGAGCGTCCCCGGGTCTCAGCTGAGCAGAATCCAGCGCCAGCAGGAAATTGACCTCCTGAATCCAAAACGGACGAGCCACCGGCGTGGATCACCTCAATGGGGGGGCCCAGGACTGCATTGACCACCATGCCTGCTGCAGGGGCTGCTGCAGCAGAGCCGGAGTTGGACCTCCAGAGGGCCGGGCCCAAGGAACCATCACCTGGATCAGCGGAGTCCTAGAGAGCGGTGGAGCTTGAGCTCAGGCAAGTGCTCCCCTTTGTTTTCATTGTTTCAGTTTTGGAGAGGTCTTGTCGGGCTCTTGGTGGGGAGAGCCAAGTGCAGCCGTCAGCTGCACCTGAGCTCGCATCGCCGGGCTCCGCTGCCGCCGGTGACCCTGGCCTTGTTTCTCTGCCTCTTTTGCCTGAGCTTTCCTCCAGGGTCACCGAGGATTGTCCAGCTCTGCCAGAAGTCTCCATGGATCCCAACTCGCTGCCCGAGATCCCCATGGGTCCAGTTCCTCCCACTGAGGTCGTCGCGGGTGCTCTGTCCCAGCCTGGGACCTCCATGGGTGCTGCCTCCCTTCCAGCTGAGGTTGTCGCGGGTGCTGTGTCCCTGCCCGGGACCTCTGTGGGTGCTGCTCCCCCTCCGGATGAGGTCTTTGCAGGTGCTTCATCCCAGCCCAGGACCTCCGAGGGTATTGCTTCCCCATTGGCTGAGGTTGTCATGGGTGCTCTGTCCCAGCCCGGGACCTCCGTGGGTGCAGCTCCTCCTCAGTCCGGGTCTCCGTGGGTGCTGTGTCCTCGTTGGGGACCGTTGTGGGTGCTGCGCCCCAGCCTGAAACCAACTTGGATACTGTGCTCCAGTGCGGGCCCGCCGTGGGCATTATACTCCAGTGTGGGGGCCACCGTGGGTGCAGCTCTGGCCCAGTCCGGGTCCACCGAGGGTGCAGCTATGGCCCAGTCCGGGTCCACCACGGGTGCAGCTATGTCCCAGTCTGGGACCACTGCAGGTGCAGCTATGTCCCAGTCTAGGGTCTCCTCGGGTACAGCTCTGCTCCAGCCCGGAACCACCATGAGTGCAGCTCCGCTCCAGCCCAGAGCCACCGCAGGTGCAGCTCCACTCCAGCCCAGAGCTACCATGGGTACTGCAATGTCCCAGTCTGGGACCACCAAAGGTGCTACAGGCCAGTCCGTGGTTCCCACTCCTCTGCCTGATGCCGTTGTGGTTCCCCTTCCTCTGCCAGACGCCGTGCCCGAGGCCATTGTGGTTCCCTGTCCTCTGCTCAAGGCCTTCATGGTTCTCTCTCCTCCACCTGACATCGTCATTGTTCCCCCAACTCCTCTATTGTGTCCACAATTAGTTCTTTCCATTGGGCAGCTGCCTCCTGGATCACTCTTTCTGTTCAGGTGCTAAAAAAAACTTTGGCAGACCACCTGACAGACTGTGTTGCAGTGTTGGGTGGCCCACATTCTCTAGTAGGCTGGCCAACTCTTTCCATCATGCCATCTGCTGGGCCTGGGACTTTGGCCACCCACCTGAACTGTCCAGCTCTTCAGTCCAGGGGGCTTAGGTGGTTGTGGTGTTGCCTGGTGTGGGTCCTGAGTGGTGTTTTGTTTTTGTTCCCTCTTAGCCTGTTCCCCCCACCACCCACCCGGGGTGGGTTATTGTTGTGCTCCTATTGGGGGGGGTGTCTTTCTTTTTCTTTTCATGTTACCCTCGGGTGTCTGTTCTCCATCCCTTGAGAGGGGGACTCTGTCATGAGCTGAGCACTGGAGGTTTCTGCCTTGCTCAGTCTCATAGCTTTTTCTGTACATTTATATATTTGTTGTGTTTTGTGCTTTCTGGGTTTCTGTAATTCTTGTACTGTTTGCTATTTTCCTGTTTATTCTTTAGTTTTGTTACACTTTTACTTTGTATTAATTTGCATTTGTTTGTTGATATTTTATTCTTTAAATCTTTACTGTTTTGTTCTTTCTCGGGGTTGACAGCTGTCAGTGGCATTTCCGGGTTTGTGCTCTGGGTGGGTGTCACCCTGTCAGCTGTCAGTTCCAGTCGCTCCTCTATCATTACCCCCAGCTGGTCTAATTATGAATCATTTTTTCCTTCTGCCCGCTCATGTGACCCACACGTGTCGTTACTTACGTAAACTGTTTTGGGCCCTATTTAAGGGCAGTTATTTTCATTTCCTGTTGCTGCTGTCTTGAGTAATTTCCTCTCATTTCATCTCCACCAGAACCCAGTCCCTGTTCTGGTGCGCAATCCGTAAGTTTATACGTTGTTTGTATTTTGTGTTAGAACACTGTTTGGACTTATGTTTTGTTACTTTCAATAAACCTCACAAACTCACAGTTCAGCACGTTGGTCTCACCTCTCTGCCCCTAAAGGGCAATTCATGACAGTTATACTAGGAGCTAAATCACTATACAGTGATGATTACTAACTAACTAACTAACTAACCTGCACTTACAGTATATAGCGCTTTTCTAGTCAGAAAGACCACTCAAAGCACTTTCACTAATACTAACCCTCTATTCTAAGGACCTATAGGAAACAGATATCTAGGGACAATTTAGAACAGCCAATTAACCTAACATGCATGTCTTTGGATTGTGGGAGGAAACCGGAGCCCCCGGAGTAAACCCACGCAGCACAGGGAGAACATGCAAACTCCACACAGAAAGGTTCCAACCCCTGCCAACCTGAGGATTCGAACCAGGAGCCTTCTAGCTGTAAGGCAACAGTGCTAACCACTGCACCACCATGATGATAATAAGCCATCAATATCTCAGTGCTTGATCACTGCCTAATGCTGTCTTGTGATTAAATAAAATGGGAACGGAAAACTAGAAATGTGATTTTAAGCTTAAACTTTAAATTTTATTTTTATTTATTTAAGCTCAATAATTAAATTCCAAATAAATCAGTGATGCTATATTGCAGTGCTTTTGAACTCATTTTAACAAAGTATACATATGGATAAAATTTAGAGTGCTGTATTTTCCTTAATGAGATATTTTAAAAAGTTTAGGCCAATGAAATGCATCTATTCTTTCATTCATCTATTTGGTGTTTATTTCTTATATATTTGTTTAGATATTCCTTTGTGCAGTTGTGGTATTTTAACAGAAGATCGAAGATCTGAAAATGCTCTGCAGGAAAAATAATCAATTTCTTTTAATGTGGATAGTTAAGAATAGCCTTTAGAGTTACTTACTCTATAACTGAAAGTGGTAAAACTTGTTCTAATTGAATTTTATAATTATCAAAATCACGACATTTTAAAAATACAGAACAGTTTAAGGTTAACTTGAATTTTGTGGGGATGATAAGCAATATTTAAAGGCATTTATATTTAAGGACCAGTGGTATATAAAGTTTGTCCTTGATAAATGTTCAGAGCTGCTAACATTTAAATGAGCACTGGCACGGTGGAGGAGTGGTTAGCACTGCAGCAGCACAGCAACTCACCCTTGGCCATGGGATCCCTGGTTCGATCCCAGCCCCTGACCAACAGTGATCTGTGTGTAGTTTGCATGTTCTCCCCGTGTCTGCGTGGGTTTACACCGGGATTTCTCCGGTTTCCTAACACATGCCAAAAAACATGCAAGTTAGGTTAATTGGCATCAAACTGGGGATTCTAAATTGTCCTTAGGTATGACTGTGAGAGTGAATGGTTGTCTGTCTCTCTGTGTTGGCCCTGCGATGGACTGGCGATCTGTCCAGGGTGTACCCTGCCTCTCGCCCAAAGATGCTGGGATAGGCTCCAGCCCCCCCGTGACCCGAAAAGGATTAAGCGGAAGAAGATGAATGAATGAATGAATGAATGAAACATATGTAAATTTCACTCTAACAGCTGATGAGCAAATCCATTCTGATCACATTTCATGACTGATTAATACAATGTAAAGTCCAAATTTGCATGAGAAGAGCTAATCGTTTCTCAGATCAGCTAATCGTTTCTCAGATCCTCCTTCACCGTTCTCTGTTCCACCTGGAGAAGCCCAGGAATGCGGTGAGGATCATGTTCTTTGACTTCTCCAGTGCTTTCAACACCATTCAACCGATGATCCTGAAGGACAAGCTGCTGTGCGCAGGGGTGGACCAGCACCTGTCATCATGGATCCTGGACTACCTCACTAACCGGCCACAGTTTGTGAGAACCCGAGATTGTGTGTCTGACACGATCATCGGTAGCACGGGCCCCCCCCAGGGAACGGTTTTGGCTCCCTTCCTGTTCACCCTTTATACTGCAGACTTCTCACACAACACAACACAACACACTGCCATCTACAGAAGTTCTCTGACGACTCTGCGATCATCAGCCTCATCTCCAACGGAGATGAAGCTGATTACAGAGGACTAATTCAGGACTTCGTGGACTGGTGCCATCGGAACTGCTCCAGATCAACGCAAGGAAAACTAAGGAGCTGGTGGTGGACTGCCGCAGGCAAGGACAACCCCTCACAGCACCAGTAAACATACAGGGAACAGACATTAAGGTGGTGACATCCTACAAGTACATTGGTGTTCATCTGAACAATAAACTAGACTGGTCACACAATACCGACGCACTCTACAAGAAGGGACAGTGCAGGCTGTTCCTACTGAGGAGGCTCAGGTCTTTTGGTGTACAAGGGGCACTGCTGAAGACATTCTACGACACGGTGGTGGCATCAGCCATCACTTTTGGAGTGGTCTGCTGGGGCAATGGCATTACAGGAGCCGATAGGAAGAGACTGAATAAACTGATCAAGAAAGCTAGATCTGGCCTGGAGAAACGCCTTGACCCAGTGGAGGAGATAGGAAAGAGAAGGATGGTGGCTAAACTGTCATCTCTGCTGGAGTCCGAGTCCCACCCTATGCAGGACATATTGAATGCACTGAGGAGCTCATTTAGCAGTAGACTACATCATCCTAGGTGCGCAACCGAGAGGTTTCGCAGGTCCTTCCTACCTACGGCTGTCAGACTGTATAACCTAAGCAGGGCTGCTCGCAGAGATAGCAAAAAACGTGACAACCTAATAGTATTGAATGCAAAAGACGCAACAGATTTACACAAATGGCCCCCTCCAGTATACAACTAGGACAATATCAGTCGCTACGGAGGGTGACAATATGTATGGGTACATATTCCCTCCCCCCAGCGCCACTGCCTCCATGGTCCCCACTTCATCAAAGGCACCCCCCCTCCTCCCCCCCTGCCCTTGCCATCAGTGAGCAGGACGTGCACAGACAGTTCTCCAGACTGAACCCGCGCAAGGCCCCCGGTCCGGACGGCGTGTCTCCCTCCACCCTGAGACACTGTGCGGAGGAGCTGACTCCTGTTTTCACAGACATTTTTAACACCTCCCTGAAGTCATGCCACGTGCCAGCCTGCCTCAAAACCTCTACCATCGTCCCTGTCCCCAAGAAGCCACGGATCACTGGACTTAACGACTACAGACCTGTAGCGCTCACCTCTGTAGTCATAAAGTCCTTTGAGCGCCTGGTCCTGCCCCACCTCAAGACCATCACCACTCCCCTCCTGGACCCGCTGCAGTTTGCCTACAGAGCCAACAGGTCTGTGGACGACGCAGTCAACCTGGCCCTCCACTCCATCCTGCAGCACCTGGACTCCCCGGGAACCTACGTCAGGATCCTGTTTGTGGACTTCAGCTCTGCATTCAATACTATCCGCCCCGCTCTGCTCCAGAACAAGCTGTCCCTGCTCAACGTGCCTGACTCCCTCTGCAGGTGGATCACCGACTTCCTGACGGACCGGAGGCAGCATGTGCGGCTGGGAAAGACTGTCTCAGACTCTGTTAGCATCAGCACCGGATCACCCCAGGGCTGTGTACTTTCCCCCCTGCTCTTCTCCCTGTACACCAACTCCTGCACCTCCAGCCACCAGTCTGTCAAGCTGATCAAGTTTGCGGACAACACCACCCTCATCGGGCTCATCTCCAACAGCGACGAGTCTGTCTACAGGAGAGAGGTGGCCCAGCTGGCGTCCTGGTGCAGCCACAACAACCTGCAGCTGAACGCTCTGAAGACAGTGGAGATGATCATGGACTTCAGAAAAGTCACAGCCCCTCTGCCCCCCCTTACCCTCACAGACTCTCCCATCACCACTGCGGATTCCTTCCGCTTCCTGGGCACCACCATCACCCGGGACCTCAAGTGGGAGCCGACCATCAGCTCCCTCATCAAAAAGGCCCAGCAGAGGATGTTCTTCCTGCGGCAGCTGAGGAAGCTCAAGCTACCCACCAAGATGTTGGTGCAGTTCTACACGGCCATCATCGAGTCCATCCTCACCACCTCCATCACCGTGTGGTACGCAGGAGCCACCGCCAGGGACAGACTAAGACTGCAGCGCGTTGTGCGCGCTGCTGAGAAGGTGATCGGCTGCAAGCTACCATCCCTCCAGGACCTGTACATCTCCAGGACCCGGAGGCGTGCAGGTTGGATCATAGCCGACCCTTCACACCCTGGACAGGCACTGTTTGTCCCCCTCCCCTCAGGCAGAAGACTTCGGTCCATTCAGACTAAAACCTCCCGCTACATGAACAGCTTCTTCCCCTCTGCCATCAGACTGCTGAACACTAAGTGACTTATTAGACTCTCGTGCACTATGTACAGCAGCTCAACCGGACTCATGACAATTATCACTGTTTTCTTTTTGCACTACCGACTGCACTATGTGGAACTCCACAATATCTGCTGCTTGTTAATATATTTAAAAATTGCATAGATTAGTGTTACTTATTCATATTCCACCTTTTATTGCATGCATAGTTTTTTATTTTTATCTTTAGTGCTACTCCATGTTTAATGTTGCAGCATTGCACCGAGACAAATTCCTTAGTTTGTGTACTACATGAACAATGGCAATAAATCTCATTCTGATTCTGATTCATACTATGTAGGATAACTAAGTAGACGGTTATGCTGTTTATTCCATCTTGCAACAATGCTCCGCACTTTGTATATATATTTATATATTTATGTGTACGTATGTATATCCACTGCTCTTATTTATATTTTTCGTATCTTCTTAATTATTGCTCTGAGTGTTGCTATCCCTGTGCTGTTGCAATCCTGGAATTTCCCCATTGTGGGACTAATAAAGACGTATCTTATCTTATCCTATCTTATCTTATCTTATCTTAAATCCTACCAAGTAGCACATATGGTGTACTCCCATAGCTTTAACTCACATTAGCAAACTAGCAACCAGCTAACTTCAGACAACAATTTACCAGCTAAATCAGCAATATATTTACCTCCTTTTGGACAGAGGGGTTTGTCCTTTTATTTTGCAACTAACAATTTAAAATAGTTTGTTGCCCTTGTGGAGCTCTTTTCATTCTCATTTGTGAGCTAAATGCAATCTAGACATAGACGACCGTCCTCACCTGCCGCCGCTACAAATGACTGAGTATTGACCAGAGAAGGCATGGACCAGTTGGGCAATACCAAGTCTGCGGGGGGGGGGGGGGGGGTGGTACATTGTTTGATTATTAGAAATGTTACTTTTTGTTGCTTGCAGATGAAAAAACGACAACTTCTTCACTCACTTGTAGATACTTTTTATTAATAATTATAATTATATGATTACTGGGAGGATTACATTGGATAGATTTGATTTTTTGGTGGAACCCCCCCCATCTCCCACCCATAAATTACGCCTATGAGAAGAAATAAGGATGAAAAACAACAACAGCAATCTATGTACAGTAATGCTACCCGTAGTGCAAATAAAGATAAAAGATAAAATCCAGCAATCCCGTAGTGCAAATAAATGATCAAACCCAGCAATCCTATATACAGAAAAAGTACAGCCATAATACCCATAACTGCAAGTTCAATGTGGTAGTGTAGATGCAGACAGTAACAGATTGAACTGCACATGATCAATATTGATCAGCAGCAGGTATGGCATTTATACAAATAGTTGCAGGAAGATACAGAGACATACAGCAGCAGATGCAATTGCTGTTGGTGTGCCAAGTCTTTCTGTGCACGCAGCTGAAGTAGTTATTGTGAGGGTGAGTGTGTTACGGTCCAGGGGTGGGGGGTGGGGGCGAGTGGGCAGAGTTCAGGGTCCTGATGGCCTGGTGAACAAAGCTGTTTAACAGTCTTGTGGAGCTGGCCCGGAGGCTCGTTTTCCCCAAGGGCAGAGGGCTGAAGAGGGAGTGTGAGGGGTGGGAGGTGTTGTCTGCAATGTTGATGGTTCTGTGGGTGAGGCGGGTGTAGTAGATGACCAAGACAGAGGGGCACCGATGATCTCCTATTGTTTTTTTTTTTTGGGGGGGGGCTTCATTTTAGTTGCTTATGTCGGGATTTTGTGGTATTATATGGTCTGTAAAGTCAAACAGGACAAAGTTGTTTTCCTCTTAAGCCAGATTGAACTTTGATTCCTTTGCTCGTGAACTTTATCCAGACTGTTTAAATGTGTACCAGACTCATCACTCCACAATATCCAGAGGGCTGTTTTTGGATGAACAGAACTTTGGTTCATATGCCTGGGTGCCATGTCTACAGTGGTTCGATGCTACAGCTTTGACCTGCTACCAAACAGTGAGGCAAGACTATCTTGTTTATTAGTTCTGAGTCCCTTAAGAAGCAAAGTTTCCCCAGGAGAGGAACTCCTGTGCCACTTGTATGAAATGAAGACAGCCCCAAGAGTAGTATTGTCAGAGATAAACTTGTGCTTACATTGTCTATAGCCTTTTCTGTGACTGCCATTACTTTTTGAATGTAATGTAAAGTTAATCTGTTTTTCTTCTTTATTCAGAACATTTTTTCCAAGAATTCCCTTTTCATTAAGGTAAGATAAGCCTTTATTAGTCCCACAATGGGGAAATTCTAGGATTACAGCAGCAAAGGGATAGCAGCACTCAGAGCACTAGTAAATAAGATAATAAGATAAAAACTGTTTAGCCAAAGCAGTAAATGAATATACATATGTACACAGTTATATACAGAGTGCAGGAGCATTGCAGCTAGATGGTATCAACAGCATTACAGTTTGTTAAATTACCCTGCAGAATATGAATATATACCCGGACAGTATATTTCACATTTGAATCAACAGTGTTTTTGCCACCCTCAGTAATGATTGTTATTGTCCTAGTTGTGTGTTGGAGGGGACGGTCTCTATTGTGCACAGTTGTTACATTTAGTACATTTAATACGACCTCTACGAGCAGCCCTGGTTAGGTTATAAAGTCTGACAGCCGTAGGTGGGAAGGACCTGTGGAACCTCTCCATTGTGTACCTACAGTAGGATGGCACAGCTTACCACTAAATGAGCTCCTCAGTGCGTTCAGCATGTCCTTCATGGGGTGGGACTTGGACTCCAGCAGAGATGACAGCTTAGCCACCATCATCTTCTCTCCTCCACAGGGTTGAAGCGTCACCCCAGAACAGAGCTAGCTTTTTTGATCAGCCTGTTCAGTCTCTTCCAGTCAGCTGCCGTGATGCTACTGCTCCAGCAGACCACTCTAAATGTGATGGCTGATGCCACCACCAGATTGTAGAAGGTCTTCTGGAGTGCCCTTTGCGCTCCAAAAGACCTGAGTCTCCTTAGGAAGAACAGCCTGCGCTGTCCCTTCTTGTAGAGCGCGTTGGTGTTGTGTGTCCAGTCCAGTTTATTGTTCAGGTGAACACCCAGGTAACTTGTAAGATGTCACCATCTCAATGTCTGTTCCCTGGATGTTTACCGGTGCTGTGGGGGGTTGTCCTCACCTGTGGCAGTCCACCACCAGTTGCTTGGCTTTCTTCACATTGATCTGGCGGCAGTTCTGCAGGCATCAGTCCACAAAGTCCTGGATAAGTCCTTTGTACTCCACATCATCCTCATCAGAGATGAGGCCGACGATCGCAGAGTCATCAGAGAACTTCTGTAGATGGCAGTGTGGTGTGTTGTGTGAACAGGAAGGGAGCCATAACTGTTCCCTGAGGGGCCCCCCATACTGCAGATGATGGCACCAGACACACAGTCCTGGGTTCTCACAAACTGTGGTTGGTTTGTGAGGTAGTCCAGGATCCACGATGACAGGTGCTGGTCCACTCCTACGCACAGCAGCTTGTTCCTCAGGATCACTGGTTGGATGGTGTTGAAAGCACTGGAGAAATCAAAGAACATGATCCTCACAGTGTTCCCAGGCTTCTCCAGGTGGGACAGGAAACAATGTAGGAAGAAGGTCACTGCATCCTCCACTCTGATGCCATGCTGGTAGGCAAACTGAAGTTGATCCATCGCTGGTCCCACCAGGGGGCAGAGGTGGGTGAGGAGCAGCCTCTCCAGGGTTTTCATGAGGTGTGATGTGAGGGCCACTGGTCTGTAGCTGTTCAGGTCCTTTGGGATAGATAGATAGATAGATAGATAGATAGATAGATAGATAGATAGATAGATAGATAGATAGATAGATAGATAGATAGATAGATAGATAGATAGATACTTTATTTCGAACAAAAAAGGATAACAAAAACAAAACAAATGACAAATGCAATAAAGTAAAGGGAGAAGGAAGAAGTGAACACTTATTAATTCCATCTCCTCTTTTCCATAAATACACCCATGTGATTTATATACAAATTACCACATTTAAGACCCCAAGTAAACAATTAACTGTATTTTGTACGTATCAACATTAACACCCATCCATCTTAGCATACATTGATGTCCATACATCAAAACCAACCTCAAACAACACAGATATACACAGTGCTGTCCCACCCACCATTCCATAGTGTCCCATAGTGTCCCAGAGTGAGCATAGTGAATCATACATATAAATACTACCCTTCTAACATATATCCTTTCAGCAAATAATGTCTGTACCTCTTTTTGAATTGATTTCTGTTTGTACATAGTTTCAGTTCCGGCTCTAGACTGTTCCACAAATCCACCCCACAGACAGATATGCACATACTTTTCTTGGTTGTTCGTATCTTGGGTTTTGTAAAGTTTAAGTCTCCTCTCAAATTATGATCATTGTCTCTTTTTTTAAATATTTTTTGTATATTAGTTGGGAGTTGATTATTAATTGCCCTGTATATGACTTGTGCTGTCTTAAATTTAACTAAATCGATGAACTTTATGACATGTGACTTTAAAAACAACGAATTGGTATGGTCTCTATATCCTACATTATTTATTATCCTTATAGCTCTTTTTTGTAATGTGCATATTGACTGTAGGTTGGTCTTGTAGGTGTTTCCCCAGACTTCTACACAGTAGTTAAGATAAGGTAGAAACAGTGAATTGTACAGTAAGACCAATGATTTATAGTCCAAGATGTGTCTTGTCTTCCCCAGTATGCCTATACATTTTGCCAACTTGGCCCGGATGTGACTGATGTGAGGTTTCCAGCAGATTTTATTGTCTAGCGTCACCCCCAGAAACTTATTTTCCTGTACTGTTTCTATTCTGGTATCATCTATCGTTACCATTATTTCATGATTTATTTTACAATTTCCAAACAACATAATCTTTGTTTTTTTTAGATTTAGAGATAATTTATTTTTGTTGAACCACTGCGTTAACTTTTTCATTTCAATTGTGACCACCTCTAAAACCTGCTGCAAATTCTCACCAGTGCAAAGGATATTTGTGTCATCCGCAAACAAAATAAATTTCAGAATTTTTGATCCTTGGCATATGTCATTTAAGTATATACAAAATAAAGAGTTTGGGTCCCAAAACTGACCCCCAGGGCACATCACAAGTGATGTCCATGAAGGGTGATTTGTGCTCACCAATTTGTACAAATTGTTGTCTGTTACTTAAATAACTTTCCACCCAACTCAGTCCGACCCCTCTTGTCCCATACCTTTCCAGTTTCCTTAGTGGTATTCTGTGGTCAATGGTGTCAAAAGCTTTCTTTAAATCTATAAATACTCCTATAGCAAACTTTTTTTTTATCTATACAACTAGTAATTTCTTCTATAAGTTCGATCAGTGCCAAAGATGTAGATTTATCTGCTCTAAAACCATACTGGCTGTCTGTAAAGAGGTTGTGTTTTTCAATGAAATCATCCAGTCTCTTAGTGAAGATTTTTTCAAGTATTTTGGAGAATTGTGAGAGTAAAGAGACTGGCCTGTAATTTGTGAAACAATGACTGCCTCCTGTTTTGTATAGAGGTATTACTTTTGCTATTTTCATTTTGTTTGGAAATTTACCAGTTTGAAATGACAGGTTACAGATGTGGGTGAGTGGCTTAACAATTCCTTCAATTACTTTTTTCACTATTGTCATGTCAATTTCATTCCAGTCCGCTGATTTTTTGTTCTTAAATTTACTCACAGTCTCGATAATTTCCTTTTCAGTAACTGCACCCAAAAAGATTGTGTTTGGATTTCTATCCTCTATTTCATTTACAGAACCACTGTTATTTGTTTCTGTTGTCACTATTGATTTTGCTAATTCAGGACCAACGTTTACAAAAAAATTATTGAAACCACTGACCACATCCTCTATATTATTTATCAAATTGCCATTTTCAATAAAATATTCTGGATAATTAGCATTCTTAGGTCGATTACTAATAATCCCATTGAGTACTTGCCATATTCCTCTTAAGTTATTTTTATTATCCTCTAATATTCTGTTGTAATATTCTTTCTTACAGGTCCTCATTATATTAGTAAGCTTATTTTTATATCTTTTATATTTGATCTCAGCCTCCACCATTCTGCACTTAATGAATTGTTTATATAATGTATTCTTCTTTTTACATGCATTTATTAACCCCTTGGTGACCCAAGGAATATTTTTCTTTTGTTGTCTGTCACTGTATTGTTTTATAGGACAGTTTTTATTGTACAATGATTGAAATATTTGTAAAAATTTATCATATGCTTTATTTATATCATTTTCATTATAAACTATCTTCCAATCTTGTATTAATAATTCCTTTGTCAGTAAATACATAGATTCTTTGGTTCTTATTCTTTTATATTTAATATTTTTGGTATACTTTTTCTTCCTATAATCACACTGATAGACAACAAAAATCGGCAGGTGGTCACTGATATCATTCAATAAAAGCCCACTCCTAATATTATTTTCCATAATGTTTGTGAATATGTTATCTATTAGTGTGGCACTGTGTGACGTGATTCTGCTAGGTCCGGTAATTGTTGGATGTAAGCCCATACTGTACATTGTGTTGATAAATTCTTCTGTCAAACTATGTTGTTTTGAATTCATCAGATCTATATTGAAATCCCCACAGATGAACATAACTTTATGAGTTAGTTTTGCATACATTTTTTCCATCCAGTCCTTAAATAAGTCAATGTTTGATCCAGGTGTTCTATATACACAGCTCACTACTACATTCTTCACATTGTCCAGACAAATTTCTATTGTAATACATTCAAATAAATCATCCACAGTTACTGACAGATTTTCAACAACCTTGTATTTCAAACTCTTGTCAACATAAATTGCAACTCCTCCTCCTTTTTTCACTTTTCTATTTATATAATTTAATTCATAGCCATCCATGGTAAAATCCACTCCTTTCTCTTCACTGAGCCACGTCTCTGATATTGCCACACAGGATGTTTTCCAAACCTGTGGTACCCTCCCCAGCTTCAGGCTCAGACTGAAGATGTGCTCCACAATCCCGCACAGCTGGTCTGCACAGGACTTGGGGAGCCTCGAGCTGATGCTGTCCAGACCTTCAGCCTTCCTTGCCTTGAACCTCTTCAGCTCAGCTCTCACCTGGGTCTAAGTGAGAGTCAGGTTGGGGCAGAGGTGTTGTCTGCTGGGAGGGGTGATGTTGGATCTGTGGGGAGAAAAACAGCAGGGGATTTACAAGGGGTGGGGTGGGGGGAGGGCCAGGGACAGCAGGACTAGATGAAGGTGGAGGCATTAGTGGTTGGTGGGCAAGCGGAAAAGAGGACAGTTGGCCAAACCTGTTAAAAAACAGGTTCAGGTTGTTCACCTACTCCCTACCCCCTGTGGCCTGGGAGGAGGCATTCTGGTGCCCAGAGATGGTTTTGAGGCTTCTCCAGACACCGCTGACGTCACTCTGCTGCAGTTTGTCCTCCATCTTCTTCCTGTAGCTGTCCTTCCCCTCTCTGATCTTCCTCCTTAGCGCCCTCTGTATGGATTTCAGCTCCTCCTTGTTTTCCGACCTGAAGATCCTTTTCTTCTCCTTCAGCAGTGACTTTATCTCAGGGTTGATCAAGGGTTTGTTATTTGAGAAACACCATATGGTCTTGGTGGGTTCAGTGTCCTCTACACAGAAGTTGATGTAGTCTGTGATGATGTGTGTGAGGCCATCATTGTCCTTACCACGTGGATCACAGAGCTGCTCCCACACAATGGATTCAAAACAGTCCTTCGGAGCATCCTCCGCCACCTCAGATCATATCTTCACTGTGCGGTGTGATGGTGAGTTTTATTGTGAAGTACGGTGTGATGACGCCACCTTCCGGGTGTGCCACCCCACCGCCCTATAAATAGGGGCATCCACCATTTTGGGCTTCCTCTTGCCTGGACAACCCCACACTGTATAGCACCTGCTGTATTGCAACCTGTGATATCATAAAGTCATGTTCTAGCGCAACCTCTCATCTGCCTCCCTTCGCGCCAGGTTTACAGACATAACATTTGGGGACTGAGGATTAACCAATGGAGGCATGTGTAACACCACTGCGGCCTTTCCTGGAGCTTCCTGGGGCGCTACCGATCCCATGGCTCCGCTGGGTGGAGGCTTTTGAAAACTACTCCCACAGCATTGGACCAAGGGAAGCTGGATAAGGTGAGGACACGAGCGTTACTTGTCTACAACCTTGGCATCGAAGGTCGAGAGAATTCCGCAAATGCTCAGCATGGCGGACTCATACAAGGACATCATCTAATGGCTAACAACTTCACCACTCTGGACAGCATGACGGTACAGTGGATTCGATTTCACCAGAGACGCCAGGGAGTCAGTGAGCCCATTCAACAATTTGTTGCTGACCTAAGACAGCTAGCCAGTGTGTGCCGGTTTGGGCCATTAGTGGACGAGATGGTATGGGACCAGTTAGTTGAGCACACGTGTAGTACCGCAATAAGGGCTAGGCTGCTAATGGCGCCAAATGACTTAGTGTTAGCTGGGGAAGTTGAGCTAGCTTTGCAGCTAGAGGCTGTGGATAAGCTAACCTTGGAGCTAAATGGGCACCAGTCTCAGAAGACACCAGAAGGGATGACGTCGGCAAATGCAGTGGACTCGGAGGACGAATGGAGCATGGCGGATGACTACAAGGCGTATGCAGTGAGCCATAGGTCTGATCTGAATTACCCCATCTGCAGGGGTTGTGGGTCCCCAATGCACCAGAGTTATGCGCGAGCATTCCTCGCAAGGGGGAAGCGGTGCAGCAAGTGTGGGCACATGAATCATTTCACCAGAATGTGTTGGTACCCGTCATCGTGGAGCCCGCCAAGTAGACCAGCCCATCTGCCTGCGACAACCATCCACTCGGTGAGCGCTAAAGCCTTCCTACTGTATGGTGGAAATGGATGGTGTGGCTTTGCCATTGACACTGGACACGGTGGCAGTGCACTCGGTGCTAAATTGGGCCACGATAAAAATTTTTTCCCACACTACAGGATTAGGAAGAGCCCGGCACCACTGTATGGCTGTGGTGGTAATAGACTGTGCAATGTCGACACTGTGGAGTTGACTGTTCACTATAACACCGAAGCGGTGTACAATTTCACGTTCCAAGTAACATCGTATGGTAGCAAAATAATGGGGAGTGACCTGTTTTATGGACTCGAGTTTTCCATTAAGGACAGTGTTGGATTCGAGTGGTCTGGATGTGGACGATGGAGATCGCCGTACCCGGTGGATGCCATCGTGGTGTGGGGTGAGGTACCCGCTGGGGATGCCGGAGCCAAAGCACAGGTTTCTGACACCCAGGAGGACAACTGCTCAGTGGAGGAACCGGACTACTCCAGTGCCCGTGCTCGGCCAGCTATTTTGGGAGTTACTGAGTTGGTGAACGGAGGGTCTGTTCCGATGGGTGTCACCAGGGAGACATTGGACGTTTTCGGTGCTAAAGTTGAGCTTCGGATGACGACGGATGAGGGATCCGCTGCGACAGTGGTAGCTGCTGTGCCGTCGCGGTGTCATGTCGACATGACATGGGTGAAGGACGCGGAGCTACCGGAACTGCACCAGCGCATCAAACCGAGCAAGGAACCGCTCCAGGTCATGGACTGAGGAGAGACTGGGGTGACGACTGGCTGGATCGCAGCCAGTGGGACATCAGGCGTCGCTGAGGATTGTGGCAAAAGTGGGAGCAGCGTGTTTCTGGCTGGCAGACAGCTCGATCCAACATGCAAACCAGCTGCGGCGTGTCCAGGTGAACGTTCCGACTGACGGTGCCACGCAAGAGTTGGTGGAGGTGGTGGGAGACTCGATCTCCTGTTTTTGATGATTGACCCTGGCCCTGGTCCTGGGGGCCTGTCGCCTCCAGGGATACGTCTGCCATGTGGCTGCCGCAGGGCCTCCCAACAGACCCCCCTTGCCATGGGAGACTGTGAAGAAGAGACTATGGACTCTTTAGGTAGGAGCACAGCTGGTATATCAGGTAAAAGTGGTAGAATAAACCACTTGGACATGCGAGCCATGTGGCAGTCCACCCACCAGCCCTAGTTCTAGTGTTCTGTGATGTTGTTTACTGTGTTCATTGGGGGTTTTAGCTACAAAATTTGGGTGGGTTTAATTTGGTGTGTTTTTCTGCTTTATAAAAGGGGGAGAATGTGATGGTGGGTTTTATTGTGAAGTACGGTATGATGATGCCACCTTCCGGATACGCCACCACACCGCCCTACAAATAGGGGCGTCCACCATTTTGGGCTTCCTCTTGCCCGGATGACCCCACACTGTATAGCACCTGCTGTATTGCAACCTGTGATATAATAAAGTCCTGTTCTAGTGCAACCTCTCATCTGCCTCCCTTCATGCCAGGTTTACAGACATAACATATGCGTAACAGGACATTGTCTGTGTACCAGGGGTTTGTACACAGGCGGGTTGTGGTCAGATCTTCTGAGGGGGGGAGTGGTGATGAGGTGTAAGCCTCCCTAGTGTTTGCATCAAATAAATCCAGTGTTTTATTGTCTCTGGTGTGGCACAATACATACTGGGTGAAAGTGGGTAGAATGGAGGACAGGGAAGTATGGTTAAAATCACCAGAGATGAGCTGGAGAGCAGCGGGGTGTTGAGTCTGTAGTCTTCTGGTGACTGTGTGGATGATGTCACACGCTGCCTCAGCGCTCACAGAGGGAGTACATAAATAACAATCATAATGACATGTGAGAACTCTCTGGGAAGATATGCTGGTCAGATAATAACAGCTAGCAACACAATGTCCTTGCTGCAGTGTTGTTCTTTAATAGTGATGTGTCCAGGATTACGCCATCTGTTGTTCACATACATTATCAGCCTCCTGTTTCTGCTCTTCCCACAATCTGGTGTCCAATCTGCCCATATTAAGTGGAAACCCTCCAGTCCGATGTTAGCATCTGTTGCTAGTTGTGTTAGCCACGTTTCAGCAAACAACATGATGCTAATCTCTCTGAAGACGCTCTCATACTGGGACACAGCCACCAGTTCGTCCGTCTTGTTAAGCAGCAATCTCACATTTCCCATAATAACAGATGGTAGGACAGGTCCGTACCTTATTTTCCTTGTGCACTGCTTCACTCCAGCTCGACATCCCTGTTGTTTTCACTTGATTTCTTAACCTTGCATTATACTCAGTTCTTCTACGGTGGTTTCACGAACCCTCCATTCACATACACAGTCACATTCCAGCCTTATTTCACACATGCTAGACCTCTAAATATGCAACTTTTGCTCTTTCTTCATCTATGCAAAATTACGGCTGTTATTATAACATCTGGTTATCTCTTCATTTTACAAAGCAATACAAATCTCAATTGTCACTTTGTTTCTCTCATTTAAACTGCTAAACTGAGTTAAAGCTCTGGTTTTATATGCCCAGTTTTCAGAATTACTCAGTGTCAAGAATTCATACACAGTGTCATGATTGGTATTTATTGACAGCTCACGTGCAGGGTGTGACAACAAAGAAAGCACACTATGACACAGAGAAGCAAATTTGATTTGAATTTTATTAATGCAAGAAGAACGCTCCACAAGAAAAAAATGCCGCTTGACAGGGGAACACTCAGCCTGAGGAGAGAGACGAGAACAGTAGATTAGGAGGGAGACTCAGATAAGGGAAAATAGGACTACACTCACGTGGGAGTATAAGAGAGCCCGGCAAAAGAACCCAGCACTTACAGCGAACCAGATGGTGATGCTGGGAGGCAAGAGTGGAGCTGGGTGAGGTGTCTGACCGGGTGATGATGGTCACTGACGTGGTGATGGTGAAGAGGCAGGTGAGTACACAACGACCCTGGAGACGGACCACGAAGGAGGTAGCAACCTGTGGAGAGATAAGAAAATGATTAGAAGGTTTTTCAAGTTTAGAGGAAAATAGAACTTACTGCTGAAGCAGGTAGTATACCCAACGAGCCAATGCCGAGGTGTTGAAAGAGAAGGTCTATTTAAGCGCTGGCGAGTCAGAGGTGACAGGTGCGTCTCATCATGCAGGTGGAGATGATTGCCCGCAGAGTAGGTGAAAGTTGAACCGGACGGGCAGGGGAGAGTGCGCTCACCAGATCATGACAGTATCCCCTACCTCAAGGAGCGCCTCCTGGTAGTCCACTGGGCTTGGTGGTATGAGCCTTGTGGAAATTCCGGACCATCCCCTTGTCATGAAAGTTGGAACCAGGAATCCACAACCTTTCTTCTGGTCCGTAGCCCTTCCAGTGAACGAGATATTGAAGCCCCCGGCCCCGACGGCGAACATCCAGAATCCTCTGGGCCGTGTAGGTGGTTTGGCCATCCATGATCCGAGGGGGAGGAGGCGGCTTTGGGGGAGGGCAGTGAGGGCTGGCGGAGAGGGGTTTGATCTTTGAGACGTGGAAGGTGGGGTGTAGCTGCTTTGCCGGTGGGAGCTTTAAACGGACCATGATGTTGTTGATGATCCTAGAGATGGGATTTTGGATAACGTATCATCATTTCCTGTGTTGCTGGCTGTCTGTGGTTTGCTCTCCTCATTCTCCCGAGGATTTTGCCTTTAAATGTATTTTAATCACTTTTTTCCATCTACCATTAGCTCTCACTTCTGTTTATCAAGCCTCTTGCACTTGTGTGCGCACTCAGTGTCATCTAATCACCCTCTTTAGCCTTCTGTTTACCTTTCATGTATGTTTTTGTTAGCTTCGGGTTAGCCACTAGCTATGGCTACTAGCTCTCCTTCCCCTCCTCCTCTAGTGTGCTCTCTCTGTCAGATGTTTAGCTACACCTCTGCCTCTTTTAGTGATAACGGTAAATGTAATAAATGTTTTCTTTTTGAGGAACTCGAGGCAAGGTTGTCTGATTTGGAATCCTGGCTCCGCTGTATTGAAACACCGTCTGCGCCAGTTAATAATGACGGATGTCCCCTAGCTGCAGCGGAGCTCCCTAGCTAGCGGTCCTTCGGTCCTCCTCAGCAGCGAGGAGACTGAGTGGGTGACGGTGAGAAGGAAGCCTAGCTGCAAAGCCCCGGTTAACCACCAACCTGTTTATGTTTCCAATCGTTTTCCCCCACTCAGTGACACACCCACTGAGGAAAAAACTCTGATCACTGGCTACTCTGTAGTCAGAAACGTGAACCTAGAGACTCCAGCGGCCATAGTCAAATGCATTCCTGGGGCCAGAGCAGGCGACATCGAGTCAAATTTGAAAATGCTGGCTAAAAGTAACTGTAAATACTCCACAATTGTTATCCACGCCGGCATTAACGACGTCCGACTCCGGCAGCTGGAAGTCTCAAAACTTAACGTGGAATCGGTGTGTGACTTTGCAAAAATGATGTCTGCCTCTGTAGTATTCTCTGGGCCCCTCCCCAATCTGACCAGTGATGACATGTTTAGCTGCTTGTCATCCTTCAACCGCTGGCTGTCTGTGTGGTGTCCTGCAAACAACGTGGGCTACATAGACAATTGGAGCTCATTTTGGGGAAAACCTGGTCTTATTAGACGAGACGGCGTCCATCCCACTTTAGATGGTGCTTCTCATTTATCTAACAATCTGGCATCATTTTTATCCAAATTTCCAAAACATTGACAACTCAGAGTTGGGACCAGGAAGCAGAGTCACAATCTTACACGTCTCTCTGCAGCTCCTCTTCATCCACCACCCCTCAACTTAGCCCCTGTCTTCCCCATCAGAGAATCATTGTCTGCTCCCTCCAAAGTAAATAAAAATATTATGTATAAGCATCCCAAAGTGATTAAACAAAAAGCTGGTAAAACTCAAATTAAACATGAAGGCTCTAAATTTAATGATTTGGCCTCTGTTCCTCCTCATAATTTAAAAATTAAATGCGGTTTGTTAAATATTAGGTCTCTAACTCCCAAGTCTCTGCTAGTCCATGATCTGTTAATTGATCATCAAATTGAATATCCTTTACAGAGACTTGGTTAGGGCAAGAGGATTATGTTGGCTTAAATGAATTAACTCCCTCTGGTTATTTAAACTGTCAAAATCCCAGAAGTTCTGGTCATGGAGCAGGAGTAGCAACAATTTACCATTCCAAATTACTAGTTCATGTAAAGCAAAAAACACGTTATAATTCCTTTGAGGGCCTGGTCCTCAGTATTGGACATTTTAGCAATTTTAGGCTAAACCCAATTTTATTTGCCATAGTTTATTGTTCTCCATCAACCTACTCAGAGTTTTTATCCGAATTTGCCAAATTCTTAGCTGATTTAGTGCTGAAATCAGATAGAATAATTATAGTAGGGGACTTTAATATACATGTAGATGTACAGTAGATAGTGATTGCCTTAATTTGGCATTTAATTCAATATTAGACTCGGTGGGGTTTTCTCAGAAAGTAGGAAATTCTACCCATTATCTCCACCATATGTTGGACCTTGTTCTGGCATATGGCATAGTAATAGAGAATCTGGTAGTGTCTCTTCATAACCCTGTACTGTCAGACCATTGTCTGTTAACCTTTGATTTTACTATTTCTGACTATTTGGCTCCTAAGGAAAAATATTACTACAGTAGATGCCTCTCAGATGATGTTGTTACCAAAATTATGCAGATTGTTTCCTCTATGCCATGTGTCAACACGATGGAAATAAGCTATAGACAGCTTGCTCCTTCTGTAATTGACAGCATGGTAGATAGTGTCACAGCTTCTCTGCATCAGACTGTAGACATGGTGGCCCTTTTAAAAAAGAAAAAGTCTAATCAGAGATTTCTAACTCCTTGGTTCAACACAGAAACTCGTAGCTTAAAACAGAAGACTATTAAATATTAGAAAGAAAATTGCGCTCCACCAATTTAGATGAAATCTATTTAGCTTGGAGAAATCATCATTTAATTTATAAAAAATCTCTGAGAAAAGCTAGAACGAGTTATTATTCTGCATTAATAGAAGAGAACAAGAATAATCCCAGGTTTCTTTTCAGCACTGTAGCTAGGCTGACAAAGAGTCAGGACTCTGTCAATCCTAGCATTCCCTTAGAGCTTACTAGTCAGGACTTTATGAACTTTTTCAATAATACAATTTCATCTATCAGAGATAAAATCAGTCAGATTCTTCCCACTGTTAAATTAAACACATTCATTCATTCATTAAATACAGTAACTACTAAAACTCCTTCAAAAATATATCCCAACAACAAACCATGGGTTACAAAATCAGTTAAATCCTGCTTACAGAGGAAAGCACTTGCCTTTAAACAGGGGTCTGTTTCTGAACTACAGGTTGCCACAAAAGAGCTGAAGTCCGAAATTTTAAGAGCAAAACAGAATTATAAATCAGAGTTGGAAAGCAAGATGGTAACAAAGAAACTTGGTTCAGCCTGGGCCAGTATGAAAACTATTGCAGGCCTTCAGAGCACAGAGCGCAGTAATCGTGTGTTTTTAGATGGTTTTAATTCAGACACAGAGCTGGCTAATGCTCTTAATTGTTTTTATGGTCGTTTTGACTCCTTTGATTTTAGCACAGAAACCCAAGATTTGAAACAGAAACTCAAAGACAATCAGCACTTTAATATTGAGGTGCAGGATGTTAACCACTTGCACTCCGTTGTTCCGCGGGCGGGCAAGTCTCTGCGTCCTAAGACGCACGAGGGCGCACGAGAGCGCCCTCGTGCGCGCTTGGACGCATGACGCATGATGGTGGTGATGTAGGTGGTGTGGCCTCCAAGCGCCACTGAAAAAAAAATCTGCAAACACAGCCGCGAACAAATTAGTTCATCTGATTGACCTCTCATTCGACTAATAAGAGCCTTGAATTGGGTTTCTGAAACCTTGAAGAACCAATGAATGAAAACCTAGGAAGGAGGACCCGCCTCCCAACGCTTTGAATGCAGTGAGCCAATTGAAGCAGAGAAGTTCGTGAGCTGTTTTTTTTTAAGGCTGGGTGAAGACTGGCTGCTGCAGCGGATCAAAAAAGGACACAGGAAGAGCTCCACAGACCCAGCAGCATGGAGACCATCCACAAATGCAACCTGTGTGACAGGGAGTGCCATTCATGGATCGGCATGTTCGGCCACAGGCGGTGCTTATTTTGTATTGGTTCCAGCAGAGTAGACGTTATGATTTCTTCCATGGTCATTATAGACCGACGGAGGCTGACAACGAAGGCTGAGTGACACACACGCCTTCGCCAGTCTTATTTTAATTACTACTGTTATTTGTTTTGAAAAATCGTTCGCCAAAAACCGCAATCATGGAAGCACAAAACCGCAATAATGGAATTATGTTTTGATCGAGTCGCGAGACCAGAACCAGAGCGGACCAGCGTCGCGTTCGTCTGACAATGAGGAAGACAAGTTCGCCAAGACTCCGCTGTGAAGAGGTAAGGTGTTATAAGCTAAATTATTCTCTATCCCTGAAAATTGTAATCCAAAATGACTTTTGACCGATCAGTAAATTACAGCTGTGCGGTTCACGAAGTCTGAAGTTCGTGCGCCGCGGTACAAGGGGTTGCTCGCAGTGTACAGGCTGTGAACGCCCCCCCACCCCCGCTATTCTTCTGCAGCGAGGGGGGGGGAGCCGCGGTGACTGCACTGCTGTCCTACATCACCACATAAGGCTAATCCGTTGTGTAGCGATGGCTAAAGTCCATCCTCTGTAGCGAGCGGGGGGGGGGACAACCCCCCCCCCCCACACACACACAATAGCGAGGGCGGGGGGGAGCTGCTGTGACAGCGTTGCTGCGGAAACATGCAACGAGTGTAATCTGTCATGTAGCGAGGGCCGAACTCTGTCCTTGGTAGCGGGGGGGGGGACGACCCCCCCTCCCCACACACACACACAGACACAGCCCTGAGTGTGACCTTTCCTTTGAGCCTAAAATGAAGCTTCTACATTGAATCATTCAAAAGTTACAGACGTTTTTCCAAACTGTGCCATTTGGCACAATTTGGCACAGTTCCAAAACGCCTGGGAACAGCCTGAGAACAAAGCTGTGTAAAATATTCATTTTTTGTGGTATTGTTACCAAATTTGGATCTCAGCTGGATAACACTTGGTTCTACATTTCTGTTGCATTTTCCGGCCGGATCGGACAGCTGTGTGTTATTTACAAGCATTTGTATCCAAAAAAACACTGTGTCCAAATTTTTTTTCTTCAAGTTCAGTATGTTTAGATGACTGTAACTCAGTGGCCGGAGCACGTAGAGAGATTGTTTTTTTTTGCCAAAAAATTCAAAGTGTTTTCTTTTAAATGAGACCAACCCCATGAAGATGCTGCAAAGGGTTGAATAACAGCTTTCGATTTACTTTGGGCACGTTATTTTTTGGCATTTTTAGGAAAATTGCCCGGAGTGCAAGTGGTTAAAAGGGAGTTCTGTGCTGTAAAAGTGAACAAAAGTCAGGGCCCTGATAATATATGTGGGTGCTTGGTAAAGTCCTGTACACATGAACTGAGTCCTATATTTCATTACATTTTCATTAAGTCCTTACAGACACAACATGTGCCTAAGATCTGGAAAGAAGCCGTGGTTGTTCCTGTTCCAAAATCCAGCTGTTCTAAAACGGTAAACGACTTTAGACCAGTTGCTTTGACTTCAATTTTAATGAAAATTTTTGAAAAACTGGTCAGATGTGAGGTCCTAAAGCAGACTGAGCATGCATTGGATCCTCTGCAGTTTGCCTATAGGCCTCACAGAGGAGTGGAGGATGCCACTGTCACTCTGTTTAACATGCTTTTTAAACACCTGGATTTTAATGGGACACACGCCAGACTTTCATTTGTGGACTTTTCCTCCGCCTTTAGTGCAATCCAACCTCATATCTTAGTTGAAAGGCTCCTGCAGCAATTTGATTTGAGCAATAATCTGGTGGGTTGGATTCTGGATTTCTTAACCAACAGGACACAGAGAGTAAGGGTCAATGGTACATTGTCTGACCTAAAGTGCTCTTCTACTGGCTCTCCTCAGGGGTGTGTGTTGTCACCACTACTCTTCATCCTGTACACAAACATGTGTCGGAGCAGACATGACAACAGACACATTATAAAGTATGCTGATGACTCAGTTATTGTCAGTCTCCTCCAGGATGGTGAGAGTGGCCACGACCCAGTAGTTGATGATTTTGTTCACTGGTGTGAGGATTCCTACCTGCAGCTGAATACGACAAAAACTAAAGACATGATTTTTGACTTTAGGAGGAAAAATCCCAGGCACAAAGTCACCGTACTTAAAGGCCAGACCACCGAATGTGTACAATCCTACAAATATCTTGGGACTGCGGCGGCATGAAATAAAGCGGCGTTGTTGGAGGTTTTAAGTAGAGTTTTATTAATCACACCGCCGTCACGGGATCCCCTCTCCAGCCCAAGTGTGTGCAGGCTGGAGCGGGATCCTCTGGCTCTCAGAGAAGAAGACACAGAGTGCGTGTCTGCAGCAGAGGTTGAAGTGAGAGGGAGAAGATGTGTTACAGAACCTGTGCAGTATTTATACCCAACTCAAACAATACATCAAAGCAGATTCACAGCAGTTGGTCTGATCAAAGGGACTGCAGAACAGGCATGAGATATTTGCATTTGTGAGACATACATCACAATAGGCAGACTTGCTAGACTCTGCTCCCGCTGCAGAACAAAGAGGTCAAAAGGCACATCTACATATTGATCTGAGTCTCTAGGTCACAGTAAGGACAGGACGCATGAACACAATGCATGAAAGGTAACATTATCACAGTAGTGTAGCGGAAAAAACCAGGAGTAGCGAGCTGTCTGTCCTTAGTCTGTTTGTGGGGGTTTTCCCAAACCGCCACAGCTCCCCCCCAGAGGGCTCGGCAGGTGGTCGAGACCTCGATAGTGCAGCTTGGGCAGCGAGCAGGGAAAAGCTCTGTGCAGGAGGGGGTGGAGGGGGGTAGGGGTAGTAAAAGCCGGCCGGAGACGATGAAAACGTCCGGGCCGCGCAAAAATTGCTTGCTGCTCCGCGACGTCGAGGGGTTGTCCCGTTGCGTGTGCGGAGATCACAAGAAGAAAAATTAGTCTCTGACTCCTCTCGTGGCCATGAAGAAAAGCAGGAGCGGCTGTAAGAAAAACATAAAAGCAGAGGGACTGGCATGTTGACTTTAGGTGCGGGCGCAGCCCTAAAGTCCTCGGGGATCGCAAAACCGCTGAATTCCCCATGTCTGCCATGGCTGAGACCATTAACAAATCCTTCGAGCATGCTGCGTGCGTGCCCCCAGGTGTGAGAGCAGCCCTGAAGGCTCTGTGTGTAGCGGCGAAGGATGATGGGGGTCTGTAGAGCTGTATGCGTCCCGTGCGTGGTGCGCCGTCTTCGTAACTCCCGGTGCGTGTGCCGGGGTTCCGTGATGGGTGGGCCAGCTGGAGAGGAGAACCAGGGTCAGGGAGCTTGATCATCCCTGTTCAGTGTGTTGGAGCAGTGAAGGGAAGTAGACGCTCTGTCACTCGCTCGGTCATGGTGCGTTCAGGTCCACCTGTGCTCCGTCGGCCATGGGGATCGCCGTCGTGGAGAGGGGACGAGGTGCATGCGCTCACGTGTGGAGGAGCTGTGAGCGCGGCCGGTCAGCGTGGATGTGCCGATCTAGGCGTGCAGATCTCACCATGAAACGTTGCTCAGCTTTCCCGGTCGTGGGTGTTCTCCGGGGAGTTTCGCCTGGAAGCTCCACGTTGCGGTCTCCCTGAAGCAAAAGGGAGGGCAGATCAGTCAGGCTGCCGCGTTCACTTGTCGTCGGAGAATCACCGCCGGGTGTTGCGTTCGCTGGCAGCGTGTTCGTTTCAGCGTCGGGTCACCAGTGCAGCGGCATGAAATAAAGCGGCGTTGTTGGAGGTTTTAAGTAGAGTTTTATTAATCACACCGCCGTCACGGGATCCCCTCTCCAGCCCAAGTGTGTGCAGGCTGGAGCGGGATCCTCTGGCTCTCAGAGAAGAAGACACAGAGTGCGTGTCTGCAGCAGAGGTTGAAGTGAGAGGGAGAGGATGTGTTACAGAACCTGTGCAGTATTTATACCCAACTCAAACAATACATCAAAGCAGATTCACAGCAGTTGGTCTGATCAAAGGGACTGCAGAACAGGCATGAGATATTTGCATTTGTGAGACATACATCACAATAGGCAGACTTGCTAGACTCTGCTCCAGCTGCAGAACAAAGAGGTCAAAAGGCACATCTACATATTGATCTGAGTCTCTAGGTCACAGTAAGGACAGGACGCATGAACACAGTGCATGAAAGGTAACATTATCACAGTAGTGTAGCGGAAAAAACCAGGAGTAGCGAGCTGTCTGTCCTTAGTCTGTTTGTGGGGGTTTTCCCAAACCGCCACAGGGACGATTATTGATAGTAATTTAAACTTTGAAGAGAACTGTGAAAGGGTGTGCAAAAAGGGTCAGCAACATTTGCATTGCTTGAGAAAACTTGCACGCTTCCAAGTTGACCGAACCATAAAGACAATGTTTTATCAGGCTTTTATTGAATCTGTTTTATCCTTTTCTTTAGTGTCATGGTTTGGTCAGATAAAACTGAAATAGAGGAAATCCTTGGATCAGGTAGTTAGATGGTCCAGTCGTTTGCTTGGTGAGCCACAGCTGAGCCTGTCATCCCTGTACACCAGACAAGTACAGAGGATGGCTACCTCCATTTTAAATGATGACTCCCACCCTTTGCACTGCCACTTTCAGCTTCTTCCCTCAAGACGGAGGTTTGCTGTCCCAAAAAGTAGAACCCAGCGCTACAAAAACAGCTTTGTCCCTGCTGCTGTCAAAGAGTTGAACAAGCTGTAAAAATATATTGCACATAATTTAGGTACCTATTTATTAGCTCCATTTTATATTTACTTATTTTTGTAGAATGTCACTTGGGTTCTAAATATTTTATTGGGTTTTAGACCTTTGAGTTTTTAACCTCTTTGACTAGTTTTTAACTTTTAATATGACCCTTCTCTCTTACCTCTGGTTTTTCTCCCATCTCTTTGTCTTTTTATACCCTGATTGATGGAGCCTTGAGTATTCTTATCATGTTTATAGTCAGCCTCATATGTGCCTGTGTTTGTGTCTATGTTGAATGTAATTTGTGGCTTGTAAATATGGATGTCACCAGACTACAAAACAAATCTACCTACGGGTACAAATAAAGTAACCTGAACCTGAACCTGAATTGACATCTGTTTGGATCAGTTCACTCCAATTGACCTTTTAGAGTTAGACAAAATTGTTTCCTCATCCAACCTTCAACTTGTCTTTTAGACCCTATTCCTACCAGGTCATTTAAAGAAGTCTTCCCATTTATTGGTAGCTTTAGTCTTCAAATAATCAATTCTTCATTAACTTTAGGCCATGTACCGCAGGCTTTTAAAACTGCTGTAATTAAACCCTTACTCAAAAAGCCAACGCTGGATCCAGGAGTTTTAGCTTTCGACCAATCTCTAATCTCCCTTTCATTTCAAAAATCTTAGAAAGAGTTGTTGCTACGCAATTATTTGACCACTTGCAGGGAAATGGTTTATTTGAAGAGTTTCAATCTGGGTTCAGAATCCATCATAGTACTGTCTTAGTGAAGGTCACTAATGACCTCCTGATCGCATCTGATAATGGACTTCTTTCTGTACTTGTCCTTTTAGACCTTAGTGCAGCTTTTGATACTATTGTGGCGGTTCGGTTAACCCCCACAACAGATTAAGGACACTCAGCTCTCTTCTCTTGGTTTTTTCTGCTGCACTACTGATATGTAGATGTGCTTTGGTGTAACCCCCACAAACAGACTGGTCAAACACAGCGCTCGGCTAGAGCAAATAACAGAACAGTGAAATGTGTATTAATGTCTACAGGCAGACTCGTTTCGTCTGGCTCACTTCTGTGATGTTAATGTTGCCTTTCATGAATTGTGCTCATGAGTCCTGTCCTCACTGTGACCTAGGGACTGAGATCAATATGTCTCTCAAATGCAAATGTCTTATGCCTGTTCTGTTATCTCTTTGATCATACCAACTGCTGGGGTATGCCCTTGATGTATTGTTGTAGTCGAGTATATACAGTGGGGCAAAAAAGTATTTAGTCAGCCACCAATTGTGCAAGTTCTCCCATTTAAAAGATGAGAGAGGTCTCCAATTTTCATCATAGGTGTACCTCAACTATGAGAGACAAAATGAGAAAAAAAAAATCCAGAAAATCACATTGAAGGATTTTTAATGAATTAATTGGTAAATTTCTCAGTAAAATAAGTATTTGGTCATCTACAAACAAGCAAGATTTCTGGCTCTCACAGACCTATAACTTCTTCTTTAAGAGGCTCCTCTGTCCTCCACTCGTTACCTTAATGGCACCTGTTTGAACTTGTTATCAGTATAAAAGACACCTGTCCACAACCTCAAACAGTCAGACTCCAAACTCCACTATGGCCAAGACCAAAGAGCTGTCAAAGGACACCAGAAACAAAATTGTAGACCTGCACCAGGCTGGGAAGACTGAATCTGCAATAGGTAAACAGCTTGGTGTGAAGAAATCAACTGTGGGAGCAATTATTAGAAAATGGAAGACATACAAGACCACTGATAATCTCCCTCGATCTGGGGCTTCACGCAAGATCTCACCCCATGGGGTCAAAATTATCACGAGAACGGTGAGCAAAAATCCCAGAACCACATGGGGGGACCTCGTGAATGACCTGCAGAGAGCTGGGACCAAAGTAACAAAGGCTACATCGACTTCCGGTTATGGCTGCCACGTAGGACGGACGTGTCTCGCTCTGCTCTGCTCCTGGAGAAAAAAATCGGCAAATAACTCTCTCATTTGGGACAGAACGTATCCCAGCATTTGGGCGAGGATATGTCGGCGAAGCCTAAGGCTGGAAAACCAGGAAAAGGAAAAAGCGAGCCGCCGAAACAGTCCAAATTAACGGACTTTCAGGTCTGTGACGCAGCAAACAAGGCTCCATATATGGCGGAGGAGGCTGGCGGCGGTGCGATTTCTGCGGGGAATGGCGCAGATGCGCTGATGGCTGCCATGAGTTCAATGAGAGCGGACTTTTCCTCTAGATTTGATGGGATTATGACAGCGCTGGAAGGAATAAGAAAGGAATTGGGTGACTGTGTAGAACGAACGGCGCAGATGGAGCTCCGTCTCGCTAGTGCTGAAGATGACGTCACCCGTCTTCAATTAAAGGTGCGCACTTTGGAAAAAAAAAATAAATCTCTGGAAGATAATATTTTGGATTTGGAATCTCGGTCGAGACAGAATAATTTGAGGCTGGTGGGTCTTCCAGAGGAATCAGAAGGTCGGGACGTATGTTCCTTTCTGGAAAAGTGGATTCCGGAGGTGCTGGGCAGCGAGGAGTTGCAATCAGCAGTGGTTCTGGAAAAAGCACATCGTATTGGCCCACGGAGAGATAAGGGACTGCCGAGGACCTTAATTATGAAGTTTCTTAGCAACAGAGACAGGATGAAGATCTTCAACGCTGCACGTGCTAAAGGAGAGATTAAACACCAGGACCAGCAGGTGCGGTTCTACCCAGATTTGGCCACAGGAATCCAGCAATTGAGGAAGCAGTTTGATCCCGTACGTAAGGAGCTGCGCAACCTTGGGATTCGTCATGGTGTAATCTATCCTGCGAGACTGCTGACCACGTATGAGGGCAGAACCCACATTTTCAAGACCCCAGAGGAGGCGCAGGAGTTCATCAAGAAGATCAAAGAAGAAGAAGAGACTGGTGGGAGCTAAGCATGAACAAAATATAAGGTAGAATAATTAAGCATTTGCACAGGCATCTGACTGACTTGAAGTAAATAGTAAGTTTACAAAATATAGATTGTATTATATATTAAAAAAAACAAAACAAAAACAAAACAAACAAAAAAAAAAAAAACTATGATGTACAAAGTTGTTAAAAATTTTGGAGTTAAGTTGGAAAACTACAGAAGAGAGTTAATGTTACGTCATTAAAAGCAGTAGAGTTAGGGTGATTGGGAGGATGAAGAAGGAGTGGCTTAGGCTGTTCCCCGGGGGTGTGGAACGGTCGATGGCTATATCGGGAGACAGAATTTTTCTTTTGATTTTGGGGGGTTTGCCACAAGTGTGGGAAGGGGAAATTTGTTTGTGTGTAGTTTGTAGGATGAATGTTCAACCACTCATGTTTTTGCTTCTCTGTATGAGCATGTTTACACTGCAAGGTAATCCCAAACTCTCTATTGATCATGGACCAAAGTGTTAATCTTAATTTAACTTCATGGAATTGCAGAGGTCTACAAAATTTAAAAAAACTTAAACAAGTTATGAATAAAATAAAGGACATGGGTTCAAGAATTGTGTTTTTACAAGAAACTCATCTGATAGAGGAGGATGTTAAAAGAATTAGGAGTAGATGGCAGGGAAGTGTATTCACCTCTTCATTTTCATCCCGAGCCAGGGGAGTTATGACTCTCATACATAAATCAGTTCCTTTTCAAGTGAAAAATGTAATTGGAGACAAATTTGGAAGATATGTAATCATTCAAGGTTCTTTGCTATTAGAAAATATAAATCTAGTGAACTTATATGGTCCCAATATAGATGACCAGAAGTTCTTTGCTAATTTATTTCTCATCTTATCATCACTTACAGGGCAACATATAATAGCAGGGGATTTTAATTGTACATTGAATCCAGGTGTGGATAGATCAACAGGACTGGATTGTACGCACATTGGATGTAGGATGACTATTAATCATTTTATGAAAGAATTGAGATTGTTAGATATATGGAGAGAAATGAAACCACAAGTTAAAGCCTATTCTTGTTATTCCAGTACCTACAAGACATTCTCACGTATTGATTATTTTTTGATTTCCACAGAATTAAGGTCCAAGATTCAAAACTGCTTTTATGATAACATCGTGATCTCTGATCATGCACCCTGTTGTCTAATATATGTAGATAAAAAATTGATAAAGGAATCAGGTAGATGGCAATTTCAGCATAAATGGCTTCAGGATGAGGAATTTGTCAAGTATATAGAAAAACAGATAGACGAGTTCTTTGACATCAATACTACACAAACATCAGCATGTGTAAAGTGGGAGGCTTTCAAAGCTTTTATTAGGGGACATATTATTAGTTATACAGGATCAAAATCTAAGAAGACTCGAGAGGAGAGAGCTAAATTGGAACATAAAATAAAAAATCTTCAGGAAAAAGTGTATGCAGGAAGTGACCCAAGGTTGGAGAATGAATTACTGATTTTGAGAGCTGAATACAACAAAAAATCAGCGAATAGAGCTGCCTCGAGTCTTCTAAGATTGAAACAATCTTTTTATGAACAAGGTGAAAAATCAGGAAAATTATTAGCATGGCAGATTAAACAATTGGAAATTAAAACACCAATTACCAGTATTATAAGTAACGGACAGGTAGTTATAGATCCTTTAGAAATTAATAGAGCCTTTAGAGATTACTATGAAAAATTATATGATACCAAAAATGAACCTGATTTAACAAAACTAAATGGGTTTTTGAACGAACTATCTATACCGTGTATTCCAAATGAAAACAGGGAGATATTGGAGTCTAAAATTAGTCAAGAAGAAGTTGGGCTAGCCATTGATAATATGAAATCAGGAAAAAGTGCAGGACCAGATGGTCTTCCAGTTGACCTTTATAAAAAATTTAAGAATAAATTAATAAAACCTTTTTTGGAAATGGTTTTAGAAGCATTTCAAAATAATAATTTACCATCATACATAAATAATGCCTTAATTATACTGCTGCCAAAACCAGGTAAGCCCTCTAATAAATGTGAAAATATGAGACCAATAAGCCTATTAAATGCCGACCTTAAGATAATCTGTAAAATTTTAGCAAGACGAATACAAGAAATTTTACCAAATATTATTAATCGAGATCAGAATGGCTTTATAAAGGGTAGACAAGGCTTCCATAATGTAAGAAGACTATTTAATATTATTTATTTTAATAAAGAAGCACCGGATACAGCTCTCCTATCATTGGACGCCGAAAAGGCCTTTGATAGAGTTGAATGGCCCTTTCTTTTTGAAGTTCTACAAAGGTTTGGACTTGGAAATAATTTCATAAAATGGGTTCAAATAATATACAATAATGCTACAGCAGAAATCCTAACAAATAACAATATTTCAAAACCAATAAAAATCAATAGAGGATGTCGACAAGGCTGTCCACTTTCACCTTTACTGTTTACTATGGCAATTGAACCTTTAGCGATAGCGATACGTTTACATTCACAAATATATGGAATTAAAGTTGGACCAACAGAACATAAAATCTCCCTGTACGCCGATGACATAATTTTGTTTATGTCGAATCTAAAAAAATCAATTCCAACCTTGTTGAATTTAATAAAGAATTTTGGGGAAATATCAGGATATAAAATAAATAAAACTAAATCTTCAATATTAATGCTAAATGAGACCCAGAGAAATTACCCAGCCCCTGAGGTAAATCAATTCAATGTTGTAAATCAGTTTAAATATTTAGGAATCCAAATTATGCCTAAGCTAGAATCAGTCGCCAGTGTCAACTATGAAGCCTTAATGTCAGATATCAATGAGTTAACTCAGAGATGGATGTCACTACCAATGTCGATGATCGGGAGAATCAATATACTTAAAAGTAATATTTTACCTAAAATACTTTATTTATTTCAATACATTCCCTTATCACCACCTTTAGATCTATTCTCAAGAATAAAAAAAAAGTTAGTGGAATTTATATGGAACAACAGGAGGGCTAGATTACGTTTGTCTTTATTATATTTACCATTTGATCGTGGAGGTCTGAAATGTCCAAATTTTATGTTGTATTATTGGTCGGCACAACTGAGGTCTATGACATATTATTTTTCATCAAATGATCTCCCTCACTGGACTGAAATGGAATCATACAATTTACCTTTACCTCTTCCCATATTCATATACTCAGATTCGGCAAAAAAATTACAAAAACAAGTTAAAAATCCATTTGTAAAGCATATGATCAAAATATGGTGTGAAGCTAAAAACTATTTAAAAGAACCACAGTTATTGTCACAATTTAGTCCAATATGGGGTAATCAATATTTTAAACCAGGGAGAGCGGACGCTGTATTTAAAGTATGGAATTTAAAAGGGATACAAAAGATTCAGGATTTATATTTGCCATGTGCAGACAACATAATGTCTTTTGAAGAGCTGAGGATCAAATTTAATCTCAATAGAACACATTTTTTTAAATATCGTCAACTTAGAAACTTTATTCGATCAAATCAAAATAAAGCTCTCACTCGACCTATTTATTCATCCTTGGAAAAAATGATGATGAAAGATAGTAAAAGAAAGGGTATTATTTCAGAGTTTTATAACTCACTGACACTATCTTCAAGTGAAAATTCACTGAAAAGATTAAACTACTGGAAAGAAGATCTGCAAATTGAAATTTCAGAGGAACAATGGGAATTGGCTTGTACAGAAGCTCAAACCAAATCAATAAATGCACGCCTTAAATTGATACATTTCAAATGGTTAATGCGGATGTATGTTACACCGGAGGAGTTAAATAGATATAACAAAAATATACCAGATACATGCACAAAATGCATGGAAAGTAAAGGAACCCTATTTCATTGTTTATGGGAATGTAGATTAATAAGAATGTTTTGGGAAGAGGTGAGGGTAACAATTGAAAAAATAATCTCAAAACAAATCATATTGAATCCTAAACTGTTTTTGTTGGGTCTGTACCCAGAAAAGCATAATTTTAATAAAAGTGAAAGAACATTCATAGACCTCAGTTTGCTTAATGCCAAAAAATGTATTGCACTATTATGGAAAAAGACTCATAGACCAGATGTGACTCAGTGGTTAAGACAGATGTTAACAAACCTTCCATTAGAAAGAATAACATATATACTAAAATCAAAGGAAATTGTGTTTGAGAATATATGGAGACCTTTTATTGATTATGTAAAAAATTTAAACATAACTCTTGAAGAAGAAGGTGAATGATGTGTGTGGACCTTGTAAATTCCAAACTGGTGAACATAATATGTATACTTATGTATTGGATTGTCTAGACTAAACAGAGGAGCATTGTTGAAGACTTGATTTTGTTGGTGGTTGTTGGTGTTTTTAGTGCATTTTTTTTTTTTTTGTAGTACTTTAGTGTTAGTGTTTGATTGTTTGTATCATGTTTGTTAAAAAAAAAAAAAAAAAGGTTCAATAAAGATATTGTGGAAAAAAACAAAAAACAAAGGCTACATCAGAAACACACTACGCTGCCAGGGACTCAAATCCTGCAGTCCCAGACGTGTCCCCCTGCTTAAGCCAGTACATGTCCAGGCCCATCTGAAGTTTGCTAGAGAGCATTTGGATGATCCAGAAGACGATTGGGAGAATATCATATGGTCAGATGAAACCAAAATAGAACTTTTTGGTAAAAACTCAACTTGTCGTGTTTGGAGGAGAAGGAACACCATACCTACTGTGAATCATGGGGTGGAAACATCATACTTTGGGGCTGTTTTTCTGCAAAGGGACCAGGACGACTGATTCGTGTAAAGGAAAGAATAAATGGGGCCATGTATCGTGAGATTTTGAGTGAAAACCACCTTCCACCAGCAAGGGCATTGAAGATGAAATGTGGCTGGGTCTTTCAGCATGACAATGATCCCAAACACACGGCCCGGGCAACGAAGGAGTGGCTTTGTAAGAAGCATTTCAAGGTCCTGGAGTGGCCTAGCCAGTCTCCAGATCTCAACCCCATAGAAAATCTTTGGAGGGAGTTGAAAGTCTGTGTTGCCCAGCGACAGCCCCAAAACATCACTGCTCTAGAGGAGATCTGCATGGAGGAATGGGCCAAAATACCAGCAACAGTGTGTGAAAACCTTGTGAAAACTTACAGAAAACGTTTGACCTCTGTCATTGCCAACAAAGGGTATATAACAAAGTATTGAGATGATCTTTTGTTATTGACCAAATACTTATTTTACCGAGGAATTTACCAATTAATTCATTTAAAATCCTTCAATGTGATTTTCTGGATTTTTTTTTCTCATTTTGTCTCTCATAGTTGAGGTATACCTATGATGAAAATTGGAGACCTCTCTCACCTTTTAAGTGGGAGAACTTGCGCAATTGGTGGCTGACTAAATACTTTTTTACCCCACTGTATGCTGCAACTCTGTAACGCAAACTCTTTCATTCTCTCACTCTCATTCTCACTCCTGCATCTGCTGCTGCTGGACACAGACCTTGTGTCCTCCTCCATTGAGAGCCGTGGGCTCGCTCCCGGCGCGCATGCACGGCGCCGGGAGCGGAGCCCGTGACGGCGGTATGATAATAAACTTCCTTAAAACCTACAGCAAACGCTTATTATTTTTTATCATCCGCCGCACTGGTGACCCCGGAATGCACACGTTTTGTGCAAACGCAGCCTTCTGATCTGGACAGCTGCACTGGTGACCCGAAGACGCACACGCTTTGTGCGACGCAGCCTTCTGGCTTGGACATCCACGCTGAATCGGCCGAGCGGTGCCAAAGATCGTCTATTCCCTCCCACCGCTCCAACGCATCTGCACGAGCCTGAGGGACAAAAGATCATCTATTTCCTTTCACCGCTCCAACGCACCATGGCCAAGCTGCAGCCACAGCCCAAACCTGGATTTTATCGGCGCCATCTGCGCTGATCTCCGCCAAGATTCTGCACCCTGACTCGCCACTCCAGCGGCCCACCCAAGCACGGAACCCCCGCGCGCACACCGGGGAGTTACGAGGACGGCGCGTCATGCACGGGACAAATAACGGCTACAGAGACCGCCATCGTCCTCCGCCGCTGCAGATGCCCGAGAAATACGGCCGATCGCCACCCTCGGAACCTTCAGGGCTGCCCGTTCACCTGAAGCAAGCACGCAGCTCGCCACTGGATTTTCTAATGGTCTCAGCCACGGCACAAAGGGATTTCAGCCGTCAGCTGTTCCCGGGGGGCTTTGGGGTTGCTCCTGCACCTAAAGTCAACACGCCAGTCCCTCTGCTTTTGTTTCTTTTTTTTTCTTACAGCCGCTCCTGCTTTTCTTCATGGCCACGAGAGGAGCCAGAGACTAATTTTTCTTCTTGTGGACCTCTGCACGTTCAACGGGACAGCCCTTCGACATCGCGGACCCACAAGCAATTTTTGCGTGGCTCGGACGAGTTCACCGTCCCCCTGCCGGCACTTACCCCCCTCCTCCCTCCCCCTCCGCCTGCAGTTAGCTTCTCCCACAGCTCGCTCCCATAGAGGGATTATCGAGGTCTCGGCCCCCTGCCGTGCCCTCTGGGGGGGAGCGTGTGTGGCGGTTCGGTTAACCCCCACAACAGATTAAGGACACTCAGCTCTCTTCTCTTGGTTTTTTCTGCTGCACTACTGATATGTAGATGTGCTTTGGTGTAACCCCCACAAACAGACTGGTCAAACACAGCGCTCGGCTAGAGCAAATAACAGAACAGTGAAATGTGTATTAATGTCTACAGGCAGACTCGTTTCGTCTGGCTCACTTCTGTGATGTTAATGTTGCCTTTCATGCATTGTGCTCATGCATCCTGTCCTCACTGTGACCTAGGGACTGAGATCAATATGTCTCTCAAATGCAAATGTCTTATGCCTGTTCTGTTATCTCTTTGATCATACCAACTGCTGGGGTATGCCCTTGATGTATTGTTGTAGTTGAGTATATATGCTGCAACTCTGTAACGCAAACTCTCTCATTCTCTCACTCTCATTCTCACTCCTGCATCTGCTGCTGCTGGACACAGACCTTGTGTCCTCCTCCACTGAGAGCCGTGGGCTCGCTCCCGGCGCACATGCATGGCGCCGGGAGCGGAGCCCGTGACGGTGGTATGATAATAAACTTCCTTAAAACCTACAGCAAACGCTTATTATTTTTTATCATCCGCCGCACTATCGATCATAATATTCTACTTGATAGATTAGAACACTATGTTGGACTTAATGGAGCTTCATTGCAGTGGTTTAGATCTTATTTATCTGATAGGTTCCAGTTTGTTCATGTCAATAATGAGTTTTCTTTCAACTCAAAGCTCAGTCATGGAGTTCCGCAGGGATCTGTGCTAGGCCCTACTCTTTTTAGTTTATATATGCTTCCATTAGGCAACATTATTAGAAAGTACTGTATACATTTTCATTGATATGCAGATGACACACAATTATACCTGTCAATGAAGCCAGATGATAGTAATCAATTAGCCAAGTTAGAAGCCTGTCTTAAGGAAATCAAAGCTTGGATGACTTGTAATTTCCTGCTATTAAATTCAGATAAGACTGAAGTCATTCTTGTTGGTCCAAAAAACCTGAGAAATTCCTTTCCAAATCAAACTTTTAGTTTGGATGCAGTTACTCTTTCTCTTAATAGCTCTGTGAAGAACCTTGGAGTTATTTTTGATCAAGATCTGTTTTTCAATTCACATATTAAATTTGTTTCTAAGACTGCCTTCTATCATTTGCATAATATTGCCAAGATTGTCATGAATGGCTCTCGCGAGCCATAAAGGAGACGCTATAGGTGACCAGTGAGTTTGCGTAACTTTATTAACAAAGGAACAATACACACAAATGGCAAAGTAAAGAGCCACAAGCGGCAAAAATACACACATACACTAAGTAGAACTCCAACTAGGGTGAGAGGCTAAGAAGTGCAACGGGGAAGAAACCCACGCTGAGCAGTAACACTTACAGGAGGGTGAGGAGCAGAAACACTGAGGGAACTGGAGTTGGACGTAGGAACTCCAGTCGTGGAAACACGATGTACGTCTTTCCTCGTTTAGGTCGCAGCGAGGAGTGATTCACAGCTGCTCCCTTAAATGAGGGACAGAACCCAATCAGGAGCGGGAAAGGTAATTGATAATAATGACAGACAGCTGTCCCGGAGCAGCTGGGCTTGACAGCCGGAAGTCTGAGATGCTGTCAAAGCTACGAGCCCCGGAGGAGGCCGTAAGACCAGGCCCGGAATGGGATGGAGTTGGAGCGAAACTGGACAACCTGAGCGCGGATAGCAATCAGCGCCCAGGCGTGACAAAGATTAAGAGCATCTTGTCTCAGAGTGATGCTGAGAAACTGATCCACTCTTTTGTTAGCTCTAGATTAGATTATGGTAACTGTCTATTATCAGGTTGTCCTAAAACATCTCTAAAAAGTCTTCAGTTGATCCAAAATGCTGCAGCAAGAGTTTTAACAGGTACTAGAAAGAGAGATCATATCTCTCCGTTTCTGGCCTCCCTTCATTGGCTTCCCATACAGTTTAGAATTAAGTTTTAAATCCTTCTTCTCATTTTCAAAGTTCTAAACAATCAGGCCCCTTTTAATTTAAAAGATCTGATATTACCCTATTATCCTAACAGAGCACTGCGCTCCCAAAATGCTGGATTACTTGTAATACCTAGAATCTCTGAAAGTACAATGGGGGGCAAAGCCTTCAGTTATCAAGCTTGTGGAACCAGCTGCCAATCTGGATTTGGGAGTCAGACTCGAACTCTGTTTTTAAGAATAGGGTTAAAATCTTCCTTTTTGATATAGCCTACAATTAGGGAGGGATCATATGTTTCTGAACCCTCCCTTAGTTATGCTGCTATTAGGTTTAGACAGCCAGGGGACCTCCAATAATTGCACTGGGCTTCACTCCTTTCTTCACTCTCAATGAAATATTTTTTTTTTGCTGGTCATTAACATCTGTTTGTTCTCTCCCATAGACTGAGTCCCCATCATGCTGTTTGCTGTCTACATGTCTGTTCTTTTCATCTTCTCTATCCCCTCACCCTCAGCCAGTCGCAGCAGATGACTGCCCCTCCCTGAGCCTGGTTCTTCTGGAGGTTTCTTCCTGTTAAAAGGGAGTTTTTCCTCTCCACCGTCGCCAAGCGCTTGCTCACAGGGGATCGCCTGATTGCTGGGGTCTTTCTGCAATTGTGGGGGTTTCCCCTACAGTTGAAAGTGCTATGAGATGACTGTTGTTGTGAAATGGCGCTATATAAATAAAGTTGAATTGAATTGAATTGAATTGAATTGAAATGGGCCCAGAAAACGAGGAGAAAGCTTCCAAGACTCCATCCTCAATGACACCTGGTCCGCTGACAACCACACCTGCTGCCCGATGGAATACTTTGGAGCTGGAGTCCGCCTACGGTCAGCGTACTGGCTATTGAGTTCAGCTGGCCAGGCGAGGGCAGCACGAGTGGCTTTCCATAGGGGGCGACAGCGGCGTGCATGGGCTCCCACTGATGGAACTGCCACTTCCCTCTCCACCATTGGTAACGGGGGGGGGGGGGGGGTGTACCCCATGGATGCTTCGAATGGGGTCAACCCGGTGGCTGTTGAGATCGCAGAATTGTGGGAGTATTCCACCCAGATCAGATGAATACTCCACGAGCTTGGGTTGCAGGCTGCCACACACCTAAGGGTGGCCTCCAAGGATTTGTTGGCACACTCAGCCTGCCTGTTGCTCTGTGGGTGGTACCCAGATGTAAGACTGATGGTGGTGCCTATGGAACGGCAGAAGGCTTTCCAGATTTGGGAAGTGAATTGAGGGCCTCGGTCAGACACAATGTCCATAGGAATACTGTGTAAGCGGATGACATGGTTGGTGAGGAGGTTCGCCGTTTCAAAAGCAGAGGGTAGTTTGGAAAGGGGCACCAGGTGGATTGCCTTGGAGAAGCGATCCACGCAGGTGAGGATAACAGTGTTACCTTGAGAAGGAGGAAGTCCGGTAACAAAGTCCAGGGCAATGTGGGACCAGGGTCAGTGAGGGATCGGGAGTGAGTGGAGAAGGCCAGAAGGGGACGAGGAGTCCGATTTGTTGCGACAGCAGACTTGACAGGCGCTGACATAATCCCGGACGTCCGTCCGCAGAGTGGGCCACCAGAACACCCCACGAATGAGACTGATAGTCCGAGTGATCCCAGGATGACATGCAAAGAAGCTGGTGTGGCCCCACTTGATGACGTCGCTGCGGAGAGCGGCCAGGACAAACAGTCGACTGTCAGGGCCCCCTTCTGTTATGGGTTCTGTGGATAGAGCCTGCCGGACCCTCCACTTAATGTCCCACGTGAGCGCTCCGAGGAAGCAGGAGGGTGGGACAATGGGTTGGGGGAGGGAGGGAGGGGTTGGAGAGTCTGGGCAGAACTGGCGGGAGAGAGCGTCTGGTTTAACATTGCGGGAGCCAGGCCTGCAGGTGATGGTAAGATTAAATCTAGCAAAGAATAAGGCCCAGCGGGCCTGCCTGGCATTCAGCCTGGGGGCCCACCTAAGATATTCTAAATTTTTATGGTCGGTCCACACAATTACGGGCTGGGCCGCTCCCTCCAACCAGTGTCTCCACTCGTCAAGGGCCAGCTTAATGGCCAACAGTTCTTAGTCTCCTATATCGTAGTTCCTCTTGGCAGGCGTGAGCCACCGAGAGAAATACGTGCAAGGATGGAGCTTTTGATCTGAGGCTGAATGCTGCGATAGAACACCGCCCACCCCTGAGTCAGAACCGTTCACCTCTAAAATAAACTGGAGCTGGGGGTTGACCTGGGCCAAGATAGGAGTGTTAGAGAACAAACCCTTCACTTTGTGAAAGGCCTGTTCAGCTGCCTCGGACCAACTAAATAGCACTTTTACCGAGGTCAGCTGGGTCAGAGGCTGTGCTACCCCACTATAGTTACCGCCGCCAAGGAGGTTATGTTTTCATCGGCGTTGGTTTGTCTGTCTGTCTGTCTGTCTGTTTGTTTGTTAGCAACATAACTCAAAAAGTTATGGACGGATTTTCATGAAATTTTCACAGATTGGCAGAAATGGGGTATCCTACAGATGATTAGATTTTGGTGGTGGTCCGGATCACCGTCCAGAAGAAAACCGCCATTACGGAAAATGCGATTTTCGTCAATAACTACTGAACCACTAATCCTATCATTGTCAATCCAATTGCTAGTCATATGTTTTCATGGTCAAGGATTCTGAAGACTGTATGGGGGGAACTGTGGCGCTTGGCGGAGGTCTGCACTCTCTGAGTGCTTTTCTAGTTTCTAATGAAACGGCGATAAAAATTTGCAAACCCCAAGAAGTGTTGAAGCTCCTTGCGGGAGTGGGGTGTCGGCCAATTTAGCACAGCCTCCACTTTGGCCGGGTCAGCCCTCAGCTCTCCCTCAGCCATGATAAAGCCCAGAAAGGAAATAGAATGGGTGGAAAACTCATACTTCTTGGCTTTATTGTAAAGCTGATTCTCCAGGAGCCGTTGTAAAATGGCCCTAACGTGGACTGCGTGTTTCTCTGGCGTGCGTGAAAAAATCAAAATGTCATTGAGATAAATGAAAACAAATTGATTGACCATATCGCGGAGGACGTCATTGATCATACATTGGAAGACGGCGGGGACATTGGTGAGCCCAAATGGCATCACCAGATTTTTGAATTGCCCCAAGTGTGTTTTAAAGGCCGTCTTCCATTCGTCCCCTTCACGAATGCGAACCAGATGATATGCGTTCCACAAGTCCAATTTGGTAAATACTCGCGCATGCTGAACAAGCTCAAACGCGGAGTTTATCAGGGGCAGAGGATATTTGTCCTTAACTGTTATAGCATTGAGCTCACGATAATTAATGCATGGGCGTAGGGAACTGTCCTTCTTCCCGACAAAAAAGAACCCTGCCTCAAGAGGAGCCGATGAAGGCCGAATAAGGCCAGCGTTCAGAGAATCTTTAATATAGCTCTTCATTGCCTCCCTCTCCAGCCCAGAAATACTGTAGAGCCAGCTGGACGGCAGCCACACACCCGGGAGAAGGTCTATAGCACAATCATAGGAGCGATGGGGAGGTATAAGAAAGCGCTCTAGATTTGCTAAAGACCTCTCCGAGATCTTGATAGACCTCGGGCACTAGGTTGAGGTCCAGCAGCTCTACCGGAGGGGAAGAGATGGACAGCGTAGGTGAACACTCGACCAAGCTGAGACAGGATGCCAAACAGTACGGGCTCCAGGAAGAGATGGAATTTTTTGCCCAATTAATAATAGGGTTATGTTTCTGGAGCCACGGGTAACCGAGAACCACCGGGTGACCAGATTTAGGGAGAATATAAAACGAAATAGTCTCCCGGTGGTTGCCGGAAAGAAGGATAGTCAAGAGTGGTAAAAAAATTTGTCAATAAAATAGTTCAGATTTCCAAGGCTGTAACTTAAAAGTTACAAGAGATAATGGCTTACTGTCAATTATTAAGATGTAGAATATGATCCTAAGTTTCAGATAGGAATAAATTTACACATCTAATTTGCATAATGTCGCAGCAGCTATATAAATTACATAACTCAGTCAAAAGTGGACTTTGGGCACATTTACATAAAGAATGGTCCGTTTTTTTACGCCAATTTGTCTACAGGGGTATGTTTTTATCAAATCTTCAAAGTATATGAACCAGAAAATCAATAAAATGTCAAAAAAACATATTTCTCTCTTACCTGTTACCGGGAGGGGGGCTCGCCCGCCCACGTGACCGGTCCGTTTTCGTCCATCGTAGCCGATATTTCTGTGTTTGCTCAGCCATTTACATACACCATGTACCACATCTACAAACTCTTATGATTACCCCACGTGAATTTTGTTTGTATTATGTGGCTATTTTTTCTGTTTGGTGCATTTTTCCTGTGGGAATCCATGCCGCCCATCGGCGCTGCCATCTTGGTACGGGGAGCTCAGTTTTTTGTTACATCGACATCGATGTAACATGTTTACTTAGTAATTTATACCCGTGTACCACATCTACAAACTCTTATGATTATTCCACATGAATTTCGTTTCTATTACGTGGCTATTTTTCCCGTTTCATGCAGTTTCTGTCATCACTGCAGCAGCGGTGATGCTGCCGCGATGACCGATCGGAAAGGCACACACATTGGTGTGTGAGCTCAAAGCAGAAAAAGGAAGAATAATAATGAGGATTTCTCCTTCTTTGCTATATTCCATGTCAGCCATGATTCCTTCAGCGCATGTCTGCCACCTTCAAAACTGTCAGATCAATAGAGATTAGTACAAATTCTCAGTATAGCCGGGGGATGTCAATAAGCGGCTTTCGCATTATAAGTGCACATGTGCGGACTATGTGAGTTCAAAGTTCACGACTACCAAACATTCCAGTAGCTGCCTTGTTTTTGTATAGAGACAGTACTGTCACACCTGAACAACTGCCGTTTAAAGTCTGCTTCAAGCTTTAAATCGCCGTTATGCCAGGTGCACACTGTGCCGTAGTGAAGTGTAGAACGGCGTGTATCATCTAGAGCGGTGGAAAAAGCAAACTTGCAGCATACATGCGTGTAACTTCGGGACCAGCGTGTGCACATGTCCGCCGCCATTCACGTTATATACATTCTCCACGGAGCTGAAGGATCCGGACGGACGTAATTGTTGGATTAAAATAGTAAGTCTATATTATAACATAATTAAATAGTGTTGTGTATTGTTTAAGTGTCTAAACCGTGAAGTAGCAGGTACAGACAGGCAGGCCTGGATCTAGGATATAGTTCTTTGTATATTGGTAATGAAGCTTGATCTACACACACATGTAATTAAGGCCATTGATAAGTAGGCTGGTATAAAATAAAATTGCAAATCATTGAAAACGTATGATACTTAAACTATAGTAGTATCGACCTATAGATAAGCAGGCTATGCCTTGTAGTGAAATTTACTCAAAATGACAAAATCAAAGTTGAGCTGTCAAACCACTCGCTTACCTTCTTTGTAGTCGTTTCGGAGTCTCGCAAGTAAGAGTGCTTGGTCCTTTGACAACAAAAAATCTGCTATGTCAGCATACATACAGGGGGGCCATTTTGGCCAATTTCTGCAATGTGGCCGTGAATGCAAGCGCAATTAGTTTATCTTTGCGTTTACGGGTACAACCAGGAAGACCCCTACACATACAATATGCTCGTAGATTAGGAACTTTCCATAAATTAAATGTATCGATAGAGCATGTTTGGTAGCCACATTCCCATGATGCTTTGCACAAGCCGAGATGCGAAAGTCACTTATAAGTTGACACTGTGGAAGTGTGAAAGTGACGAGGCAGAGTTTATCTCACGAGTCAGGTTTATTCACATTCTCCAACATCAGCAAAAACAGAAAGAGAAAGAATTCCAGACATTCGTCCTTTTTATACCCCAGGACATCAAAGCTCACAGTCACATTGTATTTAATCCCAAGTAACAATGCATCTTCTTCCAGATCTTAACATCTCCACCCATAATCTCTGGCAGTCAGGAAAATCCCCCAAGGCCGTCTCTCTGCATACCAAAGCCTAAACTTTCACATCCTCCTGTCATCTCCAAAGAGACTCAGTCCTTTGTTCAGTCTAAAATGTGAAGTCTAAAGTGGTATACATATGAAACATAAAGTAATATACATCTGTGCATATGTGTCCCACATGACCCCCCCCACCCCAAACGTCTAAGATGGAACAACGGAATAACAGTCTGCATGTCATGATAACATCATTACACATCAGCCCACGTGCTGCTTGGGCCTCAGTCTCCTCCCGTATCTGCTGTAAGTGGGCTTTGCCACTTCCGCGGCGCCATCCTGCTGGGGAGCTGCTGTCTGGGGATGAGAACTGTTAGTCAATCCCTGTGGGTGTTCTGGGGAATGTTCCTTCGGGGGTCTGCTGTGCCGAGGAGCCCTGGCCAACAGCACATTCTCGTCTGCCAGCACAAAGGTGGGTTTGAGCCTGTTTATGCCAATCTTTTCTTTGCTGCCCCCCAAATCTAGCAAAAAATGCTTATCCCCTGTTTCCAGCACTCTAAATGGTCCATCATAAGGTGCTCACAATGGTGGGCGATGTGCATCGTGTCTGACAAAAACAAACTCCGCATTTTTTAAAGCCTTAGGCACAAAAACGCGCGGAAAACTGTGGTGAACGGGGCCAGGCAGCGTGCCCGATTCCGTGCCACTCTGCAACCGCTGAGCCGGGGAGCAATCCGGCGCAGGATTATCTGGGAGAAATTCCCCAGGCAGCCGAAGTGGCTGCGCAAAAACTAGCTCAGCCGGGGAGGCTTCCAAATCCTCTTTAAGTGCAGAACGCAACCCCAATAAAACCCACGGTAGCCTGTCCACCCAATTTGCATCCGTAAGCGACGCTCTGAGGGCCGCTTTCAATGACCTATGAAAACGTTCGCATAACCCATTAGCCTGCGGATTGTACGCGGTTGTGCGGTGGATCGTTACCCCCAGGCTGCGGGCCATTGCTGACCAAAGTTCGGAAACCAAATTGAGGACCTCTGTCGGACGTAATGTCCGACGGGACTCCAAAGCGCGCTACCCATGCCATTAAAAATGCGCGCGCCACCTCCTCGGCTGTGGTTGACGACAGTGGGACCACTTCCGGCCAGCGCGTGGTGCGGTCTACCATTGTCAGAAGGTGTGTGCACCCCTGTGACGGCGGGAGGGGGCCTACGAGGTCCACGTGAACATGATCAAACCTCTTAGCCGGGATGTGAAACGGCTCCAAGGGAGCTCTCGTGTGTCTGTGTACTTTGGCTCTTTGACAAGCCATGCAGGCTGCTGCCCACTCTCTAACTTGTTTGCGCAGGCTCGGCCATACAAATTTCTCTCCCACCATTTTGACTGACGCGCGCACTCCCGGGTGCGCCAGAGAATGAATCGAGTCAAAAACGCAGCGGCGCCACGCGGCCGGTACCGCAGGACGCGGTCGCCCTGTGGAGACATCGCAGATTAGGGGGGGCATGCCTTCTTGCAGCACCCTGTTCTCCAGCTTTAACCCTGTTGGTCCAGACTGGAGCACGTGCACGTCCGCATCGCTACCCTGATCCGCGGCCATGGCTGCATAATCTATCCCTACGCGGACTGGGGCCGCCACGGCGCGCGAGAGACAGTCTGCCACTACATTCAGTTTACCCGCCATGTGCTGAATATCGGTAGTAAACTCTGAGATTGCGGCCAGCTGCCTCTGCTGCCGGCCCGACCACGGTTCTGAAACCTTGGCCATCGCGAATGTCAGCGGCTTGTGGTCAACGAACGTGGTGAAACTGCGTCCCTCCAGCCAGAACTGGAAGTGGCGAATGGCCAAGTGGAGAGCTAATAACTCCCTGTCGAATGCGCTGTATTTTCGCTCACTATCGTACAAAGTCCTGCTGAAAAAGGCGAGCAGTTGCCAAGCCCTGGCTACATGCTGCTCCACGACCGCCCCTATGGCCACATCTGATGCGTCAGTAGTGAGCGCTATGCGGGCCGTTGGGTCTGGATGTGCTAACAACGCAACGTTTGCCAGGGCTGTTTTGACCTCCGAGAATGCTCGCTCTCGCTCCGGAGACCATTCGATCTTATTTGCAGGTTTTTGTTTTTTTAGTGCGGTATACAATGGTTGCATGAGCTGCGCTGCGCGGGGGAGGAAACGGTTATAAAAATTCACCATTCCCAAAAACTCCTGTAACGCCTTGACTGTTTGTGGCTGGGGAAAATTTGTTACCGCGCGCACTTTGTCAGGCAGCGGAACCATTCCTTCTGGGGAGACGCGATGCCCCAAAAAATCAATCTGCGTCACCCCGAACTAACACTTCGCTGGGTTGATTATTAACCCGTGCTCTCCCAACCTCCGGAAAACTGCCGTGAGGTGGTTTTCGTGTTCGTCTTCGGACGCGCTGGCTACTAAGATGTCGTCCAGGTAGACGAACACGAAGGGGAGATCGCGCAACACCGCATCCATCATGCGTTGGAACGTCTGCGTAGCGCCTTTAAGCCCAAACAGCATGCGCAAAAACTCGAAGAGGCCAAACGGAGTTATTACCGCTGTTTTGGGTATGTCCTCAGCGCGCACTGGGACTTGGTGGTAACCGCGGACCAAGTCTATCTTAGAAAAAATGCGCGCCCCCGCCAAATGAACGGAAAAATCTTGGATATGCGGGATTGGGTAGCGGTCGTGCACTGTAGCGTTGTTCAACCTGTGGAAATCTCCGCAAGGTCACCACGAGCCATCAGCTTTCGGGACCATGTGAAGCGGGGAAGCCCATGGGCTATTCGAACGCCTGATGATGCCCAACTTTTCCAGGTTGGCGAACTCCTCGCGCGCTATGGTCAGTTTAGCTGAATCCAAGCGCCGAGCTTTTGCAAAAACGGGCGGTCCGGTGGTAATAATAAAATGTTCTACTCCGTGTTTAGCGACGGCTGCTGAAAATGTGGGAACCGTGAGTGCTGGGAACTGAGTGAGCAGTGTGTGGAACTTACCGCTTGCCGTTGTGATGTTGGCTTGTGCTGTGGGCGGGGTCACTCGGGCTGCACAGGGAATAGAATAAAAGAAAGTGCATTAACCAGGCGCCTGTTAGCAAGATCAACCAACAAACCATGTGAGCACAGAAAATCGGCCCCCAACATATTGAAATTCACTGCTGCTATGATAAAAGTCCACTCAAATGTACGGCCCTGCAGAGACAGAAACAGAGTCTTCTCACCAAAGGTCTTAATCTCCGAGCTGTTCGCTGCTACCACCCGGGGACCTTTGGAACTTGTTAGCCTGTCTGCGTAGGAAGGTGTGATGAAACTCAGCTGGGAGCCTGTGTCCACCAGGAAATGCCTCCCCGAGCGGGCGACCAACAAATAAAGCAGCTTGTTCTCCTCCCCGAGGGCCGCAGCTGCTACCGACCCCTGGTCTTGGCATTTCCCGAACGCCCGAACTGGCACGGTGGTACACATTTACGTGCCCTCTCTGCGAAGCGGCGATGGTAGAAACAAAGGACGTCGTCTGATCCGTGTTTCTTGGCCCCTGCCGCCGCCATCGTCGGTGAGTCTGGTACTGCTGTCTCTGGCCCCCTGCCATCTCTGGACGCCGTGCCAAGCTCCGCTGCAGCGGCCGTGGCCGCGCACCATTTGGTGGCGTTGACGATTCGTTGCGCCTCCTGGCCCAGCGCGTGGTAGTCTCGTTGGGCCAACAGTGGCGAACTGGCCAGGGTCGCTCTCACCGCTGACGGTAGGGTCCTGAGGAAGAGGTGGGTGAAGATGAAGTGATCATCGTTAGAGTCCTTCAACCTCAACAGCTTCTGCATCAGGTCCGCGGGCCTGTCGCTTTCAAATTCAGTCAGCGCCAGGAGCCCCTCTGCTTGCTCCTCTGCCGAGGGGGTGAAGTACCGGATGAGTGCAGCCCTCAACGCGCCGTACTTGTCGCTGTCCGGCGGCTGGTCGATCAGGCTCTCCACATGCTGGGCTGTGTGGTTGTCCAGTTTTACAACCACATGGTAGAACTTTGTGGCGTCTACCGAAATCCCCCGGAGGTTGAACTGCGCTTCAACCGCATTAAACCAGGAGCGCGGATTGTTCTGCCAGAAGTCCGGTAGCTGGACTGTGGCTGCATTCGCTTGGCTGGCTCCTGACGAGTCTGGCTCGGGGGAATTTCTTTCACTCATGATACGTCTTAGGGTCACCAGTGTGGAAATGTGAAAGTGACGAGGCAGAGTTTATCTCACGAGTCAGGTTTATTCACATTCTCCAACATCAGCAAAAACAGAAAGAGAAAGAATTCCAGACATTTGTCCTTTTTATACCCCAGGACATCAAAGCTCACAGTCACAATGTATTTAATCCCAAGTAACAATGCATCTTCTTCCGGATCTTAACACCTCCACCCATAATCTCTGGCAGCCAGGAAAATCCCCCAAGGCCGTCTCTCTGCATACCAAAGCCTAAACTTTCACATCCTCCTGTCATCTCCAAAGAGACTCAGTCCTTTGTTCAATCTAAGATGTGAAGTCTAAAGTGGTATACATATGAAGCATAAAGTAATATACATCTGTGCATATGTGTCCCACAACACGTGCAGTTGCTGCGCTGTGCCACTGGGGGCTCGTGACCCGTCCATTTAATCTGGGCAGTTAAAGAGTTAATTTTTTTTAAAATTCCCTATTCTGGGGAGCCAGATGATTCCCAAGCCCACCTACACGCAGCTATTTTTCTGTCCCTCCACACCCACAATGAATCCAAGAGCAAGCTAAGCCTTGTGTCATATTTCCGTTTCTTCTTGTTTTTTGTTTTTTTTTGTTTTGTTTTTTGTTATGATTATCATTCGAAATTCCTCTTTGCTCATCATTTTGATGGAGAGAGTTTGAAAAATTAGGTCATGATATAATTTTATCCATCCATCCATCTTTTACTGCTTAATCCTTTTCAGGTCACGGTGGTGGTGGTGGTGTGGGGGGGGGGGGGGGCTGGATCCTGTCCTAGCATCAGATCGCCAGTCCATTGCAGGGCAGATATAATTTTATCAATAATTTTAATTCTAATATGATAAAACACTGAGTAGCTTTTATTTTCATTTGCATTTTCTGTTTTAATTGTGAAACTTTGGAGTTTGCAAAAAATAATTACACACACACACACACACACACACACACACGACACAAAAAGAATTAAGCTGTAGAAGATGGATGGATGAATGTATGGATAAAATTATATCATGACATGTAAATCTGCCCCTCAGGAAGTGAGGAAAAAATTTTGTGGCCCTCACTAGTCTGGGTAATTGTTACAGCTGCCATGACTGCCATGATAAGTGTGTCAGCTATTTTAAATCCGTTTTTGTTTATTTAACCTGTATAAGTTGTCTATGCTGCACAGAAGAGTTCAATATGTAATAAATGCCCCTAATGTCTCCTAAACACTCATTCAATATCAATCCACTGTGTAATATGTTTGTTTTTCTTATCTTCATGTGTGTTCCTGCAGTCGCATGCCCTTTGCTCTATTTCACCAGTGCAGCTTATCATGTGTTTTAAGATGTCCTTATCTGTGTCACTATTGGTGTATGCTCAAGATTATCTCTTGGTTGTTGTGGAATTAGGACAGAAAAACACAGGCGTCTGATGACTGGAAAGTTCAATTCACAACGCAAATCATTTATGAAGTCTGAGATCCACCAGGCAGCAGATGCCCATGTTTTCTGGATTTAATCAGGTTGACTAGTTATGGCCTTTATTTAACCCAACAATAATGTGTTTAGTCTGTCTAAGTGGTCTAAATTTAGCCCAACATGGCTGTTTGTTTTAGTCCACATATACAGAGCAGTTTCTGTTACGATCTGCCCTCCAGACCGAAGGTTTGGAGTTAGGACCCATGAGCGCAGGCAGGGGTATGGTGCAAAATAATTATTTATTAACAAAAACTCAAAAGAACAAACAAATGACAGCACGGGGGCTGATAAACAATGCAAGAGATAACCAGGCAAAATAACTCACAGATAATCAGTGGGGAATGCTAGGAGCACAGGTAATCACATGAACGAATGAAGATGAGGCCAGACAGAACATGAGCACAAACTGTCATGGCGAACTGGGGAACTGATAATTGCAAACGTGAGACAGCTGGGCAAACAATCAAGGGCTGAACAGAGCACATGGGAGAGAGTGGCTATGGGTATGGAAAACATGAGGAGCAGGAACAATAGGTAAACAGATACACACACAGACCCAGGACCAAACGGGATGACACAGAAGACAAAAACAGATGACCCAGGGGGACACAGAGGGCAAATAATACAAATAATTAGGGGTGGGTTCAAAAGATCGACACGATATAGATCAGTCCACGTTTGACTGAGCCGATATCGATCCGCAAAATCCCCGGATCGATCTTTAAATATAATGCTTTTACGTCTGTGAACGTCTGCTGAGTCTGATCGGGTTGAAACCGGGTCAGTGAGCCAGGAAATGCGGCCAAGAACCAGAAACACCCGGAACGCTAATGGAGCTAACAGCTAACAAGCTAACGGATATGCTAGATCTTCTTCTGTGGTGTTAAAATGGTTTTCATCTGGCAAGAGTTCCCTGCGGCGCATGCGCACGTCTTTACTTCCGTGTTTACATGAGCAGAGAAAGTTTTGTACTACACGCAGAGCTGTGTTGGAACATAAAGTTGACGACTGATAAACTGAAAATGCACGGAGACTGACTGAAACCCGTGAACAGAGAGGGAGACTTGGAGCTGCTGAAATTATAAGTAAAATATTTGTTTGTTTTAACATTTGTGTCGTAACTTAATAATTTATCCTGCATGATGGTGTTTTCTGTTACAAATTATGGATACAGTAGTTAACTCTTGGTTAAGACCTGTGAATAAATGCAGAATAAAGGTATATTTTATTAGATTACAGACTTCTAGCACTTAAGTGAGAGATTTGAAGATAATAATGAATCACAATAAAATGAAAATGGGAGAATTAATAAAAGCTGCAGTACAAGCCATTTTTACTCAATAGAACTAAACTGACATGAACAAATCTTCTCAGGAAATGAATTGAAACCCTTTTCAATAATTGAAAGTTAATTTGTATTTAAAACATGAAAAACAAAAAATAAAAGAAACTAAATTATTAAACCCTACTGTGGGGTGGGAATTTAAAAAAATGATCATTAATTTTACTGTGAAATCTATTCTTTTCACCTCCCCTTTAGATCTATGAAGACTGCGTTTCCACTCCAAGATCTATCCTGCACTGAGACCTTCTGAAGGGAAGAGGTTGTCAGTGGAGGACCATCCCTGCTTCGTTGTGGATTTCAGCACAGAAGAAGACCTCAAATTTTTCAGGGTCTTAGTTTGTAAATTCAAGATTCAAGAAAGTGCTGCCATACCTTTCTCTATACTCTAACACACATTCAGTGCAATTTAGTTGTTGTAATGACTAATTCTTTTATTTCTTTTTTTAATTGAAGTTCTCAGTAAGAATACAATGTTGGTCATATTTTGACAATTTTACTGAGCATTTAATTCTACATAAGTTATTGTTTAACAGGAAATTTTTGGCAATCCTGTGCTTTTCTTGTGGTGTTTCATAGAATAGCATCACTGTAAACTACGGAAAAATCAACTACTTTAAAATCTGTACTTCCTCACACAACTTTCAGTGCAAAAAACCTCTAAAAATGTCACAACTTTTTGGAAAAGCTCCCACAAATTCAGGCTTTTTGGGCTGCAACAATCACAAAAACAGCTGATGAAATCCTGGAGGGACTGAAATACAGTGAGATTATGTATACATGCCTCATGCATTGAATTTGTTTACTTACTCTGGGTTGTTAACTTGACACTACATACACTTTGAACTAAAGAAAGCACTTGTGAGCATTTTGTGAAATGACAAAAATAATAATAAAAAGTCCATTATTGTAACTGATTTTGGGTCAGTTCTATATGTGATAATTTATGTATTAACAAAGTTAGAGTATTCTTGGTACAACTTGCAGCATTAGGTCTCGAAGATTTTTTTTTTCCTGTCAAGTGAAATGGCTATTAAAGTGGTAATTTCCCAGATCGACTAGGGATCAGAATCAAATTGATTCAGAATTTCAAGAATCAGAATCGAATCGATTCTGGAAATTAGGGATTGTTCCCAGCCCTGCAAATAATAATCATAAATAATCACAGATCAGAACAATGAAAGAAGACAGGGCGTGGGCAGATATGATAGTTTCTGGTTATAAAGCATGCATATGTTACAGCCCCCTTCAATCACTAGAGGGCCCCTGAGCTACAGCTTCACCCTCAACATTTTTTTTTTTGATGATTAAAATTACCTTGAACTTTTGTCTCCTAAATTTGCTCTTTTTTTGTTAATATGCAGCTTTTTCCTTGAAAATATCTCCTTTTTTGTTGCAAAATTGTAGCTTTTTTCTCCTAAATTTGCGTTTTTTCTCAAAAAATTGCAGCTTTTTTCTTTCAGATTTGCAGCTCATAAATTTGTCACTTTTTCCTCAAAAATTTTGCAACTTTTTTCTCTTCATTTTGCAACTTTTTTCTTTTAAACTTGCATGTTTTTCTTGTAAATTTGCATCTTTTATCTTATAAATTTGTTCATTCATTTTTTTCTTGTAATTTTGCAGTTTTTTCTCAAAAATTTGTTGCTTTTTCTCAAGAATTTGTGGGGGGGTTTTGTATAAATCTGCAACTTTTTCCTCATCAGTTTGCAACTTTCTCTATTAAATTTGTATCTTTTTCTTGTAAATTTGTGACTTTCTTCTCAAAAATTTACTACATTTTTTTTCTTGTAAATTTGCTACTTTTTGCCAGCTGGTCGTACTGCCCTGCTATTTGTACAAAGCCCTAATGACAGCAAGTAGACCCAGCAGTGTGGCAACAGGTGCGTGACTGATAGGACTATGTGTGTGTGTGTGAGTGTGAATGTGAGTGTGTGTGTGTGTGTGTGTGTATGTGTATGAGTGTGTGTGCGTGCATGAGTGTGTGAGTGTGTATGTGGTGAACCATACAGCTGGTGGATGCCTGGTGAAGAGGAGACGTGGCAGTAGGACTGGCGGAGAGCGAGGCTCAATCCGCCAGCTGAAATTTATAAGCAATAATTAAATCCTACAGCCACAAGTCATGGATGGGGTGATAACCCCGAACATGACAGTGCCCCCCCCTCGAGGGGTGGGGACCAGACACCCACCGTACCATCAGAAAAAACAACCTACCCCCCCACTCAAAAGGCCCATACAACAACCCAGGGTGGGAGGTGGGGGAAAACAGGTTAGGGGGGATAAATCAAAGATGGAGAAATACCACAAAACAACACAATGACAACACACTCCCCAACCCCAAAACTAAACTACCCCCCCCCCCCCACACACACACACACCAAGAGTCCCACGGTTCGGAGGGCCGGCCAGAGTCCAAGGCCCAGCGGGTGGCCGCAAGTTCAGGGGACCGACCCAAGTCCCAGGACCAGCAGGCAGCCTGCTGAACGGCATCAGATGGCCTGCCAGAGAAAAAAGGCCACCTGACCCAGGAACCTAATCCTTTGGGTGGCCTGCCCACACGATTAGGCCACCAGGACCGGAGGGGCAGATGAGATGGTGGCCTACCCACTGAAAGGCTGAGAGGTGGGTGGCCAGACAGGGGAAGAGGAACCCCTGCGGTCGCTGGTGGCAAAAGGGAAAGGACCCCGACGACGCCCAGCAGAGGGAGGAGGAACACCCACAGGGCCTCCAAAAGGAAAAGGATGACCCCGGCATCCCCAAACTGTCCTATGGCACCCCCGGTGGTCCCGACGTAGGACTGGAGCTCGGCTGCACCCTTGATGGTCCCAGCTTGGGACTGGAGCTTGGCTGCACCCCCGATGGTCCCGGCTTGGGACTGGAGCTCGGCTGCACCCTTGATGGTCCCGGCTTGGAACTGGAGCTCGGCTGCACCCCTGATGGTCCCGGCTTGGGACTGGAGCTTGGTTGCACCCTCAATGGGCCCCGACCAAGCCATGGTTGCACCCACGATGGAGTCCAGCTGGACCCCTGCTACACCCACAGTGGGACCCGGATGGGCCACTGCTGACCCCAATGCCATCTTGGCCATGGGCCAGCCGACCCGTATGAGCACCCAAGCAAGGAGGCAGTTGATCACAGGCACCCTGGACTGGGACTAGGTGCCCCAAACAACCACCTCGTCCGGAACCTTGGTGACCTCTGGTTGTGAACCTAGGTCCACAGACTCGTCTGGCGATGGAAGACCCTCTCCGACGACTCTGGAAATGGACTCAGAAAGAGAGGGGGAAGGGTCAGAGTCACCGGCAGAGGCAGAGCCCGGTGAGGTGAGCTCAGGTGCAGCATTTGGCTGCAGCTGGCTCTCCTCACCTAAAGCTAGGCAAAAATGCTCAATAATAGAAAAGAGAAAGACAAAGGCGAGCACTTGCTTTAGCTCAAGCTCTACTGCCGTCCAGGACTCCGGCGGTCCGGGCTATGTCTTCCCAGGTTCAGCCTCCAAGAGGTTCCGCTCGGGCGCAGACTCTGCTGCGGCAGCCTCCACAGCAGGCGTGATGGTCACTGCAGTCTTAATTCTACTAGCTGCAATGATCCACACTGGTGACTCCTCCAGCGTAGCGGCTGGGACCTGGTTCACCATGGCTGCAGGAGGACACCCCCCATGGACCTCTGGCTTCTCCTGATCCTGGCTGCTCGGCTCCGGTTCCAGCAGGCACACAAAGGGAAGAGGAGAGAGGGCTGGTGAACAGTTTTTATCAGCAGCAGACAGGGAAAGCTCAGGGGATTGCTTTCCCTGAGCCTCCCTACCAGGAATCAGGCAAGACATTTCATTATTAATGTGAGTCAAATGAAAATGTACTTGCCTGTTTCCCGGCTTATGGTGTTGACTGCAGCTGCTGCTGTTTGGACGTCCTCACCCGTCCGTCCGAGAAAGGCGGTGCTTAGCATCTCCACAGAAGATATGGGAGCCGCCCCTCTCGCCAAAGAAATGGGAGACCCCGGTGAGGGAAGCAAGCGCCCCACTGCTGCCGGTGAACAAACCAAGGAGGAAGACCTCACAGTGGATGCGGAGGGAGATCCTGCAGACGGGACTGCTCGGGACTGATGATCCGCTGCAGAGGTGACTGGGCTCGGTGTCGGAGCTGGGGCAGTTAGCGGGGCTGAATCGTTCCTCAGGGATTCCGGGTGATGCTGACGTCGCCGACTTGGTGGCCGCCATCTTGGAATGGTGGACGGAGGAGAGGAGAAGATGGCTGCCGGCGGAGAAGGGCGTCCTTGTTTGGACTTCATCCGGATAGCCCTTATCTTCAGGTCGGGGAAAGCCTGTTCGAGCGCAAAGACTCCGGACAGCAGCTCGGAGTACTCAGGGTAATTCCAGAGGCCCCGGTGAGTCCTCAGGATCTGGATAACACTGTCAAGGCAGGCTAGACATTCTCCAGGTCCAATGGAGTCGTGCGCCTCCTCCAGAAGCTCCCAGATTCACCAAGCTGCCCGCTGCGCCTCTGCACTGGGCTGTCCTGCTGCCCATCCACTAAAACTGGTGTGGGAATGGCTTGACCAGGACATGACGTTCCGAGCAGGTGGGTGGAAAAAAAACACAAAAATGAGTAACACATTACTTACTGCTTGGGCTCTTTTTGGTGGCAGCTTACAGTCATGTTTGCTGCGTAACTTCGCAGCGAACATATGAATTAGCAGTGAGCTCAAAATGCAGAGTAAGAAACGTGTTTATTTACAACGGGCATATGTACAGAAAGTTCAAATACAGTCACAGCAAATAAGGGAAAGACACCTGGCTACAAACTAGGTTGGTCAAGAGGGTATGCCTCACGCGCTCCAATCAGGCTGGAGCGGAGAAAAAAGGCACAAAAGAAGACTTACAAAGGTGTTGAAGCGGAAAGGTTCTGAGGGAACAACACGATTTTAGTCCAGGGGAAAACCAGCGGATGTGAGCCTTGATATCCAAAGTTGACATTGCAAAGCTGCCACGCCAGCTGGTCGTACTGCCCTGCTAGTATTTGTACAAAGCCCTAATGACAGCAAGCAGACCCAACCGTGTGGCAACAGGTGCGTGACTGATAGGACTATGTGTGTGTGCGTGAGTGTGTGTGTGTGTGTGTGTGTGTGTATGTATAAGTGTGTGTGCATGCATGAGTGTGTGAGTGTGTATGTGGTGAACCATACAGCTGGTGGATGCTTGCTGAGGAGGAGGTGTGGCAGTAGGACTGGTGGAGAGCGAGGCTCAATCCGCCAGCTGAAATTAATAAGCTGTAGCCACACTAGCCACACATGTGTCTTACTTAATGCCTTACAGTGTACTCCACATCTTAGATTGAACAGAGTGCAGAGTTCCCTTGGAGATAACAGGAAGCTGTGAAAGCGTAATCCCTTGTGTGCTGAGAGACTGCTTGGAAGAGCCTTTGGGGGCCAAAGTCTGTGAGGGAGGATGTTAAAGGATTTAAGAGGAAATGCATTGTTACTTGTGATGTAAATGAATGTGACTTGTGAACTGTGGGGGACTGGGGTATATATGGAGCGAGTTTTTCTGAGTTGTTTTCTTTCTACTTTGAGATGATGGTGAATGTGTAATAAAGCTGTCTTGAGACCAACCTGCCTCATCAATTGCACATTCCCACAAAGCAATAATTAAACCCTACAGCCACAAGTCATGGACTGGGTGACAACCCCGAACATGACACTTTTTCCCTCATAAGTTTGCTACTTTTTTCTTTTAAATTTGCAGCTTTATATCTGATAAATTTAAAGCTTTTTCATGTAAAATTTAATTTCTTTCTCATAAAGTTGTCACTTTTTTTGTCAAAAAATGTCATTTTTATATAAATTTAAAACTTTTCATTTTGCAGCTTTCTCACTTAAATTTGCATCTTTGTACATCTGCGTTTTTTCTCAGAAATTTGTATTGTTGTAAATTTGCAAATTTTTTGCTTATAAATGTGCAACTTTTCTCACAAATTTGCTACCTTTTTCAGTTTGCAGCTTTTTCCTCATAAATTTGCATTTTTTTCTTGTAAATGTATCTTTTTTCTCACAAACTTGCTACCCTTTTATTGTAATTTTGCTCTGTGGGGGCACGGTGTGGTGGTTTTCACCACTCAGAAAGGCAGGGGGAAACAGGAAGACAATGGACCGAATGAGGAGGTGTCACCAAGAGGTATCAGACGGGACAGTTAGTTCCATGCACCCCCCCCCCAGGGAGAGTAAGAGCCACTGTGGCCGCTCAGAGAAGAAAGGTGTGAAAGTGGTGAAGGTGTATGTTATGTTAATGTGCCACACATTCCTCTGTGAAACAACAATGTATGATGGTCAGAAGCTCCAGGTCTCCATGCATGGGAATAAAGATATAAAAGGGGAGTGCCCAGAGACCTGTCAGCTGTAGTCTCAGCGCTGTAGTGCTGCTTTGCTGTTTTGCTGTTATGTTGTTGGAGAAAAAATAAAGCCTTGTGTTGTCCAGCTCATTGCCTCGCCTATTCCTTTCTCCACACTGATGACCCTGACGTGCCATGGAAAGCAATCCGAGCACCGCCCCGGAGACTACCTGGAGGGAGAGCACCAGTGCCGTGGGTGCTGTTTCAGTCAAGCTCCCAGACTTCTGACTTCACTACCCGGCAGCGTGGTCTTCGCACATAGAAGCCCAGTTCGCACTCTGCAGGATAACTGTGGATGACACAAAGTACTACTATGTGGTTGAGGCGCCGGATGTGCGCGCCACGCAACAGGTGACAAGCCTGCTAAAGGAGCCACTGGCAGGATGCCAGCGAGGTCGAGGAGCCATTGGTGGTAGCCAGAGCAGACGCCAGGAGACGCAGGAACTGGGCGATCTGCTTCTATCATCGCCGTTGTGGCTCAAACACCGAGCGATGCATGCCGCCATGCCAATGCAAGTAGTCAGGAAACAGCACGGCCAGCAGTCAGTAGCAGCTGCGACTGCTGGAGACAGAAACAAGCTGCTGTATGTCACAGACACACGTTCGGGGAGACGGTATGCTCACGGATGCAAATTGGGTCGACCACCGACCCTGGGTTCTTTTAGTGCTGCACTCCGCACCTAAGGAGGATTTGGCAACCTCCCCAGCTTAGGCCTGCGCTCCGCACCTAATGAGGATTATGGCAGCCTCCCCCAGCAGAACTCGTTTCTTTCTCAGCCGCTGCTGCTCTCTGGAGAGTTTCTTCCAGAAAACCTTGCGCTGAGGCTGATCCGCCCACACAATTTTTACACAGACAGAGGTTGGGAGCGACCCGGCTCGGCCCACCATTGTTTTCCCCACACATTAGTCCCAAGAAGCTTGCAGAAGGCCGGTTTTGTTTTCGGCAGGCACGATGCGCACCAGACCCCGGCGTGAACGCCCACCATTGTTGGCTCCGCAAGCTGGTGATCCCTCGGTAGGGACCTGTGCTCCCTGGTGACTTGATGTGTCCTCCACCCTTCCTTTCACAGACTGACATGCCCTCCGGTACACCTCACCAGCAGGACGGTTCTACTGGATTGGCAACTCCCCGCTACAGCTGCTATGGGTGCCGGCTTGAGCCCAAAGGATGGGGGGGTTAGAGTCCCTTCTGGGTGTTGGGGGGGCTGTGTGGGGGCACGGTGCGGTGGTTTTTTTCCACCCAGAAAGGCACGGGGAAACAGGAGGAAAATGGAGCGAATCAGGAGGTGTCAGCAGGGGGTATCAGATGGGACAGTTAGTTCCATGCACCCCCCGGGGAGAGTAAGAGCAGCTGTGGCCACTCAGAGAAGAAAGGTGTGAAAGTGGCGCAGGTGTATGTTATGTTAATGTGCCACACATTCCTTTGTGCAACAACAACGATGGTCATAAGCTCCAGGTCTCCATGCATGGGAATAAAGATATAAACTGGGAGTGCACAGAGAACTGTCAGCTGTCGCCTCAGCGCTGTAGCGCTGTAGTGCTGCTTCGCTGTTTTGCTGTTACGTTGTTGGAGAAAGAATAAAGCCTTGTGTCGTTCAGCTCGTTGCCACGCCTATTCCTTTCTCCACCCTACTTTTTTAAATTTGCATCTTTTTCTTTTAAATTTGCAATGTTCTTATAGAGGCTGGTTAAAGTCTTATTGTATGTAAGAGTTTAAATTCATGTTAATCTAAACAATAACTATTGTTTTGATATTTTTATTATGAAGGGAGAGATTCTTTTCATTTCACTTTAAAGGATTTGAACTCTTTCCCACTCTAAAGGAGCTCCATGTAAAATTGGGTTTTGGGCCCCTAAAAACCTAGAAACACCACTGTTGTCAACCCAAGAATCACAGCAGCCTGGAATGAAATAATACTTTAAAACATTACCAGAATGTAAAAGAGAAAACGAGCCAGCCTCATCAAGACAAATAAAGAAACCACTGTGTCAACAGAACATAAAACAAATGACAATGAAGGGTGGTTGAAGCGGCATCCATCGTATTCTTTGAAAGCTGCAGCCAACTTCCAGTTGTGAGGAACCAGTGTGGGACTTGTGGAACTGTACAGAAGAAAAAAAGAGGAATATTTCAGGAGTGACAGCATATGATTTCATAGTTCACTAAAATCATATTTTTTAAAAAAGGGCACAAAATGCCAGAACTGGAAGTCATAAAATTTAACCAGCATCCATCCAAACACTGCAAATTTACAAGAAAAAAAGTTGCACATTCATGATGAAAAAAGTGATGAATTTATGAAGAAAAAGTGACAAATTTACAAGCAAAAAGTAACAAACGTATAAGAAAACAGTAGAAAATCTACAAGAAAAAGGCAGCAAATTTATGAGAAACCAAGTTTTTTTTTTTTTTGTTACTTATTTGTACCCGTAGGTAGACTTGGTTTGCAGTCTGGTGACAAGCCACCGGCTGCTGGTCGCTGCGTGCGCGAGCGCCCTAAACCTACATGTTTTTTTTTTTTTGGTGTGCGGGAGGAAACCGGAGAAATCCCGGAGTAAACCCGTGCAACACGGGGAGAACATGCAAACTCCACACAGCTCACTGTTGGTCGGGGGCTGGGATCGAACCCACGATCTCATGATTCCCGCGGTCCCCCGGCCGAGGGTAAAACTGTGCTGCCACAGTGCTAAACCACTGCGCCACCGTGCAGCCCTTGTTGTTGTACATTTACAAGAAAAAACATTGCAAATTTATGACAAAAGAATCACAAATTTACAAAAAAGAACATTCTTGCAGCTTAAAAGTCACAAATTTATTGCATGAGAAAAAAGCTGCAAATCTATTTTAAAAATGTCAAAAAAATTATTTTAAAAACTGTAAAATTATGACTGAAAAGTTATAAATTTACAAGAAAAATGTAGCAAATTTATTAGAAAAATGTTAAAGATATATAAGAAAAATTTGCCAAATTATGACAAGTCACAAATTTACAAGAAAAAAGTAGTAAATTTAATTTAAAAAATATCAATTTTATGAGAAAAGCAGCAAATTTACAAGAAAAAAATACAAATTTATGAAAAAAGTATGTTCAACAAGAAAAAAGTTGTAAATGTACAAGAAAATAGCCACAAATAAAGACAGTAGGAAATCTGCAAGAAAAAAAAGTAGCAAATTAATGAGAAAAAAGTTGTGCATTTACACGAAAAAATGTTGCAAATTTGAATTTCCAAGAAAAAACATAATTTTACAACTAAAATGTGACAAACTTATGAGAAACTAGAAAAGCACTCGGAGAGCGCAGACCTCCGCCAAGCGCCACAGTTCCCCCCATACAGTGTTTGTGTGTATGTTTTCAGATTCCTTGACCATGAAAACATATGACTAGCAATTGGATTCACAATGATAGGATTAGTGGTTCAGTAGTTATTGACGAAAATGGCATTTTCCGTAATGGAGGTTTAGCGCCACAGTTCCCCCCATACAGTCTTCAGATTCCTTGACCATGAAAACATATGACAAGCAATTGGATTGACAATGATAGGATTAGTGGTTTAATAGTTATTCACGAAAATGGCATTTTGCGTAATGGCAGTTTTCTTGTGGACGGTGATTCGGATGACCACCAAAATGTAATCATGTGTAGGATACCCCATTTCTGACAATCTGTGAAAATTTCATGAAAATCCGTCCATAACTTTTTGAGTTATCTTGCTAACAAACAAACAAACAGACAAACAAACAGACAGACAGACAGACAAACCAACGCCGATGATCACATAACCTCCCCCTTTGGCGGAGGTAATGACAAATCTATTAGAAAAAATGTCAAACATTTATTAGAAAAAAAATGCAAAATTATGACAAATGATGTGGGTTGGGTCCATGTCTTCGCCTTGTGTTCTAGTTTATAATTAATTCCTTGTCACCAAGACAAACGCTCAGCCCACGTCCTCGCCTTGAGTTTGTTGTTGTGTGAATTCTCTGTGTTTAAGTTCTTGGTTTTTGTATTGTTTTTCCCTGCCATAACCTAGTTTGGTCTTTATGTTTATTATTATTATCTAGGTTTGTTTTGTATTATTTATCCCTGCCTTGTCTTTTGTCCTGTATGTTCATTGTCATCATGTCTCATGTGTATCCCCTGCCCTTGTCTGTCTGTTCATCCCAGCCTGTCCTGTTTTCCCATACTTGTTGACACTGTTTTCCCATCGTGTCTGTTGTCAGTCGTGATTAGTCTCCCTGCCTGTTCTGTGTTGTCGGGATTATTTTTTAAAAATTTATTTACAGTTTATTTGTATAGGGACAAGTATGTAGCATACATTATTGCTACCCCTCGTCTATTTATGTCAGTGTCAGTCTTTGTCTTGTGCAGCATCCTTACCTCATGTTGGCGTGTTACACGTGCTTCAGCCTTGCCTGTATTTGTATTGAGCCCAGTTATTTTCTGGCCAGTGTGTTTAGCGTTAGCCTGGACTTCGTGGTGATGTGTTTTACCTGCCTAGCCTGTGTTTTCAGCCCACAAGCTGCTTTCTGTTCATTTTTCATAATAAATCATGTATGAAAGCACCTTGCGTTTGGGCCCTCTTCTTCGCTCCAGAGGGGCAAACCTGATAACAAAAAAGTCACACATTTACAAAAAAAAGAAGCAAATTTATGAGGAAAAATATCAATTTTTTGAGAAAAATAGAACATTTAAAAGAAAAAATATAGATTCATGAAAAAATACATTTTAGAAGAAAAAAAGTTGCCTCTATGATGGAAGAGTAGCAACTAAAAAGTAACAAATTTATCTTTTGAGAAAAAGTTGCAAATCTGTTAGAAAAAAATGTCCAAAAAAAAAAAAATTCTTTCCCCTTGTCCTGTCAGGCAGCTAGGCAAACAGAACAGGGATCTGTCACCCTTATTGTACCAAAACAGATTTACTTTGTCAAGAGGAGCTTATACAGTACCTAACTGTGTATTGTATATTGCTGTAAACTCCTCCTGTAATAACTTTTAATATTTTATTTTAATTATTTTACCCATGGAAGACCCAACAGGATGGGGAAGAGGGAAAGGAGGTGTGTGGAGGGGGAGAAGAAAAGGGAGGGGAACAGACAAAAAAACAAACAAACCAACAACTAAAACAAACAAGAGACAATCTGCTTCTTCCATCGAAGATGTCTCAACACGAGTCTGGTTTCCACACCTGTTAAAGGAGAGACACGTGTATGTCTGCGTGCATATATATGAGAATGCACACAAAATAAGTGTGTGCATATGAGTGGTTTGTCAGGAAACATATGAAGAGGAGGGCCGGTCACAGCAGCTCCGCCCCCAGGAACCCCGAGCAGGTAAGGCAGTGCCACCAACCCCCACAGGGCACAAACGTCTGAGGTCAGCAAGCCCCAGGAAAGCCAGGCATCTGCCCCCGGAGGGACGATCAAGGGAGGCCAGGCCGCTCGGTGGCCGGCACAGTGAGCCCATATCCCCGGACCCGCCCGACCCCCACCCCATCAATGTCAAAAATTTATAAGAAAAATCTTGCAAAATTATGACAAAAAGTCAGAAAAAATAGTAAATTTATTTGGAAAAATAGCATTATTTTTTTTAAGAAAAACTGCAAATTTATAAGAAAAAATACAAATTTATGAAAAAAATACATTCTACAAGAGAAAAAAAAAGCCACAAATTTACAAGAAAAAAGCACAAATGGAGATAGGAAATCTACAAGAAAAAAGTTGCAAATGAATGAGAAAAAAGTTGCGCATTTACAAGAAAAAAACATTGCAAATTTATGATGAAAGAGTAGTGAATTTACAAGAAAAAAATAGTTTTATAACTAAAACATCACAAATTATTTTATGAGAAAAAAGTTGCAAATCTACAGTGGTGTGAAAAAGTGTTTACCCCTTCCTGATTTCTCCATTTTTTTGTATGTTTGTTACGCTTAAATGTTTCAGATCATCAAACAAATTTAAATATTAGACAAAGATAACACAAGTAAACACAACATGCAGTTTTTAAATGAAGGTATTTATTATTAAGGGGGAAAAAATCCAAACCTACATGGCTCTGGGTGAAAAAGTGATTGCCCCCTAAACCTAATAATTGGTTGGGCCACCCTTAGCAGCAAAAACTGCAATCAAGGGTTTTTGATAACTGGCAATGAGTCTTTAACAGCACTGTGGATAAATTTTGGTCCACTCATCTTTGCAGAATTGTTGTAATTCAGCCACATTGGAGGGTTTTCGAGCATGAACCGCCTTTCTGAGGTCATGCCACAGCCTGTCAGTCGGATTCAGGTCAGGACTTTGACTAGGCCACTTCGACGTCTTCATTTTGTTTTTCTTAAGCCATTCAGAAGTGGACTTGCTGGTGTGTTTTAGATCATTGTCCTGCTGTAGAACCCAAGTGCTCGAGTAGGTTCATTTTGTCTTCTTTTAATTATTAGCCTTTTGTTCTTATTAAAGACAAAGATAGAAAGGCGATTGTTTTTACTTTCTTTTCTTTTCTTTACACTTTTCTACTGTTCACTGCAGTCTTCTGATGAAGACTGCAGAACCCAAGTGCGCTTCAGCTTGAGATCACAAATAGATGGCCGGACATTGTCCTTCAGGATTTTTTGGTAGAATTCATGGTTCCTTTTAACACAGCAAGTCTTCCAGGTCCCGAAGCAGCAAAACAGCCCCAGACCATCACACTACCACCACCATATTTTACTGTTGGTATGATGTTCCTTTTCTGAAATGCGGTGTTATTTTTACGGCGGATGTAATGGGACACACACCTTCCAAAAAGTTCAACTTTTGTCTTGTCTGTCATGTCCACTGCATAATTTTGCAGCGAACATATAAATTGGCAACGAGCCCAAAATACAGTGTAAGTAACGTGTTTATTAACAAAGGGAAAATGTACAGAATGTCCAAATAACAGTTACTATGAATAAGAGTAGACAACCCGCTACAACCCTCATAGGCTTAAAGGGAATGCCTCACATGCTCCAGACAGTAAGGAGCGGAAGGGAAAGGCACAAGGAAGACTTACGAATATGTTGGAGAGGAAAGGCTCTAAAACACAACATACAGAGTCCAGGGGAAGGAAGCCAATAATTCGGGGAGTCAGGTTGTCCCATGCTGACATAAGCTGCCATACTGGCTGAGCACACTGCCTCTCAATAAGTACTCAATATACTGATGAAGGCAAGTGGACACAGCCATGTAGCAAGCAGGTGCGTGATAATTGGATAAGTGTGTGTGTGTGTGTGCACATGTGGTGAAACAATACATACCAGTGAATGTCTGGTGAGGAGGAGGCGTGACTGTAGGACTGGTAGAGAGCAAAGCTCGATCTGTCAGCTGGAATTAATAAGCAATAACCAAAACCCTACAGCCACAGGTCATGGACGGGGTAGATCAACCCCAAACATGACATTGTCAGTCCACAGAGTATTTTCCCCAAAGTCTTGGGGATCATCAAGATGTTTTCTGGCAAAACTGATTTTTGCCCAGTCAGTTTTTTATGGTGGAGTCATGAACACTGACCTTAACTGAGGCAAGTGAGGCCAGCAGTTCTTTGGATGTTGTTATAGCATCTTTTGTGACCTCTTGGATGAGTTGTCACTGCACTCTTGGGGTAATTTTGGTCAGCCGGCCACTCCTGGGAAGGTTCACCACTGTTCCATGTTTTCGACATTTGTGGATAATGGCTCTCATTGTGGTTTGCTGGAGTCCCAAATCTTTAGAAATGGCTAGAAAATTGAACTCAGCTTTCCAAAGATGTGATAAACCACAGTTAATTTATGTTTTAAGGTGGGGGGGGGGCACTTTTCCACACAGGGCCATGTATGTTTGGATTTTTATTAAAATTATGACAAAAAGTCACACATTCACAACAATAAAGTTGGTAAATAAAGAAAGAAAACTGAATGCACTGGTTAGACTGGAACTTCAACTGCTCTGACAGACGTGAGGACTGGATCCTCTATTTTCAGCCTCTGTTAATGCTGGGATTTGGATTCTCTTTTCATGAGCGCTCTTTTCATCAGTAGGTGGAGGTTAGTGCGGAGGTGTTACAGGGATTAAAACAGTGAGACGAGAAAGAGGGAGAGACCCTGCAAAGATCTGGCAGGAGAGGACAAGTGAAAGAGATGCAGAGCTGTTTCTGCATATAAAGCAGAGTACACAAATGCTACAGGCCCCCTCAGCCACTAGGGGGCTGCTGATTAATTTCTCATAAATTTGCCACCTTTTTTCTCGGAAATTTATGACCATTTTACTCCTAAATTTAGACTTTTTCCTGTAAATGTGCAACTTTTTTCTTGTAAATTTGCAACATTCATATAGATGCTCGTTTGGTTTTATTTTTTCTGTTCATCTAGCCAATGATGCAAGTTTAGTTTTTAAAGTTTTTGTTGGGTGGGGAGAGATTTCTTCTCTCATTTGAAAGCATTTGAACTCTTCCACATTTCAAAATTTATAACAAAACATTAGAAAAGTTCTGATGATAAGTGATGATAAAATGACGCATTCATCTTCCTGATTTTTGCAGTTTCCAGTTCCATGTTTAGTGTATAGACGGATATAATAAGTTCAGGGCAGCAACAAATTGTGTAGGAATGCAGAACAGAGAAGAAAGGGGGGTGTTTGGGGTTGGGCAATAGTTTGACACTGATCGGTGTTGTTGAAATATGACGCCACAGTCCCTTGTGTCATCAGTCTGCACTCTGCAGCCTTTGACCTCTCCTGACTTTTTCTTCTCACACGCTTCTTTCAGTTCTTCCCACTCCAAAACTTTCTCATCTGTCACTGCACATTTTCATAAAATCATTATTTCTTGTTTTCAGTCTGCTTTTGCTCTAAATGAAGTATTTAAAACACACGATTGTTGGGTCTCAAATTAGTAGTTACAGTATACTATTTCTTAAAGGAGTAACTGATTGCACTTTGGAGGAAAAATTTGGGGGTACTAAAACCAACAGTTTACCACTGAAAGAATATATCATACTGCAGGGAGCAAGGTGTTAGACTTCTCCACACAGAGATCAATGGACCAAGAGAGGACAGGTCGCCGTGGGGTCCAGAGGGAACAGCAAAGGCTAGGCACCCCCTGGGGAGAGGAGCAGATGCTGGGCCACCAGGAGAGGAGTGAAGTGCGGCACCTATCTAATATCATGTTAATGCACCGCACAGGCTTTGTTATGAAATGAATATGAGGTCGGAGCTCCGGACCACTATGCATGTAATTAAGGGTATAAAAGTGAGATGCACAGTGGCCTAGGAGTTCTTTGTGTGATCCTGATCTGTTAGAGGGAGAATAAAGTCTGTATTGATCCAGCTCTTTGCCTAGCCTGTTCATTCCCTCTACAGTGGTGACCCTGACATGCCATGGAAGGCAAAACGAGCACCCCGGAGACATCCTGGAGGGAAAGCGCCAGCGCTGCGTGCGCTGTTTCAGTCAAGCTCCCGGATTTCTGGTTGCACAACCCGACAGCGTGGTTTCTACACATTGAGGCCCAGTTTGCTCTCCACAGGGTAACAGCAGACGACATGAAGTACTACTATGTGGACGCTGCGCTGGACGCACACACCACACAACAGGTGGCAAGCCTGCTCCAAGAGCCACCGGACCGGGGAAAATACAAGGCACTCAAAAGGATGCTTATCCAGCGCTACACCTTTGGATAGTGAAAGAGCGGAGAGGCTCCTAACACTTTCAGAGTTAGGGGAGAGATCGGCCGTGGAGTTGATGGAGAACATGTTGGCATTGATGGGCAGAGAAGACGAGTCCTTCCTGTTCGCCCACCTGTTTCTCAGGAACCTCCCAGCTGCAGCGAGGGCAATCCTGGCAAATTTGCCACTGCTGGCAACGAGGAACTACCACGCACTAGCACAGGAAGTAGATCGCATCATCTTAACGACCAGAACCTTTGTCATGAACACAGCGGTACCGGAGCCCAGAAGGGTTGCCAGCGAGATCGAGGAGCCGTTGGTGGTGGCTGGAGCAGACACCAGGAGACACAAGAAAGAGGCGATCTGCCACTATCATCGCCGTTTTGGATCGGACGCACCATGATGCTTGCTGCCGTGCCAATTCAAGCAGTCGGGAAACGCCAAAGCCAGCAGTCAGTAGCAGCTGTGACCGCTGGCAACAGAGACAAGCTGCTATATATCACAGACACACATTCGAGGAGACGGTTTCTGGTGGACTCCGGCTCTCAGAAGAGCCTCATCCTGCCGTTTAACACAGACAGGGTGGTAGGGCGTAGCGGTCCTGAGCCGCCAATGGATCAGACATCAGGACATTTGGTGAACGGACACTGACAATATGTTTGCATGGGCGCAACTTTCAGTGGAATTTCATTATAGCCGCATGTGCCTCCCCCATTTTGGGTGCAGATTTCCTATGTGCTCATGGTTTATTAGTTGATTTTGCTAATAGACAACTAGTGGATGCTGTCTCTTTTGATTCTCTGCCCTGTACAGCTCGGGGAGGTGGGTCGACAACACTGGCCAACATTACAGCTCCAGGGGGTAAGTTCCAACAGTTACTCGCCCAGTTCCCAGCACTCACAGTTCCGATGTTTTCAGCGGCAGTAACCAAACATGGGGTCGAGCATTTCATCACTACTAAAGGACCGCCCGTATTCGCAAGACCTTGGTGCCTGGACACAGCTAAACTGGCCAGTGCGCGCAAGGAGTTCACCAACTTGGAGAGGTTGGGCATCGTCAAGCGCTCAAACAGCCCGTGGGCATCCCCGCTGCACATGGTGCCTAAAGTTGATGGGTCGTGGCGACCATGCGGCGATTTCCGGTGATTGAACAATGCTACGGCACACGATCGCTACCCTATTCCCCATATCCAGGATTTTCCCGTGCACCTGGCCAGGGAGTGTGTTTTTTCCAAAGTGGATCTGGTCCGCTGTTACCACCAGGTCCCGGTACCAACAGAAGATGTCCCAAAGACAGCGGTAATAACTCTGTTCGGCCTTTTTGAATGTTTGCGCATGCCGTTTGGATTAAAAGACACGGCGCAGACCTTCCAAAGGATGGACGCAGTGCTGAGCGATTCGCCCTTCATTTTTGTCTACCTAGATGACATTCTGGTAGCCAGCGCGTCCGAGGATGAGCACATCACCCATCTCAAGACGGTTTTCCAGAGGTTGGAAGCACATGGTTTGATAATCAACCCGGCAAAGTGCCAGTTTGGTGCACCAGTGATTGATTTTTTGGGCGACTGCATTTCGCCAGATGGTGCGATGCCGTTACCGGACAAGGTGCGCGAGGTGTTGGACTTTCCCCGTCCGCAAACTGTGAGGGCACTACAGGAGTTTTTGGGAATGGTTAATTTTTACAACCGTTTCCTCCCCCGGGCAGCCCAGCTGATGCAGCCGTTGTATGCCGCGCTTAAAAAAAAGAAGCCTGCGGACAGCATCGACTGGACTCACGAGTGGGGCCAGGCTTTTTCGAAAGCCAAAACAGCACTGGCAAAGGCCGCATTGCTGGCTCACCCAGATCCATCTGCACAGATAGCGCTCACTACAGATGCATCTGATGTGACCATAGGGGCAGTGGTGGAGCAGTGCATCGCAGATTTGTGTCAACCACTTGCATTTTTCAGCATAACTTTGCGCGACAACGAGCGCAAATACAGCACATTCGACAGAGAGTTGCTGGCTCTCCGCCTGGGAACACGCCATTTCCAGTTCTGGCCGGAGGGGCGCAAGTTCACTGCATTTGTAGACCACAAGCTGTTGACGTATGCAATGGCCAAGGTTGCGGAACCGTGGTTGGCCCAGCAGCAATGGCAGCTGGTTGCAATCTCAGAGTTTACTACCAACATTTGGCACATTGCCGGTGAACTCAACGTGATGGCCGATTGCCTCTCGTGCGCATTGGTCACTCCAGTCTACGTGGGAACAGATTTCCCCACCATGGCCGCGGTGCAAGGTGGGGATGCGGACATTTGCGCGCTCCAGTCTGCGCCAACAGGATTAAGACTGGACAGCAGGGTCCTGCAAGAAGGGTGCCCTCCCCTACTCTGTGACGTCTCCACAGGCCACCCGGCGCCATTGCGTTTTTGAGTTGGTCCACTCCCTTTTGCACCCGGGAGTGCGCGCTTCAGTGACACTAGTGGGGGTGAAATTCGTCTGGCCATGTTTGCGTAAAGAGGTAAAAGAGTGGGCTGCAGCGTGCGTTGCGTGCCAACGGGCCAAGGTGCACAAGCACACAAGAGCTCCCCTCGAGCCATTCCAAATCCCGGCTAAGAGGTTTGACCACGTCCACGTGGATCTGGTGGGACCCCTTTCACTGTCGCAAGGCTTCACGTGCCTTTTGATGATCATGAATTGCACCACACGCTGGCCTGAAGCGGTGCCTCTGGCTTCTACCACGTCCGTGGAAGTGGCGTGTGCTTTTTTGTCAGCTTGGGTGGCACATTTTGGATCTCCATCGGACATCACGTCTGACAGAGGCCCACAGTTTGTCTCAGAACTCTGGTCTGTGATGGCCCAGAGCCTGGGGGTCAAAATTCAACGCACTACAGCATGCAGCCCACAGGCTAACCGGTTATGCGAGCGTTTTCACAGGTCACTTAAAGCAGCGCTCAGAGCTTTGCTAGCAGACACAAATTGACCGCCTGCCTTGGGTTCTCTTAGGGTTGCGTTCCGTACCGAAGAAGGATTTGGCAGCCTCCCCGGCAGAACTTGTTTTTTCCCAACCGCTGCGGATCCCCAGAGAATTTTTACCAGAAAACCCCATGCCCGAGGCTGGGCCGCCCACACATTCTCTACACAATACAGAGATGGGGAGTGTACTGGGCCCGGCCCACCATTGTTTTCCCCACACATTCATCCCAAAAAGTTTGCAGAATGCCAGTTTTGTTTTTGTCAGGCATGATGTGCACCGGATCCCACTGTGTCCACCATATGAAGGACTGATCAGAGTGTTGGAACCTGGGGCGAAACATTTCGTGTTAGACTTGGGGGGACATAGAGAGACCGTCTGCATTGACAGGCTTAAGCCTGCTTTTGTGTTGGCAGATGAGCAGGTGGTGTTGGCCCAGGCTCCCCGGCGTGGACATCCCCCGTTGGGGGCTCCACAGGATGGTGATTCCTCAGCAGGGACCCGCACTCGTGAAGAGGATGTGTTTTCTCCGCCTCCCCTTTTCCCCCCACAGACTGGTGTGCCCTGCGTGCGCCCCGCCAGCAGGGCAGTTTGACTGGATCTGCAGCCCCGCCGCTGCAGCCGCTATGGACGCCGGCTCAAGCCCAAGAAACGGGGGGTGGGGGGCAAGGTGTGGGGAGCAAGGTGTTAGACTTCTCCATCCAGAGATCAATGGACCAAGAGAGGAGAGGTCGCTGGGGGGTCCAGACGGAACAGCAAAGGCTAGGCATCCCCCGGGGAGAGGAGGAGATGCTAGGCCGCCAGGAGAGGAGTGAAGTGCGGCACCTATGTAATATCATGTTAATGCGCCGCACAGGCTTTGTTATGAAATGAATATGAGGTCAGAGCCCCGGGCCACTATGCATGTAATTAATGGTATAAAAGTGAGATGCACAGTGGCCTAGGAGTTCTTTGTGTGATCCTGATCTGTTAGAGGTTCGTTGTTCGTTGCCTCGCCTGTTCATTCCCTCTACAATACCATATATTATATGATATATCAACATTATGAATAGTTTTCTCCACAAGATTGAATCAGATATTATCAAAAAGTTCAAATTTGTGATCTTGAAAAGTGTCCCTACAGTCTACCAGCAGTATGTGGAAGAACAATCCAGCAGAATAGCCAGAAACAACATTTAAGCAATATTACACAAGAGGGAGTAATAGTTGTTGGCAAGTTGTCTGGTTCTTCTTTCTGCCACTTGATTCCCCAACCACATGACCAAGAGGGTGGGAGAGTACCTGCACAATGCTGTCCTTACCAAATTTTTGTGCAGGTTACTTCGGCAACCTAAGTCGCAAAACGACAGGTCTCCTGTGGTGCCGGCAGGTCTGAGAAGCTGGAAGTTGGTAGCAGGAACCTGCATTTGTGTGGCCCAAGAGTGATGGTCGCACAGCTCCTGATGGGTGACAGTGCTGTGAGGTCCTTCCTGGGCGACCAGGCGGCCCTTTTTTAGGGATGCCCCGCGTACATACGAGGACACCTCTAGAAAGTGAGAGGTAAAAAAGGCTCATCTTCGACTAACCTGGCTGGCTGCCCACAGTCAGCAGGTTCTCCGTCTTAGTGGGTGCAAATTAAAGCTACAGAGCACATGTCGGAATATGTGAACACTCCTCGATAATAACTTCAACCGTCCTAAGAGATGAATCGCTTTGCTTGCCAAGGAGCTCAATGCTTTCGGTGTGGAAATTGCTGCTTTCTCAGAGATGATGCTCTCAGATACAGGGGAAAGGAGAGAAAAGACCCATTCCCTTTTCTGGTCTGGTAACCCCAAGGGATCAAGTCTACAGGGCACTTCTGGCACTGGTTTTGCCATTGCTCACTGGTTGCTCCCCGAATTGACTGAGATGTCTTGACCACTGTCTGATCAACTGATGACACTACGTCTTGCCATCTCCACCACCACACACATGACTTTGATCAGTGTGTACATACCGACAATGACTCACGACCCTGTCCATATAGCTGCCTTCTACTCTCAGCTTAAAAAAGTGCTGCAAAAGATCCCCAGTACAGACACAATTGTGCTGCTTGGCAACTTTAACGCCAGAGTTGGATGCAACCGAGATGCATGGCCAGGAGTCCTTGGCAGATTTGGATGGGGATCTTATAACAGTAACGGAGAGCTCTTATTGCAGTTGTGGACCGAGTTCTCACTCACAGTGACTAACACTCTCTTTAATGTGCCTGATCATCACTTCTTATCCTGAAGACACCCAAGATCTGGACATGCCCATCTCCTGGACTACATTCTAATAAGCAAGAACAAGACTCATGATGTATGCATTACTAGGGCCATGAGAGGCCCAGAATGCAGCACTGACCACTACATGATAAGGTGTAGGCTCAAGGTCTCCATCCATCGGCCCAGACAGAGAACAGCCCCACGCCCAAGCAAGAAGCTCAATGTCAACAACTCAGGGAAGCCAGTGTTAGGATATATTATTTTTTGTCAACGCTTCCCGCTAACCACCAAGAACTTCACTACTGCTGAGAAGTGGCAGAATTTTAGCTCATGTCTTTACAAAGCTGCCAAAGAAATACTGGGGAACCCAAAGCACAGGAATCAGTACTGGTTTGATGACTCCGACTCTCATATTTCAGAGCTCATCAAGGACAAGCATAAAGCTTACCAGGCCTTTCTTGCTAACCCCAGATGCCGGAGAACCAAATTTGAGTTCGCTAAAGTGAAGGCAGAGCTTCAACTCAAGCTTAGAGACATGGAAGATGAGTGGTGGGATCAGAAAGCTGAATAAATCCAGAAAATGGCAGAGATGGGGGATACCAGAGGCTACTACCAAGCACTGAGGACTGTTTATGATCACAGAGGAACTCAGTCCAGCCCTCTGCTTGCAGCTGATGGCACTACCCTCCTGACTGAACAGGGTGACATTCTTGATTGATGGAGGATACACTTTGACCGGCTGTTGAACCAAAGATCAAATGCTGATATCTCAATACTTGATAGAATCCTGCAGCGTCCTGTGCTGTTCAGTGCTGATGACTCTTTGCTCATAGACGAAGTGTGACAGGCTGTACAAAGCTTTGCTTCCAATAAATCTCCTGGAATGGATGGTATCCATGTGGAGATCTACCAGAATGGAGGAGAATAGATCATCTGTATTCTATATGATATACAATCAACCATTTGGAAAGAAAGGCTTGTGCCACAAGATTTAAAAGATGCTGTTGTCATTCCCGTCTTCAAGCAGAAAGGCAACAAGCAAGATGAAGATGTGGTGAAGGTCCTGGAGAGACTGGTCTTAGCCCACCTGAGGCTGCAGGTGAAGACATGGCTGCACCCTCTGTAGTTTGCATATCAGCCCCATTTAGGAGTTGAAGACGCTGTCATCTATCTGCTGGAATGAACCCATCTGCACCTGGATAGCGGAGGAGACACTGTGAGAATCACATTTTTTGATTTCTCCAGTGCCTTTAACACCATCCAGCCACTGCTGCTGGGTCTGAAGCTGCGAGTGATGGGGGTCGACAGCTCTGTGATCTCCTAGATTACTGACTACCAGGCCACAGTTTGTCCGGCTGGGCAGTGTCTTGTCTGACGTGGTGGTTGGTGATACAGGAGCTCCACAGGGGACTGTGCTCTCTCCTTTTCTCTTCACCTTATACACCACTGACTTTCAGTACAACACTGAGTCATGCCATCCATCCATCCATCCATCCATCTTCTTCCACTTAATCCTTTTCGGGTCGCGGGGGGCTGGAGCCTATCCCAGCATCTTTGGGCAAGAGGCGGGGCACACCCTGGACAGATCGCCAGTCCATCGCAGGGCCAACACAGAGAGACAGACAACCATTCACTCTCACAGTCATACCCAAGGACAATTTACAATCCCCAGTTTGATGCCAATTAACCTAACATGCATGTTTTTGGCATGTGGGAGGAAACCAGAGAAATCCCGGAGTAAAGCCACGCAGACTGAGTCATGCCACCTGCAGAAATTCTCTGACGACTCAGCTGTTGTGGGGTGTATAAGGGGAGAGAGGAGGGGGAGTACAGGGCACTGGTAGACAGATTTGTGGAGTGGACAGAGCAGAATCACCTGAGGCTGAATGGCAGCAAGACCAGAGAGATGGTGATTGACTTCAGGGAGAAGAGGACTCCTTCTCAGCCATTGCAGATTAGGGGGGAGGATGTGGGAGTGGTTGAGGAGTACAGATATCTGAGTGTCAAGATCAGCAATGGGCTGGACTGGAGATCCAACACCGATGCTGCGCACAAGAAGGGGATGAGCAGACTCTACTTCCTGAGGAAGCTGAGATCCTTCAATGTGTGCAGCACGATGCTGGAGCTTTCTACCAGACCATTGTCGCCAGCGCCATCTTCTTTGCTGTTGTTTGTTGGGGTAGCAGTATCAGGGCCAGTGACACCAACAGACTTGACAAGATTATCAAGAGGGCTGGCTCTGTAATTGGTCTCAGGCTGGAGACCTTTGAGACGGTGGTGGAGAGGAGAACACTAAATAAAATGCGATCCATCATTAACAGTCCTGATCACCCCCTCCACCACACACTGGACAGACAGAGGAGCACTTTCTCCAGTAGACTACTACAGCTTCACCGTTGAATGGCCAGGTACAGGAAATCTTTCCTGCCGCATGCCATTTCATTGTACAATAACTCACTATGATGTTGTATTCTGGTCATAACTATGCTGTCATACTGCACATTACAGTCTAACTGGTACCTCACATTTCACTCTGCTCCTGATAGTCCTGCATTGTGCAGCGGGTATGATTCATGTGTTTATATGAATAAACACATGAATCATACCCGCTTCTTGCCTTGAGAGAGAGCAGTCGCATTTTTCTTCCCTCCTCTCGTCTGCCTTCCTGACCTATTCCCAGCTTTGCAATGTTGCGTTTTTGTCTGTGTTTAGTCGCTCTTCTTCTGCTGAATCTTAATCTAAACGGAAATTATGGATTTGGAAGCGGCTTAAATGTGCTATTGTCACTATTTTTCAACAAGAATCGGGCCAAGGGGGAGCCCAAGAATTGGAACCTGCGAGGAGACTCATGGACATTGGAATTCATGTGTCTGTGGAAACATTATTGGTTATGATCTCAGGACTTCTATTTTTGGCTGTGAAGTTCCCTGATGCATCAGAAATTGAAGGAAGGTGAGAGAGCTGATCAAAGCGGACCCGGCAAGCTCCTTCATCAAATTCGACCAGTTGGGGAGGGCACGAGTAGCGGCAAACGGTGAACTGAATGACAGTGATTCAGTGGAGGAATACATCTGGAGCCCTGTGCTCTCCATGGAAAAAAGTTTAAGCCTGCACATATGGAGGCACAGAATTGCACGGGTGAGGAAAAATTCTATTCTCTGAGTGCACTGTGCTGATTTGATTTGACCTTGTCTTTGGTGCCCCGTGTTTACATTCTTCCTGATGAAGATAAGCGGAAGGAGCAGCTCTGCCTGCTAACCCAAACAACGACACAGTTGTTATTGTTTCAACAGATGAACGCTCAAGGACAGTGCACCATGTGACAAATTACCATCTGCAAGCAGAGCGAGAGACTCTAGACTGTTTAGATCACATGACTTTAACATCTATCCACTGCCAGGAGGCGCCCTCTGCTGTTCACTAGCAATTGACACACCTACACTTGCATTCAACATTACACTACTGACACAATTACTGACATATATTCACAATACACTGACTCTCTCAACTCTGCTTTGTCATTGTGTGATCTATTGTCTGCTAATTGTGCATTTGAGAGTTTTTTTCTTGTAATCAAAATTTTGGTCATAAATTGAGCTCTATTTTGATCAACAATGCTTTTTTCTCTCTCCTATTGTGTTTTTCCCTATCCTTCCCCCCCTCCCCCCTCTTCACCCCCCCCCATATGACAGGCGCCTTTCATGGCTGCCGCGTCATTGGGATGCGCCTTTCGTGCGCGCCCAATGTCAAGTCAAATTCCTCGTATGTTTACTTGTTTACTTGTAAATGTGCTTGGCAATAAATCTGATTCTGATTCTGATTCTGATATGGGTCACCATATATTCAGCTATGCTGTAAATAGGCTTTTATGGTAGTGTTAGTTTTACTTTCCATGGGTAACCCCTTTGTCATGCGTGTGTTTCTGTTGTTTGATTGTCTACTGTCATGCTGCTGTTACACTATAATTTCCCAGTTTGGGATCAATAAAGTACATCTATCTATCTATCTATCTATCTATCTATCTATCTATCTATCTATCTATCTATCGAGGCATTTCACTTTTTGCCAGTCACCGGCAAAGTGCTTGGCAAAGTGATTCTGGAGCGCCTCAAACCTGTCCTTGGCGCAGTTCTCCCTGAATTGCAGTGTGGCTTTCAGAAATCTAGATCGACCATTGACATGAGCTTCACATTGGGCCAGCTGAAGGAGAAAGCTTTTGAGCAGAACATGCCCCTGTACATCATGTTCATTGACTTTACCAAAGCTTTTGATACAATGAACAGGGAGTGTCTTCGGTCTCTCCTGCGTCGCTATGGCTGTCCTGAGGGTATCGCCAGCCTCATCTCTCAGCTTCACACTGGCATGACTTCCCAAGTCTCTCTCAACGACACACTCTCGGACCAGTTTTCCGTGAATCAAGGTGTCAAGCAAGGCTGTGTGTTGGCTCCCTCCCTGTTCTCTATTTACCTTAGTGCTGTATTAGAACTGTGTCCAAAGCATGGCAGCATCTATCTCAGAACACGCTCAGATGGAAAACTGTTCAATGTCAGCCGTCTTAAGGCCAAAACCCTGACCAGAACTGCCTGTGCTTGCAAACTTCTCTATGCAGATGACGCTGCCATGGTGTCACACTGAGACTGAGCTTCAGGCCATGCTCGATTCCTTCCATTCTGTTGCTCAAAGCCTTGGTCTCACTATTAACACCAGAAAGACTGAGGTCTTGTTCCAGCCTCCTAAACATACAACCAATGCCGACCCAGAGCTGTCCCTCAAAGGAAACCCACTTCAAACTGTGCACAGCTTTATTTATTTTGGCAGCACAGTCTCCAGTGATAACAGCCTGGACAAAGAAGTGGAAAGGCGCAGTGCAGCCGCAGCAGCATATGGAAAGCTGCAGTCCAAAGTATGGAATAGAAATGGCATCCGGCTAGCAACTAAGTGCAAAGTGTACCATGCAGTGGTCGTCACCTGCATACTCTTCTCCTCTGAAACCTACACCCTGTATCGTCATCACATTAAGAGACTCCAGCATGCTCAAATGAACCAGCTGAGACATCTCCTTAAGATCCGCTGGCAAGATAGGATTGCTGACGTGGAAGTAAGAAGATGAGCAGGCATGCCCAGTGTTGAGGCACTACTCTCGCAGAGTCAACTGCAATGAAGCGGCCATGTAGTCCGTACGGATGACTCATGGCTTCCTAAGGCTGTCTTTTATGGTGAACTTGACAGTGATACAAAAAACAGAGGCAGACCCAAGCTCAGATTTAAGGACGTTCTCAAAAGACACCTGAAGACCTGAGCCATGATCGGCATCAGTGTTGATTCCTGGGAGGTTGGAGCAAGCGACCGTCTCTGGTGGAGATCTGTTGTCAGAAGCTCTGTCTCCTTAATCGATGACCATCTAGCTGAGGAGACAGCTGAGCGCAGTCGAAAGCATGCTGCCAAAACTGCCTCAGTTGCTGGTCCTCAAGCTCATATCTCTTGCTTCTCTTACCGCCACTGCGGCAGATGATGTTCCCACCATATTGGACTGTACGCCCATGAACGACACTGCCGAAGTCGTCATACTCCACAGGAGTGACAGCCGTAGTAGTAGTAGTACACAAGAGGGAGTACAGCATCATTGAATATAGTAACTGTGGGTGTGATGTCTGAGGGATAGCGCTAGATAGTAATGACCTACAGATTCTGCCATCACCGGAGTAAAAGTATCAACATTGGAGAGTAAACTAGTTTGAAAATGAGACTGACACTCACCTGGAGATGAATTGGACTGTCAGAGATTTTCACCCATGGACTCCTGCCATGGATGTGCTAACAAGGCTAGCAGTGTAAACAACCCATCATCCAGGTGAAATTTTGGAGGCAGGGACAATTTTTTCAGGTGAGACCCCGTTGGATAATGTAAACTTAAGCATGACGGTGTTTTGGGAATTTCCACAGCAGGTTGAACACAGCTGCAGAAGTTATAAAGGCAACTTTGCCTGTCTGCAACTCACTCAGATGGTGAATTCATGTCTCTCCGCATGTTTACATTGAGTTAAAATGTAATTGCGCCACGCAAAAAATTTGCGCATTTGCATTTGGTCTGAATGCACCTTTAGTATATTCATGATATGGTAACGACCTTGAGTGTAATATTGCTTTTATACAACAGTTCTGTCATGGTTCTGACTTATTGTTTATTTTTGCCCTATTTTCCGTCAGGTGCATCAGGGAGCTGTTTGGGTCCTTCGCTCCCTGACAGCTCGGGCACGCCCCCTGCTCCTGTCAAGTGCCATCAGCTGTGCTTCATCATGGGTGTTCCCACACATATACACACACACACTCCATTCATTCCCATTCACACACTCATACACGCACTCCTACACACCTGGTTCAATTATGTTCAGCCCATGCTTCCATACAACAGCAATCTCTTTCCTCGTTTGCATCAGGATAATAAATACATTGCGTTTCTGGAAAGAGATTGTCGGAGCATTCACCCTCATTCGTGGCAGCATGTTTCTCCATGAATGTTGAACTACTCCCTTCGTGTATTCAGCCTGACATTTTCAGGCGGTTAATCCCTGGATGTTTAGGATGGATTCTGCTTTATTCCTTCTTCCACCAGACTGCTCAGATTAGCCCGGATCATTCCAGTTCTGTAAGTTTTGCCTTTCTTCCTGTGTCGACAGCTGCCCTGCGGCACTAGGCATTCCCATCGCTGGGCTGTTGAGCATCCGGGAGGCGCCCTGTATGTCTGGTGGCCTAATCTCATTTTTTTTTCTTTATTTATTTAATATGGACATAACAAATTACATTAGTACAATCACAAGGAGAGACCAGATGTTTTGCATAGGTGTATATAGCACAAGTGCTAATTCTCAACACCAGTCCATAGGTGGCTTATATAGGTCATAAATTAGGCTGTACATACAAAATTTATAAGCTAATTAAAATTACAAATACATTACAAATTATAAATAGAGCAAGAGATCCATGATCACAACAAACAACAATTCAGACTAGACATGGACATCATCTGTACAACTTCCTGTATTTGTGTGGTCAAAACTGGACTTGTTATTTTTGTGTTTATGTTAATAAATGGCACGTTCTACTCTTGCATTTGGGTTTTCCATTCCTTCCCTCATGTGCCGCGTTATGGCACACGAGGAAGCATGACAAGTTCTGGCAAGCACATTTCATTAAATAACAGCAATACTGGGCAAAATACAATGATTTGTTTGTTTAACCAGTTATTTTGGCTGCTGAGAAAAAATATTCCCTTCTAAATAGGGTTGCCACCTTCAATGCAGGAAAATAAAGGACATCCTGTTATGTCTGTATATGGCGCCAAGGACGAGGCCAGGTGTCGAACTGAACACACATTTATTAAGGAAGCACTACACAGCACACACATAGCCATCAGGCAGAAGAGGTGGCAAAGAGACCGCCCCTCCTGCCCACTGCCCTCTTATAGCCGCGGGTGGTGGTGGAACCAGAAGGTGGAGCCACCACCTGCACCACACAAATAAAAGTCCAAACTCTAACACAACATTCTCCCCCCTTCACAAAAGACAAAAAAACACACACACAATTTGGACCCACCGCAATTTGGAACCTGAACCACGCACTAAAAGTAATTAGATAACACAACACAAATGGCCTAACTCAGTCACTCCAAAACAGCTAAAACTAGGGGGCGATGGGTAGACTGCCACCTCACCCCACACGGCAAAGCAGGTTATTCTGCTGCTTGTACTTCAAACAAGTCCACTTAAAGCAAAAGTACTGCCGTGTCCTAATCTAAACATAACACCAAATTAATCCCCATGAACTTATATGAACAGCAAACACATAGAACATAAATATTCCAAAGAATTCAATGATAACAGTGACCACATGACATTCCAAATGCAACCACATACCAACAATCAGTTTATGACACACACATAACCGATTCAAACGCATGTACAACGGTTAACCTATATACAAACGGCTAGAGAACACAGGTCCGTGGGCCCTCTGGACTGCCCTGTCATCAGTCCGCCCCTGGAAGCAGCCAGCCTCCCAGGCTGCAGCAGATCGCTTCAGCACCAGTGTGCCTCCTCTTCATCATCATCGGCTGCTCCACTCGTCCAAGCCCACATCCCACAGTTCCCTCCTGGGAACACTGCAGCTCGTTCGGGTGCCCCCACGAACTGTCTAGCAGCTGGAGATGAGCGTCCTCCTGTCTGGCCATGACGCGTGACCATCCCTGGTGCTTTTCTGACCGCTGACCGGCCTGTACCTGCCGTGGTTGCCTCTCCCCTCGAATACAGTCCTTGACCCCCAGAGGGGTCCCGCTTGGCCTGCAGGGTCTCTGCTTGGCACGTCGTTCTACCATGCCTGACGGTCCGGCCCTGACCTCTTTTAACTCCGCCGCTGCCATCGCTGTTGTGGCCCTCGTTCACCGGCCCACTTCAGCCAAGATTCGGGAACAGGTGAAACCAGCCTCTCGACATCGCCCGTTGTCACAGGCATTCCGCTGCGCTGCCCAGTACCCTCGTCCAGGGTGACTTGAGCTCTGGCACAGGGACCCTCCGATGGTGACCCTGAGTGATGTTGGTCTTGCTCACTCTTCAGGGTGCCAGACAGTTCCTCATCCCACACTGCGCAGTCTACCACTCTCGGGATCAAATGGTCTCACAACTTGGCCAATTTGCACCGAGCCGTCAGTTCCAACGTTTCCACTGTGGCCAGCTGTGCTCCTCCACAACCAGAAAGCATTGCCAGGCCACTCTCAATCCTGAAGTGCAGAGAAAAACATCTCACAGTCGTCCAATCCAGCATGGAGCCCATTGCTCCCATGTCGATCCATAAAAGCACTTCCACCCTGTCCAACTCTACCATACAGTACGCGTGTCTGTTGGTGTTTGGGGACACAGCATAGATAACTGTGGGGGTGAGAGAGTCCTCTTTGTGCCACGGACTTCCTCTCTCAGATCTGTGGCATACCCTGGTGACAAGAAGCAAGTGGCCACACTTGCTGCAGCACTTCGCTCCTGCTGAGCAATCTCTGGCCTTGAAACAGTGCTTCATGGACCCACAACCCACACATTTGGGCTTTCCTGGGGTGGACCTCACATTCCCACGTGGGCGTCGTCCTCCATGCTTCCAACGCTGACCGGGTCCACTGCATGCGCGGTCGGCAGTGATCCCAGATGCTGGTATGGCAAGCTCTCACTCAGCTCCTGTGACAGTTTATCCGCAGTTTCCAGCAGCTGAGCTAACTTGATGGTTGTAGGCAGCGTTCACTCAAAAATGTAAGCAGTTTCGACATAATTACAGCGCCGTTGGTATACTCCGCCAACGCAAATCATCTCCTCTTCCAATGGTCCGAGCTGGCACCCACTGACCAACAGCCCCAAGTCTGCCATGAACCGCTGAATAGACTTGCCCACCCGTTGGAGGCGCTGTCGAAACCAAATCTTGCAAACAATGATGTTTTCCAGGGTGTGAAAATAGCACACAATTAACTCAACCACTTCGTCAGAATTATCACAGTCACCCAGTGTGCTCAGAACACATTGTTCCTCCACTGCAAGATCGTGCACCAACAACTCCCGTACCCTCAACTTCTCCAGCTTCCCAAGGTTCAGTGCCACCATGTAGATCTGGAAAATGGCGCACCACCTCGGCCAGGGAACTGATGGCTCGCTGGGCCAAAAACGGTCGAATTTCAAACTCACACGCTTCCATACCTTGGTTTAATCCACTTTTATCCTTGTTGCCAAATGTTACAGTGGTGTGAAAAAAGTGTTTGCCCCCTTCCTGATTTCTCATTTTTTGTATGTTTGTCACACTGAAATGTTTCAGATCATCAAACAAATTAAAATATTAGACAAAGATAACACAAGTAAACACAAAATGCAGTTTTTAAATGAAGGTGTTTATTGTTAAGGATAAAAAAATTCCAAACCTACATGGCCCTGTGTGAAAAAGTGATTACCCCCCCCTCCAAAAAAAACAAAACATAAATTAACTGTCACGCCGCGCCGCTCATCAGCGGCGCCAGCTGCACGCACACCTGCACATCATCAGCGGCGAGGGATTTAAGCCGCCTCGAAGCCGTCAGACTTCACTACGGATTGCTGTGAGTTCCCTTTCATTCTCAGCAAACATTGCGGTAAGAAGATCTTACCTTTTTCTTCTCCAAGTCTGCTCCCCTGTGCACAGGTGGATTTCCCGGCGGCGGACTATTCCTCTCCATCGCCTGTTCCTCGCTGCTGCACCGGACTCTCCAGGTGGCTGTCTACCGGACCTCGTTCCTTGCTGTGCCAGTCATCCGCCCTTTCCAAGTAAGCTCCTTCCCCACTTGTATATCTCCTGTGTTGGTGTGTGCCCGTCACCCTTCTCCCTGTGCTTTTCCCATAGGGTTGTCCGGCTGTACGGTCTCCTGCCTCTGTGCCCGAAGCAGACGCCGCCACCAACACATTCACATCTCGCAGACACACATTCATACACCCTTGTTGTCAATAAAGCTATTTGAGCTACTCTGAGCCTGTGTGTGTGCGTCTCCTGAGCCGTGCATTATGTCATTAACTGTGGTTTATCACATCTTTGGAAAGCTGAGTTTAATTTCTCTAGCCACACCCAGGCCTGATTACTGCCACACCTGTTCTCAATCAAGAAATTACTTAAATAGGACCTGCCTGACAAAATGAAGTAGACCAAAAGATCGTCAAAAGCTAGACATCATGCTGGGATCCAAAGAAATTGAAGAACAAATGAAAAACAATGTAATTGAGATCTATGTCTGGAAAAGGTTATAAAGCCATTTCTAAAGCTTTGGGACACCAACAAACCACAGTGAGAGCCATTATCCACAAATGGCGAAAACATGGAACAGAGGTTTTTGATTTCATTATCTCTGATCACTTATTTCCTAAAGAAAAATACTACTACAGCAGATATCTTTCTGATGACGTTGTTGCTAAATTTTTGCAGATTGTCTCCTCTATGCCATGGGTCAACACAACAGAAACACCTGAAATAAGTGATGGAGAGTCTGCTCCATTCGTGATTGATAGCATGGTTGATGGTGTTACTGCCTCTCTGCATCGGACTCTAGATTTGGTAGCCCCTTTAAAAAAGAAAAAGTCTAACCAGAGATTTCTTACCCCTTGGTTTAACTCAGAAACTTTGACTTGAAACTTTCCTTTCAATTGGAAAGGAAATGGCATTCAACTAATTCAAATGAATTCTACTTGGCGTGGAGAAATCATCTCGTAATCTATAAAAAATCTCTTAGAAAAGCTAGATCAAGCTATTATTCTGCATTAATAGAAGCAAACAAGAATAACCCCAGGTTTCTCTTCAACACTATAGCCAGGCTTACAAAGAGCCGTGACTCGGTCAATCCTTGCATCCCCCCTGAGCTTTCTAGTCAGGACTTTCTGAACAATTTTAATCTTAAAATTTTATCTATTAGAGATGAAATCAGTCAGATTCTTCCTACTGTAAACTCTAGTACATTAACTACTGCAACTCCCTCAATTGATATCTGCTTAGATAAGTTTACTCCAATCGACCTCTTAGAGTTGGATAAAATAATTTCCTCTTCTAAGCCTTCATCTTGCCTTCTGGACCCTATTCCTTCCAGGTTATTTAAAATTATTTTCCCAATTGTTAGTAGCCGTATTCTTCTTATCATTAATTCTTCTTTAACTCTGGGTTATGTTCCACTGGCTTTTAAAACTGCTGTAATTAAACCTTTACTTAAAAAAAAATGACTCAATCCTGGAGTTTTGGCCAATTATCGACCAATCTCTAACTTGCCTTTCATTTCAAAAATCTTGGAAAGAGTTGTTGCTGTGCAATTATCTGACCATTTGCAGGGAGTTGGTTTGTTTGAGGTGTTTCAATCTGGGTTCAGAGCTCATCACAGCACTGAAACTGCCTTAGTGAAGGTCTCTAATGACCGCCTGACTGCATCTGATAATGGACTTGTCTCTGTTCTTGTTCTTTTAGATCTCAGTGCAGCCTTTGACACTATCGATCATGCCATTCTACTTGATAGATTGGAACACTTTGTTGGACTCAGTGGAACTCCGTTGCAGTGGTTTAGATCTTATTTGTCTGATAGATTTCAGTTTGTCCATGTCAATGATGGATTTTCTTCCAGCTCTAAGCTCAGTCACGGAGTTCCACAGGGATCTGTGTTGGGCCCTACTCTTTTTAGTTTATATATGCTCCTGTTGGGCAATATCATCAGAAAGCACTGTATACATTTTCACTGTTATGTAGATGACACACAACTATACCTGTCAATGAAGCCCTATGATTGTGATCAGTTGGCCAAGTTAGATGCCTGTCTTAAGGACATCAAAGCTTGGATGACTTGTAATTTTTTACTATTGAACTCTGATAAGACTGAAGTCGTTGTTGGCCCAAAACATCTTAGAAATTCCTTTTCAGATTATGCCCTTAATTTAGATGCGGCCACTCTCACTCTGAACAGTTGTGTGAGGAACCTTGGAGTGATTTTTGACCAGGATTTGTCCTTTAATTCACATATTAAAACTGTTTCTAGGACCGCCTTATATCATCTGCGCAATATTGCCAAGATCAGGAGCATCTTGTCTCTGGGTGATGCTGAGAAACTGATTCACGCCTTTGTCAGTTCGCGATTAGATTATTGTAATTCGCTATTATCTGGTTGTCCTAAAGTATCCTTAAAAAATCTTCAGGTGATTCAAAATGCTGCTGCTAGAGTTTTAACTGGTTCTAGAAAAAGAGATCATATTTCCCCGGTTCTGTCCTCCTTCCATTGGCTTCCCATTGAATTCAGAATCAAGTTTAAAATCCTTCTTCTTACTTTCAAAGCTCTTAACAATCTGGCCCCCCAATATACAAAAGATCTGATATTACCTTACCATCCTAATAGAGCATTACGCTCCCAAAATGCTGGCTTACTTGTGGTGCCCAGAATCTCCAAAAGTATGGTGGGAGACAGAGCCTTCTGCTACCAAGCTCCTTCTCTCTGGAACCAGTTACCACTCTGGGTCCGGGAGTCAGACTCGGTCTCTGTTTTTAAGAACAGGGTAAAATCCTTCCTTTTTAATATAGCTTTCGTTTAAGGAGGGTTTTTGTGTCTTTTAACCCCACTCTTGTTCTATTGTTATCTGATCCATACTGCTGGTTGACCTCCAATATTGTACTTGGCATCTTACTGCTATGTTCTTTATGTCTGTCCTTTCCATCCTCCCTATCCCCTCATCCCCAGCCAGTCACAGCAGACGACTGCCCTTCCCTGAGCCTGGTTCTGCTAGAGGTTTCTTCCTTCCAAATGGGAGTTTTTCCTCTCCACTGTTGCTTAGTGCTTGCTCATAGGGGATTGTCTGATTGCTCGGTCTTTCTGTGACTGTGTGTGTGGGGGGGGGGTTTCTGCACTGTGGCGCCACGAGATGGCTTTTGTTGTGATGTGGCACATTATAAATAAAGCTGAATTGAAATTGAATTGAATTGGTGAACCTTCCCAGGAGTGGCTGGCCGACCAAAATTACCCCAAGAGCACAGTGACAACTCATCCAAGAGGTCAGAAAAGACCCCACAACAACATTCAAAGAACTGCAGGCCCCACTTGCCTCAGTTAAGGTCAGTGTTCATGACTCTACAATAAGAAAGAGACTGGGCAAAAATGGCCTGCATGGCAGAGTTCCAAGATGAAAAGCACTGCTGAGCAAAAAGAACATAAAGGCTTGTCTAGAAACATACTGTTTCTATCATCATACTGTATCTTGAAGACCTCCATTTTGAATTGAAATTGTGTTTTTTTTTTTCCAATTTGTAGTGCTTTTCAGCCCTTGTACCTAGGGGTGGGACAAAAGATCGATTCAGCGATGATTTTGATACTTGACGCTAACGTCAGTGTACGATCTCTAAACGCATGGATCGATCTTTTATTCATTATCTTGTAAATGTTGCATACTCTCTTGGGTAGTCAGTCAATTGTGTTTTCAGTCCACTAGATGATGCAAAGCAAGCACCCAGTCATGTGAAGTCATAGCTTGTCTCACAGGATTTGCAGCCAGATGGTATAAAAGCATCCAATGTTGGTGGAACTCATATCTCATGAGATTTACAACCAGCTTTGAAAGTTGGGAAGCAGTTAGCTCAAAGTTTGCTCAAATGTTGGGCCATTATATGATTTGATAACAAAGATTGAAGGAAAGTACTTGACATGACACACAACCCACAATAAACGTTGCTCAAAAAAAAAACCAAACACTCAGAACATGCGGGCCAGCACATGTCTTGGAGCAGCATTAGCAACAGCTAAGCTAAAAACACAGTGTCATGGAGCTTGCTTTTTCTCAGAGTGCCAAGTAAGTAAAGTTTATTTATGAAGCGATTTTCACAGGCACATAGTCACAAAGCACTGTACAATAAAATGGAATAAAAAGAAGTTGCGTGCCCCAGTGATCCCAGGAGCTATGTTGTCCGGAGCAATCTGTCTCTGATAGGGTCACCCAAGACAAACTGGTCCTGGGTGAAGGGCCAGACTAAGAATGATCCAACAGACTCTCATGATAAATACTAGAACAAGGATTCAGTGTACCCCGCCCGGTATGGGGTTACCGGGGCCCCACCCTGGAGCCAGGCCTGGGGGAGGGGCTTGATGGCTAGCATCTGGTGGCCGGGTTTCCACCCATGGAACAACCTGAAGGAGTTACATGGGTCCGCCTTCCAGTGGGCTCACCACTTGCAGGAGGGATCATGGGGGTCCAGTGCTATGTGGATCAGGTGGCCGTCAAAGGCAGAGAACTTGGCGGACTGATCCCAAGTTTTCTAAATTGGCTTTTGGTATGTGGAATGTCACCTCTCTGGTGGGGAAGGACCCTGAGTTGGTGCATGAGGTTGAGAGATACCGGCTAGATATAGTCGGCCTCACCTCAACACATAGCTCTGGTTCCAGAACCAGTCTCCTGGAGAGGGGCTGGAGCTTGGCCTTTTCTGGAATTGCCCCAGGTGAGAGGCGACGAGCAGGGTGGGTATTCTAGTATCCCCCCACCTTGCTGCCTCTATATTGGAGTTTTCCTCCGATGGACAAAAGGGTTGCTTCCCTGCGCCTTCGGGTTGGGAAATGGGTCCTGACCATCATTTGTGCCTATGCACCAGATGATGTTTCAGAGTACCCACCCTTTTGGAGTCTGTGACTGGGGTGCTGGAGGGTGCTCCTCTTGGAGACTCCATTGTCCTACTGGGGGACTTCAGTATGCACATGGGCAATGGCAGTGAAACCTGGAAGGGGGTAATTGGGAGGAACGGCCTGCCCGATCTGAACCTGAGTGGTGTTCAGTTATTGGACTTCTGTGCTAACCACAGTTTGGCCATAACGAACACCATGTTCAAGCATAAGGGTGTCCATATGTGCACCTGGCACCAGGACACCCTAGGTCACAGGTCGATGATCGATTTTGTTATTGTGTCATCAGACCTGCGACCGTATGTCTTGGACACTCGGGTAAAGAGAGGTGCAGAACTGTCAACTGATCACCACCTGGTGGTGAGTTGGATCCGATGGCAGGGGAGGATGTTATTCAGACCTGGTAGACCCAAATGTATAGTGAGGGTGTGCTGGGAACGTCTGGCTGAGGCCCCTGTCCGTGAGGTCTTCAACTCCCACCTCCGGAAGAACTTCAACCATGTTCCGAGGGAGTCTGGAGACATGGAGTCTGAATGGGCCACGTTCTCCACCTCTATTGTTGAAGCAGAGGCCCAGCGCTGCGACCGCAAGGTCGTTGGGGCATCTCGTGGTGGCAACCCCCGAACCAAGTGGTGGACACCAGTGGTGAGGGGGGCTATTAAGCTGAAGAAGGAGTCCTATCAGGCTTGGTTGGCTTGTGGGACTCCCAAAGCAGCTGAGGTGTACCGGCAGGCCAAGCGGAGTGCAGCTCGGGTGGTTGCTGAAACAAAAACTCGGGTATGGGAGAAGTTCTGTGAGGCCATGGAAGAAGACTTTCGGTCAGCCTCAAAGAGATTCTGGAAAACTGTCCGGCGGCTCAGGAGAGGGAAGCAGCTCCCTGTCCACACTGTGTATGGTGTGGATGGGGCGCTGTTGACTTCAACTGGGGATATCATCGGGTAGTGGAAGGAATACTTTGAGGATCTCCTCAATCCCACTGATAAGCCTTCCACAGAAGAAGCAGGGCTTGTGGACGAGGGGGACAACTCGCCTATCACAGGGGCTGAGGTCACCAAGGTGGTTAAAAATCTCTTTGGTGGCTGGGCCCCGGGGGTGGATGAGATTCGCCCTGAGTACCTCAAGGCCCTGGATGTTGTAGGGCTGTCATGGTTGACACACCTCTGCAACATTGCGTGGAGGTTGGGGCAGTGCCTTTGGCATGGCAAACCGGGGTGGTGGTTCCTCTCTTCAAAAAAGGGGACTGGAGGGTGTGCTCCAACTTTAGAGTGATCACACTCCTCAGCATCCCTGGGAAAGTTGAAGCCAAGGTACTGGAGAGGAGAGTCCGGCTGTTGGTTGAACCTCGGATTCAGGAGGAGCAATGTGGTTTTTGTCCTGGCTGTGGCACATCGGACCAGCTCTTTACCCTCTCGAGAATTCTCGAGGGTTTGTGAGAGTTTGCCCAACCAGTTTACATATGTTTTATGGACTTGGAGACAGGCATTTGACCGCATCCCTCGTGGTTTTTTGTGGGGGGTGCTTCGGGAGTATGGGGTCTCTGTATGACCGTTGTGAGAGTTTGGTTTGTATTGCCAACACGCGATTGGACTCATTCCCAATGAGAGTTGGACTCCACCAGGGCTGCCCTTTGTCACAAATCCTGTTCATAATTTTTATGGGCAGGATTTCTAGGCGCAGCCAGGGAATGGAGGGTGTCATGCTTGGTGACCACAGGATCTCATCACTGTTGTTTGCAGATGATGTTGTCCTGTTGGCTTTATCCAGCAATGACCTACAGTTCTTGCCGGGACGGTTTGCCGCTGAGTGTGAAGCGGCTGGGATGAGAATCAGCACCTCCAAGTCCGAGTCCATGGTCCTCAGCCGGAAAAAGGTGGATTTTCCTCTCCGGGGTGGGGACAGCCTCCTGCCCCAAGTGGAGGAGTTTAAGTATCTTGGGGTCTTATTCACAAGTGAGGGGAGAATGGGGCAAGAGATTGACAGACGGATTGGAGCAGCATCTGCAGTGATGCGAACGTTGTACTGGTCTGTTGTGGTGAAGAGGGAGCTGAGTTCTAAGGCAAAGCTGTCGATTTACCAGTCAAGCTACATTCCTACTCTCACCTATGGTCACGAGCTTTGGGTAATGACCGAAAGAACGAGATCGTGGATACAAGCTGCTAAAATGAGCGTTTTCTGTAGGATTGCTGGACTCACCCTCAGAGATAGGGTGAGGAGCTCAGTCATCCAGGAGAGGCTCAGAGTAGAACCGCTGCTCCTCCACATTGAAAGGAGCCAGTTGAGGTGGTATGGGCATCTGATCGGGATGCCTCCTGGATGCCTCCCACTTGAGGTGTTTCGGGCACGTCCCACTGGGAGGAGACCCCGGGGCAGACCCAGGAGTCACTGGAGAGACTATGTCTCGCAGCTGGTCTGGGAACGCCTTGGTATCCTCTCTGAAGAGCTGGAGCAAGTGGCTGGAGAGGGGAGAGGGAAGTCTGGGCTTCTCTGCTTGAACTGCTGCCTCCGTGACCCGGATCTCCGGAAAAGCGGTAGAAGATAGATGGATGGACAGATGGATAAAAGGAAGTTGATAGACAAAAATAATTTTAAAAAATACAAAAACAAGTTAAAACACAAGATTAAAATAATTTAAAAACAGACAAACCAACGCCGATGATCACATAACCTCCCCCTTTGGCGGAGGTAATGACACTGAGACCGTGACAAAAACCCAAACAAAATATCAGACTTGTGGTGATCCGCACTGTGGGTGCCTTTGCCCTAATTATCTTTCACAGCTGCGGGCACACCTGCATTCCCTCACTAGACACCCTTTATAAGGAATGCTGCCCAGAAGGCAGCACAGAGACGTCTATGCTCTCTCCCAGGAAGAACTCCTACCTAAGGTCTTCCTCCACAACTCTTCGAGTTTCCTCGCTTCTCTACGGCTTCTCTCCTCACAGGAGTTCCGTCTCCCCAACCACACGTAAGCTTTCAGAGTGTATCTCTGCAACCCTCTATTTCTCCCTTTAGTTCCCTGTGCACAGGTGGAACACCTTCCAGGCGGACCTCTCCTTCCTCCTGGCGGCGGACCGGACTTTTGTCTGTGTACAGGTACTTCCCCCCTCTCACTAGCGGTGAGCTGGAGCACACGGCACGCATTCTTCACTCCTAGCTGCACTGTAAATATTCTGCACACATACTTTCACTCTCATTCAATTAAAGATCATTATTGTTGCTCAGCCTGTTGTTGTGATCCGAGCGCTGAACTCATCCGCGCTCGGGTTACTCAATATTTTCCCTTTTTTCTCTCAGATTATTTTGGTTTGCTTATTATTGTTCTCCCAGGGCTTTTATTGTGACAGCGTTGCGGCCGAACTTCCGGCTGTCAAAGCCGAGCCAGCGCTGTCACAGCTGATCTTGATTTCAGTAATTACTTTCCCCCTTTCCTGTTTGGTTCTGTTTCTTTTGTTATCAGTATTTAAGGAAGCAGCTGAGGCTCACTCCTTGCTGCGACCTACATCTGTGTACCAGGACTGTAGTCCCAAACTCCGGCTCCAGTCTTTTCTCTGTGTTTGATCCATCTTGGCTCCAGCACATGTAAGTGTGTATTCTCTAGCGTCAGGTTCCGCCCTTGCTACGCTCTTACAATTGATGTCAGAGTTCTTTATTTTGTATTCTAGTTTAATGTATTGTGGGGGCCACACATATGTGAGCTATTTTGTGAATCACATTTTAGATCAGAACAAAGGCAGAGCTTCCTTGGAGATAACAGGAAGCGGCAAGGACGTTAGCTTTGGTATGCAGAGCTGGAGACTGCGGGGTGTTATTAGAGGATTAAGGAGAGGATGCATTGTAGACTGTGGGGGTGAGATCAGAGAGAGGAGATGCATTGTTACTGCCGATTATAATGCAATGTGATTTGTGATGCATGTGACTTGTGAACTGTGAAGAGTCCTGGTATTTAAGGACGAGAGTTCCCTGTAATGCTCTCTTTCTTCTTTGCAATGTTGGTGAATGTGAATAAAGATGACTTGAGAGAAACCTGTCTCGTCCTTCCCACATTCCCACACTGGTGACCCAAGACGAGCATGCAGCGAGAGGAGATTTCCCCCGGGCCAGCCTCGTCAGGAGCCCCCAGCCAAGCGAATGCCGCTACAGTCCAGCTACCGGACTTCTGGCAGAACAATCCGCGCTCCTGGTTCAATGCGATTGAGGCACAGTTCAACCTCCGGGGGATATCGGTAGACACCACAAAATCCTACCACGTGGTCGCAAAACTGGACAACAACATGGCCCAGCATGTGGAGAGCCTGATCGACCAGCCGCCGGACAGCGACAAATACGGCGCGTTGAAGGCTGCACTCATCCGGCACTTCACCTCCTCGGTTGAGGAGCGAGCAGAGAGGCTCCTGGCGCTTACTGAGTTGGAAAGTGACATGCCCTGGAACCTTATGGAGAAGTTGTTGAGGTTGAAAGGCTCAGATGACGACCACTTCATCTTCACCCACCTCTTCCTTAGGACCCTACCGTCAGCGACGAGAGCGACCCTGACCAGTTCGCTGTTGTTGGCCCAGCGTGACTACCGCGCGCTGGCCCGGGCGGCGCAGTGAATTGTCAACGCCAGCAGACAGCGTGCGGCCACGGCTGCAGCAGCGGAACTCGGCGCGACGACTGCAGATGGCAGGGGGCCAGGGGCAGCAGTAGCAGACCCACCGACGACGGCGGCGGCGAGAGCCAGGGAACGCGGAGGAGACGTCCTTTGTTTCTACCTTCGCCGTTTTGCAGAGAGGGCACGCAAGTGTGTACCACCGTGCCAGATTCAGCGTTCGGGAAACGCCAAGACCGGGGGGTCGGTAGCAGCCGTGGTCCTCGGGGAGGAGAACAAGCTCTTTCTTCCTGCCCTTCAGAGAGAGCAGACACATTTTTTTCTTCCTCTCCCTTCTAATCCTCTCCCCTTTGATTCCAGCTTGCAATGTTGTGTTTTTTAGTCGCTCTTCTTCTGCTGAATCTTAATCTAAACGGAAATTATGGATTTGGAAAGCGGCTTAAATGTGCTATTGTCACCACTTTTCAACAAGAACCGGGCCAGGGGGAGCCCAAGAATTGGAACCTGCGTGATTCGACTGGTTTGGCATGATCACTGGATTTTTCTGTTTGGCCCTGGAGTTCCTGGTGTATCAAAATGATATTCGGGTGAGCTAATCAAAATGCCGACCCCGGCGTAGCTCCCCCAACAATTTCCAGTTGGGGCGAGCACGGACAGCGGCATATGGATTAACATGGATTTACCATCTGGCATGCATTGGAGAGAGAATGGACTCTCTTGGACATGTTTACCTGTGTTTCGGTAGGTGGACGACATCTGGAGCCGCTGAGTGCTTTCCAGAGAGAGAATGACATTAAAGTTTAAGCCTGTATGGAAATTATGAAGCGCAGAATCGCAAGAGATGAAAATTCTTTGCTCTGAGTGATCTGTGCCTATTCGACCTTGAATTCGGCGCCCTGTCTGTTTACATTCCTCCTCGATGAAGATAAGCGGAAGGAACCGCTCTGCTAACCCAAACAATCGACACAATTGTTGTTGTTTCAACAGATGGACGCTCAAGGACAGTGCACCATGTGACAACTTACCATCTGCAAGCAAGCGAGAGACTCTGGACTGCTTTAGATCACATGACTATAACATCCATCCACTGCCAGGAGGCACTCTCTGCTGTTCACTAGCAATTGACACACCTACACTACTGCATTCAACATTATACCACTGATACAATTACTGATATATATTTACAATACACTGACTCTCTCAACTTGTTTTGTCATTGTGTGATCTCTATTGTCTGCTAATTGTGCATTAGTTTTTTTCTTGTAATCACAATTTTGGTCATAAAAGGACCTTTATTTTGATTAACAATGCTTTTTTCTCTCTGCCTATTGTGTTTCCCTATCTACCCATCCATCCCCTCCCCCTCTTTACCCCCTACTGTTATGACAGGCGCCTCATGGCTGCCGCGTCATTGGATGCGCCTTCGTGTGCGCCCAATGTCAAGTCAAATTCCTCGTATGTTTACTTGTTTACTTGTTAATGTGCTTGGCAATAAAGTTCTTTCTGATTCTGATTCTGATTCTGAAGCTGCTCTACTTGTTGGATGCACGCTCGGGGAGGCAGTTCCTCGTGGACACAGTCTCCCAGATGAGTTTCATCACACCTTCCTACGCGGACAGACTAGCAGGTTCCAGAGGTCCCAGGGTGACAGCAGCGAACGGCTCGGAGATTAAGACCTTTGGTGAGAAGACTCTGCTTCTGTCTCTACACGGCCGCACATTTGAGTGGACTTTTGTTGTAGCAGCAGTGAATTTCAATATGTTGGGGGCTGATTTTTTGTGCTCACATGGTTTGTTGGTTGATCTCGCTAACAGGCGCCTGGTTAATGCACTTTCTTTTGATTCTATCCCCTGTACAGCGTGAGTGGCCCTGCCAACAGCACAAGCCAACGTCACAGCTGCAAGCGGTAAGTTCCACACACTGCTCACTCAGTTCCCAGCACTCACGGTCCCCACATTTTCGGCAACAGTCGCTAAACACGGGGTGGAGCATTTTATTACCACTACCGGAGCGCCCGTTTTTGCAAAAGCTCGGTGCTTGGACGCAGTTAAACTGGCCATAGTGCGCGAGGAGTTCGCCAACCTGGAGAGGATGGGCATTATCAGGCGTTCAAACAGTCCGTGGGCTTCCCCGCTACACATGGTCCTGAAAGCGGACGGATCATGGCGACCTTGCGGGGATTTCCGCAGGTTAAACAACGCTACAGCGCACGACCGCTACCCAATCCCGCATATCCAAGATTTTTCCATTCATTTGGCAGGGGCTCGTGTTTTTTCTAAGATAGATTTGGTCCGCGGTTACCACCAAGTCCCAGTGCGCGCTGAGGACATACCCAAAACAGCGGTAATAACTCCGTTTGGCCTATTCGAGTTTTTACGCATGCCATTCGGACTTAAAGGGGCTGCACAGACGTTCCAATGCATGATGGACGCGGTGCTTCGCGATCTCCCTTTCGTGTTCGTCTACTTGGACGATATTTTGGTAGCCAGCGCGTCCGAAGACGAACACAAAAAACACCTGGCCACAGTTTTCCGAAGGTTGGGAGATCACGGGTTAATAATCAACCCAGCGAAGTGTCAGTTCGGGGTGACGCAGATCGATTTTTTAGGACACCGCGTCTCCCCTGAAGGAGCAGTTCCGCTGCCTGACAAAGTGCGCGCGGTGGCAGATTTTCCCCGGCCTCAGACGGTCAGAGCGTTACAGGAGTTTTTGGGAATGGTGAATTTTTATAACCGTTTTCTCCCCCGCGCGGCGCAACTCATGCAGCCGCTGTATGCCGCGCTCAAAAAAAAGAAACCCGCGGATAAGGTCGAGTGGTCCCTGGAGCGGGACCAAGCGTTCTCGGAGGTGAAAGCAGCCTTGGCAAAGGCTGCGTTGGTGGCACACCCAGACCCAATGGCCCGCATAGCGCTCACCACTGACGTGTCAGATGTGGCCATAGGGGCGGTCGTGGAGCAACATGTAGCCGGGGTTTGGCAGCCCCTCTCATTTTTCAGCAGGACCTTGCGCAATAGCGAACGTAAATACAGCGCGTTCGACAAGGAGCTGCTCGCTCTCCATTTGGCCATCCGCCACTTTCAGTTCTGGCTAGAAGGATGCTCTTTCACCGCGTTCGTTGACCACAAACCGCGAACATTTACGATGGCCAAGGTTTCCGAACCGTGGTCAGGCCGGCAGCAGAGACAGCTGGCCGCGATATCAGAGTTTACCACTGATATTCAGCATGTGGCGGGCAAACTGAATGTAGTGGCAGATTGCCTCTCGCGCGCCGTGGCAGCCCCAGTCAGCGTGGGAGTAGATTACGCAGCCATGGCCGCGGAGCAGGTTAGTGACACGGATGTGCGCGTGCTCCAGTCTGGACCAACAGGGTTAAGGCTGGAGAGCAGGGTGCTGCAAGACGGTATGCCCCCCCAATCTGCGATGTCTCCACTGGACGGCCGCATCCAGTAGTACCGGCCGCGTGGCGCCGCCGCGTTTTTGACTCGATTCATTCTTTGGTGCACCCGGGAGTGCGCGCGTCGGTCAAAATGGTAGGGGAGAAATTTGTGTGGCCGAGTCTTCGCAAACAAGTTAAGGAGTGGGCAGCAGCCTGCACAGCGTGTCAACGAGCCAAAGTACACAGGCACACGAGGGCTCCTTTGGAGCCGTTTCACATTCCAGCCAAGAGGTTCGATCACGTTCATGTGGACCTCGTGGGACCCCTCCCACCGTCACAGGGGTGCACACACCTTCTGACAATGGTGGACCGCACCACTCGCTGGCTTGAAGTGGTTCCGCTGGCATCAACCACGGCCGAGGAGGTAGCGCACGTGTTTTTAACAGCTTGGGTGGCACGTTTCGGAGTTCCGTCGGACATTACGTCCGACAGAGGCCCTCAATTTGTGTCCGAACTTTGGTCGACTATGGCCCGCAGCCTGGGTGTCACAATTCACCGCACAACCGCGTACAATCCGCAGGCTAACGGGTTATGCGAACGTTTTCTTAGGTCATTGAAAGCGGCTCTCAGAGCGTCACTGACGGATGCAAATTGGGTAGACAAGTTACCATGGATTTTATTGGGGTTGCGTTCTGCGCCTAAAGAGGATTTAGAAGCCTCCCCAGCGGAGCTCGTGTTTGCGCAACCACTTCGGCTGCCTGGGAAGTTTCTCCCAGATAACCTGGCGCCAGACACCTCCCCGTTGCAGCTGTTGCGGAGTAACATAGAATCAAGCACGCTGCCTGGCCCCGTGCACCACAGTTTTCCGCGCGTTTTTGTGCCTAAAGCGTTGAAGAACGCAGAGTTTGTTTTTGTCAGACACGATGCGCATCAACCCCTGTTGCGACCGCCTTATGACGGGCCTTTCAGAGTGCTGGAAACAGGGGACAAGCAGTTTTTGCTAGATTTGGGGGGTAGGAAAGAAAAAGTTGGCATAAACAGACTCAAACCCGCTTTTGTGGTGGTGGATGAGCAAGTGCTGTTGGCAAGGGCCCCGCGGCGAGGTAGACCCCCACGGGGGGCTTCACAGAGTAATGTTTCCCCAGAACACCCGCAGGGACTGACAAAGGGTTTCCACCCCCAGACGGCAAACCCCCAGCGTGACAGCGCAGCGGAGACGTTGAATCCCAGCTACAGCAGATACGACAGGAGACTGAAGCCTAGACAGCATGCGGACGATGTGTATTGATTCTATTACGGCATGCATGTTGTTATTCTCTTGTTTGTCTAAAATGTTGGGGGGGCTGGTGTGGGGGCCACACATATGTGACCTATTTTGTGAATCACATTTTAGATCAGAACAAAGGCAGAGCTTCCTTGGAGATAACAGGAAGCGGCAAGGATGTTAGCTTTGGTATGCAGAGCTGGAGACTGCGGGGTGTTATTAGAGGATTAAGGAGAGGATGCATTGTAGACTGTGGGGGTGAGATCAGAGAGAGGAGATGCATTGTTACTGCCGATTATAATGCATTGTGATTTGTGATGCATGTGACTTGTGAACTGTGAAGAGTCCTGGTATTTAAGGACGAGAGTTCCCTGTAATGCTCTCTTTCTTCTTTGCAATGTTGGTGAATGTGAATAAAGATGACTTGAGAGAAACCTGTCTCGTCCTTCCCACATTCCCACAGTATGTGTTTTGCCCCACGTGGCTCTTTACTTTGTCTTTTCTTTCATAAAACAAGCAAACTCTCTGTTGGCTCCTGGCGCCTCATTAATGCCCTGAAAGGGGCATTCATGACACCTGTGTCTGCTTCTGGGTGTTTCTGGAATCATGTCAAGACTTACCATTAAAAAGCACTTGAACTGAAACCCAATGCAACCGGGTTGAGACTTTATATTTTTATTTTAATGTGTCACCAAATCCTTCACTGTTGGTTTATGTCATGGTGTGATTTCTTTCTTTCTTTCTTTTTTTTTTTTTTGCATTTTGAACTGAATTTACTGTTGAATGTAATCTTGCAAAGGAATATTTGTACTGCCACTTTAAGAAATCCAATAAATCTGTGTTTGTGTGCAGCTCTAATCTCAGTCTGCAGCACACCATCAGAGAGGAGGCATGTATTGTTTTTTCTCTTGGTTAGTTAGCAATTTATTTTGTTTCTTTAAGCCATGAAAACATGACAATGTGCAAATGTGTGTCACTGTTAACTTTGGGGCTATGTATGTGTAGTTTTGTCTTTCCTGGGTAAACTTTATGAACACATTTTGCAAGTTTTCAGAGATGTGCTTCCTAGAACTACAGGGTTTTCTGTGTGTTTGCTTGCTAACAGGGGACTGGGCTGTGTGCATGGAGGAGGCTGCATGTCACAGATTGTGTATATTAATGTGATTTGTACAGAGGGAGCTGCCACTAAAGCTGCAACCTGTAGTCCTCCATGGTTTGAGTCCTTCCTTCCACCGGTGCAGACCAAAAACACAACGCAGAGTATACTGAGGGTTAACGGGTGTGCACCTGGTCAGACACGACTGTGTCAGGACACACACCCGTTACACCAACAGAAAGCCTCGTTAAACAAAAAGTTTTCAGCTGCTTTTTAAGAGTCTACAGAGTCACCTAAATGTATCTGGAGTGGGAGTCTATTCCAGACACCGTCCACTGCCCTCCCTGTGTGCAGAAAATGAAACCCTGCAGAAGAGCTTGGAAATGATGAGGCGATTTGATTTATAAACAAAAGTTTAATAATCAGCTCTCCTAACAAGTCTCATCTGGTGCAGAGTGGCAGAAGGAAAAAAGAGGGTGAATGTCTCCGGCTCACTGGCTTTATACTTGCACACAACAAAAGACATGCATAACAAAGGCTGACATCCCTCATTATCTTAATCCCCCCATTGTCTTGGTATTTCCTCTCCTCGCCTTAGGGGGTGAGGGTGGCTCCTCCGGTCTCCTCCGCCGTGTCTGGGAACGTCTTTGTTCTTCACTCGGCGGTTGAGAACCTTTGTCCTTTCAGAGGTGTGAAGTCCTTTACATATGTAATTGCTAAACATTTCCACATGCTTCAACATATGTAGGTTATGGAATATATGATTAATATAGACCACAGGCCCCCCAAACAACTGAGAAAAGACAATAGAAAGGTTAACAGTCTAAGATAATTACCATGACATACTAAGTGTTACATCTCTTGCCACGGAAGAAACTTTCCAGCAGCCATGCTCCTAAGAGAGTTCAGTGGTAATCATAACAGCATTGTGAAATCATAACTCAGTCCTAAACTGTTGCAGCACAATTAGTGAACAATTGTGGAGTGGTTTGCATCAGTCCCTGTGCTGTCTGGGTTTTAATCTTCTCCCAAAACTGCTGTAGGTTGGTTTAGGCGCCCTGCTGGGACCTTCTTGTGAGGAATCTGCAGTGTGGGGAGGAGAGTGGTTAACTGTTCCCTGCCGGGGGGCTGAGTCTTTTCTCTTGGGGGGTCTACCCCGCCGAGGTGCTCTCGCCAACTGTGCAGGCTCGTCTTTCAACAAGAAGGCAGGCTTAAGTCTGTCAATGCTGACTGTTTCTTTTCTATCCCCAAAATCAAGTACAAAGTGTTTATCATCATGTTCCAGCACTCTGAATGGCCCATTGTATGCTGGGCGGAAAGTTGGTTTTAAAGCTTCATGCCTAACAAAAACGAACTCAGCGTTTTTTAAAGCTTGAGGGACAAAAACCCATGGGAAGGAGTGATGAGCTGGACCGGGGAGAGAGTCCGGTCCGTTGCTGCCTAAAAACCTTGGGACTGGAAGATGCCCTGGCTCTGGGTTCTCTGGTAAAAATTCACCTGGAAGCCTGAGAGGTTGTGCAAAAACTAATTCTGCAGGAGAGGCGTCTAGATCCTCTTTAGGTGCAGCACGCAACCCCAATAAAACCCAGGGAAGTTTATTTACCCAGTTTGTGTCCGTTAGTGAGGCTCTGAGGGCAACCTTTAAAGACCTGTGAAAACGCTTGCGTAACCCATTAGCCTGAGGGTGGTAAGCGGTGGTGCGATGAATTGTTGCCCCTAAGCTGTTGGACATGGCTGACCAGAGCTCTGAGACATATTGAGGCCCCCTATCGGACGTGATGTCCGATGGGACGCCGAAACGTGCTACCCAGTTTGTCAAAAAAAACGCGAGCGACTTCCTCCGCTGTGGTTGACGCCAGAGGGACTGCCTCTGGCCAGCGCGTGGTGCAGTCTATCATTGTTAACAGGTGTGTGAAACCTTGGGAGGAAGGTAGTGGCCCCACGAGGTCGACATGAACGTGGTCGAACCTTCTAGCAGGGATTGGAAAAGGCTCCAGAGGGGCTTTTGTGCTTTTGTGTGTCTGTGTATTTTGGCGCGTTGACAAGAAATGCAAGTTTTTGCCCATTCTTTTACGTTTTTGCGCAGGCCTGGCCACACAAACTTTTCGGCGACCATTTTAACCGAGGCGCGCACACCTGGGTGCGCGAGGGAGTGAATTGCGTCAAAAATACGGCGGCGCCATGTAGCTGGTACTAACGGGCGAGGTCGGCCGGTTGAAACATCGCATATTAGGGGGGGCACGCCGTCGCATAAACCCTTTTTCTCCAGCCTTAACCCTGTTGGTCCAGACAGGAGTGCGCGCATGTCCGCGTCACCGCTTTGTTCCTCCACCATGGCTGCATAATCTATCCCTGCATGGATAGGTGCTGCGTATGTGTCTGCGTTAGTGAAGAGTTCTGCTGCTGAGGCAGTATAATCTGTCTCCTCACGCTCTGGTGGTGTCACAGCGCAAGAGAGACAGTCTGCTACTACGTTAAGTTTGCCTGCCACGTGTCGAATGTCTGGTGAACTCTGAAATCGCAGCTAGCTGTCTTTGTTGCCTGCCTGACCATGGTTCTGAAATTTTAGCCATAGCAAAGGTGAGCGGTTTATGGTCTACAAAAGCCGTGAAACTCCGCCCTTCTAACCAGAACTGGAAGTGGCGGATGGTTAAATGAAGCGCTAGCAGCTCCCTGTCAAAAGTGCTGTATTTACGCTCAGTTTGGTTTAGCGATTTGCTAAAGAATGCTAAAGGTTGCCAGACCCCGCTGACAAGTTGTTCTACAACTGCCCCTATAGCTAGGTCTGAAGTGTCTGTGGTTAGCGCGATGCGGGCCAAGGGATCTGGGTGAACTAACAATGTGGCGTTAGCTAGGGCGCTTTTTACTTCCGCGAAAGCGCGTTCGCGCTCCGGGGTCCATTCGACAGCTTTCTTTTTTTTCAGCGCGTCATATAGGGGCTGCATGAGCTGAGCTGCGTGGGGGAGGAAGCGGTTGTAAAAATTAACCATCCCTAAAAATTCCTGTAGCGATTTGACCGTTTGTGGCCGTGGGAAACTTTCTATCACGTGGACTTTGTCTGGAAGTGGAACTGCCCCCTTCGGAGAGACTTTGTGTCCTAAAAAATCAATTTGTGACACGCCATATTTGCATTTGGCTGGATTGATTATTAGCCTGTGCTCTTCTAGCCTCTGAAAAACCGTAGTGAGGTGCTGCTCGTGTTCTTCCTCAGACGAGCTGGCTACCAGCATGTCGTCGAGGTAGATGAAGACAAAAGGAAGGTCGCGTAGGACCGCGTCCATCATTCGTTGAAAAGTTTGAGCAGCGCCTTTGAGGCCGAAAGGCATTCGCATAAATTCAAAAAGGCCGAAAGGGGTTATTACAGCTGTTTTAGGAATGTCCTCTGCTCGGACTGGGACTTGGTGATAACCGCGGACTAAGTCTATTTTTGAAAAAATGCGCGCACCCGCCAGATGTAGTGAAAAATCTTGAATGTGAGGAATTGGGTAACGGTCATGCGCTGTAGCGTTGTTTAACCTGCGGTAATCTCCGCACGGTCTCCAAGAACCGTCGGATTTCGGAACCATGTGAAGTGGTGAGGCCCAGGGGCTCTTCGAGCGTCTAACAATGCCCAATTTTTCAAGGGTTGTAAACTCATCCCGTGCTATGTTGAGCTTGGCCGCGTCTAAGCGGCGAGCTTTGGCAAATACGGGTGGTCCCGTTGTGGGAATGAAGTGTTCAACCCCGTGTTTAGCCACAGTGGCTGAGAATTTGGGAATTGTGAGTGCTGGAAATTGGGTGAGGAGTTGCTCAAACTTACCTCCTGCCGTGGTGACGTTGGCCTGCACAGGTGGTGGAGAAACTCGGGCTGAGCATGGAATAGAAGCAAAGGACAGTGCATTAACCAGGCGCCTATTTGCTAGATCCACTAATAACCCATGTGCACACAAAAAATCTGCGCCTAATAAGTTAAAACTCACCGCCGCTACAACAAATGTCCATCTGTAGTTGCGGCCGTGGATGAGGAGGTGCAGGCTCTTTTCGCCAAACGTGTCGATGTTAGAGCCGTTGGCTGCCACGGCTCCGTTGCCCCGGGTGCCCGTGGCTCGATCTGCGTGGGAGGGCGTGACGAAACTCAGCTGAGCTCCTGTATCGATGAGGAACTGCTTGCCTGTGTGTCCATCCATCACGTACAACAGCTTATTCTTCTCACCGAGAACCGCTGCCGTTAACGGCTCTCGGCTTTGGCGTTTCCCGAAATCGCAATTTTGCAGGGGGGGAACGCATTTGCGGGCCTTCTCGGCGAAGCGGTGGTGATAATAACAGACGTCGCTCTGTCTGTTACGTTTTGGCCGTGTCGCTGTCACCGTGGGCTGGGTCTGCTCAGTGGGTTGTGGCTCCTCGTGGTTTGGGGCATCAGCGTTGAGGTCTGCGGATGCTGCTGTGGGTGTCAGCTTCTTGCAGGCGTTGATGAGCCGATGAGCTTCGTTGGCCAGTGCGCGGAAGTCTTGGTGGTTGATGCATTTTATGCTGGCGAGTGACCCTCTCATGTGTGGCGGCAGCGTGCTAAGGAATATAAATTGGAAGAGGAAGTTGTCATTGTCCTCTTCTTTAAGCTGTAGCAAATCCTCCATGAGGGCCTTTGGTTTGCACCCTCTGTGGCCGTAGACCACCAGGATCTTCTCGGCTCTCTCTTCCGCTGATGGGACGTAGTTCGCCATGATGGTTGCTTTGAGCGTCTCATATTTGTCCTGGGCCGGTGGCCGCCGGATCATGCTCCGCACACACTTCGAAGTGGCGGCGTCGAGTTTGGAGACGATATGGTAGAATTTAGTATCGTCAGCCGTGATGCCCGCCAGTGTAAACTGGGCTTCAGCCTGCTGAAACCACGAGGCGGGGTCTTCTTGCCAGAAGTCTGGCAGGTTGACAGCGACGGCATTCGTGTATACCATCACTGTTGTGTCCGCTGGGTGAGAGTGCCTTGCCTCAGCTCTCACGGCGGTGCTGGTGCTCGGTTGAGCCCTCTCAATCTCTTCTGCCGGGGGGAACAGTTGTCCATCTGTTCCCCCGTCTGCGTGGTCGCTGGCATCTGCCTGGGTCGCCACGGATGAGTCGATTGCGGGGGTATGCCTCAGGGCCATACTCGCGTCAAGGTCACCAGTGTAGAAGAGCTTGGAAATGATGAGGCGATTTGATTTATAAACAAAAGTTTAATAATCAGCTCTCCTAACAAGTCTCATCTGGTGCAGAGTGGCAGAAGGAAAAAAGAGGGTGAATGTCTCCGGCTCACTGGCTTTATACTTGCACACAACAAAAGACATGCATAACAAAGGCTGACATCCCTCATTATCTTAATCCCCCCGTTGTCTTGGTATTTCCTCTCCTCACCTTAGGGGGTGAGGGTGGCTCCTCCGGTCTCCTCCGCCGTGTCTGGGAACGTCTTTGTTCTTCACTCGGCGGTTGAGAACCTTTGTCCTTTCAGAGGTGTGAAGTCCTTTACATATGTAATTGCTAGACATTTCCACATGCTTCAACATATGTAGGTTATGGAATATATGATTAATATAGACCACAGCCCCAAGAATACTTTATTAGATGAGAGAGATGTCAGCAGTTTCACTTTGGGACTGTGATTTGAGGTTGAATAAGTTGAAAAAATTTGAAATATACGGGATCGTGATATTTGATATTGCAATTACTGTCGAATCGTGATAAGATCGTATCAGGACCCAAGTATCACAGTCTGAATCGAATCACGAGATCCCTCGTGATTCCCACTCCTTCTTGTACCTTGGTGGTCTCCTCATTCACTGACCTCATTTTTGGCATGTGTGGTCTCCACCTATGTGCCATTAAGATAAGATAAGATAAGATAAGCCTTTATTAGTCCCACAATGGGGAAATTCCAGGATTGCAACAGCACAGGGATAGCAACACTCAGAGCAACAATCAGAAGGCAAGAAAAAACAAGAACAGCTAGTAAACATATGTACATATTATGGTGCATATTTAAGGCACATATATGGCATGCGTGTATGGTACGCTCTCTCCCCCCACATGCTTCCAGTAGGCATGTCGGTGCAGACCCTGCAGATCAAACGTCCATAAGAACAATGCCCCAGCAGGGACCTCAGCTAGGAGGTGGGTGCTGGAGGAAGACGGAGGTGGAAGACAATGTCCCAGCAGGAGCCCCGAGGTGGAGAGGAGAACAGAAGCGCCAGCAAGTCTCGGGGACTGTGGTTCATGTGTTTACCAAACTTAGGTGGGGTGAAGGTGTGAGATACGTGATGTGGGGGTTTTGTATCTCTGGGATATAAAAGCTGTGAGGAAAGTGGGATCTGTCTCTTTTTCTGCTGAGAACTTTGATGTTAGAAGATGTGACTTTCAATAAAGCTTTCCTGAGAAAATACACTCAGTCTCGTTTGTAAGGCATCTTCTACACTGGTGACCTACGACTACCTATGGACGGTGACGGCGTGATTTCCGCACCGGACTCTTCAGGAGCCAACCGGGTTAACGCGGCTACCACGCTACAGCTGCCTGACTTCTGGCAACATAACCCGCGCTCCTGGTTTACCACTGTGGAGGCGCAATTCCACCTTCGGGGAATCTCACCTGATGCAACGAGGTTCTACCATGTCGTCGCGGAGCTGGACAGCCTCACAGTGCAACGGGTGGAGAGCCTGACCAACCACCCGCCCCAAGACGACAAGTATAGCGCATTAAAAGATGCCCTCATCCGAGCCTTCACTCCCTCGCTGGAAGAGCGGGCAGAGAAGCTCCTGGCGCTGACAGAGGGAGAAGCAGACAGGCCAGCGGATCTAATGGCGAAGATGATGAGCCTGAGAGGTGAGGACGACGACGGTTTTATCTTCGCTCACCTTTTCCTCAGAATGCTCCCGCCAGCAGTGAGAGTCGCCCTGGCCAGCTCGCAGCCACTCGTCACCCGCAACTACCACGAGCTGGGACAGGTGGCGCAACGGCTCGTCAACTCCCATAGACGGCGCGCAGCCACGACGGCAGCAGCAGAGATGACCGCCCCCTCGCGAGATGGAGGGAGACCTGAGGCTGCGGCACCGGATCCACTGACGGCAGCAGCGGCGGAGACCAGGAGAAGCGGAGCTGACAACGCCCTCTGCTTCTACCATCGACGTTTCGCCGAGAGAGCCCGCAGATGCGTCCCACCATGCCGGTACCTGCACCAGGGAAACGCCAAGACCGGGATCCGGTAGCAGCCACGACTCTCGGCACGGAGAATAGGCTGCTTTTCGTGACGGACGCGAATTCTGGAAAAGAATTCCTGGTGGACACGGGCTCCCAGCTGAGTTTTGTCAAGCCTACCTACGCGGACACACTGGCGCCGGCCAGCGGCCCCCTGGTGTTAGCGGCGAACGGCTCCACGGTCAAAACCTATGGGAAGAAGACGCTCCTCCTGTCCCTTCACGGGCGCAACTTCGAGTGGACTTTCGTTGTCGCCGCAGTTAATAACAACATGCTAGGTGCTGACTTTTTGTGCTCAAACAGTTTGTTAGTTGATCTTACTAATAGACGTATTGTAAATGCACTGTCTTTCTACTCTATCTCCTGCACAGCTCGGGTGGCCCTGCCTTCTGCACATTCCAATGTCACAGCTGCGGGTGGTAAGTTTCATGCATTACTCAACCAGTTTCCAGCACTCACGGTCCCTACATTTTCAGCGTCAGTTGCCAAACACGGGGTCGAACATTTCATAAGTACTTCGGGCCCCCCTGTTTTTGCAAAAGCTCGGCGGTTGGACCCAGCTAAACTGGCCATCGCGCTCGAGGAATTTGCCAACTTAGAAAAGCTGGGCATAGTCCGGCGTTCGAACAGCGCCTGGTCGTCACCCCTGCACATGGTACCCAAAGCTGACGGCTCGTGGCGCCCTTGCGGCGATTTCCGCAGATTAAATAATGCTTCAGCCCACGACCGCTATCCGATTCCGCACATCCAGGATTTTTCGGCGCATTTAGCGGGGGCGCGCATCTTTTCCAAAATAGATTTGGTGCGTGGTTATCACCAAGTTCCAGTCCGTGCGCAGGACATACCCAAAACGGCAGTTATAACCCCTTTCGAGCTTTTCGAGTTTTTGCGCATGCCTTTCGGCCTCAAGGGCGCCGCGCAGACGTTCCAGCGCATGATGGATGCAGTGCTGCGCGATCTCCCTTTCGTGTTCGCTTATTTGGATGATATTTTGGTAGCCAGCGCGTCCGACGCCGAGCACGAAAGCCATCTCACAGCCGTTTTTCAGAGGCTCACAGACCACGGGCTGATCATTAACCCAGCGAAGTGCCAATTCGGGGTAGCGAAAATCGATTTTTTGGGACACCGTGTGTCGCCAGAAGGCGCGGTCCCGCTGCCGGATAAAGTGCGCGCGATAACGGATTTCCCCCAACCGCAGACGGTTAAGGCGCTGCAAGAATTTTTGGGGATGGTCAATTTTTATAACCGTTTCCTCCCAAACGCGGCACGGCTCATGCACCCATTGTACGTGGCATTAAAGAAGCAAAAACCTGCATCTAAGGTCGAGTGGTCCCCGGATCGGGAGCGCGCTTTTTCACAAGTCAAATCAGCCCTCGCGAACGCTGCGTTATTGGCACACCCGGTGCCGGCAGCTCGCATGGCGCTAACCACAGACGCCTCCGACGTGGCAGTGGGAGCGGTTGTTGAGCAACTGGTGGCAGGATGCTGGCAACCACTTGCGTTTTTCAGCAAAACATTGCGCGATAGCGAGCGTAAATACAGCGCGTTTGACAGGGAGCTTTTGGCCCTACATTTGGCCATCCACCACTTCCAGTTTTGGTTGGAAGGGCGCCGTTTTACCGCATTCGTGGACTATAAACCCTTAACTTTTGCAATGGCTAAGGTTTCAGAGCCTTGGTCGGGCCGACAACAGAGGCAGCTGGCTGCAATTTCGGAGTTTACCACTGACATTCAACATGTAGCGGGTAAACACAATGTAGTGGCAGATTGCCTCTCGCGTGCAGTGGCAGCGACAGGCCCCCAGGGGGCAGATTCGGCGGCGGCAGACCTAGGCCAGGCTTGCGGCGCGGAAGCGCTCACAGCTCCGGTCTGCGTCGGGTTGGATTATGCAGCCCTGGCCGCTGAACAGGTTGGCGACGCGGACGTGCGCGCGCTCCAGTCTGGGCCAACAGGGCTAAGGCTGGAGCACAGGGTGCTTCATAGAGGCATGCCCTCCCTAATCTGCGATACCTCTACGGGGCGTCCCCGTCCTGTAGTCCCGGCTGCGTGGCGTCGCCGTGTTTTTGACTTAATACATTCACTGGCACACCCGGGCGTCCGCGCGTCTATCAAAATGGTAGGAGAGAAGTTTGTTTGGCCGGGGCTGCGTAAACAAGTCAAAGAGTGGGCTGCAGCCTGCGCTGCGTGTCAAAGAGCAAAGGTACACAAACACACACGAGCCCCTCTAGAACCTTTTCACATCCCAGCCAAACGTTTTGATCATGTGCATATCGACTTAGTAGGACCTCTTCCGCTGTCCCAGGGTTGCACGCACCTTTTAACCATGGTAGACCGCACCACGCGCTGGCCAGAGGCGGTTCCTCTGGCGGCAACCACAGCAGCAGACGTTGCGCGTGCCTTTTTAACAGCCTGGGTCGCACGTTTTGGTATCCCGTCAGACATAACGTCCGACAGGGGACCCCAGTTTGTTTCTGAGCTCTGGTCGTCCATGGCACTCAGCCTGGGGGTGAAAATTCATCGCACGACCGCGTATAACCCCCAGGCCAACGGTTTGTGCGAGCGCTTCCATCGGTCATTGAAAGCAGCCCTCAGAGCGGCTCTCACGGACACAAATTGGGTTGATAAACTCCCATGGGTTTTATTAGGGTTGCGTTCAGCACCTAAAGAGGATTTGCAAGCCTCTCCGGCAGAACTCGTTTTCGCCCAACCCCTCCGGTTACCGGGAGATTTCCTCCCTGAAAACCCCGCTCCGGAGCACCTCCCCGCTCAGCGGCTGCAGAGCGAAGCGGGGTCACACACCCTCCCCGGTCCCGTTCATCACAGTTTTCCACGTGTTTTTGTGCCCAAAGCCTTAAAAAATGCAGAGTTTGTCTTCGTTAGACACGACGCACAGAGGTTAGGTTTAAGGCCACCTTACGATGGACCGTTCAGAGTGTTAGAAACCGGGGAAAAGCATTTTTTGCTCGATTTGGGAGACAGGAGGGACTTAGTCTGCATTAACAGACTCAAACCCGCTTTTGTGTTAGCCGACGACCCAGTCCAGTTAGCCAGGGCCCCCCGCCGTGGCGGGCCACCTGGGAGGCGCTCTGCTAAGCTTTCACGACGATGTGTTAATGATTCTACTTCACAGATGCAGCAGACAGCCACAGGCAGAGCGAGACCTGCTCACAGCAGATATGGCAGAGAGCTGAAGCCCAAGCAGTGGGTTATGTGATCTGTTGTGCCAAGTTTTTTTTTTCTCTCTCTTGTTCTGTGTGGGGTGTCATGATTCTATGCATTTGAGATGTAACTTGTCCTTATTTGAACGTTTGGGGGGGGTTATATGGTGCATATTTAAGGCACATATATGGCATGCGTGTATGGTACGCTCTCTCCCCCCACATGCTTCCAGTAGGCATGTCGGTGCAGACCCTGCAGATCAAACGTCCATAAGAACAATGCCCCAGCAGGGACCTCGGCTAGGAGGTGGGTGCTGGAGGAAGACGGAGGTGGAAGACAATGTCCCAGCAGGAGCCCCGAGGTGGAGAGGAGAACAGAAGCGCTAGCAAGTCTCGGGGACTGTGGTTCATGTGTTTACCAAACTTAGGTGGGGTGACGGTGTGAGATACGTGATGTGGGGGTTTTGTATCTCTGGGATATAAAAGCTGTGAGGAAAGTGGGATCTGTCTCTTTTTCTGCTGAGAACTTTGATGTTAGAAGATGTGACTTTCAATAAAGCTTTCCTGAGAAAATACACTCAGTCTCGTTTGTAAGGCATCTTCTACAATATTACTATATACAGTATATATATATATATATATATATATATATATATATATGTATATACACACAGTGCGGAGCATTGTGGTTGGTGGATGTGCAGCAGAAAGTCTAAGCTCTCTCTCCGCGGATGCGGCGGGCCAGCTGGATGTCTTTGGGCATGATGGTGACCCTCTTAGCGAAGAAAAGACCCGCCAGGCAGGCCTCGCTGGCCTCCTGCAGAGCCATGACGGCGAAGCTCAGGAAGCGCAGGTCAGTCTTGAAGTCCTGAGCGATCTCCCTCACCAGGCGCTGGATGGGCAGCTTACGGATGAGCAGCTCCGTGGATTTCTGGTAGTGACGGATCTCTCTCAGAGCCACGGGCCTGTAATGGTGAGGCTTCTTCACTCCACCGGTGGCCGGAGCACTTTTCCGAGCAGCCTTGGTGGCTAGTTGCTTCCTGAGGCGCTTTTTCCTCCAATAGATTTACGGGCGGTCTGCTTGGTTCTTGCCATCGCTCTTTATTATTCTGTCTTATATTTCTTGCACGCCGCCTAAACTCCAGTCCGGCACCCGCGTCGTTTTCGCTACAGTTCCCGATATGTCGAGTTTCTCCGTTAGCACTGGGTGGCGGTTGAGTGCTATCTAGCACTAGCTCTTCCCTGCTGTAACGTCTCCTGCTGTAAACAGTGGCTCTGTCCGCTGACTCGGGAGACCTTTGGGGCGATCTGTGTGTCCGCGATATATATATAGAGTGAAAGGTGTAGAAAGAAGAAGGAAGATAAAAAAAAAAAGGCTGTTGCTGAAAACTTTTCTCAAAATCTAAGAGTGTCTCGCCAAAAAAAACCAGGAAGTTGATAAAACTTAGACATGCATAGTTCGATTTCGTTCAGACTTGTCATGTATGATGACCTTCCTAACCAGAACAATTTCATATGACTGTATGAAAATATAAGTGTGGCAGCACTTACTGGTGAGAAAAAAGAAAACAAAAAACTTTTGCTACCACTGAAGTGGTTTCCTTTTGGTTCTGGAGACTGCACAGCACATTTAAAGCAAATGTGTGCTCTTAAAAACAGTTTAACACATGTATCCCTTTGTTTGACTGTGATTATTTTCTTCCTTTCAGTTGACTAGACCCTGATTTCTGCTGACATGCACTATACACAGGTGGTGTGTTATGACGGAGCTGATTTATGGCTGTGGAGCAGATGGCTTTGAGTCTGACTGGAAGTGTCTGCGCTGGCTGTGTATCCTCCCTTGCACCCTGCCTCTTCACATTAAATGCTTCCTGACGAGCCGAAATGAGTGGAAACAATCCATCAAACATAACTCCCCCATTGCCCAAGTGAACACACACTAACAAAATATTTATTGGAATTCATGTTGTTATGTTTTGTTGCAGCAGAAAAAAAGGCTTCACATAGAATTGACACAAGTCTGCATCTTTACAAAAGGAAAAAAGGGGATGTTGGTGACATGAGTATAATAACACAATCACAACATTTTGCAAACAACAACCTGCAAATTATTCCAGATTATATAAATAGCACGTACCCAAATGAATACCTTCATAGCGTCTATGGTTTTTTAAATCTTTGGTGTTTATGTTCCCGTGGAGTGCAGAGTCAGTGGGATCTTGGTGGTCAGAGCTTTTACTTTGTACCTGTGGTTTGTGGAGACTGAACTTTCTCTCATGTGGCTCCTTAGAATTCAAACAGAGCAGCATGGGCAGATTGGACAAGGTGGTTTGCTGGGCAGTACGTGCTGTGCGTCAGCTAAATACTGTCAAGATACAATTATAGGCAGCCATGTTGGTGTTATGCACATGGAATGAGGGTTCTCTCTTCAAATTTACAGCCAGAATAGAATGCTGACACATTTTCTGCTGTTTTTAATGCTTCGTCTGCAGTGAATAAGTAAGTATAGTTTGACGAGAGAGAATTTACATTTTCTGTTGGTGTGTGCTGGTAAAAGAGTGTTGGTGCATATCAGAGCTGTTTCTGACTATAAACCAGAGTACACAAATGCATTGGGGGCCTCAGCCTCTAGGGTCCCCCTAAGCTATAAGTTCACCCTCAACATTTTTTTCTGAATTTTCCCCCACTTGTCAAATTGCAACTTGCCAGTTTAAAACTTTTCCCACCAGCTCTTAATGCTGCAAACTGCCCCAGTCACTCGTAACTTTGCGACATTTTCCACCCACTTTTGTCAATTTGTAGCTTTTCCAGCAAACTTTCAAATTTGAGAGTTTTTGCGGCTGCTCGAAACTGCAAATAATTTGCTATACATTTTCAAATGACTCATAAATTTGCAACAGGCTTTTTCAAATCGATTTACAGTTTGAGTTACACCCTAACCCAACTGTGGGTTTGGAGTCAAGGGGCCAAAGGTCATACATTCCAGTTGCACTATGGTAAATGCTAAATTTATTATTACTATAAAACGAGTAAAGCTAGGGCCACCAAACCTGGTATACAGGTTCACCTTAGGATCCTGACCTCTGACTATGGGTTTGGGGTCAAAAGGTCAAAGGTCAAGGTTAACATTGACAAACTTGCTACACAGATTCACCTCGGGTTCCTGCCATACAACTATGGGTTGTATACTTTGTTGTATATTGGTGGATGATGGGTTTATCATAATTTGGTTCTGCCACAGTAATTATATTGACAAGTTGAAAACTGCTCTCTGTCAGTAAGTACTGGGATCTTCAAAGAAACCGGAGGCAGGGGATGTTGCACTTGCCTCAGAATGCTCTTGTTTTATCTTTTAATGAATTGGTTTTTATTCTTTATCAGTTTTGCTGGATCATACCTGATACCGATACTAAATATTGGCTCAACCCATACCTACTTGTAAAATGCAACTTCTCCCACCAGCCCATATCAATATGCAACTTTTCTCACCTACTAGTCAATTTGCAACTTTTCCCACTCACTCATAAGTTTATGACTTTAAGTTTGTACCTTTCCCCCTCATAAATTTGTTGCATGTGTACAATACTTTTTCAGCTAAAGAGAAGATATTAATAATGACGACCCTCATTGGCCCTCAGACTGAATTTGACACCCTGTAACTAAACAGAAGAAAACAAAGTTATCATGGGCTAAAGAGAAGCAGTGAAGGACTGTGTTTATGCTTTTGAGGATAGAATTTAAATGACAGCAGCTATGTTAACAGAACAGATTCTAAGGTGGGTTCATCAGTGGTATTATCTGTCATGACTCGCTGCTCATTAGCGGCGCCAGCTGCGCGCACACCTGTACCTCGTCAGCGGCGTGGGATTTAAGCCACTCTGCCCTGGGCTTCGGCCTGAAGCCGTCTGATCTCGTCGGCCTGCTTGCTGCAAGGAACCCCCTTCTACCAGCAAGATCATTCACGTAAGAATCTCTTACCTTCCACTCCAGTCGTCTCCCCTGTGCACAGGTGGATTTCCCGGCGGCGAACTTCTCCTCTGCTTCGCTGTCTCCTCGCTGCTGTCACAGGCGCTCCAGGTCGCTGTCTCCCGGGCTACGCCCTTGTCAATGCCAGCCACCTGACTAACCAAGTAAGCCAGCATATCCCATTATCCCTCTGTATTGGTTTGGTGCCCGTTACCCTTCTCCCTGTGCTCTCTCCCGTAGGGTTGACCGGCTGCACGGCTTCCTGCCCCCGTGCCTGAAGCTGACGTCCACCACCAATACATTCACATCTCACAGACACGCAGTCACACACCCTTGTTGTTGAATAAAGCTGTTGAATCTACCCCGAGCCTGCGTGTGTGTCTCCTGAGCCGTGCGTTATGTCAGTACGGCTTCAGCAGAGCGGCTCGGCGGACAGCAGGCTCACACGCCGTTTTTCCACCCTCGAGGCTCGGGTGGATTTAATAGCTCATCAGCAACAAGTGATTCTCAACCAATTGACACAGATAACTAACCGGTTAGACCGCCTGGACCCCCGACAGCCGTTCCCCCCGGCTCGTCAGGGTGGCGCAGCTCTCGCTGCTCCGGCGGCCGTCCAGCCAGCTCCGGGTACGCCGGTCCGACTCACACCTATCCCAACCCCCGCCCGCTTTAGCGGTAAGCTCGGTGGAGCGCGGGGATTTATTATGCAGTGTGAGTTGGTGTTCCACTGCGTCCCTGGAGACTTTCCCTCAGACCACAGTCGAATTGGCTATATCGGGAATCTCCTGGAGGGTCAAGCGCTAACTTGGGCTTATGCCGTAATGGCGAAGCCCAGTTACGTCACCCTCACTTATGGCCAGTTCGTTAACCAGTTCCTGGAAGTCTTTGATCATTCACGTCAAGACAGCGTCCTGGTCGATCGCCTCCTCAGTCTCCAACAGGGGAGCCAATCGGCCGCGGACTACGCGATAGACTTCCGGGTAACAGCGGAGGAAGTTGGCTTGGAGGAACGCTCCCTCTGCGGCATCTTCCTCCGCAGCCTAAACTCTGGTCTGAGGGATGAGTTGGCCGGTCGGGATCTCCCGGAGATGCTCACAGAGCTGATTTCCTGTACCATCAGTTTGGATAACAGGCTGCGCGAGCGTGCCTCAGAGCGGAAGTCTACTTCTCGCTCGCGGGGCGCCTCGTCGCGCCCGTCCCAAGCTCGCCCCCTGGCGTTACCGCCACCGGAGGCCTCCGAGGAGTCGGAGCCGATGGTGACGGGCCGGACAAAGCTCCCCCTGGCGGAGAAACAACGCCGCCATGAGTTGAGCCTCTGCATGTATTGCGGGGGTAGCCAACACACGGTGGAGCACTGTCCGGAAAAGCCAAACGGGGAGGTCCGCGAGTCACTGTAGGGGGCCACGCGGACGCTAACCGGTTAACTCCCCTCACACGTTTGACGCTGCCCATCCGTTTCTGTCATAACTCCACTGGGCACCTCACACATGCACTGGTGGACTCAGGCACGGAGGGTAGCTTTATTTCTCAGAGCCTGGCAACCCGATTGGGCATCCGTTGCCAGCCCTTTGAAACTCCTCTTGCCCTAGTCGATCTCTCCCGTGTATCCCTGGGTAAAGTGACTCACCGGACGGCTCCCGTCTCAGTCATCATCTCTGGTAACCACCGGGAAGATATCACCCTCTTTGTCCTGCCATCTTCCGTCTCCCCAGTGATACTTGGATACCCGTGGCTCCGCCTCCACAATCCCGTCCTGGACTGGAAGACCGGAAGGGTGTCCGCCTGGAGCTCTTTTTGCATGAGTACCTGCCTCCAATCCGCTGCCTGCGCCCCATCCTCTCCTCTCACTGCCAAGGATGCCGCGCCTCCAGATCTAACCCTGGTACCTGCGGAGTTCCACGACCTGGGTGCAGTCTTTAGTAAGACCAAGGCGATGTCCCTCCCTCCTCACCGGCCCTACGACTGTGCCATAAACATCCGCCAGGGGGCTCCTCTTCCCTCGGGACGCCTCTACAGTCTGTCAGCGCCGGAGAAGGAGGCGATGAACACATACCTGAAGGAGTTGCTCAGCGCTGGGATAATCCGTCCATCGTCATCTCCATTAGGCGCAGGGTTCTTCTTCGTGGCTAAGAAGGACTGTTCTCTTCGCCCTTGCATTGATTACCGCGCCCTCAACGACATCACGGAGAAGGACCGCTACACCCTGCCCCTGATGGACACCGTCTTCCACTCCCTCCAGGGGGGCGACCTGGTTCACCAAGCTGGATCTCCGCAGCGCATACCACCTCGTCCGGATCCGGGAAGGAGATGAGTGGAAGACAGCCTTCCGTACCCCGAACGGCCACTTTGAGTACCTGGTAATGCCGTTCGGGTTGACCAACGCTCCAGCCGTCTTTCAGCGCCTCATCAATGACGTCCTCCGGGACCTCATCGGCCTTTTCGTGTTCGTCTATCTGGATGATATTCTCATCTTCTCCAAATCCAGGGACGAGCACCGGGTGCACGTGAGGCGGGTCCTCCAGAGGCTGCTGGAGAACCGGTTGTATGTGAAAGCAGAAAAGTGCGAATTCTACGCCAAGACTACATCCTTCCTGGGCTTTGTCATCTCCCATGACCAGGTGCTCCCAGACCCAGCAAAGGTTAAAGCGGTGGTAGATTGGCCCACACCAACCTCCAGAAAACAGGTGCAGCAATTCATCGGGTTTGCCAATTTCTACCGCCGCTTTGTTCCCAACTTTGGAGCCATCGTCGGCCCTCTGACCTGCCTCACCTCCCCTAAGACCCCGTTCCGGTGGACTGAAGAAACCGCGGCGGCTTTCCAGGCACTGAAGGCGGAGTTCTCCTCCTCCCGGGTCCTCAGTCAGGTCGACCCCTCCCTACAGTGCATCGTGGAGGTCGACGCATCGGATACAGGGGTGGGGGCGGTGTTGTCCCAGCGATCGCCAGCCAACGGGGCCAAATGGCCCTGCGCCTTCTTCTCTTGGCGCTTGTCCCCGGCGGAACGGAATTATGACGTGGGGGACAGAGAGCTACTCGCCATCAAGCTCGCGCTTCAGGAGTGGCGCCACTGGCTGGAGGGGGCCGCCCTGCCGTTTGTAGTGTTAACTGACCATAAGAACTTGGAATATTTAAGAACTGCCAAGCGTCTGAATGCTCGCCAGGCGCGCTGGTCCTTGTTCTTCGCCAGATTTTGCTTCACCATCACATTCAGGCCGGGCTCCAAGAATGGCCTGCCCGACGCCCTCTCCAGGCAATTTGCCCCCGAGGCGTCAGGGGACGCAGTTCATACCATCCTGCCCAGGTCGTGCATCGTGGGAGCCGTCTCCTGGGACATCGAAAGCAAGATCCGGAGGGCCCAGGAGTCCGAACCGGACCCTGGCGGCGGACCGGAGGGGAGGCTCTTTGTCCCATCGGCCGTCCGGGGGGAGGTTATCCACTGGCTCCACACATCAAAACTCACCTGCCACCCTGGGTTCTCCCGGATGATTGACCTGCTTCAATGGTCCTTCTGGTGGCCGGGGCTGTGGAAGGATGCCGCTCGCTACGCCCGGGCCTGCCCCGTCTGCGCCATCAGTAAGTCTAGCAACACGCCCCCTGCGGACCTGCTCCAGCCCCTGCCCGTCCCCGGCAGGCCCTGGTCGCACATCGCCCTAGACTTTGTCACCGGTCTCCCCGTTTCCAACAGCTTCGACACAGTCCTGACTATCGTCGACCGCTTCTCCAAGGCCGCTCACTTTGTGCCACTACAGGGGCTTCCCTCCGCCTTGGAGACCGCGGATCTTCTCATCCAGCACGTGGTCAGGCTGCATGGGATACCGGTAGACGTGGTCTCCGATCGGGGTCCCCAATTTGCCTCGGACGTTTGGAAGAGCTTCTGTAACGCCCTAGGAGCCAAAGTAAGGCTCTCCTCCGGCCATCACCCCCAATCCAACGGGCAGTGTGAACGGACCAACCAGGAGCTGGAGGTTGCGCTCCGCTGCGTCACTGCTTCGAAGCCCACGTCTTGGAGCTCACACCTCGCCTGGGTGGAATACGCCCACAACACCACTCGCTCTTCTGCCACCGGCATGTCCCCCTTTAAAGCGTCCCTGGGCTATGATCCACCTTTGTTCCCCGTGCTGGAGAGCGAGCTGGCTGTCCCCTCGGTCCAGGCACATCTTAGGCGGTGCCGCTCCTTCTGGTCCACTGCGCGCAATGCGCTTTTACGCACAGCGGAGCGCAACAAGACCACGGCGGACCGACACAGAACACCTGCCCCGGCTTACCAGGTGGGCCAGCAAGTTTGGGTGTCCACTCAGGACGTTAATTTAAAGGGTGAGAGGAGAAAGTTGGCACAACGTTTCATGGGCCCATACCCCATCACCAAGATTATCAACCCGGTGGCTGTGCGTGTGGCTATTCCCCCCTCCCTCCACATCCATCCCACCTTCCACGTCTCCAAGGTGAAACCGGTGGTGTCTGACCCACTCTGCCCTCCACCTGCAGCGCTGCCCGCGCCCCGGATGATTGATGGCCACCCGGCCTGGACAGTCTCTACCATCCTGGACTCCCGGCGCCGGGGTCGCGGGCTACAGTACTTGGTGGACTGGGAGGGCTACGGGCCAGAATGGAGACAGTGGGTGCGTTCCTCGTTTGTGTTGGATCCATCCCTCATCACTGAGTTTCACCGAGCGCACCCTGAGAAACCATCGCCAGGAGGCACTGCTAGAGGGGGGAGTACTGTCATGACTCGCCACTCATTAGCGGCGCCAGCTGCACGCACACCTGTACCTCGTCAGCGGCGTGGGATTTAAGCCACTCTGCCCTGGGCTTCGGCCTGAAGCCGTCTGATCTCGTCGGCCTGCTTGCTGCAAGGAACCCCCTTCTACCAGCAAGATCATTCACGTAAGAATCTCTTACCTTCCTCTCCAGTCGTCTCCCCTGTGCACAGGTGGATTTCACGGCGGCGGACTTCTCCTCTGCTTCGCCGTCTCCTCGCTGCTGTCACAGGCGCTCCAGGTCGCTGTCTCCCGGGCTACGCCCTTGTCAACGCCAGCCACCTGACTAACCAAGTAAGCCAGCATATCCCATTATCCTTCTGTATTGGTTTGGTGCCCGTTACCCTTCTCCCTGTGCTCTCTCCCGTAGGGTTGCCCGGCTGCACGGCTTCCTGCCCCCGTGCCTGAAGCTGACGTCCACCACCAATACATTCACATCTCACAGACACGCAGTCACACACCCTTGTTGTTGAATAAAGCTGTCGAATCTACCCTGAGCCTGCGTGTGTGTCTCCTGAGCCGTGCGTTATGTCATTTTCTGACTTACTGACCCCATGCTCTAGTTTTGCACTGCTATCACATTTCCCCATGTCCCAACGGAAAGAATGTGATAAATTTGTTGTAAAGATGGACACCAATGGTGACATTGTTGAGGAGCTGGAGGGATGAGGCAGTGTGAGCAGGGAGGCATGCAAGCTTAAAAACGGGGGATTTGAAAGGCCTGGCCACTGCCTTTCCCTGCACTCATGGAGTCTTGCAGCTCATGTGGGCGATGCTGCAAACAATCTTCTGGCCGAGCTGATCAAAGAGTGCCTGTGCCAAGCGCTGCAGCATTCCTTTAGGTTTGTGCAACTGCACCCATCCAGTGTGAGGACTGCATTCATCCAGAGAAATGTCCCCTCATGTATCAGGGGCAGTCGGCCCAGGGCTCGGCCTGCTGGTATTTGCTTTTCCAGCTGTTTCCAAGACTATAAAGCAGCGTATGCAACTACAAGTCCACCTTCAATATTTTTTGAAGGGATAATTAAAATTACCTTTAACTTTATTCTTGTAATTTTGCAACTTTTTTCTCCTAAATTATCAATGCCTGTCATATAAATTAGCCACTTTATGCTTGTAAATTTGTTTTTTCTCATAAATTTGCATTTTTCTCTTATATTTGCTTCTTTTTTTCATATACAGTATTTGTAACTTTTTCCCCATAAATTTGTGACTTTTTTCTTGTAAAGCTGTAAGTTTCTCCTGTAAATTTTCAAAGTTTTTCTCATAAATCTGTAACTTTTTCTAGTAAATTTGACTTTTTTCTTCTGATTTTGCAATTTTTTTCTCCTAAATTTGCAACTTTATCCCCTTAAATTTTCAATTTTTTTCTCATAAATTTGCAACTTCTTTTCCCACACATTTGCAAAATTTTTCTCATTTCAGACTTTTGTCTCATAAATTTGCTTTTTTTTCTAGTAAATTTATGACTTTTTCTTGTAATTTTGCAACTTTTTCCCCCTTAAATTTTCAACTTTTTTCCATAAATTTGTGATTTTTGTAAATTTGCAACTTCTCTATCATAAATTTTCATATATTAATCTGGTAAATTTGTAGTTTTGTCTCATAAATTTGTAACTTCTTTTCTTGTAAATTTGCAACTTTTTTCCTCACATATTTGCTGCTTTTTTTGTAGAAAATTTGCAACATTGATATTGATGCTTGTTAAATTTTTATTCCATGTTCTGATTTAATTTATTCATTTATTTTGTCTGACTGTGAGCAGATTTTCACCTCGGCCTTGCATTCATGTGTTCAGCTCATTCAGATGCTGAAATATTTCTGTATAACAGCCTTGAACACCACTCATCACGAGCAAGCAGCTTTGCGTCATTGCACATCTCATCAGTCGGAAACATTTTTAATTCCTTTAAGAGCTCATTGACGCCAGCCAGCAACAATCAGACCTCAGTATGGAGAAAAAAAGGGTTTATAGTCCCACTCTCATTCCCTCACATGAAGATACAAATATGTAGCTTTTCAGAGGTCTCATCTTCACAAAGTTTACCATACGCACAACATCATCCAACACAGAAGCTATATCTGCTGGTAAAGGCTTGGCAACGAGTGTCTTGCAATGCAAAAAACAGTCTGTAACAATAACATCTGGGTGTCTCTCTCTCACTATGCTAATGAAGCCTCCGGTCCGCCAACCATGGCGGCTGCTCCATCACTACAGGACCCAGTTCAGAGTCTGAATCTTTCCTCTTCAAGTGTTTATCCATTGCTATTTTATACCTGATTATTACAACCTCTAGCATGTCTTAACAAGGCCATTAACCTTCATAAAACACATGAAGAAGAAGAGTTAGCTCAGGGGTCTGCAACCTTTGCCAACCGAAGAGCCATTTTGCCCGTCTCCAACTAAAATAGAAGTGGCTGAGGGCTGCAACAGCAATTTGATCTTTAAAATAAAGATTATGCTGATAAATATATATATATACTGTATATACTGTATATATATATATATATATATGTATATATATATATATACATACAGTGGGGTAAAAAAGTATTTAGTCAGCCACCAATTGTGCAAGTTCTCCCACTTAAAAGATGACAGAGGTCTCCAATTTTCATCATAGGTATACCTCAACTATGAGAGACAAAACAAGAAAAAAAAAATCCAGAAAATCACAATGAAGGATTTTTAATGAATTAATTGGTAAATTCCTAGGTAAAATAAGTATTTGGTCAATAACAAAAGTTCATGTCAATACTCTGTTATATACCCTTTGTTGGCAATGACAGAGGTCAAACGTTTTCTGTAAGTTTTCACAAGGTTTTCACACACTGTTGCTGGTATTTTGGCCCATTCCTCCATGCAGATCTCCTCTAGAGCAGTGATGTTTTGGGGCTGTCGCTGGGCAATGCGGACTTTCAACTCCCTCCAAAGATTTTCTATGGGGTTGAGATCTGGAGACTGGTTAGGCCACTCCAGGACCTTGAAATGCTTCTTACGAAGCCACTCCTTCGTTGCCCGGGCGGTGTGTTTGGGATCATTGTCATGCTGAAAGACCCAGCCACGTTTCATCTTCAATGCCCTTGCTGATGGAAGGAGGTTTTCACTCAAAATCTCACGATACATGGCCCCATTCATTCTTTCCTTTACACGGATCAGTCGTCCTGGTCCCTTTGCAGAAAAACAGCCCCAAAGTATGATGTTTCCACCCCCATGCTTCACAGTAGGTATGGTGTTCTTTCTCCTCCAAACACGACAAGTTGAGTTTTTACCAAAAAGTTCTATTTTGGTTTCATCTGACCATATGACATTCTCCCAATCCTCTTCTGGATCATCCAAATGCTCTCTAGCAAACTTCAGACGGGCCTGGACATGCACTGGCTTAAGCAGGGGGACACGTCTGGCACTGCAGGATTTGAGTCCCTGGCGGCGTAGTGTGTTTTTGATGTAGCCTTTGTTACTTTGGTCCCAGCTCTCTGCAGGTCATTCACAAGGTCCCCCCATGTGGTTCTGGGATTTTTGCTCACCGTTCTCGTGATAATTTTGACCCCACGGGGTGAGATCTTGCATGGAGCCCCAGATCGAGGGAGATTATCAGTGGTCTTGTATGTCTTCCATTTTCTAATAATTGCTCCCACAGTTGATTTCTTCACACCAAGCTGCTTACCTATTGCAGATTCAGTCTTCCCAGCCTGGTGCAGGTCTACAATTTTGTTTCTGGTGTCCTTTGACAGCTCTTTGGTCTTGGCCATAGTGGAGTTTGGAGTCTGACTGTTTGAGGTTGTGGACAGGTGTCTTTTATACTGATAACGAGTTCAAACAGGTGCCATTAATACAGGTAACGAGTGGAGGACAGAGGAGCCTCTTAAAGAAGAAGTTACAGGTCTGTGAGAGCCAGAAATCTTGCTTGTTTGTAGATGACCAAATACTTATTTTACTGAGGAATTTACCAATTAATTCATTAAAAATCCTTCAATGTGATTTTCTGAATTTTTTTTTCTCATTTTGTCTCTCATTGTTGAGGTATACCTATGATGAAAATTGGAGATCTCTCTCATCTTTTAAGTGGGAGAACTTGCACAATTGGTGGCTGACTAAATACTTTTTTGCCCCACTGTATATACACACACACACATACACTACCGTTCAAGAAATTTCCTTATTTTTGAAAGAAAAACACTTTTTTTCAATGAAGATAACTTTAAACTAATCAGAAATACACTCTATACATTGCTAATGTGGTAAATGACTATTCTAGCTGCAAATGTCTGGTTTTTGGTGCAATATCTAGATAGGTGTATAGAGGCCCATTTCCAGCAACTATCACTCCAGTGTTCTAATGGTACAATGTGTTTGCTCATTGCATCAGAAGGCTAATGGATGATTAGAAACCCCTTGTGCAATCATGTTAGGTCTGTAATGCTGTAATTGCTGCAAATGGAGGATTCTTTTACGAAAGCAAAGTTTGAAGGAAAAAATTATTATTTCAAATACAAATCATTATTTCTAACCTTGTCGATGTCTTGACTATATTTTCTATTCATTTTACAACTCATGGTGGTAAATAAATGTGACTTTTCATGGAAAACACAAAATAATTGTCTGGGTGACCCCAAACTTTTGAACGGTAGTGTACATACACATAGCTCTGAATATTATGGCATTAAAGAATTCATACTACAACAGTGGAAAAAACTGTCAAGCTTTGTATATACAGTCATGTGAAAAAATTAGGACACCCCATTAAAAATTCAGTTCTTTATTTAGAAATGTTCACGTATGTATATCTAACCTTGTTTTTTTTTTTGTTTTTTTTTTGGCATTTTTAACATTTATTTGAGCCATTTTTTTCCACAATATTTTTTATTGAACCTTTTTTACAAACACAACACAAACAAACACTAACACTAAAGTAATTTTTTAAAAAAATAAAAATTGTACTAAAAAACACCAACAACCACTAGCAAAGACAGGTCTTCAACAATGCTCCTCTGTTTAGTCTAGGCAATCCATTACATAAGTATACATATTATACATTCACCAGTTTGGAATTTACAAGGTTCACACACATCATTCACCTTCTTCTTCAAAAGTTATGTTTAAATTCTTTACATAATCAATGAAAGGTCTCCATATATTCTCAAACACAATTTCCTTTGATTTCAGTATGTATGTTATTCTTTCTAGTGGAAGGTTTGTTAACATCTGTCTTAACCACTGAGTCACATCTGGTCTGAGTCTTTTTCCACAGTAGTGCAGTACTTTTTTTGGTGTTAAGCAAACTGAGGTCTATGAATGCTCTTTCAGTCTTATTAAAGCTATGCTTTTCTGGATACAGACCCAACAAAAACATTTTAGGATTCAATATGATTTGTTTTGAAATTATTTTTTCAATTGTTACCCTCACCTCTTCCCAAAACATTCTAATTTTTCTACATTCCCATAAACAATGAAATGGGGTTCCTTTACTTTCCATACATTTTGTGCACGTATCTGGTATGTTTTTGTTATATCTATTTAACTCCACTGGTGTAACATACATCCGCGTTAACCATTTAAAATGTATCAATTTAAGACGTACATTTATTGATTTGGTTTGAGCTTCTGTACAAGCCAACTCCCATTGTTCCTCTGAAATTTCAGTTTGCAGGTCTTCTTTCCAATAATTCAATCTTTTCTGTGAGTTTTCACTTGAGAATAGTGTCAATGAGTTATAAAACTCTGAAATAATACCCTTTCTCTTACTATCTTTCATCAAAATTTTTTCCAAGGATGAATAAGTAGGTCGGATGAGAGCATTATTTTGATTTGATCGAATAAAGTTCCTAAGCTGAAGATATTTAAAAAAATGTGTTCTATTAAGATTAAATTTGATCCTCAGTTCTTCAAAAGACATTCTGTTATCTGAGCGTGGCAAATAAGTCTTGAATCTTTTGAATCCCTTTTAAATTCCATACTTTAAATACAGCATCCGCTCTCCCTGGTTTAAAATATTGATTACCTCATACTGGGCTAAATTGTGACAATAAGTGCGGTTCTTTTAAATATTTTGTGGTTTCACACCATATTTTGATCATATGCTTTACAAATGGATTTTTAACTTGTTTCTGTAATTTTTTGCCGAGTCTGAGTATATGAATATGGGAAGAGGTAAAGGTAAATTGTATGATTCCATTTCAGTCCAGTGAGGGAGATCATTTGATGAAAAATAATATGTCATAGACCTCAGTTGTGCTGACCAGTAATACAACATAAAGTTTTGACATTTCAGACCTCCACGATCAAATGGTAAATATAGTAAGGACAGACGTAATCTAGCCTTCCTATTGTTCCATAAAAATTCCACTAACTTTTTTTTAATTCTTGAGAATAGATCTGAAGGTGGTGGTAAAGGAATATATTGAAATAAAGTATTTTGGGTAAAATATTACTTTTAAGTATATTGATTCTCCCGATCATCGACATTGGTAGTGACATCCATCTCTGAAGTAACTCATTAATGTCTGTCATTAAGGCTTCATAGTTGGTACTGGCGACTAATTCTAGCTTAGGCACAATTTGGATTCCTAAATATTTAAACTGATTTACAACATTGAATTGATTTACCTCAGGAGCTGGGTGATTTCTCTGGGTCTCATTTAGCATTAATATTGAAGATTTAGTTTTATTTATTTTATATCCTGATATTTCCCCAAAATTCTTTATTAAATTCAATAAGGTTGGAATTGATTTTTTAAGATTCGACATAAACAAAATTATGTCATCGGCATACAGGGAGATTTTATGTTCTGTTGGTCCTACTTTAATTCCATATATTTGTGGATGTAAACGTACTGCCATCGCTAAAGGTTCAATTGCCATAGTAAACAGTAAAGGTGAAAGTGGGCAGCCTTGTCGACATCCTCTATTGATATTTATTGATTTTGAAATATTGCTGTTTGTTAGAATTTCTGCTGTAGCATTATTGTATATTATCTGAACCCATTTTATGAAATTATTTCCAATTCCAAACCTTTGTAAAACTTCAAAAAGAAAGGGCCATTCGACCCTATCAAAGGCCTTTTCGGCGTCCAATGATAGGAGAGCTGTATCCGGCGCTTCTTTATTAGAATAGATAATATTAAGTAGTCGTCTTACATTATGGAAGCCTTGTCTTCCCTTTATAAAGCCATTCTAATCTCGGTTAATAATATTTGGTAATATTTCTTGTAGTCGTCTTGCTAAAATTTTACAGATTATCTTAAGGTCAGCATTTAATAGGCTTATTGGCATCATATTTTCACATTTATTAGAGGGTTTACCTGGTTTTGGCAACAGTATAATTAAGGCATTATTCATGTATGGTGGTAAATTACTATTTTGAAATGCTTCTAAAACCATTTCCAAAAGTGGTTTTATTAATTTATTCTTAAATTTTTTTATAGAGGTCAACTGGAAGACCATCTGGTCCTGCACTTTTTCCTGGTTTCATATTATCAATGGCTAGCCCAACTTCTTCTTGACTAATTTTAGACTCCAGTATCTCCCTGTTTTCATTTGGAATACACGGTATAGCTAATCCGTCCAAAAACCCATTTAGTTTTGTTAAGTCAGTTTCATTTTTTGTATTATATAATTTTTCATAATAATCTCTAAAGGCACTATTAATTTCTAAAGGATCTACAACTGCCTGTCCGTTACTTATAATACTGGTAATTGGTGTTTTAAAATCTAATTGTTTAATCTGCCATGCCAATAATTTTCCTGATTTTTCACCTTGTTCATAAAAAGATTGCTTCAATCTTAGAAGACTCGAGGCAGCTCTATTCGCTGATTTTTTTGTCATATTTAGCTCTCAGAATCAGTAATTCGTTCTCTAACTTTGGATCACTTCTGTATACACTTTTTCTTGAAGAATTTTTATTTTATGTTCCAATTGGACTCTCTCCTCTCGAGTCTTCTCAGATTTTGAACCTGTATAACTAATAATATGCCCCCTAATAAAAGCTTTGAAAGCCTCCCACTTTATACATGCTGATGTTTGTGTAGTATTGATATCAAAGAACTCATCTATCTGTTTTTCTATGTACTTAACAAATTCCTCATCCCGAAGCCATTTATGCTGAAATTGCCACCTACCTGGTTTCTTTGTCAATTTCTTATCTACATATATTAGACAGCAGGGTGCATGATCAGAGATCACAATATTATCATAGAAGCAGTTTTGAATCTTGGACCTTAATTCTGTGGAGATCAAAAAATAGTCAATATGAGAGAATGTCTTGTAGATATTAGAATAACAAGAATAGGCTTTAACTTGTGGTTTCATTTCTCTCCATATATCTAGCAATCTCAATTCTTTCATAAAATGATTAATGATCATCCTGCATCCATTGTGCGTACAGTCTAGTCCTGTTGATCTATCTATACCGGGATTCAGTGTACAATTAAAATCCCCTGCTATTATATGTTGCCCTGTAAGTGAAGATAAAATAAGGAATAAATTAGTAAAGAAATTTTGATCATCTATATTGGGACCGTATAAGTTCACCAAATTTATATTTTCTAATAACAAAGATCCTTGAATGATTAGATATCTTCCAAATTTGTCTCCAATTACATTTTTCACTTGAAATGGGACTGATTTATGTATGAGAGTCATAACTCCCCTGGCTCGGGATGAAAATGATGAGGTGAATACACTTCCTTGCCATCTTCTCCTAATTCTTTTTATATCCTCCTCTATTAGATGAGTTTCTTGTAAAAACACAATTTTTGAACCCATGTCTTTTATTTTATTCATAACTTGTTTAAGTTTTTTTAAATTTTGTAGACCTCTGCAATTCCATGAGGTTAAATTGAGATTAACGCTTTGGTCTATGATCAATAAGGAGTTTGAGATTACCTCGCAATGTAAACATGCTCACACAGAGAAGCAAAAACATGAGTGGTTGAACATTCATCCTACAAACTACACACAAACAAATTACCCCTTCCCACATTCGTGGTAATCCCCCCAAAATCAAAAAAAAAAAATTCCATCTCCCGCTATAGCCATTGACTGCTCCACACCCGCGAGGATCACTCAAAACCACTCTTTCTTTCTCCTCTCAATCACCCTAACGCTACTGCTTTTAATGACGTAACATTAACTCTCTTCTGTAGTTTTCCAACTTAACTCCTAAATTTTATAGCAACTTTGTACATCATAGGGTTTGTTTTTTTTTAATATATAATACAATCTATATTTTGTAAACTTGCTATATGCTTCAGATCAGTCAGATGCCTGTGCAAATGCTTAAATATTCTACCTTATATTTTGTTCATGCTTAGCTCCCACCAGTCTCTTCTTGGATCTTCTTGATGAACTCCTGCGCCTCCTCAGGGGTCTTGAAGGTGTGGGTTCTGCCCTTATACGTGACCAGCAGTCTTGCAGGATAAATCACTCCATGACGAATCCCAAGGTTGCGCAGCTCTTTACGGGCGGGGTCAAACTGTTTCCTTAATTGTTGGATTCCTGTGGCCAAATCTGGGTAGAACCACACCTGTTGATCCTGGTATTTAATTTCTCCTTTGGCTCGCGCCGCGTTGGAGATCGTCATCCTGTCTCTGTAGCTGAGGAACTTCATAATCAGCGTCCTCGGTGATGCCTTGTTAACTCTCGGTGGGCCAATTCGGTGGGCGCTTTCTAAGATGACTGATGACTGCAGCTCCGCGTTGTTCAGCGCTTCTGGGATCCACTTTTCCAAAAAGGAACATGGATCCAGACCCTCCGTTCTCTCCGGGAGACCCACCAGCCTCAGGTTGTTCCGTCTCGACCGGGATTCTAAATCCAGAACATTATCTTCCAGACATTTATTTTTTAATTCCAATGTGCGCACCTTTAATTGTAGGCCGGAGACGTCATCCTCAGCACTGGAAATTCGAAGCTCCACCTGCGAAACTCTTTCCATACAGTCGTTTAACTCCTTTTTCATTCCTTCTATCACTGCAATAATCCCGTCAAGTTTAGAGGAAAAGTCTGCTCTCATTGAACTAATGGCAGCGAGCACCGCACCTGTGCCATCGCCAGTAATCACCGCTCCTCCGCTAGCTTCCTCCGCCATATTTGGGGATTTTTCTGCTTCGTCACGGACGTGAAAGTCTGTTAACTTGGACTGTTTCGGCGATTCAGTTTTTCCTCCACCTGATTTCCCAGCCTTAGGCTTTACCGGCATATCCTCGCCCAAACGTTGGGATAGGTTTTGTTCCAATTGAGAGGGTTATTTGCAGATTTTTATTTTTTTTTTTTTTTAGGAGCAGAGCAGAGTGAAGCACATCCTTCTACGTGGTGGCCATAACCGGAAGTCCTATTTGAGCCATTTTAAATGGGAATGAATGTGGGGTGTCCTAAAAAAGATGGGGGGCATCCTAATTTATTCCTCACTATTTGTTTAGAATTACATTTTACAGAAAATTTGAAAAAAGTTTTTAATTAATTTTTAATTGTTTAGTTGTATTACATGAATCACCCAGTATTTTTTTTAACATTGATATTAAATATCCATATGTCCAAATATGTTAAAAAAAAAACCCACAGGCTTATAAAGGGTGTCCTAATTTTTTCCAATGACTGTAGCTTCATTCATGAAATAAAAGTATTACAAATATATTACAAACTGTTTTGTGCTGAAAAATAATGTGAATAAAATATAATAATACAATAATGTGAATTAGCGTTACAAATTAGCACCGGGTACTAATTTGTAATTTGTAATTATACACTGCTCATTGCACCATGCTCATTTGCACACTGTACATAGGTTTATGCCAGCTCAGGTTCACATCATCTCTGATACCAATATAACACTATCACTTTAGTCATCCAGTGAATTTTCAGTTTCATTCCTCTTGTCTGACTACTTTAACTGCCCAAATTGTCTAGTGTGTGTTATTAGTACTCATTAGTTTCAGTATTTAGTATCAAGGTGTGCTTAATGAGTCCTAATTGCCTAACTGTGTGTTGATGTGTGTGTGTTATTATCATCCATTAGTATTAGGATTGAGTTACTGTGTTAGTGTATCATTACCTTATTAGAATCGTTGTTTCTGTACCTATTACCCTGGCATTTGTTCAGAGAGCAAAGTAAGAATTTCATTGCTCAGGAAATGTGGCATTTCTTAACTGTGCACATGATAATGAAGCCTTTGAATCTTGAATCTTGAATACCTGACCATATTTTTTTTGTATAATTTTCAATTACCAACAAATTCATAAATTGTTTAAATATGAAAAATATCATCCATCACCTACTTTCATCAGTGATCACACAGCTTTAGGTCCTAATATTTTAATGAATTAGAGATGAAAGTTTTATTTAGAAGAAGCTACTTTTCACCTCTTTCTATGTTTCCGCATAATACTCCTTATTCAAATGTTAGTTTAGTTTATTGGTTTATTTGTCAGGGACCATGTACAAAAAACAAACAAACAAAAAACATTAAACACAAGGTAAAGATACTCTGTACCAGATTGTAGCATTCTCACTAATTTCCATCTGTAGTCCCTGAGGCAGGCAGGAAGATATTAAAAGAAAAACAGCACATATTGAAAGCAATTCGGGTCGGAATGTATTAATATAAATCTGTATCCTTCACCTGTTTTCCAGACTCTCAATTTGACAACTAGTAGATTGGTTGTCTGATATTCTTCTTTATTTATTTTGGAATAAAACAAAAAGAATTCTAAACAACTTTCTAAATAATACAACTTTAAAAATCATTTGGTGAAAATTAAGCCAATTAGAAATAATTACAGAGTGCAAAAAAATGTTTAAAAAATACCCTCTTCTGCTGAGTTAAATGTTGGTTATAATTTTTTTTAAAAATGAGTGGCATTAATATACAGTCTGCACTTATAATTCACTGTCCAAAACCCACAGGTAACAAACAAGCAGTTATCCTACAGACAAAAAGCTGAAAACATCCTTAAAATAAAAGGCTCACCTCTACATCACTGTCAGAGAATCTTCCACCACCTCACCGTCTGCCAGGCCTGGGACTTCGGCTGGCCACTGGAACAGTCTAGCTCCTTGGTCCAGGGGGCTTAGATTCCTGGATTTGCCTGGTGCGAATCCTGAGCGGGTTTTTTTTGTTTTCTCCTCGCTTGGGTTCAGCTGGGCTGTGGGTCATAGAAGTTCTTATTATTTTCTCTGGTTTGTTTCGGTCCCCCTATGCCTGGGTCCCCCTCCTCCCGCCCGGGGTGGGGTTGTTTTCTTGTTTTTTGGTGGGGTGGGTTCTTAGTGTGGGTGGGCCCTTGTTTTTCTTTTAATGTTGCGCGGGGTGTCTAGTATCCACTCCTTGAGGGGGGGCTCTGTCATGATCTGAGCACAGGGGGATTTCACCAAGCTTTGTTTCTTTGGTTTTTTGTTTTTCCTTATGTTGTATTTTGGAGTCTTTGCCTTTGGTGTTATTTCTAGTTTGTTTTCATATGTTCGGTATTGTTTCTTTGTATGATTTATTTTTCCTGGTTATGGTCAGTGTAATTTTGTTAATTTTAGATTTGGGTTTAGTTGTCAGTACTTGTTTCCACTTTATTTTTGCCATCTTATTATATTTTCATTCGGTTGTATTCTCCCTCTGGTTGACAGCTGTCAGTAACGCTTCTGAGTTTCTGCTCCGTGTGGGCGGCGTCCTGTCAGCTGTCAGCCCATTCTCTTCCCTCTTATTGCTCACAGCTGATTGTCATTTTCTCCCCAGCCCGTTCATGTGATTCGCACTGGTTACTCTTTGTGTTAATGGTTGTGATCCTATTTAAGAGCTGTTATTTTCATTTTCCTTTGCCGGAGTCTTAAGTTTCCTTCTCCCGTCTCCATCAGAACCCAGCCCTTGTTCTGGTGCGGAATCTGTAAGTTTATTTTGTATATCGGTTTGGTTTTTGGGTTGAGCACTGTTTGGTCTTTGTGTTTTGTTTAATAAATTTCACGAACTGCAGTCCTGCACGTGGGTCCAATCCAAAGACATGCATGTTAGGTTAATTGGTTAGGTTAATTGGTTGTTAGGTTGGTTAGGTAATTAGTTAGTTAGGTTAATTGGTTGTTCTAAATTGTCCCTAGATATCTGTCTCCTATAGGCCCTTAGAATAGAGGGTTAGTACTAGTGAAGCGCTTTGAGTGGTCTTTGAGACTAGAAAAAGCGCTATATAAGTACAAGTCCTTATCCCTTATCCGTGGGTCTCACCTCTCTGCTCTGAGGGGTAATTCATGACAGGGGGGGGGGACATCTCTTCCCCCCAACCTGGAAAAAAGAGAAATGTCCACCCAATATCATCATAAACCTTTTTTTTTTTTTTTAAATCATGTTACATTACTGAATAAAATTAATTTGAAGCACCAATTCTAAGCAGAAAGTCAAAAAAGTTTCAAATTTGCAACTTTTTTCCTCATAGATTTATGTTTTTCCTGCAAAATTTCAACTTTCTTCTCAATTTCCAACTTTTTTCCATTTTTTATTTTCAGTTTTTTTTGTAAATTTTCAACTTTTTTTCCTCAAAACTTTACAATTTTTTCTTAAAAATTTGCAGTTTTTCCTCAAAACTTCCTAACTTTATTCCTGTAAATCTGCAAATTTTTTCCTCAAAAATAGGCATTTTTTTCAAACATTTGCTATTTTTTTCATAAGTTTGAAACCTTTTCTTGCAAATGTTTAGCTTTTTTCTTTTATTTATTTTTTTCTTTTAAATTTAACTTTTTTTTTCTTGTAAATTTGCTATTTTTTCTCATAAAATTTCAACTTTTTTCTTATAATTCTGCAGCTTTTTTTCTAAAAAAAGGCTACTTTTTTCTTGTAAATTTTGAACTTTTTTCTTGTAAATTTCCAACTTTTTTTCCCCAACAAAATGCATCTTATTTCCCTGTACATTTGAAACTTTTTCTTGTAGATTTGAAACTTTTTTCTTTGCAATTTTTTTTCATAAATTTGTGATTTTTTTTCTTGAAATTTGGCATCACTCATCTGAATGCTGGTTAAATTTTTATTCATTGTAATTAAATTGTAATTTGCTAGAGCAGCCGCCTCACAACCGGGAGGTCGTGGGTTCAAGTCCCAACCAGGGTACCAAACACCATATAAAAATGATACTTCCTGCCTTCTAGCTTGGTGCTCAGCATAATAGAATAGAGGAAAGAAAGCTCGTTACCCTGCAGGGTTACGCCCTGTCCCGATCCCAAGCCCGGATAAATGGGCAGGGTTGCACCAGGAAGGGCATCTGGCATTGCAGCATTCTTGCAAATTTGCACTTAATTTACATTTGCACCTTATGCCAAATTTGTGAATAACAACCATCCCCCTTGTTGAAAAATAGCAAATCGCCCACAGCTGAGGACCCCTGGCTAAAAAACAAGGACCTATACACAATCTTCCATAGAGCCCCTAAAAAGCTAGAAACGGCCCTGCTCTGAGCTCATCCAAGCCCGTATGAGTGTGAGCACTAAAGTGAGATGAAGAGGGGTGGTGAGGAGGATAGTGTTGTGTGTGAGTTTGGCCCTGGGGGCTTGCCGTGGCTGTCTGAGGGGAATGACGTCAGGCGGGCTGTGGCCAGTGTATATAGTTGTGTGTATTCCCAATAAAGTTCGGTTCACTGTTCGGCACAAGACGACTCCTGTCTCATTAATTACAGACAAAACATTTTGGAGATGAGGAGAAACTATGGAGGCGTATGGGCCACTTCCACCACTGTTTCTGCAGTATCCGGGAGAGCCAACGATCCTGTGGCCTAACTTTTTGGCCATGTTTGAGGGATACATCGCGGCGTTGGGCCTGGGTAGATTCGACGGAATGCAGAGACGAGCACTTATGGTCCATCATCTCAGCATAGGAGGTCGGAAAATTTTCCACATGTTGGGTGAGATGGAGTCTTATACAGATGCTGTCGGACGGATGGCTGAATACTTTGCCAAACACAAAAGGAGCACGAAGCTGTGGGTGAAAAGGCTGTTGGCGCCAAAAGTAGCTCAGCTAGCTGCCTCAGAGATGCTAACAACTCAGCCAGTGGCAATGACGAAGTTAGCCACGGAGCTAGGTGGGTGCCAAACACTAGCTAAAAGCTATAAGCTAGTTTTCACGGTGGAGTCGGAGCCACAGGAGAGGGAGCCTGCATCCACCGAAGATGACAAACCAGCCAAAAAGCACAGCATGGTGAGTGAGCGCAGCACTGGAGGTGAACACAGCACGGTGAGCGAAGATGGCACAGGGGGAGAGCAGCGACCAGACTCGGCTCATTTTTCCCTGCAGCTAGGGTCAGAGCAGTGGGAAGGAGAGCGCGAACATGCTGAGAGACCCGAAAAGCAGCAGCGGCAACCGGGCACGAACACAGCGCGAGGCACGGAGCAGCAGAGCACCTTGGACGACAGAGGAGGGACCGGACTGTTCCTGTGCTTGAGATGAGCCGCAGTCGAAGACGGACACCGGGAGCGAGCAGTGCAAGGAGCTGCCGGGTGCCACGGAGGTTGAGTGGGACCGCCTTTGCTCGGCACGGGAGGATCTCATTGCTGGAGCTCAGGACGCCTTGGATGAGGGTGCTGGGTGTAACGGCGAGGTGTCTGGGTTGACGAGTGACGCCGACAAACGAGCTTCAGTTTTCCCTGGAGCTCAGCCACAGGGGGCCGGAGGATCTGGGACTACAATGGCAACAGCTGCAGCGGTTTTGAAAACGGTTGGGGACGGACTGATAGGCACAGAGAAACCGCGTGCCAAGCAGCAACACTGCAAGCTGAGCAAGACCCCTTTCAGAGTTATGGACTTTGTTTGGGCTCAAGGGGAAGAATGTCCATGGCGGATGTTGGCCGGAAGACAGCCAAAGGAACACCAGGAATGGCTGCACATCGTGGCTAAGCTGGGCACAGCTTATTTTCAGTCGTCGGGCGGCTTGAGGAAGCACGCCAGCGAAGTGCGGCTTGTCTGGGAGAAGGCTTCAGATGGCCAGTCTGGAAAAGAGGAGTGGCCAATGGCGAGGGGAAGGCGCATTCTCATCTATGAGATCAGCTGCAGCCCCATGGGCTGGCCGCCTCCAGGGGCAGGTCTGCTAGGGGGCTGCCCTGGACCTCCATGCAAGTCAGTTTTTTTTCACCTGAATGACTGTGTTTATTAATAGTTCTGTGGTTCTTGTGTGTGTGTGTGTGGTATGTAATGGGATTATTTTCTGCATTTTCTTTAGTTTAGGAGCACAGCGTGTAATTTTAGTTATGCATGGACTTTCTTTTAGTTTAGGGGTGACAAAATAATCCACCCCACCGTGCGGGCTGCACCATAGTCCACCCGTCAGCCCTATTTTAGTTGTTTTGTGTGAATGTGGTAGGCCATTTAGTCATTTCATTTTACTTTTCTAGTGCGTGATTTGGGTCTTAATTGGGGAGATTTTCAATTGTGTGTGTAGTTTTGGACTTTTCTGAAGGGGGGGGAGTATGTTGTGTGTTAGTTTGGCCCTGGGGCTTGCCGTGGCCGTCTGGGGGGAGTGACGTCAGGTGGGCTGTGGCCAGTGTATATAGTTGTGTGTGTTCCCAATAAAGTTCAGTTCACTGTTCGGCACAAGACAACTCCTGTCCCATTGATTTCATACATAACATAGTGTATGTGATTCAACTCCGAGTGTTTCCTGTAACATCTTGTTTGCAGAGGGAAAGCACCCCTACACTACCTGGGCACCACAACGTACGATATGCCCCTCCTCTCCCTCTCATTTGCTGCCCCCTCGACGTAAACATGCCCAGATGCCTGGCTGCCCTCAGTATACACTGATCTGCCTCTCAGACACAAAGCCACAAGGGCTGGCCTAGATTCCAGCACATGCACACACAGGCAGGCCACGAGGAGGGGAACAAAAGCCCCCACTCATGCCTCCATTACTGTACATATACAGTGTACGTGCACACATGTAGGCCCTGCCTCTCTGCAGTAAGCACTGATTCATGCATGCCTGTAAAATGTTTGTGTTTGATGATAGAACATGGTGGATTTATGCTTTTACAGTGGCTGCAGCAGTCCTTAAAACAGTCTTAAATAGTCATTCCCAAATAGAAATGTCATAAAAAAGGATTAGATTTTCGTTAATTCAATTCAGATGGATCATAAAGGTTTTTTCTTTACATCAGCAACAGAGAATTCCCAGTATGAAATGCAGTTTTAGCCCCATTCTGGGCACAGCCTTTGACTGTCATACTAATGCTTAAGCCATTACATAGAATAAAAGATTGTAGCATCTGTATGAAGGTGGCAAATTTATGAGTTGTGAGTTTAGGAGGGAACAGTTTCAAACTTATGAGGAAAAATAGCTAAAAGTTTCAAATGTATGAGAAATGGTGTTCAAATTTATTTGAAAAGAGTTGGAATTTTATGAGAAAAAAGTGACAAATTTCTGAGTGAACCACGGCAAATTTACTGAAGCAAAAGTTGCAAACCTACAACAAAAAAGCAGGCAATTTATGAGGAAAAAAGTGAACATTTATGAGTAAAAATAACTAAATTTATGGAAAAAAGTTGCAAATTTAGGAGTCGCAATTTTACAAGACAATGTTGCTAATTTAGAAGAAGGAAGTAGCAAATTTATGAGAAAAAGCTGCAAGTTTATGAATAAAAAGTTGCATATTTACAGAAAAAGTGACAATTTTGTCAGTAAAACACTGCAAATTTACTTAAGTAACAGATGCGAATGTATAAACAATAGTAGCCAATTCATGAGAAACAAAGTTGCAAATTTAAGAGTAAAAAAATCTGCAAATTTAGAGGAAAAAGTTGTACATTGTGAGAAAAAATTATGTAAATTTTGAGAAAAAAGTCAAAAAATTATAAGTAAAAAGTTGCAAATTTATGGAAAAGAAATAGCAAATTTACAAGAAAAAATGTCAAATTTGTGAGAAAAAGTTTCAAATGAATGAGAAAAAAGGGGGCAAATTGATATGAAAAGACTTAGAAATTTAAAAGAAAAAAGCGACACATTTATGTGCAAAATGCTGCAGCTTTATGGAAGCAAAAGTTGCAAAATTACAAGAAAAAGTAGCCAATTTATGAGTAAAAAACTGCAAATTTATGGGAAAAAAGTTAGAAAATTGCAAGAAAAAATTATGAAAATTTATTAGAAAAATAGTGCAAACTTATGAGTAAAAATTTACAAATTTAGAAGAGTGACAAATTTACTGAAAAAAGTTGCAAATTTACCAGAAAAACGTGTCAAATTTGTGGAAAAAAAAAGAGTTGGAAATTTGTGAGAAAAAATTACAATGTTATGAGCAAAACACTGCAAACTTACTGAAGCAAAAATTACAAAATTTCAAGAAAAAGTAACAAATTTATGAATAAAAAAATCTACAAATTTACATTATAAAAGTTGCAAAACTGTGTGGAAAAAAGAAAGTAAATTTATGAGGAAAAATGGTGCAAATTCATAAGAAAAAAGCTGCAAGTTGAAGAGGAAAAAGTTGCACATTACAAGAACAAAAAAAGAAGATAATTGTCATTCTCCCCCCCCCCCCAAAAAAAATGTACAGGGTGAAGCTTTGGGGCCCCCCAGTGGCTGATGGGGCCCATAGCAGTTGTGTAGTCTGCTCTATAGACAGAAACAGCACTGTTACACCTTATACTCTAAAGGAGTTACTCTCTCCTGTTGCATTGGAGTAACTGGCTTTAGTACAGGACTTCATTGATTTTGTATTATCTCTTAAGGTCAAAGGTCTGCAGTAGAAAACAGTACATACTGACTCCTCCTCACTTGGGGCTAGGACTGAATGTACCATCTAGGGAAATGGCAGGAGGTGGATAAAAGACGAGAATCAGTGCTAATTACAGTGTGGGTAATGTGGTGATTGATGTGATATAATAACCTCCCAGGGGCAGCACAGAATAGCACCACAGGGCTGCTTCGTTCACGCTGAATCCCTCCACTGAGTAAACAAATTGGCACTGGTGTTTGTCCCTATATACACATACCATACAGAGTGGGCTCGAGCTCGGCTGGTACGTCCATGGATTTCCAGCTCTAACCCCACTTTAAGCTGTTGGTATGTGGGGGCTCTATCACTTTCCACCAGCTTACAGAGCAGGGACACTCTGGAGCTTTCATGTATTATGTAGAGGTAAATCATTTATGATTCATGATGAGCAAGTGGAGCTACTGTACATTTAAGTTTACATTACAGTTTCAATTCATTTCACATACTGGAAAGTTATGTGTAGATAATGTACTTGTACATATGATAATTATGATAATAATTACTGAAATGGAACAAGCTAATTTTTCCAATGTTTTTTCCCTGTAAAGGGGTTGTGCTAGAATGTGCTAGAATCTTTGATAATAATGATGCCACAATAAAACAGACTGAATAAAAAGGAATAGATTAACCTAAAAAGTTTGAATAACAAGGTTTGTACAGTTAAAAAACTGTGAAAAAATAAATCATCAATAATCAACAAATTGAAAATAAAATTAAAGAAGTCAGAATAGTCAATAAAGCAATATTTATCCATCTCTCTCTCTCTCTCTCTCTCTATATATATATATATATATATACTGTATATACTGTATATATATATATATATATATATATATATAGAGAGAGAGAGAGAGAGAGAGAGCAAATCAAGTTCATATAGAATAATCAAAATAAATCAAAGTAAGCTGCATTGAAATAAAACACAAATAAAATAAATTAAAATTGAATAATGAAAATACATCAAATAATCATGCAGAGTAAAACAAATCAATGCAAAAGCAAAGCAAAATAAAATGAGGTGAAATAACCATCTTATTTTAACATAAATTCGATTAAAACAAATAAAAAGGCACATTATAATAAATAAAATGAAATAAAAATATAGCAAATCAAACCAAACTTATCAAAAATGAGCCATGATAAAGTAAATCAAATTCGATTTAAATAATATAGAAAAAATCAGAATAAACACGTTAAAACGGTTTAAAATAAAAGATAAAAACAAACCGCCTGACTGTTTACCACCCGTCAGTCTATACGCTACGTCACGACACACCCCTATATGGTAGAAAGACAGCTGGACACTGGCCATGTAACTGACGTGCCTTTGAACCAATGGGAGCTGCTCGTCTCTCGGAGTGGAACGCTGTGATTGGTCGCTGGATGTGGACTATGATATATATGTATAGCTATTCCCTCCACTGCTGCTAAAGCGTGGGGGCGGGACTCTGGAGAAGTGCTGTCCATGTATGTTGACACGGATCCTAACAAACTGGACTAACTGACACTCCGCTTTGGACTAAAAACAACGTGAGTTATTTTCCGCCACTCTTAACCTCGTCTCGGTGTTATTTCTTTCGTTGGCGCCGCGGTAAGGTTAACACTTTCGCTTCTTCTGTCCTTTTTTTTTTTTTTTTTAAATCTGCTGAGAAGTGTTGGGGGAAAGAAAAGTGTACCGCTGCCGTTATTAACGCGGCACGGCGCCCGCTAGCTTACTCCCTGTCTAGCGGTTATTTTGACACAAACGGTGCACCCACCCGGGATGTTTCGTGGAGTGGAGAGGCCATTTCACGGCCACGCCACGTTACTATAACGCAGTGATACACACCTAGTGACGGGGATTTAAAAGGATATTCAAAAATCCTGCAAAACATATGCATATGCATGGATGTGTATGCTAAGATATAGAAGCATCATTTAAAAAAAAAAACCACTCAAAGTGGACGTGGACAGCAAGGAGTGTTAAGACTTGGAAGTTTATGTCTGATTTAAAGTGCTGCATCATGTGAACATTTGTCTTAGGTGGGGTCGAAGGTCATGTTTACACTGGAGAACCACTTTTTTTTTTTTTAGCTCAATTTCTCAGCGCAATTGCCATTCTTCTGCATACCTTTCATAGCGTACAGATTAACAAAAATGCCAACCAAGGTGCATAAGCTGCAAAAATACACAAAAAATACAACTGGCAGGGCCGTTTGTAGCTTTTTCGGGGGTCCTATGCAAAATTGTGTTGGGCGGGTGGGAGGTTCACCCATTTTTGAAATAGGGAAGAGTTCAAACCTTTTAAAATGGGGACAAAAATCTCCCCTCTTCTAATAAAAGCATAAAAGTAAACTTTGGTCATTGTCTAGAAGATGAACAGAAAAAAACCCTCCATGGAATTAAAAAACTGAACCATCATCCATATGAATATTGCAAATCTGCAAGAAAAAAGTCACATATTTATGACAAAAAGTTGCACATTTACAAGAAAAAAAATAGTAAATTTATGAGAAGAGAAGTTTTAAAATTGAGGAAAAAGGTTGCAAATTTACAATATAATGCAATGAAAGACTATCTGAATAACTCAATATTTAACAAAGTCCTAAAACACATGAAAATGTTCAAAGTAGATGCATAAAAACAGAGGCAAAAAAAACAAAACAACAACAGTAAGATGCATGAAAGGTGTAGAGTTCTTGAAAGTATTGAATAGACACAGATTTTTAAAAAGTACCCAAAGATAAAGATAATTACAAAAAATGATTGAAGTGATCAGTGTCAATTAACAGGGCATCACAAGTTGTCTGTGTATTTTCAGGTAGATTTGCCCATTATTTTTTCATTATATTAGTAAAAAGAAAAAAATACTTTCACTATGCTTGAAAAATGATCTAATACATTGCATACTTATCCCAGTCTGTCTGTGCAAATTTAAATGGGTACATCCTTGGTCCAAGGGCCACCTCTGATGAAAGTATAATCAAAATCTTTCAAGTAGTTTTAGCATGATCCTGTGAGCAGAGAGACAGACAGATGCCAGTGAACACATGACACCCTTGGTGAAGGTAACAAACTATCAGCAGAAGAACTAAGGAGGCGGGTGTGATGAGGTGGAGAATAAGGTGCCAGTTCAGACTAACTGTATGGAGGTTGTGTGTTTCTGTTGTAAAGACATGTATAAAGTTTTATCCAATTCCAAATATTGTTTTTTGAAACGCCAGTCATCAGAGGCCCTACAGGAAAATATTATCCTGATTCTTGGGGCAGAATACAATATTGTCACAATCTTGTGATATGTTGAGTATGGTGACATCATATATGACCTAACTAGACAGTGAGCAATTAGCACCATCTAGTGGATTGAAAAGTCAACTGGTTTTATTACTGTGGTACCCAAAAAGCTGAGTTTGGACTTGCATTTATTAATACTCTTTTTAAAATATTGCGGTACTGGTATTTCTGAATTGATACAGAGTGATCTGGTACAAACTGATATTTAATACGTTTAATGCAGGGGTGTCCAATCATGTGCCACGGAGGCCCAAGACCCTGCAGGCTTTACCTCCAACCAGTGTCTTTAACAGCAGATTCCACTGAACTTCTTCCACTGATTGCTGATCAGTGAAAACACCTGCTGAACAGACTGGGTAGAAGAGAAGACCTGCAGGCTCTTTGCCCTCCATGGCACATGATTGAACACCCCTGATTTAATGAGTCTCTCCATGCAAAGTGCTGCCAGCAGCATCACCAGCAGCTGTTTAGCTCGCTTCTCTTTTCCTTCAGATTTATCCTGCTAAAAACAAACGCTAATGCTAGACTAGCACCAGATCAGTTGAAGATGTAGAGCTGCTTCAGTATTGGCAATAGCTGCTCCAGCTTCTCATTATTAAATAAAAAGAAAATCATAATTTGACTGCAACGATTTGAAAATGAAGCAAAACTATGATTCTCTGGATAAAAGCGAGAAGATTTTCAGTAATAAATTTAGATCTGTCTTACTGATGGATGAAAAAGAAAAGTAAAACTGAAGTAAAATATTTACTATTAAATTAAGCTAGGGGCAGCACGGTGGCGCAGTGGTTAGCACAGTGGCAGCACAGCAAGAAGGTCATGGGATCGATTCCACCCTTGACCATCGTGGGTTCGATCCCACCCCCAGACCATCGGTGACCCTTCTGTGTGGAGTTTGCATGTTCTCCCCGTGTCTGCGTGGGTTTACTCCGGGCACTCCGGTTTCCTCCCACATGCCAAAAACATGCAAGTTAGGTTAATTGGCATCAAAACTGGGGATTCTAAATTGTCCTTAGGTATGGATGTGAGAGTGAATGGTTGTCTGTCTCTCTGTGCTGGCCCTGCGATGGACTGGCGATCTGTCCAGGGTGTACCCTGCCTCTCGCCCAAAGATGCTGGGATAGGCTCCAGCCCCCCCCCCCCCCGCAACCCGAAAAGGATTAAGTGGAAGAAGATGGATGGATGGATGGATTGGGCATACCTGTGTATAGCTCCCAAGTAAATAACTGAATAAATAAACCAGAGGGCACTCAAAGAGCACATACCTCCACCAGGCCCGATCTCTCAGGATGTTGGTTTGTTCGTCTGCCTTTCTGTCTCTCTATTAACAGGATTATGCAAAAAGTTTTTTGTGGGGTTCGGTTTGGCAAGGATTTTTACACCGGGTGCCCAACCCTCCCCATTCATGCGGGCTTGGGACCAGCACAGGATGTACACTGACTTGTGCTCTCCCTGTGGCTGGGAAACTAACTTCCCTTCCCCAAATCTGTTAAGCTGAGCACTGAGCACCAAGCTAGAAGGCAGGAAGTACTTGAACGTATGACCTCCCAATTATGGGGCAGATGCTCTACCACTAGGCCACCACTCTTGTAGGATTATGCAAAAACTGCTGGACAAATGTGATGAAATCTTCCCCAGAGGGGGCCCTTGGGCTATGGATAAACCCGTCAGATTTTGATCCGGGCCAGGATGCGAATTCTGGACCATTTTTTCCACTTGTTTATCATTGGGAGATAGGGCCTTGGTGGAGGTATACGCTCATGGATCACGTCCTTAATCTAATGGGTTCATCCGTAGCTCGAGGGCCACCTCTGGGGAAAATTCTATCAAAATCCATCCAGTAGGTTTTGTGCAATACTGCCAACAATAAGACATACAGATAAACAGACGAATAAACGACCCAACATGATCATATCACCTCCCTGGTGGAGGTAAAAACATCTCTTAAAACTAAAAATCGAAGTAAATTGGTCATTTAATTGTGATGCTGATTTGAGGTCACATTGTCTAGTCGTCCTCACGGTTGATATTTCAGTAATTCATCAGTGTGACTTTATTAAACAAACTGCTGTAGTTGGCCTGATTTCATTAGTTTTCATACTGAACAATTGTATGAAACACAAAACAAAGTAACAAGAAAATATGCACTAAATGTGGCTTCCTAATAATTTTGGGCCCTACTGTACTCTTTCTTCTCCATGCCAGCTTGTACCATAGCCAAGTTCAGTGAATGATGCATTGAAATGATGGGCCGTCATTGACAGGAACCCATTTCTAATGCACTCCTTTTTCTTCTCTCTTTTGCCAGTTTTTTTTTTCTTTTGTCATTCACCGAGGAGAAAGTTTTTCAGTGTAGAGGAATTCCTTAAAAGTGGCCTTCAGCTCCACTGGTTTGGAAAAATTCAGCGACCTGGCTCCAACATTTTGCCCCCCCTCCTTTTACTACTGCACAAAAGTGAAGGTTGATATGCTACATCAGGTAAGATTTGTTTTTGCAGCACTGTGAGCTTCTCGCTTCTCACTGCTGCTGGCTGTTGTTTTCTCGACGTGCTCTGGGACCACATGGCGTTCACTTTGCAGATTTATCTGGCATTCGTGCACGAGTTCTGCTGTCTCCTTACAGTCACTGTGTGCTATGTGAGTGTGTAGTGTTATTGTTATAGGCGGGTGCTTCCCTCCACATTCCACATGTGTATGTCCGCCTGCCTGCAGCAGGGCCAGCACTGCAGATCCCGTCCCCTGTTGCAGCGCTTTAGAGGAACATGCACCAACTTGGTTGTATGAACCGGCGGAGCAGATGGGCGTAGTGATGCGGTTACAGGGGCACAGGGAGGCCTTGGGTGTCTTGCTTCCCGGAGGATTTCCAGCCTCTGATGTGAAGGCGATGACAAAGGGAGAGATTAGCATCAAGATGGGAAGCGCAAAAATGAAACGGGCAGACCCAAGTCTTGAGATTGAGATAATGAGCCACTGTAGCTTTTAAGTTTTTCTTTTGTGTTTTTTTTTTTTTTTTTTTTTTTTGAGTGAGGCTGTGATGGTATTTTATCAGGTTTAATGATGGAAATTAGATAATTATATGTATTGCTTTGTATTTTGCTTATTATGTTTGCCCTGCTTAATTGTGTAGATACCCTTAAATTCTTTTTGTCTGTCCTTAAATCTTTGACTTTATAGTCCTATAACTGGTCTTTTCTTAGCTGAGGTAAAGCTCAAAAAAATCCCTGTATCCTTCATCAACTTCGGTCCAACTTAATTTAGCTTTCAACGGATCCTCCCATCCTTCATATTTCATACTTTACCCACCAGCGCAAATAAGTCTGCTAAATGCAATAAAAAGGCCTCTCTTGAGTGAAGTGTATTTTAATGCCCCCTTTTATTTGAAGTGGATTTTTTTTTTTTTTTTTTGCAAAACGCTTCCACAACGGTACAACGGAACATCGTTAGTACGGTCATCTCAGGATATGAGCACAAGAGTTCCATCAACCATCTGCTCATACCTTCTGTTTATGAGGGACAGCCATTGAGAAGAAATTTAAAGGGGTCACTGACTGAAAAATGGTGTGTTTGTAGGTTTTAAGTGTCTCAGATGTGTTAACTGGTCACATAATTAGCCAAAAAATTTTCCAAACAGTCAATGATCTGATAAAAACACACTGCCTTTATCTCGTTTTTCTCTCAGAGAAACTCTCCAAAACGTTTTTTGACTCTTCAGGTACGTTTACTACGTCAAGTCTTAAAAAAAGCCCACCCACTGCCGTCCTAAAGATCCATCTACTGCTCTATTATTACCTACCTAGCTGTCCGTTATGTAGATAGCAGTGGTGGCTAAAGGTATTTAGCCCCGTTGGTATTCACCAACCAACCATAATGCTCTACACTGTGTGTCTATATATATACATTTATAGTAATATGGACATATGTTTACTAGATGTTGTTTTTTCTTGCCTTCTGATTGTTGCTCTGAGTGTTGCTATCCCTGTGCTGTTGCAATCCTGGAATTTCCCCATTGTGGGACTAATAAAGGATTATCTTATCTTACCTTATCTTAGGTAGCCTATTATCCCCTGAGCTATTAGCCCACGAGCTAACACTGGTACCAGGATGCTGGCAGTAAGCGTGACTTACAGTATATTATTTTCTTCCACCAGGTGATAACAGGGATGGCTATTATGGTGACTAAGATCTGAAGAAAACAACAATATAAGCCGTGCTTATAGCCAGCATCCTGGTACCAGTGTTAGCGTGTGGGCTAATATCTCAGGGGATAATAGGCTACCTTTAGCCTTTAGCTGGCCGTGTGAGCCACAAGCTGGTACAGGCGATCGGCTGTGGAATCACGACAAAATGTCCTGGGAGCAGATGCTGCTGGCTCTCATGCCCAGCAACCCCACCATCCTCTGTGGATCCGCTCTGCTCTCGCAGGCAGCATAGCCACTCCAGCTTTCAGCTGGCTATAAAAGCAGAGTGGATTCCCACAGAGCCACACTACCCTTTGAGATCTCTTGGCTCAGTAGCTCGCCTCAGGTTGCGGTGATCGTCCAGCACACGGTGCTGGCGATTTGTTATGGAATCACAGCAAAATTATTGGGAGATAGACCGGACTGACGCAAGATACACCATCAACTGTGGATGACTGAACCAGAGCACTGCTCAACCGGGCTGGGAGGCTAGAAGCTAGTCAGCTGTAATGGCTAACTGACGTAAGAGGGAGGGCGGAGTTGAAAGGGTGAAGGATGGTTCTTAAAGTGATAGGCTTTAAATCAGAGCGTTTAAAGAAAGCCAGGAAAATGAAAAAACAAATTTGCTTCAATAATTAAAAACATTATAGAAAATGTGAACAAAATGTGTCCCAAGCATTTCATTAAGACATATGTGAGCTATTAAAATGTGGAAAAAGTGCCGTCAGTGACCCCTTTAACTTATTTGGGTGGTGACCTTCAAAGGAAAGGAGCTAAGATAGCTTATTTCAGACAGTAGACTTACTGAGGGACTGCACCAAGATGCAAGATTAGATAAACATTGAATATTTTGCAAAAACATAAAGCTGTTCTATTATATAGAGCTGGAAGTATGCAGAATAGATTATTTTGAACTGCTAATGGAAAGCCAATCCAGTCTTACTAGGCTGAATCATTGTTTTACAGACATTCATGAATCACGTCGTTACATCAGGCATGCGATGACTTGACTAATCTCCACTGTTCTATGTGGGTAGAGTAGCCCTGTAACAATAGAAAGCCCAAGTCACGCCTCCTCTACTTCCGCATTTGGGACCTTAAATCGGAAAAAAATCTCCATTGAAATGAATGGCAAGAGTGAAATTATCTTTTGATCCTGATCAAATTTTGCCACGAGTTACACATTTGATGTTTGTCATTTGAAAGATAATTTTCCACGTAATTAAAGTTGTTGGTTGTCATATAATAACAGCGTAATATTTAGTTTTTGGGAAAACGCTTAGTGGACAACATCTCCGATCATCCCACATCACCAAACATGATCATAGTGGGAGATTACTAAAACCTCACCTCCTGTTTCCTGACTGATGAAAGAAGGATCCAAAGAGGAGAAAAACAACTCAAATTAGGGATGCAAGTTATCAATTAATTCATTTATCATTAATTGATTCACCTTATCGATTGATTGATTAACAATTAATTGAGCAGCAATTTTCCAGCGAATGTGAATTTTTCTCAGTACAATATGGTCTTCCTATCTTTAACATATAAAATGTTTATTATTACAGTTTTTGACATATTGAATAAAACATGAACATAAACATGAACATCATGTTCATCAGTGAGTTATTGTACCATCCATCTATCCATCCATCTTCTATGGCTTAATCGTTTTTGCGTTGCAGGGGTGGGGGGTGGGTGGGGGCTGGAGCCAGCGTCTTTGGGCAAGAGGCAGGGTACACCCTGGACAGATCGCCAGTCCATCGCAGGATTTATTGTACCATTTATTGTACCACAGTGCTAAACCACTGCACGGTGGCACAGTGGTTTAGCACTGTGGCAGCACAGTTTACCCTCAGCCGGGGGATCGCGGGGATCATGAGATCGTGGGTTCGATCCCAGCCCCCGACCAGCAGTGAGCTGTGTGGAGTTTGCATGTTCTCCCCGTGTTGCGTGGGTTTACTCCGGGATTTCTCCGGTTTCCTCCCGCATACCAAAAACATGTAGGTTTAGGGCGCTCGCGCACGCAGCGACCGGCAGCCGGTGGCTTGTCACCAGACTGCAAACCAAATCTACCTACGGGTACAAATAAGAAACAAAAAAAAAAAAAAAAAAAAAAAAAAAAAAAAAAATTGCATTTTTTACTGCAGACAATGGCATTTTTTGTAGTTTAACAAATTTTGCACTGTATAGTATGTACTATGTGCTGGTACATCTCAGTAAATTACAAATGTCATGATTTTTTTAATGTATTTTAAAAACTATTACCAATATCTTAATTTATCTTTTTTAGTTATATTAAAAAAAAAAACTTTCACATTCTAATTTACTGAGATTCACTGGTAGACTGTTTTAACCAGAAAATAAATTGTGAGCTGCTTCATCTGGTGCGTGTTAAACATTATCACAGTACCCCGGCAATCCAGACAAACCCAGAACGATCTGGGCTCCCTCTATTGTCTGTTACCTCAGAGGGAACTTGAGTCTGGTCTGCTGGCAGCGGGGATAGGTTTTTGTGCTCGTGTAGGCTTTTTCCTCGCTGCAGTCTGTATGTTTGTTTGTCCGTTTGTTGATTTGAAGTAGGTAGGTGGACATTGGAACCTGCCACTGGAACTTGTTGTGATTCTCTTAACTTGGAAGGACAAATTGTTTTCATCCTGCACAGTGCATGCGCTCTGTGGGTTTAGCGTCTTCTTCTGCTTTTTCGGTGACCGCGTGTGCCTCCGCCTGGATGGCAGCGCCACTACATTTCATAGAATAAGCTCCCATTGAAAAGGACTGCTGAGTTATCAGTTAATTGACAACTAATTTAATTTAGTCAACTAAATTCTTATTGACAGTTAATCGAAAGTCAATTAATCATTAACATCCCTACTGCTAACAGTTATGAATTCAAAATATTTTGACTGCTCATGTGTCATTAACACGTATCAATCAGGGAGTTGCTGATCTTCAGCTAAAAGCTTCTATATATGTCTTTTTGTCAACATTTTTTTTTTTTTTTTTTCAAATTTGTGGGTTTTTCTGAGGACATCAATGCTTCTGTGGGTTGTGACTTTTTATTTTTACTGTCTTGTTGTAGTTGAATAAAAGCAGATCCGTCTATTGCAGGGTTGCTTGTTTTGGCCAAACTGCTCTTCAGTAAGGTGTTGTATCTCCTGGAGTAGTGTGTCTGCTCACGTTGATTATATACATCACACACTTAAAGTGTTGAGATTATCTCTCATCTACAAAGGTGGGAATTAATAGTCCAGCTTTTTTTTCCATTTTGCTGTGGTGATTCCCCCTTACAAGGCCCCTCCCTCCTGCCGTTTTACCTCAGTGGGATACAGAGAGCCTTTTTCTGTACTGAGGCATTTACAGGAACACTGAGAGAGAGGGAGAGAGGGAGAGAGAGATATTTGTACTCTGCTGAGTTACAGGCAGGTTATAAAATATTCGCAGATGTACGGGGTGTTCAAGGTGCAGACAAAGGTGTTGAAATAATCACGACAATATGGAATGCATGGATGAATTCTTACAGGAGTTCTCACACTTACCCATTAGTTTGTGGAATATAAAGTTGGCTCTTCTTCGTATTTACACAAAATAACAACTGTTAAAATGTTAGGTCAGGCGTCTGCGACCTGCAGCTCCAGAGCTACATGTGGCTCTTTTGCCCATAGTCACTGGCTTCCTGATTTTGGGCTCATGCTGATACCAATATTTAAAATAATAAGTTGTAGCCAAGAAATCTTAGCAAATTTATGAGAAAAGAGTTTCAAATTTATCAGAAAAATGTTGCAAGTTTACAAAAAAAGTTACAAATTTACAATAAAAAAGTTGCACATTTATGACAAGTCCCAAATTTACAAGAGAGTTGCAAATTTAGAAGAAAAAAGTTGCAAATTTTGAGGAAAAAGTTGCAAATGTAAGAGGAAAAAAAGTCACAAATTTACAAGAAAAAAACACAAGTATTAGTAGTTGCAAACATGATAAAAACTGCAAAAAAGTTTGATAAAACTGATGACAAAAATAATACATTTATAAGAAAAACTTTTCAGATTTTTTTTTTTTTTTTTTTTAGAAAAACATTGCATTTTTTTGAAGAAGAAATGTTGCAGATTTATGAGTAGTAGCTGATTTCTACAACAATAGCGCCATATATAAAAGGAAAATGTATTTTGTGGCTCCATGCTGGTTTTTCTGGGACAAAGTTTGCTTAGAATGGCTCTTTTCATATTGAGGTTGCAGACCCCTGTGTTAGGTCTTCCTCTATCTAAACATTTACTAGTGCATGTCCGTAGAAAGCAAGTTTTCTTGTGTGAAAACAGGTAGCCCAATTGTAGACTGTGTTTGAAAGTGGAATACAAAGAGGTGTAGCCTATATGTAGGCAATCACACATGTAAGACTTTGACAAATATAAAAGGGACTGAACACTAAGATTTATTTGATTGTGTGAATATTGGTTACAGAATTATTGAAAATGAATGGGACATCCAGTATTAGCCACTGTTTGTCAGACTTGTTTGTGTGATCTTTTATGATTTATATTCATAAGTGTTGTATCTTGCACTTTGGGGAATGGGAGTTGTTCAGTCATCATGATAATTGTTTTAGTTTATATGTGTAGTTTATAGTCTATTGTCAATAAACTCATGCAGTACTATGACAGGACACGTTTACAGATATTTGAGACCCATTGTAGTGCATCCTTTTATATTTTACCAATATTATAAGTACAAAACACCAAACATTATTATACACAGCAGAATGACCCGTTTGACTGCAACTGTTGCATCAGTGTTGCTCATTTGTCAGTAAATAAAAATGATTTATTTTGTTATTTGGGTGGTTTTTGTCATGGTTGACATTTAGTTAAAGTGTGCATATGTGTCTGCATATGATATGCAATTGATCTGGCTATTCCACTCCACAATCATGGTGCTATTATTATTAACATCTAATTTTTAGATAGCCATGCACTGGGAGGAGTGCCATGTTGAACCCGCGGTGGCACACAGGTAAAGCACGGGTGAAGCAGCAGGCGAGACTCCTGTTAACTGAGCAGGCTGGGCTCAGTAACATCACAGCAACATTATAGTATAATTTTTTAAGCATTAAATCTTCAGTAATTTCTTTTTCGGGTCAAATTTGTCACTTTTCATTTCCTTGTTTTGTTTACGGAGCATTCTGGTGACTGGTTGTGATGCCACGTATTATCCAATCAGTACAAAGTCAATCTGAAACCCCACCCACACTTCTAGAAACCAGAGCATGAGGAAACGGAGCGGTGGCTAAACTTTTATTGATAAAAATTACATATTTTGACTGAGCAGCTCCATACTCGGGGATGCACATTCTCATAACCTCAGCAAAGTGTTTATAAAATCTGAAGCCAGTCTGACTAACTATTCGAGAGATATGCGACACACACACACACACACACACACACACACACACAGAGAAATCTGTTGCATTTATAGATAGATGTTGTCATATGTAAGCAGAGTTATTGCCCTAATACTGACAACTGATCATGGTTTAATTTTAGTCATATATGCTCACTAGAAATGCATGCATCAGTGTATGAAGAATGCAGTTGTATTGCATTTTATTGAAATTGTGTGCATGGCTAGTTTGGTTGGTTGTATATAGTCCTCCAGTAGGGCTGCACGGTCATGGCCAAAATGATGATTGTGATTATTTTGATCAATATTGAAATCATGATTATTCATTAACTTTAGGAAAAACTCATATTACATAAAATTCAATTTTTTTTTTTATTCATCCTACTTACCAATTGCTAGATGAAGCCTGTGGCCAAAGCACTGGAGCCTCGTCCATGTATTTAGAGAAGCTGCTTTGACGACATATTCTGCTTGACCATAAGCCAGACATAGTTGCAAAGTACTCGACAGTTGTGATATCCATCTGTATTTTTCATACAGCACAGGTAATGTAACTTTGGAGAATCACATGGGGATCACGCATTTCTTGTCCACTGTTTTGACCATGTTTCTGAAGCCTTCGTTGCTCGTACAGTATTTAATGGACACGTCTTTAGCCAAATAAAACACTATTGCATCAGTTACTTTAGCGTGTCTTTGGGAGGCGGATGGATACGGTGAAGCTCTGTGCAGGGTTGATACTATGGTTGCCTGGGTCGACGCCAGACACAGACTGTGATTTAGTGAAGTGACATTTGCTTCAGCCTTCATGCATTTCATACTTGTGTTTCAAACACAAGTTTATGGTGTTTTTCAGATGGTTGAATAAGTTAGTTGTGTTGCCCTGCAACACAGACACAGCTCTATGGCACTCTTTGCATGTAATTTCTTTTTAGTCAGCATCACTTGCCCTGAATCCAAAACATGTCCAGACAACGGATGATGATTCTTTCAAGACACTAGCTCCTCACCTTTATGTGTTGCCGTTAGGGCTGCAACTAATGATTATTTTGGTAGTCAGCTAATCTAATGACTGTTTTTTCGATTGGTCGACTAATCGCTATTATTTGTCATGTCCGCCAGCTCAGCTTCCTGCTGGCACAGGTCCTGTTTTACCTCACTTGTTTAAGGCTGCACACCTGTGAAAATCACTTAGTTGTCAGTCTCTGCCTTCATATAATGTAGCCTATTATAAAAAGTTCCCATAGCTAAATAGAATGATGACCCGTCGAGCATGAGTTGGAAACTTGAACTTGATGGCTTAATCAGAGGTGTTTGTAGCAACACAATTAAATAATAGATGTTAAAGTGTAAAAACGCAAATAGCAGGTCTGCTGCTCCATAAAGGCTGTTGTAACTGCGTGTTAAAAAGAAACTAGAGTAATATTCAACTCAATTAAAGTATTAAAAAAAAAACAAAAAAAACCCCAACAAGCTAGTCCATCCTGTTTGAAACCTTGCTGGGTCTAGAAGTTTAAAAGTTTATTTAGGCTTCAGATGAAAATTAAAGGAACTTCCTCCAGTCCAAAATAAATTAAAAAAACAAAAAAACAACAACATTTAAATAGTGCAGGAATGTGAGCCTCCACTACACATACAGTGAAATATTTAAGCCATTTTAAATTTATTTGTGATGATTATGGTTGTCTTTTTTTAATTAAATTACAAATCATCCATCCATCCATCCATCTTCTACCGCTTTTCCGGAGGTCCGGGCCGCGGAGGCAGCAGTTCAAGCAGAGAAGCTCAGACTTCCCTCTCCCCAGCCACCTGCTCCAGCTCTTCAGAGAGGATACCAAGGCGTTCCCAGACCAGCTGGGAGACATAGTCTCTCCACCGAGTCCTGGGTCTGCCCCGGGGTCTCCTCCCAGTGGGACGTGCCTGAAACACCTCAAGTGGGAGGCGTCCAGGAGGCATCCTAATCAGATGCCCGTACCACCTCAACTGACTCCTTTCAATGTGGAGGAGCAGCGGTTCTACTCTGAACCTCTCCCGGATGACTGAGCTCCTCACCCTATCTCAGGGTGAGTCCAGCAATCCTACGGAGAAAGCTCATTTCAGCCGCTTGTATCCTCGATTTTGTTCTTTTGGTCATTACCCAAAGCTTGTGACCATAGGTGAGAGTAGGAACGTAGATTGACTGGTAAATCGACAGCTTTGCCTTAGAACTAAGCTCCCTCTTCACCACAACAGACCAGTATAACGTCCGCATCACTGCAGATGCTGCTCCAATCCGTCTGTCAATCTCTCGCTCCATTTTCCCCTCACTTGTGAATAAGACCCCAAGATACTTAAACTCCTCCACTTGGGGCAGGAGCCTGTCCCCAACCCAGAGAGGACAATCCACCTTTTTCCAGCTGAGGACCATGGACTCGGACTTGGAGGTGCTGGTTCTCATCCCAGCCACTTCACACTCAGCGGCAAACCGTCCCAGCAAGAACTGTAGGTCATTGCTGGATAAAGCCAACAGGACAACATCATCTGCAAACAACAGAGATGAGATCCTGTGGTCACCAAGCATGACACCCTCCATTCCCTGGCTGCGCCTAGAAATCCTGTCCATAAAAACTATGAACAGGATCAGTGACAAAGGGCAGCCCTGGCGGAGTCCAACTCTCACTGGGAATGACTCCGACCGAGTGTTGGCAATACGAACCAAACTCTCGCAACGGTCGTACAGAGACCAAATAGCTCGTAACAACAAGCCCGATACCCCATACTCCCGAAACACCCTCCACAAAAAACCACGAGGGACGTGGTCAAATGCCTTCTCCAAGTCTACAAAACACATGTAAACTGGTTGGGCAAACTCCCACGAACCCTCAAGAATTCTCGAGAGGGTAAAGAGCTGGTCCGATGTGCCACGGCCAGGACGAAAACCACATTGCTCCTCCTGAATCCGAGGTTTGACCAACGGCCAGACTCTCCTCTCCAGTACCTTGGCATAGACCTTCCCAGGGAGGCTGAGGAGTGTGATCCCTCTAAAGTTGGAGCACACCCTCCGGTCCCCTTTTTTGAAGAGAGGAACCACCACCCCGGTTTGCCATGCCAAAGGCACTGCCCCCGACCTCCACGCAATGTTGCAGAGGCGTGTCAACCATGACAGCCCAACAACATCCAGGGCCTTGAGGTACTTAGGGCGAATCTCATCCACCCCCGGGGCCCGGCCACCAAGGAGATTTTTAACCACCTTGGCGACCTCAGCCCCTGTAATAGGCGAGTCATCCCCCTCGTCCTCAAACCCTGCTTCCTCTGTGGAAGGCGTATCAGTGGGATTGAGGAGATCCTTGAAGTATTCCTTCCACCGCCTGACGATATCCCCAGTTGAAGTCAACAGTGTCTCATCCGCACCATACAGTGTGGACGGGGAGCTGCTTTCCCCTCCTGAGCCACCGGACAGTTTGCCAGAATCTCTTCGAGGCTGACCGAAAGTCTTGTTCCATGGCCTCACCAAACTCCTCCCATACCCGGGTTTTTGCTTCAGCAACCACCAAGCTGCACTCCGCTTGGCCTGCCGGTACACCTCAGCTGCTTTGGGAGTCCCACAAGCCAACCAAGCTTGATAGGACTCCTTCTTCAGCTTAATGGCCCCCCTCACCACTGGTGTTCGGGGGTTGCCACCACGAGATGCACCGACCACCTTGCGGCCGCAGCTCTGGGCCGCCGCTTCAACAACAGAGGTGGAGAACATGGCCCATTCAGACTCCATGTCTCCAGACTCCCTTGGAATGTGGTTGAAGTTCTTTAAAGAACTTCTCTAAATTACAAATCATGATACTGTAATTTATCGATGCACTAATATTCAGAATGAAAGCTGATATTATGGTGACAATAATAGAGAATATGAAAGAGTAAGCTGCTCCTATAATTCTCCCATTTACTGCAGTTAACATATAGCTAGTGTAACGGAAGCAGCTCAGCTGTCAGCAACCATCGTAAGAGAGATTACTGTCTGACAGCAGGTAAACTATTTAAACGGCATGTACTAATAGTGTAGTCAGTTTTCTAAAGCTGAGAGAGTCGCTTATTGAAAATAAGAAGCGCTAACTTGACTTGTTAACCTTACTGGTACAGTCCGCTGACAGGTGGCCGGAGATGGAGGAACGGAGAGGAGGAGGGAATGGATGCATCGCTGTCGTGCAGCTGTGATATGACAAACTGCTTTACAGTCTACATTTAACTTGTTTCATTTATTAATTTTGGGTAAAATCCTCCCATACTATGGAAACTTTTGGTCATCTCCGTGATTTTCTCTTCATGTCACCATGATGCGTTTCTCTTCTTCTTCGCTGGAACAGTTAAACTGAACATTTCCGCGGCATGCATATAAACTTTAAAATTAAACAATTTGTCAACAATTAAAAAAAAAAAAAAAAAAAAATCTGCATTGACAAATTTTTATGGTCGATGTTATCAGTAACATCGACTAATCGTTTCAGCCCTAGTTGCTGTACTGTCCCTTTATGGTCCTGCTATCTAGTTTGTGTTTCACCATCACACCAGTCCGCTATTGGTGGGTACCCACCAATGTGCACCAGTGTGCACCAATGTGCTTGCTTGTCAGTTTTGCAGCTTAATGTTGCCCTAACGTGCGTTCACCCCTAGTGGTCGGCTGGCAGTTGGTTGAGAAAATGCTTGATTTGATATGCAGCAGAGCCTGCATTTTAAATGTTAATATTGCCGCCGATCACATTAATTTAATTGTGGCAGCCAAAATCGTGATCAAAATTTGATTAATTGTGCAGCCCTATCCTCAGTCTGTTTTAGTGTGCTTCATTTTGTCTGGTGAGAGCACAGTAATCAGTCAGATGAACACCAAAACACGGGGAAAGGGGGATTCGGAGAGATGCACAATGCTGTATCAAGGCTGAAAAGCTTTATTACAGTTAAGTTTAGTACATTAAAGTGTGAAAAGTGCTGAGTAAAATGGGGTGTTCTTGTGTTACACCAAAGTCTGTGACCTAGCAGATTCTGTCCCCTTATCCCTTCATTTTCTTCTTCTTCTTGCATATGAGACACTAAGCAGTGTTGTGCAGCAGTTGGAGCCATCTTCTAGTGGCAGAGTTAAGTTTGTTTACGTCCACATGCTCAGATGGGCTGAAGACAGGACAATTATGGATGATTTGTCAGGCTGTCTGTCGTGCCACACCACAAGTGCAAGGTGGAGATGGGCGCAGCCCCCAGCGAAACATAACGGCATTGAAACAACTTACTCCAGAGCATAGTCGGTTGAGAGTGACCCACTTTCTCCTAGGCAGCTCTGCCCCTGGTGGTAGCTTCATCAGAGGAGTTGCATCAAAAGTCTGTTTTCCACTAGCCCAGCACACCTCGGTACGGCTCAATTCACTTCAGTACGGCTCGGAATGCTTCTGTCTCCATTAGCACGGTGCTGTGCTTGTGCTGTGATGGTTTGTGTTAGGAGGTTTTAGAAGCGGGGCGGCGGCAGATTCCCAGCGAGGCGGGGCCACACTCCCGTGATGTTACGCACCCGACTGAGTCCTTATTTACACGAGACAAAAAATGGAGGATCCAAGGATTATTGCCTTGCTCGCTCTTGGGTTTTATCTCACAATTAATTTTATCTCATAATTAAGCTGTAACAACACAAGTCACTTTTGTTTTGAATTAACTGCCAAATGACCTAGAAATAATGAGCTGAAACTTGTTTTTATTCATATTAAATAATGAGACAGTGGCACACTGGCCAACACCAAATTGTATTATTTTTTACATCCTAGGGCATTTTGGATGTACTGAATAAAAAAAAAATTCATGTTTTTCACCTTCAGGTCAACGTTTGGAACAACAGTATTATTTTCTGTTTAGATGATGCTACACTCCTTCTAAAGTATTGTAATTCTCTGAATTTGGAATGCCGATAGAACATTCAATTTACATATACTTGTACCTACTTTGACTTGGTGCTAATTTTTTATGATATTTCAATAAAAAGAACAGAAAGCTTACAAAAACATTTGTTTTTTGGTCTAGTTAAAAATTACATTACCTTTACAATGGTTGACCCCTGACAGGATGATCAGCATCATTTTCATCAGACGAGGCAATGGAATTTCTATGTAATTATACTGTTTTATAATTCAGTGTTATAACAGACAAACCACACTTTCCAAAACAATTCCATTTTATTATATACAAAATATTAAAATAAAAAAAACAACAACTTTGCAACACAACATGAAGGTTAATCGACATTTTATACACGCCGACCACTGAGTGCCTCTACACCAGCTTCCCAAACTGGGTCAGGAAGGCTCGGTTGAATGAAGCCGTCTCTGCCAGCTCTGGTTCAGGAAGGCTCGGTTGAATTAATCCGGACGGGCTGTCGCGGCGGACGCGTGGGATGATTCTACAAGGAAAATGCACACAATAAAATACACCACGAAAGTGCAAGATATACAGAAAAGACAATAGTTTTTAACAAGATTACATAAGCTTATTTCAGCGTATTGTTCACATGAATAATTAAAAGAAAAGCTTTAGTCCGCAGTGTGCTGCAATAAAGCAGCGATCATCATCCACAAATGAACAGCTTTTTTATTGCATAAATAAACTGAGCGTCTTACCGAATATATTTGCGAAAAAACGCACAATAAAAAAAAAAAAATTAAAACTCACCGTTAAAGGACTCCGATGTCGAGACCTCCCGGTATGTTTTTTCATTCCGGGCGGCTCCGTCTAACTCGCGCTGGATACGTTCGTCTGACAATGCAGTGAGCAGACACTGCAGCTCCTTATTGATCCATGGAACACCCTTATTACGTGAAGCCATTTTTGATAGAGAATAAATGAAAATAGCACAGCAATACACTGAAAAGAAACTGCCAACAGTGGTTGCGTGCTGAGTAATGGCGGTCGTGAAGATTCTTTTTTTTTTTTTTTTTTTTTTTTTTTTTTTTTTCAAAAACTTTATTGAGAAGGTCGTGAAGATTCGGCAGAAGAGGAGGAGGAGGAGAGGGGCGGTTACAACCTGACCAATCAGTGCCGGTTAGGACCTGACCAATCAGCGGCGACCAGTCTGTTAACGTCACAACACGGCACAGCTCAGCACTGCTGTACCCTGCCCTGGAGCGGGGCTGAGAATCGCGGCTGTTAAACCGTGTTGGGGCTTGTGGAAAAGCGTACAAAGCGTGCTGAGCCGTCCCGTGTCACGCTAAAGCGTGCTAGTGGAAAAGGCCCTAAATTGAGCTGGTCTGGGGGTGTGCTGCCAGGCTCTTCTCCATCTTTGCAGGACATCAAAATTGAGGCCCAACAGGGTGACTGCTTGATGAGAAAAAGGCCGGTGAGATGTTAACCTCTGTCGTCCAAGATGCTGTGACTCCTGAACAGTGTTGTGCAATGGGTGTCCGGTGTCCTGGAGAGCCTCGGTAGCTAATCTGTATGTGTGATGCTCACTTCGCAGGGCTGCAGGTGCAATACTTGACAGCACTGGCAGGAATTCTGTTGGGGTAGCACGTAGGCAGCCAGTGACTAATCTTATGGCCTCATTAATGATTGTGTCCAACTTTCTGGTGTGTGAGCTCCGACACCATGCATAAGGCCATGTGCCCACAGAAAGAATTGTTTTCCCACTGGAAGCATCTAGTTTGTCTTCATTTTTCTATGTAGTTGAGTGTTTAAAGAGCTCAGTACCCTCAACACAAAAATGCTCTGGCCATTCAGCAGATTTCGTCGTTGTCCCAAGAGCACAGAGTTGAAAAGTTCAACTTTTGGACCACAGCATGGTCTGTCAATGACACGCCTCACACCGTGATCAATGTTTGAAAGCAAAAGCTTGGAAGTATGTGTGTTTTCTGACCCAGGATTTACACTGACTCTGGATGCAGTATGTTACAGCTGCGATCAGGCCTCCGCAGCAAATAGTTCCCATTCTCGTCAATTTTCTAATCCCCACCTGGTCTGGACCACTACGGAACAAATCCGGCTCGTCAGATTCGGTTCGCTAATGAAACGCAACGTTTATTTTTGACGGATGCCAGATACAATCCGCAAGGAAATCCCGCTGTATCTCACAGTGTTTAACCCCTTGCACTCTGGTCAATTTCCCTAAAAACGCCTAAAAATAACGTACCCAAAGTAAATCAAAAGCTGTTCTTCAACCCTTTGCAGCATCTTCATGGGGTTGGTCTCATTTAAAAGAAAACAGTTTGAATTTTTTGGCAAAAGAGTCATAATCTCTCTAAGTGCTCCGGCCACTGAGTAACAGTCATCTAAACATACTGAACTTGAAGAAAATAAATTTCGCCTGGGTGGGGTTTTTTTTGGATACAAATGCTTGCAAATAACACACAGCTGTCGGATCCAGGCTGGAAAATGCAACAGAAATGTAGAACCAAGTGTTATCCAGCTGAGGTCCAAATTTTGTAACAATACCACAAAAAATGAATATATTACACAGCTTTTTTTCTTAGGTTGTTCCCAGGCATTTTTGAACTGTGCCAAATGAATGAATGAATGAATGAATCTTTATTTTGGATAGTACAGGTTAAAAGGAACTGAATAATATAACAAAGGGGGAAAGAAAATCCAACAAGGTCAAATTAGACAATAACTCCTCTGATTATACAATTCAACATAAGTTATCCGAAATGGGTGATGGCTGAAGCCACAGCTTATATTGCCCACCCATATTCCATCCAAGAATTCAAAAGAAAAAAAGAAAAAACAAGACAAGAGCGATTACAATTAAAAAAAAAAAAAAAAAAAAAAAAAAAAAACGAAGCTAAGACTAAGTGTGACAGAAAAAAAACTAAGCTACAACACAACACAGACTGGATATGACAATCCTTATGTGATTTTACATGTCACCTTGTATATATGTTTGGAGTATTTCTTCCTTTAGTTTTTGTTTAAATTGTCCAAGCGTTGTACATGATTTTAATTCAGGTCCAAAATCGTTCCATAATCTGACTCCTTGCACTGAAACACATTGTTGCTTGGTGGTAGTTCTCACTGAAGGTTTTTGAAATATACATGTTCCTCTAAAATGATATTGTTTCTCCCTTATTTGGAACAACTTTTGGATATTTGCGGGCAGTGATAGATTCTTCACTTTAAACATTATTATTGCAGTTTTAAAGTCAACCAGATCTTTCAACTTGAGAGCTTTTAGTTTAAGAAAAAGTGGGTTTGTTGGTTCCCTGTAAGCTGCTTTGTTTATTATTCTAATAGCTCTCTTCTGAAGCATAAAGAGTGGATATATGTTTGTTTTATATGTATTTCCCCATACTTCATTACAATATGTCATGTATGGGAGTATTAATGAGTGATACAAGGTATATAGTGTGGGTTGATTCAGCAAATATTTCACTCTGTGTAATATTGCAATTGATTTGGATATTTTACCTTTAATATAATTAATGTGACTTCCAACACAGTTTATTATCAATTATTACTCCAAGAAATTTAGTTTCAGATACCTTTTCAATCTCTACACCATTTACACTGAGTTTAGATACTGAGTTGTTGTGATGGTTGTTAAAGACTATAAATTTTGTCTTACTTAAATTGAGCATTAATTTGTTTGAATCAAACCACAGTTTAAGCTTTCCTAATTCCTTTCCGAGTGTATCCAGAAGTTGTTCCAAATTGTTTCCACTGCATAATAGATTAGTGTCATCAGCAAACAATATTAAAGTAGAACTGAACTGAACGGCATTGAATGGCACTGGGTGATAGTACATACAATTATAAAGATAATTTATCATGGGCACCCCCTCCACAAATCCCGGAATCTTGGAGAAAATCGCGATTTTGAATTTCCCACCCTGAAAAATCAGACAAATCCGCCGTAGTGCAGCCGGAGTTCCGCGTGACGTCACGAGTGTGACACAGTCCTCCATGTTTACCATTGCGAGCACGTCGACACTGGTTGTTTTTGGTGCATTTTGTCGTGATAGTCGACTACAAAACACTTCCAACACCTGGGAAGATCTGTTCAGTGGTCAAGGAAAGCTTTTTTTTTTTTTTTTTTTTTTTTTTTTTTTTTTTTTTTTTTTGTTACTTATTTGTACCCGTAGGTAGACTTGGTTTGCAGTCTGGTGACAAGCCACCGGCTGCTGGTCGCTGCGTGCGCGAGCGCCCTAAACCTACATGTTTTTGGTGTGCGGGAGGAAACCGGAGAAATCCCGGAGTAAACCCGCGCAACACGGGGAGAACATGCAAACTCCACACAGCTCACTGTTGGTCGGGGGCTGGGATCGAACCCACGACCTCATGATCCCCGCGATCCCCCGGCCAAGGGTAAAACTGTGCTGCCACAGTGCTAAACCACTGCGCCACCGTGCAGCCCACCAGCTGTCATGGTGACGAAAGAAAAGAAAGGGGGAGGAAAAGCAACCGGGAAGCGATGCGTTTCTAGATATAGATATTACAGTGATCCCTCACTTATCGCGTTTAATGGAGAGCAGAACCGACCGCAAAAAGTGAAAAACCGCGAAGTAGCGTCACCCCCCCCCCCCAAGGGCATCGCAAGCACTATTTTGCACAAAAAGGCACAAGAGAACAGCGAAAAGTGCCACTAAGCAACACGAGCGATGAAGAACAATGAATGCGGTCTTCCTTCGCTGGGTAAAACGTCTCGGCCAATCAGCTTGCGAGATTCCCGAGCGGTGAAGAGGTGGGCGGAGAGGAGTGGAGTGGTGGTCAGAGAGGTAGATTTTCAGTTGTGCGGGCTCTCCGTGTTGATACCTGATGTTCTAATGTAGAAGGCAGGGAGACTACATTAGAACATCAGCTATCAACACGGAGAGCCCGCACAACTGAAAATCTACCTCTCTGACCACCGCTCCACTCCTCTCCGCCCACCTCTTCACCGCTCGGGAATCTCGCAAGCTGATTGGCCGAGACGTTTTACCTCGCAAGCTGATTGGCCGAGACGTTTTACCCAGCTTCGCTCCCTGCTGAGCGCCTATACCCAGCGAAGGAAGACCGCATTCATTGTTCTTTATCGCTCGTGTTGCTTAGTGGCACTTTTCGCTGTTCTCTTGTGCCTTTTTGTGCAAAATAGTGCTTGTGACGACCTTGGGGGGGGGGGGTGACGCTACTTCGCGGTTTTTCACTTTTCACGGTCTGTTCTGGTCTACATTAAACGCGATAAGTGAGGGATCACTGTAATAAGTTGGAAAAATGCTGATGGTTTTTTTTCGCCTTCTTTTTTATTGTTAATTTTCCTTATCCTGACACCCCAAACATGCCAAAGTAAAGACTCACCATTCTGTATTCAATAAGCGACTCTCCTCCCCATCACTGCTGCGGTCTGAGTCGGTGCCGGAATCCCCCGAAAATTCTGGCTCTAATCTGTACGGTTCGATGCCTCCCTCGCTCTCTTCCTGTTCACTTGACACTCCTGCATCCTCCTCTGTCTTGTCACCGATCCTGAATGCCTCTTCACTCTGAAAACTCTGGTGTTCTTGACTGCTGGAACTGCTATCATCTGCCATTGTTGTTTTGATAAGGGTCACACTCGTGACGTCACGCAGCGTCGTCTGCACTACTTCCGGTTTGTTTGGCACTGCCAGCCAGAGGCAAAAGTTTATCGGCTTATAGCTTGGCCATCGCACGGCCTAAAAATTTCTTTTATGTGTTGAAAAATACAATAGGTAATAAGGAATTAATCTGCTATTCTACTTTTTTGGCAAAAAGGTGAGTTCAGTTCTACTTTAAGTCCATTTTTTTCAGAAACTTTACATATATCATTTATATACATATTGAATAATAATGGCCCCAAAACTGAACCCTGTGGGACTCCACAAGTAACCTTCAGTAACTGAGTTTTTGGTACCAACACATACATACTGATATCTATTCTTTAAGTAACTACTTAACCAGGACAGTGCTACCCCTCTAATACCACAATTTTGTAGTTTCTTTAATAATAAATTATGATCCACTGTATCAAATGCTTTTTTAAGATCCAGGAATACTCCAACTGAATACTTTTTATTTTCAATGGCAGTTGATATTTTTTCTATAAATTCCATTAGAGCAAATGCAGTTGTCCTCTTGTGTCTGAACCCATATTGCTGCTCACACAATCAATTATTCTTCAGTATGAAGTTGTCAATTCTCTCATAGAATATTTTTTCAAGTAGCTTGGAAAATTGCGGCAATAGTGAAATTGGTCTATAGTTTGATTGCCAAATGGCACAGTTTGGAAAAACGTCTGTAACTTTTGAATGATTCAATATAGAAGCTTCATCTTGGGCTCTAATGAAAAGTGAAGGGCCGTGTGTGTGTGTGGGGGGGGGGTTTATTCATTCATGAATGAATGAATGAACAAACAAGCCCCCACACACAAAGAAGCATGCCACGTAAAAAATATGTGGCTTTTTTTTACAAGGAAAAAAATAACCTACAGTGCACTAAAAATTATACTAAAATATCTGTAATGTAGAAGATAACAACCCCCCCCCCCCCGCTACAGAGGACGGACATCGCCCATCGCTACATGACGGACGCACCGTCCCCGCGGTCTACTATGCACAGTTGTACTAAAATATCTGCAATCCGGTACAGAAGAGTAGCGGGGGGGGCGTGCACGGACTGGACCCATGCGCCGCGGTCTTCATGTTGCGATGACGCACAGTTGTAATTGACCGATCGGTCAAAAGTCATTTTGATTACAATTTTCAGGGATGAAGAATAATTTAGTGTATAACACTTACCTGTCCACAACAGCAGTGTCGCTGGCGAACGTCTCTTCCTCATTGTCAGACGAACATGACGCTGGTCCGCTTGTTACGGACTCGTGGTTCTGGTCACGCGACCTGGTCAAACCATAATTCCATTATTGCGGTTTTGCGCTTCCATGATTGCGGTTTTGGCGAACAATTTTTCAAAACAAATAAGAACAGTAGTAAGAAAAAAAGACTGGCGAACGCGTGTGTGTCACCCAGCCTTACACAAAACAGATTTTACGCAAGGGACGCACGCTTTCGAACTTCTGTGCTTCAATTGGCTGGCTGTATTCGCAGCCGTTGGTAGGCGGGTCCTTCTTGCTAGGTTTTCAGTCATTGGTTCTTCAAGGTTTCAGAAACCCAATTCAAGGCTCTTATTAGTCGAATGAGAGGTCAATCACATCTAAACCAATCAAAGCACTCTTTTGGCTTTCTGTTCGCGGCTGTGTCTGTAGTGGAAGAACGGAAATTCAGTTTTTTGTTTTGTTTTCTTTTTCAGTGCGCACTAGGACGCGCGGTGTGGCGCCACACTGTGGCGGGCGGCCACACTGTGTTCCACAGTGTGGCGGGCGGTCACGTCTCTGCGTCCTACGGCGCACAAGGGCACCCTAGGACGCAGAGACGTGACCGCCCGCGGTACACCGGAGGTTAATAGCCATTTGATCAGTAAAAACTTGACATAACATACAAACACTTCATAGAACTAAAATTAACAGGCTACTTACATTTTATTTAGAGCCCAAAAATCTAGGTGGGGAGCCGCCGCTATGTCACACTTCCTTGTTGTTATCACGTGATTGTGATCAGTTCATCTCCGTCACTCTCGGGTCTTTCTCGAGATCCTGCATTATTTTGTATAATTCTCACATGAGCTTGTATTTCAAACTCTGTACTCATCCGTGCCGCTGCAAAACACAAACGGATTTGGTAGGGACAGACGCAAGACTCCATCCGCACTGCATCTGCAACGTAGTGCATCCGGAGTCAGTGTAAATCCTGGGTTACCGCTTTGTTGCAGTGTAGTAAGTAGAAAGTCTCTATACGAATCACCAAAAGTACTGAGCTGGGAGTGACAGGTTAAGCTATTGCTAGGATTCAGGCTGCAGACCTTTTTTTTTTTTTTTTACCAGAGTGGTCAAGTGCTCTGAAGAAAAGGTGCAGAGTGAGTGCAATGGGGAAAAAATGCTGTCTGTGGACACACAGCCTAACTTAAACATTGAAATTTTTAAGAGCCCTGGCTCTCTCTTATGCTTTTGTAGACGCATCTACACATGTGGACAAAATTGTTGGTACCCCTCTGTTAATGAAAGAAAAACCCACAATGGTCACAGAAATAACTTGAATCTGACAAAAGTGGTAATAAATAAAAATTCTATGAAAATTAACCAATGACAATCAGACAATGCTTTTGAATTGTGGTTCAACAGAATTATTTTAAAAAACAAACTCATGAAACAGGCCTGGACAAAAATGATGGTACCCTTAACTTAATATTTTGTTGCACAACTTTTTGAGGCAATCACTGCAATCAACCGATTTCTGTAACTGTCAATGAGACTTCTGCACCTCTCAGCAGGTATTTTGGCCCACTCCTCATGAGCAAACTGCTCCAGTTGTCTCAGGTTTGAAGGGTGCCTTCTCCAGACGGCATGTTTCAGCTCCTTCCACAGATGTTCAATAGGATTTAGATCAGGGCTCATAGAATGCCACTTTAGAATAGTCCTCCGTTTCGCTCTTAGCCATTCTTGGGTGTTTTTAGCTGTGTGTTTTGGGTCATTATCCTGTTGCAAGACCCATGACCTGCAACTGAGACCAAGCTGTCTGACACTGGGCAGCACACTTATCTCTAGAATACCTTGATAGTCTTGAGATTTCATTGTACCCTGCACAGATTCAAGACACCCTGTGCCAGATGCAGCAAAGCAGCCCCAGAATATAACAGAACCTCCTCCATGTTTCACAGTAGGGACAGTGTTCTTTTCTTGGTATGCTTCATTTTTGCGTCTGTGAACATAGTGCTGATGTGCCTTGCCAAAAAGTTCCAGTTTTGTCTCGTCTGTCCATAGGACATTCTCCCAGAAGCTTTGTGGCTTGTCAACATGCAGTTTGGCAAATTCCAGTCAGGCTTTTTTATGATTTGTTTTCAACAGTGGTGTCCTCCTTGGTCATCTTTCATGAAGTCCACTTTGGCTCAAACAACAACGGATGGTGCGATCTGACACTGATGTACCTTGACCTTGGAGTTCACCATGAATGTGTTTAGAGGTTGTTCTGGGCTCTTTTGTTTCCTCCTGCGGCCACGTCCAGGGAGGTTGGCTACAGTCTTGTGTAGCTTAAATTTCTGAATAATACAGTATGTGCAACTGTAGTCACAGGAACATCAAGCTGCTTGGAGATGGTCTTATAGCCTTTACCTTTAACATGCTTGTCTGTAATTTTCTTTCTAATCTCCTGAGACAACTCTCTCCTTTGCTTCCTCTGGTCCATGTTTAGTGTAGTACACACCATGTCACCAAACAGCACAGTGACTATCTGTCACCCTTTAAATAGGCTGACTGACTGATTACAAGTTTGTAGACACCTGTGATGTTAATTAGAGGACACATCTTGGTTGAACATGTCCCTATGGTCACATTATTTTCAATCTTTTCTAGGGGTACCATCATTTTTGTCCAGGCCTGTTTCATGAGTTTGTTAAAGTAATTCTGTTGAACCACAATTCAAAAGCATTGTGTGATTTTCATTGGTTAATTTTCATAGAATTTTTATTTATTACCACTTTTGCCAGATTCAAGTTATTTCTGTGACCATTGTGGGTTTTTCTTTCATTAACAGAGGGGTACCAACAATTTTGTCCACGTGTGTAGATCAGGGCTCATAGAAGGCCACTTTAGAATAGTCCACTGTTTCGCTCTTAGCCATTCTTGGGTGTTTTTAGCTGTGTGTTTTGGGTCATTATCCTGTTGCAAGACCCATGATCTGCGACTGAGACCAAGCTGTCTGACACTGGGCAGCACATTTCTCTCTAGAATACCTTGATAATCTTGAGATTTCATTGTACCCTGCACAGATTCGACACCCTGTGCCAGATGCAGCAAAGCAGCCCCAGAACATAACAGAACCTCCTCCATGTTTCACAGTAGGGACAGTGTTCTTTTCTTGGTATGCTCCATTTTTGTGTCTGTGAACATAGAGCTGATATGCCTTGCCAGAAAGTTCCAGTTTTGTCTAGTCTGTCTGTAGGACATTCTCCCAGAAGCTTTGTGGCTTGTCAACATGCAGTCTGGCAAATTCCAGTCAGGCTTTTTTATGATTTGTTGTCAACAGTGGTGTCCTCCTTGGTCGTCTCCCACGAAGTCCACTTTGGCTCAAACAGTGACGGATGGTGCGATCTGACACTGATGTACCTTGACCTTGGAGTTCACCATGAATGTGTTTAGAGATTGTTCTGGGCTCTTTTGTTACCATTCGTATTATCCGTCTCCTCCTGCGGCCACGTCCAGGGAGGTTGGCTACAGTCCCGTGGATCTTAAATTTCTGAATAATATGTGCAACTGTAGTCACAGGAACATCAAGCTGCTTGGAGATGGTCTTATAGCCTTTACCTTTAACATGCTTGTCTATAATTTTCTTTCTAATCTCCTGAGACAATTCTCTCCTTTGCTTCCTCTGGTCCATGTTTAGTGTGGTAAACACCATGTCACCAAACAGCACAGTGACTACTTGTCACCCTTTAAATAGGCCGACTGACTGATTACAAGTTTGTATACACCTGTGATGTTAGAGGACACATCTTGGTTGAACATGTCCCTATGGTCACATTATTTTCATTCTTTACCATCATTTTTGTCCAGGCCTGTTTCATGAGTTTGTTTTTTGAAGTAATTCTGTTGAACCACAATTCAAAAGCATTGTGTGATTTTCATTGGTTAATTTTCATAGAATTATTATTTATTACCACTTTTGTCAGATTCAAGTTATTTCTGTGACCATTGTGGGTTTTTCTTTCATTAACAGAGGGGTACCAACAATTTTGTCCACGGCTGTATATTTCAACCATATACATGCAGACAATGTACAATATCACAGATTCTCATGGGTCAGAAGCAGCTTCCTGTGTTCACGTGATTTGAAGTGACACGTTTTGGTACGCTTGGATTTCTCTCTTCGTTAAAAGGAACCAAACCTAGGGGAAAATGCTTCAAAATAACAAACTCATTGACTGTTTGAGACCAGAGCAAACCAATTTAGGTGTGAAAACACTAAGACATTTGAACTAGTCACTGCTCTGTTTTCTTTCTTCTTTTGTCTCCACCTCTTCTTTTTTAAGCTCTCTGTGTGGTAGGTTGTTTGTACCCTAGAGAAATGGTTAACACGCACCAGGTGTTTGCAGTGGGATGGTAAAAACACTTTCATGAGCTGACCAGAGGCTGAAGCGTTGTTGTTTTTTTGTTTTTTTTTTTTCCCCCATCAAGATTTCTGATATATTTTATCACTGTTCTGTGGGGCTCTCACAGCCCATCGTTATATTATTCATTTATTCTCATGACCATGCCTTCTGTCATCCTCCTGCATTAATATGAACATGCTCAATGGGGGCTAATGGGTTCCTTATGAGGGGTGATTGTGTAGCTGCAACACAAGTGTACTAGATGTTCTGGTGTATTTGCTAGTGTGATTAGGGCTCATTTAAATCCCACTGAGGGCATTGGTGAGATGAACGTCAATAGCTACTGACCTCGCAGCTTAAGGTTAGAGGCTGCCATAGACGTAGTTTGCACAGATTTGTGAGTTCCATGTCTGAATGGGTCACATCACAGCGGTAAATAATAGGGCAAATCTCAGGGGTTTGTGCACCATGCTGTGGAGTTAGGTGTAGTATGAAAGTGCTGGAGGTAAGAGGTTCAAAGTTTTTGTTAGATTAAATAATATTTGCATAATGGTCCGAATCAAGATTCTTTTTCTGCTTTCAGAAAAAAATGTTTGATGTTTATAAAGTGTCTGCTCAAGAAAAAAAATATTACAAATGGAATGTAGAAATTGGGTTGGTAGGAAATTGTCTGTGTGTAGCACTAATGTACTCCAAGCAGTTATTTATCATTCTAGGACTAAATTAACCTATTCTGTGATGTAGCCATAGAAATGTCCAAAAACTGAACTTTTTTACTAACTCACCTAAGTTAAAAAAATTAGAATTTTTTAGTGGCTAAAATATTACATGTTTCCACATAAGGTTAAGTAAAGTATAGCTAACCGCCCCCCCCCCCACACAAAAAATGTGAGCAAATCTTTTAAAGTTTGTTTCAAACAAATGGCTGAAGGTATAATGTTTTTTTGAAAATGTGGCTTTTTTTTTTTTTTTTTTTTGTTACTTATTTGTACCCGTAGGTAGATTTGGTTTGCAGTCTGGTGACAAGCCACCGGCTGCTGGTCGCTGCGTGCGCGAGCGCCCTAAACCTACATGTTTTTGGTGTGCGGGAGGAAACCGGAGAAATCCCGGAGTAAACCCGCGCAACACGGGGAGAACATGCAAACTCCACACAGCTCACTGTTGGTCGGGGGCTGGGATCGAACCCACGATCTCATGATCCCCGCGATCCCCCGGCCGAGGGTAAAACTGTGCTGCCACAGTGCTAAACCACTGCGCCACCGTGCAGCCAATTTTTTCTGATTTCTGTACCTAGGATTTGAAAAATTGTTATTTAGGATTGAACAGTTCAAAATCTGTGCCAGTCAGAGGCAGGTTAGATTAAAAAAATCACTTAGATATTTACCAAATGTTGTAACAAACATCTGCACCACTCATCTCAGAGATTTAATTACTTGATGATTAAAAATGTGTTTGCGTTTGCTGCTAAATTCTCCTAAACAGGGACTACAGATGGAAATTAGGGAGAAAGCTATAATCTGGTACAGAGCACCTTTACCATGTGTTTAATGTTTTTTTTTCTATACATGGTCCCTGACAAATAATCCAATAAACTAAACTAAATTTGACCCTTCAATAGCGGAACAAAGACATCCACATTTATTATATTACTGGTAAATAAATACAAATTGAAGTGGCTTTAACTCTATTTAAAAAGCAATAATTTCCAATGTGTCCAAACTATCACCTCAGGCGCAGATCTAAAGGCAGTCAGCCATTTGGCTAATGCTCATCAGTATCCAGTATCCTTTGTGTAATGATAGAGAAATGGGTCACTTTTCTCTTTACTGGAGCCAAGCAGAGTTTAGCATAAGGAGACTAAAATCATCATCTCCTACAGCCCTGTTTCACAATAAAATTCATGCGTGGACCTGTGGTTTTAAAACATGGATAAATCTGCCAGGAAACCTCCATGGACTCCTTCATCATTGTGAACTGACTTTTTTTCTCTGGTACCAGATGTGGTGCTACACTTTTTTTTTTTTTATCATCTATCATTTTGACAGTCAGGGTTGTAAAAAAATTCTGTCATCGTCTATTAACTGCTATTTTAATTTTCATATAATAAGACCAATGCTGAATAGCTTTTGGTTTTGTTCACATGCTCAATTTTAATCATGAGCCTTGAGAATACAGATGCAGATTATGCATTTATTTGTTAGCTGATGAACAGAGACTGGCAAGACATTACTCACGGTCTAATCTGCACTATAAAGTGGACAGATCGAAATTACAAGTAAAAGTTACAATAGGTCATACTCGGTGTAATCTGTCAAAATGACAAACGGCCTTCAGATTTTTCTGTCGTTGCTACAAAAAAAATAAAATAATCTGTCAATGACAAACAATATTCAGTTAATGCAACCTCTGGTACGTCACATCATTGATGTTACAAACATGCAGATCCAGGAAGCTAGCTAGGTGGTGGTCACCATTTTTTTTTTTTTTTGTATTGTACTGAACTTGGGAACATTAATGTTTGTTTCTTGGTTTGTTCCTCGGTTGATTGTTCTAGTCCTCAGTTACCATCCATCCATCCGATTAGGGAGGGATTTTGTGTCTCTTAACCCCGCTTCTGTTTTGTCTGTCCTCTTCATCCTCCCTATCCCCTCACCCCCAGCCAGTCGCAGCAGATGACTGCCCCTCCCTGAGCCTGGTTCTGCTAGAGGTTTCTTCCTGTTAAGTGGGAGTTTTTCCTCTCCACCGTCGCTAAGTGCTTGCTTACAGGGGATCATCTGATTGCTGAGTCTTTCTGAAATTGTGGGGTTTTCTCTGCATTTTGTAGCGCTATGAGATGACTTCTGTTGTGATGTGGCGCTATATAAATAAAGCTGAATTGAATTAAATGTTTTTGTAATGGGGAAAAAATAAAATCCTTAAACAACAATAAAAAAATAAACCACTCCATAGAACAATTTTTTTAACAAACATCCATATGAACTTTGCAGATTTACAAGAAAAAAGTTGCAAATTTATGAGAAAAGTTGAAAAGTAACAATGAAATTTGGAAATTTACAAGAAAAAATTGCCTTTTTTGTTTTTAAAGGAAAAAAGTCAAAAGTTTCTGAGAAAAAGTTGAAAACTTATGATAAAAATGTTGCAAATTTACAGTAAAAAAAGTAGCAAATTTTAAGAAAAAGTTGCAAATTTAGCAGAAAAAAGTTGAAAGTAATTTTAATTGTCCTACCAAAAAATGTTGAGGTTTAACTTGTGGCTCGGGGGCTCCCTAGTGTCTGAAGGAGCCTGTAACATTTGCCTACTCTGCTTTATAGCCAGAAGTGGCTGTGGAGGCAGTTGTTGGCTGAATATTTGAAGAGTGCCCCATGATTACAGAACAGTATTTTGCATGAAATGCCCATTTCTTAAAAAAGAAAAACAAAAAAAAAACAACCCACAAATGTTTTCCATATCACACAAACGCACTTCTTTTACAAGATTGATTCGTGTCTGTTTGTGTTTTCTGAATGCACAGCTCATCATTCCCTGACTTTGATTTTGTTTAATTGGAATCAGACCCAACTCCAAAATGCAGATTTTTCTTCTGTTTTTTTCTCTCTCTCCCTGAGTGGCCAAAGGCCCGCTGCAGCCATCACTGCCTCCTGTGTGGATGATTAGACTCACTTTCCATTGATTTAAACACTCTCTTTAATTAGACCGCTGTGAGAGTTCACCTGTCACGTGTTTTACCGCCACACTAAAAGCACGTCTACCTCATTACAGTAGTCACTCATTAAACCCAGGAGTGTGTGTGTGTGTGTGTGTGTGTGTGTGAATAATGCATAACTGGACAGGAAGAGCGAACACTCAACACAAAGCCTGTAGGTTTCTGAGTTGGACAAACTCGGCATCTTCATGGTGCAGTCTTAACTGACCAGTAGTTGTATTTAAATTTAGTGTATTTAGTATAAACAGGATAGGGTCTTATTTAAGAAATGAATTTGTTCTCATAGTTTTCACTGCCTGGTTGACTTAAAGTTGGAATTTAATTGTTCCCAGCATTTTTAAAATAGCATTTGTGCTTGAAATGCGCACGTCAAGTCAAAAATAGTATTTTTCTTGTAATTTTCAGGGCAGTTGCCCATATTTTTGTGATGGGGAAGACCTCAAACCCTTAAAAAAACTCTCCCCTCTCAAAAACATTAAAAAATAAATTTGGGTCTTTTTATAAATGAACGGGAAAAATAGACCATTACATGAAATAAAAATATAACTGTTATTCATATGAACATTGCAAATTTACAAGAAAAAAGTTGCAACTTTAAGATGAAATGAGTAGCAAAATAATGGAAAAAGTTGCTTTTTGTGACTTTTTCCAAGAAAAAGCCACAAATTTAGAAGAAAAAGAAATGAACATTTATAAGAAAGTTGCATGTTTACAAGAAAATGAGTTGCAAGCTTGTGAGAAAAAAGTTGCATTTACAAAAAAAAAAAATTGTATGGAATAAGTTGCAAATTTACTAGAAAAGGTTGCAAATGTACAAGGAAAAAGTAGCAAAATCATGAGAAATTTGCATGCTTATGAGAAAAAAGTTGCCAATTTATTAGGAAGTTATAACTGTAATCCTCCCCTCAAAAATGTTGAGGGCATCCTTGTAGCTTGGGCCCCTCTAGTGGCTGAGGGGGCGCGTAGCATTTGTATACTCTGCTTTATAGCTAGAAATGGCTCTGGTCATTTGTGACCCGTGCTGCCAAAATGAGTCAGAATGCGCACCGCGTCATTTACGAGCTACAGGCAGGAGAAGTCCTAAATCATGACTCTTTCTTTGTTTGCAAGCAGCAGGTCCCAGGAAAACCCCAATGAGTGCCATTGTAAAGCTTAGAAATCGTACTTTCTAAAAATACATATGTTTTGATGGAAGACGTAACTCCCAACCGATCAAACGCGAGTTTTCAACCTAGCCAAAATATAAACAAATTGGCTTTTTCCAGGTCCATTTTTGTGCACTTCCTACAAATTAAATGTCATTTTGAAGGTTTTTCAATACAGAATATGGAAAAATCATTACCTCAGTTTTGATAATTTCCTCAAAGTGACTCATTTTGCCAGGATGGGTCACATTTTAGGATTCTCAGTGCTGTTTTATGTTTTTAGTTCATCAGTAAGTAAAACAAATCTTTAAAATTAAATGTAATCAAGACAAAATGTGTATCCCAGTATTACTATAGAATAGGCCATCTTCAAAGATTGTTATTCCCCCTCCATTCACAAGCAGCATCTTCTTACTACAATAACTGGCCATTACCATTAATTATTTTCAAATATTATGCCACTGTTATGTCCACATTGTGCTCTCCTATGAGGTTATCAAGTCATGGTTAAACAAGCCAGAAAAAAGATGTCTTAATAAGATAAGATAAGATAAGATAAGCCTTTATTAGTCCCACAACGGGGAAATTCCAGGATTGCAACAGCACAGGGATAGCAACACTCAGAGCAACAATCAGAAGGCAAGGAAAAAACAAGCAAGCAAGAGCAGCTAATATACATATGTACGTATTACTATAAAATATATATATATACACACACACACAGACACACAGTGCAGAGCATTGTAGCTGGATGGAATAAATATATGAATATATGAACACACAGTGCAGAGCATTGTAGCTAGATGGAATAAATATGTAAATATATAAACACCCACAGTACGGAGCAATGTAGCTAGATGGAATAATATGTAGATATATAAATATATAAACACACCCAGTGCTGAGCATTGTAGCTAGATGGAATAAATATGTAAATATATAAACACACACAGTGCAGAGCATTGTTGCTAGATGGAATGAAACAGCATAACCGTCTACTTAGTTATCCTACATGGTATGATTATGTGCCCATACATATTCTCACCCTCCATAGCGACCGGTAAGTTCCTAGTTGTATGCCGGAGGGGACCATTGTGTAAGTCTATTGCATCTTTTGCATTCAAAAAACTATTAGTTTGTTACGTCTTTTTGCTATCTCTGCGAGCAGCCCTGCTTAGGTTGTACAGTCTGACAGCCGTTGGTAGGAAGGACCTACGAAACCTCTCGGTTGTGCACCTGGGATGATGTAGTCTGCTGCTAAATGAGCTCCTCAGTGCATTCAGTATGTCCTGCATAGGGTGGAACTCGGACTCCAGCAGAGATGACAGTTTAGCCACCGTCCTTCTCTCTCCTATCTCCTCCATCGGATCAAGGCGCTGCCCCAGGACAGAGCTAGCTTTCTTAATCAGTTTGTTCAGTCTCTTCCTATCGGCTGCAGTAATGCCACTGCCCCAGCAGACCACTCCAAAAGTGATGGCTGATGCCACCACCGTGTCATAGAATGACTTCAGCAGCGCCCCTTGTACACCAAAAGACCTGAGTCTCCTCAGCAGGAACAGCCTGCGCTGTCCCTTCTTGTAGAGTGCATCAGTATTGTGTGACCAGTCTAGTTTATTGTTCAGATGAATACCCAGGTACTTATAGGATGTCACCATCTCGATGTCTGTTCCCTGTATATTTACTGGTACTGTGAGGGGCTGCCCATGCCTGCGGCAGTCCACCACCAGCTCCTTAGTTTTCCTCGCGTTGATCTGGAGGCAGTTCCGATGGCACCAGTCCACGAAGTCCTGGATAAGCCCTCTGTACTCAGCTTCATCTCCATTGGAGATGAGGCCAACGATCGCAGAGTCATCAGAGAACTTCTGTAGATGGCAGTGTGTTGTGTTGTGTGAGAAGTCCGCAGTATAAAGAGTGAACAGGAAGGGAGCCAGCACCGTTCCCTGGGGGGCCCCCGTGCTACTGATGATCGTGTCGGACACACAGTCCCGGGTTCTCACAAACTGAGGCCGGTTCGTGAGGTAGTCCAGGATCCATGACGACAGGTGCTGGTCCACCCCTGCGCGCAGCAGCTTGTCCTTCAGGATCATCGGTTGGATGGTGTTGAAAGCACTGGAGAAGTCAAAGAACATGATCCTCACCATATTCCCGGGCTTCTCCAGGTGGGACAGAGAACGGTGAAGGAGGAAGATCACCGCATCCTCCACCCCAATGCCATGCTGGTAGGCGAACTGGAGTGGATCCATCGCTGGTTCCACCAGGGGGCGGAGGTGAGCAAGGAGCAGTCTCTCCAGGGTCTTCATCAAGTGGGACGTCAAGGCCACCGGTCTGTAGCTGTTCAGGTCTTTGGGGTGGGAAGTTTTTGGTACAGGTACCACACAAGATGTTTTCCACAGCTGTGGTACCCTCCCCAGTTTCAGGCTCATGTTGAAGATATACGTCACAATCCCACACAGCTGGTCTGCACAGGACTTGAGGAGCTTTGCGCTGATGCCGTCCGGTCCCGGCGCCTTCCTCGCCTTGATCTTCCTCAGCTCCGTCCTCACCTGGGTCCTGGTCAGGGTCAGGATGGGGGGCTGTGTGTTGGGAGTGGGGGGGTGTTGGTGGAGTGGGGAGTGGGCAGCAGGACTTGATTTCTTTAGAGGCAGCAGTGGTTGTTGTGCAGTCAGGGGGGAGGGCGGTTGGTCAAATCTATTGAAAAACAGATTCAGGTTGTTCGCCCACTCCCTGCCCCCTGTGGCCTGGGGGGAGGTATTCTGGAGCCCCGAGATGGTTTTGAGGTTTCTCCAGACCCCGCTGATGTCGCTCTGTTGCAGCTTGTCCTCCATCTTCTTCCTGAAGCTGTCCTTGCCTTCTCTGATCTTTCTCCTCAGCTCCCTCTGTACGGACTTCAGCATCTCCCTGTTCCCTGACCTGAAGATCCTCTTCTTCTCTCTCAGAAGTGTTTTTATCTCAGGGTTGATCCAGGGTTTGTTGTTTGAGTGACGCCGTATGGTCTTGGTGGGAACGGATTTGTCCACACAGAAGCTGAGGTAGCCCGTGAAGGTGTGAATGAGGCCATCGATGTCCTCACCATGTGGATCGCAGAGCTGCTCCCAGGCGGTGGCTTCAAAACAGCCCTTTAGGGTGTCCATTGTCTCCTCAGACCATAACTCCACTGTGTGCATGGCCGGAGGTTGTCTGTGCACTAGGGGTTTGTACACCGGCCGGAGATGAACCAAGTTGTGATCCGATCTCCCGAGTGGGGGGAGTTGTGATGAGGTGTACGCCTCCTTAGTGTTTGCGTAGAATAAATCCAGTGTTTTATTGTCTCTAGTGTGGCATGTGACATACTGGGTGAACGTGGGTAGAATGGGAGACAGTGAAACATGGTTGAAATCGCCTGAGATGAGGAGAAGAGCATCTGGGTGTTCTGTCTGCAGCCTGCTGGTTACTGAATGGATGATGTCATGTGCTGTCCCAGCGTTCGCCGTCGGATTTGCATAAACAACAATGCAGATCACGTGTGAGTGTTCTCTCGGGAGATATGTAAGCCTCATGCTAACAGCTAGCAACTCAATGTCTTTGCTGCAGTGTCGTTGTTTAACAGTGATATGTCCCGGTCTTAATAACTACAGTATTCAGTGGATAAGAATCTATCAGCATGCCACATCTTGACTTGGTAGTATTTGAAAACTCCTTACATAAATGCTCCCAATCTGTCAGATTTGGAAGGCATCTGTTGTACACAGCTCTCCTCAGATCCATCCATCCATCCATTCATCCATCCATCCCCTACTGCTTTTCCGAGGATCCGGTTCACAGAAGCAGCAGTCTAAACAGAGAAGCCCAGACTTCCCTTGCTTCAGATCACACCACAAATTTTCAGTTGGATCTAGGTCTGCGTTCTGGCTGGACCATTACTAAAACTTTAATTTTCTTCTGGTGAAACCATTCTTTTGTTGCTCTGGATGTGTGATTGGGGTCATTGTTGTGCTGAAAGGTGAAATTCATCTTCAGCTTTCTAATAGAAACCTGAATGTTTTTGGTCAAAATGGACTGGTCTTCATAATTCCCTCCATCTTGACTAAAGCCCCAGTTCTAGCTGCAGAAATGCAAATCCAAGTTGTGATGCTGCCACCACCATACTTTACAGTGAGAATTTTTTTTTTAATTGGGGTAAAGAAAAATTGACCTTGGTTTCATCAGACCATAACACATGTTCCATGTACTTTTGGGATATTTTATGCATTTTTGTCAAAATTTAGCAGGGCCTGGATGTTAATGCATTTTTTAATTAAAAAAAAAAAAAAAAAAAAAAAGAAACTTCCAGACATAGGTTCAGGTTACTTTATTTGTACCCGTAGGTAGACTTGTTTTGCAGTCTGGTGACATCCATATTTACAAGCCACAAATTACATTTAACATAGACACAAACACAGGCACTCATGAAGCTGACTATAAACATGATAAAAATACTCAAGGCTCCATCAATCAGGGTATAAAAAGACAGAGATGAGGGAGAAACCAGAGGTAAGAGAGAAGGGTCATATTAAAGTTAAAAGTTAAAAACTAGTCGGAGGTTAAAAAACTCAAAGGTCTAAAACCCAATAAAATATTTAGAACCCAAGTGACATCATACAAAATAAGTAAATATAAAATATGTACAATATATTTTTTATAGCTTGTTCAACTCTGACAGCAGCAGGGACAAAGCTGTTTTTGTAGTGCTGGGTTTTACTTTTTGGGACAGCAAACCTCCGTCTGGAGGGAAGAAGCTGAAAGTTGCAGTGCAAAGGGTGGGAGTCATCATTTAAAATGGAGGTAGCCATCCTCTGTACTTGTCTGGTGTACAGGGATGTCAGGCTTAGCTGTGACTCACCAAGCAAACGACTGGACCATCTAACTACCTGATCCAAGGATTTCCTCTGTTTCAGTTTTATCTGACCAAACCATGACACTAAAGAAAAGGATAAAACAGATTCAATAAATAAAAATATTCAATAAATATAGAGAATATGGGCAATTGTTGTCACATGTAGTACACAACCACTACTGGCCAGAAATTACTGTTGCACTGTTGGCCTGTTGGCAGCCTCCTTGAACAGTTTTTGTCTTGTCTATTAGTCAGATTTGGTGGAAAATCAAGTTCTCTGTAATGTCATTGTTGTGCCATATTTTTTCCACTTCTTGATGACTGTGATCACCATGTTCCACAGTATTTGTAATGCCATGGAATTTTTTTGTACCCTTCTGCTGACTGATACCCATCAGCAGTGAGATCTTTTTGAGGCTTTGTAAGCTGTCTGCAAACCAAGGGTTATACAAATGACTGTCTTCACCCTCAAATTAATTGTCCAGGTTATAGGTCATGTTAAAGGTCTCAAAAGGTTTTTGAAAAATATTTATTGTGGTCTCGTTCTTTCACATCACAAAAACCTGGCATTTTAACAGGTGTGTGTGCACTTTTTATATCCACTGTAGAATCATGATTATGATAAAGATAATGCAGATAATAAAACAAACACATATTAATACCTTTTTTTGTTTTTTTTTTTTTTTGGAAAATTTGTCCACATATTTATTTGTGTGTCATTGTATTAGTTATTCCTATGAAGTGTGGATAGCTTCTTATTCTTGTTAGAATAACTTGATAGCACTTAATACTGTGATAAACATACATGATTCAGAATTTTTATTGTAAGCACTAAAATTAAGTTTTTAGTTACTTGTTAAGAGTGTGGTTTTTTTTTTTTTTTTTTTTTTTTTTGCTTAGAGGCTGAACACGATACATCTTGTTCAGAGACTTTTACAGGACATTTTTCAAGCATTCACGCACTTGAAAGATGGGTAGGAAATAACATTATACGGTTTTAATCACATGTTCCTCACCGCTGTAAAGAGGGTGTTGACATTCCTGACTACTGCAGAGAATTGCCCCGGTTTAGGAGGAAACTTAAAACACTCCCGAATGAGCCTCAGCTCCTGCCTGCCTGCTCCTTCTGTGTCTGTCTTCGGAGGCCCAGCGTAAGGGGCTTTTTTTTTTTTTTTTTTTTTTTTAAGGGAGCTGCTAAACCTCCCTCTCTGCCCTCCATTCCTTATTTTCAGTTTCCCGTTGCTACTGTAGCTCGCAGAGGGAAAAGACATGCCCACTGAAGGGCGATTGGTCGTCACTCAACGGGCCCCCTACGAAAGGCTCCACCTTTATTATCCTGTTTGTGGGACAATTAGTCATCGGGTGGATGTGAGCGGATGACTGGGTACAGAGCTATATATAAACACCTCCACTCTAAATACAGTTAAAGTCAATATCATGTATTGATATAAATATTTCATGCTTTGCTGTCCTCTCTGACTTTTTCCTGCTGTCTGCATTTTTTTTAACACACACATATCCTCTTTGGATCCAGTATAAATTCAGAACAGCAAGTTGATGCCAGGAGGACAAGAAAAGGCGAAGCATGCGCTGGCTCAGAGCTGTAGTACTTTCACTCTCACAGACACTCTCATAGAGAATGACAAATGCACTTTCATTTACTCTTTCATTTTCATGATTTTACATTATGATCTACTGACTCTTCATGGCTTTGGCCTCAAGTACTGTGGTGACACTCATTTGGAAAGAAGTTGTATGATAAATTATACACAAATTATGTTTAATTATAAAGCCATAATTTGAATGTTTAATCATACAGTCAATAGCCACTACAGACTAGGGCTGGGCGATTAACTGAAAAATAATCCAGATCTATATTCAGACCCTAAAACCAATGTTAATTTTGCCCATGTCGATTACTTCAGTTTTCCCCCTTTCTTAACACTTTCCCCCCCCATGTGTGGGTTCATGCACTGTCCCCTTACATACATATGTGGACTTAAATAAATGCTTTATTAAACTGACGTAATAATGCATTGTGACAGTAAACAATGGAGCATCACTCAGGTACAAGCTGATATTTAATCCAAATTTGAGTTATGGTTCAGGAATTGCAACTATTTTTTTTATACAGTCTCCTCATTTTAGGGGCTCAAAGGTAATTGGTCATATTAATATTGCCATAAACAAAAAGTTTAATAGAGGGGATGCATTGGAACAGAATTTTTGGCAGTTATAGAGCAGTTACCATAGTTACCCAGCACTGAGTGGCAAACGTGTCAGCTTTATTTTGTATGCAGCAAAACATAAAAATCACACAAAATATTTAGTCACAACAGTGCACAGAGTACCTTTTTTACTTTAGATGTTAATACCACACCATTTACTTGACTGTAGTGATGTGTGGGTAAAGACCAAGGAGCACATGGTAAGTGAAGGACTGATTCAAAGCCTTTAATTATTTATTTAATTTTTTGCCAATTAATACAAGATAGAATGATAAGATTAGCTCTCCACAATGCAAGTAGGTATTCCGTGTACTGCTGTGATTGAATATTGTGTGTATTTTTTGTGTTTTAATGCATACCCCTAATGCTGCCACTCATTTTTGCCACTCAGTGTTTTTTTTTAACTGCCATGAGTTCTGTTTGGTGACATCTCTATATCTTGTTGAGAATCCTTTGCAGGCAATGACTGCCGGAAGTCTGGAACTATTGACATCACCAAATGCTGGGTTTCCTCCTTTGTGATGCTTTGCCAGGCCTTTACTGCAGCTGTCTTCAGTTCTTGCTTGTTTGTGGGTCTTTCTGCTTTAAATTTTGTCTTAAGCAGCTGAAATGCATGCTTGATTGGGTTGAGATCTGTTGACCGATTCTGCCATTGCAGAACATTCCACTTCTTTGCCTTAAAAAAAACTCCTAGGTTGCTTTCTCAGCATAGGCCATTGCCCATCAGTATTGTGAAGCACCGTCAAATCGACTTTGTTGGATTTGGCCAGATCTGAGCAGATCCCTATACACTTCAGAATTCATCTGGCTGCTTCTCACTTCTGCCACATCAACTAGAAAAGCGCTGAGAGAGCACGTATCTCCGCCAAGGCTCCTTCCATCCCTCATGGATGACCTCCAAAATGTAATGGGTTTGTGTGTAGGCCAGGAGCCAGTTCTGGTGAAAATTGCATCAAAGTCTATCCACTAGTTTTGGAGGATTCTTGCAAACACACTGTGAGAAGATAAGAGCCTTGGTGGAGATATGCATTCTCATATCATCGCCAAAATGTTAGGGGTTCGTCTCTAGCCCAAGGGTGACCTCTGGAGAAAATTTCATCCAAATCCATCCAGTAGTTTTGGAGTATTCTTGCTAACACAACGTGAGAAGATAAGAGCCTTGGTGAAGGTATGCATTCTGGGATCATCACCAAAATTGTATGGGTTCCTGTGTAGCCAAAGGACCACCTCTGGTGAAAATTTCATCCAAATCCATGTGGTAGTTTTTGTGTAATCCTGCTGCACAAATACAAACAAGGTCCATGGTGGAGGTATGCACTCTCAGATCATCACTGAAATTTAATGGGTGCATCCCTGGCCCAAGGGCTACCTCTGGTGAAAATTTCATCAAAATCCATCCAGTAGTTTTTGCGTAATCCTGCTAACAGAGACAGACAAACAAACCGAACAAACGGACGGACGGATGGATGGACGGACAAACAAACAGACAAACCACCCTGATTACATAACCTCCTTGGCGGAGGTAATTAACACTAGTGATCCAGTGGAAATGGAAGCCATGCATGCCCATGCATCACACTGTCTCCACCATGTTAAAAGATGTGGTGTGCTTTGGATCATGAGCCGTTCCAAGACTTATTACCTCCGCCAAGGAGGTAATGTTTTTACCGGGGTTTGTTTGTCTGTTACCAACATAACTCAAAAAAAGTTATGAACGGATTTTGATGAAATTTTCAGGAAAGGTGTGTAATGGCACGGGGAACAGATGATTAGAGTTTGGTGATGATCTGAGAGTGCATACTGTACCTCCACCAAGGGCTTTGTATTTGTGCAGCAGGATTACACAAAAGCTACTGGATGGATTTGGATGAAATTTTCACCAGAGATGGTTCTTGGGCTACAGAGGAACCCTTTATATTTTGGTGATGATCTGAGAATGCATACCTCAGCCAAGGCTCTTATCTTCTCACAGTGTGTTAGCAACAATACTCCAAAACTGATGGACAGACTTTGATGCGATTTTCACCACAAGTGGCTATAGGCCTACACACAAACCCATTACATTTTGGAGGTGATCCATGACAAACGGAAGGAGCCTTGGCGGAGGTATGCGCTCGGAGTGCTTTTCTAGTTCACACTGTCTTCTTCCAGTCATTCAGGTACAGACTGGTCTTGGTTTCATCTGTCCAAAGTATGCTGTTCCAGAACTGGGCTGGCTTCTTTAGATGTTTTTTGCAAAGTCTCATCTGGTCTTTCTATTTTTGAGGCTGATTAGTGGTTTGCACCTTGTGGTGAACTGTCTGCAATTGCCCTTGTGAATTCTTCTCTTTATGGTAGACTTAGATACTGATACACCTACGTAGTGGAGAGTGTTCTTTATTTGGGTGGATGTTGTAAAGGGCTTTTTCTTCGCCATGGAAAGGATCCTGCAATCACCCCCACTGTCAAACATGTAAGGTTAAAAAAATTAAAAAATACAAAATAAATTCAATAAAAACAAACAAATAACGAAAAACAAACATGGAGACTCCTTCATATTCTCCAAACGACAGAATTTGCGTGCTTGAAAAGGAGTAGGATGAAGTTCATACTTATCTAGCTCTACGTATTACCACTTAAAAATGTCACAATTTTTCTATAATTTGAATTTTATTGGGTTTTCAATTTAGAAAATAATGCAAAAAAACCCCCCCAAAAACCAAACAAGCCAAAAAAGCCCCATCAAAAACAAATATACCCAGTGAGAGGATAAAACATTCCAATTCCACCCTAATACTCCTAAGATGATTGGCTTAATCTACAACACCTATAAAGGTAAGATAGGATCCCCACTTATTGTAAAAGCTGTCCATCCTGTCCAGAAGTTTATATGAAAGGCGTTCTAGTGCAGCAAGCTTGCCCAGCTCCCTGAGCCATTGAGCTACGGGTGGGGCAGAGGAAGATTTCCAATAAGAAGTAATCAACTTTCGGCCCACCATCAAAGCAGTCTGAATCCACTCGGCGACAGAGATTGGGTCCTGAATAGTTGATGGATCTCCAAGGACAAAAAGTCTCTGAGTGAATGGTACTTCTTGCTTAACAATTGTCATAATATGTCTATGGATCTGCAACCAAAAGTCCTGTATTACCGGACAACTCCAGATCATATGGATAAATGTACCCTCCCCCTGTAGACATCTCCAGCAGCTTGAAGAATGAATGAGATTTGCTCTAAACATTTTACGAAGTGTCCAGTAGAATCGATTCAAAATTTTAAATTGAACAAGTCTGGTTTTCAATTCCCTAGACACTTTCTTCCCATTCCTTAAAATATTTGCCCATTCAGCATCAGTAAATTGTGAATTCAGATCTTTTTCCCATATGTGTTTAAGGGATGAAAAATCTTTATTTGAGCTCTTAAGGAGCATTAAATAGAAATTTGAGGCCTTACATCTTTTACCACAGGAACTCAATGCCTGGATGAGCCAATCTGCATCAGGAGGAGGGGTAGTTGTAGATCCAAAGACTTGACACAGCAAATGTCGAAGTTGTAAATATTTCCAAAACTGATTCTGTGATAGACCATACTGTGCCCGTAGATCATCAAATGATTTGAGAACTCCCCCTTCATATAGATCTTTTAACATCAAGATGTCCTTTTTCACCCAGATTTTCCAAATAAATGGGGATTTTCCAATGTGGAGACTTGGGTTAAGCCAAATAGAAGCCATAGAATGCAGATGAGAGCTAAACCCTAATATAGAAGCAACCCTCTTCCAAACGTATTGTAAAAAGGATACAATAGGATGCGACTGAAATTCAGAAGGAAGTTTGATTGTGATTAGATGTACTAGGGGAAGAGGGCTGCTCAGATAACTCTCCAAATAAAACCAAGGGGGAGCTCTCTCAGGGTGGAGAGCCCAATGAATCAAATGTCTAAGACTAAAAGCGTAATGATATAAAACTAGATTTGGGACACCCAAACCTCCTGAATCTGTAGCCTTTTGTAATCTTTTCAACTTTAATCTAGGGCGCTTACCATTCCATAAAAACTTATTGCACAACCTATCAAATTGCCGAAAATAACCAACTGGAATCTTAGGAGGAAGGGATTGTAGAAGGTAATTAAATTGGGGCGCACAAATCATCTTGATAACATTGACCTTGCCCCAAAGAGACAAAAAAAAGAGGCGACCACCTCTCTGTCTATTTTAAATTTTTCGAGCAAAGGCTCAAAATTGATCTGAATCAGATCCGATAAAGTGTGAGGAAACAGGATGCCAAGATATTTAATTCCTAATTTTGGCCAAGAAAAACCTATATTTTGACCAAATGTAAACAGTGTTTTAGGGCAATAAGATGTTGGAGGGAGAATTTCTGATTTTATCCAGTTAACTCTATAACCAGACAGACGTGAAAACTGGTTAATAATTTTAAGGAGAGCTGGAATTGATTTTTGAGGTTGTGTAATTAGTACCAATGCATCATCAGCATACAACATTATCTTATGGGTACTGCCATGGACCTGAATACCTGGAAAAGTGCCATCTTTGCGGATAGCAACAGCTAATGGTTCTAATGCCAAAGCGAAAAGCAGGGGACTTAAAGGGCAGCCCTGGCGCGTACTCCTATAGAGTCTAAAAGGCTGTGATGTAACTCGATTTGATATCACTGAAGCTCTAGGTTCATTATATAGTAATTTAATCCAGGAAAAAAACTTTGAACCAAAACCAAAAGTCTCTAGAGTAGCAAAAAGATACTGCCACTCAACCCTGTCAAATGCTTTTTCAGCATCCAGGGAGAGGGCTGCTACTGGAGAGAGGTAAGCAAGTGAAGGATCATTTTGAACTGACCATATGATATGAATAAATCGCCTAATATTGTCTGCCGCACCCCTGGAACAAATAAAACCCACCTGATCAGGATTTATAAGAGATATCATTACTTTATCTAATCTTAATGCCAAAATTTTGGAAAGAATTTTACAGACACAGTTTATAAGACTAATTGGTCTATAATTCTTACAATCTAACGGGTCTTTATTGCTTTTTAAAATAAGCGAAATTAAAGCCTCTGTTAAAGAAGGGGGCAGACGGCCTTGTTCAAAAGATTCCGCAAACGGTTCTAAAAGTAAAGGAGAAAGCTCATCAACACAGGCCCTGTAAAATTCTACAGTGAAACCATCAGGGCCCGGTGCTTTTCCAGTCGGAAGGCTCTTAACTTTCACAATTTCATCTTTAGTAATTGGGGCGTCAAGCAAGTCTGTTTGTTCCTTCGTTAGGGAGGGCAAAGACAGGGAAGACAAAAATGCCTAGATCTCTTGAGATCCAGCCTCCATTTCAGAAGAATAAAGCAAAGTGTAAAATTCTCTGAAAGCACCATTAATTTCATTTAAGTCTGACACCAGAGTACCATCCTGTGTCCTAATAGCAGATATAGTACACTGAGCTGCTTTCATTTTAATATATCTAGCCAACATTTTGCCAGCTTTGTCCCCCTCCTCGAATTGTTTATGCCTAAGGCGAAATAGGGAAAATTCAACTTTTTGTGTTAGGATTGAATTCAGCTCATACTTAAGCTTCAGAAGGGGTGACAAATTTACTAAGTTTGTGTCCTGTTTGAATGCAGTCTCTGATATGGTTATTCTCCTCTCCAAATCAATCAGTTTAGCAATGTTAGTTTTCTTTTTAAAAGATGCATATTGAATAATATGTCCCCTGATAAATGCCTTAAAGGCCTCCCAAGCAACACTAGCAGAGGGAGCAGAATCCCAGTTTGTCTCAAGATATAAGGAGATCTCTGCTTTCAAAGAGGACACAAAATCTGGATTAAGAAGAAAGCTGGAATTAAGCCTCCATCTAGAATTTTTTTTTTAACTGACAAGGCGGGATCCTATGTTAAAAAAAAAAAACAAACAAACAAAAAAAAAACAGGGGCATGGTCTGATAGTATTATGCTACCAATGAAGCTCGAATTTACAGAGAAAACGGAGGATTTTGACATTAAAAAGTAGTCAATCCTGGAAAACACATTATGAGCAGTGGAATAAAAAGTGTAAACCCTTGTGGACGGATTAAAAAGCCGCCACACGTCTACCAAACCAATTGCATTGCACATGTCTTTCAGTATAGAGCCAGATTTAGATAAACGCTGTGAGGGGGTGCTCCGATCTAAAATGTTGTCCATGACCTGATTAAAATCCCCACCTACTAAAATGGGATAATTACCCATTTCGCTTAGTTCGTGTTCCAGTTGTGCAAAAAATGCACAATCAACTATATTTGGTGCATAAACATTAGCGAGTATCATCCTATGGCCCTGAATTTCTATAAATAAGGAGTTGTCCATCATCATCACTAACCTCTTTTAGACACTTGAACTGCAAATGTTTATGAAAAAGGATTGCCACTCCCCTGCTCTGGCTGTAACCGCAAGATGCAAACCCGTGACCCACCCAATCCCGACAGAGTTTTTTAGATTCTGTTTTAGTGAGGTGGGTCTCCTGAAGCAATGCTACATCCACATTTTTTGATTTAATAAACGCCAAATTTTTTTTCCTCTTAATTGGGTGGTTAAGGCCTTTAACATTCCAAGTAATGAGGTTAAGAAAGCTCTGACAATTAGCCAACATCATAAACGGTACATATTACCATCCCAAATATCCAGCAATTCTCCACCAAAAACCCCCTCACTAGGCAAAAGACAAACACAATAAAAATTAAAAATACAAAAAAAGAAACGAAAACCACTTAATCATAAAGTAACATAAACGGTGACCTAAAACCAATGTCACCCATCGGTGCACAAAAACAGCACCAACCAAAAAAAAGAAAATAAAAAAACTCTAGGACCGTGACTGTGAACAGTGCAACAAACTTGGGGAGAGCCGCAACATCGCAGCAGCCTCATGCCTACAAATAATAAAGCGCGGGCAGTAAAAGAAAAAAGGAAACCTTACATTAATACTGCATCAAATCCTCCGTCAAAAATGTATAACAAATGAACATATAGCACGTATTCATACCATTGTTCATCAATGTCTCACGGTAGTGAAAGAATCAGGTTCAATGCTTTCTTAGGATCAGTGAACTCCTGCTTACCACTTGCCATCTTCACAACGAGAACTGCAGGATACCTGAGAGAAAATGCAATTTTCTTGTGATGCAGCAGGTGTTTACATTGCTTGAACGCCACCCTCATCTCGGATACTCGTCTGGAATAATCCGGAAAAATCATGTGATGACCATTCCAGTCCAGCTTTCCCATCCCGCGCGCTGCCTCCACAATACGCTCCCTATCCTGGAAGCGCAGGAGTCGAATCAGGATAGCCCTGGGTTGCTGGCCGTCTGGTTTGCGTCTGACGAGGCTCCGATGCACACGATCAATTTCCAGCCCTCCAAGAAACTCAATTTTCAGCAGATCTGGGATAGCTTTGCGCATGAAGGTGAGGGCATCTGATTTTTCAGTTTTCTGGAAAGCCGACAAAAGGTAGATTGTTTCGGCGTGATCTATTTTCCAAGTCATCCAGCTTCAGAAGTAAATCTTCCACCTGCGTCTGGGTTGCGGGAGGAGTAGCATCCAGAGCTACATTGGCATCTTCAAGAAAGGCAGTGCGAGATTCCACGTCTCCCAGCCGGGTGGCTAACTCCGTTAACTTGGTATTCACCGCCCTCGTTGACACCTCTATAGTTAAGCTTAGCTAAGTCTTGCCTCGCCGATATTTCTTTCAACAGTGCATAAATCTTAGAAATGTCCTCCGCCATTTGGTCTTTAGAAACACCTGCATCTGTTGAAGGTGGCGGAGAGGAAGGGGGGCTCGTTGTAGTATCGCTAGCTTTAGCCAGACCTTCCTTGCTAGCACTGGCTTTGGAGCGAATATAAAGTTTCTGTTGCTGCGTTGGCATTTTAATCCTGTTCTCCACAAATGCAGTCTCAATGCAAAGAGTAGTAGTAGTAGTTTCAGCCGAGGAAACAAGAGAAAAACGCCCTTGTAGAAGTAAAAAGGCTGTCTGCACTGCGGAGCTCCTCACCTAAGCAGCCATCTTCACTGCCCGCGCCTCCTTCAAAAATGTCACAATTTTTCAGTATGAAGTTGTTGGCAGGACATAAGAAAAACATCTGATTTTGAGCACTGCTTAAGTTACGTGTGATGAATGATTAAATTTGGTTATCAGCTCAAGGAACAGCTCTGTTTTATTGAACGGGAACTGAGAACGGATTAGTGTAGACTACTCATACCAAACTTTGTGATAATTGATTTACTGAATCTACAATTTGGACTGTTGTGATGTGTTTTTGTAGAGTTTATTCTATCTTACTTGGACTAAAAAAATGTAAATTTGCCCATGTGGTTTACGATTTATCATTTCTTTGAATTCTTTGCCTTTTTTAAAAGTCTAATTAAAGATGGGTGGTTTCTCTTATAGACACTTATTTTCTTTGTGCCTTCTCAATTTACAGTTTTCTTATACCAAGATGGACAGCTTTATGTCTCACATTAATAGAGTTAGGTCCTGGAAATTGCAAATTTCTTGCGAAGTCTTTAAATGGCCATCATAAAAATTCCTGTATCCTTTTTTGCAAATCTAGTAAGTTAAGAGTGAGTACTACTAAATCTTTCTCTCAGTCTCAGCTTTCCTGTATTTTATTTCTTCCAGTCATCTCAAAGACTCGGGAATTTGCGAGTTTTATTTTATTTCAAGATGTGTGCAACATGGGTGAAGGATTAACTGTATTATTTTACATTTCTTGTAGTCATTTACTGTTTCGACAATTTTCTCAAAATTGTCTGGGTATCTAATGTTAATTTAACAACAAAGTCATGTTGAATATCTTTTAATTTAACAACAAAGTCATGTTGAATAGCTTAACACTTTGTCCTTATTGAAACTCTTTTGATGGAAACAAATAAGAACACCTGTTAATGCCATAATTTTAACTTAGAAATTAAATTGTAAATGCTGTACTTCCTCAAGTGGTCAGATTTTATTTTCACAACTATCCTCTGATAAATTAATGTAGGATGGATTTATAAAAATGTTTTATATCAGATTCCGGGCACCCTTACAGCCTATATTTTCCTTTAAATGCGGATCGTTTCTGTCTTATTTCTTTCTTTTGCCCTTCTTTCTCCTCTTTCATCTTCATCTACTATACTCTTTTTCCATCTCCTAATTTGCGCCCATGTTTTTTTTTTTCCCCATGCTCTGATTTTTCTGCATTGATCTGTTCCACTCTCATCCTCCTTCCTGCAGTGTGCTGCATTATGTACCACTGAAGACTCTGTTTGCTTCTGGCAGTAGCCGGGGTCTCTTTAGGTCGGATTTATTTTATTGCAGCCCTGAATGGAGCTCGTAGTATACTCTTCAGTGCACAGTTGAAGAAAAATACTGCCACACACCCTGTTGTCTGTTTCTGTCTTTCACATATGCACACTGATTCATTTGGGAGGGTGACTCAACTGGAAGACTATAAAAGAGATTGAGTTGTGTGTTTGTAGATCCGTGCACATGTGTTATTTATTTTTTTCCTCAGACATTGGGGTAATTTCTGCCCTTGTATATTTTTGTGCATTCTCTGTGGTAAGCTTAGTAGTGGTATTAACACTGTCAGTTACTCACTGAGTTTAGATACATTTGTTCTGCATTTATAGGCTGTGTGGTGTACATTTCAATTAACTACAATCACTTGCAATATACAAATTGATGTTTTAGATGAATCTGGGAAAATGCAGAAAGACAAGATGTTATTACTGTGGTGGTGTCGTCCAGAAATATACTGTACATGCATGTGAAAGTAACCTGTTCTTACAACTGTACAATTTCTTTACATTTTTTCTTTTTTTTTTTTTGCTATCACTTTTTGCAAAAATGTCAAGGAAATTGGGAAGACTGTGTGCAGACTCGGTTGCTACAACAACAGTGGCAAACTTCAAATTTGGAAAAGAACAGAATGTGAACTACACAAACCTTTACTGCAAGAAGCCTGTCCCTGTCTGAGACCGCACGGTTTACAGATTCCCTGGGTGTGCTGTGGACCAAGATGCTCAACAGAAGTGGGTCGAGAATATTAACAGAAAGGATTTGGTTCCCAATAACAACAGCAAAATGATTAGCATGCAGCTGCTTAGCTTAGTGTACAACAGTTATGTTTTTAACACTGCTCAGCTAGCTAAAGTTATTGGGCTACCATATTCTCTGGGGGATGCGGTGTTCTCACATAAATCTTCAATAATGAAAGAGTTATCATGAAATTCAGAATTAATTGCTCAAGGTAGTCAAAATGAATGGCTACAAAGTAAACCTCATTAAATCACAACCACAAACAGAACAACAGTGTTCAGGGCAGCTTTTAGGCAGATTTTCAGTTGCTATACTGTTTACGCTTTACTGCTATCCCCACTGGTTGCGTTTCTGCTGTAAAGCTGCATGGATTGCAACGAAGTTCTCTTGTGGACAAGATCATACAAGAATAGTACGATAACATAAGAAATTACATGAAAACAACCATTCATTGTCTTCTTCCAGAAGCCCTTTCATCACTTATTTGCAAATGTAGACCTGTTGCAAATTTTTAATGATCTGTTGTGGCAAGCTGGATCTGGGACCCATTGCAGTAAATATGCTGGAAAAGGGAGCATTAACTAGAATAGTTCATCGATCACATTGAAGGTTACGCTTTGTAGGATTAGAAGTTATTTACAGCACAGTCCATAACACCCACATTTCATGCTAAATTAAAACATCAGCAACCTTTTTTAGAAGATTAACATTATATTTAATAAAACTGTGTAGATGGTATATTCATTTGTAGGCTTTATTTTTTTTTTTTAATTTTTTTTTTTTATTACTTATTTTGTACCCGTAGGTAGATTTGTTTTGCAGTCTGGTGACAAGCCACCAGCTGCCGGTCGCTGCGTGCGCAAGCGCCCCGTATCCCTAACCTGCATGTTTTTGGTATGTGGGAGGAAACCGGAGAAATCCCGGAGTAAACCCACGCAACACGGGGAGAACATGCAAACTCCACACAGATCACTGTTGGTCGGGGATCGAACCCACGATCTCACGATCCCCGCGATCCCCCGGCCGAGGGTAAACTGTGCTGCCACAGTGCTAACCACTGCGCCACCATGCAGCCCCATATTTATGTTGATTAAATGCAGTTTCTATGATATCAAGTCATTTCAGTGACATGAAACGGTTTAGAGTAATGCAGTTGTGTAAAATATTTAAGTACACTAGTAACCAGCTGCCAGTGTCTAAGGTTGTCAATCTAACTTCCTATGCTACTGTCAGACAGTAACAGTAGAAGTTAATTGTCTGCCACTGGCCACCACTGTAATGGCATCGCTGCAAGATGGCACAACACACACATTGGTCATCAGATTTGTCTTTAAGATGGGGAACATGTCCTTTGTAATGTTGTGTGGAGTAAAATATAAGAATGAAATCCTTCGTATGTAAATAATTCTGAAAAGCTTATGTGTTGCCATTGGAAAAAAAAAAAAAAATCTGACACTTGCTAACTTATATACGTATATATGGACACTTAGCTGTGTCCATATAAGTGCCAGTAAATGGATGAATGGAGATGTTGGTGTAAACATTAGTTGCATGTCTCGTAGTTATGATAAACCTTAACAATACTGTGTTTCCAGACAAGCCCGTTGGTGTGTGAAGTTGGCAGTGGAGTGACTGCAGCCTCACCGGAAGGAAATAAACTGTCATCATTCTTAATTACTTATTACTTGCAGCTGCCGCAGACTCCTCTCCAAGCCCACATTCACAAACATGCACGCAAGCAAATCTAGATGACTCCCACAAATAAATTAAGAAAATATCACTAAAGTGGTGATCTTGGTGTACTCAGTAAGAATGGGGACATTCTCTAAGGCCTGAAGTCTGCATCTTCACTGCTGACTAACATCAAGCAATGTGCTAGCAGGCCACACAGCCTGGGCATTTCCTGGTTGATGATACCATAATTAAGAAGCACCATCTCAGCTAATTGAGGTTCATTGCTGGGCCATCCATGGATTCTTTTACTACAAGTTAAAGGGACAATACAACAAAGTGAAGATGGCTACCCGTAAACATCAAAGAAATATAACTGAGGCAGAACCAGAGTTTGTAACACTGGACATAGTTAAGGAGCTGTTGGATCAAGAAAAGACATTCTGAGGACCTTTTTAAAAGGCAAGAGACATCATTTAGATGTTTCACACAAATGATTATGGACTCAACCAATAAAAGGATCGATGGGATCGTGAAGGAGTTTCAAGATTTGTGTAATAGTTTAAAATATTCACAGCAGGATATAGATGATATCAGAACTATACTGGCTGTGAATAAAAGTGAGCTGAAAGATCTGAATAATCAAGTAAAACAACTTCACTCAACTTCCAGTGAATCTAATGCCATCTTGGAGCAATTAGATCATCTGGAGAATCAAAGCAGAAGGAACAATCTATTAACTGATGGCATTACACTGGATTATGCAGAGGAATCATGGGCTGAGACTGAGCGAAAGGTACGTGAACTGTTCACCACAAAGCTGAAAATGGAAGGAGACTGTTCAAATTGAACGGGCTCACAGAAGAAGAAAATTTAGAGGCGATGCAAAAAGACCCTGAACCATAGTTGTGAAGCTCTTGAAATACAAGGACAAGGAACTCATCTTAGGAAAGGCAAAGGCACATTTGAAAAGCACATCTGTGTACATAAATGAAGACTTTTCTGAACGGTTGAGGGAAAAAAAACGAGCTGAACTTTTGCCTGCCATGAAGGAAGCCAGAGCAAAGGGTAATTTTGCCATAATCGGTTATGACCGACTCATCATAAAACCAAGAAGAAACCTAGATGAGGTCTCCTAGATTGAATGTTGAATGGTTTTGGTGCAAGAAATTGTATTAAAGACCTTTGTCATAAATTATCAAATGCCCTTAAAATTACCAAAGAAAGGACTTAGAATTGCTCATCTTAATATTTGTAGTTTAAGAAACAAGGTAGATGAATTGAATGCTGTGACGGAAAATTTGTTACATATTATGGGTATTTCTGAGACACATCTAGATGCTACTGTAGAAGATGAAGAAGTGGCAATTTATGGGTACAACATGTATAGACAGGATAGAAATAAATATGGAGGAGGTGTGGAATTCTACATTCAGGAACACATACCAGTAAAAATAAGACAAGATTTAAATGTCCCAGGTGTAGAGGCACTGTGGCTGCAAGTCCATTTACCTCATCTGAAGCCAGTGCTAGTTGGGTGTTGTTATAGGCCTCCAAATTCTAAAATGGAGTACCTTGAAGCAATATGTGTAATGTTACAGACAGTGACCGATATGAATAGAGAAGTTTTTTTTTGTTGGCAATTTTAATATTGATTGGTTCTCTGATACTTGTGTAATGAAGAAAAAGTTGAGCGATATGGCTGTTGTATGTAATTTATTTCAGATAATGCATGTACCAACAAGGATTAATATGTGTAGCTCAGGAACGTCATCCTCAACCTGTATTTTTACCAACTGTGTGGATTTATGTTCAAGGGGTATGTCTGTACATTCTGGCTTTAGTGACCAATAATATCATTGCATTTGTGAGGAAAATAAAAGTTCCTAAAATTGGACCAAAAGTGATATACAAAAGAACTTAAAACTTTTGCAATAAAGAATTTATGGAAGACATAAATAAGGTGAAATGGGATAATGTGGAGAAATTAACTAACACTGAAGATGCTTTACAATTATTTATGAAATTGTTCCTCCTTATTTGTGATAAACACGCCCCAGTTAGAAAGCTAATAGTTAGACATAAAAAAGCTTCTTGGATTGATATGGAGTTATGCAGCAGTATGACGAAGAGAGATCAACTTAAAAAAACTGCCATCTCATCTGGAAATTCGTCTGATTGGCAAGCCTACCGTTCACTGAGAAATAAAGTTACAAAAATGAATAGACAAAAGAAAAAACAATGCTACCAAACTATGTTTAATATAAACATGGGTGATAGTAAAAAATTATGGAAAGTAATTAATGAGTTAATGGGTAAAGATAAAATAAGGAAACTCCATCCTTTATTGAATTGGATTGTGGATTCATTACTAAAGCTCAAGATATTGCTAATTATTTTAATAACTATTTTTTGGATAAAGTGAATTTATTAAGAAATCAGATGTTATCTGTGAACAGTAAGCTGTCTGATACATTGATTAAACAACATATTATGAAGGGAAAAAACGTGTGAATTTGAATATAATATAAATGTTCAAGAAATGGAAAAGCTTCTTCTTTCTCTGAAATGTGATAAACCTTGTAGTTATGATAATATGGATAGTAAATTATTACAGATGTCAGCCAAGATTGTAGCAAAACCTTTGCCATATTTTTAATTTATGTTTAAATGAAGGTGTTTATCCTCAAATATGGAAAATAGCAAGAGTAACTCCATTACCAAAAAATACCAAAGCATCATTTACAAGACCAAATAGTTGACCCATTAGCATTTTGCCTGTTCCGAGCAAACTTATGGAGAGTGTTGTTTTTAAACAGATTCAGTGCTATTTTTCTGAGAACATCAACTCTGAATTCCAACATGCATTTAGAGTCGGCCATTCAACATGTACAGCTTTGGCACAATTAACTGATGACTGGTTAAAGCAAATTGATAAAAAAATTAATTATTGGCACTATATTGCTTGACTTTAGTGCTGCTTTTGATCTTATAGATCATAAGCATTTGTTAATTAAATTAGCTGCTTAGGGTTTTAAAACATTAGCCATTGAATGGATGAGAAGTTACTTAACTAATAGAAAAGTGTGTTCTGTTTAATGGTGCCTTGTCAGATATTAAAACTCTACAGTGTGGTATACCACAGGGTAGCTGTTTGGGGCCCTTATTATATTCTATATTTACAAATGATTTACCATGTATGTTAAAAAGCTCATCCATTGTTATGTATGCAGATGATACCACTATTTACATACCTGCAAGCAATATTGAAGAAATGCAAAAAATGCTACAGGAAGAGCTGATGTTGATCTCTCATTGGGTTGTTGAGAACAAACTAAAACTGAATTTGGAAAAGACTAAAACCCTCTTGCTTGGTTCCAGGTATGCCCTTAGAGCAGATGAGGAGCTGTGTATTTCCTTAGGTGTACCTATTAAACAAGTTAAAGAAATTAAATTGCTAGGAGTTACAGTTGATGGAGCATTGTCATGGTTAACCCATATTAATAACAGTGTTGCTAAAATGAGTAGAGGGACTTCTTTAATTAGGCAATGCCCTACCCTGTTTACAGAAAGAACAATAAAACAAGTATTACAGTCTTTGGTCCTTTCCTGTCAGGACTATTGTTCAGCTATTTGGTCTAATGCCACAAGACAAGATCTTAATAAAATCCAGCTCACTCAAAACAGAGCTGCTTGCTTAGTGCTCAGATGGTCATTACGAGATAGTGTTAAGGAAATGCATGCTAGACTATTATGGTTGACTGTGGATGAAAGGTTGACATATAGTTTGGTTCAGTTCCTAAGAAATATTGTTGTCTTTAGAAGACCTTTATATTTGTATTCACAGTTGATGTATACAAATGATAGACATAATCATAATACCAGACAATGTGTAATGCGACAATTTACTTTACCACTACCAAAAACAAATGCTTTAAAGAAAACTGTGATGTATAGGGCTGTATCATATTGGAACAAACTTCCATCCTGTTTTTTTTTTTTTTTTTTTTTTTCCCACAATATTTTTTATTGAACCTTTTTTTTTTTTTTTTTTACAAACATGGCACAAACAATCAGACACTAACACAAAAGTAATCTTAAAATTAAAAAGAACAATAACAAAAAAAGTGTAATAAAAGCAACAACAACCATTAACAAACACAAAACAACAATGCTCCTCTGTTTAGTCTAGGTAATCTATTACATAAGAATACATAATACACATTCAACAGCTTGGAATTTGCAAGGTCCACACATATCATTCACCTTCTTCTTCAGACGTTATGTTTAAATTCTTTACATAATTAATGAAAGGTCTCCATATATTCTCAAACACATTTTCCTTTGATTTCAGTATATATGTTATTCTTTCTAGTGGAAGGTTTGTTAACATCTGTCTTAACCACTGAGTCACATCTGGTCTATGAATCTTTTTCCACAGTAGTGCAATACATTTTTTGGCATTAGGCAAACTGAGGTCTATGAATGCTCTTTCACGCTTATTAAAGTTATGTTTTTCTGGATATAGACCCAACAAAAACAGTTTAGGGTTCAATGTGATTTGTTTTGAAATTATTTTTTCAATTGTTACCCTCACCTCTTCCCAAAACATTCTAATTTTTCTACATTCCCATAAACGGTGAAATAGGGTTCCTTTACTTTCCATACATTTTGTGCATGTATCTGGTATGTTTTTGTTATATCTATTTAACTCCACTGGTGTAACATGCATCCGCATTAACCATTTAAAATGTATCAGTTTAAGATGTACATTTATTGATTTAGTTTGAGCTTCTGCACAAGCCATTTCCGTTGTTCCTCTGAAATTTCAATTTGCAGGTCTTTCCAGTAATTCAGTCTTTTCTGTGAGTTTTCACTTGAGAATAGTGTCAATGAGTTGTAAAACTCTGAAATAATACCCTTTCTCTTACTATCTTTCATCAAAATTTTTTCCAAAAATGAATAAGTAGGTCGGGTGAGAGCATTATTTTGATTTGATCGAATAAAATTTCTAAGCTGAAGATATTTAAAAAAGTGTGTTCTATTAAGATTGAATTTAATCCTCAGCTCTTCAAAAGACATTCTGTTATCTGAGCGTGACAAATAAGTCTTGAATCTTTTGAATCCCTTTTAAAATCCATACTTTAAATACAGTAACCACTCTCCCTGGTGTAAAATATTGATTACCCCATATTGGGCTAAATTGTGACAGTGAGTGTGGTTCTTTTAAATATTTTTTTGGTTTCACACCATATTTTGGTCATGTGCTTTACAATTGGATTTTTAACTTGTTTCTGTACTTTTTTTTTTAGCCAAGTCTGAGTATATGAATAAGGGAAGAGGTAAAGGTAAATTGTATGATTCCATTTCAGTCCAGTGAGGAAGATCATTTGATGAAAAATAATGTCATAGACCTCAGTTGTGCTGACCAGTAATAAAACATAAAGTTTGGACATTTCAGACCTCCACGATCAAATGGTAAATATAGTAAGGACAAACGTAATCTAGCCTTTCTATTGTTCCATATAAATTCCACTAACTTTTTTTTAATTCTTGAGAATAGATCTGAAGGTGGTGGTAAAGGAATGTTTTGAAATAAAGTATTTTTGGTAAGATATTACTTTTAAGTATATTAATTCTCCCGAACATCGACATTGGTAGTGACATCCATCGCTAAAGTAACTCATTAATATCTGTCATTAAGGCTTCATAGTTGGCATTGACGACTGATTCTAGCTTAGGCAAAATTTGAATTCCTAAATATTTAAACTGATTTACAACATTGAATTAGTTTACCTCAGGAGCTGGGTGATTTCTCTGGGTCTCATTTAGCATTAATATTGAAGATTTTGTTTTGTTTATTTTATATCCTGATATATCCCCAAAGTTCTTTATTAAATTTACCAAGGTCGGAATTGACTTTTTAAAATTCGACATAAACAAAATTATGTCATCGGCATACAGGGAGATTTTATGTTCTGGTGGTCCTACTTTAATTCCATATATTTGTGGATGTAAACGTACTGCCATCGCTAAAGGTTCAATTGCCATAGTAAACAGTAAGGGTGAAAGTGGACAGCCTTGTCGACATCCTCTTTAATCCTTTTTATTGATTTTGAGATATTGCTTTTTGTTAGGATTTCTGCTGTAGCATTGTTGTATATTATCTGGACCCATTTTATGAAATTATTTCCAAGTCCAAACCTTTGTAGGACTTCAAAAAGATAGGGCCATTCGACCCTATCAAAGGCCTTTTCGGCGTCCAATGATAGGAGAGCTGTATCTGGTGCTTCTTTATTGGAATAAATAATATTAAATAGTCTTCTTACATTATGGAAGCCTTGTCTTCCCATTATAAAGCCATTCTGATCTCGGTTAATAATATTTGGTAATATTTCTTGTAGTCGTTTTGCTAAAATTTTACAGATTATTTTAAGATCAGCATTTAATTGGTCCATTTAATTGGTCTCATGTTTTCACATTTATTAGGGAGTTTACCTGGTTTTGGCAACAGTATAATTAAGGCATTATTCATGTATGGTGGTAAATTACCATTTTGAAATGCTTCTAAAACCATTTCCAACAGTGGTTTTATTAATTTAGTCTTAAATTTTTTTTTAGAGGTCAACTGGAAGACCAGCTGGTCCTGCTCTTTTCCCTGATTTCATATTATCAATGGCTTGCCCAACTTCTTCTTGACTAATTTTGGACTCCAGTATCTCCCTGTTTTCATTTGGAATACATGGTATAGATAATCCACCCAAAAACTCATTTAGTTTTGTAAAGTCAGTTTCATTTTTTGTATCATATAGTTTTCCATAATAATCTCTAAAGGCACTATTAATTTCTAAAGGATCTATAACTACCTGTCCGTTACTTATAATACTGGTAATTGGTGTTTTAGATTCTAATTGTTTAATCTGCCAAATAATTTTCCTGATTTTTCACCTTGTTCATAAAAAGTTTGCTTCAATCTTAGAAGACTCGAGGCAGCTCTATTCGCTGATTTTTTTTTTTTTTTTGTCATATTCAGCTATCAGAATCAGTAATTTGTTCTCTAACTGTGGGTTACTTCCTGCATACACCTTTTCTTGAAGGATTTTTATTTTACATTCCAATTGGACTCTCTTCTCTCGGGTCTTCTTAGATTTTGAACCTGTATAACTAATAATATGCCCCTTAATAAATGCTTTGAAAGCCTCCCACTTTATACATGCCGTTGTTTGTGTAGTATTGATATCAAAGAACTCATCTGTTTTTCTATGTACTTAACAAATTCCTCATCCTGAAGCCATTTATGTTGAAAATGCCACCTAACTGTGTCCTTTGTCAATTTCTTATCTACATATACTAGACAGCAGGGTGCATGATCAGATATCACAGTATTATCATAGAAACAGTTTTGAATCTTGGACTTTAATTCTGTAGAGATCAAAAAATAGTCGATACGTGAGAATGTCTTATAGGTATTAGAATAACAAGAATAGGCTTTGACTTGTGGTTTCATTTCTCTCCATATATCTAGCAATCTCAATTCTTTCATAAAATGATTAATAGTTATCCTACATCCATTGTGCGTACAGTCCAGTCCTGTTGATCTATCTATACTGGGATTCAATGTACAATTAAAATCCCCTGCTATTATATGTTGCCCTGTAAGTGATGATAAAGTGAGGAATAAATTAACAAAGAAGTTTTGATCATCAATATTGGGACCGTATAAGTTCACCAGATTTATATTTTCTAATAACAAAGATCCTTGGATGATTAGATATCTTCCAAATTTGTCTCTAATTACATTTTTCATTTGAAATGGGACTGTTTTATGTATGAGAATCGTAACTCCCCGAGCTCGGGATGAAAATGATGAGGTGAACACGTTACCTTGCCTTCTTCTCCTCATTCTTTTTACATCCTCTTCTAATAGAGGAGTTTCTTGTACAAATACAAATTTTGAATCCATGTCTTTTATTTTATTCATAACTTGTTTAAATTTTTTAAGATTTTGTAGACCTCTGCAATTCCATGAAGTTAAATTAAGATTAACGCTTTGATCTATGATCAATAAGGAGTTTGAGATTACCTTGCAATATGAACATACACTTACAGAGAAGCAAAAACATGGATGGTTGAACATTCATCCTACAAACTAAACAAAAACAGATTTCCTTTCCCCACATTCGTGGTGATTCCCCCCCCCAAAAAAAAATCAAAAAAATTCCATCTCCCGTTATAGTTAGTGACTGTTCCACACCTGCGAGGATCAGTCAAACCACTCTCTCTTTCTCCTCTCAATCACCCTGACTCTACTACTATTCTTATGACATTAACTCTCTTCTGTAGTTTTTTCAACATAACTTCAAAGTTTTATAGCAACTTTGTACATCATAGCTTTTTTTTTTTTTAATACAGTCTGTATTTTGTAGACTTATATGTTTCAGATCAATCAGATGTCTGTACATATGCTTAAAAGTTCTACCTTTGTCATGTTCATGCTTAGCTCCCACCAGTCTCCTTTTGGATCTGCTTGATGAGCTCCTGCGCCTCTTGAAGGTGTGGGTTCTCCCCTTATATGTGACCAGCAGTCGGATGAATCACTCCGTGACTAATCCCGAGGTTGCGCAGCTCTTTGCGGGCGGGGTCGAACTGCCTTCTTAATTGTTTAATTCCTGCAGCCAAATCCGGATAGAACCGCACCTGTTGATCCTGGTATTTAATTTCCCCTTTAGCTCGCGCCGCATTGGTGACCGTCATCTTGTCTCTGTAGTTGAGGAACTTCATAATCAGCATCCTCGGTGGTGTCTTATTATCTCTCGGTGGGCCGATTCGGTGAGCTCTCTAAAACAACCGATGACTGCAGATTTGCGTTGTTCAGCGCTTCTGGAATCCACTTTTCCAAAAAGGAACATGGGTCCCATCCCTCTGCTCCTTCCGGGAGGCCCACCAGCCTCAAATTATTCCGTCGCGAGCGGGATTCCAAGTCCAGGACATTATCTTCCAGATGTTTCCATTTTAATTCCAGTGTTTGCAGATTAGTTTGTAGGCTGGTGACGTCATCTACAGCGCTTGAAATTCGGAGCTCCGCCTGCGACACTCGTTCCAAACAGTCGTTTATTTCCTTCCTCATTCCTTCGATCGCTGCTATAATCCCATCAAATTTAGACGAAAACTCTGTTCTCATGGAGTTGATGGCAGTGAGCACTGCGTTTGTCCCCTCTTCAGCAGTTCCCGCTCCACCGCTGGCTCCCTCCTCCGCCATTGTCTCTGGAGTTTTTTCTGTTTCACCTCGAGCGTGGAAGTCTGTTAGCTTGGGTTGTTTTGTCGAGTTGCCTTTCCTCCACCTAATTTTCCAACCTTGGTCTTTACCATATCCGCGCCAAAACACTGGGATGGGTTTTTGTTCCAATTAAGAGTTTTAGTAAACTTTTTATTTTTAGGAGCAGAGCAGTGTGAAACACGTCTTCTTACGTGGCCGCCATAAACGGAAGTCCACTTCCATCCTGTTTAATTCAGAACAGAAATGGGAAAAGTTTCAAAAAGAAACTAAGAATGTTGCTTATGAGGAAAGAATTATGATGTTAATTGTTTATGGGTCATGTCTATTGGAAATGTTAATTTTGTGGTTTTGGTATATAACTTAATTAGTCTGTAATGTTATAATTTTTTTTTTTTTTTGCTGTAAATTGTAAACGGCGCTATTGTATCAATGTATTACACGTATACATGTATCACAACTCCCCCCACTCGGGAGATCGGATCACAACTTGGTTCATCTCCGGCCGGTGTACAAACCCCTAGTGCACAGACAACCTCCGGCCATGCACACTGTGGAGTTATGGTCTGAGGAGACAATGGACACCCTAAAGGGCTGTTTTGAAGCCACCGCCTGGAAGCAGCTCTGCGATCCACATGGTGAGGACATCGATGGCCTCATTCACACCTTCACGGGCTACCTCAGCTTCTGTGTGGACAAATCCGTTCCCACCAAGACCATACGGCGTCACTCAAACAACAAACCCTGGATCAACCCTGAGATAAAAACACTTCTGAGAGAGAAGAAGAGGATCTTCAGGTCAGGGAACAGGGAGATGCTGAAGTCCGTACAGAGGGAGCTGAGGAGAAAGATCAGAGAAGGCAAGGACAGCTTCAGGAAGAAGATGGAGGACAAGCTGCAACAGAGCGACATCAGCGGGGTCTGGAGAAACCTCAAAACCATCTCGGGGCTCCAGAATACCTCCCCCCAGGCCACAGGGGGCAGGGAGTGGGCGAACAACCTGAATCTGTTTTTCAATAGATTTGACCAACCGCCCTCCCCCCTGACTGCACAACAACCACTGCTGCCTCTAAAGAAATCAAGTCCTGCTGCCCACTCCCCACTCCACCAACACCCCCCCACTCCCAACACACAGCCCCCCATCCTGACCCTGACCAGGACCCAGGTGAGGACGGAGCTGAGGAAGATCAAGGCGAGGAAGGCGCCGGGACCGGACGGCATCAGCGCAAAGCTCCTCAAGTCCTGTGCAGACCAGCTGTGTGGGATTGTGACGTATATCTTCAACATGAGCCTGAAACTGGGGAGGGTACCACAGCTGTGGAAAACATCTTGTGTGGTACCTGTACCAAAAACTTCCCACCCCAAAGACCTGAACAGCTACAGACCGGTGGCCTTGACGTCCCACTTGATGAAGACCCTGGAGAGACTGCTCCTTGCTCACCTCCGCCCCCTGGTGGAACCAGCGATGGATCCACTCCAGTTCGCCTACCAGCATGGCATTGGGGTGGAGGATGCGGTGATCTTCCTCCTTCACCGTTCTCTGTCCCACCTGGAGAAGCCCGGGAATATGGTGAGGATCATGTTCTTTGACTTCTCCAGTGCTTTCAACACCATCCAACCGATGATCCTGAAGGACAAGCTGCTGCGCGCAGGGGTGGACCAGCACCTGTCGTCATGGATCCTGGACTACCTCACGAACCGGCCTCAGTTTGTGAGAACCCGGGACTGTGTGTCCGACACGATCATCAGTAGCACGGGGGCCCCCCAGGGAACGGTGCTGGCTCCCTTCCTGTTCACTCTTTATACTGCGGACTTCTCACACAACACAACACACTGCCATCTACAGAAGTTCTCTGATGACTCTGCGATCGTTGGCCTCATCTCCAATGGAGATGAAGCTGAGTACAGAGGGCTTATCCAGGACTTTGTGGACCGGTGCCATCGGAACTGCCTCCAGATCAACGCGAGGAAAACTAAGGAGCTGGTGGTGGACTGCCGCAGGCATGGGCAGCCCCTCACAGTACCAGTAAATATACAGGGAACAGACATCGAGATGGTGACATCCTATAAGTACCTGGGTATTCATCTGAACAATAAACTAGACTGGTCACACAATACTGATGCACTCTACAAGAAGGGACAGCGCAGGCTGTTCCTGCTGAGGAGACTCAGGTCTTTTGGTGTACAAGGGGCGCTGCTGAAGTCATTCTATGACACGGTGGTGGCATCAGCCATCACTTTTGGAGTGGTCTGCTGGGGCAGTGGCATTACTGCAGCCGATAGGAAGAGACTGAACAAACTGATTAAGAAAGCTAGCTCTGTCCTGGGGCAGCGCCTTGATCCGATGGAGGAGATAGGAGAGAGAAGGACGGTGGCTAAACTGTCATCTCTGCTGGAGTCCGAGTTCCACCCTATGCAGGACATACTGAATGCACTGAGGAGCTCATTTAGCAGCAGACTACATCATCCCAGGTGCACAACCGAGAGGTTTCGTAGGTCCTTCCTACCAACGGCTGTCAGACTGTACAACCTAAGCAGGGCTGCTCGCAGAGATAGCAAAAAGACGTAACAAACTAATAGTTTTTTGAATGCAAAAGATGCAATAGACTTACACAATGGTCCCCTCCGGCATACAACTAGGAACATACCGGTCGCTATGGAGGGTGAGAATATGTATGGGCACATAATCATACCATGTAGGATAACTAAGTAGACGGTTATGCTGTTTCATTCCATCTAGCAACAATGCTCTGCACTGTGTGTGTTTATATATTTACATATTTATTCCATCTAGCTACAATGCTCAGCACTGGGTGTGTTTATATATTTATATATCTACATATTATTCCATCTAGCTACATTGCTCCGCACTGTGTGTGTTTATATACTTGCATATTTATTCCACCTAGCTGCAATGCTCCGTACTGTGGGTGTTTATATATTTACATATTTATTCCATCTAGCTACAATGCTCTGCACTGTGTGTTCATATATTCATATATTTATTCCATCCAGCTACAATGCTCTGCACTGTGTGTCTGTGTGTGTGTGTGTATATATATATATTTTATAGTAATACGTACATATGTATATTAGCTGCTCTTGCTTGCTTGTTTTTTTCTTGCCTTCTGATTGTTGCTCTGAGTGTTGCTATCCCTGTGCTGTTGCAATCCTGGAATTTCCCCGTTGTGGGACTAATAAAGGCTTATCTTATCTTATCTTATCTTATTAATGTATGTGTGATTTTACTGTTTTTAAATTTTTGTGTGTGGACCCCAGGAAGAATAGTTGCTACTATGGTAGCAACTAATGGGGATCTGAATAAACGAAACGAAGCCTCAAGTAACTACTATGCAGAAATTTATATTTGCAGAGAAGTTTGGGCATGCAATTGTTTGTAGAGATAAAACTGTTCCTTTTGTTCTTGAATGAAGAAAAACAAAACACAAAACTGTGGAGACGTTTGTGGCTTTCTTGAAGAGGACAGTGTAAGCTGTCGCTTCTTCAAAGGGAACTTTTTGTGACTTTATTTTTATTGTCATTTTTTCATGCACATATGAAGAGGGGAAAAAAAGTGGCACAATGTCCAATATAACAAATAACGGATAACAAAGAGCAATGTGTTCATTTTGTAGCTAGCATTTCTCCATCCATGTTTTGATTGTCCCAGTTATAGCCTTTTAATGGTCTTTGGTGGTGTTTTGGGCTCTGAACAATATCCATTTTGTTAAGTAATTTTTTTCATTCTATAAATTTCTTCTGTAATGTCCATCCGCTGTCAGGAAGTTCCACCTTGTATCATTTTTGTGCGATACCTTGTTTGCTAGCTGTTTTTCATCAAGGCTGTGTTTGAAATGTTCACTCACTCACTCACTCCCTCCCTACTCGCTATGTAGTGAATTTAGATATAGTGGACTATATATTAAACGCAATATAACAATAAAATTAACAGCTTTTGGACACTACTGGCATGTTTTCGCGGCACAGTTAATGACGTCCTCACGTGAGACAGTAAAACCTAACAGACTAACGGTGGTAAAAAAAATGAATACCTGCACGTCATTTGTATTAAATATGTATTAAATCAAATCGTTTTTGCTGAACTAATAAATATAAATACCTTGAGGTAGTTTATGTTGTGATGTGAAGCTCTCCTCACTGCTCCGTTGGCTGCACATTGCAATATGGGATCTATTGGCTAATGTAGTGACCATCCATTGTACACTACTTTTCAAAACGCATTGTGGGATATTTTAAGTGTACTATGTAGTGAATGAAATTTTGAGTTAAGATTTCGAACAGCGCTACAAGATGGCTGATTCACTATATAGTACACTATATGGGGAAGGAGTGAGCATTTCGAACACATCACAAGTGTCTGCCTTCTTGATGAACCTTTTCCTTAGTACAGTTGAAATTGCATACATACAGTGGATGCCGGACATTACAGTTAATTAGAATTTTGTATCCAATTGTTTTGTATTGTTCTGTGTACAGATGCCCAAAATGTTTTTCATTAAATTTATGACATTTCCAAAAAGTGTGTGTATGGTCAGCATCTGTTTCACCACATTCCCTCTCACATGTTGATTTGTCTTTAAATATTTGGTTTTAAGCTTGGGCGTGATTTAAAGAAAAAAAACAACCCCCCCCCCCCCCCCCGCAAGCAAATTCCCTCCATATATGTGAATTTGTGGTTGTTTGATGTGCTTTACATATTTCTTAACAATTTTCTTCTGAAATTTGAAATTTCAGAGTTTGTCTTTATCTCCTCATTTCTTTTAATGCAGTACTTCATTGTTGATTAGCTGTGGATATTTCAAAGAGAACTTAAGGTTAAGTCAAGGTCTTCTGGCTTATATGTAGCCTATATGTAGCTGTCGCTAACATTTTCCGGCTCCCTGTATGTAAACAGAAGGTGAAAATGACATTGAGAAGAGGATAATGTTAATATTATTGACATATGAGCGGAACAATTCAGGAAGATGTCAGGCTGTCTTGGGAAGTCGTAGTCATAATTGCATTCTGTTTGAACTGAGCCTTATAACTGCAGCCTGGACCTTAGAAAGCAGTAGATGAGATGGGAAGGACGAGAGCTAGCTGGTTGTCAGTGGCTGAACTTTCAAAATAAGGGCAATGAGATTTTTCAGTTGTCAGGGTTCACCTCCGACGGACAGGAAAAGCAGCCTCCTTAAGGCAGGCGGGACGTAGTGCAAGAATGTTTTATTAAATTAACAAACAAAAGACAGCACAGGGGCTGGTAACCATATGTGTGCCGCTAGGCTAGGAAGACTAACCAAAGGGGTGCACAAGAACGGGAGTCGGAGGGAAAATGCTGCGATGTCCAAGCACTTGGTAACAGAAAATCACAACATATATAAGGGACAAAATAATTAACTAACATAGGACAGCTGGAAACTAATTCGGGACTAAATGATAATGTAAGGGAGAGAAACAGGAAATGAAACTAGAATACTAATAATAATAGAATGACTATAATGGTGCAGAGTCAAAAGAACAATAGTGTGGTCATGGCCAACGACCATGTCCAGATCATGACATCAATTAATTGAGTCTGATTAAAAAAAATACAAATTTAGTTTTATTGTCCAAATAACCTTTACGTGTCAGAGCATTTGGCTGTTTTTTTTTTTGTTTTTTTTTTAAAGTGACCATCTCTAAATATGGTGACGCAGTATATTTGAATTCTGTGAATCATGTGACTTGGTGACGTATTGAGTCTTTCTTCATGCTCAGCTTGACATTTCACCAAAATTAGGCCCTTTTATTGCAGTGCAGGTGGCCTGTTTACCAGGTTGCCTAATTTACTTTCACTCATTCTCCATTCCTGTCTTGTTTATACAGCACACGCTGAGTATTAAGTCAGATTTTGGAAGGATGAGCCGACTGTCCAGGTCATTTTACGGGGACAGACGGGGGGACTTTTTGGAGCTATTTAAACAAATCTGCAGCCGTCAGATGAGAGCGTGTGCGTGGCTGATCTGTATCTCAGTGTTGATGTACTAATTGGTCCATGTATACCTTGTGTATGTCCTGTCTGATTTTTGTCTGTGCTCCGTTGTGTCCAGAGCATTGTGCTGAAAGCTGACACAGCTGTTTGACCGTAACCGCACAGTTTCTCCACACTATCCTACAGTTTCACCCCCTAGTTCTCCTCCAGTCAACCCCCCGTCTCGCTATTTTTCTCCTCTTTTCTCTGTTTTGCAGATTCACTTCCTGAGTGTGTTGTGTTGCCATTATACTGTTGTTTGTTTTTTTTTTTTGGGTCAGCCTGCATTGCTTTCGGTCGTCTGATGTGTTTACTGTGCCAGGTGCCTCTGTTTGTAACTCTGCTGCATGGACCCACCCACACATGCCACTGTAGCTCACTGTTAATCTCATTTTCACAGAGTTGATTTCTATTTCTTTTTTACTAGAAAGTAAACATACAGATTAGTTGTTCATTGTGGGTTGAGGAGTGGATATATTTATGTGGGTTTCAGTTTTCTTTTCAGTGGGAAAGTTTGGGTAAATGTGTGTATCACCTTTTGTCTGAGGTGGGCAGAGTACGCAGAAATTGTATTCAAGTAAAAGTTGCGTTACCTTATGATATTAATCACCCAAGTATAAGTGAGTGTACTCCCCCCCCCCCCAAATTACTTGCATAAGAGTAAGAAAGTATCTACTCGGGGTGTGCCATATCATATCATTCATGGTATTACCAGTATAAAATTTGATCTCGGGGTAAAAGTGATTTTAACTTTAACCGGAGTGGTGGCCAAGAGGTTCAAGTCCTGGCCGGGCCATGCCAAAGACCATATAAAAATGGAACTTCCTGCTGTCCAGCTTGGTGCTCAGCAAAAATGGAACAGAGGAGGGAAATGTGGACAGCAGTGGCTCAGGAGGTAGAGCTGGTCGTTCAATAACCAGAGGGTTGGCGGTTCGAATCCTGTTCTCCCCAGCCATCCTGCCGTTGTGTCCCTGGGCAAGACACTTTACCCACCTTGCCTCCAGTGTCCATGACACTGGATATGAATGTGCATAAATGTTCGGTAGTGGTTGGAGAGGCCGTTGGCATGGATTGGCTGCTACTTTTCTGTCAGTCTGCCCCAGGGCAGCTGTGGCTACAGTAGTAGCTTACCACCATCAATGTCTGTCTGGAGTGAATGCATAATGGACTCGCTGTAATCACTTTGAGATGTCACTTGACATGTAAAGCGTCATATAAATCTAATCCATTATTATTATAACTGTAATTTCATGTTTTGTTTTTTTTTTACCTGCCCATAGACTGCAGATAGAAATTAGCTAATAGCTAAATCTGCTACAAAGCATCTTTATGTGATTAATGCCTTTTGTACATAGTCACCGAAAGAAATAACCAACTAAACTAAACTACACTAAGCTAATATCACTGTCATGGCTAAATACCAAGGAGGCTTAAGAGCTGGGCAAACCGCTTCAGATGAACACTCAGACACAACAAGAAAGTTTAACACCAACTTTAATGAAAACCCCAAAATACATAAACCCGCCAACTTAATAAACATACACTCACGACACAACTAATGAAAATATGCAAACAATGCCAATTTAAATATAATGAAGACAGGTGCACGCTGGAGCCACACGTAGCCTGAAAGAGAAGAAAGGAGAAAAAGATATTAAAGGCTGAGAAATATTAAACTGGGAATAATAACTGAAGAGGCGAATCTTACTATACAAGCAGAGAGCCCGACAGTGAACTCCAGCGTGGAACATGAAGGGGAGACTGGAGACTGCAGGGGAAGATGAGGATGAGGAAATGACTGGGTGACCTGGGTGAAGAAGCTGTTGTCTTGGAGAGAGTTGGTACAGGCAAGCACGCACAGCCCCGGAGACACACCGCTGGAGTGGCAGCAAACCCAATGATCCAGCAGTGAGCCCTTCACACACTGGCTCTTAATACGCTGGAACATCAGGAAGCAGCAGGTGTGTCAGTCATGCAGGTGTGCTGATGAGCTCCGGATCCAGGAAACACAGAAACGGGAAGGGAGGGGCAAAGCATGCTCGCCTGATCATCACAATCATGATAATTAGATTTGGCTGATTAATGACATCACGCTTTTATGCTACTGATGTAAATTACGTGTTTCTATGGTTACACGCAAAGCAGTCATTGGGGCAGAAGACAGCAGCTGCTCTGTGGTCGGAGTTACCTGAAATTGGATCTAGTTGTGTGCGTGTGTGAGGGGGTTGTTTGGTTTTAAGGCTGTCATGTTATAAAAAAAGATTTATAAAATAAAACAGTGCTGCAGTGCAGATAATTTGCAAACTTGCCGGTGTATGGAACTGTATTTTTATTCTGTTTTGGCCACTTCAGATTGAATTTATTCAGCCCCCCCCCAAAAAAAAAAATAAAAAAATAAAATACCTAGAATATAGTGCCTCCATTTGCCATGAAAAAGTCCTATCTGTCATGATTTGCCACTCAGGGCAGAGAAAGATGGACCCTTGCGCCAACTGCAGTTTGTGGAATTGAATAACAAAAACACAAAGTTCCAAAAGTGCACAAACACAAAATCCCAAACAGGTACAAGGTAAACTTACACGTAGGGTTGAACTTGGAATAAACTCATCAAAGCAGGATTGGGGCTCTGGTGGTGAGGAAGAAGAGAATCTTATTAAGACTGCTGCAAGAAAGAAATAAAAATGCAGTCCTTAAACAGGTCAACATAAATAACTCAAGTGATGACAGGTGTGGGGTCACATGAGCGGGCAAAAGGTAACAATGATAGATGATTAGGATCAGCTGTGAAGTAATGAGAGGAGAGTGAAGAAAGCTGACAGCTGACAGGGCGACGCCCACATGGAGCACAATCCGGGAACGCCACCTGACAGCTGTCAACCCAAAGAAAGAACACAACAGTCCAAAATACAAGAAATAAATTATCAGTAAATGCAGACAGATACACTACCGTTCAAAAGTTTGGGGTCACCCAGACAATTATTTTGTGTTTTCCATGAAAAGTCACACTTATTTACCACCATGAGTTGTAAAATGAATAGAAAATATAGTCAAGACATTGACAAGGTTAGAAATAATGATGTGTATTTGAAATAATAATTTTTTCCTTCAAACTTTGCTTTCGTCAAAGAATCCTCCATTTGCAGCAATTACAGCATTGCAGACCTAACATGATTGCACATGGGTTTTCTAATCATCCATTAGCCTTCTGAAGCAATGAGCAAACACATTGTACCATTAGAACACTGGAGTGATAGTTGCTGGAAATGGGCCTCTATACACCTATCTAGATATTGCACCAAAAACCAGACATTTGCAGCTAGAATAGTCATTTACCACATTAGCAATGTATAGAGTGTATTTCTGATTAGTTTAAAGTTATCTTCATTGAAAAAAAGTGCTTTTCTTTCAAAAATAAGGAAATTTCTAAGTGACCCCAAACTTTTGAACGGTAGTGTAAATAATTACAAATTGATACAAAGCATGAGCGTAACCAAAACTGAAACATGAACAGAAAAATAGAAAACGGTACGAGGATACCGAAATTCAAAAGGCACAAAATACAACAAATATATAAATACAGAGAAAAAGCCACACGAGACTGAGCATGGCGGAACCTCCAGAGCTCAGCTCATGACACTATCTACTAAATCACTGTATCTAGTTCACCCAACTACCCAGATGTAAATGACGTGATTATTTCAGTCCAGTAAAAAATTTTAAAAGTATTTTTTCATCAATATATGATTTTTTTCAAGAATATAAACACCAATTCTCCACCTTTCTGAACACGTTATTGAGCTATTATTATTATTTTTATTTTTACAAAGCTTTACTTTCATGAAGGACTTGTCCTGTGTCCTGTCCTGTGACGGTTTAGTATTTTCTTGTAATTTTTTAAATCTTTGCTAGCTGATACAGAATAAAAAAAAATATACACTACCGTTCAAAAGTTTGGGGTCACCCAGACACTTATTTTGTGTTTGCCATGAAAAGTCACACTTATTTACCACCATGAGTTGTAAAATGAATAGAAAATATAGTCAAGACATTGACAATGTTAGAAATAATGATTTGTATTTGAAATAATAATTTTTTCCTTCAAACTTTGCTTTCGTCAAAGAATCCTCCATTTGCAGCAATTACAGCATGGCAGACCTAACATGATTGCACAAGGGTTTTCTAATCATCCATTAGCCTTCTGACTCAATGAGCAAACACACTGTACCATTAGAACACTGGAGTGATAGTTGCTGGAAATGGGCCTCTGTACACCTATCTAGATATTGCACCAAAAACCAGACATTTGCAGCTAGAATAGTCATTTACCACATTAGCAATGTGTAGAGTGTATTTCTGATTAGTTTAAAGTTATCTTCATTGAAAAAAAGTGCTTTTCTTTCAAAAATAAGGAAATTTCTAAGTGACCCCAAACTTTTGAACGGTAGTGTATATATATTTGAAACTCAATGTGATTGATGTTGATGAACTGGAGAAATAAGATTTCTGTTTTGTTTTTGCTGAATATATTGAAGGTAAATAATACTGGTCTGTGAAACTGTCCTTTATAAATGAAAAGGAAAAAAACAATAGACTTTTTCTGTGATCTCGCCAAGAATATTATCGTGAAAATTCACAAAAATATTGATATAATTTTTTGGCCATATTTCCTATCACTTGTATCTAAAAAAAACAAAAAACAAAAAAAAAAAAACAAAAAAAAAAACTCATAAATTTAAGCCTTTTTTTTTTTTTTTTTTTTTTTTTTACATTTAAGGCATTTGTCTCCTAAATTAGTGATTTTGTTTTCATGAATTTACTTTTTTCTGGTAAATTTTCTTTTTTCTTATACGTTTACAACTTTTTTCTAATAAATTTGCAATTTTGCAGGTTGAGGTTTTTTCTGTCTTAGATGTTTTAGATCTAAATGTAAACTAGCCATATGTGTCCTTATATACAGAAATAGCAGAAGTGGCAGAGAAGTATGTGAAGGTGGTGCAGGACATGTATGATGACGGTGACATGGTACTGAGGAATGCTGTTGAAGTGACAAATGGATTCAGTGGTGCGGTGGGAGCCAAGAGTAATGGTTTCAAATATGATGAGAGGAAAAATTGGTAAGAAAAGTTTAACTCGCACTAATTTAAAATTAGTGTAATTTACAGTTAGAGTAAATGTACTTGACTAAAAGTACAGTTTTTTTTTCAACAGTATACTCAAGTTGAAGTAATAAGTTACCAACAATAAAACTACTCACAGAAGTGTAATTTTGTGAAAACATTAGTTGAGAACATGGACTTGAGTAAATGTAACTACTAGTTACTACCCTCCTCTGCCTTTTGTCAGCATCTTATTCTTTCCTTTCATGTTCTTGTGCATCATTTTGACTTGTAAACACGTTAAATCAGTTCTGACTAGTAAGCTGTTTTTAGTAGCATTGCCCCTTTTTGACATGTTGATTGGACTGTTGACATTTTAATGTCAAAGTGCCGAGAAAGTCACGGGACTATTGTTGCCGACATGTTCTTCTTGGCTCTTGACTGTTAGGCAAGTGGGATGTGTTTTTATGGCTGATGACGGTGCTAAGTTTAACTTTTTAACTGACTAATATAAGGTTTCTGAAGGAAGAACAGACAGAGCCCAGAAAAAGAGAGTAGTCTTATGGTTTCTTATTGTGTGCATTTATGAAAACAGTCAGGCTATGCTGCGATCCCATGATGAGACACGCGGGACTTGCTGGTGGCCAGTGAGACCCAGAGGTACCTTTTTCTGATGTTGCCTTGTATATAAAACAAATCTTTATTTCAGGTAGATATATGGAAGTTCCAATCTAATCTGGGGGTCTGATGATGATTTGATCATTATCGTAACTATGGCCAACAAGAGGAAAGTGAATAAGGCCAGGGGGCAGGCGTTCATTTTATACTAGTAGTGTATATTTATATATACACTACCGTTCAAAAGTTTGGGGTCACCCAGACAATTTTGTTTTCCATGAAAAGTCACACTTTTATTTACCACCATGAGTTGTAAAATGAATAGAAAATGTAGTCAAGACATTGACAAGGTTAGAAATAATGATTTGTATTTGAAATAATAATTTTTTCCTTCAAACTTTGCTTTCGTCAAAGAATCCTCCATTTGCAGCAATTACAGCATTACAGACCTTTGGCATTCTAGCTGTTACTTTGTTAAGGTAATCTGGAGAAATTTTACCCCACGATTCTAGAAGCCCCTCCCACAAGTTGGATTGGCTGGATGGGCACTTCTTGTGTCCCATACGGTCAAGTTGCTCCCACAACAGCTCAATGGGGTTTAGATCTGGTGACTGCGCTGGCCACTCCATTACAGATAGAATACCAGCTGCCTGCTTCTTCTCTAAATAGTTCTTGCACAATTTGGAGGTGTGCTTTGGGTCATTGTCCTGTTGTAGGATGAAATTGGCTCCAATCAAGCACTGTCCACAAGGTATGGCATGGCGTTGCAAAATGGAGTGATAGCCTTCCTTATTCAAAATCCCTTTTACCCTGAACAAATCTCCCACCTTACCAGCACCAAAGCAACCCCAGACCATCACGTTACCCCCACCTTGCTTGACAGATGGCGTCAGGCACTCTTCCAGCATCTTTTCAGTTGTTCTGCGTCTCACAAATGTTCTTCTGTGTGATCCAAACACCTCAAACTTCGATTCGTCCGTCCATGACACTTTTTTCCAATCTTCCTCTGTCCAATGTCTGTGTTCTTTTGCCCATATTAATCTTTTTCTTTTATTGGCCAGTCTCAGATATGACTTTTTCTTTGCCACTCTGCCCTGAAGGCCAGCATCCCGGAGTCGCCTCTTCACTGTAGATGTTGACACTGGCGTTTTGCGGGTACTATTTAATGAAGCTGCCAGTTGAGGACCTGTGAGGCGTCTATTTCTCAAACTAGAGACTCTAATGTACTTATCTTTTTGCTCAGTTGTGCAGTGGGGCCTCCCACTTCTCTTTCTACTCTGGTTAGAGACTGTTTGTGCTGTTCTCTGAAGGGAGTAGTACACACCGTTGTAGGAAATCTTCAGTTTCTTGGCAATTTTTCACATGGAATAGCCTCCATTTCTAAGAACAAGAATAGACTGTCGAGTTTCACATGAAAGTTCTCTTTTTCTGGCCATTTTGAGCATTTAATCGACCCCACAAATGTGATGCTCCAGATACTCAACCTGCTCAAAGGAAGGTCAGTTTTATAGCTTCTCTAACCAGCTAAACTGTTTTCAGCTGTGCTAACATGATTGCACAAGGGTTTTCTAATCATCCATTAGCCTTCTGACGCAATGAGCAAACACATTGTACCATTAGAACACTGGAGTGATAGTTGCTGGAAATGGGCCTCTATACACCTATGTAGATACTGCACCAAAAACCAGACATTTGCAGCTAGAATAGTCATTTACCACATTAGCAATGTATAGAGTGTATTTCTGATTAGTTTAAAGTTATCTTCATTGAAAAAAACAGTGCTTTTCTTTCAAAAATTAGGAAATTTGTAAGTGACCGCAAACTTTTGAACGGTTGAGTGTGTGTGTGTGTGTGTGTGTGTGTGTGTGTGTGTGTGTATATATATATATATATATATATATATATATATATATATATATATATATATATATATATATATATATATATATATACACACACACACACTACCGGTCAAAAGTTTGGGGTCACTTAGAAATTTCCTAATTTTTGAAAGAAAAGCATTGTTTTTTTTCAATGAAGATAACTTTAAATTAATCAGAAATACACTCTAATATCTAATATACATTGCTGATGTGGTAAATGACTATTCTACCTGCAAATGTCTGGTTTTTGGTGCATTATCTACATAGGTGTATAGAGGCCCATTTCCAGCAACTATCACTCCGGTGTTCTAATGGTACAATGTGTTTGCTCATTGCGTCAGAAGGCTAATGGATGATTAGAAAACCCTTGTGCAATCATGTTAGCACAGCTGAAAACAGTTTAGCTGGTTAGAGAAGCTATAAAACTGACCTTCCTTTGAGCAGGTTGAGTATCTGGAAAAAATTATTTCAAATACAAATCATTATTTCTAACCTTGTCAATGTCTTGACTATATTTTCTATTCATTTTACAACTCATGGTGGTAAATAAGTGTGACTTTTCATGGAAAACACAAAATAATTGTCTGGGTGACCCCAAACTTTTGAACGGTAGTGTATACATACATACATACATACATACATACATACAGTGGGGCAAAAAAGTATTTAGTCAGCCACCAATTGTGCAAGTTCTCCCACTTAAAAGATGAGAGGTCTCCAATTTTCATCATAGGTATACCTCAACTATGAGAGACAAAATGAGGGGGGGGGAAAATCCAGAAAATCACATTGAAGGATTTTTAATGAATTAATTGGTAAATTCCTGAGTAAAATAAATATTTGGTCACCTACAAACAAGCAAGATTTCTGGCTCTCACAGACCTGTAACTTCTTCAAGAGGCTCCACTGACCTCCACTCGTTACCTGTATTAATGGCACCTGTTTGAACTCGTTATCAGTATAAAAGACACCTGTCCACAACCTCAAACAGTCAGACTCCAAACTCCACTATGGCCAAGACCAAAGAGCTGTCAAAGGACACCAGAAACAAAATTGTAGACCTGCACCAGGCTGGGAAGACTGAATCTGCAATAGGTAAGCAGCTTGGTGTGAAGAAATCAACTGTGGGAGCAATTATTAGAAAATGGAAGACATACGGTGATTTTTGGTCATTTCCATATGGTCATTTCCATAGAAAATGGAAGACAACGGTGAGCAAAAATCCCAGAACCACACAGGGGGACCTAGTGAATGACCTGCAGAGAGCTGGGACCAAAGTAACAAAGGCTACCATCAGTAACACATTATGCCGCCAGGGACTCAAATCCTGCAGTGCCAGACGTGTCCCCCCTGCTTAAGCCAGTACATGTCCAGGCCTGTCTGAAGTTTGCTTGAGAGCATTTGGATGATCCAGAAGAGGATTGGGAGAATGTCATATGGTCAGATGAAACCAAAATAGAACTTTATTGTAAAAACTCAACTTGTCGTGTTTGGAGGAGACACCATACCTACTGTGAAGCATGGGGGTGGAAACATCAAGCTTTGGGGCTGTTTTTCTGCAAAGGGACCAGGACGGCTGATCCGTGTAAAGGAAAGAATGAATGGGGCCATGTATCGTGAGATTTTGAGTGAAAACCTCCTTCCATCAGCAAGGGCATTGAAGATGAAATGTGGTTGGGTCTTTCAGCATGACAATGATCCCAAACACACCACACGGGCAACGAAGGAGTGGCTTCGTAAGAAGCATTTCAAGGTCCTGGAGTGGCCTAGCCCATCTCGAGATCTCAACCCCATAGAAAATCTTTGGAGGGAGTTGAAAGTCCGTGTTGCCCAGCGACAGCCCCAAAACATCACTGTTCTAGAGGAGATCTGCATGGAGGAATGGGCCAAAATACCAGCAACAGTGTGTGAAAACCTTGTGAAGATTTACAGAAAATGTTTGAAATCTGTCATTGCCAACAAAGGGTATATAACAAAGTATTGAGATGAACTTTTGTTATTGACCAAATACTTATTTTACCGAGGAATTTACCAATTAATTCATTAAAAATCCTTCAATGTGATTTTCTGGATTTTTTTTTCCTCATTTTGTCTCTCATAGCTGAGGTATACCTATGATGAAAATTGGAGACCTCTCTCATCTTTTAAGTGGGAGAACTTGCACAATTGGTGGCTGACTAAATACTTTTTTGCCTCACTGTGTACTACAGTATATATATAATGGCAAGCCGTTCAGGAAAAAAAATATATACACTACCGTTCAAAAGTTTGGGGTCACCTCAAACAATTTTGTGTTTTCCATGAAAAGTCACACTTTTATTTACCACCATGAGTTGTAAAATGAATAGAAAATGTAGTCAAGACATTGACAAGGTTAGAAATAATGATTTGTATTTGAAATAATAATTTTTGAGGACTTCCGGTCTGGACACCATGGTGATAGCAGCTTAACGCTGAAGCTCCCAGACCCGATCCAGGAAAATACCTTGAAAATCAGATTTAACGGATTTTTGGAAGAGTGAAAATCAAGAGACAAAGTCATCATGCCTAAAGGAAAACAGAAGAAATCGACATTTACCAGTCCAGGACACGCATCAGCCGGCGAATCTGATCCGGATGATTTCCATTCAGAAGACAAGGAGCTGAATGAAGCTAGCAACAAGGTTAGCTTAAAAATGGTACTTTAAGAATTAAGATGATTTCACCGAGAGTGTTGGGCCGAATTTCGTGAAATCAAAGACGAAATAAAAAGGACAAACAGCAGAGTGGACCAGGCCGAGGACCGAATCATGGAAGCAGAGGAAAGAATAAAAGGGCTGGAAGATACCATGCTGGAACTGCACAAACGACAGTCTAGACTGGAGGCTAAGCTAACCAACCAAGAAGGAAGACTAAGAAGAGACAACATAAGAATTCATGGTCTGAAAGAAGGAGTCGAGGACGGTTTCACCACCATGGCGGCATGCGTGGAATCCTTACTGAGAGAGAAGTTGGGTATTCCCCAAACCACCGACTTGAAGATAGAAAGGGCACACCGTACTTTAGCCCCTAGGCCGGCGGCGGAAGTGCCACCAAGATCAGTGGTGGTGAAGTTCTCCAACTCCAAAATAAAAGAAGAGGTTGTAAGACTGGCTTGGCAGAAAAAAGGATTTATGCACCAAGAGAGAAGTTTTCGTGGAACACGACTACGCTCCGGAGGTCCTTTAAAAAGCGTCGGGAATACAACGACGCTAAAAAGATGCTACGAGAGAAGAAACTGCGCTTTCAGACTCCATTTCCGGCGAAGCTGCGGGTTTTTTACGGGGATGAGACGTGTCTCTACAACTCGGTGGAAGAAGCAACCATGGATATGACGAGAAGAGAACTCCCGGTAACTGTGTTTAAACCCGCAGCAGACCCGATCGAAAGAATCAAGGCTCAAACGTGGTCCACACAGAGACCCTCAAAATTCACGGGCCAGCAGCGGGAAACCCAGCGCCAGAGCTACAAGGAAAAACTGTCCGTTTACAAGAGGGAATAACAATATTTTTAGTCAATCTGCACATCCAACCCTCCTCCTACAAGGTAACAAACATTAACGTGACTGTTTGCTGTGATGGTGGTGGGAGGTTGCGCACAATTTCATAGGGTATAGGCATAAAAAAAAAAAAAAATCCAGATTGGGATCTGAAATTCACGTTAAAAACATGGGACAACTTACAGGGGTAAGAGAGGGCCCTCAGCACGTAACTGAATCTGAGGAATTTCCCTCAGAGCCAACACACCATCAAGGCTCTTCTAAGGTCGCTAAAAAGACCTCAGCTCAGGAAGATCTTTTGTCAGTTTTTTGTTTTAAAGTTTTATATACTATGTTCTTAATGTTTTTTGTTCTTAATGTTCTTTCAGTTTCTGAGTAGCATAAAAGAGGGCCACCACACTGTTATACTAAATAAGACAACACAATGGAGAAACAGGGTGTAACAAAATAATCTCATAATGTAAAAGGGATCCTGAATCCAGTTAAAAGATCCAAGATTCTAGGCAAAATGAAAAAAGACAAAGCAGGAATAATATTTTTACAGGAAACCCACCTAACAGACGTGGAGCACACTAAACTCAATAGACAAGGGTTTAAAATGATCTCTTCATCTTCATATAAGTCAGGGAGGAGGAGGGGGGTAGCGACATTGATCTCATCCAAAATTATATTTGAAAAAAAAAAATCAGAACACAAAGATAAAGAAGGGAGATACAGTATAGTACTTGGGCGGCTAGAGGGAGAAGATATCACCCTGCTGAATGTATATGCACCTCCAGGGGCTAACTGGAAATTTTATAAAAATGTATTTGACCTAATAATAACTAAAGCCCAAGGTTTAGTTATCATTTAGTTTTAGCACACTAAACTCAATAGACAAGGGTTTAAAATGATCTCTTCATCTTCATATAAGTCAGGGAGGAGAAGGGGGGTAGCGACATTGATCTCATCCAAAATTATATTTGGAAAATAAAAAATCAGAACACAAAGATAAAGAAGGGAGATACAGTATGGTACTTGGGCGGCTAGAGGGAGAAGATATCACCCTGCTGAATGTATATGCACCTCCAGGGGCTAACTGGAAATTTTATAAAAATGTATTTGACCTAATGATAACTAAAGCCCAAGGTTTAGTGATATGTGGTGGAGACTTCAATCTAAGACTGAATCCATACTGGGATGCATCAGGTAATTCTCCACATCAAAATAACACTCAAAGTAGAAAAACTCGGATGCTACTAAAAGAAATGGGGAATCTGTGACGTGTGGAGGGAATTCAACCCCAGCGTAAAAGATTATACATTTTACTCAGCACCACATTCATCATACTCAAGGATTGACTATTTTTTATGTTTAATAGAGACATTGGAAGAGTAAAAACATGTAAAATAGGACTGATGGATCTCTCTGACCACAGTCCGATCTATATGGACTTAAATATCCAAAAATACACAAATAATACATTTTCTTGGCGGTTAAATTCAAATGTGCTGAAAGGACCACTGAAAGATGAATTGGAATCAGATATTCTCAGATATTTGGAAGAAAATGATAATGGAGAAGTATCTCCTTTAATACTGTGGGACACATGCAAAGCTGTAATAAGGGGAAAGATTATCGCAAAACTGGCAATCCAAAAGAAACTGAGACAAGAAAAACTAATCACATTAGAGTCAGAACTTAAGAACCTAGAAAAAGAGCACAAAGATGACACTCATTCTAATGACTCGCTCAAAATTAAGGAAATTAAAAAACAAATGAGATCTACACAATAGAAATCCAGAAGAAACTTGCATTTCTGAAACAAAAATACTATGAAACAGGCAGCAAATCGGCAAAATTGCTAGCCTATAAATTGAGGAAACAACAAACAGAGAGAGCAGTCTACAAAATCAGAGACCCAGTATCAAAGGAAATAAAATTTAGAATTCAGGATATTCTTAAAAGCTTCGAGAACATACTATAAGAACTTGTACTCCCTCAAAAAACATAAAAACGCATCCGAAACATTCCTAAACACATTAAACCTTCCCCAACTTACTGAATCACAAAATAAAACACTACTGTCAGAAATACAACCTAAAGAATTAGAAAAAGCAATTATGAAACTTAAAGCTAAGCTAACAAATCCCCAGGAGCAGATGGCTATACAGCAGAGTGGTACAAAACCTTTAAATAGCAACTATCTCCTCTCCTCCTGAAAACATTTAATTATGTCCTCCACACAGGGGAAATCCCCCCCTCCTGGAGAGAAGGGGTCATTACAGTCGTACCTAAACCTGAAAAGGATAAACTAGACTGCTCCAACTACAGACCAATCAGTGTGTTAAATCAGGACTATAAGCTTTTTACCACTATCCTTGCCAAAAGGTTAGAAAATATACTGACAGACTTAATTCATTTAGACCACACAGGTTTTATAAGACAAAGACAGACACAAGACAACATTAGACGCACTTTACACATAATTCATCATATAACTAACTAACTAACTAACTAACCTGCACTTATATAGCGCTTTTCTAGTCACAAAGACCACTCAAAGCGCTTTCATTAATACTAACCCTCTATTCTAAGGGCCTATAGGAAACAGATATCTAGGGACAATTTAGAACAGCCAATTAACCTAACATGCATGTTTTTGGCATGTGGGAGGAAACCGGAGAAATCCCGGAGTAAACCCACGCAACATGGGGAGAACATGCAAACTCCACACAGATCACTGTTGGTCGGGGGCTGGGATCGAACCCACGATCCCACGATCCCCACAATCCCCCGGCCAAGGGTAAACTGTGCTGCCGCAGTGCTAACCACTGCGCCACCGTAAATGCAGCCATATTGGGATTAGATGCTGAAAAAGCATGTGATTCGGTTGACTGGTCTTTCCTATATAGAATCTTATCCAGTTTCAATTTTCATAACAACTTCATTAGAACTATCCAGGCATTATATAAAAAACCAACAGCTAAAATAAGGATTAACGGTAAATTATCATCATCTTTTGAACTGGAAAGAGGATGTCGTTAGGGCTGCCCCTTGTCTCCACTGCTGTTTGCAATCTTCATAGAACCTCTGAGCCAATGGATAAGACAGAATCAAAAAATTCGAGATATTACACTTGGTCAGAAAGAACACAAGATAGCACTCTTTGCTGATGACATTTTAATATACCTGGGGCAGCCGGACACCTCTTTTCCCGAACTAATCTCAGTTTTTTCAGAGTATGGAGATCTATCGGGGTACGAATTAAACATGCATAAAACCCAAGTTTTAACATTCAACTATGACCCAAATCAATATTCACTAAGCAAACTCAAAACTAACTGGGAGATAGAATCTATGAAATATCTGGGGGTCAATATCCCGAAACAACTCAACAAAATTATAACACTAAACTATGATCCACTGATGGCAAAAATAAAATCTGATCTAGCAAGATGGAATATGATACCATTCTTGGGTACCGCACAAAGAATTGAAGCAGTCAAAATGAATATACTTACACGTCTTCTATACCTTTTCCAAACAATACCGGTAGAACCTCCCAAAAAAACATGGCAAGAACTGACAGAAGGATCTCAAGATTCATATGGCAGGGCAAGAGACCTAGAATCAGATATAGAACCCTACAGCTAAACAAAGACAAAGGTGGGCTCGCGCTGCCAAATATCAGGGACTATTTTAAAGCCGCACAAATTAAAACTTTAGAGATATGTAACCCAGTCTACACTGCACAATGGAAGGAGATGGAATGCCAAATAACAAGTGACATCCCCCTACAGGCGATAATAGGGAACAATGCCTTACCTAAATTTTTGAATAACACTAACCCGTGGATAGAGACCCCGCTAAAAATTTGGTTTAAGATAGTCAGGGTTCTTTAGTTTGATTCTCTCTATTGATTACTGCAATGGATTGCCTATGATCAAGACTTTACCCCCAATAAAACAGACACTAGATTTAAAAAGTGGAAAGAGAACGGACTGATAAAATATTACGATTTTTTTAAAGGGCAAATTTTAAGAAGTTTTGAAGATTTGAAAAAACAAGGTCTAATAAATCAAGACCTTTACAGGTTCTTTCAGCTTAGACACCACATAAACAAAATACTTAAAAAGGAGGATTTGGAAAGGGCCCAGTCAGGTGTTCTGAAGGTCTTCTTAATGGCATATAAAGGGATCCCAGGGATCAGATAAATCTCTGAAATATACCAAGGTCTTTAAGATTTAAAAGGAGACAACACATCATATATAAAAGAGAGATGGGAAAAAGAGGGGAATTTCACTTTACAACTGGAAATATGGGAAAAGCTAAATGAACAACAATGGAAAAGTACCTCATCCCTGCAGTGGAGAGAATTTGGATGGAAAAATTTGGCAAGATTTTTCAGAACACCTGCACAAAACAAGTTTACTCGTAAGGGGTTGAATTGTTGGCGCTTGTGTGGTGAAAAGACTGCAAATCATTTTCATGTGTTTTGGTCATGCCTAGTTATCCACCAATATTGGACCAATGTACAGACAATATTGGGGAAAATATTCAAAATAACAGTCCCCTTTTCTTTTGTAACTTTGTATTTGGGTTTACTACCGGAATCACTGGAAAGACGAGGAGAAAAATACTTATTCACTGTTTTAATACTGGCAAGTAAAAAAGCTTTAACTAAAAAATGGATGTTGAAGGATTGCCCAACACCTAAAGATTGGATTAACGTGATTCAAGACATTTACTCGATGGAAAAGTTGACATTCGCACTGAGACAGGACATGGATGGGTTCTTGAACTTTTGGCAACCCTGGATTGCATATGTCTTCCATCAGATCTAATCTTTGACAAATACCATTTCAATAATTACTAACTAACTAACCTGCACTTATATAGCGCTTTTCTAGTCACAAAGACCACTCAAAGCGCTTTCACTAATGCTAACCCTCTATTCTAAGGGCCTATAGGAAACAGATATCTAGGGACAATTTAGAACAACCAATTAACCTAACATGCATGTCTTTGGATTGTGGGAGGAAACCGGAGCCCCCGGAGTAAACCCACACAGCACAGGGAGAACATGCAAACTCCATACAGAAAGGTTCCAACCCCTGCCAGCCCGGGGATTCGAACCAGGAACCTTCTAGCTGTAAGGCAACAGTGCTAGCCACTGCACCACCGTGCTGCCCATGGCACCTCTCTTTGTTCCAACGCTACTCAGATGCTCTTTTATTTTTATTTATTTATTTTTTTTATTTTGTTTTATTTTTTTGTTCTTTTTTTGTTTTTTCTTGTTTTGTTTTTTTGTTCTTTCTTTAATTCTCTTTTTCTCTTGTATGGAGTTTCTTTCACTTAAAAAAAGGGTGTTGTAATAATTATTCTTCCAATGTTGTCAAAAAACAAATTAAAAAAAAAAAGGGAACATGTGATGAAAATGTAAACAATGCAATGCTGTAATGACATGAATACCCTTTACAAAAACTTAAATAAAAAAAAAATAATAATTTTTTCCTTCAAACTTTGCTTTCGTCAAAGAATCCTCCATTTGCAGCAATTACAGCATTGCAGACCTAACATGATTGCACAAGGGTTTTCTAATCATCCATTAGCCTTCTGATGCAATGAACAAACATATTGTACCATTAGAACACTGGAGTGATAGTTGCTGGAAATGGGCCTCTATACACCTATGTAGATATTGCACCAAAAACCAGACATTTGCAGCTAGAATAGTCATTTACCACATTAGCAATGTATAGAGTGTATTTCTGATTAGTTTAAAGTTATCTTCATTGAAAAAAAGTGTTTTTCTTTCAAAAATAAGGAAATTTCTAAGTGACCCCAAACTTTTGAACGGTAGTGTATATTACAAAGAAAAGCTTGGAATATATTGAATGAACTTCGGAATATATTGAATGAACTTTGGAATATATTGAATGAAACTGGGAATATATTGAATGAACTTCAGAATATATTGAATGAACTTTGGAATATATTGAATGAACTTTGGAATATATTGAATGAACTTCAGAATACAGTGGTGTGAAAAAGTGTTTGCCCCCTTCCTGGTTTCTCATTTTTTTGGTATGTTTGTCACACTTAAATGTTTCAGATCATCAAACAAATTGAAATATTAAACAAAGATTGATTGATTGATTTTATTTGAATGTCCAGACAAAAAAAATAAAATAAAACAAAAATCAAAGCCAAAAAAATAAACTTAAAAAAGAAAAATGCCTTGTTCAAAAGGAGTGGGAAGAAGCCACCGCTTATATAGTCCCACCCCTTCTCCATACCCAATAAATTATAATATCATTCTAGTCATTATTCATCCCACAATTACATTCATTATACAATACCATAATATATAATACATCTTATAATTAAATTATGCAATAGAAATGATACAACAATGATAGTTTATATTGACAATAATACCAACATCTAATAATAATTATAATATTAATAAATACATACTTCTGGTATGTTTAAAACAATTATAGACGATATTATCATCATCATAATCACCATATACTGTATACCACCATATACCCCCACATGGCTTACAATACCTAGGCACAATAAGTAACCATATAATAATAATAATAATAATAATGATAATAATAACCATAATAATAGGTAGCCATATAGTAGTTACAATAACAACAACAATAATAATAATAATACCACCTGGCCTATGTAATACCTCAAATAATTCCATCCTAACAACAATCCTAATACTATAATACTGTTGTAATATTTTAGTAATAATGATATCAATAATAGTAGTACTCAGCATATATAAAACAATAACAACCTTTCTTCATTGAAGACGCATTGTGATATTACTGTCCTTTATTTTTATATTGCTCAAAAATCATTTCTTTATATGTTGATTTAAATATATAAAGGTAACACAAGTAAACACAAAATGCAGTTTTTAAATGAAGTTGTTTATTATTAAGGGGAAAAAAAATCCAAACCTACATGGCCCTGTGTGAAAAAGTGATTGCCCCCTAAACCTAATAACTGGTTGGACCACCTGTAGCAGCAACAACTGCAATCAAGCATTTGCGATAACTTGCAATTAGTCTTTTACAGAGCTGTGGAGAAATTTTTGCCTACTCATCTTTGCAGAATTGTTGTAATTCAGCCACATTAGAGGGTTTTGAGCATGAACCAATTTTTTTAAGGTCATGCCACAGCATCTCAATCGGATTTAGGTCAGGTCTTTGAGTAGGCCACTCCAAAGTCTTCATTTTGTTTTTCTTAAGCTATTCAGAGCTGGACTTGCTGGTGTGTTTTGGATCATTGTCCTGCGGTAGAACCCAAGTGCGGACATGCTCCTTCAGGATTTTTTGGTAGACAGCAGAATTCATGGTTCCATTTACCACAGTAAGTCTTCCAGGTCCTGAAGCAGTAAAACAGCCCCAGACCATCACATTACCACCACCATATTTTACTGTTGGTATGATGTCCCTTTTCTGAAATGCTGTTACTTTTACCCCGGATGTAATGGGACACACACCTTCCAGAAAAGCTCAACTTTTGTCTCGTCAGTCCACAGAGTATTTTCCTAAAAGTCTTGGGGATCCTCAAGATGTTTTTTTTGGCAAAACTTAGACGAGCCTTTATGCTCTCTTTGCTCAGCAGTGGTTTTCGTCTTGGAACGCTCCCATGCAGGCCATTTTTGCCCAGTCCCTTTCTTATGGTGGAGTCATGAACACTGACCTTAACTGAGGCAAATGAGGCCTGCAGTTCTTTGGATGTTGTTATGGGGTCTTTTGTGACCCCTTGAATGAGTCGTTGCTGTGTTCTTGGGGTAATTTTGGCAGGCCAGCCACTCCTGGGAAGGTTCACCACTGTTCCATGTTTTCGCCATTTGTGGATAATGGCTCTCACTGTGGTTCGCTGGAGTCCCAAAGCTTTAGAAATGGCTTTATAACCTCTTCCAGACTGATAGATCTCAGTTACTTTGTTTCTCATTTATTCCTGAATTTCTTTGGATCGTAGCATGATGTCTAGCTTTTGAGGATATTTTGGTCTACTTCACTGTGTCAGGCAGGTCCAATTACAGTGATTTCTTGATTGAGAAGAGGTGTGACAGTAATCAGGCTTGGGTGTGGCTAGAGAAATGTAACTGAGCTTTCCAAAGATGTGATAAACCACAGCTAATTTATGTTTTAATGGGGTGGGAGTTTTTTTTTGTTTTGTTTTTTACACGGGGCCATGTGGGTTTGGATTTTTTTTTTTTTACCCTTAGTAATAAACACCTTCATTTAAAAACTGCATTTTGTGTTTACTTGTGTTGTCCTTGTCTAATATTTAAATTTGTTTGATGATCTGAAACATTTAAAGTAGAACTGAACTCACCTTTTTGCCAAAAAAGTAGAATAGCAGATTAATTCCTTATTACCTATTGTATTTTTCAACACATAAAAGAAATTTTTAGGCCGTGCGATGGCCAAGCTATAAGCCGATAAACTTTTGCCTCTGGCTGGCAGTGCCAAACAAACCGGAAGTAGTGCAGACGACGCTGCGTGACGTCACGAGTGTGACCCTTATCAAAACAACAATGGCAGATGATAGCAGTTCCAGCAGTCAAGAACACCAGAGTTTTCAGAGTGAAGAGGCATTCAGGATCGGTGACAAGACAGAGGAGGATGCAGGAGTGTCAAGTGAACAGGAAGAGAGCGAGGGAGGCATCGAACCGTACAGATTAGAGCCAGAATTTTCGGGGGATTCCGGCACCGACTCAGACCGCAGCAGTGATGGGGAGGAGAGTCGCTTATTGAATACAGAATGGTGAGTCTTTACTTTGGCATGTTTGGGGTGTCAGGATAAGGAAAATTAACAATAAAAAAGAAGGCGAAAAAAAACCATCAGCATTTTTCCAACTTATTACAGTGATCCCTCACTTACCGCGTTTAATGGGGGACCAGAACCGACCGCGAAAAGTGAAAAACCGCGAAGTAGCGTCACCCCCCCCCCCCCAAGGGCGTCACAAGCACTATTTTACACAAAAAGGCACAAGAGAACAGCGAAAAGTGCCACTAAGCAACACGAGCGATAAAGAACAATGAATGCGGTCTTCCTTCGCTGGGTATAGGCGCTTGGCAGGGAGCGAAGCTGGGTAAAACATCTCGGCCAATCAGCTTGCGAGGTAAAACGTCTCGGCCAATCAGCTTGCGAGATTCCCGAGCGGTGAAGAGGTGGGCGGAGAGGAGTGGAGCGGTGGTCAGAGAGGTAGATTTTCAGTTGTGCGGGCTCTCCATGTTGATACCTGATGTTCTAATGTAGAAGGCAGGGAGACTACATTAGAACATCAGCTATCAACACGGAGAGCCCGCACAACTGAAAATCTACCTCTCTGACCACCGCTCCACTCCTCTCCGCCCACCTCTTCACCGCTCGGGAATCTCGCAAGCTGATTGGCCGAGACGTTTTACCCAGCGAAGGAAGACCGCATTCATTGTTCTTTATCGCTCGAGTTGCTTAGTGGCACTTTTCCCTGTTCTCTTGTGCCTTTTTGTGCAAAATAGTGCTTGTGACGCCCTTGGGGGGGGGGGTGACGCTACTTCGCGGTTTTTCACTTTTCGCGGTCGGTTCTGGTCCCCATTAAACGCGATAAGTGAGGGATCACTGTATATCTAGAAACGCATCGCTTCCCGGTCGCTTTTCCTCCCCCTTTCTTTTCTTTTGTCGCCATGACAGCTTTCCTTGGCCACTGAACAGATCTTCCCAGGTGTTGGAAGTGTTTTGTAGTCGACTATCATGACAAAATGCACCAAAAACAACCAGTGTCGACGTGCTCGCAATGGTAAACATGGAGGACTGTGTCACACTCGTGACGTCACGCGGAACTCCGGCTGCACTTCGGCGGATTTGTCTGATTTTTCAGGGTGGGAAATTCAAAATCGCGATTTTCTCCAAGATTCCGGGATTTGTGGAGGGGGTGCCAATGATAAATTATCTTTATAATTGTATGTACTATCACCCAGTGCCGTTCAATGCCGTTCAGTTCAGTTCTACTTTAAGTGTGACAGCCATACAAAAAAATGAAAAATGAGGAAGGAGGCAAACACTTTTTCACACCACTGTAGGTGAGAGATAATTGCACTAGCATGAGACAGCTTGCACTACTTAAGAAATAACAGGGGAGCAGCTACAAACAGAACGGGCAGAGCTGTGCAGAAGGAGGACACTGGAGAACAGAGAGGACAAATAATGCAAACAATAATCATAAATAAACCAAATCCGGGAGAAAACATAACTGAACTAAGAACCTGAGCATAACCCAACAAACTAATGATAACAAAATAAAGGCGCAACAGTTCAAAACCTACAGAAAATGTGGACATGGTTGGGAACTTTGTCCAGATATGACAATGAACACATCCAGTATTAGAGTAATCTTCAACATGAGAATCGTTTTGGAGACCAAAACCACAGCTGCAGGGAGGACTAATTGGAAATGTCTGCTGATTGGCTAGTGACTTTGTCACCATCCCCATGCCTTAGCTATTTGATTGGTTGAAAGTGTTAGGACTGCTCTGTCTGTAGCAGATTAGTTAGGTCATCTCAGATGCATATCTCATGAAACCAAGATAAAGGATTAAGCCAGGATTTTCAAATAATTCGTGCTTAATCAATACTTGACTTGGTTGTATAAAAGTAGGATAAATTCAGCCCAGTCAAGTTGCTACTGAGATTTATTCTCTACAGCTAGCCTGGTCCAGAGCAGGCTAAGAGTCAGGCTAAAATTAATCCTTGTGATTTATTTGTCAGTGCAGGAGTCAGTCCTATAAGAATTCAGTGCTTTTCTGTGTCAATAAATGGTCTACTGATGTAGTCTGACTAGTAGATTATAGATGATGTGTGAGGTGATTTTGATGAAGCTGCACTTAATACCTGAGAAGGTATTGAATTTTATTTCAAATAAATATTTCCAAAAAATATGAAAACATGTTTTCTACCCAAACTAAATGATATAATATGATCATCAGATGAAGGATGATATGTGAGGTCATTTTGGTGAAGCTGCACTCAGTTATTTAGAAGTTTTTAACTACCATTTCTAATAAATATTTCCCTAACCTATGATATTTTTCTTTTTGGTCCAACTAACAAGTGTTCCTAACAGGAGACCCTAGTGGCTGGGCAGCATTTAGTGGCACTAACCTTGATGATGCTGAAATTTAATCCTAATAAATATTCCCAAAGCTATGAAAACATTTCTTTAATCCAAACTATGTGTTGTAGTCTGACTAGAAGAAGATGGATTGCATGTGAGGTGATTTTGGTGAAGCCACACTTTGCAGTTTTCAAGTTTTTGGATATTTTTTGAATAAATATTTCCCCTAACTATGAAAAATAAAATTTATGCAAACTAAGCATTTTATTCTGAACAAAACGACACAATCGACGTATGAACTGATTCTGGTGACATTACACCTTATGATCATGACAGTACTTAATTTTAAGGTGTTTTTTTTTTTTTTTTGTTTTGTTTTGTTTTGTTTTTTCCTCGGAGTTGCAATCTGCAGACGGTCCCTGCGCATTCGTTTCCCCCACGGCAGCTCATAGACTCCAGTGTGGCTGTTGGAGCCCAGAGGACGGCTCTTTTGAATGAAAATGAGGTTGTAGCTCATTGTCCACTTTACCAATGTATTAATTGGTGTGGTTTGTGTTTTAACAGCGTTTTGTTCACGAATTATTGATGTGCAAAGTCCAAATCTATGAATATCTTGCCAACTTTACTGAAGTGTCTCCCACGGTGGAACACACTGAATACATTTCTTCATCGGTAGAATTTTGGCCACTACATACATTTGTCAGGGTGTTAACCAGCACTTAATTACTGAGGATGGCTGCAACTAACTTTTCTGGTGATTCACTCACAGCTGCACTTCTTCCATCTCTGTTCATTACATACTGTAGAACACAAACAGAAAACAATGCTAAACGTACAAATGGTCCTGATCACATACGTACAAAACACAGAATATATTGAATGAAACTCTGATATACGTATATATACAAAACACTTCGGAATATATTGAATGAAACTGGAGCCCCAAAGGCTGATGGGAATTGTAGTTCATTCAGTATAATCTGCAGTTCATTCAATATATTCCCAGTTTCATTCAATATAGTCGCAAGTTCATTCAATATAGTTGCAAGTTCATTCAATATATTCGCAAGTTTCATTCAATATATTCCGAGCTTTTCTTTGTAATATATATATATATTTTTCCTGAACAGCTTGCCATAATATATATAATATATATAGTTTTCTGTTTAATTAAGAAATATTGTTAATTAAACTTGAAAAAATCTGGCATGCATGCAGGTGGTAAAAAGGATTCAGTTTGCATGAAAAAATGGATAATTGCGACCAAAGCAAAAAGGCAAATTTAAGGAAAGAAGTTCCAAACCTAGAACACTGGGGGAAAAAAAATCACAAATTTGTGAGATGGGGGGAAAAAGTCATACTTTTGCAGCTGTGTTCTCATCATTTGTAACTTTATTGAACTTGCAACTTTTTCTTGTAAATTTAAGGCTTTCTTTATTTGACTTCTTTACGTAAATATGCAACTTTTTTCTCATGTGTTTGCAGATTTGTTTTCCTCATCTATAACTTTTCATAAATTTGACTTTTTCTCATAAATTGGTAATGCAATTTACATAATTCTCATAAATTTGGAAGTTTTTTTTTTGCCATAAATTAGCAGCTTTTTCCCCAGTTTTTTTTCTTAAATTTTTGTAAATGTTATTTGTCTTTTTTCTTGTAAATTTGCAACTTTTTCTTAGTTTTTCTTGTAAATTTGCAGTTTTTTCTCTCATAAAATTGTGACTTTTGTCTCGCAGCTTTTTGCTCGTTTGCAACTTTTTTTTTCTTGTAAACTTGTCATTTTCTTTTCCAAATTTAGCAATTTTTTCATGTCATGAGCAAATTTTTTTCTCATAATTTACAACCTTTTTTCTCACAAATTAGCAGCTTTTTCTCAGAAATTTGTGACTTACAAATACAGGCCTACATAGTTACATGCACTGCAGAAACAAATTACTGGGCAGTAAATTAGCTGTGTTTATCTGATTTGTAATAATCCGATAATGGCCTTTATCTGACAAAGAAAATCAGAATATGCTTTTTACAGGACTCCTTGAATAATCAGATAACTTCAGAAATCGGAGTGGTGGCTCAGTTGGTAGAGCATCCGCCCCACACCCGGGAGGCAGGGGTTCAAATCCCGGCCGGGTCATGCCGAAGACCATATAAAAAGTGGAACTTCCTGCCATCCAGCTTGGTGCTCAGCAATAATGGAATGGAGGAGGGACGTCTGTGGCGGCACCTTGCATGGCAGTGGCCCTTCTGATTCTGCTATGGGGTGTGTGTGATTTACACTGTAGATAGGATAAAGCACAATTTTGTTCTACTGTACATGATTGGTTGAATGACAATAAAGGGTGATTTAATTAATTTAAAAAAAAATTAAATCTTTTATCTTTCTATAAAATAGTGTACACTATTATTTTATAGTAGGCACTTTTTCTTTGCGCAAATCATGGTGCATCAAAGCAGTATAAACAACAATCCTGTGTAGAGGCTTTCAGCCGCTGTCACCCACCCTTTTAGGCCCCTTGGCTGGCTCAGAGTCAGGGTCAGCAGGGAGATAACTGAGATATTTAAAATCACCTTAAAAAGGAATTATTTTCACCACATCAAGGCAGATGATGGGAGCATATTCTGTGATGGCACATACACCCTCAGTCAGAGCTGATCTGAATGTAGAAAATCAGTATTGTCTCAGAAGAAAAGCAGTAAAGAACCTGTCAGATAGTTGACCTGCTTTGTTCCTGTAAAAAATGAAACGTATTTTAACCAAAAGTTTAACTAGAAGTTCACTTTGACATCATTATGTTCTGAAAATAACTTTCCCAGACATTATTCAGTGCCATTAATCATGGAAAATTGTTGGCATAGATTTCTTTCAAGTGAATCAAAGTACTTAATGGTGGTATTTAAACCTGAATATGTTCACAAGAGACTTCTTCCTCTTTTTTTTGTCATGAAGTCTTAGTCTTTAAATTCACCAGTAATTATAGATTAATCTATCCATATTACTAATACTGATTACAAAGGGGGGAAAAAGCAACAACTCATACAGTGGGGTAAAAAAGTATTTAGTCAGCCACAAATTGTGCAAGTTCTCCCACTTAAAAGATGAGCGAGGTCTCCAATTTTCATCATAGGTATACCTCAACTATGAGAGACAAGATGAGGAAAAAAAAAAAAAATCCAGAAAATTGCATTGAAGGATTTTTAATGAATTAATTTGTAAATTCCTCGGTAAAATAAGTATTTGGTCAATAACAAAAGTTCATCTCAATACTTTGTTATATACCTTTTGTTGGCAATGACAGAGGTCAAACGTTTTCTGTAAGTTTTCACGAGGTTTTCACACACTGTTGCTGGTATTTTAGCCCATTCCTCCATGCAGATCTCCTCTAGAGCAGTGATGTTTTAGGGCTGTCGCTGGGCAACACAGACTTTTAACTCCCTCCAAAGATTTTCTATGGGGTTGAGATCTGGAGACTGGCTAGGCCACTCCAGGACCTTGAAATGCTTCTTACGAAGCCACTCTTTCATTGCCCGGGCGGTGTGTTTGGGATCACTGTCATGCTGAAAGACCCAGCCACGTTTCATCTTCAATGCCCTTGCTGGTGGAAGGAGGTTTTCACTCAAAATCTCACGATACATGGCCCCATTCATTCTTTCCTTTACACGTATCAGTTGTCCTGGTCCCTTTGCAGAAAAACAGCCCCAAAGTATGATGTTTCCACCTCCATGCTTCACAGTAGGTATGGTGTTCTTTCTCCTCCAAACACGACAAGTTGAGTTTTTACCAAAAAGTTCTATTTTGGTTTCATCTGACCATATGACATTCTCCCAATCCTCTTCTGGATCATCCAAATGCTCTCTAGCAAACTTCAGACGGGCCTGGACATGTACTGGCTTAAGCAGGGGGACACGTCTGGCACTGCAGGATTTTAGTCCCTGGCAGCGTAGTGTGTTTCTGATGTAGCCTTTGTTACTTTGGTCCCAGCTCTCTGCAGGTCATTCACTAGGTCCACCCAAGTGGTTCTGGGATTTTTGCTCACCGTTCTCGTTATAATTTTGACCCCACGGGGTGAGATCTTGCATGGAGCCCCAGATCGAGGGAGATTATCAGTGGTCTTGTATGTCTTCCATTTTCTAATAATTGCTCCCACAGTTGATTTCTTCACACCAAGCTGCTTACCTATTGCAGATTCAGTCTTCCCAGCCTGGTGCAGGTCTACAGTTTTGTTTCTGGTGTCCTTTGACAGCTCTTTGGTCTTGGCCATAGTGGAGTTTAGAGTCTGACTGTTTGAGGTTGTGGACAGGTGTCTTTTATACTGATAACGAGTTCAAACAGGTGCCATTAATATAGGTAACGAGTGGAGGACAGAGGAGCCTCTTAAAGAAGAAGTTACAGGTCTGTGAGAGCCAGAAATCTTGCTTGTTTGTAGATGACCAAATACTTATTTTACTGAGGAATTTACCAATTAATTCATTAAAAATCCTTCAATGTGATTTTTCTGGATTTTTTTTTTTCCTCATTTTGTCTCTCATAGTTGAGGTATACCTATGATGAAAATTGAAGACCTCTTTCATCTTTTAAGTGGGAGATCTTGCACAATTGGTGGCTGACTAAATACTTTTTTACCCCACTGTATGTGGGGAGAAAATCGCAAATTGATAAGGTATGCATACATTTTTAGAAAAAAAAAATGTCACAAATTTCTTCAGAAAATTAGAAGAAGTTCTTTTCCTCATGAAATTGTAAGTGTACATAAAATCTTAAAGTACTTAATATATTCGAGGAAAAAAAAGAAATGTTTAAATTCATCAAAAAGTTTGAAGTTTAAGAAAACTCACAAATTTACAACAACTTTTGTTCATGTTTAAAAAAAAAAAAAATCTGGTTGCAAATTACATTTTTTTTTTTTCTTGTAAATTTGCAACTTTTTTTCCTTTTGCATTTTTTCCCATGAATTTGCAACTTCAACTTTACTTTAAAAGTTTTGCCCAAACTGAAAATTTTAAAGTCACACAAATCTGTTTGAAGTCTTCCTGTCATATTTAGTTTTAAATATTTAGTCTGTGTTTAAACCATAAACTTGCAACATTGACGAGAACCACTTCTCATTAGTATACAGTATGAATGAAAACACGGATGCAGCTTGACTGAGTGTTGAAGGCTGTGACTGCGGGGCGGTAATTCTGGTTGGTAACATCATGAATTATGATTCAATGTGTGCAGATGAATAAGTCATAGTTTTTCCCGTGGTGGTGGTTTACAGCAGCTGTTTTGTTCAACCATGTGTGTCTCATACAGTTCTGACATCAAATTCAATGAAGGCAAATCTGTTTATATATTAGGTTAGAAAATGAGTATCAACTTTCGGTATAAGTGGCAAGACTCTTGAGGAAAGCAGTGAGGCCTGACATGTTGGTCATCATGTCATTATTACCATGTATTTATGTCGACAGTGCTGCAAGTTATTCTGACTGAGTTGAAGGTGTCCCACCTCAGAGCTTCTGTTGAAGTTACTGTACAGAATTTTTTGGAAACTCAAGTTTTAGTGAAACCTGTAGACCATGTGTGTAAATGGTGGACACAACACTGTTTAACCATGTGCTTTTGCACATCTATTTAAGGATAAGGGGATAAGGACCTGTACTTGCTTTTTCAAGTCTCAAAGACCACTCAAAGCACTTCACTAGTACTAACCCTCTATTCTAAGGGCCTATAGGAGACAGATAATTAGGGACAATTTAGAATGATCAATTAATTTAGCATGCATGTCTTTGGATTGTGGGAGGAAACCGGAGCTCCCAGGGTAAACCCATGCAGCCTGGGGATTTGAACCTGGAGCCTTCTAGCTGTTGGGCAACAGTACTAACCACTGCACCACCATGTTGCCCATGGGTAGCTGGAGTGGCTACCAATGTTAAAACCACTGAAAAACACATCCCTGTCACTTTGTTCGGGTCAATCTTTGATTAGTACTTCTCTCTAAACAAGCAGTTTTGATTTTGTGCTGGCTCTGATACGAGAACCAGAGCTCACTGGAATGATACTGCCATCCCAGCTTCCTCTTCACCCTTTTAACGATAGTGGGAGGATCCCAGTGAATGTCCAAACCCATACTGACAGCACTACTATGGCTGCTAGTCTGCTAGGGTGTTAGCTTGGCAACCACGGTTTAGGGCTGTGCGATGTGACCAAAATTTCATATCACTATATAAGTAATCTTATCCACCTTATTCCTGGGGGTGCCGCTGTAGAAACGATTATGGGCGGAGCTTCCAGTTTTGGCTGACGTAGTGTTAAATCAGTCAAAGTGGAGTAGCAGGGGCATTTAAAATAGCGTTTTAAAAAGTTTTTCACATTCATTTTAATGTATAGTCCACATACGTGTTTTACACTCAAGTGGCAGCTAATTTCAACTCTTCTAGTTTTTGTGGGGTTTTTTTTGAATGTTTTGGCATCGTTCTGGTACTTGCTAGTGTTCGTGGTTGTGCCATAGATTGGATAAATGGAGGCTTCTCACCACATGGTGAAAGACAACATCCAAGCATGGTGTTGTGGTGTACGTCTGCTCTAAGGTAAATTTGATTATGTCCAACATATTTTAACAAAATGCAGCCAACTTTATTGCGGTGGAGACGTGCTGGTTGGAATGCGCACCGCGTCATTATGAGTGCAGGCAACAAGAAGTCATAAATCACGACTCTTTCTTTGTTTGGTAGCGGCAAAGTCCCGGGAAAACCCCATGAGTGCCTGGTATCATTGGAAAGCTTAGAAATCGTACTTTCTAAAAATACCTATGTTTTTGTGGAAGACGTAACTCCCGACCGATTGAACGCAAGTTTTCAACCTAGCTAAAATATAAACAAATCGTCTTTTTCTGGGTCAGTTTTTGCACACTTCCTACAAACTAAATATCATTTTGAATGTCTTTCAATACAGAATATGGAAATAACGTTACATCAGTTTTGAAAATGTCCTCAAAGTGACTCATTTTGCCAGCACGGGTCATTTGTTTACAACGTTAGCATCTTAGCAGCGGCGCTAACTAACAGAGTTACTGTCTACAAGGCCACTTTATAAGGTCGTCTTCCCATCCCTCGATAGTCGTGGGAAGTGGTATGATTATATTACTGTTCTGAGGTGCAAGAGGCTGTGTTCCCGCATTTCTGATGCCGAAGTCGTTGTTTTTGAACAAGGAAAAGTGTCCCGTTTCAGTGACAACCATATGTTCTAAACTAGTACCGCAAGTTGCTACCATAATTCACGCAAGGCATCATGGGGCCTAGGAATAAGGTGGATATCATGGTGATGATAAATACAGTATCACAATGTACATTTTATGTGAATTCTGCAGTTTAGATAATCACATAAAAAGGACCAGCTCTTTTTTTTTTTTTTTTTACTTTTTTTACATGCACTTTTTCAAACCCTCATAATTTAACAGTGTTGTTACAGAATAGTTTCTTTCATGTACATTTGAGACTTGATTCTCATAAATTTGAGGTTTTTCTTCTAAATCATATCATATGAATAAAAATAAAAAATAAAAAGTAAGCATCAATAAGTTAAATATTTCTTGAGCCAGAGGAGAATAGCAAACAAACAAACAAACAAAACAAGACAAAACACATAACATAAAAAAATTCTGAAAATGAGAAAATTACCCATCACTACCATCTATAGATAAAAATTAGCTGTGAGCTTAAATCATCCATCCATCCATCCATCCATCCATCCATCCATCTTCTTCCGCTTAATCCTTTTCGGGTCGCGGGGGGGCTGGAGCCTATCCCAGCATCTTTGGGCGAGAGGCAGGGTACACCCTGGACAGATCGCCAGTCCATCACAGGGCCAACACAGAGAGACAGACAACCATTCACTCTCACAGTCATACCTAAGGACAATTTAGGATCCCCAGTTTGATGCCAATTAACCTAACTTGCATGTTTTTTGGCATGTGGGAGGAAACTGGAGAAATCCCAGAGTAAGCCCACACAGACACGGGGAGAACATGCAAACTCCACACAGATCACTGTTGGTTGGGGGCTGGGATCCAACCCAGGATCCCCCGGCCAAGGGTGAGTTGCTGTGCTGCCGCAGTGCTAACCACTCCGCCACTGTGCTGCCCTCAATGAAAATTTAAGTGTGGAGCAAGAGCCTGCAGCTTGCCATTCTGACCTGATTTAATCTGTTTGCTTCTTAGTAAAATATTTCAGATTGGTCATGATCTGAAAATCAAAGGCAGAAAAGGTAATGTAATAAAATTCATGTGATGACTTTAACTTTATTCATTATCACTACTAGACTAATTAAAATAATTAGAAATCAGATAAATTACATTAAGAGCCAACTTGCTCCTCCAACCCATTTTAATGTATTTATTATTTATTTTGCGTGTATGTGCCACCATCATGCACTTTTGCAGCTTTAATAATTTTTTTCAGACAGAACTAAGAAACTCAGCAGTAATTTAAACCAAAAAAACGATACACTATAATGTTTCCAATTAGCACAATTTAGCATTGTCATTTAACATTTGCCGTTTTATAATTAGACACGGTGTTAACGTTTCTTACCTCCGATTAAAACAAGGTTAGCGGACTATCCTCTCTGCCATAGCATGATGGAAAACAGTACCACATCAAACGGGAGTAGCAGCTATTTGACCAAACCGGTAGTTCAGAGTTAGCAACTACCGGACTGAAACCTAGCCACCCTGTGGACACCTGTTTTGCTGCGCGCACTGCGGGGGAGAGGCAGGGCACCGACAAGTAGTGCGTGAGGAGCTTTGCTCAAGAAAGGGGAGTATGTGCATTTTAACCTCTTGCACTCCGGGATACCGCGGGCGGTCACGTCTCTGCGTTCTAGGGCGCACTGAGAGGAGAGGAAAAAAAAAAAAAAAAAAAAAAAAAAAGCTGCAGACACAGCCGCGAACAGAAAGCCAAAGGAGTGCTTTGATTGGTTTAGATTTGATTGACCTCTCATTTGACTAATAAGAGCCTTGAATTGGGTTTCTGAAACCTTGAAGAACCAATGACTGAAAACCTAGCAAGAAGGACCCGCCTACCAACGGCTGCGAATGCAGCGAGCCAATTGAAGTAGAGAACTTTGACGATTGAATACGTACGTCCCGTGCTTAAAATCTGTTTTGTGTAAGCCGCTGGGTGACACACACGTGTTCGCCAGTCTTTTTTTCTTACTACTGTTCTTATTTGTTTTGAAAAATCGTTCGCCAAAACCGCAATCATGGAAGCGCAAAACCGCAATAATGGAATTATGGTTTGACCGGATCGTGTGACCAGAACCACGAGTCCGTAACAAGCGGACCAGCGTCATGTTCGTCTGACAATGAGGAAGAGAAGTTCGCCAGCGACACTGCTGTTGTGGACAGGTAAGTGTTATAAGCTAAATTATTCTTTATCCCTGAAAATTGTAATCAAAATGACTTTTGACCAATCGGTAAATTACAACTGTGCATCATCGCAACATGACGGACCGTCATGGCGACGGACCGTCACGGCGCACGGACCGTGAACCCCCCCCCACCCCCGCTACCCTTCTGTAGCGGATTGCAGATATTAGTGGAGATATTTTAGTACAACTGTGCGTAGTAGACCGTGGCGCACGGCCACAGTCCGTCATGTAGCGATGGGCGATGTCCATCCTCTGTAGCGGGGGGGGTGGGGGGTGGGAGTTGTTATCTTCTACATTACAGATATTTTAGTATAATTTTTAGTGCACTGTAGGTTATTTTTTCTTCTAAAAAAAAAAAGCCACACATTTTTTACGTGGCATGCTTCTTTGTGTGTGGGGGCTTGTTTGTTCATTCATGAATGAATGAATGAATAAACAACCCCCCCCACACACACACAGCCCTTCACCTTTCATTAGAACCCAAGATGAAGCTTCTATATTGAATCATTCAAAAGTTACGACGTTTTTCCAAACTGTGCCATTTGGCACAGTTCAAAAACGCCTGGGAACAACCTGAGTATAAAGCTATGTAATATATTTATTTTTTTGTGGTATTGTTACAAAATTTTGACCTCAGCTGGATAACACTAGGTTCTATATTTCTGTTGCATTTTCCAGCCCGGATCTGACAGCTGTGTGTTATTTGCAAGCATTTGTATCCAAAAAAACACCCAGGCGAAATTTATTTTCTTCAAGTTCAGTATGTTTAGATGACTGTTACTCAGTGGCAGGAGCACTTAGAGAGATTATGACTGTTTTGCCAAAAAAATAAGTGTTTTCTTTTAAATGAGACCAACCCCATGAAGATGCTGCAAAGGGTTGAAGAACAGCTTTTGATTTACTTTGGGTACGTTGTTTTTTGGCGTTTTTAGGGAAATTGACCAGAGTGCAAGGGGTTAAATCATGATGTAAACGATAGAGTATTCTATGAAATGATAGACGTTTTTATATCGTCATCTGATATATACAGCGGGGAAAATAAGTATTGAACACGTCAACATTTTTCTCAAACTTTTTTCATTCTTTCTCATTTTTTTGTTAAGTGTTGTTTGTTGGACCCCCTCGAAAACAAGATGTTACATCTCAAGGGGTTTATCCAAATAAATAAATTTCAAACAAACATATTTCTGATGGAGCCACTGACCTGAGATTTTCACCAGATATCAGCAACAACTCAAGTAATTCATACATACAAAGAAATCAAGGCAACTCTGTTCACAAAACAAGTTATATTTAATAAAGTGGAATGACACAAGGAATGAGTATTGAGCACGCTTGGTGAAATTCATTTAATATTTAGCAGAAAAGCCTTTGTTGGTAATAACAGCTTCCAGATGCCTCCTGTATGGAGAAGCTAGGCACATGCATTGCTCAGGAGTGATTTTTAGCCCATTCTTCTACACAAACTGTCTTCAAATCTTGAAGGTTCCATGGCTGTCTTCTGTGAACTCTGATCTTCAGTTCGTTCCATAGATTTTTCAATTTTATTCAGATCAGGTGACTGACTGGGCCATTCTAGCAGCTTTATTTTCCTTCTCTGGAGCCAATTGAGAGTTTCCTTGGCTGTGTGTTTGGGATCATTGTCTTGCTGAAATGTCCACCCTCGTTTCATCTTCAGCATCGTGGCAGATGCAACAGGTTCTTATCAAGGGTGTGTCTGTACATTTGTCCATTCATCTCTCCTTCAATTATATGAAGCCTGCCTGTACCATGTGCAGAAAAACACCCCCACACCATGATGGGATGTGCAGTGCCATTTCTGCTGTGTGTTGTGGCATTAAAAAAGTTCAATTTTGGTCTCATCTGACCAGACTATATTCTCCCAGTATTTTACTGGCTTGCATAAATGTTAGCTTGATTAGGTTCATTTTGTCTTCTTTTTAATTATTAGTTTTTTGTTTTTCTTATTTAAGACAAGAATAAAAAGGAGATGTTTTTACTTTTACATGTTTTGACTGTCCACTGCAGTCTTTCTCAGAAGACTTAGTACTTAGACTTAGAAGTAATTAGTACTTAGTATTAAGGTGTCCTAATTGCCTAATGTGTGTTATTAGTGTGTGTTATTGGTATTCATTAGTATTAGGTGTGTTGTTACCTTACTAGTATTGATGTGTATCTATTTCCTTGGCATTCGTTCAGAGAGCAGAGTAAGAATTTCATTGCTCAGGAAATGTTTCATTTCATAATTATGCACATGATAATAAAGCCTTTGAATCTTGAATCTTATTTACTTATATGTTTGGACTTAATAGGCAGGCATGTCAGATGGTAGTATCTTGGCTTGAGGTTGTGCTGTCTGTTGCGTCAGGGCTCACCTTAGCGGGGAAAAGCTGATGGACCCAATGGAGGCCCGTTTTGACACCTCGTCAGCTGTGTCCAACTCCCCCCCCCCTCCACCCAGCTCCACTGCCTCCTCGGCCGCTAATTCATCAAAAGCGGTCCCCCCCTCCTCCTCCCCCCCCCCCCCGCCCTTGTCATCAGTGAGCAGGACGTGCACAGACAGTTCTCCAGACTGAACCCGCGCAAGGCCCCCGGTCCGGACGGCGTGTCTCCCTCCACCCTGAGACACTGTGCGAAAGAGCTGGCTCCTGTCTTCACAGACATTTTTAACACCTCCCTTAAGCAATGCCACGTGCCGACCTGCCTCAAATCCTCCACCATCATCCCTGTCCCCAAGAAGCCACGGATTACTGGACTTAACGACTACAGACCTGTAGCGCTCACCTCTGTAGTCATGAAGTCCTTTGAGCGCCTGGTCCTGTCCCACCTCAAGTCCATCACCACTCCCCTCCTGGACCCGCTGCAGTTTGCCTACCGTGCCAACAGGTCTGTGGACGACGCAGTCAACCTGGCCCTCCACTCCATCCTGCAGCACCTGGACTCCCCAGGAACCTACGCCAGGATCCTGTTTGTGGACTTCAGCTCTGCATTCAACACCATCCGCCCCGCTCTGCTCCAGGACAAGCTGTCCCTGCTCGGCGTGCCTGACTCCCTCTGCAGGTGGATCACCGACTTCCTGACGGACCGGAGGCAGCATGTGCGGCTGGGGAAGTCTGTCTCAGACTCTGTTAGCATCAGCATCGGATCACCCCAGGGCTGTGTACTTTCCCCCCTACTCTTCTCCCTTTATACCAACTCCTGTACCTCCAGCCACCAGTCTGTTAAGCTGATCAAGTTTGCGGACGACACCACCCTCATCGGGCTCATCTCCAACGGCGACGAGTCCGTCTACAGGAGAGAGGTGGCCCAGCTGGTGTCCTGGTGCAGCCACAACAACCTGCAGCTGAACGCTCTGAAGACAGTGGAGATGATTGTGGACTTCAGGAGAGTCACAACCCCCCTGCCCCCCCTCACCATCACAGGCTCTCCCATCACCATTGCAGATGCCTTCCGCTTCTTGGGCACCACCATCACCCGGGACCTCAAATGGGAGCCAACCATCAGCTCCCTCATCAAAAAGGCCCAGCAGAGGATGTTCTTTCTGCGGCAGCTGAGGAAGCTCAAGCTACCCACCAAGATGTTAGTGCAGTTCTACACGGCCATCATCGAGTCCATCCTCACCTCCTCCATAACCGTGTGGTACGCAGGAGCCACTGCCAGGGACAGACTAAGGCTGCAGCGCGTCGTGCGCACTGCTGAGAAGGTGATCGGCTGCAAGCTCCCATCTCTCCAGGACCTTTTTTTTTTTTTTTTTGTTACTTATTTGTACCCGTAGGTAGACTTGGTTTGCAGTCTGGTGACAAGCCACCGGCTGCTGGTCGCTGCGTGCGCGAGCGCCCTAAACCTACATGTTTTTGGTATGCGGGAGGAAACCGGAGAAATCCCGGAGTAAACCCACGCAACACGGGGAGAACATGCAAACTCCACACAGCTCACTGTTGGTCGGGGGCTGGAATCGAACCCACGATCTCATGATCCCCGCGATCCCCCGGCCAAGGGTAAAACTGTGCTGCCACAGTGCTAAACCACTGCGCCACCGTGCAGCCCTGCGGACCTGTACATCTCCAGGACCCGGAGGCGTGCAGGCCGGATCATAGCCGATCCTTCACACCCTGGTCACGTACTGTTTGCCCCCCTCCCCTCAGGTAGAAGACTTCGGTCCATTCAGACTAAAACCTCCCGGCACATGAACAGCTTTTTCCCCTCTGCCATCAGACTGCTGAACATTAAGTGACTTATTGACTCTCGTGCACTATATACAGCAGCTCAACCAGACTCATGTCATTCATCACTGTTTTTCTGTTGCATTATCGACTGCACTATGTGGTACTCCACATCATCTGCTACTTGCTAATTTATTTAAAACTGCTGTGACTAGTATTACTCATTATTATCATTATTATTATTATTACTTATTATTCTACACTTATTGCATGTTTTTAGTCTTTAAGTTTTTTAGTTTATCTCTTTATCTTATCATGTTTTAATGTTGCAGCATTGCACCGAGACAAATTCCTAGTTTGTGTACTACATGAACAATGGCAATAAATCTGATTCTGAACTAGTACTAGTTAGCTGTCGAATCACAGTTGGGTCTTACAAGTTCTTTTTTAGCCCACCTAGCAATAGCAAAGTTAGCCATTCAGGGTTGTTTCTTTGCTTAGTGTATCCTAGGGACCTGTCATTTCATTTTGACCACTCACACCACACACCCTAGTCCTTGATGATGCCTTATTTGGGATGTTACATAACCACATTCACCCCTTAGTTAGCTCAGTCCGTCTTTACCATCCAGAGCTAACAGCTAACCAACTAACAGTAGTCTCAAGATTGTGGCTGCCCCGCCTCAACCAAACTTCTCGTGGCGACAAAAGGGGGAGTGTGGGGTGAACTGGGGTTCATGAGGATTTAAAGAGATTAACTGAAACAAGTTGTTCTGAAGAAGCCTGATAAAATGGGTTGAAAATGGTGCTGAAATAATTAAAGGCTGATGTATCTTGACCAATCCATGTCACAGGTATTTCATTACATGTCCTCTTTTTGTTAGACATGTACAGTACTAACATCTGTTTGCGTGGAGCTGCTAAACTGTGCTGTAAACTGTGCTGTATAATAAAACTTTGTATATGAAAAGAATTGTGCAGGCACACAGTACTATTAGTTGCGTATGGTGTTGATTTAGTGAATTGTATCTTTTATTATGGTGGACTGAAATTAAATAAACAGAAATTTTCAAGAGGAAAAATGTGTGTTTGATCCAAATCGCTCTCTGGCTTATATTTCTTTTCCATCCAGCCTCTCAAGTGGCGGCTTTAACTGGATTCAGCGCCAGTTATGTAATGCTGTCATTCCACAAATGCCTTGCAAGTTAGCTGATATTCTTTCTACGCATTGGTCTTTGATTCAGAAGTCCACAATGAATTTGAACTAACCCTTTTTAAATATTCAGATCCAGTCCAATGTAATGCAGTCAAACATGCTTTATATTTTACTGAAACCTTAGAAAAATATGTGGAGAAGAAAATATTTGATCCCCCTAAACATTTGTAAGAGGTCATATGCTTGAACACTACAAGGGAATCGGTTTTTAGTCACCTACTCAACAAATCCATGAGATGTTTTAGAAGAACATTAGTAGAAATTGTTTCTCATTAATGATGTTTTTTTTTTTTTTTACATATTTGTGCATTTGTTCTTGTTCCCACTTTTTATGTTACATTTGAGGATTTTTGGATGGAGTGCAAATGCCCTTTCATACCTATTTAAATATTTTCATAGCCCTTCATTTCTTTTTTAATTGCCATCCTTTCAAGGGTTTTTGGGTTCAGCTTCCTTACTAAGGTATTCTTAGGTAAAATGCAATGAAATTTATGAATGTAGGCTGCCCATACATGAAGGCAGTGGTGGAGCACTAAACACCGAGTTTTTATTAAGTTAAAATGGTTTTCCTGAAAAGCTGCCTGGTCGCACCTGCTGTTAATGCTTCTCTGTGCAGGTCTGGTCTTTAGTGATATACGGTTGATAATTTACTTTAATTTATGGTCTTATTCCTGGCTTGTAAAATGTGTAGACTTAGTCATAGCACATTAACCTTTGCAAAGTTGCCTGTAGAGCCTGTGATGAGCTTTTGGGCTGTGAGATATTTCTGCATTATCATGATCGTCACAAAAAAAAGGCAATGAATGTGCTTTATGTGGCAATGAACAGCACTGACCCACTGTCTCTATTCTTCAGTTCAATAAATAAATAAATGTGTAATCTGCATGCTGTTTCCTGTAAGTTAAAACTCTACATGTGAGCAAAAACAAATGCTCTTTGGCATTTTATTATTAGCTCATTTCTGCAAAGCGGAAGGGAGCTAATGTGAGGAGCGCTATCCATCTGTCCATCTTTTATGGAAAACATTACTCCTCCTATAGGCATTTACATCAAAGGTCAGGATCAGTGCCAATGGTCGGGAGATCTGGGCACTCATGTGATTTCAGCAAACTCACTACTCCATCCATCAGGAGCAGGATCTGTAAAGCACTTTGGTCATCCAGAGATGAGAAAAAGCGCTATATAAGTGAACACAATTTACCATCCATCTTCTACCGCTTATCCGGAGTCTGGGTCTTGGAGATAGCATTCAAAGCAGAGTAGCCCAGACTGCCGCCTTGTTCACACAGCACCATGACCCCATGACGCCCCCCTGTAGGTTGGGAGCCCACTTGAAGGTGGATCCATGTGGCTCATCTGTGTACACTTGATCCTTGATGTAACTTTTTTCATAGATCTACTGGAGTGCTCTTGGTCTGGGCCTTTAACCAGGACCAATTTGCCATGGGAGACCCTACCATGGGCAAGTCGCTCCTGATAACATAGCTTCTGGGACCATTGGGGCACGCAAACCCCTCTACCACGATATGGTGGAGATCCATGCAGGGGTCACTACTCTTCTATGCAACTGCCCCAATGTTCGACAAACTCGTGCACAGTGATCTTCAAGTGGGTATGCATTGGGGCTGTGCTCAAACTCAAGGTTAACAGTCAGGGGATCTGAGTACTCAGTGATTTCATCAGGCTGGAATAAGCTACTCTGTCAATGATGATTTAGTATGAATATTAAAATGAATGGTAATCATCATGACAGAATTTTTACAATGAGAGGTCGTGCAACCTCTGCATATGACCGTTGGTAGATCTACCCAATTTTATCAGTTTAATTATGTGATGGAAGTTAGTTGTACACATTAATTTGTGGTGCATTTTTTTCTTTCCTGTTGTGCCTGTTCTGTCTGCAGGCTCAGTTAAGTTTTAATTTTTTCCACTGAGAAATTCAGACGACTATGAATCCTAACCAGCTGTCAGAGTGCAGATACACAGCCTGCTGTGTTTGTCTTTCTCTGTGTGCTGATGCCAAAAGCAAAAGTAAAAACTCATTTTGGTCTAGTTTTGTGCAGAAAGTGCGTGTTTTTTTTTTTTTTTGTGCACACAGGTGCTGAAAACATTGAAGGGTGATTTTGTTTTCTGACGATGTGTAGCTGGTTTACCCAGAGAGGAAAAAACAGGCGGCAAACAGCAGACACAAGTCTAAGGGGGGGGTGGGGGTAATGATTTCTCCCCAGCTTCTCCTCTGCTCCTCTCTCTCTGCCTCTGTGTTCCACATGCTGTTGTTTCCTTGTGGTTTTTTTCTATTCGGCAGTTTGGTGTTCCTGTAATGATTTGTTGAAGACCTCATGTCTAGCAGAGGGGGAAAGAAAATGACTGTCTTTGGTATTTACAGACATGTAGAACTGTTTAGGTGCATAACAAAGCATGGCTAAGCTCACTCTTCGTCTGTGCCCCCGTCCCCTTCCTCCCTCTCATCCTGCTTTTTTACGGCCACACTGGTCACTGTGGAGTTGAAGCTGGCACTTAGAATCAAGATCCTACTTACACATGTGGTGGGTGTGACCACACGTTCGAGGAAACGCTCATATTGCCTGACCTGTGTTTTATAGCCGCTCCAGGGACAAATCCCCTGTTGACAGCAGCTTGTCTTTCTGATTATGTGTTTGGTTTTTTAATGGTACAGTTTGAAATTTGCACCTGATGAGGCTTCAGTGTGGCTTTCAGACTGCGTCACTGCCATCATTTCACCCCCCCAAATGATAGTGTCGAACTCCAGAGGAAACGCTAATGTTTTATCTGTTTTGTAAAGCATTTACTGATTGCCCAGCATCAATTGCAAAGGTGCATGGAAGGAGAAAAATATCATACGGTTATGCCTGAGAGTTTTCAAGTGCAATTTTGGGGGGACTTGATACACAGGAGTGTAAACACAGTAATGAAGAACCCTGAGTTTTAAGTAGTGCTGTACCCAAATATTCTATTATCTGTATGTTTGTTTGCCTCTTGTACTGTGTCTCCAAACCCCTCAACCCAAGCTTTCCCTCTATATTAATTTTTAATTCCGTCCTTCCTAGTAATTCAAAATGAGAATCTTAGTATCTTCAGCTCTACCACCATCATCGCAGCTTCCTTTCTTTTTCTCAGCACCACCGTCTCCAAACCATACATCATTGTAGGTCTCATTACGACCTTGTAAACCTTCTGTTTAGCTTTTGCTGCTATGCTTCTGTCATAGCTCACCCCTGACACTTGTCTCCACCATGCCTGCACTCTGTTCTTCAACTTTCTTGTGCACTGTGTCTATTGTTTTGGACGGTTGACCCCAAGTATTTAAATTCACAAAAAACATATTTACAAGGAAATATTAGCATATTTATACATTTTTTTTTTTTGTAAATTTACATTAAAAAATATCTCAAATTTACAGAAAAGTTGCAAGTTTATTACAAAATGGTTGCAAATTTAAATTAAAAATTTTCATAATTTTTAAGAAAAATCCAGTTTCTGGAACAAAAAAACATTGATGCTGCTGACACAGTCATGGAGGGAGGAAAAAAATACAGAATATTTGGGTAGTCCCTCTGGATTTCTTCTGAATATGTCATGGTGCGGCCCTCTGAGTTTGCGTATTTATTAAATAAGGGCAAAAGGTACAAAAATAATGAGCCACGAGGGGCAAAACACAAATAAGACTAAGGCAAGAACACACTGACAATACACACAGATTAAGGAATAAACTTACAGTGAGTAGCGAGGAATTAGAGGATGACTGGAGCCGGGACTTAGGGACTCCAGCCCAACGTTGGGGAGACCAGCGTTATCCATTCACGAATGAGGTTGCAGCCCCGAGAGACCGAAGCTGCTCCCTTAAATAGGCGAGATGATAGCACAGCTGACGAGGGCGTCATCAGCTCCATTAATTCCAGCTGTCACAGCCGGCCTCAGCTCTGACAGCCGGAAGCCCCACAGAGACGCTGTCAGGGCTGCACGGTGGCGCAGTGGTTTAGCACTGTGGCAGCACAGTTTTACCCTCGGCCGGGGGATCGCGGGGATCATGAGATCGTGGGTTTGATCCCAGCCCCCGACCAACAGTGAGCTGTGTGGAGTTTGCATGTTCTCCCCGTGTTGCGCGGGTTTACTCCGGGATTTCTCCGGTTTCCTCCCGCACACCAAAAACATGTAGGTTTAGGGCGCTCGCGCACGCAGCGACCAGCAGCCGGTGGCTTGTCACCAGACTGCAAACCAAGTCTACCTACGGGTACAAATAAGTAACAAAAAAAACAAAACAAAAAAAAAAAGAATAAGAGCTCAGAGGGGTCAAAAGGAATAATACCGAATGGGAGGAAAATACTGCATGACCCGAGCGCGGACAATATCGGCGCTCAGACCATGACAGTACCCCCCCCCCCCCCCCCCCGAACGGTGCACTCCGGGCGCCGTGTGACATCCAAGCCTCCCCCCCCACACCCAGGGTGGGGGGATGGGGGGAAAAGGCCAGGAGGGAGAGAACCAGAAGAAGGAGAGAGGGGAAAAAAAAAAAAAAAACATCAAGACAAGGAACCGGAGCAAAAAGGTGAAAAGGGTGAATACAGAAAACATAACATGGAGCAATTACAGAGCAAGGGGAAAAAAACCCCCACAAAAATACTCCATAATGCATGGGCAGAACGACAGAACAATAAATGCAAATAACAGGAAAGCCATGTCAAGAAAACCAAGATACACAGGCCCAGAAGAAAAGAAGTGGCAACCACATATCACCCCTCAAACAGAGGAAGGGGGAGAAAAAAACCACACTAAATAGCGGCGAATACATACAGTTCAATGAGAAACAATAACTGGCAGAGGCAACACCAGAGCATATCTCAGACCATCGAGGAAGGAAAAAAAAACACACGCAAAAGAGCGGCGATAAACGGTTCAATACAGTCCAAAACCTCAAACAAAAAAACATCCCTAATCACACAGAGGAGGGAGGGGTGGGGGAAAACAGGATTGACGACAGGCAGAGCGCACTGGAGTAAAAAAAACAACCAGTTCAGGTGGTCTGCTTGCGTCCAGCACCCAGATCACTGATAAGGGAAAACGGATCAGTTCGGGTGGCCTACCCTGGTCCCAGGCCCGGCAAAACAGAACCTCTGGCGGCCGGACCAGGTTGCCAAACAGAAAGTTCAGTTTGTCGGGTGGCCGACCCAGAACGCCAAACCGGCAAAACAGTTCTCCAGTCGGCCGACCCGCATCATCAGGCCTCCAGGACCACAGGGGAGAACTTGGAGACAGCCTCCCTATGGCAAGGAGCGGCGAGGGAGAGCTGAGCCGATTATGGGGAATCCCAGGGCCCCAGATGGAAGGGAACAGGAGAAGGGGAAGGGACCAGTCTGGCGCTGATCAGTGAGGAATCTGCAGCTCCTTCTCTGAACCCCACACAGACCGGCGCTGCGCTCACGTTGGGTCCCCAGCGGGACCGTGCCACACCCACGACAGACCCCGACTGGGTCAGGGTAGCGTCCATGATGGACCCCGACTGGGTCAAGGCAGCGTCCATGACAGACCCCGACTGGGTCAGCGTAGCACCCACGTCGGACCCCAACTGGGCCGGAACACAACCCAGGACGGACCCCGATTGGGTCATGGCTGCACCCAAGTCGGACCCCGATTGGGTCAGTGCCGCACCCGCGATGGACCCCAACTGGGTCGGCGCAGCATCAGGGACAGCCTTCAAACCCGAACCCGGAACCTCCAGCACAGCGACCGGGATCGACTCCGCACTGGCGACCCTGGGAGAAGGCTCAGGAGAAGAAGAACAGAGATCAGGATCACTGGTAGCGACAGAGCCCAGTGAGATGAGCTCGGATGCAGCGGACAGCTGCACCCGGCTCGTCTCCCCAAGAGACAGGCAAGAATGTTCCAGAATTGAGAGAAGGACCAAATAGAGCACTTGCCTGATCTCGAGTTCTTTTGCCGTCCAGGACTTTGACGATCTGGGTTCAGACAGAAGAAGGTCATCATCTGGTTCCCACTCGGCTACGGCGGCCTCCGCAGCCGGCATAATGGATTCCACAGTGTGGAGATCCCCTGACGCAAATGTCCACACCGAGGGCCGCACGGCGTAATGGCAGGGGCTCCGTGACCTGCCGGGTCGGACTGTCCCTCCGTGGAGACCCGGGGACGCTTGCTCGTCGGCGCAGGCTCCAATCCGCAATCCGCCTTCCTCCTCTGCCCGTGTCGTGGCTGCAGGGCTGGATCCCGGCTCTCCAGGCCCTCAGGCTCCCTTCTCGTCCGACGGCATAGTCCACGCTCAGGGGAAGGAGACACAAAGGTAGCAGGTTCATAATTAATTACTGCAGCAGGTGGAGGGAGCTCGGGACTGTGAACCCCGAACTCCACCCCCAGGAATCAAACAAGGCAGTTCATCCATTGAAGGGAAAGAATGAAGAGACACTTGCCTGATCCGCTGAGGGCGGCTGGAACCCCCTGCAGTGGACTTGGTTCTCCCCTTCCCCCGCTGGATGGAGACAGAGGACCCCCAGGAAGACGAAGAGGAGCCTCTCGCACCAGATCAAGAACGGGAGCAGCCGGAGATGGACTCGTGGAATTCACAGCAGCTGGAGGGGGTGTCGAGGAGGGGAGAGGAACAGCTGAGGCGAACCGGGATCGAGGAGCTGACAGAACAGCGGGGACTGATGACCCGGAGGCGTAGGCGGCTGTCTTACTCCTCCGACGAGGCACGGAGGCTGCAGCTGGCTGGGAGACAGAGTTCGTGCGGCTACCCGGAACTGGATCCGGACGGAGTTCTTGCTGAGGCTTGCGATCAGCATGGTGACGACGTTTTCCGGCAGAGAGCAAGGCAAAGGAGAGATTTGGGAAATGCTGCTCCTGCCCAGAAACGGAGGCAAGCAGGTCAGCGTATTCAGGATAATTATGGAGCTCCGGACTGAGCTCCACCAGTCTAACTGCCGCCGTCACATGCTTTTTGATTTCGGAAGGATGGGAAGCAGAGCGAGCCGCAGCCACACGGTCCTGGAGGATCACAGCTGTCCACTGCGGCTCCTCTGAGGGAATCCCGGCTGACGTCATCCTCCGCTAGGGATGTCCCCTGGGTGGTGTGAACTCCTGGACTGGATGGAGGACAGGAATGGGATCCCGAAGCAAGGAGCGAGGATGCCTCCTCTTCGGCTTCCTGCCGGCGTTTCCCTCCAGCCCACGGAGCTTCTCCCGTTGCGCAGAGATGTCCACCATCCTCACCGTGATTTCAGAATGGTCAGCGTAGCGAGGATGGCGGATAATGGTCGCTTCAGCGAGGTCCAGGTACCAGCGTGCATCACTGGGAGTGTCGTAGAGGCGAGCGGTGAAAAGAATTCCATCAATTTCGTTGAGGACCTTCACCAGCTCATAGCCCAGGCTCCTAGCCTAGCCCTTGAGCGGCGCCATGTCCCAGCACACTGGTACACGGTAAGTGGAAAATCAAGTCCAAACAAACTCACGGTCACCGGCGTGTCAGTCGGGCTGCGACCAACTGTCAAGGTGCGGCCCTCATGGACCGCTAATGAGATGCTATAGGTGACCAGTGAGTTTGCGTATTTATTAAATAAGGGCAAAAGGTACAAAATAATGAGCCACGAGGGGCAAAACATAAATAAGACTAAGGCAAGAACACACTGACAATACACACAGATTAAGGAATAAACTTACAGTGAATAGTGAGGAATTAGAGGATGACTGGAGCCGGGACGTAGGAACTCCAGCCTAACGTTGGGGAGACCAGCATTATCCATTCACGAATGAGCCCCGAGAGACCAAAGCTGCTCCCTTAAATAGGCAAGATGATAGCACAGCTGACGAGGGTGTCATCAGCTCCATTAATTCCAGCTGTCACAGCCGGCCTCAGCTCTGACAGCCGGAAGCCCCGCAGAGACGCTGTCAGAATAAGAGCTCAGAGGGGTCAAAAGGAATAATACCGAATGGGAGGAAAATACTGCATGACCCGAGAGCGGACGATATCGGCGCTCAGACCATGACAGAATATAGAGGCAATATTCATGGCAACTCTTCTTTTAGGACAGGTCTGAACTGATTTTTATTTTTTTTTTCTCACTCAGATTAAAACTAAAGGAACAAAAGGTAACCTCTACATGAAATATCACTGTTGTACTGTAAACTGTGAATGAACAACTTTTAAGCTGATCAAGACAAGGAAATGGGGTGGGGCAAAAACTCATTACAATGTAGTATCGCAAAACTTTGCATTCATATACTGTATCATTTCATAGAAAACAGTATTGTGATACTTAAAGTATTAATAAATGTTGCAAATACAAATTCAGTTTTTTGGGGTACCAGAGTAGTAAAAAAACAATTGACTTTTCAGTCCATTAGATGGTGCTAAATGCTCATTGTCTGGTTAGGTCAGTATAATAAAGGAGTGACTCATGAGCTCTAGCCAGGAGTTGAACAAGACAGAGATCAGGATGGGAAATTGCAGCATATGATATCGCAGTACTCAGCATATCGCAAGATCATGATAATATCGTATCACAGCCCAAGTATCTGGACAGTATTGTATCATGCTGCCTCTAGTGATTCCCACCCTTACAAGATAACCAAATTCACCTGTAGAACAACCTTAACTAGAAAAGCACTCGGAGAGCGCAGACCTCCGCCAAGCGCCACAGTTCCCCCCATACAGTGTTTATTTTGTTCCTGGATTCAGACGGTGATCCGGATCACCACCAAAATCTAATCATCTGTAGGATACCCCACTTCTGACAATCTCTGAAAATTTCATGAAAATCCGTCCATAACTTTTTGAGTTATCTTGCTAACAAACAGACAGACAGACAAACCAACACTGATGAAAACATAACCTCCTTGGCGGAGGTAACAGTTGAGGTTTTCTGTCGCAGATCCGCACCATCTACATGCACCCTCTGGTGGAGAAGATTTTTTTCAAGAAAATATTCAGTTGACATATCACAAATTCCAAAGGCTGTAACTTGAAAGTAGTAACAGATTATGGCTGATTGTAAATGAGAAAGCTGTAGAATATGATCCAAAGTTTATGATGGGAGTAAATTTATGCATCTAATTTGCATAATGTGATGGCAGCCATATTGGATTACATATCGGTCAAAGTGGACTTTGGACATATTTACACAAAGGATGGTTTTGTTTTGTTTGTTTTTGTTTTTTTGTTATCTTCAAAATATATGAACCAGAAAATCAGTAGAATGTAAACAAACTGATAAAAACATCAGACCTACCGCTCACCATGTGTCACCATGCATCCATGTGCTCATCCCCGGTCCTTATTTTGTCTTCTGTCGGTCATTTTTGCTTCTCGCCCACATCCAGAAACTTTTATTTTCTGATTTATTCCACCTTGATTTTGGTTGGACAATGCCGCAGAATCGGCAGTATTGTACTCTCCATCACGTGCAGCTTTGTCAATGGCGGACGAAAAGTGTACATGCTGTGGTCCATCTTGTGCTGTCACAGAAGGTAAATATTTCCCTTCAGAAGCTAAATGATCCCTTTTTAGAATCATAGTTGGCAAAATTTGGAGCAAATGCTTCCTCCCTGTTGAAATATTTGTTGCACAATTGTTTATATGTCTCTTCTTCTGCGCCCCCGAAGTGATATCAGATTAGAACAAGTTCTGGACGGCTGAACTGAGTCTTCCAGAGAAGAGCAGTAAGCTGTATATGTCTGCCATCTATTGAAATGAAATGGTTGGTACAGCTGGGTTTATTTTGGTTTATTTTTACATACTTTTTGACCTACCATGTGGCAGGTGCGTATCTGTGACACCAGCCACAGGAGAGGTAGATCATGTAATCAGATTTAATCCTTAAGGAGTTCAGTTATAAGATAAATGCAGAAATTAACTGTTTCACTGTTAGAAATCTCTGTGTTCTCTGAGCTTATTAAGCCTCCGACACAGCTGTAATTTCAAAAGTTTCAGTGTTGCAGCCTGTGAGAGACCACTTTTCTTTCAGATGTTTTTCATGTGCTTAGTGCCAAATACCAGCTGAACACAAGACCCTTTCCCTGAAGTTTCACTTTAACAGATGAAGCCAATGATCCCATATCTGTAAAAGATTTTCTTTCCTCAAGGCCTGCCAGAATTACTCGGATGTGCTTTTTTAATCAAGCCCACAACTTCTTTTTTGTCCTTCTGGTCTTGCGTTTTTCTTATCAAAATCTCAGGTTTCTCTCCTCTCTGCAAAAACACCTCATGGGGTAAATGAAAATGTCTTAGGTGCTCAGCAGGCACAGGGCATTGACATGGACAAAGTTGTTCAAGTGGGTTATCAAATAAGCCAAAGCTGGATGATGATGTAGAGCAGCTTTATCTGCAGGCCTGTAAACCTCCCCCCCCCCCCCCCCCCACACACACAGACTGAGAAATGTCCTGCTGTTTGCATTCTGGAGTTCCTCTAATCTAAGTGGTGTATCAAGATAAACAAGCATCTCACAAGTGTTCTTCACACACCCACTAACAAATCTGCTCACTACTCTCCAGAATCTGAGAATATTTTACTCTACTTACTCCATTATTAACAATTATGGGAATATTATTAACCCTGTTTCCACTGCAGGAAATAGGAATCAGATTTACAGGACTTTCACCTGTGGTATGTGTCTTCATTGTAGGAAACTCCCTGTAAGGGGAAGTTCTCAGGAACTCAAAGTGGCTGAAATAAGTCCCTGGTCGTGGGCAGGTGCTTTAGAGGGGCCATGAAAACTGGGTTTGTTTGGGATTGACTTTGTGCTGATTGGGTATAACTCGGCATCACAACATAAACAAAACGAAAGCCAACAAAAGCACAAAAGTGACCATTAAAAGAGCTTAGTGAAGATCTAATGCTTAGAAAGTAAAAATCTAATGCTGGCATGATTGCAGAGAGGAACAGCTGGATTGATTATATGGCATTTGTGGCCATGTAGTATAAGCATCGGGAGGACATGAGCTTTACAGTGCAGGGGCATTGCACAGGACCGGCTGTCTGTGGCAGGGATGTACGTAGATGGATGGATGGATGGTTGAATGATGGATAGATGGATAGATACATAGATAGATGTACTTTATTGATCCCAAACTGGAAAATTACAGTGTAACGGCAGCATGACAGTAGACGACCAGAATAACAGAAACACACACAGCATAAAAGAAAAAGTAATTACCCATGGAAAGTAAAACTGCCTAGTTAACTTATATACTACATCGCAGATGTGGATCCCCATCGCCAGCCAATAGGGCATGGAGTACCCTCTGGTTCTACTTGCACAGCTGTGCTCTCTAATGCATCTGTTCCTCTCCATAATCAAGCAAGAGGAGGGGCAAGTTGGTCTTATTTTAAATCTATCCGAAATGAATTTTGCTTTGGCGAACAGCATCATGGTTGAAATTGTCAAATGATGACATCGCAAACAAAAACTTCTGACCTCATATCCCTGTAAAAGACTGTCATGTACACTGCGTTATTGTGCAGCGCACAAAATGAATTGATGCAAGCCCAAAATGCAGGTGAAGTGAACGTGTTTATTAACAGAAAAAACATACAAAGTGTACATAGAATACAGTCCAAAATGGGTAAAGATGAGATGACTGGCTACAAACTCCGTTGGTTGGAGAAGGATTGAGCCCCACGTGCTCCCAGGTGGGACTGGGCAGCGGAGAGAAAAAGGGCAAATGATTAATGAGAGGAGGAAGACTTACATGCCTGTGGGAGCCCAACTGGGCTCTGGAAACAACGCCACTAGTCCAAAAGAGGAAAATCCAACAACGAGGAGCCTGGGCATCCAAGGATGGCTAACGCCGCCACACTGAATGCTCACACTGTCACCCAGAAATACCCTGAGTACTAATGAGTGACAAGTGAATGCAGGTGTGCGGCGGCAGCCAGTGCAAGAGTGCGTGTATGTGAGTGTGATAATGAATGTGTGTGTGTTTACCTTTTGTTCTTATTAAAGACAAAAACAGAAAGGAGATGTTTTTTACCTTCTTTACATGTTTCGACTGTTCACTGCAGCCTTCGTCAGAAGTGTCAGCTGATTGCTGCCAGGTGTCATTTTATCAGCTGACTTTCGTAGGCGGACCTGTCAGATCCACCAAGCCGGCCCCGCTTTCCGCCGTCCGATGGTCTCTGGAGAATGTGGTCCCAGGTGTGGGAAAGCATAAAGGCCCCCTCATCCCGGTTCATGGTATCTTTTCCCCACTTTCTGATTTCTATGGCCTCCTTGATCCATCGTTTGTGCTCTCCAATCCAATCATTTTTGCATTGTCCCAGTCCATGATGTGATTATTTCTTTTGCAGTGATCTGATATTGCTGATTTTAAAGTTTCTTTTCTGGGCAGCCAAGGATGACTAACGTCGCCACACTGAATGCTCACACTGTCACCCAGAAATACCCTGAGTACTAATGAGTGACAAGTGAACACAAGTGTGCAGCGGAAGCCAGTGCAAGAGTACGTGTATGTGAGTGGAGTGAGAATGTGTGTGTGTTTGTGTGTGTGTGTGTATGAGACGATGCACATGGACAAATGAAAATGACAACACTGGTCAACACCATATTTATTGTCTAAGTTTTTTTTAGCTGATTTAGGACAGTTTTGATGTGCTGAATCCAAAAATCACATTGTTTTTGCTCAATCAGGTCAACTTTTTGAATTATGGCCATGTGTTGTTTTATACGTTTTTGTTTACATGTACGGATGTTTTCGCTTTATATGATGCAAAATTCTTTTTTATGTCTTGAATTTCTCTGAATTTTGAACAATGATGACATAACATTCAATTTACATGTACTTTCCTTTATATAAAGGTAAGTACATGCACAGTACTAAGTAAGTACAGGTTTTTACTTGGCACCCGATCGAGAGAAACGGATGTCATTTTCAGATTCACTGGTGCAGAATTGTCTTAAATCGGTTGAAAAAAACCAGACAACTTACAAAAAAATTATTTTTGTAACTCTGTGCAATCAGCTGGTGGATGCTGGCAGAGAGGAGGAGGCGTGGCTGTAGACTGGCATGGAACCCAAGACCCAGAGGTTCATAAAAGCTGCCAGCTGACAATTGAGAAGCAATGATCTGGGAAAATACAGCCACAAATGATGGAACGGGGTTGAGACGTCAACCCTATTTATGACAACGGACACAATGGGGGAGAGGACCAGCTACAGGAATGGCCTTTACCCAAGTTCCCGTTCTCTAAAATTGTTTCCTAGTTTCTGCAGGGGAAACAGGGCTGTTGTTGTTACCCCTTCTGTACTAAATCTGTCTGGGGTGTACTCTGTGTCTAACCTCATGATCCCTGGAATAGGTTCCAGCATGACATTGATAAGTGAGCAAATGTATTTTGAAATGCTTGCTGTGATTGTAGATAACAGATGGTGACTATTGGTAGTGGTAGAAGGTAAATGTTTAAAAATCCTGTCTCGGTTTTGTCATGAAGCGCCCATTTCATGACAAAGGACGAAACAAGGACACTAAACGCTCACTGTGTGTTTTGCAAATTTAATAACATAAAGACACACAGGTAACTAAACAACATATACAAATGACGGACGGCGTGGGTGCTGGAGGAGAGCGGGGCTTGACATCGCAGGCAGGCATGAGCCTGGGGACGCAAGACACAAATAAAGACGAACACTGACCTGGACGGAGCTCACCCATTCTCTTCGACAGCAGTCCTGAACACTCAGAGTACACTGAGGACATCCCACAAAATAGGATGTGACAACCAGTACGGTTTGTCGTGGCCTTAAATACTGTTTCTAAACTGGCAGCAGGTGTGGAACATGAGTGGCAAAAGAATTACAATTAATGACAGCTGCGAAGCTCGTGAGCCATTTTGACAGCTGGGAGCTGCGCAGTGCTGTCAAAAACAAAGCACAACCCGGAACCCCCCCCCCCCCCCGTGCCCCAGATTGTGACAGAGCCCCTCCTCAAGGGGTGGATGCCAGACACCCCAGGGCAACAACAAAAAGAAAAAAGAACCACCCCCTCACACAAAACCCCGAGGGGAGAAGGGGGAACCCAGGCACGGAGGGACCGAGATGCCACAAAAAGACGAAAGAAAAAAAGAAACAAAAAAACCCCACTCATGAGCCACCACCTGCACCAATGCGATGGCCCAGAACCCACGGACCCAAGGCTGGCCACCGCAGCAGCCCAAGTGGCCCTATGATGCAGTTTGTCTGGTGGTCTCCCGGAGTCCCAGAACCCATTGCACAGACGGTACAGTCCGTTGGGTGGCCTCCCCGAGTCCATAAGCCACCTGACCCCATGGCGCAGTCCATCTGGTGGTCTTCCAGAGTTCCTGAGCCACCGAGCCCAATGCGCCCCCCCCCCCCCCCCCCCCGGCAGTGGCAGGTTAGCACCCACCCACGACTGCTGGACAATGGTAGCGCCAAACAATGATGGTGGTTGGCCAGCAGGGGAACCAGATGGGGGCAGAGGCTGCTTAGCAGGGACCTTCGATGAGCAGAGGGGTTCCAGAAGGAGTGGCACCCACGGTGGCCCTGGACTGCGGCGTAGCACCCACGGTGAGCAGGCTGACCCGCAAGAGCACCAGGCCAAGGAGCTGATCAACCAGTGGGGCATCAGCCGAGGGTGAGGGAGGAGGGCCCATGGTGGCCCTGAACTGGGGCAGAGCAGCACCGGTGGAGGCCCCGGACTGGAGCGGAGCAGCACCCGTGGAGGCGCCGCTCTGGGGCAGAGCAGCACCCGTGGAGGCCCCAGGCTGGGGTGGAGAAGCACCTGCGGAGGCCCCGGGCTGGGGCGGAGCAGCACCCACGGCAGCCTCGGACGGAGGCGTCTAGTTGGAGAGCCAGCTGGATTTTATTCATACTATTGAGTACGAAAGGTTTGAGTGTGTAATTCTGTTGTAAATCGCCTATCAATGAAAGAATGGGCCGTCTTAAGTTGCACAATCCTGGGGTTTGGTCCCTGAGGGTCTCAAAAGGGGACCCAAAAATCCATTTTAACAAACTTTCGAGTACAACAACCGTTTCAAGCCTGTTTCATTTAGATCACCCCTCACATTAAACTGATGCAACTTAACCCCTTGCACTCTGGGCAATTTTCCTAAAAACGCCAAAAAATAACGTGCCCAAAGTAAATCGAAAGCTATTCTTCAACACTTTGCAGCATCTTCATGGGGTTGGTCTCATTTAAAAGAAAACACTTTGAATTTTTTGGCAAAAACATAATCTCTCTACGTGCTCCGGCCACTGAGTTGCAGTCATCTAATCATACTGAACTTGAAGAAAATAAATTTGGGCGCGGTGTTTTTTTGGATACAAATGCTTGCAAATAACACACAGCTGTCCGATCTGGCTGGAAAATGTAAGAGAAATGTAGAAGCAAGTGTTATCAAGCTGAGGTCCAAATTTTGTAACAATACCACAAAAAATGAATATTTTACACAGCTTTGTTCTCGGGCTGTTCCCAGGCATTTTGGAACTGTGCCAAATTGTGCCAAATGGCACAGTTTGGAAAAACGTCTGTAACTTCTGAATAATTCAATATAGAAGCTTCATTTTAGGCTCTAATGAAAGGTCACACTCAGGGCTGTCTGTGTGTGTGTGTGGGGGGGGGGTTTGTCCCCCCCCCCGCTCGCTACAGAGGATGGACTTCGGCCATCGCTACACAACGGATTAGCCTCATGTGGTGATGTGGGACAGCAGCACAATCACCGCGGCTCCCCCCTCCTCGCTGCAGAAGAATAGCGGGGGTGGGGGGGACGTTCACAGCCTGTACGCGGCAAGCAACCCCTTGTACCGCGGCGCACGAACTTCAGACTTCGTGTGCCGCACAGCTGTAATTTACCGATCGGTCAAAAGTCATTTTGGATTACAATTTTCAGGGATAAAAAATAATTTAGCTTATAACACCTTACCTCTTCACAGCAGCAGTGTCCTGGCCAACTTCTCTTCCTCATTGTCAGACGAACGCGACGCTGGTCCGCTCTGGTTCTGGTCTCGCGACCCAATCAAAACATAATTCCATTATTGCGGTTTTGTGCTTCCATGATTGCGGTTTTTGGCGAACGATTTTTCAAAACAAATAACAGTAGTAATTAAAAAAAGACTGGCGAAGGCGTGTGTGTCACTCAGCCTTTGTCGTCAGCCTCCGTCGGTCTATGATGACCATGGAAGAAATCATAACGTCTACTCTGCTGGAACCAATACAAAATAAGCATCGCCTGTGGCCGAACATGCCGATCCACGAATGGCACTCCCTGTCACACAGGTTGCATTCATGGATGGTCTCCATGCTGCTGGGTCTGTGGGGCTCTTCCTGCGTCCTTTTTTGATCCCCTCCAGCAGCCAGTCTTCACCCAGCCTTAAAAAAAAAAAACAGCTCGCGAACTTCTCTGCTTCAGTTGGCTCACTGTATTCAAAGCGTTGGGAGGCGGGTCCTCCTTCCTAGGTTTTCATTCATTCTTTCTTCAAGGTTTCAGAAACCCAATTCAAAGCTCTTATTAGTCGAATGAGAGGTCAATCAGATGAACTAATCTGTTCGCGGCTGTGTCTGCAGCTTTTTTTTCAGTGGCGCTTGGACGCCAACACCAACTACATCACCACCATCAATATCTCTATCATGCGTCATGCGTCCGAGCTCTCGTGCGCCCTAGGACGCAGAGACTTGCCCGCCCGCGGTACAACGGAGTGCAAGAGGTTAAGACATGAAAATGTCTGGGGTTACTAATTAAGACACCTACTAATTAACGACCAATTAACAATTTATCTAAACTTTCAAGTACAACAAAAATTCTTTTTCAAAATGATAATTTACTAATCCTAGACACCATATCCACAACTTAAGACGCAATTTTTCCTGGGGTTTGTAGATAAGACGGAGGTGTTTTGACCCCAAGGGATACGAAGACCCTCAAAACTGAACTTATTCAAAAGAGGGAGTACAACAATTTTGATTGATGCTATGGATAAAACATTATTTCAAATGAACAAAAATGCAATTTAAGACACCAAAATATCTGGGGTTATTAAATAAGACAACTGCTAATTAACGACTAATTACCAATTTAATTACACTTTCAAGTACAACAAAAATTCTTTTTGTAAAAGATAATTTAGTGACTCTAAACACAATATGCACAACTTAAGACACAATTTTTCCTGGGGTATGTGGATAAGACGCTTACTAATTAACAAGCAATTAATGATTTGTTCACGATTTTAAGTACACGTACTTTAGGAATTCATTCAGCTTTTTATAATTTAGGGACTCCTGTCATGAAATGAACCACTTGAAACAGTTATCCCTGAGGTTTGCTGGTAAGGCATTTGTTTTTCACAATTAGTTAACAGCTGGATGCTGGATAAGCTCATAATAGTTTCTGAGAATTCCCAGTTGGTGGTAATGTGAATCATTGAAACAGAGATCACTGCATGTCAATGCATACACAAGAACTCCACGATACGGCTTTCCTCTCAGCCCATCCGTGAGTTGTAGGCCTACCATACCCAAAGGTACTGGTTCAGTTTGATACAGGCCTAGAAAACGCAGGGAATGCCCAAAAAACACATTGTGCTTGGTGGTCTGGTGCACTCAATTACAGGGAGCCGTAAATTGATGACAGTTCTGAATCGTTTTGGTCACTGTATTAGCTATTCGAAGTACGAGGAACTAGAAACTGATCTGGCAACAGCTATCCAAAGCAGGCAGACATCTTCTCCAAAGGGTGCGAAGCTTGGTCCTGTCATGGGCAATGCATTTGATAACTATGATGAGCTTGTTCATACGTTATCGGGCTTTGAGAGCCTACATGATACCATGGGCATATTCTACCAGAGTATTGACCCACTTGCCACTGAAGTTGATGAGCTACCGCCTGTGCCTTGTCAAACTGAAACTGTACTACCGGGATCGAGAAAGAAATGCAAGAGAAAGTTGGATGTTCTGCCATCAGAAATCGTGCCGTATCGAAAGAAGCCACAGATGGATCAGTTTCAATATCCCAATACAGAGTATAGCAAGCTTCCTGAAATTTCTGGTCGCACAAGAAAACTAGACACAATGTTCCTCGTGAGCCACCATCTCAATTCAGAAACTGTGCCAATGTGGGTTGGATTTAATGCACGTCTTCACCAAGACAAATTGCTGAAGCAGGTTGTTCACTATATGCCGAACCTGAACCAACCCATCACAAAAGATGACGTTGTTGCAGACACCATGCGCACAGCTCTGAAGTGTGCAGAGGAATGTGGCCAGATGTATGGTCTGGTTACATATGACCTAGATGTCGCAAAGACTGCACACCGAATCAAAGTCACCAGTCAGCCAGAGTTCGACAAGCTCTTCATTATGTTCGGAGTATTCCACATTCTCACGTGCTACTTCAGAGCCATTGGAAAGGTTATCGCAGAATCGGGTGGACCAGCGATGCTGACAGACTCAGGCGTATTAGCCCCGGGATCTCTGAGAGGGTTCATAGAATGCCTGAGCTACAATCGTTGTAAACGACTTCACCCAATGCTTGCTCTTGCGTTGGAAATATTACTTTTCCGACGGTTCATGAAGGAATATGAGAACGCAGACTTGGTTCTCCTGGAACTGCAGAATGTTCCCCTCGAAAAGAAGGAAGATGTTGATAGTTTCTGCAACTCAGCCCTGTTCGGAGAGCTATTTGAGGCTTTTGAGAGGTTCAACAAGAGCGCTGAAAGTGGTGACCTTGGTTGAACGGCACAGTTTTGGGCAATGTATATCCAGTACATACAGATCTACCACACTGTTGAACGCGCAGTTAGAGAAACAGACATAGATCTCTTCATCGCCATGTTGACACCGATGATTGATCTGTATTTTGCAACAAACCGACAGAACTATGCCCGCTGGATGTCGAAATACCAGCTTGACTTGATGAACTTAGCTGAGTCACATCCCGGGCTGCGGCAGATTCTAGAGGATGGAGGCTTCTCAGTCAGACGATCGAACAATGAATTTGCACGAATTCCAGTCGATCTCACCTTGGAGCAGTCAATATAGATGCGGCCTCCCGAATGACAGGATATACATCGTCCACAAACAACTACAGCTCAAGAGTGCGGTGGAGTGTCACCAAGAGCAGCCGAGCAGCACTTGTGAATGAAGCTCTTACTATGGTCGGAATGGGGAATACAAGCGACACTCAAACTGAGCTCAGTCCAGCCAGAATCAGGAAAGACGATGAGGATCTGCAGAAGATCATCAATCACATTGAGTCTTGCGCCAGTCCTTTCACACTTGATCCAAGCTTGCTTCTCATTAACATCAGTACTGGGAAGAGTGTAACAGATGCCACGAGTACATCATTGTTGAACATTCCAGAAGACGGCAAGAATAGGCATGAAAGCTTTGTAAAAGAATGCCTCGAAAGTGCAGAGCGTTTTGAAAAACCAATTCGCAAACATCCTCTTCGCACGTTCGCAAGTGAATGCGTAACCAATCGAAAAGCAGACAAAAACGCCAAAGAGGCACAACTCAAATGTACCAGTGCACTTCTTGGCCGCATTGCCTTCACAGCAGCAACAGGTGACATTGACCTTGAGCTTGTCTTCTCATTTCCACTGACACCGGTGCCACTTTCAATGTGTCACAGTGATGGCACGATGGCTCACATGGATAAAAGCAAATTGTTCAAAATTCTGGAGGGAACTGTCAGTGACCATGGCAGCCCATCATTTGTAGGTACTCATATCATTGACGGCAATTTCCAATTCCACTGCATGTCACCGGATCAGCCTGCAACATACAGGGAGCTGTCACGAAACATCCTGGTTACTAGCTTGGCATATAAGTCACAGAGAATCGACATCAACTTCGATACGTATGAAAGACCATCCATCAAGGACTGTGAGCGAGAGCGCAGAGAAGCTGTTGTGGGAGGGGAACTAGTTATTGAAAGACCTCAACAGAAAAGAGACTCAAGCTTCAAGAAGCAACTCGAGAGGGAGTCGTTCAAACGAGAGCTACCCCTCTTTCTCACAAAGGATTGGTCGAGCGACTTCTACAGGCCTCTTCTTGATGGAAGGGAAGTGTATTTGGGAGTGATGGGAGAGTGCACTCGGTACTTCGTAGAAGATGGAGAAGTAAACGCAGAATCAGTCCCATCTCTAAACTGCAACCACTTGGAGGCCGACACCCGAGTCATCCTTCACATGATTGAGGTGGACAAGTCCACACCTGGCGACATAGTTGTAAGAGCTTCTGACACTGACATTCTAGTGTTACTCCTACACCATGTCCATCGAGTTTCCTCCACTGTGTGGATGGAGGTTGGGACAAGAGGACAAGGCAACCTGCGTTATGTAAACGTAACTAAGATTGCTGCTGCGATAGGCCAAGCTATGTGTGCTGCACTCCCCGGCCTACACGCGTTCACTGGCTGTGACTATACCTCTGCCTTTGCAAGGAAAGGAAAGAACAGGCCATATGCAATTGTGGCAAAAAGTGACAAGTTCCAGAGAGCGTTTGCTTCATTGAGTCACGCTGTCCCAACAGATGAAGTCATCCAAATCTTGCAGGATTTTGTCTGCGTGTTGTACGGAGCACGGAAACTTGTCCCACTCAACAAGCACCGGTTCAACGTGGTCGAGAAAACCTACAAAAGAAAGTCAAATGCTAAGCACCCATTTGAGAAGCTTAAAAGCATTGCAGGCAGTAGCATTCCACTGTGTGAAGCGGAACTAGCACCTCACATGGACAGAAGTGCATTCGTTGCAAGATTATGGGGTAGTGCTCATCACTAAGACCTGGACAAAACACCCACCAATGGATGGGAAAATGTCGACGGCGAATTTCGCATCATTTGGTTCAATGGAGAACAGATGCCCCCTGCACTCATTCCAGAGGTTCAGGTCGAAACGGAGCCAGATGACAACAGTGATGATGCCCAGGAAGATGGTGGTACGGATGATGACATGGATGAAGATCATGATCCTCTGCCAAGAGAAATGGAATCCTCTGATGAAGACAGTGATGACGATCACGAATGAGATGATCGCAGTAAAATTACGACAGAGTGACTTGACCTAGGATTCCGATTTGGTCGCTATGAAACAATAAGACATTTGCTTGCCAAATAACCACTTTCAAACAATAAACTGTGTCGTACATCACAATGTACATTCCATGCCGCATTATATTTTGGAAAAAGAATTTTTGTGTTACATGAAAGTTTAAATAAATCGATCATTAATTAATTAGTCGTTAATTAGTAGTTGTCTTAATTAATAACCCCAGATATTTTGGTGTCTTAAATTGTATTTTTGTTCATTTGAAATAATGTTTTATCCATAGCATCAATCAAAATTGTTGTACTCCCTCTTTTGTATAAGGGTCTTCATATCCCTCAGGGTCCAAAGACCCCCATCTTATCTACAGACTCCAGGAAAAATTGCGTCTTAAGTTGTGGATATGGTATCTAGGGTTACTGAGTTATCTTTTGCAAAAAGAATTTTTGTTGTACTTGAAAGTTTAAATAAATTGTTAATTAGTCGTTAATTAGCGAGTGTCTTAATTAGTAACCCCAGACATTGTCATGTCTTAAATTGCATTTTTGTTAATTTGAAATAATGTTTTATCCATAGCATCAATCAAAATTGTTGTACTCCCTCTTTTGAATAAGTTCAGTTTTGAGGGTCTTTGTATCCCTTGGGGTCAAAACACCTCCGTCTTATCTACAAACCCCAGGAAAAATTGTGTCTTAAGTTGTGAATATGGTGTCTAGGATTAGTAAATTATCATTTGCAAAAAGAATTTTTGTTGTACTTGAAAGTTTAGATAAATCGTTAATTGGTCGTTAATTAGTAGGTGTCTTAATTAGTAACCCCAGACATTTTCATGTCTTAAGTTGCATCAGTTTAATGTGAGGGGTGATCTAAATGAAACAGGCTTGAAACGGTTGTTGTACTCGAAAGTTTGTTTAAATGGATTTTTGGGTCCCCTTTTGAGACCCTCAGGGACCAAACCCCAGGATTGTGCAACTTAAGACGCCCCATTCTTTCATTGATAGGCGATTTACAACAGAATTACACACTCAAACCTTTCGTACTCAATAGTGTGAATAAAATCCACCTGGCTCTCCAACTACTTCAGCTGATCCAAAATGCTGCAGCAAGAGTTTTAACAGGTACTAGAAAGAGATCATATCTCTCCGGTTCTGGCCTCCCTTCATTGGCTTCCCATAGAGTTTAGAATTAAGTTTAAAATCCTTCTTCTCACTTTCAAAGCTCTAAACAATCAGGCCTCTTTTTATTTAAAAGATCTGATACTACCCTATTACACAATATAACAAAAATAATTTTTTTGTAAGTTATGTGTTTTTTCAACTGATTTAAGACAATTTTGCACTGCTGAATCCGAAAATGACATCCATTTCTCTTGAACAGGTTAGGTTTTATGTTAAGTTGTAAGCAGTTGTACAGCAGTTGTACAGGTGTACTGTAAATTGAATAGTAGACATTGATGAAGGTAAGTTCATGTAGTCATATAAAGTGAAAATACCAGTACATGTAAACAAAAACGTAAGAAAACACGTGGCCATAGTTCAAAAAGTTGACCTGATTGAGCAAAACCAATGTGATTTTTGGATTCAGCACATCAAAATTGTCCTAAATCAGCTAAAAAAAACTTAGACAATAAATTTGATGTTGACCAGTGTTATCCTAACAGAGCACTACGCTCCCAAAATGCTGGATTACTTGTAATACCTAGAATCTCCAAAAGTACAATGGGAGGCAGAGCCTTCAGTTATCAAGCTCCTCTCCTGTGGAACCAGCTGCCAATCTGGATTTGGGAGTCAGACTCAATCTCTGTTTTTAAGAATAGGGTTAAAACCTTCCTTTTTGATATAGCCTACAATTAGGGAGGGATCATGTGTCTCTGAACTCTCCCTTAGTTATGCTGCTATTAGGTTTAGACAGCCGGGGAACCTCCAATAATGCACTGGGCTTCACTCCTTTCTTCACTCTCAATGAAATATTTTTTTTTGCTGGTCATTAACATCTGTTTGCTCTCTCCCATAGATTGAGCCCCCATCGTGCTGTTTCGCTACATGTCTGTTCTTTTCATCTTCTCTATCCCCTCACCCCCCAGCCAGTTGCAGCAGATGACTGCCTCTCCCTGAGCCTGGTTCTGCTGGAGGTTTCTTCCTGTTAAAAGGGAGTTTTTCCTCTCCACCGTCGCCAAGCGCTTGCTAACAGGGGATTGCCTGATTGCTGGGGTCTTTCTGCAATTGTGGGGGTTTCCTCTACAGTTGAAAGTGCAATGAGATGACTGTTGTTGTGAAATGGTGCTATATAAAAAAAAAAGGTGAATTGAAATTGAATTGAATGAGAGAGTGAGTGAGCAAGTGAGTAAGTGAGAGTGAGGGAGTGATGAGATGGTGATAGTGGTGGTGGGCTGGATTTGTGTGGCGCTTTGCATGTTTGGTGGCATCTCGGAGTGCTTGCGGTGGTCCGTTGATCAGTTGCTCCAGGTGGGCGTTGGTGGTTCACTTCTTTGGCCGTGGCCACCCCGGGGCGGGTTGGCGGGGGTGTGGCTGCTGGACTGCACTGGTGATCCCCCCGGCTGCTGCCGGGGATTGATGCGCATTCATGCCCACTATATCTGCGCCGCGGTAAAGTGTTAAGGGTGAATGAGTGTGGGTGAGTGTGTGGGGGAGAGCACAGGTGGATGTGAGTGAGTAGAACCGCCAGTGAGAGTGTGTGTATGGGTGACGGTGGGTGGATGGAGGCGTGGGTGGGTGCTGGTGACTGTGAGGGCGAGATGGAGTGGGTGGGAGTGCGAGTTTGGGATTGTATTAGATTAACTTTATTGTCCCACAAGGGGAAATTTGTCTTGGGCTTGTGTGGGGGAGAGAGTGACTGAGTGCGTGTGAGTGTGTGTGGGTGCGTGTGAGAGCATGAGGGTGGGAGTGTGTGGGAATATGTACAGACGTGGACAAAATTGTTGGTACCCCTCTGTTAATGAAAGAAAAACCCACAATGGTCACAGAAATAACTTGAATCTGTCAAAAGTGGTAATAAATAAAAATTCTATGAAAATTAACCAATGAAAATCAGACAATGCTTTTGAATTGTGGTTCAACAGAATTATTTTAAAAAACAAACTCATGAAACCGGCCTGGACAAAAATGATGGTACCCCTAGAAAAGATGTGACCATAGGGACATGTTCAACCAAGATGTGTCCTCTAGTTAACATCACAGGTGTCTACAAACCTGTAATTAGTCAGTCGGCCTATTTAAAGGGTGACAAGTAGTCACTGTGCTTTTTGTTGACATGGTGTGTACCACACTAAATATGGACCAGAGGAAGCAAAGGAGAGAGTTGTCTCAGGAGATTAGAAAGAAAATTATAGACAAGCATGTTAAAGGTAAAGGCTATAAGACCATCTCCAAGCAGCTTGATGTTCCTGTGACTACAGTTGCACATATTATTCAGAAATTTAAGATCCACGGGACTGTAGCAACCTCCCTGGACGTGGCCACAGTAGGAGATGGATAATACGAATGGTAACAAAAGAGCCCAGAACAACCTCTAAACAAATTCATGGCGAATTCCAAGGTCAAGGTGCATCAGTGTTACATCGCACCATCCGTTGTTGTTTGAGCCAAAGTGGACTTCATGGGAGATGACCAAAGAGGACACCACTGTCGAAAACAAATCATAAAAAAGTCAGACTAGAATTTGCCAAACTGTATCTTGACAAGCCACAAAGCTTCTGGGAGAATGTCCTATGGATAGACGAGACAAAACTGGAACTTTTTGGCAAGGCACATCAGCTCTATGTTCACAGATGCAAAAATGAAGCATACCAAGAAAAGAACACTGTCCCTACTGTGAAACATGGAGGAGGTTCTGTTATGTTCTGGGGCTGCTTTGCTGCATCTGGCACAGGGTGTCTTGAATCTATGCAGGGTACAATGAAATCTCAAGACTATCAAGGTATTCTAGAGAGAAATGTGCTGCCCAGTGTCAGACAGCTTGGTCTCAGTTGCAGGTCATGGGTCTTGCAACAGGATAATGACCCAAAACACACAGCTAAAAACACCCAAGAATGGCTAAGAGCAAAACATTGGACTATTCTAAAGTGGCCTTCTATGAGCCCTGATCTAAATCCTTCTGAACATTTGTGGAAGGAGCTGAAACATGCCGTCCGAAGAAGGCACCCTTCAAACCTGAGACAACTGGAGCAGTTTGCTCATGAGGAGTGGGCCAAAATACCTGCTGAGAGGTGCAGAAGTCTCATTGACAGTTACAGAAATCGTTTGATTGCAGTGATTGCCTCAAAAGGTTATGCAACAAAATATTAAGTTAAGGGTATCATCATTTTTGTCCAGGCCTGTTTCATGAGTTTGTTTTTTAAAATAATTCTGTTGAACCACAATTCAAAAGCATTGTCTGATTTTCATTGGTTAATTTTCATAGAAATTTTATTTATTACGACTTTTGTCAGATTCAAGTTATTTCTGTGACCATTGTGGGTTTTTCTTTCATTAACAGAGGGGTACCAACAATTTTGTCCACATCTGTACGTGTGTGCTGATTGGGGAGTGCTGGACTGGGGGGGGAAGTGGCACTTTCTGACTGTGTAGGCTCCCTTGGACTCCCTTGGCACGGGGGGGGGGGCTTCTGTGTCTTGCTGCCACCTTCCTTGGGTGTGGAGGGCCTGGGGGTTCCCGGGGTGTGTCCTTGGGGCACTGGGGTGGGCACAGGCCCGCTGTAGGGGTGTATGTGGGGGTGCCCCTGCATTGGCCCCGCTGGGGGGACGGGGGGCGGCCAGTCCGGGGTTGGAAGTGCACCATGCCAGCCGCTTGGTGACCCGGTTTTCCTTGGCCATCCCTCCTGGGGTGGATGCCTGGTTGTCCTGGAGCTTGTTGGCCTCTGGACATTTGCGCCCTGTGGGGGCTGGTGGCACTGTCTTGCTTGCTCGAGGTTTCCAGGGAAGGGGGTGTTGCTGTGACTTGCTACCCTCTTTGTATGTTTCCTGGCAAACCACTCACACGCACACACTTACTTTGTGCATGCTCTCCTACACACGCACACACATGCACACAAACATATGTCTCCCCTTTAAGAGGTGCAGACACCAGACTCGTGATGAGACCTTTTCAGTTGAAGAAGCAGTTTGTCTTCTGTATGTTTGTCAGTCTGTTTGTCTTCTCTGTTTGTTCCTCTCTCTTTTCTTTTCCCCTCCCAACCCCTTCTCCCCCCCTTGTCGGGTCCTTCATCGGTAAAACAATTTAAATAAAGATTAAAAGTTATTACAAGACTTCCGGTTATGGCTGCCACGTAGGACGGACGTGTCTCGCTCTGCTCTGCTCCTGGAAAAAAAAAATCGGCAAATAACTCTCTCATTTGGGACAGAACGTATCCCAGCATTTGGGCGAGGATATGTCGGCGAAGCCTAAGGCTGGAAAACCAGGAAAAGGAAAAAGCGAGCCGCCGAAACAGTCCAAATTAACGGACTTTCAGGTCTGTGACGCAGCAAACAAAACTCCATATATGGCGGAGGAGGCTGGCAACGCTGCGATTTCTGCGGGGAATGGCGCAGATGCGCTGATGGCAGCCATGAGTTCAATGAGAGCGGACTTTTCCTCTAGATTTGATGGGATTATGACAGCGTTGGAAGGAATAAGAAAGGAATTGGGTGACTGTGTAGAACGAACGGCGCAGATGGAGCTCCGTCTCGCTAGTGCTGAAGATGACGTCACCCGTCTTCAATTAAAGGTGCGCACTTTGGAAAAAAAAAAAAAATCTCTGGAAGATAATATTTTGGATTTGGAATCTCGGTCGAGACAGAATAATTTGAGGCTGGTGGGTCTTCCAGAGGAATCAGAAGGTCGGGACGTATGTTCCTTTCTGGAAAAGTGGATTCCGGAGGTGCTGGGCAGCGAGGAGTTGCAATCAGCAGTGGTTCTGGAAAAAGCACATCGTATTGGCCCACGGAGAGATAAGGGACCGCCGAGGACCTTAATTATGAAGTTTCTTAACAACAGAGACAGGATGAAGATCTTCAACGCTGCACGTGCTAAAGGAGAGATTAAACACCAGGACCAGCAGGTGCGGTTCTACCCAGATTTGGCCACAGGAATCCAGCAATTGAGGAAGCAGTTTGATCCCGTACGTAAGGAGCTGCGCAACCTTGGGATTCGTCATGGTGTAATCTATCCTGCGAGACTGCTGACCACGTATGAGGGCAGAACCCACATCTTCAAGACCCCAGAGGAGGCGCAGGAGTTCATCAAGAAGATCAAAGAAGAAGAAGAGACTGGTGGGAGCTAAGCATGAACAAAATATAAGGTAGAATAATTAAGCATTTGCACAGGCATCTGACTGACTTGAAGTAAATAGTAAGTTTACAAAATATAGATTGTATTATATATTAAAAAACAAAACAAAAACAAAACAAACAAACAAAAAAAAAAACTATGATGTACAAAGTTGTTAAAAATTTTGGAGTTAAGTTGGAAAACTACAGAGGAGAGTTAATGTTACGTCATTAAAAGCAGTAGAGTTAGGGTGATTGGGAGGATGAAGAAGGAGTGGCTTAGGCTGTTCCCCGTGGGTGTGGAACGGTCGATGGCTATATCGGGAGACAGAATTTTTCTTTTGATTTTGGGGGGTTTGCCACAAGTGTGGGAAGGGGAAATTTGTTTGTTTGTAGTTTGTAGGATGAATGTTCAACCACTCATGTTTTTGCTTCTCTGTATGAGCATGTTTACACTGCAAGGTAATCCTAAACTCTCTATTGATCATGGACCAAAGTGTTAATCTTAATTTAACTTCATGGAATTGCAGAGGTCTACAAAATTTAAAAAAACTTAAACAAGTTATGAATAAAATAAAGGACATGGGTTCAAGAATTGTGTTTTTACAAGAAACTCATCTGATAGAGGAGGATGTTAAAAGAATTAGGAGTAGATGGCAGGGAAGTGTATTCACCTCTTCATTTTCATCCCGAGCCAGGGGAGTTATGACTCTCATACATAAATCAGTTCCTTTTCAAGTGAAAAATGTAATTGGAGACAAATTTGGAAGATATGTAATCATTCAAGGTTCTTTGCTATTAGAAAATATAAATCTTGTGAACTTATATGGTCCCAATATAGATGATCAGAAGTTCTTTGCTAATTTATTTCTCATCTTATCATCACTTACAGGGCAACATATAATAGCAGGGGATTTTAATTGTACATTGAATCCAGGTGTGGATAGATCAACAGGACTGGATTGTACGCACATTGGATGTAGGATGACTATTAATCATTTTATGAAAGAATTGAGATTGTTAGATATATGGAGAGAAATGAAACCACAAGTTAAAGCCTATTCTTGTTATTCCAGTACCTACAAGACATTCTCACGTATTGATTATTTTTTGATTTCCACAGAATTAAGGTCCAAGATTCAAAACTGCTTTTATGATAACATCGTGATTTCTGATCATGCACCCTGTTGTCTAATATATGTAGATAAAAAATTGACAAAGGAATCAGGTAGATGGCAATTTCAGCATAAATGGCTTCAGGATGAGGAATTTGTCAAGTATATAGAAAAACAGATAGACGAGTTCTTTGACATCAATACTACACAAACATCAGCATGTGTAAAGTGGGAGGCTTTCAAAGCTTTTATTAGGGGACATATTATTAGTTATACAGGATCAAAATCTAAGAAGACTCGAGAGGAGAGAGCTAAATTGGAACATAAAATAAAAAATCTTCAGGAAAAAGTGTATGCAGGAAGTGACCCAAGGTTGGAGAATGAATTACTGATTTTGAGAGCTGAATACGACAAAAAATCAGCGAATAGAGCTGCCTCGAGTCTTCTAAGATTGAAACAATCTTTTTATGAACAAGGTGAAAAATCAGGAAAATTATTAGCATGGCAGATTAAACAATTGGAAATTAAAACACCAATTACCAGTATTATAAGTTAGGGACAGGTAGTTATAGATCCTTTAGAAATTAATAGAGCCTTTAGAGATTACTATGAAAAATTATATGATACCAAAAATGAACCTGATTTAACAAAACTAAATGGGTTTTTGAACGAACTATCTATACCGTGTATTCCAAATGAAAACAGGGAGATATTGGAGTCTAAAATTAGTCAAGAAGAAGTTGGGCTAGCCATTGATAATATGAAATCAGGAAAAAGTGCAGGACCAGATGGTCTTCCAGTTGACCTTTTATAAAAAATTTAAGAATAAATTAATAAAACCTTTTTTGGAAATGGTTTTAGAAGCATTTCAAAATAATAATTTACCATCATACATAAATAATGCCTTAATTATACTGCTGCCAAAACCAGGTAAGCCCTCTAATAAATGTGAAAATATGAGACCAATAAGCCTATTAAACGCCGACCTTAAGATAATCTGTAAAATTTTAGCAAGACGAATACAAGAAATTTTACCAAATATTATTAATCGAGATCAGAATGGCTTTATAAAGGGTAGACAAGGCTTCCATAATGTAAGAAGACTATTTAATATTATTTATTTTAATAAAGAAGCACCGGATACAGCTCTCCTATCATTGGACGCCGAAAAGGCCTTTGATAGAGTTGAATGGCCCTTTCTTTTTGAAGTCCTACAAAGGTTTGGACTTGGAAATAATTTCATAAAATGGGTTCAAATAATATACAATAATGCTACAGCAGAAATCCTAACAAATAACAATATTTCAAAACCAATAAAAATCAATAGAGGATGTCGACAAGGCTGTCCACTTTCACCTTTACTGTTTACTATGGCAATTGAACCTTTAGCGATAGCGATACGTTTACATTCACAAATATATGGAATTAAAGTTGGACCAACAGAACATAAAATCTCCCTGTACGCCGATGATATAATTTTGTTTATGTCGAATCTAAAAAAATCAATTCCAACCTTGTTGAATTTAATAAAGAATTTTGGGGAAATATCAGGATATAAAATAAATAAAACTAAATCTTCAATATTAATGCTAAATGAGACCCAGAGAAATTACCCAGCCCCTGAGGTAAATCAATTCAATGTTGTAAATCAGTTTAAATATTTAGGAATCCAAATTATGCCTAAGCTAGAATCAGTCGCCAGTGTCAACTATGAAGCCTTAATGTCAGATATCAATGAGTTAACTCAGAGATGGATGTCACTACCAATGTCGATGATCGGGAGAATCAATATACTTAAAAGTAATATTTTACCTAAAATACTTTATTTATTTCAATACATTCCCTTATCACCACCTTTAGATCTATTCTCAAGAATAAAAAAAAAGTTAGTGGAATTTATATGGAACAACAGGAGGGCTAGATTACGTTTGTCTTTATTATATTTACCATTTGATCGTGGAGGTCTGAAATGTCCAAATTTTATGTTGTATTATTGGTCGGCACAACTGAGGTCTATGACATATTATTTTTCATCAAATGATCTCCCTCACTGGACTGAAATGGAATCATACAATTTACCTTTACCTCTTCCCATATTCATATACTCAGATACGGCAAAAAAATTACAAAAACAAGTTAAAAATCCATTTGTAAAGCATATGATCAAAATATGGTGTGAAGCTAAAAACTATTTAAAAGAACCACAGTTATTGTCACAATTTAGTCCAATATGGGGTAATCAGTATTTTAAACCAGGGAGAGCGGACGCTGTATTTAAAGTATGGAATTTAAAAGGGATACAAAAGATTCAGGATTTATATTTGCCATGTGCAGACAACATAATGTCTTTTGAAGAGCTGAGGATCAAATTTAATCTCAATAGAACACATTTTTTTAAATATCTTCAACTTAGAAACTTTATTCGATCAAATCAAAATAAAGCTCTCACTCGACCTATTTATTCATCCTTGGAAAAAATGATGATGAAAGATAGTAAAACAAAGGGTATTATTTCAGAGTTTTATAACTCATTGACACTATCTTCAAGTGAAAATTCACTGAAAAGATTAAACTACTGGAAAGAAGATCTGCAAATTGAAATTTCAGAGGAACAATGGGAATTGGCTTGTACAGAAGCTCAAACCAAATCAATAAATGCACGCCTTAAATTGATACATTTCAAATGGTTAATGCGGATGTATGTTACACCGGAGGAGTTAAATAGATATAACAAAAATATACCAGATACATGCACAAAATGCATGGAAAGTAAAGGAACCCTATTTCATTGTTTATGGGAATGTAGATTAATACGAATGTTTTGGGAAGAGGTGAGGGTAACAATTGAAAAAATAATCTCAAAACAAATCATATTGAATCCTAAACTGTTTTTGTTGGGTCTGTACCCAGAAAAGCATAATTTTAATAAAAGTGAAAGAACATTCATAGACCTCAGTTTGCTTAATGCCAAAAAATGTATTGCACTATTATGGAAAAAGACTCATAGACCAGATGTGACTCAGTGGTTAAGACAGATGTTAACAAACCTTCCATTAGAAAGAATAACATGTATACTAAAATCAAAGGAAATTGTGTTTGAGAATATATGGAGACCTTTTATCGATTATGTAAAAAATTTAAACATAACTCTTGAAGAAGAAGGTGAATGATGTGTGTGGACCTTGTAAATTCCAAACTGGTGAACATAATATGTATACTTATGTATTGGATTGTCTAGACTAAACAGAGGAGCATTGTTGAAGACTTGATTTTGTTGGTGGTTGTTGGTGTTTTTAGTGCATTTTTTTTTTTTTTTTGTAGTACTTTAGTGTTAGTGTTCGATTGTTTGTATCATGTTTGTTAAAAAAAAAAAAGGTTCAATAAAGATATTGTGGAAAAAAAAAAAGTTATTACAAGAGGAGGTTATAAATAATATACAGTATATATACATATATGTACTATATAAAGCTCATTTTGGCAAAGTAAATCTGTTTGGCACAATAAGGGAAGCAGATTTCTGTTCTGCATACCTAGCTACTTGACACAACAAAGGGAAGAAAAAAGTTTTAAACAAATGCTCCGGTCACTTTTTGGTTATTTAAATGTTAAGCTATATAAGAAATGATTTCTAGGCTTACATGAGGGAGAAGAAAATGAAACTTATCTCAGCTGTTCCTCAGTTTCTGTTATTCTCCTTGGCAACTAATGTGGACGTTGTGTCACCCCTATGACTAACACACCTACCATTGTTTTTCCTCCTTTTAATTTTCTCATTTAAAAAGTAACTTTATAAGTCCAGCGTTTTGTGTATTATCTGTCTCCAGGATGCTGTGTTCTCGCCGTAGCTCTCGTCTGTCTGCCCAATCATTTCTGGGAAGCGAGCAGCGGTCTGTTGGATGGCGTGCGAGCGTCTGTGCGCTCATTTGAGCTCAGCCATGTTTTTATGTACAGGATGTTCTGGAGCTGGTAACCAGAAGAGGGGAAAGCGGAGACCAAGAGATGGAGGGATGGGAGCAGGAGATGAGTCATTTTCTCTGTCAGACACTGTTGTTTTCCACTAAAACCCTGTTATTTTCAGTCATAAATGGATGCCAGGTAGTGGGTGGAAAAAGAGTCTCGTTTTTTTGTTGTTTTCACATTTGGTGTAATTTTATAATGTGGTTAAACTTTTCTGTAGAATTGACCCACCATAACCTTCTCCCTCTTATTAAGGCTGAGGAATCTTCTTCTTTCAGCTGCTTCCTTTAGAGGTCACCACAGTGGATCATCTGCCTCCATCTCACCCTATCCTTGCATCTTCCTCTTTAACACCAACCCTGTCCATGTCCTTCTTCACTGCATCCATCAATCTTCTTTGTGGTGTTCTTCTTTTCCTCTTGCCTGGCAGCTCCACCTTCAACATCCTTTGTCCAATATATAAGTAGGCCAAGGAATGTATTGTGAAATAACTTGGAATGAGAAAAAAATTTGAATAAAATGCAGTTGTTGGTCACTAGATCAACTGGTTGATCTAAACAAGTAATTGTAATTAATTTGTGACTTAATTTCCACCTAAAATTTGCTACTTTTTTCACCCTCATAAATATGATCTTTTTCATATAAATTTATGATGTTTTCATCTAAATTTTGTTACCTTTGCTAACAAATTTCTGAATTTTTTTTTTCCGCATAAATGTTCCCTTTTTCACATAAATTTTGCTGCTTTTTTCCTCATAATATTTGACCTTTTTCATATGAACTTGTGACTTAGTCATGTAAATTTTGCTACTTAGTTGTCATAATTTTTTCCACATAAATATGCAGCTTTTCATAAACTGGGTTCACACTATAGAGTTTGGACTGACTTTTACAGACGTTCTGAAAAATCAGAAAAATTAGTCCAAACAGTGAAATTACGTTAGTGAGCAGGTTTTTTTTTTTTAATCCAGCACACACCAACTTTTAGGAACTTTTACGAACTTTTGCGAGCATTTCAGTGCGAACTTTTGCCAACTTAGGCTAGCATATGTGTAGCAGTTGTCATCTTAAGTTAACTTAAGCAAATGAATACTCAGCACAAGTCAGCTGCCATCAGCATCAGGTGATGCTCATAATGCTCATATAAAGAGCAGCATTTGTGGAGGCTTTCTGACATTCTGGACTTTTGCTTTTTTGGGTGGATTCACACTACAACGTTTGGACCAACTTTTATTGATGTTTTGGCAAACGTCTGGCTCTGCTGGCAAAAGTTCGTTCATTCATTTATTCATCTTCTTCTGCTTAATCCTTTTCGGGTCGCGGGGGGGCTGGAGCCTATCCTAGCATCTTTGGGCGAGAGGCAGGGTACACCCTGGACAGATCGCCAGTCCATCGCAGGGCCAACACAGAGAGACAGACAACCATTCACTCTCACAGTCATACCTAAGGACAATTTAGAATCCCCAGTTTGATGCCAGTTAACCTAACTTGCATGTTTTTGGCATGTGGGAGGAAACCGGAGAAATCCCAGAGTAAACCCACGCAGACACGGGGAGAACATGCAAACTCCACACAGATCACTGTTGGTCGGGGGCTGAGATCGAACCCAGGATCCCCCGGCCAAGGGTGAGTTGCTGTGCTGCCGCAGTGCTGACCACTCCACCACCGCGCTGCCCCTGGCAAAAGTTGATAAAAGTTAATGATAGTTGGTGTTTGTTGGCAAACACTGGCAAAAGTTGTATTCCTTGAAAATTTCCAGAATGCTGAAAATTTGCCGACACTTGGAAATAAACGTTGGTGAAAGTTGCATTCAGTTCGTAAAAGTTCCTGAGTGCTGGGCTAAGTTATGCAGAGCTTGCCTAAGTTGGCTTAAGTAAATCTCTGTTGGCAAACGCTGACTGAAATGCCAGTGGAAGCAGATGTTTTTAGACTGAAACTCACTTCTGACATGCATGGACAAAAGAGAAATAGAGAGAATGGAGAATTTAAAAAAAGAAAAAAAAATAGTCTCCCAAAAATGTGACAGCCCAAAAGAAAAGAAAAAAAAAAATCTCATTGAGAACTTTTCTCAATTTTCTGCTCCATGCGCAATCATTCTCCAGGATTTATTGGTTCAGCTTTCATTGTGGGGAATCAAACGGCATTGGTGTAGTGTCAAAAAGTAAATGACATTTAACAGGATTTTATGTTATTTTAATGGAGAGTGTTATAACCGTCCAAGTAAAATCACCCATCATTTTATTTATATGATACACTAAATAGTTTTTTATTCCATCTACATTCACATTTTAATTTCAGACTTACTGTTGGAGTCTGTTGGCATTATTGTATTATTTTTTAGAGGAATGAATGAATGAACAGGGGAAAAAGCTATGCAGAAGTAACAACATAGGAATCTAAAATGAAAATAAATAATGAAATGTATGCCCTAGAGAAATGTGTTCACTGTAAAAGCAGGTCCAGAATGGCAGGAAGCCTCCACAAACACTGATCTTTATATGAGCGTTGCCTGGCGCTGATGTCGGCTGACCTGTGCAAAGTATTTCTCTGATTTGTCAAAATGTCTGTAAAAGTCGGTGCAAACACCATAGTGCAAACCCAGCCTTAACTTAGGCTGACTTAGGTGGACTCTGCATAACTAAGCCCAGCGCTGAAGAACTTTTACAAACTGAGCACAACTTTCACTAACGTTTATTTCCAAACGTCAGCAAATTTTCAGCATGCTGAAAATTTTCAAACAACACAACTTTCGCCAGCGTTTGCCAACAAACCCCAACAATCATTAACTTTTGCCAGCAGAGTCAGATGTTTGCCAAAACATCAGTAAAAGTCGTTCCAGACGTTGTGGTGTGAATCCACCCATATGGAATTTGCTACTTTTTCCGAATAAACTTGTGACTTTGTTCATGTAGATTTGTAAATTTTTCATGTTTCTTTTGCAACTTATTTTTTTCATGAATTTGTGATTTTTTTTTTTTTCTTTTCACCATACTCCATGCGCTATAACTTCCTCCTTCTGTGGTCGACATTCCCCTTGGCTCTTCCTCTGCTTTATCCCCGTATCTCACAGAGTGGTGAATGCTGAGGAACGGTCACCAATGTTGGAGTTTTTGGCATTTGCCAGGGTTTGTAAAAGGTTTCCAAACAGTTTTTAAGGTCACCAATAGTCTTTCTTGTCGCCAAATGTATTTTTCCCTAAACGTTTGCAAAATAATTGTAAGTGTATGCAAATGGTTATAAAGCATATTGCAAAAGTTCATTTTGGTTTGCCTAGTAGTGAACACTAGCAACTTAAGACCCTTTACGACAGGACTGTTGTTCACTGTGTGTGAACTGTTTTGCAACCATTTACGAACCCTGATGAAACCCATAAAGTGCATTGTTGAGTGCATTGTTGCATGTCCTGAGACTTTTTTGATGAATGTTGGCGATTCCAAAAATTGCTACATTTGTCAGCATTCACCACACCATTAGATACTACCCTTAAGGTGTATTCCTGTCATATAAGAAAAAAAAGCTGAAAATACACAAGAATAAAGTCACAAATTCATGTGGAAAATTTGCAGACTTGTACAAAAAGGCAAATTTATGAGAAAAACGCTACAAGTTTAAGAGGAAAAAGTTGAAGGTAAATTTAATTCTCTCTTCCAAAATATTGGGTGATCTTATATTGGGTGATCTTGGGTGAAATATTGGGTGATCTTGTATTGTGGGGTCCCCCTAGTGGCCGACGGGGGCTGTAGCATTTATAGCCTGAAGCGACTCTCTGGAAGCCAAGTGGTTCATGTACAGACTAAGGAACAGAATTACTAATGTGCTGTGCCATCGCAAAACCCTGTTTTGGCATTACAAAACTACTATTGAGATTTACTAAAGGGCGCAGGGCAAAATTAGCAGTGGAAAGGCATGGACTATGTTTATTTTGTGCCTGGCCTCATTGCATATGTCCTGTATTTGTGGGAATTGTCATGTCAAAACGCAAAAATGAGGGAGGAGAGTATTTAAATGACTGGTGCAAAGTGATTTATTAAGGTTTGCGGTTGTCAGTCTGCTGCTAAATGTGCCAGTATTTAATACCCCAAAAAAGCATGTCTTAATTCATCTGCGCCTGACATGGCAGTGATAGTTGGTACCGAGACACCGGTGAGAACCGAGGGTGCGTGGCCGAAGACACAGAAGCTTCTCTGTGCATGACTTTATTTGGCATGACAGAACAGATTATATGAACAGGGTTGGAACAGAAACGATCTCACAGAGATCAGTGTAGTGCTGAACTGGACATGAGATGGCAGTGGATTTTTAAAATTTCATTTGTTTATACAACAAATACAAATAAATTTGTTTATACAACCTCATATTTTAGTTGAAAGGCTCCTGCAACAATTTGACTTGAGTAATAATCTGGTGGGTTGGATTCTGGATTTCTTAACCAACAGGACGCAGAGAGTAAGGGTCAATGGTACATTGTCTGATCTAAAGTGCTCTTCTACTGGCTCTCCTCAGGGGTGTGTGTTGTCACCACTACTCTTCATCCTGTACACAAACATGTGTCGGAGCAGACATGACAACAGACACATTAAAGTATGCTGATGATTCAGTCATTGTCAGTCTCCTCCAGGATGGTGAGAGTGGCCACGGCCCAGTAGTTGATGATTTTGTTCACTGGTGTGAGGATTCCTACCTGCAGCTGAATACAACAAAAACGAAAGATATGATTATTGACTTTAGGAGGAAAACTCCCAGGCACAAAGTCACCATACTAAAAGGTCAGACCACCGAATGTGTACAATCGTACAAATATCTTGGGACAGTTATTGATAGTAATTTAAACTTTGAAGTGAACTGTGAAAGGGTGTGCAAAAAGGGTCAGCAAAATTTGCATTGTTTGAGGAAACTTGCACGCTTCCAAACTGACCGAACCATAATGACAGTGTTTTATCGGGCTTTTATTGAATCTGTTTTATCCTTTTCTTTAGTGTCATGGTTTGGTCAGATAAAACTGAAACAGAGGAAATCCTTGGATCAGGTAGTTAGATGGTCCAGTCGTTTGCTTGGTGAGTCACAGCTGAGCCTGACATCCCTGTACACCAGACAAGTACAGAGGATGGCTACCTCCATTTTAAATGATAACTCCCACCCTTTGCACTGCAACTTTCAGCTTCTTCCCTCCAGACGGAGGTTTGCTGTCCCAAAAAGTAAAACCCAGCGCTACAAAAACAGCTTTGTCCCTGCTGCTGTCAAAGAGTTGAACAAGCTATAAAAATATATTGTACATATTTTATATTTACTTATTTTGTATGACGTCACTTGGGTTCTAAATATTTTATTGGGTTTTAGACCTTTGAGTTTTTTAACCTCTGACTAGTTTTTAACTTTAATATGACCCTTCTCTCTTACCTCTGGTTTCTCCCTCATCTCTTTGTCTTTTTATACCCTGTTTGATGGAGCCTTGAGTATTTTTATCATGTTTATAGTCAGCTTCATGTGTGCCTGTGTTTGTGTCTATGTTGAATGTAATTAGTGGCTTGTAAATATGGATGTCACCAGACTGCAAAACAAATCTACCTACGGGTACAAATAAAGTAACCTGAACCTGAACCTGAACAGTTAGGCCCCAAAATATTTGGACAGTGACACAAGTTTTGTTATTTTAGCTGTTTACGAAAACATATTCAGGATACAATTATATAATCAATATGGGCTTAAAGTGCAGACTGTCAGCTGTAATTTGAGAGTATTCACATCCAAATTGGAGCAAGGGTTTAGGAAGTACAGCTCTTTAATACATAGCCGCCTCTTTTTCAAGGGACCAAAAGTAATTGGACAATTGACTCAGAAGGCTGCAAAAAATAATAACAAGGCTGCATGGGCTCTTCCCTTGTTAACCTGTCATCAATTAAGCAGTTAAAAGGTCTGGAGTTGATTCCAGGTGTGGCATTTGCATTTGGAAGCTGTTGATGTGAACACACAACATGCAGTCAAAGGAGCTCTCAATGGAGGAGAAATAGACCATCCTGAGGCTGAAAAAAAAAAAAAAAGGAAGAAATCCATCAGAGAGATAGCAGAAATGTTAGGAGTGGCCAAATCAACAGTTTGGTACATTCTGAGAAAAAGAGTGCACTGGTGAGCTTGGGAACTCAAAAAGGCCTGGATATCCACGGAAGACAACAGTGGTGGATGATCGCAGAATCCTTTCCATGGTGAAGAACAACCCCTTCACAACATCCACTCAAGTGAAGAACACTCTCCAGGAAGTAGGTGTATCGGTATCTACAGTGGGGCAAAAAAGTATTGTCAGCCACCAATTGTGCAAGTTCTCCCACGTAAAAGATGAGAGAGGTCTCCAATTTTCCTCATAGGTATACCTCAACTATGAGAGACAAAATGAGGAAAAAAAAAATCCTGAAAATCACAATGAAGGATTTTTAATGAATTAATTGGTAAATTCCTCGGTAAAATAAGTATTTGGTAAATAACAAAAGTTCATCTCAGTACTTTGTTATATACCCTTTGTTGGCAATGACAGAGGTCAAACGTTTTCTGTAAGTCTTCACAAGGTTTTCACACACTGTTGCTGGTATTTTGGCCCATTCCTCCATGCAGATCTCCTCTAAAGCAGTGATGTTTTGGGGCTATCGCTGGGCAACACGGACTTTCAACTCCGTCCAAAGATTTTCTGTGGGGTTGAGATCTGGAGACTGGCTAGGCAACTCCAGGACCTTGAAATGCTTCTTATGAAGCCACTCCTTCATTGCCCGGGCGGTGTGTTTGGGATCATTGTCATGCTGAAAGACCCAGCCACGTTTCATCTTCAATGCCCTTGCTGATGGAAGGAGGTTTTCACTCAAAATCTCACGATACATGGCCCCATTCATTCTTTCCTTTATATGGATCAGTCGTCCTGGTCCCTTTGCAGAAAAACAGCCCCAAAGCATGATGTTTCCACCCCCATGCTTCACAGTAGGTATGGTGTTCTTTCTCCTCCAAACACGACAAGTTGAGTTTTTTTTTTTTCCACAATATCTTTATTGAACCTTTTTTTTTTTTTAACAAACATGATACAAACAAACACTAACACTAAAGTACTAGAAAAAAAAAAAAAAATGCCCTAAAAACACCAACAACCACCAACAAAATCAAGTCTTCAACAATGCTCCTCTGTTTAGTCTAGACAATCCAATACATTAGTATACATATTATGTTCACCAGTTTGGAATTTACAAGGTCCACACACATCATTCACCTTCTTCTTCAAGAGTTATGTTTAAATTTTTTACATAATCAATAAAAGGTCTCCATATATTCTCAAACACAATTTCCTTTGATTTCAGTATATATGTTATTCTTTCTAATGGAAGGTTTGTTAACATCTGTCTTAACCACTGAGTCACATCTGGTCTATGAGTCTTTTTCCATAATAGTGCAATACATTTTTTGGCATTAAGCAAACTGAGGTCTATGAATGTTCTTTCACTTTTATTGAAATTATGCTTTTCTGGGTACAGACCCAACAAAAACAGTTTAGGATTCAATATGATTTGTTTTGAGATTTTTTTTTCAATTGTTACCCTCACCTCCTCCCAAAACATTCTTATTAATCTACATTCCCATAAACAATGAAATAGGGTTCCTTTACTTTCCATGCATTTTGTGCATGTATCTGGTATATTTTTGTTATATCTATTTAACTCCTCCGGTGTAACATACATCCGCATTAACCATTTGAAATGTATCAATTTAAGGCGTGCATTTATTGATTTGGTTTGAGCTTCTGTACAAGCCAATTCCCATTGTTCCTCTGAAATTTCAATTTGCAGATCTTCTTTCCAGTAGTTTAATCTTTTCAGTGAATTTTCACTTGAAGATAGTGTCAATGAGTTATAAAACTCTGAAATAATACCCTTTGTTTTACTATCTTTCATCATCATTTTTTCCAAGGATGAATAAATAGGTCGAGTGAGAGCTTTATTTTGATTTGATCGAATAAAGTTTCTAAGTTGAAGATATTTAAAAAAAATGTGTTCTATTGAGATTAAATTTGATCCTCAGCTCTTCAAAAGACATTATGTTGTCTGCACATGGCAAATATAAATCCTGAATCTTTTGTATCCCTTTTAAATTCCATACTTTAAATACAGCGTCCGCTCTCCCTGGTTTAAAATATTGATTACCCCATATTGGACTAAATTGTGACAATAACTGTGGTTCTTTTAAATAGTTTTTAGCTTCACACCATATTTTGATCATATGCTTTACAAATGGATTTTTAACTTGTTTTTGTAATTTTTTTGCCAAATCTGAGTATATGAATATGGGAAGAGGTAAAGGTAAATTGTATGATTCCATTTCAGTCCAGTGAGGGAGATCATTTGATGAAAAATAATATGTCATAGACCTCAGTTGTGCCGACCAATAATACAACATAAAATTTGGACATTTCAGACCTCCACGATCAAATGGTAAATATAATAAAGACAAACGTAATCTAGCCCTCCTGTTGTTCCATATAAATTCCACTAACTTTTTTTTTATTCTTGAGAATAGATCTAAAGGTGGTGATAAGGGAATGTATTGAAATAAATAAAGTATTTTAGGTAAAATATTACTTTTAAGTATATTGATTCTCCCGATCATCGACATTGGTAGTGACATCCATCTCTGAGTTAACTCATTGATATCTGACATTAAGGCTTCATAGTTGACACTGGCGACTGATTCTAGCTTAGGCATAATTTGGATTCCTAAATATTTAAACTGATTTACAACATTGAATTGATTTACCTCAGGGGCTGGGTAATTTCTCTGGGTCTCATTTAGCATTAATATTGAAGATTTAGTTTTATTTATTTTATATCCTGATATTTCCCCAAAATTCTTTATTAAATTCAACAAGGTTGGAATTGATTTTTTTAGATTCGACATAAACAAAATTATGTCATCGGCGTACAGGGAGATTTTATGTTCTGTTGGTCCAACTTTAATTCCATATATTTGTGAATGTAAACGTATCGCTATCGCTAAAGGTTCAATTGCCATAGTAAACAGTAAAGGTGAAAGTGGACAGCCTTGTCGACATCCTCTATTGATTTTTATTGGTTTTGAAATATTGTTATTTGTTAGGATTTCTGCTGTAGCATTATTGTATATTATTTGAACCCATTTTATGAAATTATTTCCAAGTCCAAACCTTTGTAGGACTTCAAAAAGAAAGGGCCATTCAACTCTATCAAAGGCCTTTTCGGCGTCCAATGATAGGAGAGCTGTATCCGGTGCTTCTTTATTAAAATAAATAATATTAAATAGTCTTCTTACATTATGGAAGCCTTGTCTACCCTTTATAAAGCCATTCTGATCTCGATTAATAATATTTGGTAAAATTTCTTGTATTCGTCTTGCTAAAATTTTACAGATTATCTTAAGGTCGGCGTTTAATAGGCTTATTGGTCTCATATTTTCACATTTATTAGAGGGCTTACCTGGTTTTGGCAGCAGTATAATTAAGGCATTATTTATGTATGATGGTAAATTATTATTTTGAAATGCTTCTAAAACCATTTCCAAAAAAGGTTTTATTAATTTATTCTTAAATTTTTTATAAAGGTCAACTGGAAGACCATCTGGTCCTGCACTTTTTCCTGATTTCATATTATCAATGGCTAGCCCAACTTCTTCTTGACTAATTTTAGACTCCAATATCTCCCTGTTTTCATTTGGAATACACGGTATAGATAGTTCGTTCAAAAACCCATTTAGTTTTGTTAAATCAGGTTCATTTTTGGTATCATATAATTTTTCATAGTAATCTCTAAAGGCTCTATTAATTTCTAAAGGATCTATAACTACCTGTCCATTACTTATAATACTGGTAATTGGTGTTTTAATTTCCAATTGTTTAATCTGCCATGCTAATAATTTTCCTGATTTTTCACCTTGTTCATAAAAAGATTGTTTCAATCTTAGAAGACTCGAGGCAGCTCTATTCGCTGATTTTTTGTCGTATTCAGCTCTCAAAATCAGTAATTCATTCTCCAACCTTGGGTCACTTCCTGCATACACTTTTTCCTGAAGACTTTTTATTTTATGTTCCAATTTAGCTCTCTCCTCTCGAGTCTTCTTAGATTTTGATCCTGTATAACTAATAATATGTCCCCTAATAAAAGCTTTGAAAGCCTCCCACTTTACACATGCTGATGTTTGTGTAGTATTGATGTCAAAGAACTCGTCTATCTGTTTTTCTATATACTTGACAAATTCCTCATCCTGAAGCCATTTATGCTGAAATTGCCATCTACCTGATTCCTTTGTCAATTTTTTATCTACATATATTAGACAACAGGGTGCATGATCAGAAATCACGATGTTATCATAAAAGCAGTTTTGAATCTTGGACCTTAATTCTGTGGAAATCAAAAAATAATCAATACGTGAGAATGTCTTGTAGGTACTGGAATAACAAGAATAGGCTTTAACTTGTGGTTTCATTTCTCTCCATATATCTAACAATCTCAATTCTTTCATAAAATGATTAATAGTCATCCTACATCCAATGTGCGTACAATCCAGTCCTGTTGATCTATCCACACCTGGATTCAATGTACAATTAAAATCCCCTGCTATTGTATGTTGCCCTGTAAGTGATGATAAGATGAGAAATAAATTAGCAAAGAACTTCTGATCATCTATATTGGGACCATATAAGTTCACAAGATTTGTATTTTCTAATAGCAAAGAACCTTGAATGATTACATATCTTCCAAATTTGTCTCCAATTACATTTTTCACCTGAAAAGGAACTGATTTATGTATGAGAGTCATAACTCCCCTGGCTCGGGATGAAAATGAAGAGGTGAATACACTTCCCTGCCATCTACTCCTAATTCTTTTAACATCCTCCTCTATCAGATGAGTTTCTTGTAAAAACACAATTCTAGAACCCATGTCCTTTATTTTATTCATAACTTGTTTAAGTTTTTTTAAATTTTGTAGACCTCTGCAATTCCATGAAGTTAAATTAAGATTAACACTTTGGTCCATGATCAATAGAGAGTTTAGGATTACCTTGCAGTGTAAACATGCTCATACAGAGAAGCAAAAACATGAGTGGTTGAACATTCATCCTACAAACTACACACAAACAAATTTCCCCTTCCCACACTTGTGGCAAACCCCCCAAAATCAAAAGAAAAATTCTGTCTCCCGATATAGCCATCGACCGTTCCACACCCACGGGGAACAGCCTAAGCCACTCCTTCTTCATCCTCCCAATCACCCTAACTCTACTGCTTTTAATGACGTAACATTAACTCTCCTCTGTAGTTTTCCAACTTAACTCCAAAATTTTTAACAACTTTGTACATCATAGTTTTTTTTTTTTGTTTGTTTTGTTTTTGTTTTGTTTTTTTAATATATAATACAATCTATATTTTGTAAACTTACTATTTACTTCAAGTCAGTCAGATGCCTGTGCAAATGCTTAATTATTCTACCTTATATTTTGTTCATGCTTAGCTCCCACCAGTCTCTTCTTCTTCTTTGATCTTCTTGATGAACTCCTGCGCCTCCTCTGGGGTCTTGAAGATGTGGGTTCTGCCCTCATACGTGGTCAGCAGTCTCGCAGGATAGATTACACCATGACGAATCCCAAGGTTGCGCAGCTCCTTACGTATGGGATCAAACTGCTTCCTCAATTGCTGGATTCCTGTGGCCAAATCTGGGTAGAACCGCACCTGCTGGTCCTGGTGTTTAATCTCTCCTTTAGCACGTGCAGCGTTGAAGATCTTCATCCTGTCTCTGTTGCTAAGAAACTTCATAATTAAGGTCCTCGGCGGTCCCTTATCTCTCCGTGGGCCAATACGATGTGCTTTTTCCAGAACCACTGCTGATTGCAACTCCTCGCTGCCCAGCACCTCCGGAATCCACTTTTCCAGAAAGGAACATACGTCCCGACCTTCTGATTCCTCCGGAAGACCCACCAGCCTCAAATTATTCTGTCTCGACCGAGATTCCAAATCCAAAATATTATCTTCCAGAGATTTATTTTTTTTTTCCAAAGTGCGCACCTTTAATTGAAGACGGGTGACGTCATCTTCAGCACTAGCGAGACGGAGCTCCATCTGCGCCGTTCGTTCTACACAGTCACCCAATTCCTTTCTTATTCCTTCCAACGCTGTCATAATCCCATCAAATCTAGAGGAAAAGTCCGCTCTCATTGAACTCATGGCAGCCATCAGCGCATCTGCGCCATTCCCCGCAGACATCGCACCGCCGCCAGCCTCCTCCGCCATATATGGAGTTTTGTTTGCTGCGTCACAGACCTGAAAGTCCGTTAATTTGGACTGTTTCGGCGGCTCGCTTTTTCCTTTTCCTGGTTTTCCAGCCTTAGGCTTTGCCGACATATCCTCGCCCAAATGCTGGGATACGTTCTGTCCCAAATGAGAGAGTTATTTGCCGATTTTTTTTTCTCCAGGAGCAGAGCAGAGCGAGACACGTCCGTCCTACGTGGCAGCCATAACCGGAAGTCCACAAGTTGAGTTTTTACCAAAAAGTTCTATTTTGGTTTCATCTGACCATATGACATTCTCCCAATCCTCTTCTGGATCATCCAAATGCTCTCTAGCAAACTTCTGACGGGCCTGGACGTGTACTGGCTTAAGCAGGGGGACACATCTGGCACTGCAGGATTTAGGATTTGAGTCCCTGGCGGCGTAGTGTGTTACTGATGGTAGCCTTTGTTACTTTGGTCCCAGATCTCTGCAGGTCATTCACTAGGTCCCCCCGTGTGGTTCTGGGATTTTTGCTCACCGTTCTTGTGATCATTTTGACCCTACTGGGTGAGATCTTGTGTGGATCCCCAGATCGAGGGAGATTATCAGTGGTCTTGTATGTCTTCCATTTTCTAATAATTGCTCCCACAGTTGATTTCTTCACACCAAGCTGCTTACCTATTGCAGATTCAGTCTTCCCAGCCTGGTGCAGGTCTACAATTTTGTTTCTGGTGTCCTTTGACAGCTCTTTGGTCTTGGCCATAGTGGAGTTTGGAGTCTGTTTGAGGTTGTGGACAGGTGTCTTTTATACTGATAAAGAGTTCAAACAGGTGCCATTAATACAGGTAACGAGTGGAGGACAGAGGAGCCTCTTAAAGAAGTTACAGGTCCGTGAGAGCCAGAAATCTTGCTTGTTTGTAGGTGACCAAATACTTACTTTACCGAGGAATTTACCAATTAATTCATTAAAAATCCTTCAATGTGATTTTCTGGATTTTTTTTTTCTCATTTTGTCTCTTAGTTGAGGTATACCTATGATGAAAATTGGAGACCTCTCATCTTTTAAGTGGGAGAACTTGCACAATTGGTGGCTGACTAAATACTTTTTTGCCCCACTGTAAGTCTACCATAAAGAGAAGACTTCATGAGAGTAAATACAAAGGATTTACCACAAGGTGCAAACCATGAATCAGCCTCAAAAATAGAAAGGCCAGAATTGACTTTGCCAAAAAACACCTGAAGAAGCCAGCCCAGTTCTGGAACAGCATTCTTTGGACAGATGAGACTAAGATCAACCTGTACCAGAATGATGGGAAGAAGAAAGTTTGGAGAAGAATTGGAACAGCTCATGATCCAAAGTACTACAACTTCTGTAAAACATGGTGGAGGCAGTGTGATGGCATGGGCATGCATGGCTTCCAATGGCACTGGGTTACTTGTGTTTATTGATGATGTGACAAAAGACAGAAGCAGCTGGATGAATTCTGAAGTATATAGGGATATACGTTCTGCTCAGATTCAGCCAAATGCAGCAAAGTTGATTGGACGGCGCTTCACCAATGATCCAAAACATACTGCAAAAGCAACCCAGGAGTTTTTTAAAGCAAAGAAGTGGAATATTCTGCAATGGCCGAGTCAATCACCAGGTCTCAACCCAATCGAGCATGCATTTCACTTGCTCAAGACAAAACTTAAGGCAGAAAGACCCACAAACGAGCAACAACTGAAGACGGCTGCAGTAAAGGCCTGGCAAAGCATCACAAAGGAGGAAACCCAGCGTTTGGTGATGTCCTTGGGTTCCAGACTTCAGGCAGTCATTGCCTGCAAAGGATTCTCAACAAAATATTGAAAAGTAACATTTTACTTAGGGTTATGTTTATTTGTCCAATTACTTTTCAGCCCCTTAAATGAGGAGCATTTGTATAACAATGGCTACAATTCCTACATGTTTAATCATATATTTTTGTTCAACCCCTTGAATTAAACCTTAAAGTCTGCACTTCAGTTCCGTTGTAGTTGTTTCATTTCAAATCTAATGTGGTGGCATGCAGAGCCCAAATCATGAAGATTGTGTCACTGTCCAAATATTTCTGGGCCTAACTGTATATAGCCTACTACTACTACTACTACTACTGCTACTACTGCTACTATTACGGCTAATAATTTATTTCATTTATAATGCATTTTATATTTCAGGGCAAAATCTCAAAGTGCTCCACAAATAGGATTAAGAACAAATGGTAAATGGCGTTCACTTATATTGTCATAACCACCCCCCCCCCCCCCCCCCCCGTGCGCCCTTCCATTGCGCACGGTGGAGAGAAGGAAGAATGAGGATTTAAATGCAGGGGTCACCAGACACACATTTATTGAACACAAGTTTAGGGCAGACCATACAAAATGGCTAGGAAGCTCGGGCTAACAAAGAGTTCTCAGAAGCTAGGCTGCACAGGAGAAAAGCGTAGCAGTTGAGCCACACAAGGAAACGCTACCAGCGTAGCGGCACAACTGCACAGAGAAACGCTACAGAGACTTGCAGCCTTATACAATCCAGGTCTTCTCAGTAGAACAGTGAGCATAGTCCTTCACCAACTGATGGTCACACGACGAAGAACGGTGGCGTGACTCGTACAATGGTCCAGCAGTGTTTGTCCAGCAAAGGGCTGCTTTTATACAAACTGGCCTCACAACCGCTGGCCTCACAAATAGGCAACACCTGGGCAAGGCGCGGGGAGGATGATTACCGGGACTGGGAACAGCTGATGGAAAAGCAAGGGAGAGCGAAGGGGCGTGGTTGGACCGACACTGTCAGCAGCGTGGGAGAAAGTAGATTGCTGATGCTGGCTAACAGCTGCCGGTCAGGCAGTGGCTGTGGTGACAGAAATACACAAAGTGCACATACACAACAGAACCAACCCCCACAGAGAGATCAGGACCGAGCCGGGGAAAGCCAAGCCGGCTCGGCCCATGACACATATAGCGCATTTTATTCATCTCTGGATGACCAAAGTGCTTTACAGATCCTGTAAAGCACTTTAACAAACCGCTGTAACATTCTCGGAGTTTCCTCTCCTCTCCATTAGACTCCCCCTGGCTTTTGAAACAAAAGCTCTTCCGCATTGTCAATTTTCTTCATTTTTTCCCCTCTATCCATATTTCTATATTTGTTTCTTTTTGCTGTGCATAAAACGATAATTCAGTTCCCTCTTCTCTCTACTAGCTCAGGATACAGTTGGAGGAAAACAACAAGATTATTAAAAAAACAAAACAAAAAAAAAGCACAGATCCCTAGATGTCCCCCGAAATTGCAACATTGTAGTATGACAGCAGTCTCAGCTGTGGCTGTCCGAGGAATAAGTGAAATTGTGTGTGTTTAACTTTATTACGTCCCAGACTTCAGAAAACTTAAAATGCACATATTTATGAAAAGTCATGAACTGGGAAACCTGTAGATTTTGTTAAAACAAAGTTATTTACATAATAAAATCCCAGAGTCTCCATCAGACCATCTTGACGGTTCTTGTGTTAATAAAATAAACACATTGGTCAAATAATCACTTTATTCATGAGTAGTCCTTTTTTTAAATTACAAATACTAAATGTACAGTATCCGTCGTCGGCCTCCGTCGGTCTATGATGACCATGGAAGAGAATCCTAAATGTCTACTCTGCTGGAACAGCACCGCCTGTGGCTGAACAGGCCGATGCGTGAATGACAGTCCCTGTCACACAGGTCACACTTGTGGGTGGTCTCCGTGCTGCTGGGTCTGTGGCGGTTCTTCCTGCGGGTCCTTTTTTCATCTGCTGCAGCAGTCAGTCTCTCTTCACCCGCCTTGAGCTGTCTGGTCAGGGTGCCTCTCCATTTGGAGCGGTCCGTTGCAAGGTCCTCCCAGCGCTCTGTGTTGATATCCAGGGCCCTCATGTCTCTCTTGCAGACGTCTCTAAAGCGCAGCTGTGGGCGGCCAACGTCTCTCCTGCCAGTTGCCAGTTCTCCGTAGAGGACGTCTTTGGGGATTCTGCCATCCTCCATACGGTGAACGTGGCCTAGCCAGCGGAGCCTGCGCTGCCTGAGTAGAGTGAACATGGAGGGAAGGCCGGCGCGGGACAGAACTTCTGTGTTGGGCACTTTGTCCTGCCAGGATATGTCCAGGATGTGGCGAATGCAGCGCAAGTGGAAGGAGTTCAGTCTCTTTTCCTGCCGGGCGTATGTTGTCCACGTCTCACTCCCATAGAGCAGTGTGCTGATGACGCAGGCGTTGTACACTGCCATCTTCGTCTTGACAGAGAGTTTGGGATTCTCCCACACTCGTGTGGTGAGGCGAGCGAGTGTGAAGGCTGATTTTCCAATCCTCTTGTTGATCTCTGTATCAAGGGAGAGGTTGTTGCTGATCGTGGACCCCAGGTACGTGAACTGATGCACGACCTCCAGCTTGTAGTCATCAATGGTGATGGTTGGTGGTGCTTCCGTGCCTTGCGCCAAGACGTTAGTCTTCTTCAGGCTGATGGTAAGCCCGAAGTCCTTGCATGCCTGGGAGAAGCGGTCCATCAGGGTCTGAAGCTCCTGCTGTGTGTGGGTTGCGACTGCAGCGTCGTCTGCGAACAGCATGTCTCTGATTAGAGCCTCGCGTACTTTGGTTCTGGCTTTCAGGCGGGCAAGGTTGAAAAGCCTGCCGTCAGATCTTGTGTGCAGGTAGATTCCCTCTGTTGCTGTGCTGAAGGCATGCCTCAGGAGCATAGCAAAGAAAATCCCAAAGAGGGTTGGCGCAAGTACACAGCCCTGTTTCACTCCGCTGCGTATGTTGAATGGCTCTGAGACGTTGCCATCATGCTGCACTACCCCCTGCATGTTGGTGTGAAACGATTCGATGAGGCTTTGCAACTTTGGTGGGCATCCTATCTTTGGCAGGATCTTGAAAAGGCCCTCTCTGCTGACCAGATCGAACGCTTTGGTGAGGTCGATGAAGGCGACGTACAGAGGCATGTTCTGTTCTCTGCATTTCTCCTGGAGTTGGCGGATGGAGAATATCATGTCTACCGTCGATCGCTCAGCGCGGAAGCCACACTGAGACTTGGGGTAGACACGTTCGGCAAGCTTCTGTAGACGAACGAGAACAACTCGTGCGTAAACTTTGCCAACAACGCTGAGGAGGGAAATGCCCCTGTAGTTGTTGCAGTCGCTTCTCTCCCCTTTGTTTTTGTAGAGGGTGATGATCTTGGCGTCCCTCATGTCCTGTGGTACGGCACCTTCCTTCCAGCACTGGCAGAGGACGTCATGCAATGGCAGCAGTAGGGCGGTCTTGCAGTGCTTGATCAGGTCAGGGGGTATGCCGTCGTTGCCGGGTGCCTTGCCAGCGGCCAAGCTATCAATGGCCTTACTGAGTTCGTCGATGGTTGGCTCGGCGTCAAGTTCGTCCATGGATGGCAGGCAGTCGATGGCATCAAGGGCTGACGGTGTCACGGTGTTCTGTCTAGAGTAGAGGTCGGAGTAGTGTTCCACCCATCTCTCCATCTGCTTGTTCTTCTCTGTGATCATCTCCCCAGTGGAAGATTTGAGGGGGGCCTTCTTGCTCTGAGCCGGACCAAGTGCTTTCTTGATGCCATCGTACATACCACGGATGTTCCCTGTTATGGCAGCGGTTTGAATGTCTTGGCTGAGCTGAGTCCAGTACTCGTTGGCACAGCGCCGAGCAGTCTGCTGAACTTTGCTTCTCGCAGCCCTGAGAATCTGGAGATTCTTCTCGTTTGGGTACTTCTTGTACTCAGCAAGTGCTGAGTGCTTGGCTTCAATGACGGGGGTCATCTCGGTCAACTTGGCATCAAACCAGTCCTGTGACTTCGAGGTCTTCCTCCCAAAGGTAGCCAAGGCTGTGCGGTAGATGGTGTTTCGCAGCTCTTCCCACTTCTGCTTTGCAGATTCTCCTCCTTGTGGTACACCAAGTTCCTTCTCAAAGGTGGAGGCAAACTGCTCAACAAGTTCTGGTTGGGCCATCTTGCTGGTGTCGATCCGTGCCTTTCCAGGTTGTCTAGCACGATGGAATTTCTTCAGCTGCAGCTTGACCTTGCAACACACCAATGAATGGTCTGTGTCGCAATCTGCACTCTGGAACGAACGGGTGATTAGCACGTTCTTCAGTGAGGTGCGCCTGGTCAGGATCAAGTCTAGCTGGTGCCAGTGCTTTGAGCGCGGATGTTGCCAGGAAACCTTGTGTTGGGGCTTGGTCTTGAAGAACGAGTTTGTGATGCACAGATCGTGATATGTGCAGAACTCGAGCAGCCGCTGTCCGTTGTCGTTCATTCTGCCCACGCCAAAAGGTCCAAGACAGGAGGGCCAGGAGTTGTGGTCAGCACCCACTCTGGCATTGAAGTCTCCAAGGAGAATGAGTTGTTCAGAGTTGGGGATGATCCTGACAGTTGTTGTGAGATTCTCGTAGAACTCGTCTTTTGCCTCTGGTATGGCTGTCTGTGTTGGGGCATACACACTGACAAGGGTGACTGGGCCTTGAGTGGTGTTCAGGCGGAGGATGAGGAGTCGTGCAGAGCCAGTGCTGCCCGGTTCCACCATCTTCAGCAAAGTGTTCTTCACTGCGAAGCCCACTCCGTGTTCCCTGTGTTCGTCACTGCCCTTTCCCTGCCAGTAGAACGTGTAGTCCTTCTCTCTGTGTGCCTGCATCAGCTAACCGTGTTTCCTGGAGAGTGGCAATATCCACTCCCAGTCTCTTCAGCTCATTATTGATGATGGCAGTCTTCCTGGTGTCGTTGATGTCCTTGAGGTTAGCAGCGAGTCCTGTCATCATAGTGCGGACATTCCAAGTTCCCAGTTTTAGAGTTGGTCTCTTTTGTTTTATTGTCTTGCCTGGTGCGAAGGTTCTCAGCCTGCTGTTTGGATTTCTCCTTATCCCCATGCACCCAATGAGGAAAGCAAGCTGTGGCGGGACAACACCTTATTGGCTGGGGGCTGCCCAGCTTGAGGCGGGCGGTAGCTGTCCAGTGAGATCTGATGATCCCTCCCACCGTCGGGAACAACCCCTGGCGCCACGCTCTACGCCAATTGAGCAGTGGCTTACAACCAGTAACTGTCATTCCCCGTGTTTTGTCTACGCCAAAGGCGAAGCTGGAGTGTCCTCTCCAGTGATCCGGTGTTCTACCTTCCAGCGTTGGGCGTTGGTAGGATTCAAGCCTGGGCAGGAAGATATGGACAAGATGTTGCCCATGCAGCATGTCCCCCCTCTCCACGTCACTGATGAATCCAAAGGAACAGCAGGAGTCTGCCATGTGAAATGAAAATCAAAACTTTGAAATATGATCAACAAAAATAAACTATTTTACTGGGTTCTGCGCTTAAACAAAAGCTTAAAGCTTTAAAAAACTCCTATATTATGCTCCTCCGATCTGGCTGTGCCTGTGTTGATGACCTGCTTCCTCAGCTGTGCCTGTGTGCAATTTTGCGGTGCTCTTGGTGGATGGGAGGTCATTATTGAAATGATGTAACTGTGTCTGTGTTCATAATTTTGCATCTTGTTAGTAGATCACTGGAAAAAATTGGCCACTCCCTTAGGCGCTCTGTCTAATTTGTGCACCCGCTAATTTGCGCTGCCTTAGTAAATCTGCCCCTAAGTGTCATCAACACCTCTGTAAGGAACATCATGATTTTGTCTTGTGGTTGTTGGGTGGGAGCGTTGATCCAACACGGTGAGCCAAAACCACAAAACCAGATTGTGGTTGCCCATCCTTTTCTGTCAGTGAATATTAAATTAGCAAGAGCCCTTTCAGGGTTTTTTTTTTTTTGGCAGACCCCCTTGATTCCAATAGATCTTTTTTTTGAATTGAGAATTATTAGATAAGCGGAGGAATTTTTAGTAAGTTAAAAAAAAATCTAAAGGCAGTTAAAAGTGAATTGTATAAAAGTCTGGTTGAATGGATGGTTATGTCTGTATTTGGATCTGGAAAAAAGACTTTCAATTGGCAATTTGCACTCTGTTAGAGCTCCTACTTTCATTACATGGCCTAATCTCTGTTCTGGCTGCTGTGCTGCATTCACTGCTTTCCCACCACCATACAGGAGCTGTTCACAGGGGAAACCATTGTAGTGACTGTCATTCATTGAGCCTAGCACATTTCTGACGGCAGTATCTCACTGATCATCGTTTCTCAGTTCATAGAAATGCAAGCACACACTCTTATTTTACTTATTGTAGTGATTGAAGCCTTCGTACATTTTTATAGCAAACAGCATGTCCATCATTTAAAGGAGACATTACAGCAGTTTTTTTCTACATGCTGACACAGTTCTCACAGGTCTCATCTGTGACATGATTTGGGCAAAATACCTCAGGGTTTAATTACACCTCCTCCTCCTCCACTACGTCCATGAATCCCCTCTATGGCCTTCCTCTTTTTCTTCTGCCTGACAGCTCCATCTTCAACATCCTTTGTCCAATATATCCACTGTCCCTCCTCTGCACATGTCCAAAACATCTCAGCTTTGCTTCTCTTACTTTGTCTCTGAATAATGGAATAGAATAGCATACAATAGGGTTTATTGTCAATGTACAGTTGCAAGTACAACGAAATTGTGGGTGCTCCACCCAGCTACTGGGTAAATAATGTCAGAAGTGTTTAGTAGTGGCTCAACAGTTGGATTTATGAACTGAAAAGTGCAGAATGCAAAAACAAGTGAGTTGTTTTTTCTAAATTAAACTATTAAAAGATCCTCAGTTCTATGTATGTGTGAGGAGGGAGGGGGATGGACCTCTGGCTGCTTGCAGTCCCTATTGGCCCAGGGGAAGAAACTGTTGTCAGTCTGGCGATGTGGGACCTGATTGATCTGAACCGTCATCCAGAGGGAAGCAGGTCAAACAGGTGGTGGGCGGGATGTGAGGGGTCTCCTGTGATGGCTTTGGTCTTCCTGAGACAAAATGATCTGGAGGTGTCCTCCAGGGAGGGCAGAAGGCAGCGGATGATTTTTTTTTTTTTGGTGGCGTTGATGACCCTCTGCACTCAAACCACTCAACCAGAGCTGTTTTTTTACATACTCATTTGTAATCCTGTCCCTCCTAGTTACTCCCAATAAGAATCGTAGCATCTTCAACTCTGCCACCTCCAGGTCTGCCTCCTATCTTTTTGTCAGTGCCACCGTCTCCAAACCATACATCATAGCAGGTCTTACTACCATCTTGTAAATCTTCCTTTCTCTCTAGCTTTCCTTCTGTCAAAAATTACCCCCTGGCACTTGTCTCCACCCACTCCACCCTACCTGTGCTCCTTCACCTCTCTTGTGCATTTTTCATTGCTTTGGATGGTTGGCATGTCTCTTTCAGTGCTCATGAGCCCAGTTCATCCTACTATCCCTCTTTCATCACTTATGATTTCAGTTGATGCCACCTTATTGCTAATATTAGCTCACTAAAACACCATGTTTTAGTGCATGGGACCTTTAAATTGATATTGAAAATTTAAGGTACACTGTGGTGGCACTGAGTGGGGGGTTCTCCGCCCAGAGTCGGAAGTCGGGGGGGGGGGGGTGAAATAGAGCACTGAAGGAGGAAGTGGCACCTGGAGGTCTCAGATGTAACAGGACTGGCCACACCCCGGGGAATCAGGAGACACCTGAGTTCGCTAGAGCAGGAGAGGGAGTGATAAGCAGGGTTTCATGTCCTGTAAGGTTAATGTGCCAGACAGGCTTTGTGTACTGTGTACAGTGATCCCTCACTTATCGCGGTTAATGGGTTCCAGAACCGACCGCGAAAAGTGAAAAACCGCGAAGTAGCGTCACCCCAATGACGTCATCCATAAACAATACCCCAGAATCAGAATCAGAATCAGAATCAGGTTTATTGCCATTGTTCATGTAGTACACAAACTAGGAATTTGTCTCGGTACAATGCTGCAACATTAAACATGATAAGATAAGAGAAATAAACTATACATGTAATAAAGTGTAGGATAAGATTAAGTGATACTGGTCAACAGTTAAAATATATATTAGCCAGCAGCAGATACGTACGTTCATTCTCTCTCTCTCTCATATGATACGTGTGTGTGTGTGTACGTGTACATACATACGTAGATGTAAACAAAGTGTACATAAATATGTTTTTAGAACTCTTTTATTCTTATAACAAGATACGTAACTCAAGATGAAAATGATTTACTGCACAGGTTAATGAGAGCTTTACTGCTCCTCAGGTGACGCCTCATCGTGAGGTGCTGGAGGCGCAGGATCAGCGAGGGCAGCTTCCGATAGAGCTGAAGCTGCAGGAGGCGGCGTAGTGCCTCGACGGGAAGACTATTTCGCACAAAATGGCACAAGAGAACAGCAAAAAGTTCCACGCGGCGAGACTAAGTAACACGAGCGATAAAAAGCAATGAATGCGGTCTTTCTTCCCTTCATGGGTGCTTGGCAGGGAGAGGAGGTGGGTGAGACGTCTCGGCCAATCAGCTTGTGGGGTGAAACGTCTCGGCCAATCAGCTTGCGAGATTTCCGAGCCCAGCCAACACGACAACAGCGAACAGAGAGTTGTGCTGCTCTCCGTGTTGACACCTGATAGTCTAATGTAGTCTCCCTGCCTTCTGCTAGCGCCCGCCCATTATTTCTCAATTTTGAATTTTTGATGAATATTTTTGAAAAATCCGCGATGCACTGAGGGCGCGAAAGGTGAAGCGCGAAGTAGCGAGGGATCACTGTATATTGTCTTTGGCTCCCTGGGTCTCATTGGGCAGAAATAAAGTGGTACAAAAGGAAGCGTCCAGAGACCCCGAGAGAAGTTTTCTGTGTTTTATGTTGGGGGGTGAATAAAGTTTGTGTGTCGTCCAGCTCGCTGTTTCGTCTGCTTTCATCTTCCACAGCACGTCTTGCATGTTTTTTCTCAACCTACTTTGGATTAATGGACTCCAACAGGTTGCTTGATTCTCAGTCCTGAATTGCCCTTGATTCTAACTCCCTACAGAGCCCCTGTATGTGTTAATGATCCAGCATCCATTGGCTCAGCTGTGATACCTCACGTGGATTAGAGGCATTAAAAATTGAATCCTTCGTGTTTACACCACAGTCTTGTTGTGGCAAATGTGAAAGTGACACTTGACTCTGACTTCTCTGAAAGCAAAGTTCAAAGTCAACAGTAAAACCTGCCAGAAGTTGCGTGGATGATTTTCAGTTTCCTTTTAATCATTGATCAACAGGTTGTGAAACACATTGTTGAAACATTGTCTAGTGCTTTGACATTTGTGTGTGTTCCATATTAAATATCTGAATATTCTGTGCAGTCCTTCTTCTCCCTCAGTAAGGGTCCCCTTGCTTGAGAATACCTAAAAGAACTTGACAGTAATCTTCTTCTTCTGGCTGCTCCCTTTAGGGGTCTCCACAGTGGTTTATCTACCTCCATCTCACCCTGTCCCTTGCATCTTCCTTTGCAACACCAACCCTCTCCATGTCCTCCTTCACTACATCCATGAATCTTCCTCTTTTCCTCTTGCCTGACAGCTCCATCTTCAACATGCTTTGTCCACTGTATCCACTATCCCTTCTCTGCCCATGTCCAAACCATCTCAGCCTTGCCTCTTACTTTGTCTCCAAATCGCTCAACCTGAGCTGTTCCTCTTCCTGGTATACTCAATTCTAAAACTGTCACTCCTAGTCACTCCCAGTGAGAATCTTAGAATCTTCAACTGTGCCACATCCAGCTGTGCTGCCTGTCTTTTTTTGTCAGTGTCACCGTCTCCAAACCATACATCATAGCAGGCCTCACTACTGTCCTGTCTCACCACTGTCCTGACCCTAGGTATTTAAACCAGGGCCGGCCCAAGACTTCATTGGGCCTAAGGGAAATTTGAATTTGGGCCCCCCATCAATAAGGTAAATTACATGATGCTTCTGGAGAGGAATTTTGCACAGTTGTAGCGGCATTGCTTGGTCAATGCAAAGATGTGAATAGACACAAATTTGCATCCGAGCAAGTTGTAGATGGGGTGGGGTTGCCTTCATAACTTCTTCAGCTGCTTTCTACCTGTTGAGGAAATCCCAAAACACTGTCATGTTTAGGTTTACATTATTCGGTGCAGCACACAGCTGGGAAAATGTCACTGCTTTCTCCAGAAACCGCACCTGGATGACAGTTGTTTACCGTGCTAGTCTACTAGCCCTCGTTGGCACATCTGTAGCAGAAGTATGTGGGTGGATAAACTCCCGACACTTCGTTTCAGCTGCAGAGCTCCCGGTTAATCTGTCTACAGGTGAGTGGCAGTCTCATTTTCAAACTAGTTTACTCTCCAGTGTTGATACTTTTTTTTTTTTTTTTTTTTTTTTGTTACTTATTTGTACCCGTAGGTAGATTTGGTTTGCAGTCTGGTGACAAGCCACCGGCTGCTGGTCGCTGCGTGCGCGAGCGCCCTAAACCTACATGTTTTTGGTATGCGGGAGGAAACCGGAGAAATCCCGGAGTAAACCCACGCAACACGGGGAGAACATGCAAACTCCACACAACTCACTGTTGGTCGGGGGCTGGGATCGAACCCACGATCTCATGATCCCCGCGATCCCCTGGCCGAGGGTAAACTGTGCTGCCACAGTGCTAAACCACTGCGCCACCGTGCAGCCCTTTTACTACAGTGACAGCAAAATCTCAAGGCTGATTAGCTATCAGGACAGCCTCCCTTGGACGTGAATGCACAAATTTGCATGTATTCACACGTTTGCATTAACTTTACGTGTATTGGCACTGTATGAAAAATTAACTGCTTTTGGTATGAATGTACCGTTAATGCTCAATATCAGTGTTATCAGCATATTTTTTTCACTTGGGCCAGTACTGTAAACTATAGTTGGCATACAAACAAGACATGTCTTTTAGTCACGGTGACACCTAAAGTTATGTTGTATTATCAAATATGCCTTTTTCCTCTTTTCTCTGGTCCTCTGCTTTGTTCTTCCTTTTTTCATCCCCTGATGGGTACATACATTTTAGGATGTAATGCTTCTCCTCACATCAGTTCTACACAGTGGTGTGCTTTGAGAACTAGTGAATGTCGTGTCTGTCACCAGCTGATCTCTGACATAGAGAAAACCAGGACTCCAACACTGCATGTGTAACAATATGTATATTAATGCACTTTTATACAAATCTTTGGCTTGGCTAGGGCAAATTTATCGCACACACTGAGGAAATTAAAGTTAAACTCAAATAATTAAATGTTCTAGGGGGCCCACTGGTGGTCATGGGCCCTAAGCAGTAGCTTAGTTTGCTGATTTCCTTGATTTAAACTCATCTATTTTCACTGCCTGTACCCCTTGCATCTTCACTGTTACTCCTGCCTCCTTCTCATTCACACACACGTATTTTGTTTTGTTTCTACTAACTTTTATTCCTCTTCTCTCCAGTGCATACCTCCACCTTTCCAGGTTCTCTTCCACTTGCTCCCTACTCTCACTACAGTTCACAGTGTCATCTGCAAACATCATAGTCCATGGAGACTCCTGCCTGACCTCTTCAGCCTGTCTCATCACCGTGGTAAACAAGATGAGGCTCAGAGCCAATCCATCCATCTTCTTCCGCTTAATCCTTTTCGGATCGCATGGGGGCTGGAGCCTATCCCAGCATCTTAGGGCGAGAGGCAGGGGACATCCTGGACAGATCACCAGTCCATCGCAGGGCCAACACAGAGAGACAGACAACCATTCACTCTCACGGTCATACCTAAGGACAATTTAGAATCCCCAGTTGATGCCAATTAACCTAGCAGGGCAGCACAGTGGCGGAGTGGTTAGCACTGCGGCAGCACAGCAACTCACCCTTGGCCGGGGGATCCTGGGTTCGATCCCATCCTCCGACCAACAGTGATCTGTGTGGAGTTTGCATGTTTCTCCCCGTGTCTGCGTGGGTTTACTCCGGGATTTCTCCGGTTTCCTCCCACATGCCAAAAACATGCTCAGAGCCAATCCCTGCTGTAATCCCACCCCCATTGTGAATCCATCTGTCACTCCTACAGCACACCTCACCATCATCTCACTGTCCTCATACAGAAAAACTTGACAATAATAAACACACAAATATGTTAGTTTACACAAATAAGATGCAAGATCTGCTCTAAATTTCACATTGCCCAAATCTATTTGATCAGTGTATTGTCCTGAAAAAGTGACCCTCTCCTTGATCACTAAAAGCTCCTTCTGCTGTATGGAGTGCCAGGCCCGTTTTCCTCTGAGCCCCTCTTCTTTTTAGGTTCCTGCCAAGCCACATCAGCAAATGTGAAAGCCTGTTTTCAAGATCCTCCACTTCGGTTTATGACCCCTACCCTGTCCCTGAACCCTGCCCACTAACACATTCGTGTTTCACGTCAACTCATTCTCGTCACTCTTGTGTTATCTGTTTATCTTCTTGTTGAACTGGATACTTAAGTCCTCTGTCGTAAAGCCCATTGAAAGCCTTCACTTTAAATTCCAGCCGAGTTTAAATGTGAATGAGTGTGTGTGTGTGGCGATAGAGAGAGATTGATTTACACCTGCATGCTTGGCAGACTAGATGGACCGGGCGGAGTAGCGCACTACGCTGTGGTGGTGAGGGAAGATAAGCCGATAACTGATACCTGGCTTAATTTCAGCGTTATAATTGTTATTACCTTCTCCACAAAAGTGCTGGCAGCCACATACAGAGGAATCCTCATGCCCAGTCTGGGATGGCAAGAATGTTGGAGGGGAAGAAAGAGGAAAACACGAGAAGCATTTGAATAGTGCTGCAAATTACACTTTTGATGATATCTGTGTCTCTGTTCCCCCAATCACACATTGAAATAATACACAGGAATTCACCTTTCTGCCTTCAAAGAGGATAAAGGAAGCTATGACAGTGTTTCTTCTGGCTTAAAGACCTTGGCGCGGTGGCAACATATTTTTCGCCGGGGCGGTGTGTGTGTGTAAACATACCAGAATATGTTAATTTTATACTATTCATTTCTTTTTAAAATTTTACACCTTAATGTTGCATATGGAACTTACCATTTTGAAGTATTGTACAACCAAGGCTTGAATATTGGGCCAGTTGGGGTCCCACCCAGACATCCTGTGTTTAGACTTTTTAGTGGTGTTATCCTTCTCTCCTTCCTCTGCCTGAACACTTCCCTCTCCTTGGCTCCTCTCTTCTGTCTCATCTTGCCCTCTTTAAGCTCTGTCTAATTCAGGTTCTCTCTCTGCCTATGGTGGTATACAAACAGGTTAGAAAATATCAAGTGTCATGTTTTGTCCTGTATGATTTTTTTTTTGTTATTGTTTACATAAATGACAAAAATGTGTATTTTTATTCTAGTGTTTCTTTTTTTCCATGGAGAGAGTAGGGAAGGGAAAAAAACCATTCATAATAGTAATGTACTATGCATACTTAAATTATATGATCAGGTGGGTGTAGTAACCAGAAATTCTATTCATGTAAAAGTAGTGCTTTGAAATTAATAATTAAAAGCAGACAATTAAAAATTTCTAGTTGAGTTAAGGGTACAAAGAGCACCCACTTAAAAACTTGAATAATGACTTCAGTCTTCAAGGTTTGAGTTTTTTCTCAAAAATTTATAACAATTTTCTTATAGTTTTCTACTTTTCTCTGTAAATCTAAAGTTGAAACCACGTTCCTCAAATTTGTAATTTCCACTTGTAAAATTGACTTTTCTTGTACATTTGAAACTTTATTATAAATTTGTGAATTATTTTATGACTAATTTTTGTCTGTTTTTTAAAATAAAATTACTGGGTTCTTTTTAGATAAATTTGAAACAGACTGTGGTAATTTTTTTTTACTTTTTCCTTATAACAATTTACATTTTTGACCATAATTTTGCAGTCAGAACAGAACAATAATTTAACTCTGATTACAAAGACACGTATGAATAAAATTGTATTTAATGAAATAAATTAACTTAAATGACCAAGGATGCCGTTATTTCTGTTATTTCTTTATATTTATAGTGTTCTTTTTTTTTCTTTTTTTTTTTTAGAAATCTCCTCACCACCCAGACAGCAGGAAAAACCTCCCTTATTTTGAAATCAAATGTTGACACGTTTAGTTTGTCTGAAGGCTGCTGATGGATTAAAGTCATTGACTTCGTGAATTTCGGTCATCTTAACCTGCCAGGTACATAATGGGGAACTGTAGAGGACTCTAAAGACATAATTCACCACAATATGTGTTGATGTACAGAATGATCTGTTTAGGCAGTTATAAGTTGCGAAGTGACTACACGGCCGGGAGCCGGTCTCCTAGTATCACAATATCTGGCTGGGAAGTGCCTACAATTCGATTTTTTTTTTTTTATTCAATAGTAGAAAATACACACAATACACACAAATTACAAATATGCTAATAATACAATACCTCCTAATTTGGCTATTAGGTTAAAAAAAATGCACATATTTATTTATTTTCCATCAGGCGCGTCAGGGAGCCCTTTGGGTCCGACAGCTCGGGCACTCGGCAGCTCGGGTGTTTCACACATACACATCCACACTTCATTCATTCCCATTAACACGTTTTGGGGTTTTGTTCAGTACAACACACGAAACCACTCCTGCACATGGGTTTTTCATTCACCAAGTGGCTCCTGGCCACGTAGTGCAGACATAAATGGCTGGCTCCCGGTCGTTTAGCAACGGCCGTTATAGTTGTGCGCTCAGGCTTTCTCATCAGGCACCTCTCTAGGCAGCCGCTGAAGGACCTCAGTTTAGAGCTAGTGTTTTTAGCTGTTGCTTTGTCACTGCTGCAGGAGAATAAAAACGGCACGCCTGCTCGTGCGAGAAAAGAGAGAAATTGCCAGTCTCATAACTTAATATTATAGTGGCTGGTGAAATATATCCTCAGCAATTCATCAGTTCCCTGCCTTTCCCTTCATGTAAAGCCGGCTGCATTTGATTTCTAACCACATCTCTTAGCTAAGCGACTCTTCCATTATGGCTCCCGTTTCCAGCAGGTTAAAATCACGATAAACGCCAGTGCTTACAAACCTCTTATGATTTTTTTTTCCACGTTTGAAGTACTTTAATAAACTCATGTTTCTGTCAGACAGTCATGCTTCGCGAGACACTGCTGACTGACTGGAAACTCATGTGAGCAGACCGCTTCTAAACTCCATGCGGATGACGACCACGCGCGTTGTTCGTGTGCGCGCTTATGGAAAGTCATTGCTTCATATATTTTTATTAATAAAATCATATCAGTTTGGCGTGGCGGTATGATTTCTGGCGAGGCGGGCTGCCATGGAGAAATGTTACCAGAGGAAACCCTGTATGAAACTGGAGTTGCATACCATGCTGGCTTATCCGGTCCTTTTGACTGACGGTGGTCCCCTTCACATACCCACTTTCCTCACGGCCAACATCTACTCCGCTAATCTTTCAAGTCTAGGAAGACCAGAGTTAACAGGCTTCCCTGCTAGAAGATAATTAAAGTGTACACATGTACGTGTAGTGTCAGTGTATGCATTTTAAATGATAGCACGAGTTTAATTGTGGTTTACATCAACATCTACAAGCAGAAGTGTTGATTTGAAGTGTCAGTTTTCCGGTTCCCTCCTACAGCTCTTTTTTCAAAATGTGTTGCGTTATGTAACATCAGGGAAACGTCTCCGTCAGCCTTCTGTACAGCAGCAGTAGCAGTGAGAGCAATCATAGTAAATTACTCAGTAGTCGTAATAATTACTGTGTTTGTGCAGGTTGCTCCAGCCTTTGGGCCATCAGGACATTTTCTCTTTAATTTTTCCAAACAAATCATCTCGAGGGTCAGCTGATTACAACCACTCCTTTACCTTCACCTCTTCTTCACTAAAATTGCGTATTTTAACGTTATCTAAAATGTTCAAATCAGAGAAGGGGGGAAAAAACAGGACATTTATGGAGACCAAAACTACATGGAGGTTCGGAGACAGCTCGGCACCTAGTGTTTACACTGGGATCAGGAGCAAGACAGCACCTGGAGGATAAACGGAGAGATTGCGCAGTGCTGAAAAGGGAGATAGTTTCAGGTGTCCCTTCTTCAGTCATTAGGGGAAATGTACTGTATGATCTCTCCCCAATAATTTGGACGAGTTATCAGTTTGCTGAGCACAAAAGGAGATGAGATTAGCAGAGAGCTGTGAGGCTAACAATGCTAACAATGCTAATGGTCTGTGTTTGGTTGACCACTGGACAGAAAGGTGGATTGTGTGTGTGGGTTTTTTTTTTTTTTAACTACTGATAATATACTGTAAGTGTGTGCATGTTATCAGGAAATTACCCCAGCTCAGTAATACCCTATTTAATGTTGTCTAAAAACTAACCAATGATGGATCATCATCCGTATTCATTTTTTACAGGACAAAATTAGTCCCTCAGTTGGGGTGGGTCCTGCTTGACTGCACTTGTCAAAGTCCCACTCCAGTGGTTCTTATCCACTGGTTCAACCTGGGCCAGTTGTAGCTTGACCCATGTGGACATCCTCCAGCCATGTCTTCTTCGGTTTTCCTCTTCCTTGACCTCTGCTGCTACCAGGATCGACATCTATGACTTTCTCAATCAAACTAACACTCCTCTCTACATGGCCGAACCAACACAAATGGCGCATGCGGAGCACATCTTCGAGGTCGTCCAGCTGCAGTTTTACCAAGAGTGCTGGCCTCATCCTCAGTGGAGGCGCCACACTTCCAGCAGATCATGGCCCTGTCATTCTCCCGCAGACGGCTAAGACAGGCGGCAGTCATGGTCCATGTCTCGCTGGCATGCAGCAACACGCTCCTCATGCAGGAGTTGTAGATATGGCCTTTTGAGGTTGACGGGAGCCAGTGGGTCTTGAGAATTGGGAGCACCTGCCTGAACTTGTTCCAGGCAGCCTGACATCTCGTGATGGTGGCAAGCTCAGATTCACCATCAGCAGAGAGCATGTCGCCCAGGTAGCAGAAAGATGCCACAACATCCAGCTTGTCATCGCCAACAACCATCTGTGTCATAGGCCGACCATCGATTGGCCTGGCCTCCCCATGACAGCGCTTACAACGGAAAATCTTGGTCATACGCCTGGCCACCAGTGAGTCCACTGCACCTCTTGTGCACCCATCTCGAGCAACCACTGCAAAAGACAGAGCCATGGCCAGTGCCTGTGAGACACACAGCACATAGATACTTTCCGGACTTCTGGAGAACATCCAGGCCTGGGCCGGAGACCAAGATCTTGGTCTTTACCATGTTTACACAGAGTCCTTTGGCCTCCATGCAATTCTTCTAACAAACTAGTTTCACAAGCATCTCGTCCAGTGTCTCTGCGATGATGACCAGGTCATCGGCGTACAGGATCTCCCAGGGACAACCAGTACGGAACTCACTGATGAAAAGTAGTGGGCTCAGACAGAATCCCTGGTGCACACTCCCTCGACCTCAAACTCCTTGCTCAATCCATCACCAACGCATACTCTGCTATGGGTATTCTTGTACATGCACTGGGTGAGTTGTACAAGCCACTCTTCCACACAGAGTTTCCTCATGGCCCAACAGATGAGTTGCCTGAGGACCCAGTCAAACGCTTTCTCTAGGTCAACAAAAGCCATGTACATGGACTTGTTGACACCGTGGTACTTCTCCTGCAGCTGGCGCACAATGAAGATGGCGTCTGTTGTTCCACGACCACACATGAAACCGAACTGCATATCATCAATGCACACCTGCTGCCTGAGGAAGCTCTCGGCCACTTTCTCCAGCACCTTCATAACCTGATCAAGCAGCTTTAGACTGCGATAGCTGCCTCGCTCAAGTGCAGCACCCTTGCCTTTGTAAGGGCTGACAATGGTACTCTCCTCCCAGTCAGCGGGGATACTTCACGATTGATGCGATAAGGTCACAAATCAGCATGGCACCATTGTTGCCAGAAGCTTTGAGCACCTCAGTGACAATCTGTGATGGGACAACTGCTTTACCATTTTTCATCTCGCCAATGATCTTGGACACCTGCTCCAGTGGTATTTGAAGGGCAGGGCCTTCAACAGGAAGCTCCTCCAACAGGGTGTAGGGATTCCAGTCAAGCTCCACATTGGCCAAGGCCTCATAGTGCTCCCTCCAGGCTACCTTTTTCAACTCCTCATCCAAGCACATCTCGCTCATGTTTAGTACAGGCTTCTCACCCTCGACACCTTGGTTCTCCTGCTGCATCTGGTTGGCAAGACAGAAAATGTCAGAACTGTTGGGGTCGATGTCTGATGGATGATAGATGAAAGAGTCAGACTTAAAATAAAGCTGTCACACATATGACAAATAATTTTACAAGACTTTTCACAGTATTAATTGTCATGGACTGGATTGGATTCCAATCCAGCTCCATGACGTGTGGCTGTATTTTCCCTTGTGCTGTTGGTTTCCTTATTTGCTGCTGGCAGATCTTAAGGAGCCTCTGGATCTTGGCTCCCGGTCAGCTTACAGCCACGCCTCCCCTCTCCCTGCCAATTGTGCCAGCTCTCTGTCATTTTCGTTTGTGTTCATTCTCTGTCCTTTCACACACGCTCATACACACTTACATTCCTGTCCACATCCATCCTGCCCTCATTCTCACACTCATGCACATTCTCGCACACACACACACCCATTCATTCCCACTCACATACCCACCAACATTCACGCACACACCTGTTTCCACTTTTGTTCCACCCACTCATTCCTCCACACTGACTCTCACTATGCACACCGGCAATCACTTCCCTCATTATGTTTGGCATTATTTAAAAGGCTGATGACACGTTTTTGACTTCATCTAATTTTTCAACACGTAATACAATATGACAAAATAGGTTGGTCTGTGCAGTTCTAAGTCAGACTTTTTTTCACGCAAATATCCAATGTTTTCATGAGCGCCATGTCACCAATTACGTCAGTGGCTGGAAAACCCCGCTGCCATGTAGTCACGTCATCGACAGAACACAGCGCTTGGCTGCTCATTGTACACACAGGATGGAAGCGGTTGAAAACATTGACGATGGTTCCAGCACATGTAGTCTGGAATTGGTTTGTGTTGTCCAATCTTCCGACGATTATAGTTCCAACGATTTGGATGACAATGAAGAATCTGGGGGCATCAGACTGTATAGGTTTGAGCCGTGCCAAGTGGGCATCGTGCCAAGCGAGTCACACTCAGAGTGACGGTGGAGAGGCACACATGCCCGCCGCAGCAACAGCGGTAAACACACGGCAGGGGAACACCGAGTGTTATTCTTTTGTTACAGATATTGCAACAAATTATTTGGTCATAAATATAATTTATTTAAACCCGATTTTTCAATAAAATCATAGCAGTGTATTCTCTGTGGCTCAGGCATCGGGTTTATTATGGATTATATTTTGAGTTCTTGTTGTTTGTGTTTTGTACATGCATTTTATGTGCGTTTTGACCCACTTTCAGGTGGGCACTCTCCAAGATTCGCCGGTCTGAACACACGCGCCCTCTCTCTTTGACAGTCAGCTATTCATGGTTTGTGTGCATCATCTGCCGTGTTGTCAGCCAGCCAATATTGCCAACACTATCATGACGTGTTAGCCACTCCACACAGCCGTGGTTCTGTTGCGTCCCTTGAAACGATGTCGGCCCTGGGGCGCAACCGTGGTTAACACGTCTCCTTCCATGTTCACTGGGCGATGTCAGCCCCGAACGCCAACTGTAAGTGTTTATTTTTGTAAGTCTTCACCATTTTGGGAACTGTTGTCATCATTCTTATGTTCAATACATGTGCTGTGGTGAATTCTGCGTGTAAATCCATTCATTATGACCCTCCGTGCGCTCTTACGCAGGGCTGACATTGCTTCAAGGATGCACAAGAACCAAAGCGAACATGGAGTGACTAACACATCGTGAGAGTGCTGAAAATACTGGCAGACAAACAGCACAGATGACTGGCAAACGGCCGCAAAGTACATGCACTGCTGGTGATGGTGTGATGAGAAGCACCTGGGTGAGGACCTGGAAACATGATCAGCGGGAGGGGAATCAGCTGGTGATAATGACAGGGGGGACGTGGCCGGACTGGCAAGAGTCAGCATGTGATCAGAGAAAGTAGGTCAAAGCTGTGCATAAATCCATTTATCCTTCCCCTCCTCGTGCGCTTCTCCTGCATAAAAACGCACGAGGAGCGCAAGAGGAGGCTTATGACAGTTCGAGCTGAAGCGTGTGATGTGGTCTTTCATTGCCTGCTGTTTATCTAAGCCTGTGACACAACGCGAAGGCATAGCCATAAAATTAAAACAAGAAACCAGAGAAACTGTGAGCTACAAAGCTGTTGTCTTTCCAGTCAACAACACCGGAGTCCGTTCTGTCGATTACGTCATTGGGGTGCCGCCCTTAATTCGGTGGGTGGCTCCACAGTCCAGTCAGCGGCTGCGGTTTTTTGATAACTAGTTTATGCAGGCGCTGTTGTAAATATTATATTGATCATAGACAATGACTTTTGGGTTTACACAACGTGCTAAAAAATGTCAAAAACATGTCATCAGCACTTTAAGCCCTGTGTCTGCTCCAGTGTATTGCCGGATTATTGTTGCTTGTCCTGTCAGTTGTTCTGTTCGTTTGGATGATATGCATGACTAGATGCCCTGCCTGCTCATCGCGGCATCACTCTGCATAAGTCATCGGTGTTTTGTTTTCCTCCTCCGCATGTCGGCTCATTCACGGACTATTCGGACTGTTCTAGCCTGTGAGTACTGTTTGCCTCACCCCTGTCTGCCAGTTCCGTCTGGAGGCAGCTCTGGGCTATCTCTTTCGCTCCCCCTGCTGCAGTTCCGCCTGTTGTGCCTTGGGGCAGTTTTTCCTCTTTTATGGTACTCACTTGTATTCTGTTGAGCGTCCTAGAAGTTTTTCCCTGTTTGTCCGGTGCAACCATTTATTGTTTTTTTTTTGTACAGTTTGTCCATGTTTTCTATAATAAACACACTCAACTCTCTCCTGCTCATGGGTTTAATTCTTCCTGCCACAAATAGGCAGGAAATCACAACAATTAACTATCATAAACTAACAATAATCATAAGCTAAACAACTCACCATAACAGCTGTGTGGTTCTCCACTGGTGTCACTCAAACCACAGATTATTTTCTGGCTGGTGGCCATTATTTCTCCTAGTCCTCCTCTGCTCCTGGTCTCTATGGTGTCTAACAGGTTCATAATTATAAATCTGTAGTCAGTCATATGAATACAGACTTGTAGTTTCCTCCTCTTTTCAGGATATACTACTGCATAGTTCACTAGTGACAGAGAGCTGGAGGTCTTTCCGCGATTCTCAGCCCCGCTCCAGGGCAGGGTACAGCAGTGCTGAGCTGTGCCGTGTTGTGACGTTAACAGACTGGTCGCCGCTGATTGGTCAGGTCGTAACCGGCGCTGATTGGTCAGGTTGGAACCGCCCCTCTCCTCCTCCTCATCTACCAAATCTTCACGACCTTCTCAATAAAGTTTTTGAAAAAAAAAAAACAAAAAAAAAAAGAATCTTCACGACCGTCTTTACTCAGCACGCACCACTGTTGGCGGTTCCTTTTCAGTGTATTGCTGTGCTATTTTCATTTATTCTCTATCAAAAATGGCTTCGCGTAATAAGGGTGTTCCATGGACCAATAAGGAGGTGCAGTGTCTGCTCACTGCATTGTCAGACGAATGTATTCAGCGCGAGTTAGACGGAGCCGCCCGGAATGAAAAAATATACCGGGAGGTCTCGACATTGGAGTCCTTTAACGGTGAGTTTTAATTTTTTTTTATTGTGCGTTTTTTCGCAAATATATTCGGTAAGACGCTCGGTTTATTTATGCAATAAAAAAGCTGTTCATTTGTGGATGGATCGCTGCTTTATTGCAGCACACTGCGGACTAAAGCTTTTATTTTAATTATTCATGTGAACAATACGCTGAAATAAGCTTATGTATTCTTGTTAAAAACTATTGTCTTTTCTGTATATATTGCACTTTCGTGCTGTATTTTATTGTGTGCATTTTCCTTGTAGAATCATCCCACGCGTCCGCCGCGACAGCCCGTCCGGATTATTCAACCGAGCCTTCCTGACCCACAGCTGGCAGAGGCGGATTAATTCATCCGAGTCTTCGTGACCCAGTTTGGGAAGCTGGTGTAGAGACACTCAGTGGTCCGCGTGTATAAAATGTCGATTAACCTTCATGTTGTGTTGCAAAGTTTTTTTTTTCTTTTAATATTTTGTATATAATAAAATGGAATTGTTTTGGAAAGTGTGGTTTGTCTGTTATAACACTGAATTATAAAACAGTATAATTACATAGAAATTCCATTGCCTAGTCTGATCAAAATTATGCTGATCTTCCTGTCACGGGTCAACCATTGTAAAGGTAATGTAATTTTTAACTAGACCAAAAAACAAATTTTTTTGTAAGCTTTCTGTTCTTTTTATTGAAATATCATAAAAAATTAGCACCAAGTCAAAGTAGGTACAAGTATATGTAAACTGAATGTTCTATCGGCATTCCAAATTCAGAGATTTACAATACTTTAGAAGGAGTGTAGCATCATCTAAACGGAAAATAATAATACTGTTGTTCCAAACGTTGACCTGAAGGTGAAAAACATGAATTTTTTTAATTCAGTACATCCAAAATGCCCTAGGATGTAAAAAATAATACAATTTGGTGTAGTCCAGTGTGCCACCGTCTCATTATTTAATACGAATAAAAACAAGTTTCAGCTCATTATTTCTAGGTCATTTGGCAGTTAATTCAAAACAAAAGGGACTTGTGTTGTTGCAGCTTAATTATGAGATAAAATTAATTGTGAGATAAAACCACAGAGCAAGCAAGGCAATAATCCTTGGATCCTTTTTTGTCTCGTGTAAATAAGGACTCAGTCGGGTGCGTAACGTCACGGGAGTGTGGCCCCGCCTCGCTGAGAATCTGCTGCTGCCCCGCTTCTAAAACCTCCTAACACAAACCATCACAGCACAAGCACAACAGCGTGCTAATGGAGACAGAAGCATTCCGAGCCGTATTGAAGTGAATCGAGCCGTACCGAGGTGTGCTGGGCTAGTGGAAAACAGGCTATAGTTGCTCGTTCAGTTTCAGTTTGCCGTGGTTAGAATGTGACCAAACCTGAAGTTATAGCCCACAGCATTCCAGTGTCATGGGGTTTGTAACTCTCACCTTACTGGTCTATAAAAGAGTCACCAGGCTCACCACCGTCATTATTTAGGTCACAAGTCACACATAAGATTTCATTTTATGTTTGTAAAATATTTACACTAAAGTTTGTATAGTGGTACTCCAAAGCAGTCATTTTCAGACTGGCTGTTTACAGGTATATGGGCCAGAAACTAATTGGATTAATTATGTGTTTTCAACAGAATAAGATTTTATTCGTGTTGATGGAGTTGCAAAAAGAAATTTATAATCCAATCCAACTTTTTTTTATAAAGCACTTTAAAAACGACAGCTGACACAAAGTGCTGTACATCAGCAATAAATAAAATATTAAAACTTGAAAACAATTAAAACAATAAAATGGAGTAAGACGACGAGCGAGGAATACAAGGTACAGAAGTGTCCTTCCATCCGTTATCATGGGGAATGTACGATCGCTACTTAATAAGACAGACAAGCTAGTGGCCATGTTCCGTTATGAGAGCGCCTTCAGAGAGATTAGCATGATGTTGTTTACTGAGACGTGGCTAACAGAACTAGCAACAGATGCTAACATCGAACTGGAGGGTTTCCACGCAATACAGACAGACCGGACACCAGACGGAGGGAAGACTAGGGGCAGAGGGGTGATAATGTATGTGAATAACTGGTGTAATCCTGGGCACATCACGGTTAAAGAGCAACACTGCAGCAAAGACATTGAGTTGCTAGCTGTTAGCATGCGGTCTGAATACCTCCCAAGGGAATACTCACATGTGATCTGCATTGTTATTTTTGCAAATCTGTCTGCGAACACTGGGGCAGTGTGTGACATCATCCACTCAGTCACTTGCAGGCTTCTGACAGAACACCCAGATGCTTTCCTCCTCATCTCGGGTGATTTTAACCATACTTCATTGTCCTCCATTCTGCCCACATTCACTCAGTATGTCACGTGCCACACCAGAGACAATAAAACACTGGACTTATTCTATGCAAATACTAAGGAGGTGTACATCTCAACCCTCATCGAGACTTGAACAGCTACAGACCAGTGGCCCTCACATCTCACCTGATGAAGACCCTGGAGAGGCTGCTCCTTGCCCACCTCCACCCCCTGGTGAGACCAGCGATGGATCCACTCCAGTTCGCTTACCACCATGGCATCGGGGTGGAGGATGCCGTGATCTTCCTCCTACACCATTCCCTGTCCCACCTGGAGAAGCCTTGGGGCATGGTGAGGATCATATTTTTTGACTTCTCCAGTGCTTTCAACATCATCCAACCAGTGATCCTGAAGGACAAGCTACTGTGCACAGGGGTGGACCAGCACCTGTCATCGTGGGTCCTGGACTACCTCACAAACTGGCCACAGTTTGTGAGAACCCAGGATTGTGTGTCCGACACTATCATCTGCAGTACGGGGGCCCCCCAGGGAACAGTTCTGGCTCCCTTCCTGTTCACCCTTTATACTGCAGACTTTTCACACAACACACCACATCTACCATCTGCCATCTACAGAAGTTCTCTGATGACTCTGCGATAATCGGCCTCATTTCCAATGGAGATGATGCAGAGTACTTATCCAGGACTTTGTGGACTGGTGCCATCGGAACTGCCTCCAGATCAATGCGAGGAAAACTAAGGAACTGGTGGTGGACTGCCACAGGCGAGGACAACCCTTCACAGCATCAGTAAACATCCAGGGAACAGACATTGAGATGGTGACATCCTACAAGTACCTTGGTGTTCATTTGAACAATAAACTGGACTGGTCACACAATACCGACACGGTCTACAAGAAGGGACAGCGCAGGCTGTTCCTCCTGAGGAGGCTCAGGTCTTTTGGTGTACAAGGGGTGCTCCTGAAGACCTTTTATGACTCGGTGGTGGCATCAGCCATCACATTTGGAGTGGTCTGCTGGGGCAACGGCATCACGGCAGCCGACAGGAAGAAACTGAATAGACTGATCAAGAAAGCTAGCTCTGTCCTGGGGCAGTGCCTCGACCCAGGGGAGGAGATAGGAGAGAGGAGGATGGTGGCTAAGCTGTCATCTCTGCTGGAGTCTGAGTCCCACCCCACGCAGGACACGCTGAATGCACTGAAGAGCTCATTTAGCAGTAGGCTGCACCATCCTAGGTGCGCAGCCAAGAGGTTTTGCAGGTCCTTCCTACCAACAGCTGTCAGACTTTATAACCTAAGCAGGGCTGCTCGTAGAGGCCGTAAAAAAACCCAACAACTTTACAACCTAATAAGTACTGAATGCATAAAACGTAACAAACGCGCACAATAATGGTCCCCTAGGCTGACTCAAATACGAAATATGCTGTATGGGTACATATTCATACTATGCGGGGTAACTGAATAGACCGTTATGCTGTTTATTCCATCTAGCTGCAATGCTCTGTGCTGTGTATATTTCTGTGTACGTATGTATATTCGCTGCTCTTATTATCTTCTAAATTATTGCTCTGAGTGTTGCTTTCCCTGTGCTGTTGCAATCCTGGAATTTCCCCATTGTGGGACTAATAAAGGCTTATCTTATTTTAAAATACAACTAAAAAAGTATAAAACGGCACAAACAAAACAGTAGTCATACTGTATGTCACGTATGAGGAAAGAAGTCGGAGTCTCTCTTTATGCAGTGAACCAACAACACTTTATTGTAGAGAACAGAACTATATATACAAGTGGCCATGCCCGCCTGATGTCACCCTTTGGGCAGGTACAGCAACACACACACACACACACACACACACACACACACACACACACACACACACACACACACACACACACACACACACACACACACACACACACACACACGCACGCACGCACGCACGCACGCACGCACGCACATTCCCCTCCCCCTTACACAAGTGTAAGCCCACACACACACAATCGAGACCCTCCCCAATTTAGGATCCGAATCATACACTAAAGAACTAACGGGGAACAGTGCACAAGAATAACCTAACACACTCATCCCAAAAAACAACTAAAATCAGACCATGTCTCTAAAATATAAAAATAATCCCCTATCACACATACTCACATGCACACCAGCAGGATATATACATATTTACATCAAGAGTGTTCAAAAGTCGCACCTATGTCCACCGGCAGCAGAGGTAACACCGGCCCGAGGTACCAGGGCAGCCCCAAATCATGCACGCCCCTGACAGCTGAAGATAAGACCAGCTTGGAGGCCCCAGACTGCCCCACGGCATGTGCGTCCCCGGCTGCTGGCTGCTTCCGGAATCAAAAACGACCTCTCCCACAAAAATGTCTGTCTTCACCCCCGACTGCCTCACTCCTCGGGGCCCGCAGTGCTGCTGTCCGGCACGCCGTCCCTCCGTGCTTGTCGGTCTGCTCCTGACCACTTTCAACACCGCTGTCATGGCTCCAAACTCTCCGGCCCCCTGTGGCCGAACTCTGGGGAGACCCAAAGCCTGCTCGTCGGCACCGCTTGCTGCCTAGGGCACCTTGCCGCTGCTCCCAGCACCCTCGTCCCAGGTGCTCTGCTGTGCTGTCTCTGTGCCCGGTCGTAGCTGCTCTCTCCCAGGGCTCCCAGCGTCCCTCTCGTTGGTGTCACTCTCCGACTCAGGCGCTTCATCGCTGCTCTCAGCACCCTCATCCCAGGCACTCTGCTTCGTTGTCGCCATGCCTGGCTGCAGCTGCTCTCCCCCGGGGCTCTCAGCGTCACTCCCGTGGGTGTCACTCTCCGACCCAGGCGTCTCGTTGCTGCTGTCAGCACCCTCGTCCCAGGCGCTCCGCTGCGTTGTCTCCATGCCCAGCTGCTGCTGCTCTCCCCCTGGGGTTCTCAGCCTGCATGTTCCCGCTCTCTTGCTGCCCAGCCTTCGGCTTCGGGGATGACTCCTGTCGCTGCTCTCCCTCTCTGCTGTCGTCGCTCACCGCACCATCAAACTCAGCAGCACTACGGTCCCCTACCATGCTGAGCTCCTTGGCTGGCCTGCCATCTGCAGTGACCAGGAACTCCACCACTCGCAGCCCCGGTCCCACCTCGATGCCTATCTGGTAGCCTTGAACTTGCTTTTGGCATGCAGTTAGCTTTGTGGCTAACTTGCCCATAGACAATGAGTGGGCTATTAGCTTCTCCGAGCTAACTAGCCTAGCTCTATTTAGCGCCAACACTCCCGCCACCCACAGCTTCATGGTCCTCGTCTGCTCAGTGAAGTGCTTGGCCAGCCGCTCAACAGCATCCTCTTAGCGCTCTGTTTTGTCCACCGTACCGAGAATTCTTCGGCCTTCCGTGCCGAGATGGTGGGCCAGAAGTGCTTGTCGTCATCTCCCATCAAGTCTACTTAAGCCCAGCGCCCCGATATAATCCTCGAACATGGCCCGCTACTTCAACCACAGGATCACTGGCTCTCCCGTGTACTCCAGAAACAATAGCAGGGCTGGAGGTAGCCCATACGCTCCCATAAAACGCCAAAATGTTATGTATGAGGAAAGGAGTTGGAGTCTCTCTTCATGCAGTGAACCAACAACACTTTATTATAGTGAACAGAACTATATATACAAGTGGCCGTGCCCGCCTGTGAGCAGGTACGGCAGCACACACACACTACACAACATTATACAGTAGAGACAATAAGAACAAATAAAGTCAGTGTCTCAAATTGGGTTAAAAGCCAGAGAATAAAAATGGGTTTTAAGATGAGTTTTAAAACTGGACAGTGAAGAGGCCTGTCTGATGGACAAAGGCAGATTATTCCACAATTTAGGAGCAGCAACAGAAAAAGCTCTGTCCCCTCTGAGCTTCCTCTTCGATTTTGGTATCTCCAGGAGCAGCTGATCCAGCTGGCTTGAGAGACCGAGCAGGGGTGTAAGGGTGAAGCATCTCAGAGAGGTAAAGCGGGGCAAGGCCATTTAATGATTTAAAAATGAATAAAATAATTTTAAAATGAACCCTAAAATGCATAGGCAGCCAGTGAAGGGAAGCTAAAATGGGTGTAATGTGGTCCCTCTGTGCGTGTTCCAGTTAAAAGATGTGCAGCTGCATTTTGAACCAACTGGAGAAGTGAGAGAGAAGACTGGCTGACTCTAACATGGACTCTGTTTACATGCATAACATTTCTCCATAATAACCCGATTAAGATCATATTCTGAGTAAGACGAGGCCATAAACGGCAGCTTCTGGACTTTTTATCAGAATAAGGTTATATTTGGGGTAGGGCTGTGCGATATGGAAAAAATTCATATCATGATATAAGTCATCTTATATCACAATAGTGATATAGGCGCTGACAAGTAGTGGTGAGGTAGGAGCTTTACTGAATAAACGGGGGTATGTGCATTTAAATGCGATAAGAGTATTCTATGAAACAATAGACGTTTTTATATTGTCATCCGATATATATCGTCATATCGCACAGCCCTAATTTGGGGTAAGGAATAGCAGGGTTAAGACATGTACTGTATGCCGATGTTACAAATATTCATGCCTGACTTCTTAGAGCATTTTTTCCCCACACTTGCCAGCCATTGTTGCCAGTCCTGGTTATTTCTGCTGGCACCAAATTGGTGGTGCATGAATGCATAAGCACATGAAAAATATATGGTTATTGCTGTTCAAGCTGTCTTTTGCGATATGGATGTTGCACACATTGATATTGTGATAATGGTTGATTTTCAATATATTGTGCAGCCCCAACCAACACTCCTGAATAATACTTTATAAAGGTTTGACTTAAGTATCTGCAGTGTGAGAAATATTGACTGTAGTAGCTGTGAATTTCTGATAAAGCTTCTCTGGATCCAGACCTTCCCCCTCGGGCTTTTGAGTGTCTAACCAAGAAGGAAACTGTTTCACATCACATTAAGCAGGTGGCTGTAAAGATCAATGCTTCGTGTTGTCTGGTGGAGGCATTGCTGTTGTTTATTAGCACATTTATATGATTTTATAAAGTGATAATATGTGAATGTTGTGTTTACAGGTTTTGAAACAATCAGACTTACACTTTTTAAATGCACTTTTTGAGCAAAGATAGTGTAGGAATATTCCTTAGAGAATTTAATTTTGGATTTTATGTGATAAACAATATTGAACTAAGCAATGTGTGTATGTACAGTGGATATAAAAAGTCTACACACCCCTTTTCAAATGCCAGGTTTTTGTGATGTTAAAAAAATGAGACCAAGATAAGTCATTTCAAAACTTTATCCCCCATTAGTATTACCTATAACCTGTACAACCCAATTGAAAAACAAACTAAAATCTTTTACGGGGAAAAATAAAAAACACTTACAATAACCTGGTTGCATGAATATGCACACCCTGTTATAACTGGGGATGTGGCTGTGTTCAGAATTAACCAGTCACATTCAAACTCATGTTAAATGGGAGTCAGCACACACCTGCCACCATTAAAGTGCCTCTGATTAACCCCAAATAAAGTTCAGCTGTTCTAGTAGGCTTTTCCTCACATTTTTGTAGTCACGTCTTACAGCACAAGCTATGGTCCGCAGAGAGCTTCCAAAGCATCAGAGGGATCTCATTGTTCAAAGGTGTCAGTCAGGAGAAGGGTACAAAAGAGAGAAAAGAATTTCCAAGGCATTAAATATACCATGGAACACAGTGAAGACAGTCATCGTCAAGTGGAGAAAATATGGCACAACAGTGACATTACCAAGAACTGGACATCCTTCCAAAATTGATGAAAAGACGAGAAGAAATCTGTTCCAGGAGACTGCCAAAAGGCCAACAGCAACATTGAAGGAGCTGCAGGAATTTCTGGCAAGTCTGTTTAGTACATGGGACAACAATCTCCCACCTTCTTCATATGTCTGGGCTGTGGGGCAGGGTGGCAAGACAGAAGCCTTATCTTATGAAGAAAAACATCCAAGCCTGGCTACATTTTGCAAAAACACATTTGAAATCTCCCAAATACATGTGGGAAAATGTGTTATGGTCTGATGAAACCAAGGTTGAACTTTTTGGCCATAATTCCAAAAGGTATATTTGGTGCAAACACAACACTGCTCATCACCAAAAGAACACCATACCTACAGTGAAGCATGGTGGTGGCAGCATCATGCTTTGGGGCTGTTTTTATTCAGCTGGAACTGGGGCCTTAGGCAAGGTGGAGGGAATTATGAACAGTTCCAAATACCAGTCAGTGTTGGCACAAAACCTTCAGGCTTCTGCTAGAAAGCTGAAGATGAAGAGGAACTTCATCTTTCAGCACAACAATGACCAAAGCACACATCCAAATCAACAAAAGAATGGCTTCACCAGAAGAAGATTAAGGTTTTGGAATGGCCCAGCCAGAATCCAGACCTGAATCCTATTGAACATCTGTGGGGTGATCTGAAGAGGGCTGTGCACAGGAGATGCCCTTGCAATTTGACAGATTTGGAGGGTGGGCAAATATTGCTGCATCAAGATGTGCCATGCTGATAGACTCCTACCCAAAAAGACTGAGTGCTGTAATAAAAGCCAAAGGTGCTGCAACAAAGTATTAGTTTAAGGGTGTGCATAGTTATGCAACCAAGGATTGTAAGTTTTTTATTTTTTATTTTTCTCCTTAAAAGATTTCAATTTGTTTTTCAATTGGGTTGTACAGGTTATTGGTCACATTAATGGTGGAAAAGGTTTTGAAACGATTTATCTTGGTTTCATTTTTTTTATATCACAAAAACCTGGTATTTGAACAGGGGTGTGTAGACTTTTTATATCCACTATATGTATGTATGTAGGTAGGTAGGTATGTAGGCAGGTAGGTAGATGGGTACAGTGGTGTGAAAAAGTGTTCGCCCCCTTTTGATTTCTCATTTTTTGTGTGTTTGTCAGACTTAAATGTTTCAGATCATCAAACAAATTTAACTATTAGACAAATATAATACAAGTAAACACAAAATGCAGTTTTTAAATGAAGGTGTTTACTATTAAGGGGAAAAAAATTCAAACCTACATGGCCATGTGTGAAAAGTGACCCCCCCCCCCCAAAAAAAAAACAAAAACAAAAAAAAACTGTGGTTTATCACATCTTTGGAAAGCTGAGTTCAATTTCTCTAGCCACACTCATGCCTGATTACTGCCACACCTGTTCTCAATCAAGAAATCACTTAAATAGGACCTGCCTGACAAAGTGAAGTAGACCAAAAGATCCTCAAAAGCTACACATCATGCTGCGATCCAAAGAAATTCAGGAACAAATGAGAAACAAAGTAATTGAGATCTGTCAGTCTGGAAAAGGTTTTAAAGCCCTTTCTAAAGCTTTGGGACTCCAGTGAACCACAGTGAGAGCCATTATCCACAAATGGCAAAAACATGGAACAGTGGTGAACCATCCCAGGAGTGACAGGCCAACCAAAATTACCCCAAGAGCGCAGCAACAACTCATCCAAGAAATCACAAAAGACCCTACAACAGCATCTAAAGAACTGCAAGCCTCACTTGCCTCAGTTAAGGTCAGTGTTCATGACTCCACCATAAGAAAGAGACTGAGCAAAAATAGCCTGCATGGCAGAGTTCCAAGATGAAAACCACTGCTAAGCAAAAAGAACATAAAGGTTCATCTGTTTTGCCAGAAAACATCTTTGATGATCCCCAAGACATTTGGGAAAATACTGTGGACTGACGAGACAAAAGTGGAACTTGTTCCTTTTCTGAAATGCTGTTACTTTTATGCCATATGTAATGGGACACACACCTTCCAACATCATACCAGCAGTAAAATATGGTGGTGGTAGTGTGATGGTCTGGGGCTGTTTTGCTGCTTCAGGACCTGGGAGACTTGCTGTGGTAAATGGAACCATGAATTCTGCTGTCTAGCAGAAAATCTTGAAGGAGAATGTCCGGCCATCTGTTTGTGACCTCAAGATGAAGTGCATTTGGGTTCTGCAGCAGGACAATGATCGAAAACACACCAGCAAGTCCACCTCTGAATGGCTTAAGAAAAATAAAATGAAGACTTTGGAGTGGCCTAGTCAAAGTCCTGACTTGAATCCGATTGAGATGCTGTGGCATGACCTTAAAAAGGCGGATCGTGCTCGAAAATCCTCCAGTGTGGCTGAATTACAACAATTCTGCAAAGATGAGTGGACCAAAATTCCTCCACAGTGCTGTAAAAGACTCATTACCAGTTATCTCAAACACTTGATTGCAGTTGTTGCTGTTAAGGGTGGCCCAACCAGTTATTAGGTTTAGAGAGCAATCACTTTTATCACACAGGGCCATGTAGGTTTGGATTTTTTTCCCCCTTAATAATAAACACCTTCATTTAAAAACTGCATTTTGTGTTTATTTATGTTGTCTTTGTCTAACTTTTAAATTTGTTTGATGATCTGAACCATTTTACAAAAAAAAGAGAAATCAGGAAGGGGGCAAACACTTTTTCACACCATTGTAGTTTTTTTTTAACAAGGGGGATGGGGATATTCACAAATTCAGCATTAGGTACAAATGTGTAAATGTAAATTAGGTACAAATTTGCAAGAATAAAGGTGTACAAACATGATAAAAGATGCTAATTTACAATTAAAAAGTCATAAGTTACAATTTAATTGCATAGCATAAAAATTTAACCAGCATTCAAATGAAAATTGCAGATCTACAAGAAAAAAGTTGAAATTTTTCAAAAAGAAAGTTGCAAATTTACAGGAAAAAGTTGCAAATTCACAAGCGAAAGACTACAAATTTATGAGTAAAAAATTGTAAATTTATGAGGGAAAAGAAGATACAAATTTATCAGAAAGGCCTCAAATTTATGAGAAAAAGTTTCAAATTTATGAGAAAAAAGTTGCAAATTTATTGTTGTTTTTAAGGACAGTGGAAGTTGATGAACATTGATATCAATCAATGTAAACTTGCCAGTTTGTAGCCAGTGACTTATTTCCATCTGTTGTCCGTGGGTTACAATTTTTCCTTTCCCCATTCTCTTATGCTGAGCACCAAGCTAGAGAGCAGGAAGTACCATTTTTATATGGTTTTTGGTATGACCCGTCCGGAGCTTCAACCAATGACCTCCCTGCTGCTTATAGAATGGAATAGACTTTATTTGTCATTATATTACTAACTTTTAAATATCACACACACTCAATTTCACAGTTACAAACCTCATGTTCTGCTAGAATTCAGACAGGTAATTGCGGTCGGATAAAAACTGTTTTTAAATCTGTTTGTCCTTGTTTTGATTGCTCTAAACCGCCTTTCTGATGGTAGTAGTTGGAAGAGAGAGTGACCGGGATGAAAGGGGTCCTTCAAGATTTTTTGTGCCTTTTTAAGGCAGCGGGCGTGGTGCAGTTCTTCAAGGCTGAGGAGAGGGCAACCAACAATTTTTTGGGCTGTGTTGATGACAGTCTGAAGAGCTTTCTTCTGAGCTACCGTGCAGCTGCTGAACCAAATACAAATACAGTAAGTTAAAATGCTCTCAATAGAGCAACGATAAAAAGACAGCAGTCTCTGACAGATGTTGTTTCCTCTCAACACCCTGAGGAAATGTAGTCTCTGCTGGGCCTTTTTCAGTATCTGTTGTGTTCACCCCCCATGTCATGTCCTCCTGAATATGGACCCCCAGGAAGCAGAAAACCTCGACCCTCTCCACACCCGTACCACTAATAGTCAGAGGTTGAATGTCTGTTTTATTTCTTCTGAAGTCTATGATGACCTCCTTTGTTTTTGTGACATTTAAAAGAAGGTTGTTGTCTCCACACCACTCTATCAACTGCTGCACCTCGCCCCTAAAACCGGTCTCATCTCCCCCCGAGATGAGTCCCACCACTGTGGTGTCGTCGGCAAACTTGATGATGCTGTTGCTGTGGTGTATGGGGGTGCAGTCATAGGTGTAAAGGCTGTACAGTAGGGGGCTCAGCACACAGCCTTGTGGGGAGCCGGTACTGAGACTAATGGTGGTGGACATGTGAGGTCCCACTTTGACCCTCTGGCTGCGATCCGAGAGGAAACTTTGGATCCAAGTACAAATGGAATATGGAAGTTCTAATTCCCTAAGTTTGGATATCAGTCTGCCAGGGAGGATGGTGTTAAAGGCGGAGCTATAGTCCACAAATAGCATCCGCACATAGCTCCCCGGCTGCTCCGGGTGGAACAGGGCAGCGTGGAGGGCCGTGGCTACAGCATCCTCAGTGGATCTGTTGGCCCTATAAGCGAACTGGTGGGGGTCCAAACACTGTGGGAGAAGTGATGCAATGTGGGCTCTGACAAGCTTCTCAAAACACTTCATCACCACTGGAGTCAGAGCCACTGGCCGGTAATCATTAAGACTGGTAACGTGTTTTTTGAGTATAGGAATTATGGTGGAGAATTTTAAACAGTGTGGGACAGTGGACTGTGACAGGGACCGGTTAAAAATCCTAGTAAAAATTCCAGCCAGTTGGTATGCACAGTCCTTCAGCACACGCTCGGAGACACCGTCAGGTCCAGTGGCCTTCCTCGGATTGACCGCTCTCAGAACTCTCCTCACCTCATACTCCTTGACAAGGAGGCTTGGGCTACTGGGAGCTGTGGGCTCCGTTGTTGTTTCTATCTCTGGAGGCTCCACCTCAAAACAAGCAAAGAAACTATTCAGGTACTCTGCCAGCGAGGGACTCCCTACTGCCGCTCTAAGGTTGGCTCTAAAATTAGTGAGCTGCTGCACCCCCTCCCACACCTGTCTGCTGTTATTACTATCCAGGTGGTCCTCAATCCTCCTCCTGTATTCCCTCTTGGCCTTCCTGATGCCTCTTTTCAGGTTAGCCCGGGCTGAGCTATAATGAGCCATGTCGCCTGACCTGAAGGCAGCTCTCCTCTCCCTCAACAGTTTCTGGACCTCCCGGGTCATCCAGGGCTTTCTGTTAGGATAAATCCTGATGTCTTTCTCAACTGTAACAGCGTCCATGCAGGTTTTAATATAACACAGCACACTATCCGTAAATATATCCAGGTCTGGGTGTTCAAAAATGTCCCAATTTGTCCTACTGAAACAGTCCTGCAGCTGCTGAGTTGCGCCATCTGGCCATGTTTTAACTGTTTTTGTAATAATAGGAGCAGTTTTCCTGAGCGGTACATATGCTGGGATTACACGCAGGGACATGTGGTCAGACTGGCCCAGATGTGGAAGTGGGATGACCCTAAAGCCCTGCTTGGCAATGGAATACAGTTTATCAAGTGTATTTGCTCCCCTAGTAGCACAATTAACATGCTGATGGAACTTGGGGAGCACCTTTTTCAAGTCCACATGGTTAAAATCCCCTGCTACAATATGCACAGCCTCAGGATATAAACTCTGTTGTTTGCTCAGACTGTCATATAAATATCCGTTAGCTGCGTTGGCACTAGCATCAGGTGGAATATATACAGCGGTTACTGTGACTACGGTGAATTCTCTCGGGAAATAGAAGGGTCTACATTTTACAGTCACATATTCCAAGTCTGAGGAGCAGTGACTGTCCACAATCGCTGTGTCTGTGCACCAGCTGCTGTTGATGTACATGCAGAGCCCACCTCCTCTGGTCTTCTCGGAGTCCCTCGTTCTGTCATGCCGCTGTACGGTATAGCCTGCTAGCTCGATAGCATTGTCCGGGATGGATGGTTGAAGCCAAGTCTCGATAATCAGCAGAATGCAGCTATCCCTTATCGGTTTTGTTATCTGCACCCTCAGCTCATCCATCTTGTTCAAGAGTGCTCTGACGTTTGAGATGAAGAGACTCTGTAGCGGTGGTCTGTGTGGCTGCTGCCGTACTCTAGCTAGTGCTCCTGCCCGGCAGCCCCGCTTCTGTTTCCTCTCTCTCCGCTGCCGCCGGCGCCTCCTCTCTGGGATGGTAATCCACGGAGCGCCCGGTCCCCTCGCTATATACGCCGCGATGTCATGCAATCGAACAAACTCGGCTGTAACATTCTGCTTGCATGAAACTCCAGTCATAAGGAGCTCATGCCGGCTGTAGTTGTTTATAGCCCATGAGGGTGTACACTGGTCCAACAGAAACACGCATACAAACACACATCCATAACACCAACTGAGAGAGCGTACAGCCACTGCAACTGTGTGCGCCACCATGATCCTATGATTATGAGATTATGAGAAAAAAGTTGCAAATTCATTCATTCAGCTTCTACTGCTTAATCTTTTTTGGGTCATGGAGGGGCTAGAGCCTATCCCAGCGTCTTTGGGTGAGAGGCAGGGTACACCCTGGACAGATCACCAGTCCATTACAGGGCCAACACAGGAAAAACACACAACCATTCACTCTCGCGCCTAAGGACAATTTAGAATCCCCGGTTAATGCCAGTGAACCTAATGTGCATGTCTTTGGCCTATAGGAGGAAACCAGAGTACCTGGAGAAAAGTCAGACAGACATGGGGCGAACATGCAAACTGCACACAGAAGGGTCATCAGTGGTCAGGAGTGGGATCAAACCCATGACCTTCTTGCTGTGCTGCCACAGTGCTAACCACTGCCCCACCGATCTGCAGTTGCAAATTTGAGAAAAAAAGCTATAAATGTATGAGAGAAAAAAGTTGCAAAATTTTAAGAAAAAAGTTGCAAATTTATGAGAATAAAAGGTGCAAATCTTTCAAAAGTCACAAATTTCTGAGAAAATATGATGCAAACTTATGAGAAAAAAGCTACAAATGTATGAGAAAAAAGTTGCAAATTTATGAGAAAAACATTGCAAATTTAAGAGAAAAATGTTGCAAATTTATAAGAAAAAGGCTACAGATTTATGAGAAAAAAGTTGCACTTTCTTCAGAAAAAGGTGCAAATTGATGAGAATGAAGTTTGAAATTTGTTAGAAAACACCTACAAATGTATGAGGAAAAAACTTGCAATTTTTTGAGAAAAATGTTGCAGATTTTTGAGGAAAAAAGTTGCAAATTTATGAGAAAACATTGCAAATTTATGAGAATAAAGTCAGAAATTTATTCGAAAAAAAAAATCTACAAATGTTACAAATTTATGAAAAGGTGCAAATTTTTCAAAAAAGTCACCAATTTAGGACAAAATAAATTTCTAATTTTTATGATGATATTGGTGAGGAACAATTCTCTTTTCTCCAGCTTTGGGGGAAGTGTGTTGCCTGTCCCATTCTTGATTTACACCTATGAATAGGGATGGAGAGGATGGCAGGTTTACAAAGGGGGTGGTTCTGGATCATTTTTGGGGGTGGCTGTGGCGCAGGTGTAGTGTGGCCGACTACTGATTGGAGGATTAGGGGTTCGATTCCCACTCTGTCTGCAGTCTGCATGTCAAAGTGTCCTTGAGCAAGACACTGACCCTCCAGTTGCTCCTGGTGAGTCAGGCCAATGCCGGCGCATGGCAGCTCTGCCGCCATCAGTGTGTGAATGGGTGGATAGCAGGATCTGTAAAGCGCTTTGGTCATCTAGAGATGAGAAAAAGCGCTATACAAGTGAATTCCATTTACCATTTTGCTAACAAGGGGGATGACATCCCATCTCATCCCCCTTCAATCACCTACTGTATGTATGTACACTGCTCAAAAAAATGAAAGGAACACTTTGAAAACGCATCAGATTTTAATGGGAAAAAAAACAAGCTGGATATCTGCACTGATATGGACTGGATAATATGTTTAACTGCCCCAGGTGCCATATGGCGACAGGGACGGTTAAAGGGTGGTCAAGGCCCCCCTAGTGGTCAAGAGTGGTAAAAAATTTTTTGTCGATTTCCAGGGCTATAACTTGAAAGTTACAGGAGAGAATGGCTTACTGCCAATTAGAAAGATGTAGAATATGATCCAAAGTTTCAGATAGGAATAAATTTACGCATCTAATTTGCAAAATGTTGCGGCAGCTATATAAATTACATAACTCAGTCAAAAGTGGACTTTGGACATATTTACATAAAGAATGGTCTGGTTTTTTGACGCCGATTTGTCTACAGGGGTATGTTTTTATCTAATCTTCAAAGTATATGAACCAAAAAATCAATAAAATGTAAAAAAAAAAAAACCAAAAAAAACCCAAACCATATATTTTCATATTCACATAGCCAGGGGGACGTCAATAAGTTGACACATGCAGTTGCTGCGCTGGGCCACTGGGGGCGTGTGACCCGTCTATTTAACCTGGACAGTTAAAGGGTTAAGAATGAAAAGATGCCACAACTTTTGATGGAAATGAAAATTATCAACCTGCAGAGGGCTGAATTCAAGACACCCCAAAACTCAAAGTGAAAAAATTATGTGGCAGTCTAGTCCATCTTGCTGAAATTCCATGGCAGCAACTCAAAATGGTGCTCAGTAGTTTGTATGGCCCCCACGTCCATGAATGCATGCCTGACAATGTCAGGGCATGCTCCTAATGAGACAACTGATGGTGTTCTGGGTGTCTCCTCCCAGATATGAACCAGGGCATCACTGGACAGTCTGAGGTGCAACCTGGCGGCATTGGATGGACCGAAACATAATGCTCCAGAGGTTTTTTATTGGAGTTAGGTCAGGTGAACATGGGGGCCAGTCAATGGTATCAATTCCTTCATCCTCCAGAAACTGCCTGCATACTCATGCCACATGAGGCTGGGCATTGTTGTGGACCAGGAGGAACCCAGGACCCACTGCACCAGCATAGGGTCTTGACAGTGGGTCCAAGGATTTCACCCAGATACCTAATGGCAGTCAGGGTGCTGTTGTCTAGCCTGTAGAGGTCGGTGTGTCCCTCCATGGATATGCCTCCCCAGACCATCAATAGCCATAGCCATGTTTACATGGACACAAGTAACCGGATTAAAAGCCTGATCGGAATAAAAATGCTTCATGTAAACACGCCAATCTGAATATTCTGACCTGATCACACTCATTTGGATCAAAATTTCCTTCCGATTGAGATGGGTGGGTTATGCCAATTGTTAATCCTATTGGTGAGCATATAAACACTTATTCCCAAGTTTGGGTAGAAAATATGTTGACTGCACATGTCTGTACATCAGCCACACGTCGACATGACGTATTTCCGCCTTTACAGCAGCTACCTGAAGACATGGCGGGAGTAAAACAGAACTGGTCTGTACCATCCTGCTGTCTCCCTCTGTTTGTCATATTCAGAAGTATGTACTGCTGGACTTGTAGCTTCATTACGGAGACCAGCAGAAGCAAAAGTACAGTCTGAATAACACAGTACAGGTCCATTTCAAAAAGAGAGACATGAAGCGGGGTTTGTTTACATTGGAAGTTGCTTCTTCTACTCTTTCCGGAATGTTAGACAATTCTGAGCATGTCAAAATGATTTACTTTGTTCAAACGTGTGACACATGAAAATGTATGTCCTAATCGGATCAACTTTTTCAGGATCAATGTAAACGGTAAAGTTCTGATCAGAACTGTAATCAGATTGAAGAAATTTTGTGCATGTAAACATGGCTGCTGACCCACCACCAAACTGGTCATGCTGAATGATGTTACAGGCAGCATAACATTCTCCATGGCTTCTCCAGACCCTTTCACATCTGTCACATGTGCCCAGGATGAACCTGCTCTCATCTGTGAAAAGCACAGGGCACGAGTGGCGGACCTGGCAATTCCAGTATTCTATGGTAAATGCCAGCCGAGCTCGATGGTGCCGGGCAGTGACCACAGGGCCCACTAAAGGATGTTGGGCCCTCAGGCTACCCTCATGAAGTCTGTTTCTAATTGGTCAGAGACATTCACACCAGTGGCCTGCTAGAGGTCATTTTGTAGGTTTCTGGCAATGCTCATCCTGTTCCTTCTTGCACAAAGGAGCAGATACCTGTCCTGCTGATGGGTTGAAGACCTTCTACAGCCCTGTCCAGCTCTCCTAGAGTAACTGCCTGTCTCCTGGAATCTCCTCCATGCCTTTGAGACTGTGCCGGGAGACACAGCAAACCTTCTGGCAATGGCACGTATTCATGTGCTGTCCTGGAGGAGTTGGACTGCCTGTGCAACCTCTGTAGGGTCCAGCTATTGCCTCAGGCTACCAGTAATAATGGATTAGATTTATATGGCGCTTTACATGTCAAGTGGTATCTCAAAGCGCTTGCAGTGAGTCCATTATTCATTCACTCCAGACAGACATTGATAATGGTAAGCTACTATTGTTGCCACAGCTGCCCTGGGGCCGACATTTATACACATTCATACCCAGTGTCATAGACACTGGAGGCAAGGTGGGTAAAGTGTCTTGCCCAGGGATATAACGGCAGGATGGCTGGGGAGAACGGGATTTGAACCGTGAACCCTCTGGTTATTGGATGACCCGCTCTACCTCCTGAGCCACTGCCACCCACATTTCCCTCCTCCGTTCCATTTTTGCTGAGCACCAAGCTGGATGGCAGGAAGTTCCATTTTTATATGGTCTTTGGCATGACCCGGCTGAGACTTGAACCCCGACCTTCTGGTTGTGGGGTGGATGCTCTACCTCTTGGCCACCGGGGTCATTAACTCAAGTGGTTTCCCCTCCAGTAATCCGGTTATTCAGTGCATGTAGTGACAGTGACCCTAGCCAAATGCAAGACTAGTGAAGAACAGAAAAAATGAGGAGGGAAAAATTGACAGTGGCCTTCTCCTGTAAAACCATTCCTGTTTTGGGGGTTGTCTCATTGTTACCCCTCGAGTGCACTTGTTGTTAATTTCATTAACACAAAAGCAGCTAAAACTGATTAAAAACCACTTCTGGTACTGGCACTTCTTGACCAGATCAGTGTCCCAGAAGTTTAACTGACTTGATGCTATACTCAGATTAAAAAGTGTTCCTTTAAGTTTTTTGGAGCAGTGTATGTATGTACATATTATTGACCCAACTCACTTTTTTTCTCAAAAAAAGTTTGTACGGTAGGGGTGCAACAAATGATGAATTTTACTACTAATTAATCTCATGATCAATTTGACATTTTTGTTTTATTTATTTATTTGCTTTATTTCATTTATTTTTATAACTTTAAATCATTCTTGCCAGAAACTGACTTCACAGCCCTGGAATACTTGCTGGGCATGCCCCAATCTGACTTACTCCAAGAAAAGGAACACCGTTACAACTGGTGGTTTTCACCCAAGTCATCAGGTTAACCATTTATCTCCTGCGTTCTTCCTCACTTGCCTGTTTTCCCCTCACATGGCTGCAGACTCCATACATCCAAGCTTTGTATGCAAAGGAGTGGCATAAAAGGATGCCATTGATGTGGTTGGAGTAGAGGGAGGAAACAGTTGAGGTGTAGAGGAAGAGGTAAGCCGGGGGAGGGAGTGAGTATCAATGGATTTAATTGAGGAGTATAATCGTGAAGAAAGGAAGGCAGGCGGGGGAAGAACGTGAGGTGGGATTTATGTTTGGTCCCAGGGGGATTTTGACTGCAGGAGTGTTGACTATAAGGCTTTGTGGAGGAAAATGGAGGAAATTTCTGCTTACTGGTTTCTGAAGTAACTGAAGGTTAGTGCTGCCTCAGCTGCGGATTAGCTGTCATATATACCACAGGTACATCTCAAAAAATTAGAATATCATGAAAGAGTTAAATATTTTTTGTCACTCATTTCAGAAAGTGAAACCCATATATTGTATAGAGTCATTATACAGAGAGTGATATATTTCAAGTGTTTATTTATTTTAATTTTGATGATTATGGCTTACAGACCATGAACACCCCAAATTCAGTTTCTCAAAAAATTAGAATATTACATATAATTAATTAAAAAATAGTTTTTTAATACAAATGTAGACCGACTGAAAAGTATGTCCATATACACACTCAGTGCTTGGTCAGGCCTCCTTTTGGATTAATTACTGTACCAATGTGGTGTGGCATGGAGGTGATCAGCCTGTAGCACTGCTTAGGTGTTATGAAGGTCCAGGTTGCTTTGATAGTGACCTTCAGCTCGTCTGCATTGTGGGGTCGGGTGTCTCTCATCTTCCTCTTGACAATACTCCGTAGATTCTCTATGGGGTTTAGGTCAGGAGAGTTTGCTGGCCAGTCGAACACAGTGATACCATGGTCATTTAACCAGGTATTGATACTTTTGGCAGTGTGTGGGGGTGCCAAGTCCTGCTGGAAAATGAAATCAGCTTCTCCATAAAGCTTGTCAGCAGAGGGAAGCTTGAAGTGTTCTAAAATTTCCTGGTAGACGACTGTGCTGACTTTGGACTTGATAAAACACAGTGGACCAACACCAGCAGATGACCTGGTTCCTCAAATCATCACTGACTGTGGAAACTTCACTCTAAACCTCAAGCAACTTAGATTCTGTGCCTCTCCGCTCTTTCTCCAGACTCTGGGACTTTGATTTCCAAAAGAAATGCAAAATTTACTTTTATCTGAACAGAGGTCATCTGCTGGTGTTTTTCCACTGTATTTTATCAAGACCAAAGTCAGCGCAGTCGTCTACCAGGAAATTTAAGAGCACTTCATGCTTCCCTCTGCTGACAAGCTTTATGGAGATGCTGATGTCATTTTCCAGCAGGACTTGGCACCCCCCCACACTGCCAAAAGTATCAAAACCTGGTTAAATGACCATGGCATCACTGTGTTCGATTGGCCAGCAAACTCTCCTGACCTAAACCCCATAGAGAATCTATGGAGTATTGTCAAGAGGAATACGAGAGGCACTAGACCCAACAATGCAGATGAGCTGAAGGTCACTATCAAAGCAACCTGGACCTTCATAACACCTCAGCAGTGCCACAGGCTGACAACCTCCATGCCACGCCCCACTGGTACAGTAATTAATCCAAAAGGTGCCCCAAGTATTGAGTGTGCACATGGACATACTTTTCAGTCAGCCAACATTTCTATTAAAACACTATTTTTTTAAAATTAATTTTATGTAATATTCTAATTTTTTGAGAAACTGAATTTGAGGTTTTCATGGTCTGTAAGCCATAATCATTAAAATTTAAATAAATAAGCACTTGAAATATATCAGTCTCTGTGTAATGAGTGATATATGATATATGGGTTTCACTTTCTGAAATGAGTGACAAAAAATATTTAACTTTTTCATGATATTCTAATTTTTTGAGATGCACCTGTGTGTATATATATTTTTTTGTTTTAGATCAGATATATCATATCTTTCTTATTTGTTCCTCAGGGGCTCTAGAAAACTGCAGTTTTTAAAATGTTTTTCCTCAGTTTGTCAGCTACTGTTGGTGTTGACAGATTCTTAAAAAAAAAAGTATTGTTTTTTAATTGCAGAGCTGTGAACCTCTGACTTACTTAGAACACATTTATGAGGGATGTTCAGTCATCTCTTTTGCAGTAAAATTGGAATGCGCAACAAAAAAACTGCACACACCAACAACAGAAAAGCTCCTTGGCTGGCTTGGGTTGCCACAACACCACCAGCTCTGTAATCTCTGCTGCCATTACAGGCTGTGATAGGTTTGAAGCCATTGGCATGTCTGTGGGGTTTTTTGTTTTGTTTTTGCAGGTTCACCTGTGCACACTGTAGTGAACTTGATTTACCTGTTGATTATTCAGACTGCCTGTTAACCTGGGTTTATTCTTTATTTTTCCCAGAGAAAACTGTCGGGGAGAGCTGCCATTTTCTTTGACCCCTTTTTCTCCTTTTTATATTGCAGATCAGGGAGTCGCTTATCAGGGTTTGTACTTTTTCTTTCAACTTAAGTTTTAGTTAAGAATTTTATTTCTAGCTCTGGGGGTGTTTTTTTTTTTTTGTTGTTGTTTTGGCCTTGGTTCTCCCTGAAGTCAATTTTGCTTTCTTTTATTCTGGCAATAAATAATTTAAAACTGATCAACTCATCATTTTTGTCACCTGGTTTATGTTACTCCCTTTTACCCCTAGACAGCCACTGGGGTCATAACATACCTAAAACAACTGCTTTTGTCCCATTTTTGTCTTTCCATGTGACAAAACACAACCCAAGCCAGAAAAGTAGGTTCATCCCTGAACTTAGTATGTTGTCCAAAATTTGTGGGAAAATTAGAAATGGGTTTTATAGATTTATAGTAGAATGACAGTAGAGCTTTACCTTAAGAACATGCTTTATTTAATGATATTTGCACTAGCCATATGTTACAATGACCATGTTTACATGCACACAAATAAACCGGTTATGATTGGATTTCTGGAGTCATCTGATTACTCAAGTGGCCATGTAAACAGAATAATGCGATTAAGGCCATGTCACCGGGGTCATTCACTCAAATGGTTTCCCCTCCAATAATCATGTTATTCAGTGCATGACACTGACATGACAAAACTGATTATTACCTTTATCGGTTTATTCCACAACACTCGGTTTATTGTGACCATGTGACTGAGGTCATTATTATCGCAGTAATGATCATATTGTTATGAAAACTTTAAAACTGTCACTAAAATATAATGGGATCACTTTGTAGTACTTTTTGGTGGAAAACTATTTTATTGCACTTTCTTAAGTGAAGAAAAGGGGAGACTTACATCCCCCTTTTTTTTGTCAGGTCAGACATTGGCGTGCTTGCTACCAGATAACCATGAACACCGGTACAACCTGTCTCATGGATTGGGCCGTCGGCGACTCAACTGGCATCCCCGTCCTTCCGAGGGCGTGGAGGGTGAAACAGGGCATCCTGGCAGAACTAAAAACAATATCTGCCACAAGTCTGTGGTGGACCACTCCCACTTACACGAGGTGAGACTGGACATCCTGGCAGATAAACACATCTGTCGCAAGGTCTGTGGTGGACTGTGCCAGTCAGTGCATCGTGACATGCGCTACACAAAGAGCAGAGATAAACAAACCTATCATCTGGTCAGTCACTGCAACAGATACTGGTAGTCAGTTTGTCTTGGCTTGTCCTTGCCACTGATAATACCTTTTATCTGCCAAGAATGTGCTGCTAGTCCAGCAAAAGCTAGTGGTACTCAAATACTTTGCAAGCAGTTTCATGAAATGGTCAATCATCAAAGCAACTCATACCGGCTCGGACATCTCCCAGGCTTACAAGGTCCACGCTGATCTGTTCACACTCCGACAGGCAGCAAAAAGTAAGCTAGGAGCAGGAAGACAAAAGAAAAGGAAAACAGCAGCCTTGTGTGTAGCAGAATGGAATGTACACACTCTGTTGGACAGAACAACATCACAGCGCCCAGAAAGACAGACCGTGCTTGTGGCCCTGAAAATGAACAGGTACAATGTAGACATAACTGCACTTAGTGAAACAAGATTGCTTGGATATGACAGCTTGGAAGACCATGGGTACATCTTCTTTTGGAGTGGAAGATCAACTCAAGAAAGGAGAGAAGCAGGAGTGGGTTTTGCAGTTAGAAAGGAGATAACAGCAATGCTTGATGAGGAACCAGTGCCAATCAACGACAGGATAATGACTATGAGACTCCCACTACAGTGGAAGATGTATGCCACACTCATCAGTGTATACAGTATGCCCCAACAATGACCAACACAGAGGAGGTGAAGGAAGAGTTCTACAGTGATTTACGTGAGACTATCAGACGTGTACTGACTGACTGATGACAGGCTGATACTCATTGGAGATTTTAATGCCAGAGTTGGTTCGGACACTGAGAAATGAAAAGGAGTGCTAGGCAGTCATGGAGCAAGCAAGTGCAATGCTAATGGAGAACTTCTACTTGCACTATGTTCAGAGTACAACCTTGTGATAACCAACACTCTATTTAAGCACAAGGACACACACAAGAAGACATGGATGCACCCAAGATCCAAGCACCGGCACTTATTATCCGGTTCCGGTTCCGCCGGACCGGCGGCGCCACACGAGTGGGCTGCCTGTTGCAACAGCCTTTTTTTTAATCTTCCTTCTTCTTTCTACACCTTTCACTCTGTATATATATCACGGACGCACGGATCGCCCCGGGGGTCTCCCGGGTCGGCGGACGGAGCCACGGTTTGCAGCGGGAGACGTTACAGCGGGGAGGAGCTAGTGCTAGCTAGCACTTGGCCGCCGCCTGGTGCTAATGGGAAACTTGACATACCGGGAGCTGTAGCGAAAACGACGCGGGTGCCGGGCTGGAGTTTAGGCGGCGTGAAAGAAATATAAGACAGAATAATAAAGAGCGATGGCAAGAACCAAGCAGACCGCCCGTAAAATCTACTGGAGGAAGAAGCCCCCCAGGAGACAGCTAGCCACCAGGGCTGCTCGGAGAGGCGCTCCGGCCACCGGCAGAGTGAAGAGGCCTCGCCGTCACAGGTCACAGGCCCGTGGCTCTGAGAGAGATCCGTCACTACCAGAAATCCACGGAGCTGCTCATCCGTAAGCTGCCCGTCCAGCGCCTGGTGAGGGAGATCGCTCAGGACTTCAAGACCGTCCTGCGTTTCCTGAGCTTCGCCGTCATGGCTCTGCAGGAGACCAGCGAGGCCCACCTGGTGGTCTCTTCTTCGCTAAGGGGGTCACCATCATGCCCAAAGACTTCCAGCTGGCCCGCTGCATCCGCGGAGAGAGAGCTTAGACTTTCTGCTGCACATTCACCAGCCATAATGCTCTGCACTGTGTGTCTATATATATACATTTATAGTAATATGGACATATGTTTACTAGATGTTGTTTTTTCTTGCCTTCTGATTGTTGCTCTGAGTGTTGCTATCCCTATGCTGTTGCAATCCTGGAATTTCCCCATTGTGGGACTAATAAAGGTTTATCTTATCTTATCTTATCTTATCTTATTAGACTACATCATAGTCAGGCAGAGAGATATAAAGGATGTATTGGACACCAGAGCAATGAGAGGTGCGGACTGTGGTACTGATCATGTTATGCTGAGATCTAGATTAAGGATTTGGAGATGAAAACAGCACTGCAGGACGGGTGCGAAGCCACCACGGAAGCTAAACACTAATGCACTGAAAGGCCAAAAGAAGCAGGAAGAACTTACACAGGAAATGGATGAAAACTTGAAGCATGACATAGAAGAGAAATGGGCAACACTGAAGGATACAGTGTATCAGACTATGAGTGATGTATTAGGCCAACCTGAGAGGAACCATCAAGATTGGTTTGATGAGCATGATGGACACCTGAAGAAACTACTAGAAGCGAGGAATACAGCTAGGCAGGAAAACCTACAGTGTAACACAAGGTCGAAGAAGAAGCAATACTCAAAGGCTCAGAGTGAGCTACAGAAGTACACCAGAGAGATGAAGTCCAACTGGTGGGATGAAAAAGCGGAGGAACTTCAAACTGCAGCAGACAGGAAGGACATGAAAATATTCTTCACAGGTTTGAGAGAAATCTATGGCCGTAAACCAAGAGGATTGATCCAACTAAAGGCTATGGATAGTGAAACAGTTTTGCAGGAGAAAGACAAGATCCTGGACAGATTTGCAGACCACTTTGACCAACTACTAAACAACCCTGGAGATCTCACTGAAGAGGCTAAAGAAGCTCTAGGGCAGCGACCAGCTGTATAAAGTCTGGATGAACCACCAAATTTTGATGAACTAATGGCAGCTATCAGGACAACACAGGATGGTAAAGCTCCAGGAAGGGATGGAATTCCAGCAGAAGTGTGGAAATTTGGTGGTGTTCAGCTAACCAACTGCCTGCACAAGCTCATCCAAGAGATATGGGATGCCCAGAAAGTACCTCAAGACTGGAAGGATGCAAGTATTGTGCCTTTGTTCAAGAAAGGTGACAGGAAAGATTGTGGAAATTACCGAGGTATATCACTGCTAGCCACTGTTGGTAAGATTCTTTCACGTGTACTACTGAACAGAATCAATGAACACATCTCGCAGAATGTACTACCGGAAACCCAGTGCGGCTTTAGAAGTGGAAGAAGCACAATGGACATGATTTTCTGCTTGAAACAGATTCAAGAAAAGTGTATCGAACAGAACATGCCGCTTTATGTAGTCTTCATAGACTTCAGTAAAGCCTTTGATACTGTTTCGCGACAAGGACTTTGGCAGGTACTCAAGAAATATGGCTGTACAGAGAAGTTTGTCAGCCTGATCGAGGCACTCCATACAGGTATGCAAGCAAACGTGGCAGTGAGTGGTTCAGTATTTTAAGACTTTTCAGTAAGCAACGGGGTGAAACAAGGGTGTGTGCTGGCGCCTACACTCTTCTCGCTGTATCTGGCAGCCATGCTTGAAGTGGCCTTCAAAGACACTTCAGAAGGAGTATACATTCAAACAAGGAAAGAAGCAGACTTGTTCAATGTGGCACAGTTTAAAGCCAAGAGTAAGATATCGATAAAGATGGTAAGAGAAATGCTCTTTGCCAACGACAGTGCTCTAGTTGCACACAGTGTGGAAGATATGCAATCTTTAGTGGAGAAATTTGCAAGAGCAGCTAGCCAATTCAGCCTCCAAATCAACATCAAGAAGACAGTGTGTCTTTATCAACCACCAAAGTTCCATTTACAACATCACTACCAGAAGAGATCAGCATTGGTACAGAGCCACTAGTCAAGTGCAAGACTTTCAGGTATCTAGGGAGTACTGTTTCAGAGAATGCTAGGCTGGAAGATGAACTATCTCTCAGAATGGGAAGAGCGAGCGCTGTGTTTGGAAACTTGAGGGAGAGACTGTGGAACTATCGACATGTGACAGAGTGCAGGTGAAGAAACTGCACGCGTACATGATGAGACACCTTCGAGCCATAATGAACATCTCATGGAAAGACAAGATAACCAACATAGAAGTGTTGAAACGAGCTGGTCTACCATCAATGGAGGACATGCTAGTACAGATGAACCTGAGATGGCTTGGACATGTTGAGAGGATGGACCACCAGCGTCTCCCTCGGCAGTTACTCTACTCACAGTTATGTGAGGGCAAACACAATCAGGGTAGACCAAGGCTCAGATTTAAAGACACTGTAAAAAGAAACTTGAAGAAGTTGGATATAGACGGGAGTTCCTGGCAGCGGAAGGTTAAGGACAGAGCTGTGTGGAGGAATCTGATCAGGTCTAAATGAAACAGTCATTGTCGCCCACGACAGACTGCTATAAGTGAAGTATCCTTCTATGTGAAATTTAGACATATATCATAAATACATGAATTATAGCAAAAATGTCCAACAGCCACTGCTTTTTTTTTTTTTTTTTTAAATTAACTGCTTATTTTGTCCCATTTTAAGTTAAAAATAGAATTTATAATTAAACAACACTAAGGCACCTTTCAGTAAATAATATTGTAGCGTTGTGGCCTGGAAGGTGACAAATGTGACAGTGTACTACAGACAAGCAAATTTATTCACAGTTTCATTATATTTCATTCAAACTAGTAAAATTACTGGGTTTACTCTGGGATTTCTCTGGTTTCCTCCCACAGGCCAAAAACATGCAGGTTAGGTTAATTGGAGACGCTAAAGTGGCCCTTGGTGTGAATGTGTGTGTGAATGGTAAAGGGATAGCGCCGTACCGTGGCTGCTTCATCCATCCAGGTGGATGCCCTCAATTTCCCCTCTGGGGATCAATAAAGTATATCACATCAAATCAAAATTAAGTGAAAACTTTGCCTTGTCAGTTATGTGAAAGATGTAAAAATAATATCCTGTTCAGCCATGACGGTGGCTGAACGTGGAAGACTTGATTCCAAACAGGCTCCCCCTGGTAGTGGCAGTTCAGAATACATGTGGAAACCAGGATTGTACTTTAGCAGGCCAGGGGGAACTGCTATCTGAACTCACTCATATGAGGATACTGGCAAACATCACAATAAACTGTTATCCCACTAATAAATTCCTTGTGATAAATTAACTGCGAGTGTTTTTTTTCGCGATAAATATTGTAAATTGTCCCACTACTACTTGCTAGCAACTTGTGCTGTGTGATTTTTGACCAGATAAAGCTGAAACTGAATAATTGTTGCAATTAAGGGATCATCTTGTGGTAAAAAATATTAATTTTCAAACAAAATATGTACAGAACCTTTGGGTTTGGAAAAGCAGTAATGAAATGGCTTTGTGTCACCAGAAAAGTCTTTGTGACCGTTTTTCACTGAGCCCATGATATGTTGAATCAATCAGCTGGTGGTACTTTGCCCTTATTTACGTGTTCTAGGTCAGGAGTTGATAAGAATGTATTGATCAGCCATGAGTCACCCATAGGCCATTGGGGTGTGTATGTAGAAAAAGAGCATTTAATTAAAAACTGTCCTTTTAATTAAGATTGCCAAATCAAACTGATGACTTTTTTCCCTTTGCACAATTTAGAGAAGGATTCACATTCTCCCCATAGTTGGATATTAACAAGATAACCTTGAATTATGGCTGTTGTTGGCAAATATTTTTACTCTGGGAACAATTAGGCTACTATGATCAGGACTGGAGAGTAGGACCCTTTCTAGTTTTTTTGGGACCCTATGCCAAAATGTGTTTTGGGAGGCCCCATTTGGGTAGCTCACATTCTTTAAAATGGTGGGGTGGGGGTGGGGATGGTGGATCTGTCTAGATAAGCAGAAAAAAATTAAACCATTACATAGAATAAAAATGTAGTTAGCATCAATATGAACAATGCAGATTTGCAAGAAAAAAGCAAATGCAAAAGAAAAAGCTAACAAATTTATGAGAAAAAGTTGCAAATTTGTAAGTCTTGTAAAAGTTACAAATGTACAGAAGGCCACAAATTCATGAGAGCAAAGATTTAAATTGAAAAGAGAAGAGTTGCAAATTTATAAAAAAAAAAAGTAGCAAATTGATGAGAAAAAGGTAACAATTTTATGAGGAAACATTGTACAAAAAAGGTCACAAAATTACCAGGAAAAAAGTATAAAATTTACAAAAGCATTTGCTAATTTACAAGTAGAAAATTTATGATCAAAAAAGTTGCAAATTTACAGAAGTCACAAATTCATAAAAACAGATTTAATTTTTGCAAATTTATGAGAAAAAAGTTTCAAATTATGAAGAAATGCCACAAATTTACTAGTAAGAAAACTGCAAATTTGTAAGAAACAATAGTACATGTATGAGAAAAAAGTAGCATATCTCTGAACATTTTTTACATGATGTTAATTCTCCCCTCAAAATGTGCATACTCTGCTTTATAAGGAGAAACGGCTCTGCTGAACAGAACCTTGTAAACCAAAAAGGCCTCCTGTCATACACGTCTGTTAAAATACAACATCTGTAAGCGATGAAAGCGATTTACAGATGAACACTTGGAAGGGGGAAAAAAAGTCTGTAAATTCTGTGGAAAACATTTGTAAAATGTTTGGTTTCAGGGTGCCACCACAGAAATCCCATGCAGTGCGTCATGGAAAGAGTTCATCCTCATTATTTTCTGTGTGCTCGCTATCTTTTTTCTTCCACATTTCTTAAGTCCTTCACTCCTCTTCTTTCACTTTCTCCTTTCATTACACGGACAGTGCCTTAATTTTTTTCATTACTTCATTCCTTTCTTTACAAGCTCCTCCTCCGTCTTCTTCTTGCCCCTTCTTCCCCACTGCTCCTCCCATTCTCTCTGCCTCCCTGTTAGCCTGCCAAAGGCTCCGACAGCCTGTTCGTTTTTCATCCTCCAACTAGAAAACAAGGTCTTAAGTTCAAAGCTGCTGCTGCTGTTGCTGCAGATTGGCAGCGGGAGGAGGGAGCACGGGAGGAGGCCAGACCTCGGTCAATACAGATTTAAATATCGTCTTAAATAGGTGGAATTTTAATCTAATCAGATGCCACAATTTGTATTCAGTACATGATATTGCTTTTGATTTAGATGGATAGAATAGGGATTGCTTACTTGAATCTTTATGATCCATTATCGAGACAAAATCAAAAGGTAAATTTGTTATGACAGATAAAATAATAAAAAATGCCTTACGCATTTATTTTCATTATAAGATAAGATAAGACTTTATTAGTCCCACAATGGGGAAATTCCAGGATTGCAACAGCACAGGGATAGCAACACTCAGAGCAATGATTTAGAAGATGAGAAAATAAAAGCAGTGAATATACATATGTACACATAAATATATAAATATATACGGTATATACACAGTGCGGAGCATTGTAACTAGATGGACTAAACAGCATAACCGTCTATTTAGTTACCCTACATGGTATGAATATGTACCCATACATATCGTCACCCTCCGTAGCGACTGATATTGTCCTAGTTGTATACTGGAGGGGACCATTTGTGTAAGACTGTTGCGTCTTTTGCATTCAATACTATTAGGTCGTCACATTTTTTTGCCATCTCTGCGAGCAGCCCTGCTTAGGTTATACAGTCTGACAGCCGTAGGTAGGAAGGACCTGCGAAACCTCTCGGTCGCGCATCTAGGATGATGTAGTCTGCTGCTAAATGAGCTCCTCAGTGCGTTCAGTATGTCCTGCATAGGGTGGGACTCGGACTCCAGCAGAGATGACAGTTTAGCTACCATCCTTCTCTCTCCTATCTCCTCCACTGGGTCAAGGCGCTGCCCCAGGACAGAGCTAGCTTTCTTGATCAGTTTGTTCAGTCTCTTCCTATCGGCTGCTGTAGTGCCGTTGCCCCAGCAGACCACTCCAAAAGTGATGGCTGATGCCACCACCGTGTCGTAGAATGTCTTCAAGAACACCCCTTGTACACCAAAGGACCTGAGTCTCCTCAGTAGGAACAGCCTGCGCTGTCCCTTCTTGTAGAGTGTGTCGGTATTGTGTGACCAGTCTAGTTTATTTTTCAGATGAACACCCAGGTACTTGTAGGATGTCTCCATCTCAATGTCTGTTCCCTGGATGTTCATTGGTGCTGTGAGGGGTTGTCCTTGCCTGTGGCAGTCCACCACCAGCTCCTTACTTTTCCTCGCATTGATCTGGAGGCAGTTCTGACGGCACCAGTCCACGAAGTCCTGGATAAGTCCTCTGTACTCAGCTTCATCTCTGTTGGAGATGAGTCCGTCGATCGCAGAGTCATCAGAGAACTTCTGTAGATGGCAGTGTGTTGTGTTGCGTGAGAAGTCCGCAGTATAAAGGGTGAACAGGAAGGGAGCCAAAACCGTTCCCTGGGGGGCCCCCGTGCTACCGATGATCGTGTCCGACACACAATCTCGGGTTCTCACAAACTGTGGCCGGTTTGTGAGGTAGTCCAGGATCCATGATGACAGGTGCTGGTCCACCCCTGCGCACAGCAGCTTGTCCTTCAGGATCATCGGTTGGATGGTGTTGAAAGCACTGGAGAAGTCAAAGAACATGATCCTCACCATATTCCCGGGCTTCTCCAGGTGGGACAGGGAACGGTGAAGGAGGAAGATCATTGCATCCTCCACCCCAATGCCATGCTGGTAGGCAAACTGGAGTGGATCCATCGCTGGCCCCACCAGGGGGCGGAGGTGAGCAAGGAGCAGTCTCTCCAGGGTCTTCATCATGTGAGACGTCAGGGCCACTGGTCTGTAGTTTTTCAGGTCTTTGGGGTGGGAAGTCTTTGGTACAGGTACCACACAAGATGTTTTCCACAACTGTGGTACCCTCCCCAGCTTCAGGCTCAGGTTGAAGATGTGCTCCACAATCCCACACAGCTGGTCTGCGCAGGACTTGAGGAGCTTTGCTCTGATGCTGTCCGGTCCCGAGGCCTTCCTTGCTTTGATCTTCTTCAGCTCCGTCCTCACCTGGGTCTTAGTGAGGGTCAGGTTGGGGGGCTGTATGCTGGGAGTGGGGGGGGGGGGTGTTGGTGGAGTGGGGTGTGGACAGCAGGTCTCGATGACTTTAGAGGCAGCAGTGGTTGGTGTGCAGTTGGGGGGGAGGGTGGTTGGTCAAACCTATTAAAAAACAGGTTCAGATTGTTCGCCCACTCCCTGCCCCCCGTGGCCTGGGAGGAGGTATTCTGGAGCCCAGAGATGGTTTTAAGGTTTCTCCAGACCCTGCTGATGTCGCTCTGTTGCAGCTTGTCCTCCATCTTCTTCCTGAAGCTGTCCTTGCCTTCTCTGATCTTACTACCTCAGCTCCCTCTGTACGGACTTCAGCATCTCCCTGTTCCCTGACCTGAAGATCCTCTTCTTCTCGCTCAGAAGTGTTTTTATCTCAGGGTTGATCCAGGGTTTGTTGTTCGAGCAACACCGTATTGTCTTGGTGGGTACGGTGTTGTCCACACAGAAGCCGATGTAGTCTATGATGGTGTGAGTGAGGCCATCGATGTCCTCACCATGTGGATCGCAGAGCTGCTCCCAGGCAGTGGTTTCAAGACAGTCCTTTAGAGCGTCCATTGCCTCCTCCGACCATATCTTCACCGTGCGCATGACCAGAGGTTGTCTGTGTACTAGGGGTTTGTACACCGGCAGGAGATGATGATGATGAATGAATCTTTATTTCGGATAGATTAAAAAGAAACAGAATAATATAACAAAGGGGAAAAAAAAAGAAAAAAAAATCCAACAAGGTCAAATTAAACAATAACTCCTCTGATTATACAGTTCAACATAAGTTATCCGAAATGGGTGATGGCTGAAGCCGCAGCTTATATTGCCCACCCATATTCCATCCAAGAATTCAAAAGAAAAACAAAATGAGAACGATTACAATTCGGAACAAAGCTAAGACAAAATGTGACAAAAAAAACTAAGCAACAACACAACACAGACTGGATATGACAATCCTTATGTGATTTTACATGTCATCTTGTATATATGTTTGGAGTATTTCTTCCTTAAGTTTTTGTTTAAATTGTCCAAGCGTTGTACATTATTTTAATTCAGGTCCAAAATCATTCCATAATCTGACTCCTTGCACTGAAACACAGTGTTGCTTGGTGGTAGTTCTCACTGAAGGTTTTTGAAATATACATGTTCCTCTGAAATGATATTGTTTCTCCCTTATTTGGAACAACTTTTGGATATTTGCGGGCAGTGATAGATTCTTCACTTTAAACATTATTACTGCAGTTTTAAAGTCAACCAGATCTTTCAACTTGAGAGCTTTCAATTTAAGAAAAAGTGGGTTTGTTGGTTCCCTGTAAGCAGCTTTGTTTATTATTTTAATAGCTCTCTTCTGAAGCATAAAGACTGGATATATGTTTGTTTTATATGTATTTCCCCATACTTTAGTACAATATGTCATGTATGGGAGTATTAATGAATGATACAAAGTATATAGTGTGGGTTGATTCAGCAAATATTTCACTCTGTGTAGTATTGTAATTGATTTAGATATTTGACTTCCAACACAGTTTATTATCAATTATTACTCCAAGAAATTTAGTTTCGGATACCCTTTCAATCTCTACACCATTTACACTGAGTTTAGATACTAAGTTGTTGTGATGGTTGTTAAAAACTATAAATTTTGTCTTACTTAAATTGAGTGTTAATTTGTTTGAATCAAACCACAGTTTAAGCTTTCCTAATTCCTTTCTGAGTGTATCCAAAAGTTGTTCCAAATTGCTTCCACTGCATAATAGATTAGTGTCATCGGCAAACAATATTAAATCCATTTTTTCCGAAACTTTACATATATCATTTATATACATATTGAATAACAGTGGCCCCAAAACTGAACCCTGTGGGACTCCACAAGTAACCTTCAGTAACTGAGTTTTTGTTACCAACACATACATACTGATATCTATTCTTTAAGTAACTACATAACCAGGACAGTGCTACCCCCCTAATACCACAATTTTGTAGTTTCTTTAATAATAAATTATGATCCACTGTATCAAATGCTTTTTTAAGATCCAAGAATACCCCAACTGAGTACTCATTATTTTCAACGGCAGTTGATATTTTTTCTATAAATTCCATTAGAGCAAATGCTGTTGTCCTCTTGTGTATGAACCCATATTGCTTCTCACACAATAAATTATTCTTCATTATGAAGTTGTCAGTTCTCTCACAGAATATTTTTTCAAGTATCTGGAAAAATTGCGGCAATAGTGAAATTGGTCTATAGTTTGAAAGTTCCCCTCTGTCACCTGTCTTGTATATCGGAATTACTTTAGCTATTTTCATTGCATTGGGAAATATACAGTGAGGCAAAAAAGTATTTAGTCAGCCACCAATTGTGCAAGTTCTCCCACTTAAAAGATGAGAGAGGTCTCCAATTTTCATCATAGGTATACCTCAACTATGAGAGACAAAATGAGGAAAAAAAAAATCCAGAAAATCACATTGAAGGATTTTTAATGAATTAATTGGTAAATTCCTCAATAAAATAAGTATTTGGTCACCTACAAACAAGCAAGATTTCTGGCTCTCACAGACCTGTAACTTCTTCTTTAAGAGGCTCGTCTGTCCTCCACTCGTTACCTGTATTAATAGCACCTGTTTGAACTCGTTATCAGTATAAAAGACACCTGTCCACGACCTCAAACAGTCAGACTCCAAACTCCACTATGACCAAGACCAAAGAGCTGTCAAAGGACACCAGAAACAAAATTGTATGCCTGCACCAGGCTGGGAAGACTGAATCTGCAATAGGTAAGCAGCTTGGTGTGAAGAAATCAACTGTGGGAGCAATTATTAGAAAATGGAAGACATACAAGACCACTGATAATCTCCCTCAATCTGGGGCTCCACGTAAGATCTCACCCCGTGGGGTCAAAATTATCACGAGAACGGTGAGCAAAAATCCCAGAACCACATTGGGGGACCTAGTGAGTGTCCTGCAGAGAGCTGGGACCAAAGTAACAAAGGCTACATCAGAAACACACTACGCCGCAGGGACTCAAATCCTTCAGTGCCAGACGTGTCCCCCTGCTTAAGCCAGTACATGTCCAGGCCCGTCTGAAGTTTGCTAGAGAGCATTTGGATGATCCAGAAGAGGATTGGGAGAATGTCATATGGTCAGATGAAACCAAAATAGAACTTTTTGGTAAAAACTCAACTTGTCGTGTTTGGAGGAGAACGAACACCATACCTACTGTGAAGCATGGGGGTGGAAACATCATACTTTGGGGCTGTTTTTCTGCAAAGGGACCAGGACGACTAATCCGTGTAAAGGAAAGAATGAGTGAGGCCATGTATCGTGAGATTTTGAGTGAAAACCTCCTTCCATCAGCAAGGGCATTGAAGATGAAACGTGGCTGGGTCTTTCAGCATGACAGTGATCCCAAACACACTGCCCGGGTAACGAAGGAGTGGCTTCGTAAGAAGCATTTCAAGGTCCTGGAGTGGCCTAGCCAGTCTTCAGATCTCAACCCCATAGAAAATCTTTGGAGGGAGTTGAAAGTCTGTGTTGCCCAGCGACAGCCCCAAAACATCACTGCTCTGCTCATCACTGCTCTTTTGCCCATTCCTCCATCTGCATGGAGGAATGGGCAAAAATACCATCAACAGTGTGTGAAAACCTTGTGAAAACTTACAGAAAACGTTTGACCTCTGTCATTGCCAACAAAGGGTATATAACAAAGTATTGGGATGAACTTTTGTTATTGACCAAATACTTATTTTACCAAGGATTTTACCAATTAATTCATTAAAAATCCAATGTGATTTTCTGGATTTCTTTTTCTTATTTTGTCTCTCATAGTTGAGGTATACCTATGATGAAAATTGGAGACCTCTCTCATCTTTTAAGTGGGAGAACTTGCACAATTGGTGGCCGACTAAATACTTTTTTACCCCACTGTACCTGTTTGGAGAGACGGGTTACAAATATACATCAGTGGTTTCACTAAGCATTCAGTAATAGTTTTGACTAAGAGCATGTCAATACCATCACAGTCCGTAGATGTTTTACTTTTAAACAATTTAACAATTTCAGTGACCTCTCTCTCTCTCTCGTCTGTGCTCTTTATGAAAATGGAGTCTTTTATAGCAGTGTTTTTGCTTATTGTATCACCCGTAGGTTCCGCAATGGGTATTTCTCGAGCCAAATTAGGACCAATGTTAACAAAAAAGTTACTAAATTCATCTGCAGGTGAAACTGCATTCACACTCTGAGTCGTTTTATTATTTTTTGAAAAATTGGTTGGGTAGCTGTCATGCGGTGGCCCTCGCGAGCCACCATAAGATGCCACACCGTCACCAGAGAGTTGCATTAGTGTCTTAACGGTGAAATCACAACAGCACAAGCCACTGAGGCTATGACACATAGTCTTCACACACAGGGAGGCGTAAGGCTAACAACAAGCTCACTCACGGGTCCACAGGGTTAGACGGTCACACCACAGACGGGCAATGTAATATAATCCATGTAGCACGATCGCTCCGATGATCAGAGACGGACACTGCTGCAAGGATGCAGCCGCTGGCATCGGCTTAAGAAGCTGACCGCTAACAACCGCAAATGCAGAACAGCTGTTCAGGTCTTGTCAGCTGAGCGGAAGCTTCCCTGAGCGCTGTCACAATAAGAGCTCGGAGAGCCGGAATAATAACGCCGCTGTCAAGACCTGACGGGAATAGCCCGAGCGCGACTAACATTAGCGCTCGGGTCATAACAGTACCTCCCCCTCAAGGGCGGACTCCCGGGCGCCCAGTAACACCTAGGGCCCCCCCACCCCCCCAGGGCGGGCAAGGAGGGGGGAAAACACCGATAGAACAAGGCCCCAGAAACAAAAAAAACACATCCCCAGACATACCCATCACATTCCAGAGAGAAAATAACAGAACAAATAGGGCACATACTCACAGGACATGCAAGAGTTACAATACACGGGGCACAAACCATACAGAGCATGATTTACAGGACACAGAAAAGTTTTCCCACAGTGACCACAGACAAACTGTTTAACTCCAGTATGCATGACTTCATGTGGTCTTAAGGAACTCATCTGGGTGAAGGTCCTTCCACGCACTTCACACACAAATTTTTAAATGCCACAATGGATCAGTCTATGCTACTAAGTTACCCAAGTGCATGAAACCTCTGCCACATTCTTCACAAAAGTAGTTTATCCCCCAAAAAACCCCATCATCCTCAAACACCAGGGTGCCTATGAAAAACCACAAAGTAACATGCTATGACCCCTCCGATAGGAGGAAAAACAAAAACATACTACATCAAACATACACATGCGGCAATCTTATCATTCCAAATGACCTTCACACCATACAGTCCAAACAGATGATGGCAGCGGAGACCAAACGCCCCAGGCATAGTTCCGGCGGTCTCCCTGCATCCGATGGTCAACGGGTGGTCACGGGAAACAGTACGTGGTCGGGCGGCCTGACCCAGTCCCAGGCCCCGAGAGTCAAGTCCTCCGGCGGCCGTACCAGGCCACCCAGTAACAAACACAGTTCATCAGGTGGCCGGCCCAAGGCGCCAAACAGGCAAAACAGCTCCTCGGGTGGCCGACCCACATCCCTCAGCCACCAGAACCATGGAGAAACAGCATGCGGCGGCCTCCCCGACGGAGAAACTACATGGGAGCACCAGCCTGCAAGAAGAAAACCTCCAACGGCCCCCGGCGCTGACGACCCCAGCTGGTGGCTCCTGAGAGGGGAATAATCGTAATGACGAGCCCACATCACGTCAGGCGGTGAAGGGTCTGCGGCTCCTCCACCAACCTCAATCCACACCGATGCGACCGTCACAGCTGCACCCGCGTCGGACCCCGATTGGGTCACAGCTGCACCCGTGTCGGACCCCCACTGGGCCTCGTCGGACCCCGATTGGGTCCCAGCTGCACCCGCGTTGGACCCCCGCTGGGTCTCGTCGGACCCCGATTGGGTCACAGCTGCACCCGCGTCGGACCCCCACTGGACCTCGTCGGACCCCGATTGGGTCACAGCTGCACCCACGTCGGACCCCGATTGGGTCACAGCTGCACCTGCTTCGGACCCCCGCTGGGTCACAGCTGCCCCCGTGTCGGACTCCGACTGGGCCTCGTCAGACCCCGAATGGGTCGGCACCGCATCGGCAACGACCTCCACCCCTGAACTTGGGACTTCCTGCACTGCGACCTCGACAGATTCCAAGCCGGCGACACTGTGAAGAGGCTCAGAGGAACAGAGAGGACCGAGATCAGTATTTCCGGCAGCACCAGAGCCCAGCGAGACGAGTTCGGGTGCAGCAGACGGCTGCCCCTCGCTCACCTCCCCGCGAGGCAGGCAAAAATGCTCTAACACACCACAAAGGAAAACAAAGAAGAGCACTTGCCTGCACTCGGGCTCTGGAGCTGTCCAGGACTCCTTCGATCCAGGTTCGGGTAGAAGCTCGTCGTCGGGCTTCCACTCAGCTGCGTCGGGCTCCGCAGCCAGCATGATGGTCTCTGCAGCCGGATCCTCTCGCGCTGATGTCCACACCGATAACCCGCACAGCATAGCGACAGGGGACCCTCGACCCGCTGGCTTGGGCTGCTCCTCCGTGGAGACCCGGGGACGCTTCCTCGTTGGCTCAGGCTCCACACCGCAGTCCACTCTTCTCCTCTGTCCAAGACGTGGCTGTGGGGCCGGGATTATTCTCAGAGCCGCAGGCCTCCTCCTCGTTCGACGACGTAGACCTAACGCCGAGGACTGCTCAGCGGAGGAAAACACAGAGGCAGCAGGTTCAGTACAGATGACTACAACTGGTGGTGGGAGCTTGGGGGGCTGCAAACCCCGAACTCCACCCCCAGGAGTCAGACAAGACGGATCACTATTATAAGTAAGGGGGTGAGCTTGAACTTGCCTGTCTCCCGGAGGGAGGATGGTGCCAGCTGTAGGGGGCATTGCTCCTTCCTTCGCTCGCTGGATGGTAACAGAGGACCCCCTGGGAGGACGAAGGGGGGCCGCTCTCAAGGACCCATGGACGGGGTTCTCCGAAGCAGGACTCTTGTCACACGCAGCAGCTGGAGAAGGCGTCGAGGACGAGGGAGCGACAGCCGAAACGGGCTGGGCACGACATGCTGACCGGACAGCAGAGGTAGATGGCCCGGGAAGAAAGGCTGCAGGAATTCCCTCCTGACATGATGCCGAAGAGACAGCTGACTGGTTGATTGGGTCATTCCGGCGGCCCAGAGCTGGATCCGGAACAGGAGCTTGCTGGGGATGCCCTTGGCCGCAGCGCCGACGTCTACGACGGCCCCCAGATGGTGCGAACTCCAGGAGTGGATCGAGGACAGGAATGGGATCCCAAAGCGAGGAGCGGAAACGCCTCCTCCTCTGCTTCTTGCTGTATTCCTCCTCCACCATACGGAGTATCTCGCATTGCGTGGCAATGTCATCCCTCCTCGCGGCGACTTCTGGGTGGTCGGCGTAGCGGGGAGAAAAATGATTGAGCGAGTCCTCAGCACAGTCCAGGTACCAGAGTATGCTGTGGTCGTAGTCGAGGAGGGAAGCAGAGATGAGCGTCTCATCCACATATTCCAGGACGTCCGCCAGCTCGTGGCTCGGACTCCGAGCACGGCCCCTCCGCGACGGCATTCCTCCAGCACACCGTACCCAGACTAGAAAAGAGCAGTGGCCAATTAACACAAACTCACTGGTGAAAGGCGTCTCGGGTTGGCGTCACCGTAAAAACACCATTTTTGGCAGCAGTGTACTGTCATGCGGTGGCCCTCGCGAGCCACCATAAGACGCCACACTGTCACCAGAGAGTTGCGTTAGTGTCTTTGTTAACGGTGAAATCACAACAGCACAAGCCACTGAGGCTATGACGCATAGTCTTCACACACAGGGAGGCGTAAGGCTAACAACAAGCTCACTCACGGGTCCACAGGGTTAGACGGTCGCACCACAGACGGGCAATGTAATATAATCCATGTAGCACGATCGCTCCGATGATCAGAGACAGACACTGCTGCAAGGATGCAGCCGCTGGCATCAGCTTAAGAAGCCGACCGCTAACGACCACAAATGCAGAACAGCTGTTCAGGTCATGACAGCTGAGCGGAAGCTTCCCTGAGCGCTGTCACAATAAGAACTCGGAGAGCCGGAATAATAACGCCGCTGTCAAGACCTGACAGGAATAGCCCGAGCGTGACTAACATTAGCGCTCAGGTCATAACAGCTTGTATTTCTGTTTTTATTTCCAAGAATATTGTTAAGTATTGTCCATGTATTTTTAATATTGTCTGTTTTTCTCCAGTTCTTTACTGTAATAGTCTCTTTTACTACATCTCATTATATATGTTAACTTGTTTTTGTATGTTTTATACCGCTGTTGTGCTTCTTTTGTTCTTTTCTTTAGAAAAGCTTTATATAATGAATTTTTCTTTTTACACGCCTTTTGTAATCCTTTGGTTAACCATGGCTTATTGACAAATTTATGTTTAAGCTTTTTCTTTACTAATGGACAATTTTTTTCATAAAGAGTGGTTACAGTGTTTATAAATGTGTCATAGGCTTCATTTACATCTGATACATAGACTTTTGTCCAGTCTTGCTTCAGCAAGTCTTCTTTAAAAGAACTGATTGCATTTTGTGATTTGTATCTGAAAGATTTTAAAATTTTTTTATGTATTGGCCCCCGTGTGGCCATGGATAAGTGCAAAGATTGGCAAATGGTCACTTATATCATTTATCAATAATCCACTTTCTATTTTCTTATCAGTAATATCAACAAACAGGTTGTCAATAAGTGTAGCAGTGTGAACTGTGATTCTACTGGGATGTTATTGTGGGATATAGACTCATACTGTACATAGAATTCATGAACTCTGTAATTACATTTTGTTGAAATGGATTTAGTAAATCAATATTGGAAATATCCACAAATTACAACCATTTTCTTACTAGTAATATTATTGTACAGCTCGACTAACTTATCTTTGAATGTCTCAATGCAAGTTCCCGGCATTCTATATATACAACTTATAATTAGATTTTTTGTTTTATCTTGGTCGATCTCTACAGTAACGCATTCCAAAATCCCTGGTAGTGCAAAGGACATTCCATTTACAAGTTTGCACTTATACAGGTCATCAATATACAGTGCAACACCACCACTCTTTTTTTGAGATCTGTTAATATGAAACATCTGATATCCCTCTATTGCCGTCAGAAGAGCCTGCTCTTCATTAAGCCAAGTTTCAGAGACTGCGATAGCTGTAAATTTTCTGTCTAGCTGTTTTAAATAGTCCTGAATCTGTGGAAAGTTTTTATTAAGACTTCTGCTGTTGAAGTGTATTATTGATAGTTTACCATCTAGTTGCACTTGACTTTTGAATTGCTTTTCAGTGTAATATTCACAATGATTATGAATATTATTGAAAAAGTGGTTATCAGGATCAATATCATTCTCCATCTCTTGTAGTTTATGTTCAGCATAATGGCATATTTTCAGAGTTTGAATTTCCTCACTCTGTGTCAAATGACTTCCTCCAACTGGGGATAATTGATGTCTACTCAAGTCAATCATAAGTTTTTTTGTTTGTTTTGTTTAGTTTTCTTTTTTTTTTTTTAAAGTACATTGACATGGTATGTCACAAAAGAACTATTCTTGCCGTGTGTGTGGATATGGATTATCAGTCTCTTAATTTTCTTAATCAGTGTTCATCTATATTTATTTAAGTCAGTAAGATCTCTGATTATTATGGTCTTCGCTTCCTCTGGTGTTCCATTTAGTGTGATCCAAACTCTACAATTTCTTGTCCATGTTGCCTGTATCTTATTTTGTCTTTTCAGCATCCATGCTTGCCGTGCTCTTTCAGCATTAGTCTTTGTTAAATGTTCATTTAGGTAAACTTCTGTTCCCCGTAGCTTTCTGGCCTGCCTCAGTATGTCATTCTTTACTCTTCTGTTCACAAAGCGCATCACAATTGATTTCTTTGTTTTATTATCCTTTCTGGGTAAAGCATGACAGGCTTAAATTGCATTTGCTTCAACCTTTATATTTCTCCTTTCAAGGAACTGAAGCACCTGGTTTTCCAGGGAGACTAATTCACTCAGGGGAGCCTCCTCACCTCTCATTCCTGCTGTAGCATGAGCATATGATTGATATTTAATGTCTAGTCCACTTATAATTAGATCATCCATACAAGAACATTGTTCAAGATCCTTGACGCATCGCTCCAAGTCTGCAATTTTTTTGTCTTTTTCCCTAATTGTTAATTTCAATTCTCGGACCTCTTCCATTAGCCCTAATAGTTTAACCTGTTGACTAGCCACTTTGGTCAGTTCTTCTGACAAGAAGTTCAGAGATTTTTTTGATCTCTTCCATTTCCTCCTTCTTTGGTGGCATTTTGACTGACCTGTTGATAGTAAAACAATCTCTACTGGTGTCGCCGGTATCCGATCCGACCGACCTCGAATCCAGTTGGGCCTCAGCTAGCCCCCTCTGCTGCTAGTCCCGCTGCTTACCGCCACTGCAATTGAGCTCCTGTCCAGCCGGGGTACCGGCAGCTCCTCCACCGAGTCCCGCCGCCCACTGCTGCTGTAGTTGAGCTCCGATCCTGCTCCTGTCTAGCTGGGGTCCCGGTAGATCCTCCGCTGAGCCCCGCCACCTACCGCCGTTTTCCTCAGTAGTTCCTCCGCCGAGCCCCGCTGCTGTAGCTGGGCTCTGATTCCGGCTCTTATCCAGCTGGGGCCCCGGCTGCTCCTCCACTGGTCCCCGTCTCCTACCACCGCTGTACTTGAACTCCGATCCGGCTCCCGTCCAACTGTTGCCTCGGTTAGTTCCTCCGGCGAGCTCCAATCACCGGGGACAGAGTCGCTTCTTTGTATCGGTGAACCAAGTTGTGATCCGATCTCCCGAGTGGGGGGAGTGGTGATGAGGTGTACGCCTCCTTAGTGTTAGCATAGAATAAGTCCAGTGTTTTATTGTCTCTAGTGTGGCATGTGACATACTGGGTGAACATGGGAAGGATGGAGGACAGTGAAATATGGTTGAAATCATCGGAGATGAGGAGAAGAGCATCTGGGTGTTCTGTCAGCAGCCTGCCAGTTACTGAGTGAATGACATCACGCACTGTCCCCGCGTTTGCCGTCGGATTTGCATAAATAACAATGCAGATCACGTGTGAGTATTCCCTCGGGAGATAGGTAGGCCCCATGCTAACAGCTAGCAACTCAATGTCTTTGCTGCAGTGATGTTGTTTAACCGTGATATGTCCCTGTCTGCACCAGCTGTTATTGACACATTATCACTCCTCCGCCCCTTGCCTTCCCACTGTCTGGTGTCCGGTCTGCCCGTATTGCGTGGAAACCCTCCAGTTCGATGTTAGCATCTGTTGCTAGTTCTGTTAGCCACGTCTCAGTAAACAACATCAGGCTACTCTCTCTGAAGATGCTCTCGTAGCGGGAGGTGGCCGCTAGCTCGTCGGTCTTATTGAGTAGCGATCGAATGTTCCCCATAATAACAGATGGAAGGACGGGTCTGTACCTTATATTTCTCGCCCGCCGTCTTGCTCCAGCATGGCATCCATGTCGTTTCTGTCTTATTTCACCTGGTATGTTGCGATTAAGCGGAAGAAGATGAATGAATGAATGTTGAAGTCTTGCGCTAGCATCTTGGTCCGGTTAAGTGCTAGCAGCTGGTCTCTGCTGTAACGTATCCTGCTAAAAACAGTGGCTCCGTCTGCCGGCTCAGGAGACATTTGGGCGATCCGTGTGTCCGTCCGATGGATAAGGTGTCACGAATCAGAAAGATTAGCAAGAGAAGCGAGATAGTAAATAGATGGAAAGAAATTGATCCGCTGTTGCAAAAAGGCAGCCTACTCGTGTGGCGCTGGAAGTAGTAATCATCCCATTATCATCTCATTCCTAATTTAAATAATGATTATTTTTGTTGGTGAATGTTAAATGGCTGCACATCATCCCTCACTGTATCCACTGTCTATGCGCAATTCTTGGTCTTTTTATTCAAAAGCCCCTATTTAGTTATTACAGCATCATTTTGCAAATGGGGAAGAAGAGCTCCTCAAAACAAGCTGGTTTGTGGCATATTGCTTTAAAAGCTTATAAGCCCCAGTTCACCCCAGCCTTGTTTTTTTCATCAGTCCTCTGACATCTCTGTTTTCATAGAGATGCCATGTTTAAGGCTGATGTTGGCATTTAGCTGTGGCTGTCAGACCGAGTAAAATACTCAGAAATACTGGCCAAATGTTTCTGTTTAAAAGTCCAAATGAAGCATTTTCAGAGACAGGGGTGTGTGGTTTGACACTCTGATAACATATGGCCACTCAGTGGTGTGTAAAAAGCATAGAAACAACCCTGTATGACTGATGCTAATCAAGAAGGCATCTGGTCCAGAGTATAATAAACAACAATACAGTGTTAAAATAATGTGATGATATGATGAAATATATGAAATAAGTGGTGGATGGGTGTCTAGCAGGAATGGATAGTAGAGAAAATGGACATTTAGCATCTAGGCTAGCAGACCTCACTCTGTTTTTACCCCGCAGGTCAACCTCGAAGTTGGTCAGAAATCCTGGCTGTGGTCACTTAGTCCAGCTAATGTTAGCAGCCCGGGCAAAATAGGACAAAATAAGCTAGAATATCACCAGATATATAATTATCTGGAAATTAAGCTCATCTGGTGTGGTAACTACATTTCACAAAAAAAGCCATAAAATTCCTAGTCACACCTTTTTTGTTGCAAAGCTAGCCATGCTAACGGTGTCATTAAAAACATACTGTATATGCTGGGGAAAAAAACAAAATAGGCCAGAATGAGTGAGATATATTATGGACTGTGGATTATTGAATGAGCTGGGATGTTTAGTGTGTGGTGACTAGTGTAAAATTTACAAATTGGGCTCCTCGCTAAGCTAGCCACAGTATAGATATGTGTGCTCTTTTCCATTGAAACACACTACAACACAACATGCCAGATTACCCAGGAAGCATGTCTGTATCAGGCCTGTTAATTAATGACATGATAACCTCACAGAAGAAAACGGCCAGTCCAAACAAGGCATTTCAGGGAGAGTTGTAGTCCTAGTTCCACTGGGAGAGGAACTCCTGTGCATGAGAATTTTGGGCTGTTTCTTTGCAGACTATATAGTGTCATAAAAATCCTATGCAAGACACCAAATAAAGAGGAAACCCCAAAAAGCATAACAAGGGGCTCTTTAACTCTTGTAAGTGAACTATATTTTATTCTCCTACATCTGGATGTGTTTGTTTACTTCTACATTTCTTACATGATTTAATTATTTATGTAATATACGCTTATGTAATATGTATTTTTTTTCCAGACTGCTTCCATAATGGCGTCTGATGACAAGACTGAAGATGCATCTGTGTGCATGTACTGTAATATATGCGAAAGAGAATCTAAAATAATCAAGTGCCCACCTGTCTGTTTATTATCAGCAGCTTTTTATTATCGCAGTGCCTGTGTAAAATAGCCTCCTTATAACTTGTACACTGCACAATCATCAGCATCTTCAGCACTTTTCCTGCTGTGTGTATGCGGTGTGGGTAGAGGATAAAAACCAAAGCTGCGTGTTCATTGAGTGTCATGCTGTAAAAAGGAAATATCAAATCAGAGAATAGAGTGGTTTAAATGCACAAGTGGCCTTCATACTGCATTTTTATTTGAGTATCTTTGACCCTTCTGGGTCCTTTTATATCAAACTTAATAAGACGTTGGATATCCTTACCATAATAACCGGAGTGGTGGCCTAGTTGGTAGAGTATCTGCCGCACACCTGGGAGGCCGGGGTTCAAATCCCGGCCGGGTCATGCCAAAGACATTAACCCTTGTATTATGTTGAAAAAAGAATTATGTTGCGGGTCATTTTGACCCATACTGTGTAAATCCACTCAAAACAGTCAAAAAACCAATAACAACTTTATTTTAGATTATATAAACATTTATAAAAGAGACATATAAAGAGTATAAAGAGACGTGGGGCTGCACGGTGGCGCAGTGGTTAGCACCGCAGCAGCACAGTTTTACCCTCGGCCGGGGGATCGCGGGGATCATGAGATCGTGGGTTCGATCCCTGCCCCCGGCCAACAGTGATCTGTGTGGAGTTTGCATGTTCTCCCCGTGTTTGCGTGGGTTTACTCCAGGATTTCTCCGGTTTCCTCCCACATGCCAAAAACATGCAGGTTAGGGAGTTAAGGGGCGCTTGCGCACGCAGCGACCGGCAGCTGGTGGCTCGTCACCGGACTGCAGAACAAATCTACCTACGGGTACAAAATAAGTCCAAAAAAAAAAGTAACACTCTAACACACTGCGCCAGCACAGCAACTCACCCTTGGCCATGGGATCCCTGGTTCGATCCCAGCCCCTGACCAACAGTGATCTGTGTGGAGTTTGCATGTTTCTCCCCGTATCTGCATGGGTTTACTCCGGGATTTCTCCGGTTTCCTCCCACAGGCCAAAAAACATGCAGGTTAGGTTAATTGGAGACTCTAAAGTGGCCCTAGGTGTAAATGTGTGTGTGAATGGTTAAGGGATGGCACCGTACCGTGGCTGCTTCATCCATCCAGGTGGATGCCCTCAATTTCCCCTCTGGGGATCAATAAAGTATCCAAAATTCAAAAAAAATAAATCAAAAATACATTTTTAATTTCAACACTATTTTTAAGAACTATTTTGTTCAAGTTTTTCCCTCTGCATTTTTTTTTCATTTAACTTGCCCATTTTCTCACATTTTCAATGTTCAACATTTTCAATGCTCTCCACATGATGGACAGAATGTAACTGTGTGCTTTCTGCAGATGTAATTTTTGCATTTCACACAAGGGATACTTGTTTTACTGTCCTCTCGGGAGGGACAGACCTGGCATCTTTTCCATTTCTTTACACCTGTGTCCACTGGATCCATTGCAGATTGGTTGGATGGATGACCTGACCTTGACCTTTTCAATGACAGCTGCAGCTGCTGGGGATCGAGCTGGCCTGGCTCGCCTCTGGATCTTGGAAGTGGCAAGTGCTTTGCCGAGTTCTTCCAGGAAAAGCCGACGTCGGTACAATTTGCCGGCATTCCATTGCTGGTTGATTTCAGTCCACAGGACAAAGGCATTGTAAGCAGACACATCGACAGTGTTGTAGAAAATCACCAAGGGCCAACGGGCAGTCTTGCGCTAGCAGCTGTATGTTGCTGTGACTTTGTCCAGATTGTCAACTCCTCCTTTGGTGGAGTTGTAGTCCAGGATCATTTGTGGCTTCATGTCTTCTCTTGTGCTCAGAGATGCATCTGTGTGCATTGTGCTCATTACAAAAACATTCTTGCTTCTCTTTGGGCAGTATGAAACAACTGCTGCTTTCTCAGTGAAAACAAATATTGAGGAATGCAGAGGTCTGCCCTGCATCTTCAGAATTTCACTGGGAAGTTCGGGCTTATTTCTTCTGACTGTTCCCAACATAGTCAGCTTTCTCTTCTGAAGTTCATCTCCAAGGTGGTAGGATGTAAAGAAGTTGTCACATGTGATGCTATGACCTTGCAACCCTTCACTCATCTCCAGCACCACACGCATCCCCCGATTCTTCTCAGATGCTCCTCCAAGTAGCTTTCCAGTATACACTTGCATATTCCATGCATAGCTAGATTTTGCGTCACAGGCTACCCACATTTTGATGCCATATTTGGCAGGCTTGTTGGGCATGTACTGTCTGAAAGGACAGTGCCCCCTGAATGGTACAAGGCGCTCATCTACAGTAACATGGGGACCAGGATTGTACAACAAAGGTAGAATTTCAACCCATTTATCCCATACATCTCTAAACGCAGCTAGTTTGTCTCTTTCATGTCGACCAGCTCTGGTGTCACGGTTGTCAAATCGGATCACACGAGATATCATGTGAAATGTCTCCAGAGACGTTGTTGCTCGAAAGATTGGCCTTCCATACTCTTCATCCCATATACTTGCAGTTGCTTCTCCCTTTGACCTGTACACTCCAGCTAATATCAGAATTCCAATGTAAGCATGCAAGTCAGTCTGATCCAGTGGCTTCCATTTCTCCTGAAATACACGCCTCCCCTCCAAGTTGGTCATTTCCAGTATAATCTTCTCTATTGGTGGGGATATGAAGAGCTGAAATGCTGATTGAATATCATCAACTCGTGTGACAGCAAATCTTGTAGGACCGGGAGTCATTTTGATGACATTGGAACATGACAGTCTACCTCGGCTTTGGTGTGGTGATGTTGACCATTTTATATTACCATCTTTAGATGCCCATGTCCCCTCTGTGGATGATGATTGCTGCATTCCTTGGCTTTCATCCGATGGAGACACAACGGCAGGCTCGTCCTCTGAATCCTCCTCATCGTCGGAAAATTGACAATCTGGATCATCAATTACATTGTCCTCGGTCTCTGAAATCTCTTCCTCTGCATCACTATCCCAGTTCAAAATATGTGATGAAGCTTCTTCAGCTGTAAACCTTCTGGAGCTCATTTTTGGTGTGTTTGTCAAAGAGATGGCATGAGAAAAGGGACAAGGGAGAGAAAGTCCCTCCTCGACACACACCTGGGTCTCTGGCAGTCAAAATACAATTAACTGGGCAGTCAAAATAAAGTACATCAAAGAGGCATGTTTATTTTGGATCTGTTTTGGATCTACTTACCCACAAAAGTGTCCGGGTCAAAATGACCCGCAACGTCACCTTTGTATACAAACTCTGCACATACATTCCACTGCACATCAAAGTGTCCAGATTTTACACACCAGTTCATGACCCTAGATGAGGAAAAGTCACAAAATTTCATGAAGAAAAAGAAAGGATAACCCATACTTTGGTCAACACAAACTGAAATGGGTCAAATTGACCCTTAACATAATACAAGGGATATAAAAGTGGAACTTCCTGCTATCCGGCTTGGTGCTCAGCAATAATGGACCAGAGGAGGGAAATTTGTGGCGGCATCTTGCATGGCAGCGACCCCTCTGATTCTAGATGTGATTAACATTGTAGATAAGAGAAACGTAATTTTGTTCTACTGTGCATGATTGGCTGTATTAAATGAATGACAATATACAGTAGTTGGCTTCACCTTTACCATTTAGGGCTTGACATTTAGGGCTGGGAATCATCACTAATTTCCAGAATCGATTTGATTCCGATTACTAACAAGTGCTTTCTTTAATGCAAAGGGTGTGTAGTGTCAAGTTAACAGCCCAGAGTAAGTAAACAAATTCAGTGCATGAAGCATGTATACATAATCTCACTGTATTTCAGACCCTCCAGGATTTCACCAGTTGTTTTTGTGATTGTTGCAGCCCAAAACACTTGAATTTGTGGGAGCTTTTCCAAAAAGTTGCAACATTTTTAGAGGGTTTCTGGACTGAAAGTTGTGTAAGGAAGTACAGATTTTAAAGTAGCTTCATTTTCCATAGTTTACAGTGATGCTATGTAACACCACAAGAAAAGCACAGGATTTCCAAAACTTTCCTGTTAAGTTGGTTGGTTTGTCTGTTAGCAACATAACTCAAAGTTATGAACGGATTTTGATGAAATTTTCAGGAAAGGTGTGTAATGACACTGGGAACAGATGATTAGTTTTTGGTGGTGATTTGGATCGTAATGTGGGTGCAAGATACTATTTTATATATTAATCTGGCGCTTTTCATGTACTGCCCCTTTAAGATGTGTCCGCTCAGTTACGTGCATGGCCACGCCATAGGGCCACGCACCTTGGCAACCCGGAAACCAAACACTGCAAAAAAAAGTATTAGGGGGCATGTCCACCAAACTCATTTTTTCTGCTGTGGGTGACTATTTTCTATTCACTCTCTATGTAGTCCAGCGTTTAGCGCTGAAATGCCTTGAGGGGTGGCTGTTTATTGTTGCGGTGCTCAGGGCTGAAAAATGTTCAACTTGTCAGACTACTGTACAGCTGCACTCATCAATATCAGACCTTTCTAAGCAGTCAATCAGAATGAAGGAAGGGCGGGACATAGAACGCTGGTACAGGAAGACGAGAATGGGAGGTGACGATGGAGGAGGTGAAGGCTGAACTTTGCTGAATCAAACAACCCAGTACTCTTTAATCTGACACTAAAAGGATTTGAAAGCAAACACTTGGAGGAATATGTCTGCATCTGTTGGCGTGCCAGGTGAGCGTTTGTGCCTTTGTCATGGTCGTATTTCTTGCAAGTTTGTTGCAGTAGATAATATGGATACTATGTGAATTTGTAGTTGATAACTGCAAAAAAATGGTATGATACCACACTGTTGTGTAATATTGCTTAATAATTATGAACCTTGTCAGTAAACTGTAATGGAGAAGAGAAGAGGAAAAAAAAACGATCTGAAAGATTCGATAAACTATGATGTTGATTTAAGGTGGAATTGCCCAGCCCCAATGTATGGTCAATACAATTATGACAGTATTATTATTATTATTATGTAGTTGTATAACATAATCATATTGTTTTTGCTGTTGTTTCTATAATAATAATAATAATAATGGATTTCAATTATATAGCACTTTTCTTTCAAATTTTCAGGAAAGGTGTGTAATGGCACACTGAACACATGACTAGCTGCTACGCATCCTCAGGGAATTTGGCCGCTCACCTTCCCCACATCCTCGCTGGATCGTGCCGCGTGAGAAGTCAGAGATACAATTTTTTTTTATTTTTTTATTTTTTCACAGCCGGTGTGGACCTCCTCCAGGCTTAACGGGAAAGTCCCTCACCATCGCGGATCAACACGCAATTTTTGCGCGGCCCAGACACCTTTGATGTCCCGGGCCAGCACTTGCTTACTACCACCGCCCTTTCCACCCCTCCCCCGTCCCCCCACGGACTGACATGCCCTCCGACAGTTCTACCGGAGCTGGAGCCAAACGACGAAGGGGGGGGGGGTCACAGACCCTTCTGACCGTTCTGGGGGGAGCTGTGTGAGCACCCAGCACAATGCAGACTGATAATATTCACGCTCAGCAGGGATTGCATACGAACAGAGAGCCCTAGGGGGACAACCAGAACAATGACTATTGTTATACATCTCCAGAGTAAGGAGAGGAATTCCGGCGCCAGTTAATCACGCGATTGATATGTATTGACTGATATGTATATTAATATGTAAATGTGCCATGCATTCTCTGTCTGTATAAAAGAGCTGACATTACATGCCTCACTTAGCTCACACACACAGCACAGCGCACAGCGCTACAGTGTGTCACATGATGATGGAGGAATAAAACTCTTAAACCTTCAGCTCGCTGTGTCACGCCTGAACTTATTTTGTTCCTCGTCCAATAACCGCATGGTTGACGGTTCGAATCCTGCTCTCCCCAGATACAGTGGGGCAAAAAAGTATTTGGTCAGCCACCAATTGTGCAAGTTCTCCAACTTAAAAGATGAGAGAGGTCTCCAATTTCCATCATAGGTATACCACAACTATGAGAAGCAAAATGAGAAAAAAAAATCCAGAAAATCACATCGTCTGATTTTTAAAGAATTTATTTGCAAATTATGGTGGAAAATAAGTATTTCGTCACCTACAAGCAAGATTTCTGGCTCTCACAGACCTGTAACTTCTTCTTTAAGAGGCTCCTCTGTCCTCCACTCGTTACCTGTGTTAGTGGCACCTGTTTGAACTCGTTATCAGTATAAAAGACACCTGTCCACAACCTCAAACAGTCAGACTCCAAACTCCACTATGGCCAAGACCAAAGAGCTGTCAAAGGACACCAGAAACAAAATTGTAGACCTGCACCAGGCTGGGAAGACTGAATCTGCAATAGGTAAGCAGCTTGGTGTGAGAAAAAATCAACTGTGGGAGCAATTATTAGAAAATGGAAGACATAAAAGACCACTGATAATCTCCCTCGATCTGGAGCTCCACACAAGATCTCACCCCGTGGGGTCAAAATGATCACAAGAACGGTGAGCAAAAATCCCAGAACCACACGGGGGGACCTAGTGAATGACCTGCAGAGAGCTGGGACCAAAGTAGCAAAGGCTACCATCAGTAACACACTATGCCACCAGGGACTCAAATCCTGCAGTGCCAGACGTGTCCCCCTGCTTAAGCCAGTATATGTCCAGGCCCGTCTGAAGTTTGCTAGAGAGCATTTGGATGATCCAGAAGAGGATTGGGAGAATGTCATATGGTCAGATGAAACCAAAATAGAACTTTTTGGTAAAAACTCAACTTGTCGTGTTTGGAGGAGAAAGAACACCATACCTACTGTGAAGCATGGGGGTGGAAACATCATACTTTGGGGCTGTTTTTCTGCAAAGGGACCAGGACGACTGATCCGTGTAAAGGAAAGAATGAATGGGGCCATGTATCATGAAATTTTGAGTGAAAACCTCCTTCCATCAGCAAGGGCATTGAAGATGAAACGTGGCTGGGTCTTTCAGCATGACAATGATCCCAAACATATTGCCCAGGCAACAAAGGAGTGGCTTCGTAAGAAGCATTTTAAGGTCCTGGAGTGGGCTAGCCAGTCTCCAGATCTCAACCCCATAGAAAATCTTTGGAGGGAGTTGAAAGTCCGTGTTGCCCAGCGACAGCCCCAAAACATCATTGCTCTAGAGGAGATCTGCATGGAGGAATGGGCCAAAATACCATCAGCAGTGTGTGAAAATCTTGTGAAGACTTACAGAAAACGTTTGACCTCTGTCATTGCCAACAAAGGGTATATAACAAAGTATTGACATGAACTTTTGTTATTGACCAAATACTTATTTTCATCATAATTTGCAAATAAATTCTTTAAAAATCAGACAATGTGATTTTCTGGATTTTTTTTTTTTCTCATCTTGTCTCTCATAGTTGAGGTATACCTATGATGAAAATTGGAGACCTCTCTCATCTTTTAAGTGGGAGAACTTGCACAATTGGTGGCCAACTAAATACTTTTTTACCCCACTGTATACTGCCGTTGTGTCCCTGGGCAAGACACTTCACCCCCAGTTGCTCGTGGTGGGTCTGGAAGTGCCATGTTAGGCAGCATGCCACCATCAGTGTGTCAATGTGTGTGTGAATGGGTGGATGGCAGGATCTATGGAGTGCTTTGGTCATCAAGAGATGAGAATAAAAGCGCTATATAAGTGAATGCCATTTAGATTTTAGTGATTATCTCAAAATACATACTTCCTGCAAGGCTCTTATCTTCTCACAGAGTGTTAGCAACAATACTGCAAAACAATTGGATGGATTTGGATGAAATTTTCACCAGAGGTGGTTCTTGGCCCAAAGATGAACTCATTAGATGTTGGAGGTGATCTGTGAATGCATACCTCCGCCAAGGCCCTATCTTGCAATGTACAGATGGATGGCGATATGGATGGACAAAGGAATGGAGGGATGGAGCCCTTGGCAGAGATGTACAATCTCTTGAGTGCCCTCTAGTTTAGAATTAAATGCTCAGTAAAATTGTCAAAAAATGACAATTGTTTTCTTGCTGAGAACTTAAATAAAAATGATAAATAAAAGAATTAGCCATTAAAGCCATTAGAAATTGCATTAAATGCACGTTAAGAGTATGGAGAAAATTATGGCAGCACCTTCTCCAAATTTGAATTTGAAAACTAAGATCCCTTCTTCTGTGCTGAAATCCACAATGAAGCAGGGACTGCTCCCCCACTGACAACCTCTTCCTTCAGGACGTCTCAGTGCATATTTTTAAATCCCCACACCACAGTAATGTTTAATAATTTCATTTCTTTTATATTTTAACTACAAATTAACTTTCAGTTTTTGAAAAGGGGTTCAGTTAATTTTCTGGAAGATTTGGTCATTTCAGTTTAGTTGAGTAAAAATGGCTCGTTTTTATTTTTTTATTATTATCTTCAAATCTCTCACTTAAGTGCTAGAAGTCCAAAATTAATTGTCATTCAGTACAAACGTTACATAAAGGCAGCTGCCTCCGTCATGAAGTCCTGACTAAAAATATTCCTTTATTCTGCATTTATTTACAGCACTTGGCCAACAGATAACTACTATATCCATAGTTTGTAAAAGAAAACTCCATCATGCTAGCTGAGTTATGGGCAATGGTGGCCTAACGGTTAGGGATGGTTAGGGATGTGGACTGGTGAGTGGAGGGTCACGGATTCGATCCCTGAACAAGCAGGATTAGATCTGGGTGGGACAGATAACATAGCAGTGTTTACCCCACCCTCCTTAACCCCACTGTGGTACCCTTGAGCAAGGCCCTTAACCCCAACTGCTCCAGTGGAGCTGCTCAGTGGCCACAGGTCAGTCTGTGATTGTACTGGACAGCTTCCAGGTGTGAGTGTGAACAGGGCACCCTTGAAAAAGAGAGGTTGCCTCTCAGTGGAACTACCCTGTATAAATAAAGGGTAAATAAAAAAAAAAAATAAAAAAAAAAAAATTACTACACAAATGTTAAACAACAATATTTTACTTACCCCAGCAGGTGCAACAGTCTCCCTCTTTGGTCTGTTGTCCGCTGTCTGTGTGTTTTCTGTTTGAAAATTGTTTATCAATCGTCGACTTTTATGTTCCAACACAATGCTGCATGTAGTACAAAACCGTTTATCCCCGCTTTATGAAAAATATTCGGGAAGGGTTGAGTGCAGTCTTTAGCCTTGAGTTTTGTTGATAAATTAATGTTGACAAGTCCGCTCTGTGGCTGCCATGTAAATGGTAAATGGCGTTCACTTGTATAGCACTTTTTGTTATCTGTGGATGACTAAAGCACTTTACAGATCCTGCTATCCACCCATTCACACACATATTCACACACTGATGGCAGTGGAGCTGCCATACACAGATGCTGGCCTGACCCACCAGGACCAACTGGAGGTTTAGTGTCTTGCTCAAGGACACTTCGACATGCAGACAGCAGACAGAGTTTGAATTGAACCCCTGACCCTCCGATAAGTAGTTAGCCACACTACACCTGCGCCACAACCGCCCCCACAACACGGAAGTAATGTGAGCGTGCAGTGAAGGGAACTCTCGCACAATTGTTCATCACCCGAGACTTCAGCCAGCTGCTTGCGTTTTGTGTTTCACAGACTGTAAAACCATTATATTAAAAAAATCGATCTACGGATTTTGTGGATCAGTATTGGCTCAGTCAAGTGTGGATCGATTTGAATCGTTGGATCAATCTTTTGAACTCACCCTGACTGACATTCATCCCTTATTTAGCCGCCAGATCTCCCTTTTCCCAATTTACCCATAATGCAAATTTGTATGTTTGCTTGTTGCTAGTGTATATTTGTTTTCTTGATGTGCTCTACACAGGACTGTTTCTAGCTTATCTACATTGGTATTTAGTTTTCATGAAGTTCTGACATACAGTAGGTTTATTTTTGCTTTCTCCATATCATAAAAAAATGTTCTTTATCCACCATGCTGGAATTTGCCATGTGACGAAGGAAATTATGCAAATTTTTATTGAAAAATAATAGAACCCCCGTGTTTTCGCCCAACTGTCATCACATTCATTTTCTGACTCATGATGGAGTAACTGACCAGGGTTTCCTCTGGTAACATTTCTTGGTGGTGGCCCACTTCGCCAGAAATTTTACCACCGCGCCAAGGAGATATGAATTTATTAACCCTTTGAGTGTGTTTGACGCCGAATTGCGACATAACCCCTAGTGGTCAAGAGTGGTAAATATTTTTTGTCAATAAAATAGTTTAGATTTCCAAGGCTATAACTTGGAACGTGGTAAGAGATAATGGCTTACTGTCAATTAGAAAGATGTAAAATATGATCCAAAGTTTCAGATAGGAATAAATTTGTGCATCTAATTTGCACAATGTTGCGGCATCTCTTTAAATTCCATAACTCAGTCAAAACTGGACTTTGGACATATTTACACAAAGAATGGTTCAGTTTGTTGACAGTTTTTTTTGTACAGAGGTACCCCATCATCTTATCTTCAAAGTAGAAAATTCTCACTTACTTTTGACAAAGGGGGGCTGGCTGGCTGGCGTGGTCGTTGCGTTTTCACCCATCATGGTTGTTATTTTGCGTTCTGTCAGTCATTTAAAGTCTCTACCACATCACGCAGCTATTTTCCACGTACAAAGCTGATAAAAATGACGGTGACCGATCGTGGACATATTAGCTTTCTGGGCTAAAATGCTAAAAACAGGAAAAGGAAATGAGGAGTTCTTCTTCTTTGGTGTATTATGTGTCATGCATTGAGTGCTCCAACGGATGTCTGCCACCTTTTGAAACTGGCAAATCAGTACAAATCCCCAATGCAGGCGATCATGTGAGAGTGAGACGACAGGCGCAGCACCACGCTCTGCCACTAGGGGCACACACATTCACACACTCAAAGGGTTAAGAAAAATATTTGAAGCAATGACTTTCCGCAAGCGCACACATGAACAACACGCGTGGCCGTCATCTGCACAGAGTTTAGAAACGCCCTGCTCACATGAGTTTCCAGTCAGTCAGCAGACAGTGTCTCGCTAAGCGCGACTGTCCAACAGAGGCATGAGTTTATTAAAGTACTTTAAACGCGGAAAAAAATCATAAGAGGTATGTAAGCACTGGAGACGTTTATCATGGTTTTAACCCGCTGGAAATGGGAGCAATAATGGAAGAGTCGCTTAGCTAAGAGATGTGGTTAGAATTCATATGCATCCGGCTTCATATGAAGAGAAAGGCAAGGGGGACTGATGAATTGCTGAGGATATATTTCACCAGCCACTACAATATTAAGTTATGTTCTGTAGGAATTGCAGGAATGACGAGACTGGCAATTTCTCTTTTCTCGCACAAGCAGGTGTGCCATTTTTATTCTCCAGCGGCAGTGACGAAAAGCAACAGCTGAAAACGCTAGCTGAGGTCCTTCAGTGGCTGCCTAGAGAGGTGCCTGATGAGAAAGCCTGAGAACACAACTATAACTGCCTAAACAGATCATTTTGTACATGAACCCATATTGTGGTGAATTATGTCTTTAGAGTCCGCTACAGTTCCCTATTATGTACCTGGCAGGTTAAGATGACCGAAATTCACGAAGTCAATGACTTTAATCTGTCAGCAGCCTTCAGCCCCAGTAACTTTATTTTAAAAAACAGACAAAAAATAGTCATAAAATAATCCACAAATGTATAGTAAAGTTTCAAATGTACAAGAAAAGTCAATTTTACAAGAGGAAATTACAAAGTTGAGGAATGTGGTTTCAGCTTTAGATGGATTTACAGAGAAAAGTAGAAAACTATAAGAAAGTTGTTATAAATTTTTGAGAAAAACCTCAAACCTTGAAGACTGAAGTCATTACTCAAGTTTTGAAGTGGGTGCTCTTTGTACCCTTAACTCAACTAGAAATTTTTAATTGTCTACTTTTAATTATTAATTTCAAAGCACTGCTTTTACATGAGTAGAATTTCTGGTTACTATACCCACCTGATCATATAATTTAAGTATGCATAGTACATTGCTATTATGAATGTTTCTTTCCCTCCCCTACTCTCTCAATGGAAAAAAAAAAGAAACACTAGAATAAAAATACAAAAAATACACATATTTTTGTCATTTATGTAAGCCATGACAAAAAAATCGTACAGGACAAAACATGACACTTGATATTTTCTAACCTGTTGGTATACCACCATAGACAGAGAGAGAACCTGAATTAGACAGAGCTCAGAGAGGGCAAGATGAGACAGAAGAGAGGAGCCAAGGAGAGGAAAGTGTTCAGGCAGAGGAAGGAGAGAAGGATAACACCACTAAAAAGTCTAAACACAGGATGTCTGGGTGGGGCCCCAACTGGCCCAATATTCAAGCCTCAGTTGTACAATACTTCAAATGGTAAGTTCCATGTGCAACGTTACTGTGTACAATTTAAAAAAAAAAAAAATGGTATAAAATTAACATATTCCGGTATGTTTACTGCCACCCCCCCCCCCCCGGGGAAAATATGTTGCCACCGCGCCAAGGTCTTTAAGCCAGAGGAAACACTGACTGACGGTTCTGCTTGAGGTTCATATTGTAAATTAGTGGTTGACATTGTAATAACAACTTCCATTTTTATATCCAGTCTGCATCTTGTCTCTTGCTCGACTTTCTCCTTCCCAATCATTGCAGTGAAATAATAACAGTATTAAAGGACCCATATTGTGCACAATTGTGACACAATGCATTTGGCATGCATTAAGCATGATGATACAGAAAGAGCAATACCAAGGTTATCATATAGAAACTTGCTGCACCAATGACCATTTTAGACATCTGCTGTGCTGAGATGTTAAGTGGCTAATTTGTACTCACCTACTTCAGTCATTCCTATCCTAATCAGTTACCCCGCAGAACGGTCCATAGAATCCCATGAAATAAATTTTTCTATGGTTGGATCAGTAATTTCATAATATTGTGTTCTGAGTTTTGGAAACCAACGTTATGGAAAGGTCAAGTGGAAAAAAAAAAAAGAAAAACTAATGCTGGGAAATGTGACATTTATAAATAATATATATGACAACCCGTCATAACAGTTGGTCAAAATTACCTAAAACAGCAATAAAAAAATTGACACTGTTAGTATATGCATGATGTTCCCATTCACAGCTGTGTTAAATAACAGTTTGGACAGCCTATTTGCTTACACTCCTGTTAACATGCAGCATAAGCTCCACAGAGGGGCACAAATCAGGCTTTACGTGCAGTTCACCTAGCCGCTGTCCGGTCAGGGTGCACACGATTCCTCCAGCACCGTACACCTCCATTTCCCCCTCCGGATCCGGATTGGATCCTCCCCCGGCATACACCTTGAGGGTTATATGAGCAGATTAAAGTAAAGAAATGTGACTATATTAGGTACACCATGCTAGTAACGGGTTGGACCCCCTTTTGCCTTCAGAACTGCCTCAATTCTTCGTGGCATAGATTCAACAAGGTGCTGGAAGCATTCCTCAGAGAGTTTGGTCCATATTGACATGATGGCATCACACAGTTGGCGCAGATTTGTCGGCTGCACATCCATGATGCGAATCTCCCGTTCCACGACATCCCAAAGATGCTCTATTGGATTGAGATCTGGTGACTGTGGAGGCCATTTGAGTACAGTGAACTCATTGTCATGTTCAAGAAACCAGTCTGAGATGATTCCAGCTTTATGACATGGCGCATTATCCTGCTGAAAGTAGCCATCAGAAGTTGGGTACATTGTGGTCATAAAGGGATGGACATGGTCAGCAACAATACTCAGGTAGGCTGTAGCGTTGCAACGATGCTCAATTGGTACCAAGGGGCCCAAAGAGTGCCAAGAAAATATTCCCCACACCATTACACCACCACCACCAGCCTGAACCATTGATACAAGGCAGGATGGATCCATGCTTTCATGTTGTTGACGCCAAATTCTGACCCTACCATCCGAATGTCGCAGCAGAAATCGAGACTCATCAGACCAGGCAACGTTTTTCCAATCTTCTATTGTCCAATTTCGATGAGCTTGTGCAAATTGTAGCCTCAGTTTCCTGTTCTTAGCTGAAAGGAGTGGCACCCGGCGTGGTCTTCTGCTGCTGTAGCCCATCTGCCTCAAAGTTCGACGTACTGTGCGTTCAGAGATGCTCTTCTGCCTACCTTGGTTGTAACGGGTGGTTATTTGAGTCACTGTTGCCTTTCTATCAGCTCGAACCAGTCTGGCCATTCTCCTCTGACCTCTGGCATCAACAAGGCATTTCCGCCCACAGAACTGCCGCTCACTGGATATTTTTTCTTTTTCGGACCATTCTCTGTAAACCCTAGAGATGGTTGTGCGTGAAAATCCCAGTAGATCAGCAGTTTCTGAAATACTCAGACCAGCCCTTCTGGCACCAACAACCATGCCACGTTCAAAGTCACTCAAATCACCTTTCTTCCCCATACTGATGCTCGGTTTGAACTGCAGGAGATTGTCTTGACCATGTCTACATGCCTAAATGCACTGAGTTGCCGCCATGTGATTGGCTGATTAGAAATTAAGTGTTAACGAGCAGTTGGACAGGTGTACCTAATAAAGTGGCCGGTGAGTGTAGTTTCGGTGTCCCAGCACCCAGCGGTATCCTGAGCCGTCATCTTCCCGTCAATTCACAACTCCTATATTGTGCAGAGAGACCCACGGATCCTACACTCCGCCCAACGTGTCAGGCATAATTTATGGGGGGGATGGGGATGGGGTTGGGTCCAACCCCCCAAAAATCAAATCTGTCCAATATAACCCCCCCAATAATCATATAATTATAATTAATAAAAAAAATCTACAAGTGAGTATGAAGAAGTTGTCATTTTTTCATTTGCAAGCAATGAAAAATAACATTTCTAATAATCAAACAATGTACCCCCCCCTTCCCTGCAGACTTGGTATTGCTCAACCGGTCCATGCGCCTTCTCTGGTCAGTACTACTCAGTCATTTGGAGGGGCGGCAGGTGAGGACGCTGTCTCAGACTCTGTTAGCATCAGCACCGGATCACCCCAGGGCTGTGTACTTTCCCCCCCTACTCTTCTCCCTTTATACCAACTCCTGCACCTCCAGCCACCAGTCTGTCAAGCTGATCAAGTTTGCGGACGACACCATCCTCATCGGGCTCATCTCCAACAGCGACGAGTCCGTCTACAGGAGAGAGGTGGCCCAGCTGGCGTCCTGGTGCAGCCACAACAACCTGCAGTTGAACGCTCTGAAGACAGTGGAGATGATTGTGGACTTCAGGAAAGTCACAACCCCTCTGCCCCCCCTCACCCTCACAGGCTCTCCCATCACCATTGCAGATTCCTTCCGCTTCCTGGGCACCACCATCACCCGGGACCTCAAGTGGCAGCCGACCATCAGCTCCCTCATCAAAAAGGCCCAGCAGAGGATGTTCTTCCTGCGGCAGCTGAGGAAGCTCAAGCTACCCACCAAGATGTTAGTGCAGTTCTACACGGCCATCATCAAGTCCATCCTCACCACCTCCATAACCGTGTGGTACGCAGGAGCCACTGCCGGGGACAAACTAAGGCTGCAGCGCGTCGTGTGCGCTGCTGAGAAGGTGATCGGCTGCAAGCTCCCATCTCTCCAGGACCCGGAGGCGTGCAGGCCGGATCATAGCCGATCCTTCACACCCTGGTCACGTACTGTTTGCCCCCCTCCCCTCAGGTAGAAGACTTCGGTCCATTCGGACTAAAATCTCCCGTCACATGAACAGCTTCTTCCCCTCTGCTATCAGACTGCTGAACACTAAGTGACTTATCGACTCTCGTGCACTATATACAGCAGCTCAACCAGACTCATGTCGATCAACACTGTTTTCTTTTTGCATTACCGACTGCACTATGTGGTACTCCACAATATCTGCTGCTCGCTAATATATTTAAAAACTGCCTTGACTAGTATTACTCATTCTTATTCTACACCTTATTGCATGTATAGTTTTTTATTTCATTTATTTATTTTATTTTATCATGTTTAATGTTGCAGCATTGCACCGAGACAAATTCCTAGTTTGTGTACTACATGAACAATGGCAATAAATCTGATTCTGATTCTAGTCTAGAATGTGTTCAGCTCACAAGTGAGACAAAATGAAAAGAGCTCCATGAAGAGCAACAAACCATTTTAAATTGTTGGTTGTCAAATATAAGGACAAACCCCTCTGTCCAAAAGGAGTTAAATATATTGTTGTTAGCTGGTGAATTGTTGTTTGAAGTTAGCTGGTTGCTAGTTTGCTAATATGAGTTAAAGCTATGGGAGTACACCACAGAATAAATGTGCCGCCTGGTAGGATTTAGCCGATCTGAAAAATGATTAGCTCTTCTCATGTGGATTTGGGCTTTACATTGTATTAATCATTCATGAAATGTGATCAGAATGAATTTGTTCGTCAACTGTTAGAGTGAAATTTACATATGTTTGAGCATTCCTCAAAATGTTAGCAGCTCTGAACATTTATAAAGTACAAACAAAACCTCTGTACCACTGGTCCTTAAATATAAATGCCTTTAAATATTGCTTATCATCCCCAGAAAACTCAAGTTAACATTAAACTGTTCTGTATTTTTAAAATGTCATGATTTTGATAATTATAAAATTCAATTAGAAAGCAAGTTTTACCACTTTAGATTATAGACCGTCACTCTGAAGGCTATTCTTAAATGTCTGTCATGAACTGAGCACAGGAGGTTCCACCTGGCTCAGTCTCATGGCCTTTTCTTTATATTTATGTATTTGTTGTATTTTGTGCTTTTTGGGTTTCTGCATTCTTGTACTGTTTGCCATCTGTGTATGTTTTAGTTTTGTTACACTTTTGTATTAATTCAGTTATATTTCAGACTGCATTTGATGATATTTTATTCTTTAGATCTTTTCTGTTGTGTTGACAGCGAGCAAGGGAGTTTCCGGGTTTTGTGCTTTATGTGGGCATTGCCCCTGTCAGCTTCAGCCTTTCCTCTCATTGCCCCCAGCTGGTCCAATTCTGTATCATTGTTTTCTCCTGCCCGCTCATGTGACCCACACCTGCTGTTACTTATGTAAATTGTTTTTGACCCTATTTAAGGGCAGTCATTTTCATTTCTTGTTGCCGCAGTCTTGTTTGAGTTCTCCTCGTCTCCACCAGAGTCCTGCCTTGCTCTGGTGTGCTGTATCAGTAAGTCTGCTCTCTTGTTTTATTTTTTTGTGTGTGTTAAGCACACTGTGTTGGACTTCATGTTTGTTGCTTTTTCAATAAATGTCACAAACTCACAGTTCAGCACGTGGGTCTCGCCTCTCTGCCCCGAAGGGCAGTTCATGGCAATGTCCATGTTAAAGAAATTGATTATTTTCCCTGCAGATCGTTTTCAGATCTTCTGCCCTCTGTTAAAATACCACAACTGCACAAAAGAGTATCTAAATGAATATGTAAGAAATAAACACCAAATGGATGAATGAAAGAATACATGCATTTCATCGACCTAAACTTTTTAAAAATACTGTCTCATTAAGGAAAATACAGCACTCTAAATTTTATCCATATGCATATTGTCTTAAAATGAGTTCATTTAGAAGTCCTACATCTAGAAGCTATTCTTTCTTTTCACCAGTTCATGGAACGTACTCCCGTATAGATTATTTCTTCCTGGATAAACGACTCCTCCCACTGGTGAGTAAGTGTCAATTTCATGCTATTGTTATTTCAGATCTTGCCCCTTTACTGATGACACTGCAGATACCAACCTCCCACAGTAATTATCAACCCTGGCATCTTAATACCTTATTACTTTCCAATGAAAATTTTGTGAAATTCATTTCAACTGAAATATCCCTTTTCCTTGAACATAATCAAACCCATGAAATATCCCCCTCAACAGTGTGGGAATCAATGAAGGTGTATCTCAGAGGACAAATAATATCATGTAGTGCACAGCAAAGAAAAAAACACAGTACGAAACTTGAGCAGTTAACAAATGATATTCTTAAATTAGACGCGACGCTTGCTGTCACGCCATCTGACAACTTATTTAAACTATGGCAGACTGTCCAAACAGAATTCAATCTCTTATCAACCAGACATATCGAAAACTTAATAAATAAGTCCCAAAGTAAACTAGAAAAGCACTCGGAGAGCGCAGACCTCCGCCAAGCGCCACAGTTCCCCCCCATACAGTGTTTGTGTGTACGTTTATAGATTCCTTGACCATGAAAACATATGACTAGCAATTGGATTCACAATGATAGGATTAGTGGTTCAGTAGTAAAAGCATTACCTCCTTGGCGGAGGTAATAAACTGAAGTGTTGGTGTTGTGTCCATCTCCTCCATGTGCAAAGTCCCTGGCTGCGAGCGTTTTCATAGATCACTGAAAGCAGCACTGAGGGCTTCAGTGACGGATGCAAATTGGGTAGACAGGTTGCCGTGGGTTTTATTGGGTTTGCGCTCCGCGGGAAAAAAAAGAGGATTTGGAAGCTTCCCCGGCAGAGAGCTGGTTTTTGCGCAGCCCCTATGGCTGCCCGGGGAATTTCTGCCAAATAATCCCGCGCCGGACAGCTGCCCATCTCAGCTTTTGCAGCGTAGCGCAAACACAGGCACGCTACCGGGCCCTGCCCACCACTGTTTTCCGCATGCTTTTGTGCCTAAAACTTTGAAGAACGCGGAGTTTGTGTTCGTCAGACACGACGACCAGCGCCCTCTATTGCCCCTGCACACATGTTGAAAATGGCCGTATCTCACAATGTTAAAGAATCCTTTAAAAAATTCCTGTATCCAGACGGTGATCCGGATCATCCCCAAAATTTAATCAGTTCTTCCTTGTACCATTTCCAACAATGCCTGAAAGTTTCATCGAAATCCATCCAAAACTTTTTGAGTTATCTTGCTAACCAACAGACAGACAAACAAACAGACAAACGCTGGCAAAAACATAACCTCCTGGCCTGCGGCCTGGCGGAGGTAAATATATGAATGTGACGAAAAGACTGGAAAAATTCCAGCCCACCAACTCCATCAGAAAACTATGAATAAAACTGTAGCTGAGGTAAACGATGAATTTGGTACCAAACATACAGATCACTCCAAAATTAACTTATGCTTTCACAAATTCTATTCAAAACTGTATGATACTGAGTCACTTGGCAACCATGCTTTATTTGAATCATTCTTCAGGGAAATAAATATCCCCAGAATTGGTGATGAAATTTCATCTGATTTAGATAAACCATTTACTATAATGAAACTTACAAATGCAATTAAATCTATGCAAATTGGAAAAACCCCTGGGCCTGATGGGGTCCCTAGTGAATTCTTCAAGAAATTTGCTGACCAACTATCCCCTATTCTCCTTTCTGTATTTGAAGAATTACTCATTACTGGCTCTCTTCCACCGACTATGCAACAAGTGGTTATCTCTCTCATCCCTAAAAAGATAAAACTCTCTTAGAATGTAATTCATTTCATCCTATTTCACTTCTAAATGTGGACAGTAAAATCCTTTCAAAAATGCTAGCCTTCCACTGAGAATCAGTCCTGCCTTCAATAGTGGGTGATGATCAGACAGGCTTCATTAAAAACTGTCACTCATTCTTTAACATCAGGCACCTACTCAATGTCCTTTACGGTCCTACTTCACCCAAAACTCCAGAAATACTAATATCACTTGATGCTGAGAAAGCTTTCAATTGGGTAGAGTGGGACTATCTTTTTTATACCCTTCAGCAGTTTGGCTTTGGCGAGGGATTCATCTCCTGGATAAAAGTTTTGTATTCTTTACCTTTAGCAGCTGTCAGACCAAACAATAATCACTTTTATTTGCCCTCGCAATTGAACTGCTTGTATTAGCAATACGCGGTGAAGCCAGTATAAAAGGAATTCAGAGATATGACTTAGAGAATAAGGTATCCCTATATTCTGATGACATGCTTTTGTACGTATCCCACCCTCTAACTAGTTTACCAGTCACATTGAACCTACTAGAAGCAGCTGAGGAAGCTCAAGCTACCCACCAAGATGTTAGTGCAGTTCTACACAGCCATCATCGAGTCCATCCTCACCACCTCCATAACCGTGTGGTACGCAGGAGCCACTGCCAGGGACAAACTAAGGCTGCAGCGCGTCGTGCGCACTGCTGAGAAGGTGATCGGCTGCAAGCTCCCATCTCTCCAGGATCTGTACATCTCCAGGACCCGGAGGCGTGCTGGCCGGATCATAGCCGATCCCTCACACCCTGGTCACGTACTGTTTGCCCCCCTCCCCTCAGGTAGAAGACTTCGGTCCATCCAGACTAAAACCTCCCGGCACATGAACAGCTTTTTTCCCTCTGCCATCAGACTGCTGAACATTAAGTGACTTTTTGACTCTCGTGCACTATGTACAGCAGCTCAACCAGACTCACGTCATTCATCACTGTTTTTCTGTTGCATTATCGACTGCACTATGTGGTACTTCACATTATCTGCTACTTGCTAATTTTTTAAAACTGCCTTGACTAGTACTACTCATTATTACTAGTATTATTATTACTTATTATTACTTATTTTTCTACACTTATTGCACGTTTTTAGTCCTTTAGTTTTTTAGTTTATCCCTTTTTCTCATCATGTTTTTAATGTTGCAGCATGGCACCGAGATGAATTCCTAGTTTGTGTACTACATGAACAATGGCAATAAATCTGATTCTGATTCTGTTATCTTATCTTCAAAGTATATGAACCAGAAAATCAGTACAACGTCAAGAAACAAAGAAATTTGTCACTTACCGTTGGCAAGGGGACTCGCTCGCTGGCGTGGTCGGTCCGTTTTCGTCTATCGTGGTCGTTACTTTGCATTCTGTTGGTCATTTGCGCTTTCTCTCCCACATCTAGAAACTCTTATGATTATCCCACGTCAGTTTTGTTTGTATTCCGCGGCAATTTATCCTATATGACGTCTAATACGATTGTGACGATGAATGGCGGCCATATTTGTTTTCTGATCTCAAAGAAGAAAAAAAAAGAAGAAAGATTTCTTCTTCTTTGGTGTATTCCGTGTCAGCCATGATTCCACCAACGTGTGTCTGCCACCTTCTGAACTGGCATGATCAGTACAAATCCTCAATACAGCTGGGGAATTAAAGGGATGTTGTCATGGATGGCCCTCACGAGCCATCATAAGACGCCACAAATCACCAGTGAGTTTGCACAGTTTTATTAAAGGAACAGAAAAGGACACAAAATAGCAAGCCACGGGGGGCTAAAACACGCTACAACGATGTACAGTCAATGACGGGGAATAACGGATGCATAAAGAGGCACACTTAGGATCGCAGAAGAATAATGGCCAACGTTCGAACAGAGGGATGCTCGCTGACGTCAAACAAGGGGAAGTTTTGACGAGACTGCCACACCTTTTCGTTCTCAGCTGCCCTCTTAAGTGGAGAGCAGCTGATGAGGCGAAATGCGGCTCAGCTGTCCTCTGACAGCCGGAAGCCGCTCCGAGCGCGGTCACAATAAAGGCTCGAAGAGCCAAAAGGGGCACACAGCCGTCAGAAGGGAGAAAATAGTGCATGGCTCGAGCGCGGGCGAGATCGGCGCTTGAACCATAACAGATGTCAGATTCAGTTGACAGGCACAGTTGCTGTGCTGTGCCACTAGGGGCGCGTTAAATCTGACAGTTAAAAAGTTAAGTAGGCCTGCTGCTTCATAGTGGGATAGACTATTACAAGGCTGAATATTGATTTGGTAAATTAGGGAAATAATTTTTACAACCGTTACTAATATTGGAATGCCTAAATAAAGGTGTAAATTAGCCTTGTCCTTTTAGCAAAGTTAATGATTTTGCGCTCTTCCTCAACACCAGGATACATATACTGTCATTTTTTGCTTAAAAAAATACTTTTTCTTTAAAAATGAAAAAGAGGACATTGGAGACAACTGCTTGTACTGATGACCTGACAGTCCTATAATAAAAAGATTTTATTTTTTTTAAATCCTTATATGGGCAGAGATCTCAATCCCCCAAATGTTTGAAACAAAGTTACACCCTTGGTGTCAGGTGTGCTTGATCCTGGTGTACACCTCAGTGGGTAAAGGTTGGTTAAAAAAGGTCAACTTTGACCTCTTTTATGATCAAGCAATCAGTTAAACCACGTCAGGTACACTCTTCAGGTATTGTGGCATGCAAGAGATGAGAGGCCATGGTCAGTTGTACAGTACAACAAAATTGTGGGCAACAAGAATCCCTTTTATATATAATGCATACGTACAGTGGGGCAAAAAAGTATTTAGTCAGCCACCAATTGTGCAAGTTCTCCCACTTAAAAGATGAGAGAGGTCTCCAATTTTCATCATAGGTATACCTCAACTATGAGAGGCAAAATGAGGGAAAAAAAATCCAGAAAATCACATTGAAGGATTTTTAAAGAATTTATTTGCAAATTATGGTGGAAAATAAGTATTTGGTCACCTACAAACAAGCAAGATTTCTGGCTCTCACAGACCTGTAACTTCTTCTTTAAGAGGCTCCTCTGTCCTCCACTCGTTACCTGTATTAATGGCACCTGTTTGAACTCGTTATCAGTATAAAAGACACCTGTCCACAACCTCAAACAGTCAGACTCCAAACTCCACTATGGCCAAGGCCAAAGAGCTGTCAAAGGACACCAGAAACAAAATTGTAGACCTGCACCAGGCTGGGAAGACTGAATCTGCAATAGGTAAGCAGCTTGGTGTGAAAAAATCAACTGTGGAAGCAATTATTAGAAAATGGAAGACATTCACTGGAAGACGTCCACTGATAATCTCCCTCGATCTGGGGCTCCACGCAAGATGTCACCCCATGGGGTCAAAATTATCACGAGAATGGTGAGCAAAAATCCCAGAACCACACGGGGGGACCTAGTGAATGACCTCCAGAGAGCTGGGACCAAAGTAACAAAGGCTACCATCAGTAACACACTATGCCGCCAGGGACTCAAATCCTGCAATGCCAGATGTGTCTCCCTGCTTAAGCCAGTATATGTCCAGGCCCATCTGAAATTTGCTAGAGAGCATTTGGATGATCCAGAAGAGGATTGGGAGAATGTCATATGGTCAGATGAAACCAAAATAGAACTTTTGGTAAAAACTCAACTTGTCGTGTTTGGAGGAGAAAGAACACCATACATACTGTGAAGCATGGGGGTGGAAACATCGTACTTTGGGGCTGTTTTTCTGCAAAGGGACCAGGACGACTGATCCGTGTAAAGGAAAGAAAGAATGGGGCCATGTATCGTGAGATTTTGAGTGAAAACCTCCTTCCATCAGCAAGGGCATTGAAGATGAAACGTGGCTGGGTCTTTCAGCATGACAATGATCCCAAACATAACTCAGGCAACGAAGGAGTGGCTTTGTAAGAAGCATTTTATGGTCCTGGAGTGGGCTAGCTAGTCTCCAGATCTCAACCCCATAGAAAATCTTTGGAGGGAGTTGAAAGTCCGTGTTGCCCAGCGACAGCCCTAAAACATCACTGCTCTAGAGGAGATCTGCATGGAGGAATGGGCCAAAATACCAGCAACAGTGTGTGAAAACCTTTTGAAGACTTACAGAAAATGTTTGACCTCTGTCATTGCCAACAAAGGGTATATAACAAAGTATTGAGATGAACTTTTGTTATTGACCAAATACTTATTTTCATCAAAATTTGCAAATAAATTCTTTAAAAATCAGACAATGTGATTTTCTGGATTTTTTTTTTTCTCATTTTGTCTCTCATAGTTGAGGTATACCTATGATGAAAATTGGAGACCTCTCTCATCTTTTAAGTGGGAGAACTTGCACAATTGGTGGCCAACTAAATACTTTTATACCCCACTGTACATACATGCCAGAATCCCTTTTATATATATATTTTCTATGTATGTATATGTATATATAAACAGTCATGTGTAACCTTGTTTTTGTTTTTACTAGTGCATACCCGTACATGCCCCTAGAAACCAAGTATAAGCAAGTATTTCTGCATGCCCGTAGAAAGTTATTGTTACCATGACAACAGTAACTATGGTGATGCCTGTCTTTGATCTTTGACATGGTTGCCATGGCAACAGTAACCATGGTGAAACCTGCCTTTGATCTTTGTCACCACTTGTTCAGTGATGCCTGCCTTTGATCTTTGATGATGTCTCTGCCTGGTAACAGTAACCATGGCAACATTTGTGCATCTATGATGTCATAGATGATTATTTATTTGATGATTATGTTGGTCTGAATGAATCAACTCCCTCTGGGTATTTAAACTGTCATAACCCCAGAGGTTCTGGTCGTGGTGGTGGAGTGGCGGCAATTTTCCATCCTAAATTGCTGGTTAATGTTAAGCAGAAATTATGTTTTAATTCCTTTGAAGGTTTGGTCCTCAGTGTGGGGCCTGTTGGCAATCTTGGCTTGATCCCAATTCTCTTTGCCATAGTTTATCGTCCTCCCACGGCCTATTCAGAGTTTCTATTGGAATTTGCCAAATTTTTAGCTGATTTGGTGCTGAAAGCTGATAGAATAATTATTGTAGGGGTCTTTAATATACATGTTGATGTTGAGAGTGACTGTCTTAATAAGGCTTTCAATTCAATTTTAGACTCAATGGGGTTTTCCCAAAAAGTAAAAAATTCCACCCATTATTTCCACCATACATTGGACCTTGTTTTGACATATGGTATAGATATCGAAAATCTGGTTGTGTCTCCTCATAATCCTGTACTGTCTGACCATTGTCTGTTAATTTTTGATTTCATTATCTCTGATCACTTATTTCCTAAAGAAAAATACTACTACGTCTGATGACGTTGTTACTACTACGTCTGATGACGTTGTTGCTAAATTTTTGCAGATTGTGTCCTCTATGCCATGGGTCAACACAACAGAAACACCTGAAATAAGTGATGGAGAGTCTGCTCCATTCGTGATTGATAGCATGGTTGATGGTGTTACTGCCTCTCTGCATCGGACTCTAGATTTGGTAGCCCCTTTAAAAAAGAAAAAGTCTAACCAGAGATTTCTTACTCCTTGGTTTAACTCAGAAACTCGTGGCTTGAAACAGAAGGCTCGCCAATTGGAAAGAAAATGGCGTTCACCTAATTCAGATGAATTCTACTTGGCGTGGAGAAATCATCTCGTAATCTACAAAAAATCTCTTAGAAAAGCTAGATCAAGCTATTATTCTGCATTAATAGAAGCAAACAAGAATAACCCCAGGTTTCTCTTCAACACTGTAGCCAGGCTTACAAAGAGCCATGACTCGGTCAATCCTCGCATCCCCCCTGAGCTTTCTAGTCAGGACTTTCTGAACTATTTCAATCTTAAAATTTTATCTATTAGAGATGAAATCAGATTCTTCCTACCATAAACTCTAGTACATTAACTACTGCAGCTCCCTCAATTGAAATCTGCTTGGATAGATTTACTCCAATCGACCTCTTGGAGTTGGATAGGGTAGTTTCCTCTTCTAAGCCTTCATCTTGCCTTCTGGACCCTATTCCTTCCAGGTTATTTAAAATTATTTTCCCAATTATTAGTAGCCGTATTCTTCTTATCATTAATTCTTCTTTAATTCTGGGTTATGTTCCACTGGCTTTTAAAACTGCTGTAATTAAACCTTTACTTAAAAAACCGACGCTCGATCCTGGAGTTTTGGCCAATTATCGTCCAATCTCCAATTTGCCTTTCATTTCAAAAATCTTGGAAAGAGTTGTTGCTGTGCAATTATCTGACCATTGGCAGGGAGTTTGTTTGTTTGAGGTGTTTCAATCTGGGTTCAGAGCTCATCACAGCACTGAAACTGCCTTAGTGAAGGTCTTTAATGACCTCCTGACTGCAGCTGATAATGGACTTGTCTCTGTTCTTGTTCTTTTAGATCTCAGTGCAGCCTTTGACACTATCGATCATGCCATTCTACTTGATAGATTGGAACATTTTGCTGGACTCAGTGGAACTCCGTTGCAGTGGTTTAGATCTTATTTGTCTGACAGATTTCAGTTTGTCCATGTCAATGATGGATTTTCTTCCAGCTCTAAGCTCACTCACGGAGTTCCACAGGGATCTGTGTTGGGCCCTACTCTTTTTAGTTTATATATGCTCCCGCTGAGCAATATCATCAGAAAGCACTGTATACATTTTCATTGTTACGCTGATGACACACAACTATACCTGTCAATGAAGCCCGATGATTGTGATCAGTTGGCCAAGCTAGATGCCTGTCTAAGGGCATCAAAGCTTGGATGACTTGTAATTTTTTACTATTGAACTCTGATAAGACTGAAGTCATTGCTGTTGGCCCAAAACATCTTAGAAATTCTTTTTCAGATTATGCCCTTAATTTAGATGCTGCCACTCTCACTCTGAACAGTTGTGTGAGGAACCATGGAGTGATTTATGACCAGGATTTGTCCTTTAATTCACATATTAAAACTGTTTCTAGGACCGCCTTATATCATCTGCGCAGTATTGCTAAGATCAGGAGCATCTTGTCTCTGGGTGATGCTGAGAAACTGATTCACGCCTTTGTCAGTTCGCAATTAGATTATTGCAATTCGCTATTATCTGGTTGTCCTAGAGTATCTTTAAAAAGTCTTCAATTGATTCAAAATGCTGCTGCTAGAGTTTTAACTGGTTCTATAAAAAGAGATCATATTTCCCCGGTTCTGTTCTCCCTCCATTGGCTACCCATTGAATTCAGAATCAAGTTTACAATCCTTCTTCTTACTTTCAGAGCTCTTAACAATCTGGCCCCCCAATATATAAATACCTTACCATCCTAACAGAGCATTACGCTCCCAAAATGCTGGCTTACTTGTGGTGCCCAGAATCTCCAAAAGTACGGTGGGAGGCAGAGCCTTCTACCAAGCCCCTTCTCTCTGGAACCAGTTACCGCTCTGGGTCCGGGAGTCAGACTCGGTCTCTGTCTTTAAGAACAGGGTAAAATCCTTCCTTTTTAATATAGCTTTTGTTTAAGGAGGGTATTTGTGTCTTTTAACCCCACTCTTGTTCTATTGTTATCTGATCCATACTGCTGGTTGACCTCCAGTATTGTACTTGGCATCTTACTGCTATGTTCTTTATGTCTGTCCTTCCATCCTCCCTATCCCCTCATCCCCAGCCAGTCGCAGCAGACGACTGCCCCTCCCTGAGCCTGGTTCTGCTAGAGGTTTCTTCCTTCCAAATGGGAGGTTTTCCTCTCCACTGTCGCCTAGTGCTTGCTCATAGGGGATCGTCTGATTGCTGGGCTTTTCTGAGACTGTGTGATTTTTTTTTATCTGCATTGTGGCGCCACGAGACGGCTTTTGTTGTGATGTGGCGCATTATAAATAAAGCTGAATTGAATTGAATTGAATAACTATGAATGCCCATAGCTCCCCTGAGGACGTTCATTAAAGATTTCCCCTCCTAAACTTCTGCATATCCGGGGAGGCTGAAATTTGGGGATGCACACCCTTGTAACCTCAGCAAACCACGTAGAAAATCTGAGGCCAGTCCGATGAACGGTTTGAGAGATACGTGTGGAACACACACACCCACACCCACACACACACACACACACACACAGACAGATTTCTTGCATTATAATATGATTTGCATTTTTTAACATTTATTTTTGCCATTTTAAGTGGGAATGAATGTGGGGGTGTCCTAAAAAAGATGGGGGGGGCCTTATTTATTCCTCACTATTTGTTTAGAATGACATTTTACAGAAAATTTGAAAAAAGTCTTTAATTCATTTTTAATTCTTTAGTTGTATTGCATGGATCTGCCAGTATTTTTAGCATTGATATTAAATATCCATATGTCTAGATATGTTAAAAAACACACAGGCTTAAGTCTTCTGTTGGACACCAGCAAATGTGAGGAATATTTGTGAGACAACTAAGCTGACCGGAGAAGGCCCTGATTCCGTTTCTGGTCACAAAGTGGATTAAAAGGACGGTGAAACAAGCTGGCACAAGATGGCGGAATCCACGCGTCCTGGCTGGAATGGCTCTATGGAAGCCCCTGAGGTAAAACGGTCTCGTTTAAAACCTGAAGTATATAAAACTGCTGAGGGGAAAATAATTGTTGAGGATGAGCTGCTAAATTTCCTTGCAGTGAAAATTAAGACTCTGAGTCAGGATGAGATCGTCCTATTGGCCTCAAGTACTTTTGACTCTGAGTGGATTGAGGCCTCGAAAAAAGTCCTGTTTGAGCTCTGCCCCACTACACAGAGGTATGTTACACACAAGGGGGCCCAGAAAGATGCAAATAATTTAAAGAGTTGCCTTAAGGTGATGAATGAATGTGGTGAAAAACTGCCTAGATTCGTCTCTCATTACCTGGATGATTTGCCGCTGGTTACATTCTCCAGCCTGGACTGCTCAAGCCTACTGAGGAGAATGGAGCAGCTACGTGCAGAGGTTTGTGCCATGAAACAAACCATGCTGTTACAGACTAGCTCCAGTGAAGATCTACGCACGATAACCTCGGATATTGCCCGCCGTGTAAGTGGCCTGGAGCAGTCTGCCGCACGAGCCGTGGATAAGGAAGCGCCCGCCCTGGGAGAGCCTGCCAGCCCCGCTGATGTCGAAGCGGAGGAGGGGGCCTGCCTGACGATCGACTCAAGACCTGGAGACACACGGAAATCTCACTTGACCGCTGGAGAGAAGGCTCTGGATGTGAATTCGGAGCCGGTGGATCAGCCTATAACCGGAGAAAATTCTGGAACAGTAGCCTCTGAACCAGGATCTCAAACATGGAGTCAAGTTGTGAAAAAGGGACGAAGGCGATCTGAGCGCGCTGCGGTTAAACCCAAGCCATCCTCTGCTTCAAACAGCCGCAGGAATAAAGGCAGCAACGCGGCCCCTGTTGTGGGTACGGGCTCTGGGAATATAAAAACAGTTCGGACCAAGACAGTGAGTGTGTTTGCTACCCGTTTTCATCGTGATTTGGAAGCTGACACTTTATCTGCATATCTTAAAGATAAGCTTGGACGAGAAGTTTTCTGTCAGAAAATCCTCACTGGGAACGGCAGGGTTGGCTCATTTAAAGTAACGGCGGAATGCTCTGAGGTGGGGGACATGTACCAGCCAGAGCTCTGGCCAGAGGGCGCATTGGTGCGGCGATATTATGAGCCCCGGGGGGCTGGGAGGACTGGAGCTAGTGGAGCGGCTGCTGTGGAGAATATGCGGGCACCCACGCATGATGGCGATCTTTCTGAACTCTTCCTCCTTTTTTGATGGGTATTAAGGTCATGTCTTACAACTGTCGTGGCCTTAAATTGGGGCAAAGTGCTGGGGAGAAAGCTCGCCGGTTAGTTATTGACAATCTATTGAACAATTGTGATATTTTGTGCCTTCAGGAGACGTTTCTTTCAGAACAAGACTTGGAACGTTTGAACTGTCTTAACCCTGATTTCCATGGTGCTGGGGAGTCTACAACTGACCTCAGCAAGGGTATTATCAGGGGGAGGATACCTGGAGGTGTGGCTATCCTCTGGAGAAAGAAGCTGGACTCCTTGATAAAAGTGGTCCGACTTGGTGTAGATTGGTGTATTGGTGTGCAGTTTAATTGTAATGATAAGGAATTCCTTATTATCAATGTATATACGCCATTTGAATGTCAACAGAATGAGGATGAATATTTAAATAAGCTTGCCTTTATCAATTCTTATATGCAAGACTATAATAATACCTGTATTTTTATTATGGGGGACTTGAATGCAGACATATCTGACACTGACTCCTTATTTGCAAAACATATGTATCATTTTTGCTATGAGAACAACTTAATCTTGTCAAGTAAGGTACTAATGCCTCCTGATAGTTATACCTATATAAGTGAGGCTTGGCACACTACGTCCTGGCTCGATCATTGCATCAGCACAGGTGATGCACATGCTTCTTTGGGTGGCATGAGTATTTATTATGGGTTAGCAATGTCTGATCATATACCGTTTGAGATGATAATTAATGTTGACTGTCTACCTGCACTTTATCAAAATGTCAGTCAGGATGAGGTGGGAAAATTAGACTGGGACACTCTTTCTGAGGAAGAAATTGTAGAATATTGTGGTCGTACAGATAAATCCTTGAGTAAAATATGTCTTCCTAGAGATGCTGTAATGTGCAGCGATGTGAACTGTAGCATTATTGAACATAAGAAGGACCTTTGTAGTCTGTACAATGCTATAGTTAACTCCCTGTATAAGGACAGCAAGCCTTATTATAAGAAAATATGTAAAACACATAAGGTTAGACCTGGCTGGAATGAGGCCGTAGCTGTGCCTTATTCTGAAGCTCGGGAAGCATATAAAGCATGGGTGGTGGCTGGGAGACCCAGACAAGGGCCAGAATTTGAGATGAAGAAATGTACAAATGCTAAGTTTAAGTATGCTATTCGTCATATCTCTAAAAATGAGCAGCTTATGAGAAGTAATTCCCTGGCCAAGAAATTGTTAGATAAGAATGTCACAGAATTTTGGAAGGAGCTTAGACGGATTAGTAACAGTAAAACGCCTTTGCCCTGTACTTTGGAAGGCATTTCAGGTACAGAAAATATTGTGGATCTTTGGCGGCAACACTTTTACTCATTATTTAATTCAACTAAGGATGAAACTTACAAGGTAGGGAAAGTAGAAAGGGACGATTCGCTCCTGATTGACACTCATGCAGTGATCAAAGCCATTAGAGAGCTATCAGATAACAAAGCGAGTGGTTTAGACTGTATTTCTGCTGAGCATCTTAAATACGCTAGCTCAAGAATTGCTCCTCTTCTTGCAATCTGTTTCACCAGCTTCATGATTCATGGGTTGTTACCAGAATCATTATTGTCTGTTGTGTTGGTACCAGTCATTAAAGATAAAGCTGGCAAGCTGTGTAGCCTGGATAATTACAGACCCATAGCTTTAGCCAATATAATATCTAAAGTACTGGAAAAAATCATGTTTGAAAAATTAAATGTATTCATCAAATCTACTGATCATCAATTTGGATTCAAACCCCATCATGGAACAGATCTGTGCATATATGCCTTAAAAGAAATTATAAATAAGTACAGAAATCAAAATTCTTCAGTTTTTCTGTGCTTTATTGACGCCTCCAAGGCGTTTGATCGTGTTAATCACAGGATACTGTTTAGGAAAATGATTGACAGGGGGGTGCCCAAGTACTTAGTACGTATCCTGATTTACTGGTACGCACATCAGAAGATGCTGGTGAAATGGGGGAAGAGTCATTCATCACCATTTGGTGTGAGCAGTGGTGTCAGACAGGGCAGTATACTGTCCCCTATTCTATTTAATCTTTACATGGATGAGTTGTCAAAGCAACTGAATGCCTGTAAAACTGGGTGTTTAATAGGGAATAAGTTAGTGAATCATTTTATGTATGCTGATGATCTAGTTATTCTCAGTCCAAGTAGTGCTGGTCTTCAGGAGTTATTAAGAGTGTGTAGTGCTTATGGAGAGGAAAATGACATAAAATATAATACAAATAAGAGTTGTGTACTGATCTGCCGCACTAAAGAAGATTTGTTAATGAAATTCCCTGTCTTTGAATTGGCAGGCAGGGAATTAATTGTCAGGGATAAAATTAAATATCTGGGACATGTTATTAATGATAGAATGACTGATGATGATGATATTTTCAGACAACGCTGCAAAATCTACATGCAAGCAAATATTCTTGCACGCAGATTTGGTTTTTGTTCAGATGAGGTGAAACTGGTTCTTTTTAAAACCTATTGTACACCTTTATACACTGCTCATTTATGGATAAATTATAGGAAACTAAGTATGCAGAAATTACAGGTTGCCTACAATGATGCCTTAAGAATTTTACTTAAAAAGCCTCGATGGTGCAGTGCTTCCGAGTTATTTGTCTCATCACGTGTAAATACTCTGCATGCAGTAATAAGGAATTTTATGTATAAATTCATCTGTCGGCTTGATGTATCTAGAAATGAAATCATTCAAGTCATGTCTAGCATTAAGCTCAGTTCTATTCGCTGTCAGTCACAGTTTAGAAGGCACTGGTACAGTAGTCTTTTTAAGTCTTTTTAAAGTCTGTACTGTCTTTGTACTTCTTTAAGCAGTTATGTCTTAGTGTTTCTTGTAACTTTTTTGATTGTTTCAACTGTCTTTTTTTTTACTCTACTTGTTTATTTTTTTCTCTTGATGGACCTTGAGTCTGGAATAAAGTCTTTGATTGATTGATTGATTGATTGATTGAAGGTGTCCTCATTTTTTCACATAACTGTATATACATAGAAAATAGATTACTCGGCCTCCTGGCATCTGATAAGCTCATTCAAAACATCTTCATCCAATCAGATGATCATTTTTTGAGGAGCTGTAAAACAAAAGGTTCTTCTCCCATTTATCCATTCCATTCTGTAGATTTGGAATCATATTGGTATTTATTTATTTACTAAGTGTCCTCATTAGGATCACCAAACTGCCCCATCTCTGATTTCCTGTTCTACCTTTGATGTCCATGATTTATAGATGCGAATGGGAATCGAGTAAAACTGTTAAAGAGAAAACTTGACTTGTGGTTTTTGGCTTTCCAGCTCCATAAAATAGGGCAGCAGTGTTGTTGCCATCATGAGGAAACAAAAGAAGTGGATGTTTATTCTTTGGTTGGTGGGATTTTTGAATATGTGAGCATGTAAGCTCTGGCACAGCTGCCGTTTTGTTGTGCTCTGGTGGACTGGAGTTTTATGGCAGTTAGCTGCCAGTGAGGCCCTCTGTGAGGCAGCTGGCACGATAAAAGTAGGCCACGCTCCGAATATTGAGTCGCCTTTAGAGGACTCGTCTCTATCGTACACGGAACCAGGTGATACTTCGTTGCTATGGGATTTTGAAGACGAGATATGTGGAAGGGAGAGGGTGAGGAGCATTTTCATTTCACATTTACTTTTTTAAACCTGTGAAAAAAATGTTTTGAACTATTTTACCTGACATTTTTGTTTAGTATTTCCCACCTTGAACAGCTGAGAGAGCAAGGGCACTTTATGTAAGATGAAACAAACATGGGTTTGCAGTGTAGAGCTGTGTTTATCCACATGTGACATTTAAGTGCAGCAAAGAGTATATGTAGAAAGGTGTACTTGCTATATTGCACTCTATTTCTGGCTTTAAAGTAGGGCGGCACAATATATCAAAATTTTATCACCAGTGCAATATCAACTTTGAAAATAGTGGCAGCAGGACCCCAGCTCCTCTTTTGCCAACTAGTAAAATCTGTCATGTCTGTGCGTTTTTGCGCAGTGAAAAGGAGAAAAAAGATACGAGCCCAATCGCAGGTGAAGTGAACGTGTTTATCAACAGAAAATCACCATACAAAGGGTCTCATGAATACAGTCCAAAAATGAGTAATGATTGAGATGAATGGCTACAAACTCTGTTGGCTGGAGGAGGAAGCTTATGTCATGTCCCAGGGTAGAACTGGCTGCTGGGGGAAAAACTAGAACGTAAACCAATGCAAAGAGGAAGACTTACATGAGTGTCGGAGTGCTACTGGGCTCTGGAAATGGCAACACCATCAAAGTCCAAAAGGAGGAAAAACCAACTAAGAGTGTGCCTGGACGTCAATTGTTGACTTACGCCACCACACAGAGTGCTCACACTGTCACACATAAATACCCCGTGTACCAATGAGTGACAAGTGGATGCAGGTGTGCGGCAGCAGCCGGTGCATGAGTGAGTGTCAGAGTATGTGAATAAGAATGAATGTGTGTGTGTGTGCATGTATGAAGAAGTGTGTATGAGAACAGGGGAGTGGACAGATGATAATGGCAATCAGCGGGTGGATGCCGGCAGAGAGGAGGAGGCGTGGCTGTAGGCTGGCAGGGAGTCCAGGACCCAAAGGCTCCAAAACTCTGCCAGCTGAAAATTAAGAAAACAATGAACAGGGAAACTACAGCCACAAATCATGGAACAGAGTTGGATATGTCCAACCCGGTCCATGACAAAATCTGGCTCTGCTTGATCACTAAACCAAATTTCCTGCTCGTTCTCATCTGATCCTTCAGATGATTTTTAAAGCAGTTGAGACTTGCTGCCTCTTCTACTTCTGGTAGCGAACTTGTCCAAACATTCACTATTCTATTGCAGAAGGAAAAATTACTCTTATCCAGGACTGGGCAATTTGACCGTAAATCAGCATCATAGCTGCTGGAAGCTTTCAAGTCTGTTTCAGTTTTTTTCAGCTTTTTCTTGCTCCTTTTTTCTTTCTATATAGTTCACTGACAAAGCTCTTTAGTAAGCCATGAGAGTGTGGCATCAATAAATATATCACTGCAGTGATTCGGCTGTAAATGAACACAATATAATAAAGAATAGGTACATTGTCACTCCACACACATACAGTACAACCAAAGTACGGTGCAGAAGTCAGTGTCCACACATCTTGAGGGCCTGCGGGCCGCGCAACTTGCACCTGTGGCCAACCTGCTGCTAGCTGCTCTGGGGGAGCCACAACCGTGCCATCAACTCACAGGAACTATGAATCTCTGATTGGGTTTTTAAATACAGGCTTAGCTCTTCCACGCCCACAGCAAAATGGCTGATAACATCGACAGCAGTCAGAGGTCAAAAGGCCCCAGCCTCGGCCCACTGAAGCCAGCCTCTGTGGACCCTGCTCGCGCCCTCCTGCCATCTCCAGATGAAACAAAGAGCCAATCATCTCATACAGTTTGGACAGACACCACATTTTCAGTACAAGCCATTTTATTTTTACTGCCGTGTTTTGCTGTTTGCGGAGTCACACAACACGTCTTGAAAGGGCAGTACATGAATACTCACATAAACACACACACACAGAACAGAAAGAAGAGAAGAATCGAAAGTACCAGTATGAGCAGGATGATGTCAGTTCTGTGTCCAAACCGTTGGTATCAGTTTGAATTCAGTTAATCGCCCAGCCCTTTTCTCATCCTTATTGATTCTGTTCTTGATTGGTTTGAAACTGTGACAATTTGTAATGTTACTTGAAAATTCGGTATGTAATGAAAGATGTGGGACAACTTGTGTCACATATTCTATGTGAGATTTTATGTTTCTGTCATGTTATTATTATCCTCACTTTGTAAGTCTCTACAAAGTTACTGTGACTCTGAGGTTCTCCTTATGGACAATCTTAACTGGGACTGGCTCTCTGCATCTGATAATATCAAGGAATTATGTAATACTTTGAGCCTCACACAAATTATAAGCAGGGATGAGAATCCTCCGTGGATCCGCGGAATTCCTCGGATTTGATCATGTCTAGGGTCATTCTCGTGAATCGTCTAAATTCGAGGAGAAAATTTTAGGGGGAGGGGGTGAGGTCTGTTATGAGCGGCGAGTCGTATTTTCAATCGGCTGCTAAAAGCCACCGCGCAGAACGCGCTACCCAGCGAGATCAGTAATGTAATGTAACAAGGCCACTGATTGGCTGATACTTATTGAAGCAACCAATCGGCGATTTTGTTATTCCTTTGTCATATCCAACAGGCGGAGCGAAATGCAAATGGCAGACAGTTCAATCAACTGAGTTTTCCCGATTTCGTGAAAATGGTGAACCTAAAACTCACGAAAGACAACAAAGCAAGAATTTTAGAAATCGACAAAGGGATAAGGAACAAGTTTCGTTGGGAATGGCTCGAAAAAACTGCGTTAATGACTGTAAAGATTGGTAAAAATACCGAAGTTGTGGTTGAAGAAATGGCCAACTTCATAGCGAAATGCGAAGTACCAGGGAAAGCCCAGTGTGTTTATTGCAACAATTTCTTGAGTTATGGATCTCGTGGCTGTGTTGCCTTAGTTGAGCACTGTTCAAAACAGAAACATCTCAAAATTGTGGCTACAAGGAGATCGAACTACTCTACTCGCTCGTGCTGCATTCAAAACGATAGATGGACACGGTCAAATTCAGATGCCAGTCAATCAAAGTTCAACACAATCGGCCCCGATTACAGCAATTAGTGATTGGAGGACACATTCTGAGGTAAGATTTTTTTCTCGTTTTAAGTAATGTACTTGAGAATTTTCACGTAATGAATTTGTTATGAAATAGCATGTGTACGTTGTGACGTCATGCCTGTTTTGAAACACTAATTACATTTGAATGGTGATTATCGATTGTTAATAGATAAATGTTATTACATATTTTCTCACAATTTGAAATGCAATCTAAGAATTTTGAATATAATTTATTATTTTTTGTTTCACTAGGAGGAGTTACATAATGCATGTGTAAGTTTTTTTTTTGTCATGGGTGGTGATGGGTTGACTTTCCTAAGATATATTTGCTTTTATTAGTAAACATAATTTCTTTATGGTCATTGCATAAAAATATTAAACATCTTTTAGGTTTTACTTACTTTCTTAGATCATCTTTCAAATATTAAAATATACTAATATGCAACTTTTTTTATATTCCTAGTAACACTAACAAATGCACACATTAATAAATCAAAATGTTTGCAGAATGTATATTTTAATAAATGGGTGATGGACTTGGTGATGGAATTTTGTTAATATTTATAATTTATTTTACTTGGTTAAATTATTTTGTCTGTTCTAGAACTATGTAAATGCAATTCTGTGTCAGTTCTAAACATATTAAATAGTAGTAAAATATAATTTGGTATTATTACATCAACATACCATTCAGATATCATAAATTTACACATGTGATGCAGCAGCAGATTAAAAAGGTAAACTATTAAATGCATTTGTACTTACTTCTAACTTTAAATATAAGACAACATTTGAGCATTCTAAAACACCAGATTTCGTTAGCTTCTGGGGGGTGTTGCCCCCCAGACCCCCCACCGAGGCTCCGCCTTGGATCCGGCTTGGAGGCCTGCGTCCCCCAAGACCCCCGGCTTAGTTTCCTCTTTTTTCCCCAAACCCCATTCTCATCCCTGTATAAGGGTAGTATCTCACGGAGTGGCGAATGTAGACGAATGTGACGATTTTTGGATTCGCCAACTTTTCTGAGGAACATCAAAGTTCGCCTCTGTGATTTGCAACAATAAACAACGTTTAGCAACCTTTAACAACTATTTGCAACATTGATGAAAATGTTTAAGATAAGCCTTTATTAGTCCCACAATGGGGAAATTCCAGGATTGCAACAGCACAGGGATAGCAACACTCAGAGCAACAATCAGAAGGCAAGAGAAAAAAGAAACAAGAGCAGCAAGTATACATACGTACATATAAATATAAAAATATATATATATAGACACACAGTGCGGAGCATTGTAGCTGGATGGAATAAATATATGAGTATATAAACACAGTGCGGAGCATTGTAGCTAGATGGAATAAATATGTAAATATATAAACACACACAGTGCGGAGCATTGTAGCTAGATGGAATAATATGTAGATATATAAACACACAGTGCGGCGCATTGTAGCTAGATGGAATAAATATGTAGATATATAAACACACCCAGTGCGGAGCATTGTAGCTAGATGGAATAAATATGTAAATATATAAACACACACAATGCAGAGCATTGTTGCTAGATGGGATGAAACAGCACAACCGTCTACTTAGTTATCCTACATGGTATGATTATGTACCCATACATATTCTCACCCTCCATAGCGACCGGTATTTTCCTAGTTGTATGCCGGAGGGGACCATTGCATAAGTCTATTGCGTCTTTTGCATTCAAAACTATTAGGTTGTCACGTCTTTTTGCTACCTCTGCGAGCAGCCCTGCTTAGGTTGTACAGTCTGACAGCCGTTGGTAGGAAGGACCTGCGAAACCTCTCGGTTGTGCACCTAGGATGATGTAGTCTGCTGCTAAATGAGCTCCTCAGTGCATTCAGTATGTCCTGCATAGTGTGGAACTCGGCCTCCAGCAGAGATGACAGTTTAGCCACCATCCTTCTTTCTCCTATCTCCTCCACTGGGTCAAGGCGCTGCCCCAGGACAGAGCTAGCTTTCTTGATCAGTTTGTTCAGTATCTTCCTATCGGCTGCCGTAATGCCACTGCCCCAGCAGACCACTCCAAAAGTGATGGCTGATGCCACCACCGTGTCATAGAATGTCTTCAGCAGCGCCCCTTGTACACCAAAAGACCTGAGTCTCCTCAGTAGGAACAGCCTGCGCTGTCCCTTCTTGTAGAGTGTGTCAGTATTGTGTGACCAGTCCAGTTTATTGTTCAGATGAACACCCAGGTACTTATAGGATGTCACCATCTCGATGTCTGTTCCCTGTATATTTACTGGTGCTGTGAGGGGTTGTTCTTGCCTGCGGCAGTCCACCACCAGCTCCTTTGTTTTCCTCGCATTGATCTGGAGGCAGTTCCGATGGCACCAGTCCACGAAGTCCTGGATAAGCCCTCTGTACTCGGCTTCATCTCCATTGGACATGAGGCCAACAATCGCAGAGTCGTCAGAGAACTTCTGTAGACGGCAGTGTGTTGTGTTGTGTGAGAAGTTCGCAGTATAAAGGGTGAACAGGAAGGAAGCGAAAACCGTTCCCTGGGGGGCCCCCGTGCTACCGATGATCGTGTCGGACACACAGTCCTGGGTTCTCACAAACTGAGGCCAGTTAAGGCCGTTTTCCACTAGCCCCGCTCAGCCCCAATTTGAAAACCCAGCTCTACTCACTTCGGTTCGGTTCAGCCTCAGTTGCTTTTCAGCTACTGCTGGCGTACCCGCTGCCACACCTGCTGTGGGTGGGATTTGTTGAACAGCAGGCGGCGCCACACCCTCGTGACGTGAAACATGCGACTGAATCCTCCACAACAAACAAAATGGCTGATGATGAGGAGAGAAGGAAGGAGGAAGGAGAGAGGAATGACTGTGACATGAAACTGGTTAAATCTATGGTGCTGACTTGTTGTGCTCTGCACAATCTGTGTGAAAGTTATGGAGAGACGTTTGACACTACATTGGACGATGCAGTAGATGAACCAGTGGTGGCAGCGGCACAGAGAGCAGAGGAGCAGGGTGGTGATATTGTAGCAAACTCAATATAAGCACCCTACTTGGCTTGACAAGTGGGTTGACCCTATTGGCGACACAGGTAGAGTGCGGGACTCCAGAGCGGGAGGCATGAGTTCAAACCTCCCGGTGGGACGTCGAGCTGCACGTTACAATGTAACACGAGATGCTGTGATGCAATACTTGTCTATTTTGTCCACATTTATGTGCATACATATTTCAAAAATGTTTTTTGTAAATAAAATGTTGTGCATGGTCCATCTACCTGTCCTCTTGTTCATAACGCTTATCTGTTAAGAAGGTGCGAAGCCATCAGCCTAATGATGAGTCCACGCTTCTGTTGTGATAATTGCTCACGCTGAGCGCTCTGACAGCCCCGTACGCTGTGGGGGTCACACACGACGTGTTCCTCCCCACACTCTCAATTTTTTTTCCCGTATATTTTTCTCTTTGGCGTACAGAAATGGCAATACGCCCGTATTTGCTAAAATTGCATTTTCCCCGTATTAAAATACGGCGAAATCGTATCACTTGACAGGTATGTAATTACATGCAGAAACACCGCACAGGCCATCTTCACAAAAATCCAGCTCGACAAGCCACTTTTGCTTAGGTGGAAATGCAAATTGAACTATAAATCATGTGCTGATACATGTCATATTTTCCCATGTAAAGGTCTCCCACTTTTACTTACAAATTGATTTTTAATTTTTGGGAAAAGGGAATATAAATTTTGCACTTGTTGGTAACAACAGTTGTGTGCAACAAAAACACAGTTGTGTATCCTTGTCCGATTTGTCTACTGTTATTAGTGCCAAATTTTTGCTAGATTCCTTCTTAATTTATTAAATTTTGACTGGTGATGCAACATTCAACTTACACGTACTTACCTTTAGCAGTGTCTACAAGTTCAAGCACACCTGTACAACTGCTTATAACCTAAAAAATGTACCCGTTCAAGAGAAATGGATTCAGCATTGCAAATTTGTCTAAAATAAAAAAAAAAACCTACCAAGACATTACGTTTCGTTGTGTTGTTAAAAATTAAATTACCATTAGAAGGCTATACACCTGACCTGATGAACAGCAGCATGTGGAGTGAACAGAGAATGGAATGTGTATGTAATTATTGGCTTTTCTCATACGGTGTCATAACAGATAAACCAGACTTTTTTTTTTTCCACAATATCTTTATTGAACCTTTTTTTTTTTAACAAACATGATACAAACAAACACTAACACTAAAGTACTACAAAAAAAAAAAAAAAAAAATGCCCTAAAAACACCAACAACCACCAACAAAATCAAGTCTTCAACAATGCTCCTCTGTTTAGTCTAGACAATCCAATACATTAGTATACATATTATGTTCACCAGTTTGGAATTTACAAGGTCCACATACATCATTCACCTTCTTCTTCAAGAGTTATGTTTAAATTTTTTACATAATCAATAAAAGGTCTCCATATATTCTCAAACACAATTTCCTTTGATTTCAGTATATATGTTATTCTTTCTAATGGAAGGTTTGTTAACATCTGTCTTAACCACTGAGTCACATCTGGTCTATGAGTCTTTTTCCATAATAGTGCAATACATTTTTTGGCATTAAGCAAACTGAGGTCTATGAATGTTCTTTCACTTTTATTGAAATTATGCTTTTCTGGGTACAGACCCAACAAAAACAGTTTAGGATTCAATATGATTTGTTTTGAGATTATTTTTTCAATTGTTACCCTCACCTCCTCCCAAAACATTCTTATTAATCTACATTCCCATAAACAATGAAATAGGGTTCCTTTACTTTCCATGCATTTTGTGCATGTATCTGGTATATTTTTGTTATATCTATTTAACTCCTCCGGTGTAACATACATCCGCATTAACCATTTGAAATGTATCAATTTAAGGCGTGCATTTATTGATTTGGTTTGAGCTTCTGTACAAGCCAATTCCCATTGTTCCTCTGAAATTTCAATTTGCAGATCTTCTTTCCAGTAGTTTAATCTTTTCAGTGAATTTTCACTTGAAGATAGTGTCAATGAGTTATAAAACTCTGAAATAATACCCTTTGTTTTACTATCTTTCATCATCATTTTTTCCAAGGATGAATAAATAGGTCGAGTGAGAGCTTTATTTTGATTTGATCGAATAAAGTTTCTAAGTTGAAGATATTTAAAAAAATGTGTTCTATTGAGATTAAATTTGATCCTCAGCTCTTCAAAAGACATTATGTTGTCTGCACATGGCAAATATAAATCCTGAATCTTTTGTATCCCTTTTAAATTCCATACTTTAAATACAGCGTCCGCTCTCCCTGGTTTAAAATATTGATTACCCCATATTGGACTAAATTGTGACAATAACTGTGGTTCTTTTAAATAGTTTTTAGCTTCACACCATATTTTGATCATATGCTTTACAAATGGATTTTTAACTTGTTTTTGTAATTTTTTTGCCGAATCTGAGTATATGAATATGGGAAGAGGTAAAGGTAAATTGTATGATTCCATTTCAGTCCAGTGAGGGAGATCATTTGATGAAAAATAATATGTCATAGACCTCAGTTGTGCCGACCAATAATACAACATAAAATTTGGACATTTCAGACCTCCACGATCAAATGGTAAATATAATAAAGACAAACGTAATCTAGCCCTCCTGTTGTTCCATATAAATTCCACTAACTTTTTTTTTATTCTTGAGAATAGATCTAAAGGTGGTGATAAGGGAATGTATTGAAATAAATAAAGTATTTTAGGTAAAATATTACTTTTAAGTATATTGATTCTCCCGATCATCGACATTGGTAGTGACATCCATCTCTGAGTTAACTCATTGATATCTGACATTAAGGCTTCATAGTTGACACTGGCGACTGATTCTAGCTTAGGCATAATTTGGATTCCTAAATATTTAAACTGATTTACAACATTGAATTGATTTACCTCAAGGGCTGGGTAATTTCTCTGGGTCTCATTTAGCATTAATATTGAAGATTTAGTTTTATTTATTTTATATCCTGATATTTCCCCAAAATTCTTTATTAAATTCAACAAGGTTGGAATTGATTTTTTTAGATTCGACATAAACAAAATTATATCATCGGCGTACAGGGAGATTTTATGTTCTGTTGGTCCAACTTTAATTCCATATATTTGTGAATGTAAACGTATCGCTATCGCTAAAGGTTCAATTGCCATAGTAAACAGTAAAGGTGAAAGTGGACAGCCTTGTCGACATCCTCTATTGATTTTTATTGGTTTTGAAATATTGTTATTTGTTAGGATTTCTGCTGTAGCATTATTGTATATTATTTGAACCCATTTTATGAAATTATTTCCAAGTCCAAACCTTTGTAGGACTTCAAAAAGAAAGGGCCATTCAACTCTATCAAAGGCCTTTTCGGCGTCCAATGATAGGAGAGCTGTATCCGGTGCTTCTTTATTAAAATAAATAATATTAAATAGTCTTCTTACATTATGGAAGCCTTGTCTACCCTTTATAAAGCCATTCTGATCTCGATTAATAATATTTGGTAAAATTTCTTGTATTCGTCTTGCTAAAATTTTACAGATTATCTTAAGGTCGGCGTTTAATAGGCTTATTGGTCTCATATTTTCACATTTATTAGAGGGCTTACCTGGTTTTGGCAGCAGTATAATTAAGGCATTATTTATGTATGATGGTAAATTATTATTTTGAAATGCTTCTAAAACCATTTCCAAAAAAGGTTTTATTAATTTATTCTTAAATTTTTTATAAAGGTCAACTGGAAGACCATCTGGTCCTGCACTTTTTCCTGATTTCATATTATCAATGGCTAGCCCAACTTCTTCTTGACTAATTTTAGACTCCAATATCTCCCTGTTTTCATTTGGAATACACGGTATAGATAGTTCGTTCAAAAACCCATTTAGTTTTGTTAAATCAGGTTCATTTTTGGTATCATATAATTTTTCATTGTAATCTCTAAAGGCTCTATTAATTTCTAAAGGATCTATAACTACCTGTCCATTACTTATAATACTGGTAATTGGTGTTTTAATTTCCAATTGTTTAATCTGCCATGCTAATAATTTTCCTGATTTTTCACCTTGTTCATAAAAAGATTGTTTCAATCTTAGAAGACGCGAGGCAGCTCTATTCGCTGATTTTTTGTCGTATTCAGCTCTCAAAATCAGTAATTCATTCTCCAACCTTGGGTCACTTCCTGCATACACTTTTTCCTGAAGACTTTTTATTTTATGTTCCAATTTAGCTCTCTCCTCTCGAGTCTTCTTAGATTTTGATCCTGTATAACTAATAATATGTCCCCTAATAAAAGCTTTGAAAGCCTCCCACTTTACACATGCTGATGTTTGTGTAGTATTGATGTCAAAGAACTCGTCTATCTGTTTTTCTATATACTTGACAAATTCCTCATCCTGAAGCCATTTATGCTGAAATTGCCATCTACCTGATTCCTTTGTCAATTTTTTATCTACATATATTAGACAACAGGGTGCATGATCAGAAATCACGATGTTATCATAAAAGCAGTTTTGAATCTTGGACCTTAATTCTGTGGAAATCAAAAAATAATCAATACGTGAGAATGTCTTGTAGGTACTGGAATAACAAGAATAGGCTTTAACTTGTGGTTTCATTTCTCTCCATATATCTAACAATCTCAATTCTTTCATAAAATGATTAATAGTCATCCTACATCCAATGTGCGTACAATCCAGTCCTGTTGATCTATCCACACCTGGATTCAATGTACAATTAAAATCCCCTGCTATTATATGTTGCCCTGTAAGTGATGATAAGATGAGAAATAAATTAGCAAAGAACTTCTGATCATCTATATTGGGACCATATAAGTTCACAAGATTTATATTTTCTAATAGCAAAGAACCTTGAATGATTACATATCTTCCAAATTTGTCTCCAATTACATTTTTCACCTGAAAAGGAACTGATTTATGTATGAGAGTCATAACTCCCCTGGCTCGGGATGAAAATGAAGAGGTGAATACACTTCCCTGCCATCTACTCCTAATTCTTTTAACATCCTCCTCTATCAGATGAGTTTCTTGTAAAAACACAATTCTTGAACCCATGTCCTTTATTTTATTCATAACTTGTTTAAGTTTTTTTAAATTTTGTAGACCTCTGCAATTCCATGAAGTTAAATTAAGATTAACACTTTGGTCCATGATCAATAGAGAGTTTAGGATTACCTTGCAGTGTAAACATGCTCATACAGAGAAGCAAAAACATGAGTGGTTGAACATTCATCCTACAAACTACACACAAACAAATTTCCCCTTCCCACACTTGTGGCAAACCCCCCAAAATCAAAAGAAAAATTCTGTCTCCCGATATAGCCATCGACCGTTCCACACCCACGGGGAACAGCCTAAGCCACTCCTTCTTCATCCTCCCAATCACCCTAACTCTACTGCTTTTAATGACGTAACATTAACTCTCCTCTGTAGTTTTCCAACTTAACTCCAAAATTTTTAACAACTTTGTACATCATAGTTTTTTTTTTTGTTTGTTTTGTTTTTGTTTTGTTTTTTTAATATATAATACAATCTATATTTTGTAAACTTACTATTTACTTCAAGTCAGTCAGATGCCTGTGCAAATGCTTAATTATTCTACCTTATATTTTGTTCATGCTTAGCTCCCACCAGTCTCTTCTTCTTCTTTGATCTTCTTGATGAACTCCTGCGCCTCCTCTGGGGTCTTGAAGATGTGGGTTCTGCCCTCATACGTGGTCAGCAGTCTCGCAGGATAGATTACACCATGACGAATCCCAAGGCTGCGCAGCTCCTTACGTATGGGATCAAACTGCTTCCTCAATTGCTGGACCCCTGTGGCCAAATCTGGGTAGAACCGCACCTGCTGGTCCTGGTGTTTAATCTCTCCTTTAGCACGTGCAGCGTTGAAGATCTTCATCCTGTCTCTGTTGCTAAGAAACTTCATAATTAAGGTCCTCGGCGGTCCCTTATCTCTCCGTGGGCCAATACGATGTGCTTTTTCCAGAACCACTGCTGATTGCAACTCCTCGCTGCCCAGCACCTCCGGAATCCACTTTTCCAGAAAGGAACATACGTCCCGACCTTCTGATTCCTCCGGAAGACCCACCAGCCTCAAATTATTCTGTCTCGACCGAGATTCCAAATCCAAAATATTATCTTCCAGAGATTTATTTTTTTTTCCAAAGTGCGCACCTTTAATTGAAGACGGGTGACGTCATCTTCAGCACTAGCGAGACGGAGCTCCATCTGCGCCGTTCGTTCTACACAGTCACCCAATTCCTTTCTTATTCCTTCCAACGCTGTCATAATCCCATCAAATCTAGAGGAAAAGTCCGCTCTCATTGAACTCATGGCAGCCATCAGCGCATCTGCGCCATTCCCCGCAGACATCGCACCGCCGCCAGCCTCCTCCGCCATATATGGAGTTTTGTTTGCTGCGTCACAGACCTGAAAGTCCGTTAATTTGGACTGTTTCGGCGGCTCGCTTTTTCCTTTTCCTGGTTTTCCAGCCTTAGGCTTCGCCGACATATCCTCGCCCAAATGCTGGGATACGTTCTGTCCCAAATGAGAGAGTTATTTGCCGATTTTTTTTCTCCAGGAGCAGAGCAGAGCGAGACACGTCCGTCCTACGTGGCAGCCATAACCGGAAGTCGATAAACCAGACTTTTGATGCAAACAATACAATTTTATTCCAGAAGCAAAATTTACAAACAAAAAATCAGCCTGGGCGATGACATCTCTGCGAGCTCTTCCCTTCGTAACACAGCGTCCTGCTCCAGGGCTTCACGCACATCTGCCCGCACATCTGCGGCCACCTGTCGCAAATGCTGCATGTACTCCTGATTCTTGCCGCTGGTCATGTTGCCGTTCCAAGAGCCGCATCTCTTCGTCATGCATGTTGACCATCGCTAATGTAAGGTCAGCGATGGGAGTTGTCTGTTTTCGTCTTGCCTAGATGGAAAGACAGAAAGGCATGGTCGTTAAAGCTGGATCACTACATATATTATGGAATTACACAGGTGAAAGTCTGTGGTGGAATGTCACTATTATATTATGCTTCATTGCTGTATATAAGCTGAACTGTCATGTTGCTGCCCCTCAGTAGAGCAGATTTTGCAACACGCAGGGTGCTGTCTTCGGCTGCAGCCCCCCTGCAAAACTAAAAAGGATTAAGATTAAGAATATGGATGGATGGATGGGTAATGTTTAAACTAGTTGCTTGTAGTGTGGCCGCGGAAATCTGAATGGGTTAATACAGTCAGCTGACGCGAAGCATTTCAATGAAGCATGTTGATTTCAACGGCAGTTCATGCACTTTGTTTGTCTAAAACAGGAGTTACAACAGCACCAATCACCACACCTAAAAATGGTTGTGGAACACCAATAAGTGAAGACCAAAGAATAACCTTTTTGTACATTTAAAAAGACATTTTCAATTAATTAATATGCAGCTACAGGAAATTGCATTAATCAATTTGGTACATAACTTGTTAGGCTCCAGCCCCCCCCCCCCCCCACGACCTGTAAAGGATTAAGCGGTAGAAGATGGATGGATGGATGGATTTTCGACCCTGGTTTCCGCTGCTGGACCTGTTTCAACCAAAAAAAAAAAATTGTGGTTATTGTGCCTTACCGGCACTTGAACGTGATCCAGATGGAGCTGGTGATGTGGAGTCGATTCAGCTGGCGCTCAGCCAGACGCACACGCAGACGCAGCGCCAGGAGAGTCCACTGTGTCTGTCCACTGAGGTGGACCCCTGTGATATGAACTGCGGTTCTAGAAAGAAAATGCACGCAATTTAAAACTTAACACCAAAGTGCAACATGTACACAACACTCTAAAGTTTTTAACCGGAATACAATAAGCGTAATTCAGCGTTTTGTTCGCGCTAATACTTAACACAAAGCAAGCGTGAATCTGCAGTTGGCTGCAAAACAATACGCAAGCCTCAGTAACAACCATTACCCACAATCTAACAACCTTCCTATTTCTTAAAAACGGTGAGCTTGGCACAGAAAGGATCAAGTGGCGAAAAGATGCGCAATATCAAATTAACACTCACCATCCACGGTTTCCAAGGCCGTGACCGTGACAGTGACCGTGACGTGTCGAGCCCAATGTCTCTCAGCGAACCACTTCCACTCCTTCCATCCGCTGAACTTCGAGCACTGTGGTCCTTCACTGCTCGGTAATCGCTTTTCAGCTTTTTCAGCTTCTCCCGACACTGTTTGGCAGTACGGATGTGCCCTTGGGAAGCCATCTGCTCGGACACCTGCATTTCAAGTAGATCCGTCCAACTCGCGCTGGATGCGATCGTCGCCTAATATAGAAAGAAAATTGCGCACCTCCTAATATATAATATTAGGAGTATATTATTATATAAGTATATTATACAGTATATTAATATAATATACCGTATTAAAGGGGCGCACTGTGTTCACTGCTGAACAATTACAAATGGCGGTCGTGGAGTAAATTCAGCAGAAAAAGTCGCTTTCATGACGTTACGACCTGACCAATCAGCGGCGACCAGTCTCTTAAAGTCATATCACAGCCCTACTCAGCTCTACTCAGCCCGGTTAGACCCTGCCCTGGATCAGGTATGAAAAAAGTACCTGCTAACTGGTGCTGGGGCTAGTGGAAAAGCGCCTAAAGCGGGCTGAGTGGTGCGGTGTAGGGCTAAGTGAGGCTAGTGGAAAAGGGCCTTTAGTGAGATAGTCCAGGATCCATGATGACAGGTGCTGGTCCACCCCTGCGCACAGCAGCTTGTCCTTCAGAATCATCAGTTGGATGGTGTTGAAAGCACTGGAGAAGTCAAAGAACATGATCCTCACCGCATTCCCGGGCTTCTCCAGGTGGGACAGAGAACGGTGAAGGAGGAAGATCACCGCATCCTCCACCCCAATGCCATACTGGTAGGCGAACTGGAGTGGATCTATCGCTGGTCCTACCAGGGGGCGGAGGTGAGCAAGGAGCAGTCTCTCCAGGGTCTACATCATGTGGGACGTCAAGGCCACTGGTCTGTAGCTGTTCAGGTCTTTGGGGTGGGAAGTCTTTAGTACAGGCACCGCACAAGATGTTTTCCACAGCTGTGGTACCCTCCCCAGCTTCAGGCTCAGGTTGAAGATGAGCTCCACAATCCCACACAGCCCACCGATGTCGCTTTGTTGCAGCTTGTCCTCCATCTTCTTCCTGAAGCTGTCCTTACCTTCTCTGATCTTCCTCCTCAGCTCCCTCTGTACGAACTTCAGCATCTCCCTGTTCCCCGACCTGAAGATCCTCTTCTTCTCTCTCAGAAGTGTTTTTATCTCAGGGTTGATCCGGGGTTTGTTGTTCGAGCAACACCATATTGGTCTTGGTGGGTACGGTGTTGTCCACACAGAAGCTGATGTAGTCCGTGATGGTGTGAGTGAGGCCATCGATGTCCTCGCCATGTGGATTGCAGAGCTGCTCCCAGGCAGTGGTTTCAAAGCAGTCCTTTAGAGCGTCCATTGCCTCCTCAGACCATAACTTCACTGTGCGCATAACCGGAGGTTGTCTGTGCACTAGGGGTTTGTACACTGGCAGGAGATGAACCAAGTTGTGATCCGATCTCCCGAGTGGGGGGAATTGTGATGAGGTGTACGCCTCCTTAGTGTTTGCATAGAATAAATCCAGTGTTTTATTGTCTCTAGTGTGGCATGTGACATACTGGGTAAATGTGGGTAGAATAGGAGACAGTGAAATATGGTTGATATCGCCTGAGATGAGGAGAAGAGCATCTGGGTGTTCTGTCTGCAGCCTGCCAGTTACTGAGTGGATGACGTCACGCACTGTCCCAGCGTTCGCCGTCGGATTTGCATCAATAACAATGCAGATCACGTGTGAGTATTCCCTCGGGAGATATGTAGGCTGCATGCTAACAGCTAGCAACTCAATGTCTTTGCTGCAGTGCTGTTCCTTAACCGTGATATGTCCCGGTCTGCACCAGTTATTATTGACGTACATCATCACCCCACCGCCCCGTGCCTTCCAACTGTCTGGTGTTCGGTCTGCCCGTATTGCGTGGAAACCCTCCAGTTCAATGTTAGCATCTGCTGCTAGTCCTGTTAGCCACGTCTCTGAGAATAGGAACAGGCTACACTCCTGGTATATGCAATCGTAGCGGGAGATAGCCGCTAGTTCATCTGTCTTTCCGAGTATCGATTGTACATTCCCCATAATGACAGATGGAAGGGCGGGTCTGTACCTTATATTCCTTGCCCGCCGTCTTACTCCAGCTCGACACCCACGTCGTTTTCGTCTTAATTCTCCCGGTATGTTGAGTTTTCGCGTTAGCATCATGGGCCGGTTGAGTGCTAGCATACTGCCTCTTGTCAGAAACAGTTGCTCCGTCCACTGAATCAGGAGACATTTGGGCGATCTACGTGTTCGTCCGCTGAATCAGGAGACATTTGGGCGATCTGTGTGTTCGGATGGAATAAAGTGACACTGGATCATAAAGATTGGCAAGAGAGCCAGATAGTGACAGAAATAGGTAGAAATTGATCCGCTGTTGCAAAGGGCAGCCTACTTGTGTGGCGCCGGAAGTATATTTGGGATCATTGTCATGCTGAAAGACCCAGCCACGTTTCATCTTCAATGCCCTTGCTGATAGAAGGAGGTTTTCACTCAAAATCTCACGATACATGACCCCATTCATTCTTTCCTTTACACGGATCAGTCGTCCTGGTCCCTTCGCAGAAAAACAGCCCCAAAGCACGATGTTTCCACCCCCATGCTTCACAGTATGTATGGTGTTCTTTCTCCTCCAAACACGACAAGTTGAATTTTTACCAAAAAGTTCTATTTTGGTTTCATCTGACCATATGACATTCTCCCAATCCTCTTCTGGATCATCCAAATGCTCTCTAGCAAACTTCAGACGGGCCTGGACATATACTGGCTTAAGCAAGGGGACACATCTGGCACTGCAGGATTTGAATCCCTGGCGGCATAGTGTACTGATGGTAGCCTTTGTTACTTTGGTCCCAGCTCTCTGCAGGTCATTCACTAGGTCCCCCCGTGTGGTTCTGGGATTTTTGCTCACCGTTCTCATGATCATTTTGACCCCACGGGGTGAGATCTTGCATGGAGCCCCAGATCGAGGGAGATTATCAGTGGTCTTGTATGTCTTCCATTTTCTAATAATTGCTCCCACAGTTGTTTTTTTTCACACCAAGCTGCTTGTCCCTGTCAAATAAACTAATCTACTACTACTACTACCTATTGCAGATTCAGTCTTCTCAGCCTGGTGCAGGTCTACAATTTTGTTTCTGGTGTCCTTTGACAGCTCTTTGGTCTTGGCCATAGTGGAGTTTGGAGTCTGACTGTTTGAGGTTGTGGACAGGTGTCTTTTATACTGATAACGAGTTCAAACAGGTGCCATTAATACAGGTAACGAGTGGAGGACAGAGGAGCCTCTTAAAGAAGAAGTTACAGGTCTATGAGAGCCAGAAATCTTGCTTGTTCGTAGGTGACCAAATACTTATTTTCCACCATAATTTGCAAATAAATTCTTTAAAAATCCTTCAATGTGATTTTCTGGATTTTTTTTTCTCATTTTGTCTCTCATAGTTGAGGTATACCTATGATGGAAATTGGAGACCTCTCTTATCTTTTAAGTGGGAGAACTTGCACAATTGGTGGCTGACTAAATACTTTTTTGCCCCACTGTATCTATTCCTGCAGTTGGGTTTTTCATTCCTTCCTCTGTGCACTGTGTAAAAGCGCACGGGGAACCATAACAACAACTTTATTTTGTATGCAGCAAAACATAAAACTCACACAAAATGTTTAGTTACAACAGTGCACAGAGTACCTTTTTTTTACTTTACTTTTACTTTTTATAAAGCCTTTAATTATTTATTTAATTTTTGCCAATTAATGCAAGATAGAATGATAAGACTAGTTCTCCACAATACAAGCATGTACTCTGTACTACTGTGATTGAATACTATGTGTATTTTTTGTGTTTTATGGCATACATCCTCATGCTGCCACTTATTTTTGCCACTTAGTGTTTATTAACTCCCATGAATTCTGTTCCATGATATCATACAGTACACATACCCTCCATTAACAAATGTTAGCAACAGTGTTTATGATTAGCAACTATTTACAACCCTTGTGCCACTGTTTGACAATGTTTGAGACCTTTGCCAACTCCCGGTAAAATACCAGGCGACTGTCAGGTGAATCTCGCATCCAACCTGATAAAACAGGGTGCGCAAACCCTCCCCAGCATTTATTTTCTCCTGACCACTGTGGGAGACAGATTCCTTTTGAAGCTATACAGAACATAACAACATAGTCATGTGAAAAAATTAGGATGCCCTGTATTACCCTGTGTGTGTGTGTTTTTTAAACATATTTGGACATATGGATATTTAATATCAATGTTAAAAATACTGGGAGATTGATGTAATACAGCTAAACAATTAAAAATGAATTAGACTTTTTCCAAATTTTCTGTAAAAAGTAATTCTCAACAAATAGTAAAGAATAAATTAGGACACCCCCCATCTTTTTTAGGACACCTCCACATTCATTCCCACTTAAAATGGCTAAAATAAATGTTAAAAAAATCTAAATAAAAACAAAAACAAGGTTAGACATAGATATGTGAACATTTCTTAATAAAGAGCTGAATATTTAATGGGATATCCTAATTTTTTCACATGACTGTACTGTATATGAACAAAAAACACAATATAACTCCGCCTGGATTGACTGGGTATTTACTGTGGCAACACAGGCCAAAATCTACAGTGCACAGCTGTGGCAAAAGCTTCCCACCTCATCCCTGCTCATATGAGCGCCACACTGCAAAACATAAAGGACAGATCTCTGACAGATCAAGATCTGTCCTTCAATTCACATATTAAATTTGTTTCTAAGACTGCCTTCTATCATTTGCGTAATATTGCCAAGATTAGGAGCATCTTGTCTCAGAGTGATGCTGAGAAACTGATCCACGCTTTTGTTAGCTCGAGATTAGATTATTGTAATTCTTTATTATCAGGCTGTCCTAAAACATCTTTAAAAAGTCTTCAGCTGATCCAAAATGCTGCAGCAAGAGTTTTAACAGGTACTAGAAAGAGAGATCATATCTCTCCGGTTCTGGCCTCCCTTCATTGGCTTCCCATAGAGTTTAGAATTAAGTTTAAAATCCTTCTTCTTACTTACAAAGCTCTAAACAATCAGGCTCCTTTTTATTTAAAAGATCTGATACTACCGTATTATCCTAACAGAACACTACGCTCCCAAAATGCAGGATTACTTGTAATACCTAGAATCTCCAAAAGTACAATGGGAGGCAGAGCCTTCAGTTATCAAGCTCCTCTCCTGTGGAACCAGCTGCCAATCTGGATTCGGGAGTCAGACTCGATCTCTGTTTTTAAGAATAAGATAAGATAAGATAAGATAAGATAAGCCTTTATTAGTCCCACAACGGGGAAATTCCAGGATTGCAACAGCACAGGGATAGCAACACTCAGAGCAACAATCAGAAGGCAAGAAAAAAAAAACCAAGCAAGCAAGAGCAGCTAATATACATATAGGGCTAAAACCTACCTTTTTGATATAGCCTACAATTAGGGAGGGATCATGTGTTTCTGAACACTCCCTTAGTTATGCTGCTAATAGGTTTATTCAGCCGGGGGACCTCCAGTAATGCACTGGGCCTCACTCCTTTCTTCACTCTCAATGAAATATTTTTTTTTTTTTTTTTTTGCTGATCATTAACATCTGTTTGTTCTCTCCCATAGATTGAGTCCCCATCGTGCTGTTTGCTCTCTATATGTCTGTTCTTTTCATCTTCTCTGTCCCCTCACCCCCCAGCCAGTCGCAGCAGATGACTGCCCCTCCCTGAGCCTGGTTCTGCTGGAGGTTTCTTCCTGTTAAAAGGGAGTTTTTCCTCTCCACCGTCGCCAAGTGCTTGCTCACAGGGGATCGCCTGATTGCTGGGGTCTTTCTGCAACTGTGGGGGTTCCCCCTACAGTTGATAGTGCTATGAGATGACTGTTGTTGTGAAATGGCACTATATAAATAAAGTTGAATTGAATTGAGTAAAGATAAATCACACACTTTTAGGCTAAACATAGGCTATACTATATTTTTTTATAACTCAGCATGTAAATTTAGGAAACCCGACCTTCATCTGTAGACGGTGTGCGAGTGCTCATCGGGAGAGCCACTGTTTCTTTCAATTCTGTTGAAATTTATTGGATTGATATTATTATTATTTTTGGCTTTGCTTACTTAAGTTCATGTTTGGAATTATAATAAAAGTCTAGACAGCATGCAAAGACTTTGGGCTCACCATCAGCCTGAAAAAGACCAATGTGTTGGGCCAAGATGTGGAAACACCAGTCATCATCACCATCGGCAGTTATGAACTAGTTGTTGTCCAGCAGTTTGCATATCTTGGGTCTACCATCAGTGACAGCTTGTCCCTTGATGTGGAAATCAACCAGCGCATCGGACAGGCCGCAACATCGATAGGCTGACTTATGACCCTCATGTGGGAGAATCCCAAATTGGCAGTGTCACCCAAGATGGAAGTGTACAATGCCCCCATCATCAGCACACTGCCTTATGGTAACGAGGCATGAACAACATATGCCAAGCATATGTTGTCATATGCTTGGCATATGTGCATAACATATGCCAAGCAAGAGAAAAAGCTGAACAGTTTCCACCTGCGCTGCCTACGTCGTGTCCTCGGCATCACATGGAGTGACAAGGCAAGGCAAGTTTATTTGTATAGCACATTTCATGTACAAGACAATTCATAGTGCTTTATAAATCATAAAACCATTGAAGCAAGGAATCTACACATTAGAAGGCCTTGAACCTCCTTTCCTTCACTTTTATTTTTTATACGTGAAAAGGGAAAAAAAAATCAAAACACGGACAGTGTTTTGACTAATCCAGATAGCCTTAGGTTTTGTCAATCCCTTTAAAGAGCCTCAAACTCCTTTTATCAGGGCGGCCTCTAACCCACTCCGTTTCTTTTATGAGGAGAGCCTCAAACCCACTCCTCGGGGGGGCCACAAACCCTCCCTTAAAGTTTAAACATATATTTTACAAAAACAATATTTTAAAAGCCAAACTAAAAAGTAAAATAAAGAGAAACAAGAACAGGCTAAAATAGAATATGACATGAAGACTTCCGGTTATGGCGGCCACGTAGGAAGACGTGATTCACACTGCTCTGCTCCTAAAAATAAAAAAAATTGCTAAAACTCTCTTAATTGGAACAAAAACCCATCCCAGCGTTTAGGCGCGGATATGGTAAAGACTAAGGCTGGGAAAATAGGCGGAGGAAAAAGTAATTCGACAAAACAATCCAAACTAACAGACTTCCACGCTCGTGACGAAGCAGAAAAATCTCCAGAGACTATGGCGGAGGATGTAGCCAGCAGCGGAGCGGGAACTGCTGAGGAGGGGACGAGTGCGGTGCTCGCTGCCATCAGCTCCATGAGAGCAGACTTTTTCTCTAAATTTGATGGGATTATAGCAGCGATAGAAGGAATGAGAAAGGAAATAAGCGACTGTATGGAACGAGTATCGCAGGCGGAGCTCCGAATTTCAAGCGCTGAAGATGACGTCACCAGCCTACAATCAAAGTTGCAAACACTGGAATTAAAATGGAAACATCTGGAAGATAATGTCCTGGACTTAGAATCCCGCTCGCGACGGAATAATTTGAGGCTGGTGGGTCTCTCAGAGGGAGCGGAGGGACGGGACCCATGTTCCTTTTTCTAAAAGTGGATTCCAGAAGCGCTGAACAACGCGGACCTGCAGTCATCGGTCGTTTTAGAGAGAGCTCACCGAATCGGCCCACCGAGAGATAATAAGACACCACCGAGGACGCTGATTATGAAGTTCCTCAACTACAGAGACAAGATGACTGTCACCAACGCGGCGCGAGCTAAAGAGGAAATCAAATACCAGGATCAACAGGTGGAGTTCTACCCAGATTTGGCCTCAGGAATTCAACAATTAAGGAGGCAGTTCGACCCCGCCCGCAAAGAGCTGCACAACCTCGGGATTCGTCACGGAGTGATTCATCCGGCAAGACTGCTGGTCACATATAAAGGGAGAACCCACATCTTTAAGACCCCTCAAGAGGCGCAGGAGCTCATTAAGCAGATCCAAGAGGAGGCTGGTGGGAGTTAATCATGAACATGATAAAGGTAGAACATTTAAGCATTTGTACAGGCATCTGATTGATCTGAAACATATAACATGTCTACAAAATACAGACTGTATTATAAAAAAAAAAAAAAAAAAGCTATGATGTACAAAGTTGCTATAAAACTTTGAAGTTATGTTGAAAAAACTACAGAAGAGAGTTAATGTCATTAAAAATAGTAGTAGAGTTAGGGTGATTGAGAGGAGAAAGAGAGAGTGGTTTGACTGATCCTCGCAGATGTGGAACAGTCACTAGCTATAACGGGAGACGGAATTTTTTTTTGATTTTGGGGGGATTACCACGAATGTGGGGAAAGGGAATTTGTTTTTGTGTAGTTTGTAGGATGAATGTTCAACCATCCATGTTTTTGCTTCTCTGTATGAGCATGTTCATATTGCAAGGTAATCTCAAACTCCTTATTGATCATAGGACAAAGCGTTAATCTTAATTTAACTTCATGGAATTGCAGAGGTCTACAAAATCGAAAAAAACTTAAACAAGTTATGAAAAAAATAAAAGACATAGATTCAAAAATTGTATTTTTACAAGAAACTCATCTAATAGAGGAGGATGTAAAAAAAAATTAGGAGGAGATGGCAAGGAAATGTGTTCCCCTCATCATTTTCATCCCGAGCTAGGGGAGTTATGACTCTCATACACAAAACAGTCCCATTTCAAGTGAAAAATGTAATTGGAGACAAATTTGGAAGATATCTAATCATCCAAGGATCTGTGTTATTAGAAAATATAAATCTGGTGAACTTATACGGCCCCAATATTGATGATCATAACTTCTTTGTTAATTTATTCCTAACTTTATCATCACTTACAGGGCAACATATAATAGCAGGGGATTTTAATTGTACATTGAATCCCAGTATAGATAGGTCAACAGGACTGGACTGTACGCACAATGGATGTAGGATGGCCATTAATCATTTTATGAAAGAATTGAGATTGCTAGATATATGGAGAGAAATGAAACCACAAGTCAAAGCCTGTTCTTATTATTCTAATACCTATGAGACATTCTCACGTATTGACTACTTTTTGATCTCTACAGAATTAAGGTCCAAGATTCAAAACTGTGTCTATGATAACATTGTGATCTCTGATCATGCACCCTGCTGTCTAATATATGTAGATAAGAAATTGACAAAGGATCCAGGTAGGTGGCATTTTCAGCATAAATGGCTTAAGGATGAGGAATTTGTTAAGTACATAGAAAAACAGATGAGTTCTTTGATATTAATAATACACAAACAACGGCATGTATAAGGTGGGAGGCTTTCAAAGCTTTTATTAGGGGGCATCCATCCATCCATCCATCCATCTTCTACCGCTTTTCCGGAGGTCCGGGTCGCGGAGGCAGCAGTTCAAGCAGAGAAACCCAGACTTCCCTCTCCCCAGCCACCTGCTCCAGCTCTTCAGAGGGGATACCAAGGCGTTCCCAGACTAGCTGGGAGACATAGTCTCTCCACCGAGTCCTGGGTCTGCCCCGGGGTCTCCTCCCAGTGGGACGTGCCTGAAACACCTCAAGTGGGAGACGTCCAGGAGGCATCCTAATCAGATGCCCATACCACCTCAACTGACTCCTTTCAATGTGGAGGAGCAGCGGTTCTACTCTGAGCCTCTCCCGGATGACTGAGCTCCTCACCCTATCTCTGAGGGTGAGTCCAGCAATCCTACGGAGAAAGCTCATTTCAGCCGCTTGTATCCGCGATCTCGTTCTTTCGGTCATTACCCAAAGCTCGTGACCATAGGTGAGAGTAGGAACGTAGATTGACTGGTAAATCGACAGCTTTGCCTTAGAACTAAGCTCCCTCTTCACCACAACAGACCGGTACAACGTCCGCATCACTGCAGATGCTGCTCCAATCCGTCTGTCGATCTCTCGCTCCATTTTCCCCTCACTCGTGAACAAGACCCCAAGATACTTAAACTCCTCCACTTGGGGCAGGAGCCTGTCCCCAACCCGGAGAGGACAATCCACCTTTTTCCGGCTGAGGACCATGGACTCGGACTTGGAGGTGCTGATTCTCATCCCAGCCGCTTCACACTCAGCGGCAAACCGTCCCAGCAAGAGCTGTAGGTCATTGCTGGATGAAGCCAACAGGACAACATCATCTGCAAACAACAGAGATGAGATCCTGTGGTCACCAAGTATGACACCCTCCATTCCCTGGCTGCGCCTAGAAATCCTGTCCATAAAAATTATGAACAGGACCGGTGACAAAGGGCAGCCCTGGCGGAGTCCAACTCTCACTGGGAATGACTCCGACCGAGTGTTGGCAATACGAACTAAACTCTCACAACGGTCGTACAGAGACCGAATAGCTCGTAACAACAAGCCCGATACCCCATACTCCCGAAGCACCCCCCACAAAAATCCACGAGGGACGCGGTCAAATGCCTTCTCCAAGTCCACAAAACACATGTAAACTGGTTGGGCAAACTCCCACGAACCCTCAAGAATTCTCGAGAGGGTAAAGAGCTGGTCCGATGTGCCACGGCCAGGACGAAAACCACATTGCTCCTCCTGAATCCGAGGTTCGACCAACGGCCGGACTCTCCTCTCCAGTACCTTGGCATAGACCTTCCCAGGGAGGCTGAGGAGTGTGATCCCTCTAAAGTTGGAGCACACCCTCCGGTCCCCTTTTTTGAAGAGAGGAACCACCACCCCGGTTTGCCATGCCAAAGGCACTGCCCCCGACCTCCACGCAATGTTGCAGAGGCGTGTCAACCATGACAGCCCAACAACATCCAGGGCCTTGAGGTACTCGGGGCGAATCTCGTCCACCCCCGGGGCCCGGCCACCAAGGAGATTTTTAACCACCTTGGCGACCTCAGCCCCTGTGATAGGCGAGTCATCCCCCTTGTCCCCAAACCCTGCTTCCTCTGTGGAAGGCGTATCAGTGGGATTGAGGAGATCCTCGAAGTATTCCTTCCACCGCCCGACGATATCCCCAGTTGAAGTCAACAGTGTCCCATCCGCACCATACACAGTGTGGACGGGGAGCTGCTTTCCCCTCCTGAGCCGCCGAACAGTTTGCCAGAATCTCTTTGAAGCCGACCGAAAGTCTTGTTCCATGGCCTCACCGAACTCCTCCCATACCCGGGTTTTTGCTTCAGCAACCACCCGAGCTGCACTCCGCTTGGCCTGCCGGTACACCTCAGCTGCTTCGGGAGTCCCACAAGCCAACCAAGCTTGATAGGACTCCTTCTTCAGCTTAATGGCCCCCCTCACCACTGGTGTCCACCACTTGGTTCGGGGGTTGCCACCACGAGATGCACCGACCACCTTGCGGCCGCAGCTCTGGGCCGCCGCTTCAACAACAGAGGTGGAGAACATGGCCCATTCAGACTCCATGTCTCCAGACTCCCTCGGAATGTGGTTGAAGTTCTTCCGGAGGTGGGAGTTGAAGACCTCCCGGACAGGGGCCTCAGCCAGACGCTCCCAGCACACCCTCACTATACGTTTGGGTCTACCAGGTCTGAATGGCTTCCTCCCCTGCCATCGGATCCAACTCACCACCAGGTGGTGATCAGTTGACAGCTCTGCACCTCTCTTTACTCGGGTGTCCAAGACATACGGTCGCAGGTCTGATGATACGATAACAAAATCGATCATCGACCTGCGGCCTAGGGTGTCCTGGTGCCAGGTGCACATATGGACACCCTTATGCTTGAACATGGTGTTCGTTATGGACAGACTGTGGTTAGCACAGAAGTCCAATAACTGAACACCACTCGGGTTCAGATCGGGCAGGCCGTTCCTCCCAATCACCCCCCTCCAGGTTTCACTGTCGTTGCCCACGTGCGCATTGAAGTCCCCCAGTAGGACAATGGAGTCTCCAGGAGGAGCACCCTCCAGCACCCCAGTCACAGACTCCAAAAAGGGTGGGTACTCTGAAACATCATTTGGTGCATAGGCACAAATGATGGTCAGGACCCGTTTCCCAACCCGAAGGCGCAGGGAAGCAACCCTTTCGTCCACCGGGGAAAACTCCAATATAGAGGCAGCAAGGTGGGGCGATACAAGAATACCTACCCCTGCTCGTCGCCTCTCGCCCGGGGCAACTCCAGAAAAGGCCAAGCTCCAGCCCCTCTCCAGGAGACTGGTTCCGGAACCGGAGCTGTGTGTTGAGGTGAGGCCGACTATATCTAGCCGGTATCGCTCAATCTCGTACACCAGCTCAGGCTCCTTCCCCACCAGAGAGGTGACATTCCACGTACCAAAAGCCAGTTTAGAAAGCTTGGGATCAGTCCGCCAAGGTCTCCGCCTTTGACTGCTACCTAATCCACATAGCACCGGACTTCCATGATCCCTCCTGCAGGTGGTGAACCTACTGGAGGGCGGACCCATGTAACTCCTTCGGGCTGAGCCCGGCCGGGTCCCATGGGTGGAAACCTGGCCACCAGACGCTAGCCTTCGAGCCCCTCCCCCAGGCCTGGCTCCAGGGTGGGGCCCCGGTAACCCCATACCGGGCGGGGTACACTGAATCCTTGATATACAATTTATCATTAGGGGGCATATTTTTAGTTATACAGGTTCAAAATCTAAGAAGACTCGAGAGGAGAGAGTCCAATTGGAACGTAAAATAAAAATTCTTCAAGAAAAGGTGTATGCGGGAAGTAACCCACAGTTAGAGAACGAATTACTGATTCTGAGAGCTGAATATGACAAAAAATCAGCGAATAGAGCTGCCTCGAGTCTTCTAAGATTGAAGCAAACTTTTTATAAAACACCAATTACTATTATTATAAGTAACTGACAGGTAGTTATAGATCCTTTAGATAAGATAAGATAAGAGATAAGATAAGCCTTTATTAGTCCCACAACGGGGAAATTCCAGGATTGCAACAGCACAGGGATAGCAACACTCAGAGCAACAATCAGAAGGCAAGAAAAAAAAACAAGCAAGCAAGAGCAGCTAATAAACATATGTACGTATTACTATAAAATATATATATATACACACACACACAGACACACAGTGCAGAGCATTGTAGCTGGATGGAATAATATATGAATATATGAACACACAGTGCAGAGCATTGTAGCTAGATGGAATAAATATGTAAATATATAAACACCCACAGTACGGAGCATTGCAGCTAGGTGGAATAAATATGCAAGTATATAAACACACACAGTGCGGAGCAATGTAGCTAGATGGAATAACATGTAGATATATAAATATATAAACACCCACAGTACGGAGCATTGCAGCTAGACGGAACAAATATGCAAATATATAAACACACACAGTGCAGAGCATTGCCGCTAGATGGAATGAAACAGCATAACCGTCTACCCAGCTATCCTGCATGGTATGATTATGTGCCCATACACACTCTCACCCTCCATAGCGACCGGCATGCTCCTAGTTGTATGCCGGAGAGGACCTTAGTCCTTAGAGGACTTTAGAAATTAATAGTGCCTTTAGAGATTATTATGAAAAACTATATGATAGAAAAAATGAAACTGACTTAACAAAACTAAATGGGTTTTTGGGTGGATTATCTATACCGTGTATTCCAAATGAAAACAGGGAGATACTGGAGTCTAAAATTAGTCGAGAAGAAGTTGGGCTAGCCATTGACAATATGAAATCAGGAAAAAGAGCAGGACCAGATGGTCTTCCAGTTGACCTCTATAAAAAATTTAAAAATAAATTAATAAAACCACTTTTGGAAATGGTTTTAGAAGCATTTCAAAATGGTAATTTACCACCATACATGAATAATGCCTTAATTATACTGTTGCCAAAACCAGGTAAACCCCCTAATAAATGTGAAAACATGAGACCAATAAGCCTATTAAATGCTGATCTTAAGATAATCTGTAAAATTTTAGCAAAACGACTACAAGAAATATTACCAAATATTATTAACCGAGATCAGAATGGCTGTATAATGGGAAGACAAGGCTTCCATAATGTAAGAAGAGTATTTAATATTATTTATTCCAATAAAGATAAGATAAGATAAGATAAGCCTTTATTAGTCCCACAACAGGGAAATTCCAGGATTGCAACAGCACAGGGATAGCAACACTCAGAGCAACAATCAGAAGGCAAGAAAAAGAACAAGCAAGCAAGAGCAGCTAATATACATATGTACATATTACTATAAAATATATACATATATACACACACACAGACACACAGTGCAGAGCATTGTAGCTGGATGGAATAAATATGTAGATATATAAACACCCACAGTACGGAGCATTGCAGCTAGGTGGAATAAATATGTAAATATATAAACACACACAGTGCGGAGCAATGTAGCTAGATGGAATAATATGTAGATATATAAACACACTAGATGTAGCTAGATGGAATAAATATATAGATATATAAATATGAACATAAACACACCCACTGCGGAGCATTGTAGCTAGATGGAATAAATATGTAAATGGAATAAATATGTAAATATATAAACACACAGTGCAGAGCATTGTTGCTAGATGGGATGAAACAGCATAACCGTCTACTTAGTTATTCTACATGGTATGATTATGTGCCCATACATATTCTCACCCTCCATAGCGACCGCTATTTTCCTAGTTGTATGCCGGAGGGGACCATTGTGTAAGTCTGTTGCATCTTTTGCATTCAAAAAACTATTAGTTTGTTACGTCTTTTTGCTATCTCTGCGAGCAGCCCTGCTTAGGTTGTACAGTCTGACAGCCGTTGGTAGGAAGGACCTGCAAAACCTCTCGGTTGTGCACCTGGGATGATGTAGTCTGCTGCTAAATGAGCTCCTCAGTGCATTCAGTATGTCCTGCATAGGGTGGAACTCGGACTCCAGCAGAGATGACAGTTTAGCCACCGTCCTTCTCTCTCCTATCTCCTCCACCGTATCAAGGCGCTGCCCCAGGACAGAGCTAGCTTTCTTGATCAGTTTGTTCAGTCTCTTCCTATCGGCTGCAGTAATGCCACTGCCCCAGCAGACCACTCCAAAAGTGATGGCTGATGCCACCACTGTGTCATAGAATGTCTTCAGCAGCGCCCCTTGTACACCAAAAGACCTGAGTCTCCTCAGCAGGAACAGCCTGCGCTGTCCCTTCTTGTAGAGCGCGTCAGTATTGTGTGACCAGTCCAGTTTATTGTTCAGATGAACACCCAGGTGCTTATAGGATGTCACCATCTCGATGTCTGTTCCCTGTATATTTACTGGTGCTGTGAGGGGTTGCCCATGCCTGCAGCAGTCCACCACCAGCTCCTTAGTTTTCCTCGCGTTGATCTGGAGGCAGTTCCGATGGCACCAGTCCACGAAGTCCTGGATAAGCCCTCTGTACTCAGCTTCATCTCCATTGGAGATGAGGCCAATGATCGCAGAGTCATCAGAGAACTTCTGTAGATGGCAGTGTGTTGTGTTGTGTGAGAAGTCCGCAGTATAAAGAGTGAACAGGAAGGGAGCCAGCACCGTTCCCTGGGGGGCCCCCGTGTTACCGATGATCGTGTCGGACACACAGTCCCAGGTTCTCACAAACTGAGGCCGGTTCGTGAGGTAGTCCAGGATCCATGATGACAGGTGCTGGTCCACCCCTGCGCGCAGCAGCTTGTCCTTCAGGATCATCGGTTGGATGGTGTTTAAAGCACTGGAGAAGTCAAAGAACATGATCCTCACCATATTCCCGGGCTTCTCCAGGTGGGACAGAGAACGGTGAAGGAGGAAGATCACCGCATCCTCCACCCCAATGCCATGCTGGTAGGCGAACTGGAGTGGATCCATCTCTGGTTCCACCAGGGGGCGGAGGTGAACAAGGAGCAGTCTCTCCAGGGTCTTCATCAAGTGGGACGTCAAGGCCACCGGTCTGTAGCTGTTCAGGTCTTTGGGGTGGGAAGTTTTTGGTACAGGTACCACACAAGATGTTTTCCACAGCTGTGGTACCCTCCCCAGCTTCAGGCTCAGGTTGAAGCTGCACGTCACAATCCCACACAGCTGGCCTGCACAGGACTTGAGACCACCGGATACAGAAAAAGAAGAAGCACCGGATACAGCTCTCTTATCATTGGATGCTGAAAAGGCCTTTGATAGGGTCAAATGGCCCTATCTTTTTGAAGTCCTGCAAAGGTTTGGACTTGGAAATAATTTCATAAAATGGGTCCAGATAATATGCAATAATGCTACAGCAGAAATCCTAACAAACAGCAATATCTCAAAATCAATAAAAATCAATAGAGGATGCCGACAAGGCTGTCCACTTTCACCCATATTGTTTACTTTGGCAATTGAACCTTTAGCAGTACGTTTACATCCACAAATATATGGAATTAAAGTAGGACCAACAGAACATAAAATCTCCCTGTTTGCCGATGACATTTTGTTTATGTCGAATTTTAAAAAGTCAATTCCGACCTTGTTAAATTTAATAAAGAACTTTGGGGAAATATCAGGATATAAAATAAATAAAACAAAATCTTCAATATTAATGCTAAATGAGACCCAGAGAAGTCACCCAGCTCCTGAGGTGAATCAATTCAATGTTGTAAATCAGTTTAAATATTTAGGAATTCAAATTTTGCCTAAGCTAGAATCAGTCGCCAATGCCAACTATGAAGCCTTAATGACAGATATTAATGAGTTACTTCAGAGATGGATATCACTACCAATGTCGATGATCGGGAGAATTAATATACTTAAAAGTAATATCTTACCAAAAATACTATATTTATTTCAATACAGTACATTCCTTTACCACCACCTTCAGATCTATTCTCAAGAATTAAAAAAAAGTTGGTGGAATTTATATGGAACAATAGGAAGGCTAGATTACGTTTTCCTTACTATATTTACCATTTGATCTTGGAGGTCTGAAATGTCCAAACTTTGTTGTATTACTGGTCAGCACAACTGAGGTCTATGACATATTATTTTTCATCAAATGATCCTCCTCACTGGACTGAAATGGAATCATGCAATTTACCTTTACCTCTTCCCTTATTCATATACTCAGACTCGGCTAAAAAATTACAGAAACAAGTTAAAAACCCAACTGTAAAGCACATGATCAAAATATGGTGTGAAACCAAAAAATATTTAAAAGAACCACGCTAATTGTCACAATTTAGCCCAATATGGGGTAATCAATATTTTACACCAGGGCAAGCGGATGCTGTATTTAAAGTATGGAATTTAAAAGGGATTCAAAAGATTCAAGACTTATATTTGTCACGTTCAGATAACATAATGTCTTTTGAAGAACTGAGGATTAAATTCAATCTTAATAGAACACATTTTTTTAAATATCTTCAGCTTAGAAATTTTATTCGATCAAATCAAAATAATGCTCTCACCCGACCTACTTATTCATCCTTGAAAAAATTTTTGACAAAAGATAGTAAGAGAAAGGGTATTATTTCAGAGTTTTATAACTCATTGACACTATTCTCAAGTGAAAACTCACAGAAAAGACTGAATAATTGAAAAGAAGACCTGCAAATTGAAATTTCAGAGGAACAATGGGAAATGGCTTGTGCAGGAGCCCAAACCAAATCAATAAATGTATGTCTTAAACTGATACATTTTAAATGGTTAATGCGGATGTATGTCACACCAGTGGAGTTAAATAGATATAACAAAAACATATCAGATACATGCACAAAATGTATGGAAATTAAAGGAACCCTGTTTCACTGTTTATGGGAATGTAGAAAAATCAGAATGTTTTGGGAAGAGGTGAGGGTAGCAATTGAAAAAATAATTTCAAAACAATTCACATTGAACCCTAAACTGTTTTTGTTGGGTCTGTATCCTGAAAAACATAACTTTAATAAGAGTGAAAGAGCATTCATAGACCTCGGTTTTCTTAATGCCAAAAAATGTATTGCACTATTGTGGAAAAAGACTCATAGACCAGATGTGACTCAGTGGTTAAGACAGATGTTAACAAACCTTCCACTAGAAAGAATAACATATATACTGAAATCAAAGGAAAATGTTTTTGAGAATATATGGAGACCTTTCATTGATTTAGTAAAGAAATTAAACATAAATTCTGAAGAAGGTGAATGATATGTGTGGACCTTGCAAATTCCAAACTGGTGAATGTATATTATGTATTCTTATGTAATAGATTACCTAGACCAGGGGTGTCAAACTCAAATTCACAGTGGGCCAAAATTAAGCAGTGAAGTAAAGTCACGGGCCAAACTCAATATTTATTGAAAAATTAACTGCAACTGATATGTAATGTTTAACCTTTTCATATGGAAACAAACTTTAGTTTTGCTTAAACACAGAATCTGGAACAACCAAAGCTTGATATTACAAACACATGAGAAATTAAATTTGAAATAAAAGACACATCAGTGGTATTCATTTCTTATTTAAATAAATAAATAACGTATGTCTCTCCCCGTATCCTTTCAAATTCCTTTTTAAAGTAAATCTTTTTCAAAGCAAACAACAAAAGAACCAAAAATAATAATGTCATTCAATAAAAATCCAACATTTCAACTATTAACAGACCATGCCTTGCAGTAGAAAAAGTGCATAAATAACAGATATATTCAAGCTCAGTTTGCTACACTCTGATTTACTCTGCACATTGGTCTAAGCCAGATACCTGGCATCTTTTCTTAGATACAAGTTCATCAATGTCTGGGGTCAGGCTCTGAGCTGAGGAAAACCTCAGGACGGAGTGAAGGTGTTCATCAGTGAGTCGACTTCTGTGAGGTGTTTTGTTCACCTTCATCATAGAGAACAGTTGTTCACATAGATATGTGCTGCTGAACACTGAGAGCATCTGAGCAGCTTGGGTGCGTAATTGAGGCATTGTGTCGGGGAGGAAACATGGAAACCGCGCAGCACCAACAGAGTCATATTTTGATTTGAGCATGTCATTACATTGGAGTTCAATTAGCTCCATTTGGAGGCTGGTTGGTGCGCTTTCCACGTCGATCGCAAACGGGTTACTGAGCAGTTCAAATCTCCCTTTCTGAGCCTCAAAGTCGGCAAATCGCCGGGAAAACTCGGCGCTGAGCGCGTTGATTTTTTCAGCAAACTGTGCGCTAGGCAGCACGGCAGGAGAAATTTGCTCTGCCATGGTTTGGCAGCACGGAAAATGACCCAAGTTTCCTTGCAGCATCTGAGTCTTCCACAGACACAACTTAGTTTTAAAGGCCCTCACTGCTGCCTACATGTCTGTGATGATGTGGCCCCGTACCTGAAGCTGCAGGTTAAGCACATCGAGATGGCTCACAATGTCAGACAGAAATGCAAGCTCACACAGAAACTTTGTATCTCTCAGCTCTGTTGTGTCCTTCCCTTTGTTTTCCATAAACTGACAGATTTCCTCACGTAGCTCAAAACATCTGTTCAGTACTTTTCCTCTGCTTAGCCATCTCACCTTTGTGTGATAGGGCACATCTCTGTATTCCGAATCCAACTCCTCCAGAAAAGACTTGAACTGCCGGTGATTCAAACCTTTGGCTCTTATGAAGTTGACTACTCGTTTTATAGAGCTCATAACATGTTCCATTTGCAGAGCTCTGTCACAGAGCGCTTCCTGATGTATGATACAGTGATAAACTGTAAGTTCACCTGCATCTTCCTCCCGCATCTTCTCCTGAATCCTGCTGACCAATCCACTCTTTTGACCGCACATCGCGGGCGCACCATCTGTCGTCAGTCCCACAAGTTTATCCCAAGGCAGGCTCATTTCAGTTATACATTTGGATACCTCTTCAAAGATATCTTTTCCTGTGGTGGTGCCATGCATTGATTTTAATCCTAAAAGTTCCTCTGTGACGCACAGGCTCGAGTCTACTCCACGGATGAAGATTGACAGCTGGGCAGTATCAGACGTGTCGCTGCTCTCATCCACAGCAAGGGAGTATGCAATAAAATCTTTTCCCTTTTTTATTAGTTGTTCATGTAGATTAGTGGAAAGCTCACACACGCGCTCAGCCACGGTGTTTCTGCTCAGGCTCACATTTAAAAATTCTTGCTTTTTATCTGGGCGCACGATGTCGCAAACTTTGACCATGCACTTTTTGACAAACTCTCCCTCATTAAAGGGCCGGGCTGATTTTGCTATCTCTGCTGCCACAATAAAGCTGGCCTTTACAGCAGCTTCACTTTTTGATTTTGCTTTCATGAACATAGTCTGCCGGCAAACCAGACTCATTTTCATCTCCTCCACCTTCTGCAGCTTCTGCTTTACGTCCAGGTCCTTGTACTTTTCATAATGTTTTGTTTCATAGTGTCTTCTTATGTTATATTCTTTTGTTACAGCCACGTTAGCTCCGCACACAAGACAAACAGGTCTGTCCTTTATATTCGTGAACAGATAATCTGCCTCCCACCTGTCTTGAAAGCTCCTGTTGTCCATCTTTCGTTTGGCCATTTTTGTGGAGGGTGAAATTAATTTGTCCGATGTGACTGGAGCATGGTTGTCAATGACTGTCAACAGAAAAAAGGAGTGCTTGCCGGTTTCGACTGCGCGCCAACATACTAGCAAAGCATTGTGGGATTTGTAGTATTAGCGGTATAGTATATACCACGGGCCAGCTCTAATGCACATTTGATATGATCTCGCGGGCCAATTATAATTACACTGCGGGCCAAATTTGGCCCACGGGCCTGAGTTTGACACATGTGACCTAGACTAAACAGAGGAGCATTGTTGTTGACTTGCCTTTGTTAATGGTTTTTGGTGCTTTTAGTACATTTTTTTGTTGTTGTTGTAGTAACTACAAAAATTAAAAAAATTTAAAAAAAACACTAACTACAAAACTAACTACTAACTACAATGTAGTTAGTAGTTAGTTTTGTAGTTAGTGTTTTTTTTAAATTTTTAAATGACTTTAGTGTTAGTGTTTGATTGTTTGTGCCATGTTTGTAAAAAAGGTTCAATAAAAAATATTTTGGGAAAAAAAATAGAATATGACATAAATAAATGTTACAGTACATTGTAGGCTACTGAAAGGCCATAGCAAATAGGAGAGTTTTTAACCTGGATTTAAATCAGCTGAGCGTTTCAGCAGCTTTGTTGCTTTCTGGGAGTTTTTCATATGTGAGGGACACAGCGAAACACTGCCTCACCATGTTTGGTTCTAACTCTGAGCACATATAGTAGGCCTAACCCTGATGGTCTGAGGGTTCTGGGTGGTTCCTAATGGACTAGCACAGGGGTGTCAAACTCAAATTCACAGTGGGCCAAAATTAAGCAGTGAAGTAAAGTCACGGGCCAAACTCAATATTTATTGAAAAATTAACTGCAACTGATATGTAATGTTTAACCTTTTCATATGGAAACAAACTTTAGTTTTGCTTAAACACAGAATCTGGAACAACCAAAGCTTGATATTACAAACACATGAGAAATTAAATTTGAAATAAAAGACACATCAGTGGTATTCATTTCTGATTTAAATAAATAAATAACGTATGTCTCTCCCCGTATCCTTTCAAATTCCTTTTTAAAGTAAATCTTTTTCAAAGCAAACAACAAAAGAACCAAAAATAATAATGTCATTCAATAAAAATCCAACATTTCAACTATTAACAGACCATGCCTTGCAGTAGAAAAAGTGCATAAATAACAGATATATTCAAGCTCAGTTTGCTACACTCTGATTTACTCTGCACATTGGTCTAAGCCAGATACCTGGCATCTTTTCTTAGATACAAGTTCATCAATGTCTGGGGTCAGGCTCTGAGCTGAGGAAAACCTCAGGACGGAGTGAAGGTGTTCATCAGTGAGTCGACTTCTGTGAGGTGTTTTGTTCACCTTCATCATAGAGAACAGTTGTTCACATAGATATGTGCTGCTGAACACTGAGAGCATCTGAGCAGCTTGGGTGCGTAATTGAGGCATTGTGTCGGGGAGGAAACATGGAAACCGCGCAGCACCAACAGAGTCATATTTTGATTTGAGCATGTCATTACATTGGAGTTCAATTAGCTCCATTTGGAGGCTGGTTGGTGCGCTTTCCACGTCGATCGCAAACGGGTTACTGAGCAGTTCAAATCTCCCTTTCTGAGCCTCAAAGTCGGCAAATCGCCGGGAAAACTCGGCGCTGAGCGCGTTGATTTTTTCAGCAAACTGTGCGCTAGGCAGCACGGCAGGAGAAATTTGCTCTGCCATGGTTTGGCAGCACGGAAAATGACCCAAGTTTCCTTGCAGCATCTGAGTCTTCCACAGACACAACTTAGTTTTAAAGGCCCTCACTGCTGCCTACATGTCTGTGATGATGTGGCCCCGTACCTGAAGCTGCAGGTTAAGCACATCGAGATGGCTCACAATGTCAGACAGAAATGCAAGCTCACACAGAAACTTTGTATCTCTCAGCTCTGTTGTGTCCTTCCCTTTGTTTTCCATAAACTGACAGATTTCCTCACGTAGCTCAAAACATCTGTTCAGTACTTTTCCTCTGCTTAGCCATCTCACCTCTGTGTGATAGGGCACATCTCTGTATTCCGAATCCAACTCCTCCAGAAAAGACTTGAACTGCCGGTGATTCAAACCTTTGGCTCTTATGAAGTTGACTACTCGTTTTATAGAGCTCATAACATGTTCCATTTGCAGAGCTCTGCCACAGAGCGCTTCCTGATGTATGATACAGTGATAAACTGTAAGTTCACCTGCATCTTCCTCCCGCATCTTCTCCTGAATCCTGCCGACCAATCCACTCTTTTGACCGCACATCGCGGGCGCACCATCTGTCGTCAGTCCCACAAGTTTATCCCAAGGCAGGCTCATTTCAGTTATACATTTGGATACCTCTTCAAAGATATCTTTTCCTGTGGTGGTGCCATGCATTGATTTTAATCCTAAAAGTTCCTCTGTGACGCACAGGCTCGAGTCTACTCCACGGATGAAGATTGACAGCTGGGCAGTATCAGACGTGTCGCTGCTCTCATCCACAGCAAGGGAGTATGCAATAAAATCTTTTCCCTTTTTTATTAGTTGTTCATGTAGATTAGTGGAAAGCTCACACACGCGCTCAGCCACGGTGTTTCTGCTCAGGCTCACATTTAAAAATTCTTGCTTTTTATCTGGGCGCACGATGTCGCAAACTTTGACCATGCACTTTTTGACAAACTCTCCCTCATTAAAGGGCCGGGCTGATTTTGCTATCTCTGCTGCCACAATAAAGCTGGCCTTTACAGCAGCTTCACTTTTTGATTTTGCTTTCATGAACATAGTCTGCCGGCAAACCAGACTCATTTTCATCTCCTCCACCTTCTGCAGCTTCTGCTTTACGTCCAGGTCCTTGTACTTTTCATAATGTTTTGTTTCATAGTGTCTTCTTATGTTATATTCTTTTGTTACAGCCACGTTAGCTCCGCACACAAGACAAACAGGTCTGTCCTTTATATTCGTGAACAGATAATCTGCCTCCCACCTGTCTTGAAAGCTCCTGTTGTCCATCTTTCGTTTGGCCATTTTTGTGGAGGGTGAAATTAATTTGTCCGATGTGACTGGAGCATGGTTGTCAATGACTGTCAACAGAAAAAAGGAGTGCTTGCCGGTTTCGACTACGCGCCAACATACTAGCAAAGCATTGTGGGATTTGTAGTATTAGCGGTATAGTATATACCGCGGGCCAGCTCTAATGCACATTTGATATGATCTCGCGGGCCAATTATAATTACACTGCGGCCCAAATTTGGCCCACGGGCCTGAGTTTGACACATGTGGACTAGCAGATCTGACATGTATTTTGGCCCTAAACCATCCAGAGCTGTATAAACCAACAGTGGTATTTTGAAATCTATTCTTTGACAGACAAGAAGCCAATGTAAAGATATGAGAACTGGAGTTATATTATCCATTTTCTTGGTCTTCGTGAGGACTCGAGCTGCAGCGTTCTGAACCAACTGCAGCTGTCCGATGGACTTTTTAGGGAGACCTGTGAGGACAGTGTTACAGTTGTCCAGTTTACTGAAGATAAATGGATGGACAAGTTTTTTAGATCCTGTTGAGACATCAGACCTTTAATCCTCGCTATGTTCTTGAAGTTATTATATGCTGACTTCATTACTGTCTTAATGTGGCTGTTAAAATTCAGGTCTGAGTCCAGAACCACATCCAGCTTTCTGGCTTGGCTGTTGGTTTTTAGCATCATTGATTGAAGCTGAGTACTAACTTTGAATCTTTCTTCTTTTGCTCCCAAAACTATTATTTTGGTTTTGTCTTCGTTAAACTGAAGAAAATTCTGGCACATCCACTCTTTAATTTGACCAATGTATTTGATCAGGGTTTTAATTGGACCATAGGCTCCTGGTGAGATGGTTATGTAGATTTGTGTATCATCTGCATAATTATGGTAATATACAGTGGGGCAAAAAAGTATTTAGTCAGCCACCAATTGTGCAAGTTCTCCCACTTAAAAGATGAGAGAGGTCTCCAATTTTCATCATAGGTATACCTCAACTATGAGAGACAAAATGAGAAAAAAAAATCCAGAAAATCACATTGTCTGATTTTTAAAGAATTTATTTGCAAATTATGGTGGAAAATAAGTATTTGGTCAATAACAAAAGTTCATCTCAGTACTTTGTTATATACCCTTTGTTGGCAATGACAGAGGTCAAACGTTTTCTGTAAGTCTTCACAAGGTTTTCACACACTGTTGCTGGTATTTTGGCCCATTCCTCCATGCAGATCTCCTCTAGAGCAGTGATGTTTTGGGGCTGTCGCTGGGCAACACGGACTTTCAACTCTTCTCCAAAGATTTTCTATGGGGTTGAGATCTGGAGACTGCTAGGCCACTCCAGGACCTTGAAATGCTTCTTACGAAGCCACTCCTTCGTTGCCCGGGTGGTGTATTTGGGATCATTGTCATGTTGAAAGACCCAGCCACGTTTTATCTTCAATGCCCTTGCTGATGGAAGGAGATTTTCACTCAAAATCTCATAATACATGGCCCCATTCATTCTTTCCTTTACATGGATCAGTCGTCCTGGTCCCTTTGCAGAAAAACAGCCCCAAGGTATGATGTTTCCACCCCCATGCTTCACAGTAGGTATGGTGTTCTTTGGATGCAACTCGGCATTCTTTCTCCTCCAAACACGACAAGTTGAGTTTTTACCAAAAAGTTCTATTTTGGTTTCATCTGACCATATGACATTCTCCCAATCCTCTTCTGGATCATCCAAATGCTCTCTAGCAAACTTCAGACGGGCCTGGACATATACTGGCTTAAGCAGGGGGACACGTCTGGCACTGCAGGATTTGAATCCCTGGCGGCGTAGTGTACTGATGGTAGCCTTTGTTACTTTGGTCCCAGCTCTCTGCAGGTCATTCACTAGGTCCCCCCGTGTGGTTCTGGGATTTTTGCTCACCGTTCTTGTGATCATTTTGACCCCACGGGGTGAGATCTTGCGTGGAGCGCCAGATCGAGGGAGATTATCAGTGGTCTTTTATGTCTTCCATTTTCTAATAATTGCTCCCACAGTTGATTTCTTCACACCAAGCTGCTTACCTATTGCAGATTCAGTCTTCCCAGCCTGGTGCAGGTCTACAATTTTGTTTCTGGTGTCCTTTGACAGCTCTTTGGTCTTGGCCATAGTGGAGTTTGGAGTCTGACTGTTTGAGGTTGTGGACAGGTGTCTTTTAGACTGATAACAAGTTCAAACAGGTGCCATTAATACAGGTAACGAGTGGAGGACAGAGGAGCCTCTTATCCGTCCTAGGAGGCACTGAAAGAAAAAAAAAGCTGCATTTCCATTCTTCCACTACAGACACAGCCGCGAACAGAAAGCCAAAGGAGTGCTTTGATTGGTTTAGATGTGATTTACCTCTCATTCGACTAATAAGAGCCTTGAATTGGGTTTCTGAAACCTTGAAGAACCAATGACTGAAAACCTAGTAAGAAGGACCCGCCTTCCAACGGCTGTGAATACAGCGAGCCAGTTTAAGCACAGTAGTTCGAAAGCGTGCCTCCCTTGCAAAATCTGTTTTGTTTTAGCCGCTGGGTGACACACACACGTGTTCGCCAGTCTTTTTTTTTTACTACTGTTCTTATTTGTTTTGAAAAATCGTTCGCCAAAACCGCAATCATGGAAGCGCAAAACCGCAATAATGGAATTATGGTTTGACCGGGTCGCGTGACCAGAACCACGAGTCCGTAACAAGCGGACTAGCGTCATGTTTGACTGACAATGAGGAAGAGAAGTTCGCCAGCGACACTGCTGTTGTGGACAGGTAAGTGTTATAAGCTAAATTATTCTTTATCCCTGAAAATTGTAATCAAAAATGACTTTTGACCAATCGGTAAATTACAACTGTGCGTAGTAGACCGCGGCGCACAAACCGTGTCCAGTCCGTGGGCCGCGGTACACGGTTCGTGCACCACGTCTGGACCATGAACGCCCCCCCCCCCCGCTACTGTTCTGTAGCGGATTGCAGATATTATTGCAGATATTTCAGTACAACTGTGCGTAGTAGACCGCGGCGCACTGTGATCGCGGCGCACCGGGCGATGTCCGTCCTCTGTAGCGGGGGTGGGGGTGAGGGGAGTTGTTATCTTCTACATTACAGATATTTTAGTATATTTTTTAGTGCACTGTAGGTTATTTTTTCTTGTAAAAAAAGCCACACATTTTTTACGTGGCATGCTTCTTTGTGTGTGGGGGCTTGTTTGTTCATTCATTCATTCATGAATGAATAAACCCCCCCCCACACACACACACACAGAGCCCTGAGTGTCACCTTTCATTAGAGCCCAACATCAAGCTTCTATATTGAATCATTCAAAAGTTACAGACGTTTTTCCAAACTGTGCCATTTGGCACAATTTGGCACAGTTCAAAAACGCCTGGGAACAACCTGTGAAGAAAGCTGTGTAATATATTCATTTTTTGTGGTATTGTTACAAAATTTTGACCTCAGCTGGATAACACTTGGTTCTACAAGGAGAATCTGCAAAGCAGAAGTGGGAAGAGCTGCGAATCACCATCCACCGCACAGCCTTGGCTACCTTTGGGAGGAAGACCTCGAAGTCACAGGACTGGTTTGATGCCAAGTTGACCGAGATGACCCCCGTCATTGAAGCCAAGCGCTCAGCACTTGCTGAGTATAAGAAGTACCCAAACGAGAAGAATCTCCAGATTCTCAGGGCTGCGAGAAGCAAAGTTCAGCAGACTGCTCGGCGCTGTGCCAACGAGTACTGGACTCAGCTCAGCCAAGACATTCAAACCGCTGCTATAACAGGGAACATCCGTGGTATGTACGATGGCATCAAGAAAGCACTTGGTCCGGCTCGGAGCAAGACGGCCCCCCTCAAATCCTCCACTGGGGAGATGATCACAGAAAAGAACAAGCAGATGGAGAGATGGGTGGAACACTACTCCGACCTCTACTCCAGACAGAACACCGTGACACCGTCAGCCCTTGATGCCATCGACTGCCTGCCATCCATGGGCGAACTTGACGCCGAGCCAACCATCGACGAACTCAGCAAGGCCATTGATAGCTTGGCCGCTGGCAAGGCACCCGGCAACGACGGCATACCCCCCGACCTGATCAAACACTGCAAGACCGCCCTACTGCTGCCATTGCATGACGTCCTCTGCCAGTGCTGGAAGGAAGGTGCCATACCACAGGACATGAGGGACGCCAAGATCATCACCCTCTACAAAAACAAAGGGGAGAGAAGCGACTGCAACAACTACAGGGGCATCTCCCTCCTCAGCGTTGTTGGCAAAGTCTACGCACGAGTTGTTCTCGTTCGTCTACAGAAGCTTGCCGAACGTGTCTACCCCGAGACTCAGTTTGGCTTCCGCGCTGAGCGATCGACGGTAGACATGATATTCTCCATCCGCCAACTCCAGGAGAAATGCAGAGAACAGAACATGCCCCTGTACGTCGCCTTCATCGACCTCACCAAAGTGTTCGATCTGGTCAGCAGAGAGGGCCTTTTCAAGATCCTGCCAAAGATAGGATGCCCACCAAAGTTGCAAAGCCTCATCGGATCGTTTCACACCAACATGCAGGGGATAGTGCAGCACGACAGCAACGTCTCAGAGCCATTCAACATACGCAGCGGAGTGAAACAGGGCTGTGTACTTGCACCAACCCTCTTTGGGATTTTCTTTGCTATGCTCCTGAGGCATGCCTTCAGCACAGCAACAGAGGGAATCTACCTGCACACAAGATCTGACGGCAGGCTTTTCAACCTCGCCCGCCTGAAAGCCAGAACCACAGTACGCGAGGCTCTAATCAGAGACATGCTGTTCGCATACGACACTGCAGTCGCAACCCACACACAGCAGGAGCTTCAGACCCTGATGGACCGCTTCTCCCAGGCATGCAAGGACTTCAGGCTTACCATCAGCCTGAAGAAGACTAATGTCTTGGCGCAAGGCACGGAAGCACCACCAGCCATCACCATCGATGACTATGAGCTGGAGGTCGTTAATCAGTTCACGTACCTGGGGTCCACGATCAGCAACAACCTCTCCCTTGATACAGAGATTGACAAGAGGATTGGAAAATCAGCGTTCACACTCGCTCGCCTCACCACACGAGTGTGGGAGAATCCCAAACTCTCTGTCAAGACGAAGATGGGAGTGTACAACGCCTGCGTCATCAGCACACTGCTCTATGGGAGTGAGACGTGGACAACATACGCCCGGCAGGAAAAGAGACTGAACTCCTTCCACTTGCGCTGCATTCGCCACATCCAGGACATATCCTGGCAGGACAAAGTGCCCAACACAGAAGTTCTGTGCCACGCCGGCCTTCCCTCCATGTTCACTCTACTCAGGCAGCGCAGGCTCCGCTGGCTAGGCCACGTTCACCGTATGGAGGATGGCAGAATCCCCAAAGACGTCCTCTATGGAGAACTGGCGAATGGCAGGAGAGACGTTGGCCGCCCACAGCTGCGCTTTAGAGACGTCTGCAAGAGAGACATGAAGGCACTGGAGATCAACACAGAGCGCTGGGAGGACCATGCAACGGACCGCTCCAAATGGAGAGGCACCCTGACCAGACAGCTTAAGGCGGGTGAAGAAAGATTGACTGCTGCAGCAGATGAAAAAAGGACCCGCAAGAAGAACCGCCACAGACCCAGCAGCACGGAGACCACCCACAAGTGTGACCTGTGTGACCGGGACTGCCATTCGCGCATCGGCCTGTTCAGCCACAGGCGGTGCTGTTCCAGCAGAGTAGACGTTTAGGATTCTCTTCCATGGTCATCATAGACCGACGGAGGCCGACAACGACGATGTGGTATTGTTACAAAATTTTGACCTCAGCTGGGTAACACTTGGTTCTACATTTCTGTTGCATTTTCCAGCCCGGATCTGACAGCTGTGTGTTATTTGCAAGCATTTGTATCCAAAAAAACACCCAGGCGAAATTTATTTTCTTCAAGTTCAGTATGTTTAGATGACTGTTACTCAGTGGCCGGAGCACTTAGAGAGATTATGACTGTTTTGCCAAAAAATTCAAAGTGTTTTCTTTTAAATGAGACCAACCCCATTAAGATGCTGCAAAGGGTTGAAGAACAGCTTTTGATTTACTTTGGGTACCTTATTTTTTGGCGTTTTTAGGGAAATTGACCAGAGTGCAAGGGGTTAATGAAGAAGTTACAGGTCTGTGAGAGCCAGAAATCTTGTTTGTTTGTAGGTGACCAAATACTTATTTTCCACCATAATTTGCAAATAAATTCTTTAAAAATCAGACAATGTGATTTTCTGGATTTTTTTTTTCTCCTCATTTTGCCTCTCATAGTTGAGGTATACCTATGATGAAAATTGGAGACCTCTCTCATCTTTTAAGTGGGAGAACTTGCACAATTGGTGGCTGACTAAATACTTTTTTGCCCCACTGTATTTTGTTGTTTTTTATGATTTGAGCTAGTGGGAGCATATAGATTTTGAAAAGCAAAGGTCCCAAAATGGAACCTTGGGGAACTCTACAGGTTATTTTTGTTCGCTCAGATTTGTAGTTACCTGTAGACACAAAATAGTCCCTGTCTTTTAAACAGGACTCAAACCAGCTATGTGCTGTACCAGAAAGTCCCATCCAGATTTTTAGCCGGTCTAGTAAGATGTTTTGGTTGACCGTGCTGAATGCAGCACTGATGTCCAGTAGAACTAAGACTGAAATGCTGCCATTATCTGTATCGGAGCGGATGTCATTAAGGACCTTAACTAGAGCTGTCTCAGTGCTGTGGTGTGGCCGAAAACCTGACTGGAAGACATCAAAACAGTTTTTTAATGTCAGGAAGTTTGTCAATTGTTGAAAAACAGCTTTTTCTATTATTTTACTAAGAAAGGGGAAATTTGATATGGGCCTATAGCTATTCATGAGTGAGGTGTCTAGGTTGCTCTTTTTTAGAAGTGGCTTGATAACAGCTGTTTTAAAGCACTGAGGGAAGACACCTGAAAGAAGAGACATATTTATGATCTGTAGTAGATCTGAGGCCATACAATATGAAACATTTAAAAAAAAAAACATGTTGGGAGAGTATCAAGGCAGCAGGTAGTGGATTTCAGGTGGCAAAGTGCCAAATGCCCAGGTCCTCACACATGCTGGTCTTCCCACTATGTATATGCTACTCGGGCAATGTAGGCTGCGCTGGCTCGGCCATGTGCGCCGAATGAAAGACGGACGCATACCTCAGGATATTCTGTATGGCGAGCTTGCATCTGGCAAGACATCTGTTGGCTGTCCCCAGCTGCGCTACAAGGATGTCTGTTTGCGCGAGATGAAAGCCCTGGGCATCAACACTGAGAGTTCAAGTAGGTTCATTTTGTCTTCTTTTATTTATTTACCTTTTGTTCTTATTAAAGACAAAAATAGATGTTTTTACCTTCTTTACATGTTTCAACTGTGCACTGCAGCCTTCATCAGAAGAGTCAGCTGATTGCTGCCAGGTGTCATTTTATCAGCTGACTTTCGTAGGCGGGGCCAGCCCAGCAGACCTGTCAGATCCACCAAGCCGGCCCCACTTTCCGCTGTCCGATGGTCTCTGGAGAATGTGGTCCCAGGTGTGGGAAAGCATAAAGACCCACGATCAGCCATCATAAGCAGCTTTTTCATGGAGGATCTGGAAAATAAAGCTATCAACACAGCACCTACACAATGTAAACCCACCCTCTGGAAGAGATACGTGGACGACATTCTGGAGAAAATAAGGAAAGGACACACACAAGAACTCACTGACCATCTGAATAGCACGGACAACACTGGGAATATAAAATTCACATACGAAGAGGAAGAAAATGGCACCATAGCCTTTCTGGACATGAAAATCCACCACCACAATGACGGCAGTATAAAAATCACAGTCTACAGGAAACCAACCCACACAGATCAATACCTACCATGGACATCAGAACACCCCACAGCACACAAACTATCCGTTGTCAGGACGTTATATGAACGAGCCACCATCATCACAGACCAAGAAGACAGACAGGAGGAGGAAAACCGGATTAAACATGCACTCATACGCTGCCAATATCCAGTATGGGCCATAAACAAAGGGAAACAGCAAGTCAAAAACAAAGAAAACAAAGAGGAATCAAGACACAGAAAAAAAGCAGAATCAAAAACAAGGACACCATAACTATACCATACATCCGAGGAATAACGGAACCAATTCAAAGGATCATGAAAAAATACAATATAAACACAGCAGTAAAACCACACAAAAAATTAAGACAGTTATTAGTACACCCCAAGGACAAAATAGAACAAGACAAAAAATGCAATGTAATATATGAAATATCATGTAGATCATGCAGCAAAACCTACATTGGAGAAACCGGAAGATCATTCACCACAAGGAAAAAAGAACACCAGAAGGAATGTGAGAAGAAAACACAAGGACGACTCACAAGATCACAAAAAGAAAAGGCAGAACGAGAAACATTAAAATCAGCCATATCAGATCTCTGCAAAAGAAATAAACACATCATGGACTGGGACAATGCAAAAATCACTGGATCGGATAGCAACAGACACAAACGCTGGATCAAGGCGGCCATAGAAATCAGGAAGCGGGAAAAAGATACCATGAACCGAGATGAGGGGGCTTTTATGCTTTCCCACACCTGGGACCACATTCTCCAGAGACCATCGGATGGCGGAAAGCGGGGCCGGCTCAGTGGATTTGTCAGGTCTGCTGGGCTGGCCCCGCCTATGAAAGTCAGCTGATAAAATGACACCTGGCAGCAATCAGCTGACTCTTCTGACGAAGGCTGGAGTGCACAGTTGATAAAGAAGGTAAAAACATCTTTCTATTTTTGTCTTTAATAAGAACAAAAGGTAAATAACACTGAGAGTTGGGAGGATTTAGCAGCTGACCTCAGTAGATGGCGCAGCACTCTCCAGAAACAACTCAAGGCAGGAGAGGAAAAACTCCAGACCTTGGCTGAAGAAAAGAGAGCCAGTCGGAAGGCGTGTGCCTGCTAAGTAAATACTGTGACCACCCACACCTGCACCAGATGCAGTAAGACTGCTATTCCCGCATTAGACTGATCAGCCACAGCCAACACTGTACCAGCTGTGACATCTCCACGACAGAAAACCAAGAGGGTGCATCATCTATGGTCGACATCGACCAATGGAGGCCGTTCAAATAATGCAGTCTGGAGGTGTGGTGCTGAAAGTCAGCAGCCATCGTTGGGTGGTTGTGCTGTTGAGACTATAGTTCTTTTTTCATGAGGATAATGTCATTTGTTTACATGTACTGTATACTAAATCACTTCACTCTATAAATTCAAGAAACCTGTGTGTGTGTGTGTCTGTCTGTGTATCACGATCATAGGACATCATAGCACGGCCAATGATGTGCCTTTGATGTCCCTATGATGTCTGCATCATAGGACAGCCTATGATGCTCCTATGATGTCCCTATGCCTTGATGTCTTTATGATGTCATATGGACCATCAGGACTTGCGATGTGGTCATATAGACAAAAGGACGATGCCATCATATACACAATAGGACACAGCACTTTAAAGCACACCCATTTAAAGCAGTAAATCTGGAAATCTTACAAAATATCCAGCCATCCATCCATCTATCTTCTTCCGCTTAATCCTTTTCAGGTCGTAGGGGGGCTGGAGCCTGTCCCAGCATCTTTGGGCGAGAGGCAGGGTGCACCCTGGACAGATTGCCAGTCCACCGCAGTCTTACAAAATATCACTCTATAAATTCAAGAAATCTCTTGTCAGTTTCGGTGTAAATCTGGAAATCTTACTCATCACCCGATTAACAATAGGACACACTACTTTAAACCACACCCATTCGAAGCAGTACATCATGTCTGTGTGTCACGATCACAGCACATCATAGGACGGCCTATGATATCTGTATGATGTCCTATGATGATCCTATGATATCAGGCAACATAGGACTCATAATGCCGTCATATACACAATAGGCCTGGCTGGCTACCTATGATGTAGGCATGAGGTCCTATGATGCCTGCCTTGATGTCTTTATGAGGTCATATATCACTCACGATGCCTGCCTTCGTCTTTATGATGTCATATACACCATCACTCATCAAGAGATACTCATCACCTGATTACCAATAGGACACAGCACTTGGACTGAATGGGAGTTGCCAGAAACAGGAAAGAACATACTGTATACTCCATCCATCCATCCATCTTCTTCCGCTTAATCCTTTTTGGGTCACGGGGGGGCTGGAGCCTATCCCCCGATTAAGAATAGGACACACTAATTCAAACCAGGATCAAATGCAGGCATCATAGGACTCGCTATGCCATCAGCAAAGATCATAGGACATAGGACAGCTTCCAAGATCAAACGCAGGCATGACTCACAATCATATGACTCCCTATTAAATCAGATCACCCTTTTATTATCATTCAATCCATACAGCCAATCATGTACAGTAGAATGAAATTGTGTTTCTCTTATCTACAGTGTTAATCACACACACACCCATATATAGAATCAGAGGGGTCGCTGCCATGCAAGGCGCCACCACAGATTTCCCTCCTCCATTCCATTATTGCTGAGCACCAAGCTGGATGGCAGGAAGTTTGGCTTTTATATGGTCTTCGGCATGACCCGGCTGGGATCTGAATCCCTGCCTCCCGGGTGTGGGGCGGATGCTCTACCAACTGAGCCACCACTCCGGTATGACATCACAGATCATAGGACTCACTATGACACCATCAAAAATTAAAGGCAGGCATCACTGAATAAGTGCTGACGTGCTTGCTTACACCCTGCTTACACCTGCTTTCTACGGGGATGCAGAAATATTGCTTATACTTGGTTTCTATGGCCATGCACGGGTATGCACGGCCATGCATGCACGGGTAGGTACTAGTCAGTTTGAATTCACAAAATAATGTCTGTGTAGTAGCGCTTCCTACCTGGAGTGGACATAGGCCTACGAACAGATGTGTCCGTGGACAGTGAGCTTTTTTTCCCCAGAGATTTCAGGCTCAATGTTTTTTCTCTATCCATATTTGTTTCTTGCTATCTGGTGAATAAAATGGTGATTCCGCTCCCTCTTCTCTCTTGTTGTCTCTCCTGGATCAGGATATATAATGTAATATTAGAAGAAAGACAACAACAAAAATAAAAAAAAAACCACAGACTACGAAAACATCCCTGGAAACTGAAAGACTCCTTATATGGAGATAATTCCTAATACTTGAGGGAGAGGGAGTGCTCGAGGGAGAAGCTCCGCAGGCCATTCCTACCTACAGCTGTCAGACTTTACAGTATAATCTAACCGGTGCTGCTCATGGAGGCCATATTAAATGTCACAACTTTGCACAATAGAAATCGTCCCCTCCAATACACAACTAAGACAATTACAATTATTATCGAGGGTAGCAACAACACTTTTCATTCAAATGTGAAATATACTGTCTGGGTCTGTATTTATATTTTGCCGGGTAATTTAACTAACTGTAATGCTGTTGATACCATCTAGCTGCAGTGCTCCTGCACTGTGTACATAACTCTGTACATATGTATATTCATTTACTGCTTTGGCTAACCTATTCTTATCTTATTATCTTACTAACTATTGCGTTGAGTGCTGCTATCCCTGTGCTGCTGCAATCCTGGAATTTCCCCATTGTGGGACTAATAGAGGCATATCTTATCTTATCTTATCCAGTCATAGCTGTGATCAGCTGTGGTCTAAATGAAAGCGGGTGCCAGTCCAAGGAATAAATGCTCTGAAATCATGTGTTTTATTTTAATACATTTCAGACATCAGACGACATAAAACATACATATTTTGGACAAGTTGCTGACTGTGAGACATGTAAATTTTGTTCAGAGTTATTCACATGATAAAACCCCAAACTATCAGTCAGACCGTGTAGTAATTCATGTTCACTACTCGGTGAACCAAAAAGAACTGTAGCGACATATGTTATAACCATTTGCAAACATTTACAACTTTTTTGCAAACTTTTGCAACTATGTAACTGTAGAAAAGTACTTTCGCCAAAAAAATTTGAACATGTTCAGTTTTTTTTTTTGCAACAAGTAAAACTGTTTGGGACCTTAAAAACTGTTTGCAACTTTTTTGGCAACCTTTTACAAACCCTGACAAACTGACAAAACCCCCAAATTGCTACATTCGCCAACATTCGCGGCTCCGTGAGATACTTGGGTAAATGCTCCTCCTACCAGGCCCAGTCCAAAAGATTTGAATAAAGCCACCTTATTAGATCAATACTTAAAACATGTCCCGTAAATACAACTCAACTGCAATATTCTGCAATGATGTAAGTGATCACTGTGCAATCTCCACAGCAAGAGATTCCAAATTATTTAAATTAGATCCTCATTATGTTTTTAAAAGGCACTTTAACCATTTTCATAAACAAGCCTTCCTTTGTGATTTATATGAAAGTGACATGGGTAGAGTCACTTTAATAAAATTATGTCATTGTGCGCAATATGCATATTATAAAAGATGGCTTTCTGTGGTTACATACCAACAAAGTAAACTATAGTAAAATGAGCTAAAATAACATCTTAGAATGACATAAATGGTCCAGTGCGGTCAGGTAGATTAACAATGTCTATTGGAGGTAGATAGAATTTATAGTTTATATAGTTTGTGTGGTGCACGTGCGCACGTGTGTACATATGCAAGTATGTGTGTGTATGGGGAGGTTAACTGCGTTTTATTTTAATGTGTGAAGCACTTTGTGTTACAACTTTTGCATGAAAAAGTGCTATATGAATAAAGCTTTGAATGATTGATTATAGAAAATAGCAATCAAAACCAGCCGTGATCTGACGGTTAAGCTAACGTTAGACAATCAAAGCTGTCACTGAGGTGAGCTCTGATGTGGTTGGACTGTCCGCCAGTCTGCTCTACCAACTATCATGATGAAAATATGACAAAATAAGCCCGAATGATGCAAGATATATACGTATTATCCACTGCAGATTACTGAACCAGGTGGGAACAGAGATGTCTAGTGAGGTGATTGGAAATTAAAGAATTGAACTACAGTAACTCCATATTATTACTGACAGATCTGAAGCTAGCGCCTTGGCTATAAAAATGGAACTGGACCGATATCACAGCCAATAGCTAATAGCACTGAAGATGGGATCATGTGTTAGTGATGCAGGGAAATGTAACCCGCAAGAGCTACATATACCAGCTTCTGCCTGTTCTCTTGAAATAGAAAAATATAAATATATCTAAGTGAAAGGAGATTTTAATATTGTGGTAATTATATGACCCAAGAAAGCATTTTAAAAGGTTAAAACCCACAAATGCACCATGTTTTAGTGAATGTGAGTCCTCATGTCCCCAGTTTCAGACTAATCTCTTTAATGTCTGTACCTCTCTGCCACCACTTTCAACCACTTTAAGAGTTTGTAGCTGTTCTGTAAACATGTGATACGAGACTGATTCAGCACTTTTATTGACAGTTTTAAGGACACCTTCATTGTTTGCAGAGAACCGTAAACACTGTTTATTTATTGCAGAAGATAAAAACAGAAAAATACATCAAATCTGAATTGGCATATGTTGTTTTTATGCACATACATGAATCAAACCTTTGTTTTTCACAAAATCTAGAGTAATTAGTTTTTTTTATGGCCAAGCCTTTCCAAATTTTTCCCCTCAGATGTGGAAACTACACAAACAGGCAGAGGCCGTCAGAGGTTCATTGATTATCAGACTGTGTCGGTGTTGTGGTGACAAAATGCTCAATCATGATGATGACGATATTTGATGGCACCAGCAGCTTAATTACTACATTGACTAGTCCACTCCAGGCTATATTTAATGGATAGATTCACACACATGCCAGCAACCAAAGAAAACCCAGCTAATGTTTATCTTATGGTGTATAGCATCAATGGCAATCATCTGTTACTCGAGCTGTGATGTAGTTCTGTTTCCTGCACTCCAGCTGTGTGGTCCTGCTGTTTTAGCAGCTTCAGATTTATGATGGGAGTGAAGCACAAAGACAAATGGAGTACAGTCGGCTGAGTGGGCTCCGAGGGGCACAGAGGGGGCTTGAGGAAGGGAAGAAAGGAAAGGAGACAAAAGGTCACGAGAGAATTACTGTACACGCAGCTCTCTGAGAGGTTCTGTGGAAAAGTGTCTTTGGTGGTGGAAATCCGACAGACTCTCAACTATGTCTCCTCAGCCATGCAGCTACCTACACTACACTGGTAGGTGTGCTCAGGTCTGTTTCTGGCTTTGTGGGGGCCCCATGCAAGGTTGTGTTTGGGTAATAGTTCATATCCTTTAAAATGGTGGGGAAAAAATCTGCCCCCCCCCCACAATAAAAACATTGAAAGATAAACTCAGGTCATTGTCTAGATGAACAGAAAAAATATTTAACCATTACACAGAATAAATATTTAACCAGCATGCATGTGAATGCTGGAAATTTACAAGAAAAAAAAAGTTGCACATGTATACGAATAAAAAGTAACAAATTGAGATGAGAGATGAGATTCAACTTTATTGTCATTACACATGTATGAATACAAGGTAACGAAACGTGACTTGGCATTTGGGCACGCTCTGCAGAGCGCATCCAAGGCCGGGGCAGCCGCTAGGCGCCAGTCATGAAAAAAATGTAAATTTATGATGGAAAAATAGTGAATTTATAAGAGAATAATTTGTAAGTAAAATGTACAAATTTACAAGGAAAAAAGTCACAAATGCATAAGAAAAAAGTTGCAAGTTCAAAAAATTCAAATTTATTAAACATTGCAAAGTTGCACATTTATAAAAAGTTTCAATTTATGATAAAGTGGCACATTTATGAGAAAAGTTGCAAAATTGCTTCAAAAATGTTGCAAATTTACAAGAAAAAAGTCACAAATTTATGAAAAAGTTTTATATGTACAAGAAAAAAAAATCCATAAATTTAAGAGAAAAAAAATTGCACATTTACAGTGATGTGAAAAAGTGTTTGCCCCTTCCTGATTTCTCTTTTTTTTGTATGTCACACTTAATGTTTCAGATCATCAAACAAATTTAAAAGTTAGACAAAGATAACACAAATAAAAACAAAATGCAGTTTTTAAATGAAGATATTTATTATTAAGGATAAAATAATCCAAACCTACATGGCCCTGTGTGAAAAAGTGATTGCCCCCTAAACCTAATTGTCAACAATGGCCCTCACGAGCCATCAATGAGAACGCTGAATGCTAGCCGATGAGTTTGCATAATTTATTGACAAAAGACAAATGACAAAATAATGAGCCACGAGGGGCAAAAACACAACTAAGGCTATGACTTAGACACAGGATACAGAGTCTCAGGGAAAACACTTACTGTGAGGGAGACAAATGATTGACGAATGATAGACGAATGATCGACGAGGTCGCAGCCCAGAATAACCACAGCTGCTCCCTTAAATAGGGCACCACCAATAATGAGGCAGTAATCAACAGAATGTAGATCAGCTGTCACAGCGCACTCAGCTCTGACAGCCGGAAGTCCTGCCATGACGCTGTCATAATAAAGGCTCTGGAAGGCCATAAGGAAAACACGGATTAACGGGGAAAATACTGGATGATCCGAGCGCAGACAATATCAGCACTCAGACCATGACAGTACTCCCCCCTCAAAACGCGAATTCCAGGCGTGATAGAACATCGAAGCCCCCCCACACACACACCCAGAAGGTCAACAGGACCGCCCCAGGAAGGGAGGAGGGGGAAAGGCCAGGAGGGCAAGAACCAAACCTCATCATCGAGTGAGAGAAAAAAAAAAAAACAGGCTACAACAATCAGAACATTATAGTGAATACAGGGGCCAAAATACAGACACACCCTGCACCGAAGAAGAAAAACTCATATATAAACAGAGCATAGGATGCTACAACGCAGTGATACAATACACATTAACCGTGAACTACAGGGAAGACAACAAAAGAGATTCTCTCAAACAGTAGGAAAAATACCCCTCTCAAACAGAAATACAGGCACCATACACTGTACCCTAAAAATACCAGGGAGAAAAACTCATGCTACAGAGCAGTGATACATACAGTTCAATATAGTCCAAATAATTCAATTCAATTCAACTTTATTTATATAGCGCCATTTCACAACAACAGTCATCTCATAGCACTTTCAACTATAGGGGGGACCCCCACAGTTGCAGAAAGACCCCAGCAATCAGGCGATCCCCTGTGAGCAAGCACTTGGCGACGGTGGAGAGGAAAAACTCCCTTTAAACAGGAAGAAACCTCCAGCAGAACCAGGTGAATAACAGGCATAGGCGACAAAGAACAACCCTCAGACTACAGAGGAGAGAAAAAAAAAACGCGCTAAAGAGCGGCGAAATACACAGTTCAAATACAAAACACCAGCGCATCCCTAATATTTCAGAAGAGCAGGCAGAGAGAAGAAAAAACACAGGGATGACAACAGGCAGAGCATAATAGCACAAAAACAAATAGTTCGGGGGGGGGGGGGTCTTCCTGCGTCCAGCGTCCAGAGCGCTGGTAGGGAAAACAGGATTAGTTTGGGCGGCCTACCCCAGTCCCCGGCCCAGAGAAACAGTACCTCTGGTGGCCGGAGCAGGTTGCCAAACAGAGAATCCAGTTTGTCAGGTGGCCGACCCAGAATGCCAAACGGGCGAAGCAGTCTCCCAGGCGGCTGACCCGCGTCGTCAAGCCACCAGGCCCGCAGGGGAGAACTCGGAGGCGGCCTCCCTATAGAGAGTGATAGCGAGGGAGAGCCGAGCCGATTACGGGGAATCCCAGCGGCCCCTGATGGAAGGAAAAAGGGAACAGGGAAAAGATGAGGGGCCAGTCCGGCGTCGATCGGCGGAGGATCTGCAGCTCCTTCTCCGAACCCCACACAGATTGGCGCTGCGCTTCCGTTGGATCCCAAGCGGGACTGTGCTGCACCCACGACGGACCCCGACTGGTCCGGAACCACACCCTCAACGGACCCCAATTGGGTCAAAGCTGCACCCACGACAGACCCCAAATGGGCCAGCGCAGCACCAGGGACGGCCTCCAAACCCAAACCCGGAACCTCCAGGACAGTGACCGGAATCGACTCAACACCGGTGACCCTGGGAGAAGACTCAGGAGAAGAAAGAACCGGGATCAGGATCACCGGCAGCGACAGAGCCCTGCGAGACATGCTTGGATGCAGCAGATGGCTGCACCCAGCTCGTCTTCCCGAGAGACAGGCAAAAATGCTCCAGAATAGACAGGAGAAAGACAAAATAGAGCACTTGCCTGATCTCGAGTTCTGCCGTTGTCCAGGACTTCGGCGATCTGGGTTCAGCAAGTAGAAGGTCGTCCTCTGGTTCCCACTCAGCTACGGTGGGCTCCACAGCCGGCATGATGGTGTGCACAGTACGGGGATTCCCTGACGCTGACATCCATGCCGAGGGCCCGCACGGCGTGGTGGCAGGGGATCCGTGACCTGCCGGGTCGGACTGTCCCTCTGTAGAGACCCGGGGACGCTTGCTTGTTGGCGCAGGCTCCAATTTGCAGTCCGCCCTCCTCCTCTGCCCGTGTCGTGGCTGCGAGGCTGGAACCAGGTTCTCCAGGCCTGCAGGCTCCCTCCTCGTCCGACGGCGTAGACATGGCGCCGAGGAACGCTCAGGGGAAGGAGACACAAAGGAAGCAGGTTCATAATTAATCACTGCAGCAGGTGGAGGGAGCTCAGGGGACTGTGAGCCCCGAACTCCACCCCCAGGGGTCAGACAAGGCAATTCACCCAGTGAAGGAAAAGAATGAAAAGGCACTTGCCTGCTCCGCTGAGGTCCGGTGGAAGCTGCTGCAGTGGGCTTGGTTCTTCCCTTCCCCTGCTGGATGGTGACGGAGGGCCCCCTGGGAAGACAAGCAGGAGCCGTTCGCACAGGATCAATGATGGGCACCGCCGGAGCAAGACTCGTGGAGCTCACAGCAACTGAGGGGAGCGTTGAGGAGGAGGGAGAAACAGCCAAGGCGATCCAGGAATGAGGAGCTGACGGAACAGCAGGGACAAATGACCCGGAGGCGGAGGCTGCTGTATTTTCCTCCTGTCTTGACGCAGGAGCAACTGCTGCCTGGGAGGCAGAGTTCCTTCAGCAACCCAGAACTGGATCTGGACGGAGTTCTCGCTGAGGCTTACCACGGGCTTTGTGACGACGTTTACTGGCAGAGGGCAAGGCGAAGGTGAGGTCAGGGAACAGCCGCTGCTGTGCAGAAACAGAAACCAGCAAATTCGGCGTATTCGGGAAAATTATGGAGCTCCGGGGTGAGCTCCACCAGCCTAACTGCCGCTGTCACATGCTTTGTGATTTCCGATGGATGGGAAGCAGAGCGAGCCGCAGCCACACGGTCCTGGAGGATCACAGCAGACCACTGCATCTCCTCTGAGGGAATCCCGCCTGACGTCATCCTCCGCTGGGAACGACCCTTGGGTGACGTGGACTCCTGGGCTGGTTGTGCGACAAGAACTGGATCCCAAGGCGAGGAACGGGTATGCCTCACCCTCGGCTTCCTGCTGGAGTTCCCCTTTGGTCCACGGGTCCTCCGCCAGGAGAGCCGAAATCTCCACCATCCTCTTCCTTACCTCGGCGTGGTTGGCGTGGTGAGGATTGCGGGAAATAACCGTCTCTGCGAGGTCCAAGTACCAGTGTGTGTCGTCGGGAGTGATGCCGCTGTGAGCGTTGGAGAGCAGGCCATCTGGATCTATCAGGAAAACGATCAGTCTGTAACCCAAGTCTAAAGAGTAGCCCTCTCCCGGCGACGCCATCTCCAACACGCTGGTACACGGAAAACAGGGAAAAACAAACCCAACCACAAACTCACAGCGACCGGCGTCTCCTTCTGGCTGTGTCCTACTGTCAACGATGGCCCTCACGAGCCTTCAATGAGATGCCGAATGCCAGCCGATGAGTTTGCATAATTTAGTGACAAAAGACAAATGACAAAATAACGAGCCACGAGGGGCAAAAACACAACTACGGCTATGACTTAGACACAGGATACAGAGTCTCAGGGAAAACACTTACTGTGAGGGAGACGAATGATTGACGAATGATAGATTAGATTAGATTAGATTCAACTTTATTGTCATTACACATGTATGAATACAAGGTAACGAAACACAGTTTAGCATCCAATCAGAAGTGCAAAGGACAGCAGTGCAGTATATACAGTAATTAACAGTATGTGCAATTTAAGCAAATATATGCAGCAGTGCAGAAAGTTAATAGTACCGTTATGTGCAAATAATGTACAATAAATTAGGTGGGCAGTTATGTACAGGTGAGGATGGTAAGAGATGATGGTAAGAGAGTCAGCGGGGAACTAAGTTCAATAACATGACAGCTGTTGGAAAGAAACTGTTCCTAAACCTGCTGGTTCTAGGCTTCTGAAACGCCTTCCGGAGGGGAGAAGCTGGAACAGTCCATGAGCAGGATGGTTGGAGTCCCTAAGAATGCTGCGTGCCCAGCACAGACATCTTTTCCTGTAGACGTCCTCTATAACTGGAAGTGGAGTCCTTGTGATGCGTTGGGCGGTTTTCACCACCCGCTGCAGCGCCTTACGGTCAGCGACAGAGCAGCTCCCATACTAGACTGTGACACAGTTGGTCAGGGTGCTCTCTATCACGCAGCGGTAGAAGTTGCCCAGGATGTCAGTTGACAGATGGTTCTTCTTCAGTGTCCTCAAGAAGAAGAGGCGCTGATGGGCCTTCTTGATCAGGCTGGTGGTATTAACTGACCAGGACAGGTCCTCCGAGATGTGGGTCCCCAGGAATTTGAAGCTGGGGACACGTTCAACAGCTATGCCATTGATATGGATGGGGTCATGTGTCTCTCCCCTCTCCTTCCTGTAGTCCAATATGAGCTCCTTGGTTTTGCTGGTGTTAAGGAGCAGGTAATTGTCAGCGCACCAAGTAGCCAAGTGCTCAACCTCTGCCCTGTAATCTGACTCATCATTGTCCCTGATGAGTCCGATCACCATGGTGTCATCTGTGAACTTTATGATGGAATTGGATCCATACATAGGCCTGCAGTCATGGGTGAAGAGGGAGTAGAGGAATGGGCTGAGCACACAGCCCTGTGGTACACCAGTGTTGAGTGTGATGATGGAAGAACGGTTGGGGCCTGACCTAACATGCTGGGGTCTGTTGGTCAGAAAATCCATGATCCAGTTGCAGGTGGAGGTACTGATTCCCAGGTCCCCAAGTTTAGTGATCAACTTGGAGGGGATAACTGTGTTGAATGCTGAGCTGAAGTCAACAAACAGCATTCTTGCGTAGGTGTTCTTGTCATCCAGATGTGAGAGTACACAGTGCAGCGCTGTAGAAACTGCATCCTCTGTACTCCTGTTGCTCCGGTAGGCAAACTGGTGTTGCATGAATTGCCTAAATAAAATATTTGTCATAAGGTACAGGAATTATTTATTTTATTTAATAGTGGGTGTGAAAGGGGGCGGAGTTAAACCGTCGCTTCTACACCCACTAAATTAAATAAAATCACTCGTAAAAGGGGCACCAGTCCTAACGGACAATAATATTAACTTTAATTTTATTTAATTTTGTACCTTCAATTACTTAATGAATCAGTCTCAAAGTTTAAGTGAGTTCTTTTCCTGTCGTGATTAGGAAACATGTATATGCGAAAGAAAAACGCTTCAACTTCTCTCATTCACCCTTTTATTAAACTCATTCAGGTTACATGGTGTGGCGTTCAAATGATGGATAAGCAGATTCAAATGATAACAGCGTAAAATATCACATCAACTGATATTGGATTCCTGAACATAAAATCCAGCGTTACACCTCTGTAGAACCAAGGAGGAACCAGACTTATGTTTCAACGGTAATTGAGGCTGAAATGTTTTTACAAAACAACGCAATTTTATGGGGAAAATTCATAAGCTAATTATCTAAAAATGACTTCTGAATTAATCTACAAAAATTTAAGGGCAGTTACTTAAAAATGACTAAGAGTTTTCCTTCAGTTTATAGCTTTATCCTGTGGCTGAGAGATTAATTGAGCCCTGAAATACGGGCCATATTCAATTGTAATTTAATTGTTAGGACATCACGTTTTAACCCAGCAGACAGTAAAATGAGCCTCACTCACAAGACAGCTGAAGGTCCACGTGTTCAGCGGGTCGATGCCGGCCGAGTTCAGGATTGGGACATCGGGAGGAAGTGGCTGCTGCAATGCTTCTTCACAGCAGTCAGGAGTGTTGACCCAGCCGGGGGCTCGTTCAGGACAGAGGCAGCAGAGTGATCGTCCCCGAGCAGCATGAAAAGTCCTTGGAAGAGAGTCCAAATTTGAGGTCTCTTGTAGCGGGATAAGACCAAAAAAACTGAAGGAGGAACTTCTCAGTCTCTGTTCACTTTAAATTAGGCAAACTAAAGGTCCACTTTAATGGCGTGAAAAGTCATTAAAAAAAATGAGAAAAACATTTACTAGGATAAGAATGGCTTCTGAGGTGAAAGAAAAAGTTTGAGAATTTGATTCTCTAAAAGAACGAGCTCTAAAGAAAAAGTGGTTTATCCTCAGAAACGGTGGAATAAAATCTTCTTCTGAGATCTAGATTACTATTCTGCTTCTTTAATCTTAATTTAGTTCCTAATCTTTCTCAAAATCTCTTTCTTTCTTCTTTCTGTGTTTCTAATTCTTAATTCTCTCACCGTTCTCTATCTTGTTGTTCTTGTTACCTTGTTACTTTTCTTCTCTAATCATTCTTCCCTTACTAAACTCAAATCTAACTTCTCTCATTTAAAGTTACCTCGCCGGGTCGTAAAATGATGATGTCAATCGCAAGACTGACCAATCGACTTTTTCAGAAGCAGTTTGAAATGGCTGACATCCAATGTGAGAACATTTCTTTGTTTGAGAGCAGCCAATCAAACGAAGACACCATCCCATGAAATTGCAGAGAAAAATCAACAGTCAGTTCTTATGACATTAGGTGCTCAATATAAAATCTAACTAGATTAAATGACTTGGTTAATATTTGGTGATCATGCATTTATACCATTACTCCAATATTACATTTGTTTGAATAACACTCATGAATATAACATTTCTTATACATAATTATAATACATGCATTCACATTTAGATCAAAGCTTAATGTAGTACAGCAACCATGGTTGGTGATAAAAGAGGGATGATTTTCAGTGTCCTTAGGATCCAGAGGATAAGCTGAAAGAAATTTAATGTTTAGAACAAATTAAAAGTCATCCTACATACTGAAAACACATTCCATAGGTATCCGCTAGGAGGTACTGTTGAGCTGTAGATGATTTCCTTTAGGTATCTGGGAGAAAGCCTGGACAGCATCGGGGGCTATAAACCTGTCTGATTAAGCCGTTTACGACCCTTTTTTTTAAGAGCATTGTTTCCTGTAAGGGTACGTTATCCAAATGCAGTGTTCATGTTGGAGGTCTGGTCTATTTATCTCTAGTTTATGTTCCTTTGAGCCTTTAAAAGCAAATTCTGGTCCTTACAATCTCTGCAAGAGGCAATTGTTTACATTGGGGTCCTGGGAAAACAAACATCTTTGGTCAGGCCTGGAAGAGGCCTGGATGAGTCGACATGAAAGCCAGTGATATTCCTGAAAAAGGCAGAAAAGTGGTATTCCTGTATAAGGAATAAAGTGAAATTCCTGTAAAATGGAGAGAAGTGATCTTTTGTCTTGGTTTGAGGAGACGATGATGCTACACTGGTGAGGGTCCAGTGTAGGGGGCAGGCATTTTTTGAGCTGTGCCAAGACCAGTCGCTCAAAGCACTTCATGACTATGGGGGTCAGTGCCACAGGGCGATAGTCATTTAGGCACGATGGTGTTGAATGTTTCGGCACTGGTACTATAGAAGTGGTCTTGAAGCACGCTGGTACCACCGCCTGGGCCAGGGACAGGTTGAAGATGTCCGTGAAGACCCCTGCCAGCTGCTCAGCGCATGCCTTCAGCACACGCCCAGGAATGCCGTCAGGGCCAGCAGCCTTATGTACGCTGATATGACTCAGTGCGTTACGAATGTCGGTGTGGGTGAGTGTGAGGTGGTAGAGGTCGTCAGAGGGTGGGAAATTGATATTCTTTTCATTATTGTCTTTGTCAAAACGAGCATAGAAGTCATTTAGCTCATTGAGAAAGGACACAGTCATGGCTATAGGTATGGAGTTGCTGGGCTTATAATCAGAGATAGCTTGAATGCCCTGCCACATGCGTCGGGGGTCAGAGTCCCCAAAATGTTTTTCCACCTTCAGTTTGTAGCTGTGCTTGGCCTTCTTGATGCCCCTCTTCAGATCTGCCCTGGATGAACTGTAGGCCTGTGTGTCACCAGATCTAAAGGCATTGTTACGTGCCTTTAGCAGAAGCCGCACTTCTCTGTTCATCCACGGCTTCTGATTTGGGTACGTGGTGATCTGTTTTTCCGTGGTGACACTGTCAATAGTGGTGTTGCTATGGTCCAGGACTGAGTGGGTGTAGAGTCGATGTTTATGTGGGAGCCACAGGTAGCCTGAGAGGGGAACATACTCCAGTCTGTGTTCCTAAACTTTTCCTGGAGTACAGAGTCAACCCCTCTGGCCACACTTTGATGGTCCTCACTGATGGCTTTACCCGGTTGATGAGCGGTACATACTTGGGGATAAGCAACAAAGCTAAGTGATCAGACTGACCTAGGTGGGGGAGGGGAGTTGCTGTGTAGGCTCCCACAATATTGGTGTAAACGTGGTCCAATGTTTTGTCCCCTCTTGTGTGACAGGAGACATGCTGGTAGAATTTAGGAAGCACTGTCTTGAGGTTAGAGTGGTTAAAATCACCCGCCACAATAAATGCTGCCTCTGGGTGTGCAGTTTGTTGTTTGCTAATAGCTGCATGTTCTTTCATAGCAAGCTTAGCATTAGCATCCGGAGAGATATAAGCAGCTGTTATGATGGTACAAGTGAACTCGCGTGGCAGATAGAAAGGTCTACATTTAACCATGAGAAACTCCAGGTTAGCTGAGCAATGTCTCCCATCAGTGACAGAGTTTGTGCACCAAGCCTTGTTAATATAAATGCACACTCCCCCACCTCTGGTCTTACCGGAGTCATCAGCTGCTCTGTCTGCCCGGAGTGTAGGCCGGCTAGCTCGATAGCATTGTCGGGTATTCCACTGTGTAACCATGTTTCCGTGAAAATCATGATATTGCAGTTCATAAGTCTCTTATTGTTGTTATATCGTCTATTGTATAGACGAATGATCGACAAGGTCGCAGCCCAGAATAACCACAGCTGCTCCCTTAAATAGGGCACCACCAATAATGAGGCAGTAATCAACAGAATGTAGATCAGCTGTCACAGTGCACTCAGCTCTGACAGCTGGAAGTCCCGCCGTGACGCCGTCATAATAAAGGCCCTGGAAGGCCATAAGGAAAATACAGATTAACGGGGAAAATACTGGATGATCCGAGCACGGACAATATCAGCGCTCAGACCATGACACTAGTAACTGGTTGGGCCACCCTTAGCAGCAACAACTGCAATCAAGCGTTTGTGATAACTGGCAATGAGTCTTTTACAGCGCTGTGGAGGAATTTTGGTCCACTCATCTTTGCAGAATTGTTGTAATTCAGCCACATTGGAGGGTTTTCGAGCATGAACCGCCTTTTTAAGGTCATGTCACAGCATCTCAATCGGATTCAGGTCAGGACTTTGGGCCACTCCAAAGTCTTCATTTTGTTTTTCTTAAGCTATTCAGAGGTGGACTTGCTGGTGTGTCTTGGATCACTGCTGTTGAACCCAAGTGTGCTTCAGCTTGAGGTCACGAACAGAAGGCCGGACATTCTCCTTCAGGATTTTTTGGTAGATAGCAGAATTCATGGTTCCATTTACCACAGCAAGTCTTCCAGGTCCTGAAGCAGCAAAACAGCCCCAGACCATCATACTACCACCACCATATTTTACTGTTGGTATGATGTTCCTTTTCTGAAATGCTGTGTTATTTTTACGGCAGATGTAATCAGACACACACCTTCCAAAAAGTTCAACTTTTGTCTTGTCAGTCCAGAGTATTTTCCCAAAAGTCTTGGGGATCATCAACATGTTTTCTGGCAAAACTGAGAAAAGCCTTTATGTTCTTTTTGCTCAGCAGTGGTTTTCATCTTGGAACCTATTTTTGCCCAGTTATGGTGGAGTCATGAGCACTGACCTTAACTGAAGCAAGTGAGGCCTGGAGTTCTTTGAATGTTGTTGTGGGGTCTTTTGTGACATCTTGGATGACTCATCGCTGTGCTGTTGGGGTAATTTTGTTCTGTCGGCCACTCCTGGGAAGGTTCACCAATGTTCCATGTTTTTACCATTTATAACCTTTTCCAGACTGATAGATCTCAATTACTTTGTTTCTCATTTGTTCCTGAATTTCTTTGGATCACAGCATGATGTTTAGCTTTTGAGGCTCTTTTGGTCTACTTCACTTTGTCAGGCAGAGCCTATTTAAGTGATTTCTTGATTGATAGTAGGTGTGGCAGTAATCAGGCCTGGGTGTGGCTAGAGAAATTAAACTCAGCTTTCCAAAGATGTGATAAACCACAGTTAATTTATGTTTTATGTTGTAGCAGGGGTGGGGGTGGGTGGGAATCACTTTTTCACACAGGGCCATGTAGGTTTGGATTTTTTTAATTATAAACACCATTTAAAAACTTCATTTTGTGTTTACTTGTGTTATCGTTGTCTAATATTGAAACTTGTTTTATGATCTGAAACATTTAAGTGTGACAAACATACAAAAAAATGAGAAATCAGGAAGGGGGCAAACACTTTTTCACACCACTGTATAAGAATAAAGTCACAAAATCATGAGAAAAGTTGAAAATTGATGAAAAAATGTAAATTTATGATGGAAAAAGTAGTGAATTTATAAGAAAAATGTAGAAATTTACAAGAAAAAAGTCACATGTATAAGAAAAAAGTTGCAAGTTAATGAAAAGTTGCACATTGCACATTTACAAAAATGGTTTCCATTTCTGATAAAAAAGTGGCAAATTTATGAGAAAAGTAGCACATTTATGAGAAAAAAGTTGAAAATGTTTAATTTTTAAAAATAATATGTGTAGGTTTATAAATTTTAACATAACTGGATGGTACTCCTCGGTTCAGCTTCAGCATATACAAACTGCTGTAATCTAGCCCGATTATCTCTCACTCAATATTTCATCCGATGACATTAAATGTCATTTGTAGCTATCTGCACGGGGCAGCGTTGACAAATATGTTCCAACCTAACAGCTATAACAGCTTTATCAGGAATGACTTAGCATCTTAGTGACATTTGGATTTGTATTTTTCTTTTTTACATCTAGTACATACCTGTGTATACCCATCCATGCCCGTAGAAACTAAGCAAGTATTTCTGCATGCCCGCTGCTGAAGGGTCTCCTCCTGTCTCAGACGGCTGGCTGTGTTGTTCACAGTCATGCCTGCGGCATACTGCTGGAACCTGAGGTGTTTCATGTTCATGGCATCTTCTCTGATGTGCAACAGTTCTCCTCATTCTATTGCTCTCCATCTGGTGGGTCTTCTTCTTCTTCGTTCAGACCACTGGTTGAGGGATAGGTGCATTGTAATTCCAGTTCATGGGCAGGGTCATGAAAATAGATCTGAGCAAAAAGTGTCTTTCGACCCTGTTCAGGAAGGCCCGTGCATGCCTGTAGAAACCAAGGAACTGGAGCACCCCACTGTATGTGATGACTGGCCCTGTGACTTATTCACCTTGCCAATTTTGAGCCATATGACATCATAAAGACACATTAGTCTAGGCATCGTGAGAGATGATCTATATGACATCATAAAGACACATTTGTCTCTATGATGGCATCACGAGTCCTATCTTGCCTCATATTATTGGATCATCATAGGACATCATGCAGATGTCATAGGGCGTTGTATGATGTGCTATGTCTGTATGACGTCATATAGACATCATATCTTTTAGGGTCATCATAGGCTGTCCTATGGGCCCTGTGACTTATTCATCTTGCCAATTTTGAGCCATATGACATCATAAAGACACATTAGTCTAGGCGTGAGAGATTGTTTATATGACATCATAAAGACACATTTGTCTATATGATGGCATTGCGGGTCCTATGATGCCTGAGATCATAGGATCATCATAGGACATCAGGCACGATGGTCTATATGACATCATAAAGACATTTGTCTATACGATAGGACATCAGACATGATGGTCTATATGACATCATAAAGACAAATTTGTCTATATGACGGCATTGCGAGTCCTATGATGCCTGAGTTTATAGGACGTCCTATGATGTGCAGGCAGAGACCATAGGCCATCCTATGATGTCCTACAAATGTGACAGACACACAGACACACAGAGATTTCTTGCTTTAATAGAGTGATGAAGAGTGATAGAGTGATGACTAACAAGTGTGTGTACGCCACAGTGGAGGGAGGGGACATGCTGATTCTACAAATTGTTTTTAGTCTTTGGCTCAACTTTTTTGTTGAAAAGTGCATCCAAGGTCTGACTGAGTAGCAGACACTGAAAGGAAATTAAAGTCTGAAATCAATAAAAGAAAAGCTCTTGAAATGTGTTGTATTGCCTGAGTGATCAATGTTGAATTTGCATATTTGTTTTATTAACCCAATGACTGCCACAGGCGCTCCATTGCGCCATAAGCCCCTAGTGGTCAAGGTTTTTTTCAAGAAAATATTCAGTTCAGATGTCAGAGATTTCCAAGGCTATAACTTGAAAGTTGACATGTTTTGAGACCCAGGAAGCAGACACAGACCCAGAAATCAACTCAGTTATCTTTATTATGTAATGTGTGCTTGAGTGTATGCATGTGTGTATGAATATAGCAGCCGGGGCGAGCAGAGCACCGTACAGCCTGGCAACAGAGACAGGGGAATTGGTAACCGCACGCAGGTGGAACTGTGCAGTACTGTTAGCCTTACTGTTTGGCGAGTTGGAGATCAGCTCAGGCTTGGTCCCCAAGGCTCCGGCCAGGAAGACAGCGTCTTCAGCCCCGGTTGCAGCAGGAATGAAAAGATGCAGGGAGTACTCGGTCCACCGCCACGGATTTCCACCAGTGCACGGGGGAGCTGAGTGTGGAGAGATGATAGCGGTGAGAGGAGCTTACTTGGCGTTGGGGAGTGGAACTCCCAGGAGGAGGACGAGATGGAAGTGGTTGTCTTGGAAGACGAGGAAGGAGAGGGGTAGCCTCCGGAGAACGATGAGGTAGAGAGTAATCTCGATGATTTGAGGAAGTGTCGTGAGACGGTCTCATCCAGGGAGAAAAGATGACTTCGTGCAGACCCGAGGGCAGCACGGCTCAAATAGTTCCGCTGATGAGGAAAGCAGGTGTGCGTGCAGCTGTGGAGAATGAGTTAAAAGGCAGGCAGAGCGAATCACCACAAAAGTGGTAAGAGATAATGGCTTACTGTCAATTAGAAAGATGTAGAATATGATCCAAAGTTTGAGATAGGAGTAAATTTACGCACCTAATTTGCATAATGCCACGGCAGCCATATCAAATTACATAACTTTCAGTCAAAAGTGGACTTTGGACATATTTACACAAAGAATGGTTTTGCTTTTTGTCACTGTTTCTTGTTTTGGGCATTTTGTTATCTTATCTTCAAAGTATATGAACCAGAAAATCAGTACAATGTAAACAAGCAAATTCATCACTTACCGCTGGCTGGGTGGCTCGCTTTCTTCGTCCTTTTGCGGCATCGTGGTTATTTTCTCTTCTGTCGGTCATTTTATTTTCCCCCCTCACATCCAGAAACTGTTATGATTATTCCACCTCAATTTCACTTTTATTCCGCCGCTATTTATCTTATATGACAACACGGAACCAGCGCAATTGTTCTCTCCAGTCACATGGCGCTGGGGGCGATGGTGGCAGGTGAACATCAACAAGCTTCGCCCACCCTCGCTTATAACAAAATGTATATATTTACCTTCATAAGCTAAATAATCTCTTTTTAGAATCATAGTTGACAAATTTGGGAGCAAATCCCTCCTCTGTCTTGACATGGCAATGGCGAACATCAACATTCGTTTACAAACTCTTCTTCTGTGGTGTCCAGAAGTGAGGTTTTAGGATGCTTCTATGTCCACTATAAGTCCTCCAAGGCAAGAGCAGTAAGTTATACGTGTCTGCCACCTTGTGAGGTGGAATCCTTGGTACAACTTAAATCAACTGGGGAGTTTTTGTCCATGTCATATAACATTACATGACAGGCGCAGCGCTGCGCCTGTGGCAGTGGGGGCGCTATCTGTCCATGAAATCTTGCCTCAAGAAGTGTTAAGTAAATGGCCACTTTGGAGAAAAAAAAAAGATGTTCAATTTTTTAGGAACCAAAAGAATGGTATATTGCACTTTTTTTCCTCATTTTTGGATGACCAAAGTGCTTTACAGACACTGGTGGCAGCAGAGCTGCCATGCAAGGTGCTGGACTGACCCACCAGGAGCAACTCAGGTTCATTGTCTTGCTCAAGGACACTTCGACATGCAGACCACAGAGAGAGCAGAAATCGAACCACCGACTCTCCGATCAGATGTTGACCACATTGTACACCTGTGCGACAGCCGCCCCAACACCAAACACAGTAAAAGAAGTCACTTCAGTTAGTGTGTTTCTATTAAATTGTAGTATTCAGTTTTTTGGATATCAACAAAAGAAATCCTGGGCTGAAAGATTTGATAATTGCATTAACTCCAAATTTTACATTCAGAAATTAAGTAATTGGAAGGGGTGGATTAACTGACAATTTGCTTTAGACTAAACCTAAGACTTCAGTTTGCTTTTATATGCCTGCCGAAAGACAGGACGTATTATGGTATGATGATGTCCGTTCCTCTGTACAACTTGTCCGCCGTACTTCTCCCACAGTTTTCAAGCTAGGACTCTTTTATTTCACAGTGTTTGTACACTGATTGAAGATGTGCATATTGTAGGGGGTTAATGATTTTCTGATATCAAGTTTGTTCCACTTTGAATTGGAGATTCTTTGCTTGAACTCTTTCCAATTACATGCTTAGTAGTTTTAATATAGATCTAAAGTATATTGAATCTTGAATTTATAATCCATTTTTCAGTTGTAGGTGTGCTACTTCTGTACTATTGATAATTGCTGTGGATGGGCATGTAATGTATCGTGGGTGTTGCTCTTCTTCTCTTTATCCCAGCTAGCATGCCCACATGGGCCCCACCATAGGTTATAACTGGGCTGTCTTATGGATCCCACGTGGGTTTGTCTGTAGGTTCCATGTCAGCCCCATCTGTGTTTGCCCACAGACCTTGCCTGTAGTACTGGTAGGCAGGCAGTCTGCTTACCCGCTTTAAACCCATCTGGGCCTCACATGGGTTTAATGTGGAGGAGAAGGTTTCAGTAACACTGGTGCCATAGGTAAAGTCCATGTGGGCAAACACAGATGGAGCCAATGTGGAACCCGTGGACAAACCCACGTGGGACCCATAAGACAGCCCAGTTAAAGCTATGGTGGGGCCCACATGGGCATGCTGGTTGGGATGGTATAGGATTTTGTGTTCAGAAGAAGTTAAAACAGAACAGCTAATTTTCAGGATTTAGTTAAGGATGGCTGCAAGAGTACTACGGCTGCAATGTTTGCTTAAGAGTGTTGATGGAGAAGTATAGCGGAGGTCAGAAGGAGTTGCACTGTTTCTTTGTGGACCTACAGAAAGCATATGATAGGATGCAAAGAGAGAAACTGTGGTATTGTCTAAAGAAGTCAGAAGTGGTAGAGAAGTATGTGAGGGTGATGCAAGACAGTAGTGAGGTGTGCTATAACGGGCTGGAATGACATCTGAGTCCCTTCTTGTTTGCAGTGATGATGGACAGGATGAGGGACAAGGTCAGGCAGGAGTCTCCTTGGAGTATGATGTTCACAGATGATACTGTGATCTGTAGTGAAAGTGGGGAGCAGGTGGAAGAGAACATGGAGGGGTAGAGGTATGCGTTGGAGAGAAGATGAATGGAAGTCAGTAGAAGCAAGACAGTGTGTGTGAGAGAGAGAGAGAGAGGGAAGCAGGTGTTAACAGTGAAGATGCAAAGAGTAGAGGTAGTGAAGGTACTGTAGATGAGTTTAAATACCTGGGGTCAACCTTGGTGTGACAGAAGAGGATGCAAGGGATAGGATGAGATGGAGGCTACCACTAAAAGGGGAAACCAAAAAAAAAAAGCTAAGATGACAGCATAAATGCTAATCAGTATTCTTTCTTGATGTATGTTCTTCCTATTGTATTTTGCTCTTGATGCGCCGTAACATTAGATTAGACATGGCTGCATGTGTGTTATTTTCTGGATCAGCTAAAATGTACTTAGAGCCTGAGTTACATTTCGTATGGTCAGCTGAAAAGTTTCATTCTCATTTGCTGTCGAATAATCACACTGAGATTTAATAGAAGTACTATTAAAAAGTATTACAAATGAGAAATAAGTGAGAGAAAAGTGAAATGATAACAGATGTTTTTTATAGCAGTAGTCACGGTGAAATTGTTAATGACATACCTGGAGCTGAATAACATTGTCCTTAATCAGCATGATTAATGAAATTGCAGCTTGTTTTGGTGTTGTTTTTCTAGATCTGTTGATGTGTTTGACATGCCATGTCCTTGTTTTACCCCCTCTAATTATTTCATTATTCACCTGCTGCTGCATCAGTAAACAAACCTGTTTTTCTGACAGGATGACTAATGGTGTGGGGGGGGGTGTTTTTTTTCCCTTCTTATAGTTATACATGTCTATGCTTTAAACTTCCTCCAACAAACACTGCAGCATTTCCTACATGTGGAGAATACTTGAGGTTCAGATCAGGGATTTAGTTTAGCTTAGTTTATTGATTTATTTGTCAGGGACCATGTACAGAAAAAAACCCAAAAAACATTAAACACGGGGTAAAGATGTTCTGTACCAGATTATGGCATTCTCACTAATTTTCATCTGCAGTCCCTGAGGCAGGAAGGAAGATATTAAAAGAAAAACAGCACATAAAGCACTTGACTTTTTTATCTGTCATTTTGACAGACAGGCATGTAAAAATTGTCATAATCTATAATTACCAATCATTTGTCATTTAATTAGATCACCCTCAATGTAAACTGTCAACTGACAGACAACTTAAAGAATTTTCAGTCATTGCTGAAAAAAATCTGTTAGTGAAGGACAATTTTCAGTTAACACAGTATACGAACAGCTGCTACAATTGTAGTTTGTTGTTTATTTTCATTTTTTCAGAAGTCGGAGGGGACTACCTAGTTGTGCTGATTCCCTTTTTAAAAGTTCCCGGCTGATCTGATGCTTTTAGGCAGTGGGAACACCGGACTTTCTGGTAGCCTTGCTTTAAATGTGGCTAATGATTGTTTTTTTGATATCAAATAATCTTGTGATTCTTTTGTTGATTAGTCAGCTAATCATTTTTGACATTTGTCATTTAATTAGATCACCCTCAATGTAAACTGTCAACTGACAGACAACTTAAAGAATTTTCAGTCATTGCTGAAAAAAATCTGTTAGTGAAGGACAATTTTCAGTTAACACAGTATACGAACAGCTGCTACAATTGTAGTTTGTTGTTTATTTTCATTTTTTCAGAAGTCGGAGGGGACTACCTAGTTGTGCTGATTCCCTTTTTAAAAGTTCCCGGCTGATCTGATGCTTTTAGGCAGTGGGAACACCGGACTTTCTGGTAGCCTTGCTTTAAATGTGGCTAATGATTGTTTTTTTGATATCAAATAATCTTGTGATTCTTTTGTTGATTAGTCAGCTAATCATTTTTGACATTTTGGGGGGGATGGGGGTGGAGTTCTCCTCAAAACCTTATGATTTTTGTTTTATTTCCCGGATAGATTTGTGACTTTTCATGTGAGCTTTTGATGATTATCTCTAAAATGTTTTGTTAGGAAATTTGTAATTTTTTTCGTCCAAAATTTACAGCTTTTTTATCTGAAATTGGTGAGTTCTTTTTTCCACAATTTTTTTCCCTGATTTTTTTTTCCCTCGGAACATTTTTTCTTTGTAAGTTTGTAACATTTGTCTCAAAAGTGCAACTATTTCATTTTAAAAAAAAGTTGTTTTTGCAACCTTTTCTCATAAAGTTTAAACTTTTTTCTCAGAAATCGACTAAATTTTCTTCCCGCAAATCTGTGCCTGGGATTAAGTGGAAGAAGATGGATGGGTGGATGGAAATTTACAACTTTTTGTTGGGAAATTAGATTTTTATTTCTTGTAAATTTGTATATTTGCAATTTTTTTCTCCAAAATTTATTTTTTTTCCTCATGTGGAAGAGGGTGCATAGGTGATTTGTCAATTTATTGATGGATTTATTTATTTATTATGGGCTGATTGTCTCAGCACTAGTTTGATAGAACCTTTTGCTGTTCAAAGTGGTACTAAAGCACTATATTTTCAGGATTACCTTTTTTCCTTGACTAACATGCAAAGCATGCTTGTCCAAGACTATGTTTTACCAATAAGGCGTAAATATAAAGTTTCCTTTCCTTCTTTTCACTGATAAGATCACAACTCCTACTTCCTCTTATTTGAGAGAAGAGACTCTTGCTCAATTGACAACCAAAGTCCTCTTCCTGTTTCATCCATGTAAATACTAGGGGTGGGAAATGCGAGGGATTTCGCAATTTGATTTGGATCACGATTCTCATGATATCGTGATCTCGAGTATCACAATACCATAACTTTTAAATTTTTTCACCTTATTCAACCTCAAATCATTTCCACCACACGTTGGACCTTATGCTGACATATGGCATAGAAATAGAAAATTTGGTAGTGTCTCCTCATAACCCTGTACTGTCAGACCATTATCTGTTAACCTTTGATTTTACTATTTCTGACTATTTTGCTCCTAAAGAAAAATATTTCTACAGTAGATGTCTCTCAGATGATGCTGTTAACAAATTTAAGCAGATTGTTTCCTCAATGCCATGTGTCAATACAATGGAGATAAGTTATGGAGCGCTTGCTCCTTCTGCACTTGATAGCATGGTAGATAGTGTTACAGCTTCTCTGCATCAGACTCTAGACATGGTGGCCCCTTTAAAAAGATAAAGATCTAATCAGAGATTTCTGAATCCTTGGTTCAACACAGAATCTTGTAGCTTAAAACAGAAGACTTGTCAATTAGAAAAAAAGGGGCACTCCACTAAAACTTCTTCAGTAATAAAATTTCATCTATCAGAAATAAAATCAGTCAGATCCTTCCCACCATTAATTTAAATACTGTAATACTGGTGGATCTCATCACAAACAATGAAGAGGCCAACTACAGAAATGAGGTGAGCCAACAGGTCCAGTGGTGTAAAGACAATAATCTCTTCCTGAACGTGGGAAAACCCAAGGAGATTGTGGTCGACTTTAGAAGAGGACACATACAGCATCCCTCTCTGATCATCGATGGAGCAGCTGTGGAGAGCGTGAGCAGCACTAAGTTCCTGGGGGTGCACATCTCTGAGGACCTCTCCTGGTCCAACAACACCACATCACTGGCCAAGAAGGCTCAAATTCACCTCTGTTTCCTCCGCAAACTGAGGAGAGCAAAAGTCCCAACCCCCATTATGTGCTCATTCTACAGGGGCACCACTGAGAGCATCCTCACCAGCTGCATCACGGTGTGGTACGGAACCTGCACCACCTCCTGCCGGAAGACACTGCAATGCACAGTAAAAGCAGCCAGCAAGATCATTGGTGCCCCTCTGCCCCCCTCTCGGACATCTACCTCACGCGCAGAGGCATCAACATTGCAGGTGACACCTCCCACCCCTCACACTGCCTCTTTAGCTTTCTGCCCTTGGGGAAAAGGTACCAGAACCTCTGGGCCCACTCCACAAGACTGCTTTGTTCACCAGGCCGTCAGGACCCTAAACTCTTTCCACTCTTCCCCCTTCCCCTCCCGGACCGCAACAACTACCTCAGCTGTTTGCACGGAAAGACTTGGCACACCTGTTATATAGTTATTTTACTGTGAAGTGTTGGGTGGTGACGCTCACCTCCAGTGACGTCACCGGGCCGCCCTTTGTAAGGCTGAGGGTGACCATCTTACGGCCTCTTATCTCACCTGAGCTTAACCGGTGGTCTGTCAGTAGCTGTCAGCATGAGTAAGTCTATAAATCTGTATTCCAAGTCACCTTGCCTCTTTTGTGAACCAACGGTAATTACAGACATAACATTGGCAACATCGGATTAAATCATGGAGGCATGCATTGCTCCTATTCGGCCTTTTCTCGAGTTTCTCAGGGAGCCGCCAGTGTCCTGACCTAGGTGATTTGAAGCCTTTGAAACTTATGTTGCCATGCTGGGATTCGGTGAGCTCAATAAGCTAAGAGCCTGGGTGCTTCTGGTTCTCAATTTGAGTATAGAGGGCTAGTGGGTTCTGCGAACGCTCGGTCCCTCGGACACTTATGAAGAGGTAGCAGAGCTGCTAGCTAGCCATTTTGACACCCTGGATAACGTGATAGTCCAGAGGATCTGGTTTCGGCAGCAACGTGAACAGGTAGGTGAACCTGTCCGGCAGTTTGTCGCCGACTTGAGGTAGCTGGCTAGCGAGTGCCGTTTTGGAGCTCTGGATGAGGAAATGATCCGTGACCAGCTGGCGGAACACACCCGTAACACCGCATTGCGAGCTAGGCTGCTTACAGCGCCAAGTGAGCTCACGTTAACCAGAGCCATCAAGCTAGTGCTCCAAATGGAAGCCACGGACAAGCTAGCTCTAGAACAAACCGGGCGCCAGTCACAGCAGCCACTTGAGCCTCTTGTCACAAATGCCACGGGCCTGGACAACAAAGATAGCTTGGATGGCAAGGAGATGGAAGCCAACGCCACTAGCCAGGGGTCGGCCCTGGGAAAGTCCCTTTGCATGGGCTGTGGGTCGCACCGCAAAAAGGCTAACAACTGTCCGGCAAGAGGCGCACGTTGTAACAGATGTGGTCACTTGAACCATTTTGCCAGGGTCTGCTGTAGATTAACTTGGAGAGCCCACGGGATAAATTGCTAAGCCCACCCCCGACAACCATCCACATGGTGTCCCCCAACATGAACGGGTACACATTTTGGCAGTCCACCCGTCCTCCGTATTTTAGGTTTTGTTGTGTGAATGTGTTAGGCCATTTGGAAATATTAGTTGTCGTTTGTTAGTGCATGATTCGGGTCTCAAATTGAGGAGGGTTTTAATAGAGTGAGTGGTTTTGGACTTTTTTAAAGGGGGGGGGGGGTTGTTATATAGTCATTCTACTGTGAAGTGCTGGGTGGTGACGCTCACCTCCAGTGATGTCACCGGGCCATACTATGTAAGGCCGAGGGCGACCATCTTACGGCCTCTTATCTTGCCTGAGCTTAGCCAGTGATCTGTCAGTAGCTGTCAGTATGAGTAAGTCAATAAAGCAGTGTTCCAAGTCACCTCGCCTCTTTTGTGAACCAAGGGTACCGTAATTACAGACATAACAACACCAACAGTAATACATCTGCTGTATGTCTCTGCACCTTACTGCAACCATTTGCACTAATGCCATACCTGCTGCTGCCTGTCTGTTATTCAAATATTAATCATGTGCAGTCCAATCTGTCACTGTCTGCACCTATGCTATCGCATTGAACTTACAATTAAGGGTGTGTATGGGATTGCTGGGTTTTATCTTTTATTTTCATTTGCATTACAGATAGCATTATTGTACATAGACCGCTGTTGTTGTTTTTCATCCTTAATCCTTCTTTTCTTATATGTTGCTACATTACTAAGGGAGAGAGAAACGGCATTTCAATATTCAATTCTCCTGTATGTCCTGTACATATAGAAGTATTGACAACTAAAAATCTTTGAATCTTTGAACTACAGCTCCTTCAACTGACATCTGTTTGGATGAATTTACTCCAATTGACCTTTTAGAGTTAGATAAAATAATTTCCTCATCCAAGCCTTCAACTTGTCTACTAGACCCTATTCCTACCAGGTTATTTAAAGAAGTCTTCCCATTTATTGGTAGCTCTGTTCTTCAAATAATCAATTCTTCATTAACATTAGGCCGTGTACCACAGGCTTTTAAAACTGCTGTAATTAAACCATTACTTAAAAAGCCAATGCTGGATTCAGGAGTTTTAGCTAACTATAGACCAATCTCTAATCTGCCTTTCATTTCAAAAATCTTAAGAGTTGTTGCTACGCAATTATTTGACCACTTGCAGGAAAATGATTTATTTGAAGAGTTTCAATCGGGGTTTAGAATTCATTATAGTACAAAACAGCTTTAGTGAAGGTCACTAATGTGTTATTGTTCTTGGCGACTTTAACCAGAGCAATCTGAGCCATGAACTTCCTCGGTACAAACAGTTTATTAAATGTCCTACCAGAAAGGAGAACACGCTGGATCACTGTTTTAAGGACACGTACCGTGCTATTCCCCGCGCTGCGCTTGGACTATCTGATCACGTGATGGTTCATCTGATTCCCACATACAGGCAGAGATTGAAGCTCACAAAACCTGTTGTGAGCACTACGAGGAAATGGACCAGTGAAGCTGTGGAGAAGTTGCGCACGTGCTTGGAAATAACTGACTGGGACATGTTTAAAAGTGCTACGCATGATCTGGATGAGTATACGGACACTGTGACCTCATATATCCATTTTTGTGAGGAGTGCATTCTTCCATCGCGCACCAGGGTGAGTTACTCTAATGACAAGCCCTGGTTCACAGCTAAGCTCAGACAGATCAGGAAGGAGAAGGAAGCGGCGTTGAAGGGTGGAGACAGGGACTGCTACAGGGAGGTCAAATACCGGTTTAGCAGAGAGCTGAGGAGAGCTAAATCTGTGTATTCTGAGAGACTCCAGCAGCAAGTCACTGCTAACGACTCTGCTTCTGTGTGGAAAGGACTGAGGCAAATCACCAACTATCGGCCTCAGGCTTCTAAGGGACAGGATGACAAAGTCCTTTGTCAAAGATTGTCCCAACACTATGCCCATTTTGACACCTCGTCAGCTGTGCCCAATATCCCCCCTCCCCCCTGCATCACTGCCTACATGGCTCCCACTTTATCAAAGGTGGTTCCCCTCTCCTTCCCCCCTGCCCTTGTCATCAGTGAGCAGGACGTGCACAGACAATTCTCTAGACTGAACCCGCGCAAGGCCCCCGGTCCGGACGGCGTGTCTCCCTCCACCTTGAGACACTGTGCAGAGGAGAGCTGACTCCTGTCTTTACAGACATTTTTAACACCTCTTTGGAGTCATGCCACGTGCCGGCCTGTCTCAAAACTTCTACCATCGTCCCTGTTCCCAAGAAGCCACGGATCACTGGACTTGATGACTACAGACCTGTAGCGCTTACTTCTGTAGTCATGAAGTCTTTTGAGCGCTTGGTCTTACTCCACCTTAAGACCATCACTACTCCCTTCTTGGATCTGCTGCAGTTTGCCTACAGAGCCAATAGGTCTGTGGATGATGCAGTTAATCTGGCCCTTTATTCCATCCTGCAGCATTTGGACTCCCCGGGAACCTATGTTAGGATTCTGTTTGTGGACTTCAGCTCTGCATTTAATACCATCCGCCCTGCTCTGCTCCAGGACAAGCTGATCCAGCTCAACGTGCCTGACTCTCTCTGCAGGTGGATCACTGACTTCCTGACGGACCGAAGGCAGCATGTGCGGCTGGGAAAGACTGTTTTGGACTCTGTTAGCATCAGTACCGGATCACCTCAGGGCTGTGTACTTTCTCCCCTGCTCTTCTCCCTGTACACCAACTGCTGCACCTCTAGCCATCAGTCTGTCAAGCTGATTAAGTTTGCAGATGACACCACCCTCATCGGGCTCATCTCCAATGGCGATGAGTCCGTCTATAGGAGAGAGGTGGCCCGGCTGACGTCTTGGTGCAGCTACAATAACCTGCAGCTGAACGCTCAGAAGACAGTGGAGATGATTGTGGACTTTAGGAAAGTCACAGCCCCTCTACCTCCCCTTGTCCTTACAGATTCTCCTATCACCACTGTGGATTTCTTCTGTTTCCTGGGTACCACCATCACCCAGGATCTCAAGTGGGAGCCGACCATCAGCTCCCTTATCAAAAAGGCCCAGCAGAGGATGTTCTTTTTGCGGCAGCTGAGGAAACTCAAGATCCCCACCAAGATGTTGGTGCAGTTTTATACGGCCATCATCGAGTCCATCCTCACCACCTCCATCACCGTGTGGTACGCGGGAGCCACTGTCAGGGACAGACTAAGACTGCAGCGCGTTGTGCGCACTGCTGAGAAGGTGATCGACTGTAAGCTTCCATCCCTCCAGGACCTGTACATCTCCAGGACCCGGAGGCGTGCAGGTCGGATCACAGCTGACCCTTCACACCCTGGATACGCACTGTTTGCTCCCCTCCTTTGAGGCAGGAGACTACGGTCCATTCGGACTAAAACTTCTCGTTACATGAACAGTTTTTTCCCCTCTGCAATCAGACTGCTGAACTCTAAGTGACTTATTAGACTTTTGTGCACCAGGTACAGCAGCTCAACTGGACTCATGTACAATTATCATTCTTTTTTTCACTGCTGAACTGTACTACGTGGGACTCCACAATATCTGTTGTTTTTTAATATATTTAAAAATCGTATAGAATAGCATCATTTATTTTTATTCTATTTTTATTGCATGTATAGTTTTTTATTTTTTTTTTATCTCTTGTGTTAATTTATGTCTAATGTTGCAGCATTGCACCGGGACAAATTCCTAGTTTGTGTATTACATGAACAATGGCAATAAATCTGATTCTGATTCTAATGACCTCCTTATGGCATCTGACAGTGGACTTGTTTCTGTACTTGCCCTTTTAGACCTTAGTGCAGCTTTTGATACTATCAATCATAATATTTTATTTGATAGGTTAGAACACCATATTGGACTTAATGGAACTTTATTGCAGTGGTTTAAATCTGACATATCTGATAGGTTCCAGTTCCTTTATGTCAATAATGCATTTTCTTCTAACTCAAAGCTGAACCATGGAAATAAACAGGGATCTGTGCTAGGCCCTATTCTTTTTCGTCTATATATGCTTCCACTAGGCAATATTATTAGAAAGCACTGCATAAATTTTCATTGTTATGCAGATGACACACAATTATATTTACCAATGAAGCCAGATGACAGTAATCAAGTAGCCAAATTAGAGGCTTGTGTTAAGGAAATAAGAGCTTGGATGACTTGTAATTTCTTGCTATTAAATTCAGATAAGACTGAAGTCATTCTAGTTGATCCAAAAAACCTTAGAAATACCTTTCCAAATCAAACTCTTAGTTTGGATGTGGTTACTCTTTCTCTTAATAGTACTTCGAGGAACTTTGCAGTTATTTTTGATCAAGATCTGTTCTTTAATTCACATATTAAACTTGTTTCTAAGACTGCCTTCTATCATTTGCGTAATACTGCCAAGATTAGGAGCATCTTGTCTCAGAGTGATGCTGAGAAACTAATCCATGCTTTTGTTAGCTCTAGATTAGATTATTGTAACTCTATTATCAGGCTGTGTCCTAAAATATCTTTAAAAATTCTTCAGCTGATCCAAAATGCTGCAGCTAGAGTCTTAACAGGTAGTGGAAAGGGAGATCACATCTCTCCAGTTCTGGCCTCCCTTTATTGGCTTCCCATAGAATTTAGAATTAAGTTTAAAATCCTTCTCCTCACTTACAAAGCTCTAAATAATCATGCCCCTTGTTATTTAAAACATCTGATAGTGCCTTATCATCCTAACAGATGTCCTAACGGACTACATCAACTTCTGTGTGAACAACACCGTACCCACCAAGACCATACGGTGTTGCTCAAACAACAAACCCTGGGTCAACCCCGAGATAAAGTCTCTGCTGAGGGAAAAGAAGAGGATCTTCAGGTCGGGAAACAGGGAGGAGCTGAAGTCCATACAGAGGGAGCTAAGGAGGAAGATCAGAGAGGGTAAGGAGAGCTACAGTTCAATTCAATTCAACTTTATTTATATAGCGCCATTTCACAACAACAGTCATCTCATAGCACTATCAACTGTAGGGGGGAACCCCCACAGTTGCAGAAAGACCCCAGCAATCAGGCGATCCCCTGTGAGCAAGCACTTGGCGACGGTGGAGAGGAAAAACTCCCTTTAAACAGGAAGAAACCTCCAGCAGAACCAGGCTCAGGGAGGGGCAGTCATCTGCTGCGACTGGCTGGGGAGTGAGGGGATAGAGAAAAAGAAAAGAACAGACATGTAGAGAGCAAACAGCACGATGGGGACTCAATTTATGGGAGAGAACAAACAAATGTTAATGACCAGCAAAAAAAAAATATTTCATAGAGAGTGAGGAAAGGAGTGAGGCCCAGTGCATTACTGGAGGTCCCCCGGCTGACTAAACCTATTAGCAGCATAACTAAGGGAGGGTTCAGAAACACATGATCCCTCCCTAATTGTAGGCTATATCAAAAAGGTAGGTTTTAGCCCTATTCTTAAAAACAGAGATCGAGTCTGACTCCTGAATCCAGATTGGCAGCTGATTCCACAGGAGAGGAGCTTGATAACTGAAGGCTCTGCCTCCCATTGTACTTTTGGAGATTCTAGGTATTACAAGTAATCCTGCATTTTGGGAGCGTAGTGCTCTGTTAGGATAATACGGTAGTATCAGATCTTTTAAATAAAAAGGAGCCTGATTGTTTAGAGCTTTGTAAGTAAGAAGAAGGATTTTAAACTTAATTCTAAACTCTATGGGAAGCCAATGAAGGGAGGCCAGAACCGGAGAGATATGATCTCTCTTTCTAGTACCTGTTAAAACTCTTGCTGCAGCATTTTGGATCAGCTGAAGACTTTTTAAAGATGTTTTAGGACAGCTTGATAATAAAGAATTACAATAATCTAATCTCGAGCTAACAAAAGCGTGGATCAGTTTCTCAGCATCACTCTGAGACAAGATGCTCCTAATCTTGGCAATATTACGCAAATGATAGAAGGCAGTCTTAGAAACAAATTTAATATGTGAATTGAAGGACAAATCCTGATCAAAAATAACTCCAAGGTTCCTCACAGAGCTATTAAGAGAAAGAGTAACCGCATCCAAACTGAAAGTTTGATTTGGAAAGGAATTTCTAAGGTTTTTTGGACCAACAAGAATGACTTCAGTCTTATCTGAATTTAATAGCAGGAAATTACAAGTCATCCAAGCTTTGATTTCCTTAAGACGGGCTTCTAACTTGGCTAATTGATTACTATCATCTGGCTTCATTGACAGGTATAATTGTGTGTCATCTGCATAACAATGAAAATGTATACAGTGCTTTCTAATAATGTTGCCTAATGGAAGCATATATAAACTAAAAAGAGTAGGGCCTAGCACAGATCCCTGTGGAACTCCATGACTAAGCTTTGAGTTGAAAGAAAACTCATTATTTACATGAACAAACTGGAACCTATCAGATAAATAAGATCTAAACCATTGCAACGAAGTTCCATTAAATCCAACATAGTGTTCTAATCTATCAAGTAGAATATTATGATCGATAGTATCAAAAGCTGCACTAAGGTCTAAAAGGACAAGTACAGAAACTAGTCCATTATCAGATGCAATGAGGAGGTCGTTAGTGACCTTCGCTAAGGCTGTTTCAGTACTATGATGGATTCTAAACCCAGATTGAAACTCTTCAAGTAAACCATTTCCCTGCAGGTGGTCAAATAATTGCGTAGCAACAACTCTTTCTAAGATTTTTGAAATGAAAGGGAGATTAGAGATTGGTCTATAGTTAGCTAAAGCTCCTGGATCTAGCGTTGGCTTTTTGAGTAAGGGTTTAATTACAGCCGTATTAAAAGCCTGCGGTACATGGCCTAAAGTTAATGAAGAATTGATTATATGAAGAATAAAGCTACCAATAAGTGGGAAGACTTCTTTAAATAACCTGGTAGGAATAGGGACTAAAAGACAAGTTGAAGGTTTGGATGAGGAAACTATTTTGTCTAACTCACAAAGGTCGATTGGAGTAAACTCATCAAGACAGACATCAACAGAAGGAGTTGTAGAAGTTACAGTATTTAAGTTAACTGTGGGAAGAATCTGATTGATTTTATCTCTGATGGATGAAATTTTATTATTGAAAAAGTTCATAAAGTCCTGACTAGTAAGCTCTAAGGGAATGCTAGGATTGACAGAGTCCTGACTCTTTGTCAACCTGGCTACAGTACTGAAAAGAAACCTGGGATTATTCTTGTTCTCTTCTATTAATGCAGAGTAATAACTCGTTCTAGCTTTTCTAAGAGATTTTTTATAAATTAAAAGATGATTTCTCCAAGCTAAATAGATTTCATCTAAATTAGTAGAGTGCCATTTTCTTTCTAATTGACGAGTCTTCTGTTTTAAGGTACGAGTTTCTGTGTTGAACCAAGGAGTTAGAAATCTCTGATTAGACTTTTTCTTTTTTAAGGGGGCCACCAAGTCTAGAGTCTGATGCAGAGAAGCTGAAACACTATCCACCATGTTATCAATTACAGAAGGAGCAAGCTGTCTATAGCTTATTTCCGTTGTGTTGACACATGGCATAGAGGAAACAATCTGCATAAATTTGGAAACAGCATCATCTGAGAGGCATCTACTGTAATAATATTTTTCTTTAGGAGCCAAATAGTCAGAAATAGTAAAATCAAAGGTTAACAGACAATGGTCTGACAGTACAGGGTTATGAGGAGACACTACAAGATTTTCTATTTCTATGCCATATGTCAAAACAAGGTCCAATGTATGGTGGAGGTAATGAGTAGAATTTCCTACTTTCTGAGAAAACCCAATCGAATCTAATATTGAATTGAATGCCACATTAAGGCAGTCACTATCTACATCCACATGTATATTAAAGTCCCCTACTATAATTATTCTATCAGATTTCAGCACTAAATCAGCTAAGAAATCAGCAAATTCGGATAAAAATTCTGAGTAGGTTGATGGGGGACGATAAACTATGGCAAATAAAATTGGGTTTAACCTAAAATTGCTAAAGTGCCCAATACTGAGGACCAGGCCCTCAAAGGAATTATAACATGTTTTTTGCTTTACATTAACTAGTAATTTGGAATGGTAAATTGTTGCTACTCCTCCTCCATGACCAGAACTTCTAGGATTTTGACAGTTTAAATAACCAGAGGGAGTTGATTCATTTAAACCAACATAATCCTCTTGTCCTAACCAAGTCTCTGTAAGGGAAATTAAATCAATCTGATGATCAATTAACAAATCATGGACTAGCAGAGACTTGGGAGTTAGAGACCTAATATTTAATAAACCACATTTAATTTTTAAATTATGAGGAGGAACAGAGGCCAAATCATTCAATTTAGGGGCTTTATGTTTAATTTGAGTTTTACCAGTATTTTGCTTTATCACTTTGGGATGCTTATACATTATATTTTTATTCACTTTGGAGGGAGCAGACAACGATTCTCTGATGGGGAAGTCAGGGGCTAAGTTGAGGGGTGGCGGATGAAGAGGAGCTGCAGAGAGGCGTGTAAGACTGCGACTCTGCTTCCTGGTCCCAACTCTGAGTAGTCATGGTTTTGGAAATTTGGATAAAAAAGATGCCAGATTGTTAGATAAATGAGAAGCACCATCCAAAGTGGGATGAATGCTGTCTCGTCTCATAAGACCAGGTTTTCCCCAAAAAGAGCTCCAATTGTCAAAGTAGCCCACGTCATTTGCAGGACACCACACAGACAGCCAGCGGTTCAAGGATGACGAGCGGCTAAACATGTCATCACTGGTCAGATTGGGGAGGGGCCCAGAGAATACTACAGTGGCGGACATCGTTTTGGCAAAGTCACACACCGATTCTATATTAAGTTTCGTGACTTCCGACTGCCGGAGACGGATGTCATTAATGCCGGCGTGAATAACAATTGTGGAATATTTACAGTTACTTTTAGCCAGCATTTTCAAATTTGACTCGATGTCGCCTGCTCTGGCCCCAGGAATGCATTGGACTATGGCCGCTGGAGTCTCTAGGTTCACGTTTCTGACTACAGAGTCGCCAATGATCAGAGTTTTTTCCTCAGCGGGTGTGTCGCTGAGCGGGGAAAAACGATTAGAAACGTGAACAGGTTGGTGGTGTACCGGGGCTTTGCGACTAGGCTTCCTTCTCACCGTCACCCACCCAGTCTCCTCGCTGCTGAGGAGAGCCGAGGGACCGCTGACAGTGGGACCTAAGCTAGCTAGCTCCACTGCAGCTAATGGGCGTCCGTCAAGATTAACTGGCGCAGACGGTGTTTCAATGCAGCGGAGCCGGGATTCCAAATCAGACAACCTCGCCTCGAGCGCCTCAAAAAGACAACATTTATTACATTTACCGTTATCGCTAAAAGAGGCAGAGGTGTAGCTAAACATCTTACAGAGAGAGCACACCAGAGGAGGAGAGGAAAACGAGCTAGTAGCCATAGCTAGTGGCTAGAGAGCAAACCACAAAGCAAACCACACAGGCAGACAGCAAAACAGGAAGTGACGATACGTTACCACAAGGAAGTGACGATCCTACAGGAAGAAGATGGAGGACTAGCTGCAACAGAGCGACATCGGCGGGGTCTGGAGAAGCCTCAAAACCATCTCTGGGCTCCAGAATACCTCCTCCCAGGCCACAGGAGGCAGGGAGTGGGTGAACAACCTGAACCTGTTTTTTTAACAGGTTAGACCAGGGGTGGGCAGTGAGGGCCATTCCACTGCAGATTTTCTGTTCCACCCAGTGTCTTCAGCAGGTGTTTTTAATTATTAGCGATTCTTGAAGCTGATCAGAGCAAACTGCTGAAGACACTGGGTGGAACAGAAAAACTGCAGTGGAATGGCCCTCCATAGCACATGATTGCCCACCCTTGGGTTAGACCAACCGCCCTCCCCTCCGCCTGCACACCAACCACTGCTGTCTCTACTGTCATCTATCTAATCCTGCTGTCCACCCTCCCCTCCACCAACACCCCCCCACACTCCCATCACACAGCCCCCCTGCCCCAACCTGACCCTCACTAAGACCCAGGTGAGGGCGGAGCTGGGGAAGATCAAGGCGAGGAAGGCATCAGGTGTGGACTGCATCAGCGCGAAGCTCCTCAAATCCTGTGCAGACCAGCTGTGTGGAATTGTGGAGCACATCTTCAACCTGAGCCTGAAGCTGAGGAGGGTACCACAGCTGTGGAAAACATCTTGTGTGATACCCGTACCAAAGACTTCCCACCCCAGAGACCTGAACAGCTACAGACCAGTGGCCCTGACTTCTCACTTGATGAAGACCCTGGAAAGACTGCTCCTTGCTCACCTCCGCCTCCTGGTGGGACCAGCGATAGATCCACTCCAGTTTGCCGACCAGCATGGCATCGGGATGGAGGATGCAGTAATCTTCCTCCTACGCCATTCCCTGTTCCACCTGGAGAAGCCTGGAAACATGGTGAAGGTCATGTTCTTTGACTTCTCCAGTGCTTTCAACACCATCCAACCACTGATCTTGAGGGACAAGCTGCTGTGCGCAGGGGTGGACCAGCACCTGTCATCGTGGATCCTGGACTACCTCACAAACCGGCCACAGTTTGTGAGAACCCAGGATTGTGTGTCCGACACGATCATCTGCAGTACAGGGGCCCCCCAGGGAACAGTTCTGGCTGCCTTCCTGTTCACCCTTTATACTGTGGACTTTTCACACAACACAACACACTGCCATCTACAGAAGTTCTCTGACGACTCTGCAATCGTCAGCCTCATCTCTAGCGGAGATGATGCTGAGTACAGAGGACTTATCCAGGACTTCATGGACTGGTGCCATCGGAACTGCCTCTAGATCAATGTGAGGAAAACTAAGGAGCTGGTGGTGGACTGCCACAGGCGAGGACAACCCCACACAACACCAGTAAACATCCTGGGAACAGACATTGAGATAGTGACATCCTACAAGTATCTGGGTGTTCATTTGAACAATAAACTGGACTGGTCACACAATACTGACGCACTCTGCAAGAAGGGACAGCGCAGGCTGTTTCTACTGAGGAGGCTCAGGTCTTTTGGTGTACAAGGGGTGCTCCTGAAGACCTTCTACAATTTGGTGGTAGCATTAGCCATCACATTTGGAGTTGTCTGCTGGGGCAACAGCATCACGGCAGCTGACAGGAAGAGACTGAACAGACTGATTAAGAAGGCTAGCTCTGTCCTGGGGCAGCTCCTCGACCCAGTGGAGGAGATAGGAGAGAGGAGGATGGTGGCTAAGCTGTCATCTCTGCTGAAGTCCCACCCCATGCAGGACACACTGAACGCACTGAGGAGCTCATTTAGCGATAGGCTGCATCATCCTAGGTGTGCGACTGAGAGGTTTCGCAGGTCCTTCCTACCTACAGCTGTCAGACTTTATAACCTAAGCAGGGCTGCTTGTAGAGGTTGTAAAAAAAAACAAAACATCCATCAATCCATCCATCTTCTTCCACTTAATCCTTTTTGGGTCGCGGCGGGGCTGGAGCCTATCCCAGCATCTTTTGGGCGAGAGGCAGGGTACAGCCTGGACAGATCGCCAGTCCATCGCAGGGCCAACACAGACAGACAGACAACCATTCACGGTCACAGTCATACCGAAGGACAATTTAGAATCCCCAGTCTGATGCCAATTGACCTAATAAGCATTTAATGCAAAAGTTGCAACAAACTTGCACAATAATGGTCCCCTCCATTACATAACTAGGACAATATCAATCGCTACAGAGGGTGACAACTAGGCTGACTCAAATACAAAATATGCTGTATGGGTACATATTCATACTAGGTGGGGTAACTGAATAGACCATTATACTGTTTATTCCATCGAGCTACAATGTTCCGCACTGTGTATATATATTTATATATTTATGTGTACATATGTACATTCACTGCTTTTTTTATTTTATCTGCTGAAATATTGGTCTGAGTGTTGTTATCCCTGTGGTGTTGCAATCCTGGATTTTCCCCACTGTGGGACTAATAAAGGCTTATCTTATCTTAACAGAGCACTACGCTCCCAAAATGCAGGATTACTTGTAATATCTAGAATCTCCAAAAGTACAATGGGAGGCAGAGCTTTCAGTTATCAGGCTCCTTTCCTTTGGAACCAGCTGCCAATCTAGATTGTTTTTAAGAATAGGGTTAAAACCTTCCTTTTTGACATAGTCTATAGTTAGGGTGGGATCAGGTGACCCTGAACCCTCCCTTAATTATGCTGCTAATAGGTTTAGACAGCTGGAGGACCTCCAGCAATGCACTGGGCGTCACTCCTTTCTTCACTCTCAATGAAATATTTTTGCTGGTCATTAACATCTGTTTGTTCTCTCTCATAGATTGAGTCCCCGTCTTGCTGTTGTCTATTCTTTTCTTCTTCTTCTCCATCCCCTCACCCCCCCAGCCAGTCACAGCATATGACTGCCCCTCCCTGATCCTGGTTCTGCTGGAGGTTTCTTCCTGCTAAAAGGGAGTTTTTCCTCTCCACCATCGCCAAGTGCTTGTTCACAGGTGATCACCTGATTGCTGGGGTCTTTCTGCAATTGTGGGGTTTTCCCCTACAGTTTGAAAGTGCTATGAGATGACTGTTGTTGTGAAATGGTGCTATATAAATACAGTTAAATTGAATTTCCCAAAGTAAAACTGTTGACATCAATTTTATACAATAAAGGATTCTTGGGGCTTCATTTTCCACAGAGACGAGTCTCTGCATGCATGGAGGGCGATGGACTGTGTTTGGAGTAGATTCCCACTCCAGCTATGTTTATCTGACTCTGTGGACTCTTAAACAGCAGCTGAAAACGTTTTTGTTTACGGAGGCTTTCCTTGAGTTTCAGTTCAACTGCTTTTTAATGGTAAGTCTGATATTTTAAAATTATGTTAGTCTTGTGTTTTAGTTTGTTTTTGTATTTTTTAAATTATTTTTATCTATCAAATTCCTTTTATTCTGTTTTATTGTACAGCGTGTTGTGACTATATGTCTCTTAAAAGCACTTCATAAATGCACATTTTTCTCCGAGCGCCACTTGCAAGCTCCATGCCGGTGTGTTTTTAGTTTAGCCGTTGCTAACACTGGTCTGAGATGTGTGCTGGCCCGTGTGGGTTTTTTTTTTTTTTTTGTGCAGCACTTTCTTGCAGGTTGTGTATCATGTTAAGGTTTCCCATCTTTGCCATAAAATCCAAAAAAGGCCCAACATTTGAGTTAACTTTGAGCTAACTGCTTCCTTTCTTTCAAAGCTGGCTGCAAATCTTGCAAGAAAATAACACTGTACTAACTATGACTTCATTTGAGTGGGTGCTTTCTTTGCACCATGTAGTGAACTGGAAACACAACTGGTTGAATACCCAAGAGACTATGCAACATTTACATGAATATTAGGGGTGAGCTATATCGTATCGTTCACGATAATACCAGTATAATTTTTGATACCGGTGTAAAAATGAATATCGCGATATTTGAGGTCTGTTATGCTGCCAACGGAAGTTTCGCGTTACCATAGAAACAACAAAACAAACATGGGGCGAGAAGCGGCGCTCTGTGCTTGGAACGTCTGCATCTAGTTGTGAGGAAGTAATTTAGTTTTAAGGCTGTTTCAGACTGCTGCCTTCTTTAAAAAAAAAAAAAATGGTGCAGTGATGCAGATAATCTGCCCTCGTTTTTTTCTGCACGTCAATAACACGGCTTCAGTGAAAAGTTTTACTTCACCCCGAAGTAGTCTTGTTGACGTTCGGACTCCGAAGTGTCAAGAAGTTTATTTTTGTTCCCTTGTGGCTGCTCCAGATTGATTTATTCAACCAACCCAAAGAAAAAAAAATCTGTTAACAGCCCCAGGAGTTGTCTGTGCAACAGAGATTTCTAATGCGGGTAAACTGAGAAAGAGAGACGGGAGGTCTGATGCAGGGGTCATTTACCTGCAAAAGTTTCTTGTTTGAGGAGACGGCAGACAGTTGGGCCAAATGATGAAATAATACTTTTAAATAAGCCCACTCCCTCCCTGTTTTAGTTAGACCCTCTTCCTGACCCGGTGAAATAACAGACTAAATTAATTTAATATGTTAAAATGATCAAACCCCCCTCATGCCCCAGAGCATAGAAATGAGATGAAGACAGAAGCAATGTGGTGAGTGAGTGTCTGTGGTTGTATTGTACTGCTGTAGCTGCTTATACTGCAGTTTATGGTTTACGTTTTTAAATGCAATAAATTGGTTGCATTATCCATCCATCCATCTTCTTCCGCTTAATCCTTTTCAGGTCACGGGGGGGCTGGAGCCTATCCCAGCATCTTTGGGCGAGAGGCAGGGTACACCCTGGACAGATCGCCAGTCCATCGCAGGGCCAACACAGAGAGACAGACAACCATTCACTCTCACAGCCATACCTAAGGACAAGTTAGAATCCCCGGTTTGATGCCAATTAACCTAACTTGCATGGTTTTGGCGTGTGGGAGGAAACCGGAGAAATCCCAGAGTAAACCCACGCAGACACGGGGAGAACATGCAAACTCCACACAGATCACTGTTGGTCAGGGGCTGGGATCGAACCCAGGATCCCCCGGCCAAGGGTGAGTTGCTGTGCTGCCGCAGTGCTAACCACTCACTCCGCCACCGCGCGGCCCAACCATAGCTAAATTGCTCTTACTTTCATAAGGTAATGTTTTCAGGACAATTCACATGTTTTAAGAAAAACCTTTATAATTTTCAAAACTACAGGCTATATGTCGTCTGCAGTGCCAACTTTACTCTCATCTGCGTGTTACTGTTCTCTCCTAAATTTGTTTAATTTTCCCATTTTTTTAAACATCTTTTCATAAAGGTACTTTTTTTTAAAATTTTGAATATTTTTGGTGACAAATTCGTGACCTTTTTCATGCAGAATTGTAACTTTTTACCTAAAGCCTCTTACCTGGTGTTTTTTTTTTTTTCCACAATATCTTTATTGAACCTTTTTTTTTTTTTTTTAACAAACATGATACAAACAATCAAACACTAACACTAAAGTACTACAAAAAAAAAAATGCACTAAAAACACCAACAACCACCAACAAAATCAAGTCTTCAACAATGCTCCTCTGTTTAGTCTAGACAATCCAACACATAAGTATACATATTATGTTCACCAGTTTGGAATTTACAAGGTCCACACACATCATTCACCTTCTTCTTCAAGAGTTATGTTTAAATTTTTTACATAATCAATAAAAGGTCTCCATATATTCTCAAACACAATTTCCTTTGATTTTAGTATATATGTTATTCTTTCTAATGGAAGGTTTGTTAACATCTGTCTTAACCACTGAGTCACATCTGGTCTATGAGTCTTTTTCCATAATAGTGCAATACATTTTTTGGCATTAAGCAAACTGAGGTCTATGAATGTTCTTTCACTTTTATTAAAATTATGCTTTTCTGGGTACAGACCCAACAAAAACAGTTTAGGATTCAATATGATTTGTTTTGAGATTATTTTTTCAATTGTTACCCTCACCTCTTCCCAAAACATTCTTATTAATCTACATTCCCATAAACAATGAAATAGGGTTCCTTTACTTTCCATGCATTTTGTGCATGTATCTGGTATATTTTTGTTATATCTATTTAACTCCTCCGGTGTAACATACATCCGCATTAACCATTTGAAATGTATCAATTTAAGGCGTGCATTTATTGATTTGGTTTGAGCTTCTGTACAAGCCAATTCCCATTGTTCCTCTGAAATTTCAATTTGCAGATCTTCTTTCCAGTAGTTTAATCTTTTCAGTGAATTTTCACTTGAAGATAGTGTCAGTGAGTTATAAAACTCTGAAATAATACCCTTTCTTTTACTATCTTTCATCATCATTTTTTCCAAGGATGAATAAATAGGTCGAGTGAGAGCTTTATTTTGATTTGATCGAATAAAGTTTCTAAGTTGAAGATATTTAAAAAAATGTGTTCTATTGAGATTAAATTTGATCCTCAGCTCTTCAAAAGACATTATGTTGTCTGCACATGGCAAATATAAATCCTGAATCTTTTGTATCCCTTTTAAATTCCATACTTTAAATACAGCGTCCGCTCTCCCTGGTTTAAAATATTGATTACCCCATATTGGACTAAATTGTGACAATAACTGTGGTTCTTTTAAATAGTTTTTAGCTTCACACCATATTTTGATCATATGCTTTACAAATGGATTTTTAACTTGTTTTTGTAATTTTTTTGCCGAATCTGAGTATATGAATATGGGAAGAGGTAAAGGTAAATTGTATGATTCCATTTCAGTCCAGTGAGGGAGATCATTTGATGAAAAATAATATGTCATAGACCTCAGTTGTGCCGACCAATAATACAACATAAAATTTGGACATTTCAGACCTCCACGATCAAATGGTAAATATAATAAAGACAAACGTAATCTAGCCCTCCTGTTGTTCCATATAAATTCCACTAACTTTTTTTTTATTCTTGAGAATAGATCTAAAGGTGGTGATAAGGGAATGTATTGAAATAAATAAAGTATTTTAGGTAAAATATTACTTTTAAGTATATTGATTCTCCCGATCATCGACATTGGTAGTGACATCCATCTCTGAGTTAACTCATTGATATCTGACATTAAGGCTTCATAGTTGACACTGGCGACTGATTCTAGCTTAGGCATAATTTGGATTCCTAAATATTTAAACTGATTTACAACATTGAATTGATTTACCTCAGGGGCTGGGTAATTTCTCTGGGTCTCATTTAGCATTAATATTGAAGATTTAGTTTTATTTATTTTATATCCTGATATTTCCCCAAAATTCTTTATTAAATTCAACAAGGTTGGAATTGATTTTTTTAGATTCGACATAAACAAAATTATGTCATCGGCATACAGGGAGATTTTATGTTCTGTTGGTCCAACTTTAATTCCATATATTTGTGAATGTAAACGTATCGCTATCGCTAAAGGTTCAATTGCCATAGTAAACAGTAAAGGTGAAAGTGGACAGCCTTGTCTACATCCTCTATTGATTTTTATTGGTTTTGAAATATTGTTATTTGTTAGGATTTCTGCTGTAGCATTATTGTATATTATTTGAACCCATTTTATGAAATTATTTCCAAGTCCAAACCTTTGTAGGACTTCAAAAAGAAAGGGCCATTCAACTCTATCAAAGGCCTTTTCGGCGTCCAATGATAGGAGAGCTGTATCCGGTGCTTCTTTATTAAAATAAATAATATTAAATAGTCTTCTTACATTATGGAAGCCTTGTCTACCCTTTATAAAGCCATTCTGATCTCGATTAATAATATTTGGTAAAATTTCTTGTATTCGTCTTGCTAAAATTTTACAGATTATCTTAAGGTCGGCGTTTAATAGGCTTATTGGTCTCATATTTTCACATTTATTAGAGGGCTTACCTGGTTTTGGCAGCAGTATAATTAAGGCATTATTTATGTATGATGGTAAATTATTATTTTGAAATGCTTCTAAAACCATTTCCAAAAAAGGTTTTATTAATTTATTCTTAAATTTTTTATAAAGGTCAACTGGAAGACCATCTGGTCCTGCACTTTTTCCTGATTTCATATTATCAATGGCTAGCCCAACTTCTTCTTGACTAATTTTAGACTCCAATATCTCCCTGTTTTCATTTGGAATACACGGTATAGATAGTTCGTTCAAAAACCCATTTAGTTTTGTTAAATCAGGTTCATTTTTGGTATCATATAATTTTTCATAGTAATCTCTAAAGGCTCTATTAATTTCTAAAGGATCTATAACTACCTGTCCGTTACTTATAATACTGGTAATTGGTGTTTTAATTTCCAATTGTTTAATCTGCCATGCTAATAATTTTCCTGATTTTTCACCTTGTTCATAAAAAGATTGTTTCAATCTTAGAAGACTCGAGGCAGCTCTATTCGCTGCTTTTTTGTCGTATTCAGCTCTCAAAATCAGTAATTCATTCTCCAACCTTGGGTCACTTCCTGCATACACTTTTTCCTGAAGATTTTTTATTTTATGTTCCAATTTAGCTCTCTCCTCTCGAGTCTTCTTAGATTTTGATCCTGTATAACTAATAATATGTCCCCTAATAAAAGCTTTGAAAGCCTCCCACTTTACACATGCTGATGTTTGTGTAGTATTGATGTCAAAGAACTCGTCTATCTGTTTTTCTATATACTTGACAAATTCCTCATCCTGAAGCCATTTATGCTGAAATTGCCATCTACCTGATTCCTTTGTCAATTTTTTATCTACATATATTAGACAACAGGGTGCATGATCAGAGATCACGATGTTATCATAAAAGCAGTTTTGAATCTTGGATCTTAATTCTGTGGAAATCAAAAAATAATCAATACGTGAGAATGTCTTGTAGGTACTGGAATAACAAGAATAGGCTTTAACTTGTGGTTTCATTTCTCTCCATATATCTAACAATCTCAATTCTTTCATAAAATGATTAATAGTCATCCTACATCCAATGTGCGTACAATCCAGTCCTGTTGATCTATCCACACCTGGATTCAATGTACAATTAAAATCCCCTGCTATTATATGTTGCCCTGTAAGTGATGATAAGATGAGAAATAAATTAGCAAAGAACTTCTGATCATCTATATTGGGACCATATAAATTCACAAGATTTATATTTTCTAATAGCAAAGAACCTTGAATGATTACATATCTTCCAAATTTGTCTCCAATTACATTTTTCACTTGAAAAGGAACTGATTTATGTATGAGAGTCATAACTCCCCTGGCTCGGGATGAAAATGAAGAGGTGAATACACTTCCCTGCCATCTACTCCTAATTCTTTTAACATCCTCCTCTATCAGATGAGTTTCTTGTAAAAACACAATTCTTGAACCCATGTCCTTTATTTTATTCATAACTTGTTTAAGTTTTTTTAAATTTTGTAGACCTCTGCAATTCCATGAAGTTAAATTAAGGTTAACACTTTGGTCCATGATCAATAGAGAGTTTGGGATTACCTTGCAGTGTAAACATGCTCATACAGAGAAGCAAAAACATGAGTGGTTGAACATTCATCCTACAAACTACACACAAACAAATTTCCCCTTCCCACACTTGTGGCAAACCCCCCAAAATCAAAAGAAAAATTCTGTCTCCCGATATAGCCATCGACCGTTCCACACCCACGGGGAACAGCCTAAGCCACTCCTTCTTCATCCTCCCAATCACCCTAACTCTACTGCTTTTAATGACGTAACATTAACTCTCCTCTGTAGTTTTCCAACTTAACTCCAAAATTTTTAACAACTTTGTACATCATAGTTTTTTTTTTTGTTTGTTTTGTTTTTGTTTTGTTTTTTTAATATATAATACAATCTATATTTTGTAAACTTACTATTTACTTCAAGTCAGTCAGATGCCTGTGCAAATGCTTAATTATTCTACCTTATATTTTGTTCATGCTTAGCTCCCACCAGTCTCTTCTTCTTTTTTGATCTTCTTGATGAACTCCTGCGCCTCCTCTGGGGTCTTGAAGATGTGGGTTCTGCCCTCATACGTGGTCAGCAGTCTCGCAGGATAGATTACACCATGACGAATCCCAAGGTTGCGCAGCTCCTTACGTACGGGATCAAACTGCTTCCTCAATTGCTGGATTCCTGTGGCCAAATCTGGGTAGAACCGCACCTGCTGGTCCTGGTGTTTAATCTCTCCTTTAGCACGTGCAGCGTTGAAGATCTTCATCCTGTCTCTGTTGCTAAGAAACTTCATAATTAAGGTCCTCGGCGGTCCCTTATCTCTCCGTGGGCCAATACGATGTGCTTTTTCCAGAACCACTGCTGATTGCAACTCCTCGCTGCCCAGCACCTCCGGAATCCACTTTTCCAGAAAGGAACATACGTCCCGACCTTCTGATTCCTCTGGAAGACCCACCAGCCTCAAATTATTCTGTCTCGACCGAGATTCCAAATCCAAAATATTATCTTCCAGAGATTTATTTTTTTTGTCCAAAGTGCGCACCTTTAATTGAAGACGGGTGACGTCATCTTCAGCACTAGCGAGACGGAGCTCCATCTGCGCCGTTCGTTCTACACAGTCACCCAATTCCTTTCTTATTCCTTCCAGCGCTGTCATAATCCCATCAAATCTAGAGGAAAAGTCCGCTCTCATTGAACTCATGGCAGCCATCAGCGCATCTGCGCCATTCCCCGCAGAAATCGCACCGCCGCCAGCTTCCTCCGCCATATATGGAGCCTTGTTTGCTGCGTCACAGACCTGAAAGTCCGTTAATTTGGACTGTTTCGGCGGCTCGCTTTTTCCTTTTCCTGGTTTTCCAGCCTTAGGCTTCGCCGACATATCCTCGCCCAAATGCTGGGATACGTTCTGTCCCAAATGAGAGAGTTATTTGCCGATTTTTTTCTCCAGGAGCAGAGCAGAGCGAGACACGTCCGTCCTACGTGGCAGCCATAACCGGAAGTCCTTACCTGGTGTTTTTATTCGGAAAAGGTGAAGAAATGAGAAGCAGCACCAGATTAAAATTAAGATTAGTCAGTCAGTTAATAATCAATAGATCAGTTGACTATTACAATCCAAATTTATAATTTTCCTCCCAGCTGAAGGTTATAATTACATTTATAACTAGTTTGATACCTGTTATATTAAAATGTTGGCCTACTAAAACTGTGGTGGGTTCTGGTTTCCAACAACAGGGTGGCCTAGGATGAAGTCAAATTCCTGGCCTGAATTTTTGACCCAGTCCACCCCTCAGTGCACTTAAGATGTGGTGGTTTATAATATTTTCTGGTAATATTTGATACAGAATAAAGAAAGTTTGAAACACATTCTAAACTGCTCTTTATAAACTGGAGAAATAAGAGTTTTTGTTTTTACTGAATATGTTGAACGTAATTAACAGTGGCCTGTGAAACTGTACTTTACAAATTTAAAAGAAAAAACTGTATTCTGTGATATTGTGAAGAATATCGTTATTGTGAAAATTCACAGAAATATTGTGATATCATTTTTGGGCCATATCGCCCACCCCTAATGAATAATTAATGAAAGATCGATCTATGCGTTTGAGGATCGGTGCATCGTTGTTAGTGTCAAGTATCGCGATCCATCACTGAATCGATCTTTTGTCCCACCCATAGTAAATACTGACATCCTTGGACTGTTCTCTTGAGAAAACAGGCATCTAACATGAAACATCATATTTTGTGTCAGGGAAAATCAAAAGATGAAAGTGAAGGTTATAAATATCTAATCTGAATGCCGATTTTGTTATCATTTACTCGTAAAATAGGTTTGAAAAATTTATTAAAAATGCCCTGAAACACATTATAATGTCTGGTGTGCAACTAAAAAAAACCGTGTTTAACATCCAGAGAGTTTCCTGTGAACCATGAACAGCTCCAGCCCTTCTCGACAGAAAGAGACCAAATCCAGTTGATATGGAATTTAGGAATGTGTTAGTGCACATGCACATACATACCTATACCGTACATGTCTGAGCTTGCTTCACAGCCACCATTAATACAGTCTTATTCTGTGAGAAATGCTGAATGAATGAATGGATTTGTTTTAGTTAATTTGTTCCACATTTTCACAGCAACAATTAAATTGTACATCTCACAAATACACATCATCATCATCCGTATTTATTTTGACAGGACACAATTAGTCCCACAGTTGGAGTGGGTCCTCTTACAGTTGAAGCTGAGTTTTTACGCAGCATGCCCTTCCTGATGCAACCCTGCCCATTTTATCCAGGCTTGGGACCGGCGCAGGGAATACACTTCACTTGTGCACTCACTGTGGCTGGGCAACCAACATTTCCTTCCTCTGTTCCATTATTGCTGAGCACCAAGCTGGACGGCAGGAAGTTCCACTTTTACATGGTCTTTGGCATGATCCGGCTGGGATTTGAACTCCAGCCTCCCGGTTGTGGGGCAGATGCTCTACCTCTAGGCCACCACTTCGGTAAAATCAGAAATGATTGCACATGATCAAATTAAGACAAAGGGAAAAGGCACAACAGAAAAGTGTCAGCTGAAGCTATTATTTGATATGCCTTCAATTTGTTTATAACATGCTCTGAATGGCTAAAACCTACTGTGCACCAGTCAAACAAACAAAACAGGGGAAAAAAAAAGTAAAAATGTTCATCTGCACTGTTCATCATCTTAGATTTGTTCTTCTCTTGCTTTGCCTGCACTGATACACGGGAGCCCAGCATGGATGGTGCACATGCATTAAAGTAACGTATTAAAGTGTGTTGGTGTGTGTGCCCTGCATTCCTGTGGCGGTGTATTCTGGGTAATGGGACTGTTGTTTCTAGTTCACGTGTGCCATATGAGAGTATTTTCCTGGGAACTGCTCTCAAAGCTTCCAAGCCAGAATGTAATGAGGCCTAATGGAGGCGGCCTGTGTTTGTCTTCATCCTTCGCTGGAACCCTCACCTGCACCGCCTCACTCTTCTCCCCCTCGCTTCCTTTTGCCACGGGTAACGCCTGTCTCTCTGTCCTTGTTTGACATCATCTGAGTCCTACTTTTACAGGCTATATTCTGCTGCCACGTGACTCCCACCGTGCATAAGTGCATTCAGCCCCCTCCTCTGTTTGTCCTCTTTATGTTGTCTGTCTCCCCACATGACCTCCCTCCTTCTGTGTGGTGTTATTTGTCCACAAGCTGTTAAAAACACACCAAAGTGTTTATGTTGAAAATGCCCATCTTTTTGTATTATATAGCTTGCATTTTCTGCATTGTTAGTTGTCACCATCGCCTCGTTGTCTTCTTCTTTAAATGAAATTGCACAGTATTCCCACCAACCTGAACTGCTGTTTAAAAGAAGCAATAATTAAAAATAGGACCAAACTGACTGTTGTTTTGATTCTCATCCAAGACCTCAACCAAACAGAACATGCATGTGCGTTATGTATGCGTTTCCTGTGCACAAATGCGCAGGTCTTCCCATAAGCTTTCCCAGTCATGATTGTAGTCACTAGGGCACTAGGCATCTTTGTGAGCATTTATGCATTTAGCATTTTTTATAATGTTCCATGGGCAAAAGCCTTTTTTACCGTTTGACTCTGGTGTTTTGTTTCGATAGCTTATGATACTTTTGTGCCTCTAATTCGTAAACTCTCTCTGTAGCCTTTCACATTGTTCATGCGGCAGTCACCATGCTAGTTCATGCTGGTACACATTCTGTCCGGTTTGCGCGTGCCTAGACTGCAAACCGTCATCAAAATTGTCACCTTTTGTGTTATGTTTCATGTTGAGTTTATTATTGTTATTACTATCAAGTCTGGATTATTTCTTAGTTCTCCTGCCACCCTTGTCCTTAGTCTAGTCGATAATATTTGTGTTATTCCTGCCTAGTCTGAGTTCTCGGGAGTTTTGGTTTTATTTTGAAATACTTCCTATTTTGTTCCTGTTTAGTTTAATTGTGGTGGTATTCCTTCCTGTTAGTTGTTGATTCACTATTTACATTTCTGTTATGCAACCTTGCTCAGTTGTTTTCTCTTGCTCATTATTGTTAGTTTGTGTTCAGTTGTCTACTCCTGGTGGTAACACTATAGTCCCCTGTTCTGATTCCTACCCGTTTCCTGCCACTTTGTTTGGTTGTTCTCCTTCTTTGTTTCACCCAGTGTATACTGGTTTGCTCAGTCTTCCACGGCTCTTTAATTTATGATTCAGTGAGCTGCTTTTATTTTTTTATTATAAATAGATCATTGTGGAGCTGGAACTACCTGCATTTGGGTCCTTCTGCCTGCCTGCCTGCCTGGCAGACCCCCTCCATGATGAAAATGACATAACAATGCTGCTGTAAACAGTGTATTTTGCGAGACCTCGAAATAAACAATAAGGTTTTTTAAATTAAAAAAATCAATGTTTTTATCTCATCATTCAATATGCACATGTATAACATATCACACAGCCCTACTAATAAATATGATCGCTTTTTCATGTGTGTAGATTTTTTGGCATACATTCGCAGCTTTTTTTTTGTAAATTTGAAACATTATTTCTTGTAAATTACCTACTTTTTGTATAAATATGCAGCCCCACCCTTGTAAATTAATTCCCCCTAAATTTGCAGTTTCTCTCAAATGCTGCATTTTTCTCAAAATTTGCAACTTTTATCACATAAATTTTAGCCTTTTTCTTACATATTTGCAAAATTATTCATGTAAATTTGTGACTTTTTTTTTTTAATTTTTGGCCATCATCAAGTTGTTTCTTTTTTCTTTATAGCTTATGGCGATATCATGCCCATCCATATTATATATACAATGCTCTGAGTGCTTCCTTATTTCTTATATTTTTGCATATTTGTCACACAAACAAATTTTATTGTTGGATAAAGATAACCCAAGTAAATACAAAATACAGTTTTTAAATTATGATTTCATTTATTAAGGGGAAAAAAGATTATCCAAACTTCCTGGCCCTTTGTGGAAAAAGTAATTGATTCCTAAACCTAATAACTGGTTGTACCACCCTTGGGGGCAACAATTGCAGTCAAGTGTTTGCGATAACTGGCAATGAATTTGGCATCGCTGTTGAGGAATTTTGTCCCTCTCGGCTTTGCAGAAGAGGACTAGTGCTTGAGGCCACAAATGGATGGCTAGACATTCTCCTTCAGGATTTTCTGGTAGAGCACAGAAGTCACGGTTCCATTGATTAATGGCAAGTCGTCCGGGTCCTAAAGCCGCCCCAGACCATCACACTACCACCACCATGTTTGATTGTTGGTATCAACTTCACTACTCCACCGTTGAGAAGGAAATCGTAGCTATGCTCCTTGCTCTCCAGTAATTTGAAGTCTACATTGGTTCTAGCCCTGCTTCAGTGGTGGTGTGCACAGATCATAAGCCTCTTGTATTCCTCTCCCAGATGTACAACTGCAACCAGTGGTTAATGCATCGGGCCCTGATGGTGCAGAGCTATAGCATTGTAATCAAGAACAAAAAGGGATCTGGCAATGTGGTGACCAATGCCCTGTCCAGAGGGTAAAGTATTGATGTAGTGGTTTGTTGGTTAATGTCCTACCACGTGTGAAGGAAAGAAAAAAATTAGTTTTGGTTCTAAAAATCTGATTGCAACTTGTTAGTGCTCCAACTATCTGTGGGGTGTGGGGTGGGAGGAGGGTAATACTCATGCATAGTGTTTCATAGCCTTAGGCAAACTATGGGGTTTGCTTCTATGGGGTGTTACGGCCCTGGAACATCAGTGTTCTTGGTTATGGCCCTGGTGTGTGTGTGTATGATAGTGATAGGATGGCTGGGTCCGGAGCTTCGGCTTGTGCTCAGAGTTTCTCCAGGAAATATTTGGCGAAGCGTGTTTCGAGGCGTGTATTGCTGACGTAGGTGATGACGTTGTTAGCCTCGCCAGCTGGTCATACCTCATAACTGGGTCAGGAAGCCATTCATGATTTTGCATGCAACATGAAATGAAGTGAAGAGCAATACATAATGGAAATCCCTGGCCCTCACATGTGTTGTAGATCTTTGACTGTGTAAGGGATTTGTCACAGCCAATTTTCAGATGGAGCCAGCACAAAAAAACACGGACTTCTCGCGTTTGGGAACATTTTGATCTCATTTCTCCCACTGGTGCATTTGCACAAATAGTGGATGTTTGTCATAACTGAAGTGATGGCCTGCAGGTAAAGTATCTGCTCTGCAACTGGGAGGCTGGGGTTCAAGTCCCAGCTGGGCCATTCTTGTAGTTTATTTTTACTTGCAAGGTGAAGTGTCTGTTGTGTTTCAAAGAGCTTGGATCATTATTACACATCATTATGCTGAGGCACTATTGTGCTCTGCATGAGAATAAGGACAGAGATAAATGGAAAAATACACACTAAACCAATAATGCCCTTGTAAAAATCTGCATGTTGTATACTTTTTGTCCACTAGATGGACTAGTTGAGCAAATGAAGTTTCACATGAGGCGTTGTCTATATGAACCATTTTGATGAAAAGCCTCAAGCCTTCAAGAAAGCCTCATCTGGCCATCACTAGTGTTTGTGTGTTTGTTCTGCTCTTCCCGCCCTCTCCAGGCTCTCTTAATTCAGCACGGTGCATGGCATCAGCAGTCACACAGGAGGAGAAATGCTGTGCTGCTTTTTGGGCTCTTTTAGCCTACTTCACTTTGTCAGACAGGTTTTATTTAAATGATTTCTTGATTCAACAGGTCTGGCAGTAATCAGGACTGGGTGCAGCTAGTGAAATTGAACTCAGCTTTCCAAAAAGTGCGGTTACTCTGTCAGTTCATGTAATGGGGGGCAATTTTCCACACAGGGCCAGGCAGGTTTGAATAGCCCCCCCCCCCCTTTAACAAGTGAAATCATCATTTAAAAACTACCTTTTGTATTTACTTGGGTTACCTTTGTCTTATATTAAAATTTGTTCCATCTGAAGCATTTAAGTGTGACAAATACAACAAATCAGGAAGGGGGTGTTACAACCCCTGTCTAGGGGTGAGAGGGGAGTAACAAACAACCAGATGGAGCTGACTGGCAAAGCAGAATTATATTTAATGAGTTTTAAATTAAGGTAACAGTCAAAATAAGTTAAACATGAAATGGCTGGAGAACAAAGACCCAAAAAGGTACTGCTCAAACTAAAAGAACTAAGCCCTTCTTTTTGTTCATTAATCTGTCATGTAAATTGTAACTACATTTTGGAATATTCACAAGGATACTGGTTAAATTTTTATTCTATGTAATTATTTTTTTTGTCTAGACAATGACCCCATTTTATTTTATCTAGGATATATGATCCCACACACACACACACACACACACACACACACACACACACACACACACACACACACACACACACACACACACACATTTTATAGAGTTTGAATTCTTCTCCATTACAAACTATTGCATATTGCCCCTCAAAACCTAGGAGTGGCCCTAACAGCAGTAATGCATACTTTGTCCCCCTCAATATTCTAGATAAAATGTTCTGTTTTTCATCCCCCCCAACAGTGAAATGAAATATTTGCCCACACTCTTTAATTTAGATATTTTGATTTGTCGCCTCTGTGTTTCTGTTGTCAGTCGGTCTTGTCAGCTTCCATACCGGATCCCCGTCTCTTCAGTCACTCTTTGAGCAGAGTCACATGTGGAAAACGATTGTTATGGATCAGTCAGTATGTGTTACTCCAAAGGGAACAGCCAGATGGTGTATGCAAAAACACTCTGAAGAGAGGAATCCATCTTGCCAGAACGAACTGCATCAGTCATTTCACAGCCTTCGGGAAATGTGCCTCACTCTGTCAATAATGCTGTAATTTCAGTAGTTTTAAGGTTTTGTGTAATTGCGTGTCTCTGTTTGTGTACCTGCTGATTCATTCAGCCAATAACTGTAGGACGGAGATTGTGGTTGTCAATGCTTTTTGCTAAATATGCTAATGCACAAACACCTGTTTGTATAAGAGGAGGAAGATGCACACGTCCTCCCCAACAACCTGACACTCATACACAGCACAGGGGAACCAAACCGGTTTTTAATGCTTTGTCCATAAGACTGACATTGAAACACGGCAGAACAACTGTATCACTCTTTTTTTTTCTGTTTCTCCTTAGTGATGGAGCCCATGACGGTGACGACGTCAGTGGCCGGGCCGGACGAGTTTGACCGCAATGCCCCGCGGATCTGCGGCGTGTGCGGGGACAAGGCCACCGGCTTCCATTTCAACGCCATGACCTGTGAGGGCTGTAAGGGCTTCTTCAGGTGAGCTGGAGTGTTTCTGTGAACCTTGTTGTTTAAAATGAGCTGCTTCTGGTTTCTGATGTTCTCCAGGAACTGTCAGTAAACTGTCAATGTACAGACAGAAAAGGGCAGAGCTGCATCTAAACATTTGTGTTACCTATTAAGCTGCAGACTATTTTTTTTCCAAGTAATCAACTAATCACTGGAACATTTGTTTTGTTTTCTTAGAAATTTGAGGGTTTTTTGTTTGTTTTATTTTTTTATTATCCCAAATAGGTTTGTGATTTTCAGGTAAATTTGAGACTTTTTTCCTTTTAAATTTGCAAAAATTTTCTTGGAATTTGCTGCTTTGACTCATTTATTTTTTGTAAGTTTGCTTTTTTATTTATTTATTTTTTATTGCTGATAACTTTTTCATGTAAGTTTGTGTTTTTCTCAAATATGCAATTTTCTGTTAGTAAATTTGTGTGTAGTTTTTTTTGTACATTTGCCTTTTCTCATAAAATTACAACTTTCTCTTGAAAATTTGATTTTCTTTTCCTCCTAGGTTGGAAATGGGCAGAGAAGGGTGGATGGGCAATAAATCAGTTATCAATTTAGTATAATTTTCTGTCGGTTGAATAGTCAGTCAATTACTCATTGCAGCACTAGAAAATGATTAGTCTGAAATATAGCTCTGATGTATGGATCTACCCTTAATACTGAAACTATATATATAATGTGCAAAATCAGCATCTCTATATGCATGGCGGCCATTCAATTTGAGTAGCTGTTGAATTCCAACATAAGGACACCTCAGTAGGAGGTACTGATTAGGTGACCATCAAAGCATGGTCAGATGTATGAATAAAATAAGTTATTCCATAAGCACAGATTCGTGAGTTCACAAGTTAAATCTTAAGTACTGTCATGTTTAAGAATGAACATGAGCTGGTGTTCTTTGCATTATTTGATCTAAAAGAAACATTTTTGCCATTTTGTCCGGTTATCATTTTCTGTGAATAAATGCTCTAGATGATGATATTTTGACTTGGAATTTGGGTGAGTTGTTTTCAGTACATTAGAGAATAAAACAAAATTGTTCATTTTAGTCAAACACAGGCGTATAAATAGTAAAACCATATAAAGTGATAATTTTGCAGAGCTCTCTTTGATCTGTTTAAATTTTTCCAGAGCTGTGTAGATATACATTTATTTTAAAATTTGAGTGTTGGCAGATGCAAAACTGATCTGCAGCTTGTGGCTTTGATAAATTCAGCATACTCCTTTCCATGGTATTTCTGCAAGTGTTTATGGTTGGAGATGTTAAAGTTATAAAACTGCACTCTTGTATTTAACTTTTTCTTGAAAACTTGCTGTTTTTTCTTGTAAAGTTGTGACTTGTAAAAATGCAGCTTTTTCTCGTGAATTTTTTACTCGTGAATTTGCAAATGTTTTATTCATAAATTTGCTGCTTTCATTTTTGCAATTTTGTTTCAGTAATTTTTCAGCTTCTTCGTAAATTTGTAAACCTATTAATGATTCATATTCTGTCTACTTATAATGGATTAATCCTTTATCAGGTTTATCATATTGTGAAGTGGTTTTGATAAATGATGCTAAATGAAGCATTTCTTTTTATTCTTGTAGACGAAGTATGAAGCGTAAAGCCTCCTTCAACTGTCCATTCAACGGGAGCTGCACCATAACGAAGGACAACCGGCGCCACTGCCAGGCCTGTCGCCTCAAACGCTGCATTGAGATCGGCATGATGAAAGAATGTGAGTTTACCCCATGTGATGCCTAATATCCCAGCATTGCTGCTGTGCCATAGATTGAAATGGAAATAATGCTTCTCTTACATCTGTAGTGTAGTATCAGGCGCATTCCCCCAGGCAGTTGCCTCCTGCGTTTTTTAAGGCTTTGGCCATGGGGGCTTTAAGAAGGAATAACAGAGAGGCTTGGTGTAAAAAGGAGAGAAAAGGGAATAAAGATAGAAGCATAATGGTGAAGAAAAGGGAACAAAATTGAGAGGAAAAGAAAAGGGATACAAAGAGAAAAATTGAAAAGAATAAAAGAAAGAATGGCATAAACTGGACGTCCACAGATCTTTAAGTCTTCCATGTGTTTTTCCAAAATTAAGGACTTGTTTATTCTTAAAGACAATTATAAATTTAACCACAGTTATGACAATCACCATAGCTTTGTTTTCTTGTTGAGGGGTGAAATTTAGTGAATTTGCAGTTACCGTTTTTACTTTTTAACACAAAGGAAAATGAAATAAGCATAATTTTGCAGTAAATTTCTGTTTTTTTTCTCATAAGTCTGCAACTTTTTTCTCATTTCTTCTCTTGTAAATTTGCAGCTTTTTCTCCCATTACATTGCACCTTTTGTATGTAGGTGTGAAGGCTAGTTTCAGGTGTTTTATCTTAATATATTGATAATTATCTTGTGACAATATCCATTTTTGACGAAGTGCAATTTTAACGCGAGCTGGATTGATGACCCACAAATATGTTAACAATTTAAAACAAAGTTCACACAAACTATTTTCAAATGTAAGGTCTTAAATTTGATCAAGTGGACTTAAACAGGTCTTAAAGCCTTAAATTTAACTTCCTTATTGCTGCCGATGCAGTGGGGTATAAAGCAATGTTGAAGTGATGATCTACAGTATGTATTTGTTTGCTTGCATATAATTACACACACTTGCATCCAAAAAACATTTCATTTTTGTTGAATCTTGGAAAAACATTACCTCTACTATTCTGATTGCACATTGCATATAATGCGTATTTAAGATCTGTGTGGGGGGATGTTGCTGTAGCAGTGGAGTCAGTGCTTTGGTGCAGACTGATCTGATTTACAGCAACAAAGACAGATTGTTAGTGGATATGCATAAGGCTGATTGCACCACATGGTAAACTGGCACCCAGGTGAAATACTAGCTGCAAGTAACATTTAGTGTTTTTAAGCCAGCTTTTTTCCCAACACATGGACGCCCAGCCATCAGTGAAATGTAGCCAGTATGAATCAGAATGTAGTTATTTATTAAGATGCTCTTTATCAATGTTGCTTATGGATTCTCCACCTGGATGCAGCATAACATAAAGTTGCTGTGAAGGGAGAATCAGAAATGCTTAATACAGTATTACACCTTGGTGTCATTGACGTATGACGAATGTACTCGTTAAATGAGACATTTACTGCACTTTTTACACATGTTGACACGGTTCCCACAGGTTTTATTGAAATGTCTGTGAAATGCTTTGGTCAAAAAGCCTTAGGGTTTAATTTTTAGAGCACCATTTTGGCCCATCTTACATAGTCGTCTTCAGAACAGTTCATTTCAGTGAACGTCTCTTTAAATGCTCATGAGCCTCAGTTCACCCTACCTTCCCTCTTTCATAACATGTGTAAACTGTTGACTCAATATTGTTAATGTTCGTTGGCTAGCTCCTTGCTACTGTTCAGGTGTTGGTGAGATTAACAATATCTATTTAGGGTAGACGGAAAAGAGTATAGAAAATAATGATAAAACTTGACAGTTAAGCTAACACAAGGCGGCCTGGCATGTTGGCCAAATCCCACAGAGGTGAGCTCTAATGCAGTTAGCATTAGCTTGGCTAGGCGGTAGGAGCCAGTCCAGTCTTCTGACTGGCACAGTGAAAATCTAATAAAAAGCTAGCATGATGCAAGATATGTTATTGACTATGGATTAGTTAACCCATTTTCTGTCTATGGCGCAGTATTGCTCCCGTCAGCTCACCTCCCTCTGGCTGTCAAGATTTTTTTCAAGAAAATATTCAGTTTAGATATGACAAATTCCAAAGGCTCTAACTTGAATGTGTTAAGAGATAATGGCTTACTGTCAATTAGAAAGATGTAGAATATGATCCAAAGTTTGAAATAGGAGTAAATTTATGCATCTAATTTGCATAATGCGACAGCAGCCATATCGAATTACATAACTTTCAGTCAAAAGTGGACTTTGGACATATTTACACAAAGGATGGTTTTGTTTTTTTGTCACCGTTTTTGTTTTTTTGTTATCTTCAAAGTATATGAACCAGAAAATCAGTAGAATGTACACAAACCGATAAAAAACAGTCAGACCTACCGCTCGTCATGTCTTCATTCGTCCGTTTTCGTCATCCATGGTCCTTATTTCGTCTTCTGCCAGTCATTTCCACTTTCTCTACCACATCCAGAAACTCTCACATTTATCTTATGAATTATTCCACCTCAATTTCGGTTACATTATTACCGGCGCTATTATTCTGTGTCGTCATGTGCAGCTCCATCGATGGCAGACGAAAGTGTATACACTCCAGACCATCTTCTGCTGTCACAAAATGTAAATATTTCCCTTCAGAAGCTAAATAGTCTTTTTTTAGAATCATAGTTGGCAAAATTTGGAGCAAACGCTTCCTCCGTGTGGAAATATATGTTGGGATGGAGACTTTGTTTACATTCTCTTCTTCGCATTTCCGGAAATGGTGTTTTGAGGCGGCTCATTTGGGTGAAGTCCTCCAGTCCTCCAGTGAAGAGCAGTAAGCTAGCTATACATGTCTGACAGCTTGTGATGTGAAATGCTTGTTACAACTGTGTTTTCTGTGCTTTTGGGACACATCACGTGACAGGCGCCGACCTGTGACATAGACAGCAGGTGACACACATGTTTTATGACAGCCAGAAAGTTAAAGGGTTAGTATAAATATTCCTAACTATAGAGATTTTAATACCTTTACTATGCTCATATGGCTGAAGAAAGTATTTTAGAAGGTTAAAACCCACAAACACATCATGTTTTAGTCGTTGTCGTCGGCTCCAGCTCGTGTCCGAGCATTGGTTTCGTCTTAGTTTTCAGGACGTTGCATCTGGGATCGATGTCGATGGCGGATGTGGCTCTGAAGGCCCAGCCTATGATAGAACTGTCGTGGGCAGAAGTCACATTTTATTGTGGGTGGGGGACGTGGTTGGTTTTATTTTTCTTGTCTTCGTTTGTGTTTATCATCATCCTGTTGTTTTCTGAGCCTCTCAAATGAGTCTGTGCCTTCCCAAGTTCATCTTCTCCAGGCTGCTCTGTCAGTGGCAAGTTGTTCCCAAGATCTTTTGTCTATGTTGGCTTGCTTCAGGGAACATTTTAGCTGGTCCTTGTAGTGCAGTTTTGGCCTACCATGTGGTCTTTTTCCTGTCTCAAGCTCCCCCTGGAGCATGATTCGTGGTAGTCTGGTGGGGTCCATCCGTACGACATGTCCTGTCCATCGAAGGCGGTGCTGCAAGATGGTATCTTCCACACTAGGCAGCAGAGCACACTTGAGAATCTCATTGTTTGAAAGTCGAGCCTCCCGTCAAATGCCAGGTATTTGTCTGAGCTTTCTCTGTTGGAAGTTCTCAGGGCGCTTGATATTGCAACGATACAAGGTCCAGGCTTCACAGGCGTAAAGAAGGGTGGAAAGAACAACGGCCCAAAAAAACATGATTTTGGTGTGGATGGTTATTGCATGATTATTGAAGACTCGATGACAAAGGAGTGTGCAGCTTTTATGCGGTTTTCGATGTCCTTTGCACAAGTTGGTATTTTTGAGAGGATGCTACCAAGGTAAGAGAAATGTTCCACTTCATCGACAGGATTTCCGTTAATCTTAAGGTTGGTCCTTGAGGAAGTTTGACCAGGTGCTGGTTGGTTGAGGATTTTGGTTTTGTCAGTGTTAACTTCCATTCCAAAATGCTCATAAGAGTCATATAAGAGTTATAAGTGGTATAAGTGGTAGCTATCCTCTGGAAGTCATCAACAGTCTGAGCTGGTGTGGCATTATCGTCTGCAAACTGCAATTCATGAACACTGGTGATCGAGGTTTTGGATTTCGCGCGAAAGCGAGCAAGATTAAAAAGCCCCCCATCCAAGCGGTATCGCAGATTGATACCAGGGGTTGTTGGTGGTATTTCATTTAGCATTGCAGCCATATACAAAAAAAAGCAGGTTGGAGCAAGGACGCATCCTTGCTTGAGACCACTAGTGATGGGAAAAGGGTCTGAGAGGGTATTTTGGTGGCAAACCCTACCAACCATGCCATCGTGGAGAGCGCGAACGAGAGCGATGAAATCATCTGGACATCCAAAACGAGCAAGAACAGCCTGCATTGCACATTGCAGGGCGAGGAACTCGATCAAAGGCCTTCTTGAGGTCCTAGAAGATGAACATGAGTGGTTGTTGTTGTTCTTGGCTCTTTTCCTGGAGTTGTCAAGCACAAAATATCATATCTACTGTACCATGAGAGGGTCAAAAGCCACATTGGGACTCAGGAAGTACATCCTCGGCTACTACAAGAAGATGGTTGAGAAGGATACCAGCAAAGATCTTGCTTGCAATGCTCAGTAGTGAGATGCCGCGGTAGTTACTGCAGTTCTCTATATCTCCCTTCTTGAAAATGGTGACTATATTTGCATTTTTAAAGTCACTTGGTAACGTCTTGGTTTCCCATATTTTAAGTAGAAGCAGCATTAAATAGTTTTTCACCTTGGGACCTCCATGAAGATAGAACTCCAGCGGGATGTTATCTGGTCCTGGTGCTTTGCCTGTCTTCATGTGCTTTATAGCTTTATTTAGCTCGTGTAGTGAAGGTGGTGTAGACATCCACTCGCGAGTGGGGTGTTGCGGGGTCTTGCAGAGGAGATCACTAGGGGTGCAAAAGTGACTATTTAACAGACTCTCAAAGTGGGACTTTCAACGGTCAAGGATCCCCTTGGTGTCTGTGATAATGGTGGAGCCATTTGCATCTTTTAGGCTGCCCACAGATGATCTGGTGGGGCCGAAGATCTCCTTTGTTGCAGCATAAAAACAGTGCATATCCTGTTGGTCGGCATATTTTTGCAAATCTTCTGCTTTTTCCTGCCACCAAGTGTTTTGGGCTTTACGAATCCCTCTCTGGTATTCCGCTTTTGCTTGCTGGTGTTTCTGTTGATTATTTGCAGACGGATCATTTTCAAACGCAAGACGTGCATGGCGTTTAGTCTCTATGAGGTCAGTGATTGTTTCATCATTCTCGTTGAACCAGTCAATGCATCACAGAGAGTGGTCCATCGGTCTTCAACTGAGGCATTGTCTGGAAGGCTCAGTTCATTCATGTTTCTGCCAATGGCCTCTCTAAAGGACTGCAACATTTGGGGATTGCGGAGCTTGTCACAGTCAAAGCGACGGTGAGGAACGTTTGCCAAAATGTGCTTTGCTGGTCGCCGGATCGTAGTATTGAGTCAGGAGATCAGGAGGCGGTGATCTGTCCAGCAGTCATCTACTCCAGGTATGGATCGCGTGATGCAGACATCATTTTGTTTTTGTGAGGACATAGTCGAGGGTGTGCCACTTTTTGGAGCGAGAGTGTTTCCAGGTCGTCTTTTGGCGATGGGGGAGTTGGAAAAGGGTGTTTGTTACAATAAGATTGTGTTCAGCACAAAGACCCAGTAAAAGTTCCCCATTTGCATTGCATTTTCCCATACCATGGTGGCCTATGATGCCTTTCCACAGCTGGTGGTCACTGCCAACTCTGGCATTGAAGTCACCCAGAATAACAAGCTTGTCGGATTCTGGGACTGTCAGAATGGTATGTTTGAGCTGTTCATAGAAGGAAGCCTTGCTTTCATCTTCAGATGTAAGTGTAGGTGCATACACTGAGATCAGAGTGAGGAAACGTTTTTGGGTGAGCGGGATTCGGATGGTCATTATTCGCTCATTGATTGCAGTTGGGACAAGGTTGTGTTGGTCCACAAGCTGGGATCGGATGGCAAAGCCTACACCATGGATACGTGGATCTTCTGTATCCTTTCCCTTCCAGAAAATGGTTCAGGTTACTTTATTTGTACCCGTAGGTAGATTTGTTGGGTTTGATCCAGTTTCCTTGATGTTGCCTTCCTCGGCAAGTCTAGTCTCACTTAGAGCTGCTATGTCGATGTTAAAGCGTGCAAGTTCTTTACATACCAGAGCTGTACAATGTTCTGGGCGCTTGCTGCTCCTCGTGTCCTGCAGTGTGTGGATGTTCCAAGCACCCAGGATGAAGGGTTTTGTAATGAAAGATCCAATCACTGAAACACATCATGTTTTAGTGAATGAGACGTTTAAGCAGTACTCATTGCATCAGTGGTCCTCCACTGCAGTTATTCCCCACTGGTCGGAGACAAAAGGTGTCAAAGATCGTAGGGGGATTATGTTATGGGTCTGTCCTACTTTTGTGAAATCAACTCATCCTACAGTGTTGTTCCGATTGCTTTGAAACTTGGTTCTAGGGTTTGATATACACTGATGTGCATATGAGCACTTTGGCTCCAATTGGATGATTTTTGTAGGAGTTACAGCCCCTGACTTTTGATCTTCACCTCAGTTCATAGACAGTAACTGTCTCAGGAAAGCAACTCCGCCTACGGTTTTGTTCTAAATGTTTTGAAACATGGTACCAGGGTTTGATATACACTGATGATGCGCATATTACATTTTGACTCTGATCAGATGATTTTTGCAGGAATTAGACTGTGAAGTCAAGGGCAGAGGTCAGGTTTTCCCTAAATCTTGTAAATGTGATAATCAAAAAGGATGTGGCTTTTCAAATCAATACCATAGTTGTTTGTAAAGGTGCATTCACACCAAATGCGAACAGGCAAATTTTTCGTGTGGCACGATTACATTATAACTCAGTGTAAACACGTCTAAGATGTAGACTAGGCGAAGTTGTCTTTAAAACTTCTGCAGCTGTGTTCAACCTGCTGTGGAAATTCCCAAAATAACGTCATGCTTATGTTTACATTATCTGACCGGGGGCTCACCTGAAAATTATGTCTCAAGCCTCCAACACTTAAGAGATGATCCCGTGTTTACGTTGCTAGCTAGCTTGCTAGGACGTCCGTGGCTGGAAACCATGGGGAAATAACTCCAAAAACCCGATTCAGCTGAAGAGTTCCCAGTCCTCCTGTATCCTGGTGAGTGAGTTTCATTTTCTAACTAGTTTACTCTGCAACGGTGATAATTTTACTACGTCCGCTAGCTAGCTAGCTGCTAGCGGAGCTAGCTTGTGGGCACGAATGCGGGACAACGAAAATTTGCGTGTGCTCGCGTCTTCCCATTGATTTTCTATGGATTTGCGCCGCTCATTCGCGTTTGGTGTGACCACAGCTTAAGAAAAATCTTGGATCACTTACACCCTGACCTGACTAAGGGTTTGGGGTCCAAAGGTCAGTTAAAAGGTACCTGTAGTGAATTTTAATCAAAAGCTATTTCAAAGGATCAAATATGATACTAGTGGTTCCATCCAGTAATTTTGGTCATAATTTGTTCTCAAATACATACAAGTTTCAAGTCTAGTTTTCAAGTCTGCTCTCAAAGTCAGTCATAGTCAGCGACATCTTGCCTCCTCCATGACGCACAGTCATTGCTTTGTGTGATTGACTGGGCTGCAGTATAGTAGTCAAAGTTTCAGCATCAGAATTTTATGTAATTTTTTACAACCATGTACAAGCAAATCTGCCCGCATATAATTTAATGAAGAAAAATTCTAGTATATCAAGATTTATTCAACGTGTTCTAAAGTTACTTGACTGGGAACTCGCCTGTTCGTCAGGTTCTCTTCAGCTGCCGGTCCCCATAGGTAACCGCGGATCATGCTGTCAATGAAGGCCATTTCCAAGGACGGTTTGTGCAGTATATATCCGTGCAGATTTTGCACCGTTTTCAAATCGGATCTCGACCACTGAGCATTTGCTGAATGCATTTACCCGTCCGCAGTAAACATGTTACTCTTCCGTGATAAAGCCGAAAACAATGATTGTGCGTCACATCTGGCCAGCGATGGCTGCTCCCCATGGGTTTTGACCAAGCGGTTTTCATGGGATAAAATTATTCAGTATACTGACTCTAGGGGGGTATTTTTACTGAATAAACACATTTTTGGTTTCTAAGTAATACCTCGTCAGCCTCCGTTGGTCTATGATGACCATGGAAGAGAATCCTAAACGTCTACTCTGCTGGAACAGCACCGCCTGTGGCTGAACAGGCCGATGCGCGAATGGCAGTCCCTGTCACACAGTTCGCACTTGTGGGTGGTCTCCGTGCTGCTGGGTCTTTGGCGGTTCTTCCTGCGGGTCCTTTTTTCATCTGCTGCAGCAGTCAGTCTCTCTTCACCCACCTTGAGCTGTCTGGTCAGGGTGCCTCTCCATTTGGAGCGGTCCGTTGCAAGGTCTTCCCTTGCAACGGGAGGCCTGCCCGATTTAGCGGAAAGCTAGGGGAGGCACGGGGATTTCTGTTACAATGTGAGACTGTTTTCCACCGGGTTCCGGGGGATTTTCCCTCTGACTATAGCAAAATTGGCTATATTGTAAACCTGCTAGAAGGTAGAGCGCTAAAGCAGGATTAATATTGTTATAATTGTCATGGTGGCCGCTGGGCCGTCATCAGCTCCAGCTGCACGTACACCTGCCTTTAATCTCCAGCGAGCTATAAGAGCCAGAACCATGGACAGCTCAGCACGGAGTCGTCTGTCTATGTCACGGAGCTACGTCCCTCATTCTCAGCCACAGACCAGCGCTACGTCTGTCCAAGCTCCCCACGCCTCGTCACGTAAGTCTACCTCGCACTCACCTTGTCCAGTTATCCTCCCCTGTGCACAGGTGGATCCTCCAGGTGGCGGATCAGTCCTCGTTGGCGGCGGTGCAACTCCTCCTCCTCACCGGAGTCCCTCCTCCGCCTCTCGGCGCCAGGCAGCAAGCTCTCCTCCTGGCCAACACTCCCGGAGAAAGCAGAGAAGCCACACCATCTCCTGCAAGTAAGCAGCGTTTATTATTGCATTCCCCGCTGTGGTGCAGTAGTAACCTCTCTGCTTTGTGTCCCTAGGGTTGCCAGGCAGCAGCGAGACTCGCTCAGTCCCAGCACGCATCCAACACTTCACACATCCACATTTGCACACACTAACACCACACTTTTGGGTGAATAAAGCTATAAAACTACTACTCGAGTCTGTCTTCTGTCCCCTGGGTCCAACCACCATGACAGTACGACTCCGTCAAAGCGACCCAGCAGACAGCGTGCTGACGCGCCGTCTTAACACCTTAGACGCTCGTGTAGATCACATAGCTTATCAGCAAACAATCATCCTCACCCAATTAGCACAGACTAACGGCCGGTTGGATCGTTTGGAGGGCCGCCAAGCGTTCCCCTCAGCCGTCGGGGCTTCGCCCGCCCCTGCTAATCCTCCGACTAGCCAGGTTAGCCAGATTTCCCCAACTCGCCTCACCCCCGTGCCGACGCCTGTCCGATTTAGCGGAAAGCTAGGGGAGGCACGGGGATTTCTGTTACAGTGTGAGACTGTTTTCCACCGGGTTCCGGGGGATTTTCCCCCTGACCATAGCAAAATTGGCTATATTGTAAACCTGCTAGAAGGTAGAGCGCTAGCTTGGGCTTACGCAGTAATGGCTAAGCCCAGCTATGCTAATCTAATGTACCAACAATTCTTAGCGGATTTTACCGAGGTTTTTGACCATTCCGACCGGGACTCTGTGTTAACTGCCCGGCTATTAGACCTTCGGCAGGGCAGCAGGGCTGCTGCCAATTTTGCTGTCGATTTCCGGGTAATGGTGACAGAGGTCGGGTGGGAGGACGCCTCGCTATGTAGTATTTTTATCCGCAGTCTAAGCCCTGAATTGAGGGATGAATTAGCAACACGGGATAAGCCCGAAAAGTTGAATGAACTAATTTCTCTTACCATTAGCTTAGACAACAGGCTGAGGGAGCGCGCTGCCGAGCGAAGAGCCTCTAGTCGCTCCAGGGTGCTGCGTCCCCGCTCCTCTTGGTCAACCCGGCTGGCCCTGCCCTCGTCTGAGGAACTTCCGGGGTAGGAGGATATGGTAGTTGGGCGCTTGGGGATTTTGGCCGCTGAGAGACAGCGCCGCAAGGATCTGGGGTTGTGCTTTTATTGTGGTAGTGCTTCCCATGAAATAGCTGAATGTACAAATCGGGGAAACGAGGAGGTCCGTGGGTCACAGTAGGGGGACTCACGGACGTAGGCCAATCTAAGCCCCTCACTAGTTGCCTTATTCCCATTCGCCTTATTTCAAAGCACACAGAACACTCTACTCACGCACTCATTGACTCAGGGGCTGAGCAGAATTTTATATCAGGGGACCTGGCAACCCACTTGGGCCTCGGCAGTCAAACTCTCCGGCCACCTGTCAACCTAATCACCCTGTCTAAGACCCCACTAACGGCTGTCTCTCAACAGACGGACCCAGTGTCGGTTATTATCTCTGGAAACCACCGGGAGAACATTCGTTTTTTGGTGTTGTCCACCTCCACCTCCCCTGTTATCTTGGGTTATCCCTGGCTTAGACTACATAATCCCACGTTTGACTGGCGGGCGGGGAGCGTCATCTCTTGGAGCCCATTCTGCCTTCGCGCATGCCTTCAGTCTGCAGCGTGTGCCCCATCGGTATCTGTGACTCCACCTGCTTCGCCTCCTTCTGACCTGTCTAAGGTTCCTGAGATTTATCATGATCTGGGAGTTGTTTTTAGCAAGTCACGGGCGCTGTCCCTTCCCCCCCACCGCCCTTATGATTGCGCAACCAATCTCCGGGCTGGAGCCCCGCTGCCGTCGAACCGGTTATACAGCTTGTCTGCTCCGGAGCGGGAGGCGATGGATGCCTATATTAAGGAGTTGCTCAGCTCTGGGATTATTCGACCATCTTCATCAGCGGTGGGGGCGGGGGTTTTTTTCGTTGGTAAAAAGGACGGCTCCCTGTGCCCTTGTATCGACTTCCGGGGTCTTAATGAGATCACTGTCAAGGATAAGTACACGCTGCCCCTCATGAACTCGGCCTTTGACTCTCTCCAGGGGGCTTCGTGGTTCACCAAATTGGATCTCCGCAACGCCTACCACCTGGTGCGGATCAAGGAGGGTGACGAGTAGAAGACGGGCTTCCAGACCCCAAGTGGCTATTTCGAGTATCTGGTGATGCCGTTTGGGTTGACCAACGCTCCGGCCGTCTTCCAGCGCCTTATCAACGACGTCATCCGAGATTTCCTGGGCTCCTTCGTGTTCGTGTACCTGGATGACATCCTTATCTTCTCGCTATCTCTGGAGGAGCATCAGGTCCACGTTAGGCGGGTCCTTCAGCACCTCCTGGAACCAGCTATACGTCAAGGCCGAGAAGTGTGAATTCCATGTCAGGAAGACATCTTTCTTGGGTTTTGTGATCTCGCATAATCAAGTGCTCCCCGACCCAGCCAAGGTCAAGGCGGTGGTGGACTGGCCCACTCCCTCATCCAGAAAGCAGCTGCAGGGTTTCTTAGGATTCGCTAACTTCTACCGCCGCTTTGTGCCCAATTTTGGAATTATCGCCCACCCGCTGACTTGTCTCACGTCCCCCAAGACCCCCTTTTGCTGGACTGAGCAGGCAGCTACGGCGTTCAAGAAACTGAAGGAGGAGTTTGTCTTGTCCCGTGTCCTGATGCAGGTGGACCCGAATCTCCAGTGCCTGGTGGAGGTGGACGCTTCTGATTCCGGAGTAGGAGCGGTGCTCTCGCAGCGTTCACCTGTTGACGGGGTGATTCGGCCGTGCGCCGCCTTCTCTCGCCGCCTGCAACCCGCCGAGAGGAATTATAGCATTGGTGACAGGGAGCTGCTGGCGGTGAAGCTCGCCCTGGAAGAATGGAGACACTGGTTGAAGGGGGCTGCTCAGCCATTTGTTGTTTGGACTGATCACAAAAATCTAGAATATCTGAGGACGGCAAAACGACTGAACTCCCGCCAGGCCCGCTGGTCCCTTTTTTTGGGGCGTTTCAACTTTACCATCACTTACCGCCCAGGGAGCAAGAACCAGAAGCCAGACGCCCTTTCCAGGCAGTTCTCGGCAGAGACATTTAAGAAGCAGGAGGAGACCATCCTTCCGCCTTCCTGCATTGTGGGCGCCCTCGTATGGGAAATTCGGGACCAGGTGAGGAAGGCCCAGGAGGCAGAGCCCGACCCAGGGGGTGCCCCCCCTGGGGCGGTTGTTCGTACCCACAGCAGTCGGGAGTGAGGTCATCCAGTGGGCTCATGCCTTTAAATTAGCATGTCATCCTGGGATTTCACGCACCATTGCACTACTCCAAAGAGCGTTTTGGTGGCCAGGGCTGAGGAGGGACGTGACCAATTACGTCTGGGCCAGCGCACAGTGCGCCACCGGGAAGTCTTCATCTTCTCCCCTGGCTGGTCTGCTCCACCCCCTGCCAGTTCCTACTCGCCCCTGGTCTCACGTGGCTTTGGACTTTGTGACAGGTCTGCCCCCCTCAGACCACTTCACCACGGTCTTGACGATCGTAGACCGCTTCTCCAAGGTGGCCCACTTCGTGCCTCTGCGGGGGCTACCATCGGCGCGGGAGACGGCGGACCTTTTGGTACAGCATGTGGTCCGCCTTCATGGCATCCCTTCTGACGTCGTCTCGGATCGGGGCCCTCAATTCGTCTCCCAGGTGTGGAAGGCGTTCTGCCAGGCGTTGGGGTCCACTGCGAGCCTGTCTCCGGGGTACCACCCTCAAAGTAACAGCCAGTGTGAACGGGCGAATCAGGAGCTGGAGGCTGCCCTTCGCTGTGTTGTCTCGTCGAACTTCTCTTCCTGGAGCACCTTTCTGCCTTGGATCGAGTACGCTCATAACTCCACGGTGTCCTCGGCGTCTGGGATGTCCCCCTTCAAGGCGTCGTTGGGGTATGATCCGCCACTGTTCCCGGAGGAGGAGGAGGAGGTGGCAGTGCCTTCTGTTCAGGCCCACGTTAGGCGCTGTCACTGGGTTTGGACCACCACCCGCAAGGCTCTCCTCAGGACCATGGAGCGCTACACCAGGACGGCCAACTGTCACAGGAGACCAGCACTGGAGTACAAGGTGGGTCAGAAGGTTTGGCTTTCCACGCACAATATTAATGTGCCGGCCGAGAAACGCAAGCTAACAAAGCGTTTCATCGGTCCCTTTCCCATTGCCCGTATAATCAACCCTGTGTCTGTGCGCTTAGCTCTTCGCCCTTCCATGCGCATCTGCCCTACCTTTCACGTCTCCCAGGTGAAGCCCGTCATCTCCGATCCCCTTTGCCCGTCCCCTGTGGCGCCGCCCCCACCGAGGATGATCAACGACCACCTGGCTTGGGGGGTTACTGCCATCTTGGACGTCCGCTGGCGGGGCCGGGGCCTTCAGTATCTGGTGGATTGGGAGGGATTTGGCCCCGAACATCGGTCCTGGATTCTCCCAGCGTTGATCCTTGATAAACAACTCATCCGCGACTTTCATCGGGCGAATCCAGGTAAGATAGGGCAGGTGCCTGGAGGCACCTCTGGGGGGGGGGGGGTACTGTCATGGCGGCCGCTGGGCCGTCATCAGCTCCAGCTACGCCCACACCTGCCTTTAATCTCCAGCGAGCTATAAGAGCCAGAACCACGGACAGCTCAGCACGGAGTCGTCTGTCTATGTCACGGCGCTACGTCCCTCGTTCTCAGCCACAGACCAGCGTTACGCCTGTCCAAGCTCCCCACGCCTCGTCACGTAAGCCTACCTCGCACTCACCTTGTCCAGTTATCCTCCCCTGTGCACAGGTGGATCCTCCAGGCGGCGGATCAGTCCTCGTTGGCGGCGGTGCAACTCCTCCTCCTCACCGGAGTCCCTCCTCCGCCTCTCGGCGCCAAGCAGCAAGCTGTCCTCCTGGCCAACACTCCCGGAGCAAGCAGAGAAGCCACACCATCTCCTGCAAGTAAGCAGCGTTTATTATTGCATTCCCCGCTGTGGTGCAGTAGTAACTTCTCTGCTTTGTGTCCCTAGGGTTGCCAGGCAGCAGCGAGGCTCGCTCAGTCCCAGCACGCATCCAGCACTTCACACATCCACATTTGCACACACTAACACCACACTTTTGGGTGAATAAAGCTATAAAACTTCTACTCGAGTCTGTCTTCTGTCCCCTGGGTCCAACCACCATGACAGTAATGACCAGTACAGGTTTCCTTTAACATTCCATTTGCACTATTACCATAGAATGAGTAAAGATAGTGTCACGAAATTTGGTTAGACATGTTCACCCTGTGATCCTGAACTGTGACTATGGGATTTTTTTTTTTTTTTTGATTGCAAGGTCAAAGGTCAGTGTCAAAATGGCATATAAACTATATCTCAACAAAGAACGCTAGGGTCACTAAGCTTGGTACAAAAGTTCAGCCTGAGACCATGGCCTCTGACTACAGGTTTGGGGTCAAAATATCAAGTTTCAGTGTTAACGTTCCTTTGCCCTCATACTATAGAATGTGTAAAACTCTCTAGGGTCACCAAACTTGCTACACAGGTTCACCTTTGGATCCCAACCTACAACTATGGGTTGTGTTCTAACCGTTTTTGTTGTGTATTCATGGATGATAGGTTATCATAATTTGGTTCAGCCCCAATAATTACATGGAAAAGATAAACTGCTCCCTCAGTAAAATATGGGGGTCTTCAAAGAAAATGGAGGCAGGGGATATTGCACTTGCCTCAGAGTGCTCTTGTTTTGTTTATGCAGTTAGATTGTGGCAAAGGAATTCGCCGGTAGAAAGTTTGTGAGAACAAGAAGTAGATGGCAAGAGGTTGAAAGATGAGGAAGGAAGGAAGGAATTGTGAGGTTCAGGTTCCCGGTCAACTATGGCTCAGTCTTCAAAGGAACACACGATTGTTTATTGCCCATTTCATTCACAGACTCTGTGTGTGAAGCTGAGATGATGCAGGCCAGAGTTCACACCCATGATGGTGACCTCATTTTCCATAAATAGCCTTAGTACACTGAAGTGCCTGTGTTTCATTGATGGAAGATGAGAGAAGAGTGAGCGGGGGGGGGGGACCCTTATCAGGGTAAAATGGTGTCTTTGTTTGTCCCAAGCTAGTGTACAGGTTGGTGAGGGAGAGGGAGGCCTCACCAACCTCTGCTGTGCCTGTTTGTTTGTGAAGCTGTTGCTTTTTCACAAACAACATGGCCGTCTGTACTCCACACAATAATGATAAACCTGATCTAAAATCTATTGCTTCAGTGTAATGGTAAATGCATCGCTGCCAAATGGCACTGGAAAGAAATGTAGGTAGTAGCAGAAGGATGTTGTGCAAGAACACTTAAACTTTTCAAACAAATTTATTTGGCTGGGGAAACCATCATCGAATCACTTTATAAACAAGCCTAAAATTTTTGACAAAAAATAAGTGCAACATTGCCGCTGTAGGATACTAAAAAAGCGCCATCTTAAGTTTTGTGAATTTTAGGTTTTCAAAGTTTTCTTGTCCACAAGATTTTATACTGAGAGGCATTAAAGAAGCAACATTGTATCAATTTCAGAAAGTGGTCTAAGTTGTCTCAGGTTATTTGGCATGCTACCAGTGTTCCAGTGGCACCTTTGCAAGTGTCCTAATGTTAACCTGTGGACTCCAAAATGTGCTGCCACCCTGGAGGCTGACATTGCAGCCCTAAACATTGCAATTGCCTGGTCTCTGTTTTCTTGTCAGTCGTGGCATCTTCATATCCAGTATTTTTTTTTTCATGTTTTAAACATCAGATTTTATAGACATGATTAGTGCACACCGTACACAACATACACATCCCTCTAAGATTATCCCTGCAAGGACTGGCTTACAAATGAACTCCCCTTCACGGAAACAGAACCAGGGGAGTTTTATGCATCGAGAAGACGGGGATTATTATATTGTACATTAAAATTGTTAAAAAAAACAAAAAACAAAACTTGAAAGCATATAATCTTTATAAACATACATGATTTTGTTTTCTTTGTATATTGCATTTTTAATGCCTCAGCATAAATGGTTTTACCCCACCTACATGATGAAAATTCAATTACTTTGTAGATTTCATGGATTCCTCTGAGCAAGAATTTTTTTCAATATCTTCAGTTGTGTGAAAGCCACAACTTAGTGGAAAACTTTACTAGAAGACAATAAGAACCATAGCTTGAGCTTCAGTTTTAGAATTAAACTAGAGACTTGACCAAGAGTGTTTTCACACCTGAATGTCCAGACAAAGGTTCATATTTTTGTTATATTATCTACATTTGGTCTGATTAGGTTTGGTTTCACACTGCTCCTTCAAACGAACCAAACATTACGGCACCTAAGTTTTGTTATGACAAAGTTTGACATTAGCACAGACCGGTAGTTAGGAAACATGCTACTTACCCTCCAAGGTGTTTTTGACAGCTCTGGACATATCAGTAACCACACTTGAAGTTTAAACTAGTTCAGATTCCATCATATTAGTTGGTGAACTAGTTTAGTGAGGCTAGAATATTATCCAAGGCAGCAGTGGCTCAGGAGGTAGAGCAGGTCGTCCAATAACCGCATGGTTGGCAGTTCGAATCCCGCTGTCCCCGGATATCCTGCCGTTGTGTTCCTGGGCAAGACACTTCACCCCCAATTGCTCCTGGTGGGTCTGGAAGTGCTATGTTAGGTAGCATGCCGCCATCAGTGTGTGAATGGGTGGATAGCAGGATCTGTAAAACGCTTTGGTCATCAAGAGATGAGAATAAAAGCGTTATATAAGTGAATGCCATTTACCATTTTAAAAAGGATGTTTGTCCCTCTTATCAACCTTGATGATTTTCTGGTGGCATTAACCCCCCCCCCCTTTCCAAAAACTGTCTTGCATCCACTCTAAAAATATCTGGTAAGCCCCCCCCCCCCCCCCCCACACACACACAAATGACTTTTCATGCCACCAACAGCCATATTTCCTCCAAATGCTACCACGGCATTAACTTCCTGTTTGCTCTGAAAGTCTTAACCTTTCTAAAAATTGCTAACACACTCTACACAAACAGGATCAAGGTTCAGTTTGACCCGAACCGAGACCACCTCTTTTTGCCAGGCCAAATTTTTGCTCTTTGGTCTGGACTGTGATTCAGAGGGAGGTTCCACACCTAAAATTTTGGTCCAAACTGAAAATTCCAAGTGTGGGCAAAACAGGTTAGACGTAAAAGCACCTAAAGATTCTCAGCTTTTAACACTGATTTTTACTGCAGTGTTCTTAACTGGAACATTTTCGCTGCGGCATGCGTCTTTGTGTGTGATACACTGTGTTTTATGTTTGTCTCCTACCAAGAGACTACAGATGTAATTTAGCTTTAAGCTAACTCTGGTACAATGCATCAGCTCATATTTATGCTTAATATTATTGTACATGGTCCTTTTACATATTTAAAAGCATCACCTTGAAAGGTAACCTCAGTCTCTTTTTTTTTTTCCACACTATTTTTTATTGAACCTTTTTTTACAAACATGGCACAAACAGTCAAACACTAACACTAAAGTAATTTAAAATTTAAAAAAAAAACACTAACAACAACAAAAAAATGTACTAAAAACAACAACAACCATTAACAAAAGCAAATCAACAACAATGCTCCTCTGTTTAGTCTAGGTAATCTATTACAGAAGAATACATAATATACATTCACCAGTTTGGAATATGCAAGGTCCACACATATCATTCACCTTCTTCTTCAGAAGTTATGTTTAATTTCTTTACATAATCAATGAAAGGTCTCCATATATTCTCAAACACATCTTCCTTTAATTTCAGTATATATGCTATTCTTTCTAGTGGAAGGTTTGTTAACATCTGTCTTAACCACTGAGTCACATCTGGTCTAGGAGTCTTTTTCCACAATAGTGTAATACATTTTTTGGCATTAAGCAAACCAAGGTCTATGAATGCTCTTTCACTCTTATTAAAGTTATGTTTTTCTGGATACAGACCCAACAAAAACAGTTTAGGGTTCAATGTGAATTGTTTTGAAATTATTTTTTCAATTGTTACCCTCACCTCTTCCCAAAACATTCTGATTTTTCTACATTCCCATAAACAGTGAAATAGGGTTCCTTTACTTTCCATACATTTTGTGCATGTATCTGGTATGTTTTTGTTATATCTATTTAACTCCACTGGTGTAACATACATCCGCATTAACCATTTAAAATGTATCAGTTTAAGACGTACATTTATTGATTTGGTTTGAGCTTCTGCACAAGCCATTTCCCATTGTTCCTCTGAAATTTCAATTTGCAGGTCTTCTTTCCAATAATTCAGTCTTTTCTGTGAGTTTTCACTTGAGACTAGTGTCAATGAGTTATAAAACTCTGAAATAATACCCTTTCTCTTACTATCTTTCGTCAAAATTTTTTCCAAGGATGAATAAGTAGGTCGGGTGAGAGCATTATTTTGATTTGATCGAATAAAATTTCTAAGCTGAAGATATTTAAAAAAATGTGTTCTATTAAGATTGAATTTAATCCTCAGTTCTTCAAAAGACATTATGTTATCTGAACGTGACAAATATAAGTCTTGAATCTTTTGAATCCCTTTTAAATTCCATACTTTAAATACAGCATACGCTCTCCCTGGTGTAAAATATTGATTACCCTGTATTGGGCTAAATTGTGACAGTAAGTGTGGTTCTTTTAAATATTTTTTGGTTTCACACCATATTTTGATCATGTGCTTTACAATTGGATTTTCAACTTGTTTCTGTAATTTTTTAGCCGAATCTGAGTATATGAATAAGGGAAGAGGTAAAGGTAAATTGTATGATTCCATTTCAGTCCAGTGAGGAGGATCATTTGATGAAAAATAATATGTCATAGACCTAACTAACTAACTAACTAACCTGCACTTATATAGCGCTTTTCTAGTCACAAAGACCACTCAAAGCGCTTTCATTAATACTAACCCTCTATTCTAAGGGCCTATAGGAAACAGATATCTAGGGACAATTTAGAACAGCCAATTAACCTAACATGCATGTTTTTGGCATGTGGGAGGAAACCGGAGAAATCCCGGAGTAAACCCACGCAACACGGGGAGAACATGCAAACTCCACACAGATCACTATTGGTCGGGGGCTGGGATCGAACCCACGATCCCACGATCCCCACAATCCCCCGGCCAAGGGTAAACTGTGCTGCCGCAGTGCTAACCACTGCGCCACCCTGCAGACCTCAGTTGTGCTGACCAGTAATACAACATAAAGTTTTGACATTTCAGACCTCCACGATCAAATGGTAAATATAGTAAGGACAAACGTAATCTAGCCTTCCTATTGTTCCATATAAATTCCACTAACTTTTTTTTAATTCTTGAGAATAGATCTGAAGGTGGTGGTAAAGGAATGTTTTGAAATAGAGTATTTTTGGTAAGATATTACTTTTAAGTATATTAATTCTCCCGATCATCGACATTGGTAGTGATATCCATCTCTGAAGTAACTCATTAATATCTGTCATTAAGGCTTCATAGTTGGCATTGGCGACTGATTCTAGCTTAGGCAAAATTTGAATTCCTAAATATTTAAACTGATTTACAACATTGAATTGATTTACCTCAGGAGACCTCAGTCTCTTTTGAAGGACTTCTTCATAAAATGTCTTATCGTGTATATATTACAATGATTACAGTGGGCCAGGAAAATGAATGTTTTGCATATAAAATAAGAAATATTTTACCAATTTATCTAATATTCAAAACATCATCTGTAAAGATTGCATCAAACTTGAAGCACATTTGTTTTTGCATTTAACCCAAATACAACTTTAAATCTTGGTTGCATGTATGCCAAACATGTAATGTACAGTATATCAGTGTAACAAACATGAAGAAAACTCATATGGTCATAATTTTTCTTCCTAAAGTTGGTCTTGTGGCCTGTTGCTTATTTGAATGCTGACATGGAAGACGAATGTTCCATGTGTGTATATGGTTCTTCTCATATTTGTGCCTTCAATCCATCTGTCTCGTTGGTGCCTTTTTCTCTGTGGCTTCCGTTGGTGTTCCTAGTTTCCACTTCCATGGGAAAATTGCCCCTTTTTAAAATAAGGTTTCAGGATGTTTGTACGCATTTTATTTCCAGGGTGATTTATCATAATGCATTGTGGAGAAAGTTGATCGGTAATGTGTTTAGGGATGGATCAGTTACTGTTAGTCATTGTGGGTATGTTTGTTTTCATGCCATTCTCTCCCTTTTTTTAAAACTGGCAATTTTGTGTTCACCATTCAGATTAGAGTGCTGTGTGCCTGTGCCAGCTGGGTTTGTAGTAAACATCCCTGTGCTGTCCTTATTTGACAGAGGTTACAGAGATGCCAGGAAAAGACCTCCCCACCGGTGTGTGCATGTGTGTTGAGGTTTGTGTATATTTGCATGCTAGAGTGAGTGTTTATTTGTAGCAGGATTAGTATCGGAGTCTCTGAAACATTTACAGCCTTTTGATGACTGAATTCCCATTCTTGGTGTTTTTCCGCTGCCAAGCCCTGCGATTGCTCTCCTCGTTCAAATTCATCATCCTCACTTAAAGGTCATCCCTTAGAAAAGCGTCATGCCTCTATTACTGAAATTGCCCAAATTGTGGCCGATTAGAGCCAATTCCTTGTAAAGTGTTTTTGTGCTCATTTTCTTTAATTTTTTTTTTCTGATTTTGTTGTCCTGCCTCTTTTAAAATTCATCTGTCTGCATGTGAATTTCATTATTTTTAGCTCATTCTTGAATCCATCCATCCATTTTCTACTGCTTTTCCGGAGGTCTGGGTTACAGAGGTAGCAGTTCAAGCAGAGAATCCCAGACTTCCCTCTCCCCAGCCACCTGCTCCAGCTCTTCAGAGGGGATACCAAGGCGTTCCTAGACCAACTGGGAGACGTAATCTCTCCAGCGAGTCCTGGGTCTGCCCTGCTATCTTCTCCCAGTGGGACGTGCCCGAAACACCTCAAGTGGGAGGCGTCCAGGAGGCATCATGATCAGATGCCCAAACCACCTCATCTGGCTCCTTTCAATGTGGAGGAGCAGTGGTTCTACTCTGAGCCTCTCCCGGAGAACTGAGCTCCTCACCCTATCTCTAAGGGTGAGCCCCACAATTTTACGAAGAATGCTTATTTCAGCCGCTTGTATCCGCAGTCTCATTCTTTCAGTCATTACCCAAAGCTCGTGACAATAGGTGAGGGTAGGAACGTAGATTGACCAGTAAATCGACAGCTTTGGCTTAGAGCTCAGCTCCCTCTTCACCACAATGGACCAGTACATCATCCGCATCACTGCAGATGCTACCCCGATCCATCTGTCAATCTCTCGCTCCATTCTCCCGTCACTCGTGAATAAGACCCCAAGATACTTAAACTCCTCCACTTGGGGCAGAAGCTTGTCTCCAACCCGGAGAGGACAATCCACCTTTTTCTGGCTGAGGACCATGGAGTCACAGTTGGAGGTGCTGATTCTGATCCCAGCCGCTTCACACTCAGCGGCAAACCATCCCAGTAAGACCTGTAGGTCATTGCTGGATGAAGCCAACAGGACAACATCATCTGCAAACAACAGAGATGAGATCCTGTGGTCAGCAAGCATGACACCCTCCGGTCCCTGGCTGCACCTAGAAATCCTGTCCATAAAAATTATGAACATGATCGGTGACAAAGGGCAGCCCTGGCGGAGTCCCACTCTCACTGGGAATGAGTCCGACCGAGTGTTGGCAGTATGAACCAAACTCTCACAATGGTCGTATAGAGACTGGATAGCTCGTAACAACAAGCCTGATACCCTATACTCCTGAAGCACTCCCCACAAAAAAACACGAGGGATGCGGTCGAATGCCTTCTCCAAGTCCACAAAACACATGTAGACTGGTTGGGCAAACTCCCACGAACCCTCGAGGATTCTCGAGAGGGTAAAGAGTTGGTCCGATGTGCCACGGCCAGGACGAAAACCACATTGCTCCTCCTGAATCTGAGGTTTGACCAACAGCCAGACTCTCCTCTCCAGTACCTTGGCATAGACCTTCCCAGGGAGGCTGAGCAGTGTGATCCCTCTAAAGTTGGAGCACACCCTCCGGCCCCCGTTCTTGTGCTGCTTGATTTAACTGCTGCCTTTGACACAGTGGACCATCATGTTTTAATTTCCTGTTTGCAGCACCTAGTGGGCATTTGTGGCACTGCTCTCAACTGGTTTAGATCCTATCTGTCAGACAGGACTTTTAAAGTTAGCATGTCTGGGTTTGAATCCTCTTCTGCTGCTCTGCCTTACGGGGTCCCACAGGGGTCAATTCTAGGGCCCATGCTTTTTTCTCTGTACATACTTTCACTGGGTTCCATTTTTAAAAAGCATGGTATCTCTTTTCACCTGTATGCTGATGACTGTCAGATTTATGTCCCTCTAAAACAAAAAGCTGCCTCATCAGTAAACTCACTCCTGGCGTGCATTGAAGATATAAAGTCTTGGATGGCCCCAAACTTCCTAAATTTTAATGATAAGAAGACCAAAGTGATGGTGTTTGGACCTAGTCGCCCCTGTGAGTCCCTTCCTGTATACTTGGGCCCCCTTACTCCTTATGTTAAATCCACAGCTAGGAACCTTGGTTTTATCATGGACAATGATTTTAAATTAGACACGCAGATTCATTCTGTGGTAAAATCCAGCTTCTTTCAGCTAAGGCGTTTAGCAAAAGTAAAACCCATTCTCTCTAGACCACACTTGGAAACAGTAATCCATGCTTTTATTTCATCTCGGCTGGATTACTGTAACGCACTTTACGCCGGTGTCAGCCAGTCATCTCTTTCCCGTCTGCAGCTGGTTCAAAACGCCGCTGCTCGTCTTTTAACAGGTATGCATGGAAGAGATCACATCACACCCATCTTAGCTTCACTCCACTGGCTGCCCATGTATTTAAGAGTTCATTTTAAAATTCTTTTATTTGTTTTTAAATCCTTGAATGGTCTTGCTCTACCTTACCTCTCTGAGCTTCTGCATCCTTACACTCCCACCCGGTCCCTTAGGTCAGCTGAACAGCTGCTTTTGGAGGTACCAAAGGCGAGGCGCAAGCTCAGAGGGGACAGAGCCTTTTCGATCATGGCCCCCAGGTTATGGAATGATTTACCCTTGGACATTAGACAAGCACCTTCACTGTCCATTTTTAAAACACGTCTTAAAACACATTTTTACTCCCTGGCCTTCAACCCAGTATGAGACATTGATTTTATTGAATGAAATGGATTTTTATTTATTTATTTTTTTTTCCACAATATCTTTATTGAACCTTTTTTTTTAAACAAACATGATACAAACAATCAAACACTAACACTAAAGTACTACAAAAAAAAAATGCACTAAAAAACACCAACAACCACCAACAAAATCAAATCTTCAACAATGCTCCTCTGTTTAGTCTAGACAATCCAACACATAAGTATACATATTATGTTCACCAGTTTGGAATTTACAAGGTCCACACATATCATTCACCTTCTTCTTCAAGAGTTATGTTTAATTTTTTTACATAATCAATAAAAGGTCTCCATATATTCTCAAACACAATTTCCTTTGATTTCAGTATATATGTTATTCTTTCTAATGGAAGGTTTGTTAACATCTGTCTTAACCACTGAGTCACATCTGGTCTATGAGTCTTTTTCCATAATAGTGCAATACATTTTTTGGCATTAAGCAAACTGAGGTCTATGAATGTTCTTTCACTTTTATTAAAATTATGCTTTTCTGGGTACAGACCCAACAAAAACAGTTTAGGATTCAATATGATTTGTTTTGAGATTATTTTTTCAATTGTTACCCTCACCTCTTCCCAAAACATTCTTATTAATCTACATTCCCATACACAATGAAATAGAGTTCCCTTACTTTCCATGCACTTTGTGCATGTATCTGGTATATTTTTGTTATATCTATTTAACTCCTCCGGTGTAACATACATCCGCATTAACCATTTGAATTGTATCAATTTAAGGCCTACATTTATTGATTTGGTTTGAGCTTCTGTACAAGCCAATTCCCATTGTTCCTCTGAAATTTCAGTTTGCAGATCTTCTTTCCAGTAGTTTAATCTTTTCAGTGAATTTTCACTTGAAAATAGTGTCAATGAGTTATAAAACTCTGAAATAATACCCTTTCTTTTACTATCTTTCATCAACATTTTTTCCAAGGATGAATAGATAGGTCGAGTGAGAGCTTTATTTTGATTTGATCGAATAAAGTTTCTAAGTTGAAGATATTTAAAAAAATGTGTTCTATTGAGATTAAATTTGATCCTCAACTCTTCAAAAGACATTATGTTTTCTGCACATGGCAAATATAAATCCTGAATCTTTTGTATCCCTTTTAAATTCCATACTTTAAATACAGCGTCCGCTCTCCCTGGTTTAAAATATTGATTACCCCATATTGGACTAAATTGTGACAATAACTGTGGTTCTTTTAAATAGTTTTTAGCTTCACACCATGTTTTGATCATATGCTTTACAAATGGATTTTTAACTTGTTTTTGTAATTTTTTTGCCGAATCTGAGTATATGAATATGGGAAGAGGTAAAGGTAAATTGTATGATTCCATTTCAGTCCAGTGAGGGAGATCATTTGATGAAAAATAATATGTCATAGACCTCAGTTGTGCCGACCAATAATACAACATAAAATTTGGACATTTCAGACCTCCACGATCAAATGGTAAATATAATAAAGACAGACGTAATCTAGCCCTCCTGTTGTTCCATATAAATTCCACTAACTTTTTTTTAATTCTTGAGAATAAATCTAAAGGTGGTGGTAAGGGAATGTATTGAAATAAATAAAGTATTTTAGGTAAGATATTACTTTTAAGTATATTAATTCTCCCGATCATCGACATTGGTAGTGACATCCATCTCTGAAGTAACTCATCAATATCTGTCATTAAGGCTTCATAATTGACACTGGCGATTGATTCTAGCTTAGGCACAATTTGGATTCCTAAATATTTAAACTGATTTACAACATTGAATTGATTTACCTCAGGGGCTGGGTAATTTCTCTGGGTCTCATTTAGCATTAATATTGAAGATTTAGTTTTATTTATTTTATATCCTGATATTTCCCCGAAATTCTTTATTAAATTCAACAAGGTCGGAATTGATTTTTTAAGATTCGACATAAACAAAATTATGTCATCGGCATACAGGGAGATTTTATGTTCTGTTGGTCCAACTTTAATTCATATATTTGTGACTGTAGACGTATCGCCATCGCTAAAGGTTCAATTGCCATAGTAAACAGTAAAGGTGAAAGTGGACAGCCTTGTCGACATCCTCTATTGATTTTTTTTTCCACAATATCTTTATTGAACCTTTTTTTTTAACAAACATGATACAAACAATCAAACACTAACACTAAAGTACTACAAAAAAAAAAATGCACTAAAAACACCAACAACCACCAACAAAATCAAGTCTTCAACAATGCTCCTCTGTTTAGTCTAGACAATCCAATACATAAGTATACATATTATGTTCACCAGTTTGGAATTTACAAGGTCCACACACATCATTCACCTTCTTCTTCAAGAGTTATGTTTAAATTTTTTACATAATCAATAAAAGGTCTCCATATATTCTCAAACACAATTTCCTTTGATTTCAGTATATATGTTATTCTTTCTAATGGAAGGTTTGTTAACATCTGTCTTAACCACTGAGTCACATCTGGTCTATGAGTCTTTTTCCATAATAGTGCAATACATTTTTTGGCATTAAGCAAACTGAGGTCTATGAATGTTCTTTCACTTTTATTAAAATTATGCTTTTCTGGGTACAGACCCAACAAAAACAGTTTAGGATTCAATATGATTTGTTTTGAGATTATTTTTTCAATTGTTACCCTCACCTCTTCCCAAAACATTCTTATTAATCTACATTCCCATAAACAATGAAATAGGGTTCCTTTACACTCCATGCATTTTGTGCATGTATCTGGTATATTTTTGTTGTATCTATTTAACTCCTCCGGTGTAACATACATCCGCATTAACCATTTGAAATGTATCAATTTAAGGCGTGCATTTATTGATTTGGTTTGAGCTTCTGTACAAGCCAATTCCCATTGTTCCTCTGAAATTTCAATTTGCAGATCTTCTCCTCTATTGATTTTTATTGATTTTGAAATATTGTTATTTGTTAGAATTTCTGCAGTAGCATTATTATATATTATCTGAACCCATTTTATGAAATTATTTCCAAGTCCAAACCTTTGTAAGACTTCAAAAAGAAAGGGCCATTCAACTCTATCAAAGGCTTTTTCGGCATCCAGTGATAAGAGAGCTGTATCCGGTGCTTCTTTATTAGAATAAATAATATTAAATAGTCTTCTTACATTATGGAAGCCTTGTCTTCCCTTTATAAAGCCATTCTGATCTCGATTAATAATATTTGGTAAAATTTCTTGTATTCGTCTTGCTAAAATTTTACAGATTATCTTAAGGTCGGCATTTAATAGGCTTATTGGTCTCATATTTTCACATTTATTAGAGGGCTTACCTGGTTTTGGCAACAGTATAATTAAGGCATTATTCATATATGATGGTAAATTACTATTTTGAAATGCTTCTAAAACCATTTCCAAAAAAGGTTTTGTTAATTTATTCTTAATTTTTTTATAAAGGTCAACTGGAAGACCATCTGGTCCTGCACTTTTTCCTGATTTCATATTATCAATGGCTAGTCCAACTTCTTCTTGACTAATTTTAGACTCCAGTATCTCCCTATTTTCATTTGGAATACACGGTATAAATAGTTCATTCAAAAACCCATGTAGTTTTGTTAAGTCAGATTCATTTTTGGTATCATATAATTTTTCATAGTAATCTCTAAAGGCTCTATTAATTTCTGAAGGATCTATAACTACCTGTCCATTACTTATAATACTGGTAATTGGTGTTTTAGATTCTAATTGTTTAATCTGCCATGCCAATAACTTTCCTGATTTTTCACCTTGTTCATAAAAAGATTGCTTCAATCTTAGAAGACTCGAGGCAGCTCTATTCGCTGATTTTTTGTCATATTCAGCTCTCAAAATCAGTAATTCGTTCTCCAACCTTGGATCTCTTCCTGCATATACTCTTTCTTGAAGAATTTTTATTTTATGTTCCAATTGGACTCTCTCCTCTCGAGTCTTCTTAGATTTTGAACCTGTATAACTAATAATATGTCCCCTAATAAAAGCTTTGAAAGCCTCCCACTTTACACATGCTGATGTTTGTGTAGTATTGATATCAAAGAACTTATCTATCTGTTTTTTCTATATACTTAACAAATTCCTCATCCTGAAGCCATTTATGCTGAAATTGCCATCTACCTGGTTCCTTTGTCAATTTCTTATCTACATACATTAGACAGCAGGGTGCATGATCAGAGATCACGATGTTATCATAAAAACAGTTTTGAATCTTGGACCTTAATTCTGTGGAGATCAAAAAATAATCTATACGTGAGAATGTCTTGTAGGTATTGGAATAACAAGAGTATGCTTTAACTTGTGGTTTCATTTCTCTCCATATATCTATCAATTTCAGTTCTTTCATAAAATGATTAATGGTCATCCTACATCCATTGTGCGTACAGTCCAGTCCTGTTGATCTATCTATACCAGGATTCAATGTACAATTAAAATCCCCTGCTATTATATGTTGCCCTGTAAGTGATGATAAGATAAGAAATAAATTAGCAAAGAACTTTTGATCATCTATATTGGGACCATATAAGTTCACCAAATTTATGTTTTCTAATAGCAAAGATCCTTGAATGATTACATATCTTCCAAATTTGTCTCCAATTACATTTTTCACTTGAAATGGGACTGATTTATGTATGAGAGTCATAACTCCCCTGGCTCGGGATGAAAATGATGAGGTGAAAACATTTCCTTGCCATCTACTCCTAATTCTTTTTACATCTTCCTCTATTAGATGAGTTTCTTGTAAAAACACAATTTTTGAACCCATGTCTTTTATTTTATTCATAACTTGTTTAAGTTTTTTTTAAATTTTGTAGACCTCTGCAATTCCATGAAGTTAAATTAAGATTAACGCTTTGATTTATAATCAATAGGGAGTTTGGGATTACCTTGCAGTGTAAACATGCTCAAACAGAAAAGCAAAAAAATGAGTGGTTGAACATTCACCCTACAAACTACACACAAACAAATTCCCCCTTCCCACATTTGTGGTAATCCCCCCAAAAACAAAAGAAAAATTCCGTCTCCCGATATAGCCATCGACCGTTCCACACCCACGAGGAACAGCCAAAGCCACTCCTTCTTCATCCTCCCAATCACCCTAACTCTACTGCTTTTAATAACGTAACATTAACTCTCTTCTGTAATTTTCCAATTTAACTCCAAAATTTTTATTTATTTTACTTTTTATTTTATTTATGAATTTATTTATTTATTTATTTATTTTACTGTGGTTGCAGTGTTAGCGCCCTTTCTGTTAGTGCCCTTCTTTTATGTTCTCTTGCTGTACAGCACTTTGTGTAGCAAGTGTTGCTTTTAAAGTGCTTTATAAATAAAGTTGATTGATTGATTGATTGAACTAAAGAAGGTCTGTGAGGAGAAAGGCATTGCTTTTGTCAAATTAGGAAAGTTTAACAATATTAGATGGTCTGCATGGAAATGATACTCTGTTGAAAATATGGAGAATGTTAACAGCCATTCGGATTCAAGTGGCAACAAGTGATAACAGTTGCCTAATACATATTTTCATTGTCTAAAAGTCAGACATTTGTACATTTAGTTTTCAATGCTTGGAAGTGCAGTCATTTCATTAGAAAGTTATGTGCATACTATGGAGCTTTAAAGAACAGACATTTTGTTGTAATGCTTTCATTCATTTTCAGTGGAAATTAAAATGTGTGTTACGTTATCCACATATTCCTCTATTCTGTGATGTGGGTCAAGGAAAAAAAAAAAGAGGACTAAGCAACAGCCTCAGGTTCTCCTCCTAGAACAAGACCAAAAAAGTTATGTGCACCCCTGATTATAGTATTAGCTTTTAAATATTTAGGCATTATACAACATAGTTGCACAAGCACAGTGGGAGAAGCACCAGTGGGGATGCAATCTCCTGTTGGCCAGCTGTGTGGGCTCACACCTCGGCAATGGACAGCAGTAACGGCCAGTGTTATGGGCAGTGGTGCTCCACTGTAGCACTTGTTTGCTCCTAAAGCTCGCACTGCATGGCCACATATGCCCAATAATTGTTCAGACCAATCACGGCAGCATTATTTTATAAATTTCTAAGCATTAAAGCTTCACTGTTATCTTTTTTTCTGGTCAAATTTGACACTTCTCATTTCCTTTTCCTTTTTTGTGTATGCCATGCTGCTGACTTTAATCCAATCAGCATCGAGTTGATCCTAAACCCCACACAGCAGTTTTTGTGGTCACTCTGAAGGACCTAGCCCTGACCACGACCCTGTTTCGGCCACTATGAGTTTCTGAAACTTCGCCTTTCAGGGAGGTTCCTGTAGTGCAGGCACACACCATGGGGGAAGTTCTTGTGAAATTGGTTCCTGTAGTGGGAACGGGGTTATGGTTACCAACCCACTATACTAGTGCATCTCAAAAAATGTCAAAGTTTTCATTTATTTTTGATTATTCCAAAAGTAAGCTTTCGTGTATTTTATGCTCCTTACAAATAATGGAAAATATTTCAAACCTTTTTTCTTTTTATTTAATTGATACCTTATGAAAATCAGAAACCAGATTTTTCAAATTATTAAAATATCCCCTAATATCAATCTAGAATATAGTTATGTATTGTAATTATTACAATATACAAATGTCACACGTCTGAAAAGTGTCCATTTACAGCACTTGGCTGAAGCTCCATAGGTATTACTGCATTAATGAGGCGTGTCATGGAGGTGATCAGCTTGTGTCTCTGCCAGGGTGTTATTGAAGTCCAAGTTGCTTTGATAACAGCTTTCAGCTCATCTGTTTTGTTGGGTCGGGTGTTTCTCATATTTTTCTTGACTATCCTCCATTGGGAATCTATGGAGTTAAAGATAAGAAAAATAGGTGCATTGAAGCCCATATAAATGAAGTTGCTGTTTTTAAATGTGCTGAATAGCCACAGAGCAGTGTTTTTACTCCACACCTGCATTCCACCATTCATTGGATCCATGTTTTTACATCATACTCGGCATGTGTAGGTACCATGATGTTAGACTGACCTGAATTTACCTCCTGAACATCACAAGTCCAGGGCATCATTGCAACCAGTTTGGCCACACACCAAATCCATCCTGACATATATCACACCAACTCCAAGTGCCGGCTGTCTCCTTTGTGTTTCGACAGTTTCTCAGTCGTTTAATGAGCAAACCTGCTGTGAACCTCTGGCCTCCACCATGGGGCCCACCTTGCTTTTCCCTTCCTGCCAGGGTTTCTACTGGCATTGGTGGTGTTGACCAAAACTTGTTGTTTTCTAATTAATTCCCACTCTCAAAACTTTCTCTCTGTGTCTCATTCTTTTCTCCCCTCTGCTACACCGGGCACCACATCACTCTGTTCAATCAGTGGCTTTCCAAACAGCAAACCCTCTCTTGGTAAACTGCTGCATCCCTGCCAAGCACTGCGGGGTGGTCAAGATGTTCCTTTGATGGTCCAGCATCTTTTTTTTGTGGACCGCCTTAATGATTCCATCCAGCACTCGTACTTGGCAGTAAACTGACTGGTTCAGTCAAGGCCGCGGCCTTAGAATGGCTCCTTTGACGGTCTGTGCCAAACTTCAACCAAATTGTACCTTTTCATGATTGAGTTCTTCTTGTGTACTTGGATGTCTTCACCAAAAGGAGTGTTTCTAGGCAGTGTGCTTCTGGCTCAAGACTGGATGGACTCTGGAGAACAGCCAGGGCCTAATTAATGACAGCCAGTTGAAAGAGACGAAAGGCAACCAAATCCTGGTAAGCTAAGCAGTCAGATTTATTCAGTTCCCCTTTTAAGCCCGTAGTAATAGTCGCTGCTGTTTTGCATTGCCACATCACGCGGTTATGTAACTCACCTTCTGTGGTTACAATCCAGGGTGCAATCACATGAAATTTAATTCAAATATAGTTGTTTACAGCTTCCTGGAAAACAACCACATTTTGCGTTTAGGACTGTTTGAATCAGTCATCCACATAAAGTGTTTGTTTGGTGTACTGCTGATGTGGATATGTAAAGGTTGCATGTTACAACATGGATACATGTTTGAATTTCTGAATTGTTTAGATACTACAGTCTCTTAAAATGTAGAGAAAGAAAATTCAAGTTATTGTTTCAGATCTTACTTTTTTTGTTCAAAACAACTTTATATATAGCACATTTCATACCACAGGTGTAAGCTTAGTTTGCTTGAAACTAAATACAATATAAGTAGAGGGATCCAGCATAACAAAACATGCAAACAAGCTATTTAATTTATCATGCCCAGATTTTTTTCATATAACACATGATTTAATAGACAGATCAAGAAATAAGTCTAGTTTCCCAAAACTCTTTTGTATCAGAATTATAGTAATGAGCTGTGTCATCAACATAGGGTGATATGATAGTTAGGTCTAGGGCTGCAACTAATGATCATTTTGGTAGTTGACTAATCTAACGACTATTTTTTCGATTAGTCGGCTAATTGCAATTATTTTTCTCGTCCACCATCTCTGCTTCCTGTTGGGGGTTCTATTGCATATTTTACCTCACCCGCTGTTTAGGCCTGCACACCTGTGAAAATCACCTTGTTGTCAGTCCCTGTTTTAATATAACATTTTATAAGCAGTTTCCAGAGCTAAATACAAAAAACAAGAAAGCTGTATTAATTATCACGCATTTAAGGTTATGTATCAGTTTATCACAGACAGCATAATTCCTAATGTCAGTTAAACAACTGATTAGATATCTTACAACTGAATTACTCATCTGCTCCAACCCACAAACTAACGTTAGGTAGAAGTTTTCTATAATTGTATTTTTTAACAATATAATTCAGAAAGGTAAACCTTCATATTCAGTATTCACTGCACTTAAGAGTGATATTTCAAGCCATTTGATTTAATTTCGATGATTATGGTTGTAGGTTTTTATTTATTAAATTACATATTGGGATATTCTAATTAACCCATATGCACTAATATTGAGAAGGAGGGCTAATATTAACGAAGATGAAAAAGAGATAGCGACTCCCGTAATTCAGTCATTTACTGCATTCAACACGTTCGCCATGACTTAAACAGCTCAGCCCTTAGCAACCAGAGAGCTTATTGTCAAACAGGTAAGCTAACATAAACAGCACGTACTAACAGTATTGTCATTTTTCTGAAGCTTGAAACAGTTGGCCATTGAAAATAAGCGGCGCTAACTTTCTTTACTCGCTAAAACTTACCAAGCAGAAGCACCCAATAATGTCACGGCTCCCAGGTGCCATCATTTCAGATGCTCATGCATCACTGTAGTGCTGCCATGATAGGAAAGGTCTGCCTTGCAAAGTCTGCATTTTTCTTGTTTAGTTTTTTTTGTTTTCTGGGAAATGTTCCCATACTACAGAAAGTTTGGGTCTGCCTTTTTTTTTTTTTTTTTTTTTTTTTTTTTTAGCTCCGCTTCTATGCGTTTATCCTTCTGCTTTGCCATGCTCAGCGCTGTAGGGCCATGCTGTGCTCCTCTTCTTCACTGGAAATTGTTCACGTATGCCGGACAACAGAGGCGCTACTGCCGGCAGCAGGTCCGGTCGTGCATTGCAGTTACAACTGAACATTTCTGCAGCATGCATATAAACTTTATGATTAAACGATCTGTCGACAATGAAAATCTTTGTCGACAAATTTTTATTGTTGACGTTATCAACAACGTTGACTAATTGTTTCAGCCCTAGTTAGGTCCATACTATATATTTGGACACTGACTCAAGTTTTATTTTAGCTGTTTACCAAAACATATTCAAGATAGTTATATAATCAGCATGGGCTTAATGTGCAGACTCTCAGCTTTAATTTGAGAGTATTGACATCCAGATGGGAGTGATGGTTTAGGAATTGCAGCCATTTTTATACAAAAACTCATTCCAGGGGCTCAAAAGTAATACAGTTGACTCAAAAGGGATTTCATGGGCTGCATGGGCTATTCCCTTGTTAATCAAGCAGGTAGGTCGAGTTGATTCTAGGTGTGGCATTTGCATTTGGAAGCTGTTACTGTGAACCCACAACATGCAGTCAAAGGCACTCTCAATGGAAGTGAAACAGAACATCGTCAAGCTGAAAAAAGAGGAAGTCCATCAGATGGGGGAATGATAGGAGTCAATCAATCAATCAAAGCTTTATTTATACAGCACTTTTCATACAAAAATTGTAACACAAAGTGTTTCACACATTGAAATGAAACACAATTAATCCCCCCCCCCCCACACACACACACACAAAGCAACTTTTGACTGTGTAAAACTTGTGGCTTATGGCTATATTAAGGAGTGGCCAAATCAACAGTTTGGTACATTCTGAGAAAAGAGTTCGGGAGCTCAAAGGTCTGGACATCCACAGAAGACAACAGTGGTGGATGATCGCAAGATCCTTTCCATGGTGAGCTAAAGCCCCTTCATGACAACCATCCAAATGAAGAACACTGTCCAGGAAGTAGGTGCATCAGTATATAAGTATCATAAAGAGAAGAATTCACAAGGGCAAATACGGGCAGTTTTTCCCAGAATGATGTGAAGAAGAAAGCATGGAGAAGTCTTGGAATGGCTCATGAGCTCCAAAGTACATCACATTTTCTGTAAAATATGGAGGCAGTGTGATGCATGGGCATGCATGAGCTCTGTAGGCACCCATGCAGAACGGCAAATTATTTTACTTTTTTTTGGACAAATTAAATGAAATTAGAAAATTTCTCACAGAAGCCTAAATGTTCCAGGGAACCCTGGTTGAAAAAGACTGGTCTAGATAAATGTGTTAAATTACAGAGAATAAAAATTTAACCAGCATCCATGTGAATGCTGTAATTTACCAAAAGTGTTTCTTTTTTTTGTATTGGCATATAATCTCCATGTTTCCAGCAAATGAGTGCAGCCTTCTAATTAATAGTTTTTTTTACTAATTTTTCCAAAACTGTCTTCCACATGCATTCTACTATTAAAGTTTTACCATTTGTAGCTTTTCCATTTGGGACTCATGAATAGACAAAGTCCACTCTCTGCCCCAACACAAACCATAGACGGGTTGCTGAGACCTGGTAGATATTTTTGGGGTGAATGGAAGTAATGAGACTGTTTCTGTGTCTGCAGTTTAGTCAAACTCCCTGCCATATTTGCTCGTGTCGTGACCTCATCATTCTGGGCGCGGGCTACGACACCCCGTCTCTCTTTGGCAGCCACAGTCTGTCTGGCAACCGTGCCGCCTGTCTGTTTGTCTGCCCTGGTTAAGTGCCTCACGGGTAATCGTTTACTGTGGCAAAGAGTCAAAGGGATAATATAGGCCAAGGCATTCGGGGGTGAGCGGCTCGCTCAAGCTGTAACTACACTAACCCAAGGCTTTTTCTATTAGTTTCTGTGTGCTTTTACTACAGTACTCCCTTATAGAATACTTAAATGCTCTCACCTCCAGTCTGCCGCCATCAGTGTATGAATGTGTGTGTGAATGGGTGGATAGCAGGATCTGTAAAGCGCTTTAGTCATCTAGAGATGAGAATAAAAGCGCTATATAAGTGAATGCCATTTACCATTACCCATGGAATGAATAAAGTGAAATTGACAGAAGTTGATTTAATGACCAAAGTAAAACCGGAATTTCTGAAAATTTGCCATATTAGATCATGCAGGTATTTGAATATTGTCCTTCAGGAGTCGTGTGGGTAAAGTTAGTTAATTCCCTTCTACAGCATGTGGGACACCATGTGGTGTATAGGGGTGGCGCCTATCTCTGTTTCTCTCACCCTAGGCCACACAGCTACTGTAAGTAGTGAAGGCTACAGTTGGGGCTCGGTCTTCTGGTAGCTCTGTGTGTTAACTTTCCTTTCCCCATTCTATCATGCTGAGCACCAAGCTAGAAGGCGTAGAAGTACCATTTTTATATGGTCTTTGGTATGACCTGGTTGGGATTTGAACCCACGACCTCACAGCTGTGGGGCGAATGCTCTACCAACTAGGCCACCACTCCGGTGTTGTGTGGGTTAATGATACCAAATTTAATTTAAAAGTTGTTCTGTAAAGCCTTTTCACAGCACTATATTGAACTCTTGTCATTATTGTGATATCAACATACGCAATATCCATATCAACAAGACAGCTGGAACAGCAGTACCAGCATGTTGTCATTTTGGAGCAGCATTTACATGGCCTCCATTATTACGCACCAACAAACTATGTGAAATACTCACAAATCTACATGAACAAAATCATAAATTTATTGAGGAAAAACGCAAGTTTTATATGAAAAATGTGCACATTTTGGTGGAAAAGTCAATTTTATGAGCAAAAAAGCAGCAAATCTTATGTTAAAGTTGCTTATTTTTGTGGAAAAAGAATCACAAAATAATGGCAAAAAAGTTGCAAAATTAACATGTAAAGTCACAGATTAATGAGGGAAAAGTACATTTTTATATGGGGAAAATGTCCCAGATTTATGTAAAAAAAAAATTGCACATTTGTGGAAAAATCTAGTTTTGTTTTTTTTTTTTTTTAAAAAGTCTAAATTTACATTAAAAGGTCACAGAAAAGCAGCAAATTTTATGTAGAAAAAGGAAGAAAACTAGGAGGAAAATAGCAGATTTTGCCGAATCTGCATTTATGTGGAAAAATCAAATGTATTAGGAAAAAATGGGTAATGTGTTTATGTGGGGGGAAGCAAATTTATGAAAAAGGAACACATTTTACATGAAAAAAATCCACACATTTAAAAAGGGGGGGGACAAATTTATGAGAAAGTTCCAAATTTTATGTAAAAAGCCTTACAATTATGGGGGGAAATGTACCCATTTTTATATCAAACAAGTTGCACATTTATGTGGAATTTTTTTCAAACTTTGAAAGATGCAAGATTCTCATAATTTTGGGGAGGCAAATTTTATGTTGACGGCAGCAATCAGAGACAAAAGTAGCAAATTTCACATGAGTATGTGCACTTTTGTGTGTGTGTGTGTGTGTGTGTGTGTGTGTGTGTGTGTGTGTGTGTGTGTGGAGGGGGGGAATCACACATTTGAGAAGTATTTGTTTAGCTATCATAAGACACATTGTTATTGCAATATCCAACAACCATATCGCATACTGACATTTCCTAATATTGTGCAGCCCTACTTCATATTATACACCAGTCTTTTACTTAAGACAAAGTGGTATTTTTATGGTTTTGGTATCAGTGCTTTTACTGTTGTGCTATAAACTAATTACTTTCCAGCCTATATGCTTTCAATTAGTGTGTTAATATGAAGGCAGTGACTGGCCCCCTTAGGAAATGTTGACATGATGGTTATTTTTAGATTTTATTACCTGATATTGCTCATGTTTTATTGTGGTCAGTGGGTGTCAGACTGTAGAAGAGACAGCAGCACAACTATCTTTTTAAGTCAATCAAAAAACATACAAAAATTAAATGTTAAAATGCACAATGTTTGAATTGTGTGCAAACCTAGGCATTCCCAAAACACCCACTGATCTAGTCCAACCTAAAAAGTTGGTATGAACAGTGTGCACAATCTTTTTCTGCACTGCTGCACCGCCCTGCCTGCAGTCTCTCCTCCTGCAGCATGAATAAGGGAAAAGGCTCTTAAATATCCAACACCACCTGCCGCAGCAGCCAGAGGGGAAGGCAGCAGAAATGATGGGGCTTTTCTGCCTGCCAACTGTGGGGAGAAATATGAATCATGTCACCTTGGATGGGAATATTTACACCCCCATCAGCTAGATTCAGGTTAAGTCTTAAGGCCATTATTTCAATGTTTAAAGCCGGTCAGGTAATATGTATTGAAAATGCAAGACCTCTTTTCGTCGCTTATGTCATTTGTTGATCTCCTATTGCTAACGTTAGCTGGCTCGTTCCTAGCTCAGATAGCAAATGCAGGCTTAGCTAATTGGTCGATGGGATATGACCAGTCCCCAGAGTACAGTAACCAGTGAATGAGAAACTGCTAACAGCAGCTAGCCACCTTTTTAGTCCTCATCAGAGTATAACTACAGTAGGATAAGCTAAAATATCTAAGAACAACATGTATGGTCAAGTGTCTGTAGATGAACAAGGATTCCAGTGTGGAGTTTAGAGATAATGGCAATCAAAATTGATTACCATTATTGACAGTTAAACTAGTTTAGGGGGGCTGGTCTCTCAGCCTCTCTCTGCCAAGAGGAGCTCTAATTTGTTTAGATTGACTCCGACTGGCTAGCCAAGCTAATGCCACAGCTCTGATCAACTATCATAGTGAAAATACAGCGGAAAAAGTCAAAATGATTACAGATATATTAACAGGTGGGAACAGGGATGGCTAGTGGGCTGACTGGAATTTAAAAAAAGTGGCAAACAGTGCATGGTAAAGTAACTTTGGGCTTAGAAACTCTAGCTTGGAAATATTTATACTTTTCCTTTTTGGCAGAATGGGCAGCAGCCAGTTTCTAAGTGGAGACAGGTTTTTATATTACTGCAAACATATGACCCAAGAAAGCATTTTAGAAGTTTGAGACCCACAAACCTACCATGTTTTAGTCAGTGGTGCTTTTAACAAAGTAAAATATACCATTCACAGGGCCACCTTAACTTGCTGTTAGGCCTTGGGGCTGAAAGGTTTTGTAGACCACCCCCAAACAGAATCTCAGTTTAAAAACTTGAAATAACTGTTTTTAATAATGGATTGCATTTATATAGCACTTTTCATGACACCCAAAGACACTTTACAATGACTCCATTATTCATTCACTCCACAGACAATGATAGTGGTAAGCTACCTCTGTAGCCATAGCTGCCCTGGGGCAGACTGATGGAAACATGGCTGCCAATCCATGCCAACGGCCTCTGTGACCACCACTGAACATTTATTCACATTCATACATCATTGTCATGAACCATGAACACACTGGAGGCAAGGTGGGTAAAGTGTCTTGCCCAAGGACACAACAGCAAGGTGGGGGGAGTGGGATTTGAACCCCCAACCCTCCGGTTATAGAATAGAATAAAATAGAACAGACCAGAATAGAGTAGAATAGAATAGGCTTTACTGTCATTGTACAGTTGTACAGTACAACAAAATTGTTGGTGCTCCACCAGGCTACTGTGCAATAAAGTAAGAGAAAAGGATTAAACACATGACTCAAATAAAAATAAAAATGGCCCAGGATTATGAAAATATACATAGGTATGGTAGTGGCTACGCAGGTGGAACTACAGTGGTGTGAAAAAGTGTTTGCCCCCTTCCTGATTTCTCATTTTTTTGTATTTTGTCACACTTTTAAATGTTTCAGATCATCAAGCAAATTTTAAATATTAGACAAAGATAACACGAGTAAACACAAAATGCAGTTTTTAAATGAAGGTGTTTATTATTAAGGGTAAAAAAAAAAATCCAAACCTACATGGCCCTGTGTGAAAAAGTGACCCCCCCCCCCCCCCGCACCGTTAAAACATAAATTAACTGTGGCTTATCACATCTTTGGAAAGCTGAGTTCAATTTCTCTAGCCACACCCAGGCCTGATTACTTCCACACCTGTTCTCAATCAAGAAATCACTTAAATAGGACTTGCCTGACAAAGTGAAGTAGACCAAAAGATTCTCAAAAGCTAGACATCATGCTGCGATCCCAAAAAAATTCCGGAACAAATGAGAAACAAGGTAATTGAGATCTGTCAGTCTGGAAAAGGTTATAAAGCCATTTCTAAAGCTTTGGGACCCCAGCGAACCACAGTGAGAGCTATTATCCACAAATGGCAAAAACATGGAACAGTGGTGAACTTTCCCAAGAGTGGCTGACTGACCAAAATTACCCCAAGAGCGCAGCAATGAGTCATCCAAGAGGTCACAAAAGACCCCACAACAACATTCAAAGAACTCCAGGCCTCACTTGCCTCAGTTAAGGTTGATGTTCATGACTCCACCATAAGAAAGAGACTGGGCAAAAATGGCCTGCATGGCAGAGTTCCAAGACCAAAACCACTGCTGAGCAAAAAGAACATAAAGGCTCGTCTCAGTTTTGCCAGAAAACATCTTGATGATCCCCAAGACTTTTGGGAAAATACTCTGTGGACAGACGAGACAAAAATTGAACTTTTGGGAAGGTGTGTGTCCCATTACATCTGGCATAAAAGTAACACAGCATTTCAGAAAAGGAACATCATACCAACAGTAAAATATGGTGGTGGTAGTGTGATGGTGTGGGGCTGTTTTGCTGCTTCAAGACCTGGAAGACTTGCTGTGGTAAATGGAACCATGAATTCTGCTGTCTACCAAAAAATCTTGAAGGAGAATGTCCGGACATCTGTTTGTGACCTCAAGCTGAAGCGCACTTGGGTTCTGCAGCAGGACAGTGATCCAGAACACACCAGCAAGTCCACCTCTGAATGGCTTAAGAAAAACAAAATGCAGACTTTGGAGTGGCCTAGTTAAAGTCCTGACCCGAATCCGATTGAGATACTGTGGCATGAGCATAAAAAGGCAGATCATGCTCGAAAACCCTCCAATGTGGCTGAATTACATCAAGTCTGCAAAGGTGAGTGGGCCAAAATTCCTCCACAGCACTGTTAAAGACTCACTGCCAGTTATTGCAAATGCTTGATTGATTTTTTTCCCTTAATAATAAACACCTTCATTTAAAAACTGCATTTTGTGTTTACTTGTGTTATCTTTGTCTAATATTTAAATGTGTTTGATGATCTGAAACATTTAAGTATGACAAACATAGAAAAAAATGAGAAATCAGGAAGGGGGCACTTTTTCACACCACTGTATGTACAGTGGGGCAAAAAAGTATTTAGTCAGCCACCAATTGTGCAAGTTCTCCCATTTGAAAGATGAGAGAGGTCTCCAATTTTCATCATAGGTACAACTCAACTGTGAGAGACAAAATGAGAAAAAAAAAATGCAGAAAATCACATTGTCTGATTTTTAAAGAATTTATTTGCAAATTATGGTGGAAAATAAATATTTGGTCACCTACAAACAAGCAAGATTTCTGGCTCTCACAGACCTGTAACTTCTTTTTTAAGAGGCTCCTCTGTCCTCCACTCGTTACCTGTATTAATGGCACCTGTTTGAACTCGTTATCAGTATAAAAGACACCTGTCCACAACCTCAAACAGTCAGACTCCAAACTCCACTATGGCCAAGACCAAAGAGCTGTCAAAGGACACCAGAAACAAAATTGTAGACCTGCACCAGGCTGGGAAGACTGAATCTGCAATTGGTAAGCAGCTTGGTGTGAAGAAATCAACTGTGGGAGCAATTATTAGAAAATGGAAGACATACAAGACCACTGATAATCTCCCTCAATCTGGGGCTCCACGCAAGATGTCACCCGTAGGGTCAAAATGATCATGAGAACGGTGAGCAAAAATCCCAGAACCACACGGGGGGACCTAGTGAATGACCTGCAGAGAGCTGGGACCAAAGTAACAAAGGCTACCATCAGTAACACACTACGCCGCCAGAGACTCAAATCCTGCAGTGCCAGACGTGTCCCCCTGCTTAAGCCAGTACATGTCCAGGCCCGTCTGAAGTTTGCTAGAGAGCATTTGGCTGATCCAGAAGAGGATTGGGAGAATGTCATATGGTCAGATGAAACCAAAATAGAACTTTTTGGTAAAAACTCAACTTGTCGTGTTTGGAGGAGAAAGAATGCTGAGTTGCATCCAAAGAACACCATACCTACTGTGAAGCATGGGGGTGGAAACATCATACTTTGGGGCTGTTTTTCTGCAAAGGGACCAGGACGACTGATCCGTGTAAAGGAAAGAATGAATGAGGCCATGTATCGTGAGATTTTGAGTGAAAACCTCCTTCCATCAGCAAGGGCATTGAAGATGAAACATGGCTGGGTCTTTCAGCATGACAATGATCCCAAACACACCACCCGGGCAACGAAGGAGTGGCTTCGTAAGAAGCTTTTCAAGGTCCTGGAGTGGGCTAGCCAGTCTCCAGATCTCAACCCCATAGAAAATCTTTGGAGGGAGTTGAAAATCCCGGGCGCTTGCGCACGCAGCGACCGGCAGCTGGTGGCTTGTCACCAGACTGCAAAACAAATCTACCTACGGGTACAAAATTAAGTAATTAAAAAAAAAAAAAAAGTCCGTGTTGCCCAGCGTCAGCCCCAAAACATCACTGCTCTAGAGGAGATCTGCATGGAGGAATGGGCCAAAATACCAGCAACAGTGTGTGAAAACCTTGTGAAGACTTACAGAAAACGTTTGACCTCTGTCATTGCCAACAAAGGGTATATAACAAAGTATTGAGATGAACTTTTGTTATTGACCAAATACTTATTTTACTGAGGAATTTACCAATTAATTCATTAAAAATCCTTCAATGTGATTTTCTGGATTTTTTTTTCTTATTTTGTCTCTCATAGTTGAGGTATACCTATGATGAAAATTGGAGACCTCTCTCATCTTTTAAGTGGGAGAACTTGCACAATTGGTGGCTGACTAAATACTTTTTTGCCACACAACTGAACAAACAACAGAGTAAAATGGCCCAAGGATTATGGAAAATATACATAACAGTGGTTTCACGGATGGCTCAATACACATTAAAGTGTGGAATGCAAAGACAGGTGTGTTACTGTGATAATTAAAAAGGTCCTCAGTTCTGTGCATGTGAGCGTTCGGAGGGAGGGGGTGGGGCCTCTGACTGTTTGCAGTTCGAATGACCCAGGTGAAGAAGCTGTTTGTCAGTCTGGAGGTGTGGGACCTGATCGATCTGAATCGTTGTCCTGAGGGAAGCAGGTCAAACAGGTGGTGGGCAGGATGTGAGGGGTGTCCTGTGATGGCCTTGATCTTTATGAGACAGGAGGATCTGGAGATGCCTTCCAGGGAGGGTAGAGGACCGCCAATAATTTTTTGGGTGGTGTTGATGACCCTCTGCACAGTCTTCCTGTTCTCAACTGTGGAGCTGGCGTACCACACACCCAGACAGTAGGTGAGCATGCTCTCCACTGAGCAGTGATAGAAGGCCAGCAGCAGCTTCTGGTCCAGGTTGTTCTTCCTCAGGATGCAGAGGAAGTGCAGCCGCTGATGGGCTTTCTTCACCTTGGTGTTGACAGTCCAGGAGAGGTCAGAGGAGATGTGGGTGCCCAGGAACCTGAAGGTGGGGACGTTTTCCACGTGGTCGCCATTTAGGTGTGGGGGGATCCTGTCTGTTCTTCCTGAAGTTCAGTATGAGTTTTTTGGTTTCTTTGGACATTCAGTTTCAGGTTGTTTGCTTGGCACAACAGCAGCAGGTTCTCTACCTCCGGCCTGTATGCCTTCTCATCATCATCGGTGATGAGCCCAACCAAGGTGGTGTCATCCGCATATTTCACGATGACGGTGGTTGGGTGGGTTGGAATATAGTCAAAGGTGTATGGGGAGCACAGTAGAGGGCTTAGCACACAGCTTTGGGGGGAGTACTAAGAGACAGTGTGGAGGAGTGGTGGGGACCAAGTCTGACTGTTGGTGGGTGGTTGATGTGAAAGTTTTTTATCCGGGGAAGGGGGGGATCTGGAGGAGGTGCAGTTTGTTGATCAGGATGTCCGGGAGGATGGTGTTGAAAGCCGAGCTGTAGTCCACAAAGAGCATCCTTACATAACTCCCTGGGTTCTCCAGGTGGCTCAGCGCTCTCTGGAGAGTGGTGGCGATGGCGTCTTCTGTAGACCGGTTCTCTCTGTAGGTGAACTGGTGGGACTTGAAGAAGGGGGGAAGACAGTCCCTGATGTGCTGTGACACCAGTCGCTCAAAACACTTCATGACTACAGATAGGAGTGCTATGAATCTGTAGTCGTTCAGGCTGTCGATTGCCAACTTTTGGGGATGGGGATGATGGTGGAGGCCTTGAGGCAGGAGGGGACGGTGGCATGCGTCAGAGAGAGGTTGAACAGCTTGGTGAGGATCCCTGCCAGCTGGTCTACACATGCTTTGACCACCGCTTCTGGGATGCCGTCTGGACCAGCAGCTCTGTGAGGGTTCACTGCTCTCAGTTGCCTCCTCACCTCTTGCACCTGTAGAGAGGTGGGGGGGGAGGGGGGCAAGTATGGGGGGGGTGCTCAAACCGGGCAAAGAAGCTGTTAAGCTCCTCTGCCAGAGTGAGGCTGCTGTCTGATGTTGGGGGGCCCTGGCCCTTGTAGTTGGTGAGGCCCTGGATGCCTCTTCACATCTGTCGAGGGTTGTTGTCTGTGAGGAAACACTCCACTTTCCTCCTATAGGTGTTCTTTGCGAGTTTTATGCCTCTCCTCGGGTTGACTCTGGCAGTGCTGTACAGAGAGCTATCCCACTGTCTGAAGGCTGAGTTGTGGGATCTGATCAGAGCCTGGACTTCACTGGTCATCCAGGCTTTGTGATTTGGAAAGACCCGGATGTGTTTGGTGACTGTCACATTTTCTACACAACATTTAATGTAGAAAAGGATAGACTCGGTGTAGCAGTCCAGGTCCTGCTGTTCAAAGATGCTCTAATCTGTTCAGGCAAAGCAGTCTTGTAGCTAGAGAAGAGCGTTTTCAGGCCAGGTTTTAATAGTTTGTTTGGTTGGGGAGGAAAGGAACTCTTCCTGAAGGGGGTGTAGGCAGATATTAGAAGTAAGGAGAGATGGTCTGATTGTCCAAGGTGGGGGAGGGGTAGCTCTGTAGGTGAGCTTAATGTTGCTGTAAACATGATCCAGTGTTCTTTCCCCTCTTGTGGGACACTTAACATTTTTATTGGGTGACCTGCTCTACCTCCTGGGCCACTACTGACCCATTTTTGTTTCTCTTTGAGAAGCAATGCAACTTTGAGCTAGAAAACACAACTACACTGCAAAAAGACAAATATAAGTAAAATGAAATAAATTAAGGCTTTTTATGCTTGTTTTTTGTCTGACAAGATATTTATTCTTGCTGTGCAATTTATGTGTAAGAAAATTTTACATGCTTTCCAATAGTTTTACGCAATTTGATAAGTCAAATTTTCTTGCTGTGTTGGCAGATAATTTTGCTTCAAATAAACAAAAAAAATTCTGGCAATAGATAATTGTAGTTAAAATTAGAAAAAAAATGTCTGCCAACAAAGTAAGATTAAATTGCTTAAAACAAGTAAAAACTTTCATAAAGCAAGTACAGTTTTACAGAAAACTGCACAACAAAAAGAAATTCTTGTCTTGTTAAAATTATTGTGTGAGAGGAAAAAAAAATGCATAATGCCTTGATTTAGGATATTTTATCTTACCGAGATTTCCTTTTTACAGTGTGACAGATAATGCCTTTGGTGTAAAATTACATCAGTGAAGTATTCCTAATTCAGACAATGCACAACAGCAGCAATCAAAAACCTGCACAGGTGGCTGGGAAACACTGCAAATAACATGTCTTACCTTTTTAGAAGTTTTTTCTTCTGGCCTTCTTGAAAGAACAATCCTTCATTATGTCCTTTATAGTCCAGCTTACAAATATCGTCATACTCTATGGATGCATGCTTGATCCAGTCTACTTTTTACCAAGTTTGGAGTCCACTGTCCCACGCACAGCTGTGTGATGTAAGCAATCAGGGCCTTTGTTCTCCCTTCACCTTTCTCCTCCAGGTGAGTGCTTTAACAGTCCACCTGTCTCCTTCATGCAGTAATTAGCAGCGCCGCCTCCACTCGATGCTCCAGCTCCTTTACACTTTGAGATTTTTTGAGCAGTTCATTTTCCCTAAGCTTTTTCCTCTCAATAATTTTGTGAATGCCACTTTCAAGCTTTTTCCTGGACATTTTGATAGAGCTAATTACTTCTTACCTCTCACTGGCGCTTACATAGTCACATGTCAAAACAATTCCTCTGATAGCTATTGTTACTAGTACCCACGTGAGGAACTTGTAAATTAGACCAATCAGCAGCCACATGTGAATATCAAGCGATGGACATAGAATTTGACCAATTAACAACAATGTGATTTTCTTCAGTGGCTCATGGTAGGCCCTGATCTTCGTAGGCCCCTGGGCTTCAGCCCAGCCTAGCCCGTTCATTAAGGCGGCCTTGACTGTTCCAAATAACATGGTAAAATGGATTACAAAGAACACAATTTTAGTTTCAGTTTTTCTAATGTATCCCTCCGTCCTATTCTGTGGTGTAGTTATTCTGACAGACGAGGAGGTGCAGAGGAAAAGGGAAATGATAATGAAGAGGAAAGAGGAGGAGGCGGCCCGGGAGGCATCGAGACCGCGGCTGAATGAGGAGCAGGCTCAGATCATCTCGTGCCTGGTGGAAGCCCACCACAAGACCTACGATACCTCCTATTCAGACTTTGGCCGCTTCAGGGTGAGTGAAGTCACTTCAGTCAAACCACGCTCACACATTCAGTTTGTTTTTCCACTAGCAGTATGGGTGGGAGCAGGTCATGTCATGGTAGGATGGCTTAAAAAATAAATGAAATCACCATTTAATTTTTTTTCAATACAAGTTCAGCTCAAATTTTGTTTTTAAGTGTTTGGTGCCTGTCCCCTCAGAAACTAAAGGAATGGAGGATAGATTATGAAGAACAACACTTCTTATAAAAATAGTAGGACATAAATGTCATCTGCTCAGGTCCACATCAGGCTGCACACATTTTTGTTCACTCCTAGTATTCTTCCCTTTGTACCAGTAACTAATTTTGCTGAAGTGAGCTATAATTACTGCTAAAACACCACGTTTGATGTCTGAGCAGGAAGATGGCTTATAGCTCATGTGCAGAGCCGTTCCTACTACAGAGTACGCTATGAGGGGCTCCAAACTACAAGTTTATCCTTAACATTTTTTTGAAGAGAATTAAAGTTACCTTCAATTTCTTTTCTTGTTATTTTAAAGTATTCTTAAAGTTGCAATTTTTTCTCATAAATTGGCAACTTTGTCAATTTTTACTTTTTTCTCAAACTTGTGGCTTCCTATAAATTTAGCATATTTTTTTTTGTAAATTTGAAGCTTTTTTCTTGTAAATTTGATCTTTTTTTCTTGTACATTTGCAACTTTTTCTTGTAAATTTGCAACATTCATATCGATGCTGGTTAAATTTTTATTCTGTTCATGCAGACAATGACCCACACTTACTGTTTTTTATTTGTTTGTTTTGGGGGGGGGGGTTAATGTATGCTGAATATCTGTTTCTATGTTTTTCCTTGCCATTTTACATCAAGAAAAAAATGACTTTTTTTTTTTTTTTACATCCCCTCATGGATTGTCACCTTATCGTGGTGGTGGAATTGCGTGCCCCAGTGATCCCAGGAGCTATGTTGTCCAGGGCAATTGGCCTCTGGTAGGGTCACCCAAGATAAACTGGTCCTGGGTGAAGGGCCAGACTAAGAACGATCCAACAGACTTTCATGATGAATGTTAGAACAAGGGTTACTGGAGCCCCACCCTGGAGCCAGACCTGGGGGAGGGGCTCGATGGCTAGCACCCGGTGGCCGGGTTTCTGCCCATGGGACCCGGCCGGGCTCAGCCTGAAGGAGTTACGTGGGTCAGCCCTCCAGTGGGCTCACCACCTGTAGGAGAGACCATGGGGTTCTGGTGCTATGTGGATCAGGTGGCGGTCAAAGGCAGAGACCTTGGTGGTCTGATCCCAGGGTTCCTAAACTGGCTTTTGGGACGTGGAATGTCACCTCTCTGGTGGGGAAGGAGCCTGAGCTGGTGCATGAGGTTGAGAAATACCGGCTACATATAGTCGGCCTCACCTCAACACAGAGCTCCGGTTCCGGAACCAGTCTCCTGGAGAGGGGCTGAAGCTTGGCCTACTCTGGAGTTGCCCTGGGTGAGAGGCGATGAGCAGGGGTGGGTATTCTTGTATCCCCCCACCTTGCTGCCTCTATATTGGAGTTTTCCCTGATGGATGAAAGGGTTGTTTTTCTGCGCCTTTGGGTTGAGAAACGGGTCCTGACCATCATTTGTTCCTATGTACAAAGTGATGGTTCAGAGTACCCACCCTTTTTGGAGTCTCTGACTGGGGTGCTGGGGGGTACTCCTCTTGGAGACTCCATTGTCCTACTGGGGGACTTCAATGCGCACGTGGGCAATGATAGTGAAACCTGGAGGGGGGTGATTGGGAGGAATGGCCTGCCCGATCTGAACCCGAGTGGTGTTCAGTTATTGGACTTCTGTGCTAACCACAGTTTGTCCATAACGAACACCATGTTCAAGCATAAGGGTGTCCATATGTGCGCCTGGCACCAGGACACCCAAGGTCGCAGGTCAATGATTGATTTTGTTATTGTGTCATCAGACCTGTGACCGAGGTGCAGAGCTGTCAACTGATCACCACCTGGTGGTGAGTTGGATCCAGTGGCAGGGGAGGATGCCATTCAAATCTGGTAGACCCAAACGTATAGTGAGGGTGTGCTGGGAATGTCTGGCTGAGGCCTCTGTCCGGGAAGTCTTCAACTCCCACCTCCGGAAGAACTTTGACCACATTCCAAGGGAGTCTGAAGACATAGACTCTGAATGGGCCATGTTCTCCACCTCCAGTGTTGAAGCGGTTGCTCAGAGCTGTGGCCACAAGGTCGTCATGCATCTCGTGGTGGCATCCCCCGAACCAAGTGGTGGACACCAGTGGTAAGGGGGGCCATTAAGCTGAAGAAGGAGTCATATCAAGCTTGGTTGGTTTATGGGACTCCCAAAGTAGCTGAGGTGTACCAGCAGGCCAAGCAGAGTGCAGCTCAGGTGGTTGCTGAAGCAAAAACTCGGGTGTGAGAGGAGTTCAGTGAGGCCATGGAGCAAGACTTTTGGTCGGCCTCGAAGAGATTCTGGCAAACTGACTGGCAGCTCAGGAGGGGGAAGCAGCTCCCTGTGCACATTGTGTATGGTGCAGATGGGGTGCTGCTGACTTTGACTGGGGATATCGTCGGGCAGTGGAAGGAATACTTCAAGGATCTCCTCAATCCCACTGACATGCCTTCCACAGAGGAAGCAGGGCTTGTGGACAAGGGGGACGACCCGCCCATCACAGAGGCTGAGGTTGCTAAGGTGGTTAAAAATCTCCTTGGTGGCCGGGCCCCGGGGGTGGACGAGATTCGCCCTGACTACTTCAAGGCCCTGGATGTTGTAGGGCTGTCATGGTTGACACATCTCCGCAACATTGCGTGGAGGTCGGGGACAGTGCCTTTGGTATGGCAAACCAGGGTGGTGGTTCCTCTCTTCAAGAAAGGAGAAAAAAAAAAAAGAAAGGAGACCGGAGGGTGTGCTTCAACTTTAGAGGGACTACACTCCTCAGCCTCCCTGGGAAGGTCTATGCCAAGGTACTGGAGAGGAGAGTCGGGCTGTTGGTCAAACCTCAGATTCAGGAGGAGCAATGTGGTTTCCGTCCTGGCCGTGGCACATCGGACCAACTCTTTACACTCTCGATAGGGCTGTCGCGGTAGAGGAATTTCCCCTGCGGTGACGGTGGACAGCTCACCACCGCAGTATGCAGTATTATTGCAAATGTTTTAGGACCCTGTGAACTCGTAATTTAAACAAGGTTTACAACTTATGTGGCAAATGAGAGAAGCTGTGAGAGTCTCGCTGCAGCTCCGCTCTCACCTTTATGTGCATGCGTGACAACTGTACAGAGCTCCCGTCTTCTTACAGGCATGAACTGCTGATTCTGTTTAAAAAAAAAAAAAAAAAAAAAAAACTTGATCATTTTCATAAAGCAGTGACGGTAACTATGGAGTGTGTGGACTGGACACTGCAGCGACATTCAGCTTATTTAAGCAGGACAGTCTCCGTACAGGACCCTGCATGGCTCTTGTCTCCATGATTTTTGCCGCTGTCCGAAAAATCACGTTAAAACAAGCTGCTCTTGGAGCTCATGCACAGGAGCATACACAGTCAGGATCATACGCACTCCGCTCAGAAGGAAATAACATGCTTTGTGCCCTTTCAGTGCTCACTGTCACTGCTGTATTTAACAAATGCTTTCACCACTAACTGCCTGCTGGAGTCCGTCTGGAGAGAGTGCCCCAAATGATGCTGTTGCTGTCAGCACCTGATGGCGGCAGCACCGTGTGCTGTGGAAGCTTCTAGAATACCAGGTGCAAACATGATGTTGGCAATAAGATACACTTCATTAAACAATTTATTTAATAATCAATGGGGGCACATAAATCACCCTTATTGTCATTCAACCGTACAACCAATCATGTACAGCAGAATGAGATTGTGTTTTACCTATCTACAGTGTAAATCACACACACCCCAAGTGCAGAATCAGAGGGCTGCTGCCATGCAAGGCGCCGCCACAGAGTTCCCTCCTCCATTCCATTTATTTGCTGAGCACCAAGCTGGATGGCAGGAACTTCCACTTTTTTATATGGTCTTCGGCATGACCCGGCCGGGATTTGAACCCCTGCCTCCCGGGTATGGGGCGGATGCTCTACCAACTGAGCCACCACTCCAGTACAACGAGATGTAGCCACACACACACAAAAAAGTGAACACTGCGGTTGTTGCGGTTGGTCGTTTTCCTCCGCGGTAGGTGTGTCCATAGCGCGGTATTACATAATTGCGGTTAACACAACAGCCCTAACTCTCGAGAATCCTCGAGGGTTCATGGGAGTTTGCCCAACCAGTCTACATGTGTTTTGTGGACTTGCCGGAGAATTCATTCGTCCATGTCCCTCATGGTTTTTTGTAGGGGGTGCTTCGGGAGTATGGGGTATCGGGCTTGTTGTTACGAGCTATCCGGTCTCTGTACGACCATTGTGAGAGTTTGGTTCGTATTGCCAACACTCGGTCGGACTCATTCCCAGTGAGAGTGGGACTCCGCCAGGGCTGCCCTTTGTCACCAATCATGTTCATCATTTTTATGGACAGGATTTCTAGGCGCAGCCAGGGACCAGCGGGTGTCATGCTTGGTGACCACAGGATCTCATCTCTGTTGTTTGCAGAAGATGTTGTCCTGTTGGCTTCATCCAGCAATGACCTACAGCTCTTGCTGGGACGGTTTGCCGCTGAGTGTGAAGCGGCTGGGATCAGAATCAGCACCTCCAAGTCCAAATCCACAGTCCTCAGCCAGAAAAAGGTGGATTGTCCTCTCCAGGTTGGGGACAAGCTTCTGCCCCAAGTGGAGGAGTTTAACTATCTCGGGGTCTTATTCACGAGTGAAGGGAGAATGAAGTGAGAGATTGACAGACGGATCGGAGCAGCATCTGCAGTAATGCGGACGTTGTACCGGTCCGTTGTGGTGAAGAGGGAGCTAAGCTCCAAGGCAAAGTTGTCGATTTAAGTCTACATTCATACCCTCACCTATGGTCATGAGCTTTGGGTAATGACCGAAAGAACGAGATCGCGGATACAAGCGGCTGAAAAGAGTTTTCTTTGTAGGATTGCTGGACTCACCCTTAGAGATAGGGTAAGGAACCCATTCATTCGGGAGAGGCTTAGAGTAGAACCACTGCTCCTCCACATTGAAAGAACCCAGTTGATGTGGTTTGAGCATCAGGTCAGGATGCCTCCTGGATGCTTCCCAAAGTCTGGGCTTCTCTGCTTGAACTGCTGCCTCTGTGACCCGGACCTCTGGAAAAGCAGTAGAATATGGATGGATGGATGGACAGCTGAATGGATGGATGGATGAAAAAAATTACATTTGCTACTACTAGCAAATTGTCATTCTTTTGGCAAATTTTCCTTAAAATAAAATATTAAAAAACTGATTTTCTGCCAACAGAACAAGGAAGATTGGCTTATTTAAACTGTTTCAGTGAAAATTATCTAATACAAGTGAAATGATATTCAAATTTCATCTGCATAGGAATAAGAAATATGTTGTTGCGCAAAAAACCTGCAATAGTACCTTGAGTTAAGATATTTCATCTTGCTTGGATATCACTTTTGTCATTAACTTCACTGCATCAGATCAGCTACACATTGCAAAAAGTGAACTCTAAGTAAGATGAAATATTTTTGTCTGACAACATTTCTCTTTGCCATGCCATTTTATAGCAAGTGAAATTTTTCCATACAGTTTTTTTCTTTTACAAAATTTTACATTTTAAATTACCCTGTCAATGTACTCAGCATGTTTACTGTTCAAACTGTGCCCTTGTGCTTTCTTCTTTGTCATTAGATGAGGCAGTCTTCTCTCTGTGGGCTACCATAATTGGCCTAGCTGAGTAAACAAGAAAAATAAATCACTTTCAGACTTATCAATGTTAAATGGGACCCTTCAGGAACATTTAAAGCACCCTCAGCCACACTGATTAGGTCCTAAAATATCTGAGCTTTAAACATGTTAAATTGGGGGTGTCATCATGAACTGTAGGAGAACTTCACAAGAAAAAGACACATAAAACTCAAACTAGACTAGACTGGTGCCAATTAACCATTATACAGTATAAAAACAGTCAATGTTTTTAGACCATGCTGACTGAAGCACACATTAAAGTTTAAACATGCTCCAGGTTCTGCTATTTCATCCTGCTGCTACACTGGTAAATACTCTTTATGTAGGCAATGACAGATTTTGTTTTTTTTTTTTGTTTTTTTGTTTTTTTTGAATGAATTTATTTATTTCGGATAGTACATTACAGGTTAAAAGAAACTGTATAATATAACAACAAGGTCAAATTAGACAAAGACTCCTTCTACTATACAATTCCACGTGAGTTATCCGAAATGGGTGATGGCTGAAGCCGCAGCTTATATTGCCCACCCATATTCCATCCAAGAATTCAAAGGAGAAAAAAGAGAAAACAAGACAAGAGCGATTACAATTTAAAACAAGGCTAAGACAAAATATGACTGAGAGAAAAAGAAAACTGAGCTAGTCTAAGTTAAGCGGTTACTATTCAAAAACAAATCTAAGACATAGTGTCACAGAGAAAAAAGAAAAACTAAGCTATAACACAACACAGGCTGGAAATGTCAATCCTTATGTGAGTTTACATGTCGTCTTGTAAATATGTTTGGAGTATTTCTTCCTTTAGTTTTTGTTTAAATTGTCCAAGCTTTGTACATGATTTTAATTCAGGTCCAAAATCGTTCCATAATCTGACACCTTGCACTGAAATACAGTGTTGCTTGGTAGTTGTTCTCACTGTAGGCTTTTGAAATATACATGTTCCTCTGAAGTGATATCGTTTCTCCCTTGTTTGGAACAACTTTTGGATATTTGCGGGCAGTGATAGATTCTTCACTTTGAACATTATTATTGCGGTTTTAAAGTCGATCAGATCTTTCAACTTGAGAGTTTTTTGTTTAAGAAAAAGTGGGTTTGTTGGTTCCCTGTAAGCTGCTTTGTTGATTATTCTAATAGCTCTCTTTTGAAGCATAAAGAGTGGATATATGTTTGTTTTATATGTATTTCCCCATACTTCATTACAATATGTCATGTATGGGAGTATTAATGAATGATACAAGGTGTATAGTGTGGGTTGATTCAGCAAATTTTTCACTCTGTGTAATATTGCAATTGATTTGGATACTTTACCTTTTATATAATTAATATGTGGCTTCCAACACAGTTTGTTATCAATTATTACTCCAAGGAATTTAGTTTCGGATACCCTTTCAATCTCTACACCATTTACACTGAGTTTGGGTACTGGGTAGTTGTGATGGTTGTTAAAGACTATAAATTTTGTCTTGCTTAAATTGAGCGTTAATTTGTTTGAATCAAACCACAGTTTCAGCTTTCCTAATTCCTTTCCGAGTGTATCCAGAAGTTGTTCCAAGTTGTTTCCACTGCATAGCAGGTTAGTGTCATCAGCAAACAATATTAAGTCCATTTTTTCTGAAACTTTACATATATCATTTATATACATATTGAATAATAATGGTCCCAAAACTGAACCCTGTGGGACTCCACAGGTGACCTTCAGTAGCTCTGAGTTTTTGTTGTTAACACATACAAACTGATATCTATTCTTTAAGTAACTTCTTAACCAGGACAGTGCTACCCCTCTGATACCACAATTTTGTAGTTTCTTTAATAATAGATTGTGATCTACTGTATCAAATGCTTTTTTAAGATCCAGGAATACTCCAACTGAATACTCTTTATTTTCAATGGCTGTTGATATTTTTTCTGTAAATTCCATTAAGGCATATGCTGTTGTCCTTTTGTGTCTGAACCCATATTGCTGCTCACACAATAAATCATTCTTCAGTATGAAGTTGTCAATTCTCTCATAGAATATTTTTTCAAGTATCTTGGAAAATTGCGGTAATAGTGAAATTGGTCTGTAGTTGGAGAGTTCCCCTCTGTTGCCTGTCTTGTAAATCGGAATTACTTTAGCTATTTTCATTGCATTGGGAAATATACCTGATTGGAGAGACAGGTTACAGATATACGTCAGTGGTTTCACTATGCATTCGATAACAGTTTTGACTAGTAGCATATCAATACCATCGCAGTCAGTAGATGTTTTACTTTTGAACGATTTAACAATTTCAATGACCTCTCTTTCGTCTGTGTTCTTTATGAAGATGGTGTCTTTTACAGCAGTGTTATTGCATATTGAATCACCTGTTGGCACCGTAGTGGGTATTTCTCGGGCCAGTTTAGGTCCAATGTTAACAAAAAAATTATTAAATTCATCTGCAGGTGAAGCTATATTCACATTCGGAGTCGATTTATTATTTTTTGGAGTGTTAGTTGGGTAGCTGGTATTTCTGCTTTTATTTCCAAGGATACTGTTGATTATTGTCCATGTATTTTTAATATTGTCTTTGTTTTTTTCCAGTTCTTTACTGTAATAGTCTCTTTTACTACATCTTATTATATATGTTAACTTATTTTTGTATGTTTTATACCGCTGCTCTGCTTCTTTTGTCCTTTTCTTTATGAAAGCTTTATATAATAAATTTTTCTTTTTACACGCCTTTTGTAGTCCTTTGGTTAGCCATGGTTTGTCAGTAAATTTGTGTTTAAGCTTTTTTTTAACTAATGGGCAGTTTTTTTCATAAAGAGTGGTTACAATGTTTGTAAATGTGTCATAGGCTTCATTTACATCTGATACATAGACTTCTGTCCAGTCTTGCTTCAGCAAGTCCTCTTTAAAAGAACTGATTGCGTTTGGTGATTTGTGTCTGAACGATTTTGAGATTTTTTCTGGGTTGGGCCCCGTGTGGCCATGGATAAGTGCAAAGATTGGCAAGCGGTCGCTTATATCATTTATCAATAATCCACTTTCTATTTTCTTGTCGAGAACATTGACAAACAGGTTGTCAATAAGTGTAGCAGAGTGAGCTGGGATTCTACTGGGATGTGTTATTGTGGGATATAGACTCATGCTGTACATAGAGTTCATGAACTCTGTAACTACATTTTGTTGATGTGGATTAAGTAGGTCAATATTGAAATCTCCACAAATTGCTACCATTTTCTTACTAGTAATATTATTGTACAGCTCGACTAATTTATCTCTGAATGTCTCAATGCAAGTTCCCGGCGTTCTGTATATGCAGCTTATGATTAGATTTTTTGTTTTGTCTAGGTCAATCTCAACAGTAACACATTCCAGAATCCCTGGTAGTGCTAAGGACATTTCATTTACAAGCTTACATCTATATAGGTCATCAATATACAGTGCAACACCACCACCCTTTTTTTGAGATCTGTTAATGTTAAACATCTGATATCCCTCTATTGCCATCAGGGGAGCCTGGTCTGCATTAAGCCAGGTTTCAGAGACTGCTATAGCTGTGAATTTTCTGTTTAGCTGTTTTAAATAGTCCTGAATCTGTGAGAAGTTTTTGTTAAGACTTCTGCTATTGAAGTGTATTATTGACAGTTTACCATCTAATTGCACTTGACTTTTGAATTGCTTTTCAGTGTAATATTCACAGTGGTTATGAATATTATTGAAAAAGTGGTTATCAGGATCAATATCATTCTCCATCTCTTGTGGTTTATGTTCAGCATAGTGGCATATTTTTAGAGTTTGAGTTTCCTCACTCTGTGTTTCATAGTCAGTGTTCATCTGTATTTATCTAAGTCAGTAGCATCTCTGATCATTATACTTTTTGCTTGCTCAGGTGTTCCATTTAGTTTAATCCAAATTCTACAATTTCTTGTCCAGGTTGACTGTATCTTATTATGTTTCTTTAGCATCCGTGCCTGCCGTGCTAATTCAGCGTTTTTTTTTGTCAGGTGTTCATTTAGGTAAACTTGAGTTTCCTTTAGTTTTTTGGCCTGCCTCAGTATGTCATTTTTCACCCTCCTGTTCACAAAGCGCATCACAATTGATTTCTTTGTTTTGTTATCTTTCTTCGGTAAAGCATAACAGGCTGAGATCGCATTGGCTTCTACCTTAATGTCTTTATCATTAAGGAACTGAAGCACTTGGTTTTCTAAGGACATTGATTCACTTATGGAAGCATGTTCACCACTCAGTCCTGTAGCGGCATGGGCGTACGACTGATATCTGATGTCTAGTCCACTTATAACTATGTCATCAATGCGAGAACCTTGTTCAAGATCCTCAACGCGTTGCTCCAAAAGACGCCCGTGTTGCTCCAGGTCCATAATTTTTTTGTCTTTTTCTTTTATTATTGAATGTAGGGCTTGTACCTCCTGTATTAGGTCTAATATTTTGTCCTGCTGGCTAGTCACTTTGGCCAGTTCATCTAACACAAAGTTCAGAGTTTTTTTAATTTCTTCCATTTCCTCTTTTTTGGGTGGCATTTTACTGACCTGTGGATAGAAATAAGCAGAGAATCCGGCTAGGCCTCAACTAGCTCGGTCACTACTGGATCCGCCGCTCCTGCGCAGCTTCTCCGCCGAGTGACGCTGCTCAGCTCCGCAGATCACCGCCGTCTATCGCCGGCGCCTGCCTCCGTCTACCTGGCCAGTTGTGTCGTGCACCGCCGGCGCAGCCGGAATCCACCGATCACAGCCACTCGTCGCCGTCTGGCTAGGCGGCTCCTCCGCTGGGCCCCGTCTAGGCCCCGTCACCGACCGCCGTCAGTCTGGTCGTTCCTCGGCTGGGCCTCGCAATTGAGCACCGGTTCAGACCACTGTCCTGCTGGATCCAGGTGGCCCCCGTCTCTCACCAACGCCGCGCCCGAGCTCCCAATCGCCGCCTCGGTTGGTTCGTCCTCCTTTTAAATCCTTCTCTCCTCGGCTCCAGATGGCCAGATGTAAAGAATACCTTCTCACTGCTGCAGTTACTCTGGGTTAGCATCAGAGGCGAGCCTTTAGAGGTCGGAAACGGGGCGAAACGGAGCCAGATCTACCAGAACCTTCACCAGGTCAGCACTGGGTCGTAAGGGTATTCCCCACGTTTGTTGGTAGCCAACAGAAGTCCTTATTTTGATGTTGGATTAGTTGGATAATAAATTATCCTAGAAATTAACACACAGCAATATTCTTAATGTCATGAAGACCTTGATGATAATCCATGTACATCCTTTCAAAGAGGGCTGAACTTTTTATCTACACTATTGAACATTGGAATATTAAACTGCAGATGGCAGCAATGTACCACAAATAACAAAATGAGTAGGAAGAACGTGAAGGCAGCTCCCTAACTAACAGCAGCTCGGGCCAACCTGTACCATGCCATCGATGAGGCAAAACAACAGTACAGCAAGAAAATATCCGGTCACTTCAGCAACATCAGAGATGCATGTTTCCTCTGGCGTGGCATACAGACCCTCACCAACTACTCCACCTCAGACCTGTGCAAGTGACACCACACTGCTCAACAACCTAAACAACTTCTTCAGCCACTTTGAAGCACAAAACAGCACATCAGCACAGAAGCCCACTCCTCCTCCAGACAAGCAGGCCAGGAGTTTGGATTTGGCTAGCGTGAAGAGGACCCTCTGCAGGATCAACCCACGCAAGGCAGCTGGTCCCGACAACATACTGGGTCGCGTCCTGAAGGACTGTGCAGAGGAGCTCAAGGATGTCCTGGCTGACATCTTCAACATCTCCCTGACTCAAGCTGTTGTCCCACATGTTTCAAAACTGCCACCATAATACCAGTCCCAAAGAAGCCTGTCCCATCCAGCTACAATGATTACCGGTCCATAGCACTGACCCCCATTATAATGAAGTGCTTCGGGCGGAGAGTCATGCCGAACATCATGTCCATCCTGCCTCCCTCCCATGACCCATCTCAGTTTGCATACAGGTCAAACAGATCCATAGAAGATGCCATCGCTGCTGCTTTCCATCCAGCCCTCACGCACCTGGACTCGAAGAACTCCTACGTGCGAATGCTGCGAGGAGATTGTGGTCGACTTCAGGAGGGGTCACACACAGCACCCCCTCTGATCATCGATGGTGCAGCTGTGGAGAGGGTGAGCAGCACCAAGTTCCTGAGGGTGCACATCTCTGAGGACCTCTCCTGGTCCAACAACACCACATCACTGGCTAAGAAGGCTCAAACTCTCCTCCATTTCCTCCACAAACTGAGGAGAGCATGAGTCCCACCCCCCCCATCATGTGTTCTTTCTACCGGAGCACCATTGAGAGCATCCTCACCAGCTGCATCATGGTGTGGTATGGAAGCTGCACCGCCTCCTGCCGAAAGACACTACAACACACAGTGAAAGCAGCCAGCAAGATCATTGGTGCCCCTCTGCCCCCCCTCTCAGACATCTACCTCACCCGCCGAGCAATCAGCATCGCAGGCGACACCTCCTATCCTTCACACTCCCTCTTCAGCCCCCTACCCTTGGGGAAAAGGTACCGAAGCCTCCGGGCCTGCTTCACAAGACTGCTAAACAGCTTTGTTTATCAGGCCATCAGGACCATGAACTCTGTCCACATCCCCAGACCGTAATGCAGTCACCCGCACAATAACTACCTCAGCTGTTGACACAGAAAAACTGGCACGCCAAGAGTAATACATTTGCTGTATATCTCTGCACTTTAACTGCAACCATTTGCACAAATGTCATATCTGCTGCTGTCTGTCTGCCATTGCAGTACTGATCATGTGCATTCCTATCTGTTACTATCTGCACCTACACTACCACATTGAACTGCAACTACGGGTATTACATCTCTAGTTTTCTGTATATAGGATTGCTGGGTTTTATCATCGTTAATCGTTTATCTCAATTTGCACTATGGCAGGTCTGGGTCTATCTTTTGTTGCCATTTGCACTATGGGTTGCATTACTGTACGTAGACTGCTGTTGTTGTTTTCTTTTTTTCCAGCCTTGTTCCTTTTTCTTTTTTTTTATGTTGTGCACACCACTGAAGAGAAAGAGAAACGTCATTTCAATTCCTCTGTATGTCCTGTACGTATAGTAGTAATGACAAATAAAATATTTGAATTGAATTAAGTATAAAAATAAGTATAAAAATGTACTCAATTTCTATACAATTAGTCAGTATAGTAAATGTATGCAACACATCCATCAATGATGAACTTAAATTAGTGCTTTACTCATTTTTTCTTTGCATTTCTCATTAACTTTTGCAAACACAAAATTTCATTTTCTTCTTTTGACCACCATTTCTATTATGCATGTTTTCAATATATTAAATACATTTGTAAGTTGATTGTATTAGTCTTTTATACCTGGCTACACCCATTCTCATATTCATCATTGGTTAATATATTTTATTTTTATTTGTCTTTATTTTTTAAATGTTCTACTGTTGGGGCTTCATAATTACTGTCATGTTTGCCTCTCCAGGGCGTTAAACAGGACTCACATGAGCAAACATGATTTATTAATAAACTAATAAACACAAAATCATAATTCCACGCTTGACAATACTAAGCAAAACAGGGCAAAACTCAAGCAAGGCAGATGCGTGTTGCTCACGCTGTAAAACAAGGATGCCATCCAGAACAAAGGAGTGGTGCCCATTAAACAAGGCACAGAAAATCAAGGAAAATCATAAACAACTGAGGGCAATCAGGAGCAAACCAATCAGGAACAAAGCTACAACAGAAATAACCAAGGCATTATCAACACAAAAGCTCACTAAAACCCAAAATCAGAATAAAGAAACAAACATGACCATGATAATAATAATACTAATAAACAGAATGATCACAAGGAACAGAGATAATTATAACAAACAGAGAAACAAGACAAAACAAAACTCAAAGCATGGACATGATCCCCAGACCATACCCCGACTCTGACATAGCCCCCATACCCCCCAGGGGTGGATTCCAGGCACCCCAAGGTAACACCAAAAAGGAAAAAAGAAAAGTCACTCTCCCAGGGTGAGGGAGAGTGACTGGCCCGTCTGGTCTTGTGGGTGGGGGCACAAGGACAGGCGGGCCAAAACATCCTTACCCCCCACAGAGTTCAAACCCCCAACATACAGTCTTGTGGGACTAACCCAAGTCCAAAGCCCCAAAACGGCTCGGGTGGTCTGTCCAAGTCCATGGCCCATCAGACCAGAGCACAGAACGGATCGGGTGGTCTGCCACTGTCCAAGGACCACCAGACAGATGCGCACGGCGTGTCGGGTGGCCTACCAAAGTCCAAGGGCCACCAGATGGATGAACACGGTGCCACAGGAGTGCTGAACTCAGGAGCCTTTAACACAGGAGCTAACAAAGAGGCCCTTTGCTCTGGAGATAACATCATAAGTATTTTAAACCCTTGAGATAACATAGGAACTCTTTGTACAGGAGACAACATAGGAGCCTTAACCTCAGGAGGTAACACAGGAGCTTTTGGCTTTGGAGACAACACGGACACTTAAGACTCAGGAGATAATGACAACACAGAGGATTTAAAGTAGAACTGAACCCACCTTTTGGCGCAAAAAGTAGAATAGCAGATTAATTCCTCATTACCTATTGTATTTTTCAACAAATAAAAGAAATTTTTAGGCCGTGCGATGGCCAAGCTATAAGCCGATAAACTTTTGCCTCTGGCTGGCAGTGCCAAACAAACCGGAAGTAGTGCAGACGACGCTGCGTGACGTCACGAGTGTGATCCCTAAACAAAACAACAATGGCAGATGATAGCAGTTCCAGCAGTCAAGAACACCAGAGTTTTCAGAGTGAAGAGGCATTCAGGATCGGTGACGAGACAGAGCAGGATGCAGGAGTGTGGCAGGTGGCAGGCGTGCACGTGAGCCCGGGAGACAGCGACCTGATGCACCTGTGACAGCAGCTGGCAGACGGCGATGCAGAGGCGAGGTCCGCCGCCGGGGAATACACCTGTGCACAGGGGAGAGGCTGGAAAGGCAAAGGTAGGTATGCTTACGCTGTAGATCTTGCTGGGAGATGAGGGGGTTCCTCTGCAGCAAGAGGGCTGAAGGAATCAGACGGCTTCATGCCGAAGCCCAGGGCAGAGTGGCTTATATCCCACGCTGCTGACGAGGCGCAAGTGTGCGCGCAGCTGGTGCCGCTAATGAGCGGCGAGTTGTAACATATCCAGCCTGTGTTGTGTTGTAGCTTAGTTTTCTTTTTTCTCTGTCATATTTTGTCTTAGTTTTGTTTTGAATTGTAATCGCTCTTGCCTGTTTTCTCTTTTGAATTCTTGGATGGAATATGGGTGGGCAATATAAGCTGCGGCTTCAGCCATCACCCATTTCGGATAACTTACGTTGAATTGTATAATCAGATGAGTCATTGTTCAATTTGACCTTGTTGTTATATCATTCAGTTTCTTTCAACCTGTACTGTACTATCCGAAATAAATAAATTCATTCATTCATTCAAAAAATTGGGCTATGTATTACAATACTTCTACAGACTATAGTGGCAATACACATGAACAGAACTGGCCTCTGCATTTGACTGTGCTATTTATAAATACAGTGATCCCTCACTTATCGCGTTTAATGGGGACCAGAACCGACCGCGAAAAGTGAAAAACAGCGAAGTAGCGTCACTCCACCCCCCCCCCCCCAAGGGCGTCACAAGCACTATTTTGCACAAAAGGCACAAGAGAACAGCGAAAAGTGCCACTAAGCAACACGAGCGATAAAGAACAATGAATGCGGTCTTCCTTCGCTGGGTATGTGCGCTCTGCAGGGAGAGAAGCTGGGTAAAACGTCTCGGCCAATCAGCTTGCGAGGTAAAACGTCTCGGCCAGTCAGCTTGCGAGATTCCCGAGCGGTGAAGAGATGGGCGGAGAGGAGTGGAGCGGTGGTCAGAGAGGTGGATTTTGAGTTGTGCGGGCTCTCCGTGTTGATACCTGATGTTCTAATGTACTCTCCCTGCCTTCTGCTAGCGCCCGGGCAACTTTTGTGCCATTTTTTCCTCAATTTTGAATTTTTGATGAATATTTTTGAAAAATCCGCGATGCACTGAGGGCGCGAAAGGTGAAACGCGAAGTAGCGAGGGATCACTGTAATATCTATATCTAGAAACGCATCGCTTCCCGGTCGCTTTTCCTCCCCCTTTCTTTTCTTTCGTCGCCATGACAGCTTTCCTTGGCCACTGAACAGATCTTCCCAGGTGTTGGAAGTGTTTTGTAATCAGAAATCAGAAAAAGATTTATTGCCAAGTACATTAACAGATCACTGATAACATACGAGAGAATTTGACTTGACACAGAAAATGAACCTGCATTTCCAGTGACACGGCTGCATCGGGGACGCGCCTGCCAATAGGATGGTACAGATAAGAAATCATACAATAGGAAGGAGCAAAAAAATCATTGAATTCAGAATATTGACCATAAGTAATCAATATTATGATTACAAAGACAAAAAAAGCCCACGATGCACATTCAAGACCAGAGTCCACAGGACACAAGGAGAGCAGTGAATGTTATCTTGTTGTCAGTTTCTGGGTCAGTGTGGATGTAGTGTTGAAGCAATGTTGTATCAATATGAGCACAAGGACACTTTGGCAGAAGATGTTTTGTCTGGCTGCAGCAATTGTCCTTGGCAATTGTCCCAAGCAGCTACTGTCCAGAGGCCGTGTGCTCAGTGTTTTGAAAAACAAAGACTGGGGATTATCAGGAGGATTTTTGTAAGGGAAATTGAGCCAAATAGACTGAACACAGAGAAAGAACTTTATTTTCTTCTGCAGATTCAGTGTTTAATCCTTCATTGTGAGGGCTTTGAGTCCGTCGTGGATAGACGGACTCAAAGTCCGTGTGATAGTCGTGTAGTCGACTATCACGACAAAATGCACCAAAAACAACCAGTGTCGACGTGCTCGCAGTGGTAAACATGGAGGACTGTGTCACACTCGTGACGTCACGCGGAACTCCGGCTGCACTTCCGGTTAATCGGCGGATTTGTCTGATTTTTCAGGGCGGGAAATTCAAAATCGCGATTTTCTCCAAGATTCCGGGATTTGTGGAGTGCCGTTCAGTGCCGTTCAGTTCAGTTCTACTTTAAACTCAGGAGATAATGATAACACAGAGACTTTAACCTCAGGAGATGACAACATGGAACCCTTCAACTCAGGAGGTGACAACATGGAACCTTTAACCTCAGGAGATGTCAACATGGAAACTTGAATCTCAGGAAGTGTCAACATGGAACCTTTAACATCAGAAGGTGTCAACATGGAACCTTTAACCTCAGGAGGTGACAACATGGAACTTTTAACCTCAGGAGGTGACAACATGGAACCTTTAACCTCAGGAGGTGACCCTAGGTGGCGAAGGTGAAGTGTAATGCTCAGACAGCCCAGGTGGAGGTTCCCTGACCTCTGGAATGATGGGTGGAGTTCCCCCAACCTCTGTAACAATGGGTGGTGGTCCCATGGCCTCTGGAACGATGGGTGGAGGGAGCCGACCATCAGCGAAGCCAAGCAGTAAAGACTGGATGTCCTCAAGCCCCGATGTTTGGGAATCCATCCCCGAAACAGCCGCCCCAGTCAGGGAGAAAAGACGGGGTGGGGTGTCACCAAAATCACCAGGAGCTAGACAAGTCTTAACTGGTATTAATGTTACAAAAGTAGAGAAAAGAACCTGCCTGAGCTCCTGGTCCTCTGCTGCTGGGCTGACCTCCTCAGGATGAGCCGCAGGAGTTGGAGCGTGCACATCGGGCAGAGCAGGAACTGGAGCGTGCACTGTGGGAGCAGCTGGAGCTGTGGCATGTGCCTCAGGGACAGTGGGAGACATTGTGTGCACCTTGGGGATGGCTGGAGCCGTTGGGTGCACCTCAGGGAAGGCTGGAGCTGATGGTGGTGGAGTGGCATGGTGCAGGCACCAGAGACAGGAAGTGATGTGCAGCTGGAACTGGAGTGGGGGGGGGGGGGCTGTGGAGCTGGAACAGGAGCTGCTGGAACTGCAGACTCCTCCATTATCAGTCGGTTCCCACCCAGGATAGACAAACACTCCAAAAAAACAGAAGTGGAAATGGGAAATGCATGTGAGGATGGATGGATGCAGCTGGCAGCAGAAATGACAGCAGAGATGGGTGGAGAGAGCTCAGCAGTGGTAGGTGGCTGACGCTGAGCCCCCTCAACAGGAACAAGACAAGACCTTTCATTTAATGGTGTTAAAAAATGAAAAAGTACCTGCCTCTTTTCCTGCTCTGCTGCCGCTGAAGAATCAGACAACTCCCTCCAGATGGCTCTGGAGATTGTCCGACAGGAAGCAGCAGTTGCTGAAGCAGAGCGTTGGGAGGAGCAGCACCTCCTCCAATCTTCCTTCCACCCATGGCCCCCAAACACCAAATCACTGCCGAGGAACTCACTCTGATCTGCCGGTGTGAGGGTTGGCGGAAAAGTTGGCTGATTCTGGCGAGGAGGAGACAGTGGGTAGCCGTGGGAAAGCAGGGATAGGGAGCTCCCGCACCCAGGGTGTTACATTTCACTCTGGGCCGTCATCTGCCTCAGCTGTGCGCACACCTGGAAGGAATCAGCCTTGGGCTATATAGCCCGTGCTGCCTAGAGCTTCGGCACGGAGCCATCTGCTATGACGCTCTTCGTCCTGCGCATGCCCTGATTCCGCTCAGCCCTGCGCTACATCGTTGGACTCTCCGTTGGCACGTAAGCTCAACAAATTCCAACCTTACCTCTTCTCCCAGGCTCTCCCCTGTGCACAGGTGGATCCCTCCGGCGGCGGTTCTCTCCCTCTCGGCAGCGGAACCGCTCCTCTCTCCTCGCCTCGCATCACAACGCTTCACCGGGTGCGCTCAGCAGGCGCTGTCTCCCTGGCAGGTGGCCCAAAGCCCAAGCCGACGCCAACTCCAGGACATCTGCAAGTAAGCCCTGTTTATTCTCCATCCATCATAACACGGCTGAAATTAACACCTGTGTTTGGTTCTGTCTCTAGGGTTGCCAGGCTGTACGGCGCTCTGTTTCACCCCCGGCTGCAGCTCGTTCACCCACACAACATTCACACACCGCATACATGCACCCACACACCTGCTGGTTATTCAGTAAAGATTATTGTATTGAACTTGAGTCTGTGTGTGCGTGTTCCCTGGGTCCAACATTATGTCACAGGGATAAGAATAGTTGTCCGCGTCTGCTTCCATCAACACTGCAGCAGCCTCCAATGCTCCACAGCATCCTCAGGATTAGAGCAGTGTTGCGCAGCAACCACACAGTCCAGTACCTGGATGACCACGCAAAGCTGCTCTGTTCACTGCCTCCCCTTGCTGGTCTCGCTGCTGAGTCCTTAACTGGCAGCATCCTTCTGTCATGTTTGCCCCTCCGGGGCTTTAAACAGGACTCACATGCTGGGTGAGCAAACGTGATTTATTAATAAACACAAATGAATAATTCCAGACTTGACAATACTAAGCAAAATAGGGCAAAACTCAAGCAAGACAGATGTGTGTTGCTCGCGCTGTAAGACGAGGACGCTGCCCAGAACAAAAGAGTGGCACCCATTAAATAAGGCACAGAAAATCAAGGAAAATCATAAACAGCTGAGGGCAATCAAGAACAAACCAATCAGGAACAAAGCAACAACAGAAATAACCAGGGCACTGTCAACACAAAAGCTCACTAAAACCCAAGATCAGAATAAAGAAAAAACATGACCATTATAATAATAATACTAATAAACAGAATGATCACAAGGAACAAACATAATTATAACAAACAGAAACAAGACAAAACTAAACTCTAAGCATGGGGAGGATCCCCAGACCATTCCTTGACTCTGACAACTGAGTTCAGTAGCAGACCGTGTATTTTACAACTAGGCCTTCAGGGGTGATCTACCCGATTTAAGTGCCATTCATACCAAACACCATAAAAATAGCCTATAGGTATAGTATATATGCACATAGGTATAGTATATATACACAAAGCATGTTAAAGATAACTTTAACTATAAAATTATAGTTTAAAAAATCTTTACCTTTTCATTGTAGAGCCCCATTTCCCTGCGCACTTGTTCATTGAGCTGCAGATCCATTCTTATTTCCCCAAAGGTTTAAAATTACGCTTGTCCAGCTGGTGGCTGTGCTTTGGCACCTCGCTGCTGCCTTGGTTAAGGCCCTGTCACACCTAGATGATTTAGGCAGCGTTTACAAAATATATGAAAAATTTGGAGAATACGCTGGGGTACGTGAATCAGTTATGGCTCAGTTTTGTCTAAGTTAAGAGCATACTGAAGCACGCTGTTATACAGCGTTGTTCGCTGGGCTCCTCTTACAATTAATTTTCCGAATGCTGAAAATTTTCCGACGTATCCAGCATATGGCAGATAACGTCCCGCATTCGTGGAGCAAATGGCATATTTGCAGCATTGGTTCACAGGATGGTTTCGTAAGGCTGTTATAGCCAGGAAGCAGGTTGTGAGTGGGTTGTGAGGCTGGGCTCTCAAAACCTCTTGAAATGCTTCCTATGGCGTATGACTCAAATAGCCTCTGACAGCCAAAGTCCAACTCCCGGCCTTCCCGCGGAGAAACTTATCACTGACAGAAGAACGGGCGAAGGCAAGCCACTGGCACCTTAAAACCAGTTGCCCAGGGTAGATGGAGCTCTCAGCCTGGGAAGGCAGTCCATCTAAGGGAAGGAAAACCATGATTCTAAACCTCTGCTGCCTTGTGGCTATACCTGACCGCAGGAAAGGCTTCGGGAGTAAAGTCCGAGGACAAATCTGGAGTGGAGCCCTAAGGCCGATAGTAGTTGGTCTGCACTACTTTCCTTGCTTGTGAGGAAGGTTCCCTAAGCTCTACGCACCCAATAGAACAGGCAAGCCATAGCGGTGCAATCCCTTACTGGCTGGGGGCTGCCAGAATGACGTGAAATTTTCTGAGATTAATCAGACCACAGGGAAGACCACAACTGCACATCAACTTTAGCATGACTTCACACTTGTTACCATGGCCACACCCTCCTCACCATTCAATCCATGATCTTGTGGGGATTGTTGGGAGGGTCCTGGAGTCATAAAATTTGGAGCATAGGAAGAGGTGGCTGTCCTCTGTAGTCCTATATAGGTCAACAACACATAACTGATAGGTAAGTGTTACCATGGTGACATGGTGAAGGTTAACTCTTCGCCATGGAACGTCGAAAGGTCGCAACTTGGACAAACTTCATCCGATTTTCACCAAATTTTAGGGATATTAGTCCAACCCTGCACACTCCTATGTAAAAATGGTTGCCAAAACTTATAGCACCGCCAACTGCTCACAGGAACTAATGCGCCAAATGGCTTTCTTTATTAGTCACGCAGTGCATGCAGTGACGACGGGAAATTTTCCGTGCCGACTGGGTCCGACGGGCGCAACGTTGCTCGGGTGCGTGGGGGGCAAGGGTCTGCTTACAGCTGCTTGCAGCTTTAATTAAGCTTTGTTTTTCTGCTAGGGGGCACTGGAGCTATCTATAATTGCTCATTATACAAAGGTTCAGTGTTGGTTAACCATGCACCACACAAAATGTGGTTGAATTTGGACAAAGTATTTCAGAGTTACAGTATAAGGCTTTGTTTTCTCTGGTAGGGGCGCTAGAGCTATCTGTAATTGTTCATTATAGAAAGGTTCAGTGTTGGTTAACCATGCACCACACAAAATTTGGTTGAATTTGGACAAAGTATGCCTGAGTTATAAAGCTTTGTTTTTATTTTTTACTAGGGGATGCTATAGCTATGTTTGTTATCATTACAAAAAATCTTTTCTGGGTCTGACTAATATATATATATAAAGTTTATCAGCAATTGGACATTCTACATTTGAGTTATGGCAACTTCCTGTCCATTGAAGGTATGGGGGCACTGTCGCTATTTGTCATTCTTTATTATAGAAATTATCAGTACAGTGGTACCTCTACTTACGAATTTAATTCGTTCCGGAAGAATTCTCGTAACGTGAAAAATTCGTAAGTAGAGGCGCGTTTTACATGTAAATGCCGTAATCCGTTCCAAGCCCCCAAAATTTGGGCATAAATTTTTTATAAATCGTAAAAACGCATCAAAACATGTAACAAATACATGTTACAATTAGATTACTGCACAATAAACATAAAATGAGAGTTTAAAATGAGAGAAAGAATAATAAAAGAGAATAATAAAAATTATGTTCATTTACCTTTTAACTGCGATCGTCGGCGTTGGTGTCACCTTTTGCCTTCTTTGGTTCATGTTCTGTCTCATCAGTGGTTTTTGCCTGACGTTTTTTGAAGAAAATGACAATCAGAGGTCCCTGATTGTCTCTCTTCGAAATGACAGAGAGGCCTTTGGAAGGAGTCACAGCTTTAAGGGCTTCCTTTTGTTTTAAAACTGTGCTGATCGTTGATGTATTACGGCCATATTCTTTGGCGAGATCAACCAAACGCGCCCCCTTTTCATACCTTTCAATTATCTCCTTTTTTGTCTGTATGGACTAAAAAAGTCTCTTCTTCTTTTCTCCTTTCCCACTTATGTCCGTCACCTTCTTGGGGGCCATAGCGAATAAATGGTAGTTCTGTACTGTTAACACACGTAAAACTGCCCGAACACTTCGTGGCCAATGGGATACCAGGAAGATGCTAGGCGATAGCCAATGGCAGAGCAGCTACAGGTATGTTTACGTTCGGTAAAATACGGGAGCTGCGAGGAGCGCGTACTTTTTTTGCCTTTCGTATCCTGAAATTTCGTTCGTAACTAGAGGCAATATTTTCCCGTTGAGGCGTCTCGTAGCCTGAAAATTCCGTATGTAGAGACGTTCGTAAGTAGAGGTACCACTGTATTGGCTACTTGTTCACCACACAGAATTTGGTCGAAATCAGTCAACGTATGCCAGAGTAAAAGCCATTGGAAGGGTGATGGCGATACTGCAAACTTGGCTACAGCCCCTCCGCCAAACTGTCTGGCATTTGGAAAAGTTTTCAACAGCTTTTGATGGCACGTGGGTTTAGATGATTGTCACCACAAATGGTACCAATCAAACTATTTATTTCAGAGATTGTGAAGAAAACCTTTGGTGTAACCTTCATGTCTCCAAGACAGGGCGCTATTGCTACTCATGAATATTCATAGCTGTAATTGTTTGGAGACATACCCAAGTACTTCATACCTATCTTGGTTCCAATCCGACATTCCATTCCCGAGGTATTTAAAAAACAACATGATGCAAACTTCCTGATGCACAACTTTCTGCCTCCGAAAGGTGGCACTGTAAATTTCTATGAATATTGTTCTATCGAACTGTTTGGAATTGATCTGATATCCATAATATTGAATTTGGTTGAAATCCGACAATGTATACCAGAGTTATTGCCATCAGAATGGTCATAGAATGATCATGGTGAGGCATCAAACTTTGTCACACCCCTATGGCCAAACCGTTGAGCTTTTGGAAAAGTTTTCCATTACTTTTAGTGGCACATGGGTAAAGATGATTGTCACCACAAATGAGCTCAATCGGACAAAAACCCTAGGATGAGTTCCATCAAATGCGCAAGGTGGAAATCAGGTCACTGCCACTTCGTGCCAAAATGGCCGACTTCTTGTTGGGTGTAGACCATTACTTCTGTTGAGTTTTTTGCATGTCTCGACATGATAAACATCTCTTATGATTTTGATCTTTCTACGCAAAAGTAGGCGTGTGCCACTCCCCATTGACTTCACATGTTAGGTGGCGCTGTAGAGCCATTTTTGTTGGGTCATTTATATTTTCTCCAAAATATTCAATTTTTTTCCAGTCTTGAGGTCCCTGTAAAAAATGGTGTTTTCATGCACGTTGACTACCCCAAAAATGAGATCTGAGATGGAGAAGAACAAAAAAAAAAAAAATTAAAGCTGCAAGCAGCTGTAAGTGGGCCCTCGCCCCCCCACGCAGCCGCATTCCCCTGCGCCTGTCGTACCTAGCTGGCTCAGAAAATTTCCCGTTGTCGCGGCAAGCGCTGCATGAATAATAAAGTAAACCGTTTGGTGCAGTACTTCCTGTGAGCAGTAGGTGGCACTATAACTTTTGTCATTCATTTTTATGTTGGAGCGTGTGGGGCGGGGCTAATATCCATCGTAGAAAATTTGGTGACAATCAGACAAAGTTTGTCCAAGTTACAACTTTCCGATGTTCCATGGCAAGGAGTCAACCTTCGCCATGTCGCCATGGCAACACTTCCCTGTCAGTTATGTGTTGCCCACCGATATAGGACTACATATGACAGTCACCTCAACCTATGTTCCAGATTTTGTGACTCCAGGTCCTTCCCCACCATCCCAACAAGATCACAGATTGAATGGCGAGGAGGGCATGTTCATGGTAACAGCAGTGATGTCATGCAGTTATGATCAACCAGGTGGTCTGATAAACCTCAGAAAATTGCACGTCATTCTGGCAAGTGGCGCATGAGTATGGCATGTGAGTTATGGCAACTTCCTGTCCATTAGTGGTAGGGGGCGATGTCACTATTTATCATTCTTTATTATGGAAATGATCAGTATTGGCTACCTATTCATCACACAAAATTCGGTTGAAATCAGTCAATATATGCCAGAGTAAAAGCCATTGGAAGGGTGATAGCAATACTGCAAACTTGGCCACGCCCCTTCTGCCAAACAGGCATTTGGAAAAGTTTTCAACAGCTTTTAATGGCACATGGGTATAGATGATTGTCACCACAAATGAGCTCAATCAGACTAAAACCCTAGGACGAGTTTGATTAAATGCGTGAGGTGGAAATCTGGTCACTGCCACTTCCTGCCAAAATGGCCAGAATTTTTTGCATGTCTTGATATGATAAACATCGCACCCAATTTTCATCTTTCTATGTGAAAGTAAGTGTGTTGCACTCCCCATTGACTTCACATGTTAGGTGGTGCTGTAGAGCCATTTTTATGGGGTCATTCATATTTCCTCAAAAATATTAAATTTTTGCCAGGCTTGAGGTCCCTGCACGAAATGGTGAGTTTTCATGCACGTTGACTACCGCAAAAATGAGATCTTAGATGGAGGAGAAAAAAAAATTGCAGCTGTAAGCGGGCCTTCGCCCCCCGTGCACCCATGTAACCTGGCGCCCATCGACCCAGCCAACATGGAAAATTTCCCGTCGTCACCGTTTGGCGCAGTACTTCCTGTGAGCAGCAGGTGATGCTATAAGTTTTCTCAACCATTTTTAAGTAGGAGCGTGCGGGGTCGGACTACTATCCATGTGAGAAAATTTGGTGAAAATCAGATAAAGTTTGTCCAAGTTACAGTTTTCCGATGTTCCATGGCGAAGAGTCAACCTAGGCCATGTTGCCATGGCAACACTTCCCTGTCAGTTATGTGTTGCCCGCCCATATAGGACTACATATGACAGTCACCTCAACCTATGTTCCAGATTTCATGACTACAGGATGTTCCCCACCATCCCAACAAGATCACAGATTGAATGGCGAGGAGGGTATGTCCATGGTAACAGCAGTGACGCCATGGTAAAGCTGATGTGCAATTATGACCAACCATGTTGTCTGATAAACCTCAGAAAATTTCACGTCATTCTGGCAAGTGGCACATGACTAATAAATAAAGCAGTTTTCAGCAATTCTTCCTTTAACCACTAGGTGGTGCTATATCTTTTGTCAGGTATTTTTATGTAGACACGTTTGGGGCGGAACTATTTTCTATCATGGAAACTTTGGTGGACATCGGACAAGTTTTTTTTTTTTTTTTTTTTTTTTTGTTACTTATTTGTACCCATAGGTAGACTTGGTTTGCAGTCTGGTGACAAGCCACCGGCTGCTGGTCGCTGCGTGCGCGAGCGCCCTAAACCTACATGTTTTTGGTGTGCGGGAGGAAACCGGAGAAATCCCGGAGTAAACCCGCGCAACACGGGGAGAACATGCAAACTCCACACAGCTCACTGTTGGTCGGGGGCTGGGATCGAACCCACGATCTCATGATCCCCGCGGTCCCCCGGCCGAGGGTAAAACTGTGCTGCCACAGTGCTAAACCACTGCGCCACCGTGCAGCCCAGTTTTGCTTGAGTTACAGCTATTTGATGTTGTAAGGGGAGAAGTCAAACTTCGCCATGGTGTTGTGGCCACACCTTTTGAGATTGCAACTCACATTTGATAACTTTTAATGGCCAGTGCCTGTAGATGCTGCCATGTGAAAATGAGTTCAATGGGAGCAGGCCCCCAGGAGGAGTTCATTCAAATGCGAGTGGCGCAGTACTTCTCATGAGCAGTAGGTGGTGCTATAAGTTTTGTCAAACATTTTTACACAGGAGCATGTGGGGTCGGACTAATATCCACTGTAGAAAATTTGGTGAAAATTGGATGAAGTTTGTCCAAGTTGCAACTTTTTGATGTTCCATGGTGAGGAGTCAATCTTCGCCATGTCACCATGGTAACACTTACCTATCAGTTATGTGTTGCTGACCCATATAGGACTACATAGGACAGTCACCTCTACCTGTGCTCCAAATTTCATGACTCCAGGACGTTCCCAACTCTCCCCACAAGATCACAGACTGAATGGCGAGGAGGGCGTGTCCATGGTAACAAGTGTGACGTCATGGTAAGGTTGATGTGCAGTTATGATCATCCGTGTGGTCTGATTAATCTCAGAAAATTTCACGTCATTCTGGCAAGTGGTGCGTGAGTAATAAATAAAACAGTTTTCAGCAATTATTCCTTTAACCACTAGGTGGTACTGTAGATTTCTATGAATATTCCTCTCTAAAACTGTTTGGAATTGGACTGATATCCATAATATTGAATTTGGTTGATATCCGACAATGCACACCAGAGTTATTGCCGTCAGAGTGATCATAGAATGATTATGGCAAGGCATCAAACTTTGCCACACCCCTACGGCCAAACCATCGAGCTTTTAGAAAATTTTTCAATAACTTTTAATGGCACATGGGTATAGATGATTGTCACCACAAATGAGCACACCCGGACAAAAACCCTGGGACGAGTTTGATCAAATCCGCATCAATTGTGCGAGGTGGAAATCAGGTCACTGCTACTTCATGCCAAAATGGCCGACTTCCTGTTGGGTGTAGACCATCACTTCTATGGAGTTTTTTGCATGTCTTGACTAGATCAACATCTCACGCGATTTTCATCTTTCTATGCGAAAGTAAGCGTCTGTCACTCCCCATTGACTTCACGTTAGGTGTCGCTGTAGAGCCATTTTTGTAGGGTCATTCATATTTCCTCCAAAATATTTAATTTTTAGCCAGTCTTGAGGTTCCTGCAAAAAATGGTGAGTTCTCATGCATGCTGACTACTCCAAAAATGAGATCTTAGATGGATAAGAAGAAAAAAAAAAAAAAAAAAATTCTAACAAATACAATAGGGCTCTCGCCCGCTGACTTTGTCAGTGGCTCGGGCCCTAATTAAAGCAGCAAGCAGCTGTAAGCAGGCCCTAACCCCCCACACAACCGTGAACCCCGGCGCCCGTCGTACCTAGCTGGCTTAGAAAATTTCCCGTTGTTGCAGCAAGCGCTGCGTGAATAAAAAAGTAAACCATTTGGCGCAGTACTTCCTATGAGCAGTAGGTGGCGTTATAACTTTTGTCAGTCATTTTTATGTTGGAACATGTGGGGCGTTACTAATATCCATCGTAGAAAATTTGGTGAAAATAAGACAAAGTTACAACTTTCTGATATTCCATGGCGAGGAGTCAACCTTCGCCATGGCAACACTTCTCTGTCATGTCAGTTATGTGTTGCCCACCCATATAGGACTACATATGACAGTCATCTTAACCTATGTTCCAGATTTCATGACTCCAGGTCGTTCCCAACCATCCCAACAAGATCACGGATTGAATGGCGAGGAGGGTGTGTTCATGGTAACAGCAGTGACGCCATGCTAAAGGTGATGTGCAGTTATGATCAACTATGTTGTCTGATAAACCTCAGAAAATTTCACGTCATTCTGGCAAGCGGCGCGTGAGTATAGCATGTGAGTTATGGTAACTTCCTGTCCATTGGCGGTAGGGGGCGCTGTCGCTATGTGTCATTCTTTATTATAGACATGATCAGTATTGGCTACCTAGTCACCACACAAAATTTGGTTGAAATCAGTCAATGTATGTCAGAGTAAAAGCCATTGGAAAGGTAATGGCCATACTGCAAACTTGGCCACGCCCCTTCCACCAAGCCGTCGGGCATTTGGAAAAGTTTTCAACAGCTTTTGATGGCACATGGGTATAGATAATTGCCACAATCACTTCATATTTTGTATTGTTCATTAGTACTTCCATACTTGACTTATTGTATAGAAGTTTGGGGTAACAGTTATAAAAGTAAACTTAATTCATTGTTAATATTACAGAAAAGGGCAGTCCGTGTTATACACAAAGTCGGGTACCTCGAACATACTAATTTATTGTTTTTACATTCGAAGTTATTGAAATTATGGGATCTGGTTCATTATTACACAGCACAATTAATGTTTAAAGTTAGTAAAAACCTCTTGCCACACAATATATAGAATCTATTCAGGGAGAGAGAAGGGAAATATAATTTACGGGGGAATACAAAATTTAAAATTCACTTAGATCTACGCGGAAGAGTTTTTGTGTGTCTGTGTGTGGGGTAAAATTGTGGAATGGGTTGGGGGAGAAACACAGGCAATGTCCCAACATCCATATATTTAAATCAACATATAAAGAAATGATTTTTGAGCAGTATGAGAATGAAGGGCAGTGATGTTACATTGTGTCTTCAGTGAGGGAAGGTTGTTGTGTGTTATGATGATTGTGAAGGTGATGGTGTTGTTTGTGTTTGCATTGAACATGCCAGAATTGTATGTTTATTGTTGTTGTAATGTTGTTGGATATGGACTGTCATTGTTGTGTCATTTTTGTTGTATAATTTGACTGTGGGTGTATTATGGTGAATGTGATTGTGGGATAATGATGATTATGAGTAATACTGTAATTTGTTTGGTGTGGAGAAGGGGTGGGACTGTATAAGCGTTGGCTTCTTCCCACTCCTTTTGAACATTTTATTTTTGGTTTGTTTTTTTGTTGTGTTTTGAACTCTCTTTTTTCTTTCTTTAACAATGTTCAAATAAAAATCAATCAATCAATCAATCAACCATAAATGGTACCAATCAGTGTATTTATTTCAGAGATATTGAAGAAAACCTTCATGTCTCCAAGAGAGGATGCTTTTGCTACTCATGAATATTCATAGCTGTAATTGTTCGGAGGAATACCCATATACATCATACCTATCTTGGTGCCAATCCGACATTCCATTCCCGAGGTATTAAAAAAACAACATGATGCAAACTTTCTGATGCAAAACTTTCTGCCTCCTATAGGTGGCGCTGTAGATTTCTATGAATATTGAAATTGACCTGATATCCATAATATTGAATTTGGTTGAAATCCGACAATGCATACCAGAGTTATTGCCATCAGAATGGTCATAGAATGATCATGGCAAGGCATCAAACACCCCTACAGCCAAACCATCAATGTTTTGGAAAAATTTTCTATAACTTGTAATGGCACATGGGTATAGATGATTGTCACCACAAATGAGCTCATTCGGAAAAAAAACCCTAGGACGAGTTCAATCAAATGTGCGAGGTGGAAATCAGGTCACTGCCACTTCGTGCCAAAATGGCCGACTTCTTGTTGGGTGTAGACCATCACTTCTATGGAGTTTTTTTGCATGTTTTGACATGATAAACATCTCACCCAATTTTCATCTTTCTATGCGAAAGTAAGCATGTGCCACACCCCACTGACTTCACATGTTAGGAGGTGCTGTAGAGCCATTTTTGTAGGGTCATTCATATTTCCGCCAAGATATTCAATTTTTTTCCAGTCTTGTGGTCCTGCAAAAAATAGTGAGTTTGAGCCACTGTGGCTCGGGCCCTAATTAAAGCTGCAAGCAGCTGTAAGCGGGCCCTCGCCCCCCACGCAACCGCGGACCCCAGCGCCTGTCATACCTAGCTGGCTCAGAAAATTTCCCATCGTTGCAGCAAGCGCTGCGTGAATAATAAAGTAAACCATTTGGCGCATTAGTTCCTGTGAGCAGTCGGTGGTGCTATAAGTTTTGGCAACCATTTTTACGTAGGAGCCTGCAGGGTTGGAATAATATTCATCCATCCATCCTTCTTCTTCCACTTAATCCTTTGTGGGTCGCGGGGGGGCTGGAGCCTATCCCAGCATCTTTGGGCGAGAGGCAGGGTACACCCTGGACAGTTTGCCAGTCCATCGCAGGGCCAACACAGAGAGACAGACAACCATTCACTCTCACAGTCATACCTAAGGACAATTTAGAATCCCCAGTTTGATGCCAATTAACCTAATTTGCATGTTTTTGGCATGTGGGAGGAAACCGGAGAAATCCCGGAGTAAACCCACGCAGGCATGAGGAGAACATGCAAACTCCACACAGATCACTGTTGGTTGGGGGCTGGGATCGAACCCAGGATCCCCCGGCCAAGGGTGAGTTGCTGTGCTGCCGCAGTGCTAACCACTCCACCACCGCGCTGCCTGGAATAATATTCATCATAGAAAATTTGGTGAAAATCAGATAAAGTTTGTCCAAGTTGCAACTTTTCGATGTTCCATGGCGAGGAGTGAATCTTTGCCATATCGCCATGGTAACACTTACCTATCAGTTATGTGTTGCTGACCCATATAGGACTACAGATGACAGTCACCTCTACCTATGCTCCAAATTTCATGACTCCAGGACCTTCCCAACCCTCCCCACAAGATCACTGATTGAATGGTGAGGAGGGCGTGTCCATGGTAGCAAGTGTGATGTCATGGTAAAGTTGATGTGCAGTTATGATCATCCCTGTGGTCTGATGAATCTCAGAAAATTTCACGCTATTCTGGCATGTGGTACGTGAGTAATAAATAAAACAGTTTTCAGCAATTCTTCCTTTAACCACTAGGTGGCGCTGAAGATTTCTATGAATATTGTTCTATGGAACTGTTTTGAATTGGACTGATATCCATAATATTGAATTTGGTTGAAATCCAACAATGCACACTAGAGTTATTGCCATCAAAATGATCATAGAATGATCATGGCGAGGCATCAAACTTTGCCACGCTCCTACGAGCTTTTGGTAAAATTTTCAATAACTTTTAATGGCACATGGGTATAGATAATTGTCACCACAAATGAGCTCAATTGGACAAAAACCCTAGGACGAGTTCGATCAAATGCACGAGTTGGCTATCCGGTCACTGTCACTTTGTGACAAAGTGGCCGACTTCCTGTTGGGTGTAGACCATCACTTCTATGGCGTTTTTTTGCATATGTTGACATGATAAACATGTCACCCGATTTTCATCTTTCTGCGCGAAAGTAAGCGTGTGCCACTCCCCATTGACTTCACATGTTAGGTGGCGCTGTAGAGCCATTTTTGTGGGGTCATTTATATTTCCTCCAAAATATTCAATTTTTCACCAGTCTTGAGGTTCCTGTAAAAAATGGTGAGTTTTCATGCACGTTCACTACCCCAAAAATGAGATCTTAGATGGAGAAGAAGAGAAAAAAAATTCTAACAATTACAATAGGGCTTTTGCCCACTGACTTTGTCAGTGGCTTGGGCCCTAATTACGACAGGGCTCTCGCTCACTGACGTTGTCAGTGGCTCGGGCCCAAATAAAGAGTAGGAGTAATCTTGAAGGAAGAGTATGTGAAGAGTGTTCAGGAGGTAAAGAGGGAGTCGGACAGAATCATGAGTTTGAAGCTAGAAGTCAAAGGTGTGATGTTGAATGTTGTCAGTGCATATGCCCAACAAGTTGGATGTCAGGTAGAAGAGAAAGAGGAATTCTGGAGTAAGTTGGATGAAGCAGCAGAGTGTTCCCAGTGGGGACTGAGTGGTGATTGGCGCGGACTTTAATGGACATGAAGGTGAAGGGAACAGAGGTGATGAGGAGGTCCTGGGTAGTTATGGTCTTAAGGAGAGAAATGTGGAAGGACAGATGGTTGTGGATTTTGCTAAAAGGATGGAAATGGCTGTGGTGAACACATACTTCAAGAAGAGACAGTAACATAGGGTGACTTACAAGAGTGGAGGAAGGTGCACACATGTGGACTACATGTTATGCAGAAGGAGAAATCTGAAGGAGATAGGAGAGGTGGTGGCAGGGGAGAATGTAGGTAGACAGCATCGGATGGTAGTCTGTAGGATGACTTCGCAAAGCAAGAAGAGGAAAACAGTGAAGGCAGAGCCAAAGATTAAGTGGGGGAAGTTACAGAAGGAAGAAGGTCACATAGAGTTCAGGAAGGAGTTGACACAGGCTCTGGGTGGTAGGGAAAAATTACCAGATGACTGGAAAAGTACAACAGAAGTATTGAGGGAAATGGGTAGAAAGGTATGTGGTGTATCCAGTGGACAGAGGAAGGAAGACAAGGAGACTTGGTGGTGGAATGGGGAGGCACAGGAAACTATCCAATGGGAAGAGGTTAGCAAAGAAAAGTGGGGCAGTATTTGGGGCAAAGGAGTATTTGGAATCTAGGTGCATGGCAAAGAGAGAGGTGGCAAAGGCAAAGGAAAAGGCATATAGTGATTTGTATGAGAGGCTGGACACTAAGGAAGGAGAAAAGGAGTTGTATTGACTGGCTAGACAGAGAGATCAAGCTGGAAAGGATGTACAGGAGGTTAGGTTGATTAAGGGCAGAAATGGTAATGTACTAACAAATGACAAGAGTGTGTTGAGAAGGTGGAAGGAGTACTTTGAAGAGCTGATGAATAAAGAAAATGAGAGAGAGGAGGATGGATGAAGAAAACATGGTGAACAAGGAAGTCCCAAGGATTAGCAAGGCGGAAGTGAGGGCAGCTTTGAAGAGGATGAGGAAAGGCAGTTGGTCCAGATGACATACCTTTGGAGGTATGGTGATGTTTAGGAGAGATGGCAGTGGATTTTTTTACCAGATTGTTTAACACAATCTTAGAGAGTGAGAGGATGCCCGAGGAACTGAGAAGTGTTTTGGTACCAGTTTTCAAGAACAAAGATGATGCTCAGAGCTGTAGTAACTACAGAGACATAAAGTTGATCAGCCACACTATGAAGATATGGGAAAGAGTTGTTGAAGCCAGGTGAAGAAGAGAGGTGACAATCAGTGCACAGCAGTACGGTTTCATGCCAAGAAAAAGTACTACAGATGCAATGTTTGCTCTAAAAGTGCTGATGGAGAAGTATGGTGAAGGTCAGAAGGAGTTGCACTGTGTCTTTGCGGATCTAGAGAAAGCATTTGATACAGTGCCAAGAAAGGAAGTGTTGTACTGTATGAGAAAGTCAGGAGTGGCAGAGAAGTATGTGAGGGTGTTACAGGACTTGTATGAGGACAGTGAGACGGTGGTGAAGTGTGCTGTAGGAGTGACAAATAGGTTCAAGGTGGGGGTGGGATTACATCAGGGATCGGTTCTGAGCCCCTCGTTGTTTGCCATGGTGATGAACAGGAAGACAGACGAGGTCAGGCAAGAGTCTCTGTGCACCATGATGTTTGCAGACGACATTGTAATCTGCAATGAGAGTAGGGAGCAGGTGGAAGAGAACCTGGAGAGGTGGAGGTATGCTCTGGAGAGAAGAGAAATGAAAGTCAGTAGAAGCAAGACAGAATAAATGAGTGTGAATGAGAGGGAGGCAGGTGCAACGGTGAAGATGGAAGGAGTAGCAAGTAGATGAGTTTAAATACCTGGGGTCAACCATCCAAAGCAATGGAAAATGTGCAAGAGATGTGAAGAAGAGAGTGCAGGCAGGGTGGAGTGGGTGGAGACCAGTGTCAGGGGTGATTTGTGACAGAAGGGCAGCAGCAAGAATGAAAGGGAAGATTTATAAGACGGTAGTGAGACCTTCTATGATGTATGGTTTGAAGACGGCGGCGCTGACAGAAAGACGGGAGATGGAGCTTGAGGTGACAGAGCTGAAGATGGTAAGATTTTCATTGAGGGTAACTAGGAGGGACAAGATTAGAAATGAGTATATCAGAGGGACAGCTCACGTTGAGCAGTTTGGAGACAAAGTAAGAGAGGCAAGGCTGAGATGGTTTGGACATGTGCAGAGGAGGGATAGTGGATATATTAGACAAAGGATGTTGAAGATGGAGCTGCCAGGCAGGAGGAAAAGAGGAAAACCACAGAGAAGATCTACTGAAGTAGTGAAGGAGGACATGGAGTGGGTTGATGTTACAGAGGAAGATGCAAGGGATAGGGTGAGATAGAGATGGTTGATCCGCTGTGGCGACCCCTAAAGGGAGCAGCTGAAAGAAGAAGAAGATTTAAATTTTATCACCAGTTTTTGCTGTTCTGCTTTTTGTTGTTACACACTATCATACTTTTTGTTTTTTTAATTTCCTTATTATACTCTTAATTTCAATGTTGCTATTTAGATTATTACTATTGATGGTAATGGATATCCTCCTTCTCCTACCAGATTAACTGACTTATTGGTGTCATGAACCCTCCTGTGCGCTTCTCCAATGCGCACGGCGAGGGGAGAAAGAATGAGGATTTACGCGCTGGGTCTCACCAAACACACATTTATTTATACAACACGCAGACATACAGTTATAGTTTTCTCAGAAGCTAATGGTGTCCTACTGGACGCTGAACAGTCTACAGGGAAAAACACACGCAGCAATTACTTACTGAGCTGGAGCGGTCCAGTAGTCCGGATAAGTCCCGAGGGAAACAGTCCTTACTTGACGTGACTCCAAGCGAACCGTCAATGAAGTCCACTGACCCAGCAATGCATGACTGGAGACAGGCTCCTTAAAAGCATGCATTGCTGGTTTCCCAAATTAGTTACACCTGGGCGAGGAGCGGGAAGATGGCATACGGGAGTGGGAACAGCTGGTAGCAATAGAGAGGGGGCGTGGTCCGACCGGCAGACAGACAGCACTTACTCCAGCGTGAACGCAGGAGGCTGCCTTCCCGCTGCCAGCCAGAAGGCAGTGGCTATGGGCACGGCAAAGCACACAGAAATACATACTAACATACATACAATGTGGCACGTACCCATAGAGCGGCCAGGACCGAGCCGGGGGAAGCCAAACCGGCTCGGTTCCTGACAGAGCCCCCCGCTTTAAGGGGTGGATTCCCAGATACCCAAAGAAACATTCCAACCCCCCCCCCCCCCAACAGGAACAAACAATCCAAACCCGGGTGGGAGGTAGAGGTAGAGGGAACAGGAAAGGTGGGAACACACACCCCGCCCAGGGACCTCAATTACCCCCCCCCCCAAGTCCATGGGCGTTGGGGCACAGGAGGCCACCCAGAGTCCCAGGCCCAGCAGAAGGTCCGTTGGCCTGCTGGAAAACATGAGCCATTTGACCCAGAGAGTCAATTCTTCTGGCAGCCAGCCAGCGTTGCTCAGCCACCAGGACCGAAGGGGTGAAGCAGGAGGCAGCCTACCCACCGGAAGGCTCACCGGTGGGTAACCGGACTCGGGAGAGGGGGCCTCCACGGCGTCCTCAGGGTGGTCCGCAGCGGCACCCACGGTGGACCCCAACCGGGCCGGCTCCGCTGCACCCATGATGGACTCCAGCGGGAGCCTGGCTGCACCCGCGGTGGCCTCCTGACCGGGCCGGCTCCTGACCTGACCTGGCGCTGCATCCTGATCCTCAGCAGCTTCCGGCGAGGTCAGCTGCTCTCCGGTGACCCTGGCAGGGGGCTCTGACCCCAGAGGGAGAGAAAAAGAGACCGGGTCAGGGTCGCCGGCAGCAGCAGAGCCCGTTGAGGCAGCCCCGAGGGCTCCTACGTGCTGCCCCAGGCCCTCCTCGCCATGAGTCGGGCAGTGTGACATTGACATCTGGGGTATTGACATAATGGAGCACACTTGCCTGAACTCGGGCTCCAGTGCCGTCCAGGACTGCGGTGATTTGGGGTGCGTAGCCTCAGTCGTCGCACCCGGTGCTGTGCCCCCATCGACCTCCTCAGAGACCATTGGACCTACGTCGTCGTGGGCTTGCATCTCCTGGGCCTCCAGTCCCTCTCCCCTCGAGCGACCAGGAACTGGTGCCGGCGAGCTCGTGGGGGTACATAGAAGGGGTTGGGTGAGGTTAGGTGCGGGCGCATCGCATGCTGCTGGGGCGGAGCACTCAGAGGGTTGCTCACCCCGAGTCTCCTCGCCAGGAGGCAGGCAAACTTGTTCGTCAAGCATGATAGTTAAATGAGAAGTAACTTGCCTGTCCTCCTGACATGAGACGTCCTCCACGGCCTTAGAGACGTCTCCTCCTTCTGGGCATTCCTCGTCGTGCAGCGCCAGTGAGACCGGAGGCCTCCTCCGTCGGGGGTTCCTCCTCTTCTTCCTCCTGGACGGCTCAGGAACCAGGTAGTCCTGGACACGAAGCGCTGTGCTAGACAGCTCCGTCTCCTCCGGGGGGGAGAGCGGAGTGGTAGTGAGGAGTTCGAACTCTGGGTGGCCCTTGTCCGACCTGTCCTCGACCCGCCAGTTGAGCGCTGCAAGCAGGTTCGACCATTCCTTGTCCGTCGGCAGATCCAGAGATGGAACCTTCACAACCGAGAAGGGGCATCCTTGGGTCTCCCTCTCACGGTGCCCCTCCTCGACCCGGCAATTGAGTGCAACAAGCAGGTTCGACCACTGCTCGTCCGTTGGCAATCCAGTGGGTTGAGCAGGCGCGGGGGGTGGAGCCCTCACAGCCGGGGAAGCACGTCCTTCGGCCTCCCTCTCGTGGTGTTCCTCCTCGACCCGGCGATTGAGCGCGGCGAGCAGGCTCAACCACTCCTCGTCTGAAGGCGAATCTGGGGGTAGAGCAGGCGTAGGAGGTGGAACCGTCATAGCTGGGGAAGCGCACTCTCGGACCTCCCTCTCACAGCACTCCTCCTCGACCCAGCGGTTGATGAAGGCAAGCAGATTCGCCCACTCTTCGTCCACCGGTGGGATTACGGGGAAACGCCTCCATGCGGGCTCCTGGGCAGGATCATCCAGGGCTTCAACCTCCTCCATTGTCAGGTGGGCCGGTTCTTGGACCGGTAGGCCCTCAGAAATTAAAGGAGGAGACACGGAGAGGGGAAGAAAACAATCACTAATTGCAACTGGAGGAGAGGACCCAGTGGACTGCTGATACTGGGCCTCTTGCTCGGGAGACAGGCAGGATTCAGTGTTAATAAATGATTTAGAATGAAAAAATACTTGCCTGTCATCCCGGTTGATGACGTCTGCAGCTGCAAAGGGCAGGGACTCGTCCCTCTCCGTGCCAGTGATGATTTGGCCCCTTCCGCAGACTATTGGAGGAGCCGTCTCCCTGACGACGGAGGTGGGCATGGCTGGGGTGAATCCAGCGGACCTCTCGGCGGCTGAAACGATGATGGCCGCTGCAGAAGAGAGAGGCTTTTCCTGGCGTCTCCTTGCGGGGCGGCGCTGTCCTTTGTGTTCGAGAACAGACCGTGCTGGAGCGAGTGGAGGGTCGAGCAACGTGCCACGGAGGCTGCCAGTGTGCGGGAAGGCAGACCTCTGTCTCGGCGTCACAGGAAGTGCCAGACCAGGGAAGGAACGCTGGAGCGAGCAGACCGTGGAGAGTAGGTCGGCGTACTGTGGGTAGGTCCATAACCTGGGATGCGCTTCCAACATGCCTACTGCGGCGTCCACGTTTTCCAGCGTCTCCTTGGCACCCCGGGTGGCAAGGGCATCATTAACTAAGTCCCAAACGAACTCCGCAGCCCATTCCCCCTCCACAGTGGGAAGCCCCGCTGCCGTTCCTTTTCTCTGGCAAGACCGGGGCATGACAAACTCAAACACAGGTTAGTCCAGAATAGAAAGACAGTTATAATGGAAAAAGGAAAAAAGCAGTGTGGGTGAACCCGCTAAATCCTTTTAACGCGGTTGGGTCATTTTGTCATGAACCCTCCCGTGCGCTTCAGTGCGCACGGCGAGGGGAGAAAGAATGAGGATTTACGCGCTGGGTCTCACCAAACACCCATTTATTTATACAACACGCAGACATACAGTTATAGTTTCCTCAGAAGCTAATGGTGTCCTACTGGATGCTCAACAGTCTACAGGGAAAAGACACCGGGGAAAAACACACGCAGCAATTACTCACTGAGCTGGAGCGGTCCAGTAGTCCGGATAGGTCTTGAGGGAAACAGTCCTTACTTGACGTGACTCCAAGTGAACCGTCAATGAAGTCCAGTGACCCAGCAATGCATGACTGGAGACAGGCTCCTTAAAAGCGTGCATTGCTGGTTTCCCAAATTAGTTACACCTGGGCGAGGAGCGGGAAGATGGCATACGGGAGTGGGAACAGCTGGTAGCAATAGAGAGGGGGCGTGGTCCGACCGGCAGACGGTTAGACAGCGCTCACTCCAGCGTGAGCACAGGAGGCTGCTTCCCCACTGCCAGCCAGAAGGCAGTGGCTATGGGCACGGCAAAGCACACAGAAATACATACTAACATACATACAATGTGGCACGTACCCATAGAGCGGCCAGGACCGAGCCGGGGGAAGCCAAGTCGGCTCGGTTCCTGACAATTGGTACATATTCTGTGAACTGAGTCAGCTGATCATGAATTGTACTTTCCTTCTGTGATCTCGGCCACTGCTGTGCTGTAATTGACTGGACTTGTTTCTTCTTTCTTTTTTTAACTCCAGCTGGGATCGTGGAGTAGGAGCACAGCAGTGTCTCTTGTTGTGAAGCTGTATAGTGTGTAATATTTGTATTTCTTTGTGTGTTCGCAGCCTCCAGTGCGTGAAGGCCCAGTAACACGCAGCGCCAGCAGAGCAGCCTCCCTTCACTCTCTGTCTGATGCCTCCTCTGACTCATTCAACCATTCACCAGGTGAGAGGAATAAAGAATCCTTCTTCCTGTCCTTGATCATTTTTTTCAATATTTAAGCCTATTCTTTTTATTCGTTTTTCGTTTTTCAAGAATGGCCAGCACATTTGCTCCGCTGTCTTTTTGCATATCTCTCATGCCCATCTTTTTGTTTGGATCCTTTTGAGTTTTTGCATAGCAGCAATATCTTTTCCTGAGTTTTATGCAATTTAAGATGACACTACTATACAAACCATTATTTGTAATATCAAAATAATATCGACTTAAACAATAATTCTAAAGTAATGCACTGTCATAAACCCTCCCATGCACTTTTACGCAGTGCATGAAGAGGGGAGGAATAACGAGGATTTACGTGCTGGGTTCACCACAACATATTTATTACAAAAGACAGACAAATCCCAAAAGGTGAAGACGAACAAAAACACAGAAACACACTTACTGATGGCGTTTGGGGGCCAGCATCGCCCAGCGAACAAATGAGAGGAAATGTGTTAGCCACAAGTGTGCCCCAGAGCCGACATCGCTACAAGGACGCAGAAGAACCACGGCGAACATGGAGTGGCTAACATGTCGTGAGAATGCTGAAAATACTAGCAGATTTACAGCACGGATGACGATACAATGAACCAGCAGTGCGTGACTGGCAAAGACTGCTTAAGTACACGTGCTGCTGGTGATGGTGGAATGAGGAGCACCTGGTTGAGGACCGGGAAAGATAATCAACGGGAGTGGGAATCAGCTGGTGGTAATGAGAGAGGGGATGTGGCCGGACCGGTGAGCTGTCAGCATGCGCTCACAGAAAGTAGGTCAAAGCGGCTGTCTAACAGCTACTGGCCAGACAGTGGCTAAGGAAGAAGAAAGCACACTGAAATACATTCAGTGTATAGTGGTCTAGGTGCCACTATACACATATACAGTGGCACCTAGACCCACAGGGAGGGCAGGACCAAGCCGGGGAAATCAAGCCGGCTCGGCTCCTGACAATGCACAAAAAAATGACAGTTTAAAACTAAAATCAGGAAAACAAATGAACTGCTTCACACGTATGATTTGACATAATCAAAATAAGTTGCTATTAGCACTTCTACTCCATGCAATAAATATTAAGTTCCAAATTTCACTGTAAATTGATGCTCTTTTGAACTATTTAAACTACTGTATTTACAGTTGTGAAAAAATTAGGGCACCCTAAGAAAGCCTGTGTGGGTTTTTTAAACATATTTAGACATATTAGTATTTAATATCAATTTAAACAATTAGGACACCCCCACATTTATTCTCACTTAAAATGGCTAAAATCACACACAGGTGTATCACATCAGGTGCACATGATTAGAACATTGCTACTCAGCATTTTGAAGGAGGCTTGTTCTATTTAAACCTCAGACATTTAGTTTGGTGTGCTGTTGACTGTTGAAGTGAGAGTGAACACCATGATGAGACCGAAAGAGCTTTTCTGAGGCTTTCAGAAAGAAGATTGTAGCAGCTTATGAGTCTGGTAAGGGATTTAAAAAGATCCCAAGAGAATTTGAAATCAGCCATTCCACTGTCCGGAAAATAGTCTACAAGTGGAGGACATTCAAAACAACTGCCAACATACCCAGGTCTGGCCATCTAAGCAAGTTCACCCTGAAATCAGACCTCAAGATGCTAAAAGAAGTCTCCAAAAACCCTAAAATGTCATCACGGGTCCTACAGCAGGCTCTTGCTACTGTTCATGTGAAAGTGCATGCCTCTACAATCAGAAAGAGACTGCACAAGTTTGACTAGCATGGGAGACATGCAAGGAGGAAACCTTTGCTCTTCAACCCCTTGCACTCTGGTCAGTTTCCCTAAAAACGCCAAAAAATAACGTACCCAAAGTAAATCAAAAGCTGTTCTTCAACCCTTTGCAGCATCTTCATGGGGTTGGTCTCATTTAAAAGAAAGCACTTTGAATTTTTGGGCAAAACAGTCATAATCTCTCTAAGTGCTCCTGCCACTGAGTAACAGTCATCTAAACATACTGAACTTGCAGAAAATAAATTTCACCTGGGTGTTTTTTTGGATACAAATGCTTGCAAATAACACACAGCTATCAGATCCGGGCTGGAAAATGCAACAGAAATGTAGAACCAAGTGTTATCCAGCTGAGGTCAAAATTTTGTAGCAATACCACAAAAAATGAATATATTACACAGCTTTTTTCTTAGGTTGTTCCCAGGCGTTTTTGAACTGTGCCAAATTGTGCCAAATGGCACAGTTTGGAAAAACGTCTGTAACTTTTGAATGATTCAATATAGAAGCTTCATCTTGGGCTCTAATGAAAGGTGAAGGGCTGTGTGTGTGTGTGTGTGTGGGGGGGGGGGGTTATTTATTCATTCATGAATGAATGAATGAACAAACAAGCCCCCACACACAAAGAAGCATGCCACGTAAAAAATGTGTGGCTTTTTTTTACAAGAAAAAAATAACCTACAGTGGACTAAAAATTATACTAAAATATCTGTAATGTAGAAGATAACAACTCCTCCCCCCCCCCCGCTACAGAGGACGGACATCGTCCATCGACGCATGACGGGCGCCGCGGTCTACTACGCACAGTTGTACTAAAATATCTGCAATAATATCTGCAATCCGCTACAGAAGAGTAGCGGGGGGGGGGGTCCGGACGCGGCGCACAGACTGGACACGGTCCGTGCGCCGTCCGGACCGGACCAGAGCCATCATGTTGCGATAACGCAGAGTTGTAATTTACCGATCGGTCAAAAGTCATTTGGATTACAATTTTCAGGGATAAAGAATAATTTAGCTTATAACACTTACCTATCCACAACAGCAGTGTCGCTGGCAAACTTCTGTTCCTCATTGTCAGACGAACATGACGCTGGTCCGCCTGTTACGGACTCGTGGTTCTGGTCACGCGACCCGGTCAAACCATAATTCCATTATTGCGGTTTTGCGCTTCCATGATTGCGGTTTTGGCGAACGATTTTTCAAAACAAATAAGAACAGTAGTAAGAAAAAAAGACTGGCGAACGCCTGTGTGTCACCCAGCCTTACACAAAACAGCTTTTGAACTTCTGTGCTTCAATTGGCTGGCTGTATTCGCAGCCGTTGGTAGGCGGGTCCTTCTTGCTAGGTTTTCAGTCATTGGTTCTTCAAGGTTTCAGAAACCCAATTCAAGGCTCTTATTAGTCGAATGAGAGGTCAATCACATCTAAACCAATCAAAGCACTCCTTTGGCTTTCTGTTCGCGGCTGTGTCTGTAGTGGAAGAACGGAAATGCAGGGTTTTTTTTCTTCAGTGCGCCCTAGGACGCCCTCGTGTGCTCTAGGACGCAGAGACGTGTCCGCCCGCGGTACACCAGAGTGCAAGAGGTTAAGAGAAACATGACAGCGAGACTGAAGTTTGCCACAGAGAATGTAGACAAAGACCAGGACTTCTGGAATAATGTTCTTTGGACAGATGAGTCTAAAATTGAATTATTTGGACACCAGAACAGAAGACGTGTTTGGTGTAGATCAAATACAGCATTCCAGGAAAAGAACCTCATACCATCTGTGAAGCATGGAGGTGGAAGTGTCATGGTTTGGGGATGCTTTGCTGCAGCAGGGCCTGGCCAGTTCACCATCATAAAATCCACCATGAATTCTACTGTGTATCAAAGGGTGCTTGAGGACCACATAAGGCCATCTGTAAAAAAATTAAAGCCGAAGCGGAACTGGACCCTGCAACATGACCGTGAGCCAAAACATACCAGTAAGTCCACCAAGGACTGGCTAAAAACTAAGAAATGGAGAGTCCTGGAATAGCCGAGTCAAAGCCCAGATCTTAATTCCAGTGAGATGCTGTGGGGTGATTTGAAAGGAGCTGTACATGCAAGAAACCCCTCAAACATCTCACAGCTGAAAGAATTCTGCATTGAGGAGTGGGGCAAACTTTCCTCAGATTGATGTCAGAGACTGGTAGATGGCTACAAGAAGCGTCTCACTGAAGTTATTTCAGCCAAAGAGGGTAACACTAGCAATTAGGCAGTAGGGTGTCCTAACTTTTTCCTCAGTTAGAATATGCACTTTTGTGGATAGATAGATAGATAGACTTTATTGATCTCAAACTGGGAAATTACAGTGTAACTTCAGCATGACAGAGTAGATGACCCAAACCAACAGAGATACACACAGCATAATAGAAAAGGAGATACCAAGGGAAGTCTAAATGCTTAGATAACTTTATATACTACATAGGCTACTACTAGGTTAAATGGATGATGATCCTTATGAATCTATGGATAGTACGGACTGTACAAAGAAGGATTATAAGGCGCAGAGTGAAACGTGATGTACCAATTAGACTGCAGGTGCAGTATGGCAGCATTGTTATGACCAAAGTTCAACATTAGAGTGAGTTATTGTACAGTGAAATGGCTTGTGGCAGAAAAGATTTCCTGTGTCTAACCTTTCGGCAGTGGAGCTGTAGCAGTCTGCTGGAGAAAGTGCTCCGCTGCCTCTTTTGTTTAATGAGTAAAACAAGGTTAATTTTTGTTATTTACCTGTAATTAAATCACACTCTTTTCCGGAGATAAATAAAAACAAGATTAGACATCAATATGTGAACATTTCTTAATAAAGACCTGAATATTTAATGGGGTGTCCTAATTTTTTTCACATGGCTGTAAATTATGTGAGCAAATTTCATTCTTGCATAGCTGTCAATTCTTTATGTAACCTCTTACTATTCTTCTAAATACTTTTTTTAAAACTGCCTCCTTGCTTTGCCCCTTGCCTTCTCATGTCTCCCCGGCGCCACCTCAGAGTCGCTGGACAGCAAAATGAACTTGGGCAACCTGCTGATGATGTACCAGGATGGCGCGAGTAGTCCAGACTCCAGCGAGGAGGACACAAACCTGTCCATGCTGCCCCACTTGGCCGACCTGGTCTCCTACAGCATCCAGAAGGTCATCGGCTTTGCCAAGATGATCCCAGGCTTCAGGTAGGAATTTAATCTACAGATAGAATGTTTAGATGAGGGGGTTGACTGGTAGATCCTAGGGACTTTAAACAGGTTTGATTTTTATTGGTCAGATGTTTTTGCCATGGGAACAAGAAAGTACAAAGAAAATAGAGGAAAGTTGTTTTCCTCACCAGAGGTGTACAGAAGTCTGTTACCCATCATAATGTGTGACTGCATATTCAATTCAATTCAATTCAACTTTATTTATATAGCGCCATTTCACAGCAACAGTCATCTCATAGCACTATCAACTGTAGGGGGAACCCCCACAGTTGCAGAAAGACCCCAGCAATCAGGCGATCCCCTGTGAGCAAGCACTTGGCGACGGTGGAGAGGAAAAACTCCCTTTTAACAGGAAGAAACCTCCAGCAGAACCAGGCTCAGGGAGGGGCAGTCATCTGCTGCAACTGGCTGGGGGGTGAGGGGACAGAGAAGATGAAAAGAACAGACATGTAGAGAGCAAACAGCACGATGGGGACTCAATCTATGGGAGAGAACAAACAGATGTTAATGACCAGCAAAAAAAAATATTTCATTGAGAGTGAAGAAAGGAGTGAGGCCCAGTGCATTATTGGAGGTCCCCCGGCTGACTAAACCTATTAGCAGCATAACTAAGGGAGTGTTCAGAAACACATGATCCCTCCCTAATTATAGGCTATATCAAAAAGGTAGGTTTTAGCCCTATTCTTAAAAACAGAGATCGAGTCTGACTCCCGAATCCAGATTGGCAGCTGGTTCCACAGGAGAGGAGCTTGATAACTGAAGGCTCTGCCTCCCATAGTACTTTTGGAGATTCTAGGTATCACAAGTAATCCTGCATTTTGGGAGCGTAGTGCTCTGTTAGGATAATACGGTAGTATCAGCTCTTTTAAATAAAAAGGAGCCTGATTGTTTAGAGCTTTGTAAGTAAGAAGAAAGATTTTAAACTTAATTCTAAACTCTATGGGAAGCCAATGAAGGGAGGCCAGAATCGGAGAGATATGATCTCTCTTTCTAGTACCTGTTAAAACTCTTGCTGCAGCATTTTGGATCAGCTGAAGACTTTTTAAAGATGTTTTAGGACAGCTTGATAATAAAGAATTACAATAATCTAATCTCGAGCTAACAAAAGCGTGGATCAGTTTCTCAGCATCACTCTGAGACAAGATGCTCCTAATCTTGGCAATATTACGCAAATGATAGAAGGCAGTCTTAGAAACAAATTTAATATGTGAATTGAAGGACAGATCTTGATCAAAAATAATTCCAAGGTTCCTCATAGAGCTATTAAGAGAAAGAGTAACCGCATCCAAACTGAAAGTTTGATTTGGAAAGGTATTTCTAAGGTTTTTTGCACCAACAAGAATGACTTCAGTCTTATCTGAATTTAATAGCAGGAAATTACAAGCCATCCAAGCTTTGATTTCCTTAAGACAGGCTTCTAACTTGGCTAATTGATTACTATCATCTGGCTTCATTGACAGGTATAATTGTGTGTCATCTGCATAACAATGAAAATGTATAAAGTGCTTTCTAATAATGTTGCCTAACGGAAGCATATATAAACTAAAAAGAGTAGGGCCTAGCACAGATCCCTGTGGAACTCCATGACTAAGCTTTGAGTTGAAAGAAAACTCATTATTTACATGAACAAACTGGAACCTATCAGATAAATAAGATCTAAACCACTGCAACGAAGTTCCGTTAAGTCCAACATAGTGTTCTAATCTATCAAGTAAAATATTATGATCGATAATATCAAAAGCTGCACTAAGGCCTAAAAGGACAAGTACAGAAACCAGTCCATTATCAGATGCGATGAGGAGGTCGTTAGTGACCTTCACTAAGGCCGTTTCAGTACTATGATGGATTCTAAACCCAGATTGAAACTCTTCAAGTAAACCATTTCCCTGCAGGTGGTCAAATAATTGCGTAGCAACAACTCTTTCTAAGATTTTTTAAATGAAAGGGAGATTAGAGATTGGTCTATAGTTAGCTAAAGCTCCTGGATCTAGCGTTGGCTTTTTGAGTAAGGGTTTAATTACAGCCATTTTAAAAGCCTGCGGTACATGGCCTAAAGTTAATGAAGAATTGATTATATGAAGAATAAAGCTACCAATAAGTGGGAAGACTTCTTTAAATAACCTGGTAGGAATAGGGTCTAAAAGACAAGTTGAAGGTTTGGATGAGGAAACTATTTTGTCTAACTCATAAAGGTCGATTGGAGTAAACTCATCAAGACAGACATCAATTGAAGGAGTTGTAGTAGTTACTGTATTTAAGTTAACTGTGGGAAGAATCTGATTGATTTTATCTCTGATGGATGAAATTTTATTATTGAATAAAATTCATAAAGTCCTGACTAGTAAGCTCTAAGGCAGGGGTGGGCAATCATGTGCCATGGAGGGCCATTCTACTGCAGGTTTTCTGTTCCACCCAGTCTCTTCAGCAGGTGTTTTCAGTGATTAGCAATCCTTGAAGCTGATCAGAGCAAACACCTGCTGAAGAGACTGGGTGGAACAGAAAACCTGCAGTGGAATGGCCCTCACTGCCCACCCCTGCTCTAAGGGAATGCTAGGATTGACAGAGTCCTGACCCTTTGTCAACCTGGCTACAGTGCTGAAAAGAAATCTGGGATTATTCTTGTTCTCTTCTATTAATGCAGAATAATAACTCGTTCTAGCTTTTCTAAGAGATTTTTTTATAAATTAAAAGATGATTTCTCCAAGCTAAATAGATTTCATCTAAATTAGTGGAGCGCCATTTTCTTTCTAATTGACGAGTCTTCTGTTTTAAGCTACGAGTTTCTGTGTTGAACCAAGGAGTTAGAAATCTCTGATTAGACTTTTTCTTTTTTAAGGGGGCCACCAAGTCTAGAGTCTGATGCAGAGAAGCTGTAACACTATCCACCATGTTATCAATTACAGAAGGAGCAAGCTGTCTTCTTATTTCCGTTGTGTTGACACATGGCATAGAGTAGAAACAAACTGCATAAATTTGGTAACAGCATCATCTGAGAGGCATCTACTGTAATAATATTTTTCTTTAGGAGCCAAATAGTCAGAAATAGTAAAATCAAAGGTTAACAGACAATGTTCTGACAGTACAGGGTTATGAGGAGACACTACAAGATTTTCTATTTCTATGCCATATGTCAGAACAAGGTCCAACGTATGGTGGAGATAATGAGTAGAATTTCCTACTTTCTGAGAAAACCCGATCGAGTCTAATATTGAATTAAATGCCACATTCAGGCAGTCACTATCTACATCCACATGTATATTAAAGTCCCCTACTCTAATTATTCTATCAGATTTCAGCACTAAATCAGCTAAGAAATCAGCAAATTCGGATAAAAATTCTGAGTAGGTTGATGGGGGACGATAAACTGTGGCAAATAAAATTGGGTTTAACCTAAAATTGCTAAAGTGCCTGATACTGAGGACCAGGCCCTCAAAGGAATTATAACATGTTTTTTGCTTTACATTAACTAGTAATTTGGAATGGTAAATTGTTGCTACTCCTCCTCCACGACCAGAACTTCTGGGATTTTGACAGTTTAAATAACCAGAGGGAGTTGATTCATTTAAACCAACATAATCCTCTTGCCCTAACCAAGTCTCTGTAAGAGATATTAAATCAATCTGGTGATCAATTAACAGATCATGGACTAATAGAGACTTCGGAGTTAGAGACCTAATATTTAATAAACCACATTTAATTTTTAAATTATCAGGAGGAACAGAGGCCAAATCATTCAATTTAGAGGCTTTATGTTTAATTTGAGTTTTACCAATTTTTTGCTTAATCACTTTGAGATGCTTATACATTACAGTATATTTTTATTTACTTTGGAGGGAGCAGACAATGATTCTCTGATGGGGAAGACAGGGGCTAAGTTGAGGGGTGGCGGATGAAGAGGAGCTGCAGAGAGGTGTGTTAGACTGCGACTCTGCTTCCTGGTCCCAACTCTGAGTAGTCAAGGTTTTGGAAATTTGGATAAAAAAGATGCCAGATTGTTAGATAAATGAGACGCACCATCCAAAGTGGGATGGACGCTGTCTCGTCTCATAAGACCAGGTTTTCCCCAAAATGAGCTCCAATTGTCAATGTAGCCCACGTTGTTTGCAGGACACCACACAGACAGCCAGCGGTTGAAGGATGACAAGCGGCTAAACATGTCATCACTGGTCAGATTGGGGAGGGGCCCAGAGAATACTACAGAGGCAGACATCGTTTTTGCAAAGTCACACACCAATTCTACATTAAGTTTCGTGACTTCCGACTGCCGGAGACGGATGTCATTAATGCCGGCGTGGATAACAATTGTGGAGTATTTACAGTTACTTTAATACTCAACATATGGTGATGTTGCAGAGTGTCTGAATACATACAGTATGGTAGCAATATAAGATAATCCTTTATTAGTCCCACAATGGGGAAATTTACAGGATTGCAGCAGCAAAGAGATAGCAGCACTCAGAGCAATAATAAATTATGACAAAAATGGTATATGCAGTGCAAAAAGTTAAAATAAGTAAAATGGTGTTTACAGAACTAGTAAGCAGTTAAATTACTCATTTAATTGTGAAATAAAGTGTTTGACCCCTTCCTGATTTCTCATTTTTTTGTACGTTTGTCACACTTAAATGTTTCAGATCATTAAACAAATTTAAATATTAGACAACGATAACACAAGTAAACACAAAATGCAGTTTTTAAATGAAGGTGTTTATTATTAGGGGTAAAAAAATCCAAACCTACATGACCCTTTGTGAAAAAGTGATCCCCCCCCCCCCCCGTTATAAACTGATGTGATAAACTGCGGTTTATCACATCTTTGGAAAGCTGAGTTCAATTTCTCTAGCCACACCCATGCCTGATTATTGCCACACCTGTTTTCAATCAAGAAATCACTTAAATAGGACCTGCCTGACAAAGTGAAGTAGACCAAAAGATCCTCAAAAGCTAGACTTCATGCTGCGATCCAAAGAAATTCAGGAACAACTGAGAAACAAAGTAATTGCGATCTATCAGTCTGGAAAAGGTTATAAAGCCATTTCTAAAGCTTTGGGACTCCAGCGAACCACAGTGAGAGCCATTATCCACAAATGGTGAAAACATGGAACAGTGGTGAACCATCCCAGGAGTTCCCGGCCGATCAAAATTACCCCAAGAGCGCAGCGATGAGTCATCCAAGAGGTTACAAAAGACCCCACAACAATATCCAAAGAACTGCAGGCCTCACTTGCCTCAGTTAAGGTCGGTGTTCATGACTCCACCATAAGAAAGAGGCTGGGCAAAAATGGCCTGCATGGCAGAGTTCCAAGACGAAAATCACAGCTGAGCAAAAAGAACATAAAGGTTCATCTCAGTTTTGCCAGAAAACATCTTGATGATCCCCAAGACTTTTGGGAAAATACTCTGTGGACTGTCAAGACAAAAGTTGAGCTTTTTGGAAGGTGTGTGTCCCATTACATCATAAAAAAGCGTAAAAGTAACACAGCATTTCAGAAAAGGAACATGATACCAACACTAAAATATGGTGGTAGTAGTATGATGGTCTGGGGCTGTTTTGCTGCTTCAGGACCTGGAAGATTTACTGTGGTAAATGGAACCATGAATTCTGCTGTCAACCAAGAAATCCTGAAGGAAAATGTCCGGCCATCTGTTTGTGACCTCAAGATGAAGCACACTTGGGTTCTGCAGCAGGACAATGATCGAAAACGCACCAGCAAGTCCACCTCTGAATGGCTTAAGAAAAACAAAATGAAGACTTTGGAGTGGCCTAGTTAAAGTCCTGACCTGAATCCGATTGAGATACTGTGGCACGACCCTAAAAAGGCAGTTCATGGTCAAAAACTCTCCAATGTGGCTGAATTACAACAATTCTGCAAAGATGAGTGGGCCAAAATTCCTCCACAGCTCTGTAAAGGACTCACTGCTAGTTATCGCAAATGCTTGATTGCAGTTGTTGCTGCTAAGGGTGGCCCAACCAGTTATTAAGTTTAGGGGGCAATCACTTTTTCACACAGGGCCATGTCGGTTTGGATTTTTTTCCCCTTATATAATAAACATCTTCATTTAAAAACTGCGTTTTGTTTTTATTTGTGTTATCTTTGTCTAATTTTTTAAATTTGTTTGATGATCTGAAACATTAAGTGTGACAAACATACAAAAAAATGAGAAATCAGGAAGGGGGCAAACACTTTTTCACACCACTGTATATATAGCTGAATACAGTGTTTTTGCAACCTTCAATAATAACAGTGGATTGGAAAGGAACATTTCTTATTTGTGCAAAGTAGTAGTGTCATGTGTAGTCTCTGAGCAGCGCAGATTGTAAAGTCTGACAGTAACAGGAAGGAAGAACCTGCAAAACCTCTCCCTCGTGAAGTTTGGATGGAGCAGCCTGCTGTTAAGTGAGCTGCTTGGTGCATTCACCATGTCCTGCGTGGCATGGGACTCAGACTCCAGCAGAGATGATAGCTTAGCCACCATCCTCCTCTCTCCTACCATCTCCACTAGGTCAAGGCGGCACCCCAGAACAGAGCAACCGTAATGCTGCTGCTCCAGCAGACCACTCTATACAGGATGGCTGATGCCACCACAGAATCGTTAACGATATTCAGAAGTATTCCCTGCACTCCTCAGAAGGAACAGCCTGTGCTGCCCCTTCTTGTAAAGCGCGTTGGTGTTGTTTGACCAGTGCAGGTTATTGTTCAAGTGAACACCCATGTCACCCATGTCACCATTTCAATGTCCATTCCCTGGATGTTTACATGTGTGTGTAAATGTAAGAATAGATGTGTCTGGATTAATATGCAAGGTGGGCGGAGTCCCTGAAAAGAAGTATATCATTTGAAATAATTGTAAGGCAGGTGAAGTGATGTATCAGATTATGATGTAGTATTAGAGCTCCCCCCTTTTATTCAGTGTTTTGCACTTTGGAGAGGGATTTTTAGTCTTGTTTCAGCATTGTGCAGCAGATATCTGAATTCCTTTCCCCAAGCCGTTTCTTAAAGGGTGCATTTCTGTATTGTGTGTTACAGATAGCTGAGTGTGTATGTAATCATCCAACCAGTCTACCCCTCCTATGACTCCATATTTGTGTAAGACTCATCCTGCAGTGTATTTTAGGGGTGAAAATGAAAGATTAAAATCTGCTCATAATCTCATGTCTGTAGATGTGAAAGCACCCTAAAATAGTAAGTTGTTTCACTTTTCAGCCTGTTCCATTATCGGTTATTTTATTTATACAATCGACAATATCAGCCATAAGTAAAGAAATGACACAACCATAAATGGACTGAAACTTCATTAATTAGACCGTACCTACATGTCCGTGAGAATACCTTTAAGCACTAAATTGCTCTGATTTTAAAATGCAATGCTGCTCACGTCTCTGAACTCCCTTTGAGTTCAGCTGATATATTTTAAACTAGTAAAATGCAGCCGAGTCCTGCCTAGAACATGTACAGACACTAAGGCCTCATGCGGAGCTCTTAAATTTGCTGCTCACCGGGTGAAGGATGTAATGGGCTATCTTGTGATGCTGTAAATGGCCGGACAAAGGGCCTGTTCCAAGAATACCCTGGAACATGCCGTGGCTTCATAAATACATGCTGAGCAAAACATGAGTTTAAATGTATGCACATACAGAGACTATGTAATTAAAGACTGAAGATGATGTACCAGTCACATGGAGATACACAATGAATGGGTGTGTTTTTGTATTAACACAGCTACATACTTGCTGAGATAAGTATTATTTACAGTATGTAGAGCATATACGGCGGTGTGAAAAAGTGTTTGCCCCCTTCCTGATTTCTCATTTTTTTGTATGTTTGTCACACTTAAATGTTTCAGATCATCAAACAAATTTAAATATTAGACAAAGATAACACAAGTAAACACAAAATGCAGTTTTTAAATGAAGGTGTTTTTGATTAAGATAAAAAAAAACATGACCCTGTGTGAAAAAGTGATTGCCCCCTAAACCGAATAATTGGTTGGGCCACCCTTAGCAGCAACAACTGCAGTCAAGCATTTGTGATAACTGGCAATGTCTTTTACAGCACTGTGGAGGAATTTTGGCCCACTCATCTTTGCAGAATTGTTGTAATTGAGCCACATTGGAGGGTTTTTGAGCATGAACCGCCTTTTTAAGCTCATGCCACAGCATTTCATTCAGATTCAGGTCAGGACTTTGACTAGGTCACTCCCAAGTCTTCATTTTGTTTTTCTTAAGCCATTCAGCGGTGGACATGCTGGTGTGTTTTCGATCATTGTCCTGCTGCAGAACCCAAGTGTGCTTCAGCTTGAGGTCACGAACAGATGGCCAGCCATTCTCCTTCAGGATTTTTTGGTTGACAGCAGAATTCATGGTTCCATTTACCACAGCAAGTCTTTCAGGTCCTGAAGCAGCAAAACAGCCCCAGGCCATCACACTACCGCCATCATATTTTACTGCTGGTATGATGTTAATTTTCTGAAATGCTGTTACTTTTACACCTGATGTAATGGGACACACACCTTCTAAAAAGTTCAACTTTTGTGTCGTCAGTCTACAGAGTATTTTCCCAAAAGTCTTGGGGATCATCAAGATGCTTTCTGGTAAAACTGAGACGAGTCTTTATGTTCTTTTTGCTCAGCTGTGGTTTTCGTCTTGGAACTCTGCCATGCAGGCCATTTTTGCCCAGTCTCTTTCTTATGGCAGAGTCATGAACACTGACCTTAACTGAGGCAAGTGAGGCCTGCAGTTCTTTGGATGTTGTTGTGGGGTCTTTTGTGACCTCTTGGATGAGTCATCGCTGCGCTCTTGGGGTAGTTTTGGTCGGCTGTCCACTCCTGGGCTACACAATGGGAAGGTTCACCACTGTTTCATGTTTTCGCCATTTGTGGATAATGGCTCTCACTGTGGTTCGTTGGAGTCCCAAAGCTTTAGAAATGGCTAGAAAATTGAACTCAGCTTTCCAAAGATATGATAAACCACAGTTAATTTATGTTTTAACGGGGAGGCAGTCACTTTTTCACACAGGTTTGGATTTTTTTTTTTACCCTTAATAATAAACACCTTCAATTAAAACCGCATTTTTTGTTTACTTGTGTTATCTTTGTCAAATATTTCAATGTGTTTGATGATCTGAAACATTTAAGTGTGACAAACATACAAAAAAATTAGAAATTGGGAAGGGAGCAAACACTTTTTCACACCACTGTGCATCTATTTGCATCTATTCGTCCACATTATCTCATGGATGTACTCAGATTTTGGCACCATAGACTTTTTCATACTCACAACTTATTGAAATCTGGCTCTTTGTTCCCTCTGGATGCTCTTCCAGAGGTGATCTTGACAGCTTAATCACTCAAAACAAATCCCTTTTAAGTTCAACAAAATGACTAAAGGCTACTTCACTGCTACAGAGCCAAAAATCCAGATGTGTTTTCCTCCTCAGCAGGCAAACACTGTGTTCCATTTTAGTCCACTTCAGTCACTTCAAATAATATTCTATCCTGTTTCATTTAGACAAAACACAAGTTTGTAAATGAGAGTGAAACAGGTGTAATTGTGAAAAAGCACGTAGTGAATGCTAATGAGTTCAAATACCTGGGGCCAACCATCTAGAACAATGGACAGTGCACAAGAGAGGTGAAGAATAGAGTGAAGGCAGTGGTTTGGAGGCAAATCTGAAATGGTTTGGACATGTGCTGAGGAGGGTTAGTGGATGTATTGAGTAAAGGATGTTGATGGTGGAGCAGCCAGGAAGGAGAGGAAATAAAGCCTGTGAATTCCCAATAAACCCCAGACGAGCAGGCTATAAGTCTGAATCTGGCTAGCATGAAGAGGACCCTCTCCAGGATTAACCCACACAAGACAGCTGGACCAGACAGCATACCAGGTTGTGTTCTGAAGGACTATGCAGAGGAGCTCAAGAATGTCCTGGCCGACATCTTCAACATATCCCTGAGTTAAGCTGTTGTCCCTATGTGTTTCAAAACTGCTACCATAGTATTAGTTCCAGAGAAGCCCGTCCCATCCAGCTACAATGATTACCGGCCTGTAGCACTGACCTCCATCATAACGAAGTGCTTCGAGCGGCTGATCATGCAGAACATCAAGTCCACCCTCCCTCCCTCCCACAACCCATCTCAGTTTGCATACAAGTCAAACAGATCCACAGAAGATACCATTGCTGCTGCTCTCCATCCAGCCCTCACCCATCTGGACTCAAAGAACTCCTATATGCGAATGCTGTTCTTGGACTTCAGTTCAGCATTCAACACAATCGTCCCCCAGCGCCTAATACAAAAACTCAAGACACTTATGACTCAAAACCTCTCTCTATAACTGGGTGCTGGACTTTCTCACAGGGAGGCCACAGAGCGTGCGGGTCGGCAGTAACACCTCCAAGGCCATCACACTGAGCACAGGGGCCCCACAAGGGTCCGTGCTCAGCCCACTGCTCTTCACCCTGCTGACCCATGACTGTGTACCAGCCTACAGCACCAACCACAGTGGGAAAAAACAAGGAAATTGTGGACGACTTCAGGAAAGGACACACACAGCATCCCCCTCTGATCATCGATGGAGCAGCTGTGGAGTGGGTGAGCAGCACTAAGTTCCTGGAGGTTCACATCTCTGAGGACCTCTCCTGGTCCAACAACACCGCATCACTGGCCAAGAAGGCTCATACTCGCCTCTATTTCCTCCGCAAACTGAGGAGAGCATGAGTCCCACCCCCCATCATGTGCTCATTCTACCAGGGTACCATTGAGAGCATCCTCACCAGCTGCATCACGGTGTGGTACAGAAGCTGCACCACCCCTGCCGGAAAACACTGCAATGCACAATAAAAGCAGCCAGCAAGATTATCAGTGCCCCTCTGCCACCCCCCCCCCCAGACATCTACCTCACCCGCAGAGCCATCAACATTGCAGGTGACACCTCCCACCCCTCACACTCCCTCTTCAGCCCTCTGCCCTTGGGAAAAACGTACCAGAGCCTCCGGGCCCGCTCCACAAGACTGCTAAACAGCTTTGTTCACCAGGCCGTCAGGACCCTGAACTCTGGCCACTCACCCACCCCTGGACCGTAACACATTCACTCGCACAATAACTACCTCAGCTGTTTGCACAGAAAGACCTGGCACACTAACAGTACCACATCTGCTGCTGTCCGTCTCTGCACCTTACTGCACGCATTTGCACAAATGCCATACCTGCTGCTGTCGGTCTGTATTGAAATATTGATCATGTACAGTCCAATCTGTCACTGTCTGCACCTACACTACCGCACTGAACTTGCAATTACGGGTATTACAACTCTACTTTTTCTGTATATCAGATTGCTGGGTTTTATAATTTATCTTTATTTGCACTATGGGTAGCATTACTGTACATGGACTGCTGTTGTTGTTTTTCATCTATTCCTTTTTTCTTATATATTGCACACACCAAGAGAGAAAGAGTGTTTCTCTTAGAAAGTTTCTCTTTCTAAGAGAAAGAGAAACGACATTTCAATTCTCCTGTATGTCCTGTACATTTAGAAGTATTAACAAATAAAAATCTTTGAATCTTGAATTTGATTTTATGCTTATACTAGCTCTTGTGGCTAACCAACATGCATTTGCAAGTGAACAATTTCAAGTGAATATCAGGAACTTACTGTTATTATCGTTAAGCTTTTTGCTGATCTCAAGCCATTTTTGCTTGATTTCATTGTTCAGTTACTTGGGGTGATTATCATATAAATTTTACCATGTCCTGGTGTGATGACATCACCTGAACTAAAGGATCCCATTGGTCCAATGTATATCTCTGTTAAATCCATTGAAATGAAGGGCTTTGTGGATATTTCTTTCTTCCATGCAAATTTTTTGCAGCATATGCAAATATGAATCTGCTGAACCCTTTTTTTCAGATGTGAAATGGCATTAAAACCTGAGAGAAAATGGTACCACTTTAAATAGGACTGCCCTAATATGTCATGAGCTGAGAAAATCACGATGAAGGATTTTTAATGAATTAATTGGTAAATTCCTCAGTAAAATAAGTATTTGGTCACCTACAAACAAGCAAGATTTCTGGCTCTCACAGACCTGTAACTTCTTCTTTAAGAGGCTCCTCTGTCCTCCACTCGTTACCTGTATTAATGGCACCTGTTTGAACCCGTTATCAATATAAAAGACACCTGTCCACAACCTCAAACAGTCAGACTCCAAACTCCACTATGGCCAAGACCAAAGAGCTGTCAAAGGACACCAGAAACAAAATTGTAGACCTGCACCAGGCTGGGAAGACTGAATCTGCGATAGGTAAACAGCTTGGTGTGAAGAAATCAACTGTGGGAGCAATTATTAGAAAATGGAAGACATACAAGACCACTGATAATCTCCCTCGATCTGGGGCTCCATGCAAGATCTCACCCCGTGGGGTCAAAATGATCACGAGAACGGTGAGCAAAAATCCCAGAACCACATGGGGGGACCTAGTGAATGACCTGCAGAGAGCTGGGACCAAAGTAACAAAGGCTACATCAGAAACACACTACGCCGCCAGGGACTCAAATCCTGCAGTGCCAGACGTGTCCCCCTGCTTAAGCCAGTACATGTCCAGGCCCGTCTGAAGTTTGCTAGAGAGCATTTGGATGATCCAGAAGAGGACTGGGAGAATGTCATATGGTCAGATGAAACCAAAATAGAACTTTTTGGTAAAAACTCAACTTGTCGTGTTTGGAGGAGAAAGAACACCATACCTACTGTGAAGCATGGAGGTGGAAACATCATACTTTGGGGCTGTTTTTCTGCAAAGGGACCAGGACGACTAATCCGTGTAAAGGAAAGAATGAATGGGGCCATGTATCGTGAGATTTTGAGTGAAAACCTCCTTCCACCAGCAAGGGCATTGAAGATGAAACATGGCTGGGTCTTTCAGCATGACAATGATCCCAAACACACCGCCCAGGCAACGAAGGAGTGGCTTCGTAAGAAGCATTTCAAGGTCCTGGAGTGGCTTAGCCAGTCTCCAGATCTCAACCCCATAGAAAATCTTTGGAGGGAGTTGAAAGTCTGTGTTGCCCAGCGACAGCCCCAAAACATCACTGCGCTAGAGGAGATCTGCATGGAGGAATGGGCCAAAATACCAGCAACAGTGTGTGAAAACCTTGTGAAAACTTACAGAAAACGTTTGACCTCTGTCATTGCCAACAAAGGGTATATAACAAAGTATTGAGATAAACTTTTGTTATTGACCAAATACTTATGTTACCGAGGAATTTACCAATTAATTCATTAAAAATCCTTCAATGTGATTTTCTGGATTTTTTTTTCTTATTTTGTCGCTCATAGTTGAGGTATACCTATGATGAAAATTGGAGACCTCTCTCATCTTTTAAGTGGGAGAACTTGCACAATTGGTGGCTGACTAAATACTTTTTTACCCCACTGTATATATTTGTTGTATTTTGTGCTTTTTGCGTTTCTGTATGTCATGATTAATTAAGCTTGACAGCTCACGTGCACAATGCCAAAGCACAGGAAGGAACCACACAGAGGGGCACGTTTGAAAGTTTATTAAATAGCAAAAACACAAGCGCACAGCTGCAGAAACAGTCACTCACCAGAGGAATAGCCCTGTGGAGAGAAGACGAGAGCCGTGAGCAGAGGAATGGAGTAAGGGGAAATGGGTGAGCCAAAATGCCACTTACTTGGGAAATCCAGGGAGAACCGGCAGGGACCCAGCGAGGAATAGACGAACCAGTAGGGTGGGGGGAGATGAGCATACAGCGCACAGTCCTAGAGACACACCTGCACGGTGGCAGCAACCTGAAGGAAGAGGAGAAACAAGGTTAGACGACGTGTCAGGACTTGCTTGCCTATTATAGGGCAGTATACCCAGACGAGCCAGTGTTGACTGCGTGGAGCGAACCTCCTTAAGTACGCTGGCTGATGAGCGGGCGCAGGTGTGTCTTCTGCCTCAGGTGCAGTGATGAGTTGGTGAATGTGAAGCAGGATGGGAGGGGCGCGCTCCCGCTCACCATGACACTGTACTCTTGTACTGTTTGCTATGTGCCTGCTTACTGTATGTTTTAGTTTTGTTACACTTTTATTTTGTATTAATTTGTATCTATATCTTAGTCTGCTTTGGTTGATATTTTATTCTTTATATCTTTACTGTTGTTCTTTCGCTGGTTGACAGCTGTCAGTGGCATGGTGCTCCATGTGGGCGTTGCCCTGTCAGCTGTCAGCTCTGGTTACGCTCCCCTCTAACTGCTCCCAACTGGTCCTAATAATGAATCGTTGTTTCCTTCTGCCCGCTCATGTGACCCACACCTGTCATTGATTATATAAATTGTTTTTGACCCTATTTAAAGGCAGTTATTTTCATTGCCTGTTGCCGCTGTCTTGTTTGATTTTCTCCTCATCGCCACCAGAGCCCTGCCTCGCTCTGGTGCGCTTAATCTGTAAGTTACCAGTTTGTTTGTATTTTCCGTTAAGAGCACTGTTTGGACTTATGTTGTGTTATTTTCAATAAACCTCACAAACTCACAGTTCAGCGCATGGGTCTCACCTCTCTGCCCCGAAGGGCAATTCATGACATAATAAAGAAGTAATAGTTTGTGGTTATAAAAAATATACATGTTCTATAAATCACAGATAAGCAGTTGTAAGACCAAATTTCATCCAAATTCTTCATCCAAAAAATCTAGCTGCGATTTTGATTTAACCAGGTTGGCCTTGGCAGAGATGTCTGCTTTCAACACTCCTTGCTTTCTTTGAATAGAAAGGTTGGTTATAAAGTTCTGAAACTCTGTTAAGGCCCTTTTCCACTAGCACGCTTTAGCGCGACACGGGACGGCTCAGCACGCTTTGTACGCTTTTCCACAAGCCCCAACACGGTTTAACAGCCGCGATTCTCAGCCCCGCTCAAGGGCAGGGTACAGCAGTGCTGAGCTGGGCCGTGTTGTGACGTTAACAGACTGGTCGCCGCTGATTGGTCAGGTCGTAACCGGCGCTGATTGGTCAGGTTGTAACCGCCCCTCTCCTCCTCCTCTTCTGCCGAATCTTCACGACCTTCTCAATAAAGTTTTTGAAAAAAAAAAAAAAAAGAATCTTCACGACCGCCATTACTCAGCACGCAACCACTGTTGGCGGTTTCTTTTCAGTGTATTGCTGTGCTATTTTCATTTATTCTCTATCAAAAATGGCTTCGCGTAATAAGGGTGTTCCATGGACCAATAAGGAGGTGCAGTGTCTGCTCACTGCATTGTCAGACGAACGTATCCAGCGCGAGTTAGACGGAGCCACCCGGAATGAAAAAATATACCGGGAGGTCTCGACATCGGAGTCCTTTAACGGTGAGTTTTAATTTTTTTTTATTGTGCGTTTTTTCGCAAATATATTCGGTAAGACGCTCAGTTTATTTGTGCAATAAAAAAGCTGTTCATTTGTGGATGATGATCGCTGCTTTATCGCAGCACACTGCGGACTCGCTTTTCTTTTAATTATTCATGTGAACAATACGCTGAAATAAGCTTATGTAATCTTGTTAAAAACTATTGTTTTTTCTGTATATCTTGCACTTTCGTGCTGTATTTTATTGTGTGCATTTTCCTTGTAGAATCATCCCACGCGTCCGCCGCGCCAGCACGCCCAGATTCTCCAATGTGAATCTGTCCCGCCACCAGGCGCAAAATGTATGGGCGCAGTCGGGCATCCGGGCATTTGGCCTACTTCCGGTTAGCAACCCACATGGCAACGCCGTACTAGGTGAAAACAATTCAGTGGCGACCTAGTCCCAGGCAGCTGCCGTGACCCAGTCAAGCTTGTCCAGCCCGTCGTAGTGCATTATATTCAGCTCATCACGTCCTATATCAGGTAATTGAGTGATATTGTGTTAGTTTAATTAGTTGCCACTTGATGGGTCACGTTTTGAAAATGCTAGCCGCCGACACAAGCCTCTCTGTATTGTAAACAGAGACGGACATTTCGTCTACGGAAATGCATGACTGATTCCCTTTTCACCCAACAATACAGACCTCTCTATGTGCAGTCAGCCTGACTAATTTAACTGTAGACTGTAGTAAATAGTGCAACAAAGGGGCTGGCCATTAATGAAAGAGGTGACAAATACGGTTTCGCCGTATTTTAATACGGGGAAAATGCAATTTTAACAAATACGGGCGTATTGCCATTTCTGTATGCCAAAAAGAAAAATATATGGGAAAAGAGGAACACCTTGTGTGACTCCCACAGCGAGCTGGCAGAGCACTCAGCGTGAGCAATTACTGATCGTTATAGAAGCGCCTCGCACCTTCTGCGGCTCTGGAACAGAGAGGAATCCCGGCGCCAGTAATGCTGCGCCTGATATGTGTGACTAATGCAAATGTATATGCTTTCCTGCTGTCTACTGTGATGCTAATGTGCCATACATGCATTAGCCGGGTATATAAGTTGACTGTCTGCATGAAGCACCCTTTTAAACTTCACTCGTGTCCGCCTGCACTTATTTCGATCCAACACAAGTGCACCTAAGCAGTGTTTAGCATCAGTGAACATTTTCTTGTTTAATTATTTCTTTTAAGAATTACTCCTGTGCTGCCCTGATATTTAATGGATTGGTCATGTTACCCATAGGGGCCTTTCCTTAAAAACATTCAAAACATGTAAGAGGGTTAATCATGTTAATATGGGTCGAAGCAAATATGCTTACCAGGGGTGTCGATCAAGTAGCTGTACACGTCCGGCCACTGCACAGCTGGCCACCTGGTCGGGTCATTAACCCATTTTCCGGCTGGTAGCTTGTATGGGCAATCTGACAGTCCACTTGCTGTGAGTTTCTCCTGATAACATAGCCTGGCTGACTCATCAAGCTTTTCTATGTAGTCACAGGCCATGACAAAAAGTCAAAACATTGCACTCGACAAGGCTTGGTAATGGGTTTGTTTTCACCGAGTTAAGATGGCGGCGATGTGTTACTAACCGGAAGTGACGTAGCCCCGACCGCACCCATTCAATGATAAATATTTGCAACATTTAAATGAGGTTGCAGAAAACGCGAGTGTATCCCAGGAGCTGGCAGAGACGGATTCATTCAACCGAGCCTTCCTGACCCAGGAGCTGGCAGAGACGGCTTCATTCAACCAAGCCTTCCTGACCCAGAGCTGGCAGAGACGGCTTCATTCAACCGAGCCTTCCTGACCCAGTTTGGGAAGCTGGTAGAGGCACTCAGTGGTCGGCGTGTATAAAATGTCGATTAACCTTCATGTTGTGTTGCAAAGTTTTTTTTTATTTTAATATTTTGTATATAATAAAATGGAATTGTTTTGGAAAGTGTGGTTTGTCTGTTATAACACTGAATTATAAAACAGTATAATTACATAGAAATTCCATTGCCTAGTCTGATGAAAATGATGCTGATCATCCTGTCAGGGGTCAACCATTGTAAAGGTAATGTAATTTTTAACTAGACCAAAAAACAAATGTTTTTGTAAGCTTTCTGTTCTTTGTATTGAAATATCATTAAAAAATTAGCACCACATGATCCAGTTGTAAACTTTGGGTAAATTTTTTATGTTAACTTATAAGAAGTTGCACAGTTGGACTTTAAAATGCAGCAGGAGAGACTGATCAAGCTTACAAGTCAAAGTAGGTAAAAAAAAAGTAAGTATATGTAAATTGAATGTTCTATCGGCATTCCAAATTCAGAGAATTACAATACTTTAGAAGGAGTGTAGCATCATCTAAACGGAAAATAATAATACTGTTGTTCCAAACATTGACCTGAAGGTGAAAAACATGAATTTTTTTTATTCAGTACATCCAAAATGCCCTAGGATGTAAAAAATAATACAATTTGGTGTTGGCCAGTGTGCCACTGTCTCATTATTTAATACGAATAAAAACAAGTTTCAGCTCATTATTTCTAGGTCATTTGGCAGTTAATTCAAACCAAAAGTGACTTGTGTTGTTGCAGCTTTTTTATCAGAGAGTTTCTCCAGTTTTGGAGCATATAATCATCCGTCCCTTAACTGTTAAACATTAAATAACAGCAGACAGATTGGCAAAGGATACACAATTGTGTTGCTGTTGCCCAAAACCGCTGTGACCCACTGCTTGTGGTGCTACCTTTCATGTGTGTGCTTTTTATGAATATTCACACGTTTTTGTAAGTACAAGTGGGATAGTATTAAATTGAAATATTCATTCATATTTCATCTCGCTGCCTGTACCCTTGTCTGGCGGTCCTTTTTGGCGTTTACGGTGAAAAAAGCCACAGACCGAGGAGTGGCCTTGTACAGCTATGTGTTATGTTTTGCTTGGGTCTTCTCAATAACGTTTTGGAAAAAAAAAATGTTTTGCTTGGGTCGCGTGCGTTACGTCACGGGAGTGTGGCACCGCCTCACTGTTATAAACCCACCCACCCCAGCACAACACCCATGCCGAACACCGTGCTAATGGAGACAGAAGCATTCCGAGCCGTACTGAAGTGAATCGAGCCGTACCGAGGTGTGCTGGGCTAGTGGAAAAGAGGCTTTAACCTCTTGCACTCCGTTGTACCGCGGGCGGGCAAGTCTCTGCGTCCTAGAGCGCACGAGGGCGCTCTCGTGCGCGCTAGGATGCATGGTGTAGATGGTGATGTAGGTGGTGATGGTGATGTAGTGGCGTCCAAGCGCGCACTGAAAATAAAAGTTGCAGACACAGCCGCGAACAGATTAGTTCATCTGATTGACCTCTCATTCGACTAATAAGAGCCTTGAATTGGGTTTCTGAAACCTTGAAGAACCAATGACTAAAAACCTAGCCAGAAGGACCCACCTGCTGTGAATGCAGTGAGCCAATTGAAGCAGAGAAGTTCGCGAGCTGTTTTTTTTAAGGCTGGGTGAAGACTGACTGCTGGAGCGGATCAAAAAAGGATTAGATGTTATGAGACGTTATGATTTCTTCCATGGTCATAGACCGACGGAGGCTGACGACGAAGGCTGAGTGACACACACGCCTTCGCCAGTCTTTTTTTATTTACTACTGTTATTTGTTTTGAAAAATCGTTTGCCAAAAACCGCAATCATGGAAGCACAAAACCGCGAGAAGCGTAAAACCGCAATAATGGAATTATGTTTTGACCGGGTCGCGAGACCAGAACCATGAGTCCGTAACAAGCGGACCAGCGTCATGTTCGTCTGACAATGAGGAAGAGAAGTTCGCCAGCTACGCTGCTGCTGTGAACAGGTAAGTGTTATAAGCTAAATTATTCTTTATCCCTGAAAATTGTAATCAAAAATGACTTGACCGATCGGTAAATTACAACTGTGCGGCGCACAAAGTCCGAAGTCCGTGCGCCGCGGTACACGGTTCGTGCGCTGCATCCGGACCGTGAACGGCCCCCCCACCCCCACTACTCTTCTGTAGCGAGGGGGGGGGGAGCGCGGTGACTGTGCACCGCGGTCTCCACATCGCCACATGACTATTCCGTCATGTAGCATGGCCGATGTCCGTCCTCTGTAGCGGGGGGGTGGGGGGGAGTTGTTATCTTCTACATTACAAATATTTTAGAATAATTTTTAGTGCACTGTAGGTTATTTTTTCTTGTAAAAAAAAAAGCCACACATTTTTTATGTGGCATGCTTCTTTGTGTGTGGGGGCTTGTTTATTCATTCATTCATTCATGAATGAATAAACAACCCCCCCCCCCCCACACACACACAGCCCTGAGTGTCACCTTTCATTAGAGCCCAAGATGAAGCTTCTATTTTGAATCATTCAAAAGTTACAGATGTTTTTCCAAACTGTGCCATTTGGCACAATTTGGCACAGTTCAAAAACGTCTGGGAACTACCTGAGAACAAAGCTGTGTAATATATTCATTTTTTGTGGTATTGTTACAAAATTTTGACCTCAGCTGGATAACACTTGGTTCTACATTTCTGTTGCATTTTCCAGCCCGGATCTGAAGCTGTGTGTTATTTGCAAGCATTTGTATCCAAAAAAACACCCAGGCGAAATTTATTTTCTTCAAGTTCAGTATGTTTAGATGACTGTTACTCAGTGGCAGGAGCACTTAGAGAGATTATGACTGTTTTGCCAAAAAATTCAAAGTGTTTTCTTTTAAATGAGACCAACTCCATGAAGATGCTGCAAAGGGTTGAAGAACAGCTTTTGATTTACTTTGGGCACGTTATTTTTTGGCGTTTTTAGGGAAATTGACCGGAGTGCTAGGGGTTAGTGAAAATAGTGACAATATTGCTTCTAATTTAGGAACTGTTCAGCTCATGTGCGCTGGTCTTTTTTCAAAAGGGGGTTGTGTTATTTCTTTGTTAATATAAACTAAATTATGTATTTTATAAAGTGTTGATTGTCTGTAAGTTCACCCTCTTTCTCTGAACACATGTGGCATTACCATATATGCTCTGTTAAAGTAAATGTAAAATACGTTTTGTACATTTTGGTTCGTCTCCTCTCACGCTTGTACAGTCATCCATGTGTAGGTGTTTAAGTAGATCCCTACCTGATAAACGTCCATTATCTCTTCAGTGAATCATGCTGATAGATGGAACAGAGTGAACCTTGTGTTTGTGCATGTGTGGGTCTGTGTGAGCTTGGTCCAATTAACCCGTCACTCCTCTTAATTTTTGTTTTCCAGAGAGCTGACAGCAGAGGACCAGATTGCTCTTTTGAAGTCCAGCGCCATTGAGGTCATCATGCTGCGCTCCAACCAGTCGTTCAATCTGGAAGACATGTCCTGGAGCTGCGGAGGGCCCGACTTCAAGTACTGCATCAATGATGTTACAAAAGGTTGGCGGCATTCATCTGTTCATGGGATTTTGTTTCATAACTTAACTGAAAATGCAACTGTATATGCTGGGTTCATAATACTGCAGAACGGCATAAGCTTTAAAGGTCTCGTATTGTGCAAAATGTTTGTTTTTATGGTTTTTGACATAAAATATGATCATCACTCACATATACCATTGCAATATTAGAAGGTTCACTTTACAGATACATACACACTGCCTTTATTTGCGAGGCTCTTAAAGAAACAAGAGGATTGCACTTGGTTTTATGGCATCACAAACCAACAAGCCCCACCTTCAGTTCTCTACCTCAGCAAATGCACCCTGACTGCTTCCTAAATGTGATTGGGCCACTCAAAAAACCTCCAGCCAGTCAGATTAGAGGCTCAGTAATGATGAACAAGCTGAAACTGGTAGCTATGCAGACACCTTTTTTGATGAGCAGTAAAACATGTAACTGGATTTTGATCTGTGAATATGTATCTATCCTTGCTGATGTCAAAACTTAAAACTCATACAATATGGGACCTTTAATACAATTTCTGCTGTAAAGTTGGGCATTTTAACTTAGAAATCAGTGGAGATAGAGTTCCAGCCGATATGTAAATTAATATGTAAATATTATGAAATACGTAAACAATTCCCCCCTTTAATGATCCTTTTTTATGATTTTATACGCCCATCTTTAAATGTGATGTATTGTCAGTTTGTCCGTCTGGAAGAGTTTGTCCACCTAATTCCTCCTTCAGGAGGAAGCTAGGACATTCTCATTTCATGTTTGTACATGTATTGAAGATGTGCATAGTGTAGGGATTAATGTGAGAATGTTTTTCCCCATATATAGTGTGAGTGAATTTTTTAAATCTTTTGTAAATTTGATATCTTTTCCTTTTTGTAAATTTAAAAAAAATTAAATTTAAAATTTAAAAATTAAATATTTAAATTTAAATTTGATTTAATTTTTTTAAATCCTCTTTTGTAATTTTCATTTTTCTATTTTTTTCCTTTGTGGAAATATGCAATCCCCCCCTATAACTTCACAAGTATTTTTTTTTTTTTTTTGGCTCCTTGTGAATTTCGTATTTTCTTCCTTTTATAAAGCAGAAAATTTACTAGGACGGAAGTAATGTTTTTAGTAGCATTGGCTGGTTTGTCTGTTAGCAACATAACTCAAAAGGTTATTAACCGATTTTGATGAAATTTTCGGGAAAGGTGTGTAATGGCACTGGGAACAGATGATTAGATTTTGGTGGTAATTCGGATCATGATGTGGATGCAGGAATTTTTGGAGTATTACTTTATATATTAATCTGGCACTTTTCGTGTACTGCCTTTTTAAGACGTGCCCATTCAGTTACATGCGTGGTCATGCCATAGGACCACACACCTTGGCAACCCAGACGACAAACACTGCAGAAAAGGTATTTGGGGATGTGTCCACCAAACTCATTTTTTCTGCTGTGGGTGACTTATTTTCTTTTCATTCTCTATGTAGTCCAGTGTTTCAGCGCTGAGTGCCCTTGGCGCTGAGACACTTTGAGGGGTGGCTGATTTTTGTCGTGGTGCTCAGGGCTGAAAAAAGTTCAACTTGTCAGACTACTGTACAGCTGCGCTCATCAATGTCAGAGCTTTCTAATCAGCCAATCAGAATTAAGGAAGGGTGGGACATAGGATGCAGGTACAGGAAGACAAGAACGGGAGGTGACAGTGGAGGAGGCGGAGGCTGAACTTTACTGCATCAAACAATGTGAATTTGTAGTTGATAACTGCAAAAAAATGGTATGATACCACACTGTTGTGTAATATTGCTTAATAATTATGAACCTTGTCAGTAAACTGTAATGGAGAAGAGAGGAGGGAAAAAAACGACCTGAAAGATTGAATAAACCATGATGTTGAGTTAAGGTGGAATTGCCCAGCCCCAGTGTAGGGTCAATACAATTATGACAGTCTTGTTGTTATTATTATTATTATTATGTCATATAATGTAGTCATATTGTTTTGCTGTCGTTTCTCTATCTGTTAACCTGTTGAACTCTGTTCAACTTCCCTAAAAATTCCTAAAAATAACATGCCCAAAGTAAATCAAAAGCTGTTCTTCAGCCCTTTGCAGCATCTTCATGGGGTTGGTCTCATTTAAAAGAAAACACTGAATTTTTTGGCAAAACAGTCATAATCTCTCTAAGTGCTCCTGCCACTGAGTAACAAGAAAGTTCGACTGGGTGGTTTTTTTTAGATACAAATACTTGCAAATAACATACAGCTGTCAGATACTGGCTGGAAAACACAACAGAAATGTAGAACCAAGTGTTTTCAAGCTCAGGTCAAAATTTTTTAAAAATACCACAAAAAATGAATATATTACACAGCTTTTTTTCTCAGGTTGTAACAAGGCTGTGTCTGTACTGGAAGACCAGAAATACAGCTTTTTTTTTTTCAGTGCGCACTGAAACGCACTAAGATGCAGAGACGTGACCGCCCGCGGAATTCACAGAGTTCAAGGGGTTAATAATAATAATAATAATAATAATAATAATAATAATGGATTGCATTTATATAGCACCTTTCATTCAAATTTTCATGAAAGGTGTGTAATCGGGGAGTATGGGGTATCGGGCTTATTGTTACGAGCTATCCGGTCCCTATACGACTGTTGCAAGAGTTTGGTTTGTATTGCCAACACCCAGTCAAACTCATTTCCAGTGAGAATTGGACTCCGCCAGGGCTGCCCTTCGTCACGATCCTGTTCATAATTTTTATGGGTAGGATTTCTAGGCGCAGCCAGGAAATGGAGGGTGTCATGCTCGGTGACCACAGGATCTCATCTCTGCTGTTTGCGGATGATGTCGTCCTGTTGGCTTCATCGAGCAATGATCTACAGGCCTTGCTGGAACAGTTTGCTACTGAGTGTGAAGCTGCTGGGATGAGAATCAGCACCTCCAAGTCCATGGTCCTCAGCTGAAAAAAGGTGGATTGTCCTCTCCAGGCTGGAGACAAGCTTCTGCCCCAAGTGGAGGAGTTTAAGTATCTCGGGGTCTTATTCACGAGTGAGGGGAGAATGGAGTGAGAGATTGACAAATAGATTGGAGCAGCATCTGCAGTGATGCAGACGTTGTACCGGTCTGTTGTGATGAAGAGGGAGCTGAGCTCTAAAGCAAAGCTGTCAATTTACCAGTCAATTTAAGTTCCTACCTTCACCTATGGTCATGAGCTTTGGGTAATGACTGAAAGAATGAGATTGCGGATACAAGCGGTTGAAATGAGCTTCCTTCGCAGGATTGCTGGACTCACCCTCAGAAATAGGGTGAGGAGCTCAGTCCTCCAGGAGAGGTTCAGAGTAGAACCGCTGCTCCTCCATGTTGAAAGGAGCCAGTTGAGGTGGTTTGGGCATCTGATCGGGATGCCTCCTGGATGCCTCCCACTTGAGGTGTTTCGGGCACGTCCAACTGGGAGGAGACCCCGGGCAGACCCAGGACACACTGGAGAGATTACGTCTCCCAGCTGGCCTGGGAACGTCTTGGTATTCTCTCTGAAGAGCTGGAGCAGGTGGCTGGGGAGAGGGAAGTCTGAGCTTCTCTGCTTGAACTGCTGCCTTTGTTCTCGGGCCTCCAGAAAAGCGGTAGAAAATGGATGGATGGATGGTGTGTAATGGCACACGGAACACATGATTAGATTTTGGTGATGATCTCAAAATGCATACCTCCGCCAAGGCTCAATATTCCAAAACTACTGGATGGATGTGGATGAAATTTTCACCAGAAGTGGCCCTTGGCCCAAAGATGAACTCAGTAGATGTTGGAGGTGATCCGAGAATGCATACCTCCACCAAGGCCCCATCTCGCAATGTACAGAATGATGGCGATATAGACAAAGGGACAGAGGGGAGGACAAAGGGAGGGAGGGATGGAGCCTTGGAGGAGGTATGCACTCTCTGAGTGCCCTCTAGTTTGTAAATGTATTTTTTAATCCTCTAATAAATTTGTGATTTTATTCCCATATTTGTGGTAGTCTTTTTCCTTCTGTAAATTTGTGGATCCCCCCCATAATTAGATGTTTTAAAAGAATTTGCAATGTTTTTCACCCTTTTGTAAATGTGTATTTTTCCTTTTAGAAATTTCAAGTTTTTTTCTTTTCTATCTTGAGTTCACTCAACCATGCTATCAAAAATTTAGAACTGCCTGCTTGATGTGTAAAATCTTACATGGTCTGACTCCACCCCCTTTCCCCCCCTGAATGAATACATCAAATACAGAGTGAGCAGCACTCATGGTCAGCCCATTAAGGCTTCCTCAAGAGGTGATTTTGTGGTACCCCTCCATAAAACCTCTTTTGGTCAAAATGTTTTTTCATTTCATGGTAGTTCTTTATGGAACACCATACCACTTCCTGTCAGGGAAAGCTCCAGCTTTGTCACCTTTAAGACTGGAGGGAAGGACTGACTCATATCATCTCAACCCTGTGTATATGTCCAACACCAGTGACTCATGTGTAGCAATTATGTGTTTTCAATTTGTTGAAAACAGACCAGATTTGTGACCTTCATATGACCTAGGCATGTTTGTGTGTCTGTGATTGTTTGTGTACATATGCTTATATGCTAATTTATGTAACTTCAATAACCCTGTGTACATGGGTTTAACTATGTACAGTCATGTGAAAAAATTAGGACACCCCATTAAATATTCAGTTCTTTACTAAGAAATGGTCACATATTGATGTCTAATCTTGTTTTTATTTATCTCCGGAAAATAAGGTGATTTAATTGCAGGTAAATAACAAAAATTAACCTTGTTTTACTCATTAAACAAAATATATCAACAAAAATGTGTATTCTGAGGAAAATGTTAGGACACCCTACCACCTAATAGCTAGTGTTACCTCCTTTGGCTGAAATAACTTCAGTGAGACGCTTCTTGTAGCCATGTACCAGTCTCTGACATCGGTCTGAGGAAAGTTTGCCAAACTCAATGCAGAATTCTTTCAGCTGTGTGATGTTTGAGGGGTTTCTTGCATGTACAGCCCATTTCAAGTCACCCCACAGTATCTCAATGGGATTAAGATTTGTTGGTGGACTGGCCAGGTCCTGCTCCAGCAAAGCATCCCCAAACCATGGCACTTCCACCTCCATGCTTCACAGTTGGTATGAAGCTCTTTTCCTGGAATTCAATTCAGTTCAATTCAATTCAACTTTATTTATATAGCGCCATTTCACAACAACAGTCATCTCATAGCACTATCAACTATAGGGGGAACCCCCACAGTTGCAGAAAGACCCCAGCAATCAGGCGATCCCCTGTGAGCAAGCACTTGGCGACGGTGGAGAGGAAAAACTCCCTTTTAACAGGAAGAAACCTCCAGCAGAACCAGGCTCAGGGAGGGGCAGTCATCTGCTGCAACTGGCTGGGGGGTGAGGGGACAGAGAAGATGAAAAGAACAGACATGTAGAGAGCAAACAGCAGGATGGGGACTCAATCTATGGGAGAGAACAAACAAATGTTAATGACCAGCAAAAAAAATATTTCATTGAGAGTGAGGAAAGGAGTGAGGCCCAGTGCATTACTGGAGGTCCCCCAGCTGACTAAACCTTTTAGCAGCATAACTAAGGGAGGGTTCAGAAACACATGATCCCTCCCTAATTGTAGGCTATATCAAAAAGGTAGGTTTTAGCCCTATTCTTAAAAACAGAGATCGAGTCTGACTCCCGAATCCAGATTGGCAGCTGGTTCCACAGGAGAGGAGCTTGATAACTGAAGGCTCTGCCTCCCATTGTACTTTTGGAGATTCTAGGTATTTCAAGTAATCCTGCATTTTGGGAGCGTAGTGCTCTGTTAGGATAATACGGTAGTATCAGATCTTTTAAATAAAAAGGAGACTGATTGTTTAGAGCTTTGTAAGTAAGAAGAAGGATTTTAAACTTAATTCTAAACTCTATGGGAAGCCAATGAAGGGAGGCCAGAACCGGAGAGATATGATCTCTCTTTCTAGTACCTGTTAAAACTCTTGCTGCAGCATTTTGGATCAGCTGAAGACTTTTTAAAGATGTTTAAGGACAGCCTGATAATAAAGAATTACAATAATCTAATCTCGAGCTAACCAAAAGCGTGGATCAGTTTCTCAGCATCACTCTGAGACAAGATGCTCCTAATCTTGGCAGGATTACGGAAATGATAGAAGGCAGTCTTAGAAACAAATTTAATATGTGAATTGAAGGACAGATCTTGATCAAAAATAATTCCAAGGTTCCTCACAGAGCTATTAAGAGAAAGAGTAACCGCATCCAAACTGAAAGTTTGATTTGGAAAGGTATTTCTAAGGTTTTTTGGACCAACAAGAATGACTTCAGTCTTATCTGAATTTAATAGCAGGAAATTACAAGTCATCCAAGCTTTGATTTCCTTAAGACAGGCTTCTAACGTGGCTAATTGATTACTATCATCTGGCTTCATTGACAGGTATAATTGTGTGTCATCTGCATAACAATGAAAATGTATACTGGAATGCTGTATTTGGTCTACACCAAACACGTCCTCTGTTCTGGTGTCCAAATAATTCAGTTTTAGACTCATCTGTTCAATGAGCATTATTCCAGAAGTCCTGGTCTTTGTCTATGTTCTGTCTGGCAAACTTCAGTCTGGCTGTCACGTTTCTCTTAGAGAGCAAAGGTTTCCTTCTTGCACGCCTCCTATGCAAGTTAAACTTGTGCAGTCTCTTTCTGATTGTAGAGGCATGCACTCTCACATGAACAGTAGCAAGAGCCTGCTGTAGGACCCGTGATGACATTTTAGGGTTTTTAGAGACTTCTTTCAGCATCTTCCGGTCTGCTCTTGGGGTGAACTTGCTTTGACGGCCAGACCTGGGTGTCATGGTTCGAGCGCCGATCTCGTCCATGCTCGAGCCATGCATCATCTTCACCAGGTTTGACAGCAGTGTGTACCTTCCGGCTCCCCGATCCTTTATTGTGACAGCGCTCGGAGGGGCTTCCTGCTATCAAGTCTGACAGCTGTGTTGCATTTTGGCTCATCAGCAGCTCTCCATTTAAGAGGGCTCTGGGAGCAGAATAATGCGGCAGTCTCGTCAACGATTCGTCAAAGATTCGTCAGAGAATTCTCCTTGCCAGACATTGAGCGAGCGTTCCTCAGCTTAGACGTCAACTATGCCTTCATGGTCTGACTTATCAACCATCCCTGGGTTATGATCGTAAGTGTGCTTCTTGTTTGCCTCATGGTCACGTGTATGTAGTATTGTACGTTTAGCCCACCGTGGCTCATTGTTTTGTGTGTTCTTTTGTTAACAATAAACTGTGCAAACTTCACCAGTGTCTTTGGCGTCTTATGGTGGCTCGCGAGGGCCACTGCATGACACTGGGTATGTTGGCAGTTGGTTTGAATGCCCTCCACTTGTAGACTATTTTCCAGACAGTGGAATGGCTGATTTCAAATTCTCTTGAGATCTTTTTAAATCCCTTACCAGACTCATAAACTGCTAGAATCTTCTTTCTGAAGGACTCAGAAAGCTCTTTTGATCTCACCATGGTGTTCACTCTCACTTCAACAGTCAGGAGCACACCAAACTAAATGTCCGAGGTTTAAAGAGAACAAGCCTCCTTCAAAATGCTGAGTAACGATGTTCTAATCATGTGCACCTGATGTGATACACCTGTGTATGATTTTAGCCATTTTAAGTGGGAATAAATGTGTGGGTGTCCTAATTTATTCCTCACCAGAAATTGCTGGTTTTTAGAATTACATTTTACAGAAAATTTTAAAAAGTCTTTTCTTCAGTTTTAATTGTTTAGTTACTGTATATTACTTGAATCTCCCAGTATTGTTAAAATTGATGTTAAATATCCGTATATTCAGATATGTTAAAAAAATAAAACACAGGCTTTCATAGGGTGTCCTAATTTTTTCACATGACTGTATGCAAACCTGGTGCAATATCATTAGTACACACACGTCTGTATGCACTGAAACATGTGCAATAGAGCCGTGTGCAATTCACTAAGCACTTTAAATCCATGCATCATATGATTCTGCAAACGCACTTTACTAAACTACACGATGCACCTTAGCACTTTACACTTAAACATCCCAAGTAACGCCTTGGTCATTGTGGAACTTTTTGCTGGTCTGGGATCAGCAATATTCATCTTAACTTTATTCATTTGTTTCTCTCTTCCTATCAGTTCAGGTTCAGGTTACTTTATTTGTACCTGTAGGTAGATTTGTTTTGCAGTCAGGTGACATCTTTATTTACAAACCACAATTACATTCAACATGAACACAAACACAGGCACACATGAAGCAGACTATAAACATGATTAAAGTATTCAAGGCTCCACCAGTCAGGATATAGGACAAAGAGATGAGAGAAAAACAAAGAGATAAGAGAGAAGGGTCATATTAAAAAGTTAAAGATTAGTCAAAGAGGTTAAAAACTCAAAAGTCTAAAACCCAATAAAAGATTTAAAACCCAAATAAAAAACCTACAAAAATAAGTAAATATAAAATAAAATTAATAAATAGGTAACTAAATTATGTGCAATATATTGTTACATCTTGTTCAACTCTTTAACAGCAGCAGGAACAAAGCTGTTTTTGTAGCGCTGGGTTTTACTTTTTGGGACAGCAAACCTCCGTCTGGAGGGAAGAAGCTGAAATTGACAGTGCAAAGGGTGGGAGTCATCATTTGGCAGTGCACAGTCTGACTGCTATTATTATTGTTGTGTTATTTGCTTTATCATCATTGTGTTGTTTATTGTTGTTGTATTGTGTTATCTGTTTTATGTGGCTGGCATTAGTTGGCCAGGGGACATGAGATGGAAATTAGCTTCAGCTATAATCTTGTATGCTGCATATTTACATATCTTATGTTCATTAATATGCACTGTCCTTTTATAAACAAATAAACAAATTTGCACAGCCATATATCATAGACATTCCATTTTGCGGCTTATCCCCTGGGGCAGATGTCTTCCATGTTCATTTGTTATTTCCTTACTCCATTCTGTTATGCTGAGCACCAAGCTGAAAGGCAGAAAGTACAATTTTTATGGTCTTTGGTCTGACCCGGAGGATGTGTGAACCCACAGCCTGCTAGCTGTGGGGCAAATGCTCTACCACTAGGTTACCTCTCCAGTCTTTCTTTTGAAAGCTTTTTTTCCTCCCTCCTTGTAAATTCCATTTTATGTCCTCCCTCCTAAATTTACAACTTTTCCTTCCTCTGGTATATTTGGAACCATTTCCTCAACTTTTTGGCCTGGATGCTGGATTTTTATTTTTTTTTTGTATAGTTTAAAATGCATTTAAATTAAAGAAAAATCGCAGTAGTTGGAGTGACTCTCTGCCCATCTGCCTTTAGTCAGTCTCTTCATGTTGGCCGTCATGGAGTCTTAATGCGACACCCCTGCTGGAGTGTTCCAGCCTGGAGTGTCTGGCGTTTAGCTTCGTTAATCAATCCCCCGAGTTTACCGCTCACGAAGCACAAAGCATGTGAAAGACCTCGCTTCTTTTTCATCACAGGCACTACTCCTCTTCCTCGTGTGAGCGCACCATTCCTGACGTCTCCACGAAGGCCACACACATCAATCACTGCTCTCATAAAACACTCGGGGAGAGAAAAGTGGGACTGATGGTGCAGCTGTGATTACTTTTCCTCAGTTTATGTAACACAGTCTTACAAGTCCGTTCTCCACGCACACTTGCACATTACTACCAGGGTTCAGACTTCAGGTATTTTCATGGATGCAGTAAAACGGCCACAGACACACACCCACTCTGTTTACCCGTGCATGGCGGGGCACAGTGTGACGCTGTCTAAGGTGTGTTTTTATCCACGACTCCACAAACAGAGTGCACCGTATGTTGGATGTAATTGGCCATGCAGCGCTGACAGTGTGTCTGTGTCTTCCTCCTCCGCAGCGGGTCACACTCTGGAGCTGCTGGAGCCGCTGGTGAAATTCCAGGTTGGCCTGAAGAAGCTCAGCCTGCACGAGGAGGAGCACGTGCTGCTCATGGCCATCTGCCTGCTCTCCCCAGGTACTGCCGCCCCCACTGCTGCTGCTGTTAGTAAATAAAGACACCCCCCCCCCCCCGATATTATAAACTGTTCTATATCATGCTGCATAAATGAATAAAAGGCATTTGATACACAAATGCAAAACATAAAATGCAAAAAAATTCTTTTAAATTAGAAACTTAGTTTTTCAATGTACAATTTTTGTTTTGCATATTTGTACATTTTTTAAAATTTTCTTGCTTTTTTCTTGCAAATTTGCAGTTTTTCTTTTGAATTTGACGATTTTCTCACAACATTGCAAATTAGCTTTTTTTCTGAAATTTGCTACTTTTTTCTTGCAATTTTTTAATAACCTTTTGCTACTTTTTTTCTCAATTTTTTTGTTCTTGTGTATTTGCAGCTTTAAGAATTTGACTCTTTTCTTGTAAATTTAAGTTTTTCTTGCTACTTTTGTCATTGCATATTTGCAATTTTGTTTCAGTTAATTTGCTTGTTTTTATTGTAAATTTGCAACTTTTTCTCATTTTTACAGATTTTTTTCTCATAATTTTCAGCTTTTTCTTACACATTTGCAACTTTTTTCTAATAAATTTGTACCTTTTTCTTGTAAAATTTCAACTTTTTTCTTCTAAATTTGTGACGTTATTTCCTAATAAAGTTACATCTCACTACTTTTTCATTGCAAATTTGAAATTTTTTGCCAGTAAATTTGTCATTTTTTTTCTCCTAAATTTGCAACTTTTTTTGACATTTTTTAATCATTTTTCTCATATGCTTTTGGCTTTTTTCTTGTAAATTAACAGTGTCCATATGGTAGCTTGTTAAATTTTTATTATGTGTAATGGTTAAATTTTTTCTGTTCATCTTGACAATGACCCCAGTTAATTTTTTTCTGCATTTTTATTGGGAGAGGAGATTTTTTTAAGGGTTTGAACTTTTTCCCCATTACAAAACATACGGTCCCCCAAACACAAACTTAAGGTCCCCCAAAATCTAGGCACAGCCCTGACTATAATAATACTTATAGTGCCCCCTCAGTATTTACTCTAGAGAAAATGTTCTGGTTATTGTTCCCCCCCCCCAGCAGTGACGGGAAATATTCGCCCATGTGTGCACGGGTGTTTCCTGCTGGGCCACATTTTTAAAGATCGAGAACACAGATCAGTAGCAGGTTGACTCGCTTCAAACAAGCTCAGGGTTTCTGTCAAGTTTGTTTTTTCCTCCCCCTAAAAAATAGCACCGTGTCCCTGATGCTGCTGGTAACTCACAGGAGGGGAGAAAAGAAAACCTGTTCCCCGAAGACGAAGCGTTCTGTTCAGAACATTAAAGCGTGACATTATAACCCTGTGTGGGAATGTGAAGTTTGCAAACTCTGATTGACGGAGGCAGCAAGGACATCTTGTGAAAGGACAGAAAAACCCAGTGACAGTTTTTGTTTGTCTCTCCTTGAGCTGCAAGGACTTCAGGAATAGCGTAATGAAAGTCGTAGGTGCAGTAAGAAAGAAATGTGGACGTGTCAGTTTTCAAAAAGAGAATAGAGGGAGGATGTTTAGAGAAGATAAAGCCAAGGTCACAGGGAGCTGAAGCTGTGGTTCACATCACTGATTCCATTAGCATCTGTTCATTAAGCATCTGAAAAAGAAACACCTGAGGTTCTGTAGTTCTGCTCATCAGCCAAAGATGTTTATCATTGAATATCAAAGAAAAAATACAGTAGGTCTGTTTCTTTGCTTAGACAAAATGTTCAGTTTACAAGAAAAGTTGTAGATTTAGGGGGGAAAGAGGAAAAACGATGCAGATTTCTATGAAAAATGTGGTAAATTTATGGGAAAATGGTCTCAAATTTGCAAGAAATGTACATTTTAAGAAAAGTTACCAGAAAAGTCACATTTCTGGAAAAACACTGATGCTGAGACAGTAAACTGTAGAAGAGACTAAACAAAATATTCAGATGTTTGCTCAGCATCTCTCCTTAATATTCGGAGTCACCGAAATAGTTGCAACTCTACAAGAAATGTCACAAATTTATGAGGAAGTCACATATTTTTAAGAACAAAAGTAGCAAATTCACAAATATCACAAATAGAAAAGTTGCAAATTTATGAGAAATCACAATTTTTTCAAGGAAAAAGTTGCAAATTTGTGAGGAAAGTAGCCAATGTATGAAAAAAACCTACAATTTTATGAGAAGCTGCAAATGGACCAGAAAAGTTGCAAAGTTTGCAATTTTCTTGTAAATTTTTCACTTTATCTTGCCCATTTGCAACTTTTTTCTTAAAAGTAATTTCTCAACTTTGCAACTTCTGACAAATTTGTGAGAAAAAAGTAGTAATTTTATGAGAAAAGTTGGACATTAAGAAAAAATTTGCCACTGCAAGAAGTTACAAATTTGAGGGAAGTCACAATTTTTTAAGAAAAAGTAGCACATTTCCAAAAGTCACTAATGTGTGAGAAAGTTTTTTTTTTTAAAGAAAAAGTTGCAACTGTAAAAGAAAGGCAGAAATGTTTAAAGGGGGGCTGAGGGGGACCTGTAGCATTTGCATAGTCTGCTTTGTAGCCAGAAACCGCTGATTCTGACTGGTTCATTCCATCCACCTGTCTTAACTCCTCCCCAGATCGCCCTGGCGTCCAGGACCACGCCCGCATCGAGCAGCTCCAGGACCGCCTCTCCGAGGTGCTGCAGGCCTACATCCGCGTCAACCACCCGGGCCGGCGCCTCCTCTATGCCAAGATGATCCAGAAGCTGGCCGACCTGCGCAGCCTGAACGAAGAGCACTCCAAGCAGTACCGCTCGCTCTCCTTCCAGCCCGAGCACAGCATGCAGCTCACCCCGCTGGTGCTGGAGGTGTTCGGCAGCGAGGTGTCATAGTGGTAGAAATGTCATCGGCTGATGGCCATTTGGTGTAAGGAAAAAAAAAGGATAATCAAGACAGACAGTAAGCTTCACCTCTTCATCATCTCTCCATCCTCCTCCTGCTCCAGGCCTTCAGACGACTTCACCTCTGGATTTACAAACAGAATCTCCTGCTGGATTACCAGTTTGGTTTTTATTACTGAGTCATGTTTACCTGGAAACCACCCGAATCTCCTGTCGTTGGCTGTTTTTTTCCCTCCTCATCACGGATAAGACTGCCTTTTATTGCTCCATGCTCACAGGAATACATCCACATTTGCATTCAGAGGATTCATCGCGTTTAGGCATTGGAGGTTAAAGCCTACAGTAATGGAATTGAAGGGTGAAGCCAGAGCCGTTTCCGCCTATGAAGCAGAGTACACAAATACTATGAAGCCCTTCAGCCATAAGAGAGCCCCCCCCCCAAGATACCTAAATTTGCAGCTTTGTCACACTTCGCTACTTTTTTCTTGTAAATTTGTATTTTTTTTCCCCCAAGATTTTCAAATTTATTCTTATAACGTTGTGACTTTGTTTCTCAAATTATCAATTTTTTCCTCATATTTTATAACTTTTCTTGTAAATTTGTGGAATTTTTCAAATTTGCAACTTTTCTCATATATTTTTTCCTGTAAATTTGCAGTATTGTAAATGAGCTTTTTTCCCTCAAATTTTCAATTTTTTTTCCTCATCAACTTGAGACTTTTTTCTCCTAATTTGATTTTTTTTCTCATAATTTTGCAATGTTCATATGCGTGGTGGTTACATTTTTATTCTGTGTAATAGAATAGGGGAGAGATTTTTTTCTTTTTTTCTACCCACCCTAGCATAATCTTGCATGGGGGGGCCAGAAAGCTAGAACCGGCCCTGGCTGAAACCCTGTGTGTCCATGGATGTGATGGAAGGAGTTTTAGTCTGAAGAGGTGAAGAAGAAAAAAGGTCCTTCAGGAGGAAGTGAAGGAGGTTGGATAGATGGAGGGAGGTGCCGATGTTGGGATTCCTTGTTCGCTACACAAAAAGGGAATTTCACCAAACTTAGAATGTATGTATAAATCTATATAAACATAAATAAGCTGATTTACACACATATAGTATATATATATTTAGAGAAAAATGGCTGAGTACATGGAAGTGAATAGTAGTGAGTTGTAAAAAGTAGAGGATTTGAAGGCTCCTCCTCACACACGATGAGTAAAGTGTGACTCTGTGTGTGTGAGGTCTGTTTTTGAGACGTGTGCGTGAGATTACCGATGGACCACAAGGGGGCACGTGTGCAGGCTACAGATGACAGTCAACTTCAGTTGTTTTCAACCTCGGACCTTTGTAGAGCGACAGGCGCTTTTTTATTTTTATTTCATCATGGATAGGGATTATCCAAAATATTAAAAAATACTAGTTTAGCTGGTTAGATTGCTGCTAAGACAGTTAGAGCTGGTGGCATTGGATAAAAAAACCTGAACACCCCAGCTGTTGCCTCAGGGAAAAGTTTGTCTGACGATTATATTGCGTAGCAGGCGGTGTTTACAGTGTGCGTGGCATAAGCTTACAATCATTAGATAGATCTTTTTTTTCTGGAAGCTCAATGTATCACTGTGATTTTTAAGTCATAAAATCAGCAGAACGAAGCTGTAGGAGAAAGTACTTTAAGCTAGTGGAGATTTCCATTCCCAAGTAATTTTAGGGTCAGCCTGGTTGCCTTTATTCTGCCAGAAAAGTGTTTTTACTCAGCTGTTTTTAGGTTCATATTCAGCCACATGTGGACATTATAAAGCCATGAAACTAAAGCCCATTCCAGACATGAAGTCTTATAAATATGCATGCAGAGGTTGTACTTGTGTAAAAGTTGTTACGCTGATATTTTCTCAAATAGTCACCCAAAAAAAAAAAATTACAGGAGAAAGTGTGAGAAAGTTTCTACAAGGGCTGCACCATTTGAGGAAAAATGTGGCCCCAAATATTGCAATATTTGATTTCTGATTTTTTTTATTAATATGTACTGTATGTACACATACAGTATTTAGTGCTGTCAAATGATGGTTAACTCGTGATCAATCACAATGTAATTGCAGATATATTTTAGGTGGGCAAATTATTTAAGATTGGGGGGGGGGCAAAACTTCACAAATTAATAAAAATAACCAGAATAAATTTTGAAGAATTCAAGCAGTACTCATCCAAGCAACAAGCAAGGATGAGTAAAGAAGAAACAATCAATCTGGTGAAGTATGAATGTATTTAAAAAGAAGGGAACAGACTTGAGTCATTTTCTCTTTTGTACACAGATGATCACAAAATAGCCTCTAATTTTTCAAAAGGCATAAAAATACAAAAATTGTGTTTGTGCAGTACTTTTTTAAAATACCATTTAAAATACCATTGTTACCTCCTTTAAAGTAGAAGTCCCTAAAGTACTGGTTACCAGGTTAAGAGAACTATCCACAAGTCACATTTATCTGGCGCCCTACCTGGGGTATTTCTGAATGAATCTCCAAGGATAATGCATGCAGATGTGGGGCATGTCTCCGTGAAACAGTAACGCCACTTAAGCTGGTCGAGGGAGGGGGTAAACCTCTGGATTTCATGTCTGAAAAAGGGGCTTTTAATCACATCCCACCCAGCAAAAACTTTGAAAACACACTGAAAAGAAAACCTTAAGATCTTGAATTGTTTGTAGACCTCAAAGTTGACAATAAGGCACCAAGACATCCTGAAATTTATAAAAGGTAGTGATATTTTTATTGTACTCAACAACTGTGATGAGTAGGAATTAGTTACTTTTACATTTAAAGTACATTTCAAGTACATGTACTTAAGCAATTTTTTTCCCAAAAATTGTAGAGTAGTTTTATTGGAGTATACTTTTTTACTCAAGTACAGTTGGTGGTACTCTGAGTAACTTTTGATTTCACTGACTTAAAAGCTGGTTAGAAATGTGGTATTTAATGCTGTAATAACTTGTTTTTACCAAAAAAATGACTGCAACCTGAGTCATTTTAATAAATTCATCATTCATTATTTAATTGACATCAGTTTTAATTGCTCTTTTACTCTAGCTCAGTAGCAAAGAAACAAAAGATTTGAATAAAAGTTGAGTAAAAAGTTAGATTTGTTTGGAGAAATATAATTGAGAAAACCACAAATTAAAAAAGAAAAAAATGCTACACTTATTAAATCTTAAATTTATGAGGAAAAACCACACTATTTTAGTGTCTCATACATCAGAAAAATTCAAATATTTGAAGATGGGTTGAAAATTAATCAGTAAAAAAGCTGCAAAAATAAGTTAAAATACACCAGGAAAAAGTATTAACTTTATGGGTAAAATGTCACAAAATTATAAGAAAAACAAAAAATTAATCTGAAAAAAGATATACTTATTAAAAGAAATCTGAATTGTATAAGGAAAAACTTCACAAATGTCCTAGAAAATTTCATTTTTGAAGAGAAAAAAGGTTTTAAACTAATGAGTAAAAAGCTGCAGCTTTGTGCAAAATATCAGATAAAATACAACAGGAAAAAGCATTAAATTTATGGGCAAAATGTCACAAAATTATGAGGAAAGCACAACAAATTTATCAGAAATGAGTCACATATCAAAGTCACAAATTGAGAGTAAAGCCACTACTTGGTACTGAAGTAACTTTTTTGGGGGGGGGGGGCTGCTCTGAATTGTTTTAGTTGAGTACAATTTGTGGTTCTACTCTTCCACTTATGTTGACGACAGTATGACCGAGAAACATTTCAATACATTTTTACTGGGTGGAGCAATTGATTTTTATCCTCAATTTTAATGATTTCTTATTTTCAGGACAAAAATACTCTACACATGGCAGCAATATACAGTAGTAAAAACTAGTATTTTAGGACTGAAAGTTTTTATATCCAAACATTATATGCATTTTTATTTTGAATCGTATTCATATCGTTTCAACACCAGCCACATAAGCGAGATCAAAGAATGTTAATCTCACAGCATCATTACATATCATCCCAACCACGGTTTTCTGTTTCCGCACGTCGCCTTCACGCAGGCCTGCATCGCCCCCTTGTGGACAAACCCTGTAAATACCACTTTGCTAATTGTGTGCTAGGTAGAAACTAACGTAGGGAAACTACTAAGTGAAATGCACCTCTTTAAAAGGCAAGATGCTCTGCTATATGCAATTAGGGGAGGTTTCGTTTTGTTGTTATTCTCTTCTAAAGTGGACAGAGGCAGCACTTCTGAGCTGTTTGGAAAAAAACAGAGCAAACTTTTGGATATCATGTCAAGCAGATGCAGATTTTAACAAAGTTTGACACCTACAGTTAATTAAACCAAACCATCCGATGTACTCACTTTAAAAGGAAATCTGATTATGATCACAAGGGTTTTATGTGATTGAACATTCCCAATTATGTATTTTTTTAGCATTCCAACTAGAATCACTTTTCAAACAATAGTTTGAAACGTGAAACGTTTAAACGTGAAAATCCTTAAAATTAAATGTTCACATTTTCCTCTGGTCTGAAGCAATATTTATACCAAAATTAATGTGTATTTATATAGTCATCTGTGTGTGTGTGTGAGAGAGAGAGAGAGAGAGACTTTGACTTTTAAAAAAGCTTTTATGAGAGAGAGAGAGAGAGAGAGAGAGAGAGAATGGGTAGACAGCAGGATCTGTAAAGCACTGTGGTCATTCAGAGGTGAGAAAAGTGCTATATAAGTGAGTGCCATTTTCCAAAGAATTTTTCACATTTGGTACTCAGATATTTAACCCCCCCCTCCCCCATGGCTTGATTTTTAAATGAAGGTAAATTACAAATTTACCTGCAAATTTATGAGAAAGACCTCCCATAATTACAAAAACCAAAAAAGGGACACAGTTTAATAAATTGTAAATATAAAAGTTTTTCTGACAAATTGCAAATTTATGAGGGAAAAATATCAAAAAATTTACAAGAAAACCTACCAAATTATGCCAAAATGTATTTAAATCTGTAAGGCAAAAAATTGCTTATTTATAATAAAATCTAAGTATACAGAAAAACAGGGTCTCAAATTTACAAGAAAATCTGTAAATTTATTGATAAAAATAACTAATTTGTGAGGAAAAGTTGTAAACTTTACAAGAACACCTGCAAATTTATTGGAAATTAGAATTTACATGAAAAGCTGCAAAATTATGAAAAAAAATATCTTTAAATTATTTCTTTCCAAAAATATATTTTAAATTGAAATGTTGGGTGACTGTACACACTCGGTACTTGGTCGGGGCTCCTTTTGCATGAAGTATTGCATCAATGCAGCGTGGCATGGAGATGATCAGTCTGTGGCCCTGCTGAGGTGTTATGAATTCAGCCCAGGTTGCTTTGATAGTGGCCCTCAGCTCATCTGCATTGTTGGGTCTGGTGTTTCTCATCTTCCTCTTGACAATACTCAATCAATTCTCTGTGGGGTTTAGGTTTTTTTAGTTTAGTGGTTAATTTGTCAGGAACAATGTACAGAGAAGAAACATTAAACACATGCTCTGTACCAGATTATAGTGGTCTCACTAATTTCCATCTGTAGTCCCTGGGGCAGCCAGGAAGATATTAAAAGAAAAACAGCATATAGAAGGCAATACAGGTCAAGTTTCAGAAACTGTTGACCCTGAAACAAGCAGGGAGTAAGTTTAAAAGGTAAAAAGATAAGAGAGACGACAAACAGAAACAATTTAGTGCAATTTCAAATCCCATTTAAGGGAGAGAATCAATGCTGGCAGGCTTGATTACTTAAAATCCATTTTTTAGTCTCTGTGGAAAAATCTCTGTAGTTTGTTCTGGTCTTCAAAGCATTGGGGAGCTTGTTCCATTCTGTTATAGCTTTGTATGAGAAGACTGTCCAAAAGCAGTTTTACGCAGGGGGATGCAACAATGCCACCTAGAGGACGTCCTTGTTATTCTGGTATTTTGTTCAGAAGTTAGGTACACAAAAGTCTTAAGGGGCGGGGGTGCAGAACCCTGGATAATTTTAAAGACCAACCATATATTTGCATACATGATCATATTTTCAAAGCTTAACATCTTGTGTTTGGCAAGTATACCACAATGCTGATACTGTGGTGTCTTCTTATCCAGAATTTTGATGGATTGTTTATACAGGGATTCCAAGGGTTTCAGAGTCGTACTGTTGGCTTGTGACCAGCAAGAGATGCAATAGGAGAAATGTGTCAAAATCATGGCATTCAGAAAGGTTTTTGATCCTTTTAGAGTAAGTGAGTTTCTATTGCAACAAAAGTTTGTAAGGTTTCAGAGTGCGGCTCATCCATTTTATGTGCTTTTTAAAGCTGAACGTGGGATCTAATGTGACTCCCAGATTCTTAAACTCTGTTACATTTTCTATATTTACTCTATTTACAGTTATAGTCGGTTAGTGCGTATGATTTTGTTTGTTGGTAAAGTACATTGTAGCTGTTTTCCCTATGTTCAGAGTGAGGCATGATTGATTAAGCCATTTTGACACTTTCCCCATTGCTATCATTAGCTTGTCAGCCACTTGTTTGGCATCCTTCCCATGTGTGTAGATGACTGTCATCTGCATAAGTCTGAATTTTTATGTCATTTTCACATACTGATGACAAATCATGAATATACAAAGTAAACAGCAGTGGGCCTAAAATTGAACCTTGTGGGACTCCCATGGTGTATGCCTTTGATTGGGATACAGTATTGTTTATGTGCACACACTGGGAGCGACCAGATAGATAAGATTTTAACCAGCTAAGGGTATTCGTGGACAGTTTATATCCTGATAGTTTAGAAAGAAGGACTGAGTGATTGACCATATCAAAGGCTTTTTGCAAGTCTACAAAGATGGCTTCTACCACCCCCCACCCCTTTGTCCAGATTTTCTTTAATCGTTTCAGAAAAGGTCAGGAGAGTTTGCTGATCAATCAAGCACAGTGATACCATGGTCATTAAACCAGGTTTTGGTACTTTTGGCAGTGTGGGCAGATGCCAAGTCCTGCTGGAAAATGAAATCAGCATCTCCATAAAGCTTGTCAGCAGAGGGAAGCATTAAGTGCTCTAAAGATTTCCTGGTAGATGACTGCACTGACTTTGGACTTTATAAAAGACAGTGAGCAAACCAGCAGATGACATGGCTCCCCAAATCATCTCTGGACCTCAAACAACTTGGATTCTGTGCCTCTGGGCTCTGGGACCGTGATTTTTCACATGGCAGGACTTGGCACCTGATTTAGGGAGCCATGTCATCTGCTGGTGTTGGTCCACTGTGTTTTATATTATGTAATCAATTTTTTTATTTGAGAAACTGAATTTGGGGTTTTAATTAGCTGTAAGCCATAATCATCAAAATTAAAAGAAATTAACATTTGAAATATACTACTGTATGAAATGATTCTGAGTTTTACTTTTTGAATTGAATTACTGAAATAAACTAACTTTTCAGTGATATTCTAATTTATTGAAATGCACCTCTACAAGTGAAAAAATTGCAAAATTTATAATAAAAAATAGAAATTTTGAGAGATGAGTGAGAAAAGGTCTCAGATTTACAAGTAAAGCTGCAATTTTATGAGAGTTTCAAATTTATATGAAATAAGTCCTAATTTATGTGGCAAAAAAATGAAAATTTCAAACATTTTCAAGAAAACTGGCAAAATTATGGAGAAAAATGTATGTAAATTAACAAGAAAAAGGTCTTAATAATTACATGAAAATCTGCAAATTTATGGGAAACTTCAAATTTACGAATTTGACAGGAAAAGTTCTAAAATTTACAAGAAAATTTGTAAAACTTTGTAAAAATATCTTAAAATTTACTAGGGGTAAATGACATTTATAATAAATTTAAATTAACGAGGGGGGGAAAGGGGGTCCTAAATTTACAATAAAGCTGCAAATTTATCAGAAAAAGTTTCAGATTTGTGTGAAAAAGTTCCAGCTTTATACACACATTTTTGAAAATCATTGACACTGATGGTGAGGGAAAGATTGTACAAAATATTCACATATTCCCTCTGGATTGCTCCTGAATATTCAGATCCACAAAACTGGGATTAAAACACGCTCCATGCCAGAGGAAAAATGAATCAGTAAATGGGATTTTTGGTGTGAGACTGTGGTGTCCCAACAGCTCAGTCTCCTCTGTCCATTTAAACGTCTTTTCTGTCTCCTCCAAAAATCAATCAATAAGCTTTTGACAATTTCACAGTATATTAATCTTATTTCTACTTTAGCAGACATTGTTTTTTCCTCTGTTAGTGTTTATCTGCTTTTTGCTCTTAAACTTGCTTTAAGAAAAATGAAGCAAAGATGAGCAAAGTTTGGACTCCTGGAGACTCTTCTGGACATGTGGGAGGAAGAGCTTCTTTCAAATGATATGCGTTTCATACATGGAAGGAGCTGTAACTTTGGATAAGAGAGGAATCATTTCATCATGGGAAGCTCTGTAAATATATAAGAACCTCTTCTGCTTTTTACCAGATGTCAAACACACTCAAGTGATCATGAACTAACACTGCCTGACAACAAAACAAAGGATTTAGCCAACGGCAGCAGCATGGGCGTCGTGCCTCTTCATCGATCACCCAACCAACCTTCTAACCATCGCCTCTTCTGCAATAGCCAATTACAGCAGCAGGATTTCTCTTCATAGCTTTAACTTGGCAGCCGATCCAGCTCTGCTTTTTTTGGGGGGGGGGGGGGGGCAGCAAAACTGCGGCACACCAAGGGCTGATGAGAGGGTGGGATTTTCCTGGAGGTTCTGTATCATAGGAGATGAAGTATTGGGATGTACAGACTGAGATGTCGCCTCTGAAATCCAAAGTGTGACATTCTCCTTCTCACTGCTCTGTGTGTCGCATCACAGCTCTTAAAAAGTTCAGATTTTAAAATACTTGTTTGTTAAAGTTGACAAGGTTTTTTTTTTTTTTTAAATTCAGCATCAACATCCACATCAGTTTGAAAAGGGATGGCGCAATGTGGGTGAGAGTCCACTCAATTTGACGCTGATATGCTGCTGTGGGGTTGTAATTTTTCTCATATTTCGAGTACACTAACAGATAAAGGGACAAACGAGATTTTTTTGTGCATCTTCTGCCCTGGGAGATTATTCATCTAGACTGCTTTGGTGTCAGCTGCAGAAGTTTGGAGATATTAGCCGTAGTTTCATCTGCCTTCTCTTCAATATGATGGAAGTTAAAGGTTACTCTGCTGGGAAGCATAAAGATCATGTAAGAAATCTTAAAAGTCAGAGCCGTTTCTAACATTTTAAATTAAATCACCCTTATTGTCATTCAACTGTACAACCAATCATGTACAGTAGAATGAGATTGTGTTTTACCTTATCTACTGTGTTAATCACACACACCCCAAGTGTAGAATCAGAGGGCCGCTGCCATGCAAGGTGCCACCACAAATTTCCCTCCTCCATTCCAATTATTGCTGAGCACCAAGCTGGATGGCAGGAAGTTCCACTTTTATATGGTCTTCGGCATGACCCAGTCGGGATTTGAACCCCTGCCTCCCGGGTGTGGGGCGGATGCTCTACCAACTGAGCCACCACTCCAGTAAATTTTTGGGTTCAATGCAGAATTGTGCTTAGATGATGGGGGCACTATTTTTCAAACATAATTTTTCAAACATTTCAACCTTTGAAAGCAGGGATGGGGGGAGAATCTCACCTTTCCCAATAAAAAATGTAATTTTTTCAAAGAAAATTTTGGGAAAAAAACATGCAAATTTACAAGAAGAGATGCGAATTTATTAGGGAAAAAAGCTGCAACTTTATCAGGGAAAAAAGCTGCAAATTTACCGGAAAAAAACACTGCAGATTTACCAGAAAAAAAGTTACAAATTTACCAAGGAGAAAAAAATTCAAATTTACCAAGGAAAAAATGCTGCAAATTTACCTGAAAAAGCTGCAAATTTAACAAAAAAAAAAAAAAAAAAAGCTGCAGATTTACCAGGGAAAAAAAAAAAAAGCTGCAAATATGCCAGAGGAAAAAAGTTGCAAATTTATTAGAAAATAGGTGCAACTTTACCAGAAGAAAGTTGCAAATTTATCAAGCTGCAAATTTACTAGAAAAAAGCTGCAAATTTACCAGAGAAAAAAGTTGCAAATTTACTAGAAGAAAGTTGCAAATTTACCATAAAAAGCTGCAAATTTACCAGGGAAAAAACACTGCAAATTTACCAGAGAAAAAAAGATGCAAATCTTTTAGAAAATTGTTGCAAATTTACCAGAAAAGGCTGCAAATTTACCAGGAAAAAAGCTGCAAATTTATTAGAAAAAAGCTGCAGATTTCCCAGGGAAAAAAACACTGAAAATTTATCAGAAGAAAAAGCTCCAAATTTACTATGAGAAAAAGCTGCAAATTTACCAGAAAAGCTGCAAATTTATTAGAAAAACTGCAGATTTACCAGGGAAAAAACACTGAAAATTCATCAGAAGAAAAAGCTGCAAATTTACTATGAGAAAAGGCTGCAAATTTACCAGAAAAAAGTGCAAATTTACCCGGGAAAAAAGCTGTAATTTACCAGTAGAGAAAAAGCTGAAAATTTACAAGAGAAAAAAAGTTGGAAATTTATTAGAAAAAGGGTGCAAATTTACCAGAAAAAAAGCTGCAAATATACCAGGAGAAAAATCTGCAAATTTACCAGAGAAAAAAAGTTGCAAATTTACAGCAAAAAAGTTGAAAATTTACAAGTGAAAAAGGCTGCAAATTTACAAGTAAATGTCATTTATGGGGAAAAAAGTTGCAAATGTAAGAGTAAAGTCAAATTTACCACAAAAAGTGCAAATTGACCAGGAAAAAAACCCCGCAAATTTACAGCAAAAAAATTGAAAATTTACAAGGGAAAAAAGCTGCAAATTTACAAGAAAAAAGTTGCAAATTTACTAGGAGAAAAATTGCTAATTTACCAGGAAAAAAAGTTGCACATTTACCAGTGAAAAAGCTGCAAATTTACCAGAAATTGTCATATTTACATGGAAAAAAGTTCTGGTGTCAGTAAAAACCTGTTTGTCATCTAAAGCATGAACATAACTAAGTGATTTGACATCAAATTGTATGCGGTGAGTCATGTTTCTTATGATTTACCTGCTGGAATGCTCCGCAAATGTTGTGCAGAGTTCATTATATTCAAGAGAAGGCTAACGTCTCTTTATTTCCACATGGAAGCATTCACTCATCAGATTTTCAGATAAATAACCTTGCAGCTGATGTGCGAGGCCTTTGGCCCTCAAAGGAACCCAAGCTTACCCAAGTCTCTCACCGCCGCCCCCCACCCTTCCCTCTGAACCAGGTCAGCAGCTCCACCTCAGTAGCCTTACTTACAGAAACCTCACTCAGCTGGAAACGTTTAACAGATACCTCAGTGATAAACAGAATTTACAGTAACCTTTACGGGAACCAAACATAAACACACACACACACATACTACAGATCTCTCCTCAGCTACCTTTGCAGTGTTTCTAATATACCATCAACTAGTTGCCAGTTGTTGTATAAATAAAGACGATTGTCGGGTTAGAATCCTGTTGTCGGTAGGCCAGTGGATCCCAATGTTTCCAAATGTTAACTTTCACCCTCGTATTTTCCTTTTTCTGCCTTTACCCACCTGACCCTTATTTCAGTCCCGGGTTTTCCGGGTTTTCGGTCTCGTGCTGCCAAGCCTTTGGCGGCCGGTGCAACCAAACATGCTACCTCTCCTCTCTGCACATAAATATAAATGTATATTTTCATCAGAGCACGATTGTGTTTCATATAGAAATATAAAAACAAAGACTAATTCAGAAAGGTTTTGTGTAATGCAGTATGTACAGTACGTTTCCTCCTGATGTTTTTTTTCAATGCTGGATGACTTTTTTTAATACCTCAGATCTTTTTAAAGACTACAAATCAGAAGCCTGTTTAGCTTCACTCGTAGCTCTAAGTGCACAATCTTTTCAAGAGTGTAACACAGTTAACATTTATAGCACCTCTAGAATGTGATGAACTCAGAGGAGCTTCACTGAGTTTGTTTTAGAGTGCAACAGCTGAATGGATTTGGGGGTTTGGATGTAATAAAACTGGGCAGAAAAAAATCATATGGGGTTGAGTCTCTCAGAGAAAGCTTGCCTGACTCTTTATCTGTGAATGTACCGCAGGGAGTGATGTCACCTTTGGAAGAAGCAAGACATTTGGTCAGACAAGCTTTCACTGCTTCACTTTAAGAAAAAAAAGATCCAGAAGTCAAAAGATCCAAAAAATCTAAAACCCTGAACAGTTAAGCTGTACTTTGTGGGTAAAGATATTCTAGGTGTACGGTCATATGAATCAGAGATGAGCAAAAATGTAAATTATATCAAACCTGTTGAAATGAAATGTAAAACTACAAAAAGAGATTGAAATGGAAGCACCATAAAATAAAACAGGTATTGTGCATTTTCAGCTTGAGGCGAATGAGGAGTTATAGTCGACACCCTCAAACGCTACAAGTTGTTTAAGTTGAGTAGATTTTTTGACAGAATTTGTGCCACAGAGTCATTAACACATAAGTCTGAGTTCAATATTTGCTTTGTCTTTGTTTCCAAAATGAAAAAAGACCATCTCAAACTCATTCACCCTCGTGCCACTCTGTTTTTGTGTTTTCCTCAAACATCTGATTTGGTTTGCAACATTGGGATCCTGTTTAAGGTTGTCTAGATCCAAATAGTTTTTTTTATTTCTGTTTTTAAGTCTGTCACTCACATGGCCACTCCAGCTCAGTCACTCTGCCACCTTCTTCTGATCTTTTCTTAACCTTCATACAGTATTTCTCTACTTTCAGAAACAGAAAGGCCTTCACAGATGTTTATGCCTTTAGAGCCTTCAGTGTGTTATAGAAACTTAACATTTCAGCTCTCAGCGTGTTTGGCTTGATGCTCTTCAGAGGTTCATAGTGATGGAAAAATTGTGCACAATCAGGTTTATTGCATTAGTTTGATATTCTTAAAAACTGCCAAATTCTCTGTCATGAACTGTCATAAATCGCCCCTCGGGGCAGAGAGGAGAGACCCACGCGCTGGACTGCAGTTTGTGAGATTTATTGAAAACAACAAAACACAAAATCCAAAACAGTGCTCCAACATAAAATTCAAACAAGCCAGCAAGATCACAGGTTTAGCGCACCAGAACGAGGGCTGTGTTCTGGTGGAGACGAGAAAAGGGAAACTCAAGACTCCAGCAACGAGAAAAGAAAATAACAGCCCTTAAATAGGATAAGAAACAACACAAAAAGTAACCGGTGTGAATCACGTGAGCAGGCTGGGGAGAAAATGACAATCAGCTGTGAGTCATGAGGAGGGGAGACAGAGCTGACAGTTTGACAGGAGCACCGCCCACAACCAGGGAAAAGCCCGGAAGTGCTCCCGACGACTGCAACTCCTGAGAGAGAAAGAAAGAGAAGACACTGGCAAAAATAAAGAGGAAACAAATAAAGACAACTAAACCCAAATATGTAAACAACAAAACTACACTGAACATAAACAGGAAAATAAATCATACAAAGAAACAATTGTGAAAGCAAACTAGAAATAACATCACAGGCAAATAACTCCAAAATACAATATTATACAAATAAGGAAAAACAAAAAGGCAAAGAGACAAAGCACGGTGAAATCCCCCATGCTCAGATCGTGACAGAGCCCCCCTTCCCATCAAGGAGTGAAAACCAGACACCCCAGGCAACATCAAAAGAAAAACAAGGGCCCACCCACACTAAGAACCCACCCCACCAAAAGACAAGAAAACAACCCCACCCCAGGCGGGAGGAGGGTGACCCTGGCACGGAGGGACCAAAACAAACCAGAAAAAATAGTAAGAACTCCCATGACTAACACCCCAGCAAAACCCAGGCTAGGAGAAAGCAAAACACAAAAACCTCATTCAGGATTCACACCAGATAAAATCAGGGACCTAGGCCACCCTAGACCAAGGAGTTAGACTGTTCCAGTGGCCGGCCGAAGTCCCAGGCCTGGCAGATGGCGAAGTGGTAAGAGTTGGGTGGCCTGCCAGAGAACCTGAGCCACCCAACCCAACGGCACAGTCTGTCAGGCGGTCGGCCATAGTTCTTTAACCACCAGCATAGAAAAGGTGGTCCAGGAGGCAACCGTCCAACCGGGATGACCAGAGATGAGGAGGATGGAGGAATAGGGGGACCTTTGACGACATCAGATGGAGGAGAGGGGACCACGACGGCGTCTGGCAGAGGAAGGGGGACCATGACGGTGTCAAGCAGAGGAGGGGGGACCACGACAGTGTCGGGCAGAGGAGGGGGAACCACGATGGTGCCAGACTGGGACCCAGAAGCACCCGCGGTGGCTCCGGGCTGGGGCACAGCCGCACCGGCGTTGGCTCCAGGATGGGGAAAAAGCCGCACCCGCGGTGGCTCCGGGCTGGGGCAAAGCCGCACCCGGGGTGGGCCTGGACTGGCCCAAAGCCACACCCACCGTGGACCTGGACTGGGCCAAAGCTGCACCCACAGAGGGCCTGGACTGGGACGGAGCACCCACGAACTCTACCAGAGGGGGAGCAGCACCCACGGAGGTCCTGGGCAGGGACAAAGCACCCACGGAGGTCCCGGGCTGGGACGGAGCACCTGCAATGACCTCGGCAGGAGGAGCTGGACCCACGGTGACTTCTGGTGGAGCTGGACCATCCTCGGTGACCCTGGGGGAAAGCTCAGGCAAGAGAGGCAGAGAAACAGGGTCAGGGTCACCGGCAGCAGTGGAGCCCGGCTAGGTGAGCTCAGGCACAGCCTACGACTGCACCTTGTTCTCTCCACCAAGAGCCAGGCAAGATTTCTCCAAAATCGATACAACAAAGACAAAGGAGAGCACTTGCCTGATCTCAAGCTACTGCCGTCCAGAACTCCATCAATCCAGATGATGGTTTCTCGGACCCAGCCCTCTGGAGGTCCAGCTTGAACTCTGCTATGGTGGCCCCAGCAGCAGGCATGGTGGTCGATGCAGTCCTGGGAGCCCCCGGCGATGTGACCCACACAGGTGGCTCGCCCGACGTGGCAACAAGAGGTTGGTTCTCTGCTGGTGCTGGATCCGGCATAGTTGAAGCCCGGGGATGCTCACTCATCGGTGCAGGCATCAGCTCGGTCTCAGCAGTCTCCTTCCATCCAAACCGTGGCTGTGGGGCTGGAACCAGGTCTTCCAGGGCCTCAGGCTTCTCCATAGCCTGGTGACTCAGTCCTGAGGCCGGCGGACACTCAAGGGGGAAAAGAGGGGAGACAGAGAGAGCAGGTGAACAGTCTGTGACTGCAGCAGATGGTGAGGACTCAGAGGACTGCCTAATCTGAGCCTCACCCCCAGGAATCAGGCAAGATAATTCATGTTTAATTGAATGAGAGATGAAAAACACTTGCCTGAATTCCCTGAGTGTGATGTCTTCTGCTGCAGCTGGGTAGAAATTAGCCCTCTCCGTGACTTCAGTGGTTGTGGGCCCCTCAGTGGAACGTGGAGGAGCCGCTCCTGCAGACACGGTGATGGGCAGAACTCGGAAGGATACAGCTGACCCCTCAACAGCGGGATGAATCGCCGAGGAGGAGGAAGAAGCTGCAGCAGCGGAGGGAAAAGCTGACGAGACAGCTGGAGAAGAAAAACTAGACAAGGGGGCTGCTGCAGGAGTTATTGACTTTGGCGATGGGGAGACTGCTGCCTGAAAGGTGGGGGTATTCCTCCGAAGACGGTATCTTGGAGCCAGTGAAGCAGGGTGTCTTCCACGGAGCGTGCTTCCGTGTAGGCGCCGGGTTCACTGGAGACGAGCCCCACGTCAGCCCAAGGAATAATTGCTGCAGAATGGAGAGTGTGGCCAACAAGTCCACGAACTGGGCATGCCTCCATAACACTGGGTGCGCCTTGACAATGGCGGTCGCTGAATCCACAATCTCCCAGATCTTTTTTGGGCTGCGAGAGGTGAGAGCTTCATCCACAAAGCTCTGGACAAACTCAGCAGCCCACTGCTCCTCCACACTTGGGACCCCTGCAGCCGATCTCCCTTTGTTTGTTGGAGGTCGGCGTGCTGGGGATATAATGAGCTCCACAAACAGGTGAGTGAAAAAAAAAAATACCCACAAACCACAGCAGCTGGGTCTCTTACTGACCGGAGTCTTCTGTCATGAACTGTCATAAATTGCCCCTCGGGGCAGAGAGGAGAGACCCACACGCTGGACTGCAGTTTGTGAGATTTTTTTGAAAACAACAAAACACAAAATCCAAAACAGTGCTCCAACGTAAAATTCAAACAAGCTAGCAAACTCACAGGTTTAACGCACCAGAATGAGGGCTGCGTTCTGGTGGAGATGAGGAAAGGGAAACTCAAGACTTTGGCAACAAGAAAAGAAAATAACAGCCCTTAAATAGGATAAGAAACAACACAAAAAGTAACCGGTGTGAATCACGTGAGCGGGCTGAGGAGAAAATGACAATCAGCTGTGCGTCATGAGGAGGGGAGACGGAACTGACAGTTTGACAGGAGCACCGCCCACAACCAGGAAAAAGCCTGGAAGTGCTCCTGACGACTGCAACTCCTGAGAAAGAAAGAAAGAGAAGACACTGGCAAAAATAAAAACAAATAAAGACAACTAAACCCAAATATGTAAACAAGACTACACTGAACATAAACAGGAAAATAAATCATACAAAGAAACAGTTGTGAAAACAAACTAGAAATAACATCACAGGCTAAGAACTCCAAAATACAGTATTATACAAATAAGGAAAAGCAAAAGGGCAAAGAGACAAAGCACGGTGAAATCCCCCGTGCTCAGATTGTGACATTGTCAGCAAAACAGACTGACATATTATGAAGTTTAGGAGACAGTTCACTTAAAAAATGTGTACTCTTCATTCTTTCAATATTTAGTTTCTGAAAAGGGAACAGAAATAGCCTTTACTTGACTTTGGCCCTAAAATTGGAATTGTGCCGAAACAAGATAACGGATCTGACTTTGTTAGTTGTTAGCAGAAGTGCCTCTTTTATGAAATCAGTTCAGTAATAGACGGATAAAGTTTAGTTAATGGCTGAATGAAATTAAATTGGTTAGCTTTTGGTTAGATTTACCTTAATGCAAGTAAGAATGGAAGAAATATTTTTAGAGACCATCGTGTTTTTATTAGTAGGGCTGTGTGTTGATTTTAAACAGATTAACTAATTAATAGCACATTTTTTCATAATTAATTGCAATTAATTCATAAACTTGTGCAAAACAAATCAATGAAAAATAAGTAATTCTCCGCTGATTTCCAGAGAAGATGTGTAATCCTAACCTTAATGGTGAGTTAGATGCTTTTAATCTTAGGCTCTATCAGAGTTGTCTTCCTCTGCTCACTTTGACAGAAACTCTGCCTCTTCTCATACTATTGGCCAAGCAGTGCCAATCAATGAGTACTACATCTGCTGTGGTGGCTTGAAGTAGGGTGTGTGCACAGGATGAGGTAGCGCACTTAAGGTGCCCTGAGTGCCCCCAGAGAATTAGTTTACTGTTGTGTAACTTTTTCAATTTTAAACCCTGAAGAACAAGACCTACTCTTGTATTAGGCTGAGCCAGCTGCTGTGACAAACCAGTCAACTACTGACACCACCTCAGCATCAATTTTTTTAAAAATGTGTTAATTATTTAAATTTATTGAAAAATTAACATGTTGAATATCCCAACCCTATTTATTAGTATACTTTTTCTGTTTTAAAGCTGGATGCTTTTAAAATTGTTCCTTTCTCTATGTTGGTTTAATTTTTCATTCTTTTTAAAAACACTTTTAGAACACTATTCATTATGTGAGCTTAAGGGGTTTTTTTTGGCCTTTTTGGGGGAAATTGCTACAGTAAAGTCAGATATTTTCCCCCTTTTATCTTGCCTTAATTTTTCAGCCTTTTTTTAAGTTAGACTCCCCTTGCCTCCATATAAGCTTAATTTTTTCAATTTCTTTTTTCATTTTTTAAAATCGTTGCTATAAAGTCAGATTTTTTTCTCCCCTTTATGTTGGATTAATTTCTGTTTTGTTTTTTAGTGTATCACTAATGTTTGGAGCAGGACAATAGTAGTCCAGTTTTGTTCCTTTAACAAGAGGCTAATATAAGCAAAATAGTGTACAGTATATGAGGCAAATAGGCTACAGTAATACGATAGGGAACAGAAATTATACTAGAAATTGATTTTTATGGTGAACTGTCCTTGCATATAAAACTAAAATCCATCAGTTTTAGGCAGATCTTCATTTCTGAACAGCTTCTAGAATCATATTTTCTCCATCTTTGAACCCAAGGAGAGCATTGATTACAGTTTTGTGCGTAGACGTTTCTTTTTTTTTTTTTTGTCTTCTGTTGCTCTGATTGCGTCTCTCTACCTCTTTTTCAGAAAAAAAAAATGCTTGCTGCACGCACATAGACTCGCACATGAACACAGTTAGGAACCACACACACTCTCCCTCACCAGCAGTTTTTGCCAATGATGCACTTGTGTTTTTGTCTGCAGAGCATAATGACGTCATCTGTTATTTTTCAATTCTAATCTGTGTAGTGACGCCTGGGCTAGCCGGGCGAGCAGAAATTTGTTTTTATTTTTTAATTCATCTACGTAGAAAGTTCATGTCTTAAAAAGATATGCACATATTGCTTAGCTCAATTGTACCTTGGTGTGCCTATAGAACCCACAGCCTTATTTTTGGGACGATATCAGGGGTTTTAACCAGAATACAGGGCCTTCTGTATCACTTTCATCGAGTAGCTGCTTTTCTCTCTCTCTTTTTTTATATCCACAAATGTTGGATCGGTTTTACGATGTGCATGTGGAAAGTGTGCGTCCTTAACAGGATGCACATTCGTCAGTGAGATTCATGTATTTATTTATTCCCCCTTTTTAAATGACAGCTGGTTTTATGAATATATAAATTCACATGGAATCTGTGAATTTTATCTAATTTACTTGATTGAAGCTATTTTTTTAATGATTGTCTTGTAGGAATGCACCAATTCTTCACATTCTGGACTGATACTGATATTTTTTATTTTTCTATTTAATTTTTTGTGTTGCTGTTGAAAGTTAACTGACCCATTTTAAAGCCTATAAATGTCAAACACTGATATCATTAAATGTCATCTCATTTATCAGTATCAGTCATATTTTTGGGCCTATATATTTTATTTTGTTGCATTCCTAACAGCCAGCCAAAGAGGTTCCATCCTAGGGCGTCATATACTGGCACTATGTCTGCACTACAAGTGACACGCAGTAGTTGTGTGATAACTTTCCCACGCGGCTTGTAGTACTTTTATTGTTGCCATCAGTGGGTTTGTGTCTGCAGATGTGGAAGTACAGTATATGATTGGTTCATTGAAGTACTAGTGCATCTCAAAGAATATCACAATTAATGATCAAAGTCATTTGTCAAAATTCAAAACAAAGGCTTGGAATACCTCATTTATGTGTGATGAATATAGAAAATGTGAAATTTTGACTTTTTAAATACAATTATTTGAAAAAAAAAGACTTTTTTCACCATATTAATTTTTTTAGATGCACTGGTATTGCCACAAGAGTAAACCACCAATTTTTTGCATCATATTGCCAAATTCCTTTATGCATATGCAGCATTAGCTATTGTATAAATATGATGCCCTTCACCAGCAGTTTTTGCCACACAAGCTACACAAAGAATAACAACATTATCTGATCATGGTTTGACCAGAAAATTCTGATATATTTGCACACAGTATGGTTTGGATCAAAAATGTGTGCCATCAGGAGAGATGCCCCAAATGTTGAAATATGTGGATGTTGTTCAGAATGACCCATCTTAACTATTGCCATAATAGTTAAAAACTGTTTGTCCACACTGCTGCCAAAAGAACATCTCATGCAACAATGTAATGCAACAGCAGGTTTGACAGAGCACCGGTATATGACGATCCCAGAATGATACCGAGCTGGTCCAACAGATTGTAAAGTTTTCTCGTCAGTCAAAGAACACAAAAAAAGGTGATGTCACCAGAGCCCCGTGATAAGTCCTTTTACCTTTTCACATGCACACTATCATGCAGTATAGAAGAACTCATCTGACCTCAGTGCTTCTGACAACACCATTAGCAGGGCATCACTGTTGATGGCCCCATCAGCAGCCTTATACAAAAACACACAGACAGGACTTTAACCAATGCCTATTTGTGGTCACAGTCACCACCTGTTTTTCTTTTGTGTTGCTCTTTTATTGTTTGTTCTTCTCTATTTAATCCATTCTACTTTGATTACATGCATTGTATGTAGTAAAATACTGATTATGTGTTTTATTTGGGGGAAATCAAAATAAAACAGCTGTACATAATGATGCAAAACATCTGTTTCTGCTTCTGAGTTAATTCTGATGTCACTCATTTGAGTTTGGACTTGAAGAGGAAATTGTTTTATTTTATTCTGACTCATGAAATGGTTGATTTATTACTGTGTCACTAAATAATTTGGATTATATTAGTGGATAAATGTTGGTAGTTTTAGTCATCATTAGTTAATTTTCCCCAGATGAACAACATCACAAACTGGACAAATGTCTCTTACAAGAGGGCAAAACACAGATTCAGGAATAAAAAGTTGTAAATGTACAAAAAAGTTTTGAATGTCTAAGAAAAATTGCACATTCATGAGCAAAAAATGTAAAAATTTACACAAAGTTGCAAGTTTACAAGAAAAAAGTTGTTTTAGTTATAAAAAGTCCCAAATTTATGGTGAAAAAAGGTTAAGTCAAATGTACAGGAAACGTGTCACAAGTGTGGGAGGAAAAAGCATAACTTTTTCCTCCCACACAAGAGAAAAAAATAAACTTGGATCATTGTCTAAATGAGCAGAAAATTCACTATTAAATAGAATAAAAATTTAACTGTGAATGTTGCAGATTTATGAGAAAAAAAGTTGCAAATTTACAATAACAAAGTCACAAATTTGTGGGGGAAAAGTTTCAAATTTACTAGAAAAACAGTGCAAATTTAGGAGATGGGGGATTTACAAAATAAGTTGCAAATTTATGGAGGAAAAGTTGCAAATTCGGGGGGGGGAGTTTAGGATGGAAAAGTTGCAAATTTATGGGGGAACGGTTACAAATTTACAAGGAAAAAATAACATGGGAAAAGTTGAAAATTTACAAAAAAAAAAATCTGAGGGGAAACAGCAAATCTATGACAAAAAAGTTGCAGATTTATGGAGGAAGAGTTGCAAAATTACAAGAAAAAAGTAACATTTATGAGCAAAGTTGAAAATTTACCCCCAAAAAGTGAGGAAAAGAGTTGCAAATTTGTCAGAAAAAAGTTGAGGTAATTGTCGAGGGTGAACTTGCTGCTTGGGGGTAACCTAGTATGTAATCAGCTTTAAGCAGCTCTGTCATGAACTTTGTGTGTTACCCTTAAGGAATAAAGCTGTGAAAAGAACAGAATAGGATGACACATTAGAAATATATTGGCATTGCTCAAATAAGAGTAAAAAAAAAAAAAAAATCAGTAATCAAACATAAATCAACCCTGATATACTCTATATGTATTTTTTTTAGCTTGTATGAATTACTATACAGACAAATATATCCACTTTAGGCTAAAATATTTTCTGCATAGTAGTTATTGTTTGACAAGTATTCCAGTTTGAGTTACTGCCAACATAAATGCATTAAAGCACATGTGTCAAACTCAGGCCCGTGGGCCAAATTTGGCCCGCAGTGTAATTATAATTGGCCCGCGAGATCATATCAAATGTGCATTGGAGCTGGCCCGCGGTATATACTATACCGCTAATACTACAAATTCCACAATGCTTTGCTAGTATGTTGGCGCGCAGTCGAAACCGGCAAGCGCTCCTTTTTTCTGTTGACAGTCATTGACAACCATGCTCCAGTCACATCGGACAAATTAATTTCACCCTCCACAAAAATGGCCAAACGAAAGATGGACAACAGGAGCTTTCAAGACAGGTGGGAGGCAGATTATCTGTTCACGAATATAAAGGACAGACCTGTTTGTCTTGTGTGCGGAGCTAACGTGGCTGTAACAAAAGAATATAACATAAGAAGACACTATGAAACAAAACATTATGAAAAGTACAAGGACCTGGACGTAAAGCAGAAGCTGCAGAAGGTGGAGGAGATGAAAATGAGTCTGGTTTGCCGGCAGACTATGTTCATGAAAGCAAAATCAAAAAGTGAAGCTGCTGTAAAGGCCAGCTTTATTGTGGCAGCAGAGACAGCAAAATCAGCCCGGCCCTTTAATGAGGGAGAGTTTGTCAAAAAGTGCATGGTCAAAGTTTGCGACATCGTGCGCCCAGATAAAAAGCAAGAATTTTTAAATGTGAGCCTGAGCAGAAACACCGTGGCTGAGCGCGTGTGTGAGCTTTCCACTAATCTACATGAACAACTAATAAAAAAGGGAAAAGATTTTATTGCATACTCCCTTGCTGTGGATGAGAGCAGCGACACGTCTGATACTGCCCAGCTGTCAATCTTCATCCGTGGAGTAGACTCGAGCCTGTGCGTCACAGAGGAACTTTTAGGATTAAAATCAATGCATGGCACCACCACAGGAAAAGATATCTTTGAAGAGGTATCCAAATGTATAACTGAAATGAGCCTGCCTTGGGATAAACTTGTGGGACTGACGACAGATGGTGCGCCCGCGATGTGCGGTCAAAAGAGTGGATTGGTCGGCAGGATTCAGGAGAAGATGCGGGAGGAAGATGCAGGTGAACTTACAGTTTATCACTGTATCATACATCAGGAAGCGCTCTGTGGCAGAGCTCTGCAAATGGAACATGTTATGAGCTCTATAAAACGAGTAGTCAACTTCATAAGAGCCAAAGGTTTGAATCACCGGCAGTTCAAGTCTTTTCTGGAGGAGTTGGATTCGGAATACAGAGATGTGCCCTATCACACAGAGGTGAGATGGCTAAGCAGAGGAAAAGTACTGAACAGATGTTTTGAGCTACGTGAGGAAATCTGTCAGTTTATGGAAAACAAAGGGAAGGACACAACAGAGCTGAGAGATACAAAGTTTCTGTGTGAGCTTGCATTTCTGTCTGACATTGTGAGCCATCTCGATGTGCTTAACCTGCAGCTTCAGGTACGGGGCCACATCATCACAGACATGTAGGCAGCAGTGAGGGCCTTTAAAACTAAGTTGTGTCTGTGGAAGACTCAGATGCTGCAAGGAAACTTGGGTCATTTTCCGTGCTGCCAAACCATGGCAGAGCAAATTTCTCCTGCCGTGCTGCCTAGCGCACAGTTTGCTGAAAAAATCAACGCGCTCAGCGCCGAGTTTTCCCGGCGATTTGCCGACTTTGAGGCTCAGAAAGGGAGATTTGAACTGCTCAGTAACCCGTTTGCGATCGACGTGGAAAGCGCACCAACCAGCCTCCAAATGGAGCTAATTGAACTCCAATGTAATGACATGCTCAAATCAAAATATGACTCTGTTGGTGCTGCGCGGTTTCCATGTTTCCTCCCCGACACAATGCCTCAATTACGCACCCAAGCTGCTCAGATGCTCTCAGTGTTCAGCAGCACATATCTATGTGAACAACTGTTCTCTGTGATGAAGGTGAACAAAACACCTCACAGAAGTCGACTCACTGATGAACACCTTCACTCCGTCCTGAGGTTTTCCTCAGCTCAGAGCCTGACCCCAGACATTGATGAACTTGCATCTAAGAAAAGATGCCAGGTATCTGGCTTAGACCAATGTGCAGAGTAAATCAGAGTGTAGCAAACTGAGCTTGAATATATCTGTTATTTATGCACTTTTTCTACTGCAAGGCATGGTCTGTTAATAGTTGAAATGTTGGATTTTTATTGAATGACATTATTATTTTTGGTTCTTTTGTTGTTTGCTTTGAAAAAGATTTACTTTAAAAAGGAATTTGAAAGGATACGGGGAGAGACATACTTTATTTATTTATTTAAATAAGAAATGAATACCACTGATGTGTCTTTTATTTCAAATTTAATTTCTCATGTGTTTGTAATATCAAGCTTTGGTTGTTCCAGATTCTGTGTTTAAGCAAAACTAAAGTTTGTTTCCATATGAAAAGGTTAAACATTACATATCAGTTGCAGTTAATTTTTCAATAAATATTGAGTTTGGCCCGTGACTTTACTTCACTGCTTAATTTTGGCCCACTGTGAATTTGAGTTTGACACCCCTGCATTAAAGGGTTTACACTAGGTTTAATGCAAAGTTGTACTCATCTTTTGTCAATAGAGGGCGCTGAAACGCTGTCATAACAACAGCTGTGAACTTAATAGAACTTAATGAAATTCAAAAAAGTTTCTATTTTCTAGTTTGTGTTAAGGAAAATATTTTCAATCTTTTTTTGATCCAGTTATTTTCACATCTGTTTTTACATCTTGAATTGAAACAAGAATATCATGGGTCAACAAATAAAATTATTTAATTTTTATCTTTTACAGGAAAACCACCCACAAATTTTATGTTTTGGATGTTAAATAGGCTACATACTGTATATAATCATGTGACTACATTGGGATTCACAAAATATTTTAAAAGCCCTCCAATTCTCAGCCTTTTTTGCATTTTAATTGTGCAACAATTTTCCACAGATTTGAATTCACAAATTTTTACATAAGATATTCTAATACAGTTGATGTGATATGAATTTTGTTGCCAAACACTGCATAAAAATGACAATTATGCAATCTCCCAGATAAAGTTAAGGCATTTCAAATATATAGTGACTTTATGTATTTGCTATAAAATGATGAAATTTGACTGACAAACTATTTCGACAGTTGATATAGTCCTTTCCTCTTAATAATCTGAATAAATAAGTTACAACTATAGTAGTTTAAGTAAAATAAAAATGATTTAAGTACTTAAACTATTTTGGAGAGTGTCACAATTTTTCCTCACATGTGAAATTCACGTCACAATCATCCTTAAATTACTCAGATAATGAAAACCTTTCTGTTAATATTATTCCTTTAAGTACAAACTTCTTTCTTTGTTAATGACATTTCTGATAGTTACATGTTTAAACATCTATCAATATCAATCAATAATTCTAATCACAATAGTGGAGATTCACACTAAATAACTGTTCCATGCAGCAGCTCCTCACATGAACAGTTCATATGGAGCTGCACAGCTGAACTGTCTCACATCATGATTCTCTTTGACTGGTTATGCCAAACTCCCCCTGAACAGCCACTTCGGTGTGTGCGTGACCCAGGTATGGGTCAAAGGATGTCTGTGATGAGAGTCATCCGAGCTTCATTAGGACAATCTTCTTCATGTGACTCTGCTGGAGATGCCTCACATGCAGACCTGCAAACCTTTTTGGAACAGAGGAACAAAAAAAAACATCAGTGTGGATGTAACGGGCAAGAGAAGAGAAAGTGTTCTGCACACCATGTTTATGTTGATTTAATCCTTTTCTAAGCTGCTTATTCCGTTTAAGGTCTGAGGACTATCCCAGCATTTTAAAGCCAAAAGATTCAGATAGGCTCCGTCATTCAGCTGTGCATCAGTCTCCTGAGCCATCCCTCTGGTATACTTATTTCTAATCCTGTCCCTCCTTGTCACTGCCAATGAGAATCTCAGCATCTGCAACTCTGCCACCTCCAGTCCCACCTTCTGTCTTTTTTGTCAGTGCCGCCGTCTCCAAACCATACATCGTAGTGGGTCTCACTACTGTCTTGTAGATCTTCCCTTTCACTCTAGCTGCTATCCTTCTGTCACAAATCACCTGATACTCTGCTCCACCCGCTCCACCCTGCCTGCACTCTCTTCTTCACCTCTCCTTCATTTTACTCCAGGTATTTAAACTCATCTACCTTCACTACCTCCTTCCATCTTCACAATTACACCTGCCTCCCTTTCATTCAAACACATGCATTCTGTCTTGCTTCTACTGACTTACATTCCTCTTCTCTCCAGAGCATACCTCCACCTCTCCAAGTTCTCTTCCACCTGTTCCCTACTCTCCCTACAGATGACAGTATCATCTGCGAACATCATGGTCCATATATGTAGTATATGAACATACTGGTCACAAGAACCACCCCCCTTCCCCCCGGGAACAATTTTCTCCCCGATTGCTCCCCTTCGGGCTTCTGTCCACTGTGCCATCCCCAAGAACCAGACTAAAGGAAAAGTGTGTTTAAATCAAAATGACAAAATAATGTTATTCTACTTTTATTGTATTCTTGATAGAGTTAAAAAGATTGATATGGGTCATAAATCATACAGATATAACATGCATAATTAAAATATTACACTATGAGCTATGCCCCATAAAAAGACCAAGAAAGATCTATCATTGACATGGATCCTATTATTGATGCCACATTACCAGGGAAGGATATTCCTCGTGGGCATTAGCCCAGGGGTAATGGGTTTGACACCATTTCTACGTACATATGTATATCTGCCAAAATATTACAATAAATTGGTCCATAACAGGCTGATACTATATATCATATTATAATATAAGAAATCTGTGTTTGTGTGTGTGTGTGTTCCGCGCGTATTTCCCTAACCGTTCGTCAGACTGGCCTCCAATTTTATACATGCTTTGCCGAGGTTATGAGAGTGTGCATCCCTGAATTTCAGCCTCTGCAGATATGTGGAAGTTTAGGAGGGGAAATCTTTATTGAACATCCATAGGAGGGCTATGGGTGTCATAGTTACCATGGTTTCTGTGATGTCATAGATCAAAGGCGGGCATCACCATGGTTACTGTTGCCATGGTAACAGTAACTTTCTACAAGCATGCAGAAATACTTGCTTATACTTGGTTTCTGTGGGCATGCACGGGTATGCACTGGTCATATTATAATAAGGAATTTCTGTGTGTGTGTGTGTCGAGTTATTTGGGTCTTAGCCTTGATGCTTGCCTAAACTCGACTCGGCATGGCAACCAACAGAGAGCACTGGACAACTCTACTCATCATTTTTCTTCATTTATTTAACAAATTCAAGGAATGGCAAGCATAGTGCAGGTTGATAACCTTTAAAAGAGAAGGAAAAAAAGGGAAAGAAAAAGAACATCTCAAGTCAACACCTAAGATAAGAATTGAACTTAAGTATCCTAATTCAATCTTATTTTTGCCAAATCTATTAAGTCAAATAAAATTGAATCAATGTACTTATTTACCATGTTTATCTAATTTGTTACAAACCATTTTAACCTACTCATCCAGATAAGAAATTTTCCATATTATTAAATTAAGTTACTAAATTAAGCATTGCACAAACTCAATTTCACCGTTCTTTCACCATTAAATGTCAAATAAAGCACCTGTTTTCCTTAATTGGAATCAATTTGCTACACAGTCTCATAATTGATTCAACCCACCACCTACAAAAGTACTTAAACATACCTGTAACCTGCAAATATACCATTATATAAACTCAAATTGCACACGTTTCCTCTTATGTTACATTATTAATGCCCAAATTATCTTCAGTAAGATAAAACATGGTATCCTCTCTGAAGAGCTGGAGCAGGTGGCTGGGGAGAGGGAAGTCTGGGCTTCTCTACTTGAACTGCTGCATCTGCGACCCGGACCTCCGGAAAAGTGGTAGAAGATGGATGGATGGATGGATGGAAGATAAAACAAAACTCACCAGTTGTGTCTCTGTGGTCACCCATGCATCAAGGAACCCTGCTCTCTGTAACACTGAGCAAACAAGTCCCAGCTGCTCAAGTGAACTGACTAATGAAGCCTCTGTCTGCTGAGCTGCCACATCTATAACCAAACTGCTCCACACTGCCCTCTTGTGACTCTGTACATGGAAAATTCCTAAAATACACCCAACAAAAGTAGAGCAGAAAAACTAAAGGCTGAGAAAAAGAAAAAAAACCCAGCATTATGATGATTTATGGCCTAAAAGTGTGTGTGTGTGTGTGTGTGTGTTCTGCACATATCTCGCGAACTATTCGTCAGACTGGCCTCAGATTTTAGATTAGATTAGATTAGATTAGATTCAACTTTATTGTCATTACACATGTATGAATACAAGGTAACGAAACACAGTTTAGCATCCAATCAGAAGTGCAAAGGACAGCAGTGCAGTATATACGTAATTAACAGTATGTGCAATTTAAGCAAATATATGCAAATACAGTATATGCAGCAGTGCAGAAAGTTAAGAGTACTGTTATGTGCAAATAATGTACAATAAGTTAGATGGGCAGTTATGTACAGGTGGGGATGGTAAGAGATGATGGTAAGAGAGTCGGCGGGGAACTAAGTTCAATAACGTGACAGCTGTTGGAAAGAAACTGTTCCTAAACCTGCTGGTTCTAGTCCGAAGGCTTCTGAAACGCCTTCTGGAGGGGAGAAGCTGGAACAGTCCATGAGCAGGATGGTTGGAGTCCCTAAGAATGCTGCGTGCCCGGCGCAGACATCTTTTCCTGTAGACGTCCTCTATAACTGGAAGTGGAGTCCCTGTGATGCATTGGGCAGTTTTCACCACCCGCTGCAGCGCCTTACGGTCAGCGACAGAGCAGCTCCTATACCAGACTGTGACACAGTTGGTCAAGGTACTCTCTATCACGCAGCGGTAGAAGTTGCCCAGGATGTCAGTTGACAGATGGTTCTTCTTCAGTGTCCTCGAGAGAAAGAGAGAGGCGCTGATGGGCCTTCTTGATCAGGCTGGTGGTGTTAACTGACCAGGACAGGTCCTCCGAGATGTGGGTCCCCAGGAATTTGAAGCTGGGGACACGTTCAACAGCTATGCCATTGATATGGATGGGGTCATGTGTCTCTCCCCTCTCCTTCCTGTAGTCCACTATGAGCTCCTTGGTTTTGCTGGTGTTAAGTTGCAGGTTATTGTCAGCGCACCAAGTAGCCAAGTGCTCAACCTCTGCCCTGTAATCTGACTCATCGTTGTCCCTGATGAGTCCAATCACCGTGGTGTCATCTGCGAACTTTATGATGGAATTGGATCCATACATAGGCCTGCAGTCATGGGTGAAGAGGGAGTAAAGGAATGGGCTGAGCACACAGCCCTGTGGTACACCAGTGTTGAGTGTGATGACGGAAGAACGGTTGGGGCCTGACCTAACATGCTGGGGTCTGTTGGTCAGAAAATCCATGATCCAGTTGCAGGTGGAGGTACTGATTCCCAGGTCCCCAAGTTTAGTGATCAACTTGGAGGGGATAACTGTGTTGAATGCTGAGCTGAAGTCAACAAACAGCATTCTTGCGTAGGTGTTCTTATCATCCAGGTGTGAGAATACATAGTGCAGCGCTGTAGAAACCGCATCCTCTGTACTCCTGTTGCTCCGGTAGGCAAACTGGTGAGGGTCCAGTGTAGGGGGCAGGCATTTTTTGAGCTGTGCCAAGACCAGTCGCTCAAAGCACTTCATGACTATGGGCGTCAGTGCCACAGGGCGATAGTCATTTAGGCACGATGGTGTTGAATGTTTCGGCACTGGTACTATTGAAGTGGTCTTGAAGCACGCTGGTACCATGGCCTGGGCCAGGGACAGGTTGAAGATGTCTGTGAAGACCCCTGCCAGCTGCTCAGCGCATGCCCTCAGCACATGCCCAGGAATACCGTCAGGGCCAGCAGCCTTACGTACGTTGACATGGCTCAGTGCATTACGGACGTCGGTGTGGGTGAGTGTGAGGTGGTGGAGGTCGTCAGAGGGTGGGAAATTGATGTTCTTTTCATTATTATCCTTGTCAAAACGAGCATAGAAGTCATTTAGCTCATTGAGAAAGGGCACAGTCATGGCTATAGGTATGGAGTTGCTGGGCTTATAATCAGAGATAGCTTGAATGCCCTGCCACATGCGTCGGGGGTCAGAGTCCCCAAAATGTTCCTCCACCTTCAGCTTGTAGCTGTGCTTGGCCTTCTTGATGCCCCTCTTCAGATCTGCCCTGGATGAACTGTAGGCCTGTGTGTCACCAGATCTAAAGGCATTGTTACGTGCCTTTAGCAGAAGCCGCACTTCTCTGTTCATCCACGGCTTCTGATTTGGGTACGTGGTGATCTGTCTTTCTGTGGTGACACTGTCAATAGTGGTATTGATATGGTCCAGGACTGAGTGGGTGTAAGAGTCGATGTTTATGTGGGAGCCACAGGTAGCCTGAGAGGTGAACATACTCCAGTCTGTGTTCCTAAACTTCTCCTGGAGTACAGAGTCAACCCCCTCTGGCCACACTTTGATGGTCCTCACTGATGGCTTCACCCGGTTGATGAGCGGTACATACTTGGGAGTAAGGAACAAGGATAAGTGATCAGACTGACCTAGGTGGGGGAGGGGAGTTGCTGTGTAGGCTCCCACAATATTGGTGTAAACATGGTCCAATGTTTTGTCCCCTCTTGTGTGACAGGAGACATGCTGGTAGAATTTAGGAAGCACTGTCTTGAGGTTAGAGTGGTTAAAATCACCCGCCACAATAAATGCTGCCTCTGGGTGTGCAGTTTGTTGTTTGCTAATAGCTGCATGCAATTCTTTCATAGCAAGCTTAGCATTAGCATCCGGAGAAATGTAAGCGGCTGATATGATGGTACAAGTGAACTCGCGTGGCAGATAGAAAGGTCTACATTTAACCATGAGAAACTCCAGGTTAGCTGAGCAGTGTCTCTCAACAGTGACAGTTCGTGCACCAAGCCTTGTTAATATAAAGGCACACTCCCCCACCTCTGGTCTTACCGGAGTCATCTGCTGCTCTGTCTGCCCGGAGCGTGTGTAGGCTGGCTAGCTCAATAGCATTGTCGGGTATTCCACTGTTTAGCCATGTTTCCGTGAAAATCATGATATTGCTGTTCGTAAGTCTCTTATTGTTGGTGATCCGAAGCCGTAGTTCATTCATTTTGTTCGCCAGTGACCGTACATTAGCGAGGAAAATACTGGGTAGAGAAAGCCGGTACGGTGTTAGTTTTAGCTTAGCTCTTAGCCCACCGCGCTTCCCCCGCCTTTGTTTACGGTCTCTATGCCGCCTGCGAGCACTTCTGGTCGGCCAGGAAGCCTGCCGAGCGTCGGGTGTTCTCCGGAGCTCAGGGATGAGACGTAGGTTGCTGATAAAAAAGATCGTTATCGTTATTTTGTAATCCAATGTCCAAAAGCTCATTTCGGGTGTAAGATGTGAAAGCGTATATACGTGCTTTGCTGAGGTTACGAGGCTGTGCATCCCCGAATTTCAGCCTCCCCGGATATGCGGAAGTTTTGGAGGGGAAATGTTTAATGAATGTCCATAGGGGAGCTGTGGACGTCATAGTCACCATGGTTACTGTGATGTCATAGATCAAAGGCAGGCATCTGTTGCCATGGTAACAGTAACTTTCTACGGGCATGCAGAAATCCTTGCTTATACTTGGTTTTTACAGGCACGCACAGGTATGCACTAGTTAAATTTCAAAATTCAGTTACTCCAAATTTTTACACACTGTACCTTTAATAGCATTTTGACTACTTTCAGGTTAGTGTGTTCTTTGTTTAACATTAATGGTTGGATCACTGTGTTCACAAGCTTGAAATAAACATCAGCTAAACCGCCGCAAATTCTTCCCCTATGTTATACTCTTTGTGGCTTCCATAATAACGGCTTCTCCCAATATTAATTCCTCGACCAACTGCCAACCAGATGCCAGCAGCACCACTCAGCAGTGTGTTGACTGATTATTATCTCATTGGCTTTTGGTTATGGATGAGTGTCTTGCTACAGTTGCGTTCTTGCATAATTACAGCGCTCCGCTGTGTTGGGAAACAGAGACTTGCAGTGGCATGAATGCACACTTATAACACAGATGTTATTGGCACCCCCCCACCCTGAGCTCCCTGACTCACATCCTGCTCATGGGGACATGTTCGGATGGTCTTTACTGGAATGTCAAAGAATGCTGTAACACTGCAACAAATCAGGATTTTGAAAAGATATCACAACTCTGCTAAACTTCACATTCTGCTGATATCCACTCCAGCAAGGAATCCGTTCAGAGTTTTATCAAAGGTCTGTTCTGCTTTTTTTGTTAGCAAATACCATGAAGCCACCCAGCCAAAACCAACAATGTATTACTCAGGCATGAAATGATTTCTGTGCCTTAAATCGGGATTAAGCAGTAACCTCAAGACAACCCCAAGAAAAAAAGTGTTTAAGAATACAGTACCTCCAATGGCCCCTAGAGGCTGGTTTTAAAAATGAGCTGATTCTAATAGACTTCCTGGTTAAAATGCATTTTAAACTTTTACCGCCTAATGAAAAAAACTTCCTCTGTACTTCTGTTAAGTTACTTCTTCATAAAATCTCTTGTACGTGGGGTTAATGGGAGAGTGTTCAGTGTTTTCACACCTGAAAGTCAGCACCAAGTTCCGGACCAAGATTCATGTTTTTGTTACAATGTCTGTGTTTGGTCCAGTTCGGTTTGGTTTCACCCTGCTGCTTTTCCAAGCAAAGTAAACAAATTTACGTGATGCGCCTTCATCTTGTTGTAATGAAGACATTTGTGTTGTTAGCCCAGACTGGTAGTTAGCAAACATGCTACTCGCTCTCCAAGATGTTTTCTGCAGCTCTGGACACATCGCTAACCGCATTTTAAATTCTAATCAAATCAAATCAACTTTTATTGTCATATTGCTGTACATACAACTGTAGTGCAGGCAAGATGAAATTGCGTTTCTCTCGGCATCCATATAAGTAAAAGAACATGATTTAAGATACACTCACATATATCTCACCCCCTACCCCACCACATCCATTCACACATCCCTGAGACATACTTGAAAAACTAACCAGAACTATAATATACAAATAATATACATAATATCTGTAGGTGCAGTAGTATGTATGAGAGATTCTGGATCAGCTGTTCAGCATCCTAACAGCTTGTGGAAGGAAGCTGTTAATCAGTCTGGTGGTTCTGCCTCTGATGCTCTGGAATCGTTTGCCAGATTGCAGAAGTCCAAAGTGTTTATGCAGAGGGTGAGAACAGTCCTTGACAATGTTCAGTGCCCTGCTCCTACAACAGTTCTGAAAAAGTTCTTGGACAGAGGGGAGGGAGACTCCAATTACCCTCTTAGCTCCCTTAACTATCCTCTGCAGGGCTTTTTTGTCTGACATACTGCAGCTGGAGTACCATGTAGCAATGCAGTACGTCAGAACACTCTCCACCACACCTCTGTAGAAGGTCCTGAGGATGCAGATGGGGAGAGAGGCCTGTTTGAGTTTCCTCAAGAAGTGCAGTCTCTGCTGGGCCCGCTTCCTGATCCCCAAGGAATTCTTGCTCCAGGTCAGGTCCTGCGAGATCTGCACTCCGAGGAACTTGATGTTCTCCACTCTCTCCACTAAACAGCCGCCGATGCTGAGGGGGACGTGTTCAGGCTGTGACCGCCAGAAGTTGATAATCATCTCCTTCGTTTTGTCCACGTTGAGCACCAGATTGTTCTCCCTGCACCAGCCCTCCAGGTCTCTCACTTCTTCCCTGTACATTGATTCCTCATCCCTCTGAATAAGTCCCACCACCGTGGTGTCGTCTGCAAACTTAATAATCTGGTTCCCCTTGTGTCTGGATACACAGTCATGTGTTAGAAGTGTAAACAACTGTGGACTGAGTACGCAGCCTTGAGGGGATCCGGTGCTCAGCGTGACAGAGTTGGAGATGTTGTTTCCAACCCGGACAGACTGAAGTCTCTCAGTCAGGAAGTCCAGGATCCAGAGACATGTGGCGGTGTTCAGACCAAGAAGGAGTAATTTCTCCATCAGTCTCTGGAGAATAATGGTGTTGAATGCTGAACTGAAATCAATGTACAGGAGTCTGGCGTAGGTGTCTTTCTGATCTAGGTGGGTGATGACAGAGTGCAGGGTGGTGGCTATAGCATCCTCCGTGGAGCGGTTTGAACGATATGCAAACTGAAGCGGGTCATGTGATGCAGGGAGGCAGGCTGTGATGTGTGGTTTGACAAGCTGTTCAAAACACTTCATCACAATTGGTGTCAGTGCAACAGGACGATAGTCATTCAGACAGGACACAACTGGTTTCTTTGCCACCGGTACTATGATAGAGGTCTTGAAGCATCTGGGAATGATGGCCTGACTCAGGGAGATGTTATAAATGTCAGTCAGTACATCCGCCAACTCGCTCGCGCAGTCTCGGAGCACATGTCCCGGGATGTGGTCTGGACCTGCAGGTTTACGTGGGTTGACCCTGGTTAGGGTCCTCCGTGTGTCCGCTGTGATGATGGTAAAAGCTGGTCAGACCGATGGTGGGGATGGGCCAGCCCTCCCTCTGATTGTCGGGTTTGATGCTTCAAAACGTGCAAAGAAGTCGTTGAGCCTGTCTGGAAGCAAAGCGTCGTCATCATTGACCCCCTGCCTAGACTTATAGCCCGTCAGTGTCCGAACTCCCTGCCACATCTGCTTGGTGTTCCTAGTGTCACAGAGGTGTCCCTGGATTTTCCCCGCATAGGCGCGCTTCGCCGTCTTAATTCCCTTTGCAGACCTGGCTGAGCGGAGGGCGATCCTGTCCTTCGCTCTGAAGGCTGCATCTCTGGCTGTAAGCAGCGAGCGCACCTCTGTGGTCATCCAGGGCTTATGGTTTCCCCGCACAGTGATGGTCTTCACTGTAGTGACATCCTCTGTGCACTTCGCGATGTAGCTGGTGACCGTTTCAGCATACTCCTCCACATCTGTCTTGTCTTCCTGGGAGGCTGCTATTTTGAAGACCTCCCAGTCTGTGTGCAGAAAACAGTCTTTCAGTGCAGAGGTTGCACTCTCTGGCCAAATCCTGATTTGTTTCACTGCTGGTCTGCTGCGCTTCAGTAAGGGTTTGTAGGCAGGCACCAGCATCATGGATATGTGGTCAGAAAGGCTGAGGTGGGGGCGGGGCATTGCCTTATATGCATCTGTGTTTGTGTACACTAAGTCCAACATATTCACTCCTCAGGTCTTAAAGTCTACACATTGTTTAAACTTGGGGAGCACAGTCTTTAAGCTGGTGTGGTTAAGAGACCCCGCAACCACCACAAAACTGTCCGGGTGTGAAGTTTGGATTTCGCTAATAGCATCGTGCAGTTCTCTGAGTGCCTTCTTAGCATTAGCATTAGCGTTAGCGCTCAGCGCTATGTAAACAGCAGCTACAAACACGTTGCTGAATTCCCTCGGCAGATAATATGGCCAACAATTTACAATAAGGAACTCCGCCAACGGAGAGCAGTGTTTAGATAGATAGATAGATAGATGTACTTTATTGATCCCAAACTGGGAAATTACAGAGTTTAGATACAGTTTAGACAACAGTTTAGATACTAACGTGGCGTTAACGCACCAGTTCTTGTTAGCATAGATGCATAGCCCACCCCCATGGCTCTTACCGGAGCTCGCCGTTTCTCTGTCTGCTCGGAACACCGACGTACCTTCTAGTTGAATGGCCTCGTCAGGGATGTTGTCGTGGAGCCATGTCTCCATGAACGCAAGCACACAGCAGTCCCTCCACTCTCTCCGGGATTCTCTCAGCAGACGCAGTTCGTCCAGCTTGTTGTCGAGGGAGTGGACGTTAGAGAGAAGGAGCGACGGTACTGCTGGTCTGGAGGGGTTAGCCTTTAGCCTAGCATGAATCCCGGCCCTTTTTCCACGCTTTTGCTTGCGTTCCCTCAGCTCGCGCTTCCTCCTCTCCCGGGTAGCCTCCAGCAGGGACTCCGCCAGAATTCCATGCTGGCGTAGAATGTCCAAGTCACAACCGAGCGCTGTGATTCTTGCAGCATGCAGTACCTTGATGTTTAATAAGGTCTCACGGTTGTAAGTTTTACAGAATGTACGTATGGGATGATCAAAACTCTCACACTCGCTGATGCCAAGAGGGGCCGCTGCATCTAGGCGCGCCGCCATCATATTAAGTGAAATTGATGATTTTCCAGTGGCATTGCTCATACTTTTTTTTTCTTTTATCAAAAATTCTGTGTCATCCTCTGAAAATATCTGGTAAGTTTCTGCTTTTATACTCCAAACAAACCAGACCAAGGTTCAGTTTGATCCGGACCAAGACCACCTCATTTTGTTGGACCAAATTTTGGCCTTTAGTTCGGCGGAGGTTTCACACCTAAAATTTTGGTCCAAATCAAGCTGGAAAGTCCAAACGTCTGGACCAAATGGGTTAGGCATGAAAGCACCCTAACTTAAGCCACTTTCACAAATGAACACCAGAGATGTTTGAGAAGATCACAAGCTATTTGATTTGATGTTGCACACACAGGTGACCTCTATAGCTGTGACATTTTCCCTACAGATCTTAAGTAGCCACTGGCTTGTAAGGCAGGGTCAATGTGAAATGAATGGAAGCTAATTTCACATATATAGCATGAAGAACTACACAACAATATGACTGCTATTAGTAATTTGCTAGCTCTTCTTGCCTGTCCAAAAACCATTTTACCCATACTGAAATGCTTTGACCAGAAATACCAGACTGCAAACTTTAATACCGGATAGCTACTGTTTTGTGCACTTTACAGTTTGACAAACAATGACATCAAAACCTACAATTATGAGGTGTGTCAGAAAAGAAACAGGACTTGGGTCACAAAAAATTATTTCAAATGTAAACTACAAATTTTTCCCTTCAAAATTATCCCCCTCGAGTCTAACGCACTTTCCCATCCTTCTCCACTATGCCTCCATGCACTCCTGGAAGGCTTCTCCCGGGATTCTTCGCAGCTCTGTCATCACAGTCCTCTTGATGGTTTCCACATCCAGAAGACGTATGACCCCTTTGAGCTTGGGGAAAAGGAAAAAATCACATGGAGCCAAGTCAGGTGAGCAGGAAGGTTGCTTCTTCATGGCATTGTTTTTCTCAGCCAGTAACTGCTGGATGCTCGGGGTGATGGGAGCAAGTGCGTTGTCGTGGTGAAGCAGCCCTCTTCTCACGTACCGAACGAAGCAAATGCCACAGGATCTCTTTGTGGACATGCTGGTTGATCGTGGACAATGTCTCTGACATTAGACAGGACACTAAGTCCTGTTACTTTTATGATACACCCTGTGATCTCTGGAAATGGCAATAAATTAGATCTTTAAGGCAGGAATCAACAGTTGTGTTCACTGGGGACCGTTTTTCTCTGGTCTAATAATGCACATTTGTTATTTGCAGACAAGTCTGAATAGAAATCTGTTCATTGTGTTCATATCTCTCTGATTCATTCTTTACTTGAACTTGTACAGTGACAATACAGTTGAATCTAAACATGCAGCAGCTCTGATAATAAAGATGTCAGTTGATGCTCTGGGAATCAGTTATTTTTGACTGGCTGCAAAGGCAGCATTAATCCTTAAAAAAATGATTGTGGAACATTGGAAGTGATGAAGAAAAGATGACATCCTTTGAGACGGTATACTTAAATTTGTAAAAATCCCAAGAAAAGAAAAGGGAAAGAAAAAAGGTTGGTGGGGAGGGGGGCACTATTGGCCTCACTTCTTGGTTCAACCCCAGAAGGGAGTCTCCTCCAGTAATTCTTACTTGTCTCATTTTCCCATCAGCATCATGCAACTTTTCCCAGTGGAGGAGGAGTGTTTCGTTGAATAAGATTCTTGTTTCTCCCGCCAAATGTCCGACATCCACAGCTGTTGAGGCAGACAAATGTTTTAAGGGTTTCAGGCTTTAATATGATTTTTATTTACAGTATGCTTCAACTTTCTCACAGTTAACCAGGCCCACACTTGAATTATTTTCCATCTTTTCCCAATAAATATGAAATACTGCAACACACGAGAAACCGCCCAGGTTTGCAGGCACAGAACAGGGTGACCGAGGACTCTTTCTTAATTGCTCTAATTTTTAATGATTTCAAACTGGGGATATGTTTCAGTACACTGTTTTATTTTCCATACACAAATATCTGTGTGAAGTGTGCCAGCACTTTTTTCAGCACATATATTTCCAATGAGTATACTCGTGTGAAATTTTCACAAGACTTTGATATTAACTCAAGAAATCCACACATAGCAAGAAATCAAAACATTTAAGTTCATAAATAAAATGTGAGATAAAGTGGAAATCTTACTGTATAAAGAAACTAATCCCCCCAGTGCTCAGATTTTGTCCATTCTCATAAAAAGACTGTTTAAACATCCTCAAGATTCTGGGGTGCCCTCTTGTGAATTCTGATTTTGTTTAGATTTAATTCAGGTGATTGACTAGGCCATTCTAGCAACTTGAGTTTCTTTATTACAAACTGAGAGTTTTCTTCTCTGTGTGTTTGCTATCATTGTCCTGCTGGAATGTCCGCCCCCATCTCATCCTCGTCTCTCTGGTGGATGGCATCAGATTATTTTAAAAAAACACCCCAGTACATGGCTCCTTAAAATAAAAGTCTGAAAGTGATGCTTCCACCTCCAAACTTCACTATTGGAATATTATTTTTAGGTGATGTGCAGTGCCATTTCTCTTCCAAATATAGGGTGTAGTATGACAGACTGTCATATATAGGCCCCTTCGGGGCAGAAGGACAGACTCAGGCGCTGGATCACACTCATGACATTTATTGAAGAAAAGAACAGAAGTCCAAAACTGTTCAAATATACAAGAATATAAATAATGAAAATCTTACAGCTGGTGTCCCTGAGCCGGCATCGCCCAGCGGACGCAGGAGTAGATCAGGAGGATAACCTGGATGAAAACACGAATTGATGTACAATAGTGCAGCCAAGAATGAATGAACACAAGCTGACTAAATACAGGCAGGAAACAACATAAATGACCACAGGTGTGAATGCACCTGAGTGAGGGGAAGGAGAGAATCGTAATGGTGATTGGGTTCAGCTGGTAATGATGATGAGAGGGGAGTAGTTGGACTGAGCAGAGTGACAGGCAATGCCCATGCAAAGTGCAGACCTGGAAAAGTTGCCTGCCAGCTGCCAGCCGACAGAACCAATAAGAGGAATAAACAAACTCAGAATAGACTGGAAATAAATTTCAAATAAAACAAGATATGGAAAAAACAGACTGAACAATAACCAGGAAAATGGAAGACAGTATGATAACTCAAAAGGCATAACAATACAACAGATAAATATGAAAACAGAGAACAGCCACAAAACTGAGCTTGGGAGAACATCCAAGCTCAGTTCATGACAGAGCCCCCCTCTCAAGGGGTGGACCCCAGATACCCCAAGGTAACATCAAAAGACCCCCCCACCCACACACACACACACAAGAACCACAACAATCTACCCAGGGCGGGTGGTGGGGGGAACAGGCCAGGAGGTAACAAAACACCCTTGCTCAGGACCCACACCGGAAAACACAGAGTTAGGCCCCCCGGTCCGCAGAGCCCAAGAGTTCAGGGGGCCGACCAAAGTCCCAGGCCCAGCGGACGGCAACGTGGAACAAGTCAGGTGGCCTTCCAAAGTCCCAGGCCAAACTGACGGCCAGGTGAAACAAATCAGGTGGCCTGCTGGAAAATAAGGACCACCTGACCAGGTGGCTCAGTTTTTCTGGTGGCCGGCCTGAGTTCTTCAGCCACCATGACCGGAGGAGAGATCCAGGATGTGGCTCCCCCTCGGGAAGGCCTAACGAGGAAATAAAGGGCCGAAAGAGGGGAACCGCAACAGTATCTGGTGGCAGAGAAAGGGTGACCATGGCAGCATCTGGCTGAGGAATGAGAAGGACCACGACACCCTTGGTGGTCTTAGGCTGGATTAAAGTTGTACCCATGGGGGTACCAGTCCAGGACATTGTAGCACCCGTGGCAGCTCCGGGCTGGAGCACTGCAGCACCCTCGGTGGCTCTGGGCTGGAGCGCTGCAGCACCCTCGGTGGCTCCGGACTGGAGCACTGCAGCACCCTTGGTGGACCTGGGCTGGGCCAACGCTGCACCCTCGGTGAACCCTGGGCTGAGGGGTAGGCCCATGGTGGACCCATGCTGGAGCGCAGTACCCACGTCAGGCTAATACTGGGGCGCAGCACCCACGAGGGTCCCCGGCTGGAACACAGCACCCATGGAGACTCAGACTGAGGAGGAACCCAGATGATGGCCTTGGGCAGAGGTGGGGCTGCACCCACGGAGGTCCCGGGCTGGGACTGAGCACCCGTGATGACCTCCCCAGCAGTGAAGGCTGGACCCTGAACAACTTTGGGCAGTGCGCCTGGACCCACGGAGACCTCTGGTTGCACTTGATCGTCTCCAGTGACCCTGGGAAGAAGCTCAGAGGAAACAGATAGAGAAGGGGGGTCAGAGTCACCAGCAGTGGCAGAACCTGGTGAGGCGAGCTCAGGTGCAGCAGGCAGCTGCACCTGGCTCTCCTCACCAAGAGCCAGGCAAGATTGCTCTAAAACTGAGAGAAAGCTGCGCTTTTTTTTGTTTGTTTTTGTTCGTCAATTGTGTGTCTGCCTGCTCTTACACCCGTGAAGAGCTACTAAATATCAGGACTTTCACTCCCATGGACCTACTCCCAGTTTTTTGGGCTCCTGCCGCCGATCTGGTTCACTTTTTAGCCCAAAAAGTGAGACGGCGAAAGAGAGGAAGACGAGCGGGCGCCCTCGTGCGGCTTTGTAGGAGAGGCACGCGCACGGCCTTGCCTGGGATCTTTCTGTCCAACATCAATTCTCTTTATAACAAGGTAGATGAACTGAGACTGCTGATGCGATTTAAGGACCTCTCCACCTCGTGTGCCCTCTGCTTCACTGAGACCTGGCTCAAGGAAAAGACACCGGACAGCGCGCTCTTCCTCGAGGGATTTCAGCTGTTTCGTGCAGACCGCAACACGGGGCTCTCCAGCAAGACCACAGGCGGAGGAGTCTGCTTCTACATCAACAGCAGCTGGTGCTCCGATGTAACTGTGATCTCCCAACACTGTTCTCCCGCTCTGGAATATTTATTCATCAACTGCAAACCATTTTATTCCCCGCGTGAGTTTGCTTCATTCATCCTGGTCGCTGTTTACATCCCGCCCGACGCGGACGTGCGCGAGGCTCAGCGCGTGCTCGCGGATCACATTCAGCAAGCGGAGCGGACTTTCCCGGACTCTCTGGTTATTGTGGTTGGTGATTTTAACCAGAGCAACCTGAGCCACGAACTCCCCAGGTACAAACAGTTTATTAAATGCCCCACCAGAAGAGAGAACACGCTGGATCACTGTTACACTACAGTTAAGGACGCGTATCGCGCTGTTCCCCGCGCTGCGCTCGGACTATCTGATTACGTGATGGTTCACCTGATTCCCACATGCAGACAGAGACTGAAGCTCACAAAACCTGTTGTGAGCACTACGAGGAAATGGACCAGTGAAGCTGTGGAGGAGCTGAGCACATGCTTGGAAATAACTGACTGGGACATGTTTAAAGGAGCCACGCATGATCTTGATGAGTACACGGACACTGTGACCTCATATATCCACTTTTGTGAGGAGAGCATTCTTCCATTGCGCACCAGGGTGAGTTACTCCAATGACAAGCCCTGGTTCACAGCTAAGCTCAGACAGATCAGGAAGGAGAAGGAAGCAGCATTGAAAAGTGGAGACCGGGACTGCTACAGGGAGGTCAAATACTGGTTTAGCAGAGAGCTGAGGAGAGCTAAATCTGTGTATTCTGAGAGACTCCTGCAACAGTTCACTGCTAACGACTCTGCTTCTGTGTGGAGAGGACTGAGGCAAATCACCAACTATCGGCCTCAGGCTTCTAAGGGACAGGATGACAAAGCCCTTTGTCAAAGACTGTCCCAACACTATGCCCGTTTTGACACCTCGTCAGCTGTGTCCAACTCCCCCCCTCCCCCCAGCGCCACTGCCTCCATGGTCCCCACTTCATCAAAGGCGGCCCCCCTCCTCCCCCCCTGCCCTTGCCATCAGTGAGCAGGACGTGCACAGACAGTTCTCCAGACTGAACCCGCGCAAGGCCCCCGGTCCGGACGGCATGTCTCCCTCCACCTTGAGACACTGTGCGGAGGAGCTGACTCTTGTCTTCACAGACATTTTTAATACCTCCCTGAAGTCATGCCATGTGCCGGCCTGCCTCAAAACCTCTACCATCGTCCCCGTCCCCAAGAAGCCACGGATCACTGGACTTAACGACTACAGACCTGTAGCGCTCGCCTCTGTAGTCATGAAGTCCTTTGAGCGCCTGGTCCTGCCCCACCTCAAGACCATCACCCCACCCCTCCTGGACCCGCTGCAGTTTGCCTACAGAGCCAACAGGTCTGTGGACGACGCAGTCAACCTGGCCCTCCACTCCATCCTGCAGCACCTGGACTCCCCGGGAACCTACGTCAGGATCCTGTTTGTGGACTTCAGCTCTGCATTCAATACCATCCGCCCCGCTCTGCTCCAGGACAAGCTGTCCCTGCTCAATGTGCCTGACTCCCTCTGCAGGTGGATCACCGACTTCCTGACAGACCGGAGGCAGCATGTGCGGCTGGGAAAGACTGTCTCAGACTCTGTTAGCATCAGCACCGGATCACCCCAGGGCTGTGTACTTTCCCCCCTGCTCTTCTCCCTGTACACCAACTCCTACACTTCCAGCCACCAGTCTGTCAAGCTGATCAAGTTTGCGGACGACACCACCCTCATCGGGCTCATCTCCAACAGCGACGAGTCCGTCTACAGGAGAGAGGTGGCCCAGCTGGCGTCCTGGTGCAGCCACAACAACCTGCAGCTGAACGCTTTGAAGACAGTGGAGATGATCGTGGACTTCAGAAAAGTCACAGCCCCTCTGCCCCCCCTTACCCTTACAGACTCTCCCATCACCACTGCGGATTCCTTCCGCTTCCTGGGCACCACCATCACCCGGGACCTCAAGTGGGAGCCGACCATCAGCTCCCTCATCAAAAAGGCCCAGCAGAGGATGTTCTTCCTGCGGCAGCTGAGGAAGCTCAAGCTACCCACCAAGATGTTGGTGCAGTTCTACACAGCTATCATCGAGTCCATCCTCACCATCTCCATCACCGTGTGGTATGCAGGAGCCACCGCCAGGGACAGACTAAGACTGCAGCGCGTTGTGTGCGCTGCTGAGAAGGTGATCGGCTGCAAGCTCCCATCCCTCCAGGACCTGTACATCTCCAGGACCCGGAGGCGTGCAGGTCGGATCACAGCCGACCCTTCACACCCTGGACACGCACTGTTTGCCCCCCTCCCCTCAGGCAGAAGACTTCGGTCCATTCAGACTAAAACCTCCCGCTACATGAACAGCTTCTTCCCCTCTGCCATCAGACTGCTGAACACTAAGTGACTTATTAGACTCTCGTGCACTACGTACAGCAGCTCAACCGGACTCATGACAGTTATCACTGTTTTCTTTTTGCACTACCGACTGCAATATGTGCAACTCCACAATATCTGCTGCTTGTTAATATATTTAAAAATTGCATAGATTAGTATTACTTATTCATATTCTACCTTTTATTGCATGCATAGTTTTTTATTTTTATCTTTAGTGCTACTCCATGTTTAATGTTGCAGCATTGCACCGAGACAAATTCCTAGTTTGTGTACTACATGAACAATGGCAATAAATCTCATTCTGATTCTGATTCTGAGAGAAGGAAGACAAAAGAGAACACTTGCCCGAGCTCAAGCTCCACCGACGTCCAGGACTCCGACGATCCAGACAATGGTGACGCTTCGGGCTCGGCCCTCGGGTGATCCAGCTCAGCTGCTGACTCTGCTGCGGCTGCCTCCACAGCAGGCATGATGGGGGTTGCAGTCATGGTGCCCCCAGGCAAAATCACCCACGCTGGTGGCTCTTCCAGCGTGGCAGCTGGGGGTCGGCTCCATGCTGGCACTGGATTTGAATCCTCCAGGGCCACGGGCTCCTCCATCATCTGGTGGCTCAGTTCTGGGGCCAGCGGACACTCAGGGATAACCAGAGGAGACACGGAGAGGACAGGTAAGAATTGATGGATTGCAGCTGGTGGAGGAAGCTCGGGGGACTGTACACCCAGAGCCTCCCTATCAAGGATCAGGCAAGGCATATCATCAGAAATTGAATGAAATGTTACTTGCCTGTTCTCCTGGTAAACGATGTTGCCTGCTGCGGCAGAAGTTGCATCATCCCTCTCCATGTCTATGGGGAGTACAGACCCCTCTGAGGATTGTGGAGGAGCGGCCCCTGTTTTCACAGAGGAAGACGTAGTCGGTGGAATAGTGGAGGACCTCTTGTCAGCAGGAGGACACGCCGAGGTGATGGGGGTTGCAGGGGCGACGGGAGAAGATTGGGCTGGCGGGATAGCCGACAAAAAAGGGAGAGAAAGAGGCTCCGCTGCTGGAGTTGTCAGGCTCGGTGTCTGGGAAGAGGCTGGCAAAGAGGCAGGAGGATTCCTCCGGCAATCTGTGGCTGGATGATGCTGTCACTGTGGAGTTGGTGGAACAGAAATGGGCACCGGAGAGTGGCGAGGGGTAGAAGCTACAGAGCCCCGAGAGTGCCTCCCCTTTGACGCAAGCCCAGGCTTCCCCGGGGAATTCTTCATCCTCCTGCCGTTTTTGCATCGCAGCGCAGCCACCAGGGAAATCCTTTCCCTACCCTCAGTGTGTTGATTAAACTGAGGGCACCGGCGAGCCCCAGATACCCTAACGCATTGGTTCCCACCCTTTTTCCCAGGCGCCCCCCCTGCCTGTGACACAGAAGTGCTGCCCCCCCCCCGAGCCCACACAATCACCATCCATCCATCCATCCATCCATCTTCTACCGCTTTTCCGGAGGTCCGGGTCGCGGAGGCAGCAGTTCAAGCAGAGAAGCCCAGACTTCCCTCTCCCCAGCCACCTGCTCCAGCTCTTCAGAGGGGATACCAAGGCGTTCCCAGACCAGCTGGGAGACATAGTCTCTCCACCGAGTCCTGGGTCTGCCCCGGGGTCTCCTCCCAGTGGGACGTACCTGAAACACCTCAAGTGGGAGGCGTCCAGGAGGCATCCTAATCAGATGCCCATACCACCTCAACTGACTCCTTTCAATGTGGAGGATCAGCGGTTCTACTCTGAGCCTCTCCCGGATGACTGAGCTCCTCACCCTATCTCTGAGGGTGAGCCCAGCAATCCTACGGAGAAAGCTCATTTCAGCCGCTTGTATCCGCGATCTCGTTCTTTCGGTCATTACCCAAAGCTCGTGACCATAGGTGAGAGTAGGAACGTAGATTGACTGGTAAATTGACAGCTTTGTCTTAGAACTAAGCTCCCTCTTCACCACAACAGACCGGTACAACGTCCGCATCACTGCAGCTGCTGCTCCAATCCGTCTGTCGATCTCTCGCTCCATTTTCCCCTCACTCGTGAACAAGACCCCAAGATACTTAAACTCCTCCATTTGGGGCAGGAGCCTGTCCCCAACCCGGAGAGGACAATCCACCTTTTTCCGACTGAGGACCATGGACTCAGACTTGGAGGTGCTGATTCTCATCCCAGCCGCTTCACACTCAGCGGCAAACCGTCCCAGCAAGAGCTGTAGGTCATTGCTGGATGAAGCCAACAGGACAACATCATCTGCAAACAACAGAGATGAGATCCTGTGGTCACCAAGCATGACACCCTCCATTCCCTGGCTGCGCCTAGAAATCCTGTCCATAAAAATTATGAACAGGATCGGTGACAAAGGGCAGCCCTGGCGGAGTCCAACTCTCACTGGGAATGACTCTGACCAAGTGTTGGCAATACGAACCAAACTCTCACAACGGTCGTACAGAGACCGAATAGCTCGTAACAACAAGCCCGATACCCCATACTCCCGAAGCACCCCCCACAAAAATCCACGAGGGACGCGGTCAAATGCCTTCTCCAAGTCCACAAAACACATGTAAACTGGTTGGGCAAACTCCCACGAACCCTCAAGAATTCTCGAGAGGGTAAAGAGCTGGTCCGATGTGCCACGGCCAGGACGAAAACCACATTGCTCCTCCTGAATCCGAGGTTCGACCAACGGCCGGACTCTCCTCTCCAGTACCTATGCCACACAATCACGCCAGAGGAATTAAGTCATTTTAGAACATTTATTTAGGAAAAAAATAACATCAGTTTTGTGCTTAACCTATTCCATTTGTTTTGAAATGTAGATTTGTTTTCCTTTATACTTAAACTAAATTGAACATGAACATGTGTATCACACACAGACAAAAAATAAATGTGGCAAATGACTGCAATGGTATTAAAATATTTGTCCTTTTGTTTTAAGACAGCAATACTTTTAAACATGGCCTTTTGGACAACAGAAGGCAGTCCTGAGTCTTCATTGTTCATTGTCAGTAACATAAAGTTTTCATCTTTGCCAGAGGTATGAAACAGAAATGTTAACAAGAACATGTCCCTTGTGAAAGCAAACATTTCTAACAACCAAAACAGTGGGTATACACACACATGACAGCATAAATCAGTAAAGGCCTAAAAGTCAGTCAGTATGGGCCTAATGGCAGTAGGCCTAAAAACACCCCTGTCATACACAAAGAACAAATATCCTTGACTGCTTTTTCTCATAACACTACCCAACAATTAACATTGCAAAAAATAGTTCAATGAGTCTTTGCTTTTTATTCTCTCCAGTTTGTTGATTCAAAAAGAATATTAATGTGTACCTTGAGCTTGCATGTCTGTGACCAGGGATGCCATGTGTGGAGTGATAGTGGTGATTGTAGTGTCCGAATAATGAGGCGAGGTGACGTTTTATATAGTTTATTAACAAGAATTAATGAACACTTGGGGAGACCATACCATGAGTACAGGAGTAACGGCAAGGAGACAATATGTCTCCTACACCAGGCTTTTATATCCCAGGTGACGCCACCCCCGAAAGCGGGGCATCACCCCTCCCAGCCTAAGGCACCGCCATACTAATATATTATACTATGTTACGATCCTATATTCTCCCACCCCCCTTTGAAAAAAATCAAGCACACAAATTACCCAACCCAAACAATTTGCACCCGAATCATACACTAATACAGAGGGGAACAGGCCTATCCATTCACACCACACTCCGGCTTAGCGGAACTCTCCGCTATATAGTTAGGGCCTGAGCCACTGACGTCAGTTGGCGAAAGCCCTATTGTAATTGCTCAGCTCGAAGAAATTCTTCCGCCTAAACGAATGAATTTTTCACCCCTGAACGTTAACCAAAACGCAATTTTTTTTGGCAGACCGCTCAGACCCGGCAAAAAATTAGATAAACTGGAAAACATATGTGGCCCCCCCACCCCTAATTTTTGTGGGTGGGGCCAAACGTATAAGGTCTATGGAGACTGGAGACCATAAACTTTGCCGTACAGACATAAAATTTGGGTGAGGTGTGCATCACCTCAAGACATGCAAAAAACATAATTGTGGCCCATACCCACCACCAACAGGAAGGCCGCCATCTTGCCTCAAAGTCGCCCAACCTCCAATTCGGAAAAAAGTCACACCTCGCATTTGAACGAACTAGTCCTAGGGACCTGCTCTGATAAATATAAATAAAATTAAGTCAAAATCTCAAAAGATGTGGCCAGGCTGCCACGGTGAAATTTGACTCCTCCCCTTACAACTTCAAACAGCTGTCACTCTGGCAAAAATTGTCCGATATCCCCCAAACTTTAGACCAGTTGCTTCGACTTCAATTTTAATGAAAATTTTTGAAAAACTGGTCAGATGTGAGGTCCTAAAGCAGACTGAACATGCATTGGATCCTCTGCAGTTTGCCTATAGGCCTCACAGAGGAGTGGAGGATGCCACTGTCACTCTGTTTAACATGCTTTTTGAACATCTGGATTTTAATGGGACACACGCCAGACTTTTATTTGTGGACTTTTCCTCCGCCTTTAATACAATCCAACCTCATATCTTAGTTGAAAGGCTCCTGCAACAATTTGATTTGAGCAATAATCTGGTGGTTGGATTCTGGATTTCTTAACCAACAGGACGCAGAGAGTAAGGGTCAATGGTACATTGTCTGACCTAAAGTGCTCTTCTACTGGCTCTCCTCAGGGGTGTGTGTTGTCACCACTACTCTTCATCCTGTGCACAAACATGTGTCGGAGCAGACATGACAACAGACACATTATAAAGTATGCTGATGATTCAGTTATTGTCAGTCTCCTCCAGGATGGTGAGAGTGGCCACGGCCCAGTAGTTGATGATTTTGTTCACTGGTGTGAGGATTCCTACCTGCAGCTGAATACGACAAAAACTAAAGACATGATTATTGACTTTAGGAGGAAAACTCCCAGGCACAGTCACCGTACTAAAAGGCCAGACCACCGAATGTGTACAATCCTACAAATATCTTGGGACGATTATTGATAGTAATTTAAACTTTGAAGAGAACTGTGAAAGGGTGTGCAAAAAGGGTCAGCAACATTTGCATTGCTTGAGAAAACTTGCACGCTTCCAAATTGACCGAACCATAATGACAATGTTTTATCGGGCTTTTATTGAATCTGTTTTATCCTTTTCTTTAGTGTCATGGTTTGGTCAGATAAAACTGAAACAGAGGAAATCCTTGGATCAGGTAGTTAGATGGTCCAGTTGTTTGCTTGGTGAGCCACAGCTGAGCCTGTCATCCCTGTACACCAGACAAGTACAAAGGATGGCTACCTCCATTTTAAATGATGACTCCCACCCTTTGCACTGCAACTTTCAGCTTCTTCCCTCAAGACGGAGGTTTGCTGTCCCAAAAAGTAGAACCCAGCGCTACAAAAACAGCTTTATTCCTGCTGCTGTCAAAGAGTTGAACAAGATGTAACAATATATTGCACACAATTTAGGTACCTATTTATTAACTCCATTTTATATTTACTTATTTTTGTAGGATATTACTTGGGTTCTAAATATTTTATTGGGTTTTAGACCTTTGACTTTTTAACCTCTTTGACTAGTTTTTAACTTTTAATATGACCCTTCTCTCTTACCTCTGGTTTTTCTCCAATCTCTTTGTCTTTTTATACCCTGATTGATGGAGCCTTGAGTATTTTTATCATGTTTATAGTCAGCTTCATGTGTGCCTGTGTTTGTGTCTATGTTGAATGTAATTTGTGGCTTGTAAATATGGATGTCACCAGACTGCAAAACAAATCTACCTATGGGTACAAATAAAGTAACCTGAACCTGAATCTGAAACTTTCCATGATGGAAAATAGTCCCTCCCCAAATGCGTCAACATTAAAATACCTGACAAAAGATATAGCGCCACATAGTGGTTAACAAAAGAATTGCTGAAAACTGTTTTATTTATTACTCACGTGTCACTTGCCAGACTGACGTGAAATTTTCTGACATTAATCACACCACAGGGATGATCATAACTGCACATCAACTTTAGCATGACATCACACGTGTTACCATGGACACACCCTCCTCGCCATTCAATCTTAGATCTTTTTTACAGGATTAGGAATGACCTGGAGTCATGAAATCTTGGAACATAGGTTGAGGTGACTGTAATATATAGTCCTATATGGGTGGACAACAAATAACCGATAGGTAAGTGTTGCCATGGCGACATGGCGTATGCTGACTCTTCGCCATGGAATATCAAAAACTTGCAAATTGGAAAAACTTCATCTGATTTCCACCAAATTTTCAACAATGGATATGACTCCCGCCCCGAACGCGTCTATGTAAAAATGATAAACAAACGTTATAGCACCATCTTGTGGTTAGAGCAACAGACACTTGTAAATTGGACAGACTTTGTACAATTTTCACATAATTTTGCACATTCAATATTAGTCCCACTGCAAACACATGTATATAAAAATAATAAACACAAGTTATAGAGTTCCCAGGTGGTTAAAGGAAGAACTGTTGAAAACTGTTTTATTTATTACTCACGTGCTGCTGGCCAGAATGACGTGAAATTTTCTGAGATTCATCAGACCAAAGGGATAATCATAACTGCACATCAACTTTAGTATGATGTCACACGTGTTACCATGGACACGCCCTCCTTGCCATTCAATCCATGAGCTTATGGGGAGGGGTGGGAATGTCCCAAAGTCATGAAATTTGGAACATACATTGACATGACTGTCATATATAGTCCTATATGCGTGGACAACACATAACTGACAGGGAAATGTTGCCATGGCAACATGGCGAAGGTTGACTCCTCACCATGAAACATCGGAAAGTTGTATCTTGGACAAACTTTGCCTGATTGTCACCAAATTTTCGATAATGGATAATAGTCCCACCCTGAACGCTCCTATATAAAAATAACAAAAGTTAGAGTGCCATCTAGTGGTTACAACATCAGACCCTTGTAAATTGGACAAACTTTGGACGATTTGCACCAAATTTTCTACCATCAATATTCCTCCTGCCCCGAACGTGTCTATATAAAAATAATAAAACTAAAGTTTTAGCACCCCTATTGATTAAAGGAAGAATTGCTGAAAACTGTTTTCTTTCTTTTTCTCTCACCAGCAGAAAAAATGACATGAAGGAATGACTAGGGCTCATTGACAGTACATGTACATAGTACAGAACTGTTTCCATGGCGACCAGCATGCTTCAATGGCTTCCTCGCAAAGCAAAACATGACAGTTACAGCTCAGACAATCCTCGTCTGATTTGGACCAAACTTTGCATAAATCATACTGATCCCATTCTGAACACGTCTGTATATCAATATTCACAAAACTGTCACACCAGCACCTACTGCTGACATGAGGTACTGCACAGAATTGTTTCAAATTTTGCGCAAAGACCAGTAGTCACAATGACATGACATTTTCAGTGGTTTCTCAGAGTGCATTGGACTACCCTCAGTGGAAGTCACTGTTGTCCTGCAATAAGCACAGTTGCCATGGAAACCCATGCCTTGCCTTTCAACAATTTATTTATTTATTTATTTATTTATTTATGCAGGGACATGCACAATATACATTGACCTTAAAGAGGAAAGATGCATTGTACCAGGTTATAGCACTAGTGCTAATTTCTACCTGTAGTCCCTGGGCAGGCTGGTGTTAGCATTGATAAAAGCAAACATTTGCTAAGACTACAAGTAAGCATTGATAAAAAAAACTAAAACCAAACATTGATTAAAAAAACTAAAACCAAGCATTGCTAAAAACTAAAACAGACATTAATAACATTGATAAGAACCCAAAACATTGATAAGAACTAAAACATACAATAATACATTTTTATAACGCCATCCATATAAACAATTTTTCACATCCAACCACTGACTCTTATTGGTCCCACTGTTGTCATCACACACTCTAACATCTTTACATCACAGTACATTATGGACACAGGTTTGCTTAGAGATTAACTGTTTTTTCACCAAGCGTGAAAATGTGTGATAGTCTGTAACTGCAAGTAACTCCATTGGTAACATGTTCCACTGTTGCATAGCCACACATGAAAATGTTGAATTTGCTAATGTTGTCTTGTGCTTAGGAATCCTGCACTCGCCGCGTGCTGTTGATTGAGTTGTCCGAGATGTATTTACAGAACTTAATGAAACAAACCTTTTTAAGGGAGGAGCAGCAGAGTTATGGATTAACTGGATGGACACTTGTAAATTGGACAAACTTTGTATGAATTTCACCAGATTTTCTATGATCAATATTAGTCTCGCACCGAATGTGTCTATATAAAAATAATAAACAAACGTTTTAGCACCCCATTGATTAAAGGAAGAATTTCTGAAAACCGTTTTCTTCTTTTTTTCTCACCAGCAGAAAAAAATGATATGAAGGAATGACTAGGGCTCATTGACAGTACATGTACATAGTACAGAACTGTTTCCATGGCAACCAGCATGCTTCAATGGCTTCCTCGCAATGCAAAACATGACAGTTACAGCTCAAACAATCCTTGTCTGATTTGGACCAAACTTTGCACAAATCATACTGATCCCACTCTGAACACGTCTGTATATCAGTATTCAGAACTCAGAAAAAGATTTATTGCCAAGTACATTCACAGTAAATAACTGATAAATATACGAGGGATTTGACTTGACACTGAGAACGACATAGTTGACATTTTCAGTGACGCGGCAGCGTCAGTGATGCGCCTGTCAGCAGAATGGGAACAGGAAGCAATGGGGGAGAAAAAGGATAAACACAATAGGAGAGAGAAAAAAGCATTGTTTGTCAGAATACAGTTCATATATATGATCAATATTATGATTACAAGAAAAAAACTCTCAATGCACAAATAGCAGACAATAGAATCCATACAATGACACAAAGAGAGCAGTGAATGAGTAATCTTCACATCAGTATAGTGAGTCAGTGTGAGTGAGGTGTTGAGTGAGGGTGTTGATATCAGTTAAGGACAACAAAGTCTCTTCAGCAGCAGATGTTTTGTCTACCATCTGGGCAAAGGCGTGTGTCCTTGGCACGGCAGATGGAATGGTTTGCCAGACAGCTGGCTGTCCTTGAGAGTCAATTGCTGCCCGCCATGTTATGAAAACAAGTAAAACTGAAGATAACCTGGAGGACTGTGAGCTGAGGGCGTCAAAACAGGTCGAATAGCACTGACTTCAGAGAAAAAACTTTATATTCTCTTTCAGATTCAGTGCTCAAATCCTTCATGGCTGGACATTGAAATTATCATGGACGGCTCTCAGCGTGATCGTGATGTAATCCATTTTCCTAACAGTTCTCCATTAGCCGCTGTCAGAGTCCTGCCCAGTTGGTCAATTTGATGGTTAAGCCTCGCCGGGTCCGCTTTTTGATAGGCTCCATCCATCTTCTTCAATTTGCGGTACACCAGAACAATCCCAGATCCAATCAGTAAAATTCCGATGACCATTGCCAAACCAGATAAATGTTGTTTCCACATCATCAGTCAAATCATGCAGACACATGTGTTCCAATCCATGGGTCTCTCCAAATCGGCTCCCCCGGGCCACTTTTTCTCGTTGAAAAAACAGTGTCAATTGCGTTCAAAGCCCAGCTTATTAAATCCATAATTTCGTTTGATAATCAGCAGTAAGGACACGCAGACAGACAGTAGCAAGCTGGGATCCAGTCAGTTAGGGAAGGAGAGAGATAAGAAGCCAGAGCTGGGAGAAAAAGTGTCTGCTCTCTTTGGAGGGCAGAAGTGAAGAAGAAAAACTCACAAAACTGTCACACCACCATCGACCGCTGACATGAGGTACTGCACACAATTGTATCAAATTTTGCACAAAGACCAGTAATCATAATGACATGACATTTTCAGTGGTTTCTCAGAGTGCATTGGACTACCCTCAGTGGAAGTCACTTTTGTCCTGTGATAAGCAGTTAAGATAAGATAAGATAAGATAAGCCTTTGTTAGTCCCACAATGGGGAAATTCCAGGATTGCAACAGCACAGGGATAGCAACACTCAGAGCAACAATCAGAAGGCAAGAAAAAAAACAAGCAAGCAAGAACAGCTAATATACATATGTACATATTACTATAAACTATATATATATACACACACACACAGACACACAGTGCAGAGCATTGTAGCTGGATGGAATAAATATATGAATATATGAACACACAGTGCAGAGCATTGTAGCTAGATGGAATAAATATGTAAATATATAAACACCCACAGTACGGAGCATTGCAGCTAGGTGGAATAAATATGCAAGTATATAAACACACACAGTGCGGAGTTGCCATGGAGTGAATGGAGTGAACACAGTTGCCATGGAATCCCATTCCTTTCCATTCAAGACATTTTATACATGGTTTACTTTATTTTTCCTGCAGCCCTTGCAGTGACAATGGGAAATTTTCAGAGACAGCAAGGTGCTACGGGCGCTGGGTTGCATGGGTGCATGGGCGGCAAAGGTCCGCTTACACCTGCTTGCAGGTTAATTAAAATAGTCTCTGAAATAAAATTGAGCCACACACCAAAATAAATTAATCCCTCCTAAGCTAAACACAACACACACAGACCTAGACAATAGCGGTACCCTGTCCCATAAAGTCACAGGATACATAAAGCACATACACAAAGAACTCCCCAAATAATCACAGTTTCACACTATAGTGCATTAAACTCAACCATTCACACATAGGTGTTACTGCACCTCACACTCACAGCAATCACCCAACGGTGGCCTAGTGCTTTCAATACTTAACTCACTCTGTCACAGTGGTAAACCTTTCCCTAATGACCACAGTCATAAAGGCCCAATCTAAGACAGGGGAATATATGCAGCATCACGTTCTGGACATAGAAATAAAATATAATACTGTGAACAATTACACCGACCAAAAGGCAGCTCACACACCAACAGGTCTAATTGCAGACCCATGAACCGAGATGAGGGGGCCTTTATGCTTTCTCACACCTGGGACCACATTCTCCAGAGACCATCTGAAGGCGGGAGGCGGGGCCGGCTCGGCGGATCTGACAGATCTGCTGAGCTGGCCCCGCCTACGAAAATCAGCTGATAAATGTCACCTGGCAGCAATCAGCTGACTCTTCTGATGAAGGCTGCAGTGCAGTTGAAACATGTAAAGAAGGTAAAGACATCTTTCTATTTTACTTTTGTCTTTCAAAGGAAAAAAAAAAAAAAAAAAAAAAAAAAAAAGGATAAATAATTGAAAGAAGACAAAATGAACCTGTTTGACGTAGGTCTAATTGCAATAAACAATTCTCCAAACACACTTTTGTTGTTTTTTTTTTTACAGAACAAATCAACCATAACCATAACATATATCAATAAATGCACATTTCAGACACACCGTAAGCCCTCATACATTCAACCTGGGTCTCCCGAAGGTCCCCCACTGGAGTGTCCGTCACGCGGCCCACTTCCAGAGCATCTCCGTTTTCTAGTAACCGGAGATGGACTGCCTGGACGCAGCTCATTGGAATGCCGTCTAGACCCATCAGTCAAACTTAGGTAACCATCACCGCCAGACTTGGCTACCCGCACATTATTATGTCCCGCTGTCCCTATTCTGGAACTGCGCACCCGACCAAGCTGAGGCTCGACCCTAGGGCGCATTTCATCACCCTCGCCTAGGGGAGCACTCACTGGTTTCCTCCGCTGTCTGTGCCGCGATCTGGCTCCCTTATGACTCCTCAGTGGATTGCCAAGTTGACTCAAGTCATGTCCCTTGCCTTTGGTGTTGGCACAGCTAGGGATTGTGCTGTCTGGAGGTACCCCGGATACCCAATGTTGGTGTGTCGGAACGGCATCAGTCACTGTTGGCTCAGCAGCCGGAACCTGTTGGCCACCGGAGCCCTGTAGCTCACGCTCTATGGACCTTTCCACCACCGCAGGGATCAAACCATGCCGTTCGTGTCCACCATCTGCAGGACCGCAAACACTGGCACGGGACCCCCGCTTATTCAGCGTACTAAGGTGCTGGCGGTGTCCTTCTTCACCCGGAATGGGCCACCCTAAGTCCCATACTTCCTTGCCACTTCCCACATAGAAAGGCTGGTCCCATAAGCCATCACCTGACCACTCCTCCACGTCACCGCAGGTAATGGTGAAACCAAGCCCATAAAACAAATCACATCCCATTAGGTTATTACCATCCCGCGACACCATGAACTCATTGGCGCACATGGAGGCCCCTTTGTACCTCACCGACAGCCACACCAAGCCCACAACATCCAGCGGGTGGCTATCATAACCGTAACAGGTGATGTTAGAGTTGCTTATTCTATTGTGAGGAAAACACTGACTTACTGTCGCCAAGTTGAGGGTGGAGACCGCTGACTCTGTGTCCACCAAGAGCGGTACCGGAGTCCCGTCCACCAAAATGTCACAAACAATGCATCCGTCTGTGTCAGGCGAGACTGTGTGAACCACAGTAGGGGTCTTCTTCTTCACCGTTCCCTTTACCTGTCCCTGTTCCTCCTTGTCGAAATTGCGGCAAACTCTGGCGAAGTGATGGCGCAAACTGCACCGTCCACAACGCTTGCCCCTCGCCGTACACTCCCTGGCTCGATAGCGGTTCCTGCTGGATCCGCAGCCATAGCATCATGGTGTCTTCGGGGTGGACCGAATTTTGATGATGGCCACGTACTCGTCGTCGCTGCCCTCGTCCAAATCCAAAGCCAGGGTCTTCCCGTGTGTCTCGCTCTTCTGCGGAGAATCGTCACGGCTGAGCTGTTTCGTTAGCTACTCCGTTGCCTCGTGCTGTTGCGCTAGCTCCATGGCCGCTAGCAAAGTTAGCTCACCAGCGTGAGTCAGCAGGCGAACCCTCGCCGAAGAGTAGGCCGCGTGCTCAGCTAATTGGTCACGGACCATCTCCTCCTCTAGGGCCCCAAACCTGCACTCACCCGCCAACTGCCGGAGGTCTGCCACAAATTGCTGGACTGATTCTCCATGTCGTTGGCGCTGTTGTCAGAACTGGATACGCCACATGATGATATTTTCAGGGGCGCGGAAGTAGCCGGCCATGAGCCTCATGACGTTGTCGAAGCTATCACCTCCTCCTAAGGTGCTGAGGATTTTCTGGTCCTCACACCCAGGTTATGGACCAGAATAGTTCTCGCTCGTAATTTATTCAGGTCTCCGAGGTCCAACGCGAGCAGATAGTTTTGGAAGGCCGCAAACCACCTGGTCGAAGGGACCAGCGGCTCTCCCGGAGCCTCCAAAAGTGGACATAGTGTGACTGCAGCCCTCTCCATCTCCAACTGTCTTCGTGGCCAAATGTAGTGTCTGAATAATAAGGAGGCGAGGTGACTTTTTTATTGTTTATTAACAAGAACTAATGAACACTTGGGGAGACCCTACCGCGAGTACAGGAGTAACGGCAAGGAGACAATATGTCTCCTGCACCAAGCTTTTATATCTCAGGTGACGCCACCCCCCGAAGGCGGGGCATCACCCCTCCCAGCCTAGGGCACCACCATACTAATATCCTCTCCACTGTTGCTAAGTGCTTGCTCATAGGGGATCGTCTGATTGCTGGGTTTTTCTGAGATTGTGGTGTTTTCTCTGCATTTGTGGCGCCGCGAGACGGCTTCTGTTGTGATGTGGCGCTGTATAAATAAAACTGAATTGAATAGAATTGAATTGAATTATACTATGTTACGATCCTATAGTGATAGCCAGTCTAAAGTACTAGTGGACATCCAACCTGTTCCTTACTTTTGTTTTTATAGTTAGAAGGGCAAAGAAAGCTGCCTCAGACAGGTACATAGTACCAAAAGGAGGAATGACTCTCTTGATTGCGTGTTTGGCCAGTGTAGGAGCAACGGTGTGTCCTTTGACCATCCAAAACTTTTTGTATCCGTTTTCCTGGAAATATTTTTTTTGACACTGAATCAGATTGAAGGTCACACAGCTCATCTTCATAGCCCAAGTATTCAACATCCTTGTGATTGGAAATGTAGGGGTCCATCACCCATTCTTCTTTGGATAAATATTCGTTGATGTCAGCAAAGCGACTCCTCATCTCGTCACACAGCAGGCTTATGTGGCGGGTGAAGTCAGTGCGTAAAGACGCACATACGGTGCCACCAGACTGCTTCTGCAGAAGTGGAAATTGCTGCAACTCCCCTTTTGACATTTTAGCGACCCTGTACTCCAGTTTTTGCACAAAATCGTCCAGTGCGTCTTTGCATTGTAGGACGTTTGATTCAGGTCCCTGCATCCGCTTGTTTGTTTTGTTGAAAAGAGCGAATGTGTCCGTCAGGTATGCCGCTTGGATCCAAAATGCGTCTGTCAGCTGCTCATAAAGTGGCCGAATGTGGTCATGCAAGAATTCTTTAACTTTGTCTTGCAATAAAACGGACAAGCACCTGTCCTGGCCTTGACAACCATCGTACTTCAGTGCGGAGCAGTAATGTTTGGTGCGCCTCGTCCTTGCACAGTAGTGCAAAAAGTCGCTTATTAGCAGGGCGTGCTTTAATAAAGTTCACGATTTTGACAACAGTTGACAGGGTGTTACTGAGGTCTTCTGAAAGTTTTTTACCTGCCAATGCTTGGCTTTGGAGCATGCAATGAAAAATGACGCATTCCAGAGCCCTGTTTTGAATCCTTTATTTTTTCCCATCATCGCTGCGGCTCCGTCAGTGCAGCACGCCACCAGGTTCTCATAGGGCAGATTGTGGGATGTGAAATATGAATCCACAGCTGTGAAAATATCCGCGCCTGTTGTCGTTGTTGCTAGATTTGTTGACATAAGAATGTCTTGTTTTAAGTCGCCATCATCAATATACTGACAATACACAATTAACAGAGCCTCGTCTGCCACCGTGGTCGTCTCATCCAGTTGAATGGAGAAGGGAATCCTCCTAAGTTTCTTGTGCAGCTGGTTTTGGCAACCTGCAGCCATTTTATCGATTCTGTCTTTGATAGTATTGTCAGAGAGGGGCACAGTCTTGACTTTATCAACTGCTTGTGCTCCACACATTTTCTCCACAATTTTTAGGCATGCGGGCTTGATCAGCTGCTCACCAATATTGTGCGGCTTTTTTGCCTTTGCAGTGAGCAGCGCACAGTCGAATGATGCTTCAGTGGCTCTGAGTAAATCACTACCTGCCCGTTCAAAGGATTTTCTGATATCCCCGTGTCTCCTTGAAAGCGCCAGGTGCTGTTTCCTCTCAAATAAATCTCGACTTACACCAATGGTCTCTCAGTGTCGAGTCTCCTGATGCCATCTCAGTTTGCTGGGCTTCATGCTGTCATTAGCTAGCTTTTCACCACAGATAACACACTCTGGCTGAAAACAGTCTTGTGCATCTATAAATCCATTGTTCAGATAACTGTCAATATATTGTCTTTTTTTCTTTTTTAACTCCACAGGGTCCTCCGCACATTTACGTTTCTCAGCCATTGTGGAGGATGGAATCAGACGAGACAGTGAGCTGCGCGACACAGAACTTTATTTCTCCTCCAACACAGAATAGAACAGAATAACTGAGTGCCTGAGCGAACTCCTTTATACACTTTTATTCCTGCCTCCGGCACACAGGGTAAGCACATTAACATACACACTGAAAGACATGTACACACATTAACATAACATTGAGACACACGTCACAGAGCAGGTCTTGCTACAATACATTCACACCCTGCATCCTCATATGTGAATCTGACGCTGTGGGGGTGAAAGGCACGTCTTTGTTTGTTTCACTCCTCTCACCTTTTCTTCATTAGCATCTCTATCTTCTACCCCACTAACCCCCTGTACTGGGTGGAGTGCCATGTGTGTTGTGTCCACCACATTGTCCTCTTACTTTATTTGATGTCTTTCATGCATTTTTATTTACCCACACATTTCATGACCTCAAAACAGACGGAGCTCCGTGTCCCCCCTGTGGGCTTAGGCGCTGCCCCGGGGGGGTGCTGACCCCAGGTTGGGAAACACAGCCATAACACATCCTCCGGGGTGGAATATGTGTGCGCTGTGGAGATTAGCCCGTCAATCTCCATAAGCACATGGCAACATTCCCACCCCAGAAATCGGGTAGCCCCGTGAACTTGCTGTGTCCATGATTAGCTCCCAGATGAACAGGTGCGTGAAAAAACAAGAAGGAAAAAATGGCCGAGTGTGACAGCCGAGTCTTTATTTGGCTGCACTACTCAGTCATATACTGGCCCCTTTGGGGCAGAAGGACAGACTCAGGCGCTGGATCACACTCATGACATTTATCGAAGAAAAGAAGTCCAAAACTGTGCAAATATACAAGAATATAAATAATGAAAAATTTACAGCTGGCGTCCCTGGGCTGGCATCACCCAGCGGACGCAGGAGTAGATCAGGAGGATAACACGGACGAAAACACGGATTGACGTACAATAGTGCAGCGAAGAATGAATGAACACAAGCTGACTAAATACAGGCAGGAAACAACGTAAATGACAACAGGTGTGAGTGCACCTGAGCGAGGGGAAGAAGAGAATTGTAATGGTGATTGGGATCAGCTGGTATTGATGAAAGGGGAGTAGTTGGACTGAGCAGAGTGACAGGCAAAGCCCACACAAAGTGCAGACCCGGAAAAGTTGCCTGCCAGCTGCCAGCCCACAGAACCAATAAAAGGAATAAACAAACTCAGAATAAACTGGAAATAAATTTCAAATAAAACAAGACATGACAAAAACAGACTGGACAATAACCAGGAAAATGGAAGACAGTATGATAACTCAAAAGGCATAACAATAAAACAGAGAAATAGGAAAACAGAGAAAAGCCATGAAACTGAACTTGGGAGAACATCCAAGCTCAGTTCATGACACAGACAAAAAGTTCTGTTTTCATCTCATGCAACAACACTACATTCTTGCAGTATTTCATAAACTTGTCTAAATAATGCTTACCAAACTTTAATTAAGCTTCAATATACTTTTTCTTTAATACTGAAGTTGAACAAGTATGCATGGAGCCCATGAAGGTGGAGTGCATTCTCTGTCACAGTGGTGCCTGCTGACTCCAAGGCTTTCTGGAGCTCATTCCACATTGTCCTCGGCTGTTCAGCTGCTCTCCTGAATATCCTGACAGAAGGATATCTCTATGACTATCCTTCTGACTGGTCAGATATCTTGTGAGGAGCTCCTGTACATTGGTTGATGATAGAGTGATGTTCCCTTCACTTGTCCCCACTGGTGCTGTGGTGACCCACCACAATCTACAGGGACATTCATCCTCACACTCAAAAGGTCCGGAAGAAGCAGAGAACCATTCACATACGGACAGAGAACCCCTGGGGGGACAACCAGGGCAATGGACTATTGTTTATACATCCCCGGAGTAAGGAGGAGACGTCCGGGTGCCAGCGGTCATGCTAATCATATGTATTGACTGATATGTATATCAATATGCTAATGTGCCATGCATTCTCTCTGTTTGTATAACATGTATAAAAGAGCTTGCTATACATGCCTCAGGAGGCAACACGAGACAGCACAACACAGCGCTACAAGTGCGTCTCATGATGATGGAGGAAATAAAACTCTGCAACCTTTTCAGCTCGTCGTACCTCGCCTGATTTATATTCCTCCACACTGGTGACCCTTGACGAAGAATGGAACACGAGGCGAACACCCTGGAGATGACCCGGATGGGAAGCCCCAGCACGCGTCATGGTGCGCCCCTCGCCTGATCTTTTACCTCCACACTGGTGACCTGACGAGGGAGAATGACCGTCTGCTCCCTCTCACCGCGTTGTGTATCCCAGAGAACCAGAGAACGCCTGCAACCTCTTCATCCACACCGGAGCGCGCTCCCCGGAGCGGGCAGCTCTTGGACCGGCATGCACCATGAACAGCGACATGAGCGAAATGAAGGAAGCAGCCTGAACGGGGAAAACATCAACACCGACTGCGTTGATTTCCACCAAGCTCCCCGACCCTGACTCAGCTCGCGACAAGCGGACCTCCCGCGCATAGAAGCCCCGCACGCACACCGCAGGATTACAAGGACAGCACAACTGCCAGCTAATGTGGTCACTGTGCCACGCGCACGCCACGCACAGGGTCAAGCCGGCTCCACAGAACGATACAGCGTCCTCCGCTGCTGCACATGCCCGAGAAACACGGCTGATCGCCAGCCTCAGAACCTTCAGGGCTGCTCACACACCTGAAACAGATGTGCAGCCCGCACACAGGACTTTGTATGGGTTTCTCAGCCACAGCGCGCAAGGGGAATTTAGCTGATTGCTGTCCCTGATGGCTTTAGGGCTGCTTCCTGCACCTAAAAGCCAAACCGCCAGGTCCCTCATACAGCTGCAGTTGTTCCACAGCCGCTACGCATCCTTGGGGAATTTGGCCACTCGCCTTCCCCACATCCTCGCTGGATCGAGCTGCGAGAGGAGTCAGAGACATAATTTTTTTTCACAGCCGCTGTGGATCACTGCCAGGTTTAACGGGAAAGTCCCTCATCATCGCAGCTCCACACGCAATTTTTGCGCGGCCCAGACACCTTTGGCGTCCTGGGCTGGCACTCACTTACTCTCACCCCCTCCCCCTCCTCCTCCACAGTGCTCTTCCCGCACCTCACTCCCTAAAGCCGGTCGATCGCCGTCTGGTTCCATTAAGCACGACTGCACACTATCCCCAGCGCCCACGATCCACGGCTGTTCAATGTGCTGGAACTCGGAGCGGAGCACACTGTCCTTTCCACCCCTCCCCCATCCTCCCCACAAACTGACATGCCCTCCAACAGTTCTACCGGAGCTGGAGTCAAACAACGGCCGGGAAGTGGGGGGGGGGTCACAGCCCCTTCTGAGTGTTCTGGGGGGAAGCCCTGTGGTGACCCCACCACAATCTACAGGGACATTCATCCTGACACTCAAAAGGTCCGGAAGAAGCAGAGGACCATTCACATATGGACAGAGAACCCCTGGGGGGACACCAGAACAATGGACTATTGTTTATACATCCCCGGATTAAGGAGGAGACGTCCGGGTGCCAGCGGTCATGCTAATCATATGTATTGACTGATATGTATATCAATATGCTAATGTGCCATGCATTCTCTCTGTTTGTATAACATGTATAAAAGAGCTTGCTATACATGCCTCAGGAGGCAACACGAGACAGCACAATACAGCGCACAGCGCTACAAGTGCATCTCATGATGATGGAGGAAATAAAACTCTGCAACCTTTCCAGCTCGTCGTACCTCGTCTGAATTTATTCCTCCACAGTGCTTACTGGAAGATTCAGAAGTTTTGTTATACATCTGCAACCAAATCCATCAATGTGCTTTGCAATAATCAGGTTGTGAATGTCTTGGAAGAGCTCTTGGCTTTTACCCATCATGAGATGTTTCTTCTCTGACACCTCTCTATAATAATCTTTTTATAGACATTACTGCTGATATTAATTTGCACAGATAGGTGGTAGAACTAGTTTCTAACAACTTACGGATTTTATCTGGTTCCTTGCCCTTCCAGGCTTTGTGGTACTGCTTTTTCTAAAGCAGGTGTGTCCAATCATGTGCCATGGAGGGCCAATACCCTGCAGGTTTTCTCTTCTACCCAGTCTCTTCAGCAGGTGTTTTCACTTAGCAGCAATTAGTGAGAAAAAATTCAGTGAAGTCTGCTGTTGAAGACACTGGTTGGAGGTAAAGCCTGTAAGGTCTTGGCCCTCCATGGCACATGATTGGACACCCCTGTTCTAAAGTGTTCAATATTTTTAAAGCCTCGTTGGAAATATACATTATGCAATTGTGTTGAATACCTATTTCTCCCACTGTATATGGAGGCACTCATGGATTATGTAAGCATACATTATTTTCTAATTTCGTACAGAAGCAATGTCCTATGAAAATTTATCAGATCAATGTCACACAGTGTGGCTAATCGCTAAATGCTAAAATGACAGAGTGTGTAGGATACATTTTACTTTTTGGTCAAAGTTTGTGATCATCGGAGAGGTCTCAGCTCTTGAGTTACTACCATAACAGACCAGAACAACATAACCATCCATGCAGACTCTGAACTAATCAAACTCCCACTCCACTTTTCGGTTTCTCAAGAATAAACCATCATGATGCTTGAACTCCTCCACTTGAATCAGGATCTCAACCTGAAGAGGGAGATCCACATTTTTTTCTGGCTGATGACTACAGAACTTATGAACTCGGAGGAGTGAATGGTAGGAGTTCCCGTTTGCGCTTTCACCATTTTTAGATGGTTTTCTTGTCTGGGGGCTCTTGTCAGTTTGAACAAGCTTCACAAAAGTGTGAACCAACTTCTTTAAAAAAGGGGGCAAAAACACATATTTGAAAATTAAATTTAAAGAACAGGAGAAGGAAAGAGGGAGAGATCATCAAAAAGAGAAAAATGAAGAGGAGGAGGGAGCTGTTGAGTGAAAACTAGAGGGTGTGTGTGTGTGTGGAGGGGGGGTTAAAAAGAGGACGATCATGGGTTAGAGGGGGTGGTGGGGGTCTGCGGTAAGATTGCTGACGCACATGTGAAAAAAGGAGGAGGAGGGAGGGATGGAAGGAAAGGAATCTCTGGCTGGGATCTCCAAACCTCGAGACGAGGTCAGAAAGCCACTGGCGACGCGATGAACACACATACCCATACTGTAGAGCCAGGGTATTACTAATAATAACTGTAATAATGGCAGTTTAATGGGCGACAATCATCAACGGCCCTATGACCAGGAAACCGCAGGGAGCGATGAAGCAGAGGGGTCAGTCCGAAACTACACACACACACACACACACACACACACACACACACACACACTTTCCTCTGCTTTGTGGGTGCATACATTTTGGCGTTGACTTTTTTATGATGGCAAATCACGATGGCAAAAGAGAAAACATGATGACAAATAAAACAACAGAAAAAGACAAGACACAATGGCATTAACTCAAACAGGAAAACATACGCTAGGTGCCTGCTGCTGACAAAGATTGTTGCTGATTGGACAGACACAGTGCTTGGCTTTTAAACAGGAAGTAAAGGCTGCTCGTGTCAGTCCAATCAGCAACGACCCTTGTCAAATAGCGGGCACCTACAGTTTTTTTCTGGTTTGAATTGTGTTGTTTTCTTTGCCTTTGTGTTTTAGCAATAGGTGTCACATTTCTTTTCGATGTACTGATTCATTAGGATCAGTTCAAAAATGCAAAAAAAATCATAAATTTTCAGCTTTGTTTGCTTGTAGATTTTGATTTTTTTTCTTAAAAAATTGACTTTTCTCATAATTTGCACTTTTTTTTCTTGTAAATTTGCAAAATATTTCTTAAAGAATTTGTGGCTTTTTTTTTATGAATCTGCAACTTGTAAATTTGCAACTTTTTTCTCATAAATCTAACTTTTTTCTCATAAATTTGTGACCTTTTTTCCCTCATAAAGCTTTAGCTTTTCTCATAAATTTGCAGGGGTTTTTTTTCTCGTAAATTTGTGGCTTTTTTCTTGTAAATTTGCAACTTTTTCCATTGTAAATTTGTAACTCTTCTCAAATTTACTATTTGTTTCCTGTAATTTGCAGCTTTTTCTCTCAAAATGTTTTAATGGTTTTTCTCATAAATTTACAGCTTTTTTCTCATAAATTAGTATTTTTTTCTTGTAAATTTGAAACTTTTTTCCTGTAAATTTCCAACTTTTTTCTCATAAATTTGTGATTAAATATGTGGGATTAAAAAAAATACAATTTAATGAGAAAGGAGTCAAATTCAAAGGCAAAAATATGTCATGATCAGGGCACAGTCAAGGACTGTGCCCATGCTTTATGTTCATTTTGGCTTTTTTTTTCCCCCTTGATCATTATCCTTATTTTTATTATTACTGTTATCATTAGCATTATTATTAAGTGTCCTTTGTGCTCCCCCAGTCGTTGTCGCTGCATGTAGTCCTGTCCTCATCCCCTGTTGTTGTTTTATGGTTGTCTTTTTGTATTTTGGTTACATTATATGATCCTCTTTTATTTTTACTGTTAGTATTATTGGCTTTGTGCCTTTAGTCATGTTGCGTCATCCCTTGTCTGCCCTTGGTGTCATTACTGTGGTCTTGTGTGTACATTTGTCTACCCATTGTCTCGAGTTCCTCATGTCTCTGTACCCATAGCCATTTTCCCCTCATGTGTGATCACGTTGCCCTTGATTGTTTCCAGCTGTCTTGCATCTTGGTTATTGTTCCGTTCCCTATTTATGTCAGTCTGTTTTTGTGCTCTGTGTTGGGTCATCATCATTTCTTCCACCTTGTGTCCATGCCATGATCTCTGAGTTTGTAAGTAAGACTTGACTGTGAGTTTTAGTTTTGTTTTCAGACCATGTGTTCTTTGTTTTTGTCCTGAGTTTTGTTAATAAATTACCATCATTTGCACCCTACCCTGCTTGCACATGAGTTCTACCTTTAAACCCTCATCAAAACATGACAAAAGATCTCAAAAATGAGACTAAAGTTGTTATTCACTACTCAAGCAACTTTTTTAGCAGTAACTTTTGGTGGCTATACTTAAATTAATTTTTAGTATCATACATAACCCCAACTCCAACAGACTCTCATGAGGGATACACATATCAAGGATTCAGTGTGCCTGCCCAGTATGGGGTTACCGGGGTCCCACCCTGGAGTCGGGCCTCGGGGAGGGGCTCGATGGTGAGTGTCTCATGGCCAGGTTTCTGCCCATGAGATCTGGCTGGGCTCAGCCCAGTGGAGTCACATGGGTCCGCCCTCTAGTGGGTTTGTCACCTGCAGGAGGGACCATGGTGGTCTGGTGCACTGTGGATCAGGTGGCGGTCGAAGGCAGAGACCTTGGTGATCTGATCCCTGGCTTCCTAAACTGGCTTTTGGAATGTGGAATGCCACTTTTCTGGTGGGGAAGGAGCTTGAGCTGGTGCATGATGCTGAGAGATACCGGCTAGATATAGTTGGGCTCACCTCAATGCACAGCTCTGGTTCCGGAACCAGTTTCCTGGAGAAAGGCTGGAGCTTGGCCTACTCTGGAGTTGTCCCAGGCAAGAGGTGGTGAGCAGGGGTGGGTATTCTTGTATCTTCCTGCCTTGCTGCCTCTACATTGAAGTTTTCCCCGATGAATGAAAAGGTTGTTTCCCTGTGCCTTCGGGTTGGGAAACAGGTCCTGAACATCATTTATGCTTATGCATCAAGTGATGGTTCAGAGCACCCACCATTTTAGAGTCTCTGACTGGGGTGCTGGAGAGTGATCCTCTTGGGGTTCCAATGTCCTACTGGGGGACTTCAATGCACATGTGGGCAACAACAGTGAAACCTGGAGGGGGGTGATTGGGAGGAACGACCTGCCCAATCTGAACGCGAGTGGTGTTCAGTTATTGGACTTCTGTGCTAACCACAGTTTGTCCATAACAAACACCATGTAAAAGTATAAGTCTGTCCATATGTGCACCTGGCACCAGGACACCCTAGGTCACAGGTTGATGATCGATTTTGTTATTGTGTCATCAGACCTGTGACCATATTATGTCTTGGACGCTCGGGTAAAGAGAGGTGCAGAGTTGTCAACTGATCACCACTTGGTGGTGAGTTGGATTCATTGCAGGGGCGGAGGCTACTTAGACCCAGTAGACCAAACGTATAGTGAGGGTGTGCTGGGAATGTCTGGCTGAGGCCCCTGTCTGGGAGATCTTCAACTCCCACCTCTGGAAAAACTTTGATCACATTCCAAGGGAGTCTGGAAACATGGAGTCTGAATGGGCTATGTTCTCCACCTCTATTGTTGAAGCAGCTGCTCAGAGCTGTGGCTGCAAGGTTGTTGGTGCATCTTGTAGTGGCCATCCCCAAACCAAGTGGTGGACACCAGTGGTGAGGGCAGCCATCAAGCTGAAGGAGTCCTATCAAGCTTGGTTGGCTTGTAGGATTCCCGAAGCAGCTGAGGTGTACCGGCAGGCAAAACGGAGTGCAGCTCGGGTGATTGCTGAAGCAAAAACTTGGGTGTGGGAGGAGTTTGGTGAGGCCATGGAACAAGACTTTTGGTCAGCCTCGAAGAGATTCTGGTAAACTGTCCAGCGACTCAGGAGGGTAAAGCAGCTCCCTGTCCACACTGTGTATGGCGCAGACGGGGTGTTGCTGACTTCAACTGGGGACATTTTTGAGAAGTGGAAGGAATACTTCGAGGATCTCCTCAACCCCACTGACATGCCTTCCACAGAGGAAGCAGAGCTTGGAGATGAAGGGGACAACTCATCTATCACAGGGGCAGAGGTCATAGAAATGGTTAAAAAAAGTCTTCGATGGATGGGCCTCGGGGGTGGACAAGATTTGCCCTGAGTATCTCAAGGATCTGGATGTTGTAGGGCTGTCATGGTTGACATGTCTCTGCAATATTGCGTGGAGGTCGGGGACAGTACCTTTGGCATGGCAAATTGGGATGGTGGTTCTCTTTTTAAGAAGGGGGACTGGATGGTGTGTTCCAACTTTAGGGGGATCACACTTCTCAGCCTCCTTGGGAAGGTCTATGCCAAGGTACTGGAGAGGACAGTCCGGCCATTTGTCAAACCTCAGATTCAAGAGGAGCAATGCGGCTTCCATCCTGGCCGTGGCACATCGGACCACCTCTTTACCCTCTCGAGAATCCTTGAGGGCTCATGGGAGTTTGTCCAACCAGTCCACATGTGTTTTGTGGACTTGGAGAAAGCATTCAACCGCGTCCCCGGTGATCTCTTGTGGGGAGTGCTTTGGGAGTATGGGGTATCAGTCTTGTTGCTACGAGCTATCTGGTCTCTATATGACTGTTGCAAGAGTTTGGTTCATATTGCCAACACTTAAACTCATTTCTGGTGAGAGTTGGACTCCATCAAGACTGCCCTTTGCCACCAATCTTGTTCATAATTTTTATGGACAAGATTTCTAGGCGCAGCCAATGAACAGAGGGTGTCATGTTTGGTGGCCACAGGATTTCATCTCTGCTGTTTGCAGATGATGTTGTCCTGTTGGCTTCATCCAGCAATGACCTACAGGTCTTACTGGGATGGTTTGTTACTGAGTATGAAGCGGCTGGGATGAGAATCAGCACCTCTGAGCCCAAGTCCACGTTCTCAGCCGGAAAAAGATAGATTGTTCTGTCTGGGTTGCAGACAAGCCCCTGCCCCAAGTGGAGGAGTTTAAGTATGTTGGTGTCTTATTCACAAGTGAGGGAAGAATGAAGCGGGAGATTGACAGATGGATCAGAGCAGCATCTGCAGTGATACAGATGTTGTACCGGTCTGTTGTGGTGAAAAGGGAGCTGAGCTCTAAACCAAAGCTGTCGATTTACTGGTTAGTCTACGTTCCTACCCTCACCTATGGTCATGAGCTTTGGGTAATGACCAAAAGAATGAGATCGCGGATACAAGCGGCTGAAATGAGCTTTCTCCGTAGGATTGCTGGACTCACCCTTAGAGATAGGGTGAGGAGCTCAGTCATCTGGAAGAGGCTCAGAGTACAACCACTGCTTCTCCACATCGAAAGGAGCCCGTTGAGGTGGTTTGGGTATCTAATCATGATGCTTCCTGGACGCCTCCCACTTGAGGTGTTTTGGGCACGTCCCACTGGGAGAAGACCCTGAGGCAGACCCAGGACATGCTGGAGAGACTATATCTTCCAGCTGGCCTGGGAACGTCTTGGTGTCCTCTCTGAAGAGCTGGAGCAGGTGGCTGGAGAGAGGGAAGTTTGGGCTTTGCTGCCTGAGCTGCTTCCTCCATGACCCGGATCCCCGGAAAAGCGGTAGAAGATGGATGGATTGACATAACTCTACTTTTACTTGAGAAAATAAATTCTGGATACTCTGTCCACCTCTGCAGAAACAACACATTCAATTGTTTTGGTCTTACTATATGAACCTGATAATATATATAAACAGTGGGGTAAAAAAGTATTTAGTCAGTCACCAATTGTGCAAGTTCTCCCACTTAAAAGATGAGAGAGGTCTCCAATTTTCATCATAGGTATACTTCAACTATGAGAGACAAAATAAGAAAAAAAAATCGAGAAAATCACATTGAAGGATTTTTAATGAATTAATTGGTAAATTCCTTGGTAAAATAAGTATTTGGTCAATAACAAAAGTTCATCTCAATACTTTGTTATATACCCTTTGTTGGCAATGACAGAGGTCAAATGTTTTCTGTAAGTTTTCACAAGGTTTTCACACACTGATGCTGGTATTTTGGCCCATTCCTCTATGCAGATCTCCTCTAGAGCAGTGATGTTTTAGGGCTGTCGCTGGGCAACACAGACTTTCAACTCTCTCCAAAGATTTTCTATGGGGTTGAGATCTGGAGACTGGCTAGGCCACTCGAGGACATTGAAATGCTTCTTACGAAGCCACTCCTTCATTGCCCGGGTGGTGTGTTTGGGATCACTGTCATGCTGAAAGACCCAGCCACGTTTCATCTTCAATGCCCTTGCTGGTGGAAGGAGGTTTTCACTCAAAATTTCACGATACATGGCCCCATTCATTCTTTCCTTTACACAGATCAGTCGTCCTGGTCCCTTTGCAGAAAAACAGCCCCAAAGTATGATGTTTTCACCCCCATGCTTCACAGTAGGTATGGTGTTCTTTCTCCTCCAAACACGACAAGTTGAGTTTTTACCAAAAAGTTCTATTTTGGTTTCATCTGACCATATGACATTCTCCCAATCCTCTTCTGGATCGTCCAAATGCTCTCTAGCAAACTTCAGACGGGCCTGGACATGTACTGGCTTAAGCAGGGGGACACGTCTGGCACTGCAGGATTTGAGTCCCTGGCGGCGTAGTGTGTTACTGATGTAGCCTTTGTTACTTTGGTCCCAGCTCTCTGCAGGTCATTCACTAGGTCCCCCCATGTGGTTCTGGGATTTTTGCTCACTGTTCTCGTGATAATTTTGACCCCACGGGGTGAGATCTTGCGTGGAGCCCCAGATCGAGGGAGATTATCAGTGGTCTTGTATGTCTTCCATTTTCTAATAATTGCTCCCACAGTTGATTTCTTCACACCAAGCTGCTTACCTATCGCAGATTCAGTCTTCCCAGCCTGGTGCAGGTCTACAATTTTGTTTCTGGTGTCCTTTGACAGCTCTTTGGTCTTGGCCATAGTGGAGTTTGGAGTCTGACTGTTTGAGGTTGTGGACAGGTGTCTTTTATACTGATAACGAGTTCAAACAGGTGCCATTAATACAGGTAACAAGTGGAGGACAGAGAAGCCTCTTAAAGAAGAAGTTACAGGTCTGTGAGAGCCAGAAATCTTGCTTGTTTGTAGGTGACCAAATACTTATTTTACTGAGGAATTTACCAATTAATTCATTAAAAATCCTTCAATATGATTTTCTGGATTTTTTTTTTCTCATTTTGTCTCTCATAGTTGAGGTATATCTATGATGAAAATTGAAGACCTCTCTCATCTTTTAAGTGGGAGAACTTGCACAATTGGTGGCTGACTAAATACTTTTTTGCCCCACTGTATAATTTAATAGCTAAAAAGTCCATTGTGTGAATGCTGCTAAGTTTTAGGTTTCTATTTATAGTAATGAGAAAATGATACCAATTTGCCATTGTGATTTTTCATAATCTGACAATTGCCTTTATCTGATTATTCCATTTACATATACTTGAATAATTAAATAACTCCAGAAAGCTTGTTATAATCCGTTTATTAGTACAGGGTGTATGGAGTGTCAGGGAGGGATAGTACCTCTGACAGGGCAACAGTCGCACCTCCGGGTGGTCAGTCCGCTTTGGTTCCCACTTGGCACTCAACTCTCACCTGTGGCTCCAAGTAGCTATTTGCATGCAACAGCGGCCACACCCCAGTAAACCGCTTCGACTGGCGGGCAAAACCAGGTGAAGGTAGCTGATGGGTTTGAAACCCTTGGTGAGGTAGGGCTTGTCTACCTACGCATGCGTAGACTGGACCCGGTGGACTGCGCGGAGGAAACCACCAGATTGGCTCAACGGGCAGGAAGGCAAACCCAGCAAAGCGTTGTGGAGCACAGCTAGGGCACAGTGAAACACGTAGGACACTGCTGGCCATCCGCTGCATCCTAACCTATCTCCAGCCATCTTGACTACATCTTGCCACTGGATCCAGATAGGCTGGGACGAGAGAGTGAGGCTGACGACCCTGCGCAACTCTCCCTCACTTAAATCAAATTTACACGCAAGTCAAGGCATCACCCCCCCCCCCCCCAATTTCCTACTTATTTCCCCCCCACCCACCCCCAAGTCCTGTGGCAATGGGCAAGTGACAAAGCAGCAGGTGCGGATACACTGGAAGCTGTACCCACAATCCCACACACACAGGCGGCCCAGGGCATAGGGTCGCTCTCTAGTGGACCGAAGCAGCAGTGGAGTTTGGCAGCCCCCTGGGTGTCTGAGGAGCCCTCTTTAGGATACGCTCTGCTCACCTCCATGGCCTGAGGAAGGAGCTAGAAAAGGTGCCCTAAACATAGCCTGCTTCGCTACACTCTGGCCAGCAAGGCAGCGGCTGGCGGGGATCCCACCCTAGCAGTCGAAATTCTCAGAAGAAATCAACCAGGGTGACATCACTCACCATTGGCACTTGGAATGTGTGAATGTTCATGGACAGCAACTAAACGGACAGACCTGAGAGACAGACAGCACTTGTCGTAAGAGAACTCAGCAGGTACAACATCCACATCGCAGCTCTGAGCGAGACCAGGTTTGCAGATGAAGGTCAGCTGACAGAAGTCAAAGCCGGTTACACCTTTTTCTGAAGCGTCGAGGCAGCGAAGAACGCTGTGAAGCAGGAGTGGATTTCGTGATCAGACCCAATTTGATCAGCAAGCTTACCAGCCTCCCCAAAGGAACCAACGACAGTCTCATGACCCTGCGACTCCCCCTCTGAGGAAAACGCCATGCCACATTCATCAGTATATATGCCCCCACCATGACAAACCCAGATGAGATCAAAGACAGGTTTTACGAGGACTTAGAGACTTTCATTGAAGGTGTACCGAAGGAGGACAAACTCATTGTTCTTGAAGACTTTAACACCAGAGTTGGTACAGACTACCAGACATGGGAGGGAGTCTTTGGGAGAAATGGAATTGGAAAATCGGCTTGCTGGTTGATTGATTGGAACGTCACTTGTGGTAACGTATCATCACTTCCTGTTTTGCTGTCTGTCCATGTGGTTTGCTCTCCTCACTCTCCTGAGCTTTGGGTTAGCCACTAGCTATGGCTACTAGCTCTCCTTCCTCTCCTCCTCTGGTGTGCTCTCTCTGTCAGATGTTTAGCTACACTTCTGCCTCTTTTAGTGATAACGGTAAATGTAATAAATGTTGTCTTTTTGAGGCGCTCGAGACGAGGTTGTTTGATTTGGAATCCCGGCTCCGCTGCATTGAAACACCGTCTGCACCAGTTACTCTCGACAGACGTCCCCTAGCTGCAGCGGAGCTAGCTAGCATAGGCCCCCCCGTTAGCGGTCCTCCGGCTCTCCTCAGCAGCGAGGAGACTGGGTGGGTGACGGTGAGAAGGAAGCCTAGTTGCAAAGCCCCGGTACACCTCCAACCTGTTCACGTTTCTAATCGTTTTTTCCCGCTCAGCGACACACCCGCTGAGGAAAAAACTCTGATGATTGGCGACTCTGTAGTCAGAAACGTGAACCTAGAGACTCCAGCGGCCATAGTCAAATGCATTCCTGGGGCCAGAGCAGGCGACATCGAGTCAAATTTGAAAATGCTGGCTAAAAGTAACTGTAAATACTCCACAATTGTTATTCACGCCGGCATTAATAACATCCGTCTCCGGCAGTCGGAAGTCACGAAACTTAATGTAGAATCGGTGTGTGACTTTGCCAAAACAACGTCGGACTCTGTAGTATTCTCTGGGCCCCTCCCCAATCTGACCAGTGATAATATGTTTAGCTGCTTGTCATCCTTCAACCGCTGTCTGTCTGTGTGGCGTCCTGCAAACAACGTAGGCTACATTGACAACTGGAGCTCATTTTGGGGAAAACCTGGTCTTATGAGACGAGACAGCGTCCATCCCACTTTGGATGGTGCGTCTCATTTATCTAACAATTTGGCATCTTTTTTATCCAAATTTCCAAAACCTTGACTACTCAGAGTTGGAAACAGGAAGCAGAGTCACAGTCTTACACGCCTCTCTGCAGCTCCTCTTCATCCGCCACCCCTCAACTTAGCCCCTGTCCTCCCCATCAGAGAATCATTATCTGCTCCCTCCAAAGTAAATAAAAATATAATATATAAGCATCTCAAAGTGATTAAGCAAAAAATTGGTAAAACTCAGATTAAACATAAAGCCTCTAAATTGAATGATTTGGCCTCTGTTCCTCCTCATAATTTAAAAATTAAATGTGGTTTATTAAATATTAGGTCTCTAACTCCCAAGTCTCTGTTAGTCCATGATCTGTTAATTGATCATCAGATTGATTTAATATTCCTTACAGAGACTTGGTTAGGGCAAGAGGATTATGTTGGTTTAAATGAATCAACTCCCTCTGGTTATTTAAACGGTCAAAATCCCAGAAGTTCTGGTCGTGGAGGAGGAGTAGCAACAATTTAGCATTCCAAACTATTAATTAATGTAAAGCAAAAAACATGTTATAATTCCTTTGAGGGCCTGGTCCTCAGTATTGGGCACTTTAGCAATTTTAGGTTAAACCCAATTTTATTTGCCATAGTTTATCGTCCTCCATCAACCTACTCAGAAATTTTATCCAAATTTGCTGATTTCTTAGCTGATTTAGTGCTGAAATCAGAATAATTATAGTAGGGGACTTTTATATACATGTAGATGTAGATAGTGACTGCCTTAATGTGGCATTTAATTCAATATTAGACTCGATTGGGTTTTCTCAGAAAGTAGGAAATTCAACTCATTATCTCCACCATACGTTGGACCTTGTTCTGACATATGGCATAGAAATAGAAAATCTTGTAGTGTCTCCTCATAACCCTGTACTGTCAGACCATTGTCTGTTAACCTTTGATTTTACTATTTCTGACTATTTGGCTCCTAAAGAAAAATATTATTACAGTAGATGCCTCTCAGATGATGCTGTTACCAAATTTATGCAGATTGTTTCCTCTATGCCATGTGTCAACACAATGGAAATAAGTTATAGACAGCTTGCTCCTTCTGTAATTGATAACATGGTGGATAGTGTTACAGCTTCTCTGCATCAGACTCTAGACTTGGTGGTCCCCTTAAAAAAGAAAAAGTCTAATCAGAGATTTCTAACTCCTTGGTTCAACACAGAAACTCGCAGCTTAAAACAGAAGACTCGTCAATTAGAAAGAAAATGGTGCTCCACTAATTTAGATGAAATCTATTTAGCTTGGAGAAATCATCTTTTAATTTATAAAAAATCTCTTAGAAAAGCTAGAACGAGTTATTATTCTGCATTAATAGAAGAGAACAAGAATAATCCCAGGTTTCTTTTCAGCACTGTAGCCAGGTTGACAAAGAGTCAGGACTCTGTCAATCCTAGCATTCCCTTAGAGCTTACTAGTCAGGACTTTATGAACTTTTTCAATAATAAAATTTCATCCATCAGAGATAAAATCAATCAGATTCTTCCCACAGTTAACTTAAATACTGTAACTACTACAACTCCTTCAATAGATGTCTGTCTTGATGAGTTTACTCCAATCGACCTTTGTGAGTTAGACAAAATAGTTTCCTCATCCAAACCTTCAACTTGTCTTTTAGACCCTATTCCTACCAGGTTATTTAAAGAAGTCTTCCCACTTATTGGTAGCTTTATTCTTCATATAATCAATTCTTCATTAACTTTAGGTCATGTACCGCAGGCTTTTAAAACGGCTGTAATTAAACCCTTACTCAAAAAGCCAACACTAGATCCAGGAGCTTTAGCTAATTATAGACCAATCTCTAATCTCTCTTTCATTTCAAAAATCTTAGAAAGAGTTGTTGCTACGCAATTATTTGACCACCTGCAGGGAAATGGTTTACTTGAAGAGTTTCAATCTGGGTTTAGAATCCATCATAGTACTGAAACAGCCTTAGCGAAGGTCACTAACGACCTCCTCATTGCATCTGATAATGGACTGGTTTCTGTACTTGTCCTTTTAGACCTTAGTGCAGCTTTTGATACTATCGATCATAATATTCTACTTGATAGATTAGAACACTATGTTGGACTTAATGGAACTTCGTTGCAGTGGTTTAGATCTTATTTATCTGATAGGTTCCAGTTTGTTCAAGTCAATAATGAGTTTTCTTTCAACTCAAAGCTTAGTCATGGAGTTCCACAGGGATCTATGCTAGGCCCTACTCTTTTTAGTTTATATATGCTTCCATTAGGCAACATTATTAGAAAGCACTTTATACATTTCCATTGTTATGCAGATGATACACAATTATACCTGTCAATGAAGCCAGATGATAGTAATCAATTAGCCAAGTTGGAAGCCTGTCTTAAGGAAATCAAAGCTTGGATGACTTGCAATTTCCTGCTATTAAATTCAGATAAGACTGAAGTCATTCTTGTTGGTCCAAAAACCTTAGAAATATCTTTCCAAATCAAACTTTCAGTTTGGATGCGGTTACTCTTTCTCTTAATAGCTCTGTGAGGAACCTTGGAATTATTTTTGATCAAGATCTGTCCTTCAATTCACATATTAAATTTGTTTCTAAGACTGCCTTCTATCATTTGCGTAATATTGCCAAGATTAGGACCATCTTGTCTCAGGGTGATGCTGAGAAACTGATCCACCCTTTTGTTAGCTCGAGATTAGATTATTGTAATTCTTTATTATCAGGCTGTCCTAAAACATCTTTAAAAAGTCTTCAGCTGATCCAAAATGCTGCAGCAAGAGTTTTAACAGGTACTAGAAAGAGAGATCATATCTCTCCGGTTCTGGCCTCCCTTCATTGGCTTCCCATAGAGTTTAGAATTAAGTTTAAAATCCTTCTTCTTACTTACAAAGCTCTAAACAATCAGGCTCCTTTTTATTTAAAAGATCTGATACTACCGTATTATCCTAACAGAGCACTACGCTCCCAAAATGCAGGATTACTTGTAATACCTAGAATCTCCAAAAGTACAATGGGAGGCAGAGCCTTCAGTTATCAAGCTCCTCTCCTGTGGAACCAGCTGCCAATCTGGATTCGGGAGTCAGACTCGATCTCTGTTTTTAAGAATAGGGCTAAAACCTACCTTTTTGATATAGCCTACAATTAGGGAGGGATCATGTGTTTCTGAACCCTCCCTTAGTTATGCTGCTAATAGGTTTAGTCAGCTGGGGGACCTTCAATAATGCACTGGGCCTCACTCCTTTCTTCACTCTCAATGAAATTTTTTTTTTTGCTGGTCATTAACATCTGTTTGTTCTCTCCCATAGATTGAGTCCCCATCGTGCTGTTTGCTCTCTACATGTCTGTTCTTTTCATCTTCTCTGTCCCCTCACCTCCCAGCCAGTTGCAGCAGATGACTGCCCCTCTCTGAGCCTGGTTCTGCTGGAGGTTTCTTCCTGTTAAAAGGGAGTTTTTCCTCTCCACCGTCGCCAAATGCTTGCTCAGAGGGGATCGCCTGATTGCTGGGGTATTTCTGCAACTGTGCGGGTCCTCCCTACAGTTGAAAGTGCTATGAGATGACTGTTGTTGTGAAATGGCACTATATAAATAAAGTTGAATTGAATTGAATTGAAAGTGCAACAGTAGCGGTCTTTTCCTGTTGAAGATGTGTGCCTCTCATGACCTTCTGATCACGAATACTGTCTACCACTTGCCAAATCACAACAAGACCTCCTGGATACATCCACGCAGCAAGCATTGGCATCTGATCGAGTACATCATTGTGAGAAGGAGAGACAGGCAGGACGTTAGAGTGACAAAGGCGATGAGTGGTGCAGACTGCTAGACGGATCACAGACTTATTCTCTCAAAGCTCAACATGCATATCCAGCCCAAACGGCGTCCACGAGGGAAAAAGACAAATAAGCGACTCACTGTTAGCAAGCTGGAACAGCACTTTGTGCAACAGATCCTCAGTGAGGACCTGGACAGCAAGCTTAGTCAGCTCGACCTCAGGGTGTACGGAGCAGAAGAAGACTGGGCAGTTTTCAGAGACATTGTGTATGACACCTCACTCACTCATCTGGGCCAGAACTTGCACAAACACCAAGACTGGTTCAATGAAAATGATGAGGACATCCAAAAGCTGCTTTACGAGAAGCGTGAAGCCCACAGAGCGTACCAGCAAGACAGCAGGTCTGCCTCTAAGAAGGCAACCTTCAACTCCATCAAAGGAAAGGTGCAGGCAAAGCTCAGAGAGATGCAGGACTTCTGGTTCAGCAAAAAAGGAGATGAAATACAGCAGTATGCTGACAGCAACAACTCCAAATGCTTCTACGATGCCTTTAAGACCATCTACGGGCCTCAGTCTTCTGGAACATCACCACTGCTCAGTGCTGACGGGTCCACTCTCCTCACCGACAAGAATGCAATCCTGGAAAGGTGGACAGAACATTTCAGCAGCGCCTGAACAGACCTTCATTCATCAATGCAGAAGCCATCACTTGCATGCCCCAAGTAGAGGTGAACACGTCTCTGGCAGAACCTCCAATGGAATCAGAAGTCCAAAAAGTGATCAAACTCCTTTCGAATGGCAAAGCACCAGGCTCTGACTCCATCGCAGCTGAAATCTACAAGGCAGGAGGACCAGTTCTAATACAGAAACTCACCAAGCTCTTTCAGACCATGTGGAAGCAGGAAGTTATCCCCCAGGACCTCAAGGACGCATCCATTGTCCATCTCTGCAAGAGAAAGAAAACAGGCAGTCCTGCGACAACCACTGTGGGATCTCTCTCCCTGCCATCGCCGACAAGATCCTCGCAAGAGTCCTTCTCAACTGCCTCATTCAGCACATGGAAGGTGGTCACCTGCCGGAGAGCCAGTGTGGCTTCAGAGAGGGTCGTGGAACTGCTGACATGATCTTTGCCGCACACCAACTTCAGAAGAAGTGTCAAAGCAGAAAAGTGACCTCTAGACAATATTTGCAGATCTGACCAAGGCTTTTGATACCATCAGTTGTGAGGGGCTGTGGAAGATCATGGCGAAGTTCAGCTGCCTGGACAAGTTCATCAGCATGGTGCGCCAGTTCCATGATGGCATGCTTGCTCGAGTACTGGATGATGGAGACTCCTCTGAAGTTTTCCCAGTCACCAACGGGGTCAAGCACGGCTGTGTACTCGCGCTCACACTTTTCAGCATAATGTTCACAGCCATGCTGTCTGATGCCTTCTGCAATGATGAAGAAAGCGCCATCAGGATCAGGTACAGGATGTAAGCAGGCTCTTCAACCTGCGAAGGCTCCAAGCCAAAACCAAGGTGGAAGGGGACTCAGTGTGCGACTTCCTGTTTGCAGACGACTGCACACTCAACGTCGCTACAGAGGCCCAGATGCAGCACAGCATGAACTGCTTCTCCACTGCTTGCGACAACTTTGGGCTCACAATCAGTACGAAGAAAACCGAAGTCCTGCACCAACCCACACCGCAGAAGACTTGCGTGGAACCAGCCATCACTGTCAACGGGGAGACCCTCAAGGCTGTTAACAAGTTCACGTACCTTGGCAGCACACTCTCCAGGTCTGTCAACATTGACGAAGAGGTTGATTCGTGCATTGCCAAGGCAAACTCAGCACTCAGATGGCTACGTGCAACAGTGTGGGAAAGGAGAGGCATCAGGCTGACCACAAAACTGAAGGTGTACAAGCCAGTTGTCCTGCCTTCCCTACTGTATGCCTGCGAGACCTGGACAGTCTATAAGCGTAATGCCAGAAAGCTAAACCGCTTCCACCTGAACTGCCTCAGAAATCTCCTGAAGATCACCTGGCAGGACAAAATCCTTTACACAGAGGTCCTCTCCCGAGCAGGTCCACACCCTGCTCAAGAGACCCCAAATTAGGTGGGCTGGCCACCTTGTTTGTATGCCTGACTCACGCCTAGCAAAGAGACTGTTCTATGGTGAACTAGCAGAAGGCAAGCGCTCACAAGGTGGTCAGAAGAAGCGCTACAAAGACACTCTTAAGGCCTCCCTGAAGAGCTTCGACATCAGTCCTGACACCTGGGAGACCCTAGCGCTAGACCAACCAGAATGGCGTAGCTGTACCAGCAATGGTGCTGCCTCCTTTGAGCTGAACAGAATAACCAATGCCCAGAGAAAATGTGAGCTTTGCAAGTCCAGAGCCACTCCTGTATCTTCTGCACGTGCAGACCACCTGTGCCCGACCTGCGACAGCCTTCCGTGCCCGCATCGGACTGATCAGCCACAGCTGGACACACCGCACCCAGTCCTCTTCCCTGTGATGTCCTTGGTCATCATTGAGAATGACGGACGAACAACAACATTGGTGCACATGTAAATATGGCCATTAACTCAAGTAGTTTACTGCCCAATAATCAGTTCATTCAGTGCAAGTAAACACACCAAATTGGTTTAAGATAAGATAAGATAAGATAAGCCTTTAATAGTCCCACAATGGGGAAATTCCAGGATTGCAACAGCACAGGGATAGCAACACTCAGAGCAACAATCAGAAGGCAAGAAAAAACAACATCTAGTAAACATATGTCCATATTACTATAAACGTATATATATAGACACACAGTGCAGAGCATTATGGTTGGTTGGTGAATGTGCAGCAGAAAGTCTAAGCTCTCTCTCCGCGGATGCGGCGGGCCAGCTGGAAGTCTTTGGGCATGATGGTGACCCCCTTAGCGAAGAAGAGACCACCAGGTGGGCCTCGCTGGTCTCCTGCAGAGCCATGACGGCGAAGCTCAGGAAACGCAGGACGGTCTTGAAGTCCTGAGCGATCTCCCTCACCAGGCGCTGGACGGGCAGCTTACGGATGAGCAGCTCCGTGGATTTCAGGCAGGTTTAATACCATTATAGGATTAATTCCTATAAAGTGGCAGTGGTGGCCTAATGATTAGGGATTTGAACTGGTGAGCGGAGGGTCGTGGGTTTGATCCCTGAACTGGCACAATTAGATCTGGGTGGGACAGATAATATAGCAATGTTTGCCCCACCCTCCTTAACCCCACTCTGGTGCCCTTGAGCAAGGCCCTTAACCCCAACTGCTCCAGTGGAGCTGCTCAGTGGCCACAGGTCAGTCTGTGGCTGTACTGGGCAGCTTCCTGGTGTGAATGTGTGACTGTGTGAGTGTGAACAGGGCATCCTTGAAAAAGAGACGTTGCCTCTCAACGGAACTACTCTGTATAAATAAAGGTTAAATTAAAAAAAAAATAAAAAGTAAAATTTCCAGTTATCAGATTATTGTGACCATGTGACTGGGCTCAATGGCCATGTTTACATGCACACAAATAAACCGATTCGGTTTATTCATGTGCATGTGAACATGGACATTAGCACACAGTTTACTGCCCAATAATCTGTTCATTCAGTGCATGTAAACACATCAACTCTGATTATTACCATTATCTGTTTAATTCCAGTTATTGGGTTATTATAATCGGGCTCATGACCCTGGTTACATGGTCACGATAATCCGATAAAATAGAGGGGATACATTGGAACAAAATTCTTTGCAGTTAAAGGGCAGTTACCATAGCAACACAACACTGAGTGGCAATCACATGTGACAACTTTATTTTGTATGCAGCAAAACATAAAAATCACACAAAACATTTAGTCACAGCAGTGCCTTTATTAACTTTAGATGTTAATGCTACACTATTTATGTGACTGTAGTGATGTGTGGGTAAGAGTATACATAAGTGAAGAACTGGTTTGGAGCCTTTATTTAATTAGCTACAAGATGGAATGATAAGATTAGCATGTAGCGATGTGTAACACCTTGGGAGAGCCAGATTGTCTAGCATCTCAGACAGGAGACAGTGGATAAGCTTGGGAGAACAAAGAGCAGGGGATTCCTGGTGAGATAGCAGGAAGGAGTCAAGGATGAGGGAGTTGAATGCAGTGTGATGCAGATGTCATGTTGTGTGTGATGTAAATGCCATGAAACTTAGGAGAGGAGTTTCTGCTGAAGTGTTCAGTCTGTTCTGTGCTTGACAAGTGTGAGTGTGTAATAAATCGCCTGAAATAAATCTGCCTCTTCATTTACATGCTCCACAAGCACTCTGAAATGCAAGCAGGCACTCTGTGTACTGCTGTGACTGAGCACTGTGTATTTTGGGAGTTTTACTGCATACACCCTAACTACTTTCGTTAATTATTAGTATCATACATAACTCTGCTTTTACTTGAGAAAAAAAATTCTGGCTACTCTATCCACCTCTGCAGAAACAACACACTCAGTTGTTTTGGTCTTATGTGAACCTGATAAAATATGTATAACAACTTCATAACTAAAAACTTCAAGTTTTAGGTTCCTATTTATAGTGATGATCAAATGATACCGACTTCTCATTGTGATTATTTCATAACCTGATAATGGACTTCATCTTCATGACTTCCAGCGCCACACGAGTCGGCTGCCTTTTTGCAACAGCGGCTCAATTCTGAGTTTTTCTTCCTCTTTCTTACTTACTATCTGTCTTCTCTGGTCAAATTTTCTGATCCGACGACACCTTATCCATCACGGACACACAGATCGCCCCAAATGTCTCCCGAGCTGGCAGACGGAGCCACTGTTTATAGCAGGAGACAGTACAACAGGGACCAGCTGTTAGCACTTAACTGGCCCATGGTGCTAACGCAAAAACTCGACATACTGGGAGAAATCAGATGGAAACGGCATGGATGGCGAGCTGGAGTAAGACGGCGGACGAGGAATATAAGGTACAGACCTGTCCTCCCATCCGTTATCATGGGGAATGTACGATCGCTACTCAATAAGACAGACGAGTTAGCGGCCATGTCCCGCTACGAGAGAGTCTTCAGAGAGATTAGCATGATGTTGTTTACTGAGACGTGGCTAACAGAACTAACAACAGATGCTAACATCGAACTGGAGGGTTTCCACACAATATGGCAGACCGGACACTAGACAGTGGGAAGGCAAGGGGCAGAGGAGTGATAATGTATGTCAATAACAGCTGGTGTAAACCGGGACATATCACGGTTAAACAGCAACACTGCAGCAAAGACATTGAGTTGCTAGCTGTTAGCATGCGGCCTGTTTACCTCCTGAGGGAATACTCACACGTGATCTGCATTGTTATTTATGCAAATCCAACAGCAAACGCTGGGGCAGCCCGTGACACCATCCACTCAGTCACTGGCAGGCTTCTGACAGAACACCCAGATGTTCTCCTCCTCATCTCCGGTGATTTTAACCATATCTCACTGTCCCCCATTCTGCCCACGTTCAACCAGTATGTCACATGCCACACCAGAGACAATAAAACACTGGATTTATTCTATGCGAATACTAAGGAGGCGTACACCTCATCGCCACTCCCTCCACTCGGAAGATCGGATCACAACTTGGTTCATCTCCTGCCGGTGTACAAAACCCTAGCACACAGACAACCTCCGGCACACGGTGAATATATGGTCTGAGGAGGCAATGGACGCTCTAAAGGACTGTTTTGAAATCACTGCGTGGGAACAGCTCTGCGATCCACATGGTGAGGACATCGATGGCCTCACTCACACCATCACGGACGACATCAACTTCTGTGTGGACAACACTGTACCCACCAAGATCATATGGTGTTGCTCGAACAACAAACCCTGGATCAACCCTGAGATAAAATCACTACTGAGAGAAAAGAAAAGGATCTTCAAGTCGGGGAACAGGGAGATGCTGAAGTCCGTACAGAGGGAGCTAAGGAGGAAGATCAGAGAAGGCAAGGACAGCTTCAGGAAGAAGATGGAGAACAAGCTGCAACAGAGCGACATCGGTGGGGTCTGGAGAAGCCTCAAAACCATCTCTGGGCTCCAGAATACCTCCTCCCAGGCCACGGGGGCAGGGAGTGGGTGAACAATCTGAACCTGTTTTTTAATAGGTTTGACCAACCGCCCTCCCCTCCACCTGCACAACAACCACTGCTGCCTTTACCGTCATTGAAACCTGCTGCCCCCCCCACCACCACCACCAACACTCCACCACTCCCAGCACACAGACCCCCAGCCCCAACCTGACCCTCACTAAGACCCAGGTGAGGGCGGAGCTGAAGAAGATTAAGGCGAGGAAGGCCTCGGGTCCAGACTGCATCAGCACAAAGCTCCTCAAGTCCTGCACAGACCAGCTGTGTGGGATTGTGCAGCACATCTTCAACCTGAGGCTGAAGCTGGGGAGGGTACCACAGCTGTGGAAAACATCTTGTGTGGTACCCGAACCAAAGACTTCCCACCCCAGAGACCTGAACAGCTATAGACCAGTGGCCCTGACGTCTCACCTGATGAAGACCCTGCTCCTTGCTTACCTCCGCCCCCTGGTGGGACCAGCGATGGATCCACTCCAGTTTGCCTACCAGCATGGCATTGGGGTGGAGGATGCAGTGATCTTCCTCCTACACCGTTCCCTATTCCATCTGGAGAAGCCTGGGAACATGGTGAGGATCATGTTCTTTGACTTCTCCAGTGCTTTCAACACCATTCAACCGGTGATCCTGAGGGACAAGCTGCTGTGCGCAGGGGTGGACCAGCACCTGCCATCATAGATCCTGGACTACCTCACAAACCGGCCACAGTTTGTGAGAACCCAGGATTGTGTGTCCGACACGATCATCGGCAGTACAGGGTCTCCCCAGGGAACGGTTTTGGTTCTCTTCCTGTTCACCCTTTATACTGCAGACTTCTCACACAACACAACACACTGCCATCTACAGAAGTTCTCTGATGACTCTGCAATCGTCTGCCTCATCTCCAACAGAGATGAAGCTGAGTACAGAGGACTTATCCAGGACTTTATGGACTGGTGCCGTCGGAACTGCCTCCAGATCAACGCGAGAAAAACTAAGGAACTGGTGATGGTGGTGGACTGCTGCAGGCAAGGACAACCCCTCACAGCACCAGCAAACATCCAGGGAACAGACATTGAGATGGTGACATCCTACAAGTACCTGGGTGTTTATTTGAACAAAAAACTGGATTGGTCACACAATACCAATGCACTCTACAAGAAGGGACAGCGCAGGCTGTTCCTACTGAGGAGGCTCAGGTCTTTTGGTGTACAAGGGGTGCTCCTGAAGACCTTCTACGATTTGGTAGTGGCATCAGCCATCACTTTTGGAGTGGTCTGCTGGGGCAGCGGCATCACAGCAGCCGACAGGAAGAGACTGAACAAACTGATCAAGAAAGCTAGCTCTGTCCTGGGGCAGCGCTTCGACCCAGTGGAGGAGATAGGAGAGAGAAGGATGGTGGCTAAGCTGTCATCTCTGCTGGAGTATGAGTCCCATCCTATGCAGGACATACTGAATGCACTGAGGAGCTCATTTAGCAGTAGGCTACATCATCCTAGGTGCGTGACCAAGAGGTTTTGCAGGTCCTTCCTACCTATGGCTGTCAGACTTTATAACCTAAGCAGGGCTGCTCGCAGAGATTGTAAAAAAACTTTACGACCTAATAGTATTGAATACAAAAGACGCAACAGACTTACACAAAATGGTCCCCCTCCAGTGTACAACTAGGACAGTATCAATCGCTACGGAGGGTGACAATATGTATGGGTACATATTCATACTATGTGGGTTAACTAAATAGACTGTTATGCTGTTTATTCCATCTAGCTACAATGCTCCGCACTGTGTATATATATTTATATATTTATGTGTACATATGTATATTCACTGCTCTTATTTTTTTATCTTCTAAATTATTGCTCTGAGTGTTGCTATCCCTGTGCTGTTGCAATCCTGGAATTTCCCCACTGTGGGACTAATAAAGGCTTATCTTATCTTATCTTATCTGATTATTCCGTTTCCATGACTACATGAATAATCCGATTACTCCAGAAAACCAATTATACTCAGTTTATTAGTGCACATGTAAGCACGGCCATAAACTCAAGTAGTTTACTGCCCAATACTCCATTTAATCGGTGTATGTAAACACATCAAATCAGTTTAATACCATTATAGGTTTATTTCCAGTTATGGGATTATTGTGACCATGTAAACAGGCTCAATGGTTATGTTTACATGCACTCTAATAAATCCATTATGATTGCATTTGTGGAGTTATCTGATTCTTCAGGTGGTCATGTAAACAGAATTATCAGATAAAGGCAATTAAGTGGTTGATGAGAAATCACATTAACTCAAGGGCCATGTTTACATGCACACAAATAAAGTGATTGTAATCAGTTTATTTGTGTGCATGTACACATGGCCATTAGCACACATATTTTACTGCCCAATAACCTGTTTATTCAGTGCATGTAAACACATCAAATCTGATAATTACCATTATCTGTATATTTCCATAATATTTCAGCAATTCACACATAAACAACATGCAGAACACATTAACTCGAGCAATCAGCAATAACATAGTTTAAACATATTGCCCCCTTTAACTTATCAGTCACACAGCATGAAGAGCCTATCCCCCGGAATCCCATCAGGCGGGTCCCAACCAGAGCGTCGTCTCTTTTTGGCGCCCGGGGATGACCCACGCCGGTACTGAAGTACCTCTCCTTCCTCATAAACATGCTGCAGCTTGTTGGGGTGTCTCTCTGTACCATCTGTCAGCTGCAGGTAACTGTCCTCCCAAAAAGCCACCACCTGTAGCCACCCCTGGTCCTCTTGTCTCCTCCGCTTCCTGTGGGCTCCTCTCAATTGGGCCTCCTCTCTGGGTCGGACCAAATCAGCGACCCCCAGAGGAGCCCTACTCGGCTTTCAGTGTTCCTGAGTGGCTCGTCGTTTAACTGTGCCAGCCAGTCCTGCCCCACTTGCTTTCATTTGATACGCTGGCAAAGCCGTTGTGACCCCCTGTTTCTCGGTTCCTCCTAGCCGAACTCCGGAAGCAGGATAAGTCATCTACTCGGCTCCATCCGCTGTCACGGGCGTCCCACGGCACCGCCCAGTTCCCTCAGCTAGGGCAAATTGGGCTCTGGCACAGAAACTCCCCCTCTCCCCGCGATGACCCTGGATGGGGTTGGTTCTATTCGCTTTCCAGATTACTACCCCAAGGTTCATACCACATTGCATCATCCATCACTGCTGGCATCGGTCGGTTCCATAAACCACAACCTGACCACTCCTCCTCAATGCCACTGATGGAAAACCCCAGTCCATAGAAGAGGTTGCAGCCCATCACATTCTCACCACCGCCAGTCACAATAAACTTTGGGTTAATGGCCACTGATGATTTATAACGGGCCGTCAGCTCCACCAAACCCATGATGGGTAGCCTCTGTCCTCCAAAGCCGCACAACGGCTCTAAATGACCTCTCAGCTGATGATATGGGAAAAAACTCCTCAGCCAATTCAACACCGACTGTGGGTGGGCCAATTCAACACCGACTTCACTAAGCCTGTGTCAACCAACAATGGTACCTCAACTCTGTCCAGTTCCACCGCACAATACATATAGCCATCGGTGTCCGGGGAAACGGTGTGAATAACCGTGGGAGTTGGAGCAGGGGTGTCCGCTTTGTGTCGCCATTCCCCTCGCTCGAACCTATTACAGGCCCTGGCAAAGTGATGCAGGAGTCCACACTTGCCACAGCGTTTGCCTCTTGCCGGACACTCTCTCACCTTGTATCGGTACTTAGTGGACCCACAACCCGAACACTTGGGTGAACCCGGGGCGGACCTCATCTTTACAGCTGCAGCGCATTCCTCTTCCTCGCTGTCTTCGCTGTCCGGATCCACAGCCTGCGTCGCTGATTGCGAGTCATGGTGGTGTAGCATAGCTCTCTCACCAAGGTCATGTGATAACTTGTCCGCTGCTTCACACTGTTGGGCTATCTCCACAGCCCTGGCTAGAGTTAATTCGTTGGAGTGTGTAAGCAATCTCGACCAAGCTGATGAACACAGAATGTGCTCCGCCAGCTGGTTGTGGACCATTTCTTCCTCTAAGTCACCAGCTGCCGTAGGTCCACAACATAGTGTTGCACTGGCTTGCTGTCCCACTGGAGGCACTGCCGAAACTGGACCCTCCGTACGATGTTTGTAGGCGTGCGAAAATGTCATGCCATTCGCTCAACCACCTCATTAAAGCTATCGCTAGCTCCCAAGGTAGAAAGGATACGTTGTCCTTCAATGCCCAGATTGTGGACCAAAATTGTCCTTGCTCGTGCCTTCTTCAGTTCACCCAGGTTTAGTGCCACCAAGTAGTTTTTAAATGCAGCAAACCATCTCGCTCAAGGCACCGGAGGCTCCCCTGGAGACTCCAAAAACGACCGAATTGCAGACATGCCAGCATCCATAACTTTATCCTCATCGCCAAATGTTTTGTCTGTAAAATGTAGGTCAGTGATGAGGCGAGTGGTGAACTACACAGGACTTTATTATAGAACACACAGTGTATATACATACACGCCTGCTAGGCTGAGAGGTGGTCAAGGGACTGCTGCTCTGCCACACAGCTCTCTTATACTCCGGGTGACGTCACCACCTGTGTCACACCATAAAAAGTCCTCATAACAACACTACAGTCGGTCTGACAAATGATTTGAGAGATATCTGAGGAGCACACACACACACACACACACACACACACACACACACACACACTCACACACACACTCACAGACACACACACACAAATAGAGATTTGTTGCATTTATAGATAGATACAGTGGTGCTCGAAAGTTTGTGAACCCTTTACAATTTTCTACATTTAAGATAAGATAAGCTAAGATAAGCCTTTATTAGTCCCACAATGGGGAAATTCCAGGATTGCAACAGCACAGGGATAGCAACACTCAGAGCAACAATCAGAAGACAAGAAAAAACAAGGGCAGTGAATATACATACGTACATATAAATATATAAACACACAGTGTGGAGCATTGTAGCTAGATGGAATAAATATATAAATATATAAACACACACAGTGTGGAGCATTGTAGCTAGATGGAATGAACAGCATAACCGTCTACTTAGTTATCCTACATGGTATGATTATGTACCCATACATATTGTCACCCTCCGTAGCGACCGGTATTGTCCTAGTTGTATACCGGAGGGGACCATTGTGTAAGTCTATTGCGTCTTTTGCATTCAATACTATTAGGTTGTCACGTTTTTTTGCTATCTCTGCGAGCAGCCCTGCTTAGATTATACAGTCTGACAGCTGTAGGTAGGAAGGACCTGCGAAACCTCTCGGTTGCACACCTAGGATGATGTAGTCTGCTGCTAAATGAGCTCCTCAGTGCGTTCAGTATGTCCTGCATAGGGTGGGACTCGGACTCCAGCATAGATGACAGTTTAGCCACCATCCTTCTCGCTCCCATCTCCTCCACTGGGTCAAGGCGCTGCCCCAGGACAGAGCTAGCTTTCTTGATCAGTTTGTTCAGTCTCTTCCTATCGGCTGCTGTAATGCCACTGCCCCAGCAGACCACTCCAAAAGTGATGGCTGATGCCACCACCGTGTCGTAGAATGTCTTCAGCAGCGCCCCTTGTACACCAAAAGACCTGAGTCTCCTCAGTAGGAACAGCCTGCGCTGTCCCTTCTTGTAGAGTGCGTCAGTATTCAGAATCAGAATCAGAATCAGAATCAGGTTTATTGCCATTGTTCATGTAGTACACAAACTAGGAATTTGTCTCGGTACAATGCTGCAACATTAAACATGATAAGATTATGGTATTGTGTGACCAGTCTAGTTTATTGTTCAGATGAACACCCAGGTACTTGTAGGATGTCACTATCTCGATGTCTGTTCCCTGTATGTTTACTGGTGCTGTGAGGGGTCGTCCTTGCCTGTGGCAGTCCACCACCAGCTCCTTAGTTTCCCTCGCGTTGATCTGGAGGCAGTTCCGATGGCACCAGTCCACGAAGTCCTGGATAAGCCCTCTGTACTCAGCTTCATCTCCGTTGGAGATGAGGCCAATGATCGCAGAGTCGTCAGCGAACTTCTGTAGATGGCAGTGTGTTGTGTTGTGTGAGAAGTCCGCAGTATAAAGGGTGAACAGGAAGGGAGCCAAAACCATTCCCTGGGGGGCCCCCGTGCTACCGATGATCGTGTCGGACACACAGTCCCGGGTTCTCACAAACTGTGGCCGGTTAGTGAGGTAGTCCAGGATCCATGATGACAGGTGCTGGTCCACCCCTGCGCACAGCAGCTTGTCCTTCAGGATCATCGGTTGGATGGTGTTGAAAGCACTGGAGAAGTCAAAGAACATGATTCTCACCGCATTCCCAGGCTTCTCCAGGTGGGACAGAGAACGGTGAAGGAGGAAGATCACCGCATCCTCCACCCCAATGCCATGCTGGTAGGCAAACTGAAGTGGATCCATTGTTGGTCCCACCAGGGGGCGGAGGTAAGCAAGGAGCAGTCTCTCCAGGGTCTTCATCATGTGGGACGTCAGGGCTACTGGTCTGTAGCTGTTCAGATCTTTGGGGTGGGAAGTCTTTGGTACAGGTACCACACAAGATGTTTTCCACAACTGTGGTACCCTCCCCAGCTTCAGGCTCAGGTTGAAGATGACCTCCACAATCCCACACAGCTGGTCTGCACAGGACTTGAGGAGCTTTGCGTTGATGCCGTCCGGTCCCAACGCCTTCCTCGCCTTGATCTTCCTCAGCTCCATCCTCACCTGGGTCTTAGTGAGGGTCATGTTGGGGGGCTGTGTGTTGGGAGTGGGGGGTGTTTGTGGAGTGGGGTGTGGGCAGCAGGACTTGATGTCTTCAGAGGCAGCAGTGGTTGTTGTGCAGTCGGGGGGGAGGGCGGTTGGTCAAACCTATTAAAAAACAGGTTCAGATTGTTCGCCCACTCCCTGCCCCCCATGGCCTGGGAGGAGGTATTCTTGAGCCCAGAGATAGTTTTAAGGTTTCTCCAGACCCCACCGATGTCGCTCTGTTGCAGCTTGTTCTCAATATTCTTCCTGAAGCTGTCCTTGCCTTCTCTGATCTTCCTCCTCAGCTCCCTCTGTACGGACTTCAGCATCTCCCTGTTCCCCGACCTGAAGATCCTCTTCTTCTCTCTCAGAGGTGTTTTTATCTCAGGGTTGATCCAGGGTTTGTTGTTCGAGCAACACCGTATGGTCTTGGTGGGTACGGTGTTGTCCACGCAGAAGCTGATGTAGTCCGTGATGGTGTGAGTGAGGCCATCGATGTCCTCACCATGTGGATCGTGGAGCTGCTCCCAGGCAGTGGTTTCAAAACAGTCCTTTAGCACGTCCATTGCCTCCTCAGACCATAACTTCACTGTGCGCATGACCGGAGGTTGTCTGTGCGCTAGGGGTTTATACACCGGCAGGAGATGAACCAAGTTGTGATCCGATCTCCCGAGTGGGGGGAGTGGCGATGAGGTGTACGCCTCCTTAGTGTTTGCGTAGAATAAGTCCAGTGTTTTATTGTTTCTAGTGTGGCATGTGACATACTGGGTGAACGTGGGTAGAATGGGAGACAGTGAAACATGGTTGAAGTCGCCTGAGATGAGGAGATGAGCATCTGGGTGTTCTGTCAGCAGCCTGCCAGTTATTGAGTAGATGACGTCACGCGCTGTTCCAGCGTTCACCGTCGGATTTGCATAAATAACAATGCAGATCACGTGTGAGTATTCCCTCGGGAGATATGTAGGCCGCATGCTAACAGCTAGCAACTCCATGTCTTTGTTGCAGTGTTGTTGTTTAACCGTGATATGTCCCGGTCTGCACCAGTTGTTATTAACATACATCATCACGGTGGCGCAGTGGTTAGCACCGCGGCAGCACAGTTTACCCTCGGCCGGGGGATCGCGGGGATCATGAGATCGTGGGTTCGATCCCTGCCCCCGGCCAACAGTGATTTGTGTGGAGTTTGCATGTTCTCCCCGTGTTTGCGTGGGTTCACTCCGGGATTTCTCCGGTTTCCTCCCACATGCCAAAAACATGCAGGTTAGGGAGTTAAGGGGCACATGCGCACGCAGCGACCGGCAGCTGGTGGCTTGTCACCGGACTGCAGAACAAATCTACCTACGGGTACAAAATAAGTAAAAAAAAAAAAAAAATTACTCCCCCGCCTCTTGCCTTCCCACTGTCTGGTGTTCGTTCTGCCCGTATTGCGTGGAAACCCTCCAGTTCAATGTTAGCATCTGCTGCTAGTTCTGTTAGCCACATCTCCGTGAATAGCATAAGGCAGCACTCCCGGTATATACGCTCGTAGCGGGAGATAGCCGCTAGCTCATCTGTTTTTCCTAGTATCGATCGTACATTCCCCATAACAACGGATGGGAGGGTGGGTCTGTACCTTATATTCCTCGCCCGCCGTCTTGCCCCAGCTGGACAACCACGCCGTTTCCGTCTTATCTCTCCTGGTATGTCGAGTTCAGGAGGCAGTGATTAAACATAAGAGAATAATAGACAGGAACGTCATGGGGAGTTGGCAGGAAGAGGGAGCTGGGGGTTTAAGGGAAATGTATTGTGGGGTTAGATGTCATGCAGTGTGATGTGAAATGTCATGCAGATGTGAGATGATCTGTTGAGTTTATAAGGAGAAACCTGCTTGGCTGTGGCATTGCTTTTCTGTGTATGAATGATGAGAGAGTGTTAACGACACTGAGAGCTTGGTCTGCTCTTTTAACTCACACTGTTCAAGCATCTTAGATGTAGTTGCTCCCTTTAAAACCAGGACTGTCCGTGCTGTTAATTCATCCCTCTGGTTAAATGATGATCTCTGTTGTTTTACACGTAAATGTCGGAGGGTGGAAAGACTGTGGAAGTCCACTAAACTTGAGGTGCATCGATTGTACCTTAAGCAGCTGTTAATTGAATTTAACAATATGATAAAAATGGCAAGAACTTCTTATTTTTCCAACATCATCTCCTCCAATAGTAACAATCCACTGATTCAATCCGTTGATTGATCCACCAATCAATCAACGCGAGGAAAACTAAGGAGCTGGTGGTGGACTGCCGCAGGCATGGGCAGCCCCTCACAGTACCAGTAAATATACAGGGAACAGACATCGAGATGGTGACATCCTATAAGTACCTGGGTATTCATCTGAACAATAAACTAGACTGGTCACACAATACTGATGCACTCTACAAGAAGGGACAGCGCAGGCTGTTCCTGCTGAGGAGACTCAGGTCTTTTGGTGTACAAGGGGCGCTGCTGAAGTCATTCTATGACACGGTGGTGGCATCAGCCATCACTTTTGGAGTGGTCTGCTGGGGCAGTGGCATTACTGCAGCCGATAGGAAGAGACTGAACAAACTGATTAAGAAAGCTAGCTCTGTCCTGGGGCAGCGCCTTGATCCGATGGAGGAGATAGGAGAGAGAAGGACGGTGGCTAAACTGTCATCTCTGCTGGAGTCCGAGTTCCACCCTATGCAGGACATACTGAATGCACTGAGGAGCTCATTTAGCAGCAGACTACATCATCCCAGGTGCACAACCGAGAGGTTTCGTAGGTCCTTCCTACCAACGGCTGTCAGACTGTACAACCTAAGCAGGGCTGCTCGCAGAGATAGCAAAAAGACGTAACAAACTAATAGTTTTTTGAATGCAAAAGATGCAATAGACTTACACAATGGTCCCCTCCGGCATACAACTAGGAACATACCGGTCGCTATGGAGGGTGAGAATATGTATGGGCACATAATCATACCATGTAGGATAACTAAGTAGACGGTTATGCTGTTTCATTCCATCTAGCAACAATGCTCTGCACTGTGTGTGTTTATATATTTACATATTTATTCCATCTAGCTACAATGCTCAGCACTGGGTGTGTTTATATATTTATATATCTACATATTATTCCATCTAGCTACATTGCTCCGCACTGTGTGTGTTTATATACTTGCATATTTATTCCACCTAGCTGCAATGCTCCGTACTGTGGGTGTTTATATATTTACATATTTATTCCATCTAGCTACAATGCTCTGCACTGTGTGTTCATATATTCATATATTTATTCCATCCAGCTACAATGCTCTGCACTGTGTGTCTGTGTGTGTGTGTATATATATATATATATTTTATAGTAATACGTACATATGTATATTAGCTGCTCTTGCTTGCTTGTTTTTTTCTTGCCTTCTGATTGTTGCTCTGAGTGTTGCTATCCCTGTGCTGTTGCAATCCTGGAATTTCCCCGTTGTGGGACTAATAAAGGCTTATCTTATCTTATCTTATCTTAATCCAAAGATCCTCTTCAGTACAATAGACAGTATAGTTAATCCTGTCAGTTCTGCTCCCCCTGTTTATTCATGTAAGGACTGTAACAAGTTTCTTTCCTTTTTTGTTGACAAGGTCACTGCTGTTAGGGCTGGTTTTACTCATTCCTCTCCCCTAATCCTTGATTGTCCTAACAGACAGGCCTTTTTAAGTGATTTTACCCCAATTTCTTTTGAGGATTTGTTAGTGTTGGTGAGTTCCATGAAATCCTCCTCCTGCGTTTTAGATATTTTGTCTTCCTCAATGTTAAAAGAGGTAATTGGCTCAGTGGGTACATCTTTGGTTTATATCATTAATAGTTCACTTGAATCTGGTTGTGTACCCTCGTATTTTAAACATGCAGTTGTGCAGCCACTTTTAAAAAAACCTAACCTTGATCCATCTGTTTTTAAAAACTTCAGGCCAATTTCTAAGCTTCCTTTTATTTCTAAGCTTTTAGAAAAAGTTGTTGCCAAGCAGCTCACTGACTTTCTGATTGAACATAATATTTTTGACAAATTTCAGTCAGGCTTTCGTCAGAAACACTCGACAGAGACCGCTCTTCTCAGGGTGTCAAATGATATTTTAATGTCATCAGACTCTGGCAAATGCTCTGTTTTAGTGTTATTAGATCTTACTGCAGCATTTGATACTATTGATCATTTTATTTTGTTACAAAGGCTTAGAGATTGGTAGGTATTTCTGGAAAAGCTCTGGATTGGTTTTTCTCCTACCTTTCTGGTAGGAGCTTTTCCGTGGCTGTTGGCTGTTATTCATCTGACTCTGCTCCTTTAACCTGTGGGGTGCCTCAGGGTTCTATTCTGGGTCCACTTTTATTTGCCCTATATATGCTGCCACTTGGTTCTATTATCAGCAAATTTAAAGGTGTGTCTTATCACTGCTACGCTGATGATTTACAGCTACTTTTCTCTTTTAAGCCTGACCATGTTGACAATTTAAAAATTATTCATGATTGTCTGTCTGCAATCAAGGACTGGATGTCTAGTAACTTTTTGCAACTTAATGCTGATAAAACTGAAGTCCTTATTGTAGCACCTGATAATCTAATTCCTAAATTGGTTTAATAGCATTGGTTCATTAAGCTTTAACGTGCGGTCTAATCTAAAAAATCTTGGTGTCATTTTCGATCAATCGATGAGTTTTGATCAGCATGTCAAATCTCTGACCCGGAGTTGTTTTTTCCACCTTAGGAATATATCCAAAATTAGGTCATTGGTTTCCTACACTCAGTTAGAAATCATTATTCATGCCTTTGTTTCTTCACGTTTGGACTATTGTAATGCTCTTTTTACATGTCTTAGCAAATCCTCTTTACACCGCCTACAGTTAGTCCAGAACGCTGCTGCAAGATTACTAACTAGGTCCAGTAGATTAGTCATATCATTCCTGTTTTGGCCTCCTTGCATTGGCTTCCTGTAAATTATAGAATTGATTTTAAAGTTCTTGTTCTTACTTACAAAGCCATTCATGAAGAGGCATGAAGAGGCACCTTTTTATATTAGTGACCTGCTCTCTCTACACCAGCCCAGCAGGTCTCTCAGGTCTTCTCATCAGAATCCTACTAGTTCCTAGTACTAGGCTCAAAACCAAAGGCGATAGAGCCTTTGTTGCTGTTGCTCCCAGACTGTGGAACTCCTTGCCTTTTGAACTTAGATCTGCACCTTCCATTGGTGTTTTTAAGAAGCAACTAAAGACCCACCTTTTTAGCCTGGCTTTTTAACTATGTGCCAATTGTATTTTTATGTGCTTTTACTGTCTACTTTGTTTTACTGTTTTATGTGCCTGTGTTTTATTTTGTTTTTTACCATATTAAGCACTTTGTGACTCTGTCTGTGAAAGGTGCTCTATAAATAAACTTATTATTATTATTATTAATAAATTTCGTCTGTTCGTAAAGTGGCCTCATCATTTCCCACACTCTCCACACTGGTCCACACTGGTCACACAAGTCCTAACTATAAAGAACCAGGTTAAATAAATGAGACAAAATATTTTACTTTGTCATTTATTTATTAAGGAAAATGATCCAATATTACGTATCTGTGAGTGGCAAAAGTTTGTGAATCTTTGATTTCAGTATCTGGTGTGAACCCCTTTTGCAGCAATAACTGAAACTAAATGTTTCCGCTAACTGTTAATCAGTCCTGCACATTGGCTTGGAGGAGTTTTAGCCCATTCCTCCATACAGAACAGCTTCAACTCTGGGATGTTGATAAGCTTGCTCACGTGAACTGCTAACTTCAGGTCCTTCCACAACATCTCAGTAGATTAAGGTCAGGAGTTTGGTTTGGCCATTCCAGAACATTAACTTTATTCTTCTTTAACCATTCTTTGGTAGAATGACTTGTGTGCTAAGGATCATTGTCTTGCTGCATGACCCACTTTCTCTTGAGATTCAGCTCATGAACAGATATCCTGACATTTTCCTTTAGTATTTGCTGGTATAATTCAGAAGTCATTGTTCCATCAATGATGGCAAGCAGAACTGGCCCAGATGCTGCAAAACAGGCCCAAACCATGATATTACCACCACCATGTTTCACAGATGGGATTAGGTTCTTTTGCTGGAATGCAGTGTTTTCCTTTCTACAACCATAACACTTCTCATTCAAACCAAAAAGTTCTATTTTGGTCTCATCCGTCCACAAGACATTTTCCAACAGCCTTCAGGCATGTCCATGTGATCTTTAGCAGACTGCAGGCGAGTAACAATGTTCTTTTTGGAGAGCAGTGACTTTCTTCTTGCAACCCTGCCATGCACACCATTGTTGTTCAGTGTTCTTCGGATGATGGATTCATGAACATTAGCCAATGTAAGAGAGGCCTTCAATTGTTTAGAAGTTACCCTGTGGTCTTCTGTGACGACTATTACACGCCTTGTTCTTGGAGTGATCTTAGTTGGTCGACCACTCCTGGGGAGGGTAACAATGGTAATTTCCTCCTTTTGTACAGTCTGTTTTACTGTGGATTGGTGGAGTTCAAACTCTTTAGAGATGGTTTTATAACCTTTTCCAGTCTGATGAGCATCAATGACCCTTTTTCTGAGGTCCTTAGAAATCTCCTTTGTTCGTGCCATGATACATTTCCTCAAACATGTGTTGACACTTTGATAGATCTTTAAATACAAGATTATTTAAATAAAACAGGGTGCCCACTCACACCTGATTGTCATCCCATTGATTGAAAACACCCGACTCTGATTTCACCTTCAAATTATCTGCTAATACTAGAAGTTTGCAAACTTTTGCCACACAAATATGCAAAATTGGATCATTTTCCTCAATAAGTAAATGAAAAAGTAAAATATTTGTGTCTAATTTATTTAACTCTGTTGTCTTTACTTACTGCTAGGACTTGTCTGAAAATCTGATGATGTTTTTGGGCATATTTATGCAGAAATGTAGAAAATTCTAATGGGTTCTCAAACTTTCAAGCACCACTGTATAGTACGAGATATTCTTTTTAACATAAAATGCAGACAGCACCGACTTTTAACAGTTGGCCAAACACTGGTTTGAGAACAAATTTATTTAATCTTGTTCTTCCAGATTCTTTAGGCAAATAAACTCTGGAGTCCCCAAACGCCAAACTCACAGCACCGCCACACATCTGGTGGAAGGGTCCAGCAGAAAAAGCACCAGCCTGAATCCCCATGGGACATCCATCAGAGAGCTTGTACACCTTGAACTGCAAAAGTACTTCAACGTAACACAGAAACAGCTCCACGGACTGTTTTCTCTATTATATTATTGTAACGGCTGTTTAGCTTTTCAGCATGTTTCACTTTACTTTTTCAGCTAGTACCACCGGCAGGACAACATTTTCACTGAAAATATCTTAATCACCTGACATTAATAGTCCTTAGAGGACGAGGCTTGTGGTGAGTCAAACATGTCAACAATTGTTGGATGGGTTACCCATACTTTAAACTGTTTATTTGGTAAGTATTCTGTCATGAACTAAATTACATTTCTATCAGTCTCAACTGTACTTTGTTTATTGCCAATTAAGTAGTAATAACCTGCTAACTCACTATACTAAAACAGTAAACATTTCCTCTTATACATGTTAGCATTAGCACTGATCTAGATATTGATAATCTCAACAGCTGTTGATGGATTGTGATAAAATGTGTTTCTGATTCTCATGTTTCTCCCAGAATGGCTCTACTTAGGTGGGATGAGACTTTGATTTTTCATCTAGCGCCCTCATTAGACCAGCATTTCAAATCAAATCAAATCAAACTTTATTGTCATATTGCAGTACATACAACTGTAGAGCAGGCAAGATGAAATTGCATTTCTCTCGGCATCCATATAAATAGAAGCAGCATGATTTAAGACACACTTTAATGTTTAAGTAGTTTTGATCGAAGATAAAATTTCTGGGAGACTCTAAAAGATAAAGCAAGCGGTGGATATTCTGAACCCATTTTCATCCCAAAGTCATTAAAAAGTGCTGTTTAGTCAGGACACATTTTAACACGTGGTGTTTTATGTGGTATCTATTTTTTGACCATTGCAAAAAAAGAAGAATTGTGTTCCTAATCCTAACCAAGTAGTTTTGTTCTATAAACCACATGTTCTCAAAGTTTTTATTGTCAGGGAGCTCTTACAGGGGATTATTTCACCCCATGAACCCATCATAATAGAAACTGGCATCATCTATTGATTCATCCAGCTGACTAGAAAATGGTTTACAGAACCACAGTCTTTCCAGTAGCTGTTATTGAAGGATAGTAGAAAGTTCACCAGTTCTCCTCGCCATCATTTGAGAGAGGTACAGCCTTTACTTTATTGGCTCCTTCTGTCCCAGGGATAAATTCACACATTTCAGTCACTGCTAGCAGTACAAATTCTTGTGCAGTAATATGTGCAGATTAATGTGACATCTCACAATCATGTAAATGGTTTCTGTCATGAACTCTCCGTGCGCTTCTCCAACAGCGCACGGAGGAGGAGAAAAAGGATGAGGGTTTAAATGCTGGGTTACACCACACACACATTTATTAACACAAAACCAAACATACAGACATAAGACAGCTCGGATACACTTAGAGTCCTCTAGGATGCCCAACGCACACACTGGAGGTTTACAGCGGCGAACAGAACACAGACAGTACTCACAGTGCGGGGGGCAGTCCGAGTTGTCACAGCGATCATCGACGAGCACACACAGATACTGTCCTTAGTGACTTGATAGTTAGATGGGGAAGAAACTGCCATCTAACACGTACAATAATCCAGCGGCGTTTGTTTAGCAAAGAGCTGCTTTTGTACAAACACCGCTGGCCTGGCAAATTGGGAACACCTGGGCAAGCACAGGACAGATGATTACCGGGGCGAACAGCTGACTGTCAGAAAGAGAGGGGGGCGTGGCTGGACAGGCCAGAGCGGCAGCTACAGGCAGGAGCAGAGACGGTGCACGGACATGAAAACAACAAGAAATCAAAACAACTCTACATAATAAACCCACTGTCTGAGCCACCAAGATCGATCAGAACTGAGCCCACAGGAAACACAGGCTCGGTTCATGACAGAGCCCCTCCTTCTAGGGGTGGATACCAGACACCCATGGTAACAGCAAGGAAACTCCCCCCCCCCACACCAACCCCAACAGACACAACAATAACAAACCCGGGTGGGGGAACAGGAAAGGAGGGAACATAATACCCCGCCCAGGGTCCACAACTAACCCCCCCAGACAAAAGACGTGGAGGCTCGGGAGGCCGCCCTAAGTCCCAGGCCCAACAGGCAGTTTGGCGAACCCAGTCAGGTGGCCTGCCGGAGAACACGGGCCATCTGGCCCAGAGACTTGGTCCCTCAGGCGGTCAGCCAGCATTGTAAATCCACCAGGGCCAACAGGGTGAGGCAGGAGGCGGCCTGCCTACCGGGAAGCTCGCTGCTGAGTGACCGGACCAAGGGGAGGGAACCCCCATGGCGTATGACCAGGGGGAGAAGGAGACCACAGTGTCCTTATGGCAGCCCGCAGCCCCCTCAGTAATCCTGGCTTGGGACCTAGCTGCACCCGTGGTGGGCCCCAACTGGGCCAGCTTCGCTGTACCCACGATGGACTCCAGCAGGAGCCTAACAGCACCCACGGTGACCTTCAACTGAGGCTCCGCTGCACCCACGGTGACCCCGACCGGGCCGGCTCCGCTGCACCCACGATGGCCCCCGACCGGGCCGGCTCCGCTGCACCCACGATGGACTCCAGCAGGAGCCTGGCTGCACCCGCGGTGACCTCCAGCTGAGGCTCTGCAGCACCCGCGGTGGACCCCGATTGGGCCAAAGCTGCACCCATTATGGTCCCAGTCTGGGACGTGGCTGCACCCGCGATGGACACCAGTTGGAGCACCGTTGCACCAGCAGTGACCCCCATTGAGGGCCTCATTGCTCCCACGGTGGCATCCCCAGCAAGGGAGGAAGTGCTCCTAATGTCACCTGGTGCTGGGCCCTGATCCTCGGCGATCTCCGGTGAGATCAGCTGCTCTCCGGCGGCCCTGGCAGGGGGCTCCAACCCCAGAAGGAGAAAGAAAGAGACCAGGTCAGGGTCGCCGGCAGCAGAGGAGCCCGGTGAGGCTGACCAAAGGGCTGCTACAAGCTGCCCCAGGCCCTCCTCGCCATGAGTCGGGCAGTGTGACAGATATCTGTGGTATTGATATAATGGAGCATACTAGCTTGAACTTGGGCTCCACCGTCGTCCAGGACTCGGCAATTTGGGGTGTGTATCCTCCATCGTTGCATTCGGCGCTGTGCCCCCCGTCGACCTCCTCTGGGGCCGCCAACGTCCCGTCGTCATCAGTCGGCAACCCTGGTGATGGCAGCACCTGCCCGGCGATCCTAGTGAGGGGCTCGGCAGGCATGGGAGAGAAGGGGAGGTTAGGGTTGCCGGCAGCGGCAGAGCCTGGCGAAGGGAGCTCAGGTGCGGCCAAGAGCCGCACCCGACTCTCCTCCCCAAGAGCCAGACAAGATCTCTCGATCAAAGGCAATTGAATTACAGGAGAGACAACTTGCCTGTGCTCGAGCTCTACCACCGTCCAGGACTCCAACGCTGTCGATGATGACGGTTTGGGTCCCATAGGCTGGGGGTCTGGTCCAGGGGATTACTCCGCTGCGGCGGTCCCCACAGCAGGCATGATGGTGGTCGCAGTCTCAAGGCTCCCAGGCGAAGTCCCCCCTGCTGGTGACTGATCCAGCATGGCGGCTGGGGGCTGCCTCTCCATCGACCCTGGGAGAGGATCCTCCAGGGCCTCGGGCTTCTCCTCTGCCTGGTGACTCTGTGTGGAAACTGGAGAATTCCACAAAACACACAGAGGAGACACGGAAAGTATTGGTGAGGAGCGGTTACATGCCGCTGGCGCAGAGAACTCAGGGGACTGCAGGACCCGAGTCTCTTGGCCAGGGAACAGGCAATATTGTTCATTAACAATAGGAAGAAGGGAAGGAACTTGCCTGTTCTCCTGGTTTGCGATGTCTCCACCGGTGTCCAGAGTACTCCCATCCCCCTCCGTGTCCATGGCAACTCTGGGCTCCTCAATATATGAGGGAGAAGCCCCCAGGTTGGCACAGGGGCAGATGGATCCGGTGGGAAAAAGGGGCTTTCCACATTGGCGGAGGTAACAGCAATGGAGGAGAGGGCTGCAGGCGACACCTCGGGAGAAACAGGCGGCTCCGCTGCAGGATTCTCCTCACCTGGCGAGAGGGGGGTTGCTGGCTGGATAACGATGGGATTCTTTGGGCGAGACCTCCGGGAACGGCGATGACATGGAGGAGGAGGCTCCGAGGTGAAAGCGTGCTCTACTTCCAACAGGAGCTTCGGTTCCCTCAGGGCCAATTCCTCAAACTCTGCCACCAACTCTGGGAGGAGCCACGGCTTCACCTCCAGGAGAAGCTCAGCGTCCGCCAGCAACACCTGTCTACGTTCCTCCAATTCCTCCGTGAGTTGAGCGAGCTCCGGCTCATGCTCCCCTCCCACTGCAACAGCCTCCACAGCTGGTGAGATGGCAGTAACAATGCTATGTTCCCCTGCAGGAGGAACATAGGATAGCTCCGGCGTGGCTGCAAAGGAGCCTCTCCATGCTGGCTCCAGGAAAGGATCATCCGAGGCCATTGGCTCCTCCCCCGTCTGATGGCCCTGACCTTGGGCCAACAAGCCCTCAGGGAGAATAGGAGGAGACACGGAGAAGGGAAAAGGTGAGTTAATATTTACAGCTGGAGGAGAGGACCCAGCGGACTGCTAAAACTGGGCCTCTCCCTTGGGAGACAGATAAGGTTTGTAATTTGATGGCGTGAAATAAAAACACTTGCCTGTCACCCCGGATCCCGATGTTGACAGCTGCAACTGTTGGCAATCACCCCTCTCCATTTCACTGACTCCTTCAATAGACTGTAGAGGAGCTGGTTCCGATGACGCGGAGGTGGGCATAGCCGGGACAATCTCGGCGGCTGGAGTGATGACAGCCGCCGAAGATGAGAGGGGCTTCTTCCAGCAAGGCTTCCTTCTCCTCGCGGGTGGCTGGAGCACCAGATAGTCCGGGATTCTGAGCACACCACCAGGCTGCAGATAATCAAGGCCGACGCACTCCAGATTATCAGGAAATGGCAGCGGTGTAGCCGCGGGGGCTCGAGCGCTGGGAGCTCCTCACTCGACCCCACGCATGGCACGGTGAAGATCTCCCGGAGAATCTTGGTCGCCTCCGGATGGGCCCACAGGCTATCATGATACATCACCCTCACCGCTGTATCCCGAGCCCATCGAGCTGTCTCGGATGAACCGGGCTCCAGCGTCCGCGAGAGTATGTCCTCCAGCAGACAAAGCGAGCACAGCTCCCTCTCCAGCAGCTCAGTCATGGTGCCCGGACGCAGGTGAGTAGAAACGAGACAGTCCCAAAAAATGAAAAAATGATTTGTGTGGGTGTAACCCGCTAAATCCTATGATTTGGCTGGATTATTCTGTCATGAACTCTCCATGCGCTTCTCCAACAGCGCACGGAGGAGGAGAAAAAGGACGAGGGTTTAAATGCTGGGTTACACCACACACACATTTATTAACACAAAACTAAACATACAGACATAAGACAGCTCGGATACACTTAGAGTCCTCTAGGACAGTGATTCTCAACTGGTGGGTCGTGACCCAAAAGTGGGTCGCGGACCTGTTTTCAGTGGGTCGCGGGCCTTTGCCTGGGCAAATAAAATATCAAGAAATAAATCAACATAGTGTCATTCACACTCCTTAACAGTAGATGGCAGTAGGTGGTGGGCGACACCATATTTCGCACCATAGAAGAAGACTTGCACCGTTTGTTTGTATATGCTAATTGAGCATGGCGAAACGGACTGGATACGCCAGTGGTCCCCAAACTACGGCCCGCGCCGCCTCCACATTTGGCCCGGCCCCCTGAACAATATCAGACGCTTACCCCCTCCACCCCCTCCCGCACCTCGCTTCCATGTCGGCCGAGCGCCGTCTCGTTCCCCTGCTGAGCGTGTGCTCAGCCATGCATTCTGTGCCATGGATTCTCTGTATCACTGTATAAAGCGCTGACTGTTCATGCCTCACTATCGCACTTAGAATTCGTTCTTAGACATCTGCTCAGAGCTCTCTCACAGAGCGCTGGCTGAGCCTCGTGATGGAGGAATAAAACACCTTTAAACTTCGGCTTGCTGTGTCCGCCTGCACTGATTTTTCCTCCTCACTGGTAAGCGTGATGATTTTTTTTTTTTTTTTTCCAGTCTGGCCACGCGATCGAGACTAATACACGCATAGAACGTGACATTCTGTCTGTGCCCCTATCTGAACACACCCCCCCTCAGAAAAAAAAATAAATCCTAGACTCACCCCTGTCAAATAAAATGGAATAGTGAAAAGGTTAGCTAAGAGAAAAATTGATTCAGAATGCAGGGTATTTAACCTGCAGTGGACAAACGATTATTTTTTTGTTCAATGCAAAGAAAAGGCTGTTCAGCAGCGGTGTCTACAAGCCTGCTGGAACCTACAAAAGGATTATAAGGAAGAAACACAAGAACTTTGAGAGACTGCTCATATGAGTCATTTAAGGAAGAGATTCTGCTCTGACAACTAAGCTGAGCTTTTACCTGTTCAGATTGTGCACGGCACAACACAAAGTTAATGTTCCATGGACTTTTTTCTGTGAAGAACCCAGAGAGGGTTATTTGGTTATTATTTATTTCATTAATAGTGTTATTATTTATTTTCTGACTTTTTTTCCTGTGAAGATCCCAGAAAGGGTTATTAATATTTGGTCATTTGTGGCTTTCTGGAAAACAATAAATGTTTACGTTTAGGCACCCCTGCGATCGTCACACTTTTTCTGTTACAAAGTGACCCCGGCCCCCATCAGAGAAGGCAAAAGTTATGTGGCCCTCACAGGAAAAAGTTTGGGGACCCCTGGGATACGCGATCCCTTTGGAATCGACATGGAAAGCGTTACGTTTCCAAGCAACGAAGAGAGTCAGCTGGTGGAGCTATCATGTGACCGCACGCTGAAAAAGAGGTTCACGGAGGTAAGCCTCTCGCAATTCTCGTGCAGCACTGTGATGAGCGAGTATCCTTCTCTTGCCATTCGAGCAGTAAAAACCCTCCTACCTTTCTTACCTATCTCTGTGAGTGTGGCTTCTCAGCTCTGGTTCAGTTGAAGACAAAACAGAGAAACAGACTGGACATTGAGCATGACCTCAGAGTCGCTTTGTCTAATATAACTCCAGACATTGAGACTCTTGTCAAGAGCAAAAAACATCCCCAGTTCTCCCATTAATTCCTCCAGACTCAGGTCTATGATGTCACTGTTACAGGTTTTAGTGAGTGTTCCTTCATTTTCTTCAAAGCACATAACCTTATCAGTAGGTAAATACTGAAAAAACAATCAGAAGAAAAGTCAAGTTTGAGACTTGAATTCTTTTGAATTGCACTTTTTGTTTAATTTTTAATTTAAAATGCAGCTAATTCAGCATTAAAGGGAATTGTTCCCTCTGTTGTATTGCCACTTACTGGTCATTTTGGTTAATCATTAAATTTGTTTTGTGTGATATTCTGTTCTTCTACCTCAGGTTCAAAATGCACAATCTTTACATTCAGTAAATTTGAGAATATGAAAATCTTTGATTTGGGTCGCGGCTTGTCATCGAGGGGTGATGGTGGGTCCCAAAGCCAGACCAGTTGAGAACCACTGCTCTAGGATGCCCAACACACACACTGGAGGTTTACAGCGGCGAACAGAACACAGGCAGTACTCACAGTGCGGGGGGCAGTCCGAGTTGTCACAGCGATCATCGACGAGCACACACAGATACTGTCCTTAGTGACTTGACAGTTAGATGGGGAAGAAACTGCCATCTAACACGTACAATAATCCAGCGGCGTTTGTCTAGCAAAGAGCTGCTTTTGTACAAACACCGCTGGCCTGGCAAATTGGGAACACCTGGGTGAGTGCAGGAAAGATGATTACTGGAGCGAACAGCTGACTGTCAGAAAGAGGGGGGCGTGGCCGGACAGGCCAGAGCGGCAGCTACAGGCAGGAACAGAGACGGTGCACGGACATGAAAACAGCAAGCATTCAAAACACAGCTCCACATAATAAACCCACTGCCTGAGCCACCAGGATCGATCAGAACCGAGCCCACAGGAAACACGGGCTCGGTTCATGACAGGTTTCTATTCACCTAAAGTTAACAGTGGTGACAGTAATGAACTTTATCCTTGTTTTATTGGTGCAAAGGGGCCCAGCCTGTAAATAGATTTGTAACAATGGAGCACAGTTCTATAAGTTATATCAAATTAATTCTCACATTCCCACTTTGAGAACACCTGGCCTAAACCTAACTAAGAAGTTGTGGTGTCTGTTGTTGCAGCCCTTGTGTTACACCAGAACCCAAAAGAACGGCTTGTGCGAGGTGAGAGTTTTTGCTGCAGTATTTTATGTCCTGGGATGAGAACGTGTTGATGTTTCTCATAAAAATTATTGACAATGTTATGTTTCTTGCTGTCATTAAAAAAAATTAGGAAAAAGACAATATTGTATGTTGTGATTTGTATTTTTAATAATAATAACAATAATAATAACAATAGGGCGGCGCGGTGGAGGAGTGGTTCGCACTGTGGCAGCACAGCAACTCACCCCTGGCTGGGGGATCCTGGGTTCGATCCCAGCCCCCGACCAACAGCGATCTGTGTGGAGTTTACATGTTCTCCCCGTGTCTGCGTGGGTTTACTCTGGGATTTCTCCGGTTTCCTCCCACATGCCAAAAACATGAAAGTTTGGTTAATTGGCATCAAACTGGGGATTCTAAATTGAATCGGTGAATTCAAAAAGGGCCCATGTCCACACTTTTTCAAGGGGGACTTGGGCCCTTTTTGAATTCACCGATTCAATTGTCCTTAGGTATGACTGTGAGAGTGAATGGTTGTCTGTCTCTCTGTGTTGGCCCTGCGATGGACTGGCGATCTGTCCAGGGTGTACCCTGCCTCTCGCCCAAAGATGCTGGGATAGGCTCCAGCCCCCCCGCGACCCGAAAAGGATTAAGCAGAAGAAGATGAATGAATGAATAATAATAATAATAATAATAACAAAAAAATCACAAATTTAATGTCTCAAATATGAGGAAAAAAAACTTAAAATTCAAAAGCAAAAAGTCATACAGTGAGGTTTAAAAAAGATTTTAATGAGCAAAGAATCAAATTCAGGAGCAGAAACGCAAAAAATCATTTCAACTTTTTCTCATAGATTTGAATTTTTTTCCTCATAAATTTGCAACTTTTTTCTTTAAAAAAGTTTCAAATTTATGCAAAAGTTTTTAATTTTCATAAATTAAAAACTTTTTTCTAATAAAATTGCAATTTTTTTCTTAAATTGTGATCAAATTTGTGGGATTAAAAAAAAATCATAATTTAATGAGAAGAGTCAAATTCAAGAGGAGAAATCTTAAAAATGACAAAATTGTTATTCAATACCCAAGTAACTTTTTTGGAAGATATTTTCTTACTAAAGTAACTTTTGGTGTACTTTCCTTAATTATTAGTATCATACATGACTCTACTTTTACTTGAGAGAAAAATTATGGCTACTCTATCCACAAAATCCATTTTACTAAGTCCTTACAGACACATGAATGAATGAATGAATTTATTTATTTCGGATAATACAGTACAGGTTAAAGAAACTGTATAATATAACAACAAGGTCAAATTAGACAAAGACTCCTTCTACTAAACAATTCCACGTGAGTTATCCAAAATGGGTGATGGCTGAAGCCGCAGCTTATATTGCCCACCCATATTCCATCCAAGAATTCAAAGAAAAAAGAGTAAACAAGACAAGAGTGATTACAATTTAGAACAAAGCTAAGACAAAGTGTGCCTAAGATCTGGAAAGATGCTGTGGTTGTTCCTGTTCCAAAATCCAGCTGTCCTAAAACGGTAAATGATTTTAGACCAGTTGCCTTGACTTCAATTTTAATGAAATTTTTTGAAAAACTGGTCAGATTTGAGGTCCTAAAGCAGACTGAGCATGCATTGGATCCTTTGCAGTTTGCCTATAGGCCTCACAGAGGAGTGGAGGATGCCACTGTCACTCTGTTTAACATGCTTTTAAAACATCTGGATTTTAATGGGAAACACGCCAGGCTTTTATTAGTGGACTTTTCTTCCGCCTTTAATACAATCCAACCTCATATTTTAGTAGCGGTTCCAAGGTTGTCATAGCCAGGAGCGGCACTGGGGTTAAGCTCCCAGTGCTCATAAAATGCTCCTTACGGCGTGCGTCTCGAAAAGCCTTCACCAACTAAGTCCAACTCCTAGCCTGCCCGTGTGGTTTAGTCTCTAAGCCCGGCGGAACTGCTTTTACTAATAGGAGAAGGGGCGAGGGCGGATCTCTGGCGCCTTAAAACCAGATGCTTCGGGTAGATGGTGGCTCATCAACCTGGGAAGGTAGCCCATCTAGGGGAAGGTAAACCCTGATTTCAAACCTCCGCTGCCTTGCGGCACACCCGGTCACGGGAAAGGCTTCGGGAGTCAACCCTGAGGAAAAATCTGGAGTCGGAGCCCCTAAGGCAGTTCTCTGTTGTGCTCAACATCGTTCTGGCAGCTCCTGCAACAGCGCTGGTGCCAAACTATAGCAACCCTGCTGTTCCTTTGGATTCATCAGTGACGTGGAGAGGGGGGACATGCTGCATGGGTAACATCTTGTCCTCCATATCTTCCTGCCCAGGCTTGAATCCTACCAACGCCCAACGCTGGAAGGTAGAACACCGGTGCGCATTGGCCTGTTCAGCCACAGGCGGTGCTGTTCCAGCAGAGTAGACGTTTAGGATTCTCTTCCATGGTCATCATAGACTGACGGAGGCCGACGACATATTTTAGTTGAAAGGCTCCTGCAACAATTTGATGTGAGTAATAATATAGTGGGTTGGATTCTGGATTTTTTAACCAACAGGACACAGAGAGTAAGGGTCAATGGTACATTGTCTGACCAAAAGTGTTGTTCTACTGGCTCTCCTCAGGGGTGTGTGTTGTCACCATTACTCTTCATCCTGTACACAAACATGTGTCGGAGCAGACATGACAACAGACACATTATAAAGTATGCTGATGATTCAGTTGTTGTCAGTCTCCTCCAGGATGGTGAGAGTGGCCACGGCCCAGTAGTTGATGATTTTGTTCACTGGTGTGAGGATTTCTACCTGCAGCTGAGTACGACAAAAACTAAAGATATGATTATTGACTTTAGGAGAAAAACTCGCAGGCACGAAGTCACTGTAATAAAAGGCCAGATCATTAATGTGTGCAATCTTACAAATATCTTGGGACGATTATTGATAGTAATTTAAACTTTGAAGAGAACTGTGAAAGGGTGTGCAAAAAGGATCAGCAACATTTGCATTGTTTAAGGAAACTTGCACACTTCCAAATTGACCGAACCATAATGACAATGTTTTATCGGGCTTTTATTGAATCTGTTTTATCCTTTTCTTTAGTGTCATGGTTTGGTCAGATAAAACTGAAACAGAGGAAATCCTTGGATCAGGTAGTTAGATGGTCCAGTCGTTTGCTTGGTGAATCACAGCTGAGCCTGACATCCCTGTACACCAGACAGGTACAGAGGATGGCTACCTCCATTTTAAATGATGACTCCCCCCCTTTGCACCATCGAGCAAAGGGTGGGTGACCTGGGAAGGTAGCCCATCTAGGGGAAGGTAAACCCTGATTTCAAACCTCTGCTGCCTTGCGGCATACCCGGTCACGGGAAAGGCTTCGGGAGTCAACCCTGAGGAAAAATCCGGAGTCGGAGCCCCTAAGGCAGTTCTATGTTGTGCTCAACATCGTTCTGGCAGCTCCTGCAACGGCGCTGGTGCCAAACTGTAGCAGCCCTGCTGTTCCTTTGGATTCATCAGTGACGTGGAGAGGGGGGACATGCTGCATGGGCAACATCTTGTCCTCCATATCTTCCTGCCCAGGCTTGAATCCTACCAACACCCAACGCTGGAAGGTAGAACACCGGATCACTGGAGAGGACACTCCAGCTTCGCCTTTGGCGTAGACAAAACACGGGGAATGACAGTTACCGGTTATAAGCCACTGCTCAATTGGCGTAGAGCGTGGCGCCAGGGGTTGTTCCTGACGGTGGGAGGGATCATCAGATCTCACTGGACAGCTACCGCCCGCCTCAAGCTGGGCAGCCCCCAGCCAATAAGGTGTTGTCCCGCCACAGCTTGCTTTCCTCATTGGGTGCATGGGGATAAGGAGAAATCCAAACAGCAGGCTGAGAACCTTCGCACCAGGCAAGACAATAAAACAAAAGAGACCAACTCTAAAACTGGGAACTTGGAACGTCCGCACTATGATGACAGGACTCGCTGCTAACCTCAAGGACATCAACGACACCAGGAAGACTGCCATCATCAATAATGAGCTGAAGAGACTGGGAGTGGATATCGCCACTCTCCAGGAAACACGGTTAGCTGATGCAGGCACACTGAGAGAGAAGGACTACACGTTCTACTGGCAGGGAAAGGGCAGTGACGAACACAGGGAACACGGAGTGGGCTTCGCAGTGAAGAACACTTTGCTGAAGATGGTGGAACTGGGCAGCACTGGCTCTGCACGACTCCTCACCCTCCGCCTGAACACCACTCAAGGCCCAGTCACCCTCGTCAGTGTGTATGCCCCAACACAGACAGCCATACCAGAGGCAAAAGACGAGTTCTACGAGAATCTCGCAACAACTGTCAGGATCATCCCCAACTCTGAACAACTCATTCTCCTTGGAGACTTCAATGCCAGAGTGGGTGCTGACCACGACTCCTGGCCCTCCTGTCTTGGACCTTTTGGCGTGGGCAGAATGAACGACAACGGACAGCGGCTGCTCGAGTTCTGCACATATCACGATCTGTGCATCACAAACTCGTTCTTCAAGACCAAGCCCCAACACAAGGTTTCCTGGCAACATCCGCGCTCAAAGCACTGGCACCAGCTAGACTTGATCCTGACCAGGCGCACCTCACTGAAGAACGTGCTAATCACCCGTTCGTTCCAGAGTGCAGATTGCGACACAGACCATTCATTGGTGTGTTGCAAGGTCAAGCTGCAGCTGAAGAAATTCCATCATGCTAGACAACCTGGAAAGGCACGGATTAACATCAGCAAGATGGCCCAACCAGAACTTGTTGAGCAGTTTGCCTCCACCTTTGAGAAGGAACTTGGTGTACCACAAGGAGGAGAATCTGCAAAGCAGAAGTGGGAAGAGCTGCGAAACACCATCTACCGCACAGCCTTGGCTACCTTTGGGAGGAAGACCTCGAAGTCACAGGACTGGTTTGATGCCAAGTTGACCGAAATGACCCCCGTCATTGAAGCCAAGCGCTCAGCACTTGCTGAGTACAAGAAGTACCCAAACGAGAAGAATCTCCAGATTCTCAGGGCTGCGAGAAGCAAAGTTCAGCAGACTGCTCGGCGCTGTGCCAACGAGTACTGGACTCAGCTCAGCCAAGACATTCAAACCGCTGCCATAACAGGGAACATCTGTGGTATGTACGATGGCATCAAGAAAGCACTTGGTCCGGCACAGAGCAAGACGGCCCCCCTCAAATCTCCCACTGGGGAGATGATCACAGAGAAGAACAAGCAGATGGAGAGATGGGTGGAACACTACTCCGACCTCTACTCTAGACAGAACACCGTGACCCCGTCAGCTCGTGATGCCATCGACTGCCTGCCATCCATGGATGAACTTGACGCCGAGCCAACCATCGACGAACTCAGTAAGGCCATTGATAGCTTGGCCGCTGGCAAGGCACCCGGCAACGACGGCATACCCCCTGACCTGATCAAGCACTGCAAGACTGCCCTACTGCTGCCATTGCATGACGTCCTCTGCCAGTGCTGGAAGGAAGGTGCCGTACCACAGGACATGAGGGACGCCAAGATCATCACCCTCTACAAAAACAAAGGGGAGAGAAGCGACTGCAACAACTACAGGGGCATTTCCCTCCTCAGCGTTGTTGGCAAAGTCTACGCACGAGTTGTTCTCATTCGTCTACAGAAGCTTGCCGAACGTGTCTAACCCGAGTCTCAGTGTGGCTTCCGCGCTGAGCGATCGACGGTAGACATGATATTCTCCATCCGCCAACTCCAGGAGAAATGCAGAGAACAGAACATGCCTCTGTACGTCGCCTTCATCGACCTCACCAAAGCGTTCGATCTGGTCAGCAGAGAGGGCCTTTTCAAGATCCTGCCAAAGATAGGATGCCCACCAAAGTTGCAAAGCCTCATCGAATCGTTTCACACCAACATGCAGGGGATAGTGCAGCACGATGGCAACGTCTCAGAGCCATTCAACATATGCAGCGGAGTGAAACAGGGCTGTGTACTTGCGCCAACCCTCTTTGGGATTTTCTTTGCTATGCTCCTGAGGCATGCCTTCAGCACAGCAACAGAGGGAATCTACCTGCACACAAGATCTGACGGCAGGCTTTTCAACCTCGCCCGCCTGAAAGCCAGAACCAAAGTACGTGAGGCTCTAATCAGAGACATGCTGTTCGCAGACGACGCTGCAGTCGCAACCCACACACAGCAGGAGCTTCAGACCCTGATGGACCGCTTCTCTCAGGCATGCAAGGACTTCGGGCTTACCATCAGCCTGAAGAAGACTAACGTCTTGGCGCAAGGCACGGAAGCACCACCAACCATCACCATTGATGACTACAAGCTGGAGGTCGTGAATCAGTTCACGTACCTGGGGTCCACGATCAGCAACAACCTCTCCCTTGATACAGAGATCAACAAGAGGATTGGAAAATCAGCCTTCACACTCGCTCGCCTCACCACACGAGTGTGGGAGAATCCCAAACTCTCTGTCAAGACGAAGATGGCAGTGTACAACGCCTGCGTCATCAGCACACTGCTCTATGGGAGTGAGACGTGGACAACATACGCCCGGCAGGAAAAGAGACTGAACTCCTTCCACTTGCGCTGCATTCGCCACATCCTGGACATATCCTGGCAGGACAAAGTGCCCAACACAGACGTTCTGTCCCGCGCTGGCCTTCCCTCCATGTTCACTCTACTCAGGCAGCGCAGGCTCCGCTGGCTAGGCCACGTTCACCGTATGGAGGATGGCAGAATCCCCAAAGACGTCCTCTATGGAGAACTGGCAACTGGCAGGAGAGACGTTGGCCGCCCACAGCTGCGCTTTAGAGACGTCTGCAAGAGAGACATGAAGGCCCTGGAGATCAACACAGAGCGCTGGGAGGACCTTGCAACGGACCGCTCCAAATGGAGAGGCACCCTGACCAGACAGCTCAAGGCGGGTGAAGAGAGACTGACTGCTGCAGCAGATGAAAAAAGGACCCGCAGGAAGAACCGCCACAGACCCAGCAGCACGGAGACCACCCACAAGTGTGACCTGTGTGACAGGGACTGTCATTCGCGCATCGGCCTGTTCAGCCACAGGCGGTGCTGTTCCAGCAGAGTAGACGTTTAGGATTCTCTTCCATGGTCATCATAGACCGACGGAGGCCGACGACCCTTTGCACTGCAACTTTCAGCTTCTTCCCTCCAGACGGAGGTTTGCTGTCCCAAAAAGTAAAACCCAGCGCTACAAAAACAGCTTTGTTCCTGCTGCTGTCAAAGAGTTGAACAAGATGTAGCATTATATTGCACATAATTTAGTTACCTATTTATTAATTTTTATTTTATATTTGTTTATTTTTGTAGGTTTTTTTATTTGGGTTATAAATCTTTTATTGGGTTTTAGACTTCAGACTTTTATTGAGTTTTTTTTTAATCTCTTTGACTTAGTTTTTAACTTTTTTAATGTGACCCTTCTCTCTTATGTTTTAGTTTTTTCTCGTATCTCTTTGTCTTATGTCCTGATTGGTGGAGCCTTGAGTATTTTTATCGTGTTTCTAGTCAGCTTCATGTGTGCCTGTGTTTGTGTTCATGCTGAATGTAATTGTGGTTTGTAAATATGTGTCTAAAAGGATGTCACCTGACTGCAAAACAAATCTACCTACGGGTACAAATAAAGTAACCTGAACCTGAACCTGAACATCATGTGCAGTTTTTTTTTCTTATGAGCACACAAAATTCAAATTAAAAGTAATTCAGACTGTACACCTGAATGTAACTGAGTATAATGGCACACATTTTTGTTTATTAATGTATTCAAGTAAGAATCAAATATTCTGCAACAACACAGCACAGCAAAGTACAAAAATGTACTTGAGTCCAGTAACTTCTTTTACATAAATGATACATGTCTACGGTCTGCTCTGTTTATGACTAATAATTAAGGAGGATAAATGTGGAAAAACCATTCAGGCTGACTTAAAGTTCAGAACTATAATTAAAATATAGTCAATGTAGTCAATACTAAAAAATCCTAACAGCACACAGATGGAAGTGAGTTTGCATCAGTGTCTTCATTTGAGTGGGGTTATGTGACTGTATGCGTGTGTGTGTGTGTGTGTGTGTGCATGTGCGCCTACAGTGTGTGCATGTTCGGGCCGGTCAGAGCGTGGGAATGTGGTCAAAGGATTTTTGTGGTATTTTTAATGTTTGTTATTAAATATTACCACAAGGGACCACGACCAAACCCCAGACACTCCTCCTCCTCCTCTACTGCTCTTCCTCATGCTTCTTTCTTTCTCTTCTCCTTCTCCTCAAATAATAATGAAACCAAAATGATTTAACTTGATTATAATAAATTGGACACTTAAGGAAAAAAAGTCATGGCCAAACTGTGGATGGTGTTTAAAAACAAAAAACAAACAAACAAAAAAACAACAAAAAAATAATGACAGTAACACAAGAAGGGAGGACTGTTGGGGAGTGGGTGACACCCAGCAGCAGGTGGTGGAGGCACTCGAGGGATTATGAACAACAGGTCAGATCAATCACAAGAAATCTAATAAAGGAGAGTAAAAGGAGAGTAAAAGGGTGGGATTTCCTCAGGGATCCGCTCTGAACCCCTTTTTGCTTGCAGTGGTGATGGACAGGTTGACAGACGAGGTCAGGCAGGATTCTCCATGGACCATGATATTCTCAGACGACATTATGATCTGTAGTAAGAGTAGGGAACAGGTGGAAGAGACTCTGGAGAGGTGTGGGTATGGAGTGAAGAGGACTGAAAGTCAGTAGAAGCAAGATAGAATACATGCATGTGAATGAAGAGGCAGGTGTAATGGGGAAGACGCAAGGTATAGATGTAGCTGTGGCTGATGAGTTTAAATACCTGGGATCAACCATCCAAAACAATGGACAGTGCACAAGATCAGCCAAAAGAATAAGAAGAATTTGGATTATATCAGAGGTTATATGTAGTATAGAGCAGTAGTTTATACTGTGGTGGTGGTGGTGGTGGGGGTTTTAAAATGAATGGAATACATCAGCAAAACAAAAACAAAAACCTCACTCACGTGCAGGGCTGGAGAAGGACCAGTTTTCAGTCTGGGAGTTTCATGCCCAAGACCAGCCCACTCTTTTTCCTTTTTTTTTTTTTTTTTGGTCAGGTGGAAGAAATTGGAGCAAAAGTTCTATTTCTATCCAATTATTGCAGTCATGTTTTGATAAGGATATAGGGCTTAAATAATAGTTCACCTCAGTAAACCATCAGTCAAATAAATGAAAAACTGAAAGACAAATGAAAAAACTGGAAAACCAATTCAGTAGCATAAAAATTTTTACAGAAACAAAATTATTTGCTATTCATTAAACAATTCTAACCTCGTATTTATTTAATAATTTTAGATTTTTAAGGGTTGGGCTCTAGTATTTAGTACCTTGAGCATATGAAAGTGAAATGTGCTGTACACAAAACTGATTCAACTACATTCATTTACTGAATTTTGACAGGCTTTTGTTTTCATTTTAATTCACAATGTCAGTTAACATCTGGGCTTCCTATAGGCCAGTGCATCTATCAGTTGTGACCTGTAGATTTCATTAATACACAGTGAACAAGGAACAACATAGTACCTTAACTTACAAATATTATCTTTGAGTACACAAACATACATGTATATGCTGGACAAAAAATCTGTATGGGGAAATTACACAAAATGCAGTCAAATATTCATCTTTTTTTGTTCTATATCATTATTATCATTATTATATGGGTCTCTTCGAGGACACCAACCTGTGCGCCATCCACGCCAAGAGGGTCACCATCATGCCCAAAGACATCCAGCTGGCCCGCCGCATCCGCGGAGAGAGAGCTTAGACTTTCTGCTGCACATCCACCAACCACAATGCTCCGCACTGTGTGTCTATATATATATATATATATATATATATACTGTATATATATATATATATATATATATATATATATATATATATATATATATATATATATATATATATATATATATATATATTTATAGTAATATCTACATATGTATACTAGCTGCTCTTGTTTTTTCTTGCCTTCTGATTGTTGCTCTGAGTGTTGCTATCCCTGTGCTGTTGCAATCCTGGAATTTCCCCATTGTGGGACTAATAAAGGCTTATCTTATCTTATCTTATTAACAGTGAACTGACATGACTGTATATACTGTTACATACTGAGACCGGGTTACAGCATGTATGCAAGTTGCAGTTTTATAGATTTGTGGTTCTATCCTTATCCTCCTGACTGTCTGACTGAACAACCTCCTCCTGAGTAATTAGGAGATGGGGTACCTGAGCAGTCGGCAGTTTGATGGGGATGAAGGAGGATGCTATCTGCCTTGTTAGCAAAAGACCCAAATCACCCCCTTGCTAAGCTGCCATCCATCCATGCCACTGAAGAGTGCAAAAACTAATAATGAACTGCATTTATGTACCAAGTAGCTTTTTCACAAAGTTGTACCTTCATGACTCCTTTTTTATGATTTTCCTCAGACTAACACTTCTAAGGGGAAAATATTCCAAATAGATGAGAGGAATTTATCCCAAAAGTGGTAAATTTATTCGAAAAAAGTGCTAAACTTAATAGGAAAGTCATAAATTTACCAGAAAAAATGTTATCAGTGTCCAAGGATATTTACAAGAAAAGCCTCACTAATTGTGTAGAATATAGGCCATTTATGAGAGAAAAACTAAAACATTTCTATAAATCTGCACCTTCATTCTTGTCAAGTTGTTTGGGGGTTTTTTTTGTGAAAATGTGCTATTTCTCCCCTGCATTCATCATTTTTTCTCACAAATTTGTAACTTTTTTCTAATAAATTTGCAATTTTACTTGTAAATTAGCATCTTTTGTCATAATTTTGCATCATTTGTGAAAATGTATACTTAGTTTACATTTATAGGCTTTACCTTATACTAAATTTGTGAGTCCACCACTACTACTATCCACTTTCTTAGAAAATAATAAATCACCTGAAAACAAGCAGGATTTTTTTTCTTCATTCAGCAACATGTACTGTAAAGAGACATTTTTCACCAAATGTGTCAGCAAAAATCTGCATGGAGCAGTATTTTAGCTTAAACTCAAGATAACAGGTAAAAAAGTAATAACTGCTAGGAATGTTTATTATAAATATGCAGCTTTATCTATTATAATATGTGATTTTTTTCACATGAAACATTTTTTCTTTAACTTTAGAACTTTTTAATGCAATTTTAAAAAATCTTTTTCCATAAAAATTGCAGCTTTTGTTCATAAATTTTCATATTAATATACAGGTTTATGTAGACTGTTTTTTTTTCTTGGAAATTTAGTACTTTAAAAATCTTGGTAGTGAGGAATTAATTAGCTTTTAAATTAGGCCTACATGAGAAAAGAGATGTTGGAGTCAGAGAAGTGGGAACTGTTTGATGGCAGCTAAATATTTAGAAGTTGCTCTGAGAGTCAGCTCACTAACCTGAGGTGCTGGGAACCTCATGGTCTCTGCTGCAAAAGAACACACTCCTCCGCTACCTCCTCTTCCCTCATCTGCTCCTTCTGACTATTTTTCTTTCTAGGAAAAAGCCTCATATCCATTTCTTCCTTAACTTGTTAACTACTGAAATATGAACACAACTTATGGAGTCCTGCGCTCTGTTGAGTCCACCTGACGCAGATGATCAGATTATAATAATCTTCACGTTAATTAATTTTCCTTCCGACTGGAGCACCGGCCCACCGGGAATCCTCCCGACTCTCTCTGTGGGCCACTCCGGGCCTGCCCACAAGCTATCTCACACCATCTGTTCCTCCTTCTCCTCGGCTGCCGGTGAACTTCACTCCACATCTTCATGCTGATCACGTGTGCTGAAGGGCCCCAGGGACCGGTTCCTCCATTGCAGAACAACTGGGGGGTGCCGCTGCTCCAGGCATCTCACCCAGCTTGACCCCGACCTGGAGCCATGCACCCCCCCCCCCCCATCTTCCCAGTTCACCCGTGGAAAGCCCATCCTCCCAGTACAACTCAAACTCATGTTGAAAACAAAGATTGTTTGTGAGTTTAATTTTTGAACTTCACTGTAATTACTGATGAGACAGAGGCAGGAAGTCAGGCACAGGAAGACAGACTATTTGGTAATTTTTCAAAATAAAAGACAGACTTCGATAGTAAATAGAAAAATTATTAATTTTTTTCTTTGTGGCTCTCTCCGACCCCGGCGGCTGGGGACCACTTGTATAGCGTAACCTAATCAAAAGAAAAAACACTGCAAACTAGACCAAGTTAATATACAAAATCAAGAAAAATTGACTTGTGCAAAAAAGTCACGAATTTGCACAAAAATTTACACATTTCCTGGAAATAAGTTATGAGTTTGCAAGAAAATTACCCCAATCTATGAGGAGAAGAAAGTTACCAAAAAGTTTAAATTTTCTCAAGAACAAACTCACAGCTTTATGAGAAAAACCCTCCTTAAATTTAGCTACTGTTATCAGTGTTTTCATAACTGACATTCCATCAGTTTTGTTTTTGCGTGGGTGTTATTTTGGTTGTGTTTCCCTAAATTTCATCACAGGCTGGATTACAACATGAGGGAGTCAGACTGTGAAAAAGACAAACGGAGAGCCGGTGAGTTCATAAGAGGAGTGAAGATTTTTCTGATCCCCCCACCTCAGCTCATCTGATCTCTGTGACAACAGGCCATGCCTTAAAATTAGACAAGCTGGCTGGGAGAGAGCAGATCCTCATCCTGTTCTTTGGCCTTTGTCTTCTATAATGCAGGTTTCTCAGTTACACGTGTTCTTCATTTCTCTGCCTAATATTTTTATATAGCACTTACCTTCTTAAGAGTTCCCGATTATTTAATATTTGCATAGACTATTTTAACTTTAATGTTTTGTTGCTTTTATTTATCTATTACGTCACTGCTTTAGTATAACTCTTGAAAATTCTGCTCACATCTTGGGAAAGTTCTGGGTGGAAATGACAGATGGGGACATTCATACTATAAAGTAAACACATTTTTTCACTTTACAAACTAAGTTTTTCCTCTTTTCCTCCCATTTTTAATCCTTAAAGGGACAGTGCAAACCAAAATTAAACCCAGATGTGCATCATCTGGCCCAAGATGTCTGCTTACTCTTGACAATAACAGAACCAAAGTGGACACCTAATGGGGGAAATAAGTACTGAATACTTCAGGATTTTTTTTCAGAACATATATTTCCAATGAGGCTACTCATTTAATTTTCACCAGACGCTGGTATTAACTTAAATGGGTCATTGACTGCACTTTTTCCACATTTTAACAACTCACACATGTCTTAATGAAATGTTTGTGACATATTTTGTTCACATTTTCTTTATTTTGTTTTTTTAATTATTGAAGCAAATTTGCTTTGTATTTTCCCCACCTTTCTTGAAACGCTCTGACAGTGGCCTGTCACTTTAAAAAACATCCTTCACCTTTCAACTCCGCCCTCCCTCTTGCGTCAGTTAGCCATTAGCTGACTAGCTTCTAGCCTTTAGCTGCTAGTGAACTTCTAGTTCGGATGAGCGGTGTTGCTTCACTGATACACAGTGGCCTCGACCTACCCCCCAACAACCTCGCCGTGCCTCCACAGCAAATCGCCAGCACCATGTGCCAGGTGGTCCCCTGGTTGCCGTAAATGACCTGGCCCAGGATGTGGAGCCAAGACGAAGCTTGCCGAGCCGAGCCACGGGATCTCATAGGGTAGTGTCCCGCTCTGTGGGACTGTGCTCCCACAGACAGCCAGGGAATTCCCCCTCATGAGGCGGGTTCCCGAGACTGCCTGTGAGAGCAAAGTCACGTGGAGCCCCGGAGGACGGTGTGGGGGAGCTGGCCGTGACAGTCACCAGCCTCCAGCCACCAGCCTCGGGTTCCGGGCTGGGTTGGTGTTGCAGCAACTGGAGCGCCGGTGCTGGTGATCTGCCACATAATCATGACGAAACCACTGGAAGATGGGCCATCGTGACACGAGGCACACCGCCAACTGTGAATCTGAAGAAAAATAAAAAGATCTGAAGAAAACAGCAATATAAGCTGCGCTTGGAGCGAGCCTCCTGGTACCAGTGTTAGCTCCGGGGCTAATGGCTCAGGGGCTAATAGGCCACCCATAGGCCCCCCCCATCTACATGATGGACAGCTAGGTGGGCCAATAATAGAGCAGTGGGCGGGTCTTAAGGACAGGGGTGGGTTGGCTTTTTCTAATCAGGATGTATACAATTTATCCAGAAGAGTCAAAAACTTTTCTGGCGTTTCTGGGAAAGAAAAATGAAATAAAAGCTCTCTCTCTCTCTCACCTCCATCTATCCACCAGGGGTGAGGATCGTTCCCCCGGACAGCGCTGTTACTGTGGAGGAGGTCCTGGAGGCTGTGGCCGAGCAGGTGGGCCCTGACGCGGTCTGCTTTGCTTCCCGAATGAATAGAGCTGTGGTTGTGTTTCTGGCCGCTGAAGACGATGTCCACACCCTGATTGTAAGCGGTGTTGTGATCGGGGAAACATATGTACAGGTGTCCCCCTTATCTGTCCCATCAACGAGAATCACCGTCTCAGGTGTTCCACCTTTCATCACTGACGAGCAGTTGGCGACGGAGCTCCGCAGATTTGGGAAGTTTGCGGGCCCGTTTACAACTCTGCCTTTGGGATGCAAGGCCACCAAGTTCAAACATGTGAAATCACTCAGGCGACAGGTGTTCATGTTTCTCGACTTGCCCACTCAGACTCTGGAAGTCTCCTTCAGGGTCAAGCACGGGGACGGATCTTATATGGTGTATGCGAGCTCGGGACAGATGAAGTGTTTTGAATGTGGAGACGTGGGCCATAAACGGTTCGCTTGTCCGCACAGGCAGCGGGCGGAGGGCCCTGATGGGGCCGTGGATGGTGCCGGCAGCGAGCCCTCCGCTCACGCCGCAGCTACGGACGGCGGCGCGGCCTCCGCTCCCGCTACCCCTGCTCCGGAGCCTGCCGCCGTGTCTGTGGATGGCCCAGCTGTGCCGCCCGTGGCCCAGCTTGCGGCCGGGAGCGTTGATGACGATGGCGCCACAAGGGTCACTGATGGTGCATCACAATCATCTTGCTGTGTGACGTCAACAGCTGGGCCACCGGCAGCTGCTCCCGCTTCGGAGGAGGGGACGGAGCACCGACCTGATGGTGCGTCACAATCATCTCGCTGTGTGACGTCAGCGGCTGTGCCTCTGCCAGCTGCTGCCGCTTCCGAGGAGGGGACGGAGCACCGACCTGATGGTGCGTCAGAATCTCACTGTGTGACATCAGAGGCTGTGCTTCCGGTGGCTGCTACCATTATACAGCGGGGGATGGAACAGCAACAGTCAGCTGCTGAGGGTGGCGTCCAGGAAACTGTGGCCCATGATGAATCCACTGGCCCGGGAGAACCAAGCAGTCAGCTGAGTTGAGCTGCCGAGGAAATGGAATCTGAGAACGACGCTGTGTCTAATACTGGGTCTGTTGAGGATCTTTGACTAGGTGGGCTGCAAGGAATGCTCTGTGTGGTGTGGGGGGGGGGGGCATTTCAGTTTGCACTTTTTCCAATGTGACACACTTGGTGGAATGATGTTGGTGTGCTTACGTTTTTTTGAAGTGTGCAATAAAGGCTTATTTTAAAGGTCAAAAGGTCTCTCTCTCTCTCTCTCTCTCTCTCTCTCTCTCTCTGTGTGTGTGTGTGTTTAAAGAATTGACTGTTTTGAAAATTTTTTGATAACTACGTGACCAGTAGACTCATTTCAGACAGTTAAAACCTATAAACACACAAATTTTCAATTACCCCTTTAACAAATCCATATAAGGGATTCTATAACAATAATAATAATAATAATGGATTAGATTTATATGGCACTTTACATGTCAAGTGACATCTCAAAGTGCTTACAGTGAGTCCATTATTCATTCACTCCAGACAAACACTGATTATGGTAAGCTACCACTCAGCTGCCCCTGATGCAGACTGGTGGGAACATGGCTGCCAATCCGCACCAACGATCTCTCCAACCACTTACTTACTTACTACTCCTGGGGGGTGAGAGCTGGGTGGCCATCACCATGTGTAGAGGCAATCAGGTTAACCAGAGCGTGCCAACATTGTCAGTTTTGGGCTAGCTCCTCTGCGTTGTCAACAGCAACTCTGGCGATGTCAGAGGTATTATGACCCACTTTCTGGGATCACGAATCACACAGTCCGTTTTGACCCCTCAGTCAAGGTGGACAGACCTATGTCACTTTCACCCTCAGTCAAAGTAGACACACATCTCCTAATATTCCAGGCTGAGTCTCGAACCCGTGACATTGTGAACTGAAAACCGCTTACTCTACCACTGAGCCAAAGAGGAATTCCTCACTAGCACTCGGCTAGTAGCGGAAATGTACTCTAACAGTGTCATGCGCTGCACCACTGACTAATTCCCTATGGAGGGGTGCGTAACACCTCCCCCCTTAAGGAAGTGGTGCAGGTGTCCAATCCTGGACGAGCCCCCACTTCTTCTGTTAAGACCCACTTTCTGGGCCAAGGCCAGAATTGCCCACCTCAGCCTGGGATCATGAATCATAAAGTCCGTTTTGACCCCCCCAGTCAAGGTGGACAGACCTATGTCACTTTCACCTTCAGGCAAGGTAGACACACACTTCCTAATATTCCAGGCTGAGTCTTGAACCCATGACACCGTGATCTGAAAGCCGCTTACTCTACCCCTGAGCCAAAGAGGAATTCCTCACTAGCACTTGGCTGGTAGCGGAGGTGTACTCTAATGGTGTCATGCACTGCACCTCTGACTAATTCCCTGTGGAGGGGTGCGTAACAGAAGTCTCTCTCCAACCACTACCGAACATTTATACACATTCATACCCAGTGTCATGGACACTGGAAGCAAGGTGGGTAAAGTGTCTTGCCCAGGGACACAACGGCAGGATGGCTGGGTTGGACAATCCACTCTACCTCCTGAGCCACTGCCACCCACATTTCCCTCCTCTGTTCCATTTTTGCTGAGCACCAAGCTGGACGGCAGGAAGTTCCACTTTTATATGGTCTTTGGCATGACCCGGCCGGAACTTGAACCCCGACCTCTCGGTTGTGGGGCAGATGCTCTACCTCTAGGCCACCACTCCTGTCTAAACGTTTAAGTTCATAAATAAAGTTATGTGTGATAAAGTGAAAAGAAACAGACAAAAAGTATTGAACTCATTAGAAATAGCAGTGCATGAAGGTATAGAATTAGCTGAAATCCATAAGTCATTAGAAAAGAGTTATACTTTCTGTCAGGTCGGTACTTCATGAGTGGGAAATAAAAAAAGGGGTTTTGTTACCAAGGTGTCATAGAAGAAACATCTCGTGATGGGTAAAAGCCAAGAGCTCTACCAAGACTTTCACAACCTGATTGTTGCAAAACGTATATAAAACTTCTGAATCTTCCAGTTAGTACCACTGGGGAAATTCCCCATAAGTGGAAGGAACATCACTCTACCATCAACTGGCCACACACAGGAGCTCCTCACAAGATATCTGACCAAGGAATCAGAAAGATAGTCAGAAGAGTAACCCAAGAGCTAAGGACAACTTGGAAAGAGCTCCAGAAAGACTTGGAAGCAGCAGGTACAACTGTGACAGAGAAAACAACAGGCAATGCACTCCACCATCATGGGCTCCATGCACACTCACCTTGCAAGACGCTATCATTAAAGAAATTACATGTTGAATATGTTTAAAAATTGGTAAGTAGGATTTGAAAAACCTATGAAATACAAGGAGAATATAGTGTGGCTAAACACCATATTTGGAGGAGAAATGGAACTGCACATCATTCAAAAAAAACCAAACACTTCCAACAATGTCATTTGAAGGTGGTAGAATCATGTTGTAGCAAACTTTATATGATTTAAGGAACAATGAAAGAAACCATGGACTGGAGTATTCTTTAAACTAATTTGCTGCCATCCACTGGGATGGTGAGGATGACATGAGGGTGGACCTTCCTTTGCAATAAGATTCAAGTTGGTAGAATGGCCCAGTCCATCACCTTAATTCCAATTTAAAAAATCATGGAAAGAACTAAAGATCATGATTCACAAAAGGCCCCCCGCCACACAGTATCTACATTTTCCTCAATCTCCTCTCAGGATTGTGACCTGGAACCTTCCTATGTGGACTCTGGATATCTGTGGGCAAATGTTCTTCCAACCTTGGTGGATCGCTAAACTTATCTGTTCCATTTCCTCCAAAAAGTGTAAGTTTCATTATCAAGTTCATTCTAAATCCCCAGGCCTGGAGTATCTTCACTCTCACCTGCAGTCGTTCTCCAAACCCACCTTCAACTCCAGAGCAGGAGCTGGTTCAGAGAAGAGCTAGACTCACCATCCTGCACAGCACCTGCAACATAAGACAAGCTAACATCAACAAAATCATCTGCTGTCTCAAAATTATACTTACAGCTCCTCTCCTCTTCTCTACGCAGGGGTGCCAGCACCAGCCGGTCTTCTCTTGCTGTTTAGATAAAATACTTATCTTTAACTTTAAAACATTGTCTGTGTTGTGTCGGTATCGTGGGTCCAATACTATTGAATCATGTCCCAGCCAGCATGCCCATGTGGGCCCCACCATAGGTTTAAACTGGGCTGTCTTATGGGTCCCATGTGGGTTTGTCCGTGGGTTCCATGTTGGCCCCATCTGTGTTTGTCCACAAGGACTTTACCTATGGCACCAGTGTTACTGCAACCTGCTCACTTGAATTAAATCCATGTGGGGCCCACATGGGTTTAAAGTCAGCAAGCAGATTACCTGCTTATCTGTGCCACAGGTAAAGTCCATGTGGGCAAACACAGATAGGACCAACATGGAACCTGCAGACAAACCCACATGGGACCCATAAGACAGCCCAGATTAAATGTATGATGGGACCCACATGGGCATGCTGGCAGTGTCAGACAAAACTTCCACATCGGCCATCATGGGATTTTATCAACAGCTACACTACCGTTCAAAAGTTTGGGGTCACTTAGAAATTTCCTTATTTTTGAAAGAAAAGCACTGTTTTTTTCAATGAAGATAACTTTAAACTAATCAGAAATACACTCTAATATCTAATATACATTGCTAATGTGGTAAATGACTATTCTAGCTGCAAATGTCTGGTTTTTGGTGCAATATCTACATAGGTGTATAGAGGCCCATTTCCAGTAACTATCACTCCAGCGTTCTAATGGTACAATGTGTTTGCTCATTGCATCAGAAGGCTAATGGATGATTAGAAAACCCTTGTGCAATCATGTTAGCACAGCTGAAAACAGTTTAGCTGGTTAGAGAAGCTATAAAACTGACCTTCCTTTGAGCAGGTTGAGTATCTGGAAAAAATTATTATTTCAAATACAAATCATTATTTCTAACCTTGTCAATGTCTTGACTATATTTTCTATCCATTTTACAACTCATGGTGGTAAATAAGTGTGACTTTTCATGGAAAACACAAAATAATTGTCTGGGTGACCCCAAACTTTTGAACGGTAGTGTACATCTAAATCTACAGCATCAGAGAAATCATCCCTGCCACAACAAATATCCTTTCAACAAAATCTGAAATGATATCATAAAATATGAAAAGCATTGATGTGCACTGACATTTTGGTGGGCAGGTGTTCAACCAAATAAAAGGGGCATTTTGGGGCCCCCTACTGCATCAGTTTGGTGATAAGAAGAAAATAGGTTTCCCATTTCCCAGCAGCCCTTGTGGCTGATGGGACATGCTAAATGCTGAAAAATAAGTGAGATCTCCTCAATAAGACTGCAAGTCTTACTTGTGGTACATTTGTACTCTGTATATGTCCAGTTTTTATTTTCAGGGCCTTTTCTACTCAGTTCGGGGTATGAGGCTTGAGGAAACGGCTATGCCAGAAGTGCACATCGGAGGGCAAAAGGGCAGTGTTTTGGGCTGCCTTCATGTCAATCTCTGTACGTGCCCAATAATAAACATATATTAGGTTAATTGGCATTAAGTGGGGATTCCAAATTGTCTGTAGTGATGAATGTGAGAATAAATGCTTGTCTGTCTCTCTCTGTCGGCCCTGTGATGGACTGGTGAACTGTTCAGGTTGTACCCTACCTCTCGCCCAAAGACAGTGGCATAACCCCCCAACCCCACAACTTGAAAGAATTAAGGGGTTAAGAGGATGAATGAATGAATGAATGAATGAATAATATAGACATTTACATGTGACTAGAACTGAAGAGCGTCATGGCTCTGAAGGGTCTTTTTTTTTTTTTTTTTGTTACTTATTTGTACCCGTAGGTAGACTTGGTTTGCAGTCTGGTGACAAGCCACTGGCTGCTGGTCGCTGCGTGCGCGAGCGCCCTAAACCTACATGTTTTTTTTTTTTGGTGTGCGGGAGGAAACCGGAGAAATCCCGGAGTAAACCCGCGCAACACGGGGAGAACATGCAAACTCCACACAGCTCACTGTTGGTCGGGGGCTGGGATCGAACCCACGATCTCATGATCCCCGCGGTCCCCCGGCCGAGGGTAAAACTGTGCTGCCACAGTGCTAAACCACTGCCCCACCGTGCAGCCCGGGTCTTGAAGCTGTCACTGCAAACAAAGCCTTCTCCACAATTAAAGAAATTTTAGTTACTGTGTTTTTTCCTGTTTCATTCCATTTTTATTAAACTTATAAGTCTTGATTTCTTTATGTGTGTGGATTTCTTGAGGTAATACCAAAGTCTGGTGAAAATTTCACGAGTATCTTCACTGCAAATATACTGTTTATCTGTTGGAAAAATGTTGATGCGTTCAATACTTATTTCCTCCAGTGTAACTTCCCTTTTCACTTCATGTTTACTGTTTTTATTTGCTCTCGTTGCACCTGGCTTCAACCGTCTATTGTCCCCAACAGGATGAAGTTTTTGTCCTTTTGGTAAAGCAGCGGTTTATTTCCTGCAGAGGCAGAAACACTGCAGGTCAGAGGTCATATAAACAGGAGGCCATATTTTTGGACAAATGCTTACAGTTCTGTTTGCAAAAAAGAAAACGGGTGATGGAAACCTTCTAGTGGCACCTTTATAGTTCGGGAACACTTCATTTAAATTAAAGGCATTATGGGGGCATATACATTACGGCATGTGCAGCAGCGTATTTTTTCCAGTGCTGTGTGACAAACTTTTGACAGAAGTCTCCACATTCCCACCCCTGCTTTTCCTATTTTTAATGCCACCCGTTTCCATCTGTTCCCATTCCTCTTGTTTGTTTGTTCCCCTCTGCCTCTCGGCTATCGTTCTCCTTCTCCTTCTTCTTTCATTTTTTTTCTCAAAGAAGTATGTGAGAGTGCAATCACGGAGACTCCAGGCTTTTCCGCACAAGCAGCCAAATTTATCCTGGTGGTTTTCCGCATGTTTATTTTGGGTTTTCCCTGAGGGACGACATATCTGCAAGAAAACCAAACATCTCGGAGCGGGTGCTTTCCCTCTGGGGATAGTGGTGGCGGGGGTAAAAATAGGAAAGTTTTTTTGCTGTTGTTGTTGTTGTTTTGTTTGGGGGGGTAAATGTCCCATGGGTCCCCACCACCATCACCATCAGCACCACCACATCTCAAAATCAGTAATTTGCTTGTTTGTGAGCGTGTGACAGCAACTGCATGGGTTCTTTTTTTAGACACAATGGAAAAGCTTCTATTTGTTGCTCATCATTTTTTTTAAATCTCCCATAGCAATTAGCACTAAAGCATCCCATAATTACACAGATTAAACAAATCATCATGTCTCTCCGTTTCCCTCCTGGTTTCCTTTCCTCTCTCTGCCTCCACGTAAATCTCTCCCAAAGCTCCAAGTATTAATCTCTGTCATCCCCCTTTAGAAAAAAAAAAAATCTCCTCCACTTTCTCCCCTGCTCTTTTCTTCCTCCTCGCAGCTGAACCTGATGGCTCATCATTGTAGGATGAGTGTGTGGGTTGGGAGGAATTCTGGGGTCGGAAAAAAAACCCTCCCTCCTCCGCTCTGACTTCTTGGTTTGACCTGTGTTTAACATGCTGTCTGCTGCGGCTTTCTACGACTACAAATATGACCGCTGTTGCTCCTCTGCAGGGTGGGCGACCTGCTCAGGTTGCAACAAAGGAGAGGACGGTGGTGGGCGACTAAATTGTTTAATCCAGATTTTCTTCCGTGGGAAAACTCTGCAATATCTCACACTTACTGGTGTCTGTCGTCGATACGTCAGAGGTTCCTTCTCGTCAAACCCTCTGACCCGACATTTTTTCAGCCAGAGAAGTGTGGAAGTTTGCTATGCCATGAAGCTGTCAGCATACTAAAATAAGAACCTAAGTGCTGTTTTAGTTTAGAGAGTTCTCTCGGTTGACCAAAAGAGCTGCAATGCATCCACATTTTACAGCCTGGTCTACAAATAATCCCCAAACCCAGAGAAACTCAGACCTCCTGCACAGGAAAAGCATATGGATCACACAAAAGTATTAGTTTTTTAACTTCTCCTCATGGATCACCACCTTATTTTGTGGGGTTTTGTTTGTATCTCAGGAGCTATGTTGTTGGGCGCAATGTGTCCCTGGTAGGGTCTCTCAAGGCAAGTTGGTCCTGTGTAAAGGGCAGACTAAGATCAGTACCATAGACTCCCATAGAAATTTTAAAAACAAGACCACCAGTGTTGGAGTAGCTCATTTTGGCCTGATGAAGTCACCCAGAGAGTGCGCTGATCTCCTGACCTTTGACCTTGAGAACAACCTTGATGCAGACCCACTTGAGGATCATTGTGTGTGAGTTTGTTGAGAATTAGGCCAATTCATAAAATCATATAAGCACTTAGATCACCTGACCTTTGTCCTTGACCTCAACCACAACCTGGATGCAGTCCCATCTGAGGATCATTGTGTGTGACTTTGGTGACCACTGGGTCATTTCCTTAGGAGGAATAGAGATTCCTGTGTAATCTGGAAAGGCAGGTGGACAGACAATGCACGTCGCACCGTCACATTAGCTACGTACTTCTGGCTTTGTAAGAATTAACTGACACAGACACAGAGTGCCATACCAAGTGTGGGTTGCGGGCCCCACCCTTGTAGGTATGGAGCAGGGGCTTGACAGCGGGGTTTCTGCCAACCGGGCTCAGCCCAAACCACATGGGTCTGCCCTCCAGTGCTCTCACTACTTGCAAGAGTGATCATGGGGATGACAAAGGTGGAGACAGTGGTGGTCTGATCTCCAGCTTCCCAAATTGGCTACTGGAACGTAGTTGGGGCATCTGATCAGGATGTTTCCTGGACATTTTCCACGTGAGGGGTTTTGGGCACATCCCACTGGGAGGAGACCGCAAGGTAAACCCAGGACACTTTAGAATGTGCAAAATGGTAGGGTAGGGTGAAAGGGTGAATTGGGATGCACCCTAAATCTTCCAGCTGGCCTGGGAATGCCTCGGTATCCTCCCTGTAGAGCTGGAGGAGATGGCTGAAGACAGGGAAGTCTGGGCTTCTCGGTTTAGATTGCTGCCTCCACCAACCAGCCCTCCAGATAAATGGTAGGAGATGAATGAAGGATAGGAGGGCTTCTTTGACTTTTCACATGTAGCTTCATGAGACTGTTTTACCAGCATGAATAAGGAGCTAGGTTCGGGGGGGTGAACTGACATCTGGTAGTTAAGAAAAGAACTGCCAGTCCTATCCCAGTGTTTTTCAACCAGGGAGCCCTGGTGGGTTCAGGTTTTTGTAGGAGATTATCTAATTTCCCTTCTTAAAAACCCTTAGACTGTGTACGGTATGTCGCCAAACTGAGACATAACCCCTAGTGGTCAACAGTGGTAAAGATTTTTTTCAAGAAAATATTCAGATCAGATGTCACAACTTTCCAAGGCTATAACTTGAAAGTGGTAAGAGATAATGGCTTACTGTATTGAATTGAATTGAACTGAATTTATTTTATTCGGTAATGATAATAATAATAATAATAATAATAAACATATACAATACAATAAGAACACAAAAGAGCAACCGAAAGGGTGTAGGCTGAAGCTAGTGCTTATATAATGCCTACCCCATTACAATTTTAAAATCAATAACATAAAAATTTAAGTCTTACCCAAAATCAACAAAGAAAATAAACTAGAACAAGTAGACAAAAAAAAAATCCTTTAAGTTATTACAAATTTATCTCCCAGCATTTACAGTAAGATACTGGGAGATTTTCTCATCTTTGTACAATTTTTTGAATTGCTTCAGAGTTGAACATGTTTTAATATTTTCAGAGCAACAGTTCCACAGTTTAACTCCACTGACAGACATGCAATGATACTTTGTATTTGTTCTAACCTTTGGCTTATTAAAAATGGAGTTACCTCTTAGCTCATATTTGCTTTCCCTTTTTTTAAACAGTCTCTGAATATTTACAGGTAATTGGTTATTATTATTTGCTTTGTACATGATTTGAATGACATTATAATCTACCAGATCTCTAAATTTAAGAGTATGTAATTGAATGAATATTGGATTTGTTGGTTCACAGTAAGGTTTCTTTGATACAATGCGTATGGCTTTTTTCTGTAGTAAAAAGATTAAGTTTGTGTTTGTTTTATATGTGTTTCCCCAGATCTCCACACAGTATGTCATAAAAGGAACTATCAGTGAATTATATAAAATGCAAAGAGATTTCTGACACAGGAGATCCTTAACTTTATACGATACGGCAATGGATTTAGACATTTTAGTTTTGACATAATTTATGTGTGATTTCCAGTTTAGTTTGTTATCAACAATGACCCCTAGGAACTTGGTTTCAAAAACTGTGTCAATTTCAACATTGTTTATTTGAATTTTTCTGTGATTATATAATTTGCAGTTTCCAAATATTATACATTTCCTTCTCACTTCCGCCTCCAAAGAGAGCAGACGCCTTTTTCCTTCTCTCTTGCTCTGACTTTTTTTTTCCTTCCCCCCCAACTACTGGATCCCAGCTTGCTGTTGTCTGTCTGCGTCTAACTGCTGACCGTCGAAAGAAATTATGGAATTAATAAGCTGGGCTTTGAACACATTTGACACTATTTTTTCAACAAGGAAAAGTGCTCCGGGGGAAGCTGTCTGCCCCGCAGGGACGGCTCCAGCGGGCTATTTACGGGACACAAGTAATTGGAGGATCTTGTGCCTAACTAATCTCTCTATCGAAGATATTGAAGATTTGTATGTCTTCGTAATAATGGTGATCGGGATCGTTCTGATTGGAACTGGGATTGTCCTGGTGTACCGCAAATTGCTGAAGATGGATACAACCTATCAAAATGCTGGCCAGGCGAGGTGCATCCATCAAATTGAAAAATTGGAGAAGACCCTGATAGCGACAAATGGAGAACTGTCTCGGAAGGTGGATTACATCATGGTTACGCTTAGGTCTATCCACGACGGACTCAACGCCCCGCAATGAAGGATTAAGTACTGAATCTACAGAAGAAAATAAAGCTCCTTCTCTGTGATCAGTTCTATTTGGCTCAATTTCCCTATAAAAATTCCTCCTGGCTGTCTGCAGTCTGTTTTTTTCAAAACATTGAGCACAAGGCCTTGGACAGCAGCTGCTCAGATAATCGCAAGGACGATTGCGAGTAGCCAGACAAAACATCTCCTGCCAAAGTGTCCTTGTTGTTCTTCTGATACAACACTTGCTTCAACAGTGCACTCATATTGATCCACAAACTGATAAATAAAGATCCACACACTGCTCTCTTTGTGTCCTGTGAAATCTTGGTCCGCTGATGTGCATTGAGGGCTTTTTTTTCCCTTGTAATCATAATATTGATTGATCATGCAACCAGTAGTCTGAATCAATGATTTTTTTGCTCCTTCCTATTGTATTATTCTTATGCTACCTGTACCCTCCTGCTGACAGGCGCGTTTCAGATGTGCCGCGGCACGGAAATGCAGGTTCATTTACTGTGTCAAGTCAAATTCTCTCGTATGTTATCAGTGATCTGTTAATGTACTTGGCAATAAATCTTTTTCTGATTCTGATTCTGATTCTGATTCTGACATTTTGTTTTTCCAAGGTGAATAGATAATTTATTGGCAGTGAACCACTGACTGATTTGTTTAAGTTCATTTTCTACTGAATCCAGAAGCTGCTTAAGATTTTCTCCACTACAAAAAAAAAAAATTGTGTCATCTGCAAATAAAATACACTTGAGCAATTTAGACACAGAACATAAATCATTAATATACAAAATAAACAACAATGGACCAAGCACAGAACCCTGTGGTACCCCACACGTCATCTTCAGCAACTCAGAGTCTGTATTATTCACATGAATATATTGATATCTGTCTTCTAAATAGCTGTGTAACCAGTTAAAAGCAAGTCCTCTGATCCCAAACTTATGTAATTTACTGAGGAGTAATTTATGGTCAACTGTATCAAATGCCTTTTGTAAGTCCAGAAATATTCCAACTGTATATTCTGTTCTACCTGTTGCATCCATAATCTGTTCAACAAAGTCCATGAGTGCCAGTGAGGTGGTCCGGTTCTTCCTGAATCCATACTGTTGTTCACAGAGTATATTGTGCTTATCAATTAAATCATTTAGTCTCTTAACAAATATTTTTTCCAGTATTTTGGAGAACTGAGGTAACAAGGAGATGGGTCTGTAGTTTGACAATGAGTGTTTGTCACCAGTCTTACACAGAGGAATGACTCTTGCTATTTTCATTTTCTTGGGAAATTTACCAGCGCTAAGTGACATGTTGCATATGAAAGTGAAGTGTTTAACAATATAATCAATAATACATTTAACCAAGAACATACTGAAATCATTACAATCAGTTGATTCTTTGTCTTTGAATTTGTTAACAATGTCAAGAATTTCTTTTTCATCTGTTTCTTTCATAAACATTGAGTAAGCGTTTATGTTGATGACACTGTCAGCGCCACTTGTATTTGCTGATGATACAGTGGAGTTGGCGATCTTTTTTCCTATATTAACAAAATATAGGAAACATTAAACGTGTTGGAGATCAAGCTATTTTCATTTATTATTCCATTATCTGAATTTAAATAAGAGATGTGGTTGGAATTTAGTTTTCCTCTCTTTGTTATATTATTTAACACCTTCCATATATTACATGTATTAGTTTTATTTTCCAATAATTTACTGTAATATGTTTTTTTTACTCGATCTTAAAATACCAATGAGTTTATTTTTATAAGTCTTGTATTTCTTTTCTGCTTCCACAGTTCTTAATTTCAGAAAGGTTTTGTTTAACAAGTTTTTCTTTTTACAAGCATTTTGCAGGCCCTTGGTGATCCAAGGCTTATTTCTGTATTGAACTTTAGTTTCCTTTACCACTAGAGGGCAGTGTTTATTATATAGTTGTGATAAAATAGAGACAAATTCTCCATATGCTGTATCAATGTTGTCAACATAAACACCGCTCCAGTCTTGTATTTTTAGATCATTTCTAACATTGTTGATTGTGGTTTCTGTTACAAGTTGTTTAAAAACCTTATCTATTTCAACGTTATGTGTTACACCAGTGTGTGAAGAAACAAAAACAGGCAGATGGTCTGTCACATCATTGATAGTAAGACCAGCAGTTACATTCCCCTCAGTGACATTTGTGAAAATGTTATCAATAAGCGTTGCTGAATGTGCTATTATTCTAGTGGGGTATGTTATTGAAGGGTAGAAACCCATACAAAACATGGAATTTATGAATTCACTTACAGCCGTGGACAAAATTGTTGGTACCCCTTTGTTAATGAAAGAAAACCCCACAATGGTCACAGAAATAACTTGAATCTGACAAAAGTGGTAATAAATAAAAATTCTATGAAAATTAATCAATGAAAATCAGACAATGCTTTTGAATTGTGGTTCAACAGAATTACTTTAAAAAACAAACTCATGAAACAGGCCTGGACAAAAATGATGGTACCCCTAGAAAAGATTGAAAATAATGTGACCATAGGGACATGTTCAACGAAGATGTGTCCTCTAATTAACATCACAGGTGTATACAAACTTGTAAAAACTTGGCCTATTTAAAGGGTGACAAGTAGTCACTGTGCTGTTTGGCGACATGGTGTGTACTACACTAAACATGAACCAGAGGAAGCAAAGGAGAGAGTTGTCTCAGGAGATTAGAAAGAAAATTATAGACAAGCATGTTAAAGGTAAAGGCTATAAGACCATCTCCAAGCAGCTTGATGTTCCTGTGACTACAGTTGCACATATTATTCAGAAATTTAAGATCCACGGGACAGTAGCCAACCTCCCTGGACGTGGCCGCAGGAGGAGACGGATAATACGAATGGTAACAAAAGAGCCCAGAACAACCTCTAAACACATTCACGGTGAACTCCAAAGTCAAGGTACATCAGTGTCAGATCGTACCATCCGTCGTTGTTTGAGCCAAAGTAGACTTCATGGGAGTCGACCAAGGAGGACACCACTGTTGAAAACAAATCATAAAAAAGCCAGACTGGAATATGCCAAACTGCATGTTGACAAGCCACAAAGCTTCTGGGAAAATGTCCTATGGACAGACGAGACAAAACTGGAACTTTTTGGCAAGGCACATCAGCTCTATGTTCACAGATGCAAAAATGAAGCATACCAAGAAAAGAACACTGTCCCTACTGTGAAACATGGAGGAGGTTCTGTTATGTTCTGGGGCTGCTTTACTGCATCTGGCACAGGGTGTCTTGAATCTGTGCAGGGTACAATGAAATCTCAAGACTATCAAGGTATTCTAGAGAGAAATGTGCTGCCCAGTGTCAGACAGCTTGGTCTCAGTCGCAGGTCATGGGTCTTGCAACAGGATAATGACCCAAAACACACAGCTAAAAACACCCAAGAGCGAAACATTGGACTATTCTAAAGTGGCCTTCTATGAGCCCTGAACTAAATCTTATTGAACATCTGTGGAAGGAGCTGAAACATGCCGTCTGGAGAAGGCACCCTTCAAACCTGAGACAACTGGAGCAGTTTGCTCATGAGGAGTGGGCCAAAATACCTGCTGAGAGGTGCAGAAGTCTCACTGACAGTTACAGAAATCATCTGATTGCAGTGATTGCCTCAAAAGATTGTGCAACAAAATATTAAGTTAAGGGTACCATCATTTTTGTCCAGGCCTGTTTCATGAGTTTGTCTTTTAAAATAATTCTGTTGAACCACAATTCAAAAGCATTGTCTGATTTTCAATGGTTAATTTTCATAGAATTTTTATTTATTACCACTTTTGTTAGATTCAAGTTATTTCTGTGACCACTGTGGGTTTTTCTTTCATTAACAGAGGGGTACCAACAATTTTGTCCATGTCTGTATTTGGATATGGTCATTTGGATTTAATAAGTTAATATTGAAGTCTCCACAGATAAATACCAGCTTCTTATTACCTACTGCACTGAAAAGCTCAGACAATTTTTCTTTGAAAATGTCAATATCGGTACCCGGTGCTCTATAAATGCAACTTATTATTTTTTTTTTTTTTGTTACTTATTTGTACCCGTAGGTAGACTTGGTTTGCAGTCTGGTGACAAGCCACCGGCTGCTGGTCGCTGCGTGCGCGAGCGCCCTAAACCTACATGTTTTTGGTATGCGGGAGGAAACCGGAGAAATCCCGGAGTAAACCCACGCAACACGGGGAGAACATGCAAACTCCACACAGCTCACTGTTGGTCGGGGGCTGGGATCGAACCCACGACCTCATGATCCCCCGGCCAAGGGTAAAACTGTGCTGCCACAGTGCTAAACCACTGCGCCACCGTGCAGCCCATTATTATTATTATGATGATGTTTTTTGTAGTTGTAATTAATTCCACAGTTACACATTCCATGATGTTTTCCATTTCAAAAGACATATTTTCTACAACTTGGACTTGGTAGCAGGACCTGATATATAAAGCAACACCACCACCTGCTTGTGGTATATAAATCATAGCCTCTCATTTGCACTGTATGAAGTTGGTCATTTTTTAGCCAAGTCTCAGAAATTGCAACAGCAGAAAAAAATTTGTGTTATATTGCAACAAACTGTCCTGGATTTTGGAAAAATTCATGTTGAGACTTCTACTATTAAAGTGTATTATTGGCAATGATTGGTCAGAAATTGTATTTTTTTAGTTGGTCTAAGCTAAAGTATTTTCACTGATGTTTTATACTGTTGGAAAAAGTGATTTTCAGGATCGGTTTCATATTCAACGTCGTCGTCGTCGTCGTCGGCCTCCGTCGGTCTATGATGACCATGGAAGAGAATCCTAAACGTCTACTCTGCTGGAACAGCACCGCCTGTGGCTGAACAGGCCGATGCGCGAATGGCAGTCCCTGTCACACAGGTCGCACTTGTGGGTGGTCTCCGTGCTGCTGGGTCTGTGGCGGTTCTTCCTGTGGGTCCTTTTTTCATCTGCTGCAGCAGTCAGTCTCTCTTCACCCGTCTTGAGCTGTCTGGTCAGGGTGCCTCTCCATTTGGAGCGGTCCGTTGCAAGGTCCACCCAGCGCTCTGTGTTGATCTCCAGGGCCTTCATGTCTCTCTTGCAGACGTCTCTAAAGCGCAGCTGTGGGCGGCCAACGTCTCTCCTGCCAGTTGCCAGTTCTCCGTAGAGGACGTCTTTAGGGATTCTGCCATCCTCCATACGGTGAACGTGGCCTAGCCAGCGGAGCCTGCGCTGCCTGAGTAGAGTGAACATGGAGGGAAGGCCGGCGCGGGACTGAACTTCTGTGTTGGGCACTTTGTCCTGCCAGGATATGTCCAGGATGTGGCGAATGCAGCGCAAGTGGAAGGAGTTCAGTCTCTTTTCCTACCGGGCGTATGTTGTCCACGTCTCACTCCCATAGAGCAGTGTGCTGATGACGCAGGCGTTGTACACTGCCATCTTTGTCTTGACAGAGAGTTTGGGATTCTCCCACACTCGTGTGGTGAGGCGAGCGAGTGTGAAGGCTGATTTTCCAATCCTCTTGTTGATCTCTGTATCAAGGGAGAGGTTGTTGCTGATCGTGGACCCCAGGTACGTGAACTGATTCACGACCTCCAGCTCGTAGTCGTCGATGGTGATGGTTGGTGGTGCTTCCGTGCCTTGCGCCAAGACATTAGTTTTCTTCAGGCTGATGGTAAGCCCGAAGTCCTTGCATGCCTGAGAGAAGCGGTCCATCAGGGTCTGCAGCTCCTGCTGTGTGTGGGTTGCGACTGCAGCGTCGTCTGCAAACAGCATGTCTCTGATTAGAGCCTCGCGTACTTTGGTTCTGGCTTTCAGGCGGGCGAGGTTGAAAAGCCTGCTATCAGATCTTGTGTGCAGGTAGATTCCCTCTGTTGCTGTGCTGAAGGCATGCATCAGGAGCATAGCAAAGAAAATCCCAAAGAGGGTTGGCGCAAGTACACAGCCCTGTTTCACTCCGCTGCGTATGTTGAATGGCTCTGAGACGTTGCCATCTTGCTGCACTATCCCCTGCATGTTGGTGTGAAACGATTCGATGAGGCTTTGCAACTTTGGTGGACATCCTATCTTTCATCCTATCATATTCAACACTGTGTGGCTTATGCTCAGTATATTCGTACTCTTTAAAAATGAGGTTGTTTCCTATAAAAGTTGCATCTTAATTATTCCAGTCAATGGAAACAAATGCACAGTTTATATCTCTGTTACGGGGATGGCGTGGGTGAATAATGAGTCTGTCATACCTTAAGTAGGCTATGTCCCCCTGTGCTCTTGTCAATTAGAAAGATGTAGAATATGATCCAAAGTTCCAGATAGGAGTAATTTTACGCATCTAATTTGCATACAACCAAACAAAGACATTCGTCACTTACCGGCGTCCTTTTGCGGCATTCTGGTCGCTATTTTGTCCTCTCCCGGTCATTTTAGCTTTCTCTCCTACATCCACAAACTGTTATTGATTATTCCACCTTAATTTCGTTTTTATTCCGTGGCAATTTCTCTTATATGATGACATGTAACCGGCGATTGCTCTCCAGTCACATGGCACTCCGGGCACCAGCAGGTCAAATCAACAAGCTTCACAATCCCTGTGTTAAAGAACACGTAAACATCTACCTTCATAAGCTAAATAATCTCTCTTTAGAACCATAGTTGGCAAATTTGGGACCAAATCCTCCGAATTTGCTCCTCAGTCTTTGATCGTATATGTCCACACCAATTGGTGCCCACCATTTTGTGTTGTAATCTCAAAGACAATGAAGAGGAAGAAGGATTTCTTCCTCTTTGGTGTATTACGTGTCATCCATGAGTCCTCCAATGCATGCCTGCCACCTTGTGAACTGGCATGATCAGTACAAATCCTCTTTACAGCTGGGCAGTGTTTCTGCACGTCATTATCAGTTGACAGGTGCAGCGCCATGCTCTGCCACTAGGGGCACACAAAATCACACAGCTTAAGGGTTAATTAGTCCAAAAAATGCTAATAATTTGCAGTTGCTGTGTATGGATGACTACAGAGCTCATGCACAACAATAGCAAATTATTAACTTGTTTTGTACATTTTCAACTATTTTCTGTCAGGAATCGCCCTTCGGGGCAGAGAGGTGAGACCCATGCGCTGAACTGTGAGTTTGTGAGGTTTATTGAGAATAACAAAATATAAGTCCAAACAGTGCTGTAACACAAAAATACACACAAGAGAGCAAACTTACTGATAAGGCTCACCAGAGCAAGGATAGGGCTCTGGTGGAGATGAAGAGCGACTCAGTCAAGACAGCAGCAACAGGAAATGAAAATAACTGCCCTTAAATAGGATTAGAAACAAATTACACAAGTAGTGACAGGTGTGGGTCACATGAGCGGGCAGAAAGAAACAATGATTCATAATTGGACCAGCTGGGGGCAATGAGAGAGAGAGAGCAGACTGACAGCTGACAGGGACCCCGCCTACGTGGAGCAACAACCCGGAAACGCCACTGACAGCTGTCAGCCTAGAGAAAACACAACAGAATAAAAATATAAAGACATGGCAAAATAAAGACAAGTACCCTCAAAATGTGAATAACAAACTATAATGACGTAAACAGGAAACTAAACCATACTAAGACACAATACAGAATACGTGACAAATCAACCAAGGATAAAATAACAAGAATGCAACTCAAAATGACAACACCTTACAAATATGAAAAAAGGCAGAACGACTGAACCCGGTGGAATCCCCCCGCACTCAGATAGTGGCAGAGCCCCCCCTCTCAAGGGGTGGCTACTAGACACCCCAGGGTAACATCAAAAGAAAAGAACCCCCACACACAAAAAACCCACCCCAACAAGAAAACAAGCCCACCCTGGGTGGAAGGAGGGGGATCCAGGCACGGAGGGACTGAACCAAACCAGAGAAAATAAGAAAAACTTTCAGAATAAACATCCCAGCAGAGTCCAGACTAAGGAGAAATGACAAAAAAAAAACAAAAAAAAAAAAAACGAGGGCCCCTCTCAGGACCCATACAGAACCAGGCACCTAGGCCCCTTGGATCAAAGAACTAGACTGTTCTGGTAGCCGGCTGAAGTCCCAGGCCTGGCAGACAGTGAGGTGGTAAGTCAGGTGGCCTGCCGGAGAATGTGAGCCATCCAACCCAACGGCACAGTCTGTCAGGCAGCTGACCAGAATTCTTTAACCACCAACACAGTGAAGGTGGTCCAGGGGGTGGCCGTCCAACCGGGACGACCAGAAACAAGGAGAATGGAGGAATGGGTGAGCCTCGGCGACGTCAGGCAGAGGAGGGGGAATCACAACAGCATCTGGCAAAGGAGGAGGAACCTCAATGGCATCTGGCAGAGGAGGAGGAACCACGGTGGCGTCAGGCAGAGAAGGGGGGACCACGACAGCGTCAGGCAGAGGAGGGGGAACCACGGTGGCATCTGGCAGAGGAGGGGGAACCACGACGCCCTCAGACTGGCCTGTAGCACCCTCGGTGGTCCCTGACTGGGACATGGCAGCACCCATGGTGGCTCTGAGCTGGAGTGGAGCTGTACCCGCAGTGGCGCTGGACTTGAGCGGAGCTGCACCCGTGGTGGACCCGGACTGGGCCAATGCTGCACCTTCGGTGGACCCGGACTGGGCCAATGCTGCACCCTTGGTCGATCCAGACTGGGCCAGAGCTGCACCCACGGTGGCCCCCGGGCTGGAGCGTAACGCCCACGGCGGGCCCACACTGGAGCACAGCACCCAAGTAGGTTCCAGACTGGGGAACAGCACCCACAACGGTCCCTGACTGGGACACAGCACCCACGGAGACCTAGACTGAGGAGGAGCTGCACCCATGGAGGTCCCGGGCTGGGACGGAGCACCCGTGACAACCTCATCAGACGGGGAAGCAGCACCCTCAGAGGCCCCGGGCTGGGACAGAGCACCTGCAACTACCTCAGCAGGAGGGGGAGCAGCATCCACGGAGGTCCCGGGCTGGGACGGAGGTCCCGGGCTGGGATGGAGTGCCCGCGACGACCTCAGCAGGAAGAGCTGGACCCATGGTGACCTCAAGCGGCAAGCTGGGACCCACGGAGACAACTGGCAGAACTGGATAATCCTCAGTGACCTTCGGGGAAAGCTCAGGCAAGAGAGGCAGAGAAACAGGGCCAGGGTCACTGGCAGCAGTAGAGCCCGGCGAGGTGAGCTAAGGTGCAGCTGACGGCTGCACTTGGCTCTTCCCACCAAAAGCCAGGCAAGATCTCTCCAAAATAGAAACAACGAAGACAAAGGAGAGCACTTGCCTGATCTCAGGCTCCACTGCGGTTCAGGACTCCATCGATCCAGGCGATGGTTCTTCGGGCCCAACCCTCTGGAGGTCCAACTCCGACTCTGCTGCGGCAGCCCCTGCAGCAGGCATGGTGGTCAATACAGTCCTGGGACCTGCCAGCGAGGTGACCCACACAGGTGGCTTGCCCTGTGTGGTGACAGGAGGTCGGCTTCCTGCTAGCCCTTGATTCTGCTCATCTGAGGCCCGGGGACACTCCATCATTGGCGCAGACGTCAGCTCGGTACCAGCACTCTCCCTCCATCCAGACTGTGGCTGTGGGGCTGGGCTAGGTCCTCCAGGGCCTCAGGCTCCTCCAACATCCGGCGGCTCAGTCCTGGGGCCGGCGGACACTCAGGGGGCTGAGGAGAAGACACAGACACAGCAAGTGAAAAGTTTATAGCTGCAGCAGGCAGTGAGGACTCAGAGGACTGCATTAGCTGAGCCTCACCACCTGGAATCAGGCAAGGTAATTCATGTGTCAATGATAGAGAATGAAAAAGCACTTGCCTGTGTTCCCAGGGCGTGATGTGTCCTGCTGCAGTTGGCATAGAATCTGCCCTCTCCGTGGCTGCAGTTGTTGTGGGCCCCTCAGAGGAACGTAGAGGAGCCGCCCCTGCAGATGTGGTTATGGGCAGAGCCGGGAAGGAGGCGACCAGTCCTGCAGCAGCAGAAGGAATTGCCGAGGAGAAGGGAGAAGCAGCAGCAGCAGAGGAGCTGACTGATGGAACAGCCGGAGAAGAAAAACTAGATAAGGGAACTGCTGCAGGAGTTTTCTGCCTCGGCGAAGGGAGAGCTGCTGCCTGAGAGGTGGAGGCGTTCTTTTGTCGGGATTTCCCTGGATAGCAGCGATCTGAAGTAGGTGGAGCCGGAGACTGGTGAGGAGCAGATACTACAGAGGCCCGGGAATGCCTCCCCTTCAGTGCGGGCCCAGGTTTCCTTGGGGAATTCCTCACCATCTCACTGTTCTCATGTTGCAGGGCCGCCACCAGAGAAATCCTCTCCACTCATGTGGTTGCTCGTTAAATTTTTATTCATTGTAATTAAACTGTGTGTTTATATATTTATTCCATCTAGCTACAATGCTCCACAAAGTGTGTCTATATATATATATATATATATATATTTATATTTATATGTACATATGTATACTCACTGCTCTTGTTTTTCTCTTGCCTTCTGATTGTTGCTCTGAGTGTTGCTATCCCTGTGCTGTTGCAATCCTGGAATTTCCCCATTGTGGGACTAATAAAGGCTTATCTTATCTTATCTTATCTTATCTTAATTTGTAACTTGTTGAAAATTTAAATTGGCATCTTTGATCATATTTTTGCACATTTTTTTCTTGCAAATTTGTGTGTAATTTAGATCTACCCATTTGTACTTCATGTTAAATTTGTGAGTATCAATCATCCCCCTTGTTGAAAAATCCATCCATCTTCAATTGCTTTTCTGGAGGTCCGGAAAAGCAATTGAGGCAGCAGTTCAAGCAGAGAAGCCCAGGCTTCCCTCTCCCCAGCCACCCGCTCCAGCTCTTCAGAGACGATACTAAGGCGTTCCCAGACCAGCTGGGAGATAGTCTCTCCAGTGAGTCCTGGGTCTGCCCCAGGGTCTCTTCCCAGTGGGATGTGCCAGACACACCTCAAGTGGGAGGCGTCCAGGAGGCATCCTGATCAGATGCACAAACCACCTCAACTGGCTTCTTTCGATGTGGAGGAGCAGCGGCTCTACTCTGAGCCTCTCCCGGATGACTGAGCTCCTCACCCTATCTCTAAGGTGAGTCCAGCAATTCTATAGAGAAAGCTCATTTCAGCCTCTTGTATTGGCAATCTCATTCTTTTGGTCATTACCCAAAGCTCATGACCATAGGTGAGGGTAGGAAGGTAGACTGACCGGTAAATCGACAGCTTTGCTTCAGCTTCACCACAGCAGACCGGTACAACGTCCCCATCACTGCAGATGCTGCTCTGATCTGTCTGTCAGTCTTCTGCTCCATTTTCCCATCACTTGTCCTTGTTGAAAAATAACAAATATAAATATAAATATTACTAAATATAAATATTTCTAGGTAAAGACAACTTAAAATATTTTATGGTAATCATTTGACCAAAGGAAATATTTTAGGAGGTTAAAACCCCCCAAATACTGGTGTTTTACTAATGGGCCTGTTCCCTTTTCACCAGCTACTCTGCTGTCTCTCTCTTATGGTGTCCAAAATCAGTAGGAATGAATTAAACTGTTGTTAAATCTGTGATGGTCTCATCTCCCTTCAGTACCTCTCATACCAGCATTTCCCCACACGCTTTGTCTTGTAGATGCCAAAAATAATTGTGTAAATACTGTGTGGAGTAATTTAGTTGGAAATCTAAAAAAGGGGATTGTTGTGTCTGGAAACAGGGACTAGCAGACACGTTGCCTGTGTTGAAGGTTAGCTTTAATAAGAGCTAGCAACATGTGGCACATACACAGAACATGCTAACTATACAGGGGTACAGGCTGTGTAGCAGGCTAGAAGCAGAGTACCAAAGACCAGGACTCCCGCCATTAGTCCTTAATATAGTCACGGATTGGTGACATCATCCATGCCTGCATCACCCCGTCTGTGACGTGCATGGTGGTGCATCAATGTGCCACATTCACCTCCCCCTGGGAAAATCCAGAATTTATCTGGTGATGGTTAACCATGGTTGTGGCATATTGCATGATGGTTAATACAATAAACTGCCATTAATACAGTACAGATATTTACATGATGTTGATAGCATATGGTAGTATTAACTTCAGACCAGACCATAAACTATTTCAGGTTCCATACACCATAATCATTACCTCTTTCAACCATTATAAGAACCTGGGCAACCGTGTAGACTTCCGGTAAAACGCTGCATGGTTGAGTGGATTATTCTGCCACTGTATCAATCATGTTCTGTTTAAACATTTCAAAAACAGAGTCATTTTCTTACTGTCCAACCTCAGGGGCCTCAGGCAAGCCCACGGTGGGCACGGCCTGGAGGTGCCGGCTGTAGCAGACCTGGGTGCCATCTCGCTGGAATCATGGCTCACTTGTCAGCAAAGACCCAGTCCGGGACCACCACTAGTTGGGTTGGCTCCAGCGTCGTGTCTTGCTCTGGGGCAGCTGCTGATCTTACCCTCCACAGATGGCTGGCCTGCCATCTCGAACCATCAACTATGTGGAAGGTGGCTGGCCCCACTTGTGCAATGATCTGCAGGTTGTCTGGGTGCTTGGATCAGCGGACCCGAATGCATTCGAGCACCATGAGTCCGGACCTAGTCGGCTTCATGCGGCGCTGCTGCTGCTCTCTTGTCCCTGATGTTGGTTGTTGTTGTGACGGCATGACATTCTCACTTGACAGGACGCGTTCTGGGTTGGCGTCGTTTACCGGGGTCCTGCTTGGCTACAGATGCTATCTCCTGCAGCTGTACAGCAGCTCCATGAGGCTTATGTTGGGCGAGGATCTGAGTTGAGTCTGGATTATGCTCTCTTTCCTGTGATGAGGCAGCAGCTCGTGGTCACTCATGCTGCGTGAGGTGCCCCTGTCATTCTTCTGTTCCGCTGTTAGGGAAAAGCACCGTTACTGGGGTATCGTCTGGTGGGTCATCTGGTGGCGGACGTGGATGCAGATCGGTCTTTTTGCTGACAGGGCAGGTCCTACCCTCCTCCAGGTACTGCTTGACTGTGGGCCGGATCTCCTGGATGAGGCAGCAGCTCGAGAATGCTTGTGCTGTGTGAGGACCAACTCCAGGTCGCATGTGGGTGCAGTCTGGGCCTCCTATGGCTGCTCAGGTTCCTGTATGGATGTGGTCTGGGGCTCCTGCGGCTTCTCCCTTTCTACCAGGTTCTGTTCAGCTTGCGGTGCGAGGTAGTGAGTTGCTGCGTCCATGTCTGAGTGCAGCGGATTTGAGCCATTGTCGGCCAAACTGAGTTTATCGTTGGGTTGGCGTGCTGTGGTGCCCTGCTATCCTGCGGCATCTACCTCGGTTCCCTCCTGAGAAGACGTGGGGTCTATGGGCTCAGCAGCCGGGGCAACCACCTGTACCAGCAGAGCTGACTGTGGGGAGCACGGGCTGGGGCATGTTGCTCCAATGCTAACTGGGCAGCCTCTTCTAGCTCTAACTGGGATGCTATCTCCAGTGCCTCGGCCAGCATCAGGCCAATCGGCGCTATCACTAACTTCTCCCGCAGCTTTATATTTGTAGTGTGCTCTGCCAACTTGTCTCATATCATCTCCTCTTCCCGGTCATCATACTCACATGCACTAGCCAAACAGCGGAGGTCGGCAACAAATTACTGGACCGACTCTCCCGCTTGCTGTCAGCACTAGTGAAACTTGAATCGTCTAGCCGTCACACTCTCCGCTCCCTGTCAGCGTTGGTGAAACTAATCCTTTGTGCCAACACACTCCCAGGAGTCAAGAAATGTCTGGCTAATAAGGCGGCACATTTGGTGTAGGTGTCCACCAGGCTCAGTGTTCTGTGCACTTGCTGTCCCTCCATGCCAAGGCCATGTATCAGTATGGCACGTAGTTGACGCTTGTTAATTTTAGTTAAGTTCGTAGCCAACACATACGAGTCAAAGGACTCGAACCAATGAGGCCATAGAATGGGCGGCTTACCTGGGGTGGGGAGGAACAATGGCGGGGGTGCCAAACACGCTTCCATCTTCAGAAAAATGTCTTATTCTCCTACAGAAGATTAAGTTTACTTTGTTGCCAAAATGTTACTGTATGTCTGGAAACAGGGACTAGTGGACACGTAGTCTGTGTTGAAGGTTAGCTTTAATAAGAGCTAGCAACACGTGGCACATACACAGAACATGGTAACTATACAGGGGTACAGGTTGTGTAGCAGACTAGAGAAGGAGCACCAAAGAACAGGACTCCAGCCATTAGTCCCTTAATAGAGTCACGGTGTGGTGACATCATCCGTGTCTGCGTCACCACATCCGTGACATTCATGGTGGTGCATCAATATTCCACAGGGATGTCTGCGGTTTGCAGCCTCCTGTTCCTTTGGAATTAGCAAATATTGAGTATGATGCAGAGCGGAGATTGGCAGTTTAAAAACATGGCTAAAAATGGGGCAAATCTTGTCTGTCTCCCACAAAATATCCCTAATATTAAAGGTGTTACGGGTCCCGGGAAGGTGGCCACAATAACAAAAAGAAATAGATTTTAAAAACGTGATCCTCCGTGTCTGCTCTTGGGTCTGTAAAATACAGAAAGAGTCTTTGAAAGACAGAACACAGGACCACTCGTGTCTTTCTCCAGATAGTACTCTTATTTTCTTTAACAAATTATTTCACAAACTTGGCAATAGACAAAGATAACAAATTACTCCACAAACTTGGCAATAGACAAATATATATATATATACAGGACAAACTCTATACAGGACAAACTCTATTAATTAACACCAGGAGACTTTTACATTCACACGGGGCAAAATGTACTTGTATTAAGTAAAACATTTTATGTGAGCTAACCGTCTTTCCCAAAGCTAAATTTGACTGGCGCGAAACCGCTACCGCGATGCGGCTCGCCTTTGATCTCCGGCGCTGGCCGCAGCTTAAACTTGTATAAAACGTATCAAAACGACACACCAACATCACAGTATTACTCGTCGCGACACACAGAAATAACACGGAGCTTAAGGCTCTTATTTATGGCATTTTTAACCAAATACTGACCTGTAAAATACAGAAAGAGTCTTTGAAAGACAGAACACAGGACCACTCATGTCTTTCTCCAGATAGTACTAAAGGAGGGCCGGAAGTGCACCCTCATTGTTTACCTGGGGCGGGACGACCGCAGTGCCAAAGGTTCCGCTGCTTACTCTTAAATATTTATACAGGGCTACATATCAAATGTTAATATTATTGATCGTCCACAATCTCAAAATATATTTAGATACTCTTAAAATAAAAATAAAATGACAGTCTCTCTGAATTATTTTCCAAATGTGGTGCCCTATTTGGGTGTACCACACGCTCCCCAACAACAAAAGTGGCTCCTGACACTTAACAGTAACAAATCAAAATCTCAACACTAATAAAGTCTCTATTCAAAAGTCTCTGGAACGTCTTTCTTTTCAAGTGTCCTTAATCTTCAGGTATTATCCAAGATCTGGTTAGTTTAATAGCAAGGAATAGCATACTGACATGGCAAGTAGTTAGAGGTGAAAGAAGGAAGATAAAAAGGTTGACGATAGAAAGAAGGGTAGCACATAAAAGGATATGGTGTTGACTGCTGAACACTGACAGTGTTCACCGACGGACGAGCCTGGAAGGCTGGCTGGCCCAGGGACGGATAGGTGAACCCCATGTTGGGTCGTCTCTGCCTGGTGGACTGCCTCAGACGTGGTGGCGACTCAGGACGGCGGTCTGGCTCTGGACTGGGCACCGGCTCAGGATCAGCTGCAGGTCCGGGACTAGGGGCAGGAACATCTTGGTGAAGATGAAGCACTTCCCTGTTGTCGTCTGGTTGAAGTTGGTCCACGTTTTGTTCGCTTTCCCTTTGTATTTCTTGTCCTTCTTCCGTAATATTGTCTCTGTCTTGTTCAGATTGAATAGGAACTTGTACTTGTCTTTGCTGTGTTGTTCCCTGTCTTCTTTGTGACTCACATTGAACTTGGTCGACTGGACGCTGACTTTCCTGCAGGTGTCTGGGAACACGAAACCAATAGAGGGGTTCGTCTTCTTCCGAATCACTCACTTCAGGACTGTTTGACTTTTCCAGTGTGTTTTGTCTTATATCGGTAGGTCTGTTGTTTCTCTTTTGTGACTTGGCAACTGGACTTTGAACGATGTCGACTGGTAAGTCGTTGACTTGGAGAAGCAAGTTTCTGTGCAGGGTACGGATGGGACGACCTCCTGTCTCTGGACTTACTTTGTAGACGGGGTTGTCTCCAACCTGCTCTCTCACGATGTAGACTGTTTGTTCCCAGTAGGGCCTTAGCTTGCCAGGACCACCTCTTTCGCCCAGGTTCCGTACAAGCACTCTGTCTCCTACTTGCAGGACTACACCTTTGCATCGTTTGTCATAGTTTGTCTTTCCTTTGGAGCTTGACTGTTGACTGTTTGCACTTGCGATCCTGTACGCCTCTGTCATTTTCCCTTTCCATTTCTGAGCGTATCCATGTGCCGTTTCTGTGTCTCCTTCTGTCATGAGGCCAAAGAGAAGGTCTACTGGGAGGCGAGGATGTCTGCCATACAACAGGAAGTATGGAGAAAAACCAGTGGCCTCATGCTTAGTGCAGTTGTAAGCATGGATGGTGTGAGGCAAGTGTTCATTCCAGTTTAGTTTCTCTTTCTCTCCCAATGTACGTAGCATCTGCAACAAGGTCCGATTCAGCCTTTCGACCGGGTTACATTGGGGGTGGTAGGGAGAAGTCCTTGAGTGGCCAACACCTGCTAGCTCTCTGAGGGACTTGAATAACTCGTTCTCAAATTCACGACCCTGATCGTGATGAAGCTTGGAAGGGTAGCCGAATCTTGGAATGAAATCATTGAAGAGGCGGTCTGCTGCTGTCTTTGCGGCCTTGTTCTTGGTGGGGTAGGCTTGTGCAAACCTGGTGAAATGGTCGACTACCACCAAGATGTACTCAAACCCGCCTTTACAGGACTCTAGATGCAGGAAATCGATGCATACTAGCTCGAGTGGGAAGTTGGATGTTATATTGCCCATCGGTGCTCTCTCATGCGTTGCTGGCTTTTTCTGTTTTATGCATGGGCACTTCCTGGTGACATACTCCTCGATCTCTCGCTTCATGAAAGGCCAATAGAATCACTCACGGGCTAAGCTCAAGACTTTCTCCACACCGACATGGCCCATGTTGTTATGGAGATGGGTGAGAGCTACTTGTCTGTAGACAGCGGGCAGAACTAGCTGCTTGCGTTCTGCGGTCTTCCTATAGAGAAGGCCATTTTCAATGTGCATCCGACTCCACTCTCTCAACAGTCTTTTTGTGCTTATGTCAAGCTTGGCTTTGTCGTCTTCAGTTGGTGTCATGTCTTTTTCTTTCATCTCCATAACTTTCCCGATGGCTGGATCTGCTCTTTGTTCTTGGACTAGTTTATCGTGGCCGATGAAATGCAGTGGCTCCTTGAGGGGTGAACTTGGTGAAGCAAGGCTGAGGGCTGCAATCCATGCTACATCACCTTGCTTGGCTCTTCTGCTCCCTTCCCATACTGCACCAACGGCTTCCTCTGACAGTTCTCCTGTACACTCTTGCATGAAGGCTTCAATGTTGAGTGGACAACGGGATAGTACATCAGCGTCAATGTTTGTTTTTCCGGGGCGATATTTTATGTCAAAGTGGAAATCTGCGAGCTGTCCCACCCAACGATGTCCTATGGCGTTGAGCTTTGCAGTGCTGAGGACATACGTCAAGGGGTTATTGTCCGTAAAAACTGTGAAACTTGGGGCATAGTAGAGATAGTCTCTGAACTTGTCGCAAACTGCCCACTTGAGGGCGAGAAACTCGAGTTTTCCACTGTGCAAGTGGTAGTTTTGTTCGGCAGGTGTTAGTGTGCGTGACCCGTACCCAATCACTCTCATCTTATTGTCTTGGTTTTGATACAGGACCGCGCCAAGGCCTTTCTGGGACGCGTCCGTGTGGAGTACGAAGGGCTGGGTGAAGTCAGGGTACGCTAACACAGGTGGCTGGGTCAACATGTCAATCAAGCGCTCAAGGGTCTCTTGGTGTTCCTTGTCCCATTTCACTGGAGCTCGGGAAGACTGCTGTGGGTACTTTGCTCTGCCTTTGGATGGCTTGGACGGCAGTGTGTCAGACTTTACCTGGAGCAAGTCGTACAGGGGTTTGGCAATGCGCGAGAAGTCTTGCACATACATCCGATAATAGCTCAGGAACCCCAAAAGTTGTCTGACTTCTCCAACTATTTGTGGCCTTCTGTGTTTGAGTGCCTGCACAGCTTCGATGTCCTTGGGGTCCACCCTCACTCCATCTTCTGACACCAGGCGACCGACATACCGAACCTCTCTGCGGAACAACTCACACTTCTCAGGCTTCAGCTTCGCCCCATGGCGTTGCAAAGCTTGGAGAACTTTCCTCAGCACTTGGACATGTTCATCAGATGACTTGGAAAAACAGAGCACATCATCAAGGTAGGGTATGCAGCACTCATCACGGAGCGTGTCCAGCATTTCTTCCATGCTCCGCTGGAAGGCTGCAGGTGCGTTGGACAGCCCGAAGGGTATTCTCACCCATTCGTAGAGACCCCACGGGGTGGTGAATGCAGTCAGGTACCTTGAGCCTTCTGCGATGAAACCTTGATGGTAAGCTTTACCCTGGTCCAGGATCGAGAACCAGCTGTAACCACCGAGGGAGTCGGTGAGGTCCTGGATCCGGGGAAGCGGATGTCTGTCGGGCACTGTTTTGTTGTTTAGGAGGCGGTAATCAATACACAGACGTAAAGATCCGTCCTTCTTCCTGACACAGATAACTGGGGCTGCGTAGGGTGACTGAGACTTTACGATCCATCCCTTCACTATCAGTTCCTGAATGTACTCTTTTACTTCCCTATACAGGGGCTTGGGGATGGAGGCATAAGCTCTCTGAACTGGCATGTCATCTTTGAGTCTGATTTCCATTTGCAAAGAAGGGATACAGCCAATATCAGTGCTATCGCGAGAGAATGCCTCGCACTCTTCCATCAGAACCTTTTCGACTGACTTTTGCTGATCTGGGCTTAGATGACTGAGATCGACCGTTGGCAACCAAGGCTCGGCAGGAGAGTCACCTTGGGCGGTCTTACTTAGTACCTCTGCTGTAGTTGCTGATGTCAGTATGGACTGGGTTTCTGGTGGCTCTAGTGTATCAGTTTCAATGACCTTGGCCACATGTTCGATGGTGCCTAGGGCTGTTCTTTTCGGCAGGATTACTTCATGTTTGGAATGGTTGGAGATGGGGATCTTTACAAAAGGTCTTTGGGAATTGTTAATCTCTAAAAGTCCTTCCCCCACACTCAAATTTCTCAAAGCAATGTTCTCTTCAGCAGGTTTGTAAAGTACAAGAGGGTCAGAGATGCCAAAGTTCTGGGGCACCCTGCAACATATTTGTACTGCTTTGCCAGCTGGGATAATCATGTTGTCTTTACCAACTCTGAGTGTAACAGGATCACAGTCTGTTCTTTGCGGCACTTCAATGAAGTTTACCATGGTCACTACCTGGTCTTCGTTCATTCCAAAAGCTCTGCGCAGCAGACTATACAGTACTGTACTGGCTTCTTCATCTGTCTCTTGGCCTTGTATAATCGCTCCCAGCACATTAGCTCCAACTAGTGGTTGGTTCAGTGACAGCTTACTGACTAGGAATGGCGCTCATACAGTGAGATTGGGATCTTCGTGACCCGCTAAAGTGACTGTAAGCTCGACCCACCCGTCATATGGAACTGCTTGGCCATTAACTGCATAAACCTCAAGCTCGTCGTTCAGCAGATCTTGGAGTGGTCTTACCTCAGTGTTGGGTATGTACCTTTTGACCCATTGCCTGTCAACTATACTCACTTGTGAGCCAGAGTCAAACAGCACTGTCACAGGATAACCACCGATTAGACATTTCAGCAGACTTTTCTTACCGACAAGGGGAGCTTGACATTTGGTGGCACTCTGACAGGAGGGAATCTGACCTTTCCTTCTGTTGCGTTTGACCTGCTTTCTCAGCTGCTTACTCTGGTGCTTGGGGCGCGGAGTTGAAGCTTCGGCAGAGGAGGAGTTTTCTGGCTGGGATTTTGACTCTGTACCGATCTCTGGCTGTCCATTGACAGGGACCGATTTCCGTTTCCCTGATTCTTGGGGTCGCTTCAGACATCCAACCGCTCTGTGTCCCGACTCACTGCATACAAAGCAATGACTGCACTCCTGTAAACTTTGTTCAGTACATTTCGGACAGAGATAGATTTTCTTTTGGTTGGCTGGAGACTGAGAACGCTGAGGGGAGGAGTTTACAGCTTTCTGTTCCATGAAAGTTGCCACCATCTTGGTTAGAGTCTCTACTTGTGCAGCAAGTTGTTGGATTGTCTGTGAGGCTTGTTGGTCTTTGGCTGTCGTGTCCTTTGTTGCAAGTACAGCGCTTTGTGCTGACTTCAGACGAGGGGTTTGCCCTAACCTTCGCTGGTGCTCATTCTCATCACTGATTATCTTTGTGACCTCACTAAGAATCTCTTCATCTGTTACATTGGTGTTTGATATAAGAGGTCTTAGTCGTTGCCGCAGGTCTGCATACTTCACTCCCAGGCCTTGATAGGCTGTGTGCAGAAACACTTCCTGGATTGTCCTTGGGTCATACGAGATGTCTGCATTGGCTTGTTTTGACTGAAAGATAAGTTTCTGTTTGAGTCCAATCATGCGATACAGGAATTGCTGAGGGGACGCCTGCTCAGTTTGTTGGGCGCACATTAACTCCTGGAACATCTCTGTTGTTGCCTTTTCTCCAAGGTGGGATCGGAGAAAGCCCTGAAGTTCAGAAAGAGCCAGTTCATCTTTGAGCATGAGCATGTCCCTGAACGTGCCAGGCTTTACAATTCTCAGTACCCCCCTCACGATCTCTGCTTCAGAAAATCCTTCTTTTAATCCTTCATTGATCTGTCTCATGAGACTGTTATAACTGATTTCAGAGCTGTTGTCTCCAATTTGTCCTCCAAAAACCTTGAATTCTCTCCGAGGCAGGTAGGAAAGGTCTTTGAGAGTGACATGTCTTTCTGGACTACCTTGTTCCCTTGGCTGCGGTTGTGAGTGGCTCTGACGACTGGGTGCTGCAAGTGGTTGGAGTGTCACAACTTCACACAGTCTTAGTCTTTCACCCAGTGTCTCATATGCTTTCCTCAGTTCCTCTACCGACTCTGCGTTTGCGTTCACACTAACTTGAATGCCTGGTGGAACAGCAGATGGTGATGGTGGATCTGGTAACATATTGGATGGATGAGGACTTGACTTGGTTGGTGTTGCAGCCTGATCAGCTGGATGTGTGGTGGAGCCACTCGTTTGTATCACTTTAGTTAGCAGATCATCCAACATTAGCAACTGACTAATTCCCTCATCTTCAAATTTCAGCAGAGTTGGGGACTGTAGATAGGAATTGACATAGTCCATACAGCTCTCATTATCGTCTTCACTAAACTGTGTGTCTTTGTCTCCAGCTGCAAGGCTCTTTGCTAACCCGAAAAGATCCTTACTTGAGAGGGCAAACAAGCGTCCTCTGATGCTCCATATCAGTTCTTTCTGTGCTGTCGACATGGTACTTTAGCTATCTGTAGTTCGAGTGTTGTATTGTCTGTACAGTGACTAGGCTGCGTTTTACCTTCTTGACAGCAGTGCAGTTCCACTTTTGGTTGAAAATCTTTCCTTTCTCTTTGATCTTCTTCCTTGGACACCCACTGACTGACGTGTCTGATGTAGCAGCTTGGCAACCGTTGTCTCGTAGTTCTGGTATCACTGGATCTTCCCTCGATGACTGTAAGAGGAGAGATCCCGGACGAGCCCCCACAGTTTGTTACGGGTCCCGGGAAGGTGGCCACAATAACAAAAAGAAATAGATTTTAAAAACGTGATCCTCCGTGTCTGCTCTTGGGTCTGTAAAATACAGAAAGAGTCTTTGAAAGACAGAACACAGGACCACTCGTGTCTTTCTCCAGATAGTACTCTTATTTTCTTTAACAAATTATTTCACAAACTTGGCAATAGACAAAGATAAATTACTCCACAAACTTGGCAATAGACAAATATATATATATACAGGACAAACTCTATACAGGACAAACTCTATTAATTAACACCAGGAGACTTTTACATTCACACGGGGCAAAATGTACTTGTATTAAGTAAAACATTTTATGTGAGCTAACCGTCTTTCCCAAAGCTAAATTTGACTGGCGCGAAACCGCTACCGCGATGCGGCTCGCCTTTGATCTCCGGCGCTGGCCGCAGCTTAAACTTGTATAAAACGTATCAAAACAACACACCAACATCACAGTATTACTCGTCGCGACACACAGAAATAACACGGAGCTTAAGGCTCTTATTTATGGCATTTTTAACCAAATACTGACCTGTAAAATACAGAAAGAGTCTTTAAAAGACAGAACACAGGACCACTCGTGTCTTTCTCCAGATAGTACTAAAGGGGGGCCGGAAGTGCACCCTCATTGTTTACCTGGGGCGGGACGACCGCAGTGCCAAAGGTTCCGCTGCTTACTCTTAAATATTTATACAGGGCTACATATCAAATGTTAATATTATTGATCGTCCACAATCTCAAAATATATTTAGATACTCTTAAAATAAAAATAAAATGACAGTCTCTCTGAATTATTTTCCAAATGTTGTGCCCTATTTGGGTGTACCACAGAGGCATGTAAGCAGAGCTAAGCTTTAGTGTCCATGCTAGCTCTGACCACAGCTTTCCTCACACAGTTTGTCACTTAGCAGTTGGAATCTGCTTGGCTATCACCGTGACTAACAGAAATCATCTGCACACACACAAACACAAGCAGAAACATGGCCTGTTTTATACTGGGACACTGCAGGCTGCACGGTGCATCCACGTGTTTGCAGGAGAAATTTACATTCATAACTTCGTCTGGATTCTGTTTGATATACAAAGTTGTTGTGCAAAGGCTCCGCCTGTGATTGGAACCAGAAACCAGCAGAGCAGCTCAGAGGCCAGAGAAATGGAATGAAGATACAAATATAAAGTGCCTCTCATAAATACTTTTTATAATGTCATAAACTTCTGGGTGTCTGCAGGTATAAACACATCCACTTTAAACCCAAACTGGCAAAGGAAGGTCACTGTACTTCCGAGTTAGCTGCTTCATCCAAAATCTTCATTTGGAATTATTTAATGCAACATAGAAGATGGAGCTGCCAGGCAAGAGAAGGAGAGAAAGACCACAGAGAAGATTCATGGATGTAGAGAAGGAGGACGTGGAGTGGATTGGTGTGAACATAGTTGTGAATCGGGGGGGACAACTTTTTTCTTGCATCAGGGGTTTGATTCCTGTTCTGTCTGCAGTCTGCATGTCGAAGTGTCCTTGAGCAAGACACTGAACCCCCAGTTGCTTCTGGTGGGTCAGGCCAGCGTCGGTGCATGGCCAGTGTGTGAATGTCTGGATAGCAGGATCTATAAAGCGCCTTGGTCGTCTAGAGATGAGAAAAAGCACTATATAAGTGAATGCCATTTAACTTTTTTCTTGTAAATTTTCAGCATTTTTATTACAAATTTGCAACTTGTTTCCCATGAATATAAAACCTTTTTCTCATAAATTTGCATTTTTTTTTTTCTGGTAAATTTGGAACTTTTCACTCATAATTTTTTTCCCCAAATTTTCTTGAAAATTTGCAGCTTTTTTTTTAAAATAACTTTTTCTTGTCAATTTGCAACTTTTTTCCTCATGAATTTGCTATTTTTTCCCATAAACTCACTACTTTTTTGTCATAAACCTGCTACTTGTTTCTTGTAAATTTATGATTTTTTTCTTCTAAATTTGCAGCATTCATATGCTTTAATTTTTATTCTTTTATTCTGTTGATTGATTAAATTGATTAAATTTTTCTTCATTCATCAAGACAATTGCTCAAGTTTTTATATTCAATTCAATTCAATTCAATTCAACTTTATTTATATAGCGCCATTTCACAACAACAGTCATCTCATAGCACTATCAACTGTAGGGGGGACCCCCACAGTTGCAGAAAGACCCCAGCAATCAGGCGATCCCCTGTGAGCAAGCACTTGGCGACAGTGGAGAGGAAAAACTCCCTTTTAACAGGAAGAAACCTCCAGCAGAACCAGGCTCATTGAGGGGCAGTCATCTGCTGCGACTGGCTGGGGGGTGAGGGGATAGAGAAGAAGAAAAGAACAGACATGTAGAGAGCAAACAGCACGATGGGGACTCAATCTATGGGAGAGAACAAACAGATGTTAATGACCAGCAAAAAAAAATTTTTCATTGAGAGTGAAGAAAGGAGTGAGGCCCAGTGCATTATTGGAGGTCCCCCGGCTGACTAAACCTATTAGCAGCATAACTAAGGGAGGGTTCAGAAACACATGATCCCTCCCTAATTGTAGGCTATATCAAAAAGGTAGGTTTTAGCCCTATTCTTAAAAACAGAGATCGAGTCTGACTCCCGAATCCAGATTGGCAGCTGGCTCCACAGGAGAGGAGCTTGATAACTGAAGGCTCTGCCTCCCATTGTACTTTTGGAGATTCTAGGTATTACAAGTAATTCTGCATTTTGGGAGCGTAGTGCTCTGTTAGGATAATACGGCAGTATCAGATCTTTTAAATAAAAAGAAGCCTGATTGTTTAGAGCTTTGTAAGTAAGAAGAAGGATTTATATATTTTTGTTTTTAGGGTTTGAACTCTTATCTATTACAAATGTAGGGGCCCCTGAACACAATCTTGCATAGGCCTCCGACGACAATAACACCTATTTGCTAATCAGCTGTCTGAAGGCAACCAATCTGACTGCTGACAACGATAGCATGTCTTTAGTGACGTATCTGGCAATCAGTTGTTTTAATTCTCGCTGGGTTGCACACTGTCCAAATGCATAACTGCCCAGCCAGCATGCCCATGTGGGCCCCACCATAGGTTAAACTAGGCTGTCTAATGGGACCCATGTTTGTCCGCGGGTTTCACGATGGCCCCATCTGTGTTTGCTCACATGGACTTTACCTGAAGTACAAGTGAGTGGTTAATCTGTTTACCCGCTTTAACTCCATCAGGACCCCACAGTTTACTGTTGGCGAGCAGGTTTCAGAGTCCCCCTCAATCTTTACTCTTGAGAAAATATTCTGGTTATCACACCCCAAAATTATGGTGCACGCTGAAGATGGGAGTCATACCACCACCGGCCTGCAAGTTATTGTATTTGTTGGAAGAAGAGAGATCCCCCCCCCCCAAGTTTTAAAAGGTTTTAACTCCTGCTGACTCTAAAAATAGTAGTAGTAGGATTTTTTTTTTTTTTTTTCTGTACTGGCTTCCATTCTTCAGTTGTCACTGGCACCATGGGCAAAATTATGAGGAAAAAGTCACAAATTTATTAAAAAAAAAGTGAGAATTTATAATTTTAATTTATAAGAAAAATGTGGAAAAATTATGTGTAAAAAGTCACAAAGTTATGAGAAAAAATGTGAAAATTTATGAGAAAAAAGTTGGTGCAGTGGTTAGCACTACGGCAACACAGCAACTCACCCTTGGCCGGGGGATCCTGGGTTCGATCCCAGCCCCCGACCAACAGTGATCTGTGTGGAGTTTGCATGTTCTCCCCGTGTCTACGTGGGTTTACTCTCGGATTTCTCCGGTTTCCTCCCACATGCCAAAAACATGCAAGTTAGGTTAATTGGCATCAAACTGGGGATTCTAAATTGTCCTTAGGTATGACTGTGAGAGTGAATGGTTGTGTGTCTCTCTGTGTTGGCCCTGTGATGGACTGGCGATCTGTCCAGGGTGTACCCTGCCTCTCACCCAAAGATGCTGGGATAGGCTCCAGCCCCCCCACGACCCGAAAAGGATTAAGCGGAAGAAGATGAAGTTGCAGATTTATGAAAAAAAATGTGAATTTTTAAAAAAAAAAACAGAAGCAAATTTATGGAAAAAAGACACAAATTTAAGAGGAAAATGTGAAAAATTTATGTGTAAATAGTCATGAATTTATGGGAAAAAATTAGAAAATTTATGAGGAAAATGTGAAAATTCATGAGAAAAAAGCTGCAAATTTTTGAGAAAAAATGTGAAAATGAACAAAAAAGTAAGAAATTTATGAGAAAAAGTCACAAATGTACTAGAAAAAGTCATAATTTTTGAGAAAAATGTGAAAATTTAGGAGAAAAAAGTAGCAAATTTACAAGAATAAAATAGTAAAATTACCTGAAAAAGGTTACAAACTTACAAGAAAAATTTTGCAAATTTAAAAGAAAAAGTCACAAATTTCTTAAGAAAAAATTATAAGTTGCAAATTAACCAAAAAATAGCAAATATGAGTAAATGAAAATTTACAAGAGAAAAGTTACAAATTTATGAGAAAGAAATTCACACATGTATGAAACCCACTGCAACTTTACAGGAAAGAGAAATTTGCATTTTTGAGAAAGTTCCAAATGTCCAAGAAAAAAATGCAAATTTATGGGAAAAAAGTCACAAATTTACAGGAAAATAGCAAATTTACAAGGAAAAAAGTAACAAATTTATAAGGAAAAAGTTGCAGGATTGCAGTAAAAAAAATGGAAAATTTATGAGACAGTTTCAAAATTACAAGAAAAAGTTAATAAATTTGCAAGAAAAAAAAGCACAAATTTATGAGGAAAAAGTTACAAGTTTACAGTAAAATAAAAGTTTTAAATTTATAGATAGATAGATAGATAGATAGATAGATAGATAGATAGATAGATAGATGTACTTTTTTGATCCCAACTGGGAAATTATAGATGAGGAAGTTTCAGTTTTTCAAGAAAATGCATCAAATTTATGGGGAAAAAAAAGCCACAAACTTAAAATCACACATTTATGAGAAAATAATCTGAAAATACAGCGGAGGAAATAAGTATTAAACATGTCAACATTTTTCCCATTAAACATACAGTATTTCTGATGGATCCACTGACCTGAGATTTTCACCAGATATCAGTAACAACCCAAGTAATCCATATAAACAAAAAAATCAAGGCAATTGTGTTCACAAAACAAATGATCTTTAATAAAGTGGAATGACACAGGGAATAAGTATTGAACACACTTGGTGAAATTCTTTTAATATATAGTAGAAAAGCCTTTGTTGGTAACAACAGCTTCCAGATGCCTCCTGTATGGAGAAACTCGACACAGGGATTGCTTAGAAGTGATTTTAGCCCATTCTTCCACACAAACTGTCAAATCTTGAAGGTTCTGTGGATGTCTTTTATGAACTCTGATCTTCAGTTTGTTCCATAGATTTTCAATTGGATTCAGGTCATTGTTATGTCCATTACCAGTACCACAATAACCAGGCCGGAGGTGCAATAGAACTTGACTTTATTATGTGACTCACAGACACAAAGCGCTCCTGTACAGGCAGGGGCAAAGGTCAAAAGAGACCGTACCTCTTCTGCATCGGCCCTTTATACTCAGGGTGGCGGAGGAACCGGAAAGGTGGAGCCACCACCCACATCACACAATAATACGTCATATTAATATATAACATTCCTCCCCCCTTTAGAAAAGTCCAAAACACATGCACACTAATTAGACCCTTCCAAATTTAGTATCTGAGTCACACTCTAATAGCAAACAAATAAAACAGGCCTATCCATGCACACAAACAACTAAAACTAGAGGGGGACAGGTGGACTGCTGTCCCACCTCCACACGGCCAGACGGATTATTCTGCTGTCTCTAATGATAAAAGTCCATAAAATAAAATATTGCCATGTTCCTAATATAATACAAAATAACCCCATAAACTTGTATACATAAAGGTGAAAACTCAGTTTAACAAGCAAACAATCAATCAGTTAACATGCACATTCATGCACTGCTATAACATTCCCAACTATGCCACCCCAACTCAGGCAAACCCACCGTAATACACACCCTAAACATGGTGACACACACATTACATGGCTATTTTTTTTTCCACATGGGCACCTGTTGTAGCAGTCTATCATGAGAAACATATTAACTATGTAGCCTGGGCAATTCACACTTAACCCAATCCATCACCTCTTGCTACCATACAGCCTCGATGGAGAAGTCACCCCCCAGGGGACTCGTCTGGCGGGTCCCACCCAGAGCTCCTTCATCCCTTTGTCCCTGGAGATGAGCCACGTCGGAGCCCCGACACCTCCTTCTCCTTGATAGCGCGTCGCAGTTCATTGGGGTGTCTCCATGAGTCATCTGACAGCCAAAGGTATCCGTCCTCCTGAACAGCCACCACCTTCAGCCGCCCCTGGTCCTCCCATCACTTCCTCTTCCCATGGACACATCTTAGCCAAGCCTCCTCTCTGGGTCGAACCACGTCACTGACTCCCAGAGGAGCTCGACTCGACTTCCAATGTCCATGATGTCTCAACAGGGCCTCTACAGCGGGCCGCCCCACACCAGCAACCCTCCACGAAGCCCGACTCAGCCTGCAGTGTTCCTGTGTGGCACATCTGTTTCCCGTGGCAGCTGGTCCTGCCCCGCTCTCTTTCATTTTGAACGCTGGCGTAGCTGTTGCAGCCCTATACTTCTCGGTATCTCCAGGCCGAACCCCAGAGGCAGAGGGAACCGTCCAGACAGCCTCACCTGCCATTACGGGCGTTCCACCATGCCGCCCAGTTCCCTCACCTAGGGTAACGTGGGCCCTGGCACCGGAACCCTGCCCTGATGGCCCTGGGTGATAATTGTCCTGTCCATCTCCCAGAATACTAGGCCATGTATCGTCCCAAACAGCATCATCCACCACTTGTGGCACCGGACGGTCCCGCAAACCACAGCCCGACCATTCCTCTCCGCTACTGCTGGTGATTGAGAAGCCCAGTCCATAAAAAAGGTTGCAGCCCATCACATTTGACCCACTCGCGGTCACCACGAACTGCAGGCTGGACACCACTGCTGTCTTGTACCTCGCCGTCAGCTCCAGCGTACCCATGATGGACAGCCTATTAAGGGCATACCCACACAATGACGTTGACAGACCTCTCACGCGATGGTAGGGGAAAAAACTCCTCACAGTAGACCAGTTCAACACAGACCTCACTGTGCCCGTGTCCACCAACAACGGCACGTCCTCACTGTCCAACGAAACTGTTAAATATGTACGGCCTTCTGTGCTCAGGAAGACGGTGTGAATAACCGTAGGAGTCGTGTCGGGGGAATCCATTTCACATTGCCGTTCCCCTCGCTCAAACTTTTTACAGACCCTGGTGAAATTATTTAGGAGTCCACACTTGCCACAGCATTTGCCTTTTGCTGGACACTCTCTCGCCTTGTACCAGTGCTTGGTAGACCTGCAGCCAAAACACTTTGGCAATCCCGGGGCAGACCTAATTTTTATAGCGGTAGCATATTCTACTCTGTCTTCCATGCTGTCATCGCTATCTGAGTCTACAGCCTACATTGCTGATTGTGGGTCAGGTTTCCCCAACGCTGTTCTCTCACCAAGGTCCCATGACAGTTTATCCACTGCTTCAAACTGTTGGGCTATCTCCACAGCTTTGGCCAACGTCAGCTCACCAGAATGGGTAAGGAGTCTTGACCGTGCTGCTGCACACAACGTGTGCTCCGCCTATTGAATGCGGACCAATTCCTCTTCTAAGGTCCCAAACTGGCAAAACCCAGCCAGTTGGCGCAGGTCAGCAACATACTGCTGCACCGACTCTCCAGCCTACTGGCGGTGCTATTGGAACTGGATCCTCCGGACGATGATGTTCTCAGGGGCGCGAAAGTAGCACGCCATTAGCCCAAACATGTCCTCAAAACTGTCGCTCACTCCCAGTGTGCTAAGAATGCACTGCCCCTCCATGCCAAGATTATGGACCAGTATTATCTGTGCATGCAATTTCTCCAACTCACCGAGGTTCAATGCCACCGGATAATTCTCGAATGTGGGAAAAACCACCTTTCCCATGGCACCGGCGGCTCACCAGGAAGCTCCAGAAATGGCCGAATGCCAGAAATATCTTTATCCATACTTTTATCCTCGTCACCAAATGTTATGTCCATTACCAGTATCACAATAACCAGGCTGGAGGTGCAATAGAACTTGACTTTATTATGTGACTCACAGACACAAGGCACTCCTGTACAGGCAGAGGTGAAGGTCAAAAGAGACCGTGCCTCTTCCGCATCAGCCCTTCATATTCAGGGTGGCGGCAGAACCGGAAAGGTGGAGCCACCACCCACATCACACAATAATACATCATATTAATATATAACAGTCAGGTGACTGACTGGGCCAATCTAGCAGCTTTATTTTTCTTCTCTGGAGCCAGTTGAGAGTTTCCTTGGCTGTGTGTTTGGTATCATTGTCTTGCTGAAATGTCCACCCTCGTTTCATCTTCAGCATCTTGGCAGATGGTAAGAGGTTCTTATCAAGGATGTCTCTGTACATTTGTCCATTCAGCTTTCCTTCAATTATATGAAGTGTGCCTGTACCATACGCTGAAAAACTCCCCACACCATGATAGGATATGCAGTGCCATTTCTCCTCCAAACATGCTATGTGTTGTGGCATCCAAAAAGTTCAATTTTGGTCTCATATGACCAGATTTTATTCTACCAGTGTTTTACTAGCTTGCCCAAATGTTGTGCAGCAAACTTTAATCGAGCTTCAACATGCTTTTTCTTCAGCAATGGAGTCTTGCGAGGTGAGTGGGCATAGAGGCCATGTTGGTTGAGTGCATTACTTATTGTTTTCTTTGAAACAGCAGTACCTGCTAACTCCAGGTCTTTCTGGAGCGCTCCACGAGTGGTCTTTGGCTCTGGATAACTCTTCTGATAATTCTCTTGACTCTTCTGTCAGAAATCTGGCGAGGAGCTCCTGGTTGTGGCCAGTTTATGGTAAAATAATGTTCTTTCCACTTTGAATGATGGCTCCAGCAGTGCTCACTGGAACATTCAGCAGTTTAGAAACGTGCCTGTAACCAATGCCATCATTATGTTTTGCAACAATAAGGTTGCAAAGGTCTAGAGTTCTTTTTTTCTACCCATCATGAACGACTAGCTTCATCAGATCATGTTGTTCAATCAGACATCTCTGAAGAGTTGAGTTACTATTTTTTTTTTACATGGAGTATGTCTTCCAACCGGCACATAGTTTGCATCTCACCAATATAGTATTATCCTCAACCTTGATAAAGGAAAAAGCTATATCTCCATGAGAAGAAATTCACTGCTACTTGTCCGTCTGTCAGTGTCAAACTGATTTACACTCTTTGCACCAGGTTACGTTGAGTGACGGTGGCGAGTCTGCGTACGGTAGGGGTGTTTTGTGCATTTGTCTGTGCTAAATTAAAGTAAAAACAACAAGTAACAAGCCTGTTAAAATTCAGTAACTGAAATGTCATTGCTTAATTTGAAAAAGTAATTCCCTCACACAACAAATACTGCAAAAGTAGTGGTGTTACAGTAACGCATTATTCCTAATACTGGCTGGACAGTACCATTTCTGACATGGCCGAAAAGAAGTACCTTTTATGCAGAGGCTGCGCTAGACTTTTTGGTTAGCTGTCATTTTGACACACAGGGTTGTAAAAATTCTGTCATAATCTATAATTATCTGTCATTTTAATTGATTTTAACTTTTATTCATACAGACAAGGTCCATTGAGAGGCAACCTCTCTTTTTCAAAGACACCCTGTTCACTTTCACACATTCACACCTGGAAGCAGCCCAGTACAGCCTGGCCTGTGGCCGCTGAGCAGCTCCACTGGAGCAGATGGGGTTAAGGGCCTTGCTCAAGGGCACCACAGTGGGGTTAATGAGGGTGGGGCAAACACTGCTATGTTATCTGTCCCATCCAGATCTGATCCTGTTGGCCCAGGGATTGAACTGGCAGCCCTCCGGTCACCAGTCCACATACTTATCCATCAGGCCACCACTGCCCCTAATTAGACCACCCTCAGTGTAGTCAAATGATTGACAGCTTTCAGACATTTCTGTCATTGCTGAAAAAAATCTGTCAATGAAGGACAATTTTCAGTTAATGCAGCCTCTGCTTGTGTGTAATGGGACACTCTGGGACATTTGAATCCCCAATTAACTCTGTAGTTCATCAGTGTAGATTAGGAAACAATTAGAAACTTGATAATAATTTTACTAATTTGGGAAGCTTGTTGTCCTGTTGGTTTCATCCAGCAATGACCTACAGGTCTTACTGGGACGGTTTGCTGCTGAGTGTGAAGTGGCTGGGATGAGAATTAGCACCTCCAAGTCCGAGTCCATGGTCTGCAGCCGGAAAAAAGTGGATTGTCCTCTCTGGGTTGGGGACAAGCTCCTGCTTGAAGTGGAGGAGTTTAAGTATCTCAGGGTCTTATTCACAAGTGAGGGGACAATGGAGCGAGAGATTGACAGACTGATCGGAGCAGCATCTGCAGTGATGTGGATGTTGTACCGGTCTGTCGTGATGAAGAGGGAGCTGAGGTCTAAGGCAAAACTGTTGATTTACCGGTCAATCTACGTTCCTACCCTCACCTGCGGTCATGAGCTTTGGGCAATGACTGAAAGAACGAGATCGCGGATACAAGCGGCTGAAATGAGCTTTCTCTGTAGGACTGCTGGACTCACCCTTAGAGATAGGGTGAGGAGCTCAGTCAGCTGGGAGAGGCTCAGAGTAGAACCGCTGCTCTTCCACATTGAACGGAGCCACTTGAGGCGATTTTGGCATCTGATCAGGATGATGTTGTGCCTGTAAACACAGAGAGACTCACAGAGAGTGGTGTTGACTTGGAACACAAACTTTGTTACACAAGCTATAACTTACAGTACACCTCTATTGTCGTATACTGAGCCAACTGGGAAAGAGGCCGTAAGATGGCCGGCTCTTTCCTTATAGTGACCGTCTAGCGTGATGACGCCACCCTCATGGCTGCGTCGCCACGCCGGTGCTAGTTAACCCCTGTAGTGCCACACTACAAATGCCTCCTGGACGCCTCCCACTTGGGGTGTTTTGAACATGTCCCACTGGGAGGAGACCCCGGGGCAGACCAAGGACAGAGACTATGTCTTTCAGCTGGTCTGAGAACACCTCTCTGAAGAGCTGTAGCAGGTGGCTGGGGAGAGGTGGCTGAGAAGAGGGAAGTCTGGACTTCTCTGCTTGAACTGCTGCCTCCACGACCTGGACCTCCGGAAAAGTGGTAGAAGATGGATGGATGGATGGGAAGCTTTCCAAACATTAAATTAATAAATTCTGTCTTCATGCAGCTTCCAGCTAAGATATCTGCTGATTGCAAGTTGTAATGGAGGACTTCCTACTTATAAAAAGAGCTGGAACTGTGTTGGGTTCATAAATGTAAAAAAGGCTGAGCACCAAAAAAATCTCAGTAATAACAGTAATATGGAAACTGATATCTTTCATCAAACTATCCACTCGAAACACGACTGAAATGACCTCCGTCCAAACCGCAGCCATGTTCCACAGACGTAACACCCCTGTTATATATTTAGCCATCGTTTGCACGCTGCCAACTCCCCTCTCAGCAGCCACGATGGAGCCAGATGCGGCTGATAGATTTGTGATATCCGAACGCAGAAGCCCGAGGATGTGGAGATGGACGGACGGAGGAAGGAGGTGAAGACGGAACACAATGGGTCGGCGAGAAAGGGAAGACGGGGGGCTGTCTCAGGGGGTGAAGGGGAATTTTGTGTGTGTGTGTGTTTTCATTTCACCTCTCCATCTCCCCGTCCTCTGGTGCAGGCCTCATGCTGCTTCTGTCCCGCCTCACACACACACGCGCGCGCACACACACACAGACAGAGATGAGGTTTCGTCTGGAGGAGGCAGGAGTGTGAGTAAGAGCAACAGCTGCAGGGATTAGAGGCGGGGGGGGGGGGAGTCTGCGCGTGTGAGAAATGAGCAGAAACGTTGTAAAAGGGAGATGCTTGTGTGAGGAGACGAAATAAAAAGCCAACCAGAATGCCTGGCTGTGTTTGTGTGTGCAGATTCATGCATGCAGATAATGAGAGCACTCAGCAGCTGCGCCACAGACGCCGTGAGCAGCTACGTGACGGTTGGTGTCAGCGGTGGGCCTTGTGGTAAAGAGGCAGCGGGTGGGAGCATGTATGTGGCGTGAACTTTGTTGTCGGAAACACCTGTAATTTCACTTGATAGTGTCAGAGCGCTGAAATCTGCAGCAGCTCACGTCTATTTGCAGGAGTTTAAGTGAGTGGCGAAGTGTGATTTCCCTGCTAAAATCACAAACATCTGGCTTTTTGATTTATGGATGTTATGTTATGGGAACAGGGCCGTTTCTAGCTCTTTGGGGGACCCTATGCAAGATTTTGTTGGGGGGGGGGGGGTCCAGTAGTTTTGGACAGAGTCAGTTCCAGATTGCCTTCAAAACAGCCAATTCCGTTCCAGTTTGAAAACATGCTTCGTTCATGTGGTGGCATCAGCCATCACATTTGGAGTGGTCTGCTGGAGCAGCGGCGTCACGGCAGCTGACAGGAAGAGACTGAACAGGCTGATCAAAAAAGCTAGTTCTATTCTGCGGTGATGCCTTAACCCAGTGGAGGAGAGAGGATAGAGGAGGATGGTGGCTAAGCTGTTATCTCTGCTGGAAGTCTGAGTCCCACCCCACGCAGGACATGCTGAACACACTGAGGAGCTCATTTAGCGAGAGGCTGTGCCATCCTAAAGCCTTATTCATGCTGCATTTCCCCTCTAGTCCTCTTTGGTCTGCGTGGGCATTGGACAAGCCCAACACACACGCGGCGCTGTTCATGCTCACTTTTTTCATCTACCTAGGCCAAGCAGTTGAGGCATGCGCATAACCATCATTTGTAGTTTCACTCCTGCCTGATAAGTAGCACCAATACGCTGATGCGCCATGATTTTCACCAGCAAAGAAACGCTGCTTGCTTTCTGCTGCTTGACTTCCCGGTTTTCACTCCTTTTCCACGAAGATGCTGCTGCTGAAGTATTTATGTATGATTCCTGTATATTTATTCTCGTCTTCCGCTTCCTCGTTGTCTTCTTCGTCTACTTTGTCTTGGTATGCTGTGCCGATATCGCCACCTCGTGAATGGGATGTTCAGTCTTGCACATGCATTTTTCAACGCATTAAGGTCGTGGGCAGGTGGCGCGGTCACAAAATCTGGGCTGCATGTAGTCGTCTGCAGTCAAGCACTGTGGACACTAGCGAAGCAGAGACGATGACGTAAATTTCGTAACACGAGGTTTCCGGTTACATGTATGCGGACAGCAGAGGTGCAGCATGGATCCAGCTTAAGTGCTTGAGGGAGAGGTTCTGCAGGTCCTTCCTACCTACGGCTGTCAGACTTTATAACCTCACTGGTGCTGGTTGTAGAGGTCGTATTAAACGTCACAACGTTGAGATCGTCCCCTCTGTTATGTATGAGGAATGAGGGACTGGAGTCTCTTCTGTCATGCAGCAAATCAGCACTTTACTGAGAATACTAAGAACTATATACAGAGTGGCCGTGCCCGCCTGATGTCGCATTAGGGGCGGGCACGGCAACACACACACACACACACCACACTCACTACACAACAATTCCCCTCCCCCTTACAAAAATGCAAAACCACACACATAATCGAGACCCTCCCCAATTTAGGACCCAAATCATGCACTAAGAGAACAGGGAACCATGAACTGTAGTAGAATGACCTATCACATTCACACAAAACAACTAAAACCAACATTTTTTTTTAAGTATACACAAAATAAGTAAAATAATCCCATAACATACATACTCCCACGCATACCAGCAGGATATATACATATTTACATCAAGGGTATTTAAGTCACACCTATGTCCACCGGCAGTCAGAGGTAACACCGGCCTGGGGGACCAGGGCAGCCCCAAATCATGCACGCCCCTGGGTGCCGAAGATAAGACCAGCTCGGAGGTCCCGGGCAGCCCCACAGCATGAATGCCCCTGGCTGCCGTCTGCCTCTGGGATCAAAACCAACCTCTCCTGCAAAAATGTCACTCTTCACCACCGACTGCCTCACTCCTCGGGACCCACTGTGCTGCTGTCCGACACACCATCCTTCCATGCTCGTCGGTCCGCTCCTGACCGCTTTCAACACCACTGCAGCTGCCATTGTTGCCCCGGACACTCTGACCCCCTGTGGCCACACTCCGGGGAAAACCGAAGCTTGCTCGGCGATGCTGCTCGCTGCCTCGGCCGCCTTGCTGTAATGCCCAGTACCCTCATCCATGGCGCATTGGGCTCCGGCACTGAGACCCTGCCCGACCTCTACGGTGCCCAGCACCTGTTGCTCACTCCCAGGGTTCACAGCATTACTTTTGCTGGCATCGTTCTCCGACCCAGGCATCTCGTTGCTGCTCTCAGCACTCTCGTCCCAGGCGCTCCGCTGCGTCATCTCCATGCCCAGCTGTTGCTGCTCTCTCCCGGGGTTCTCAGCCTGCATGTTCCCACTCTCCCGCTGCCCAGCCTCCAGCTGCAGAGATGACCATTAGCTTCTCTGAGCTAGCTAGCTTAGCTCTAGCTGGCACCAACACTCCCGCCACCCACAGCTCCGTGGTCCTCGTCTGCTCGGCGAAGTGCTCGGCCAGCTGCTCGACAGCATCCTCATAGCGTTCTGTTTCACCCAATGTAATGAGAATTCTTTGGCCTTCCGCGCCGAAATGGTGGGCCAGAAGTGCTCGTCGTCATCTCCCGTCGAGTCCACTTAGGCCCAGCGCCCCAATGTAATCCTCAAACATGGCTCGCCAGTCCGGCCGCATGAACACTGGCTCTCCCAGGTATTCCAGAAATGATAGCAGGGGTGGAGGTAGCCTGTACGCTCCCATAATTTTTCTTTCCGTCGCCAAAATGTTACATATGAGGAATGAGGGACTGGAGTCTTTTCTGTCATGCAGCAAATCAACACTTTATTGACAATACCAAGAACTGCAGTGGTGTGAAAAAGTGTTTGCCCTCTTCCCGATTTCTGTTTTTTTTTTGTATGTTTGTCACATTTAAATGTTTCAGATCATCAAACAAATTTAAATATTAGACAAAGATAACACAAGTAAACACAAAATGTAGTTTTTAATTGAAGATGTTTATTATTAAGGGTAAAAAAAATCCAAACCTGCATGGCATGGCCCTGTGGGAAAAAGTGATTGCCCCCCTGTTAAAACATAAATTAACTGTGGTTTATCACATCTTTGGAAAGCTGAGTTCAATTTTCTAGCCATTTCTAAAGCTTTGGGAATCCAACGAACCACAGTGAGAACCATTATCCACAAATGGCAAAAACATGGAACAGTGGTGAACCTTCCCAAGAGTGGCCGGCTGACCAAAATTACCTCAAGAGCACAGCGACGACTCATCCAAGAGGTCACAAAAGACCCCACAACAACATCCAAAGAATTGCAGGCCTCACTTGCCTCATTTAAGGTCAGTGTTCATGACTCCACCATAAGAAAGAGACTGGGCAAAAATGGCCTGCATGGCAGAGTTCCAAGATGAAAACCACTGGTAAACAAAAAGAACATAAAGGCTTATCTCAGTTTTGCCAGAAAAATCTTGATGATTCCCAAGACTTTTGGGAAAATACTCCGTGGACTGATGAGACAAAGTTAAACTTTTTGGAAGGTGTGTGTCCCATTACATCCGGCGTAAAAGTAACACAGCATTTCAGAAAAGGAATATCATACCAACAGAAAAGTGGATCATATCACTCCAGTTCTAAGATCACTTCACTGGCTTCCTGTCCATCAAAGAGGTGATTTTAAAATACTGCTGCTGGTTTATAAAGCTTTGAATGGGTTAGGGCCAATATATATATCTGATATTCTGGTTCTTTATGAACCTTCCAGGCAGCCCATGTCATCTGGAACAGGTTTGCTGTCTGTTCCCAGAGTTAAAACCAAACACGGAGAAGCTGCTTTCAGTTTTTATGCACCATATATGTGGAATACACTACCGGAAAATTGCAGGTCTGCCAACACTGTTGCTTCTTTTAAATCAAATCTTAAGACTTTCCTGTTTGCCACTGCATTTAATGACCTACTATGATTAATAATTCTTACTGCTGTGCTTTTATTGATCTTTTATTTTTAACTAAATTTTTATATCTTAATACATTTTGTTTTTATGTAAAGCACTTTGAATAACTTTGCTGTTGAATTGTGCTATATAAATAAATTTACCTTACCTTACCTTGTGCTCGCTCAGCCTGAACTAATGTTGGACGATAAACCCTGGCTTCTCCCTGAGCATGGGCCCCTGTTGGGATGGAACCAGCTGGCGTCGGAAGGCCCAGCTGCACTAGTTCCACATCGCTCCCCAGCTCCAGTACCAGCTCCACCGGCCATCCTGTCTGCAGCTCTTCCAGAGTCCGCCACTCCAGCAGCTCATCCTGAGGTTGTCACCCCGGCAGCCGGAGACCAGGAGTTAAGGCAAGTAACTTTTCCCTTATTTTCAACAGCTGTTTTAGAAAAGTGGTGTCCTAGAGGTAGAGCGGAGTGGTGGACTAGAGGTACAGCATCCGCCCCACAACTGGGAGGTTGGGGTTCAAGTCCCGGCCGAGTCATGCCAAAGACCATACAAAAATGGAACTTCCTGCCATCCAACTTGGTCCTCAGCAAAAATAGAACGGAGGAGGGAAATGTGGGTGGCAGTGGCTCAGGAGGTAGAGCGGGCCGTTCAATAACCAGAGGGTTGGCCGTTCGATTCCCTCTCTCCTCAGCCATCCTGCCGTTGTGTCCCTGGGGCAAGACACTTTACCCACCTTGCCTCCAGTATTCATGACACAGGGTATGAATGTGTATAAATGTTTGGTAATGGTTGGAGAGGCCGTTGGTGTAGTTTGGCAGCCACATTTCTGTCAGTCTGCTCCAGGGCAGCTGTGGCTACAGTAGTAGCTTACCACTACCAATGTCTGCCTGGAGTGAATGAATAATGGACTCACTGTAAGCACTTTGAGATGTCACTTGACATGTAAAGCGCCATATAAATCTAATTATTATTATTAATATTATATTATTATTATTATTATTATAGAAAAGGCTTGCCTTACTTCTGGTGGGGGGACCCAAGGGCAGATTCCACCAGCTTTTGGGTCCTCCCCACCAGTCTCTGCTGCTGATGACTATGGATTCAAGGATTCAAGGATTCAAAGGCTTTATTATCATGTGCACAGTTAAGAAATGCAACATTTCCAGAGCAATGAAATTCTTACTCAGCTCTCCAAACAAATGCCAAGATGATACATACACATCAATACTAATAAAGGTAATAAACACACCTTAATACTAAATACTAATACTAATAAATACACATTAAAAGCAATTAGGACAGTTAAAGCAGTTAAAACTAGAGGAAACAAGAAGAATGAAAACAGAATTCACTGGATGACTATAACATGACCCTGAGTAAGTAAAAATTCACTGAATGAGTATGACTCGTCTCTGATAATACCCAATAGACTGTACAATGGCAATTTTAATATCAGAGATGATATGAATTTGATGTGCAAATGAGCAATGTACAAATTAGCACCCAGTGTGAGAATTTCTTTGTGTAAAGCCGTGTGCCCTGATAATGCCCAGCAGACTGTACAATGCCCAGCAGACTGTACAATGATAATTTAGCAGCAGAGATGATATGGACATGAGACGGGGTGAGACTATGTACAATGTGCAAATGAGCAATGTGGTGCAAATTAAGCATCCAGTGTGTGAATTCCTATTTGCAAAGCTGTGTCCAGAGTTTTGTTATTTATTCAGGAGTCTGATGGCAGTGGGAAAGGAGTTTTTTAGTCTGGATGTCCTGCACTTTACACTTCTGTACCTCCAGCCTGAGGGTAGAAGTGTGAACATTCTGTGCTGGGGGTGGGTGTGGTCCTGGAGGATGGAGGCAGCTCTCCTTTGGACTCTACAGTGATAGATGCTCTGCAGAGAGGGGAGTGGAGTTCTGATGATCTTCTCCGCTGTCTTCACCACTCTTTGCAGGCGTTTGCAGTCCAAAGCAGTAGCGCTGCTGTACCACGCAGTGATGCAGTTGGTCAAGATGCTCTTGATGATGCAGGTGTAAAAGTTGTTGAAGATCTTGGGGGACATGCCAAACTTCCTCAGCCTCCTCAGAAAGTATGGTGTCACCTCCTGTTCTCCTCCCTTGTCCAAGGTGGCCATGTCGAGGATATCAGTGGACCTCCACCTGTCGTTCCAGAGGTCAGTGAACTTCCACCTTTTGTTCCCGAGGCTGGTGGGCCTCCATCTGTCATTCCAGAGGCCGGTGGGCCTCCACCTGCTGTTTCCAAGGCTGGGGTGAGTGTGCTGCAATCACCGGTCGCAGAGCATAGAGTGTGGTCACCCAGCACAATGCAGACTGATGCTATTCACGCTCAGCAGAGATTGCATATGGACAGAGAACCCCTGGGGGGACAACCAGAACAATGGACTATTGTTTATACATCCCCGGATTAAGGAGAGGACGTCCGGGCACCAGTTGGTCAGGTTAATTATATGTATTGACTGATATGTATATCAATATGCTAATGTGCCATGCATTCTCTCTGTTTGTATAACTTATAAAACAGCAGCACACAGCACACACAGGGCAACACGATACAGCACAGCACAGCACAGTAGTGCACAGTGCTACAAGTGCATCTCATTTTGATGGAGGAAATAAAACTCTGCAACCTTCCAGCTCGCCGCATCTCGCCTGAACTTATTTTTCCTCCACAAGAGCTCCTTTGTGTATGTTTAGGGAGCTCTGTGTCCCTGCGGCTGCTGTTCCACCTTGTTCTCCGGTTTGGTGGCCTAAGGACAGTGGCAGGCTGCTGGACCGGCCCTACATTCCTGTCTGGGGGTCCATGGGCTGGGGCAGGTCCCCCGACCCACATTGTGCTCCGGTTTGAGTACCTTTGGACTTGGTTGGGCCCCCCCGACCTGCTGTATTCTGCAGTACGGTGGCCCATGGACTTGGGTAGACCACCCGACCCACTTTTTTGGGGGGTGTGGGGGCTTGGACATTGTTTGGCCCACAAACTGTACCCTTGTTTTGGACTCTGTGGAGGATTGAAGTTTGTTTTGGCTCACCTGGCCTTGGACCCCTACCACCCACCCTGGGAGGGTCTTTTGGTTGTTTGGATTGTCTGGTAGCTGACCTTTTAGAGGGGAGTACTGTCAGAGTCTGTACATGGCTGTGCTCATGTCCTCACTTTATGTTGTCTTCTGTTTCTCTGTGATTTTCAGGACAAGAGTTTAGCCATGTCGTTGCCCTCAGTTTATTATGTTCCTCTATATTTTATTTTCATACCTGCTATGTACTCCTGTTTAGTATTATGTTTCTCTGATTTTGCTCCCGGTGTGATTGTCTGTGTAGCTGCACCCGTCATGTTCTTCATACCAGTTGTTTCCGTCTTCCTGTGTGTTTGTAATTGACCTTGATTGTTCTCCCCACCTGTTCTGTGTTCCCTGATTGCCCTTCTGGTTTATTTCAAATCAAATCAAATCAAATCAACCTTTATTGTCATATTGCTGTACATACAACTGTAGTGCAGGCAAGATGAAATTGCGTTTCTCTCGGCATCCATATAAGTAGAAGAACAAGATTTAAGACACACTCACACATATATTCACCCCCCCTACCCCACCCCCATCCGTTCACACATCCCTGAGACATACTTGAAAAAAACTAACTAACTATAATATACAAATAATGCACATAATGTCCGTAGGTGCAGTAGTGAATATGAGAGATTCCGGGTCAACTGTTCAGCATCCTAACAGCTTGTGGAAGGAAGCTGTTGATCAGTCTGGTGGTTCTGCCTCTGATGCTCCGGAATCGTTTGCCAGATGGCAGAAGTTCAAAGTGTTTATGCAGAGGGTGAGAACAGTCCTTGACAATGTTCAGTGCCCTGCTCCTACAACGGTTCTGAAAAAGTTCTTGGACAGAGGGGAGGGAGACTCCAGTTACCCTCTCAGCTCCCTTAACTATCCTCTGCAGGGCTTTTTTGTCTGACATACTGCAGCTGGAGTACCTTTTTTTTTTTTTTCCTCACTTCCGGCGCCACACGAGTAGGCTGCCTTTTGCAACAGCAGATCAATTTCTGCCTATTTCTATTTACTATCTGGCTCTCTTGCCAATCTTTCTGATCCAGCGTCACCTTTATTCCATCCAAACACGTAGATCGCCCAAATGTCTCCTGAGCCAGTGGACGGAGCCACTGTTTCGTGCAGGAGGCAGTATAATAGAGACCAGCTGTTAGCACTTAACTGGCCCACGATGCTAACGAAAAAACTCGACATACCGGGAGAGATAAGACGGAAACGGCGTGGTTGTTGAGCTGGGGCAAGACGGCGGGCAAGGAATATAAGGTACAGACCTACCCTCCCATCCGTTGTTATGGGGAATGTACGATCGATACTAGGAAAAACAGATGAGCTAGCGGCTATCTCCCGCTACGAGAGCATATACCGGGAGTGCTGCCTTATGCTATTCACGGAGACATGGCTAACTGAACTAGCAGCAGATGCTAACATTGAACTGGAGGGTTTCCACGCAATACGGGCAGACCGAACACCAGACAGTGGGAAGGCAAGGGGCGGTGGAGTGATGATGTATGTTAATAACAACTGGTGCAGACCGGGACATATCACGGTTCAACAACAACACTGCAACAAAGACATGGAGTTGCTAGCTGTTAGCATGCGGCCTACATATCTCCCGAGGGAATACTCACACGTGATCTGCATTGTTATTTATGCAAATCCGACGGCGAACGCTGGGACAGCGCGTGACGTCATCCACTCAGTAACTGCATACCTGCCAACTACTCCGGTTTTGCCGTAATGGTTCCGGTTTTCAAGACCCCATTCCGGGTTACGGTTTTATTAATCAAAATTACGGTTTTTCACTAAAAATTCAGTCAAAAATTTTAAATCATAAAAAAAACACGAAAGCAATTCCAAACATGAGATCGTTAGGAATCGTATCTAAATTTAGAACAGAGCAACACGTGATGGCGGCAGGGATAGTCACACTTTTTCAGTGCTGAGACAAAGTTGCTGATTTTGCCACTAAAATAACCAACAGCGAATATCGGATCAACATTTGTGACGCACACGCACAGGCTGAATTTCCACCTTGGTTGAACCAGCTTTTGAAGTAGAAATACCCCTTTATTCGCCTTTCACCGTGCTCTGTGAGTAAACTGAGTAGCGTTTCTTTTCGTGGTTCGCTGCTACGCTTTACCTGAAGCATTTGCTAAGCTAACGCTATCGCTATTGAGGGTATTGAGGTTTCTATTCTTGCGCGAAATCCCGGAGAGGCGTGCGTACATGGCGAGATGTAAACATGATGTAAACTGCTGCAGACGTTCGCGACTGCACTTCAATCTTGGCAAATGGACCATGGATTCGACATCTAAAGGGAGAATACATTTTATATAATGCCTAAGATTCTGAAGAACACGTGCTGTGTAATTGCAAGCCTTGTCATGCTTGGTGTATCATGTAAACACATAAAATATTAGAGCGATTTTGCCGTCATTTACGCACGTGTGTTATACAGTGCTAGTATACCCTGCTGATATTTCTAGTCTTCTAGTTACCTCCGCCAAGGAGGTTATGTGATCATCAGTGTTGGTTTGTCTGTTTGTCTGTTTCTTTGTTAGCAAGATAATTCAAAAAGTTACGGACGGATTTTCTTGAAATTTTCACAGATTGTCAGAAATGGGGTATCCTACAGATGATTAGATTTTGGTGGTGATCCAGATCACCGTCTGGATCCAGGAATTTTTTAAAGGATTCTTTTTTTTTTTTTTTATTTAACATTGCGAGATAGGGCCATTTTCAATATTTTATTTATGATGTTAAACACTGTATGGGGGGAACTGTGGCACTTGGCGGAGGTCTGCGCTCTCGGAGTGCTTTTCTAGTATTCATAATACATCACATCTGGCCTATTCGAAGTTCTATGCAGTGTTAAGATAGTCTTTTGAATGCAAATTTAATGAATGAATGAATCTTTATTTCGGATAGATTAAAAGTAAAGATTAAAAAGAAACAGAATAATATAACAAAGGCGAAAAAATCCAACAAGGTCAAATTAAACAATAACTCCTCTGATTATACAGTTCAACATAAGTTATCTGAAATGGGTGATGGCTGAAGCCGCAGCTTATATTGTCCACCCATATTCCATCCAAGAATTCAAAAGAAAAACAAAACAAGAGCGATTACAATTCAGAACAAAGCTAAGACAAAATGTGACAAAAAAAACTAAGTAACAACACAACACAGACTGGATATGATAATCCTTATGTGATTTTACATGTCATCTTGTATATGTATGTTTGGAGTATTTCTTCCTTTAGTTTTTGTTTAAATTGTCCAAGCGTTGTACATGATTTTAATTCAGGTCCAAAATCGTTCCATACTCCTTGCACTGAAACACAGTGTTGCTTGGTGGTAGTTCTCACTGAAGGTTTTTGAAATATACATGTTCCTCTGAAATGATATTGTTTCTCCCTTATTTGGAACAACTTTTGGATATTTGCAGGCAGTGATAGATTCTTAGCTTTAAACATTATTACTGCAGTTTTAAAGTCAACCAGATCTTTCAACTTGAGAGCTTTTAATTTAAGAAAAAGTGGATTTGTTGGTTCCCTGTAAGCAGCTTTGTTTATTATTCTAATAGCGCTCTTCTGAAGCATAAAGACTGGATATATGTTTGTTTTATATGTATTTCCCCATACTTCAGTACAATATGTCATGTATGGGAGTATTAATGAATGATACAAAGTATATAATGTGGGTTGATTCAGCAAATATTTCGCTCTGTGTAGTATTGCAATTGATTTAGATATTTTACCTTTAATATAATTAATATGTGACTTCTATGTCAGATGCTAATATTTGTTTGACACTGCGGCCCCTGGACCCCGGCTAGCTACTAGGCTTTTCAGGTTTGAAAGCTGAAGAAATATGAGGTTGTTAGCTACATTCTAACTTGATTTAATGCTAATATTTGTTTGGCGTCGGGGGGCTTCGCCCCCCTGACCCCCCCCCCCCCACAACTTTGTCCTGGACCTACCGGGGCCTGCGGCCCCTGGACCCCGGCTAGCTACTAGGCTTTTCAGGTTTGAAAGTTGAGGAAATATGAGGTTGTTAGCTACATTTAACTAGATTTAACGCTAATATTTGTTTGGCAAATATTAGCATTATTAGCATTAGCATTAGCATCGGCCCCTGGACCCCGGCTAGCTACTAGGCTTTTCAGGTTTGAAAAGTTGGCAGGTATGTAACTGACAGGCTGCAGACAGAACACCCAGATGCTCTACTCCTCATCTCAGGCGACTTCAGCCATGTTTCACTGTCTCCCATTCTACCCATGTTCACCCAGTATGTCACATGCCACACTAGAGCCAGTAAAACACTGGACTTATTCTACGCAAACACTAAGGAGGCGTTCACCTCATCTCCACTCCCCCCACTCGGGAGATCGGATCACAACTTGTGTACAAACCCCTAGTGCACAGACAACCTCCGATCATGCGCACAGTGAAGTTATGGTCTGAGGAGGCAATGGACGCTCTAAAGCAGTGGTTCTCAACTGGTCTGGCTTTGGGACCCACCATCACCCCTCAATGACAAGCCGCGACCCAAATCAAAGATTTTCAAATTCTCAAATTTATTGAATGTAAAGATTGTGCATTTTGAACATACATGAATGAATGAATGAATGAATGAAAAGGTTTATTGTCAATACTACCATACGTGCAATACATACAGGAGAATTGAAATTTGACGACATTGGGCGCGCTCTATAAGCGCATCCCATAGCCGCGGCAGCCCGAAGGCGCCAGTCGAACAGGAGGGTAAAGAGGGCAAGGGTCAGGGAAAACACAATAGGCAGAGAGAAAAAAACATAGTTATCAGAATAACGCTCGTATAAGCTCATATAAGCTCAAATGAGCCAAATTATGATTACACAGAAAAAAAAACCTCTATGCACAATTGACATAATGCACGGCTCAGGAGACGCACACACACAGGCTTAGAGTAGTTCAAAGAGTTTATTAACAGCAGGAGTGAATGAGTGCGTGTCTGCGGGATGTAAATGTGTTGGTGATGGTGTCTGCTCCAGGCACAGAGGCAGGTGACCGTACAGCCGAGCAACCCTATGGAGAGAGCACAGGGAGAGGGTGACGGGCATACACCAACACAGGAGGGATTTATGGCGAGAGAAGGACTTACTTGGTGGGTCAGGACAGCTGGCACAACAAGGGGGCGAAGCCCGGAAGACAGCCACCTGGAGAGCTCCGTACAGCAGCGAGGATTGGGCGATGGAGTGGAGATGTCCGCCGCTGGGGAATCCACCTGTGCACAGGGGAGAAGACTGAAGAAGAGAGGTAAGCGATCTTCTTACCAAAAAGGTGATGCTGAAGAGAAGTATGCTCACAACGGTGAGGGACGAAGTCTGACGGCTTCAGGCCGAGCCTCCGGGCGAGACGGCCTTTATCCCTCGCCGCTGATGATTGTCAGGTGCGTGAGCAGGTGGCGCCGCTGATGAATGGCGCGGCGTGACAGTACTCCCCCCTCCAGCAGCGCCTCCTGGCGATGGCTTATCCGGGTGCGCTCGGTGGAAGTCCGCGATGAGCGATGGGTCCAACACAAACGACGGGAGCACCCATTGTCGATGCTCGGGCCCATAGCCCTCCCAGTCCACCAAGTATTGCAACCCACGACCTCGGCGCCGGGAGTCCAGGATGGAGGAGACGGACCAGGCCGGATGGCCACCAATCATCCGGGGCGCGGGTTGCGCTGCAGGAGGAGGGCAAAGGGGGTCAGTGACTGCCAGTTTCACCTTCGACACATGGAAAGTGGGATGGATGCGGAGGGAGGGGGGAATAGCCACGCGCACAGCCACCGGGTTGATGATCCGGGTGATGGGAAAGGGACCCATGAATCGCTGTGCCAGCTTCCTCCTCTCGCCTTTTAATGTGACGTCCTGGGTAGACACATACATGAGTTGCCCAACTCTGTACGCCGGGGCAGGTCTTCTGTGCCGGTCCGCCACGGTCCTGTTGCGCTCCGCTGTGCGTAAAAGCGCATGACACGCGGCAGCCCAGGTGGAGCGGAACTGCCTAAGGTGCGCCCTAACAGAGGGGACAGTTACCTCGTTCTCCTGCGCTGGAAACAGTGGGGGGTCGTAACCCAGGGACGCCTTGAAGGGGGACATCCCCGTTGCAGAAGAGCGGGCGGTGTTGTGGGCATACTCCACCCAGGCGAGATGGTTGCTCCAGGACGTCGGCTTGGATCTAGTAACACAGCGGAGCGGAGCCTCCAGCTCCTGATTGGTCCTCTCACACTGCCCGTTAGACTGGGGGTGATGGCCGGAGGAGAGGCTCACCTTGGCTCCGATGGCGTTACAAAAAGATCTCCAAACCTCGGATGAAAATTGGGGGCCCCGGTCCGAGACCACGTCCACCGGAATCCCGTGCAGCCTGACCACGTGTTGGACGAGGAGGCCCGCCGTCTCCAGGGCAGTAGGGAGACCTCGCAGGGGGATGAAGTGCGCCGCCTTGGAGAAACGGTCCACGATGGTCAGGACGGTGTCAAAGGAGTTGGAAACGGGGAGTCCGGTGACGAAATCCAGTGCGATGTGCGACCAGGGCCTGCCGGGGACAGGCAGAGGCTGGAGCAGACCCGCTGGGGGGGCATTTCCCGACTTGCTGGTGGCACAGATTGGGCAAGCCCGGGCGTAGCGGGCTGCATCCCTCCGCAGGCCTGGCCACCAAAAGGACCGTTGGAGGAGGCTGATCATCCGAGAGGTGCCGGGATGACAGGTGAGCCGGGAGGTGTGGAGCCAGTGGATGACCTCTCCTCGGACCGCAGATGGGACGAACAGTCTTCCCTCCGGTCCGCCGCCAGGATCAGGTTCCACCTCCTGCGCCTTCCGGATCTTGTCTTCAATGTCCCAAGAGATGGCACCGAGGACGCACGACCTGGGCAGGATAGTGTGGGGCGTCTCCTCAGCCTCCACGGGGGTGAACTGCCTAGAGAGGGCGTCAGGCAGGCCGTTTTTGGAGCCCGGCCTGAAGGTGATTGAGAAGCGGAACCTGGCGAAGAACAAAGACCAGCGCGCCTGGCGGGCATTCAGGCGCTTGGCAGATCGTAAGTACTCTAAGTTCTTGTGGTCCGTCAGGACCACAAACGGCAGGTCCACCCCCTCTAGCCAGTGGCGCCACTCCTGTAAGGCGAGTTTAATGGCCAGGAACTCTCTGTCCCCCACATCGTAGTTTCTCTCCGCCGGGGACAGGCGGCGGGAGAAGAAGGCGCACGGCCGTTTGGCGCCATCGTCAGGTGACCGCTGGGATAACACTGCTCCCACTCCCGTGTCCGATGCGTCCACCTCCACAATGCACTGCAGCGCGGGGTCGACCTGGCGAAGGACCCGGGAGGAGGAGAACTCCGCCTTCAGCGCCCTAAAGGCAGCAGCGACCTCTTCAGTCCACCGGAACGGGACCTTCGGGGACGTGAGGCGGGTCAGCGGTCCGACGATCGAGCTGAAATTTGGGACAAAGCGGCGGTAAAAATTGGCGAAGCCAACAAACTGTTGCACCTGCTTCCGGGATGCGGGAGTAGGCCACTCCACCACCGCCTTCACCTTCTCTGGGTCTGGGAGCACCTGGTCTTGAGCGATGATGAATCCCAGGAAGGATGTGGTCCTAGCGTAGAATTCGCATTTCTCAGCCTTCACGTACAGACGATTCTCCAGCAGTCTTTGGAGGACCCGCCTCACATGGACCTGGTGCTCGTCCCTGGACCTGGAGAAGATAAGAATGTCATCCAGGTAGACGAACACAAAAAGGCCGATGAAATCCCGGAGGACGTCATTAATGAGGCGCTGAAAGACGGCAGGAGCGTTGGTCAGCCCGAACGGCATGACGAGATACTCAAAGTGGCCGTTCGGGGTACGGAAGGCTGTCTTCCATTCATCTCCCTCCCGGATCCGGACGAGGTGGTAAGCGCTGCGTAAATCCAGCTTGGTAAACCAGGTCGCCCCCTGGAGGGAGTGAAAGGCAGTGTCCATGAGGGGCAGGGTGTAACGGTCCCTCTCAGTGATGTCATTTAGCGCTCGGTAGTCTATGCAGGGACGGAGGGATCCGTCCTTTTTCCCGACAAAGAAAAACCCTGCCCCCACGGGTGACGACGATGGGCGAATAATCCCAGCGCTCAGTGATTCCTTCAGGTATGTATTCATGGTCTCCTTCTCCGGCGCCGACAGGCTGTAGAGCCGACCAGATGGCAGGGGAGCCCCCTGGCGGAGATTGATGGCACAGTCATATGGTCGATGCGGGGGAAGAGACATAGCTTTCGATTTACTAAATACCATACCCAGGTCGTGAAATTCTGGAGGCACCAGTGACAGGTCCGGAGGTGCTGTATCCGCCACAGGGGGAGCCACGGATGGGGAGCAGGCAGCGGACTGAAGGCAGGTGCCCATACAGAAGGTACTCCATGCCGATACCCCAGCGGACCTCCAGTCCAGGACAGGGTTGTGGAGGCGTAGCCAGGGATACCCCAGGATGACGGGCGACACAGAGTTGGGCAGGACGTAAAATACCATCTCCTCCCGGTGGTTCCCTGAGATGATGACTGGGACAGGCATGGTTTGGTGAGAAACTCTCCCAAGGGAGGCACGGGAGAGATGGACCAGGGAGATGGGGTGTTTTAATGCCTGACAGCGGATGCCCAATCGGGTTGCCAGGCCTTGTGAAATGAAGCTGCCCTCTGCGCCCGAATCCACCAGTGCGTGGGTGAGGTGCCCAGTGGGATTGTGGCAAAAACGGATGGGCAGCTTTAATTGAGTGAGAGTGTCTAACCGGTTGGGATCCGCGAGGCTCCCTACAGCGATTCGCGGACCCCGCCGACTGGCTTTCCGCGGGCAACGCTCCACAGTGTGTTGGTCACCTCCGCAATACATGCAGAGGCCCAACTCACGGCGGCGTTGTTTCTCCGCAGGGGAAAGCTTGGTCCAGCCCGTCACCATCGGCTCCGACTCCTCGGGGCACGATGCTGGCGGCGCCGCCAGGGGGCGAGCTTGGAACAGGTGCGGCGAGACTCCACGAGGGCGAGAAGAAGAAGACTTCCGCCCCGAGGAGCGCTCGCGCAGCCTGTTATCCAAACTTATCGCTAAGGATGTCAGCTCCGCTAGCGTCCCAGGGATATCCCGTCCAGCCAGTTCATCCCTCAGATCATTATTGAGGCTGCGGAGGAACAGGCCACAGAGGGAGCGTTCCTCCCAGCCCAATTCCTCCGCCGCTACCCGGAAGTCGACCGAGTAGTCCGCTGCCGACCGGCCTCCCTGCTGGAGAGCGAGAAGCCGATCGACCTGGACCGTCTCGGTTTGAGAATGGTCAAAGACCTCCAGAAAGCACCTCACGAACTGGTCATAGGTGAGGGTGGCATAACTGGGCCTCGCCATTACGGCGTAGGTCCAAGTTAACGCACGCCCCTCCAGAAGATTCCCTATGTAACCAATCCGACTGTGATCCGAGGGAAAATCTCCGGGCACACGGTGGAACACGGACTCACACTGCATAATGAACCCCCGCGCTCCGCCGAGCTTACCGCTAAAGCGGGCGGGGGTCGGAATCAGTGTGAGCCGAACCGGTGCCACTGGAGCCAGCTGGACGGCCGCTGGAACGGCAGGAGCCGCGCCACCCTGACGAGCCGGGGGGAACGGCTGTTGAGGATCTAAGCGGCCCAACCGGTTAGTTAAGTTTAATAATTGATTTAGGATAACCTGCTGTTGATAAGCAATCTGATCCACTCTAGCCTCGAGAGTGGTAAACCGGTGTGCGAGCCCGCCGTCCGCCGAGCCGCTCTGCTGAAGCCGTACTGACATAATGCACGGCTCAGGAGACGCACACACACAGGCTTAGAGTAGTTCAAAGAGTTTATTAACAGCAGGAGTGAATGAGTGCGTGTCTGCGGGATGTAAATGTGTTGGTGATGGTGTCTGCTCCAGGCACAGAGGCAGGTGACCGTACAGCCGAGCAACCCTATGGAGAGAGCACAGGGAGAGGGTGACGGGCATACACCAACACAGGAGGGATTTATGGCGAGAGAAGGACTTACTTGGTGGGTCAGGACAGCTGGCACAACAAGGGGGCGAAGCCCGGAAGACAGCCACCTGGAGAGCTCCGTACAGCAGCGAGGATTGGGCGATGGAGTGGAGATGTCCGCCGCTGGGGAATCCACCTGTGCACAGGGGAGAAGACTGAAGAAGAGAGGTAAGCGATCTTCTTACCAAAAAGGTGATGCTGAAGAGAAGTATGCTCACAACGGTGAGGGACGAAGTCTGACGGCTTCAGGCCGAGCCTCCGGGCGAGACGGCCTTTATCCCTCGCCGCTGATGATTGTCAGGTGCGTGAGCAGGTGGTGCCGCTGATGAATGGCGCGGCGTGACAACAATTAGCAGACAATAGATCACACATTAACAAACAGCAAGTTGAGAGAGGCAGTGTGTGTGTATATACATCAGTGTATGTGAATCAGTCATGTTGAATGCAGTGTGTGTCAGTTATCAGTTACTGGTGAACAGCAAAAATCCTCTCTCAGCAGATGTTATGTCTTTAGTGTCTGAAACTTAAAAAAGCATGTCCTCGTGAGATCAACTCTCAGTGCATGTCCGATGGTAATTTCTAAGCCAGTCACATGGCTGTCCTTGAGAGTTCAGATTACTGTACGCCAGGTTGTTTGTGTAAGAAAGAAGTCAGCCAAAACATCCTACTGCCTTATCTTCATCCAGGAGGAGTGAGAGCTGCAGGGCGCCAAACAAGGTCAAATAAGCACAGTTCACTCAGTGGAGGAATTTTCATCTCTTATGCGATTCAGTGCTTCATAATTTCCAAATACATTTCCAGGCTTTAAAATCATTTCCTGGAGAGCTCCTAGCGACATCGAGATGTTACCAATCTTCCTGTTCAGTTCGCCATTAGCCGCTATCAGAGCCCTCCCCAGCTGGTCAAATTGATGAAAGAGCTTCGCTGGGTCAGCATTTTGATTAGCTCTGTCCATCTTCTTTAGTTTTCGATACACCAGGACCACTCCAAGGCTGATCAGTAGAAGTCCTGAGATCGTGATGCCGAATAAATAGATGTCTTCCACATCTTCGATCGAAAGGTCACACAGACACATAAGTTTCCAATTGTATGTGTCCCTCACATAACCCGCAGCAGCAGTACCTGCAGGACAGATGGGCTCCCCCGGGCCCGATTTCCTAGTTGAAAAAACGGTGTCAATTGTATTCAAAGCCCAGCTTAGCAAATCCATAATTTTCCGTTTGGATCAAGAATCAGCCAGAAGAAGAGCGACGCAGACACAGACAGTACAGCAAGCTGGGATCAGTCGGGTGGGAGAGGAGGAGAGGAGAGAAAAAGCGTCTGCTCTCTCTGAAAGCCGGAAGAGACATGAGGTGAAAGAACAGAATATCACAGTATACAAACACAAAACAAATTTAATGATTAACCAAAATTACCAGTAAGTGGCAATACAACAGAGGGAACAATTCCCTTTAATGCTGAATTAGCTGCATTTTAAATTAAAAATTAAACAAAAAGTGCAATTCAAAAGAATTCAAGTCTCAAAATTGACTTTTCTTCTGATTATTTTTTCAGTATTTACCTACTGATAAGGTTATATGCTTTGAAGAAAATGAAGGAACACTCACTAAAACCTGTAATAGTGACATCATAGACCTGAGTCTGGAGGAATTAATGGGAGAACTGGGGATGTTTTTTGCTCTTGACAAGAGTCTCAATGACTGGAGTTATATTAGACAAAGCGACTCTGAGGTCATGCTCAATGTCCAGTCTGTTTCTCTGTTTTGTCTTCAACTGAACCAGAGCTGAGAAGCCACACTCACAGAGATAGGTAAGAAAGGTAGGAGGGTTTTTACTGCTCGAATGGCAAGAGAAGGATACTCGCTCATCACAGCGCTGCACCAGAACTGCGAGGGGCTTACCTCCGTGAACCTCTTTTTCAGCGTGCGGTCACATGATAGCTCCACCAGGTGACTCTCTTCGTTGCTTGGAAACGTAACGCTTTCCATATCGATTCCAAAGGGATCGCGTATCCAGTCCGTTTCGCCATGCTCAATTAGTATATACAAACAAACGTTGCGAGTCTTCTTCTATGGTGCGAAATATGGTGTCGCTCGCCACCTGCTGCCATCTACTGTTAAGGAGTGTGAATGACACTATGTTGATTTATTTCTTGCTATTTTATTTGCCCAGGCAAAGGCCCGCGGCCCACTGAAAACAGGTCCGCGACCCAAAAGTGGGTCGCGACCCACCAGTTGAGAATCACTGCTCTAAAGGACTGTTTTGAAACCACTGCCTGGGAGCAGCGCTGCAATCCACATGGTGAGGACATCGATGGCCTCACTCACACATCACGGACTACATCAGCTTCTGTGTGGACAACACCGTACCCACCAAGACCATACGGTGTTGCTCGAACAACAAACCCTGGATCAACCCTGAGATAAAAAACACTTCTGAGAGAGAAGAAGAGGATCTTCAGGTCGGTACAGAGGGAGCTGAGGAGGAAGATCAGAGAAGGCAAGGACAGCTACAGGAAGAAGGTGGAGGACAAGCTGCAACAGAGCGACATCGGTGGGGTCCGGAGAAACCTTAAAACCATCTCTGGGCTCCAGAATACCTCCCCCCAGGCCACGGTGGGTAGGGAGTGGGCGGACAATCTGAACCTGTTTTTTAATAGGTTTGACCAACTGCCCTCCCCCCCAACTGCACAACAACAACAACCACTGCTGCCTCTGAAGACATCGAGTCCTGCTGCCCACACCCCACTCCACCATCACCCCCCCACTCCCAACACACAGCCCCCCAACCTGACCCTCACTAAGACCCAGGTGAGGACGTAGCTGAGGAAGATCAAGGCGAGGAAGGCGTCGGGACCGGACGGCATCAGCGCAAAGCTCCTCAAGTCCTGTGCAGACCAGCTGTGTGGGATTGTGGAGCACATCTTCAACCTGAGCCTGAAGCTGGGGAGGGTACCACAGTTGTGGAAAACATCTTGTGTGGTACCAGTACCAAAGACTCCCCCCCCCCCCCCCAAAGATCTGAACAGCTACAGACCAGTGGTCCTGACGTCCCACATGATGAAGACCCTGGAGAGACTGCTCCTTGCTCACCTCCGCCCCCTGGTGGGACCAGCGATGGATCCACTCCAGTTCGCCTACCAGCATGGCATTGGGGTGGAGGATGCGGTGATCTTCCTCCTTCATCGTTCTCTGTCCCACCTGGAGAAGCCCGGGAATGCGGTGAGAATCATGTTCTTTGACTTCTCCAGTGCTTTCAACACCATCCAACCGATGATCCTGAAGGACAAGCTGCTGTGTGCAGGGGTGGACCAGCACCTGTCATCATGGATCCTGGACTACCTCACTAACCGGCCACAGTTTGTGAGAACCCGGGACTGTGTGTCCGACACGATCATTGATAGCACGGGGGCCCCCCAGGGAACGGTTTTGGCTCCCTTCCTGTTCACCCTTTATACTGCGGACTTCTCACACAACACAACACACTGCCATCTACAGAAGTTCTCTGACGACTCTGCAATCGTTGGCCTCATCTCCAACGGAGATGAAGCTGAGTACAGAGGACTTATCCAGGACTTCATGGACTGGTGCCATCGGAACTGCCTCCAGATCAACGTGAGGAAAACTAAGGAGCTGGTGGTGGACTTCCACAGGCAAGGACAACTCCTCACAGCACCAGTAAACATACAGGGAACAGACATCGAGATGGTGACATCCTACAAGTACCTGGGTGTTCATCTGAACAATAAACTAGACAGGTCACACAATACTGACGCACTCTACAAGAAGGGACAGCACAGGCTGTTCCTACTGAGGAGACTCAAGTCTTTTGGTGTACAAGGGGCACTGCTGAAGACATTCTACGACACGGTGGTGGCATCAGCCATCACTTTTGAAGTGGTCTGCTGGGGCAGTGGCGTTACTGCAGCTGATAGGAAGAGACTGAGCAAACTGATCAAGAAAGCTAGCTTTGTCCTGGGGCAACGCCTTGACCCAGTGGAGGAGATGGGAGAGAGAAGGATGGTGGCTAAACTGTCATCTCTGCTGGAGTCCGAGTCCCACCCTATGCAGGATATACTGAACGCACTGAGGAGCTCATTTAGCAGCAGACTACATCACCCTAGGTGCGCAACCGAGAGGTTTCGCAGGTCCTTCCTACCTACGGCTGTCAGACTGTATAACCTAAGCAGAGCTGCTCGCAGAGATAGCAAAAAAACGTGACAACCTAATAATATTGAATGAAAAAGACGCAATAGACTTACACAATGGTCCCCTCCGGTATACAACTAGGAAAATACCGGTCGCTACGGAGGGTGACAATATGTATGGGTACATAATCATACCATGTAGGATAACTAAGTAGACGGTTATGCTGTTCATTCCATCTAGCTACAATGCTCCGCACTGTGTGTATTTATATATTTATTCCATCTAGCTACAATGCTCCGCACTGTGTGTTTATATATTTATATATTTATTCCATCTAGCTACAATGCTCCGCACTGTGTGTGTTTATATATTTATTCCATCTAGCTACAGTGCTCCGCACTGTGTGTTTATATATTTATATATTTATGTGTACATATGTATATTCGCTGCTCTTGTTTTTTTCTTGTCTTCTGATTGTTGCTCTGAGTGTTGCTATCCCTGTGCTGTTGCAATCCTGGAATTTCCCCATTGCAGGACTAATAACGGCTTATCTTATCTTATGTAGCAATGCAGTACGTCAGAACACTCTCCACTACACCTCTGTAGAAGGTCCTGAGGATGCAGATGGGGAGAGAGGCCTGTTTGAGTTTCCTCAATAAGTGCAGTCTCTGCTGAGCCCGCTTCCTGATCCCCAAGGAATTCTTGCTCCAGGTCAGGTCCTGCGAGATCTGCACTCCGAGGAACTTGATGTTCTCCACTCTCTCCACTAAACGGCCGCCGATGCTGAGGGGGACGTGTTCAGGCTGTGACCGCCGGAAGTCGATAATCATCTCCTTCGTTTTGTCCACTGTAGCATCATCGTCCTCCTCAAAACCAAGACAAGATCACTTCTCTCCAGTTTACAGGAATTTCAATTTATTCATTACACAGGAATATCACCTTTCTGCCTTCTCAGGAATATCACTGGCTTTTTGCTGACTCATGCAGGCTTCTTCCAGACCTGACCAAAGATGCTTGCTTTCCCAGGACCCCAATGTAAACAATTGCCGCTTGCAGAGATTGTAAGGATCAGAGTTTGCTTTTAAAGGCTCAAAGGGACATAAAACTCAGGAGACCAGACCTCTCAACATGAACACTGCATTTGATAACGTACCTTTTCACAGGAAACCAATGTTTTTAAAAGAGTCATAAACCACTTAATCTGACGGTTTTATAGCCTATGCTGTCCAGGCCTTCGCCAGATACTAAGGAAATCATCTACAGCTCAACAGTACCTCCTAGCGGATACCTACGGAATGTGTTTTCAGTACGTAGGATGACTTTTAATTTGTTCTAAATATTAAGTTTCTTTCAGCTTATCCTGGATCCTAAGGACACTGAAAATCATCCCCCTTATCACCAACCATGGTTTGCTGCATGTTCTGCTGTTCTAATCTTGATCTAAATGTGAATGCATGTATTATAATTATGTATAAGAAATGTTATATTCATGAGTGTTATTGGAGTAATGGTATAAATGCATGATCACCATATATTAGCCAAGTCATTTAATTTAGTTAGATTTTATATTGAGCATTTATCTTATAAGAACTGACTGTTGATTTTTCCCTCTGAAAATTCATGGGATGGTGTCTCCATTTGGTTGGCTGCTCTCAAACAAAGAAATGTTTTCACATTGGATAACAGCCATTTCAAACTGATTCTGAAAGAGTAGATTGGTCGTTTGACGACTGACCTCATCAGTTTTACGACCCGGCGAGGTAACTTTAAAAGACAGAAGTTAGATTTGAGTACACACACAGGAAAACAGGGTTAACAGTTGAGTCACAGCACAGTTAAGAGTTTAAAAAAAGTCAGAGATCAGACAACAGGCAGGAAGATTAACTAGAAATAGAATTAAGAATTAGAAACACAGAAAGAAGAAAGAGATTTTGAGAAAGATTAGGAACTAAATTCAGATTAAAGAAGCAGAATAGTAATCTAGATCTCAGAAGAAGATTTTATTCCACCGTTTCAAGGCCCTGTGAAGTTTTATTTTATTCTCTGTGTGTTTGTCAAATCTTTTCTTATATTCTGGAAACTGAGGAGAAACCATTTTTCTTTAGAGCTCGTCCCTTTTTAGAGAATCAAATTCTCAAACTTTTTCTTTCACCTCAGAAGCCATTCTTATCCTAGTAAATGTTTTTCTAACACTTTTTTTTTAATGACTTTTCACGCCATTAAAGTGGACCTTTAATTTGCCTAGTTTAAAGTGAAGAGGCTGAGAAGATTTTCCTTCAGTTTCTTTGGTCTATCCTGCTACAAGAGACCCCAAATTTGGATTCTTTTCCAAAGGACTTTTCACGCCGCTCTGTGACAGACCACCCACTGCTGCCATTGTCTGGAGAGCCCCCAGCTGAGTTATCACCTCCAAGGCTGTGAGGAGGCATCTTGCAGCAGCTTCCTCCGACGTCCTAACTTCAAAACCCAGCGGTACCGACCCGCGGAACTTGGACCAACGGCCGTGTGTGAGTGAGACTCTTATTTCTCCTATTTCCTGGGTTAAAACGTGATGTCCTAACAATTAAATTACAATTGAATATGGCCCGTATTTCAGGGCTCAATTAGTCTCTCAGCCGCAGGATAGAGCTGTAAACTGAAGCAAAAACTCTTAGTCATTTTAAGTAACTGCCCTTAAATTTTGTAGATTAATTCAGGAGTCATTTTTAGATAATTAGCTTATGAATTTTCCCCATAAAATTGCGATGTTTTGTTAAAACATTTCAGCCTCACTTACCGTTGAAACATAAGTCTAGTTTCTCCTTGGTTCTACAGAGGTGTAAAGCTGGATTTTATGTTCAGGAACCCAATATCAGTTGATGTGATATTTTACGCTGTCATCATCTGAATCTGTTTATTCATCATTTGAACGCCATGCCATGTAACCTGAATGATTTTAATAAAGAGTGAATGAGAGCAGTTGAAAGTGTTTTCCTTTCGCATATACAGGTTTCCTAATCACGGCAGGACAAAAACTCACTGAAACTTTGAGACTGATTCATTAAGTAATTTAAGGTACAAAATTAATTGAAATTAAAGTTAATCTTATTGTCCGTTAGGACTGGTGCCCCTTTTACGAGTGCTTTTCTTTAATTTAGCGGGTGTAGAAGTGACGGTTCAACTCCGCCCCCTTTCACACCCACTATTAAATATAATAAATAATTCCTGTACCTTATGACAAAATAATTTTATAGGCTCTTCATCCTACACCACGTTGAGCACCAGATTGTTCTCCCTGCACCAGCCCTCCAGGTCTCTCACTTCTTCCCTGTACATTGATTCCTCATCCCTCTGAATAAGTCCCACCACCATGGTGTCGTCTGCAAACTTAATAATCTGGTTCCCCTCGTGTCTGGATACACAGTCATGTGTTAGAAGTGTAAACAACAGTGGACTGAGTACACAGCCTTGAGGGGATCCGGTGCTCAGCGTGACAGAGTTGGAGATGTTGTTTCCAACCCGGACAGACTGGGGTCTCTCAGTCAGGAAATCCAGGATCCAGAGACATGTGGCGGTGTTCAGACCGAGAAGGAGTAATTTCTCCATCAGTCTCTGGGGAATAATGGTGTTGAATGCTGAACTGAAATCAATGTACAGGAGTCTGGCGTAGGTGTCTTTCTGGTCCAGGTGGGTGATGACAGAGTGCAGGGTGGTGACTATAGCATCCTCCGTGGAGCGGTTTGAACGATGTGCAAACTGGAGCAGGTCGTGTGATGCAGGCTGTAATGTGTGGTTTGACAAGCCGTTCAAAACACTTCATCACAATTGGTGTCAGTGCAACAGGACGATAGTCTTTCAAACAGGACACAACTGGTTTCTTTGCCACCGGTACAATGATAGAGGTCTTGAAGCATCTGGGAATGATGGCCTGACTCAGGGAGATGTTATAAATATCAGTCAGGACATCTGCCAACTCACTCGCGCAGTCTCGGAGCACACGTCCCGGGATGTTGTCTGGATCTGCAGCTTTACGTGGGTTGACTCTGGTTAGGGTCCTCTGTGTGTCCGCTGTGTTGATGGTAAAAGCTGGTCCGACCGATGGTGGGGGTGGGCCAGCCCTCCCTCTGATTGTCGGGTTTGATGCTTCAAAACGTGCAAAGAAGTCGTTAAGCCTGTCTGGAAGCGAAGCGTCGTCATCATCGACCCCCTGCCTAGACTTATAGCCCGTCAGTGTCCGAACTCCCTGCCACATCTACTTGGTGTTCCTAGTGTCACAGAGGTATTCCTGGATTTTCTCCGCATAGGCGCACTTCGCCGTCTTAATTCCCTTTGAGAGCGCAGACCTGGCTGAGCAGAGAGCGATCCTGTCCTTCGCTCTGAAGGCTGCATGTCTGGCTGTAAGCAGCGAGCGCACCTCTGCGGTCATCCAGGGCTTGTGGTTTCCCCGCATAGTGATGGTCTTCACTGTAGTGACATCCTCTGTGCACTTCGCGATGTAGCTGGTGACTGTTTCAGCATACTCCTCCACATCTGTCTTGTCTTCCTGGGAGGCTGCTATTTTGAAGACCTCCCAGTCTGTGTGCAGAAAACAGTCTTTCAGTGCAGAGGTTGCACTCTCTGGCCAAATCCTGATTTGTTTCACTGCTGGCCTGCTGCGCTTCAATAAGGGTTTGTAGGCCGGCACCAGCATCACGGATATGTGGTCAGAAAGGCCGAGGTGGGGGCGAGGTGTTGCCTTATATGCATCTGTGTTTGTGTACACTAAGTCCAACATATTCTCTCCTCTGGTCTTAAAGTCTACACATTGTTTAAACTTGGGGAGCACAGTCTTTAAGCAGGTGTGGTTAAAATCCCCCGCAACCACCACAAAACTGTCCGGATGTGAAGTTTGGATTTCACTAATAGCATCGCATTTAAGTCCTGTGCTGCATTTGTTCTGTTCGGCTGTCTTTGTATTGACACTTATATTGTCTCCTGGATTGATTCCCATTTGTCTGGTTATTTTTATTTTGGCCCCCGAGCCGTCTTTATTTTCTGTTTTTCTAAGAAATCATTTGAACTCTATGTCTGGCGTTTGGGTCCTGTCTAAAACTGCCCTGACACTGTATGGAGAAACTAGGCGCAGACATTGCTCAGGAGTGATTTTATCCCATTCTTCCACACAAACTGTCTTCAAATCTTGAAGGTTCCCTGGGTGTGTTCTATGGACTCTGATCTTCACTTCGTTCAATAGATTTTTAATTCAAGGTGACTAACTGGGCCATTCCAGCAGTTTTATATTCCTTCTCTGGAGCCAGTTGAGAGTTTCCTTGGCTGTGTGTTTGGGATCATTGTCTTGCTGAAATGTCCACCCTCATTTAATCTTCATTATTTTGACAGATAGCAACAGGTTCTTATCAAGGATTCAAAGATTTTTATTTGTCAATACTTTTATACGTACAGGACATTCAGGAGAACTGAAATGCAGTTTCTCTCTCTCTTAGTGGTGTGTGCAATATATAAGAAAAGAAGGAATAAGGATGAAAAACAATAACAGCAGTCTTTGTACAGTAATGCTACCCATAATGCAAATGAAGATAAAAGATAAAACCCAGCAATCCCATAGTGCAAATAAAGATAAATGATAAAACCCATCAATCCTATATACAGAAAAAGTGGAGCCGTAATACCCGCAATTGCAAGTTCAGTGTGGGAGTGTAGGTGCAGACAGTGACAGATTGGACTGCACATGATCAGTATTTCAATAACAGACAGCAGCAGGTATGGCATTTATGCAAATGGTTGCAGTAAGGTGAAGAGACATACAGCAGCAAATGTACTATTGTTGGTGTGCCAAGTCTTTCTCTGCAAACAGCTGAGGTAATTATTGGTGGGTGAGTGTGTTACGGTCCAGGGGTGGGGTGTGGGGGAGTGGGCAGAGTTTAGGTTCCTGATGGCCTGGTGCACAAAGATGTTTAGCAGTCTTGTGGAGTGGGCCCCGAGGCTCCAATACCTTTTCCCTGAGAGCAGTGGGCTGAAGAGGGAGTGTGAGGGGTGGGAGGTATCGCCTGCAATGTTGATGGCTCTGCGGGTGAGGCGGGTGTGGTAGATGTCCGAGAGGGGGGGCAGAGGGGCACCGATGAGCTTGCTGGCTGCTTTTACTGTGCGTTGTAGTGCCTTCTGACAGGAGGCGGTGCAGCTTCCGTCCCACACTGTGATGCTGCTGGTGAGGATGCTCTCAATGGTGCCCCGGTAGAATGAGCACATGATGTGGGGTGGGACTCGTGCTGTCCTCAATTTGCGGAGGAAATAGAGTTGAGTTTGAGCTGTCTTGGCCAGTGATGTGGTGTTGTTGGACCAGGAGAGGTCCTCAGAGATGTGCACCCCCAGGAACTTGGTGCTGCTCACCCTCTCCACAGCTGCTCCATCGATGATCAGAGGGGCATGCTGTGTGTGTCCTCTCCTAAAGTTGACAACAATCTCCTTGGTTTTTCCCACGTTCAGGAAGAGATTATAGTCTTTACACCACTGGACCAGTTGGCTTATCTCATTTCTGTAGTTGGCCCCTTCATTGTTTGTGATGAGTCCCGCCACCATCGTGTCATCCGCAAACTTGATGATGTGGTTGGCACTGTAGGCTGGTACACAGTTATGGGTCAACAGGGTGAAGAGCAGCAAGCTGAGCATGCACCCTTGTGGTACCCCTGTGCTTAACGCTGCCTTAATGCATGGGCTAGGCTGGGCTGAAGCCCAGGGGCCTACGACGATCAGGGGCCTATCATGAGCCAATAAAAAAGATCACACTGTTGTTAATTAGTGGAATTCTATGTCCATCACTTGATATTCATGTGTGGCTGCTGATTGGTCCAATTTAGCTCTGGTAAGAGCTCCGGTAAGAGCCGGGGGGGTGGGCTATGCATCTATGTTAAAAAGAACTGGTGCGTTAATGCCACGTTAGTGTCTAAACACTGCTCTCCGTTGGCGGAGTTCCTTATTGTTAATTGTCGGCCTTATTATTTACCGAGGGAATTCAGCAACGTGTTTGTAGCTGGTGTTTACATAGCGCCAAGCCCTAATGCTAAAGCTAATGCTAAGAAGGCACTCAGGGTACTGCACAATGCGATCAGTGAAATCCAAACTTCACACCCGGACAGTTTTGTGGTGATTGCGGGGGATTTTAACCACACCAGCCTAAAGACTGTGCTCCCCAAGTTTAAACAATGTGTAGACTTTAAGACCAGAGGAGAGAATATGTTGGACTTAGTGTACACAAACACAGATGCATATAAAGCGATACCCCGCCCCCATCTCGGCCGTTCTGATCACATGTCCGTGATGCTGCTGCCTGCCTACAAACCTTTATTGAAGCGCAGCAGGCCAGCAGTGAAACAAATCAGGATTTGGCCAGAGAGTGCAACCTCTGCACCGAAAGACTGTTTTCTGCACACAGACTGTAAGGTCTTCAAAATAGCAGCCTCCCATGAAGAAAAGACAGATGTGGAGGAGTATGCTGATACGGTCACCAGCTACATCACGAAGTGCACAGAGGGTTTCACTACAGTGAAGACCATCACTATGCGGGGTACTCATAAGCCCTGGATGACTGCAGAGGTGCGCTCGCTGCTTACAGCCAGAGATGCAGCCTTCAGAGCGAAGGACAGGATCGCCCTCCGCTCAGCCAGGTCTGCGCTTTCAAAGGGAATTAAGGCGGCAAAGTGCGCCTATGCGGAGAAAATCCAGGGACACCTCTGTGACACTAGGAACACCAAGCAGATGTGGCAGGGAGTTCGGACACTGACGGGCTTTAAGTCTAGGCAGGGGGTCGATGATGACGACGCTTCGCTTCCAGACAGGCTTAACGACTTCTTTGCACGTTTTGAAGCATCAAACTCGACAATCAGAGGGAGGGCTGGCCCACCCCCACCATCAGTCGGACCAGCTTTTACCATCAACACAGCGGACACACGGAGGACCCTAACCAGAGTCAACCCACGCAAAGCTGCAGGTCCAGACAACATCCCGGGACGTGTGCTCCGAGACTGCATGAGCGAGTTGGCGGATGTCCTGACTGACATTTATAACATCTCCCTGAGTCTGGCCATCATTCCCAGATGCTTCAAGACCTCTATCATTGTACCGGTGGCAAAGAAACCAGTTGTGTCCTGTTTGAATGACTATCGTCCTGTTGCACTGACACCAATTGTGATGAAGTGTTTTGAACGGCTTGTCAAACCACACATTACAGCCTGCCTCCCTGCATCACACGACCCGCTCCAGTTTGCATATCGTTCAAACCGCTCCACGGAGAATGCTATAGTCACCACCCTGCACTCTGTCATCACCCACCTGGACCAGAAAGACACCTACGCCAGACTCCTGTACATTGATTTCAGTTCAGCATTCAACACCATTATTCCCCAGAGACTGATGGAGAAATTACTCCTTCTCGGTCTGAACACCGCCACATGTCTCTGGATCCTGGATTTCCTGACTGAGAGACCTCAGTCTGTCCGGGTGGGAAACAACATCTCCAACTCTGTCACGCTGAGCACCGGATCCCCTCAAGGCTGTGTACTCAGTCCACTGTTGTTTACACTTCTAACACATGACTGTGTATCCAGACACGAGGGGAACCAGATTATTAAGTTTGCAGATGACACCACGGTGGTGGGACTTATTCAGAGGGATGAGGAATCAATGTACAGGGAAGAAGTGAGAGACCTGGAGGGCTGGTGCAGGGAGAACAATCTGGTGCTCAACATGGACAAAACAAAGGAGATGATTATCGACTTCCGGCGGTCACAGCCTGAGCACGTCCCCCTCAGCATCGGCGGCCGTTTAGTGGAGAGAGTAGGGAACATCAAGTTCCTCGAAGTGCAGATCTCGCAGGACCTGACCTGGAGCAAGAATTCCTTGGAGATCAGGAAGCGGGCTCAGCAGAGACTACACTTCTTGAGGAAACTCAAACAGGCCTCTCTCCCCATCTGCATCCTCAGGACCTTCTACAGAGGTGTGGTGGAGAGTGTTCTGACGTACTGCATTGCTACATGGTACTCCAGCTGCAGTATGTCAGACAAAAAAGCCCTGCAGAGGATAGTCAAGGGGGCGGAGAGGGTAATTGGAGTCTCCCTCCCCTCTGTCCAAGAACTTTTTCAGAACCGTTGTAGGAGCAGGGCACTGAACATTGTCAAGGACTGTTCTCACCCTCTGCATAAACACTTTGAACTTCTTCCATCTGGTAAACGATTCCGGAGCATCAGAGGCAGAACCACCAGACTGATCAACAGCTTCCTTCCACAAGCTGTCGAGATGCTGAACAGCTGACCCGGAATCTCTCATACACACTACTGCACCTATGGACATTTTGTATATTATAGTTAGTTATTCTTTTTCCCCAAGTATGTCTCAGGGATGTGTGAATAGATGGGGGGGGTGGGGGTGGGGGGTGGAGCTATGTGGGAGTGTGTCTTAAATCATGCTGCTTCTTATATGGATGCCGAGAGAAACGCAATTTCATCTTGCCTGCACTACAGTTGTATGTACAGCAATATGACAATAAAGTTTGATTTGATTTGATTTGATTTTGATTTGATTTACATGTGCCTCACGTGGATACCACATAACAATAGCCTATCAGAGGAACTGTTTTGACATGTGACTATTCAAGCAGCAGTAAGAGGTAAGAAGTAACTAGCTAGGTCACAATGTCGAAAAAAAAATTTGAGAGTGGTGCTCATAAAATTATTGCGAGAAAAAGAGCTTAGGGGAAAAGGAATTGCTCAAAAAATCCCAAAGTTTAAAGGAATTTTCTAAGCTGGTGCATCAAGTGAAGGTGGGGCTGCTAATTACTGCACCTGCACATGATAAGATAAGATAAGATAAGATAAGATAAGATAAGATAAGCCTTTATTAGTCCCACAATGGGGAAATTCCAGGATTGCAACAGCACAGGGATAGCAACACTCAGAGCAATAATTTAGAAGATACGAAAAATAAAAATAAGAGCAGTGAATGTACATACATACACATAAATATATATACTAAGTGCGGAGCATTGTAGCAAGATAGAATAAACAGCATAACCGTCTACTTAGTTATCCTACATAGTATGAATATGTACCCATACATATTGTCACCCTCCGTAGCGACTGATATTGTCCTAGTTGTATACTGGAGGGGACCATTTGTGTAAGTCTGTTGTGTCCTTTGCATTCAATACTATTAGGTCGTCACGATTTTTTGCTATCTCTGCGAGAAGCCCTGCTTAGGTTATACAGTCTGACAGCCGTAGGTAGAAAGGACCTGCAAAACCTCTCGGTTGTGCACCTAGGATGATGTAGTCTACTGCTAAATGAGCTCCTCAGTGCGTTCAGTATGTCCTGCATAGGGTGGGACTCGGACTCCAGCAGAGATGACAGTTTAACCACCGTCCTTCTCTCTCCCATCTCCTCCACTGGGTCAAGGTGTTGCCCCAGGACAGATCTAGCTTTCTTGATCAGTTTGTTCAGTCTCTTCCTATCGGCTGCTGTAATGCCGTTGCCCCAGCAGACCACTCCAAAAGTGATGGCTGATGCCACCACCGTGTCTTAGAATGTCTTCAGCAGTGCCCCTTGTACACCATAAGACCTGAGCCTCCTCAGTAGGAACAGCCTGCGCTGTCCCTTCTTGTAGAGTGCATCGGTATTGTGTGACCAGTCTAGTTTATTGTTCAGATGAACACCAAGGTACTTGTAGGATGTCACCACCTCAATGTCCGTTCCCTGTATGTTTACTGGTACTGTGAGGGGTTGTCCTTGCCTGCAGCAGTCCACCAAGATTTCAAGGTTGTCATAGCAAGGAGCGGCACTGGGGTTAAGCTCCCAGTGCTCATAAAATGCTCCCTATGGCGTGCGTCTCGAAAAGCCTCTGACAACTAAGTCCAACTCCTAACCTGCCCGTGTGGCTTAGTCTCTAAGCCCGGCGGAACTCCTTTTACTAATAGGAGAAGGGGCGAGGGCGGATCTCTCATGCCTTAAAACAAGATGCTTCGGGTAGATGGTGGCTCGTCAACCTGGGAAGGTAGCCCGTCTAGGGGAAGGTAAACCCTGATTTCAAACCTCCGCTGCCTTGCGGCACACCCGGTCACAGGAAAGGCTTCAGGAGTCAACCCTGAGGAAAAATCCGGAGTCGGAGCCCCTAAGGCAGTTCTCTGTTGGGCTCAACATCATTCTGGCAGCTCCTGCGACGGCACTGGTGCCAAACTGTAGCAGCCCTGCTGTTCCTTTGGATTCATCAGTGACGTGGAGAGGGGGGACATGCTGCATGGGCAACATCTTGTCCTCCATATCTTCCTCCCCAGGCTTGAATCCTACCAAGGCCCAACGCTGGAAGGTAGAACACCGGATCACTGGAGAGGACACTCCAGTGGGAGGGATCATCGGATCTCACTGGACAGCTACCGCCCGCCTCAAGCTGGGCAGCCCCCAGCCAATAAGGTGTTGTCCCGCCACAGCTTGCTTTCCTCATTGGGTGCATGGGGATGAGGAGAAGTCCGAACAGCAGGCTGAGAACCTTCGCACCAGGCAAGACAAAAAAACAAAAGAGACCAACTCTAAAACTGGGAACTTGGAACGTCCGCACTATGATGACAGGACTTGCTGCTAACCTCAAGGACATCAACGACACCAGGAAGACTGCCATCATCAATAATGGGCTGAAGAGACTGGGAGTGGATATCACCACTCTCCAGGAAACATGGTTGGCTGACGCAGGCACACTGAGAGAGAAGGACTACACGTTCTACTGGCAGGGAAAGGGCAGTGACGAACACAGGGAACACAGAGTGGGCTTCGCAGTGAAGAACACCTTGCTGAAGATGGTGGAACCGAGCAGCAATGGCTCTGCACGACTCCTCACCCTCCGCCTCAACACCACTCAAGGCCCAGTCACCCTCGTCAGTGTGTATGCCCCAACTCTGACAGCCACACCAGAGGCAAAAGACGAGTTCTACGAGAATCTTGCAACAACTGTCAGGATCATCCCCAACTCTGAACAACTCATTCTCCTTGGAGACTTCAATGCCAGAGTGGGTGCTGACCATGACTCCTGGCCCTCCTGTCTTGGACCATTTGGCGTGGGCAGAATGAACGACAACGGACAGCGGCTGCTCGAGTTCTGCACATATCACGATCTGTGCATCACAAACTCGTTCTTCAAGACCAAGCCCCAACACAAGGTTTCCTGGCGACATCCGCGCTCAAAGCATTGGCACCAGCTAGACTTGATCCTGACCAGGCGCACCTCACTGAAGAACGTGCTAATCACCCGTTCGTTCCAGAGTGCAGATTGCGACACAGACCATTCATTGGTGTGTTGCAAGGTCAAGCTGCAGCTGAAGAAATTCCATCGTGCTAGATAGCCTGGAAAGGCACGGATTGACACCAGCAAGATGGCCCAACCAGAACTTGTTGAGCAGTTTGCCTCCACCTTTGAGAAGGAACTTGGTGTACCACAAGAAGGAGAATCTGCAAAGCAGAAGTGGGAAGAGCTGTGAAACACCATCCACCGCACAGCCTTGGCTACCTTTGGGAGGAAGACCTCGAAGTCACAGGACTGGTTTGATGCCAAGTTGACCGAGATGACCCCCGTCATTGAAGCCAAGCGCTCAGCACTTGCTGAGTACAAGAAGTACCCAAACGAGAAGAATCTCCGTATTCTCAGGGCTGCGAGAAGCAAAGTTCAGCAGACTGCTCTGCGCTGTGCCAACAAGTACTGGACTCAGCTCAGCCAAGACATTCAAACCGCTGCCATAACAGGGAACATCCGTGGTATGTACGATGGCATCAAGAAAGCACTTGGTCCGGCTCAGAGCAAGACGGCCCCCCTCAAATCCTCCACTGGGGAGATGATCACAGAAAAGAACAAGCAGATGGAGAGATGGGTGGAACACTAATCCGACCTGTACTCCAGACAGAACACCGTGACACCGTCAGCCCTTGATGCCATCAACTGCCTGCCATCCATGGACGAACTTGACGCCGAGCCAACCATCGACGAACTCAGCAAGGCCATTGATAGCTTGGCCGCTGGCAAGGCACCCGGCAACGACAGCATACCCCCCGACCTGATCAAGCACTGCAAGACCGCCCTACTGCTGCCATTGCATGACGTCCTCTGCCAGTGCTGAAAGGAAGGTGCCGTACCACAGGACATGAGAGACGCCAAGATCATCACCCTCTACAAAAACAAAGGGGAGAGAAGCGACTGCAACAACTACAGGGGCATCTCCCTCCTCAGCGTTGTTGGCAAAGTCTATGCACGAGTTGTTCTCGTTCGTCTACAGAAGCTTGCCGAACGTGTCTACCCCGAGTCTCAGTGTGGCTTCCAGCGATCGATGGTAGACATGATATTCTCCATCGGCCAACTCCAGGAGAAATGCAGAGAACAGAACATGCCCCTGTACGTTGCCTTCATCGGCCTCACCAAAGCGTTCGATCTGGTCAGCAGAGAGGGCCTTTTCAAGATCCTGCCAAAGATAGGATGCCCACCAAAGTTGCAAAGCCTCATCGAATCGTTTCACACCAACATTTGGGTGGAAAGTTATTTAAGTAACAGACAACAATTTGTACAAATTGGAGAGCACAAATCACCCTTCATGGACATCACTTGTGGTGTGCCCCAGGGGTCAGTTTTGGGACCCAAACTCTTTATTTTATATATAAATGACATATGCCAAGTATCAAAAATTCTGAAATTTATTTTGTTTGCGGATGACACAAATATCCTTTGCACTGGTGAGAATTTCCAGCAGGTTTTAGAGGTGGTCACAACTGAAATGGAAAAATTAACGCAGTGGTTCAACAAAAATAAATTATCTCTAAATCTAAAAAAAACAAAGATTATGTTGTTTGGAAATTATAAAATAAATCATGAAATAATGGTAACGATAGATGATGCCAGAATAGAAACAGTACAGGAAAATAAGTTTCTGGGGGTGCCGCTAGACAATAAAATCTGCTGGAAACCTCACATCAGTCACATCCGGGCCAAATTAGCAAAATGTATAGGCATACTGGGGAAGACAAGACACATCTTGGACTATAAATCATTGGTCTTATTGTACAATTCACTGTTTTTACCTTAACTACTGTGTAGAAGTCTGGGGAAACACCTACAAGACCAACCTACAGTCAATATGTACATTACAAAAAAGAGCTATAAGGATAATAAACAATGCAGGATATAGAGACCATACCAATTCGTTGTTCTTAAAGTCACATGTCATAAAGTTCATCGATTTAGTTAAATTTAAGACAGCACAAGTAATGTACAGGGCAATTAATAATCAACTACCAACTAATATACAAAAAATATTTAAAAAAAGAGACAATGATCATAATTTGAGGGGAGACTTAAACTATACAAAACCCAAGATACGTACAACCAAGAAAAGTATGTGCATATCTGTCTGTGGGGTGGATTTGCCGGAACTGAAACTATGTACAAACAGAAATCAATTCAAAAAGAGGTATAAGCACCATTTGCTGAAAGGATATATGTTAGAAGGGTAGTGGTCATATGTACGATTCATTATGTTCACTCTAGGATATTATGGGACACTATGGAATGGTGGGTGGGACAGCACTGTGTATATCTGTGTTGTTTGAGGCTGGTTTTGATGTATGGACTTCATTGTATGTTAGAATGGATGGGTGTTAATGTTGATTTGTAAAAAATACAGTAAATTGTTTACTTGGGGTCTTAATGGTGGTAATTTGTATAAAATTCACATGGGTGTATCTGTGGAAAAGAGGAGATGGAATTAATAAGTGTTCACTTCTTCCTTCTCCCTTTCGAACAGTGTATAATGTTACTTTATTGCATTTGCCATTTGCTTGTATTTGTTATAATTTTGTGTTCGAAATAAACTATCTATCTATCTATCTATCTATCTATCTATCTATCTATCTATCTATCTAACATGCAGGGGATAGTGCAGCACGACGGCAACGTCTCAGAGCAGCGGAGTGAAACAGGGCTGTGTACTTGCGCCAACCCTCTTTGGGATTTTCTTTGCTATGTTCCTGAGGCATGCCTTCAGCACAGCAACAGAGGGAATCTACCTGCACACAAGATCTGACGGCAGGCTTTTCAACCTCGCCTGCCTGAAAGCCAGAACCAAAGTACGCAAGGCTCTAATCAGAAACATGCTGTTCGCAGACGACGCTGCACCCACGACGCTGCACCCACGATGCTGCAATCCACACACAGCAGGAGCTTCAGACCCTGATGGACCGCTTCTCCCAGGCATGCAAGGACTTCGGGCTTACCGTCAGCCTGAAGAAGATTAACGTCTTGGCGCAAGGAATGGAAGCACCACCAACCATCACCATCGACGACTACAAGCTGGAGGTCGTGAATCAGTTCACGTACCTGGGGTCCGCGATCAGCAACAACCTCTCCCTTGATACAGAGATCGACAAGAGGATTGGAAAATCAGCCTTCACACTCGCTCGCCTCACCACACGAGTGTGGGAGAATCCCAAACTCTCTGTCAAGACGAAGATGGCAGTGTACAACGCCTGCGTCATCAGCACACTGCTCTATGGGAGTGAGACGTGGACAACATACGCCCGGCAGGAAAAGAGACTGAACTCCTTCCACTTGCGCTGCATTCGCCACATCCTGGACATATCCTGGCAGGACAAAGTGCCCAACACAGAAGTTCTGTCCCGCGCCGGCCTTCCCTCCATGTTTACTCTACTCAGGCAGCGCAGGCTCCGCTGGCTAGGCCACGTTCACCGTATGGAGGATGGCAGAATCCCCAAAGACATCCTCTACGGAGAACTGGCGACTGGCAGAAGAGACATTGGCTGCCCACAGCTGCACTTTAGAGACGTCTGCAAGAGAGACATGAAGGCCCTGGAGATCAACACAGAGCGCTGGGAGGACCTTGCAACGGACTGCTCCAAATGGAGAGGCACCCTGACCAGACAGCTCAAGGCGGGTGAAGAGAGACTGACTGCTGCAGCAGATGAAAAAAGGACCCGCAAGAAGAACCGCCACAGATCCAGCAGCACGGAGACCACCCACAAGTGCGACCTGTGTGACAGGGGCTGCCATTCGCGCATCGGCCTCTTCAGCCACAGGCGGTGCTGTTCCAGCAGAGTAGACGTTTAGGATTCTCTTCCATGGTCATCATAGACCGATGATCTGGAGACAGTTCCGATGGCACCAGTCCATGAAGTCCTGGATAAGTCTTCTGTACTCAGCTTCATCTCCGTTGGAGATGAGGCCGACAATCGCAGAGTCGTCAGAGAACTTCTGTAGATGGCAGTGTGTTGTGTTGTGTGAGAAGTCCGCAGTATAAAGGGTGAACAGGAAGGGAGTCAAAACCATTCCCTGGGGGGCCCCCGTGCTACAGATGATCGTGTCGGACACACAATCTCGGACTCTCACAAACTGTGGCCGGTTAGTGAGGTAGTCCAGGATCCATGATGATAGGTGCTGGTCCACCCCTGCGCACAGCAGCTTGTCCTTCAGGATCATCGGTTGGATGGTGTTGAAAGCACTGGAGAAGTCAAAGAACATGATCCTCACCGTGTTCCCGGGCCTCTCCAGTTGGGACAGAGAATGGTGAAGGAGGAAGATCACTGCATCCTCCACCCCATTGCCATGCTGGTAGGCGAACTGGAGTGGATCCATTGTTGGTCCCACCAGGGGGCGGAGGTAAGCAAGGAGCAGTCTCTCCAGGGTCTTCATCATGTGAGACGTCAGGGCCACTGGTCTGTAGCTGTTCAGGTCTTTGGGGTGGGAAGTCTTTGGTACAGGTACCACACAAGATGTTTTCCACAACTGTGGTACCCTCCCCAGCTTCAGGCTCAGGTTGAAGATGTGCTCCACAATCCCACACAGCTGGTCTGCACAGGACTTGAGGAGCTTTGCGCTGATGCCGTCCGGTCCCGAGGCCTTCCTTGCCTTGATCTTCCTCAGCTCCGTCCTCACCTGGGTCTTAGTGAGGGTCAGGTTGGGGGGCTGTGTGCTGGGAGTGGGGTGTGAACAGCAGGTCTCGATGACTTTAGAGGCAGCAGTGGTTGTTGTGCAGTTGCAGGGGGGGGGAGGGCGGTTGGTCAAACCTATTAAAAAACAGGTTCAGATTGTTTGCCCACTCCCTGCCCCCCGTGGCCTGGGAGGAGGTGTTCTGGAGCCCAGAGATGGTTTTAAGGTTTCTCCAGACCCCGTCGATGTCACTCTGTTGCAGCTTGTCCTCCATCTTCTTCCTGAAGCTGTCCTTGCCTTCTCTGATCTTTCTCCTCAGCTCACGGACTTCAGCATCTCCCTGTCCCCCGACCTGAAGATCCTCTTCTTCTCTCTCAGAAATGTTTTAATCTCAGGGTTGATCCAGGGTTTGTTGTTCGAGCAACACTGTATGGTCTTGGTGGGTATGGTGTTGTCCACACAGAAGTTGATGTAGTCCGTGATGGTGTGAGTGAGGCCATCGATGTCCTCACCATGTGGATCGCAGAGCTGCTCCCAGGCAGTGGTTTCAAAACAGTCCTTTAGAGCGTCCATTGCCTCCTCAGACCATAACTTCACCGTGCGCATGACCGGAGGTTGTCTGTGTACTAGGGGTTTGTAGGAGGTTTGCAGGAGATGAACCAAGTTGTGATCCAATCTCCTGAGTGGGGGGAGTGGTGATGAGGTGTATGCCTCCTTAGTGTTTGCATAGAATAAGTCCAGTGTTTTATTGGCTCTAGTGTGGCATGTGACATACTGGGTGAACGTGGGCAGAATGGGGGACAGTGAAATATGGTTGAAATCACCGGAGATGAGGAGAAGAGCATCTGGGTGTTCTGTCAGCAGCCTGCCAGTTACTGAGTGAATGGCGTCACACACTGTCCCCGCGTTCGCCGTCAGATTTTCATAAATAACAATGCAGATCACGTGTGAGTATTCCCTCGGGAGATAGGTAGGCCGCATGCTAACAGCTAGCAACTCCATGTCTTTGTTATGTAATTTACTGTACATGCTCTGTTGTCATTGAATCCTTATTTAAATCTTATTTAAATCCTCCACCTGAACAACGAGAGCAAGTTTTTAGCCAAAGTCAAATTCCTTGTATGTGTTGTGCATACTTGGCCAATAAAGCTGATTCTGATTCTGATTCTGATTGTTGCAGTGTTGTTGTTTAACCGTGATATGTCCCGGTCTGCACCAACTGTTATTGACATACATTATCACTCCTCCGCCCCTTGCCTTCCCACTGTCTGGTGTCCGGTCTGCCCGTAATGCGTGGAAACCCTCCAGTTTGATGTTAGCATCTGTTGCAAGTTCTGTTAGCCACGTCTCAGTAAACAACATCATGCTAATCTCTCTGAAGACGCTCTGGTAACGAGCCATAGCCGCTAGCTCTTCTGTCTTATTGAGTAGCGATCGTACATTCCCTATAATAACGGATGGAAAGACGGGTCTGTACCTTATATTTCTCACCCGCCGTCTTGCTCCAGCACGGCATCCACGTCGTTTCCGTCTTATTTCACCTGGTATGTTGAGGTCTTGCGCTAGCATCTTGGTCCGGTTAAGTGCTAACAGCTGGTCTCTGCTGTAACGTATCCTGCTAAAAACAGTGGCTTTGTCTGCCGGCTCAGGAGACATTTGGGCGATCCGTGTCCGTCCGTGATGGAAAAGGTGTCGCTGGATCAGAAAGATTAGCAAGAGAAGCCAGATAGTAAATAGAAATAGGAAGAAATTGATCCGCTGTTGCAAAAAGGCAGCCTACTCGTGTGGCGCCGGAAGTAGAGAAAAAGTTGGTGAGGGTCTGTATGCTACGCCAGAGAGAACGTGCATCTCTGGTGTTGCTGAAGTGGCCGGATATTTTCGTGCTGTGCTGTCGTTTTGCCTCCTTGATGTCACAGGGACAGGTTGGCTCTAGCTGTTGTTGGATGTCTCTGTACATCAGGGGTGCTCACACTTTTTCAGCATGCGAGCTACTTATAAAACAACCAAGTCAAAATGATCTACCCACTACAAAAATGCAAAACATATAATTAAAATTAAAATTAAATTAAATTTTTTAAATTTTAATTAAATTAAATTAATTAAACATTTTAATTTTAATTAAATTAAAATTAAAATGAGTCAGCTGCTTCAACGAATGCTTCTTTTACCATCTCTCCGTCTTGGAAGGACTTATTGTTTTTAACGATGGCGTGACTCACCCGGAACGATGCTTCGGTGGCGGCTTTCGCTTTTGAAGTTTGTTGAGTGAAAAATGACTGCTGTCCGGACAACTGGGATTTTAGTTCCTCCACCTTTCTCTTTCTCAGCTGGCTTTTCGGCGGAAAGTCGATGTTGTATTTTCCATGAACAGTCCGACTCATTTTGATCATTCGCTGACTAGCTTGTAAGTTTTGCTGCGCTTAGCACCGTTGTTTACGCATGAACGGTGACCTAAAGGTCAAAATTCAGTTGTCATCTGAATGGTTGCCCTGTATGTCAATCAAGTGACAGGATGTTTGATAGGCTGACAAATATTTTTTTTAATGTCACGCTGCGATCGACCAGTTTTTTTTTTTCCAAACTTTATTGAGAACGAGATAAAGGTACAGAAATCAGTCAACAGTCGTACAAACTGCGATCGACCAGTACTACCTCCGCGATCGACCAGTAGATCGCGATCGACGTAATGAGCACCCCTGCTATACATTCATCTTTCCTTCAATTATATGAAGTCTGCCTGTACCATGTGCTGTGTGTTGTGGCATCCAAAAAGTTCAATTTTGGTCTCATATGACCAGACTATATTCTCCCAATATTTTACTAGCTTGCCCAAATGTTGTGCAGCAAACTTTAAATGAGCTTCAACTTGCTTTTTCTTCGGCAATGGAGTCTTGCGAGGTGAGCGGGCATAGAGCCCATGTTGGTTGAGTGCATTACTTATTGTTTTCTTTGGAACAGCAGTACCTGCTAACTCCAGGTCTTTCTGGAGCTCTTCATGAGTGGTCTCTTGGATAACTCTTCTGATAATTCTTTTGACTCCTCTGTCAGAAATCTTGCGAGGAGCTCCTGGTCGTGGCTGGTTTATGGTAAAATGATGTTCTTTCCATTTCTGAATGATAGCTCCAACAGTGCTCACTGGAACATTTAGCAGTTTAGAAATGCACCTGTAACCAATGCCATCATGTTTTGCAACAATAAGGTTGCGAAGGGCTAGCGAGAGCTCTTTGCTTCTACCCATCACGAGTTCTTTGTGGTGTGACAATCTGATATTCACAGACCTTTTCAAAGGCTATCAGTCAGGACTTAATCAGCTGAAATTAATTTGCCTGATGGGGGATGGGATGGCTTCCTATATTCTGATGGATTTCAGGTTGTTTCTTGGCTTTCTACGCCTTTTTGTTCCTCTTTTCCTTCATGTGTTCAACATTTATTCCCGTGTCATTTCACTTTGTTAAATATAACTTGTTTTGAGAACACAGTTGCCTTGATTTATTTATATGTATGGATTACTTGGGTTGTTACCGATATCTGGTGAAAATCTCAGGTCAGTGGCTCCATCAGAAATATGTTTAATGAGAAAAAATGTTAACGTGTTTAATACTTATTTTCCCCACTGTACTGTATATCCAGACAAGAACAAATGCTACTGCTTATCACAGTCTTTCAATTGCCAGTCTGAATAATTTTTAAATTGCTCACATTCATTTACATTTCCTTTTGTATTTTTCAGTTGGCTTTTGTTCAGGCATAACAGATTTGGAGCATAGGAACTTCATAAAGGTGCCCATTTTTAGCCTATGAACTATTGGCTCTAAAGGAGTACTGTATATCTATTATTTTCTGTGTAAAAAGTCAGGCTGATTACTAACTTGGCATTAATTTATTGACTCAACTGCACCTCTTGAGTTCTCAGCAGGAGTTTGACCTGTTTCCAGATGTGGTTTATGAGTGGGGTTTGAGGGGATTATTTTAGAGCCCCTCTGACTGCAAATTTACCAGAAACTAGAGAAAGAATCTTTTACCACCTGGTAGTGACCTATATTTTGGCAGCATTTGTGTCATCTTGCTGACAAAGATGCAGACAAACTGAGCTATTTCTGGCTATAAAGCAGAGTACGCAAATGTGTAGCAGCACCTTCAGCCACTAGAGGGCTCCCAAGCTGCGAGTTCACTCTCAACTTCTTTGGAGAATTAAAATTACCTTCAACTTTCTTTTCTCATTAATTTAAAACTTTTTCTTATAAATTTACATTTTTTTCTTGTAAGTTTGCAACTTTTTTCTTGAGAACTTGGAACTTTTTTCTTTGTGACATTTTTCTTGTACATTTTTCTGATATTTTTTTTTCACAAATTCACTACTTTTTTCATCATAAATTTGCAACTTTTTTCAAACTTGTAAATTTGCAAATATTTTCTTAAAAAACTTCAACTTTTTTCTCATGAATTAGCATTTTTATCATTTAAATTTGTGACTTGTAAATATGTAAATTTTTGAATTATATTTTCTAATTTTTTCTAATGAAACACACTTTCTCTGGTAAATTTGCACCTTTTTCTCATAAATCTGTTACTTTTTCTTTGTAACTCTTTTCTTATTTTTTTCAATTTTTTTCATATACTGTACTGTAAATTTTAGTAGTTTTTTTTCTTGTAAAATTTTTCCCTTTACTCTGTTACTTTTTCTTGTCATTTTCTGATTTTTTTTATATATAAATTTGCATCTCATTCCTCTCGTAAATTTGACTTTTTTCATAAATCTTTGACTTTTTTCCTCATAAGATTGTAACTTTTTTCTTGTAAACCTGTGACTTTTTTCTTATAAATTTTTTGACTTTTTTCTCATAAATTTGCATTTTGTTTCTCCTAATTTGGCATTTTCCCATAAATTTGATACTTATTTCTTGTAAACTTAACTTTTTGCTTGTAAATCTGTTACTCTTTCTTGTCAGTTTGCATAATTTTTCTCATAAATTTGTGACTTTTTTCCCTTGTAAATTTGCAACTTTTTTTTTGTGAATTTGTGACTTTTTTCTCATAAATTTGCACCTTGTTTTTCATAATTTAGCATTTTTTCTCATAAATTTGACTTTTTTCTTGTAAATCTGTTTTTTCTTGTAAATCCATTAATTTTTCTTGTAAATCTGTTACTTATTCTTGTAAATGTGCTGCTTTTTTATTATAAAGTTCTATTTTTTTCTCTCAATAATTTGCAGTGTATTTGTAATAAAATTGCATTTTTTTCCCTTCTAAATTTGTAACTTTTTTCCTTATAAAATTTCTACTTTTTTCTTATAACTTTGTATTGTCTTCTCATAATTTTGCACTTTTTTTCCTCATAAATGTGATACTTATTTCTTGTAATTTTGCAAACTTTTTTCTTTTAAATTTGTTACTTTTCATGTACATTTGCATCTTTTTTCTTCATAAATTTGTCACTTTTTTCCCTTGTAAAGTTGTGGCTTTTTTATTCTTTTAATTTTATTGTAAATTTGTTAACTTTTTCTTGTAAAATTATTAACTTTTTCTCATAAAATCACTTCTCATCATAAGTTTCCATCTTTTTCAACTCTGTTCACCTAGACAATGACACATCTATTTTGAAGTGTTCTTGGAAGCAAACAGATTTTTTTTAGAGGATTTGAACACATTACAAAAACAGGGGGCCCCGAAACACAATCCTGAGTAGGGCCCCGAAAAATCTATAGACAGCCCTGGTCCTGGGGGTACACTTCAAATGAAACACAACTCTTACTTCCTGTTGCCATAACACATATCTCCATTAAGACAAGGTGCAGAGAGACAAGACATCAACAAAAAAAGAAAAAAAATCCTCCACTACTACAGCTTGTGAACAGCCCAACCATGAGTGAAAGTGCCAAGTTTATTTAGACACAAACACATGACTTTTACTGTGTGTCAGACTGTCGTTACGGGCTGCTCTGGGACTATTTAGCTCGGTGAGGGATTTTGCAAAACAGGAAGTGTTTTATGTAGCTGAAACATTCCATTTTTAACTCTCACAGAGGCCACAGCTAAAATAAATAACACACCCAGACACAGGCCCAAGAGGTGACAGGTGGGAGAGAGGCACATATTTAAAGTGCCTACATGTGTGTTTATGCAGAAAAAAAAGCATACCTTTGCACATTCATGCATACATTCATGCATGGGTTTGCAGGCGTGTGGTTGTGTGCATACCAGCCTTTCAATGTGGCTCTGCAGGGGCCCCTGAGTCTCCTGAAGTCATTTCCTCTTTGATGGGGGGGACCCTGACATACATAGACTTAAACCAGCCGTTTCTCACTCTGGAGAAAGATTTAAAAAAAAGTTGCACATTTACACGAGAGGTGATATAGACCTGCAACTCTCAACAAAAATTACAACTTTTTCTCCCTGATATTAACAGTTGTTGGTGGTAACTAGTTACTTCAACTGATGCATGTGCACTCAAGTAAACTTTTTGCTAAATTATATTTGCTGGGTACATTTATTGTAGTGTGGAGGATGAATCAGACGAGACACAAGCAGCTAAAGACACATGCTTTATTTCCTCCAAGCAGAACAGACAGAACTGGGTGCCAGAGCGAACCTCTTTATTACAGCTTTATTCCCACCCTTGGCACCTGGAATACACACATTAACATACATGACAATAGAGCAATAGAGTATGACTCAACACAATACTTTCGCGCCCAGCATATCCAAGGCATGAACAGCGTCTTCGACCCCACACAATAGGGTCACGCCTGGCATACCGGGAGCGGAGGCGTGTCTTCATTTGGTTTATTACCCCCAGCACTCCGACACCCATCCTTGGTTCCTCTCCCTTCTTCTCCTCATTTCCATCCCTCATCTCCTTCCCCCAATTCCCCGAGTGCGATCTCATGTTGTGTCATCACACAGCCCCCCCCCCCCCGGCCCGAACACCCAGAAGGGGCTTTAATCCTCTGGTCCTTTGGGCTTGAGCAAGCACCCATAACAGCTGTAACATGGAGCCACTGAGCTGGCCGAAGTGCCTTGCTGTCGAGGTGGGTAGAAGAAAAACTCAGCCTCTGGCGAGCAGTCTTCTGGAGGGGGAAGGGGTGGGGAGGGGAAAGATTTAGTTTCCTGAAAACAGTTCTCTGTAGGGGGAGCACCAACCAGCGGACCAACCATAGGTGGGCATCTGCATCGGGAAGCCTAGGCCAGCACCACCTGCTCATCTGTCAACAAATAAGTGGGCTTCAGCCTGCCTATGTAGATGGTTTCCTTACGCCCCCCAAGGTCTGACACAAAATGTTTTGCCCCCGTTTCCAACACTCTGAATGGGCCATTATACGGTGGATGTAGCGATGTTCTTTGGGCGTTGTGTCTAACGAAAATGAATTTGGCATTTTCCAGAGGTTTTGGAACAAAAGTGCGGGGAAAACAATGATGCGCCGGCCATGGGACGCTGCCAGCCTCTGCCCTGGAAAAAGGGTGCACGGACGTGTTGGAACTGGGTGCGGGGATCTCCGGCAAAAATTCCTCAGAGATCCGCTGTCATGTCTGCTGCATAATTGCGCAGTGAACAAATAAATTGGTTCGAGCCCAAAGTGCAGTAATGTAAACGTGTTTATTAACAGAAAGGGAGTAACACAAAATGTCCATGTAATAGTCCAAACACAGTAGTCATGATGAGACAACCAGCTTCAAACTTCATTGGCTAGGGGAAGATGCCCCACATGCTCCAGGCGGAACCGGGGCAGAAAGGAAGGGCAATAATTAAAAGAAGACTTACAGTACATGAGCATCAGAGTGAGGAAGCTCTGGAATAAACAACCCCATACAGTCAAAGGAAGGGAGCCAACAATAAGCGAGCCTGGATGTCCAATGTTGAGTAAGCCGCCACACTGACTGATCACACTGCCTCACATAAGTACACAGATCACTAATGAGGGCAAGTGGACACAGCAGTGTGGCTAAGCAAGTGCATGCAGACTGAATGTGTGTGTGTGTGTGTGTGTGTGTGTGTGTGTGTGTGTGTGTGTGTGTGTGTGTGTGTGCGTGTATGCTGAATGCGTACGTGTGTGCGTGTGTGCATGTGAGTGGTAATGCCCCACAGCTGGTGAATGTCTGGCGAGAGGAGGAAGTGTGGCCATAGGACTAGCAGAGAGCCAGGCTTAAATAATTTGCCAGCTGGAAATAATAAGCAACAATCAAAGACCTACAGCCACAGATCATGGGCAGGACTGAGAACAACCCCGCACATGACAGAGCGCCCCCACTCCAAGGGGTGGATGCCAGACACCCACTGTACCAACACAAAAGGGAAAAGAAAGGGGAAAAAAAACACAAGAGAAAGCCTGCCTCCCACCACCACCACCACCCAGAAGGCCAACACAACTAACCAGGGCGGGGGGGGGGGGGTGGCAGGCCAGGAGGGATCAACCAAAGAGAAAACAACACAGTACAACACAAGGCGCACACAATTCCCAACCCCAAAATTACAATAAACCCCTCCCCAAAACCCTAGAGTCCCCAAGTTCTGGGAGCTGGCCAAAGTCCCAAGGCCCACAAATGACCATAAGTTCAGAGGCCGGCCAAAGTCCCAGAGCCCACAAATGGCCATAAGTTCAGGGTGCCAGCCAAAGTCCCAGAGCCCACGAACACTCATGTGAACCAGGCCAGGTGACCTCTCAGAGTCCAACGCCAGCCGGACCGCCAGGCAAAGTGAGTCGGGTGGCCTGCCTGGAAAACCTGGCCACCTAATTCAATGGTACAGTTTATCGGGCGGCTGACTAGGGTTCTTCAGCCACCAGGCCAGGTGAAACAGGCTGGAAGGTGGCCCCCCCACAGAGAGACCCAGTCCTTCAGGCGGCCGGCCTGCATTGTTGAGCCACCAGGGCCAGAGGAGTGAGCGAGGAAGTGGCCTACCCACTGAGAGGCTTGGAGGTGGGAGACCAGACCAGGGAAGGGAGACCCCTGCGGTTACTGGGGGCAGGACCCAATGGACCACGACGGTGCCCAGCAGGAGAAGAAGGATCACCCACCAGACCTCTGGAAGGGGGAACGAGACCCAGGTGTCCTCCGGCTGTGTGGCAGTACCCTCGGTGGTCCTGACATTGAAGTGGAACTTTGTCGCACCCATTGTGGACCCGGGCTGGGCCATGGCTGCACCCGCGGTGGAGTCCGGCTGGACCCCTGCTGCACACGCAGTGGACCCCGACCGAGCCATGGTTGCGAGCCCGGCGGGACCCCTGCTGCGCCCGCGGTGGGACCCAGTTGGGCCACTGCTGACTTCAATGTCGTCTTGACCCTGGGCCAGCCAACCCGTACAAGAATCTGAGCCAGGAGGCGATCAATCACAGGCACCTCTGGAGACCTGGACTGAGGTGGAACCCAACCCACGACCTTTGGCAGACAGGGAGCTGGACCCATGGAGACCACAGCAGGGGTGGCAGCAGCCACAATAACCTCCAGTGGAAAGCCTGGATCCTCAGTCTCGTCCGGCGACGTGGACCTCTCTCTGGCGACCCTACACAAGGACTCAGACACAGAGGAGGAAGGGTCAGGGTCGCCGACAGCGGCGGAGCCCGGCGAGGAAAGCTCAGGTGCAGCGTACGGCTGCAGCTGGTTCTCCTCACCTAGAGCTAGGCAAAAATGCTCTACTATGGAAAGAAGGAAGACAAAAGAGAGCACTTGCCTTAGCTCGAGCTCTACCACCATCCAGGACTCCGACAATCTGGGCGATGTTTCCATGGGTTCGGCCTCCTGGAGGTGCAGCTGGGGTGCTGACTCTGCTGCAGTAGCCTCCGCAGCAGGCATGATGGTCTCTGCAGTCTTCTTCCTCCCAGTTGTCGTGACCCACTCTGGTAATTCCTCCGGCATGGTGGCTGGGATCTGGCTCACTGTTGCTGCAGGGGAACGATCCTCCCGGACCTCTGGCTCCTCCTGGTCCTGACATTTCAGCTCCAGAGCACCCTCGGAGGAAGCAGAAATGAGCAGAGGGAGGGCTGGTGAGCCATTCATGGCAGCAGCAGGTGGGGAGAACTCAGGGGACTGCTCTTCCTGAGTCTTCCTGAGTCTCCCTACCAGGAATCAGGCAAGACATTTCATTATTAATAAGAGAAGAATGAAAATAAACTTGCCTGTTTGCCCGGACTTGGATGTTTCCTGCTGCTGTAGTGTGTGGAGTGTCGTCCCTCTCCCTGGCTCTGGAGAGCTTGGGCCCCACCATGGAAGAAGTAGGAACCGCCCCCGACGTCATGGTGACAGGAACTTCTGGAGATGGCACGGAGAGCCTCCGAGCAGCAGGAGGAGCCATCGAGGAGATGGACTGTGCGGCAGCTAGGAAGGATATACTGGCTGACGGGACAGCTGGTGAGAAAAAACTGGAGGAGTGAGCTGCTACGGGATGGATCTCACTAGATGACAAAGCTGCTGGCGAGGAGGAGATGGTACCTCTCCCGTAATCCGGGGCTGGACGACTGTTCTGCCGCGAGGCTGGGCACGCCCTCGCTGGATCTGGTAATATGCCTGCTGGAGGTGACGATGGTGAAGCGGGAGAAAAGGAGGACGGCTGTCAGGGAGTGTGCCTATGCCTCGGCACAGCAGGAAGCGCTTCGAACCTCAGGTTGGGAAACATTTGCTGGAGTGCATGGACCAAGGAATACAGTCCCGTGAACTGTGGATAACTCCTGAGTCAGGGATGCACCTTCAGGACTCTCATGGCTCCACGCAAACATTCCCATACCTGGTTGGGCCCCCGAGCATCGAGAGCCTCATCCACATAACTCTGAACGAAGTCCGCCGCCCATTCCTCCTCCAAACTGGGTCTACCTGGAGCCAACTCTCCCCTCCTTGGGCGAGGTCAACTTCCTGGAGACATGGCCAGCTCCAACAGGTAAGAAACACACACAAAAAAAGAATGAAAACGACACGTTACTTCACTGCTTGGACTCCTTGTTACGGTGGTGGCTTACTGTCATGGCCACTGCGTAATTGCACAGCGAACAAATAAATTGGTTCGAGCCCAAAGTACAGTAATGTAAACGTGTTTATTAACAGAACGGGAGTAACACAAAATGCCCATGCAATAGTCCAAACAGAGTAGTCATGATGAGACAACTGGCTTCAAATTTTGTTGGCTAGGGGGAGATGCCCCACGTGCTCCAGGTGGAACCGGAGCAGAGATGAAGGGCAGTAATTAAAAGAAGACTTACATGAGCGTCGGAGCGAGGAAGCTTTGGAATCAACAACCCCATACAGTCAAAGGAAGGGAGCCAACAATAAGCGAGCCTGGATGTCCAATGTTGAGAAAACCGCCACACTGACTGATCACACTGCCTCACATAAGTACACAGATCTCTAATGAGGGCAAGTGGACACAGCAGTGTGGCTAAGCAAGTGCATGCAGACTGAATGTGTTTGTGTGTGTGTGTGTGTGTGTGTGTCTGTGTGTGTGTCTGTGTGTGTGTGCTGAATGTATGCTTGTGTGCATGTGAGTGGTAATGCCCCACAGTCGGTAATGTCTGGTGAGAGGAGGAAGCGTGGCCGTAAGACTGGCAGAGAGCCAGGCTCAAATAATCTGGCAGCTGGAAATAATAAGCAACAATCAAAGACCTACAGCCACAGATCATTTTTTCCCGCAACGGCTGAGAAAAAATGAGCTCTGCTGGGGAAACTGCCAAATCTTCCTTAGGCACAGAGCGCAACCCCAGTAGGACCCAAGGCAGGCGGTTGACCAAATTTGCATCCATTAGTGAGGCTCTGAGCACTGCTTTAAGCGACCTGTGAAACCACTCACACAAACCATTAGCCTGCAGGTTGTACGCAGTGGTGCGGTGGATTTTGACCCTCAGGTTCTCGGCCATCACAGACGAGCATTCTGAAATGAATTGCAGACCCCTGTTGGAAGTGATGTCCGACAGGGATCCGAACCATGCGACCCAAGATGACAAAAACGCGTGGGCTACCTCGGCAGATGTGGTAGAATTCAGTGGACCTGCCTCTGGCCAACGTGTAGTGCAGTCCACGATTGTCAGAAGGTATGTGAACCCCTGTGACGGCGGAAGGGGCCCACTAAATCCACGTGTACATTGTCAAACCTCCTGGCTGGAATTTGAAAAGGCTCGAGGGGGGCTTTGTGTGCCTCTGCACCTTAGCCCGTCGGCATGCGACGCACGCTGTGGCCCATTCTTTCACATCCCTGCGTAAGTGAGGCCAGACAAATTTGACCCCGCCAGCTTAACCGAAGCTCGCATGCCGGGATGTAAAAGAGACTGGACGGACTCGAAAACGCGGCGGCGCCAAGAGCTCGGAACCACCAGGTGGGGACGACCGGTGGAGACGTTGCAGAGAGGGGGGGGCACCCTTCTTGTACCGCCCTGCTCTCCAGTTTTAATCCGGTACCTGCAGACTGGAGCATCCCCGGTTTGGTCGGCAGCCGCTGCAGAAAAATCAATTCCCAAGTAGACCGGAGAGACCAGTGCGTGCGACAGGCAGTCTGCCACAATGTTAAAGGCCAAATGTCACGTAATTTTTTTTTCTAAATGACAACGAATTTAGATAAAATACACATAGCTTAAACCAAATATTCATACCGGAGACCATATCACCCACCTGTATTTACATAATTGCACAAAATACACCAGGTGAAGGCCCCACCTTGCTTGCTGGCTTGTGACAGCCAGTCCAGACCACGCCCATGTTTTTGACATCACCAGTTGTACCCTGGCTGCCCTGCCTATCCACATTCACACTTATCAACATTGGACAATCATGACGGAAAGTGACAGTGATTGTGAACAAATTAGTTTAGTTTTGTCTTTTTTTTTTTTGTCTTTTTTTTTTGTCAGTGGTTCAGACAGTGACAGAGGCATTGAACCTTACAGGTTCGAGCCGTCCGAGACGGAATCAGATGCTTTGTCTGATGACAACAGTTCCAACGATGACCAGAGAGCAGAACCAGTGGAAAATGTCATTGAATTGGACATTAATCGCCTCCAGAATTGCGAAGCCGAAGGGGGTCTGTCGAGGGCGCCCCATAAATATTGATTTTTCAGAAGCCATTATTATTACAGTGGAGGAGAGCCGCTGCTGTCAAGAAATTGACCAGATCAATATGAAAATGGAGGCGCGTACCTGTCAAGTGAGACGTTTTCACCGTATTTTGGTGCCAAGCGCGGCTGTGGGGGACGGCGGAGTGGTAGGGGACACTTTTCTGGGAAATGTTTTAAATGTAGTTCGTGTTGTTATTGTCAAATATTTTAAGGAAAATACGGGGAAAATGCAATTTTAGCAAAAACGGGCGTATTGCCATTTCTGTACGCCCAAAAGAAAAATATACGGGAAAAAAAATTGAGTGTGTTGCGGAGCACGTCCTGTGTGTGATCCCCCACAGCTGGTGCTGGCAGATGGCTCAGCCTGAGCTATTATCACTACAATGAGAAGTGTGGAGTCAATCATTAGTCAGATTGTCGGGGCGGGCTGATTGCTCAGCGTGAGCTATTCTCACTACAATGAGAAGTCATTAGGACAATGGTTTAACACGTTCAGCTGTGCAGCGGTTGCGGAACAGAGAGAGATCACCTGACAAATACAGAATTCTGCTTTTTTTTTTTATTTTGCGCTGGACGCTGAGTTGTGTTGTTATTGTCAAATATCCATGAATCCTTAAAATATTTGACAATAACAACACGAGTTGCATTTGGGGCATTTCCCAGAGAGGTGTCCCTTGTTGCTCCGCCGTCCCTTATAGCCGCTTTTTACGGTGTTGAAGTACGGCGAAAACGTCTCACTTGACAGGTATGAAAACATTTCCCAGAGAGGTGTCCCTTATTACCCAGCTGTCCCTGATAGTCCCGTTTTAAGGTATGGGTGAAATATCCAATTTTTTCTTTCTTGTTGCTCACTTCAACCTTCCAGTCTCCATATAAACAATCAATTGAAATACCCCAAGCATCAAACTAGGGTACAATCGATTTCGTCACTTCCGCCTTCTTCCCCAGGCGATTCCAGGGGCCGTGTCAGGCCAAGCGCAGCAGTTTTAAATTAACGAATATTCCGTTGTTACTGAAGCATATGCACCAAGACCCGAACGGATCGGTTCCCTTTTATATCTAGTTTCAAGATATTTAAAGTACCCTGTTACGTGACATTTGGCCTTTAAGTTTACCGGCTACATGTTGGATGCCGGTTGTGAACTCCAAAATTGTGGCCAAGTGCCATTGCTGCCGAGCCAACCACGGTTCTGAGACTTTGGACATTGCGTAGGTTAGTGGTTTGTGATCTACAAATGCAGTAAACTCGCGACCTTTGAGCCAGAACCAAAAATAACGTGTAGCCAGGTGGAGAGCCAACAACTCTGTCAAAAGTGCTATACTTGCGCTCATTGTCACACAAAGTATGGCTGAAAAAGGCGAGGGGTTGCCACGAACTGGAGGCATACTGCTCCACCATGGCTCGAACCATGGCATCCAGTGTGTCTGTGGTGAGTGCTATCCGCACTGATGGGGCTGGGTGGGCCAGCAAAGCCGCATTGGCAAGTGCTGTTTTGGCACCTTTCCTCAGAGGGGCCATGCCGGATGCTGCCTGGCCCATCTGCAGGGGTGTTGGTCTCGTGGGTCGCTCTAGCTTGGGTGGGCGTGGGCTTTATATCACTGCCTACAGCTGTGGTGCAGGCCCTGGCCTGTCCTGGTTGGGGTGGCCCTTGTGGCACCTTCTGTGGTGACTGGCAGTGTGGTGTCCTGGAGTGGGGGGCTCCACAGGATGGTTGCTCGTTCACATGGTGCCTCGGTGCCGAGCAATGTCTCTTTTATTTTATATGTGTGTAAGGGAAGTAGGGGGTGATGTATGTGCCTGTGTGTGTTGTGTTTGTGGGTATGTTTATGGGAGGGGTGGAAGGGGTAGGGATGTATCATGGAAAATATGTAATTAAATGTGTCTATTGTTTTTAATCTATGTAAAGCACTTTGTGCAGCATCTAATGTTTTAAAAGTGCTATGCAAATAAAGTTTGATTGATTGATTGAAAGCCGGGACCTGATCGGGGGTTCAGTCAATGCTATCCGTGGGTTTCTTCTTTTTGAGTGCACCGTACAGCGGTTGCAGCAGCTGGGCTGCGCGGGGGAGGAAGCGGTTGTAAAAATTGACCATCCCCAAAAATTCCTGCAGCATCCTTACGGTCTGCGGACGTGGAAAATCTGACACTGTGTGTACCTTATCCAGCAGTGGGATCACACCCTCTGGCGAGATGCGGTGACCCAAGAAGTCGATTACCGGCAGCCTGAACTGACACTTTACCAGATTAACAATCAGCCAGTGTGCCTCCAACCGTTGGAAAACTTGCTTGAGATGGGCGAAGTGCTCCTCCTCTGACGCGCTAGCCACCAAAATGTTGTCAAAGTAGACAAAAACGAACAGCAAGTCACGGAGCACCACGTCCATCATCCTTTTGAAAAGTTTGTGCTGCGCCTTTTAACCCAAACGGCATGCGTAAAAACTTGAAAAGACCGAAGGGAGTTATTACCACCAATTTGGGGACATCCTCGGCGCGAACTGGGACCTGGTGGTAACCACGGATCAGATCCACTTTTAAAAAAATACGCGTTCTGGCCAGGTGCACAGAAAAATCCTGCATGTGCGGGATGGGGTAACAGTCGTGTTCGGTGACATTGTTCAAGCGATGGAAATCATCACACAGCTGCCACGAACCGTCGGACTTGGGCACCATGTGCAGCGGAAATGCCCAAGAGCTGTTGGAGCATCTAACGATCCCTAGGCATTCTAGGTTAGCGAACTCCTCACATGCGATGGCTACCTTAGTTGCGTCCAGGTGACGCAGACGTGCAAAAACCGGCGGGCCCTTTGTGGTGATAAAGTGCTCGACCCCATGTTAGGTTATGGTAGCAGAAAAGGTGTGCACCGTGAGTGTGGGAAACTCGGCAAGCAAATGCTGGTACTTATCCCCCGGAGCTAAAACATTTGCATGTGTTAGTGGCCCAACTCCCCGAGCTATGCAGGGTAATGAGGAAAAGGAAACAGCATCCACTAAACATCTGTTAGCAATATCAACAAGGAGACCATAAGTACACAGAAAATCAGCACCTAATATAGGAACCGAACAAGCAGCTACCACAAAGTCCCAGTCATAATTGCGTCCATGCAAACAGTCACCGACCTTTCACCAAATGTCCAGATGGGGGATCCATTGGCGGCCGTTAACGACGGACTGCAGCCTTCTTCCATCCTGTCCGCACTTCTCCCTTTCGCCAGTGGCTGTAGCTGCTACTGACCGCTGGCTGGCCTGTTTCCCGACTCCTTGAAGCAACATGGCGGCAGACAACGTTGCGCTTCAGCGCCAAAACGCCGGTGATAAAAACACAGTGTCTCGTTCCTGTGTCTCCGCGTGGCCGTCCTGGCCACCACCATCAGCTCCTCAACCTTCTTGGACTCCTCCGGAGATCCTGCTTTCACTGCCTGGACACTGAAACTCCTGTTTGCCAGGATGATGTGGTCTGTTTCCTCTGCCTGCGCTCAGTAATCCTTGGCTGCTAGCCGCAGTGAGTTTGCTCGGATCGCTTGCGCCAATGCCAGGAGATTCTTGAGGAAGAAGTGGGCAAAGAGGAAAAACCCATCGTCCGTGCCCATCAGCGCGAGCATGCTCTCCATCAACTCCACAGCCGATCTGTCCCCCAACTCCGTGTGGGAGAGGAGTTTTTCTGTCCTCTCAGCTGTCCGAAAAGGTGTCACAGCAGCAGCTGCTTGAGAGTGTCGTATTTTTCTTGGGCTGGAGGAGCTCAGAGTAGGTGCATTGTGTGCTGAGTGGTGCGTGCGTCCAGCAAAGCCACCACATGATAATACATTGTGTCATCTGTCGAGACTCCGCGGAGGGCAAACTGGGCTTCCACATAAATAAACCAAGCAGCCGGGCTGTGGAGCCAAAAGTCTGGGAGTTTGACTGCTACGGCGCATGCAGCGGGGGGAGACTCCAGCGGGAGTGTCTCCACGGCGGTGCTTGGTCCGTTTTCCATTTTCACGTCTCTAGGTCACCAGTGTGGAGGATGAATCAGACGAGACACGAGCAGCTAAAGACGCACGGTTTATTTCCTCCAACAAGCAGAACAGACTGAACTGGGTGCCAGAGCAAATCTCTTTATTACAGCTTTATTCCCGCCCTTGACAGCCGGAGAGCACACATTAACATACATGACAATAGAGCATGACTCAACACCATACTTTCGCGCCCAGCATACCCAAGGTGTGAACAGTATCTTCCACCCCACACAATAGGTTCACTCCTGGCATACCGGGAGTGAAGGCGCATCTTCATTTGGCTTATTACTCCCTAGTGCTCTGGTGCCAGTCCTTGGTTCCTCTTTCTTCTTCTCCTCATTTTCATCCCTCACCTCCTTCCCCCAATTCCCCAAAGTCCTGGGTGGAGTGCCATCTCCTGTTGTGTCACTACAGTAGGATGCTTTTAATTCTCACACAGGGCCGTTTCAAGGTTTTTTTGGGCCCTATGCAATACTGTGCTTTGGGGGGTGGGAGACTTCCAACCCTCTAAAAAACAAAATCCCCCCCCCCCCCAATAGAAGCATTAAAAAATAAGTTTGTGTCATTGTCTAGATAAACAGGAAAAAGATTAAACCTTTACATAGACTAATAATCTGATCTGTCATGGCATGGACCCGGAACTCCACCGAGTACTTGGCCACCGACCGGGTACCCTGGTGGAATAGAATAGAATAGAATAGACTTTATTTGTCATTATAACAAGTACAACGAAATTAAAATGCAAACCAGTCAGGGAATTAAAAGTAAAAAGAAGCTTAAAAAGATTATATGCATTACTAATTTTAAATATCACACACACTCAGTTTCACAGTTTCAAACCTCATGTTCTGCAAGAGTTCAGGGAGGTAATTGTGGTCGGATAAAAACTGTTTTTGAATCAGTTTGTCCTTGTTTTAATTGCTCTAAACCGCCTTCCTGATGGTAGTAGTTGGAAGAGAGCGTGACCGGGATGAAAGGGGTCCTTCGAGACTTTTTGTGCCTTTTTAAGGCAGCAGGCATGGTGCAGATCTTCAAGGCTGAGGAGAGGGCAACCAACAATTTTTTGGGCTGTGTTGATGACAGTCTGAAGAGCTTTCTTCTGAGCTACCTTGCAGCTGCTGAACCAAATACAAATACAATAAGTTAAAATGCTCTCAATAGAGCAACGATAAAAAGACAACAGCAGTCTCTGACAGATGTTGTTTCCTCTCAACACCCTGAGGAAATGTAGTCTCTGCTGGGCTTTTTTCAGCAGCTCAGTTGTGTTCACCCCCCATGTCATGTCCTCCTGAATATGGACCCCTAGGAAGCGGAAAACCTCGACCCTCTCCACACCCGTACCACTAATAGTCAGAGGTTGAATGTCTGTTTTATTTCTTCTGAAGTCTATGATGACCTCCTTTGTTTTTGTGACATTTAAAAGAAGGTTGTTGTCCCCACACCACTCTGTCAACTGCTGCACCGCACCCCTAAAACCGGTCTCATCTCCCCCGGAGATGAGCCCCACCACTGTGGTGTCGTCGGCAAACTTGATGATGCTGTTGCTGTGGTGTATGGGGGTGCAGTCATAGGTGTAAAGGCTGTACAGTAGAGGGCTCAGCACACAGCCTTGTGGGGAGCCGGTACTGAGACTAATGGTGGTGGACATGTGAGGTCCCACTTTAACCCTCTGGCTGCGATCTGAGAGAAAACTTTGGATCCAAGTACAAATGGAATATGGAAGTCCTAATTCCCTGAGTTTGGACACCAGTCTGCCGGGGAGGATGGTGTTAAAGGCGGAGCTATAGTCCACAAATAGCATCTGCACATAGCTCTCCGGCTGCTCCAGGTGAAACAGGGCAGTGTGGGGGGCCGTGGCTACAGCATCTTCAGTGGATCTGTTGGTTCTATAAGCGAACTGGTGGGGGTCCAAACACTGTGGGAGAAGTGATATGATGTGGGCTCTGACTAGCTTCTCAAAACACTTCATCACCACTGGAGTCAGAGCCACTGGCCGGTAATCATTAAGACTGGTAACATTGTGTTTTTTGGGTATAGGAATTATGGTGGAGGATTTTAAACAGTGTGGGACTGTGGACTGTGGCAGGGACCGGTTAAAAATCCTATTAAAGATTCCAGTCAGCTGGTACGCCCAGTCCTTCAGCACACGCCCGGAGACACTGTCAGGTCCAGTGGCCTTCCTCGGATTGACCGCTCCCAGAACTCTCCTCACCTCATACTCCTTGACAATGAGGCTTGGGCTACTGGGAGCTGTGGGCTCCATTGTTGTTTCTATCTCTGGAGGCTCCACCTCAAAACGAGCAAAGAAAATATTCAGGTCCTCTGCCAGCGAGGGGTTCCCTGCAGCCGTTCTAGGGTTGGCTCTGAAATTAGTGAGCTGCTGCACCCCCTCCCACACCCGTCTGCTGTTATTACTATCCAGATGGTCCTCAATCCTCCTCCTGTATTCCCTCTTGGCCTTCCTGATGCCTCTTTTCAGGTTAGCTTAGCCCAGGCTAAGCTATAATGGAGAGTCAGTAGGCGGCTCATGACATTGCCCTGATGCTTGGTACAGCCAAACGTGCAATTAAATGCGGCCACAAATTGGTCAAACGTATATCGGTGCCCCTCAGGGTTATGGTGGGTTAGAGTGGAATGGGCCCACTCCAGGGCTCGATCGCTTAGCAACAGGGTGAAAAACTGGATCCGGGCTACATCCCCTGGATACTCCTCCCCGACCTGCTCCAGGTACATCTGCACTTGAAGAAGGAACGCTTTACATTTCCCCACCTCCCCCGCGTACGGGGAAGGCATGGGAACGGTGAAGGTACGGCGCATCGTAGTGCGTGGAGCAAGCTGGGGGGGCGCAGCTGTGGGATGTGCCACAGACCATAAAGTCATCATATTAGACACCTGTTGCGTCAGCGCAGCAAGTTGCTGCTCGGTCACCGCTAGGCGGTCCATAGCGGATTGCTCCTGCAGTGAGGCACCAGCTGAGCTACCGTCCTGGCTGGCTCATTCTCTCATGGCGTGTTAAGTTCTTTGACAGCTCACGTGCACGACACCAAACACAGGATGAACCACACAGAGGGGCACGTTTGACAATTTATTAATAGCAAAACACAGCAGTGCACAGCTACACAAACAGTCACTTGTCAGAGGAAAGGACCTGTGGAGAGAAGACGAGAGCTGTAAGCTGAGGAGTGGAGTAAGGGGAAAATGGGCGAGCCAAATTGCCACTTACTTGGGAAATCCAGGGATGACCAGCAGGACCCAGCGGGGAATAGACAAACCAGTAGGGTATGGGGGAGTAGTGCAGCTGATGGTGCCTGACCAGGGGAATGAAGTCACTGATGAGTAGTGAGGTGGAGCAGGAGAGCGCGCACAGTCCCGGGGACACACCTACATGGTGGCAGCAACCTGAAGAGGAGAGAAAAAAGAAGGTTAACGACGTGTTAGCGTTTCAAACGATTTGAAGCTAGTCCGAAAAACAGGCAGCATACCCAGACGAGCCAGCGTAGACTGCACAGAGGAGACCTCCTTAAGTACGCTGGCTGATGAGCGGGCGCAGGTGTGTCTTCTACCTCAGGTGCCATGATGAGCTGGAGGAGATGAGACCAGAGAGGAGGGGCGCGCTCCCGTTGCCCATGACAGGGCCCCCCCTTCTAGGGATGCCTCCTGGTGGACTGGAGAGCTTGTCCGGGTGGGCACGGTGAAAAGCACGGAGTATCTCCTTGTCCAGTACCTGTGATAAGGGAGTCCAGGATTGCTTCTCCGGCCCGTAAACCTCCCAATCGATGAGATACTGCAGGCCCCTACCCCGGCGGCAAACATCCAGAATCCGTCGAATAGTGTGCGCGGGGTGGCCGTTGATGATACGGGGAGGAGGGGGAGGCTCGGGGAAGGGGGGCAAAGGGGACTAGTCGAGAGGGGTTTGATGTTGCTGACGTGGAAGGTGGGGTTCACCTGTAGGGATGAGGGCAGCTTAAGCTGGACCGACGCGTCATTGATTACCTGGGTGATGGGACAAGGCCCAAGGAAGCGGGGGGAAAGCTTTTTGGATTTATCCTTGAGAGGGATCTGGCTAGCCGCCAGCCAGACCTGCTGTCCCACGACGTACTTGGGGGCTGGCACCCGCTTATGATCAGCAGCAGCCCGGGTGCGTTCGGTGGTGCAGGTCAGGGCAGCCTGAGTGGATTTCCAGACAGGCTGGCAACGCCGGGCGTGCGCCCCTACGGATGGCACCAAAACCTCCCTCTTGGCCATAGGGAGAAGAAGCAGTGTGTACCCCAATGATGCTTCAAAGGGGGCTAGTCTGGTGGCGGAGGATACCGCAGAGTTCATGGAATATTCAACCCAGGTCAGGTGCGTGCTCTCGGACGAGGGGTTATCAGCTGCTACGCACTGCAAGGCAGCCTCTAGGGACTGGTTGGCGCGCTCCGCCTGCCCATTGCTCTGAGGGTGATTTCCGGATGAGAGGCTCACCATCATTCCCAACGTCCGGCAAAAGGTGCTCCAAACCTGGGACGTGAATTGGGAACCCTGGTCAGACACAATGTCAATAGGAATGCCGTAGATCCTAATGACGTGGTTGGTGAGGAGGACTGCTCTCTTCAAGGCCGACGGGAGTTTGGGGAGGGCCACCAGATGGACCGCCTTGGAGAAGCGATCCACGATGGTCAGAATGACCGTTTTGCCATGGGAGGGGCGCAACCCGGTCACAAAATCCACGGCAATGTGGGACCACGGCCAACCAGGGATGGGAAGGAGATGGAGGAGTCCCGATGGGGGGAGGAGTCAGTCTTACCCCAGACACACGTCTGGCAGGCTCTAACGTGCTCCTGGACGTCCCACTGCAGCGTGGGCCACCAGAACGCCTGCTTGATGAAGTCAATGGTTCGGGCAATACCAGGGAGGCAGGCAAAGCGACTGGTGTGGCCCCACTGGATAACATCGCTGCAGAGGGTGGCCGGACGTACAGACAGTTCTGGGGGCACCCTACTGGCACAGGCTCCTGGGACTGGGCCTGGCGGACCCTCTGCTCGATATCCCAAGTAAGGGCTCCAATAACACATGCCGGTGGCACAATGGTTTGGGGGGGGGGGGGGCTACGTTCTCGGAATCAAACTGGCGTGAGAGCGCGTCCGGTTTGGTATTCTGGGTGCCAGGCCGGTAAATGATGGTAAAGTTAAATCACTGGAAGAATAACGACCAGTGAGCCTGCCTGGCATTCAGTTGGCGGGCCGACCGCAAGTACTTGAGGTTCTTGTGGTCGGTCCACACGACGATGGGGTGAACAGCACCCTCTAACCAGTGCCTCCACTCCTCAAGTGCCAACTTAATGGCCAACAGCTCTCTGTCCCCTACGTCATAGTTTCTCTTGGCTGGCGTGAGCCGGCGAGAGAAATATGCGCATGGGCGAAGCTTCTGATCGGGGTGTGTGTGCTGCGATTGTACAGCGCCAACCCCTGAATCAGACGCATCCACCTCGAGCACAAATGGAAGCTGCGTGTCGACCTGGGCCAAGATGGGTCTTTCAGTGAACTGGCGCTTTAATTTGTGAAATGCTGGCATGTTCAGCTGCCTCAGTCCACCGAAAGGGGACTTTAATGGAGGTCAGCTGCGTTAAAGGCAGTGCGATCCCACTGTAGTTCTGGATGAACCTGCGATAGAAGTTCGCGAACCCAAGGAAGCATTGGAACTCCCTGCGGGAGTGGAGTGTTGGCCAATCTAACACTGCCTTTACCTTGGCCGGGTCGGCAATCAGCTCCCCCTCAGCCACGATGAAGCCCAAGAAGGTGGTGGATGGTGTAGAAAACTCACACTTCTTGGCCTTCACGAACAGCTGGTTCTCCAAGAGCCATTGTAGAACAGCCCTTACGTGGACCTCGTGTTCCTCTGGCGAGTGGGAGAAAATCAAAATATCATCAAGGTAGATGAACACAAATTGATAAAGCATATTGTGGAGGACATCATTAATTAACCGCTGGAAGATGGCGGGGGCATTAGTGAGCCCGAATGGCATCACCAAGTTTTCAAATTGGCCCTGATGTGTTTTAAAGGCTGTCTTCCATTCATCGCCCTCGCAAATGCGGACGAAATGATACGCATTCCTAAGGTCTAACTTGGTGAACACCCGTGAACACTGAAGGAGCTCGAACGCTGAGTTGATCAATGGCAGAGGGTATTTGTCTTTGATGGTAATAGCGTTGAGCTCCCGGTAGTTGATGCATGGACGCAGCGAGCCATCCTTCTTCCCGATGAAGAAGAATCCGGCCCCGAGCGGGCCAAAGATGGCCAAATGAGGCCAGCATTCAGCAACTCCTTGATGTACTGCTCCATCGCCTCCCTCTCCGGGCCGGAAATGCTGTACAGCTGGCTGGACGGCAGCCTCGTCCCCTGGATGAGGTCTATAGCGCAGTTGTAAGAGCGGTGAGGCGGTAGTGACAACACTCTTGACTTGCTAAAGACCTTGGCCAAATTGTGCTAAGCCCGAGGGACGAGGCTGAGGTCCAGCGGATCAGCCTGGGAGGGGGGGACAGAGAGCGATGGGGAGCATTCAGCTGAACGCATACAGTTGGCCATACAAAATGGGCTCCAGGCAGAGATGGTACTTTTAGCCCAAATGATCACTGGGTTGTGTTTCTGGAGCCATGGATAACCTAGAACCACCGGGGAAGATGACATGGGGAGAACCAGGAACGAAAATTCCTCCCAGTGGTTCCTGGAAAGAAGGATGGATATAGGCACCGTGCTTAGGGTGACCACCGCGAGCTCACCGCCAGATATAGCGGTGACTCTCTGATTGTGGGGTAATTTACGCGTGGGAATGCCCACCTGCATGATGAAAGCAGCAGAAACGAAATTACCCTCCAACCATGAGTCAATCAGCACCCTAACCTTTCTCTTGACCCCCGGCAACTGAATGAGGGCCGAAATACAAAAATTACTGGGGGGAGTAGATTTGGCCCCGCCCGCCAGACCCCCACGGTTACTGATGGGCCACGTCTTTTGGCTGCTGGCGGCGTTCATCCAGACTGTGGTTGAGTGAACCACAGTACATGCACGCGCTGGTCCTTCGCCTTCGGTCCTCATCAGTTAGACTCTGAGAGAGCTCCATTGGTTCGGGTGAAGAACCGGTGCCGCCAGTTCCAGTAACCGCAGCGGATACGCGCTCAGCGCGCGGGCAAGGGGTGGGGCCATATTCCTTCACGCATTCACGGTACCGATTATCCAGCCCTACTGCCTGATCTATGAGGTCGTCGAGCATCTCTGGGACAGGATGACCTGCCAGATCATCACGAAGTTGGTCATTCAACCCGTGGAGGAACGCACTGCGTAACGCAGTCTCGTTCCACCCTGACTCGGACACCACAACCCGGAACTCCACCGAGTACTTGGCCACCGACCAGGTACCCTGGTGGAGAGTCAGTAGGCGGCTCATGACATTGCCCTGACGCTCGGTATGGCCAAACGTGCAATTAAATGCGGCCACAACTTGGTCAAACATATATCGGTGCCCCTCAGGGTTATCTAGAGTGGACTGGGCCCACTCCAGGGCTCAATCCCTTAGCAACAGAGTGAAAAACTGGATCCAGGCTACATCCCCAGGATACACCTCCCCGACCTGCTCCAGGTACATCTGCACTTGAAGAAGGAACAGTTTACATTTCCCCACCTCTCCCGCGTATGGGAAAGGCATGGGAACGGTGAAGGTACGGCACATTGTAGTGCGTGGATCAGGCTGGGGGGGTGTGCAGCCGTGGGATGTGCAACGGACCATAAAGTCATCATATTAGACACCTGTTGCATCAGCGCAGCGAGCTGCCGCTCGGGTGCTGCTTGGTCGCCGCTAGGCGGTCCATAGCGGATTGCTCCTGTGGTGAGGCACCGGCTGAGCTACCGTCCTGGCTGGCTTGTTCTGTCACGGCATGTTAAGTTCTTTGACAGCTCACGTGCACGACGCCAAACACAGGATGAACCACACAGAAGGGCACGTTTGACAATTTATTAATAGCAAAACACAGCAGCGCACAGCTACAGAAACAGTCACTCGCCAGAGGAAAGGACCTGTGGAGAGAAGACGAGAGCTGTAAGCTGAGGAGTGGAGTAAGGGGAAAATGGGCGAGCTAAATTGCCACTTACTTGGGAAATCCAGGGATGACCAGCAGGACCCAGCGGGGAATAGACGAACCAGTAGGGTAGGGGGGAGTAGAGCTGATGGTGCCTGACCAGGGGAATGAAGTCACTGATGAGTAGTGAGGTGGAGCAGGAGAGCATGTGCAGTCCCGGGGACACACCTACATGGTGGCAGCAACCTGAAGAGGAGAGAAAAAAGAAGGTTAACGACGTGTTAACATTTCAAATGATTTGAAGCTAGTCCGAAAAATGGGCACCATTCCGAGACGAGCCAGCGTAGACTGCGCGGAAGAGACCTTCCGACCATCATACATTATGTTTAGAACAAAGCCTGTGTGGCAAATTAACATGACATAACACCGGCGCCGCTCTCACACCCTTCTTCTCCCAGTGGCTCCGGCAATTACTCCTCTCCCCAGGGGGCGCATACTCATTTCTGTCCCATCTGATACCCCCTGGTGACACCTCCTCTTTCAGCCCATTGTTTTCTGGGTGGAGAAGTCCACCATGCCCCCACACAGCCCCCCCAAACACCCAGAAAGGGCAATAACCCCCCCATCCTTTGGACTTGAGCTGGTGCCCATAGCGGCTGTAGCGGGGGGTCGCTGATCCAGTTGAAGCGTCCTGTTGGCAGGGTGTACAGGAGGGCACATCAGTCTGTGGAGGGAAAAAGTGAGTGAGAGAAAACACATCAGCTTGCGTGAGCGCAGGTCCCTGCCGAATGATCATCAACTTGTGGAGCCACCAACGGTGGGCGTCCGCGCCAGGGAGCTTGGGCCAACACCACCTGCCAACATAAAAGCGGGCTTCAGCCTGTCGATGCAGACGGTCTCCCTACGTTCCCCCAACACAAAATCCAACACCCTGAACGGTCCATCATATGATGGGCGCAGTGGGGTCCAGTGCGCATTGTGCCTGACAAAAACAAAACTGGCATTCTGCAAGCTTTTTGGGACAAAGGTGTGGGGAAAACAATGGTGGGCTGGGCCCGGTACGTTAAAAGCCTCCATACTGTGCAAAAATTGCGTGGGCAGATCAGCCTCAGGTGCGGGGTTTTCCGGTAAAAACTCTCTGGGGATCCACAGTGGCTGAGAATAAACAAATTCTGCCGGGGAGGTTGCCAAATCCACCTTAGGTGTGGAGCGCAACCCTAAAAGAACCCAGGACAGGCAGTCGACCAACTTTGCATCTGTGAGTGAAGCTCTGAGTGCTGCTTTAAAGTGTTCATGACACGATTTTGACATTTTTTAGCATGCTGTAAAAACCCCAAAGTCATTGTCGATGATCAATATAATAGGTTACAAGTGCGCCTGCATAACATAGTTCCTTCCATCCATCCATCCATCTATCTTCTACCGCTTTTCCGGAGGTCCGGGTCGCGGAGGCAGCAGTTCAAGCAGAGAAGCCCAGACTTCCCTCTCCCCAGCCACCTGCTCCAGCTCTTCAGAGAGGATACCAAGGCGTTCCCAGACCAGCTGGAAGACATAGTCTCTCCACCGAGTCCTGGGTCTGCCCCGGGGTCTCCTCCCAGTGGGACATGCCTGAAACACCTCAAGTGGGAGGCGTCCAGGAGGCATCCTAATCAGATGCCCATACCACCTCAACTGACTCCTTTCAATGTGGAGAAGCAGCGGTTCTACTCTGAGCCTCTCCCGGATGACTGAGCTCCTCACCCTATCTCTGAGGGTGAGTCCAGCAATCCTATGGAGAAAGCTCATTTCAGCCACTTGTATCCGCGATCTTGTTCTTTCGGTCATTACCCAAAGCTCGTGACCATAGGTGAAAGTAGGAACGTAGATTGACTGGTAAATCGACAGCTTTGTCTCTTCACCACAACAGACCGGTACAACGTCCGCATCACTGCAGATGCTGCTCCAATCCATCTGTCAATCTCTTGCTCCATTTTCCCCTCACTCGTGAACAAGACCCCAAGATACTTAAACTCCTCCACTTGGGGCAGGAGCCTGTCCCCACCCAGAGAGGACAATCCACTTTTTTCCGGCTGAGGACCATGGACTTGGACTTGGAGGTGCTGATTCTCATCCCAGCCGCTTCACACTCAGTGGAAAACCATCCCAGCAAGAGCTGTAGGTCATTGCTGGATGAAGCCAACAGGACAACATCATCTGCAAACAACAGAGATGAGATCCTGTGGTCACCAAGCATGACACCCTCCATTCCCTGGCTGTGCCTAGAAATCCTGTCCATAAAAATTATGAACAGGATCGGTGACAAAGGGCAGCCCTGGCAGAATCCAAATCTCACTGGGAATGACTCCGACCGAGTGTTGGCAATACGAACCAAACTCTCACAACGGTCGTACAGAGACCGAATAGCTCGTAACAACAAGCCCGATACCCCATACTCCCGAAGCACCCCCCACAAAAAACCATGAGGGACGCGGTCAAATGCCTTCTCCAAGTCCACAAAACACATGTAAACTGGTTGGGCAAACTCCCACGAACCCTCGAGAATTCTCGAGAGGGTAAAGAGCTGGTCCGATGTGCCACGGCCAGGATGAAAACCACATTGCTCCTCCTGAATCTGAGGTTCGACCAACGGCCGGACTCCCCTTTCCAGTACCTTGGCATCGACCTTCCCAGGGAGGCTGAGGAGTGTGATCCCTCTAAAGTTGAAGCACACCCTCCAGTCCTCTTTTTTGAAGAGAGGAACCACCACCCCGGTTTGCCATGCCAAAGGCACTGCCCCCGACCTCCACACAATGTTGCAGAGGCGTGTCAACCATGACAGCCCAACAACATCCAGGGCCTTGAGGTACTCAGGGCGAATCTCGTCCACCCCCGGGGCCCGGCCACCAAGGAGATTTTTAACCACCATGGCGACCTCAGCCCCTGTGATAGGCGAGTCATCCCCCTCGTCCCCAAACCCTGCTTCCTCTGTGGAAGGCGTATCAGTGGGATTGAGGAGATCCTCGAAGTATTCCTTCCACTGCCCGACGATATCCCCAGTTGAAGTCAACAGTGCCCCATCCGCACCATACGCAGTGTGGACAGGGAGCTGCTTTCCCCTCCTGAGCCGCCGGACAGTTTGCCAGAATCTCTTCGAGGCCGACCGAAAGTCTTGTTCCATGGCCTCACCGAACTCCTCCCATACCCGGGTTTTTGCTTCAGCAACCACCCGAGCTGCACTCCGCTTGGCCTGCCGGTACACCTCAGCTGCTTCGGGAGTCCCACAAGCCAACCAAGCTTGATAGGACTCCTTCTTCAGCTTAATGGCCCCCCTCACCACTGGTGTCCACCACTTGGTTTGGGGGTTGCCACCACAAGATGCACCGACCACCTTGCGGCTGCAGCTCTGGGCCGCCGCTTCAACAACAGAGGTGGAGAACATGGCCCATTCAGACTCCATGTCTCCAGACTCCCTCAGAATGTGGTTGAAGTTCTTCCGGAGGTGGGAGTTGAAGACCTCCCGGACAGGGGCCTCAGCCAGACGTTCCCAGCACACCCTCACTATACGTTTGGGTCTACCAGGTCTGAATGGCTTCCTCCCCTGCCATCGGATCCAACTCACCACCAGGTGGTCATCAGTTGACAGCTCTGCACCTCTCTTTACCCGGGTGTCCAAGACATACGGTCGCAGGTCTGATGACACGATAACAAAATCAATCATCGACCTGCGACCTAGGGTGTCCTGGTGCCACGTGCACATATGTGTTATGTCCGTGGGTTCTACTTCAGATAACCACTCTGAGGAACAAAACACGATGACACACACGGCTGCAGGTCATTAACTGTGTTTTACTGAAGCTCAGTTCAGCAAGTACACTTATTCGATTGGCAATGCCACAGGGTACAGCGCCCACCTGTGGGGTGGCATATGTAAATGCAACTCATGTAACTCCCATACATCACATCTCCTCCCCACTAAATGTTGTACCCACCCCCAAGATACACAAAGCAAACAACTATTTTTTTTTCTTTTTCTTTTTTTTTTTTATCACACACTAGCCTTGAGGCTGGGAGTAGACGGTCCCAAACCCCTGAGTCAGTCAAGGGTTTATTCTGCCCTTTTGGTGAGACGTGACTCTCTAATCTAACACATGAAGGGTCTCTTATTCAAAAGTGTCCAAGGTATTGTCTCTTAGTGTATCTTAAACAAAGTTTATGGGACATAACGCTCTGGTGGTTTAATAGTACGAGAAGGATATCTCTTACCAGTCTCTGGAGGTGGTGTGGTGTTTCCCTCTGAGGTTATCTGGGGTGGTGGTGAGGGGTCACTCACAGGAACCGGAGTAGCTGATTCTGGAACGGTGTTTTCCAGCACAGGCAGGTCTGCTGAGATGCACGACGATGCAGCTCCGCCGTTGTCTGTAGAAGTATCCAATTCAGCAAACCTGGCCAGCATCTGGTCCGCGTGTCGCCTCCAGTGTTGCGATGCGCCGATGTCGACGGTGTAGGATACAGGGCCAGTCTCTGCTGAAACGACCCCTGGTATCCACTTCTTCTCTCCTCTCCCGTAATCCCGAGCAAGGACAGGGTCACCCCTGCTCTCTCGGCAGATTTCTCGGCAGTTCACAGGTAAGGCTTCTAGGTGTTTAATATGAAAACTGTCCACAGCACTGATTCTCTCTCTTGGTGATGTTGGTAGTGGAAGGAGTGAAAGCCCATCCGCATTTCCATGACGAGCTGCCTCTTGTTATGGGCAGCTAACAAGAGAGCCCACCGCTGCATTCTAGCAGCAGCCATGGATGGTGTGGCTTTGCACGGGCTCAGAATGGTGGTCAATGGGCGATGATCTGTAAGGAGTGTAAACTGCCTGCCATACAGATAGTGATGGAATTTACGAACTCCAAATATGATGCCAAGAGCTTCGCGCTCAATTTGGGCATAGTTGCGTTGTGCCTTATTCAGAGTCCTTGATGCAAAAGCTATGGGCCTCTCTTGTCCATTCGGGAGGATGTGTGAGATGACGCTGCCTACACCATAAGGTGATGTGTCACACGCCAGCCGAATGGGAAGTTGTGGGTCATAATGGGTTAACACGCTTTGGGAGAGTAGCTGCTCTTTTGCCTCTTTGAAAGATGTTGCACATTCAGATGTCCATTGCCATCGTTTTCCTTTGCACAACAGAGCATTCAGTGGGCTTAGGATAGATGACAGGTTGGGGATAAATCTGCTGTAATAATTAATTAGCCCCAAGAAAGAACGTAACTGACTCACGTCTGTTGGTGCAGGAGCCTCCACGATTGCCCTGACTTTCCCTGGTGCCTTATGTAGACCCTGGGCATCGATGACGTGACCCAGATATTCCAGTGAATCCTTGAAAAATTCACATTTTTCCTTCTGCACTCGTAAGCCGAATTCTTCCAAGCATCCTAGGACTGCATCCAGATTTTTCAGATGCTGCGCACGATCCTGTCCACTGACCAATATGTCGTCCAGGTAGCAGTGGACGTTCGGCAGACCCTGGAGGACTTCATGGCACGTTGGAATATCGCTGGTGCTGAGGTAATTCCAAATGCCAGCCTGTTGTAACAGAACAGACCCTTGGATGTGGTTATTGTGAGGTATTTTCTGGAATTTTCCTCTATCACCATTTGCAAATAGGCATGAGATAAGTCCAGTTTACTGAAATGCTGCCCCCCCGAAAGTGATGCGAATAAATCTTCAATGCGTGGAATTGGGTATTTCTCCACACACAGGGCAGGGTTAACTGTGACTTTAAAATCCCCACATATCCTAACATCTCCGTTCTCTTTCACAATGGGCACAATGGGTGTTGCCCATTCACTGAATTTGACAGGGGATATGATGCACTGCTCACACAGTCGGTCAATTTCAGCCTCCACTTTTGGCCTAAGGGCATAGGGAACGACTCTCGCTTGACAGAACCGTGGCACATGATCCGGCTTCAGCGCTATGGCTACTTCCATGCCTTTCAGAGTGTCTAATTCTTTTTGGAAGACCTCTGCATGTCTTTGTAGCACGCCCTCTAGCGTCTCCTCCCGGACCGTCTTTATTTCTCACCAGTCAATTCGAATCTTCCGCAGCCACTCTCGACCAAAGAGTGGGGGTGAACTTCCCTGGACTACATACAGTGGTAGTCTAGCCCTCTGCTTGTTCATCCTCACTGAGACAGTGATGACTCCCTCTGCTGGAATCACCTCGCCAGTGTATGTTTTCAGCATTATGTGGGTTTGGCGCAAGGGCAAGTCCCTAAAGTGTGCATCATACAGTTCTCTTGAAATCAGAGAAACGGCAGCACCAGTATCTAATTCCATTTCAATCATTTTTCCTTCAGTTTTTGGTTTAACACACATGTGTGACAAATTTCCCTGCTGAGAGACCATATGCAGACTCGACTCAGTGTCTGTGGTGCTACCATCACTAGACATTTGTTTTACATCCAATTGGTGCACCCTGTTTTTCTTTTTAACTTTATACTCCACTGGTTTCTCCTTATTTACAGTCTCTTTGTTCCTGCACATTTTCGAGATGCGTCCTCTCTTACCACATTTGTGGCATTTTTGCTCCTTGTAAAAGCAATCACTCTCTTTGTGGTTCATTTTTCCACAGCGCGAACATTTCGTGCGTCGTTTGTCGTGTAGTGACAGTGCATGCACTTTCAGCACGTTGCTCAGCTGATGTATCTCGCGGGCTACTGTCTCCATTGACACGGCTAGTTCCATTGCTTTGGAAAAAGTAAGCTTCTCCTCCATCAGCAATCTTTTCTGGATAGCTTCTATATTCAGTCCACAAACGAGCCTATCCCTCAATGCATCCTGCAAGTGTGTGCCAAACTCGCAGTGTTCAGAAAGCTTTTTAATGACTGCTATGTATTGCGTCACAGACTCTCCCTCTTGTTGGTTCCGTTTATGAAAGCGAAATCTTTCAGCGATCACAATTGGTTTCGGAGAAAAGTGGTCTTCCAAAACTTCAGTAAGTTGAGCATATGTCTTAGCCCCCAGCTTATCTGGAGCTACGAGGCTACGTAAAAGGCCATATGTTGACGCACCAATTACACTTAGGAAAACAGCAAGCTTCTTATCCTCTGCAATTCCATTTGCCGTTACAAAGTACTCAAACCTCTCAACGTAGGTTGTCCACTGCTCCACCGACTCGTCGAATGGATTAATGTGTCCAATAAATCCAGCCATGGCGTGCGGTTAGCTAGCGTTTAGCAATCCTTTCACTTGGCACGCTGTGCTTAGCCAAACTCTCGCCAGGACAAACGTTCCTCTTCCTCCTTCACTCGCAGTCAATACCGCGGCGAGACTTGGAAACCTAAAGTTATCCATATATCGCCAATAATGTTATGTCCGTGGGTTCTACTTCAGATAACCACTCTGAGGAACAAAACACGACGACACACACGGCTGCAGGTCATTAACTCTGTTTTACTGAAGCTCAGTTCAGCGAGTACACTTATTCGATTGGCAATGCCACAGGGTACAGCGCCCACCTGTGGCGTGGCATATGTAAATGCAACTCATGTAACTCCCATACATCACAATATGGACAACCTTATGCTTGAACATGGTGTTCGTTATGGACAAACTGTGGTTAGCACAGAAGTCCAATAACTGAACACCACTCGGGTTCAGATCGGGCAGGCCGTTCCTCCCAATCACCCCCCTCCAGGTTTCACTGTCGTTGCCCACGTGCACATTGAAGTCTCCCAGTAGGACAATGGATTCTTCAAGAGGAGCACCCTCCAGCACCCCAGTCACAGACTCCAAAAAGGGTGGGTACTCTGAAACATCATTTGGTGCATAGGCACAAATGATGATCAGGACCCGTTTCCCAACCCGAAGGCGCAGGGAAGCGACCCTTTCGTCCACCGGGGAAAACTCCAATATAGAGGCAGCAAGGTGGGGGGATACAAGAATACCCACCCCTGCTCGTCGCCTCTCGCCCGGGGCAACTCCAGAAAAGGCCAAGCTTCAGCCCCTCTCCAGGAGACTGGTTCCGGAACCGGAGCTGTGTGTTGAGGTGAGGCCGACTATATCTAGCCGGTATCTCTCAACCTCGTACACCAGCTCAGGCTCCTTCCCCACCAGAGAGGCGACATTCCACGTGCCAAAAGCTATACACTATATGTATGTATAGCTATACACTATGTATATAGCTATACACTCTATGTGCAACACATCAGATTAATTGTCTTTGATTAATTGTCTATGTTTATTGCACTGTCCCTGTCAAATAAACTAATCTACTACTACTAAAAGCCAGTTTAGAAAGCTTGGGATCAGTCTGCCAAGGTCTCCGTCTTTGACCCCCACCTAATCCACATAGCACCGGACCCCCATGATCCCTCCTGCAGGTGGTGAGCCCACTGGAGGGCGGACCCATGTAACTCCTTCGGGCTGAGCCTGGCCGGGTCCCATGGGTGGAAACCCGGCCACCAGACGCTAGCCTTCGAGCCCTTCCCCCAGGCCTGGCTCCAGGGTGGGACCCCGGTAACCCCATACCAGGCGGGGTACACTGAATCCTTGATATAGAATTTATCATGAGAGTCTGTTGGATCGTTCTTAGTCTGGCCCTTCACCCAGGATCAGTTTATCTTGGGTGACCCTATCAGAGGCAAATTGCCCCGGACAACATAGCTCCTGGGATCACTGGGGCATGCAAACCCCCCCCCCCCCCCACCACCACCACCACGATAAGGTGACGATCCATGAGGGGGATAACATAGTTATCATCAAAAAACCGCAGCTGCTGACTGGACTGTGGTGCCGCCCACCGAATGAAGAAGGAGGCTGAAATGACGTCAGCAAGAGAACGGATGCTGGTGTTGTTGACTGGAATGCCAGCAGCTTTGTAGCAGACAGTTTCTCTGGTTTCTTGTTTTAGTTTTACGGCTATGCCTTCGCGTTGTGTCACAGGCTTAGATGAACAGCAGGACGTGAAAGACCACATCACACGCTTCAGCTCCAACTATCATAAGCCTCCTCGTGTGCTTTTACGCAGCGCACGGAGGAGGGGAAGGATGAATGAATTTACGCGCAGGATTCACCACAGCACATTTCTTGAACATAAGACTGATAATGACAGTTCCCAAAAAGGTGAAGACTTACAAAAATAAACATAAACACTTACAGCTGGCGTTCAGGGCTGACATCGCCCAGCGAATGCATGGAGAGGAGACATGTTAACCACGGTTGCACCCCAGGGCCGACATCGCTTCAAGGGGTGCAACAGAACCACGGCTGTGTGGAGTGGCTAACACGTCGTGATAGTGTTGGCAATATTGGCTGGCTGACAACACGGCAGATGATGTACACAAAACATGAACAGCTAACTGTCAAAGAGAGAGGGGGCGTGGTCGGACCAGCGAATCCTGGACAACGCCCACCTGAAAGTGGCTCAAAACGGCTGCCCAACACCGCCGGCCAGAGCGACGGCTACAGGCATGGAAAAGAAAAGGAACACAGACATAAAAACAACAAGAACTCAAAAGATAATACATAATAAACCCGATGCCTGAGCCACAGAGAATGGTCAGAACCGAGCCTACAGGATAATACGGGCTCGGTTCATGACACCAACTGACTATATTGTATTCATTGCCACTAATTTGGACTTTTTTCCTGTTATAATAATTAATTCAATATTTTTGATTATTACAGTACATGTGTGCTATACCAGTTTTGAGTATTGTTTTTCTTGTGACCAAACTCTAGAAAAAATGAGGACTATCAGTTGCTTCTATTGCTTTTATTATTATTGTTGAAAATCACATGCCAGTTGATACAACACAAAAGCAGTTAATAAACAACGATAACAAACAAAATTACATTTTTTATGAGACATAAATAATAGGGAATACATAAAGGATACTGCTATCAGTAACAGAGAAAAATTTTAATTTCTAAAGGGGTTTTACAGATAATTGAACTTTAAAATGATAAATTATGGCCAGGAGTATGCTCTAATTTACTAAAAAAATATTTTTACTATATTTGCAAAATAAAAAAAAATTCTCTCTTGTTCAAATACCCAGGATTGATACAGGATTGCATGCAACGTCCCAATGATGACAACAGTTATGAGATTTTCAAGTATCACAATATAAATATTTTGTAATTTTATTTTCTTGTAAAAATTGACAACAGTTGTGGTCAGATAAACATGTATCGAATGAAAAACAATACCATGAAAACATAAAGGCAGTTAATCAGCATAAGTAAAACCAACATATTGTCCCTCTTGTATTGGAAAGGTCTCTCTGATCTTGTGAACGTTACAGGCAGGTATTGGCACTCGGACTTTCTCACCAAGGTAGTGGTAGCACCATCTGATCAACTGTCTGTAAGCTGTATATTGCTTCCAATTGTTCCCATAATCCACATTCACATAATGTTTATAGGTGAAGTAGGCCGCTTCCAACACATCTTCATTCAGACACACCACGGGCAAGTTGTGATGACCAGTGATACACTTTATAGCACTGTCCGGAATTTTCTGCTTCATCTTGTCCTGCTCCTGACAGCAAATACTCTCCTCCTCTGTTGTCATGCTCACACACAGACCACACTGGCACCTGCAAAAATAAAAAATAGTATCTTTTGATTTGTTTATTTGGGGGGGGGGCATTGACAGTATCAGGTAGATGTTTCAATTTTATTAGTACTACACTGCTATGATTTTATTGAAAAATCTGGTTTAAATAAATTATATTTATGAGCAAATAATTTGTTGCAATATCTGTAACAAAAGCATACCACTCTGTGTTCCCCTGCCGTGTGTTTGCCGCTGCTGCTGCGACAGGCATGTTTGCCTCACCACCGTCACTCTCTGAGTCTGACTTGCTAGGCACAATGTCTGCTTGGTACGGCTCAAACCTATAAGGTCTGATGCCCCCAGATTCTTCATTATCACCACATTCTTCTGAACTATAATCGTCTGAAGATTGGACAACACAAACCAATTCCAGACTACATGTGCTGGAACCATCATCGATGTTTTCAACTGCTTCCATCATGCGTGTAGAATGGGCAGCCAACCGCTGCGTTCTTCCGCTGACGTCACAACATGGCCAGGGGGTTTTCCAGCCACTGACACAATTGGTGCCGCGGCACTCTTGGAAACGTCAGATATTCGTGTGAAAACAAGTCTATTTGACTTAGAACTGCACAGACCCACCTATTTCGTCATATTGTATTATGTGTTTGCAAAATTAGATGCAGTCAAAATCATGTCATCAGCATTTTAAGTGACATATGAAAACGCTTGCATAACCCGTTAGCCTGGGGGTTGTACACGGTACTGTGGTGAATTTTGACCCCCAGGCTCTGGGCCATCACGGACCAGCGTTCCGAAATGAATTGTGGACCCCTGTTGGAAGTGATGTCCGACAGGGATCCGAACCGTGTGCCCCAAGCCGACAAAAAAGCACGAGGGTGCATGGTGTGGTCCACGATTGTTAAGAGGTGCGTAAAACCTTGGGACGGCAGGAGGGGTCCCACCAAATCCACGTGGATGTGGTCGAACTTCCTGGCTGGGATTTGGAATGGCTCGAGGGGGGCTCCGGTGGGCTTGTACACTTTGGCCTGCTGGCATGCGACGCAAGCTGCAGCCCACTCTTTCACATCCTTGCGCAAGTGCGGCCAGACGAATTTCGTCCCCACTAGCTTCACCGAAGCCCGTACTCCCAGATGCGAAAGGGGGTGGACCGACTCAAAAACATGACGGTGCCAAGAGCTCAGAACCACTGGGCGCAGGCGGCCAGTGGAGACGTCGCAGAGCAAGGGAGGGCACCCTTCTTGCACCACCCTGCTTTCCAGCCTTAACCCAGTAGGTGCAGACTGGAGCGAGCAAATGCCCGTGTCCCCTGCTTGCTCTACAGCCATCGCGGGGAAATCTATTCCCATGTAGACCAGGGAGACTAACGCACGTGACAGACAATTGGCCACGACGTTGAGCTTACCGGCGATGTGTTGAATGTTGGTAGTAAATTCAGAAATCACAGCCAAATGCCGTTGCTGCCGGGCCGACCACAGTTCCGAGACCTTGGCCATCGTGTATGTCAGCGGCTTATGGTCCACGAACGCAGTGAACTCGCGCCCCTCTAACAAAAACTGGAAATGGCACGTTGCCAGGTGGAGAGCCAGCAATTCCCTATCGATTGTGCTGTATTTGCATTCGTTGTCGCGCAAAGTTTGGCTGAAAAATGCGAGCGGCTGCCACAGACCTGAGACGTACTGCTCCACCACTGCCCCTATGGCAACATCAGACGCATCTGTAGTGAGCGCTATCCGTACAGACAGATCCGGGACGGCTAACAACACGGCATCCGCAAGCGCTGTTTTGGCATTAGTAAAAGCCTGGACTCGCTCGGGAGTCCAGTTGATGGCTTCTGTGGGCTTCTTTTTTTTTAAGCGCGGCATACAATGGCTGCATCAGCTGGGCTGCCCAGGGAAGGAAACGGTTATAAAAATGAACCATTCCCAAAAACCCCTGTCGTGCTCTCACGGTCTGCAGGCATGGAAAGTCCGACACAGCGCACACCTTATCCGGTAACAGAATCGCGCCCTCCGGTGAAATGCGGTGGCCCAAAAAATCAATCTCTGGCATGCTGAACTGGCACTTCGCCGGGTTAACTATCAGCCTGTGCACCTCCAACCTCTGGAAAACCGTCTTGAGATGGGCGATGTGCTCCTTCTCAGACACGCTGGCTACCAGAATGTCGTCTAAGTAGACAAAAACGAAGGACAAGTTGTGAAGCACTGTGTCCATCATCCTCTGGAAAGTCTGCGCCACACCTTTTAATCCGAACGGCATGCATAAAAACTCGAAAAGGCCGAAAGGAGTTATTACTGCTGTTTTTGGAATGTCTTCCACGTGCACCGGGACCTGATGTATCTGCGGACCAGATCCACTTTTGAAAAAACACGTGCCCCAGCCAGGTGCATGGAAAAATCCTGGATGTGTGGAATGGGATAATGATTGTGTTCCGTGGTTTTATTCAGGCACCGGAAATCGCTGCACGGTCGCCATGACCCGTCGGCTTTAGGTACCATGTGTAGTGGGGATGCCCACGGGTTGTTGGAGCGGCTGATGATGCCCAACTGCTCTAAGTTGGCAAACTCCTCTCGCGCGCTGGCCAGTTTAGCTGCGTCCAAACGCCGAGGTCGCGCAAACACCAGCGGGCCTTTTGTCGTTATAAAGTGCTCGACTCCATGTTTCGTTATAGTAGCCGAAAAAGTCGGGACCATGAGTGCTGGGAACTGTGCGAGGAAATGTTGGCACTTACCTCCTGGAGCTATAATGTTAGCCAGTGTTGTCGACCCAGCTCCCTGAGCTGTGCAGGGCAGTGAGGTAAAAGAGACAGCGTCCACTAATCTCCTATTAGCACATCGACTAACAACCCATAAGCACATAAAAAATCTGCGCCTAAAATGGGGCCGGAACATGCAGCTACCACAAAGTCCCACTGAAAGTTGCGTCCGTGTAAGCATATCATCAGTGTCCGCTCGCCAAATGTCCTGATGATGTGCCGTCTTCCCGGCTTCTTGAATTGACATGGTGACAGGCAGCGTTGGGCATTCGAGCCGAAACGGTGATGATAAAAACAGATCGCCCCATTCCTTCATCTTCTGGTGTCCGTCCTGGCTACCACGAATGGCTCCTTGACCTCGCTGGAGTCCCTCATGGATGCCGGTGCCACTCTCACACAACGCTGAGAGTTCTGGTCGGCAAAATGACGCGGTCCGTTTCCTGTGCCAGGGCGTTGTAGTCCTTAGCAACCAGCTGCGGCAAGTTAGCCAGGATTGCCCTCACTGTAGCCAGTAGGTTTCCTGAGGAACAAGTGGGCAAACAGGAAAGATTAGTTGTTCTTCCTCCTCAGCGCCAACATACTGTCCATGAGCTCCACTGATTTGTCCCCTAACTCTGAACGCATTAGGAGCTTTCTGCCCTCTCACTGTCAGAAAGGGTATAGCGCTGGAGAAGCATCCTCTTGAGCGCTTCATATATTCCTTGGGCCGGCGGCTCCTGGAGCAGGCTCATCACCTGTTGCGTGGCGTGCACATCCAGCACAGCGACCATGTATTAATACCTGGTCTCGTCCGTTGTTATCCCGCGGAGTGCGAACTGGGCTTCTATGTGCCAGAACCGCGCGGTTGGGTTGTGAAGCCAGAAGTTTGGGAGCTCGACTGAGTCCATGCACGCGGCACTGGTGCTCTCCCTCCAGGCAGTCTCTGGGGCGGTGCTCGGCTCGCTTTCCATGGCATGTCTTAGGGTCACCAATGTGTAGAAAGGAGGCAGACGAGGCAACGAGCTGGACGACACAGAAACTTTATTCCATCTCTAACATAACTTACAGCAAAAATGATCCTAGGTCTCTGTGCATTCCTCTTTTATATCTTTAATACCATGCATTGAGACCCAGAACGTCCGACCATCATACTTTATGTTTAGAGCAAAGCCTGTACAGCACATTAATATGACATAACGCTGGCGCCGCTCTCACACCCTTCTTCTCCCAGCGGCTCCAGCATCTACTCCTTTCCCCGGGGGGGCACATAGTCCTTACTGTCCTGTCTGATACCCCTGGTGACACCTCCTCTTTCGGTCCATTGTTCCCTGGGTGGTGAAGTCCGACACCATGCCCCCACAGTAGCAAATTTAAAATAAAACTGAAAATTTATAAGGAAAGAAAGTTCCAAATATACGATTTTAAAAGTAGCAAATTCCCCCCCCCCCCAAAAAAAATGAAACTTAATGAGTAAAACATTTTAAAATTTACAGAAAAGGTCAAATTTAGGGGGAAAAAAAATGAAAATATACAAGATAAATGTTTCAAATTTGTGAGAAAAATAATTGCAAATTTACAGGAAAAAAGAATCACATTTATGAGAAAAAAAAGTTTGATATTTACAAGAAAAAAGTTTTTAAAGTTGTAAATTTGGAAAGAGTTACAAATTTATCACAGAAAGTTCCAGCTTTATATAAAAAGTTTATTAGGAACCAAAATCAAAAATGCATATTTATTAGAAACAAAAAAAATTTACAGGAAAAATTTCACATTTAAGCTTACCATTTAAGTAAACAGTAGTAACTTTACAAGAAAAAAAAATCATACATTTATGAGAAAAACCTCACAAATTCCTGAGAGTAAAATCATGACTCACTACTAATCTTTAAGTTGATACTTTGTTAATCCTCTTCAGGTAACTTCTCTGGTTTTCTACTCTTACTTTTAATTGAGTATTAATATTACAAGATTTTATTTTGTCTTTGTTGATTAAAAAAATACCAGAAACTGGTTTGGAAGAATCAAAATGTCCTGACATATTTTTTTATTATGCTTTGCCTCTTTATGTAACCCACACAGCTACAGTGCAACCAGCACAGAGCAGAAGTTTCCATTGATGGGTTACTCTGATGGACTAAATCATACTGTGTTTGTCATACCCAGATGTTTAACTTCACACCTGTGTTTGTACTGTACTTTTAAAAACACTCACAGAAGATGGCTGACGCTGTGGCTCAGTCAGCGATCACAGCTGCTACATGTCCTAAATTGGTCAATGAGGTGAGATGTGCCCGTTATGTTTTTATATACTGTATGTGATATGTTACATTCTGCTCTTTTATCTGACCAGAGTTTTATTTTTTCTCCACGTTAACACAGTTCCCAGGTCTAGATTAAATGTCTGTGACATGCTTTGGTCAAACGACATCAGCCTTTAGTTATTTCAGCACCATTTCAACCTATTTCTGCCTCAGAACAACGAGTTTCACTGCATGGCTCTTTAAATGCTTATTAGCCTCAGTTCACCCCACCCCAGCCAGCATGTGGGCCCCACCAAAGGTTAAAATCTGGGCTGTCTTTTGGGTCCCATGTGGGTTTGTCCGCAGGTTCCATGTTGGCCCCATCTGTTTTTGCCCACATGGACTTTACCCGTTTACCTATTGTTAACTTATTTTCTCATAAATTTGCTATTTTCTTGTAAATTTGTGACTTTGTCCCCTAATTTGATAAAAAAAAGTCTTGAAAATTTAAAACTCTTATAAACTTGAAACTTTTTCTCAAATGTGATTTTTTTTTTCTTGTAAATTTACAACTTTTCTCATAAATTTGATATTTTTTCTTGTAAAATTGACTTTTTTTCTGACATAATAAATAAACCTAGACCCAGGAGCAGACATTGAAGAGAATATTAGAAAGGTTTAAACAAAGATTTTATTGACAATAATGGGCAATAATGCATGACAAGGATCTGGCAACCCTATAGGGAGAGAGCAAAGCAGGGATGAGTGAATATGGAATGAACAGGAACTATTAATGAGATTAATTGGATATTGGTTCTTACAGTCTCCCTGGAAGGAGCTGCATGGATTTGGAGATTCCTTCCAATGCCTGGAGACTGGATGCCGGGCATGAATCTTCAGGGGCGGTGAGTGGCAGGGGGGAGCTCCAGCAGGGGTCTGTGGCAGGCCGGCCATGCCCGAGGGCAGGGGAGAGGAATGGCGGAAGCAGTGCAGGTAAAAATGTAGTAATCCAACTTACTTGGGGAGGAGGGGATGTGCACAATTCGGAAGGCAAACAATCCAATCCGTAAGGCAAGTTTGTAGGTCAGGCGGGCGAGGGTCAGAGCACAGGAGGTCAAAGGCAGAGCAATGGGTAAATCCAATTCGACAGGCAGGCTCGGGGGTCTAGAACAGGCAGAGGGTCAAAGCACAAAAACAGATACATGGGATAATCTCAAGCAAGCTCAGGTAGGATCCAGGCAGGCAGGAGATCTGACGCAACCAGACCACAGTGCTGGGAGAGCATCTACTTTAAAGGGCTCCTCTGATCAGTGGCAGGTGGTGCAATCAGCTGCAGGGAGTGGTGCCTAATCAGAGAGGAGAGAGAGGGAGACAGGCAGGGACACAGAGCAGGCAAGGATTCTAACATTTTCTTGCAAATTTGCTTTTACTTGTAATTTTTAAACTTTCTCATAAATTTGTCACTTTTTTACTGTAACCTTGCAACTTTTTCTCATAAATTTGTTGCTTTTTCCTTGTAAATTTGCTATTTTCTTGTAAATTTGTGAGTTTTTCCCATAAATTTGTGAAATTTTTCTTGGAAACTTGGAACTTTTTCAAAAATTTTCAACTTTTTTTTAAACTGTAAACTTACAACTTTTCCTCATAAATTTGTAACTTTTTTCTCATAAATTGTCAATTTATTTACTCATACATTTGCTACTTTTTTGTTAATTTGAAACTTTTTCTAATTTTCCACCCATCCATCCATCCATCCATCCATCCATCCATCCATCCATCCATTCATTTTCTACCGCTTTTCCGGCGGTCCGGGTTGCGGAGGCAGCAGCCCAAGCAGACAAGCCCAGATTTCCCTGGTAAGGACAGGCTCCTGCTCCAAGTGGAAGAGTTTAAGTGTCTTAGGGTCTTATTCACAAGTGAGAGGAGAATGGAGTGAGAGATTCACAGAGGGATCGGAGCAGCCTCTGCAGTGATGCGGACATTGTACCGGTCTGTTGTGGTGAAGAGGGAGCTGAACTCTAAAGCAAAGCTGTCGATTTACCGGTCAATCTACGTTCCTGCCCTCATCTATGGTCATGAGCTTTGGGTAATGAGCGAAAGAACGAGATTACAGATACAAGTGGCTGAAATGAGCTTTCTCCATGGGACTGCTGGACTCACCCTTAGAAATAGGGTGAGGAGCTCAGTCATCCGAGAGAGGTTCAGAGTAGAACTGCTGCTCCTCCACATTGAAAGGAGTCAGTTGAGGTGGTTTGGGCATCTGATCAGGATGCCTCCTGGACGCCTCCCACTTGAGCTGTTTTGGGCTCGTCCCACTGGGAGGAGACCCTGGGGCAGACCCAGGACACAGTGGAGAGATTACATCTCCCAGCTGGCCTGGGAACATCTTGGTATCTTCTGAAGAGCTGGAGTAGGTGGCTGGGGAGAAGTAAGTCTTTTTCTAATTTTTTCCTCATAAATTTGTGATTTTGTTTTTTGTAAATTTGCTAAATTTTTTCTTGTAAGTTTGTAACTCTTTTCAAGCAATTTTACATTTTTTTTCTTGTAAATTTGCAACTTTTTTCTCCTAAATTTGAACTTTTTTCTCAAAAATTTGTGACTTTTCTTTTAGTAAATTTGTGACTTTTTTCTCATAAACTTGCTCATTTTTTTTGTAAATTTGTCACATTTTTTTCTTATAAATTTTCATATTTCTGTGTTATAAATTTGTGACTTTTTTCTTGTAATTTTGCCTATGGCACCAGTGTTACTGAAACCTGCTCATCCGCTTAGACCCATGTGGGGCCCAGATGGGTTTAAAGCAGGTAAACAAATTACCTGCATCACAGGTAAAGTCCATGTGGGCAAACACAGATGGGGCCAACATGGAACCCATGGATAAACCCACATGGGACCCATACGCCAGCCCAGATTTAACCTTTGGTGGGGCCTACATGGGCATGCTGGTTGGGACCATCCCTTTTCCGTCACAACCAGAAGTTTGGTTGAGGTGGGGCAGGCGCCATTTTGGCGCTAATGTTAACTGGTTAGCGGTTAGCTCCAGATGGCAAAAACAGACTGAGCTAACTAGCATAACCAAAGGCTGAATGTGATTGTGTAAAAGCCTAAATAAAGCATTATCGGGGACAGGGCTGGGTGGTGTGAGTGGATGAAAGGATATGATTGATTCCCAACTGGTACAAAAGCCATATCAGATGGCTAGCCAAGACGCTAGCCATTTGATATGCTGGCCTGTTACATAAGAAAACAAAATAAGACAGATTAACTAAATAGATCTGCAAAATGATTGAAAAAGTGACATTTTCATCATTTGTCCCTTTTGAAAAACAGAATCAGTTATTGACCACATTTAACTGATCTGTACCACAGTGTAAATCACCTGGACAGAACGGCATGTCTGCAGCTTGTGTTCATCACTGGCAGCTTCATGTACACACTGATGTTTGGACAAAACTGGAGTTTATTTATATTGCGGATAGGCCATGACAACAAGCTGTTAAATACAATGAAATATGACGTTAAAGGATGCCGTGCTCTCCTAATGATGAAGCTTGTTTTGGTTTTTCTACTGCATCACATTACATCACTACTGTCATCCTGCAAACAGGTTCTTATGTGGTCAGTAGTCCTTCAGGATTTTTATTTATTTATTGGGAAAAAACTCCATCTTTGTGCATCATTAGCTGAAAGCACAAATAAAGCAAAAGTTTTAGATCTTTTAGTTATTGCTTTAAAGAGCCTGTTTTATGTCTTTTTTTTTTTTTTTATTTTGTATACTTTATTGATCCCCAGAGGGGAAATTGAGGGCATCCACCTGGGTGGATGAAGCAGCCATAGTACAGCGCTATCCCTTAACCATTCACACACACATTCACACCTAGGGCCACTTTAGACTTGGGGGTTTCTCCATTATTTTAGTGGATTATGCAGGATTTCTATGACATTATATGATCTGCTAAGTCAAGCAGTCCATAGTCTTCCTGCACAGTTCTCCTCTCCCACAGAAACTAGGGCTATGAGCAGTAGGTGATTTATTATTTTTTAACAAGGGGGGTGGTGGCGATAGATAGATAGATAGATAGATAGATAGATAGATAGATAGATAGATAGATAGATAGATAGATAATTTTTATTAAGCCCCATGGGGAAATTTAGGTATCTCATGGCTCACGATACATACAACAAATAGTCATTAAAAAAGGTATCATCCAAAATATCTCAATAAATAAATAAAATAATGCATGACAGGTATTATTTCTCCCCTCCATGGATCACCACCTTATCGTGGTGGAGGGGTTTGAGTGCCCCAATAATCCCAGGAGCTATGTTGTCAGTGGCTGCCACAGATGATTATTTTGGTAGTTAACTAATCTAACTTTTTCAATTAGTCGACTAATCACGATTATTTCGGTCATGTTCACCATCTGTTTCCTGTTGGCGCGGCTGTTGTTTGGAGCTCTAGTGCATGTTTTACCTCAACTGTTTAAGCCTGCACACCTGTGAAAATTACATTGTCAGCCCCTGCTTTAATATAACATTTTATAAGCAGCATCCAGAGCTAAATAAAATGACCGATGAAACAGAAATTTGAAACTGAAGCTCAACAGCTTACTGAAATGTGTTTTTAGCCACACAAGATAAGATAAGATAAGCCTTTATTAGTCCCACAATGGGGAAATTCCAGGATTGCAACAGCACAGGGATAGCAACACTCAGAGCAATAATTAAGAAGATACAGAAGATATACACTACCGTTCAAAAGTTTGGGGTCACTTAGAAATTTCCTTATTTTTGAAAGAAAAGCACTTTTTTTTCAATGAAGATAACTTTAAACTAATCAGAAATACACTCTACACATTGCTAATGTGGTAAATGACTATTCTAGCTGCAAATGTCTGGTTTTTGGTGCAATATCTACATAGGTGTATAGAGGCCCATTTCCAGCAACTATCACTCCAGTGTTCTAATGGTACAATGTGTTTGCTCATTGCGTCAGAAGGTTAATGGATGATTAGAAAACCCTTGTGCAATCATGTTAGGTCTGCAATGCTGTAATTGCTGCAAATGGAGGATTCTTTGACGAAAGCAAAGTTTGAAGGAAAAAATTATTATTTCAAATACAAATCATTATTTCTAACCTTGTCAATGTCTTGACTATGTTTTCTATTCATTTTACAACTCATGGTGGTAAATAAGTGTGACTTTTCATGGAAAACACAAAATAATTGTCTGGGTGACCCCAAACTTTTGAACGGTAGTGTAAATAAGAGCAGTGGATATACATACATACACATAAATATATAAATATATATACAAAGTGTGGAGCATTGTAGCTAGATGGAATAGACAGCATAACCGTCTACCTAGTTATCCTACATAGTATGAATATGTACCCATACATATTGTCACCCTCCGTAGCGACCGATATTGTCCTAGTTGTATACTGGAGGGGACCATTGTGTAAGTCTGTTGCGCCTTTTGCATTCAATACTATTAGGTCATCACGTCTTTTTGCTATCTCTGCGAGCAGCCCTGCTTAGGTTATACAGTCTGACAGCCGTAGGTAGGAAGGACCTGCGAAACCTCTCGGTTGCGCACCTAGGATGATGTAGTCTGCTGCTAAATGAGCTCCTCAGTGCGTTCAGTATGTCTTGCATAGGGTGGGACTCGGACTCCAGCAGAGATGACAGTTTAGTCACCATCCTTCTCTCTCCTATCTCCTCCACTGGGTCAGGGCGCTGCCCCAGGACAGAGCTAGCTTTCTTGATCAGTTTGTTCAGTCTCTTCCTATTGGCTGCTGTAATGCCACTGCCCCAGCAGACCACTCCAAAAGTGATGGCTGATGCCACCACCGTGTCGTAGAATGTCTTCAGCAGCGCCCCTTGTACACCAAAAGACCTGAGCCTCCTCAGTAGGAACAGCCTGCGCGGTCCCTTCTTGTAGAGTGCGTATTGTGTGACCAGTCTAGTTTATTGTTCAGATGAACACCCAGGTACTTGTAGGATGTCACCATCTCAATGTCTGTTCCCTGTATGTTTACTGGTGCTGTGAGGGGTTGTCCTTGCCTGCGGCAGTCCACCACCAGCTCCTTAGTTTTCCTCGCGTTGATCTGGAGGCAGTTCCTATGGCACCAGTCCACGAAGTCCTGGATAAGTCCTCTGTACTCAGCTTCATCTCCGTTGGAGATGAGGCTGACGATCACAGACTCGTCAGAGAACTTCTGTAGATGGCAGTGTGTTGTGTTGTGTGAGAAGTCCGCAGTATAAAGGGTGAACAGGAAGGGAGCCAAAACCGTTCCTTGGGGGGCCCCCGTGCTCCCAATGATCATGTCGGACACACAGTCCCGGGTTCTCACAAACTGTGGCCAGTTAGTGAGGTAGTCCAGGATCCATGATGACAGATGATGGTCCACCCCTGCGCACAGCAGCTTGTCCTTCAGGATCATCGGTTGGATGGTGTTGAAAGCACTGGAGAAGTCAAAGAACATGATCCTCACCGCATTCCCGGTCTTCTCCAGATGGGACAGAGAACGGTGAAGGAGGAAGATCACTGCATCCTCCACCCCAATGCCATGCTGGTAGGCGAACTGGAGTGGATCCATCACTGGTCCCACCAGGGGGCGGAGGTGAGCAAGGAGCAGTCTCTCCAGGGTCTTCATCATGTGGGACATCAGGGCCACTGGTCTGTAGCTGTTCAGGTCTTTGGGGCGGGAGGTCTTTGGTACAGGTACCACACAAGATGTTTTCCACAACTGTGGTACCCTCCCCAGCTTCAGGCTCAGGTTGAAGATGAGCTCCACAATCCCACACAGCTGATCTGCACAGGACTTGAGGAGCTTTGCGCTGATGCCGTCCGGTCCCGACGCCTTCCTCACCTTGATCTTTCTCAGCTCCGTCCTCACCTGGGTCTTAGTGAGGGTCATGTTGGGGGGCTATGTGTTGGGAGTGGGGGGGGTGTTGGTGGAGTGGGGTGTGGGCAGCAGGACTCGATGTCTTTAGAGGCAGCAATCACAATTGATACAAATTAAAAGGGCAGTCTTGAACAAAAAAGATAAAGTGCAAAAACAAACAAACAAAAAAAATAGCAGCCTGTGCTTAAGTCTGCACACACTGTCTCTGTCTTAACATAAAAAAGTATAGTGTCAAACTGACTGGACAATCAGCCTAAGTGCAAGGTGCAACACCAAAGAATAACACACAAAGAACGTTTGACCCTTTATTAATTTTCAAAAACGCGAACTTGGAGAAAACCAGTCACTCGTCAGAGGAGCAGCAAACCTGCAGAGGATGAGACGAGGCTGATTAATGGAGGAATGGAGGGGGATGTGGAAATCCCAATTATACCACTTACGTGGGAGGAAGAGAGAGACCGGCTCAGAACCCAGTGAAGGAGATGAACCAGCAGGTCGGAACTGCTGGCAGGGGAAATGAGGCGTGGAGTCTGACCGGGTGGAGATGAGGAACTGCAACGGGGAAGCAACAGGCTGGCGATCGCACCAAAACCCCTGAAGATGCACCACTCCGTTGGCAGCAACCTGGAAGAGAAGGATGAGGAGAAACGTGTCAGGTAAGGAAACCCACGACACAAGTAGCTTATAAACAGAGCTTTCTCTGCTTGAGGCAGTATACCCAAACGAGCCTGTGTTAAATCACTGAAGAGCGCTTCCTTATAAACGCTGGCTCAGCAGGAACAGCAGGTGTGTCAGATGAGGTGATTATAGGAGCAGAGGAAATGGGAAGGAGGGGGCAAGCGCTCGCCAGGACATGACAGTGCCCCCCCCCCTCAAGGAACGCCTCCTGGCAGTCCACCGGGCTTCTCCGGGTGGGCTCAATGGTAGGCCCGGACCATAGCTTTGTCATGGAATCCAGACCAGGGGACCCATGACTGATGCTCCAGACCGTAACCCTCCCAGTGGACCAGGTATTGGAACTCCTGGCCCCAGTTGCGAACATCCAGGATCTCTTGCACGGTGAGCGTGATTTGGCCATCGAGGATCCGAGGAGGAAGAGGCGGCTTCGGGAAGGCGACACAGGGGACTGGAGGAGAGGGGCTTGATTTTGGAGACATGGAATGTTCGGTGCGCGCAGAGCATCCGTGGAAGCTGGAGCCGGACAGCAGAGTTGCCCATGTTATTGGTGACGGGGAAGTGGCCCATGAACTGGGGGGCGAACTTACGAGCGTCAGCCTTCAGTGGAACCTGATCCGCAGACACCCAGACCTGCCGTCCAGTCTTGTAGTCCGGCGCCGGAACCCTCTTACGGTCAGCATAGTGCCGATTGCGCTCCATGGAGCAAAGGAGCGCTGCTCGAGCAGACCTCCAGTCCTGGCGACAGTGACGAAAATGGGCCACCACAGACAGCACCACCACTTCTCTCTCCATCATGGATAGCGGGGGGGGGGGGGGGGGTTGTAGCCCACGGAGGCTTCAAATGGAGATCGCCCCATGGCCGAAGAGACAGTAGAGTTCAGTGAGTACTCCACCCAGGTCAGATGGGAGCTCCATGATGCAGGATCATCAGCTGCCACGCAACGAAGGGCGACCTCCGGGGACTGGTTGGCATGCTCAGCATGCCCATTTCTCTGTGGGTGATAACTGGAGATGAGGCTGACAGTGATGCCAAGGCAGTGACAGAATGACTTCCAAACACGTGAGATGAACTTTGGACCCTGGTCAGACACAATGTCCATGGGAATGCTGTGCAGTCTGATGACGTGATGGGAGAGTAATTCGGCAGTCTTGGAGGCGGATGGCAGCTTAGGGAGAGGGATCAGATGAACGGCCTTGGAAAACTTGTCCACAATAGTCAAAATAATGGTGTTGCCATGGGAGGAAGACCAGTGATGAAGTCCATGGCTATGTGGGACCAGGGCCAGCTGGGATGGGGAGGGGGTGAGGAAGACCAGCGGGGGTGGGAGAGGATTTGTTCCAGGCACAAGTTTGGCAGGCCTTCACGCACTCCTGCACACCCCGCTGCAGCGTGGGCCACCAGAACGCTCGCCTGATAATATCCATAGTGCGCATAGTTAGGGGGGCAACCCGCTGGTTCGGGCTCAGAGGACTGGGCCTGTCGGACTCTCTTCTTGATCTCCCAAGTAAGGGTTCCCAGGACACACAAAGGTGGAAGAATGGGCTGGGAGCGGGAAGGGGGGTCAGCCGGGTCCTGGCTGAACTGTCTGGAGAGAGCGTCAGGCTTAACCTGTTGAACTCTGTTCAACTTCCCTAAAAACGCCTAAAACTAACATGCCCAAAGTAAATCAAAAGCTGTTCTTCAACCCTTTGCAGCATCTTCATGGGGTTAGTCTCATTTAAAAGAAAACACTCTGAATTTTTTGGCAAAACAGTCATAATCTCTCTAAGTGCTCCTGCCACTGAGTAACAAGAAAGTTCGCCTGGGTGTTTTTTTAGATACAAATGCTTGCAAATAACATACAGCTGTCAGATACTGGCTTAAAAACACAACAGAAATGTAGAACCAAGTGTTTTCAAGCTGAGGTCAAAATTTTGTAAAAATACCACAAAAAATGAATATATTACACAGCTTTTTTTCTCAGGTTGTAACAAGGCTGTGTCTGTACTGGAAGACTGGAAATACCGCTTTTTTTTTTTTTTTTTTCAGTGCGCACTGAGACGCACTAAGATGCAGAGACGTGACCGCCCGCGGAATTCACAGAGTTCAAGGGGTTAATATTATGGGAACTGGGCCTATAGGTAACAGTGAAATTGAAACACTGGAAAAATAGGGCCCAGCGAGCCTGCCTGGAATTCAGCCGGCAGGCTGACCGCAGATACTCGAGGTTCTTGTGGTCGGTCCACACAACTACAGGATGAACAGTTCCCTCCAGCCAATGTCTCCATTCCTCAAAAGCTAATTTAATAGCCAACATCTCTCGATCCCCAACGTTGTAATTCCTCTCGGCTGGGGTGAGCCGCTGAGAGAAATATGCGCACAGGTGGAGCTTCAAGTCCGAGGCAGAGCGCTGGGACAAAGTCGCCCCCACCCCCGTTTCTGAAGCACCCACCTCCAGGGTAAATTGGAGCTGGGGGTTGACCTGAGCCAAGATGGGTTCATCGGAAAACAGGCCCTTTAATTTGACAAAGGCCTGTTCAGCTGTCTCGGTCCATAAAAATGGTACCTTAATAGAGGTCAGCTTAGTTAAAGGCTGTGCTATCCCACTATAGTTCCGAATGAACCTGCAATAAAAGTTCGCAAACCCCAAGAAGCGTTGCAGCTCCTTGCGGGAATGGGGTGTTGGCCAATCAAGCACAGCCTTCACTTTGGCTGGGTCGACCCTCAGCTCCCCCTCTGCTACAATAAAGCCAAGGAAAGAAGTGGAATTGGTGGAAAACTCACACTTCTCTGCCTTGACATACAGTTGGTTCTCTAAGAGCTGCTGTAACATGGCTCTAACATGGGTTTGATGCTCCTCGGGCGAAAAAATCAAGATGTCTTCAAGATAGACAAAAACAAGCCGATTTAACATGTCATGGAGGACGTCATTAATTAAACGCTGGAAAACAGCACGGGTGTTGGTTAACCCAAAGGGCATAACTAAGTATTCAAATTGCCCCAGTTGCATCTTAAATGCTGTTTTCCATTCATCCCCCTCGTGTATTCTGACTAGATAGTAAGCGTTGCGTAAGTCAAGTTTGGAGAATACATGCGAACGCTGCAGGAGCTCAAAAGCGGAGTTCATCAGGGGCAGAGAGTATTTATCTTTGACGATTATAGCATTAAGCTCACGGTAGTCAATGCACGGACGCAGAGAACCATCCTTCTTACCCACAAAGAAAAACCCTGCCCCGAGGGGAGCCGAGAATGGCCAAATGAGGCCGGCGTTCAGGGAGTCCTTAATGTACCTCTCCATCGCCTCCCTCTCAGGTCCAGAAATATTATAGAGCTTGCTGGACAGCAACCCAGCGCCCAGAAGGAGGTCGATGGCACAGTCATACGAGCGATGCCAGGGAAGCGCTAACGCTCATGACTTGCTAAAGACCTCCCTGAGGTCGTGATAAACCTCAGGCACGAGGCTGAGGTCCGGCGGCTCGACCTGAGGAGAGGAGACGGGGAAGGATGGCGAAAACTCAGCCGAACTTAGACATGTAGCCAAACAGTTAGGGCTCCAGGAGATGATGGTATTTTGTGCCCAACTGAGAATAGGATTATGCCTCCAGAGCCACGGGTACCCTAGAACCACCACATGAGAGGCACATGGAAACACGTACAAAGTGAGCCTCTCCCGGTGGTTACCAGACAGAAGAACAGATAGCTGTGCTGTGCAATGAGTAATGGACGCCACCGTCTGGCCAGAAAGGATATGCACTGGGCAAGGAACCGGCAATTTAACAGTCAGGATCCTCATCTTGTGAACCAATTGGGGGGAGATGAAGGTACCCTCTGCCCTGGAATCAATAAGGGCAGAGACCCTCCTCTCAACCCCCGGTAACTGAACCAGGGTCGAAATAGAAAAATTACCAGGGGGATGTGAATGAGTCCCACCTGCCAGACCCCCCGTGGCTACTGATGGGGTGTGTCTTTTGGCTGTAGGTGGCATTTGTCCCACTTGTGTTTCAGTGAACCACAGTGGGCACATGCCTCGATCCGCCGCCGCCGCTCAGCCTCTGCCCACGGAATGCGAGCAAAGCTGAGCTCCATGGCTTTGGTGGCGGAATCGTCGGACTCACCTAGGTCAGTAGGCGCCGGGAGCGCGCCTGTGGCGAATGGGTGAGAGGAGGTGCTGCGCTCCCTAGTGCACTCATGGTACTGGTTATCCAACCCGACTGCCTGATCAATAAGGCTGTCCAAGGTGGCAGGAATGGCATGAACCGCCAGGTCGTCGCGAAGCCGAGGATTTAACCCGTGGAGGAACTCACTGTGCAGTGCAACCTCGTTCCACCCTGAATCCGCTCGACCCGGAACTCCACCGAGAAGTTGGCCACCGACTGGCTGCCCTGGTGGAGCGACAACTGGCTGATGATATTCCCTTCACTCTCGGTACGGTCGAATGTGCGGGAAAATTCAATCACAAATTGGTCAAACGTCGGTGGCACGTCCCTTCGGCTATCGATAACAGACTGTGCCCAACTAAGAGATCGGCCCCGAAGGAGAAGGGTAAACTAATGAATTTTATAGATGTCATCCAGAAACTCCCCCTTCACCTGCTCAAAATAAAGCCGAATATGGCAAAGGAAATCTTTACATTTCCCCACCTCCCCCGCGTACGGGGCAGGAGTGGGAATGGAAAGTATTCAGCAGATGGTAGAAAAAGTCGGATGAGCAGGTGGAGGTGGAGCAACCGGAGCAGACGTGCAGCTCAAATGATCAGAAATGACACAGCTGTTGCGTAATGGTCTGCTGCAGCTGAGTGTGTTCAGCCACCTGCCTGTCTGTAATGTCGAGGCGGTGGACCGCGGTGTGCTCCGTTGATGAGGCACCTGCTAGGCTGTGACCTTGGCTGGCTCGTTCTGTCGTATTGACTGGACAGTCAGCCTAAGTGCAAGGTGCAACACCAAAGAATAACACACAAAGAACGTTTGACCCTTTATTAATTTTCAAAAACGCAAACTTAGAGAAAACCAGTCACTCACCAGAGGAGCAGCAAACCTGCAGAGGATGAGACGAGGCTGATTAATGGAGGAATGGGGTGGGGGTGGAAATCCCAATTATACCACTTACGTGGGAGGAAGAGAGAGACCGGCTCAGAACCCAGTGAAGGAGATGAACCAGCAGGTCGGAACTGCTGGCAGGGGAAATGAGGCGTGGAGTCTGACCGGGTGGAGATGAGGAACTGCAACGGGGAAGCAACAGGCTGGCGATCGCACCAAAACCCCTGAAGATGCACCACTCCGTTGGCAGCAACCTGGAAGAGAAGGATGAGGAGAAACGTGTCAGGTAAGGAAACCCACGACACAAGTAGCTTATAAACAGAGCTTTCTCTGCTTGAGGCAGTATACCCAAATGAGCCAGCGTTGAATCACTGAAGAGCGCTTCCTTATAAACGCTGGCTCAGCAGGAACAGCAGGTGCATCAGATGAGGTGATTATAGGAGCAGAGGAAACAGGAAGGAGGGGGTGAGCGCTCGCCAGGACATGACATATAGGACCTGATGTATAAGTTATGATGTTCTAATTAACTCAGATGCACTAATATTCAAAATGAGGGCTAATATTAATGAAGATGAAATAGAGATAGCTACTTCCATAATTCAGTCATTTACTGCATTCAACACATTAGCCATGACTTAGGGTGCTCTCACACCTAAATTTGTTTACTTTGGTCTAAGTCAGTTGATAAGTTTGATACTTTGTATCATTTTCTCCTTCGTTCGGTTTCCTTTTACACAGGCAAAAATTCAAGCGGACCAAATTCCGTCACGTCAAATCCTGCGAGATTTGCGTCAGAACGTTCTCTGTTCTTATTGGTTAGATTTTATTTGCCACAAGAAGAAGAAAGGTAAATATAGGAAGTAGGATGTCTACTGTGTATTTATGCATTTCTAGGGAGGAGATAATACAAATCATAGTGTGATCTACAAGGGGTTTTCATCGCCCTGGTTGTTGTTTATGACATACGTGCATATACCACTTGCGGCAAATCGTAGTTTGAAAATGAAGCGCGGCTACGGATGGAAAATAACATGTCAACGTTCATTTATCCTCCAGAACTGTGACAACCTCAGCCACAGATATTTTTGAAGATTCATCAGCTACAGTTATGTGAAAAAATTAGGACACCCTGCATAAGCCTGTGTGTGTGTTTTTGTTTTTTTTTTAATACATGCTTGGACATATGAATAATTAATATCAACGTTAAAAATACTGGGAGATTCATGTAATACAACTAAACAATTAAAAATGAATTAAAGACTTTTTTTTTCATATTTTAAAAATGCAAATAAAAAAAACAAGGTTAGACATAGATATGTGAACATTTCTTAATAAAGAACTGAATATTTAATGGGATGTCCTAATTTTTTCACAACTGTATGTACAGTGGCGTAAAATGTTTTACCATTTGCCACTGGTGTCACAATCTGAGCACGGGGGGGGGGGGGGGATTCCGCCGTGCTTTGTCTCTTTGCCGTTTTTCTATATTTGTATGGGGTTGTATTTTTGAGTTTGAATTTCTGTTATTTTATCTTTGGTTGATTTTCACACATTCTGTATTGTTTTTTTTAGTAGGATTTATTTTCCTGTTTGCGTTCATTGTGGGGTTGTTATTTACATATTTGGATTTACTTGTTTTTATTTGCCATATTATATTCGTATCTTGTGTTTTTTTTCTCTCTCTGTCCTTCTTCGGGGCTGCAGTTGTCAGTGGCACTTCCAGGCTTCTTGCTCTGTTGTGGACGGTGCCCCTGTCAGCTGTCAGTCCCGTCTTCTCCCTCTCACTACTCCCAGGTGATTTCTGTTGTAATCATTGTCACCTCTTGCCTACTCATGGTATCCACACCTGCCATCATTTGTGTTCATTTGTTTCTTGCCCTATTTAAGGACTGCGATTTCTCTCCTTGATTGCTGGAGTCTTAATTATCGTCTGTGTCTGAACCTTGTCCCTGTTCTGACGTTATTTTCCTTGTGAATCCTGTCTTCTCCTTTGTCGTCTTTGGTTGTAAGTTTTTGCTTTGTGCACTGTTTTAATTTTTGTGTTTGTGCACAGTTTGGACTTTGTGTTCATTAATAAATATCACAACTATCAGTTCAGCGTCTGGGTCTCTCTCCTCTTTGCCCCGAGGGGCATTTCATGACAGCTGGTCCTGTTTTCATGTGGTCCCTTTCTCCTCTGCAGGACCACACCAGAGTTCGCCAGTTGATTCGAATCAAGACCACCTCTTTCGGTGGTCTTGGCATGGTTGTTTTGGTGTGCACCTGAGCGTGATGACCGTGTTCTCACCAGACAAAACGGACCACACTAATGGAGAAAACAAACTCAAGTTCGATTGAAACAAACTAAAGTCTGCAGGTGTGAAAGCACCCTTAAACAGCTCAGCCCTCAGCAACATACTCCAAGAGAGCTTATTGTCAAACAGACAAGCTAGCATAAACAACACAGTATAACAATAACAGTATAGTCATTTTTCTAAAGCTTGAAACAGTTGGCCATTGAAAACTAACTTTCTTTACTCGCTAAAACTTAGCAAGCAGGAGCAGCAGTAAACGTTGCGGCTCCAGGGTGTCTCCGTTTCAGATGCTTATGCATCACTGTAGTGCTGACATGATGTCTGCTTTGAAGAGTCTGCATTTTACTTATTTTCTTTATTTTCAGTAGAATGTTCCTGTAATTTTGAAAGCTTGGGTCCTGACTTTTTTTTTTTTTTTTTTAGCTCCTTTTCTCCGTGTTTATCTTTCTATGCTGGAAACTGTTCACACATGCCAGACAATAGAAGTACTGCTGCCCACAGCAGTTCCAGTATTGTATTGCAGTTACAACTGAACATTTCTGTGGCATGTCCATAAACTTTAAAATTAAACGATGGGTCGACAACAAAATTTCACGTTGACAAATTTTTATGATTGACGTCGACAATGTCGACTAATTGTTGCCGCTCTAGTTGTCAGGAGCAACTTGCCCCTGGTAGGGTTTCCCAAGGCAAACTGGTCCTGGGTGAAGAGCCAGACTGAGAGTGGTCCACTGGATCGCCATGAAAAAAGTTACAAGGACCCAGTGTACCCAAAGGAAGCACATGGGTCTGCTCTCCAGTGGGCTCACCACCTGCAGGGGGGATCGTGGGGATCATGGTGCTATGTGAACCGGGAGCAAATCTGGGCTACTCTGCCTGGACTGCTGCGCCCGTGACCTGGATCCCTGGATAAGCGGTAGACGATGGATGGAGGTATTATTTCTACATTGCATTGGACCTAGTCCATTTAAGGTAGCCTGGTGTGTGTGTGTGTGTGTGTGTGTGTGTGTGTGTGCGCGCGCGCGCGCACGAGCACACTCATGCATGGGACTTCAGGGATCTCTGCCTTCCAGGGTGCTGTTCAACACCCTTATGGGTGGTGGAACAAAGGACCTCCTGTGCCGCTCAGTCCACGAGTGCAGCGACATACATCACTCGCTACGGTTCCTTCTCTGTCCTACCAGGATGTGATATCAGGATGGCACTGTCCACTATAGCCCGCAGCTTGTCCCTTATCCGCCTATTCACCACAGCCCCCAGTGGGTCAAGTCTCCTCCCCAACACTGAGCCAGCCTTCTTGACCAGCCTATCCAGTCGTCTGGTGTCCCTTGCTGTAATGTTGCCTCCCTAGCAGACAGCTGCATAAAAGATGACGCTTGCCATCACAGTCTGGTAAAACATGGTCAACATCTCCATGTAGACATCGAAGGACCTGAGTCTCCGCAGGAAAAACAGTCTGCTCTGTCCCTTCCTGTAGAGTGCCTCCATATTAGCAGACCACTCCAGGTTGCTGTCCAGATACACAATCAGATACTTGTACTCTGCCTTCTGTCCCCTCATCAGAATACTTCTGAATGTGGCATGACTCTGTGTTGTGATTAAAGTCCGATGTATACAGAGTGAGCAGGTACGGAGCCAGGACCATCCCCTGTGGAGCCTCAATGCTGCTTCCCACAATCCTTGAGACACAGCCCCCAAGTCTGATGAAATGTGGTCTTCCTGTCAAATAGTCCATGATCCAGGTAATAAAGGAGGGATCTACCACCATCTTTTTGAGCCTCTCTCTCAACAGCAAAGGCTGGATGGTATTGAAATAGCTCAAAAAGTCAAAGAACATAATCCTCACTTGGCGCTGCAGCTCATCCAAGTAGGAGTATGCCCGATGTAACAAGTAGGGAATGGCATCATCCACTCCAATGTGTTCCCGGTACCCGAACTTCAGGGGGTCTAATGCAAGTGCCGTCTGTGGTCTCAGGTTGTGCAGAACAGTTGCTTCAGAGTTTTCATAGTATGAGATGTGAGGACCACCGGTCTGTAGTTGTTAAGCTCAGTCAGGTGCCCAGTTTTGGGCATGAGACATGATGTTTCCCACAAGACCAGCACCCTGCCTGTCTGCAGGTTCATGTTGAAGAGCTTCTGGAGGCCCAGTGAGCTGGTCAGCACAAACCTTCAGCAGCTGGGAGCACACACCATCCTTTCCTGAGTTCAGCTTCCTCAGCTCCATCCTCATCTCATCCACTGTGAAGAACAGCCTGGGTGGAGGAGAGTGGAGCAGTACTGTCAGAGCAGCTGCAGTGACCAGGGAAACAGGTGGAGGATGGTAACAGATAGGTCGTGAAGGTGGGGGGACTACTGCTGGAGATGCCAAGGTTAAGGAAGAAAGTCCCTTATACTGAATTTAAAAATTTACTATATTTGTCGACTGCTAGCTTTCATTTTTTTTTTTTTTTTGCAGCTCAGAAATGATAGACCTCTGTGGTCCATCACTTTATTGTGTCTCCAAAGTCACTTCCGCTGTGTTAGTTTTTGCAGTGCATGTCTCTATTTACACCATCTTGGACTTTTTGCAGCATTCATATGTTGCTGTTTTGATGAAATAGTCTGCATGCTGATGAAATCTCAGTCTTGCGTTGTTCTGAGGTGAGTTTCAGTTGCTTCCTTTCATTTTGACTTGCTAATTTGTTTAATTTAGACTGACTTTCTGCTTTTGTCTTTGCTGGTTAGTAAAAAGTGGCTACTTCGAGGTAGAGATTAGTGTTTGAGCTGGAAGTCCATATGTTTACAGCAGTGAACTACATGTTTGAAAAATGACCAAATGCATTTAAAAATGATGCCAAATGGACTGTTAAAGTGCTCTTATGTGACAAATTGGGAGAGGCAGCCGTTCTTCACAACTGGAAATTTCCCAACTTTTTTGCAATGAAGAAAAAGGCTGGAAAATCTGCAATTTTTTAAGCCTTACTCAAGCATAAATATAGAAAATGCTAACAAGCTCACTGCATGTTACCTTCTCTGAGTATCACATTTGAATCTGGATTTGCAGACCCCATGATGTCATCGGGAATTAAACGGCGGTTACGCCTCATTAGAAGTGTATGTTTGTGTTGTGCAGCCCTGTTGCCACAGTCACACCACACACAGTCGATTCGGACACATCTTTGCAGTCGTGACTCTTTCGATTGAACATTTCGTGGCAGTGCAGCTTTATGTATTAATGATGTCACCATGTGTGTGCGCAGTTGAGGGTGAAGAAACAAGACGTGACCCGTGAGGACAGAACCAAAACACTTAACCTACGGATGACATTGACTGTAAAATCCCCCAACATGTGGATGCCATAAATTGAAACGGGCCGATAAAATCTTCAGTTTTGAAGTCGAGTTGTTCTGAGTCCTTTGGGTTTGATGCTGGTTTTTATATGAGGTTAAAACTGTAATTCTTTTAGAAAAAAGACAGTGTGTGACATCTGACATCGCTGTTATATTTGATAAAAGGTGAAAAAATACCTCAAAGCCTTTTTGGCTAACTTTGGAATACATGACTCCATCCATCCATCCATCCTTTATTTGTGGGCAGAGGTTCCTGAGTACTCAACTAAAAGTAGCACTCAAATATAAGAAGTTTTACTAAAAATTGCTCGAGTATCAACTAACTTTATTCTTTACAGTTGAAGTTTCCTGTTAAATTTGCCATGTTTTTTTTCTAGCAAATGTATTTTTTCCTCTTAATTTTTTTGCATAAATTTGCAGCTATTTCTGCATACATTTGCAACTTCTGCTCATGCAGACTGTATGTATTGGTTTTCTTGTGACTTTTTCACTTTTTGTTGTAAATTTGAGTTTATTCTTGTAATTTTGCAAGTTTTTTTCTGTCAACATGCAGCTTTCTTTAAGTAAATGTCTTTAGTTTGAGAAGAGTAGAATCTAAACCGTTTTCATATAACCGCAAAAATAACCAAATTATATAAAGAAACAGTAGTATGGTTTCATGCCAAGAAAGAGTAAAACATATGCAATTTAATTGGAGTGTTGATGGAGAAGTAGAGAAGGTCAGAAGGAGTTTCACAGTGTTTTTGTGGATCTAGAGAAAGTATATGACAGGGTACCAAGGGAGGAAATGTGGTATGAGGAAGTCAGGAGTGGCAGAGAAGTATGTGAGGGTGCTGGAGGATGTGAATGAGGACAGTGAGACGCTGGTGAGGTGTGCTGTCAGACTGACTGATGGATTCAAGGTGGGGGTGGGGTTACAGTACATCAAGGATCAGCTCTGAGCCCCTTCTTGTATGCCAGGGCTATTCAATTACAGAATCAGTTGGGCCACAATTTGAAATCAAGACATGTAACTGGGACGCACATGTTCAGCGATCTGTTGAATATGACAAATTTCAAACCAACACAGATCAAATATGACAAAAAATTTGCACTTTTTATTCATTGTCTTGGTTTTAAATGTGTGCTTGGCACATGACAAAGGCACAGCGAAAGTGCATAAAAACACAATAATGGTGCTGGGGTCGAGCAGAACTTGAAGTAGTAGAAATATTTTTCCTCTTGAACAACAATTAAATAAATAAAATGAAAACGTAAAATTCTGTAAATAGCCATTTTGGTCATATCTTACTCAGGCATATCTCAAAGTGCATAAAAACTCAATGTGCACTGTTAGTAGCATTAACATTTGTTTCCCTTTTGAAATAAAATATACTACATCCTGGTCATAACTGACCTTGGTACATCACAAAGTGCATTTAGCTGAATAAAAAATGAACTGTCAAACACTTAAGTGCACAAACCCCCCAAGAAAAGATTGATAACTTTAACGAACATTGTACATCCGCTATTGTGGTTTGTTTTGTTTTAAATCACCACATGCATGAGTAGGAACCTCTTTTTATAACTACACATTCCATTACACACACATCAGTCAACCAAAAATTTCTAGTAGAGTTAAGGATGCAAAAAGCACCCACTTGAGTAATAACTTAAGTCTTGAAGGTTTGAGGTTTTTCTCCAAAATTTATAACAATTTTCTTATAGTTTTCTACTTTTCTCTGTAAATTTATCTAAATTTGAAAACATTTTCCTCAAATTTGTATTTTCCTCATGCAAAATCGACTTTTCTTGTACATTTGAGACTATTATAAATTTGTGGATTATTTCATGGCTAATTTTAGTCTATTTTTTTAAAATAAAATTACTGTTTTTTAATACATCTGAAACAGATTGTGGTAAAATTTTGACTTTTTTTGACGGATTAAAGGTCCCGTTACCAGCGGGTTAAAACCACCATAAATGCCTCCACTCCTTACATACCTCTTCTGTTTTTTTTTTTGTTTTTTTTTACCATGTTTAAAGTACTTTAATAAGCGCATGCTTCTCTTGGACAGTGACGCTAGCAAGACACTCTGCTGCCAGACTGGAACAGTCACGTGGCTGGTGCGCTTCTGCGGATGACAGTCACACGCGTTGTTCGCTTGCGGACTGTCATTCCTTCATATTTTTTTCTTAAATTTATATTTCCTTGGCGTGGCCTGGACCCGCGGGCCACTTGGAGGTTGCTTCTGGGCCGCAAGTGGCCCGTTGGCTGCTAATTGAATAGGCCTGTTGTATGCTATAGTGATGGGCAGGCTGATAGATGAAGTCAGGCAGGATTCTCTGTGGACTATGAAGTTCACAAATGATATTGTGTTTTGCAGTGACAGTAGGGAGCAGGTGGAAGAGAACCTGTAAAGGTGGAGGTATGCACTGGAGAGAAGAGGAATGAAAGTCAGTATGAGCAAGACAGAATGCATGCATGTGTGTGTGAATGAGAGGGAGGCAGGTCGAACGGCGAAGATGCAAGGGGTAGAGGTAGTGATGGTAGATGAGTTTAAATACCTGGGGTCAACCATCCAAAGCAACTGACAGTGCAGAAGAGACTGAAGAAGAGAGTGCAGGCAGGGTGGAGTGGGTGGAGATGAGTGTCAAGGGTGATTTGCGACAGAAGGATAGCAGTTAAAGTGAAAGAGAAGCTTGACAAGATGGTAGTGAGACGAGTTATGATGTATGATTTGGAGAAGGTGGTACTGAGAAAAAGACAAGCAGCAGAGCTGGAGGTGGCAGAATTGAAGATGCCATGATTCTCAGTGGGAGTGACTAGGAGGGACAGGACTAGAAATGAGTATATCAGAGGGACAGCTCAGATTGAGTGGTTTGGAGACAAAGTAAGAGAGGCAAGGCTGAGATGGTTTCGACATGTGCAGAGGAGGGATAGTGGATATATTGGACAAAGAATGTTGAAGATGTAGCTGCCAGGCAAGAGGAAAAGAGGAAGACCACAAAGAAAATTCATGGATGTAGTGAAGAAGGACATGGAGAGAGTTGGTGAGAGAGAAGGGGATGCAAGTGATAGGGTGAGATGGAGGCAGATGATCCGCCATGTCCAGAATTATGCTCATGAGAACCCAGTCATCAGTATCTGTGTCTTGTTCTATATGTGCTTCAATGAAGGCTTTGTGTCAAATCATACAAGGGTACAAGTCATTCTGGTGAGCCAATAAATAAGAAGCTGTGACTTCAGAATTGCCTTAAGAAAAAAAAGTAAAATAACATTGATTTGTTTCTGGCAAGATTTAGGTTTTCATAAAAATATCAGGCTTGTATATTTTAAATTATGTGGTCTTTCAACAACTGCTAATAAAACAAGCTGACAAAAAGAAGGGCAACACTTTGTGTCGGATAGGAAGTGAGAGATGGAGAGTGCTGGGAAGTCGGCATATAATATGTCATCTAACACTAACATACTTTAAGTAGGTCAAGTAGAGAAGTGATTCTCAGCCTTTTCCATAAACCTACTGATGTAATGTTGACCCACAAAATAGCAGCAGCTGCGGAGATCAAGGGTCTGGTCCCCAGCTTTCCTTTCCTTTCCTTTCCTTTCCTTTCCTTTCCTTTCTTATTCACCTATTATATATCACTGTAATAATGCAACCTTTTAATTCTGATAATCTATTATTTTTTACTTTAACACTATAATTTCATCACAACCGATTCTGGCTATAAAGCTGACTACACAGTGAAATGTGTGCCCTATCAGCCACTAGGGAGCACCCAAGCTACAAGTTCACTATCAAAATTTTTGAGAAGAATTAAATTATCTTTAACTTTTTTTTCTTGAAAATTTGCTTGTATTCCCCTCATAAACTTGCTACTTTTTAATAAAAAAGTTACTGTTTTGTTGTAAATTTGGAGCCTCTATACAGATGTTGATTACATTTTTATTCTGTGTATTTTTTCATCTAGCTGCCTATGTCAAAAATATAATAAAATAAGTCAGAATGACAGTGTATTACTGACTGTGGATTACAGCCTAGAGACCAGGGGTCCCTGGGAAACTGTTTAATTTCACTTCTCCATTGATAAAAAAAAAGCAAATAATTTGCATTATTGTGCATGGGCACCTGTAGTGGCTCTTCCATGTCAGTAGGTGGCAGTATGAACGCAATAATAATGGCTACTGTCTTTTTCTTCTTCTTCGTGTGTTTTACGGTAGTTAATGACCTTGTTCAGATGTGCTAGAGGTCGAGGTGACTCAATGAAAAACAGTGATGGTTAAATATTTTAAGAGGAAAGATTCAGACTCTGACCTGGGTCCTGTACTGATGGAGAAGCTGCTATGTTGGATGATGTTGTGCGGATAGTAAACGTAAACATGAGACCTCTGAAAATCCACACATTGGCATAAGGACATGGGAGCAGAGCATAAAACCTTATTGCTCCATACGGAGGTTTGATGGTTATCATGTAGCAAAGTACTGGCCAGCGTACAGGCACTCTGAGGGAACTAAAAGTGCTTTTGACTGATGAGTGGTGTGATGACACAAAGCTGCTTGCAAGTGGCAAGCAGTGTGCAAAGCTGGCATACCTGGTAGATTGAGCTATGGAAAAAATAGGTACCTAAAGAGACCACTGCAAAATTATCACTTTAAATGGTTTTACTATTTATACATACTGTATATGTTTGAATAAAAATAACAGTTTTGTTTTATTCTCTAACCTAAATTAGCATTGCTACATGTATGGTAGCATTCGATTTGAGTATGTGTTGAATTCCAACAAAAGCACACTTCAGTCTACTTAATAAAGAGGGACTGATTAGGTGATCATCTAAGCATGGTAAGATACATGAAAGCTGTGAATAAAAATCAGAGTTATTACACAAATACAGTTTTTAGATTTATTCCCAAGTTAAAACTTTATTGTTGTGTTTAAGAATTAACATGAACTTGTCTTCTTGCATTATTTGATCTAAAACCACATCTAAAAGCAACATCTTTTTTATTATCATTTTGGCCAATTGTCATTTTCTGTAAATAAATGCTCTAAATGATGATATTTTGACATGGAATTTGGATGAGTTGTTTTCAGTAGGAAAGATTTTGCAGTGGTCTCTTATTTTTTTTCCAGAGCTGTATATTTCAGCATCTGAAAGAGCTGAACACACAAACGCAAGACTCAGGTGAAAACCTGCTCACAAGCCCAGACAAAATAAATTGATTCCATTCAGAGCTACACATCTGGTAAAAACATGTGGAAAATGCCACCCTTGACATGGTTCTAGAGATATCAGCTTTGTGTTCATCTAAACAGGCCATGCTTCACAATAGTTGGGTGGATAGATAGATAGATAGATAGATAGATAGATAGATAGATAGATAGATAGATAGATAGATAGATGTACTTTATTGATCCCAAACTGGGAAATTACAGTGTAACAGCAGCATGACGCAGACAACCCAACCAACAGAAATACACACATCATAATAGAAAAGGAGTTACCTAGGGAAGTAAAGTAAATAAAAATGCTTAGATAACTTTATATACAACACAGGCTACTACTAGGTTAAATACATGATGATCCTTATGAGTCTGTGGGTAGTACTGACTGTACAGAGAAGGATTATAAGGCACAGGGTGAAATATGAGGTGTTATGTCCACAAACCTGGCAGTAAAGAGATGAACGAGGATGCTGCACTGGAACTGAACTTTATTACAGAATGGCCAACAGTACACTATATCACACAGAGTCGCCTGGGCAAGAGACACCTATCATGGTGGACTCCTCCATATATGTGCTGGTGTGATGACATCACCAGCCAGCTGCGTCATCACGCCACATACTACACCAAAACCCATCACAACATTCCTCCCCCCCACCCTTGCAAAACACAAAACACATCTAATCAAGACCCTCCCCAATTTGGTATAACGGAAACCCCAACAAACACACTAAAATAAAACAGTCAACACATATTAAAACAAAACCTAAAACTAGGGCCTGTGGGTGGACTGCCACTAGACATCCTGGTCACGTGCTGTTTGCCCCCCTCCCCTCAGGTAGAAGGCTTCGGTCCATTCGGACTAAAACCTCTCGGCACATGAACAACTTTTTCCCCTCTGCCATCAGACTGCTGAACACTAAGTGACTTTTGACTCTCGTGCACTATGTACAGCAGCTCAACCAGACTCATGTCATTCATCACTGTTTTTCTGTTGCATTATTGACTGCACTATGTGGTACTTCACATTATCTGCTACATGCTAATTTTTTAAACTGCCTTGACTAGTACTACTCAATATTACTAGTATTATTATTATTATTACTTATTATTACTTATTTTTCTACACTTATTGCACGTTTCTAGTCCTTTAGTTTTTTAGTTTATCCCTTTTTCTCATTATGTTTTTAATGTTGCAGCATGGCACCGAGACAAATTCCTAGTTTGTGTATCACAGGAACAATGGCAATAAACCTGATTCTGATTCTGATTCTGATTCTGATTCTGATTCTGATTCTGACCCGGCATGGCTAAGTGGGGTATTCTGCCACTTTGTATTTTCAGCCACGCTCCTAACTAAACTTCTTTTTTTTTTCTCACAGTCTTCCATGGGGAGAACAGTTCTGCCTGGGGGGTTCTGTGGCAGGCCTGTGGCGGCCGCATCCCTGGAGCTGCTGGACCCCTGGGGCCTGGGTCCCACGCTGTGGTAGCTGACTCTCGCGAAGCCTCGCCATCTGGAACAGCCACCTGGACATGCCGTAGTTGGCTCACGTACCGAACCGAACTGTCCGTCAGCTGAAAACACGCTGTTCTCAGCTCTGCCACCATCCTCAGTGGTGCCCATTGTTTCGCTGGCTGCGGCCCAGTCAGTCACTGTCCCGGTCTCTCGCCTGTGCAAATCAAAACCCAGTCCATGATTTGGAGCGGCGTCTTACTTGGTTTTATGTGCTGTTGTTGTGCTCCCGGTGGCTCTGCATGCTCTTTTGGCTTGGGATCTCTGTCGTGCTGGGGTGGTTCCGTAGTCACAGTGTTGGTTGCGGACCCTTCACCCGTTGCCTCTGTCATCAGTTGAGGCTCGTCGTGGATACAGGAGGTGTCTGGTGTCTCTCTGGTGTTGGTTGTTGAAGCAGACTCTCCACCCGTCAGCTTGGGCGTAACCTCCGTAGCTTTTTGAGCGAGGGTACGGAAAGAGTCTGGCTTTTTCTCTGTGCCGTCTGAAGTGCTCTGCTGTGCAGCGTCATGCATTGTGTTTATGCCCGGTTACCGCTGCTGCGTTTTGGGGCTCTTTGCATGCTCGGGCTCCCCCTCCGAGCGGCTCTCCTCCTGAGAGCGTGGAGTGGATGCTTTGGTGTCAGTACCGTTCCTAATTACCTCGTCAGTGTCATTCTCGATGGGCACAGGTTCCCTCTCCTCCTGAGCACACAGGGTGGATGGAGCGTTGTCGGTGCTGTCCCATATTACCTCATCCCACACCACAACATCGTCATCCATGTCCACTGTGCCCCGACTTAAGCATCTGGACCATTCAAACCCAGCGCTGTCTCTGATAGCAAAACCCAGTCTGTAGAAAAGGTCACATCCCATAATGTTGTCGCCACGTGCTGTCACCTGGAACATGAAGTCATACACAATTTTGGATATACAGCAAACAGTCATTTCTACTCTTCCGACATTGCACATTCTGTGACCACCATATCCATACAGCAGTGTTGGGTTCTTCTTGATTTTTTGGTTGGGGGGAAATCTTTTTCACTGTGGCCCAGTTTAGCATCGACCGCACCGCCGCCGTGGGGGCTTACCGAATGAATGGTCGTTGCTGGTGGGCGGGCATGCTCACTTGGCGGGTCCTACGGTGCTGACAACCAGCATACTCTGGCGAAATGGTTCAGGCGCCCGCACTTGTTACACCGTTTTCCTCTTGCCGGGCAAACTTGTGCTCCGTTCCACTGCTTCGGGGACCCACAACCCCTGCAGACGGGGCCTCTTGGAGCGGACCTTCAGCTCACTGCATGTGCCTCGTACTCTTCTGCCGTGTACTCTTCGTCCTCTGTGTCCACCGTGTTAGCTAGCGTCGACTGTCCGGATAGCCTCTGTGTTTGATGCCCATTTAGCTCCGTGGCTAACTCCTCTGCTGCTTCCAATTGGAGTACTAGCTCAACCGCTGTAGCTAGCATCAAGTCATTTGACACTGTTAGCAACCTAGCTCGTAGCCCAGTGTTACATGTGTGTTCGGCCAATTGGTCCCACACCATTTCGTCTTCCAGCGGCCCAAAACGGCACACACTAACCAACTGTCTCAGGTCAGTGACGAACTGCTGTACTGGCTCACCGACTCTCTGTCGTCTCTGGCAAAAGTGAATCCGTCATACAGTCATGCTGCCCGACGTAGCAAAATGGTTAGCTATTAGCTCCACAACCTCCTCATACGAGTCTGTAACCCAGCTGAGAAAATGACCCTTTTTCTCAGATGTCAATTGTATTAATACAATTGTGTGATTTTATTTTGAAAACCGATTATCTTTGGGAAGAGGAAGTGTGATCCTCGTCATCCAACTTTTAAACTTCCGGTTTGCGGTCACGTTGGGTGGTCTGGGTCTTCCCATTCGTTAATTGCGATATTAGCCCCACCTTCCGAGCAGAGTGCCGAGGCGCGCACCCGGGGCTCGTTCTTTTCACGATCTGAGAGCGGAGAGAGAAGCTGGTGGGACGGTCTGTCCTCACGCTGATACCTCTTCTTGGTAAGCTAATTCAGATAAATACTATAAATGGATCTAAACACTCTCCCAACGCTAATTTGCAACCTTTATTATCCTAAGTTGATGGGAGCACGAGCTTGAGAGGCTGTGAAGCGGTGACTTCTGCTGTGTTCACCCTGAATCTCATCTTGGTGAGTGAGATAAATGCTAACGTTAGCGTTATGCTAATGCTAACCGCGAGTGGATTTTTTCCTGTTAAAAGCAATGGAAAAGGCTGTCTTTGTGTCTGTATGGTTTCCCTAAATGTGATTTCAGTTCCCAACATTATGTTGAAGTACTTTTAGCTCTTATGCACCATTTCTGTCGAATGTAATGTGTAGTTTGATGCTAAAAGCACATGGTGTTAGCCCTCTAGGTAAAAGCATAGGTTATGCTAAACCCAGTAGCCCAGACCGGGTTCTTCTGATTTTTAAAAGGGAATATTGGAAGTTATGGGACAGTATATTCCCTGGTTATGTGATAAATTAATTGTGATTCATTTCATGATTTACAAAGACAAGGTTAGGGAGGATTAATCATAATTTCATGGTTAAATGATGTAGAGATAGGAAGAGGATTTCATTTAACTGGTTACATGAAAAAAGGGTATTTCATGTGCTACCAGAGAGATTGTGAGAAAAGAAAAAGAACACATGCATGTAAGATGCAAAATGTGAGATGTAAGATATTACTATATTGCTGGATTGTGATAATAGTAATATGAGAAAAGAATTTAAACACTAAGCTATGGTGTTATATAAGAAGGGACTGGAAGACGAATTACTCTAGCTGTAAACAATAATACCATTATTGTTGTGCAGGCTAGGTTTTTTTGGTTGCCGATCAAGAACCTTCTGGAACCTGGATTCTCTCCGAATGGAGATGACGAGCCTGACCCGAGACTGAACCAAGATTGGACTGAGATCTAACCAAGATCTCGAGTGAAGAGCATCTTTCCTCTCTCCAGTGCCCAGGATTGGAAACCTGAGTCTGGAGATACGAGATATCCTGACTGGTCAAACGACTAACCTGAACAGGAAATCAAACACTGAGCTCAGTAGGACATCTTTGGGGTTTTATTCCATGCCAGCCGTTGTTATATTTGTACAGTTGTAAATTATCTGTATATTTTGCTCACTTTATCACTGTAAATAACAACCGTTATTGCTCATTTCTTGCCTCCAGCTATTTCATTCCACATTCACTTTAATTCCCTTTTGTAACCCTTACGAACCTAGCAACTGGTCTACACTTAATTATTTCCCTTACCTAATTAACATAAGGCAAGGGTTACAAGTCCGTCGCACCGAGTGTGTATAGAATCCTTTGGCCCTCTATGCCTAGGTTGTGGACAAGCAGCGCTCGCGTCCTCACCTTATCCAACTTTCCCAGGTCCAACGCTGTAACATACATCTCGAATGCCTCCAGCCAACGTGGCCATGGAACTGGCGGTTACCCTGGGAGCTCAAGAAAAGATCGCATTGGTGTTACACATGCCTCCATGGTTAATCCTCCGTCACCAAATGTTGTGTCCACAAACCTGGCAGTAAAGAGATGGACGAGGATGCTGCACTGGAATTGAGTTTTATTACAGAATGGTCAACGGTACAGTACATGTTGTATCACATGGAGTTGCCAGGGCAAGAGAGACCTATCATGGGGGACTCCTCCATTTATATGCTGGCGTGATGATGTCACCAGCCGGCTGCGTCATCAAGCCGCATACTATACTAAAACCCATCACAACACGAGGTACTAGTTATACTGTAAGATGCAGTATGGCAGCATTGTTATGACCAAAATTCAACATTAGAGTTTGTTATTGTACAGTGAAATGGCATGTGGCAGGAAAGATTTCCTGTACCTGGCTGTTCAGCAGTGAAGCTGTAGCAGCCTGCTGGAGAAAGTGCTCTGCTGTCTGTCCAGTGTGTGGTGGAGGGGGTGATCATGATTGTCTATGATGGATCACAGTTTGTTCAGTGTCCTCCTCTCCACCAGAGATTCAAAGGTCTCCAGCCTGAGACCAATTACAAAGCCAACCTTCTTGATAATCTTGTCAAGTCTATTGGTGTTGCTGGCTCTGATACTGCTACTCCAACAGACAGCAGCAAAGAAGATGGCGCTGGCAACAATGGCCTGGCAGAAAAGTTCCAACATCTTGTTGCACACGTTGAAGGATCTCAGCTTCCTCAGAAAGTAGAGTCTGCTCATCCCCTTCTTGTATGCAGCATCAGTGTTAGCTTTCAAGTCCAGTCCATTGCTGATCATGACATCCAGGTATTTATAGTCCTCCACTACCCACCCCCCCCCCCCCCAATCTGCAATTATTGTGATGGCATCCTCTTCTTCCTGAAGTCAATCACCATCTCTCTGGTCTTGCTGACATTCAGTCTCAGGTGATTCTGTTCGGTCCACTCCACAAATCTGTCTGTCAGTGCCCTGTACTCCCCCTCCTTTCCCCCTCTTATACACCCAACAACAGCTGAGTCATCAAAGAATTTCTGCAGGTGGTATGACTCGGTGTTGTACTGAAAGTCAGTGGTGTATAAGGTGAAGAGAAAAGGAGAAAGCACAATCTCCTGTGGAGCTCCCGCATCACTAACCATAAGATAAGATAAGATAAGAAAAGATAAGATAAACTTTATTGTCCCTCAAGGGGAAATTTGTCTTGGGCTTGTCACCCGTGCTGCAACCACACAATCCACACATACACAATGGATGTAGTACATAATAAATGAAATAAAACCCAATAAATAATACAAGTACATACGTAAATAAATAAATATATAAAATATATAACAGCAGTCATTAAGAACAGGAGTTATAAGTGTCCCTGACCTATTTATCTGAGTTTAAAAGTTTTACTGACGTCGGGATAAATGAGTTCTTATATCTATTGAACCTGCACTTGGGGACTCTGTATCTCCTCCCTGAGGGCAGCCGCACATATTTATTGTTTAGTACATGGCTCATGTCAGTGATTATTTTTTGAGCTTGTCTACAGGCTGCCTGGTCGTGTAAGATCTGCATGGGTAAATACTCTTTAACTCCAATAATTTTTCATGCTGTATGAATTAAACGCAACACTCTGTTCTTTAGTTTCACAGAGGGGTTGCCAAACCAAGCTGTAATGCTGTATCTAATACAACTCTCCAACACAGCCTGGTAAAATATTAACATAATGCGGCGGATGATAAAAAATAATAAGCAGCGATGCTGTAAGTTTTAAGGAGAGTTTAATCATATCATCCAGCCGTCACGAGCTCCGCTCCCGGCGCGCATGCACGGCTCTCAGAGAAGGAGGACACAATGTCTGTGTCCTGCGGCAGCAGTTGCAGAAGTGGGAATGAGAGTGAGAGAGTTTGCGTTACAGAGTTGCAGCATATATACCTAACTACAACAATACATCAAAGAGCAGATTCACAGCAGTTGGTACGATGAAAGGGACTGCAGAACAGGCATGAGACATTTGCATTTGAGAGACATATTGATCTCAGTCCCTAGGTCACAGTAAGGACAGGACGCATGAACACAATGCATGAAAGGCAACATTAACATCACAGAAGTGGGCCAGAAGAAACGAGTCTGTCTGTAGACATTAATACACATTTCACTGTTCTGTTAATTGCTCTAGCCGAGCGCTGTGTCTGACCAGTCTGTCTGTGGGGGTTTACAACAAAGCACATCTACATATTGATCTCAGCCTCTAGGTCACAGTGAGGACAGAACGCATGAACACTATACATGAATGGCACATTACATCACAATACATGCATGGCACATTGCATCACAATACATGCATGGCACATTACATCTCAGTAGTGCAGCGGAAAAAACCAAGGAGTGCGAGCTGACTGTCTCTGTGTTCTGTCTCTGTGTTGTGGGGGGTTGGATCAACCCGCTACAATAATCCTTTTATCAACGCCATGTATTCTTAATCTACGCAAGAAATGCAGCTGCTGTTGCAGTCTACTACAGAGGTAATCCATATGTGTGCTCCAGGTCAATGAATTGTCAATAAATACTGCATTATCATCATTAATCATCATCATTAATATATGGCTGCACGGTGGCGCAGTGGTTTAGCACTGTGGCAGCACAGTTTACCCTCGGCCGGGGGATCGCGGGGATCATGAGATTGTGGGTTCGATCCCAGCCCCCGTCCAACAGTGAGCTGTGTGGAGTTTGCATGTTCTCCCCGTGTTGCGCGGGTTTACTCCGGGATTTCTCCGGTTTCCTCCCGCATACCAAAAAAAAAAACATGTAGGTTTAGGGCGCTCGCGCACGCAGCGACCAGCAGCCGGTGGCTTGTCACCAGACTGCAAACCAAATCTACCTACGGGTACAAATAAGTAACAAAAAAAAAAACAAAACTCCCAAATATTTATAGGAACTAACCTGTGTTATAGTGTGGTTGTGGATAACCACAGGCCTGTGGTCACCAACTCCCCGAGGGTCAAACACCATCTCCTTTATTTTATCAGTATTCAAAATGAGATGACTGTCATCACACCAATTGACAAACCTCTGAATTTCTATAAAATAGCTTGACAGGGGGGCGCTAGTGAGCCATGCTGGAGTAAAGACGTGTCCCTCAGTGCTCCCGCAGACTTTTGGACATTTTACTTTTAAAAACGAAGTTTCTTTGGTATAGCTCAATACAGACTCGTCACCTATCATTGTCGGACTCTCCTGCCCACTTTTATCGTCATGATGGATAAACTTCAGAAGTTTAAATTCGACGCTACCGACAAACCCAGTAGGCCCAACACGAGGCTGCAAGCCGAGCTGGAAAAGAATGACGAACCACAGAGCGCAGTGCCAACGTTGACCACGGACGAAGGCTTTAAAACTCAGATTTTGGCATCCTTAAGAGAAGACATCACACAAATTATACGGGAAGAATTTAAGAATGCCTTAGCTAACGATTTTGCCTCTCTCAAAGCCGAAGTCCAGGCTGTACGTTCGGAAATAGCTAGCAACGCCACCTCCGTTAGCGCACGATTTGGCACAATTGAAGCTAACATTCAAGACGTGAAAGACGGCTTGTCTACTTGGTCAGATGATATAACTGGGCTTCAGAGCTCGGTGAAAGAGCTCCAAAGTGAAGTGAAGTCACTGCGGAGCAAATGTGAGGATTTGGAGGGGAGAATGAGACGTGGAAATATCCGCATTGTCGGTGTCAATGAGCAAAACCCCTGCAATCCAAACGAGGTGGCTAAAATTATTAAACAAGCCTTATCCATGGACCGAGAAGTGAAAGTTGATCGATCTCATCGTACACCAGCACCACGGACCGCGGGAGCAGACAGACCCCGAGTGATAATCGCCAAGATGCACTATGATGGAGATGCAGCGGATATTTTGAGAAGAGCCAGGGAAAAGGCACCTTTGATGTATAACGGTAACAGGATCAGCATCTTCCCTGACTACACGGCAGGTGTTGCTAAAGCCCGGGCTGCCTTTTCAGATGCACGGAAGGCGCTACGAGGCCGATGTGATGTGCGCTTTGGTTTTTTTTACCCCGCAAGATTCCGGATCACTTTCGGGAATGAGAGTCAGGACTTTCATGATCCAACAAAGGCCATGGACTACATAAAGAACAATATCCTGCCCGAAGCTGATGATCCTTGAGGTACCATGTTTGGATTATATAGCGTGAGTCCGCAGGTTATGATTGCAGTGGGTGCGCAATCTGTTAAAATATGTTTTTTTTTTTTATGGTGACGAGAATAATACATTTTTTTCCCCTATCCTGTATTGTTATAGTGTACTGTGTTGAGTATTTTGAAAATTTTCATTTAATGTTGTTCCTTATCGTAATTTAGTCTGCAGGGGCCTGAGCTCCTTTAGTAAATTTGTTTTGCCGATTTAATTTCTGCTCCTTTTTTTTTGCTGTGGACACAGCCTACCATAGCAGGTTGTGTATTTAGCTGCTAATATACAGTGGCTAGGGACTTAATCCCACCCTTTAGTATTTCGCTTGTTCGATATACATTTTGTTTTTGTGTTTCTTGCGTTCTGATCCCTTTGTTCCCCGGGGATCACATATTATTTAAAAGAGCAACAGAGTCACTATTTGTTACTTACTGGAACCATATTCTTTCAGTCATAAAGTCTTTCCACTTCGATGCAACATTCCTATGTGAAGTAATATTCCCTATGTTGTTTCTGCTGTACTCTCGATCATGGGCCCGCCTCTGTCTCAAAACAACTTTTATGATGCCCTATACTGTAACTATCAGCACCACAGTACTTAAGTTATGAGTCCATTGACAATTATAAGTTATAATGTGAAGGGTCTAAATAGCCCCATTAAAAAGAAGAAAATATTATTACAGCTTAAACGTTTGAAGTGTCAAGTAGCACTATTACAAGAAACCCATTTGTCCGATGATGAGCACCTGAAATTAAAGAAATCCTGGGCAGATAAGGTGTATTTCTCATCTCACCGCTCAGGTAAAAGAAGAGGGGTAGCAATATTGATACATAAACAAGTTAATTTTGTTGATACATTTGTACATGCAGATGGAGAAGGTAGATTTATTCTGGTAAATGGGCTGCTTGATGGCATACCTGTCTCCCTAATTAATGTGTATGCCCCAAATGAGGACCAACCAGGCTTCATCAAATTACTATTTAACAGAATCACGGAGTATAGTGTTGGTCTTTTACACATGGGGGGAGACTTTAATTGTGTAATGTCACAACAAGATAGACAACCTCCACCTAAAGCATCCATATCCAAGATGGGCAAGATGCTTAGATATTTGACTGCTGAAGCAGGAATGGTTGATGTATGGCGATCAAAATTTCCAAAAGAAAGAAATTTTACATTTTACTCTAACAGTCATGCATCCTATTCAAGGATTGATTATTTTTTCACTTCTAAAGCTGAACTCCACAGAGTTGAAGACATAACCATCATGCCCATTACAATCTCTGATCATGCCCCAGTGGTTCTTCAGTGGGACATGGGATTGACACCAACTTATAAACAATGGAGGTTGAACGCCTCTCTTCTTAATGATAAAGATTTCATTACTCTCATTAAAACAGAGCTCAAGAACTATCTTGATATAAATGATACACCTGGCATGTCTCCTCTTGTACTTTGGGACTGTGCAAAAGCCTATTTAAGAGGCTGTATAATTTCTTATGCTACTGCAAAAAGGAGGCAAAAAATGGCTAAACAAACAGAATTGGAGCATAAAATTAGGGAGCTCGAACATAAGCATAAACGAGGGATGGCGTCTAATCTCTTAACTGAACTCAAAGCAGCCCGTTCAGAGCTACAAGAGCTACTATCAGAGAAGATTGAGGGAACTTTACGTTTTGCCAAGCATCAGCATTATGAACATGGAAATAGAGCGAGCAGGCTTCTGGCTTTCAAATGACATAAACAACAATCTTCTAATATTGTACATAAAATAAAATCTGGACACAAATATATAGTAAAGCCTAAGGAAATAGCTGAAACATTCGGAGAATTTTATAAATCTCTCTACCAAGATACTGATACATGCCCCGATGAGTCCAATATTGCTCAATTCTTACAGGATATTAACATACCTCAGTTATTTGGCGAAATTGCTGCAAATTTGGATGAACCAATCCAAGATTGGGAAATAAAACAATGTATTTTATCTCTCAAAAATAATAAATGTCCTGGTCCAGACGGATTTATCAATGAGTTTTATAAATGTTTCCATGAAGAACTTATTCCACTCCTCTTAAAAGCTTATCACCACTCATTAGAAACAAAAACAATGGCTGTGTCATGGGCAGAAGCTACTATAGTGGTATTACAGAAGGAAGGTAAAGATCCCACTGATTGCAGCTCTTACAGGCCATTGTCTATGTTAAATGGAGATGTTCGTATCTTGATGGGTGTATTGGCACGGCGACTAAATGACATAATAACTAACATTATTCATCCAGACCAGACTGGGTTTATTGTCGGGAGACATTATGCAAATAATTTACGTCGTTTGTTTAATATCTTATCATACCAAAAACAAAGCAAAACCAAGACAGTTGTATTATCACTGGATGCCCAAAAGGCTTTTGATAGAGTGTCATGGAAATATCTTATTCAAACATTAAAAAGATTTAATTTTGGCCCTAAATTTATCGACTGGATTGAAACCATATACTCTTCACCTCAAGCAGCTGTGAGAGTTAATGGGTTTCGATCTACAAGGTTTAACTTGGAGCGTGGTTGCAGACAAGGGTGTCCTCTGTCACCCTTGCTCTTTGCTTTAAGTATAGAGCCAATGGCCCAACTCATTAGAGATGACAATAATATTAAAGGGGTGCTGATTGGCAAAGAAGTACATAAAATATCACTGTACGCGGATGATGTCCTACTGTATCTGACAGAGCCATCCTGTACAATTCCATGTTTAATGAAAATTATATCAACATATGGATATTTCTCAGGATATAAAATTAATGTTGATAAAACTGAGGCAATGGACATTTTGGACAATATTTCACCAGAGTTTAAACAACAAAGTGGCTTTCGTTGGCCTAAAGAAGGTATAAAGTATTTGGGTATCTATGTTCCCCTTTCATTAGACAAGATATTTGATGCAAATTATGGTAGGATAATTAGTACTATAAAAAATGACCTAAACCGTTGGTCATCATTGCCTTTGTCTCTCCTAGGTCGCATAGAAGCCATTCGTATGACTGTTCTGCCTAGGCTTTTATATCTGTTTCAAATGTTACCAATACTAATACCTAAGTCAACATTTGAAGAAATGGACAAAACATTCTCAAAATTTATATGGCAGGGCAAGCGCCCTCGGATAAAATATAAAACACTTCAAAGACTTAAGGAAGAAGGGGGGCTTAACCTGCCAAACTTGAAATATTATTTTTGGGCTTCACAATTAAAACCATTGATTTCATGGATGCAGAATGACATTCATACGAGATGGGTGGACATTGAACAAAACCTGAGCCTCAAACCACTACAAGCTTTGCCTTTTGCTAATATTCCAGTAGTGGGCTTATCAAGGTGGACTAAAACCACACTTGATATCTGGAAGAGGGTTGGAATTGCCTTTAAGTTACCAACTAGTCTATCTGCCTTGTCTAGTATTGGGCATTTAAAATCCTTTATACCAAGCAGATTGGATACGAACTTTCTCAAGTGGGCTGACCATGGGCTTATTTACATACATCAGTTAATCGATAAGGATGGTTTTGTATCGTTTGAATATTTGAGAAGACGCTTCCAACTCCAAAAAAATGATTTTTTCAGATATCTGCAAATACGATCTTTTTTGGTTTCTCATAAAGAGTGGGATAAAGTGCTAGACCCATCACTCATTGAACATTTTTTAATTCAAACTCAAAAACACAAAGAGGATAAAAAAGTGATCTCAAAGTTATACAAAATATTTGGTTTAATGGCTCAAAATAAACCTATTCTGGCAAAACAAAGATGGGAGGCAGAGGCGGGTCAAATTTTCTCTGATCAAATGTGGGAAGAGGTATGTACAGTGGCGCATAAGACCACAAATTCAAATACATGGAGGGAATTTAAATGGAAGATATTTAGTAGATATTTCAGAACACCAGATATTGTGGCCAAGATGACACCAAATGTTCCAAGCCTGTGTTGGAGAAATTGTGGTACAGAAGTGCCTAATCACACACACATTTTCTGGTCGTGCCCTAAAATACAAACATTTTGGGATGAGGTGTACAAGGCAATAAATCATATGTTTCAAGTTACAATACCAAGGGACTTGGCAGTAGCAGTTCTTGGCATCACCCCTCCGGAAGTGCACGGGAGAGCACCAGCATACCTCCTAAACATACTTTTTGTAGCAGCCTTGAAATGTGTCACTGCCTCTTGGATGAAAACAGACCCACCCTCCTTCAGTGCATGGCTTCAAAAAGTACAAGAACTTTATCACATGGAGAAGATTACTTACGCACTGAGACTCCAATTACCTACTTTTAAATCAAGATGGCATCCAGTAGAAGTCTCTTTATTGTAGTTGCTCAAGGTGGCTATTAAGCGCTTGGTTTTATTTTTTTTGACAGATGCTGTTTCTCTTATATTGATGTGGAATTTGTGTATTAAATAATCTTGACTACATATGGTAATTATTTCTGTAATGACTCTGTTGTTAAAAATTTTAATAAAATATAAGTTCTAAAAAAAATAAAAAATAAAAAAAATAGCTTGACAGATCATGAGTCTTTTTGAAGTAGTGATAAAATAGCAGTGTCATCAGAAAATTTAATAATTCGATTGCCTGGATAGACACTTCCGCACTCATCAGTGTACAAGGTGAACAAAAATGGTGAACTAACACAGCCTTGGGGAGCTCCTGTGCTGAGGGTTCTAAATTTAGATAAAGTTCCATTTACACTAACTTGCTGTTTACGATAAGTTAAAAATCAGTGGTACCATTTAATAATGACAGGATGCACTTTAAAATCATTTAACCTCTTAATTAAAAGGTATGGCTGCAGTGTGTTAAAAGCTGAACTAAAATCAACCAATAAAAGACGTGCATATGAGGTTGTCTCCTCCAAATGTTTAAACACAGAATGGGTTAAGGTTAAAATGGCATCCTCTGTACTTCTATTATTTTTATAAGCAAACTGCAGAGGATCCAAAAGTCCTCCAAAATCAGTTTTCAGAATGTCAATGACAATCTTCTCGAGGCACTTCATTACCAGTGAGGTCAGTGCAACAGGACGATAGTCATTATTCTCTTTGCAGCTTGCTTTTTTTGGTACAGGAATTATAATAGAGCTTTTCCAAATTACTGGGACAGAACACATATCTAAAGACTTCTGGTAGATGGGACTCCAAGCTTCTGCTAGCTCCTCACTGCATGACTTCAGTAAGCGCCCAGAGATCCCATCTGGTCCAGATGCCTTCTTGGGGCACATACGTGAGAAAAATCTTTCCACAACATGCTGGTCAACTATAATTTTTGCAGAGCCTGAAACTGATGTAGCGTCCAGAGCAGCTTTTTGTTCATGAGAAAAATCTGTAGTCTCAAATCTGCAAAAGAAATTATTCAACTTGTTTGCCTTTTCATCCTCATTCATTACATTAATGCAGCTTTTGGATGGAGTCATCTTTGTCATTACTTTAACTGAGTCCCACAGTTTCCTAGAACTTTTCCCTAGGCATTCAGTTTCAAATTTCTTCCTCGTCTCTTCTCTAGCTGTTCTTAGTTAATTAGTTAATTTCTTTCTGTATATTTTTCATACTTAACATGTCCCCATTCTTAAAAGCAATCTTTTTCTGTACTATGTACTGTTTTAATTCCTTGGAAATATAAGACTTATTATTGGGGTACATAATGATTACTTTCTGAGGTAAAACATTTTCTTTACAGAATTTTATGTACTCACTTATGGTATCTGTGGCCTCCTCCAACTCCAAGTTATGGAAGAGTCCCCAGTCGGTACAAGAAAAAACAACCTCTCAAAGTTTCTGTGCCTTCATTGTCCCATATGAAGATTGTCTTTGTCTGTGGTTTGCTGCTTTTAAGCAAAGACTTATAAGTAGGAATCAGATGAACAGCATTATGGTCTGAGGACCCCAAGGGGGGCTTAACCCTTGCTATATAGGCATTTTTGATGTTCCCATAGCATTTGTCCAAAATATTTTTTCCCCTTGTACTGCAGTTCACATATTGGCTGAAGCCAGGCAGTGCTGCATCCAGTTTGCAGTAATTAAAATCCCCTAAAATCAAACAAGGTGCTTCAGGAGTGCGTTCCAGTTGTCTGTGTACACAGTCCACGATAGCGTTCGCCGCATTGAAAGCGTTCCCACTGGGCGGGATATAAACGGTGCATAATAAAATGTTTCCAAATTCCCGGGGAGATAAAAAGGCCTCAGGCTTAAGCACAGCAGTTCTATGTCCGGGGTACAAACCGACTCTCTCGTAGTGAACTGTGAGCACCATTTGTTCTTAACGTACAAACAAATACCTCCTCCTTTGATCTTACCGGAGAGCGCGTCCCTGTCCTGCCGCACCAGGGAGAAGCTGACCACGGATAGGAGCGAGTCAGGTACATCCTCCTAAAGCCACGATTCCGTGAAAACTAGCAGGCATGACTCCCAGTACTCATATAGGAACCTGGCGTTGATTTTGAGTTCCTCCATTTTGCTCTTCAGTGAGCGGACATTACAGAGCAACATGGATGGCAGTGGCGGCCTGTTCTCTCTCCTCCGCAGCCCCTGTCGTACTCCGCCACGTTTCCCTCTCTTCCGCGACCTGCTTCTACGTCCTCCTGTCGGATTTCGTAAGAGCTCCCTAGGCAGGAGGGGTGCCGAGACGTGGCTGGAACGAAGAAGCAGAAGCTGGTCTCGAGTATAGCTCAGGAGCGTGGTCGGCCTCATGTCCCGATCCACTTGGGTACAGTGGCACATTATCCCGAGCAACCAGATCACAAGCAGTCCCTTTAGCAGAAACATCATTATGATACTTTAGACTGAGCACTAAAAACTAAGTACTACAAACATACACACACAGTAGCAGCACAAGGTAGCCCGGGTCGCAGCAGAGCAGCGCCCCCAGTGTCACCACATCAGACAAGACACTGCCCAGCCAGACAAACTATGGCCTGCCTGTCAGGTAGTCGGTAATCCAGGAGATCACAGAGCTGTTAACCCCCATCATCCACAGCTTCTCACCCAGCAGCAGTGGTTGAATGGTGTTAAATGCACTGGAGAAATCAAAGAATGTGATTCTCACAGTGTCTCCTCCTCCATCCAGGTGCAGATGGGCTCATTACAGCAGGCAGATGACAGTGTCTTCAACTCCTAAATGAGGCTGATATGCAAACTGCAGCAGGTCCAGCCACATCTTCACCTGCGGCCTCAGGTGGGCTAAGACAAGTCTCTCCAGGAGCTTCATCACATGTGATGTGAGGGCAACTGGTCAATAGTCTTTCAGGTGCAATGGAGATGACTTCTTGGGGACAGGAACCAGGCAGGATGTCTTCCACAGCACCGGTACTCTCTCCAGACTCAGGCTTAGGTTGTACAGGCGTTTCAGTACCGGAGCTAGCTGGTTGGCACAGGTCCTCAGGATTCAGGCGGAGATGTCATCAGGGCTCGCAGCCTTCCACTGGTGAAGTCTCTCCAGCTGTTTCCTCACCAGGCCTGTAGTCACAGTGATGTGGGGGTTGGTGCTGATGTCTTCAGTGGAGAGGAGGGGGGCTGAGGGGAGAGAGAGGTGCTGCACAGGGGAGTGAGGAGAAGGGGTGTGTGGGGGTCTGGCTGTGTTGTGGGGGTAACAGACGGTGAGTTGAACCAGTTAAAAAACAGATTCAGCTCTTCGGCTTTCTCATGGCTCCCCGCTGTCTGTCTGTCTCATCCCTTACACCCAGTGATGTTTTTCATTCCTTGATGCTGCGCAGCAAAATAAAATGTTACAATCATTCAGAAATGATTATGTACAAAATAAATGAGACCAGCTTCATTCCTCTACACACCGGATGACCGCTGTGATCAGCTCTGCTTTAACAGAACTGATCCATTAAACAGCTCTATTGAAAATGGTACCCCGTGTCTTAATGGGATTACCTGCATAAATAAGGTTAATAATAAATAACACTAGCAATTACAATAGGGCTCTGGCCCACTGACGTCAGTGGCTCAGGCTCTAAACAGCATGGCTCGTACCAGCGGCACTGGTCCCACCCAGGAGAGAGAAGCCGCCAAACTCCCCTCCCCGTATCCTCGTATCTGGCCATTCCGCTCCATAGTCATGTCGGTATTAACTTTACATTTTAGATATTACAGTGGCCAGAACTCACGGTGTGCTTTTTACAGGGAAAAAGGAATTTGCAGCGTCCAGTAAATGTGCCATTACTGTGCACCTGCTTGTCTGATGGTTTCAGCCCCACCCCCACCCCCCGAAATTTTGAAGTTGTTGTGCAGTCAGAGCCAACAAAACTACAAACCAGTGATAAAGGGAAGAAGATTGATTAAAAAGAGAGCACAAATCAGCTGTGTCTGCCATGCTTGTTGCTTCCTCCACCACAGAATTGTAGCGTCTGTCTCACTTCAATGAGGAAAGTCGGACGGAATGTAACATGACTGTTCAGACTGAGGTCGCTTTGGAAAATATCAGATACGTATCCGAGTTAGGATCACATATGAAAGTGGCCTGGATCTGGTGTGAAAAAATCGGATCTGTGCCATTCAGACTGTCATTAAAAAATCAGATACGGGTCTCATTTGTGCAAAAAAAATCAGAATTGAGCATTAAAATCTGAAGTGGGACCATAGCCTTAGTTTATACTCACTGAGTGAGTATAAACTAATTACAAGCCTAAATTGTTATTACCTATGCTGTAATAGGCTACAATATGTTATTTTGTAACATTTTTGGTTGGTGGTGTTCCACAAGATTTTTTTTCAATGTAAAACTGGGTCCTTAGCTCAAAAAAGACTGGAAAACAGAGAACCAGGTGGGAGCACATGTCTAGAGGAGTGACTAAGCTTTAAAAAAAAATAGCAATATAAACTGTGGTCACCAAACTAACTCTGTAGCAAGCTAGCAGCACTAGTAGCATTTTCAGTGAGGGTTGTTTTTTCAGAGGTTTTGCATTGTTAGCCACTCCAAGTACCCAAATAGATACAAAAACACTAAAACAGTGACATTTCCATCATAATTCCTCTTTAAAGCCACAGGCCACTGAATATGGGCCAAAGACCCTTATTTTTCTCAGCAGCTGTAAGTTCGTGACTTCTGCCCTGAACTAATCCTGGTCTTACTTCACCATAACCACAGCAGCTTGTTTGTCTTTAAATTTACCTTAGTGTTGCTCTATAAACCAGGCACCAGATTTGTTTCCTTTCACGGGTTTCGCTCATGCAGTGTGGTGTTATTTTGTTGGACTGTGCTGACTGACCGTGTTGACTTCATTAACTTTGAGCATGTCGGGGGAAAATCTTAATTTTTTAGGCATACAAACTGGGCCACAGTGTTTACTTTTGGGGTTTGTGTGCAGGAACTGGTGGTGGATATTTTTATCCCTTTAGTTAAACACAGACCACAGTCCCAGGTGTTCCATGTACAGTCGGAGAGAACATCAGCAGGTGAGAGGCTTTATTACCCTCACATGTGTTAAAGTCATTTATTTAGTCACTTTTTAAAGGTATATTTTCCAGCTTCTTCTAGCTTGTTGCTCGTTAGAGTTGTCTGAAACACCAGTTCTGGGGCTCTGAATATTCAGGAGCAATCCAGAGAGTATCCAAATATTCTGTACGACACTGTTTTTTAGAAATTTGGCTTTTCCTTTAAATCTGATACTTTTAGAGGTAAATTTGTAACTTTTTTCCATAATGTTACATTTCTGTTAAAATCCCTTGTAACCTAACATTTTTATGATAAGCACACAACTTTGTCCATCATTTTCTTCATAAATCTGTGACATATTAGGTGAATTTGAGTCCTTTTTTCTCATGTATTTGCAAATTTACTGAAGTAAATCTACAACTATCTTAAAGTTGCTACTTTTTTCTTGTAATTTAATGAGATTTCTCTCCTAAAATTTTTATTTACTTTTAAGAAAATCAAATCTAAGCAATTATCTTAATACCAGATTTGAAAAAAGTTTAATAAATTAATGTATAATCAAACATTCGGGTACAGCCCGGTTGCTTATGTTGTCAATCATTATGGGTACAGACAGGGCTGTAGGTTTTTGGGGGCTCTGTGCAAGACTGGGGGCCCCAGATTTTTGTAAAGGGGAAGCGTTCAAAACATTTAAAACTGAAAACAGAAAAAAAAAATTAAAAAGATTAAAGCTCTCCACTCCCAACAAAAATATTTTAAAAATAAATGTTGGTCACTGATGAACAGAAAAAAGCAATATCTAAATATTGCAAATTTATAAGAAATAAGTCACAAATTCACAAAAAAGACAAAAATTTGCAACCTTCGTCTCATAAATTTGCAGCATTGAGTTGGTTTTTGCAAATTTATGAGAAAAAAGTTAAAAATTTATTAGAAAAAACCTGACAATTTATAATGAAACTATCACATTTACATGAAAGACATTTCAAATTTACATGACAACAATTATAAATGCATTAGAAAAAAAGATGCAAATTTACAAGAAAAACTCTTATTTGATTATGACTGAATTTAACTATGAGGAAAAAATTTACAGGAAAAGAATACCAAATTTACAAGAAAACTGTTGCAAGTTTAAGAGGAAAAAAATTACAAATTTATGAGGAAAAAAAGTTTGAGGTCATTTCAGTCACCCCCTCAAAAAAAAGTTAAAAGTGAACTTATAGTATGGGGGCCCTCTAGTGACTTGAAGGTCCCTGTATTTGCATACTCTGTTTTATGGGCAGGAATGTCTCGGGCTACAGAAACCTTTTCCTTGCGTAAAGCTGTCAGTGCTACTTTCTGATTCCACTAAGAGAACTAGGAACTGTTGTAGTTCTTTCAGTGTCTTTTTGTGTACTTTCCAGTACAATATGTACCTTCACATGTTACAGTAACATGTCTGGAGGTGACCTATGAGAGAATGTGGCAGGTTTTCATAACTTTCAGCTACCATAAATAAATGAATAACTCTCCAATTTTCTCCAGTAGTAATAAACTGTCACTGCTTGTTGTTTTATTAATATTTTGCTGATAAGACCTGCAGACCATGAGCATAACTGACCATACAGAAGCTGACATGACCGTCCGAATGCACATGAGCTCTCTCCGCTGTGAATGTGAATTTTTTCAGGCCTTGGCCTCGTGTCTCTCCTCCTGACGGCAGTCCTGATCACTGAGAATTAGCAGACGAGGCTGGTAACCAAAACAGAGAAGGGGAGGTGGAAACACACGGTCACTGGCTAATCACTGCTGTGTACAGGCATCACACCCACATCTGGAGGCATCTTTCCATAAGTGTGTATGTGCTTAACTTTTCTGTGTGTCTGTGATGGGAACAATGGTAAATGTGTCCACAGGTTGCAGGTTTGAGTCCCAGGAGTGATGAAAGAAGATTAGGGTCCTGTCCTCCAGAACTTAAAGACACACTCTGGTGGATATAAATCCCCTATAAATTATTAAATTAAAGTGTTTTATGCCTTTTTTTTAAAAAAAATAAAACAACCTTTCATTGTCTTACAGTTTCATGCCAAAATCTTTTCACCCCCCCCCCAAAAAAAAACAAAAAAATGCTAGAATCGGTGATTACTAGGCCCAACCACATACCACAAGGCTAATAGTAGGTAGCACTGTATTATCAGAATAAATTCTGTGATAAAAAGACTCACTGGTTGATGGACATGCCCAGCTGTATGCACGGTGGCCCAGGATAATGACTGAAACTTAATTTTGGTCAAGTTTTCAAAGCAGTTTGTTAAAAAATGCTAACTAGGCTGGAGGATAACTTCAATTAGGCCAGAGAGTCCTGATTGGCTCACCAGTACCCACGTGCCAGCACCATAAATAGTTACATCACCAGAAACGTTCTTTCTCAACTCACCTGCTTGCAGAGGGCGGGGCTTAAGTGAAACTTCACAGGAAAAAACACAGATATGAGACATTTGAACAATTTTGCTCTTGATACGTATGTCTTGTAAGTCATAAAAAGCATGTTACAGACATGTTACAGCATACATAGCTAAATGCATTGATGATGTCACTCACTGCAAAACCATCACTGTTCATGCCAACCAAAAGCCATGGATGACAGCAGAGGTCCACAGGCCCCTGAGGGCTCGGGACGCAGCCTTCAGAGCTGGCGACACTGCAGGACTAACAACAGCTAAGGCCAACCTGTCCTGTGGCATCAAGGAGGCAAAACGACAATACAACAAGAAAATATCCGGCCACTTCAGCAACACCAGAGATGCACGTTCCCTCTGGCGTGGCATACAGACCCTCATCAACTACAAACCTCCATCTCAGACTTGTGCGAGTGACACTGCACTGCTTAACAACATAAATGATTTCTTCGGCCGCTTTGAAGCACAAAACAGCACATTAGCACAGAAGACCACTCCTCTTCCAGATGAGCAGGCCATAAGTCTGGATCTGGCTAGCACGAAGAGGACCCTCTGCAGGATCAGTCCATGCAAGGCAGCTGGACCAGACAACATACCGGGTCATGTTCTGAAGGACTTTGCAGAGGAACTCAAGAATGGCCTGGCCGACATCTTCAACATCTTCCTGAGTCAAACTGTTGTCCCACATATTTCAAAACTGCTACTATAATACCAGTCCCAAAGAAGCCCATCCCATCCGGCTACAATGATTACTGGCCTGTAACACTGACCCCCATCATAATGAGGTGCTTTGAGCAGCTGGTCATGCAGAACATCAAGTCCATCCTCCCTCCCTCCCTCCCACGACCCACCTCAGTTTGCATACAGGTCAAGTAGATCCACAGAGGATGCCATTACTGCTGCTCTCCATCCAGCCCTCACCCATCTGGACTCAAAGAACTCCTACGTGCGAATGCTGTTCTTGGACTTAAGTTCAGCATTCAACACAATCATCCCCCAGCAGCTAATTCAAAAACTCAGATACCTGGGACTCAAAACCTCTCTCTGTAATGCCTCATTTCCACTAGCCCAGTTCGACTCGTTTCGTTTCGTTACTACTCGTTTCTGCCGCGGTTGTGCGTCCATTACAATCGTGTAAAGCCGTGTATAGCTGGGGTGGGCGGGATTTTTTTTTTACAGCAAGGCGGCGCCACACTCCCGTGACGTAAAACACGCGACCCAAGCCAAACACAACATGGCGGCTTTACAAGGCGACTCCTCGGTCTGTGGCTTTTTTCACCGTAAATGCCAAAAAGGGCCGTCAGACAAGGGTACAGGCAGTGAGACGAAACACTCTGGAATAGTTCTTCAGCTTCTGGAGAGAGCCGAAGACGTGAGGATACAAACTAGGTCATATGTGACGGTAAGCTAATGCTAGTTTGCTATAAGTACGTCGTACTACACTGCAATCTCTGCAAGTTATCACTGTTAGGTACTAAAATATGTACGCTGTGTGTGTTTCAGATGGCTCTGTTGTGGGAAAATTACCACTTCAAATGGTCAGTCTGGCGTTCAGCACAGCCTGTCAACTGAGTGACAGGCTGAGTGAGCCTGTCAACTGTCAGCACAGCTTCACAAACGATCAGTGGTTGTAGAGCTTAAGAATGTCTGGTTTATTTCCTGTGCAAAAAGTTGCTCTGATCTAAGTAATGTAACCCTATTTCACTGTTATGGGAATGTAGAAAAATCGGAATGTTTTGGGAAGAGGTGAGGGTAACAATTGAAAAAATAATTTCAAACAATTCACATTGAACCCTAAACTGTTTTTGTTGGGTCTGTATCCAGAAAAACATAACTTTAATTAGAGTGAAAGAACATTCATAGACCTCAGTTTGCTTAATGCCAAAAAATGTGTCTCAAGACGCAAAGATGTGACTCAGTGGTTAAGACAGATGTTACCAACCTTCCACTAGAAAGAACAACATACATACTGAAATCAAAGGAAAATGTGTTTGAGAATATATGGAGACCTTTCATTGATTATGTAAAAAAAAGTAAACATAACTTCTGAAGAAGAAGGTGAATGATATGTGTGGACCTTGCAAATTCCAAGCTGGTGAATGTATATTATGTATTCTAATGTAATAGATTACCTAGACTAAACAGAGGAACATTGTTGTTGACTTGTTTTTTTTTTAATGGTTGTTTTTTTTATTACCCTTTTTTTGTCATTTTGTTATTGTTCTAGTTTTTAAATTACTTTTGTGTTAGTGTCTGACTGTGTGTGCTGTTTGTAAAAAAAAAAAAAAAAAAAGTTCAATAAAAATATTGTGGGAAAAAAAATTGCTCTGATCTGCGTGAAAATCATGGACTGTTGAGACATCATGGACGTACCTGCTTCAGCTGCACTGAGTCTGAGATGTTGTCATAGCAAAAAATGATCAGCTGACACAACTTGATCGCCAGGTTAATAACTATATTAGCCACAAAATGTATATTCAAAAGTAAACAGTACTGAGTTAGGTTTAATAAGATGTATTTGACAGTTATGATGCATTTTAGGCCAAAACAAACTTGATCTAGAATTAAAAGCAATTAAAATAATGCAGTCACAAGGTTACATGGAAAATGCTTGATTTACTAGATACATATACTGTAGAAATATATATTCTCTGCATCAACAATGTACTATACATGCATTCATGTAGTATTGCACTGACAAACCTGTGAAGTTTTTGCAGATGTCTCTTTTTTATATGTGAAGGTTACCACCATGTAACATAAATTTCTTAAAAATGAGCCATTATTTTCAAGGTCACCCATTAATGGTTTGTACTATTGACTTTTTTCCAACCAGTGTATTAACAGACAAAAATAGAAATCATGATGAAAACACATAAGTCACTAAATTGTTTATTACAATCAGCAGCAAATTCCAGATTATTCAGAATGTGCAAAACTCAAACTGTAAGACTGGGTCACTCAGCAGCTGGGATGTGCAGCTCACACTGGTCTCAGATCAGCAGATCTTAGGCCTGCATCTCTGTAAATAGTGACGCAAGGTCCAGTTTGGGGTGGATCGATCGTTTACCTCTTGCCTAGACAAAAGACAGAAATGGGTGGTGGTTAAATAAAGGAAGTTTAAAACATATTTGGGAAATACACTTGTTGCTAAAAGCCAGTGGTGGAACGTGAATGAATGAATCTTTATTTCAGATAGATTAAAAGAAAATAGAATAATATAACAAAGGGGAAAAAAAATCTAATAAGGTCGAATTAAACAATAACTCCTCTGATAATACAGTTCAACATAGGTTATCTGAAATGGGTGATGGCTGAAGCTGCAGCTTATATTGCCCACCCATATTCCATCCAAGAATTCAAAAGAAAAACAAAACAGCAGCGATTCCAATTCCAATGTGACAATAAAGTACTTCGTTGTTGTATTTAACCACAATTGTCATGTAGCTGCACTGATGTAAAGTCGATTTTACAAGGGCTGGGTTACATTTAAAATCATCTGCTTTTACTGTGGCCTCAGCAATCAGAATGAATTAATACATTCACTTGAATGGAATATAGTACTTTAACTGAAGGTGTACATCACAGAGTATGGAGTTGCTCAGTCAAAATATGGAGTTTTTATCAATAAAAGTTTGTCTTGAATGTAAAAGTGTCTCTTCTTGCCCTGGCTTCAAGTGTGGGCGGTGTTTTGTACTTTTATTGCTAAAATATAAAAGGATGCACTACAATGGGTCTCAAATATTTGTAATGTGTCCTGTTACTGCATGAGTTTATTGATGATAGAGTATAAACTACACATATAAACTAAATTATATTGATGACTGAACAACTGCCATTCCCCAAAAGATACAGTTATGAACATAACTCACAAAGGATCACACAAGTGATCTGACAAAAAAATAAATACATTAACAAGTGGTTTATTTTACAGTTGATGCGCCATATTCACACAATCAAATAAATCTCAGTTCAGTCCCTTTTATATTAAGTGGAAATTGTGCTACTCTGGTTCTGACACTTTTACCTATAAAAGCAAAGGATTTCAGTACTTTCCACAGTGGCGTCGTCCGTTGTTGAGCGGCTGATTCCCTCCTCCCTAGACGAACGACAGAAATGGATGGTAGTTAGTTTCAAGCAAGTTCAACACTTATACAGGCACATCTCAAAAATTAGAATATCATGAAAAAGTTAAATATTTTTGTCACCCATATATAGATTCATTACAGGAACAGTGATATATTGAAAGTGTTTATTGTAATATTGATGATTATGGCTACAGCCCATATTAACCAACACCTCAGCGGCCAACATTTCTATTTAAAAAATATTTTTTAAAGTTTATGTAATATTCTAATTTTTTGCCAAATTAAATTTGGGGTTTTCAGGGGCTGGAATGTGAATTAATGAATGAATCTTTATTTCGGATTGATTAAAGGTAAAGATTAAAAGAAAATAGAATAATATAACAAAGGGGAAAAAATCTACCAAGGTCAAATTAAACAATAACTCCTCTGATTATACAGTTCAACATAGGTTATCTGAAATGAGTGATGGCTGAAGCTGCAGCTTATATTGCCCACCATATTCCATCCAAGAATTCAAAAGAAAAACAAAACTGGAGGGATTACAATTTGAATGTGACAAAGTACTTCGTTGTTGTATTTAATCACAATTTTCATGTAGCTGCGCTTCACTAGATTTTACAAGGGCTGGGTTACATTTAAAATCATCTGCTTTTACTGTGGCTTCAGCAATCAGAATGAATTAATACATTCACTTGAATGGAATCTAGTACTTTAACTGATGGTGTGCATCACCGAGTATGGAGTCACTCAGTCAAAAGAAGAAGTTTTTATCAATAAAAGTTTGTCTTGTCTGTAAAAGTGTCTCTTCTTGCCCTGGCTTCATGTGTGGGCGGTGTTTTGTACTAGCATTGCTAAAATATAAAAGGAAGCACTTCAATGGGTCTCAAATATTTGTAATGTGTCCTGTTACTGCATGAGTTTATTGATGATAGACTATAAACTACACATATAAAGTAAATTATATTGACGACTGAACATCTCACATTCGCCAAAACATACAGTTATGAACATAACTCACAAAGGATCACACAAGCGATCTGACAAAAAAATAAATACATTAACAAGCGGTTTATTTTACAGTTGATGTGCCATATTCACACAATCAAATTAATCTCAGTTCAGTCCCTTTTATATTAAGTGGAAATTGTGCTTTTGACACTTTACCTATAAAAGCAAAGGATTTCAGTACTTTCCACAGTGGCGAGGTAGGTTGTGGGGCGGCTGATTTCGTCTTGCCTAGACAAACGACAGAAATGGATGATGGTTAGTTTCAAGCAAGTTCAATACATATACAGGCACATCTCAAAAATTAGAATACCATGAAAAAATTCAATATTTTTGTCACTCATTTCAGAAAGTGAAACCCATATATAGATTCATTACAGGAACAGTGATATATTGAAAGTGTTTATTTTAATATTGATGATTACGGCTACAGCCCATATTAACCAACACCTCAGCGGCCAACATTTATATTTAAAAACTATTTTTTTAAGGTAATTTTATGTAATATTCCAATTTTTTGCAAAATAGAATTTGGGGTTTTCAGGGGCTGTAAGCCGTAATCAGCAAAATTAAAATAAACGCTTCAAATATATCACTGTCTGTGTAATGAATCTATATAATATACAGATTTCTCTTTCTGAAATGAGTGAGTGGTGGGATGTGACAAAAATGCTTCGTTTCCCTGACAAGCACTGCAGGATCCACAGAATAGGTGTGTGGGTCTATTCTGACGCTTTAGAAAATTATATGAATGACTTTATTAATCACTGGTTTGAAAATGCAATTTTAACATGACGAGATTTCGGCTCCTGTGGTCCATTTCACCAGTATCACATTATAAACAGGGAGGCTTTAACCCCTGGCATGTGGAAATACATTCTAGCATTAAATTGCACACAATTTAATGCGCAGGACCAAAGTGCAATACAAAACACAAACCAGGACTTTAACCAGGATTAACAGATTTGATCGTTTTGCTCTCACAAGCGAAAATTTAGGAGAAAACAAGCGCGATTCAGCAGTTGGTACTAGCTAGCGCTAGCTACTAGCAATAAAAACGTTAGCTAAAAAAACGTTAGCCAGCACAGAACAGCACTTTATGGCTCCAAAAAAGTGAGCTTACCACCAACAGGATAAATAAGCAAACAGATGCACATTATTACAAATCACTCACCATCGATGGTTCTCTCACGTTCGTCTTCAGCTTGTCTATATAGTCCGGTTGTATGCTGGCCAGCCATCGGGTCCGGGTCACTCCTCACTGTGTAACTGCCACCAAGCAGAGAAAACTCTGCACCTCTTCGTTGGACCACGGTGTAGAGTTCCGCAAAACCTACAACGTTGTCTGTATTAATATCGTATTTACTCCGTGACCGGGTTAGTCCGTGATTGCAAATGGCGGTCGTAAAGATTTCAACGAAGACGGGCGCTTTCGTGACGTTACGCCCTGATGAATCAGCGGTTAGCAGTCGACTGATGTCAAATCACACCTCGCTTTCGCTCGGTTAGACCCTGCCTCTTAAGCAGCACGAAAATAGTGTCGGTTAAACCGTGATGGGTATAGTGGAAATGGCGAGAAAGTGAATAGAGTAGAAACAAGTAAGGCCAAGGTGATACTAATGGAAATGGCCTATAACTGGGTGCTGGACTTTCTCACAGGGAAGCCACAGAATGTACGGGTTTGCAGCAACACCTCCAAGACCATCACACTGAGCACAGGGGCCCCACAAGAGTGGTACTCAGCCTGCTGCTCTTCACCTTGCTAACCCATGACTGTGTACCAGCCTACAGCACCAACCACATCATCAAGTTTACGGATGACACAGCGGTAGTGGGCCTCATCACCAACAACGAGGAGGCCAACTACAGAAATGAGGTGAGCCAACTGGTCCAGTGATGTAAAGATAATAATCTCTTCCTGAACGTGGGAAAAACCAAGGAGATTGTGGTCGACTTCAGGAGGGGACACACACAGCATCCCTCTCTGATCATCGATGGTGCAGCTGTGGAGAGGGTGAGCAGCACCAAGTTCCTGGGAATGCACATCTCTGAGGACCTCTCCTGGTCCAACAACACCACATCACTGGCCAAGAAGGCTCAAACTCGCCTCCATTTCCTCTGCAAACTGAGGAGAGCACGAGTCCCACCCCCCCATCATATGCTCATTCTACCAGGGTACTATTGAGAGCATTCTCACCAGCTGCATCACGGTGTGGTATGGAAGCTGCACCAGCCAGCAAGATCATCGGTGCCCCTTTGCCCCCCTACTCCCCCCAGACATCTACCTCACCTGCTTCACCCGCACAGCCATCAGCATTGCAGGCGACACCTCCCACCCCGGATACTCCCTCTTCAGCCCCCTGCCCTCGGGAAAAAAGTACTGGAGCCTCCGGGCCCGCTCCACAAGACTGCTAAACAGCTTTGTTCACCAGGCCATCAGGACCCTGAACTCTGTCCACCCCCCTCCCCCTTCCCGGATCATAACGCACTCACCCGCACAATAACTATCTCAGCTGTTAGCACAGAAAGACTGGTACACCAACAGTAATACAGTGGGGAAAAAAAGTATTTAGTCAGCCACCAATTGTGCAAGTTCTCCCACTTAAAAGATGAGAGAGGTCTCCAATTTTCATCATAGGTATACCTCAACTATGAGAGACAAAATGAGAAAAAAAAATCCAGAAAATCACACTGAAGGATTTTTAATGAATTAATTGGTAAATTCCTCGGTAAAATAAGTATTTGGTCACCTATAAACAAGCAAGATTTCTGGCTCTCACAGACATATAACTTCTTCTTTAAGAGGCTCCTCTGTCCTCCACTCGTTACCTGTATTAATAGCACCTGTTTGAACTCTTTATCAGTATAAAAGACACCTGTCCGCAACCTCAAACAGTCAGACTCCAAACTCCACTATGGCCAAGACCAAAGAGCTGTCAAAGGACACCAGAAACAAAATTGTAGACCTGCACCAGGCTGGGAAGACTGAATCTGTAATAGGTAAGCAGCTTGGTGTGAAGAAATCAACTGTGGGAGCAATTATTAGAAAATGGAAGACATACAAGACCACTGATAAGCTCCCTCGATCTGGGGCTCCACGCAAGATCTCACCCCGTGGGGTCAAAATGATCACCAGAACGGTGAGCAAATATCCCAGAACCACACGGGGGGACCTAGTGAATGACCTGCAGAGAGCTGGGACCAAAGTAACAAAGGCTACCATCAGTAACACACTACGCCGCCAGGGACTCAAATCCTGCAGTGCCAGACATGTCCCTCTGCTTAAGCCAGTACATGTCCAGGCCCGTCTGAAGTTTGCTAGAGAGCATTTGGATGATCCAGAAGAGGATTGGGAGAATGTCATATGGTCAGATGAAACCAAAATAGAACTTGATTGTAAAAACTCAACTTGTCGTGTTTGGAGGAGAAAGAACACCATACCTACTGCGAAGCATGGGTGTGGAAACATCATGCTTTGGGGCTGTTTTTCTGCAAAGGGACCAGGACGACCGATCCGTGTAAAGGAAAGAATGAATGGGGCCATGTATCGTGAGATTTTGAGTGAAAACCTCCTTCCATCAGCAAGGGCATTGAAGATGAAACGTGGCTGGGTCTTTCAGCATGACAGTGATCCCAAACACACCGCCCGGGCAACGAAGGAGTGGCTTCGTAAGAAGCATTTCAAGGTCCTGGAGTGGCCTCGCCAGTCTCCAGACCCCATAGAAAATCTTTGGAGGGAGTTGAAAGTCCGTGTTGCCCAGCGACAGCCCCAAAACATCACTGCTCTAGAGGAGATCTGCGTGGAGGAATGGGCCAAAATACCAGCAACAGTGTGTGAAAACTTGTGAAGACTTACAGAAAACGTATGACCTCTGTCATTGCCAAAAAAGGGTATATAACAAAGTACTGAGATGAACTTTTGTTATTGACCAAATACTTATTTTACCGAGGAATTTACCAATTAATTCATTAAAAATCCTTCAATGTGATTTTCTGGATTTTTTTTTCTCATTTTGTCTCTCATAGTTGAGGTATACCTATGATGAAAATTGGAGACCTCTCTCATCTTTTAAGTGGGAGAGCTTGCACAATTGGTGGCTGACTAAATACTTTTTTGCCCCACTGTATATCTGCTGCTGTATGTCTCTGCACTTTGCTGCAACCATTTGCACAAATGCCATATCTGCTGCTGTCTGTCATTGCAGTACTGATCATGTGCAGTCCTATCTGTCACTGTCTGCACCTACACTACCGCACTGAAGTTGCAACTACAAGTATTACTGCTCTACTTTTCTGTATATAGGATTGCTGGGTTTCATCGTTTATCTTTATTTGCACTATGGGATGTCTGGGTCTATCATTTGTCGCCACTTGCACTACGGGTAGCATTACTGTACATAGGCTGCTGTTGTTGTTTTTCCAGCCTTATTCCTTTTTCTTTTTTTATATTGTGCACACCACTGAAGAGAGAGAACAATGCCATCTCAATTCTCCTGTATGTCCTGTACGTCTGGTAGTATTGATAGATAGATAGATAGATACTTTATTTCGAACAAAAAAGTATAACAAAAACAAAACAAATGACAAATGCAATAAAGTAACAGTATACAGTGTTCGAAAGGGAGAAGGAAGAAGTGAACACTTATTAATTCCATCTCCTCTTTTCCATAAATACACCCATGTGAATTATATACAAATTACCACATTTAAGACCCCAAGTAAACAATTTACTGTATTTTTTACATATCAACATTAACACCCATCCATCCTAACATACATTGATGTCCATACATCAAAACCAGCCTCAAACAACACAGATATACACGGTGCTGTCCCACCCACCATTCCATAGTGTCCCATAATGTCCCAGAGTGAGCATAGTGAATCGTACATATAAATACTACCCTTCTAACAGGTTCAGGTTCAGGTTCAGGTTACTTTATTTGTACCCGTAGGTAGATTTGTTTTGCAGTCTGGTGACATCCATATTTACAAGCCACTAATTACATTCAACATAGACACAAACACAGGCACACATGAAGCTGACTATAAACATGATAAAAATACTCCATCAAACAGGGTATAAAAAGACAAAGAGATGAGGGAGAAACCAGAGGTAAGAGAGAAGGGTCATATTAAAAGTTAAAAACTAGTCAGAGGTTAAAAAACTCAAAGGTGTCCCAAAAAGTAAAACCCAGCGCTACAAAAACAGCTTTGTCCCTGCTGCTGTCAAAGAGTTGAACAAGCTATAAAAATATATTGTACATATTTTATATTTACTTATTTTGTATGATGTCACTTGGGTTCTAAATATTTTATTGGGTTTTAGACCAAACCTCTGTCTGGAGGGAAGAAGCTGAAAGTTGCAGTGCAAAGGGTGGGAGTCATCATTTAAAATGGAGGCAGCCATCCTCTGTACTTGTCTGGTGTACAAGGATGTCAGGCTCAGCTGTGACTCACCAAGCAAACGACTGGACCATCTAACTACCTGATCCAAGGATTTCCTCTGTTTCAGTTTTATCTGACCAAACCATGACACTAAAGAAAAGGATAAAACAGATTCAATAAAAGCCCGCTAAAACATTGTCATTATGGTTCGGTCAATTTGGAAGCGTGCAAGTTTCCTCAAACAATGCAAATTTTGCTGACCCTTTTTGCACACCCTTTCACAGTTCACTTCAAAGTTTAAATTACTATCAATAATCGTCCCAAGATATTTGTACGATTGTACACATTCGGTGGTCTGGCCTTTTAGTATGGTGACTTTGTGCCTGGGAGTTTTCCTCCTAAAGTCAATAATCATATCTTTCGTTTTTGTTGTATTCAGCTGCAGGTAGGAATCCTCACACCAGTGAACAAAATCATCAACTACTGGGCTGTGGCCACTCTCACCATCCTGGAGGAAACTAACAATGACTGAGTCATCAGCATACTTTATAATGTGTCTGTTGTCATGTCTGCTCCGACACATGTTTGTGTACAGGATGAAGAGTAGTGGTGACAACACACACCCCTGAGGAGAGCCAGTAGAAGAGCACTTTAGGTCAGACAATGTACCACTGACCCTTACTCTCTGCGTCCTGTTGGTTAAGAAATCCAGAATCCAACCCACCAGATTATTGCTCAAATCAAATTGTTGCAGGAGCCTTTCAACTAAAATATGAGGTTGGATTGTATTAAAAGCGGAAGAAAAGTCCACAAATAAAGGCCTGGCGTGTGTCCCATTAAAATCCAGATGTTTAAAAAGCATGTTAAACATAGTGACAGTGGCATCCTCCACTCCTCTGTGAGGCCTATAGGCAAACTGCAGAGGATCCAATGCATGTTCAGTCTGCCTTAGGACCTCACATCTGACCAGTTTTTCAACAATTTTCATTAAAATTGAAGTCAAAGCAACTGGTCTAAAGTCGTTTACCGTTTTAGGACAGCTGGATTTTGGAGCGGGAACAACCACGGCATCTTTCTAGATCTTAGGCACATGTTGTGTCTGTAAGGACTTATTGAAAATGTAATGAAATATAGGACTCAGTTCATGTGCACAGGACTTTACCAAGCGCCCACATATATTATCAGGGCCCTGACTTTTGTTCACTTTTACAGCGCAGAACTCCCTTTTAACATCCTGCACCTCAATATTAAAGTGCTGATTGTCTTTGAGTTTCTGTTTCAAATCTTGGATTTCTGTGCTGAAATCAAAGGAGTCAAAACGACCATAAAAACAATTAAGAGCATTAGCCAGCTCTGTGTCTGAACTAAAACCATCTAAAAACACACGATTACTGCGCTCTGTGCTCTGAAGGCCTGCAATAGTTTTCATACTGGCCCAGGCCGAACCAAGTTTCTTTGCTGCCATCTTGCTTTCCAACTCTGATTTATAATTCTGTTATACATAACATATATCCTTTCAGCAAATAATGTTTATACCTCTTTTTGAATTGAATTCTGTTTGTACATAGTTTCAGTTCCAGCTCCAGACTGTTCCACAAATCCACCCCACAGACAGATATGCACATACTTTTCTTGGTTGTTCGTATCTTGGGTTTTGTAAAGTTTAAGTCTCCTCTCAAATTATGATCATTGTCTCTTTTTTAAAATATTTTTTGTATATTAGTTGGTAGTTGATTATTAATTGCCCTGTACATTACTTGTGCTGTCTTAAATTTAACTAAATCGATTAACTTTATGACATGTGACTTTAAAAACAACGAATTGGTATGGTCTCTATATCCTACATTATTTATTATCCTTATAGCTCTTTTTTGTAATGTGCATATTGACTGTAGGTTGGTCTTGTAGGTGTTTCCCCAGACTTCCACACAGTAGTTAAGATAAGGTAGAAACAGTGAATTGTACAGTAAGACCAATGATTTATAGTCCAAGATGTGTCTTGTCTTCCCCAGTATACCTATACATTTTGCTAACTTGGCCCGGATGTGACTGATGTGAGGTTTCCAGCAGATTTTATTGTCTAGCGTCACCCCCAGAAACTTATTTTCCTGTACTGTTTCTATTCTGGTATCATCTATCGTTACCATTATTTCGTGATTTATTTTATAATTTCCAAACAACATAATCTTTGTTTTTTTAGATTTAGAGATAATTTATTTTTGTTGAACCACTGCGTTAACTTTTTCATTTCAGTTGTGACCACCTCTAAAACCTGCTGCAAATTCTCACCAGTGCAAAGGATATTTGTGTCATCCGCAAACAAAATAAATTTCAGAATTTTTGATACTTGGCATATGTCATTTATATACAAAATAAAGAGTTTGGGTCCCAAAACTGATCCCTGGGGTACACCACAAGTGATGTCCATGAAGGGTGATTTGTGCTCACCAATTTGTACAAATTGTTGTCTGTTACTTAAATAACTTTCCACCCAACTCAGTCCTACCCCTCTTGTCCCATGCCTTTCCAGTTTCCTTAGTAGTATTCTGTGGTCAATGGTGTCAAAAGCTTTCTTTAAATCTATAAATACTCCTACAGCAACCTTTTTTTTTTTTATCTATACAACTAGTAATTTCTTCTATAAGTTCGATCAGTGCCAAAGATGTAGATTTATCTGCTCTAAAACCATACTGACTGTCTGTAAAGAGGTTGTGTTTTTCAATGAAATCATCCAGTCTCTTAGTGAAGATTTTTTCAAGTATTTTGGAGAATTGTGAGAGTAAAGAGACTGGCCTGTAATCTGTGAAACAATGACTGTCTCCTGTTTTGTATAGAGGTATTACTTTTGCTATTTTCATTTTGTTTGGAAATTTACCAGTTTGAAATGACAGGTTACAGATGTGGGTGAGTGGCTTAACAATTCCTTCAATTACTTTTTTCACTATTGTCATGTCAATTTCATTCCAGTCCGTTGATTTTTTGTTCTTAAAATTACTCACAGTCTTGATAATTTCCTTTTCAGTAACTGCACCCAAAAAGATTGTGTTTGGATTTCTATCTTCTATTTCATTTACAGAACCACTGTTGTTTGTTTCTGTTGTCACTATTGATTTTGCTAATTCAGGACCAACGTTTACAAAAAATTTATTGAAACCACTGACCACATCCTCTATATTATTTATCAAATTGCCATTTTCAGTAAAATATTCTGGATAATTAGCATTCTTAGGTCGATTACTAATAATCCCATTGAGTACTTGCCATATTCCTCTTAAGTTATTTTTATTATCCTCTAATATTCTGTTGTAATATTCTTTCTTACAGGTCCTCATTATATTAGTAAGCTTAATTTTATATCTTTTGTATTTGATCTCAGCTTCCACCTTTCTGCACTTAATGAATTGTTTATATATTGTATTCTTCTTTTTACATGCATTTATTAACCCCTTGGTGACCCAAGGAATTTTTTTTTTTGTTGTTGTCTGTCACTGTATTGTTTTATAGGACAGTTTTTATTGTACAATGATTGAAATATTTGTAAAAATTTATCATATGCTTTACTTATGTCATTTTTATCATAAACTATCTTCCAATCTTGTATTAATAATTCCTTTGTCAGTAAATACATTGATTCTTCGGTTCTTATTCTTTTATATTTAATATTTTTGGTATACTTTTTCTTCCTATAATCACATTGATAGACAACAAAAATCGGCAGGTGGTCACTGATATCATTCAATAAAAGCTCACTCCTGATATTATTTTCCATAATGTTTGTGAATATGTTTTCTATTAGTGTGGCACTGTGTGACGTGATTCTGCTAGGTCCGGTAATTGTTGGATGTAAGCCCATACTGTACATTGTGTTGATAAATTCTTCTGTCAAACTATGTTGTTTTGAGTTCATCAGATCTATATTGAAATCCCCACAGATGAACATAACTTTATGAGTTAGTTTTGCATACATTTTTTCCATCCAGTCCTTAAATAAGTCAATGTTTGATCCAGGTGTTCTATATACACAGCTCACTACTACATTCTTCACATTGTCCAGACAGATTTCTATTGTAATACATTCAAATAAATCATCCACAGTTACTGACAGATTTTCAACTACCTTGTATTTCAAGCTCTTGTCAACATAAATTGCAATTCCTCCTCCTTTTTTCACTTTTCTATTTATATAATTTAATTCATAGCCATCCATGGTAAAATCCACTCCTTTCTCTTCACTGAGCCACATCTCTGATATTGCCACAATATTGAATGGCTCTTTAAACTGATGTAAATAATCTTTAATGTTATTAAAGTTGGCATAGAGACAAATAAAATTTTGACAAATTTTTGACAAATAAAATTTTTGAATCTTTAACAAAAAAAAAAAAGATTTTTGGTGGAGTGTCACTTTAACACCTTAGCCAGACAAAACTGTTGGTAATTCAGTTGGACTTGTTGTTACAGTTAAATATCTATAAAGTCAAACCCAAGGCATTGCCTATGAATCAAGTGGAATATAACCACAATATCTCTAATTATCTGACTGTTTACATTTAGACTGTTAGTTAATTCCCTTCCACAGCATGTGGGACACCATGTGGTGTATGGGGCGGCACCTATCTCCGTTTCTCTGACCCTAGGCCACACAGCTACTGTAAGCAGTGAAAGCTACGGTGGGGGGTCAGTCCTCTGGTAGCTCTGTGCGTAACTTTCCTTTCTGCGTTCTATTACGCTGAGCACCAAGCTAGAAGGCGGAAAGTACCATTTTTATATGGTCCTTGGTATGACCCGGCTGGGATTTGAACCCCAGCCTCCTGGTTGTGGGGCAGATGCTCTACCAACTAGGCCACCACTCCGGTACATTTATACTGGCAATGAGACAAAAATGGCCTTACGAGGGTGGTTATCTTACTTTCATTACTATTGACAGTTGAGTGACCTTGTCTGTGACTTAAGTTGGCGGGTTATTAAAGTAGCAGATTATACCCTTTTTCTACATGTTGACACAGCTTCCAGAGGTGTTACAGTGCTGTGGCGAGAAAAGCATGTCTGCTGTGTGAAAAGAACCCCTTTGCAGGAGTGTGTGCCCGACAAGAGACACCTCCAGTCAGTTGCTGTCTCATTTTCAAGCTAATTCACTCTCCCGGCCAGAGGCCTTGTCTGCAGGCAAGGCAGGCAGATGTTTGGGGCCCCGGAGGACTGAGCAACTTTGAATCACTACAGCAGTGACAATGTGGAGAGTTTGCAATGACAGTGGTAGGCTGGCAAGGAACTCTCTAAACGGGCCCCATTTCTTACTCTCGCAAGTAGGAGTGCATCTTATGTAAACAAACAAGTGAGAGCAACTGTATCAAAATGAAGCAAAGTTATCTGTCTGGTAGTGATAAAAGACAGAAGAAAAAAGAGGAAGAGGATAAAATAAAGCAAGACAGTGGTAAATAGTATAATTTTTTTTTGTGTACTTTATTGATCCCCAGAGGGGAAATTCAGAGCATCCACCTGGATGGATGAAGCAGCCATGGTACGGCGCTATCCCTTCACCATTCACACACACATTCACACCTAGGGCCACTTTAGAATCTCCAGTTAACCTAACCTGCATGTTTTTAGCCTGTGTGAGGAAACTGGAGAAATCCTGAAGTAAACCCACACAGACACGGGGAGAACATGCAAACTCCACACAGATCACTGTTGGTCAGGGGCTGGGATCGAACCCGGGATCCCATGGCCAAGGGTGAGTTGCTGTGCTGCCACAGTGCTAACCACTGCACCACCGCACCACACCCATAAATAATGCAGTAGTTACTTTGGCTCAGAGCAGCTCAGTGTGTCCAGCCTCTGCTGGTCCTGATGTGACTGTGTTATAAGGGTGATGAATGCTGGTTGGAGGGGCCCCCCTGTGAATTTTTGCCTTGGGCCCTAAGAGACTCTAGAAACACCTCTGCTCCTGGCTGTGGTAGAACACCAATGCCGAATGGCCATCATGATCAAACATCACGTGAACTACTGGCCCAAGTTGAACAAAATCCATCTCACACAGAAGCAAACTCAGGTGTACTTGCATTACCTGGAGCAAACACACATGTTTGCACCTTTCCATTTACTTTGTATGTAATGGCGGAGTGAGTATATACAGTACATGACTAAATTGTCATTAGATATGTGGTAACACCCCTCTGTGGATCGCCACCTTATCGTGGTGAAGGGGGTTTGTGTTCCCTAATGGTCCCAGAAGCTATGTTGATGGGGGCAACTTGCCCCTGGTAGGGTCTCCAATGATGAACTGGACCTGGGTGAAGGCCCAGACCAAGGGTGGTCCAGTTGATCTCTATGAAAAAAGTTACAAGTGTCATAGTCTGCTCCGTGATTGATTGCCAGCAGCTGGGCGCACACCTGCTTCCCATCAGGACTGGGCCTATTTAGACGGCTCTGCCCAGGCTTCTGGGCGGAGATGTCTCACTGCGCTTCAGAGGAGCTTCATCCGCCAATCCTCTCATCCTTGTCAGAGTCTACCGTCCTCTGCTACCCAAGCCTGCTGTCCCAACGCCTGAGGGCCATCGTCCACGGCTCACGTAAGCTACCTTTCCTCAACTCACCTTATCTTCCAGTCCCCTGTGCACAGGTGGAGCGCCTTGGCGGCGGATCCTTACCTCCTCTGTGGCGGCGGACTTCTATCCCCTCTCCCAGCACACCACTGCTCCACATCAACACCCCAGCAGGAGCTACAACACCCGACAGCGGACACTGTCTCCCTGGCCGCAGCCGCTGAGCTGAACCTGAGCCTCCCACCATCTGCACACCCAGTAAGCCTCTGACTAATTATCCATCACCAATTGTGTCCTCCGCTAATTGTCACACTTCTGTGTTTCCAGGGTTGCCAGGCCGAACGGTGTCCTGGTCTGTCCCCTGCTGTTCCTGTACACACTCACACGCACGCATTCACACACACATTACACTAACAAATCTAATTGAATCTATTCTTGAGTCTGTGTGTGGTCACTGGTTCATAAAACCATGTCAGTACATCTCCGCCAGAACGACCCAGCTGACAGCGCTTTGGTGCACCGATTACATCTAACGGAGACTTGAATAGATCAACTGGTTTATCAGCAACAATCCACATTGGCCCAGTTAGCCCGGGTTATGGATCGGTTTGACCAGCTAACCGGGTCTCAGTCCTTTCCCCCAGCCCCAGCTATTTCTTTAAGCTCCTCAGCTCCCGCTAGCCACCCGGCTAACCGGCTTAAGTTAGGACCGCCTGCTTGACTAACCCCCATTCCAACTCCCAATCGTTTTAGTGGTAAGTTAGGGGAGGCTAGGCCCTTTGTTATGCAGTGCGAGGTGGTTTTCCAGCGGGTGCACAAGGATTTTAATTCAGACCACAGTAAGATCGGGTACATGATTAACTTACTGGAAGGGCGAGCACTAGCTTGGGCCTATGCGGTTATAGCCAGGACTAGCTATGTCAGCTTGACTCTCAGTCAGTTCATTGCTGAGTTTAATGAAGTGTTCGATCACTCAGATCGCGACAGCGTACTCACCTCTCGGTTGCTGAATCTGAGGCAGGGTTCCCAAGCCATGGCCAATTACGCTATCGACTTCCGGGTGTTGGCCGCTGAAGTGGGGTGGGAGGACGCTTCTTTAAGCAGCATCTTTATAAGGAGCCTCAGCTCTGAGCTTCGGGACGAGCTAGTGCCGCTAGAAAATCCCAGCAGGTTATCCGAGCTAATCTCCCTAGCCATCAACATAGATACAGTGGTACCTCTACTTACGAACGTCTCTACATACGAAATTTTACGAGACGCCTCAACGGGAAAATATTGCCTCTAGTTACGAACAAAATTTCAGGATACGAAAGGCAAAAAAAGTACGCACTCCTCGCAGCTCCCGTATTTTACCGAACGTAAACATACCTGTAGCTGCTCTGCCATTGGCTATCGCCTAGCATCTTCCTGGTATCCCATTGGCCACGAATGGGTGTGTTTGGTTGATCTCGCTTTATCTTATTATTATTTACTATTCTTACTACTTTATTTTATCCTTCTTACCTCTTGTAAGACTGTTGACTGAACTACACAATTTAGAGAAAAAAAAATTGTTAACTGCCATGTTTATCACCATCTACGTTATAACTCTGTACTTTCACCTTGTTCTTAATAAAGTTTTGGGAGAAAAATAAACAACATCAACGATCAGCACGGTATTAAAACAAAAGGAAGCCCTTACAAGCCGATAAAAGCAAACGTCCTTGGATCGTTTCATCACAAAACGTCAGGCAAAAACCACTGATGAGACAGAACATGAACCAAAGAAGGCAAAAGGTGACGCTGACGCCGACGCCGACGATCGCAGTTAAAAGGTAAATGAACATAATTTTTATTATTCTTTCTCTTTTATTATTCTTTCTCTCATTTTAAACTCTCATTTTATGTTTATTGTGCAGTAATCTAATTGTAACATGTATTTGTTACATGTTTTGATGCGTTTTTACGATTTATAAAAATTTATGCCCGAATTTTGGGGGCTTGGAACGGATTACGGCATTTACATGTAAAATGCACCTCTACTTACGAATTTTTCACGTTACGAGAATTCTTCCGGAACGAATTAAATTCGTAAGTAGAGGTACCACTGTAATAGGCTGAGGGAGAGAGCTGCTGAGCGGCGAGCTTCCGGTCGTTCGGGAGCCCAGGTTTGTCATGCCCCTGGGTCGTCCTTATTGGCCCATCCTTCCTCCAACTCTCTTGAGACCCCAGAACCAATAGTGGTAGGGTGATCTAGGTTGTCTCCGGCAGAGAAACAGCGCCGCCGAGAGTTGGGGCTGTGTCTTTATTGCAGGAGTGAGGAGCACGAGGTAGTTTCTTGTCATCTTCGGCCCAATAGGGGGAGCCCGTGTGTCATGGTAGGTGGACTCAAGGACTCACCCCAGTCTAATCCCTTAGCTTTCAACTCCCCATCCGTTTTATACACAAACATAAGGAGATTTTCACACAGGCTTTGGTTGACTCAAGGGCAGAGCAGAGTTTTATTTCTCAGGACCTGGCAACCCAGTTGGATTTACCTTGCCATCCTCAAAGTTCCCTTTGCGGCTTATGGCCTTATCCAAAGCTCCTATGGCCATGGTCTCTCAGCAGACAGCCCCGGTCCCGGTTATCATTTCTGGTAATCATCGTGAGGAGCTGCAATTCCTCATTCTACCGGTGTCCACATCCCCAGTCATCCTTGGCTTCCCCTGACTACGCCTCCACAATCCGTCAATTGATTGGCGTACTGGGAGTATCTTGTCCTGGGGTTCGTTTTGTCTCGGTGCCTGTCTCCAATCGGCCGCTTGCTCGCCGTCCATGCCCTTGGAGGCTCCCATCGCCGCATCTCCCGATCTCTCTAAAGTTCCTCCAAAATACCATGACCTTGGAGCTGCTTTCAGTAAGACCCAGCCCCCCCACCCCCCGCCCGTATGATTGTGCCATAAATCTCCGTCCTGGAGCCCCGCTACTGTTGAGCCGTTTGTACAGCCTGTCTCCTCCAGAGCGGGAGGCCATGGAGGCCTATATCAAGGAATCCTTGAGTTCTGGCATAATTCGACCATCTTCTTCAGCGGTGGGGGCAGGATTTTTCTTTGTTGGCAAGAAGGACGGGTCTCTGAGGCCATGTATTGACTTTAGGGAGTTAAATAACATCACTATTAAGGATAAATACACCCTTCCCTTGCTCAACACAGCCTTTGACTCCCTCCGGGGGGCATCCTGGTTTACCAAGCTGGATCTCTGCAACGCTTACCACCTGGTGCGGATCAAAGAAGGCGATGAATGGGAGACGGGGTTCCGGACCCCCAGCGGCCACTTTGAATATCTGGTAATGCCCTTTGGTCTGACCAATGCCCCTGCGGTATTCCAGCGCCTTATTAATGATGTGTTAACGGATTTTCTGGGTGTGTTTGTATTTGTATACCTTGACGACATTTTGATCTTCTCTCAGTCCTTGGAAGAATACAGGGTGCATGTGCGGCGAGTTCTGCAGCAGTTGTTGGAAAATAAGCTGTATGTTAAAGCCGAGAAGTGCGAGTTCCACACCTCCAAGACGTCTTTTCTGGGGTTCATCATCTCCCACAAAGAGATAATCCCAGATCCTGGCAAGATTAAGGCGGTAGTGGAGTGGCTGACTCCCTCATCCCGAAAGCAACTCCAGCAGTTTCTTGGGTTTGCAAATTTCTACCACCGCTTCATTAAGGGTTATAGCACGATGGCACTCCCCTTGACACGCCTTACCTCGTCCAAGGTGCCCTTCCTGTGGTCGGAGGAGGCGGTTGTGGCTTTTTCAGCTCTCAAGGAGAGATTCGCCGATTCCCCCATCCTGGTTCAGGTGGATCCGGCCCTGCAGTGTTTGGTGGAAGTGGACACCTCAGACTCAGGGGTAGGGGCTGTCCTGTCCTGTCCCAGTGCTCCCCGGCGGATGGCAAGGTCCAACCTTGTGTCTTCTTCTCCAAGTGGCTGTCGCCGGTGGAACGTAGCTACAGCATCGGCGACAGGGAGCTTCTGGCAGTCAAACTTGCGCTGGAGGAGTGGCGCCATTGGCTGGAGGGGGCCTCGCAGCCATTTGTGGTCTGGACGGACCACAGGAATCTGGAATACCTCCGGACAGCTAAGCCCCTGAATGCCCGTTGGGCCCGCTGGTCCTTGCTCTTTGGGCAGTTTGACTTCACCATCACGTACCATCCCGGGTCCAAGAACACTAAGCCGGACGCCCTATCCAGGCAATTTGCCTCTGATGTTTCGGATCCTGAGGACTACATCATCCTGCCTCCTTCCTGTGTCATGGATGCCCTGTCCTGGGGCATCAAGGAGAAGGTCTTGAGGGCTCAGGAGTCTGAAGTGGACCCGGGCGGAGGACCGGCAGGTAAGCTGTTTGTTCCTTCGGCTGTCTGGGGGGAGGTCATTCATTGGGCTCATGCCTCCAGGTTGGCCTGTTATCCAGGGAGAAAGCGCACTGAGGAGCTCCTGAGACGTACGTTTTGGTGGCCTGCTCTTCAGAAGGATGTTGGGGAGTACGTTCGTGCCTGTCCTCAGTGTGCTGCCGGCAAGTCATCTTCTTCCTCCTCAGCTGGACTTCTCCATCCTCTCCCCGCTCCCGGCAGGCCTTGGTCCTATGTGGCGTTGGACTTCGTGAATGGCCTTCCTCCCTCAAACGGTCACACCGTAGTGCTCACCATAGTCAACAGGTTCTCCAAAGCTGCTCATTTTGTTCCTCTACAGGGATTGCCTTCGGCTAAGAAGACAGCAGACCTGCTTGTGCAACACGTGGTGAGACTACATGGGATTCCCCTGGACATCGTTTCAGACCGGGGGCCCCAGTGCACATCCCAGGTGTGGAAGACGTTTTGCAACACCCTTGGGGCTACGGTAAGCCTCTCATCTGGTTATCATCCCCAGTCCAACGGTCAGTGTGAGAGAGCCAATCAGGAGATGGAGGCGGCTCTGCGGTGTGTGGCCACCACCAATCCTGCATCGTGGAGTTCGCACCTGCCCTGGATCGAGTATGCCCACAATTCTACAGTATCCTCAGCCATTGGTATGACCCCTTTCCAGGCATCTCTGGGTTATACTCCTCCGTTGTTCCCTGAGGAGAAGGCTGAGATCGCCGTACCATCCATCAGGGCTCACCTTAAGCGCTGTCGTCGGCTGTGGAGGGCGACCCGAGCCACGCTACGACGCACGGCGGAACATAACTCCTCAGTTGCCAACCGCCGTAGGACTCCGGCGCCTTCTTACCAGTTGGGTCAGCAGGTTTGGTTATCTGCCAAGAATATCAACTTGAAGGCTGAACCCAGGAAGATGGCTCAGCGCTTTATTGGACCTTTCGCCATCTCCCATATTGTCAACCCAGTATCTGTACACCTGGCTCTCCCCCCATCCACATCTGTCCCACCTTCCACGTCTCTCAGATTAAACCTTTTTGTTCCAGCCCTCTGTGTCCTCCTCCCAGGTCTCCACCTCCGCTGATGGTGATCGATGGCGACCCGGTGTGGAAGGTCACCACCATCCTGGACGTCCATCGCTGGGGTCGCGGCCTGCAGTACCTGGTGGACTGGGAGGGTTACGGACCGGAATGGAGATCCTGGGTGCGTCCTTCCTTCATCCTGGATAAGGACCTCATCAGGGACTTTCACCGGACGCATCCAGGTAGGCTGGAACGACCGCCAAGAGGCGTTCCATGAGGGGGGAGTACTGTCATGGTCTGCTCCGTGATTGATTGCCAGCAGCTGGGCGCACACCTGCTTCCCATCAGGACTGAGCCTATTTAGATGGCTTTGCCCAGGCTTCTGGGCAGAGATGTCTCACTGCGCTCCAGAGGAGCTTCATCCGTCAATCCTCTCATCCTTGCCAGAGTCTACCATCCTCTGCTACCTAAGCCTGCTGTCCCAACGCCTGAGGGACATCGTCCATGGCTCACGTAAGCTACATTTCCTCAACTCACCTTATCTTCCAGTCCCCTGTGCACAGGTGGAGCACCTTGGCGGCGGATCCTTACCTCCTTTGTGGCGGCGGACTTCTATCCCCTCTCCCAGCACACCACTCCTCCACATCAACACCCCAGCAGGAGCTACAACACCCGACAGCGGACACTGTCTCCCTGGCCGCAGCCGCCGAGCTGAACCTGAGCCTCCCACCATCTGCACACCCAGTAAGCCTCTGACTAATTATCCATCACCAATTGTGTCCTCCGCTAATTGTCACGCTTCTGTGTGTTTCCAGGGTTGCCAGGCCGAACGGTGTCCTGGTCTGTCCCCTGCTGTTCCTGTACACACTCACACGCACACATTCACACACACATTACACTAATAAATCTAATTGAATCTGTTCTTGAGTCTGTGTGTGGTCACTGGGTCATAAAGCCATGTCAACAGGGACTCAGTCTACTGTGAAAGATTTTATTATATCAATTTACATTACACTGTGTCCCTGTTACTATGTTTCTGGACACAGTAAATCATGTTTCTACCTGTGATACTGTGGCTCTGGCCTATCAAGGTCAGTTCCAGGAGACAGTTAGGCTCTGTAGTCCCACAGAACGCTCTGATAACATATTATCTTTGTGTCAAGGTGTAAAATCTGCCCACACCATTTTGACTGTGAACATTTCTGCTCAACATTTCTGCTGTACTGTTGCATGGAATTTTTCTCTTGATCAAGAATAAATAATACAGTGTGGCACACATATATGCACATATGTTGGTTTCAGATGCTCCACAGATATATCACTGTATGCTTATTGTATACTTCACGTCTCAGGGGAACAAAGGGACTGAGCCTTCCAGGGGTAACGGGAGGGTGTGAGATCTGGCCTTTTGTTTCAAGGAGATGGCCTTGAGAGATTTCCTGACCACCGGAGACTAGGAAGTGGATGGTGTTAAGATCGGGGGAAGTTACATTGTGACTGGGATTAAGTACCATGTGACTGTATGTTTGATTAAGCACCATGTGATTGTATGTTTGATGTCCTGGTATAAAAGGACAGATGTGAGAAGATTCATCTTCTTTTTTCTGCTTTTGAATGTTGGAGAATGTCATTGTGAATAAAGCTGAACCTGAGGAATACACTCAGTCTCGTCCTTCACAACTCTCCACACTGGTGACCTTACGACGAAGTATGAGCAGAAGTAATTCTCCTGAGCCGGACTCGTCAGAAGCCAGCCTGACGAATGCCACCACGTTCCAGCTGCCGGACTTCTGGCAGAACAGTCCGCGCTCCTGGTTTAGCGCGGTCGAGGCGCAGTTCAACCTCCGGAGAATTTCGAGAGACGACACAAAATTCTACCATGTGGTGGCGAAGCTAGACAACCACACAGTCCAGAGGGTGGAGAGCCTGGTCAACCACCCACCGGACAGCGACAAATACGGCACATTGAAGGCTGCGCTTATCAGCAACTTCACCCCCTCGGTGCAACAGCGAGCAGAGGGGCTCCTGGCGTTGACGGAGTTTGAGAACGACAGACCCGCAGACCTGATGGGGAAGATGCTGAGGTTGAGAGACTCCGATGATGACAGCTTTATCTTCACCCACCTTTTCCTCAGGACCCTACCGTCAGCGGTGAGAGTGACCCTGGCCGGTTCACTGCTGTTGGCCCGACGAGACTACCACGAGCTGAGCCAGGAGGCGCAGCAACTCGTCGACGCCCACAAACGGAGCGCAGCTTTGGCCGCAGCAGCAGAGCTAGGCGCGACGTCCGGAGATGGCATGGGGCCAGGGGCTGCAGCACCAGACTCACCGACGACGGCAGCAGCAAGGGCCAGGCGACACGGAGCGGACGATGTCCTTTGCTTCTACCATCGCCGTTTCGCAGAGAGGGCACGTGAGTGCATCCCACGGTGCCACTTCAAGCGCTCGGGAAACGCCAAGGCCGGGGGTCGGTAGCAGCCGCGGCCCTCGGAGAAGAGAACAAGCTGCTCTACCTGAAGGACGCACGCTCGGGGAGGCAATTCCTCGTGGACACAGGCTCCCAGCTGAGCTTCATCACGCCTTCCTACGCAGACCGGCTGGCGCCTTCCAGTGGTCCCCGGGTGACAGCAGTGAACGGCTCGGTGATTAAGACCTTCGGTGAGAGGACTCTGCTTCTGTCTTTGCAGGGCCGTACATTCGAGTGGACTTTTGTTGTAGCGGCAGTCAATTTCAACATGTTAGGGGCTGATTTTTTGTGCTCACAGGGTTTATTGGTTGATCTTGCTAACAGACGCCTGGTTAATGCACTCTCCTTTTATTCTATTCCCTGCACAGCTCGAGTGGCCCCACCAACTGCACAAGCCAACGTCACAGCTGCGGGTGGTAAGTTCCACACACTCCTCACTCAGTTCCCAGCACTCACAGTCCCAACGTTTTTGGCGACAGTGGCTAAACATGGGGTGGAACATTTTATTACTACCACCAGCCCACCTGTTTTTGCAAAAGCTCGGCGCTTGGACTCAGCTAAACTGACCATAGCGCGCGAGGAGTTCGCCAACCTGGAAAGACTGGGCATCATCAGGAGGTCGAAGAGCCCCTGGGCTTCGCCGTTCCATATGGTCCCAAAGGCTGATGGCTCGTGGCGACCTTGCGGTGATTTCCGCAGGTTGAATAACGCTACAGTGCACGACCGCTATCCGATCCCGCACATCCAAGATTTTTCGGTGCATTTGGCGGGGGCATGCATTTTTTCTAAAATAGATTTGGTACACGGTTACCACCAGGTTCCAGTGCGGGCTGAGGACATACCCAAAACAGCGGTAATAACTCCTTTCGGGCTTTTTGAGTTTTTGCGCATGCCGTTTGGGCTTAAAGGCGCAGCGCAGACGTTCCAACGCATGATGGACGCGGTTCTGCGCGACCTCCCCTTTGTGTTCGTCTACTTGGACGACATATTGGTAGCCAGCGCGTCCGAAGACGGACACGAAAACCACCTCACAGCAGCTTTCCGGAGGTTGGCAGAGCACAGGTTAATAATCAACCCAGCGAAGTGTCAGTTCGAGGTGGTGCAGATTGATTTTTTGGGGCATCGCGTCTCTCCAGAAGGAGCGGTTCTTCTGCCCGACAAAGTGTGCGCAATAACAAATTTTCCACAACCACAAACGGTCAAAGCGTTACAGGAGTTTTTGGGAATGGTGAATTTTTATAACCATTTCCTCCCTCACGCAGCGCAGCTCATGCAACCATTGTATGCTGCACTAAAAAAACAAAAACCCACAAACAAAATCGAATGGTCTCCGGAGCAGGAGAGCGCATTCGCTGAAGTCAGAATAGCCCTGGCAAACGCTGCGTTGTTGGCACATCCAGACCCAATGGCCCGCATAGCGCTCACTACTGACGCGTCAGACGTGGCCATAGGAGCGGTCGTGGAACAGTATGTAGCAGGAGCTTGGCAACCGCTCGCCTTTTTCAGCAGGACTTTGCGCGATAGTAAACGAAAATACAGCGCATTCGACAGGGAGTTGTTAGCTCTCCACTTGGCCATTCGCCATTTCCAGTTTTGGCTGGAGGGACGCAGTTTCACCGCGTTCGTGGATCACAAGCCGCTGACTTTCGCGATGGCCAAGATTACAGAACCGTGGTTGGGCAGGCAACAGAGACAGCTGGCCGCCATCTCGGAGTTTACTACCGATATCCAGCATGTAGCGGGTAAACTTAATGTAGTGGCGGACTGCCTCTCGCGCGCCGTGGCAACTCCAGCCCGAGCAGAGGTAGATTTTGCAGCCATGGCCGCAGACCAGGTTAGCGACGCGGAAGTGCGTGCGGCCTCAGTCCGCGTAGGGATAGATTATGCAGCCATGGCTGTGGATCAAGTTGCCGGCGCAGACATGTGCGCGCTCCAGTCTGGACCAACAGGGTTAAGGCTGGAGAACAGGGTGCTACAAGATGGTATGCCCCCCCTAATCTGCGATGTCTCCACGGGACGACCGCGCCTGGTGGTGCCGTCCACGTGGCGCCGCCGCGTTTTTGACTTGATTCATTCTCTGGCGCACCCGGGGGTGCGTGCGTCGGTCAAAATGGTAGGAGAGAAATTTGTATGGCCGTGCCTGCGCAAGCAAGTCAAGGAGTGGGCAACAGCCTGCGTGGCTTGTCAGCGAGCCAAAATACACAAACACACTAGAGCTCCCTTGGAGCCTTTTCACATCCCGGCTAAGCAATTCGATCACGTGCATGACGACCTCGTAGGCCCCCTCCTGCCGTCACAGGGGTGCACACACCTTTTGACAGTGGTGGACCGCACCACGCGTTGGCCGGAAGTGGTCCCACTGGCATCAACCACAGCCGAGGAGGTGGCGCGCGCATTTCTAACAGCATGGGTAGCGCGTTTCGGAGTTCCGTCGGACATTACGTCTGACAGAGGTCCTCAATTTGTGTCCAAGCTCTGGTCAGCGATGGCCCGCAGCCTGGGGATAACGATCCACCGCACTACCGCATACAACCCGCAGGCTAATGGTTTATGCAAACGTTTCCATAGGTCATTGAAAGCAGCCCTCAGAGCGTCGCTTACGGATGCAGATTGGGTGGACAGGCTACCTTGGGTTTTATTGGGGTTGCGTTCTGCACCTAAAGAGGATTTAAAAGCCTCCCCAGCTGAATTGGTTTTTGCGCAGCCACTCTGGCTGCCCGGGGAGTTTCTCCCGGATAATCCTGCGCCAGAGTGCCTCCCCGCTCAGCAGTTGCAGAGCGACACGGGAGCGAGCACGCTTCCTGGCCCAGTTCATCACAGCTTCCCGCGCATTTTTGTGCCTAAAGCTTTAAAAAATGCGGAGTTTGTTTTTGTCAGACATGATGCACACCGCCCACCCTTACGCCCACCTTATGACGGACCATACAGAGTGCTGGAAACAGGGGACAAGCATTTTTTGCTAGATTTGGGGGGCAGGAAAGAAATGATTTGTATAAACAGGCTCAAACCCGCTTTTGTGCTGGCTGACAAAGTGGTGCATTTGGCGAGGGCTCCTCGGCGCGGCAGACCCCCTAGAGAGCATTCCCCAGAACACCCACAGAGATTGACTAACAGTTCTAATCCTCAAACAGCAGCTCCACAGCGGGAAGACGCCACGGGGGTGGTAAAGCCCGCTTACAGCAGATATGGGAGGCGACTGAGGCCCAAGCAACATTTGGACTGATGTGTAATAATGTGACCATGACTTGCAAACTGTATTACATTTGTTCCATCTTAGACGTTTGGGGGGGGGAGGGGTCATGTGGCACACATATATGCACATATGTTGGTTTCAGATGCTCCACAGATATATCACTGTATGCTTATTGTATACTTCATGTCTCAGGGGAACAAAGGGACTGAGCCTTCCAGGGGTAACGGGAGGGTGTGAGATCTGGCCTTTTGTTTCAAGGAGATGGCCTTGAGAGATTTCCTGACCACCGGAGACTAGGAGGTGGATGGTGTTAAGATCGGAGGAAGTTACATTGTGACTGGGATTAAGTACCATGTGACTGTATGTTTGATTAAGCACCATGTGATTGTATGTTTGATGTCCTGGTATAAAAGGACAGATGTGAGAAGATTCATCCTCTTTTTTCTGCTTTTGAATGTTGGAGAATGTCATTGTGAATAAAGCTGAGCCTGAGGAATGCACTCAGTCTCGTCCTTCACAACTCTCCACAACAGAAAGGCATCTCTGACTCTGTATTTATTCAGTCATCAGATTCACAAGGGACTTTTGCCAATATAAATAAAATCCACAACAGTACCTAAAGGATCCATATGGGTCCACCCTCCAGTAGGCTGACCACCTGCAGGAGGGATCATGGGGATAATGGTGCAGTGTGATCCAGGCAGCAGTCTGGGCCGCTCTGTTTGGACTGCTGCCCTTGCAACCCAGATCCCCAGACAAGTGGTAGAAAATGGATGGATGGATATGTCATATATTATGTCCCTTTATTTACATTTTAGATTGGTGGGGTGCTGCAGGATTTTTTTCTCAATGTAAATAGTGTTCTGTGACTCAAAGAAGGTTGAAAACATTGATATAGAGAATGACAAAGTTTATTTTTTTATAAATATATTTGTTTTGAGGAGAAATATTTTTTACCCATTTGAAATGGTTTGAACTCTTCCCCGTAAAATGTAGGCACCCCCAAATACAATCTTGCATAGCCGCCCCATCACCACAAAAAAAAAAAAAAAGCTAGAAATGGCCCTGTGTATGTGTTTTGGATATGTAGCTCCCCTCCCCTCCAAAGGGACCTCACCCTTGTATTCAGTCATTTTAATGACAAACACATTCTCCTTATGTTTGCCATGCATTTGATGGTGACGCACAGCATTGTTTTATTTGGCCGAAATGAGATTCAGATGTTCGGAACGGTTCTGATAAACAACCTGCAGAGAGCCAGCCGCTTCATCAGAGCACTCATCTGACCTCTGGATTCCAATTAAAGCGAGGATTTTTGTTAAAATATTACATCCCTGTTCTTACTGTGGGACTCTGGATTGCATTTTTTTTTTCCCATGCTCTGCCAAAAACAGACCTGAAACTCTTTTTTTTCCCTGATCCCACCCCCAAGTTTAAGAAAAGTAGGAGGGGAACACATGAGGCCAAAGAGCATTTAAGTCTTTTTTTTTTTTTTTACAAAATCAGAACAACAACTGATTCTCATCATATAAAACCAACAGAGCTCCACCCTGAGTCGAGTGTCTTTAACTTGTAGCCAGGGCCATTTCTAGCTTTTTGAGGGCTCTATGCAATTGTGTTCTGGGGCCCCTATTTTTGTAATGAGGAAGGTTTAATGGGGGGAAATCTCAAAAAACTCAAACTCAAAAAACGCACCCTAGGCGAGATTAGGGTATAGCCTGCCCCCTCCCCCCAATGTGTGCATGCACACACACACAAACACAACCCCAAATATTATACCCTCTCAGGTCCTGAAGTCTCGAATACCAGCAACAGACCAGGAAGCTCATGTTACTGCTCATAAAAAAATTTGCATAAGGCCCTTTTACTCTATGCTTGCCACTGTTATCTGAATAGGGTTATACATGTCAGATGAGTCCAGCTAAATATTTTAGCTGGAGGGCATTGGTGGCCTAATGGTTTGGGATGTGGACTGGTGAGGGACGGGTCGCGGGTTCGAACCCTGGACTGGCAGGATTAGATCTGGGTGGGACAGATAACATAGCAATGTTTGCCCCACCCTCCTTAACCCCACTGTGGTGCCCTTAAGAAAGGCCCTTAACCCTAATTGCTCCAGTGGAGTTGCTCAGTGGCTACAGGTCAGTCTGTGGTTGTACTGGGCAGCTTCCAGGTGTGAATGTGTGAGTGTGAACAGGGCATCCTTGAAAAAGAGAGGTTGCCTTTCAGTGGAACTGCCCTGTATAAATTCATCCATCCATCTATCTTCTACCGCTTTTCCGGAGGTCCGGGTCGCGGAGGCAGCAGTTCAAGCAGAGAAGCCCAGACGTCCCTCTTCCCAGCCACCTGCTCCAGGTCTTCTGAGAGGATGCCAAAACATTCCCAGGACAACTGGGAGACATAGTCTCTCCAGCGTGTCCTGGGTCTGCCCTGGGGTCTGCTCCCAGTGAGACGTGCCTGAAACACCTCAAGTGGGAGGTGTCCAGGAGGCATCCCGATCAGATGCCCAAACCACCTCAACTGGCTCCTTTCGATGTGGAGGAGCAGCAGTTCTGCTCTGAGCCTCTCCTGGATGACTAAGCTCCTTACCCTATCTCTAAGGGTGAGTCTAGCAATCCTACATAGAAAGCTCATTTCAGCCGCTTGTATCTGCAATCTCATTCTTTCGGTCACTACCCAAAGCTCACGACCATAGGTGAGGGTAGGAACGTAGATTGACCGGTAAATTGACAGCTTTGCCTGAGAGCGCAGCTCCCTCTTCACCACAACAGACTGGTACAACGTACGCATCACTGCAGATGGTGCTTCAATTCGTCTGTCAATCTCCTGCTCCATTCTCCCCTCACTCATGAATAAGACCCCAAGATACTTAAACTCCTCCACTTGGGGCAAGAGCTCATCCCCAACTCAGAGAGGTCAGTCCACCCTTTTCCGGCTGAGGACCATGGACTTGGACTTGGAGGTTCTGATTCTCATCCCAGCCACTTCACACTCACTGGCAAACCACCCCAGTAAGACTTGCAGGTCATTGCTTGAAGAAGCCAACAAGATGATATCATCTGCAAACAGCAGAGATGAGATCCTGTGGTCACCAAACATGACACTCTCCGTTTCTTGGTTGTGCCTAGAAGTCCTCTCTATAAAAATTGTGAACCGGATCGGTGACGAACGGCAGCCCTGGCGGAGTCCAACTCTCACTGGGAATGAGTCCGACCAAGTCTTGACAATCCAAACCAAACAAGCTTGTTGTTACAAGCTATCCAGTCATATAGAGACCAGATAGCTTGTAACAGCAAGAACAATACCCCATACTCCCGAAGCACCCCCCACAAAAAACCATGAGGGATGTGGCTGAATGCCTTCTCCAAGTCTGCAAAACATATGTGGACTGGTTGGGCAAACTCCCACTAACCCTCGAGAATTCTCGAGAGGGTAAAGAGCTGGTTTGATGTGCCATGGCAAGGACAAAAACCACATTGCTCCTCCTGAATCTGAGGTTCGACCAATGGCTGGACTCTCTCCGCTCTCTGATGGTATTGATATGGACACTTGTTAAGGTCCCTGTCTTGTGGCTTCACTCCAATATTATCTGTTTATTTAAGAAGGGTAAACTGAGTGTCGCTGAGAACTATCGTGGTCTGGCCATTGGAGCAAATATAAGTCATATTCTCACAAAAATCATCATAAACTGATTTAAGGAAGTGTACAAAACACACATTAGCAAAGCCCAATATGGTTTCTGCCAGTATCGATCAACAACAGATGCAATATTTATTTTGAAGTTGGTAATTGACAAGGTTGGTGGCCCTGTCATCGTCACTTATATTGACCTGAGTTCTGCGTATGACCATATTCCTCGTGATTTCCCCTTTCCCGGGGGAGGCAGTTTGCCCCGCAGGAACAGCGGCCGTGGGCTATTTGAAGGACACAAGTAATTGGAAACTCTTGTGCCTGTGTGATCTCTCTATCGAAGATGTTGAAGATTTATACATCTTCGTAGCAATGGTCATCGGAATCTTACTGATTGGATCTGGGATTGTTCTGGTGTACCGTAAATTGATGAAGATGGACGGAGCCTATCAAAATGCTGACCCGGCGAGGCTTAACCATCAAATTGACCAATTGGGCAGGACTCTGACAGCGGCTAATGGAGAACTGTCTAGGAAAATGGATTACATCATGATCACGCTGAGAGCCGTCCATGAAGAATTCAATGTCCAGCAATGAAGGATTTAAGTACTGAATCTGTAAGAGAATATAAAGGTTTTTTTTCTCTGAAGTCAGTACTATTCGACTTATTTGACCTGCCCTTACAATCAAGTCCTCCAGATTATCTGCAGTTTTTGTTTTCAAAACATGTGAGCAGCATTGACTCTCATGGACAGCCAGCTGTCTGGCAAACTTTCCCATCTGCTGTGCAAGGACACAAGCACCAGACGCTAGACACAACATCTCCTGCTGAAGAGACTTTGTTGTTCTTAACTGATATAAACACCCTCACTCAACACCACTCTCACACTGACTCAATAAACTGATGGGAAGATTATTCATTCACTGCTCTCTTTGTGTTCTTGTATAGATTCTATTGTCTGCTACTTGTGCATTGAGAGATTTTTTTCTTGTAATCATAATATTGATCATTTATGACCAGTATTCTGACAAACAATGCTTTTTTTGCTCTCTCCTATTGTGTTTATCCTTTTCCTCCCTCATGCTTCCTGTTCCCTAGTCTGCTGACAGGTGCGTTACCGACGCTGCCACGTCACCGGAAATGCCAACTGTGTCGTTTTCAGTGTCAAGTCAAATCCCTCGTATGTTTATCAGTTGTTTACTGTGAATGTACTTGGCAATAAATCTTTTCTGAGTTCTGAGTTTCAAGTGCTGAGTATACGAACGGGCGCAGTGTAGCTCACATTGATATTACAAGCACTTTACATGAACACAACAGCATCCATCAGTGGGATGAAATCCAAGTTTGATGTATGTATAGGATGCTGCCAGAGAGGCCAAGAATCCCCTTGTCTGTTCAACTATTACTTTGACTTTGTGCTAAAGGTCATAGCCAGTGAGACTGATAAGGCCTTCCCTGGCAGATGGAGAATTAATCTTGAATACAACATATCACGTCTTTGTACTAATAGAGAACAGCGCTGTTGTGACCGGCTGCGAGAGGCGGAAGTTGTGAAGTGGATCTTGTATGCTGACGATGTTGCTCTGTTCTCTAAATCCATCTGTGAGGCAGAAAAAATTTTGAGTATCCTCAGTGAGACATGCAAGTATTTTGGGTTAACAGTATTCTTTCAAGAAAACTAAGACTCAAGTGCTCAATGACCAAGTCCTTGCAAAGCAGACAACCTTGTTTTCTATAGAAGGTCATGCCATTGAGAATGTGACACAGTTTTGCTATCTTGGTCAGATTGTTATCAATGTGGAGGGCAGATGCTTTACGAACACCGTGTGGCCAGTGCAACAGCTAAGTTCAATGAGCTACATAATGTGCTGACCGATTGCAGGGTATCCATGTACACAAGATGAAAGATCGTAGAAGCGTGTGTTCGGTCTAGACTTGTCTATGGCACTCAGGCGTGGTTCCCTAATGAGAGGCAAATTGCCAGACTTGAAGTATGCTGGACACAATGCCTAAGAAGTATGGTGAAAAGAGGCTATCACCGGAAGGCTTGCGATGATGAGGAAGACGCATTTCACCTTGTTTATTCCAATGAAGATATTTTTAAATTGACAAAGATTATGGCTGTCAAAGATTTTATCACAGTGCAGTATCTCAAGTGGATTGCTCATGTGTGTAGGGGTGAAAACACCAGTCTTACGAAAAAGGCTTTATTTGCATTGCCATTAAAAAAAATATTATAAAGATCCCTGGCTGAAGATCAGCAACCTGCTGGATATAACATCTGAACAGGCAAAAAAGGTTACCCAGTCCAAATCTGAGTTCTGCAGGATCATAAACATTTGTTTTGGCCTGCTCCCATAGTGACTAATGTCATCAATTAGGGAATCAACTGTACTGCAGCACTGGGTAGTTCAGACAGAGCAGGCAATTTAAATTAGCTCTCAGCATCAAGGAGAAAAGGAAAGGAACTGCCAAAAAGACAGGCAACTTTATCGAATTTCTTTAAACCAGCGGAGCAGTCAGATTCTTAGGGGGTCGAACTTTTCAGTGGACGTTGATAGCATCATGGAGATGGGAGGACAGGTTGCAGTGCAGTAGACGTTACCCAGGATTTAGACTAACTCTGGATACAGTACGTTGCAGATGTAGTGCGGATGTTCTGTTGCCTTTATCCCTACCAACACTGTTTGTGTTTTGCAGTAGCATGCATGAGAATGGAGTTTGAAATACAAGATCATGCTAGAATTATACAAAATAACGCGAGATCTCGAGAAAGACCCGAGAGTGACTGAGATGAACCGATCGCGATTACGTGATAACAACAAGGGAGTGTGATGTAGCAGCTCACATCTGGATTTTTGGACTCTAAATAAAACGTAAGTAGCCCATTAATTTTAATTCTATGAAGCGTTTGTATGTTAAGTCAGGTTTTTAGCTTCTCTGACACAGTGGTGGAGGAGTAGACCTCAGAAAATAACGGACGATCTTTAAATCATTTTTAATGAACAATCAGCTATTAAACACCACAAGATACCATGGGATTTCCTTGCGGATTGGATCCGGCATCTGTCAAAAATAGACTTGAATTTGACAAGCCGGATTTGTTCCGCAGTGGTCTGGACCGGGTGGGGATTAGAATATTGACGAGAATGGGAACTATATGCTGCGCAGGCCGGATCGCAGCCATGACGTACTGCATCCGGAGTCAATGTAAATCCTGGGTTAGCCTAGCTGCACCTGTTGCTAGCAGAGAATAGTGATGGACAGACTTTCTTTTGCCTCATCAGCCTCTTGGCTTCATTCCATATGTGAAATCACAGATTATAAATGGACGCAAAACTACCGAAGACCATAGACTGTGTGCCGGAGACACGAAGATTGGTAAAGAGAGAAACAGGATAAATTAAGTTGAAGATCAGGTGAAATAAACATGAAGGTAAAATAAATTTTACTGTTTTTGTCTGCTGTCTCTGTTGATTGTTAATGCTAAGGCTTGCTATCATTAATGCTAGATATACTGTAGTGTAGTGTGTGTGTGTCTAAATGGGTTAGGAAGTGCTGGGGTGGAATGCAGAAATGAGCACCTATATTTCCACTGAAATACCCCACTCATAGTACAGTGTCTCTCCAATAGCCTCTCCTAACCAACTCCTACTGCCTGGCTTCTCATGCCGACCCTGTTTTCATTAAATGACAGAGGATGTCAGTGAGTCTCTGGCACTATAACCAGGTTGCTCCGGGTAGGTGGGGCTTGTCAGACTTGGGTGTCAGTCCACCTAGGAGAAGGACCACTCTGATTTCAAATCCGGGCAGGTGGTGCCTGTTAGCCTTGGCCGGCAAACTACCTAGGAGAAGGTAAACTCTGATTCCAAACCTCTGCTGCCTTGTGGCTATACCTGATTACAGGAAAGGCTTCGGGAGTAAACCTCGAGGACAAATCCGGAGTGGAGCCCTATGGCGGTTGGCAGATGCTCAGCACTACTTCCGGCAACTCCTGCAATGGAACTGGTCCCAAACTGTATTGGATCATCCTTTCCTTTGGACTCAGCCAGTGACACCGAGAGGGGGACACTGACATATGGGCAGCCCAGTGTCGCCATACTACCCCGCCCAACTGGAGAGGCCACTCCAGCAGTGTTGCAAGATTCCAGCACAACACGGGACGAGGCAGTTACCGGTTATAAGCTCCAACCGACTGGCGTAGGGAGGAGCGCCAGGGGTCTCGTCCAACGGTGGGAGAAGCCTTCGCAGTTTCATTGGGCAGCTACCGTCCGCCTCAAGCTGGGTAGCCCCCAGCCAGTAAGGTGCTGCACCGCCATGGCTTGCCTGCTCTACTGGGTGCGTAGAGCTTAGGGGTCTCTCCCGACAAGCAAGTGTCAATCTGCACCAGGCAGTCAAAAAGAGAAACATACAAAGACTCCAGCTCTTTGATTTGCAAGCTGGAATGCTCCATGTGCCCTGGACTTACCACTGATCTCCAACAAATGGATGACTCTTGCAAGACCGCCATCATCAATAAGGAACTGGCATGACTTAACATCGATGTTGCCTGCCTTCAGGAAATCCGCCTGGCCGACAGCGGCTCTCTTAGAGAATCAGACTACACCTTTTATTGGCAGGGCCTGTCCCAGGATGAGTCCAGGCAGCATGGTGTAGGTTTTGCAGTGAGGAACTCGCTGATCGCCACCACAGAAACCCCTACAGGAGGGTCGGAAAGAATCCTCGCCTATGAAGACATTGTCAGGCTTTGTGAACATCCTTTCTGTGTATGCCCCGACCCTCCCTTCTACTCCAGATGCCAAAGATCAGTTCTATGAGGCTGTAGAGGAAGTGCTATCTAGAATCCCCTGCTCTGAAGGCTTATTTTTGCTAGGCGACTTCAATGCTCGCGTCGGAGCAGACTAGCAAGTGTGGCCATCCTGTTTTGGCCACTTTGGCATAGGCAGGATGAACGCTAGCGGACAGAGGCTGTTGGAATTCTGTTGTTATCACGGCCTCTGCATTACAAACTCCTACTTCAAGTGTAAAGAGCTGCGGAAAATGTCTTGGAGACACTCCCGGTCCCGTCACTGGCACCAGCTAGATCTTGTCATCACCAGAAGAGCGGACCTCAGCAGTGTTCTTCACACGAGAAGCTATCGCAGCGCTGATTGTGATACAGATCATTCGCTTGTTGCCACTAAGGTCAGACTGAAGCCAAGGAAGATCCACCATGCCAAGACTAAGGGTCACCCCCGCATCAACACTTGCAGAATTTCCGATCTGATCAAGGCTCAGACCTTCGCTGACAGCTTTCAAAGGAAACTTGAAGCCCACCTCCAGTCCGATATCCCAGGCGACGTGGACGCCAAATGGAACCACCTTCGCAACGCCATCTATGACTCAGCCATGACTGTATTCGGAAAGAAAGAACGTAAGAATGCTGACTGGTTTGAGGCTCACTGGGACGAAATGCAGCCAGTCACAGAGGCCAAAAGAGAAGCACTACTGGATCACAAGCAGAACCCTTGCCCTGGCACACGTGACGCCCTTCGAGCAGCAAGGAGCAAGGCACAGCAGATTGCCCGCCATTGCGCCAATGAGTACTGGCAGAACCTTTGCACCAACATCAGCTGCCGATTGCGGATGCGCCAAAGGAATGTATGAGGGCATCAAAACAGCTATTGGCCACACAAGCATCAAAACAGCACCTCTCAAAGCTAAGACAAGCAAAGCCATCACCGACAAGAGCAAGCAACTCCAGCATTGGGTCGAGCATTATCTTGAATTGGACTTGACCCAGAACATCGTGACAGACGTTGCCCTCGACGCCTTGCCTGGCCTACCAGTCATGGAAGAGCTTGACGACATGCCCACGCTAGAAGAGCTCAGCAAAGCCATAGACTGCCTCACCTGTGGCAAGGCTCCAGGGAAAGACGGTATCCCCCCAGAAGTTCTGAAACATGGGAAAACAGCCATCTTACAACCACTATATGATCTCCTCTGCCTTTGCTGGGAGCAAGGTCACATTCCCCAAGATGTGAGAGATGCCAGCATAGTCACGCTGTATAAGAACAAAGGCGACCGCAGTGACTGCAACAATTACCACGGCATTTCTCTTCTGAGCATAGTTGGCAAAGTCTTCACCCGGGTCACCCTGTTCCGCCTGTCCTAGTGTGGCTTCAGAGCCGGAAGGTCCACAGTGGATATGATCTTCTCCCTCCGTCAGCTGCAGGAGAAGTGTCGAGCGCAGCAGCAGCCATTGTTCCTTGCGTTCGTGGATCTGACAAAAGCCTTTGACTTAGTTAGTCGAAGTGGGCTCTTCCAGATCCTGCGAAAGATCGGTTGTCCCCCAAAGCTCCTTGCAATCATCTCCTCCTTCCACATGGACGTGCATAGTACTGTTTGCTTTGATGGAGCCACCTCAGATGCCTTCCCAGTCAGCAGTGGAGTGAAGCAGGGTTGCGTTCTAGCACCGACTCTCTTTGGGATTTTTTTCTCAATGCTCCTCCACTACGCCTTCGCCGACTGTCCTGAAGGTGTCTATGTCCACACGAGATCAGATGGAAAACTCCTCAACATCGCAAGACTTCATGCTAAAACCAGAGTCTACGAGGTCCTCATACGTGTGCTGCTGTTTGCAGACGATGCTGCTCTAGCATCGCACAGCGAGGAGGGCCTGCAGCACCTGGTCGACAAACTGTCCCACGCCTGCAAGGAGTTTGGGCTCATGATCAACCTTAAGAAAACCAACATCATGGCGCAAGATGCTGTCTCCTCTCCTGTCATTACCATTGACAACACACAGCTGGAGGTTGTGGACACCTTCTCCTACCTAGGGTCCACTGTTTCAAACACGCTCTCGCTGGACATCGAGATCAGCTCCAGAATCGCCAAAGCAGCTGCTGTCATGGCCAAACTCAACAAGCGTGTGTGGAACAACAATCTGCTGAGTTTGAAGACCAAGTTACTCGTATACCAAACTTGCGTCCTGTCCACTCTCCTGTACGGCAGTGAGTCCTGGACAGCCTATGCCAGGCAGGAGAAGTGGTTAAACGGGTTCCACCTCCACTGTCTTCTGCGCCTTATGCACATCAAGTGGCAGGACAGAGTCCCCAAAACTGAGGTCCTTGAGTGTGCTAACTTGCCAAGCATCCCTGCATTTCTCAGCCAGAGACGACTCGGGTAGCTTGGCCACGTGCACCTCATGAAGCCTGACTGTCTGCCGAGAGAAATCCTTTATGGAGAATTGCGGGTGGGCGTCCGCCGTGTGGACCGACAGCTGTTGCGTTTTAAAGATGTCTGCAAACGCGACATGCGGTGTGCGCAGATCAACACCAATAACTGGGAGGTTATTGGCAAAGATCGAGCCACCTGGCACCACAGTGTCAAAGAGGGTGTTCTCAAGATGGAAGGGAACACGAGAGTCCAGATGGTGACGAACCGTGCGGTGAGGAAAGAACGCGAAGCACCAGCACGTGCACCATCAATTTTCATCTGCGCCAACTGCTCCAAAGACTGCCACTCAAGGATTGGGCTGTATAGTCATTCCAGGCGCTGCTCCAACCCTTGACGCGCTAACCATCGCCTCTTTGAGACAAGGATGCCAGAGTGAGAGAGAGAGAGAGAGAGAGAGAGAGAGAGAGAGAGAGAGAGAGAGAGAGAGATTGATTTTGATTTTTAAAAGATCTTTAATAAACACACTTGTCCATCATTCAATACAATTTCTATGCCATGCTATATTACACAGAAAATTATTCCCCCAAAAAATGCCCAAACAAAAGCTGCCCATCACGAACTAAACAGAGGACATCCTCCAGGGACCAGAGGGTCCTAAAACCTTCCACATCCCCATTCCCCATAAAAAACTGAAAGTCCAGCCTGATTCTGGCTTTAAGTAGCCTCACAAATAAAATTTTGACATCAACATCATTCTCAACATTCTCAAGCTTTCTTCTCTGGCTTACATAAATAGCCAACTTTGCCTGTCCTAAAACATAGTTCAGTAGTTGACACTTCTGCTTAAAACGACGATTGTACATAAAACCACAAATGAAAACCTGCTTAGAGAAAACTTCCTTAAAAATGTGAAAAAGTTCTGTGAGAAGTTCAAAGAGACCACTCAGACGCTGACATTCAGTAAAACAATGAAAAACTGTCTCCCTAGAGGAACAAAAAACACAGTGATCACCGACACTGCTGTTAATCACAGAAACAAAAGCACTGACAGCTATAATGCCATGCAGGACCCTCCACTGTAAGTCTCCATGCCTCTTAGGGAGAGGGGCTTTATAAAGAGCCCTCCAGGCAGGCCGATGCCCTTTTCCTAGTCTAAAATAGGCTCTCCATGGAGTGTCCACACAGGTGTTCAATCTGTCTTTGTTGAGTGCCATCACCACCAGTCTGTAGAGTGCCTTACCACTGGCTCCTCCAAAGTCCACACCAGTGGGAGCACAGAATGCCAGTAAGGAGCAAGGAGAGACGTCAAAGTCCATACAAAGCGTGAGAGAGGGAAAAGGGTCCGTGCTTTCTGGCTGCAGTGTGCCATTGCCAAAGTTCATGAGTAGGGAGCGCTCAAGTCCATGAAGCTTCTGTTTCCAGTGTGCAAGAAGGCCATTGATGAAACGATTTGATCTGACACCAAGATGAGCTGCTAAAGCTGAGGCGTTGTTGAGGCCAGGACCAGCCAGTTCCACCACTTGCTTCAGAGTGAGAACATTCCTGGAACACAGCCTATCAAGGAAGGTCCTTCCAACTCCCGGCAGGACACCAAGGCGACCACAAAAAACCAGCGGCTCCCTCACCAACCAGTGGAGGGAATCGCATGGCCCTCTTTGTTTTTTAAAAAGAGTCCATACTGAAAAAAGACTGCGGTAAAAACTGGGCAAAGACAGTGCACTAGAGTTCTTAAAATCCATTAAAAACACAGGGAGGTCTAGCCCAAGCCCAAGGACTCTCTGTAAAATAACACAGGCCAAAGGCCTCCATACCAGGTCCTGGGGGCCCGTCAGCAGTCTCTGTATGAAAGTCAGTCTAAAAGCAGCACCTCTACTAGCTAAATGAACCACTCCTTGCCCCCCTTCCTCTTTGGGAAGAAATAACAGGGCTTGAGGGACCCAGTGGAGTCCACCCCCCCAAAAAAAGTCCACCATAACAGACTGGATTTTTGACAACAAACCAGCAGGGGGGTCCATGCACATGAGGCGGTGCCACAGGGATGAGGAAACAAGATTATTTAAAATGAGCACTCTTCCTCTAAAAGATATTCTTGGTATTAGCCACTTCCACTTGTTTAGTCTCCCGTTGATTTTCTCTATGACCCCATCCCAATTTTTTTGCTCAAATTGTTGATTTCCAATAAAGACACCAAGATACTTAAACCCTCCTTTTTTCCAAACCAGCCCACCAGGCAGCGTAAGCTGATTTTCTAGGTTCTCCCCCACCATCAGAGCCTCGCTTTTTCCCCAGTTTATTTTTGCAGAGGAAAGTTGGCCAAAAAGATTGACACTCCTAACCAAAACGTCAATGTCACTCTGCTTGTTTAGCAGAATGACTACATCATCTGCATAGGCCGACAGCTTGAACGTGGTGTCACAGCCAGGAAAAGTAACTCCTGATAGGTTCCTTCTCAAGCAGTGAAGCAAAGGCTCTATGGCGAGGGAGTACAGCATCCCTGAGAGAGGGCAGCCCTGCCGAACCCCCCTCTGGACTTTTAAAGGGGCAGACAGGCCCCCATTTATCTTCAGCACACTCTCAATGTCACTGTACAAGACCCGTATCCTGGCTATGAAGCCTGGGCTGAACCCAAAAGCAGCTAAAACTGTCCATAAATATTGGTGTTCAACCCGGTCAAACGCCTTTTCCTGGTCAATTGAAATCAAACCAGTTTCTACCGCCAATGAACCAGAGACCTCCAAAACATCCCGAATTAAAGTGACGTTGTCACTAATCAGCCTGCCAGGCACACAGTAAGTCTGGTCTACATGAATGACCTCGCTCATCACCTTTCTCAGTCTTCGGGCCAGAGCTTTTGAAAGAATCTTATAGTCTGTGCAGAGCAGAGAGACTGGCCTCCAGTTCTTTAGGCTCTGTAGGTCCCCTTTTTTCGGCAACAGTGTGATGATGGCCCTCCTGCAGGTCGTGGGTAGGGTCCCCCTTTTCAAGCTATCTTGGAGAACCTCCAGCAGGTCTGGACCAAGCAGGGGCCAGAATTCCTTAAAAAAGTCCACAGAGAGACCATCTATGCCTGGTGATTTTCCATTCTGGAGGCTCATTAGCGCCGTATGCAGCTCAGACAGAGACAGTGGAGCATCCAAGCCAGCAACAAGGTCCTCTGAGAGCACTGGAAGACCATCAAAGAAAACCTGGCCCAGTGACGTGTCCTCCCTCCACTCTGCTCTAAACAATTCACTGTAAAAGCTAGCAGCATATTTCCTGATCTCTGCTGCTGTGGAGATTGTTCTCCCGTCATCGTCCAACAAGGAGTGAATGAGTTTTCTTTGTCCATTTTTCCCCTCCAGTCCAAAAAAGTACTGGGAGGGCGAGTCCATCAGAGCTACATCCATGTAGCGTGAGCGGACCAGAGCACCCTGTGCAGTGACCCCTAGCAGGCTAGCCAAGGCTGACCTTTTTGACTTAAGAGCCTCTAAAAGTGCTCTTGTTTTCCTGTAGAACTGAGCAACTCCTCTAGCTCTACCACCTCAGCTCCAGAACTTTCAAGGACTGGGTCAAGCTACGAGTGACATTTTGAGTGTACTGTTGGCAGAGTTGTTTTATCTGTGCCTTACCAAAATCCCACCACATTTGGAGAGAACTAAAAGAAGATTTTTGTTCCCTGTGTGACTTCCATACATCATGAAAAACTCCCTTAAAAAACACATCATTTAAAAGTGTATTATTAAAATGCCAAAAAGCACTCTTACACTTTACATTTTCAATAAAAACAGAACAAAACAGCAGGCAGTGATCAGTGAAACCAACAGGACAGATACAACTATTTTTAAAAACACTCATTTGATGTTTAAAACCATAGAAACGGTCTAACCTAGCCATAGATAAAAGGTTATCTTTAGCATGGCTCCAGGTGTACTGCCTCTGGTCCCCATGATGTGATCTCCACACATCGGCCATTTCATGTGTCTTCACCAGTTCCCTCAGCCTATTGGCAGAAGCAGGGTGAGGCTCCTGATGGTTCCTGTCTAGTCTGGGGTTTAATGTACAGTTAAAATCACCCCCCAGAAATAAAAAACTATTTGGATTACAGGATCTAACCGTATCTGATAGCACATTAGAGACCCTGATCCTCTCTGCTGTCTGTGTTGACACATACACGTTTATAAAAACCAAGTTCACGTTTTCAAACTGTACCTTTAGCAAGAGTACATGTCCTTTCACCACCTCTTCTACCTCATAAGAGACAGGCACACAACCCCTAGAGAAAAGTACAGCCACCCCTCCACTGTTATTGGATTTGTGGCTAAAAAAAAATGCAGCCATCCCACTCTTTTCTCCACTGGCTCTCAATGTCTACAGTGCTGTGAGTCTCCTGGACCATCAGCACGTCAAGTTTCTTTAAATTAAAAAGCTTGTATAAAGAGGCCCTTTTTACATCATCCCTGGCCCCGTTTATATTAAGAGTGCCAATTCTAAGGTGGGGCATTAAAAAGGATAAAAATAAGGTACAGTAAAAAAACACACACATAGCATAAAAGGGAAGAAACAAACTAAGAGTCAACATGACTGTGATTTCAGTTTAACAACCAGTTTCTTTAAACGATATATTTCCTGATCAGTGAAAGTCTCATTCCCATCATTCAGTTTCATAAACTTGCGAGCTGATGCCACAAATAACTCCAGATCTGGAAAGTAATTTTCCACTTTCACAGCTCTGCTCCCCTTAGTCACCTGGAGAAATTTCCTAATTTTGGTAAAACAATAGGAGCTTTGCTCCTCCTGCGTCTGCATCAGTTCAGACTCAGCTCCACTTTCCTCAGAAGCGCTCTCATCCAGTATTTCTAAATTCCCAACCCTACTAGATTTAGCAGAGCTCTGCAAGTTTTCAGCACTTTTTCTTTTTTGTGCAGCTTTAAAAGGATCCTCCTCAACAAAATTACATCCCTGCATTTCTTCGTCAAATGCAACGTTTGTAATGCAATGTTTACTCTGAGTGCCCGCCACAGCCTCAAACCGCTCCTTCCCCGCCTGCAAAGTCTGTTCATTCATGTTCTTTCGTTTAACTGCACTCATTTCACCCTCCACCTCTTTACTCCGGGTGACAGGCTCGTCACAATGATCGGAGCTGCCGCCAGACAGAAATTCCCCACCATCACTGTTTGGGGGGGCAACTACCGCGCCCGCCGCGGCCACCCCAGCAGAGGCGGCCGCGGCCGCCCCAGCAGAAGCGGGCGCCGCAGCGGCATCCGCCGCACCACATGTAGTGCTACCCTCCGGACCACCAGAAACAGCGGCATCGCCTTTCTTACTGCTAGTGTTCTTTGTGTTCACCTTTTCAGGACATGATCTAATGAGATGGCCCTCTGCACCACACGCAAAACACTTCATGGTTTCGGATGTTGCAAAGACTAAGTAGCTGAAGCCCTCAATCCTGAAATTAAAAGACACGTTCAGTTCAGCAGAGCTGTCTTTTAACACCATGAAACACTGCCTCCTGTGACACACGACATGCTTCAGCAGGGGTGATTTACTACCCAGAGAGACCATTCTGATGGGGGAAACAACTTGGCCAAAACGGGACAATTCTCTTATCAGCTGATCGTTTTTAATGAAAGGAGGAGCATTAGAGATGGTGATCCTCCTAGAAGGGTTCACCAGCGGTAGAACAGGAGTAAAAGTGTCATTTATGACAACTCCCTGTTCCACCACCTGATCAGCTTTTTCAGTGGAATCCAGAAAGATGACAATTGCGCTGTTCATTGTTGACGCTGACTTTATACCGTCATGCACAACCACCTGTCCTACAGCGAGGCCAGCCTCTTCCACAGAACAGGGAACTGTCGGCAGGACTCTCACGCCATGCCGCCGGGTCAAGCGCTCGAACTCCACACCACCGTCAAACACCGGCATGATGCTGGCCGGGAAAAACGGGCAGCAGAAGTTACCGTTCCCCGACACACTCACTCCAACACTCACACCCCAGCACACACACACTCAAACCACTAAATACTAAACACACACACCTCAACACACACGATAGAGAAAAGTTAGAAAAAAAACAAAGTTTAGAGTACTCACTCAACGCCACTCCACACCCCTGCTCCCACAAACGCTCACGCATGCGCACGAGAGAGAGAGAGAGAGAGAGAGAGAGAGAGAGAGAGAGAGAGAGTGTATGTATATATAAACTTATTTCAGTATACAGTTACAGTAAACCCCACAAGTTAGTGTGTGTCATAGTCGGTGTTGTGGTGTTGGTCTGGTGCTGAAACTGGATAGAGAAATCATTTATATAGCCTGCTTGTTTTTAACATCTCCGATTAATGCATGTGTGCTCTGGTTGTATATTTAGTTGGAAAATATACTTAGGCAGCCAAATTTGTTTCTTTTTTGTGTTTGTTTGTCATGTGTTTAATTATTTTTGCCACAAATTAAGCACTGCTGGCTAACGGCAGTGGTGGCCTAATGGTTAGGGATGTGCAGGGGCGTCTGACTGGGGGGGAAAGGGTACTGTTTACCCAGGGCATACTGCAGGGAGGGGCCCTCAAAAAGTTTGGAATGAAAAGGTTTTTTTGTATTGCGTTCTTTTAATTTCTAATTAATTAATGTCATTATAAAATTCCCCCTGGCTGAATGAAGTGTTTGAGAGACTAAATTTTGCACTTGGGGGCGGCTGTAGTGCAGGTGTAGTGTGGCTGACTACTGATCGGAGGGTCAGGGGTTCGATTCCCACTCTGTCTGCAGTCTGCATGTTGAAGTGTCCTTGAGCAAGATGCTGCATCCCCAGTTGCTCCTGGTGAGTCAGGCCAGTGCCTGTGTATGGCAGCTCTGCTGCCATCAGTGTGTGAATGTGTGGATAGCAGGATCTATAAAAATAGTCTACAGCACATGTGTCAAACTCAGGCCCGTGGGCCAAATTTGGCCCGCAGTGTAATTATAATTGGCCCGCGAGATCATATCAAATGTGCATTAGAGCTGGCCCGCGGTATATACTATACCACTAATACTACAAATTCCACAATGCTTTGCTAGTATGTTGGCGCGCAGTCGAAACCGGCAAGCGCTCCTTTTTTCTGTTGACAGTCATTGACAACCATGCTCCAGTCACATCGGACAAATTAATTTCACCCTCCACAAAAATGGCCAAACGAAAGATGGACAACAGGAGCTTTCAAGACAGGTGGGAGGCAGATTATCTGTTCACGAATATAAAGGACAGACCTGTTTGTCTTGTGTGCGGAGCTAACGTGGCTGTAACGAAAGAATATAACATAAGAAGACACTATGAAACAAAACATTATGAAAAGTACAAGGACCTGGACGTAAAGCAGAAGCTGCAGAAGGTGGAGGAGATGAAAATGAGTCTGGTTTGCCGGCAGACTATGTTCATGAAAGCAAAATCAAAAAGTGAAGCTGCTGTAAAGGCCAGCTTTATTGTGGCAGCAGAGATAGCAAAATCAGCCCGGCCCTTTAATGAGGGAGAGTTTGTCAAAAAGTGCATGGTCAAAGTTTGCGACATCGTGCGCCCAGATAAAAAGCAAGAATTTTTAAATGTGAGCCTGAGCAGAAACACCGTGGCTGAGCGCGTGTGTGAGCTTTCCACTAATCTACATGAACAACTAATAAAAAAGGGAAAAGATTTTATTGCATACTCCCTTGCTGTGGATGAGAGCAGCGACACGTCTGATACTGCCCAGCTGTCAATCTTCATCCGTGGAGTAGACTCGAGCCTGTGCGTCACAGAGGAACTTTTAGGATTAAAATCAATGCATGGCACCACCACAGGAAAAGATATCTTTGAAGAGGTATCCAAATGTATAACTGAAATGAGCCTGCCTTGGGATAAACTTGTGGGACTGACGACAGATGGTGCGCCCGCGATGTGCGGTCAAAAGAGTGGATTGGTCGGCAGGATTCAGGAGAAGATGCGGGAGGAAGATGCAGGTGAACTTACAGTTTATCACTGTATCATACATCAGGAAGCGCTCTGTGGCAGAGCTCTGCAAATGGAACATGTTATGAGCTCTATAAAACGAGTAGTCAACTTCATAAGAGCCAAAGGTTTGAATCACCGGCAGTTCAAGTCTTTTCTGGAGGAGTTGGATTCGGAATACAGAGATGTGCCCTATCACACAGAGGTGAGATGGCTAAGCAGAGGAAAAGTACTGAACAGATGTTTTGAGCTACGTGAGGAAATCTGTCAGTTTATGGAAAACAAAGGGAAGGACACAACAGAGCTGAGAGATACAAAGTTTCTGTGTGAGCTTGCATTTCTGTCTGACATTGTGAGCCATCTCGATGTGCTTAACCTGTAGCTTCAGGTACGGGGCCACATCATCACAGACATGTACACAGCAGTGAGGGCCTTTAAAACTAAGTTGTGTCTGTGGAAGACTCAGATGCTGCAAGGAAACTTGGGTCATTTTCCGTGCTGCCAAACCATGGCAGAGCAAATTTCTCCTGCCGTGCTGCCTAGCGCACAGTTTGCTGAAAAAATCAACGCGCTCAGCGCCGAGTTTTCCCGGCGATTTGCCGACTTTGAGGCTCAGAAAGGGAGATTTGAACTGCTCAGTAACCCGTTTGCGATCGACGTGGAAAGCGCACCAACCAGCCTCCAAATGGAGCTAATTGAACTCCAATGTAATGACATGCTCAAATCAAAATATGACTCTGTTGGTGCTGCGCGGTTTCCATGTTTCCTCCCCGACACAATGCCTCAATTACGCACCCAAGCTGCTCAGATGCTCTCAGTGTTCAGCAGCACATATCTATGTGAACAACTGTTCTCTATGATGAAGGTGAACAAAACACCTCACAGAAGTCGACTCACTGATGAACACCTTCACTCCGTCCTGAGGTTTTCCTCAGCTCAGAGCCTGACCCCAGACATTGATGAACTTGCATCTAAGAAAAAATGCCAAGTATCTGGCTTAGACCAATGTGCAGAGTAAATCAGAGTGTAGCAAACTGAGCTTGAATATATCTGTTATTTATGCACTTTTTCTACTGCAAGGCATGGTCTGTTAATAGTTGAAATGTTGGATTTTTATTGAATGACATTATTATTTTTGGTTCTTTTGTTGTTTGCTTTGAAAAAGATTTACTTTAAAAAGGAATTTGAAAGGATACCGGGAGAGACATACTTTATTTATTTATTTAAATAAGAAATGAATACCACTGATGTGTCTTTTATTTCAAATTTAATTTCTCATGTGTTTGTAATATCAAGCTTTGGTTGTTCCAGATTCTGTGTTTAAGCAAAACTAAAGTTTGTTTCCATATGAAAAGGTTAAACATTACATATCAGTTGCAGTTAATTTTTCAATAAATATTGAGTTTGGCCCGTGACTTTACTTCACTGCTTAATTTTGGCCCACTGTGAATTTGAGTTTGACACCCCTGGTCTACAGGAAACCAACCCACACGGATCCATACCTACTATGGACATCAGAACACCCCACAGCACACAAACAATCAGTTGTCAGGACGTTATATGAATGGGCCACCATCATCACAGACCAAGAAGACAGACAGGAAGAGGAAACCACATAAAACATGCACTCACACGCTACCAATATCCAGTATGGGCCATAAACAAAGGGAAACAGCAAGTCAAAAACAAAGAAAACAAAGAGGAAACAAGACACAGAACAAAAGCCGAAATCAAAAGCAAGGACACCAAAATTATACCATATATATATATTTTTTTTTTTTTTACTTCTGGCGCCACACGAGTCGGCTGCCTTTTGCAGCAACGGCTCAATTCTGAGTCTTTTTTTTCTTCCTCTCTCTTCTGATCCGGTGACAACTCTCTGATCTGGCACACCTTTCACTCCATATATATCACGGACACACAGATCGCCCCAAATGTCTCCCGAGCCAGTGGACGGAGCCACTGTTTATAGCAGGAGACGGTACAGCAGGGAAGAGCTGCTAGGACTCAACGGCCACCCGGTGCTAACGGAAAAACTCGACATACCGGGAGAACTGAGGCGAAAACGACGTGGGTGTCGTTCTGGAGTAAGGCGGAGGTCAAGAAATATAAGGTACAGACCCACCCTCCCATCCGTTGTTATGGGGAATGTACGATCGTTACTGGGAAAGGTAGATGAGCTAGCGGCTATCTCCCGCTACGATAGCATATACCGGGAGTGTAGCCTGTTCCTATTCACAGAGACTTGGCTAACTGAATTAGCAGCAGATGCTAACATTGAACTGGAGGGTTTCCACGCGAAACGGGCAGACCGAACATCAGACAGTGGCAAAGCAAGGGGCGGTGGAGTGATAATGTATGTTAACAACAACTGGTGCAGACCGGGACATATCACTGTTAAACAACAACACTGCAGCAAAGACACACAGTGCGGAGCATTGTAGCTAGATGGAATAAATATGTAAATATATAAACACACACAGCGTGGAGCATTGTTGCTAGATAGTATAAATATATAAATATATATATAAACACACAGTGCGGAGCATTGTAGCTAGATGGAATAAATATGTAAATATATAAACACACACAGTGCGGAGCATTGTTGCTAGATGGAATAAATATATAAATATATAAACACACACAGTGCGGAGCATTGTAGCAAGATGGAATAAACAGCATAACCGTCTACTTAGTTATCCTACATCAGGGGTGTCCAATCATGTTCCATGGAGGGCCAAGACCCTGCAGACTTTATCTCCAACCAGTGTCTTCAACAGCAGATTTCACTGAATTTCTTCCCACTGATTGCTGATAAGTGAAAACACCTGCTGAAGAGACTGGGTAGGAGAGAAAACCTGCAGGGTCTTGGCCCTCCATGGCACATGATTGGACACTCTTGTCCTACATAGTATGAATATGTACCCATACATATTCTCACCCTCCATAGCGACCGGTATTTTCCTAGTTGTATACCGGAGGGGACCATTGTGTAAGTCTATTGCGTCTTTTGCATTCAATACTATTAGGTTGTCACGTCTTTTTGCTATCTCTGCGAGCAGCCCTGCTTAGGTTGTACAGTCTGACAGCCGTAGGTAGGAAGGACTTGCGAAACCTCTCGGTTGTACACCTAGGATGATGTAGTCTGCTGCTAAATGAGCTCCTCAGTGCATTCAGTATGTCCTGCATAGGGTGGAACTTGGACTCCAGCAGAGATGACAGTTTAGCCACCATCCTTCTCTCTCCCATCTCCTCCACTGGGTCAAGGCGCTGCCCCAGGACAGAGCTAGCTTTCTTGATCAGTTTGTTCAGTCTCTTCCTATCGGCTGCTGTAATGCCACTGCCCCAGCAGACCACTCCGAAAGTGATGGCTGATGCCACCACCGTGTCATAGAATGTCTTCAGCAGCACCCCTTGTACACCAAAAGACCCGAGTCTCCTCAGTAGGAACAGCCTGCGCTGTCCCTTCTTGTAGAGTGCGTCAGTATTGTGTGACCAGTCTAGTTTATTGTTCAGATGAACACCCAGGTACTTATAGGATGTCACCATCTCGATGTCTGTTCCCTGTATATTTACTGGTGCTGTGAGGGGTTGTCCTTGCCTGCGGCAGTCCACCACCAGCTCCTTAGTTTTCCTCGCGTTGATCTGGAGGCAGTTCTGATGGCACCAGTCCACGAAGTCCTGGATAAGCCCTCTGTACTCAGCTTCATCTCCGTTGGAGATGAGGCCAATGATCGCAGAGTCGTCAGAAAACTTCTGTAGATGGCAGTGTGTTGTGTTGTGTGAGAAGTCCGCAGTATAAAGGGTGAACAGGAAGGGAGCCAAAACCTTTCCCTGGGGGGCCCCCGTGCTACCGATGATCGTGTCAGACACACAGTCTCGGGTTCTCACAAACTGAGGCTGGTTGGTGAGGTAGTCCAGGATCCATGATGACAGGTGCTGGTCCACCCCTGCGCACAGCAGCTTGTCCTTCAGGATCATCGGTTGGATGGTGTTGAAAGCACTGGAGAAGTCAAAGAACATGATCCTCACCGCATTCAATTCAATTCAATTCAACTTTATTTATATAGCGCCATTTCACAACAACAGTCATCTCATATATCTATATATTTATCCCATCTAGCTACAGTGCTCCGCACTGTGTGTTTATATATCTACATATTATTCCATCTAGCTACATTGCTCCGCACTGTGTGTTTATATATTTACATATTTATTCCACCTAGCTGCAATGCTCCGTACTGTGGGTGTTTATATATCTACATATTTATTCCATCTAGCTACAATGCTCCGCACTGTGTGTTTATATACTCATATATTTATTCCATCCAGCTACAATGCTCCGCACTGTGTTTATATATTTATATACCTATCCCATCTAGCTACAATGCTCCGCACTGTGTGTGTGTGTGTGTGTATATATATATATATATATATATATATGTGTGTGTGTGTGTGTGTGTGTGTGTGTGTGTGTACATATGTATACTCGCTGCACTTGTTTTTTTCTCTTGCCTTCTGATTGTTGCTCTGAGTGTTGCTATCCCTGTGCTATTGCAATCCTGGAATTTCCCCATTGTCAGAATCAGAATCAGAATCAGGTTTATTGCCATTGTTCATGTGATACACAAACTAGGAATTTGTCTCGGTGCCATGCTGCAACATTAAAAACATAATGAGAAAAAGGGATAAACTAAAAAACTAAAGGACTGGAAATGTGCAATAAGTGTAGAAAAATAAGTAATAATAAGTAATAATAATAATAATACTAGTAATAATGAGTAGTACTAGTCAAGGCAGTTTAAAAAATTAGCATGTAGCAGATAATGTGAAGTACCACATAGTGCAGTCAATAATGCAACAGAAAAACAGTGATGAATGACGTGAGTCTGGTTGAGCTGCTGTACATAGTGCACGAGAGTCAAAAGTCACTTAGTGTTCAGCAGTCTGATGGCAGAGGGGAAAAAGCTGTTCATGTGCCGAGAGGTTTTAGTCCGAATGGACTGAAGCCTTCTACCTGAGGGGAGGGGGGCAAACAGCACGTGACCAGGATGTGAAGGATCGGCTATGATCCGGCCAGCACGCCTCCGGGTCCTGGAGATGTACAGGTCCTGGAGAGATGGGAGCTTGCAGCCTATCACCTTCTCAGCAGTGCGCACGACGCGCTGCAGCCTTAGTCTGTCCCTGGCAGTGGCTCCTGCGTACCACACAGTTATGGAGGAGGTGAGGATGGACTCGATGATGGCCGTGTAGAACTGCACTAACATCTTGGTGGGTAGCTTGAGCTTCCTCAGCTGCCGCAGAAAGAACATCCTCTGCTGGGCCTTTTTGATGAGGGAGCTGATGGTTGGCTCCCATTTGAGGTCTCGGGTGATGGTGGTGCCCAAGAAGCGGAAGGAATCTGCAAAGGTGATGGGAGAGCCTGTGATGGTGAGGGGGGGGCAGGGGGGATGTGACTTTCCTGAAGTCCACAATCATCTCCGCTGTCTTCAGAGCATTCAGCTGCAGGTTGTTGTGGCTGCACCGGGACACCAGCTGGGCCACCTCTTCCCTGTAGGCGGACTCGTCACCGTTGGAGATGAGCCCGATGAGGGTGGTGTCGTCCGCAAACTTAATCAGCTTAACAGACTGGTGGGAGGAGGTGCAGGAGTTGGTATAAAGGGAGAAGAGTAGGGGGGAAAGTACACAGCCCTGGGGTGATCCAATGCTGATGCTAACAGAGTCTGAGACAGACTTCCCCAGCCGCACATGCTGTCTCCGGTCCGTCAGGAAGTCGGTGATCCACCTGCAGAGGGAGTCAGGCACGTTGAGCAGGGACAGCTTGTCCTGGAGCAGATCGGGGCGGATGGTGTTGAATGCGGAGCTGAAGTCCACAAACAGAATCCTGGCGTAGGTTCCCGGGCAGTCCAGGTGCTGCAGGATGGAGTGGAGGGCCAGGTTGACTGCGTCGTCCACAGACCTGTTAGCACGGTAGGCAAACTGCAGCGGGTCTAGGAGGGGTGTGGTGATGGACTTGAGGTGAGACAGGACCAGGCGCTCAAAGGACTTCATGACTACAGAGGTGAGCGCTACAGGTCTGTAGTCGTTAAGTCCAGTAATCCGTGGCTTCTTGGGGACAGGGATGATGGTGGAGGATTTAAGGCAGGTCGGCACGTGACATTGCTTAAGAGAGGTGTTAAAAATGTCTGTGAAGACAGGAGCCAGCTCTTTCGCACAGTGTCTCAGGGTGGAGGGAGACACACCGTCCGGCCCGGGGGCCTTGCGCGTGTTCAGTCTGGAGAACTGTCTGTGCACGTCCTGCTCACTGATGACAAGGGGAGGGGGGGAGGAGGAGGAGGAGGAGGAGGGGGGGACCGCTCTTGATGAATTAGGGGCTGAGGAGGCAGAGGAGCTGGGTGGAGTGGGTGAGTTGGACACAGCTGACGAGGTGTCAGAACGGGCATAGTGTTGGGACAGTCTTTGACAAAGGGCTTTGTCATCCTGACCTTTAGAAGCCTGAGGCCGATAGTTGGTGATTTGCCTCAGTCCTCTCCACACAGAAGCCGAGTCATTAGCAGTGAACTGCTGCTGGTGTCTCTCAGAATATACAGATTTAGCTCTCCTCAGCTCTCTGTTAAACCGATATTTGACCTCCCTGTAGCAGTCCCTGTCTCCACTTTTCAACGCTGCTTCCTTCTCCTTCCTGATCCGTCTGAGCTTAGCTGTGAACCAAGGCTTGTCATTAGAATATCTTATCCTGGTGCGCGATGGGAGAATGTGCTCTTCACAGAAGTTGATATATGAGTTCACAGTGTATGTGTACTCATTAAGATCATGTGTGGCTCTTTTAAACATGCCCCAGTCAGTTATTTCCATGCATGTGTTCAGTTTCTCTCCAGCTTCACTGGTCAATTTCTTTGTGGTGGTCACCACAGGTTTAGTGAGTTTCAGTCTCTGTCTGTATGTGGGGATGAGGTGAACCATCACGTGATCAGATAGTCCCAGCGCAGCGCGGGGAACAGCGCGATATGCGTCCTTTACTGAAGTATAACAGTGATCTAGCGTGTTATTTCCTCTGGTTGGACATTTAATACACTGTTTGTAGCGGGGGAGCTCGTGACTCAGATTGCTCTGGTTAAAATCGCCCACCACGATAACCAGGGAGTCTGGAAAGTTCCGCTCCGTAAGTTGGATGTGATCTGCGAGCACGCGCTGAGCTTCGCGCGTGTCCGCGTCAGGAGGGGCGTACACAGCGACGAGAATGAATGAGGCAAACTCGCGCGGGGAATAGAATGGCTTGCAGTTAATGAAAAGAAATTCCAGGGCGGGAGAACAGTGTTTGGAAATCACCGTTACATCAGAGCACCAGCTGTTGTTAATATAGAAGCACACTCCTCCTCCGATAGACTTACCGGACAGCTCTGTGACGCGGTCAGCACAAATCAGCTGGAAACCCTCGAGGCTGATCGCGCTATCTGGAATGTTCTCATTAAGCCAGGTCTCAGAGAAGCAGATGACAGACGAGGAAGCGAGGTCCTTGAAACGCATCAGCAGTCTTAATTCTTCTACCTTGTTCAGGAGAGAATTGGCATTGGATAGAAATATGCCAGGCAAGGCTGTTCGCGAGCCTCTTTTTCGTAGCCGAGCGAGAATCCCTCCTCTCTTCCCTCTTTTCCGCCGTCTTGCTTTTTTGGCCAAACAATGGATCAGATCAACGGCAGGAGCTAAAAAAACTGGAAGAAGGTCCATGGGGGTGAGAGTCCTGATATTTAGTAGTTCTTCACGGGTGTATGAACCGGCAGATGCACAATCAGTGAACAAAAACAGACAAATTATAAAAATTAAAGGGCAGCGATACACCATGGCGGCCGCTGTGGGCGCCATCTTGTTTTTTTTTTTTTTTGTTTTTTTTTTTATTGTGAGACTAATAAAGGCTTATCTTATCTTATCTTATATATCCGGAACCAATCTTATATAACGGAACCAATTCAAAGGATCATGAAAAAATACAAAATAAACACAGCAATAAAACCACACAAAAAATTAAAACAGTTATTAGTACACCCCAAGGACAAAATAGAACAAGCCAAAAAATGCACGGGGGCTGCACGGTGGCGCAGTGGTTAGCACTGTGGCAGCACAGTTTACCCTCGGCCGGGGGATCGCGGGGATCATGAGATCGTGGGTTCGATCCCTGCCCCCGACCAACAGTGATCTGTGTGGAGTTTGCATGTTCTCCCCGTGTTGCGTGGGTTTACTCCGGGATTTCTCCGGTTTCCCCCCACATGCCAAAAACATGCAGGTTAGGGATATGACGCACTTGCGCACGCAGCGACCGGCAGCTGGTGGCTTGTCACCAGACTGCAAAACAAATCTACCTACGGGTACAAAACAAGTAACAAAAAAAAAAGAAAATGTAATATATGAAATATCATGCAGATCATGCAACAAAACCTACATTGGAGAAACTGGAAGATCATAAACCACAAGGAAAAAAGAACACGAGAAGGAATGTGAGAAGGAAACACAAGGACAACTCACAAGATCACAAAAAGAAAAGGCAGAACAAGAAACATTAAAATCAGCAACATCAGATCACTGCAAAAGAAATAATCACATCATGGACTGGGACAATGCACAAATTATTGGATCAGAGAGCAACAGACACAAATGCTGGATCAAGGAGGCCATAGAAATCAGGAAGCGGGGAAAAGATAGCATGAACTGGGATGAGGGGGCTTTTATGCTTTCCCACACCTGGGACCACATTCTCCAGAGACCATCAGATGGTGGAAAGCAGGGCCGGCTCGGTGGATCTGACAGGTCTGCTGGGCTGGCCCCGCCTATGAAAGTCAGCTGATAAAATGACACCTCGCAGCAATCAGCTGACACTTCTGACAAAGGCTGCAGTGAACAGTCGAAACATGTAAAGAAGGTAAAAACATCTCCTTTCTATTTTTGTCTTTAATAAGAACAAAAGGTAAATAGGTATTGAACATGATGACAGTTTATGCTGCAGTGCCTCCTCCAGTCACTTCCCCCCAGCCTGCTTCGCGCACTACGGTGCACTGAACCACCTCCGTTCCCACACTTTCCCTGTATGCGGAGGAGGTGGGGAACTGTAATGGTTTTTTAATTCAAGTTCAAATGTACCTGGAGCAGGTCAGGGAGGAGTACCCGGACGATGTGGCCAAGACCCAATTCTTTACTCTGTTGCTCAGGAATCGAGCCCTCGGTTGGGCACGGTTCACATTAGACAACCCCGAGGGGCGTCAGTATACATTTGAGCAATTTGTGGCTGCATTCTCCAGCGCATTTGGCCGGACCGAGAGTCAGGGCAACGTAATGAGCCGCCTGATGACGCTCCCCCAGGGCACCCGGTCTGTGGCCGAGTACTCGGTGGAGTTCCAAGTTGTTGCGTCTGATTTGGGGTGGAACAATATTGCGCTACGCAGTGCGTTCCTCCACGGGTTGAACGATCAACTCCGGGATGATCTGGCGGTTCACCCTGTCCCGGAGACTCTCGACGGTCTTATAGTTCAGGCAGTTGGATTGGATAACCGATACCGTGAGCATGCGAAGGAGCGTGAGTCCTCCCCTCACCCACGTGCCGAGCGTGTGTCCACCGTGGTTACTGGCACTGGTAGTGCCAGCTCTTCGCCCGAACTGATGGAGCTCTCTCGGCACTTGACCGATGATGAGCGCCGGCGAAGGCGAAGGACTGGCATGTGCATGTACTGTGGTTTAACAAACCACAGTCTGGACGAATGTCACCAGCGGCTAAAAAGATGCGGCCCGTCAGTAACCATGGGGGGCCTGGCGGGTGGGACCAGATCTTCTCCCCCCGGTAATTTTTCTGTTTCGGCCCTTGTGCAATTGCCGGGGGTTGAGAGGAGGACTATGGCGCTGGTTGACTCAGGGACAGAGGGTAATTTCGTGTCTGCTGAGTTCTTTAAGCAAGTGGGCATTCCCACACGTAAACTGCCCCGTGGTCAGAGGATCACAACTATATCTGGCCATGAGGTTGCGGTGGTCGCTCACAGCACAGTGCCTATATCCACCCTCCTTTCCAGGAACCACCGGGAGGAACTGTCATTCCTGGTTCTCCCCATATCATCTTCCCCAGTGATTCTTGGTTACCCGTGGCTCCACAGACATAACCCCATGATCAATTGGGACAAAAACACCATCTCTGCCTGGAGCCCGTTTTGTTTGGCCCACTCTATGCGTTCAGCGGAGTGTTCCCCGTCTATGTCTGTTTCCCTAGCCCCGGCCGAGGCACCAGACCTCAGCCTCGTTCCCCGGGCATATCACGATTTAGCTGAGGTCTTAAGCAAATCAAGAGCGTTGTCGCTGCCGCCTCACCACTCTTATGATTGTGCAATCGACCTCATCCCTGGGGTGAGGCTGCCGTCCAGCCAGCTGTATAGTATTTCTGGCCCGGAGAGGGAAGCGATGGAGCAGTGTATTTTTTTACCTCAGAAAGTAATCACTATGTACCCCAATAATAAGTCTTATATTTCCAAGGAATTAAAACGGTGCATAGTACAGAAAAAGATTGCTTTTAAGAATGGGGACATGTTAAGTGTGAAAAATATACAGAAAGAAATTAATTACAAACTAAGAACAGCTAGAGATGAGACGAGGAAGAAATTTGAATCTGAATGCCTAGGAAAAAGCTCTAGGAAACTGTGGGACTCAGTTAAAGTTATTACAAAGATGACTCCATCCAAAAGCTGCATTAATGTAATGAATGAGGAAGAAAAGGCAAACGAGTTGAATAATTTCTTTTGCATATTTGAGACTAGAGATTTTTCTCATGAACAAAAAGCTGCTCTGGACGCTATATCAGTATTAGGCTCTGCAAAAATTATAGTTGACCAGCATGTTGTGGAAAGATTTTTCTCACATATGTGCCCCAGGAAGGCATCTAGACCAGACGGGATCTCTGGGCGCTTACTGAAGTCATGTAGTGAGGAGCTAGCAGAAGCCTGGAGTCCCATCTACCAGAAGTCTATAGATATGTGTTCTGTCCCAGTAATTTGGAAAAGCTCTATTATAATTCCTGTACCAAAAAAAGCAAGCTGCAAAGAGAATAATGACTATCGTCCTGTTGCACTGACCTCACTGATAATGAAGTGCCTCGAGAAGATTGTCACTGACATTCTGAAAACTGATTTTGGAGGACTTTTGGATCCTCTGCAGTTTGCTTATAAAAATAATAGAAGTACAGAGGATGCCATTTTAACCTTAACCCATTCTGTGTTTAAACATTTGGAGGAGACAACCTCATATGCACGTCTTTTATTGGTTGATTTTAGTTCAGCTTTTAACACACTGCAGCCATACCTTTTAATTAAGAGGTTAAATGATTTTAACGTGCATCCTGTCACTATTAAATGGTACCACTCATTTTTAACTTATCGTAAACAGCAAGTTAGTGTAAATGGAACTTTATCTAAATTTAGAACCCTCAGCACAGGAGCTCCCCAAGGCTGTGTTAGTTCACCATTTTTGTTCACCTTGTACACTGATGAGTGCAGAAGTGTCTATCCAGGCAATCAAATTATTAAATTTTCTGATGACACTGCTATTCTATCACTACTTCAAAAGACTCATGATCTGTCAAGCTATTTTATAGAAATTCAGAGGTTTGTCAACTGGTGTGATGACAGTCATCTTATTTTGAATACTGATAAAATAAAGGAGATGGTGTTTGGCCCTCGGGGAGTTGGTGACCACAGGCCTGTGGTCATCCACAACCACACTATAACACAGGTTAGTTCCTATAAATATTTGGGAGTATGTATTGACAATTCATTAACCTGGAGCACACATATTGATTACCTCTGTAGTAGACTGCAACAGCGGCTGCATTTCTTGCATAGATTAAGAATACATGGCGTTGATAAAAGGATTATGTTAATATTTTACCAGGCTGTGTTGGAGAGCTGTATCAGATACAGCATTACAGCTTGGTTTGGCAACCTGTCTGTGAAACTAAAGAACAGAGTGTTGCGTTTAATTCATACAGCATGGAAAATTATTGGAGTTAAAGAGTATTTACCCATGCAGATCTTACACGACCAGGCAGCCTGTAGACAAGCTCAAAAAATAATCAGTGACATGAGCCATGTACTAAACAATGAATATGTGCAGCTGCCCTCAGGGAGGAGATACAGAGTCCCCAAGTGCAGGTTCAATAGATACGAGAACTCATTTATCCCGACGTCAGTAAAACTTTTAAACTCAGATAAATAGGTCAGGGACACTTATAACTCCTGTTCTTAATGACTGCTGTTATGTGTTTATGTATGTATGTACTTGTATTATTTATTGGGTTTGATTTCATTTATTATGTACTACATCCATTGTGTATGTGTGGATTGTGTGGTTGCAGCACGGGTGACAAGCCCAAGACAAATTTCCCCTTGAGGGACAATAAAGTTTATCTTATCGTATCTTATCTTATATAAAGGAATCGCTGAACGCTAGCCTTATTCGGCCATCTTCGGCTCCACTCGGAGCCGGATTCTTCTTCGTCGGGAAGAAGGATGGCTCACTGCGCCTGTGCACCGACTACCGGGAGCTCAATGCTATTACCATCAAGGATAAGTACCCTTTACCTTTGATTAATTCAGCATTCCAGCTTCTTCAGCCCTCATGGATTTTCACCAATTTAGACCTCAGGAACGCGTATCATCTGGTCCGCATTCGCGAGGGCGATGAATGGAAGATGGCTTTTAAAACACACCAGGGGCAATTTGAGTACTTAGTGATGCCGTTCAGGCTCACTAACGCCCCTGCCGTCTTCCAACGGTTAATAAATGACGTCCTCCGCGATATGCTTTACCAATTCGTCTTTGTCTACCTTGATGATATTCTCATTTTCTCCTGCTCGCCAGAGGAACATGAGGTCCACGTCAGAGCTGTTTTACAACGACTCCTGGAGAACCAGCTTTACGTTAAGGCTGAGAAGTGTGAGTTCTCCACAACATCTACCACCTTCTTGGGCTTCATCGTGGCTGAGGGGGAGCTGATTGCCGACCCGGCCAAGGTGAGGGCAGTGCTAGATTGGCCAATTCCCCACTCCTGTAAGGAGCTTCAACGCATCCTCGGGTTCATGAACTTTTACCGCAGGTTCATCGGGGACTACAGTGGGGTGGCACTACCCTTGATGCAGCTGACCTCCGTTAAAGTCCCCTTTCAGTGGACTGAGGCAGCTGAACAGGCGTTTGCCAAATTAAAGCACCTGTTCACAGAAACACCTATAAACACACAGCTCCAGTTTGTCCTCGAGGTGGTTGCGTCTGATTCGGGGGTTGGCACTGTGCTGTCGCAGCGCACGCCATCCGATCAGAGGCTTCGTCCGTGCACATATTTTTTTTGTCGGCTTACGCTGGCCGAGAGGAACTATGATGTAGGGGACAGAGAGCTGCTGGCCATTAAGTTGGCATTAGAGGAGTGGAGGCACTGGTTAGAGGGGGCCATTCACCCCATCGTCATGTGGACTGACCACAAGAACCTTAAGTACTTGCAGTCGGCCCGCTGACTGAATGCCAGGCAGACTCGCTGGGCACTATTTGTACAGCGATTTAATTTTACCATCATTTACTGGCCTGGTGCCCGGAACACCAAACCGGATGTGCTATCGCGCCAGTTTGATTCCAGGGAGGTAGCCCCCCTCCCCCCCAAACCATCATACCGCCTTCGTGCATCCTTGGAGCCCTTACTTGGGATATTGAGCGGAGGGTCCATCAGGCCCAGTCCCAGGAGCCTGTGCCAGTAGGGTGCCCTCTGAACTGCCTGTACGTTCCAACCACCCTTCGCAGCGATGTCATCCAGTGGGGCCACACCAGTTGCTTCGCGTACCATCCGGGCATCTCTCGAACTGTGGACTTTGTCCGGTGAGCGTTCTGGTGGCCCACGCTGCGGCGGGACGTGCAAGAATATGTGAAGGCCTGTCAGACCAGCGGAAATCAGACTCCTCCCCCCCATTGGGTCTCCTCCACCCTCTCCCTATCTGTGGTCGTCTGTGGTCCCATATTGCTGTGGATTTCGTGACCGGACTGCCCTCCTCCCACAGCAAGACTGTGATACTGACCATCGTGGATCGCTTCTCCAAGGCAGTCCACCTGGTGGCCCTCCCTAAACTTCCATTGGCCTTGGAGACAGCGGTCCTCCTCACCAATCACGTGATCCGGGTCCACGGCATCCCTATTGACACTGTGTCTGACCGGGGTCCACAATTCATGTCCCAGGTCTGGAGGGCCTTTTGCCAGATGCTGGGAACCACTGTGAGTCTTTCTTCAGGAAATCATCCTCAGAGCAATGGGCAGGCGGAGCGCGTCAATCAGTCCTTGGAGGCTGCCTTGCGGTGTGTAGCAGCTGATAATAAGATAAGATAAGCCTTTATTAGTCCCACAACGGGGAAATTCCAGGATTGCAACAGCACAGGGATAGCAACACTCAGAGCAACAATCAGAAGGCAAGAAAAAAAAAAAGGCAAGCAAGAGCAGCTAATATACATATGTACATATTACTATAAATATATATATATATATACACACAGACACACAGTGTAGAGCATTGTAGCTGGATGGGATAAATATATGAGTATATAAACACACAGTACGGAGCATTGCAGCTAGATGGAATAAATATGTAAATATTTATAAACACAGTGCGGAGCAATGTAGCTAGATGGAATAATATGTAGATATATAAACACACAGTGCGGAGCATTGTAGCTAGATGGAATGAATATATAGATATATAAATATAAACATAAACATAAACACACCCAGTGCGGAGCATTGTAGCTAGATGGAATAAATATGTAAATGTATAAACACACACAGTGCAGAGCATTGTTGCTAGATGGGATGAAACAGCACAACCGTCTACTTAGTTATCCTACATGGTATGATTATGTGCCCATACATATTCTCACCCTCCGTAGCTACCGGTATTTTCCTAGTTGTATGCCGGAGGGGACCATTGCGTAAGTCTATTGCATCTTTTGCATTCAAAAAAAAAAACTATTAGGTTGTTACGTCTTTTTGCTATCTCTGCGAGCAGCCCTGCTTAGGTTGTACAGTCTGACAGCCGTTGGTAGGAAGGACCTGTGAAACCTCTCGGTTGTGCACCCGGGATGATGTAGTCTGCTGCTAAATGAGCTCCTCAGTGCATTCAGTATGTCCTGCATAGGGTCTTCTGGGGCTGCTTTGCTGCATCTGGCACAGGGTGTCTTGAATCTGTGCAGGGCACAATGAAATCTCAAGACTATCAAGGTATTCTAGAGAGAAATGTGCTGCCCAGTGTCAGACAGCTTGGTCTCAGTCGCAGGTCATGGGTCTTGCAACAGGATAATGACCCAAAACACACAGCTAAAATCACCCAAGAATGGCTAGGAGTGAAACATTGGACTATTCTAAAGTGGCCTTCTATGAGCCCTTTTCTAAATCCTATTGAACATCTGTGGAAGGAGCTGAAACATGCCGTCTGGAGAAGGCACCCTTCAAACCTGAGACAACTGGAACAGTTTGCTCATGAGGAGTGGGCCAAAATATCTGCTGAGAGGTGTAGAAGTCTCATTGACAGTTACAGAAATTGTTTGATTGCAGTGATTGCCTCAAAAGATTGTGCAACAAAATATTAAGTTAAGGGTACCATCATTTTTGTCCAGGCCTGTTTCATGAGTTTGTTTTTTAAAATAATTCTGTTGAACCACAATTCAAAAGCATTGTCTGATTTTCAATGGTTAATTTTCATAGAATTTTTATTTATTACCACTTTTGTCAGATTCAAGTTATTTCTGTGACCATTGTGGGTTTTTCTTTCATTAACAGAGGGGTACCAACAATTTTGTCCACAGCTGTATGTATTGCTTTGTGAAAGTAGAGTTGGTGATGTATTTTTTTATTAACTTTTGTTTTATTTATTAACCTTTGTCTCTCTCTCATCATATCCAATTTTCTCACCAATTAGTGAGGTTTTCCTTGTAAACATTTTTCTTGGAAAGTTAACTTTTTTAAAAATACATTCGCAACGTTTTCCTGATAAATTTGTTACTCTTTTTCCTATAAATTAGCCATATTTTATGATAAACATGTTACCTTTCCTACAAAGTTTTTTTCTACAAAATTTGCAACTTTTTCCTTGAATTTTCCTGATTTTTCTTGTCGATGCGCACCAATCCTCTCCTGTATAAACCATCCTTACAAACTTTATGGGGATGTAGGAGGGCAGGTTAACAGAGGGAAGGAGTTTGGCTCATTTTGCTGACAAGAGGAATAGACATTTTAAGTTCTCTTGCAAATATTTATTTATAAGATAAGATAATGTTTATCTTATTTAAGATAATATTTTTTTTTCCGGTTCCGGTTCCGCCGGACCGGTGGCGCCACACGAGTCGGCTACCCGTTGCAACAGCCTTTTTTTTATCTTCCTTCTTCTTTCTACACCTTTCACTCTGTATATATGTCACGGACGCACGGATCGCCCAGGGGATCTCCCGGGTCGGCGGACGGAGCCACTGTTTGCAGCGGGAGATGTTACAGCGGGGAGGAGCTGGTGCTAGCTAGCACTTGGCCGCCGCCCGGTGCTAATGGGAAACTCGACATACCGGGAGCTGTAGCGAAAACGACGCGGGTGCCGGGCTGGAGTTTAGGCGGCGTGCAAGAAATATAAGACAGAATAATAAAGAGCGATGGCAAGAACCAAGCAGACCGCCCGTAAAATCTACTGGAGGAAGAAGCCCCCCAGGAGACAGCTAGCCACCAGGGCTGCTCGGAGAGGCGCTCCGGCCACCGGCAGAGTGAAGAGGCCTCGCCGTCACAGGCCCATGGCTCTGAGAGAGATCCGTCGCTACCAGAAATCGACGGAGCTGCTCATCCGTAAGCTGCCCGTCCAGCGCCTGGTGAGGGAGATCGCTCAGGACTTCAAGACCGTCCTGCGCTTCCTGAGCTTCGCCGTCATGGCTCTGCAGGAGACCAGCGAGGCCCACCTGGTGGGTCCCTTCTTCGCCAAGAGGGTCACCATCATGCCCAAAGACTTCCAGCTGGCCCGCCGCATCCGCGGAGAGAGAGCTTAGACTTTCTGCTGCACATTCACCAACCAACCATAATGCTCCGCACTGTGTGTCTATATATATACATTTATAGTAATATGTACATATGTTTACTAGATGGTCTTGTTTTTTCTTGCCTTCTGATTGTTGTTCTGAGTGTTGCTATCCCTGTGCTGTTGCAATCCTGGAATTTCCCCATTGTGGGACTAATAAAGGCTTATCTTATCTTATCTTATCTTATAAGCCTTTATTAGTCCCACAACGGGGAAATTCCAGGATTCCCCATTATTTGAGTAGAGGTTTAATATTTTGTTTATTGAAAGACGAGCCTTTTCAGGTTTTTGCAAAGGTTTTTTTTTTTTTGAAGAGGTATTTATTTTTCAATGGAAGCTGCATTTTTTTGTCATTGACTTTTACGTAATTGATCAAGACCATGGTCTTTGTGTTAGTTGGTAATTTTGTAAAAATCTATGGGGTATTAAATATCTCCATGAGTGTATAGGTATTGAAATAGAAATACCAAATAAGTACAGTAAAATTTGTGCTACTGTATGTAAATTTCCTTTTTTCATTTTTTAGGAGTGCTCCTTTTTTTGGTTGATCACCTGCCTGCAAAATGTCTGTGCACGTCACTGTATATTGATCTCAAATGGAAACTGAGTTTGTTAAAGATGCTCTAGCTAAAAATTGGAAGTATACAAAAGAATGAGACTAAAGGAATAGAAAACTGAATATAAATGTATAAATAAGTATGTAAATAAAAAATACTGTAGGTCCATTTTCAAAAAAGTGCATTTGACAAAGAGGTTTGGAAATACTGATGACAGTAAACATATTCTCAGACACATAAACAAATCATATCCTAGCCTCAAACTGTCCATATCAGTGGAGCGTACTAACCAAGGCTTTTTGAAAGAATAATTGTGTTTATTTAGGTTCTTTTATTTCATCTTTATTCTTTTTCTATATGATCTCTGTATTTGTCATACAAGAATGTGATGTAATATGCTTAATCATGCTTAGGCATTTAGGGGCACCAAGAAGAATGTACTCTGTAATTAGAATGTTTTAGACATGTGAAGGCCTTGTGTTGAAGCCATGCAGTATGTACGGTGGGGCAAAAAAGTATTTAGTCAGCCACCAATTGTGCAAGTTCTCCCACTTAAAAGATGAGAGAGGTCTCCAATTTTCATCATAGGTACACCTCAACTATGAGAGACAAAATGAGAAAAAAAAATCCAGAAAATCACATTGAAGGATTTTTAATGAATTAATTGGTAAATTCCTCAGTAAAATAAGTATTTGGTCACCTACAAACAAGCAAGATTTCTGGCTCTCACAGACCTGTAACTTCTTCTTTAAGAGGCTCCTCTGTCCTCCACTCGTTACCTGTATTAATGGCACCTGTTTGAACTCGTTATCAGTATAAAAGACACCTGTCCACAACCTCAAACAGTCAGACTCCAAACTCCACTATGGCCAAGACCAAAGAGCTGTCAAAGGACACCAGAAATAAAATTGTAGACCTGCACCAGGCTGGGAAGACTGAATCTGCAATAGGTAAGCAGCTTGATGTGAAGAAATCAACTGTGGGAGCAATTATTAGAAAATGGAAGACATACAAGACCACTGATAATCTCCCTCGATCTGGGGCTCCACTCAAGATCTCACCCTGTGGGGTCAAAATGATCACGAGAACGGTGAGCAAAAATCCCAGAACCACACGGGGGGACCTAGTGAATGACCTGCAGAGAGCTGGGACCAAAGTAACAAAGGCTACATCAGAAACACTCTACGCCGCCAGGGACTCAAATCATGCAGTGCCAGGCGTGTACCCCTGCTTAAGCCAGTACATGTCCAGGCCCGTCTGAAGTTTGCTAGAGAGCATTTGGATGATCCAGAAGAGGATTGGGAGAATGTCATATGGTCAGATGAAACCAAAATAGAACTTTTTGGTAAAAACTCAACTTGTCGTGTTTGGAGGAGAAAGAACACCATACCTACTGTGAAGCATGGGAGTGGAAACGTCATACTTTGGGGCTGTTTTTCTGCAAAGGGACCAGGACGACTGATCTGTGTAAAGGAAAGAATGAATGGGGCCATGTATCGTGAGATTTTGAGTAAAAATCTCCTTCCACCAGCAAGGGCATTGAAGATGAAACGTGGCTGGGTCTTTCAGCATGACAGTGATCCCAAACACACCGCCCGGGCAACAAAGGAGTGGCTTCGTAAGAAGCATTTCATGGTCCTGGAGTGGCCTAGCCAGTCTCCAGATCTCAACCCCACAGAAAATCTTTGGAGGGAGTTGAAAGTCTGTGTTGCCCAGCGACAGCCCCAAAACATCACTGCTCTAGAGGAGATCTGCATGGAGGAATGGGCCAAAATACCAGCAACAGTGTGTGAAAACCTTGTGAAAACTTACAGAAAACGTTTGACCTCTGTCATTGCCAACAAAGGGTATATAACAAAGTATTGAGATGAACTTTTGTTATTGACCAAATACTTATTTTACCGAGGAATTTACCAATTAATTCATTAAAAATCCTTCAATGTGATTTTCTTGTTTTTTTTTTCTTATTTTGTCTCTCATAGTTGAGGTATACCTATGATGAAAATTGGAGATCTCTCTCATCTTTTAAGTGGGAGAACTTGCACAATTGGTGGCTGACTAAATACTTTTTTTACCCCACTGTAGCTAAACATGTCATGTGATACTTATCTTGTGCTCAAAAGACCTTCTGTGCAGCTTAAAAAGGAGTCAGATCTGTGATTGTTGCACATATGCTCATTGCTGAGGTGGTGAGTGATGACTGTATCTCTCTTTTGTCCAAAAGTTTATTTTTATTTATTTTTTATTTAACCTTTATTTATACAGGGTAATTCCATTGAGAGGCAACCACACACAGTTACACATTGACACCAGGAAGCTGCGCTGTACAACCACAGACTGACCTGTGGCCACTGAGCAGCTCCATTGGAGCAGTTAGTAGTAGATTAGTTTATTTGACAGGGACAGTGCAATAAACATAGACAATTAATCAAAGACAATCAATCTGATGTGTTGCACATAGAGTGTATAGCTATTAGCTAATTTGCAACTCTTGTCCCTGGATGGGCTTTAGAAAAAAGAATCAAGTAAAGATGGGAAAAAAAAATAAAAAATATACACAATAACCACATACATCAATGCAGAAAAATTATAAATACACAATTATAAATATAAATATTATAAATACACAAATATAACAGCCTGACTCATACTTAACATAAATATTATAAATATTATAAATACACAAATATAACAGCCTGACTCACATTTAACACATATAACATAACTCACATTTGCCTATTTCAGGCCTTCCTCCCTCCGTCACTCACTATAAACAAACACATTTATTCCTTCCCTTCATTCACTCTCACTTTGCAGACAATTAATTCATACATGAGTACATTCTTGTTTATTTTTCAGCCAGTTTTTAACATTTTTAGTGAATGTTTTAAAGTCCGTTATTATTTTAATTTCATTTGGCATTGTGTTCCAGATGTGACTGCCCTTTATAGAGAAAGTTATTTGTCCAAATGTGGTTCTGCGGTGGAATATTTTACAGTTATTGTTAACAGAACTCCTGGTGGCTCTGCTGCTGTCCTGTCTTTGGACGAAACCAGCAAGCGGCTCGGGTGCTGATTTATGGAAACATTTGAACGTTAATTTCAGAAGACAGAGGTCAATGAAGCTCTCAAAACTCAATAGGTTGTATTTTTTTAAAACATTACAGTGATGCCACCTAATGGGCTTTTTGTCCAAGATTTTTAGGGTTTGATTATATAATGAACCTATATGTCTTATTGTGGAAGGGGCTGCTTGAGCCCAGACTGTCAAACAGTATGATATATGAGAAAAAAACATAGAATGCATATACAGTGCAGCTGCTTTGTAAGGTATGTAATATCTAATTAATTTAAAGCAGTTCAGATTTTTTTTTACTGTTTTTGAAATTTTCTTTATATGAAGATTAAATTTGAGTTGAGGATCTAGTACAATGCCAAGGTATTTGAATTCTGTAGCTAAACTGATGTCATGATCATGTATATTAACTTTAAAATGTTGCAGGTTACATTTTTTGATTGAAAAGCACATTGAGACTGTTTTCTGAAGGTTCAGCAATAGATGGTTCTTGAGGAGCCACTCTTGGACATCAACCATACTTGTAGACAGTACATCTGCAGCCTGTGCTGGAGTCTTGGCAGCTGTGTAAATAACTGCATCATCTGCATAAAGTTGGCATGTTGCAGCTGAGCAGTGTAACGGCAAGTCATTAATAAAAATGCTGAAAAGTAAAGGACCAAGAATGGACCCTTGTGGGATACCCATGCGGTTGTTTAAAAATGAGGATTTATCCTGGTGAACTTTTACACACTGTTCTCTATTCTGGAGATAAGATGCAAACCATTCTAATGTATTTGGGGAGAAGTTAAAAGATACCATTTTGGATAAAAGCAAACTGTGGTTTACAGTATCGAAAGCCTTTTTGAGATCTAGAAAAACAGCTCCTACCACATTACCCCTGTCCAAGGACTGTTTGACGTTTTCAATAAGGCAACAATTTGCTGTTTCTGTTGAGTATCCTGGTCTAAAACCAAATTGATGTGGATGAAGAAGTTGACTGTCTTGTAAGTAGTCTATCAGCTGTGTAGCTACAACTTTTTCAAGAACCTTAGACAGGACTGGTAAGATAGAGATTGGGCGGTAATTGCATATATCGTCTTTACTGCCTGATTTATGAACTGGTATGACGACAGCTTTTTTCCAGCCAGATGGAAATGTACTAGACCTAATGGAGAGATTAATGAGATGGGTCAGTGGTTTGATTAATATTTTGCTGTGCATTTTGAGAAAGGAGGTGCTCATATTGTAGATATCATTAGTTTTTGAGTTTGACAGTGTTTTAACAATACCAGCAATTAACTTCTCATTTACCTCATTGATGTGAAAAGTATCTGTTGGAAGTATGGAATTTGTGTTGTTGAGCACATTTGGCAGCACAAAAATTTTTGTTAAGTCTTCCACAGAGCCCACAAAGTGTGAATTAAATTCATTTGCCAAAGTAGCCTTGTCACTGACGGTCTTGCCATTGATTCTAAGTTCCTTTACCCCCTTCTGATCGTTTTTTTTATTAGTTAAGTTATTTAAATGCCTCCATAGGGAACTGTTGTTACCCTTTGCATGATCTATCAGTTTATTGTAATAAGATATTTTTGATTTTCGCAGCTCATGTACCACTTTATTTCTTAAACTTTTGTACACAAGGTGATCATTTTGTAGTTTGGAGGTTAGTGATGTTTTCAGTGCATAGTCTCGTCTCTTCATAAGTTTTCTTATTTCATTATTTAACCATGGTAGGCTAATCTTCTGTTGTCTACTTTTAATTTGCTTTGAAAATTTTTCTATAGACTTTGTGATTGTTGCAGTTATAAAATTACAACAATCATCTACTTCACATGTTGACATGAGCTGCTCCCAATTTTGATTCTCTAAGTAATGTTCAAACTCCTCATTTTTTGATTTGGGGATAATAAAATTTGATTTGTCAATATCGACTCCCCCAAAATACTGTAGTCGCTTTTTAGTAAGTTTCCTGACAGCAAGAACAGCAAGTTGGGGTTAAGGAACTTCAGTGGCGGACCGTGTATCTTAATTCAATTCAATTCAATTCAATTCAACTTTATTTATATAGCGCCATTTCACAACAACAGTCATCTCATAGCACTATCAACTGTAGGGGGGAATCCCCACAGTTGCAGAAAGACCCCAGCAATCAGGCGATCCCCTGTGAGCAAGCACTTGGCGACGGTGGAGAGGAAATCTTACAACTAGGCCTTCAGTGGTGATCTACTCAATTTAAGTGCCATTCATACCAGACACCATAAAAATAGCCTATAGGGCCATCCACACAAAGCATGTTAAAGATAACTTTAACTATAAAATTATAGTTTTAAAAATCTTTACCTTGTGGAGGAAAAATAAGTTCAAGCGAGGTACGACGAGCTGAGAGGTTGCAGATTTTTATTTTCCTCCAACATCATGAGACACACTGTAGCGCTGTGTTGTGCTGTGTGTGCTGCGCTGTGCTGTGTGTGCTATTGAGGCATGTATAGCAAGCTCTTTTATACATGTTATACAAAGAGAGAGAATGCATGGCACATTTGAATATTGATATACAGTACATATCAGTCAATACATATCAATCGTGTGACCAACTGGTGCCCAGACTCCTGTCCTTAATCCGGGGATGTATAACAATAGTCCATTGTTCTGATTGTCTCCTAGGGGCTCTCTGTCCGTATGCAAATTGTCCTCTGCTTCCTGCCGGCTAGCTGAATGTGAAGATTGAATGTCCATGTAGATTGTAGTGGGTCACCACAACCTTTTCATTGTGGAGCTCTATTTCCCTGCCCACTTCTTCATTGAGCTGCAGATCCACTCGTTTCCCCAAAGGTTTAACAGTACTGTTGCTTGTAAGTATCCGGCTGGCATCTCACTGCTGCCTTGGTTAAGGCCCTGTCACACTTAGATGATTTAGGCAGCCAAAACGGATGAAAAATTTGGAGAATACGGTGGCGTACGTTGAATTAGTTATGGCAAAGTTTTGTCTAAGAGCACGCTGAAGCGCGCTACAGTGTAGTTCGCCGAGCTCTTCTGAAAATTAATTTTCAGCATGCTTAAAATTTTCCGACTTATCCACCAAATGGCTGATATCTCCCATATTTGTGGAGTAAATGGCATATTTGCAGTGTTGGTTCATAGGAAAATCCCATACAGAGCTCTGCCTGCAGTGCATACACACACATGTATTTGTTCGTATAATGGGACCTGTCGGGGTTTTTCCATTTAACTGAAGTCTTTACCATCAGCTGTCCAGTGTTGTTCTGATAGATATGCCAAAATGTCAGAGCAGGAGGAAAAACTGGAGGAGGAGGATCCAATCAGCTGATCGCCTGAAGCGCAGCTATTTTTTATGATAAACCACACTTTTCTGTTGGCTGTGCCTCCCAGCAAAAGCACACTCCATGCATTAGCTTGTTTTTTTTCACTTTATTGAAAATGGTAATGGTACTTATATAGCACGCTTCTTCTCATCTCTGGATGACCAAAGCACTTTACACATCCTACTATCCACACATTCACACACTGATGGTGGCGGAGCCGCCATGCACCGGCGCTGGCCTGACCTGCCAGGAGCAACTTGGGGTTCAGTGTTTTGCTCAAGGACACTTCGACAAGCAGACTGCAGACAGAGTGGGAATCGAACCCCTGACCCTCCGATCAGTAGTCGGACACACTACACCTGCACTACAACCTTTTTTATTGCCATCAGTTCACGTGCCTTTGAGCCAGGTTGTGACAACTATTATCTGATGTTCTTGATTTGTCACATCAGTTGTTTTAGACGTGACCGACCTGACAGATTTGACAGCTCTGCCAGGTCGGTCACAGCCCCCACTGTGGGCTTTGGAGGGGAGCATCATCTCGGTTGAACAGAGATGATCTCTCCCACACCTAGGATTCATGGATTGGGTGGCAACGGAAGTTTGGCATGACTGCGCTATGCAGAAGTTAGACTATTGTGCATAAGCTGTGAATGTCGGCAGCACGTGAAGCATTAGTTCGTTTAAGTTACTTATAAGTTAAGGAAATATTCTATACAAGTTGCTAATATGTTATGTCATAACATATTAGTCATACATCTTGCCATTTATTACCACAGAACAGGTCAGAGGGCAGCTGAGGAGGCTCCGACTCAGGAAAGCTGCAGGCCCGGACAAAGTGTGTCCAAGAGTATTGAAGACCTGCACTGCAGAACTGGGGGAACCACTACAACGGATCTTCAACCTCAGCCTGCAGATTGGGAGAGTGCCCACTCTTTGGAAGACATCCCGCATCGTTCCAGTTCCGAAAAAGAACCGGCCCAGTGAGCTGAATGACTACCTACCAGTGGCACTCACTTCACATCTGATGAAGACGTTGGAGCGGCTCTTCCTCAGCCTCCTCAGACCCCAGGTGCAACACACCCAGGACCGCCTGCAGTTTGCGTACCAACCAGGTGTCGGTGTGGAGGATGCCATCCTCTACCTGTTTCATCGAGCCCACTCCCATCTGGATAAGGGAAGTGGCACAGTGAGGATCCTCTTTTTGGATTTCTCCAGTGCCTTCAATACCATTCGGTCCCCCTTGCTTCGGGATAAATTAAGCAACATGGGAGTGGACTCCCACCTGGTGGACTGGATCTCCGACTACCTCACTGGCAGACCACAATATGTTGGGCTGAAGGATATTACGTCTGACACTGTTGTCTGCAGCACTGGAGCCCCCCAGGGCACAGTATTGGCCCTTCTTCTCTTCACCCTGTACACCTCGGACTTCTGCTACAACTCAAAGCTGTGTCATATTCAGAAGTATGCCGATGACACAGCCATTGTTGGATGTATCAGGGATGACAGAGAGGAGGAGTATCGGAGACTGGTAGGGGACTTTGCTGCATGGTGCCACACTAACCACCTACAGCTCAACACCTCTAAGACGAAGGAGCTGGTTATTGATTTTGGGAGGTCTAGACCAAGACCTCAACCAGTCCTGTTAGAGGGAGCTGAGGTGGAGGTTGTGGATTCATAGAAATATCTTGGGTTGTGGTTGGATAACAAATTGGATTGGACAACATACATTAGCCACTTATATGGGAAGACACAAAGTAGGATGTACTTCCTAAGGAGATTGCGGTCCTTCAACATCTGCAGTAAACTTCTGCAGATGCTTTACCAGTCGGTGGTTGCCAGCGTCCTCTTTTCCTCTGTGATGTGCTGGGGGGCAGTATATACAAGAAGGATGCGTCCAGACTGGATAAACTGATCAGGCGGGCTGGCTCTGTGGTCGGCGCGAAGCTGGACACCCTGGTGACGGTGGCAGAGATGAGGACTCTGGATAAACTGTTGGATATAATGGACAACGTCAGCCACCCTCTGCACACCGTCATCAGTGACCAGAGGAGCCTGTTCAGTGAAAGACTGCTCCTTCCCAAGTGTTGGACCAACAGGCTCAAGAACTCTTTTGTCCACCATGCCATCACACTCTATAACTCCTCACTTGGGGTGGGGGTGGGGGACATAGAGTACAGAGGACAGTAGGGCATTCATAGTGAAATAACCTTAACTTAACCATACTTGTACAAGCCATATTTAGCCTTGTATTTATATTGTGTATTTTATGTTAAGTGTTTATTAAGTGTTTTTTTTTTCTTTTTTGCTTTTCTGATCTGTATGCTCCTTTTATGTGCTGCTGGAAATTTTAAATTTCCCAGAGGGCGTCATCCCAAAGGGATTAATAAAGTTAAGTCTAAGTCTATGTATATGTCCAAGTCGTTATGGATACGCAATATACAGCCAAAAGTGAAAATCTCGGCGTATCCCAGCGTTTTAGACCAATTTTTATATGTTTGGCAAACGCTGCCTAAATCATCATGGTGTGACAGTAGAGAGCTCAAGTTTACAAACCCTGTCTGGCTCCAAGTATCTACTCCATCAGTTGCAAATAACAGGCATTCCTAGCAAGATCATTTGCAGCAGTCCTCGGAGGCTGTAATCCAAGGATACCGCTCGTTGCTAATATGGAAGTAACGGACAAATCCTTTCCCTGGCTGAGATGAGCCTGCTAGCTTCAGGGTTGGCCGACCTCTCTTCACAATGACCAGTTTTTCTTGAAAAGTCCATCTGGAAAATTGATTTTTTAAAATATCAGCGACCAAATCATTTTCCTCTCCCCTGTCAGCCATTGTAGGTGGAAAACAGCTATTATATTTAAACAGATTCAGTATATTGTAGCTGCTTAAGCAAGTTCTTGCACTGGCGTTTTGCTAGCTAGGACCTCTGCATTGTGGGTGGAGGAATCTAACCATCCAATCAAAAGACATAAAAATGCAGACGTTCTCGAATACCTTCTATGCATACCCCTGGATGTACAGAAGGCATCTGATTGGTTAAATTAACGGGATAAGTTTAACAGTTAATTTAACCTACAGAGCCGCACTGTTAATTCCTGAAGGCCCAAGGCAGATTTGCTTGACCCTGGCAACACAGATGGCTGAAATATGATTGGACAAAAAACTCTAGCATGCATTACACTACTGGAAGGAGTGCAACCAAGAGAAAAGCTACAAGATGAAGAGAATAGACTATTAGGAATAATTTAATACATCCTCATGGAACAAATATAAGAATGTAGGTTGTAAATGTAATTCTGATAGTGTTTAAATCAGCAGAGAAGGCTTTTGCTGGCCCTGAGGGTCCACAACTGAGGGCCTTGCTCCAGAGCACCACGGAGGGGTTAAGGAGGGTGGGGCAAACACTGCTATGTTATCTGTCCCACCCAAATCTAATCCTGTCTGTCCAGGGATCGAACGCGCAACCCTCCGCTCACCAGTCCACATCCCAGAAGTTTAGCCCTTTTGCTTGCATTTTGGTTCGCCTCTCTTGCTTTTAAACTTGCCATCACACGCGGCATTTTTCTTACACTTTCAATGGAAATGGGACCCATCTTAAACCTTGGAATGTAAAATTCAAATTTGGTTTGTGTTTGTTGAGGGGAGCACACATATTGCTGTACCCAGGGCCCAAAATTTGGTGCTACACCCCTGGGGATGTGGACTGGTGATCGGAGAGTTGCCGGTTCAATGCCAGGATCAGATCTGGGTGGGACAGATAACATAGCAGTGTTTTCCTCACCCTCCTTAACCCTACTGTGGTACCCTTGAGCAAAGTCCTTAACCCCAACAGCTCCAGTGGAGCTGCTCAGTGGCCACAGGTCAGTCTGTGGCCACTGAGCAGCTTCCAGGTATGAATCCTTGAAAAGGAGAAGTTCCCTCTCAATTGACCTTCTCTGTATAAATAAAGGTTAAATAACAAGAAGGTCAAGCATCCCTTTGAATGAAGACATGGTTAATATTCTAGCCTCACTAAATTAGTTCACTGACTAAAATGATGGAGTGTTCTCCAATTTACACTTAAAGGGTGCTTTCACACCTAAATTCATTTAATTTGGTCCGAATCAGTTGACAAGTTTGTTAAGTTGTATCATTTTGTCCTTGGTTCGGTTCCCTTTCACACAGGCAAAAATTCAAGCAGACCAAACTGCGTCACATTAAATCCCGCGAGACTCGCATCAGAACATTCTCAGTTTTTATCGGTCAGATTTTTTTGCCGCAAGAATAGGAAAGGTAAATACTGAAAGTAGGATGACTACTGTGTATTGATGGATTTCTGGGAGAAAATAATACAAATTGTAGTGTAATCTATGGGGGGTTTTCATCACCCTGGTTATCGATTATTACATACGTGCATATACTACTTTCGGCAAATCGTACAGTTTGAAAATGAAGCGCTGCTATGGATGGGAAATAACATGTTAATGTTCAGTAATCTTCCAGAACCGTGGTGTGCTCAGCCACAGCTATTTTCAAAGATCCATCAGGTATGTACAGTGACATAAAATGTTTTACCGTTTGCTGCTGGGCCTGTTTTAGTGTGGTCACTTTCTCACCTGCAGGACCACACCAGAGTTCGCCATTTGATTCGAATCGAGACCACCTCTTTCACGTGGTCTTGGTATGGCTGGTTTGGTGCGCACTTGAGTGTGATTACCGTGTTCTCACCAGACAAAATGAACCGCACTAACGGAGAAAACGAACTTGAGTTTGATTGAAATGAACTAAAGCCTGTAGGTGTGAAAGCACCCATAGTGTTGTTACCAATGTGTCCAGAGCTGCAGGAAATACCTTGGAGGGTGAGTAGCATGTTTGCTAAATACCGGTCTGTGCTAACAACACAAACATCGTTACAACAGCAGGACGTTGTCATAATAAGATGTTGGTGCCATCATGTAAAGACAGTGTAACAAAAACGTGACCTGTTGTCCTGACTTTGGTGCGGAATTTCAGGTGTGAAAGCGTCCCTAGATTCTGTGTAAGAGAACTTCTTTGCAGGTAGACTTTGGCTGTTTGGCTTTGCAGACCATATAATGTCCCACAATTTACATATAATGCACTAAAAACCCAGAAAGCACAGTAGAGACGCTTTAATTTCCCAACTCTCTAGTGGTGGACAAACAACTATGGTACTAATCAAAAACGTACAGGCATACCCCAATTATTAGCTGCAGGCAGCGAGGTCTCTTCATCAGCTCCCTTAATCAGTTCCTCCTTATGGACTCACACACACACACACGCAGAGGTCAACCCGAAGGGGAGGAAATTGAATTAGTGCCGTGTAATGCAGCTCCCTGTGTGTGTAATCAGCGCGGCTGCAGAATACAGGGCCATTGTAAGTCAGTGTGGTCGCGGCCCGACCGCCACTAACCGCCGGGCGGGGGGGGGAGCTGCCCTTATCGCTAGATATGATTACCGCTGAGGGAATGTGTGTGCCTGTATGTGCACAAGTTTTAAAAAAGTTAGAGAGAGGGGCCTGATTCCCTTGAGAGGCCACGTGCAGCAAAAATAAAACCAACACTTGCTACTAAACCCTCAGATCTGTCTGGTTTTGTTATTTTTTATTTATATCCTGTGGCAACGATAACAAAAATAAATTTGCTCTGTTTCCACTCCTGATTGTTCAGCAGCAGGCTGCAGCCTGCCTTTTCCACAGTGCATGTCATTGTTTTTGTGCTGTCTGTTAATTATTTTTGTGCTGGTATTTTGCCTCCTCCTGATATAGTGTTTCCTGCTATTGTCTTTTTCCTACCAGGCACATTGTCTCTGGACCCAAGCCAGTTGGTCCCTCCTACCTTAAAACACACACACACACACACACACACACACACACACACACACACACACACACACACACACACACACACACACACACAGGGCCATTTCTAGCCTTTTTGCAAGAAAATAGCTTCACATTCACAAGGCAAAACTCCTAAATTTATGAGAAAAAAAAAGCAAATTCATGAGAAAAAAGCAGCAAATTTATGAGAAAGTTACAAATTTACAAGAAAGAAGTGAGGAATTTATGAGAAAAAAATGGGAAAATTTACAAGAAAAGTCCCAAATTGATTACAAACAAGTAGCAAATTCATGAGAATAGTAATGAGGGAAAATTTGCAACTTTACGAGAAAAAAGTCAGAAATTTACAAGAAAAGCATAGCAAATTCATAAAAAGTACCAAATTTATGATTAAAAAGTTACAAATTTAAGAAAAAAATTGCAAATTTATGAGAAAAAAAGTAGAAACTTACAAAGTAAAAAAACAAATTTGTGAGAAAATAAATGGATAATTTACAAGAAAAAATTACAAATTCTTGACAAAAAAATAGCAAATTTATGAGAAAGTTGTGAAATTATAAGATAAAATTGCAAATTTACAAGAAAAGAAAGTCCTGAATTTACAAGGAAAAAGTGCAAATTCTTGACAAGAAAGTCATAAATCTATGAGAAAAATGCTATGAATTTATAAGATAAAAGTTGTAAATTTACAAGAAAAAAGTTGCAAAAATAAGAAAGAAATTACTAATTTATGAGGAAAAAAGGAAAAATTATGAAAAACTGCAAATTTAAGAAAATTTTTTAAAAAATTAAAAAAAAAAATCTGCGGGAAAATAATGAGAAAATTTCCAAGAAAAAGTTGCAACAAAAGAAAGTTCCAAATTCACAAGAAAAAAGCTGTAAAACTAAGATAAAAGTTGCAAATTTACAAGAAAAATGTTTCAAAAATAGTGAGAAAAAAATTGACTGAGAAAAAACTTAAATAAATTGCAAATTTATGTGAAAAAGGTCAGAAACTTACAAGGAAACTAAATGGAAAAATAAATGGAAAATTTCCAAGAAGAAGTTGCAAATTCACAAGAAAAGAAAGTCCTAAATCCATGAGAAAAAAGTTGCAAATTCATAAGAATAAAGTTGAAAATTCTTGAGAAAATTTTTGCAAAACTGAGATAAACATTGCAAATTTACAAGAAGAAAGTTGCAAAAATAATGAGGAAAAATGTGTCTAATTTATGAGAAAAAAATTGGAAAATTTATGTGGAAAAAAACTGCAAATTTACAAAGAAAAAAGTTCCAAATACATGGGAAGAGAGTTACAAATTTATGATGGAAAAAAGCTGCAAAATTGTGAGATAAAAGTTGCAAATTTATGATTAAAACATTGCAAATTTAAGAAATAAAATGCAAATATATGAGGGGAAAAAAGTCACAAATTTATGTGTAAATGAAAGCATCAAGGTGCTGATGCCTCGGTGCCAGAGCCTTCGTGGAGGTGTGCGTTCCTGGATCATCACCAAAATGTTATGGGCTCCTCTTTAGCCCAAGGACCACCTCTGGTAAAAATTTTATCCAAATCCATCTAGTAGTTTTGGACAGTGAAAATAATCTGCAGTTCACATGTCCATACTGTTGGCGGCTTCAGCCAAGAGCCACCAAACTGATTTGAACTGCTGAAATCCCAACACAGAAGAAGAGCACGATAGCAGACGTTTTAAATTGCGGAAGCGATGGAGGTACGTGAATACAATAACAATCAAGACGAACAGGAGCTTTTGCTGTTTAGTGGCAGAGGAAGAAATCAGACGGGCAAAAAGACATTTGTTCATCCAATATTGGCGGATTGCTGAGTACGAGTGGTGTGTGATACTGCAAGATTTGGTATCGATCCGATACCAAGTAAATACGGGGCCAGTATCGCCAATACGATACTGATACTTTTTAATCATTAAGATCGATGACATCATTCTAAATTTGAATGAATTTTCATGACCTTTAAGTGTTTTGTGATTTTTTTTTCCTTTGGATTATTAATTAGTTAAAACACAGGCCAGAATTTGGGCAAAGTTTAGAGGCAAATACATACAGTATCACCTCCACAGTTAACACGAAAGGGTTATTATATTCAATCAAATCTGAGCCATATTATATTCAGTATATTTGTTTCAATTCCAGTAAATACATTCATTTAAATAAAATGCGTCAATGGGATAAATGTATTATACCACAGTCTTAACATAATTTATTCTTTTTGAGTTGGCTAAACAAATGACCAGTTGCACTTTGAAAATTAACATTAATTGATGCCGAAGATGACTAAAATAGCTGGATATTCTCTGCCATACTGAAAGGCCTCTGCCAGTGATCTCTGCCTCTGGGTTGGGGCCTGGGTCTGTCAGGGAGGGGATGGGTTATTTCTCTACTCCTCTCTCCGTTTCTGTAGCTCCGCGTTGTCTTTTGGATAATTTTTCATATGTATTACCGCTGTATTTCACAGCCTTTTTACAAATTGTACAGCTTGCCGTTGTTTCATTTTTGGCCTGGAAGTATAGCCACGTGACACGGAGATGCTCTTCCTCTCTGGCATTCCTCTGCTCTGTCTCTGTGCTGTGTGTGCACTCTGTGGTAGCGCATCTCCATGAGTAGCATAGAACACTGGCAGCTGGTGCTGCTGCTTTCTAGCTAGGGATGGACATATCGATGCTCAAGTATCGATACTTCGATACTAGCTGGTCGATACTTTGTAAAATATTGCAATACCATTATGTTAATAAAAAACGTGCAGTTTGTTTTCACTTCTGAGAGTTTTAGGCATTAAATTCATGTGTGAATCCCGGTGAAAAATCAGCCCAGGCATATTTTAGAGATGGTCTGCCGTGTTGCATGATTATGGCAGCCTATCAGATGTCAGAAGTGAAGACTCGCTGTGCACTGCACAGCTAAGCACTCACTCCCGTGCAGAGTGAGCTCAGCACTGTTGGGGGCGGCAGAAGAAGTATTACTTCTTTAATGTTTCACCATTCATTCAAATTCTATGGTGATACCAAGCAGCATAAAATTTGAAAAATGGCAAGATATGCACTATTTAAGTTTGTAAAATAATTGGTATCAGTATCGAAGAAAAAGTCCTATAAATTAATGGTGTTTTATTGAAAGGAAAAATGCTGGTATCGTCCATCCCTATTGGTAGCTTGTTTACCTGGCGCTGCTGAGTCACGTGATGGTACAAGAGGGAGGAGGTAAAACCACAAGAAGAAGAAGGGGAGCAAAGTGTGGCTGAGTGTGCCTGCTCCGTGCTGTGATGGGATTGGCAACACAGACACAGAGTATCAATCTCATTACACATCAATATCAGTACCAACGTTGGTATTGATATTATCGATATTTGGGTCAATCCGCCCACCATTACTGAGTACTTTCCTCTGGCGGGAGTTTCCAGGTGCATTTGCAGTACCATTCCATTGATGGTAAAGGTGAGCTATTTTTGTGTTTATTTCAAAAACAAAGCGTTATTTCGAAATTCTGGCAAATCAAAAGTCAAGAAAACATGGCGATACAATAATACAAGCCTTTAGTTCCACTTAATTTTGACTGTGCAAGCTAAAACAGAGAGGTGGACAGATGGATGGATGGACAGATGGACAGATACACACAGGCACACTGACTACTGTATGCCTCTCAGTTTCACCAAGGCATAATAAATGGAAAAGAAAGAAGCTGCAAATTCATGAGAAAAAAGTACCAAATTTAAAAGAAGAAAAGATGAGGGTGTATTTAACAGGCCCCCAGTGGCTGAGGAGGACTGCTGCATTTGCGTACTCTGCTTTATAGTCAAAAACAGCTCTGCACACACGCACTAACAGCTCCCCCTTCCTCCTCCAGGAGAAGACAGAAGAAGTCAGCGATCTAGCAGCCCGACTGTGCATGTTTTCAGGAAGGAGAGTCCACCAGTCAGCTCACAGAGGTTAATCTCTCTCTCTCTCTCGCTCTCTCTCTCTCTCTATCTCTGTCCCTCCCTCTGTTTCCTTTGGTTGTGGCCCCTCACTTTCCCAACTGCCTGGACAGAGGGAACTGATACTGTGCCCGTGATTTCTTTTCCTTTCCTTTTTTTTTTTTGTGCTGTTTTGTTTTTGCATGTGCGACTTCTCTTGGATTGAACTGTACCTGAACACGACTGATGGGACTCTCCTCCCGCTAAATGCTCACAGCTCGGACTGGTAAGGCCCACTGGGAAAGCTGTCAGATATGAAGCATGGATATATGTTTGCTTATGTGTGCATGTGTCTGGTGCAAAGCAGGTTATTTTGTTTTTTCTTTCTTTTTTCGAAATTAACAGCTGCAAAACACTCTGACAGGGCTCCTGTGCAGCAGTCCTTCTCCTCATTTCTCTTCTTTATCCCCCTCTATCTCTCTCTCGATTGCCCCAGCCTGTGTTACTCAAGTTACCGGCTTCCTCCTGTTGTTATGAGCCCTGTGGTTTCTCCTCAGCGCTCCCACGCTCTCTCTTAAGGAGAAAGAAAAGAAGGAAAAAGCGTGATCGCTGTCTCGGAGCCACAAAAGATGTGGGAGACCCTCGCTAGGCGTCATCCCACATTGTCCCGTTAACGCCAAACATCCTGGTGCATCCATGCATTCAGTTGTTTTCTGGACAAACATTTTCCTCCGAGGTGACGGGATGGCTGAGATGGTGAGAAAATTGGAAACAGCCACCCACAGTGGAAGTGAGTCAGCCCCGGCATTTAGCGGTGTGTTGACTTTGGAAATGGAAGGGATTGAGGGGGGGAAGTTGGCGATGGCGACAGTTGCTGGTGGGGCAGAAGAAGTTGTCAGAGGAAGATTGAGGAAGGCAGAAAGTGTCATTTTATTCATATCTTTTTCTCCTGAGGGTCCCAGAATGTAAGCAGAAGTGGAGGTAGAAGAGAGAGGCTGTTTATAAAGGGAGGGTGTGCCTTGTGTCCAACTGGGACAATCCCAAGTGCTGAAAGCTTCCCCACCCTGATCCCAAACATCTCTTCCCCCCCTTCTCACTCACTCTCTCTGTGTGTGTCTCTGTATTTCTCATCGCTGACCCTTTTCAGCAAAGTTCAAGTAGATATTTCACAGTCTTATTATAAATGTTTATACTTTTTTTTTTTTACAACCATGCAGTTTCAGTCTTTCTGTCTTTTCTTCCTTCATGTCATTTGTGTCTGTTTGCCCTTCCAGCATATTGCAGCTAGTGCATGTGGAAATACCGGCCATCCTGCTTTAGATACTCAATCAAGTAAATTTAGATGGTTGAGTGGTGGAAATAGTTTAACATGTGACTTTATCAGCCACAAGACCTTTGTTCATGTCCTCTTAGGAACTTTATTTGATTTACTTGTTTTGGTTTATCTCCCTAATGAAGTTTGATTTCACTTGCTTCTTGGTTTTTAGCTTAAAAAGCTTTTTGATTAAGTTAAGGTACTTAACATACTTTGGATTTACATAATAAGTTGATCTGTTTGGTAACATTAAAACTGTTTCGCCAATGCTACAGCTAAAAGGTCCTTTCTGATGCACTCTCCTTCCCGTTAATCTGGTGGCAAGTGAACGAACAGCGTCATGTATGAACGCTGACACCGGCATCTTATGACCCGCGCCTGTCTAAAACTTTAAGTATAGTACAAATCTAAACAACACATTCTCATCCCACAGTATAACAATTGACAATGAGTTGATCTGTCAGGGCTGTAGGCAGTGTGGTCCAATGAAAAAAGTGACCTTCAGTTCAGGCTGGGTGATAAACCAAACTAAAACCAAAACTGACCGTCAGACATAAAACCAACATAATCTTGCTCATGTTGGGTTTTTTTTTTCCAGTTTTTCCCTTCTTCCTGTTCTGTGCTTGTGTATATGAGAGTTTTCATGTACTGCCACACGACTTCGCAACCTGGAAGCAGTAGCAGTGCAGTCAGTGCTGTCCGGAAGCAGCAAAACACGGCGGAAAAATTAAAATGGCTTGTACTAAAAATGTGATGTCATCCATATAGTATGAGATAATTGACGCTTTCTTTCATATGAGGATGCTGGAATTGCACAAGTGTGGTGCATAGAGGCTGGGCCTTGTTGACCTCTGACTGCTGTCCATATTATCAATCATTTTGCAGTTGGGGTGGATGAGCTAAGCCTGTATTTAAGAACCTGATCAGAAATTCGTAGTTGTTGTGAGTTGATGGCATGGTCATGGCTCTCCCGGAGCAACTAGCAGCTAGCTGGCCACTGGTATGAATCATGTGGCCCACGGGCCCTCAATAGGTATGTATGGACACTGACTTCTGCACTGGACAGTGTTTAGTTTTGTTGTATTTGTGTGGGGGGGTGACAGTGGTTCTGTTCTTTACTATATTGTGCTCATTTATGGCTGAATCACTGCAGTGCTATACAATATTGATTGATGCCACCCTCTCATGGCTTAATTAAGAGCCTTTTCAGTGAACTATAAGGGTAAAGAAAGGAGTGAAAAAAAGAAACCAACTTGAAAGCTTCAGATAACTGTAATGCTGATTTAAAGTCAAATTGCAAAGCCCTACCTTCAGTGTCACCTTAATGACACTTTTGGTCTATCATACATCTTTGACACCATTTCAAAAGGATAAAAAGCCACGTAAAGAGGTACTTTTGTGAGGAGGATGGTTAAAGGGGGCATGACATGATGAAAAGGCCTTCTGTGTATCTGGAGTGGTAACCAATGGATAAACTCCACTGGTAATCATTCCGGTGGCTACCAATGGAGTTAGCAAGGGGTACTGAGATACGTTCATATCTCAGTCTTATTCCTTTTCATCCCCGGTGGGTCCTAAGGCCTCAATAAAATGTTACCACTAGGCCCTGTCCGTATCTCAGTACCCCTCCCTAAATGAGTGATGATGATTTTAATTCTGCACCAGGACTGACGCACTGACTACGCATGCATGAGATCCAACCCCCTGTTCAAAAGGTGGTGCCACTGACACTGCTTGCAAAGATGAAGAGAAATAAGAGGACTAATTAAAAAGCAACGTGACAAGACCAGAGAAAGAAAAAAAAAAGACAATTAGTGGTAGAAGTAGGAAACACAACAGTTCCTTTTCTCATCTTTGCACAGTTTGTATTGTCTTTTTTTCTTCTCTCTTATACACACGTGGACAAAATTGTTGGTACCCCTCTGTTAATGAAAGAAAAACCCACAATGTTCACAGAAATAACTTGAATCTGACAAAAGTGGTAATAAATAAAAATTCTATGAAAATTGACCAATGAAAATCAGACAATGCTTTTGAATTGTGGTTCAACAGAATTATTTTAAAAAACAAACTCATGAAACAGGCCTGGACAAAAATGATGGTACCCTTAACTTAATATTTTGTTGCACAACCTTTTGAGGCAATCACTGCAATCAAACGATTTCTGTAACTGTCAATGAGACTTCTGCACCTCTCAGCAGGTATTTTGGCCCACTTCTCATGAGCAAACTGCTCCAGTTGTCTCAGGTTTGAAGGGTGCCTTCTCCAGACGGCATGTTTCAGCTCCTTCCACAGATGTTCAATAGGATTTAGATCACGGCTCATAGAAGGCCACTTTACAACAGTCCAATGTTTCGCTCTTAGCCATTCTTGGGTGTTTTTAGCTGTGTGTTTTGGGTCATTATCCTGTAGCAAGACCCACGACCTGCAACTGAGACCAAGCTGTCTGACACTGGGCAGCACATTTCTCTCTAGAATACCTTGATAGTCTTGAGATTTCATTGTACCCTGCACAGATTCAAGACACCCTGTGCCAGATGCAGCAAAGCAGCCCCAGAACATAACAGAACCTCTTCCATGTTTCACAATAGGGACAGTGTTCTTTTCTTGGTATGCTTCATTTTTGTGTCTGTGAACATAGAGTTGATGTGCCTTGCCAAAAAGTTCCAGTTTTGTCTCGTCTGTCCATAGGACATTCTCCCAGAAGCTTTGTGGCTTGTCAACATGCAGTTTGGCAAATTCCAGTCTGGCTTTTTTATGATTTGTTTTCAACAGTGGTGTCCTCCTTGGTCGTCTCCCTTGAAGTCCACTTTGGCTCAAACAACGACGGATGGTGCGATCTGACACTGATGTGCCTTGACCTTGGAGTACAAGGTACATTAGAGGTTGTTCTGGGCTCTTTTGTTACCATTCGTATTATCCGTCTCCTCCTGCGGCCACATCCAGGGAGGTTGGCTACAGTCCCGTGGATCTTAAATTTCTGAATAATATGTGCAACTGTAGTCACAGGAACATCAAGCTGCTTGGAGATGGTCTTATAGCCTTTACCTTTAACATGCTTGTCCATAATTTTCTTTCTAATCTCCTGAGACAACTCTCTCCTTTGCTTCCTCTGGTCCATGTTTAGTGTAGTACACACCATGTCACCAAACAGCACAGTGACTACTTGTCACCCTTTAAATAGGCCGACTGACTGATTACAAGTTTGTAGACACCTGTGATGTTAATTAGAGGACACATCTTAAGATAAGATAAGATAAGATAAGCCTTTATTAGTCCCACAACGGGGAAATTCCAGGATTGCAACAGCACAGGGATAGCAACACTCAGAGCAACAATCAGAAGGCAAGAAAAAAAACAAGCAAGCAAGAGCAGCTAATAAACATATGTACGTATTACTATAAAATATATATATATACACACACACACAGACACACAGTGCAGAGCATTGTAGCTGGATGGAATAAATATATGAATATATGAACACACAGTGCAGAGCATTGTAGCTAGATGGAATAAATATGTAAATATATAAACACCCACAGTACGGAGCATTGCAGCTAGGTGGAATAAATATGCAAGTATATAAACACACACAGTGCGGAGCAATGTAGCTAGATGGAATAATATGTAGATATATAAATATATAAACACACCCAGTGCTGAGCATTGTAGCTAGATGGAATAAATATGCAAATATATAAACACACACAGTGCAGAGCATTGTTGCTAGATGGAATGAAACAGCATAACCGTCTACTTAGTTATCCTACATGGTATGATTATGTGCCCATACATATTCTCACCCTCCATAGCGACCGGTATGTTCCTAGTTGTATGCCGGAGGGGACCATTGTGTAAGTCTATTGCATCTTGGTTGAACATGTCCCTATGGTCACATTATTTTCAATCTTTTCGAGGGGTACCATCATTTTTGTCCAGGCTTGTTTCATGAGTTTGTTTTTTAAAGTAATTCTTTTGAACCACAATTCAAAAGCATTGTCTGATTTTCACTGGTTAATTTTCATAGAGTTTTTATTTATTACCACTTTTGTCAGATTCAAGTTATTTCTGTGACCATTGTGGGTTTTTCTTTCATTAACAGAGGGGTACCAACAATTTTGTCCACGGCTGTACACCACGTTCCAAATTATTATGCAAATGCTGTTTGTCTCTGATTTTCCTAAATAGTCGATGCAAATGAAAGTCAGTATAATTTTCAAGTCATCAGCCGTTGAAGCATAATTCAGATTTTATTGAACAAACCTCCCAATGATAACATTTTTTTTGCAAAAATATAAAAACTCAAAATGCACTGTTCCAAATTATTACGCACAACAGAGTTTCAAAACATTGTATTGGTTGTATAGAACTGAAAATGGTCATTTGTTGAATTTGCAGCATTGAGAGGTCATGTTTACTGAAATCAAAAGCTATTTCAATCAAAAACATCTTAACAGGCCAAATTACATGTTAACATAGGACCCCTTCTTTGATATAACCTTCACAATTCTTCCATCCATTGAACTTGTGAGTTTTTGGAGAGTTTCTGCTTGAATTTTTTTTTGCAAGATTTCAGAATAGCCTCCCACAGCTGTTGTTTTGATGTGAACTGCCTACCACCCTTATAGATCTTCTGCTTGAGGTTGCTCCAAAGGTTCTCAGTAGGGTTAAGGTCAGGGGAGAATGGGGGCCACACCATGAGTTTCTCTCCCTTTTTTGCCCATAGCAGTCAATGACACAGACATATTCTTTGCAGCATGAGATGGTGCATTATCATGCATGAAGATAATTTTGCTACGGAAGGCACGATTTTTCTTTTTGTACCATGGAAGAAAGTGGTCAGTCAGAAACTCCATATACTTTGCTGAGGTCATTTTCACACCTTTAGGGGCCCTAAAGGGGCCTACAAGCTCTCTCCCCATGATTCCGGCCCAAAACATGACTCCGCCACCTCCTTGTTGACGTCGCAGTCTTGTTGGGACGTGGTGGCCATCCACCAACCATCTACGACTCCATCCATCTGTACCATCCAGGGTTGCACGGCACTCATCAATAAACAAGACTGTTTAAAAATTAGTCTTCATGTATTTCTGGGCCCACTGCAACCATTTCTGCTTGTGAGCATTGGTTAGGGGTGGCCGAATAGTAGGTTTATGCACAGCTGCAAGCCTCTGGAGGATCCTACACCTTGAGGTTCGTGGGACTCCAGAGGCACCAGCAGCTGCAAATACCTGTTTGCTGCTTTGTAATGGCATTTGAGCAGCTGCTCTCTTAATCCGATGAATTTGTCTGGCTTTGAATTTGTCTACCTTCCTCATTATGCCTTTGTCTGCACGAACCCGTCTGTGTTCTGAATCAGCCCCAAATTTCTTCACAGTACAATGATCATGCTCAAGTTTTCTTGAAATATCTGATGTTTTCATACCTTGTCCAAGGCATTGCACTATTTGACGCTTTTCGACAGCAGAGAAATACTTTTTCTTTCCCATATGGCTTGAAACCTGTGGCGTGCTTAATAATGTGGAACATCCTTCTTAAGTAGTTTTCTTTTAATTGGGTTCACCTGGCAAACTAGTTATGACAGGTGTCTGAAATTGATATTGGTGATCCAAAGGGCCCTGAGACACAATACCATCCATGAGTTTAATTGAAAAACAAAAAACTGAATGTTTATGACACTAAAATCCTATTTGCATGATCATTTGGAACGAGTTGTATAGCTGGTGAACAAACTGGCATGTTAGCACATTTGCATTAGCTATTGGGCTGGGGTGAAACTGCAGATGATGGTTATGCGCGTGCATCAAATGCTTGAACTAGCAGATGGAGAAAATGAAGCATGTATACAGCCACATGCACAGCGACCTTGTCCACAGCGTAGGCACATCATAGACCCATGGAGCATAAACCCAGTCTGAGTTCAGCCTGTCTTCAATATCCAGAGCTAACGGCTAACCAGCTAAATTACCCTAAAAATTACCTCTGCCCCACGTGAATCAAATGTCTCGAGTTGACGAGAGAGAGAGGGTGGGGTGAACTGTGATTCATGAGGGTTTATTGAAATATGCACTGAAAGGTTTACTTCTGAGGAAGGCTGATTAAATTGGTTTAAAACTAGTGCATGCCCATAGAAAGCAAGTATTCTTGTCTGAAAACAGGTAGCCCATTTAGGCTTTACAGGCCCAAATGTAGGCTGTGTTTGAAAGTGGAATACAAAGAAGTGTAGCCTATATGTAGGCAATCACACATGTTAGACCTAACAAAAGAGACTGAACGGCACTAAGATTTATTTGACTGTGTGACTATTAATTACAGAATTATTGAAAATGAATGGGACATCCAATATTACTGACTGTTTAAGAACCCTTGTTTATTTGTTTCTTCTTCTTTCGTTTGCTCCCGTTAGGGGTCGCCACAGTAGATCATCTATCTCCATCTCACCCTATCCCTTACAACTTCCTCTGGAACACCAACCCTCTCCATGTCCTCCTTGTCTACATCCACTTCTCTGTGGTCTTCCTCTTTTCTTCCTGCCTGGCAGCTCCATCTTCATCATCCTTTGTCCAATATCTCCACTATCCCTCCTCTGGACATGTCCAAACTATCTCAGCCTTGCCTCTCTTACTTCATCTCCAAACCGCTCAACCTGAGCTGTCCCTCTGATATACTCATTTCTAATCTTGTCTCCCCTAGTCACTCCCAATGAAAATCTTAGCATCTTTAACTCTGTCACTTCCAGCTCCATTTCCTGTCTTTTTGTCAGTGCCACTGTCTCCAAACCATACGTCATAGCAGGTCTCACTACTGTCTTGTAAATTTTCCCTTTCACTCTTGCTGCTACCTTTCTGTCACAAATCATCCCTGACACTCATCTCCACCCACTCCACTCTGCCTGCACTCTCTTCTTCACCTCTCTTGTGCATTTTCCATTGTGTTGGATGGTTAGCCCCAGGTATTTAAACTCATCTACTTTCACTACTGCTACTCCTTCCATCTTCACCATTACACCTGCTTCCTTCTCATTCACACTCATGCATTCTGTCTTGCGTCTACTGACTTTCATTCTTCTTCTCTCCAGAGCATACCTCCACCTCTCCAGGTTCTCTTCCACATGCTCTCTACTCTCACTGCAGATCACAATGTCGTCTGCAAACATCATGGTCCATGGAGACTCCTGCCTGAACTCATCTGTCAGCCTGTCCATCACCATGGCAAACAAGAATGGGCTCAGAGCCAATTCCTGATGTAATCCCACTTCCACCTTCTTTATTTGTTTGTCAGACTTATTTGTGTGATTTTTTTTATGAGTTACAGTATATTCGTAAGTGTTGTGTCTTGCACTTTGGGGAATGGGAGTTGTTCAGTCACCAATATGCACTACCGTTCAAAAGTTTGGGGTCACCCAGACAATTATTTTGTGTTTTCCATGAAAAGTCACACTTATTTACCACCATGAGTTATAAAATGAATAGAAAATATAGTCAAGACATTGACAATGTTAGAAATAATGATTTGTATTTGAAATAATAATTTTTTTCCTTCAAACTTTGCTTTCGTCAAAGAATCCTCCGTTTGCAGCAATTACAGCATTGCAGACCTAACATGATTGCACAAGGGTTTTCTAATCATCCATTAGCCTTCTGACGCAATGAGCAAACACACTGTACCATTAGAACACTGGAGTGACAGTTGCTGGAAATGGGCCTCTATACACCTATGTAGATATTGCACCAAAAATCAGACATTTGCAGCTAGAATAGTCATTTACCACATTAGCAATGTATAGAGTGTATTTCTGATTAGTTTAAAGTTATCTTCATTGAAAAAAAGTGCTTTTCTTTCAAAAATAAGGAAATTTCTAAGTGACCCCAAACTTTTGAACGGTAGTGTAATTGTTTTAGTTTATTGTGTAGTTTATAGTGTATTGTCAATAAACTTATGCAGTACTATAACAGGGCACATTTACAAATATTTGAGAACCATTGTAGTGCATCCTTTTATATTTTAGCAGTATTATAAGTACTAAACACTGAACATTGTTGTACACAGCAGAATGACCCGTTTAGCTGCAACTGTTGTGTCAGTGTCGCCCATTTGTTAATAAATAAAAAAATGATTTATTTCGTTAATTGGGCATTTTCTGTCACAGTCATCGTTTAATCAAAGTGTGCATATGTGTCCGCATATGATATGCAATTGATCTGGCTATTCCGCTCCACAATCACTGTGGTATTATTATTAACTTTGAATTTTTAGCTATCCGTGTGAGCGCACCAGCACCGGTGGGACCGCCATATTGAACCCGCGGTTTCGCAAAGGACAGCGGTGGCAAACAGGTGAAGCAGCAGCCCGAACTCCCGTTAACCGTGCAGGCTGGGCTTGGCTCCCTGCAAAGGACTGCAGTAAGATGGTCTGGCTGCTGTTCCCCCTTCCCCCCTGCACACCTCATGTTCTCCACATATGCCGACTTATCCTTCAGAGCTACGCAATCACGGCAACATTATAGTATAATTTTTTGAGCATTAAATCTTCAGTATTATCTTTTTCTGGTCATATTTGTCACTTTTTACTTCCTTGTTTTGTTCATGGAGCGCTCTGGTGACTGGTCGTGATACCGCGTATTATCCAGTCAGTAGAGTCAATCCAAAGCCCCACCCACACTTCTGGAAGCCAGAGCATGAGGAAACAGAGCTGTGGCTAAACTTTTATTGATTAAAAATTACATATTTTGACTGAGCAACTCCATAGTCAGGGATGCACACCCTCCTAACCTCAGCAAAGAACTTATAAAATCTGAGGTCAGTCTGACGAACTGTTCGAGACATATGTGAGGAACATACACAGAGGTTCCCATTAATTGTTGTTCTATGCAGGTTTCTATCCCGGTGGTCCAGTTTTCTTCAGTATTATCCATTACTTCCGCCATTAAGTATACTCTTTTAGGGTTAGGCACCTAAACTACGAGAGGGGGCTGAAAAGTTCATAGTGGTCAAATTTGACCAAATGTGGTTTATTTTTCAACATAGTCTCCCCTTTGGTCTACACACTTCTTTCATCGGTGTCGCAGCGCTTCGATCCCTGTGGTTGAAAAATAAACCTCATTTGGTCAAATTTGACCACTATGAACTTTTCAGCCCCACTCTTATACATACTTCATCTCATGGTTTGGAAAAGCTGAAAGTCCGATATACATATACCGGAAAACACCTGCTTTGTCACATAAAACCTCTCCACTACATTAATGCCACGGCTGAAGGCGTCAAAGCTCAGATGCATAAGGGTAAAGTTTTCATAGCATAGCAAAGCCAGTGGCCCGTTGTTATGCCTTTGGAGTGAGAACGGGCTGGTCTGAACCAGGGGTGGGCGATATGGCCTAAAAATGATATCACGATATTTCTGTGAATTTTCACGATAACGATATTCTTCACGATATCAAGGAATACAATTTTTCCTTTTAAATTTATAAAGGACAGGTTCACAGGCCAGCGTTAATTATGTTCAACATATTCAGTAAAAACAAAACAAAAACTCTTATTTCTCCAGTTTATAAACAGCAGTTTAGAATGCAATTAAAACTTTTTTGTTTTTATTTCTGTATCAAATATTACCAGAAAATATTATAAACCACCACATCTTAAGTGAACTGGGGGGTGGACTGGGACAAAACTTCAGGCCGAGAATTTGACTTCATCCTAGGCCACCTTGTTGTTGGAAACCAGAACCCACCACAGTTTTAGTAGGTTAATATTTTAAAATAACAGGTATCAAACTAGTTATAAATGTAATTATAACCTTCAGCTGGGAGGAAAATTATAAATTTGGATTGTAATAGTCAACTGATCTATTGATTATTAAAACAACTGATTGACTAATCTTAATTTAAATCTGGTGCTGCTTCTGATTTCAACTTTTCCGAATAAAAACACAAGTTAAGAGGTTTGAGGTAAAAAAAAGTTACAATTCTGCATGAAAAAGGCACAAATTTGTCACCAAAAACGTTCAAAATTTAAAAAAAAAAAAAAGTACCTTTATGAAGATGTTTAATGAGAAAAAACAAATTTAGGAGAGAACAGTAACAAGCAGATGAGAGTAAAGTTGGTAGTGCAGACTACATATAGCCTGTAGTTTTGAAAATTCTTCAGATTTTTCTTAAAACAGCTGAATAGTCCTGAAAATATTGCCTTATGAATGCAAGAGCAACCTAGCTATGGTTAATTCAACCTATTTATTACCTTAAAAAAACGTAAACCCTAAACACATTTCTTCTGTCTTTATCTCATTTCTATGCTCTAGAACATGAGGGGGGTTTGCTGCTTTTAGCATATTAAATTAATTTAATCTAGTATGTTATTTCACCGGGTCAGGAAGAGGGTCTAAATAAAACAGGGAGAGAGTGGGCTTATTTAAAACTATTATCATCTCTTCATTTTTATCATATTGAATATATGTTGACCTACCTGTCTGTCATTTCCCAAGACACTTCTGCTGGTAAGACCTCCCGTCTCTCTCTCTCTTTCTCTCAGTTTACCTGCGTTAGAAATCTTCGTTGCACAGACAACTCCTGGGGCTGTTAACAAATTTTTTTTATTTCAGTTGGTTGACTAGGTCACGCTGGAGCAGCCACAATGGAACAAAAATAAACATCTGGAGAGTTCGGACATCAGCAACACCACTTCAGGGCGAAGAAAAACTTCCCCAAAGCGGCGTTGTTGACATGCAGAAAAAAATGCAGGCAGATTATCCGCACTGCTGCACCGTTTTTTTAAACAAGGCAGCAGTCTGAAACGGCCTTAAAACTAAATTACTTCCTCACAACCAGACAAAGACGTTCCAAGCATGGAGTGCTGCTTTCCCTCGCCATGTTTTTTCCCGTTTCTATGGTAACACGTAACTTCTGTTGGCAGCATAACGGACCTCAAATATTGGGATATTCATTTTTACACCGGTATCAAGATTTATACCGGTATTATTGTGAACGATACGATATGGCACACCCCTAGTCTGAACCACAAAGCTAGGTACTGGTAGGTATACTCAAGATGTCGTCGGAGGCCGACGATATTGTGAACGATATGATATGGCACACCCCTAGTCTGAACCACAAAGCTAGGTACTGGTAGGTATACTCAAGATGGCAGTGTTGGTGTGGCAGATTACACTGGTCAACATCAAGTTTATTGTCTTAATTTTTTTAGCTGATTTAGGACAGTTTTGATGTGCTGAATCCAAAAATCACATTGGTTTTGCTCAATCACGTCAACTTTTTGAATTATGGCCACATGTTGTCTTATACGTTTTTGTTTACATGTACGGGTATTTTCACTTTATATGATGCAACATTCAATTTACATGTACTTGCCTTTATATAAAGGTAAGTACATGCACAGTACTAAGTAAGTACAGGTTTTTACTTAGCACCTGATCGAGAGAAATGGATGTCATTTTCGGATTCAGCGGTGCAAAATTGTCTTAAATCAGTTGAAAAAACACAGACAACTTACAAAAAAATTATTTTTGTAACCCCGTGTTATTGGTGTTGGCCGTTTTTCCATATGCTTTTTGGACCTTAACTTCAGCATACTTTCAGTCAGAAACTCTTCAAATTTTGAAATGCTGAGTTGATCAAGTAGATGTGTGCTATTGCTTTTGGTATTGATGTGTTTTGAAATTCACTGGAGAATTTTTAAAAATCTTCTTTCAGGTCCTGATTTTAAGGACATTTTGCTATTTAACCTGCCATTTTTAAGCTTTGAGATTTGATTTTTAAGCTAACTTTCTTCAACTTTAAGCATTAGTTCCTGTTTTTATATGGATTTTTTTGAGATTAGATTATTATAGCATTTAAGATAACATTTTAAACTTTGAGATTTTATTTTGCATTTTTGACCTACCATTCTTCAGCTTTGAGCAATTTCCACGTTTTTTTTGCTAAAGATTAGCAAATCTACTACTCCTTTGATATCTAACCAAAATAGTTTAAATGTCGTTCACTTATATAGCACTTTTTCTCATCTCTAGATGACCAAAGCACGTTACAGATCCTGCTATGCAACCATTCACACACTGATGGTGGCGGAGCTGCCATGCACAGGCGCTGGCCTGACCCACCAGGAGCAGCTGGGGTTCAGTGTCTTGCTCAAGGACACTTCGACATGCAGACTGCAGACAGAGCAGGACTCAAACCCCTGACCCTTCGATCAGTAGTCGGCCACACTACACCTGCGCCACAGCCGCTTAAGTTAGTTTAGTTGACTAATCCAGAGGCTATCTCGTAAATTAACTAAAACCAACCAAACTAGCTTGCCCTCTGCTAATCTGGTTAGCTAGTCAAGCTGCCTCTGAACAGACCAAGTCAGTAAGCTAACTTTCTTTGTTAGCCAGCTAACTACATTTATTGGTCTCATTTCCTCTTACACAAATTGTCTTTATAGCTTTTTAGCTAATATTTTTGCAGATTTTTTGTCACCTTTTCATTTGAACTTCTTCAGTTAATTCAGCGTTTGCACTCTATTTTCCTCAGAAAATGAAAAAAAAAACCCCAACCAGTTCATGTTTGAAAACTTTTTCATGAGCAGTCATATTCTTGTTGTGCTTCCCCTTTTATTCATGAAGTGTCTTTTGACATTAGTAATAGTTAACTGCCATATTGGTAAAGATTTTCTTTTGAGATTACAGCAATGAAAGAGTGTTTCACTGGCTTCACAGAAAAAAATGACACAGCATTCAACCATTTTCACCTACATCTCTGTTGATTATATCTTGAAAATGTTTTAGAACTGTAATTGTCTTATGACCTGATGGTGTACTATCAAAGTTGCTCACTGTGAGAATCAATCTCTGGGTGGTTTGTCTCTCAGCATGCATGGATTGTGATGCTTTCAAGAAATAACTCTTTAATATTTTAGAACCAAGCATGTGTGATGAAAAGCTATAGGATTCAATCCATGCATGTAAAATGCCGTTTCATTGCAGTTCAGTGGGTAATATTAACTAGGGAGCGGTACTCAGCAGTCATTGTGTCTTCCCCGAGGAGAAGTGATGGCTGCTGGCTAACGGAGCTGCCGAAAAAAATGAGATCACTTCAAGGGGAAAAAACATCTACAACTTTTTAGACATTTCTCATTACCTGTCATCTATAATTATGTCAGAGTAAAGCAATTTTGAAAGAATTTTAGTATTTTGACAAAATAATTGAAATGTTCATCAGGGAGAAATGGAAGAATTTAGATTGGTAGGCAAACTTTAATAAATACTTGTGGATTAAAATGAGATGCTCTAAAATGTTATATATTTTTGTACTCATAAGAATATAAAGTATCACAGGAAATTTCTGAGATATTTTTTTTCTATTTTACAACCACACTCATTCAGTCTAATTGATGAAGTGTCAGTAAATCTGTGAGTAGAGTTGTGTGTAAATTGCCTTAGTGCTGAAAACCTTTCTCAGATTCACCAATGGTTCATAATCTGATCATAATCACATGTCTAAGTGCCTGAATGCCAATCAGCTGTAAGCTGATGGTGAGCAATTGGCATAAATCACCACCCATCGACCAGCATATAAGGTGGTGTGGAGCATCCTGTTGATCTCAGTTTATAGCTAGCAGCCGGCGGAGTTGCAGCGTTGCAAAGTTCTGCATTAGACTAGTGAATTGCTTTGTTATTGGAGCGCTTCTTTTATTGCAGATGGCAGTGGGGACATGCCTCCATTTGAGTCAACAGCAAGCCCAGAAGGTAAGGTGTTAAGGTAATTAATTTTGTTATATTAAGTGCTAATTATACATTCTGACAGCTGTCTCTAATAGGTTAGCGTTTAGTCAGTAACAGGTCTGACTGTCTCACCACTCAAAGGAATTTGTGTAATGCTGGCTTCGGACTGAATAAGGTGGTAGAGCAAAATTAGAAATGTAATTTTAAACTCGGGAAGTAAAATCAGTGATGCTGTATCAGTGTGGTGCTATTTAACTCATTTTAACAAAGTGTGCTTAGGGATCAAATTTAGAGTGCCGTATTTACCTTAACGAGAAGTCTTTTTTTGATAGATAGATAGATACTTTATTTCGAACAAAAAAAGTATAACAAAAACAAAACAAATGACAAATGCAATAAAGTAACAGTATACACTGTTCGAAAGGGAGAGGGAAGAAGTGAACACTTATTAATTCCATTTCCTCTTTTCCATAAATACACCCATGTGAATTATATACAAATTACCACCTTTAAGACCCCAAGTAAACAATTTACTGTATTTTTTACAACTCAACATTAACACCCATCCATCCTAACATACATTGATGTCCATACATCAAAACCAGCCTCAAACAACACAGATATACACAGTGCTGTCCCACCCACCATTCCATAGTGTCCCATAATGTCCCAGAGTGAACATAGTGAATCGTACATATAAATACTACCCTTCTAACATATATCCTTTCAGCAAATAATGTTTATACCTCTTTTTGAATTGATTTCTGTTTGTACATAGTTTCAGTTCCGGCTCCAGACTGTTCCACAAATCCACCCCACAGACAGATATGCACATACTTTTCTTGGTTGTTCGTATCTTGGGTTTTGTAAAGTTTAAGTCTCCTCTCAAATTATGATCATTGTCTCTTTTTTAAATATTTTTTGTAAATTAGTTGGGAGTTGATTATTAATTGCCCTGTACATTACTTGTGCTGTCTTAAATTTAACTAAATCGAAGAACTTTATGACATGTGACTTTAAAAACAACGAATTGGTATGGTCTCTATATCCTACATTGTTTATTATCCTTATAGCTCTTTTTTGTAATGTGCATATTGCTGTAGGTTGGTCTTGTAGGTGTTTCCCCAGACTTCTACACAATAGTTAAGATAAGGTAAAAACAGTGAATTGTACAGTAAGACCAATGATTTATAGTCCAAGATGTGTCTTGTCTTCCCCAGTATGCCTATACATTTTGCTAACTTGGCCCGGATGTGACTGATGTGAGGTTTCCAGCAGATTTTATTGTCTAGCGTCACCCCCAGAAACTTATTTTCCTGTACTGTTTCTATTCTGGTATCATCTATCGTTACCATTATTTCATGATTTATTTTATAATTTCCAAACAACATAATCTTTGTTTTTTTTTAGATTTAGAGATAATTTATTTTTGTTGAACCACTGCGTTAACTTTTTCATTTCAGTTGTGACCACCTCTAAAACCTGCTGCAAATTCTCACCAGTGCAAAGGATATTTGTGTCATCCGCAAACAAAATAAATTTCAGAATTTTTGATACTTGGCATATGTCATTTATATACAAAATAAAGAGTTTGGGTCCCAAAACTGACCCCTGGGGCACACCACAAGTGATGTCCATGAAGGGTGATTTGTGCTCACCAATTTGTACAAATTGTTGTCTGTTACTTAAATAACTTTCCACCCAACTCAGTCCTACCCCTCTTATCCCATACCTTTCCAGTTTCCTTAGTAGTATTCTGTGGTAAATGGTGTCAAAAGCTTTCTTTAAATCTATAAATACTCCTACAGCAAACTTTTTTTTTTATCTATACAACTAGTAATTTCTTCTATAAGTTCGATCAGTGCCAAAGATGTAGATATATCTGCTCTAAAACCATACTGGCTATCTGTAAGGAGGTTATGTTTTTCAATGAAATCATCCAGTCTCTTAGTGAAGATTTTTTCAAGTATTTTGGAGAATTGGGAGAGTAAAGAGACTGGCCTGTAATTTGTGAAATGATGACTGTCTCCTGTTTTGTACAGAGGTATTACTTCTGCTATTTTCATTTTGTCTGGAAATGTACCAGTTTGAAATGACAGGTTACAGATGTGGGTGAATGGCTTAACAATTCCTTCAATTACTTTTTTCACTATTGTCATGTCAATTTCATTCCAGTCCGTTGATTTTTTGTTCTTAAATTTACTCACAGTCTCAATAATTTCCTTTTCAGTAACTGCACCCAGAAAGATTGTGTCAGGATTTCTATCTTCTATTTCACTCACAGAACCACTGTTGTTTGTTTCTGGTGTCACTACTGATTTTGCTAATTCAGGACCAACGTTTACAAAAAAATTATTGAAACCACTGACCACATCTTCCATATTATTTATCAAATTGCCATTTTCAATAAAATATTCTGGATAATTAGCATTCTTAGGTCGATTACTAATAATCCCATTGAGTACTTGCCATATTCCTCTTAAGTTGTTTTGCATTTAATGAATTGTTTATATAATGTATTCTTCTTTTTACATGCATTTATTAACCCCTTGGTGACCCAAGGAATATTTTTTGTTGTTGTCTGTCATTGTATTGTTTTATAGGACAGTTTTTATTGTACAATGATTGAAATATTTGTAAAAAATTATCATATGCTTTATTTATGTCATTTTCATCATAAACTTCTTATATCTTATATATATATACAGTATATTATAATATCTTCCAATCTTGTATTAATAATTCCTTTGTCAGTAAATACATTGATTCTTCAGTTCTTATTCTTTTATATTTAATATTTTTGGTATACTTTTTCTTCCTATAATCACATTGATAGACAACAAAAATCGGCAGGTGGTCACTGATATCATTCAGTAAAAGCCCACTCCTGATATTATTTTCCATAATGTTTGTGAATATGTTATCTATTAGTGTGGCACTGTGTGACGTGATTCTGCTAGGTCCGGTAATTGTTGGATGTAAGCCCATACTGTACATTGTGTTGATAAATTCTTCTGTCAAACTATGTTGTTTTGAGTTCATCAGATCTATATTGAAATCCCCACAGATGAGCATAACTTTATGAGTTAGTTTTGCATACATTTTTTCCATCCAGTCCTTAAATAAGTCAATGTTTGATCCAGGTGTTCTATATACACAGCTCACTACTACATTCTTCACGTTGTCCAGACAGATTTCTATTGTAATACATTCAAATAAATCATCCACAGTTACTGACAGATTTTCAACAACCTTGTATTTCAAGCTCTTGTCAATATAAATTGCAACTCCTCCTCCTTTTTTCTCTTTTCTCTTTATATAATTTAATTCATAGCCATCCATGGTAAAATCCACTCCTTTCTCTTCACTGAGCCATGTCTCTGATATTGCCACAATATTGAATGGCTCTTTAAATTGATGTAAATAATCTTTAATGTTATTAATGTTGGCATAGAGACTTCTGCTGTTGAAGTGGATCATAGAAATATTGAAATCAGATGTGACCATTGTGTTAAACTGATCATCTGTGTAGTAACTACAGTCATTATTGATGGAGCTAAATAAATTATTATCAGGGTCTATGTTATATTCTACGTCCTGTGGGTTGTGATCTGTATATTCAAAAACTTTCAGTTCCTGTTGTTCCTGTTTGTTGATCTTTTGATTCATGTTGTTGAATGTCTTGTAGCAGATGAGTATAATCCTTCAGTGTCCTACAGCTGTCTGATTGTTGCTGTGACTCCAGTTCATAATATTCATTGATATTTGTCCAGTTCCATAATATTACGGATGTTAATGACCTTGGCTTCTTCAGGTGATCTGTTTAATTCGATGAATATTTTACAGTTTGATGTCCAGGTGTTTTGAATCTTTTTCTGCTTTCTCATGTATCTTGCTTTTCTGGCTATTTCTGCGTTTTCTTTTGTGAGGTGCTCGTTTATGTAAATGTTCGTTCCTTTCAATTTCCTACCTTGTTTTAACAGCGCAGTCTTGTGTTTTCTGTTCACAAACTTCATGATCACAGCCGGTTTGTCGCCGTTTTTCCTGGGCAGAGGGTGGCAGGTCTCTATGGTGTTGCAGTCGAGCTGAATTCCTTTCGACTGCATGAAGGCCGCCACTTGTTGCTCCGTGGATTCGTCTTCCAGCTCACTTCCACTGCTGTCCACGGCCACTGCTCTCGCGTATGATCGGGGTTTAATGTGGAGCCCCGTGATGATCATGTCGTTCACCCGAGTATTCTGCTCCAGTTCCGACACCCTGCTCTCCAGATACGCCAGCCTCTTTTCCTTCTCAGCGTTCTGGATCCGCAGCGCTTTCACCTCCTCGACCAGGTCCAGGATAGTTCTTTGCTGCATCTTAACAGCAGAAATCTCTTCCGCCAAGAAATCCAGCGCTTTTTTAATTTCGTCCACCTCCTCAGTCTGCTGAGTTTTCTTGGGACCCATGATCCCTGCCGATGATCGTTGATTATGATCGTAGGAAAAAAAAAACACACGTGGGAGGAAATCCCTTTGTTCTCCCTGAGCGTGAGGGGCCTGATTGCTTCACCAGCCACTACAATATTAAGTTATGAGACTGGCAAATTCTCCTTTTTTTGCACGAGCAGGTTTATTCTCCAGCGGTAGTAACAAAAAAACAAAACAAAACAAAACAAAAAAAACAGCTCAAAACGCCAGCTCTAAACTGAGTTTTAAACAGAAACGAACTGGGAGCCTTTACTTGTGCGTCCTCACCTTACAGGAACCGGAAGTTTTTAAAAAGTTTCCATCCATTCATCCATCTTCTACTGCATATCTGGAGGTGTGGTTCATAGAGGCTACAGTCTATAAGCAGAGAAGTCCAGACTTCCCTCTCCTCAGCCACTTCCTTCAGGGAGAAAACAAAGTCATTCCCAGGCCTGCTGAGAGATGTAGTCTCTCCAACGTGTCCTTCGTCTGTCCTGAGGTCTCCTCCCAGTGGGACGGGAAGCGTCGAGGAGGCACCATGATCAGATGACCAAACCACCTCAACTGGCTCCTTTCAATGTGGAGGAGCAAGAGCTCTCTGAGCCTCTCCCGGATAACTGGGCATGCCACCCTATCTCTAAGGGTGAGTCCAGCCACCCTATGGGGAAAGCTCATTTCAGCTACTTACATCTACTGTATGATCTTCTTTTGGTTTTTCCACTAGTTATTCCCATGTTCTGATGGAGTCGCTACGGCAGACACCTCTTGAGCTATATCTACCATGTCCATATACAGTGGTGTGAAAAAGTGTTTGCCCCTTCCTGATTTCTCATTTTTTTGTATGTTTGACATCCTGGCAGATAAGCACATCTGTCGTAAGGTCTGTGGTGGACTTTTGCCAGTCAGTGCATCGTGACATGCACTACACAGAGGGCAGAGATAAATAAACCTATCATCTGGTCAGTCACTGCAACAGATACTGGAGTCAGTTTGCCTTGGCCTGTCCTTGCCACTGATAATACCTCTATCGCTAGTCCAGCAAAAGCTAGCGGTACTCAAGTACTTTGCAAGCAGTTTCATGAAATGGTCAATCAGAGAGCAACTCATTTCGGCTCGGACATCGCCCAGGTTAACAAGGTCAGGAGTTCCTGGCAGCAGAAGGTGAATTACAGAGCTGCATGGAGGAATCTGATCAGACCTAAATGAAACAGTCATTGTCACCCCCGACAGACTGCTATGATGATGATGATGATGATGATGTCACACTTAAATGTTTTAGATCATCAAACAAATTTAAATATTAGACAAAGATAACACAAGTAACCACAAAATGCAGTTTTTAAATGAAGGTGTTTATTATTAAGGGTAAAAAAAAAAATCCAAACCTACATGGCCCTGTGTGAAAAAGTGACCCCCTACCACCACCACCAAACATAAATTAACTGTGGTTTATCACAGCTTTGGAAAGCTGAGTTCAATTTCTCGAGCCACACCCATGCCTGACTACTGCCACACTTGTTCTCAATCAAGAAGTCACTTAAATAGGACCTGCCTGACAAAGTGAAATAGACCAAAAGATCCTCCAAAGCTAGACATCATGCTGCGATCCAAAGACATTCAGGAGCACGTTTCCCCCCAGGGAACGGTGCTGGCTCCCTTCCTGTTCACTCTTTATACTGCGGACTTCTCACACAACACAACACATTGCCATCTACAGAAGTTCTCTGATGACTCTGCGATCGTTGGTCTCATCTCCAACGGAGATGAAGCTGAGTACAGAGGGCTTATCCAGGACTTTGTGGACTGGTGCCATCGGAACTGCCTCCAGATCAACGCGAGGAAAACTAAGGAGCTGGTGGTGGACTGCCGCAGGCATGGGCAGCCCCTCACAGCACCAGTAAATATACAGGGAACAGACATCGAGATGGTGACATCCTATAAGTACCTGGGTATTCATCTGAACAATAAACTAGACTGGTCACACAATACTGACGCACTCTACAAGAAGGGACAGCGCAGGCTGTTCCTGCTGAGGAGACTCAGGTCTTTTGGTGTACAAGGGGCGCTGCTGAAGTCATTCTATGACACGGTGGTGGCATCAGCCATCACTTTTGGAGTGGTCTGCTGGGGCAGTGGCATTACTGCAGCCGATAGGAAGAGACTGAACAAACTGATTAAGAAAGCTAGCTCTGTCCTGGGGCAGCGCCTTGATCCGATGGAGGAGATAGGAGAGAGAAGGACGGTGGCTAAACTGTCATCTCTGCTGGAGTCCGAGTTCCACCCTATGCAGGACATACTGGATGCACTGAGGAGCTCATTTAGCAGCAGACTACATCATCCCAGGTGCACAACCGAGAGGTTTCGTAGGTCCTTCCTACCAACGGCTGTCAGACTGTACAACCTAAGCAGGGCTGCTCGCAGAGATAGCAAAAAGACGTAACAAACTAATAGTTTTTTTGAATGCAAAAGATGCAATAGACTTACACAATGGTCCTCTCCGGCATACAACTAGGAACATACCGGTCGCTATGGAGGGTGAGAATATGTATGGGCACATAATCATACCGTGTAGGATAACTAAGTAGACGGTTATGCTGTTTCATCCCACCTAGCAACAACGCTCTGCACTGTGTGTGTTTATATATTTACATATTTATTCCATCTAGCTACAATGCTCAGCACTGGGTGTGTTTATATTTATATATCTATATATTTATTCCATCTAGCTACAATGCTCTGCACTGTGTTTTTATATATCTACATATTATTCCATCTAGCTACATTGCTCCGCACTGTGTGTGTTTATATACTTGCATATTTATTCCACCTAGCTGCAATGCTCCGTACTGTGGGTGTTTATATATTTACATATTTATTCCATCCAGCTACAATGCTCTGCACTGTGTGTCTGTGTGTGTGTGTATATATATATTTTATAGTAATATGTACATATGTATATTAGCTGCTCTTGCTTGCTTGTTTTTTTCTTGCCTTCTGATTGTTGCTCTGAGTGTTGCTATCCCAGTGCTGTTGCAATCCTGGAATTTCCCCGTTGTGGGACTAATAAAGGCTTATCTTATCTTAAATGAGAAACAAAGTAACAGATCTTTCAGTCTGGAAAAGGTTATAAAGCCATTTCTAAAGCTTTGGGACTTCAGCGAACCACAGTGAAAGCCATTATCCACAAATGGCGAAAACATGGAACAGTAGTGAAACTTCCCAGGAGTGGCCGGCCAACCAAAATTACCCCAAGAGTGCAGTGATGACTCATCCAAGAGGTCACAAAAGACCCCACAACAACTTCCAAAGAACTGCAGGCCTCACTTGCCTCATGACTCCACCATAAGAAAGAGACTGGGCAAAAATGGCCTGCATGGCAGAGTTCCAAGACAAAAACCACTGCTGAGCAAAAAAAACATAAAGGCTTATCTCAGTTTTGCCAGAAAACATCTTGATGATCCCCAAGACTTTTGGTAAAATAAACTGTGGACTAACAAGACAAAAGTTGAACTTTTTAGAAGGTGTGTGTCCCATTACATCTTGCGTAAAAGTAACACAGCATTTCAGAAAAGGAACATCATGTCATGGTTGCCAATTATCCGCACCTGTGCACACACCTGCTCTTCATCCTGGCCTGGCTATTTATACCGTGAAGTCCTGAGATCAGCACGGAGTCGTCTGTCTCCTTCCCATGAGACCTGCTTTTGCCTCCTCCACGTCGAGCTTCCTAGCCTCGTCAGGTTTTCTCCACTTTGAGCTTCCTAGCCTCGTCAAGTTTCCTGTCCAGCCTTTCGCCTACCGGACTCATCGTTTCTCCGCTTCAAGTAAGTAACCATCAATTCCTTTACCTTTCTGTGATCCCCTGTGCACAGGCAGAGATCCATGGCGGCGGATTCCTTCCACATGGCGGTGGACTCATCGTCTCCATTCATCACCTACATCATCTCCTGCGGGCCTGCTGGCACTGTCCTCCTGGCCAGAGCTACTGAGCTTAACCTGTGCTCCACTTTACCACCACTAACCGTAAGCGCTGAACTTTCTGGTGCATACCCCGCTAAGACAGCATCTAACTCTCCCTCTGTTTCTCCATAGGGTTGCCAGGTTGCACGGTGCTCTGCTCGCCCCAGCTGATTCACCCTCTCACCATATATATCTACAGATACGCATACATGCACCCATACACTCTCACTATATTCAATAAACGGTTAATTGTGTCATTCTCAAGTCATGTCTGCGCTTTGGGTCGGAAACCATGTCACATCATACCAACAGTAAAATATGGTGGTGGTAGTGTGATGGTCTGGGGCTGTTTTGCTGCTTCAGGACCTGGAAGACTTGCTGTGGTAAATGGAACCATGAATTCTGCTGTCTACCAAAAAATCCTGAAGGAGAATGTCTGGCCATCTGTTGGTGACCTCAAGCTGATGCGCACTTGGGTTCTGCAGCAGGACAATGACCCAAAACACACCAGCAAGTCCACCTCTGAATGGCTTAAGAAAAACAAAATGAAGACTTTGGAGTGGCCTAGTCAAAGACCTGATCTGAATCTGATTTAGATGCTGTGGCATGACCTTACAAAGGTGGTTCATGCTCGAAAATCCTCCAATGTGGCTGAATTACAACAATTCTGCAAAGATGAGTGGACCAAAATTCCTCCACAGTGCTATAAAAGACTCATTGCCAGTTATCGCAAACGCTTGATTGCAGTTGTTGCTACTAAGGGTGGCCCAACCAGTTATTAGGTTTAGGGGGCAATCACTTTTTCACACAGGGCCATGGAGGTTTGGATCTTTTTTTTTTCCCTTAATAATAAACACTGTCATTTAAAAACTACATGTTGTGTTTACTTGTGTTATCTTTGTCTAATATTTAAATTAGTTTGATGATCTGAAACATTTAAGTGTGACAAACATACAAAAAAAAAAAGAGAGAATTCAGGAAGGGGGCAAACATTTTTTCACATCGCTGTAGGTTCAAGCTGAGTTTTATGCCAGATGCCCTTACTGATGCAACCCTCGTATCTGGGCTTGGGACCGGCACAGGGAATACACTGGCTTGTGTACCCCCTGTGACTGGGTAGCAAACTTTTCCTTCCTCCATTCTATTTTTGCTGAGCACCAAGCTAGAAGGCAGGAAGTACCTTTTTTTTTTTATATGGCCTTTTGGTATGACCCAGCTGGGGCTTAAACCCCCGACCTTCTGATTGTGGGGCGGATGCTCTACTGCCACTAGGCCACCACTCTGGTGTGATCTTCTTTTGGTCATTACCCAAATTTCATGACCGTAGGTGAGGGTAGGAATGTAGATTGCCAGATAAATTAACAGCTTTCCTTTGAAGCTCAGCTCCCTCTTCACCACACCAGGCCAGTACAACGTCCGCATCACTGCAGATGTTGCTCCAGTCCGTCTGTCAATCTCCCGCTTCATTCTCCCCTTACTTGTGAATAAGACCCAGAGATACTTGTCCTTCTCCACTTGGGACAGGAGCTCATCCCCAACCCAGAACGGACAGTCCACCCTTTCCAGCTGAGGACCATGGGCTTGGACTTGGTGGTGGGGATTCTCATCTTGGCCACTTCATACCGAGTATCAAACCATCCCAGCAAAGATGTGTAGGTTATTGCTTGATGAAGCCAACAGGACCACATCATCTGCAAACAGTAGAGATGAGATCCTGTGACCACCAAACATGACACCCTCCATTCCTTGGCAGGGCCTAGAAATCCTGTCCATGGAAATTATGAGGATCAGTGGTGAAGGGCAGCCCTGGGGGAGTCCAACTTTCACTGGGAACAGGTTTGACTGATTGTTGGCAATACAAACCAAACTCTGGTCAGATAGATACATTTTAATATTATTTTTTTAAAAACAATAGATATTGTATCAATTACTAAAATTCTGATTAATGCCATCATGCACAAATTTGCTCTACAAACAGTTTCTGCACAAATCATTCTCATGTTTCAAGAATGAGGCCCATTGTTCTTAGCAAAGCCACATTCATTTTCCCATTATTGGATAGGGACATATGATTAGGTTGGCATCCAGCGACCGTGGTCACAAAAACCCTCCATGTCTATAATCAACCACTGCGTTGCTGCTTTCTTTGTCTTTTCAAATCCTGGTGGACACATGGCCTCGTCTTCCTCCTCTTCATCTTCCTTGTCTTCCTCTTCCCTATTCTGTCCCGCCTGGTTATCCAGCGATAAGGGGACATCAACAGTAGCGCTTCCCCTCGGCACAGGAAGCAGGAAGTGTTGATTTCCACCACAACCTCTCTAGAAAAAAACTAATGCAGAAACCCACTCAGATGAGCCTGTGATTCAGGCTCAGAAGTGCACGTAACCCGTCTTCTCACAGTGATTCCTCGGAGTTTTTTGTTGTGCTTCACAGCTGTGTCTGCTGACTTGGGTTTCGTGGGAAAGCACCTGGTAGGCAGCCCACACTCGGTGTCTTTTTGACCCCGGGGCTTGGCTCACAGGTCAGGACGATTGGCTAATTATTTCTCTAATCACAGGGCATGTTTTGCTATCACCCCGTTTGGCCACTGAGGCCGGGGGTGGCGCTGTTGAGCTTAAAACAACACAAACAAGCATTCATCAACTAATGGGTTCCAGTTGCACCGCAGGGTGGGAGGGCTGGGTGACACACACAGAGACAGAGAGAGAGAGGGACTGAAAGAGGCCGACATGAAGAGAAAGTCAGGGAATGCAAAAAGTTTGGTGCCTGAGGGTGAGAAATGATACCTGAAGGACTGTTTTGTTTTCTTTTTGATAAATCTTCATATATTTTAGTCATATTTTTAGTACCACTTTACAATAAGACTACCCTAAAACAAGTAGATTATTAATTGGGTTATACATGCATTAAACAACCACAAATAGGCTAAAGAATATTTCATACATTGATGCAGATTTTCCATTTGGCAAAATCAAAGTCATTATTTCCTTTTTTATTCCATGCATCATAACAGCTTAATAATGAATTGTTTGCAACCTAATTAAGTTAGAACATAGTTTGTCATCTCACAGACTTAAATTGTTGAATATATTATTTTGAATACTTTAATTTTTGTATTAAGTCACTGTTCATCTTGATCAAACAATGCATGGCGCATGGTGCATGGACATCTTATCTATTTGTGTATACCCCATAGATCACACTCTGAGGATGTAGTGGTATGCTTTTCTCAGACAGTCCATTACGTTTGAGAGGCACCATGAGGGATGACCACAAGTCAATTTTAGCACCAAGCAAGTAAGCCCACACCTTTCTGTGTTTTACACATTTGGGCTTTGACACAGTAGAAAATGTAATGTAGACCACTTAGCAAAATCTGTACCATCTGAAAGATCCACAGAGTCCTTGCTTGGAGGATGTATATGAGGTGGTTGTGTAAGTTAGGGGTTTCTCAGCCAAAAGAGCCAGTTCATAACCTTTTAAGGACTCTTTAATGTCTCCTTGTGTTGTTTTTGTTGCTGCCTAATTTTGTTGACACTTACTTTTTGCTTCCACTTCTTACCTGGAGATGAGATTTAAGGTAGTAGCTCACTGGGCTGCAACAGCATGCGACTTGTTGGAAATTTAAAAACTTGGGACAGATATACAAATTAGTGACAATTTTCACTTGGAATCACACTGAACTGGCACATTGGCTTATGCGTTATTAATATAGCATGAATGCCACATGAGGTCGCATATATGCCATGTACATGTTGCGCGACATTTGCGTAAAATTGTGCTTTTTTTTTTCCATTTACGATTGTGCCGAGATGGCTGCGTAAATCCCATGCAACACTTGCATGACAGTTATCCGTGACAGCTGCCAAATCGGGACCCTATCTCCCCATTCCAACCATCATTTTATCATTGGACGTCAAGCAAGATCGACCCCAGAGACTGCTGGATGAGGAGACTACCTCAGAGTACCTCCACATCAGACACCTCTGTAGGGGCCTGTGGGGCAGGACAGCAAACTCCCTATTTGCTAGATTTGCCTGTCATGCCCTTGATTAGCATGGTGACACTGTTGGTCACAGCTCTGTCTGGGTTGTTCACCCCTGTCTCACACATGGAATGTCTTGTTGTTTTTGTCTCCAATCAGTCACAATTTTGTTTTGTAGGTCTCCAACCCCTTGCAAACTTTTCTCACACTTTCTGACTCACAGAAACTAAATTGAGGAGGGCTCGAGATGGGTTTGAAACGGGGTCCAGGCACCCGCAGTGACCCTGCAACTATTGTGAGAGAAAATTTGTATGACAAATTTTTTGAACATGCTCAAAATTCCTGTGACAGGAGAGCGAGGCCCTGCAACTTATGAGAGGAAATTGCAAACCCCCGCAAGCTTTTGGAGAGATTTTAGGACAACTCCCTGATGAATGCCATTCTCCAACTAGTCACAAGCTGTTGCAGCCCAGTTAGATACTACATTAAGTGTCTTTGAACTACTTAATTAGATTCAGGACAGGATCATTTTCAAGGTGCATGTCATAGAAGATTTCATAAAATTGAGTTAATATTTTCAGCAAATGTATGGCAGTGACCATGCTTTTTTAATTCTGATGGGTTTCCTGAATGGTTACCAGCATTATTTATAGTTTAGAGATTTCTTAGATGCTCACCAAAATTGTACTAGTGAAGATTGATCCTAAAGGTGATGTCGATTGAGTTTACTTTAATATTTGATGGTTCAGTGTTCTCAGCCAGTAAATAGCATTTGCTGAGGCACAACAAATGATGGAAGTGATTAACATCAACAGGATTAAGAGGTAAGGGAAAGATGGTGGAGGGTATAAGAGAAAGAAAAAGAGGCCTGAGTAAAGGCTTGAAAGGCTACTAAGGGATTTGGAGCGATTAGGGAAACGTTGGAGATGTGAGCCTAAGCTATGGTTGGGTCAGGGGGTCAAGAGGGGTGAGGAGGTCAAAGTGGGCACAGCAGCTCTACTTAGAACAGGATATCCTGCGGGGAAAAAGCCATCTGTCTCCCTGTTCTCTCCTTCTTGAATTCCCACCAAGGGCATGGAGGACAGGAGTGGTATAACCTTTCACTGAAAACCCCAGAGAAAACACAAGTTCATCAGTCACCAGCGTCAGACAGCAGATGGATATATATGTGCCTTGTATTCTCCTGACAAACTGAGAGTAAATTAAGAGTTTACGGTGTGGGATGATAGCTGTGTGCTGTTTTTGTTCACTCGCTCCATGCGCTTCGGTGGCCAAAATAAATTACCCTGCAGGGAAGATGAAGTTTGTCTTATCTTATCCAGGCAGACAGTGTATGAAAACTATGAATCATCCCCCGTCCATTTTATAATAATTATAGTTAAGCTTTGAATTGGTATCAGTGAGAAAAATACAGTCATCCACTGTTAGCCAGTTGTGAGGTTTGAAAGGATTCAAACTCACATCCTTTATCTGGTTTTACCTGCCTGCTGCTCTCAGCTTCCTTTACAGTTCCCTTTTTTGGTCCCAGCTTTGGAACAATGGCATACAAACTAAATTGACGCCAGACACTGTGAAGCTCTTCTTAGAAAACCTGTTCTGTGGTTTATCAAGACTGATCGAATAACAGGAAACAACCTAAAAAACAAGAGGCTTTTATTGCTTCACAGCCTGCCTCTTTGTCTTATGATGGTTTCACACCAAGTAGGCATTCAGCTCTGTTCACGTGCACTGTAGACATTATATACAGAATATATAAATTTGCACACACATAAAATAAGTGCCAAGCAAAGTAATTTTCATTGTGTTTACATATACAGTTAGGTCCATATACACTACTCACAAAAAGTTAGGGATATTTCCCTAGGGATCAGACTGTTTTAGCTGTGTTCTTGCCCTCTCAACTTGGCTCAAGTCTGTCTGCAGCAGCAACAACATTAACATTAATTTTATTGACAATTTTAACTTGTTTTGGGGCCACCACACTCTCTATAAATCTGACGGCATACATTTAAATGCATCAGGTAGCCAGGCTTTTAGCAGCAAACCTGATGCATATCATTCAAACCACATCATGCAATTGACTGTTTACATCCCACGACCCCTCCCCTCCGGATCCACCCACATCTCTGACCCCCAGGAAGACTATCCAGCACCAGTCCCGTTTTTGTCAGCCTCCACCATCTGGTCTGGAAATTTATTCACTACCCACCTTCCACGTTAGGACATTGATCACGGACAGACCTCCATCCATAAAACATACAGTTCACAAGAACTCACGCCCTACGTTCCGTGGATCAGTCTCCAAACAATAATCCACAGAAAACAAATTATCCACCCATAAATAACTCACCACCTACCCTAAATATGGCTCTTTTAAATATACGGTCACTTGCTAACAACACTTATCCTCAATGACCTGATTTTAGATAATAAGATTGACTATTTTTAATGGAGACGTGGCTTGGCACAGATGCACCAGCAGTTCTCACTGAGGCCTCCCCACCAAATTTTAGTTCAGTTTTTTTCTATAAGAAAGGGCAGGAAGGGTGGGGGTACTACTTCTATTTTTTCTTCCTCACTTGCAGTAAAGCAAATTTTACCTGATCAATATACCACATTTGAGCACCACACTTCTGTCTTTAGCAGCCCCACAATTTTATGCGTCACAGTTTATATACCACCCAAATACTACCCTGTTCTTATTAATGAGTTCTCTGAGTTTTTATCAATAATCCACTCCTCATATAATTTTATTCTCATTTCCGGGGATTTTAATCTACACACTGATAAGCAGGACGACCATATATCAGAAGATTTTAATAACCTGCTCACGTCCATGAATTTTACTCAACATGTCATGCAGCCAACTCACAACAGGGGACGCACTCTGGATCTCATCATTAGCCATGGCCTGCCCACGAGTGTGTCCTCTGTTGTTGACTTGGCTGTATCTGACTATTACTGTGTGTTTTTTAACATCACTGGTTTTATGCAACGGGAGACCTCGGTGCAAACTGTGAGGAAGCGCCATCTGACACCTGAAGTGGCTGCTGATTTTATCAAACTCTTACGTAACACTCCCCCAGTTATTTCATCTGCATCGTGTGATTTTATTGTTGATAATTTTAACAGTAAATTAAAATCAACTATTGACAGAGTTGTCCCAATAGTCACAAGGACAGTTAGGAATAAACCAAAGCCTCCATGGAGAAATAACCAAATCCAAAAACTGAAAAGAGAGTGCAGGATGGTTGAGAAGAAATGGAGGAAAAACAAATTAACTGTCAATTACCAAATACTATAGAATAAATTAAAAATATACAATAATGCAGTCAATATATCGAGAACAGAGTATTTTGCCAACATAATCTCAACCCGTAACAATAACCCTAAAGTCCTTTTTGCAACCATTGATCACTTAATCAACACAGATTTTAATAAAAACACAAACCTGCCATCCAGCTCTCTCTGTGAGAGTTTTGCAGACCACTTCAGGTGCAAGGTTGATTCTATTAGATCCAACATTTTATCTGACGAGAAGATTGCTTTTAATGGAATCTTGGACTCACCTTTAGCTGAGGAAATGCTGGACTGTTTTGCCCTGGTTGATGCGAAGATGCTTGGTAGTTTTCTCCCAGGTAAACTTGACCTCCTGCCTTTTAGATCCGATTCCCACATCACTTTTTAAAACATTTTATGGATTCTTCGAACATGAGATTTTAAACATTGTAATTTGCTCTCTTCAAACTGGTGTTTTTTTCCCCCAGCCTTTAAAATGGCTGTGGTGAAGCCCCTTTTGAAGAAGAATAATTTAGATCCTGATATTCTCAGTAACTATCGACCTGCATCCAACTTACCGTTTTTAAGTAAAGTTTTAGAAAAAATTGTTTTTTTCTAGTTAAACAATTTTCTTATTAACCACAACATTTTTGAGAAATTTCAGTCTGGTTTTAGGACAGACCACAATACCGAGACAGCCCTTTTAAAAATCGTTAATGATATCATGTGTAACATGGACTCCCACAAACTGTCAGTCCTGGTGCTGCTGGATCTCAGCGCTGCCTTTGATACAGTAGATCACCACATTTTATTGAGCAGACTCAAACACCTGGTGGGCCTCTCAGGTACTGTTCTTGAATGGTTCCATTCCTATCTCGCCGCTATTTTGTAAGTATGGATACATGTTCTTCGGCAATTCGTGAAATCAAGTGTGGGGTACCCCAAGGTTCAATTTTAGGGTCAATATTTTTTAATCTTTATATGTTACCACTTGGGGATGTTATCAGGAGACATGGCATCAATTTTCATCGCTATGCTGATGATACACAACTGTACATTGCCACGTCTCCTGATGACACAAAACCAATTAATGCCCTTTTGAACTGTATTTTAGATATAAAGTCATGGATGGCAGAGAACTTCCTACAGCTCAACCAGGGCAAAACAGAAGTCTTAATCATTGTTCCTGAAGACAAGAGAGAGAAACTTTTACCAAAATTGCTAGGTCTAAAACCTTCACATTGTGTGAAGAACCTGAGCGTTCTTTTAGACTCTGACTTTAATTTTATTTCACACATTAAAAATGTAACAAAAATTGGATTTTACCATCTTAGGAATATAGCCAGAGTCCGCCCTTTTCTCTCTCTTGCCAGCACAGAGATCTTGATGCATGCTTTTTTTTTTACCAGTCGTATAGACTATCGTAATGCCCTGCTCTCTGGTCTTCCTCAAAAAAGAATATCACATCTCCAACTGCTCCAAAATTCAGCAGCATGAGTGTTAACGAGGACCAAGGGGTGGGTGCATATTACACCAGTTTTAGAATCGCTGCATTGGCTCCCCGTGTGTTTTAGGATCGATTTTAAGGTTCTCGTAGTAGTTTTTAAATGCGTCAGTGGTCTTGGGCCTTCTTATCTATCTGAGCTGCTTTTATCTTATGAGCCCTCATGAACCCTGAGGTCCTCTGGTACTGGCCTTTTAATGGTTCCCAAAGTCAAGACCAAGACCTTTGGTGAAGCTTCCTTTCACTATTATGGTCCTTGTTTGTGGAACAGCCTGCCAGACAACCTCAGGGCCGCAGAGTCAATAGATGTTTTTAAGAACAGGCTCAAGACCCACCATTTTAATTTGGCTTTTAATAAATCTGTTTAACTATTACTGAAGTAGTCATTTATGTTCCATTGTTTTATGTTCTTGGCGCCATTTGTTCTTAGATTTTCTCATTTTCTTATTGATGTGTTTAGTTCAGTTTTTAAGTATGGATTTTTAGTTCCTGTTTTTGTGTTCTTAGTTCTTTTTTGCACTTTTTAAAATTTTGGCTTTTAACAAACCGTTTAAGTATTATTGAAGTAGTCATTTATGTTCCATTGTTTTACATTCTTCTTAGCTCCATTTGCTTTTAGATTTTCTTATTTTGATGTGTTCTTAGCTCAGTTTCTAAGTATGGGTCTTTAGTTCTCTTTGCTTTGTGTGTTGTTAGTTTTATCTTGTATTTATGTCTTTTGGCTCCAGTGTTTCCTCAGTGGGGCCCCTCATGCCAGATGCTGCCTGGCCCATCTGCAGGGGTATTGGTCTCGTGGGTCACTCTAGCTTGGGTGGGTAGGGGCTTTATACCACTGCCTACAGCTGTGGTGCGGGCCCCGGCCTGTCCTGGTTGGGGTGGCCCTTCTGTGGTTACTGGCTGTGTGGTATCCCGGCGTGGGGGGCTCCACAGGATGGTTGCTCCTTCACGTGGTGAAGTGTCTGTTTTGTTTTATATGTGTGTAAGAGAAGTAGGGGGTGATGTATGTGCCTGTGTGTGTTGTGTTTGTGGGTATGTTTATGGGAGGGTTGGAAGGGGTGGGGATGTATCATGTAAAATATGTAACTAAATGTGTCTACTGTTTTTATCTATGTAAAGCACTTTGTGCAGCATCTAATGTTTAAAAGTGCTATACACATAAAGTTTGATATTTGGCTTTCGGATGAAATTTATGGAAAATGTAAAAAGTTCATGCTGCAGTGATATAATATCATGAAAGTAGTGCATTTAAGTAGAAGGAACTGTGATTTCCTCATCTCAAACAATTTATTGAAACAAAAGCCAACAACAGTGGTGGGTATACCACAACAAAATACCACAACATCTCAGTAACTTGTCATGTGCCCTTGAGCATCAATTACAGCTTGACAACAACGTCTCATGCTGTTCACAAGTCAACTTATTGTCTACTGAGGCATGGCATTCCACTCTTCTTGAAGAGCAGCCCTCAGGTCATTGAGGTTGTGGGGTGCAGGGTTACGAGCCTCGACACGGCGTCTCAGCTGATCCAATAGGTTTTCTATGGGATTTAGGTCTGGAGAAAGTGCAAGCCACTCCATTTGAGGTACCCCAGCCTCCAGCAGCCGTTCCCTTATGATGTGATCTTGATGAGCTGGAACATTGTTGTTCATGAAGATGAAATTAGATTCAAGATTCAAAGATTATTTTGTGTCAATACTTCTAGAGTCATATGAAAAAATTAGGACACCCTGTATAAACCTGTGTTTTTTAACATATTTGGACATATGGATATTTAATATCAATGTTAAAAATACTGGGAGATTCATGTAACGGACGTGGCCGCAGGAGGAGACGGATAATACGAATGGTAACAAAAGAGCCCAGAACAAACTCTAAACACATTCACAGTGAACTCCAAGGTCAAGGTACATCAGTGTCAGATCGCACCATCCGTCGTTGTTTGAGCCAAAGTGGACTTCATGGGAGTCGACCAAGGAGGACACCACTGTTTAAAACAAATCATAAAAAAGCCAGACTGGAATTTGCCTAACTGCATGTTGACAAGCCACAAAGCTTCTGGGAGAATGTCCTATGGACAGACAAGACAAAACTGGAACTTTTTGGCAAGGCACATCAGCTCTATGTTCACAGACACGAAAATGAAGCAGACCAAGAAAAGAACACTGTCCCTACTGTGAAACATGGAGAAGGTTCTGTTATGTTCTGGAGCTTCTTTACTGCATCTGGCACAGGGTGTCTTGAATCTGTGCAGGGTACAATGAAATCTCAAGACTATCAAGGTATTCTAGAGAGAAATGTGCTGCCCAATGTCAGACAGCTTGGTCTCAGTCGCAGGTCATGGGTCTTGCAACAGGATAATGACCCAAAACACACAGCTAAAAAGACCCAAGAATGGCTAAGAGTGAAACATTGGACTATTCTAAAGTGGCCTTCTATGAGCCCTGATCTAAATCCTATTGAACATCTGTGGAAGGAGCTGAAACATGCCGTCTGGAGAAGGCACCCTTCAAACCTGAGACAACTGGAGCAGTTTGCTCATGAGAAGTGGGCCAAAATACCTGCTGAGAGGTGCAGAAGTCTCATTGACAGTTACAGAAATCGTTTGATTGCAGTGATTGCCTCAAAAGGTTGTGTGGCAAAATATTAAGTTAAGGGTACCATCATTTTTGTCCAGGCCTGTTTCATGAGTTTGTTTTTTAAAATAATTCTGTTGAACCACAATTCAAAAGCATTGTCTGATTTTCAATGGTTAATTTTCATAGATTTTTTATTTATTACCACTTTTGTCAGATTCAAGTTATTTTTGTGACCATTGTGGGTTTTTCTTTCATTAACAGAGGGGTACCAACAATTTTGTCCACGTCTGTATGTACAGGACATACAGGTGAATTGAAAGGCCATTTCTCTTTCTCTTAGTGGTGTGTGCAATATATGAGAAAAGAAGGAATAAGGATGAAAAACAACAGCAGTCTACTGTATGTACAGTAATGCTACCCATAGTGCAAATAAAGACAAATGATAAAACCCAGCAATTCTATATACAGAAAAAGTAGAGCCGTAATACCCCGAATTGCAAGTTCAATGTGGTAGTGTAGGTGCAGACAGTGACAGATTGGACTGCACATGGTAAATGGCATTCACTTATATAGTGCTTTGTCTCATCTCTAGATGACCAAAGCGCTTTACAGATCCTGCTATCCACCCATTCACACACATTGATGGTGGCAGAGCTGCCATGCACAGGCTCTAGCCTGACCCACCAGGAACAACTGGGGGTTCAGTGTCTTGCTCAAGGACACTTCGACATGCCGACTGCAGACAGAGTGGGAATTGAACCCCTGACTCTCCGATCAGTAGTCATTCACACTACACCTGTGCCACACCCGCCCACATGATCAATATTGCAATACAGACAGACAGCAGCAGGTATGGCATATGTGCAAATGGTTGCAGTAAGGTGCAGAGACATACAGCAGCAGATACATTACTGTTGGTGTGCCAAGTCTTTCTGTGCAAACAGTTGAGGTAGTTATTGTGTGGTTGAGTGTGTTACGCTCGGGGGGGGGGGGGGCAGAGTTGAAGGTCCTGATGGCCTGGTGAACAAAGCTGTTTAGATAGATAAATGTACTTTATTGATCCCAAACTGGGAAATTACAGTGTAACAGCAGCATGACACAGACAACCCAACCAACAGAAAACACACACAGCTTAATAGAAAAGGAGTTACCAGGGAAGTAAAGTAAAAAAGCTTAGATAACATAGGCTACTTGTTCCCCGGAAGATGGCGGCCAGTAACAGCAGCTCTTGTTAACGTTTTTCCTAACTTTGTGTCTTTATTTAGTGTATTCTGTCTCTAGTGTGTTCTTTCTTATCAAGGCCGGGTAATAAGACTCGAGTAACAACTGGACCAAGTTTTTTCTGCTGGTTTTCCTGCTATTTTTCTTCCTCGTGGCTATGGAGAACAGTGGAGTAAAAAGGTTTGTATATACACGTGACCGGCTGTTTGCACTGAATGGACTACATGGAGCTAAGCCCCTGATCCCGGACGAGCCCAGGAGGAGTCACCGGGGGCGAAGAGCTTGAAGAAAGGTTAGAATGAGAAGGAAAAAATTTAAACCAATCATACCGGTGTTAATCACGGGTAACGTGAGGTCTCTGGGAAATAAGACAGATGAGCTCACAGCACTGATCAGGACGCAGAGAGACGTTCCTTCATTCACACATTCCTGACAACAACGTCGCGCTACCTGACTTCAAGACTATCCGGGTGGACAGGGACGCTATAGGGAGTGGTAAAAGGAAGGGAGGAGGAATTGTGCTTTTTGTGAATGAAAAATGGTGTAATCTCGGACATATTTATGTGAAAGAACATCTCTGCAGCCCGGACATTGAACTGCTCGCTGTGAGTATGCGACCCTATTACATGCCGAGAGAGCTCACATGCGCCATTGTAATCGCTGTTTACATTCATCCATCAGCTGATGCAGCGGCGGTATTATGTACACTACCATTCAAAAGTTTGGGGTCACTTAGAAATTTCCTTATTTTTGAAAGAAAAGCACTTTTTTTCAATGAAGATAACTTTAAACTAATCAGAAATACACTCTATACATTGCTAATGTGGTAAATGACTATTCTAGCTGCAAATGTCTGATTTTTGGTGCAATATCTGTCACGCACGGCTCTAGGGAGCCGCGCAATAAGAGCCAAGGGTGAGCCAGTGAGTCGTGATGTTTTATTACAGGTGAGGGATGAGGGATGAGGAGAGCACAGATACTCATACAGTGGTACACTCACAGGTTGCATAGCGCAGGAGCAGGAAGCTCGTACCGGACATAGGGGTAACAAGGCGTGCATACTCACAGCGGGTTACAATCACAGGAATGCTGCAAGGGGAGTAGAGGCTGACACCAGACGAAGGGGCTTCAGCCTAGCAGTGCTTATGTCGCAGCCCCGAGTCATCGAGGCTGCTCCTATTTATTCTCATTGGCAGCGCCCCAGCTGATGAGGACTAATTGGCCCCAGCCGTCCGTAATGCTGCCAGCTGGGAGCCTGCTGAGACGCTGCTCAATGAGAAGCAGGGATGAAGGAAAACATGGGCTGAGCGCTGAGACGGCATCTCAACCCATGGTGACAGAGCCTCCCCCTCAAGGTTGGGCTCCCGAACGACCAGGAACATCCCAGCCCCCCCCCCCCCCCACCTAGGGTGGGTGGAAGGGAGGCAGGACCGGAGGGGAAGAAACAAAGGGAAGGACAACACCAGTAGACAAATGTAGGGTAACAGGGCAGAGGAGGAAAAAAAACCCCAAATACGCTACTCTACATTGCACAAAAAAAAAGGGAGCAAAAAATAAACAAAAAAAAACCAGGGCACAGACGGAGAAAATACAAAACACGGGAACAGAACAATCCACTAAAAGAATGACAAAAACAGATAAAGCAATTACAGAGTATGGCGGGAAACAAAACACATAACCCCATAATGCACAGACAAAGCTAAAAAAAACAAGGCACAAATAGGAAAATGCTGAGTACGAATAATGGAAAAACACAGCACTATGAATACATATTCACAACAGGACAAAAATAACGAGAATGACATGCACCGGTAAATAAAAAGACAACAGAATACCCGGTGCCAAATACCAAGAGGGACACCTAGGAGAATAACAGTGACAGGGTAAAAGGACAACAACAAGGTAAAAAGCTGAGTATGGCTAAGGGGAAAACACAATACACAGCGGCAAATATACGGGGGGTCACCTAGGGAAAAAACTGGTGACAGGAACATAAGACAACAATGGGATAAAATGCTGAGCACGGTCAATATGGAAAAAAAAACCCAATACACAGCACTATGAATATGTGTTCACCAAAAGGACAAAATATCCCACCCGAGTGACCATAACAAAAGTAAGCGGCACCCGAGGAATATGATAGGAAGAGTCCAAAAATGGCCGAGATGGCTCCGGAAATCTCCCCGCCCATTGTCCAGTTGGCAAACCAGGGAAAGGGAAATGTTCGGACGGCGAACTCCGGACCCAGATCCCAGGAATCCAGTCCACTGGCAGCCGAACCAGGCCACCCAAAGGCAAACACAGATCAGCGGGGGGAACCAGATCACCGAACCGAAAGTTTTGTGGGTCGGGTCGTCGACCCGCATCACTCAACCACCAGGACCGTTGAGACGGACGAAGGGTCAGAGCGGATCCCGGTGGAAGAGGCTCAGGGGAGAGCCGATGACGAGGGCGACGAGCGTCAGGCCGCAGGGAAACGGCCACCTCCTCACCGGACCTGGACAACACTGGGGCAGCACCCACGTCGGACCCCGATCGGGCCTTAGGCGAACCCACGTTGGACCCCGATTGGGTCTCGGGCGAACCCATGTTGGACACCGCACCAGAACTGCACGGCTGCACGGTGGCGCAGTGGTTTAGCACTGTGGCAGCACAGTTTTACCCTCGGCCGGGGGATCGTGGGTTCGATTCCAGCCCCCGACCAACAGTGAGCTGTGTGGAGTTTGCATGTTCTCCCCGTGTTGCGCGGGTTTACTCCGGGATTTCTCCGGTTTCCTCCCGCATACCAAAAACATGTAGGTTTAGGGCGCTCGCGCACGCAGCGACCAGCAGTCGGTGGCTTGTCACCAGACTGCAAACCGAATCTACCTACGGGTACAAATAAGTAACAAAAAAAAAAAAAAAAAAAAAAGAACCGACCTCCAACGTTGAACCTGGACCCTCCAGCACCACGAGGAACAGCAACTCCTCGCCGGTGACCCTGAAAGAAGGCTCAGAAGAGAAAACAGAACCGGGATCAGGATCACTGGCAGCGCCAGAACCCGGCGAGACGAGCTCAGACGCAGCGGGCGGCTGCACCCGGCTCGTCTCCCCTAGAGACAGGCTGAAGTGCTCAAAGATAAAAAGGGAGAAAAGAAAGGAGAGCACTCGCCTGATCTCGGGTTCTGACGCCGTCCAGGACTGCGAAGATCCAGGATCCGTCGTCAGGAGGTCGTTGTCAGGCTCCCATCCAGCCGCGTCGGGCCCCGCAGCCAGCACGATGGTCAGCGCAGCTTGAGATTCCTCCAGCTCCGGTAACCCCGCCGACGATCCACTCGGCGTGAAGCCAGAAGAATCTCGTCCCGCTGGACCGAACCGCTCCTCCGTGGAGACCCGGGGACGCTCAGTCGTCGGCGCAGACTCCACGCAGCAGTCAGTCCCCCTCCTCCGTCCGCAACGTAGCTGCGGAACCACAGGCCCTCTCCTTATCCCACCACGTTGACCCGGAGCCGGGGATCGCTCGGCGGAGAGAGACACAGAGGATGCAGGATTAGGAACACAGGTTACAGCAGGTGGGGGGAGTTCAGGGAGCTGCGAACCCTGAACTCCTCCTCCAGGAATGTGACAGAGCAAATCATTAAACAGATGTGACAAAACTATGACTTGCCTGCCCCCTGGAGGTTGAGTATCGCCTGCTGTAGTGGATACTGCTTCTTCCTCTCCCCCCCGGCGATAACGGAGGACCCCCCGGGAATTCGTCTGAGGATCGCTCGCGTTGTCTCCAGCAGAGAGCTCGCCAGGCCGGAATTCCAGGCACACTCAGCAGTCAGGAAGCGCGTCGAGGAGGAGGGGGAAACAGCCGGGGTGAGCCAGCCCGAATGTCCAGGAATGACAGCGGGGGAATGAGGCTCAGGAAACGAGGCTGTGAAAATTCCACACTGACGAGGCGAAGAGGTGACAGCTCCGTGGGAGGAACGGTCCTGGCGGCGGCCCAGAACTGGATCCGGACGAGGTTCGTGCAGAGGTGACTCGGCGATGTGATGACGGCTATTCCCAGGGGACGAAGCGAGGGGGGAACCCAGGATTCGCCGCTCCAGATCGGAGATCGAGGCGAGGAAGGCGTCGAGCACGGGAAAGCCTTGTAGCCCTGGAGTCCTCTCCATCAATCTCACTGCCGCCGCCACATGCCTGAAGATGGTAACAGGACACACAGTGGAGCTCGCGACAGCCACTCGACCCCAGACATAACTGCTGTCAGCTGCGGCTCCTTGAAAGGAATCCCGAGTGACGTGGCGCAGGTCGGGGGAAGCCCTCTGGTTGGCGCGAACTCCCGGACTGGAATGGCGGCAGGAACGGGATCCCGAAGCGGGGGGCAACGTCATTCGCTTCGTCTTCCTGCCGGGATTTCCATCCAACCCGCGGAGCTTCTCTCGCTGTGTACCTGTGGCGTCTAACCTGGCACTGTCCTCGAGATGGTACACAGAATGAGGGTAACAGTCCAGGAGTTCCTCAGCACGGCCCGGATGCCAGCGTCTCGCGTTGGAGGCGTCGTACAGGGTGAAGAGCGTCCCGTCGACAGGCCCAGAGATGGATCTCAGCTCGTCGCCCTGGCGCCGGAAGTGACTCCTGGGAAACGGCTTGCTAGCAGCACTGACACCCGGACAGAAAGGTACAATTCCACGGCGACTCACGGCCACCGGTAACTCGTTGGGCTGCGACATACTGTCACGCACGGCTCTAGGGAGCCGCGCAATAAGAGCCAAGGGCGAGCCAGTGAGTCGTGATGTTTTATTACAGGTGAGGGATGAGGGATGAGGAGAGCACAGATACTCATACAGTGGTACACTCACAGGTTGCATAGCGCAGGAGCAGGAAGCTCGTACCGGACATAGAGGTAACAAGGCGTGCATACTCACAGCGGGTTACAATCACAGGAATGCTGCAAGGGGAGTAGAGGCTGACACCAGACGAAGGGGCTTCAGCCTAGCAGTGCTTATGTCGCAGCCCCGAGTCATCGAGGCTGCTCCTATTTATTCTCATTGGCAGCGCCCCAGCTGATGAGGACTAATTGGCCCCAGCCGTCCGTAATGCTGCCAGCTGGGAGCCTGCTGAGACGCTGCTCAATGAGAAGCAGGGATGAAGGAAAACATGGGCTGAGCGCTGAGACGGCATCTCAACCTATGGTGACAATATCTACATAGGTGTATAGAGGCCCATTTCCAGCAACTATCACTCCAGTGTTGTAATGGTACAGTGTGTTTGCTCATTGCGTCAGAAGGCTAATGGATGATTAGAAAACCCTAGTGCAATCATGTTAGGTCTGCAATGCTGTAATTGCTGCAAACGGAGGATTCTTTGACGAAAGCAAAGTTTGAAGGAAAAAATTATTATTTCAAATACAAATCATTATTTCTAACATTGTCAATGTCTTGACTATATTTTCTATTCATTTTATAACTCATGGTGGTAAATAAGTGTGACTTTTCATGGAAAACACAAAATAATTGTCTGGGTGACCCCAAACTTTTGAACGGTAGTGTATGTATTCACTGTTCATATACTGTTTATATTGGAGCCTTTATTTGTGTGGTATGGGGTGGTGGCTCTGGCTTCCGGTCCTGCCAGCCTCGGTGGTATAAGAGGGGCTGCAGGCAGGGGGGCGGTCTCTTCCCCCTTTCCTCTGCCAAGCAGCTGCATGTATGGTTGGGTGTACAGAGTCCAGTTTCCTTAATAAAGTAGTGTTTAGCTCCACTCCTGGCCTTGTAATTGTCTACGAGTTACGACACAACATTTGGTGACGAGAGATTAACTCATGGAGGCATGGAACACCAATTCGTCCATTCCTGGAGCTCCTGTTGACGCTGACGAAGGCTGTCGAGTTAGCGCTACAGTTAGAAGTAACAGATAGGCTAACTCGTGAGCTAAACAAGTGCCTTTTGCCGGGAGGTTCAAGATTCCCCATGGCTACACAGGTAGTGGACCTGGACAGCAATGGGAGTGTCAAAGATGACGCCGAGAGCGCCAACACTGTACAGATGAGGTCTGCCCTGGAGAAGCCCAGGTGTATGGATTGCGGGTCCACGAAGCACCGCCACAAGGCCAGAGAGTGTGCAGCAAGAGGGAAGCTCTGTGGAAATTGTGGCCATTTCCACTATTTCATGAGGATGTGCCAGTCAGCTGGACAAGAGAGCCCGTGCAAGACTTCAACTTCTCCCGCTCCAAAGGTGGTACACACGGTGTCCCCAAGTACCAATGGGCGCACGCGCTGCACGGTGATTCTGGATGGAGTTCCGTACCGATGTTGGTCAGCATGGGAGTGGAGAGTTCTGTGCTGAATTGGGCTACAGTCAAACAGTGTTTTTCCCACTACAGGATTGGAAGTTTCACAGTGCCACTTTGCGGCTATGGAGGAGGACAGTTGGCCACGGTGGGTATCATCACGGTGATGGCTCGGTACAGGTCGACGATTATGGCCGCTGTGGAGTTTATCGTGATGGCCTACGGCTCTAACATGATGGGCTTTAACTTATTTTTTAGCCTTGGATTCTCCATCAGGAGCGGCGCTGGGGAAGAGTGGTCAGGTCACTGTGGGACCGACTGGTTCCAAGGGTCCGGGATGATGCGGTGTGGGATGAACCGTTGCTGGGCACTCTGGAAAGTGGACAGGCTGCTTCACGCTCAAGGTCGCCACGAGAGGACCCTGGTGCCAGTGTCCGAGCTGCCCTGGATGTGGGCACCGGGCGGCATGGGAGAGGAACTACGGCGACGAGCGGAGCCCAAACGATGGTCTCAGATGTTCCAGGAGCACTGCTGTGGAGGACTGGTACACACGGGACCACAGGGGCAGGGTCAGCAGCGGATCTACAAGCTGCCAGGGCAGGACTGATTGGCACTAGAAGAGTGAGTGCCAGGCTGAAACACCGCAGGCCGTGCAAGGCCCCACTTGGAGTCACAGACAGGGTTCGAGCGCAGGTGGAGGCGAGGTCCAGGCAGGTGAGACAGAAGCGAAACATGGAGCGGTACCAGGGTCAGCTGCAAGTGATGGGTGAGCGGCATGATTGATACCTGCTGCTGTCGGATGGCTCATGGCGCCATCCCAATGAGTTATGGCATGTTCCGAACAAGATGGGTGGGCACGACTCCAGATGATTGGAGTGCTTGGAAGTGTGGAGGAGAAGACGCTCCAAGGAGGAGGCGACCAGCTGTGGTCTGAGAAGCAGACTGCCGCTAGGGGTGGACTGATGGTGAAGGTCGGGGGGGGGGGGGCACGGGTTATCCTCACTGAGTCATGGGCGTGTTGTTATAATTGTTCATTTGTTCTGTGTTAATAGTTTGGGGATTATTTTAGTTTTGTGTTTTACAGTGGGGAAAAAAAGTATTTAGTCAGCCACCAATTGTGCAAGTTCTCCCACTTAAAAGATGAGAGAGGTCTCCAATTTTCATCATAGGTATACCTCAACTATGAGAGACAAAATGAGAAAAAAAAATCCAGAAAATCACATTGAAGGATTTTTAATGAATTAATTGGTAAATTCCTCGGTAAAATAAGTATTTGGTCACCTACAAACAAGCAAGATTTCTGGCTCTCACAGACCTGTAACTTCTTCTTTAAGAGGCTCCTCTGTCCTCCACTCGTTACCTGTATTAATGGCACCTGTTTGAACTCTTTATCAGTATAAAAGACACCTGTCCACAACCTCAAACAGTCAGACTCCAAACTCCACTATTGCCAAGACCAAAGAGCTGTCAAAGGACACCAGAAACAAAATTGTAGACCTGCACCAGGCTGGGAAGACTGAATCTGCAATAGGTAAGCAGCTTGGTGTGAAGAAATCAACTGTGGGAGCAATTATTAGAAAATGGGAGACATACAAGACCACTGATAATCTCCCTCGATCTGGGGCTCCACGCAAGATCTCACCCTGTAGTTTCAAAATGATCACGTGAACGGTGAGCAAAAATCCCAGAACCACACGGCGGGACCTAGTGAATGACCTGCAGAGAGCTGGGACCAAAGTAACAAAGGCTACATCAGAAACACACTATGCCGCCAGGGACTCAAATCCTGCAGTGCCAGACGTGTCCCCCTGCTTAAGCCAGTACATGTCCAGGCCCGTCTGAAGTTTGCTAGAGAGCATTTGGATGATCCAGAAGAGGACTGGGAGAATGTCATATGGTCAGATGAAACCAAAATAGAACTTTTTGGTAAAAACTCAACTTGTCGTGTTTGGAGGAGAAAGAACACCATACCTACTGTGAAGCATGGGGGTGGAAACATCATGCTTTGGGGCTGTTTTTCTGCAAAGGGACCAGGACAACTGATCCGTGTAAAGGAAAGAATGAATGGGGCCATGTATCATGAGATTTTGAGTGAAAACCTCCTTCCATCAGCAAGGGCATTGAAGATGAAACGTGGCTGGGTCTTTCAGCATGACACTGATCCCAAACACACCGCCCAGGCAATGAAGGAGTGGCTTCGTAAGAAGCATTTCAAGGTCCTGGAGTGGCCTAGCCAGTCTCCAGATCTCAACCCCATAGAAAATCTTTGGAGGGAGTTGAAAGTCCATGTTGCCCAGCGATAGCCCCAAAACATCACTGTTCTAGAGGAGATCTGCATGGAGGAATGGGCCAAAATACCAGCAACAGTGTGTGAAAACCTTGTGAAAACTTACAGAAAACGTTTGACCTCTGTCATTGCCAACAAAGGGTATATAACAAAATATTGAGATGAACTTTTGTTATTGACCAAATACTTATTTTATCAAGGAATTTACCAATTAATTCATTAAAAATCCTTCATTGTGATTTTCTGGATTTTTTTTCCTCATTTTGTCTCTCATAGTTGAGGTATACCTATGATGAAAATTGGAGACCTCTCTCATCTTTTAAGTGGGATAACTTGCACAATTGATGGCTGACTAAATACTTTTTTGCCCCACTGTATATAGGAGACACAGCAGCATTTTTTTTCTTTTATGGACTTTAGTAGCATAGGCGGAAGAATAATTGGCCTTGCTGTGTGGGGGGTAGGACGGCAGTCTACCCGCCCCCCCCCCCTAATTTTAGTTATTTTGTGTGAATGCTATAGGCCCCTTTTGTGATTTGAGTTTAGTTATGTTTAACGGATGATTCGGATTCTAAATTGGGGTGGGTTGATTGTGAGTGTGTTTTGGATTTTTGTATGGGGGGGATATTATGTATGTATTCACTGTTCATATACTGTTTATATTGGAGCCTTTATTTGTGTGGTACGGGGTGGTGGCTCTGGCTTCCGGTTCCACCAGCCCTGGGTGGTATAAGAGGGGCTGCAGGCAGGGGAGTGGTCTCTTCCACCTTTCCTCTGCCAAGCAGCTGCATGTACGGTCGGGTCGAGTCCAGTTTCCTTAATAAAGTAGTGTTTAGCTCCACTCCTGCCCTTGTCATTTTCTACAAACTATGACATAACAGGCGGCATGTGACGCCATCAGCTCCACTGCTACCACTCCATTGGCCCAGCACCCTGACGCATTCATGGCCATCACGGGAGATTTTAACCACGTTTCACTGGACAAAACATTACCAGACTTCCACCAGTTTGTTGACTGACACACCAGAGAAAATAAAACACTGGATCTACTGTATGCCAATGTCAGAGATGCATACAGCATCACAGCTCTGCCCGCCCCCCCCAGGCAAATTGGATCACTACCTGGTTCTCTTATCACCCAAGTACATTTCTCTTGTGCAAATGCAGCCTGCTTGCACACGGACTGTGGGGAGGTGGACACAGGAGGCTGCTGATGCACTACAGGACTGCTTCAAGACAACGGACTGGGATGTAAATGGCATTCACTTATATAGCGCTTTTTCTCATCTCTAGATGACCAAAGCACTTTATAGATCCTGCTATCCACCCATTCACACATACATTCACACACTGATGACAGCAGAGCTGCCATACACTGCCGCTGGCCTGACCCACCAGGAGCAACTGGGGGTTCAGTGTCTTGCTCAAGGACACTTCGACATGCAGACTGCAGACAGAGCGGGACTCGAACCCCTGACTCTCTGATCAGTAGTTGGCCACACTACACCTGTAGTATACTCTGTAAGCCATACGGGGAGGACATAGACAACATGACTGACTGCATCACAGAATACATCAGATTCTGTGAAAACAGCCATGCCAGCTCAGACCATGCGCTGTTTCCCGAACAACAAACCATGGATCACCAGTGTCTTGATAGCACTTCTTAACAAGAAGAAGAGGGCTTTTAGGTCTGGAGACAGGAAGGAACTGAGGATAGTGCAGCATGAACTGAGAGATATGCTGAGGAGGTGTAAAGACAATTACAGGAGGAAGTTGGAGGATAAACTACAGCAGAAGAATATGAGAGACATGTGGTCTTGAATGAAAAACCACGGGGTGTAAGGGGAGGGACAGACAGACAGCGGGGAGCCATGAGAGAGCCAATGAGCTGAATCTCTTTTTTAATAGGTTCAACGCACCGTCCATCACTTCCTCAACGCAGCCAGACCCCCACACACCCCTCCCCTGTCATTCCCTGGTGCAGCACCACTTATGGGGCAGGCCCAGAGGCTCCAGTACCTTTTCCCTGAGGACAGGGGGCTGAAGACGGAGTGTGAGGGGTGGGAGGTGTCACCTGCAATGTTGATGGCTCATGAGGCGGTGTGGTAGATGTCCGATAGAGGGGGAAGAGGGGCACTGATCTTGCTGGCTGTGTTCATTGTGCATTGTTTGTCATATCCCGAGCGCTTTTGTCCGTGCTCGGGTTATTTCTCATCCCTGTCAGGTTTTGACAGCAGGTGTCGTCACACGGGTTTCCCAGGCTCTGATTGGCCAGACGCTCGGGAGCTCTCAGCTGTCAGAACCTGAGCAGCTGCGCCGCGTTTCCAATCATGAGCAGCTGGCTCTAAATGTCAGTGCGAGTGAACTGGACTCTGCGGCTGTCTCGTCAGAAGTCTTATGACTTTCCCCTGTCTCCTTACCACATGCTCCCTGGGTTCCTCGACGTATCCCGCTGCATGTAAGTGATCTATTATTTGGAATTGTCTTCTCCCTCGCTGACGTTCCTTCCTTATTACGGCGGACGAGAGCTCCTCGTCTCTGCCATAACTCTCTCCCCGTTCCACGTTTTATATTCCCTGCCTTTGCGGCGTACGAGTGTCTCACGCCCTAGCCGCAACCTTTATTGTGAATTTATATTGTGTTGTGTAACGAAGCCTGCGTGGCAAGTTGTGATGTACACCTAAGTCCTGTGCGTTATAAATAAAGGAACTGAATTGCAACTTACTGAACTGTGGCGTCTTATGCTGGCTCGTGAGGGCCAGCCGTGACAGTAGACAACCGCCAGAAGGAGACGCCGTTCTCAGTAAGTTGCGTTCTGGGAACTTTGCCCCTTCCTGTCCAGGTACGTGGTGTTGGAAATATGCCATCTCAGCGGAGTCGTTCTCGGGGTTCCCACGTCCTGCTGACCAAGGCACTGGAGGAGGTAGATGAAATCCTCATTATCGCCTCCGACCTCGATGGGCATCCAGACACCTCCCTCGCCCCTCCTCTCCTCGGTTATCAGCCCGATGAACAGTGGTATTTAGACCGGGCTGAGGAAGTGCTTGACCGTCTGCCTTCCCGCTACAACGGTCACCCCGAGGTCGACGCGAGGAGACTCGACATCTCTGCCCAACGCCAGATAATTCAGATGTACGAAGAGGAGGAGGCTGCAAGGTGGGGTGATCTCTGGCTCCAGCTGCCTGAGGCGCTGGAAGAGGTGGATGACTTCATCAGCGCTTCCGCCAGCCTTGACGACACATCCGAAGCGCACTATTACCTGGACTGCGCTGAGATAACGCTCGACCGATTGTCTCCCCGCTACACCGACCACTTGGACGTCCAAGCGAAGAGACAAGAGATTGCCGCCCACCACGAGGCGCTCCAGGATATCGAGGAGGAACGAGGCCAAAGGCGGAGTAATCGGAGCTCCCGCTGCCCGCTCTGGAATCCGGATCCTTCCCTCGATCCAGTCCTGGAGTTCGCACCACCCGGGGCCCGTCGTAGACGTCGGCACCGTGGTCAGAGACGTTCTCAGCGCGACTCCCTTCCGGAACCTGCTCCGGTTCACTGGGCTGACCCCATTCATCCCACTGCTGTCTCCCCAGCGTCTCACCAGGAGGAGATCCCTGCAGCCTTTCCCCCCGGGCCTGCTTTCACTGCTGAGCTGTCAGCACGTCACGCCCGGCCCGGTTTGGCTGTTGCCCCCTCCGCCTCGACGCCTTCTCCAGCGGCTGGGAGTTTGAGAAGTTTTGCTCCAGTGGACAGTGCGGCTACACCATCCCGAGTGGCCCCCTCTCCTCCTTCAAGAGAGTCTCCGGCCACCACCCGGTGGGAGGAGGATGGAATGACGTTCCCTACGGCAGGTTCCACCGCCCCCCCCCGGGAGGCAGGCAAGTACAAGTTCACTTTTTTCCATCTAATAGTGATTTGTTCTGTCTGACTCCTGGGGGTGAGGCTCGGGGTTTGCAGCCCCCCGAGCCTCAATTCCCTGCTGATATGTTTATTAAACCCACTGCCTCTGTGTCTCCCCCTGCTGAGCACGCTTCGACTTCAGAGGAGCGTCACCAGATGAGGAGTGAGCCTGCGGCCCTCGGGCAGAAGACCCCAGCCCCGCAGCCATTTTCTGGGCAGAGGAGATCGGACGACTGGTTGGAGCCTGTGCCGACGACGGAGCGTCCCCGGGACTCCGCAGATGAACAGTCCAGTCCATCGGGCCGAGAGCCCCCCACCTCCACGCCTCATGAACCGCCAGCGTGGACGATGACGTCGGGGGGTCCTCTAGCTGCAGGAGCCCCTCCTCCAGGGGTGGATGACGTCACGACGGAGTGGGAACCGGACGACGACCTCCTCCCGTTTGAACCCGGAGCATCGAAGTCCTGGATGGCGGCAGAACCCGAGATCAGGCAAGTGCTCTATTTTCTATCCCTCATCTTCTTTCTGGAGCATTATTGCCTGTCTCTCGGGGGGGGCGAGCCGGGTGCAGCCATCTGCTGCGCTCGAGCCTGTCTCGCCGGGCCCTGCCGCTGCCAGTGATCCTGATCCCGGTTCCTTTTGTCCCTCTGAGCCTCTCCCCAGGGTCACTGGAGGCGAACCTGCTCTAGGTGCCACCTTGGAGGTTCCAGCTCTCGGCATGGGGTCCACCGGGAGTGCTCCGCCGGTTCAAGCGGAGCTCGACGTCAGGGAGGTTCCGGCCCAATCGCGGTCCGACGCGGGTGCAGCTCTCGCTCGATCGGAGCTCGACGTCTGGGAGGTTCCGGCCCAATCGGGGTCCAACGCGGGTGCTGCTCTCGCTCGATCGGAGCTTGACGTCATGGAGGTTCCGGCCCAATCGGGGTCCGACGCGGGTGCTGCTCTCGCCCGATCGGAGCTTGACGTCATGGAGGTTCCGTCCCAATCGGGGTCCGACGCGGGTGCTGCTCTCGCTCGATCGGAGCTTGACATCATGGAGGTTCCGGCCCAGTTGGGGTCCGACGCGGGTGCTGCTCTCGCTCGTCTGGAGCTTGACGTCATGGAAGTTCCGGCCCAATCGGGGTCCGACGTGGGTGCCGCTCTCGCTCAATCGGAGCTCGGCGCCATGGTCGTTTTGACCCAGGCGGGTTCCGGAGATTGTGTAGCTGACCCACTGCTGAGCGCTTTCCAGGCCATGCCCCGTCCTCGCTATGGCCCCTTCTTCCCCGCTTTTGAGACTGCGGGAGCTAATTCCAGCTGGCCCGGTTCGCCGACCTTCCCCCAGCCATTCTGTTGGCAGGCCGATACTGCCCGACCACCCGGTGACCGGCTCTGTCCTTTTGGCGTCCGACGGCCCAATTTCCTGACGAGCAGGATGATTCTTTCGGCGCCCTGGTCCGCCCGCCGGAGACATGGTTTCCCTCGGCCCGGGGTTTGGCTGAGCCGTTAGGGCACGTTCCGCTGCTTTTGCTGGCGGCCTGGATGCTGGGTGCTGGGAGGCCTCCTGAGCGGAGTTATTTAACTCTATTCCCCAATGTTTTTTTTCCCTCTCCTTCTCTTGCCCCACCACTGACTTGTGACTGGTTTTCTTTTTCTCTTCTCCCCTCTCAGACTGAAATACCCCACAGGGGATTGAACTTCATGTTTAAGGTGACTGTTTTCCGTTGATGGACATATGTTCTCTTGCCGTAGCTGTCTTTCATGTTATTTTCTGGGATGACTGTTTGGGTTTGTTCCTTGCACTCCCGATTTGAGACTCTTCTGAGCAGAATTTCCTTTTCATTTTGACAGTATGCTATCATGAGTATTGTATGTTTCTTTTGGGTGTGATTGTATATTTCCTATGTTACTCCCTTACTCGGGTCTAGTTCTTTTTTTTGGCACCTGTGTTGTCTTTTGGTTTTGAAGATTTTCTGTACACATTAACTTGGAGAAGAAGGTATTATTTGTCCTTTTATTTCCTTGATCCTGCCTTGTGGTATTGACTGGTGTTCCATGTATCCTCATCTTGGCTTTCTTTTTTGTGGTTATGTGAGAGATGTCCATCTAGCGTTGACTTTTCTTTTTATTCATCTTTTTGTCCCCGTTTATGTACGGTTTCTGCCTTTTTTTTTCTCTCTCTCTCCCTTCCCCGATGTTTTTGTCCCCTTGTTGTGAGTTGACCCTGCTCCCCCTCCACCCTCCCTGGGGTGGGGTGGGGGGGTCTGGATGTTACGCATGACCAGGAGTTCGCGTAGAGGGAGGGGCTCTGTCATATCCCGAGCGCTTTTGTCCGCGCTCGGGTTATTTCTCATCCCTGTCAGGTTTTGACAGCAGGTGTCGTAACACGGGTTTCCCGGGCTCTGATTGGCCAAACGCTCGGGAGCTCTCAGCTGTCAGAACCTGAGCAGCTGCGTCGCGTTTCCAATCATAAGCAGCTGGCTCTAAATGTCAGTGCGAGTGAACTGGACTCTGCGGCTGTCTCGTCAGAAGTCTTATGACTTTCCCCTGTCTCCTTACCACATGCTCCCTGGGTTCCTCGACGTATCCCGCTGCATGTAAGTGATCTATTATTTGGAATTGTCTTCTCCCTCGCTGACGTTCTTTCCTTATTACGGCGGACGAGAGCTCCTCGTCTCTGCCATAACTCTCTCCCCGTTCCACGTTTTATATTCCCTGCCTTTGCGGCGTACGAGTGTCTCACGCCCTAGCCGCAACCTTTATTGTGAATTTATATTGTGTTGTGTAACGAAGCCTGCGTGGCAAGTTGTGATGTACACCTAAGTCCTGTGCGTTATAAATAAAGGAACTGAATTGCAACTTACTGAACTGTGGCGTCTTATGCTGGCTCGTGAGGGCCAGCCGTGACATTGTTGTGTCTTCTGGCAGGGGCGGTGTAGCTTCTGTACCACACCGTGATGCAGCTGGTGAGGATGCTCTCAATGGTGCCCCAGTAGAATGCGCACATGATGGGAGGTAGGACTTGTGCTTTTCTCAGTTTGTGGAGGAGTTAGAGATGAGTTTGAGCTTTTTTGGCCAGTGATGTGGTGTTGTTGGAGCAGGAGAAGTCCTCAGAGATGTGCACCCCCAGGAACCTGGTGCTGCTCACCCTCTCCACAACTGCTCCATCGATGATCAGATGGGGATGCTGTGTGTGTCCTCTCCTGAAGTTGAGCACAATTTCCTTGGTTTTTCCCACGTTCAGGAAGAGATTATTATCTTTACATCACTGGACTAGTTGGCTCACCTCATTTCTGTAGCTGGCCTCTTTTGGCCCTTTTCCACTAGTACCTGTTTGAACCTACTCACTTCGACTTGGCTTTACTCGACTCAGCTCGCTTTTGTTTCCATTACAGCTGAGTACCATCTGAGGTGGGTGGGATTTTTTTTACAGCAAGGTGGCACCACACTCCTGTGACTTAAAACACGCAACACAAGCAAAACATAACATGGCGGCTGTACAAGGCGACTCCTCAGTCTCTAGCTTTTTGTCAGAGTAAAGGCCAAAAATGACAGCCAGAGAAGGGGACAGGCAGCGAGACGAAACACTCTGGAAAAGTACTAGAGCGTTTAGGGAGCCATAGAGTCGAAGACATGAGGATGCAAACCAGATCACATATGAAGATAACCTAATGATTGCTAATGCTAGTTTGCTTTAAGTCCGCCGTCTGCAAGTTATCGCTATTAGGTACTAAAATATGTATGCCGAGTGTGTGTTTCAGATGGCTCTCTTGTGGCAAAATTACTGCTTCAGACCGTGGGTCTGGCGTTCAACACAGCCTCTCACTGATGCCACCCCAGCTTCACAAACGCTCAGTGGTTATTGAACTTAAGAATGTCTGTAGAAATGTTTATCTTCCCATGCAACAAATTGCTCTGATCTGTGTGAAAATCACGGAGAGACTGTTGAGACATCATGGGATGTAACTGCTCCAGCAGCACTGAGTCTGTGGTGGTGTCATGGCAAAAAGTGATCAGCTGCCAAAATTTGATCACCAGGTGCCATATTGTATTTATGGGGTTATATTAGCTGTAAAATATATATTTCAACAGGTAAACAGTACTCAGTTAGGTATAATAAGATATATTTAACAATTATGATGCATTTTAAGCCAAACAAACTTGATCTAGGATTAAAAGCAATTAAAATAATGCAGTCATAAGGTTACATGGAAAATACTTGATTTACTGGATAGATACAGGTAGATACTATATAAATATATACTCTCTGCATCAACAATATACTATACATGTATTATTTATTTAGCGAATGCAAAGTCCTTAAGCCAAGCAGTTGCCTCCTGGTTTGCTGTATGGAGGGTGTGTAATCCTCCTTCCAGTCTTTGGAGCGGGCAAGCCTCTATGATGTGTTCCATTGTTTGCTCCTCTCCACATGCGCACAGTGGGCTAGGGCTACTGCCCCATCTGTAAAGGCTGGCCAAGCAGGGGCCATGTCCAGTCCTGAAGCGATTGAGTGTAGACCACTGTCTCCTTGGGAGGTTGGTGCCCGGGACCTGTTGGTTGGGGTTTATCACCAGCTGTTTGTTTGGGACCTCCTTGGTCTCCCATTCCTCTTGCCAAGCTGTCTGGATGGTAAAGTCAGCTGGGGGAGGGTTTTTCCAAATCGGCCGTCTGGATGAAAGTCGGGCAGTGGGTGGAGTGTAGATATCTGCATGGATTGGTAAGTGAGGAGAATCTTTAACTTTTTGGAGCATCCTTTGAGTTAATGCTGCTCGCCGGATGTGTGGAGGGGCTATGTTTGACAGTACAGAGAGCCAGGGGAGTGGTGTTGAGCGGATTGTTCCAGTTATAGTTCTCATGGTTGTGTTGAGCTGGGTGTCTACATGGTGTGTGTAAGATGACCTGGACCAGACAGGGGCACAATATTCTGCTACAGAGTATGAAAGGGCCAGTGCTGAGGTGCGCAGGGTGGAGACTGCCGCCCCCCATTTTGCACCAGCGAGCTTGCAGAGCAGGTTGTTTCGTACCTTCACCTTAGCAGCCGTCCCCTTTAGATGTTCCTTGAAGGATAAGGTCCTATCAAGGGTCACTCCAAGATAAGTTGGATTTGGGGCATGCTTAAGCTTGAGTCCGCTCAGGTGGATGTTTAGTTCTCTGGCAGCTTTTGCATTGTGGAGATGGAATACACTGGAGACGGTTTTTGCTGGGCTTGGTTTTAGGCGCCAGATTTTACAGAACTGGTCCAGTTTGGCAAGATCTTCCGTGAGCACCCGTTCCAGTGGTTCAAAGTCTGGTGCTTGGAATGCCAAGCAGACTAAATTCGAAGAGACGACGCCTCTGTGCCAAGTCAAAGAAGAATCCTAGTCACAGTCCTAAAGCCGAAAGCAAACAGCCCCAAGAGCACTTTGTGGTAGGATCGGCCCTTCGCATACATGTATTCATGTAGTATTGCACTGGGAATTTTGACAATAAACCTTTGTACTTTTTGCAGATGTGTCTCCACTTTTGTTTTATGTGTGAAGGTTACCACCAAGTGACATAAATTAAATACTAAAAGATTGGAAAAGCTGTCTAAGAACAATCCAGCAGTTTGAGAAATCACTTTTGGTTTGGTGTAAGTCTGTCAACAGAATTATGAACCATAAAGCAGTTTGTGTTAAAATGTTAAATCCCATTAAACCCTAATGATAAGGATAAAGTCTAGAGGTAAAGTCTGCAGGGTCTTGGCCCTCCATGGCACATGATTGGACACCCCTACCCTAACCCATTATTAGAAAATACAGATGCTAATATGGCCCAGAATTCCTCCATATACTGGTACTATCACAAAGTGTGCAGTGTCTTGTGCACTGGCACATCCAACAATACAGTCTTCAGTTAATAAAATAATTGTTTTTGGTTACTTTTTCTTAAAAATGAGCCATTATTTTCAACATCACTGATAAATGGTTTGTACTGTTGACTCTTTTCCCACCGGTGTCTTAACAGACAAAATAGAAAATCATGATGCAAACACATAGGTCACTAAATTGTTTATTACAATCAGCAGCAAATTCCAGATTATTTAGAATGTGCAAAATTCAAATTGTAAAAAAAAAAAAAGTTAGAATAGGTCACACACGACAGCCACACTGCCTCACTGAGAAGCAACTGGATGTGCCGCTCACACTGGTCCCAGTTCAGCAGATCTTCAGCCTGCATCTCTGTAAATAGTGACGCAAGGTCCGGTTTGGGGTGAATTGTTCTCCTCTTGCCTAGACAAAAGACAGAAATGGGTGGTGGTTAATTAAAGCAAGTTTAAAATATATTTGGGAAATACACTTGTTGCTAAAAGCCAGTGGTGGATTGTGACAATAAAGTACTTTGTTGTTGTATTTAACCACAATTTTCATGTAGCTGCGCTTCAGTAAAGTAGATTTTACAAGGGCTGGGTTATGTTTAAAATCATTTGTTTTTACTGTGGCCTCAACAATCAGAATGAGTTGATACCTTCAGTTGAATGGAATATAATACTTTAACTGAGGGTGTGCACCCCGAGTATGGAGTCGCTGTCATGGCGGCCGCGGGGCCATCATCAGTCCCGGCTGCGTGCACACCTGTCGCTAATCTCCAGCGGACTATAAGAGCCAGACCTGCCAGCGACTCTGCATGGACCCGTCTGTCATCGCTACGGAGGCACATCCCTCGTCTACAGCCACGGAGTGGCTCTTTGTCTGACCAAGTGCTTCACGTCGTCCCACGTAAGCAAACCAAGCTCTTACCTTGTCAAGCTCCTTTCCCCTGTGGACAGGTGGATCCTCCAGGCGGTGGATTCTCTCTCCCTGGCGGCGGCCCAGCTCCTCCCCGGCACCGGAGTCTTTCCCCCGCCTCACGACACCGAGCAGGACACTCCCCTCCTGGCAGACACTTGCAAGGCAAGCGGGGGCTCAGCATCGCCACCTGCAAGTAAGAAGCAGACCTTGTTACATCTCCCGTTGCGGTGCAGTGCTAATTACTGCTAATTACTATTGCCTGGAAGGACAGCGGGCGTTTCCACCAGTCTCCGGGGTTCCACCGGGCCCCGCTAGCTCCCCGCCTAGCCAGGTTAGCCAGACTCCTGCAACCCATCTCACACCGGTGCCTACGCCCGCTCACTTCAGTGGGAAGCTCGGGGAGGCTCGGGGATTTATCTTACAATGTGAGACAGTTTTCCATCAGGTGCCGGGGGATTTTCCCACAGACCATAGTAAGATTGGCTACATAGCTAACCTGCTAGAGGGTAGGGCGTTAGCTTTTGCCTACGCAATCATGGCCAAGCCCAGCTACGCCAATTTAACTTATCAGCAGTTTCTGGCAGAATTTACCGAAGTGTTTGACCACACCGATCGGGACTCTGTGCTCACTACCCGGTTATTAAACCTTCGGCAGGGCGGTAGGTCCGCTGCGGACTACGCGGTCGACTTCCGGGTGGTAACTGCAGAGGTTGGGTCGGAGGATGCTTCACTGTGTAGCATATTTATCCGTAGTCTAAGCCCTGGGCTCAGGGATAAGCTAGCTACCCGGGATAAACCAGATGGGTTAAATGAACTAATTTCCCTTACCATCAGCTTAGATAACAGGCTGAGGGAGCGTGCCGCCGAGCAAAGAGCTTCCAGTCGCTCGAGCGCGCAGTATCTTTGTTCCTCTCGGCCGTCCCAGTTGGCTCTGCCCTCTTCGGAGGAGCTTCCGGGGCAGGAGAATATGGCAATCGGGCGCTCTGGGATTTTGGCTGCTGAAAGACAGCGCCATAGGGAGTTGGGGCTGTGTTATTATTGTGGGAGTGCTTCACATGAGTTGGTTGATTGTATGAATCGGGTAAAGGAGGAGGTCCGTGGGTCACAGTAGGGGGACTCACGGACGCGTCCCAGTTAAAACCCCTCACCAGCTGTCTTGTACTCATCCGACTCATCTTTAAACATTCTGAACACTCCACTCACGCACTGATTGATTCGGGGGCTGAGCAGAGTTTCATATCAGGAAACCTGGCAACCCGGTTGGGGCTCCCGTGTCAAACTCTTTGGCCTCCTCTCAAGCTGATTACCCTGTCTAAGGCCCCATTAACAGCCGTCTCTCAGCAGACTGCCCCGGTGTCGGTGATTGTCTCTTGAAATCACTGGGAGGACCTTCATTTTCTGGTGCTGCCCTCCTCCACCTCTCCAGTTATCCTGGGCTACCCCTGGCTGTGATTGCATAATCCCTCATTTGATTGGCAGACTGGGAGCATCGTTTCATGGAGTCCTTTTTGTCTCAGTGCATGCCTGCAGTCGGCGGCATGCGCCCCGTCGGTGTCTGTGGCCCCACGTGTGTCCCCCCCCCCACAGACCTGTCCAGGGTACCGGAGGCATGTCACGACCTGGGGGCTATCTTCAGTAAATCACGGGCGCTGTCCCTCCCCCCCACTGCCCCTATGACTGCGCAATTAATCTCCGGACTGGTGCCCCGCTTCCATCGAGCCGTTTGTACAGCCTGTCTGCTCCAGAACGGGAGGAGATGGACACTTACATTAAAGAATCGCTCCGTTCCGGGATCATCCGCCCATCTTCTTCAGTGGTGGGGGCGGGATTTTTCTTCGTTGGTAAGAAGGATGGCTCCCTGCGTCCATGTATTGACTTTAGGGGTCTTAACGACATTAGACTCAGCTTTTCCAGGGGGCCTCTTGGTTCACCAAATTGGATCTCCGCAACGCGTACTATCTCGTGTGACTCAAGGAGGGTGATGAGTGGAAGATGGGCTTCCGGACCCCAAGCGGCCACTTTGAGTATCTGGTGATGCCATTTGGGCTGACCAACGCTCCAGCCATCTTCCAGCGCTTGATCAATGACGTCCTTTGGGACTTCCTGGGCGCCTTCGTCTTCGTATATCTTGACGACATTCTCATCTTCTCCCGATCTTTGGAAGAGCACCAGGTACACGTGAGGCGGGTCCTCCAGCGACTCCTGGAGAATCAGCTGTTTGTCAAAGCCGAGAAGTGTGAGTTTCACGCCAGGAAGATGTCCTTTTTGGGGTTCGTGATCTTGCACAGCCAGGTTCTCCCCGATCCAGCCAAGGTCAAGGCAGTGGTGGATTGCCCCCCCCCCCCCTCGTCCAGGAAGCAACTGCAGCAGTTTTTGGGATTTGCTAATTTTTATCGCCGTTTCGTGCCTAGGTTTGGCATAGTGGCTCACCCGCTGACCGATCTCACGTCCCCCAAGACCCCCTTCTGCTGGATGGAGGAGGCTGCAGCAGCATTCGAGACACTCAAGAGAGAGTTTGCTTTGTCCCGCGTCCTGACGCAAGTGGATCCGAATCTCCAGTGCCTGGTTGAGGTGGACGCTTCGGACTCCGGGGTGGGGACAGTACTCTCCCAGCGTTCTCCAGTCGATGGAGTGATCCGGCCCTGCGCCTTCTTCTCTCACCACCTACTACCTGTGGAGAGGAATTACAGCATCGGCGACAGGGAGCTGCTGGCAGTTAAGCTCGCTTTGGAGGAATGGCGTCATTGGCTGGAGGGTGCTGCCCAGCCTTTTGTTGTATGGACCGACCATAAGAACTTGGAATATCTGAGGACTGCGAGGCGGTTGAACTCTCGTCAGGCCCGCTGGTCCCTCTTTTTTGGTCGGTTCAACTTCACCATCACCTACCGCTCCGGAAGCAAGAATATTAAGCCGGACGCCCTCTCCAGGCAGTTCTCGGCAGAGGCATCTGAGGACCAAGAACAGACCATCCTCCCTCCATCCTGCGTTGTGGGCACCCTCATGTGGGACATCCGGGAAAAGGTGATAAGATAAGATAAGATAAGATAAGCCTTTATTAGTCCCACAACGGGGAAATTCCAGGATTGCAACAGCACAGGGATAGCAACACTCAGAGCAACAATCAGAAGGCAAGAAAAAAAAAAAAAAAAAAAAGCAAGCAAGAGCAGCTAATATACATATGTACGTATTACTATAAAATATATATATATACACACACACACAGGTGCAGATGAAGGCGCAGGAGGCTGAGCCTGATCCGGGAGGCGGCCCTCCGGGGTGATTGTTCGTTCCTACGCCGGTCCGAGGTGAGGTCATCCAATGAGCTCATGCCTCGAAGTTGGCATGTCACCCCGGGGTGTCTCGCACTGTTGCACTTCTCCAAAGGGCGTTCTGGTGGCCGGGGCTGTGGAGAGACATCAACAATTACATCCGGGCCTGCGCACAGTGCGCCACCGGGAAATCTTCCTCCTCTCCTCCGGCCGGACTGCTCCATCCCCTGCCGGTTCCTAGTCGTCCTTGGTCGCAAGTTGCTCTGGACTTCGTGACAGGCCTCCCTCCATCTAACCTTTTCACCACGATCCTGACCATCGTCGATCGCTTCTCCAAGGCGGCCACTTTGTGCCCCTGCGGGGGTTGCCGACGGCGCGGGAGACGGCGGACCTACTAGTGCAGCATGTAGTCCGCCTCCATGGAATCCCCACGGACGTTGTCTCAGATCGGGGCCCCCAGTTTGTGTCTCAAGTTTGGAGGGCGTTCTGCCAGGCGTTGGGATCAACGGTGAGCCTGTCATCGGGTTACCATCCTCAGAGCAATGGGCAGTGTGAGCGGGCGAATCAAGAACTGGAGGCCGCCCTTCGCTGTGTCATTGCGTCCAGCTCCTCTTTTTGGAGCAGTTACCTGCCGTGGATCGAATACACCCACAACTCCACGGTGTCCTCTGTGATTGGGATGTCCCTCTTCAGGGCGTCTTTGGGGTACAATCCGCCGCTGTTCCCGGAGGAAGAGAAGGAGGTGGCAGTGCCTTCTGTCCACACCCATGTCAGGCGCTGCCGCCGGCTCTGGACCACCACCCGCAGAGTCCTCCTCCGGACCACGGAGCGCAATGTCAGGATGGCCAATCGTCGCAGGAAGCCGGTACCCAAGTACAAGGTGGGTCAGCAGGTTTGGCTCTTGACACGCAATATTAATGTAAAGGCAGAGAAGCGCAAGTTGACTAAGCGTTTCATTGGGCCTTATTCCATTGTCCGTGTAATTAACCCTGTGGCTGTTCGCCTAGCCCCCCCCCCATGCGCATCTGTCCCACCTTCCACGTTTCACAGGTGAAGCCCGTCGTTGCCGATCCCCTCTGCCCGCCCCCCGCGGCGTCCTTCCCCCCAGGATGATCAATGGCCACCCGGCATGGGGGGTTACTGCCATCTTGGATGTCCGCCGGCGGGGTCTTGGCTTGCAATATCTGGTGGACTGGGAAGGATTCGGCCCCGAACATAGATCCTGGACACGCCTGGCTCTGATTCTTGATAAGCAGCTTATCCGTGACTCCCACTGGGCGCATCCAGGTAAGATAAGACAGGTGCCAGGAGGCACCTCTAGAGCGGGGAGTACTGTCATGGCGGCCGCGGGGCCATCATCAGTCCCGGCTGCGTGCACACCTGTTGCTAATCTCCAGCGGACTATAAGAGCCAGACCTGCCAGCGACTCTGCACGGAGCCGTCTGTCATCGCTACGGAGGCACGTCCCTCGTCTACAGCCACGGAGTGGCTCTTCGTCTGACCAAGCGCTTCACGTCATCCCACGTAAGCAAACCAAGCTCTTACCTTGTCAAGCTCCTTTCCCCTGTGCACAGGTGGATCCTCCAGGCGGCGGATTCTCTCTCCCTGGCGGCAGCCCAGCTCCTCCCCGGCACCGGAGTCTTTCCCCCACCTCACGACACTGAGCAAGATGCTCCCCTCCTAGCAGACGCTTGCAAGGCAAGCGGAGGCTCAGCATTGCCACCTGCAAGTAAGAAGCAGACCTTGTTACATCTCCCGCTGCGGTGCAGTGCTAATTACTCTGCTCTGTCTCTCTAGGGTTGCCAGGTGACACGGAGACCTGCTCAGCTCCAGCACGAGCCCACCACACCACACTATAACACATACACACACTCACACACATCACTTGGGTGATTAAAAGGTTAATTGTATTTCTCAAGTCTGTCTTCTGTCCCCTGGGTCCAGTCATTATGTCAGTCTGAGCTCAGTCAAAATATGTAATTTTTATCAATAAAAATTTAGCCACCGCTCTGTCACCACTGTGTTGCCCTGGCTTCAAGTGTGGGCGGTGTTTTGTATTTGTATTGCTAAAATATAAAAGGAAGCACTACAGTGGGTCTCAAATATTTGTAATGTGTTCTGTTATTATAATACTGCATGTGTTTACTGACGATAGACTATAAACTACACATATAAACTAAATTATAATGATGACTGAACAACTCCCATTCCCCAAAGTGCAACATACACTCTTATGAATAAAACTCACAAAGGATCACACAAGTGATCTGACAAAAAAAAATAAAATAAAATAAACAAGCAGTTTATTTAAGATAAGATAAGATAAGCCTTTATTAGTCCCACAACGGGGAAATTCCAGGATTGCAACAGCACAGGGATAGCAACACTCAGAGCAACAATCAGAAGGCAAGAAAAAAACAAGCAAGCAAGAGCAGCTAATATACATATGTACATATTACTATAAAATATATATACACAAAATATATATACACACACACACACACACACACAGTGCAGAGCATTGTAGCTGGATGGAATAAATATATGAATATATGAACATACAGTGCAGAGCATTGTAGCTAGATGGAATAAATATGTAAATATATAAACACCCACAGTACGGAGCATTGCAGCTAGGTGGAATAAATATGCAAGTATATAAACACACACAGTGTGGAGCAATGTAGCTAGATGGAATAATATGTAGATATATAAAAACACAGTGCGGAGCATTGTAGCTAGATGGAATAAATATATAGATATATAAATATAAACACACCCAGTGCTGAGCATTGTAGCTAGATGGAATAAATATGTAAATATATAAACACACACAGTGCAGAGCATTGTTGCTAGATGGGATGAAACAGCATAACCGTCTACTTAGTTATCCTACATGGTATGATTATGTGCCCATACATATTCTCACCCTCCATAGCGACCGGTATGTTCTTAGTTGTATGCCGGAGGGGACCATTGTGTAAGTCTATTGCATCTTTTGCATTCAAAAAACTGTTAGTTTGTTACGTCTTTTTGCTATCTCTGCGAGCAGCCCTGCTTAGGTTGTACAGTCTGACAGCCGTTGGTAGGAAGGACCTACGAAACCTCTCGGTTGTGCACCTGGGATGATGTAGTCTGCTGCTAAATGAGCTCCTCAGTGCATCCAGTATGTCCTGCATAGGGTGGAACTCGGACTCCAGCAGAGATGACAGTTTAGCCACCGTCCTCCTCTCTCCTATCTCCTCCATCGGATCAAGGCGCTGCCCCAGGACAGAGCTAGCTTTCTTAATCAGTTTGTTCAGTCTCTTCCTATTGGCTGCAGTAATGCCACTGCCCCAGCAGACCACTCCAAAATTTTACAGTGAATATGTCATTCATTTTCAATTATTCTGTAATTAATATTCACACAAATAAATCTTAGTTCAGTCCCTTTCATATTAAGTGGAAATTGTGCTACTTTAGTTTTGGCACTGGCACTTTATTTGTACTGTAACTTAAAAAGCAAAAGGATTTGACTTCCGGTTATGGCTGCCACGTAAGACGGACGTGTTTCACTCTGCTCTGCTCCTGGAGAAAAAAATCGGCAAATAACTCATTTGGGACAGAACGTATCCCAGCGTTTGGGCGAGGATATGTCGGCGAAACCTAAGGCTGGAAAACTAGGTAAAGGAAAAAGCGAGCCGCCGAAACAGTCCAAATTAACGGACTTTCAGGTCTGTGACGCAGCAAACAAAACTCCATATATGGCGGAGGAGGCTGGCAACGGTGCGATATCTGCGGGGAGCGGCGCAGATGCGCTGATGGCTGCCATGAGTTCAATGAGAGCGGACTTTTCCTCTAGATTTGATGGGATTATGACAGCGTTGGAAGGAATAAGAAAGGAATTGGGTGACTGTGTAGAACGAACGGCGCAGATGGAGCTCCGTCTCGCTAGTGCTGAAGATGACGTCACCCGTCTTCAATTAAAGGTGCGCACTTTGGAAAAAAAAAATAAATGTCTAGAAGATAATATTTTGGATTTGGAATCTCGGTCGAGACAGAATAACTTGAGGCTGGTGGGTCTTCCAGAGGAATCAGAAGGTCGGGACGTATGTTCCTTTCTGGAAAAGTGGATTCCGGAGGTGCTGGGCAGCGCGGAGCTGCAATCAGCAGTGGTTCTGGAAAAAGCACATCGTATTGGCCCACGGAGAGATAAGGGACCACCGAGGACCTTAATTATGAAGTTTCTTAGCAACAGAGACAGGATGAAGATCTTCAACGCTGCATGAGCTAAAGGAGAGATTAAACACCACGATCAGCAGGTGCGGTTCTACCCAGATCTGGCCACAGGAATCCAACAATTGAGGAAGCAGTTTGATCCCATACGTAAGGAGCTGCGCAACCTTGGGATTCGTCATGGTGTAATCTATCCTGCGAGACTGCTGACCACGTATGAGGGCAGAACCCACATCTTCAAGACCCCAGAGGAGGCGCAGGAGTTCATCAAGAAGATCAAAGAAGAAGAAGAGACTGGTGGGAGCTAAGCATGAACAAAATATAAGGTAGAATAATTAAGCATTTGCACAGGCATCTGACTGACTTGAAGTAAACAGCAAGTTTACAAAATATAGATTGTATTATATATTAAAAAAAAACAAAAACAAAACAAACAAAAAAAAACTATGATGTACAAAGTTGTTAAAAATTTTGGAGTTAAGTTGGAAAACTACAGAGGAGAGTTAATGTTACGTCATTAAAAGCAGTAGAGTTAGGGTGATTGGGAGGATGAAGAAGGAGTGGCTTAGGCTGTTCCCCGTGGGTGTGGAGCGGTCGATGGCTATATCGGGAGACGGAATTTTTCTTTTGATTTTGGGGGGTTCGCCACAAGTGTGGGAAGGGGGAATTTGTTTGTGTGTAGTTTGTAGGATGAATGTTCAACCACTCATGTTTTTGCTTCTCTGTATGAGCATGTTTACACTGCAAGGTAATCCCAAACTCTCTATTGATCATAAACCAAAGTGTTAATCTTAATTTAACTTCATGGAATTGCAGAGGTCTACAAAATTTAAAAAAACTTAAACAAGTTATGAATAAAATAAAAGACATGGGTTCAAAAATTGTGTTTTTACAAGAAACTCATCTAATAGAGGAGGATATAAAAAGAATTCGGAGTAGATGGCAAGGAAGTGTATTCACCTCATCATTTTCATCCCGGGCCAGGGGAGTTATGACTCTCATACATAAATCAGTCCCTTTTCAAGTGAAAAATGTAATTGGAGACAAACTTGGAAGATATGTAATCATTCAAGGTTCTTTGCTATTAGAAAATATAAATCTTGTGAACTTATATGGTCCCAATATAGATGATCAAAAGTTCTTTGCTAATTTATTTCTTATTTTATCATCACTTACAGGGCAACATATAATAGCAGGGGATTTTAATTGTACATTGAATCCAGGTATAGATAGATCAACAGGGCTGGATTGTACGCACAATGGATGTAGGATGACTATTAATCATTTTATGAAAGAATTGAGATTGTTAGATATATGGAGAGAAATGAAACCACAAGTTAAAGCCTATTCTTGTTATTCCAGTACCTAAAGACATTCTCACGTATTGATTATTTTTTGATTTCCACAGAATTAAGATCCAAGATTCAAAACTGCTTTTATGATAACATCGTGATCTCTGATCATGCACCCTGTTGTCTAATATATGTAGATAAAAAATTGACAAAGGAATCAGGTAGATGGCAATTTCAGCATAAATGGCTTCAGGATGAGGAATTTGTCAAGTATATAGAAAAACAGATAGACGAGTACTTTGACATCAATACTACACAAACATCAGCATGTGTAAAGTGGGAAGCTTTCAAAGCTTTTATTAGGGGACATATTATTAGTTATACAGGATCAAAATCTAAGAAGACTCGAGAGGAGAGAGCTAAATTGGAACATAAAATGAAAAGTCTTCAGGAAAAAGTGTATGCAGGAAGTGATCCAAGGTTGGAGAATGAATTACTGATTTTGAGAGCTGAATACGACAAAAAATCAGCGAATAGAGCTGCCTCGAGTCTTCTAAGATTGAAACAATCTTTTTATGAACAAGGTGAAAAATCAGGAAAATTATTGGCATGGCAGATTAAACAATTAGAAATTAAAACACCAATTACCAGTATTATAAGTAAGGGACAGGTAGTTATAGATCCTTTAGAAATTAACAGAGCCTTTAGAGATTACTATGAAAAATTATATGATACTAAAAATGAATTTGATTTAACAAAACTAAATGGGTTTTTGAACGAACTATCTATACCGTGTATTCCAAATGAAAACAGGGAGATATTGGAGTCTAAAATTAGTCAAGAAGAAGTTGGGCTAGCCATTGATAATATGAAATCAGGAAAAAGTGCAGGACCAGATGGTCTTCCAGTTGACCTTTATAAGAAATTTAAGAATAAATTAATAAAACCTTTTTTGGAAATGGTTTTAGAAGCATTTCAAAATAATAATTTACCATCATACATAAATAATGCCTTAATTATACTGCTGCCAAAACCAGGTAAGCCCTCTAATAAATGTGAAAATATGAGACCAATAAGCCTATTAAACGCCGACCTTAAGATAATCTGTAAAATTTTAGCAAGACGAATACAAGAAATTTTACCAAATATTATTAATCGAGATCAGAATGGCTTTATAAAGGGAAGACAAGGCTTCCATAATGTAAGAAGACTATTTAATATTATTTATTTTAATAAAGAAGCACCGGATACAGCTCTCCTATCACTGGACGCCGAAAAGGCCTTTGATAGAGTTGAATGGCCCTTTCTTTTTGAAGTCCTACAAAGGTTTGGACTTGGAAATAATTTCATAAAATGGGTTCAAATAATATACAATAATGCTACAGCAGAAATCCTAACAAATAACAATATTTCAAAACCAATAAAAATCAATAGAGGATGTCGACAAGGCTGTCCACTTTCACCTTTACTGTTTACTATGGCAATTGAACCTTTAGCGATAGCGATACGTTTACATTCACAAATATATGGAATTAAAGTTGGACCAACAGAACATAAAATCTCCCTGTACGCCAATGACATAATTTTGTTTATGTCGAATCTAAAAAAATCAATTCCAACCTTGTTGAATTTAATAAAGAATTTTGGGGAAATATCAGGATATAAAATAAATAAAACTAAATCTTCAATATTAATGCTAAATGAGACCCAGAGAAATTACCCAGCCCCTGAGGTAAATCAATTCAATGTTGTAAATCAGTGTAAATATTTAGGAATCCAAATTGTGCCTAAGCTAGAATCAGTCGCCAGTGTCAACTATGAAGCCTTAATGACAGATATCAATGAGTTAACTCAGAGATGGATGTCACTACCAATGTCAATGATCGGGAGAATCAATATACTTAAAAGTAATATTTTACCTAAAATACTTTATTTATTTCAATACATTCCCTTATCACCACCTTTAGATTTATTCTCAAGAATAAAAAAAAAGTTAGTGGAATTTATATGGAACAACAGGAGGGCTAGATTACGTCTGTCTTTATTATATTTACCATTTGATCGTGGAGGTCTGAAATGTCCAAATTTTATGTTGTATTATTGGTCGGCACAACTGAGGTCTATGACATATTATTTTTCATCAAATGATCTCCCTCACTGGACTGAAATGGAATCATACAATTTACCTTTACCTCTTCCCATATTCATATACTCAGATTCGGCAAAAAAATTACAAAAACAAGTTAAAAATCCATTTGTAAAGCATATGATCAAAATATGGTGTGAAGCTAAAAACTATTTAAAAGAACCACAGTTACTGTCACAGTTTAGTCCAATATGGGGTAATCAATATTTTAAACCAGGGAGAGCGGACGCTGTATTTAAAGTATGGAATTTAAAAGGGATACAAAAGATTCAGGATTTATATTTGCCATGTGCAGATAACATAATGTCTTTTGAAGAGCTGAGGATCAAATTTAATCTCAATAGAACACATTTTTTTAAATATCTTCAACTTAGAAACTTTATTCGATCAAATCAAAATAAAGCTCTCACTCGACCTATTTATTCATCCTTGGAAAAAATGATGATGAAAGATAGTAAAAGAAAGGGTATTATTTCAGAGTTTTATAACTCATTGACACTATCTTCAAGTGAAAATTCACTGAAAAGATTAAACTACTGGAAAGAAGATCTGCAAACTGAAATTTCAGAGGAACAATGGGAATTGGCTTGTACAGAAGCTCAAACCAAATCAATAAATGTACGCCTTAAATTGATACATTTCAAATGGTTAATGCGGATGTATGTTACACCGGAGGAGTTAAATAAATATAACAAAAATATACCAGATACATGCACAAAATGCATGGAAAGTAAAGGAACTCTATTTCATTGTGTATGGGAATGTAGATTAATAAGAATGTTTTGGGAAGAGGTGAGGGTAACAATTGAAAAAATAATCTCAAAACAAATCATACTGAATCCTAAATTGTTTTTGTTGGGTCTGTACCCAGAAAAGCATAATTTTAATAAAAGTGAAAGAACATTCATAGACCTCAGTTTGCTTAATGCCAAAAAATGTATTGCACTATTATGGAAAAAGACTCATAGACCAGATGTGACTCAGTGGTTAAGACAGATGTTAACAAACCTTCCATTAGAAAGAATAACATATATACTGAAATCAAAGGAAATTGTGTTTGAGAATATATGGAGACCTTTTATTGATTATGTAAAAAATTTAAACATAACTCTTGAAGAAGAAGGTGAATGATGTGTGTGGACCTTGTAAATTCCAAACTGGTGAACATAATATGTATACTTATGTATTGGATTGTCTAGACTAAACAGAGGAGCATTGTTGAAGACTTGATTTTGTTGGTGGTTGTTGGGGTTTTTAGTGCATTTTTTTTTTTTTTTTGTAGTACTTTAGTGTTAGTGTTTGATTGTTTGTATCATGTTTGTTAAAAAAAAAAAAGGTTCAATAAAGATATTGTGGAAAAAAAAAAAAAGCAAAAGGATTTGAGTACTTTGTCTACCACTACGTGGTGTTCAACTTTAATATGGCTTACCAGTCAGAACACATTCGCTGTGTTTTGCTGCATCGCCGGTGTCAAACCAGATGCTGGTTGGACTCTAGAATACAAATACACACAACTTTAGTACTGTACATGCACAGCACAAAAATGCAGCATGTAAAAAAAACACCTTTGTCACCAGGATTACAACTAGCCTATTTCATCAGAATATAAGGAGAGCACGGAGCACGGAATTAGCATTGACGGCTAACTAGCTAGCTCATTATCTGCACACAAGCGACGTTGTTGTGGTCTGTTCAAAGTATCACGTATCACGGCTTTCAGCTGCTGAAGTTGGGTACTCTACAGCCGTAAATTCATTTCGGGTGGCTCCATCTACTCCCCTCTGGAATCTCTCATCAGCCAAAAGGCACAGAAAACTCTGCTGGACCACGGTGTTGATTTCTGAGGGTCTTATTTCTGTGAAGCCATTGTATCATTGTTTATACTTACGCTTGCTTGCTGGCTCACGGACGAATCTTTGCAAATGGCGTCTCGAGATTCTGAATTCAGCCTTCAAACGTCGCTGTCATGATGTTACACCCTGACCAATCAGTGGCCTGCAGTCTGTTGATGTCACATTTTCAGCCTGTCTCAGCACGGTTAGAACCCCAGTTGAATAGGTACGAAAAAAGTACCTGTTTCCAGGTACTAGGTACTAATGGAAAAGCCTGCAAAGCACGCCGAGTCGAAGTGAGTAGGGCTGAGTGGGTACTCGTGGAAAAGGGGCTTTTGTTGTTGGTGATGAGGCCCACCACCATCGTGTCATCCGCAAACCTGATGATGTGGTTGGTGCTGTAGGCTGGTATGCAGTCATGGGTCTGCAGGGTGAAGAGCACCATGTTGAGCATACACCCTTGTGGGGCCCCACTGCTGAGTATGATGGTCTTGGAGGTGTTGCTGCCGACCCGCATGTTCTGTAGCCTCCCTGTGAGAAAGTCCAGCACCCAGTTACAGAGAGAGGCTTTCAGTCCGAAGTGTCTGAGATTTTGTTAGGTGCTGGGGGATGATTGTGTTGAATGCTGGACTGAAGTCCAAGAACAGCATTCGCACATAGGAGTTCTTTGAGTCCAGGTGGGTGAGGGCTGGATGGAGAACAGCAGCGATAGCAACTTCTATGGATCTGTTTGACCTGTATGCAAACTGAGATGGGTCGTGGGAGGGAGGGAGATTGGACTTGATGTTCTGCATGATCAGCTGCTTGAAGCACATCATTATGATGGAGGTCAGATCAGCTGCTTGAAGCACTTCATTATGATGGCGATCAGTGCTACAGGCCAGTAATCGTTGTAGCTGGATGGGACAGGCTTCTTTGGGACTGGTATTATGGTAGTAGTTTTGAAACGTGGGGACAACAGTTTGACTCAGGGAGATGTTGAAGATGTCGGGCCTGTGTTGTCCATGCAGGGGAACAATGACTGGATTAATGATGTTATTCAGGTAGTATCGGCTTGTCACTGTACCATTCACAAGGTGTAGGGCAGTTCTTCATTGATTACACACTTGCCCAGACTGTAACACCACCACCACCAAAGGCTCGCCAGTGGCTGATGCATAGCGCTCTCCTTGACATCTCCAACATCATTGGCGGCCATCATTTCTGCTCAACATGAATTGATTTTCATCGGTGAGCAACACTGAGGCCCACTGGTCCCTTGTCCAGTAGAAATGCTCCCTGGCTCATGCAAGACCTTGGCACCTGTGCCTGATGGTGTGGTCAGGTACCCTTGCAGGTAGTCTAACACGCAGACTACACTGATGTAAATGGTTTTGAATGGTCTGGCGTAACACTTGGGTGCCTCTCCCCTCCCTTAAATGTGCATGGAGTTGAGTGGCATTCAACATCTGGTTCCACAGGGCACAGTTCACAATGAAGCGGTCATCAGCGTGGGATGTGGCCAAAGGACGTCCACTTCTATGCTTTTCTGTGACTCTCTGTATCTCTGTTGCACTCTAGCTCAGTGGCCACTTCCCTCTGAGAACATCCTGTTTGAAGCCTCGCAATGGCGAGGTTCTGTTGATCAGTTGTTAAGTGTCGTCTTGGTCTCATCATGCCAAATTGTGAACAGCATGATGAAGAGGACTGTTTAAATACCAATTCTAATTGAACTAGAAAATTTATTGGTCGATTCATGGGTCAAACACCGAATTTTGCTGTTAAGCGCCTTGGTAGGGAACAGCAAGTTACGCAAAAAGTATTGAAACATTAAACAGTTGGAAATGTGCTTTCAAAATGTTAGAGAAGGTCAAGTTAAGTTTACCTGTATAGTGCATTTTAAGTTCATCCTGAAATTTCACCCAAAAGCCGAATATCCCTAACTTTTTGTGAGTAGTGTGTATTTGGACGCTGACACAAGTTTTGTTATTTTAGCTATTTACCAAAACATATTCAAGATACCTTTATAACATCAATATGGCATTAAAGTGCAAACTTTCAGCTTTAATTTGAAAGGCTTCATATCCAAATTGGACTTGTGATTTAGGAATTGGAACCATTTTTATACAAAATTCTCATTTCAGGGTCTCAAAAGTAATTGGACAATTGACTTAAAAGTTATTTCGTTAGCTGTATATACTATTCCCTCAATAATCCATCATCAATCAAGCAAGTAAAAGGTCTGGAGTTGATTTCAGGTGTGACATTTGCATTTGGAAGCCGTTGCTGGGAACCCACAACGTGCAGTGTGATGATCAGGTGAGCGTTCTCCCCCTCCCCTCCTGTTCCTCTTTTCCCAGCTCCAGATTGAGCAACACACCTGCGTGATTTGCTGCACCTGCTGTTCTCTGGGTTGCCAGCACCAGCCGCTGGACCATTGAGTTTCCTGCCATTTCAGCAGTGTGTTCTCCGCGGCCGGTTATGTTCACCTGATCTTCTTCCCGAAGACATCGGATTCTCCACCCAGGTCACCTGCCATTTCCCTTCACCCCCTGGTCCCATGCAGGAGTTCCCTGCCGGGTCCTCTGCTCCACGCAGTAAGCTTTAGCCTCCCTTCTTATTCTCCTCTTCTTGAAGTTTCTCGCCTCTCACCATCTCTCTTTTCTCTCCCAAGCTGCGTGTGTTCCAGCGTGCTCCTGAGTTTTAGGTGTCTATTTAATTTTGTGTCAAGTTTACACTGGTCCTTAGTTTTGCATTTTTAGTTAAGTTTGTGTATTTTGAGTTTTGTGGGTTTTCATTAAAGTTGTGTATCTCTTACCATCTGAATGTGAGTGTTCATCTGGTGTGGTTGCTCTGCATTTGAGCCTCTCTTGTGTTGAATTACGACAGAACGGTCCAGCAAGGTTCGAAGCTCTGTGGGTGTTCCACTGGGTGAGCAGTTGGCACTCTCGCGCTTGGACGCCATGGAATGCAAGGTCATGTTCCTATCTGACCAACTCCTAACCATAACTCAACAATTGGCAACCATCACCGAGCATTTGTGTTGGCTTCCTGGTGCGGCGGCTGCCCCTGCACCTGCTGCTCTGGCAGTCCCTTCCATCTGCAGCACCATTTCTGTTCCTTCACCTGTCCCCTATGGGGGGGAGGTGGGGAGATCCAAAGAGTTCTTGCTCCACTGCCGGCTTTATGTCCAGCAGGTGGAGGGGGAGTATAGGGAAAATTTGGCCAAAATTCATTTTGTGACCTTGTTGCTGCGAGACCGGGTGCTCAAGTGGGCACAGTCTGTCTTGAGTGGTCTGGCCAGCCCCCTTTACACATTTGAACGGTTTGTGCGGGAATTCTCTGAGGCTTTCGATCATTCGGAGAGCGAGGGGAATGTTATTAGTCAGCTGATGGGACTCTGGCAGGGGAATCGGTCCGTAGCTGATTTCTCCTTCGAGTTCCGGGTCATTGCGGCAGACTCCGGATGGAATGACATTGCTCTGCACAGCGCCTTCCTCTGGGGCCAGAATGCTCACCTCTGTGACGAGCTGGCTATCCAAGCATCTCCCTCCTCTCTGGATGAGCTTATTGCACAGACAGTGGCCCTCAATAATCAGTTTAGAGAGCATGCAAGGGAGCAGTTGGCCACTGCTTTCCCGTTCGCGCCACGGGCGGCCCCCCTATCCTCTAGCGCTGCTCCATCGGCATCACCCGAGCCGATGGCCCTTGGTAGGGCTCATCTGACTCTGGAGGAACACCGGTTGTCGAGAGAGGGTGAGGGTGTGCATGTATTGTGGGGCCACTGACCACGTAATATCAAAATGTCCAGCTAAACCAAAAGATCCAGCCCATCAGTAATCATGGGGGGTCTGGCGGGAGGATCTCCCCCAAATCCTCCCAACCGTTTTGAACTCCCGGCCCTCATTCAGTTACCAGGGACCAAGTTCAAAACGAGCAGAATTTCATTCATCTGGCACTGGTCCAATAATTTCAGATTCCCACCAGGAACCTCCCGATGCCATTGAATGTCTCGGCTGTATCAGGCAGTAGGATTGTGGCGATTACAGCACAAACTGAACCCGTTTCGGTCATTTTATCACTGCCAAACCACTGCAAGACCGTTCAGTTTTATGTGCTGCCTCAATCCTTTACGCCCATGATTTTGGGGTATTTGTGGCTCCAAATACATAACCCCATAATAAATTGGAGTCAGGACTCCATTTCTTCTTGGAGCTCCTTTTGCCTTTCTTCGGCCGCATGCTCGCCCTCTCTCCCGATCTCCTTCCCTCCGGCTGAGTCGGCGGATCTCAGCTCCATGCCCAAGGTCTATCATGACTTAGGGGAGGTCTTTAGCAAGTCTAGGGCCTTATCTTTACCACCTCACCGGGCCTATGACTGCACTATTGACCTCCTTCTGGGCACACGGCTGCCATCCAGCCGGCTCTACAGTTTATCTGGGCTGGAGGTGATGGAGACCTACGTTAAAGACTCCCTCAGTGCCGGTCTTATTCGTCCGTCATCCGCCTATCTCAGCGCTGAATTCTTTTTTGTGGGCAAAAAAGGAGAGGACGTTGCGGCCATGCATTGATTACCGTGAACTTAACGCCATTACCCGTCAGGATAAATATCCTCTGCCCCTAATAAACTCAGCTTTTGAGCTTCTCCAATGGGCGTGTTATTTCACCAAACTCGACCTCCACAATGCATACCACCTGGTCCACATTCGTGAGGGAGACGAGTGGAAGATGGCATTCAAAACACATCTGGGTCAATTTGAATACTTGGTCATGCCATTCGGGCTGACCAACGCTCCTGCCATCTTCCAGCGGTTGATCAATAATGTCCTGCAGAACATGATGAACCAGTTTGTTTTTGTTTATTTGGACGATATTTTGATTTTTTTTTTCTAGCATGCTGGAAGAGCACGTAGTCCACGTCTGGACTGTCCTGCAGCAGCTGCTGGAGAATCAGCATTTCGTTAAAGCCGGGAAGTATGAGTTTACCACCCGCTCCACTTCTTTCCTGGGGTTCATCATCGCCAAGGACGTGTTAAACACTGACCCAGCGAAAATCAAGGCGGTAGTAGACTGGCCTACCCCCCAAGTCCAGGAAGCAACTCCAGTGCTTCTACAACTTCTACAGCCAATTTATCCATGATTACAGTAAGGTGGCTCAACCTCTGACCCAGCTGACATCAACCAAGAGTCTGTTCAAGTGGTCCAAGGCCGCTGAATGGGCTTTTGTAACCCTGAAAGGCCTCTTCACCAACGCGTGTGTCCTGGCACAGGTGAATCCTCAGGCGCAGTTTGTGGTTGAGGTGGATGCTTCCGACTCGGGGGTGGGCGCTGTTCTCTCCCTTTGCTCCAACTCAGACCAGAAGCTCAATCCGTGTGTGTATTTCTCTCGGTACCTAATGCCAGCTGAGAGGAACTACGACATGGGGGACCGTGAACTGTTAAGCTATTAGTTGCCGTTGGAGGGAGTGGAGGCACTGGCTCGAGGAGGGCAAGCATCCGGTCCCATTGTCTGGACAGATCAAAAAACAGATATCATAGATCTGCCAGGGACAGTTGAATTCTCGCAGCTTGTGGGCCTTGTTCTTCCTAGTTCGATCTCTCCATCTCGTACCGCCCAGGGTCCCGTAATGCCAAGGCTGACACCCTCTCATGCCAATTCTCTCCCGTCTCTTCCGCCTCCTCCTCTCCTGCCTCTCCCCCGGAGACCATTCTTCCCTCCTCCTGCTTTCTTGAGGCTCTCTTGTGGGAGATTGAGCAGAAGGGCGGACAGGCCCAGTAATCCCAACCCATCCAGGAGGGAGGTCCGTCCGACGGGCTGTACGTGCCCTCCTCTTTACACAGCGAGGTTATCAAGTGGCACAAACCATTTTTTTTGCCTGCCATCGCGGGATCTCACGAACAGTCGAGCTGCTGAAGTGGGCGTTTTGGTGACCAGCGCTCCAAAGGGATGTGCAGGAGTATGTTAAAGCCTGTCACGTCTGCGCTACTAACACGTCGGACTCTTCTCCTCCAGCATGCCTCCTCCATCCCCTCCTGGTGCTGAGTCGTCCTTGGTCCCACATCACTGTGGATTTCATCACGGGCCTCCCTCCATCCCATGGCAATTCGGTCATTCTCGCCATCATTGACCGTTTCTCCAAAGCCATCCATCTTGTCCCTCTCCCCAAATTGCTCTCAGCTGTGGAGACTGCCAATTTGCTGACCCTTCATGTCATCCGCCTGCATGGGATTCCCATAGACATTGTCTCAGACCGTGACCCCCAGTTTTCATCACAGCTGTGGAAGGCGTTCTGTCGATCCCTGGGTGCTACTGCTAGCCTAACATCTGGATACCATTGTCAGAGCAACAGACAAGCTGAGTGTGCCAACCAGTCCTTGGAGGCCACCCTGAGATGTGTGGCATCCTACAACCCAACCACCTGAAGCTCCCACCTGACCTGGGTGGAATACGCCCACAACACCGCTGTCTCCTCCGCTACTGGGCTGACGCCTTTTGAGGCCTCGATGGGGTATTCTCCGCCCCTGCTTCCTATGGCAGAGAGGGGAATCACTGTTCCATCTGTGGAGGCCCACGTGTGCCGTTGTCGCTGTCTATGGAGGGCCACGTGAGCTGCTCTTCTCTGCTCAGTTGAACATAACCAACATTACTAGATGTGCATCGGCGCCGAAGTACACAGTGGTACAGAAGGGTCTAGCTGTCCGCCAAGCAGATTCCCCTGAAGATGGGAGTCCCGGAAGCTGTCACTGTGCTATTCTGGGCCATACACCATCAAGTACATCATTAATGATGTCACTGTTCGGCTGGACCTGCCACCTTCGCTGCGTATCCATCCGACCTTCGATGTCTCCCATATTAAACCCCTCTCCACCAGCCCTCTCTGCCCTCCTCTGGACCCCCCACCTTCCCCCCAGGTCATCGATGGTCAAATTACCTACACTGTTCAGAAGATCCTGGACTTCTGTTAAGGGGCTGTGGTCGCCAGTACCCTCTTCCACTGGAAGGGGGTATAGTCCGGAGGAGAGGTCCTGGATTCCAGGCTCTTACATCCTGGACAAAAGGCATGGTGCAGGCATTCCATTGAGCACACCCTCGGAAGCCCAGTCAGATGCCAGGAGGCGCCCCTTGAGGAGGGGGGCACTGTGATGATCAGGTGAGCGTGCTCCCCGTCCCCTCCTGTTCCTGTTTTCCCCTGTTCCAGAATGATCAACACATCTGCATGATTTGCTGCACCTGCTGTTCTCTGGGTCGCCAGCATATTAAGGTCCAGTGTGTGGATATGGCACCGCTAGACCGTTGGGTTTGCTGCCATTTCAGCGTGTGTTCTCTGGCGGGCTGATCACGCTCAGCTGATTCTCTTCCTGAAGACATCGTTTCTCCACCCAGGTTCATCTGTCTTTCCCTTCACCCCCTGGTCCCCATGCAGGAGTTTCCCTGCCGGGTCCTCTGCTCCACGCAGAAGCTTTACCTCCCTTCTTATTCCTCCTCTTTTTGGAATTTCTCACCCCTAACCATCACTCTCTTTTCTCTCCCCCCAGGCTGCGTGCGTTCCAGCATGATCCTGAGTTTTGGGTGTCTAAGTTTGTGTCAAGTTTGCACTGTTCCTTAGTTTTGCACTTTTAGTTAAGTTTGTGTATTTTGAGTTTTGTGGGTTTTCATTAAAGTTGTGTATGATGAGAGATGAGATGATGAGATTCAACTTTATTGTCATTACACATGTATGAATACAAGGTACGAAACGTGACTTGGCATTTGGGCACGCTCTGCAGAGCGCATCCAAGGCCGGGGCAGCCACTAGGCGCCAGTCAGCCAGTATCTCTTACCATCTGAGTGTGAGTGTTCATCTGGTGTGGTTGCTCTGCGTTTGAGCCTCTCTTGTGTTGAATTATGACATGCAGTCAATGGAGCTCTCACTGGAAGTGAAACAGACCATCCTTAAGGTGTGTTCAGACCAAATGCATGTAAATCTAATTGAGCGAATTAAGTTAACATGTATTGTGGTCACGCGGCTAAATTTACTTGCATTTGCATTAGCATACAGTAGTTAGCCGTTCACTCATTCATGGTTGTTTCAGTGCTTTTTGTATCCCAGAGACCGATCATTTGACCACTCAGACAAAATACCCTGTCCCCAATAATGCTTTATTTGGGCTCTTACATAATCACATTTAACTGTTATGCTAGTGAGCACAGTCTGTCTTTAGCATCCAGAGCTAAGAGCTAATCAGCTAACATTAGCCTCAAAATGGCACCTGCCCTGCCTCAAACTACTTCTGGAAATAATGAAAGAAAGAGGGTGAGGTAAACGTGGATTCATAAGCATTTAAAGAAACATTCACAGAAAAGAGTTGTTCCGAGGAAGTGTGTTAAAATGGGTTGAAAATTGTGCTGAAATAATTACGGCCTGATGTATTTTGACCAAAGCATGTTACCGACATTTCATCAAAACCTCTAGGAATGATGTAAACATGTGGGGGGAAAAAAAGTCTTTTTTTTTTTTTTTTTGTATTGGGGAACATGTGATGAACGGTTTTGTTGTGAAGTGCGGTGTGATTGCCCGGACGACCCCACACTGTGAAGCACCTGCTGTTTTGCCGCCAGTCGCATAATAAAATACCGTTCCAGTGCAACCTCTCGTCCATCCCCTTTTGTGCCAGGTTTGTGGACATAACATTTGGCGACTAAAAATTAAAACATGGAGGCGTATGTAACACCACTGCGGCCTTTCCTGGAGCTCCCCGGGGAACCAGCGGTCCCATGGCCCCGCTGGTTTGAGGCTTTTGAAAATTACATCACTGCGTTGAACCTAGGGAAGCTAGATAAGGTGAGGGCATGAGCGCTGCTTGTCCACAACCTCTGCATCGAAGGCCAGAGGATTCTATGGGCGCTCGGCACGACGGACTTGTTTGAGGACGTCGTGGAGCTAATGGCTAACTACTTCTTCACTCCGGACAGCGTGATGGTACGGCAGATTCGGTTTCACTAGAGACGCCAGGGAGTCAGTGAGCCTATTCAATAATTTGTCACTGACCTAAGATAGTTAGCCAGTGTGTGCCATTTTGGGCCGTTAGAGGACAAGATGGTGCGTGACCAATTGGCCGAGCACACATGTAGTGCCGCAATACGGGCTAGGTTGCTAACAGCGCCCAATGACTTAGCGCTAGCTAGGGCAGCTGAGCTAGCTCGTCAGCTAGAGGCTGTGGATAAGTTAGCCTCGGAGCTAAACTGGCGCCAGTCTCAGAAGACACCAGAAGGGATGACGTCAGTGAATGCAGTGGACTCGGAGGACGAAGGGAGCATGGCGGATGACTATGAGGTGTATGCAGTGAGCCGTAGGTCTGCTCCAAAGGACCCCGTCTGTGGGGGTTGTGGGTCTCCGATGCACCAGAGTTATGCGTGAGCATGCCCTGCAAGAGGGAAGTGGTGCAGCAAGTGTGGGCACATGAATCATTTCGCCAGAATGTGTCGGTCCCCAGCATTATGAAGTCCGCCAAGTAGACCAGCCCGCCCGCTTACGATGACCATCCACTCGGTGAGTGCTAAAGCCAGTGGGCTTTCCTACTGTATGGTGGAATTGGACGGTGTAACTTTGCCATTAATACTCGACATGGCAGCAGTGCGGTCGGTGCTAAATTGTGCCACAGTAAAAAAGTTCTTCCTGCACCACAGGATCAGGAAGAACCTGGCACCGCTGTATGGCTATGACGGTGGTAAACTGAGCAATGTCGGGACTGTGGAGTTGACTGCTCGCTATAACACCAAAGCGGTGCACGACTTCTCGTTCCAGGTAACAACACATGGTGACAATATTATGGGGTATAACCTGTTCTGTGGACCTCCCTTGCCATGGGAGACTATGAGAAAGAGACTGTGGACTCTTTAGGTAGGAGCACGGCTGGTCTAGCGGGTAAAGTGGCAGAATAAACCACTTGTCCGTTTGGGCTGCATGGCAGTCCACCCACCAGCCCTAGTTCTAGAGTTCATTGTTCATGTTTTGTTGTTGCTGTTTAATGTGTTTGTTGGGGGTTTTATGTGTTCAATTTGGGTGGGTTTTAATTGGGCGTGTTTTTTTCTACTTTATAAGGTGTGTGTGTGTGTGTGTGTGGGGGGGGGGGGGGTGATGAAGGGTTTTGTTCTGAAGTGCGGTGCAATGACGCTGCCTTCCGGGTGCATCATCACATCAGGGGCATCCACCATTTTGGACTTTCTCTTGCCCGGACGACCCCACACTGTGAAGCACCTGCTGTTCTGCAGCCAGTCACATAATAAAATACCATTCCAGTGCAACCTCTCGTCTGTCCGCTTTTGTGCCAGGTTTGTGGACATAACAGAACACAAAACACAAACTAACTTTTGCCATGTTGTAACAAGTGTTCCAAGAGGAATCGAGCCTGTTGCATCTCAACTGGGCTTGATTTTCAGGCTTTAGAAAATCTGGAATTCATTGTGAGTGTCTCTTTGTCTATCAGGCATAATGCTGGGTGACAGAATACATCTTTCAAATAAAAAATATAGCAACATAGCAAATATAAGCAGACTCTTTCAGTATGTTGTAAAGAAGCATGACCCTGAACGTTGTCATTTCTCCAACATGACTTATTAGTCCATCCATCCATCCATCCATCTTCTACCCCATATCTGGGAATCCGGGTCCCGGGAGCATCAGTCCAGGCAGAGTAGCCCAGCCCAGTTCACATAGCACCATGATCCTCATGATCCCTCTTGCATGTGGTGAGGCCACTGGAGAGTGGACCCATGCGCCTCCTTTGGGTACACTGGGTCCTTGATATAATGTTTCATGGAGAACTACAGGACTGCTGGACCCCCTGTGGATTGCCACCTTATTGTGGTGGAGGGGTTTAAGTGCCCAAATGATCCCAGGAGCTATGTTGTTGGGAGAAACTTACCCCTGGTAGGGTCTTCCAAGGCAAACTTGTCCTGGGTGAGGGGCCAGACTAAGGAGTGGTCCAGTAGAGTAAATAGTTGTGAACCGTAAATCTAACCAGTGAGTAATGAGTCAAACCCAATATGAAAAACTATGGCCCAACATTTTCATTTCTGTGTGCTAAAATGTACAAAGCATATACCATTTTTTGTTTTTATTTGCCAAATTATGCAGACAAAAAATTCCTCTAGAAGGTATGTGCATGATGTGATGAAACAGTAATGTTGCACTTCGTGACAAATTAGTGATTGCTTTGCAGTAAAACATAAAAAAACATATTATGAATCCACCATGAATTTTCATTTTTTTTTTCAATATTTAAAAAATACTCCAATACATGGTTCCATTCATTGTCCCTTTATTTTACATGAAGTCTGCTAGTGATGCTTCCACCTCCAAACTTCACTGTTGGATTAATATTTTTAGGTGATGTGCAGTGCCATTTCTCCTCCAAACATGGTGTGTAGAAAGACAGCCAAAAAGTTATTTTTTTTGTCTCATCTAACCAGACTGTATTCTCCCAGGAGCCCATGATGGTGTGGTGCATATTGTTTTCTCTGTCACAGCTGTACCTGCTGCCTCCAAGTCTTTCGGGAGCTCTTTCTGAGTTGTCCTTGGCTCTTGGGTTACTCTTCTGGCTATCGTTTAGACTCCCCGGTCAGTTACCTTGTGAACAGCTCCTGTGCATTGCCGGTTGATAGAAGACTGATGTTCCTTCCACTTGTGGATAATGTCCCTATTGGTGCTTACTGGAACATTCAGGAGTTTTGATATATGAGGGGGGTCTGAAAAGTTCATAGGCTGAAAAGTGCATAATGGTCAAATTTGACCAAATGTGGCTTATTTTTCAACCGCAGGGATCAAAGCACTGCAACACCGATGGAAGAAGTGTGGGGACCAAAGGAGAGACTATGTTGAAAAATAAACCACATTTGGTCAAATTTGACCACTATGAACTTTTTACCCTCCCCCCCCCCAAAAAATAAAATAAAATAAAATCTGTAATTAAATCCATCAATGTGTTCTTCAACAATCAGGTTGTGAAGGTCTTGTGAGAGCTCTTGGCTTTTACCCACCATGAGATGTTTCTTCTTTGACACTCATGAGGTATAGCCACTCATGAAGTGCCACTCATGAAGTCCCTACCCTGCTGATAATAATTTCCACAGATTTTTCCAGTTTTCTCACTCAGCTCTGTTCTTTTTCCATCAATCCTCCTTCTCACTCCATCCGGAGTGGTGGCCTGGTTGGTAGAGCATCCGCCCCACAAACTCCTGGTTGTGGGTTCAAATCCTGGCCGGGTCATACCAAAGACCATATAAAAATGGTACTTCCCACCTTCTAGCTTTGTGCTCAGCACAATAGAATGGGGGAAGGAGAAGTTGTTTGTGGCAGTGCCTTGCATGGCAGTGACCCCTCTGATTCTACATGTGATTAACATTGTAGATAGGAGAAACGTAATTTCATTCTACTGTGCATGATTCGCTTTATGGACTGAATGACAACAGAGATGGCTTATTCTTCTCCTTGGTGACTTTAACCCTTCTTCTGTCCGGATTTCATAATACAGCAGAGCCCTCGCTGGCTATGTCGCAGTTCTGCACCTGTCATGTGATGTGGCCATAAACCATAAAAAAATTCCCAGTTGTACTAAGTATTCAGCATCACAAGGTGGCAGACACATATAACTTACTGCTCTTGCCTTGGAGGACTGATGTCTCCCAAAGAACCAACCAAAAACCTTACTTCTGGGGCTCCGAAGAAGAAGAGTTTGTAAACAAATGTCGATGTGCTCCATCGCAACACAGAGGAGGCATTTGCTCCCAAATTTGCCAACTATGATTCTAAAAAGAGATTTAGCTAATGAAGGTAAATATCTACATTTTGTTATAACAGAAGGTGGCCGAAGCTGGTTAATTTTTGTCTGCTATCGACCGCAGCGCCATGTGACTGGACAGAACAATCGCGCCAGTTCCGTGCCATCATATAAGATAAATTATGGTGGAATAAAAGCGAAATTGAGGTGGAATAATCATAAGAGTTTCTGGATGTGGGAGAGAAAATGAAAATGACCGACAGAAGACAAAATAATGACCAGGATGATGAAAATAAATGAAACGAGCCGCCTGGCCAGCAGTAAGTCTGACAGATTTCTTTGTTTACATTGTACTGATTTTCTGGTTCATATATTTTGAAGATAGCAAAAAACCCAAAATAAAAAACCAAAACCATCTTTCGTGTAAACATGTCCAAAGTCCACTTTTGACTGAAAGTTATGTAATTCGATATGGCTGCCATCGCATTATGCAAATTAGATGTGTAAATTTACTCATATCCCAAACTTTGGATCATATTCTACATCTTTCTAATTGACAGTAAGCCATTATCTCTTACCACTTTCAAGTTATAGCCTTGGAAATCTCTGACATCTAAACTGGATATTTTCTTGAAAAAAATCTTGACCCCATCAAAGAGTTTTCACAGGAATACAGCGGAAAAGCTTAATAAAAAGTGATAGAAAAGGCAGTGGATTTAATAGAGAGACAAAATGAAGGTAAACATTTCTAAATAAGAACTGAATAAGGAGAAAATGACTTCATCAGTGATTACATTAGTGTGAAGCTACAGGTGCATATGTGTAGAGGTAGAACAGTCTTTTTTGTGCATAAATTTACTCTGAAAAAAATCTTGACCGGGGGGGGGGGGGGTGCCAGGTGCAATAATGCACCACAGACAGTCAAGAGTCACATGAACTCCACAAATTCAGCAGCAACAATGGACTTCTTGGAAACTACTCCCACTGCTTCAAACTTCAACCAACATATCAATTTTTCCACCCATAACCGTGATCACATTTTGGACCTCATCTGCTCCCCAGGACTCACTGTCAGCTTGCACCCATCAAAACCAACAGTCTTTCATGCAATCTGTTCCTTGGTACACCTCCAATCTTTGCCTGATGAAAACTTGTGCTTGACAACTGGAAAGACATAGCAAAAAAACTGGACTCACAGTTCACCTCGAAGCCTTCAAAGATCATTTGCTGAAATACAAAGATGCTCTCTCCCATGCCCGATCCATCTACAACTTTAATCTGATTCAGTCTGGCTCTGGAAAGCCAAAAGAACTCTTCTCAACAATTAACAGACTCTTAAACCCCCGAGACAGCAGCTCCAAGTCATTCACAGAGAGCAAATGCACCTCCTTCCTTTCTTCCTTCTAAACTAAAATAGGCGACATCTACAGTAGCTTAACCTCGGCTGTTCAAGCTCCTCTCCAAACTACACTCCCCTTCAACCCAGTCAAACCTTCTCCAAATTCTTCCCACTGTCTTCTACAGACCTCTCCATATTCATCACTGGAATGAAAACTGCGACCTGCACCCTGGACCCCATCCTTTCCCACCTTGTCAAGGCATGCCTTCCCTCTCTCACACCTCTAATCACTGCAACAATAAACTCTTCCCTATCTACCAGCCTTGTCCCACCATCTCTCAAAATCACCGCTGTCATCCCCATTTTAAAAAAAACCTGGCTTCAGCGCTGACATCCCTAATAATTTTCGACCAATCTCCAACCTACCCTTCCTATCTAAATTATTGGAACGTGTTGTAGCCTCTCAACTCAAAGACGACCTTTCAGCCAATAACCTGTATGAAACACTTCAGTCTGGATTCTGCTCTCATCACAGTACTGAAACTGCCCTCTTAAAAATCATAAATGACCTCCTCTTCTGCTCTGATGCTGGAAACATTAACATTCTCATTCTCTTTGATCTTTCTGTTGCCTTTGACACCATCAATCACTCCATCCTTCTTACCCGACTGGAAACTATCTTCAGTATCACTGGCACTGCCCTCAATTGGTTCAGCTCATATCTCTCTGACAGACAACAATTTATTTCCATCAACAACTGCAACTCCCCCATTGCTTCCTTACCTCAAGGTGTCCCCCAAGGATCAGTTCTCGGACCCCTTCTCTTCACCCTTTACTTATTCCCTCTCAAAGACATTATCCACCGCCATGGTCTCCAGTTCCACTGTTATGCGGATGACATCCAGCTTCTCTTCACCAAGTCCATCTCCACTATCACCCACCTAACCCTGACAAACTGCATTGCCGATATGAAATCGTGGCTCCAACTCAACTTTCTACAACTGAACTGTGACAAATTGGAAGTCATTATCATTGGTCCACAGTCTTTACTCAAATCCACCCACAGCTTTACCCTCAACATTGATGGCTCCCTAATTTCCTCCCTCTCCCCAAAACTGTAACCTTAGCACCATCTTTGACCAGACACTTTCTTTTGAAAAACATGTTAAACACATCACCAAACAGCCTTTTTCCATTTAAGGAATATTGCCCGCCTCTGTCCATCCCTCACCCCAACAACTGCTGAAACGCTCATTCCACGCTCATCACTTCCCGCCTCAACTATGCTACAGGCCTCCTATACGTACTACCATCAGAAACCCTCAACAAGCTACAACACATCCAGAACTCTGTTGCTCATCTTCTCACCCACACTCGTATCCATGACCACATCACCCCCATCCTCTACAAGCGCCACTGGCTCCCCATCCCCAGAGAATTTATTTTAAAATCCTCTTCATGACTTACAAAGCCCTCAATAACCTGGCCCCACGCTCCCTCATCAAGCTCCTCCATCAATACACCCCCTCCCACACACTCTGCTCTACTGATGCCAACCTTCTATAGCCCCCCCCCCCCTCGCCCCAGACTAAGTAGAAGTCGTAGGGAGACAGGGCCTTCTCCACTGCCACTCCTACCCACTGGAACTTTCTCCCTATAACCATCAGAAGCCCCACCCCCCCACTCCCAGCATTCAAAAAATCCCTAAAAACCCATCTCTTCAACATTGCATTCACTCATTGACACCTTTTTCCCTCCCCTATGTAAAGCGTCTTTGAGTGTCTTGAAAAGCGCTATACAAGTCCAAAGTATCATTATCGTTATTATTATCATTAGAAGGTAGAACCTTTCTAACAACTTATGGGTTTCAGCTGGTTCCTTGCCTTCTCATAGCTTGGGGCATTGCTTTTTCTAATGCATTCAATACTTTTTCCCTTTGTTATTCCACTTTCTTACACATAACTTTATTTATGAATCTAAATTTTTGGAGTTCTGTCCATATTCCATATGGAGTTCTTTCCGGGCAGCTCGGTGGAGCAGTGGTTAGCACTATGGCAGCACAGTAAGAAGGTCACAGGACCGATTCCACCCCTGACCATCGTGAGTTCAATCCCACCCCCTGACCCTTCAGTGTGGAGTTTGCATGTTCTCCTCGTGTCTGCGTGGGTTTACTCTGGTTACTTCGGTTTCCTCCCACAGGCCAAAAATATGCAGGTTAGGTTAATTGGAGATTTTAAAAGTGGCCTTAGGTGTGAGTGTGTGTGTGAATGGTGAAGGGATTAGTGCTGCACTGTGGCTGCCTCATCCATCCAGGTGGATGCCCTTTAATTTCCCCAATATGGGACTAATAAAGGATTATAAAAAATTTAAAAAAAATATGTGGATTTCTTGAGCTAGTACCATTAGTGAAAATTTCATGTAAGTAGCTTCATCAGATTAACTACATGATTTACTATTGATCCAATACTCAGCCACTTATTGCAGCAATCCAATTAAATCTTGTGTTAAAGGGGCAGAAAATTATAAGGGTCAAAACTCATTATACTTGATGCACACACTCCATTGTCTTCATGTAGTGCAGGCTTTCATTGCCAGAAAAACGACCTTGTGCCACCTGCTTTGCCGATTCAACAAAGCTGCAATTACATTTGTTTAAAAAAATTTCAAACCTTGCAGGATGGCAGGTTACTAAAATGGGCCCAGTAAACACACTACTTGTGAGTCCGTGTGATTTCTGTTTACAAGCCCAGCTTCACTTGTAATTGGGCATCCCGAGTGTAAACAAACTGACACAGTCGCCATGGTGGTTTGGAGCAAGCCGAAGTGTATGTGGGTGTGAAAGAAGGAAAAGAATGAATCAGGAGAACACAGACCAATAAGGAGTAAAAACAGAGCCCAAACTTTTAAAAAAATGCAGAAATCTGGAACGTATTAAATAGTGTTTTTGAGTCCAGTCACACTACCTTTTCTTTTAACAACAGTTTACAAGTGTTTGAGTGGATTTTTATATTTGCCACCAGTGTCATAAAGATCAGTGTGCCAACATCCTTCAATAAAATAATAATAATAAGTTATCTCTATTGTCATTCAGTCCAGACAGCCAATCGTACAGTAGAATGAAATTACGTTTCTCCTATCTACAATGTTAATGACATATAGAATCAGATGGGTTGCTGCCATGCAAGGTGCCGCCACAAACAACTTCTCCTTACCCCATTCTATTACCCTCTTCCTGTGGTAACGTATCGTCACTTCCTGTGTTGCTGGCTGTCGGTGTGGTTTGTGGTTAACGCTTCTCACTCTCCTGAGGATTACTGCCTTTAATTATATTTTAATTGCTTTTTCCATCTACCGTTAGCTCTCACTTCTGTTTAACAAGCCTCTTGCACCTGTGTGCACACTTAATGTCACCTAATCACGCTGTTTAGCCTTCTGTTCACCTTTCATCGGTGTTTGTGTTAGCTTCGGGTTAACCACTAGCTATGGCTACTAGCTGTCCTTCCCCTTCTCCTCTGGTGTGCTCTCTGTGTCAGATGTTTAGCTACACCTCTGCCTCTTTTAGTGATAATGGTAAATGTAATGAATCTTGTCTTTTTGAGGCGCTTGAGGCGAGGTTGTGTGATTTGGAATCCCGGCTCTGCTGCATTGAAACACCGTCAGTGCCAGTTAATAATGACAGACTCCCCCTAGCTGCAGCGGAGCACCCTAGCTTAGGGCGGCCTGTTAGCTGTCCTCCGGCTTCTACCTCTCCTGAGCAGCCAGGAGAGAATGAGGCGGGTGACGGTGAGAAGGAAGCATAGTCGCAAGCCCCTGGCTCACCACCAACCTGTTCATGTTTCTAATCATTTTTCCCAGCTCAGCAACACGCCCGCTGAGGAAAAAACTCAGATCATTGGCGACTCTATAGTCAGAAGTGTGAACCTAGAGACTCCAGCGGCCATAGTCAAATGCATTCCCGGGGCCAGAGTAGGTGACATTGAGTCAAATTTGAAAGTGCTGGTTAAAAGTAACTGTAAATACTCCACAATTGTTATCCACGCTGGCTTTAACAACATCCGACTCCGGCAGTCAGAAGTTGCAAAACTTAGTGATGAATCTGTGTGTAACTTTGCCAAAATGATGTTGGACTCTGTAGTATTCTCTGGCTCCTCCCCAATCTGACCAGTGATGACATGTTTAGCCGCATGTCATCCTTCAACCGCTGGCTGTCAGTGTGGTGTCCTGCAAACAATGTGGGCTACATAGACAATTGGAACTCATTTTGGGGAAAACCTGGTCTTATTAGACGAGACGGCATCCATCCCACTTTGGATGGTGCGTCTCTTTTATCTAACAATCTGGCATCATTTTTATCCAAATTTCCAAAACCTTGACAACTCAGAGTTGAGACCAGGAAGCAGAGTTGCAGTCTTACATGCCTCTCTGTAGCTTCTCTCCATCCTCCACCCCTCACCTTAGCCCCTGTCTTCGCCATTAGAGAATCATTGTCTGCTCCCTCCAAAGTAAAAAAAAAAAAAAATATAATTTATAAGCATCCTAAAGCGATTAAACAGAAAGCTGGTAAAACTCAAATTAAACATGAAGCCTCTACATCGAATGATTTGGCCTCTGTTCCTCCTCATAATTGAAAAAATTAAATGCGGTTTGTTAAATATTAGGTCTCTAACTCCCAAGTCTCTGCTAGTCCATGATCTGTTAATTGATCATCAGATTGATTTAATATCCCTTACAGACACTTGGTTAGAGCAAGAGGATTATGCTGGTTTAAATGAATCAACTCCCTCTGGTTATTTAAATTGTCAAAATCCCAGAAGTTCTGGTCGTGGAGGAGGAGTAGCAACAATTTACCATTCCACATTACTAGTTAATGTAAAGCAAAAACATGTTATAATTCCTTTGAGGGCCTGGTCCTCAGTATTGGGCATGTAAGCAATTTTAGGTTAAACCCAGTTTTATTTGCCATAGTTTAACGTCCTCCCTCAGCCTACTCAGAGTTTGTATCTGAATTTGCCAAATTCTTAGTGCTGAAATCAGAATAATTATAGTAGGAGACTTTAATATACATGTAGATATAGATAGTGATTGCCTTAATATGGCATTTAATTGAACATTAGACTTGACTGGGTTTTCTCAGAAAGTAGGAAATTCTACCCATTATCTCCACCACACGTTGGACCTTGTTCTGACATATTTCATAGAAATAGAAAATCTGATAGTGTCTCCTCATAACCCTGTACTGTCAGACCATTGTCTGTTAACCTTTGATTTTACTATTTCTGACTATTTGGCTCCTAAAGAAAAATATTACTACAGTAGATGCTTCTCAGATGATGCTGTTACCAAATTTAAGCAGATCATTTCCTCGATGCCATGTGTCAGCACAACGGAGATAAGCTATGGAGAGTTTGCTCCTTCTGAAATTGATAGCATGGTAGATAGTGTGACAGCTTCTCTGCATCAGACTCTAGACATGGTGACTCCTTTAAAAAAGAAAAAGTCTAATCAATTTCTAACTCCTTGGTTCAACACAGAAATTTGTAGCTTAAAACAGAAGACTCATCAATTAGAAAGAAAATGGCGTGCCACTAAATTAGATGAAGTCTGTTTAGCTTGGAGAAATCATCGTCTAATTTATAAAAAAATCTCTTAGGAAAGCTAGAACAAATAATTATTCCACTTTAATAGAAGAGAACAAGAATAATCCCAGGTTTCTTTTCAGCACTGTAGCCAGGCTGACAGAGTCAAGACGCTGTTAAACCTAGCATTCCCTTACAGCTTGCTAGTCAGGACTTCATGAACTTTTTCAATAATAAAATTTCATCTATCGGAGAAAAAATCAGTCAGATTCTTCCCACTGTTAACTTAAATACAGTAACTGCTACAACTCCTTCAATTGATATCTGTTTGGATGAGTTTACTCCAATTGACCTTTTAGAGTTAGATAAAATAATTTCCTCATCCAAGCCTTCAACTTGTCTTTTAGACCTTTTTGACCCTTTTTTAGATCTTTTAGACCCTATTCCTACCAGGTTATTAAAGAAGTCTTTCCATTTATTGGTAGCTCTATTCTTCAAATAATCAATTCTTCAATAACATTAGGCCATGTACCGCAGGCTTTTAAAACTGCTTTAATTAAACCCTTACTCAAAAATCCAATGCTGGATCCAGGAGTTTTAGCTAACTAAGATAAGATAAGATAAGATAAGATAAGATAAGATAAGATAAGCCTTTATTAGTCCCACAATGGGGAAATTCCGGGATTGCAACAGCACAGGGATAGCAACACTCAGAGCAACAATCAAGAAGACAAGAAAAACAAGAGCAGCGAATATACATATGTACATATAAATATATAAATATATAAACACAGTGCGGAGCATTGTAGCTAGATGGAATAAACAGCATAACCGTCTGCTTAGTCATCCTACATAGTATGAATATGTACCCATACATATTGTCACCTTCCGTAGCGACCGATATTGTCCTAGTTGTATACTGGAGGGGACCATTGCATAAGTCTATTGCGTCTTTTGCATTCAATACTATTAGGTTGTCACATTTTTTTACTATCTCTGTGAGCAGCTCTGCTTAGGTTATACAGTCTGACAGCCGTAGGTAGGAAGGACCTGCGAAACCTCTCAGTTGCGCACCTAGGATGATGTAGTCTGCTGCTAAATGAGCTCCTCAGTGCGTTCAGTATGTCCTGCATAGGGTGGGACTCGGACTCCAGCAGAGATGACAGTTTAGCCACCATCCTTCTCTCTCATATCTCCTCCACTGGGTCAAGGCGCTGTCCCAGGACAGAGCTAGCTTTCTTGATCAGTTTGTTCAGTCTCTTCCTATCGGCTGTTGTAATGCCACTGCCCCAGCAGACCACTCCAAAAGTGATGGCTGATGCCACCACTGTCTCGTAGAATGTCTTCAGCAGCACCCCTTGTACACCAAAAGACCTGAGTGTCCTCAGTAGGAACAGCCTGCGCTGTCCCTTCTTGTAGAGTGCGTCGGTATTGTGTGACCAGTCTAGTTTATTGTTCAGATGAATACCCAGGTACTTGTAGGATGTCACCATCTCAATGTCTGTTCCCTGTATGTTTACTGGTGCTGTGAGGGGCTGTCCTTGCCTGCGGCAGTCCACCACCAGCTCCTTAGTTTTCCTCGCGTTGATCTGGAGGCAGTTCCGATGCACCAGTCCCATGAAGTCCTGGATAAGTCCTCTGTACTCAGCTTCATCTCCGTTGGAGATGAGGCCAACGATCGCAGAGTCGTCAGAGAACTTCTGTAGATGGCAGTGTGTTGTGTTGTGTGAGAAGGTCCGCAGAATAAAGGGTGAACAGGAAAGGAGCCAAAACCATTCCCTGGGGGGCCCCGTGCTACCGATGATCATGTTGGACACACAGTCCCAGGTTCTCACAAACTGTGGCCGGTTAGTGAGGTAGTCCAGGATCCATGATGACAGGTGCTGGTCCACCCATCAACTATAGACCAATCTCTAATCTACCTTTCATTTCAAAAATCTTAGAAAGAGTTGTTGCTACGCAATTATTCGACCACTTGCAGGGAAGTGGTTTATTTGAAGAGTTTCAATCTGGGTTTAGACTCCATCATAGTACTGAAACAGCTTTAGTGAAGATCACTAATTACCTCCTTATCGCATCTGATAATGGACTTGTTTCTGTACTTGTCCTTTTAGACCTTAGTGCAGCTTTTGATACTATCGATCATAACATTTTACTTGATAGATTAGAACACCATGTTGGACTTAATGGAACTTTGTTGCAGTGGTTTAGATCTTGTTTATCTGATAGGTTCCAGCTTGTTCATGTCAGTAATGAGTTTTCTTCCAACTCAAAGCTCAGTCATGGAGTTCCACAGGGATCTGTGCTAGGCCCTATTCTTTTTAGTTTATATATGCTTCCGCTAGGGCAACATTATTAGAAAGCACTGTATACCATACTGTATATAAAGAGCGATGGCAAGAACCAAGCAGACCGCCCGTAAAAATCTACTGGAGGAAGAAGCCCCCCAGGAGACAGCTAGCCACCAGGGCTGCTCGGAGAGGCACTCCGGCCACCGGCAGAGTGAAGAGGCCTCGCCGTCACAGGCCCGTGGCTCTGCGAGAGATCCGTCGCTGCCAGAAATCCACGGAGCTGCTCATTCCGTAAGCTGCCCGTCCAGCGCCTGGTGAGGGACATCGCTCAGGACTTCAAGACCGTCCTGCGTTTCCTGAGCTTCGCCGTCATGGCTCTGCAGGAGACCAGCGAGGGCCCACCTGGTGGGTCTCTTCTTCGCTAAGGGGGTCACCATCATGCCCAAAGACTTCCAGCTGGCCCGCCGCATCCGCGGAGAGAGAGAGCTTAGACTTTCTGCTGCACATTCACCAACCAACCATAATGCTCTGCACTGTGTGTCTATATATATACATTATAGTAATATGGACATATGTTTACTAGATGTTTTTTCTTGCCTTCTGATTGTTGCTCTGAGGGTTGCTATCCCTGTGCTGTTGCAATCCTGGAATTTCCCCATTGTGGGACTAATAAAGGCTTATCTTATCTTATCTTATCTTATCTTATACATTTTCATTGTTATGCAGATGACACACAATTATACCTGTCAATGAAGCCAGATGATAGTAATCAATTAGTCAAATTAGAGGCCTGTCTTAAGGAAATCAAAGCTTGGATGACTTGTAATTTCCTGCTATTAAATTTAGATAAGACCGAAGTCATTCTAGTTGGCCCAAAAAAACCTTAGAAATACCTTTCCAAATCAAACTCTTAGTTTGGATGCGGTTACTCTTTTTCTTAATAGTTCTGTGAGGAACCTTGGAGTTATTTTTGTTCAAGATCTGTTTTTTAATTTGCATATTAAACTTGTTTCTAAGATTGCCTTCTGTCATTTGTGTAATATTGCCAAGGTTAGGAGCATCTTGTCTCAGAGTGATGCTGAGAAACTAATCCACGCTTTTGTTAGCTCTAGATTAGATTATTGTAACTCTTTATTATCAGGCAGTCCTAAAAAATCTTTAAAAAGTCTTCAGCTGATCCAAAATGCTGCACCAAGAGTTTTAACAGGTACTAGAAAAAGAGATCATATTTCTCCGGTTCTGGCCTCCCTTCATTGACTTCCCATAGAGTTTAGAATTAAGTTTAAAGTCCTTCTTCTAACTTATAAAGCTCTAAATAATCAGGCCCCTTTTTATTTAAAAGCTCTGATACTACTCTATTATCCTAACAGAGCACTACGCTCCCCAAAATGCAAGATTACTTGTAATACCTAGAATCTCCAAAAGTACAATGGGAGGCAGAGCCTCAGTTATCAAGCTCCTCTCCTGTGAACCAGCTGCCCACCTGGATTTGGGAGTTAGACTCGATCTGTTTTTAAAAATAGGGTTTAAACCTTCCGTTTTGATATAGCCTATAATTAGGGAGGGATCGGTGTGCCCCTGAACCCTTCCTCAGTTATGCTACTAATAGTTTAAAACAGCTGGGGGGACCTCCAACATTGCACTGGACTTAACTCCTTTCTTCACTCTCAGTGAAATATTTTTGCTGGTCATTAACATCTGTTTGTTCTCTCCATAGAATGAGTCTCTGTCGTGTTGTTTGCTCTCTACATGTCTGTTCTTTTCTTCTTCTTCTTCTTCTTCTTCTTCTTCTTCTTCTTCTTCTTCTTCTTCTTCTCAATCCCCTCACACCCCCAGCCAGTTGCAGCAGATGACTGCCCCTCCCTGAGCCTGGTTCTGCTGGTAGTTTCTTCCTGTTAAAAGGGAGTTTATCCTCTCCACCATCGCCAAGTGCTTGCTGAACAGGGAATCACCTGATTGCTGGGGTCCTTCTGCAATTGTGGGGGTTTCCCCTACAGTTGAAAGTGCTATGAGATGACTGTTGTTGTGAAATGGCACTGTATAAATAAAGTTGAATCTATTATGCTGAGCGCCAAGCTAGAAGGGGGGAAGTACCATTTTTATATGGTCTGTGGTATGACCCAGCCAGGAATTGAACCCCAACCTCCCGGTTGTGTACCCAAAGCTCCTGACCGTAGGTGAGGGTAGGAATGTAGATTGACTAGTAAATTGACAGCTTTGCCTTATATGTGTAGTTCAAGCTCCCTCATCACCACAACAGACCGGTACAAACGTTCCACATCACTGCAGATGTCAGCTTCGATCCGTCTGTCAATCTCTCGCTCCATTCTCTCCCTCACTCGTGAATAAGACCCCAAGATACTTAAACTCCTCCACTTGGGGCAGGAGCTTGTCCCCAACCCGGAGAGGACAATCCACCTTTTTCCGGCTGAGGACCATGGACTCGGACTTGGAGGTACTGATTCTCATCCCAGCTGCTTCACACTCAGTGGCAAACTGTCCCAGTAAGACCTGTAGGCCACTGCTGAATGAAGTCAGCAGGACAACATCATCTGCAAACAACAGAGATGAGATCCTGTGGTCACCAAGAATGACACCCTCCATTCCCTGGCTGCGCCTAGAAATCCTGTCCATAAAAATTATGAACAGGATTGGTGACAAGGGGCAGCCCTGGCGGAGTCCAACTCTCACTGGGAATGAGTCCGAATGAGTGTTGGCAGTACAGACCAAACTCTCACACTGTTGTACAGAGACCAAATAGCTCGTAACAACAAGCCTGATACCCCATACTCCCGAAGCACCCCCCACAAAAAACCACAAGGGACCGCAACCAAATGCCTTCTCCAAGTCCACAAAACACATGTAATCTGGTTGGGCAAACTCCCCACTAACCCTCAAGGATCCCTCGAGAGGGTAAACAGCTGGTCTGATGTGCCACGGCCAGACGAAAACCACATTGCTCCACCTGAATCCTGAATCCTCTCCAGTGCCTTGGCATAGGACCTTCCCAGGGAGGCTGAGGAGTGTGATCCCTCTGAAGCTTGAGCACACCCTCCGGTCCCCTTTTTTGAAGAGAGGAACCACTACCCCAGTTTACCATGCCAAATGGCACTGCCCCGACCTCCACGCAGTGTTGCAGAGGCGTGTCAACCATGACAACCCAACAACATCCAGGGCCTTGAGGTACTCAGGGCGAATCTCCTCCACCCCTGGGGCCCAGCCACTAAAGAGATTTTTTAACCACCTTGGCGACCTCAGCCTCTGTGATAGGCGAGTCGTCCCCCTCATCCACAAACCCTGCTTCCTCTGTGGAAGGCGTGTCAGTGGGATTGAGGAGATCCTCGAAGTATTTCTTCCACTGCCGGACGATATCCCCAGTCGAAGTCAGCAGTGCCCCATCCGCACCATACACAGAGTGGACAGGGAGCTGCTTCCCCCTCCTGAGCCACCGGACAGTTTGCCAGAATCTCTTTGAGGCCAACCAAAAGTCTTGTTCCATGGCCTCACCGAACTCCTTCCATACCCGAGTTTTTGCTTCAGAAACCACCCGAGCTGCATTCCGCTTGGCCTGCCGGTACACCTCAGCTGCTTTGGGAGTCCCACAAGCCAACCAAGCTTGATAGGACTCCTTCTTCAGCTTAATGGCCCCCTTCACCAGTGGTGTCCACCACTTGTTTCGGGGGTTGCCACCACAAGATGCCCCGATAACCTTGCAGCCGCAGCTCTGGGCAGCCTCTTCAACAATGGAGGTGGAGAACATGGCCCATTCAGACTCCATTTCTCCAGAGTCCCTCGGAATGTGGTTGAAGTTCTTCTGGAGGTGGTAGTTGAAGACCTCCCAGACAGGGCCCTCAGCCAGACGTTCCCAGCACACCCCTCACTATATGTTTGGGGTCTACCAGGTCTGAATGGCATCCTCCCCTTCCATCGGATCCAATTCACCACCAGGTGGTGATCAGTTGACAGCTCTGCACCTCTCTTTACCTGAGTGTCCAAGACATTTGGTCGCAGGTCTGATGACACGATAACAAAATTGTTCGTCGACCTGCCACCTAGGGTGTCCTGGTGCCAGGTGCACATATGGACACCCTTATGCTTGAACATGGTGTTTGTTATGGACAACTGTGGTTAGCACAGAAGTCCAATAACTGAACACCACTCGGGTTCAGATCAGGCAGGCCTATTCCTCCCAATCACCCCCCTCCAGGTTTCACTGTCGTTGCCCATGTGTGCATTGAAATCCCCCAGTAGGACAATGGAGTCACCAAGAGGAGCACTCTCCAGTGGCCCAGTCAGAGACTTCAAAAAGGGGGGGCACTCTGAACCATCATTTGGTGCATAGGCACAAAGGATGGTCAGGACCTGTTTCCCAACCCGAAGGCGCACGGAAACAACCCTTTTGTCCACCGGGGAAAGCTCCAATATAGAGGCAGCAAGGTGGGGGGATACAAGAATACCCACCCCTGCTCGTCGCCTCTCGCCCGGGGCAACTCCAGAGTAGGCCAAGCTCCAGCCCCTCTCCAGGAGACTGGTTCCGGAACCAGAGCTGTGTGTTGAGGTGAGGCCAACTATATCTAGCCAGTATCTCTCAACCTCGTGCACCAACTCAGGCTCCTTCCCCACCAGAGAGGTGACATTCCACGTCCCAAAAGCCAGTTTAGGAAGCCTGGGATCCGACCACTAAGGTCTCTGCCTTTGACCGCCACTTAATCCACATAGCACCGGACCCCATGGTCCCTCCTGCAGTGGTGAGCCCACTGGGAGGGGGAGACCCATGTAACTCCTTTGGGCTGAGCCTGGCCAGGTCCCATGGGCGGAAACCCAGCCACCAGATGCTAGCCATCAAGCCCCTCCCCCAGGCCTGGCTCCAGTGTGGGGCCCCGGTAATCCCATACCAGGCGGAGTAAACTGAATCCTTGTTCTAGCATTCATCATGAGAGTGTGTTGGAACGTTCTTAAGGTGTCTTCAGACCAAATGCGAATGGGCAGCACAAAATCCATACAAAGTCAATAGAAAGACGTGAGCACATGCAAGATTGCGCGCTCATGTCCGAGGGCTAGCACTAGCTCTGACATTCGGGCCATCACTGGAGTAAAAATATGAACACTGGAGAGTAAACTAGTTTTAAAATAAGACTGACACTCACCTGGCAACAGAAGGACTGGGAGCTTGCCTTGTTCCATTGACTTTGTATGTATTCGCGCCACCCGTTTGCGTTTGTTCTGAACGCACCTTTAGTGTGGCCCTTCACCCAGGACCAGTTTGTCTTGGGTGACCCTACCAGAGGCAAATTGCCCCGGGCAATGTAGCTCCTGGGATCACTAGTGCACGCAAACCCCCCACCATGATAAGCTGATGATTCCAGGATGGGCCCCCTCAAAAAAGATGTTATTGTGGTGACCCGGCACACTGCAGACGGACACTATTTCACACTCAGCAGGGCTGGAGGAAACGGAGGACAATTTACATATGGACAGAGAGCCCCAGGGGCAATCAGAACAATGGACTGTTATGTATACGTCCCTGGACCAAGGAGAGGACATCTGGGCACCTGTTGATCACGCTAATGATATGTATTGACTGATATGTATATCACTATGCTAATGGGCCATGCATTCTCTCTGTCTGTATAACTGTATAAAAGAGCTTGTTAACCAAACGCAGTAGCTCTCCTACCAGACACACAGTCCCCAGCGAGCAACACTGGGGGTCCACAGGCTGTATTTATGATAGAGGGTCAATAAAGAACCTGTGTCGACCTACACTCGTGCCTCGCCTCCACATCCTTTCCTTACACCCTGTACATTGGTGACCCCGACGTGAAATGGGACTATCTCTCCCTTTCGCCGTGGATTCCTTTTTTCTCCACATTGGTGACCTGATGGAGATGAACTGTTTTCTCCCTTACGCCGCACACCACATGGTGACCTGACGTGGGATGACCGTCTGATCCCTTTCACCGCGCTGTGGATTCCAGAGACCGGGGATCGCCTGCATCCTTCGCATCCACACTGGAGCGCGCGTGCCTTATCCTCTCTCTCCGCGATGGCGACCTCCAGGGCTGGACGGAGAGCGCAGCGCTGGGACCAAGATGCACGAGGATCAGCGACACGAGCAACGCACAGAAACAGCCTGAACGGAGAAGATCATCGGCACAGTCTGCGTTGATTACCATCAAGCTCCCTGACTCTGACTCACTTCCTGACAGCGGACTTTCTGCGCACAGAAGCCCCGCGCGCACACCGCAGGATTACGAGGACGGCGCAACTTCCAGCTATGTGGTCACTGTGCCAGGTGTGTGCCACACACCAGGGACAAACCGGCTCCACAGACTTATACATCGTCCTCCGCCGCTGCACATGCCTGAGAAACACGGCCGATCGCCATCCTCAGAACCTTTAGGGCTGCTCACGCATTTGAAACAGACATGCAGCCCGCACACGGGACTTTGTATGGGTTTCTCAGCCACGGCGCACAACGGGAATTTAACCGATTGCTTTCCCCGATGACTTTAAGGCTGCTCCCGCACCAAAAACCAAACCACCACGTCCCTCACACAGCTTCAGTTTTTTTCACAGCCGCTACGCATCCTCGGGGAATTTGACTGTTCGCCTTCCCCACATCCTCGCAGGACTGAGCTGCACGAGGAGTCAGAGACTTCATTTTTTTTTTTTTTTTTTGCACAGCCACTGCGGATCACCACCAGGTTAACCCGGAAAGTCCCTCACCATGGCGGATCCACATGCAATTTTTGCACGGCCCAGACACCTTTGACGTCCCAGGCCGGCACTCACTTATTCCCACCCCCTCCTCCTCCACATCGTTCTTCCCGCACCTCACTCCCTAAAGCCGCTGATTGCCGGTTTGTTCCATTACGCGCAACGCACACGGGCCCCGTGCGCCCACGATCCACGGCCATTCAACGTGCTGGAACTCGGGGCGGCGCACACTGTCTTTTCCATCCCTCCCCCGGCCCCCCCCATGGACTGACACGCCCTCCGACACTCTTCTACAGCAGGACAGTTCTACCGGAGCTGGAGCCCAAATGACCGGGGGGGGGGCGGTGGTCACAGCCCCTTCTGAGTGTTCAGGGGGGAGCCGTGTGGTGACCCAGCACACTGTAGACAGACACTATTTCACACTCAGCAGGGCTGGAGGAAACGGAGGACAATTTACATACGGACAGAGAGCCCCAGGGGGCAATCAGAACAATGGACTGTTATGTATACGTCCCCGGACCAAGGAGAGGACATCCGGGCGCCAGTTGGTCACTCTAATGATATGTATTGACTGATAGGTATATCACTATGCTAATGGGCCATGCATTCTCTCTGTCTGTATAACTGTATAAAAGAGCTTGTTATACCAAACGCAGTAGCTCTCCTACCAGACACACGGCCCCCAGCGGGCAGCACTGGGGTCCACAGGCTGTATTTATGTTAGATAGTCAATAAAGAACCAGTGTCGACCTACGCTTGTGCCTCGCCTCCACATCCTTTCCTTACACTCTCTACATTATATTTCTCTGAATTTTCATGATAATATTTTTATGATAATGATATTTTTCACAATATCACAGAATACAGTTTTTTTCCTTTTAAATTTATGCAATAAGGACAGTTTCATAAGCCAGCATTATTTAACTTCAGCATATTCAGGAAAAACAAAACAGAAACTCTTATTTCTCCAGTTTATAAACAGCATCTTAGATTTATTTTAAAATATTCTTTTTGTTCCATATAAAATTTTACAAGAAAATATATACCGTTACATCTCAAGTGCACACAAATGTTGAGTTTTATACTGAGTCACCTTACGGGGGACATGTTTGCTGAACGTGTCTCACCCTTTAAGTTGTATGTTTGTCATTTATTCATTATTATTATCATAAGTATTTTCCAGGTCCTTGGTTTATTTAGTAGTGTTTCTGGTAGTATTCTCTGTCCATTCTTAGTACTTAGGTTTGCTCTTATTTCGAAGTCATTCCCCTTTCATTTCCTGTTAGCTGTTAGTTGTTGTAGTCCACCTTCTGGTTCACATTAGGATTTACTATTTACGTTTCCATTATTAATCCTCATCAGCGGTTTCTCATTTCCCCTCATGAGTATTTGTATATAGCCTCCCTCATTCATTTGCGCTCGGTCAAAAGATAAACCCATATTGTGTTTCTCATTGCCTCGTCTTCCACTATGTTCCCAGTGTGGTTTGTACTTTCAGTTTCATTCTTGTATTTATGTTTAGTGTCAAACATGCGGATCATGACAAATGAGATTTTCATACCGGATTGGTCGAGGCCCGGGTTAACAACGACCTCCAATGGTGCTGTTAACCAACAGGGTTCCAGTGGAGATTGGGCTACTGTTGGTCGAAGATCAAGGACGAGGAAAGGGGTAAGGTGTGTTGGGATGGAGAGAGAAAAAAGGAAAGGTAGAAGTGCAGAGGTGAGAGTAGGGATGTTAAATGTAGGGACGATGACTGGTAAAGGCAGAGAGTTGGCTCATATGATGGAGAGAAGTAAGGTAGATATACTGTGTTCAAGAATCCAGATGAAAGGAAGGCAAGGCCAGGAGCATTGGAGGTGAATTTAAACTGTTCTACCATGGTGTAGATAGGAAGAGAAATGGAGTAGGAGTCATTTTGAAGGAAGAGTATATGAAGGGTGTTCAGGAGGTAAAGAGGGAGTCAGACAGAATCATGAGTTTGAAGCTAGAAGTCAAAGGTGTGATGTTGAATGTTGTCAATGTGTATGCCCCACAAGTCAGGTAGAAGAGAGAGGAGTTCTGGAGTAAGTTAGATGAAGTGGTAGAGAGTGTTCCCAGGGGGAAGGGAGTGGTGATTAGAGCAGGCCGTAATGGACATGTAGGTGAAGGGAACAGAGGTAATGAGGAGGTTCTGGGTAGTATGGTCTTAAGGAGAGAAATGTGAAGGACAGATGGTTCAGGATTTTGCTGAAAGGATGGACATGGCTGTGGTGAACATATACTTCAAGAAGAAAGAGGAACATAGGGTGACTTACAAGAGTGGAGGAAGGTGCATACGGGTGGACTACATCTTATGCAGAAGGAGAAATCTGAAAGAGATAGGAGACTGCAAGGTGGTGGCAGGGGAGAATGTAGCTAGACAGCATTTTATGGTCATCTGTAGATGACTTTGCAAAGCAAGAAGAGGAAGTGAGTGAAGGCAGAGCCAAAGATTAAGTGGGAGAAGTTACAGAACGAAGAAGGTCACACAGAGTTCAGGAAGAAGTTGATACAGGCTGTGGGTGGTAGGGAAGAATTACCAGATGACTGGGAAAGTACAGTAAAAGTATTGAGGGAAATGGGTAGAAAGGTATGTGGTGTATCCAGTGGACAGAGAAAGAAAGACAGGGAAACGTGGTGTGGAATGAGGAGGTATAGGAAAGTATTCAAAGGAAGAGGGTTAGCAAAGTGGGATAGTCAGGGAGATGAAGAAAGTAAACTTGGGTATTTGGAATCTAGACGCATAGCAGAGAGAGAGGTGGCAAAGGAAAAGGCATATAGTGAGTTGTATGAGAGGCTAAACACTAAGGAAGGAGAAAAGGACTTACTGATTGGCTAGACAGAGAGGTCAAGCTCGAAAGGCTGTGCATCAGGTTAGGTTGATTAAGGACAAAAATGGTAATGTCCTAACAGATGACGAGAGTGTGCTGAGAAGGTGGAAGGAGTACTTTGAGGAGCTGATGAATAAAGAAAATGAGAGAGAAAGGACGGATGAAGGAAAGATGGTGAACAAGGAAGTCCCGAGGATTAGTAAGGCGGAAGTGAGGGAAGCTTTGAAGAGGATGAAGAATGGAAAGGTGTTTGGTCCAGATGACATATACCTGTGGAGGTATGGAGATGTTTAGGAGAGATAGCAGTGGACTTTTTAACTAGATTGTTTAACACAATCTTGGAGAGTGAGAGGATGCCTGAGGAGTGGAGAAGTTTTTTGGTACCAGTTTTCAAGAACAAAGGTGATGTTCAAAGCTGTAGTAACTACAGAGGCATAAAGTTGATCAGCCACACTATGAAGTTATGCGAAAGAGTTGTTGAAGCCAGGTTAAGAGGAGAGGTGACAATCAGTGAGCAACAGTACAGTTTCATGCCAAGAAAGAGTACTACAGATGGAATGTTTGCTCTAAGAGTGTTGATGGAGAAGTATAGAGAAGGTCAGAAGGAGTTGCACTGTGTCTTTGTGGATCTAGAGAAAGCATATGATAGGGTGCCAAGAGAGGAAGTGTGGTACTGTTTGAGAAAGTCAGGAGTGGCAGAGAAGTATGTGAGGGTGGTGCAGGACATGTATGAGGTCAGCGAGACGGTGGTGAGGTATGCTGTAGGAGTGACAGATGGGTTCAAGGTGGGGGTGGGGTTACATCAGGGATCGACTTTGAGCCCATTCTTGTTTGCTGTGGTGATCGACAGGCTGACTGAGGAGGTCAGGCAGGATACATGAGTGTGAATGAGAGGGAGGCAAGTGTAACGGTGAAGATGGAAGGAGTAGAAGTAGTGAAAGTAGATGACTAATTACCTAGGGACAACCATCCAAAGCAATGGCAAATGCACAAGAGAGGTGAAGAAGAGAATGCAGGCAGGGTGGAGTGGGTGGAGATGAGTGTCGGGGTAATTTGTGACAGAAGGATAGCAGCTAGAGTGAAAGGAAGATTTACAAGATGGTAGTGAGACCTGCTATGATGCATAGTTTGGAGATGGTGGCGCTGACAAAAAGTCAAGAGGTGGAACTGGAGGTGGCAGAGTTGAAGATGCTAAGATTCTCACTAGGAGTGACTAGGAGGGACAGAATTAGAAATGAGTATATCAAAGGGACAGCTCAGGTTGAGTGGTTTGTTGACAAAGCAAGAGAGGCAAGGCTGAGATGGTTTGGACATATGCAGAGGAGGGATAGTGGATATACTGGTCAAAGGACGTTGAAGATGGAGCTGCCAGGAAGGAGAAAAAGAAGAAGACCACAGCAGGTTCATGGATGTAGTGAAGGAGGACATGGAGAGGGTTGGCGTTACAGTAGAAGATGCAAGGGATAGGGTGAGATGGAGGCAGATGATCTGCTGTAGCAACCCCTAAAGGAAGCAGCCAACAGAAGAAGTTTTACGTTTAGGGTTGTGTTTTCCAGCCTCCGTCTTGTGCCTTTGTTTATTACTAAATTGCTGAAAACTCATGCCTGCACTCTCGATGCACTGAACGGATGCTTTTTTGTCCCCCCTCTTCCGGGCATTGAATAAAATCAAGATGAAGCAGCCAAAACAGAACGAAAATACAACTACAGACACTTCCAGCGACACATTGTGTCCGCATTAACGTGCGGAAAAAATGCAGGCAAGTTATTCACATTGCTGCATTGTTTTTTTTAATATGGCAACAGTCTGAAACAACCTTAAAAACTTAAATATTTCCACTCAACTGGATGCAGATGCTCTGACTGCATAACTGCAGCTTCCCGTGCTAAATTTGTTTTGCCATTTCTGTGGTTGCACGTCACTTCCGTCGGCGGTGTGATGTCGTCACCTAGTAGACCCTAAATATCGCGATATTCATTTTTACACCGATATCTTAATTTACACCAGTATTATCGTGAATGATATGACATGACACACCCCTAATTGAGACTGAATTTTATGAATTTGCAGTTGTAGACTACTGTTGCCCATTTCAGGGCAAAATCAATGCCTCACAACCAGTGAGGTTGTGAGGTTAATATCATATATTAAACACTGGTCACAGCTACCAGTGATATCAGTCAACAAGGTGAATATCGGCCAATACCAGAGGTTGTTCTAGACGTTCACGTTATGTGTTTTGATGGACAGGGTTGAAGAAATTAATTCTCTTCGATTTAATCTATTATTCCTTATTATGTTATTTTAATTTTTATATAATAAGATTCTAATCAGTTTTTGGTTACATGCTCAGATTTAATCATGAACCTGAAGGATACAGCAGGCAGATCATACATTTATTTATTTATTAAGTGACCTGATAAACACAGACTGTGGGTCAGTGTTGTTAAATGCTTCAAGAAGCTGCTTCATGTTTTTTTATTATTATTATTATTATTATTATTATTTCAGTGACAGTGGAGGGGCAAAACGTTTCATTGTCCACTGTATCAGTCTCTTTTTTTTTTCACCTCTTGCCAACAACATCACTGTTTGGCCATTTAAAGAAAGTTGTCACGCTCGGCTGTGCAGCAGAGACGGCCCACGGACAGAAAAAAGTCAACTGGCTATAAAGACTTAACATGCTAAAATCAAAGGTGAGACACTACTAGATAATCACCATTTACAGAGCCACTAGTCAAGTGTAAGACTTTCAAGTATCTAGGGAGTACTCTTTCAGAGAATGCTAGGCTGGAGGATGAACTATCTCTCAGAATGGGAAGAGCGAGCGCTGTGTTTGGAAACTTGAGGGAGAGACTGTGGAACAATCGGCATGTGTCTATCCGTGTGAAATGCAAAGTGTACAGAGCGACAGTACTGGCTACTCTATTGTATGGTGCTGAAACTTGGACTGTCTACAGAGTGCAGGTAAAGAAACTCCACGCATACATGATGAGACACCTTTGAGCCATAATGAACATCTCATGGAAAGATGAGATAACCAACACAGAAGTGTTGAAACGAGCTGGTCTACCATCAATGGAGGACATGCTAATACAGATGAACCTGAGATGGCTCGGACATGTTGAGAGGATGGACCACCAGCGTCTCCCTTGGCAGTTACTCTACTCACAGTTATGTGAGGGAAAACGCAATCAGAGTAGACCAAGGCTCAGATTTAAAGACACTGTATAAAGAAACTTGAAGAAGTCGGATATAGACAGGAGTTTCTGACAACGGGAGGCTAAGGACAAAGCTGTGTGGAGGAACCTGATCAGACCTAAATGAAACAGTCATTGTCCCCCACGACAGACTGCTATGATGATGATGATGATGATGGTAAAGTGGATAGGTGAAAATTACAATATAAGTTATATAGGTCACCCTCAGTGTAATCCATCAAAATGACAGACAGTTGGATATCCCACTGTATTAACAACAGTGGCTCCATACTAACATGTTTGTCTTTACAGCTGTAAACCTCCTCCATCTTGAATTCTGAATTTTAATACCCTGCCATAGAACTAATCAACCTACTCAGTCATGAGGTGTTTTATTTTAAAGGTTTTCAAAACTTTTGCACCCATTTCTCATGCATACCACAACTGTTTTGAATGGCATCAAATTCATAAATGTCACATTTTGTTGGCATTAAAATATCTCCATCTTAGTGTTCATCTTTTTGTCTTTTCCATACACCAGCTTTTAGAAATACCAATATCTCTGTCATTTTCTGTAATTTTCTCTAAGACATCAGCTCAGTGTTTCAAACAGATGAATTTCAAACCTACCAATTTTTCCCCTATGCACCACTTACACCAAAATAGCCATTTTTTTTCTCTCCAGTAACCAAATTACATACTCAGCCTGATGTTCTCGTATCAAGTGGGTGTTTTTTTTCTTTTCTTTTTCCATAAGGGAACATTAACCATATTTTTTTCCCCAGCTGATGATTTATATTGTGACACTAAGCAAAAAGACACAGAGATGGAGGGAGAGACAGAGAGAATGAAAGAGATAGAAGAGTTGAAAGCGAGAGATGGGCAATGAGTGCAGAGCTATTTTTGGCCCGTCTGGGTGTTTTCAGCGCTCACGCTTCTCAGGCTTGTTGTTGTTCAGAATGGTGGGTGTACTTTTTTTGTCGTTGTTGAGTTTTGATTTGATTCCACTCTTGCTTGTGAGAGACCGTGTGTGTGTGTGAGCGTCTGGTGTTGATATCCCTGTGATTTCCTTGTGGTTGCTATGGTTTCCCGTGGTGTTTTGAACAACTTGCTGTAACTCCAAACATCTTTAGGGTGTAAAGGATCCTGGGCCTTTTATTACAAACTTCCAGCTTGTGCCGTCGCCGGGGCTCGGGTCTGGGGCTGACCTCGGCTGACTTTCAAATTAAGCAGATCAAACGGACACATTTTATTCAGTATGTAGTACTCAACTATATGTATTCACGTTTCCTTCTCACAGAATTGTATTTCTGAGTGTTGTTGAACCTTAAATCATTGTTTTCTATTCTGGCTCAGGAAATATTTGATTTTTTTTTTACATTTTTTTTTAGATCATTTTTTTTATCTCAGAGGAAAAACAGTTTCTATTTAATTTTTCTCAGATTAACACATCTAAGAGAAAACACAAATTGTTGAGCGTAAACATGGAAATTTACCCACAAAAGTTGTACATTTATGAAAAAATTAGTGTGGGAAAAGGTCACAAATGTTACCATTAGAAAATTGTTACACATTTTTTGGGAAAAAAAAGAAATTTATGATAAAACTGTTGTAAAGATCTTTACATATCACTCACTTTAAAAAAAAAAATTCTTGAATTTAGAAAAAATAGAAAAATATAGACAATATAGGAAAAGTAGAAAAAATGACAAAACTCAAATTTATAATAAAAATGTAAGTGTATCATGAAAATGTTAATAAGTTCAGTTAAAACTTCCAAAGTTAAATAACTCACATTTATATACATTTTTTATTTGTTTTTATTTTTTTAATCCGTGTTTGTATTTTCAAATTTTAATATCACAATTAAAAAATATACATTCATGAGAAAAAGGTTAACATTTGTAGGGGAAATCCTCTCACAAAGGTGAGAGTAAAATTCACTCTCTAGAGTAAAACGTCTAAAGGTGCTTTCACACCTAACTCATTTGGTCCAGACTCTTAAGACTTTGCAGTTTGATTTGGACTGAAATTTTAGGTGTGAAACCTCCTCCAAACCATGAAAAAAAAGATGGAAATGGAAAAAGAGGTGGTCTCAGTCCAGATCAAACCGAACCTTGTTCCGGTTTGTTTAGAGTGTGAAAGCAATTTTCAGAAAGATTCAGATTTATGGACCAAATACAGGAAATGAAGGCAGCCAATAAGAGGGAAAATAAGCCAAGATAGCACTCAGAGAGAGGAACTATGGCTGTTAGCAGCATAAATAATTACTTAAAAAAAATCATGAAAATGCAGAAAATTACCTTCGAAGACGATGTAAATTTTCGAAAGGGAAAAAAAATGGAAGAGCAATGCTGTCCTTTTTAATAAAGACCTGGATAATATTTAACCTCACTAAACTAATTCATGACTAATGTGACGGACTCCGAACCAGTTTCAGCTTAAAGTGTTACAGATGTGTCCAGAGTTGCAGAAAATACCTTGGAGGATGAGTAGCATGTTTGTGCTAACAGCACAAATGTCACCATGACAACAAAATGTTGGTGCCGTCACATAAAGTTGTGTAGTTTGCTTGGAAAAGGAGCAGTGCGAAATCAAACCTAACCGGACCAAATGTAGACAATATGACAAAAAATATTAACCTTGGTGTGAACTTTCAGGGGTGAGAATACCCTTAGAAGGTTTTTTCTTACTCGTACTCAAGTAGATGCTTTTGTGGTGACTACTGTGATTTATACTTGAGTAATTAATTTGAGTACAATTTCTGATTTTTCTACCTATCTCTGGTTACAACCATTGTCTTATTTAGCGATTCCTCACAATCTTTTAAGTTTCCCAGAGATCTCCTGTCAGTCAGAGGGATCCTGTTGCACCATTTCAATAAAATTATTCTGATTTACACGCTTGCCATTATGCCACTGGTTGTTACCTGTAATACTACCCTTGATATTATGATGATGAATGGACAATCGGGTGTCATCCATGCATCTGCTTCTTTATTTTCACCTGACTGCACACAGGAGACTGTTGCTATATTGTGGAAAAAACACCTGTCAGCAATCCTTTGTGCTGCAGTGGATTGTTCATGTCCTCAAAGCTCTTCAGCACGACCAACATTATTACCTGGATTACATCATGTGTTTCTTCTGTTCATCTCCTATATGAACTGGAATGATTTATGTAATGGAGGCTTGACTTTTTTTTGTTTTGGAGGGGAAGACTTGTCACTGTAATCTCACTGTGTAAACAAGATTTAAGTTCCTGCATTGTGACTAATACCTCAGTCATAAGTACACTCGCATATAAACACACACCATGGAAACATTTTTAAACATGCCTGTATGCCTGTAGAGAATACTCAGTCTGTGTAGGAATGTGTGATTGCATTGTTTGGGTTTCCATTTGAGAGAGGGGAAATAAGGGAGAGAAATAATTGTCATGTTATGTGGTTTTAAGGGGTGTGCAAGACATAGTATGAATGTTATTCACTAGTTTTATATCTTGGCAAAAATCTGAAAAGACTTTCCTTTTAATAAATAAAATATGAACCTTCATTTAAATTAATAAATCTTGTCAAAAAGATTTAAAAAGGCTCCTCTTATCTTAGTTTCTGAAAAAGAGGCTAACTATTATACCATAGCACATCAGTTTCCTCATTTTCTGTCAGTGCTTTTAAGTTATTATAATTTGTTTTTAAGCTAACACACTTTGTTAGTGGTGTGAGGCTGTGTGTATGAAGATGGTCAGGCATGTGCTCAGTAGGCAGTTTGAGGGGAGGGATGCCATTCCCCTTGTCAACAACATGACCCAAGAGCATCCCTACACATTTGGGGCTCATGCACTGGTCATAGAGAATTATGTCAAGATATAGTTATCGGACATTAAAAGTTTTTACATTTGATCGGCAGCTGGTGTCTCTGTGGTGAAAGCTTCGACCCATAATCATGATATTATATTGCAAGAATTCTCTGTCTGTGTGTGTGTCTGTCTGTTCCTCGCATATCTCTTGAACCATTTGTCAGACTGACCTCAGATTTGATACGTGCTTTGCTGAGGTTACAAGGGTGTGCATCTCCGAATTTCAGCCTCCCCGGATATGTGAAAGTTTAGGAGAGGAACTCTTTAATGAATGTCCCTAGAGGCACTATTAAATGAACACAGAGGTGGAAAAGGTATAACTGCTGGGATTTGGGGGCTGAAAATTGGGATTTACAGCTATAATATTAAGCCCAATAACCTTTGTAAATTTCAGCCTCCCCAGATATGTGGAAATTTAGGAGGGGAAATCTTTATTGAACATCCTCACGGGAGCTATTAAATAAGCACAGAAGTGGAAAAGGAATAACTGCTGGGAGTTGGGGGCTGAAATTCATAAGGCAGGCTATGGAGGTCGGTGGAATAAAATGTTAAAATTTTGGGCCCAATCTGAGTTCCTTAGAAGACCTGGTTCCTCCTTATATGGTCATGACCATATAAGGAGTTAAGAACCCAGCAGGAACTCCTTATTTGGTCATGTGACCATATAAGAACAACACCTTATATGGTCACGTGACCAGAATTCTATGACCTCATATTGAAACATGAGGCCCTTTTGCACTGTAGGAACCTTTTGCGAGTCCTATAACCTTTTCAGTACCTAGGCCATTTTTCTTGTGTTCAGACAACATATAGACGAGGAACCACAGACCTCAGTTCCTAGAACCATTTTAGCTCCTACACCAGGAATGGGCAGTGAGGGCCATTCCACTGCAGATTTTCTGTCCCACTCAGTGTCTTCAGCAGGTGTTTGCACTGATAAGCTTCAAGGATTGCTAATTATAGAAAACAACTGCTGAAGAGACTAGGTGGAACAGAAAACCTGCAGCGGAATGGCCCTCCATGGCACATAGTTGCCCATCGCTGTCCTACACAAAGGCAGGGTCTTTTGATGGTTTCATAAGAACCCATATGATATAGGTGTTTGCTGACTGGTAGAACTCGTACCATAAAAACAAACAAACAAACAAACAAACAAACAAACAAAAAACAATCTCCAGACGAGCACTTCAGAGGGCAGAGGGGCAGGTGCTAGAGCACCATCTGGGGTCTATCTGTGCACGTGCCTGCATATAAGAATGGAATGTATATGGTCAAGTGTTGGTAGATGATCTGGGTGATCATCAGTGGGGTTGATTGTAGTACTGTATATATATAAAAAAAACAAAGCAAAAAGAGACCTAGACTCCTAGCTGAGGCCTAATGGTAAGGGATGTGGACTGGTGAGCGGAAGGTTGCTGGTTCAATCCCTGTACTAGCAGGATCAGATCTGCATGGCGCAAATAACATAGCAATGTTTGCCCCACCCTCCTAAACCCCACTGTGGCGCCCTTGAGCAATCCTTAACCTCAACTGCTCCAGTGGAGCTGCTCAGTGGCCACAGGTCAGTCTGTGGTTGTACTGGGCTGCTTCCAGATATAAATGTGAACAGGGCGTCCTTGAAAAAGACTGTCAGTGGAACTCCCCTGTATAAACAGAGGTTAAATAAAAATAAATAAATCAATCACAGCCAAAATACAGTATAAGAAAATAAGTCAGACAAAGAATAATAGCCTCAGTTAAAGGGAAATCCCCAAATCATATGAGCTCTTAAATGAACAGACATTTTTGAAATATTACATAGTTCTCCTTTAAATAACTAATCAACTCACTACAAAACTGAGAGTCTTCCACCAATAAATTTGTCAAACACTGAATGTCCAGAATTTACTGTGAGAGAGCCAGCCATGCCCTTATACTTTTTCTTTACTCATACACAAATGCACACACACATATACAAATATACAAATACAGAAACAGAAGAACACACACAGAAAATGAAAGCACGAGGAGCTCCAGATTTTTCTTTTTCTCCTGCCAAATATTTTCCATCCTTATTTTCATCCACTTTGTTCTGAGTATTTACTCAGCTCACGAAAGATAATACATCTTTTCCTCAGTGTGTACCCCTCCTCCTCCTCATATTACCCTCCTCTCTCCTACATCTTCTTCTTCTTCTGTCTTCATCTGTATATCCCTCCTCCTCCTCCTCTCTGGCTCCTCTTTCCTTCCCATCAGCCTCCTTCCCTCTTCTCATGCAGCATTCCTCACATTCCTATTGGCTTCTTAAGGGGAAGGACCCCGCTGGCAGACCAAGGCCAAACATTATTTCAGCACTCCCAGCCACTCTCTCTCTGTTTCTCTCATCCTGTCATCTTCTTCTTGCCTTCGTTGCTATAGCGCCCCGATCTTTTAAATCCCCTCATTAATTCCATTTTGTGGATACTGTGTGGTGTGTGTGTTTGTAGGCTTGAACTTGAACTTGGTTAAAAAGAGTTCATCGAGACCACTGCCTCCCATACTTGGTGGAAATAAGGGTCATATCCTTCTCCGTTACGTAAAACGGGCTCCTTCAGGTTTATAGGAGTGATTTTGCTGTGCTCTTTAACAACGCCACATGGCAGATAAAGTATCAGACGCACAGACAGATGTTCACAGAAAAGGCTCAGCACTCTATAAACATGATTGTGGAAAAAATGTTGAATTTAAGACCTTTTGGAAAAGCCACTTTAAATGGAGTTAAAGACCAGACTTTGTCATTTTTAATAAGAACGTCCATGTTTTTGGCAGATTATAACCACATTTATTGTTCATCATTCTTCTTTTAATAATAATAATAATAATAATACATTTTATTTGTATAGCACTTTCCAAGGCACTCAAAGACACTTTACATTAGAGAAAAAACAAACCAAAAAATGCGCAATTAAAATTAAAGATTAAAAGCAAGTCCTTTGACTCAGTTGAAATGAGGAAAAAAAGTCAAAAATTAAAAGGAAAATGTATCATATTCATTATAAAAAACACATCTCAAAATCATGAGAAAAACTAGGGTTGGGCATTATGGGTCAAAAGTCAAGTTGCAATAATTATTCTGTATCTCGATACTCGATATACTGTATATCTCGATACAAAAAACTGTAGGGTTATGTAAACTACAAATGATGTGGAATAAATTATTTTGGTCAAAATCGCCAGCGAATAACTAAAACAGTTGTATACATACAGCGGGGAAAATAAGTATTGAGCACGTCAACATTTTTCTCATTAAACATATTTCTGATGGAGCCATTGACCTGAGATTTTCACCAGATATCAGTAACAACCCAAGTAATCCATACATACAAAGAAATCAAGGCAGCTGTGCTCACAAAACTGTCATATTGACCGGACAATCAGCCTGCGTGCAAAGTGCAATCACCAAAAGAACACACACAAAGAATGTTTGACCCTTTATTGAATTTTCAAAAACGCAGTCTTGGAAGAAAAGTCAGTCACTCGCCAGAGAAGCAGCAAACCTGCAGAGGGTGAGACGAGGCTGATTAGTGAGGAATGGACGGGAATAATGGAAGTCGAATTTACACCACTTACGTGGGAGGAGAGGAGTGACCGGCACAGAACCCAGTGAAGGAGAGGAACCAGCAGGTCGGAACTGCTGGTAGGGGAATGAGGCAGGGAGTCTGACAGGGTGGAGTAGATGAGCTGCGTCGTAGAAGAGCAACAGGCTGGCGAGCGCACCAAATCCCTGAAGACGTGCCGTGATGTTGGCAGCAACCTGAAATAGAAGGAAAGGGAAACGTGTAAGGTAAAGTCACCCACAACACAGCTGCTTACTTGATGAGCTGTCTGCTTGATGCAGTATACCCAAACGAGCCAGCATTGAATCACTGAAGAGCGCTTCCTTATAAACGCTGGCTCAGCAGGAAACAGCAGGTGCGTCTGATAAGGAGACAAGTGAAACAGGAAGGAGGGGGTGAACGCTCGCCAGCACATGACAAAAACAAGCTATATTTAATAAAGTGGAATGACACAGGGAGTAAGTATTGAACACGATTGGTGAAATTCATTTAATATTTAGTAGAAAAGCCTTTGTTGGTAAGAACAGCTTCCAGATGCCTCCTGTATGGAGAAACTAGGTGCAGGCATTGCTCAGGAGTGATTTTAGCCCATTCTTCCACAAAAACTGTCAAATTTTGAAGGTTCCATGGGTGTCTTCTCTTAATCTGATCTAATCTGATCTTCAGTTCATTCCATAGACTTTCAATTGATTTCGGGCCAGGTGACTGACTGGGCCATTCTAGCAGCTGTATTTTCCTTCTCTGGAGCCAGTTGAGCTTTCTTGGCTGCGTGTTTGGGATTATTGTCTTGCTGAAATGTCCACCCTTGTTTCATCTCCAGCATCTTGGCAGATGGCAACAGGTTTTTATCAAGGATGTCTCTGTACATTTGTCCATTCATCTTTCCTTCAATTATATGAAGTCTGCTTGTACCATGTGCTGAAAAACACTCCCACACCATGATGGGATGTGCAGTGCTATTTCTCCTCTAAACATGCTGTGTGTTGTGGCATCCAAAAAAGTTCAATTTTGGTCTCATCTGACCAGACTATATTCTCCCAGTATTTTACTGGCTTGCCCAAATGTTGTGCAGCAAACTTTAATTGAGGTTCAACATGCTTTTTCTTCAGCAATGGAGTATTGTGAGGTGATTGGGCATAGAGCCCATGTCGGTTGAATGCATTACTTATTGTTTTCTTTGAAACAACAGTACCTGCTAAATCCAGGTCTTTCTGGAGCTCTCCACGAGTGGGCTTTGGCTCTTTGATAACTCTTCTGATAATTCTTTTGACTCCTTTGTCAGAAATCTTGCAAGGAGCTCCTGGTCGTGGCCGGTTTATGGTAAAATGATGTTCTTTCTTCTGAATGATGGCTCCAGCAGTGCTCAATAGAACATTCAGCAGTTCAGAAATGCGCCTGCAACCTATGCCATCATTATGTTTTGCAACAATAAGGTTGCGAAGTTCTCAAGAGAGCTCTTTGCTTCTACCCATCATGAGTTCTTTGTGGTGTGACAATCTGATATTCACAGACCTTTTTAAAGGCTATCAGTTAGGACTTAACCAGCTCTAATTCATTTGCACTGATGGGGGGTGGGATGGCTTCCTAAATTCTAATGGATTTCAGCTGGTTTCTTGGCTTTCTATGCCTTTTTGCACCTCTTTTTCTTCATGTGTTCAATACTTATTCCCTGTGCCATTCAACTTTATTAAATCTAACTGGTTTTGTGAACACAGTTGATTTCTTTGTATATATGGATTACTTCAGGTGTTACTGATATCTGGTTTAAATCTCAGGTCAATGGCACCATCAGAAATATGTTTAATGAGAAAAATGTTGACATGCAATACTTATTTTCCCTGCTGTACAGTGGGGCAAAAAAGTATTTAGTCAGCCACCAATTGTGCAAGTTCTCCCACTTAAAAGATGAGAGAGATCTCCAATTTTCATCATAGGTATACCTCAACTATGAGAGACAAAATGAGAAAAAAAAATCCAGAAAATCACATTGAAGGATTTTTAATGAATTAATTGGTAAATTCCTCGGTAGAATAAGTATTTGGTCAATAACAAAAGTTCATGTCAATACTTTGTTATATACCCTTTGTTGGCAATGACAGAGGTCAAACGTTTTCTGTAAGTCTTCACAAGGTTTTCACACACTGTTGCTGGTATTTTTGCCCATTCCTCCATGCAGATCTCCTCTAGAGCAGTAATATTTTGGGGCTGTCGCTGGGCAACACGGACTTTCAACTCTCTCCAAAGATTTTCTATGGGGTTGAGATCTGGAGACTGGCTAGGCCACTCCAGGACCTTGAAATGCTTCTTACGAAGCCACTCCTTCGTTGCCCGGGCGGTGTGTTTGGGATCATTGTCATGTTGAAAGACCCAGCCACGTTTCATCTTCAATGCCCTTGCTGATGGAAGGAGGTTTTCACTCAAAATCTCACGATACATGGCCCCATTCATTCTTTCCTTTACACAGATCAGTCGTCCTGGTCCCTTTGCAGAAAAACAGCCCCAAAGCATGATGTTTCCACCCCCATGCTTCACAATAGGTGTGGTGTTCTTTCTCCTCCAAACACGACAAGTTGAGTTTTTACAATAAAGTTCTATTTTGGTTTCATCTGACCATATGACATTCTCCCAATCCTCTTCTGGATCATCCAAATGCTCTCTAGCAAACTTCAGACGGGCCTGGACATGTACTGGCTTAAGCAGGGGGACACGTCTGGCACTGCAGGATTTGAGTACCTGGCGGCGTAGTGTGTTACTGATGGTAGCCTTTTTTTTTTTTTTTTTTTTTGTTACTTATTTGTACCCGTAGGTAGACTTGGTTTGCAGTCTGGTGACAAGCCACCGGCTGCTGGTCGCTGCGTGCGCGAGCGCCCTAAACCTACATGTTTTTGGTGTGCGGGAGGAAACCGGAGAAATCCCGGAGTAAACCCGCGCAACACGGGGAGAACATGCAAACTCCACACAGCTCACTGTTGGTCGGGGGCTGGGATCGAACCCACGATCTCATGATCCCCGCGATCCCCCGGCCGAGGGTAAAACTGTGCTGCCACAGTGCTAAACCACTGCGCCACCGTGCAGCCTTTGTTACTTTGGTCCCAGCTCTCTGCAGGTCATTCACTAGGTCCCCCCGTGTGGTTCTGGGATTTTTGCTCACCGTTCTCGTGATCATTTTGACCCCACGGGGTGAGATCTTGCGTGGAGCCCCAGATCAAGGGACATTATCAGTGGTCTTGTATGTCTTCCATTTTCTAATAATTGCTCCCACAGTTGATTTCTTCACACCAAGCTGCTTACCTATTGCAGATTCAGTCTTCCCAGCCTGGTGCAGGTCTACAATTTTGTTTCTGGTGTCCTTTGACAGCTCTTTGGTCTTGGCCATAGTTGAGTTTGGAGTCTGACTGTTTGAGGTTGTGGACAGGTGTCTTTTATACTGATAAAGAGTTCAAACAGGTGCCATTAATACAGGTAACGAGTGGAGGACAGAGGAGCCTCTTAAAGAAGAAGTTACAGGTCTGTGAGAGCCAGAAATCTTGCTTGTTTGTAGGTGACCAAATACTTATTTTACTGAGGAATTTACCAAGTAATTCATTAAAAATCCTTCAATGTGATTTTCTGGATTTTTTTTTTCTCATTTTGTCTCTCATAGTTGAGGTATACCTATGATGAAAATTGGAGACCTCTCTCATCTTTTAAGTGGGAGAACTTGCACAATTGGTGGCTGACTACATACTTTTTTTCCCCCACTGTATGTAATCTGTATGTAATTCAAATTTATGCAGTAGGTAGCACACATAATGTTGATAGTTTAATCTCTCTCTCTCTCTCTCTCTCTCTCTCTCTCTCTCTCTCTCTCTCTCTCTCTCTCTCTCACTCTCGCTCTCACTCTCTCTCTCTCACACACAGTATATAGGTCTGATAGTTTATGGAACTAACTTAGTTTCAGCAGTGGTTGTTATATAAGACTACACATTTCTACATGTCAAGACAATATTAGGATGTCAGCCCTCTAAGATATGCTTACTGTAAACCAAATTTTTACTGAGTATTATGCATTGGTATTTTCTTTTCTTATTTCATATAAATTCATTCAGTACTGTACTCAACTCACCAATGAAGAGATGAAGTCTGTGGCTAAGAGCATCCGAGCACTTGCACTGCTTTCACAACATTAGCACTGTAGTCAGTAGGGATGGGCATAATTTACCGATTAACCGATAATTGATCATTAAGAATTTCACCAAGGAAGTTCATTTTCGTCGACAAACCGTTTTTTTTTTTAAACAATCCGAGGTTATTAGGCCTAGTGCACGGCCGTCCTCAAACAATGCAATGGCAAAATTTGGGCACCAGGGGGCAACATTACACCATCGCCATACCCTGGCGTGCCTCAGTTGATACATGCGCGCTTCCGTAGGGCAATCGCCAAATCATGAAGCGGTTACGGCGAAGTGCTGCGTGGGACCATTTCAGTTTAAAAAATGACCAGGTGTACTGCAATCACTGCAATGCAGCATACAAATATACCTCATCGACAGGGTCCATGGAACACCCTTATTACGCGAAGAAACCGCCAACAGTGGTTGCGCGCTGAGTAATGGCGGTCGTGAAGATTCTTTTTTTTTTTTTCCAGAAACTTTATTGAGAAGGTCATGAAGATTCGGTAGAAGACACACACACACGTGTGTGTGTGTGTGTGTGTAAGTGTACATACATACGTAGATGTAAATAAAGTGTACATAAATATGTTTTTAGAACTCTTTTATTCTTATAACAAGATACGTAACTCAAGATGAAAATGATTTACTGCACAGGTTAATGAGAGCTTTACTGCTCCTCAGGTGCTAGAGGCGCAGAATCGTCGAGAGAAGCAGCAGGAGGCGGCGTAGTGGCTCGACGGGAAGACTATTTCGCACAAAATGGCACAAGAGAACAGCAAAAAGTTCCGCGCGGCTAGACTAAGTAACACGAGCGATAGAGCAATGAATGCGGTCTTCGTTTGTTGGGTGGCGAGTGGCACAGAAGCTGGGTAAAACGTCTCGGCCAATCAGCTTGCGAGATTCCCGAGCGAGCCAACACGAGAACAGCGAACAGAGAGAGAGAGATTTGAGAGAGAGAGGTGGATTTGAGTTGTGCGGCTCTCCGTGCACCTGATGTTCTAATGTAGTCTACCTGCCTTGTTACGTACCTAAAAATGTTAATGATTAACCGATTATTAATCATTAATTCTCCCGACGATCAGTGAAGAAAATTTCACCGAATGCCCATCCCTAGTAGTCAGTAGTTATAGCAACCAGGCCCACTGGGCTGGACTTCCAGACTGTCAGGAGTCAGATATCCTGCAGTGCTGCATATTCCCCAGTGTGGTTTTGGGAAAAATACCTGGTCTGGAGACAAGTGTCTTACTTTTTGGGGTTGTCTTGGACATGATGAGCTCAGTGACGGTGTCCCGGCTGTGGCCTCTCCCGCCCAGTTGCTGCTGGAGCATTGGTGGGCTGGGGTAGATGGAGGAATGTTCATTATTTTAATTTCATTTTTAAAAACTTGCTACTGGTAAAAAAAGGTTGGGGACCACTGCTCTATCAAGTGAATGTGTCGGCAGCCGTTCTCTCGCTCAGGGCTATTCAATTACAAAATCAGTTGGGCCACAATTTGAAATCAAGACATGTAATGTCTTGTGTGTGTTTTTATATATCTACATATTATTCCATCTAGCTACATTGCTCCGCACTGTGTGTGTTTATATACTTGCATATTTATTCCACCTAGCTGCAATGCTCCGTACTGTGGGTGTTTATATATTTACATATTTATTCCATCCAGCTACAATGCTCTGCACTGTGTGTCTGTGTGTGTGTGTGTGTGTGTATATATATATTTTATAGTAATATGTACATATGTATATTAGCTGCTCTTGCTTGCTTGGTTTTTTTTTTTGTTTTTTTTTCTTGCCTTCTGATTGTTGCTCTGAGTGTTGCTATCCCTGTGCTGTTGCAATCCTGGAATTTCCCCGTTGTGGGACTAATAAAGGCTTATCTTATCTTATCTTATCTTATCGTAATTGGGCTGCACATGTTCAGTACAAATTTCAAACTAACACAGATCAGAAGGATGAAAAATATGCACTTTTTATTCATTGGCTTGGTTTTAAATGTGAGTTTGACACATGACAAAGGCACATCAAAAGTGCATAAAAACACAATAACAGTGTTGGGGTTGAGCAGAACTTGAAGTAGTAGAAATATTTTTCCTCTTGAATAACAATTAAATAAATAGACTGAAAAAAATAAAATTCTGTAAATAACCATTTTGGTCATATCATATTTCAATGCACAAACCCCTGAAGAAAAGATTGATAACATTAACAAACATTGCACATCCACTGTTGTGGTTTGTTTTGTTTTAAATCACCACATGTGTGAGTAGGAACCTTTTTTTTTTTTTTATAGCTACACATTCCATTACACACACATATCAGTCAACCAAAAATTTCTAGTAGAGTTAAGGATGCAAAAAGCACCCACTTAAAAACTTGAGTAATGACTTCAGTCTTGAAGGGTTGAGGTTTTTCTCCAAAGTTCATAACAATTTTCTTATAGTTTTCTACTTTTCTCTAAATTTATGTAAATTTAAAACCAGTTTCCTCAAATTTGTATTTTCCTTTTGTAAAATTGACTTTTCTTGTACATTTGAAGCTTTATTATAAATTTGTGGATTATTTTGTGGCTAATTCTTGTCTGTTTTTTTTAAATACTGTTTTTTTTTTTACTGTTTTTTTTTTTAGATAAAGTTGAAACAGATTGTGGTAAAATTTTTACTTTTTTTCCATATACAGTTTACACTTTTGACTATAATTTTGCAGAGCCAGAACAGAACAATAATTTAACTCTGATTTCAAAGAAAAACTATTAATTAAAATTATGTTTAATGAAATAAATTAACTTAAACTAACAAAGATGCAGTTATTTCTATTAAAATATTTCTATATATTTATAGTTTTTAGAACTCTCCTCACCACCCAGACAGCAGGAAAAACCTCCCTTATTTTGAAATCGAATTGCTGGCAGTTTGTCTGAAGGCTGTTGAAGGATTAAAGTGATTATCTTCGTGAATTTCGGTCATTTTAACTTGCCAGGTACATAATAATGAACATAAATTATTAGTTGATTGATTGATTGATTGATTGATTGTTTGATTGATTGATTTTGTTTATTTGAACATTTAGACAAAAAGAAAAAAAGAATTTAAAACAAAAATCAAAACCAAAAAAAAAAATGTTCAAAAGGAGTGGGAAGAAGCCAACGCTTATATAGTACCACCCCTTCTCCATACCCAATAAATTATAATATCATTCTAGTTATTATTCATCCCACAATTACATTCATTATACAATACCATAATATATAATACACCTTATAATTAAATTATGTAATAGAAATGATACAACAATGATAGTTTATATTGACAATAATACCAACTTCTAATAATAATTGTAATAATAATAAATAAATACTTCTGGTATGTTAATATAATTATAGACTGTCATGAGCTCTCCGTGCGCCTCTCCACTGGTGCACGGCAAGGGGACAAAGGACGAGGATTTAAGTGCAGGGTTACACCAAACACACATTTATTAGCACAAAACTAACATACAGACACAGAACAGCTTGGATCCTTGTTAGCATCCTCAAGGTAGCCCTACACACACACTGGAGGAAAACGGCGGTGGAACAGCCCACAGGCAGTTACTCACAGTGGGGGGGGGGGGGCAGACCGAGTCGTCACAGTGAAAATCCAAGACACACAGACAGTCCTTACTGACGTGACAGTTGACGGCGGAGAACGACCATCCAACGCGTACAATAATCCAGCGGCGTCTGTCTAGCAAAGAGCTCCTTTAATACAGACGCTGCTGGCGTGACAAATAGGAATCACCTGGGGGAGGCACGGACAGATAATTACCGGGGACTGGAAACAGCTGGTGAGCCAGAAGGAGAGCGAGGGGGCGTGGCTAGGCCGGCAGCCTGTCAGCAGCATGAGAGAAAGGAGATGACAGATGCTGATTAACAGCTGCCGGTCAGGCAGTGGCTAGAGGCATGGCATAAAAGTACAAGAATACATCAAGAAACACATAACCAGCAAAGCCAACCCCACAAAGAGATAGAGGCCGAGCCGGAGAAAGCCAAGCCGGCTCGGCATGTGACAGAGCCCCTCCTTCTAGGGGTGGATACCAGACACCGGCACCACCACCACCAATCCCCACAGGCAAAACAATGACACATGAACCCGAGTGGGAGGTAGGGGGAACAGGAAAGGAGGGAACACAATACCCAACCCAGGGTCCACAATAAACCCCCCTGGTCCACGGGCATTGGGGCTCAGGAGGCCACGCAGAGTACCAGGCCCAGCAGAAGGTCCGGTGGACAGAATCCAGCGGCCTGCCGGACAACATGGGCCACCAGACCTGGGGAGTCAATTCTTCTGGAGGCCGGCCCACGTTGCTCAGCCACCAGGATGGAGGGAGTGAAGCAGGAGGCAGCCTGCCCACCGGAAGGCTGACTGGAGGGCAACTGAACCGGGGAGAGGGAACCTCCACGGCCTCCTCAGTGGCACCCACGGTGGACCCTGACCGGGCTGGCTCCGCTGCACCCACGATGGACTCCAGCGGCAGCCTCACTGTGCCCACGGTGGCCCCTGACCGGGCCGGCTCCGCTGCACCCACGGTGGATTCCAGCGGGAGCCTGGCTGCTTCCACGGTGGCCCCTGACTGGGCCGGCTCCGCAGCACCCTCGGTGGACTCCGATTGGGCCGGCTCCGCTGCACCCGCGGTGGACTCCGATTGGGCGATGAGCTGCACTCACGGTGAGCGGACCAACCTGCAGGAGCACCAGGCTGAGGAGACGATCGATGGAAGGAGCCCTGACGACCCTGGCAGAAGAAGCTGGAGCAGCGTCGTCCTCCTGTGGCAGGACCGGACCCTTGGTGGCCTCCGGCGGCGACACACCCTCTCCAGCGACCCTGGTTGAAGGCTCAGGGGAAGCAGGAGAAGAAAGATGGTTAGGGTCGCTGGCAGCGGCGGAGCCCAGTGAAGGAAGTTCAGGCGCAGCTGTGCACTGCGCCTGACTCTCCTCACCCAGAGCCAGGCAAGATCTCTCTAAAACTGACATAAGAAAGACAAGAGAGATTACTTGCCTGAGCTCGAGTTCCACCGCGGTCCAGGACTCCGTCGATCCCGGCAATGAACACTCGGGCCCAGCCTCCAAGAGGTCCAGCTCCGACTCCCAGTCCGCTGCAGACGCCTCCGCAGCTGGCAAGATGGTGTTGGCAGTCCTGTTGTCCACCTGCAGCAGCTCCAACGCTGGGGATTCCACCGGCGTGGCTGCAAGGGGACCTCTCCATGCTGACTCTGGGAAAGGATCATCCGAGGCCACTGGTTCCTCCCCTGTCTGATGGCCCTGACCTTGGGCCAACAAGCCCTCAGGGAGAATAGGAGGAGACACGGAGAGAGGGAAAGGTGAGTTAATATTTGCAGCTGGAGGAGAGGACCCAGCAGACTGCTGAAACTGGACCTTTCCCTTGGGAGACAGACAAGGTTTACAGTTGGATGGAGTGAAATGAAAAAACACTTGCCTGTCAGCCCGGCTCACGATGTTGACAGCTGCAAACTGTTGGCAATTACCCCTCTCCGTTTCACTGACTCCTTCAATGGACTGTAGAGGAGCCGGCTCCGATGACGCAGAGGTGGGCATGGCTGGGACAATCTCGGAGGGCCTCTAGGCAACTGGAGCGATGACGGCTGCTGAAGACGAGAGGAGCTTCCTCCGGCGAGGCTTCCTTTTCCTCGCGGTCGGTTGGGGCATCAGATAGTCCGGGATTCTGAGCACACCATCCGGCCACAAGTAATCAAGGCCGGTGATCTCCGGAGAAACAGGGAGCAAAGACAGTGTAGCGGCGGGGGGCTCGAGTGCTGGAAGCTCCTCACCCGACCCCGTGGACGTCACGGTGACAATCTCCCGGAAAATCTCGGCCACCTCCGGATGGTCCCACAGGCTATCCCGATTCATTACTCTGACTGCGGCATCCTGAGCCCGTTGAACTGCCTCAGGAGAACAGGGCTCCAGCGCCCGCGAGAGAAGGTCCTCCAGCAGACAGAGCGAGCACAGCTCCCTCTCCAGCAGCTCAGCCATAGTGCCTGGAAAGCAGGTGAGTGGAAAAACGAGACAATAAATGAAATGAAAAAATAATTTGTGTGGGTGTAACTCACTAAATCCTATGATTGCCTGGATTATTCTGTCATGACCTCTCTGTGCGCCTCTCCAACGGCGCACGGCAAGGGGAAAAAGGACGAGGATTTATTTGCAGGGTTACACTAAACACACATTTATTAACACAAAACTAACATACAGACACAGAACAGCTTGGATCCTCATTAGTGTCCTCAAGGTAGCCCTACACACACACTGGAGGAAAACGGTGGCGGAACAGTGCACAGGCAGTTACTCACAGTGGGGGGGGGGGGCAGACCGAGTCGTCACAGCGTACAGTAATCCAGCAGCGTCTGTCTAGCGAAGAGCTCCTTTAATACAGACGCCGCTGGCGTGACAAATAGGAATCACCTGGGCGAGGCACGGACAGATAATTACCGGGAACTGGAAACAGCTGGTAAGCCAGAAGGAGAGCGAGGGGGCGTGGTCAGGCCGGCAGCCTGTCAGCAGCATGAGAGAAAGGAGATGACAAATGCTGACTAACAGCTGCCGGTCAGGCAGTGGCTAGAGGCATGGCATATAAGTACAAGAATACATCAAGAAACACATAACCAGCAAAGCCAACCCCACAAAGACTTAAGCCACTTTTGCACTAGCCCAGCACACTTCGGTACAGCATGATTTACTTCAACATGGTTTGGTACGCCTTTGTCCGCACTACACAACCGCATTACAACTGTGTTGAGCTTGGGTGGGTGGGATTTCTATAACAGCAGGAGGCGCCACACTCCCGTAACGTAGAACACGCGACCCAACCAAAACATAACACATACAGCTGTACAAGGTGACTCCTCGGTCTGTGGCTTTTTTCACCATAAACGCCAAAAAGGACCGCTAGAGAAGGGTACAGACAGCAAGATGAAACACTCTGGAAATAGTTCTGCAGCTTCTGGGGGAGCCAAAGGTGTGAGGATACAAACTAGGTCATATATGACGGTAAGCTAATTTTGCTAATGCTAGTTTGCTACAAGTACGTCGTACTACACTTTAATGTCTGCAATTTATCGCTGTTAGGTACTAAAATATGTACGCTGTGTGTGTTTCCGATGGCTCTGTTGTGGGGAAATTACTGCTTCATTCGCTCTGGGCGAACCTGACCTGTCACAGATGTCATCAGCCTGTCACTATTGTCAGCACAGCTTCACAAACGATCAGTGGTTATAGAGCTTAAGAATGTCTGTAGAAACGTTTATTTCCTGTGCAACAAATTTGCAACAAATTGCTCTGATCTGCTTGAAAATCATGGAGACTGTTGACAGTTTGAGTGATCATGCACGTACCTGTTTCTGCAGCACTGAGTGAGGTGGTGTCATAGAAAAAAATGATCAGCTGACACAACTTGATCACCATGTTAATAACTATATTAGCCACAAAATATATATTCAAAAAGTAAACTTTACTGAGTTAGGTATAATAAGATATCTTTGACAGTTATCATGCATTTTATGCCAAAACAAACTTGATCTAGGATTAAAAGGAATTAAAATAATGCAGTCACAAGGTTACATGGAAAATACTTACTAGATACATGTACTGTAGAAATATATATTCTCTGCATCAACAATGTACTAGACATGCATTCATGTCGTATTGCACTGGGAATTGCACTGACAATAAACTTCTGAAGTTGTTGCAGATGTCTCTTTTTTTATATGTGAAGGTTACCACCATGTGGCATAAATTAAATACTGAAATATTGAAAAAACTAAGAATAATCCAGCAGTTTGAGAAATCATTTTGCTTTGGTGTAAGTCTGTCAACAGAATTATGAACCATAAAGCAGTTTGTGTTAAAATGTTAAATCCCATTAAACCTAATCCGGGGGCTTCCAATCATGTGTCATGGGGGGCCAAGACCCTGCAGGTTCTCTCTTCTACCCAGTCTCTTCAGCAGGTGATCTCACTGATCAGTCAGTGGAAGAAGTTCAGTGGAATCTGCTGTTGAAGACACTGGTTGGAGGTAAAGCCTGCAGGGTCTTGACCCTCCATGGCACATGATTAGACACCCCCGCCCAAACCCATTATGATGAAGAGCAGATGCTAATATGACCAAGAATTCCTCCATATACTGGTACTGTCACTAAAGTATGCAGGGACTTCTGTACAGTCTTCTAACAATATAGTCTTCAGTTAATATAATTGTTTTGGTTACTTTTTCTTAAAAATGAGCCATTATTTTCAAGGTCACCGATTAATCCTTTGTACAGTTGACTCTTTTCCCACCGGTTTCTTAACAGACAAAATAGAAAATACAGAGAGAAAATCATGATGCAAACACATAAGTCACTAAATTGTTTATTACAATCAGCAGCAAATTCCAGATTATTCAGAATGTGCAAAATTCAAACTGTAAAAAAAAAACTGGAATGGTCACACGCTGCCTCACTGAGAAGCAACTGGATCGGCCCCTGGTCCTGGTCCTGGTTCGACAGATCTATAGCCTGCATCTCTGTAAATAGTGAGGCAAGGTCCAGTTGGGGTGACAGTTTCCCTCTTGCCTAGACAAAAGACAAATGGGTGGTGGTTAATTAAAGCAAGTTTAAAACTTATTTTGGAAATACACTTGTTGCTAAAAGCCAGCGGTGGAATGTGAATTAATGAATGAATCTTTATTTCGGATTGATTAAAAGTAAAGATTAAAAGAAAATAGAATAATGTACCAAAGGGGAAAAAATCTAACAAGGTCAAATTAAACAATAACTCCTCTAACCACAATTTTCATGTAGCTGCACTTCAGTAGATTTTACAAGGGCTGCGTTACATTTAAAATCATCTGCTTTTACTTTGGCCTCAGCAATCAGAATGAATTAATACATTCATGAGTTTATTGATGATAGACTATAAACTACACATATAAAGTAAATTATATTGACAACTGAACATCTCACATTCGCAAAAACATACAGTTATGAACATAACTCACAAAGGATCACACAAGTGATCTGACAAAAAAATAAATACATTAACAAGCGGTTTATTTTACAGTTGATGTGCCATATCCACACAATCAAATAAATCTCAGTTCAGTCCCTTTTATATTAAGTGGAAATTGTGCTTTTGACACTTTACCTATAAAAGCAAAGGATTTCAGTACTTTCCACAGTGGCGAGGTAGGTTGTGGGGCGGCTGATTTCGTCTTGCCTAGATGAACGACAGAAATGGATGATGGTTAGTTTCAAGCAAGTTCAATACATATACAGGCACATCTCTAAAATTAGAATACCATGAAAAAATTCAATATTTTTGTCACTGATTTCAGAAAGTGAAACCCATATATAGATTCATTACAGGAACAGTGATATATTGAAAGTGTTTATTTTAATATTGATGATTATGGCTACAGCCCATATTAACCAACATCTCAGCGGCCAACACTTCTATTTAAAAAATATTTTTTTAAAGTTTATGTAAGATTCCAATTTTTTGCATAATAGAATTTGGGGTTTTCAGGGCAGTAAGCCATAATCAGCAAAATTAAAATAAATATATCACTGTCTGTGTAATGAAGCTATACAATATACGGATTTCTCTTTCTGAAATGAGTGAAAAGCACCGCAGGATCCACAGAATAGGTGTTTGGGTCTATTCTGACGCTTTAGAAAATTATATGAATGACTTTATAAATCACTGGTTTGAAAAAGCAATTTTAATATGACGAGATTTCGGCTCCTGTAGTCCATTTCACCAGTATCCACAATATAAACAGGGAGGCTAACCCTGGCATGTGGAAACACATTCTAGCATTAAATTGCACACAATTTAATGCACAGGACCAAAGTACAATACAAAACACAAACCAGGACTTTAACCAGGATTAACATATTTCATCGTTTTGCTCTCACAAGCGAATATTTAGGAGAAAACAAGCGCGATTCAACGGTTGGTACTAGCTAGCGCTAGCGTTATCGTTAGCATTTAACTAGCAAAAAAAAAACGTTAGCCAGCACAGAACAGCACTGTATGGCTCAAAAAAAGTGAGCTTACCACCAACAGGATAAATAAGCAAACAGATGCACATTATTACAAATCACTCACCATCGATGGTTCTCTCACGATCGTCTTCAGCTTGTCTATAGTCCAGTTGTATGCTGGCCAGCCATCGGGTCACTCCTCACTGTGTAATTGCCACCAAGCAGAGAAAACTCCGCACCTCTTCGTTGGACCACGGTGTAGAGTTCCGCAAAACCTACAACGCTGTCTGTATTAATATCGTATTTACTCCTTGACCGAGTTTGTCCGTGATTGCAAATGGCGGTCGTACAGATTTCAACGAAGATGGGCGCTTTCATGACGTTAAGACCTGACCAATCAGCGGCGACCAAAGTTTTTGACGTCAAAACACGGTACAGCTCAGCACGAATGGACCCTGCCCTTGAGCGGGGCTGAGATTCGCTGCTATTAAACCGTGTTGAGGCTAGTGCAAAGACTTACCAAGCATGCTGAGCTGTATCATGACGTGCTAAGTCGGGCTAGTGCAAAAGGGCCTTATAGAGGCCGAGCCGGGGAAAGCCAAGCCGGCTCGGCACATGACATATAGACAATATTATCATCATCAAAATCACCATATATACCACCATATACCCCCACATGGCTTACTATACCTAGGCGCAATAAGTAACCATATAATAATAATAACCAAATAATAGGTAGCCATATGGTAGTTACAACAACAATAATAATAATAATAATAATAATAATACCACCTGGCCTATATAATACTTCAAATAATTCCATCCTAACAACAATCCTAATACTATAATTCTAGTAATAATGATATCAATAATAGTACTCAGCATACAGTATATATTCACAAAAACAACCTTTCTTCATTGAAGACACATTGTAATGTTACTGTCCTTTATTTTTATATTGCTCAAAAAATCATTTCTTCATATGCTGATTTAAATATATGGATGTTTGGACACTGCCTGTGTTTCTCCCCCAACCCATTCCACAATTTTACCCTACACACAGACACAGAAAAACCCTTCCTAGTAGATCTTACTAGGTGCATTTTAAATTTTGTATTCCCCCGTAAATTATATTTCCCTTTGCTCTCACTGAAAAGATTTTGTACTGTATATTGTGTGGCAAAAGGTTTTTACTGACTTTAAACATTAATTGTGCTGTATAATAATCAACCAGATCCCGTAATTTCAATAACTTTGAATGTAAAAACAATAAATTAGTATGTTCAAGATATCCTACTTTGTAGGATATCTTGAACATACTATATTCAAGATATCCTACGGATATCGCGTAGGATATGACACGGACTGCCCTTTTTTGTAATATTATTAATGAATTAAGTCTACTATTATTAATGAATTAAGTGTACTTTTATAATTGTTACCCCAGACCTCTATACAATAGGTCAAGTATGGAAGTACTAATGAGCAATACAAGATATGAAGCGATTTGTAATCTAGGACTTGCTTAATTTTATTTATAATTGCAATATTTTTTGCAACTTTGTTTTGTATGTATCTGACATGTGGTTTCCAACTAATTTTATCATCTAGTATTACACCCAAAAACTTGTAATCTCCTTAACATTTCTGGAATTTCCCCATTGTGGGACTAATAAAGGCTTATCTTATCTTATCTTATCTTATCTTATTTTCAATAATTGCATTATCTATATGAATATGCATATCTTCCTCTTGAACATATACATATAGTATATACTGTAACTATATACACATATAGTTAGTATTGTAGTGACTGGTGAAGTAAATCCTCAGTGATTCATCAGTCACTCTTGCCTTTCCCTGCATATGAAGCCTAATCACACCTGTTTGCTAAGTGACTCATCATTGCTGTCATTACCAGCGTGTTCCATCCATCCATCCATCCATCTTCTACCGCTTTTCCGGAGGTCCGGGTCGCGGAGGCAGCAGTTCAAGCAGAGAAGCCCAGACTTCCCTCTCCCCAGCCACCTGCTCCAGCTCTTCAGAGGGGATACCAAGGCGTTCCCAGACTAGCTGGGAGACATAGTCTCTCCACCGAGTCCTGGGTCTGCCCCGGGGTCTCCTCCCAGTGGGACGTGCCTGAAACACCTCAAGTGGGAGGCGTCCAGGAGGCATCCTAATCAGATGCCCATACCACCTCAACTGACTCCTTTCAATGTGGAGGAGCAGCGGTTCTACTCTGAGCCTCTCCCGGATGACTGAGCTCCTCACCCTATCTCTGAGGGTGAGTCCAGCAATCCTACGGAGAAAGCTCATTTCAGCCGCTTGTATCCGCGATCTCGTTCTTTCGGTCATTACCCAAAGCTCGTGACCATAGGTGAGAGTAGGAACGTAGATTGACTGGTAAATCGACAGCTTTGCCTTAGAACTAAGCTCCCTCTTCACCACAACAGACCGGTACAACGTCCGCATCACTGCAGATGCTGCTCCAATCCGTCTGTCGATCTCTCGCCACATTTTCCCCTCACTCGTGAACAAGACCCCAAGATACTTAAACTCCTCCACTTGGGGCAGGAGCCTGTCCCCAACCCGGAGAGGACAATCCACCTTTTTCCGGCTGAGGACCATGGACTCGGACTTGGAGGTGCTGATTCTCATCCCAGCCGCTTCACACTCAGCGGCAAACCGTCCCAGCAAGAGCTGTAGGTCATTGCTGGATGAAGCCAACAGGACAACATCATCTGCAAACAACAGAGATGAGATCCTGTGGTCACCAAGCATGACACCCTCCATTCCCTGGCTGCGCCTAGAAATCCTGTCCATAAAAATTATGAACAGGACCGGTGACAAAGGGCAGCCCTGGCGGAGTCCAACTCTCACTGGGAATGACTCCGACCGAGTGTTGGCAATGCGAACTAAACTCTCACAACGGTCGTACAGAGACCGAATAGCTCGTAACAACAAGCCCGATACCCCATACTCCCGAAGCACCCCCCACAAAAATCCACGAGGGACGCGGTCAAATGCCTTCTCCAAGTCCACAAAACACATGTAAACTGGTTGGGCAAACTCCCACGAACCCTCAAGAATTCTCGAGAGGGTAAAGAGCTGGTCCGATGTGCCACGGCCAGGACGAAAACCACATTGCTCCTCCTGAATCCGAGGTTCGACCAACGGCCGGACTCTCCTCTCCAGTACCTTGGCATAGACCTTCCCAGGGAGGCTGAGGAGTGTGATCCCTCTAAAGTTGGAGCACACCCTCCGGTCCCCTTTTTTGAAGAGAGGAACCACCACCCCGGTTTGCCATGCCAAAGGCACTGCCCCCGACCTCCACGCAATGTTGCAGAGGCGTGTCAACCATGACAACCCAACAACATCCAGGGCCTTGAGGTACTCGGGGCGAATCTCGTCCACCCCCGGGGCCCGGCCACCAAGGAGATTTTTAACCACCTTGGCGACCTCAGCCCCTGTGATAGGCGAGTCATCCCCCTTGTCCCCAAACCCTGCTTCCTCTGTGGAAGGCGTATCAGTGGGATTGAGGAGATCCTCAAAGTATTCCTTCCACTGCCCGACGATATCCCCAGTTGAAGTCAACAGTGTCCCATCCGCACCATACACAGTGTGGACGGGGAGCTGCTTTCCCCTCCTGAGCCGCCGAACAGTTTGCCAGAATCTCTTTGAAGCCGACCGAAAGTCTTGTTCCATGGCCTCACCGAACTCCTCCCATACCCGGGTTTTTGCTTCAGCAACCACCCGAGCTGCACTCCGCTTGGCCTGCCGGTACACCTCAGCTGCTTCGGGAGTCCCACAAGCCAACCAAGCTTGATAGGACTCCTTCTTCAGCTTAATGGCCCCCCTCACCACTGGTGTCCACCACTTGGTTCGGGGGTTGCCACCACGAGATGCACCGACCACCTTGCGGCCGCAGCTCTGGGCTGCCGCTTCAACAACAGAGGTGGAGAACATGGCCCATTCAGACTCCATGTCTCCAGACTCCCTCGGAATGTGGTTGAAGTTCTTCCGGAGGTGGGAGTTGAAGACCTCCCGGACAGGGGCCTCAGCCAGACGCTCCCAGCACACCCTCACTATACGTTTGGGTCTACCAGGTCTGAATGGCTTCCTCCCCTGCCATCGGATCCAACTCACCACCAGGTGGTGATCAGTTGACAGCTCTGCACCTCTCTTTACTCGGGTGTCCAAGACATACGGTCGCAGGTCTGATGATACGATAACAAAATCGATCATCGACCTGCGGCCTAGGGTGTCCTGGTGCCAGGTGCACATATGGACACCCTTATGCTTGAACATGGTGTTCGTTATAGACAGACTGTGGTTAGCACAGAAGTCCAATAACTGAACACCACTCGGGTTCAGATCGGGCAGGCCGTTCCTCCCAATCACCCCCCTCCAGGTTTCACTGTCGTTGCCCACATGCGCATTGAAGTCCCCCAGTAGGACAATGGAGTCTCCAGGAGGAGCACCCTCCAGCACCCCAGTCACAGACTCCAAAAAGGGTGGGTACTCTGAAACATCATTTGGTGCATAGGCACAAATGATGGTCAGGACCCGTTTCCCAACCCGAAGGCGCAGGGAAGCAACCCTTTCGTCCACCGGGGAAAACTCCAATATAGAGGCAGCAAGGTGGGGCGATACAAGAATACCTACCCCTGCTCGTCGCCTCTCGCCCGGGGCAACTCCAGAAAAGGCCAAGCTCCAGCCCCTCTCCAGGAGACTGGTTCCGGAACCGGAGCTGTGTGTTGAGGTGAGGCCGGACTATATCTAGCCCCCTCATGGATCGTCACCTTATCGTGGTGGGGGGGTTTGCGTGCCCCAGTGATCCCAGGAGCTATGTTGTCCGGGGCAATTTGCCTCTGATAGGGTCTCCCAAGACAAACTGGTCCTGGGTGAAGGGCCAGACGAAGAACGATCCAACAGACTCTCATGATAAATTGTATATCAAGGATTCAGTGTACCCCGCCCGGTATGGGGTTACCGGGGCCCCACCCTGGAGCCAGGCCTGGGGGAGGGGCTCGAAGGCTAGCGTCTGGTGGCCGGGTTTCCACCCATGGGACCCGGCCGGGCTCAGCCCGAAGGAGTTACATGGGTCCGCCCTCCAGTAGGTTCACCACCTGCAGGAGGGATCATGGAAGTCCGGTGCTATGTGGATTAGGTGGCAGTCAAAGGCGGAGACCTTGGCGGACTGATCCCAAGCTTTCTACCAGCGTGTTAACCAGGATAAATGCCTTCACTGCTTACATACCTCTTCTGCTTTTTTCCACATTTAAAGTACCTTAATAAGCTCATGCTTCTCTTGGTCAGTGACGCTAGTGAGACACTCTGCCTGCCGACTGGAATGGTCACATGGGCGGCGCGCTTCTGAACTTCGCGCGGATAACGATCACGCACGTTGCTTGTGTGCGCGCTTGCAGATGGTCATTCCTTCATATTCTTTTCTTAAATTTATATTTCCTTGGTGTGGCCTGGGCATGGGCCACTCGGAGGTTGGTTCTGGGCCGCTAATTGAATAGACCTGCTCTAGCTAGATGAGAGCGAGCTGATAGGGGAGGGGCGGTTATGTGTTAAGAGGGAGAAGAGGCGGAGCAGGGTGAAGTTACAGGGCAGACGGAAAGGGGAAAGCAGACAGCTTGTTGATACAAATGATGTTGGGTCATGCTGTGTCATGGATGAAAATATATTGATACATCTTAAAGAATTGAGATTGTCTATCACTAAGAAAAACTGCACAAATTTAATGTCTTGGCAACTTTTCCTCATAAATTTGATTAGGGCCTAATCTCCGCATGGACCTTCACTCCCACTGCACTGACCTGTGCTATGCTGATGACGTTGTCCTCATCGCCACTTCTTTTGACATCATTGCTGACAGATGAAGTTTCACCTCTGGGATTCACCATCAGCTAGGCAAAGACCAAAGTCCAGCCACTGCCCAACTTCCTACCACCACCACAGGTCATTGGGGTTAACAATGAGAAGTTTCACTTCCGGTTATGGCTGCCACGTAGGACGGACGTGTCTCGCTCTGCTCTGCTCCTGGAGAAAAAAATCGGCAAATAACTCTCTCATTTGGGACAGAACGTATCCCAGCATTTGGGCGAGGATATGTCGGCGAAGCCTAAGGCTGGAAAACCAGGAAAAGGAAAAAGCGAGCCGCCGAAACAGTCCAAATTAACGGACTTTCAGGTCTGTGACGCAGCAAACAAGGCTCCATATATGGCGGAGGAGGCTGGCGGCGGTGCGATTTCTGCGGGGAATGGCGCAGATGCGCTGATGGCTGCCATGAGTTCAATGAGAGCGGACTTTTCCTCTAGATTTGATGGGATTATGACAGCGCTGGAAGGAATAAGAAAGGAATTGGGTGACTGTGTAGAACGAACGGCGCAGATGGAGCTCCGTCTCGCTAGTGCTGAAGATGACGTCACCCGTCTTCAATTAAAGGTGCGCACTTTGGAAAAAAAAAATAAATCTCTGGAAGATAATATTTTGGATTTGGAATCTCGGTCGAGACAGAATAATTTGAGGCTGGTGGGTCTTCCAGAGGAATCAGAAGGTCGGGACGTATGTTCCTTTCTGGAAAAGTGGATTCCGGAGGTGCTGGGCAGCGAGGAGTTGCAATCAGCAGTGGTTCTGGAAAAAGCACATCGTATTGGGCCCACGGAGAGATAAGGGACCGCCGAGGACCTTAATTATGAAGTTTCTAAGCAACAGAGACAGGATGAAGATCTTCAACGCTGCACGTGCTAAAGGAGAGATTAAACACCAGGACCAGCAGGTGCGGTTCTACCCAGATTTGGCCACAGGAATCCAGCAATTGAGGAAGCAGTTTGATCCCGTACGTAAGGAGCTGCGCAACCTTGGGATTCGTCATGGTGTAATCTATCCTGCGAGACTGCTGACCACGTATGAGGGCAGAACCCACATCTTCAAGACCCCAGAGGAGGCGCAGGAGTTCATCAAGAAGATCAAAGAAGAAGAAGAGACTGGTGGGAGCTAAGCATGAACAAAATATAAGGTAGAATAATTAAGCATTTGCACAGGCATCTGACTGACTTGAAGTAAATAGTAAGTTTACAAAATATAGATTGTATTATATATTAAAAAAAACAAAACAAAAACAAAACAAAAAAAAACAAAAAAAAAACTATGATGTACAAAGTTGTTAAAAATTTTGGAGTTAAGTTGGAAAACTACAGAAGAGAGTTAATGTTACATCATTAAAAGCAGTAGAGTTAGGGTGATTGGGAGGATGAAGAAGGAGTGGCTTAGGCTGTTCCCCGTGGGTGTGGAACGGTCGATGGCTATATCGGGAGACAGAATTTTTCTTTTGATTTTGGGGGGGTTTGCCACAAGTGTGGGAAGGGGAAATTTGTTTGTGTGTAGTTTGTAGGGATGAATGTTCAACCACTCATGTTTTTGCTTCTCTGTATGAGCATGTTTACACTGCAAGGTAATCCCAAACTCTCTATTGATCATGGACCAAAGTGTTAATCTTAATTTAACTTCATGGAATTGCAGAGGTCTACAAAATTTAAAAAAACTTAAACAAGTTATGAATAAAATAAAGGACATGGGTTCAAGAATTGTGTTTTTACAAGAAACTCATCTGATAGAGGAGGATGTTAAAAGAATTAGGAGTAGATGGCAGGGAAGTGTATTCACCTCTTCATTTTCATCCCGAGCCAGGGGGAGTTATGACTCTCATACATAAATCAGTTCCTTTTCAAGTGAAAAATGTAATTGGAGACAAATTTGGAAGATATGTAATCATTCAAGGTTCTTTGCTATTAGAAAATATAAATCTTGTGAACTTATATGGTCCCAATATAGATGATCAGAAGTTCTTTGCTAATTTATTTCTCATCTTATCATCACTTACAGGGCAACATATAATAGCAGGGGATTTTAATTGTACATTGAATCCAGGTGTGGATAGATCAACAGGACTGGATTGTACGCACATTGGATGTAGGATGACTATTAATCATTTTATGAAAGAATTGAGATTGTTAGATATATGGAGAGAAATGAAACCACAAGTTAAAGCCTATTCTTGTTATTCCAGTACCTACAAGACATTCTCACGTATTGATTATTTTTTGATTTCCACAGAATTAAGGTCCAAGATTCAAAACTGCTTTTATGATAACATCGTGATCTCTGATCAGCACCCTGTTGTCTAATATATGTAGAAAAAAAATTGATAAAGGAATCAGGTAGATGGCAATTTCAGCATAAATGGCTTCAGGATGAGGAATTTGTCAAGTATATAGAAAAACAGATAGACGAGTTCTTTGACATCAATACTACACAAACATCAGCATGTGTAAAGTGGGAGGCTTTCAAAGCTTTTATTAGGGGACATATTATTAGTTATACAGGATCAAAATCTAAGAAGACTCGAGAGGAGAGAGCTAAATTGGAACATAAAATAAAAAATCTTCAGGAAAAAGTGTATGCAGGAAGTGACCCAAGGTTGGAGAATGAATTACTGATTTTGAGAGCTGAATACGACAAAAATCAGCGAATAGAGCTGCCTCGAGTCTTCTAAGATTGAAACAATCTTTTTATGAACAAGGTGAAAAATCAGGAAAATTATTAGCATGGCAGATTAAACAATTGGAAATTAAAACACCAATTACCAGTATTATAAGTAACGGACAGGTAGTTATAGATCCTTTAGAAATTAATAGAGCCTTTAGAGATTACTATGAAAAATTATATGATACCAAAATGAACCTGATTTAACAAAACTAAATGGGTTTTTGAACGAACTATCTATACCGTGTATTCCAAATGAAAACAGGGAGATATTGGAGTCTAAAATTAGTCAAGAAGAAGTTGGGCTAGCCATTGATAATATGAAATCAGGAAAAAGTGCAGGACCAGATGGTCTTCCAGTTGACCTTATAAAAAATTTAAGAATAAATTAATAAAACCTTTTTTGGAAATGGTTTTAGAAGCATTTCAAAATAATAATTTACCATCATTCATAAAATAATGCCTTAATTATACTGCTGCCAAACCAGGTAAGCCCTCTAATAAATGTGAAATATGAGGACCAATAAGCCTATTAAACGCCGACCTTAAGATAATCTGTAAAATTTTAGCAAGACGAATACAAGAAATTTTACCAAATATTATTAATCGAGATCAGAATGGCTTTATAAAGGGTAGACAAGGCTTCCATAATGTAAGAAGACTATTAATATTATTATTTTAATAAAGAAGCACCGGATACAGCTCTCCTATCATTGGACGCCGAAAAGGCCTTTGATAGAGTTGAATGGCCCTTTCTTTTTGAAGTCCTACAAAGGTTTGGACTTGGAAATAATTTCATAAAATGGGTTCAAATAATATACAATAATGCTACAGCAGAAATCCTAACAAATAACAATATTTCAAAACCAATAAAAATCAATAGAGGATGTCGACAAGGCTGTCCACTTTCACCTTTACTGTTTACTATGGCAATTGAACCTTTAGCGATAGCGATACGTTTACATTCACAAATATATGGAATTAAAGTTGGACCAACAGAACATAAAATCTCCCTGTACGCCGATGACATAATTTTGTTTATGTCGAATCTAAAAAAATCAATTCCAACCTTGTTGAATTTAATAAAGAATTTTGGGGAAATATCAGGATATAAAATAAATAAACTAAATCTTCAATATTAATGCTAAATGAGACCCAGAGAAATTACCCGCCCCTGAGGTAAATCAATTCAATGTTGTAAATCAGTTTAAATATTAGGATCCAAATTATGCCTAAGCTAGAATCAGTCGCCAGTGTCAACTATGAAGCCTTAATGTCAGATATCAATGAGTTAACTCAGAGATGGATGTCACTACCAATGTCGATGATCGGGAGAATCAATATACTTAAAAGTAATATTTTACCTAAAATACTTTATTTATTTCAATACATTCCCTTATCACCACCTTTAGATCTATTCTCAAGAATAAAAAAAAAGTTAGTGGAATTTATATGGAACAACAGGAGGGCTAGATTACGTTTGTCTTTATTATATTTACCATTTGATTGTGGAGGTCTGAAATGTCCAAATTTTATGTTGTATTATTGGTCGGCACAACTGAGGTCTATGACATATTATTTTTCATCAAATGATCTCCCTCACTGGACTGAAATGGAATCATACAATTTACCTTTACCTCTTCCCATATTCATATACTCAGATTCGGCAAAAAAATTACAAAAACAAGTTAAAAATCCATTTGTAAAGCATATGATCAAAATATGGTGTGAAGCTAAAAACTATTTAAAAGAACCACAGTTATTGTCACAATTTAGTCCAATATGGGGTAATCAATATTTTAAACCAGGGAGAGCGGACGCTGTATTTAAAGTATGGAATTTAAAAGGGATTACAAAAGATTCAGGATTTATATTTGCCATGTGCAGACAACATAAGGTCTTTTGAAGAGCTGAGGATCAATTTAATCTCAATAGAACACATTTTTTTAAATATCTTCAACTTAGAAACTTTATTCGATCAAATCAAAATAAAGCTCTCACTCGACCTATTTATCATCCTTGAAAAAATGATGATGAAAGATAGTAAAAAGAAAGGGTATTTATTTCAGAGTTTTATAAGTCACTGACACTATCTTCAAGTGAAAATTCACTGAAAAGATTAAACTACTGGAAAGAAGATCTGCAAATTGAAATTTCAGAGGAACAATGGGAATTGGCTTGTACAGAAGCTCAAACCAAAGTCAATAAATGCACGCCTTAAATTGATACATTTCAAATGGTTAATGCGGATGTATGGTACACCGAGGAGTTAAATAGATATAACAAAAATATACCAATACATGCACAAAATGCATGAAAGTAAAGGAACCCTATTTCATTGTTTATGGGAATGTAGATTAATAAGAATGTTTTGGAAGAGGTGAGGGTAACAATTGAAAAAATAATCTCAAAACAAATCATATTGAATCCTAAACTGTTTTTGTTGGGTCTGTACCCAGAAAAGCATAATTTTAATAAAAGTGAAAGAACATTCATAGACCTCAGTTTGCTTAATGCCAAAAAATGTATTGCACTATTATGGAAAAAGACTCATAGACCAGATGTGACTCAGTGGTTAAGACAGATGTTAACAAACCTTCCATTAGAAAGAATAACATATATACAAAATCAAAGGAAATTGTGTTTGAGAATATATGGAGACCTTTTATTGATTATGTAAAAAATTTAAACATAACTCTTGAAGAAGAAGGTGAATGATGTGTGTGGACCTTGTAAATTCCAACTGGTGAACATAATATGTATACTTATGTATTGGATTGTCTAGACTAAACAGAGGAGCATTGTTGAAGACGTTGATTTGGTTTGGTGGTTGTTGGTGTTTTTAAGTGCATTTTTTTTTTTGTAGTACTTTAGTGTTAGTGTTTGATTGTTTGTATCATGTTTGTTAAAAAAAAAAAAAAAAAAAGGTTCAATAAAGATATTGTGGAAAAAAAAAACAATGAGAAGTTTAATGTTTTAAATCACTTTATCTTGGCTCCAAGATCTCCAGTGACTGCTCGCCAGACCCTGAGAACATCAGACAAATTCAGCAGGCTTTGGTCGCCTGTGCAAAGTATAGAGAAGCAGCAAGATCCGTACAGAGACAAAGCTTTGCATCTTCAGTACCTGTGTGATTACCATCCTCCTGTACTGTTCTGAGACATGGACCATCTTGGCCACAGCCAATCATCGTCTTAATGCTTAACCCCGAAACTGCTTCCGGAATGTCTTGGGCATCGCATGGTTCCACCATGTCACTATGATGAGGTGTATGCCAGAGCTGGTAATCCCATCCCCATCACCACTACCATCAGAAAAGGCAGACTACAGCTTTTGGGGCACGTCACTCATTTGGCAAATAAGGTCCTGGGCAAACGGATCTGGTCTGACTGTTCCCATCTTCTTCCCAATGGCTGGCACCATCCGTGGGGCTGTCCATCTCAAACATGGATATTGCGGGTCCTTCCACCCACCGCTGCCTGAACTGATCAGCCTGGCTCACCACCCAGTTTACTTCAAGGTGGTGGTCTGCTACGGTCACATAAGTGGCCATGCACATTTTGCCTGTTGGTGTTGTATCATTTATTTGCAAACTTTTTGCATAAATTTGTGACTTTATTTGTTGTAATTTGCTAACTTTTTTTACGTGTAAATTTACAACCTTTTTTCGTGAATTAGCAACTTTTTAATATAAATTTTGAACTTTTTTCCTCATAAATTTTCTGCTTTTTTGTCATAAATCAGCAGCCTTTTTAGTTGCAATTTTTTCAAGAATTAGCAACTTTTTTTATACAGTAAATATGCAACTTTTTTCCTCATAAATTATCTTATTTGTCAAAAATTATTAACCTTTTTCATATGACTTTTTTGTAAAAAAAAAAAAAAGTTGCACATTTCTGCAAAAAACTTTAAAATCCACACAGAAAATGTTTACGTGTAAAAACTCACAAATGTATGTAAAAAAAGAAAGAAAATAGAGAAAAATTCAAGAGAAAAACATCAGAAATTGGCGAGGGTAAAGTCGCTACACACTACTGAAGTAACCCTTCTAGGGAGATACTTTCTTATTCTTGCTCAAGTAACTTTTTAGTGACTACTCTTACTTGTACTTGAGTGTATAAGATCATGAGGTAATGATACTTTTACTTGAGTACAGTTACTAAATACTCTGCCCACTGCATACCACCTTAGATTTCAGTTTATTTTTTATCTCTTTTATACGAATTGCTGTCATTAGACATTTTGTTTTTCATCAAAGTGTGGTTTCAGTACCTGTGTTAACTCACTGGACAAAGCTCCAGAGTTTAGTGTTTTTGTTCTGTTTTTTTTTTTTCATTAACTTTGATTGTGAGGCTTCAGCTCAGTTTTGCATTTTGTCGTTATGTTTCTGAAGAATCACTTATGTGAACTACTGTGTTGTTGTGGTAGGTACTCGTCTCTGCAGGTGGGGGAGGCAGCTTTTCAGCATACACCTGACCACATCCTGCCCCATATACGTATACTGACAATAAAAGAGTGAGGGGAAAAAAAAGCTATGCGGCTCGTTTTCAACCGTGTCACTTCATCATAACTTGCATCTAAAGGATGACTGGCAGCATTTCTGTAAACTGATAAGTTTGAATGGAAATTGGTTTGACCAAATTGAAGTAGCCACGGTGATGTCAGCAACTGGTTTCAGAAGTTTCAGTAGCTATGCAGGGCTGTTTCTAGCTTTTTTTGGGGTGCTCTAAGCAAGAGTATGTTGGGGGGGGGGGGTATTTTTGAAATGGAAGTGTTCAAAGCTTTTAAATAATGGAAAACATTTCCCCTCCCTCCAGAAATATTAAAAAAAGGGATTCCTTTTAGGGAGGGATTCCTAAAAGCTTAACCAGCATGAATAGGACTGACAAGAAAAAAGTTGCAAATATACAAGAAAAAAATTGGCCATTTAAGATAAAAAAAGTAGTGAATTTATTTAAAAAAGTTGGAAATTTATAAGAAGAAAGTCACAGTACAGTACTATCCCAATACTTGGTCTGCGATGCATTATTATTATCATGCAATACTCCGAGCATTGCGATTTCCCATCCCGATCTTTGTCTTTTTTAACTCCCGGCTGTAGGTCTCAGGAGTCACTCCTCTGCTGTTCTCAGTTAACCAGAGCATGAACATTTAGCACCATCTAGTGGATAAAAAAATCTGTTGTTTTTTTATTTCTCTGGTACCTAAATAAGTTTGTATTTGCAACATTTATTAATAAATTTTAATAAACCACAAAGTATCGCAATATTGGATGCTAATCCACAGTCTTCGCACGGAGGGACAGCATGTGTTTCAGTCCCTCGACACGTACAAGGATTGCGTGGCTGTAATGAGCAAGTATTTCGCTGACACATGTAACCTAAAGGTGCAAAGAATTGCTTTCAGTCGGCGACGTCAAAACGACTCTTCATTTTGCCACTGAGCTCCGGTTCCTGGCGAGCACATGCACCTTTGACCACTTAGAGGAAGAGTTAATCCGTGACAAGCTAGTAGAAAATACTAGGAGTGGGTGGCTGCAGGAGTAGATAATACTGGCAGGGAACAACCTGAAGCTAGACGAGGCTGTGAGGATGGCGTCCCAAATGGAAATAGCTACCCAGTTATTGAGGCAGCTAGCAGTGCCTAGCCAACAGTCCCCTCACCTAGCTCCACGAGCGCAAGCCATCACCACTGCCACCCAACGCTCAGGCCCCACATTTCCCCACTACAGAGGAGGTCGTGTAGGAAACGGGATAACATGCATGAGTGCCCGCCCTGCAATGACTGTGGTTCATCAAGACACCAAACTCATTCAGCTGCCTGCCCGGCCAGAGGGCTGAAATGCCACTGTTGTAAAAAGCTCAACCATTTTGCCAAAGTCTGCTGCTCAATCATCACAAATTCAATGCCCCACCTGTCAGGCTCAACCGCCATCCACACAGTCGGCGCCAAAAGCTGGCTGTTCTAATGGTGCACAGTACAATTGGACAGTGTCAACGTGCCGCTACTGCTGGATACGGTGGCTTCGAGGTCCCTTCTAAGCATGGCTACAGTCAGGAAACTGTTTCCCCGGAAGGCCACCACAGCGAATGTGGTCGACTTATTCGGCTATGGACACGTCAGGATCAGCATGGTGGGAACAGTCACCTTTTCTGTACGTTGCAGCCCTAAAACCAGCCCGTCGTTCACCTTCCAAGAAAAATGCCAGGGGGCCCTCTTGCTGGGCATTGACCTGATCACCGAGTTGGGTTTCTCCATCACCGATCCAATGGGCCCCACTGTCCTGACAGTCACCTCATCCTGGCAGCATGGTTGGCCGGCACTCCTCCCGGGAGTGGGATACCTCATTTTCTTCAGTCACTGACCACTCATTGATCCAACGGTGTCACCAAAAATCCAGCCCCTCTGCCGACTCCCCCTCACACTGCAGGATGACGTCATGGTGGAGCTGCAGAAGCTCTTGGACGCCGGCATCATTGAACGGGTGAACGCTTCCCCCTGGATCTCCAATCCCATCGTAGTGAAGAAGAAGTTGGGCAGCCTACGACTATGCATTGACCTCCGAATGGTGAACAAGGCGGTGATCCCCGACAAATACCCCCTACCCACGATGGAGGAACTGACGGTGGCGTTCAGTGGTTCAAAAGTCTTTTCCAAACTGGACCTCCGCCAAGGCTACCTGCAGGTTCTCCTCCACCCTGACAGCTTTTGCCACCCACATGGGAGTGTTCAGGTATGCCCGCATGCCTTTCGACCTCAGTTCCGCCCCGAGCTGTTTCCAGAAAATCATGGCTACTATCTTCACCGGCCTCTCAGGGGTGGTGGTGTACTTGGATGGTATTGTGGTGCACGGCATGACATCAGCTTCCCACGATGCTTGCCTCAATAGGATAATGGAAGTGCTAGTGAATCATGGCCTCACACTCAATGGGAGAAGTGCATTTTTGGAACAATGACCATCGAGTTTGTGGGGTTCCACTTGACCGTCGAAAGCCTGACGCCCCTGCATTCAAACGTGGGGACGGTACTGCAACTTCCTGAACCATCATGATCTGCACAACTCTCATCCTTTTTGGGCATGGTGAATTTTTATGGGCGCTTCATTTCCTGTTATTCAGAAACAATAGAGCCACCGCGCGCCTCCGGAAGCAGGATGCACCCTGGCTGTGAATCCTGGCATACTCTGCCGTCATCAGCCAACTGAAGACACAGCTCACCTCTCCACCAGTACTCACCGACTTTGACCTATAGAAGCCCACGTTTGTGACATGCGACACTTCCAACACAGCAGTAGGAGCTGTCCTGTCGCAACTTCAAGGGGGGACCGAACGCACAGTGGCGTTCGCCGTGAGGTAGCTCACTTCGGCTGAGCAGAAGTACTCAGTGGGAGAGAGGGAGGCACTGGCATGCGTTTGGGTGTTTGAACGCTGGCATATGCACCTGTATGGATGACGCTTCACACTGTGGACAGATCATAGGCCCCTCACAGTACTGCTGGAAACATCGGGGTTGGGGCACAAACTTCTGCACATCTACAGGTGGACAGAGAGACTACAAGCATACAACTTTACCACCCAGTTCACGCCGGGCAGAGAAAACATAGTGGCGGACCTTTTGTCCCAGGCCACACCTAACTCCACTATGAATGGCAACTGAGACACCCTGGAGCCGGAGCTGATTCACATGCTGTACGGGTCACTCCAAAATGCTGTCTCCCTGCAAGCGCTCCAGACGGCGTCAGAACAGGATCCGACACTGACCCAGTTGCACACCTTCATCCACAAGGGCTGGCCTGCCAATGTGAGAGAACTGGCACCCTTCCACAGGGTCAGGGACGATTTGTCATGCTGGAATGATGTCTGCGCGGCAAGAGGACACTGCACGTTGATTCCAGAAGTACTAAAAGGCTGCATCCTGACCATGGTACACGAGGGCCACCTGGGCATCGTCAAAGTCAAGCAATGGTGTAGGGGCTCGGTCTGGTGGCCAGGCATCAACAAAGATGTGAATATCATGGTGAAAGACTGTGTGCCTTGTCTGCCCAATGGAAAAACTAGGATGCCACTACCCCTGCCCCTGCGGCCACTGCCATGGCCATCAGTTCCATGGAAACTTGTCCAATTGGACATATACGGCGAACTGCACAGCGCCCCCTTGGAGCAACGTTTTTTACTAGTGGCCTATGACCTTCACTCAAAATAGCCCGAGGTGTTACCCACCGGCTTAGTCACCACTGATGTAGTCACAGATTTCCTCACCTCTCTCTTCGCCCGCTGGGGCATGCCAGACCCAATCACAATGAGCAACGGACCGCAATTCACCTCAACGGATTTCAAGGCCTTGGTGAAAGAAACACATAAGAACCACCTTCGACCATCCTCAGGTGAATGCGGGGTGGAGAGAATCAATCAGACCCTCAAGAATGGTCTCAGAGCACACCTAGCGGATGGGCTGCCATTCTTGGCCGCATTACAGAGCACCCTACTACATTACAGAGTGACGCCTCATGCCACAACGGGCAGCTCCCCGGCTCTACTGATGCTTGAATGCCAGATGAGCCTTCCCCTGGACTGACTACGCCCCCCATTGGTCACTAGCCCGACGGAGACACCTTCACCTAGAGGGAGGGTTGTCGAACAACAACGACGAATGAAGCAAAGGTTTGACATGAAACGCTAAGCAAAGTGACCTGGACTCGCAGTGCTGGACTGGGTTCGGATCCGGTGCCCCAACCGCACCCACAAGCTGCAGTTGTTTTCGACAACGCTAATGCAGATCACAGCACAGTAGAGCCCAGCCACCTTTCGTCTCACTGATGGGTCATGGTGGCACGCCAGCCGCCTCAGTAAAGTAATGCCGACTTTGGCCCCGGATCAGGAGACAGCTGCGGACATGACGAAATCAGGCTAGGACTTTGGCGACGCAAGACCCACAAACCCCGATGAGCGTCCGCCGGAGCCAGCGGCGGTGACACAGCCTGAGCACCACTCAGCCCAGATTCGGCTGAGACCCCACCACCTAAAGGACTTTGTGACTAACTTTTGATATATTGAACTCTTGAGTGTAGCCAGGACGTGACCGACAACAGTGGCAGAATAATCCACTCGGTCACACGGACATACCGGCAGTCTACCTGGGTGCCCAGGTAGTTGTATAAAGTTCTTTGGGGGTTTTCGGTGTGGGGGTGGGGGGGTAAATGTGGTGTTTGGACGTGGTGGCTCGCCATAGGTGATGTCATCATGTGGCGAACAGGCCATGGCACGGGGCGGTGCCACCCATCTGTATATAGTAAGTGTGGTATGAATACAGTGTGTGTTTGGTTCACGTTTGTTGTGTTGGGTTCTTTTATAAATAAAGACCTGCTGCTTGGGTGAACACGGAGCCTACTTTATTGACTGGCTGGAACAACATTAACACACGAACTCCGCCATATTATTATACCATCCTGTTGTACTCCCTGACAACATCCGGTCTGTGTCACCCCCTAGTGGCTCCACATATGTAATGCCTAGATCACACCACATCCCCCTTACTGAAGCCAGGTTGACCCCTTTTAGCTGAAAACACAAAATACATTCTTATTTCCATTCCCTTTTGTCAGCTAACTATGACAGCATAGATTTAAGATAAGATAAGCCTTTATTAGTCCCCACAACGGGAAATTCAGGATTGCAACAGCACAGGGATAGCAACACTCAGAGCAACAATCAGAAGGCAAGAAAAAAAAACAAGCAAGCAAGAGCAGCTAATATACATATGTACATATTACTATAAAATATATATATACACACACACACACACAGACACACAGTGCAGAGCATTGTAGCTGGATGGAATAATATATGAATATATGAACACACAGTGCAGAGCATTGTAGCTAGATGGAATAAATATGTAAATATATAAACACCCACAGTACGGAGCATTGCAGCTAGGTGGAATAAATATGCAAGTATATAAACACACACAGTGCGGAGCAATGTAGCTAGATGGAATAATATGTAGATATATAAAAAACAGCAGTGCGGAGCATTGTAGCTAGATGGAATAAATATATAGATATATAAATATAAACACACCCAGTGCTGAGCATTGTAGCTAGATGGAATAAATATATAGATATATAAATATAACACCACCCAGTGCAGAGCATTGTAGCTAGATGTAATAAATATGTAAATATATAAACCACACACAGTGCAGAGCATTGTTGCTAGGTGGGATGAAACAGCATAACCGTCTATTTAGTTATCCTACATGGTATGATTATGTGCCATACATATTCTCACCCTCCATAGCGACCGGTATGTTCCTAGTTGTATGCCGGATGAGGACCATTGTGTAAGTCTATTGCATCTTTTGCATTCAAAAAAAAAAAAAAAAAAAAAACTATTAGTTTGTTACGTCTTTTTGCTATCTCTGCGAGCAGCCCTGCTTAGGTTGTACAGTCTGACAGCCGTTGGTAGGAAGGACCTACGAAACCTCTCGGTTGTGCACCTGGGATGATGTAGTCTGCTGCTAAAATGAGCTCCTCAGTGCATCCAGTATGTCCTGCATAGGGTGGAACTCGGACTCCAGCAGAGATGACAGTTTAGCCACCGTCCTTCTCTCTCCTATCTCCTCCATCGGATCAAGGCGTTGCCCCAGGACAGAGCTAGCTTTCTTAATCAGTTTGTTCAGTCTCTTCCTATCGGCTGCAGTAATGCCACTGCCCCAGCAGACCACTCCAAAAGTGATGGCTGATGCCACCACCGTGTCATAGAATGACTTCAGCAGTGCCCCTTGTACACCAAAAGACCTGAGTCTCCTCAGCAGGAACAGCCTGCGCTGTCCCTTCTTGTAGAGTGCGTCAGTATTGTGTGACCAGTCTAGTTTATTGTTCAGATGAACACCCAGGTACTTGTAGGATGTCACCACCTCGATGTCTGTTCCCTGTATATTTACTGGTGCTGTGAGGGGCTGCCCATGCCTGCGGCAGTCCACCACCAGCTCCTTAGTTTTCCTCGCGTTGATCTGGAGGCAGTTCCGATGGCACCAGTCCACAAAGTCCTGGATAAGCCCTCTGTACTCAGCTTCATCTCCGCTGGAGATGAGACCAACGATCGCAGAGTCATCAGAGAACTTCTGTAGATGGCAATGTGTTGTGTTGTGTGAGAAGTCCGCAGTATAAAGAGTGAACAGGAAGGGAGCCAGCACCGTTCCCTGGGGGGCCCCCGTGCTACTGATGATCGTGTCGGAAACACAGTCCCGGGTTCTCACAAACTGAGGCCGGTTCGTGAGGTAGTCCAGGATCCATGATGACAGGTGCTGGTCCACCCGTGCGCGCAGCAGCTTGTCCTTCAGGATCATCGGCTGGATGGTGTTAAAAGCACTGGAGAAGTCAAAGAACATGATCCTCACCATATTCCCGGGCTTCTCCAGGTGGGACAGAGAACGGTGAAGGAGGAAGATCACTGCATCCTCCACCCCAATGCCATGCTGGTAGGCAAACTGGAGTGGATCCATCGCTGGTTCCACCAGGGGGCGGAGATGAGCAAGGAGCAGTCTCTCCAGGGTCTTCATCAAGTGGGACGTCAAGGCCACCGGTCTGAAGCTGTTCAGGTCTTTGGGGTGGGAAGTTTTTGGTACAGGTACCACACAAGATGTTTTCCACAGCTGTGGTACCCTCCCCAGTTTCAGGCTCATGTTGAAGATATACGTCACAATCCCACACAGCTGGTCTGCACAGGACTTGAGGAGCTTTGCGCTGATGCCGTCCGGTCCCGACGCCTTCCTCGCCTTGATCTTCCTCAGCTCCGTCCTCACCTGGGTCTTGGTCAGGGTCAGGATGGGGGGCTGTGTGTTGGGAGTGGGGGGGGTGTCGGTGGAGTGGGGAGTGGGTAGCAGGACTTGATTTCTTAGAGGCAGCAGTGGTTGTTGTGCAGACAGGGGGGAGGGCGGTTGGTCAAATCTATTGAAAAACAGATTCAGGTTGTTCGCCCACTCCCTGCCCCCCGTGGCCTGGGGGGAGGTATTCTGGAGCCCCGAGATGGTTTTGAGGTTTCTCCAGACCCCGCTGATGTCGCTCTGTTGCAGCTTGTCCTCCAAGCTTGTCCTCCAAGATAACACATCACCCCCTTTTACAAATCTATAACATTTCTTTTTTTTTTTTCAACACTGTTGCCATGTAAGGACATATTATGCAAAGGCCTCTTATTTTCTATTTAAAGAAGGCATTTTCAGAACTCAACTCTGTTTTCACAAATATTAACATGCAACTCTACAGATCCAGTCTCTTTGGTTTTATCACTTCTCTACCAGACCTGGTTCTAACAACACCTGGTGTTTCCTGTGCATTGGGCTCAGAAACAGTTTCTGTAGGAGTGTCTTTTCCATTTGACTGGGTCCGTTGTGGTTCCATCTCAGTCTGTGGTATCGACATAGGCACAAGATGAGTGCGATTCCTCCTGATTGTCCCTTGTGGTCCACTGATGACATAGGACCGTGGAGTTTTGTGGACAGATGTCACTGTGCCCTGTGCTTTTGCATCTGTAATCCAAACAGAGTTTCCGGGTAACAGTTTATCCAAATCTCTCGTTCTGTGTCTTTTGTTGAAACATTCTGTTTGCCTCATCCGTCTCTCCTTTTCCACGTGACGAATTTGTTGCAGATTCGGCACGCATGGCTGCAAGGCCTCTGGAAGCATTGGCAGGGTGGTACGAAGTCTACGCCCCATGAGAAGCTGTGCTGGGCTGTAGCCATTTGCCAACGCTGTGGTTCTGTAGGCTAACAGTGCTCGGTATGGATCACTGGCTTTCTTAATAAGATTTTTGACTGTTCTGACAGCTCTTTCTGCCTCACCGTTACTTTGGGGGTACCTGGGACTACTGGTCACGTGCTCAAAACAGTACTCCTTTGCAAAGTCTTCCATTTCCTGACTTGCGAACTGCGGGCCGTTATCCGTGATCAGTATCTCTGGTATTCCATGACGTGCAAACATAGACTTTAAATGCACAATGACATTGGCAGAGCGAGTTGGGCTGAGCTGGGCAATCTCTATATACCTAGAGAAGTAGTCCACTAATAACAGATAGTTTTTGTCTTGTAGTGTGAACAAATCAGCTCCCAACTTCTGCCATGGCCTTTCTGGTAAATCTGTGGGCATTAAAGGCTCTCTCACATTAACTCTTTCCTGTGTGCACTTTCTGCATTTGAGTACAACTTCACTGATCTGGTTGCTTAAACCTGGCCACCATACAGCCTGACGGGCGCGCTCTCTGCATTTAACCACCCCCTGGTGGCCCTCATGTATCTTATCCAAAACTGCATTTCTCATGTTAGCAGGGATAACTAACCTCGTGCCTCTCAGTAGTAGTCCGTTATGCACACTCAAAACGGCTCTCTCAGACCAGTAGTGCTTCACCGCTCCCTGTAGCTGGTTACGATCCGGCCAGCCTTCTGTGCAGTATTTCATGACTTGTGAACAGACGCTGTCGGACTGCAGTTGCTCTTGGAGATCTGCAAGATATTTGCTGCTTGTAGGGAGTCCCTCTAGCACAGAGTCAACATAAATGTTAGTGTCCTCCATAAGATCTGTGTCTGTGTGAGTAACACTGTTTGTGAGCGGTAAGCGTGAGAGTGTGTCGGCAGTGGTGAGACTTTTGCCCGGGATGTGCTTTATAGTGTATGAGTACCTCATTAGGCGCATACGAAATCTCTGTATACGCGGTGGAAGCGCATCCAAAGCTTGTCCTCCCAGTAGGCTCACTAGTGGCTTATGATCAGTTTCTAGTTCAAAGTGCAGACCCAGGATAAAGTCATTGAATCTTTCACAGGCCCACGTGAGAGCCAGTGCTTCTTTTTCCAGCTGTGCGTAGCGCTGCTCTGTAGGTGTCAATGATCGGGAAGCGTAAGCAACTGGTGACCACACGTCTCTCTCCTTCTGTAGCATGACTGCCCCCAATCCGTATGAAGAGGCATCTGCAGATATTTTCTGTGGTTTGTTTGGGTCATAGAGCTGCAATACAGGAGCAGAGGACAGTTCTTGTTTGAGATTACAAAACCATTTTGTTGTTCATGCCCCCAGTACCACATGTTCTTTGTTGAAAGCAAGTCTCTCAATGGTTTGTCCTTTTCAGAAAGGTTCGGAATGAACTTCCCCAGCTGGTTCACCATTCCGAGAAAGCTCCTGAGCTCACTCACGTTGCTTGGCTCTTTCATGTCCTGAACAGCTTGGGTTTTGTCTGGATCTGGCCTCATTCCTTCTGCTGAAACAATAAACCCAAGAAATTTGACCTCTCTTTTGCCAAACTCACATTTTGACATATTCAACGTAACGCCGGCTTTCTCCGCGCGCTTCAAGACAGCGTGTAGTCTTGCGTCGTGCTGCTCCTTCGTGGATCCCCAGACCAGGATATCGTCCATGTGACAGACGACTCCGTCGAGACCCGCTGTAACCTCTGTTACCATCATGTTTTGGAAATGTTCAGGAGCACTGGAAATACCAAATGGCAAACGGTTGAAGTGGTATCTGCCAAATGGCGTAATGAATGTGGTGAGAAAGGCCGACTCTTTAGACAGTGGTATTTGCCAAAATCCCATATTTGCATCAAGCTTTGAAAAATACTGAGCACCTGTGAGCATGCCTAGCGTTTGGTCCACAGACGGAGGATGTATCTTTCGCGACACACTGACTCGTTTAAAGGTGTCATGTCCACACAGATACGCACCTTTTCTTTGTCCTTTTTGGGAGCTACAACCATGCCACAGCACCAATCTGTTGGCTGCTCCACGCGACTGATGACTCCCAACTTTTCCATCCTCTCGAGCTCTTCTTTCACTTTACCCATGAGCGGCAGTGGCACACGCCTTGCCACCTTGAGCGAAAAGGGCTTAGCATCAGGTTTCAGTTTAATTGTGTATGGCTTTTGGACAAGCCCAAGTCCACTGCATAACTTGGGGTACGCTTTTCTCACTGTCTCTTGGTCTATAGTGTCAATTCTGGCAATTAGTTTCAGTCTCACGGAAGCTGTTCTACTCAGTAGTGCCATGCGCAGATTTTTGACAACATAGATTTTCTCAGTAGCGCTCTTGTCACCGTATGTAATAGTCTCTGTCATAGACCCCAACACGGTTAGTGCAGTTCCACCCGGTCCGTAGAATGGTTTTTGTGCCTTTTCCAACTGTTCATTTTTCTTCTTGAAGATTTCAAATGTTTGGTCAGAAACCGCTGTGACGTCCGCTCCGGAATCTAACTTAAAAGTCACTTTATTTCCTCTCACGTTTATGTCTGCCAGCCACGGATCCTCTCCTAGATCCACTTCACCCAGAAAAAGTCTGTCTGCATTGTCAGTGACCTCATTCACAGTTGGGTTGGACCTACAGACTCTAATATAGTGTCCACGTTTTTTACAGTTATGGCATTCCGCGTTTTTAGCTGGGCACTGTACTGCTGCATGTGCTGGTGCTTTGCCACACTTGGAACAAACTTTACGGTCTTGTTTTGTCTGCTGAGGCCTTGAGGACTTAATCTGTTTTTGTTCCTTGATTATGAACTTGTTTGGCTTGGCTTTTCTGATGTGTACCGCATCCACGGCTGTTCTGTTAATGCTAGTTTCACCTCTTAGGTCAGTTTGTTGTCGTTTTATTTCTTCAGATTGTCTTGCCATTGTTATAGCTTTAGCTAGGGTAAGATCTTTGTCAAGCTGCATTCTTTCTGACAGCGACGAATCTTTCAGACCCACTACAATCCTGTCTCTCAAAAGGTCATCATGAAGTGCACCGTACTCAGTTTTCTGCCAGTGCATAGAGTGCTGTTATGAACGAGTCTACTGGTTCTGCCGGCTGTTGCACTCGCTTGTTGAATTTTGCTCGTTCATAAATCACGTTCTTTCTGGGAACGAAATGTCTATCAAAGGCTGTTTTAACGGCATCGTACTGCTGGCGCTGCACACTCGTTAGCTCGAGCCCTCTTAGCACGTCGTCAGCCTCATCTCCCATGCAATAAACCAGTGTATTTACTTGGTTCGCCTCAGATGAGTTATTCAGGTTACTTGCCAGTCTAAAACGCTCAAAACGTCTTATCCACCTTTCCCACTCTTGGGGTCTCGCAAAGTCGAAGGGCTCCGGTGGTTTAATGGTGAAGGTTGCCGCTGGAGTAGCCGCCGCCATTACAGGATCAGTTGGCGCAGCTGCAGCCCTTTGAACTTCGTCTGGCATAGCCGCTAGCCGGTTGCAAAGCTGACTTTTCTCACCTCAAAGCGCACCAACTTCTGACACCATGTTGTGTTGGGTTCTTTTATAAATAAAGACTGCTGCTTTGGGTGAACACGGAGCCTCCTTTATTGACTGGCTGGAACAACATTAACACACGAACTCCGCCATATTATTATCCATCCTGTTGTACTCCTGACAACATCTGGTCTGTGTCGCCCCCTAGTGGCTCCACATATGTAATGCCTAGATTACACCACAACGTTCACTGTCGGTGACTAATTTCCAGACATAACAATTCCGGCTATGCACAGCAAACTATGCACGGTAGAAAGAAATTACGTTTCTCGTGTCTGCAATGTTGATCACACCCTAGAATTGGCGGGGGCACTGCCATGCAAGGCGCCCACCATTGTGAAACCGGAGCAACCAAAGGATACCCATGCAGTATAGGGAGAACATGCTAACTCCACACAGATTTGCACTATGATGGTCCCGACCTGGCCCAAGGACATGCCAGCTGTCAACTCAGCCTAGCAGCCTAACCATTCCCCCAACCACAATGATTACGTGTACGCCCATTTCTGTAACCTGTGTTACAGATAACCGTGTCACTACGTGAACCCAAGTTCAATCACAGACTGTTTTGCTGTGAGGCAGCCATGTTAACCATTCATCCACCATGCTCCTACTACAATTAACCCCTTAGCATTCCAGCCAATTTCTCTAAATTTAGCATACACAAAGAAAATCAAATTCTTTCTTCAGTGAGTGGCAGTAGAAAATTTGAAACGTCCCGCCGGCTGAACACCAGAATTTTAAGAGGTTAAATTTACAGCTTTTTTCTCTTCAATTTGCAATTTCTTTCATGTAAATTAGCAACTTCTTTCTCTTCATTTTGCAATTTCTTTCTTGTAACTTTGCAACTTTTTTCTCAAAAATGTGCAACTTTTTTCTTGTAAATTTGCAACTTTTTTCTCAAAAATTTACAACTTTTTTTTGAGTAAATCTGTAACTTTTTCCCTTTCAAATTTGCAGCTTTTTCTTGTAAATTTTTTTCTCAAATATTTGCAACTTTTTTCTATAAATTTCCAACTTTTTTCTCAAAAATTGCAATTTTTCCCTGTAAAATTGTAAGTTTTTTCTTGTAGATTTGAAACTTTTCTTTTAACCCCTTATCATTTCAGCATGTTTCCCTAAATTTAACATTTGCATGGGCGGTGCGGTGGTGCAGTGGTTAGCACTGTGGCAGCACAGCAACTCACCCTTGGCCGGGGGATCCTGGGTTCGGTCCCAGCCCCTGACCAACGGTGATCTGTGTGGAGTTTGCATGTTCTCCCCGTGTCTGTGTGGGTTTACTCTGGGATTTCTCCGGTTTCCTCCCACATGCTAAAAACATGCAGGTTAGGCTAATTTGAGACTCTAAAGTGGCCCTAGGTGTGAATGTGTGTGTGAATGGTGAAGGGATAGCGCCGTACCGTGGCTGCTTCATCCATCCAGGTGGATGCCCTCAATTTCCACTCTGGGGATCAATAAAGTACACAAAATCAAAAAATCAAATTCTTTCTTCAGTGAGTGGCAGTAGAAAATTTGAAACATCCCTGCCAGCAGAACAGCAGAATTTTAAAAGGTTAAGTCTCAAATTTTTGAGAGAAATGTTTCAAATTTGCAAGAAAAAGCTGCACATTTACAAGAATAAAAGTCACGAATGTATGAGAAAAAGGTTGCAAGTTTAGGAGGGAAAAAAAACTTTTGAGGGTAGCTAGTGACTGAGGAGAGTTTGGGCCTAGCCAGGAGGTTGTGGGTTCAAGCCCCAGTTAGGTCATACCAAAGACAAATGGTACTTTCCGCCTTCTAGCTTGGTGCTCAGCATAATAGAATGGGGAAAGATGAAGTCATAGCAGTGGCCCCTGCGATAGGAGAAATGTAAATTTGGTGTACCGTACATGCTTGACTGTATGGTTTGAATTACAAACTTGGCTTCTTCTGCTTCTGAGGGGGCTCATAGCATTTGTATATTCTGCTCTATAGCCAGTGATGGTTCTGCCAAATAGCCATCAGTGATTAAATGGTGTGTTATGTGAAGACTTTTACAGTATTACTTTTGTTGTTTAAAATCTCAGGACTTTAAAGGATAAACAGGCTGCAGTTCCTTGGGTTTTGTTTTGTGGAAAATAACCGTCTGACCAGCTCTGGACCAAGCACGGATGTAAATACGTGTATTCCTCTGTGTCCCTGTGGGCGGTTGCCTGCTGCGCTGCTTTTCTGTCACCCTGTGGTTTTTGTTATTTTCAGCTCGAAACCGGACATGATTCAGACTGCAAGCTAGATTGTGTAATTGAATGGACTAACCACATAACCACACATGCGCACAAAACACACACTCAGAAGACTCAAGGCAACCCTCTCATGCATGGCAATAGAGTTCGATAACACCCACTCACTTGAAGGGTTTCTGGGAAAGGTGCTGGGTTCCCCGTCTGTTCAAAGAGGCACCCAAGGGTGAGCGAGCGGCCGATGAAGCTCCACCGGCAGCAGCAGCAGGCAGGCGCTCGCTTCTTGGTTTCAGTATTGGTCTGAAGCTTCAGTTGTTGACCTGTCTGACGGCATGATCGGAAAAAAGGATTAAACATCCTCGGTGGAAACAAACAGAACGGTTGAAAGTGGGGAAAAACATTAAGTACTAGTGAAACTTCAAATCAGTGTCAGGCTGTGACTCAAAAATATAACAAAATGACACTTTGATGATGGAGAGGGAGCTTGAGAAAAATAACATCAAAGACCTCTTGAGCTTTTCATACAACAGAATATGTTATGTAGGGTCTTACTTTAGAATAATGACATTGACTAAAAAAAAGTAGCCAATTCTTGATTCTTTTAAGATAAGATAAGATAAACTTTATTGTCCCTCAAGGGGAAATTTGTCTTGGGCTTGACACCCATGCTGCAACCACACAATCAACATTTTGACTGTATTTTCACAGTTGGTTATGAATATGAATGCTTTTTTTCCTCACATGTTGACAGTTCCCACAGACCTTAATGAAATGTGACATATGTGACACATTTTGGTTTGCCTTTAATTGTTTTAATTGTTTAATTATTGAAGCATCATTATGAATGCGATCACGGATACAAGCAGCTGAAATGAGCGTTCTCTGTAGGATTGCTGGACTCACCCTCAGAGATAGGGTGAGGAGCTCAGTCATCTGGGAGAGGCTCAGAGTAGAACTGCTGCTCCTCCACATTGAAAGGAGCCAGTTGAGGTGGTACGGGCATCTGATCGGGATGCCTCCTGGACGCCTCCCATTTGAGGTGTTTCAGGCACGTCCCACTGGAACGGGGCACACCTAGGACATGCTGGAAAGACTATGTCTCCCAGCTGGCCTGGGAACGTCTTGGTATCCTCTCTGAAGAGCTGGAGCAGGTGGCTGGGGAGGGGAAAGTTTGGGCTTCTCTGCCTTGAGCTACTGCCTCCGCAACCTGGACCTCTGGAAAAGTGGTAGAAAATGGATGGATGGATGGCATTATGAATCTTCTTTTACAGCCTTCCTCAGAATTGCTCATTTCAGTGTATGTCTTTTTAATTGCTCATAAGTCCCAGTTCACCTCACCCTGCCTTTTTTCATCACTTATGATGCTAATGCTGGCTAGCTGCTAACTCCATTAGGGAACACAGTCTGAGCAAACTAACGTATAATCATCTGAAAGAATGAATTAAATAAGGCACCACTGGTGGACAGGTGTGTGTGGTTTCAGTGGTCAATAAGATATGACCGGCTCCTGGAGTACAATAAGTACAGAAACAACTGTGAATTAATTCAGTTCAACTTTATTTATATAGCGCCGTTTCACAACAACAGTCATCTCATAGCACTATCAACTGTAGGGGGAACCCCCACAGTTGCAGAAAGACCCCAGCAATCAGGCGATCCCCTGTGAGCAAGCACTTGGTGACGGTGGAGAGGAAAAACTCCCTTTTAACAGGAAGAAACCTCCAGCAGAACCAGGCTCAGGGAGGGGCAGTCATCTGCTGCGACTGGCTGGGGGGTGAGGGGATAGAGAAGAAGAAAAGAACAGACATGTAGAGAGCAAACAGCATGATGGGGACTCAATCTATGGGAGAGAACAAACAAATGTTAATGACCAGCAAAAAAAAATATTTCATTGAGAGTGAGAAAAGGAGTGAGGCCCAGTGCATTACTGGAGGTCCCCCGGCTGACTAAACCTATTAGCAGCATAACTAAGGGAGGGTTCAGAAACACATGATCCCTCCCTAATTGTAGGCTATATCAAAAAGGTAGGTTTTAGCCCTATTCTTAAAAACAGAGATCGAGTCTGACTCCCGAATCCAGATTGGCAGCTGATTCCACAGGAGAGGAGCTTGATAACTGAAGGCTCTGCCTCCCATTGTACTTTTGGAGATTCTAGGTATTACAAGTAATCCTGCATTTTGGGAGCGTAGTGCTCTGTTAGGATAATACGGTAGTATCAGATCTTTTAAATAAAAAGGAGCCTGATTGTTTAGAGCTTTGTAAGTAAGAAGAAGGATTTTAAACTTAATTCTAAACTCTATGGGAAGCCAATGAATGGAGGCCAGAACCGGAGAGATATGATCTCTCTTTCTAGTACCTGTTAAAACTGTTGCTGCAGCATTTTGGATCAGCTGAAGACTTTTTAAAGATGTTTTAGGACAGCCTGATAATAAAGAATTACAATAATCTAATCTCGAGCTAACAAAAGCGTGGATCAGTTTCTCAGCATCACTCTGAGACAAGATGTTCCTAATCTTGGCAATATTACGCAAATGATAGAAGGCAGTCTTAGAAACAAATTTAATATGTGAATTGAAGGACAAATCCTGATCAAAAATAACTCCAAGGTTCCTCACAGAGCTATTAAGAGAAAGAGTAACCGCATCCAAACTGAAAGTTTGATCTGGAAAGGAATTTCTAAGGTTTTTTTGGACCAACAAGAATGACTTCAGTCTTATCTGAATTTAATAGCAGGAAATTACAAGTCATCCAAGCTTTGATTTCCTTAAGACAGGCTTCTAACTTGGCTAATTGATTACTATCATCTGGCTTCACTGACAGGTATAATTGTGTGTCATCAGCATAACAATGAAAATGTATACAGTGCTTTCTAATAATGTTGCCTAACGGAAGCATATATAAACTAAAAAGAGTAGGGCCTAGCACAGATCCCTGTGGAACTCCATGACTAAGCTTTGAGTTGAAAGAAAACTCATTATTTACATGAACAAACTGGAACCTATCAGATAAATAAGATCTAAACCACTGCAACGAAGTTCCATTAAGTCCAACATAGTGTTCTAATCTATCAAGTAGAATATTATGATCGATAGTATCAAAAGCTGCACTAAGGTCTAAAAGGACAAGTACAGAAACTAGTCCATTATCAGATGCAAGGAGGAGGTCGTTAGTGACCTTCGCTAAGGCTGTTTCAGTACTATGATGGATTCTAAACCCAGACTGAAACTCTTCAAGTAAACCATTTCCCTGCAGGTGGTCAAATAATTGCGTAGCAACAACTCTTTCTAAGATTTTTGAAATGAAAGGGAGATTAGAGATTGGTCTATAGTTAGCTAAAGCTCCTGGATCTAGCGTTGGCTTTTTGAGTAAGGGTTTAATTACAGCCATTTTAAAAGCCTGCGGTACATGGCCTAAAGTTAATGAAGAATTGATTATATGAAGAATAAGGCTACCAATAAGTGGGAAGACTTCTTTAAATAACCTGGTAGGAATAGGGTCTAAAAGACAAGTTGAAGGTTTGGATGAGGAAACTATTTTGTCTAACTCACAAAGGTCGATTGGAGTAAACTCATCAAGACAGACATCAATAGAAGGAGTTGTAGTAGTTACAGTATTTAAGTTAACTGTGGGAAGAATCTGATTGATTTTATCTCTGATGGATGAAATTTTCTCTGATGAGTGAATGGGAAACTGCTAACTGCTGCTAAGCACCTTTGGTCCCAGTCAGAATACAATAAACTGTGGGGGCATGGCGTTGGACTTCTCCACCCAGGGCACAATGGACTGAAGGAGGAGGTGTCACCGGGGGGTATCAGATGGGACAGTAAGGGCTATGCGCCCCCGGCGAGAGGAGTAAATGCCGGAGAGAAGAAGTGTGTTGGAACGGAGCTGGCATTATGTTATGTTAATGTGCCATACAATTCTTTGTTCAGTCAACAATGGTTATGGTCGGAAGTGTGGGTCTCAATGCATGGGAATAAAGGTATAAAAGAGGAATGCACAGAGACCCGACAATCTCTTTTGCTATAAAATATGTTGGAGGAAGAATAAAGTACAGTTAGGCCCAAAAATATTTGGACAGTGACACAAGTTTTGTTATTTTAGCTGTTTATGAAAACATATTCAGGATACAATTATATAATCAATATGGGCTTAAAGTGCAGACTCTCAGCTGTAATTTGAGAGTATTCACATCCAAATTGGGGCAAGGGTTTAGGAATTACAGCTCTTTAATACGTAGCCGCCTCTTTTTCAAGGGACCAAAAGTAATTGGACAATTGACTCAGAAGGCTGCAAAAAAAAAAAATAACAAGGCTGCATGGGCTCTTCCTTCATTAACCTGTCATCAGTTAAGCAGTTTAAAGGTCTGGAGTTGATTCCAGGTGTGGTGTTTGCATTTGGAAGCTGTTGCTGTGAACACACAACATGCGGTCAAAGGAGCTCTCGATGGAGGTGAAACAGACCATCCTGAGGCTGAAAAAAAAGAAGAAATCCATCAGAGAGATAGCAGAAATGTTAGTAGTGGCCAAATCAACAGTTTGGTACATTCTGAGAATAAAAAGAGTGCACTGGTGAGCTTGGGAACTCAAAAAGGCCTGGACGTCCACGAAAGACAACAGTAGTGGATGATCACAGCATCCTTTCCATGGTGAAGAACAACCCCTTCACAACATCCACTCAAGTGAAGAACACTCTCCAGGAAGTAGGTGTATCAGTATCTAAGTCTACCATAAAGAGAAGACTTCATGAGAGTAAATACAAAGGATTCACCACAAGGTGCAAACCATGAATCAGCCTCAAAAATAGAATGGCCAGAATTGACTTTGCCAAAAAACACCTGAAGAAGCCAGCCCAGTTCTGGAACAGCATTCTTTGGACAGATGAGACTAAGATCAACCTGTACCAGAATGATAGGAAGAAGAAAGTTTGGAGAAGAATTGGAACAGCTCATGATCCAAAGCACTACATCTTCTGTAAAACATGGTGGAGGCAGTGTGATGGCATGGGCATGCATGGCTTCCAATGGCACTGGGTCACTTGTGTTTATTGATGATGTGACAAAAGACAGAAGCAGCCAGATGAATTCTGAAGTGTATAGTGATATACTTTCTGCTCAGATTCAGCCAAATGCAGCAAAGTTGATTGGACGGCGCTTCACCAATGATCCAAAACATACTGCAAAAGCAACCCAGCAGTTTTTTAAAGCAACAAAGTGGAATATTCTGCAGTGGCTGAGTCAATCACCAGATCTCAACCCAATCGAGCATGCATTTCACTTGCTCAAGACAAAACTTAAGGCAGAAAGACCCACAAACAAGCAACAACTGAAGACAGCTGCAGTAAAGGCCTGGCAAAGCATCACAAAGGAGGAAACCCAGCGTTTGGTGATGTCCATGGGTTCCAGACTTCAGGCAGTCATTGCCTGCAAAGGATTCTCAACAAAATATTGAAAAGTAACATTTTACTTAGGGTTATGTTTCTTTGTCCAATTACTTTTGAGCCCCTGAAATGAGGAGCGTTTGTATAAAAATAGCTACAATTCCTATATGTTTAATCATATCTTTTTGTTCAACCCCTTGAATTAAACCTTAAAGTCTGCACTTCAGTTCCGTTGTAGTTGTTTCATTTCAAATCCAATGTGGTGGCATGCAGAGCCCAAATCATGAAGATTGTGTCACTGTCCAAATATTTCTGGGCCTAACTGTAACTGTGTCATCCAGCTCGTTGTCTCGCCTGCCTCCTTTCTCCACACTGGTGACCCCAAGACGTGTCATGGAAAGCGAGCCGAGCACCTCCCCGGAGACTGCCTGGAAGGAGAGCACCAGTGCCATGTGTGTGTCTCAATCGAGCTCCCAGGCTTCTGGCTTCACACCCCGACTGCGTGGTTTTTGCTCATAGAAGCCCAATTTGCACTCCGCGGGATAACAACGGACAATACCAGGTATTACTATGTGGTCGCTGTGCTGGATGCGCATGCCACACAACCAGTGATAAGCCTGCTCCAGGAGCTGCCAGCCCAAGGAAAATATGAGGCACTCAAGAAGATACTTCTCCAGCGCTATACCCTTTCTGACAATGAGAGGGCAGAGAGGCTCCTAATGCATTCGGAGTTAGGGGACAAATCAGTGGAGCTAATGGAGAGCATGTTGGCGCTGAGGGGGAAGGAGGACTAATCTTTCCTGTTCGCCCACTTGTTCCTCAGGAACCTACTAGCTACAGTGAGGGTGATCCTGGCCAACTCGCCGTGGCTGGTTGCTAAGGACTACCGCGCCCTGGCACAGGAAGCGGATCGCATCATTTCAGCGACCAGAACTCTCAGCGTGCGGACAGTGGCACCGACATCCATGAGGGACTCCAGCAAGGTTGAGGAGCCATTCGTGGTAGCTGGGACGGACACCAGAAGATGAAGAAATGGGGCGATCTGTTTTTATCATCGTGGTTTGGGCTCGAATGCCCAACGCTGCCTGGCGCCATGCCAATTCAAGAAGCTGGGAAGACAGCACTTTCAGAATTCAGTGGCAGCTGCAACCAATGGCAAAAGGAACAGACTGCTTTATGTCACGGACACACGTTCGGGGAGACAGTTTTTGGTGGACTCTGGCTCCGAGAAGAGCCTCATTCTGCCAATCAACGCAGACAGGGTGGCAGGACGCAGCGGTCCCGAGCTCACGGCCGCAAACGGATCCACCATCAGGACATATGGCAAGCGGACACTGACGATATGCTTACACGGACACAACTTTCAGTGGGACTTTGTGATAGCTGCATGTTCCGACCCCATTTTAGGAGCAGATTTTCTGGGTCTAGACAAAGCATTAAAGTCATGAAGTTATTTTGAGATGTGATGGCCTATTTACGTAGATGGTAAAATTTAAACAAACAAACCAAGAATCAACAGAAGTTAATTTGTAATTCTCAACTTTTAGGGTAATTTTTACTTACTTTTTTGTCTCTCCCACAACATTATTCTTGTCTCTTACAGCGTCCATTACAAATACGTGCAAATGACCAATAATGCAAATTAGGTGATGATGTCATTTAGCGACTTCTAGCGACTTTTAGGACAGTCATTAGCTACTTTCCTTACTGAGGAGTTGGCAACACTGCATCTATTAAACTAACATAAATCCTAGCACATGTTGTTTCCTCATGTGCTCCTGTCATTAAGAGCTGTGCAAATTCAAAACACGCTGCTGAAATTAACAATGCGCTTCTGACGAAAGACCTCCTTTTTCCTCATCAAAAGTGCATTATCATAAAATCCACCAGAATACCTATGCGCATAGATTGCAGGCTGCCACACCTCTTTAAATCATCCCCCTCCTCCTAGCGCAAAGTTGACCGTTGAGCCTTGACTGTCATAATAGAGCCCAAGATGTTGGTAGATGAACAAGAATGTCTAGAGAGGAAAGAGAATATATTCTTACCTTTATTTATACAGGGTAGTTCCATTGAGAGGCAACCTCTCTTTTTCAAGGACACCCTGTTCATGCTCACACAGTTACACATTCACAGCAGGAAGCTGCCCAGTACAACCACAGCCTGGCCTGTGGCCACTGAACAGCTCCACTGGAGCAGTTGGGGTTAAGGGCCTTGCTCAAGGGCACCACAGTGGGATTAAGGAGGGTGGGGCAAATGCTGCTATGTTATCTGTCCCACATAAGATAAGATAAGATAAGATAAGATAAGATAAGATAAGCCTTTATTAGTCCCACAATTGGGAAATTCCAGGATTGCAACAGCACAGGGATAGCAACACTCAGAGCAACAATCAGAAGGCAAGAGAAAAAACAAGAGCAGCAAGTATACATATGTACATATATATATATATATATATATATATATATATATATATATATATATATATATATATAGACACACAGTGTGGAGCTAGATGGGAGCTAGATGGGATGGTGTAGCTAGATGGGATAGATATATAAATATATAAACACAGTGCGGAACATTGTAGCTGGATGGAATAAATATATGAGTATATAAACACAGTGTGGAGTATTGTACCTAGATGGAATAAATATGTAGATATATAAACACACACAGTGCGGAGCATTGTAGCTAGATGGAATAAATATGTAAATATATAAACACACACATTGCAGAGCATTGTAGCTAGATGGAATGAAACAGCACAACCGTCTACTTAGTTATCCTACATGGTATGATTATGTACCCATACATATTCTCACCCTCCATAGCGACCAGTATTTTCCTAGTTGTATACCGGAGGGGACCATTGTGTAAGTCTATTGCGTCTTTTGCATTCAAAACTATTAGGTTGTCACGTCTTTTTGCTATCTCTGTGAGCAGCCCTGCTTAGGTTGTACAGTCTGACAGCCGTAGGTAGGAAGGACCTGCGGAACCTCTCGGTTGTGCACCTAGGATGATGTAGTCTGTTGCTAAATGAGCTCCTCAGTGCATTCAGTATGTCCTGCATAGGGTGGAACTCGGACTCCAGCAGAGATGACAGTTTAGCCACCATCCTTCTTTCTCCTATCTCCTCCACTGGGTCAAGGCGCTGCCCCAGGACAGAGCTAGCTTTCTTGATCAGTTTGTTCAGTCTCTTCCTATCGGCTGCTGTAACACCACTGCCCCAGCAGACCACTCCAAAAGTGATGGCTGATGCCACCACTGTGTCATAGAATGACCTCAGCAGTGCCCCTTGTACACCAAAAGACCTGAGTCTCCTCAGTAGGAACAGCCTGCACTGTCCCTTTTTGTAGAGTGCGTCAGTATTGTGTGACCAGTCTAGTTTATTGTTCAGATGAACACCCAGGTACTTGTAGGATGTCACCATCTCGATGTCTGTTCCCTGTATATTTATTGGTGCTGTGAGGGGTTGTCCTTGCCTGCGGCAGTCCACCATAGATCTAATCCTGCCGGTCCAGGGATCAGACCTGTGACCCTTTGCTCACCAGTCCACATCCCTAACCACCAGTGGTGGCCTAATGGCCTAGTGGCCTAATATATAGAAAATAATAAGATGTGACAGCAGTCTGACAGCTAAGCTAGTGCTAGCTGGCCTGACCTGTCAGCCTTTCCCTATTGCAGTATCCAAGCTAATGCTAACAGTCTGATCATGGTGAAAATAACAAGTGGGAACAGGGCTGTCTTGTGAGGATGACTGGAATTTAAAGAAAATAACGATAAAAAAACATGCTCACTAAGCTAACTCTATGGTAGAGCTGTTAGCTCTGAAGCTAACACCTTGGGCTCAGAAACACTGGGTGGAGAATGAAATGATTTTACAGCCAATAAATAGCGCAGTGATGGGTTGTTATGGGTTAGTGACAGTGAAATGTAACCCGAAAGATCTGCATCCTACCAAAATGTAAAACCATAAATATTTCTAAGTGGAGAGAACTTTTAATGTTTTTACTGTATACATATGGCTAAGAAAGCATTTTTTTAAGCTAAAACTTACAAATATTCCATATTTCAGTGAATAGTATACCTTTAATTGCGCAATTCAGTTTACTGAACCAAGTTTTGAATATAGGAGGCGAAACTGCATCTAATACAAAATGCAGCATTTATCTCTAAATCACACAAAAAAAATCTTGCTGGTGCTGTTTCATAATACTCTTTAATCCAACGCCACATGAGCAAGTGAGGCGCAGATTAAATTGGACCATTCGCAGAGGTTTAAGTACAGTAGTGAGTAAAGCTGCTGTGTTGGTACAATGAGCTCGACAATATGTGACTTTGTTATTGGGCTCACAGAAACTATTCCAAACATTTCCTCAGGAGGCCCCTTTCAACAGGAGCCCAAGAGTCCTTTCAGAGTTGGAGTCGGCATGCAGATTAATTACCAAGTGTTCAAGGAAATGTTTTTCACTCTAATATCACCAAGTGGAACAATTAACCAATGGCCGATGAAAAGTAACACTGTGGTGGTATTATTTGAAATAAAAAAAAGTCAAGTTAAATGCAAAAGTTAAAGCAGATTTATTATTAATGTGATGCAGTGACTGTTTTGGTGCATTTACTAATATTTCCATTGATCTTTTAGGTTTACATACTTGCACAAAGTAAGTTCTGCTTTTGCAGTGTTCATGGATGGATCCATGCATGCATGCATACATGCATCCATCCATCTTCTACCACTTGTCCAGGGTTGCGGGGCATCAGTCCAGAAAGAGTAGCCCAGACTTCCACCCAATTCACATAGCACCTTGATCCCAGTGATCCCTCCTGCAGGTGGTGAGCCCACCGGAGGGTGGACTCATGTGCCTCCTTTGAGTACACTGGGTCCTTGATGTAATGTTTTTCATTGAGATCTACCGGACCGCTCTTAGTCTGACCCTTCACCCAGGACCAGTTTGCCTTGGGCGACCCTACTATGAAAAGTTGCCCATGACAACATAGCTCCTGGGATCATTTGGGCACTCAAGCCCCTCCACTACGATAAAGTGGTGATCCACAAAGGGGTGGGGAGGTTTTAACATTTTTAAATGTGTCTGTTGGTCAGATGTATACTGTTAAAATGTTAAAAACACTTCCTTCACAAATACTACTTTTATTTAGTTAAACTCACAAAGGTCACATTCACTAAAGCATGGTGTGTTTGTGGGTTTTAACCTTATGATATGCTTTCTTGGGTCGTATTACATTTGAAATATTAAATCTCTCTTGACTTAGAAATATTTATATTAAAATATTTTGATAGAATGAGCAGAAACCAGTACAGCTCTTTCTGGTTGCATTTCCTTACATCACTAATGCATGTCTTCATTTACAACCCATCACTGTACTATTGGCTGTGATAGTAATCCAGTTCCCAACCAGAGTTTCTGAACCCAAGGTGTTAGCTTCAGAGCTAACAGTGCTACTGTGACGTTAGTTTAGCCAGCATGCTTTTTTATAGTTGTTTTCTTTCAGTTCTTGTCACCCCAATAGACATCTCTGTTCCCACCTGGTTGAAATCCAGTCAATAATATGGGACCGCATTACAATGACAAGGTCGTTTAAGTCAGTTGTCAGTGACGCAGAACATGTTTATGGGTGTTTCCAAGTTCATTTCCTTATCACAATGGCGTAAAAACAAACTTTTCACTGGCGCATGACGCAAAGAGGCTGATCTGATCATTCAGAGGTGTGTTTTGGATAATCCAATCCAAAGCGCTCCTTCCCATCCATTTAATGCAAAGAGGCACATTACCTAAAGTGAATTCTGATCATTGTAGAAGAGCTTGGAATAACGAGGCGATGTGACTTATAAACCAAAGTTTATTATCAGCTTCGCTCCTCTAACAAGTCTCATCTCAGTGCAGAAGCAGAAGTAGAATAAGAGAGCGAACACATTCAGCTCTACATACTTATACCTACACATAACAAAAGACATGCATCTCAAAGCTGACATCCCGCATTATCTTAACCCCCTCCTTTGTCTTCGTACTCCTCCACCTGACCCTGGGAGGTCAGGGCGATCGATCTGGTCTCCACCGCAGCGCCTCGGATGCTCTTTGATCTTCGCTGGCGGTTGAGACCTCTTGTCCTGTTCTGAGGTGTGAAGTCGCTGTACATATATAATCACCAAACATTCTCACATGCTTATACATATGTAGGTTATGGGATATATGATTAATATAAACCACAGCCCCCCCCCCCCAAACGACTAAGAAAAAGGACAATAATAAAAAAAATTCACAGTTTAAGATAATTATTACGACATACTGGCTGCTACACCTCTTGACAAGGAAGAAACTTTCCAGCAGCTATGCTCCTGTAGAGAATTCAGTGGTAATCATAACAGCGTAGTAATATCACAAGTCAGTCTTAAACTGTCACAGCACAATTAGTGAACAACTTTTGAGTAGTTTGCATCAGTCCCTGTGCCGTCTGGGTTTTAATCTTCTCCCGAATCTGCTGTGGGTCCGCTTGGGCGTCCTGGTGGGACCTTCCTGTAAGGAATCTGCAGCTTGGGGAGGAGAGTGATTATTTGTTCCCTGCAGGGGGGCTGAGTCTTTTCTCTTGGGGGGTCTACCCCGCCGAGGTGCTCTCGCCAACCGTGCAGGTTCGTCTCTCAACAAGAAGGCAGGCTTAAGTCTGTCAATGCTGACTGTTTCTTTTCTGTCCCCTAAATCAAGCACAAAATGCTTATCACCAGGTTCCAGCACTCTGAATGGTCCATCGTATGGTGGACGGAGGGTTGGTTTTAAAGCTTCATGCCTAACAAAAATGAATTCGGCGTTTTTTAAAGCTTGGGGAACAAAAACCCGTGGAGAAGAGTGATGTGCCGGTCCGGGGAGAGTGTCAGGTCCGTTGCTGCCTAAAAGCCTCAGGGCTGGAAGATGCCCTGGCTCTGGGTTCTCTGGTAAAAATTCACCTGGGAGTCTGAGAGGTTGTGCAAAAACTAATTCTGCTGGGGAGGCGTCTAGATCCTCTTTAGGCGCAGCACGCAACCCCAATAAAACCCAGGGAAGTTTATTTACCCAATTTGTATCCGTTAGTGAGGCTCTGAGGGCGGCCTTTAAAGATCTGTGAAAACGCTCGCATAACCCATTAGCCTGAGGGTGATAAGCGGTGGTGTGGTGAATTGTCGCTCCTAAGCTGCTGGCCATGGCTGACCAAAGCTCCGAGACAAATTGAGGCCCCATATCGGACGTGACGTCCGATGGGACGCCGAAACGTGCCACCCAGTTTGTCAAAAAAACGCAAGCGACTTCCTCCGCTGTGATTGACGCCAGAGGGACCGCCTCAGGCCAGCGCGTAGTACGGTCTATCATTGTTAACAGATGTGTGAAACCTTGGGAGGAAGGTAGTGGTCCCATGAGGTCGACATGAACGTGGTCGAACCTTCTAGCTGGGATTCGAAAAGGCTCTAGAGGGGCTTTTGTGTGTTTGTGTATTTTGGTGCGCTGACAAGACATGCAAGTTTTTGCCCATTCTTTCACGTTTTTGCGCAGGCCGGGCCACACAAACTTTTCGGCGACCATTTTAACCGAGGCGCGTACACCCGGGTGCGCGAGGGAGTGAATTGAGTCGAAAATACGGCGGCGCCATGCAGCTGGGACTACCGGGCGAGGTCGGCCGGTTGAGATGTCGCATATTAGGGGGGGCACACCGTCGCGTAAACCCCTTTCCTCCAGCCTTAACCCTGTTGGTCCAGACAGGAGTGCGCGCACGTCTGCGTCACTACTTTGCTCCTCCGCCATGGCTGCGTAATCTATCCCTACGTGGATTGGGGCCGCGTATGTGTCCGCGTTGGCGAAGAGTTCTGCGGCTGAGGTAGTATAATCTGTCTCCTCGCGCTCTGGCGATGTCACAGCGCGAGAGAGGCAGTCTGCTACCACGTTAAGTTTGCCTGCCACATGTCGAATGTCTGTGGTGAACTCTGAAATTGCAGCTAGCTGTCTTTGTTGCCTGCCTGACCACGGTTCGGAAATTTTAGCCATCGCAAAGGTGAGCGGTTTGTGGTCTACAAAAGCCGTGAAACTCCGCCCCTCCAACCAGAACTGGAAGTGGCGGATGGATAAATGAAGCGCTAGCAGCTCCCTGTCAAAAGTGCTGTATTTACGCTCAGTTTGGTTTAACGATTTGCTGAAAAATGCCAAAGGTTGCCAGGTTCCGCCAACGTGTTGTTCTACAACCGCCCCTATGGCCAGGTCTGAAGCGTCTGTGGTTAGCGCAATGTGGGCCGAGGGATCAGGGTGAACCAACAATGTGGCGTTAGCTAGGGCACTTTTTACTTCCGTGAAGGCGCGTCCGCGCTCCGGGGTCCATTCGACCGCGTTGGAAGGCTTTTGTTTTCTGAGCGCGTCATATAGGGGCTGCATGAGTTGAGCTGCGTGGGGGAGGAAACGGTTGTAAAAATTAACCATTCCCAAAAATTCTTGCAGCGATTTGACCGTTTGTGGCCGTGGAAAACTTTTTACTGCGCGAACTTTGTCTGGCAGTGGGACTGCCCCCTTCGGTGAAACTCTGTGTTCCAAAAAATCAATTTGTGACACGCCGAATTTGCATTTGGCTGGATTGATTATTAACCCGTGCTCTTCTAGTCTCTGAAAAACCATAGTGAGATGCTGTTCGTGTTCTTCTTCCGACGAGCTGGCTACCAGCATATCGTCGAGGTAGACGAACACGAAAGGGAGGTCGCGTAATACCGCGTCCATCATCCGCTGAAAGGTTTGAGCAGCGCCTTTGAGGCCAAAAGGCATCCGCAAACATTCGAAAAGACCAAAGGGGGTTATTATAGCTGTTTTAGGAATGTCTTCCGCTCGAACGGGGACTTGGTGATAGCCACGGACCAGGTCTATTTTAGAAAAAATGCACGCACCCGCCAGATGTAGTGAAAAATCTTGGATGTGAGGAATTGGGTAGCGGTCATGCGCTGTCGCATTGTTTAATCTGCGGTAATCGCCGCACGGTCTCCAAGAACCGTCGAATTTCGGGACCATGTGTAGTGGTGATGCCCAGGGGCTTTTTGAGCGTCTGATAATGCCTAGTTTTTCAAGGGTGGTAAACTCGTCCCGAGCAATGGCGAGCTTGGTCGCGTCTAAGCGCCGAGCTTTGGCGAATACGGATGGGCCGGTTGTGGGAATAAAGTGTTCGACCCCGTGCTTAGCCACTGTAGCTGAGAATTTGGGAATTGTGAGTGCTGGAAATTGGGTGAGGAGTTGATCAAACTTACCTCCTGCTGTAGTGACGCTGGCCTGCACGGGTGGTGGAGAAACTCGAGCTGAGCAGGGAATAGAAGCAAATGACAATGCATTAACCAAGCGTCTGTTTGCTAGATCGACTAATAGCCCATGTGTGCACAAAAAATCCGCGCCCAACAAGTTAAAACTCACCGCCGCTACAACAAATGTCCGTCTGTAGTTGCGGCTATGAATGCAGAGGGGCAGGTTCCTTTCACCATAAGTGTCGATGATGGAGCCGTTGGCTGCCATCGCTCCATTGCCCCGGGGGCCCATGGCCCGGTCTGCGTGGGAGGGCATGATAAAACTCAGTTGAGCTCCAGTGTCAATTAGGAACTGTTTGCCGGTGTGTCCGTCCGTCACATAGAGAAGCTTGTTTTTTTCGCCGAGAACCGCAGCCGTTAACGGTTCTTGGTTTTGGCGTCTCAAGAACTTGCAGGGGGGAACGCATTTGTAAGCCTTCTCGGCGAAACGGTGGTGGTAATAACAGACGTCGCTCCGTCTGTTACGTCTTGGCTGTGTCGCCGCCATGGTGGGCGGGCTCTGCTCAGTGGTTTGTGGCTCCCCGTTGCTCTGGACATCGGCGCTGAGGTCTGCGGATGCTGCTGTGGCTGTCTGTTCACTGCAGGCGTTGACGAGTCGCTGCGCTTTGCGAGCCAGCGCACGGAAGTCTTGCTGGGTGCTGCATCGCATGTTGACAAGCGTCCCTCTCATGTGTGGCGGCAGAGTACTGAGGAAGATATATTGGAAGAGGAAGTTGTCATTGTCCTCTTCCTTGAGCTGCAGCATGTCCTCCATGAGGGCCTTGGGTCTGCATCCTCTGTGGCCGTAGATCGCCAGGATCCTCTCTGCTCTCTCCTCGGCAGAGGGGACGAAATTCTCCACGATGGTCGCCTTCAGTTCTCTATATTTGTCCTGGGTCGGCGGCCCCTGGATTATGCTCCGCGCACATCTCGAAGTGGTAGCGTCGAGTTTGGCGACGATGTGATAAAATTTTGTGTCGTCAGCCGTTATGCCCGCCAGTGCAAACTGAGCCTCAGCTTGCTGAAACCACGAGCTCGGGTCTTCCTGCCAGAAGTCCGGCAGCTTGACGGTGACGGCGCTTGTGTGGGCCGTCCCTGATGTGTCCGCAGGGTGAGAGTGCCCTCCTTCGGCTCTCGCGGCGGAGCTGGTGCTCGGTTGAGCCCTCTCTGTAGCTTCTGCCGTGGGGGAACGTCGTCCATCTGTTCCCCTGTCTGCATGGGCGCCGGCGTCTGCCTGGGTCGCCTCTGATGAGTCAATCGCGGGAGAACGCCTCTGGTCCATCCTCGCGTCGGGGTCACCAGTGTAGAAGAGCTTGGAATAACGAGGCGATGTGACTTATAAACCAAAGTTTATTATCAGCTTCGCTCCTCTAACAAGTCTCATCTCAGTGCAGAAGCAGAAGTAGAATAAGAGAGCGAACACATTCAGCTCTACATACTTATACCTACACATAACAAAAGACATGCATCTCAAAGCTGACATCCTGCATTATCTTAACCCCCTCCTTTGTCTTCGTACTCCTCCACCTGACCCTGGGAGGTCAGGGCGATCGATCTGGTCTCCACCGCAGCGCCTCGGATGCTCTTTGATCTTCGCTGGCGGTTGAGACCTCTTGTCCTGTTCTGAGGTGTGAAGTCGCTGTACATATGTAATCACCAAACATTCTCACATGCTTATACATATGTAGGTTATGGGATATATGATTAATATAAACCACAATCATGACTGTTTAAGACGGGTTTTGTGCTGACCAAAGCCCGTGTGTGTGAGCCAAAATGCACGCGATAGTAATGCTGCTTGGTAATAAGGAAGACATCAATCACAGTTGATGCCCAGTTAGTTATATTAGAAGAACAAATGGCTAAGAATGAGCTGAAAAATCAGTTGAATGGTTTAATGTAGTGCGCATGGATGCAACACACAGACATGAATGGGTTTGACACTTAAGGAAAAGAGGATGATGCCTATACAAACTTTCATAAACTTTTATTAACGATGGCGTAGAAGTTGCTTCCAGCTGTGGAGAGATAGAGTGCTCCCTCTCCTGTTGCTTTCGCCAACCGAGGGTCTCCCCCTATCCCTCTTGGGTGGGAGGGAAGGAGACAACCTGGCACGGCTTCCGGTCTGTCACCGTATCCCGCCACAAAGCGAGTCTGCTCTCGGCAGCCTCTGTCGTGGGCTGTCGGGGAGCTTGCTGGGCTGGAAACCCAGGGTGCACGGCCAAGGCAGATGTGGACGCATCTCCTGTCTCTCTGGGGAGTTACAGTGAAAAGTAAAAATGCTGCACACTCCTTGTTCATTCATTTATTCCCCTAAAAATAAACACATTAATGCCTAATAAGTCTATGATGAAAACGAACCCCCCACCCTCCCACCCCCCACCATGCGCTGCATATCACACTGGAACACACTGGCACATAATGTTGCCTGCTCGTTCATTCATTCCCCTAAAAAAAACCTACATTAATTCCTAATCTATAGACTCCAGTGGGCAGTTCAGTGGTGCAGAAGTTAGCACTGTGGCAGCACGGTAAGAAGGTCACAAGATTGATTCCACCTTTGACCATCGTGGGTTGGCTCCCACCCCCTGACCATCAGTGACCCTTCTGTGTGGAGTTTCCATGTTCTCCCCGTATCAGCATGGGTTTACCCTGGGTACTCCAGTTTCCTCCCACAGGCCAAAAACATGGAAGTTAGGTTAATTGGAGACTCTTAAGTGGCCCTAGGTGTGAATGTGTGTGTATGAATGGTGAAGGGTTTGGTGCTGCACCATGGCTGCGTCATCCATCCACGTGGATGCCCTTTAATTTCCCCATTGTAGGACTAATAAAGGATTATAAGTCTGCAATTAAAATGAGAGTTTGGATGGAATAAAAAAAAAACAAAACTAGTATGTGATCATCATACAATTAAAATGACAGGTGATTATATGATGACTGTTACATCTCTCTTTATGAAAATAAGATCCCAGTGCATGCCGTTTCCTCATGAGCTCTGGAGCTGCGTGATGTCAAAACACACCAGTGAAATATCATTAAACAGTGCACTTTTGATGATAGACCTCCTTTTTCCTGATCAAAAGTGGATTCTTATGGAATGCACTATAATAGTAATGCGCATTAGATTGTGTGTTGCCACACCTCTTGGAAATGAGCTGCCTCCTCCCAGTGTATAGCGGCTGCACTGTCTACTGGTAATTTGATGGCATGATGCAAGGCGTAAAAAACAGACAATGCGCTGACAGAAACTAACAAAAACACTGGCGTACGTCAGAAAGTCTGGCGGGAAAGTATGCAGATGATCATCCTAATTGTCCCATCAATTGGCCCATTGTCATTCTGACTTGTTTTGCTACATTTTTGCTGTGATAGTCTGCAGGTTGTCCCATTATCATTTGGCTAGGAGCTCAGAATAGATCTGTGTAACTGCATTAGAGCTCACCTCAGTGGGGAGAGGCTGGTATGTTAGGTCGCTTAGTATTAGCTTAACTGTCAGATTACTGCTAGTTTTGATTGCTGTTTTCTGAAAGTTCCATCCACCCTCACGAGACATCTTTGCTCCTCTACCAACACTTGACCATATATGCCATTCTTAGATATTATTTAAACAATATACATGAGAGGGAGTGCAGTATCAGTGAATACATAACTGCAAAAATTCAATTGTAGGCCCAACACGAAGTGTCATTTCACATGCATGTAACCAAATTAAATATTTTCCAGCGTAGCAGTCAGTGTGTTTACATACAGACATTATCTGTCACCTGTTGAGTGGAGTTTGTCTCTCACTAAACTCACTGGTGCCAGTTTGTCGTTAACTTCAGTGGATATCTGTGTTAGTTTCCAGGTACTTCGCTTGCTTTTTCTTTGCATTTTCAGATGAATCAAAAAGTCTATCACCACAAAGTTATAGTCGCCTATTTGAGGCAATAAATCCAACTCTAGCTTGTCTGTTTTGTGGTAAAAAGGTGTGAAATATCTGCCAGATATTTATAAGGGTGGGACTTCCAGTCACAGAGGTCTGGATTTTTAGGACTATCTGTTTTCAAACAGTGTCTCGCTGCAGAAATTAAGGTATCCAACACAGTATTAGAAGCCAAATTAAATTTTTCGGGGGGGGGGGGGGTGAAAATTTTGGGGTGCCACATCAAAATCAACTTAAAATGTAATCACGCTGCGCACCCATTTGGTCTGAACGCACCTTGACAGTGTGATCTGTCCTACTTTGCTGTATTTTGTTAATATTTGTTAATATACAGCATACATCGATTATTCTAAAACATCTACTGTAAAATATGACATAGAAAAACAAGTAATAAAATTATGTTAGACTGTCCAGTCGCAGGGACCAGGGGTGGCCGCTGGTGGGGCCCAAGTGTTGGTGCCCCCCTTCCCCGCCGGATGCCCCTGTTAAAGATCATTAACACACAGCTAAAGCAGAGTGATACATATTTGATGAAACGTCCCAGTTCAGTTATTGGGGAATATAGTAACTCCTGCACCCCCACCACCACCTCATACCCCCCAGATCTGCACCCACAGTTAGCTGTTTTTGTCTCCCAGCAGATGGAGCCACTGTGTGCTTGTTGTTGTCTTTTTAAAAAAACCATTTAATCAGACACAAAATAAGTCCCCACCCTGTTTAAAGATTTTTAAACCGCCATACCTACATGCACAGTGCAGGAGAAATGAAAAAAGAAAAGAATAAAACAATAGTCCATAATGTACTCTGTGTGCGTGTGTGCGCGCATGTGTGTGTGTGTGTGTGTGTGTGTGTGTGTGCGCGCAGCAGTCAAGGCTATTTTTGGTGGGGCCCGCCCTGCCTGCTATTTCTGTCAGCAGGGGAGCAGAGGGGAGGGGCCCCGGAGCAAAGGGGCCGGGCTCAGCCGCGTTCCTCCGTTCCTCCTCAGTTGCAGCGCGGGTGAAGCCACTGGCGAGTCTCTGCATCTCTGTGGATCTGTCTGACTTTTTCAGTGGAAGACAAAAAAAGGAAAGAAAAAAAAGTTGGCTTTTTTTTTAACATTCTAAACTGGATTATATTTAATCATTTTTCGGTGCGAAGGCTGTTGGGTGCAGTCGGCTTCACTAAAGGTAGGACAGAGCAGCGTGAACAGCTGGAGCGTCCGTGTGTTTGCATGTTTAATGCCGCGCTGCTCGTGTTAAGCTCCTGGTACCGTGGGCTCTGCTGTGCGCGTGTTTGAAGTACCTGCGCAGGTGTTCAGTCATTCAGACCCCGCAAAAAGGGGAAACTCAACAGTTGTGTAGCTTTTGATCTTATACTCAAGGCATGGAAACACTATTTTGAAACTTAATTTGCAGCTATGGGGTTATGCCAGTGTTGTTGTTTTTCTTTCCTGTGATGCGCTTATGTGTACCACTCTTGTCTGTCCTAAAGGTGTTTTATTCATAATTTTGACTGAAGATCAAACTTAAGTTTTTTTGTACAAAATTTGGCCAGCATCACACAGATGCAGAAGATGTAAATCATTACTTTTTTGGCTGTCTTGAGGTTTTACTGGTTCTGTCTAACCATCATCAATAAGTTGCTTATTGGCAGCTGTGGCAAGTTGTTTTTTTATGAGTAATTTTTAAAGCAGCTATTAAAGATGTAGTGTGTAATATTTTGCTCGCAGCTTTAAAAATGTAAATGGTTCACATTTTATCAGTCATCAGCGTTGGGCTGGGCAGTTTGACCTTAAATCAGCAACATGGTTAACTGACCCTTTCATGTTGTTTTCAGGGGTTTTTTTTCTCATTTTTTTCCTCCTCCTTTCTTCTCCCTTGTAGTTCACTGACAAGGCTTGTGACCAAGCAGTATATACACAAGAGTGTAGTATCACATCACTGCAGTGCAGTAGTAAATGAGCATAATATAATAAAGAATCGGACTATTGTCATTTCACACACAAATTAGACATTGTCCAGTGTAGAAGTCTGCATTTGTTTACATACTTCTTGAGGGTTTGTGGGTCAGGTAACTTGTGATGGTGGCTAATTAACTTGTTAGCTGCACTGGAGGAGTCCTTTACACAGCCATGATTGCATTATCACCACATAGTGATTATGAGTCTCTTATCAGGTTCTTAAATGCAGCCTTAGCTTGCCCATTTTGTTAACTTTCCACTGTGAAATGGTTCAGCTGGCACAGATAGCTGTTAACAATTATTTAGCTTCAAGCATCTAGGTGTTAGTGTCTGTGCACTTCACTTACTTTTTCTTGGCACCTTCAGTTGAAATAAAGAGTCAATCATCACATATTGTGTAGACGGAGACCATACATCTTTTCATTTCAATCCATTTTAATTTTTTACAGGTTTTACACCCTGAACATCAGTTTTGGTTTTATTTTTGGTTAATCGCCCAGCCTAACATCAACCTGCAGAAGCCATTTGTGTAATTAAAGTTTGGAAAGACATTGCAGTGGTCCAAGATGGCCACCTTCATGAAGAAGGACCCTCTTTTCTTGCAAAGAAAAAAACCCCCAAACTTAAGATTTGGAGATTGCTATGACTCTTACTTAAGGTTGATTGAATAACACTGAAAACAAAGTTGAGAAATTTATGCTGCATTAAATTTTAGAATTCACTCACCCCCAAATTTTTCACATTGTACCTTTAATTTTTTATTCTGTATGGTGACATTCTTCAATTATTTGGCTGCTAGGCTATATGTAATAAATGCAAAATAAATACATAAAAAGTGCATTCATTGTTCACTTAAGATATCAATTATTATATTAATATTAGAGATGCACCAATACTGGTATCAGGCTTTTTATCTAGTACTCTGATTGAGGTTTATGTACAATAATATGAGTATCCACAGTTATAGAACAGAAATTACTGTGATACTCTTTCACCATCCTTTTAGCAGTAAGAAGAGCAGAAATGTGTGAATAAAGAGTAATGTACAGTATACTTTGTAGTACAAGATGATAACTCACAGAGTGGTCAGTATTGGCAGTCAGTATCGACAACTAAAGTACTGAAGTAATTGGAATGAAGTCAGTGGTATTGGTGCATTTCAGGTATGCTTCAGTCCGTTGTTGGGCAGTCACTCCACAAGAGCTGGTTCCTCCTTAACAACACTTAAATAATGAGGTATGTAATAACAAAACACATTTACAAATGCACATAAGTCTATAAATAACTCAATGACTGTACCATGCTGCAAGAGTGATCTTGTTAGCAGTCACTCCACTACAGTAGTTTTGATACATTTCTATGCTAATGCTGATGTCATTTACACCCACGGTAAAGACACTGAAAACAGCAGTTAACAGATGCTATTTTTAAGTGAGGTTTAAACCACTAAAACTACTTTTTTGGTTGCAATTTTGATAATTGCTGCCGTTGTTAATGATGCTTCTAGAATATGGCCATGTAGAATAAATCAAGAGTAATAAGTAATGGTTGAAATCCATCAGGGAAATTAATACAATATTTATTTATCTGTGTATTTTGTGGAAGTGCGACCTGAGTTTTCTAGACTTTCGTTCATCATGGCCTAACCTTTGATAACAGTTTTCAAAAGATTGGCTCCTGCCTATTATAAACGGCTAGTCTATGCTTAAAAATCCATTTAATTAAAATTACTTAGAAAAAGCATCTAAACTCAGCTAAAGAAAGCTAAACATAAAAAAGCTAAGTAGCTTAGAAAAAGCATCTAAACTCAGCTAAAGAAAGCTAAACATAAAAAAGCTAAGTAGTAGTTATTTATAAGTGAGCTTTTTTTTTTCGTTGTACAACATGTGATTTCTATTCCACTTGGCATTTTCAATGCATTTCTTGTGCATCCTTTTTTGGAAAAAAAAAAAAATAAATAAGGTTACCTAATTGTGTTTTTGAGAAGACTTTTAGAGAAAAATAAACCACCATGAAAATCTGTAAAGAAGAAAGTGTGATTTGCAAATATATAAGAAAAATGTGCATTTTTTTTAGATCGACCCTGTAATTTCACTAGATACTGTATAACCTAACAAATGTATGTGGTAAAATTTTAATATTACCCTTAAAATAATGTAACCAGACTCGTGTTGAGACATCTTTGATGGAAGAAGCAGTTTGTCTTTTGTTTGTTATAGTTGTTGGTTTGTTTGTCTTTTTGTCTGTTCCCCTCCCTTTTCTTTCCCCCTCCACACACTTCCTTTCCCTCTTCCCCATCCTGTCGGATCTTCTATGGGTAAAATAATTAAAATAAAGTAGTAAAAGTTATTACAGGAGGAGTTTACAACAATATACAAGACATAGTTTGGTACTGTATAAGCTCCTCTTGGCAAAGTAAATCTGTTTTGGCACAATAAGGGTAACAGACCCCTGTTCTGCTTGCCTATCTGCCTGACAAGACAAGGGGGGGGGGGGATATGGCACAAAATGCACATTTATAAGGCGAAAATGTACAAATTTAATGAGTCAACTTGTACATTAATGGGAAAAACGTAAATTTTGTTAGAAAAAAATCTTAAGAATTTACAAGAAGTAAGATGCTAAAATTGATCAAGATGGCATTAGTTTTGTAAATTCACTTAAACCACAAATTTTCAGTAAAAAGTAAATTTGTTCTCATAAAAACCAGAGGAAATAAGTTGGCATCTATCTATAAATGCACCAAATCTCTGTCTGTGTGTCTGTCTGTCTCTTTTCCACGCATATCTCTTGAACCATTCATCAGATTGACCTAAGATTTTTAACGTGCTTTGCTGATGTTACGAGGGTGTGCATCCCAGAATATGGAGTTGCTCAGTCAAAATATGTAGTTTTTATCAATAAAAGTTTAGCCACCGCTCTGTCTCTTCATGCCTGGCTTCAGGAAGTGTGGGCGGGGTTTCTGATTGATTTCATGCTGACTGGACAATATGCAGCATCACGACCACGACCTGTCAGTCACCACAGTGTTCCCTGAACAAAACAAGGAAGTGAAAAACGACAAATTTGACTAGAAAACGATAATACTGAAGATTTAATGCTTAAAAATTATACTATAAAGTTGTCGTGATTGCGTAGATCTAAAGGATAATTTGCCATATGTGGAGAACATGAGGTGTGCAAGCAGACTGGGTGGAGCGTCAGCGGGACTGGGTCTGACAAATCAACACAGAACATGCCAGGAGAAGCAGCGGCCAGACATGACCTGGCTCAAAGGCACACTAACTGATGGCAATAAAAAAGTTTTTTTCAAGAAAGTGGAAAAAAAAGATAATGCATGGAGTGTGATTTTGCTCTGAGACTGATTTATCATGGAAAACAGCTGAGCTCTGTGGTTCAAACAATCAGCTTATTAGATCCACCTCCTCCGGTGTTCTGACATTTTGGCATATCTATCAGAACAGCACTGGACAGCTGATGGGACAGACTGCAAAGGTAAAAATAAACAAAAAACATGGGGGGAAGGCCGTACAACCTTTACTCCACGAATGCGGGACGTATCACCCATACTCTGAATACGTTGGAAAATTTTCAGCATGGGGCACATATTTTTTCGAATTTATCAAATTTTTCACCAGGTCGGAGGTGTGTGTTTAAAAAAAAAAAAAAAAATAAATTGTGTTTTGGTTAAGGTTTAGAGGGTCAAAAATGCAATCGTTTAGGCATAATAATAATAATAATAATAATAAATAATCTTCTCGCATTAATGAAAAACAAACCGCTTACAATAGAGCCGTGGCGGTCACATTGTTAGTCTTTGCCAGTCACGCCCTCAAGGTTCAGATCATTATTTGGCCTCAGTATCGCCCCAGTGCGACGATATAAGCACCATCTCAATTTTAACATTAAAGTTTTAAAAAACCTTTTAATAACAAAATATTGCCAAAATATAAAATGATGCACTACAATGGGTCTCAAATATTTGTAAATGTGTCCTGTTATAGTACTGCATGAGTTTATTGATGATACACAGAAGAAACTCAATATTACACTGAACTCCATCACTGAACTAAACTAAAATAAACTAAAACAATTATTATGATGATTGAACAACTCTCATTCCCCAAAGTGCAAGATACACTATTATCTTGAATATAAGTGATAAAAGATCACACAAATAAGTGATCTGACAAACAAATAAACAAGGGATCTGAAACAGTCGCTAATATTGGATATCCCATTCATTTTCAGTGTTTAGATATTCTGTAATTAATATTCACACAGTCAAATAAATCTTAGTGCCATTTACTCCCTTTTATATTTGTCAAAGTCTAACACGTGATCGCCTACATACAGTATAGGCTACACCTCTTTGTATTTCACTTTCAAACACGGCCTACATTTGGGCCTGGAAAGCCTGATTGGGTTACCTGTTTCAGACAGGAATACTTGCGTTCCATGGGCAGTGCACTAGTTTACAATAATTTTGCAGTGAACTGTTTGCACTGTAAGAATGCAGTTCATTAACATTGCTTATAGAATGCATACAAAAGAGTTCCCTTGAAAAAAATAAATAGCAGTAAGTTATAAATAAGCTTTTGCTTGTACAATTTCGATGAAAATGTACTTTTCAGTGCATTCAGTGTGTATCCTTTTTCTAAACAAGCAATCTAATTGGATTTTACAGTGTGTGTTTTAATATACAGCATTTGCCTTGATTTGTTTAATTTCCTGGATTATTTGCTCTTTGTTTAAATGAATTTCTTTGTTTTTAAGCATTAAAATTACATTCTTATATATGATACATACTGTACTAATAAATACAGCTGAATTAACAGGCTCCACCTGCACCCAGCATTCCAGGTGGTGGAATAACAAGCTTCTAAGCAACATTTAGTCAAAGAAAAAAGAAAGAAAGAAAGGGGAGATATTTAAAGATAAGTGTTCTTCCTCCTTATGCAGGAAATGGTATTTTGGAGCTCTGAATATTTGCATGCAATCAACAGCAAATGTCTAAATATTCTGTCTGTTCTTCTGTTACAAAAGCTGAATATTCAGCAATATTTTTGTTAGAGGTTTAGAAAGTGAAAGCTTTTTTATAATTAAGAGAAAAAGCTTCCAGATTTACATAAAAAAGAAAATCTGTATTTTAAAAAAGTTGCAAATTTATGAGTAAAAATGCACAAGAAAAGAGAAAAGCAAAGAGAAAGATTAAAGTTTTGGGGGATTAAAACGACTACTCAGTGGGAACTTGCAAAACAATCGGAACTCCAGCATTATAGTTCCCTGTATTCAGAATGTTCCTGCGATTGAAAAATTATGTACATCGGCTTTGAACTTTAATTTTTCCTCTGTAGACTGACGGCTGGATTCTGTGTCACTTTTTTTGTGCCTTGTGACTGGTCAGAAATAATACAAAAAAAAAAAAATAACAGAAAAGCAACAGAAGCATACAGTATACATGTATGTTGATTAGATACCAGAGCTTCCTTTTTCTGTATATTTTAGAAATGGCTGTGTAAAATCCTCTTGTGAACATGCAGTTCACTCTTCGATTTTTGTTTGTCCGCAGATGGAATCAGCGCCTCAAAGGACATCATAAAGACGGACAGACTGGACGACGTTTTTCATACTGTAACAGGTTGGACTTTTAACTTTTAAAGGAATCATGTAAAGTGCTGACATAAAGTTGGCCTGCTATGCTAATTTCCTGCTCTGTATTTGCACTCTTGGAGTCCACCAGGTTAGTTTTATCTGCCCTCTTAATTATCTTAAAAAGCCCTATAATTAACTCTTCTAAGCCATGTTTCTTCTGATTGGCTAACTGAACAGGCATATTATCGATATCCCTTCTCTATGACATCATAGAAATGTAAGGTTAGGAAAAAATGGCAGAAACGGAGTGTTTACAGCAGGGAAAATAAGTATTGAACACATCAACATTTTTCTCATTAAACATATTTCTGATGGAGCCATTGACCTGAGATTTTCACCAGATATCAGTGACAACTCAAATAATCCATACGTACAAAGAAATCAAAGCAACTGTGTTCACAGAACAAGTTATATTTGATAACGTGGAATGACACAGGGAGTAAGTATTGAACACGCTTGGTGAAATTCATTTAATATTTAGTAGACAAACCTTTGTTGGTAATAACAGCTTCCAGATGCCTTCTGTATGGAGAAACTAGGTGCAGGTATTGCTCAGGAGTGATTTTTAGCTCATTCTTCCGCACAAACTGTCAAATTTTGAAGGTTCTGTGTCTTCTCTTAACTCTGATCTTCAGTTTGTTCCATAGATTTTCAATTTTATTCAGGTCAGGTGACTGACTGGGCCATTCTAGCAGCTTTATTTTCCTTCTCTGGAGCCAGTTGAGAGTTTCCTTGGTTGTGTGTTTGGGATCATTGTCTTGCTGAAGTGTTCACCCTCATTCCATCTTCAGCATCTTGGCAGATGGCAACAGGTTCTTATCAAGGATGTCTCTGTACATTTGTCCATTCATCTTTCCTTCAATTATATGAAGTCTGCCTGCACCATGTGCTGAAAAACACTCTCGCACCATGATGCGCCCACCTCCAAACTTCACTGTTGGTATGGTGTTTTGGGGCTGATGTGCAGTGCCATTTCTCCTCTAAACATGCTGTTTGAATGTTTGTTTAATGTTTATTTGAAAGGGACATTACATACCAAGTATGTCAGATTTTGCAATACTTCTAATTTGCATCTGTAGTCCCCTGGCGGGTCACAAAAACACACAAACAATCATACACGAGAACATCTGCAGTGATGTGCATCTGCAACGCTGTGTGTTGTGGCATCCAAAAAGTTCAATTTTGGTCTCATCTGACCAGACTATATTCTCCCAGTATTTTACTGGCTTGCCCAAATGTTGTGCAGCAAACTTTAAATGAGCTTCAACATGCTTTTTCTTCATCAATGGAGTATTGTGAGGTGAGCAGGCATAGAGCCTATGTCGGTTGAGTGCATTACTTATTGTTTTCTTTGAAACAGCAATACCTACTAACTGCAGTTAGTAGGTATTGCTAGTTAGTAGTAAGGTATTGCTAGTGGGCTGCACGGTGGCGCAGTGGTTAGCACTGCAGCAGCACAGTTTACCCTTGGCCGGGGGATTGTGGGATCGTGGGTTCGATCCCAGCCCCCGACCAACAGTGATCTGTGTGGAGTTTGCATGTTCTCCCCGTGTTGCGTGGGTTTACTCCGGGATTTCTCCGGTTTCCTCCCACATGCCAAAAACATGCATGTTAGGTTAATTGGCTGTTCTAAATTGTCCCTAGATATCTGTTTCCTATAGGCCCTTAGAATAGAGGGTTAGTATTAATGAAAGCGCTTTGAGTGGTCTTTGTGACTAGAAAAGCGCTATATAAGTGCAGGTTAGTTAGTTAGTAGTTAGTTAGTAGGTATTGTTAGTAGGTATTCTGGAGCTCTCCACGAGTGGTCTTTGGTTCTTGGATAACTCTGCTGATAATTCTTTTGAGTCCTCTGTCAGGAATCGTGCAAGGAGCTCCTGGTGGTGGCTAGTTTATGGTAAAATGATGTTCTTTCCACTTCTGAATGATGACTCCAGCAGTGCTCATTGGAACATTCAGCAGCTTAGAAATGCTTCTGTAACCAATGCCATCATTATGTTTTGTAACAATAAGGTTGTGAAGGTCTAGAGAGAGCTCTTTGCTTCTACCCATTATGAGTTCTTTGTGGTGTGACAATCTGATATTCACAGACCCTTTTAAAGGCTATCCATCCATCCATCCATCCATCTTCTACTGCTTTTCTGGAGGTCCGGAGGCAGCACGTCAGGCAGAGAAGCCCAGACTTCCCTCTCCCCAGCCACCTGCTCCACAACTTCAGAGAAGATACCAAGGTATTACCAGACCAGCTGGGAGACATAATCTCTCCAGCGAGTCCTGGGTCTGCCCCGGGATCTCCTCCAGTGGGACGTGCCTGAAACACCTCAAGTGGGAGATGTCCAGGGGGCATCCCGATCAGATGCCCAAATCACCTCAACTGGCTCCTTTCAATATGGAGGAGCAGCGGTTCTACTCTGAGCCTCTCCCGGATGACTGAGTTCAATGACCGTATCTCTGAGGGTGAGTCCAGTAATCCTACAGAGAAAGCTCATTTCAGCCGCTTATATCCGCAATCTCATTCTTTCGGTCATTACCCGAAGCTCATGACCATAGGTGAGGTCATGACCAGCTGAAATTAATTTGCACTGATGGAGGATGGGATGGCTTCCTAAATTCTGATGGATTTCAGCTGGTTTCTTGGCTTTCTGTGTTTTTTTTTGTGCCTCTTTTTTCATGTGTTCAATACTTATTTCCTGTGTCATTCCATTTTATTAAATATAGCTTGTTTTGTGAACACAGTTACCTTGATTTCTTTGTATGTATGGATTACTTGGGTTATTACTGACATCTGGTGAAAATCTCAGGTCAATGGCGCCATCAGAAATATGTTTAATGAGAAAAATGTTGACATGTTAAATACTTACTTTCCCCACTGTAAATGAGTTGCTTATCAGATTAAATATATGGCCATGTTTAAGTTGAGCATCCAGGATCCCAACAGCTGATGTATTGAAGCAGTGCTACATATGAGTATGGTCATTGGCCCAGCATGCATCCGAGGGCCAAGACATCGCCACGGTGCAATATTCATGTTACAGCAAAACTTAAAGTGTAATATTGTTTTTATGTAACAGTTCCATAAACACAATTTATATGTTGACAGTAATAAGCAACATCAGATTTGTTTGTTTTGTTGTTCTGCCAAGACTAGTATCACTGTGCAAAAACAAGTAGTTCCCAACTGCTGCTGTTGAATGTTACTAACGGCAAGAACGAGCATTATATAAAATATAATAGTTTTATTAGCTTTATTGGCTTTCAAGAAATAGGTTCAACAACATTTGCTTATGTCCACCAATTGTTTACGTATACTGTCCTAGAGTCTATTGTTCCAGACGCTTTAGTTGAGAGGCCTGATAGCTAGCTAGCTAGTGCTCGATTGTAATATCCGATTCTGTTTACCTCCTCTTTGCTGCCTTCCTATTTGTATCTTTAGGTGAAGTAAAGGGTGACAAACATTTTATTCAGGGGAAGTGCTACTCTGTGAGGTTTTAAACTAAACTTTGGGGTAAATAATTTTAAAAGTAAAATGATGCAGCTAACCCAGCTAACTATTAGCCTGAATCCAGAATACAACACCACAATATTCCGGTTTTGGGGTATCAGGGTATAAAGTAACTCCTGATATCACTGTTGTACAGTCAAACTGCTCGTTTGGAACTAACAGTTGTTTTAATGTGACAAAAATTTGAAAAAAAAAAAAATAAAAATAATAATTACAGCAATTAAAAAGTTGTTTACTGGTAGTTTAGCATTCACCCATCAGCCCTGAAAACTTCTTGTAGGAATTGTTCCAGTCCCTTGTCAGCTCCTGTAAAGGTTAATGCTGTTGTCTTCTTGACAGGATTTATTTTTATTTTACTGTTTACACATGTGGTGCGGTTTGGGTGTCCACAGTTTTTCCAGAGCACAGAAATGATCTAAGCTCTTTGGTTCTTTGAGAATGGCTGCAGTAAAGTACAGAGCAGGTGTTGGCCTTGTGGGAAAAGACCTCGTCAGCCCACTGTGTTTTCCATGTGCCGGTTGAACAGTCGATGTTGCTGTCCTGTTGTTTTTATGTTTCACGTGGTCCTATGATTAATCCGGAAATGTAAATATTATTGTGAAGGGGTCACGTCACACTGCAATAATGAGAAAAAAGAAAATCCAACCTTCAGTAGAAAAGAAATCCATACAGCCAGGCAAGTACAGTAGAATGAAAATACGTTTCCCCTTTTCTATTACACTGTGCACCAAGCTAGAGTGTAGGAAGCACCATTTTTATATGGTCTTTGGTGTGACCTGACTGGGGTACAGATGCTTAATACCCCTAGCCCACCACTCTGATAGAACATAATGGGAAATTCTTAAAGGTCCCATTCACAAAAACATCCTGCGTTTGTGTGTTTTAACTAGGGCTGTGTGATATGACCAAAATTTCATATCACGATATAAGTGCTCTTATTTAATGATAACCATCTTTTTTTTACATTTTAAATTATATACTGAAAAAAATTAATTGTATAAATTAATCTATCATTAATTTTATGCACATTTTTTCCCTCCTTTTGTTGTTATAAAATAGTTTTTTAATGTGCATTTGAGAGGACTTCAACTTTATTCATTATTTCTACTTGACTAATTAAAAATTATTAGAAATCAAGTAATTTACATTAAGAGCGAGTTTGTTCCTCCGACACATTTTAATTAATTTATTTATTTAGTGTGTATGCAGCCACTGTCACGCTCTTTTGCAGCTTTAGTAATATTTTTTCAGTCAAAATTAAGAAACTCAGCAGTAGTTTAAACCAAAGAAACTATGGTCTGATACACTGTAATGTTTCCTATTAGCAACAAGTTAGCATCGTCATTTAGCATTTGCTGTTTTATAATTAGAGAGAGATGGTGTTAACGTTACTTACCTCCAATTAAAAGGACATTAGAGGACTATCCCCTCTGCCGCAGCATGGTGGGAAACAGTCCCCTATCCCTGGCACAGAAGTAGCAGCTAGTTGACCAAAACATTAGCCAGGAGTTAGCTGTTGTGCTAAACACTGGAACCCACATACCTGGCACACTGTGGGAGAGAGGCGGGGTGGTGACAAGTAGAAACAGGGTATGTGTCTTTTAAATCCTGATATAAATGATGCAGTTTTATATGAAACGATAGACCTTTTTATTGCATCACCCAATATATATCGTTATATTGCATAGCCCTAGTTTTAACTTTTAAAATGCTTTCTTGGGTCATATGATTACAGTAAAAATATTCAAATCTTTCTTCACTTCACTATCACCTTGTTGTTGGCTTTGATATTGATCCAGTCCCTACCCAGAGTTTCTGATCTCAAGGTGTTAGCTTCAGAGTTAACAGTGCTACTATGGCGTTAACTTACTAATTGTTTTTATTGTTATTTTCTTTAAATTCCAGCCACTCCACTAGACATCCTTGTTCCCACCTGGTTCACTAATCCACAGTTGATAGTATAGCTTGCATCACTCTGGCTTATTTTTTTTAATACTTTTGCCATGATGGTAAATCGAACTGTTAGCATTAGCTTGGCTATGCAGTTGGAGTCAGTCTGTCTAGATGAATTTGAGCTCTCCTCAGTGGGGTGAGGCAAACAGTTAGGCTGCCTAGTGTAGCTTAACCATTTTTTAAAATTAATTTTGTCCACTCCCATCGGAATACTTAGCTTATTTTACTCTATTGTACTTTCATCAGGACCAAAGGGAGCTAGCTACCACTAGTGGCTTCCTGTTTACTCATTCATGGTTGTTTCTGTGCTAAAAATGCATCCCTGTCCACCAGTGATGCTTTATTTCATTCTTTCTTTCAGACAATTTTACATTAGTTAGCTCAGGCTGTGTTTGCCACCATGACCTATAGGCACTAGCTAACTAACATTAGCAATATGCTGTAAGCAACTAATTTCATAAGTGATGAAAGAGGAAGGGTGGGGTAAATTGGTGCTACTGTTAATGTGAGTGGTTCTGTGTGGGAATAATTTACAGATGCATTACGATTGTCACGAGGCTAAGTGCGGTGTGTCACCATGCTCAGGCTCTTTATTTATTTCTGATTATTTCCTGTATTGTCCCAGTGTTGTGTGTTTATTTTACTGTATGTTGGTTTAGGACGTATTCCCAGCTGTCACTCATTCTGTTATGCATTCATGTCCTTATTGTGATTATTATTATTATTATCCTGGCATTTAGTTCCTAGTGTTTATATTTTGTTTCTTTGTGGCAGGAGCTCTCTACCTCAGTTTCCAGACACCCCCACCTTGTTATCACCCTGTATGTGTTGCTCAGCTGTTCATGCCTAGTCATTAGGTCTATCTGCCCACTCATGTGATCCACACCTGATGGCACTTGCTCTGTTTGCCTGCCTTATTTAAGACCGCTTTTCCGTTTACTCACTTCTCAGTGCCTCATGGTTTTCTCCGTTGTTTCTCAACTCCGTCGGAACCCCTATCCTGTTCCGACGTGCATTCCTGTTTGTTGTCCTCGCTGTTTCCCTGCACTCCTCAGTTGCTGTAAGTTTATTTTTGCTCACTGTTTGGACTTAATGTTCTCTTGAACAAATTGCACAACTAGCAGTTCAGCGTCTGGGTCTTTCTCTCTGCCCTGAAGGGGTGATTCATGACAATGATCAGGCGTTACAACTTCAGCTGATGGCATTGGCTGATGAAACCATTGTTTACTTCCTGTCATGAATGTGCGCCTCCATCAGGGGACGATGCATACATCGTTCTCAAGCACTGGCAGATGCAGAAGGCATAAAGAACGTGGTAAGTAAATCGTTAATCTGCGATTTACATCCATCCATCCATCTTCTACCGCTTTTCTGGAGGTCCGGGTTGCGGAGGCAGCAGTTCAAGCAGAGAAGCCCAGACTTCCATCTCCTCAGCCACCTGCTCCAGCTCTTCAGAGAGGATACCAAGGTGTTTCCAGACCAGTTGGGAGACGTAGTCTCTCCAGCGAGTCCTGGATCTGCCCCGGGGTCTCCTCCCAGAGGGACGTGCCCAAAACACTTCAAATGGGAGGTGTCCAGGAGGCATCCTGATCAGATGCCCATACCACCTCAACTGGCTCCTTTCAACGTGGAGGAGCAGCGGTTCTACTCTGAGCCTCTCTCGGATGACTGAGCTCCTCACCCTATCTCTGAGGGTGAGTCCAGTAATCCTACGAAGAAAACTCATTTCAGCCTCTTGTATCCGCGATCTCGTTCTTTCGGTCATTACCCAAAGCTCATGACCATAGGTGAGGGTAAGAATGTAGATTGACTGGTAAATCGACAGCTTTGCCTTAGAACTTAGCTCCCTCTTCACCACAACAGACCGGTACAATGTCCGCATCACTGCAGATGCTGCTCCAATCCATCTGTCAATCTCTAGCTCCATTCTCCCCTCACTTGTGAATAAGACCCCAAGATACTTAAACTCCTCCACTTGGGGCAGGAGCTTGTCCCCACTTCGGAGAGGACAATCCACCTTTTTCCAGCTGAGGACCATGTACTTGGACTTGGAGGTATTGCTTCTCATCCCAGCCGCGTCACACTCAGTAGCAAACTGTCCCAGTAAGACCTGTAGGTCATTGCTGGATGAAGCCAGCAGGACAACATCATCTGAAAACAACAGAGATGAGATCCTGTGGTCACCAAGCATGACACCCTCTGTTCCCTGGCTGTGCCTAGAAATCCTGTCCATAAAAATTATGAACAGGATCGGCGCCAAAGGGCAACCCTGGCGGAGTCCAACTCTCACTGGGAATGAGTCTGATCGAGTGTTAGCAATACGAACCAAACTCTCACAATGGTCGTACAGCAACTGAATAGCTCGTAACAACAAGCCCGATATCCCATACTCCCGAAGCATCCCCCACAAAAAACCATGAGGGATGTGGTCGAATACCTTCTCCAAGTCCACAAAACACATGTAAACTGGTTGGGCAAACTCCTACGAACCCTTGAGGATTCTCGAGAGGGTACAGGGTTGGTCCGATGTGCCACGGTCAGGACGAAAACCACATTGCTCCTCCTGAATCCGAGGTTCGACCAATGGCCGGACTCTCATCTCCAGTTCCTTGGCATAGACCTTCCCAGGGAGGCTGAGGAGTGTGATCCCTCTAAAGTTGGAGCACACCCTCCGGTCCCCTTTTTTGAAGAGAGGAACCACCACCCCGGTTTGCCATGCCAAAGGCACTACCCCCGACCTCCACACAATGTTGCAGAGGCGTGTCAACTATGACAGCCCTACAACATCCAGGGGCTTGAGGTACTCAGGGCGAATCTCGTCCACCCCCGGGGCCCGGCCACCAAAGAGATTTTTAGCCACCTTGGCGACCTCAGCCCCTGTGATAGGCGAGTCGTCCCCCTCGTCCACAAACCCTGCTTCCTCTGTGGAAGGCGTGTCAGTGGGATTGAGGAGACCCTCAAAGTATTCCTTCCACCGTCCGACAATATCCCGTCAAAGTCAGCAGTGCCCCATCCGCACCATACGCATTGTGGACAGGGAGCTGCTTCTCCCTCCTGAGCCGCCGGACAGTTTGCCAGAATCTCTTCGAGGGTGACTGAAAGTCTTCTTCCATGGCCTCACCGAACTCCTCCCATACCCAAGTTTTTTCTTCAGCAACCACCCAAGCTGCACTCCGCTTGGCCTGCCGGTACACCTCAGCTGCTTCGGGAGTCCCACAAGCCAACCAAGCTCGATAGGACTCCTTGAGCTTAATGGCCCCCCTCACCACTGGTGTCCACCACTTGGTTCGGGGGTTGCCACCACGAGATGCCCCAATAACCTTGCAGCTGCAGCTCTGGGCAGCCGCCTCAACAATGGAAGTGGAGAACATGGCCCATTCAAACTCCATGTCTCCATAGTCCCTCGGAATGTGGTTGAAGTTCTTCCAGAGGTGGGAGTTGAAGACCTCCTGGACAGGGGCCTCAGCCAGACGTTCCCAGCACACCCTCACTATATGTTTGGGTCTACCAGGTCTGAATGGCATCCTCCCTTGCCATCGGATCCAACTCACCACCAGGTGGTGATCAGTTAACAGCTCTGCTCCTTTCTTTACCCGAGTGTCCAAGACATACGGTTGCAGGTCTGATAACACGATAACAAAATCGATCATCGACCTGTGACCTAGGGTGTCCTGGTGCCAGGTGCACATATGGACACCCTTATGCTTGAACATGGTGTTTGTTATGGACAAACTGTGGTTAGCACAGAAGTCCAATAATTGAACACCACTCGGGTTCAGATCGGGCAGGCCGTTCCTCCCAATCACCCCCTCCAGGTTTCACTGTCGTTGCCCACGTGCGCATTGAAGTGCCCCAGTGGGACAATGGAGTCTCCAAGAGGAGCACTCTCCAACACCCCAGTCAGAGACTCCAAAAACGGTGGGTGCTCTGAACCATCATTTGGTGCATAGGCACAAATGATGGTCAGGACCCATTTCCCAACCCAAAGGCGCAGGGAAACAACCCTTTCGTCCACCGAGGAAAACTCCAATATAAAGGCAGCAAGGTGGGGGGGATACAAGAATGCCCACCCCTGCTCGTCGCCTCTTGCCCGGGGCAACTCCAGAGTGGGCCAAGCTCCAGCCCCTCTCCAGGAGACTGGTTCCAGAACCGGAGCTTTGTGATGAGGTGAGGCCGACTATATCTAGCCGGTATCTCTCAATCTCATGCACCAGCTCAGGCTCCTTCCCCACCAGAGAGGTGGCATTCCACATCCCAAAAGTCAGTTTAGGAAGCTTGGGATCAGACCGCCAAGGTCTCCTCCTTGGACCGCCACCTGATCCACATAGCACCGGACCCCCATGGTCCCTCCTGCAGGTGGTAAGCCCACTGGAGGGTGGACCCATGTAACTCCTTTGGGCTGAATCCAGCTGGGTCCCATGGGCGGAAACCTGGCCACCAGATGCTAGCCATCGAGCCCCTCCCCCAGGCCTGGCTCCAGGGTGGGACCCCGGTAATCCCATACTGGGCGGGGTATACTGAATCCTTGTTCTAGCATTCATCATGATAGTCTGTTGGATCGTTCTTCGTCTGGCCCTTCACCCAGGACCAGTTTGTCTTGGGTGACCCTACCAGAGGCAAATTGCCCCGGAAAACATAGCTCCTGGGATCACTGGGGCACGCAAACCCCCCCACCACGATAAGGTGACAATCCATGAGGGGGCAATTTACATCATTTACATAAATATGTAAGATTTTTCTCACAACTTTGTCACTCTTTTCCATAAATTTCCAAGTTTTATATAAAAAATCATTTGATTTTGTATACTTTATTGATCCCCAGAGGGGAAATTGAGGGCATCCACGGTATGGCGCTATCCCTTAACCATTCACGCCTAGGGCCACTTTAGAGTCTCCAGTTAACCTAACCTGCATGTTTTTTTGGCCTGTGGGAGGAAACCGGAGAAATCCCGGAGTAAACCCACGCAGATACGGGGAGAACATGCAAACTCCACACAGATCACTGTTGGTCAGGGGCTGGGATCGAACCAGGGATCCCATGGCCAAGGGTGAGTTGCTGTGCTGCTGCAGTGCTAACCACTGCGCCACCTCACTGCCCATTGGGATGCTTTTTCTCATGAAGTACAGTAACATGTTTTACTCTGTAAATTAATACATTTTACTAGCTAGATTTTCTCACAGCTTTGTATTTTTTTCCACATAAATTTACAAGAGTAAACATGTAAATTCATAATTATTTTTGCATAAATTGGAACATTTTATTCATTTAAAGTTGCGGGGTTTTTGTGTAGTCTATTAACACCTGTTTTTATCACGAGTTTAATCTCATTCACACAAACTGCCCAACAGGAAAACTTATTTAAAGCGGGCTTACATGCATGAATGAGAAGGAGGAAAAACAAAAGGAGGTAGCCAGCACACATGTAACCAGAGCTGCAGTCACGGCCATGACCTCACCACTCTTCTTTTTCCACGCACACACACACACACACACACACACACACACAGAGTGGGTCTTTGATTAGAACACAGACGGTGGAGCCTGGCACAGCGAGAGCTGCCGCTTCCCATTCAGAGTCGCCCATTGTGAGCGTCCACGGTGTGATTGGGGCTCTCGGTGCAGAATGCTAATTTAAACTCGCTCCTGATGGGTGGGGCTCCAGCATGTTTGAGCATCTCCGGTTAAAAAAGGAGACTGTTTCCCACGTGAGCCAGCAGCATTTACCAACATCCTGACACAGCCAAGGGAGGTGGAATTTCACCGTGAGTCGCCTCTTGAAAAATAAGGGCATCATCAGGGTCGACCTGAGATCACATCATACCGGCATGGGGGTAAATCGAGGGGGGAGTGGGGTCATTATCTTCTTATACCTTTCTGTGTTATGCTACGTAATTGAATAATGCATTTTGAAACATCCATGCTCACCTTAAGTACAGAAATATGATTTTTTAAAATTTTAAAATATCACTTCACCCCTCTTAGGCTATGTCCACACTGCAGGTTTTAATGGTCAGTTCCAGTTTTTTTGCACACATGTGACCCATATCTTGATTTTTTTAATGAGTCTGAACAGCACACGTCCAATTTTTTTCACACCAGACCGAGACCACTTTCATATGTGGTTCTAATTCGGATACGTATCTGATATTTTCCCAAGATTTTCCCAAGTCTGAACTGTCATGTCGCATTTTATCCGACTTTTTCCTCATTGAAGTGAGACAGATGCTACAATTCTGCGGTGGAGGATGCAGCAAGCATGGCAGACACAGCTGATTTGGGCTCTCTTTTTAATCAATCTTCTTCCCTTTATCACTGGATCGTAATTTTGTCGGCTTCGACTGCACAACAATTTCAAAATTTCGGGGTGGGGGGTTCGGGGCTGAAACAGTCAGACAAGCAGGCACACAGTAACGGCACATTTACTGGACGCTGCAAATTCCTTTTTGCCTGCAAACAGCACACCGTGAGTCCTGACCGTTGTAATATCTAAAATGTAAAGTTAATACTGACACAATTGTGGAGTTATGAGCTTTCTCCGTAGGATTGCTGGACTCACCCTCAGAGATAGGGTGAGGAGCTCAGTCATCCGGGAGAGGCTCAGAGTAGAACCACTGCTCCTCCACATTGAAAGGAGTCAGTTGAGGTGGTATGGGCATCTGATTAGGATGCCTCCTGGACGCCTCCCACTTGAGGTGTTTCAGGCACGTCCCACTGGGAGGAGACCCCGGGGCAGACCCAGGACTCGGTGGAGAGACTATGTCTCCCAGCTGGTCTGGGAACGCCTTGGGTATCCCCTCTGAAGAGCTGGAGCAGGTGGCTGGGGAGAGGGAAGTCTGGGCTTCTCTGCTTGAACTGCTGCCTCCGTGACCCGGACCTCCGGAAAAGCAGTAGAAGATGGATGGATGGATGGACAATTGTGGAGTGGAATGGCCAGATAGGGGGATACGAGGACACACATATTTACATTGCATATTTAGATCTACATTGATGTTCATTAATATGCATTGTCGCTTTCAAATAAATAAATAAAAAAAAAATTTTTTTCCACAATATCTTTATTGAACCTTTTTTTTTTTTTTTTAACAAACATGATACAAACAATCAAACACTAACACTAAAGTACTACAAAAAAAAAAAATGCACTAAAAACACCAACAACCACCAACAAAATCAAGTCTTCAACAATGCTCCTCTGTTTAGTCTAGACAATCCAATACATAAGTATACATATTATGTTCACCAGTTTGGAATTTACAAGGTCCACACACATCATTCACCTTCTTCTTCAAGAGTTATGTTTAAATTTTTTACATAATCAATAAAAGGTCTCCATATATTCTCAAACACAATTTCCTTTGATTTCAATATATATGTTATTCTTTCTAATGGAAGGTTTGTTAACATCTGTCTTAACCACTGAGTCACATCTGGTCTATGAGTCTTTTTCCATAATAGTGCAATACATTTTTTGGCATTAAGCAAACTGAGGTCTATGAATGTTCTTTCACTTTTATTAAAATTATGCTTTTCTGGGTACAGACCCAACAAAAACAGTTTAGGATTCAATATGATTTGTTTTGAGATTATTTTTTCAATTGTTACCCTCACCTCTTCCCAAAACATTCTTATTAATCTACATTCCCATAAACAATGAAATAGGGTTCCTTTACTTTCCATGCATTTTGTGCATGTATCTGGTATATTTTTGTTGTATCTATTTAACTCCTCCGGTGTAACATACATCCGCATTAACCATTTGAAATGTATCAATTTAAGGCGTGCATTTATTGATTTGGTTTGAGCTTCTGTACAAGCCAATTCCCATTGTTCCTCTGAAATTTCAATTTGCAGATCTTCTTTCCAGTAGTTTAATCTTTTCAGTGAATTTTCACTTGAAGATAGTGTCAATGAGTTATAAAACTCTGAAATAATACCCTTTCTTTTACTATCTTTCATCATCATTTTTTCCAAGGATGAATAAATAGGTCGAGTGAGAGCTTTATTTTGATTTGATCGAATAAAGTTTCTAAGTTGAAGATATTTAAAAAAATGTGTTCTATTGAGATTAAATTTGATCCTCAGCTCTTCAAAAGACATTATGTTGTCTGCACATGGCAAATATAAATCCTGAATCTTTTGTATCCCTTTTAAATTCCATACTTCAAATACAGCGTCCGCTCTCCCCGGTCCAAAACACTGACCACCCCACACTGGACCAAACCGCGACAACAACTGTGGTTCTTCCAAACAGCTTCTAGCCCCACACCATACCCCGATCACATGCTCCACAAATGGACCCCCAACCTGTCTCTGCAATTTCCCTGCCGAATCCGAGCACACGAACACGGGAAGAGGTAAAGGCAAACTGCACGATTCCATTCCAGTCCAGCGAGGGAGATCATCCGATGAAAAATAATATGTCATAGACCTCAGTTGTGCCGACCAATAATACAACATAAAATTTGGACATTTCAGACCTCCACGATCAAATGGCAAATACAACAAAGACAAACGCAATCCAGCCCTCCCGCTGTTCCATACAAACTCCACCAACCCTCTTCCCACTCTTGAGAATAGATCCAAAGGCGGCGATAAGGGAATGCACCGAAACAAACAAAGCACTTTAGGTAAAATATTACTTTTAAGTACATTGATTCTCCCGATCATCGACACCGGCAGTGACATCCATCTCCGAGCCAACTCACCGACATCCGACATCAAGGCCTCACAGTTGACACCGGCGACCGACCCCAGCCCAGGCACAACTTGGATTCCTAAATATTTAAACTGATTTACAACATTGAATTGATTCACCCCAGGGGCCGGGCAATCCCTCTGGGTCCCATCCAGCATCAACACCGAAGATCTAGTTTTATCCATTCTACATCCCGATATCTCCCCAAAACCCTTCACCAAATTCAACAAGGCCGGAACTGATCCCCCTAGATTCGACATAAACAAAACTATATCATCGGCGTACAGGGAGATTCCATGCCCCGTTGGTCCAACTCCAACTCCATACACCTGTGAATGTAAACGCATCGCCACCGCCAAAGGCCCAATCGCCACAGCAAACAGCAAAGGCGAAAGTGGACAGCCCCGTCGACACCCTCCACCGATCTCCACTGGCCTTGAAACACTGCTATTTGCTAGGATTTCCGCTGCAGCATCACTGCACACCATCTGAACCCATTCCATGAAACCATCTCCAAGTCCAAACCTCCGCAGGACCTCAAAAAGAAAGGGCCATTCAACTCCACCAAAGGCCCCCTCGGCGTCCAATGACAGGAGAGCTGCATCCGGCGCCTCCCCACTAAAATAAATAATATTAGTCTTCCTACACCATGGAAGCCCCGTCCACCCTCCACAAAGCCACTCCGATCTCGATTAATAATATTTGGTAAAATTTCTTGTATTCGTCTTGCTAAAACTCCACAGATCATCTCAAGGTCGGCGCTCAATAGGCCCATTGGTCTCACATCCTCACATTCACCAGAGGGCTCACCCGGTTTTGGCAGCAGTACAACCAAGGCACCACCTATGCATGATGGTAAACTACTACCTTGAAATGCCTCCAAAACCATCTCCAAAAAAGGCTTTACCAATTTATTCTTAAATTTTTTATAAAGGTCAACTGGAAGACCATCTGGTCCCGCACCCCCTCCCGATTTCATATTATCAATGGCTAGCCCAACTTCTTCTTGACTAATTTTAGACTCCAATATCTTCCTGTTTTCATCTGGAACACACGGTATAGATAGTTTGTTCAAAAACCCATTTAGTTTTGTTAAATCAGGTTCATTCCTGGTATCATATAATTTTTCATAGTAATCTCTAAAGGCTCTATTAATTTCTAAAGGATCTATAACTACCTGTCCGTTACCCACAATACTGGTCATTGGTGTTTTAATTTCCAATTGTTCAATCTGCCATGCCAACAATTTTCCTGATTTTTCACCTTGTTCATAAAAAGATTGTTTCAATCTTAGAAGACTCGAGGCAGCTCTATTCGCTGATTTTTTGTCGTATTCAGCTCTCAAAATCAGTAATTCATTCTCCAACCTTGGATCTCTTCCTGCATACACTTTTTCCTGAAGACTTTTTATTTTATGTTCCAATTTAGCTCTCTCCTCTCGAGTCTTCTTAGATTTTGATCCTGTATAACTAATAATATGTCCCCTAATAAAAGCTTTGAAAGCCTCCCACTTTACACATGCTGATGTTTGTGTAGTATTGATGTCAAAGAACTCGTCTATCTGTTTTTCTATATACTTGACAAATTCCTCATCCTGAAGCCATTTATGCTGAAATTGCCATCTGCCTGATTCCTTTGTCAATTTTTTATCTACATATATTAGACAACAGGGTGCATGATCAGAGATCACGATGTTATCATAAAAGCAGTTTTGAATCTTGGACCTTAATTCTGTGGAAATCAAAAAATAATCAATACGTGAGAATGTCTTGTAGGTACTGGAATAACAAGAATAGGCTTTAACTTGTGGTTTCATTTCTCTCCATATGTCTAACAATCTCAATTCTTTCATAAAATGATTAATAGTCATCCTACATCCAATGTGCGTACAATCCAGTCCTGTTGATCTATCCACACCTGGATTCAATGTACAATTAAAATCCCCTGCTATTATATGTTGCCCTGTAAGTGATGATAAGATGAGAAATAAATTAGCAAAGAACTTCTGATCATCTATATTGGGACCATATAAGTTCACAAGATTTATATTTTCTAATAGCAAAGAACCTTGAATGATTACATATCTTCCAAATTTGTCTCCAATTACATTTTTCACTTGAAAAGGAACTGATTTATGTATGAGAGTCATAACTCCCCTGGCTCGGGATGAAAATGAAGAAGTGAATACACTTCCCTGCCATCTACTCCTAATTCTTTTAACATCCTCCTCTATCAGATGAGTTTCTTGTAAAAACACAATTCTTGAACCCATGTCCTTTATTTTATTCATAACTTGTTTAAGTTTTTTTTAAATTTTGTAGACCTCTGCAATTCCATGAAGTTAAATTAAGATTAACACTTTGGTCCATGATCAATAGAGAGTTTGGGATTACCTTGCAGTGTAAACATGCTCATACAGAGAAGCAAAAACATGAGTGGTTGAACATTCATCCTACAAACTACACACAAACAAATTTCCCCTTCCCACACTTGTGGCAAACCCCCCAAAATCAAAAGAAAAATTCTGTCTCCCGATATAGCCATCGACCGTTCCACACCCACGGGGAACAGCCTAAGCCACTCCTTCTTCATCCTCCCAATCACCCCAACTCTACTGCTTTTAATAACGTAACATTAACTCTCCTCTGTAGTTTTCCAACTTAACTCCAAAATTTTTAACAACTTTGTACATCATAGTTTTTTTTTTTTGTTTGTTTTGTTTTTGTTTTGTTTTTTTAATATATAATACAATCTATATTTTGTAAACTTACTATTTACTTCAAGTCAGTCAGATGCCTGTGCAAATGCTTAATTATTCTACCTTATATTTTGTTCATGCTTAGCTCCCACCAGTCTCTTCTTCTTCTTTGATCTTCTTGATGAACTCCTGCGCCTCCTCTGGGGTCTTGAAGATGTGGGTTCTGCCCTCATACGTGGTCAGCAGTCTCGCAGGATAGATTACACCATGACGAATCCCAAGGTTGCGCAGCTCCTTACGTACGGGATCAAACTGCTTCCTCAATTGCTGGATTCCTGTGGCCAAATCTGGGTAGAACCGCACCTGCTGGTCCTGGTGTTTAATCTCTCCTTTAGCACGTGCAGCGTTGAAGATCTTCATCCTGTCTCTGTTGCTAAGAAACTTCATAATTAAGGTCCTCGGCGGTCCCTTATCTCTCCGTGGGCCAATACGATGTGCTTTTTCCAGAACCACTGCTGATTGCAACTCCTCGCTGCCCAGCACCTCCGGAATCCACTTTTCCAGAAAGGAACATACGTCCCGACCTTCTGATTCCTCTGGAAGACCCACCAGCCTCAAATTATTCTGTCTCGACCGAGATTCCAAATCCAAAATATTATCTTCCAGAGATTTATTTTTTTTTTCCAAAGTGCGCACCTTTAATTGAAGACGGGTGACGTCATCTTCAGCACTAGCGAGACGGAGCTCCATCTGCGCCGTTCGTTCTACACAGTCACCCAATTCCTTTCTTATTCCTTCCAACGCTGTCATAATCCCATCAAATCTAGAGGAAAAGTCCGCTCTCATTGAACTCATGGCAGCCATCAGCGCATCTGCGCCTCCCCGCGCAGACATCGCACCGTTGCCAGCCTCCTCCGCCATATATGGAGTTTTGTTTGCTGCGTCACAGACCTGAAAGTCCGTTAATTTGGACTGTTTCGGCGGCTCGCTTTTTCCTTTTCCTGGTTTTCCAGCCTTAGGCTTCGCCGACATATCCTCGCCCAAATGCTGGGATACGTTCTGTCCCAAATGAGAGAGTTATTTGCCGATTTTTTTTCGCCAGGAGCAGAGCAGAGCGAGACACGTCCGTCCTACGTGGCAGCCATAACCGGAAGTCCAAATAAATAAAATTTAAAAAAAAAAACAGTCCATGAGGGGGGACTCTGTGTCGGCTTCTCCTTCTTGTGTGGGACTGGTGTTACACTGGTACTAGCCGTGCTGTTTATTAGGGTCCGAGCCACTGACAATGTCAGTGGGTGAGAGGCCTATAGTAATTGCTAGAATTATTTATTAGCCTTATTTATCCAGGTAATCCCATTAAGACACAGAGTTTCATTTTCAATAGAACTGTTTAATGGTTCAGTTCTGTTAAAGCAGTGGTGATCCCAGCTGTCATCTGGCATGTAGCGCAATGAAGCTGGTCTCATTTATTTTGTGCATAATTATTTCTGAATGACTTCAACATTTTATTTTGCTGCGCTGCATCAAGGTGAAGAAGTTCTGTCCCCCTCAATCGTTCGGGGCTCATATTTACTTCCGTAAACACGATGCTGGGTCTGACATTATGTTTTCTTCTGCGCAAGCCGGTCACTTCATAGCTGTAGACCATTCACACTGGAGTCTGATGGGGGTCGCATTTAAATTATAATAAGATAAGATAAGATAAGCCTTTATTAGTCCCACAACGGGGAAATTCCAGGATTGCAACAGCACAGGGATAGCAACACTCAGAGCAACAATCAGAAGGCAAGAAAAAAAAAAAAAAAAAAAACAAGCAAGCAAGAGCAGCTAATAAACATATGTACCTATTACTATAAAATATATATATATACACACACACACAGACACACAGTGCAGAGCATTGTAGCTGGATGGAATAAATATATGAATATATGAACACACAGTGCAGAGCATTGTAGCTAGATGGAATAAATATGTAAATATATAAACACCCACAGTACGGAGCATTGCAGCTAGGTGGAATAAATATGCAAGTATATAAACACACACAGTGCGGAGCAATGTAGCTAGATGGAATAATATGTAGATATATAAATATATAAACACCCACAGTACGGAGCATTGTAGCTAGATGGAATAAATATGCAAATATATAAACACACACAGTGCAGAGCATTGTTGCTAGATGGAATGAAACAGCATAACCGTCTACTTAGTTATCCTACATGGTATGATTATGTGCCCATACATATTCTCACCCTCCATAGCGACCGGTATGTTCCTAGTTGTATGCCGGAGAGGACCATTGTGTAAGTCTATTGCATCTTTTGCATTCAAAAAACTATTAGTTTGTTACGTCTTTTTGCTATCTCTGCGAGCAGCCCTGCTTAGGTTGTACAGTCTGACAGCCGTTGGTAGGAAGGACCTACGAAACCTCTCGGTTGTGCACCTGGGATGATGTAGTCTGCTGCTAAATGAGCTCCTCAGTGCATTCAGTATGTCCTGCATAGGGTGGAACTCGGACTCCAGCAGAGATGACAGTTTAGCCACCGTCCTTCTCTCTCCTATCTCCTCCATCGGATCAAGGCGCTGCCCCAGGACAGAGCTAGCTTTCTTAATCAGTTTGTTCAGTCTCTTCCTATCTGCTGCAGTAATGCCACTGCCCCAGCAGACCACTCCAAAAGTGATGGCTGATGCCACCACCGTGTCATAGAATGACTTCAGCAGCGCCCCTTGTACACCAAAAGACCTGAGTCTCCTCAGCAGGAACAGCCTGCGCTGTCCCTTCTTGTAGAGTGCATCAGTATTGTGTGACCAGTCTAGTTTATTGTTCAGATGAATACCCAGGTACTTATAGGATGTCACCATCTCGATGTCTGTTCCCTGTATATTTACTGGTACTGTGAGGGGCTGCCCATGCCTGCGGCAGTCCACCACCAGCTCCTTAGTTTTCCTCGCGTTGATCTGGAGGCAGTTCCGATGGCACCAGTCCACGAAGTCCTGGATAAGCCCTCTGTACTCAGCTTCATCTCCATTGGAGATGAGGCCAACGATCGCAGAGTCATCAGAGAACTTCTGTAGATGGCAGTGTGTTGTGTTGTGTGAGAAGTCCGCAGTATAAAGAGTGAACAGGAAGGGAGCCAGCACCGTTCCCTGGGGGGCCCCCGTGCTACTGATGATCGTGTCGGACACACAGTCCCGGGTTCTTACAAACTGAGGCCGGTTCGTGAGGTAGTCCAGGATCCATGATGACAGGTGCTGGTCCACCCCTGCGCGCAGCAGCTTGTCCTTCAGGATCATCGGTTGGATGGTGTTGAAAGCACTGGAGAAGTCAAAGAACATGATCCTCACCATATTCCCGGGCTTCTCCAGGTGGGACAGAGAACGGTGAAGGAGGAAGATCACCGCATCCTCCACCCCAATGCCATGCTGGTAGGCGAACTGGAGTGGATCCATCGCTGGTTCCACCAGGGGGCGGAGGTGAGCAAGGAGCAGTCTCTCCAGGGTCTTCATCAAGTGGGACGTCAAGGCCACCGGTCTGTAGCTGTTCAGGTCTTTGGGGTGGGAAGTTTTTGGTACAGGTACCACACAAGATGTTTTCCACAGCTGTGGTACCCTCCCCAGTTTCAGGCTCATGTTGAAGATATACGTCACAATCCCACACAGCTGGTCTGCACAGGACTTGAGGAGCTTTGCGCTGATGCCGTCCGGTCCCGGCGCCTTCCTCGCCTTGATCTTCCTCAGCTCCGTCCTCACCTGGGTCCTGGTCAGGGTCAGGATGGGGGGCTGTGTGTTGGGAGTGGGGGGGTGTTGGTAGAGTGGGGAGTGGGCAGCAGGACTTGATTTCTTTAGAGGCAGCAGTGGTTGTTGTGCAGTCAGGGGGGAGGGCGGTTGGTCAAATCTATTGAAAAACAGATTCAGGTTGTTCGCCCACTCCCTGCCCCCTGTGGCCTGGGGGGAGGTATTCTGGAGCCCCGAGATGGTTTTGAGGTTTCTCCAGACCCCGCTGATGTCGCTCTGTTGCAGCTTGTCCTCCATCTTCTTCCTGAAGCTGTCCTTGCCTTCTCTGATCTTTCTCCTCAGCTCCCTCTGTACGGACTTCAGCATCTCCCTGTTCCCTAAATAAAATCGGATCTCAGCAAAAAATTGGAATTGAGCATTAAGACCTGCAGTGTGACAGTAGCCTTAGATGCTTCACAGTGGTTTGGTCCACAAAGTTTCACCAGCAGTCTCCACCACTGTCCCCCTCCCCCCTCACATACATACAGTAGCTTTCAGTAGTAGCCTACAGCTCCTGCAGTGTTTTAAAGGTCCCATTGACTAAAATATGGTGTTTGTGGGTTTTAACCCTCCAAAATGCTTTCTTGGGTCATATGACTACAGTAAAAATATTAAAATCTCTCTTCACATAGAAATGTTTAGATTTTAATTAGGGCTCAGCGATATATCAAATATATTTGATGCATCAGTACATTTGGCTGCCCGCAATATATAGAATTCCTATATTGCACATATCGAGTATAGTTTGTCACTTTAATATAAGCTGGGACTTCCCTCCATGCAGCCTCTCTCTCTCTCTCTCTCTCTCTCTCTCTCTCTCTCTCTCTCTCTCTCTCTCTCTCTCTCTCTCTCTCTCTCTCTCTCTCTCTCTCTCTCTCTCTTTCCCCCCCCCCCCAGCTGTCGCTCCTCAGCAGCACTTCAGCACTGAAGACATCCCTGTTCCCACCTAGTTCACTAATCCACAGTCGCTAATATGTCTCATGTCATTCAGGCTTATTTTGTCATATTGTCACCAAAATGATAGATCGAACTGTTAGGACTAGCTTTGCTAGGTGGTCGGAGTTGGTCTATCTGCACTAGAGTTCACCTTGGCGGGGAGAGACTGATTGGTCAGTCTGCCTAGCGTTAGCTTAACTGTCTGATTGTTTTGATTGTTACTGTCTCGAAAGTCTGTCCACCCCCACTGGAATCCTTGTTCAGCTAACATTAGCAATATGGCATCAACAAACACAGAAGAGGAAGGGTGGGTGAACTGGGGTTCATTAGCATTTAAAGAGACATGCACTGAAATGAGCCATTCTGAAGAAGGCTGCGAGAGATGAGTCAAAATGATGCTGCAATAGTTAAATAAGTTAAGTCATTTCATTAAGACCTGTGGGAACTGTTTCAAGATGTGGAAAAAGTGCGGTGCATGGGACCTTTAATGTGGGTGATTTTACGTTAGCTCAGGCTGTGTTCACCACCAGAGCTAGGAGCTAGCCAGCTAACATTAGCAATATCATGAGTGACAAAAGAGGGACAGTGAGGTAAAACTGGGCCTTTTGAGCATTTAAAGAGACATGAACTGAAATTAACTGTTCTGAAGAAGGCTGCAAAAGATGATTAATGATGCTGCAATAAATAAAGGCATTTTTAACCAGCGCATGTCACAGAAGACCTGTGGGAGCTGTGTCAACATGTGGAAAAGGTGCAGTAAACGAGAACTTTAAAACAAAAGATGTGTCAAACATTTGAGTAAATGAAGATACAGTAAAACATGTTTAATACTATAATACTTATAGTGTGCCCCTCAGTATTTACTTTTGAGAAAATGTTCTGTTTATTGAAATGAAATATCAACCCATGCATACCGGGGCATTTTCCTCATCCCACCACAATCAGAAACAGCCACACTCATGCAGTTTAATGTATTTAGCTGGAAATGTGGCCATAATTCAAAATAATCCTTGTGTGTCACTGAATCACGGTGATGCTGAGAAACAATCAACCAATCTTGGAAGTGATTCTTTTCTTCTGAATAAAAAGAAGTGAATCCTTCTGCTGTTTTTACTGAATATTTGTGACGTGTACTTCAGATTTCCTCAAACTCTTATAGGAAGTGGTGAGTCACTTTTTAAAAAAAAAAAAAAAAAAAAAGGAGCACGGTGTTTCTAAAACAGAAATCAGGCAAATACTTCACTATATAATTACTGTAAATGCTGATGTGTTTCCTCTGGATGGTAGTTTATGTATCTAGACTGCTTTGGGCTAAGACAGAGAAAACTTTACATCCATTTTTAATCAGCAACAATGTAGGATTTCCTATTCAATGATTAGGAGTAAACTCTTTAAGAAAAGATGGAAGTAATCCTGCAAATTTATGAGTTTCAGCTTACTTTTTACTGAAAATGTCTAAGCTTTTATAATAAATATAAGACTATTTTTACGTTTTTCTGATAAATTTGTGGACTTTTTCTGATAAATTTTCACGTCTTTTTTCTTCATGAATTCGTTCCTACAAAGGTTTTTCCTATGACTGTACAAGTCTGATCTCATAAATTTGTGCATTTTTAGCTCATTCTGTTCAAGCCAAATGGAGCTAATCCAGTGACGCTGCATTTGTCCCTCTGTCCGTCCACATTTCGCGGGAATGGCTACTCCTCCTAGGCATTTGCCCTGATGGTCACCAAACTAGCTGACTATGATCTACAGGTTTGTCTGCACCCAGGTTGAGGTCAAGGTCAGGAGATCTGTGCATTTGCCATTTCACAAAAAATGTTACTCCTCCTAGGCTACTGACGTTGACCTTAAGCACATCCTAGATGGGTCTGCATCTTGACTGGGCTTAAGGTCGAGTTCAGCAATCAGGAGATCTGAGCACTCTCGGGGTGGTTTCGTCAGGCCAGAATGAGCTACTCCATCACTGACCGTCTGGTTTCCTTGGAAAATAGCATTTTCCCCCTATAAATTTTCAGGCATACATAATAATTTTATTGCATTCATTTGCGATACTTTGTTTAGTAAATTTAGATTATTTCTATTCATTTGCATATTTTTTCATATATATCTACAATTTTCTAAAAAAAACTTTTTTGTTTTTCTCTTCACAGATTTTTAGGTTGTTCTTTTTCTTGGAAATATACACATTTTTTCTCGTGAATCTATTATTATTAAAGAATTAATTATTATGAAGGATTATTCTTATAATTTTGCAACTTCTTTCTCTAAAAATAAGTCTAATATAAAATTTTGCAACTTTTGTCACGTATAGTATATTTGCAAGTGTTGGAGTCAAGACCTTGTCAAGGCCAGAGACTACATACACCAACACCAAGTTGAGACTAAGGATGTGTTCACCTAACCTCTTTGATCCGGACTTTGGCTACTTTTCAGTTTGGTTTGGACCAAAATTTTAGGTGTGAAAACTTCACAGTTCAGACCAAAGAACCAAAATTTTGTTCGGCAAAAAGAGGTGGTCTCAGTCCAGATCAAACTGAACCTTGGTCTGGTTCGTTTAGAGTGTGAAAGCAATTTTCAGAAAGGTTTGGACTTTCGGACCAAACACAGGAAGTTAAGTCAGCCAATAAGAGGGAAGATGAGCTGACTCGGAGAGAGAAAGAGATCCAAATTTTAATTTTAAGTATGGTCCGTTAGCGACATAAATAATCAATTAAAATAAAATCTTAAAAATGCAGAAATTTACCATAAATTTTCAGAGGGGATGTGACAGAGGGTAGTAAAAGACTGGAGGATCGGTGCCAGCTGAAAATCATCACAGCTGATGAGGAGGGCAAACGCAATATCTGGCGATCCACGAAGGGGTATTTGCCAACTTTGTAAAATATATTTTTATATGTCTTCTATAAGATTAATATAAAGTTGATATAAAAATGCATATTTATCCTTCTTTTAGTTTTTTCTCTGAAACTCAACCTCATAAATCGCTGGACAGATTTCACATTTTGCAATTGAAGAATGAAATAGCTCCAAAAATGGAGAAAAGCTGGAAAAAGCAACTTTAAACATTCTTTTTTAGTTTTGAATCAAAGACTGTATGAGCCTAAGAAATGCATGTGGCTCTGGAGCCGCAGGTTGAAGACCCCTAGACCAAGTCTTCGTTTAAGTTTTGGTTAAATCAGCTGTGAAGATACCTGCCTACCTGACAATGTGTTTTTTGCAGAAATCATGACTTTCTTATTGAAAAAGAAACTGTGAATTAAGGAAAATTCACAAAAAAATTCACATATGTATTTACAATAATGCATATTTAATTATGAGGAATATTTGCAAATTTTATGAATTTAAATATGTACATTTAAGGGCCAAAAAACAAATTCATGTTTTAAAATCTTAAAATTTGTAAGGAAATTTAAAAGGAAAAACGAATGCAAATTTATGAGGAAATATGTGCAGTTTCCATGAAATTAAACATGTCCATTTATTAGAAAAAAGTTTTCAGATTTATAAAAAATATTATTGCAAATAAATCACACATCGAGAAAAAGTTGCAGTGTTATGCGAGTACTCACAAATTTAGACGGTAAAAAACAACAAAAGAAGAAGGAAATAAAGAAGAAATACTTGCAAATTAATGTAAAAAAAATTCACTCTCATTCCTCTGTTTTCTGTCAGTGTTATTTACAGCGGGAAAGATAAGTATTGAACACGTCAACATTTTTCTCATTAAACATATGTGACCCGTGCTGGCAAAATGAGTCACAATGAGGAAATTTTCAAAACTGAGGTAACATTATTTTCATATTCTGTATTGAAAGACCTTCAAAATGATATTTAATTTGTAGGAATTGGGCAAAAACTGACCAGCAACAAGCTGATTTTGTTTATATTTTGGTTGGTTTGAAAACTTGTGTTCGATTGGTCCTGAGTTATGTCTTCCGCAAAAACGTGTATTTTTAGAAAGTAGGAGCTCCAAGCTTTACAATGATACCAGGCACTGATGGGGTTTTTCCCCGGACTTGCCACCAGCAAATGAAGAAAAAATCATGATTTATGACTTCTCGTGCCTATACCTCGTAATTACCTGGTGCGCATTCCGACTCATTTTGCCAGCATGGGTCACATATTTCTGATGGAGCCATTGACCTGAGATTTTCTCCAGATATCAGCAACAACCCAAGTAATCCATACATACAAACAAATCAAGGCAACTGCGTTCACAAAACAAGTTTGATTTAATAAAGTGGAATGACGCAGGAAATAAGTATTGAACACATGAAGAAAAAGAGATGGAAAAAGGCATAGAAAGACAAGAAACCAGCTGAAATCAATCAGAATTTAGGAAGCCATCCCATCTCCCATCAGTGCAAATTAATTTCAGCTGGTTAAATCCTGACTTACAGCCTTTAAAAAGGTCTGTGAATATCAAATTGTCACACCAAAAAGAACTCATGATGGGTAAAAACAAAGGGCTCTCTCTAGACCTTTGCATCCTTTTTGTTGCAAAACATAATGATGGCATTGGTTGCAGGCACATTAACTGACCATGAGTAGGACCTCCTTGCAAGATTTCTGACAGAGGAGTCAAAAGAATTATCAGAAGAGTTATCCAAGAGCCAAAGACCACGCGTGGAGAGCTCCAGAAAGACCTAGAATTAGCAAGTACTGCTGTTTCAAAGAAAACAATAAGTAATGCACTCAGCCGACATGGGCTCTATGCCCGCTCACCTCGCAAGGCTCCATTGCTGAAGAAGAAGCACGTTGAATGCGTTGCAAGGAACGAACTGAAGATCAGAGTTCATAGAAGACACCCACGGAACCGTCAAGATTTGAAGACAATTTGTGTGGAAGAATGGGCTAAAATCACTCCTGAGCAATGCCTGCAACTAGTTTCTCCATACAGGAGGCGTCTGGAAGCTGTTATTACTAACAAAGGTTTTTCTACTAAATATTAAATGAATTTCACCAAGCATGTTCAATACTTATTCCCTGTGTCATTCCACTTTATTAAATGTAACTTGTTTTGTGAACACAGTTGCCTTGATTTGTTTGTATGTATGGATTACTTGGGTTGTCACTGATATCTGGTGAAAATCTCAGGTCAATGGCTCCATTAGAAATATGTTTAATGAGAAAAAATCTTGACATGTTCATACTTATTTTCCCTGCTGTATAAATCACAAAGAGGAAATGGAAAAAACCCTCACAGATTTACTGGCTTAGACGTCTGAAGTGGGAGACGGGTTCACAGCCAGAGGTGGCAGCAGGCTGGGCCAGATGTTTGTAAACCACTGTTTTCAAGCTCAGACAGACGTTTAAACTTTACAGGCCGCTAAAATCCAGCCTTGCCGGAGGTCACAGGATTCATTCAGCTTGCCACGTTTACTAAAAAAGAACAAAAACCAAAGATACTCCACATGCAGCCATAATGAAATGTGAACATTTGCTGTATGGGATCTTTTGGACTCCATTTAAGTGTTGATTTTCTGGTGAGATATTTAACATTTCTTTAATTTATTGTTTGATAAGCAGTCAGTGTTTCTCAGTTATCATCTGATTTCCACACTTAGGTTTGTTTTGGTTTTTTTTTTACATATTTTGGTATATTTTTGTGTCTTAAGTGTATTACCTCAGAGAATCTTAAAATAATTTTGTCATACGTATATATTTGCAGTTCCATTATTGTGCTTTTTTCCTTCTTGTAAATTTGCAACTTTTTCTCATGAATTTCCTCCTTTTGTTCTAGAAAAATATCTTTGTCTCATAAATTAGCAACTTACATGCTGGTGTGACCTAATATTGTGCAGTGGGTCGGTGCCCTTTTGACTTCTGTGCCCCCGGCCTTCAGACAGTCTGAGTCCATCCCTGCTGACGTGTTGTGGTGGCTCTGAACTTCGGGGGCCGTCAAAACTTAGGTGCAGTGCGGACTCAAGCTGTGCAGTTGTTGTGGTAGTAACGGCCGTAACGGTAGACGGCGGCTATTTTTGACTGGCTGAACAAACGGCTCAATTGTCCCGCGTTGAGGTGCATGAAATCACTTGATATGTCAGGGGTAATGTTATATAATACCCTCCAAGAGGCCCCACAGGACTCTTGGCCAGTTTTTCTGTATGCAGATGTCTGTTTCCCTGCTAATTGTACACATTTTTCTGTGTCTCTGCACACATTTACAGTGTTTTAGTTAAAAAAAAAAAAAAAAGAGGAAAGGAGACAGGGAGAGAGTGGATTTAAGTGTTTGCGGTGCAGCCCGGGGTAACGGCGGCCTTAGTGTTTTATTAGCGTGTCGAATCTAATTCGTGTTGTGTTAACCTTTGAGCAGAGGGCTTCATGCTGCGGTCAGCGGCGTAACAGGTCTGTTGTTGGCCACAGTAAGATTGGCTGAGATGTTAAAACCCACTAGTTTGGCTCATTAAGAATGGAGGGTGTGTAGTTTTTCCCATGTGTAATTCAGTTCAGTTCATCTCATTTATATAGTGCCATTTCACAACAACAGCCATCCTATATGACTGTAGCAGTATAATAATACAGTTATGCCCTGTATGATCATTTTTACCAGCAGGTAATACGTCCTATATGTATATTTTGACATAAATAGACACTAAACGATCTCTAGTGGTTGTGGAAATAACATGAAGAAACATGGCAGAGTGTTAGAGCTGCAATCTGCCTTTTCTTGAACCTCCTTCACGCTTGGTGAACATCAGGACATCAGGGTCTTGGCGAGGTCTTTGGAAGGCCAATATCATTGGTCAGCGTGCCATGCCTTTCAGTCTTGATGGCCTTCCGCAATTTCTGCAGCAGTCAAGCATAGTAAGTCCTGGTAATTGTGATGCCCTTTGTCAGGAAATCTGTCACTGATACTCCATACTGGTCCCAAAAGACCGTGAGCATGAGTTTGTCCGCTGAGGGTTGGACATGTGCCTTGTTTGGAAGTAGTAAGTAGGGGTGTGCCATATTGTATCGTTCACGATAATACTGGTATAATTTTTGATACCGGTGTAAAAATGAATATCGCGATATTTGAGGTCCGTTACGCTGCCAAAGGAAATTACGCGTTACCATAGAGACAACAAAACAAACATGGTGCAAGAAGCAGCGCTCTGTGCTTGGAACGTCTGCATCTAGTTGTGAGGAAGTAATTTAGTTTTAAGGCTGTTTCAGACCGCTACCTTCCTTAAAAAAAAAATAGCGCAGCGATGCGGATAATTTGCTTACATTTTTTTTCTGCACGTCGATAACACGGCTTCAGTGAAAAGCTTTACTTCACCCTGAAGCAGTGTTGTTGACGTCCGGACTCCAGAGTGTCCAGAGGTTTATTTTTGTTCCCTTGTGGCTGCTCCAGCGTGATTTATTCAACCAACCGAAAGGAAAAAAAAAAAAACGTTAACAGCCCCAGGAGTTGTCTGTGCAACGAAGATTTCTAATGCGGGCAGTGTTGCCACATGGGAAATGTTGAAGTATCGCGCCAGCGGCTTAAAATTATTGTATTTTGAGGAAAATTATCGCATACACCCCTTTTTTTTATTCTGATGTGGCTCAGGACCATCTTCTTCAGTAACACAGTATCACAGATGGTGCATATTACAGCCCATAATGCAGTTTTACCTTTAAATAATCTAACAGATCAGTTGAAAAAAATGCAACTCTACCTGTGTGGAGTAGAGGATGAGCCTGTACTGAACAGCCCAAAATATCAGTTGTACTTAACTATCTTCTATATGCCTGCTGTTGAATCATCATATATCAAGGTCTTGCCTCATAAATATTGTGAGAAATACTCTGTTTATACATTAGGAATAAACAATCAATCTACCTAAACTACTGCTAAAATGCCTCTGATAATTGAAGCAGAAACCTGTTTCAGTTTTATTGAGAACCACAATCCAGTGACATTTTTGCAGACATTTGCATGTTGCAGCAGCAACAGAAAGCTTTAGTACTAATGCCAACAACAAGTTTGAACCACCCACTGAAACTGGGGTCTGTCCTCCCCCCTCCCCCCCACCAATTCGTTTCTCACCCTGCTCGTAATGTTGCTTACTCATTGACTCTGCCGTGCCTGTTGCATTATCCTGGTAGTGACGAGGGACTTGCTGTTGTAATGTAGTTTTTATGGGTGAACGTACTGTACTTAATCACTCACCGGAACTGTGCTGGAATCCAGGAATCACCAGCTGAATCACCCGCCTGAGCAGCAAACAATCCCTGGCCGCTCCATTCAGCCGATTCGCAGTTCAGTGAGTGGTAGACAGTTAGAGCTCCAGTACAGCACTGAGTGATTTGGTGTACAGCGATTTGTAACGGATCTTTTTAGCTTGACTCAGCACATTTCAGTGAACTGCAGATCCCATCACTAACCTCCATCCGTGGCTGCCTCTCTGCTACTGCAAACACAAGTCTTCCATCTCCACACAGCCCGCGCACGTGAGATGGTGCGTAAAAACAAACGTAGTATGTATGCACAGGATCTGTATCCCGATTGTGTTTGCTAATGTATTAATGCAGCCATGTAATGAAGGGGTCAAATTATCGTACATTAGGGGATTTTTGAAATTATTAATCGTACATTGTACAGAGGGCAAAATTATTGTACAAATGCAATAATTATCGTACGTCTGGCAACACTGAACACGGGTAGATTGAGAGAACGAGAGAGAGAGATGGGAGGTCTGATGCAGTGGTCATTTACCTGCAGAAGTTTCTTGTTTGGGGAGATGGCAGACAGGTAGGTCAAATGATGAAATAATACTTTTAAATAAGCCCACTCCCTCCCTGTTTTATTTAGACCCTCTTCTTGACCTGGTGAAATAACAAGACTAAATTAATTTAAGATGTTAAAATGATCAAACCCCCCTCATGCCCCAGAGCATAGAAATGAGATGAAGACAGAAGCAATGTGGTGAGTGAGTGTCTGTGGTTGTATTATACTGCTGTAGCTGCTTATACTGCAGTTTATGGTTTACGTTTTTAAATGTAATAAGTTGGTTGCATTAACCATAGCTAAATTGCTCTTACTTTTATAAGGCAATGTTTTCAGGACAATTCACATGTTTTAAGAAAAACCTTTATAATTTTCAAAACTACAGGCTATATGTAGTCTGCAGTCCCAACTTTACTCTCATCTGCTTGTTACTGTTCTCTCCTAAATTTGTTTTATTTTCTCATTTTTTAAACACATTTTCATAAATGTACATTTTTTAAAAAAATTTGAACGTTTTGGTGACAAATTCGTGACCTTTTTCGTGCAGAATTGTAACTTTTTACCTAAAGCCTCTTACCTGGTGTTTTTATTTGGAAAAGGTGAAGAAATGAGAAGCAGCACCAGATTAAAATTAAGATTAGTCAGTCAGTTAATCAATAGATCAGTTGACTATTACAATCCAAATTTATAATTTTCCTCCCAGCTGAAGGTTACAATTACATTTATAACTAGTTTGATACCAGTTATATTAAAATGTTGGCCTACTAAAACTGTGGTGGGTTCTGGTTTCCAACAACAGGGTGGCCTAGGATGAAGTCAAATTCCTGGCCTGAATTTTTGACCCAGTCCACCCCTCAGTGTGTTACGTGTGGCCCTCGCGAGCCACACAGAGAGAGCCGAGGGCGAGCCAGTGAGTTGTGATGTTTTATTATAAAAAGGGACAGGGGATAAGGAACACGGCCTCGTAGACCGAAAGGCACAAATACTCATACAGAGTGACACTTACGAGTTATACAGCAAGATGAGTAGAGAGCTGGCACCGGGCATAGGGGTTCCAAGGCACAAACACTCACAGCGGATAACACTCCCAAGTGATGCGGCAAGATGAGTAGAGAGCTGGCACCAGGCATAGGGGTTCCAAGGCACAAATACTCTTACCGGGTAACACTCACAAGTAATGTAACAAGATGAGTAGAGAGCTGGCACCGGGCATAGGGGTTCCAGCCTACACAGTGCTTAAGTCGCAGCCCCGAATGATCGGAGCTGCTCCTTTTTATCTTCATTAGCAGCGCCTCAGCTGATGAGGATTAATTGGGCCCCAGCCGTCCCGTAACACTGACAGCTGGGAGCCCGCTGAGACGCTGACAAATGAGAGACAGAGATAAGGAGGGATATGGTCTGAGCGCCGGACGACCCGGCGTCTCATCCCATGGTGACAGAGCGTCCCCCTCACGGTCGGGCTCCGAACGACCCGAACCAACCGAGCCCCCCCCCCACCCCCCACCTAGGGTGGGTGGAAGGGAGGCAGGACCGGAGGGAGAGAAGCAGAGAGAGGAAAAAAAAAAAAAAGAAGACAAATAGACCATGAACAAATACAGAGTACCAGGGCAGAGAGAAAAAAAACCCAAACAATACTCCATATCACACACACACACACACTGATGAGGATTAATTGGGCCCCAGCCGTCCCGTAACACTGACAGCTGGGAGCCCGCTGAGACGCTGACAAATGAGAGACAGAGATAAGGAGGGATATGGTCTGAGCGCTGGACGACCCGGCGTCTCATCCCATGGTGACACAGTGCACTTAAGATGTGGTGGTTTATAATATTTTCTGGTAATATTTGATACAGAATAAAGAAAGTTTGAAGCACATTCTAAACTGCTCTTTATAAACTGGAGAAATAAGAGTTTTTGTTACCTCTGCCAAGGAGGTAATGTTTTTACCGGGGCTTGTTTGTTTGTCTGTCTGTTACCAACATAACTCAAAAAATTATGAATGGATTTTGACGAAATTTTCTGGACAACTCCCAAATGGGACAAGGAAGAAATGATTAGATTTTGGGAGTGATCTGGATCACCGTCTGGATCCAGAAATTTTTTCACAGAATTCTTTATCATTGTGAGATAGGGCCATTTTTAGCATATGTGTATATAACTCCACAATAAATGGTCAGGACGCTTGCCAAAAAAATACAGGATAAGATCCCAATAGGTTCTAGGAAATATCAAAGACTGATCTCGATCCTGCAAAAAATCTGGATACTGTGATCCAGAACAGGAAATAATAGGGGATCTTTGGAATTTTCATCACTGTAAGGTAACAAATTAAGATATAAACATACAACAAACACCAAAATATAGCCAAGACACTGTGGAATCAGTAGTGTGCCAATGGATTTGTTGTATCTTCAAAAGCTATGGAGCTATATCCAGAAGAAAACCGCCATTACCGAAAAAGTGATTTTTCCCAATAACTACTGAACTAATAAAGATATCAATGTGAATCCAGTTGCTAAAGGTATGTTTTGATGGTCAAGGAATCTGAAAATATAGATAAAATACATGTAGGACTATTATATTTTGGGAAAATCCCAATATTAGGGGGAACTGAGGTACTTGGCGGAGGTCTGCGCTCTCCGAGTGCTTTTCTAGTTTACAGCATAGAATATACTTCAATACTACAAATAGGAAGTGTGGTGTACCTAATGTATATACGTGTATTGCAGTTGGTTAGCGAAATGAGCTTCAGTATAGCATGAATCACCTGTTTTGCTTTCAGTTTGGGTTTTTGTATGACTTGTGTCAAACGAATATTTACTGTATGGTCTCAGCAATCAGAAGGAAATGAAAATGCATAATAAGATACCAACTACACCTGATAAAGAAGTGCTGTCTTTTTTGGGTAATGGCATTTAATGTGCAGTGGTTAATGTGATATGATCTGCAAGAAACATTGAATTTTAGTTTAATGTTTTAACTGCTCGGTCAGTTGAAGATTTGTGTTATAGCCAGTCGGTGATATGAGGGGGGATGTCATCCCCCTTGTTGGCAAAATGACCAAAAAACCATCCCCATAAAAAGCACAGCCATAGTACAATAGAATATATCAGTGAGAGTATAGTTACACATTTACAAGAAAAAATATTGAATATTTCTGAGAAGAAAGTTGCAGATTTGAAAAATCACCTTATGAGTATACTGTATAGTTGTAAATTCTTGAGGAAAAAAGTTTACGAGGGGGGGCTGAAAAGTTCATCGGGGTCAAATTTGACCAAATGTGGTTTATTTTTCAACATAGTCTCCCCTTCGGTGCACACACTTCTTCCATTGGTGTTGCAGCGCTTGGATCCCTGCGGTTGAAAAGTAAACCACATTTGGTTAAATTTGACCACTATGAACTTTTCAGCCCCCTCCTCCACCCATATCACAAAAAAAATTAGTGCCAAAAAATACCTCATTTACTAGAAAATCTGTCAGGAAAAAGTTATACATTTCACATGTTAAAATTTACCGGAGTGGTGGCTCAGTTGGTAGAGCATCCGCCCCACACCCGGGAGGCAGGGGTTCAAATCCCGGCCGGGTCATGCCGAAGACCATATAAAAAAGCGGAACTTTCTGCCGTCCAGCTTGGTGCTCAGCAATAATGGAATGGAGGAGGGAAATCTGTGGCGGAGCCCTGCATGGCAGCGGCCCCCTGATTCTACATATGGGGTGTGTGTGATTAACACTGTAGATAGGAAAAACACAATTTTGTTCTACTGTACTTGTATAGTTGAATGACAATAAAGGGTGATTTTAATTTAATTTAACATGTTTACAAGAAAACCTCAGTTTTTTTCTCATAAATTTACCTACCTTTTCCCTTAACTTTTTTAAAAATTCTCTTTAAAAATTTTTTCTTAAAGTTTTTGTTTTTCTTAAATTTGCTACTTTTTTCTTGTAAATTTGTAACTTTTGTCTTATAAATTTGTGACTTTTTCACATAAATGTGCAACTTCTTTTTCATAACTTCAAACTTTTTTGTTTCTTTTTTTTTTACATTTTCTCATAAATTTGCACATTTTTTCTTGTAATTTTGACTTTTTTCTCAAATCTGTGACGCTTTTCTCCTAAATTTGCATTTTTTTGTCTCAAAAATTTGCATTTTTTCCCCCCTAAATTTGCAACTTTTTTGTCATAAATCTGTGATTTTTTTTTCTTGTAAATTTTCAGCTTTTTATCCATCCATCCATCCATCCATCTTTTACTGCTTTTCCAGAGGTCCGGGTTGTGGAGGCAGCAGTTCAAGCAGAGAAGCCCAGACTTCCCTCTCCCCAGCCACCTGCTCCAGCTCTTCAGAGAGGATACCAAGGTGTTCCCAGACCAGCTGGGAGACATAGTCTCTCCAGCGATTCCTGGGTCTGCCCCGGGGTCTCCTCCCAGTGGGACATGCCTGAAACACCTTAAGTGGGAGGCGTCCAGGAGGCATCCTGATCAGATGCCCATACCACCTCAACTGACTCCTTTCAATGTGGAGGAGCAGCGGTTCTACTCTGAGCTTCTCCCGGATGACTGAGCTCCTCACCCTATCTCTGAGGGTGAGTCCAGCGATCCTACGGAGAAAGCTCATTTCAGCCGCTTGTAACTGCGATCTCATTCTTTCGGTCATTACCCAAAGCTCGTGACCATAGGTGAGAGTAGGAACGTAGATTGACTGGTAAATCGACAGCTTTGCCTTAGAACTCAGCTCCCCCTTCACCACAACAGACCGGTACAACGTCCGCATCACTGCAGATGCTGCTCCGAACCGTCTGTCAATCTCTCGCTCCATTCTCCCCTCACTTGTGAATAAGACCCCAAGATACTTAAACTCCTCCACTTGGGGCAGGAGCCTGTCCCCAACCCGGAGAGGACAATCCACATTTTTCCGGCTGAGGACCATGGACTCGGACTTGGAGGTGCTGATTCTCATCCCAGCCACTTCACACTCACTGGCAAACCGTCCCACCAAGAGCTGTAGGTCATTGCTGGATGAAGCCAGCAGGACAGCATCATTTGCAAACAACAGAGATGAGATCCTGTGGTCACCAAGCATGACACCCTCTGTTCCCTGGCTGCGCCTAGAAATCCTGTCCATAAAAATTATGAACAGGATCGGTGACAAAGGGCAGCCCTGGCAGAGCCCAACTCTCACCGGGAATGAGTCCGACCGAGTGTTGGTAATACGAACCAAACTCTCACAACGGTCGTACAGAGACCGAATAGCTCGTAACAACAAGCCCAATACCCCATACTCCCAAAGCACCCCCCATAGAAAACCACGAGGGACGCGGTCGAATGCCTTCTCCAAGTCCACAAAATACATGTAAACTGGTTGGGCAAACTCCTACGAACCCTCGAGGATTCTCAAGAGGGTAAAGAGCTGGTCCGATGTGCCACGGCCAGGATGAAAACCACATTGCCCCTCCTGAATCCGAGGTTTGACCAACGGCCGGACTCTCCTCTCCAGTACCTTGGCATAGACCTTCCCAGGGAGGTTGAGGAGTGTGATCCCTCTAAAGTTGGAGACACCCTCCGGTCCCATTTTTTAAAGAGAGGAACCACCACCCCAGTTTGCCATGCCAAAGTCACTGCCCCCGACCTCCACGCAGTGTTGCAGAGGCGTGTCAACCATGGCAGCCCGACAACATCCAGGGCCTTGAGGTACTCAGGGCAAATCTCGTCCACCTCCGGGGCCCGGCCACCAAAGAGATTTTTAACCACCTTGGCGACCTCAGCCCCTGTGATAGGCGAGTCATCCCCCTCATCCACAAGCCCTGCTTCTTCTGTGGAAGGCGTATCAGTGGGACTGAAGAGATCCTCAAAGTATTCCTTCCACCGCCTGACCGCCTCCCCAGTCGAAGTCAGCAGTGCCCCATCTGCACCATACACAGTGGGGACAGGGAGCTTCTCCCCCCTCCTGAGCCGCCGGTCAGTTTGCCAGAATCTCCTCGAGGCTGACCGAAAGTCTTGTTCCATGGCCTCACCGAACTCCTCCCATACCTGAGTTTTTGCTTCAGCAATCACCCGAGCTGCACTCCGCTTGGCCTGCTGGTACACCTCAGCTGCTTCAGGAGTCCCACAAGCCAGCCAACCTTGATAGGACTCCTTCTTGAGCTTAATGGCCCCCCTCACCACTGGTGTCCACCACTTGGTTCAGGGGTTGCCACCACGAGATGCTCCGACGATCTTGCAGCCGCAGCCCTGGGCCACAACTTCAACAACAGAGGTGGAGAACATGGCCCATTCAGACTCCATGTCTCCAGACTCCCTTGGAATGTGGTTGAAGTTCTTCCGGAGGTGGGAGTTGAAGACCTCCCGGACAGGGGTCTCAGCCAGATGCTCCCACCACACCCTCACTATATGTTTGGGTCTACCAGGTCTGAATGGCATCCTCCTCTGCCGTCGGATCCAACTCACCACTAGGTGGTGATCAGTTGACAGCTCTGCACCTCTCTTTACCCGAGTGTCCAAGACATACAGTCGCAGGTCTGATGACATGATAACAAAATCGATCATTGACCTGCGACCTAGGGTGTCCTGGTGCCAGGTGCACATATAGATACCCTTATGCTTGAACATGGTGTTCATTATGGACAAACTGTGGTTAGCACAGAAGTCCAATAACTGAACACCACTCGGGTTCAGATCGGGCAGGACGTTCCTCCCAATCACCCCCCTCCTCCAGGTTTCACTGTCGTTGCCCACGTGCACATTGAAGTCCCCCAGTAGGACAATGGAGTCTCCAAGAGGAGCACTCTCCAACACCCCAGTCAGAGACTCCAAAAAGGTGGGTATTATGAACCATCATTTGGTGCATAGGCACAGATGATGGTCAGGACCTGTTTCCCAACCCAAAGGCGCAGGGAAACAACCCTTTCGTCCACCGGGGAAAACTCCAATATAGAGGCAGCGAGATGGGGGGATACAAGAATACCCACCCTTGCTTGTCGTCTCTTGCCCGGGCAACTCCAGAGTAGGCCAAGCTCCAGCCTCTCTCCAGGAGACTGGTTCCAGAATCGGAGCTGTGTGTTGAGGTGAGGCCGACTATATCTCACTGGTATCTCTCAACCTCATGCACCAGCTCAGGCTTCTTCCCCACCAGAGAGGTGACATTTCACATCCCCAAAGCCAGTTTAGGAAGCTTGGAATCAGTCTGCCAAGGTCTCCACCTTTGACCGCCACCTGATCCACATAGCATCGGACCCCCATGGTCCTTCCTTCAGGTGGTGAGCCCACTGGAGGAGGGATCTCCTACTTTTTATATCTATTGTAACTGCTTTATTCAAATTAACAATTTACATTTAATTTGGCACCTGCTTGACAGCAAAAACAAAAAATTATTTTTTTATGTAATTGTAAATACTATACAGTGGGGCAAAAAAGTATTTAGTCAGCCACCAATTGTGCAAGTTCTCCCACTTAAAAGATGAGAGAGGTCTCCAGTTTTCATCATAGGTATACCTCAACTATGAGAGACAAAATGAGAAAAAAAAATCCAGAAAATCACATTGAAGGATTTTTAATGAATTAATTGGTAAATTCCTCGGTAAAATAAGTATTTGGTCACCTACAAACAAGCAAGATTTCTGGCTCTCACAGACCTGTAACTTCTTCTTTAAGAGGCTCCTCTGTCCTCCACTCATTACCTGTATTAATGGCACCTGTTTGAACTTGTTTTCAGTATAAAAGACACCTGTCCACAACCTCAAACAGTCAGACTCCAAACTCCACTATGGCCAAGACCAAAGAGCTGTCAAAGGACACCAGAAACAAAATTGTAGACCTGCACCAGGCTGGGAAGACTAAATCTGCAATAGGTAAGCAGCTTGGTGTGAAGAAATCAACTGTGGGAACAATTATTAGAAAATGGAAGACATACAAGACCACTGATAATCTCCCTCGATCTGGGGCTCCACGCAAGATCTCACTCCGTGGGGTCAAAATGATCACAAGAACGGTGAGCAAAAATCCCAGAACCACACGGGGGGACCTAGTGAATGACCTGCAGAGAGATGGGACCAAAGTAACAAAGGCTACATCAGTAACACACTACGCCGCCAGGGACTCAAATCCTGCAGTGCCAGATGTGTCCCCCTGCTTAAGCCAGTATATGTCCAGGCACGTCTGAAGTTTGCTAGAGAGCATTTGGATGATCCAGAAGAGGATTGGGAGAATGTCATATGGTCAGATGAAACCAAAATAGAACTTTTTGGTAAAAACTCAACTTGTCGTGTTTGGAGGAGAAAGAACACCATACCTACTGTGAAGCATGGGGGTGGAAACATCACACTTTGGGGCTGTTTTTCTGCAAAGGGACCAGGACAACTGATCCATGTAAAGGAAAGAATGAATGGGGCCATGTATCGTGAGATTTTGAGTGAAAACCTCCTTACATCAGCAAGGGCATTGAAGAGGAAACGTGGCTGGATCTTTCAGCATGACAATGATCCCAAACACACCGCCCGGGCAACGAAGGAGTGGCTTCGTAAGAAGCATTTCAAGGTCCTGGAGTGGCCTAGCCAGTCTCCAGATCTCAACCCCATAGAAAATCTTTGGAGGGAGTTGAAAGTCCGTGTTGCCCAGCGACAGCCCCAAAACATCACTGCTCTAGAGGAGATCTGCATGGAGGAATGGGCCAAAATACCAGCAACAGTGTGTGAAAACCTTGTGAAGACTTACAGAAAACGTTTGATCTGTCACTGCCAGCGAAGGGTATATAACAAAGTATTGAGATAAACTTTTGTTATTGACCAAATACTTATTTTACCGAGGAATTTACCAATTAATTCATTAAAAATCCTTTAATGTGATTTTCTGGATTTTTTTTTCTCATTTTGTCTCTCATAGTTGAGGTATACCTATGATGAAAATTGGAGACCTCTCTCATCTTTTAGTGGGAGAACTGGCACAATTGGTGGCTGACTAAATACTTTTTTGCCCCACTGTATTTAGGCTTTAAGGGGTTAAAAATAATCCATTGCCTAATGGTTATAGAGAAGAAAATGTTGAAAATCACAGGAGAACAACTGGGTAAAAGTGAACAAGTGGGAAGATACTCTGTTTACAACAGCAAACACAGGAATATTCACATATTAGCAGCTAAAAAAGAAACTCACAAGCAGCTGAACTCAAAATCCCTTCATAACTTCATGATCCTTGTAGCTCCTACATTTATGTTTGGATGTTTGGATGTTGCATGTATAAATGTGTGTTCATCTCTGGCCGGGATGCCGAGCATGTGCAGGAATGTCAATGTCTTCTTGCTGCAGACAGCCGAGTGTGACGATGCATATTCATGAAGCTTCTTTCCTGGAATGTATTAACTTTTACAAAGAAAAATGGGCATTAAAAAAAAAAAAAAGGAAACAAGACAGATTAAAGCAGTGTGATGATCAGTTTACTGTGGATCCAGTTGATTCTTTTTGAATTTGAAATTAAAATAAGAGCTCCGTGTAAGAGGTGGATGTTGAAAATTCAGGTTGACTCGTTCATTAATATTCTGACGTTTTGACAGGAAGCTGTTTCTCTTTTAGCAGATGTGCTCCCAAAATCCCCCCCCCCCCCAACTAACAGGTAATGCAGTCAAGCGTGACATTTTGAAATCTGTTACAAAAGTTTAACAAAGCTAAACTAGTTTATGAGAGCAGATTTCTGTGTATTCTTGAGAAAGGAGGTGAAGATGATCATTTTAATCATTAAAAGTGCTGGGCAAATTTCTGTGAAATGTGTTATTTTTTTGTGCAGAAGTAGCACAAACTCAACAAAATGCAAAGGAAATTGCTCAAGTGAAATATAAAACAATCTCAGAATTAAATATTTGTCACGAGGCTGAGCGCGGCGTGTCACCAAGCAAACGCTTGATTGCAGTTATTGCTGCTAAGGGTGGCCCAACCAGTTATTAGGTTTGGGGGAAATCATTTTTTCACACAGGGCCATGCAGGTTTGGATTTTTTTTTTACCCTTAATCATAAACACCTTCATGTAAAAACTGCATTTTGTGTTTACTTGTGTTATCTTTGTCTAAAATTTAAATTTATTTGATGATCTGAAACATTTAAGTGTGACAAACATACAAAAAAATGAGAATTCAAGAAGGGGGCAAACACTTTTTCACACCACTGTATATGGTACTTTACATATCAAGTGACATCTCAAAGTGCTTACAGTGACTCCATTATTCATTCACTCCAGAAAGACACTGATGGTGGTAAGCTACTTCTGTAGCCACAGCTGCCCTAGGGCAGACTGACGGAAATGTGGCTGCCAGTCCATGTCAGCGGCCTCTCTGACCAATACTGAGCATTTATACACATTCATAGCCAGTATCATGGACACTGGAGGCAAGGTGGGTAAAGTGTTTTGCTCAGGGACACAGCGGCAGGAAGACTGGGGAGAGCGGGATTCGAACCACCACCCCTCCGGTTATTGGATGACCTGCTCTACTTCCTGATCCACTGCCGCCCATAAATAAATAAATAAATAAATGCTTAATCTGCATGCTGTATCCTGTAGGTTCATGCTTAATACTGCTTAAACTTATTTTATAACTCTCCATAACCCCATCTGTCAAAATTATAATAAGAAAGTCCAGCTGAAACACTATTGCACTTTCTCTGCAAAGCTGCTTGATTTCAATAAAGATAAATGACAAATTTACCAAAAAATCTGCACAAATTAACAAGAAAAATGTTGCAACTTGATGATAAAGTCACAAAATTTACCCCAAAATGTCGCAAACTCATTTGAATAAATTTAAAGTCCAAATATTTCCAAAAAACATGGCAATTAAGAAAAACTTAAATAAAAAATTTGCAGAGTATGATAAGAAAAAGTCTCAAATTTACTGTAACGGCTGCAGTTTTATGGAAAAAGTTCTGTTAAATTTACATGAACAAAACTATAAGAAGAGCCACATTTAGTTTAGTTTGGTTTAGTTTATTTGAAAAGAGACAATGCAATTTCATAAAACACATGATTACACATGGTTAAAAAAGCCAGAATTAGCCAGAAGGCTAGTTTTCATCTGTAGTCCCCTGGCCAAGATGTAAAAAAGCAGTAAAATGCATCTAATAAAAAACAAAACAAAAAAACATAATTAGACATTTAAGAGTACACTAATGTAACAAATAACATACACATAACAAACCATACATTTGATCACAACATCAAACATCACAGCAGACTTATCTTTCAGTGTTGGCAGCTGTAGGTGTTTATAAGCCACATTTTCAGTTTTTTTGTGAAGGCCTTGTATGTTGTAAACAGTTTAACCTCCTCAGGTACTGAGTTCTGAAAAACATGGCTGCAGTTTACTGACTGTACAGAATATTCAAACTTTAACTTTGTTCCCACATAGACGATGCCCCATAACTGGTACTGGGAAATTTTTGAAAAGACTCTCAAAATCTTTATCTCTATTTTGTTAGTTAAGAGTAATGATGGGAACAGTGACCTTGCCGAGCCAAGTGTGCAGACCATGATCCACTGTGGCAACCCCCAGTATGAGGGAGAAGACGGGAAAAGAAGCAGCAGCCATGGAAACCTAATGACCACAAAGTACACCTCAAGGAACTACAACCAGAACAACGGCTGCAGCTTTATATTCCGCAAGATTTAACGTAACTGTCAACAGTCACTAATGTCCCCATTTCATTTTAAAACATCAACCTTTTCAAAAGATTATTACTTGCTCATCAGTGTTGATGGAATAATTATTTTTATATTTAACAATAGTGTGTGATATCTAAAAGATGTGGGGAGCACATTCAGTTGTGGGATTTAAGATGATCGAGCTCTTAAAATATCAGTGGTCTGCCGGCAGGACATTTCAAGTTTACTACTACCACGCAGGGAAGAAAGAATTTGATTTTCTTTGCATATGCTAAATTTATGGAAATTGGCTGGAATGCTAAGGGTTAAATGCAGTTCTGTGATATTAAAAGCGATTTATGTGACCTGAACCTTACCTTCTTGAACAGGTGTCACCGCCTAATGTCGTCCATCCCACTCCCCATCCTCTTGTCAGAAAACGGCAGCAAACCCTGATCACATGACACCAATCACTGCAAAAATGGCGACACCACAGGGTGGTGAGGCGCACAATTGTCACAGAGGTCTGCGAGTGTATAGTGGATTACCTTGAAAGTACTCGGCACTTTGTACCAGAGACAGATGCCTGTGGTCAGAATTTTGAACCTCTGCTTGTGTCTTTATCAAGAGCTGTGTTCTCTACTCTTTGATGTAGGTTTGCCTCTAATTTTGCTAAGTTAATTCAGAGTGCCCCCCCCCAGCTTCCTGTAGTGTGGACTGAGGCATTGGCAGGATGAACCAATATCTTCTGTCGTTCTTATCAGCCGAAAAAGCCTTTGCTGCTCTCAATCTCTCCACCACAGCCTCTCACTTCACCACAGGCTATCACTGTGTGTCACTCACTCTCTTCATGACTCACTGTTTGCTTTTGCTTTTTTTGTTTTGTTTTCACCACAGGTTTTTTTTTTTTTTTTTTTTGTCAATTTAAGCTAGACTGAAATGAAACATGCTTCTGTTAACAATATTTTCCTATCAGGTGCATGCAATGTATGCCCCAAATACCAGTGTTGGGGCTTTAAATATTCCAAAACGGAGTGACTTTTTCCTCATGAATTTGTAATTTTTTTTTTCTTGTAAATTGGGAATTTTTTTTCTCAGAAATTTGCAACTTTTTCCACATGAATTTGCAACCCTTTTCTTGTAAATTTATGAATTTTTCCTCATGAATTAGCATTTTTTTTTTCTCAAAAATTTGTAACCCTTTTCTCATAAATTTTCAACTTTTTTGAAAGGGAAGAACGGAGTGGAAGATTGACAGACAGATCAGAGCAGCATCTGCAGTGATGTGGACGTTGTACCGGTCTGTCGTGCTGAAGAGGAAGCTAAGCTCTAACGCAAAGCTGTCAATTTACTGGTCAGTCTATGTTCCTACCCTCACCTATGGTCATGAGCTTTTGGGTAATGACCAAAAGAATGAGATCGCGGATACAAGCAGCTGAAATGGGCTTTTTCTGTAGGATCGCTGGACTCGCCCTCAGAGACAGGGTGAGGAGCTCAGTCATCCGGGAGAGGCTCAGAGTAGAACCGCTGCTCCTCCACATTGAAAGGAGCCAGTTGAGGTGGTATGGGCATCTGATCAGGATGCCTCTTGGACACCTCCCATTTGAGGTGTTTTGGGCACGTCCCACTGGGAGGAGACCCCGGGGCAGACCCAGGACACACTGGAGAGACTGTCTCCCAGTTGGTCTGGGAACATGTTGGTGTCCTCTCTGAAGAACTTGAGCAGGTGGCTGAGGAGATGGAAGTCTGGGCTTCTCTGCTTGAACTGCTGCCTCTGTGACCCGGACCTCTGGAAAAGCAATTGGATGGATGGATGGATGGATTTGCAACCTTTTTCTAGTAAATCTGTGACTTTTTCCTCATGGATTTGCAACTTTATTCTTGAAAATGTACAACTTTTTTTCTTGTAAATTTGCAACCTTTTTTCAAAAATCCGATGTACGGCTGTCCCAAATACCAGTGTTGAGGCTTTAATATTTGAAAACAACCCAGAATGAATATATAAATTAATTTTCCCCCCATTTTTGTGACTTTAATGAAGGAAAATTAGTGATTTGTAATTAAAATCCAGCACTATAGGAGAAAACACAAATACTGTATCTGAACACCAAATTTAAGAGCCCAGGTCCATTGTGTTTATTAAGATACCTGTGTATTGTGTGGTTTCTAGCAATAAAGCTGGATTACAGTCTGGGAGATTGACGTGTGTTGTGGAAGATAAAAGTGATGGGGGCTGCCTTTGAGCGAGCAGCCATGTCGTTGAGTGGCTTTATCTGTGTTGGGAAATGTGGAGAATGTGTTTGAAGCTGAGGTGAGCGACAGACTGATGGAAGGGAGGTGCTGCTGGGGCAGATGTGCAGCAAGACTGGAGAGGGTCTGACACCAGGAATTCTTTTCTAGGGGTTTGACACTTTTACATCTTCTCACTACAACTTTATTACTGTTTTTTCAACTTTAATTCTACTTTGCTACCTTTTCTCATAAATTTGCAACTTTTGCAACAAAATTTTATGCTTTTGTAATTTATTGACTCTTAGAAAATCATTCTCATCATTAATATTTTCCCCCACATTGAGAGGCTATTAGGTCTCCTTTACTGCTACTTTTAGACTGTGATTCATGGGGGTGCTAGTATCTATCTGTCTATCTGCCTATCTGTCTGTCTGTCTGTCTGACAAGCTGAGCACTGGAGGCTCCGCCATACTCAGTCTTGTGGCCTTTTCTCTGTATTTATTTATTTGTTGTATTTTGTGCCTTTTGAGTTTCAGTATTCTCGTACTGTTTTCTATTTTTCTGTTTCAGTTTTGTTACGGTCATGTTTTGTATCAATTTTTAATTATTTATCCATCTGCATTTATTGATATTTTATTCCTTCTATTTCAGACTGTTGTGTTCTTTCTTTGGGTTGACAGCAGTCAAGTGGCATTTCCAGACTGTGCTCCATGTGGGCGTCGCCCTGTCAGCTGTCAGCTCTCTCCGCTCTCCTCTCACTACTTTGCAGCTCATTCTAATCATCTATCAGTGTTACCTTTTGCCCGCTCATGTGACCCCACACCTGTCATTACTTGAGTTACTTGTTTTAACTTATTTAAGGACTGCATTTTCATTTCATTCTTGCGGCGGTCTGAACGTTAATTTCTCATTGTTACCAGAACCCCATCCCCATTCTGGTGAGTTTATCTGCTTCTTGATCTGTGAGTTTTCCTTGTTTGGAATTTTTTGTTCTTGCACTTTAGAACTTTATGTTTTTTGTATAATAAATTCCACAAACTGCAGTTGGCGTGTGGGTCTGTCTCTCTCTGCCCTGAGGGGCAAATCATGACAGCAGACTGCAGCCAGTAATAAGACCCAGCCACTGCAGTCTGTGGATTTTTTGCCGCTTTTGTGTGTGTTTCACTCATCTGCTCCCTGGAGTGCATCATGTTGGACTCTGCAGAGGGACGCAGTTACCTGATGAGCCTGGAGTGGGAGTGCTGCAAAGCTCTAATGGAGAGCGATGGGCTAATCTCCATAGCGCGCAACGGTTTTGCCCCAAAAGACGCTTTATGGTACTTGGGCCTCACAGAGGCAGCTGTTCGCTGGTGCCCCCAGCTTTGAGAGCATGATGGAGTGGAGAGGATTTCTCTGGTGGCGGCGCTGCAACAAGAGAACAATGAGATGGTGAGGAATTCCCTGAGCAAACCTGGTCCTGCACCGAAGGGGAGGCAATTCCGGGCCTCTGAAGTATCGGTGCCTTACCAGTCTCCAACACCCGTTCCCGCTTCCGCTCCACCTGCTCCAGAACACCGCCATCCAGGAAAATCTCGCCGGAGGAACGCCTCCACCTCTCAGGCAGTAGCTTCTCATTCACCGAGGCAGAAGACTCCTGCAGCAGTGTGCCCTCAGCGCCTTTTTTCTCTGGCTGAATCATCAGCTTCCTCCCTCTGCGCAGCTGCTGTTCCCTGCTTCCCATCGGCGATTCCTTCCGCTGCTGAGAGGCCTGCAGGGGCGGCTCCTCCACGATCCAATGAGGGGCCCATGTCCACCGTAGCCACGGAGAGGTGCGACTTCAGACCATCTGTAGCAGGAAACATCACACACCGGGAAAACAGGCAAGTGTCTTGTCATTTTTCAACACTTTATGATAATGTGCCTTGCCTGATTCCCAGTGGAGAGGCTCAGTGTGTGCAGTCCCCTGAGCCCTCACCGCCTACTGCAGCCATCAATTTTTCACCTGCCCTCTCCGTGTCTCCTCTTTCTCTCCCTGAATATCCACTGGCCCCAGGATCGTGTTGCCGGAAGTTGGAGGAGCCTGAGACCGAGTTGACGCCTGTGTGGACGAAGGAGCGTCCCCGGGCCTCAGCTGAACCAAACCCAGCACTGGCAGGAAATCAACCTCCTGAATCCACGCCGGACAAGCCACTGGCATGGGTCGCCTCATTGGGGGGGGGGGGGGGGCTGCTTTGACCACCATGCCTGCTGCAGGGGCCGCCGCAGCAGAGGTGGAGCTGGACCTCCAGAGGGCCAGGCCCGAAGAACCTTCGCTTGGATCGACGGAGTCCTGGACGGCGGTGGAGCTCGAGCTCAGGCAAGTGCTCTCCTTTGTTTTCATTGCATCTGTTTTGGAGAGCTCTTGTCTGGCTGTTGGTGAGGAGAGCCGGGTGCAGCCGTCAGCTGCACTTGAGCTAATCTTGCCAGGCTTCACTGCTGCTGGTGACTCTGACCCTGTCTCTCTACCTCTCCTGTGTGAGCTCTCCCCCAGGGTCACTGAAGAGTTTCCAGCTTTGCCAGATGTCTCCGTGGGTCCAGGCTCACCATCTGAGATCACTGTGGGTCCAGCTCCCCTTACTGAGGTCATCACAGGCGCTCCGTCCCAGCCCAGGACCTCTGTGGGTGCAGCTCCTCCTCAGTCCGGGTCTCCGTGGGTGCTGTGTCCCAGTTGGGGACCATCGTGGGTGCTGCGCCCCAGCCTAAAACCAACTTGGGTGCTGCGCTCCAGTGTGGGCCCACCATGGGCGTTACGTCCCAGCCCAGGGGCCACCGTGGGTGCAGCTTTGGCCCAGTCCGGGTCCACCAAGGGTGCAGCTTTGGCTTCCTGTTGGGGGGGAGGGGGTTCTTTCTTTTTCTTTTGATGTTTTCCTGGAGTGTCTGGGCTCCACCCCTTGAGAGGGGGGCTCTGTCACAAGCTGAGCACTGGAAGTTTCCGCCATGCTCAGTCTTGTGGCTTTTTCTCTGTATTTATTTATTTGTTGTATTTTGTGCCTTTTGAGTTTCGGTATTCTCATACTGTTTTCTATTTTTCTGTTTATGTTTCAGTTTTGTTGAGCTCATGTTTTGTATCAGTTTCTAATTATTTATCCTTCTGCATTTATTGATATTTTATTCCTTGTATTTCAGACTGTTGTGTTCTTTCTTTGGGTTGACAGCTGTCAAGTGGCGTTTCCGGATTGTGCTCCATGTGGGTGTCGCCCTGTCAGCTGTCAGCTCTCTCCGCTCTCCCCTCACTGCTTCGCAGCTGATCCTAATCTTCTATCAGTGTTACCTTTTGCCTCCTCATGTGACCCCACACCTGTCATTACTTGAGTTATTTGTTTTAACCTATTTAAGGACTGCATTTTCATTTCATTCTTGCAGCAGTCTGAATGTTAATTTCTCATTGTCACCAGAACCCCATCCCCGTTCTGGTGAATTTATCCGCTTCTTGATCTGTGAGTTTTCCTTGTTTGGAAATTTTTGTTTTTGCACTTTAGAACTTTGTTTTTTTTGTAATAAATTCCACAAACTGCAGTTGGTGCATGGGTCTGTCTCTCTCTGCCCTGAGGGGCAAATCATGACAGTCTCTCTCTCTCTGTCTGTCTGTCTGTCTGTCTGTCTATACAGCTGTTTGTCTGTCTGTCTGTGGGTAATATCTCACGGAGCGGCGTATGTTGACAAATGTGGTGATTTCTGGATGTGCCAATTTTCCGAACGAATGTTGACAAAAATCAAGCTAGCATCTGACGGAGAAGAAAATTCTAAGCAATGTTCAGGAACGCTGCGCTTTTTGGGTTATGTCAGGTTTTTTAAATGGTTGCATAATAGTTTGCACACAGTTTCTAAAGTTACCAACAGCTTTGTCATAAAGGGTCTTAAAGACACATTCCAGTGGCTATAAATCCCCCATAAAAACAAATCTATATGATCTAAAATGGTATCTTATGCCCTTTTTGCTAAAAACAAAACCTTTTATTTGTCTTACAGTTTCAATCAATCAATCAACTTTATTTATAAAGCACTTTCAAAAGCAACACTCGCTACACAAAGTGCTATACAACAAGAATCACTAAAATAAAAGGTAAAAGTGTTATGATTGGCAATAATTGGATAAGCTCACATGCAGGGAATAACACCAAAGGAAACACACAATGACACAGAGTAACACGGTTTGGTTGAATTTTATTAATTGCAAAGAACGCCTCCGCAAGAGAAAAATGCCACTCGCCAGGGTAAACACACAGCATGAAACGAGAGACGAGAGCAGGTGAATTAGGAAGGAGACAAGACAAAGGGAAAATAGGACAACACTCACGTGGGAGAAATGGAAGACCCGGCAGAAGAACCCAGCATTTACAGCGAACCTGCCAATGAAACAGGATTGCAAAGGAGAGCTGGGTGAGGTGTCTGACCGGTTGATGACGGTTGCTGATGTGGTGATGATGACGGGGCAGGTGAGCACACAACAACCTTGGAGACACACCACAAAGGAGGTAGCAACCTGTGAAAAGGTAAGCAGAGGATTAAAGGGTTTTTTAAATTTAAGGAAAATAGATATTCATTGCTAATGCAGGTAGTATACCCAACAAGCCAGCGCTGAGACGTTGAAGAGAAGGTCTATTTAAGCGCTGGCGAGTCAGAGGAGGAGGTGCGTCTCATCACGCAGGTGGAGATGATTACCCGCAGAGTAGGTGAAGGTTGAGCCGGATGGGCGGGGGAGGAGTGTGTTCACCAGACCATGACAAAAAGAAGTAAACAAATAGATAAATAATCCATTTCATTCAATAAAATCAGTGTCTCACACTGGGTTGAAGGCCAGGGCATAAAAGTGTGTTTTAAGATGGATTTTCAGTCTTTTCACTTTCTCCCCTCCTTCCAACACTAAGATCGGTGACTACTAGGCCCACTCACATCCCATAAGGCTAATAGTGGCTAGTGCTGCTTTAAACAGCATAACATATTTATTCAACATATTTATTCCATCTAGCTACAATGCTCCGTACTGTGTGTGTTTATATATCTACATATTTATTCCATCCAGATACAATGCTCCGCAGTGTGTGTGTGTGTGTGTGTGTGTGTGTGTGTGTGTGTGTGTATAGATATATAGATATACATATACATATGTATACTTGCTGCTCTTGTTTTTGTTGTTTTTTTTTCTCTTGCCTTCTGATTATTGCTCTGAGTGTTGCTATCCCTGTGCTGTTGCAATCCTGGAATTTCCCCATTGTGGGACTAATAAAGGCTTATCTTATCTTATAAATCCTGTGATAAAAAAGACTTACTGGTTGAAGGACATGGCCAGCTGTATGCACAGTGGCCCAGGATAATGGTAAAAGCCATCTTAGTTTGGGTCAAGTTCTCAAAGCAGTTTGTTACAAAATGCTAACTAGCCTGGAGGATAACGTCAGTTAGGTCAGAGTGTCCTGATCAGCTCAACACTGCAGACGTGCCAGCGGCTGCATATAGCTACATTACCAAAAACGCTTTGTTGAAACTTGCCTTTTTTCACAGGGTGTGGCTTAAGTGAAACGTTAAAACAAAAAAACAGGCACATGAGACATCTGAGTGATTTCACTCTTGTAAGTCATAAAAAACATGCTACAGACATGGTAACAAGAAATTGATTTACAACTTTAAACAGCTGCCAGTGTTCACTACTTGGCCAACTCAAAAGATCTTAATGTATGCTATTTTATTCAAATATGTGCTCTATATCTCTGTTTTTATATTTTCATACTTTTACTGCACACTAGCCAGGTGGCGCACCCACAGTTTGGTTGTACTTTACAACTGTACAATGACAATAAAGCCTATTCTGTTTGGGGAAAAAACTGTTTGGGACCTTAAAAACTGTTTGCAGATTGCTATGCTTGCCAGCATTTGCTGCTTCGTGAGATATGAGGATAAGAGAATTGCCAAAACAAAGATGATGATGTGAGTCTCCTAAGTCATTCCTGTGTTGTTTTGCTCAGAGAAGAGCGACTCTCATTTCTCAGGCAGCGCAGCACACCTGGATTCTCCGGAGGCATTTACATGATGAATGAGCACGCGCCAAAGTTTCCATCTCAGGGTGAATTGCAACAATGAGTCAAGAAAAATATGACAGACACTTGCCAAGTGTTTATTGAAATGTGCATCTCTGTGAGTTATGTCAGTGGTTGTAGTAGTATTGGCATGTGGGTATTTTGGAATCCCAGAACACCTTGTTCAGGTGAATGAGAACAGGATTTAATGGCTAACTAACACTGCATTCATGAAATGCTTTCAGAAGAAGAAGAATCAGGGAGTTGGTTCAGAAAAATGTGGCTGTGATCGTCTGTGTCAAATGTTAGTGTCGCAGGCAAGACCAGACTGAGACCAAGTTGAAAAATGGAATAATAATCTGAAAAGGGAAATTGTTTCTAACCTTTTCTTTAAGAATATAATTATAGTTTAAATAGTTCATCTCATTCAACTTTTTTTTAATCTTTAACTGTAAATTCTCTTTTTATTTGGTTCATGTTCTCGTCTTGGTTTCTGTCCATCCTGGTCATGTCTCAACCCCTAAAGTCTTAAGGTGTGTTCAGACCAAGCACGAATGTGCGAATTTTTCGCGCATTGGCGTTTGGTCTGAACACACCTTAAGACTTGGCCTGGTCTTGGTGTGGTCTTGTCTAGAACACTATCAAGCATGCAGGTGTTGATCTGGAAGTTATGACACATTTCCACAGTATTTTCACAGTAGGAACCCGGATCCCTTACTCTTCTGGGTATTTTTAGAAGTATTTACATATGTGTTGATTATGACACTTGTGTGTGTGACTGCTGGTGTGTGATTCATGTCCCCGTAGACCTCCCCGAGGGCCTGCAGCCTGATGGCTTCCAGAGACACGCGGATAATTTAAATGCCTCTGCGGTCCTCACTGACACTCTGTCATGTTTTCACTTAGGAGACAGATGTTGGAAGACACCAGAGCTGTTTGTCTGTAAAGCAGAGGACACAAATGCTAACAGCACCCCCGACTGTCAAGTTACAACTTCACCCTCAACATTATTTGGGGGTGAATTAAACAGGCTTTCAACTTTTTTTCCTCATAAGATTGCAACATTAGATATGAAACTTTTTTGTAAACTTGCAATTTTTTTCTTATGAATTGCAACTTTTTTTGTTGCAAATTTGCAAATGTTTCTTATAAATTTACAACTCTTTTCTCATAAATTTGTAACTTTTTCTTGTTAATTTACAACTTTTTTGTAAATTTAAAACTTCTTTCTAGAAAACTGGTCACTTTTTTTATCAGAAATTTGCAACTTTTTTTCTCATAAATGGCAACATTTTTGTTGTAAATTTGTAACTTTTTTCTTGGAAATTTGGAACTGTTTCTTGCAAATATGTGACATTTTCTTGTTAATTTGCAACTTTTTTCTCATAAATGCAAAACTTTTTTGCAGTAAATTTGCAACTTTCCAGAAAATTTTAAACTTTTCTTGTAGATTGGCAACTTTTTTCTCATGAATTTGTAACTTTTTTCTCATGAATTTGTAACTTTTTTCTTATGAATTTGCAACTTTTTTCTAGAAAATTTGTAACTTTTTTGTTATAAATTTGCAACCTTTTTCTAGAAAATTTGCAACTTTTTTTCTCATAAATTTGCAACTTTCTTCTTGTAGATTTGCAGCTTTGTTCTCATGAATATGTAACTTTTTTCTTGTAAATCTGGAACTTTTTTCTTATAAATATGATATTTTTCTTGTTAATTTGCAACTATTTTCTCACAAATGCAAAACTTTGTATTACATATACTGTACGTAATTACGTATTACTTGTACATAAATGTACAAGTTTTTTTTCTAGAAAATTTGCAACTTTTTTCTCATGAATGCACACAATTTTTGGCATAAATTTGCAACTTTTTTCCAGAAAATTAGCAACTCTTTTCTCATATATTAATACCTTTTTCTCATATATTTGTAACTTTTTTCTTATGAATTTGTAACTTTTCCTCATGAATTTGCAACTTCTTTCTTGTAAATATGTAAATTTTTTCTTGTTAACCCTTGGCCGGGGGATTGTGGGGATCGTGGGATCGTGGGTTCGATCCCAGCCCCCGACCAACAGTGATCTGTGTGGAGTTTGCATGTTCTCCCCGTGTTGCGTGGGTTTACTCCGGGATTTCTCCGGTTTCCTCCCACATGCCAAAAACATGCATGTTAGGTTAATTGGCTACTCTAAATTGTCCCTAGATATCGTTTCCTATAGGCCCTTAGAATAGAGGGTTAGTATTAATGAAAGCGCTTTGAGTGGTCTTTGTGACTAGAAAAGCGCTATATAAGTGCAGGTTAGTTAGTTAGTTAGTTAGTTAGTTAGTTAATTTGCAACTTTTTTTCTTCATTAATTTGCAAATGTCTTCTTGTAAATCTGAAATTTTTCATGAATTTGTGGAGTTTTTTTAAGTTTACAACTTTTTTCTTGTAAATCTGCAACTTTTTTTTTCCCCTCATAAGGGGCTAAAATTTTTTGTGCCCCATTTTCGAGCTAGAAACGGCCCTGGACAGACACAAAAATACACATACACACAGAGCAGCAAACATAGAATCCCTAAACGTGTTGACAGCCACTTGCACTTCCATTTACATTCAGCTACGCAAGTATGCACTAGCAGAGCGAGACCATAAATACAGAAATAGTTGTGTAACAGTTGTAGGCAGGCGGGTCCATGGGCAGAAGAGTCATGGCCAGCTGTTGTTGGAAGACGAGAGGTCCTGAATGGGAGTGACAGCTGTGGATTCTTCTGGATGGAGGGGGGAGAGATGGGAGGTAGAGAGAAGGGAGGACTGGAGGAGTGTGTCAGTGAGGGTGACAAAAGAAAACACAGATAAGGAGGAATGAGAGGTCGAGGAGTGTGGCAGGAGAGAAAGCGTCTGTGAAGTTTTTTTTAATTTAGGATTTTTTTGCTCATTTTGGTGATTTTTGATATTCTAGGTCAAAGATTGACTAAGGGCCAACTGGAGGTTACGGAGTAAAGCTGGGGGCCGGGCTTTCATTTCAATTATTTCTTTTTTAATTGCTGAAGTTTTGTGAAATATTCATAAATAGCCAGAAAAAAATCTTGCAAGTTTCTGAGAGGGGTGAAAAAAAGGCACAAATTTATGAGACTAGGGAAAAATTTGCAAAATTAAAAAAAAGCAAATTTGTAACAGCCAAAAGGCCAGACAAGTTTATTTGTTTAGCACATTTCGTGTACAAGACAATTCAAAGTGCTTTACATAAAACATTAAAGCATTACAGCAAGGTGCAAAAGGAATCTACACATTAGAAGGCCTTGAACTTCCTTTTCTTTCCTTTTATTTTTATACGTGAAAACAAACCATTGATCTGTTTGTGGGGCATGCATGTTTGCAGCTTAATTAAACGTCTTAAAGGTGCAGTGTGTAATATTCAACACAAACTAGCAGTCAGATTTAGAAATTCACATTTTATCAGACATCACTCTCTTCCGAAGTGTGTAGGAAATCCTGCAGAAGTTATTTGCGTAATTAAAGTTTGACACAAAAACTTGGGAAGACGTGTTTATGGTCCAAGATGGCTGCCTCCATAAGGAAGGACCTGCTTTCTGTGTTAAAATCTTGTCTTAAGGTGCAGAAACCACAACGGCTTTTGCTGAAAAGTGATTATATAACAGTGAAAACAAAGTAGAGACTTTATTCTGCATAAAATTTCAGATTTCTGATTACCAAAAATTTTACACACTGCACCTTTAATTATGAGCTGGGTCTGTAATCCCACATTTGAATTATTTTTAGCTCCAGTAAATATTTAGACAAGACTGTAATGTCCTCACAAATGTTTTGCTATGTCAAGACTTTAAGTTGTTAAATGTGATCAGCTACTCTATAATGATGATTAACCCCTTAAAATTTGTCTTTCTCAAACTTGCAGATACCCTGAATGCATTCTTCTGTGGCCTAAACTCTTCCCTTCCACCAAGTTTCACTGAAATCAGGTCAGTAATTTTGATGTAATCCTGCTAACAGGCGGACAAACTTCACCAGCTTCATAGTTACTAGTTTGCATTTTTTTAATTGCAATTTTACAAGAAAAGTCACAAATGAATGAAAACTCGAGGGCACTCAGAGAGCGGATACTTCTACTGAGGCCCTATCTCACGATGTTAAAGAAAGGGGGGGAAAAATAGATCCAGAATTCAGATCTTGACCCGAATCACCTCCAGAATTGAATGGGTTCATCTGTAGCCCAACGGTAACCTCTGGTGAAAATTTCCTTCAAAATCTGTCCAGTAGTTTTTGTGTGATCCTGTAAACAAATAAAACAAATGAACCAACATGATTACCTCCTTGGTGGAGGTAAAGAGTTGCAAATATGTGCACAAATTTAAGAGAATAAAGCAGCAAATATGTATGGAAAACGTTGCAAATTTACATGTTTAGCTGTGCATTTACAGACGTGGACAAAATTGTTGGTACCCCTCTGTTAATGAAAGAAAAACCCACAATGGTCACAGAAATAACTTGAATCTGACAAAAGTGGTAATAAATAAAAATTCTATGAAAATTAACCAATGAAGATCAGACAATGCTTTTGAATTGTGGTTCAACAGAATTATTTTAAAAAACAAACTCATGAAACAGGCCGGGACAAAAATGTGGTACCCCTAGAAAAGATTGAAAATAATGTGACCATAGGGACATGTTCAACCAAGATGTGTCCTCTAATTAACATCACAGGTGTCTACAAAGTTGTAATCAGTCAGTCGGCCTATTTAAAGGGTGACAAGTAGCCACTGTGCTGTTTGTTGACATGGTGTGTACCACACTAAACATGGACCAGAGGAAGCAAAGGAGAGAGTTGTCTCAGGAGATTAGAAAGAAAATTATAGACAAGCATGTTAAAGGTAAAGGCTACAAGACCATCTCCAAGCAGCTTGATGTTCGAAAAATGGAAGAGACAGATATTACGAATGGTAACAAAAGAGCCCACAACATCCTCTAAACACATTCATGGTGAACTCCAAGGTCAAAGTACATCAGTGTCAGATCGCACCATCCGTCATTGTTTGAGCCAAAGTGGACTTCATGGGAGACAACCAAGGAGAACACCACTGTTGAAAACAAATCATAAAAAAGCCAGACTGGAATTTGCCAAACTGCATGTTGACAAGCCACAAAGCTTCTGGGAGAATGTCCTATGGACAGACGAGACAAAACTGGAACTTTTTGGCAAGGCACATCAACTCTATGTTCACAGACACAAAAATGAAGCATACCAAGAAAAGAACACTGTCCCTACTGTGAAACATGGAGGAGGTTGTGTTATGTTCTGGGGCTGCTTTGCTGCATCTGGCACAGGGTGTCTTGAATCTGTGCAGCGTACAATGAAATCTCAAGACTATCAAGGTATTCTAGAGAGAAATGTGCTGCCCAGTGTCAGACAGCTTGGTCTCAGTCGCAGGTCATGGGTCTTGCAACAGGATAATGACCCAAAACACACAACTAAAAACACCCAAGAATGGCTAAGAGCGAAACATTGGACTATTCTAAAGTGGCCTTCTATGAGCCCTGATCTAAATCCTATTGAACATCTGTGGAAGATGCTGAAACATGCCGTCTGGAGAAGGCACCCTTCAAACCTGAGACAACTGGAGCAGTTTGCTCATGAGGAGTGGGCCAAAATACCTGCTGAGAGGTGCAGAAGTCTCACTGACAGTTACAGAAATCGTTTGATTGCAGTGATTGCCTCAAAAGGTTGTGCAACAAAATATTAAGTTAAGGGTACCATCATTTTTGTTGGGGCCCACCTACCAACAATTTTGTCCACGTCTGTATATGAGAAAATCTGTTTATTTAAGAGAAAAAAACTCACCTGCTGCTAAAGGGTCACCCACAACAAGCACGATAAAGATAATGGTAACTATAAATAAATCATAGTTAAAAATTGTTCTAACTCAAGTGGATGACAAAGTCCACACTACAGCAGTAACCTTAACAATATTGTTGGGATCACTTTAAGAGCAATAAAAACTCTGACAGCCAATCAGAAAATATCCAGCCTTCCCTTTCATCTGCTCTGACTGCCGGGCTGGAATAGATGACTAAAGCTGGATTTATGCACCCGCGTCAATGCTACACAGCTGCGACGCCGTTGACACAGCGTCGATGCAATATCCCCCTGTGTCGCCTCATGTGCACCTCTCACGAGAAGGAGAGGTGCACATCTGCGACGCAGGCCGTAAGAGCTGTGATTAGTCTGCTTTGACTCCTTCACATTTCCTGGTTGTTGTCACTGCTCTGCTCCACCTGTTCACAGCGGCACAACTTCCAAAGAGAGTCGGTTAAACAACAGCCCAAATTCAAAAGAATATTGAGGATGTGAGCACATACAGAACATTTTATGGCCCGTCATAACCCCAGTAATCACACAGATTGTCAAATAATGGCAGCAGCGGTGTTTTCTCAGACTTCTCTTTTTCTCTGTGCAGCAATCCTATGAAAAGTTGCTTTTTCTTAAAGGTGTCATTGACTGAAAAATGGTGTGTTTGCAGGTTTTAACTGTCTGAAATGAGTCTACTGGTCACCTAATTATCGAAAAGCAGTCAATTCTCTCACAAAAACACAAAGCCTTTATCTTGTTTTTCTCTCCCAGAAACACCAGAAACATTTTTGACTATTCTGTCTAAATCATTAACGTCATGATTAGAAACAGCCAACCCACCACCGTCTTTGAGACCCGCTCACTGCTCTATTATTGGCCCGCCTAGCTGTCTGTCATGTAGATGGAAGGGGTGCTAAAGGTAGCTTATTAGCCTCCAAGCTAACACTGGTACCAGGAAGCTCGAACCAAGCGTGGCATATATTATTTTCTTCAGATCTTAGTCACCCCAATAACCATCCCCGTTACCACCTGGTTCACCAGTTCACAGTCCACAATATATCTCACATCGCTATAGCCCATCTCCCAGTGGTTTTGCTGTGATTCTGCAGCCGCCTTGCTAGTCGCAGCAACCTCCTGTGGCGCGACCCAAGGTTGCTCCTCCACCATCCTCCGGGGCTCCGTGCGACTCTGCTCTACTCTCACAGGCAACTTAGGGGAGCCGCTTCTTGACAGTGCATCCCCCAGCTGGCCATGGGAGAGGAGTGGAGTCCTGCGGAGCGAGACACTGCACTTTGAAATCCCGCAGCTCGGCTTGGTCAGTGGCCTTGGACTGCGGCAATCAGTGGGTCACCCGGTGCACGGTGCTGGCAGTTTGTTGTGGCATCCCAGCAAGGTTGTTGGGAGATGGGCCGGAATGACATGAAATACACAACCAACCTTGGATCAGTGAACCAGCGCTGCTCATCCAAGCTAGAAGGAGGCTAGAAGCGACTCAGCTAATGGCTAACTAACGTTAAATTATTAAATTAAATCACCCTTATTGTCATTCAACTGTACAACCAATCATGTACAGTAGAATGAGATTGTGTTTTACCTTATCTACTGTGTTAATCACACACACCCCAAGTGTAGAATCAGAGGGCCGCTGCCATGCAAGGCGCCGCCACAAATTTCCCTCCTCCATTACAGTTATTGCTGAGCACCAAGCTGGACGGCAGGAAGTTCCACTTTTATATGGTCTTCGGCATGACCCAGCCGGGATTTGAACCCCTGCCTCCCGGGTGTGGGGCGGATGCTCTACCAACTGAGCCACCACTCCGGTATAAGTGGTGAGATTGACATAAGAGGGAGATTGGAGTTGAACAAGTGAAGGATGTTTCTTTAAGTCACAGGTTTTAAATCAGAGTGTTTCAAGAAAGCCAGGAAAAATTAAAAAAAAACAAACTAATTTGCTTCAATAATTAATAAAAATTAAAGAAAATGTGAACGAAATATGTCACAAACACTTCATTAAGACATGTGCGAGCTGTTAAAATGTGGAAAAAGTGCAGTCAGTGACCCCACATTTATTAGCTCCAACTCCATCCCAATCTGCTCGTGTCCGTCACTATTTAATAAACAAAAACACATGACGAACACAAATCACTACACGTCAGCTGAAACCTGTTTGGGCAACGGAACAATGCATTCCACCCAACGCACAAGAAAAAATTGCTGATCACTGCATCAGCGATGTATGTTGGAAATGGTGTTGAGGTGATGCGGGTGCGTAAATCCAGCTTAAGGCTGGGAGGGTTTGTCCACAGGCTGAGCTCTACGGAAACTGGAGCTGCTTTAACATTGTTGGTCAAAAATTGTATAAAATCACTTTTTACATCAGAGGTGTCAATATTGTTTTTTGTCCAGTCGCTTAATAAAGTTGCTACTTTCCCCACAAACTCATAAATTTACAACTTTTTTTCAACAGACTTATAAAGCTGCAATGTTCTGTCCCCAGATTCATAAATCTGCAACTTTTTTCTCCCAGTCTCATGCATTTACAACTTTTTCAAGTCTAAATTTGTGACTTTTTGCCCAGATTTGTAATTTTTTTCTGCACTCTCATAAATCTGTCTTTTCCCCACTCTAATAATTTGCAATTTCTTTCCCTGTTGTAAATTGAAACCTTTTTTTCTGCTTGCATACATGTTTAAACTGGTTTTTTTTTCAATTAAGTTACAATAAATTTCCAATGAAAAAAGATACTAAAAATGAACGCCCATCCTGTTTTTTATTCATTACCCTTTTGTTGACTCTCAGTAGGCTTGAATTTAACATTTTTGCCGTATTATTTTTCTTCCTTTTATTTGATGCTGGAGTAAAGATCATGTGATCCAACTGTCAGTACCAGACTATTCATAGAGATCCTGTGTTGCACAAGACGGCTTTAGCAACTGTGAGGATTTTTTTTCTTCTTCTTGAGTGAATACCCTCTTACTCCTCACCTTTCACACCCATAACTCTTTGATTGATGAGCACTGCTCTGCTTTAATACTGATGGATATAAACAACAATGAACCCATCTGTACTGATAATGCCCCACAGAGGAATGTTTGACAGGAAGTGATTTCTGATCCCAGATGAAGGCATCTTTGTGTAAACATTGTGAAAAGACAAAGACTTGTTTATTTGGATCACGGCATCATTTTTTGTTGTAAATTTGCACCATTTTTCTTGCAAATTTTCAAAATTTTTTCTCATACAGTTAAAACTTTTCTCATAAATTTGCAACTTTTTTATCATAAATTTGTAACTTTTTTATTGTAAACTTTCAACTTTTTCCCTCATACATTTGAAACCTTTTTTTCCATAAATTTGCAGCATTTTTATTGTAAATCTGCATTTTCGTCTTATAAATTTGCAATTTTTTTCTCTTTAATTCCGCAACTTTTTTCTTGTAAATTTGCAACTTTTTTTCTCACGTTTAAAACTTTTTTCTCATAAATTTGCAGTTTCTTTATTGTAAATTTGTAACTTTTTTCTCAAAAATTTAAAGCTTTTTCTCATAAATTTTCATTTTTTTTGTAAATCTGCAACTTTTCTCAGAAATTTTCTAATTTTTTCTTGTAAATTTGCAGCTTTTTTCCTCATGAATTTGCTGTTTTTTCTTCATAAATTCACATTTTTTTTCATAAATCTACAGCTTTAAATTTGTGAATTTTTTCCTTCTAAATTTGCAACATTCATATGGATACTGATTTAATTTTTATTTTCTTTGTTCATTTAGACAGTGACTCAAGTTGTTATGTTTTTGTTATGCCTTGGTGAAAATGGAGGCATGCAGCAATCACTAGGTGCATCTGTGTGTGGCTGCTTGTATCTGTCTGTCTGTTACCAGCTCTTCAGCTTGCCCGACCAAAATTAAGTGGAACTAAAGGCTTGTATCATTGTATCGTCTTGACTTTTAATATGTCAGAATTTCGAGATGAGGCTTAGTTTTCAAAATAAACACAAATTTAACTCACCGTGTAATGGAGCCACAACAAAAGTATTGTAATAACTATGCTGGGCCACTAGAGGCGGCAGTGCGACTTTGTTACTGCACACGGCCGACTTCCTAAACATGGCGGACCACTGCGGACAGCTGAGGAAAGGAAAAAACACTTTAAAAGTAAGTTTCGTGCTTAAATTAGGCAGCAATTTCAATCTTAAAACACTAATAACTCCTACAAGTGCAACATTTGATTTTTAAAGCTTATGGTACATCACATTATTTTACTTACAATGTCTTATTTTCTTCCTTACTGGGGGCTGCTTGGTCACATTAATTATGCCTCGGTGCAAAGCAACATAGGCATACCATAATCACTACATGCATGTGTGTGTGTGTGTGTGTGTGTGTGTGTGTGTGTGTGTGTTACCACCTTCTCAGCTCACCTGGTCAAAATCAAGTGGAACTAAAGGCTTGTATCATTGTATTGCCATATTTTATTGAATTTTTATTTGGCAAAACTTCCACGTATGCCTTTGTTATCAAAATAAACACTAATTTAACTCTACTGTCACCGGAGCTGGGAAAAACAGTATTGCAATAACTATGCCAGGCCAGTAGAGGTGGCAGTGTGCCTTTTTTACAGGCCTCCCCCATGCTTCCCTGCCACAGGTACCAAGGCACCAGCATCTTGGTGCTTTCATTTTTAAGGGTTTGAACTCTTCTCAATTACAAATATAGTAGGCCCTAAACACAAGCTTGCATAGGGCCCCGACTACAATTACACCTATAGTGTCCCCCTCAATCTTTACTGTTGAGAAAATGTTGTTTATTGGCCCCCTCCCCAGTAGTGAAATGAAATATCTGCCCATGTAATAAACTGTAGTAAAATAACTCAAATAACATACAAGAACAACATATGTGGTCAAATGTTGGTAGATGAACATGGGTTCTAGTTAGGGTGGATCAAAACTGGCCGTGATCCGCCAGTTAAGCTAATGCTGCTTTTAAGACAGACCTCTTACCAAGCCAAGCTAATGCTAACTGTCCAAATCTAACAAAATAAGACAGAATGACGCGAAATATGTTTTCAACTGAGGATTAGTGAACCAGGTGGGAACAAGGGTGTCTGTGGGATTGATGGGAATTTAATTAAAACAGTTCTAACCATGCTTAGTAAGCTAACTCCCATAGTAGCATTGTTAGCTCTGAAGCTAATGCCTTGGACTCAGAAGCTCTGGGGCAGTAGAGAGGGACGTAGGGAAAGAGAAGCGGGAAGAGCCAGACCAGCTTCTACCCCTTCTACCAAAATGTAAAATATCAATATTTGTAACACACAAAGACACCATCTTTGAGTGAACATTTGTCAGTGTTTTCTGAGAATGAGTGCTGTTAAACGCTGCTATTTTTGCAGCATTAAGTGGTATGTGCCATACTCTTTCCCCAACACAAATTCTAATTTCATCCCCAAAGCCACACTTTAGCTTTACAAAAAGATCTTTAAAGTGCAAAATGCCATTGCTCAGAAAGGCCTGGTTTTTTTGGTCTTCCTTTGCTTATAGTGCTTTCATAAGGTGTCAAATAACGTAGCTGTGATTCTCCATTTTCCAGTTCAGCAGCAGTAACTACCCAGAGCTTGTTCGAAGCCCATTTAGTCCCACAGACAATTCAAATAAACACAACTTAACGGGGCTGTCAATGGCTCACTTTGTAAGTTTTCCATGTTTCTCTAATGGCCATGTTTGTTCCGAAGTGTGAGTGTTTGTGTTCATTACATAAGTGCGTTGCCTTCAGGGCCGCCGTTAGTCATTAATCTGGGTTGTTAATGGATGTCAGGGACCTCCGATTTTTTTTTTACCCACGAGGTTTGAGGGCACCGCGGCAGCAGCAGCAGCGTCACAACAACTGCAGGGTAAGAGGGGAGGAAATGTGAGTCTAAACTGAGCTCTTAAACAGGAAGTCACCCTGGTTCTCTCATTGTTGTGTTTTTATAGACTCGACTTCCTGCCGGCATGAACCGCCCCCCCCCCTACCGCCACCGTTGCCATGGTTGCAGTCCACGTTGTTTATGGGACTGATTGTGGTCATCACTGGACAGTGGTGCAACAGTTGGAAAAACTTGTAAAGAAGTGGCAACTGTTGTGGGTCATCTTTACATTTTTTAAAGTGGAATCAGAATAAAATGTTTTGAAGTTTTCTTTTAAAAATAAAACAAACAGCAATTTCTCTCCTCCCAAGAAAATCAGGAAAATGGATCACTGTCTACATGAACAGAAAATAAAAATTTTACTAAAATCTATATACTGTAAGGGTTGCAAATTTGCAAAGAAAAAGTCACAAATATAGGAAATATAAATGAAAAAAGTTGCAAATTTATGAGAAAAATGCTGAAAATTAGCAAGAAAAAAGTCAAATATACTTGGAAAACAAGTTGCAAATTTAAAAGAAAAAAATTGCTAATTTGATAAAAATGTTGAAAATTTATAAGAAAGTCACAAATTAACAAGAAAAAGTCACAAATGTATGAGAAAAAATATGCAAATTTGAGAAGTCTCAAATTTGTGCAAAAAATTAGCAAAATTTGCAAGAAAAAGTGACAAATTAATGAGGAAAAAGTTGCAAATTTACAATAAAAAGTTGCAATTTATGAGAAAATATTTGCAAAATTTTCAAGAAAAAACTGACAAATTTCCAGAGAAAATGCAAAATTTACAAAAAAGCACAAATTTATGAGAAAAAAGATGCAATTTTGAGAAAAAAGTCACAAATTTGTGAAAAAATTAGCAAAAGTTGCATGAAAAAAGCAACAAATAATGAGAAAAAAGTTGCAATTTATGAGAAGATATTTGCAAAATTTACTAGAAAAATGCTGCAAATCTACAAGAAGAAAGTTGCAAATTTACACAAAAGTTTGCAGAATATAAAGGAAAAAATATGCAAATTTGCAAGAAAAAAAACTTGCAGTTTTTGAGATAAAAGTTGCAAATTTACAAGAAAAAACTGACAAATTTGCACAGAAAATTTGCAAAATTTACAACAAAAAACTCACAAATTTACATGAAAAATTTGCAGAATTTACAAGAAAAAAGACGCAAATTTACATGAAAATTTTGCAAAATTTATGTGAAAAAAATTTGAAGTCACAAATTTATGAGAAAATTTTTGAAAATTCATCAGAAAAGTATTTCACATAAAAAAGTAACAGGTTTCTGAGAAAGACGTTTGCAAGAAAGGCATTACAAGAAAGTTTTACATTTGCAAGGAAAAAACAATAAAAAAATAAACCATTACACAGAATAAAAATTAAACCATCATCCATATGAATGTTTAAGCCTTACAAGGAAAAAGTCACAAATTTACACTACTCACAAAATGTTAGGAATATTTGGCTTTTGGGTGAAATTTATGGAAAATGTAAAAAGTTCATGCTACAGTGATATTATATGATGAAAGTAGGGCATTTAAGTGCATGCAATGGTGATTTCCTCATCTTAAACAATTTATTGAAACAAAAGCCAACAACAGTGGTGGGGATACAACAACAAAAAATGTCAGTGTCTCAATAACTTGTCATGTGCCTTTGAGCATCAGTTACAGCTTGACAATGACGTCTCATACTGTTCACAAGTTGACTTATTGTCTGTTGAGGTATGGCATTCCACTCTTCTTGAAGGGCGACCCTCAGGTCATTGAGGTTGTGGGGTGCAGGGTTACGAGCCTCTGCACGGCGACTCAGCTAATCCCATAGGTTTTCTATGGGATTCAGGTCTGGAGAAAGTGCAGGCCATTCCATTTGAGGTACCCCATCCCCCAGCAGCCGTTCCTTAATGATCCAACCTTGATGAGCTGGAGCATCGTCGTCCATGAAGATGAAATTAGGCCTGTGTTGTTCATGCAGGGGTACAATGACTGGATTAATGATGTTATTCAGGTAGTATTGGCTTGCCACTGTACCATTCACAAGGTGTAGGGCAGTTCTGTATTGACTAGACACACCTGCCCAGACTGTAACACCACCACCTCCAAAGGCTCATCTGGTGACAACAGTGGCTGATGCATAGCGCTCTCCTTGATGTCTCCAACATCGTTGGCCACCATCATTTCTGCTCAGCGTGAATCAGCTTTCATCAGAAAACAGCACTGAGGCCCACTGGTCCCTTGTCCAGCATAAATGCTCCCTGGCCCATGCAAGACGATGACGCCTGTGCCTGGTGGTGTGGTCAGGTACCCTTGCAGGTCACCTAGCACGCAGACCACACTGATGTAAATGGTTTTGAATAGTCTGACGTGGCACTTGGGTGCCTCTCACCTCCCTTAAATGTGCCTGGAGTTGAGTGGCATTCACCATCCGGTTCCGCAGGGCACTGTTCACAATGAAGCAGTCATCAGTGTGGGATGTGGCCAAAGGACGTCCACTTCTATGCCTTTCTGTGACTCTTCCAGTCTCTCTGTATCTCTGTTGCGACCTGCTGATGATACTCTGAGAACACCCTATTTGAAGCCTCACAATGGTGAGGTTCTGTTGATCAATTGTTAGGTGTCAGCTTGGTCTCATGACGTCAAAATGTGAACACCATGATGAAGAGGACGGTTTAAAAACCAATTCTAATTGAACCAGAAAATTTATTGGTCGATTCATGGATCAAACACCTGTTGTGAATTTTGCCATTAAGCACCTTGCTAGAGAACAGGAAGTTACGCAAAAAGTACTGAAACATGGAACAGTTGGACATGTGCATTCAAAAGGTTAGAGGATGTCAAAATTAAGTTCACCTGTAAAGGTTATAGCGCATTTTAGGTTCATCCTGAAATTTCACCCAGAAGCCGAATATCCCTAACTTTTTGTGAGTAGTGTATGTGGAGAAAGTAAAAAGTTGCAAATTAACAAGAAAAAAGTTAAAAATTCACATGACAAAAAGTTGCAAATGTACAATAAAAATTAAAGTTTGAAATTTACAATAACAAGGACAGTGTTGTTTCATTTAGACAAATCTGTACAGAAGTGTAAACTTTCGTCGGCTTTCTTTGCATATTTTGTGTCTCAATTACTAAACTGCCTTATAATTCTCTTTTAAAACACATTTGTCGCTGGAGTCCCATTTCCTCCACATTTATGGTGGTGAAATCAACAGTTTGGTGTCGCTCAGAGTTGAAAAACAGAGAGAGCAAGACAGAGGGAAAGGAGGAGGTGAAAGAGAAGGAGTTAAAGAAAAAAAGAGGATGTGGCCGACAGTAAAAGATGACTGGAGGGGAGTGGAGCTCTCCGTCTAATTATAGATCCTGCTGTGAGTCGGCCGAGGCAGAAGTGCAGTGGGGGTTTTCACATCGGCAGATATTTACAGGACAAACGCGGGTATGTGGCTCCAGACTTCATCGTTTTAAACGGACGTTTATCCGAGGTGAACACGAGGTGAGACTGGTCCTGATAGACGCCTGATGCACTGAGTGGGAATCTGTGTGTATCAACGAGAGCCATTTCTGACCATAAAGCAGGGTACGCAGATGTGACGGTGACCCCCAGCCACTAGGGCGCCCCCTTCTCCTTCCCCAAGTTACAAGTTTGCCCTCAACCTTTTTTGGGGGGGAGAATTGAAATGACCTTCAATTTTTTTCTCTCTTGCAACTTTTTTTTAGCAACTTTCTTCTCATAAATTTGTAATTTTTTTCCTCCTAAATTTACAACTTTTTTCTTGTTAAATTAGGAATTTTTTGTGCTAAATTTGCAGGCTTTTCCTATAAACTTGAAACTTTTTTGTTGGTAAATGAGCTACTTTTTTTCTCCTAAATTTACAACTTTTTATTGGTAAACTAGTAACTTTTTCTCCTCTGATTTACAATTTTTTCCTCCAAAATTGCAGGAATTTTCATGGAAAATTAGCAACTTTTTTCTCCTAAATTTTTAACTTTTTTAGTGACTTTCTTCTCATACATTTGTAATTTTTTCTCCTAAATTTGCAACTTTTTTCTTGGTAAATCAGTAATTTCTTTCCTTCTAGATTTGCACCTTTTTTCTTCATAAATCAGTAATTCTTCTCCTAAATTTACAATTCTTTTTTGCCTAAATTTGCTGGGGGTTTTTTATTGGTAAATTAGCAGCTTTATTCTCCTCTAATTTAAGATAAGATAAGATAAGATAAGCCTTTATTAGTCCCACAATGGGGAAATTCCAGGATTGCAACAGCACAGGGATAGCAACACTCAGAGCAACAATCAAGAAGACAAGAGAAAAACAAGAGCAGCGAGTATACATATGTACATATAAATAAATATATATATATAGACACACAGTGCGGAGCATTGTAGCTAGATGGAATAAATATGTAAATATATAAACACACACAGTGCAGAGCATTGTAGCTAGATGGAATAAATATGTAAATATATAAACACACACAGTGCGGAGCATTGTAGCTAGATGGAATGAAACAGCATAACCGTCTACTTAGTTATCCTACATGGTAGGATTATGTACCCATACATATTCTTGCCCTCCATAGCGACCGGTATTTTCCTAGTTGTATACCGGAGGGGACCATTGTGTAAGTCTATTGCGTCTTTTGCATTCAATGCTATTAGGTTGTCACGTCTTTTTGCTATCTCTGCAAGCAGCCCTGCTTAGGTTGTACAGTCTGACAGCCGTAGGTAGGAAGGACCTGCGAAACCTCTCGGTTGCGCACCTAGGATGACGTAATCTGCTGCTAAATGAGCTCCTCAGTGCATTCAGTATGTCCTGCATAGGGTGGAACTCGGACTCCAGCAGAGATGACAGTTTAGCCACCGTCCTTCTCTCTCCTATCTCCTCCACTGGGTCAAGGCGCTGCCCCAGGACAGAGCTAGCTTTCTTGATCAGTTTGTTCAGTCTCTTCCTATCGGCTGCTGTAATGCCACTGCCCCAGCAGACCACTCCAAAAGTGATGGCTGATGCCACCACCATGTCATAGAATGTCTTCAGCAGCGCCCCTTGTGCACCAAAAGACCTGAGTCTCCTCAGTAGGAACAGCCTGCGAAGTCCCTTCTTGTAGAGTGCGTCGGTATTGTGTGACCAGTCTAGTTTATTGTTCAGATGAACACCCAGGTACTTGTAGGATGTCAACATCTCGATGTCTGTTCCCTGTATATTTACTGGTGCTGTGAGGGGTTGTCTTTGCCTGCGGCAGTCCACCACCAGCTCCTTAGTTTTCCTCGTGTTGATCTGGAGGCAGTTCTGATGGCACCAGTCCACGAAGTCTTGGATAAGTCCTCTGTACTCAGCTTCATGTCCGTTGGAGATGAGGCCAACGATCGCAGAGTCGTCAGAGAACTTCTGTAGATGGCAGTGTGTTGTGTTGTGTGAGAAGTCTGCAGTATAAAGGGTGAACAGGAAAGGAGCCAAAACCGTTCCCTAGGGGGCCCCCGTGCTACCGATGATCGTGTCGGACACACAGTCCCAGGTTCTCACAAACTGTGGCCGGTTTGTGAGGTAGTCCAGGATCCATGATGACAGGTGCTGGTCCACCCCTGCGCACAGCAGCTTGTCCTTCAGGATCATCGGTTGGATGGTGTTGAAAACACTGGAGAAGTCAAAGAACATGATCCTCACCGCGTTCCCGGGCTTCTCCAGGTGGGACAGAGAACGGTGAAGGAGGAAGATCACTGCATCCTCCACCCCAATGCCATGCTGGTAGGCGACCTGGAGTGGATCCGTCATTGGTCCCACCAGGGGGCGGAGGTAAGCAAGGAGCAGTCTCTCCAGGGTCTTCATCATGTGAGACGTCAGGGCCACTGGTCTGTAGCTGTTCAGATCTTTGGGGTGGGAAGTCTTTGGTACAGGTACCACACAAGATGTTTTCCACAACTGTGGTACCCTCCCCAGCTTCAGGCTCAGGTTGAAGATGTACTCCACAATCCCACACAGCTGGTCTGCACAGGACTTGAGGAGCTTTGCGCTGATGCCGTCCGGTCCCAACGCCTTCCTCGCCTTGATCTTCCTCAGCTCCGTCCTCACCTGGGTCTTAGTGAAGGTCAGGTTGGGGGGCTGTGTGTTGGGAGTGGGGGGGTGTTGGTGGAGTGGGGAGTGGGCAGCAGGACTCGATGTCTTTAGAGGCAGCAGTGGTTGTTGTGCAGTCGGGGGGGAGGGCGGTTGGTCAAATCTATTGAAAAACAGATTCAGATTGTTTGCCTACTCCCTGCCCCCCGTGGCCTGGGGGGAGGTATTCTGGAGTCCAGAGATGGTTTTGAGGTTTCTCCACACCCCGCTGATGTCGCTCTGTTGCAGCTTGTCCTCCATCTTCTTCCTGAAGCTGTCCTTGCCTTCTCTGATCTTTCTCCTCAGCTCCCTCTGTACGGACTTCAGCATCTCCCTGTTCCCCGACCTGAAGATCCTCTTCTTCTCTCTCAGAAGTGTTTTTATCTCAGGGTTGATCCAGGGTTTGTTGTTTGAGCAACACCGTATGGTCTTGGTGGGAACGGTGTTGTCCACACAGAAGCTGGTGTAGTCCGTGATGGTGTGAGTGAGGCCATCGATGTCCTCACATGTGGATCGCAGAGCTGCTCCCAGGCGGTGGTTTCAAAACAGTCCTTTAGAGTGTCCATTGCCTCCTCAGACCATAACTTCACTGTGCACTTTACATTTTTTTATCCTAAATTGCCAGCTTTCTTCTCATAAATTTGTAATTTTTTCTTATAAGTTTGCAACTTTTTTGTTTGTAAATCAGTAATTTTTACTCCTTAACTTGCAACTTTTTTCTCATAAATTGCAACTTTTTATTGGTAAATTAGCAGCTTTTTTCTCCTTTGATTTACAATTTTTTTCCTCCTAAATTTGCAACTTTTTTCTTGAAAATTTGCAGCTTTTGTTCAATACTCCATAATGACAACATGAAGTGTTTTAGATTTTTGCAAATTTAGTAAAAATCAAAAACTAAGAAAAAACATGTACATACAGTATTCACAGCCGTTGCTCAATACTTTGTTGCTGTACCTTTGGCAGCAATTACAGCCTCAAGTCTTTTTGAATATGATGCCACAAGTTTTGCACACCCGTCTTTGGGCAGTTTCGCCCATTCCTCTTTGCAGCACCTCTCAAGCTCCATCAGGTTGGATGGGAAGCGTTGGTGCACAGCCAATTTCAGATCTCTCCAGAGATTTTTTTTTTTTGGATTTTGTATACTTTATTGATCCCCAGAGGGGAAATTGAGGGCATCCACCTGGATGGATGAAGCAGCCACAGTACGGCGCTATCCCTTAACCACTCACACACACATTCACACCTAGGGCCACTTTAGAGTCTCCAGTTAACCTAACCTGCATGTTTTTGGCCTGTGGGAGGAAACCAGAGAAATCCCGGAGTAAACCCACACAGATACGGGGAGAACATGCAAACCCCACACAGATCACTGTTGGTCAGGGGCTGGGATCAAACCAGGGATCCCATGGCCAAGGGTGAGTTGCTGTGCTGGCGCAGTGCTAACCACTGCGCCACCGCACCGCCCATGTTGTTTAATTGGATTCAAGTCTGGACTCTGGCTGGGCCACTCCATCACCCCAGTGTGAGGTCAAAAGTGCTCTGGAGCAGGTTTTCATCCAGGATGTCTCTGTACATTGCTGCATTCATCTTTTCCTCTATCCTGACTAGTCTCCCAGTTCCTGCCGCTGAAAAACATCCCTACAGCATGATGCTACCACCACCATTGGCATGGTTATGAGTGATGCCTGGTTTCCTCCAAACATGACGCCTGGCATTTACACCAAAGAGTTCAATCTTTGTCTCATCAGACCAGAGAATTCTGTTTGTCATGGTTCGAGAGTCCTTCAGGTGCCTTTTGGCAAACTCCAGGTGGGCTGCCATGTGCCTTTTACTTAGGAGTGGCTTCCGTCTGGCCACTCTACCATATAGGCCTGATTGGTGGATTGCTGCAGAGATGGTTGTCCTTCAGGAAGGTTCTCCTCTCTCCACAGAGGAACGTTGGAGCTCTGACAGAGTGACCATCGGGTTCTTGGTCACCTCCCTGACTAAGGCCCTTCTCCCCCAGTTGCTCAATTTAGATGGCTGGACAGCTCTAGGAAGAGTCCCGGTGGTTCCAAACTTCTTCCATTTATGGATGATGGAGGCCACTGTGCTCATTGGGACCTTCAAAGCAGCAGAAATTTTTCTGTACCCTTCCCTAGATTTGTGCTTTGAGACAATCCTGTCTCGGAGGTCTACAGACAATTCCTCTGACTTCATGCTTGGTTTGTGCTCTGACATGCACTGTCAACTGTGGGACCTTATATAGACAGGTGTGTGCCTTTCCAAATCATGTCCAATCAACTGAATTTACTACATGTGGACTCCAATTAAGCTGTAGAAACATGTCAAGGATGATCAGTGGAAACAGGATGCACCTGAGCTCAATTTTGAGCTTCATGGCAAAGGCTGTGAATACTTATGTACACGTGATTTCTTAGTTTTTTATTTTTAATAAATTTGCAAAAATCTAAAAAAAAATCACATTGTCATTATGGAGTATTGTGTGTAGAATTTTGAGGGAAAAATGAATTTAATCCCTTTTGGAATAAGGCTGTAACATAACAAAATGTGGAAAAAGTGAAGCGCTGTGAATACTTTCCAGATGCACTGTATGTAACCCAGTTTATTTTCTTAATGGTCTTGTCTGGAGGGGAGAGACTTTTCCCCCATTTTTAGAAGGTTTGAACTTGTCCTCGTTCCAATGATAGCTCCCAAACACAATCTTGCATAAGACTTCCAAACAGCTAGAAACATCCCTGTGCTGGGGCCTGGATGTTCTGTGTGTCTTTTAGTCGTCACATGTTCCTGTCATGTGTGGAACAGCACACTGCTAAGGATGTACTCTGTGTGTGTGAGAGCTTACACTGAGTCGACACACTGTCCTGATGTTTGTTGAAACTCAGCGAGCACCGGGGAAACTAAAGCCGTGCTACATTATAGATCGGCCTTCTACTGTTACTGTCTCTCACACAAACACAGGGGCAACAGCCATGCATGGACTCACACTAACACTGGGCGATGTGTTCGGATTTTTCAATTGAACATCATCAGTCCAACGTATCGCCAGTTGCTGTTACATTTTCTCAGGATCCTTTCTAGCTTTTGGTTGCCCTATGCAAGATTTTGTTTTTTTAGGGGCCCTCATTCTTTTAACCGGGAAGTATTCAAACACTTTAAAATTAAAAAACAAAAAACAATCTCTCTCCTCCCAGCAAAAACATTAGAATGAGTCATTGTATGTATGAACAGAAACGGGGAATAAAAAGTTGCAAATTTAATTTAAAAAAGTTAAGAATTTGCAAGAAAAAAGTCATGAATTTATTGAGAAAAAAAATCTATCTATAAATGCACAAAATCTCTGTCTGTGTGTGTGTCTGTTCCATGCATATCTCTTGAACTGTTCGTCAGACTGACCTCAGATTTTATAAGTGCTTTGCTGAGGTTACGAGGATGTGCATCCCTGAGTATGGAGTCGCTCAGTTAAAATATGCAATTTTTATCAATAAAAGTTTAGCCACCGCACTGTCTCTTCACGCCCTTCAGTGTCTGCGGGGTTTCAGATTGATTCTGTGCTGATTAGATAATATGTGGCATCACGGCCATGCTGATTCGATAATACATGGCATCACAACCAGTTAGTTTAGTTTATTGGTTTATTTGTCAGGGACCATGTGCAGAAAAAAACATTAAACACAGGGTAAAGATGCTCTGTACCAGATTATAGCATTCTCACTAATTTCCATCTGTAGTCCCTGAGGCAGGCAGCAATTCAGGTCGGGTTTCAGAAACTGTTGACCCTGAAACAAACAGGGAGTAAGTTTAAAAGGTAAAAAGAGAAACAGCACACATAAAAACAGTTTAAGAGTACAATTTCAAATCCCATTTAAGGAAGAGAGTCAATGCTTCGCAAACAAAAAAGCATGTGAAAAGCGACAAATTTGACAAGAAAGAGAGACTAGTGAAGATGTATTGCTTAAAAAATTATACTACAATGTAGCTGTGATTGTGTACGTCTAAAGGACAATTTGGGGAATGCCAGCGGGGACCCGGGGTCTGCCTAAAGAGCACCAGTGTTGGAGAAGCAGCGGGCAGAATGTGGTCCTTCACAGGGAAGCAAGCCCAGCCCGCCCGGTCAGCAGTAGACGGGAGTCCCTTTGCAGGACCACAACTTGCTGTCGCCAATGGCGCTCCTCTCAGTGTGCTCGCCTGGCTATCTAAAACTTAAAAGTTAATAATAATACCACCATTGTGGAGCAGAATGCCCAGATCAACTGCATATCATATGTGGCCACATGCACGGTTTGACTAAACAACAACCATCACCAAACTGGACACAAAAAGGCTCAAATAATGAAATAAATAATTTTTATTTAAATATTTACTGACAAATGGGCAACATTGATGCAACAGTTGCAGCCAAACATGTCATTCTGCTGTGTATAATATCAGTGTTTTGTACTTATAATATTGCTAAAATATAAAAGGATGCACTAGAATGGGTCTCAAATATTTGTAAACGTGTCCTGTTATAGTACTGCATGAGTTTATTGACGATAAACTATAAACTACACATATAAACTAAAACAATTATAATGATGACTGAACAACTCCCATTCCCCAAAATGCAAGATACAACACCTTTGACTATAAGTAATAAAGGATCACACAAATAAGTCTGACAAACAAATAAACAAGGGTTCTTAAACAGTCGCTAATATTGGATTTTTAATAATTCTGTAATTAATATTCACACAATCAAATAAATGTTAGTGCCGTTCAGTTCCATTTATATTTGTCAGTCTAACGTTTGAGGGCCTTCATATAGGCTACACTCCTTTGTATTCCACTTTCAAACACAGTCTACATTTGGGCCTGTAAAGCCTAAGTGGACTACTTGTTTTCAGACAAAAATACTTGCTTTCTACGGGCATGCACTAGTTTATAATTAATGCAACAACAGTTTCAAACCTATTGTGAAAAAAGTTGCAAATTTAGAGGAAAAATGCTGTAAGTTTAAAAGAAAAAAGTTGCAAATTTACAGGAAAAAAGTTGTATATTTATTTTTAAAAAATGTTGCAAATTTGCCAGAAAAAAATGTTACATTCCACGTCCCAAAAGCCAGTTTAGGAAGCTTGGGAGCAAGGTCTCCGCCTTTGACCGCCACCTGACCCACATAGCACTGGACCCCCATGGTCCCTCCTGCAGGTGGTAAGCCCACTGAAGGGCGGACCCATGTAACTCCTTCGGGCTGAGCCCAGCCGGGTCCCATGGGCGGAAACCCGTCCACCAGATGCTAGCTATCGAGCCCCTCCCCCAGGCCTGGCTCCAGGGTGGGGCCCCGGTAACCCCATACCGGGCGGGGTACACTGAATCCTTGTTCTAGTATTTATCATGAGAGTCTGTTGGATCGTTCTTAGTCTGGCCCTTCACTCATCTGGGAGAAGCTCAGAGTAGAACCGCTGCTCCTCCACATTGAAAGGAGCCAGTTGAGGTGGTATGGGCATCTGATGAGGATGTCTCCTGGACGCCTCCCACTTAAGGTGTTTCGGGCACGTCCCTCTGGGAGGAGACCCTGGGGCAGACCCAGGACTCGCTGGAGAGACTATGTCTCCCAGCTGGTCTGGGAACGCCTTGGTATCCTCTCTGAAGAGCTGAAGCAGGTGGCTGGGGAGAGGGAAGTCTGGGCTTCTCTGCTTGAACTGCTGCCTCCGCGACCCGGACTTCTGGAAAAGCGGTAGAAGATGGACGGATGGAAAAATGTTACAAATTTACTAGAAAAAAGTCCACATTGCTGTTTTTTAGGGACAGTGCTAGTTGATGAACTTGCCACATTGTAGCCAGTGGCTAATTTCCATCTGTTATCTGTCAGTTACAATTTGTATGTGTGAAAGAAAAAGATTTGTGAGAAAAATTGGAAACTTTCCAGAAAAAAAGTCACAGATTTAGGAGAAAAAAGCTGCACATTTATGTGGAAAAAAGTTACAAATTTATGAGAAAAAATTGTTGCATATTTACAAGAAAAAGGTTAAAAATGTGAGGAAAACATTGAAAATTTACAAGGAAAAAAGTTGCGCCTTTATGAGGAAAAAGATGAAAATTTAGGAGAAAAAAAATGGAAATTTACAAGAAAAAAAATCACAAATTTAAGAGAAAAAAGTTGCAAATTTACAAGGAAACTGTTGAAAATTTACAAAGAAAAAGGTGCAAATTATTCACTCCCACTAATTCCCTTTACTTTGCAAACAGTACAGGTGATTGATGTAAATCTGCAATAGCGATAAAATAATTCCCTCATGTGTTTTTCCCCTTTTTATTCCATGTAAAACATTGACCCATGAATTTCCTATTTCCTCCAACCATAATAAATTTAAGCTGCAGCTGAAGCAGCTGCTTTGAGGAAGGTTTAAAGTGTCCTTTCAGCACAAAGTCCTGATTTTGGTTTGCTAAATAGAGAAGTGAGAAATGGAAGAATTTTAAAAAACTATGCTGCAGGCAGTTGTGTAATATAGCATCTAGTAATTCTATTCTGCTGTTTAATTATAAGCTGCTTTACCAGAAAATTATTGTGCCACAGCAGAAGTAATCACACCTTGCTAGTTTGATTTTCATTAAAGCCAGGCTTAAACTCGTGGCTTTCCCCCCGTGTTTGTTTGCTTTGGATGTAAATGTTGCTGTTTTCTTCGGCGTGACGCTCTGAGGACCGGGCTGTAAACTGGCATCGGCAGTTTGCTGAAACAAATGGTCACAAATGAAATGCGCCCAAACAAACCACAGAACATTAGCTGCTTTTTTCCATCATAAATTTGTATCTCTTTTATGTCAATTTTGCAATTTTTTTGTCATAAGGTTGTATTTTTCGCCACATAAATATGCAACTTTTTTCACATAAAATGTTATGTTTTCCCCTCATAAACTGTTGACTTTTCCACGTAAATATGCAACTTTTTCACATAAAATGGGCAGTTTTCCTCTCATGGATTTGTGACTTTTCCACATAAATGTGCAACTTTTTTCACATAGAATTTGAAGTTTTTCCCCTCGTAAATTGGTTACTTTTTTACATAAATATACAAGTTTTTCAATATAAAATTAGCAGTTTTTCACCTAATAAATTTGTGACTTTTCCACATAAATACGTAACTTTTTTCACATAAAATTTGCAGTTTTTTCCTTCATAAATTGATGACTTTTCTACATCAATGTACAACTTTTTTCACATAAAATGGGCAGTTTTTCCCCTCATAAATCTGTGACTTTTCCGCATAAATATGCAAATTTTTTCATGTATAATTTGCAGTTTTTTCCTCATACATTTGCGACTTTTTCACTTAAATGTGCAGCTTTTATTCAAATAAATCTGTGACTTTGTTCATGCAGACTTTCACCTATTTTGTCGGAGTTTAATCCCTCAGAAGCTGTGTAAATACTGCTCCTTGCATGTGAATTTATACGCATAAGCGTATGCTGTTATCACTTCTCATGTTTTTTTGCACACATTGACGTGGCAATAATATTTCGACATATTGTGCAGCCTTGATTAAGACTATAACTGGAGGCCACAGAGAGTGCATACCTCTGCCAAGATCTGTCTTTGTGTGTGTGTGTGTGTGTGTGTGTGTGTGTGTGTGTGTTAATGAGCACAGGATTACGCAAAAACTACTGGATGGATTTTGATGAAATTTTCAGCAGCAGTGGAATTTGGGCTACGGCCGAACCCATTAGATTCTGGAGGGTGATCTGGCTCAGGATGCGGATTTTGCTCCATTTTTTTGTGGATTTTGCTTCTTGGTTGAGGTCTGCACTCTTGGATCACCTCCAAAATATAATGGGTTTATTTGTAGCCCAAGGGCCACCTCTAGTGAAAATTTCATTAAAATCTGTCCTGCAGTTTTTGCATAATTCTGCTAAAAAACAAACAAACTGCCCTGATACATCACCTCCTTGGTGTAGGTAATAAATGCTTCACTTTGAATCCGTCTTCTTTCTCTTGTTATTCATTGCAACTTAATCCTTCATTTGCTTCTCAGGGTCTCTTATTTCCCTTTTCTCTCCTCTCTGATGTCTCTCGTGTCTCATAACTGTACATATGACTTCCCAGGCTCTAAATAGTCCTCATTTGCATTGAACTCCTCCAGCCCTGAGGTAATGACATCTTTATCTTCTGAAAGTAGCTGCTGCCTCTTAAAGCTGTAGAGTAATTTAGACACTGACACACAGAAGGTGATTGATCTTTTAACAAGGAAGGGACAGGATTCACCAACTTGGCATAAGGTACAAATGTATAAATGTAAATTAGCTACATATTTGCAAGAATAAAGGTGCAAAGATATGATAAAAGATCCCTATTTAAAAAGTCACAAATTGCAATTTAATTACACAAAATAAAAAATTAACCAGCATTCCAGATGAGCGTTGCAAATTTACGAAGAACTTGAAAATTTACAAGAAAAAGTGGCAAGTACTGAGAAAAAAGTCTCACATCTCTCAAAAAAGTTGCAAATTTACAGGAAAAACTTGCATATTTATGAGAAAAAAGTCAGAGTTTTGAGGAAAAAAATTGCAAATCTATGAGAATAAAGTTGAAAATTGATAGGAAAAAAATCCAAATTTACAAGAAAAAAAATTGCAGGTTTGTAGGAAAAAAGTAACAAATTTTTGAGGAAAAAAAAGTTGAAAATTTACAGGAAAAAAATTGCTGATTTATGAGGAAAAAAAGTCAAATTTTTAAGAAAAAAGCCACAGATTTTTTAAGAAAAAAGTTGCAAATCTACAAGAATAAAGCTGAAATTTGACAGGAAAAAAATTCAAATTTACGAGAAAAAAATTGCAAGTTTATTAGAAAAAAGTTGAAAATTTACAGGGAAAAATTGCTGATTTATGAGAAAAAAAATCACAAATTTTTAAGAAAAAAGTTGCAAAAAGCTTAAAATTTACACAGAGACAGAGAATCAGTGGTTCAAAGTCATTTTTTTTTCAGTTGTGTAACATGATATAAGGTTTATGATGGCATTGGCGGGACAATTCTCTCTTTTTTCCAGGTTGGGGAAAAAAAGGTGTAAATCAAGTCCCCTCTTGATTTACACCTGTGAATGGGGATGGGGGATGGCAGGTTAACAAGGGGGGTTACCCCCCCCCCCTCCAAATCGCCTCCTGCTTACACACACTTGATGTAGTTAAAAGAGAAGACTATATTTGGGAGTGTGACAAGCGGCGGAGTATGCTCTTGTGGTTGTTGGCTTTGCACAGTTTCTCACCAGTAGCGCTGCGCTCTCATTGGTTGCTTTTATCTCATACTTCATTCATTCTTCATCTGATGATCATGAAATGTGAAAGAGGCAGAGGAAAATACTGAGTCAGCTAAAGGGTGAGAAGGAGGGAGAGTGGCAGCTTTTTGCATATCCTCGTTTTACCTGTAAAACCGGTCCTGACTAAGCTGCTCGCTCACAAGATCGGAATAAAAGAATCAAGAGCGCAGGAATCAGAGGGAAGAGATTACCCAAAATGGCAGCCTGTGGGACAGACTTGGCATCTCACACACACACCAACCTGTAGCTCACTTTGTCTGAATGGATAATATGCCCCTGATCTGCACACTCTGTCTGACAAATCAGCTGGTATTCAACAGTTGCTGTGACCAGGCGATGAGTGTGATACTGCCCCCGTGCTGATTTCCATAATGACACATTGACACACCCACACACAGGAGCACAAGGGGAACACTTCAGTTAGCCCAGACGGTCTAATGTCTAATACTGTATCTCATCAGAAACTAATAGGTTGTCTATTTTTTTTTTGGGGGGGGGGAGCATTTTCACACCTGAAAGTCAGCACCAAGGTCTGGACCAAGTTATATGTTCTTGTTATGTTCTCTACACTTGGTCTGGTTAAGCTATGGTCACAAAGATTCTTATGAACGACAGGTTCATAAGAATCTCCCAGTTCCTATGAATTCAGGCATTTGCAGACATTCGTGGAGGGGGCCGTAGTTTGTTAAAGCTGCCGTTCAATTTGCAAGAGCAGCTTGAGGCATTCCTGAGAAATGAGGTGCTTTTCTGTCGTACCATGGCCCTAGAGTTCTTACGTTCTTTGTAACGGTGCCTTGGGATCTTCCTATGGCATACTTACTGCCATCTTATGAAAATTTTTGTGCAACTCACGGCACTCTCAAGTCACTGGTTGGAAGATCTCATGGCTTTTGGCATAATGTCACACGAATGACATACTTCCACCTTATGAGTGCCTCACTACCGCCTTACGCATGCTGTATGAATCTCTGTATGAACGGGAAATCATAAGGCATTTCCTATGACCGCTGTAAGGGGACTTCAAGAACAATTTAAGGCATACAGTACTTATGGCCAACATCTTGCATAGTTCTTGCATTGTTCCTATGGCATTCATATGGCCGCCCTATGATGAGGGGTTTTAGTGGGGCATTCGTAGAAATCTTGGGCAAGACCATCAACTTGGCCACAAACTTACAAACGGTCTACAAACATTAGATTCTCCTACGGCCGCCTTAAGAAGGGCGTACAAAATGGTCAAAAAAATTATTGATACAGTGTACGCAGCCGTTTGTAATGGTATTTGTGACCGTAGCTTTACATTACATTTCATATACTGCTTCTTGTCCAAATGAACTAAACTTTACGTGGCAAACCTACTGCTTGTTGTCATAATGACACCCTGTTGTCATTTTTCATTTATTTAATTTATTTCCATCTGTCACAAAAGAAGATCAATAAAATCCATTCGTAAAAGAAAAATAATGGTCAAATTGTCACGAGCCGAGCCGGCTTGGCTTTCCCCGGCTCAGGGTCGATCTCTCTGTGGGTTTGGTTTCACTGTTTATGTGCATTTTGTGTATTTCTGTACCTTATCCTATTACCATAGCCACTGCCTGACCGGCAGCTGTTAGTCAGCTTCTGTGATCTTTTTCCCACGCTGCTGACAATCTGTCGGTCCAACCACGCCCCCTCACTCTCCTTAATTCCACCAGCTGTTCCCAGCCCCGGTAATTATCTTTCCTGCGCCTCGCTCAGGTGTGCCCAATTTGTGTGGCCAGCGGTGTTTGTATTTAAGCGGCTCTTCGCTAGACAAACTCTGCTGGGTCATTATACGAGTCAGACGGTTGTTCCCCGCCGTTTGATCGTCATGTCCTGAAGGATTATCTGTGTGTGTGCTCGCGGTCAGACTTGGACGACTCGGACAGTTCCTGCACCATGAGTAAGAGCTTTCCTGCGTTTCTGTTTGCAGTTGTGCTGCTACGCTTGTCTGTAGCGTTTCCCCCCTTGCAGCACAACTGCTACGCTCGGGCACTGCTGCCCTGCTCTTCTCCTGTGCCAGTCGAGCGTCCTTGAAGAACTCTAAGTTTACCCGAGCATTTTGTCCTGTTAGTTTTTGTGGCCACGGTGCACAGTGGTCTGCCTGCTGCACGCTATTAGTGTGAGCCGTTATGTGCACAACTGTTCCATTCCTGTAAGTCTTTATTTTTGAACTGTTTGTCAATAAATGTGTGTTTGGTGAAACCCTGCACTTAAATCCGTCCATCCTTCTCCTCTTCCGTGTGCAATGGCAGAGCACACGGAGAGCTCATGACACAAATTAACAGACAGAAAAGGTTTAGACTGAAGCTACAGCTCATATATGTCTAACCCTCTTACTGAACATAGAGAATCACTACAAAACAAACAAAATTACATGTTTTCACGTCAGTCTAATTTGAATATCTTCATAGCGGTCAAACAAAATTAAATATTTTCACAGCAAACAAAATCAAACATTTTCACAACAATAATTCAAATAATTTCATAACTTTTAACTAATGTATCTTGTACTAATCGTTTAAACTTGTTAAATGTAGAGCATAATTTCAATTCTTCAGCACAGCTGTTCCACAAGTTTACTCCACAAACAGATAAATAGTAGTTGGTTTTTTTACGTTTGTTCTTATTTTTGGTCCTTGAAAGATTAATATTCCTCTTAAATTATAATTATTCTCTCTCAAATTGAACAAATCTTGGACACTAGCTGGTAACAGTTTATTTATATTGTAGATTTTGAAGTCTCTTAGTTCACTGAATATGAGTATATTTAAATGAATAAAAAGTGGGTTTGTTGAATCATGATATTTTGCTCTACATAAAATTGTTATTGCCTTCTTATGTCATAAAATCATTGGTTTAGTTGTTTTATATGCATTTCCCCAGATCTCCACACCATAAGTCAAACACAGAGCAATAAGTGAGCAGTACAAGAGAGGGAGCGAGTCTTGAGTCACAAGGTCTTTAGCTTAGTCTAAAACTGTGATGGATTTAGATATTTTATTTATAACATGTTTTACATGAGGTTTCCAGCTTAATTGTTCATCCAATAACACTCCCACATCGTGACGATGTTTGTGTTATTTGCACATACCAGTAGCTGGCAAACATACTACTCACCCTCCAAGGTGTTTTCTGCAGCTCTGGACACATTGGTAACTGCATTTTAAGTTGAAATTTGACTTTGTTTGAGGACAGGGCCCAGCAACAGGTGACACAGCAAGAACACAGAGACAATATGCAAGGTTTTGTTAATTTTATTCAAAGAGGTGGTGGTAGTTCTCATGAGGGTCAAACCTACAGGGGAAAGGGAAGACAAGATGTGAGTATACAGCTAAGAAATAATTGGCAAAATGCTGAAGGTGATTATTCTTACTTCTGGTGAAGAGGTGAACCAGTGATGTTTATAGATATGGTAAGGAGATAATAGTTGACCTACAGGGAGTGGAGTGAGTAGCACAGGTGAGGTCATGGACTTCTTAGAGCAGGGGTGTCCAACCATGTGCCATGGATGGCCAAGACCCTGCAGGCTTTACCTCCAACCAGTGTCTTCAACAGCAGATTCCACTGAATTTCTTCCCACTGATTGCTGACAAGTGAAAACACCTGTTGAAGAGACTGGGTAGAAGAGAAAACCTGTTGGGTCCTGGCCCTCCATGACACATGATTGTACACCCCTGTCTTAGAGGTTGGTATCTTGCAGGTTCCAGTACAGGAGCCGGTAACTGGGTGTTCTTCAGAAGGTGAGTATGGAGGTACCCTGGGCCCGGGTTTTTTTTTTTTTTTTTCGGTGATGAGTTAAGGTAAGTTTCTGTATTTTCATTATTTTTTATGTCTCCAAAAACCATATTTCCTCTCTCCAAATGCTACCACGGCTCATTCTCCTTCTTAATGGCAGCCTTAACTTCTTGTGTTTTAGTCTGATAGTTGTGAAAGTACCCTTAGGATATGGTCTGGACCAAAGAGCTGAAATTTGGTCCGGCAAGAAGAGGTGGTCATGGTCCGGATCAAACTGAACCTTGGCCTGGTTTGTTTAGAGCATGAAAGCAATTTTCAAGAAGGTTTGGACTTTCAAACCAAATGCAGGAAGTTAAGGCTGCCGATAAGAGCGAAGATGAGCCATGGTAGCACTTAGGGAGAGGAAATATGGCTGTTGACATATGACATAAATAGTCACTTGGAAAAAAAAAAAACTTAAAAATGCAGAAACTTCACAGATATTTTCAGAGAGGATGATCAATGCCACCTGAAAAGCATCACAATTGATGAGGACTGTTTGAGTAGACCTGGATAATATTCTAGCCTCACTAAACTAGTTCACCAATTGATATGACGTAGTCTTCACCAATTTAAAGTGTGGTTACCAATGTATCCAGAGCTGCAGGAAACACCTTGGAGGGTGAGTAGCCTGTTTGCTAACTACCAGTCTATGCTAACAGCACAAACACAGACATAGGTGTGTCAAAGTTGTTTAGCTCACTTGGATAAGGAGCAGCGTGAAACCAAACCTAACTGGACCAGATGTAGACAATGTAAGAAAAACATGAACCTTGGACCAGACCTTGGTATGGACTTTTGGGTGTGAAAACACTCTAAAACAAGTCTACTTTTGAGGTGCAGGCACAGAACGGCACATTTTTGCAAACCCTCCTCATCTCATAAAATCTTAAAAATAGTGTCTTTGCTGTTAATAGTTACTTTATTTTCCCAGCTACTAAGCTGTTTTGAGGCATTACCTCATGTTCCCAGATGGACTTGTTTGAATGTAAGGCTGTTCATGCTCTTTTACTGGATGTGTTTCTAGCGTTCGTTTTCCCGGGTCTACTTGAGGAGAAAAATGAGGCCATTTAAGAGAAGTCAACACATGGTCGAGATTTGTTTTTCTTCTGATTAAACTGCATAGATGTGATAGCCAACAAATTTAATATAATTCTTTAAGAGAGGCAAAAAAAAAAAAAAATCATCAGAGTCTCAATTACTTGGAGAAATAGACTGGATTCAGTGTACATTCAGAAGTGCATGTTGGCTAGATATTTCCCTAGACTTTGAGTAGATGTTAAAATGCTCGTCCAGGTAACAGACTCTTGACAGAGCCTTTAAAATCAGTGCAAGGGCCAACACAATCACATGATCCCCTACAGGCAAGCATTTGGTGTAAATGAGGAGAATGATCTCCCTTTTTAACAGGAAAAACTTGAGGAACAAGGAAAGGAGATGAAGGAAATGAAAGACAATAGATGATATATCGGTGAGAAATCAATACTTTCAGTCACTCAGTAATATAGTGTCATACCATGCCATGCTATATTGTATTACTGATGCCCAGATTTGTTTGCAACTATGATGTGAACAACACAAACTAAGTTTCCATATTTGACTAGAAGTAATTTACTCTATAACCCCAAGATCATCAGAGAAAGTTGTAAGCAATTGAAACACTGTTGCCAATTCAAAATCTTTAGAATCACTGCTAAAGGTGGCATGTATTTTGGTAAAAATAGAATAGAATAGACTAGAATAGGCTTTATTGTCATTGTACAGTACAACGGAATTGTGGGGTCAACGAAATTGTGGGGACATCTAGCCAATGTCTTGCTAATAAGCAAATGACCCTTATAAGCTGTATTCCCGATGGAAACTTGCCGACATTGGCCTGATGTATGTGTGTTGGAGTATTCTTTTCTCATAATCTCACAAAACTTTCCAAATTCAATCTAATTGAATCCATCAATGTACTTAGCAAAAAATCAGGTTGTGAAGGTCTTGGGAGAGCTCTTGGCTTTTACCCACCATGAGATGTTTCTCATATGACACCTTGGCAATTAAAAACCTTTTTATAGCAACTCATGAAGCACCTACCCGGCTGATATTAATTTCCACAGATAGGAGGTAGAACTACTTTCTAACGACTTACACATTTGAGCTGATTCCTTGCCTTTTCATGCCTTGGTGTGCGGCTTTTTTCTAATGTTTTCACTCCTTTTTTTCCCTGTTTCATTACACTTAATCACCATAACTTCTTTTATGAGCTGAAATGTTTCGATTTCTTTCTATATGTGGATTTCTTAAATTGATACCAACATCTTGTGAAAACTTCATGTGTATTCAATAATCATTTTCCTCCATTGTGTGAACCACTGCAAGAAACTGGAATTGACAACAACTAGTTAAGGTTAAAGTTCAAATTGTGCGTCTGTATTTCCCTGTAGAAACAAAAGAACCTGTGTAGGTATACGATGGAGCAGTGCACATTATTAATAACCCCTGGGAGACAGGGACTATAAGAGACGCTGCCGTTCCCAACCCCGTGTGTGTGCGTGTGAGCGTGCGTGCGTGCACACACACACACACACACACACACACACAGTGTGAACTGTAGCAACCTTTGTTTTCTTGTGTAAGCATGTTCCCCTCTACATTTCCTCGGAATAATAACCTCATTATTCCTCGCTGACGTTAACAGAGGAGATATGTGTGAACAGCAGCGTGTGTTTGTGTGTCAGTTACACAGTGTGCGTTTGCTGAAGTTGATCTGTGTTATTCCAGCCGCGGTCAGTATTTGGAACGTCTCTCTCTCCCTCAGCTTTTGTAGCTCCTAATATGGAGGAGGAGCACTGACACTCACGTTCGAAGACAGATATGAGCTCGGAGATGTCACGGTAACACAAATAGAGATTCCACTGACGCCACATTAACATTGAGGCTGATGAGCCTTTTTTTGGTGACTGTACACGATAATTTGGATCACATTCCTTGACTGGGGGTGAATTAGTTCAACATCTTCTATGGAAAGAGACATTTTTATCATTTCTTTGCCCCCCAAAAAAGTTATTCATGTTGAGCCACAAAACAATGATAATAATGAGCATTAACTTGTATATAAAATGTCCTGTCAACTTCAGCAACACTAGTGTATCTCGGTACATTACGATATCACACTAGCTGCACTCTGAGGCATAAATCATTGAATTTTTTTTAACCGGGGTGCCACGAGAAATTGTTCAGGGTGCTGTGGGAAGCAGTCTAATTTTTAAAAAATGTTGTGATGTGTCAGTTCACATTATCTGGAGGGCCACGCCAGCTGGGAAAATGCTACTACTCTTCCAGAAATTGTATCTTGATGTCGGCTGTTCGTTCCGTCTGTCCGTTCATCTCCGGTAGGTCTCATTTTCAGACTTATTTATTCTCCTGGTACCGGTGCAATATCAATGCTGATTTATATGTAATCACACTGAGTATAAACAAATTACAACATGAGTGCAATAGGACTGCTCGTGGCTGCACAATTCCAGAAAGTTTGCAGGAGTAACTGGAAAACTGAATTCCAAAGCTCTGGTGTGGGAGCATTTTAGACTGAAGCCAAATAAGCGAGGAGAGCCCAGTAATGTCACTGAGCCAATGTGTGACCTATATTTGAAAACAGTTGTAATGAAAACCGCATGCAGAGGCCTTCATTTCCCCAATAGTCTGATATAAAGGAACCAACAACGCAGATATAAACATGACCGTGATAAATGAAGCATTTATTGTTTGCCAAAATTTGTTATACAGGCCTAACTACAAAACTCAATTGTCATTAGATATACTGTAATAGGCTACAGTATGCCATTTTATAATATTTTGGGTTGGTGGGGGGCTGCGGGATTTTTTTTTCAATGTCAAAAATAGATCCAGGGATCATTAGGGCACACAAACCCCTCCACCACGATAAGGTGGCAATCCACATTGGAGCCTTGTAACCATAATAATCAAAATAAAATTCATCCATCTTCTTCCGCTTAATCCTTTTCGGGTCGCAGGGGGGCTGGAGCCTATCCCAGCATCTTTGGCTGAGAGGCAGGGTACACCCTGGACAGATCGCCAACCCATCGCAGGGCCAACACAGAGAGACAGACAACCATTCACTCTCACAGTCATACCTAAGGACAATTTAGAATCCCCAATTTTGATGCCAGTTAACCTAACTTGCATGTTTTTTGCATGTGGGAGGAAACCGGAGAAATCCCGGAGTAAACCCACGCAGACACGGGGAGAACATGCAAACTCCATACAGATCACTGTTGATCGGGGGCTGGGATATTGGATAAATGAAGGTTTATTTTTGATTTGTTACAAAAAAAAGTAACTTTTTTCACATTGTTCTAATAGTAGTAAAGGGTTTTTCTCTTAAACTTTTCTCCCATAATTTTTTGATTTTTCTTTTAAATTTGGAACTTTTTCATGAATTTTCTCCAAACTTTGTGACTTTTTCCTCTTAAAATTGTATATATTCATTTAGTTTTTTATGCTAGACTGTGATGCATCTGTTCAATTCCCTTTTACCCACTTCCCGTCTGGTACTGCTGTGGGTATCGAGCCAAACCTCGCAGAGACTGACATTTACTTCACACTCTGCTGCCGCCTGAGCACCAGGCGCAGCTGAGATGATGTCACGTTAAGTTATTTTGAGGCTAGCCCTTTGTGTGTGTGTGTGTGTGTGTGTGTTTAAATGCCGGACAGGTTTTTGCAATAGGTGTTTGCTCAAGCCTGCTCCGTGTGCAGCTGTGTGCCAGATGTGAACGTGTCTACATGCCTTTGCAGCGTGTGTGGGGTTTTTTTTCTACAAAAGTTGGCCTGCAGTGTGCAGGAACACATATACTGTACGTATACACACTCACAAGTATTGCTTGCTGCAGAGTTATTCTGATGTGTGGTGGAATTCATTTAAATGTCCGTGTGCTCACAGCTGTGTTGTCTGTTAGTGTGAGTCACTATGTGTACATCTCAGGGACAGAACCCCCACCCCCCTCTGGCCTTTTCCCGAGCTCTTCCCTTCCTGGATTGTGTTTTTTAGCGCTGGATGAGGCAATCTTTCCAACTGACTCAGCCATGCCATGCGAATGTATCCCAACACCATGCAAAAGAGCACGGAAATGTATGTGTGTTTAGAGTAAGTGTCTCCTAGTATTTGGCAGACACACAAACACTTGCTGTCATTAGACAGAGACATGTAGAGTAGGTACTGTTGTGTTGGAGTTTGGGGCTCTTGTTTGTGTGGTACGGGTGGTGGCTCCGCCTTTCCAGTTCCACCACTACCCGTGGGTCTAAGAGGGCAGCAGGCACGAGGGATGGTCTCTTGGCCACCTCTTTGCCTGGCGAATGCCCTTGTATTGTGAGAAGTGCCTAATAATAAACGTGTGTTCAGTCTTACACTTTGCCTCGTCCTTGGCTCCTATTACGGACGTAACATTTGGCAACAAGGACAAAAGCAGGTATGGACGCATGTGTAACTTCTATTCGGCCATTTTTGGAGCTTCCTGGCGAGCCACCTGTCCCTTGATTGAGGTTGTTCGCGGCGTTTCAGACATATTTAGAGGCACGGGACCTTGGGAAGCTGGAGAAATTGAAAGCATGCACTTTGCTGGATCATAACCTGGGAATGGAGGGAAAGCGAATTTTGAGTACGTTAGGTGACTGTGATAGCTTTGAGGAAGTGGTGGAGCTAATGGCGTGCCATTTTCACACCCCGGAAAACATCATCATCCGTAGGATTCAATTTAGGCAGTGCCGCCAACGGGTTGGAGAGTTGGTGCAGCGGTTCATGACAGACCTGAGGCTACTGGCCAGCGACTGCCGGTTTGGACCGTTGGAGGAGGAGCTGATTTGTGATCAGTTGACGGAACATGCTATCTGCCCTACTGTTAGGTCGAAACTGCTCACTTTCTTGGACGAACTGACGCTTTCTACGGCTATCAATTCGGCTCAACAATTAGAGGCAGCGGATAAGCTATCACGGGAGCTAAGTGGGAGTACGCTACATCGCCATATTGAATCACAGTTGACGGCACAGGCAGTGGACCCGGACAGCAATGATGGGGTGGAAGGTGAAGAGGAACACGCCAATGCTGTAAAAATGAGGTCCGCCCTGGGAACGCCCATGTGCATGGGTTGCGGGTCCACGAAGCACCGCTATAAGGCCAGGGAGTGCTCGGCAAGAGGGAAGCCTTGCAGCAAGTGCGGACTCTTGCATCATTTCGTCAGGGCATGTCACAAGTTCGAGCGTGGGAGTCCGAGACGCAAAGAGGACTCTCCCGTTCCCACGGTTGTCCACACGGTGTTCCCAAGTACCGACGGATGCTCCTACTGTATGGTGGAGCTGGATGGGGTGATGGTGCCATTGCTGACTGACACGGGAGCAGTTGGCTCTGTGTTGAATTGGACAACCGTGAGGACTTTTTTTCCACATTACAGGATTGGAGGTGATTCAGCGCCGCTTTGCAGTTACGGCAGAGGAAGACTGGCCGCGGTGGGATCACTGAGACTGACGGCTCAGTACAAATCGGCAGAGGTGTGCAACCTGAAGTTTATCGTGACTGCCCTTGGCGAGAATATAATGGGATGTGATTTGTTTTATGGTTTGGGCTTCGCCATTAAAAGCAGTACTGGAGAGGAATGGTCGGGATGTGGTTTGTGGGACTGGCCGGTCCCGCAAACGGAAGACGGAGCTGTGTGGGACGAAACTTTGCCTAGTAATCTGGAAAATGAGCAGGGCCAATACCATCCAGAGCCATCACAGGAGGGTTCCGGTGCCAGAGCTCAAGTGGCCTTAGACGAGGTGACTGGGCGGCACGGTGGGACGCCTGTGATGGCGGGTGGCACCATCTGGAAGGGACCGGAGAACAGGGGGTCACAGTGGTGTGGGCGGCAGCGGAGACAAAAGCAGTCGGGGCAGGACCAGCTGGCACGGTAAAACGTCGTGCCAAACAGAGACACTGTAAGCCGAGTAGGGCCCCTCTGGGGGTCGCGGATGCGGTCCAGACCCATGAGGAGGCTCGGTCAAGGAGGATTCGGGCCAAACGTCAAATGGACGATCATCAGGGGTGGCTGCAGGTGGTGGCCACTCGGAAGGATGCCTACCTCCAGTTGTCGGATGGCTCATGGAGGCACCCGAATGAGCTGTGGTGCGCCCAGGAGACGACTGGTGGGCTTGGGCCTGAGCATGGAGCGTCCCCAGTGGTGGCGAAAAGGAGTCACATTGGGGTCAGGTCAGCCAGCGACAATCCAGAAGGTCATTCCTCTCCTGGGGTGGACTGATGGAAGGACAGTCCAATAAAGGGGGGGGGGCATGTATGTATTCCTGTGGTTAGTGTGAATTGGTTGTGATGTTCTATGATGTTATGACATACAGTATATATTTACCTGTTGTTTATTCATGTTCATGGGGATTAATTTCATGTTGTGTTTAGATTAGGACACAGTGGTGTTTTATGTTATATTATTTGGTGTAGAGTATAAGCAGCAGAATAATCCGCTTCACTGTGTGGGGTGAGGTGGCAGTCTACCCATCCTCCCCTAATTTAGTAATTTTGGAATGACTGTGTTAGGCCATTTGTGTTGTGTTTTGTTTTAGTGCGTGTTTCGGGTTCCAAATTTGGGTGGGTTCAAATTGTGTGTGTGGTTTTGTTTTTCTGAAGGGGGGTAAGAATGTTGTGTTGGAGTTTGGGGCTCTTGTTTGTGTGGTACGGGTGGTAGCTCCACCTTTCCCGTTCCTCCACTGCCCGTGGGTATGAGAGGGCAGCGGGCACGAGGGGTGGTCTCTTGGCCACCTCTTTGCCTGGTGGATGCGCTTGTATTGTGAGAAGTGCCAAATAATAAACGTGTGTTCAGTCTTACACTTTGCCTCATCCTTGGCTCCTATTATGGACATAACGGGTACAATGACACTGATTTCACTGCAGATCGTGCTACACCAAGCAGGAATTCCTACTGCTATATTGGAAGTTGGCTGATTAAAAAACTTCCTGGAAGATGATGGGAGTTTGAATGAAAGTCACTGTGCACGAAATGAGTCTTGAATGGAGTGCAAAGGATCAACTTGTTGTTGTTGTTGTTTAATGATTGAGGAGAGGAACAGAGCGGTTATACCGTCAAACATTTGAAATCTCCCAAACGCATGTGGGAAAATGTGTTATGATCCGATTAAACCAAGGTTGAACTTGGCCATAATTCCAAAAGGTATATTTAGCGCAAACACAACACTGCTCATCACCAAAAGAACATCATACCTACAGTGAAGCATGGTGGTGGCAGCATCATGCTTTGGGGCTGTTTTTCTTCAGCTGGAACTGGGGCCATAGTCAAGGTGGAGAGAGCTATGAACAGTTCCAAATACCGGTCAGTATTGGTGCAAAACCTTCAGGCTCCTGCTAGAAAGCTGAATATGAAGAGGAACTTCATCTTTCAGCACGACAGTGACCCAAAGCACACATCCAGATCAACAAAAGAATGGCTTCACCAGAAGAAGATTAAGGTTTTGGGATGGCCCAGCCAGAGTCCAGGCCTATATCCAATTGAACATCTGTGGGGTGATCTGAAGAGGGCTGTGCACAAGAGATGCCCTCACAATCTGACAGATTTGGAGCATTTTTGCAAAGAAGAGTGGGCAAATATTGCCACATCAAGATGTGCCACACTGATAGACTACTACCCAAAAAAGACTGAGTGCTGTAAATGTAATAAAAGCCAAAGGTGCTGCAACAAAGTATTAGTTTAAGGGTGTGCATATTTATGCAACCAGGTTATTGTAAGTTTATTTTTTCCCTTAAAAGATTTCAGTTTGTTTTTCAGTTGGGTTGTACAGGTTATAGGTCACATTAATGGTGGAAAAAAGTTTTGAAATAATTTATCTTGGTCTCATTTTTTTACATGACAACGTTCAAATGCCAGGTTTTTGTGATGTGGTTCATCATGTGTAGATTAGGGCATGAGTAGCATTGCAATGATCACAATTTTTAATTCTGCTAACTTCCACCTACTGTATGTAATATTGCCTGAAGAGGGCGAGCGGCCGGTCCTGTCTGTGCCCCTCCGCTGTAAAGCCTGTGCCCTTCTCATGCCTGCTATGACTACACAGCTTAAATATACTGTATAATCAATAATAATAATAATGGATTAGATTTATATGGCGCTTTACATGTCAAGTGACATTTCAAAGCGCTTACAGTGAGTCCATTATTCATTCACTCCAGACAGACATTGGTAGTGGTAAGCTACTACTATAGCCACAGCTGCCCTGGGGCAGACTAATGGAAATGTAGCTGCCAGTCTGTGCCAATGGCCTCTCCGACCACTACCGAACATTTATAGACATTCATACCCAGTGTCATGGACACTGGAGGCAAGGTGGATAAAATGTCTTGCCCAGGGACACAACGGCAGGATGGCTGGAGAGAGTGGGATTCAAACCACCAACTGTCTGGTTATTAGACAATCCGGTCTACCTCCTGAGTCTCCTGAGCCACTCTACCTCAGAGCCATGATCTGACTGTTCCTCTTCACAATCACAGCAGGTTTAGATTTTATGTTTTAGGCATAAGATCTTCACTATGCTCTTTCTTTGGTGGCTTTTTTGGTGCTTTTTGCTTTTTGATGACTTCCTTTTTCTTTACGTCGTCACTGCGTTGACCTCCATCCTCATCGAGTAGGGCCGCTCTAAAGTACCTTCCCCGGACCAGGGGGCTCATGTACAAAGACTTGCATGGATTTCCTACTGAAAGATGACGTACGTTTAAATCAAGAAAAGGCAGTAAGCAAAAAAAAATATCCAGATGTATGAAACGGTGCATACGCAGGAATCCAAGCACATTTCCTTTGTAAATCCCAATCTACTTGAAATTGAACACATGTGAGGAAATACCGGACTCCTCCCTTGACGTGCCTCCATTTGAATATGCAATTAGATGCAAATAGACAGATGCAAGTGCTGCACGTTTGATTGTCTTGTATCCACAATCGAAAATAATGGATTTAATGGAATTTCACAGACTGTGATTTGGAGGCGCTCCAGAATGAGGTAGAGGCACGTAAAAACGTTTTGTTTGGCACCCTGTCCTCTGGCAATAGCGCCAGATACAGATAATTCAATAGCCTGCTCACAGCCCTATAAGATTAGTTTACTGTTTTCCTTTATTGAGACGGGGATAAGAAGGAGATGTTTATTTTAACCTTGACATGTTTTGACTGACGTCTGCAGTTGTCCTCAGAAGCGTCAGCTGATCGCTGTGATTTGTGACCAGCTGGGTGGATCAGCTGGTTGAATGAAAACAGTCATGAAAAAGAAGACAATATGAACCTATTTAGTGGGTAGCCACAGTCACCTGTAAGTTGAAAGCAGATCATAGTAGACTCGACAAGTACATATTTTATGTCCAAAAAGCAAATCTCATCATTTATAGTTATATACAACTTACATGGATTGCACACACTATTAAATGAATGAAGTGTGCCGGAGAAAGGGTGAGACTTTTGCATTTCAAACTTTGCACATGTGTTTATTGACATACAGACATGGACAAAATTATTGGTACCCCTCTGTTAATGAAAGAAAAACCCACAATGGTCACAGAAATAACTTGAATCTGACAAAAGTGGTAATAAATAAAAATTCTAAGAAAATTAACCAGTGAAAATCACACAATGCTTTTGAATTGTGGTTCAACAGAATTATTTTAAAAAACAAACTCATGAAACAGGCCTGGACAAAAATGATGGTACCCCTAGAAAAGATAAATAAATATAATAAATAAAAAAATGTGACCATAGGGACATGTTCAACCAAGATGTGTCCTCTAATTAACATCACAGGTGTCTACAAACTTGTAATCAGTCAGTCGGTCTATTTAAAGGGTGACAAGTAGTCCCTGTACTGTTTGGTGACATGGTGTGTATCACACTAAACATGGACCAGAGGAAGCAAAGGAGAGAGTTGTCTCAGGAGATTAGAAAGAAAATTATAGACAAGCATGTTAAAGGTAAAGGCTATAAGACCATCTCCAAGCAGCTTGATCTTCCCGTGATGACAGTTGCACATATTATTCAGAAATTTAAGACCCACGGGACTGTAGCCAACCTCCCTGGACGTGGCCGCAGGGGAAAACTTGATGAAAAATGGAAGAGACGGATAATACGAATGGTAACAAAAGAGCCCAGAACAACCTCTAAACACATTCATGGTGAACTCCAAGGTCAAGGTACATCAGTGTCAGATCGCACCATCCGTCGTTGTTTGAGCCAAAGTGGACTTCATGGGAGACGACCAAGGAGGACACCACTGTTGAAAACAAATCATAAAAAAGCCAGACTGGAATTTGCCAAACTGCATGTTGACAAGCCACAAAGCTTCTGGGATAATGTCCTATGGACAGATGAGACAAAACTGGAACTTTTTGGCAAGGCACATCAGCTCTATGTTCACAGACGCAAAAATGAAGCATACCAAGAAAAGAACACTGTCCCTACTGTGAAACATGGAGGAGGTTGTGTTATGTTCTGGGGCTGCTTTGCTGCATCTGGAGCAGGGTGTCTTGAATCTGTGCAGGGTACAATGAAATCTCAAGACTATCAAGGTATTCTAGAGAGAAATGTGCTGCCCAGTGTCAGACAGCTTGGTCTCAGTCGCAGGTCATGGGTCTTGCAACAGGATAATGACCCAAAACACACAGCTAAAAACACCCAAGAATGGCTAAGAGCGAAACATTGGACTATTCTAAAGTGGCCTTCTATGAGCCCTGATCTAAATCCTATTGAACATCTGTGGAAGGAGCTGAAACATGCCGTCTGGAGAAGGCACCCTTCAAACCTGAGACAACTGGAGCAGTTTGCTCATGAGGAGTGGGCCAAAATACCTGCTGAGAGGTGCAGAAGTCTCATTGACAGTTACAGAAATCGCTTGATTGCAGTGATTGCCTCAAAAGGTTGTGCAACAAAATATTAAGTTAAGGGTACCATCATTTTTGTCCAGGCCTGTTTCATGAGTTTGGTTTTTTTTTTAAATAATTCTGTTGAACCACAATTCAAAAGCATTGTCTGATTTTCATTGGTTAATTTTCATAGAATTTTTATTTATTACCACTTTTGTCAGATTCAAGTTATTTCTGACCATTGTGGGTTTTTCTTTCATTAACAGAGGGGTACCAACAATTTTGTCCACGTCTGTAACTACTGTACACACAGAGACAATTGGGGACTTGGTAGAATGCTGTGAAACTGTGGTTTAATCAGCAAAAAAAGAAAGTCACCTACTCAAACCACTGAGTTGTAATGAAGCCTTGAAGACAGGGTGATATTTGGGGACGCACAGGCATAATGCACATGATTTGGATTATTTAGGACAGTTGCATGAATTTACTCACCAAGAAGCCACCCATCTGCACAATGCCAGCTTGTAGTTTGTTCCCAACAGTGCCGTTCATTAGAATCATTAGAAAAACCATCTCTCGCTGCAAATTACACTTTGATGTTGGCCTGTTCAGCTGCATTGTATGGGAATATGATGTACCTGGGTGACAGCCGGATAATGCCATCCTACACAGCTGGCATAGCTTGGCTCAGGGTTGACTGGGAAATTCCCGATGGGTCTGCCAGTTCCCTTTGGCATGCCCCTGTTGCCAGGAACCCCAGTGTTGTCAGCACCTGCACTGGGACAGGCAGCGCATGGCTTCTCGCCATGTCATGCTCCAAGAGCGGCCATAGCTTTGAGCACAGTTCCACAAGGACTGCCCATAGAAACCTAAACCGGCTGACAAGCCAGTCATGGTCCTGAACCAGAAAATCTTCTCTGTCTCTAAATACCCTTTCTCTTCTCACTGTGCAATTTGCAACATCCTCTAATAATGCTAACGCCATTGTTGTTCGAAGCATTTTCTGTACTTCTTTGTGCTTGCCTTCATATCCACTCATCTAATTGCGCACAATTGGATGTTTGTTCATCATGTGTCTCTGGTGTGTACAATAATTTTCACGTCATTATCAGTCTCCCAACATCACCTCGGTAAGTGTCGCCAACAGACCAATAAAAGGAGAAGCATATGCACACCAGCCATGAAGTTGGTGTGGGGATGTGCATATTTCCACAGTCATTTCATTCTTGACACATCTGAAATTTTCAGTGGAAAAAGACATACACCATGTTTATGTGTGTAAGTACCCTTTGTACATGAGGCCCCAGGAGCTTATCTTGGCCCCAAGGAGTTCCTGAAAATTTCTCATTACAGACGCAGAGCTGCTCCGGACTGGACAGCATCTGTCACAAATTTATTAGGGGGATGGACAAAATATAGTGGACAGTCATACAGTATCTGGAAGAACTCCAACCATCCTCCATTTAAGACTCTTTTCAGTGTCACTTGTTTGACTCAAAGCAAATTGGTTGTTGGTCGTACGATGTCTCTTAAATCATGTGAATTAATTCTCTCTCTTTCTCTTTTCTGCCTTCCCCCCAGATTCCTCAGTGGCAGTGCCGGTGTCCTGCGCTTCCTTCTTTCCCATGGACCTCAGGGTGGGGGAGCGGGGGATGCGCCCTATTGCCAACACGGCGCTCCTCACTCCGCTGCACCCGCCTTTACTCATCACGCCGTTTTCCCCACAACCCTGCGCCACCTTCTCCCAACAGCAACTGCACCAGCAAATCCGGGTAAAGGACAATTAAATGTAGTTAGACTTACAATTTTCTATCTCCCTTCTGGCTTGAAGTGGTATTCATCTGAGTTTATTTAGGATTGCATTTCTGGGGAGATCAGTTTTGGGCAGCCACATTATAAATGGTACAAAAGTTACTTAGTGTTAATAATTAATACAGCTGAAAAGGCTCATAGGTTGACATGTTCATCCTGCACGGTGACTTGAGCCTAGTAACACCTAGCCTAGAGACACTATGAGAATCACATTTTTTGATTTCTCCAGGGCCTTTAACACCATCTAGCTACTGCTGCTGGGTCAGAAGCTGCGAGTGATGGGGATCAGCAGCTCTATGATCTCCTGGATTACTGACTACCTGACAGGCAGGCCACAGTTTGTTCGGCTGGGCAGTGTCTTGTCTGGCATGGTGGTTAGTGATACAGGAGCTCCACAGGTGACTGTGCTCTCTCCTTTTCTCTTCACCTTATGCACCACTGACTTTCGGTACAACACCGAGCCATGCCACCTGAAGAAATTCTCTGATGACTCAGCTGTTGTGGGGTGTATAAGAGGGGGACAGGAGGGGGAGTACAGGGCACTGGAGACAGATTTGTGGAGTGGACGGAGCAGAATCACCTGAGGCTGAATGGCAGCAAGACCAGAGAGATAGTGATTGACTTCAGGAAGAAGAGGACACCTTCTCAGCCATTGCAGATGAGGGGGGAGGATGTGGGGGTGGTTGAGGACTACAGATATCTGGGTATCAGGATCAGCAACAGGCTGGACTGGAGATCCAACACCGATGCTGCGCACAAGAAGGGGATGAGCAGACTCTACTTCCTGAGGAAGCTAAGATCCTTCAACGTGTGCAGCAGGATGCTGGAACTTTTCTACCAGACCACTGTCGTCAGCGCCATCTTTGCTGCTGTCTGTTGGGGTAGCAGTATCAGGGCCAGCGACACCAACACACTTGACAAGATTATTAAGAGGGCTGGCTCTGTAATTGATCTCAGGCCGGAGACCTTTGAGACAGTGGTGGAGAGGAGAACACTAAATAAACTGCAATCCATCATGGACAATCCTGATTACCCCCTCCACCACACACTGGACAGACAGCGGAGCACTTTGTCCACTAGACTACTACAGCTTCCCTGTCGAATGGCCAGGTACAGGAAATCTTTCCTGCCACATGCCATTTCACTGTACAATAACTCACTCTGATGTTGTATTCTGGTCATAACCATGTTGCCATACTGCACCTTACAGTCTAACTGGTACCTCACACTTCACTCTGCTCCTGATAGTCCTGTATTGTGCAGCGGGTATGATTCATGTGTTTATATGGGTCACCATCTATTCAGCTATGATGTATATAGGCTTTTATCGTAGTGTTAGTTTTACTTTCCATGGGTAATTTCTTTGTCTGTCATGCGTGTGTTTCTGTCGTTTGGTTGTCTATTGTCATGCTGCTGTTACACTGTAATTTCCCAGTTTGGGATCAATAGAGTTCATCTGTCTATCTATCCATCTATCCATCTATCTATCTATCTATCTATCCATCCATCCATCCATCCATCCATCGCATGAATCACTTCTCCTCTGGGTTCCAGGGAAAGTTTAGTTTGTTGTTGTCAATTTGCCAGAGCAGAAAAGGATCGGCTGTCATTAATGGTGCAAAAAAACCACAGTGAAGTTGGAATTGGCTGACAAGAATCACTCTGCAGAGGAAACTGAACAATGATCGACATATCTCAAACACATTCATTTTGTCTTCTTAGTGACAAAAATGGTCTGTTCTTCTATTCAAGCAAAGTAGAGAGATGTCTCATACCTTGACGTTTCAACTGTCACTTGCAGTCTTCTTCAGAAAATGTCATCTGACATCCATGACGTGTCACATCAGCAGTTTTATCCTTTCCGTAGGCGTGACCGACCTGACAGATTTGACAGATCTGCCAGGTCAGTCACCCCCCCCCCCCCGCTGTGAGATGGTCTTTGGTGGAGAGAGTCCCAGGTGTGCGAAAGCACAGCTTTTTGGTGTTCCCTTTTCTGTGTTGCAAAGAACGCAAAAAGAAAAGGCAGAACAGGAAAACCTCAAATCAGCAATATCAGACCACTACAAGACAAACAACTACATCGTGGACTGGAACAATGCAAAAATAATTGGATCAAAGGAGCAATTGAAATCAGGAAGTGGGTCCACAACACCATGAGCCGAGATGATGGAGCCTTCATGCTCTCACACACCTGGGACTCCTCCAAAGACCATCTCACAGCGAGCTGTTGTGACATGTGACGGACATCAGATGACTTTTCTGAAGAAGACTGCAGGTTGAAACATGTCAAAGTATGCAACATCTCTCTACTTTGAGTAGAACAGACCAGTTTTAGTGAATGGCGTACTTGTAAGGAAATAATTCTCAGGAAGCACCAGAGGTAGCTAGTTAGACATGCTAGCAGAGTCCACCTAGCTTAGCTAGCACTTGTGGCTCCCGTTGGCTGCTATGTCACCCACCCCATCCAACATCCGTGATCCCAGCCAGATCGTCTACTAGCACTTGATCATAGACCTCATGCTAAACATTCTATTTTGGCTTACTTTAATAAAATATATTATTCTCTGACTGGGAAGGCACCTCCACTAGCTTTGGTTAGCTGGAGACAGCAGAGCCATTGTTGTCTCTGCTTATTATACCCCAGGGATAAATCCTATTCTGCTGACTACTGAAGTCACACGCCCCTGTCCCCAGTGATGCGTTATTTGGGCTTTTACCCTGTTTCATTCTGCCACTTTTACATTGGTTCAGGGTGTATGCAACAACTGGAGCTAGCTAACTATCATTAGCCTCAACCACAGATCTCAGAAATGAGTAGACAGGGCTGCATTAGCATTTAATGGAACGTGCACTGAAGCGGGTCGCTGTGAAGAATGGTGTTTCATCTTGGTGGAAAATGTTATTGACGTATTTAAACCCTGAGGTATTTTGACCAAAGACCTCTGAACTATGTCCACATTTGAGAAAAAGGACATATCCCAGAACTGATCAACCCAGACAAAAACATCCTAGAATAGATGGACAAGTAAAAAAATCAGTCAGTTTGACTTTGGAGTGAACTGTCCCCTGACAATGAAGACATCCTTCTTATACATTGACCTCACATCTCAATTTGCTTTGCGCAGTTTAATATGGAGCAAAGGAGGCGGGAGCAGGAGCACCAGGAGAAACAGCAGGAGCTGCAACAGTTGAAACACAAAGACAAGAGCCAACAGAGTGAGTCCATCCACACATATACAGTACATACACCCTTAAGAATGCCAGCTAATCACACATTTGAGCTCAGCGTTAAAAACAAGCTCTACATGGAACCATACCGACATCTTTAATAATGATTATGAGTGCTACTCATGGCCCAGAGAGGAAAGTCCCTGTGACGGATCTTCTCCATTATTGAACTAGCAAGGCTGCTTCCTTTCAATTCAGGCCTAAATATAACCTAAAGTAAAGTGGAGCTAAATATAATCTCAGGTCAGTGCACGTCAGGCGCCTGGGTCAATATTGACTCGGTCACTCCTAGCACCTGCTGTCACCGCTATGTACACACGTCTCATACACGAGCAATTCGAGCAGAGTCGCAAGAAGAGAAGCAAACATCCCCTCGGGACACACCGGTGGCCCCACAGGGCTTTAGGGCTGGGCGGCCAGGGCTCAAACAGATGTGGGACAAGTTTCAGCTGCAGTTCCTCTGATGGACAATATTGACCCTAATATTAAGATAAGATAAGCCTTTATTAGTCCCACAATGGGGAAATTCCAGGATTGCAACAGCACAGGGATAGTAACACTCAGAGCAACAATCAGAAGGCAAGAGAAAACAAGAACAGCTAGTATACATATGTACATATTACTATAAATATACATATATATACAGTATATATACAGTATATATATAGACACAGTGCGGAGCATTGTGGTTGGTAAATGTGCAGCAGAAAGTCTAAGCTCTCTCTCCGCGGATGCGGCGGGCCAGCTGGATGTCTTTGGGCATGATAAGATAAGATAAGATAAGCCTTTATTAGTCCCACAATGGGGAAATTCCAGGATTGCAACAGCACAGGGATAGCAACAGTCAGAGCAACAATCAGAAGGCAAGAAAAAACAAGAACGGCTAGTAAACATATGTACATATTACTATAAATATATATATATGTATATATATAGACACACAGTGCAGAGCATTATGGTTGGTGAATGTGCAGCAGAAAGTCTAAGCTCCCTCTCCGCGGATGCGGCAGGCCAGCTGGAAGTCTTTGGGCATGGTGACCCTCTTAGCGAAGAAGAGACCCACCAGGTAGGCCTCGCTGGCCTCCTGCAGAGCCATGACGGCGAAGCTCAGGAAGCACAGGTCGGTCTTGAAGTCCTGAGCGATCTCCCTCACCAGGCGCTGGATGGGCAGCTTACGGATGAGCAGCTCCATGGATTTCTGGCAGCGACGGATCTCTCTGAGCCACGGTACCGGGCCTGTAACGGTGAGGCTTCTTCACTCCGCTGGTGGCCGGAGCACTTTTCCGAGCAGCCTTGGTGGCCAGCTGTTTCCTGGGGGGCTTTTTCCTCCAGTAGATTTTACGGGCGGTCTGCTTGGTTCTTGCTTGATGGTGACCCTCTTGGCGTGGATGGCGCACAGGTTGGTGTCCACGAAGAGACCCACCAGGTAGGCCTCGCTGGCCTCCTGTAGAGCCATGACGGCGGAGCGCTTTTTGCACTTGGGGCGACCCAAGCTATAAGTTCACCCTGAACATTTTTTGAGGGGAGAATTAAATTTGCCTTCACACATTTTTTATGAATTTTTTTTTTTACATTTTTCTTGTAAATTTGCAGGTATTTTTCTCATAAATTTGTGACTTTTTTCATGTACATTTGCAGCTTTTTTCTCACAAATGTATAATGCAACCCTTTCTTGGAAATTTGTGACTTTTTTTCTTGGAAATTTACAAACTTTATTTTCATAAATTTTTATATTCACAACTTTTGTTGTGAATTACTTTTTTCTTATCACTTTTTCCTCATAATTTAGTAACTTTTTCTTGTAAATTTGCAACTTTTTTCTCATAATTTTTTTTTTATTTTTTTGTAAATTTGCAACTTTTTCTTGCAAATTTGTGATTTTTGTTCTCATAATTTTTAAAACTTTTTTGTAAATGTGCAACTTTTTGTCTGAGATTTACAAGTTTTTTTATGTAACTTTGCTACTTTTTTCTTTCAATTTTGCTAATTTTTTTTCCTCACAATTTTGCAACTTTTTCTTGTAAATGTGCTACTTTTTTCTTATAAATTTGTGACTTAATAGTTAATATTTTTTTCTGTTCATTTTGACATTGGCCAAATTTTAACATTTGACATTTTTGTTGGGAGGAGAGAGATTCCCCCCCCCCCATTTTAAATGGTTTGAATTCTTGCTGAACCCCTGAACGCAATCCTAGATAGGGCCACCAAAAAGCTAGAAACAGCCCTGAGTTTGACTAAGAAGCAGTGACTGAACTGTGTAGCTGTGACTCTCAAAAAACAGACAGATTAGAGTTTAATTAAGGAACCTCTTAAATAGATTTTTTTTGTTACCACAACATGCAGTTTTGATGACTGTACCACAAAGTGCGCATAACTTGTCACGCTCCAAAAGGCACTGATGCTAAAAACGTGATAGAAATGTCAGAAGTAGAGAACCAGTTAGTGGAAATAAAAGTTAAGGAAGTTACTACAGGGGAAATATGGTCTTTCTTTTTAGTGCCTATTATTACTCTCGCTGCAGTATCTTGGATGGATTAGGACAACCTGCTAATAATGAATTACAATAATCGAATCTAGAAATGACAAAGGTGTGAATTAGTTTCTTTGCATCAGCCTTGTATAAGATATTCCTAATTTTGGCAGTATTACAGAGGGAAAAGTAAAGGGTTTTAAAGATCAGTTTAATGTGTGAATTTAAGGACAAATCCTCATCAAATCTGACTCTTGAGATTCCTGGTAGTGGTGCTCAGTCAAACCATTTAAACTACAGAACATATTATCTGATCAGAGACAGTTTCTGTGATTTTCTGGGCCAATTAAAATAACTTTGTTTTTGTCTAAATTAGTCTTTGTTTATGGGGGACTGCTTCTAACAGGATAAAAAAAAGATGGTTGAATTTATTTCATGACACAATTTGTCACTAAATTTGCAAATAAATGACAATTAAAGACCACACAGTTCAAAAATGATACACTTAGATTTTTTAACCTTATGATGCATGGAACGCCAACACATCCACATTCTCATCCATCCTCCTTGTAGGTGTTGTTCCACTTGTCTTTATCGCTTCCTTCAGTCCTAGCCATTCATTATATCCGGCCGCTGTGTGCAAACAAAGGCTGGTTTTGTGTGCTTTTGGCTGGGCTTTTCCTTCCTCCATCACCTGTCCCACTACAGTTGGCGAGTCCCTCTGTACTTTTCTCAGCGATTGTGTCGTTTATTGACAGGCGCTGTGGCCAGTTCCCTCGTCAAACAGAAACTCCAGGAGGTGATCCTGAAGAAGCAGAAGCAGGCCAGAGAACTGGAGAGAACAAATCCAAACACTCTGAGCGCGGCTCCCATTCAATACAGGTGACGCACAAAAAAAAAAAAAAGCAAAGAAACCACACACAAAAGGACCATGGGCTGATATTTCATTTCACTTTTGGGGGGGACAATAAACAGAAAACTTGCTCAAGAGTAAGATTTGAGGGGGTACTATATGTACTATTGTAGTCAGGGCTGTTTCTAGCTTCCTTTTTTTTTTGGAGGGGGGGTAATGGGGAAGAATTCAAATGTGTTGAAATGAAGACAAATAAATAAGTAAATAAATAACCTCCCAACAAAAAAAAAAATGAAATAATAAAAACTGATGAATATATGAACAAAAAAATATGACATTAATGGATTAAAAAAGTTATCCAGCATCTACAGTACATATATGAATGTTGCAAATTTCAAGAAAAAAGTCACAAATTAAGAGAAAAAAGTTGAAAAATTGCAAGAAAAAAAGTTGAACATTTATGATGAAAAAGTAGTGAAAAAATTCACATTTATGAGGAAAAAAGTTACATATTTATTTGAAAAAAAGTTGCTAATTCACAAGAAGAAAGTTGAAAATTGATGATAAAAAAGTAGTGAATTTATGAGAAAAAAATGCAAATTTACAAGAGAAAAGTCACAGTGATGAGAAAAGTTGCAAAGTTACAATGAAAAGGTAAAGACTTTAGCAGAAAGAAAGAGTTGCTGATTTATGAGAAAAGTTGCAGGTTTACAAGAAAATGTTTTTTTTGCATTTATGCTCAGCATTGGTGCGTCAAATGCATTTTATTCCATTATGTACTAGGATATTGAAAGGTTTAGGGTGATGTTTCATTTTGTTATGCGCCCTCATCCCCTCCTTGATTTGCGTCTATGAAAAGGATGAAAAGGACAGACTTCAGAATGATTTAAAAAAAAATGTTTATTATCCCACAAATGGGACATTGATGTGGTCATTCCTCATCTACTCACAACAATCAGAATCAGAACAGGGACAAAAACAGAAAAAAACACTTAAACATATGAAACCAAATAACATAAAAGTTAAAAAGCATAACGAGGGTAAAATAATGGAGTATTCCATAGATATATTGGAAAAGAAGAGCTAATGGTCATTTATGTTTGTGTTTAAACAGGAAGTTGGGCCCAGACCCGAGCATGGCCTCCCTGCCTCTGGTCTCTTCTCCATCAAAGCTTTCAGCCGACGGCTCAGAAGGGACGCCGCTTCGTAGAGCAGGTAAAAAAAAAAAGCTTTTGCTGTTGAAACTACAAACTATCCTTGCACTCTTCACTGGGATGGCAATGGGGCAGTAGGTGATTTGATGAAGGGAGATGCCATGCCCCTTGTTAGCAAGCTGACCCCAAAACACCCCCATCCCCATCCCCCAGAAAGAGTCTAAAGGATAAGATGAGATTACCTTCTCAAGAAGCCTTTTTTTTTTTTTTACAAAATTGTACTTGCAACTTTTTTGCTAGTTTTGTAAACTTATGACTGCCCCCTTAATTTTTTTTACTTTTTCCCATCTTGTAAATTTTGTGACTTTCTCACCAGTTTTGTAAACTTGCCCCCCCTTTGTAAACTTTCGACTGCATTCCGCTTAAGTTTTTGACTTTCCCCTAACTTGTAAATTTGCAACTTTTTCCCCCAGTTCCATAAATTTGGTACTCCCCTCCTCTTAAATTTGTCAGACTTTTTCCCATATTGTAAATTTGTAGCTTTTTTTCATAAATTTGGGACTTATGGTAAATTTCTGACTTGAATTTGTTAAATTAGCATTTTTATTACAATTTTACAGCTTTATTCTTTCAAATTTATGCTTGATTTACATTCATATGTTTGTACATTAAGCTACAGTTGTGAATACCGCCCCCCCCACACACATACACACAACCACCACCATCCCTCCATTGTACTGGAGGAGGGGATGGCAGCTTAACAAGCTTGTGATTCATTTTGCTAGCATGGGGGGATGGCATCCCCTCATTCCCTCACAAATCACCTACTGGATTTTCAGTTCAGGTTTTTTCACATGAATTTGTATCTTTAAAAATTATCAGACTTTTTAATGTAAAATTTATGAAAGCTCTAAATTAAGAGCGTTGTAACTTTAAAAAATATCAGTTTAACCCACTGATACAGCAGTAATTTCATTTTAAGGGAAAAATACTGTGTATTTTTGGTATTTTTAACAAGTTAACTTAAACACAGTTTCATTTATATTTAGCACATTCATACATTTCATGCTTTGTAAACCCTACTATTATTAGGCCCTTGTTCTGTTTTTGACAACGATCGTCCAAAAAGCAGCTCTAAGTTTGACTAAGAGAAAAAAAGTTAAGTTTCTGAAACTGAAGTTTCACTTCAGAATTTTGTCATTCTAATCCAGTCTGTGGCAGACAACAACAAATAGAATATCTGGGGGGTTTTGTTTATTTTATTTGGATCATATCCGGTTACATTATGACTTTGTTTAAAGAGTGTATGAGGCATGTGTTAAAGCATCACACACCTTTTGTAACTTAGAAATTTTCAACATTTTTCTCATAAATTTGTGACTTTTTCTTGTAAATGTTCAACTTTTTTCTTGGATGCTGGTTTATTATTTTTTCTAGCAGTGGTGTCATTTCTTTTCTGTGAGCCAAGCTGGTTAATGTTTTTAAATGTTCCAGTTTAAAGGGTTTGAACTCTTCCTCGTTACAAAAATAGAGTAGCGGCCCTGTTAACATGGCTGTGGACGGGGATCGACTCACTTTTGGAGCCGCCCTCTCGTGGATGTTAATGGAACTGCACTTTTTGGCTAAATTTTTCAGCTCAGATTGAAGAAAAAACTCATTCTGTCCTGCATGGATGTCTCTCTCTCTGGTGTTCTACCTTCTTTTATCAATGATATTAAAAGCACAACACAAAAGAACACAAATATCCAACCAGAAGCTCCAGCATTTAGGGGCGAGGCTTGTGAATATTTCAGGTTGTGTATTTTTGAGTCTTACAGTCAGCAGCCGCAGGAAATGCAAACGTAGTGACATCCCATATGTTGCTGTTTTATCTTTTCAGCTTCTGAGCCGAATCTGAAGGTGAAACACAAGCTGAAGAAACACCTGAACACCCGCAAGAGCCCGCTCACCCGCAAAGAGAGCGCCCCGCCCACCGTCAAGCACAGAGTCCCTGAGACGCTGGGTAACCTGACTTGCTTTTACTATTCGTACGCTTCTGACCTGGTTGCTTAGTTGAAGTAAGTTTAGTGATGCATCAAAATGTCTCCTCGTCCTCGTCCTCGTCCTGTCTCTCCACAGACTCGTCCCCGAGCAGCAGCAGCACTCCGGTGTCGGGCTGCAGCTCTCCCAACGATAGTCTGCCCAACGACAACGGGCTACTGCCATCTGCAGGCGGCCTCTCACACGAGGTCAGCAGAGAAACACACATACACACATAAATATCGATGGTGTCAGTGGCGTCTTTTCACAACAATAATAAAGCAAAACTGACTTTTTAATGTCAATTTTGCAACTTTTTCTAATATATTTGTATTTTTTTTCACATAAATGTGCATCTTTTTTCAAATAAAATTGGCAACTTTTGTCCCGTAAATTTGTGACTTTTTCATATAAATTTAGGATTTTTTTTTCTACATAAAATTGACTGCTTTTTCATTACTGTATTCATAAATTTGCGACTATTTCCATGTAATTTTTTGCAACTTTTTGGTCATAAATTTCTGATTTTTCCCACTGAAATATCCAGCTTTTTCCATATAAAATTTGCTGCTTTTTTCCTTCATAAATTTGTCACCTTTTAATGCTTTTTTCTAATTTGCATTTTTTCACATAAATGTGCATCTTTTTTTAACATAAAATTGGGAACTTTTATCCCATGAATTTGTGACGTTTTCATATAAATTTGAGACTTTTTCCACATAAAATCTACTGCTTCTTTCTTCATACATTTTGTTACTTTTTCATGTAATTTTTTTTGGCTTTTTGTCATAAATTTGATTTTTCCCACTTTAAATATGCAACATTTTCCATATAAAATTTGCCGCTTTTCCCTCATAAATTGGTGACTTTTTAATGTAAATTTTGCAACTTCTAATAAATTTGTATATATTTTTTCCCATGAAAGTTCATCTTTTTTTTTTTTTTTTACATAAAATTAAGAACTTTTGTCCCATAAATTTCTGAATTTTCGCCGGATTTTCATGAAATTTTCAGAGATTGTCAGAAATGGGGTATCTTACAGATGATTAGATTTTGGTGGTGATCCGGATCACCGGGGGAACTGTGGCGCTTGGCGGAGGTCTGCGCTCTCCCAGTGCTTTTCTAGTTTTATGTAATATTCTAATTTTTTGAGAAACTGAATTTGGGGTTTTCATGGGTTGTAAGCCATAATCATCAAAATTAAAATAAATAAGCACTTGAAATATATCACTCTGTGTAATGACTCTATATCAGGGGTCACCAACGTGGTGCCCACGGGCACCATGTCGCCCGCAGGGACCACATGAGTCGCCCGCAGGCCTGTTCTAAAAATAGCACAACTCGCAAGTGAGCTGCATCTAAGATGTAATTTTCTCTGTCGCTATTTTTTAAAATCACACTTGCATTTATATAGATTTTAAAATGACAATGTCTTAAAAATAAAAAAAAATGAAAATATGTTTATTATACATAAAGTTAAGGTGAATCTGACCTAGTTCAAAGGTCAGTATTGTGCGCATGACAAAACCTTCGCACTTGTGGAGCGTAAGCTTAGCTAGCGGGCAGTTAAGATGGTGAACGCAGTGCTGTTTCCTAGTCCCAAAACATGGCAAAAAAAAAAGACAGAAAATTTATCATTTTCAAAGTGAGCAGGAGGAAGAGTTCTTTTTTACTACCGTGAAAGGAAGCTGCGTGTGTTTCATTTGCGCGGCGACGGCGAAGCGACACTTCACTACCCACTCTTTTTTTTTTTTTTTGGACTTATCTTGTACCCGTAGGTGGATTTGTTCTGCAGTCCGGTGACAAGCCACCAGCCGCTGCGTGCGCAAGCGCCTCTTAACTCCCTAACCTGCATGTTTTTGCATGAAAAACCAGAACATGCAAACTCCACACAGATCACTGTTGGCCGGGGGCAGGGATCGAACCCACGATCCCCGCGATTCCCCCGGCCGAGGGTAAACTGCTGCTGTGGTGCTAACCACTGCTCCACCGTGCACATAAGCACTCTCAGCGCTGTTTAGCTTCTTCTCATGAAAGGACAGCGCTGGTTATTACTCCAGCATGATTCTTGGCAAGAACTGTATGGATATAATTCCAGTGAAGAAGAACACACAGAAGTGTGTTTATTAAATGTAACAGATTTTGAGCAGAATTGCAGCAGATTTGTTCAGTTAAAAATGTGATAAGATTTATTTAATATGAAAGTTGATTTTTCTTAAATGTTGCATAACTTTTTCAAACATGGTTCAACATAGTTCATGAATTAAAAGGGTTTAGTTTTTTATGGTTAAAAGGGACTGGTGAAAACTGGACATTTTTTTAATGAAATGTAGAAGTGATCATCTGAACAATTGCTGAGATTAATAAAAATAAAGTGTTGAATATTGATCTTGTCTGTTACCCACTCTAAGTTATTGATAATTATATATATATATACAATTTGTTATTTTAGAGGAGTGTGTCAAGCTGGTGCCCTTCACATGACTCGATACCCATGAAGTAGCTCTTGGTTTCAAAAAGGTTGGTGACCCCTGCTCTATATCATATAGAAGTTTCATTTTTTTGAATTGAATTACCTAAATAAATCAACTTTTTGTTGGCATTCTAATTTATTGAGATGCACCTGTAAACATGCAACATTTTTCACCTAAAACTGGGTGCTTTAGTCCAAAAAATTTGTGACTTTATCCATACAAATTTGTGACATTTTTCATGTCAAATTGTGACTTTTTCATTTGAATTTTGCAACTTTTTTGTCATGAATTTGTCATTTTTTTATTTATAAAATTTGCTGCTTTTTCCTTGAAGTTGTGATTTTTTTCATATAAATTTTGCACCTTTTTTCTAATAAATTTCAGATTTTTTTTTCTGCATAAATATTTCGTAATTTTTTTATTTTTTTTTACTAAAAACTGGCTACTTTTGTCACAATACTTTGACTTTTTTCCATAAAATTTTTTTCCTCATAAGTTTGTGAGCTTTTTTCATATCAGTTTGATTTCTTGTAAATTTTGCATCTTTTTGTCATAAATTTATTTTTTTTTCTCATGTACTTTTTTATTCATCTACTTTATTAGAGGCCATGTAAATGCTGGTCTAAAATGCCGGGTCATGATTGCATAAGCACATGAAAAATATGCTGGTATTGCTGTTTAAGCCGTCTTTAGTGACATGCATACTGTGCACACTGATATTGTGATAACGATAAAATTTCAACATATTGTTTATATTATGGTCGAACTGTCATGATAAACTTGTCCATTTCACACTGGTATAAACGGGGCCAATTCCAGGCTCTGATTTAAAGAGTCGTTTCGTGTTTTTCGACTGAGGTGAAACGCTGAGTAATGACATGTTTAAGTCAATGACACCGGAGCGCGTTGGATGCCGTTTGCCAGCTGTTTATGCATAATTCATTTAATCATGGAAAGACAGGACAGAGCAGCAACCTCCGCCACACCTGCTGCAGACAGTTGACTCACGATTCTCCCCCGCGCTGGGACAAAACATCAACTTAGGTTTCATCAGGGCAGCGCACTAGGTTTAGGTTACATTCGGTAAACAGCAACAAGTGTATGGAAAATATGAAGAAAAAAATGCATGTAACAGACTGCATAGGTGATGATGGTGTATCTGTACGGTGTAATTCTTTTCAAGAGTCCCATTATACTCTTTTTCCACTGTGTTGACACAGTTCTCAGAAATAATGAAATGCCTGTGATTTGGTCAAAACCCCTCAGGGTTTAATAACTGGGTTGTAGAAGAGCTGGAAATAATGAGGCGGTTTTGTATCACAAAAGCAGAGTCTTTAATGAACAACTCTTCTATCTTGTCTCATCATGGTGCAGAGCTTGGCAGAAGGCAAAGAGGAAGAATTCTGCCCAGCTCGCTGGTTAAATACAGGCACACATCCAAGACATGCAAAACACAAGCTGAAATCCCCCGTTATCTAAATCCCCATTAGTCCTGTTAACTCCTCCCTCCATCTTGGGAGGTGATGGGAAAACCTCTCCTCGCCTAAGGGGGTGAAGGTGTCAAGTCTGTTGCCATGGCGTCCTGTCATTGGTCTTCACAGGGTGGTGAGATTCCTTTGTCCTTTCAGAGGTGTGAAATTCCTTTGCATATGTTGCCCCACACATTTCCACATGCTCTAACGTATGCAGGTATGGAATATATGAGTAATATATACCACAGGGTGTCATTTTACACTCGGGGAAGGAGCTCTCCTTTGGGGCTGTTTTGTAGTACGTTGCTTTAAATGCTCATGAGCCTCAGCTCACCCCACCCTCCCTCTTCTTCATGCCTTTGCGATCTCTGTTTTGATGGTGACACCATGTTTGAGGCTAACGTTAGTTTTTGGCTTTGCTGTCTGATTAAGTAACACATCAACAAATGCTGACTGCATGCTGGAGTTGAAAAGCCCAAATAATTCATTTTTACAGACGCAGGTGTATGGTTTGAGTGGTCCATCGCTAATCCAAGAAGTGTCTGGCCAAAGGTGTAATAAACTATAAGGGAATAGGCTAAAGTAACATCTGCGGATAAAAAATATGGTCAAGTTCTGCTTGGCAACCCAGCTAGCAGGTAGGCTAATGAAGTCCTCTCTTGGTTTGCACCCAGCAGGTGGATCTTAAAGTCTGTCAGAATTCCCAGCTGTGGCCACTCAGACCAGCTAATGTTACCAGCCCAATTCCCAGTCTACCCAGACATTATGGCTAAGATATAACAAAATGAGCCAAAATGGTATGAGATATTGATGAATATGAATGCGCTGGTCTAGAACGGAGACTTCAATTTACAAAAAAGAGCCATAAATTTCCTAGTGATTAATGTCACAAAGCTAGCAAAGCTAACAACAGTGGTACCTATATTATGCTAGGAAAAAATAACAAAATATGCCAGAATGATGTGAGATATATTATCATCTGTGAATTAATGAAGGAGCTGGGACCATGGATGGCTACTGGGGTGACTTGAATTTACAGAGAAGAGCTCTAAAAACCATGGTCACGCCACTGGCTAAGCTAGCTGCACTGTAGCTATGTGAGCTCCGAGGCTTAGTGGGAAACGTCTTCTCCTCCAAGGACAGGGTGTGCCAGGCTATCCAGAGGCCAGGTCTGTATTAGGTCTGTTAAGTAATAATGTGGTAACCTCAAGGAAGAGAACAACAAATCCAAATGAGGCGTTTCTGACAGAGCTTTTTGTCCTAGTTTCAGTGGGAGAGGAGAACTCCTGTGCAGGAGGAGTATGGGCTGTTTGGCTTTCAGAGCATATGTCACAAAAATCCTACATAACCAACTAAAATAAATTCTTTGACATCGGTTGTATTTCCAGGCCCAGAAACTGCTGCTCAGAGACGGCACTCTGTCCAACTTCACCATCCAGAGTCCCTCCACCCTGCCCACCATCACACTGGGACTGCCGGCCAACTCAAGGGTAAACGCTGACGTGCAGAAATTGTCTTGTAAATTGACGATTTTTTTTCTCCCTCTTGTAAATTTGTGCCACCCCTGGCTTAAACAATTTCTGCACCATGCTGTAAACGTCTTCAATTCTGCTGTAAACATTTGTCTATTTAACATGGGAGTCTATGGGGACTGACTCACTTTTTGGAGCTGCCCTCTATTGGACATAAAAGGAACTGATAACAGCATTAATTTTGTGCAGGTTGAAGGTGAGATCTCCTCTCTGAAAGTCAGTCGGGTGCCTGTGGTCACCACTGGTGGCTCGCCGGTCTTCCTCCCCCTCAGCAGAGAGGATCCGTCAGGGCCGATCAACCCTCACTTACCCGTCATCATCCTGGAGCCCTCCGGGCTGGTGCACGCTCCACTGATCACAGGTGAGAGACACATGGAGACATTTTCCATCAGCATCTGCTACAAAAATCTGTATGTAGCAGCAAAAAATGCTTGAGTCTTAAAAAGAAGATAGAACAGAAGATTATAAAATTAATATAGTATTTTTATGTGTAACTGAGCATTAACAGTGCATTTTTACAGTGAGAAATGTATTATTATTATTATGTAACTTTTCATTACAGTATTGTCATAACAATAATAATATTTTGTAAAAAAAATAGCAGGAAATTAATGTTAATATAAATAGAATGTTAATTAAAATACATGATCTGCAGTAACTGCAATAACCTTCATAAAAAAGAGATATTTTATACATTATATGATTTTTATTAATTGTTTGAGATCCACCTGGTAGTTACATTTCAGTTCATTTGTACTCAAGTAAAAGTAGTGTTACTTTATTACATTAACTCAGCCACTGCCTCCCAATACAAGCTCACCATCAACAGATTTTGAGGAAGAATTAAAATTACCTTCAACCCTTTTTTCCGTGTAAATTTGCTTCTTTTATCTTGTAAATTTTGAACGTTTTTTTGTCATAAATGTGCTACTTTTTTTTCTTGTAAATTTTCAAAATGTTCTTGTAAATTTTTAACTTTTTTCCTCATAAATGTACTTTTTCTTGTAAATTTTCAACTTTTTTCTAATAAATTTGTTATTTTTCTCTTGTAAATTTGCAAGTTTTTTTGTGGAATATTGCTGCTTTTTTCATGTAACTTTGCAGATTTATTTTTGTAAATTTTCACCTTTTTTCTTGTAACTTTTCAACTTTTTTCTCAGAATTTTTTTAAATAAAATTTCAACTTTTTTCTTGTAAATTTTGGACTTTTTTCTAAATTTGCAACATTTTTCTTGTAAATTTTCATTTTCTTCTTCTAAATTTGTGACTTTTACTTGTAAGGTTGTCTTCTTTCATTCATATGGATGCTGGTTAAATTTTTATTCTATGTAATAGTTTAATTTTTTCTGCACATCTCAACAGTGACCCAAGTTTCTTGATTTATTTATGGGGGGAGAGCTCTTTCCCCTCCTGAATTTAAAGAATTTTTAATATTCCCCATCACACAAATAAGAGCCCCCAAACACAATCTTGCATAGGCCCCCCCAAAAAAGGTAGAAACGGCCCTCCAAAGGAAGAAAAAAAATTTACATTTTTTAGTGAAATACTTACTTTTACACAATGTCAAAGATTCAAGATTTCAAACATTTCTTGCAATTTAATGAAAATTTAGAAAGTGTTCAAGTAATTAATGTATTGTTATAATATAATAGTTACAAAGCGGCTGAGAGGACAGCACAGACAGATTTAATTGTGAGATCTTTCCTGCGTTGGTCCATTTCTCTGAATGTTTTTCATCCTTCCCCCTACCCAAAAATTCCAGGCCTGGACTCGGTCCCGCTCCCGTTCGCCCCACAGTTGGACCACCTGTCTCCCGGAGGCACTCAGCCCCACAAGCCGCTCAGCAGGACCCGCTCTGAGCCGTTACCCCAGAGCCCCCGTGCCCTTCACGCACATCTCCTGCATCAGCAGCACAACACACAGCTGCTGGAGAGGCTCAAACAGCAGACGCACCTGGGCAAGGTACGAACGCACTGTGCAGAAGTTAATGTCTGATAAAGCACGGCGTTGTTTTGTGCCTTGGATAATTTAATATTTGTATATTATTGCTTTTTTGTACATGCACTGTAAGCAGATGTTTTACGTAACTCAACTAAAATGGGAATCAATCTGGATTGACTCACTTTGAAAGTCCTGCCTCAAGTGGCCATTGGAGGAACTACAGTTTTGTTTTTTGTTTGTTTTTTAATTGGCCGTAAATTCTTTTTTTTAATCTAACAGCTACTTTGTTCTCGAAAGTAACTTGTTCCAGAGCTGTTTCTGGCTATAAAACAGAGTACACAAATGCAGTAGTCCCCCTCATCCTCAAAGGGGACCCCAAAGCCAGTGGTTTTCAATCAGTGTTTCCTGGAACGTTCATGTCTCTGTGGGAAATTTTCTAATTTCATTTCTTGGTTAGTCCAAAAAATGTGCATGGGTTGTGTAGGCACCCATGCACAACAGCCGCAAATTATTTGCAATTTTGTGGACCAATTAAGAAGTGAAATTAGAAAAATTTCCCACAGAAACCTGAATGTTCCAGGGAACCCTAAGCTTTAAGTTCAGCCTCAGCATTTTCTTGGGGACAATTAAAATTACCTTCAACATTTTTCTCATAAACTTACAACTTTTTTCTAATGAATTTGTGAGTTTTGTTTCTTGTAAATTTATGACTTTTTTTCTTCTTAATTTGCACATTTTTTGTGAATTTGCATCTGTTTTTCTGCTAAATTTGCAGCTTTTCCCCTGTCTCAGGAGGTCTGCGCCTCCTACCAGGCTCTTGCTTCGATAACAGTATGTTGCCTGGTTAAATAAAGGTTGATGATGATATGATGATGAGTTTTTCTTGTAAATATACAACTTTTTTATATGCTACTTTTATCTTGTAATTTTTTGAATTTTCTCATAAATTTTCTTTACGTTCTCTTGTAAATTTCAACTTTTTTGCTTGTAAATTTGCAGCATTCCTATGGTGGCTGTTTTGTTGTTGTTTTGTTCTGTATAGTAGTTAAATTTTTTTTCTGTTCATCTGTTCTAGATAATTACCTACTTTTTTAATGTTTGTGTTGGAAGGGGAGAGATGTATTTTTTTAAAGTGTTTCCCCATCACGAACGCATGGACCCCCAAGAACTCGCAGTGGACCCCCAAAGCTCGAAGCAGCCTGAACACCAAGTGTCCCCATCAACATTTCCTCCTCTTAATAAATCATTCCTGTGTTCCTGCACAGCTGATGTCAAAGTCCATCGAGAAGCCCAGACTGCATCAGATCCCTTCTGAGGACATGGACTCGGAGGACGGCAGCGGGACGCCGCCCACAGAGGCGTCGGCCTACCATGGCAGGGCGAGGGCGGAGTCGCTGAAGGAGGTGGAGCCAGTGGGGCCCAAGACCCATGAAGAGCAGATGAACCTGCAGCACACGCTCATCATCAACCAGGTTGGGAAACATGCCACAGATGCACACAGGCAGCCAGCAGGTAGAGAGGCAGTAAACCGTCCTGTAGAGGGCGCCATAACACTTTATGCTGCTTACAGCTTAGAGGTACGGCGTGGTTAGGATGACAGGGAGCATGTGCTGCAAATATTGCTCAAACAGACCATGTTTATCTTGCATGAACAGTTTCAGGTTGCTCTTAAAGGTCAGAGTGAGTTCCTCATTCCTTAAATTTAAAATGATCACAAACTGTGGAAGCCTAAAACTGCCACAATAATGATGAGAATGTAAAAAGAGGTCATGGTCAAGTTTATTAATAAACCACATTTACAACAACAAGCGCTGCCCAAAGTGCTGTACGTAATGGAAAAAAGCATAATAATAGATAAAAACAAAAGCATAAACAGTACATTAACACTATGAGTCAGTCATAAATTAGACTAAATAAAATCCATAATGTCCAAGCTCAACCTGTGTTGTGTAGCCAGTGCAAAGAGGTGTGTTTTCAGCAAAGGTTTAAAGTGCTCGAGTGACTCAGCTGCTCTAATGTGGAAAGGAATAGCTTTCCACAATATAGATTAAGGAAATATCAATATTTGCTATAATAATAAAAACATAATTTAGGCATGCATGATTTTTTAAACACTTAACAACATTTTACATTTTTGTTTTTTATTTTCTTCTGATATGCACAGGATCCAAATGGGTGTACTATACTCTATATACTAGTGCATCTAAAAGAAATATATATATTATTTATTTATTAATTTTAGTCAAAGAGGTGAGTCATAATCATCAAAATTAAAAAAAACAAAACACTAACAACAAAAAGACTTAAAGTAGCTTACTTTGTATGTGGTGAATATAGAAAATATGAAAGTCTAATTTTATATATATACTGTATATACTGTATATATACACTACCGTTCAAAAGTTTGGGGTCACTTAGAAATTTCCTTATTTTTGAAAGAAAAGCACTTTTTTTCAATGAAGATAACTTTAAACTATTCAGAAATACACTCTATACATTGCTAATGTGGTAAATGACTATTCTAGCTGCAAATGTCTGGTTTTTGGTGCAATATCTACATAGGTGTATAGAGGCCCATTTCCAGCAACTATCACTCCAGTGTTCTAATGGTACAATGTGTTTGCTCATTGCATCAGAAGGCTAATGGATGATTAGAAAACCCTTGTGCAATCATGTTAGGTCTGCAATGCTGTAATTGCTGCAAATGGAGGATTCTTTGACGAAAGCAAAGTTTGAAGGAAAAAATTATTATTTCAAATACAAATCATTATTTCTAACCTTGTCAATGTCTTGACTATATTTTCTATTCATTTTACAACTCATGGTGGTAAATAAGGGTGACTTTTCATGGAAAACACAAAACAATTGTCTGGGTGACCCCAAACTTTTGAACGGTAGTGTATATCAATTCATGTATTTCATATCTAATTTTGCTTTTAAATTTTCTGTGTTATTTCCAATTTGGATTGCTCTGCAAACTTATTTATCAATATTTTCATTTTACTTCTGGTCTTTTATTTGTTTATACTCATTAATTTATGTTCATTGAAGGTGGACAAAACTGCAAATCATAATACAGAATCTGTAAGTTGAAATAAAAAAAGCATATCTTTTAAAACAAGAAGTATAACAGCATAATTGTGGGATTTTATAAATCATTTAACACTAATGTATTGCTTTTCATGGCATACTGATTGATTTATTCATCCATCCATCTTCTTCCGCTTAATCCTTTTCGGGTTCGGGGGGGGGGGGGGGGGGCTGGAGCCTATCCCAGCATCTTTGGGCGAGAGGCAGGGTACACCCTGGACAGATCGCCAGTCCATCACAGGGCCAACACAGAGAGACACACAACCATTCACTCTCACAGTCATACCTAAGGACAATTTAGAATCCCCAGTTTTTGATGCCAATTAACCTAACTTGCATGTTTTTGGCATGTGGGAGGAAACCGGAGAAATCCCGGAGTAAACCCACGCAGACACGGGGAGAACATGCAAACTCCACACAGATCACTGTTGGTCGGGGGCTGGGATCGAACCCAGGATCCCCCGGCCAAGGGTGAGTTGCTGTGCTGCCGCAGTGCTAACCACTCTGCCACTGCGCTGCCCCTTGATTGATTTATTAACTTATTTAAATTGTCAGTTTAGGTCCTCCATAGCTTACCACATTCCTAGCATTTAAACAACATTTTTCCTCTATTGCTTCAGGTATTGATACAGTATTAAATTCTTTTTTGTTTTAACTTCCACTAGTCGTTGCTGTATGAACAACAGAAGCAGCTGCAGCAGCTGCACCGACAGATGGAGACTCTGGCAGTGCCCATGTTGCGTAGCGGCGCCAGCAGCGGTGTTGTTGGTGGGCTAGGTGTCCATCGCCCCCTGTCCCGCACACAGTCGTCCCCGGCCTCCACCTCCCTCACTCTGCCTGAGAAACCCCTGAGTCTGACTCCACAGGACCCTGGCAGCAAACCACGCTTCACCACCGGTGAGCCAAAAACATTTATACACACAGGTAATGAAGTCGGGATTTTAACTAAACTGCATGCACAGGCGGGTGGAGGAACTAGAAAATGTACTCAAGTCAAATCAGGGTTGTGATGATAATAATCACACTAAAAGTTGCTTGAGTAACTGAGTGATTGAATGTGACTCCCTAAGCTTTAAAAAGGAGATTTTAACATGTGAGTCTATAGTTACTGACTCAATTTTGTAGCCAGACTCAAGTGGCTGTTGGAGGAACTGCAGCTTTTCCACTTTGGGATCCTGCTTGGTCTCTTCTGGTTCTATTAAAAACACATAACTAGCTACAAATATTTACGTGATAATAGATGCTATAAAATGTAGTTTTTGTCTTGTCTGATCTAATGACCAAACATCAGAGAAACATGATACGTTTGTCTTTCAAAGTCTCTTTGTGACTGTGAAAAATCCTTGTTTTTAGTGACACCTGTGGCCAGTAATAGAACTGCAGCCCATTCTGAGCAGGACTCCAAAGCTGTTTAGGCTGTGACCTGTCATGGCATTTTCTAAAATTTCTACGTGGATTGTGACTTTGTTTATGCGCGTTTGCAGGCCTGGTGTACGACTCCCAGATGCTGAAGCACCAGTGTACCTGTGGGGATAACAGCAGCCACCCAGAGCATGCTGGGAGGATACAGAGTATCTGGTCCCGACTGCAGGAGAGAGGACTGAGGGGACAGTGCGAGGTAAAACAAGCACTAAACCACGGGTGAATCTACTCCATGTATCGTGTTATTGAGGAGGTGCATATTTTATATTATTCTGTGTGGCTCAAAGGAAGATGACGTATACCGTTACTTTTCTTCAGAGTATCCGGGGCCGTAAAGCCACTTTGGAGGAGCTGCAGTCTGTCCACTCAGAGCGCCACGTGTTGCTGTACGGCACCAACCCACTCAACAGGCTGAAACTGGATAATCGCAAGCTAGCTGGTATGCTATTATACTCCTTTGATTGATTTAGAAAGAACTGGAAGAAAAAATATGCTCTTGATTTAGCAGATTATCAAATTATTGGATATGCCCTCTGTTTATAACCCTGAAAAAATTGTTGTTTTAGTGACACCTTTGGTCAATAAAAAGTGAAAACCGTCGTATGATGAATAATATAGATTTTTTTTTGTATTTTAATTTCTATGCATAATTGCTAGAGATCATGTCTCTTTAAATGCTCATTAGCCCAAGTTCACCCCATCCTCTGGTTTTGATCACTATCTATCTATAATCTATAAATGCAAGAAATCTGTACATGTGTGTGTGTCTTCCTCACATATCTCTCAAACCGTTCATCAGACTGGCCTCAGATTTTATAAGTGCTTTGCTGAGGTTACAAGAGTGTGCATCCCCGAGTATGGTGTTGTTTAGTCAAAATATGTAATTTTTATCAATAAAAATTTAGTCATTGCTCTCTCCTCATGCTGGCTTCTAGAGGTGTGGGCGGAGTTTCAGATCGACTCCGCACTGATTGGATAATACACAGCATCACAACCAGTCAACACAGTGCTCCGTGAGCAAAACAAGGAAGTAAAAAGTGACAAATTTGACTAGATGCTTAAAAAATTATGCCATAATGTTGCCGTGATTGCGTAGGTCTAAAGGATAATTCGGCATATATGGAGAACATGAGGCATGCGAGTACACTGGGAGGGATGCCAGCAGGGGCTCGGAGTCTGGCAAAGAACACCAGTGGATCCAACACGGGACAGAAGCAGCAGCTGGACCGATGTTCAGACCGTGGTCCTTCGCCGGGAGGCAAGCCCAGCCTGCCAGGTCAGCGGTAGACTGGTGTCCCGGCTGCTGCTTCGTGTGCTCCCACTGTGCTTTGCAGGACCGTGAGTCTCCAATGGCACTCCTCCCGGAGTGCTCGTGCAAGTATCTAAAAACTAAAACGTAATAATAATACCTACGTGATTGGGGAGTGGAATGACCAGATCAATTGTATATCATATGCGGCCACATATGCATGCTTTGACTAAAGGACGACTGTCACCGAACTGGACACAAAAATGCCCAAATAACAAAATAAATCATTTTTAGTTACATAAATGGGCAAAACTGATGCAATGGTTGCAGTCAAACAGGTCCTTCTGCTGTGTATAATGTTGGGTGTTTTGTGCTTAATTCAATTGATTACAGTTTTAAAAACCTTTAAACAACCAAATATTGCTACAGTATAAAAGGATGTACCGTATTTTTCGGACTATAAGGTGCACCGGATTATAAGGCGCAATATCAATGAACGGTCTATTTGATGGTCTATTTTCATACATAAGGTGCACCGGATTATAAGGCGCATTAACCACTTGCGCTCCGTTGTTCCGCGGGCGGGCAAGTCTCTGCGTCCTATGACGCACGAGGGCGCGCGAGAGCGTGCTCGTGCGCCCTCGTGCGCATGACGCATGATAAGGATATTGATGGTGATTGTGTAGGTGGTGTGCCCTCCAAGCGCCACTGAAAAAAAAATCTGCAAACACAGCCGCGAACAGATTAGTTCATCTGATTGACCTCTCATTCGACTAATAAGAGCCTTGAATTGGGTTTCTGAAACCTTGAGGAGCCAATGAATGAAAATCTAGGAAGGAGGACCCGCCTACTGTGAACGCAGGAGCCAATTGAAGCACAGAAATTCTGGCTGGGTGAAGCGATATTTACTGCTGCAGAAGGACTCTGTACGAATCTACTACAGACCCAGGCTCACCCAGCAGCATGGAAAACACCCACAAGTGGGACCTGCACTCATTCCAGCAGAATAGACGGAGGCCGACGACAAAAGTCGTAAATCATTCGCCAAAACGGCAATAATGGAATTATGTTTTGATCGGGATCCACGAGCGGAGCAGCGTCGCGTTCGTCTGACGCGTGGGAAGAGCTGTTCGCCACGACTCTGCTGCTTTGAAGAGGTAAGGTGTTATAAGCTAAATTATTATTTATCCCTGAAAACTGTAATCCAAAAATGACTTTTGACCGATCGGTAAATAACAACTGTACTGCGCACGAAGTGCATGCGCCGCGATAAACGGTTCATTTGCCGTGTTCGGACCATGAACGCCCTTCCCCCCCCCCCCCCCCCCCCGCTGCAGAAGAGAAGCGGGGGGGGGGGGGGCACGGTCCGAACGCTCCCCGGTCCGCGGGAGGAAGCATATCAGTCTGTTCCATCATGGAGCGATGGCCCTCTTCTGTAGCGAGGAGGGGGGGCGTTCACGGTCCGTTCACGGTCCCCCCACACACACACACACACACAGTAGCGGGGGGGGGGGGGGGCGCTGTGAAAACATGCAAGGAAAAAAAAAAAAAGAAAAAAAGAGTGTATTCCGTCATGTAGCGAGGGCCGAATTTGGTCCTCGGTAGCGGGGGGGGGGGGGGGGGAACGACCCCCCGCCCACACACACACACACACAGACACAGCCCTGAGTGTGACCTTTCATTAGAGCCTAAAATGAAGATTCTACATTGAATTATTCAAAAGTTACAGACGTTTTTCCAAACTGTGCCATTTGGTACAATTTGGCACAGTTCCATAACGCCTGGGAACAGCCTGAGAACAAAGCTGTGTAAAATATTCATTTTTTGTGGTATTGTTACCAAATTTGGATCTCAGCTGGATAACACTTGGTTCTACATTTCTGTTGCATTTTCCAGCTGGATCGGACAGCTGTGTGTTATTTACAAGCATTTGTATCCAAAAAAACAGTGTCCAAATTGTTTTTCTTCAAGTTCAGTATCTTTAGATGACTGTAACTCAGTGGCCGGAGCACGTAGAGAGATTATGTTTTTTTTGCCAAAAAATTCAAAGTGTTTTCTTTTAAATGAGACCAACCCCATGAAGATGCTGCAAAGGGTTGAATAACAGCTTTCGATTTACTTTGGGCACGTTTTTTTTTTTGGCATTTTTAGGAAAATTGCCCGGAGTGCAAGTGGTTAAGTCGTTTGAATGGAATAAATCATTTTGACATGCGCACGTCAACATTTTGACATTCCAAAAATAGTAGAAGAAGAAGCAACTTCCGGTGTTAGCAAGCCCCGCTTCGTGTCAAAATTGACCTGAATTGTGTTATTCAGACTGTACTTTTGCTTCTGCTGGTCTCCGTAATGAAGCTACAAGTACATACTTCTGCATATGACGAACGGAGGGAGACAGCAGGACGATACAGACCAGTTTTGTTTTACTCCCTCTATGTTTTCCGCTAGCTGCTGCTAAGGTGGAAATACGTCACGTCGACGTGCGGCTGGTGTACAAACATGCGCAGTAAACATATTTTCTGCCCTACGTTCGGAATAAGTGTTTTCATGCGCACCATTCGGATTAACAATCGGTATAACCCACCCCTCTCAAACGGAATGAAATTTTGATCCGAATGAGCGTGATCGGATTAGAATATTCAGATTGCCATGTTTACATGAAGCATTTTTATTCCGATCAGGCTTTTAATCTGGTTACTTGTGTCCATGTAAACATAGCTGAGTTTAACAGTTGGGCGATTTCGGCATCAAGCATGCCCGGATCCCCCTTGTCATTATCCGAGTCAGTCTCGTTGCTGTTATTTAGCTGTTCAGTGATGATTCCAGCCTTCGTGAAAGCTCGGACGACACTTGAGACAGATACCTTAGCCCAGGCATCCACGATCCATTGGCAGATAGTGGCGTAACTTGCTCTCAATTTAACTTTGAACGACCTGTTGACACCAATATCTAGCGGTTGGAGTTCTTTGGTTAATCCACCCGGAATGATGGCAAGCTCCGAAATAGTTTGCTTCACTTGGGTTTTAACAGTATCGGTGAGATGGGCGTGCATGGAGTCACAGATCAATAGGGACGGAGATTTGTGGAAAAAGCCATCCGGCCATTATGTTGAAGCACATATTACTCTGCGAGGCTCCTGACTATGGTAGCCGTAATGCGCCGACAGTCCATCAAGCGGTGCGGCTTCGTAGCTTACCAAAGTCGTACTAAAACATTTTGACAGATTTTTGAGCGCCGTGTACCACATAAAATCGGTTCGAGGTCAGTAAGCACAACCAGAATTAATACATAAGGCGCACCGGATTATAAAGCACGCTGTTGATTTTTGAGAAAATTAAAGGATTTTAAGTGCGCCTTATAGTCCGAAAAATACGGTACTAGTATGGGTCTCAAATATTTGTAAATGTGTCCTGTTGTTGTGCTGCATGAGTTTATTGACGATACACAGAAAAAATTCAATATTACACTTAACTCCATCACTGAACAGTGATATAAACTAAAATAATTATAATGGTGCAAGATACAACACTATTGTGAATATAAGTCATAAAAGATCACACAAATAAGTGATCTGACAAACAAATAATCAACAGGTCCTACACAGTCGCTAATACTGGATGCCCCATTCATTTTCAGTAATTAGGTATTCTGTAGTTAGTAATCACACAATCAAATAAATCTTAATGCCATTCAGTCCCTTTCATATTTGTCAAAGTCTAACGTGTGACTGCCTGCATATAGGCTACACCTCTCTGTGTTGCACTTTCAAACACAGCCTACAGTTGGGCCTGTAAAGCCTAACTGGGATACCTGTTTCAGACAGGAATACTTGCGTTCTATTGGCAATGCACTAGTTTTCTATAAATTCTATTGACTCCCACTGGAATCCCCCCTTCACTGTCAGTGCTGTGTCAGGCTGTGGCTTTGGCTGTTATGTAGTCTAATGGCGTCGGCAACAAAGGAGCACCTTAAGTGTTCAGGGATGGCTGAACGTGCTGTCCGTCTGCCACAGTTCATCACGGAGATGGTGGGAGGAGTTATCCAAGACGTATTTGACTTTGGCCTTCATCCTCTTCTCAGCCGCTGACTCCAGGCTTTCCAGCTCCAGTCCAACCACAGAGTGAGTCTTCCTCACCAGTTCAGCCTGTTGATCTCACCAGTCTTGGTTCCACCCCTCTAGCACACCGTAGCGTACGTATAAGAGTGTGCCGGCCACCACAGACTGGTAGAAGATCTAAAGGAGGAAATAACATCTAAGAACGACTTAATATGGTCAAGTGTTGGAAGATGAACAAGCATTCCAGTGGGGGTGCATAGAATTAGTAGAAAATAGTGATCAAAACCAGACAGTTAAGGTGAACTTGAACACGACTGGACCAACCGACTCCGACTGTCTAGCCAAGCTAATGGTAATGATTCAATGTACAATCACGGCTAAAATATAACAAAACACTGACACAATACATATATTATCGACTATGGACTAATGAACGCATTAGGAACAGGGATGCCCACTGGAATGACTGGAATTTAAAGAAAATAACAAATAAAATCTCACTTGGTAAGCTAACGCTATAGTAGCACATTTAGCTAACACTTTTGGCTCACAAATATCAAAATCGGTATCATAGCTAATAGCATGGTGATGGGCTATAACTGAAGACTGGATTATGCCACATAGGGAAACGGAAGCTAGAAGAGCAATACCGACTTCCGCCCATTCTGGCAAAATATTAAAGACACACTCCGGCGGCTCTAAAACCACCTCAAAAACCAATGTATATTTCCCAAAATAGTATATTGTGGCTTTTTATGTACAAAAAAACTTTCATTGCCTTAGAATTGCTTGGAAAGAGCTTTTACATATTCCACCTACTTAAATATGTGCAGCTCTATGAATATTCTAATTGGCGTCACCTATACTCGCGCCCACCAGTAGCTGGAAGAGATGAGGACATTGTACAAGACTCCCAGAAGGCGATCCAACTTGAGGAAGTAAAAGTTGTAACAAGGTTTCCATAGGTGAACCTGCAGAAGGATCATTCTTGGTGGAGTGGAGAGTCTCTGCGCGGCCACGCATGGAGGCTGGAGGGCTCCCTGGTGGTCTCTGGTTGCCCACTCGCCGTGGGTGCACCGGACCGCTGGCCCCCAGCGAGTAAACCGCTCACTGGAGGCAAGCTGCTCAGACGCCAGCCCCCAGCGAGCTTGCTTCGTCGGTGGACACCAGCCTGCTCACCTCCTTCACTCCCACACGGGAGAGCCGGAAAGATCCATGGCGAGTGGGCAACCAGAGTACCAGCAGGCAACCCTCCAGCCTCCACGTGGGGCTGGGCAGCAACTCTCCGCTCCACCGAGAATGATCCTTCTGCAGGTTCACCTACGACAATACTCGCCCCGGCTGTTGCGCCACGCACCCCAGGGTCATCTCCACCGGCATACAGGTTAAAATGCAGGCTGCAAACCCGTGTCCTCGCTGGTATTTTAGCAGGAACACTGAGGTTTTTCCAAATAAAATTAATCATTGCTGTCATATTTTCATGTCTGTGGGTAAGACTTCGCAATTTAAAAGAGGATTTCTTGCTCTCACAGCCAAAAACCTAACACGTATAACCTGCCATCTTTCTCAACTTGTAAAAGCTCCTGCTGCTCCTCGTCAGCTCCTCCCTCTTCCCCCAAGGCAGTGAACTCAGGTCTGTAGCCCTGCCCAGTGCTTAGCCTGATTGGTTATAACATTAACCAATCAGGTTAATTTATGTAGCTAGAAACGCTCTGTCCAAACTCACATTATTTTTTTTTTTGGGGGGGGGGGCTTAAGTGAAACTTTACTGCAAAAAACAGAGATATGAGACATTTGAGTGATTTTGCTGTTGATATGTCTTGTAAGTCACAAAAAACATGTTGCAGACATGTTAACAACAGAAAAAAAAAAGATTTTTGGTGGAGTGTCCCCTTAAATATAAATATTTTTAAGTGAAGAGAGATTTTGACATTTTTACTGTTATCATATGACCTAAAAAAGCATTTTAGAAGGTTTAAGCCCTAAAACACACCATGTCATATTTAAGTGAATGGGACCTTAGAGATGGGAATCTATTGGGACTGACTCACTTTTGGAGCGAGCCTCTAATACTAAACTCCAGTTATTGGAACTTCCTGTCCTGAAGGGTGTTGATCACCATTTATAAAGAAGTCTATGAACAAAGTGATTTAAAATAACCCAGAATACATCCATGGGAATTTTTTTTTTCAATAAAAAACTAATACTTGGAGGTCATAAGCTTTTTTTAAAAAAAAAAAATAAAAAAATGGATGTTTTAATAGTGTTTGTGTAACTACTTTCACTACCAGATGAGGGAGACAGTGGTTCCACATTATGGGAATTAGACCATTTTTGTATGAACCTGACAGCATTTCTGACTTTAAACATCTTTAAATACATCCTTTTTATTATGGATGTATTTACATCCTTTTTATTATGTTTTCTACATCCTTAAAAGGATGTAGAAAACATAATATACAGACAATATACAGACAATATAAATGTTTTTAGTAAATGTTTGTGTACAGTGGGTGATTTGTTATTTTTTAACAAGGGAGATAGCGGTATTCACAAATTTAGCATGAGGTACAGACATACAAATGTCAATTCAGTACAGATTTGCAAGAATAAAGATGGAAAAATATGACAAAAGATCCAAATTTATAAATTAAAAAAGCCACAAATTGCAATTTAATCACATGTAATAAAAATTCAACAAGCATCCAGATGAATGTTGGAAACTTACAAGAAAAAAGTGGAAAACGTATGTTGAAAATTCTGTAAATTTAAGGGAAAACAAATTGCAAATTTATGAGAAAAAATAGCATTTTTTGAGAAATTTTTCAGAAAAAAAGTTGCACATTTTTGAAAAAAAAGTTAGAGAGAAAAATTATCAATTTTTGAGAAAAAAGTTGCAAGTTTACAGAAAAAAAGTAAATTTATGAGAATAAAGTTGCAAATTTTTCAGAAAGATGTTGCAGATTTATGAGAAAAAAGTTGCTAATTCACAGGAAAAAAGTGCAGATGTTTGAGAAAAAGTTGCAAATTTACAGAAAAAAAATAGCAATTTTTTTTTGAGAAAAACTGAGCAAATTTATGAGAAAAACGTTGAAAATGTAAACAAATTGAAAATGCAATGGAGAGGTTTATGATGATGGGGGGACAATTATCTCTATTTTCCAGAGATAATGGGGGGGGGGATGTCCCCCTTTGATCTCCTCCTATGAATGGGTTTGGTGGGATTTGGTCATTTGTTACCAAGGGAGGATAGCACCCCTCTCCCCCCCTTCAAATCACCTACTGCTTGTGTTCTTTACTTACAGGAATTCTTTCTCAGAGGATGTTTGTGATGTTACCATGTGGGGGCGTTGGGGTAAGTGAAAACACACACACACACACACACACACACACACACACTACACCGCTGTGATGAAAGGTGACATTGTTTCAAAGAAAATGACAAGTAAGACAGAAGAAAAGACGGGATGTTAAAATGGAAATGAAATCTGGCCGGGTCCGAACGTTTGGATGACAGTCTGAGTCCGACCATGACGAGTGGCACTAATGAGAAACGGCGTGTCTGCGAGCAGGGATCAAAGAAAAGCCTCCACTGACGCTGTCCCAGCCAGAGGGACAGCAGTGCCAGTGTGACGGCAAAGCGCTGGCAAACCTGGACCTGAAATGAAATGAACGTTCTTAACTCCTCAGTTAATTCTGTGTTTCTGTGTGGGACATGGTGGTCCCATGTAAGATTGTGTTTGGGACGGGGGCACTCTGTTATGCACGGTGGCGCAGTGGTTAGCACTGCGGCAGCACAGTTTACCCTTGGCCAGGGGATTGTGGGGATCGTGGGATCGTGGGTTCGATCCCAGCCCCCGACCAACAGTGATCTGTGTGGAGTTTGCATGTTCTCCCCGTGTTGCGCGGGTTTACTCCGGGATTTCTCCGGTTTCCTCCCACATGCCAAAAACATGCATGTTAGGTTAATTGGCTGTTCTAAATTGTCCCTAGATATCTGTTTCCTATAGGCCCTTAGAATAGAGGGTTAGTATTAATGAAAGCGCTTTGAGTGGTCTTTGTGACTAGAAAAGCGCTATATAAGTGCAGGTTAGTTAGTTAGTTAGTTAGTAATGGGGAAGAATTCAAAGTGTTTGAAACAGGAAAAGAAAAATATCTTCTCTCCAAACAAAAATATTACAAAAATAAACCTGGGTCAAAGACAAGTAGAAAAAATTAAACCATCACATATAATGAAAATTTGACCAGCATTCATTTAAATGTTGCAAATTTACAATGAAATAATTTGTGAATTTAGGAGGGAAAAAAAAGTTTCAAATTTACAAGAAAAAAAACCAACACAAATTTACGGGAAAAAAGTTTGAAATTTGCATGAAAAAGTTTGAAACTTAATAATTTTTTAAAAAAAATTTGCAATAAAAAAATCACAAATTTGTGAATAAGTTGAAAATTAATAAGAAAAAAGTAGAAAATATACAAGAAAAAGGCTAAAAATTTACAAGAAAAAAAATTACACAAAAGTTACAGATTTATTTGGGGAAAAAAGTATGACAAAAAAGTTGCAGAGACACAAAAAAGTTACAAATTTTCAAAAAAAGAACACCTGCAAATTAATAAGAACAATGTCACATATCTATGAGAAAAAAGTTGAAAATTATTGAGAAAAAAGTTGAAAACTTACAAGAAAAAAAAGCCAATTTTACATCAAAAAATGACACATTTTAAAGAAAAAAAATGGCTAATTTATTTGAATAAAAAGAAATTTTATTGCAAAAAAGTTGCAAAGATACATAAAGTCACAAGTAAAAAAACAACTGCAAATTTACAAGAAAAATGTCAAATCTGTGAGGAAAAAGTTGGAAATTAATGAGAAAAAAGTTGTAAATCTATAAGAAAAAGCTGCAGTTTGTAAGGAAAAAAACACATTTTTAAGAATTTTTTTAAAAAAAAATTGCAAATTTACAGAAAAAAATAGCCAATTTATTAGAAAAATGTTGCAAATGTACAAAAAAAAAAGTCACAAATATATGAAGAGAAAAAAGAAAATGTTCAAGGAAAAAACTGTGGTAATTTTTATTTTCCCTTGAACTTCCCTCTTGCATCTGCACTACGCTTCACAGTCATGAAGCAGCTCTGTTCAGCCTGAGTTAGCATGAAGACAAACCGTATCTCTTCCTTCATTCTATCTATTACTTCCTTTTGATTGGCAGGTTGATAATGACACCATCTGGAACGAGTCCCACACTTCGACAGCGTCACGCATGGCGGCGGGCAGCGTGGTTGAGCTGGCGTTCAGAGTAGCCAAAGGCGAGCTGAAGGTGAGAAACTAAAGATGTTTTCCCCCCTAATGTAATTGTGAGTTTTTACTGAGGGAAACCGACTCAGTGTGGAGTTCACCGTAAATTTCTCCCAAAAGACCTACAGATAAGTTTTTTCTCCCATCAGCATCAGTTTGTTTCTTTTCTTGTGAACCTGGAATGTTTTTATGTAAACTTGCAATTTTTACATAAATTTGCACCTTTTCTTGTAAATTTGAGACCTTTTTTCAATGCATTTCTGACTTTGTCATATAGTTGCTGCTTTTTACTTTTAAATATGTGAGATTTTTTTTCTTAACTTTCAGTGTTTTATTTTTTCTTGTAAATTTGGTAAAGGTAAATTTGTAATTATTTTAGAATTGGGAAGATTTCAAACCCTTTAACATGGAAAAAAGAAAGAAAAGATATCTCCCCTCCCAACAGAAATAAACTTGGCCCATTGTCTAGAAGAAAAAAAAATAAACCATTGCATAGAATAAAAATTTAACCAGGACACACATGAATGTTGCAGATTTGCAAGAAAAAAGGTGTAAGTTTATGAGAAAAAAAGTTGCAGATTTATAACAAAAAAGTGTTGGATTTATGGGACAAAAGTGCAAGTTTTAGATTTAAAAAGTTGCAAATTGATACAAGATAATTCTTAAGGTAATTTTAAGTCTCAATAAAAAAAAAAAAGTGTGCACTTGTAGCTTGGGGGCCCCCTAGTGGCTGACAGGGCCTGTAGTAGTATTTGCATACTCTGCTTTGTAGGCAGGAACGGCACTGTCTGAGCACCAAATCTGAAAACCAAATAGCAGTGTAACACATGAGTATCCAGAAAATTAAATGGTTGGGTACAGCCCTAGTTGTGGGACACAGGACCACTTGAACAAAGGTAATGTCAGAGATGCTTGTTGCCGATGGGAGGAGTTTCACCTTTAATGCAAGTGTGTCTTGGGGTGTAATCGTGCTATCCAGCGGATATACTGCAGTACATAATCTGCAAGAGAAATGAAACAAAATGCAATAAAAATCTGCATTTCCAACATATTCTCACTCCCAACTTTAGACCAAATCCTTGTGTCTACTCTGACAATGTTTGGTACTGCTGAGCTTTAATTTATGGTCAGGATTGGGTGTTTCATTTCACTGGAAAAAAAAAAAAAAAAAAACTCTACAGAAGCTTACTTACATCTCATATTTAGTGAATCAGAGACTGACGGTGACTCTCCTCCACAGAACGGATTTGCTGTGGTCAGACCGCCGGGGCATCACGCAGAATCCTCCAATCCAATGTGAGTGTGTCTCTCTTCTGCTCTTATTTCACGTGTCAGCAGCCTCGCCGTGGAGGATATACAACATAAAGAGCCAAAGGAGAAAGTTTATCTACTTTGTTTTCATTTATGAGGACACAGCTTGTTTCTAATTTTCTTTCTTGCCATACAGTGCTGTGAAAAACTTCACAGCACCAAATTCTTCAAAGAATTTTTGACAGATCCTTTTGCCAAGTTGAACTTGGTTTTATTTATTGCAGCACTTTTCAGGTACACATGTGGCTAAAAGTGTTGGGCTCTATTATCTTTTTTTTTTGTCACTTAATAAATGTTTCTTTGATTCTGGTTTTATGTTTGGGGATGTTTTGTGGTTTAAAATGAATTTTGGGAGCAGTCATGCTCCACATACCCAAATTCACGGGCAAAAGCCCTGAAGAAGGGAAAATTTCGTTACATCTCCCCTTTAAACTTGTAATTTATTCTTTCTTTCTGGGTCTACCAGGGGGTTCTGTTACTTCAACTCTGTGGCGATAGCTGCTAAGCAGCTCCAGAGCAAGCTCAGCGTCAGCAAAATCCTCATTGTCGACTGGGTAAGTTTACTCTTCGATGACATACACAAGACTCCAAAACATCTCCAGACAACTGCTAATTGTTGCCGTAACTCCTCTCCTCCCATTGGCTAGGATGTACACCATGGTAACGGCACCCAGGAAGTATTCTACAGCGACCCCAGCGTTCTCTACATCTCTCTTCACCGCTATGACGATGGAAACTTCTTCCCCGGCAGCGGGTCGCCAGCTGAGGTACAGTAGGTGGTATCTGCAAAGCTGTTTTAGGTGAAAGTACCCTAAAAACAGAATGTCATTTGTTCATGTGTGGCACTAGGTTGGCTCAGGAGCCGGCGAGGGCTTCAACGTCAATGTGGCGTGGACAGGGGGACTGGACCCACCCATGGGAGATGCAGAGTACCTCGCTGCATTCAGGTAGGAAATCTTAAATGTCTCGACTGTGACTCTAAGAGTAAGAATCACCAGAGGCCCCACAATACAATATTATCATGATACTTTGGCCACAACACCATATTATCACAGCACTTGCAATATATTGAGTAGTGCAATATCATATGTTGTAATTTCCAAATTCCGATCTTTATGTTATCCAACTCCCAGCTAGATCTCATGAGTCACTCCTCTGCTGTGTTGACCCAACCAGACAGTGAGCATTTAGCACCATCTATTGGATTGAAAAGTCAATTGTTTCTTATTACTCTGATATCCAGTTAAGCTTGTATTTACAACATTTATTAACAATTTTCAATAAAGTATCACAATACTGGTGTCTCTGAATCGATACAATTTCACAGTATTGCTCTATATCAGGGATGGGCAACTGTGGTGGTAGTGAGGGCTACAAAATTGTATCCTCACTCCCCGAGGGCCAGATTTACATGTAAACCTTCTGTGGGGGTGGGGAGGGCATTATTTCCTGCAAAGTCAAAAGTTTCACAATTGAAACTGAAAATGCAAATTAAAATAAAAGCTACTCAGTGTTTTATCATATTAGAATTAAAATTACTGATAAAATTATATCTGCCCTGCAATGGACTGGCGATCTGTCCAGCGTGTACCCTGCCTCTCACCCAAATATGCTGGGATAGGCTCCAGCCCCCCCCCCCCCCCACCCACCCTCCCACTGACTCGAAAATGATTAAGCAGTAGAAGATGGATGGATGAATGGATAAAATTGCATATATCATGACCTAATTTTTAAAACTCTCTCCATCAAAATGATGACCAAAGAGAAATTCCAGACAATAATTAACAAAAAAGCCAAGAAGAAAAGGAAATATGATGAGGTTTAGCTTGCTCTTGGATTCATTGTGGGTGTGGAGGGGCAGAGAAATAGCTGTGGGTAGATGGGCTTGTTAGTCTTCTGGCTCCCCAAAATGGGGAATAAAAAAAAAAAGTTTAAGAGCCACTAGTATAAATGAACAAAGAAAATCAGCAGATTTCAGTGACCACAGTCTCTGAACTTTTTTTTTTTCCCACAATATCTTTATTGAACCTTTTTTTTTTTTAACAAACATGATACAAACAATCAAACACTAACACTAAAGTACTACAAAAAAAAAAAAATGCACTAAAAACACCAACAACCACCAACAAAATCAAGTCTTCAACAATGCTCCTCTGTTTAGTCTAGACAATCCAATACATTAGTATACATATTATGTTCACCAGTTTGGAATTTACAAGGTCCACACACATCATTCACCTTCTTCTTCAAGAGTTATGTTTAAATTTTTTACATAATCAATAAAAGGTCTCCATATATTCTCAAACACAATTTCCTTTGATTTCAGTATATATGTTATTCTTTCTAGTGGAAGGTTTGTTAACATCTGTCTTAACCACTGAATCACATCTGGTCTATGAGTCTTTTTCCATAATAGTGCAATACATTTTTTGGCATTAAGCAAACTGAGGTCTATGAATGTTCTTTCACTTTTATTAAAATTATGCTTTTCTGGGTACAGACCCAACAAAAACAGTTTAGGATTCAATATGATTTGTTTTGAGATTATTTTTTCAATTGTTACCCTCACCTCTTCCCAAAACATTCTTATTAATCTACATTCCCATAAACAATGAAATAGGGTTCCTTTACTTTCCATGCATTTTGTGCATGTATCTGGTATGTTTTTGTTATATCTATTTAACTCCTCTGGTGTAACATACATCCGCATTAACCATTTGAAATGTATCAATTTAAGGCGTACATTTATTGATTTGGTTTGAGCTTCTGTACAAGCCAATTCCCATTGTTCCTCTGAAATTTCAATTTGCAGATCTTCTTTCCAGTAGTTTAATCTTTTCAGTGAATTTTCACTTGAAGATAGTGTCAATGAGTTATAAAACTCTGAAATAATACCCTTTCTTTTACTATCTTTCATCATCATTTTTTCCAAGGATGAATAAATAGGTCGAGTGAGAGCTTTATTTTGATTTGATCGAATAAAGTTTCTAAGTTGAAGATATTTAAAAAAATGTGTTCTATTGAGATTAAATTTGATCCTCAGCTCTTCAAAAGACATTATGTTATCTGCACATGGCAAATATAAATCCTGAATCTTTTGTATCCCTTTTAAATTCCATACTTTAAATACAGCGTCCGCTCTCCCTGGTTTAAAATATTGATTACCCCATATTGGACTAAATTGTGACAATAACTGTGGTTCTTTTAAATAGTTTTTAGCTTCACACCATATTTTGATCATATGCTTTACAAATGGATTTTTAACTTGTTTTTGTAATTTTTTTGCCGAATCTGAGTATATGAATATGGGAAGAGGTAAAGGTAAATTGTATGATTCCATTTCAGTCCAGTGAGGGAGATCATTTGATGAAAAATAATATGTCATAGACCTCAGTTGTGCCGACCAATAATACAACATAAAATTTGGACATTTCAGACCTCCACGATCAAATGGTAAATATAATAAAGACAAACGTAATCTAGCCCTCCTGTTGTTCCATATAAATTCCACTAACTTTTTTTTATTCTTGAGAATAGATCTAAAGGTGGTGATAAGGGAATGTATTGAAATAAATAAAGTATTTTAGGTAAAATATTACTTTTAAGTATATTGATTCTCCCGATCATCGACATTGGTAGTGACATCCATCTCTGAGTTAACTCATTGATATCTGACATTAAGGCTTCATAGTTGACACTGGCGACTGATTCTAGCTTAGGCACAATTTGGATTCCTAAATATTTACACTGATTTACAACATTGAATTGATTTACCTCAGGGGCTGGGTAATTTCTCTGGGTCTCATTTAGCATTAATATTGAAGATTTAGTTTTATTTATTTTATATCCTGATATTTCCCCAAAATTCTTTATTAAATTCAACAAGGTTGGAATTGATTTTTTTAGATTCGACATAAACAAAATTATATCATCGGCGTACAGGGAGATTTTATGTTCTGTTGGTCCAACTTTAATTCCATATATTTGTGAATGTAAACGTATCGCTATCGCTAAAGGTTCAATTGCCATAGTAAACAGTAAAGGTGAAAGTGGACAGCCTTGTCGACATCCTCTATTGATTTTTATTGGTTTTGAAATATTGTTATTTGTTAGGATTTCTGCTGTAGCATTATTGTATATTATTTGAACCCATTTTATGAAATTATTTCCAAGTCCAAACCTTTGTAGGACTTCAAAAAGAAAGGGCCATTCAACTCTATCAAAGGCCTTTTCGGCGTCCAATGATAGGAGAGCTGTATCCGGTGCTTCTTTATTAAAATAAATAATATTAAATAGTCTTCTTACATTATGGAAGCCTTGTCTACCCTTTATAAAGCCATTCTGATCTCGATTAATAATATTTGGTAAAATTTCTTGTATTCGTCTTGCTAAAATTTTACAGATTATCTTAAGGTCGGCGTTTAATAGGCTTATTGGTCTCATATTTTCACATTTATTAGAGGGCTTACCTGGTTTTGGCAGCAGTATAATTAAGGCATTATTTATGTATGATGGTAAATTATTATTTTGAAATGCTTCTAAAACCATTTCCAAAAAAGGTTTTATTAATTTATTCTTAAATTTTTTATAAAGGTCAACTGGAAGACCATCTGGTCCTGCACTTTTTCCTGATTTCATATTATCAATGGCTAGCCCAACTTCTTCTTGACTAATTTTAGACTCCAATATCTCCCTGTTTTCATTTGGAATACACGGTATAGATAGTTCGTTCAAAAACCCATTTAGTTTTGTTAAATCAGGTTCATTTTTGGTATCATATAATTTTTCATAGTAATCTCTAAAGGCTCTATTAATTTCTAAAGGATCTATAACTACCTGTCCATTACTTATAATACTGGTAATTGGTGTTTTAATTTCTAATTATTTAATCTGCCATGCTAATAATTTTCCTGATTTTTCACCTTGTTCATAAAAAGATTGTTTCAATCTTAGAAGACTCGAGGCAGCTCTATTCGCTGATTTTTTGTCGTATTCAGCTCTCAAAATCAGTAATTCATTCTCCAACCTTGGGTCACTTCCTGCATACACTTTTTCCTGAAGACTTTTTATTTTATGTTCCAATTTAGCTCTCTCCTCTGGAGTCTTCTTAGATTTTGATCCTGTATAATTAATAATATGTCCCCTAATAAAAGCTTTGAAAGCCTCCCACTTTACACATGCTGATGTTTGTGTAGTATTGATGTCAAAGAACTCGTCTATCTGTTTTTCTATATACTTGACAAATTCCTCATCCTGAAGCCATTTATGCTGAAATTGCCATCTACCTGATTCCTTTGTCAATTTTTTATCTACATATATTAGACAACAGGGTGCATGATCAGAGATCACGATGTTATCATAAAAGCAGTTTTGAATCTTGGACCTTAATTCTGTGGAAATCAAAAAATAATCAATACGTGAGAATGTCTTGTAGGTACTGGAATAACAAGAATAGGCTTTAACTTGTGGTTTCATTTCTCTCCATATATCTAACAATCTCAATTCTTTCATAAAATGATTAATAGTCATCCTACATCCAATGTGCGTACAATCCAGTCCTGTTGATCTATCTATACCTGGATTCAATGTACAATTAAAATCCCCTGCTATTATATGTTGCCCTGTAAGTGATGATAAGATGAGAAATAAATTAGCAAAGAACTTCTGATCATCTATATTGGGACCATATAAGTTCACAAGATTTATATTTTCTAATAGCAAAGAACCTTGAATGATTACATATCTTCCAAATTTGTCTCCAATTACATTTTTCACTTGAAAAGGAACTGATTTATGTATGAGAGTCATAACTCCCCTGGCTCGGGATGAAAATGAAGAGGTGAATACACTTCCTTGCCATCTACTCCTAATTCTTTTAACATCCTCCTCTATTAGATGAGTTTCTTGTAAAAACACAATTTTTGAACCCATGTCTTTTATTTTATTCATAACTTGTTTAAGTTTGTTTAAATTTTGTAGACCTCTGCAATTCCATGAAGTTAAATTAAGATTAACACTTTGGTTTATGATCAATAGAGAGTTTGGGATTACCTTGCAGTGTAAACATGCTCATACAGAGAAGCAAAAACATGAGTGGTTGAACATTCATCCTACAAACTACACACAAACAAATTTCCCCTTCCCACACTTGTGGCAAACCCCCCAAAATCAAAAGAAAAATTCTGTCTCCCGATATAGCCATCGACCGTTCCACACCCACGGGGAACAGCCTAAGCCACTCCTTCTTCATCCTCCCAATCACCCTAACTCTACTGCTTTTAATGACGTAACATTAACTCTCCTCTGTAGTTTTCCAACTTAACTCCAAAATTTTTAACAACTTTGTACATCATAGTTTTTTTTTGTTTGTTTTGTTTTTGTTTTATTTTTTTAATATATAATACAATCTATATTTTGTAAACTTACTATTTACTTCAAGTCAGTCAGATGCCTGTGCAAATGCTTAATTATTCTACCTTATATTTTGTTCATGCTTAGCTCCCACCAGTCAGTCTCTGAACTTTTACTGCTGTCATGGGATTAAAACTGTCAGTGCTTCAGTCGCACTCTTTAGAAAGAAACCTCAAAGCTTAGAATATTTTTCTGCACAATTAAAAGAAAAGCCTCTAAGCTCCATAAGGCTTCACCTGCCAAACAAGAATAAATGCTACAGCTCCTCAACTGTATTTACTCTTGTTTAAAAGCAACCTACTTTGTACATTTACTGCTGTTTACAGCCTATTAATGCAGTCTTAGCAGGCAACATTCCTTAAAAACATGTTCACCGCCGGTGCACTTTTCTGTCTGTGGCTCCCTCACTCTTGCTCTCTTGCTTGACCACTTGCTCAGAGCGGCACCTAGCCTAAGTTTCAATTAGCGCTCCCTCTGCTGGCAGACTCTATAATTGTATTTAAGAATGCAGTTCCAAATACAGCAAATGTGATATAAATAAATAATTGATTTTTGGAAATGGACTGGCAGCCGCAATGGATGAGGGGGTGGGAATTGAATACTGCATCACTACATGGTCCATTTCAAGTGGAATAGTTTGTAGGCCAATAAAGTCACTATTCAAAACTAGAAAAGCACTCGGAGAGCGCAGACCTCCGCCAAGCGCCACAGTTCCCCCCATACAGTGTTTGTGTGTACGTTGTCAGATTCCTTGACCATGAAAACATCTGAGTAGCAATTGGATTCACAATGATAGGATTAGTGGTTCAGTAGTAAAAACATTACCTCCTTGGTGGAGGTAATAAACTGAAGTGTTGGTGTTGTGTCCATGTCGTGCATCTGCAAACTCCCAGGCTGGGGGCGTTGCAATTGAATGAATGAATGAATTAGTCTTTATTTCGGATAGATTAAGAGTACAGGTTAAAAGAAAGTGAATAATATAACAAAGGGGGTAATAAAATCCAACAAGGTCAAATTAGACAATAGCTCCTCTGATTATACAGTTCAACATAAGTTATCCGAAATATGTGATGGCTGAATCCGCAGCTTATATTGCCCACCCATGTTCCATCCAAGAATTCAAAAGAAAAAACAAAAGAAGTCCTGACACAACTGCGTACAACCCACAGGCCAATGGGTTATGTGAGCGTTTTAGATCACTGAAAGCAGCACTGAGGGCTTCACTGACGGATGCCAATTAGGTAGACGGGTTGGCGTGGGTTTTATTCAAAATTCAAACGTTTATTTCAAACTCAGGGTTCATATTAAATGCAGAACTAAAAGGCGTAGAAAATAAATAAATAAATAAATAAAAGTATATACAGATCAGCAGACAGTCGGCGGTCTTGTAACAACAATAACATACAATATTGGACTCAGTATAGAATGGAACGCCACCACTTCCAAATGCTGAAGTGTGAGTGACAAGATGATTGTTACATGGCAGCAACCTTCTCATCAAACTGTAAACATCGTTACGTAGCAACTCGCCAAAAGACGGAATGTTCACAGACACAAACATCTTGCTTGCACTCGACCTTCGTGGTACATGTAATCTTTATCTTTATTGGGGTTGCGCTCCGCGGCCAAAGATGATTTGGAAACTTGCCCGGCAGAGAGCTTCTTTTTGCGGAGCTACTATGGCTGACCAGGGAATTTCTGCCAAATAATCCAGCGGCGGACAGCTGACCGTCTGAGCTTTTGCAGCGTCGCGCAAACACAGTTTTCCGCGTGCTTTTGTGCCTAAAACGTTGAAGAAGGCGGAGTTTATGTTGGTCAGACACGATGACCAGCGCCCTCCATTGCGCCTGCGCACATGTTGAAAATAGCCGTATGTCACAGTGTTGAAAAATGCTTTAAAAAATTCCTGTATCCAGACGGTGATCCGGATCATCCCCAAAATTTAATCAGTTCTTCCTTGTACCATTTCCAACAACGCCTGAAAGTTTCATGGAAATCCGTCCAAGACTTTTTGAGTTATCTTGCTAACCAACAGACAGACAGACAAACAAACACACAGACAAACCCCGGCAAAAACATTACCTCCTCCTGGCCTTTTCGGCCTGGCGGAGGTAAAAACAATGAAAGTATATGATAAAAAGCCATTATCATTTCACCACTGTGACATTTTAGAAAAAACATAGTCTACTGAGTTTTAATAATTTTATGAATTTCAAGTATGCTTTGTCTCGACAATGACTGTTTCATTTAGGTCTGATCAGATTCCACCACACAGCTCTGTCCTTCGCCCTCCACAAGGTTTTAAATGGGCTTGCTCCACCACCTTTAAAGGATTTTATCAAACGGAGGACTGAGGGTGGTGTTGGCACCAGGGCCTCCACCAGAGGAGGCTGTGAGGGTCCATACAGGCGTTCCACACCTGGACAAACTGTGCTGCCAGTTAGAGGAAGCAAATACTGGAATGGTTTACCAGTCTCATTAAGGGAGTCTTCCTCACTGTTTACATTAAAAAGTCCACCTCAAACAATGGATGAAGGAACATCAAATCTGTGATCATTTTTAAATTCTTTATTTTTGTTTAATCAGATGTGCCTCTTGTTTGTTAGTTATGTGTTGTTCTAAATTGTTTGTTTTATGTTTATGTAAGTCATGGTATTGACTTTGTTCTGCCAAGGGACTATGGATGGAAATCAGCAAATTTGCTACTATCTGACCTATTTACTTCTACAGTTTAATGGAAGTTTATTAATGGGTATTGTCCCTTTTAAATAAATGATTAAATTAAAAAAAGCAAGTGGTGAAAATAGCTAATAATTTGGGAAGAAACAAGGGGAAAAGAAAGCAAACTTATAAAGACAAGCGCATTGCAAATGAGCAAGCATAAACAGATACAAAAATAAAAATAATAAAAGCAGTGAAGGAAGCTGGGTCAGTCAGATAACCGAGCAAGATAACAGTAAAGCATAAACTTAGAAAAAGCAAGCAAATTAATGATGAACTTAATGATAAATGACAAACCAGTAAGCAAAAAGACAACTGTGAAGGCTAATTTAAACAAGCTATCAAAGCACTATATAGCTAGCTAAAAACAAACAAAGCAAATTTAAGGCACAAATAAAATAGTTAAAGGAAAAATAAATAAGCTACAAACACAGGAAAATGTAAAGAACCATGTTCCACAGCTAAAGGACTTTTGAACCAAAATGTATGTATTTTTCAAAGAGAAATCATTTCTACTTAAACATGATTTGTTGTTGTGGTATATCATGAAAGCAGCTTTAATCAGTGTTAATTTAAACATTAAAGTCAAAAAAGTTTTGCCTCCACTTGATGTTATGTTTTTTTTTTTAATTGATCAAGACACGGATATTCAGCAGAACTTTAATCAGCTCATTTCCTCTCGTTTCCTTTCCGCGGAGCCACAACAGACGGACCAGGGCCTCGACCTCACATCGCCTCTGACGCGCCGCTTGCGTAATTAATAATCTTTGTCATTTGGGCAGCATGTGTGTAGCGCTTCCAGAGACTTCAGATGTTTTACAGTAAATGGTCTCCAGGTCTGCTGTTTGACAGACTGTGGGGTCGTTTACTTCCTGCTGGCGGGTTGGGTAATTGTCATCGGTGGGTGTCTAGCACCAGTAAAGTCTGAGTTGTGTGGGGTTTTTGGTCGTCTGGCGCTCAAGGAGACCATGACAACCGCATTGTTGCTGGGAACGGGGGTGCAGTGGCTTAGGGCGTTTATATAAGATGGGGACTGTGCACATATACACATGTACACGCATGTCTGTAGTGCATGCACAAAGCTAAACATACTCATGTGAGATAGATGAGTTTAATAAGATTACTTTTTCTGCAAATTTATAGAGCTTGTAGTCTCACATTTTTGGAAAAAAAAAATAGCTGGCACCAGTTCTAAAATCTGCAATGGCCTAAGCATTATTTGATACTAAAAGAATCCAAAAAGAAGTACTCAATTCCAGCGTAATGTATGGTCATTGTTGAAATAACTGAAAAGTAGTGCAAGAAATACCCAAGTCCATTATGTTTGAGCAGGAAGTTCCTAAGTCTATGACTGTCCAGTCAAAATTCTAGAGTAAGTCACATGACAAACTACAAAAAATGAGCTATGCATAGACTGAAAATTTTTTAACTAATTGCATATTTTTCTATAATTAATTGTCATTTTTTTGCTAAACTTGCATAAAAGAATGAATAAAAACAAAGTAAACCTTTGAAACGTGTGTTTGCATTTTCATTCACTGAACATACGATTCTCATATTTAACAAAAATATTGCTAGGGCAACAGAAAAAACTTGATAATCATGAATGTATGTTCAGTTACAAATTTTACAATTTATAATTGCAATTCTTTGAGTCGATTTCTCTGTAAAACTATCATTAATATTGTCACATTTCCTGTTTTATTTTGAAACTGTCAAAGAGGAAGTCAGTTCTTCTATTTATTTAACTTTCCTAATTAACTCAACCCTTAAAAATACAGTGAAATTTTCGAATGCTTTCCAGAGTTCCTGACCTTATAGGTGAGTTAGAAGGCTTTATTCACTTCAAATTGGAGTGTGTTTTTCTCCACTCACACTGGTAGAAACTCTCCCTTTTTTAATACTTTTGAGTGAGCAGCCCCAATCAATGACACTAGGTCAGGGAGGTGTGTGTGTGTGTGTGTGTGTGTGGATGCTTTAAGTGGGGTGTGTGCACAAGATGAGGTCGCCCTGAGTACCGGAGGATCAGTTTCGTGTGGTGTAAATTTAAATTCTAAAAAACAAGACTAGTCTTGTTTTAAGCTGAGCCAGCTGCTGAGGCAAAACAGTCACCTCAGGGAGTGGCCTGACAGGGTCAACTTTTTTTAATGCTTTAATTTGTCCACATTAATGAAAAAGTTCATGCATTAATTATCCCAGCTGTGACATTTTATATTTTTGGTCTGATATGAGTCGATGCAGACTCTCAAAGTTTGAGCGACTTGTTGTAAGATGTCTGACAATAACATTAAGTTTCTTTTATTTAGGAAATTTCTGATTTAAGTGAGTAATTTGGACTTAACTGGGTAACCTATTGAAGTAAAGAGGGCATTTGTAACATAAGATTCTGTTGCAAATTTACAGTAGGTCTATGCAAAAACAAAACAAAACCCCCCCCAAAAAAATCCAAAACCAAAACACACACACACACTCAAGTCCAAAAGTAATTTTCTCATTTTATGTTGTAATTAAGGATTATTTTTCCACAAAAAAGGGTTTGTCTGCTCTCTATACCCCTGGATCCAGCAACAGGCTGCATAGCATTCCACCTTTAGAAAAAGTATCAGCAGTATGTTTTGAAAATATTGACCTTCTAGATGGGCAGCGCGGTGGCGGAGTGGTTAGCACTGCGGCAGCACAGCAACTCACCCTTGGCCGGGGGATCCTGGGTTCGATCCCAGCCCCCAACCAACAGTGATCTGTGTGGAGTTTGCATGTTCTCCCCATGTCTGCGTGGGTTTACTCTGGGATTTCTCCGGTTTCCTCCCACACGCCAAAAACATGCAAGTTAGGTTAATTGGCATCAAAACTGGGGATTCCAAATTGTCCTTAGGTATGACTGTGAGAGTGAATGGTTGTCTGACTCTCTGTGTTGGCCCTGCGATGGACCGGCGATCTGTCCAGGGTGTACCCTGCCTCTCGCCCAAAGATGCTGGGATAGGCTCCAGCCCCCCCCCCCCCCCCCCCCCGCGACCTGAAAAGGATAAAGCGGAAGAAGATGGATGGATGGACTTTCCAGATCTCAAGTGTTAGACTTTCCAGATCTCAAGTGTTATTTTGTGACTCAAGCACATCTTGCACCCAAGTCTTCAGTTGTTTATTACACTATCTGTCGATGGTTTCTTTTTATATGTAAGAATTGTAATGCTGTGTTCCTTAATTTCCACAATGAGGTGCTGTTTCAAAAGAGGCAGCTTAAACGACAAAGAAAATGTGTTGTGATTGGGATTCATGCTAATAGCCTGGTTAGCTATGCTATTTTTAACACTAGTTGCCAGAAAGTTTATAGAAAAAAGGCTCGCCAGCAGTTTCTACTGAAGCCTCCCAACATAATACACACTTCTGACTCTTTATTTCATCTGAAGATGCCAATATGAACATGGCGAAGAGAAAGTGAACAAAACCAGCGATACCGAGCTAGTTGTAGCTTCTGCACAGACAATCCACTGCTCCCCAGTATTTTTCTCACAAACGTCACCTCCCTTACCAACAAAAAGGATGAGATGAGATTGGATTTACCATTTATTTACCATTTAATTCACCCAGTTCCTCAAGGTATCTGTAGTCTATGGTTATGCCCTAACTTCAGACCCTGTCAAACTTTAAGGCCATCTGGCACTCGGCAGACGTCCCATCCTTACCTCTAATGTGTTTAAATGTCATCTCATTCTGATAATAATATTATGACCTGAACGTGAACTTATCACCAGAGGCATCTGTCTAAGATTTTGTGTGACCCCAGTGTTATTCGTTGTAGACTTTAATGGCTTCACATCTGTCAGTGTTACACATCCAAATCTATCTGTTTTTCAAATTTTTTCCTCTCTGAACAAATTCTCTTCTTCTGTTTCACCCGATTTGTAGAAGCTTGCGTTTCCATGGTGTTCACTTGTTTCTTTGGAATCTAAACCCATAAACATATCAAACATTAAACATATTAAAGCCAGTATTAACTTCGACATTTGATGTGGTGAATTTTTGCCATCTGGGGCTTGAGGCGTGTTTAAACAAAAAGAGAGAATTCCTCAGAACTTCTATTAAGTCCAGATTTGAATCCAAGGCCATGTGATTGGTATTATTGAATATAAATGATACACTGAATCAATTCTGTCATTACTAATGAACTTGAGGCAGAATGTCACTTTGAGCTCATCTAGGGCTGATTATTTCGGAGGCTGATTCAGCTCCGTTTCGACCGCAGAACTAAAAACATGTGACATGATAGCAAGGAAGGTAGAAGTCTTCCACTCTGAAGATGGTGCAAGAGAAAAATGCTGGGAAATATCTGCTTGCTTTACTCATATTGTTTCTTTTCTTTCTTTTTGTGTCCAAAAGTGTTTTAATTTCTTTTTTCTCATATTTTGTCCTATCATATCTTTCCTAAACCTTCACGTGACGAAACAACTTCAAAAACAGATTTTGTTTCTGCGGCATAGGGCCATAGGATTCATTGAAAGTATAGTGTATCAGCAGATTATCAGATGAAATGGAAAACAAATGATTTACTTTACATGACCCGATTGCCCTTTGTGTCATGTTGATTCTTTGTTTTTATGAAGATTCAGAGACTTTGGGGTCATCACCATATGGTTCCTTTGCCTATAGAGAATTTCCTAGAGTATAAAGTGACCCCTTCAGTGTTTCGTAGATACTGTAGACCTCATTTCAATCATTGCTACACAAAGTCCTTAATCTCACTATTGTGCCCTTGGGCTGTCAAAGTTGTAGAAGATGCTGAAACGTTCATCAAGGAAGCAACGGGGGTCAAATGGCTCACCCACATCAACTGGCTGCTTTTGCTGGACAGGAGCCTTAAATACTATTGCTGGATCAAGCTGTGATGTCATTATTTCAGTCAATACTTCCAGTTCTTGGTTGTGAGGGTAGGTTGCAAATAGGACTAGATGGTACAGTCCCTCAATAGACAAAGTCACACCCCCTCTACTTCTGCACATGGGACCTTAAATCGGAAAAAATCTCCATTGAAATGAACGGCAAGAGTGAAATTATGTTTTGATCCTGATCAAATTTTGCCACAAGTTACACATATGATGTTTGTCAATTTAAAAGATAATTTTCCATGTAAATAATGGCCTAAGTTGTTGTCTAACTGTTAAGGTATGTCTAGTGATGTGGGATGAGGGGAGATGAAGGCCGCTAAATGTTTTCACAAAAATAAAATATTACTCTGTTATTATACAACAACCAACAACTTTATTTACGTTGAAAATTATCTTTTAAATTGACAAACATATGTGTAACTCGTGGCGAAATTCGTTTGAGATCAAAAGATAATTTCACTCTTGCCGTTCATTTCAAAGGAGATTTTTTTTTCCAATTTAAGGTCCCATATGCGGAAGTAGAGGGGGCGTGACTTAGGCTCTCTATAGCCATACAAACATGAAACATATTGAGTCTGAATGGATAGCATGATGGCCTTTCATGCAAACATGAGTGAGACATTTGTTCAGTCCAACCACTGCCTTGCAAGTCAGTGTCATAAAGCACTTCTAACATTAAATTCTTGAAAGCATGAATGTGCAAAAGTATATTTGATAGGAGCGATATAGGCATTTTATGTATTGCCTAGGGACAAATGTCCATCCCTAACTCATAGGCTCCCTCAAGTCCATCCTCCCAAGGTACAGTGTCCTCCATGATGTAAACAATGTGCACAGAGCAGGACTAAAGCATGAAGTCCAGTCTTGTTTTAGTGGTGATGATTTCAGATGGGAAAGCGAGTCTTTGTCCCAGGTCTGCCAATAGCCTCCAATCTCTGGCGCCTTCCAGCTTGGTCTCTAGCTTTTTGGGGGGGTAGATTGACATGTGAGTGGACAACTTTCCTTAAATGTTCAACTGTATATCTCCCACTCACCTGTTAATAATACCTCCTGGGATACTTGAACCCCTCCAACGGAGCCAGAAACTCATCAACAACACACAGGGTTCAAATGACAAAGAATGGCCTTAAATAAAAGTGAAAATTATCGTCATTCAGTCTGTACCACACACATTAGAACAAATTCACGTTTCTCCTCTCTACCATGTTAATCACATAGAATCAGAGTGGCTGGTGCCATGAGGATGTCTTTGGACTTTAAAGCCAAGTCCATCATCTCAAGAAAGCAGAGGTATTTAGAGCGAGGAGTCTAAATAGCAGAGATGAATGAATTTGACATTTTGACAGTGCCTAACTTTTGTCCTTAATTTTTTTTTTAATGGGAGTGGAAATTAATCCTAAACCCAGTCAGTAACCTGTAAGTTTGACTAATTGGCAGAAATACAAACAAGCTTATTTTGCATTTGTGTTGGACCAAGTAGCCCATAGCAAAAAGTCCAGTATCCCATACTGCTGATTTGTACCCCAAAAGACCACATATAGACTAGCTGGGAAAACTCAAGCAAGTTGTACTGTAAATGTACTGGATGACTTTATCACGCACTAATGTAAACGGTTGTCTGGTAATATTTTGATGCATTTCCTACCATTTTTAAGGCCCTAAAAGGCTCCCACCCACCACTCACAACTTCCACTTTGTAATTATTATTAATAAAGTTTTAGAGTCTGTGTAGGCTGTTTAATGAGATAAAGTTTGCATGGGGGGGGAAGGGGAAGTTTTGCTGCAATTTCACCTTATCCTTCACTCTCACCCTCCCTTATTTTCCATCACACCACCATTCTATTCTATTCTTGCCCTCTTCTTGTCCTCCCTTGATTGATCTTTAATTACCCCCCCCCCCACACACACACACACACATCCTTACCTCCATCTTTCCATTAGTTTGCCTGTAGTTTTTTTTTTCCCTGGTGAGGGACCATGGCGGCTGTAATGGCTTTGCTGGGGTTGAGTTTTGTGGTTGGGGTGCGGGGGTGTGCATCGATACTGTTGTTGTACAACACAGGTATTCAGTGAATCAAAACTCCGCCATGACTGATGATAAAAGAGGCTCGCTTCCACTCTGTGCAAGTTACCATCTTGCGTATTTGCATGGTCAAACTCGTACTGGAATGTGTTGAGCTCATGTTGTCCATGTGCGTGCAGTCATGACAGCTGTATGTGTATCGTGTATGTGTGCGTGCGTGTGTGCTTGAAGGGGAAGGAGGGAGGTCTCCAAAGTCCCCAGGCAGAATAATGAAGCTAAATGGATCCCAGATGGACTGTTTTTCCTCTCCTCCTCTGTGTTGTCAATGACGTGAGGAGAGTGACAAGCCTCTAATGGGAAACAGACTCGCGCGCCGTGACTTTGAACTTCGCCGACTGCAGTGACTGCTTCTTTTTCTCCTCCTCCTCCGCTTTCTTCCTAACAACAATAGCTCCGAGGAGGCATTCTGATCCATTTGAAGTCCACGCACAACAAAACACAGATTTAAGAGCTGAGTAAACAGTATGACTTTGTTGAGCGGCAAACTCGTCCTGCTTCTCATGCTGAGGAACAATGGTGCTTTGTCAGACCTGCCGAGTCAGGGAGCGGCCAAACGCTGGTTTCACTTGTCATCTTAATGACTTCTTTAGATTGGATAATAAATATTTGTCATCTCTACCCAGTTGGATTTGAAACGGCCACACTTCGCTGCATATTAGTCTTCCTGAGGACCAAAGTGGAGAAGCAAACACACAAAACCGGGGCTGTTGAGGCCTGGAAAACCTCAGAAACATGCTAACCAGACACCAACTCTGGAGGGCGTTACGTTGACCTCCAGTACAACTGTGAAGTACAAACCCCAGTTCCTATGAAGTTGGGACATTGTGGAAAATGTAAACAAAAAGAGATTTCACTGATTTGCCAATCCTTTTCAACCTATATTCACTTAAATATACTACAAAGACAGTATATTTGATGTTCAAACTTATATACTTTATTGTTTTGTTGCAAATACTCACTCATTTTGAATTTGAAGCCTACAACACATTCCAAAAAGCTGGGACAGAGGCACGGAAAGTTGAGGGATGCTCAAAAACCACCTTTTTGGATATTCCACATGTGAACAGGTTTCTTGGAGTGTCCTGATTGGGTATAAAAGTAGCATCCCCGAAAGGCTCAGCCGTTCACAAGCAAGGATGGGGCGAGTTTCACCATTTTGTAAAGAACTGCATAGGCAAATAGTCTAACAGTTTAAGAACACCGTTTTTCAGCATACAGTTAGGGATTTCATCATTTACTAACTAACTAACTAACCTGCACTTATATAGCGCTTTTCTAGTCACAAAGACCACTCAAAGCGCTTTCATTAATACTAACCCTCTATTCTAAGGGCCTATAGGAAACAGATATCTAGGGACAATTTAGAACAGCCAATTTACAGTCCATAATACCATGAAAAATATTACTACAGTAGATGCCTCTCAGATGATGCTGTTACCAAATTTATGCGGGTTGTTTCCTCTATGCCATATGTCAACACAATGGAAATAAGCTATGGAGAGCTTGCTCCTTCTGTAATTGATAGCATGGTATATAGTGTTTCAGCTTCTCTGCATCAGACTCTAGACATGGTGGCCCCTTGAAAAAAGAAAAAGTCGAATCAGAGATTTCTAACCCCTTGGTTCAACACAGAAATTCATAGCTTAAAACAGAAGACTCGTCAATTAGAAAGAAAATGGCGCTCCACTAAATTAGATGAAGTCTATTTAGCTTGGAGAAAATCATCATCTAATTTATAAAAAACCTCTTAGGAAAGCTAGAACAAGTTATTATTCCACATTAATAGAAGAGGACAAGAATAATCCCAGGTTTCTTTTCAGCACTGTAGCCAGGCTGACAGAGTTGGGACTCTGTCAATCCTAGCATTCCCTTAGAGCTTGCTAGTCAGGACTTCATGAACCTTTTCAATAACAAAATTTCATCTATCAGAGATAAAATCAGTCAGATTCTTCCCACCGTTAACTTAAATACATTAACTACTGCAACTCCTTCAGTTGATATCTGTTTGGATGGGTTTACTCCAATTGAACTTTTAGAATTAGATAAAATAATTTCCTCATCCAAGCCTTCAACTTGTCTTTTAGACCCTATTCCTACCAGGTTATTTAAAGAAGTCTTCCCATTTATTGGTAGCTCTATTCTTCAAATAATCAATTCTTCATTAGCATTAGGCCATGTATCGCAGGCTTTTAAAACTGCTGTAATTAAACCCTTACTCAAAAAGCCAATGCTGGATCCAGGAGTTTTAGCTAACTATAGACCAATCTCTAATCTGCCCTTCATTTCAAAAATCTTAGAGTTGTTGCTACGCAATTATTTGACCACTTGCAGGGAAATGGTTTATTTGAAGAGTTTCAATCTGGGTTTAGAATCCATCATAATACTGAAACAGCTTTAGTGAAGGTCACTAATAACCTCCTTATCGCATCAGATAATGGATTTGTTTCTGTACTTGTCCTTTTAGACCTTAGTGTAGCTTTTGTTACTATTGATCATAATATTCTACTTGATAGATTAGAACACCATGTTGGACTTAATGGAACTTCATTGCAGTGGTTTAAATTTTATTTATCTGATAGGTTCCAGTTTGTTCATGTCAATAATGAGTTTTCTTTCAACTCAAAGCTCAGTCACGGAGTTCCACAGGGATCTGTGCTAGGCCTTAGTTTATATATGCTTCCGTTAGGCAACATCATTAGAAAGCACTGTATACATTTTCATTGTTATGCAGATGACACACAATTATACCTGTCATTGAAGCCAGATGATAGTAATCCATTAGCCAAGTTAGAGGCCTGTCTTAAGGGAATCAAAGATTGGATGACTTGTAATTTCCTGCTATTAAATTCATATAAGACTGAAGTCATTCTAGTTGGTCCAAAAAAACCTTAGAAATACCTTTCCAAATCAAACCCTTAGTTTGGATATGGTTACTGTTTCCCTTAATAGTTCTGTGAGGAACCTTGGAGTTATTTTTGATCAAGATCTGTTTTTCAATTCACATATTAGACTTGTTTCTAAGACTGCCTTCTATCATTTTTAGATAAGATTAGATTAGATTAGATTCAACTTTATTGTCATTACTCATGTATGAATACAAGGTAACGAAACACAGTTTAGCATCCAATCAGAAGTGCAAAGGACAGCAGTGCAGTATAAACGGTAATTAACAGTATGTGCAATTTAAGCAAATATATGCAAATATATGCAGCAGTGCAGAAAGTTAAGAGTACTGTTATGTGCAAATAATGTACAATAAGTTAGATGGGCAGTTATGTACAGGTGAGGATGGTAAGAGATGATGGTAAGAGAGTCAGCGGGGAACTAAGTTCAATAACGTGACAGCTGCTGGAAAGAAACTGTTCCTAAACCTGCTGGTTCTAGTCCGAAGGCTTCTGAAACGCCTTCTGGCGTGTAATATTTGTGTAATATTGCCAAGATTAGGAGCATCTTGTCTCAGAGTGATGCTGAGAAACTGATCCACTCTTTTGTTAGGTCTAGATTAGATTATTGTAACTCTTTATTATCAGGTTGTCCTAAAACATCTTTAAAAAAAAGTCTTCAGCTGATCCAAAATGCTGCAGCAAGAGTTTTAACAGGTACTAGAAAGAGAGATCATATCTCTCCGGTTCTGGCCTCCCTTCATTGGCTTCCCATAGAGTTTAGAATTAAGTTTAAAACCCTTCTTCTCACTTACAAAGCTCTAAATAATCAGGCCCCTTTTTATTTAAAAGATCTGATACTACCTTATTATCCTAACAGAGCACTACGCTCTCAAAATGTTGGATTACTTGTAATACCTAGAATCTCCAAAAGTACAATGGGAGGCAGAGCCTTCAGTTATCAAGCTCCTCTCCTGTGGAACCAGCTGCCAATCTGGATTTGGGAGTCAGACTCGATCTCTGTTTTTAAGAATAGGGTTAAAACCTTCCTTTTTGATATAGCCTATAATTAGGGAGGGATCATGTGCTCCTGAACCCTCCCTTAGTTATGCTGCTAATAGATTTAGACAGCTGGGGGACCTCCAACAATGCACTGGGCTTCACTCCTTTCTTTACTCTCAATGAAATATTTTTGCTGGTCATTAACATCTGTTTGTTCTCTCCTACAGATTGAGTCCCCCTCGTGTTGTTTGCTCTCTACATGTCTGTTCTTTTCGTCTTCTCTATCCTGTCACCCCCAAGCCAGTCGCACCAGATGAGCCTGAGCCTGGTTCTGCTGGAGGTTTCTTCCTGTTAAAAGGGAGTTTTTCCTCTCCATCGTCGCCAAGTGCTTGCTCACAGGGGATCGCCTGATTGCTGGGGTCCTTCTGCAATTGTGGGGGTTTCCCCTACAGTTGAAAGTGCTATGAGATGACTGTTGTTGTGAAATGGCGCTATATAAATAAAGTTGAATTTAACTGAATTGAATTGAATTGAATTGAAAAGATTCAGAGATTCTGGAGAAATTTCTGCATGTAAGCAACAAGGCCGAAAACCAGCATTGAATGTCCATGGCCTTTGATCCTTCAGGTGGTACTACATTAAAAACCAGCATCATTCTGTAAAGGATATTACCACGTGGGCTCAGGAACACTTTGGAAAACCATTATCAGTTAACACAGTTCGTCGCTACATCTACAAGTGCAAGTTAAAACTCAACCATGAAAAGTGAAAGCCATTTTATCAACAACTCCCAGAAACACTGGCAGTTGCTCTGGGCCCACGCTTATCTGAGATGGACTGAAGCAAGTGGAAAAGTGTGCTGTGGTCTGACGAGTCCACATTTCATATTTGTTTGTGGAAATCATGGACACTGTGTCCTCCGGGCTAAAGAGAAAAAACGACTATTCAGGTTGTTTTCAGTGTTAAGTTCAAAAGCCAGCATTTGTGATGGTATTGGGGTGTGTTGGTGCCCATGGCATGGGTGACTTACACATCTGTGAAGACACATACAGGTTTTGGAGCAACATATGCTGCTATCAAAGCAACATTTTTTTCAGGGACGTCCCTGCTTATTTCAGCAAGACGATGCCAAGCCACATTCTGCATGTGTTACAACAGCGTGGCTTCATAGTAAAAGAGTGCGGGTACTAGACTGGCTTGCCTGCGTTTTCAGACATGTCTCCCACTGAAAATGTGTGGTGCATTATGAAGTGCAAAATACACCAACAGAGACCCCGGACTGTTGAGCAACTGAAGTTGTACATCAAGAAAGAATGGGAAAGAATTCCACCTGCAAAGCTTCAACAATTAGTGCCCTCAGTTTCTAAACGCTTATTGAGTGTTGTTTAAAGGAAAGGTGATGTAACACAGTGGTAAACATGACCCTGTCCCAGCTTTTTTGGAACATGGTGCAGGCATCAAATCCAAATTGTTTTCAACAGCAGGTGTGGTATTTTTTGGGCCTTTGAGTCGAGTGTTGTGGTGGTCTCTAACATCAGTTCTGTTTACATGCACGCCATATTCTAATTAAGTTCCATATTCTGGTTAATAGGCTTTCGAATGTGTTTCAGTCTTTAGCCCAAAGATCAAACTAAACTGTGGAAGTGATGTCACCAGCGTCTTATTAGAAACCAGCTGGTATTCCTGATGCTGCATCTTCTTTATAGAAATTGTGTGTGTGTATTCTCCCTGCAGGTCTGTAGTGATGCCAATAGCCCAGGAGTTCTCCCCGGACGTTGTTCTGGTGTCGGCTGGGTTTGACGCCGCCGAGGGAAACCCTGCTCCTCTGGGAGGGTATAAGGTCTCTGCCAAATGTAAGCAAAGCTCGCCGCCACAGTCCATCGTACACAGTTTTTACCTCACGGTTTGGGTTTTAAAGAGGAAAACCTAATAAGAGCTTTAGTTTGTGGTCCTATGGGTATTCAGAGATATTATTAGATTATTACAGCTCATGTCATGCATGGATTGAAGAGCAGGCCTTCTTCCCACTTATCGCTAATGTTATAATTAGGATAATTAGTAGTTGGTATGTAAATGGGAGAATGCATTTGGTAAAAATGGATTTTCAGAGAATTGCAAAGGTCCCTCTAAAGCTTTCTTCCTAGTAGTATTTTTTATTTAGACTTGGCGTAGACAACTGATACAGCCTAACAGGAATGCAAAAGCGTTCATGTTTGTCAGGAGGTTGCAGCTTCTCTTGATCAATAAAGGTTATATATACCATTTCCCGACAAGTTTATGGTCTTTTTATGAAATATGCTCTTTGTGCCAGCATATTTTTACTCCCACAACCCACAAAAGCCTGTTTCTGTTGGCTCTGCGATGAACTGGTAATCCAGCTGAGACAGGTCACTGCTGCCCTGAGCTAGATAAAAAGTCAAGAAAATGGATGTGTGTTCTTACTTAATTTGAAACTTTCTCTGTGTTGCAGGTTTTGGTTTCCTGACCCACCAGCTGATGTCCCTAGCAGGAGGCCGTCTGGTTTTGGCCCTCGAGGGAGGTCATGACCTCACGGCTATCTGCGACGCGTCTGAAGCTTGTGTTAGTGCGCTCCTGGGCATACAGGTATGGGATGCTGGGTAATGAAGTTTGTTTTGTTTTGGCGATATTTGGGTACAGTTTTTAAAAGGAAAAAGAATTTACTAGAAAGTCAATCTATAAATGTGACTTTTCAAAAGTCTTACATATCTGATTCGGTGGATGGAGGTACGCTGCTCCAGGGTTTTGAGTGACAATGTCAAAAGCACAGTCATGCCTGGTTTTAATTAAAGACACTTAATGGACTAATCATGAAAGTGTGGTGACCCACCACAATCTACAGGGACATTCATTCTCACACTCAGAAGGTCCGGAAGAAGCAGAGGACCATTCACATACGGACAGAGAACCCCTGGGGGGACAACCAGAACAATGGACTATTGTTTATACATCCCCGGATTAAGGAGAAGACGTCCGGGCGCCAGTGGTCATGCTAATCATATGTATTGACTGATATGTATATCAATATGCTAATGTGCCATGCATTCTCTCAGTTTGTATAACATATAAAAGACACGACACAGCAAACACAGAGAACACAGCACAGCGCTACAAGTGCGTCTCATTATGTTGGAGGAAATAAAACTCTGCAACCTTCCAGCTCGTTGTACCTCGCCTGAATTTATTCCTCCACAAAAGTAGCATTTCTATTTAAATTATTGTTTTGCTACGTTTGTTTGGTGCTCATTAGATCCATGTGAACCCAGCAAGTCTAACCAGAAATGTTCAAACCTCTTGACTCACCTCAACTGTGTAATTTCAATGCAAATTAATTTTATTACTCTACTGGCAGTTTCATACTAGCCAAGGAGCTAATCAGTCCACCTTTAAGGCAAACCGTAAATTTTTATTTTCATCATCTGCTCTCTTTAGAAAGTAGAGGTGAATGATGTCATAAAAATGCAGTTTGCTAATTGGAAAGGCTGCAATTTGGGGTCAGGTAACCTTCCAGTGATAGCAGGTAACAATTTGAAGACAATATGTGGTAGATAGTGATCTGTTGGGGGGGAGGGGGTGTTACAGACAACACACACAGGGGGGAGGGAGATGAAAGCGAGTGAAAGAGATCAGATCTCTGGATCTATTTCAGCGATAACTGGGCATTTTTGATTTCATGAAAAACATTACTCCTCCTAGGCCACTTTCCTTGGCATTGATCACATCCTACAGAAGATGGGTCTGCATCTAGGCTGAGGTCAACGGTCAGGAGATCTGAGCACTCTCGGGGTGATTTTATCAGGCCAGAATGACCTACTTCTTCATTGATAGTCTGGTTTTTCTTCTCCTCTAGGATCCACTGCCAGAAGATGTCCTTCTCCAGAAGCCCAATGCTAACGCAGTCCAGTCCTTGGAGACTGTCATACAGATTCAGAGTGAGCAACATTACATGACTCGTACAGTGGATATAAAAAGTCTACACACCGCTGTTCAAATGCCAGGTTTTCATGATGCAAAAAATGAGACCAACATAAATCATTTCAAAACTTTTTCCCCCATTAATGTGACCTACAACCTGTACAACCCAATTGAAAAACAAACTGAAATATTTTAAGGGGAAAAATAAAAAACTTACAATGACCTGGTTGCATAAATATGCATACCCTTAAACTAATACTTTGTTGTACCGAAACTGGGGATGTGGCTGTGCTCAGAATTAACCATTCACATTCAAATTCATGTTAAATGAGAGTCAGCACACACCTGCCACCATTTAAAGTGCCTCTGATTAACCCCAAATAAAGTTCAGCTGTTGTAGTAGGCTTTTCCTGACATTTTTGTAGTCACATCTTACAGCACAAGCCATGGTCCACAGGGAGCTTCCAAAGCATCAGAGGGACTTCATTGTTCAAAGGTTTCAGTCAGGAGAAGGGTACAAAAGAATTTCCAAGGCATTGAATATACCATGGAACACAATGAAGACAGTCATCATCAAGTGGAGAAAAAATGGCACAACAGTGACATTATTAAGAACTGGATGTCCCTCCAAAATTGATGAAAAGACAAGAAGAAAACTGTTCAGGGAGGCTGCCAAGAGCCCGACAGCAACAATGAAGGAGCTGCAGGAATTTCTGGCAAGTACTGGCTGTTTAGTACATGTGACAGCAATCTCCTGTCTTCTTCATATGTCTGGGATGTGGGGTAGGGTGGCAAGATAGAACCCTTATCTTACGAAGACAAACATCCAAGCCCAGCTATGTTTTGCAAAAACACATTTGAAATCTCCCAAACGTGGGAAAATGTGTTATGGTCCGATGAAACCAAGGTTGAACTTTGGCCATAATTCCAAAAGGTATATTTGGTACAAACACAACACTGCTTATCACCAAAAGAACACCATACCTATAGTGAAGCATGGTGGTGGCAGCATCATGCTTTAGGGCTGTTTCTCTTCAGCTGATACTGGGGCCTTACTCAAGGTGGAGGGAATTATGAACCATTCCAAATACCAGTCAATGTTGGCACAAAACCTTCAGGCTTCTGCTAGAAAGACGAAGATGAAGAGGAATTTCATCTTTCAGCATGCTAATGACCCAAAGCACACATCCAAATCAACAAAAGAATGGCTTCACCAGAAGAAGATTAAGGTTTTGGAATGGCCCAGTCAGAGTCCAGACCTGAATCCGATCAAACATCTGTGGGGTGATCTGAAGAGGGCTGTGCACAGGAGATGCCCTTGCACTCTGACAGATTTGGAGCATTTTTGCAAAGAAGAGTGGGCAAATATTGCCACATCAAGATGTGCCACGCTGATAGACTCCTACCCAAAAAGACTGAGTGCTGTAATAAAAGCCAAAAGTGCTGCAACAAAGTATAAGTTTAAGGGTGTACATATTTATGCAACCAGGTTATTGTAAGTTTTTTATTTTTCCCCTTAAAGGATTTCCGTTTGTTTTTCAATTGGGTTGTACAGGTTATAGGTCACATCAATAGTGGAAAAAATTTGAAATGATTTATCTTGGTCTCAATTTTTTTTGCATCACAAAAACCTGGCATTTGAACAGGGGTGTGTAGACTTTTTATTGTATATCCACTGTATGATCTTTTTTTTGGCTTTTAATAGACTGAGTAATCCTTCTTGTTACTCCTGTAAATATTTTGTTGAAAACAACAGAATTAACCAGTGTGTATGTTGGTATGTGTTGCAGGTCAGTACTGGCAGAACATGAAGGCCTCGGGTGGGTCAGTGGGTCTGTCCTACCTGGCTGCTCAGAGTAGAGACTGTGAGGAAACGGATACTGTCAATGCCTTGGCTTCGCTCTCAGTCGGAGTCCTTTCCAATAAGAGGTACAGTATAAACTCAATGTGAAGTCTAGTTAAAACAGTGTTTTTTAATAATAATAGTAATAATAATGACACAATGTTTAATTTAATTTGATTAAACAGTCCGTATTGTGCTCTTTTTTCATAAACTGACAAAGCTCTTGGATTTGTGAATGAAATGTCTGCGGCATGCTTTGGTCAAAACACTGCAGGGTTTAATTACTGCAGTACCATTTTACACACGGGGAAAGAGTGCTCATGAAAGCAGGCTGTTTTATACCGTAGTGCTTTGTACACCATTGAGTCCCACCTCACCTTACCTTCCCTGTTTCATGATTTCTTTGAAACCTCAGTTTTGATGGTGATGCCATGTCTAAGGTTAACATTAGCTTTAAGCAAATAGAACAGCAGACTCTTCTCTCACTTTGTACCTGCAGGTCGACCTCAAGGTCGATCAGAAATTCTGGTTGTGACCACTCAGACCAGTTATCATTAGCAGCCCAATATACCTGGCTATTATGACCAATAACATAATAAACCAGAATGATGTGAGATGTGTAATTGACTGTGGATTAATAAAGGAGATGATCCAGTATGGTGACTACAATTGACAAATGTGACCCGTGCTGGAAAAATGAGTCACTTTGAGGAAATTATCAAAACTGAGGTAACATTTTTTCCATATCCTGTATTGAAAGACCTTCAAAATGATATTTAATTTGTAGGAAGTGCGCAAAAACGGACACTAGAAAAAGACGACTTGTTTATATTTTCCCAGGGATCGCGGATACAAGCGGCTGAAATGAGCTTTCTCCGTAGGATTGCTGGACTCACCCTCAGAGATAGGGTGAGGAGCTCAGTCATCCGGGAGAGGCTCAGAGTAGAACCGCTGCTCCTCCACATTGAAAGGAGTCAGTTGAGGTGGTATGGGCATCTGATTAGGATGCCTCCTGGACGCCTTCCACTTGAGGTGTTTCAGGCACGTCCCACTGGGAGGAGACCCCGGGGCAGACCCAGGACTCGGTGGAGAGACTATGTCTCCCAGCTGGTCTGGGAACGCCTTGGTATCCCCTCTGAAGAGCTGGAGCAGGTGGCTGGGGAGAGGGAAGTCTGGGCTTCTCTGCTTGAACTGCTGCCTCCGCGACCCGGACCTCCGGAAAAGCGGTAGAAGATGGATGGATGGATGGATGGATGTTTATATTTTGGCTAGGTTTAAAACTCGTGTTGTGGAGTGTGTGAAATCAGAGGTGGAATCATTTCAGACGATTTATTACACACTCACATCTTTCAAGCACAGAACCGAATGAACTCTCAAGCAGAAACTCCTCTCTTAAGTTTCATGGCATTTACATCACACACAACATTACATTTGCATCACACTGCATTCAACCCCCTCATCCTTGACTCCTTCCTGCTATCTCACCAGGAATCCCCTGCTCTTTGTTCTCCCAAGCTTATCCACTGTCTCCTGTCTGAGATGCTAGACAATCTGGCTCTCCCAAGGTGCTACACATCGCTACACATCACCCCCCCAGCATCTTAGATAGGACAATAGAATAACAGTCCACATGCTGTGATAGAACAATTGAACATCAGTCCACATGCTGCTTGGGCTTCCGTCTCCTCCCATATCTGCTGTAACTGGGGTTTACCGCCTCCGCAGCACTGCTGTGCCAGTGGGGGGCTGCTGTTGGGGGGGGGGGGCACTTCGTTCTGTCCGTGTGGCTGCTCTGGTGAATCGTTTCCCTGGGGAGCTCTCCGTGGGGGTCTTCCATGCCAAGGGGCCCTAGCCAACACCACTTGCTCATCCACCACAACGAAAGCGGGTTTGAGTCTGTCTATGCCAATTTTTTCCCTCCTACCCCCCAAGTCTAGCAAAAAATGCTTATCCCCTGTTTCCAGCACTCTGAACGGTCCATCATATGGTGGGCGCAATGGAGGTCGGTGGGCGTCGTGTCTGACAAACACGAACTCCGCGCTCTTCAAAGTTTTAGGCACGAAAACACGTGGAAAATGTGGTGGGCAGGGCCCGGCAGCGTGCCTGTGTTTGCGCTACGCTGCAAAAGCTGAGACGGGGAGCTGCCCGGCGCGGGATTATCTGGCAGAAATTCCCCGGGCAGCCGCAGTGGCTGCGCAAAAATGAGCTCTGCCGGGGAAGCTTCCAGATCCTCTTTCGGCACGGAGCGCAACCCCAATAAAACCCATGGCAGCCTGTCTACCCAATTTGCATCCGTCAATGAAGCCCTGAGTGCTGCTTTCAGTGATCTATGAAAACGCTCGCATAACCCATTGGCCTGTGGGTTGTACGCGGTTGTGCGGTGAATTGTAACACCCAGGCTGCGGGCCATCGCAGACCAGAGTTCGGAAACAAATTGCGGGCCCCTGTCGGACTTAATGTCCGACTGGACTCCAAAACGCGCCACTCATACTGTTAAAAAAGCGCGCGCTGCATCCGCGGACGCGGTTGCCGCCAGCGGGACCGCTTCTGGCCAGCGCGTGGTGCGGTCCACCATTGTCAGGAGGTGCGTGCACTCCTGTGATGGCGGGAGGGGGCCCACGAGGTCCACGTGAACATGGTCGAACCTCTTAGCCGGAATATGAAACGGCTCCAAGGGAGCCTTCGTGTGTCTGTGTACCTTGGCTCGTTGGCACACCACGCAGGTGCAGTCCACTCTTTCACTTGTTTGTGTAGGCTCGGCCACACAAATTTCTCTCCCACCATTTTGACCGATGCGCGCACACCCAGGAGTGTGCCACTACATTCAGTTTACCCGACACATGCTGAATATCGGTAGTAAACTCTGAGATCGGGGCCAGCTGTCTCTGCTGCCGGCCTGACCACGGTTCTGAAACCTTGGCCATCGCGAATGTAATCGGCTTGTGGTCCACGAACACGGTGAAGCTGCGCCCTTCCAGCCAGAACTGGAAGTGGCGTATGGCCAGGTGAAGGGCCAGCAACTCTCTGTCGAACACGCTGTATTTACGTTCGCTGTCGCGCAAAGTTCTGCTGAAAAAAGCGAGCAGCTGCCAAGCCCCGGCAACGCGCTGCTCCACGACAGCCCCTATGGCCACATCTGAAGCGTCGGTGGTGAGTACTATGCGGGCCGTCGGGTCTGGATGCGCCAGCAGTGCGGCATTTGCCAGGGCTGCTTTAACTTCCGAGAACGCCCACTCTCGCTCCGGGGTCCATTCGACCCTATCCGCGGGTTTCTGTTTCTTGTGCGCGGCGTATAATGGTTGCATGAGCTGCGCCGCGCGGGGAAGGAAACGGTTATAAAAGTTCACCATTCCCAAAAATTCCTGCAGCGCCCTGACCGTCTGAGGCCGGGGAAAATCCGCCACGGCGCGCACTTTGTCGGGCAGCGGGATCGCTCCTTCTGGAGAGACGCGGTGCCCCAAAAAATCAATCTCCGTCACGCCGAACTAGCATTTCGCCGGGTTGATTATTAACCCGTGCTCCTCCAACCTCCGGAAAATCATCGTGAGGTGGGTTTCGTGTTCGTCTTCGGACGCACTGGCTATCAGGATATTGTCCAGGTAGACGAACACAAACGGGAGATCGCGCAGCACTGCATCCATCATGCGCTGGAACGTCTGAGCCGCTCCTTTTAACCCGAATGGCATGCGCAGGAACTCGAATAGACCGAACGGAGTTATTACCGCTGTTTTGGGTATGTCCTCAGCGCACACTGGGACTTGGTGGTAACCGCGGACCAGGTCTATTTTGGAAAAAATGCGCGCTCTGGCGAGGTGAACGGAAAAATCCTGTATGTGGGGAATTGGGTAGTGGTCGTGCGCTGTGGCGTTGTTCAACCTGCGGAAATCCCCGTACGGTCGCCACGATCCCTCAGCCTTAGGGACCATGTGTAGCGGGGAAGCCCATGGGCTGTTCGAGCGCCTGATGATGCCCAACCTTTCCAGGTTGGCAAACTCCTCGCGCGCTATGGCCAGTTTAGCTGCGTCCAAGCGCCGAGGTCTTGCAAAAACGGGCGGCCCGGTGGTGGTGATAAAGTGCTCCACCCCGTGTTTAGCGATGGCCGCGGAAACGTCGGGACCGTGAGTGCTGGGAACTGAGTGAGCAGTGTGTGGAACTTACCCCCTGTAGCTGTGACGTTGGCTTGTGCTGTTGGCTGGGTCACTCGAGCTATACAGGGGAGAGAGTCAAAGGACAGTGCATTAACCAAGCGCCTGTTAGCAACATCAACCAGTAAACCATGTGCACACAGAAAATCAGCCCCCAGTATGTGGTAATTCAGTGCTGCTACGACAAAAGTCCACTCATATGTGCGGCCGTGTAGAGATAAGAGCAGAGTCCTCTCACCAAAGGTCTTAATATCCGAGCCGTTTGCTGCCAACATCCCAGGGCCGGTAGATCCTGCCAGCCGGTCAGCGTAGGTCGGCCGGATGAATCTCTTCTGGGCTCCGGTGTCGACGAGGAAACGCCTCCCTGAGCGTGCATCCATTAAGTAGAGCAGCTTTTTCTCTTCACCGAGGGTCGCAGCTGCTACCGACCGCCGGCCTTGGCGTTTTCCTGAGCGCTTGAATTGGCACGGTGGCGCACATCTGCGTGCCTTCTCTCCGAAGCGGCGGTGGTAGAAACAGAGCGTGTCTCTCTGGCGCTCCTTGGCCCCCACTGCCGCTACCGTCGGTGGCTCCTCGCCTCCTTTGGTCGTCTCGCTGGGCTCCGCCGCTGCCGCGTTGACTGTGTTCACCCTGGTGGTGATGATGATCCGGTCTGCCTCCTGGGCTAGCGCACGGTAGTCGCACGCGGCCAGCCACGGCGAATTGGCCAGAACCGCTCTCGCCTCTGTTGGAAGGCTCCGGAGGAAGAGGTGGGCAAACAGAAAGTGCCCGTCGTCCGTGCCCATTAACGCCAGCATCTTCTCCATCAGGTCTATGGCTGAACCATCTCCTAACTCGGTCCGCGTCAGGAGCCTCTCTGCTCTCTCACATTCTGAGAGTGTGTAGCGCTGGATGAGCGCAGCCTTGTGCGCTTCATATTTGCTGCTGGCTGGTGGCTGATCGAGCAGGCTCGCTACCTGCTGAGCTGTGCGGGTGTCGAGCGCTGCGACCACATGGTAGAATCTGGTATCATCTACCGTTACTCCCCGGAGGGCGAACTGGGCCTCGGTGAGATGGAACCAAGAGCGCGGGTTGTGCTAAGCCAGAAATCCGGTAGCTTGACTGAAACCGCACACGTGTGGCTGGGGGTTCCAGTCCTGGCTGTCTGTGGGATGGCTGCCACCTCGCTGTAGCTTCCTGACCGGGCCGGCTCCGGGGATCTTGCCTCGTGTTCCATAATACGTCTTGGGTCACCAGTGTGGAGTGTGTGAAATCAGAGGCGGAATCATTTCAGACGATTTATTACACACACATCTTTCAAGCACAGAACTGAATGAACTCTCAAGCAGAAACGCCTCTCTTAAGTTTCATGGCATTTACATCACACACAACATGACATTTGCATCACACTGCATTCAACCCCCTCATCCTTGACTCCTTCCTGCTATCTCACCAGGAATCCCCTGCTCTTTGTTCTCCCAAGCTTATCCACTGTCTCCTGTCTGAGATGCTAGACAATCTGGCTCTCCCAAGGTGCTACACATCGCTACAGTGTTTGATTAGTTGGGAGGTACGTCTTCTGCAAAACATATATATTTTTAGAAAGGACGTTTTCTAAGCTTTCCAATGATACCAGGCACTCATGGGTTTTTTTTCCTGGGACTTGCCCCTAGCAAACAAAGAGAGTCATGATTTATGGCTTCTCCTGCCTGCAGCTCGTAATGACAGGGTGCACATTCCGACTCATTTTGCCAGCACGGGTCACAAATAAGAGCCATAAATTGTCCGGTTGTGGTTGACTTTGCAGACCATATACAGTGGTGTGGGAAAAGTGATTTCTCATTTTTTTGAATGTTTGTCACATTTAAATGTTGCAGATCAAACAAATTTAAATATTAGACAAAGATAATACAAGTAAACACAAAATGCAGTTTTTAAATGAAGGCGTTTATTAAGGGAAAAAAAATCCAAACCTACATGGCCCTGTGTGAAAAAGTGATTGCCCCCTAAACCTAATAACTGGTGGGCCCACCCTTAGCAGCAACAACTGCAATCAAGCGTTTGCAATAACTGGCAGTGAGTCTTTTACAGCGCTGTGGAGGAATTTTGGCCCACTCATCTTTGCAGAATTGTTGTAATTCAGCCTCATTGGAGGGTTTTCCACCATGAACCGCCTTTTTAAGGTCATGCTGCAGCACCTCAATCGGATTCAGGTCAGGACTTTGACTAGGCTACTCTAAAGTCTTCATTTTGTTTTTCTTAAGCCATTCAGAGGTGGACTTGCTGGTGTGTTTTGGATCATTGTCCTGCTGCAAAACCTAAGTGTGCTCAGCTTGAGGTCATGAAGAGATGGCCGGACATTCTTTTCAGGACTTTTTGGTAGACAGCAGAATTCATGGTTCCATTTACCACAACAAGTCTTCAATGTCCTGAAGCAGCAAAACAGCCCCAGACCATCACATTAGCACCACCATATTTTACTGTTGGTATGATGTTCCTTTTCTGAAATGCTGTGTTACTTTTACGGTGGATGTAATGGGACACACACCTTCCAAAAAGTTCAACTTTTGTCTCATCAGTCCACAGAGTATTTTCCCAAAAGTCTTGGGGATCATCAAGATGTTTTCTGGCAAAACTGAGACGAGCTTTTATATTCGTTTTGCTCAGCAGTGGTTTTCATCTTGGAACTCTGTCATGCAGGCCATTTTTGCCCAGTCTTTTTCTTATGGTGGAGTCATGAACACTGACCTTAACTGAGGCAAGTGAGGCCTGCAGTTCTTTGGATGTTGTTGTAGGGTCTTTTGTGACCTCATGGATGAGTCATCACTGCGCTCTTGGGGTAATTTTGGTCAGCCAGCCACACCCAGGAAGGTTCACCACTGTTCCATGTTTTTGCCATTTGTGGATAATGGCTCTCACTGTGGTTCGCTGGAGTCCCAAAGCTTTAGAAATGGCTTTATAACCTTTTCCAGACTGATAGCTTTCAATTACTTTGTTTCTCATTTGTTTCTGAATTTCTTTGGATCGCAGCATGATGTCTAGCTTTTGAGGATCTTTTGGTCTACTTCACTTTGTCAGGCAGGTCCTATTTAAGTGATTTCTTGATTTAGAACAGGTGTGGCAGTAATCAGGCCTGGGTGTGGCTAGAGAAACTGAGCTCAGCTTCCCAAAGATGTGATAAACCACAGTTAATTTATGTTTTAACTGGAAGGGAGGGTGATCACTTTTTCATACAGTTCACACAAAAATGTAGGTTTGGATTTTTTTTCTCCTTAATAATAAACACCTTCATTTAAAAACTGCATTTTGTGTCTACTTATGTTATCTTTAATATTTAAATTTGTTTGATGATCTGAAACATTTAAGTGTAACGAACACACAAAAAAAGGAGTAATCAGGAAGGGGCAAATGCTTTTTCACACCACTGTAATCTCTAGTTGCCTCTAAGCAGTTTCCCCAGTCAAAAGGATGAACTTTAATTGTTCATATAGATGCTACCACTTCCAACTGTCCCCTAACATCTTTTTTCCCCTCACTTTTCTCCAGCGTCCCCGATGAGCCAATGGAGCACGACAGCAACTCCATGTCGGAGAATCCAACAGATCGCCTTATACCGAATAGCCTAAATTTTTGAACTGGGCCCCACCTGTACCCTTGGACCTCCTGCGCTGTCACACGACCGTGAAGGTGGTGCCTTCTGAATACCACTGAGCCCCAACTGTTAAGCCTTCATACACCAATCGACACACAATGCTGAACCTCTAACAAGCAAAACGCTGGTAACCCCTCGGCTGAAGCCAGCGGCACTACCTGCAGCTGAGAAACCTCCTGAAACCTCACCAAAGAGCAATACAAGTTTGTTTTTAGTGAACTTTCGCCATCTCCCAACGGACATGGGAACATGGCTATGTTTACGCGTGAATTCAGTGGAGCCACGAGAGACAGATCAGTTGTGGCATTGAGCTCCGATTTCACTCGAAGCACTATACACCAGCAGATGTTTCATTGCCTTAACGTTGCCTTAAGGAAGACTTTGGATCATTAACTGTTTTCTGCCACGTCGCTTTACATATCAGAGCTAAGGCAAGTGCCAGAATCAAACTACTGTATCACGCGACGTGAACGTACACATTTGCTTTGAATGCAAAAAAACGTCAAGAAGAAGAAGAAGATGGATAGAAGATGGTGCATGGATTGTGTGTTTTAAAGATGTCATTTTATGCAGTTTAACCACTAAAAGAAGATGTCGGAAAGAGAGAAAATGAAGACAAGAAGGACAACTGTGGTTCAGTAAATAGCAAAAAATAAAATAAAAAAGAGGCGGTTGTCCTTCTTTTGTTTTATTGCACTGTTCATTCCATAATGTGAACCATAAGAAATTCCAAAGCTCTGGGAAAACAACTCAAAACAGTTCCTTTCTGTAGAGTATTTAATCTTTTTTTTAACATTTGGAGAAAAAATGGTTTTCATCTGACATGTCTCGTGCAGTCCGTGCCTCAGCATGGACCTGCATGGGCCGAATACTTTTATGTATGTATGAAGTTAACCTCAGAAGAAAGAAGTAGGCAAGTTTTGAAGAGCGAGATTGTTTCTCACTGCTGTCCAGCGTCTTAAATCCACAAACACACATGTAAAAAAAAAAAAGATTTGTTGGACTCTTATATGTACCACTAGTATTGAATACTGTATATTATTGTTTATATTCAACTAAAGGAGTGTTCATTCCGCTGTGGCACCACTGAGGACCATTGTATATTTTTTTCTGTGGTAGCAATACTGTAAATGCACTTAAATGGACATTACCCAAAGAGAACTGCCTTAAAAACAGCTTGCACTTGGCGACAAGAGTTTTAACGAAGCAGCGCAAAGGGACCAGCATGGATACACCTTTCAGAGACTACATTGAACCTGTGGATTTAGGTGAACATTGACTATGCAGTTTTTTGTGTGGTGTTTGGCTTATAGATTTGTTTTTATTGACGTGATCTGGTTCGAACATTTTAAGAATTTAAAAGATTAATCTCAGTCTAATTAAAAGGGGACCTGTTATGCTTTTCCTCATCACAATGGTGCATCTTCATATTTAATTTGTAGGTAATTAGGTTTGAGTGTTTCTGTGTAATCCCAGGAAGATGAAAACTCAAATCTCAATAAACAGGAGTAAATTGGGGGGGGGGGGGGGGGGGATTTCCAACCTTTTTATCGCAAAATTGCAGTTTTTCTCTCATAAATTTGCAATGTCTTTTCTTGTAAATTTGCATCTTTTTTCATGTAAATTTGTGGATTTTTGCAAAATAGCAACTTTTTTACTCATGAATTTGTGACTGCAAAATTGCACTTTTTCATCATAAATCTGCAACATTTTTCTCATAAATTTGACATTTTTCTTGTAAATTTACAACTTTTTGTCATTAATTTACAACTTTCCCATAAAATTGCAACATTTTTTCCTCATAAATTAGCAACTTTTTTCTCATGAAATTGCAGTCAAATTTGTACATTGCAAAATTGCATTTTTTTTATGTAAAATTGCAGCTTCTCTTATAATTTTGCAACTTTCTCTCATAAATTTACAATGTTTTTTCTCTTAAATGTGTAATTTTTTTTCACATAAACTTGATTTTTTTTGCAAAATTGTACCTTTTTCATCAGAAAATTGCAACTTTTTTCTCATGAATTTGCTACTTTTTCATTGTAAATTTGTACTTTTTCCTCATAAATTTGGAACCTTTGCAAAATGACAGTTTTTTTTTTATCATAAAATTGCAGCTTTTAACTCAAAAAATTGCAACGTCTTTTCTCAAATTCTCAAACTTTCTCAAATTTGTGACTTTTTTGCAAAACCAACTTTTTTTCCTGCACATTTTCAACTTTTTTCTTGTCAATTTTCACGTTCATTTGGATGCTGGTAAAATTTTTATTCTATGTAATTAAATTACGATTTGCAACTTTTTAAAATTGGCATCTTCTATTTCTGCACCTTTTATTTTTGCAAATTTGTGCCTAGTCAATATTTATACGTTTGTACCTTATGTTGTAATTTGTAAATAACCCCCCTTGTGAAAAATAACAAAAATCACATCATCACCACAGAAGCCCCACCTACCTGTCATTTAAAACATGCGTTTTGTGAGGGGCAGCTGCCTAAAATGGCCTGCTTCAGACAGAGAGCAGAAAATAAAGTCAATGAGGATTGTTTTGTACTGTGAATCATGCATCGCTAATTTAACAGAGCCCAACTGCGAGATAGCATAACAGGTGCCCTTCCAGTAAATTACTCATTGTGTTTGGTTTGTTGTTTTAGGAGATCGCTGATTTTTCCATGAGACTTAAATATTTTTGTAATTGTTCTTGGTAGCAACTTTTCCTTTCATGCAATCCATTTAGACTACATGCTATACTATGTTTTGGTCAACATTTTTAGCATGTCTATCATTTATTTGTATCTTTTGACATGTAAGGGCTCTGTATTTCAAAGTAGCATGTAGAAGTGTTTGTCAGTTTTAAAGCTATTTTGTAGGAAAATCTAACTTTTGAGTCTTAAGGTCGTGCATGCCAGACTTGACCAGTTCAAGCTTTTGACCAGAATTCTGTGAAAAGGGCTACAGATATCAGAGTCTAAATTGTGAGGAAAGAAGTGGACCATCCAAAATGTCTAATCCACTAAGCAAAACATGTCTACCCGTTAGCAACGAAGGGCTATCTTTGTTAGCAACTTGCATTCCTTGCCTTATTAAATGTGAAACTAGTTTAGGTTAAAAAAAAAAGAGCAAAATAGAAACAGCTGACCAAAAATATAACTTCTTTCAGTAGAAGGCTGCGTGACCACAGAAAGCATTTTTTCTCACTGGAAATGCTCTGGACCCATTTTAAAAAAGGAAAAAAAAAGGTGTCCGCGCTGTATCCTAACAACAGCTTGACCTGTCACACAGCTTGGCATCAGTGTTTTGCACTGAAAGCCTTTACTGACTACACTGTAAGTAATGTTGTAGTCAAGACCAGCACGCAGAAAGACCAAGACTTTAAGGGGTCAAAACCAAGACCACTGTTTATGTAGGTCTTGGTCTTGACCTCTTATCTGGGTCTTTTCTGTTACTGTCTTGGTCTTGGGACACTGGCCTTGATGAGGTCTCGACTACAACATTAACTGTAAGCTTTTACTTTCAAACATTGATAATGGTATCATTTTAGTTTAATTCTGATTGGCTGGTTACAGCATAGCCACTGAAGAGTGATGTGGTGTTCCAAAACTTTGTTCAGCTCTCAGTATTCAGGGTGCAGCGACAGAAAAGCTCACTGCTGACAGGGTTTGTGCACCAAGGGCACTGAGCACTTAAAACGCTTGACTACATAGAAAATGAGAAATGGAGATAGGCGCCGCCCTACGCCATTGGCATGGGAATAACAACTTAACAACATAGAAAATAAACAGAAAATAGATGCTGCCAGTGATAAAAAATAGTTAACTGAAATGCAAACCTAATGCCCTTAGCTGGCTAAAAAATAGGTTTCAAGTTAAATTATATGTAATTTTTATAATTTCTACAGTTTAATTCTCTTGTATGTCCTGCACGTATAGTAGTATTGACAATAAAATCTTTGACTCTTGAATCTTAGTATCTCACTGGGCTGAGACAACTTGAGACTAGTTGGAGAATGGCATTCTTGAGGGAGTTTCCAAAATGTCTCCAAACATTCTCAGCGGTTCTCATTTTCGTCTCCTGAGTCACAGGGTTTCGCCCTCTCTCACACAAATTTTGAACATGTTCAGTAAATTTGTGCGACAGCTTTCTCTCAAAATTGTCTGTCATCGCAGGTGTCTGAAACCCATCTCAACCTTGTCTCGAGTGTTGGGTAGCCATTGTGGGACTGTCATGAGTGCAAAAAAACCCTAAATTTTGTCTCGTCTATGTTGTGAGAATGTCCTGCAACACTTGCATGACATGTATGCAAACACCTGAAAAACTTTGGCCAAAAACTCGCTGGGAGTTTGTGCAACATTTGTGAGACAGTGTGATTCCAAGTGAAAATTGTCAGAAATTCACAGATTTGTCTCATGTTTTTTTTTTTTTTTTTTTATCTCTAACTAGTTGCGTGCAAGCTGTCTCAGCCCAGTGAAATACTATCATAATGCACTTACAATTATGTTATTGGTACTTACACTTTTCTGAACTGAGCACATTCCATCGTCACACAAGTTCCCTACCGTCAAAAGGTTTTTAGTTAACTTGTGGAAATTCCGTCGTCTAAAACTGACAACTGGCACTTAATTTTTCAAACCCTTTAAAAAATTTTATCAGCTTCTGAAAATGCTGTTCTTGTGTTTATTAGTCTCTTAGGCATGTGTGCCACACCACAGAAGCTTTTAATAATTGGCACTTCTTTTATGTTTAACTATATGTTGTTGACGACGAGTTGCCTATACAAAAACAAAGCTGTTGAGGAGGGTGGGATCCAACTGTATGCTAATTCTATATTGTAGCCTGTAAAAGATGGTTATAGTTTATTTACAGTCTATGCTCCCTTAAAAAAAAAATGCAGGTAGGAGGAAATAGTGTCCTTCAGATGCTACCCGACGTCTTGCCAATGTGCAAATGACCTCTATGAGATGTATTCCTGACATAAACTTGCCGACATTGGCTGGACATATATGCGCTGTTGGGCATCTTACAAGCACAAATAACTGCTTTTTGCTTGATGGGACTATTACCTAAACTGTCATCACATGGGCTGAATCTGATATCATTTTGTATAAGAATGCTGGCAGGTTAAAGACCTAAAAACGTCCAGTCTTGCAGTGCCGAACATCTGTATTCTTAGATGCAGGTAATTTCTGGGGGAAGAAAAGTTCAGGGCTGCAGTGCTTCCATGAAAATGGCTCCGACAACCAGAACTTGACACTAAATTCTCCCGTAGCTGAAACCAACTCCCGTCTAATTTAATTACTTCCTTCTCACACAATTCCGCCTTATTATTAATCTGAAGGAAAAGAGGCATTTTGGTGTTCGTGAGGACGTTTACATCACTGACTGAAGTATCAGTTTCATTCAGGTAGAAAACGGTAATGAGACTGGGCATTTTTTTATTCTGCCCAACATAAGGCTTCAGAGCTTGTTTTGCCTTAGACATAATTGCAGTAAGATTTCCTCCATTGCTGAGGCCCCGCGTTGTTGCAGGACTGCTCTTGCTTAATAGAAATTACTGAGAAAAATGTTGCATGGAGGAACTGGGGCATGTCACTCTTGTGTTGATCATGTAATTTTCTTGTGACGGCATTTATGGTGTCTATGAAGTAAATGTCTGACGCGCGAGTGAGGGAGAGAGTGTTGGTGATGGCATCTGCACTGGTATTACAAATAGTGCACGCATTTCCAAGTGTTGGAGTCCGTCTGTGATACTGTAAATGACCTCTTGTGTATTATATTTGTCTTATGTAGAGGCCGGCCTTGCCTCGACTCTTAATTCCCCTTATCACTGATGTCATTTGTACCTTCTTCTCAAATAGAGAAATGCTGTAAATAGAAACTCCAAGACCAAAATACATGTCTCACATGTGCCTTGATGCATTCAGCAGGATGTGTATTGGTAACTCTTAACTAACTGGACTTACAGTAACTTTGTTACCTTGAGAAATTACCTTGAAATCTTTGTTTCAGGCTATTCATTATTATTTACTTGTATGTGTTGTTTTGTCTTTCACATTTCCTACCGTGTGTATGTATAGAAAGATTGTCTATTTTGTACTTTTCTCTTTATTTCGTGATTAAAAATAATTTACGGTTAAAAGCTTGCTTTTTCTCTCTTCTTCTTGTCCAAATATAACAGTAAGATTCCTCAATTACAGATTTATTTAAAAAAAGTTGTGAATATGATATCAGGGCATAATTATAAGTTTTGTTTTTCTTATTTCAGACAAGGATGAAGAGGAGATGTTTTAACTTTACCTTGACATGTTTCAACTGGCTGTCTGCAGTCTTCCTCAGAAGCGTCAGCTGATCGCTGTGAAAGATAATCCTTTATTAGTAATACAATGGGGAAATTCCAGAAGTGTCATTTATCAGTCGTTTTTCCTAGGCGTGGCCAGCCCAGCGAAACTGTCAGATCCCCTGGGCTGGCCACACCCCCTGCCATTAGATGGTCTCTGGAGAATATAGTCCCAGGTGTGAAAAAGCATAAATGCCCCCTCAACCTGATTCATGCTGTCTTTGCCCCGCTTCCTGATTTCTGATTTCAGCTCAATGGCACAGTGGTTAGCACTGTGGCAGCACAGCAAGAAGGTGACGGGATCGATTCTACCCTTGAATATCCAGGGTTCAATCCCACCCCCTGAGCATCGGTGACCCTTCTGTGTGGAGTTTGCATGTTCTGTCCGTGTCTGCGTGGGTTTTCTCCGGGTACTCCAGTTTCCTCCCACAGGCCAAAGACATGCAGGTTAGGTTAACTGGCAGCAGCTGGGGATTCTAAATTGTCCTTAGGTATGACTGTGAGAGTGAATGGTTGTCTGTCTCTCTGTGTTGGCCCTGTGATGGACTGGCGATCTGTCCAGGGTGTACCATGCCTCTCGCCCAAAGATGCTGGGATAGGCTCCAGCCCCCCCGCGACCCGAAAAAAAGGATTAAGCGGTAGAAGATAGATAACCATTTGTCATGTAAGATGGGCGGGAAGCCAAAGGTGTTAGCCTTAGAGCGAACAGTATTACTAGGGAGTTAGCTTACCAAGTACTTTTTATATTGTTATTCTCTTTAGATTTCAGTCACCGTAACAGATATCCCTGTTTCCCCCTGGTTCACCAATCCATGGCTGATAATGTATCTCACATCATTCTGGCTTATTTTGTTAAATTTTTACCATGATGCTACATCGAACTGTTAGCAATAGTTTGCCTAAGCAGTTAGCTTGTCGATCTGGCCAGTTTTAATCGCTATTTTCTATAAATTCTATTCACCCCCCACTAAAATCATTGATTATCTATGAGGGGGGCTGAAAAGTTCATAGTGGTCAAATTTGACCAAATGTGGTTTATTTTTCAACATAGTCTCCCCTTTGGTCCACACACTTCTTCCATCAGTGTTGCAGTGTTGGATCCCTGCAGTTGAAAAATAAACCACATTTGGTCAAATTTGACCACTATGAACTTCAATGCCTATGAATTTTTCAGCCCCACCCCCACTCCCCCACCCCACCTGTACCAACACTTGACCATATACATTGCTCTTGGATGTTATTTTTAGTGGCTAGCTGACGCTAGTGCTTTGGGCCACCGTTCGCAAATGCTTCTGTGCTAATTGTACTCCAGGGGCGGGCCTTATCCTATCGACCACATAAACCATTATCTTATTTACTATGGCTCTAAGTGCTGACTAACAAATGATGAATGTGTTAAGAAGGTGGAAGGAGTACTTTGAAAAGCTGATGAATAAAGAAAATGAGAGAGAAAGGAGGATGGATAAATGAAAGATGGTGAACAAGGAAGTCCCGAGGATTAACAAGGCAGAAGTGATGGCAGCTTTGAAGAGTATGAAGAATGGAAAGGCAGTTGGTCCAGATGACATACCTGTGGAGGTATGGAGATGTTTAGGAGGGATGGCAGTGGACTTTTTAACCAGAATGTTTAACACAAATCTTGGAGAGTGAGAGGATGCCTGAGGAGTGGAGAAGTGTTTTGGTACCAATTTTCAAGAACAAAGGTGATGCTCAGAGCTGTAGTAACTACAGAGGCATAAAGTTGATCAGCCACAATATGAAGGTATGGGAAAGAGTTGTTGAAACCAGGGTAAGAGGAGAGGTGACAATCAGTGAGCAGCAGTATGGTTTCATGCCAAGAAAGAGTACTACAGATGCAATGCTTGGTTTAAGAGTGTTGATGGAGAAGTACAGAGAAGGTCAGAAGGAGTTGCACTGTCTTTGTGGATCTAGAGAAAGCATGTGATAGGGTGTCAAGGGAGGAAGTGTGGTACTGTATGAGGAAGTCAGAAGTGGCAGAAAGTATGTGAGGGTGGTGCAGGACATGTATGAGGACAGTGAGACAGTGGTGAGGTGTGCTGTAGGAGTGACAGATGGGTTCAAGGTGGGGGTGGGATTACATCAGGGATCAGCTCTGAGCCCCTTCTTGTTTGCCATGGTGATGGACAGGCTGACAGACACGGTCTCTGTAGACCATGATGCTTGCAGACAACAATGTGATCTGTAGTGAGAGTAAGGTGGAGGTATGCTCTGGAGAGAAGAGGAATGAAAGTCAGTAGAAGCAAGACAGAATACATGAGTGTGAAAGAGAGGGAGGCAGGTGTAACGGTGAAGATGGAAGGAGTAATAATTATAATAATGGATTAGATTTATATGGCACTTTACATGACAAGTGACATCTCAAAGAGCTTACAGTGAGTCCATTATTCATTCACTCCAGACAGACATTGATAGTGGTAAGCTACTACTGTAGCCACAGCTGCCCTGGGGCAGACTGATAGAGACTTGGCTGCCAATCCTCGCCAACGGCCTCTCCGACCACTACCCAACATTTATACACATTCATACCCAGTGTCATGGACACTGGAGGCAAGGTGGGTAAAGTGTCTTGCCCAGGCGGGATGGCTGGGGAGAGCGGGATTTAAACTGCCAACCCTCTGGTTATTGGACGAACCGCTCTACCTCCTGTGCCACTGCTGGCCACATTTCCCTCCTCCGTTCCATTTTTGCTGAGCACCAAGCTGGATGGCAGGAAGTTCCATTTTAATATGGTCTTTTGGCATGACCTGGCTGGGACTTGAACACTGACCTCCAGGTTGTGGGGCAGATGCTCTACCTCTAGGCCACCACTCTACCGGAGTGGTGGCCTAGAGGTAGTGGTGGTAGTGAAAGTGGTGGTAGTGAAAGTAGATGAGTTTAAATACCTGGGTTCAACCATCCAAAGCAATGGAAAATGCACAAGAGAGGTGAAGAAGAGAGTGCAGGCAGGGTGGAGTGGGTGGAGACGAGTGTCAGGGGTGGTTTCTGATAGAAGCGTAGCAAGAGTGAAAGGGAAGATTTACAAGACGTCAGTGAGACCTGCAATGATCTATGGTTTGGAGACGGTGGCGCTGACAAAAAGACAGGAAATGGAGCTGGAGGTGGCAGAGTTGAAGATGCGAAGATTTTCATTGGGATTGACTAGGAGGGACAAGTTTAGAAATGAGTATATCAGAGGGACAGCTCAGGTTGAACGGTTTGGAGACAAAGTAAGAGAGGCAAGGCTGAGATGATTTGGACATGTGCAGAGGAGGGATAGTGGATATATTGGACAAAGGATGTCGAAGATGGAGCTACCAGGCAGGAGGAAAAGAGGAAGACCACAGAGAAGATTCATGGATGTAGTGAAAGAGGACATGGAGAGGGTTGGTGTTACAGAGGAAGATGCAAGGGATAGGGTGAGATGGAGGCAGATGATCCGCTGTGGCGACCCCTAAAGGGAGCAGCCAGAAGAAGAAGAAGAAGACTATTGCTCTGAACGCTCCTATCCTTGTACTGCTGCAATCCTGGAATTTCCCCATTGTGAGACTAATAAAGGCTTATCTTATCTTATCTTAAACCACACACTCCTGTCCACCAGTGATGCTTTATTTCATTCATTCTTCAAGAAAAAATATGCTAGCTGGCTCAGGATAGCTATCTGAGCTAAGAGTTAGCCAGCTAAGATTAGCAAAAGTGATGTAAGAGGAAGAGTGGAGTTAAATGCGGTTCATGAGCATTTAAAGACAGGCACTGAAACAAGCCATTCTGAGGGAGGCTGCAAAAGATGAGTTGCAATGATGCTGCAATAATTACATAATTTAAGGAAATTTGACCAAAATATGTCACAACCAATTCATTAAGACCTGTGGGAGCTGTCAAAATGTGGAAAAAAGTGCAGTCAATGGCCCCTTTAAAACCAGCAAGTGGCAGGTCTTGGGTTTTAAATGCTGGTGGTAAACTACAAAACCTGGACATTTAAAGCTGCTTGGAAGCCAGTGATCGCCGCTTGAAGCTATATTTACTATTTTCTTAAACCTTTGCTCCTCCAACTTCACAAAAGTTTTTTTTTATTTCAACTAGGAAAACTATGGTTTAATTTCTTTTAATGTTTATACATAAAATTCCTTGCATCACTCTCTAGTATATAAAACTAATAATTGATCCTGGTTAAGAAAAAGTTTAAGAAAAGAAAAAGAGCACAAACTTTTTTTTTTTTTGCATGACTATCCACTGATTTACACAACAAACCAACTGTTTTTTGCAGTTCTTTTGTGACTAATTTTGAGGAATCCACTTATCTTCAAATGTAGCAATGATGAGTTTCTACTGGAGTGTTTTACAAAGCCAAACCATCACAGGTCCTACGCCAGCAGGTTCCATAAGTATACAGAGTCAGATTCCTTTTGTCATTTTTTAATGTAGCCACTGTGGTCGCAGCGCTGGACGCCCGCACAGCCCAGCAGGTAGCGAGCCTGCTTGATCAGCCACCAGCCAGCAGCAAATACGAGGCGCTCAAGGCTGCGCTCACCCAGCGCTACACGCTCTCGGAATGTGAGAGAGCAGAGAGGCTCCTGAGACGGACCGAGTTAGGAGATGGTTCGGCCGTAGACCTGATGGAGAAGATGCTGGCATTAATGGGCACGGATGACGGGCACTTTCTGTTTGCCCAACTCTTCCTCCGGAACCTTCCAACAGTGGCGAGAGCGGTTCTGGCCAATTCGCCGCTGCTGGCCGCGCGTGACTACCGTGTGCTAGCCCAGGAGGCAGACAGGATCATCCTCACTGCCAGGGCGATCACAGTCAACGCGGCGGCGGCGGAGCCCAGCGAGACAACCAGAGGAGGCGAGGAGCCACCGACGGTAGCAGCAGCGGGGGCCAAGGAGCGCCAGAGAGACACGCTCTGTTTCTACCACCACCGCTTCGGAGAGAACGCACGCAGATGTGTGCCACCGTGCCAATTCAAGCGCTCGGGAAAACGCTGAGGCCGGCGGTCAGTAGCAGCTGCGACCCTCGGTGAAGAGAACAAGCTGCTCTACTTGACGAACGCGTGCTCAGGGAGGCGTTTCCTCGTGGACACCGGAGCCCAGAAGAGCTTCATCCTGCCGACCTACGCTGACCGGCTGGCAGGACCTAGTGGCTCCGAGATGTTGGCAGCAAACTGCTCGGAAATTAAGACTTTTGGTGAGAAGACACTGATCTTATCTCTACACGGCCATACATATGAGTGGACTTTTGTCATAGCAGCACTGAATTACCATATCCTGGGGGCTGATTTTCTGTGCTTGTGAAATGTGTAATAAACAGCTAGACAGAAAATTCACAGCTATTGCAGTCTCTGAAACCTGGCTTAAAGAAGTTCAGGCTCCCCTGATGGCAATAGAGGGATATCAGATGTTTTATATAAACAGAACTCAAAAAAAGGGTGGTGGTGTTGCACTGTATATTGATGACCTGTATAGGTGTAAGCTTGTAAATGAAATGTCCTCAGCACTACCAGGGATTTTGGAATGTGTTACTGTTGAGATTGACCTAGACAAAACAAAAAATCTAATCATAAGCTGCATATATAGAACACCGGGAACTTGCATTGAGACATTCAGAGATAAATTAGTCGAGCTGTACAATAATATTACTAGTAAGAAAATGGTAGCAATTTGTGGAGATTTCAGTATTGATTTACTGAATCCACATCAACAAAATGTAGTTACAGAGTTCATGAACTCTATGTACAGCATGAGTCTATATCCCACAATAACACGTCCCAGTAGAATCACAGTTCACTCTGCTACACTTATTGACAACCTGTTTGTCAATGTTTTCGATAAGAAAATAGAAAGTGGATTATTGATAAATGATATAAGTGACCACTTGCCAACCTTTGCACTTATCCATGGCCACACGAGGCCCAACGCAGAAAAAATTTCAAAGTCGTTCAGACACAAATCACCAAATGCAATCAGTTCTCTTAAAGAGGACTTGCTGAAGCAAGACTGGACAGAAGTCTATGTATCAGATGTAAATGAAGCCTATGACACATTTATAAACATTGTAACCACTCTTTATGAAAAAAACTGCCCATTAGTAAAAAAAAAGCTCAAACACAAATTTGCTGATAAGCCATGGTTAACCAAAGGACTACAAAAGGCGTGTAAAAAGAAAAATTTATTATATAAAGCTTTCCTAAAGAAAAGGACAAAAGAAGCAGAGCAGCGGTATAAAACATACAAAAATAAGTTAATATATATAATAAGATGTAGTAAAAGAGACTATTACAGTAAAGAACTGGTGAAAAACAAAGACAATATTAAAAATACATGGACAATACTCAACAGTATCCTTGGAAATAAAAGCAGAAATACAAGCTACCCAACTAATATTCCAAAAAATAATAAAACGACTCAGAGTGTGAATATAGCTTCACCTGCAGATGAATTTAATAATTTTTTTGTTAACATTGGACCTAAACTGGCCCGAGAAATACCCACTACGGTGCCTACAGGTGATACAATATGCAATAACACTGCTGTAAAAGACTCCATCTTCATAAAGAACACAGACGAAAGAGAGGTCATTGAAATTGTTAAATCGTTCAAAAGTAAAACATCTACTGACTGTGATGATATTGACATGCTACTAGTCAAAACTGTTATCGAATGCATAGTAAAACCACTGACGTATATCTGTAACCTGTCTCTCCAATCAGGTATATTTCCCAATGCAATGAAAATAGCTAAAGTAATTCCGATATACAAGACGGGCGACAGAGGGGAACTCTCAAACTATAGACCAATTTCACTATTACCGCAATTTTCCAAGATACTTGAAAAAATATTCTATGAGAGAATTGACAACTTCATACTGAAGAATGATTTATTGTGTGAGCAGCAATATGGGTTCAGACACAAGAGGACAACTGCACATGCCCTAATGGAATTTACAGAAAAAATATCAACAGCCACTGAAAATAAAGAGTATTCAGTTGGAGTATTCCTAGATCTTAAAAAAGCATTTGATACAGTAGATCATAATTTATTATTAAAGAAACTACAAAATTGTGGTATTAGAGGGGTAGCACTGTCCTGGTTAAGTAGTTACATACTGATATCTATTCTTTAAGTATGTGTTAGCAACAAAAACTCAGAGTTACTGAAGGTCACCTGTGGAGTCCCACAGGGTTCAGTTTTGGGACCATTATTATTCAATATGTATATAAACGATATATGTAAAGTTTCAGAAAAAATGGACTTAATATTGTTTGCCAATGACACTAATCTGCTATGCAGTGGAAACAATTTGGAACAACTTCTGGATACACTCGGAAAGGAATTAGGAAAGCTTAAACTGTGGTTTGATTCAAACAAATTACCCCTCAATTTAAGTAAGACAAAATTCATAGTCTTCAACAACCATCACAACAACCCAGTACCCAAACTCAGTGTAAATGGTGTAGAGATTGAAAGGGTATCTGAAACTAAATTCCTTGGAGTAATAATTGATAACAAACTGTGTTGGAAGTCACATATTAATTATATTAAAGGTAAAGTATCCAAATCAATTGCAATATTACACAGAGTGAAATATTTGCTGAATCAACCCACACTATACACCTTGTATCATTCATTAATACTCCCATACATGACATATTGTAATGAAGTATGGGGAAATACATATAAAACAAACATATATCCACTCTTTATGCTTCAGAAGAGAGCTATTAGAATAATAAACAAAGCAGCTTACAGAGAATCAACAAACCCACTTTTTCTTAAACAAAAAACTCTCAAGTTGAAAGATCTGGTTGACTTTAAAACCGAAATAATAATGTTCAAAGTGAAGAATTTATCACTGCCCGCAAATATCCAAAAGTTGTTCCAAACAAGGGAGAAACGATATCACTTCAGAGGAACATGTATATTTCAAAAGCCTACAGTGAGAACAACCACCAAGCAACACTGTATTTCAGTGCAAAGAGTCAGACTATGGAACGATTATGGACCTGAATTAAAATCATGTACAACGCTTGGACAATTTAAACAAAAACTAAAGGAAGAAATACTCCAAACATATTTACAAAACGACATGTAAACTCACATAAGGATTGACATATCCAGCCTGTGTTGTGTTGTAGCTTATATAGTATATAGCAATAGTAACCGCTTAACTTAGCCTAGCTTAGTTTTCTTTTTTTCTCTCAGTCATATTTTGTCTTAGCTTCGTTTTAAATTGTAATCGCTCTTGTCTTGTTTTCTCTTTTTCTCTTCTGAATTCTTGGATGGAATATGGGTGGGCAATATAAGCTGCGGCTTCAGCCATCACCCATTTCGGATAACTCACGTGGAATTGTATAGTAGAAGGAGTCTTTGTCTAATTTGACCTTGTTGTTATATTATACAGTTTCTTTTAACCTGCACTGTACTATCCAAAAATAAATAAATTCATTCATTCATTCATTCATTCATTCAAACCGTCTGTCCCATGGATCTGCCTCTTATTTGACACACTCCACACCACCAGTGTTCTCAGTCAATTAAAAATTTAAACCTTGATTAATCACATGATGCCCATAGTTAACTCTTGACTGATCATACAATTTTTATGTTATAATGTAAATGTGAAGCTGAACTTGCCATTCAAACTATTCTTTTTCTTTGCCCATTTTGGGTCACGGAGGCTTTTTTCCCAGGTTGCTATAGGTCAGGTCTATTCAATAACAAAATCAGTTGGACCACAATTTGAAATCAAGACATGTAACTGAGCCATACATGTTCAGCGATCTGTTGAATATGATAAATTTCAAACCAACACAGATCAATATGATGAAAAAATCTTAAACAACAATTACATAAATAGAATGGAAAAAAATAAAATTCTGTAAATAATCATTTTGGTCATATCTTACGCAGACAGATCTCAAAGTGCATAAAAACTCAATGTGCGCTGTTAGTAGCATTAACATTTGATTCCCTTTTGAAATAAAATATACAGTGATCCCTCACTTATCGCGGTTAATGGGTTCCAGAACCGACCGCGAAAAGTGAAAAACCGCGAAGTAGTGTCACCCCTAATGACGTCACCCATAAATAATACGTACGTTCATTCTCTCACTCTCTCTCTCATATGATACGTGTGTGTGTGTGTGTGTGTAAGTGTACATACATACGTAGATGTAAATAAAGTGTACATAAATATGTTTTTAGAACTCTTTTATTCTTATAACATGATACGTAACTCAAGATGAAGATGATTTACTGCACAGGTTAATGAGAGCTTTACTGCTCCTCAGGTTACGCCTCATCGTGATGTGCTAGAGGCGCAGCATCGTCGAGGGCAGCTTCCGATAGAGCTGGAGAAGCTGCAGGAGGCGGCGTAGTGGCTCGACGGGAAGACTATTTCGCACAAAATGGCACAAGAGAACAGCAAAAAGTTCCACGCGGCGAGACTAAGCAACACGAGCGATAAAGAGCAATGAATGCGGTCTTCCTTCGATGCATGGGCGTTCGGCAGGGAGAGAAGGTGGGTGAAACGTCTCGGCCAATCAGCTTGCGGGGTGAAACGTCTCAGCCAATCAGCTTGCGAGATTTCCGAGCCGAGCCAACACGAGAACAGCAAACAGAGCGGTGGATTTTTGAGTTGTGCGGGCTCTCCGTGTTGATACCTGATGGTCTAATGTAGTCTCCTTGCCTTCTGCTAGCGCCCACCCATTATTTCTCAATTTTGAATTTTTGATGAATATTTTTGAAAAATCCGCGATGCACTGAGGGTGCGAAAGGTGAAGCGCGAAGTAGTGAGGGATCACTGTACTACATCCTGGTCATAACTGACCTTGGCACATCACAAAGTGCATTTAGTTGAATAAAAAATGAACTGTCAAACACTTCTGTGCACAACCCCCCCCCCCCCCCGATAACATTAACAAACATTGCACATCCACTATTGTGGTTTGTTTTCTTTTAAATCACCATGTGTGAGTAGGAACCTCTTTTTATAACTACACATTCCTGTCATGATCCTGGGGGGTGGGGGGCGGTGCCCAGTTTCTCTGTCTAGTTAGTGTTTTTCTGCCTGTTCCTGTTATCTGTTGGATTATTATGATCATTTTGGGTTCTGTTGTGTTTGCATTTTTATGGTTTCCGGTTTGTTTTATTTTGACAGCGCTGTGCAGCTTCCGGCTGTCAAACTTGTCGGAGCTGCACAGCTGCTACCCATTCTGTTACTCATGAATCCACACTTGTCACTCATTATGGACTGCTTATAGGGCACGGCAAACCTCCGGGATTTGTCGTGTCCTTCTTTCATGTGTACCCATGCTCAGGAGCTCCAACATGTCCTGAGTGTGTTGGGGTTCTGCTGTTGAGGTGAGTGGAGGGCTCCATCCAGGTACGTTTCTCCCTTATTTCAATCCGTGAGCCCCCGCAGCCTTTGGGAAAGCTCTAGCTGGATTCCGACCCTGGCCAGGCATTCCCTGGCTTCACGTCCCCCTGGACATTGAGCCCTGCACGCCTCCAGCGTTTACCATGTTTGTGTTCTTGCTTGTCTGCGCCATGAACTTTATGATTTAGTTTTGCTCTGCTTACGTTCTTGTCTGTATTTATGTTAATAAACGTGCAAATTCACAGAGAGCATTTGGTGTCCTAATTTACACTCGTGAAACGAGCGCTTCACAGCAGAAGGACATGACCACCTGGATACCAGCCTCTGTGAGTTTTGCAGTTTTTCTTTTGATTACCTTTTCTTTTTCCCGGCCATCCTTCGCCTGCTGAGATGTCAGCAGGGGGAAGACAACGTTCATGGAACTTGGGGTGGGAGTGCTGCGCTGTGCTTGGGGAGATGGATGGATGCATCGCCAACACACGCGCATATTCCACCCCGAAAGACATCTGGTGGAATTTGAGCCTGGCAGACGTGGTGGTACAACATCACCCTTGGCTTGTGCTGCATGTCAAAGGGAGGGAGAGGGTGTTCCAGCTGGAGGATCTGCAGCGGGAGTACTGCAGGAGGATGTCAGTCCATGAATCCAGGTCGGTGCCAACAGGAGGGCATTCCCGGACTGCAGCGCCATCAGCTCCTCGCCAGCCCCGAGTTCCAGCACATGTCAGTGGTGGGCAGAGGAGCCTCATCATGGCCCACCGCAGCAGCAGGAACATCAGTTGCCGGAAAATAAGGCCGGTGGGTTGTCATTCTTTTCCCTCTCATAATGTTATAATGATATACCTTGCCTTACTCCCAGCGATGAGGCTCAGCCACTGCAGCCAATGTTAGCTGAGTCCTCACCACCAGCTGCTGTTGACTTACCCTCACCTACCTCTCCCATATGTTCCTTTGTGACCTCCGATCATCCGTCGCTCCTGGAAAGGAGCCGCTGGTTCACAGACAGACCGGCAGTCCTTGGACTTCCCATTCCTGCCCTGTGGCCATGTCCAGGATGGGAGGTCACCTCCAGTTGCTGCCATCCCACCGGGAGACCCACCAGCGGGGGGCGCCAAGCCTAGTGGTCATCTGGTTGCATCCATCACGCCTGCTGCTGGGATCGTCACAGCAGAGTCGCTGGAGTCCTGGGGGGTGGTGGAGCTCGAGTCCAGGCGAGTACTCTGTTCTGTCCTAACATCCACAGATCTAGAGAACACTTGTCTGGCTCATGGTGAGGACAACCGGCGGAAGATATCCTCTGCTCCTGAATTCTCCTCACCAAGCTCCACCACTGCTGGTAACACTGTTCCGGTGTTTTTCCTTTCCTCCCCGTCTGAGGTGGTCGTGTCAGGAGTAGACATCCAGATGGAGAGGACCGAGCCCCCCGTCTGAGGTGGCCATGCTGGGTGTGGACATCCAGGTGGAGAGACCCGAGACGTCCCTGTCAGGATCACCGGAGTCCTGGACGGCGGTGGAGCTCAAGCTCAGGCAAGTCCTCTTTCTTGTTTTCACCTTCTCTGTTTTAGAAAGATCTTGTCTGGCTCTTGGTAGAGAGGTCCAGGTGCTGCCATCTGCCACACCTGAGCCTTCCTCGCCGGGCTCCACTGCTGCCGGTGACCCCAACCCAGTATGTGTGTCTGTCTCTGTTCCATCGTCCGAGATCTCCATGGCTGCTGCTCCCCCTCCATCTGGGGTCTCCGTGGGTGCTGCTCCCCCTCCGTCTGAGGTCTCTCTGGGTGCAGTTATGCCCCAGTCCGGGGCCTCCGCAAATGCAGCTATACCCCAGTCCGGGGTCACTGTGGGTGCAGCGCCTCTGTCCAAGGTCCCATTGGTTGACCACCTCCTTGGCCTGGTGCTCTTGCGGGTCAGCCTGGTCATCACGGGTGCTGCATCCCAGTCCGGGGCCACCGCAGGTGCAACGCCCTAGCCCGGGGCCGCCGTGGATGCTGCTGTCCCGCTGTCTATGGTCTCTGAGGGTGCTGCTGTCCCGCCGTCTACGGTCTCTGAGGGGCCTGCTGTCCCACCGTCTATGGTCTCCGAAGGTGCTGCTGTCCCGCCATGTATGGTCACCGAGGGTGCTCCTGGCCCACCGTCTATGGTCCCCAAGGGTGCTGCTGTTCCGCTGTCTATGGTCCCCGTGGGAGCTGCTGTCCCACTGTGTATGATCCCCGCAGGTGCAGCAGGTGCAGGTGCAGCCCCAGCCCAGGGCCGCCGTGGGTGCATCGTCCCAGCCCAGGTGAGCCGTGGGTGTGTCATGGGAGGCCCCCGCTGATCAGTCGCCCTTCATTGGAGGATGGTGCCTCCTAGGTCCCGAGGCTCAATGGCTAAGGGATGCTGGGAGGCTGCCTGATGGGCTACCCCTCCTGCTCAGGTGGTTTTGGAACATGGGAAGGCCACCCGACATGTTCCAACTTAGACACTGCCCGAACTGCCTCACTCACTGATCAGTCGGGCTTGGAGTCCCATGTTGCCACCTGTGGGACAGTGTGCGGATCTTAAGTGTTCTCTTTTGGTTTGTTTTTGTTGTTTGTTTTGGTCCCTCCGTGCCTGGGTTTCCCCTACTCCCCCCACCCCCCGGGGGGTAGGTTGTTTGCTGTTAATTGTTTTTTCTGTTTAAGTCTTTTTGTTCCTTTTCTTTTTGTAGTTATTTGAAGAAATTAATTTGCTAATTGGTTTTGAGCTATTATCTCAAGTTTGGAGAAAATTAGTGGCCTTTGTTATATTTAATTTTAGACTGGTTTTATTTTCTTTTCGTTACATGTTGATCATACACTCTCAGTCTGATTATATCTTAGTCCTGGATTATTCTTTATAGTCTTATTTATTTGCATTTATTTTTAGTGTTATCGTTGTGGTTAGGTTGGTTTATTTATGTTCGTCTTTTATTTGAACTTGAATCAGGCCGTGCCTTGCTTTAAGTTCATGTTTATACTTTGTTAATGTTATCATGTTCTTGGTTTGGGACTTATTGTCAGGGTATCTATGCCACGTTTTTGTGTTTTGGAGGGTCTTTTGTGTGTGTGTGTGTGTGGGGGGGGGGTCTTCTTTTTGATGTTGCCAGGGGGGTGTCTGGGGTCCACCCCTTGAGGGAACACCACTGTCATGATCCTGGGGCACGGGAAGGTGGGGGGGGGGGCTGTGCCCAGTTTCTCTGTCTAGTTTTTAGTGGCGCCGGTTTTACTTCCGGCGCCACACGAGTAGGCTGCCTTTTTGCAACAGTGGATCAATTCCTTCCTATTTCTATTTACTCTCTGGCTTCTCTTGCTAATCTTTCTGATCCGGCGACACCTTATCCATCACGGACGGACAGACACACGGATCGCCCCAAATGTCTCCTGAGCTGGCAGACGGAGCCACTGTTTTTAGTAGGATATGTTACAGCAGAGACCAGCTGTTAGCACTTAACCAGACCAAGATGCTAGCACAAGACTTCGACATACCAGGTGAAATAAGACAGAAACGACGTGGATGCCGTGCTGGAGCAAGACAGCGGGCGAGAAATATAAGGTACAGACCCGTCCTTCCATCCGTTATTATGGGGAATGTATGATCGCTACTCAATAAGACAGATGAGCTAGCAGCTATGGCTCGTTACCAGACCATCTTCAGAGAAATTAGCATGATGTTGTTTACTGAGACGTGGCTAACAGAACTAGCAACAGATGCTAACATCGAACTGGAGGGTTTCCACGCAATACGGGCAGACTGGACACCAGACAGTGGGAAGGCAAGAGGCGGAGGAGTGATAATGTACATCAATAACAGCTGGTGCAGACCGGGACATATCACGGTTAAAGAACAACACTGCAGCAAAGACATTGAGTTGCTAGCTATTAGCATGCGGCCTACCTATCTCCCGAGGGAATACTCACACGTGATCTGCATTGTTATTTATGCAAATCCGAAGGCGAACGCGGGGACAGCGCGTGACGCCATTCACTCAGTAACTGGCAGGCTGCTGACAGAACACCCAGATGCTCTCCTCCTCATCTCAGGTGATTTCAACCATATTTCACTGTCCCCCATTCTGCCCACGTTCACCCAGTATGTCACATGCCACACTAGAGACAATAAAACACTGGATTTATTCTATGCAAACACTAAGGAGGTGTACACCTCATCACCAAATCAAATCAAATCAACCTTTATTGTCATATTGCTGTACATACAACTGTAGTGCAGGCAAGAAGAAATTGCGTTTCTCTCGGCATCCATATAAGTAAAAAGAACATAATTTAAGACACACTCACACACACCCTCACCCCCCACCCCAACACAGCCATTCACACTTCCCTGAGACATACTTGAAAACTAACCAGAACTATAATATACAAATAATATACATAATGTCCACAGGTACAGTAGTATGTATGAGAGATTCTGGATCAACTGTTCAGCATCCTAACAGCTTGTGGAAGGAAGCTGTTAATCAGTCTGGTGGTTCTGCCTCTGATGCTCCGGAATCGTTTGCCAGATGGCAGAAGTTCAAAGTGTTTATGCAGAGGGTGAGAATGGTCCTTGACAATGTTCAGTGCCCTGCTCCTACAACGGTTCTGAAAAAGTTCTTGGACAGAGGGGAGGGAAATTCCAATTACCCTCTCAGCTCCCTTAACTATCCTCTGCAGGTCTTTTTTGTCTGACATACTGCAGCTGGAGTACCATGTTGCAATGCAGTACGTCAGAATACTCTCCACCACACCTCTGTAGAAGGTCCTGAGGATGCAGATGGGGAGAGAGGCCTGTTTGAGTTTCCTCAAGAAGTGCAGTCTCTGCTGGGGCCGCTTCCTGATCCCCAAGGAATTCTTGCTCCAGGTCAGGTCCTGCGAGATCTGCACTCCGAGGAACTTGATGTTCTCCACTATCTCCACTAAATGCCCGCCAATGCTGAGAGGGACGTGTTCAGGCTGTGACCGCCGAAAGTCGATAATCATCTCCTTCATTTTTTCCACTTTGAGCACCAGATTGTTCTCCCTGCACCAGCGCTCCAGGTCTCTCACTTCTTCCCTGTACATTGATTCCTCATCCCTCTGAATAAGTCCCATCACCGTGGTGTTGTCTGCAAACTTAATAATCTGGTTCCCCTTGTGTCTGGATACACAGTCATGTGTTAGAAGTGTAAACAACAGTGGACTGAGTACGCAGCCTTGAGGGGATCCGGTGCTCAGCGTGATAGAGTTGGAGATGTTATTTCTAACTCGGACAGACTGAGGTCTCTCAGTCAGGAAATCCAGGATCCAGAGACATGTGGCGGTGTTCAGACCAAGAAGGAGTAATTTCTCCATCAGTCTCTGGGGAATAATGGTGTTTTTTTGTTTTTGTTTTTTTTTTGTTACTTATTTGTACCCATAGGTAGACTTGGTTTGCAGTCTGGTGACAAGCCACCGGCTGCTGGTCGCTGCGTGCGCGAGCGCCCTAAACCTACATGTTTTTGGTGTGCGGGAGGAAACCGGAGAAATCCCGGAGTAAACCCGCGCAACACGGGGAGAACATGCAAACTCCACACAGCTCACTGTTGGTCGAGGGCTGGGATCGAACCCACGATCCCTGCGATCCCCCAGCCAAGGGTAAAACTGTGCTGCCACTGCGCCACCGTGCAGCCCATTCAACCCGTGTTGAATGCTGAACTGAAATAAATGTACAGGAGTCTGGCGTAGGTGTCTTTCTGATCCAGGTGGGTGATGACAGAGTGCAGGGTGGTGACTATAGCATCCTCCGTGGAGCAGTTTGAACGATATGCAAACTGGAGCGGGTCATGTGATGCAGGGAGGCAGGCTGTGATGTGTGGTTTGACAAGCCATTCAAAACACTTCATCACAATTGGTGTCAGTGCAACAAGAAGGTAGTCATTCAGACAGGACACAACTGGTTTCTTTGCCACCGGTACTATGGTAGAGGTCTTAAAGCATCTGGGAACAATGGCCCGACTCAGGGAGATGTTATAAATGTCAGTCAGGACATCCACCAACTCACTCGCGCAGTCTCGGAGCACACGTCCCGGGATGTTGTCCGGACCTGCAGCTTTACATGGGTTGACCCTGGTTAGGGTCCTCCGGGTGTCCGCTGTGTTGATGGTGATAGTTGGCCCAACCGATGGTAGCGATGGGCCAGCCCTCCCTCTGATTGTTGGGTTTGATGCTTCAAAACGTGCAAAGAAGTTGTTGAGCCTGTCTGGAAGTGAAGCGTCGTCATCATCGACCCCCTGCCTAGACTTATAGTCCGTCAGCGCCCGAACTCCCTGCCACATCTGGTTGGTGTTCCTCTTGTCACAGAGGTGTCCCTGGATTTTCTCTGCATAGCCGTCTTAATTCCCTTTGAGAGCGCAGACCTGGATGCGCGGAGGGCGATCCTGTCCTTCGTTCTGAAGGCTGCATCTCTGGCTGTGAGCAGCAAGCGCACCTCTGCAGTCATCCAGGGCTTATGGTTTCCCCACTTGGGAGATCAGATCACAACTTGGTTCATCTCCTGCCGGTGTACAAACCCCTAGTACACAGACAACCTCCGGTCATGCGCACGGTGAAGATATGGTCGGAGGAGGCAATGGACGCTCTAAAAGACTGTTTTGAAACCACTGCCTGGGAGCAGCTCTGCGATCCACATGGTGAGGACATCGATGACCTCACTCACACCATCACGGACTACATCAACTTCTGTGTGGACAACACCGTACCCACCAAGACCATACGGTGTTGCTCGAACAACAAACCCTGGATCAACCCTGAGATAAAAACACTTCTGAGAGAGAAGAAGAGGATCTTCAGGTCGGGGAACAGGGAGATGCTGAAGTCCGTACAGAGGGAGCTGAGGAGGAAGATCAGAGAAGGCAAGGACAGCTTCAGGAAGAAGATGGAGGACAAGCTGCAAAGGAGCGACATCGGCGGGGTCTGGAGAAACCTTAAAACCATCTCTGGGCTCCAGAATACCTCCTCCCAGGCCACGGGGGGCAGGGAGTGGGCTAACAATCTGAACCTGTTTTTAATAGGTTTGGCCAACCACCCTCCCCCCCAACTGCACACCAACCACTGCTGCCTCTAAAGTCATCGAGACCTGCTGTCCACACCCCACTCCACCAACACCCCCCCACTCCTAGCACACAGCCCCCCAACCTGACCTTCACTAAGACCCAGGTGAGGATGGAGCTGAGGAAGATCAAGGCGAGGAAGGCCTCGGGACCGGACAGCATCAGCGCGAAGCTCCTCAAGTCCTGTGCAGACCAGCTGTGTGGGATTGTGGAGCACATCTTCAACATGAGCCTGAAGCTGGGGATGGTACCACAGTTGTGGAAAACATCTTGTGTGGTACCTGTACCAAAGACTTCCCACCCCAAAGACCTGAACAGCTACAGACCAGTAGCCCTGACGTCTCACATGATGAAGACCCTGGAGAGACTGCTCCTTGTTCACCTCCGCCCCCTGGTGGGACCAGCGATGGATCCACTCCAGTTCGCCTACCAGCATGGCATTGGGGTGGAGGATGCAGTGATCTTCCTCCTTCACCGTTCCCTGTCCCACCTGGAGAAGCCCGGGAACGCGGTGAGGATCATGTTCTTTGACTTCTCCAGTGCTTTCAACACCATCCAACCGATGATCCTGAAGGACAAGCTGCTGTGCGCAGGGGTGGACCAGCACCTGTCATCATGGATCCTGGACTACTTCACAAACCAGCCACAGTTTGTGAGAACCCGGGATTGTGTGTCTGACACAATCATGGCAGCATGGGGGCCCCCCAGGGAACAGTTTTGGCTCCCTTCCTGTTCACCTTTTATACTGCGGACTTCTCACACAACACAACACACTGCCATCTACAGAAGTTCTCTGACGACTCTGCGATTGCTGGCCTCATCTCCAACGGAGATGAAGCTGAGTACAGAGGACTTATCCAGGACTTCATGGACTGGTGCCATCGGAACTGCCTCCAGATAAACGCGAGGAAAACTAAGGAGCTGGTGGTGGACTGCCGCAGGCAAGGACAACCCCTCACAGCACCAGTAAACATACAGGGAACAGACACTGAGATGGTGACATCCTACAAGTACCTGGGTGTTCATCTGAACAATAAACTAGACTGGTCACACAATACCGACGCACTCTACAAGAAGGGGCAGCGCAGGCTGTTCCTACTGAGGAGGCTCAGGTCTTTTGGTGTACAAGGGGTGCTCTTGAAGACATTCTACGACACAGTGGTGGCATCAGCCATCACTTTAGGAGTGGTCTGCTGGGGCAGTGGCATTACAGCAGCCGATAGGAAGAGACTGAACAAACTGATCAAGAAAGCTAGCTCTGTCCTGGGGCAGCGCCTTGACCCAGTGGAGGAGATAGGAGAGAGAAGGATGGTGGCTAAACTGTCATCTCTGCTGGAGTCTGAGTCCCACCCTATGCAGGACATACTGAACGCACTGAGGAGCTCATTTAGCAGTAGACTACATCATCCTAGGTGCGCGACCGAGAGGTTTCGCAGGTCCTTCCTACCTACGGCTGTCAGACTGTATAACCTAACTAACTAACTAACTAACCTGCACTTATATAGCGCTTTTCTAGTCACAAAGACCACTCAAAGCGCTTTCATTAATACTAACCCTCTATTCTAAGGGCCTATAGGAAACAAATATCTAGGGACAATTTAGAACAGCCAATTAACCTAACATGCATGTTTTTGGCATGTGGGAGGAAACCGAAGAAATCCCGGAGTAAACCCACGCAACACGGGGAGAACATGCAAACTCCACACAGATCACTGTTGGTCGGGGGCTGGGTCGGGGGCCTGCTTAGGGATAACCTAAGCAGGGCTGCTCGCAGAGATAGCAAAAAAAATGTGACGACCTAATAGTATTGAATGCAAAAGACGCAACAGACTTACACAAAAGGTCCCCTCCAGTATACAACTAGGATAATATCAGTCGCTTTGGAGGGTGACAATATGTATGGTTAATGGTAAATGGTGTTCACTTATATAGCGCTTTTATTCTCATCTCTTGATGACCAAAGCGCTTTACAGATCCTGCCATCAGATATGTATGGGTACATATTCATACTATGTAGGGTAACTAAATAGACGGTTATGCTGTTTATTCCATCTAGCTACAATGCTCCGCACTGTATATATATATATTTATATTATATATTTATGTGTACATATGTACTGTATATTCACTGCTCTTATTTTCTTATCTTCTAAATTATTGCTCTGAGTGTTGCTATCTCTGTGCTGTTGTAAGCCTGGAATTTCCCCATTGTGGGACTAATAAAGGCTTATCTTATCTTAGTTAGTGTTTTTCTGTCTGTTCCTGTTATTTGTTGGATTATTATGATCATTTTGGGTTCTGTTGTTTGCATTTTTATGGTTTCCGGTTTGTTTTATTTTGACAGCGCTGTGCAGCTTCCGGCTGTCAAACTTGTCGGAGCTGCACAGCTGCTATCAATTCTGTTACTCATGAATCCACACTTGTCACTCATTATGGACTACTTATAGGGCATGGCAAACCTCTGGAGTTTGTTGTGTCCTTCTGCCATGTGCACCCATCCTCAGGAGCTCCAACGTGTCCTGGGTGTGTTGGGTTCTGCTGTTGAGATGAGTGGAGGGCTCCGTCCAGGTACGTTTCTCCCTTATTTCCAGCCGTGAGCTCCCACAGCCTTTGGGAGAGCTCCAGCTGGATTCCGCCCCTGGCCAGGCATTCCCTGGCTTCATGTCCCCCTGGACGTTGAGCCCTGCACGCCTCCAGCGTTTACCATGTTTGTGTTCTTGCTTGTCTGCACCATGAACTTTATGATTTAGTTTTGCTCTTCTCACATTCTTGTGTTTATGTTAATAAACGTGCAAACTTACAGAGTGTTTGGTGTTCTAATTTGCGCTCGTGGAACGAGCGCTTCACAACAATTCCATTACACACACATATCAGTCAACCAAAAACTTCTAGTAGAGTTAGGCTGCGTGTCCACCAAACACATTTTTTTTTGCTCTGGGTGACTGTTTTCTATTCATTCTCTATGTAGTCCAACATTTACACGCTTTGAGTGGTGGGCGTTTTTTGTTGCGGCGTTCAGGGCACTCAGCATTGAAAAAAGTTCAACTTTTGCAGCTGAGCTTATCAGAATAAGGAAGGGTTGGACATAGGACGTTGATACAGTCTCTACTCAGACTCCTGTTTTCCGTGTAATCATATTTTGCATCCAGAGCTGCTAGAATACGTTTGCTGTCCATTGTTATTTAGAGACAGCTATTAAAAAGTCAGTAGAAAGTCGGACCACAGGAAAAGCAGAAGTGCTGAGCTGAGAGTGACAAGCTGTTGCTGGGATACAGGGCACAGCGTCATGTCTGCTGCGCGCTCTCGCAGCGAGCATTTAAATTGGCAGCGAGCCCAAAACACAGTGTAAGTAACATGTTTATTTACAAAGGAAAAGTGTACAAAATGTCCAAATGACAGTCACTGTGAATAAGAGTAAGACGACCCACTACAACCCTCGTAGGCTTAGAGGAAATGCCTAACGCACTCCGGACAGTCAGGAGCGGGAGGAAAAGGCACAAAAGAAGACTTACGGATATGTTGAAGTAGAAAGGCTCTAAGACACAGCATGTTAAGTCTAGGGGAAGGAAGCCAATAATCCGGGGAGTCAGGTTGTCCCATGTTGACTTAAGCTGCCACACTGACTGCGCACACTGCCTCCCTATAAGTACACAATATACTAACGAAGGCAAGTGGGCACAGTCGTGTGGCGAGCAGGTGTGTAGATAATTGGATGAATCTGTGTGTGCGTGTGTGAGTGTGTGTGTGTGTGAGTGTGTGCATGTGTGCATGTGGTGATCCCAAACAGCTGGTGAGTATCTGGTAAGAGGAGGAAGGCGTGACTGTAGGACTGGCAGAGAGCAAGCCTCAATCTGCCAGCTGGAATTAATAAGAAGTAATCAATACCTACAGCCACAGGTCATGGATGGGGTTGAACTACCCCAAACATGACAGTGCCCCCCCCCCCCCAAGGGGTGGATACCAGACACCCACCATAACATCGAAACAGAAAACAAAACCTGCCCCACCTCCCAAAGGCCAACACAACAAACCAGGGTGGGAGGTAGGGGAAACAGGTTAGGAGGGATCGATCAGGACAAGAACACCACAAAACAACACAATGACATTTCCCAACCCCAAACTAACTAACCCACCCCACCCCCAAGATTCCCACAGTTCAGGGGGCCGACCAGAGACCAAGGCCCAGCGGGCAGCCCACAGAATAATGTCAGGTTGCCTGCCAGGGTACACGGGCCACCCGGCTAGGGAACCCAGTCTTTTGGGCGGCCTACCCACATGGTTAATCCTCCAGGACCGGAAGGGCAGGTGAGGCAGCAGCCTATACACTGGGAGACTGAGAGGTAGATGGCCAGACAGGGGAAGTGGAACCCCTGCGATCACTGGCGGCGGAGGGAAAAGAACCCCGACGGTGCCCAGCAGAAGGCGGAGGAACACCCACAGGGCCTACAAAAGGAAAAGGACGACCCTGGTGTCCCCAAACTGTCCTGTAGCACCCTCGGTGGTCCCGACGTAAGGGCGTGAGACTGGAACCCTGTCGTACCCGCGGTGGACCTGGGCTGGGCCATGGCTGCATCTGCATCTGCACCTCCCAGGACCTCACTGCTCCCGCGGTGAGCCCCGACTGGGCCTGCGTTGCACCCACGATGGACCCCAACCGAGCCATGGTTGCATCCACGATGGGAGTCCAGCTGGACCCCTGCTGCACCCGCAGTGGGACCCAGCTGGGCCACTGCTGACCCCAACACCATCTTGGCCATGGACCAGCCGACCCATATGAGCACCCAAGCTAGGAGGCGATCGATCACGGGCACCCTGGACTGGTACTGGGTACCTCTGACAACCACCTCAGCCGGAACCTTGGTGACCTCCGGTTGCGAACCTGGATCCACGGACTCGTCCGGCGATGGAGGACTCTCTCTGGCAACTCTAGAAAAGGACTCAGATAGAGAGGAGGAAGGGTCAGAGTTGCTGGCAGAGGCAGAGTCCGGTGAGCCGAGCTCAGGTGCAGCGTTTGGCTGCAGCTGGCTCTCCCCACCTAAAGCTTGGCAGAAATGCTCTATAATAGAAAAGAGAAAGACAAAAGAGAGCACTTGCCTTAGCTCAAGCTCTACCACCGTCCAGGACTCTGGCGATCCACTGCGATGTCTTCCCGGGTTCGGCCTCCAAGAAGTTCTGCTCAGGTGCTAACTCTGCTGTGGCGGCCTCCACAGCAGGCATGATGGTCACTACAGTCTTATCTTCCCTAGTAGCCATGATCCACACAGGTGACTCCTCCAGCGTGGTGGTTTGGACCTGGTTCACCATTGTTTTGGAAGGACAATCCTCCTGGAACTCTGGCTCCTCCTGGTCCTGACCGCTCGGCTCCGGTTCCGGCAGGCAAACAAAGGAGAGTGGAGAGAGGGCTGGTGAACAGTTTTTAACAGCAGCAGGTGGGGAGAACTCAGGGGACTGCTTTCCCTGAGCCTTCCTACCAGGAATCAGGCAAGACATTTCATTACTAATGTGAGTCAAATGAAAAATTACTTGCCTGTTTTACCAGTTTATGATGTTGGTTGCTGCTGCTGTTTGGACGTCATCACCTGCTCGTCCGGGAAAGACAGTGCTAGGCTCTCACGCAGAACATATGGGAGCTACCCCTCTCACCACAGGAACGGGAGACCCTGGTGAGGGAAGCAAGTGCCCCTCTGCTGCCGGTGAACAGACCGAGGAAGAAGACCTTGCAGCAGATATGAAGGGAGATTCTGCAGACGGGACTGCTTGGAACTGATAATCTGCTGCGGGTGTAACAGGGCTCGGTGTAGGTGCAGGAGCAGTTAGCGGGGCTGAATTGTTCTTCCAGGATTCCAGGTGACATCGCCAACACCGACCTGATTGCGGCCATCTTGGAGCGGGTGATGGAGGAGAGGGAACGATGGCTGCCGGCGGAGAAGAGCGTTTCTGTTTGGGCTTAGTCTAGAAACCCCTCCTCGTCAGGTCGGGAAAAGCCTGCTCGAGCGCGCAGAGACCGGACAGCAGCTCAGAGTACTCGGGATAATCCCAGAGGCCCCGGTGAGTCCCCAGGATCTGTATCGTTCCGTCGAGGCAAGCCAAATGCTCTCCGGGCCCGATGAAGACGTACGCATCCTCCAGTAGTTCCCAGATTCGCCAGGCTGCCTGCTGCTCCACCGCACTGGGATGTCCTGCTGCCCATCCACTATCACCAGTGTGGGAATGGCTAGACGAGGACATCGCGCTCCGAACAGGTAGGTGGGGAAAAAAGCACAAAAAATGAAAGTAACACGCTACTTACTGCTTGGGCTCTTTTGGTGGCAGCTTACTGTCATGTCCGCTGTGCGATCTCGCAGCGAACATATAAATTGGCAGCAAGCTCAAAACGCAGTGTGAGTAACGTATTTATTTACAAAGGAAAAATGTACAAAATGTACAAATAACAGTCACTGTGAATAAGAGTAAGACAACCCGCTACAACCCTTGTAGGCTTAGAGGAAATGCCTAACGCGCTCTGGACAGTCAGGAGCGGGAGGAAAAGGCACAAAAGAGGACTTACGGATATGTTGGAGCGGAAAGGCTCTAAGAAACAACATGTTAAGTCTAGGGGAAGGAAGCCAATAATCCGGGGAGTCAGGTTGTCTCATGTTGACTTAAGCTGCCACACTGACTGCGCACACTGCCTCCCTATAAGTACACAATATACTAACGAAGGCAAGTGGGCACAGCCATGTGTCGAGCAGGTGTGTAGATAATCGGGTGAATGTGTGTATGCGTGTGTGTGTGTGTGTGTGTGTGTGTGTGTGTGTGTGTGTGTGTGTGTGAGTGTGAGTGTGTGCATGTGTGCATGTGGTGATCCCAAACAGTTGGTGAGTGTCTGGTAAGAGGAGGAAGGCATGATTGTATGACTGGCAGAGAGCAAGGCTCAATCTGCCAGCTGGAATTAATAAGAAGTAATCAATACCTACAGCCACAGGTCATGGATGGGGTTGAACGACCCCAAACATGACACAGGCTTTTTTTTTTTTCAGCGCGCTGCACACAAACCCGAAAAAGAAATGTATTTGGTGGACACGCAGCCTTAAGGATGCAAAAAGTACCCACTTAAAAACTTGAGTAATGACTTCAGTCTTGAAGGTTTGAGGTTTTTCTCCAAAATTTATAACAATTTTCTTATAGTCTTCTAACGTTCTCTGTAAATTTATCTAAATTTGAAACCATTTTCCTCAAATTTGTAATTTCCTCTAGTGAAATTGACTTTTCTTTTACATTTGAGAATTTATTATAAAATTATGGATTTTTTATGGCTAATTTTTGTTTATTTTTTTAATGGAATTACTGTTTTTTATAAATTTGAAACAAATTGTGGTAAAATTTTGACTTTTTTCCTTATACAATTTATACTTTTGACCATAATTTTGCAGAGCCAGAACAGAACAATAATTTAACTCTGATTTCAAAGAAAAAATAATTAATAAATTTATATTTAATGAAATAAATTAACTTAAATGACCGAAGATGCAGTTATTTTTGTTGTAATATTTCTATATATTCATAGTTTTTTAGAAATCTCCTCACCACCCAGACAGCAGGAAAAACTTCCCTTATTTTGAAATCCAAATGTTGGCACGTTTAGTTTGTCTGAAGGCTGCTGATGGATCAAAGTCATTGACTTCGTGAATTTCAGTCATCTTAACTTGCCAGGTACAGTGGGGTAAAAAAGTATTTAGTCAGCCACCAATTGTGCAAGTTCTCCCACTAAAAAGATGAGAGAGGTCTCCAATTTTCACCATAGGTATACCTCAACGATGAGAGACAAAATAAGAAAAAAAAAAATCCAGAAAATCACATTGAAGGATTTTTAATGAATTAATTAGTAAATTCCTTGGTAAAATAAGTATTTGGTCAATAACAAAAGTTAATCTCAATACTTTGTTTTATACCCTTTGTTGGCAATGACAGAGGTCAAACATTTTCTGTAAGTTTTCTCTAGGTTTTCACACACTGTTGCTGGTATTTTGGTCCATTCCTCCATGCAGATCTCCTCTAGAGCAGTGATGTTTTGGGGCTGTCGCTGGGCAACACAGACTTTCAACTCCCTCCAAAGATTTTCTATGGGGTTGAGATCTGGAGACTAGCTAGGCCACTCCAGGACCTTGAAATGCTTCATACGAACCCACTCCTTCGTTGCCCGGGCGATGTGTTTGGGATCATTGTTATGCTGAAAGACCCAGCCACGTTTCATCTTCAATGTCCTTGCTGGTGGAAGGAGGTTTTCACTCAAAATCTCACGGTACATGGCCCCATTCATTCTTTCCTTTACACGGATCAGTCGTCTTGGTCCCTTTGCAGAAAAACAGCCCCAAAGTATGATGTTTCCACCCCCATGCTTCACAGTAGGTATGGTGTTCTTTCTCCTCCAAACACAACAAGTTGAGTTTTTACCAAAAAGTTCTATTTTGGTTTCATCTGACCATATGGCATTCTCCCAGTCCTCTTCTGGCTCATCCAAATGCTCTCTAGCAAACTTCAGACGGGCCTGGACATGTACTGGCTTAAGCAGGGGGACACGTCTGGCACTGCAGGATTTGAGTCCCTGGTGGCGTAGTGTGTTTCTGATGTAGCCTTTGTTACTTTGGTCCCAGCTCTCTGCAGGTCATTCACTAGGTCCCCCCATGTGGTTCTGGGATTTTTGCTCACCGTTCTCGTGATAATTTTGACCCCATGGAGTGAGATCTTGCGTGGAGCTTCAGATCAAGGGAGATTATCAGTGGTCTTGCATGTCTTCCATTTTCTAATAATTGCTCCCACAGTTGATTTCTTCACACCAAGCTGCTTACCTATTGCAGATTCAGTCTTCCCAGCCTGGTGCAGGTCTACAATTTTGTTTCTGGTATCCTTTGACAGCTCTTTGGTCTTGGCCATAGTGGAGTTTGGAGTCTGACTGTTTGAGGTTGTGGACAGGTGTCTTTTATACTGATAACAAGTTCAAACAGGTGCCATTAATACAGGTAATGAGTGGAGGACAGAGGAACCTCTTAAAGAAGAAGTTACAGGTCTGTGAGAGCCAGAAATCTTGCTTGTTTGTAGGTGAGCAAATACTTATTTTCCACCATAATTTGCAAATAAATTCTTTAAAAATCAGACAATGTGATTTTCTGGATTTTTTTTTTCTCATTTTGTCTCTCATAGTTGAGGTATACCTACAGTGGGGCAAAAAAGTATTTAGTCAGCCACCAATTGTGCAAGTTCTCACACTTAAAAGATGAGAGAGGTCTCCAATTTTCATCATAGGTATACCTCAACTATGAGAGACAAAATGAGAAAAAAAAAATCCAGAAAATCACACTGAAGGATTTTTAATGAATTAATTGGTAAATTCCTCGGTAAAATAAGTATTTGGTCACCTACAAACAAGCAAGATTTCTGGCTCTCACAGACCTGTAACTTCTTCTTTAAGAGGCTCCTCTGTCCTCCACTCGTTACCTGTATTAATGGTACCTGTTTGAACTTGTTATCAGTATAAAAGACACCTGTCCACAACCTCAAACAGTCAGACTCCAAACTCCACTATGGCCAAGACCAAAGAGCTGTCAAAGGACACCAGAAACAAAATTGTAGACCTGCACCAGGCTGGGAAGACTGAATCTGCAATAGGTAAGCAGCTTGGTGTGAAGAAATCAACTGTGGGAGCAATTATTAGAAAATGGAAGACATACAAGACCACTGATAATCTCCCTCGATCTGGAGCTCCACGCAAGAGCTCACCCCGTGGGGTCAAAATGATCACGAGAACGGTGAGCAAAAATCCCAGACCCACACGGGGGGACCTAGTGAATGACCTGCAGAGAGCTGGGACCAAAGTAACAAAGGCTACCATCAGTAACACACTACGCCGCCAGGGACTCAAATCCTTCAGTGCCAGACATGTCCCCCTACTTAAGCCAGTACATGTCCAGGCCCGTCTGAAGTTTGCTAAAGAGCATTTGGATGATCCAGAAGAGGATTGGGAGAATGTCATATGGCCAGATGAAACCGAAATAGAACGTTATTGTAAAAGCTCAACTTGTCGTGTTTGGAGGAGAAAGAACACCATGCCTACTGTGAAGCATTGGGGTGGAAACATCATGCTTTGGGGCTGTTTTTCTGCAAAGGGACCAGGACGACTGATCCGTGTAAAGGAAAGAATGAATGGGACCATGTATCGTGAGATTTTGAGTGAAAACCTCCTTCCATCAGCAAGGGCATTGAAGATGAAACGTGGCTGGGTCTTTCAGCATGACAATGATCCCAAACACACCGCCTGGGCAACGAAGGAGTGGCTTCGTATGAAGCATTTCAAGGTCCTGGAGTGGCCTAGCCAGTCTCCAGATCTCAACCCCATAGAAAATCTTTGGAGGGAGTTGAAAGTCCATGTTGCCCAGCAACAGCCCCAAATCATCACTGCTCTAGAGGAGATCTGCCTGGAAGAATGGGCCAAAATACCAGCAACAGTGTGTGAAAACCTTGTGAAGACTTACAGAAAACGTCTGACCTCTGTCACTGCCAACAAAGGGTATATAACAAAGTACTGAGATGAACTTTTGTTATTGACCAAATACTTATTTTACCGAGGAATTTACCAATTAATTCATTAAAAATCCTTCAATGTGATTTTCTGGATTTTTTTTTCTCATTTTGTCTCTCATAGTTGAGGTATACCTATGATGAAAATTGGAGACCTTTCTCATCTTTTAAGTGGGAGAACTTGCACAATTGGTGGCTGACTAAATACTTTTTTTCCCCACTGTATGATGAAAATTGGAGACCTCTCTCATCTTTTAAGTGGGAGAACGTGCACAATTGGTGGGTGACTAAATACTTTTTTGCCCCACTGTATATACAGATACATATATACAGATATTTACACATAATATTTTAAGTAACACCAATGTCCCTGGGTAGCCACCATTTATCAAACTCCCTCGGAACACTCGGGCAGCCCCACGGCATATGTGCCCCTAGCCGCTGTCTGCCCCCAGGGTCGAAGCCCCCCTCCCCGGCGAAGATGTCCCTTCCCGCCATTAGGCACTTCTTCCCTCTGGGCCCGCAGTGCTGTTATCCGGTGCGCCATCTGTCCATGCTCACCGGACCATTCCCGACCGCCTTCCACACCGCCATCATGGCTCCAGACGCTCCGGCCCCAGGTGGCCACACTTTGGGGAGAACCGAAGCCTGTACGTCGGTGTCGTCTGCTGCCTCAGGCACCTTGTCATAGTTCATTAAAAATCTTTCAATGTGATTTTCTGGATTTTTTTTTTCTTATTCTGTCTCTCATAGTTGAGGTATACCTATGATGAAAATTGGAGACCTCTCTCATCTTTTAAGTGGGAGAACTTGCACAATTGGTGGCTGACTAAATACTTTTTTACCCCACTGTATATGATGCTGGTGTGCCTGTGAGTGAGAGTGTGTAATATGGGATTATTTTATGCATTTTAAGAGACGTGGTCCAATTTTAGTTGTTCTTTGTGTGAATGTGATAGGATGTTTTAGTGCAGTTAATTATTCCCTATGTTCTAGTGTGTGACTTGGGTTCTAAATTCGAGAGGTTTTCAATGGTGTGTGTGGTTTTGCATTTTTCTAAAGGGGGGAGAATGTGATGTATGAGAATATATGTGTGTGTGATGCTGTGCACACCCACAGGGTGACATCAGGCGACCACGGCCCACTCTGTATATAGTCCAGTGTTCTGTGCAATAAAGAGTCAGTTGGTTGCTGCATGAAGAAGACTCCGGCTCCCCTTATTTACAGACATAGCACCTGCTATAGGTAGTGTACTGCATTTCTTCCTGATTTCCCAAACTGCTGTGTGGGTGAAGGGGCTTAAGCGTGGAAACTCATCAGGGTAAAAAAAAACCAAACAAACACATTTATTGGGGTGGTGCATTATGAATGAACCAACCTAGGGATAAAAATTTTTAAGACAGGAAATTCCGATGAAGATGCTCCTGTGTCTTAATATGTTACCTAATAATAAATAAAGAGAAGCCAAAACCTATTTAAAATAGCACACAAAGTACAATAGTGTATGAATTAGCATTTGCAAAATTTTATAGTTTACAGCCAGTTTAATTGTGTCATACTCTCACGTGCCTTTAAAATATTAAACTATTTTTAAGATGTTTCACTTATTTTGTTTGTGTGAAAGCTTTTAACTATTTTGGTCTTGATAACGAGCTAATCTGCAGGTCACAGCGACATGACTACAGCAAACGATGAAGCCATGACTCGCAAAAAGTCCCCAAACAGGCTATAAATATTCTTAAAGCCCTTAATGGCACATTAACTTTTTTGCAGGAGAAGAATTAACTGTTCCTGAGCAGGGGAAAGGCACACAGCCCTCATTAAAAAGGGCTGAGACTGGAGGAAGGGAAAACAGGAGAGACAGTTTAACAGGAGACATAGGAGACAAAGAGGGCGTTGTGGCGGAGTGTCTTTGACCCCATCATCACCACCTAGTTTTAGGGGAAAATAAGAAAATGTTTACAGAGAGTTTACTTTTCTTAAACAAATGTGTTATTTGATTCCTTTGTATATACAGTATCTATACCCATAAGTTGCACTGCATCAGTAAAGCATCCTGCTGTATATTCTTCAATTACCTGCTCATAAAAGCAGCTTATTCAGTACCATTCAAGACACAATCACATTCATCTCTGCCTGAGGATAAAGTCTTGCTGCAACTACAATCTTACAGTCAGAAGTACTTTTTTCCAACTAAATCTATGCTCACTCCGACTGTTTGATGAGCAGGGGTGAAGTTTAAAAGGGCATCCATAATATCGGCCGCACCAGCATGTAAAAATCTATGATGCATCCTTCTTAGTATTTAAACAGAAATGAGACGGACAATAAATTAATTTTAAAAGATGAAGAAGAGGATAAATTCTGTGGTAAAACCTTTACATGATTATTTTACTAACACCGCCAGCACTTCCTCTAAAACATCTAGGGAAATAATTTAGAATGTAGGGATGTTGAGGCACTTCATTGTGCTTTGTCACCAGTAGGAGTTTGCTATCTCTATATTTTTTCAATTCTAAAGGGCACCCTCTTGGGTCATTCGTGTTAGGGCAACATGGCTGTCGCTTCATGATTGTAGGAGGGCACCCAGATTGCTCTGCATACCATTTTTCCCATTGGAACAAGCATCCTTTTGGGTCGTTCATATAGAGGCAGCATGGTCGTGACTTTATAATGGCAGCCTTTTTCATCAGGAGGGCACCCACCACCCAGCCAGCATGCCCTCGTGGGCCCCATGATAGGTTTCAGCTGGGCTGTCTCATGAGTCCCATGTGGGTTTATCAAGGGGTCCATACTGGCCCCATCTGTGTTTGCCCACATGGACTTTACCTGTGGTACAGGTGAGCAGGTGATCTGTTTACCCACTTTAAACCCATCTGAGCCCCACATACGTAGGCTTAGTGTAGGTGAGCAGGTTTCAGTAACACTGGCGCCACAGGCAAAATTACGAGAAAAAGTCATAAATTTTCACATTTCTTTCTCATAAATTTGTAAGGAAAAAAGTGACAAATTTACTAGAAAAAAATTGTAAAATTACTTGAAAAGAGTTACAAACTTACAAGAAAAATTCAGCAAATTTGGAAATAAAAAATCACAAATTTATGAGGAAAAAAATTAGAAAAAGTTGCAAAAGTAGTAAATGTATAAGTAAATAAATTGAAAATTTATAAGAAAATTGTCCCAAGTATGGGGAAAACTCACAAATTTACAAGAAAATGGCAAATTTACAAGGAAAAAAGGAACAAATTTATTAGAAAAATGTTGCAAATTTACAAGAAAAAAGTTGCAACTTCACAGTAAAAAAAGTTGCAAATTTATGAGAAAGTTTCAAATTTTTAAGAAAAATCTATCAAATTATAAGATAAGATAAGATAGTCCCACAGTGGGGAAATTCCGGGGGGGCGGGGGGTCACACATTTACAAGAAAATAGCAAATGTATGAGAAAATAAGTTGAAAATAAGTAAACAGCTAAAGTGCATGTGAGCAAACACAGATGGGAGCCATAAGACGGCCCAGTTTAACCTCTGGTGGGCCCACATGGGCATGCTGGCTATACAGGTTCAGTTGTCAGATTTTCCTTCTCAAAGGGTCATCAAGGGTCCTTCACAGGGAACTTTCTCTTATTTTACCTATTCTAAAGGGCATTTTAATAGTTATCTTTGTTCACTAAGGTGTCCTTCAGTGATTCTGGATATGATAGCTCAGTGCCATGTGTGTTAAGGGTGTGAAATACATGACTGTCCACACGGTCCAATCAGGGCCACCAAATGTTTTTACGGTGTGGCATTGGCAGAAATGGAGGGAGTAGTGGAGAAATTCACTTCATATTTTCAACAGGATGAGTTGTTTTACATTAAAGGATGACCAGAGGTTTAGGATCACATTATAGGACCAAGGTAGAGAAGTATATGTGGTCCCTTTCCCACAGGAAAAAGAAGTTGAAATTTACATTCCAAGCTTTAGACGAGTCCCTTCTCTATTGAGGGCACTCGGTAATTAAAGACAATTAGCACCACCTTTACTCAGTAGTAACACTAAAGACTTATTAAGTTATGCATGTGATTCAGCGGTTCAACATGTAATTTAATGAAACCAAACACCCTCTAGTGTGTATTCAACTTTATTTTATCAAATACAGTCAAATTGATTTTTCAAAGAAATAATCACTGTGAGATTTTTACTATAGCATCAAAAATTTGTGGCATTCCCAAACACATTCTTCTTTTTAAGGTAACTGTATTTCTCTTCCCTTTTTTTTGTATTTTTATGTTCTAGAAAAATATTGTGTACATGTGAATATGTATCATTGTTTTTCCAAGATTAACGGACAAAGATTAGGAAAGATTATCTTGGAAAAAATGCTGAGAAAAAGTTATTTTGATTAATGTTTCACATCACTGTATATAAACTCACAGCCAATGAAAACACGATACTCTAGAAAAGGTTGATATTTTTTACTAATTTTATAGAAACAGTCAATAAAAGGATGCAAATTATTTCTAGACATTTTCAAATCAATATCATACACTGACCAATGAAAATCTGTGTGTCAACAATTTTTAAAATTGAACAAAACAGAAGCACCCTGACTTTCTGAAATCACAACAAAGCGTCCGTCTTAAAAACAAAGTTCAGTATGGACTATGGCCTCCATTTGTGTTAATACAGGCAGCAAAATGTGAAACATGTCACCCAAGTTGATCCCACAAGTCTTCAATGGGGGATAAATCCAGAGAATAAGAAGGCCAAAGAAGGACATCAAAGTTCTGCTGCTGCAGGTACTCCCTGGTGATTTGGGCAGCATGTGGATGAGCATTGTCCTGCTTGAACACAGCCACGTCGTGGCAGCGTGGAGGTTTCACAACATAGTGCTGTGCATGTTTGTTCATCTTTATACAGGGAAAATGACCACTCCTTAAAATCACCCATTTTTGACTTTTGAGTAACTAAAACAAACAATGAGCTCAAAAAGACTATGGAGCCAGAGCTCAAAGGCAGTGAGTCGTGGTAGTGAGTACAACCACTGAAAATGAGTTGTAGACATATTTTGAGTCATACAAACACTATTACTCAAGCTCAGATAGGACAGACCCAAAAATATTTATACAAAAATTGTGTTGCATTTTCAGTGGCAGTGAGTATAATAAGGCTGCATTCAGACCAAGATAGTCCGGGGGTCTCGGTTCAACTGGGCGGAGAATGCCGAGAATTTTCACACCTTTGTTTGGTTTGGTTTGCATCCACACTGCAGCGGACCAAACTGCCTGGACAACGTTACGCAGTTACAACAACTGCTCACTCAGGGTGCTGTAGTCGAAACCACCACTGACCAGGAAGAAAAAATCTCAGCAAAGAAGAAAAATCAGGCTCATCGATTGACCAGGACAGAAAATGTAAATCTGTTCCCTGCAGCTGGGTTGTTTGTCCACCACAAACGAGACATTTTTTAACTTTTCTCCTCGGCTTTCTCCGGTAAAAGTATTTCTCGGATTCACACGGTTGTCTTTATTGTTATTTTCTACCCAAAATGTACTACGGTAAACGTCACTTCCTCTTCTTAGACTACGTGTTGCTATGGTTACACAAACACTGAGGGGCACTTCCGCCCTTTAGTCTGCTGGATAGTCCATTTGGATTCACACTGCAAGTGGTGCGTACCAGACTTAATTTGCAAGTGAACCAAGACCACCGTTTTCAGGGGGACCAGACTTCGCTTGTTTGGTGCGCACCAGAGTTCCAATGTGCGTTCACACTGCACCAAATGAACCAAACTATCCGCAGAAGCCACTCTTTGGTCCTTTGGTGCGGACCAAACAGTGACCGTCTGAATGCGCCCTAAAACAACAACAAAACTCTTCTATTTCTGTAACTCTCATGTTAGTGGGATGGAGTTCATCTGTTGACCACAGGAGTCACTAAAAACAAGAGTGTTCCAGGGTTATCAAGACCTCATCTGTGCTGATGATCCACAGGTTTTACCGTTTGACCCAGTAAAACCTCTGGTGACATGTCATTCACATTAAAATACAAATTATTAAAGGGGCACAAATGATAACACAGAGGAAACATTTTAAAAGACGGTCTGTCACTTTATTCAGCTTCTGGAAAGACAGAAAACAGATCCATTAGAGCAGAAAGTACTTCCAAAAGATGTATCAAACACTGGCTGCATGACAAATGACCTAATTCCAAATTCACATTTTTATTTCTGAAGAGAGGCAGTGTAAACAAGATGATTTCTTTCCTCTAGTGCAACAGCATTTTTTTAAAAATCTTTTTGCATTTGGTATGCACAAACAAGCTTTTATAAAGGAAGTAAAAGCATTTACTTTGTCATATCAGAAATACAAATGAAAAAATTGTAGATGTCATATTTTATGTTCATCAGACGATATCCCAAACTAATCTGGATAACTGTATGACCCATCCACGTTGAGAATTTCACCTTTGGCAGAGATATACCATCTCAAGCTGACTTTGTTTTGTTTACTTCAACACTAAATGTTACATGTTACAACCAGTGGAACCCCCCCCCCCCCATCAAAGTAGGACTTTCACATGGGCAGAATATTCAACTTCAACTTTTTCTTTAGAGTCCAACAGTGTAAAAACATCCCAGAAAAAGAACACTGTGGAATGTAGTATGCTACTTTACATTTTCTTCAGAATTGTCTTTATCATTCTGAATTGAGAATGTCACCCAAAAATCCAGAGGTGTTCTGGTGTTGTGACAATGATTTAATGAAATAGTTGTTAACTAAATAACTTTGGTGAATGTGAAATGGTCTGAGCTACTTTTCAAGGCTACAGGGAAAAACAGGATGGCCAGTGTATGGCACAGTATTGACAACTGATGATGCTGCAGTGGCTCTGAATTTTTGCCAAGATAGATGTCATGGGAGCCATTTGGAGTGGGTACATAGGCATAAATCAAGGTGAGGGGGGCACACATCATCATAAACCTTTCAATACCATTTTATATTAACAGAATAAACTATATGTGAAGCACCAATGCTATATACAGTATGTAAAATAGATAAATAGATATGCTTTTTCTAGTAAATTTGCAACTTTTTCTCATAAATTTCCTGTTTTTCTTGTATACTTGCAAGTTTTTTCTTGTAGATTTGTGACTTTTTCTTGCAAAAGTTGCAACTTTTTTTACTCAAATTTGCTAAATTTTTATTATAAATCTGCAACTTTTTCTTGCAATTTTGCAACTTTTTTCTTGTAAATTTGAAACTTTTTGTTGTAAATTTGCTACATTTTTTCTTGTAAATTTGCAACTTTGTTCTCTTAAATATGTTGCATTGTTCTTATAAATTTGGAACTTTTTTCTCATAAATTTGTGACTTTTTTCTTTCAAAATTTGCAACTTATTTCTTTTGAAGACACACTCTGGTGGCTATAAATCCCCTATAAAAACAAATCTACATTGTCTAAAATGGTATCTTATGGCCTTTTTTCTACAAAATAAAACTTTTTATTGTCTTACAATTTTGTGACAAAATCTTTTCACCCCCCCCCCCCCCCCCCCAGAATCAGTAACTAGGTCCAACCCACATACCACAAGGCTAATAGTGGCTAACGCTACATTAAACAGTATGAATGCTGTGATAAAATGGCTTACTGGTTGAAGGCCATGCCCAGTAGGATAATGACTGAAACTGCATCGGTCCTTAAAAGCAGTTTTATGGTAAAACTCATCTTAATTTGGGTCAGGTTTTCAAAGCAGCTGTCCTAAAAAATGCTAACTGGCCGGAGGTTAACTTCAGTTAGGCCAGAGAGTCCTGACTGGCTCATCACTACAGACATGCCAGCATTGTGTATAGTCTTACATCACCAGGAACGTTCTGTCTAAACTCATCTTTTTTCAGGGGGCGGGGCTTCAGTGAAACTTTAAAGCAAAAAAACATGACATGAGACATCTGAGTGATTTAGCTCTTGATATTGTAATTCATTAAAAACACATGTTACAGACATGTTAACCAGAAAATAACCTTGATTTTTGGTCACTTTAAATTTGTTACATTTTTCTTATAAATTTGCATCTTTTTCTCATGAATTTGTGACTTTTATCTTGCAAATTTTCATCTTTTTTCACTATAAATTTGTGGCTTTTTCTTCGTAAATTTGCAAATTTTTTTCTTTTAAATTTACAACTTTTTTCTTGAAAGTTGGTGACTTTTTTTCTTGTAAATTTGTAACTTTTCTCGCTTAAATTTGCAACTTTTTCTCATGAAATCGACTTTTTTCTTGTAAATTTGCACATTTTATCATGTGAATCTGAAACCATTTTCTCATAAAAGTAATTCTTTTTCTCATGAATTTGTTACTTTATTTTGTAAAGTTAAAACTTTTTTCTTGTAAATTTGCAATGTTCATATACATGCTGGTTACATTTTTATTCTGTTGACTGGAACAATGATCCATTTTGGTTAATTTTAAACAGATTAAACTCTTGCCCATTACAAAAACATGGGCCTCCAAACACAATGTTGCACAGCTAGAAACCACCTTGACTACAATGTCACTGCCAGTGCCCCCCTCCTTATTTACTCTGAGAAAAAAAGTTCTGTTTGTTGTCCCCCCAACAGTGAAATGAATATCTGCCCATTGGTGGGTAGAGCAATAAACCAGCCTACTAACCATCTGAAACCAGTTAATCGAAAAACAAAATACTACTAAGGTCATGTAGTGGTAGTGAAAATGCATGCTAAATGACTCAACAGCAAATCTAACAAAATGTACTTCACCTGTGACCAAATACAGGCAATTAGCAAGATATAGCAATAGCTTTTCCTTTTATTTACCTTTCCGGAAAAAAAGATAGTTGCTCATCCCTGCTCTAGAAACCTAGCATCTCAACTCACATGCAAAATCAGCTTTTCTTGCTCCAATTTTCTGTTTTGTTTTTTTTTTTCACCCAGACTTGCCCGTTTTTGTTTTAAATGTCACATCTGCTAACATGTTGGTCAAGCTTAGCTCTGTGCACCCACACTGTGCTGATCCTCCAGTCTCTACACTGCCAGTCTTTCTTTTTTTACGAGGGCTGGAAACATTAGCAACCTTTTCCCGGGACATGCTAATGATAGGCTGCGTGCTGGCGATGAAACCGAACACCTCGTCTGTCCCATTCACTTTGGAGTGGTACGAAATGAAAGCAAAACATTGCAGGTGGCATCAGTTCATGTTAAACAGAAATTCAAGCTTTAAAAATAGACCAAAAAATGGCAGTTGAGACTCCTCTTAAAATACCCGAGTGCAGCTATACACCTATGCACATGTGCACGTTAGTGTGTGTATAAATCGCCTCTCACCTCCTCCATCACTCCCAGCGGTTTATGGGAGCCCAGCAGGGAGCCGCATCAGCCTCCTCCTTCCCCACTTCCTCCTCCCATCCCCTTTGATGGTGACAAGCTGATTCATGGCCTCCAGAGACCGTTTGTTTTCATTACGCCTTCTCGTCAGTTGCAGCCGTATCACGGTTTCGTGCAATGCAAGCAAATTTGGGCCCAGAGGAGGGGAAAGAATTTTGACAGCAAAGTTTTTTTTTTTTTTGGCATGAGAAGAAACAAAATTGGGGCTTGGTTCTTGGTGTGGAGGAGAAGCTTAAAGGCAGGATGACAGATGCCCAAGAATACTTTTTCCAGCAGGGCTTAGGTTCAGAGGTGGTTGGAGATTCATAAAAGTCTTGGAAAAGTAGTGGTTGTCAGAGTGTCATACATCTTTAAACGCCCAAATATTGTCTTTTTGACTCTGAATTTCCTCTAAATCTGACTTGTAATTCTAGAACAAGATTAACATTTAACATAAATATGAAGTGGTATGCATACCTGCGATGACGATGATGATAGTACTGATCTATCAGCTGAAATTAAGCGTAATGGCAGTTCTTTAACCATCAGGCTTATAAGCTGTATTGACGTTGAGCAAAGAGTCGTCCAATGTGATGAGTGTAAACATACAGACATTCACGGCGAGGGATACTAATAATGTCCCTGCATTACGTGGTCACAGCCACTAGCACCAGTGTGCAGTAACATCTGCTTCTCAATCCAGTTTCAGAAAATTTGAGGCTTGAAAACCTAAAAAAGCACAACTTTCATATAGCAGTGGCATCTTCTGAATTCACTTCATCCAATCTGTCACTATTTAAATTATTAAAACTTCATCTTATCTTTCCTGCATGTCACCTGGGGTGTCGAACAGTCCAGGTAGAGTTCAGACATCCCAATGTGTTTCATTGACCTGCCGACATGGTGGACCAGGCTCCCTCCATCCGCCACACAGAGAAGGCATAACTCAGCCTCTCGTGGGCCAGGTAGTTACATCCGATGAGCTTTGAGTCCATCTCGTCGCTCTGCAGGACCTGGTAGAGAAAGTCGATGTAGCGAGAGGCCAGCTTGAGCGTTTGGATCTTGCTCAGCTTGTCCGAAGGAAGTGTCGGGATTATCTTGCGCAGTGAGGCGAAGGCTTCGTTGAGGGACTGGGTTCTCTGGCGCTCCCGGATGTTGGCGATGACTCGTTGGGCGTGTGGGTCATCCAGAGGGGAAAGACCTTCCGGGCTTGGACCAGGGACGGGAGAAAGGGACAGACCAGAGGATGGCGGTCGATGTGGAGGGCTCCTCTTGAGTTTTTTGGGTCCGGTCGGAGTGTAGATCTGTATGTGATCCACCAGCTTGACCTTCCCATCGTCCACTGATGTGGTTGGGGTGACTGTGGTGAGGTGATCCTCTGTGTGTGAGCCCATGTGCCGTTTGCGCCCTGAAACCCCCGGCGTGGCGACGACGACAGGACAGGCGTTAGAGAGTGGTCTTCCTGTGTTTTCCTTGCTGGAAACCACCCCTCCCTCAGGATGGTCATCCCTGGACTGCTCCTCCTCTCTCATGCTTGGCCACTTTTTCCTTCTTCTAATGTGTCCTCCAGTCCTCTGAATTTCTTTAGCGCTACTTATCTGTCTTGTTTTCAGGCTGTCTCTGTTCTTTTTCGTCTTTGGGAGCTCCCACTGTTTTTGTTTCTCTGATCTTCTTTGGTGTTCTCCTTCTTCTTCAAGTTTTCACTTTGTCACACTCAACCATGCCAGGCCAACATGGGTGGGTGACCGTCCTCCCTCAGCCACGCGTGGAAATCTGTCACTGACCTCCTCACGTTTTCTGTGAGGGTACACCGTGTTGGCCAACTGAACTGCTCCCATAGCAGCATGTGAGACAACAGCAAACTGGATCTGAGTTTTTAAAAGGGAGGAGACTGTGGAGCTTTCAGCTACCCACACATCTGACTCACGGATTGGTCCACAAAGCTTACTGTTTTCCCTTCCTCCTTTTTTTTTTTTCTTTTTTTGGACAGCTGAGCATTGAGAAAAAAGGAAGAACAAATGTTAAGCCATTGGTCTGATCAAAGAGACGAGGCGGAGACAAAGGTGTGCCCCATGACCAACCAAAATGAATCGCTGTGACGTTTCTCGTGCAAGAAGTTGCCCAAGTTTATAGGTTCCAGATTTCCTCCAGAAGCGGCTCATTACACCACAACCCCCCATCTCAGCCTCTCATTGCTCGCCTGGTTCTTCGTCCTCTGCTCAGCACCGTCATCAGATGCTTTTCACATAGGTCAGAGGGGGAAAAAATGAGTTGAAAAGTTGGGCAAAGTTCATCTACATTATTTTTGTACCTCAAGAAAAAATGGAACTGATCTTTCCTAAAATATCTCCTGCAGATGGAAGAATTCTTCATTTTTTTGTCTGTTAAGAAATGCTGTGCATAGAACACTGAATGATTTTAATGTTTCTATGCTTAATGAAAACCAGGAAATAGTAAACCCCCGAATATCAGATTTGCGGCTTTGAAAATTTGACAGCAATAAGAAGAAGCATCAGATTTTTCTGTACAGTCTCCAGTATTTTTTGTATAATTTTTTTTCTTTAATTTGCAGATCTTTTCACAAATTTGCAATTTTTGTGTAAATTTAAGCATTTTTCCTGTGTACTTGCAAATTTGTTCATTTAAATTTGTGACTCTGGTAAATTTTGTGACTTTATCATCAAGTTGCTACTTTTTTCTTATGAATATGTGAGATCCATCCATCCATCTAGCCATCCTTTATTGTTTTCTGGTCGCAAAAGCAGCAGTCAAAGCACAGAAGCCCAGGCTTCCCTCTCCCCAGCCACCTCCTCCAGTTCTTCAGGGAGGATACCAAGGCGCCCCCAGGCTAGCTTGGAAACATAGTCTCTCCAGCTTGGCCTGGGTCTTAGGGTCTCCTCCCTGTGGGACTTAACTGAAACACCTGACGTTGTGGAAAGCATCCCAGAGACATTTGAATCAGATGCCCAAACCACCTCAACTGACTCTTTTCAACGTGGAGGAGCAGCGGCTCTCCTCGGAACTTCTCCCAGACAACTGAGCTCCTCACCCTATCTCTTAAACTGGGTTCATGCTGCACCTCCGCCGTCCATGTCCGCTCGACTGCAAGGCTTGTGTGATGAAAATTAAACCATCATCTCCAGTCCACTAGGCTCTGTGAACCCTCTCTACAGCTGACCGCGCCCAGCCAAAATTTTGTGCAAGCACAAGATTGAATCTCCCATTCAAAAAGTGACACTACTGACACAGCATAAAAGTCAAAGTAGACAAAGAAGAGGAAGACGAGAATAAATATACATGAATCATTTTGTAGCAGCAGCAGCTTGAGCGGAAAGGAGCACTGAAAAACCGTAATTCCTCCGCTTCCTTGAGACAACGCCATTGTTGCTACAAAAAAAGTGTGTCGCTCTTGCATTTCTTCACTTTTACATAGCTGGCGAACAAACTGGAATATTAACACATTTGCGCTACCCATAGGGCTGGGGTGAAACTATAAATGACGATTGCGCGCATGCGTCACACGCTTAGCCTTGTAGACAAAAAAAATGAAGTATATACACAACCATGTGCGTGCAGGCCTCATCCAAAGTGGAAAGGCATCTCAGCACACCAGAGTGGAGGTGTAGCATGAACAAGGCTTAATGGTATGTGTCTTTTGACTGACGATCAAAAGAGACGTACCACTGCAAAAAAAATTATTTGCAAATAATTGCAAATAATTTGCCGTTGTTGTGCATGGGTGCATACGGAATACATGCACAAAAACAGCAAATTATTTGCAATATCTTTAGGACCAGTTGTGAAGTGAAATTACAAAATTTCCAACAAAAATCTGAATGTTCCAGGGACCCCAGGTTGGGAATCACTGCTATATTTGATATGTTTACATTTTACAAACAACCGCTAGTTCAAAAGTTCAAGCATGAGCTGCTTGAAGCAATGCCTGCATGCGCCTTTTTGCATAAAGTAGAGAGGCCCTCAACTTTATTTGTTTAACCTTTATTTTATCAGGCAAATGCTTAAAATCAAAACGATCTCTTTTACAAGCACGGCCTCACAACTTTAAGCTAGTGAGGAGCAGACAACTCCACATGACGGCTCAAGCTTCTAGACACGACACTACCAGAATGCATTGCGAGGCATCCTACACATAAAGTGAACCGGAAGCAAAAAATGCACACCTAGGTGGACACATACCATAAGGGTGAGTCCAGCCACCCTATAGAGAAAGCTTACGTAATTCATTTGGTTGTACAAGCGAGCTCATTTTTTCCAGTCATTACCCAAAGTTCATGACCATAGGCGAGGGTAGCAAAATAGATTGCCCGGTAAACTAACAGCTTTGCTTTAGAGTCCAGCTCCTTCTTCACCATGAAAGATCAGTACAGTTAGTGCTGTTTCCTCCATAGGGCAATATACGCAAATGGTATGCACCCCCCCTCCCCCAGCTATAGGATGAAACACAGAGCACATAATATTAGCCATTGGGAAATTCAATTCACTGCTTAACTGTTCTTGTACTATAAGACAGCATGTTATGATGCACAAGGGGGCACACATTCTCTCACAGGTGGCATCTTTTGACACAGCACAACAAAGCAGCGTCTATCTCCAACAATCAATGCTCACTAATGGTGGTGACAAAGATAAAAGTTACAAATATCCCAACAGAAGGAGAACATGCCTTTTTTCTAATATTTCCCATCAGCTCTTGCAGCTTCACGCAGAAGGTTACACTGTTTTTGAGAGAATTAAAAGTAGCTATCCTCATTTGCACCAGCTAAGCTCCTCACATGTTTATTGTACCGCTTAAAATTAATGTAAAATCTAAACTACATTAAACTTCAGTGTCAACAAAGTTCTATCAGGCAAGCTTCAAGCACTTCCGGTGTAACAAAGTCCCATCCCCGCTTCCCCCTGACGGTCTTTAGTGTGTTTCTAAGCTACCAAAATGTCACAGAAAAAGAAGTTCACATTTCAAAAAATCCAGATCAAAAACAGAGAAACAGGAGAAATTAGGTTGAGGACTTTGGACATTTTATGGACTGATATATGGATAAATATGCACGAAGTTAAGGAAATTTTAATGTTTTTATAAATATTGCTCTGTTTTTTTCAACTTTTTAAAAATTAATTAAGGAGCACTAGATCACACACTATCAGTATCAAATTAAAAAATATAAACATGCAAAAGTCACTGTTTTATAAAATCTTATATCTTAACATAAAAATATAAAAACAAAACAAACAAATGGTGTTGTTTAGTTTTATCATGGAGATTATGTGACTTAAAACTCTTTAAAAGCTCCTCCTTGGGTTTATTTAGGTGGAAAATTTAGCACTTAGTGTCATGAGGCTGAGCATGGTGTGTCACCGTGCTCAGGCTTTTTATTTATCCCTGAGTGTTTTCCGTATTTTTTCCAGTGTTATGTGTGTATCTTTATGTGCATGATTTAGGAGGTGTTCTGAGTTGTTAGTTGTTCTGTTGTGCATTTATGTCATTATTATTATTATTATTATTATTATTATTATTATTATTATTATTATTATTATTATTATCATCCTGGCATGTAGTTCTGAGTGTTTATACTTTGTTTATTTGTGACATAAGCCCTCCACCTCTACTTCCAGACACTCCTACCTTGTTATCATCTTGTGTGTTACTCAGCTGCTCCTGGTAAGTAATTAGGTCACCTGCCCACTCATAAGATCCACACCTGATGCCACTTGTCATGATTAATTTCCTGCCCTATGTAAGACGGGCTTTGTTATTCTCTCCTTGTCAGAGCATCATTGATTCTACTAATCTTCGTCGGGACCCCATCCCTGTTCCGACGTGTGCCTTTGTGTTTTTCATCTCACCGTTCTCCTCTGTTGTAAGTTAATTTTTGTGCACTGTTTGGACTTGTGTTTTCTTTAATAAATTTCACAACTAGCAGTCCAGCACTTGGGTCTTCATTCCTTCCCGGAGGGGCAAATCATGACACTAAAGCTGGCTAATTTTCTTTTTCGCATGTTTTTTTTTATAATGCATTTAATCATTTTATAGCTGGTATTCTGTTCATTTATTTTGTATTGTGCAAAATGTGCTAGATGTGGTGTGTAGTGTCTGCAAATCTACTGCATACTCTAATCTGTTACCCTCCAGGAATCGGCCCTGAATACAATCATCCATGTTACTGCAGATGCTGCTCCTCTCCATCTGTCAACTCCCGCTCTGTTCTCCCCTCAATTGTGAATAAGACCCTGGGATATTTGAACCCCGAATTGTGGGTTTCATCTTTGCTTGAAAAGTGGATTTAAAACTGGTGTCCCTCTTGATGATAAAAAATATGTTATCAATTTGGTGCTTCTTTACCAACAAAAAGGTTCTGTTTTTAACTGTGGAAAGCCTTTATCCATCCATCCATCCATCCATCCATCCATCCATCCATCCATCCATCCATCCATCCATCCATCCATCTTCTTCCGCTTAACACAACACACTGCCATCTACAGAAGTTCTCTGACGACTCTGCAATCGTTGGCCTCATCTCCAACGGAGATGAAGCTGAGTACAGAGGACTTCGTGGACTGGTGCTATCGGAACTGCCTCCAGATCAACGCGAGGAAAACTAAGGAGCTGGTGGTGGACTGCCGCAGGCAAGGACAACCCCTCACAGCACCAGTAAACATACAGGGAACAGACGTCGAGATGGTGACATCCTACAAGTACCTGGGTGTTCATCTGAACAATAAACTAGACTGGTCACACAATACTGACGCACTCTACAAGAAGGGACAGCACAGGCTGTTCCTACTGAGGAGACTCAGGTCTTTTGGTGTACAAGGGGCGCTGCTGAAGACATTCTATGACACGGCGGTGGCATCATCCATCACTTTTGGAGTGGTCTGCTGGGGCAGTGGCATTACAGCAGCCGATAGGAAGAGACTGAACAAACTGATCAAGAAAGCTAGCTCTGTCCTGGGGCAACGCCTTGACCCAGTGGAGGAGATAGGAGAGAGAAGGATGGTGGCTAAACTGTCATCTCTGCTGGAGTCCGAGTCCCACCCTATGCAGGACATACTGAACGCACTGAGGAGCTCATTTAGCAGCAGACTACATCATCCTAGGTGCGCAACCGAGAGGTTTCGCAGGTCCTTCCTACCTACGGCTGTCAGACTGTATAACCTAAGCAGGGCTGCTCGCAGAGATAGCAAAAAAACGTGACAACCTAATAGTATTGAATGCAAAAGACGCAATAGACATACACAATGGTCCCCTCCGGTATACAACTAGGACAATACCGGTCGCTACGGAGGGTGACAATATGTATGGGTACATAATCATACCATGTAGGATAACTAAGTAGATGGTTATACTGTTCATTCCATCTAGCTACAATGCTCTGCACTGTGTGTGTTTATATATTTATATATTTATTCCATCTAGCTACAATGCTCCGCACTGTGTGTTTATATATTTATATGTACATATGTGTATTTGCTGATCTTGTTTTTTCTTGTCTTCTTGACTGTTGCTCTGAGTGTTGCTATCCCTGTGCTGTTGCAATCCTGGAATTTCCACATTGTGGGGCTAATAAAGTCTTATCTTACCTTATCATCTTAATCCTTTTCGGGTCGTGGGGGGGCTGGAGCCTATCCCAGCATCTTTGGGCGAGTGGCAGCCTTTATCTATCTATAAATTCAAGAAATCTCTGTCAGTTTGTGTGTGTGTGTGTGTGTGTGTGTGTGTCTGTAACGATCATAGGACATCATAGGACGACCTATGATGTTCCAATGATGTTCCCATGATGTCAGCAACATAGGACATCATGCCTGCCTTGATGTCTTTATGATGTCATATACAGTGATGCCGGCCTATGATGTTCCGATGCTGTTCGTATGAAGTCTGCATCATCGCACATCAGGCCTGCCTTGATGTCTTTATGATGTCATAAACAGTGTTTTTTTTTTCCACAATATCTTTATTGAACCTTTTTTTTTTTAACAAACATGATACAAACAATCAAACACTAACACTAAAGTACTACAAAAAAAAAAATGCACTAAAAACACCAACAACCACCAACAAAATCAAGTCTTCAACAATGCTCCTCTGTTTAGTCTAAACAATCCAATACATAAGTATACATATTATGTTCACCAGTTTGGAATTTACAAGGTCCACACACATCATTCACCTTCTTCTTCAAGAGTTATGTTTAAATTTTTTACATAATCAATAAAAGGTCTCCATATATTCTCAAACACAATTTCCTTTGATTTCAGTATATATGTTATTCTTTCTAATGGAAGGTTTGTTAACATCTGTCTTAACCACTGAGTCACATCTGGTCTATGAGTCTTTTTCCATAATAGTGCAATACATTTTTTGGCATTAAGCAAACGGAGGTCTATGAATGTTCTTTCACTTTTATTAAAATTATGCTTTTCTGGGTACAGACCCAACAAAAACAGTTTAGGATTCAATATGATTTGTTTTGAGATTATTTTTTCAATTGTTACCCTCACCTCTTCCCAAAACATTCTTATTAATCTACATTCCCATAAACAATGAAATAGGGTTCCTTTACTTTCCATGCATTTTGTGCATGTATCTGGTATATTTTTGTTATATCTATTTAACTCCTCCGGTGTAACATACATCCGCATTAACCATTTGAAATGTATCAATTTAAGGCGTGCATTTATTGATTTGGTTTGAGCTTCTGTACAAGCCAATTCCCATTGTTTCTCTGAAATTTCAGTTTGCAGATCTTCTTTCCAGTAGTTTAATCTTTTCAGTGAATTTTCACTTGAAGATAGTGTCAATGAGTTATAAAACTCTGAAATAATACCCTTTCTTTTACTATCTTTCATCATCATTTTTTCCAAGGATGAATAAATAGGTCGAGTGAGAGCTTTATTTTGATTTGATCGAATAAAGTTTCTAAGTTGAAGATATTTAAAAAAATGTGTTCTATTGAGATTAAATTTGATCCTCAGCTCTTCAAAAGACATTATGTTATCTGCACATGGCAAATATAAATCCTGAATCTTTTGTATCCCTTTTAAATTCCATACTTTAAATACAGCGTCCGCTCTCCCTGGTTTAAAATATTGATTACCCCATATTGGACTAAATTGTGACAACAACTGTGGTTCTTTTAAATAGTTTTTAGCTTCACACCATATTTTGATCATATGCTTTACAAATGGATTTTTAACTTGTTTTTGTAATTTTTTTGCCGAATCTGAGTATATGAATATGGGAAGAGGTAAAGGTAAATTGTATGATTCCATTTCAGTCCAGTGAGGGAGATCATTTGATGAAAAATAATATGTCATAGACCTCAGTTGTGCCGACCAATAATACAACATAAAATTTGGACATTTCAGACCTCCACGATCAAATGGTAAATATAATAAAGACAAACGTAATCTAGCCCTCCTGTTGTTCCATATAAATTCCACTAACTTTTTTTTTATTCTTGAGAATAGATCTAAAGGTGGTGATAAGGGAATGTATTGAAATAAATAAAGTATTTTAGGTAAAATATTACTTTTAAGTATATTGATTCTCCCGATCATCGACATTGGTAGTGACATCCATCTCTAAGTTAACTCACTGATATCTGACATTAAGGCTTCATAGTTGACACTGGCGACTGATTCTAGCTTAGGCACAATTTGGATTCCTAAATATTTAAACTGATTTACAACATTGAATTGATTTACCTCAGGGGCTGGGTAATTTCTCTGGGTCTCATTTAGCATTAATATTGAAGATTTAGTTTTATTTATTTTATATCCTGATATTTCCCCAAAATTCTTTATTAAATTCAACAAGGTTGGAATTGATTTTTTTAGATTCGACATAAACAAAATTATGTCATCGGCGTACAGGGAGATTTTATGTTCTGTTGGTCCAACTTTAATTCCATATATTTGTGAATGTAAACGTATCGCTATCGCTAAAGGTTCAATTGCCATAGTAAACAGTAAAGGTGAAAGTGGACAGCCTTGTCGACATCCTCTATTGATTTTTATTGATTTTGAAATATTGTTATTTGTTAGGATTTCTGCTGTAGCATTATTGTATATTATTTGAACCCATTTTATGAAATTATTTCCAAGTCCAAACCTTTGTAGGACTTCAAAAAGAAAGGGCCATTCAACTCTGTCAAAGGCCTTTTCGGCGTCCAGTGATAGGAGAGCTGTATCCGGTGCTTCTTTATTAAAATAAATAATATTAAATAGTCTTCTTACATTATGGAAGCCTTGTCTACCCTTTATAAAGCCATTCTGATCTCGATTAATAATATTTGGTAAAATTTCTTGTATTCGTCTTGCTAAAATTTTACAGATTATCTTAAGGTCGGCGTTTAATAGGCTTATTGGTCTCATATTTTCACATTTATTAGAGGGCTTACCTGGTTTTGGCAGCAGTATAATTAAGGCATTATTTATGTATGATGGTAAATTATTATTTTGAAATGCTTCTAAAACCATTTCCAAAAAAGGTTTTATTAATTTATTCTTAAATTTTTTATAAAGGTCAACTGGAAGACCATCTGGTCCTGCACTTTTTCCTGATTTCATATTATCAATGGCTAGCCCAACTTCTTCTTGACTAATTTTAGACTCCAATATCTCCCTGTTTTCATTTGGAATACACAGTATAGATAGTTCGTTCAAAAACCCATTTAGTTTTGTTAAATCAGGTTCATTTTTGGTATCATATAATTTTTCATAGTAATCTCTAAAGGCTCTATTAATTTCTAAAGGATCTATAACTACCTGTCCGTTACTTATAATACTGGTAATTGGTGTTTTAATTTCTAATTGTTTAATCTGCCATGCTAATAATTTTCCTGATTTTTCACCTTGTTCATAAAAAGATTGTTTCAATCTTAGAAGACTCGAGGCAGCTCTATTCGCTGATTTTTTGTCGTATTCAGCTCTCAAAATCAGTAATTCATTCTCCAACCTTGGGTCACTTCCTGCATACACTTTTTCCTGAAGACTTTTTATTTTATGTTCCAATTTAGCTCTCTCCTCTCGAGTCTTCTTAGATTTTGATCCTGTATAACTAATAATATGTCCCCTAATAAAAGCTTTGAAAGCCTCCCACTTTACACATGCTGATGTTTGTGTAGTATTGATGTCAAAGAACTCGTCTATCTGTTTTTCTATATACTTGACAAATTCCTCATCCTGAAGCCATTTATGCTGAAATTGCCATCTACCTGATTCCTTTGTCAATTTTTTATCTACATATATTAGACAACAGGGTGCATGATCAGAGATCACGATGTTATCATAAAAGCAGTTTTGAATCTTGGACCTTAATTCTGTGGAAATCAAAAAATAATCAATACGTGAGAATGTCTTGTAGGTACTGGAATAACAAGAATAGGCTTTAACTTGTGGTTTCATTTCTCTCCATATATCTAACAATCTCAATTCTTTCATAAAATGATTAATAGTCATCCTACATCCAATGTGCGTACAATCCAGTCCGGTGGCGCAGTGGTTAGCACTGCGGCAGCACAGTTTACCCTTGGCCGGAGGATTGTGGGGATCGTGGGATCGTGGGTTCGATCCCAGCCCCCGACCAACAGTGATCTGTGTGGAGTTTGCATGTTCTCCCCGTGTTGCGTGGGTTTACTCCGGGATTTCTCCGGTTTCCTCCCACATGCCAAAGACATGCATGTTAGGTTAATTGGCTGTTCTAAATTGTCCCTAGATATCCTATAGGCCCTTAGAATAGAGGGTTAGTATTAATGAAAGCGCTTTGAGTGGTCTTTGTGACTAGAAAAGCGCTATATAAGTGCAGGTTAGTTAGTTAGTTAGTTGATCTATCTATACCTGGATTCAATGTACAATTAAAATCCCCTGCTATTATATGTTGCCCTGTAAGTGATGATAAGATCAGAAATAAATTAGCAAAGAACTTCTGATCATCTATATTGGGACCATATAAGTTCACAAGATTTATATTTTCTAATAGCAAAGAACCTTGAATGATTACATATCTTCCAAATTTGTCTCCAATTACATTTTTCACTTGAAAAGGAACTGATTTATGTATGAGAGTCATAACTCCCCTGGCTCGGGATGAAAATGAAGAGGTGAATACACTTCCTTGCCATCTACTCCTAATTCTTTTAACATCCTCCTCTATTAGATGAGTTTCTTGTAAAAACACAATTTTTGAACCCATGTCTTTTATTTTATTCATAACTTGTTTAAGTTTTTTTAAATTTTGTAGACCTCTGCAATTCCATGAAGTTAAATTAAGATTAACACTTTGGTTTATGATCAATAGAGAGTTTGGGATTACCTTGCAGTGTAAACATGCTCATACAGAGAAGCAAAAACATGAGTGGTTGAACATTCATCCTACAAACTACACACAAACAAATTTCCCCTTCCCACACTTGTGGCAAACCCCCCAAAATCAAAAGAAAAATTCTGTCTCCCGATATAGCCATCGACCGTTCCACACCCACGGGGAACAGCCTAAGCCACTCCTTCTTCATCCTCCCAATCACCCTAACTCTACTACTTTTAATAACGTAACATTAACTCTACTCTGTAGTTTTCCAACTTAACTCCAAAATTTTTAACAACTTTGTACATCATAGTATTTTTGTTTGTTTTGTTTTTGTTTTGTTTTTTTAATATATAATACAATCTATATTTTGTAAACTTACTATTTACTTCAAGTCAGTCAGATGCCTGTGCAAATGCTTAATTATTCTACCTTATATTTTGTTCATGCTTAGCTCCCACCAGTCTCTTCTTCTTCTTTGATCTTCTTGATGAACTCCTGCGCCTCCTCTGGGGTCTTGAAGATGTGGGTTCTGCCCTCATACGTGGTCAGCAGTCTCGCAGGATAGATTACACCATGACGAATCCCAAGGTTGCGCAGCTCCTTACGTATGGGATCAAACTGCTTCCTCAATTGCTGGATTCCTGTGGCCAAATCTGGGTAGAACCGCACCTGCTGGTCCTGGTGTTTAATCTCTCCTTTAGCTCGTGCAGCGTTGAAGATCTTCATCCTGTCTCTGTTGCTAAGAAACTTCATAATTAAGGTCCTCGGCGGTCCCTTATCTCTCCGTGGGCCAATACGATGTGCATTTTCCAGAACCACTGCTGATTGCAACTCCTCGCTGCCCAGCACCTCCGGAATCCACTTTTCCAGAAAGGAACATACGTCCCGACCTTCTGATTCCTCTGGAAGACCCACCAGCCTCAAGTTATTCTGTCTCGACCGAGATTCCAAATCCAAAATATTATTTTCCAGAGATTTATTTTTTTTTTCCAAAGTGCGCACCTTTAATTGAAGACGGGTGACATCATCTTCAGCACTAGCAAGACGGAGCTCCATCTGCGCCGTTCGTTCTACACAGTCACCCAATTCCTTTCTTATTCCTTCCAACGCTGTCATAATCCCATCAAATCTAGAGGAAAAGTCCGCTCTCATTGAACTCATGGCAGCCATCAGCGCATCTGCGCCTCCCCCCGCAGACATCGCACCGTTGCCAGCCTCCTCCGCCATATATGGAGTTTTATTTGCTGCGTCACAGACCTGAAAGTCCGTTAATTTGGACTGTTTCGGCGACTCGCTTTTTCCTTTACCTGGTTTTCCAGCCTTAGGCTTCGCCGACATATCCTCGCCCAAACGCTGGAATACGTTCTGTCCCAAATGAGAGAGTTATTTGCCGATTTTTTTTCTCCAAGAGCAGAGCAGAGTGAGACACGTCCGTCTTACGTGGCAGCCATAACCGGAAGTCCTCATATACAGTGTTAAGCAAAAGCATCGCTTTCTGAGCAATGTTGTTTTTAACGAGGTGCTGACACAGTAAAAATGTGTAACCTTGAAAAATGGCAGTCTATGCTACAACGAGCTGGTCTACCATCAATGGAAGACATGCTAATACAGATGAACCTCAGATGGCTCGGACATGTTGAGAGGATGGACCACCAGCGTCTCCCTTGGCAGTTACTCTACTCACAGTTATGTGAGGGCAAACGCAATCAGGGTCGATCAAGGCTCAGATTTAAAGACACTGTAAAAAGAAACTTGAAGAAGTTGGACATAGACAGGAGTTCCTGGCAGCGGAAGACTAAGGACAGAGCTGTGTGGAGGAATCTGATCAGACCTAAATGAAACAGTCATTGTCGCCCATGACAGACTGCTATGATGATGATGATGATGATGCTACAAATCAGTACAATGCCAAGCAAAGCGCTGATTTTAGCTGGTTGCTCCAGTTTCTTGCTTTCAACGGCCATGCACGGATCTTGCAGAAGAGGGTCCAAAGCCACTTTTGCTCAGATCAATTTTCATGATCCTCTCCATGAACTGGAATTACGACGCACCCATCCCTCAACCAGTGGTCTGAATGAAGAAGAACAAGAAGAAGAACAGGACCCACCAGACGGACAGCAATACAGTGAGGAGAACTGCTGCACATCACAAAAGATGCCGTGAGGATGAAACACCTCAGGTTCGAGCAGTACGCCAAAGCCATAACTGTGAACAACACAGCCGTCTGAGACAGGAGGACACTCCTTCAGCACTGGGCATGCAGAAATACTTCCTTAGAGTTGGTATCTATGGGCATAGACGGGTATGCACGGGTATGTACTAGTTTTTACTGATTCTTCTGGATGTGGCTTCCGGTTCCGGCGCCACACGAGTTGGCTGCCTTTTGCAACAACGGCTCAATTCTGAGTCTTTTTATCTTCCTTCTTGTTTCTGATCCGGTGATGGCTTTCTGATCCTGCACACCTTTCACTCTATGTGTATCACGGACACACAGATAGCCCCGAGGGTCTCTTGAGTCAGCGGACGGAGCCTCTGTTTACAGCGGGAGACGATGCAGCGGGGAGGAGCTAGCTAGCACTCGGCCGCCACCCGGTGCTAACGGAGAGGCTCGACATACCAGGAGAGCTGAAGCGGGAGTGACGTGGGTGCCGGGCTGGAGTTTGGGCGGCGTGCAGGAAATATAAGACAGAATAATAAAAAGCGATGGCAAGAACCAAGCAGACCGCCCGTAAATCTACTGGAGGAAAAGCCCCCAGGAAGCAGCTGGCCACCAAGGCTGCTCGAAAAGGCGCTCCGGCCGCTGGCGGAGTGAGGAGGCCTCACCGTTGCAGGCCCGGTGCTGTGGCTCTGAGAGAGATCCGTCGCTGCCGGAGGTCCACGGAGCTGCTCATCCGTGGGCTGCCCTTCCAGCGCCTGGTGAGGGAGATCGCTCAGGACTTCAGGACCAACCTGCGCTTCCAGAGCTCCGCCGTCATGGCTCTGCAGGAGGCCAGCAAAGCCTACCTGGTGGGTGTCTTCGAGGACACCAACCTGTGCGCCATCCACGCCAAGAGGGTCACCATCATGGCCAAAAACATCCAGCTGGCCCGCCGCATCTGCGGAGAGAGAGCTTAGACTTTCTGCTGCACATCCACCAACCACAATGCTCCGCACTGTGTCTATATATATATATATATATATATTAATATGTACATATGTATACTAGCTGCTCTTGTTTTTTCTTGCCTTCTGATTATTGCTCTGAGTGTTGCTATCCCTGTGCTGTTGCAATCCTGGAATTTCCCCATTGTGGGACTAATAAAGGCTTATCTTATCTTATCTTATCTTATAAGTGAAGTGTAGTCTATTCTTTTTAACCATTTCTGTGAAATCTGCAGGATTTCCCACCAAAGAAGCGGAGGTTGCCATACTGTAAATGAAAAACCTTGAATTAAATATGATTTCAAAGGGTAACTGTCGAAAAAGGTAGGTGAGAATATGCTGAATACGTGTACTATAAAGCAAACTGATGTGATATATCAGCTAAAATATGAGTAGAATTGACATAAAGGATTGCTGTTTATGGAACAACAAAGACAGGGTGTTTCATTTTACTGGCAGAGACTTGGCTGGAGTTTCTAAGTAAAGACTGGAGGAAGGAAGGAGTTGGCATTCAGTCAGCAGCGAGGTCTAATAGCAGAATCAAGGAAAGAATGAGTATGTGAATCAGAGGCAGGCCCAAAGGACACTCTGTTGCTTTCATCCACAGAGCTTCAGAGCGCCTCAGTCCAGGTCGAACGCCAGCTCCCAGTTCCAAAATTTTCTGGGTGAGCCTCCAGCATGGCCCACAGCCACACCTCAGCAAGAGAAGAGTCTTTTGTTATTATTTCATGTTTCAGAGACAAGACGCTCTCCTCTGGTGAAAACACTCAAACTGATTTTTTTTTCTGGAAAATCTCAAAGTCTCTCCTCTGAGTTAACTTGAAGAATCCTTCAGTCCTCTTTTGTCTGACTGCAGATGGTCTCATTTCTCTTGTGCACCCACCACCACTCAGCATCACAGACACCAGGGTGTTGTAGTTTTCAGGCACATGCCAAAAACAGTTTTTAGGTCCTTTTGAACACTAGTTGCCTGAGCTATACATTGGAGTTCTGCATTGTTGAGGGTGCTCTAGTGATTAGCACTGCCATAGAACTATAAGGCTTCGGGTTGTCATCCAGTTTTTTATGTGAAGAGCTGTTACTAGATGTACGCAAATACAGCGAGACCCAAAGCTAGAAGTTCACCCTCAATATGTTTTGGGGAGAATTAAATTACTTTTAACAGTTTTTTTCCCTTTTAAGTTTACAACTTTTTCCCATAAATTTCAACTTTTCTCATAAATATGCTACTGTTTTTTGGAAATTTACACCTTTATTCCCCCCATAATTTGTGACTTCTGTTGTAAATTTGCAATACTTTATTTGTGAATTCACCCCTGCTTCCTCTGACCCCCACCAGTTTGCCTAGAGAGAAAACAGAAACACAGAAGATGCAATTGCCATAGCCCTCCATACCTCACTGAGCCCCATGGAACACCAAGGGAGCTATGCAAAGTTGCTCTTCATCCTGGACATCCTCATCAGAAAACTGTCTGACCTCCACATCCCAGCTTCCATCCACTCCTGGATAAAAGACTTCCTCAGTAATCGCCCACAAACCATCAGGCTCGGCCCCCACTTCTCCACCCTCACACACACAGGTGCTCCACAAGGCTGTGTGCTGAGTCCTCTCTTCTATGCTCTCTATACGCATGACTGTGCTCTGTTCCACACCTCCGACAGCATCATACAGTTCCTAGATGGCACCTCCATCATTGGCATCATCACAAACTGTGATGACAGCACCAACAGAGACAAGGTGGAAAAACTGTCTATTTGGTGTAGAAGGAGCAACTTGACGTTGAACACCAAAAAGACCAAAGAACTGATTATTGGCTGCACTGTGGAGAGTACCCTCACCTACTGTCTGTATGTGTGGTACTCTAGCCACTGCAGTCAAGAGGGCTTTACAGAGGGATGTCAACGCCGCTCAGGAAGGCATCGGCTGCCCTCTGCCCTCCATGGACACTCTCTCCCATCCCGTGCCTGAGCAGGTTCACCTCCATCACCTCTGACTCCTCTCACTCAGCCCATCATCTGTTTGATCAGCTGCCCTCCAGATGATGCAAAAGATCTATCAGATCATGCACAAAAAGACTCACAAACATCTTCTTACACTGGGCCATATGAACCCTGAATACACAAGAAACATGGCATAATATTGTTCATGTGCAACAAAATTGATGCATATATTTTGTGCATTAATTTTAAACTGGTTTCTCCTTGTGTTTTTAATTATTACTATCTATTAGTGTTACATTTATTGTGTTCTTATATTATTCAGTGTGCTTTATATTTTGTTGTTATATTTGCATTTTGCTCCCTCCCCTCACGTATCGTCACCTTATCGTGGTGGGGGGTTTGCGTGCCCTAGTGATCCCAGGAGCAATGTTGTCAGGGACAATTTGCCTCTGGTAGGGTCACCCAAGACAAACTGGTCTTGAGTGAAGAGCCAGACTAAGAACAATTCAACAGACTCTCATGATGAATGCTAGAACAAGGATTCAGTGTACCCTGCCCGGTATGGGGTTACCAGGGCCCCACCCTGGAGCCAGGCCTGGGGGAAGGGCTTGATGGCTAGCATCTGGTGGCTGGGTTTCCACCCATGGGACCCGGCCGGGCTCAGCCCGAAGGAGTTACATGGGTCTGCCCTCCAGTGGGCTCACCTGCAGGCGGGACCATGGTGGTCCGGTGCTATGTGGATCAGGTGGCAGTCAAAGGCGGTCTGATCCCAAGCTTCCTAAACTGGTTTTTGTGACGTGGAATGTCACCTCTCTGGTGGGAAGGAGCCTGAGCTGGTGCATGAGGCTGAGAGATATCAGCTAGATATAGTCGGCCTCACCTCAACACACAGCTCCGGTTCCAGAACCAGTCTCCTGAAGAGGGGCTGGAGCTTGGCCTACTCCGGAGTTGCCCTGGGCGAGAGGCGACGAGCAGGGGTGAGTATTCTTGTATCCCCCCACCTTGCTGCCTCTATATTGGAGTTTTCCCCAGTGGACGAAAGGGTTGTTTCCCTGCACCTTCAGGTTGGGAAACGGGTCCTGACCATCATTTGTGCCTATGCACCAAATGATGGTTCAGAGTACCCATCCTTTATGAAGTCTAACAGTATCATCCTAACAGAGCACTACGCTCCCAAAATGCAGGATTACTTGTAATACCTAGAATCTCCAAAAGTACAATGGGAGGCAGAGCCTTCAGTTATCAAGCTCCTCTCCTGTGGAATCAGCTGCCAATCTGGATTCGGGAGTCAGACTCGATCTCTGTTTTTAAGAATAGGGCTAAAACCTACCTTTTTGATATAGCCTACAATTAGGGAGGGATCATGTGTTTCTGAACCCTCCCTTAGTTATGCTGCTAATAGGTTTAGTCAGCCGGGGGACCTCCAGTAATGCACTGGGCCTCACTCCTTTCCTCACTCTCTATGAAATATTTTTTTTTTGCTGGTCATTAACATTTGTTTGTTCTCTCCCATAGATTGAGTCCCCATCGTGCTGTTTGCTCTCTACATGTCTGTTCTTTTCTTCTTCTCTATCCCCTCACCCCCCAGCCAGTCGCAGCAGATGACTGCCCCTCCCTGAGCCTGGTTCTGCTGGAGGTTTCTTCCTGTTAAAAGGGAGTTTTTCCTCTCCACCGTCGCCAAGTGCTTGCTCACAGGGGATCGCCTGATTGCTGGGGTCTTTCTGCAACTGTGGGGGTCCCCCCTTCAGTTGATAGTGCTATGAGATGACTGTTGTTGTGAAATGGCGCTATATAAATAAAGTTGAATTGAATTGAAGTCTCTGACTGGAGTGCTGGAGAGTGCACCTCTTGGAGACTCCATTGTCCTACTGGGGGACTTCAATGCGCACGTGGGCAATGACAGTGAAACCTGGAGTGTGGTGATTGGGAGGAATGGCCTGCCCGATCTGAACCCGAGTGGTGTTCAGTTATTGGACTTCTGTGCTAACCATAGTTTGTCCATAACGAACACCATGTTCAAGCATAAGGGTGTCCATGTGTGCACCTGGCACCAGAACACCCTAGGTCGCAGGTTGATGATCAATTTTGTTATCATGTCATCAGACCTGCAACCATATGTCTTGGACACTCGGGTAAAGAGAGGTGCAGAGCTGTCAACTGATCACCACCTGGTGGTGAGTTGGATCAGATGGCAGGGGAGGATGCCATTCAGACCTGGTAGACCCAAAGGTATAGTGAGGGTGTGCTGGGAACGTCTGGCTGAGGCCCCTGTCCGGGAGGTCTTTAACTCTCACCTCTGGAAGAACTTTAACCACATTCTGAGGGAGTCTGGAGACATGGAGTCTGAATGGGCCATGTTCTCCACCTCCATTGTTGAAGTGGCTGCCCAGAGCTGCGGCCGCAAGGTCGTCGGGGCATCTCGTGGTTACAACCCCTGAACCAAGTGATGGACACCAGTGGTGAGGGGGCCATTAAGCTGAACAAGGAGTCCTATCAAGCTTGGTTGGCTTGTGGGACTCCCGAAGCAGCTGAGGTGTACCGGCAGGCTAAGCGGAGTGTGGCTCAGGTGGTTGCTGAAGAAAAAACTCGGGTATGGGAGGAGTTCGGTGAGGCCATGGAACAAGACTTTCGGTTGACCTCAAAGAGATTCTGACAAACTGTCCAACGGCTCAGGAGGGGGAAGCAGCTCCCTGTCCACACTGTGTATGGTGTGAATGGGGCACTGCTGACTTCGACTGGGGATATCGTCGGGCGGTGGAAGGAATACTTTGAGGATCTCCTCAATCCCACTGACACGCCTTCCACAGAGGAAGCAGGGCTTGTGGATGAGGGAGACGACTTGCCGATCACAGGGGCTGAGGTCGCCAAGGTGGTTAAAAATTTCCTTGGTGGCCGTGCCCCGGGGTTGGACGAGATTCACCCTGAGTACCTCAAGGCCTTGGATACTGTAGGGCTGTCATGGTTGACACGCCTCTGCAACATTGTGTGGAGGTCTGGGGCAGTGCCTTTGGCATGGCAAACTGGGGTGGTGGTTCCTCTCTTCCAAAAAGGGGACCGGAAGGTGTGCTCCAACTTTAGAGGGATCACACTCCTTAGCCTCCCTGGGAAGGTCTATGCCAAGGTACTGGAGAGGAGAGTCCAGACGTTGGTCGGACCTCGGATTCAGGAGGAGCAATGTGGTTTTCATCCTGGCTGTGGCACATCGGACCAGCTCTTTATCCTCTCGAGAATCCTCGAGGGTTCGTGGGAGTTTGCCCAACCACTTTACATGTGTTTTGTGGACTTGGAGAAGGCATTCAACCGCGTCCCTTGTGGTTTTTTGTGGGGTGTGCTTCGGGAGTATGGGGTATCTGGCTTGTTGTTACGAGCTATTCAGTCTCTGTACGACTGTTGTGAGAGTCTGGTTCGTATTGCCAACACTCAGTGGGACTTATTCCCAGTGAGAGTTGGACTCTGCCAGGGTGCCCTTTGTTCCTGTTCATAATTTTTATGGACAGGATTTCTAGGGGCAGCCAGTGAATGGAGGGTGTCATGTTTGGTGACTACAGGATCTCATCTCTGTTGTTTGCAGATGAGGCTGTCCTGCTGGCTTCATCCAGCAATGACCTATCAGTCTTCCTGGGACGGTTTGCTGCTGAGTGTGAAGCGGCTGGGATGAGAATCAGTACCTCCAAGTCCGAGTCCATGGTCCTCAGCCGGAAGAAGCTGGATTGTCCTCTCTGGGTTGGGGACAGGCTCCTGCCCCAAGTGGAGGAGTTTAAGTATCTTGGGGTCTTATTCACGAGTGAGGGGAGAAGGGAGTGAGACATTAGCCTGTTTTCCACTAGCCCAGCACACCTCGGTACGGCTCGATTCACTTCAGTACGGCTCGGAATGCTTCTGTCTCCATTAGCACGGTGTTGTGCTTGTGCTGTGATGGTTTGTGTTAGGAGGTTTTAGAAGCGGGGCGGCAGCAGATTCTTAGCAAGGCGGGGCCACACTCCCGTGACGTTACGCACCGGACTGAGTCCTTATTTACACGAGACAAAAAATGGAGGATCCAAGGATTATTGCCTTGCTCGCTCTGTGGTTTTATCTCACAATTAATTTTATCTCATAATTAAGCTGCAACAACACAAGTCACTTTTGTTTTGAATTAACTGCCAAATGACCTAGAAATAATGAGCTGAAACTTGTTTTTATTCGTATTAAATAATGAGACGGTGGCACACTGTCCAACACCACATCCTAGGGCATTTTGGATGTACTGAATTAAAAAAATTCATGTTTTTCACCTTCAGGTCAACATTTGGAACAACAGTATTATTATTTTCCGTTTAGATGATGCTACACTCCTTCTAAAGTATTGTAAATCTCTGAATTTGGAATGCCGATAGAACATTCAATTTACATATACTTGTACCTTTGACTTGGTGCTAATTTTTTATGATATTTCAATAAAAAGAACAGAAAGCTTACAAAAAGATTTCTTTTTTGGTCTAGTTAAAAATTACATTACCTTTACAATGGTTGACCCTCAGCATCATTTTGATCAGACTAGGCAATGGAATTTCTATGTAATTATACTGTTTTATAATTCAGTGTTATAACAGACAAACCACACTTTCCAAAACAATTCCATTTTATTATATACAAAACATTAAAATAAAAAAAAATTTGCAACACAACATGAAGGTTAATCGACATTTTATACACGCCGACCACTGAGTGCTGAGGCTCGGATGAATGAAGGCGTCTCTGCCAGCTGTGGGTCAGGAAGGCTCGGTTGAATAATCCGTGTGGGCTGTCGCGGCGGACGCGTGGGATGATTCTACAAGGAAAATGCACACAATAAAATACAGCACGAAAGTGCAATATATACAGAAAAGACAATAGTTTTTAACAAGAATACATAAGCTTATTTCAGCGTATTGTTCACTTGAATAATTACAATAAAAGCTTTAGTCCGCAGTGTGCTGCAATAAAGCAGCGATCCATCCACAAATGAACAGCTTTTTTATTGCATAAATAAACTGAGCGTCTTACCGAATATATTTGCGAAAAAACGCACAATAAAAAAAAATTAAAACTCACCGTTAATGGACTCCGATGTCGAGACCTCCCGGTATATTTTTTCATTCCGGGCGGCTCCGTCTAACTCGCGCTGAATACGTTCGTCTGACAATGCAGTGAGTAGACACTGCACCTCCTTATTGGTCCATGGAACACCCTTATTATGCAAAGCCATTTTTGATAGAGAATAAATGAAAATAGCACAGCAATACACTGAAAAGGAACCGCCAACAGTGGTTGCGTGCTGAGTAAAGGCGGTCGTGAAGATTCTTTTTTTTTTTTTTTTTCAAAAACTTTATTGAGAAGGTCGTGAAGATTTGGTAGATGAGGAGGAGGAGAGGGGCGGTTACAACCTGACCAATCAGCACCGGTTACGACCTGACCAATCAGCGGCGACCGGTCTGTTAACGTCACAACACGGCACAGCTCAGCACTGCTGTACCCTGCCCTGGAGCGAGGCTGAGAATCGTGGCTGTTAAACCATGTTGGGGCTTGTGGAAAAGCGTACAAAGCGTGCTGAGCCGTCCCGTGTCGCGCTAAAGCGTGCTAGTGGAAAAGGCCCTATTGACAGACGGATCGGAGCAGCATCTGCAGTAATGCAGACGTTGTACCTGTCACGCCCTGAACGCTCTTTCTCTGCGTTCAGGTTGTCCAGTGTCGCTCCTGCTCCGGGGTAGTCCGTGCCGGGTCTTCCATGGCCCGCTCTTTGACAGCGCCCAGCTGATTGCCAGCTGTCTGTTCAGCTGCGCTGGGACAGCTGTCTCCCATTCCCAATCATCTCCCCCATTTAAGCGAGCAGCCGAGAGTTACTCGTCGCTGCGACCTCGCTATGGGAAGACGTTCCTTGTGTTCCCACGACTGTTAGCTCCTACGTCTAGCTTCAGTCCGCCGTTACCTCGGCGCTTCACCCAAAGTAAGTGTTGTGACTCGGCGTGTATTCTTCCCTCGCCGCCTCTCTAGCCTTTCTCCCTGGGTGGTATGTTTCCCTTACTTTTGTGCGTGTTTTAGCCCCACGTGGCTCTTTACTTTTCTGTTCGTTATTTTGTGTTGTGTGTGCTTTGTTAATAAACTACGCTAACTCACTGGTCGCCCTCGTATCTCCTTTCCTGGCTCGTGTGAGCCAGAGTTATGACAGTAGGTCGCAGCCCTAGTGAGACGGCCGCGACCGTGAGTTGGCTGTAAGGACTCGACGCCTTTTTTCCTCTTCCTCTGGGTACGGGCGAGCCAGTATCATGTCTCCTTCCAAGAGACTCATGCGGCACCCAGGCCACGATCTCTCGGAGACTCTGGACCTTGTGGACGGAACGTTATTCACCACGGACCTCTACGATGCCCCCAGCGAGATACGCTGGCGCCTGGAGCTCGCCGAGGGTATGCTTAACTGCTTTTCTCGCTACTTCCTTCTCCCCGAGGTTAAGGCGAGGAGGGCAGACATCTCTGTGGCCTGGGAGAGGCTCCGTAGGCTGGAGGAGAACTCCGGCAGGAAGCCGAGGACAGGACGCCTTCGCTCCTCGCTTCGGAATCCCGCTCCTGCCGCTGATCCAGTCCAGGAGTTCGCCTCACCCAGGGGTGATCCCCAGGATAGAGTGACGTCAACCGGGTTTCCCCCGGAGAAGATGAGAGTGACAGCGATGCGCATTGCGGATCGAGTGGCAGCCGCTTCTTCCGCCGCCGTTCCCCCCGTAGCCATGAAGAACGTGATTGCGGCGGTCAGGCTGGTCGAGAAGAACCCGGAGCTGAACGATTATCCGGAATACGCTGACCTGTTGGCTTCGCTCATCGCACAGGAGCGGCGTTTTCCCGACCTCACGTTCAGAAGACGTCGCTCCCAAATTCCCCACTCATCTCAGCAAGAGTCCCGTCCGGATCCCGCTCCAGGAAACCACACGAATTCCGCCTCCCAGCCTGCTGTTGCTCCCGTGTCTCGCCGAAGAAGTGAATCAGCTGCTCCCGCTCCTGGGCCCGCTCTCCCTGCTGTCCCGTCAGCTTTGGGCCCCCAGCTCTCCTCAGCTGTTTCACCCCCCTCTTCGTCATTCACTCCGGCCGCTGGGAGAAGCGCAAATTCATCTCCAGGTGTTCCAGGTCCCGATCCGGTGCGGGTAGCACCGCCTCATCTGTCCGGGGGGTTCCCCACTTCTATCCGGTTGGGAGAAGAGAGACTCGAGTCCCTTGTAGCGGGTTCCACCGGCCCTCCGGGAATCAGGCAAGTGTCCTTTCATTCTCCTCCCATTATGAGTGAATTGCCTTGTTTGATTCCTGGGGGAGGAGTTCAGGGTTCACAGTCCCCTGAGCTCTCTCCTCCCGCTGCAAAAACTGAATATGAACCTGCGTCCTCTGTGTCTCTTCCCCTTGAGTGTGCCCCGGTGCCAGGTGTACACCGCTGCGCGAGGAGGAGGCGGCCTGCGGCCCTGGAGGGTTTTGCCCCAGCCCCGCAGCCACGTTATGGGCAGAGGAGAAGGTCGAACTGCCTGTTGGAGCCAGCGCCGACGATTAAGCGTCCCCGGGTCTCCACGGAGGAATGGTTCGGCCCAGCAGAGTCCAGATCTCCTGCCTCCACGCCAGGTGGGCTGTCGACGCGGTCTTCGGCGTTTGGAGGTCGTTTGACTGTGGAAACCATCATGCCGGCTGCGGAGCCATTCGCAGTCGAGTTGGAGCCGGAGGACGGAGTCCTGCTCGCTGAGCCCGGAGCATCGAAGTCCTGGATGGCGGTAGAACCCGAGATCAGGCAAGTGCTCTATTTTGTTTTTCTCTTCTCTATTCTGGAGCATTATTGCCTGTCTCTCGGGGGGGCGGGCCTGGTGCAGCCGTCTGCTGCGCTCGAGCCTGTTCCGCCGGGCTCTGCCGCTGCCGGTGATCCTGATCCCGGTCCCTTTTGTCCCTCTGAGCCTCTCCCCAGGGCCATCGGGAGTGCTGTCTCGGTCCAGCTGGAGTCCACCGGGAGTGTTTCGCCGGTCCAGCTGGAGTCCACCGGGAGTGTTTCGCCGGTCCAGCTGGAGTCCACCGGGAGTGTTTCGCCGGCCCGATCGGGGTCCACCGGGGGTGCTGCGCCGGCCCGATCGGGGTCCACCGGGGGTGCTGCGCCGGCCCGATCGGGGTCCACCGGGGGTGCTGCGCCAGTCCGGGTAACAGTTAGTGTGGGAGCTGGAGGATTGTGTTCGCCTGACGTCAGGCTGACTTCGTCCCTTGCCTCCATCATTTCTCCTCCTGCCGCTGTTGGGGTTCCTCTCACCCGGGCCAGTTTCCCCCTACCCTTGTTGCCATTAGATGGCAGGCTAACTTTGCCCCTGGCCTCCATCTCTTCTCCCCCTACTACTGTGGGGGTTTTTCTCACCTGGGTCAGTTTCCTCCTGCCTTTTCCCTCAGGGAGGAAGCTGCACCAAGACTTCTCCCTCAGCTCTCCGTGGTCTGAGGTCACGGGACGACCGCCCGGGAAGCCATCTGGCTGGTTCGGTGATCTGGGTCGGCCTCCGGAGAAACTGTGTCTCCTAGCCTGGGACTCGGGTAGGCCACCCGAACTGGTGTTGTGGTTCCTGGCCTGGTGGAGTTCGGGCCGCCCGCCGGACAAGTTCTCATCGCCTGCTCCACCTGCTGTCGTTCCTGACATTGTCTGACTGTATATAGCCTTGTATTTTGTATGCCCTCCATTATTTAGTTTCATTCAGGACATCAAGGAACTTTCTTTGCTAGAGTCCTTATTGTGATGTCATTTCAACGAAGAATTTTTCCTTAGACAATTTTCTATGTTTTACGGTCCCTGTATGGATCCTTATTTTAATCTGTCCTTTAAGTTGCTTCCGCCTCACATTGCCTGGCCTTATTCAGAATAGTTTGTTCTTCTGCATTTATATCCTCCTCCAGACTGTTTGATTTTCTGTGTTGCGTTAATTCATGTTTGAGGAGTCGATTTTTTTTTTTTTTTATCCTTATACCAGTTAGCGGCCTCAGGCTTTGTTTTTAGGTCTTGTGCCCGGTTTGTCCCTTTATACTTTCTGTTTTTGGCCGGGGTTACATGTGTAGTCTTCTGCAACTTTATGTTTACTGAGTTTTGTAGTCTTTTTGGTCGCCGGGACATGAGTTTTGCATTGTCCTCGCCCTGAGTTGTTGTGAACCTTTTTTTTTTTTTTTCTCCATGATTATGTCGTTGTTTTTCTGCAGGTTGTTCTCCCCACCTCCTGTGGTCACCTGCACAGACCGTCTGGCCTCTGCAGAGGAGGGGGTGATGGTTTTCTTTTGTGTTTGAAATTATTGTGGTATCTGACCCTATACTGTATCTAGGTTTTTTTTTTTTTCCTTCCCTGCCTCCTTTGTCTGGTCCCTCCCTTTCTCCCAGATCTGACCCCCACCGCCCTCCCTGGTCTTCCCTCGGAGGGGGGGGGGGGGGGGGGGTTAGCCCGCTCCAGGAGGCGCGGCTCGGGGGAGGAGTACTGTCACGCCCTGAACGCTCTTTCTCTGCGTTCAGGTTGTCCAGTGTCGCTCCTGCTCCGGGGTAGTCCGTGCCGGGTCTTCCATGGCCCGCTCTTTGACAGCGCCCAGCTGATTGCCAGCTGTCTGTTCAGCTGCGCTGGGACAGCTGTCTCCCATTCCCAATCATCTCCCCCATTTAAGCGAGCAGCCGAGAGTTACTCGTCGCTGCGACCTCGCTATGGGAAGACGTTCCTTGTGTTCCCACGACTGTTAGCTCCTACGTCTAGCTTCAGTCCGCCGTTACCTCGGCGCTTCACCCAAAGTAAGTGTTGTGACTCGGCGTGTATTCTTCCCTCGCCGCCTCTCTAGCCTTTCTCCCTGGGTGGTATGTTTCCCTTACTTTTGTGCGTGTTTTAGCCCCACGTGGCTCTTTACTTTTCTGTTCGTTATTTTGTGTTGTGTGTGCTTTGTTAATAAACTACGCTAACTCACTGGTCGCCCTCGTATCTCCTTTCCTGGCTCGTGTGAGCCAGAGTTATGACAGTACCAGTCTGTTGTGGTGAAGGGGGAGCTGAGCTCTAAGGCAAAGCTGTCGATTTACCAGTCAATCTACGTTCCTACCCTCACCTATGGCCACGAGCTTTGGGTAATGACCGAAAGAACGAGATTGCGGAGACAAGCGCCTGAAATGAGCTTTCTTCGTAGGATTACTGGACTCACCCTCAGAGATAGGGTGATGAGCTCAGTCACCCGGGAGAGGCTCAGAGTAGAACCACTGCTCCTCCACATTGAAAGGAGCCAATTGAGGTGGTATCGGCATCTGATCGGGATGCCTCCTGGACGCCTCCCACTTGAGGTGTTTCAGGCACGTCCCACTGGGAGGAGACCCCAGGGCAGACCCAGGACTCGCTGGAGAGACTGTGTCTCCCAGCTGGTCTGGGAACGCCTTGGTATCCTCTCTGAAGGGCTGAAGCAGGTGGCTGGGGAGGGAAGTCTTGGCTTCTCTGCTTGAACTGCTGCTTCTGTGATCCAGACCTCCGGAAAAGCAGTAGAAAATGGATGGATAAATGGATGGATTCTACTCCCTCATATACTGTTTTACGCCGAGCATTCAATTTCATTGTACCTGGTACAATGAGAGTAAAGGTGATTTTGATTCTGTGACCAAGATGACTTAATTCTTCCTACTGACCACTTGCTAAGGAATGTAATCTCTAAAAGGTTTATTATCCATATGACAGCGCGGTCGGCGATGTCTGCGGCTGGCACGCTCTCTGGCTATGTCCGTGATCTAACTCAACGGGAAATGAGGCTATGGCCAACAAACAGGTACATAGGTTGATCTTGCGACTAGCACCTATGGCTATACTTTTGGGGTCAAAAGGACAAACGTCAAGGTCACAGAGGCCTAAAAGGTCAAAATCCATTTTGGCCCATAGTGACTTTGGTTAAAAACTGTGTGGTGGGGAACTAGGGCTGCAAAAGGTGTGGGTCTGCATCTCAGTTGATTGCATTCTAGATGGAAATACTTTTCCATGATTTTAGTCCTTCACATTGGGATTATGAATTGTCTTCAGTCTGTTCAGAATGCTCCTGTTGTGCTTTTGTACTGTTCAGGATTGTGTCATGTTGCTCCACTACTACAGTTCTTCTACTTTCTACAGTTGAAACCAGATGTTTATAACATATTATAAGTTAAGAAATCTCTGTCTCTGTGTTCCGTGCGTATCTCCCGAACTGTTCATCAGACTGACCTCAGATTTGATACGTGCTGTGCTGAGGTTATAAGGGTGTGAATCCCCGAATTTCAGCCTCTCCGGATATGCAGAAGATTAGAAGGAGAAATCTTTAATGAACATCCATATTTTAGCAGCAGACTACATCATCCTAGGTGCACAACCGAGAGGTTTCGCAGGTCCTTCCTACCAACGGCTGTCAGACTGTATAACCTAAGCAGGGCTGCTCGCAGAGATAGCAAAAAGACGTGACAACCTAATAGTATTGAATGCAAAAGAAGCAATAGACTTACACAATGGTCTCCTCTGATATACAACTAGGAAAATACCTGTAGCTACGGAGGTTGACAATATGTATGGGTACATAATCATACCATGTAGGATAACTAAGTAGACGGTTATGCTGTTTCATTCCATCTAGCTACAATGCTCCGCACTGTGTGTGTTTATATATTTATTCCATCTAGCGACAATGCTCCACACTGTGTGTTTATATATTTACATATTTATTCCATCTAGCTACAATGCTCCGCACTGTGTGTGTTTATATATTTACATATTTATTACATCTAGCTACAATGCTCCGCACTTTGTTTATATATTTACATATTTATTCCATCTAGCTACAACGCTCCGCACTGTGTTTATATATTCATATATTTATTCCATCTAGCTACAACGCTCCACACTGTGTGTTTATATATTCACATATTTATTCCATCTAGCTACAATGCTCCGCACTGTGTGTGTTTATATATTCATATATTTATTCCATCTAGCTACAATGCTCCGCACTGTGTGTTTATATATCTATATATTTATTCCATCTAGCCGCAATGCTCTGCATCGTGTGTCTATATACGTATTTATGTTTATATGTACATACACTACTGTTCAAAAGTTTGGGGTCACCCAGACAATTATTTTGTGTTTTCCATGAAAAGTCACACTTATTTACCACCATGAGTTGTAAAATGAATAGAAAATATAGTCAAGACATTGACAAGGTTAGAAATAATGATTTGTATTTGAAATAATAATTTTTTCCAGATACTCAACCTGCTCAAAGGAAGGTCAGTTTTATAGCTTCTCTAACCAGCTAAACTGTTTTCACCTGTGCTAACATGATTGCACAAGGGTTTTCTAATCATCCATTAGCCTTCTGACGCAATGAGCAAACACATTGTACCATTAGAACACTGGAGTGATAGTTGCTGGAAATGGGCCTCTATACACCTATGTAGATATTGCACCAAAAACCAGACATTTGCAGCTAGAATAGTCATTTACCATATTAGCAATGTATATTAGATATTAGAGTGTATTTCTGATTAGTTTAAAGTTACAGTGCTTTTCTTTCAAAAATAAGGAAATTTCTAAGTGACCCCAAACTTTTGAACGGTAGTGAATGTATACTCGCTGCTCTTGTTTTTTCTTGCCTTCTGATTGTTGCTGTGAGTGTTGCTATCCCTGTGCTGTTGCAATCCTGGAATTTCCCCATTGTGGGACTAATAAAGGCTTATCTTATCTTATCTTATCTTATCTTATAAGGGAGCTATGGGTGTTCATCGCTACTAGTGCATACCCATGCATGCCCGTAGAAACCAAGTATAAGCAAGCATTTCTGCATGCCCGTAGAAAACAAGTGTAAGCAAGCATTTCTGCATGCCCAGAGAAAGTCACTGTTACCAGGGCAACAGTAACCATGGTGATGCCTACCTTTGATCTTTGACATGGTTACCATGGCAACAGTAACCATGGTGAAACCTGCCTTTGATCTTTGAGATCACCACTTGTTCAGTGATGCCTGCCTTTGATCTTTGAGGATGTGTCTGCCTGGCAACAGAAACCATGGCAACATCTGTGTGTCTGTGATGTCATCATATTGTAATTTTAAAAATCTGTGTGAGTGTGTGTGAGTGTTCCATGCATATCTCCCTAACCGTTAGTCGGACTAGCCTCAGATTTTATACGTGCTTTGCTGAGGTTATGAAGGTGTACATCCCCGAATTTCAGCCTCCCCAGATATACGGAAGTTTAGGAGGGGAAATCAGTAACTGTCTCTGGGCATGCAGAAATGCTTGCTTACATTTGTTTTCTACGGGCATGCAGAAATACTTGCTTATACTTGGTTTCTACAGGCATGCATGGGTATGCACTAGTACTGTTTAAAAATACAGTGGTGTGAAAAAGTATTTGCCCCCTTTCTGATTTCTCATATTTTTGTATGTTTGTCACACTAAAATGTTTCAGATCATCAAACAAATTTAAATATTAGACAAAGCTAACACAAGTAAACACAAAATGCAGTTTTTAAATAAAGGTGTTTATTATTAAGGGTAAAAAAAAATCCAAACCGACATGGCCTTGTGTGAAAAAGTAACCCCCCCCCCCCCCCGTTAAAACACAAATTAACTATGGTTTATCACATCTTTGGAAAGCTGAGTTCAATTTCTGTAGCCACACCCAGGCCTGATTACTGCCACACCTGTTCTCAATCAAGAAATCACTTAAATAGGACCTGCGTGACAAAGTGAAGTAGACCAAAAGATCCTCAAAAGCTAGACATCATGCTGCGATCCAAAGACACTCAGGAACAAATGAGAAACAAAGTGACTGAGATCTATCAGTCTGGAAAAGGTTATAAAGCCATTTTCAAAGCTTTGGGACTCCAGTGAACTTCAGTGAGAGCCATTATCCACAAATGGGGAAATGAACAAATGGCAACAGTGGTGGACCTTCCCAGGAGTGGCCGGCTGACTAAAATTACCCCAAGAGCACAGCGATGACTCATTCAACAGATCACAAAAGACCCCACAACAACACCCAAAGAACTGCAGGCCTCACTTGCCTCAGTTAAGGTCAGTGTTCATGACTCCACCATAAGAAAGAGACTGGGCTAAAATGACCTGCATGGCAGACTTCCAAGACAAAAACCACTGCTGAGCAAAAAGAACATAAAGGCTCATCTCAGTTTTGCCAGGAAACATCTTGATGATCCCCAAGACTTTTGGGAAAATACTCTGTGGACTGATGAGACAAAAGTTGAACATTTTGGAAGGTGTGTTTCCAATTACATCCAACATAAAAGTAACACAGCATTTCAGAAAAGGAACATCATAGCAACAGTAAAATGTTGTTGTTCATCTGTCGTTCTTGACAATGACAAAGGACATCACAGGGAAGAGGACTGGGTGCAGTGTGTCCGGCTGTGGCTGATCAGTCCGATGCGGGCCACAGGTCGGGCACAGGTGGTCTGTGCTGGCAGAAGATACAGGGGTGGCTCTGGCGAAGCTCACGTTTTCTCTGGGCCTTGGCAATCCTATTCATCTCAAAGGAGGCAGCACCTTTGCTGGTACAGCTACGCCAGTCTGGTCGGTCTAGTGCTAGGGTCTCCCAGGTGTCAGAACTGATGTCAAAGCTCTTCAGGGAGGCCTTAAGAGTGTCTTTGTAGCGCTTCTTCTGACCACCTTGTGAGCGCTTGCCCTCTGCTAGTTCACCGTAGAACAGTCTCTTTGTTAGGCGTGAGTCAGGCATACAAACAAGGTGGCTAGCCCACCTAATCTGGGCTCTCTTGAGCAGAGTGTGGATGCTAGGCAATCTTCAGGAGCTTTCTGAGGCAGTTCAGGTGGAAGCGGTTTAGCTTTCTGGCATGGAGTTTGTAGACTGTCCAAGTTTCGCAGGCATACAGTAGGGAAGGCAGGACAACTGCCTTGTACACCTTCAGTTTTGTGGTCAGCCTGATGCCTCTCCTTTCCCACACTGTTGCACGTAGCCGTCCGAATGCTGAGCTTGCCATGGCAATGCGCGAATCGACCTCGTCGTCGATGTTGACAGACCTGGAGAGTGTGCTGCCGAGGTACGTGAACTTGTTGACAGCCTTGAGGGTCTCCCCGTTGACAGTGATGGCTGGTTCCACATAAGTCTTCTGTGGTGCGGGTTGGTGCAGGACCTCTGTTTTCTTTGTACTGATTGTGAGCCCAAAATTGTCAAAAGCAGTGTAGAAGCAGTTCATGCTCTGCTGCATCTGGGCCTCTGTAGCGGCATTGAGTGCGCAGTTGTCTGCGAACAGGAAGTCGTGCACTGAGCCCCTTCCACCTTGGTTTTGGCTTGGAGCCTCCGCAGGTTGAAGAACCTGCCATCCATCCTGTACCTGATCCTGATGGCGCTTTCTTCATCATCGCAGAAGGCATCAAATGGCATGGCTGTGAACATCATGCTGAAAAGTGTGGGCACGATTACACAGTCCTGCTTGACCCCTTTGGTGACTGGGAAAGCTTCGGAAGAGTCTCCATTGTCCAGTACTCGAGAAAGCATGCCATCGTGGAACTGGCACACCATGCTGATGAAGTTGTCCGGGCAGCTGAACTTCGCCATGATCTTCCACAGCCCCTCACGACTGACGATATCAAAAGCCTTGGTCAAATCTACAAATGTTGTGTAGAGGTTGCTGTTCTGCTCTTGACACTTCTCCTGAAGTTGGCATGCGGAGAAAGATCATGTCAGCAGTTCCACGACTCTCTCTGAAGCCACACTGGCTCTCTGGTAGGTGACTGCCTTCCATGTGCTGAATGAGGCGGTTGAGAAGGACTCTTGTTAGGATCTTGCCAGCGATGGTGAGGAGAGAGATTCCATGGTGGTTGTTGCATGACTGCCTGTTTCCTTTTCTCTTGTAGAGATGGACAATGGAGGCGTCCTTGAGCTCCTGGGGGATAACTTCCTGCTGCCACATGGTCTGAAAGAGCTCGGTGAGTCTCTGTATTAGAACTGGTCCCTCTGCTTGTAGATTTCAGCTGGGACGGAGTCAGAGCCTGGTGCTTTGCTGTTCGAAAGGAGTTTGATCGCTTTTTGGACTTCTGATTTTGTTGGAGGTTCTGCCAGAGATGTCTTCACCTCTACTTGGGGCATACAAGTGATGGCTTCTGCACTGATGGACGAAGGTGTGTTCAGGATACTTCTGAAATGTTCTGCCCATCTTTCCAGGATTGTGTTCTTGTCGGTGAGGAGGGTGGACCCGTCAGCACTGAGCAGCCTGTCTCTCCTTCTCACAATGATGTAATCGATCAGATGCCAATGCTTGCTGTGTGGATGCATCCAGGAGGTCTTGTTGTGATTAGGCAAGAGGAAGACAGTATTAGTGATCAGAAAGTCATGAGAAGCACACGTCTTCAACAGAAGATCGTTGCTGTTGCATTTTCCAACTCTATTTCTCTAAAGGACTCCCTCCCATGTCTGGTAGTCTGTACCAACTCTGGCGTTAAGGTCTCCAAGAATGATGAGTTTGTCCTCCTTTGGGACACCTTCAATAAGAGTCTCTAAATCCTCGTAAAACTTGTCTTTGATCTCATCTGGGTTCATCAAGGTGGGGGCATATGCACTGATGAATGTGGCATAGCGTTTTCCTCGGAGGGGGAGCCACAGGGTCATGAAGCAGTCGTTGGTTCCTTTGGGGAGGCTGGTAAGCTTGCTGATCAGATTGGATCTGATCATGAAACCCACTCCTGCTTCACGGCATTCTTCGCTGCCCCGGCTGCTTCAGAAAATGGTGTAGCCGGCTTTGACTTCTGTCAGCTGACCTTCGTCTGCAAACCTGGTCTCGCTCAGAGCTGCGATGTGGATGTTGTACGTGCTGAGTTCTCTTGCGACAAGTGCTGTCCGTCTCTCAGGTCTGTCCGCTTTGGAGCTGTCCATGAGCATTCGCACATTCCAAGTGCCAGTGGCGAGTAATGTCACCTTAGTTGATTTCTTCTGAGAATTTCGACTGCTAGGGTGGGATCCCCACCAGCCATGGCTTGCTGGCCATGGTGTAAAATGGTGTTCACTTATATGGCATTCACTAATATAGCACTTTTTCTCATCTCTGGATGACCAAAGCGCTTTACAGATCCTGCTATCTTCCCATTCATGCACACATTCACACACTGATGGCGGCAGAGCTGCCACACATACACAGGCGCTAGCCTGTAGCGAAGCCCTGTAGCGAAGCAGGCTATGTTTAGGGCACCTTTTCTAGCCCCTTCCTCAGGTCATGGAGGTGAGCAGAGCAAATCCTAAAGAGGGCTGCTCAGACACCCAAGGGGCTGCCGAACTCCACTGCTGCTTCGGTCCAGTATAGAGTGACCCTATGCCCTGGGCTGCCTGTGTGTGGGATTGTGTCTTCAGCTTCCAGTGTAGCTGCACCTGCTGCTTCATCACTTGCCCATTGCCACAGGAGTTGGGGGTGTGTGAGAAGGAAATTGGGGGGAAGGGGGGGTGACGTCTTGACTTGCATGTGAATTTGATTTAAGTCAGGGAGAGTTGCGCGGGATTGTCAGCCTCACTCTCTCGTCCCAGCCTATCTGGATCCGGTGGCAAGACGTAGTCAAGATGGCTGGAGATAAGTTAGGATGCAGTGGATGGTCAGCAGTGTCCTTCGTGTCTCACTGTGCCCTAGTTGCGTTCCACAATGCTTTGCTGGGTCTGCCTTCCTGCCCGTTGAGCCAATCTGGTGGTTTCTGCAGCGCAGTCCACCAGGTCCAGTCTACGCATGCGTAGGTAGGCAAGCCCTACCTCACTAAGGGTTTCAAACCCGCCGGCTACCCTCACCTGGTTTCATCCGTCAGTCGAAGCGGTTTACCAGGGTGTGGCCACTGTTGCATGCAAACAGCTACTTGGAGCCACAGGTGAGAGTTGAGTGCCAAGTGGGAACCAAAGCGGACCGACCACCCAGAGGTGTGACCGTTGCCCCGTCAGAGGTACTAACCTTCCCTGACACTCCATACACCCCTCCAACAGTAAAATATGGTGGTGGTAGTGTGATGGTCTGGGGCTGTTTTGCTGCTTCAGGACATGGAAGACTTGCTGTGGTAAATGGAACCATGAATTCTGCTGTATACCAAAAAATTCTGAAGGAGAATGTCCGGCCATCTGTTTGTGACCTCAAGCTGAAGTGCCCTTGAGTTCTGCAGCATGACAATGATCGAAAACAAACCAGCAAGTCCACCTCTGAATGGCTTAAGAAAAACAAAATGAAGATTTTGGAGTGGCCTCGTCAAAATCCTGACCTGAATCCAATGCTGTGGCATGACCTTAAAAAGACGGTTCATTCAATTCAACTTTATTTATATAGCGCCATTTCACAACAACAGTTATCTCATAGCACTATCAACTGTAGGGGGAACCCCCACAGTTGCAGAAAGACCCCAGCAATCAGGCGATCCCCTGTGAGCAAGCACTTGGCGACGGTGGAGAGGAAAAACTCCCCTTTAACAGGAAGAAACCTCCAGCAGAACCAGGCTCAGGGAGGGGCAGTCATCTGCTGCAACTGGCTGGGGGGTGAGGGGATAGAGAAGATGAAAAGAACAGACATGCAGAGAGCAAACAGCACGATGGGGACTCAATCTATGGGAGAGAACAAACAAATGTTAATGACCAGCAAAAAAAATATTTCATTGAGAGTGAGGAAAGGAGTGAGGCCCAGTGCATTACTGGAGGTCCCCCGGCTGACTAAACCTATTAGCAGCATAACTAAGGGAGGGTTCAGAAACACATGATCCCTCCCTAATTGTAGGCTATATCAAAAAGGCTGCACGGTGGCGCAGTGGTTAGCACCGCGGCAGCACAGTTTTACCCTCGGCCGGGGGGTCGCGGGGATCATGAGATCGTGGGTTCGATCCCTGCCCCCGGCCAACAGTGATCTGTGTGGAGTTTGCATGTTCTCCCCGTGTTTGCGTGGGTTTACTCCGGGATTTCTCCGGTTTCCTCCCACATGCCAAAACATGCAGGTTAGGGAGTTAAGGGGCACTTGCGCACGCAGCGACCGGCAGCTGGTGGCTTGTCACCGGACTGCAGAACAAATCTACCTACGGGTACAAAATAAGTCCCCCCCCCAAAAAAAAGTAGGTTTTAACCCTATTCTTAAAAACAGAGACCGAGTCTGACTCCCGAATCCAGATTGGCAGCTGGTTCCACAGGAGAGGAGCTTGACAACTGAAGGCTCTGCCTCCCATTGTACTTTTGGAGATTCTAGGTATTACAAGTAATCCTGCATTTTGGGAGCGGAGTGCTCTGTTAGGATAATACGGTAGTATCAGATCTTTTAAATAAAAAGGAGCCTGATTGTTTAGAGCTTTGTAAGTAAGAAGAAGGATTTTAAACTTAATTCTAAACTCTATGGGAAGCCAATGAAGGGAGGCCAGAACCGGAGAGATATGATCTCTCTTTCTATTACCTGTTAAAACTCTTGCTGCAGCATTTTGGATCAGCTGAAGACTTTTTAAAGATGTTTTAGGACAGCCTGATAATAAAGAATTACAATAATCTAATCTCGAGCTAACAAAAGCGTGGATCAGTTTCTCAGCATCACTCTGAGACAAGATGCTCCTAATCTTGGCAATATTACGCAAATGATAGAAGGCAGTCTTAGAAACAAATTTAATATGTGAATTGAAGGACAGATCTTGATCAAAAATAATTCCAAGGTTCCTCACAGAGCTATTAAGAGAAAGAGTAACCGCATCCAAACTGAAAGTTTGATTTGGAAAGGAATTTCTAAGGTTTTATTCTAGGTCTTATCTGAATTTAATAGCAGGAAATTACAAGTCATCCAAGCTTTGATTTCCTTAAGACAGGCTTCTAACTTGGCTAATTGATTACTATCATCTGGCTTCATTGACAGGTATAATTGTGTGTCATCTGCATAACAATGAAAATGTATACAGTGCTTTCTAATAATGTTGCCTAACGGAAGCATATATAAACTAAAAAGAGTAGGGCCTAGCACAGATCCCTGTGGAACTCCATGACTAAGCTTTGAGTTGAAAGAAAACTCATTATTTACATAAACAAACTGGAACCTATCAAATAAATAAGATCAAAACCACTGCAACGAAGTTCCATTAAGTCCAACATAGTGTTGTAATCTATCAAGTAGAATATTATGATCGATAGTATCAAAAGCTGCACTAAGGTCTAAAAGGACAAGTACAGAAACCAGTCCATTATCAGATGCGATGAGGAGGTCGTTAGTGACCTTCGCTAAGGCTGTTTCAGTACTATGATGGATTCTAAACCCAGATTGAAACTCTTCAAGTAAACCATTTCCCTGCAGGTGGTCAAATAATTGCGTAGCAACAACTCTTTCTCAGATTTTTGAAATGAAAGGGAGATTAGAGATTGGTCTATAGTTAGCTAAAGCTCCTGGATCTAGCGTTGGCTTTTTGAGTAAGGGTTTAATTACAGCCATTTTAAAAGCCTGCGGTACATGGCCTCAAGTTAATGAAGAATTGATTTGATTGATGAAGAATAAAGCTAAGTAAATAAGTAAATAAGTGGGAAGACTTCTTTAAATAACCTGGTAGGAATAGGGTCTAAAAAACAAGTTGAAGGTTTGGATGAGGAAACTATTTTGTCTAACTCACAAAGGTCGATTGGAGTAAACTCATCAAGACAGACATCAATAGAAGGAGTTGTAGTAGTTACAGTATTTAAGTTAACTGTGGGAAGAATCTGATTGATTTTATCTCTGATGGATGAAATTTTATTATTGAAAAAGTTCATAAAGTCCTGACTAGTAAGCTCTAAGGGAATGCTAGGATTGACAGAGTCCTGACTCTTTGTCAACCTGACTACAGTGCTGAAAAGAAACCTGGTGTAGAAGAGCTTGAAATGATGAGGTGATTTGATATATAAACCAAAGTTTATTTATCAGCTCTCCTAACAAGTCTCATTCTAGTGCAGAGTAGCAGAAGGAAAAAAGAGACCGAATCTCTCCGGCTCACTGACTTTATACTTGCACATAACAAAAGACATGCATAATAAAGGCTGACATCCCTCATTATCTTAATCCCCCCATTGTCTTGGTATTTCCTCTCCTCGCCTTAGGGGGTGAGGGTGGCTCCTCCGGTCTCCCCCACAGTGTCTGGGAACGTCTTTGTTCTTCACTCGGCGGTTGAGAGCCTTTGTCCTTTCAGAGGTGTGAAGTTGCTTTACATATGTAATTACTAAACATTTCCACATGCTTCAACATATGTAGGTTATGGAATATATGATTAATATAGACCACAGGCCCCCCAAACAACTAAGAAAGGACAATAGAAAGGTTCACAGTCTAAGATAATTACTATGACATACTAAGTGTTACATCTCTTGCCACAGAAGAAACTTTCCAGCAGCCATGCTCCTAAGAGAGTTCAGTGGTAATCATAACAGCATAGTAAAATCATAAGTCAGTCCTAAACTGTTGCAGCACAATTAGTGAACAATTGTGGAGTGGTTTGCATCAGTCCCTGTGCTGTCTGGGTTTTAATCTTCTCCCAAAACTGCTGTAGGTTGGTTTAGGCGTCCTGCTGGGACCTTCTTGTGAGGAATCTGCAGTGTGGGAAGGAGAGTGGTTAACTGTTCCCTGCCGGGGGGCTGAGTCTTTTCTCTTGGGGGGTCTACCCCGCCGAGGTGCTCTCGCCAACTGTGCAGGTTCGTCTTTCAACAAGAAGGCAGGCTTAAGTCTGTCAATGCTGACTGTTTCTTTTCTATCCCCAAAATCAAGCACAAAGTGTTTATCACCATGTTCCAGCACTCTGAATGGCCCATCGTATGCTGGGCGGAAAGTTGGTTTTAAAGCTTCATGCCTAACAAAAACGAACTCAGCATTTTTTAAAGCTTGAGGGACAAAAACCCGTGGGAAGGAGTGATGAGCTGGACCGGGGAGAGAGTCCGGTCCGTTGCTGCCTAAAAACCTTGGGACTGGAAGGTGCCCTGGCTCTGGGTTCTCTGGTAGAAATTCACCTGGAAGCCTGAGAGGTTGTGCAAAAACTAATTCTGCAGGAGAGGCGTCTAGATCCTCTTTAGGCGCAGCACGCAACCCCAATAAAACCCAGGGAAGTTTATTTACCCAATTTGTATCCGTTAGTGAGGCTCTGAGGGCAGCCTTTAAAGACCTGTGAAAACGCTCGCATAACCCATTAGCCTGAGGGTGATAAGCGGTGGTGCGATGAATTGTTGCCCCTAAGCTGTTGGACATGGCTGACCAAAGCTCTGAGACAAATTGAGGCCCCCTATCGGACGTGATGTCCGATGGGACGCCGAAACGTGCTACCCAGTTTGTCAAAAAAACGCGAGCGACTTCCTCCGCTGTGGTTGCCGCTAGAGGGACTGCCTCTGGCCAGCGCGTGGTGCGGTCTATCATTGTTAACAGGTGTGTGAAACCTTGGGAGGAAGGTAGTGGCCCCACGAGGTCGACATGAACGTGGTCGAATCTTCTAGCAGGGATTGGAAAAGGCTCCAGAGGGGCTTTTGTGTGTCTGTGTATTTTGGCGCGTTGACAAGAAATGCAAGTTTTTGCCCATTCTTTTACGTTTTTGCGCAGGCCTGGCCACACAAACTTTTCGGCGACCATTTTAACCAAGGCGCGCACTCCTGGGTGCGCGAGGGAGTGAATTGCGTCGAAAATATGGCGGCGCCATGTAGCTGGTACTAACGGGCGAGGTCGGCCGGTTGAAACATCACATATTAGGGGGGGCACGCCGTCGCGTAAACCCTTTTTCTCCAGCCTTAACCCTGTTGGTCCAGACAGGAGTGCGCGCACGTCCGCGTCACCGCTTTGTTCCTCTGCCATGGCTGCATAATCTATCCCTGCATGGATAGGTGCTGCGTATGTGTCTGCATTAGTGAAGAGTTCTGCTGCTGAGGCAGTATAATCTGTCTCCTCGCGCTCTGGTGGTGTCACAGTGCGAGAGAGACAGTCTGCTACCACGTTAAGTTTGCCTGCCACGTGTCGAATGTCTGTGGTGAACTCTGAAATCGCAGCTAGCTGTCTTTGTTGCCTGCCTGACCATGGTTCTGACATTTTAGCCATAGCAAAGGTGAGCGGTTTATGGTCTACAAAAGCCGTGAAACTCCGCCCTTCTAACCAGAACTGGAAGTGGCGGATGGATAAATGAAGCGCTAGCAGCTCCCTGTCAAAAGTGCTGTATTTACGCTCAGTTTGGTTTAGCAATTTGCTAAAGAATGCTAAAGGTTGCCAGACCCCGCTGACATGTTGTTCTACAACTGCCCCTATAGCCAGGTCCGAAGCGTCTGTGGTTAGCGCGATGCGGGCCGAGGGATCTGGGTGAACTAACAATGTGGCGTTAGCTAGGGCGCTTTTTACTTCCGCGAAGGCGCGTTCGCGCTCCGGGGTCCATTCGACCCCGTTGGAAGCTTTCTTTTTTTTGAGCGCGTCATATAGGGGCTGCATGAGCTGAGCTGCGTGGGGGAGGAAGCGGTTGTAAAAATTAACCATCCCTAAAAATTCCTGTAGCAATTTGACCGTCTGTGGCCGTGGGAAACTTTCTATCGCGTGAACTTTGTCTGGAAGTGGAACTGCCCCCTTCGGAGAGACTTTGTGTCCTAAAAAATCAATTTGTGACACGCTGAATTTGCATTTGGCTGGATTGATTATTAGCCCGTGCTCTTCTAGCCTCTGAAAAACCGTAGTGAGGTGCTGCTCGTGTTCTTCCTCAGACGAGCTGGCTACCAGCATGTCGTCGAGGTAGACGAAGACAAAAGGAAGGTCGCGTAAGACCGCGTCCATCATTCGTTGAAAAGTTTGAGCAGCGCCTTTGAGGCCGAAAGGCATTCGCAGAAATTCAAAAAGGCCGAAAGGGGTTATTACCGCTGTTTTAGGAATGTCCTCTGCTCGGACTGGGACTTGGTGATAACCGCGGACTAAGTCTATTTTTGAAAAAATGCGCGCACCCGCCAGATGTAGTGAAAAATCTTGAATGTGAGGAATTGGGTAGCGGTCATGCGCTGTAGCGTTGTTTAATCTGCGGTAATCTCCGCAAGGTCTCCAAGAACCGTCGGATTTCGGAACCATGTGAAGTGGTGAGGCCCAAGGGCTCTTCGAGCGTCTAACAATGCCCAATTTTTCAAGGGTCGTAAACTCGTCCCGTGCTATGTTGAGCTTGGCCGCGTCTAAGCGGCAAGCTTTGGCAAATATGGGTGGGCCCGTTGTGGGAATAAAGTGTTCAACCCCGTGTTTAGCCACAGTGGCTGAGAATTTGGGAATTGTGAGTGCTGGAAATTGGGTGAGGAGTTGCTCAAACTTACCTCCTGCCGTGGTGACGTTAGCCTGCACAGGTGGTGGAGAAACTCGAGCTGAGCATGGAATAGAAGCAAAGGACAGTGCATTAACCAAGCGCCTATTTGCTAGATCCACTAATAACCCATGTGCACACAAAAAATCTGTGCCTAACAAGTTAAACCTCACCGCCGCTACAACAAATGTCCATCTGTAGTTGCGGCCGTGGATGAGGAGGTGCAGGCTCTTTTCGCCGAACGTGTCAATGTTAGAGCCGTTGGCTGCCACGGCTCCGTTGCCCCGGGTGCCCGTGGCTCGATCTGCGTGGGAGGGCGTGACGAAACTCAGCTGAGCTCCTGTGTCGATGAGGAACTGCTTGCCGGTGTGTCCATCTGTCACGTACAACAGCTTGTTCTTCTCGCCGAGAACCGCTGCCGTTAACGGCTCTTGGCTTTGGCGTTTAAATTTGCAGGGGGGAACACCTTTGTGAGCCTTCTCGGCGAAACGGTGGTGATAATAACAGACGTCGCTCCGTCTGTTACGTTTTGGCCGTGTCGCTGTCACCGCGGGCTGGATCTGCTCAGTGAGTTGTGGCTCTTCGTGGTTCTGGGCATCAGTGTTGAGGTCTGCGGATGCTGCTGTGGGTGTCTGCTCCTTGCAGGCGTTGACGAGCCGTTGAGCTTCGTTGGCGAGCATGCGGAAGTCTTGCTGGGTGCTGCATCTCATGTTGGCGAGTGTCCCTCTCATGTGTGGTGGCAGCGTGCTGAGGAAAATGAATTGGAGGAGGAAGATGTCATTGTCTTCTTCTTTAAGCTGCAGCAAATCCTCCATGAGGGCTTTAGGCTTGCACCCTCTGTGGCCGTAGACCGCCAGGATCTTCTCGGCTCTCTCTTCAGCTGAGGGGACGTAATTTGCCACGATGGTTGCTTTCAGCGTTTCATATTTGTCTTGGGCCGGCGGCCGCCGGATCATGCTCCGCACACACCTCGAAGTGGCGGCGTCGAGTTTGGAGATGATATGATAGAATTTGGTATCGTCAGCCGTGATGCCCGCCAGTGTAAACTGGGCTTCAGCCTGCTGAAACCATGAGGCGGGGTCTTCTTGCCAGAAGTCTGGCAGCTTGACAGCGACGGCATTCGTGTATACCATCACTGCTGTGTCCGCAGGGTCAGAGTGCCTTGCTTCGGCTCTCACAGCAGTGCTGGTGCTCGGTTGAGCCCTCTCAATCCCTTCTGCCGGAGGGGAAAGACGTCCATCTGTTCCCCTGTCTGCGTGGGTGCTGGCGTCTGCCTGGGTCGCCACGGATGAGTCGATTGCGGGGGAACGCCTCAGGTCCATACTCGCGTCAGGGGTCACCAGTGTAGAAGAGCTTGAAATGATGAGGCGATTTGATATATAAACCAAAGTTTATTTATCAGCTCTCCTAACAAGTCTCATTCTAGTGCAGAGTAGCAGAAGGAAAAAAGAGACCAAATCTCTCCGGCTCACTGACTTTATACTTGCACATAACAAAAGACATGCATACTAAAGGCTGACATCCCTCATTATCTTAATCCCCCCATTGTCTTGGTATTTCCTCTCCTCGCCTTAGGGGGTGAGGGTGGCTCCTCTGGTCTCCCCCGCAGTGTCTGGGAACGTCTTTGTTCTTCACTCGGCGGTTGAGAGCCTTTGTCCTTTCAGAGGTGTGAAGTTGCTTTACATATGTAATTACTAAACATTTCCACATGCTTCAACATATGTAGGTTATGGAATATATGATTAATATAGACCACACCTGGGATTATTCTTGTTCTCTTCTATTAATGCAGAGTAATAACTCGTTCTAGCTTTTCTGAGAGATTTTTTATAAATTAAAAGATGATTTCTCCAAGCTACATAGATTTCATCTAAATTAGTGGAGCGCCATTTTCTTTCTAATTGACGAGTCTTCTGTTTTAAGCTACGAGTTTCTGTGTTGAACCAAGGAGTTAGAAATCTCTGATTAGACTTTTTCTTTTTTAAGGGGGCCACCAAGTCTAGAGTCTGATGCAGAGAAGCTGTAACACTATCCACCATGTTATCAATTACAGAAGAAGCAAGCTGTCTATAGCTTATTTCCGTTGTGTTGACACATGGCATAGAGGAAACAATCTGCATAAATTTGGTAACAGCATCATCTGAGAGGCATCTACTGTAATAATATTTTTCTTTAGGAGCCAAATAGTCAGAAATAGTAAAATCAAAGGTTAACAGACAATGGTCTGACAGTACAGGGTTATGAGGAGACACTACAAGATTTTCTATTTCTATGCCATATGTCAGGACAAGGTCCAATGTATGGTGGAGGTAATGAGTAGAATTTCCTACTTTCTGAGAAAACCCAATCGAGTCTAATATTGAATTAAATGCCACATTAAGGCAGTCACTATCTACATCCACATGTATATTAAAGTCCCCTACTATAATTATTCTATCAGATTTCAGCACTAAATCAGCTAAGAAATCAGCAAATTCGGATAAAAATTCTGAGTAGGTTGATGGGGGACGATAAACTAAGGCAAATAAAATTGGGTTTAACCTAAAATTGCTAAAGTGCCCAATACTGAGGACCAGGCCCTCAAAGGAATTATAACATGTTTTTTGCTTTACATTAACTAGTAATTTGGAATGGTAAATTGTTGCTACTCCTCCTCCACGACCAGAACTTCTGGGATTTTGACAGTTTAAATAACCAGAGGGAGATGATTCATTTAAACCAACATAATCCTCTTGCCCTAACCAACTCTCTGTAAGGGAAATTAAATCAATCTGATGATCAATTAACAGATCATGGACTAACAGAGACTTGGGAGTTAGAGACCTAATATTTAATAAACCACATTTAATTTTTAAATTATGAGGAGGAACAGAGGCCAAATCATTCAATTTAGAGGCTTTATGTTTAATTTGAGTTTTACCAATATTTTGCTTAATCACTTTGGGATGCTTATGTATTATATTTTTATTTACTTTGGAGGGAGCAGACAATGATTCTCTGATGGGGAAGACAGGAGCTAAGTTGAGGGGTGGCAGATGAAGAGGAGCTGCAGAGAGGCGTGTAAGACTGCGACTCTGCTTCCTGGTCCCAACTCTGAGTAGTCAAGGTTTTGGAAATATGGATAAAAAAGATGCCAGATTGTTAGATAAATGAGAAGCACCATCCAAAGTGGGATGAATGCTGTCTCGTCTCATAAGACCAGGTTTTCCCCAAAAAGAGCTCCAATTGTCAATGTAGCCCACGTCATTTGCAGGACACCACACAGACAGCCAGCGGTTCAAGGATGACGAGCGGCTAAACATGTCATCACTGGTCAGATTGGGGAGGGGCCCAGAGAATACTACAGTGGCAGACATCGTTTTTGCAAAGTCACACACCGATTCTGCATTAAGTTTTGTGACTTCCGACTGTCGGAGACGGATGTCATTAATGCCAGCGTGAATAACAATTGTGGAGTATTTACAGTTACTTTTAGCCAGCATTTTCAAATTTGACTCGATGTCGCCTGCTCTGACCCCAGGAATGCATTTGACTATGGCCGCTGGAGTCTCTAGGTTCACGTTTCTGACTACAGAGTCGCCAGTGATCAGAGTTTTTTCCTCAGCGGGTGTGTCGCTGAGCAGGGGGAAACGATTAGAAACGTGAACAGGTTGGTGGTGTACCGGGGCTTTGCGACTAGGCTTCCTTCTCACCGTCACCCACCCAGTCTTCTCGCTGCTGAGGAGAGCCGGAGGACTGCTAACAGGGTTGGCTATGCTAGCTAGCTCCGCTGCAGCTAAGGGGCATCCGTCAAGAGTAACTGGCGCAGACGGTGTTTCAATGCAGTGGAGCCGGGATTCCAAATCAGACAACCTCACCTCGAGCGCCTCAAAAAGACAACATTTATTACATTTACCGTTATCACTAAAAGAGGCAGAGGTGTAGTTAAACATCTGACAGAGAGAGCACACCAGAGGAGGAGAGGAAGGAGAGCTAGTAGCCACCGCTAGTGGCTAACCCAAAGCTCATGAGAGTGAGGAGAGCAAACCACACAGACAGACAGCAAAACAGGAAGTGACGATACGTTACCACAAGGAAGTGACGATCAATCCAGGATTCATGCTCAAAAACCCTACAATGTGGCTGAATTACAACAATTCTGCAAAGATGAGTGGGCCAAAATTTCTCAACAGTGCTATAAAAGACTCATTGCCAGTTATCGCAAATGCTTGATTGCAGTTGTTGCTGCTAAGGGTGGCCCAACCAGTTATTAGGTTTAGGGGGAAATCACTTTTTCACACAGGGCCATGTAGGTTTGGATTTTTTTTTTTCCCTTAATAATAATCATCATCATAGCAGTCTGTCGTGGGTGACAATGACTGTTTCATTTAGGTCTGATCAGATTCCTCCACACAGCTCTGTCCTTAGCCTTCCGCTGCCAGGAACTCCTGTCTATGGCCGACTTCTTCAAGTTTCTTTTTACAGTGTCTTTAAATCTGAGCCTTGGTCTACCCTGATTGCGTTCTGTATTAGCATGTCCTCCACTGATGGTAGACCAGCTCGTTTCAACACTTCTATGTTGGTTATCTTGTCTTTCCATGAGATGTTCATTATGGCTCGAAGGTGTCTCATCATGTACGCGTGGAGTTTCTTCACCTGCACTCTGTAGACAGTCCAAGTTTCAGCACCGTACAATAGAGTAGCCAGTACTGTCGCTCTGTACACTTTGCATTTTGCATTGGGCTGCACGGTGGCGCAGTGGTTTAGCACTGTGGCAGCACAGTTTTACCCTCAGCCGGGGGACCGCGGGTATTGTGGGTTCGATCCCAGCCCCCGACCAACAGTGAGCTGTGTGGAGTTTGCATGTTCTCCCCGTGTTGCGCGGGTTTACTCCGGGATTTCTCCGGTTTCCTCCCGCACACCAAAAAAAAAACAAAAAAACACAACATGTAGGTTTAGGGTGCTCGCGCACGCAGCGACCAGCAGCCGGTGGCTTGTCACCAGACTGCAAACCAAGTCTACCTACGGGTACAAATAAGTAACAAAAAAAAAAAAAAAAAAAAAAATTCACACGGATAGACACATGTTGATTGTTCCACAGTCTCTCCCTCAAGTTTCCAAACACAGCGCTCGCTCTTCCCATTCTGAGAGCTAGTTCATCCTCCAGCCTAGCATCCTCTGAAACAGTACTCCCTAGATACTTGAAAGACTTGCACTAGACTAGTGGCTCTGTACCAATGCTGATCTCTTCTGGTAGTGATGTTGATAACTGGAACTTTGGTTTTTGATAAAGGCACTGTCTTCTTGATGTTGATTTGGCGGCTGAATTGGCTAGCTGCTCTTGCAAATTTTTCCACTTAAGATTGCATATCTTCCACACTGTGTGCAACTAGAGCACTGTCGTCAGCAAAGAGCATTTCTCTTACTACCTTTATCGATGTCTTACTCTTGGCTTTAAACTGTGCCACATTGAACAAGTCTGCTTCTTTCCTTGTTTGAATGTATACTCCTTCTGAAGTGTCTTTAAATGCCACCTCAAGCATGGCTGCCAGATATAGTGAGAAGAGTGTAGGTGCCAGCACACACCCTTGTTTCACCCTGTTGCTTACTGAAGTCTTTAGATACGGAACCACTCATTGCCACGTTTGCTTGCATACCTGTATGGAGAGCCTCAATCAGACTGACAAACTTCTCTGTACAACCATATTTCTTGAGTACCTGCCAAAGTCCTTGTCGCGAAACAGTATCGAAGGCTTTACTGAAGTCTATGACGACTACATAAAGCAGCATGTTCTGTCTGATACACTTTTCTTGAACCTGTTTCAAGCAGAAAATCATGTCCATTGTGCTTCTTCCACTTCTAAAGCCGCACTGGGTTTCCGGTAGTACATTCTGCGAGATGTGTTCATTGAATATGTTAAGTAGTACACGTGAGAGAATCTTACCAGCAGTGGCTAGCAGTGATATACCTCGGTAATTTCCACAATCTTTCTTGTCACCTTTCTTGAACAAAGGCACAATACTTGCATCCTTCTAGTCTTAGGTACTTTCTGGGCATCCCATATCTCTTGGATGAGCTTGTGCAGGCAGTTGGTCAGCTGAACACCACCAAATTTCCACACTTCTGCTGGAATTCCATCCCTTCCTGGAGCTTTACCATCCTGTGTTGTCCTGATAGCTGCCATTAGTTCATCAAAATTTGGTGGTTCATCCAGACTTGATACAGCTGGTTGCTGCACTAGAGCTTCTTTAGCCTCTTCAGTGAGATCTCCAGGGTTGTTTAGTAGTTGGTCAAAGTGGTCTGCAAATCTGTCCAGGATCTTGTCTTTCTCCTGCAAAACCGTTTCACCATCCATAGCCTTTAGTTGGTTCAATCCTCTTGGTTTACGGCCGTAGATTTCTCTCAAACCTGTGAAGAATGTTTTCATGTCCTTTCTTTCTGCTGCAGTTGGAAGTCCCTCTGCTTTTTCATCCCACCAGTTGGACTTCATCTCTCTGGTGTACTTCTGTAGCTCACTCTGAGTCTTTGAGTATTTCTTCTTCTTCAACCTTGTGTTACACTGTAGGTTTTCCTGCCTAGCTGTATTCCTCACTTCTAGTAGTTTCTTCAGGTGTTCATCATGCTCATCAAACCCATCTTGATGTTTCCTCTCAGGGTAGCCTAATACATCACTCGCAGTCTGATACACTGTATCCTTCAGTGTTGCCCATTTCTATTCTATGTCACTCTCTGAGTTGTTGCTGTCCCAGTCTTTCAAGTTTTCATCCATTTCCTGTGTAAGTTCTTCCTGCTTCTTTTGGCCTTTCGGTGCTCTAGTGTTTAGCTTCTGTAGTGGCTTCGCACCCGTCCTGCAGTGCTGTTCTCGTCTCCAAATCCTTAATCTAGATCTCAGCATAACATGATCAGTACCACAGTCCATGCCTCTCATTGCTCTGGTGTCCAATACATCCCTTATGTCTCTCTGCCTGACTATGATGTAGTCTAATAAGTGCCAGTGCTTGGATCTTGGGTGCATCCATGTCTTCTTGTGTGCGTCCTTGTGCTTAAATAGAGTGTTGGTTATCACAAGGTTGTACTCTGAACATAGTGCAAGTAGAAGTTCTCCATTAGCATTGCACTTGCCTACTCCATGACTGCCTAGCACTCCTTTCCATTTCTCAGTGTCCAAACCAACTCTGGCATTAAAATCTCCAACGAGTATCAGCCTGTCATCAGTTGGTACACGCCTGATAGTCTCACGTAAATTACTGTAGAACTCTTCCTTCACCTCCTCTGTTTTGGTCATTTTTGGGGCATATACACTGATGAGTGTGGCATACATCTTCCACTGTAGTGGGAGTCTCATAGTCATTTTCCTGTCATTGATTGGCACCGGTTCCTCATCAAGCATGGCTGCTATCTCCCTTTTAACTGCAAAGCCCACTCCTGCTTCTCTCCTTTCTTGAGTTGATCTCCCACTCCAAAAGAAGATGTACCCATGATCTTCCAAGCTGTCATATCCAGGAAACCTTGTTTCACTAAGGGCAGCTACAGTGGGGTAAAAAAGTATTTAGTCAGCCACCAATTGTGCAAGTTCTCCCACTTAAAAGATGAGAGAGGTCTCCAATTTTCATCATAGGTATACCTCAACTATGAGAGACAAAATAAGAAAAAAAAAATCCAGAAAATCACATTGAAGGATTTTTAATTAATTAATTGGTAAATTCCTCGGTAAAATAAGTATTTGGTCAATAACAAAAGTTCATCTCAATACTTTGTTATATACCCTTTGTTGGCAATGACAGAGGTCAAACGTTTTCTGTAAGTCTTCACAAGGTTTTCACACACTGTTGCTGGTATTTTGGCCCATTCCTCCATGCAGATCTCCTCTAGAGCAATGATGTTTTGGGGCTGTCGCTGGGCAACACGGACTTTCAACTCCCTCCAAAGATTTTCTATGGGGTTGAGATCTGGAGACTGGCTAGGCCACTCCAGGACCTTGAAATGCTTTTTACGAAGCCACTCCTTCGTTGCTCGGGCAGTGTGTTTGGGATCATTGTCATGCTGAAAGACCCAGCCACGTTTCATTTTCAATGCCCTTGCTGGTGGAAGGAGGTTTTCACTCCAAATCTCACGATACATGGCCCCATTCATTCTTTCCTTTACACGGATCGGTCGTCCTGGTCCCTTTGCAGAAAAACAGCCCCAAAGCACGATGTTTCCACCCCCATGCTTCACAGTAGGTATGGTGTTCTTTCTCCTCCAAACACGACAAGTTGAGTTTTTACCAAAAAGTTCTATTTTGGTTTCATCTGACAATATGACATTCTCCCAATCCTCTTCTGGATCATCCAAATGCTCTCTAGCAAACTTCAGACGGGCCTGGACATGTATTGGATTAAGCAGGGGGACACGTCTGGCACTGCAGGATTTGAGTCCCTGGCGGCGTAGTGTGTTTCTGATGTAGCCTTTGTTACTTTGGTCCCTGCTCTCTGCAGGTCCTTCACTAGGTCCCCCCGTGTGGTTCTGGGATTTTTGCTCACCGTTCTCCTGATAATTTTGACCCCACGGGGTGAGATCTTGCGTGAAGCCCCAGATCAAGGGAGATTATCAGTGGTCTTGTATGTCTTCCATTTTCTAATAATTGCTCCCACAGTTGATTTCTTCACACCAAGCTGCTTACCTATTGCAGATTCAGTCTTCCCAGCCTGGTGCAGGTTTACAATTTTGTTTCTAGTGTCCTTTGACAGCTCTTTGGTCTTGTCCATAGTGGAGTTTGGAGTCTGACTGTTTGAGGTTGTGGACAGGTGTCTTTTATACTTATAACGAGTTCAAACAGGTGCCGTTAATACAGGTAACGAGTGGAGAACAGAGGAGCCTCTTAAAGAAGAAGTTACAGGTCTGTGAGAGCCAGAAATCTTGCTTGTTTGTAGGTGACCAAATACTTATTTCACTGAGGAATTTACCAATTAATTCATTAAAAATCCTTCAAAGTGATATTCTGGATTTTTTTTTCTCATTTTGTCTCTCATAGTTGAGGTATACCTATGATGAAAATTGGAGACCTCTCTCATCTTTTAAGTGGGAGAACTTGCACAATTGGTGGCTGACTAAATACTTTTTTGCCCCACCGTACGTCTACATTGTACCTGTTCATTTCCAGGGCCACAAGTGCAGTCTGTCTTTCTGGGCGCTGTGATGTTGTTCTGTCCAACAGAGTGCGTACATTCCATTCTGCTACACACAAGGCTGCTGTTTTTCCTCCTCTTTTGTCTTCCCGCTTCTACCTCATTTTTCGCTGCCTGTCAGAGTGTGAACAGATCAGCGCCGACCTTGTAAGCCCGGGAAACGTCCGAGCCGATATGAGTTGCTTTCTGATTGACCATTTCATGAAACTGCTTGCAAAGTATTTGAGTACTGCTAGCTTTTGCTGGACTAGCAGCACATTCTTGGCAGATAAAGGTGTTATCAGTGGCAAGGACAAGCCAAGACAAACTGACTCCAGTATCTGTTGCAGTGACTGACCAAATGATAGGTTTGTTTATCTCTGCTCTTTGTGTAGTGCATGTCACAATGCACCGACTGGCACAGTCCACCACAGACCTTGCGGCAGATGTGTTTATCTGCCAGGATGTCCAGTCTCACCCCGTGTAACTGGGAGTGGTCCACCACAGACCTGTGGCAGATATTGTTTTTAGTTCTGCTAGGATGCCCTGTTTCACCCTCCCCACCCTCGGAAGGGCGGGGATGCCGGTTGAGTCGCCGACGACCCGACTCATGAGACAGGTAGTACTGGTTTTCATGGTTATCCGGTAGCAAGCAAGCCAATGCCTGACCTGCCAAAAAAAAAATAAAAAAAAGGATGTAAGTCTCAGTTAAAAGCTGCCAATTTCTGACCAAAAAAAGTGGAATTTTATGGGTAAGAAGCTGCAACATATGTTTATTAGCTGCTCTTGCTTGCTTGTTTTTTTTCTTGCCTTCTGATTGTTGCTCTGAGTGTTGCTATCCCTGTGCTGTTGCAATCCTGGAATTTCCCCGTTGTGGGACTAATAAAGGCTTATCTTATCTTATCTTATCTTAACTTTAGCAAAAAGACAAAAAAGGTCTAAATTTCCAACTGTTTACAGCCTAAAACGCTGCAGATATAAGATTTGAGTAAAATGCTGCAAGTTTAGTAGAAATGAGGCAGCAATTAAGGCAGCGTGGTGGCGGAGTGGTTAGCACTGTGGCAGCACAGCAACTCACCCTTGGCCGGGGGATCCTGGGTTCGATCCCAGCCCCCGACCAACAGTGATCTGTGTGGAGTTTGCATGTTCTCCCCGTGCCTGCGTGGGTTTACGCCGGGATTTCTCCGGTTTCCTCCCACATGCCAAAAACATGCAAGTTAGGTTAATTGGCATCAAAGTGGGGATTCTAAATTGTCCTTAGGTATGACTGTGAGAGTGAATGGTTGTCTGTCTCTCTGTGTTGGCCCTGCAATGGACTGGCGATCTGTCCAGGGTGTACCCTGCCTCTCGCCCAAAGATGCTGGGATAGGCTCCAGCCCCCCCGCAACCTGAAAAGGATTAAGCAGAAGCAGATGGATGGGCTGCAAGTTTAAGCTTTTTTTTTTTAAACTGCAAATTCAAGAGTAAGAAAAGTTCTAAATTCATGAGGAAAAAGCTGCAAAATTATGAATAATAAAAAGCTGCAAATTTTCAAGTAAGAAGCTGCACATTTCTGAGTAAAATGGCTCTAACTCTGCAGGAAAATCCTGCAAATTTATGAGAAAAATCCTCACATTTACAAAAGAATGTTTCTAATTTACATGAAAAAGGATGTGATAAATTGGTGTGTGTTGGCCATTTTTTTTTTTTAAAGACAGCCGTGAGGAGGAACTAAGCGGTGGTGTTTGGAGGTGTTAAATCCTGCAGATCTGCATTAATCAGCAGGGAAAAGGAGAAGAAGAGGAATAGGTGATCCCCAGCAGCAGAAATAATCCAGTTAACCCAGGAAGAGTAAACACATGACACCCCATGACACCTAACGGATCACCCCCCATGACATCAGTGGGAACAGCTGGGCCAAACTTCACACCTCTGTCGATTTACATGTTCCCTTCTGAGGACAATTCAAACAGAGCTGCTGCTGAGATGGAAACTAAAGGGTTAAAGGGTGACGTGGCTTTATCAGCAGCACTGACCCCCGCCCCCCCCCCCCCAACTGACCTGCTGGCCAGGAACTAACAACTCCTCAGGCCTGTTAACACAATTTTAACAACAAAAGGACATGCAAAAGAACAAAGATTCCCTTTGATTTAACAGGATAACAGCGTGAACATTCTGGTCTGTGAATGAACAGAGCAGCCATGAGTGTTTCACAGAGTCACTTATTGAATTATAATGGTTGATCTAAGTCACAATTTCAGGAAACATAAACTTCAGGAGAAACTTAAACCCATGACACATCATTTTAAATTTTGCTGATTTTTCTTTTTTTTCCGCTTCTCTTCCAGTCCTTATGGCCACTTTCTGATTGCTTTGAGTTTTTAAAACATCATTTTAAGAATAATGTTAACTGACTTAAAGTACATTTCTAACTACACTATATCATACAATATGCCATTTAACATACAATTTCATTTGATCGCATTTAGATCTTAATTCAAACAAGCAGAGTATTTGCAATCAACTTAATTAAGACTTGAACAAAAACAATCAATCTGAATACAACTGGCAGCGTTTAAGAATAAAAAAATCTTTAGATTCCTTAATGAAGTTCTGTCTGCAGATCACCTGCACTCAAACATTTCGAGTATCACTCATGGGATGGACCAGATTCCATACAAAATGTTAAAAAAATTTACTTTGGCTTCGTCTTTAAGGGGTTGCTGTTCCAGTTAAAAGTCTCAAGTGTTGGAGAGTCCACCTTTGTATAAAACGGCCAAGTCAGTATACCACAAAAGGCTCAAAGTCACTAAGATAATCCATAGGTTAAACCGGCTGTTAATGTCATTTAAGCCTTGTGTGGCTTCGACAACGTGGAACCGGCATTTCACTTTGAAACCGATGGCAACGAATTATTGCAAACGAGCAGGTTTAAAACATACATAACACTAAAGTGCAAGAAGGAAAATAGTTTAATGTAAAACACAGCTGTCTTACCTTGAAATGTCCTTCACAAATGAAGAGACTCAAACTGAAGAAAAACGTAATTCAAACCACCAGCCCTCTGGTTACTGGACAACTCATCCTGTGCACTCTGGGGAAAACCGAAGCCCGCTCGTCGGCGCCGCTTGTTGCCTCGGGCACCTCGCCGTACCACGCAGTGCTCTCGTCCAAGGCACATCACCGACAAAGTTGGGCTACAATGAGGAAAAATGATTTCTTTTCTTTCTACAAACATGAAGTATTTGTTATGGATTCATTAGGGTGTATAGTAGTCTGTTAGCTGATTTTATAAAATTTCACTGCTGAGAAAAAAGAAACTAGACCCAGGATGAACCAAAACAGAAACGATCTCGGATTACATACAGATGACATGAAAAACAGCTGAACCATTTCCATCTGAGATGCCTTCGGAATCTCCTGAAGATCTGATGGCAGGACAAAATCTCTGACACTGCAATGCTGCAACAAGCCAATATTCCCAGGATCATCACTCTCATACTGAGTTGGGTACTCTCACGATGGGTAGGTCATGTCATCCGGATGCCTGAAAATCGCATCCCCAAGCATCCCCGGTGGTTTGTACACGCGAAGAAGAAGAACAACAACAAGAATTTGTGTAAAGTTGTTGGAAAAACTTTTCCCAGTCACCAAGAAGTGTAAAAAATATATATATGGAAGATGACAACTAAGCTGACCCAGAGACAATGTTGACTCCGTTTCTGCTTTCAAAAGACTTTTCTTCTCCACCACTGCTGCTCGTCAGGGCTGGCTGTCCCAGATGAAAATTCAGTCTTGTTCTGAATGAGGCTTTACAAAATTATAAATTAGTTTGTAAATCACTGGATTGAAAATGTACTTGGACATGTATAGATTGGATACCGAGGTCCACTTGGGGTGCTCACTTGGTCAGGGGTCCACTTGACCAGATCCCGAGGAAACAATAGTCAGTGTGGTCTTTACTACAACACTAACCACATTTCTCCATAAATGTACTTAAGCGTAAAAAGTATCCTGCAACAAACACTGAGGCGAAAACGTTTCTTAAATACATGTATTTTCCACTTTTATATTTTTTTAACTGCGCTGTGTTTGACTGATAAAGGAGAAAAAATTCAGCTATCGTTTCCTCCCACATGCCAAAAACATTTAAGTTAGGTTAATTGGCATCAAACTGGGGATTCTAAATTGTCCTTAGGTATGACTGTGAGAGTGAATGGTTGTCTGTCTCTCTGTGTTGGGCCTGCGATGGACTGGCGATCTGTCCAGGTTGTACCCTGCCTCTCGCCCAAAGATGCTGGGATAAGCTTGAGCCCCCCCGCGACCCGAAAAGGATTAAGCGGAAGAAGATGAATGAATGAATGAAGTTCAGCCATCCTGTTAATCAGTGTTAGCTCAGTAACAACGGGGGTGTTAGCAGCGGCTAGGCTAGCTCTGTAGCTGTACATCGATCTCGATCTTTCCTCTGCTTTTCTGTCCTCGTTCAGCATCTATCCACGTCACCAGCTACAAGGTAACTTCACAGAGAGACAGCAAATGTTAGCAGTTCAGGGACGAAAACTTACCGACAGACTCAATTTTCACCTCCAACACAGAAGTCAGCCAGCCGTCCAGCTCCGTCTATGAGCAAATGTATCCCATAATAATGAACACCTTCATTTAAAAACTGCATTTTGTGTTTACCTGTGTTATCTTTGTCTAATATTTAAATTTGTTTGATGATCTGAAACATTTAAGTGTGATAAACATGCAAAAAAACGAGAAATCAGGAAGGGGGCAAATACTTTTTCACACCACTGTACATGACTTTTTTCTCACTGTCTAATATTAACGTTCTGACTAAATATTTACCGTTTTAAGTCAGTTAGGATTACCAAACTTATTTCCATTTGCTAAATAATTTTTATATTTGCTACATTTTTTTAAAAGATTATTTTTATTACTTTCTTCAAAGTCAGAAGTTTCCATACACAAAGATTACTACGCCTTTAAACAATTTGGGAAAGCCCAGATTATGATATAATGGCTTTGGAAGCCTCTGCTCTGATAGGTTAATTGACAACATTTGAGTTATTTGGATGCACAGCTGGGAATGTATTTTAAGGCACGCTTCACACACACTGCTTCCTTGTGTGACATCATGAAAAAATCAGAAGAAATCAGCGTGAACCTCCACAAGTTTGGTTCATCCTTGGATAGAATTTCCAGATGCCTAAAGGTGCCACATTCATCTGTTCAAACATTTATGCATAAGTATAAACACCATGGAAATGTCCAGCCATCATACTGCTCAGGAAGGAGACATGATCTGTGTCCCAGAGATGAACGTGTTTTAGTGTGAAATGTGCGCCTCAATCCCAGAACAAAAGCAAAAGGTCTTGTGAAAATGTTGGCTGAAGCTGGTAAGAGTGTGGCTTATATTAATCATATATTCCATACCTACATATGTATAGACATATTAGAATGTTTAGTGATTACATATGTGGAATGACCTCATGCCTCAGGACAAGAGGTCTCGACCACCGGCGAAGATCAAAGAACAGACTGAGTCACAGCGGTGGAGACCGGATCGAACTTCCTGACCACCCAGGGTCAGGTAGAGGAGATAGAGGACAATGGAGGGGGATTACGTTAATGCGGGATGTCAGCTTTGATATGCAATGTCTTTTGTTGAGTGTGGGTATAAGTATAAAGGTCTGACTGCGCTCGACCTCTTCCTTCTGCATCGAGATGAGACATGTTTGGGAGGTGAAGCTGATAATAAATCTTGATTTATAAAATCACATCGCTTCTTCATTTCAAGCTCCCTACACTGGTGACCAGACGTGAGGATGGAACAGAGACCTTCTCCCGCAACGAACTCATCGGAGGCGACCCAGGCAAGCGCCGTCGCCCATGCAGACAGGGGAACGGATGGAAGACGTTCCCCCACGGCAGAATCCACAGAGAGGGCTCAACCGAGCACCATCCCCAGCTCCGCTGTGAGGACAGAAGAAAGGCGTTCTCACCCGGCTGACACATCAGAGACGGCCCACACAAGCGCCGTCACCGTCAAGCTGCCAGAGTTCTGGCAAAACGACCCGAACTCGTGGTTCCAGCAAGCTAAGGCTCAGTTTGCACTGGCGGGCATAACGGCGGATGAGACGAAATTTTACCACATCGTCGCCAAACTCGACGCCGCCACATCAAGATGCGCGCGGAGCGTAATTCAACAACCGCCCGCCCATGACAAATACAGAGAACTAAAGGCGACCATCATCGTGAACTTCGTCCCCTCAGCCGAGGAGAGAGCAGAGAAGATCCTGGCGATCTACGGCCACAGAGGATGCAGACCAAAGGCCCTCATGGAGGACATGCTGCAGCTTAAGGAAGCAGACAACGACAACTTCCTTTTCCAACATATCTTCCTCAGCACTCTGCCGCCACACATGAGAGGGACACAGGCCAACATGCGGTGCAACACCCAGCAGGACTTCCGCGCGCTGGCCCGAGAAGCGCAGCGGCTCATCAATGCCTGCGGCGAACAGATGGCCACAGCAGCATCTGCAGATCTCAGCGCGGAAGCCCAGAGCAGCGGAGAACTGCAGACAACGGAGCAGAGCCCGCCCACCATGGCAGCGACACGACCAAGGCGCAGCAGGCGGAACGACCTCTGCTATTATCACCATCGTTTCGCCGAGAGGGCGTACAAATGCGTGCCCCCCTGCAATTTCAAAAACTCGGGAAATGCCAAAGCCGGGAACCGTTAACAGCTGCGGCTCTCGGCGAGACGAATAAGCTGCTTTATGTGACTGACGGACACACCGGGAGACAGTTCCTCATCGACACCGGAGCTCAGGTGAGCTTCATCACCCCTTCCAACGCAGACCGGGCCATGGGACCCCGGGGAAACGGAGTGATGGCAGCCAACGGCTCGACCATCGACACTTTCGGTGAAAGGAACCTGCCTCTTTGCATTCACGGCCGCAACTATAGATGGACGTTTATTATAGCGGCGGTGAGTTTTAACTTGTTGGGTGCTGATGTTTTGTGTGCACATGGGTTGTTAGTCGATCTTGCAAATAGACGCTTGGTTAATGCACTGTCATTTTCTTCTATCCCCTGCTCAGGTCGAGTTTCTCCACCACCCGTGCAGGCCAGCGTCACTACAGCAGGAGGTAAGTTTGACCAACTCCTCACCCAATTTCCAGCACTCACAGTTCCAAAATTTTCAGCAACAGTAGCGAAACACGGGGTTGAACACTTCATCCCCACAACAGGCCCACCCGTGTTTGCCAAAGCTCGGCGCTTAGACGTGACCAAGCTCGCCATAGCACGTGACGAGTTTGCCAGCCTGGAAAAATTAGGCATTATTAGGCGCTCAAAAAGCCCTTGGGCATCACCACTACACATGGTCCCGAAAACCGACAGTTCTTGGAGACCTTGCGGCGATTACCGCAGATTAAACAATGCGACAGTGCATGACCGCTACCCAATTCCTCACATCCAAGATTTTTCACTACATCTGGCGGGTGCGTGCATTTTTTCTAAAATAGACCTGGTCCGCGGCTATCACCAAGTCCCCGTCCGAGCGGAAGACATTCCTAAAATGGCTGTAATAACCCCTTTTGGTCTTTTTGAATTTTTGCGAATGCCGTTCGGCCTCAAAGGCGCTGCTCAAACCTTTCAGCGTATGATGGACGTGGTATTACGCGACCTCCCCTTCGTGTTCGTCTACCTCGACGATATGCTGGTAGCCAGCCCGTCAGAGGAAGAACACGAACAACACCTCACTACAGTTTTTCAGAGACTAGAAGAGCACGGGTTAATAATCAACCCAGCCAAATGCCGATTCGGCGTGTCACAAATTGATTTTTTGGGACACAGAGTTTCACCAAAGGGGGCAGTCCCATTGCCAGACAAAGTCCGCGCGGTGAAAAATTTTCCACAACCACAAACGGTCAGATCGCTGCAAGAATTTTTGGGAATGGTGAATTTTTACAACCGTTTCCTCCCCCACGCAGCTCAACTCATGCAACCCCTGTATGCCGCGCTCAGAAAACAAAAGCCTTCCAACGTGGTCGAATGGACCCCGGAGCGCGAAAGCGCCTTCGTGGAAGTAAAGAGTGCTCTAGCGAATGCCACATTGTTGGTTCACCCTGATCCCTTGGCCCGCATAGCGCTAACCACAGACGCTTCAGACCTGGCCATAGGGGCAGTTGTGGAACAACATGTTGGCGGAACCTGGCAACCGTTAGCATTTTTTAGCAAATCTTTAAACCAAACCGAGCGCAAATACAGCACTTTTGACAGGGAGCTGCTAGCGCTTCATTTATCCATCCGCCACTTCCAGTTCTGGCTGGAAGGGCGGCGTTTCACAGCTTTTGTAGACCATAAACCATTCACTTTTGCGATGGCTAAAATTTCAGAACCATGGTCAGGCAGGCAACAAAGACAGCTAGCTGCAATTTCAGAGTTCACCACAGACATTCGACATGTGGCAGGCAAACTTAACGTGGTAGCAGACTGCCTCTCTCGCGCTGTGACATCGCCAGAGCACGAGGAGACAGATTATACTACCTCAGCCGCAGAACTCTTCGCCAACTCGGACACGTACGCGGCCCCAATTCACGTAGGGATAGATTACGCAGCCATGGCAGAGGAACAAAGCAGTGACGCGGACGTGCGCGCGCTCCTGTCTGGACCAACAGGGTTAAGACTGGAGGAAAGGGGTTTACGTGACGGTGTACCCCCCCCTAATCTGCGACGTGTCAAACGGCCGACCTCGCCCGGTAGTTCCAGCTGCATGGCGCCGCCGCATTTTTGACTCGGTTCACTCCCTCGCGCACCCCTGGGTGCGCGCCTCGGTTAAAATGGTCGCGGAAAAGTTTGTTTGGCCGGGCCTGCGCAAAAATGTAAAGGAATGGGCAAAGACTTGCATGTCTTGCCAACGCGCCAAAATACACAAACACACAAAAGCTCCTCTAGAGCCTTTTCGAATCCCAGCCAAGAGGTTTGACCATGTTCATGTCGACCTCGTGGGACCACTACCTTCGTCTCAAGGGTTCACACACCTGTTAACAATGATAGACCGTACTACGCGCTGGCCGGAGGCGGTCCCTTTGGCGTCAACCACAGCTGCGGAAGTCGCTCGCGTTTTTTTAACAAACTGGGTGGCACGTTTCAGCATCCCATCGGACATCACTTCCGATAGGGGGCCTCAATTTGTCTCAGAGCTGTGGTCAGCCATGGCCAGCAGCTTAGGAGCGACAATTCACCGCACCACCGCGTATCACCCTCAGGCTAATGGGTTATGCGAGCATTTTCACAGATCTTTAAAGGCCGCCCTCAGGGCCTCACTAACGGATACAGATTGGGTGAATAAACTTCCCTGGGTTTTATCAGGGTTGCGTTCTGCGCCTAAAGAGGATCTAGACGCCTCCCCAGCAGAATTAGTTTTTGCACAACCTCTCAGACTCCCAGGTGAGTTCTTACCAGAACATCCAGAGCCTGGGCATCTTCCAGCCCTGAGGCCCTTAAGCAGCACCGGACCGGACACGCTCCCCGGACCTACACATCACTCTTTTCCACCGGTTTTTGTCCCCCAGGCTTTGAAAAACGCCGAGTTCGTTTTTGTTAGACACAAAGCTTTAAAATCAACCCTCCGTCCACCATACGACGGACCATTCAGAGTGCTGGAACCTGGTGATAAGCATTTTGGGCTTGATTTAGGGGACAGAAAAGAAACAGTCAGCATTGACAGACTTAAACCTGCCTTCTTGTTGAGCGACCAGCCTGCACGGGTGGCGAGAGCACGTCGGCGGGGTAGACCCCCCAAGAGAAAAGACTCAGCCCCCCTGCAGGGAACAAATAACCACTATCCTCCCCAAACTGCAGATTCCTTACAGGATGGTCCCACCAGGACGCCAAAGTGGACCTACAGCAGATTCGGGAGAAGATTAAAACCCAGACGGCACAGGGACTGATGCAAAATTGACAAAGAGTTGTTAACTATGTTGTCAGATTGTGCCGTGACAGTTTTAAGGCTGATTTGTGACATTACTATACTGTTGTTGTTACCACTGAATTTTCTACAGGGTCATGCTGCATAACCTGAGGGGTAACATGACTGCTGGAAAGATTTTTTCCTTGTTTTCCCTGTCAAGATGTTTAACAGTATAATATGTCATGGAGATTATCTTAAACTGTAAACTTAATTTGATTGTCCTTTTCTTAGTCGTTTGGGGGGGGCTGTGGCTTATATTAATCATATATTCCATACCTACATATGTATAGACATATTAGAATGTTTAGTGATTACATATGTGGAATGACCTCACGCCTCAGAACAGGACAAGAGGTCTCGACCACCGGCGAAGATCAAAGAACAGACTGAGTCGCAGCGGTGGAGACCGGATCGAACTTCCTGACCACCCAGGGTCAGGTGGAGGAGATAGAGGACAATGGAGGGGGATTACGTTAATGCGGGATGTCAGCTTTGATATGCAATGTCTTTTGTTGAGTGTGGGTATAAGTATGAAGGTCTGACTGCGCTCAACCTCTTCCTTCTGCTTCTGCATCGAGATGAGACATGTTTGGGAGGTGAAGCTGATAATAAATCTTGATTTATAAAATCACATCGCTTCTTCATTTCAAGCTCCCTACAATTTTGTTACTTTCTTCAAAGTCAGAAGTTTCCATACACAAAGATTACTATGCCTTTAAACAATTTGGGAAAGCCCAGATTATGATGTAATGGCTTTGGAAGCCTCTGCTCTGATAGGTTAATTGACAACATTTGAGTTATTTGGATGCACAGCTGGGAATGTATTTTAAGGCACGCTTCACACACACTGCTTCCTTGTGTGACATCATGAAAAAATCAGAAGAAATCAGCGTGGACCTCCACAAGTTTGGTTCATCCTTGGATAGAATTTCCAGATGCCTAAAGGTGCCACATTCATCTGTTCAAACATTTATGCATAAGTATAAACACCATGGAAATGTCCAGCCATCATACTGCTCAGGAAGGAGACATGATCTGTGTCCCTGAGATGAACGTGTTTCAGTGTGAAATGTGCGCCTCAATCCCAGAACAAAAGCAAAAGGTCTTGTGAAAATGTTGGCTGAAGCTGGTAAGAGTGTCATTATCCACAGTGAAACAAGTCCTGTACATGGGCTGAAAGGCCACTCAGCGAGGAAGAAGCCATTACTCCAAAAGCAGCATTCACTGTACAATCTAATGTTTGTAAATTGGTTATAATCCAGCTGTCACACTGCACTTTTCAGTCTACCTTGTGCCTTCATTCCACCCTGCACCTTTATGGTTCTATTTTGCACAGTGCAGTTTGCCTCTTGCTCAGTACCTGTCTATATATATTCTATATGGGGATCATCCTTTATTTTTATGGTAAATGGTGTTCACTTATATAGCACATTTTACTCATCTCTGGATGACCAAAGCACTTTACAGATCCTGCAGTCCACCCATTCACGTACACATTCACACACTGATGGCGGCAGAGCTACCATACCAGGCGCTGGCCTGACTCATTGGGAGCAACTGGGGGTTCAGTGTCTCGCTCAAGGACACTTCAACATGCAGACAGAGCAGCGGGACTCTGACTACTGATCGTAGCGGCTCACCCTACGATCAGTAGTCAGCCACACTACACCTGCGGCACAGCCACCCCCATTTTAGTTTTTAGTTAGTTTGGGTTAATCTGTTTAGCTTTTCTAGGTAATTCCTTTTTCTGTTTTCTTTACTATTCTATTACACTGTAGGTATTTCTGTCTATTTGATCTGGTTACTGTATGTCATGCTGCTGTTTTCAATAAAGTACATCTATCTATCTATCTATCTATCTATCTATCTATCTATCTATCTAACATAAAAAGCCAGATTGCAGTTTGAAAATGCACATATGAAGAAAGACCTTAATTTCTGGAGACATGTCCTGTGGCTTGATGAAACTAAAATTGAACTGTTTAGCCATAACGACCATTGTTACATTTGGAGGGAAAAAAAGGGGGGAAGCTTGCAAACCTGAGAACACTGTCCCAACTGTGAAGTATGGGGTGGCAGCATCATGTTGTAGGGTTGTTTTGCTGCAGGAGGAACTGGTACACTTTACAAAATAGATACAGTTTAAGTTCATTTTAAAATTGCAGTCCTTACTTTTATATCCATAGAGGGTGAGTAAAGGCTTTTTATGCTCTACATTGCATATAATCAAAGTCTTCCATGTCAGTATCTTCTATCCATTCTTATTATGGATGCTAACTAAACAGTATACCTCTCCAATTGGTGGTGCAGTGATGGATAGTGTAGCCAACATTTTGAGCAATACCAGCAAAACACTGAAGAAGAATACTTATTAGAATGCTGAAACATTTCCATTACAAGTTGTACAAGTAAGATATTACAAAAAACAAAACAAAACAACCCCCCCCCCCTTAAGATATGACCTCTAATCCTCTTTACATTATACATCATCAGCGTCTCCTCCATTATGCATCTATTTTGGGGTAAGCTTTGGTGACCTCTAGTGGTTCTATTGCTTAACACACATGCCAATGTAAAGTATGCAAAGAAGTAACCATACTTCCAGCATGGAAGTAAGTCAAATGCACCTATTTGACTTTTACTTATTTTATTTTATATGTAAAGAGAGCATAAATAAGCCCTTACCCAATTAGCATTTTCATCCTTATAGTCAGAATAGGCCTCATAAGTTCTCATCTAGGTGTCTTCTTATGGTTCTGTTGTGTGGTGCATGTGTGTGGCCCGTGAGGCTTGCCATACCCGCCCTGGGTGTGATGTCAGGCGGGCATGGCCAATGTATATAGTTCTGTGTTCCTCCTAACAGAAGGCAGTTCGTTGCTTGGCATAAGACCAACTCCAGTCTCCCGTTATTCAGACATTACATTGCGGTGATGAGAGAAAACTATGGAGGTGTGTGGGCTACCTTCACCTCTGCTACCATTTCTGGAATGTCTTGGAGAGCCAGTGATCCTGTGGCTGGATTGGATAGCGATGCTTGACAATTACATCGCTGGGCTGGCCCTGGGTAAACTCGACGGAGTTCAAGGATGGACACTGCTGGTCCGTCGTCTTGGCAAAGAGGGTCGGAGGATTCTCGGCATGTTGGGAGAGGCTGAGCCTTATGCAGATGCTGTCGGGCAGCTGGTTGGAGATTTTGCTGAACGTCCAAGGGACAAGAAGCTGGAGCTGTGGGTAGCGAGACTGTTGGCACCAAGAGGAACTAAGCTAGTTAGCTCGGAGGAGCTAAAGGCTCAGTCTGTGGCAACGGGACAGTTAGCCATGATGCTAGGTGTGCGCCAAAACTGAGCTACAAGCTACCAGCTGGGTATCCAGGGGGGACCAGAGCCCCTGGTTGCTGACGATGGTGAGCCAGCCGAGGAGCTCAGCATATGTGTGACCGTAGCACTGGTGATGTTGACGGCGTGGTGAACAGTGACAGCAGAGAGGGAGAGCAGTGACCGGACTCAACTGAGTCTTCCCCGCAGCTGGAGTCTGGGCAGCAGGAGAGCGGGAACAAGCAGGCTGAAAACCCCCGGAAGCAGCAGCAACAGCCAGGCGCAGAGGCAGCGCAGCGGAGTGCCTTGGACGAGGGTGCTGAGCGCAGCGACGAAGCGTTTGGGTTGACGGGTGACACTGACGAGAGTGACGCTGGGAGCCCCGGGAGAGAGCAGCAACAGCCAGGCTCAGAGGCAGCGCAGCGGAGCGCCTTGGACAAGGGTGCTGAGAGCAGCGGCGAGGTGCCTGGGTCAAGGAGCGGCGCCGACGAGCGAGCTTTGGTTTTCCCTGGAGTTCGGCCACAGGAGGCCGGAGTGTTTGGGGCTATAATGGTGGCAGCTGCAGCTGTTTGGAGGTGGTCAGGAGTGGACCGACAGGCACGGAGGGATGGCGTGCCAGGCAGCAGCACTGAGGGTCCAGATGGGAGAAGCAGTCAATGGTGAGGGGACATTCTCGCCGGGGAGGTCAGCTTCGACCCCGGGGGCAGGAGAAGAGACATTCTCGCAAGGGAGGTCAGCTTCGACCCCAGGGGCAGACGGCTGCCAGGGGCCCGCATGCCGTGGGGCTGCCCTGGGTCTCCGAGCTGTTTTTTTTCCATGGCTGCCCATGGACTGTGGCATAACGTAAATTATCTGAATGTAAATATGTATATATAAATAATAGTATATGTTCATATGATGTGCATGTGAATTAATGTGTGTTATTTGAAGATTATTTTGTGATTTTAGCATAAAACACACTGATTTTAGTTGTTTTGGGTGAGTGTGTTATGCCATTCTAGTTCATTGTTCCTGTTATTTCCCTTAGTGCGTGATTCGGGTCCTAAATTGGGGTGGGTCTGGATTGTGTGTATGTGTTTTGCACTTTTGTAAGGGGGAGCGGAATGCTGTGTGGTGTATGTTTGTGGCCAGGGAGGCTTGCCGTACCCGCCCTGGGTGTGATGTCAGGTGGGCACGGCCAATGTATATAGTTCTGTGTTCCTCCTAATAAAAGGCAGTTTGTTGCTTGGCATAAGACCGACTCCAGACTCCCATTATTCAGACATAACAGGTTCTTCATCCCTGTTTGAAGCTATAAAGCCTTCTGCACTCCAATTCCAAAGCTGATGCACAGTAAACTACTCTGACTTTACTCCACTGTGGTAGTTCAAAGGTGGCTGAAAACCAGAGATGGGCAGAGTAGCTAAAAATTGTACTCAGGTAGTGTAACTTTATGAAATTCATTACTCAAGTACAAGTAAGAGTAGCCATCCAAAACTTTACTTATTTAAGAAAGTATGTAACAAAAAAAGTTAGCTGAGTAGTAATGACTTTACTCTTGCCATTTGTGAGGTTTGTCGATTAAATTTGTGACTATTTTGTTTCAAATTTGCACATTTTCTCACAATTTTGTTTATAATTTTTCAATTAAATTCAGTTCAATTCAGCTTTATTTATACTGTGCCACATTACAACAGAGGACGTCTCATGGCGCCAGATTGCAGAGAAAAACCCCACAGTCTCAATTTTTAACATTATTCACCTAAATTTGCAATTCTTTCTCAGACATTTACAAGGGTTTCCTTATAAATTTGAGCCACTGAGACTTTTTTCCATAAATTCTAGATTTCTTAAATATATTCATGGCTTTTTTGATTTAAATGTAAGCTTATTTGCAATAAAACTGACTTCATTTATATGTTTAGTACTTTATGTTGCATAAATTTGCAACTTTATAGTCATTTAATTACAGCTGATTGAGAACAGACGGACAATGAATTGACTGTGGTTTCAGTTACATAAAGTCAGAAAGTCACTAAAATGTCTAAGGTTCCAGTCATTTTAGCTAAAAACGAGACATTACAGTTAGAAAGAAGATTTCTTTATAATCAGAGAAATCAAAAGTAACCCAAGTAACCTTGTTATTAAAGTACTATGCTGTGGAAAAAAGGTACTTGAGTGCATGTACATACTAAAGTAAATGCAACTATGTACAGTAGGTACTACCCATTCTGCTGAAAATTCATCTGTTTAGAATAATAAAGATAATGTGAAAACGAGTTAATGCACAGGCCTGTTTACTTTTTTGGATGCACGATAAATGCACACACGGACACATGTTTTTGACCCTGATGGCTTTCCATACCTAAGCCCCTTGGCCCACACTTTATTTTGGGAGAGCGTGCAGTAGGGATGGGCGATACCAGCATTTTTCCTTTCAGTATGATACCATTAATTTATGGGACTTTTTCTTTGATACTGATACTTTTTGCCCCTTAAAGGAAAATCACATGATTGCAGTTTCATCAACAGCTTTATTGCAAGGGCAATATGAAATATGAATAAAACTCATGAACATAAATACTTGAAAGAAATGCTTATAAAATTATAATAAAATACAAGAATGAGTAAAGTAAATAAAAATAAAATGAAAAAAATTTCAGTTATAATAAAAATAATTAAGACTTAAAATGAATGCAAAACTAATTCAAATTCTTAATTTGGTGAAGATTCTCAGTCATTCAGGCGGGTAAGTATGCTGTATGAAAACTCAGTCAAGTCAACTGGATTCAAGTATCTTTTACTTCTGAAACATTTCACCATTCAGCCAAATTCTAAGGTAATACAAAGCAGCGTATTGTTCATGTCTGTGGTCAGCGCATTATTCCAAACATAACAATGGCAATGAGGGTAAAATGAAAGCTTTTTGACACCTCTGAAACCATTCCTCGCCCTGCCAGGTGAGCCACTGATTCCTGCTGGCATGAGTCATTTGAAAACTTTGACGCTATTGACCTAGCAGATGTGTGGTGGATTTATGGGTTTATAGGTATTTTAATGTTGGTACAAGTATTAATGTAAATATGAATGTGAGTAGGAATGAAGATTTATTTTCATTACACTCAGATCCTCGTTAGGGCACCAGTCCAGATAATGGACAATTTATTAACAATTCTCCATTGGTACCAATTATGAATCAGTCTAAAAAAAAAAAAAACCCTTGTGAGTTCTTGTCGGCTGATAATCAAGAAGATGGACATGAAATCAAACAATACCTCCCATATGTCTTTCAATAGTTTAATAAGAAATGTCAGAATAGGTTAACACATTTGGATAACTTTAAAACGGAGAATTCAACATGTATTATATGGGCATTATAGACTCTTACTGAGTTACTTATGAATCAAGCATTTGTGGAACCAAAGAAACTGTAGTTTAATTTATCATTATACTGGAAATTGGAAAACCATAAAATAGCATTGGTTAAGAAAAGGGGATGCAGTTTTATGAAGAAAGTGATGATTAACTACTTATAAAAATGGAAAATTGGTGTTACTCTGAAAAAGAATGTAAATTAATGAAAGGACAAAATGCATTTTGAAAATCTGATGGGGGTTTGCATGAAATTAAGTTGAAAGAACTTATACCAGGAATATTCTGAAAAATTCAGTTTAAATTAAATAACAGACTGTCAGCCACAGAGTCATTGCGTCCCAGTAGGTAGCAGGGGGTCCACATTCCTATTCAACTGGACCAGCATGGGTTCTGTTGGGAGACTGGCAGACAGGCTCCTTACCACGGTTATGGCCTACTCCCGAGATCACAATCGGCTGTTCTTCAGCACGCTGGGCGAGGTCTTCTCTTATGCACTGAAAAAGGAAATGGTTTATTGTGCAAAGTCCTATTAGAAATTCAAACTGAGGCAAAACACACCCCAAACCAGTTTCTTCTGATGTTGGTGGTTTAAATGAGTTGGTTTAAGCTTAGAAAAAAAAAATCTTCTTGCACGGTGATTTAAAGGAAAAAGATTAAAATAAGAAAAATGAATTTTAAATAAAAGAAACAGGATTTTCACAGAGCATGATAGGCTCTGGGCCTACTTAAAGATAGGCAAAAAAAATGTAAGAGCAGAGACGTCTGCTCCTTACAGCTTTACCAATGCCCCAAAAACAACAAAGGAAAGTTTTTCTCTAGGTGTAGCAGAATCTCACTGAATTTCATGAAATCTGAACTGAACCAATACATTGCTTCTTTTCCCAGCTGAAGTCATAAACTCGACCTAAAAAGGGAAATGCAAGGGAGCCTGGAGCTCGATTGGTCACTTTAAGTCCAGCTATGGTCTCCTAAAGAAAGAGGAGGGGGGAAGAGACATTTGATATGAGAAGTGAGACCCTCCTGATGTATGTGTGCTGAATAAAGCATAAATTCCTTCAACTTTAGTGACTGAGATATTCTATTCAATAATAAAGGAAAATACAATGTCTCTGCATTGTAACTGTATTTAATTAGTGATAGTAAGCATGCAAAAATTAATTTCTTCCTGAAAATAAAACAACACATATCAAATCATATCAATAAAAGCATTTGAAACCACATTGTCCGTCCCAAGAGTTCAACCATGTCTTCCGTAGCGGATACTGTCTTGATAGAAAGAATATGAATTAATTTATTTGTCTATAATGTATAAAATCCACTGCAAAGAGAAAAAATTAAATATTCCTGAGTCATCCACCAGATGGCACTGTGAAACTGTCGTTGTTTACTGGAGAATCATGACTCCCCATGTCTGGATTATGCCAACCATAAAACTATCGATTTGGAACATTCCTTTGCCAAAGAGCAGAAAAGGGAGAATGACTAAGTCCTGGAAAAGGGATTAACTTCCACTTTATGGACGAAGGATTGTGTTGAACACTCTGGTCCTTGGATGATAGAAGCAGTTCATGCCCAGACTCAGCAGTTGAAACAATTTTTCTTCAGCAAAGAATGATTTTATAGATTGAAACTCAAGGTCACGCTACAGATGCTAGCGACAAAAAGCTAAGGGATATGCTAATCCATACCTTCAGCAGTGAGGGGCAACGTGTTCTCAGTTCTCTCAGCTCTGCGGACATGTATGAGGACTGTGTTGCCTTAATGGAGAGACACTTTGCCGACACACGTAATTTCATGTCGTGGAGAATCGCTTTTAACCAGCGCCGTCAACATGTGGACAAGACGGTTCAACAGTATGTCACAAGTTCCATTTCCTAGCTAGCATGTGTGGGTTTGGCCATCTGGAGGAAGAGCTGGCGCGAGATAAGCTAGCAGAGCACACCATGAGCCTGAAGCTGTGGGAGGAGCTGCTGCTGGTGTTAGATAACCTGCAACTAGACGAGGCTGTGGAAATGGCATCCCAAATAGAAACAGCCATCCAGCTTACATCACGGCCGATAGCACCCAGCCTGCAAGCCCTTGTCTTGCCCCACGAATGCACGCCGTCACCACTGCCACACAGTGCCCTGAACCCACACCTCCCCACTACGACTGCAAGAAGAAGGGTAGGAAATGGGATGGCATGAAAGAATGTCAGCCCTGCGGTGACTGTGGTTTAACACACACTGGGCTCATACACCCGCCTGCCCGGCCATGGGGCGGAAATAATACCGCTGTAAGAAGCTCAACCATTTTGCTAGAGTTTGCAGCTCGACTGTCACAGATTCAGCACCCCGCCCACCTATCTTGACCACAATCCACTCTGTAGGTGCCAAGAGTTGGCTGTTCAAGTGGTACACAGTAGAACTAGAGGGTAATAGTGTACTGCTGCTGTTGGATACGGCGGCCTCAAGGTCTCATCTTTTTTTTTTTTTTTGAGGTCCCTTCTGACTGAGTCCATGGTCAGGAAACAGTTCCCATCACAGCCAACATGGAGGAGTTATTCAGCTATGGGCACGTCAAGATTGACAAGGGAGGGACAGTCACCTTTTCTGTATGCTGCGGCTCTAAAGTCATTCCAACATTCACATTCCAAGTAACACGTCAAGGGGCCAACCTGCTAGGCATCGACCTGATCAGCGAGCTGGACTTCTCCATCACTGACCCAATGGGCTCTACTGTCCTGATGGTCACCTCATCCTGGTAGCACCGTTGGCCAACGCTCTTCATGTGACTGGGCTGCCTTACCTCTTTTAATCACTGACCATTCATTGATCTGACGGTGTCCCCAAAAATTCAGCCTCTTCGCTGGTTTCCCTTTGCACTGTGGGACGACGTCACGGTGGAACTGCAGAAGCTTTTGGACGCCGGCATCATTGAGCAGGTCAATGCATCCCCCTGGATGTCCAACTTGGTGGTGACAAAGAAGAAGTCAGGCGGCCTACGGCCGTGTATTACTCTTGAGATGGTCAGGCATCAGGCATCCAGGTGACAGCTTCCCTGGTGGCAGGCTGCTGGTCATCACTCCAGCAGTAGAGCCGCCAGGGTCCTCATTAGCTGTGGCGCAAGAGCTAAGGCAAGTTCCTTCCATTATTTCTTCTACATCAGTATTTGAGGGATCTTGTGTAGTTCTAGGCAGGGGGACCCAGTTGCAGCTGCCATCTGCTCCTGGGCTCATTCCATTGGGCTACACCAGTATTGTCGGTAGTGACTCGGTGCTTGTCTCTTCCTCCCCGTCCGAGGTGGCTGTGTCAGCTGTGCCCAAGCGGCTGGGCTCAAGGTTCTCCAGCCTGAGTTGCCTGGGCTCATCACTGATCAGCTTGCATCATCTAGATTCACCACTGATCAATCTCCACCATTTGTTCCAGAGGCCGGTGTGCCTCCGCCATCAGCTCCAGAGGCCGGTGTGCTGCCACCATAAGCTCCAGAGGCTGGTACATCTCCATTTGCTGTTCCAGAGGCCGGTGTGCATCCGCCTGCTGTTCCAGAGGCCGGTGCGCCTCTGTTGTGTGTTCCCGGAGGCCGGTGCACCTCCATCATGTGTTCCAGAGGCTGATGCACCTCCACCTGCTGTTCCAGAGGTTGGTGCGCCTTCATCGTCTGCTGCTGAGGCCAGGTTGCCTTCGTTGACTGCTGTAGAGACCGGTACAACACTGTTGTCGGTTCCTGAGCCCAGCGCACTCCCTTCAGTTGTTTCTGAGGTCAGTGTGCCACTGTTGCCTGTTTCCAAGCTGAAGGCTCTTCTGTTTGTGTTTGCCAAGTTCAGTATTCCAGGCTGGGGGCCCATGATCCACTAAAGAGGCATGGTAGCGCCTTTGATCCACCGTGTTTAATGATCTGGTGGCCAAGGAACTTTGGTAGGCCACCAGATCCACCCTGCTTATCAGTCTCGGGGCCCACGGACTTGAGTAGGCAGCCTGACCCTCCTTGTTCTCCAGTCTGGTAGTCTGGGGACTGTGGTAGACCACCCAACTCGTCTTGTTTTATGCTGGGTCATTGGACTTTGTTTTGCCACCAAGAATAGGGTTTTAGTTTGGTCACTTTGTTGGGGGCGGGGAGGGTTGTTTCAGCCCGCCTGGCCTTGGCCCCCACCACCCACCCAGGAAGGGTCATTTTGTGTTGTTTGGGTCATCTGGTATCAAACCCTTAAGAGAGGGGTACTGTAAGAGTTTGGACATGGCTGTGCTCATGTCCCCGCTTTGCGTTTATTTTTGTATTCTCTGTAATTTTCAGGACATGAGTTCAGCCCATGTCTTCGCCTTTAGTTTATTATGATTTTATGTGTTTAGGCTTGGTCCTTAATATTATTGGTATTATGTTCTTGTTTTATATTCCTGATCAGCTTTGATTATTATTGTTATTAGTGTATGCCCAGAGAAAGCAAGTATTCCTGTCTGAAACAGGTAGGCCAATTAGGCTTTACAGGCCCAAATGTAGGCTGTATTTGAAGGTGGAATACAGAGGTGTAGCCTATATATAGGCAATCACACTTTAGACTTTGACAAATATGAAAAGGACTCAACACCACTGAGATTTATTTGATTGTGTGAATATTAATTTCAGAATTATTGAAAATGAATGGGACATCCGATATTAGCGACTGTTTAAGAACCCTGGTTTATTTGTTTGTCAGATCACTTATTTTGTGTGATCTTTCATGACTTATATTCATAAGTGTTGTATCTTGCACTTTGGGGAATTTATTTATTTAGCGAATGCAAAGTCCTTAAGCCAAGCAGTTGCCTCCTGGTTTGCTGTATGGAGGGTGTGTAATCCTCCTTCCAGTCTTTGGAGCGGGCAAGCCTCTATGATGTGTTCCATAGTTTGCTCCTCTCCACATGCGCACAGTGGGCTAGGGCTACTGCCCCATCTGTGAAGGCTGGCCAAGCAGGGGCCATGTCCAGTCCTGAAGCGATTGAGTGTAGACCACTGTCTCCTTGGGAGGTTGGTGCCCGGGACCTGTTGGTTGGGGTTTATCACCAGCTGTTTGTTTGGGACCTCCTTGGTTTCCCATTCCTCTTGCCAAGCTGTCTGGATGGTAAAGTCAGCTGGGGGAGGGTTTTTCCAAATCGGCCGTCTGGATGAAAGTCGGGCAGTGGGTGGGGTGTAGATATCTGCATGGATTGGTAAGTGAGGAAAATCTTTAACTTTTTGGAGCATCCTTTGAGTTAATGCTGCTCGCCGGATGTGTGGAGGGGCTATGTTTGACAGTACAGAGAGCCAGGGGAGTGGTGTTGAGCGGATTGTTCCAGTTATAGTTCTCATGGTTGAGTTGAGCTGGGTGTCTACATGGTGTGTGTAAGATGACCTGGACCAGACAGGGGCACAATATTCTGCTACAGAGTATGAAAGGGCCAGTGCTGAGGTGCGCAGGGTGGAGACTGCCGCCCCCCATTTTGCACCAGCGAGCTTGCAGAGCAGGTTGTTTCGTACTTTCACCTTAGCAGCCGTCCCCTTTAGATGTTCCTTGAAGGATAAGGTCCTATCAAGGGTCACTCCAAGATAAGTTGGATTTGGGGCATGCTTAAGCTTGAGTCCGCTCAGGTGGATGTTTAGTTCTCTGGCAGCTTTTGCATTGTGGAGATGAAATACACTGGAGACGGTTTTTGCTGGGCTTGGTTTTAGGCGCCAGATTTTGCAGAACTGGTCCAGTTTAGCAAGATCTGAGGGGAATGGGAGTTGTTCAGTCACCATTATAATTATTTTAGTTTATATGTGTAGTGAATTGTCAATAAACTCATGCAATACTATAACAGGACACGTGTACAAAGATTTGAGACCCATTTTAGTGCATCCTTTCATATTTTAGCAATATTACAAGTACAAAACACCCTACGTTATTATACACAGCAGATTGACTTGTTTGGCTTCAACTGTTGCATCGGTGTTGCCCATTTGTCTGTAGATATTTAAATAAAAATGATTTATTTTTAGATATTTAAATAAAAATGATTTTTTTTTTTTTTCTCTCGGCGCCACACGAGTCGGCTGCCTTTTGCAACAGCGGCTCGATTCCGAGTCTTTTTCCCTTCCTCTCTCTTTTGATCCGTCTTTTTTTTTTTTTCACCCCACTTATATCACGGACACACAGATCGTCCTAAATGTCTCCTGAGCCGGTGGACGGAGCCACTGTCTATAGCAGGATACGATACAGCAGAGAACAGCTGCTAGCATTCAACCGCCACCCGGTCCCATTGGAAAAACTCGACATACCGAGAGAACTGAGGCGAAAACGCCGCGGCTGCCGGGCTGGAGTAAGGCGGAGGACAAAAAATATAAGGTACAGACCCTCCCTTCCATCTGTTGTCATGGGAAATGTACGGTCGATACTGGGAAAGTTAGATGAGCTAGCGGCTATCTCCCGTTATGATAGCACATACCGGGAGTGCTCTCTCCTTTTGTTTACTGAGACGTGGCTAACTGAACTAGCAGCAGATGCTAACATTGAGCTGGAGGGTTTTCACATGATACGAGCTGACCGAACACCAGACAGTGGCAAGGCTAGGGGCGGTGGAGTGATAATGTATGTTAACAACAACTGGTGCAGACCGGGACATATCACTGTTAAACAACGACACTGCAGCAAAGACATTGAGTTGCTAGCTGTTAGCATGAGGCCTACATATCTCCCGAGAGAACACTCACACGTGATCTGCATTGTTGTTTATGCAAATCCGACTGCGAACGCTGGGACAGCACGTGACGTCATCCATTCAGTAACCAGCAGGCTGCAGACAGAACACCCAGATGCTCTTCTCCTCATCTCAGGCGATTTCAACCATGTTTCACTGTCTCCCATTCTACCCACGTTCACCCAGTATGTCACATGCCACACTAGAGACAATAAAACACTGGATTTATTCTACGCAAACACTAAGGAGGCGTACACCTCATCACAACTCCCCCCACTCGGGAGATCGGATCACAACTTGGTTCATCTCCGGCCGGTGTACAAACCCCTAGTGCACAGACAACCTCCGGCCATGCACACTGTGGAGTTATGGTCTGAGGAGACAATGGACACCCTAAAGGGCTGTTTTGAAGCCACCGCCTGGAAGCAGCTCTGCGATCCACATGGTGAGGACATCGATGGCCTCATTCACACCTTCACGGGCTACCTCAGCTTCTGTGTGGACAAATCCGTTCCCACCAAGACCATACGGCGTCACTCAAACAACAAACCCTGGATCAACCCTGAGATAAAAACACTTCTGAGAGAGAAGAAGAGGATCTTCAGGTCAGGGAACAGGGAGATGCTGAAGTCCGTACAGAGGGAGCTGAGGAGAAAGATCAGAGAAGGCAAGGACAGCTTCAGGAAGAAGATGGAGGACAAGCTGCAACAGAGCGACATCAGCGGGGTCTGGAGAAACCTCAAAACCATCTCGGGGCTCCAGAATACCTCCCCCCAGGCCACAGGGGGCAGGGAGTGGGCGAACAACCTGAATCTGTTTTTCAATAGATTTGACCAACCGCCCTCCCCCCTGACTGCACAACAACCACTGCTGCCTCTAAAGAAATCAAGTCCTGCTGCCCACTCCCCACTCCACCAACACCCCCCCCACTCCCAACACACAGCCCCCCATCCTGACCCTGACCAGGACCCAGGTGAGGACGGAGCTGAGGAAGATCAAGGCGAGGAAGGCGCCGGGACCGGACGGCATCAGCGCAAAGCTCCTCAAGTCCTGTGCAGACCAGCTGTGTGGGATTGTGACGTATATCTTCAACATGAGCCTGAAACTGGGGAGGGTACCACAGCTGTGGAAAACATCTTGTGTGGTACCTGTACCAAAAACTTCCCACCCCAAAGACCTGAACAGCTACAGACCGGTGGCCTTGACGTCCCACTTGATGAAGACCCTGGAGAGACTGCTCCTTGCTCACCTCCGCCCCCTGGTGGAACCAGCGATGGATCCACTCCAGTTCGCCTACCAGCATGGCATTGGGGTGGAGGATGCGGTGATCTTCCTCCTTCACCGTTCTCTGTCCCACCTGGAGAAGCCCGGGAATATGGTGAGGATCATGTTCTTTGACTTCTCCAGTGCTTTCAACACCATCCAACCGATGATCCTGAAGGACAAGCTGCTGCGCGCAGGGGTGGACCAGCACCTGTCATCATGGATCCTGGACTACCTCACGAACCGGCCTCAGTTTGTGAGAACCCGGGACTGTGTGTCCGACACGATCATCAGTAGCACGGGGGCCCCCCAGGGAACGGTGCTGGCTCCCTTCCTGTTCACTCTTTATACTGCGGACTTCTCACACAACACAACACACTGCCATCTACAGAAGTTCTCTGATGACTCTGCGATCGTTGGCCTCATCTCCAATGGAGATGAAGCTGAGTACAGAGGGCTTATCCAGGACTTCGTGGACTGGTGCCATCGGAACTGCCTCCAGATCAACGCGAGGAAAACTAAGGAGCTGGTGGTGGACTGCCGCAGGCATGGGCAGCCCCTCACAGTACCAGTAAATATACAGGGAACAGACATCGAGATGGTGACATCCTATAAGTATCTGGGTATTCATCTGAACAATAAACTAGACTGGTCACACAATACTGATGCACTCTACAAGAAGGGACAGCGCAGGCTGTTCCTGCTGAGGAGACTCAGGTCTTTTGGTGTACAAGGGGCGCTGCTGAAGTCATTCTATGACACGGTGGTGGCATCAGCCATCACTTTTGGAGTGGTCTGCTGGGGCAGTGGCATTACTGCAGCCGATAGGAAGAGACTGAACAAACTGATTAAGAAAGCTAGCTCTGTCCTGGGGCAGCGCCTTGATCCGATGGAGGAGATAGGAGAGAGAAGGACGGTGGCTAAACTGTCATCTCTGCTGGAGTCCGAGTTCCACCCTATGCAGGACATACTGAATGCACTGAGGAGCTCATTTAGCAGCAGACTACATCATCCCAGGTGCACAACCGAGAGGTTTCGTAGGTCCTTCCTACCAACGGCTGTCAGACTGTACAACCTAAGCAGGGCTGCTCGCAGAGATAGCAAAAAGACGTAACAAACTAATAGTTTTTTGAATGCAAAAGATGCAATAGACTTACACAATGGTCCCCTCCGGCATACAACTAGGAACATACCGGTCGCTATGGAGGGTGAGAATATGTATGGGCACATAATCATACCATGTAGGATAACTAAGTAGACGGTTATGCTGTTTCATTCCATCTAGCAACAATGCTCTGCACTGTGTGTGTTTATATATTTGCATATTTATTCCATCTAGCTACAATGCTCAGCACTGGGTGTGTTTATATATTTATATATCTACATATTATTCCATCTAGCTACATTGCTCCGCACTGTGTGTGTTTATATACTTGCATATTTATTCCACCTAGATGCAATGCTCCGTACTGTGGGTGTTTATATATTTACATATTTATTCCATCTAGCTACAATGCTCTGCACTGTGTGTTCATATATTCATATATTTATTCCATCCAGCTACAATGCTCTGCACTGTGTGTCTGTGTGTGTGTGTATATATATATATTTTATAGTAATACGTACATATGTTTATTAGCTGCTCTTGCTTGCTTGTTTTTTTTCTTGCCTTCTGATTGTTGCTCTGAGTGTTGCTATCCCTGTGCTGTTGCAATCCTGGAATTTCCCCGTTGTGGGACTAATAAAGGCTTATCTTATCTTATCTTATCTTATTTCATTATTTGGACATTTTTGTGTCCTGTTTGGTCACGATGGTCATTTAGTCAAAACGTGCATATGTGTCCGCATACGATATGCAGTCGATCTGGCCATTCTGCTCCACAATCATGGTGGTATTATTATTAAGTTTTTAATTTTTAGATACTCGCACAGGAGGGGGGACTTGGTGTCCTGCAAAGGACAGTGGTACCACATGGGTGAAGCAGCAGTCGGGACTCCTGTAGACCACTGACCACACATGCAGGGTGTGCCTCCCCACAAAGGATCGTGGTCCGCTTGGTCGGACACTGGTGTTGGAGAAGCAGCAGCTGAACCGGTGGATTACAGTCCTTCACAGGGAGCCAAGTCCAGCCTGCTTGGTTAACGGAAGTCTCGGTTGCTGCTCCACCCATGTGCCATCGCTGTCCTTTGCGGCACCACGGGTCCCTGTGGGTGCCCCCCTTCCCCCAGCACACCCACGCACCGCGTGTCTTCCACATATGCCGAATTATCCTTCAGACCGACGCAATCACGGCAACTTTATGGTGTAATTTTTTTTAAGCATTAAATCTTCAGTATTATTTTTCTCTAGTCAAATTTGTCACTTTTCGCTTCCTTGTTCTGTTCATAGAGCGTTGTGGTTACTGATGCCATGATGCCGCGTATGATCCAATCAGTACGGAGTCAATCCGAAACCCTGCCCACATCTTTAGAAGCCAGAGCATGCGGAGAGAGTATGACTAAAATTAAAAAAAAAAAGTGTCCATAAAAATTATGAACAGGATCCTGACAAAGGGCAGCCCTGGTGGAGTCCAACTCTCACTGAAAACGAGTTTGACTGGGTGTTGGCAATACAAACCAAACCCTTGCAACAGTCATACCAGCCAGATAGCTCGTAACAACGAGCCCGATACCCCATACTCCCAAAGCACCCCCCACAAGAGACCACGAGGGACGCGGTTGAATGCTTTCTCCAAGTCCACAAAACACATATGGACTGGTTGGGCAAACTCCCACAAATCCTCAAGAATTCTCGAGAGGGTAAAGAGTTGATCCAATGTGCCATGGGCAGGACAAAAACCCCATTGCTCCTCTTGGATCCGAGGTTCGACAAGTGGTCGGACTCTCCTCTTCAGTACCCTGGCATAGACCTTCCCAGGGAGGCTGAGAAGTGTGATCCCCCTAAAGCTGGAACACACCCTCCGGTCCCCCTTTTTATAAAGAGGAACCACCACCCCGGTTTGCCATGCCAAAGGCCCCAGCCCCTCTCCAGGAATCTGGTTCCAGTTCCGGAACTGTGTGTTGAGCCCAACTATATCTAGCCGGTATCTCTCAACCTCGTGCACCAGCTCCAGCTCCTTCCCCACCAGAGAGGTGACGTTCCTCATCCCAAAAGCCAATTTCAAAAGCCAGGGATCAGACTGCAAAGATTTCTGCCTTCGCCTGCCGCCTGATTCACATAGCACCAGACCCTCATTGTTCCTCCCGCAGGTGGTGAGCCCACTAGAGGGCGGACCCATGTAACTCCTTCGGGCTGAGCCCAGCCAGGTCCCATGGGCAGAAACCTGGCCACCAGGCGCTAGCCATCGAGCCCCTTCCCCAGGCCTGGCTCAGGGTGGGGCCCCGGTAACCCCATACCGGGTGGGGTACACTGAATCCTTGAATTTTTTTATTCATCATGGGAGTCTGTCGGATCACTCTTAGTCTGGCTCTTCACCCAGGACCAGTTTGTCTTGGGAGGACCCTACCAGAGGCAAATTACCCTGGACAACATAGCTCCTGGGATCACTAGGGCATGCAACAACCCCCCCCCCCCACCACCACCACGATAAGGTGGTGATCCATGGAGGGGTTTCAATCAACATTAAGACCCTTAATCAGTTTTTGGCAAGTGAAATAGAGTTATTGTCCTTTGAGACCATTTCACAGGTTGGACAGAGCAAGTTACAGTACTCTATTCACAATTTAACCCTGAAGAACAAAATCAAGTCAATGTTAAAGCATGTAAACTGTTTCCATCAACATTAAGACCCTTAATCAGTTTTTGGCAGGTGAAATACAGTTAGTGATTTTTGAGACTATTTCACAAGTTGGACAGAGCAAGTTCCTGTACTATGTATATTTGCAATTTAACCCTGAAGAACTAAATGAAGTTATTTTTAAAGCATGTAAACTGTTTCAATCAACATTAAGACCCTTAATCAATTTTTGGAAGGTGAAATACAGCGTTATTGATTTTTGAGATTATTTCACAGGTTGGACAGCGCAAGTTACAGTACTCTATTTGCAATTTAATCCTGAAGAACTAAATCAAGTAATTTTTAAAGTATGTAAACTGTTTCAATCCAAATTGGGAGCCTTAATGAATTTTTGGCAGATGAAGCATATAGAGTCTACTTAAATAACAATATATAATTATAGAAGGTAAATAACGCACAAACACTAGTATTCATGGGAAAGAAAAGCTTTATTGACTTTTATATCATTATACATGGATTTTGTTAATTTCAGCAACACTTTTCTTAACATATAAGGCAAAACATTAAAAGCTACTATAGGATAAAATTATCTAATTATTCTAACACAAAACTCCATCCATCCATCCATCCATCCATCCATTTTCTACCGCTTTTCCGGAGTTCCGGGTCGCGGAGGCAGCAGTTCAAGCAGAGAAGCCCAGACTTCCCTCGCCCCCGCTACCTGCTCCAGCTTTTCAGAGAGGATACCAAGGCGTTCCCAGACCAGCTGAGAGACATAGTCCACTGAGTCCTGGGTCTGCCCCGGGGTCTCCTCCCAGTGGGACGTGCCCGAAATACCTCAAGTGGGAGGCGTCCAGGAGGCATCCTAATCAGATGCCCATACCACCTCAGCTGACTCCTTTCAATGTGGAGGAGCAGCGGTTCTACTCTGAGCCTCTCCCGGATGACTGAGCTCCTCACCCTATCTCTGAGGGTGAGTCCAGCAATCCTACGGAGAAAGCTCATTTCAGCCACTTGTATCCACGATCTTGTTCTTTCGGTCATTACCCAAAGCTCGTGACCATGGGTGAGAGTAGGAACGTAGATTGACTGGTAAATCGACAGCTTTGCCTTAGAACTCAGCTCCCTCTTCACCACAACAGACCGGTATAACGTCTGCATCACTGCAGATGCTGCTCCGATCCGTCTGTCAATCTCTCGCTCCATTTTCCCCTCACTCGTGAATAAGACCCCAAGATACTTAACCTCTTGCACTCCGGGATACCGCGAGCGGTCACGTCTCTGCGTCGTAGTGCGTCCTCGTGCTTCCTAGTGCGCACTGTGCGTCTCAGTGCGCACTGAAAAAAAAAAGCTGCATTTCCGTTCTTCCACTACAGACACAGCCGCGAACAGAAAGCCAAAGGAGTGCTTTGATTGGTTTAGATTTGATTGACCTCTCATTCGACTAATAAGAGCCTTGAATTGGGTTTCTGAAACCTTGAAGAACCAATGACTGAAAACCTAGCTAGAAGGATCCGCCTACCAACGACTGCGAATACAACGAGCCAATTGAAGCAGAGAAGTTCAACGATTGAAATGCGTGCGTCCTGTGCGTAAAAGGCACGCTGGGTGACCCACATTGAGACCTGTGTAACGGTAGCGTTCGCCAGTCTTTTTTTATTACTACTGTTCTTATTTGTTTTAAAAAATCGTTCGCCAAAACCGCAATCATGGAAGCGCAAAACCGCAATAATGGAATTTTGGTTTGACCGGGTCGCGTGACCAGAACCACGAGTCATAACAAGCGAACCAGCTTCATGTTCGTCTGACAATGAGGAACAGATGTTCGCCAACGACACTGCTGTTGTGGACAGGTAAGTGTTATAAGCTAAATTATTCTTTATCACTGAAAATAGTAATAAAAATGACTTTTGACCAATCGGTAATTACAACTGTGCGTCATCACCCCATGACGGACCGTTTTTTTGTGCGCCGCGTTCCTCTGTAGCGGGGGGGGGGGGAGTTGTTATCCTCTACATTGCAGATATTTTAGTATAATTTTTATTGCACTGTAGGTTATTTTTTCTTGTAAAAAAAGGCCACACATTTTTTACGTGGCATGCTTCTTTGTGTGTGGGGGGCTTGTTTGTTCATTCATTCATTCATGAATGAATAAACAATCCCCCCCCCCCACACACACACACAGCTCTGAGTGTCCCCTTTCATTAGAGCCCAAGATGAAGCTTCTTTGTTGAATCATTCAAAAGTTATAGACATTTTTCCAAACTGTGCCATTTGGCACAATTTGGCACAGTTCAAAAACGCCTGGGAACAACCTAAGAAAAAAGCTGTGTAATATATTCATTTTTTGTGGTATTGTTACAAAATTTTGACCTCAGCTGGATAACACTTGGTTCTACATTTCTGTTGCATTTTCCAGCCAGTATCTGACAGCTGTGTGTTATTTGCAAGCATTTGTATCTAAAAAAACACCCAGTCAAACTTTATTTCCTTCAAGTTCAGTATGTTTAGATGACTGTTACTCAGTGGCAGGAGCACTTAGAGAGATTATGACTGTTTTGCCAAAAAATTCAAAGTGTTTTCTTTTAAATGAGACCAATCCCATGAAGATGCTGCAAAGGGTTGAAGAACAGCTTTTGATTTACTTTGGGTACGTTATTGTTAGGCTGTGGGACCCATATGCACATATGTACATCACTTCATGCTTCATATGTATACCACTTTAGGCTTCACATCTTAGATTGAACAAAGGACCGGGTCTCTTTGGAGATAACAGGAGGATGTGAAAGTTTAGGCTTTGGTATGCAAAGAGACGGCCTGGGGGGATTTTCCTGGCCACCAGAGGTTGGGGGTGGAGGTGATAAGATCTGAAAGAAGATGCATTGTTACTTGGGATTAAATACAATGTAACTGTGTGCTTTGAAGTCCTGAGGTATTTAAAGGACGAATGTCTGGGTTTCTTCCTCTTTCTGTTTTTGATGATGTTGGAAGATGTGAATAAACCTGACTCGTGAGATGAACTCTGCCTCGTCATTTTCACATTTTCCACACTGGTGACCCTAAGACGTATCATGAGTGAAAGAAATTCCCCCGAGCCAGCCGGGTCAGGAGCTCCCAGCCAAGCATATGCCGCCACCGTCCAGCTACCGGACTTTTGGCGAGACAACCCACGCTCCTGGTTCCACTTGGTCGAAGCACAGTTCGCCCTCCGGGGGATAACGGTAGATGACACGAAGTTCTACCATGTGATTGCCAAGCTCGACAACCGCACGGCTCGGCATGTGCAGAGCTTTGTGGAGCAGCCACCGGCCGACGACAAATACGGCGGGTTGAAGGCTGCGCTCATCCAGCGCTTCACTCTCTCAGTCCAGGAGAGAACGGAGAGGCTCCTGGCTCTGAACGACTTGGGAGATGGCACGCCCGTTGACCTTTTGGAGAACATGCTGAGCTTGAGGGGCTCAGACAACGACGACTTCATCTTCACCCACATTTTCCTGAGAACCCTACCTTCGGCCACGAGAGCGACCCTGGCCAGTTCGCCGTTGTTGGCCCAGCGGGACTTCCGCGCGCTGGCCCAGGAGGCGCACCGGATTCTCAATGCCAGCAAACAGCGCACGGCCACCACGGCAGCGATGGAGTTCGGCGCGACGGCCGGAGATGGCGAGGGGCCAGAGACGGCGGTAGCAGACCCAACGACGACAGCGGCGGTGGGGGCCAAGGATCGTGGAGGAGATACCCTCTGTTTCTACCATCGCCGCTTTGCAGGGAAGGCACGCAAATGTATACCACCGTGCCAGTTCAAGCGCTCGGGAAACGCCAAGACCGGAGGTCGGTAGCAGCTGCGTCCCTCGGTGAAGAGAACAAGCTGCTCTACTTGACGGATGCGCGTTCAGGGAGGAAATTCCTCGTGGACACAGGCTCCCAAGTGAGTTTCAACATGCCTACCTCCGCTGACCGGCTGGCGGGCCCCGGAGGTCACGGGGCGTCAGCAGTGAACAGCTCGGAGATTAAGACCTTTGGTGAGAGGAACCTGCTTCTGTCCCTACATGGCCATACATTTGAGTGGACTTTTGTTATAGCTGCAGTGAGTTTCAATATGTTGGGGGTTGATTTTCTGTGCTCAATGGTTTGCTGGTTGATCTTGCTAACAGGTGCCTGGTTAATGCACTTTCCTTTAATTCTATTCCCTGTACAGCCCGAGTGACCCCGCCCACAGCACAAGCCAATGTCGCAACGGCTAGCGGTAAGTTCCACACACTGCTCACTCAGTTCCCAGCACTCACGGTTCCCACGTTTTCAGCAGCCGTCGCTAAACACGGAGTGGAACATTTTATTACTACCACCGGACCGCCCATTTTTGCAAAAGCTCGGCGCTTGGATTCAGCTAAACTGACCATAGCGCGCGAGGAGTTCGCCAACCTGGAAAAGTTGGGCATCATCAGGCGTTCGAACAGCCCATGGGCTTCCCCGCTTCACATGGTCCCGAAAGCTGATGGCTCGTGGCAACCTTGCGGAGATTTCCGCAGGTTGAACAACGCCACAGCGCACGACCGCTACCCAATCCCGCATATCCAAGATTTTTCCATTCATTTGGCGGGGGTGCGCGTTTTTTCTAAGATAGACTTGGTCCGCAGTTACCATCAAGTCCTAGTGCGCGCTGAGGACATACCCAAAACAGCGGTAATAACTCCGTTTGGCCTATTCGAGTTTTGCGCATGCCGTTTGCGCTTAAGGGCGCTGTGCAGACATTCCAACGCATGATGGACGCGGTGTTGTGCGATCTCCCCTTCGTATTCGTCTACCTGGACGACATCTTAGTAGCCAGCGTGTCCGAAGACGAACACGAAAACCACCTCACGGCAGTTTTCCGGAGGTTGGGAGAGCACGGGTTAATAATCAACCCAGCGAAGTGTCAGTTCGGGGTGACGCAGATTGATTTTTTGGGGCATCGCATCTCCCCAGAAGGAGCGGTTCCGCTGCCTGACCAAGTGCGCGCGGTAACAAATTTTCCCCAGCCACAAACAGTCAAGGCGTTACAGGAGTTTTTGGGAATGGTGAATTTTTATAACCGCTTCCTCCCCCGCGCAGCGCAGCTCATGCAACCATTGTATGCCGCACTAAAAAAACAAAAACCCACAAATAAGATCGAATGGTCTCCGGAGCGAGAATTCTCTGAGGTCAAAACAGCCCTGGCAAACGCTGCGTTGTTAGCACATCCAGACCCAACGGTCCGCATAGCGCTCACTACTGACGCGCCAGATGTGGCCATAGGGGCGGTCGTGGAGCAGCATGTAGCCGGGGCTTGGCAGCCGCTCGCCTTTTTCAGCAGGACTTTGCGCGATAATGAACGAAAATACAGCGCATTCGACAGGGAATTGTTAGCTCTCCACTTGGCCATTCGCCACTTCCAGTTCTGGCTGGAGGGACGCCGTTTCACCGCGTTCGTTGACCACAAGCCGCTGACATTCGCGATGGCCAAGGTTTCAGAACCTTGGTCAGGCCGGCAGCAGAGGCAGCTGGCCGCAATCTCAGAGTTTACTACCGATATTCAGCATGTGGCGGGTAAACTGAATGTAGTGCGCGTCGTGGCGGCCCCAGTCCGCGTAGGGATAGATTATGCAGCCATGCATTATGCAGCCATTATGCAGCCATGGCCGCGGATCAGAGTAGCGACGTGGATGTGCGCGCGCTCCAGTCTGGACCAACAGGGTTAAGGCTGGAGAACAAGGTGCTGCAAGACGGTATGCCCCCCCTAATCTGTGATGTCTCCACCGGGCGACCGCGTCCTGTGGTACTGGCCGCGTGGCGCCGCCGCGTTTTTGACTCGATTCATTCTCTGGCGCACCCGGGAGTGCGCGCGTCAGTCAAAATGGTGGGAGAGAAATTTGTTTGGCTGAGCCTGTGCAAACAAGATAGAGAGTGGGCGGCAGCCTGCATGGCTTGTCAACGAGCCAAGGTACACAGACACACGAGAGCCCCCTTGGAGCCGTTCCACATCCCGGCTAAGAGGTTTGATCATGTTCACGTGGACCTCGTAGGCCCCATCCCGCCGTCACAGGGGTGCACACACCTTCTGACAATGGTAGACCGCACCACGTGCTGGCCGGAAGTGGTCCCACTGTCGTCAACCACAGCCGAGGAGGTGGCGCGCGCATTTTTAACAGCATCGGTAGCGCGCTTTGGAGTCCCGTCGGACGTTACGTCAGAGAGAGGTCCCCAATTTGTTTCCGAGCTTTGGTCAGCAATGGCCCACAGCCTGGGGGTAACGATCCACCGCACAACCGCGTACAATCCGCAGGCTAATGGGTTATGCGAACATTTTCATAGGTCATTGAAAGCAGCTCTCAGAGCGTCGCTTACGGATGCAAATTGGGTAGACAGGCTACCGTGGGTTTTATTGGGGTTGCGTTCTGCACCTAAAGAGGATTTAGAAGCCTCCCCGGCTGAGCTAGTTTTTGCGCAGCCACTTCGGCTGCCCAGGGAATTTCTCCCAGATAATCCTGCGCCAGAATGCTCCCCGGCCCAGCGGTTGCAGAGTGGCACGGAATCGGGCACGCTGCCTGGCCCCGTTCACCACAGTTTTCCGTGCGTTTTTGTGCCTAAGGCCTTAAAAAACGCGGAGTTTGTTTTTGTCAGACACGATGCCCATCGCCCACCGTTGCGACCACCTTATGATGGACCATTTAGAGTGCTGGAAACAGGGGATAAGCATTTTTTGCTAGATTTGGGGGGCAGGAAAGAAAAGATTGGCATAAACAGGCTCAAACCCGCCTTTGTGGTGGCAGACGAGGATGTGCTTGTGGCCAGGGCTCCTCGGCGCGGCAGACTCCCTAGGGGACATTCCCCAGAACACCCACAGCGATTGACTAACAGTTCTCACCCTCAGACAGCAGCTCCCCAGCAGGATGGCGCCGTGTAAGTGGTAAAACCCGCTTACAGCAGATACGGGAGGAGACTGAGGCCCAAGCAGCGCGTGGACTGATGTGTAATGGTTTATCATGACATGCAGACTGTTATTCCGTTGTTCCATCTTAGACGTTTGGGGGGGGGGGTGTCATTTGGGACACATATATCCCAGTATATGGTATATTTTATTACTGTGGAGCACATTTTTGTTTTTCACTCTCTTTTACAGAAGGTAATACAGTCACTTCCTCTGGAGCAGTATCACCACCTCCTGCACCCCTGCATCACCTGTGACACCACCATGCTTTTTCATCTGTTGGCACCAGATCCTGCGCTTTCACAAACTGCAAAGAACTACTGGCAGATCTTGAGCAAAAATGTTATGGACAACAACCTTCTTTGTGTGATGCCATACTGCTACACAAGATTCCAAAGACCTGGGCAAGAGTCAAACCGTTTAGATACAGACGTGGACAAAATTGTTGGTATCCCTCTGTTAATGAAAGAAAAACCCACAATGGTCACAGAAATAACTTGAATCTGACAAAGGTGGTAATAAATAAAAATTCTATGAAAATTAACCAATGAAAATCACACAATGCTTTTGAATTGTGGTTCAACAGAATTATTTTAAAAAACAAACTCATGAAACAGGCCTGGACAAAAATGATGGTACCCTTAACTTAATATTTTGTTGCACAACCTTTTGAGGCAATCACTGCAATCAAACGATTTCTGTAACTGTCAATGAGACTTCTGCACCTCTCAGCAGGTATTTTGGCCCACTCTTCATGAGCAAACTGTTCCAGTTGTCTCAGGTTTGAAGGGTGCCTTCTCCAGACGGCATGTTTCAGCTCCTTCCACAGATGTTCAATAGGATTTAGATCAGGGCTCATAGAAGGCCACTTTAGAATAGTCCAATGTTTCGCTCTTAGCCATTCTTGGGTGTTTTTAGCTGTGTGTTTTGGGTCATTATCCTGTTGCAAGCCCAATGACCTGCGACTGAGACCAAGCTGTCTGACACTGAGCAGCACATTTCTCTCTAGAATACCTAGAATACACAGATGCATATAAGGCGATACCCCGCCCCCACCTCGGCCTTTCTGACCACATATCCGTGATGCTGGTGCCTGCTTACAAACCCTTATTGAAGCACAGCAGGCCAGTAGTGAAACAAATCAGGATTTGGCCAGAGAGTGCAACCTCTGCACTGAAAAACTGTTTTCTGCACACAGACTGGGAGGTCTTCAAAATAGCAGCCTCCCAGGAAGACAAGACAGATGTAGAGGAGTATGCTGAAACGGTCACCAGCTACATCGCGAAGTGCACAGAGGATGTCACTCCAGTGAAGACCATCACTATGCGGGGAAACCATAAGCCCTGGATGACCGTAGAGGTGCGCTCCCTGCTTTCAGCCAGAGATGCAGCCTTCAGAGCGAAGGACAGGATCGCCCTTTGCTCAGCCAGTTCTGCGCTCTCAAAGGGAATTAAGACGGCGAAGCGCGCCTATGCGGAGAAAATCCAGGGACACCTCTGTGACACTAGGAACACCAAGCAGATGTGGCAGGGAGTTCGGACACTGACGGGCTATAAGTCTAGGCAGGGGGTCGATGATGACGACGCTTCGCTTCCAGACAGGCTCAATGACTTCTTTGCACGTTTTGAAGCATCAAACTCGACAATCAGAGGGAGGGCTGGCCCATCCCCACCATCGGTCGGACCAGCTTTTACCACCAATCGAGCGGACACCCGGAGGACCCTAACCAGAGTCAACCCACGTAAAGCTGCAGGTCCGGACAACATCCCGGGAGGTGTGCTCCGAGACTGCGCGAGCGAGTTGGCGGATGTACTGATTGACATTTACAGTATAACATCTCCCTGAGTCAGGCCATCGTTCCCAGATGCTTCAAGACCTCTATCATAGTACCGGTGGCAAAGAAATCAGTTGTGTCCTGTCTTAATGACTATCGTCCTGTTGCACTGACACCAATTGTGATGAAGTGTTTTGAACGGCTTGTCAAACCACACATTACAGCCTGCCTCCCTGCATCACACGACCCGCTCCAGTTTGCATATCGTTCAAACCGCTCCACGGAGGATGCTATAGTCACCACCCTGCACTCTGTCATCACCCACCTGGACCAGAAAGACACTTACGCCAGACTCCTGTACACTGATTTCAGTTCAGCATTCAACACCATTATTCCCCAGAGACTGGTCTGAACACCGCCACATGTCTCTGGATCCTGGATTTCCTGACTGGGAGACCTCAGTCTGCCCAGGTTGGAAACAACATCGCCAACTCTGTCACGCTGAGCACCGGATCCCCTCAAGGCTGCGTACTCAGTCCACTGTTGTTTACACTTCTAACACATGACTGTGTATCCAGACATGAGGGGAACCAGATTATTAAGTTTGCAGACGACACCACAGTGGTGGGACTTATTCAGAGGGATGAGGAATCAATGTACAGGGAAAAAGTGAGAGACCTGGAGGGCTGGTGCAGGGAGAACAATCTGGTGCTCAACATGGACAAAACGAAGGAGATCATTATCGACTTCCGGTGGTCACAGCCTGAACACGTCCCCCTCAGCATCGGCGGCCGTTTAGTGGAGAGAGTGGAGAACATCAAGTTCCTCGGAGTGCAGATCTCGCAGGACCTGACCTGGAGCAAGAATTCCTTGGGGATCAGGAAGCGGGCCCAGCAGAGACTGCACTTCTTGAGGAAACTCAAACAGGCGTCTCTCCCCATCTGCATCCTCAGGACCTTCTACAGAGGTGTGGTGGAGAGTGTTCTGATGTACTGCATTGCTACATGGTACTCCAGCTGCAGTATGTCAGACAAAAAAGCCCTGCAGAGGATAGTTAAGGGAGCTGAGAGGGTAACTGGAGTCTCCCTCCCCTCTGTCCAAGAACTTTTTCAGAACCGTTGTAGGAGCAGGGCACTGAACATTGTCAAGGACCGTTCTCACCCTCTGCATAAACACTTTGAACTTCTGCCATCTGGCAAACGATTCCGGAGCATCAGACTGATCAACAGCTTCCTTCCACAAGCTGTTAGGATGCTGAACAGCTGATCTGGAATCTCTCATATACACTACCGCGCCTACGGACATAATGTACATTATTTGTATATTATAGTTAGTTAGTTTTTCAAGTATGTCTCAGGGATGTGTGAATGGATGTGGTGGGGTGGTGGGGTGAAGATATGTGTGAGTGTGTCTTAAATCATGTTCTTTTACTTATATGGATGCCGAGAGAAACGCAATTTCATCTTGCCTGCACTACAGTTGTATGTACAGCAACATGACAGTAAAGGCTGATTTGATTTGATTTCATTTGATAGTCTTGAGATTTCATTGTACCCTGCACAGATTCAAGACACCCTGTGCCAGATGCAGCAAAGCAGCCCCAGAACATAACACAACCTCCTCCATGTTTCACAGTAGGGACCGTGTTCTTTTCTTGGTATGCTTCATTATTGCGTCTGTGAAAATAGAGCTGATGTGCCTTTCCAAAAAGTTCCAGTTTTGTCTCGTCTGTCCATAGGACATTCTCCCAGAAGCTTTGTGGCTTGTCAACATGCAGTTTGGCAAATTCCAGTCTGGCTTTTTTATGATTTGTTTTCAACAGTGGTGTCCTCCTTGGTCGTCTCCCATGATGTCCACTTTGGCTCAAACAATGACTGATGGTGCGATCTGACACTGATGTACCTTGACCTTGGAGTTCACCATGAATGTGTTTAGAGGTTGTTCTGGGCTCTTTTGTTACCATTTGTATTATCCATCTCCTCCTGCGACCACGTCCAGGGAGGTTGGCTACAGTCCAATGGATCTTAAATTTCTGAATAATATGTGCAACTGTAGTCACAGGAACATCAAGCTGCTTGGAGATGGTCTTATATCCTTTACCTTTAACATGCTTGTCTATAATTTTCTTTCTAATCTCCTGAGACAACTCTCTCCTTTGCTTCCTCTGGTCCATGTTTATTGTGGTACACACCATGTCAACAAACAGCACAGTGACTACTTGTCACCCTTTAAATAGGCCGACTGACTGATTACAAATTTGTAGACACCTGTGATGTTAATTAGAGGACACATCTTGGTTGAACATGTCCCTATGGTCACATTATTTTCAATCTTTTCTAGGGGTACCATCATTTTTGTCCAGGCCTGTTTCATGACTTTGTTTTTTAAAAATAATTCTGTTGAACCACAATTCAAAAGCATTGTCTGATTTTCATTGTTTAATTTTCATAAAATTTTTATTTATTACCATTTTTGTCAGATTCAAGTTATTTCTGTGACCATTGTGGGTTTTTCTTTCATTAACAGAGGGGTACCAACAATTTTGTCCATGTCTGTATGCAGCTCATCAACAGTTTGTGTGTGGCAGCAGGGAGCCTTAGGGCAGGGGAACAGAAATTATTCACAGTAGTGTTGTGAGACGAATTGTGCAAAATGTACAGATCCTGATGGACAATATTGTGCTGATGCGCCATCAAGAGTCCTACGATTTCATACTCCTAATATAAGATTGCCTCAAATCTTTTTCTATGGTTTTCTACTACCACTTATACATAATTCAATTCAACTTTATTTATATAGCGCCATTTCACAACAACAGTCATCTCATAGCACTATCAACTGTAGGGGGGGACCCCCACAGCTGCAGAAAGACCTCAGCAATCAGGCGATCCCCTGTGAGCAAGCACTTGGCGACGGTGGAGAGGAAATACTCCCTTTTAACAGGAAGAAACCTCCAGCAGAACCAGGCTCAAGGAGGGGCAGTCATCTGCTGCGACTGGCTGGGGGGTGAGGGGATAGAGAAGAAGAAAAGAACAGACATGTAGAGAGCAAACAGCACGATGGGGACTCAATCTATGGGAGAGAACAAACAAATGTTAATGACCAGCAAAAAAAAAATATTTCATAGAGAGTGAGGAAAGGAGTGAGGCCCAATGCATTACTGGAGGTCCCCCGGCTGACTAAACCTATTAACAGCATAACTAAGGGAGGGTTCAGAAACACATGATATAGCCTCCCTAATTGTAGGCTATATCAAAAAGGTAGGTTTTAGCCTATTCTTAAAAACAGAGATCGAGTCTGACTCCCGAATCCAGATTGGCAGCTGATTCCACAGGAGAGGAGCTTGATAACTGAAGGTTCTGCCTCCCATTGTACTTTTGGAGATTCTAGGTATTACAAGTAATCCTGCATTTTGGGAGCGTAATGCTCTGTTAGGATAATACGGTAGTATCAGATCTTTTAAATAAAAAGGAGCCTGATTGTTTAGAGCTTTGTAAGTAAGAAGAAGGATTTTAAACTTAATTCTAAATTCTATGGGAAGCCAATGAAGGGAGGCCAGAACCGGAGAGATATGATCTCTCTTTCTAGTACCTGTTAAAACTCTTGCTGCAGCATTTTGGATCAGCTGAAGACTTTTTAAAGATGTTTTAGGACAGCCTGATAATAAAGAATTACAATAATCTAATCTCGAGCTAACAAAAGCGTGGATCAGCTTCTCAGCATCACTCTGAGACAAGATGCTCCTAATCTTGGCAATATTACGCAAATGATAGAAGGCAGTCTTAGAAACAAATTTAATATGTGAATTAAAGGACAAATCCTGATCAAAAATAACTCCAAGGTTCCTCACAGAGCTATTAAGAGAAAGAGTAACTGCATCCAAACTGAAAGTTTGATTTGGAAAGGAATTTCTAAGGTTTTTTGGACCAACAAGAATGACTTCAGTCTTATCTGAATTTAATAGCAGGGAATTACAAGTCATCCAAGCTTTGATTTCCTTAAGACAGGCTTCTAACTTGGCTAATTGATTACTATCATCTGGCTTCATTGACAGGTATAATTGTGTGTCATCTGCATAACAATGAAAATGTATACAGTGCTTTCTAATAATGTTGCCTAACGGAAGCATATATAAACTAAAAAGAGTAGGGCCTAGCCCAGATCCCTGTGGAACTCCATGACTAAGCTTTGAGTTGAAAGAAAACTCATTATTTACATGAACAAACTGGAACCTATCAGATAATAAGATCTAAACCACTGCAACGAAGTTCCGTTAAGTCCAACATAGTGTTCTAATCTATCAAGTAGAATATTATAATCGATAGTATCAAAAGCTGCACTAAGGTCTAAAAGGACAAGTACAGAAACTAGTCCATTATCAGATGCAATGAGGAGGTCGTTAGTGACCTTCGCTAAGGCTGTTTCAGTACTATGATGGATTCTAAACCCAGATTGAAACTCTTCAAGTAAACCATTTCCCTGCAGGTGGTCAAATAATTGCGTAGCAACAACTCTTTCTAAGATTTTTGAAATGAAAGGGAGATTAGAGATTGGTCTATAGTTAGCTAAAGCTCCTGGATCTAGCGTTAGCTTTTTGAGTAAGGGTTTAATTACAGCCATTTTAAAAGCCTGCGGTACATGGCCTAAAGTTAATGAAGAATTGATTATATGAAGAATAAAGCTACCAATAAGTAACTAACCTGCACTTATATAGCGCTTTTCTAGTCACAAAGACCACTCAAAGCGCTTTCACTAGTACTAACCCTCTATTCTAAGGGCTTATAGGAAACAGAAATAGATATCTAGGGACAATTTAGAACAACCAATTAACCTAACATGCATGTCTTTGGATTGTGGGAGGAAACCGGAGCCCCCGGAGTAAACCCACACAGCACAGGGAGAACATGCAAACTCCATACAGAAAGGTTCCAACCCCTGCCAGCCTGGGGATTCGAACCAGGAACCTTCTAGCTGTAAGGCAACAGTGCTAACCACTGCACCACCGTGCTGCCCACCACTGCACCACCGTGCTGCCCTAAGTGGGAAGACTTCTTTAAATAACCTGGTAGGAATAGGGTCTAAAAGACAAGTTGAAGGTTTGGATGAGGAAACTATTTTGTCTAACTCACAAAGGTCGATTGGAGTAAACTCATCAAGGCAGACATCAGTAGAAGGAGTTGTAGTAGTTACAGTATTTAAGTTAACTGTGGGAAGAATCTGATTGATTTTATCTCTGATGGATGAAATTTTATTATTGAAAAAGTTCATAAAGTCCTGACTAGTAAGCTCTAAGGGAATGCTAGGATTGACAGAGTCCTGACTCTTTGTCAACCTGGCTACAGTACTGAAAAGAAACCTGGGATTATTCTTGTTCTCTTCTATTAATGCAGAGTAATAACTCGTTCTAGCTTTTCTAAGAGATTTTTTATAAATTAAAAGATGATTTCTCCAAGCTAAATAGATTTCATCTAAATTAGTAGAGCGCCATTTCTTTCTAATTGACGAGTCTTCTGTTTTAAGCTACGAGTTTCATAACATACATACATAACTGATTTGTTATGCATTTTTGTGTATATACAGTATCTATATAAGCACATATGGCTTTGAATTAAAGAAAATATTCATAGAGTACAATGCTGTTTTTTTTTTTATTAAGAAAAGCTATAAACCAGATATATACAAATTGAGAGGACTGGAAGTAAAATTCCTTTGTTGTACAAAGTAATAATCATCCGTGTAACGTCCATAAGAAATTCTAAGTCTTTGTTTTGATGGATCTTGAGTGTGACTTTTAATTGTCCTTGCAGGGATTGTCCCAGAGGAAAGACAAAAACACATGTTAACTGGCTGAGGTTTTCTGTCACAGATCCGCACCATCTGCATGCACCCTCTGGTAGCAAAGATTTTTTTTCAAGAAAATATTCAATTTAGATATCACAAATTCCAAAGGCTATAATTTGAAAGTGGTAAGAGATAATGGCTTACTGTACATGAGAAAGATGTAGAATATGATCCAAAGTTTATGATAGGAGTAAATTTACGCATCTACTTTGCATAATGCAATGGCAGTCATATCGGATTATGTAACTTTTGGTCATAGTGGACTTTGGACATATTTACACAAAAGATGGTTTTGTTTGTTTTTGTTTTTTGATGTTTGTTATCTTATCTTCAAAATATATGAACCAGAAAATCAGTAGAATGTAAACAAACTGATAAAAACATCAGACCTACCGCTCGTCATGTGACGCCATGCATCCGTGTGCTCATCCCTGGTCCTTATTTTGTCTTCTGTTGGCATTTTCGTTTTCTCTCCCACATCCAGAAACTCTCACATTTATCTTCTGATTTATTCCACCTCAATTTCGGTTAGGCAACGCCGCCAAACCGGCAGTATTGTCCTCTCCGTCACGTGCAGCTTCGTCAATGGTGGATGAAAAGTGTACATGCTCCAGTCCATCTTCTGCTGTCACAGAAGGTAAATATTTCCCTTCCAAAGCTAAATAATCCCTTTTAAAATCATAGGCCGTGAGCAGCTCCCTCAAAATGTGGCTAGAAAATGATTTTCGTGGCACCCAACTGGGAAATAGGGGATCTTTGATGATTTCTATGTAAAAAAAACCCTGCTGAATCTGAAAATCGATGTTCCCACTGTCAAAGGTGTGGATAGCTATGCCAAATTTGCATAAATCCAAGATGGCTGCCATGACTAACCAAGGGAATGAATGGCCTAACATTTCAACCAGTCTACCTAGAAACACGTTTGAGGCCTCTTTTTTGGATAATGTTGAGCCGAGGAATCGATTTCTGAGCTCGACTGGTGATTGAGGGTCAAAGAACCATGCTAATTTGCATAAATCCAAGATGGCTGCCATGGATGGACTAACTTTATAGCCATTCTACCTAGAATCACGTTGGAGACGTCCTTTTCGGCTAATGTTAACCCGAGGAATCGATTTCCGAGGTCATTAGTGTGACTGAGGGTCAAAGAACCCCGCTAATTTGCATAAATCCAAGATGGCCACCATGGGTGTGGATGGACTATATTTTGAACCACTCTACCTATAATCACGTTTGAGACGTCTTTTTCGGATAATGTTGACCCGAGGAATCGATTTCTGAGGTCAGATATGTGATTGAGGGCTCCACTAATTTTCCCTTTGACATTCCCTTTCCCTTTTGACATTTTGACAGCCATGAATTTACTCATTTGTAAGAATTTGTATAGCCCCAAAGGATCTCTGAATTCATATATTTGAAAATAAAAAGGAATAAATTACAACCTGGAGGATTCAGACTGACTCCGTAGAAATCTTGTATACTGACGATAGCAGCTGCCATGGTATTTGACCTCAATGGCAGCACAATCATGGTCTCTTATGTGTCTGAGAATGGTTTCATCTGCTTTCTCAGTAGCTGCTTGTCTTAAAAGACCTGTGTGCAAATAAATCAAAAGACATTAAATTAATAGTAAAACTCAGTCAACCTCCCTGTTCTATTCCATCACTAATGGCTCACAAGTATTTCAGTATCAAAAATATGAAAAATATCATACCAGTAATATAATATGTGTTAAGATTAAATAGACATTATTTTTCTTTAAACTTTCACCACTCCAAATTGTAAGATCTACCAATTTTCTTACCAGCATCACATGTCTCAGCTTGCATCAGTTTTACAGTGACACGATTTGTCCGTGGCCCTTCTCTGAGCGTTTCCTTCTTGCAGATGATGCAGATGTTTGGCAACACATTGCTTGACCTTGCAGATGCTTGGCTGATGGTTGCTGTAGCATGGTGAGATCGCAGTCGCTTTTTAGGGGATGGTGTTGGGGGACTAAGTTCTGGTCCGCTTTGCTCCTGAGGCTCAGGAATGTGGGCTTCGGTCAGTCGTTTTTTACGAGCTTCAGCACGTTCCACTCTTGTTTTGTCCGTAAAACGGCTATAGCACACACGATGGTAGCCAAATGTTGGATCAAGGTTGTTTAGATCTGAAAACATATTATATGGACCATAGGGTATTATAACATTAGGCCTACCTTGTACCCATATAGATATAAAACATATATAGATTGTAGATAATTTTCACATTAACAGTGAGCTTATAATAGAGATCTTGTGCAACCTAGTCACTGCTCAATGTAAACTTGCAAAATGGCAAGCACAGACCGTGTGCCCATATTTATTGAGAGCATAAAGTATACAGGCGACTGCTGCTGCCATGAGTTTAACCTTTCTTGGGTGACACATCACAAACATATGGGCTTTCCTTAACAGGCCATTTTCCATCCGCCTAAGGCTTGATAGTATGGGTGTGACTATGTGCAAACTATATAAATGTATGCCCAAACTTGTTCCTCCCTCACCTACTAGTACACTGCACCCCTTGGGCTTGGGCTGAGAAGTACATCCAACCCTCAGACTCAGAGTTAAGCTCATTGGGATTGCTACCCTTTTCCCATTTGAGCTACTTTGTGGTAGTGGTATATTTTGACTATAATTCAGGCCCAGGGTGGGTTCTGGGGATAGATACATCATCAGAGTGAGTCGATCTGCATCATCTAGATCTATACTAGGACTATGTTACCTGGCACCCAGAATCCCTTGGTTATTAGCCTCCACACCCCCAGATCAGCCTACTCAGAGTCTTAGACCAGGACTAGGTCACCCTGTGAGCGGTTGACAAAGGTTTTAGACATCTAGGGTTCCATTTTAGTTCATATTTAGAGTTACAAATGATCGGAGCCAAACGACTCCAGGGCACACGCAGTACAACCATAAACAATGGCTGCCACTCACCTTTCTCGAACAAGTCGCGACGTTGTTCTGCTACTTTCTGTTGGGGTCCGTCAAGTACAAGCCATTTTTGGGCACACTCACGTACTTTTGCCCACGATGCTTCAGTAAAATGAGTGATACTGCCCGAAAACTTATAGGAAATGTGAATAACACAGGAGAGGCTTTCAGCGCACCCCTGTGGGCGCTGCCATTTTGTTGTCACATGACCAAAGGGACGACGCTGATTGGTTAAAACGTCCCGGCCTGGGCCATGTTTAAGGTAGCCAGACAATTATTACCGACTGACTTCAATCGCATTTTTCATACAACTATCCACACCTTTGGAAGTGGGAACATCGATATTTTGTCTTACAATAATGTAATCTTAATTTAGAAACACTAAAATTTTAGTTCCCCGTTGGGTGCCACGAAACTGAACGAAAAGTGGCAGCTGCTCACGGCCTATCATAGTTGGCAAAATTTGGAGCAAATGTTTCCTCCCTGTTGAAATATACGTTGCACAATTGTTTATATGCCTTTTCTTCTGCAACCCAGAAGTGATATCAGATTTGAAGAAGTTCTGGTGGGCTGAACTGTGTCCTCCAGTGAAGAGCAGTAAGATTCAAGATTCAAAGGCTTTATTATCATGTGCACAGTCAAAAAATGCTACATTTCTTGAGCAATGAAATTCTTACTTTGCTCTCTGAACGAATGCCAAGTTAAAGGTACAGAAACAACAATTCTAATAGGTCATGTCACACTAACACAGTAATTCAATTCTAGTACTGATGGATGCCAAGACACATACAGCAACACACAGTTAGGCAGTAGAGGAATGAAAACGAAAGTCACCGGATGACTAAAGTGATAGTGGTATATTGATATCAGAGATGATGTGAACCTGAGATGGCATGAACCTATGTACAGTGTGCAAATGAGCATTGTGCAACCTGATGTGACCTGAGATGGCATAGACTTACAGTATGTACAGTGTGCAAATGAGCATTGTGCAACAAGCAGTGTATAATTACAAATTATTGATAAGTAGCAGCAGAGGTGATATGGATATCAGACAGGTGATACTATATCTACTGTACAGGTGAGCAGTGTGCAAATTTAGCAGTCGGTGTGTGAGTTCCTATATGCAAAGCTGTGTTACAGAGTTTGGGGAGTTGTTGTCTGTTCATGAGTCTGATGGCAGTGGGAAAGAAGGAGTTTTTCAATCTGGTTGTCCGGCATTTCACACTTCTGTACCTCCAGCCTGAGGGTAGAAGTGTGAAAAGACTGTGTTGGGGGTGGGTGGGGTCCCGGAGGAGGGTGTCAGCTCTCTTTTGGACTTTGCGGTGGTAGATGCTCTGCAGAGAGGTGAGTGGAGTCCTGATGATCTTCTCCGCTGTCTTCGCCACTCTCTGCAGGAGTTTGTGCTCCAGGGTAGTAGTGTTTCCGTACCACGCAGTGATGCCGTTGGTAAGGATACTCTCAATGATGCAGCTGTAGAAATTGTTGAGGATCCTGGAAGACATGCCAAACTTCTTCAGCCTCCTCAGAAAGTACAGTTGCTGTTGAGTTCTCTTGACCAGCTCTGTGGTGTTGTGTGTCCACTTAAGGTCCTCACTGATGTGGATGCCCAGGTATTTAAAGCTGCTCACCCTCTCCACCTCAAGCTTCCAGATGAACAGTGGCCGATGGGGTCTCCTCCTCCCTTTCCTCATGTCCACTATCATTTCCTTTGTCTTGTCCGTGTTGAGGGTGAGATTGTTGTCCTCACACCATGACACCAGGTTGGCCACCTCCCTCCTGTAGGATGCTTCATCATCACCAGTGGTGCGTCCTATCACTGCTGTGTCATCCGCAAACTTTATGATTATGTTGTCTTTGTGGGAGGCAACGCAGTCATGGGTGAAGAGGCTGTAGAGGATGGGGCTGAGAACACAACCCTGTGGGACACCTGTGTTTGTGATGATGCTGGCTGAGGTCCTGTTACCCATCCTGACAGACTGGGGCCTGCCAGTTAGAAAGTCCAGTAGCCAGTCACAGAGGGTGGGGTGCAGGCCAAGTGAAGACAGTTTGACAGTGAGTTTGTGGGGGATGACTGTGTTGAAGGTGGAGCTGTAGTCGACAAAGAGCATCCTAATGTAGGAGTCTTTATCTTCCAGGTGGGAGAGAGAATAATGGAGTGCTACGGCAATGACATCTGAGGTGGACCTGTTGGGCCGGTAGACGTACTGCAAGCATAAGCTATATGTGTCTGCCATCTAGTGTTGTGAAATGCTTGGTACATCTGGGTTTATTTATTTATTTTTTTTATACTTTCTGACCTACCACGTGACAGGTAAGTACAGCCGTGGACAAAATTGTTGGTACCCCTCTGTTAATGAAAGGAGGACGCCACTGTTGAAAACAAATCATAAAAAAGCCAGACTGGAATTTGCCAAACTGCATGTTGACAAGCCACAGAGCTTCTGGGAGAAAGTCCTATGGACAGACGAGACAAAACTGGAACTTTTTGGCAAGGCACATCAGCTCTATGTTCACAGACGCAAAAATGAAGCATACCAAGAAAAGAACTCTGTCCCTACTGTGAAACACGGAGGAGGTTGTGTTATGTTCTGGGGCTGCTTTGCTGCATCTGGCACAGAGTGTCTTGAATCTGTGCAGGGTACAATGAAATCTCAAGACTATCAAGGTATTCTAGAGAGAAATGTGCTGCCCAGTGTCAGACAGCTTGGTCTCAGTTGCAGGTCATGGGTCTTGCAACAGGATAATGACCCAAAACACACAGCTAAAAACACCCAAAAATGGTCAAGAGCGAAACATTGGACTATTCTAAAGTGGCCTTCTATGAGCCCTGATCTAAATCCTATTGAACATCTGTGGAAGGAGCTGAAACATGCCGTCTGGAGAAGGCACCCTTCAAACCTGAGACAACTGGAGCAGTTTGCTCATGAGGAGTGGGCCAAAATACCTGCTGAGAGGTGCAGAAGTCTCACTGACAGTTAAGATAAGATAAGATAAGATAAGCCTTTATTAGTCCCACAACGGGGAAATTCCAGGATTGCAACAGCACAGGGATAGCAACACTCAGAGCAACAATCAGAAGGCAAGAAAAAAACAAGCAAGCAAGAGCAGCTAATATACATATGTACTATTACTATAAAATATATATATACACACACACACACAGACACACAGTGCAGAGCATTGTAGCTGGATGGAATAAATATATGAATATATGAACACACAGTGCAGAGCATTGTAGCTAGATGGAATAAATATGTAAATATATAAACACCCACAGTACGGAGCATTGCAGCTAGGTGGAATAAATATGCAAGTATATAAACACACACAGTGCGGAGCAATGTAGCTAGATGGAATAATATGTAGATATATAAAAACACAGTGCGGAGCATTGTAGCTAGATGGAATAAATATATAGATATATAAATATAAACACACCCAGTGCTGAGCATTGTAGCTAGATGGAATAAATATGTAAATATATAAACACACACAGTGCAGAGCATTGTTGCTAGATGGGATGAAACAGCATAACCGTCTACTTAGTTATCCTACATGGTATGATTATGTGCCCATACATATTCTCACCCTCCATAGCGACCGGTATGTTCCTAGTTGTATGCCGGAGGGGACCATTGTGTAAGTCTATTGCATCTTTTGCATTCAAAAAACTATTAGTTTGTTACGTCTTTTGCTATCTCTGCGAGCAGCCCTGCTTAGGTTGTACAGTCTGACAGCCGTTGGTAGGAAGGACCTACGAAACCTCTCGGTTGTGCACCTGGGATGATGTAGTCTGCTGCTAAATGAGCTCCTCAGTGCATCCAGTATGTCCTGCATAGGGTGGAACTCGGACTCCAGCAGAGATGACAGTTTAGCCACCGTCCTTCTCTCTCCTATCTCCTCCATCGGATCAAGGCGTTGCCCCAGGACAGAGCTAGCTTTCTTAATCAGTTTGTTCAGTCTCTTCCTATCGGCTGCAGTAATGCCACTGCCCCAGCAGACCACTCCAAAAGTGATGGCTGATGCCACCACCGTGTCATAGAATGACTTCAGCAGCGCCCCTTGTACACCAAAAGACCTGAGTCTCCTCAGCAGGAACAGCCTGCGCTGTCCCTTCTTGTAGAGTGCGTCAGTATTGTGTGACCAGTCTAGTTTATTGTTCAGATGAACACCCAGGTACTTATAGGATGTCACCATCTCGATGTCTGTTCCCTGTATATTTACTGGTGCTGTGAGGGGCTGCCCATGCCTGTGGCAGTCCACCACCAGCTCCTTAGTTTTCCTTGCGTTGATCTGGAGGCAGTTCCGATGGCACCAGTCCACGAAGTCCTGGATAAGCCCTCTGTACTCAGCTTCATCTCCATTGGAGATGAGGCCAACGATTGCAGAGTCATCAGAGAACTTCTGTAGATGGCAGTGTGTTGTGTTGTGTGAGAAGTCCGCAGTATAAAGAGTGAACAGGAAGGGAGCCAGCACCGTTCCCTGGGGGGCCCCCGTGCTACTGATGATCGTGTCGGACACACAGTCCCGGGTTCTCACAAACTGAGGCCGGTTCGTGAGGTAGTCCAGGATCCATGATGACAGGTGCTGGTCCACCCCTGCGCGCAGCAGCTTGTCCTTCAGGATCATCGGTTGGATGATCACCCCCCAGCCAGTCGCAGCAGATGACTGCCCCTCCCTGAGCCTGGTTCTGCTGGAGGTTTCTTCCTGTTAAAAGGGAGTTTTTCCTCTCCACCGTCGCCAAGTGCTTGCTCACAGGGGATCGCCTGATTGCTGGGGTCTTTCTGCAACTGTGGGGGTCCTCCCTACAGTTGATAGTGCTATGAGATGACTGTTGTTGTGAAATGGCGCTATATAAATAAAGTTGAATTGAATTGAATTGAATGGTGTTGAAAGCATTGGAGAAGTCAAAGAACATGATCCTCACCATATTCCCGGGCTTCTCCAGGTGGGACAGAGAACGGTGAAGGAGGAAGATCACCGCATCCTCCACCCCAATGCCATGCTGGTAGGCGAACTGGAGTGGATCCATCGCTGGTTCCACCAGGGGGCGGAGGTGAGCAAGGAGCAGTCTCTCCAGGGTCTTCATCAAGTGGGACGTCAAGGCCACCGGTCTGTAGCTGTTCAGGTCTTTGGGGTGGGAAGTTTTTGGTACAGGTACCACACAAGATGTTTTCCACAGCTGTGGTACCCTCCCCAGTTTCAGGCTCATGTTGAAGATATACGTCACAATCCCACACAGCTGGTCTGCACAGGACTTGAGGAGCTTTGCGCTGATGCCGTCCGGTCCCTGCGCCTTCCTCGCTTTGATCTTCCTCAGCTCCGTCCTCACCTGGGTCCTGGTCAGGGTCAGGATGGGGGGCTGTGTGTTGGGAGTGGGGGGGGTGTCGGTGGAGTGGGGAGTGGGCAGCAGGACTTGATTTCTTTAGAGGCAGCAGTGGTTGTTGTGCAGACAGGGGGGAGGGCGGTTGGTCAAATCTATTGAAAAACAGATTCAGGTTGTTCGCCCACTCCCTGCCCCCCGTGGCCTGGGGGGAGGTATTCTGGAGCCCCGAGATGGTTTTGAGGTTTCTCCAGACCCCGCTGATGTCGCTCTGTTGCAGCTTGTCCTCCATCTTCTTCCTGAAGCTGTCCTTGCCTTCTCTGATCTTTCTCCTCAGCTCCCTCTGTACGGACTTCAGCATCTCCCTGTTCCCTGACCTGAAGATAGAGTCTAGAGCCTGAAGTCTGCATCAGGCTCTAGACTTGGTGGCCCCCTTAAAAAAGAAAAAGTCTAATCAGAGATTTTTAACTCCTTGGTTCAACACAGAAACTCGTAGCTTAAAACAGAAGACTCGTCAATTAGAAAGAAAATGGCGCTCTACTAATTTAGATGAAATCTATTTAGCTTGGAGAAATCATCTTTTCATTTATAAAAAATCTCTTAGAAAAGCTAGAACGAGTTATTACTCTGCATTAATAGAAGAGAACAAGAATAATCCCAGGTTTCTTTTCAGTACTGTAGCCAGGTTGACAAAGAGTCAGGACTCTGTCAATCCTAGCATCCCCTTAGAGCTTACTAGTCAGGACTTTATGAACTTTTTCAATAATAAAATTTCATCCATCAGAGATAAAATCAATCAGATTCTTCCCACAGTTAACTTAAATACTGTAACTACTACAACTCCTTCTATTGATGTCTGTCTTGATGAGTTTACTCCAATCGACCTTTGTGAGTTAGACAAAATAGTTTCCTCATCCAAACCTTCAACTTGTCTTTTAGACCCTATTCCTACCAGGTTATTTAAAGAAGTCTTCCCACTTATTGGTAGCTTTATTCTTCATATAATCAATTCTTCATTAACTTTAGGCCATCTACCGCAGGCTTTTAAAACGGCTGTAATTAAACCCTTACTCAAAAAGCCAACGCTAGATCCAGGAGCTTTAGCTAACTATAGACCAATCTCTAATCTCCCTTTCATTTCAAAAATCTTAGAAAGAGTTGCTGCTACGCAATTATTTGACCACCTGCAGGGAAATGGTTTATTTGAGGAGTTTCAATCTGGGTTTAGAATCCATCATAGCACTGAAACAGCCTTAGCGAAGGTCACTAACGACCTCCTCATTGCATCTGATAATGGACTAGTTTCTGTACTTGTCCTTTTAGATCTTAGTGCAGCTTTTGATACTATTGATCATAATATTCTACTTGATAGATTAGAACACTATGTTGGACTTAATGGAACTTCGTTGCAGTGGTTTAGATCTTATTTATCTGATAGGTTCCAGTTTGTTCATGTAAATGATGAGTTTTCTCTCAGCTCAAAGCTTAGTCATGGAGTTCCACAGGGATCTGTGCTTGGCCCTACTCTTTTTAGTTTATATATGCTTCCGTTAGGCAACATTATTAGAAAGCACTGTATACATTTTCACTGTTATGCAGATGACACACAATTATACCTGTCAATGAAGCCAGATGATACTAATCAATTAGCCAAGTTAGAAGCCTGTCTTAAGGAAATCAAAGTTTGGATGACTTGTAATTTCCTGCTATTAAATTCAGATAAGATTGAAGTCATTCTTGTTGGTCCAAAAAACCTTAGAAATTCCTTTCCAAATCAAACTTTCAGTTTGGATGCAGTTACTCTTTCTCTTAATAGCTCTGTGAGGAACCTTGGAGTTATTTTTGATCAGGATTTGTCCTTCAATTCACATATTAAATTTGTTTCTAAGACTGCCTTCTATCATTTGCGTAATATTGCCAAGATTAGGAGCATCTTGTCTCAGAGTGATGCTGAGAAGCTGATCCACGCTTTTGTTAGCTCGAGATTAGATTATTGTAATTCTTTATTATCAGGCTGTCCTAAAACATCTTTAAAAAGTCTTCAGCTGATCCAAAATGCTGCAGCAAGAGTTTTAACAGGTACTAGAAAGAGAGATCATATCTCTCCGGTTCTGGCCTCCCTTCATTGGCTTCCCATAGAGTTTAGAATTAAGTTTAAAATCCTTCTTCTTACTTACAAAGCTCTAAACAATCAGGCTCCTTTTTATTTAAAAGATCTGATACTACCGTATCATCCTAACAGAGCACTACGCTCCCAAAATGCAGGTTTACTTGTAATACCTAGAATCTCCAAAAGTACAATGGGAGGCAGAGCCTTCAGTTATCAAGCTCCTCTCCTGTGGAATCAGCTGCCAATCTGGATTCGGGAGTCAGACTCGATCTCTGTTTTTAAGAATAGGGCTAAAACCTACCTTTTTGATATAGCCTACAATTAGGGAGGGATCATGTGTTTTCTGAACCCTCCCTTAGTTATGCTGCTAATAGGTTTAGTCAGCCGGGGGACCTCCAGTAATGCACTGGGCCTCACTCCTTTCCTCACTCTCTATGAAATTTTTTTTTTTGCTGGTCATTAACATTTGTTTGTTCTCTCCCATAGATTGAGTCCCCATCGTGCTGTTTGCTCTCTACATGTCTGTTCTTTTCTTCTTCTCTATCCCCTCACCCCCCAGCCAGTCGCAGCAGATGACTGCCCCTCCCTGAGCCTGGTTCTGCTGGAGGTTTCTTCCTGTTAAAAGGGAGTTTTTCCTCTCCACTGTCGCCAAGTGCTTGCTCACAGGGGATCGCCTGATTGCTGGGGTCTTTCTGCAACTGTGGGGGTCCTCCCTACAGTTGATAGTGCTATGAGATGACTGTTGTTGTGAAATGGCGCTATATAAATAAAGTTGAATTGAATTGAATTGAATTGAAAGATAAGATACAGAAATTGTTTGATTGCAGTGATTGCCTCAAAAGGTTGTGCAACAAAATATTAAGTTAAGGGTACCATCATTTTTGTCCAAGCCTGTTTCATGAGTTTGTTTTTTTAAAATAATTCTGTTGAACCACAATTCAAAAGCATTGTGTGACTTTCATTGGTTAATTTTCATAGAATTTTTATTTATTACTACCTTTGTCAGATTCAGGTTATTTCTGTGACCATTGTGAGCTTTTCTTTCAGTAACAGAGGGGTACCAACAATTTTGTCCACGTGTGTATCTGCGACACCAGCCGCAGGAGAGGTAGGAGAGGTAATCAAATTTAATCCTTAAGGAGTTAAAGTTTTATCATAGAGATGAACAAAAAGAGAAACACAAGTTCAAAAACATCTTCAACCTAGAAAGATCACTCATAATCTGATAAAATTAGAGCTTGATGATGACAAAAACAATATGACAGTGAATTTACAGTTTATTGTTTGTGTGTGAAAACTCACCTGTCCATCAGTGAGTTGATCATCCCAGACGTACATTCTGTAAAACTTACAACCGTGAGACCTAATTAAACATCAAGGTACTGCACACTGCAAGAATTGCGGCGCTCGGTTGTGATTTGGACATTCTACGCCAGCATGGAATTCTGGCGGAGTCCCCGCTGGAAGCTACCCAAGAGAGGAGGAAGCGCAGACGGTGTGAACGCAGGCAAAAGCATGGAAAAAGGGCCGGGATCCATGTTAGGCTAAAGGCTAACCCCTCCAGACCAGCTGTACCGTCGCTTCTTCTCTCTAACGTCCGCTCCCTCGACAACAAGCTGGATGAGCTGCGTCTGCTGAGAGAAACCCGGAGAGAGTGGAGGGACTGCTGTGTGCTTGTGTTCACGGAGACTTGGCTCCACGACAACATCCCTGATGAGGCCATTCAACTGGAAGATATGGCGATGTTCCGTGCCAACAGAGAAACGGCGAGCTCCGGTAAGAGCCGTGGGGGGGGAGGGGCTATGCATCTATGTTAACAAGAACTGGTGCGTTAATGCCACATTAGTGTCTTAACACTGCTTTCCGTTGGTGGAGTTCCTTATTGTAAATTGTCGGCCATATTATTTGCCGAGGAAATTCAGCAACGTGTTTGTAGCGGCTGTTTACATAGCGCCGAGCGCTAACGCTAACGCTAATGCTAAGAAGGCACTCGGGGAACTGCACGATGCGATTAGTGAAATCCAAACTTCACATCCGGACAGTTTTGTGGTGGTTGCGGGGGATTTTAACCACACCAGCTTAAAGACTGTGCTCCCCAAGTTTAAACAATGTGTAGACTTTAAGACCAGAGGAGAGAATATGGTGGACTTGGTGTACACAAACACAGATGCTTATAAGGCGATACCCCGCCCCCACCTCAGCCTTTCTGACCATATATCCGTGATGCTGGTGCCTGTCTACAAACCATTATTGAAGCGCAGCAGGCCAGCAGTGAAACAAATCAGGATTTGGCCAGGGAGTGCAACCTCTGCACTGAAAGACTGTTTTCTGCACACAGACTGGGAGGTCTTTAAAATAGCAGCCTCCCAGGAAGACAAGACAGATGTGGAGGAGTATGCTTAAACGGTCACCAGCTACATCGCAAAGTGCACAGAGGATGTCACTTCAGTGAAAACTATCACTATGCGGGGTAACCATAAGCCCTGGATGACTGCAGAGGTGCGGTCCCTGCTTACAGCCAGAGATGCAGCCTTCAGAGCGAAGGATAGGATTGCTCTCCACTCAGCCAGGTCTGCGCTCTCAAAGGGAATTAAGGTGGCGAAGCGCGCCTATGCGAAGAAAATCCAGGGACACCTCTGTGACACTAGGAACACCAAGCAGATGTGGCAGGGAGTTCGGACACTGACGGGCTATAAGTCTAGGCAGGGGGTCGATGATGATGACGCTTCGCTTCCAGACAGGCTCAATGACTTCTTTGCACGTTTTGAAGCATCTAACCCGACAACCAGAGGGAGGGCTGGCCCACCCCCACCATCAGTCGGACCAGCTTTTACCATCAACACAGCGGACACACGGAGGACCCTAACCAGAGTCAACCCATGTAAAGCTGCAGGTCCGGACAACATCCCGGGACGTGTGCTCCGAGACTGCGCGAGCGAGTTGGCGGATGTCCTGACTGACATTTATAACATCTCCCTGAGTCAGGCCATTGTTCCCAGATGCTTCAAGACCTCTATCATTGTACCGGTGGCAAAGAGACCAGTTGTGTCCTGTTTGAATGACTATCGTCCTGTTGCACTGACACCAATTGTGATGAAGTGTTTTGAACGGCTTGTCAAACCACACATTACAGCCTACCTCCCTGAATCACACGACCCGCTCCAGTTTGCATATCGTTCAAACCGCTCCACGGAGGATGCTGTAGTCACCACCCTGCACTCTGTCATCACCCACCTGGACCAGAAAGACACCTATGCCAGATTCCTGTACATTGATTTCAGTTCAGCATTCAACACCATTATTCCCCAGAGACTGATGGAGAAATTACTCCTTCTTGGTCTGAACACTGCCACATGTCTCTGGATCCTGGATTTCCTGACTGAGAGACCTCAGTCTGTCCGGGTTGGAAACAACATCTCCAACTCTGTCAGGCTAAGCACCGGATCCCCTCAAGGTTGCGTACTCAGTCCACTGTTGTTTACACTTCTAACACATGACTGTGTATCCAGACACGAGGGGAACCAGATTATTAAGTTTGCAGACGACACCACGGTGGTGGGACTTATTCAGAGGGATGAGGAATCAATGTACAGGGAAGAAGTGAGAGACCTGGAGGGCTGGTGCAGGGAGAACAATCTGGTGCTCAACGTGGACAAAACGAAGGAGATCATTATCGACTTCCGGCGGTCACAGCCTGAACACGTCCCCCTCAGCATCGGCGGCCGTTTAGTGGAGAGAGTGGAGAACATCAAGTTCCTCGGAGTGCAGATCTCGCAGGACCTGACCTAGAGCAAGAATTCCTTGGGGATCAGGAAGCGGGCTCAGCAGAGACTGCACTTCTTGAGGAAACTCAAACAGGCCTCTCTCCCCATCTGCATCCTCAGGACCTTCTACAGAGGTGTGGTGGAGAGTGTTCTGACGTACTGCATTGCTACATGGTACTCCAGCTGCAGTATGTCAGACAAAAAAGCCCTGCAGAGGATAGTTAAGGGAGCTGAGAGGGTAATTGGAGTCTCCCTCCCCTCTGTCGAATAACTTTTTCCGAACCGTTGTAGGAGCAGGGCACTGAACATTGTCAAGGACCGTTCTCACCCTCTGCATAAACACTTTGAACTTCTGCCATCTGGTAAACGATTCCGGAGCATCAGAGGCAGAACCACCAGACTGATCAACAGCTTCCTTCCACAAGCTGTCAGGATGCTGAACAGTTGACCCGGAATCTCTCACACACACTACTGCACCTACGGACATTATGTATATTATTTGTATATTATAGTTAGTTAGTTTCACCCCCCCCCCCAAGTATGTCTCAGGGATGTGTGAATGGATGGGGGGGGTGAAGATATGTGTGAGTGTGTCTTAAATCTTGCTGCTTCTATTTATATGGATGCCGAGAGAAAAGCAATTTCATCTTGCCTGCACTACAGTTGTATGTACAGCAATATGACAATAAAATTTGATTTGATTTGATTTGATTTGTTTCTGCAACACTTCCTTTGTTGATGGAGCTGGGATACCAGACAGAAGGCCAGGTTTCCATGGAACATCAGAACCCTTAGTTGTGACGCGTGATGTCTCAGCTGTTGAGAGGCTCCGTCGGCCCTCTGTTTTGCTGATCTTTTGAGGATGCTGCTATAATTGAGCCTCCAGAAACTCTTTCATCTCTGTGGATAATACATATGAAACACATTTTGAAATCAAATTCTACAATTATTTTTTGGTTCCACAGCTTAGAATACCAATTCTTAGCACACATAAAGGTCATCTGAATCTGTGTCCTTTGTCTCGTCCTCCTCAGATGTAGAAAGAGACTCCAGCTCCATTTGTGGACTTTCTGTCTCATCACCCCAGTGCAGGGGCGTAGCATGAAATTCTGGGCCCTATGTACAAACCATCTTGGTGGGCCCCCACGCTCACTTGATCAATATCGGTCATGCATATTTTTCCCCACAGTATAAAACAATATAAGACAAATATTATAAATACAATCATAGTTTAACCACTATATTGAGAAAATGCCTATTTGCCAGTATAATAAAAGTCAAATGGTCAGACTTCACTCATTTTTATCATTATTTGAGAGTGTTATTATTTGACAGAGTAGACAGACTGACAAAAAGAACGAAAAAGAACTTCCACAAAAAGAACTTTATAGATAATGTTAATATCACACTGTTTACTTGACTGTAGTGATATGTGGGTAAGAGCACACACAAGTCAAGAACTGATTCAGTCTTTAATTATTTTTTTTGCCAATTAATACAAGAAGGAATATCATTCCAGATTAGTTCTCCACAATGAAAGCAGGTACTCTGTGTACTGCTGTGACTGAATACTGTTTGTATTTTTTTGTGTTTTAATGCATAATGCTGCCACTCATTTTTGCCACTCACTGTTTTGCAACTGCCATGAGTTCTGTTTTGTGACATCATGTGCATGAATACCCTCTATTCCATGGACCAAGAAAATTTTTCACAAGACGGCAAAAAACTGTCAGTGTCCCCAGGTTTCTGTTTCCATATCAACCAGTCTTAGTCTATGCTGACAAAAGGCACATTCTTTTTTCCTGTGCAACAGCACAGCCTATTGGTAGAAAATCGCAACACTGTAATGAAAATTACATTTCATGATTCCCTGCTTAAAGGTGCAATATAGAACGTTCTGACTTCCTGGCCAGTAGGTGTCGCAATCACTGTTACCTCATGATAACATTGCACGGGTTGCTAGGTAGAGACACAAACGGCGCTGGAAACAAGCATCAACAGGCAGCAGCAGACTGTATGGAAATCAGTTTCATTGTGATTATGAGCCAGTAAAATCATGTCAAGTGACAAATCGTTTGTGGTATAGTGCCCAGTGATTTTAACCGAGTCTTCTTTGATGTGTATCTCCATTTGACATTTTTTAAAAATTATTGTCATATAATTATTAATAATTTATAGTAACACTAACATTTCATAGACGTGATTGAACCTGATAATTACATAATTTTGACAATGTAATCATGGCAAAACTGTAACTGACTTTAAGGATTTTGCTGTTGGCAGAGTGTTTTGTGCAGATATGCTATAACAAACTCTTGTGGTTTGTTTATGTTCAGCATTTTAGCTAAGAATGCTGTTCTAAAATGAGCTGTTGCTATGGCAATTCCGTTGCCTTATTCTGCAGCCAGAGGTAGATACCTCCGATGCCAGCTTGACTGAGGGCAGCTGTGGTCAAGGCAGAGGGAGAGGCAGGAAGGGGCAGAGAACCAGAGGAGTAAGGCACAGAGACAGTGACCATATACAGTGGGGTAAAAAAGTATTTAGTCAGCCACCAATTGTGCAAGTTCTCCCACTTAAAAGATGAGAGAGGTCTCCAATTTTCATCATAGGTATACCTCAACTATGAGAGACAAAATAAGAAAAAAAAATCCAGAAAATCACATTGAAGGATTTTTAATGAATGAATTGGTAAATTCCTCGGTAAAATAAGTATTTGGTCAATAACAAAAGTTCATCTCAATACTTTGTTATATACCCTTTGTTGGCAGTGACAGAGGTCAAACGTTTTCTGTAAGTTTTCACAAGGTTTTCACACACTGTTGCTGGTATTTTGGCCCATTCCTCCATACAGATCTCCTCTAGAGCAGTGATGTTTTGGGACTGTCGCTGAGCAACACAGACTTTCAACTCCCTCCAAAGATTTTCTATGGAGCTGAGATCTGGAGACTGGCTAGGCCACTCCAGGACCTTGAAATGCTTCTTACGAAGCCACTCCTTCGTTGCCTGGGCGGTGTGTTTGGGATCATTGTCATGCTGAAAGACCCAGCCACGTTTCATCTTCAATGCCCTTGCTGGTGGAAGGAGGTTTTCACTCAAAATCTCATGATACATGGCCCCATTCATTCTTTCCTTTACATGGATCAGTCGTCCTGGTCCCTTTGCAGAAAAACAGCCCCAAAGTATGATGTTTCCACCCCCATGCTTCACAGTAGGTATGGTGTTCTTTCTCCTCCAAACACGACAAGTTGAGTTTTTACCAAAAAGTTCTATTTTGGTTTCATCTGACAATATGACATTCTCCCAATCCTCTTCTGGATCATCCAAATGCTCTCTAGCAAACTTCAGACGGGCCTGGACATGTACTGGCTTAAGCAGGGGGACACGTCTGGCACTGCAGGATTTGAGTCCCTGGCGGCGTAGTGTGTTACTGATGTAGCCTTTGTTACTTTGGTCCCAGCTCTCTGCAGGTCATTCACTAGGTCCCCCCATGTGGTTCTGGGATTTTTGCTCACCGTTCTCGTGATCATTTTGACCCCACAGGGTGAGATCTTGCATGGAGCCCCAGATCGAGGGAGATTATCAGTGGTCTTGTATGTCTTCCATTTTCTAATAATTGCTCCCACAGTTGATTTCTTCACACCAAGCTGCTTACCTATTGCAGATTCAGTCTTCCCAGCCTGGTGCAGGTCTACAATTTTGTTTTTGGTGTCCTTTGACAGCTCTTTGGTCTTGGCCATAGTGGAGTTTGGAGTCTGACTGTTTGAGGTTGTGGACAGGTGTCTTTTATACTGATAACGAGTTCAAACAGGTGCCATTAATACAGGTAATGAGTGGAGGACAGAGAAGCCTCTTAAAGAAGAAGTTACAGGTCTGTGAGAGCCAGAAATCTTGCTTGTTTGTAGGTGACCAAATACTTATTTTACTGAGGAATTTACCAATTAATTCATTAAAAATCCTTCAATGTGATTTTCTGGATATTTTTTTTCTCATTTTGTCTCTCATAGTTGAGGTATACCTATGATGAAAATTGGAGACCTCTCTCATCTTTTAAGTGGGAGAACTTGCACAATTGGTGGCTGACTAAATACTTTTTTGTCCCACCGTAAATAAAGTTGAATTGAACTGAATCTTGTCCCCTATTCTGTTTAATGTATATATGGATGATCTGTTGAGACAATTTAACAGATGTAATATGGGCTGTGTTGTGGGTGGCTCTGTCATCAATCATCTCTTGTATGCAGATGACCTAGTAATAATGAGTCCTTGTAGTGCTGGGCTGCAACAAATATTAAGAGTACGCTCACAATATGGCAGTGATCACAACATCAAATTTAATGCTAAAAAGAGTAATTCATGATTGTGAGATGCAGAGAGGACTGGGAACACATTTTTCCTGCCTTTAATTTGTGTAATACTCCTCTTGCGACATGCAAGGAAATAAAATATCAGGGCCACATTACCACAGATGATTTGAGTAATGACAGAGATATCTACAGGCAGTGCCGTAAGCTGTATGCCCAAGCCAACATGTTGTTGAGAAAGTTTAGTATGTGCTCTGTAAATGTTAAATCTTCTCTGTTCAGAGCTTACTGTACTCCTCTGCATATTGCACATTTGTGGTGCAGTTACAGGACTGGTAGTATGAGAAGGCTGATTGTGGCCTACAATGATGCACTGAGGCTGCTGCTTCAGGTGCCCAGATGGCATAGTGCCAGTCAGCTGTTTGTGTCCTGTGGTATTTCCATGTGTGAGGTACTGAGGACATTTATGAACAATTTTATGTGTCGTTTGGATGATTCGTAAAATAGCATCATACAGACCCTTGTAAGCCCCAGGAAGAGCAGCCTCAGATACACTTCTGCTCTCAGAAGACACTGGCACAACAGTCTATACATGAATTCTTCTTAAAGACTGTTATATTGTCTGTATTGTTTCCCTGATGCCCCTACCCCTTCTTATTTTATATGGACCTATTTGTATGTCTGAAATAAAGATTAATAATAATAAATCATTGAGGAATAGGATGTTCATATTTTATTCAGCATATCAAAAACAGTAATTAACTTTTTGTATGTTAAAGATAGAAAGACTGGATTGGACTGATGGAAATTCAGATTCTCAGGAAAATTGACATTTATCAATTAATGGTTAATCGATCAATAAGCTAAATCAATTAACAATTAATTAATCAATTGATAACTTGCATCCCTAAAATAAATATTTTATTATCTAACTTACACTGCTTTCTCCTTGATCTCCGGGGGCCCATGGTCTGCTTGTAGATGTTCAGGGTAGCCTGTAGAGAATGGGGGTTCAGGTTCAGAGGGGCTCCAGGCCTAGATGAAGAATCATCCACCGTGGCTCTTCAGGCAGCCCTCCACATCTATCCTGAACCTGTTGAAGTGTGTGTTATAAGACATTTTAGTACTCCAAATCTACTGTAATGGTTATGTAATCATACATCACTGTTTTCTTAATGCATTAACCTTCTCCTGTACCTGTACAAATCATTTAATTTGTAGAACTATAGAGCCATTTGAATTCAAATTAGTGAGACTATAATCATGATTCTTGACTAATTACTTAAGGTAATGCTACTTTTACTGGAGTACAGTTTGTGTATCCCCACCTCTGGTAGTCATTCATATAAACAATCGTAGTGATGTTTGAAATGTTCAGAGCATAATCAAAAACTCATCTTAGGTCTTAGTGACATTCAGCAATCAACACAGCAGTTAGAAGACCTGTGGAAAGACTGCCACAATATTATCTGCTTTTTCAGACTATAAAGTGTATATCTAAGTAATATTTAAATTTTATTTTTTTTAAATGAAGGTCTTATTTCCTTTAAATCTGTTTAAAGATGTTTTTTAAGCTTCAGGCAGCCCTCCACATGTCTCAAACTGATGATAACGTGACATCACCTAAATCTGACTCAAGTGTAGGCAAGATAACTTTGAAGTAGGCCTCGGCGCCACACCAGTAGGCTGCCTTTTGCAACAGCGGCTCGATTCCGAGTTTTTTTTCCCTTCCTCTCTCTTTTGATCACTTTTTTTTTTTTTCACCCCACTTATATCACGGACACACAGATCGTCCCAAATGTCTCCTGAGCCGGTGGACGGAGCCACTGTTTATAGCAGGATACGATACAACAGGGAAGAGCTGCTAGCATTTAACCGCCACCCGGTCCCACTGGAAAAACTCAACATACCGAGAGAATTGAGGCGAAAGCGTCGCGGCTGCCGGGCTGGAGTAAGGCGGAGGACAAAAAATATAAGGTACAGACCCTCCCTTCCATCTGTTGTCATGGGAAATGTACGGTCGATACTGGGAAAGTTAGATGAGCTAGCGGCTATCTCCCGTTATGATAGCACTTACCGGGAGTGCTCTCTCCTTTTGTTTACTGAGACGTGGCTAACTGAACTAGCAGCAGATGCTAACATTGAGCTGGAGGGTTTTCACATGATACGAGCTGACCGAACACCAGAGAGTGGCAAAACTAGGGGCGGTGGAGTGATAATGTATGTTAACAACAACTGGTGCAGACCGGGACATATCACTGTTAAGCAACGACACTGCAGCAAAGACATTGAGTTGCTAGCTGTTAGCATGAGGCCTACATATCTCCCGAGAGAACACTCACACGTGATCTGCATTGTTGTTTATGCAAATCCGACGGCGAACGCTGGGACAGCGCGTGACGTCATCCATTCAGTAACCAGCAGGCTGCAGACAGAACACCCAGATGCTCTTCTCCTCATCTCAGGCGATTTCAACCACGTTTCACTGTCTCCCATTCTGCCCACTTTCACCCAGTATGTCACATGCCACACTAGAGACAATAAAACACTGGATTTGTTCTACGCAAACACTAAGGAGGCGTACACCTCATCACAACTCCCCCCACTTGGGAGATCGGATCACAACTTGGTTCATCTCCGACCGGTGTACAAACCCCTAGTGCACAGACAACCTCCGGCCATGCACACTGTGGAGTTATGGTCTGAGGAGACAATGGACACTCTAAAGGACTGTTTTGAAGCCACTGCCTGGAAGCAGCTCTGCGATCCACATGGTGAGGACATCGATGGCCTCATTCACACCCTCACGGGCTACCTCAGCTTCTGTGTGGACAAATCCGTTCCCACCAAGACCATACGGCGTCACTCAAACAACAAACCCTGGATCAACCCTGAGATAAAAACACTTCTGAGAGAGAAGAAGAGGATCTTCAGGTCGGGGAACAGGGAGATGCTGAAGTCTGTACAGAGGGAGCTGAGGAGAAAGATCAGAGAAGGCAAGGACAGCTTCAGGAAGAAGATGGAGGACAAGCTGCAACAGAGCGACATCAGCGGGGTCTGGAGAAACCTCAAAACCATCTCGGGGCTCCAGAATACCTCCCCCCAGGCCACGGGGGGCAGGGAGTGGGCGAACAACCTGAATCTGTTTTTCAATAGATTTGACCAACCGCCCTCCCCGCTGTCTGCACAACAACCACTGCTGCCTCTAAGAAATCAAGTCCTGCTGCCCACTCCCCACTCCACCGACACCCCCCCCACTCCCAACACACAGCCCCCCATCCTGACCCTGACCAAGACCCAGGTGAGGACGGAGCTGAGGAAGATCAAGGCGAGGAAGGCGTCGGGACCGGACGGCATCAGCGCAAAGCTCCTCAAGTCCTGTGCAGACCAGCTGTGTGGGATTGTGACGTATATCTTCAACATGAGCCTGAAACTGGGGAGGGTACCACAGCTGTGGAAAACATCTTGTGTGGTACCTGTACCAAAAACTTCCCACCCCAAAGACCTGAACAGCTACAGACCGGTGGCCTTGACGTCCCACTTGATGAAGACCCTGGAGAGACTGCTCCTTGCTCATCTCCGCCCCCTGGTGGAACCAGCGATGGATCCACTCCAGTTCGCCTACCAGCATGGCATTGGGGTGGAGGATGCGGTGATCTTCCTCCTTCACCGTTCTCTGTCCCACCTGGAGAAGCCCGGGAATATGGTGAGGATCATGTTCTTTGACTTCTCCAGTGCTTTCAACACCATCCAACCGATGATCCTGAAGGACAAGCTGCTGCGCGCAGGGGTGGACCAGCACCTGTCATCATGGATCCTGGACTACCTCACGAACCGGCCTCAGTTTGTGAGAACCCGGGACTGTGTTTCCGACATGATCATCAGTAGCACGGGGGCCCCCCAGGGAACGGTGCTGGCTCCCTTCCTGTTCACTCTTTATACTGCGGACTTCTCACACAACACAACACATTGCCATCTACAGAAGTTCTCTGATGACTCTGCGATCGTTGGTCTCATCTCCAACGGAGATGAAGCTGAGTACAGAGGGCTTATCCAGGACTTTGTGGACTGGTGCCATCGGAACTGCCTCCAGATCAACGCGAGGAAAACTAAGGAGCTGGTGGTGGACTGCCGCAGGCATGGGCAGCCCCTCACAGCACCAGTAAATATACAGGGAACAGACATCGAGATGGTGACATCCTATAAGTACCTGGGTGTTCATCTGAACAATAAACTAGACTGGTCACACAATACTGACGCACTCTACAAGAAGGGACAGCGCAGGCTGTTCCTGCTGAGGAGACTCAGGTCTTTTGGTGTACAAGGGGCGCTGCTGAAGTCATTCTATGACACAGTGGTGGCATCAGCCATCACTTTTGGAGTGGTCTGCTGGGGCAGTGGCATTACTGCAGCCGATAGGAAGAGACTGAACAAACTGATTAAGAAAGCTAGCTCTGTCCTGGGGCAGCGCCTTGATCCGATGGAGGAGATAGGAGAGAGAAGGACGGTGGCTAAACTGTCATCTCTGCTGGAGTCCGAGTTCCACCCTATGCAGGACATACTGGATGCACTGAGGAGCTCATTTAGCAGCAGACTACATCATCCCAGGTGCACAACCGAGAGGTTTCGTAGGTCCTTCCTACCAACGGCTGTCAGACTGTACAACCTAAGCAGGGCTGCTCGCAGAGATAGCAAAAAGACGTAACAAACTAATAGTTTTTTTGAATGCAAAAGATGCAATAGACTTACACTATGGTCCTCTCCGGCATACAACTAGGAACATACCGGTCGCTATGGAGGGTGAGAATATGTATGGGCACATAATCATACCATGTAGGATAACTAAATAGACGGTTATGCTGTTTCATCCCACCTAGCAACAATGCTCTGCACTGTGTGTGTTTATATATTTACATATTTATTCCATCTAGCTACAATGCTCAGCACTGGGTGTGTTTATATTTATATATCTATATATTTATTCCATCTAGCTACAATGCTCCGCACTGTGTTTTTATATATCTACATATTATTCCACCTAGCTACATTGCTCCGTACTGTGGGTGTTTATATATTTACATATTTATTCCATCTAGCTACAATGCTCTGCACTGTGTGTTCATATATTCATATATTTATTCCATCCAGCTACAATGCTCTGCACTGTGTGTCTGTGTGTATATATATATTTTATAGTAATATGTACATATGTATATTAGCTGCTCTTGCTTGCTTGTTTTTTTTTTCTTGCCTTCTGATTGTTGCTTTGAGTGTTGCTATCCCTGTGCTGTTGCAATCCTGGAATTTCCCCGTTGTGGGACTAATAAAGGCTTATCTTATCTTATCTTATCTTAAAAATCAAATCATGATGCTCCTATCCTGATCTATCCACCTTATTTCTGAGGGCGCTGCTGTAGAAATGATTATGGGTGCAACTTCCGGTTTCAGCTGAGGTAGTGTTAAATCAGTCAGTAAGAGTGGAGTAGTGGGGCATTTAAAACAGCATTTTTAAAAGTGTTTTAAATTCATTTTAATGTATAGTTCCTCCCACATGCCAAAAACATGCACGTTAGGTTAATTGGCATCAAACTGGGGATTCTAAATTGTCCTTAGGTATGACTATGAGAGTGAATGGTTGTCCATCTCTCTGTGTTGGCCCTGCAATGGACTGGCGATCTGTCCAGGGTGTACCCTGCCTCTCGCCCAAAGATGCTGGGATAGGCTCCAGCACCCCCGCGACCCGAAAAGGATTAAGCGGAAGAAGATGGATGGATGGATGGATGTATAGTCCACAAACCTGTTTTGCAGTCAAGTGGCAGATAATGTCAGCACTTGTAGTTTTTGTATTTTTGAATGTTTTTGCGTAGTTCTGGTACTTGTTGCTGTTTATGGTGTGAGACTCCTAAGTCTCAGCTAAATCTGTGGCTTCAACAACAATGCATAGATCATGCACTGAAAACTAAAAAGGGCTGTTGGTGTGATCAGTGGTACAGACACAGGGCAGACACAACAGCCCCAGGTATGTTTTCACTTGTATGAATGTCACAGATCTGACGTTTATATATGTCACCAGATGCAAGGCTGAATGAAGTAAAATAATTTTAAAAAAGCAACAGTCTGCTTCCTAAGGCTTAACAATTTAAGAAAGATATCAAGTAGGTGTTTTTTTTTACATTTGTTGCACTGCATTGGACTGATATGGACTTGATATTAGCAGCTTCAGGATGCATTCATTTTTAAATTATCACAAAATATAGATCAATAAAATTTTGAACAAATTGTCAGCAAAGGTCTGTACGTGTAAAGATAAATAACAAGCATTCACAACATGACAGCAGCATGAGCATTTTAATTTGGGGGTAAAACGAACAGCTGCAGCGGTCTGTATCTACCCCGACATTAAAACACCCAAGCACCGTGTTGTGGTTCTTTGTGGCTCTGACTAGATTCTACATCTATATCCAACATATTTTACCAAAATGCAACCAACTTTATTGCGGTGGAAACATTGATATATCTCATAGCTTTTATTTGTTTACAGCATTAGCATTTTAGCAGCGGAGCTAAATTATGGAGCTACTATCTGCGGGGCCACTTTATAAAGTCATCTTCTCATCCTTCAATAGTCGTGGGAAGTGGTATGATTATATTACTCTTTTTGAGGTGTAAAAGGCCGTGTTCCAGCATTTTTGATGCTGAAGTCATTGTTTTTTAACAAGGAAAAGTGTTCCGTTTCAATGACAACCCCGCTTTCTAAACTAGTACCAGAAGTTGCGCCCATAATTCATGGGGGCTAGGAATAAGACGGATACAGAAAAATTTAACTACAGATGAAAAATGTTCTTTGTTAGTAGAGCTAATGCCAGGTTAGCAAAACACTAGTTTCTAATACATAGTGCTAAGTCTAACAAACAGGAGGATTTTTTTTTTACCATTCTGTTACAGACAGGATGGGTGGGGTTGATCCTCTGATGATTCATTGTCCTCTGGCTCTTCTGGCTGAAAAAGTTGTGCTGTATACTCCCGATTCTTTCCCTAAGTTTCAGCTGGGTTTGATTGACAGCTGACACTTGACACTTTCGGGAGTGGGTGTGGTTTCAGCACCTGCTGCAGACACGCCCCCCTCCATCTCAGAGCAGAGGGTTGGCTGATTTTTCAAGATTTTTATTCAAATTCATTCAAATTTGGCTGGACAGTTGAAAATAGACTTTTGGCTGGTCTGGTAGCCTCAAAAGGCATTTACTGATTCACTTGTCAGAGTCTTTAAAAAAAGGCATTGCATAGAAGAAAACGACTGCAACATACCACTGTAAAACCGAAGTAGGTCACAGAACTCAAAACTTATGTGGAAACCGATTACCTAATAAATTTTAAGTAAATGAAATTATTTTTTGACTAATCTTACATTTAAAAACACATTTTTGGCAATTTTTTTAAGTAAGCTTTACTGTAAAAAATACAGTTTCAGCAAAAAAGTTTTGAGCAAACGTTAAAATAAAATATTTAAAATATTTGCTGAAAATGTATTTTTAAATTTAAGATTACTCAAAAAAATCATTTTATTTACTTCAAATTTATTAGGTAATCGGTTTCCACATAAGTTTTGAGTTCTGTGAACTATTCGGTTTTACAGTGTACAGATGCATCCAGACACATTATGAATCATTTTGCATTAAACACCACTGAAGATTCACACCTCTACTAAATATAACATAAACCAATGTTGCACTGCTCATTAAAATTTGATATAAAAAAAAAAATCTAACCACACTGACGGGCTTCTCTTCTGCAGTGTTAGTATTGATTAGTATTATTTATCAGACATTTCAAATACCATTTTGATTTCAAATAACCACAAATAGTCTTTACATTGATATCTCACTTTATGAAAGATAGTTTGAACTGGTCAAGAAAAGTGATTCTGAAAGGATGTCTGAAGTATGGAGTGTCAACAAGACTATTTACTGTGTGCTATTGTTTTATTCACTCTTTTTTTTTTCTTAAATTGTATTTTAGTGTCTTCTCCATGGTAAAGTTGCACTTTTGTTATTTTTTTCTCTTTATGGTGGCATCTGTTCTTAGCTGGGTTCTTGGGTCTTTGTTGAATTTTATTTGTAAGTTTCATATGTTTAAAAGCAATACAAATCTTTGCAAAAATTTATATATGGTAGTAAAAAAATCAAGATGGCAGTGCCTACCTTTGTGCTACCTACAATAGTGCTGGTACAATATGACCATATTGAAGTAACAGCTATTGTTATCATTATTACAATAAATAAGAACTTAAGAAAAACAAATCCAAATGTTTAAGACAGAGTCCTGCAGGAACCGTAGCTGCACTCAGAGCCTTGAAGATCCATGAGACCCCACCGTGAGTAAACGCAAAAACAAATCCTCCTACACCTCCTCCCAGCGTCAGCCCCAACCTTCCTGCCACTCCGTACTTCCACACACCGTCTTCATACGTATCTGTTGCTGCCACTGCTGCAGAAAAATATACCCCTACTGCCCCTGCCACCCCTGCCAGAGCTCCTATAGAGGGGCCAGGGCCCAATTTGTGGATAAAAGATTCTACAACAGCTAAACCTACTGTGCTCAAACCTGCAGCGGCGGCACATGCTGTTTTTGCTCCATCACTTTGCCAAGATTCAAACAAATGCATCCCTATAATGACCATCAGAAACTGAAAAAACAAAACTCCAATGAAAACGCCCTCTAGTGCAGCGCTGCTTTTGTCTGCTATTGAGTTTAAGGTGACAATCGGCTGTCCTGCGATATTGAACACGCCAGTTAAAATCAACATCAGTGGTATTGATTTTAACTGATGTAGTGGTGAAACTGTGAGTTGGATGTTAAATTTTTGCTCAAGAATCATCACGCCAATGAATACTGGGATTAATGAAACCAAAAGTATGAGCTTTGTTATCCAAAACAGACTAATTAGAAATATAATGACTACAGCCAATGGGAAACTGAGTAGTACTAACAGAAAAGCCAAAAATGCAGAACAGCAAGATGTATGATTTACCTCTATTACAGAATATAACACGATATGAAGTAACATAACAAAGGTCATAAATGAAAAAACAAACCATATGAATGTCCTCACACTGGAAGTTACAGCCAGAACCTGTTCCAAACTGAAACCCAGAACACATCCAGTGACTGTAACACCTGTGAAACACACAGAGCCAACTAAAACTACAGCCTTCCCCATTGCTCTTTTACCATGCTTATTAATGACCACACTGTAAGAAGGCAATCCAGTGAACAAACCTACAAATGATGACACAGCTGACGAAAAAACACCAAACACCCCGACCTACAGAGAAATAAAAACGTTATACATGTGGTCATTGGTGGTCATTTCTTTAAGTTCCAGTGGGTCATTGTAGTCCTTAATGCAGGTCTGTAGCTGGTCCATGAGCAGCCTGTTCCCACTTAGAAGTTCCAGTGACTTCGGCACAGCGATGCCCATCCTTCCCATTAACAGACATCCTGGAAATCCCAATGCAAACGCAAGGAAGTATATGCCAAAAAGCAAAACTGGCCCTAGAAAGAAATGGACAGGTTTCACTGGATAGTGTGGTAGAGGGCCCTATTACAACAATATAGTCAACATGTTATATATAAAATATGGCACTTTATTGTGAAGTGCAGTGTGGTGGCGTGCACTTCCCGTCACGTCACCGCACTGCCCATATATAAGGCAGGGGCACCATCTTATAGCCTCTTTTGCCAGATGCCCATGCTGGTGTCTGCTGTGTGCCACTGTGTAAATAGTTCAACAATAAAGCTGTTTGTCAAGTCCATCTTGCCTCATCCTTCACCCAGGTATTTCTATACATAACACTTGGTGATCGAGAATTAACTCATGGAGGCGTACATTACACCGCTTCGTCCCTTTCTCAAGCTCCCGGGTAAACCACTGGTTTTATGGCCGCATTGGCTGGAGGCCTATCAGACATATATTACGCCGCTGGGCCTCAGGAAGCTCCATGGGGTGAGAGTGCGAGTGCTTCTTGTTCACAACCCGGGCATTGAGGGCCAGAGGGTCCTATGGGTGCTCAGCACAGTGGACTCATACGAGGAAGTTGTGGAGCTGCTAGCTAAACGTTTCTCCACCCCAGACAATGTGACTGTTTGGAGAATTTGTTTTCAGTAGAGACGCCAGCAGGTAGATGAGCCTATCCGCCAGTATGTCATTGACTTGAAGCAGCTAGCCAGCGAGTGTCATTTTGAACCGCTTGAAGATGAAATGGTACGCGACCAACTAGCAGAGCACACGTGTAACGCTGAGCTGTGTGCTAGGCTATTAGTGTCGCCTAATTACTTAACGTTAGCTAAAGCAGTGGAGCTAGCTCTCCGGTGGGAAGCCGTTGATAAGCTAGCTGTGGAGCTGAATTGGTGCCAGCCACAGAGGACGCTGGAGCCACTTGCCTCAGCTAATGTTGCGGACACTGATAGTGAGGATAGCTCGGACGAAGATTTTTGGGAAATCAATGCTGCCAGCCAAAGGTCTGTCCTGGCAAACTGCCATTGCTGGGGTTATGGGTCCATGACACACCACCATAAAGCTAAGAAATGCCCGGCTAGAGGAAAACATTGTAGTAGATGTGGAGGCTTGAATCACTACGCCAGGGTGTGTCGTTTGTCTTACCCGGGGAATCCCAGGGAGAAATCACCCTGCTCGCCCCCGACGGACAGTGGAAGCGAATGGTACGAAGAGCTAACGGACGCCCTTGCTTTCAAGTCAACCGGTTCTCGCTCAGGGTCGGTACCCATGCCAATGAACAACACCATGCTAGTCCCAGATGCCTCTGGTTCTTGGCCACAGTTGGGTGGGGAGTCTGCAGCTACAATGGTGAACACTACAACGCTTATAGAAGAGGATGGGGCCAGAATGACGAGCATGGAGTTACTGCATGCTCAGCAGCAGCACATCGGGCCAAGTAAAATTTCACTCCGGGTTATGGACTTGGTTTGGGTTCAGGGTGAAGGACGTCCATGGTGAAGATGGGCCAAATGACAGCCAGCAAAACATCGAGAGTGTCTGTGCATAGTGGCTCAGCTGGGCGCAGCGTGCTTCGGGTTGTCCTACAGCTCGTTGAGGCATGCCAATCAACTTCGGGGTGTCAGGGAAGGTGCCCTAGGTGGCGAAGCTGGACGGGAGTCGATGATGGCGGTGTGGGATCCAGGCTCCATCATCCAGAAGATTGGCCATCGCTCTGAGGGTCTGTGGTCTCCAGGGGTGCGCCTGCTGAGGGGCTGCCCTGGACCCCCCATCCAAATTCCAGTTTTTGCACCCAAATGACTGTACGGTAGCACTTTATTTATAGTTCTTATGTTTTGCATGCATGTTATGGGGACCACTCCCAGTTACACGGGGTGAGACAGGACATAATGGCAGCTAAGCACATCTGTCGCAAGGTGTGTGGTGGACTTTTGCCAGTTGGTGCATCGTGACATGCACTACACAAAGAGCAGAGATAAACAAACCTATCATCTGGTCAGTCACTGCAACAGATATTGGAGTCAGTTTGTCTTGGCCTGTCCTTGCCACTGATAATACCTCTATCTGCCAAGAATGTGCCGCTAGTCCAGCAAAAACTAGCGGTACTCAAATACTTTGCAAGCAGTTTCATGAAATGGTCAGTCAGAAAGAAACTCATACCGGCTCGGACGTCACCCAGGTTGACAAGGTCAGGAGTTCCTGGCGGCGGAGGGCGAGGGACGGAGCTGTTTGGAGGAATCTGATAGGACCTGGGTGAAACAGTCATTGTCGCCCCTGACAGACTGCTATGATGATGATGATGATGATGATGTATATCTATGTATATGTGTGTGTGTGTGTGTGTGTACTGCCTCTGCTGATTGGACAGTCAGCTAAACTCCTTCCCCACATCAAGACTCTGACGACACAGCTCTCGGTCCACAGGTTTAATGATACAGGGAAAGGTGAAACTGTAACATACAGTACAAGGCACAATCACTCTTTAACCATTGTACAGATATTACAACGAAAATATATGAACTCAGCTTCTAATACAAATCATGTTTTATCTTCCCACAAATTATATGAATTACTTTGCCTTTTAACTCAAATACAATATGAAATTATGTTCACAACAACTCCCGCCGCCACAACAAATTGCTTTCCCTCCAAATTATCTGTCAATGTCCTCCAACCGATCCAACGGCTATTGCTAGCGTAAATCGTGGGAGACCACTTTTAGTGTCTAAAGTCATCAAACCCAACATAACCTCAAACAAATCATCCAGAAATGCACACAAACAATAGCAATTAATACATACCCACGATGCTACCAAGGGCAGAGGATGTATGTGACTGCTGCTGAAATTAACTGACGACGGTAAACACGCACAACTAACTTTCTTCTCGATACTCCGACCGACTTCCTGTTTACAGTTAGTCGGAGCCGAAGGTGACGTCACCTTCGGCTGTGAACTATGCCGATTCTAAGGTGAACCCAACACAATATTACAACGCAATATTCAACATCAATTAAGAATATAAATAATATTCCACCTTAACTTTTAACATTAAATAACTATCAGAACACTCCCCGCCTGGCGTGATTCTACGCCACCTCACTTAGTCCGTCTAGTCCATCTAGTCCACTTAGGCATCTGGGGGAAGAAGAAGTACTATTTCTGTAACAGGTCTCACAAACAAAGTTTCTTTTCCTGGCTTGATGGCCTTTACTTCCACTTGACTGACTTTTCCATCTTCACTATGGAAGGCCTGTGTTACCAGACCGAGTGGCCATTCATTCCTTGGTACTTGGCTGTCCTTGAGGAGAACAACGCTCTTTGGCTCAATGTTTGGGTGAGGTGACTGCCACTTCCTACGTGCTTGAAGTGTTGGAAGGAATTGCTTACGCCATCTATCCCAGAAGGTGTTAGACAGGTGTTGAACCTGTCTCCACTGGCGCTTGTAGAGGTCTGAAGGCCCAAATTCTCCTGTAGGAGCGGGAACAGAGTTCACCTTTTGTGTTAGAAGAGCAGCTGGTGTGAGTATGAATGACTCGTCGGGGTCGGTTGTCACAGGAACAAGAGGCCGGGTATTAATGATGGCTGCTACTTCTGCCATGAAGGTTACCAAAACTTCGTTGGTAAGTTTGTCCTTCAGCTGGAGGAACATGGAGTCCAGAATCTTCCTAGCAAGACCAGTCATTCTTTCCCATGCCCCAACGAAATGGGAGGCATGTGGAGGATTGAAAGTCCAAGAACATCCTTGATCCGACAGGTAAGATTTCACACTTTTGTAGTCGATGTTAGAAGATATCTTCAAAGCCTTGCATGCGCCCACAAGGTTTGTGCCTCTGTCTGAACGAATGCTTTTGGCCGGTCCTCTCACAGCTAGAAACCGTCTTAATGCATTGATGAAGCTGGATGTGTTGAGGGATTCTATGACTTCAATATGAACGGCTCTTATGCTCATACATGTAAAAATCACAGCCCACCGTTTGCTTTGTGAGAGGCCTCCTCTAGTCCGGCGTGAAGAAACGCTCCAAGGGCCAAATACGTCAAGCCCAACGTTTGTGAAGGGAGGGTCTGATGAAAGGCGGTCTGGTAGGAGGCTGGCCATCTTTTGGCTACTAGTTGTAGCTCTGAGCCATCTGCATGTTACACATCGGTGAATGACGCTGCTCACCTTCCTCTTGCCGCCGACTATCCAAAAGCCAGCTGAACGGACAGCTCCTTCCGTAAAGAGACGCCCTTGATGGTGGACCTGTTCATGATACTGTCGAATGAGTAAGGTTGCAATATGATGATTGCCTGGAATGATCAAAGGAGTCTTCTCGCTCTGATCAAGACCTGAATGGTGAAGACGACCTCCGACTCTTAGCAGGCCGTGTGTGTCGACAAACGGATCCAGATTTTTGAGGGGACTGCTTTTACGAATCTTTTTGTGCATTCTGATACATTTGATTTCCTCATTGTAAACCTCTTCCTGCACCTGCACCATTTGAATGATGATAGCTGAGGCTTGGTTGAGTTCCTCAACACTAAATTCTGCCTTGCAGAGATGCCAGCCTTTACAAGAGTTGTTCATCATGGTTGTGTTGAAACAACGAGCTATGTGTTTCAGGTGCGCAATGGCACGAGTCAGTGACTTCCACGAAGAGAACTTGGCAAATCTTTGGGAACCAAGCTGCTTGGATGCAGTTGCAGTGCTTAAAGTGGACACTAGGGGACGGATGTCTGGATCTGAACTTGAGTCCACAAGGTCATAGGTACTTTCAGAGACATCTTGCTCTGGTTTGGACAAAAAACTAGGTCCACTAAACCAGTTAGTGTTGCTTAACAGGCCTGCAGCAACAGAACGAGTTGCATGATCTGCAGGGTTCCGGTTTGAGGCTACATAGCGCCACTGATGTGGACTCTTAAAGGGCAATGGAGCTACCCAGCTGTTGGTTGAGTCTTTCTGTAGTCCATTATTCATTATTTTCATGAATGAAGCATCCTGAATTGAAAGAGCAACTTGATTATCCTCTCTGGTCCTCTTGAACACATTGCACCCAAGATGATCTATGTCACAGGTAGCTTCCTCCACAGAATATGCTGGTGGGTGGTTTGTGACCTGGACAGTGCTGTACTTTTCCTTAACACAGAACACATTAGGGCATGGTTCGAAGAGAGATGGCTGACGTAGCTCTGTGGTGTTTGTGTAGAAGGTGTTGATTACTGATGGTCTATGGACGCTGCCGAGACACACATTGCCTACAACAACCCATCCTAGATCTAATTTCTGTGCATAGGGCTAGTTGTGTGAGCCGTTCACCTGTTTGCGAACTTTATGCACTCTGATAATATCCCGGCCGAGGAGAAGCATGATCTGGGCATTTGCGTCCATGTCTGGGATGAAGTGCACCATTGTCTTTAAATGTATATGATGAAGAGCAACCTCAGGGGTTGGAATCTCGTCTCTGTTGTTGGGAATGTCGTTGCACTCTATGAGGCTGGGTAATGGAATGCAGACTGTCCCATCCAGAGATTCCACTTCATAGCCGCTTGCCCTCCTTCCCGATGATTCCTTCATTCCTGCGCATGTTCTCAGTGTGTAAGGAGCACTTGGACTTCTGTCGCCAAACACTTCGAAGAACTGTGAATGAACCAGTGACCTGTTGCTCTGCTCGTCCAGAATTGCATAGAGCTTCACTGCTTTGTCTCTGTGACCGGCTGGATATACTTTCACGAGGCATATTTTGGAACAGGATCTGTCTGTCAGATCTCCACCGCAGACCTTTGTGCATTTGGTCGTAATATCAGATTGAGGTTGAGGCACGGTTTCGACCTCCTCCCCGCCATGGTCTGGAGCAGGATCCTTCACTTCTGTCCAGGGTGCGGGTCCTGGATGTAGGGTTGAGTTATGTTTTTCGCTCTTGCACTCAGAACACTGAACTTTGGCCTTGCAGTTTTTAGCGATGTGTGACGAAGATAAACAACATTTAAAACACAGATTGTTCTCTTTCAAAAACATCTTACGATCTTCAATGGATTTTTCTCTGAAAGCACGATATTTGCTTAAAGGGTGTGGTTTCCCATGAATAGGACACATTTTATCACGGCCATCAGATTTTAATGAGGAGTCAGTAGAATCAGAACTAGCTCTGGTGGATATCTCTGTTTTGCAGACTGAGACTCTTTGATGTTTGTTTGGCTGCCATGCTAACTTTTCAGTCCTGGGAACAGTGTCTGTCTGAGTGATGAAGTTGAAGCTTGGGTCATTGGCAATGCTAGCTTCCTGGCTAATGAACTTTACAAAAAAGGCAAAGGGAGGATAAGGCACATGCTTTTGTCGCTTATAAGATGCACCAGCTGAAGCCCACTTTTCCTGCAGATGAAAGGGGAGTTTCTGCATGACTGGGTTGACACCTCTTGCCGTGTTGAGGAAGGAGAGACCAGGTAAGTCTCCTTCATCCTTTGCTGATAGAAGTTCCATCAGAAGATCACTCAACTTAGTCAGTTTGGTGTAATCTCGGTTTCCTACCTTTGGAAAAGTGTCGATGCGTTTGAAGGGAGCATCCTCTACTTCCTCTGGCGAGCCGTAAGTTTGCTTGAGTCTATCCCAAATCATATTCAGGCCTGCTTCTGGATGATTGATGTGAATTGCTCTGAGCTGCTCAACATGTTCTTTTGACTCCTTGCCGAGCCACTTTAAAAGAAGGTCCATCTCCTCACTTGCTGTTAGAGCTAAGCCACTGATTGCAGACAGAAATAAGCGTTTCCAAGCTCTGTAATTCTCAGGCTTATCACTAAATTGAAGTAAGCCTGTAGATACAAGCTCACGGCGTGCAAGGTACCTCACAAAGTCATTTGGATTGGAGCTGTTATGGTTGGAATTAGGAGGTACAGGATAAGATGGGGGAAATGTACCACAATAGTCATTTTGAAATCTGGAGTGCTGTGTTGGAGTAATATTGCTCCTTTCAAATTTCACTTGTCGTGGGTCACAAACATTGTCATCCTTATATATCTGAACCCACTGTGGGCTGGGGTGTGAGTCTGAATTTATTGGGGCATCATCTTCACATAGCTGATGTTCTGCTTCCAACACTTTTGCTTGGTCAGCAACATACTGTTGAGTGCATTGTGTGGCTGTCAAGGAGGTAGAATCTAATAATACAAACTCACGACTTCGTTTTTCACCACTGTCAACTGCAGCTTCCAGCGCTTCTGCTTCAGCAACAGCTGCAGCAGTCTCTTTTTTATATTGTAGCATTTGCATTGATGCTTCCAACTTAGTTTTTTCTAGTTTTAGGTTTATTTGTTGAAAAAGTCAAATACCTAGGTGTGTGGATTGAATCTGATAAGACCAATGTTGATTGTAACAGGCATCTCAGGAAACTGTATGCTCAAACAAATTTACTGTTGCGAAATTTCCATAGATGTTCTCCTGATGTCAAATGTATGTTGTTCAAGACCTTCTGTACCTCAATGTACTGCTCGCCTTTATGGTTTAATAGCAATGTTGCTGTTAGGAACAAAATCCGCATTGCATATAATAACTCCCTAAGAAGGTTGTTAGATGTACCACGAAGGTCGAGTGCAAGCAAGATGTTTGTGTCTGTGAACATTCCGTCTTTTGGCGAATTGATACGTAAGAATGTTTACAGTTTTTTGAGAAGGTTGCTGGCATGTAACAATCATCTTATATCAGCAATTGTCAACTCGTCACTCACACTTCATTCCAGCATTTGGAAGTGGTGGCGTTCCATTTTATACTGAGCCCATTATTGTATGTTACTGTTGTTACAAGAGCGCCGAGTGTCTGCTGATCTGTATATACTTTTATCTATTTATTTATTTTTCTATTTTCTACTCGTTTTAGTTTTGCTCTTAATATGAACCCTGAGTTTGAAATAAATGTTTGAATTTGAATTTGAATTTATTTCCTCTTCAGCGTAGGAAAGGCGAGCTTTTGCTGCTTCAGCTCGTGCTCTTGCTTTGGCTGCAGCAGACTCTGGAGATGACACACTGGAGTGCACAGAAGAAGTGTGTGAGTGTGTCTTTGACATGGCTCTTTTTTCTGACTTAGCACAGTTTGCGCGTACTTCTGGATAGACACTGATGTGTTGATCATTTACTGGTTGAGTGTGACGATGATCTTCTCACTGTTTGCCAGCATGTTCACGTTATCATGCCCGCTAGGAAGCTGTGGTTTCACTGTACTGCCTCTGCTGATTGGACAGTCAGCTAAACTCCTTCCCCACATCAAGACTCTGACGACACAGCTCTCGGTCCACAGGTTTAATGATACAGGGAAAGGTGAAACTGTAACATACAGACAAGGCACATCATCATCATCATCATCATCATCATCATCATCATAGCAGTCTGTCATGGGCGACAATGACTGTTTCATTTAGATCTGATCAGATTCCTCCACACAGCTCTGTCCTTAGCCTTCTGCTGCCAGGAACTCCTGTCTATGTCCAACTTCTCCAAGTTTCTTTTTACAGTGTCTTTAAATCTGAGCCTTGGTCTACCCTGATTGCGTTTGCCCTCGCATAACTGTGAGTAGAGTAACTGCCAAGGGAGACGCTGGTGGTCCATCCTCTCAACATGTCCAAGCCATCTCAGGTTCATCTGTATTAGCATCTCCTCCACTGATGGTAGACCAGCTCGTTTCAACACTTCTATGTTGGTTATCTTGTCTTTCCATGAGATGTTCATTATGGCTCGAAGCTGTCTAATCATGTACGCGTGGAGTTTCTTCACCTGCACTCTGTAGACAGTCCAAGTTTCAGCACCATACAATAGAGTAGCCAGTACTGTCGCTCTGTACACTTTGCAATTCACACAGATAGACACATATCGATTGTTCCACAGTCTATCCCTCAAGTTTCCAAACACAGCGCTCGCTCTTCCCATTCTGAGAGATAGTTCATCCTCCAGCCTAGCATTCTCTGAAACAATACTCCC